>CM060945.1:165130188-170615104 GCA_030765085.1 Allium cepa | reverse complement strand
ACCCAATATTTTCAACCATTCGCATCCGCACATGTCGGACTTGAATTGTTCAAAATACTGCGTTGTAGAATAAATTTAGCAAACTCAGAATATACAGTAAATAAATCACAGAATCACATACACAGATATCAGAATCTCGCAGCGGAAATTAAAATTTAGTGGTTCATGAAGCCACTGATACATCTTTAACAAAACAGAACTTACATTGTCTATAATCCTCAATACAAATTTTAACATACACAGATAGAGAGTCTTCAAAGTCTTGAATTCCAGAAAGGATAAAGGCTGAAACAACTTCCAATAGCACGAATGATCTATTGAGTGTCCTAGCTACGGAGAAGAAACTGAAGCTGCAACTCAGGCTGACCCGAGCGTAAAATAAAACAAACACTCGAGTCAGGACATACATACTTATATGATGTAAGCTAAATCAAGTGTACTGTAATATAGAGCAAGTAACTTAAAGGATGCTTGGGACCGCCCATCCTCTAAGGATCCGTCAAACTATTTACTATGTAATATATTGCGCTATTATAATAGTGTCTATTTATAAAATAAACATACTTTTTTCTTAGCATTAAGGGGTTACCCATATAGCCCTTAACACGTAATAGTCCCAGTAGTCCATCCAATATCATAGCCCCTCCTGATCGGGAAGCCACCAGAGGATACCACACGGGCTACGGGAGAAATCCAAACTCGTACAAGGCTCGATATGGTAGGTGACACGGCACAACTAGGCAATGCCAGGGTAGATATACCAATTACGCTTCCGGACCGATGGTAACGCGAAGCCGCAGCAACCGCCCACCTCGAACAACACTCCCAAATCAAAGGTGCGCGCACCAAACAATCACAAGAGTAATAGAATGGCAACCGAAGAAGTGTGTTCGATCAGAGGAGCTACCTCATTAATCCGTCGATCGCTCCTGTTTTAGCCACCTTAAGCCAACTCACGGGAGTCGGGTCCACGTATATACCTTTCAAGAAACCGTCACCACCATCCTACTTCATTCTGGAATCTCCACCGCGTACACGGTTGTCAAAGTGGTTTTCGGTATCGACAGAGAGTATGCCCATATCCGATCCCGGTCTCTTTGCCAACCAAACGTTATTATAACCCGTGGTTATTTAAAAACAGTTTATACTTTAAATCAGAATAAACATTTCCATTTCAAAACTATAGATACGATATCATTTTAAAACCCAAAACAATAGGATATCGTTATATTCAAATATAATTCTTTCCAAAACCATACTGTTTATAATATCTGGAGACCAAATATTTGAATTATATCTTCAAAGGATAATGTTTTGGAAACTTTACTTAAATCCATAACTCCCAAACACAATGGTTTGGACATTCAACGGTATATATATAAATGGGTTAACTTTATGGTTACTTTGTAAAGAAGATAATTTACATAGCTTCACAAATATATTTCTTTATTTAAAGTTTAACCATAATTTAAATATCCCTTTATGTTCCCAAAACCATTTAAATTTTTATATATATCCAATTGGAGTATTTACTATTCAAAACTTAGTTTGGGTTTTATTCTTTCACAAATCAATGTTTTATATTTTTAGTCTTGAATATTCCCATAATTTCCATAAATAAAACTCCAAATTTTAACCATTAAATTTTTCCCAAAATTTACTTAATACCAGAATATTTATCTTTAATTTATTTAGGAAAATACAGTTATAAATATTATGTCTTAAGTTTTTCCAAAACTTAAGGTAAAATAAAATTTATCACATTCCATAAATTTTAGAGCAATCAAATTCTAGATTCCATAGCACTTAGGAAATGCTACCTAAAGTTATGGGTAAAACTAGTCAAATTTCAAAAGACAGCATTTAAATGCTGTAATAGATTGTTTAACTTGATAAATATTTCCAAATATAACCTATTTATTTATTCATTTATTAACTGAAATCTTATTCTTTCAAAATCCCGATTTACCAAATAAGTTATATTCCATAAATTTATTCAAATATTTATTTATTTCTTTATTTATAACTTATTAAAAATCAATATAAATTCCTTTAAAGATATAAATCAAATATTTAACTTCCAAAATAATTTTAAATATTTCAGAAAATATTATAAGGACCACGGGCCTGTATATAGTTTTCTAGCCTAGGTCAAGTGGTACGGATTTATATCATTTCAATCCGTAGTTTACAAATATCCCGGGTCCTATCATTTCAAACCCGCAATCCCAAGTTTAACAGTTTAACAGTTAACAGCATAATTTAACAATAATAATCATTTAGGCCTATCATTTCAGCCCATAACAATCTACGTATAACAGGGAACTTGCAGTGTGATTTAAGCAGTAAATAAACAATAACATAATATAACTGCAGATATAATACAACAGATAATAACTGATGAGGTGTCAATTTAAATGGGGTTCATCATTTTATATTACACTACAGACAGATAATAGTGACATAAAATTTTACACATACACTTGCAATAATTTACGAAATATAAATACGTATGTCTGGTGAGAAATACTCACCTGAAAGTTGCAGAAAATTTGAATTCAAAACGACGATTCACCGGTAAAGACCGACAGAAAATAACGATCAAATTTCTTCTGATGTCGCCTAGATTCAAATCTAGAACAAATTCAAATATTTTGAAACGCGACTTTAGAATGTATGGTCAAGAAAGGATTAAAATAGAACGGAAATTGTTTTGACTTGCTCGACCACTCCACCGTATAATGTGACCTAAATATACCCAAACGTGAACCGTGCTAACACAAAAATTACGACAAAATTTCCTAAAACAAAAACGGCAAAATGTTGAATACGCATACACGTGCACACTTGCATTCCTATGTATTATGAAAATGTTGTTGCTTAAATTTTCCTCAAACTTAGAGTCAATTTTTCAAATCCAGCTACTATCTTACATTTTAAACTTAATTTGCATCATTGCTTTATGACTTCATCCATCTTCAATCTAAACTTTCCAGGCTTAAAAACTGTACAGACACACCTCATCCTATCTTCAACTATTACTAGCATCCCCAAACTCCAGCCTTTTACTAAACACTCAGGTTAGATGAATTCACTCACAAGGCTTGGTCATCATATCCAAAGCAAGTTTTTACTGATCCATTCGTGCACCGTGTGATACATAGATATGCACAGCCTATGAATTTTATAAATGCAGACTACCACTCAACTACGTTTTTCTTAATTCACTCATATATGCCTCTATGCTCTTTTCTTCTTCTATCCTCTTTTGCAATGACTTACCCAAACTAGAACCCAAACCTGGTCTAAGTTTACAAATACAGTTTGTCTGAAAGGAGAAAAATGAGCAAATTCCTTATTATACCCCTAGTCGAACCCATGATTTTGAAATCAAAAGAAAACTCAGGTTAATGAGATGTTTGATAGAACTTGGTTTTACATATGTAAAAATTTTTTTCAAAGTAACCTCTCAGTTCTATAAAGTTAGTACCTCTGACTTAATTATGTATACAAAAAAAAAAAAAAAGAAAAAAAAAAAAAGAAAACTCTATAAACCCAGATCCATATGTTTCTCAAGGCATATGATAAGATTCTTAGAGAAAACAAAGTGGATAAATGGTAGTGTGGCCGAGCAAGGCAGAGATAAAACAAAATTTTCGAGGAAGAGGAAATATCTGAACAAAGAAAAGAAAATGACATAGACCATTTACCTGATAAGAGTTCGAGCCCGAGAAGAACAGACAAGAGAGAATGAAACTAAAGAAGATAAAGCAAAGTATATATAGATGGATTTTGCGAAATAGTCAGATATGAAACGTACGAGTATTAATGTAAGCGTTGATCTCTCCTACCACTCCTCTGTTAGAACGTTATGAGCGTGATTTACTGATCAGTTTGCAAAAGGATAAATCTTCGAAATATACAGGGGAAGCCAAGAGTTTCACAACGTATAAAGCTTGATGATAATTTAATGCCAGATTAATTTCCTGCGTGATTTGAGCTCATACCAGAGAACTGGTATCTTGGCAGGTATACATTGTTATAACTTCAAATTTATGTGATGTGTGATTAAATGATAAAACGGCAAGGCACATAAATTTGAACTGATGCGCATTTGAAGGGTGCTTGATTTATATTTTTTTTCTTTCCAGATGATATGTGTGATTTTAAACTGCTCATTATGAATATATTTTGATTTCACAATATGTTCCAATTAAACAGTTGCATGGTTAAAGCAAACATGCTTTGAAGTAGTTGCAGAGATTTATGGGGAAAATGGCAAGAATAGAAACGGAGCATTGCTTTGAAATCTGAACGTTTTGCATATATGCGTGATTTCTCCTTTCAGTTTCAAAGAAATAAAGGTTTCAATATTAAGAGGAAGAGAAATCAAATCTGCTGCCAGTTATACACAATTGATTGAATGCATCAGTTTCTTATGTTAATTGTTTACTCACGTGATTAAAGCAATGGGATAAATATATAGGGCTTTGAATATAACTGACGAGCTAAATCAGAGGAGATAAATCAATAGTTATCAATTATACAAGATGTCAGGGAATACGTTCACATTTCAAGCATTGATTTGGTAAATATTTGCTTTAAATCTTCGTATGAATTAAAGGAGAGATAAATGGGAATGAAAACATCAGTTTCTATATGATAAATGCTTATACGTGATTTAGTTTATACATTGATTTATAGGCAAACAAACGGCAAATAGTGATACAATGCAATATTCCCTTGGTCTTAAGAAACGGCAGAGGTGCTGATACAACTAGTGATTCAAGCAAATACATATAGATTTGTTTTAACTGTAGGTTGCGTGATTCATTTCCAGTTTTAATGCATGCGTGATATATCTTCCAAATATAAATATTTGCACGTTATAAGAATTTTTTTTTCAAAAGCATGCGTGCCTTATAAATTTCCAGATTTGATGAATATGGACTGTGTAATTTCCTTCCAGGATACTTTGCTTGAATTATATGTGTGATTAGGAACGGAAAATTTTATTTATTTATTTATTTATTTATTGCACAATAAAGGTGAAATAGAGAGATATACATGGGAATTGAGAAGTTGAAAAGATAGGCAAGGTTAAGTATGAATGCGTGATTTAAAACTGCCAATTGAAATCTAGATTTAATGCATGCGATAACTGCAATTTTTATGAGAAGCTTTGATTTCAAAATCTTATACTATTTAATGTAGGCATGATTTTAGATTGATGATTTGCAGATAAAAGGATTTGTTTGAGGCGGAATCAAATGGACAAATGGGGAGAAAAGGGCAAGCAGCTTAAATGGTTTAAAGTATCAGTTTTATATATATAAATATGTAAATATGAATACGTGTGTGATGATTCATTTATATTTACATAAATTTTGATTTGTATTAAATATGTTTACAAATGTATTTGGACGTTCGCAGATACCATACTAGATCATAGGCAAAAACACAGGGGAAAAAGAGGAAGCTGTAGAGATTTAAAGCTTTCAGTTACAAAAGTTATAAATATGTTTACGTGATATAAGATTTAGGCAGTTACACAACATATAAAGTTTGAAAATATGTAAATATGCATGCGTGATTTCAGCATGCTTTGATTCTCCTATGTTTGATTTAATAAACAAACTGGCCAGACTTAATGCAAAACTTTTTAAAAAGAAACGTACAAAATGAAAAGTTGCGTGATATAAGCCTGGATATAAAGTTTGTACGTAACTTTATGTTCTTTTTTTTTTTAGTTCAGTTTGCAAAAATTATAAGTTTTTGAATTTACTGGAAGGCCGAGAGATTTGCTTCAGTTTTCTCTTTGAATAAATGCTTAAACGTGATTGAAGAAATAAACAAGGGAAGTTATCAATGCATGATTTTATTTCTGAGAAAAGGAAAGGCAAACTCATATTCAATTCAGTTTTGATTTACAAAAGGTTTAATTAAGGCATACGTTGATATGGGGAGAAATAAAGGTAAGTATACATCAGAGGATGAACGAAAGAGTTGATATGTATCGTATCAATTTAGGCATGTACAAATTTCTCCTTGGATTTTTGTCTCACACGTTACTTCCATGTTAAGTTTTTACTTCATTTTATTTATTTGATTTTAGTTTGAAAACAATAAATGGAATGGCAAGAATTTATGCAAAGCTTAGAAAAACGTATACAAATTTATTTAAAATCAGACTGTCAGTTAATGCAACGTAACGTTTGTTATAAAATCTCTGACTGATATTTTTCTCCAAAATTTTACGAAAACATGATTTTTACACTACGCTAAACAGACGCAGTCCAAAACATCAAAAATTTTCATAAAAATAACATTTTAAAAACACACGTTTTATTACGTCACTTATACCCTATAATTGACGCGTCCTTTAAACGCGAAATTTAACAGTTCAAAAATAGCTTAAATTTTCACAGTTATTATTTAATTTTATTGACATATACAAATTTTATAAAATATATCTCCAAATAAAATAATTAACTATTTTGATAAACACAATTTATATAAAATATATTTCAAAGTTAAATAATTAAAATAAAATAAATAGCTAAAACTAGGGCTGTTACACTCTCCCCCACTTAAAAACTTTTCGTCCTCGAAAAGGAACGAAAGGAAAAGAATCAAAAGAGGATAAGCTAGACAAACAAGAATCTTAAACGAATAGTTCCGGATTTGAAACACGAAGAAGATCCTCCAGAATCGGTTCTACTCTTCAGTTTGACCGTCAGTCCATGGGTGATAAACGGTGCTTAGGTCTCGATGAGTAACAAAGGTTTCAAAGAATATTGAAAGATTCCTAAATAGGCTGGTAGAAGCAATCGCCTCCCCATTCTGTAGCAGATAGGGAAACCAAGGACACTTAAAAATAGTTCATAAACAAAATAAGATAATAAATTTGAAATCATAATGCTTTTGAGATTATAATACTTTGAAGGTCGTTAAAATTTATAGATATCATCATCTGGAAATCATATTACAAAAATCATAGCACTTTTTAAAATAATCTTCATTTATACCTTTTAAATTCAATGCCAAATAATACTCATTTCAAAGTTGAAATATTTTAAGGTTCATTTATTCAATTATAAAATTTTCAAAACATTTTATTTTTAAAAACAGCAGCACTTATAATATGTTACGGTAGATATAATAGTATTTTCCAATCAATTCATTATTCTACTTAACTCTTGATTTAGCAATAACCTAACACTTTATTTAAAATACCTATTTTATAATTAAGATATTCCTTTAATAAGTTACACTTGAAATTTCCATTTGAAAACCAAATTCTCAATTATCAAATTTTAGTGATATTAAAATACATCTTAATCATAATTATCCATTTTTCAAGACATGTCTATTTCCAAAACAAGGATAGAAATTCAAATTTGATGAACTCAAATCAAATAGAATCCAAGCTAGTTAAAATCAGAAGGTCCGATGATTAAATAACAGAATAAGGAACTGGGTAAGTCTATATAAATCGCGGACAACCTTGACCTGGTCAACCGTGACTTGAAGAGTCGGATCGATATGATTGGGTAAATCTATATTTGATCCGAAGAGATAGAGTTCGGAATAACCAAAGATACTGGCATATAAACCGAGGATAAATATAAATCTCTGGTGAATCAATGTTAATGGTAAAGGAGTTTCGCCCCTTTATTAGAATAATGGCGAGACCGCCAATTTACTATAAAGATCATCCGAAGTGGAGTTATGGGACACTCCAGAATCTAAAGTAGATGAAAGTGAGGGACACGGATGAACTTTGGAACCACAGGGAATGTTCCAAATTCGAAAAGGAAGAGGTTCAAGCTCGAATGAAGGTGATTCTATAAATCAATTTACCATACATTCTAAGTTTGCCTAGAGCCAAAGCTCTGATACCAAATGTAACGACCCAATATTTTCAACCATTCGCATCCGCACATGTCGGACTTGAATTGTTCAAAATACTGCGTTGTAGAATAAATTTAGCAAACTCAGAATATACAGTAAATAAATCACAGAATCACATACACAGATATCAGAATCTCGCAGCGGAAATTAAAATTTAGTGGTTCATGAAGCCACTGATACATCTTTAACAAAACAGAACTTACATTGTCTATAATCCTCAATACAAATTTTAACATACACAGATAGAGAGTCTTCAAAGTCTTGAATTCCAGAAAGGATAAAGGCTGAAACAACTTCCAATAGCACGAATGATCTATTGAGTGTCCTAGCTACGGAGAAGAAACTGAAGCTGCAACTCAGGCTGACCCGAGCGTAAAATAAAACAAACACTCGAGTCAGGACATACATACTTATATGATGTAAGCTAAATCAAGTGTACTGTAATATAGAGCAAGTAACTTAAAGGATGCTTGGGACCGCCCATCCTCTAAGGATCCGTCAAACTATTTACTATGTAATATATTGCGCTATTATAATAGTGTCTATTTATAAAATAAACATACTTTTTTCTTAGCATTAAGGGGTTACCCATATAGCCCTTAACACGTAATAGTCCCAGTAGTCCATCCAATATCATAGCCCCTCCTGATCGGGAAGCCACCAGAGGATACCACACGGGCTACGGGAGAAATCCAAACTCGTACAAGGCTCGATATGGTAGGTGACACGGCACAACTAGGCAATGCCAGGGTAGATATACCAATTACGCTTCCGGACCGATGGTAACGCGAAGCCGCAGCAACCGCCCACCTCGAACAACACTCCCAAATCAAAGGTGCGCGCACCAAACAATCACAAGAGTAATAGAATGGCAACCGAAGAAGTGTGTTCGATCAGAGGAGCTACCTCATTAATCCGTCGATCGCTCCTGTTTTAGCCACCTTAAGCCAACTCACGGGAGTCGGGTCCACGTATATACCTTTCAAGAAACCGTCACCACCATCCTACTTCATTCTGGAATCTCCACCGCGTACACGGTTGTCAAAGTGGTTTTCGGTATCGACAGAGAGTATGCCCATATCCGATCCCGGTCTCTTTGCCAACCAAACGTTATTATAACCCGTGGTTATTTAAAAACAGTTTATACTTTAAATCAGAATAAACATTTCCATTTCAAAACTATAGATACGATATCATTTTAAAACCCAAAACAATAGGATATCGTTATATTCAAATATAATTCTTTCCAAAACCATACTGTTTATAATATCTGGAGACCAAATATTTGAATTATATCTTCAAAGGATAATGTTTTGGAAACTTTACTTAAATCCATAACTCCCAAACACAATGGTTTGGACATTCAACGGTATATATATAAATGGGTTAACTTTATGGTTACTTTGTAAAGAAGATAATTTACATAGCTTCACAAATATATTTCTTTATTTAAAGTTTAACCATAATTTAAATATCCCTTTATGTTCCCAAAACCATTTAAATTTTTATATATATCCAATTGGAGTATTTACTATTCAAAACTTAGTTTGGGTTTTATTCTTTCACAAATCAATGTTTTATATTTTTAGTCTTGAATATTCCCATAATTTCCATAAATAAAACTCCAAATTTTAACCATTAAATTTTTCCCAAAATTTACTTAATACCAGAATATTTATCTTTAATTTATTTAGGAAAATACAGTTATAAATATTATGTCTTAAGTTTTTCCAAAACTTAAGGTAAAATAAAATTTATCACATTCCATAAATTTTAGAGCAATCAAATTCTAGATTCCATAGCACTTAGGAAATGCTACCTAAAGTTATGGGTAAAACTAGTCAAATTTCAAAAGACAGCATTTAAATGCTGTAATAGATTGTTTAACTTGATAAATATTTCCAAATATAACCTATTTATTTATTCATTTATTAACTGAAATCTTATTCTTTCAAAATCCCGATTTACCAAATAAGTTATATTCCATAAATTTATTCAAATATTTATTTATTTCTTTATTTATAACTTATTAAAAATCAATATAAATTCCTTTAAAGATATAAATCAAATATTTAACTTCCAAAATAATTTTAAATATTTCAGAAAATATTATAAGGACCACGGGCCTGTATATAGTTTTCTAGCCTAGGTCAAGTGGTACGGATTTATATCATTTCAATCCGTAGTTTACAAATATCCCGGGTCCTATCATTTCAAACCCGCAATCCCAAGTTTAACAGTTTAACAGTTAACAGCATAATTTAACAATAATAATCATTTAGGCCTATCATTTCAGCCCATAACAATCTACGTATAACAGGGAACTTGCAGTGTGATTTAAGCAGTAAATAAACAATAACATAATATAACTGCAGATATAATACAACAGATAATAACTGATGAGGTGTCAATTTAAATGGGGTTCATCATTTTATATTACACTACAGACAGATAATAGTGACATAAAATTTTACACATACACTTGCAATAATTTACGAAATATAAATACGTATGTCTGGTGAGAAATACTCACCTGAAAGTTGCAGAAAATTTGAATTCAAAACGACGATTCACCGGTAAAGACCGACAGAAAATAACGATCAAATTTCTTCTGATGTCGCCTAGATTCAAATCTAGAACAAATTCAAATATTTTGAAACGCGACTTTAGAATGTATGGTCAAGAAAGGATTAAAATAGAACGGAAATTGTTTTGACTTGCTCGACCACTCCACCGTATAATGTGACCTAAATATACCCAAACGTGAACCGTGCTAACACAAAAATTACGACAAAATTTCCTAAAACAAAAACGGCAAAATGTTGAATACGCATACACGTGCACACTTGCATTCCTATGTATTATGAAAATGTTGTTGCTTAAATTTTCCTCAAACTTAGAGTCAATTTTTCAAATCCAGCTACTATCTTACATTTTAAACTTAATTTGCATCATTGCTTTATGACTTCATCCATCTTCAATCTAAACTTTCCAGGCTTAAAAACTGTACAGACACACCTCATCCTATCTTCAACTATTACTAGCATCCCCAAACTCCAGCCTTTTACTAAACACTCAGGTTAGATGAATTCACTCACAAGGCTTGGTCATCATATCCAAAGCAAGTTTTTACTGATCCATTCGTGCACCGTGTGATACATAGATATGCACAGCCTATGAATTTTATAAATGCAGACTACCACTCAACTACGTTTTTCTTAATTCACTCATATATGCCTCTATGCTCTTTTCTTCTTCTATCCTCTTTTGCAATGACTTACCCAAACTAGAACCCAAACCTGGTCTAAGTTTACAAATACAGTTTGTCTGAAAGGAGAAAAATGAGCAAATTCCTTATTATACCCCTAGTCGAACCCATGATTTTGAAATCAAAAGAAAACTCAGGTTAATGAGATGTTTGATAGAACTTGGTTTTACATATGTAAAAATTTTTTTCAAAGTAACCTCTCAGTTCTATAAAGTTAGTACCTCTGACTTAATTATGTATACAAAAAAAAAAAAAAAAGAAAAAAAAAAAAGAAAACTCTATAAACCCAGATCCATATGTTGTTCAAGGCATATGATAAGATTCTTAGAGAAAACAAAGTGGATAAATGGTAGTGTGGCCGAGCAAGGCAGAGATAAAACAAAATTTTCGAGGAAGAGGAAATATCTGAACAAAGAAAAGAAAATGACATAGACCATTTACCTGATAAGAGTTCGAGCCCGAGAAGAACAGACAAGAGAGAATGAAACTAAAGAAGATAAAGCAAAGTATATATAGATGGATTTTGCGAAATAGTCAGATATGAAACGTACGAGTATTAATGTAAGCGTTGATCTCTCCTACCACTCCTCTGTTAGAACGTTATGAGCGTGATTTACTGATCAGTTTGCAAAAGGATAAATCTTCGAAATATACAGGGGAAGCCAAGAGTTTCACAACGTATAAAGCTTGATGATAATTTAATGCCAGATTAATTTCCTGCGTGATTTGAGCTCATACCAGAGAACTGGTATCTTGGCAGGTATACATTGTTATAACTTCAAATTTATGTGATGTGTGATTAAATGATAAAACGGCAAGGCACATAAATTTGAACTGATGCGCATTTGAAGGGTGCTTGATTTATATTTTTTTTCTTTCCAGATGATATGTGTGATTTTAAACTGCTCATTATGAATATATTTTGATTTCACAATATGTTCCAATTAAACAGTTGCATGGTTAAAGCAAACATGCTTTGAAGTAGTTGCAGAGATTTATGGGGAAAATGGCAAGAATAGAAACGGAGCATTGCTTTGAAATCTGAACGTTTTGCATATATGCGTGATTTCTCCTTTCAGTTTCAAAGAAATAAAGGTTTCAATATTAAGAGGAAGAGAAATCAAATCTGCTGCCAGTTATACACAATTGATTGAATGCATCAGTTTCTTATGTTAATTGTTTACTCACGTGATTAAAGCAATGGGATAAATATATAGGGCTTTGAATATAACTGACGAGCTAAATCAGAGGAGATAAATCAATAGTTATCAATTATACAAGATGTCAGGGAATACGTTCACATTTCAAGCATTGATTTGGTAAATATTTGCTTTAAATCTTCGTATGAATTAAAGGAGAGATAAATGGGAATGAAAACATCAGTTTCTATATGATAAATGCTTATACGTGATTTAGTTTATACATTGATTTATAGGCAAACAAACGGCAAATAGTGATACAATGCAATATTCCCTTGGTCTTAAGAAACGGCAGAGGTGCTGATACAACTAGTGATTCAAGCAAATACATATAGATTTGTTTTAACTGTAGGTTGCGTGATTCATTTCCAGTTTTAATGCATGCGTGATATATCTTCCAAATATAAATATTTGCACGTTATAAGAATTTTTTTTTCAAAAGCATGCGTGCCTTATAAATTTCCAGATTTGATGAATATGGACTGTGTAATTTCCTTCCAGGATACTTTGCTTGAATTATATGTGTGATTAGGAACGGAAAATTTTATTTATTTATTTATTTATTTATTGCACAATAAAGGTGAAATAGAGAGATATACATGGGAATTGAGAAGTTGAAAAGATAGGCAAGGTTAAGTATGAATGCGTGATTTAAAACTGCCAATTGAAATCTAGATTTAATGCATGCGATAACTGCAATTTTTATGAGAAGCTTTGATTTCAAAATCTTATACTATTTAATGTAGGCATGATTTTAGATTGCTGATTTGCAGATAAAAGGATTTGTTTGAGGCGGAATCAAATGGACAAATGGGGAGAAAAGGGCAAGCAGCTTAAATGGTTTAAAGTATCAGTTTTATATATATAAATATGTAAATATGAATACGTGTGTGATGATTCATTTATATTTACATAAATTTTGATTTGTATTAAATATGTTTACAAATGTATTTGGACGTTCGCAGATACCATACTAGATCATAGGCAAAAACACAGGGGAAAAAGAGGAAGCTGTAGAGATTTAAAGCTTTCAGTTACAAAAGTTATAAATATGTTTACGTGATATAAGATTTAGGCAGTTACACAACATATAAAGTTTGAAAATATGTAAATATGCATGCGTGATTTCAGCATGCTTTGATTCTCCTATGTTTGATTTAATAAACAAACTGGCCAGACTTAATGCAAAACTTTTTAAAAAGAAACGTACAAAATGAAAAGTTGCGTGATATAAGCCTGGATATAAAGTTTGTACGTAACTTTATGTTCTTTTTTTTTTAGTTCAGTTTGCAAAAATTATAAGTTTTTGAATTTACTGGAAGGCCGAGAGATTTGCTTCAGTTTTCTCTTTGAATAAATGCTTAAACGTGATTGAAGAAATAAACAAGGGAAGTTATCAATGCATGATTTTATTTCTGAGAAAAGGAAAGGCAAACTCATATTCAATTCAGTTTTGATTTACAAAAGGTTTAATTAAGGCATACGTTGATATGGGGAGAAATAAAGGTAAGTATACATCAGAGGATGAACGAAAGAGTTGATATGTATCGTATCAATTTAGGCATGTACAAATTTCTCCTTGGATTTTTGTCTCACACGTTACTTCCATGTTAAGTTTTTACTTCATTTTATTTATTTGATTTTAGTTTGAAAACAATAAATGGAATGGCAAGAATTTATGCAAAGCTTAGAAAAACGTATACAAATTTATTTAAAATCAGACTGTCAGTTAATGCAACGTAACGTTTGTTATAAAATCTCTGACTGATATTTTTCTCCAAAATTTTACGAAAACATGATTTTTACACTACGCTAAACAGACGCAGTCCAAAACATCAAAAATTTTCATAAAAATAACATTTTAAAAACACACGTTTTATTACGTCACTTATACCCTATAATTGACGCGTCCTTTAAACGCGAAATTTAACAGTTCAAAAATAGCTTAAATTTTCACAGTTATTATTTAATTTTATTGACATATACAAATTTTATAAAATATATCTCCAAATAAAATAATTAACTATTTTGATAAACACAATTTATATAAAATATATTTCAAAGTTAAATAATTAAAATAAAATAAATAGCTAAAACTAGGGCTGTTACAGCCTTGCAGGTCAACGCCGTATGCTAGGTCGAAGTTTCTGTTGAAGTTTCGAATGGAACTGTTCGCGTGCGCATCACGATAATGACGTGGCATAAAAGAGGTGAGTTTGTGTTCTTTTCTATTTATTTTTAATTTTGAAATTCGAAACCAATAATCGTCGTAACTCTCACATACGAACTCCAATTCACATGTGATTTTTTTATTACGATCGTAATTAAAATCCGGACATTTTGACGCTGGTTTGGATGGATTATGAGACTATCAAAATTTTGGGTTTAAATCGGATTTGAATTCGATTTAAATTCAAAAGGTGAGTGTTTTAACCCACTCACAACTTCTAAGATTTCATATGTTAGTTAAATTGATTTATGATGTGTTTTGAAATTTATTTATTGCTGTTTGGCATCTATTTCATCATTATCTCAGTTAATTTGCATTCATTTAATTTACTTGTTATTTAATTCATTTTTGCATATGAACTGACAGTTAAATTTTAGTTAAATTTATTTTTGCACATAAACTAATAGTTAAATTATTAGTAAATTTATTGTGCACACAAACTACCAGTTAAATTTTCAGTTAATTTTTTTTGCCAAATATACTTCCAGTAATTGCCTATTATTTATCACATGTATATATAGATGTATTGGTTGAATTTGGATGATGATTGTGATTAATGGATTTATGTTTTGATGGATGAATGGATGTTTATTTATATTAACTGCAAGTTGTTATGCATTTTATTTCATTCGGGATTGCGGTTTGAACAGATATATAACCGTAAATTTTATTTTAAATTACGGATTGAAATGATAGATATCCGTATCACTTGACCGTAGGGTAGATAATTTTATACAGACACCGTAGGTCTATATATATATATATATACATACATACATACATATATATATATATATATATATATATATATATATATATATTGAAAATGATTTCTATGGTTTGGATAGGATACGGTTTAATAAATATTAATTTTTGATCTTATATAAAATCTTATTTTAGATATACATATATAGTTAAATTATTGAATTTAAGCTATGTATGAATTTGTTAAATGAAAATAAATAAGTTGAATAATGGTGTTTGATAATTTATATTATACGATTAAGTACAGATTTAAGATATTGTATATATAGAGAGTTTTAGATGGTTCAAATCAATTATGATTGGAAAATAAATTAGAAATTTATTTGGATTGAGCTTATAAAAAAAATTAAACTTCACAAGTTGGTGTAAACTTATTAAACTTGGAAATTTTAAAGGTATGGTATTTATAACTAGATTTTATTCAAGATAAATTAAATTAATATTTCTAGTATAAATAAATTGAAGGAAATATTTAATTGTTAGAAATTTGAGATTTATTTTATGGATTTATTTTTTGAATATTTCAAAACTAAATAATGTGACAATAAATTGTTGAATAGAATTTCCAACCTTAGTTTTGATATTGTTAAATACTCAAAGTTTGAATGTATTGAAATCGAAGTGTGTTATTGAAACTAAAAGTGAATCTAAATTTATGGGGTTTAGACCTAAAATTTAAAATGAATAAAACTGTGAAGTCGCGAAATTTTTTTTATAAAGAAATTTTAAATTCAAACTATTTTATTCTATACACTGTTTGAATATCCAAACCATTCAAGTTTTATAAGTTATGGTTTCAAAGCTATGAATTTTCGAAGCATTATGTTTTTGAAATTTATAATTCAAATGTTTGGTGTCCAGATAGTATAAATTTTAAAGCAGTATGATTTTGGAAAGGAAATATATTTGAAATAAAAATGATATTATTGATTTGGATTTTATAAAAATAATATCAAAATGAGTTGTTTGGAAATGGAAATGATATCGTATTTATGGGTTCTGAAATGGATAAGTATAAACTATTTTAAAGACCGCGGTGTTATAATAACGTTTGGTTGTTGAAGGGACCGAGATCGGAAGTTGTCATACTCTCTGCCAACTCCGAAAACCACTTTAACAACCGTGTACGCGGTGGAGATTCCAGAATGAAATAGGTCGGTGGCGGCGTTTCCTTTAAGGTAAATACGTGGACCTAACTCCCGTGAGTTGGCATAAGGTGGCTAAAACAGGAGCGATCGACGGGTTAATGAGGTAGCCCCTCTGATCGGACGCTTCCCTTCGATACTATATTCTGACTTTGGATTGATTCGGTGGCCACCTTCACTTTTTATTTCTTTGATTTAGGGAGTTTGTCCGAGGTGGGTGGTAGTAGCAGCTACGCGTTACCACCGACCCGGAAGTGTAATTGGTATATCTACCCTGGCATTGCCTAGTTGTGCCGTCTCACCTACCCTATCGCGCCTTATACGGGTTTGGTTTTCTTCCGTAGCCCGTGTGGTATCCTATGGTGGCTTCCCGATCAGGAGGGACTATGATATTGGATGGACTATTATTGTGTTAAGGGGGAGATTGGATAACTCCTTAACGCTATTTAAAAGTAAGTTTATTTTACAATTAGACACTATTATAATAGCAAAATATACTACATAGTAAATAGTTTAACGGATCCTTAGGAGATGTAAATCCCGAGCATCTCTTGAGTTACTGTACTCATATTTATTTCTGTTGATTTAACTTACATAAGATCTTTTAGTTCTGACTCGAGTGTTTTGTCTTTCAATTCGCTCGAGTCAGTCCGAGCGTTTCAGGATTTGAAGACTTTATTTCTGGAGGACGAAGACGAAGATTTCATTATTATTATTATTATTATATTATATTGTTCCACTATACACTGTATACCTCTGCATCGATTTTTATTCGTTGCTATGTGCAACTCTGATATATATTGTATGAGAAGTTAAATATTTTATAAACTGCTTCCTGAACTGTATATTTGATTATTATATTTTATCCTTCCGCTGTGAGATTCTATTTTTGTTTTATTTCTTTCTTGTTTTCTTATTTACCCTATAACAATCGGCCCTTCCGTATGGTTTGAATTGGCACGTATGTCGATTTAAAGTGTGCAAAAAGGCGGGATACTACAACGTGGTATCAGAGCTTTGGTTTAGCGATAAACCTTAGCTTCGTGGGGTTTGACTCTTTACTAATAGGGTAATAATACCCTATGGAGTCGCTGAGTGTATATATATGAGACAGCGTATTTGTTAGTGTTATAAAAAGGTTTTAATATTGTGTTAATCTGTTCCATTTTGTATTTATAAATTCTGGTTGATGCATGGGACGCTGTGACATCAATAGGGATTTCTAAACACTTAATAGGACAGACTGATCATAATATTTGTTTTATATAGGTGAATGAAATAATTTTGCCTATTATATTTTCTATACATAAAATAAATTTTTTCAAATGATATTTATATTTGGCTGAAATAGATTGGTTGTTAGGTAATAAAGTGTATAAATAATAATAGAAATAATATTGAAAAATAAAATAAATGAAATTTGAAAATTTAAAACTTAAGATCTGGGGTTTTGAAATTTTTTTGGAATATAATAATATTATTTATAAGTATTTTCTGATATAAATATTTAATATAATTCGAAAGAATTGTTTTAAAGAAGATTTTGGAGAAAATAAGTTTTGTATTTTCCTCTCTGTCGCTGGAAAATATTTTCGGTGATGGCGGCCGCATCACCGACTTTCATTTTCGAGTTTCGAAGGGGAAGGCCACTATAGTAGTTTTACTGCAAGATTCGTTTTTGAAAATAAAAAATATAAATTTTGAATTGTTTTAAATATAATTAGAGATATATAAGTTGTAAGAATATATTTATCTATTATTTTAAAATAATTTGAAATTTAACCCGGTATTAAATTCTTAAATTTCCGTTAATTAATTGTTTCAATTATTATAGTGAAATGAAAGGTAAGTAATTAATAGTTGAAACCTCTAATTTAGGTAAGAGATTTAATGCTAAGTTATAAAGGAAATATAAAGGAAGTTTAAATTGTAACTTATAAGAAAAGGGTAAAAATTTATTGAACAATGAATTAATTAAAAGAAACGAGAAAACTTGTATAACTTTCAATTACTTTCTTTAAAAGCATATATATAACTTACCAAATATTAAAAGTTGAAATGTTTAATAAGAAGTGTAATGGAAATTGTACAGTAAAAGTATGTAATGAAAGTGTTCAAATAATTGCTTTTATTAGAATTGGTGGTATAAAGTTATAAACTTAAGTTATAATGGAAATATTTCTACAATAAATTCTGATAGGAAGTAATTATTGTAAGAAGACAATTAAAGACTTAAGTATAATTGAGATGATACTAATTAAAAATAATGAAAAGTATGTATTGTAATCAAGTAATCATAAACTTAAGTAAACAGATTGAAGTTGCTTCTGTATAAAATAAGAAAAAGAAAAAAAAAGAAAAAAATGATGAGGATTAAAAACTTAAGTTAATAAATTTACCTACGACTCTGATTTTATATGATAATAGTAATAAATGAATGTAATACAATGAATGGAAATAAAAAGGATAAACCATTATATAAATAAAAAGGAAATCAAACAATAAATGCTATGAAATGGAATTAATAAGAATAAACTTGATTTATTGTTTGAAATTGTTGTTTGCTTGGTTTATGGTTGTTTGGGTAAGGATACTTTAAAATTGTTTGGATGAATGAATAATCTATTTGTTTTCATCAAAGACTGTTGAGTAAATGGTGCACTTAGTAGTTTATTTTTCATTCTGTACACTTTGAAGTTTTGAACCCAAACAACTGTTGTTTTGTTTTAATGAATGATTGAATTGTATTGATTCTGTGTGAGGGTTGTATGTTGTTTGTTGCTAGTGATGGATGTTGTATGGATTTGTTTGCTATTGATCGAAACAACGATAAATGTTTCATTCTATAAAACTATTAACTCTCTTGGATTATATAAGTGAAATACAGGTTATGAAAGCAATTGCTACCGCTTTTGGTTCCATAAAATATGCGTTAATTGCCCGACTAATAGGTACGTTTTTGGATTACGGTTTTATAGCATTAATTTACATATTTTCCCGTGTTGGGATATATTATTTTGAAAAATATATGTGATATTTGATATTATATTTTCTCCTGAGCCTCCCCGTACAAAGGAGACTCTGCCAAAATTTTCCGTAAATTTTGGACTTCGAAAATTTTGAAATTATTTTCCAAACTTTAGTAATTTGAGTATAAAAAGATTTAATGATTATAAATTCATATATTTTACCTAAATTAACTAATTTTGTAAATTTATTTGTTTATAATTTAGTATTTAAATATGATATACTGATTTTGTAATTCTTCTTTTCCCTTCTTTTCCTTTTCGGGGACGAAAAGTGTTGTGTGCGGGAGAGTGTAACGACCCGTAAATTTCGAAGATTAGATTTGTTAGTGAAGTAGAGATTTTGTAAGTAAATTTATTAGAAATATAAAGGTGATAAATTAATATGTGAATGAACGCTAAATGAAAATATAACAATGGTAATTTAAAATCTATTTATAGTAATTTGAATAAAATTCAAATGAATTAAGTAGCAAAAAGATTTTTACCTGGGTATAAAATTAAATATGAAGAAATAGGGTAGGCATTGGATTAGTTAATGTAAGAACACGTTGTTACAGTAATAAATTATAAATTTAGGAAACGTGTTAATGCAAGTTAATAATTAATGACTCAAATGAAACTCCAATTCAATAAAATAATTTAAATGTTATGATTTGATTTTAATGGAATATGAGAAAACAAATGGAAGTACTGAATTAATATATGTTATTTAATTAGGGTATTGAATAAAATTGGTAATCCAATTGTAATTAATGGTAATAATGTTGATATTAGCTAATAAATTAAATTTCAACGCAATACCCATTAATGAATGGAATGAAATGGAATTTATGTAAATGTACACTAGGTTATAATTCAAATAGAAGGAAACAAACGTAATATCGAATTGATTTAATGAATAAATATACATTGAATAGTAGTTGAATGTAAAGTTAATGGTAATTGTATAAAATCAATATAATAAAATGAATTGCAATAATTCTGAGTTATATACTTAGTTCATTCAAATAAATTGGAAATCATTGCAATAAATATAAATTAAATGTTAAGTTAAATAAATTAAGGTAATAAATGGGGAATAACGTAAATGTTCTTCATAATATGATGATTTGTGAATAAAAAGAATGGAAATAAGTTTTATCAATATATCAGAATTTAATTTATGATAAAAAGGTTAATTGCAATTAAATGAGTTAATTTTTTTTAACGGGAATCAAGCTTTATTTATTTATTTGGATTTAAAATATGATAATTTGGATTTATTGCAATTAATTGAAATTAAATATAAATTTTTACGTTAATTGAAAATTAAGTTGAAATTGGAAAATATTTATGTAATAGCTCTGCACCGATGTTAATTTCATCCATTTGACTGTAATGGATTGAATAAAAAGGATGAATAGTGAATTCAATGGAATTATTGAAAAGATAATTTACAATTGATAAACATAACGAAATTTGAATTTAAGCTGAAATTTATGATTGAATCAACAACTAATTGACATCTAAATAGGTTTTAATCACTGAGTTTGTTTAAGAAATCAAAACCGATAAGATTTGTAAATTTTGGAAGTGAAATTGAAAAAGTGATCTAATTAATGAATTTTTAATTTATTTAAAAGTATAAAAATAGCCATTTTGGCCACGGACTCAGATTTCGACGAAACAAGTTTCATCGGACCCGTATCGGTAAATTATTGTAGGGTTTCAAGTTTCATAGCAATGAATTTTTGAAGTGTTATGTTTTTGAAAGTTATAATTCAAATGTTTGATTTCCAGATATTATAAATTTTAAAGTAGTATGATTTTGGAAGGGAAATATGTTTGAAATAAAAATGATATTATTGATTTGGGTTTTATAAAAATAATATCAAAATGAGTTGTTTGGAAATGGAAATGATATCGTATTTATGGGTTTTGAAATGGATAATTATATTCTGGTTTTAAAGTATAAACTATTTTAAAGACCGCAGTGTTATAATAATGTTTGGTTGTTGAAGAGACCGGGATCGGAAGTTGTCATACTCTCTGTCAACCCCGAAAACCAATTTAACAACCATGTACGCGGTGGAGATTCCAGAATGAAGTAGGTCGGTGGCGGTGTTTCCTGTAAGGCAAATACGTGGACCCAACTCTCATGAGTTGGCATAAGGTGGCTAAAACAGGAGCGATCGACGGGTTAATGAGGTAGCACCTCTGATCGGACGCTTCCCTTCGATACTATATTCTGACTTTGGATTGATTCGGTGGCCACCTTCACTTTTTATTTCTTTGATTTGGGGAGTTTGTCCGAGGTGGGCGGTAGTAGAAGCTACGCGTTACCACCGACCAGGAAGCGTAATTGGTATATATACCCTGGCATTGCCTAGTTGTGCCGTGTCACCTACCCTATCACGCCTTGTACGAGTTTGGTTTTCTCCCGTAGCCCGTGTGGTATCCTCTGGTGGCTTCGCGATCAGGAGGGACTATGATATTGGATGGACTATTAATGTGTTAAGGGGGAGATTGGGTAACTCCTTAACGCTATTTAAAAGTAAGTTTATTTTACAATTAGACACTATTATAATAGCAAAATATACGACATAGTAAATAGTTTAACGGATCCTTAGGAGATGTAAATCTCGAGCATCTCTTGAGTTACTGCACTTATATTTATTTTTGTTGATTTAACTTACACAAGGTCTTTTAGTTCCGACTCGAGTGTTTTGTCTTTTCAATTCGCTCGGGTCAGTCCGAGTGTTTCAGGATTTGAAGACTTTATTTCTGAAGGACGAAGACGAAGATTTCATTATTATTATTATATTATATTGTTCCACTACACACTGTATACCGCTGCATCGATTTTTATTCGTTGGTATGTGCAACTCTGATATATATTGCATGAGAAGTTAAATATTTTGTAAACAGCTTCATGAACTGTATATTTGATTATTATATTTTATCCTTCCGCTTTGAGATTCTATTTTTGTTTTATTTCTTTCTTGTTTTCTTATTTACCCTACAACAATCGGCCCTTCCGTATGGTTTGAATTGGCACGTGTGTCGATTTAAAGCGTGCGAAAAGGTAGGATGTTACAATGGATCGATAGCCCTTCGTCGCCTCTACTCTGCATCGCTTCTCGATCGTCGATTGGTCGACGGTCCACCACTAATTTACAAACCCTACAAATAACGACCGAGACTTCTTCGCTGAATTTTGGACAAATAGGGCCTCCAATCAAAAATCAAATTGCAGGTGCTAATTCCGTTCGTCTAGACCTTCGCGATGATATATTATATGATAGGGTTTGAATAGTTTTAATTTTTCGATTTGATTTGGAATTGTAATTAGGGTTTTGCGATGTCTGCCATTGAGAAGGAATAGATAAGAGTAGAAATTGTACGTAAAGAAAATAGAGTAGAAGCTGACAGGGTTTATAACAACTTATATATAACGAGAGATGTATAAGAATTGATGGAACATATCGAATGGGTTGAAGCGATAACCAAGACCAAAAAACCCCATTTTGTTCCCGAAATGAAAATTAGTCATCTAATATATCAAAATATAGGTTTTCAATATTTTTAAACTCAATGAAACCAGTTTCAAACCTAATTCTATCGTATATAGAAGTTAGCTTTTAAATTCGAATTATACTCATTTAAATTCCTTTAATTAATTTCAACGCATTTCGAGCTCGCACGATCAAACAACAAGTTCGATCGCTACGAAACTTCAAATCTTATAATAATTCACTATTACAAATCCGATGAAAATGGTTTCGTTGAAATCCGAGACAGTGTCCAAAAGACTATTTTTACGCGTTAATTAAAACAACCTATTTTAAAATCAATTAATCACTTTTATATTCAAATTTAAAAGTTATCAATTTTGATCATTCCCAATTACACAGAAATTAATAATATTTTAAAATTGAATCTTCCATGTTAAATCCAATATTTAAGTATTACATTAATTTCAACATTAGGGTACAATAGAAATAAAACCTAGTTTATTATGATTTAAATACCAACATATTCTTTTATTTTGATTCACATATTCTTATTATTAAATCAACAAATATGTTATATGTTAATTGAACATATGTTTCCATTTTATTACATTTATTGTTCTAGAGTTAACGTCTTTCTTATATTAACTGAAATATTACAATTGCATTAATTTCATTGATTTCCAAATTAATTTCAAAAGGAATTAAATAATGAAATTAGGATTAAACGATTGTTACATCTTAGTAATTTAAACACATTTATAAATTTATTGTTTACAAACAAGGTAAATAAATTTACGTAGTAAATATTTGATTTCATGTTTTATATTAAAACAAATTTCAATCAAATAATATACAATTTCACTTTCAGTACATCATTTACTTTATTACATATTAGCCTTTATTATTAGCAATAATTGAAATTACATTAAACAATTGTCAGTTACATTCAATCAACATTATTAAATTACATTCTAATATATTTTTTATTAGTAAATCATAAATTTTAAATTTTTGACAATATAAAATTTCAAAAATTTTATAAAATTTAATATTTTTAATTATAAGTACGGTTTAGGAAGTTTGGAAATTTGGCACCAAGACATGTTGGTCTTTTTCCTATCATAGAAAGGATCGGGAAACTTGCTTATCAAATAGAGTTACCGAATAGTTTAGCAGGATTCCACAATATTTTTCATGTTCCTCGTCTTAGGAAGTATGTGCATGATCCAGAGACTACTATTGCACCAACTATATTGGAAGATTTAGTAGTTGAACCAGATATGACTTTTGTTAGACAACCATTTCGTATTGTAGCAAGAGATGAGAAAAGATTAAGGAACAAGATAGTTAAGTTATTAAAAGTCCAATGGAGTGTTAATAAGAAAGACTGTACTTAGGAGATAGAAGACAGGGTTAGAGATATTTCTGCTGAGTTTTTTTGATGGTATGTTCCATATATGTTATATAGACTTTTAGCTAGCATGATATGCTAGTGTTGCTTCATGTGTTTGTCACATATGTTTGCATGATTGATGTTCTTGTTGTTTTCCTTATCGTAATTTCGAGGATTAAATTCTTTAAGGGGGGAGCCTGTAACATCCTTAATTTTTGTTTAACATTATCCAGAAGATTCAATTAGATAAATTAAATAGAATAATGTGATGTGACGTGATAAGGAGAATGAGATTTGTTAATTAATTAGGTCATGCCTTAATTAATCAGCTAAGAAGATTGTTTAAAATATAAAATAGAAAGGAATTTATAAGAGGGGAATAATGGGAATATTCCCTTAATTCATTACTTGAACCTTCCTCTATCATTTAATCTTATTTCATTTTTCAAAACATGAAAATATAACCAAAAGAGGCTGGCCGTTACTTAGAAGACAAAGTAGAGGAAATCAAAGAGGATAGCTAAAGAAATAAATTAACATCAATCTTAATCAGTTTTATCCAATGTAAAGTGAATAATAGTATCAATCTCATTTATTTATGCTTATTTTTGGATCTATGTTTGATTTTCAAATTGTTATGATAATATGTCGTTCTTGGATGGGTTATATCATTGTTTTATTGAATGAGGATTTATTGGAATTATTGTGGAATTATTCTTATTGGTTTTAAAGGAAAAACCTAAATTTTTTATCTCCATTTGACTCGAAATTTGAATACGTTGAGTAAAATATTATTATGGAGATGATTTTTTGATTTCATAATTTTCCAAGTTTGTATGAATATTTCATGAATTTCCTTTGAGGAAAAAAGTGTTTATTTCGAGTTTTAATCATTAAATATAATGAAATAAATATTTTGATCCCGAAATTTTTATATATGAAATATGTACGAAATTATAATTTTTGGTGATTTTTCGATAAAGTTTATGATTTTTCATGAATTTATCATGCTTGAAAGGCTTTTGATTAATATTAACTAAAAGTGTTTGAAAATTATTTTGGAAAGGTAGAATGAGATATATTAGTAATTTATAAAAAGAAAATGAAAAGTATTTGTTAACCATGATAACATGACAAGTAGCAAGAGTGGGTGGAAAGTATTAACTTTAAAAGAAAATAAAACAAATTTTATTTTAATTATAGAAATGCCATTGTAGATATTCAGCACACCTGCTATTTCAACACTGGATTATAATGGTCGATACCAGGAATAACTATTTGATAGTTATATAACATACCTACTTTTTAGACTCGACAACTACATAGGTTTATCCATGCAATAGCTTGTGAAGTATCGGGTTACTAGAAAATCGGTACCTTTTATGTTTTAAGGGTATGGTATTACAGGGTTGTAGAAGCTCTATGACATATGATTCCGAGATCTAACATTATCCTTATTAAAGTTCGACACCATTAGGATTACAGCAATTCGGCACCTTTAAATGTATGCGATTGGCATCCTTAAATGTTTTAAACTCGACTTCTTATGTCTTTCCTTATTTGATAGCTACCAGGTAGCTATTCGATATCTATGTTTTGCAACATAATAGGCGTAAGCTTTCTAAATTAATACATATGTCTTATAGGATCGATGGCCTTATGTTTTGCAAACCAGAAAGCTTTGTTTTAGCAGCTTGATAGCTCGTATTTCCTAGAAATTTGATAATCATGTTTTGGCAGTGTTATAACCGTATGTTTTATAAAACAAGCAACTTTGTTTTAAAGACTCGACATAGAAACTCGACATCTATATTTAGCGGCATGGTAGTTGTGTATTTTATAAATAAAAGTTTTGTTTAGAGGCTCGATAGCACATTGTGTAAGATCGATTTCACCCTAGAGGGGGAGTGAATATGGTGATACTATTAATCATAAAAATTTAATGCGGAAGTATGTAAATAATCGCAACACTAATCACAGTAGAACAATAGCAGCACAGATAATAGCAAAATATAAAAATGCATAAATAGAATAGCACAGAATTTACCCAGCTTCGGCAAAACCCTGCCTACATGCTGCCCTCAAGGTTTCTGCTAGAAATTAAGTTGTCGGATGCTTACACATGTAAATTCGTGACACCCGCTATCGACTAACCTAACTCTACGCTCAAAACCCTGCCAGAACTCAGCCACTGAGTTGCGAATTCTCGAACTACACCACCGTAGATCGTCCCCTAGTCACACGACTAGAATTTACAAACAATTAAAAACAAAACACAAATTGAAAAACAATTTAAAACAATACACCCTTATTTGCATACTAAGCCCAAATATAAAGGAAACTGGCCCAAGTGAAAATTAGAAGTGAATTCCATTTTTTTATTATATCGGCCCGTTTCCTTTTTCTTTTGAAAAATGGCTACTTCCTTTAGCCTTTGTTCCTCTTTACAAAAACTAGGGCTTCTGATAAAATGAGGCTGCAGACTTCAACTACTCGATTGAATGATGATTCAGCGTCCCTACTTTCGATCGATGGTCTCTTCGCTTTGCACACGGCTGTCCAATTTTGATCGAGTTCGACTAAAGTGGTATGCGATTTATTCTCTTTGCTTTTCTGATTAGCTTGCTTGAACTCGATGATTTTGAGGCCAATGGTGATTGGGTTAAAATAGGAATCTAATTCCTATAATTTCGTTTTTTTAATTTGTCATTTGATTTATCTCGGCCACTTGATTATGATTGAATGTTGTTGATGTTTACTGACTTGTTCAATTCGTATAATTCTGATTGCTTAGTTATCATGGTTTTGGTTTCTGACTTGTTCAACTTCCTTGATTTCCACGGCTTTGACTTCTCTGACGATGTTGATTTATTTTGACTTCGGCTATTTGAGGATTTATTTGAACTTGCCTTGATTATTTTGAAACTACTATTGCTCTAAATTACATATAGTCTGGTTCGATCTTGTACTACTTGCTGTTCACTAGTCTATTTGGTTCCTTTTTGACTTCGGCCTTGACTTTGTTCAATGTGAAATTCCTAGTGCATTGATTTGAAACTGCCTCTATCTTTGTTCAAAACTGCTGTATATCATTTGAATTTGGTTTGAATCGATAAGTTGCTTCTACTTACTGCAGTTTTCACTCTTGTTCATGCTGCTTTCTGCACTTGATATTTGCTGTGCATTTGTAGTTGTATCGATGAACTCTATGCACACCGTTGACTGTGATTGTGTAGTCTGCACTATGCATCTCCATTTGTATATCCATTTAAGTTTGATTGCTTTGTTTGTTGGTTTGTGTCTTTGTGCCATGCTGTTTTGAGTTTGGAGCTTGTGATCGGGTTTGACCTTGTGCTGGTCTCATGACATTATTTGTATTGCACTTGAGTTGAACCCGACTTTTGATTGGGTTTGACGTTGTGCTCACTTGTCCCTATAATTTTATCAAGTGTATATCGGTGTGCACGGCCTTGTGGCATGTACAATGACACACTGTGCATGTCACAAGTTATTCGTGTTTGATGTATTCAAAATTAAATGATGACGAACAACCCAAATAATTAAGGCAAATAATTTTTTTCAAAATCACTTTTATTCTAACCACAAAATATTTTCTTTTCAATTTTACCGCGTTAGTGTTTGTTCTGTGGATTGGTCAATTGCTGGAATCAATCTAGAATAGTGTTGAAGACAAATACGAGTGTGAGTGATATGTAGCGAGGACAATTGTAAATGAAAAATTGTGATGTAATCAAAATTGTGTTGTTTGAAAATTGTGCATGGGAGCTTAAATTTGCACTATTCAAAATTGTAATAAATATTTTTTTGAATAAAATATCTGTTTGAATTCAAATCTGTGTTATTCTTTTTATTCGGCAAATATTTATTTAATTATGTGAAAATAAAATAGTTCATTAAAAAATTCATTTAAATGAATATATATGTATATATATGTTATCATCAAACAAAAATCATATACTTTCATATTCAACAGTCTCCCCCTTTTGATGATAAAATACATATATTTAAGATTTTGAATTTAGTGAATGTATTTGATTGTTCAGTTTGTTCCCACTATTTGAATGCTTCCTCTTTACACAAAGCTCCCCCTTCATATATGCATGAAAATAAATAAAAATATGCAAATGAGCCTGGATGCAAATAGAAAATGCAAAATAAAATATTTGACCTTTATTTATCAAAATCTTAACTTTTCTCTCCCCATTTTGTTATCAGTAAAGGAGTAATAGTGTTAGAAAAATAGAGATAAACTAATGGACATTAATAAAACATTAATATCCAATAAAGTATAAATATTAAAGTTCAATAAAAAAATCAAACAAAAATCATAAATACTCTGTCTGGCGCATATTATACTTTAGAACGATAGGGATGATGTCATCATATAATACCATATAGTTGTGTCTATTTGTGGTATATTTATATCAGGAATTAGAATATTTACTAACGATGCATAACCGTTAGGACTTTTAAATGAGATTAGTAGTATTCCAAATTTTTATTAAAAAATGAATTCAAGTATCTTATAACCACGCATAACCGTGAGGACTTTTAAATGGGATTAGAATCATCTTGTCTATTAAATCAATCAATTTTGATATGCGTTCCATACATGCATAACCATAAGGACTTTTAAATGAACATGGAAGCACATAATCAAAAATCCCAGGTAATTCACACATGCATAACCGTGAGGACTTTTAAATGAGAGTGAATACTTTGCATGTTTTAATTGCTACAATTATAATAAAATTAAAGCGCATAATTTCCCGTTTAAAATACCATATATCGACATACCATATTGGATTATAATGAGTGATGGTCGATAGAAATATGAGAGAAATAGAAATAGTCATGGAATATTTACCAACAAAAAGTTTTTATAACTCTTGTTTAAATTTCTAAAGAAATTTACAAAATATACTGTCTCAAGTTATAATATATGTTCAATATCAACACTCATCACTTTTTCAATCACTATTTATCTTTTTGATAATCAATAGGGAGTCAGATTAGTTAATGTTGTCATTTAAAATCAAATGCAAAAATAATTATAAAATCAAATTTTCCAAAAATGACTAATCTGAAACAAGGTCAAAAAAATGATTTTCTGAAAGGGGTTTATAAGAAAAATGTCTGCTAATTTGAAATGAAAAATATGCAGATATTTTTTTTGAAAAACGATGTAGCTAATGAATATCTCGACATAAATCACGTTCCACTAATAATTTTCTATCAACTAGATTTCAAGTGTAATCTTCATCTGAATTTCTTGTTGACTCAAATTTCATTAGATGAATGCCATATACTAGACCGTGAAGTGTGCAAAAAAAAATCTTAAAATCATTTTCAATAGCTTTCAAAAGAAATTGAATTGAAGCCATGTAAATGAACATATAGTGTGAAATCTATAAGCCGTAGGATAAACCAATATATTTATGTGCACCGAGAGTAATCATCAATCGATAAAACACCATCATTAGACTAAATAAATCGATATGAAGCAGTTCAAAGACTCTAGAGGTGCATGTAGTGTTCTCGGTAAAAAGTATAATTGGCCAATTTTTTTGAAAAAGTCAGAATCAAAATCAACATTCATTTCTTTATCAATAACTGGCTGAATTAAATCAGATTATGATGTAGATTATCACAATTAATATATCACTGAAGATGAATATACCTTTACCTGTTTTACCTTTATCGTAATATATCTTTATTGCCCATTGTGATTCCGCCACCTTTACACTAGGCTAAGGAACTTTGATTAATCACCCATTGTGTATTTGTGTAGCATTCTTGACTCGACCTTCGAAAATCGGCACCGTATATGACACTCGTATTCAAATGCCGAGATCCAAACGTCGAATCTGGTGCGCTGAAGCTTATAACACCATTAAGTACAACACAGCAGAAGAAAAAGAATATCAATATATATAACATTGACACAATGACAGATACAAAATCTGATATAATATGATACAACAGAATGATACAACAGATATCAATACTATCAGAGATAAGGTACAAGACACCGCGGAAAAAAGAAAGATAACACCAACAACGGAATAATAACTCCAAAAGAATGTATCTCCAAATCCAATGCTCCAATCCAAAGCTCGCTCGAACCAACATCACGTTCACCTAGACAAGCAAGTCTCGTCCATATCCAAAGACTGGACTAACTCCAGATAATCTACTAAACCCGACTATCTGAAAAACACAACTCTAGACTGCCTGTGTGGAAAATAGTGGGCATCCAGAGTTTAGGAAAGGAACAATAAACTCCGAGTCAGTCATGGGACTCGTATGAGTAATAAAAACAGTTTATCTTTTAAACGAACAACAAAAGAATTTAAAATAAATCCGCAATGCTTTTTGGAAAATGAAACTACCATAAGGCCTCCCAGCGCACACACCATGCAAACGCAGAATTGGTGGAAATTTCTCCTTATGATAGTCAAACATGCTTGATACGAGAAAATTTCTTTGATATTATTATTATAAGTGCAAAGTGCAGAAAAACATTTCGAAAGTAGAATATAAATCTTAGCCAACATACGACCATTATCGTATTCCTACTATAGCTACCATCTAAACTATGGGGCGCACCATAAGTAAATGGCAGGTTCTACAACTAAAACCGTGCAAGGCTCGTATTGTTTTGTTTGGATTTTCCAACAAATGATCGGGCTAAGGAACTTCCCACTGTCCATGGGTACGCCTCTAGCGGGACGTCCCGAGAACCTAACCGGATCTCTGCCAACACAAGGTCGGGTTACCTCTGTAACTAGGTAACTACTTCTCGAGCATGCCACCCCCTGGTCCTTTGGGACCTTTATCCGAGGCACCTCTAAACCACAAAGCAATAACCATACAGAAATGAGATTGAAGCCCACCACATAGGTAAATATCTGGGCTCCATACCATGGTACCACCCTTTACCAGAAGGGAATGACGCACCCTAAAGGGCGCGACCTTCATAACCTTGCCGCATCTTTCCTGTTTCGACCATTTCCGGATTGTGAGGTCCTGATGCAGTCTCGTCCACAAAGCTACGCTTCATACAAAAGCCATGCTCTGATCACAAATGATCAACAAATGATCATCAACACACAGCAGCACTCAGCATGTCACACTACCAAATTGGGATTATATCACCGATAACCTTCAACTACATAACCTCTGAGCTCGTACGTCTCAGAGAAGGGTGTTAAGCTAAGAGAATAAATTCTCCGCCACCAACAGATATGTATTTGAAAGAAATCTGCTTTATATCTCAAAGTGTAGTGTCAGACATACAACCATACAATTCTGTTCTGGGTTCGAACAGAACCGAAGGCACTTCCGAAGAAGCCCTTACAATCCGGGTATCCACAATCCCGATCGGACTTCCCATCACTTAGGGAATCTCTATACCGAGGATCAGCCGGTGCAGAGACAATCGATAGGTTATTCTATCATTCTCACAAATACCCGGTCTTCACCACCGGTCTTCAAATGTTATCCATATACGACGTATCATTATGCGGAATGGGTTATATGATACAAAGGTCCTCTCCCGGCTAAACCGAATAATGAGCGCAATATTTAAAAACATATGGATATAGGATTTCAGTTAAGTCACAACTTAAAAATCCAAAGCTTTTCCTTCAAATGGTTAAACAAATTACCATTTTAAATCTTTTAAACAAAAAGATTTATTTCACAAAGTTCACACAGTTTCACCAAGATCTATTCACGGATTTTCAAAAGAATTGCCATGGATTAACTCGTTAAAACTTTAAATCAAAGATTTAACTTATAGCTTTCAAACTGTTTCCATAACTTGGAAATCATTTTCATTTCAAACTTGAAATCTTTTTTTAACACAAATTGGAAGTCCATTTCTTATGTGAAAGCTTTATTTGGAAACAATAGTTTCCGTTTCGGTATAATCCAATTATATTTGCACGAGTTAAAGCCTTTGAATTAAATTCAAATTCCCAAATCAATATATTTGAAATGGTTTAACCCATATATAACTTGTACAACATCTTTAGTCCTTAGTTTGAAATCATAGAATTCAGTTTCAAATTTTGAATTCAAATTTATATCAAATTATTTAAATTTCAAGACTTCGTCAAGTTATTCAAAAATAAATTTGAAATTTCATTTCAAAGGCTTTTCACATTTAACCCGATTCCATTTCCAAACCATTTGAGTTCAAATTGTCTATTTAAAAATCATTTCAAAAATCTGCGACTTAATCGATTTCCTCGTGAAATTCATATTTGTGTGTGTATGGTTTGATCCAGGGGTTTAACACAGTAGTGCAACAACATCATCATCACAGATCAAAACACCAAAATATAGTTGATAAGCGGTATAAACTATAATGCTTATCGTTCATTCATAGATACACAGATGATAAACAGATGTATCACAAATAAATGAATAAAATACACAGCTCAACTCACAGAATAAAATATCACAGATCGGATAGGACAATCAATTCAAGGCATCTCATACAATACAATCATTCATAAGTAAGATCAAGCATTCAATAATCATTTATCAGCAAGATTAATTAATTGTTTAATCCTAATAATTCAATTAATTTCCAATTAAATTATTTACTTATGAATAAATTATCCAATCCTGATTAATTAATTACAAATCATTTGATATAAATAAATTTATCAAACACTTTAATTAATAAAACTATTCTTAATTAATAATATTAATTAATTTAGTCTTTAAACCAATTACATAATTAATTTAACCCCTTAATTAATTATTTTAAGGAATTAAACCTTTAATTACTAACCATTAAGCAATCATCTCATAATAATTAATCATTAATTCCCAATTTATCTAATGATTTTCTTAAATTAATTAAACTAAATTAATTAACTTTAATTAATCAAAATATCTAAAATTAATTACAATAAATAATTAATCCTTAATTACTTTCATTAAGTAATTACATTTAAGCAATTTATAATGGATTGTCAAAATTACTTAATCTAATTGATTTTCAAAATTAATCATATTAATTAATTACTTAATAATCCCTAGTTAATTATCTTCATTAACTAATAACATTTCTTCAATTACTTTCTTAAGAAATTATCTTAGATTAAGTCATTATTAATTATTTCTAATTGTAAATTAATCTACATTATCAATTTATAAATTAAATAAATTTTTTTCTTTAATTATCTTATTAATTAAATCACTTAAAACCTTAATTATTTCTAAGATGATCCATTTCTTTATTAATGACTTTATTAACATTTAAAGTGGATTAAACATTACACTTTAAATTTAGATTCAAATTTCATTTTAAATTTCAAGCTTTAAGACGAATACCAATTTATCTTTAATAAAATTAAAACAATTTCAAAATCCTTTTTAAATTCTCAAGTTAAAGAATTATTTACCTTATAATAGAAGTTAAAAGGATTTAAAACCCGATTTCATTTTAAATTCAAATCAAATTAAAAAATCACTTTACCATTTAAGCTATCTAATACAATTTATTTATATCTTAAATCTCTTTTATTTCAAAAACTAAGATTCAGATTTATATTTGAATCCAGATTTAAAATTAAGTTTAAATCTCTATTTTTAGTTAAAGCTGTACTTTTTAAATCCCAACTTTTAAACCTTTTAAAGTTATTATAAATAATTTAATTTAAGAACTTTATCTTATATTTAAAACTGAGATTCAAACTTTATTCGAACCCAAACTAAATTTTGATTTAAACTTACTTTAAATATCTATTTGTAACGACCCATAAATTTCGACAATTTAATTTGTTTATTTAATAGGATTTTTGTAATTTATTTTAGTAGAAACTTTATTCGGATTTTTCTGATCATGTTTGAATAATGGCGGCTTCCTCTCCCCTTTTTTCGATCCCTCCTCCTCCCCCACCATCTCTCCCTCCTTCTCCTTCTCCTCCCCCTCCGATCCATCCTCCTTCTCCCTCTCCTTCTTCCTCTCATCTCTCTGTTCCTTCCGCGATCCCTCAATCCTCTCCTCATCTATCTTCTTCGATCTCTTTGTCTTCTCCTTTTTCTTTGTCAGGTTTGAATACAAGCTTAGATTCTGGTAATCATCCTTCCTCTGTTTTGGATAAGCATTTTCCACCTCTAAATAATAATGTGCCCTCTGTTTTGGATGTCAATCAAGATAGTTTGTCCTCTGATTCTTTGTTTCAATGGTCTTCGTTGTTCAAGAAGAAACCTAAGAATACAGGTTCTTTTGTTCCAAGGCATTTTGATATCTTGAAGAATGGTATTCCGAATGTTTTACCCGAAGAAGTTAAAAATGAAGGTATGAAATTTTGGAGTAATCATCTAGTTGGTTTTTTCTTGGATGGCCCTCTATCATATCTGACTGTTTCAAGGCATTTAAAAAGCATCTGGAGATTGAAAGGATAAGTTGACATTAAATCTAATAATGAAAATTTCTTTTTTAACTTTTCAAATGATCAAGATCGGTTGAAGATCTTGCAATCTGATCCTATTTTCATTAAAGGTAAAATGTTCATTATTTCTACATGGGATCCATCTTATGGGTATTTCCAAGAATCCATTAAAAAAGTTCCGGTATGGGTTCATTTTTATAGGATTCCTTTGATTGTATGGACTTTAATTGGTATAAATTGGTTAGCATGTCATGTAGGAAAACTTATTTGTCTTGATGATAGTACTGAAAGATTAACTAGATTCAAGTATGCTAAGCTTTGATTGAAATATCCCCGGATCAAGAATTACCTGATTTCATTCCCATTGATGGTTTAGGAGAATGCTGTCCTTATGTCAAAGTTGAATATGACTGGAGGCGAAAAATTTGTAGTAAATGTAAAGTGTTTGGTCATGAAACACTATATTGTTCAGGGAATACTAAAATAAATGGGAACAATTTACAAGCTGGTATACATACTGTGGTTAACAGAGAGTTCATGAAACAAGCTAATGATGGTGAAAAGGTACATATATCTAACTTTAATGGAAATTTCAGGATGAAATCTTCTAAAGTGTGGAAAAGGTAGGAAAAGGAGCAAATTGGAGTCAATTATTTGCACTCTAAATTGGATGATCATTTAGATGTTAGTGAAGCTATGAATGAAGGTTCTGATCAGTATAAACAAAAGGAAATGGTAATAAATAATGAAAATAAGGACTCTTAACAAATTTCTGAAGTACTGGGTAATAAGGAAAACATTCAAACGTCAAATGCCTTTTTAGTTTTATCTGATTTAGAAGAAGGAATTTCCAATAATGAGTCCTCTATTGATACTGAGAGTAATATGGTTAAAGTTAGTGGGCATGTTTCAGTTGATATTGAGAATAGTAAAAAGATTGATTATAGTGTGCATGTTTCTGTAGATACTGAGAGAATTTCAGTTGATGATAGTGTGCATGCTTCTGTTGTGCATTCTGAAAGTTTTAGCAGTGGTTCTGATAATAAAGCTTCTCATAACAAATCACTGAGCATTGAAATAATTCCAGAGCAAACCTCACCTTATATCAATATAATACCTCCTAACCATCTGATCCTTCCTCCTCCATGCATTTCAAGGAATAATACTGATGATCAATTGGCATCTAATAAAAAAGGAAGAAAAGGAAAAAAGAAAGTCTCTTTTCATGAAATTACAGAGGATCTTAACTATGGGAAAAATTATACTATTGATGATATTTTACCAAGAAATAACAAAGAGTCTGTATCTTGCAAGGATGCTTCTGCTCAATCCAGTAGCAATAGACATACAAGGAAACATCCATCTATACTCATTTCTCCTAAGCAGTTATGATGTTAATAAAAAACATAGCTTTTTGGAATATCAGAGGATGTCATCTATCATCTAAACAACTTGAAGTGAAGCATTTTATTCAAAATCAAAATATTCATTTACTAATCATTGGTGAAACTAAGTTAAATAAGATAAAACTGTTTTGGCGTGACATTGCTACTGACTGGAAATACGATGATAATCTTCAAAGTGCCCCATATGGAAGATTACTGGTTTTATGGAACCCTGTTGTATTCAATCTGACAAAACTAAAGGAGGGTGATCAGTTCATTCATTTCATTGTTGATTCTTTATCATCAAATAACTCATTTCTTCTTACCTCAGTCTATGCTCAAAATAACCTTGAAAAAAGAATTTCTTTCCTTTCTTATTTCCCTTCCTTTTCTAATCCTTCTCTGCCATGGATTGTAATCGGTGATTTCAACTGTATGTTCTCCTCTGATCAAAAAATTGGAGGAAATCCTCTCTCTCTTAAGGACATAGCACCTTTAAAACAATCTCTTATCAACTCTTCTCTCTGTCATATTCCTTCTTTTGGAGCTGTTTATACTTGGAATAATAAAAGTAATCATGGCCCTAGAACCTTCTGCAAGCTTGACCATGACTTTCATAATATTCACTCTTTAAATCTCTGGCCTAACCTCTTTTGCAAATTCTTAGAACCCTCTGTTTCTGACCATTCACCATTCATTTTATCTTGGGGGGATAATTCTGCTAGTAGAAATCCTTCTTTTAATTTTTTCAAAACCTGGACTAATCACAAATGTTTTCTTAGCATTGTTGTGCAGGTATGGCAGCAAGAAATTTATGGTAATCCTCTTCACATCCTAAAATCTAAATTGCATAGATTAAAGATGATGCTTAAAAGTTGGGCCAAGGAGAATTTTGGTGATGACTATAATGTCTCTAATGGTATAAGGGAGAAATTATTTAATACTCAACAACAGCTTCATGATGATCCACTGAATTCTTCTTTAGCCTTTCAAGAAGCAACCATATCAAGGAATTTGATTGAAGCTTTAGAGTTCGAAGCTTTAATGATGAAAGAAAGACTGCATGTGATTATTGACAAACAGGGGGATAGGAACACCAAATTTTACCATAATATGATCCAAATCAAAAAAAGCAATGAAAGAATAATGAGTATTTCTGATATGGATGGTGTTATTCAAGATAGTGATGCTTCAATATCTAAAGCATTTATTGATTTTTTCTCTTCAACTCTTGGCAATCCAACCCCTATGATCCCAGATCTGTCCCCTTTATTCTCTATGCAACTACCCTACCTGAGTGATACGCAATCAAGTGATTTGATAAAAGAAATCCAACCTGATGAAATTAAATCTGCAGTCTTCTCTTTAAAAGCTGATAGTAGTGGAGGCCCTGATGGATATAATGCATTCTTTTTTCAACACTCTTGGAATATTATAAAGCATGATGTTATTAAAGCTGTTCTTTTCTTCTTCTCACCCAATAAGCTATCAACTGGCATCAATTCTACTAATATTGTCCTCATCCCAAAATCTCCAAATGCTAATTGTGTCTCAGATTTTAGACCTATCTCCTGCTGTAATGTTTTGTACAAGATCATTTTCAAAGTCATTACAAATAGATTTCAATCTATCCTGCCTTCAATAATTTCTGCAAATCAAGTGGCATTTATGCCTAATAGAAATATCAGTGACAATATTATGCTTACACAAGAACTTTTAAGAGGATATGGATCAGAGAATATATCACCAAGATGTATGTTAAAACTTGATATACAAAAGGCCTTTGACTCTATATCATGGAGCTCTATTATTGCAATCCTATCAAGAATGAATTTCCCCAAACCCATGCTTGCTTGGATTTACACATGTATTTCAACATCTCATTTTTCCATTTTAAGGAATGGTTTCTCAAAAGGTTTTTTCAAAGGTACACAAGGGGTTCGGCAAAGGTGATCCTATATCTGCATATCTATTCATCATTATAATGGAAGTTTTAAATTCTATGTTTCTTGAATATGTGAAAGCAAAGAAACTAGAGGTACACCCAAAGTGCAATGATCCTCTCATCACCCATTTACTTTTTGCAGATGATCTTGTTATCTTCATAAAGCCAACATCTTCAAATATAACTGCTATTCTTGAGATAATGGATAACTTCTATTCTCTTACAGGGTTAAAGATTAATTTCAACAAATCACATATTTTGGTTGCTGGCCTTAGTCCAAGGTTGAAATCAGAAATTATTAATTTCTCTGGCTTTAAAGAAATTCAGAATAACACAAAATATCTTGGTTTACCTCTTATAGGTGGCAGAATCACTAAATCTGATTGTCTACCTTTGTATGAGAAAATTACAAGTAAGCTTTCCAGTTGGCCAAACACTAAACTATCTCAGGCAGGAAGATTGGTTATTATACAGAGTGTTGCATCTGCCATGACCAACTATTGGATGAGGCATTTTATTCTTCCTAGTAAACTTATTTCAATGATAAATAGTGCTCTTAATCGTTTCTTTTGGCATGATGATCCATTCTCAAAAAAAATGGTGCCAATATCCTTCAGCGAAATTCAATTGCCGAGGAAATATGGTGGTCTGGGAATTGCAAATCTTAAGAAATGGAATTCAGCAGTTTTTTCAACATACTTTAATAAGATTTTATCTAAAGCTGATGATCTTTGGACTCAATGGACTATTAAAAATATCATTAAATGTAAGGCTTTCTGGTTAATGGATATTCCTAATTATTGCAGCTGGGGTTGGCGTAATATATTGAAATTAAGACCTTCCTTTTTACCTTTTATTCAATGCAATCCATCTGTTAACAATGATCTACTGTTTTGGTCTACTCCTTGGGACAAACCTGGTTTAATTCTTCTGCAAAACCTTCCTCATTCTTTAGTTATGCAGTCTGGCATATCAATCAAAGCCAAAGTATCATCTTTTATTTCAGATGGGTCTATTACACTGCCTTACTGTAGTTCCTTTCAAGTCCGATCTCTCTGGCAACATATACAATCTTTGTCTCTCCCTTCTTCAGATATTAAGTTTTATGGACTAATAAAAAGAAAAAACATGAAGTTTCTTTAGTTTATAAAGCTCTATTAAATCAAACAGACATTTTTCCATGGGCCACTAGAATCTGGAAGGATAAATCCCCTGCAAAAGAAAATTTGATGTTATGGAAAATCATGGCTAATGCTATCAACACAAAACAGAAATTGGCAAGCATAGGTATCATTAACAATGAAGATTGTGTTTTCTGTCATAGACATCCTGAATCAAACACTCATATTTTCTTTGAATGCTTTTATACTTTTGGGATCTGGTGTAGACTATTATCTAATGGTGACTTTCATAAACCAATTAAAAGCTCGAAAATTGAATGGTTTAATATTTTCAAAGCTACTCGGTGGAAATCCCCTAAGTCCGATGTCATGATGATTATGCTGAAGGCTTTTGTTTATGAAATTTGGAGGGAAAGAAATAGGAGGATCTTTGATTCAAAGGAGGAAACTGCTTCTGCTGTTTTTAATATCATTGATAGGAAAATTCGAAAAAGGATAGGCAGGTTATAATACTTTTATATGTTAGTTTGACAATCATGTTACCCTTTGTCTTCCTGTAATGAGATGTAATTTTTGTAATTGACTGTAAGTGATGTATTTCATGGTATGTATGTGCATGTAAACACAATTGATTCATCAATTTAATCGGGCAGGGCTCCCTTAGCCCATTGCTTTTCAAAATAAATAAAAAATAAATAAAGGGGATAAATAAATGTTAAAATGATGGCTAAAATAAATTATGTAAATGGTGACTTAAAACCTATTTATAGGAATTTGAATAAAATCCAAATGAATTAAGAAGAAAAAGGGATTCTTACCTGGATATAAAATTCAATATGAGAAATTAATGAAAATATTAAATTGATTTAATGCAATAAAAGAGTGTAAACAGTAATTGGAATAAATTAAGGAATCATGTTATTGCAAGTTAATAATTTACGATTTGAATGAAATTCCAATTCATTAAAATCATTTAAATGTTATGATTTGATTTTAAATGGAATATGAGACAAGAAAAAAATGTAAGGATTTGATTTATATATATGTTATTTATTCAGGGTATTGAATAAAACTGGGAATCCAATTGTAATTAATGGTATTAATGTTGGTATTAGCTAATAAATTAAATTTCAATGCAATACCCATAAATGAATGGAATGGAATGAATGAATATAAATGTATACTAGGTTATTTATTATCAAATAGAAGAAAAGAAAAGTAAATACTGAATTGATTGATGAATAAACATGCATTGAATAGTAATTGAATATTTCGTTAGTATGAATTTAAAGGAATATGGGGTAATTTGATTAAATCAATAAAAGACAATAAATGCAATGTTGGTGGGTTATTAATAAAAGTGAATAGGGAAATGATTGTTATAGTAAGAATGGAATTCCAACTTGTTGGAATGGAGTAAATACACTTAGTAATAAATCTAGTATAGGAAATCGAAATGGAAATATTGAATTAATTAATTTGTATATATATAGTAAATGGTGATTATTGGGTTGTAAATAATAAACTAATTAAAGGTGATCACGAGTTGTGACCACAAGTTATTATGAGTGATACATATATATTTAGTTCATTCAATTGATTTGGAAATCATTGAAATAAATATAAATTAAATGTTACGTTAAATAAATTAAGGTAATAAATGGAGAATAACGTAAATGTTCTTCATAAATATGATGATTTGTGAATAAAGAATGGAAATAAAGTTTCATTAATATATTGGAATTTAATTTACCATAAAGAGGTTAATTGCAATCAAATGAGTTAAATGTTTAAAACAGGAATCAAGCTTTATGTATTGATTCGGGTTTATTGCAATTAATTTAAAATTTAATAATAAAATTTTACGTTAATTGGGAATTTAGTTGAAAACGTGAAATATTTATGTGATAATCTTAAATCCAATGGTTGATACTTCTATTTGAAATTATGAACGGAATAATAATTAATTTATCTAACTAAATGGAATTTTGCGGATTTTATTTATAATTTTGTAAATTAAATGAAGTTAATTATTAAAAGTGAGATTAACATTTGGAATTGATAAATTTATCTTCTCTATATGGACATTTAAATTTGTTAAAATCATTGTAAATGTTTAAGTAATATAAAGATGACAAGATTGTCAATTTTAGAATTTAAAATATAAAATTGGATTTAATCAATTTGTTAATTTATTTAATTAATATAAAAATAGCCATTTTTGTCACGGACTCGGATTTCAACGAAACCAGTTTCATCGGATCCGTAACAGTGAATTATTGTAGGATTTCAAGTTTCGTAGCGATCGGACTTGTCGTTTGATCGTACGAACGCGAAACGCCTTAAAATTGATTTAATTAAAAATCAATTTGAAATCAATTTGGAAATATTGTTTTCAGCATAACTTCTTCATACGATCGAATTTGGACGTGAAACTTTTTCCATCGCGTTCAGAATATTTTAAAATACCTATTTCGATATATGGGTTTACCCAGTTTCGTTCCGGGGTCAGAACGGGCTTTTTGGGCCATTGTAGCGTTAGCACGTTTGTTTATCCGATCCATCTATTCAAATCTCTAACCTACCTATATAAACCCAGTTATGAACCCTAGCCCATCTATTCTCATTTGTTTGTACGTTCATTTCATCAGTTCTTTCTCTTCTTCCAATGGCTAGAAACCCTAGATCCATGTTCAATTTCAAAAATCAAATCCAAAGTCAAAAATTAAAATTCTCAAAAAAATTCCAAAAAAATATATGTTGAAGCTCTCGACGAGCGTAATTCGATGGTGTAATTCGTTTTTCAAAACGATTCACCGTTTACCCAGAAATCGCAGATCATTCTCGGCCGTCATATGTGTGTGTTGTGATTCAACGGGGGATCTTCAACGTGGGGTCGATCGGGTCTCATAGGGGTGTAGAGGAAGACGAGGCATGACGATCCAACGGTTTGGTTCGCGTCGAAGCTCACCAAAATCTCCAGAACCAGCTGTTATAACCAGCGGCGGCGCGTCTTTGGAAGGGGCACCGGAGGTGGCCGATCGGCCGTGATAGGGGCGGCTCGCGGAGGGTTGTTCGATAGCGGTGTCAGATCGAGTTGAAGTTGGCTGGGGTAGCGGCGAAAATTGAAAGTAGTGTTCGAGCAAGTGGCGGCTTCGGCTATTCGAGAGGACGAAGGAGGGTTTCACTGGTTAATGTGGTTGTTGACGTGGCAATAAGGAATTGGGTTTGTTTTATTATTTTCTTTTATTCTAATTTTATTTGCAACTCGTTCTAACCTCCATAACTTTCTCATACGGACTCCGTTTCACGCGCGATTTTTTTTGTTAGGATCGTATTGAAATTCCAGACTTTATGACGCAAGTTTGGACAAATTCTGAGACCGTCCAAATTTTGGGTTTAAATCAGATTTAAATTCGATTTATATTCAAAAATGAGTGTTTTAACCCACTCACAACTTCTAAAATTTCTTATGTTTGTTAAATTGATTTTAGATATGAGTAGAAATTTATTTATTATTGTTTGGCATGTTTTATTCATCGTCTCTGTTAAATCGCATTTATTTAATTTAACTGTTATTAAATTTTATTATTGCATATAAACTGACAGTTAAAATTTATTTATTTGCATATAAACTGATAGTTAAACAGTTAATGAATTTATTTTGAATATAAACTGTTAGTTAATAACTGTCCTTTATTTCCTGTTATATTGTATATGTTATATATGGATGTTTGTTTTAAATTGATGATGATTGAAATAAATGGATGATGATTGAAACAAATTGGTTGATGATTGATATTGGATGAATGGATGATGTGTTCTATCTTATATAAACTGCAAGTTATCATGCATTTCATTTCATTCGGGATTGCGGTTTGAAATGATATATAACCGCATTTTATTTTTAAATTACAGATTGAAATGATAAATATCCGTATCACTTGACCATAGGATAGAAAATTATATACAGGCACCGCGGTATATATATAAAATTATTTTTGAAATATTTTTGATGGTTTGGATATGATACGGTTTAATAAATATTAAATTTGGATATGATATAAATAGTTAAATTATTAAAGTTAAGCTATGCATAATTTGTTAAATAAAAATGAATAAGTTGAAAAATGGAATTTGATAATTTATAGTATATGATGGAGTACAGGTTTAAGATCTGGTATATATGTATAGAGTCTTAAATGATTCCAATCAATCAAGCTTTAAAGATAAATTGGAAATTTAATTTGAATTGAGCTTATATAAAAATTTAACTCCATAAGTTAATGTTAATTGGTTTAAATTGGACATTTTAAAAGTTATGATATTTATAACTTGATTTAATGAATCATTCTAGTATAAATAAATGGAAGGAAATATTTAGTGTTAATAAATTGAGTTTACTTTAAATGGTTATGGATTTATCATGTAAACCTTTCAAAAACTAAATAATAAGAAATGAATTGTGAATAGAAATTTCCAACCTTAGTTTTGAAATTCATTGAATACTCAAGTTTGAAAATATTAAAAATCGAAGTGTTTTATTCAACTAAAGTGAATCTAAAGGTTATGGGTTTAGACTGAATTTGAAGTAAATAAAATTTGTGAAGGCGCGGGAATCATTTACTTTTAAAGAAATTTTAAATTCAACTGTTTTATTTTATATACTGTTGAATATCCAAACCATTTAAGTTTTGAAAGTTATGGCTTTAAAATATGGATTTCGAAGTGTTATGTTGAAAGTTAAAATTCAAATATTTGGTTTTGAGACATTATAAATTTAAAAGTGGCATGATTTTAGAAAAGAAATATATTTGGAATAAAATGATATCATATTTATTGGGTTTTAAAAGGAAATGATATCGTATTTATGGGTTTTGAAATGGATGATTATATTCTGATTTTTAAAGTATAAACTATTTTAAAGACCGCGGTGTTATAATAACGTGTGGTTGTTGAAGAGACTGGGATCGGAAGTTGTCATACTCTCCGCCAACTCCGAAAACCACTTTAACAACCGTGTATGCGGTCGAGATTCCAGAATGAAGTAGGATGGCGGCGGCGTTTCCTGTAAGGTAAATACGTGGACCCAACTCCCATGAGTTGGCATAAGGTGGCTAAAACAGGAGCGATTGACGGGTTAATAAGGTAGCACCTTTGATCGGACACATCCCTTCGATATTATACTTTGACTCTTGGATTGATTCGGTGGCCACTTTTGATTTTATTTGGGGGTGTGGCTCGAGGTGGGCGGTAGCTGCGCGTTACCACCGACCCGGAAGCGTAATTGGTATATCTACCCTGGCATTGCCTAGTTGTGCCGTGTCACCTACCCTATCGCGCCTTGTACGAGTTTCTATTTGTGTCGTACCTATGGAGTGTCTTCTCGTAGTCTCCCGATCAGGAGATATGCATGCACTGTATAGACTATTGGCATTATTTGTGCTAAGGGCTATATGGGTAACCCCTTAACGCTATTAAAAAGTAAGTTTACTTTACAATTAGACACTATTATAATAGCGAAATATACTATATAGTAAATAGTTTAACGGATCCTTAGGAGATGTAAATCCCGAGCATCTCTTGAGTTACTGCACTCATATCTATTTCTGTTAATTTAACTCACATAAGATCTTTTAGTTCTAACTCGAGTGTTTTTGTCTTTTCAAATTCGCTTGGGTCAGTCCGAGCGTTTCAGGATTGAAGACTTTAGCTTTGGAAGACGAAGACGGAGATTTCTATTATTATTATTAATTATATTCCACTACACTCATATTGTTCCGCTGCATTGTTATATGGTATGTGTACTCTGATATGTATTGTATAGATAAAATCAAAGGTTTTGTAAAACAGCTTCATGAATTGTATATTTTGATTATTATATTTTTTCCTTCCGCTGTGAGATTCTGTTTAGTTTTCTTTCTTCTCTGTTTTCTTATTTATCCCATAACAATCCGCCCTTACGTATGGTTTGAATTGGCACGTGTGTCGATTTGAAGTGTGCGAAAAGGCGGGATGTTACATATTTTATATTTTAAAAATCAAGATTTAAGTTTTATAAAACTTACAGGTTTTAAAACCTTTAGCTAATATAGCCGAGACACCCCTACTATTTTCTTCGAGCAAATTCGCCTTTTGCACGCGCTACACCCGAGCTTCTTCCTCCTTCCCCAAAAACATTTGAACCCAGTCACACGCAAAGGCACGTATACGTGCACAACCACTCGCCGGAGTTTCAGCCAACATCGCGATCATCGACCGATCACTCATGAACCCCTGAGTGGCCACAGTCACTCAAATCACCAAAACCAAGTGCGATTCGAAAACGAGTCGTTCGACTCAACACCGTAACCCAACTTCGACCACAAGAACCCATCGCCTGACCACAATCGATCATCAGCAACCTCGCCGACCCGTCCCCTGCATTTGCCACAGCCTCCACTTCCTGCTCCCCCTGGTGCGATCGCCAGAAACACGGTGGAGACAGCTCGATTAACTCACGACTTCAACCAGGTAAACACAAGCTTTAAACCCTAATTTTCTCTTGTTCCATCATTCCTTATAATAGAAACAAATTTAGACAATTTTCCTAACATCACCAATAGCTCAGCTAGCTTCAAGCAAGATTACAACATCAAATTTTTCTTTAATCTCTGGAATTTAGGTAAAAGGCATTTTCGGTTCATCTATCTACTGCTCGAAGCATACTTGATTAAAAATTCCCATTTTTGTTCCAAAAATCCTATTTTCGAATGCAGTTTCAAGTTATATAATTGAATCAATGTTTTATAACATTCGAAATTATCAAAAATTTGAGTTTGTTCTGTAAAATCAAATTTTTTCAACCTGTATATTTATAATTTACTTGAAACCATTTTTAAACAATAACTGATACTTAAACAAGCATATTTTCTTTTGAAACCAAGGCCTAATAAAGGTTGATTAAAGGGGTAATGAATTTTGATAAAAATCTAGGCTTGAAAACTAAGAACAGGGATGTCACAGAGACATCAGGCATGCATACATCATAAATTTACATATAAACACATGAACGAACTTCAATATACACAGCATAACATTGTCCAGATAGATAAGCAACCAATCCAGTTAAAAAAAATGTTACTCACTTTGGTTTCCAGAAAAATGAACCGAGCCTATATCATGAACAGGCTTGAGAAATTTGCAAACTGGACTTCTTCCATCTTCTTGTTTGAGTTGATTTAAATTTTTATTATAACTAAAGTTTGAGCTAAATCTTTGTTTAAGTTTAAGTGATATTTACTCAGATTTACTTAGCTTGGTGGACGAATTGAGAGGAGAAGACTGATATAAATAAAAAGAGTTGTACAATAGATATGATTTTGTTTGTTTGTACAATAGGGTGACAGTATTTTGATTTGTACAAATATAAGATCAGTTGACTAAAGATTTTTTTTCTTTTCTTACTCTAGCCAAACAAATTTCAGCTGAAATGATTTTTTTTTCTTTTGTTTTGGTGTGGCTGATATGATATGGTATTGGATGCGTTGAGATGATTTTTGTTTCATGATTGACTAAAGATCTTTCTGCTTTGGTGGATGAGGAGATTTGTTGTGGCTAAAGATATATATATATTTTTTGTACCTAGATTTTTATATTGTTTCTTCTTTTGCAAGCCATTGAATTGTTTACATTTTCTTCTTACTTACATTTGTCTTATTAACACTTTGTCTTATTACTTTATAACATAAACAAATGTCTATTTTAACTTATTGTTTCATCATGTCTACATACTTGTCTTTTATTTGTTTGAATACTTGAGTATATTTTTTATCTCTTCTTGTTACTTGTCTTTTGTCTTATGTATTCACTTTGTATTTTACAAAGTTCATTTTCAAGTTTACATACATATCAATTGAATTACATAGATATATTTTATAAATTCAAATTATTTTTAAACCATTTACTTAAAATTTAAATTCAATTGATTTAACACATATTTTATTTGATTTGGAGAAACTCAAATTGATTAACCAATTAATTTCACAATTTTTTATTCAAAAATTAAATTAATTATCAATTTAAACTCATTGAAAATCCGGGATCGTTACAATGTGGAACAGCCAGAATCCAAATAACACTATTGTTGTTCCTTAGCCGCCGCCACACTGACACAAGAGAATATTATTATGACCAATTTATTTTTATTGGTCCATGGCTGTTAGTGGCAACAGATTTTGAAAAGTAATTTTATGGAGATCCAAAACTATTTAGATATGTTCCTTCCGACACCCAGATTTGTTTTAACTTTGAGGGATTTTATATTCATGCCTTTTGGAACCCAAATTGGAATGGTTTTCATTTTTTTGGGTCTATACCAGCAAATATTATGATTATGTCTTGTTTTTCCACAAATCGTGCACTTGAAATTGACTTGATTAATTTCACTTCTAACACATTCGCATTGATTGTACACAATCCTTGTCTAATTGTATTAATAGTTTGTTCTCCTAATATCATATTCAATGACCGTTGGCTTTTGGAAAATTTTCCTAAAGTCGTAGACAATTGTTGGACTAGTGTTTTGAAAGATTCATTTTCGTTCAGTAATTCTGTGCACTTTTTAATCGAGTTTTCTCTTCTGTTATTTTCACTCTCTTTCAAAGTCAGAATTTCATTTTCAAGCGATTTAATTTTAATTTCTGATCTTTTAATCTCTTCTTCGAGTGATGGACACTTATCACACTTATGGCACTTAGTTTGATAGTTTTTAACCAATTGATGAAGCTGTTTATTTAATTCTATCAAACTATCTCTTTATGATTCAATTTTAGCATATTTCTCCCCAAGTCGTTCATAACAGCCATTTACTTCATGGAAATATATAAGTAGTTCTGAGTGTGTAAGTTTTGATACCTCGCTTGGTTCGTAGTCGTCGCTATCAGTTATAACACCTCGAAAGAACAGGTATGCTCTTTCACTCTCACTGCTAGTGCTTTTCCACATGGTTGTTAAATTTCTTCTTTTCGAATTCTTTTCTTGGCCGAGTCAATTTTAGGGACAATTGGGCTTGATGTGGCTAAGTTTATTGCACTTATCACAGATGATCTCCCGCTCTTCTGGGTTTCCTAGTGCTTTGATTATTCTGCTTTTCAATTGTAGTTTTAGAGCTGGATTTTCGTATTTGTGATTCCACCTTTTGAATTTCCTTATTAATAGTGTCATCTTAGCTGCTCCATCATCATCATCCTCATCACTACTGCCTTTTACCAATCCTATTAAGCACATTTCTTTAACTGAATCGATTGTTGAGGATTTCTTATTGTTGTTGACTTTTGCACCATATATTGAATCAAAAGTATTCCAGATTTCCAGTGCATTTTCACAATGAGAGATAAAGTTAAAATTATCTTGATCAATATGAGAATATAGTTCATGCATAGTAAGAGCATTAATCAAAGTAATTTTCTCTTTTGTTATATCACACCCATTTTCAATAATATCCCAATATTTAATATTAAATAAAATTCCATTTTGAATTTCCAATTCAAAAAATCTGTTCCATCAAAAACGGCATTTGTTCCTAGCTTTAGAACCACTTGTAGGATCGGTTTCACCTAGAGGGGGGGTGAATAGGGTGATACTATTAATTATAAAAATTTAATGTAGAAGTATATTAATCACAGCATTGATCACAGCTGAATAATAGCAGCACAAATAATAGCAGAATATAAAAATGCAGAAATAGAATAATACAGAATTTACCCAGCTTCGAAAAAACCCTGCTCCAAGGTTTCTACTAGAAATTAAGTAGTCGGACGCTTACACACGTAAACTCGCGAAACCCGCTATCGGCTAGCCTAACTCTATGCTCAAAACCGTGCCACAACTCAGCTACTTAGTTTCGAATTCTCGAACTACACCACCGTAGTTCGTCCCCTAGTCACACAACTAGAACTTGCAAACGATTAAAAACAAAACACAAATTAAAAAACAATTTAAATAATAAACTCTAATTTACATACTAAGCCCAAATATAAAGGGAACCGACCCAAGTAAAAATTAGAAGTGAATTCCATTTTTTTATTATATCGGCCTGTTACCTTTTTATTTTGAAAAATGGCCGCTTCCTTTAGCCTTCGTTCCTCTTTACAAAATCTAGGGCTTCTGATAAATATAGTTTCAGACATCAATTATTCGATCGAATGATGATTCAGCGTCCCTACTTTGTCGATCGATGGTCTTTTCTCTTTGCACACGGCCGCTCCAATTTTGATCGAGGTCGACTAAAGTAGTATGCGATTTATTTTCTTCGCTTTTCTGATTAGCTTGCTTGAACTCGATGATTTTGTGGCCGATGATGATTGGGTTTAAATAGGAATCGAAGTCCTCTAATTTTATTCATTTGAATTTGTCATTTGATTTATCTTGGCCACTTGATTATGATTGAATGCTGTTGATGTTTACTGACTTGTTCAATTCGTATAATTCTGATTGCTTGGTTATCACGGTTTTGGTTTCTGACTTGTTCGACTTCCTTGATTTCCGCGGCTCTGACTTCTCTGGTGATGTTGATTTATTTTGACTACGACTATTTGAGGATTTGTTTGAATTTTCCTTGATTATTTTGAAACTGCTATTGTCTAGATTACATATAGTCTGGTTCGGTCTTGTATTACTTGTCGTTCGCTGGTCTATTTGTTTCCTTTTTGACTTCGGTCTTGACTTTATTTAATTTGAAATTCCTGATGCATTGATTTGAAACTGCTGCTTCTGTGTCTTTGTTCAAAACTGCAGCATATCGTTTGACTTTGGTTTGAGTCGATTAGTTGCTTCGAGTTACTACAGTTTTCACTCTTGTTCATGCAGCTTTCTGTACTTGATAATTGTTGTGCATTTGTAGTTGTATCAATGAACTCTATGCACACCGTTGACTTTGATTGTGTAGTCTACACTGTGCATCTCCATTTGTATATCCATTTGAGTTTGATTTCTTTGTTTATTGGTTTGTATCTTTGTGCCATGCCGTTTTGAGTTTGGAGCTTGTGAGTTTCATCCCTGGTTTGGTATACATGTACACTTTGTTCATTTGAGTCGTGTTGCAGTTGAAACTTTGAATTGTTGCATGTGTGCTCGAGTCTAGGTTAGCATATGAACTGGTTCATCACTTGTTGTTAGTTCTAGCTGCACCGTGACTCGAGCCTGTTTGCATCTGCAGTGTTGTAGTGTTGTTTCATTGAGTCTAGTCCTCATGCACATGTATAGTTGTTGTATACAATTGGTTTTTGTTGTCGTTTGTCGTGACCAGACTTGAGTTTTATTCATGTGTACACAAATGCATTTTGGTTGTCACTACGTGTATCAATCCATATCATCACTTTGATATTGCAGTCTGGTCTTGATTGAGTTGGTAGCTGGACTTGATTCACTTGTTGTGTGTTTTGCATATCAGATTGTACTTGCTGTGTGGTTTCAATGCACTTGAATATTGTATGCTTGAATCTTTACTTGTTTAAGTACATTTGTGTTGAGCTAATTTGGTATTTGCTTCAATTTTTCTGGTTCACTTTGAACTTCATGTTGATTTTTGAAATCGCATCTGAGTCGAATCAAGCAAAAAGCTCACGTTTGACCTTGTGCTCGTCTCGTGACATTATTTGTATTGCGCTTGAGTTGAACCTAGCTTTTGATTGGGTTGGACTTTGTGCTCACCTGTCTCTGTAATTTTATCAAGTGTATATCGGTGTGCACGGTCTTATGGCATGTACAGTGATACACTGTGCATGTCACAAGTTATTGGTGTTTGATGAATTCAAAATTAAATGATGTCGAACAACCCAAATAACTAGGCAAATAAAATTTTTCAAAATCACCTTTTATTTACTACAAAATATTTTCTTTTTCAATTTTACCGCATTAGTGTTTATTTTGCAGATTGCTCAAATGCTGTAATCAATCTGGAATAGAGTTGAAGATAAATACGAGTGCGAGTGATACGTAGTGAGGACATTTGTAAATGAAAAATTGTGATGTAATAAAAATTGTATTGTTTGAAAGTTATGTGTGTAGTGGGAGCTCAAATTTTTAATATTTAAAATTGTAATAAATATTTCTTCGAATAAAATATCCATTTGAATTTAAATTCTGTGTTATTCATTTTATTCAGCAAAAATTTATTTAATTATGTGAAAATAAAATAGTACATTAATAAATACATTTAAATGAATATATATGTTTATTATCGTCAAACAAAAATCATATACTTGCATATACAATACATGGTAGAGGTTCGAAAGCCATATTTTCATAACGAATGTTTCGAAAGCTACGTAAAATTTTTGGCTAAGTGTTTGGGCTATGTTTTCCTTGTTTTTAAAGAAGAGTTTCAAGTGATTTATTATTTTGAAGATAAAAAGTTTCAAGGAAATGAAGAAGTGTTTCAGCCTGATTTTACATGGATTTTGCCAAAGAAAATTATTACTTAAACCCAAGTAATTTTGTGATGGATATGCCTATTGACTGTTTTATGTTCTTGTTATCATTTATCAGTTAATTATGTATATTTATCCTTGTCATACTCACATCATCATGACCCAACATTGCATCTTAGGATTTAGGGACATGATTACCATTAGGTTGTTCCAGTAATAAGTATGGTGAAATTAAACTCCCGAATGAGTAGAATTGCATTTAGGAGATCAGGCAGATCAATTATGTCAGAATCCTCTAAACTGATCAAAAAGAAATGACTCATGAACTTAATAGCTAGATAAATTATTGGTTGCCCTACAAAACCATTAGGTTCATAATAACCCTATAAAACTATGATATATAAAAACGATAATCCATATGCTTTCGGATAGGTTATTAGTCGTCCTATGAAAATTAATAAGTTCACATTAGTCTTAGGAAATCTATGATATATGGGATAGACTGTCCATATGATTCCGGACAAGTGATTAGTTGTCTTATGAAAACTAATTGTTTCTTAGTATTCCTAAGAAAATTATGATTCATGGACAGATAGTCGTCTTAATTGGACAGACAGTTACATCCTAACCGTATTTGGAGATTTTGGTATATGTGGTTATGTTCTGACCAGAGTCATCCCGGCAGGTTATTGCTTAGCCTGTAAAACCAATTGGTTCATAGTAACGATAGGAAAACTATGATGCAGGGACAAATAGTCCTTTATTTGAGATAGAAATCAATTGAAATTGAGATAGACAGTCCATTTTATGAGAGTAGGTAAATTTTTGGGAGTGCATAACCCTAAGATGACAGACAAGTCGGGACCACCCATGTTGCATGCGTGCATATAATCGTATCATGTTTTTTAACCATTGTGGTTTTAGGTGCATGATTTATGTACAGCTTGAAATACTTTTATAAGATACCAGTGAGGGAAAAACCCGTTCCGCTCAGCGGCATGGTTACACTAGATATTTGTTTTGGTTCGAGATGGTATATTATTATTCACCCATGACCTTTTTCTGACCTAAATTTTTGTTTTTCACCTTAAATTCTCGAATATTGATTTGAATAGGTCAAGAGAGGGTTTTTAGGTGGGACGAATAAGCTTTCAGAGAAGTGCATGAGTTAGCTAATATTAGAAGTTTATTTCCTTTATGTTGTTTGAAGTTTTATTTTATTTGAGTGGATGTAATGACTGGATTATAACTTTCAACTAGTTGGACTCTGATCACCCAAGGGGGCATCTTCATATGTCACTCTTGGAATATAATTGAAATTATTATTATTATTATATTTTTCTCTGAATGTGTAATCAATGGGATTAGGTAATGGGATGCATTGAATATGAAAGTTATTAATGAAATATGTTTTGAAATGTTTTGTACACTTATGCTCTTGATGTTATAAATACAAATAACTGATCTATTTGTCATTGGAAATTAATGCTACGGATGACTTCAGTATCCGTAGCGTTTAGTTTTGGGCCTTAAAATTAGGGATGTTACAATGCATAAAATATATTATGCACCTTGGCCATAATTTTGGGTAGTGTAACCCGATATGCAAGCTTACCAATCCATTCAATATTACTGAAAAGACCAACATATCTCTATGCTTACTTAACCGAAGTACCGAACCAAATCATGTTTCTCAATGGAGAAACCTTTATAAAGACAAAATCCCCTACGACAAACTCAAAATTGGTGCATCTTTTATAGGCATATTTCTTTTTTCGATCTTGTAATGCTTTCATCCTCTTTCAGATTAAATCAATGTTCTTCGAAGTATCTTGAATCATCCAACCAAAATATCAATTGATCGGTTGTCTTCCATCAACATGATGGCGATTTGCCCGACCTCTTATACAAAGCTTCAAACCATGCCATGCAAAACATGATTGAAAACTATTATCATATATGAATTATAATAAGGGAAAGTGATCTTTCCAAGATCCCCAAAAGTATAATATGAAAGATCTCAATAAATCTTCGAGTATCCTAATCACCTTCTCCGTTTTCCCATCGGTTTGCTGATGGTATGTGATGCATAAATTCAATTATGTGCCCAAAGAAAGTTGTAAGCTTCACCTAAACTCACTAGTAAATAATGAATCTATATCTCTCACAATACCTTTTGGAATCCTATACAATATCATAATTTATTTCACATACAAAGTAATTAGGGACAGTGATTCTTGTACACTTCACAAGCATGAAGTGAGCACTCTTAGTCAATCAATCAACATTGACTCATATGCACTCATTACCTTTTCTACTTCTTGGCAACCGATATATAAAATACACTTTTGACAACCCATATGTAAAGTATTTTTTTCATAAATCCCAAATCATGTCAACATTAGAGCCAAAAATAAATAAATAATAGTGTCTTTTCAGACATATGAAGATGCTAACATGATCACTTGTACAGCAGAATTAAAACAACTATAATACATAATAATAATAAGGCCTCCTACTCATTTTCATCTTTAGCATAGTTTTAGTAATAGTCCTACCTTCAACTCAAATCCGAAATCTGGATCCCTATAAAGTTCGCCTAGTATGAATAATACACTTTCCATCTAAATTCCTCTACTGGTGTGACCTTGGCTCCAAAGAAGGAAATGGGATTTCCCCTACACTAGCATCGGTTACACAATCAATATATGACTAACATAAGTCATAAGTCACAATGATGTTTATGTTAACACAATAATATATAACTTGTCTCATTAAAAAGGGACCTGAAATAACATTGGCTTTAGGGCTAAGAAAACACAACACTAAACCTATGTTGATAGAAAGTTTTCGATAACACTACTTTTGAAACTTCCATTAGTTTTATTTATTATATATCTTATACCACATCACAGCCTCTAACTTCTTTTCTTAGCTTTATATCTTAAGGTACACCCCTTATGGTCCCAGTAATTCATTTATTAGTTTTATACTACGAGGTACATCTCTAAGAATTCTCGGTTTATTCAGTTTTTATATTGCAAGGTGCATCCCCAAGCAATCTCTTTATCTAATCTTTTATACTACAACGTACATCCCAAATCACTCTTGGTAAATCTTTTTACTTATGTTTGAACCCTATAAGGGTTACATTCACTCCAACGAAAGTGTATATCTTCCTTGGATGTCTCACATCCCTTCAATACTCTAATCCCAAACCCTGGAATAAGATCCATTCAAGTGAACATCTCTGCATAGAGTCAATAGCCATTCCAAACCTACAAATTTCATGTAGTGTTTAACTTATTCTTGCATAATGTGTTTTTAAGCAAATAACTACTAATGCTAAAGCCATGAATATGATGTTTTGTTCATTTAAAAAAAATGAGTTTAACATAGTTGCTATGTGTAATTCGAAATATGAAATTTGGCATACTCTTAAAGTTACACAAGAAGGTACTAAAAAGTTAAACAAAGCAAAATTTCTATGCTTAAAGTTATTAATGAAATGTGTTTTGAAAAGTTATTCAACTTATTCTTGCGGATTAAGTGAAGGTTGATGGTTGAATTCCAGAAGGAGTCTAAGACTGGACTTAAAACGAGAAGTTTGAATCAGTACAAAAATATCTGGTGTCATTTACTTCATTATTTTACTTTTATATTTATATTCCGCACAAGTAAATAGTTTAGTTAATGTTCCATATTGCACGACCCTTAGTCACTTTCATTTGGTATCGGTGTAAGGTAATTATATAACCATAACACATTTATTTGATATTCAGTTAATATGAAAAATAACACCAACACAAGTTTTATTGAAGGTCAATCAACTGCACAACCACCACTATTTAACGGTTTAAATTACAGTGATTGGTCAACTCGCATGAGAATTTATATGCAAGCAAATGGATTTGATACTTGAAATATCACTCAAAATGAATACACTATACCTACTACACCATATGCACACTAGTCCAACACATAAAAATTAAATGCCACTGCTAATGCTAAGGGCATGAATATGATGTTTTGCTCATTAGACAAAAATGAGTTAACATAGTTACTATGTGTAATTCGGTATATGAAATTTGGCATACTCTTAAAGTTACACACAAAGGTACTAACAAAGTTAAACAAAGCAAGATTTATATGCTTAAAAACCAATTTCAAAATTTCAAAATGAGAAGGACGAGACTATAAATAAAATGTATTATAGATTTCAAGACATATATTACTCACTATTGGCAATAGGATAAAAATTCACTGATTTTGATATTGTTTAGAAAATCCTAAACTCTTTAACGGATGAATGTGAACAGAAAGTCTTAGCTATAGAAGAAGCTAATGATATTTCTACCATATATCCTGAAGAGTTAATAGGAAATGTCATATCGTATGAAGTGAACTTACAACCAAAAAGAAATCAAGCACAAGACAGAAAGACCATAGCATTCCAAGATGAACAAGACAATTCAAAATAAGATGAAGATGACATAGCTTTTATTGCTAAGAACTTTAAGAAATTTTTAAAATTTCGAATGAACAAGAAATTTAGAAACAATATAAGAGACAATACCAATAAACCACCAGCTTCAAATCTTGAATGCTATGAATGTCACAAAAATGGTCACATAAAGAAGGACTGTCCTGATTGAAAGAAAGACATGTACAGGAATAAAAGGGACAAATATAAGAAAAAGAAAGCATTCTCTGTTAAATGGGATGATTCAGAATCATCTTCCCCATCAGACAATGACTCCGAACAAGCCAATGTATGCATTATGGCTTCATTTGACGAAGTAACTGATCTAACCTTTGATGATTTAATTGATATTAACTTGGAGCTATTAGATAAACTAAAGATGTTAAAAGAAAATATAAAGATGCTTTAGATAAACTAAACAGGAGTGAAATAGAAATTAATATGTTCAGAGATGAAAAGAAAATCAAAGAAGAACTTGTCAAACACAAGAGTCTTTGTTTAATATATCTTCTCAACTCGCAATTCTATCAAATGAGATTGAAGTGCAAAAAGAAAAGAATACGACATTAGCTGAAGAGAACCATGATTCAAAATCTAATATCAAAATTCTTGAATTAAATTGTACCATTCTCAAAATCGAGTTAGAAAATATTACTAAAAATGTTTCTAACTTTAATAAAGGCAGAGAAAATCTTTCTAAAATTATTAATACCTCTCAAACCTCTTTTAATAAGTAAGGTTTAAGATATACAAATTCCTTAAAATCTAGTTCAAAGAGGAACATTTCACTATATAAAATTTCAATATACATAACAATTTTGTCAAAGAAAAACCAAAGGTTTTCACCCAAAAGAAGGACATTTGCAACACAAAAATTATAAAGATTGGGTGCCAAAAACTAATAATAATCCGATTAGAAACAAGAATATTAATACTTTTATAAATTTAGTTCATAAAAATGAAAATTTTACTTATAAAGGGAACTCTAACCCATTTGGGTTTGGTTTTCTTAGAGCTAACTCTTAGGACCCCAATAATAGGTGGGTACCAACGCTATCTCTATATTTTTTGCAGGTACCAACTTAGAAAAGAGGAAAGTGGATACTTGATAGTGGTTACTCAAAACATATGACAGGTACAAAGATATCTTGACTAACAATATTTACTCAGATGAAGGATCTGTCACATTTGGAGATAATTCCAAAGGATATATCATCGGTAATGGCGATGTGAGCAATGAAGGTACATTTAACTTACCTCTTGTTACAAATGTTTTACTAGCAAAATTTAAAACATAAATTGCTTAGTATAACTCAACTATGCAATAAAGATTTTAATACATCTTTTTTGGAAAATAAATGTAATATATTTGATCAAAACAAGAATCTAATCTTTGAAGGAACTAGAGAACATAATATATACCTATTAAATATGAAAGTAAATCATAACACAAATATGTGTCTTATAGCCAAAGGAAATGATCCTTGGTTATGGAACAAAAGATTTTGTCGTATAAACTTTAAAGCAATAAGCAAATTATCTAAAAAATAATTTAGTAAAAGGTTTACCAAAAATGAATTTTAAAGTAAATAGTATTTGTGACGCTTATCGGTTAGGATAACAAAATCTACTTTTAAATCAAACAAAACTATTTCTACATTAGAACCACTTGAGTTATTACATTTAGATCTTTTTGACCAACTCAAGTTCAACCTATAAATCATAATAGATATGTTTTCATATTTGTAGATGATTTTTTAGGGTACACCTAGACAATATTTATGAAAAAGAGAAGTGATACTTCTGAAAATTTTAAAATCTTTGCTAAGAGAATTCAAAAATTAAGAAGATAAAAATTAAAAACTTTTGAAGTGATCACGGTGGCGAATTCGATAATGATATTTAAAAAAAAATTAATAAGAAAGGAATTGTTCACAATTTTTCATTTTCTAGGACTGTTGAATATGCGAGTATATGATTTTTGTTTGATGATAATAAACATATGTGTGTATATATATATATTCATTTAAATGTATTTATTAATGTACTATTTTATTTTCACAGATTATATAAATATTTGCTAAATAAATGAATAACAAAGAGTTTAATTTCGAACGGATATTTTATTCAAACAGATATATTACAACTTTGAATAGTACAAATTTGAGCTCTCACTACATATATACACACAGTTTCGATTACATCACATTTCAATTTACAAAATTGTCCTCACTACATTTCACTCGTTCACTCGTATATTATCTTCAACTCCAGTCCATATTGAATCCAACATCTGAGCTATCTGCAAAAATAAACACTAATGCAGTAAAATTGAAAAAGAAATATTTTTGCAGTGTAAAATAAAAATGTATTTTGAAAGTATTATTTGCCTCAGTTATTTGGGTGTTCGTCATCATTTAAATTTGAATTCATCATACATGATGAGCTTGTGACATGCAACAGTGTATCACTGTACATGCCACAAAGCCATGCACACTGATATACACTTGATAAAATTACAGGGACGGGTGAGCATATGTTAAACCCAAATGAAAATCCCGGTTCAACTCAAGTGCAATAAAAATAAATGTCATAATATCACCACAAGGACAAACCCGAGCTTTAAGCTGGATTCAACACAGGTGCAATCCAAACGTACCAATTCGCTAAAATGGTCAAAAATCCAAATCCAATGTAAATCAAGCCTCGACCAAAGTTTAAGTCGTGCACATGAAAACAGAGGCTAGACAGTCCATTCAGACCATCAAGAAAGTGCACCACTAAATCAACAAATGCAGTTCACAAGTCAAAGACCAAAGAGACAAGGCTGCGACTTCCAGTACATATGCATTCATACATGAGCCACACAGACTCAATTCAAATACAACCAGATAAAGTTCAAAAAATCAGATGGCCACAAATGCTTTAGACCAGACAAACAAGAAAAGTTCAACTGCTCAGCCTAATGGATGAAATAGTATAGTAGTTCAAAACAGCATGCAACTGAATACAAGACTTAAAGAAATATATGCTACAGAAATGAAACCAGATATATACATATATTGCATATATGTACATTTTAGCATTAAGCATGTACACAAGCATCAAGTCGAAAAGTGCATTAGGAATTGCAAAATGATACAAGTGAACAGTGCAGTAAAGCCAAGGAATAAATGTAGACAGCAACTACACATGAAGTTCAAAAGTGAAGACTATATAATGTAACAAGAAGACACTGCATCATGAAAGCATATGCAGACTGCTTCGAAGCATGCATATGGTCAGGCAATGTCAAAGACAAAGCAGTGCATATGCATACAACCAAATTCAAGGCCAGAGGAGATATCATATACAAAAATCCAAACCACATGAAATATGAAAACAATGAACAAGTACAGTGTGAACTAGCTCGAAACAACATGGAAACTAAGTGCATCAGACCAACATCAATGTACATGAACACAATGCAACGATGGTGAAGCAACTCGAGCCAGCATATAATATATATAACAAGCTGTAGATGGTACATGAGTAAATGGCAACAACAAGTGATGCATCAGTGAAATAGTGGCTCAACATTAATATGCAAGAAATCAAGCTATAACATGTACACCAAGCAGACTATACATGGAACAAATAGAGAGTGCAAACTCGACTAACAGGTTCAGGTAGACAAGAGAACAACATAAATATGCACATGAATATGACCAGTGAAAACATAGTAGTATGTAAGTGAGACCAAACCGTAAACAATAAACAAGGTGATTAATCAAGGGAAAAGTCAAGTCGCCGTCCAAAACATAGCTGACAACCAAAGTCAAAGCAAAGTCAGGTAATATCAAAATTCAAGTCGAAGCCATGAACAATTGACCGAAGTCAAAGGGAACAAAGAACGAAATCAACATCAGCAAAATCAAAGAATTCAACACTGTGGTGGCCAAGCAAAGTCAGAATCGAGCCATGTTAACCAAGCAATCAAATATACGAACTTGAAAAAGCCAAGGAAATCACGGTCATTAAAACATAATCAAGTGGTCGAGAAAAACTAATTGACAAATTCAAATAATTAAATATGAACGAGAATATAGGAATTCGAATCCTATTTAAACCCAATCACCATCAGCCTAATAGATCAGTCGAGTCGAAGAGCAATAGAGAAGAATCAATTCAGTAACACGAATCAAAGGTCAAGCAGAATCAATATCGGAAAAAAGGAAAAAACCGCATACCGCTTTTGACAATCGAACTCGACCCAATTGAGGCAGCCACATGCAATCACTGATAGAGGAAAATATTTGAAGCATAATCGACAAATTGAAGCGGCGCCACAAAACCCTAACTTATTGAAGAGGAACAAATGAAGAGCAAAGCTGCCATTTTTCTCAAAGGAATCAGGCCGAAGATAACATAAAAACTAACAGGGGAATAATTTTTAGTTGGGCCGGCTCCATTATATTATAAATTGGGGTTTATTTTTATATATTAGGGTTTTGTGTTTAATTTTATTTAAAGTTGTATTTTTCTCTTTTAAACATTGTAATTACTAGTCGTGTGACTAAAGGACGAGCTATGGTGGTGTAGTTCGAGAATTCGCAACTCAGTGGCTGAGTTGTGGCAAGGTTTTGAGCGTAGAGTTAAGGCTAATCGATAGCGGGTATTGCGAGTTTACGCGTGTAAGCCTCTAACTGCTTAATTTCTAGTAGAATAACCATGGGGGCAGCACGTAGGCAGGGTTTTGCCGAAGCTGGGTAAATTCTATGCCGTTCTATTTCTGCATTTATTATTCTGCTATGATCTATGCTGCTATTATTCTGATATATCTGTGTTGAAAATATTTTATAGACTTCCGCAATAATTATAATAATTAATAGTATCACCCTATTCACCTCCCAATCTAGGGTGAAATTGATTATATAAGGACTCCACAATAAAACCGAGTTGTAGACAGGAAAAATATAACACTTCAAGAATGTGCTAGATCCTTATTAAATGGAAGCACTTTACCCAAACATTTTTGGACAAAAGCTGTAGCAACTACTTGTTATGTTTTAAATCGAGTCTTATTAGACCATTAAAAAAACATGCTCCATATAAACTTTTTAATGGAAGAAAATATAACGTATCATATTTTAAAGTTTTCGGCTCAAAATGCTTTTTATTAAATACAAACAACCAACTTGTTAAATTCGATCCAAAATTTGATGAAGGAATATTCATTGGATACTAAAAATGAAGCAAGGCAAATAAAATTTATAATAAAAGAACTAAAATAATGAAAGAAACACTTCATGTGTCATTCGATGAAAATTACAAATTTGATAATAAAATTGAAGATGAATAAATAATTTCTAAATCAAATATGAGGGAAGATGATATTGAAAATATTAAAAATAATACTGAAACCGAAAATAATAATTTACCTAATGAAAATGAGATTCAATCTCCACCTAAGCTTTTAAGAAATCACCCAATTGAAAATATAATTGGAGAAATAAATTCTAACATAATAACTCGAAATCAATTAAATCAAATGGATCATGTAGCTTTCTTATCGAACTCTAAACCTAAAAATGCTAAAGAAGCCTCAACTGATGTTTACAGGATTATAGCTATACAAGAAGAGACAATGATATTCAGAAACTTCATATTGACATGCCTCCAAAGCAAGCTCTTATGACGTTATCATGGAATCAAAGCAAACTTAGTCGGTGTTTAGCTAATATGGAAAAGAACGTTTCAAAAACTAACAAAAAGCTAAACTTGATAAAGGTTATTCTAAATTAAATTTGGGAAAAAGTTTCTTGTTCTGGATCTACTTCGACCGATGTTCTTGAAAATCCGACATCATTCTCTTAAAAGACCTTGGAAGAAGATGAAGAAAAAGATAATGGAAAAATTTAATTTCTTTAGTATTGCTATGCTATTTAACTCATGACAATTGTAGTGCTACTATTTCTATGATGTTTTTTAAATTATGGCATATCTATTTGCTTATATGCGTTTGATGTTTATGTGATTTAAGGTATGACATATCTATATGCTTATATGTGTTTGATGTTTATGCGATTTAAGGTACGACATACTTTTATGACGCTTAGATGTTTTAAGATAGTTACTTGCTTCTCATATCTATATGCTTATATGTCTATGTAAATTTCTTATATTTCTCATATCCATTATATTTTTTGTCGATGACATAGGGGAAGAATATGATTCATAGGTGAGTATTTAGTCATGGGGAGTAAATTATTTTATATATTCAAACAAAAACTTACATATTTGTCATCATCGAAAGGGGGGAGTGTAACGACCCGCAAATCGGTACCCCTTGAGTCAACACTACTCTACAAAAATCAACTCAAGTTGTACAGAAATACGAACCATTTGGGTTAAAGAAGAAGAGGTAGAAGAAGAGGAAACAAAATCAACATCAGAATCTAACCATCGCAGCGGAATAAAATATAATAGATAGTAAATAATCTTTACTCAAAATCAAATATATCAGTTTACATATATTACATCATCAGAGCACATCAGTCACAGCTCACATCAATAACATACAATGAATACACAACAACTCAAACAGCGGAGTATATATATAACAAGTACGACTATACGTATCGTCATCCAACTCGCCTTCTGAGCTCTACAGCATCATATCCTGTATCCTATAATACTCGGTCTGACCCGAGCATTACAGTTAAATAATACCCGAGTCAGTCTGGAATACCAGTGTGAGAAAATCACACCCAATTGATTATTAAAGTTTCAAAAGTCCTTTGAAAACAAAAGCATCTCGTAAGACCACGCCACAAATAAACATGTCGGGTTTTTACCTTACGATAGCTAAAACAATTTTTATAGAAATCCTCTGATATTATAATAGGGTCTATATACAAATACTTATAAAATAGCCGAAATTGTTACATCTATTAAATTCCAGCTACTAGCCACAGAGTGGGTAATACAAACAAAACTCGTACAAGGCTCGTAGGGAAAATGGATTTCCAACAATGACTAGGCACTGGGGTACCACCTGTCACAGTACGGGGCCTAGATCACCGTACCGAGGATTACTCCCTTCATCCCCTGCAACACAAGGCCGGAACCATTACTTACTGAACAGTCTCGAACAAGATAAACCCCGTGGTTGGCGCGACCAACCACCCACTAAGCCGAAATATATAAAAAGGGACATCTAGACAGGGGAAATATCTTGTCCTGCTTGGCAATGACCCACCTAACCTTCCTGCATATCCCCTGATTTTCAGTCATTCCCATTTGATGAGGCTTGAGGCTAAGCGTTACCTTTAGAACGTTTGCACTTAGAATGTCCATCGCCCACCTGGCGATGTTTCGCAAGCATTCATCCATACAAGTCCGTCCCGGGTTCGAACGGAACCGAAGGCACTATTCCTACTACATCCATTTTTGAAATATCCTCAGGATTAGTAGCGACTAGCCCTTGCACTTCACTGCTCCATCTTCGATTCCAAAATCGTTTACACGAATCGTACAAACCGGATCGAAGTGGTTTTCGAGAAATAAATCTCGATCCCGGTCTCTTCGAAACGATCAGCGCATTTGTCCAATATTGATAGTCGGTTATTTAACTATCAATTAATATTCACAAACAACCATCAATCAATAAATAATTTTCCAAATTATTTATTACCTTCCAAATATCTTCGCAAGATATATTTCTATTTTCAACCCTTTGAAAACAGTTTTCAAATCATTCTTTCTTCTCAGAATCAACTTTCCCAAATATTTTATATTCCCTCTGAAATCACCAAGCACAAAACTAGATTTTTTAAAAATAATTTAAAACACTTTACTTTGAAACATATACCTTTTAAACATTTAAGTTAAATTACTTCAATAATTTGTTAAAAATACTTACTACATGACTATTTGAAAATAAAGTTACTTAGTACATTATAAAACTAGGTTTTCACTTTTGAAAACAATATACTAAGTCGCTTTTTAAGTAATTGGTACTATAATAGGTTTGTGAAAAATACTTACTTTTGAATTTAAATATTAGAAATAATAAATTTTCTAAAACTTGCTTTTTACAACAACTTTAAAATCTTTAAATTTATTAAAAATTTACTTTAAAAATGTACTTGGTTATCCAGAGAAAAATCCCAACTTCAATCACTTAAATCAACTTCCCAAATTGATTTCCAATTTATTCCCTTTAAATTCAGAATCTATTAATTTCAGATCTCATTTCTTGATTACAAATTTTAGATTTCTCAATTACTTCTTTATTCCTTTAAATAAATTTAAACTTTGAATTTAAAAAAATCTTTATTTCTTTAATTGATATAACTTAAGTTTACAATTCATCAATTTCATTTTATTCAAAATTCCATTTCTCTTCATACTCGAAGTTATTTATTGTTATTTTCATATTACTTCTATTTCTTTCAATTCATTCTTAATTTATTCAAACTTTCTATAATTATTTCGCTTATAAATTTACTTTTTTTTTTCTTTATTTCTTTCAACAATCCAATTCATATAATTTGGTAATTCATTATACCCAAATATCCAATCAACCATAACATTCAGTATACCAATATAACTCATCATAAGATATCAAATAATCACAACAGAGAATATGGAATAATTTAAATTAATGTGAGGGGTCCAGTTGGATCCCTCCAACCTGTTTCCCTGCATCCACAAATGTTAGCACAATATAATATGCCAGTTCTAAAATATCATACTAAATCACATCACTCAATTCATCCATCCAAACAATTATTTAAATTTAAACATTTAAATTTAAATTAACTGAGTGAGATTAACTCACCTTTGATTTAATTTGCAATTCATCCAATCCGACTTGATTTTCCATGATTTCGAACCTTGTGAGAATAATTATACAATTAATCAGATTATTTAATTGACTAAAAATTTATTCAACTAACCATTTTCTTTTCAATAAAAGCCAATCAGCTAATGATTTAGTTTTTAACTCTTTACGGTATGATTTATCAATATCCAAGATAATCTACTAATAATTAACCACTGATTAAATTAACCATCAATTTATTTTAAACTAACCATTTGGTTTTAAAATAATAACTTTAAAACGTATATAGGTATATTTATTTTCTTTCGAAACTACATATATATATATATATATATATACTTATATAGAATTGATAAAATATAACTTATATAAGTTTTTCAACATTAAAACCTCTTTTATTTGTCAAAATCTTTTATATATATTTATTATATGCTTATTGTTTATCTATTTAAAATCGATATCTTAAACCTTATTGTGAAAAAAATGACTTTCTATTAACTATACTATCTCAATGTAAATTATTTAAGTCAAAATAATTTACTGTAAGTTATATATGTATTTCTTGTTCTAAGAATAACTCTTACAATATAAATTTCTATCCTATATATATATATATACACACATATTTTAAACTAAATTTAGTTACTGCAAATTTAACTAAAACAGAAATTGAAATGTATATATATTTTAAATTGAAAGTAAATGATGACGAATACCTTACTGTATAATATTTTTTTCTCTTCTTTCCCATATATATATTTACATAAACCGAAGTGGTTCTATTTTCTTTTTTTTAAAAAAAATAAATATATTTTGTTTTCTTCTGCTATGTATATATATATTTACAGGTATAACTAAAATTTGGAAAAGAAATCGCAATCACTCACCATAACCTACCCATGAACTCTGGTAGACACCAAGCCCTAAAAGCCACTGCCCCCACTCTAGTCGAAGCCAACTCGCCGACCACTGTTGCTGAACGTCGAATCGAACTCGAGTTCGATACTCCCCTCTGCTACCCCAACAACCCACTTCGTACCTCGCCTGCTCGCATAGCCCCAAAGTTCGTGACCCCCACAACTTCGCGATTCCAGCTACCAACCCTATCACGGAAACGGCTCCGCTCGACACTGCCTTACCCCTCAGCGACTCGAGCTGATGCTCGAACTCCTCACCTTGCCCACGATCGCGCCATGCCACCAGCACGCGAGCTCGATAAATCACACACCATCCTCCTCTTGAGCTCAAATTCCTATATAGCTCGGCCGCCAATATAAAACAAATGAATGAAATCGGAATCGATTTCGATTCCATTCCTATAGTCGATCGAGAAGCATGCGTTCCCTCTTGTTTATATAATTTGATTTGGGGTTTTTTTTTATTTGTTCTGCCATTTGACCGAGGTTTTGGGGTTCAAAAGAAAGAAAAAGGGTTCGGCCCTATAGAGTTGCTCTCCTTCTTTTTTTAAACGCGACTTAAAGCTTCTCTTTGAAGCTTCTTCTTTTATTTATTATTATATTTATATATATATATATATATATATATATTTAAATTCAATTTTAAACGATTTAATTTTTAAAACTAAACAAACCACTATTACATTAAATTTTAACACCTTTATAAATTTCCAGTAATATCAATATAAGTTTCATAAGTCATCAATTTATTTCCAACAGGCTCAAAACTCAAAATTCAACATTTCACTCAACTTCTAATTATTTAATTTAATAATTAACCATCAAATAAATTGTGATATTCGTAATTCAAGTTATGTTCTATTGAATACTTAAAATCAATCAAATATTCCGATTTTAAATGCTCGAAATTTCGGGTCATCACATTCCTCCCCCCTTAAAAGAATTTCGTCCCCGAAATTACTAATTAGGAAGAATGGTCCAAAACCCGTTACTTCCCCAAAACTAAACAGTTTCTAACAAATCAACAACTTACCAACTATCTCTTATAAAAGATCCATTATCATTCTTATTAACTTCCAAACCTTTCCCTAGTTCCAAACCATACCATTTGTTTAACCGTTCAAGTTTCAATTTAAAATCAAATTTTGAATTATCAAAATTTTCTCAAAATTTTTCTAACTCCATAAATTTTTCGAAAAATTTTGCCAGCATCTCCTTTGCGCGGCTAGCTCGGTACAACTACAAAATGGCTCCACGGCCTCCCAAATCCAAAAAGAAAACAAAAAGCCTAGTGGCTCAATCCAAATCCAAATCCCAATCAATTTTCATACCAAATTTAAATACATACCTTTTGTCGGGCAATTCCAATTTATCTTCTGAAATCAAAATCAATTCTCTTTTCACTTTATATTACCTGCATATCCGACTAAGCAGTAATATCCAATCACAACATTTCAAAACATTTTATTGACTTCCTTACCAATATCAATATCTATTTATCCAAATATGAACTTGGAATATATTTATATTATCAATTTCCACTTCAGAATTCACTATTCCTTTCTTAAGTTTAGTATAAGTATTTGATATGCTTTTTATATTCATTATCACCTTACCCCTTCAGTTTATATCATTTCTATTCAAATTAATTCTTTCATTTTCATATGAATTCAATTTATCTCTAACTTGAAACATTTGAATTTTATTTTTCATTTATTACTAATTCATGTCATTCCTTTAGTTAGTTTCATTTACTAACTTATTTTAGTTTCCAATTCTAAATAGTTTTGTCGTTAACAAATTTTTTCAAAATTTTCAAAAATTTTCTAACTCCCAAAATTTCTGAAAATTTTTGGCAGAGTCCCCTTTGTATGGAGGAGCTTTTGCAATTTGACAAAAGAGATAAATATATATACATCGACCCACACGGTCGGAAAAACAAAAAACAGTTCATATTTTCTATTTTTATTGTGTAGGCGTACCTTATTTAGCATTTTAAGCAAGCGGCTTATTATTTTTTAGCAAGTAGCACTACCAAATCCAGCCACACGGCTTCCCAGTACCTGTACTAACTCAATTTAAACATGTAAGTGCCAAATATATGCAGTTTATTAACATTCCACTCTTTTTGAACAACTACAACACATAAATATTAAAAACAATGTAACTAACAATGTTTATAAGTAACTTATATGGTTTTTAACACTTACGCACTTGTTTTCAACCAGTGCTCATGCCATTTCATTCAAATCTACATGGTTTATGATTCTGTTGCTTACATTCTATTTATTTTTAAACAAATCAATCTCATATTCGATTCAATTGATTTCAAATCAATTTTATTACACTTCTATCAACTCAAAGAATTTTAATTACTTCCATTTACATCCAATGACAATCTATTCTATGCAATTTGACAAGATTTATGTGAATAAATAAGTATTTATGTTTATAACCAATTTAAATTGACTCCAACTCAATTTATACTTAATTCTATTCCATTTTGGATTTATTCACAATCCCTATATTCTCAGTTTCATTGCATTTCAAATTTTAATTCATTTACTTGCATTTCATCTTCTTAATCAAAGTAGTTTATTCAAAATCATTTATAACCTAGGTTCATCTTAATTGCCAAGTAAATTTCCCCTTTATTTTAACCCATTCACAATCATTTTTTTAGCTCGTCACATTCCATTTAAATTTTATTTACCATTCATTTATTTACATTTCATTCCAAGTTAGTTTATTCCAAACTATTTTATTTAGCTCAAAGACAATCCAAACTATTTCATTCAATAACCATTTCTCAACTTATTCAATCAATCCCAATCCAATCAAATCTTTATTTCCAAATCCAAGTTAATTCCATTTTTAACTTTCCTTTTAAATTTAAATTCCAACATTCAAAGCTTATTTACCCTTCCTGATTTAAAAGAATATCCTAACTTATAAGCTTATACCCATCTTATCAGGATTTTTTAAAATACCGGCTTTTGTTTTCAAAACATTTTGAATCTCCAACATCTCAAGTCACACTTCTCAAAATTTAAACCAATCCTGTTTTATTCCCAACAAATTTCCTTTGAGACTTTCAAAACAAACAGGTTTTTCTAAACAAATCAATTTGGCAGCAATCCGTCACTTAGAAATTCGAAAATGAATACTGATGATGCGGCCGTCATCATCAGAATTATTTTCCAATAATCCAAATGATTTCAATGCTATATCACTTTCAAAATTTATTTAAAACAGATTTCCATTCAGAATTATCTCCAATTAATAACGCTATCATTTATCTTCAAATACTTCCAAATCTCCGGGATTTTAAATTTCCAAAGCCTGCTTAAATAAATTCTAACTATAATTTATTTGCACACCTTACAAATTCTCATTTGATTATATTTAAATTCATAAATTACTTCTATAATTCATATTTATAAATTTCATTCTATAATGAATTTATTCCTTCAAACTTTGGTTATATTTCAATTTTTAGTTAAATTTTCACTTAAAAATGATAATATTTCAATAATATTCTTTCTAACATCCAAACAACCATATATTCAATAAATAGTTCAAGAAAACTTTTTCTTATATCAAAATATATTTTTGGGCAAAATTATTTCATTCACCCACATTTAAAACAATACCGTGTCGATTGTTCTATTCAAGTGTTTAGAAACCCCTTCGATACAGTTGCGTAGACTGTGTCGACGAAGGTTCATATGCCACTCAATAAACTAACCAACACAATATTAAAACAATTTATATTCACTAACAAATACGCGCTCATATCTATTAATACGCTCAAACTCATTATAGAGTACTACGGACTCTATTTTCTGAGTAATTCCCACCAGAGCCAAGGTTATCACCAACCTAAGCTCTGATACCAAATGTAACGACCCGCAAATCCGTACCCTTGAGTCAACACTACTCTACAAAAATCAACTCAAGTTGTACAGAAATACGAACCATTTGGGTTAAAGAAGAAGAGGTAGAAGAAGAGGAAACAAAATCAACATCAGAATCTAACCATCGCAGCGGAATAAAATATAATACATAGTAAATAATCTTTACTCAAAATCAAATATATCAGTTTACATATATTACATCATCAGAGCACATCAGTCACAGCTCACATCAATAACATACAATGAATACACAACAACTCAAACAGCGGAGTATATATATAACAAGTACGACTATACGTATCGTCATCCAACTCGCCTCCTGAGCTCTACAGCATCATATCCTATATCCTATAATACTCGGTCTGACCCGAGCATTACAGTTAAATAATACCCGAGTCAGTCTGGAATACCAGCGTGAGAAAATCACACCCAATTGATTATTAAAGTTTCAAAAGTCCTTTGAAAACAAAAGCATCTCGTAAGACCACGCCACAAATAAACATGTCGGGTTTTTACCTTACGATAGCTAAAACATTTTTATAGAAATCCTCTGATATTATAATAGGGTCTATATACAAATACTTATAAAATAGCCGAAATTGTTACATCTATTAAGTTCCAGCTACTAGCCACAGAGTGGGTAATACAAACAAAACTCGTACAAGGCTCGTAGGGAAAATGGATTTCCAACAATGACTAGGCACTGGGGTACCACCTGTCACAGTACGGGGCCTAGATCACCGTACCGAGGATTACTCCCTTCATCCCCTGCAACACAAGGCCGGAACCATTCCTTACTGAACAGTCCCGAACAAGATAAACCCCGTGGTTGGCACGACCAACCACCCACTAAGCCGAAATATATAAAAAGGGACATCTAGACAGGGGAAATATCTTGTCCTGCTTGGGCATGACCCACCTAACCTTCCTGCATATCCCCTGATTTTCAGTCATTCCCATTTGATGAGGCTTGAGGCTAAGAGTTACCTTTAGAACGTTTGCACTTAGAATGTCCATCGCCCACCTGGCGATGTTTCGCAAGCATTCATCCATACAAGTCCGTCCCGGGTTCGAACGGAACCGAAGGCACTATTCCTACTACATCCATTTTTGAAATATCCTCAGGATTAGTAGCGACTAGCCCTTGCACTTCACTGCTCCATCTTCGATTCCAAAATCGTTTACACGAATCGTACAAACCGGATCGAAGTGGTTTTCGGGAAATAAATCTCGATCCCGGTCTCTTCGAAACGATCAGCGCATTTGTCCAATATTGATAGTCGGTTATTTAACTATCAATTAATATTCACAAACAACCATCAATCAATAAATAATTTTCCAAATTATTTATTACCTTCCAAATATCTTCACAAGATATATTTCTATTTTCAACCCTTTGAAAACAGTTTTCAAATCATTCTTTCTTCTCAGAATCAACTTTCCCAAATATTTTATATTCCCTCTGAAATCACCAAGCACAAAACTAGATTTTTTAAAAATAATTTAAAACACTTTACTTTGAAACATATACCTTTTAAACATTTAAGTTAAATTACTTCAATAATTTGTTAAAAATACTTACTAGATGACTATTTGAAAATAAAGTTACTTAGTACATTATAAAACTAGGTTTTCACTTTTGAAAACAATATACTAAGTCGCTTTTTAAGTAATTGCTACTATAATAGGTTTGAGAAAAATACTTACTTTTGAATTTAAATATTAGAAATAATAAATTTTCTAAAACTTGCTTTTTACAACAACTTTAAAATCTTTAAATTTATTAAAAATTTACTTTAAAAATGTACTTGGTTATCCAGAGAAAAATCCCAACTTCAATCACTTAAATCAACTTCCCAAATTGATTTCCAATTTATTCCCTTTAAATTCAGAATCTATTAATTTCAGATCTCATTTCTTGATTTCAAATTTTAGATTTCTCAATTACTTCTTTATTCCTTTAAATAAATTTAAACTTTGAATTTTTTTTAAAAAAAATTCTTTATTTCTTTAATTGATATAACTTAAGTTTACAATTCATCAATTTCATTTTATTCAAAATTCCATTTCTCTTCATACTCGAAGTTATTTATTGTTATTTTCATATTACTTCTATTTCTTTCAATTCATTCTTAATTTATTCAAACTTTCTATAATTATTTCGCTTATAAATTTACTTTTTTTTCTTTATTTCTTTCAACAATCCAATTCATATAATTTGGTAATTCATTATACCCAAATATCCAATCAACCATAACATTCAGTATACCAATAGAACTCATCATAAGATATCAAATAATCACAACAGAGAATATGGAATAATTTAAATTAATGTGAGGGGTCAAGTTGGATCCCTCCAACCTGTTTCCCTGCATCCACAAATGTTAGCACAATATAATATGCCAGTTCTAAAATATCATACTAAATCACATCACTCAATTCATCCATCCAAACAATTATTTAAATTTAAACATTTAAATTTAAATTAACTGAGTGAGATTAACTCACCTTTGATATAATTTGCAATTCATCCAATCCGACTTGATTTTCCATGATTTCGAACCTTGTGAGAATAATTATACAATTAATCAGATTATTTAATTGACTAAAAATTTATTCAACTAACCATTTTCTTTTCAATAAAAGCCAATCAGCTAATGATTTAGTTTTTAACTCTTTACGGTACGATTTATCAATATCCAAGATAATCTACAAATAATTAACCACTGATTAAATTAACCATCAATTTATTTTAAACTAACCATTTGGTTTTAAAATAATAACTTTAAAACGTATATAGGTATATTTATTTTCTTTCGAAACTACATATATATATACTTATATAGAATTGATAAAATATAACTTATATAAGTTTTTCAACATTAAAACCCCTTTTATTTGTCAAAATCTTTTATATATATTTATTATATGCTTATTGTTTATCTATTTAAAATCGATATCTTAAACCTTACTGTGAAAAAAATGACTTTCTATTAACTATACTATCTCAATGTAAATTATTTAAGTCAAAATAATTTACTGTAAGTTATATATGTATTTCTTGTTCTAAGAATAACTCTTACAATATAAATTTCTATCCTATATATATACACACACACATATTTTAAACTAAATTTAGTTACTGCGAATTTAACTAAAACAGAAATTGAAATGTATACATATTTTAAATTGAAAGTAAATGATGACGAATACCTTACTGTATAATATTTTTTTCTCTTTTTTCCCATATATATATTTACATAAACCGAAGTGGTTCTATTTTTTTTTATTGTAAAAATAAATAAATATATTTTGTTTTCTTCTGCTGTGTATATATATATTTACAGGTATAACTAAAATTTGGAAAAGAAATCGCAATCACTCACCATAACCTACCCAAGAACTCTGGTAGACACCAAGCACTAAAAGCCACTGCCCCCACTCTGGTCGAAGCCAACTCGCCGACCACTGTTGCTGAACGTCGAATCGAACTCGAGTTCGATACTCCCCTCTGCTACCCCAACAACCCACTTCGTACCTCGCCTGCGCGCATAGCCCCAAAGTTCGCGACCCCCACAACTTCATGATTCCAGCTACCAACCCTATCACGGAAACGGCTCCCCCTCGACACTGCCTTACCCCTCAGCGACTCGAGCTGATGCTCGAACTCCTCACCTTGCCCACGATCGTGCCATGCCACCAGCACGCGAGCTCGATAAATCACACACCATCCTCCTCTTGAGCTCAAATTCCTATATAGCTCGGCCGCCAATATAAAACAAATGAATGAAATCAGAATCGATTTCGATTCCATTCCTATAGTCGGTCGAGAAGCATGTGTTCCCTCTTGTTTATATAATTTGTTTTGGGGTTTTTTTTTATTTATTCTGCCATTTCACCGAGGTTTTGGGGTTCAAAAGAAAGAAAAAGGGTTCGGCCCTATAGAGTTGCTCTCGTTCTTTTTTTAAACGCGACTTAAAGCTTCTCTTTGAAGCTTCTTCTTTTATTTATTATTATATATATATATATATATATATATATTTAAATTCAATTTTAAACGATTTAATTTTTAAAACTAAACAAACCACTGTTACATTAAATTTTAACACCTTTATAAATTTCCAGTAATATCAATATAAGTTTCATAAGTCATCAATTTATTTCCAACAGGCTCAAAACTCAAAATTCAACATTTCACTCAACTTCTAATTATTTAATTTAATAATTAACCATCAAATAAATTGTGATATTCGTAATTCAAGTTATGTTCTATTGAATACTTAAAATCAATCAAATATTCCGATTTTAAATGCTCGAAATTTCGGGTCATCACAGGGAGAATGTTAGAACCTAGAATTTCGATGTTTAGATTGTGACAACTATATAAGTAAATATTATATGAATAACCATACTTGCAGGGGAAGAAATTGTTTTTACTAGAGAACTAATCTAACAATTTGCAGACAGATTCCAGATTGAAGCTTCAGGAAAATATTTAGTCTGAGGTCCGAGTTTAGTAGTAAATTCATGTTAAAATCTCCCCGAAGTGGTATATGCATGCAAACGTAATTTAAGGATTTTCAAAATATTGTTCATATGCTAAAGTTTTTCAAAACAAAGTTCACATACTAAAGTTTTTCAAAACATTCCTTTATATGCAAGAAAACAAGCAATTCCTCTGATCAACCAAGGGAGCATCTACATATGTCGCTGTTGGAGTATTTTGAAATATTATATTTCTTTGAACATAGGATCAAATTCGATCATGCAATGAAATTTTATTTATAAAATGAAATATGAAAGTTTATTATTGAAATATGTTTGAAAATTTTCATGTTCATGTGCTTCTAACATTATTAACCTAATTAAAATAGCCACAATCTATCATCGGAGAATAATAATATTAACGATTGCAACATCAATAGCGCTTATTTTAAAGCCTTAGAATGGGAGATGTTACAGTTTGGTATCGGAGCATAGGTTTATATAAAAATTTAAAAGGTCAAATGTTCTTGAAAATATAATCCAATGAATCAAAGCATAGGTTTATATAAAAATTTAAAAGGTTAAAAGTTCTTGAAAATATAATTTTCTTTAAACACCTGCGTAATATGCATATTTATTAGGGTGACACTGATTGTGATATTTTATATTTGAAAGGAAATAATGATTAATATAGTGTTTTTCATTTCATTTGCAGGTGTAGGATGGAAAGGAAGATGAAAGTTAAGTAGTGGATGAAGAATTTTCTCCAACTCAATAGGCTATCGAGTATCGAGTGTTAACAAGGAAAGCTTCATGGAATGAATATTCTCCTTTAGTTCCTCATGTAACATTCAAATATTGATCAATAGGCATTATTCCTAACGATTTCATAACAGTTAAGTCGTTAGTAAAATTTCGTCTTTTCTCTTTTAACAACAATTTACTAAAATCACCCTTGTTGACTATTATGCTAATATAGATAGTCTTCGATAATAGCTTTGCTGATTATTTTTCATTATTACTATGTTTTAGAACTCACATCATTACTCTGAAAATTAATAGTTACGTGCATTTAATTCTTTTCTTTCAGTATTGTGAAACATATTTAATTCTTCCTTCAATAACAAGAAAATATGGGACCTAAATTTTTAGTAAATGAGTTTAATTGGTAGTGGTTTTTTGTTCTACTAATAAAGCATATTTGCTCGATGATTCGAAATATCCACACTTACTTACCATTGAGGTTTAGAACCATTTTGTAAATGCATCATGTTATCCCTATATGGCATGTACAGTATTTACAGGTTTGACCTACAGAATTGCATGAATATTAATTTCCATACATTGAAGTTGAAATAACACACAATTTAATTAGTTTTAAATTATTGATACTAGGGGAACTTCTTAGAAGTTAAAATGCAATAGTAACAATAATGCATTTTTACCACCACTCTCTGTCCATTATAATAGTGATATAGTTTCTAAATTTAAGATTTAAAAACTCATTTCAATATTACAAATTAACACAACTGATAATTAGCTTATTTACTTTGACCCCAAAATGTACTTAGTGTACTCCTACATTTCTTCAAATTCTTATACCCATAAAATTAAGGTATACCCACTTATCTTTCTTGATTCTCACTATCAATTTTCAAACATTGATAAGGAATGACATAATTTTGATTTTATTTAAAAAAATTGTGGCTTAGTTGTTAATTTCAAGCAATATCGCTAGCTTCAATTTAGCAAGAGTAAAATTCATTTTTTAAATTTCCATATTAGTCTTATATTTCACAACAAATTATAATCCTAAGCAAAGCAATCCATGTTTGTTTCATGTCAATTGTAATCGAATTCCGCTGTCTCTCAATTTATTTGTTTCCAATGGTATATACTTGAACAAACATTACTTTGCAACAAATTATAAATGTTTTGTACATTTTCATATTAGCACGATGTAAACATATATATATCGCTAAACAAATTTCATGTTGGTTCATTTTTGGTTTTTTTGGTTAAACAAAGTATATGCAATAAATAGTACATATGCAATCAATTTAGGAAAATATCCCAAGCTTCATTTTATTTTTAGAACAGTGTAAAACATTGTACACACTATCGTTAGATTCAACATATTGTATTTCGATATTTTATCGATTGTTAATTTCTTGGTCATGCACTGTATTATTCTCATAAGCTGGAATAAAAAATAAATAAAAGTAAAATATAAAGAGTATGTACATTTATTTAGTATAACCTACAATTACATTTCCATCCCAGCAATGCCCGTGTGCGTAGCACGGGCCACGCACTAGTTCCTTTATATGCAAGAAAACAAGCAATTCCTCTGATCAACCAAGGGAGCATCTACATATGTCGCTGTTGGAGTATTTTGAAATATTATATTTCTTTGAACATAGGATCAAATTCGATCATGCAATGAAATTTTATTTATAAAATGAAATATGAAAGTTTATTATTGAAATATGTTTGAAAATTTTCATGTTCACGTGCTTCTAACATTATTAACCTAATTAAATAGCCACAATTTATCATCGGAGAACAATAATATTAACGATTGCAACATCAATAGCGCTTATTTTAAAGCCTTAGAATGGGAGATGTTACAGTTTGGTATCGGAGCATAGGTTTATATAAAAATTTAAAAGGTTAAATGTTCTTGAAAATATAATCCAATGAATCAAAGCATAGGTTTATATAAAAATTTAAAAGGTTAAAAGTTCTTGAAAATATAATCCAATGAATCAGAGAATAAGATGAGGTATAAGAAAACGCTATAATAACATACTTGTATTTGCTATGCATAAGTATGTATTCTCCCCTCCCTCCTGGACCGTTCTTACATATCTTATAAAGGCTCATATGTAGATTACGAGGAAGCAAGATATAGAAGTAGGAAATGGAAGAGTGAATCTAGATTGAGGAAACATCACAACTAATAGAAATGCTTGGCCCAATACTAGAAGGAACAAGGGTCGACCGACAAATGCTAATCAAAATGCAAATGCTAATGTGGGTGTTGGAACCCCACCAGAAGATATAAGGGCTATATATCAATTCTTTGTCAACATGATGCAAGTAGGGGATGTTGCTAGTTTGGCTGGAGGAAATGATGCTAATGCGGGAGGAGCTAATCCTATGGTGCTAGTTGGAATAACTATCACAAGTTTAACCATGTTTATACTAATCTTGGAGGGAAGCCATTTTTAGGAATGAAGGATGCTATTGAATATGAAAATTGGCTATTGCACTACAATTGAATCTTTGCTAACCTTGGATTGAATGACAAGCAGAAGAGAAGGTTGGCTTCAAGGCAGTTGCGAGGAGCTATTTTATACTAGTGGAACAAGGTGATCGTAGGTGTACCAGAAGAGGAATTAATTTGGGCCGAATTTCGCAGGATATCTAAGGAGACGTTTTTATCTAAAGTTGTTAAGTCAACTCTGCTCGGGAAGTTCGTTAATTTGGTGCAAGAAAAAATGTCTGTATTAGAGCATATTGCTATGTTTGTGGGTTATCCTGGTATGAATACGTCACCATTGATATAGTGATCAAGGGGAACGAGTAGTTTATCTAGGGATTGAGTCCAAAAATTGCTAAGGCGACTATGGAATACCTCAGGATCCATTAATGTAGTGGTGCAGATGGTTGTAAGGAATGAGGAGATGCTTTCGAATTTTAGGAAGGAGCAGTTGGTGGAAACCTAGAGTTCTTACATTAAGAAGAGAAAGCTTTTCAAGGGGAAGGGATCTCAGAAGGGTGGAGCTGCCAAGAAAGGGAAAACTGATATCGTTTCTTAAAAGTGTGACAAGAAGGGGCACTATGATAATGAGTGTAGATCTGGTGATGGTAAGATTTTTATAGGGAAGAAGAATGTGAAGTGTTTTAAAGGCAGAACAAGGAAAGGTTTTTGCTTTGGAGCCATCATATTCTAGACCAACAGCAGAGGAGAAGGGAAAGGCTATGATGGAAGGTACACTTTTGATTCATGGCATGCCTGTTATAATATTATTTGATACTAGAGCATCACATTCTTTCATCTCTCGGTGTTTGGTAGATAAGTTTGATTTAGAACCATCATACTTTGTTACTTCCTTAAGGGTCGTGAATCCAATAGGAGGGTATGCAACTCTTGGGATGAGATGTGACCATATAGAATTAGAGTTGTTAAGTCATACCTTTGCCTGCAATTTGTTTATGTTTGATTTTATAGGCTTTGGGATTATTTTGGGTATGGATTGGTTGAGCAAATATGATGCTATAATACTTTTCCATGATAGGAAAATATCAGTAAGACACCATAATAGTAGTGATATAATTATATACTTAGTTGAGAATTCAAGTTTAGATGTTTTTGCTTTATTGGTTGCAACAAAGGTTGAAGATAAGTTAAATCCGGTTTTAGTTATAAGAGAATTTGCATATGTTTTTAAACCATTAATAGGATTACCATCGTGGTGAGCTATTAATATCAGAATTGATCTTGTATTTGGAGCTAAACCCATAAGTATATCGCCTTGCAGAATGAAACTTACCGAGATGAAATAGTTAAAGATGGAGCTGATGGATTTAGAAGGAAAGAATTTTATTAGACCCAACAGTTCTCCTTAGGGAGAAACTACGATGTTCATAAAAAAACTGGACGGACCATTGAGGTTTTGTATTGATTATCGTAAGCTAAATGATAAGACGACAAAGAATAGATGTCCTTTATCAAGAATCGACGATTTGTTTGATTGGTTGAGTGGAGCCAAAGTGTTTTTCGAGTTGGATTTGGCGATAAGGTTCCATCAACTAAGGGTGGTGGAGGAAAGTATTCCTTTAATAGCGTTTCAAATGAGATATGGTTCGTATGAGTGGGTAGTCATGCCATTCGGCTTGACTAATGTGCCTTCTTTCTTTGTAGACTTGATGAGCCAATTTTTCGAGAGCACTGGGATAGGATCATACTAGTGTTCATTAACAATGTTTTGATATATTCTAAGGATAAGAAAGGTCATAAGATTTATCTTGGAATAGTGCTTGAGATGTTGAGCCAACATCAACTAAAAGCAAAGTTTTCGAAGTGTCATTTTGGAAGAGAGATGTTAAGTTTCTTGGTCGTGTAGTTTCAAAGGAAGGTTTGTCTGTGGATCCATCTAAAAATGAAGCTGTAAATATTTGGAAGAGACCCAAGACGGTGACTACGATAAGTAGTTTTCTTTGATTACCTGGCTGTTACCGAAGATTCATTAAGGATTTCTTTTGGATAACAGCACGCTGACTAAACTAACTGGAAAGGATATAAAGTTTATTTGGTTTAGTAAATGTGTGGAAGCATTCCAGAAGCTAGAGCATTTATTAGCCAATGCACCCATATTAGTTGTGGCAAATGGTAATTAGGATTTTGTGGTTTATACATATGCATTTAGAACAGGATTAGGAGATGTGTTGATGCAAAGAGGTAAAGTGATTGCCTACGCTTCTACACAGCTCAAACCATATGAATTTAGGTGTCTGACTCATAATTGGAGTTGGTAGCAGTGATCATTGCTTTGAAGGTTTGGAGACACTAAATCTTAAGAGAAAGATTCAAGTTGTTTTTGAACCATAGGTCTTTGAAGTATTTATTTTCTCAGAAAGAGTTGAATATGAGAAAGTAGAGATGGCTAGAGCTTTTAGTTGGTTATGATTTTAGCATTGACTATACATCAGGGAAAGGTAATAAAATTGCTGATGCACGTGGCAGGAAACATCAGAATGTGGTGTTAGCTATGATAGTGGAATGGAAGGATTTAGAATCATTGATCACTTGTGGTGTGCAGTTAAGATCAATGGCTAATTCTAGTCGGGAAACTTCCATGTTGTCATGTTTGGAAGTTCGAATAATGATGATCGAAGGGAATACTTCTAAGTAGAGAGATGATCCATTGCTAGCCAAAAGGATTAAAAAGCTTAAAGGTGGAACTGAGATTGATGATTTAAAGGATTTCAGTCTAAACCAAATTGGTTAAGGAAGAAGGGATGATTGTGTGTTCCAGATGCTGATGACCTAAGAAAGGAAGTTCTTAGGGAATGTCATCTATCGAAGTTTACTATTCATCCTAGAGGAACTAGGATGTATCAAGATATGAAAAGTAGTTTCTTATGGAAAGGTCTAAAAAGGATATAGGCTTATGGGTAAAGCAATGTTTAGCAAGTGAAAGTCATGCATTAGCAGCAAAGTGGATTACTTCAGCTTTAAGTTATACCGGTTTGGAAATGGGATTCTATATCCATGGATTTTATTGATGGGCTTCCATGGTCGAATAAGGAAAATGAGAGTGGTGGATAAACCGATCGAGAATGCACATTTTATTCCTGTCAAGTCGACCGAGACGGCATCTCTATTTATTGAGTTGTTTATGAGGAATATTGTTATACTACTTGGGATTTCTGGTAGTATAGTTGGTGAAAGAGATGCCATGTTTACTAGTGAATTCTACAAGAGTCTATAGGAAGTGTAAGGTACAAAGCTGAAGATGAGTACTGCTTACCACCCATAGACGGATGCACAAATAGAGAGAGTCAATAAGTTACTTAAAGATATGTTAGAGCTTGTGTACTAGATTTTTGTGGGTCATAGGAAGACCATTTTCACTTAATAGAGCTTTCCTATAATAACAGTTATCGAACTAGTATAGGAATGGGGCCTTTCGAAGCTTTGTATGGATGGCTATGCTAATCACCAGCATGTTGGTCGGAGACCAGAGAAAGATTGGTTCTTTATCTAGATATGGTGAGAGAAGCCACAGAGAACATTGAGTTAATCCGAGCAAGGATGAGGGAAGCTCAGTTTTGGTAGAAAGGTTACGTAGGTAAGAGGTGTAAGGATATATAGTTCTCGGTTGGAGATCGTTTTTTTTATTAAAGTATCATCGATGAAGGTTGTGCTATGATTAGGAAAGTTAGGGAAACTGACACCTAAATATGCAAGACCATTCCGTATTATAGAGAGGATTAGGAAATTCGCGTACCGGGAAGATTTACCGAGTAGTTTGGCAGGAGTTCATAATGTTCTTTTCATCTAAAGAAGTTTGTGCATGATCCAAAGGCTACTATTGCTCTGACTGCATTGGAAGACTTAGTAGTAGAACTAGATCTGATTTTTGTTAGGCAACCAGTTCGTGTTGTAGCGAGAGATGATAAGAAGTTAAGGAACAAGATAGTCAGATTGGCAAAAGTCTAGTGGAGTGAGAACGGGAAAGACTGTACTTGGGAAACAAAGGACCGGATTAGGGATACTTATCCTGATTTGTTATGACGGTATGTTCTATATTTGTTATATAGACTTTCTAGTTGTAGGATATACTGGCATTGTTTGTTATAATCGTTTACATGTTTGACATGCTTGTAGATTGGTCCATACTAAATCTCGAGAATGAGCTTCTTTAAGGAGTGGATCCTGTAACATGCCTAAATTTAGTTTAACATTATTCACGAGATTTAATTGGTAGATCAAATAGAATAATGTAGCGGGTTAAGGAGGATAAGGTTTTATACTTAATTGGGTCTGGCCTTAATTAATTAATTAATAAGATTGTTTTAAAACTTATAAAAGAGCGAATAAATGAGAGGGGGAAATTAGAAATAGAACCATATTTTATCCCTTAAGCCTTCTTCTCTTATTCATTCTTATTTTACATAATAATCAAGAGAAAACACTTAGAGGCCAGCCATTTCTAAAGGGTATGAGAAAAGGAAATCAATTGGGATTCAAAAGGAAAAGCTCAAGGAAGCTAAACTCAATTCCGTCATCCAATCTAAGGTGAATAGTAGTTACCATCCCTATTGCTTGTGCTTGAATTCAATAATGGTTAATTTCCAAAATATTTTTGATTGTATTGCCATGATATGGATGTTTGATCATTTTTAAATAGAATAATGATTTAGGGAAATTTTATGGAATTCTTATGATAGGTTTTAATAGTAAAACCTAGGTTTTTGATCTCCGATTGATTTTATTTTCTGATTTGTTGTGTAAACATTATTTTAGAGATGGCGCTTTTAATTTCATAATTTTCCAAGTTAATATTAATATTTTATGAATTTCGTAAGGAGGAAATAGTGTTTATTTCGGATTTTAATTATTAAAAATAATTAAATAATTATTTTGGTCCTATAATTATTACATAAGAAAGAATATATAAAATTTTAATTTTGGTTCTTTTTTGGATTTTTTCGAAGTGGTTACGATTTTCTATGAATATATTATGCTAGAAAAACATTTAAATTAATATTAATTAAGGATATTAATTAGTTTAGTTTGTTAATGTTTTTGGGGAAGGTAAAGTTTATTTCCAGCAAAATAGGAGACAAGTTTTGGTGGTAGCCAATCATATTCTAACAAGAGATAAGAGTAGGTAAAAAGAAATTGGTTTGAAAAGGAAAGAAAATAGTTTTAATGTTTATTACAGTGATGCCATCGACGATATGCGGCACCCCTCATGCCAGCATAGAAGGAATGTGGCATATCATGGCTAAAGAGATTCGATATTGAATTTGGATCTCTACTATGTTTTCTAAACCGCGACATCCCATACTATTTTACTCGAAATCTCTTTTCACCCTAGTTTTTAGGAATCCATGATATTGACATAAAGATTTTGAATTATCAATGTCACTAAAGACACAATTTTGATATTGAAGTATTTAAAGTATGGATGTCATGAGTTTCCAATACTGACATCCTATGTTCTACAGCGTAATAGCCGAAGTACCATATATTCAACATCATAGTTTTTGAAGTATTAATGCCGTAAGAAATCAATTTCGACTTGAGTAATTTATATTGTAGCTTGTCAGTTCCGACATCGCATGTTTTTCTTATTTACGGCAACCAAATTATGCAGCTTTGATGTCATAACTATTTTATTTCAAAGCTAATGCTTTGTAGGCCGCGAAGCCTTGTTTTGTTTTGCAAACTGGAAGTTATTTTTAAAGGCGAGATAGCCTATGTTTTAAAAAGAGTTGGTAACCTTATGATTTTGGCAATATAGCCTTACACCATATAAAATCATAGTTCTGTTTTGAATCTAAAATAGAGGTCTGATACCATTTTTATCAACATGGATTCCCTAAGCTTTCTGTTTCAAATTGTTATATTGATGGCTTGACAAGCCACAAGTTTTATGAGTTCGACAACTTCATTGGGACACTAATGTTTATTATTTTTGAGATGCTACAAGTATAAGGGTTTGACAACCTAATTGGGATACAAATAGACATATGTTAGGCACCTATATCAATTATTTTATATTCAAAATTTAAATTTATAATTGATGGGTTCATGGTAATCCTACGTAAACTATGAGATGTTTTATGTATAGTACGCATAATCCCAGAGATAGATAATCTATATATGGCTTATGATGGGTTCATAGTCATCCTATAAAAACTATGATATGTGTGATGGATAGTCCCCGTAATTTTAGACAGATGAGACATATGTGATGGATAATCCTCGTAATTTTAATTATATAAACCAACTGTGATAGATAGCCTATATGGCTTCAGATAGAGAATCCATATAATGTTTATATGTGAGATGGGTGGTCCACATAAATATAAGATGTATAGTCAAATTAAATTTAGATGGAAAGTTATTTAAGTTTAGACAGATAGTTAATTACATTGGGATGGGTAATCCATTTTATGATTTTAGGTGGTGTAAGGGAGTGTTTAACACAATAAAGACCGATTAGTCAGACTTACCCATGTTGCATGCCTATGAATGATTATTTTACTATGTTCTAACCATTATGATTGCAGGTGCATGAATTTTGATTGACATAATTGGTAAGATACTAGTGAGAGGAAAACTTATTCCGCTCTGTGGCGTGGTCTCACTAGATATCTATTTTGGTTCAAGATAGTAGGTTATTATTCACAGCAGACTTTTTGTATAACCCGAAGTTTTTGTTTTTCGTCCAAAACTCTTGGATAGTCATTTGATAGGTCGAGAATAAGGATTTCTAGGTTAGACGTATATGCTTTCGGTGATGTGCAAGAGGCAATTTAACTATTATTAGGACTTTTTATTTTCCGCCGTGCTGTTTAGTGTCAAAATGGATGTAATGACAGAAGCTATAACCGTCAAGTATTATACTCAGATCAACCAAGGGGGCATCTTCATATGTCATTCTAGGAGTATTTTGTAAATATTATATTGCTATGAATGTGGGGTCAAATGGGATTATGTAATGAATATGAAAATTTATTTATGAAATGAAATGTGAAAATTTTGAAATATGTTTGAAAATTTTCATATTCATGTGCTTCTAATGTTGTTGACCTGATTATCATGGCAACATTCTATCATCGAAGAATAGTACTATTGATGACTGCAACATCGGTAGCGCTCATTTCTAAGCCTCGGAATGGGGGATGATACTTTATCATCTTAACTCCCATTTGTTTCTTACAACACTCTCCCGACCCTTAAAATTTATAGAGTTAGTGGTATTCCCTAGGGGAAATAATGCAATTTGTTACTTATGTCTAACTCTGTAATCAATCTTATTCGTAATAAATGTATTTTTTACATATACTATGTTATATTGTGATACAATCAATTTAATGTATATTAATCAAAAATCCTTAAATAAAATGTTACGTGATTATAGTGGTAAATAGTTGTAGTTATGAGTAGTTAATCACAATGTAAAAGAACATATTGTTTTAAATAATCTCGGTCAAGGTATTTTGAGAAAGGATATCAATTCATCTATTTAAACTAAAGTGTGTAACACACTCTAAATATTGGTCATTGTGTTACTCATGGTTGTTGGGTGCACCAAGAGGATACATACTTAATTATTGGATAACAATATAATGAGCTATCCGAGACATTCATGTTGTTCGACAACAACTAGATCAAACGTGAAATCTCGAGTTGACGATGTTACGTAGTTCCTCGGATTTAAGAATATCATGGAACTTTAGTGTGGATACTCAACTTTTCTTATAGTTAAATAGTAGCATGAAACTATTGAGTGGATATAGATGGGTCTAAGTTGAAGAATTGGAAGTGAAGAATTGTTTAATAGAAAATTCATCTTCACATTTATATGAGGTCAGTATCTCGGTTAACTATAGTCAATTAAAAGACAAATCTCTGTCTAAAGTAGAATAGTCAATAATACATATTATTATTGAACTGAGGACTTTGTTTTGGACTGATTGAGTTGAATATGGATAATATTAGAGTTCTCACCAAAACTCGACTCCATATATCCTAATGTGTTATAGTGTTGCCAAAGAGAATGTGTGTATATTATTGCCACTATTAGTATCGCTTTAGATAATATAAAATATGATTTTACCTAGAAGATCTATAGGCAATGAATTTGGCCAAACAGTCACACCACTACGAAGGTGAACGTGAACGTTAATATTTGAATTATTCAATATTAATCACTGAATAAGTTTACACCTTTGTGTATCAAAATCATATTTGTGAATTCTCTAAAAATCACATGATTTAACTATTTTATAAAGTGCAATAAATTAACTAAATTATAATTTGAGAAATATACAAAAGTGTCTAGATTAATTTTGTTTGAACTCCTCGTTCATTTTGCTCCCTCCTTCATAAATCTTGGTTAGCCTCCTTTTAGAAAAATCCCGTAACTATAATTTATTTTCACCATAAAAAATCAAAATCATATAAAAAAGAGTGGCTCATTTAATTCAAGCGATATCGAGTTATGACTTAGGCAATCTTGGTGACCATTCTCAAATCAAAGTGTCACGAAGGGATGGATCTAATTAGGTAAAATTCTTATCTATCCAAACTATGCAAATATTATATATCCAATTTTATTAATATGTATTATTTTGTAATTTAGATTATATTTAAAATAATAATATATAAATATTATAAATTAGTAAGATGTTACTAATATACTAATATTATACTAATACACTAATATTTAGAATACTAATAGTATAACAATATACTAATATTAACTTGGTTACTAAATCATTTCAGGCCAAATTAAACTTAATATACTAATATGGTTTTGACTACTTGGTTGTCTTCATTGCCAGGTCATGATGCTCTCTACGTAGTTTTGTAGCTTGTTGATTTATTTTGATGATGATCCACCTATGGGTTAGATTATACTGTATTCTCTATCGGATGAACCTTCATTCCTTGAAATAGGTTGCCTAGGATGCTACAAAAAAATTTGGGTGAGATTAGTGGAGACATAGGAGTGTGATGAAAGAGATTTGGAGTTACCCTGAATGAATAATTCGGATCGGCGCCGATCCGAAAAGTTTCCTTACTTTTGACCAAAACTTTTTGGAAGCTTTTTTCTAGTTCTTTTGGGCCTTTCGGCTAAGTTTTGAGTCATTTTGGCTTAATTCGAATGTTCTGTTCTATCTAATTCTTTTGGATAAAAAACTCGGTTAACATTTCCCCCCCAAGGACGTTTTCGTTGAAAATGAGGTGTGCTCTGAAATTGTTTATCCCTTGGTTTTCTTTCCAAGGACTTCTGATGTCTACGCTGAGCTATCTTGTGAAATTATTAATGACGTATTAGTGAAGTTGTTCGGTCCTTAGTGTGACTCTGCATTGTCTGTGATTGCGAAGTGATCCTAATTTCATACTTATCGGAATGCATATCAACATTACGTAGAACACACTAGAGAAGTTTGGAAGCATTTAGCTATTTTAATTTGGTTCGGTACCGATTCAATTGGTTCGGATCGACATCGATCCAAGTAATTAGGGTATTTTTTATATGTATAAGGTTAGGTCTACCCTTTTTCTCATTTCACATCATTCGTGCCGAACTAATCCAATAGCCACAAACCCTCTCCGAACCGAAGTCTGCAACCGGTAGAAAAACGCGGCCGTAGATCTTCAGCACCATCAGCCGCTACTCCAAGAGTTTCTTCCACAATTCTAAGTGGGTCCACATCGAGATCACCTCCGTTTTTAGGCGTCGCCGATCCGACCCACTCAATACTCTAATTTTGGTTGTCTTGACCCAGAGATTGAATCATCCTTCTCAATTTTGAAGGTTGGTGACGTGGATTTGATTATTTTGGTGATGAATAGCGGTGAATTTGAATTGGCAGCAGAGATGATGTTTATTGTAGATTTATTTGGGTCTTTCTAGGAGGTGATATCATCTTAGGGTAGCGTCTTATATGCAACTCAACATGTTATTTCCTTATAGAGAACTTAAGTCGACTAATTTTGAAGATTTTCATTTAGTTTAGACGTATTAATGGGAAGCTACTGGCAGTAGAATAGTCATGTTATTGCGCATCTGATTTTCTTGGAATAGGAAGAGCTTTCTATGTCACTTCGGAAAACGAATCCATTATAGATCGTTGATCTGTAATGAATAAGTATAGAAGTAATAAATTCAGCGAATGATACAATTTTTTTTCCTAGTGTGAATGAGCTATCTACACCCGATGGATCGTTTACAGTTTTCAGGACATTGGACCAATTTTCACTTAGATTGCACACCACACATGCCCCCAGCTAACACTTGGAATACAATTGGTTGGGACATGTCAATTTTCTTTCGGATTTCAAGTGTCAACCGCATAAGGGTTTATAGTTTGGAAATTAGGCATACCTGACTATTTTGAGCACAGTCTTTGTTGTGTAGAATGGTGTGCAAATCTTCACATCCCAAATCAATTGAAGGATATTCAGCTCATTCTTAAGTGGATTCGTCAGGGATCCCGATTTGGTCTACCACTCCTTCGACTGTGGGTCAATATGGCCATCTGATTCCAAGCAGGCCAGTTATTGGCCGTACACCTCCTAATTTTATAGCCTTAATTGATCCTCTGGAGAAGGCTTCTACAACTATTATAATAAGATGTTGCAAAGCATTTTCTTACAATATGGTATTTCGGAGGATGATTTGTTTTTACCCTCAAGAGATGAATTTGCACATAGACTGCCTCCTAGGTATGTGGCCTGTCATCGATATAGGTGCATGTACGGAGCTGTGCCTACGTTCAACCACTTCTTGGTGACAACCCTTGCGAATATGGGGTTAGCCCCCTTGTAGATTCTTCCAGATGGATATGCCGTGTTGACATGCTTGTATGTTCTATTCATGTGGACTCTTAACTACACCCCAAGCTTCGCTGAGCTATGGTATCTCCTATTATTCAAGAAGAGAGAGGCTAATCCATCATTTGTTTATATTGAAGTGCAACAGAGCCGAATGGTTATACAAGATCTTCCCAAAAAAGTTCATTTTATAATCAGTTCTTTTTTGCTTAGTTTCCAGAAGGATTCACCCATTTATGGACAACGGGGCATAAATCTTCTTCATCGTGTTCATATTTTCCTTTAATTGCTATAAGATTTTTGAATGATCATATATTCCTTGTTGTTCTTCCGAATATTAACAAGGACCCAGCACTCGACACCGTTCTCGGCACCTTGAAAGCGGTCAATGCTCAAGAGCACATGATTATATTCTTGCTTACGGATGAGAACCTTTGTCAATATGGTCTTTTACCCCCTGAGAGATCCATCAGATTTGTTGGTGTGCCTTCCCTTTCTAGGGCCAGAACTCGTTCTGTTTCCTCTTCCCATGACTCTAATGAGGAAGATGATGATGATCAAGAGGAAAGTAGCCCATTCGATGGGTCAAAGGAAACCACTAAGGGGCTTGAAATTCAAATCGGGGACAACAGTCCATCCAAAATGCCTTTGTTTCTAGATGAGAAAGTGGAATAATTTATTCAACAAAAGGACAAGACTCCGCTTATCGAAGAGAAGGAAGAAGGGGAAATCGACGAGGCGCATCTTCTAAGTGAGGAAGAAATAGATTGGGACACTGATTAGGGTGACATCAAATTAGGCGATAAGGCCTCAGAATAAGCCTCGGTCATACACCTTCACCTTCTTTGAAAGATCCTATTGAGGGAGCTTCTCCCAAGACTGATCCCTAGCCCAACTCTCTGCCGGAAGATGTTGACATTGATTTAGGATATACAAGTAACATTTTTGTGAATATGAGTGAGTTGATGGACGAATTTACATCGGAAGGGTTGCCTTCCTAGTCTACTCAAATCAACCTTACAGAAGGCAACGTTCTGACATTAGTTGGTGATAGATCTAGTTTATGCATTCTGTCGGGGCCGTTAAATTGCAACACACACTTTACTAGGATCACACACTTAATAAAATTTCTCTTTAGGATGTTTTAGTCTATCGAGCTCCTTTTCCTTAAGCTGTTTTATCACTTGCTACATTAATCATGTCTCGTAGTCTTTATGATGATCTTGATCGAGTTTTGGAGTCTCGGCGTATGCAGAAACACTCTTCAAAATACTATACTCCTTAGGAGACCGATGAGGAGAGGAATCAGAGGAAGGAGAGAGAGGCAAAAGAATGACGCCATGCCAAGGGAGATTAAGATACAGATAGGAAAGGCGGTTGGGAAAAGAGGAAGACCTTAAGTGAACAGGGAGATACGGATAAAAGGCCGAAATAAGATCAAGAATGGTAATCTGCTTCATAGCCTCCTGCTTCTATTGGGATAATTGTCACTCTTCTGATGCCGTGACAACTTCCACCTATATTATCATGACTGCCACTACCAGATTTCTGGACATGCACCTTATAGTCTACCTGTCGGCCCCCCGCATTTACATGCTGCATTCCCTAATTTGTTCTTAAAGGATGTTGTTTTTGATAAGTCCAATCTATAGTCAGTTCGTGCCGAATCTTATACATCCCATTTCCAAGAAATTCAGAGCGGGTTGGAGGAAGTTGAAGGATGAGAAAATTTATGCATACAGCTACCTCCTATTAATGAAACAACTACGGAAATCCTCTTGTTTGAATTTGAGAAGGATGATTATGAAACGTAGCTCGTAGATCGCGATGTGGAGATTGATAGGCCAAAGAAAGATGGAGATGATGCCCGAAAGAGGGAGATTGAAAGTGATGCTTTGCTTAAGGAGCTAATAGAATCCATTAATCAAGTCATAATCATATTTAGAGATGAGAAAAAGGAGTGCCATATAGTTGAGGCGGCATTAAAAGAACGGTTGAAAATAAGCGATGGTTGAGATGCATAAGTATAACATCATCAAGCATGCTTAAGAGATTGCCTCACTTCGAAACAAGTCTTGAATTTGGATGCTGAGATGAAACAGCCAGTGGTAGAGAATGCTAACTTGAATGCCAGCATTTCAGAGCTTCAAGACACCTTCATAAAGAAGATGAAAGGCATGGATGCTACAAATTTGGGCTTCTATGTCAACTCTGTACTGCATCAGGGGAGTCTTAGTTACTTGGGCCACTGTTTCCTCGTATGCTCACCGTAGTCTGAGAAGAAATTTTGTCCCGATTTGAAGACATGGGCAGTAGTTACACTAAAAAGGAGTTCGTTTAAGCATATTTGAACGAAGAGTCCCATCATGCTTTATGGAAGGGCCAAGAGATCTTGTGCTTGAAGAGGGAGCGAGAAGCTATTGATGTCGCGGTCGCCGCTAAAGCTATAACCGAGTAGTTTCCTTCAGGTCCTGGTGAGTCGTCTTCGCATCCTCGTGCTGTTGAGGGGATCATTCCTACTTCAGTAGGTTATGCTTCTTTGGCCGCTCCACTACTCCTATGATTATGAAGACATCAAAAGAGGGTAAAGGTGTGGGTTTCGAAGTTATGATGCATGAACATATCCCTGCGATAGGTAATTTTTTTATCTCCCGTGTTCGAAGATTTCCAGTTTATGCCGGATGAAATTGCCGAGATAACCTCCCTTTATTCTGATATTACAGATCGACGTCTCTTCCTACCGAGCTACCACCTCCTTATGGCACGGGATCTACTCCTATTCTTACTGCATCAACCATCATCTCCACACTTGGCTCGCAGCCTAGTCCGCACTTTAAGCAAATTATAGTGCTACATGGTTTGGATCACCTCTCTATATCTCAAGATGAGGGCTTAGTAGTTACTGATGCACGAGAGCAAGTGGATCAAGCTCGTTAACTATACAAAGTGGAGACCGAACAGTCAATGGCTAAGCAGCAGATGGCAAAGGTGAAGAAGGAGAAGGTTAAAGAGCAAAAAAAGTAATCGAAGAGTTCTCAAAATCCCGCAAGCATAAAGGCAAAGGAGGGTTTGCCATTGGCAATATTTCATAAAGTGAGATCACTCCAGGAGGGGATTTGGAGAAGCTTGAGAAGTTTTTGATCAAAGGCGTAAAGGGCGGTAGGGTAACTGGTGATAAGAAGCCATGATATGTCCGTATACTCGTGAAGCGGAGCTTTTGCTATTTTGGTTGCTTTTTGTACAAGTGTTGGCATTTGTATTTTCCTTTTGTTGGTCGATATTGTGCAGGTACGACCCCTACTGTGTGTTGTTATATATGAAAAATATTATAAGTGATAATTTTTTTGAAATTTTGATTGTAATTTCACTTGTCTACTTATCTATGTTTCATGCATTGTTGCCTTTCATATACCACTGTGTTTTATTTAGCATGATTTTGTACATGTAAGTTGTCGTTGATATTTTTCCAATACCATTTTATTTAGTCCCGTAATTACTGCCATAATTCTTTACTTGGGGTTATAAAACTGTGAAGTATTTGCTATTTTGGTTGAGTGTTGGTGTGTGCATGCCAGCTAGTTCAAGGGACAGTTTACTTTTCGAGCACTTGACATGAGACTGGGTGCCCTAGTAGCCTTCTAGATACCCCCAGTCGGGTTTATACTGCAACTCCTATCTTTGGAAGCTTCTTCTTTCATTATCCTCATTCTAGATATCCTATTTTTATTTCTGACTCGATATATCCGTGAAGCTCTTTAGTGGCCTTACGGCGAGTGATTTACGCACATCAGGATTTCACAAACGATTGGTGATGCTGGAGAAACACCGATTACTTAAAATACTGTTAAGTGATTCTACCCTAATGCTGACTTTCAGGCTATTGTGCATACGTGTTGCTTCATGAAGTGGTATTTTCTTGGGTTCGAAGGGAATGCATGGCTTTTCGTAAGATGTGAGTTCTTCGTTTTTGGATGCAATTTTGCTGATCCAAGTATTGGTGTGTGGCTTATGAAATACGCATGGCTGGATCGAGGCTTTCTCGGTTGTAGTTTTGCGACCCAAGAAGCGGTGCAAGGCTTACGAGATATGCGGCTTTGATTCGGGCCTTTCAGGTGTTGTCAAAGCAACACCGATTTCTAAAAGTCAAGGATCGACTTCCATCGATCCAACGGTTTGCGAGTGCCAGCTTACAAAATACATGGCTTTGATTTGGGTGTTACCAGTGTCGTCGGAACAGTGCCTGTTCTTAAAAGGCAGGGATTGAGTTCCGTCGATCAGCGGTTTGAGAGTGCATGGCCTACGAAATGCGCAGCTTTGATTTAGGCCTTCCCGGTATCGCCGGAGCAACATCGATTCTTAAAAGGCAGGGATTGAGTTCCGTCAATCCAACGATTTAAGAGTGTACGACATACGAATGAGCAGCTTTGATTCGGGCCTTTCCAGTGTCATAGGAGTAGCACTGGTTCTTAGAAGGCAGGGATTGAGTTCCGTCGCTCTGCAGTTTGGGTCAATTTTCTTCCATCGGCTCGACGGGCAGATGGAGCATACTTGAGTATGATTCCACTATCTCAAGTAGCGGTTGGATGGTTTGAGTCAATTGTACCCCATCGAATCGGCAGGTTACTTATGTGAATACGGTTTTGTTGGTTCAGAAAGCAAAACAATTTCATTAATTAACGTAAAAGTTGACCGAGTTTTGCCTATTTACAACGCCTATGGCATCTCGGGATGGCTTATTTGTGGAAATAGGAAATAAATAAGATAGTCTAAGATAATGTAATGACATAGCGATTCGCTATTCCAAGTATGGGGAATTTAGGTTCCATCAATGGTTGTTAACTTGAACGTTTCATCCCCTAGCTTCTGGCCGATAACATAAGGCCCTTCCCAGGTTGGTCTAAATTTTCCTGGTACTGGGTAAGCCCATTTGAGGACAAGGTCTCCTATTTTGAAAGTATGGTTATGGACCTTGGAGATGAAATGTCGTGAGACCCTTTTTTGATGAGCGATGGTCCTTAGCTTGGCTTCTTCCCACTTGTACTCATTGACCATATCGAGCGACTCGAGCAGAAGCTGATCGTTCTGCCTTTGATTAAAGTTTTGCCTTCGATGAGTGGGGACTTTCGGTTCGTCTGGGATCATTGCTTCTGAACCATATGCAAGGGCGAACAAAGAGTGACTAATTGTAAAATTTTGCATTGTTCTATAAGCCATTGCGCAAGTGGAAGTTCATCAACCCAATTCCCTTTAGCTTTAATTAGCCACTTTTTTATGGTGTACTTAATGATCTTGTTTACTGCCTCCACTTGCCCATTTTCCTATGGAAGTGCAATAGTGGAAAAGCATTTGTTGATTCGAAAGTGTTTGCAAAAGTTTTTTAATTCAACACTTTTGAATTGAGTCCCGTTATCTATGATGATTTTTCATGGCAATCCAAACCCGTAAATAATGTTTTTTGTGACAAAGTTAATAACTTCTTTGTGGTAATAGTGGCCAACGGTTCCGCTTTGGCCCTTTTGGTAAAGTAGTCAAGAACAATGACAGCGTATTTGGCTCCTCCTTTGGCTATTGGCAATACACTAGTCAAATCGATTCCCTATATTGAGATTGGTCATGGGTTAACCATATGTGTTAACTCTGTTGAAGTAGTTCTTTTTATCTTGACGAATCTTTGGCATAATACGCTGCATTGCGGTTGAACGTTGGCCAAAAATACCTATATCAGAGAACTTTCTTTGCAAGGGCTTTCCCCTAGTGTGTTCTCTGCAGTCACCTTCATGAACATCCCTAAGGATTCTTCGAGCTTCGACGTTGGTCACACACCTCAGCAAGGGGGTAGAGAATCCCATTCGGTTGAGTGTTCGATCCTGGATTATGAACCATGGTGCCTTTCGAAGGAGCTTTTTTCCATTGATTCCAATCTGCGGGGAGTGTTCCTCTGAGAAGATAGTCCTTGATCGGTGTCATCCATATCTCTAATTCTTCGGTTATTTTGAAAATCTTTCAATATCCGTCTCGCCTATGCTTGGAGCAGTTAGAGTTTCAACTGGGATCAGTCCCACTGACTATGCTTTTTCGGAGCTAGCTAGTTTAACTAGATAGTCCGCCTTCGTGTTTTGTTTCCTCGAAACGTGAGTTATGGTGTAATGCTCGATGTCGTTCTACAATTCTTGCACTTTGGTTAGATAAGGTGCGAGGTTCTCTCCTCGGGCTTGATATTTGCCTCTAACCTCATAGATAACCGGCCGAGAGTCTCTATAGATATGTATGGAATTTATCCCAAGTTCCTTTACAACATTCAGTCCAGCTACCGACGCTTCATATTCTGCTTCATTATTTGTTAAAGGGAATTACAAGCGGAAGGCGTATCAAACCGATCGTCTTTTGGGAGTTTCAAGCACGGCTCCTACCCCCGAGCACAAGTTGTTAGATGCACCATCGACGAACAACCTCCAGCGTGTCTCCAATTTAGGAGTAACTTCTTATTTGTTATCTCATATAATAAACTGGCAATGAAGTTTGCCAGTGTCTGCCCATTGATCGCCCTTCGTGGATGGTAAATGATTTCATATTGACCCAATTCAATGTTCCATTTGATAAGCCATCCAGAGGTCTCGGGGCAGTACAATACCTACTTCAAGCGTTAGTCTATTGTACTTTGGTCGAATATGCCTCGAGGTATGGTCGTAACTTTCTAGATGCGATCAGAAGGCAATAGGCTAGTGCTTACAACTTTGGATAATTCTTCTCAGCTCTAATGAACCATTTACTTATGTAATATACAGGTCGCTGGACCATAGTTTCTTCATATACAAGTGTGGCACTTAATGCATGGGGTGAAACTACTAAGTAGATAAACAATTCTTCTTCATCCACTTACATAGATAGGATTGGTGGAGTCTCCATATGACGCAATAGTTTCTTGAAGGCAGTCTGACAAGCCTGATTCCATTCACATGTCTTTTTCCCTTCTTTGGTTCATCCCCCCAAACCTAGTTTTACGCAGAACAACTCCCGTTGGTCGCCGTTGGTAGTGCTCATAAATTGGGGGGTTTGAATAGTCTATTCTTTCAAAGAATGGTATACATTTATCGGTCGCTTTTAAGATGAACCGGCTTAGTGCTGTTACTTTTCCATTTAATCTTTGCAACTCTTTCTTGTTCCTTAGGGCCTCGACTTCCCATAAAGCGGTAATTTTTTCGGCATTGCTTTAAAGCCTTTGACACTTACAATGAATCTTAATAATTTTCCAACGGCTACTCTTGTAACGACCCGCCTTTTGGACAGTTTAAACCGACGATCAAATACACATGTCGATTCCAAACCATTCAAAAGGGCTGATAGTTATTGGGGTAAATAAGAAAAGAAAAGAAAGAGAAATAAAGGAAATGAAACAACACAGAATCTCGCAGCGGAACGATAAAATATAATAGTCAAATAAACAGTTCATGAAGCTGTCTACTATACTTTGACAATTATTTATACAACATTTATCAAAGTTATACATATACAACAAAACAATTAAATAATGCAGCAGATAGCATGATGCAAGGGTAATAATAGTAATAGTATACCAAATCTTCGTCTTCGTCCTCTAGAATAGATCTTCAAAAATCTGAAAAACTCGGGACTGACCCGAGCGTAATGAAAAGACAAAACACTCGAGTCAGGACTAAATATCCTCATGTAAGTTAAATCAATCGTAAATAAATATGAGTGTAACGGCGTCAGAGATGTTTACTGGGTTTGACATCCCATATCCAGTGTCAACGTGCGTGCAATAACTTAAGAGATGTTACGGGATTTTCCATCTCTCAAGGATCCGTGAAACTATCTACTATGTAGTAATATACGCTAAGTAGATAATGCCTATCAGTAATATAAAGTATCAAAATAGCATTAAGGCGTTACCATAATCCCCCTTAACACATTTTATATTCCCAAAAGCATATACAAGACCGTAGTTTCCCCAAAACCGGAAGTCACCAGAGGGAAATCCATATACTCAAGGTACAAATCAAAACGTAGTGGTCGCGAATAGGATAATCAGCATGACAAGGTACATGAGGCGATACCAACTAGGATACTAGTAGTTGCGTGATCCGGACTGATGTTGGGCATAGCCAGCAGCTACCCCAACACCGCGAAACAACACTCCCAAATCAAGGGGTGCACCCAAATCGCATCACAAATGTAATAGAAATGGTATCGAAGAAGCGTGTCCGCTAGAGGTGGCGAACCTCAATGGCCCGGCGCGGCTCCTGTTTTAGTCATGTCAGGGGTCATCCAATAATCGTTCTCTTTCTTCAGTCAACGCGTTCACCAACCATCCACTTCATTCTGGATCAACACTCCGCGTATAATAGTTATTAAAGTGGTTTTCGGTATCGACAGAGAGTATGTCCATATCCGATCCCGGTCTCTTTAATAACTACGTATTATTACACCGTTGGCTCTTTTACATTTCAAATCGATTCATAATTGATATCAAAATATCATATTCGCTTCAAAAATCAAATCCATTTCAAATATCATCGTATCTATTCAAATGTAAGATTCCGTTGCAAAAATCATTTTCGCATCAATATCCCATTTCATTTTCAAAATCATTTCGAATTTCAAATTTAGGTTGCAACTTCATTTAACTCAATTCGTATTTAGATTCAAGATTTTAAATATAAACATTCACCTTATTGACCAGTTTTGAATTTTAGAAAATAGTTTTAAGTAGTTTAAAGTATTTTTTAAATAATTAAAATAGTTAAAAATACTTAAAATCTTAAAATGGATTTCAAATAGATAAATTAGTTTAAAATAATTTAAATCGGGTTAAGTGGATTTAAAATAGATTAAAAATAGTTTAAGTATTCAAAAATGGTTTATATAACCGGGAAATTTGGAAAACAAAATAAAACAGCTTCAAAACCAAACCATTTCAATTATATCTTCCCAATTCAAATCAATTTCAATTTCCATTCTACCGATTCAATTTCGATTTCAATTCAAAAAATGTCAACTTTGACTTCAAATCAATTCAATTCTACATTCACCTTTAATTAATTCAATTTCAATTTATATCGATTTGGAGCTTGATTTCTCAAAAATATCGATTTATAACACTTGACAAAATTTTCCAACAATATTCAAGTTTTAAATCCAAATTTCAAATACGATTCAATTCCAAGCTCGATTTCAAAATTTCATTTTCATATCACTTTTACTTAGTAATATTCAAAGCCCGTATTAAGGTTAAACCTTCAAACAATTAATTTTCAAAATTCAATCATATCCAATTTCAAACCTCAAAATCTCAACTTAAATTATTTAACAAAATCCCTTTAACCAAAATTTATTTTAACATTCCAACTCACATTTTCGATAAATTCGATTTTTATAAATTCGATTTCTATTTATAACTTTCACATCAAACATTTAAATAAATTTCAAATCGACGATTTAAAAAATTATTATATGTTATTAATTTTAGCCAATTCGGTGTCCGTATAAAATTTCTATCCTATGGCCAAGTAATTATTTATTTCAATTAAATGTCAGGGATGAATATATATCACTTAAATTAAATCACAGTATCATATGTATGCATATCAGGATATATATATAAGCAAATAAACATCCAAACATTCAAATATCAACCAATAGCATCCATCGAAATACATCATCTAATAGGCAATACAATTCATGGCAATTTCATAGTTATCGAGGTCAGGTAATTAAATCGCAATTCAATTTCAATTTCAATTTAACTGTCAATTTAATTTTTCAACGGTTAATTCAAATAACAAACTATATGACAATTAAATTTATATCAAACAACGACAAATAAAATTCATATCACTTCATAATGTCAATTTAACTAGTATAAAGATATTTAGTACGGTGTGAGCATTATAAAACACTAATCTTGATTTCAATGTAGTTCCAACGCTTTATTTCGAATAAAATTAAACGAACGTTTAATTTTTCCCGAAATTTTCACTATCTCCAAATGATTCCAATCCAGCTCCATTGCGTAGTGCTCGACAAAACGATTCCAACGCAAAAAGTCTCGTCCAAAACGGACCTCGTATGAAAAAGTTATACACGTTTAAAGTTTGTAAAATTTTAATATAATCAATTTTACAATTTCTTTTATATTATTTACCCAACTCAATCAGAGCCGTTGATTCCACTTTGCTCCCATCAGGCCCGTACGTGCCTTCTTCTCCTTCACGTTTCACACCTCCAGGTTATTCACGTTAACAAGAACCCATGATAGCCGCACTTAGGGTTTGATTTTTCGACCTCCACGACGAACATGAACACGATCAGGTTACACCACTTCGAAGCCACCGCCTTACTCCACCTTCACCATCAATAGCCTGAAGCTCGGCCACCCCCTCTGCCTCGAATTGCGTGAAAAACGCAGCAGGTCCAATCTCGATTTGCCGTCGATCCGTGGCTCCGTTTCCGATCTCCACCGTTGGATAGCTAGATCTTGATGTCCTCTACAACTTTGTAGTTGAGAGTTTTTGCTAATTGTTGATGGATTGAGAGGAAAATGAGGAAGAAGTTTCAAAATTTTCTGGCCATTGAAATGAAAGTGGCGGCTAAGGGCTGAAACCCTAGTGTTTTTGCAAAACAAAGAAAGTGGGGGTCCTTTTATAGAAAATGGCCAAAACACTATTCATCGAAAATTTTCCGAACTCCAAACGAAGCGTGCCGACCGGCGTTTCTAGGATTTACCCCGCGTTCCGGACACAATGGAATAGGTTTCGGAGGCTAATTCGATCGTATGTGAGAGTTACGGAAATAAACGATCAATTTTACATTAAACCGATTAAACGAATTTCTATGCGTTTTGGCTTGCCCCGGACAAACGGTAAATCCGTTTGACTTGAAATTTGAAACCTTACAATAATATCACATTACGGATCCAATGAAACTTGTTTTGTCGAAATCCGAGACCGTTTGAAAAATGACTATTTTAACTCGCCAAATTAATATTAAAACAATTTCAACGCGTTTCGAGCTGCCACGGTCAAACGACAACTCCGATTGCTACGAAAATGGAAACCCGATAATAACTAACTATTACGGATCCAATGGAACTAGTTTCGTCAAATTCTGAGACTGTTCAAAAATTTGGTTATTTTCCAGTCGATAATTAAATATTAAATATTCAATTTTCACAGATTTACTTTTAATTCGATTTTAAAAGTTCTACAACATCATTCTAAATTAAGTATGATAAAATAAAATTTTACAAATCCTTTTATATCATATTAAACCCGTTATTCAATAAATTCCAAATATTAAATTTTAACAATTTAATTGTTTAATATTTGACGGATTTCAATATTGGAATTTTAAATAAAATTTCATTATCAGTCGGTTTACTATATTACTTCGAATCAATTACCTTTGACTACATATTATTTCAATTGATTTGGGATTTCATTCAATTCATAAATAATTAACTAGATAAATTTGTTGCATTTCATTCTAGTTATTATTATTCCAAACGACTTACAAATTTTTTTCTAACACCAAATCACGAAATCTTATTAAATTATCTACTTTAATTATCGAAAATTTACGGGTCGTTACACTCTCCCCCACTCAAAACTTTTCATCCCCGAAAAGGAAAAAAGAAGAGAAAAGAACTAAGTAAAGAATTCAACATTTGATATATTTTATTCAAATTTATCCACTTATAAAACAATGACTTTCCATTTATAAATCGTTACCACGCTTCCACTAATCTACTCCGAACGGCTTCTAAATTTAAAAGTTAGTTATCAAAACAGGTTATAAAATTTTAAAACTTGAAAAATTTTCTAACACTTGGATTTACGGAAAATTTCGGCAGAGTCTCCTTTGCGCGGCTCGATCCGAAAATTTTTACAATTCAATATATAACACAAATATAACCAATATATAACAAATATACATCTCATCTCAATGATGAGGCATCCCAATCATGGGGAAACAATATATAATATCAAATATGATATGTAATACGGGTATGTACCTTTTATTTGTTATTAGCAAGCATATTTTAGCAATTTAGCATGAAACGAGCTCCATACGTGCCGCACGCCATCAATACCTACTAAATACTCAATAAATAGATGAGAACATGTATATAAGAAGAAATATCAATATGAGACATCACAATCATAGCTTAAGAAGACAGCAACCTAAAATTTCACATTTTATAAATTCAGACCTGCTGCAAAGACTCAGGTTTTTGACACAGTATTCCGAAATCTGGGAATACTTATAAAAGAAAAGTTGTTCCGATCGTTCTAAGCTTTCCAGCGATATAAAGATCGTCAAAATTGGACTTACGGTTTGAAAGTTATGCTCAGTTTACTTTCAACTTTCAACTTAGAAAATTTAGATAGGACAGGGAATGTCCATCCAGTTCAGACTCGGTTTAGGCTAATCAAATTACAAAATCTGTCAAAGTGATCCAAAGAAGACTTTTAGCTTACTGAAAGAACTTTCATTTGCAAAAAATTTGGACTCAATCGGATTAATAAATCTCAAGTTATCGTTGTTCTAGTACAGCACTTATGTGCAAATTTTTCCCAACCAAAACTAGTGTAACGATTTTGATCTAGAAATTTGGTAACATAGATTTTCAAGTGGTTTTGACTAATTCAAGTTTATATATAACTTTATTCATATCAAATTTCACATTTTTACCTTCATTTAACGCTGGATCTATTGGTAGAACATTTCTAAACTATTTTTCAAGTATACAATTATTTCATAGACATATCCATTTTATTTATACATTCTTTTAAGTATCCATTTTGTTTTAAAAAAAATCAATTCACACTCCAACCTTAAACAAATTTAAATATCAAACATTCCATTATTTTAGTTTCAACTTGTATAACATTCTATTACATATATACATCAACATTTCAACTTTTTAAAAAAAAAGGCAAGTTATATACGTTTATATAAATGAAATTTTGAGTATTATACAAATCAATCTTATTAAATTTTGTTAACAAGAATGTTTAATGATTTAAACTTATTTGATTCCATTATATTCAATTTAAGAAGTTTAGGTTACTTTCCATATTTCACTTAACCATTTAGTTTCACCTTAAATTTCCATTTTGATCGTTTCATATTGAATTGATTTTTCATCCAATTCTCATTTACCTTTCTATTCAAATTCATTACAAAGATATAATTGATTCACTATTTGTTTACTTCATTAGATTTGAATATACTTACACAAATATCTTATTCGATTAAGAATTTACAGTTTCTAGTTTGTTTCAAATTTTACTACATTCCAATTCTAAGAGTTTTAACTTTTACTTTATACTCATTTTGTATTAATAACTTTTTATTACAGTAAACCTCATTTCAATTTTTGTCCATATCTCAATTTATTTAATCTTTTTTTATGTTAAATATTCTTATCATTTTCATTCCATAAATTTAAATTCATTTTTAGCTTATTAATTCTCAATTAATTTAACACTTATTAAGTTAATCAATTATCATCCATCTAACAACCAATGCATATCAACATTAACATCCCTCCAAGATCTACACTAAATCGATTATACATTTCCAAGTCAAATTTTTTTAATTTCATACACTTCCAAGTTTATTGACATTTAGTTATATTCAAATTTAATTAGTTTCCATTTACAAGTTTTATTTTTCATTAATTTTAAATTTTATTCATTCATTTGTATATATCCTTCATTTTACAGCTTAAATTCCTTTTATTATTTACAACTATCAATAGATCTTCACATTTTATTATTCATTCTTACACTTGGTATATTATTCCTCTACTTATCCTTATTAGCATTTTAAACTTTTTAAGTATTTGGTAAGTTATATCTATGCTATAGAATGAAATTTAATACTATGCGAGTTTTATAGTTTCAATTTTTATTTTAAATTCATAATTTCCTAATTCTAAGGATTTCTACTTCAATTGATATTTTCACTTAGCTCTTAGGTTCATTTCTCATTTCACAATTCAGAAGTTCCTTAATGATTCAAGTCTAAATTCATTTCAATCATTAAAAAAAATCATTAATTTTTAAAGGACTTAAGAATTCCAATCCCGGTTTCATTTCAAATCAAGTTTTGAAATAATGTATACTTATATAATTTATAGATCAAATCATACTATAGAGAATACAAAATAAAATAAAAGTTGAATTAAAACAAGGTTTAGACAAGCTATTAAGTGGTCTCCCCCACTCGGACTCTCGAAAATAAACGCCGATGATGCGTGCACTCATCACCGAAATCATTTTCTAGCGTCAAGAGAAGGGAATATAACACTTATCATAAAAAAAAAACCTCGAAAACAATTTCAACTCAATTATACTATCATATAATACCCATATTATATTTTTTCAAATTCTTGTAAGTCAATTTCAAACACCGGAATTTAAATTCCCAAATCCAAGTTAAAATTCATTTATATTCATTATCAATTGTGTTTACAAGATTTCATTTTCCTAAATCCATTGCTATTTAATCAATTGTCGTAAATATTGACTGATCAAACAATAACGATAATAATATAATATTATCATCTCCTAAAAATCAATTCAATCAAAATGAATAAATATTCAAATAATTCCTTTATATAAAATATATTCCAAAACGATATTGTGTTGGTTTGTCCTATTCGAGTGTTTAGAAATTCCTATCGACGCCTTGGCGTCCCAAGTATCGACCAGAATTCATAAATACTCAACGGAACAAAGTTAACACGATATAAAACCATTTTATATCAAATAACAAGTACGCTCTCTCATATACACTGAACTCATTCATATAGTTTACCTCTATTTCAATGAGTTATTCCCCACTAGAGCCAAGGTTTATCGCTAAACCAAAGCTCTGATACCAACTGTAACGACCCGCCTTTTGGACAGTTTAAACCGACGATCAAATACACATGTCGATTCCAAACCATTCAAAAGGGCAGATAGTTATTGGGGTAAATAAGAAAAGAAAAGAAAGAGAAATAAAGGAAATGAAACAACACAGAATCTCGCAGCGGAACGATAAAATATAATAGTCAAATAAACAGTTCATGAAGCTGTCTACTATACTTTGACAATTATTTATACAACATTTATCAGAGTTATACATATACAACAGAACAATTAAATAATGCAGCAGATAGCATGATGCAAGGGTAATAATAGTAATAGTATACCAAATCTTCGTCTTCGTCCTCTAGAATAGATCTTCAAAAATCTGAAAAACTCGGGACTGACCCGAGCGTAATGAAAAGACAAAACACTCGAGTCAGGACTAAATATCCTCATGTAAGTTAAATCAATCGTAAATAAATATGAGTGTAACGGCGTCAGAGATGTTTACAGGGTTTGACATCCCATATCCAGTGTCAACGTGCGTGCAATAACTTAAGAGATGTTACCGGATTTTCCATCTCTCAAGGATCCGTGAAACTATCTACTATGTAGTAATATACGCTAAGTAGATAATGCCTATCAGTAATATAAAGTATCAAAATAGCGTTAAGGCGTTACCATAATCCCCCTTAACACATTTTATATTCCCAAAAGCATATACAAGACCGTAGTTTCCCCAAAACCGGAAGTCACCAGAGGGCAATCCATATACTCAAGGTACAAATCAAAACGTAGTGGTCGCGAATAGGATAATCAGCATGACAAGGTACATGAGGCGATACCAACTAGGATACTAGTAGTTGCGTGATCCGGACTGATGTTGGGCATAGCCAGCAGCTACCCCAACACCGCGAAACAACACTCCCAAATCAAGGGGTGCACCCAAATCGCATCACAAATGTAATAGAAATGGTATCGAAGAAGCGTGTCCGCTAGAGGTGGCGAACCTGAATGGCCCGGCGCGGCTCCTGTTTTAGTCATGTCAGGGGTCATCCAATAATCGTTCTCTTTCTTCAGTCAACGCGTTCACCAACCATCCACTTCATTCTGGATCAACACTCCGCGTATAATAGTTATTAAAGTGGTTTTCGGTATCGACAGAGAGTATGTCCATATCCGATCCCGGTCTCTTTAATAACTACGTATTATTACACCGTTGGCTCTTTTACATTTCAAATCGATTCATAATTGATATCAAAATATCATATTCGCTTCAAAAATCAAATCCATTTCAAATATCATCGTATCTATTCAAATGTAAGATTCCGTTGCAGAAATCATTTTCGCATCAATATCCCATTTCGTTTTCAAAATCATTTCGAATTTCAAATTTAGGTTGCAACTTCATTTAACTCAATTCGTATTTAGATTCAAGATTTTAAATATAAACATTCACCTTATTGACCAGTTTGGAATTTTAGAAAATAGTTTTAAGTAGTTTAAAGTATTTTTTAAATAATTAAAATAGTTAAAAATACTTAAAATCTTAAAATGGATTTCAAATAGATAAATTAGTTTAAAATAATTTAAATCGGGTTAAGTAGATTTAAAATAGATTAAAAATAGTTTAAGTATTCAAAAATGGTTTATATAACCGGGAAATTTGGAAAACAAAATAAAACAGCTTCAAAACTAAACCATTTCAATTATATCTTCCCAATTCAAATCAATTTCAATTTCCATTCTACCGATTCAATTTCGATTTCAATTCAAAAAATGTCAACTTTGACTTCAAATCAATTCAATTCTACATTCACCTTTAATTAATTCAATTTCAATTTATATCGATTTGGAGCTTGATTTCTCAAAAATATCGATTTATAACACTTGACAAAATTTTCCAACAATATTCAAGTTTTAAATCCAAATTTCAAATACGATTCAATTCCAAGCTCGATTTCAAAATATCATTTTCATATCACTTTTACTTAGTAATATTCAAAGCCCGTATTAAGGTTAAACCTTCAAACAATTAATTTTCGAAATTCAATCATATCCAATTTCAAACCTCAAAATCTCAACTTAAATTATTTAACAAAATCCCTTTAACCAAAATTTATTTTAACATTCCAACTCACATTTTCGATAAATTCGATTTTTATAAATTCGATTTCTATTTATAACTTTCACATCAAACATTTAAATAAATTTCAAATCGACGATTTAAAAAATTATTATATGTTATTAATTTTAGCCAATTCGGTGTCCGTATAAAATTTCTATCCTATGGCCAAGTAATTATTTATTTCAATTAAATGTCAGGGATGAATATATATCACTTAAATTAAATCACAGTATCATATGTATGCATATCAGGATATATATATATATATAAGCAAATAAACATCCAAACATTCAAATATCAACCAATAGCATCCATCGAAATACATCATCCAATAGGCAATACAATTCATGGCAATTTCATAGTTATCGATGTCAGGTAATAAAATCGTAATTCAATTTCAATTTCAATTTAACTGTCAATTTAATTTTTCAACGGTTAATTCAAATAACAAACTATATGACAATTAAATTTATATCAAACAACGACAAATAAAATTCATATCACTTCATAATGTCAATTTAACTAGTATAAAGATATTTAGTACGGTGTGAGCGTTATAAAACACTAATCTTGATTTCAATGTAGTTCCAACGCTTTATTTCGAATAAAATTAAACGAACGTTTAATTTTTCCCAAAATTTTCACTATCTCCAAATGATTCCAATCCAGCTCCATTGCGTAGTGCTCGACAAAACGATTCCAACGCAAAAAGTCTCGTCCAAAACGGACCTCGTATGAAAAAGTTATACACGTTTAAAGTTTGTAAAATTTTAATATAATCAATTTTACAATTTCTTTTATATTATTTACCCAACTCAATCAGAGCCGTTGATTCCACTTTGCTCCCATCAGGCCCGTACGTGCCTTCTTCTCCTTCACGTTTCACACCTCCAGGTTATTCACGTTAACAAGAACCCATGATAGCCGCACTTAGGGTTTGATTTTTCGACCTCCACGACGAACATGAACACGATCAGGTTACACCACTTCGAAGCCACCGCCTTACTCCACCTTCACCATCAATAGCCTGAAGCTCGGCCACCCCCTCTGCCTCGAATTGCGTGAAAAACGCAGCAGGTCCAATCTCGATTTGCCGTCGATCCGTGGCTCCGTTTCCGATCTCCACCGTTGGATAGCTAGATCTTGATGTCCTCTACAACTTTGTAGTTGAGAGTTTTTGCTAATTGTTGATGGATTGAGAGGAAAATGAGGAAGAAGTTTCAAAATTTTCTGGCCATTGAAATGAAAGTGGCGGCTAAGGGCTGAAACCCTAGTGTTTTTGCAAAACAAAGAAAGTGGGGGTCCTTTTATAGAAAATGGCCAAAACACTATCATCGAAAATTTTCCGAACTCCAAACGAAGCGTGCCGACTGGCATTTCTAGGGTTTACCCCGCGTTCCAGACACAATGGAATAGGTTTCGGAGGCTAATTCGATCGTATGTGAGAGTTACGGAAATAAACGATCAATTTTACATTAAACCGATTAAACGAATTTCTATGCGTTTTGGCTTGCCCCGGACAAACGGTAAATCCGTTTGCCTTGAAATTTGAAACCTTACAATAATATTACATTACGGATCCAATGAAACTTGTTTCGTCGAAATCCGAGACCGTTTGAAAAATGACTATTTTAACTCGCCAAATTAATATTAAAACAATTTCAACGCGTTTCGAGCTGCCACGGTCAAACGACAACTCCGATTGCTACGAAAATGGAAATCCGATAATAACTAACTATTACGGATCCAATGGAACTAGTTTCGTCAAATTCTGAGACTGTTCAAAAATTTGGCTATTTTCCAGTCGATAATTAAATATTAAATATTCAATTTTCACAGATTTGCTTTTAATTCGATTTTAAAAGTTCTACAACATCATTCTAACTTAAGTATGATAAAATAAAATTTTACAAATCCTTTTATATCATATTAAACCCGTTATTCAATAAATTCCAAATATTAAATTTTAACAATTTAATTGTTTAATATTTGACGGATTTCAATATTGGAATTTTAAATAAAATTTCATTATCAGTCGGTTTACTATATTACTTCGAATCAATTACCTTTGACTACATATTATTTCAATTGATTTGGGATTTCATTCAATTCATAAATAATTAACTAGATAAATTTGTTGCATTTCATTCTAGTTATTATTATTCCAAACGACTTACAAATTTTTTTCTAACACCAAATCACGAAATCTTATTAAATTATCTACTTTAATTATCGAAAATTTACGGGTCGTTACACTCTCCCCCACTCAAAACTTTTCGTCCCCGAAAAGGAAAAAAGAAGAGAAAAGAACTAAGTAAAGAATTCAACATTTGATATATTTTATTCAAATTTATCCACTTATAAAACAATGACTTTCCATTTATAAATCGTTACCACACTTCCACTAATCTACTCCGAACGGCTTCTAAATTTAAAAGTTAGTTATCAAAACAAGTTATAAAATTTTAAAACTTGAAAAATTTTCTAACACTTGGATTTACGGAAAATTTCGGCAGAGTCTCCTTTGCGCGGCTCGATCCGAAAATTTTTACAATTCAATATATAACACAAATATAACCAATATATAACAAATATACATCTCATCTCAATGATGAGGCATCCCAATCATGGGGAAACAATATATAATATCAAATATGATATGTAATACGGGTATGTACCTTTTATTTGTTATTAGCAAGCATATTTTAGCAATTTAGCATGAAACGAGCTCCATACGTGCCGCACGCCATCAATACCTACTAAATACTCAATAAATAGATGAGAACATGTATATAAGAAGAAATATCAATATGAGACATCACAATCATAGCTTAAGAAGACAGCAACCTAAAATTTCACATTTTATAAATTCAGACCTGCAGCAAAGACTCAGGTTTTTGACACAGTAAATTCCGAAATCTGGGAATACTTATAAAAGAAAAGTTGTTCCGATCGTTCTAAGCTTTCCAGCGATATAAAGATCGTCAAAATTGGACTTACGGTTTGAAAGTTATGCTCAGTTTACTTTCAGCTTTCAACTTAGAAAATTTAGATAGGACAGGGAATGTCCATCCAGTTCAGACTCGGTTTAGGCTAATCAAATTACAAAATCTGTCAAAGTGATCCAAAGAAGACTTTTAGCTTACTGAAAGAAATTTCATTTGCAAAAAATTTGGACTCAATCGGATTAATAAATCTCAAGTTATCGTTGTTCTAGTACAGCACTTATGTGCAAATTTTTCCCAACCAAAACTAGTGTAACGATTTTGATCTAGAAATTTGGTAACATAGATTTTCAAGTGGTTTTGATTAATTCAAGTTTATATATAACTTTATTCATATCAAATTTCACATTTTTACCTTCATTTAACGCTGGATCTATTGGTAGAACATTTCTAAACTATTTTTCAAGTATACAATTATTTCATAGACATATCCATTTTATTTATACATTCTTTTAAGTATCCATTTTGTTTTAAAAAAAATCAATTCACACTCCAACCTTAAACAAATTTAAATATCAAACATTCCATTATTTTAGTTTCAACTTGTATAACATTCTATTACATATATACATCAACATTTCAACTTTTTAAAAAAAAAGGCAAGTTATATACGTTTATATAAATGAAATTTTGAGTATTATACAAATCAATCTTATTAAATTTTGTTAACAAGAATGTTTAATGATTTAAACTTATTTGATTCCATTATATTCAATTTAAGAAGTTTAGGTTACTTTCCATATTTCACTTAACCATTTAGTTTCACCTTAAATTTCCATTTTGATCGTTTCATATTGAATTGATTTTTCATCCAATTCTCATTTACCTTTCTATTCAAATTCATTACAAAGATATAATTGATTCACTATTTGTTTACTTCATTAGATTTGAATATACTTACACAAATATCTTATTCGATTAAGAATTTACAGTTTCTAGTTTGTTTCAAATTTTACTACATTCCAATTCTAAGAGTTTTAACTTTTACTTTATACTCATTTTATATTAATAACTTTTTATTACAGTAAACCTCATTTCAATTTTTGTCCATATCTCAATTTATTTAATCTTTTTTTATGTTAAATATTCTTATCATTTTCATTCCATAAATTTAAATTCATTTTTAGCTTATTAATTCTCAATTAATTTAACACTTATTAAGTTAATCAATTATCATCCATCTAACAACCAATGCATATCAACATTAACATCCCTCCAAGATCTACACTAAATCTATTATACATTTCCAAGTCAAATTTTTTTAATTTCATACACTTCCAAGTTTATTGACATTTAGTTATATTCAAATTTAATTAGTTTCCATTTACAAGTTTTATTTTTCATTAATTTTAAATTTTATTCATTCATTTGTATATATCCTTCATTTTACAGCTTAAATTCCTTTTATTATTTACAACTATCAATAGATCTTCACATTTTATTATTCATTCTTACACTTGGTATATTATTCCTCTACTTATCCTTATTAGCATTTTAAACTTTTTAAGTATTTGGTAAGTTATATCTATGCTATAGAATGAAATTTAATACTATGCGAGTTTTACAGTTTCAATTTTTATTTTAAGTTCATAATTTCCTAATTCTAAGGATTTCTACTTCAATTGATATTTTCACTTAGCTCTTAGGTTCATTTCTCATTTCATAATTCAGAAGTTCCTTAATGATTCAAGTCTAAATTCATTTCAATCATTAAAAAAAATCATTAATTTTTAAAGGACTTAAGAATTCCAATCCCGGTTTCATTTCAAATCTAGTTTTGAAATAATGTATACTTATATAATTTATAGATCAAATCATACTATAGAGAATACAAAATAAAATAAAAGTTGAATTAAAACAAGGTTTAGACAAGCTATTAAGTGGTCTCCCCCACTCGGACTCTCGAAAATAAACGCCGATGATGCGTGCACTCATCACCGAAATCATTTTCTAGCGTCAAGAGAAGGGAATATAACACTTATCATAAAAAAAAACCTTGAAAACAATTTCAACTCAATTATACTATCATATAATACCCATATTATATTTTTTCAAATTCTTGTAAGTCAATTTCAAACACCGGAATCTAAATTCCCAAATCCAAGTTAAAATTCATTTATATTCATTATCAATTGTGTTTACAAGATTTCATTTTCCTAAATCCATTGCTATTTAATCAATTGTCGTAAATATTGACTGATCAAACAATAACGATAATAATCTAATATTATCATCTCCTAAAAATCAATTCAATCAAAATGAATAAATATTCAAATAATTCCTTTATATAAAATATATTCCAAAACGATATTGTGTTGGTTTGTCCTATTCGAGTGTTTAGAAATTCCTATCGACGCCTTGGCGTCCCAAGTATCGACCAGAATTCATAAATACTCAACGGAACAAAGTTAACACGATATAAAACCATTTTATATCAAATAACAAGTACGCTCTCTCATATACACTGAACTCATTCATATAGTTTACCTCTATTTCAATGAGTTATTCCCCACTAGAGCCAAGGTTTATCGCTAAACCAAAGCTCTGATACCAACTGTAACGACCCGCCTTTTGGACAGTTTAAACCGACGATCAAATACACATGTCGATTCCAAACCATTCAAAAGGGCAGATAGTTATTGGGGTAAATAAGAAAAGAAAAGAAAGAGAAATAAAGGAAATGAAACAACACAGAATCTCGCAGCGGAACGATAAAATATAATAGTCAAATAAACAGTTCATGAAGTTGTCTACTATACTTTGACAATTATTTATACAACATTTATCAGAGTTATACATATACAACAGAACAATTAAATAATGCAGCAGATAGCATGATGCAAGGGTGATAATAGTAATAGTATACCAAATCTTCGTCTTCGTCCTCTAGAATAGATCTTCAAAAATCTGAAAAACTCGGGACTGACCCGAGCGTAACGAAAAGACAAAACACTCGAGTCAGGACTAAATATCCTCATGTAAGTTAAATCAATCGTAAATAAATATGAGTGTAACGGCGTCAGAGATGTTTACGGGGTTTGACATCCCATATCCAGTGTCAACGTGCGTGCAATAACTTAAGAGATGTTACGGGATTTTCCATCTCTCAAGGATCCATGAAACTATCTACTATGTAGTAATATACGCTAAGTAGATAATGCCTATCAGTAATATAAAGTACCAAAATAGCGTTAAGGCGTTACCATAATCCCCCTTAACACATTTTATATTCCCAAAAGCATATACAAGACCGTAGTTTCCCCAAAACCGGAAGTCACCAGAGGGCAATCCATATACTCAAGGTACAAATCAAAACGTAGTGGTCGCGAATAGGATAATCAGCATGACAAGGTACATGAGGCGATACCAACTAGGATACTAGTAGTTGCGTGATTCGGACTGATGTTGGGCATAGCCAGCAGCTACCCCAACACCGCGAAACAACACTCCCAAATCAAGGGGTGCACCCAAATCGCATCACAAATGTAATAGAAATGGTATCGAAGAAGCGTGTCCGCTAGAAGTGGCGAACCTCAATGGCCCGGCGCGGCTCCTGTTTTAGTCATGTCAGGGGTCATCCAATAATCGTTCTCTTTCTTCAGTCAACGCGTTCACCAACCATCCACTTCATTCTGGATCAACACTCCGCGTATAATAGTTATTAAAGTGGTTTTCGGTATCGACAGAGAGTATGTCCATATCCGATCCCGGTCTCTTTAATAACTACGTATTATTACACTGTTGGCTCTTTTACATTTCAAATCGATTCATAATTGATATCAAAATATCATATTCGCTTCAAAAATCAAATCCATTTCAAATATCATCGTATCGATTCAAATGTAAGATTCCGTTGCAGAAATCATTTTCGCATCAATATCCCATTTCATTTTCAAAATCATTTCGAATTTCAAATTTAGGTTGCAACTTCATTTAACTCAATTCGTATTTAGATTCAAGATTTTAAATATAAACATTCACCTTATTGACCAGTTTGGAATTTTAGAAAATAGTTTTAAGTAGTTTAAAGTATTTTTTAAATAATTAAAATAGTTAAAAATACTTAAAAACTTAAAATGGATTTCAAATAGATAAATTAGTTTAAAATAATTTAAATCGGGTTAAGTAGATTTAAAATAGATTAAAAATAGTTTAAGTATTCAAAAATGGTTTATATAACCGAGAAATTTGGAAAACAAAATAAAACAGCTTCAAAACCAAACCATTTCAATTATATCTTCCCAATTCAAATCAATTTCAATTTCCATTCTACCGATTCAATTTCGATTTCAATTCAAAAAATGTCAACTTTGACTTCAAATCAATTCAATTCTACATTCACCTTTAATTAATTCAATTTCAATTTATATCGATTTGGAGCTTGATTTCTCAAAAATATCGATTTATAACACTTGACAAAATTTTCCAACAATATTCAAGTTTTAAATCCAAATTTCAAATACGATTCAATTCCAAGCTCGATTTCAAAATATCATTTTCATATCACTTTTACTTAGTAATATTCAAAGCCCGTATTAAGGTTAAACCTTCAAACAATTAATTTTCGAAATTCAATCATATCCAATTTCAAACCTCAAAATCTCAACTTAAATTATTTAACAAAATCCCTTTAACCAAAATTTATTTTAACATTCCAACTCACATTTTCGATAAATTCGATTTTTGTAAATTCGATTTTTATTTATAACTTTCACATCAAACATTTAAATAAATTTCAAATCGACGATTTAAAAAATTATTATATGTTATTAATTTTAGCCAATTCGGTGTCCGTATAAAATTTCTATCCTATGGCCAAGTAATTATTTATTTCAATTAAATGTCAGGGATGAATATATATCACTTAAATTAAATCACAGTATCATATGTATGCATATCAGGATATATATATATAAGCAAATAAACATCCAAACATTCAAATATCAACCAATAGCATCCATCGAAATACATCATCCAATAGGCAATACAATTCATGGCAATTTCATAGTTATCGAGGTCAGGTAATTAAATCGCAATTCAATTTCAATTTCAATTTAACTGTCAATTTAATTTTTCAACGGTTAATTCAAATAACAAACTATATGACAATTAAATTTATATCAAACAACGACAAATAAAATTCATATCACTTCATAATGTCAATTTAACTAGTATAAAGATATTTAGTACGGTGTGAGCGTTATAAAACACTAATCTTGATTTCAATGTAGTTCCAACGCTTTATTTCGAATAAAATTAAACGAACGTTTAATTTTTCCCGAAATTTTCACTATCTCCAAATGATTCCAATCCAGCTCCATTGCGTAGTGCTCGACAAAACGATTCCAACGCAAAAAGTCTCGTCCAAAACGGACCTCGTATGAAAAAGTTATACACGTTTAAAGTTTGTAAAATTTTAATATAATCAATTTTACAATTTCTTTTATATTATTTACCCAACTCAATCAGAGCCGTTGATTCCACTTTGCTCCCATCAGGCCCGTACGTGCCTTCTTCTCCTTCACGTTTCACACCTCCAGGTTATTCACGTTAACAAGAACCCATGATAGCCGCACTTAGGGTTTGATTTTTCGACCTCCACGACGAACATGAACACGATCAGGTTACACCACTTCGAAGCCACCGCCTTACTCCACCTTCACAATCAATAGCCTGAAGCTCGGCCACCCCCTCTGCCTCGAATTGCGTGAAAAACGCAGCAGGTCCAATCTCGATTTGCCGTCGATCCGTGGCTCCGTTTCCGATCTCCACCGTTGGATAGCTAGATCTTGATGTCCTCTACAACTTTGTAGTTGAGAGTTTTTGCTAATTGTTGATGGATTGAGAGGAAAATGAGGAAGAAGTTTCAAAATTTTCTGGCCATTGAAATGAAAGTGGCGGCTAAGGGTTGAAACCCTAGTGTTTTTGCAAAACAAAGAAAGTGGGGGTCCTTTTATAGAAAATGGCCAAAACACTATTCATCGAAAATTTTCCGAACTCCAAACGAAGTGTGCCGACCGGCGTTTCTAGGATTTACCCCGCGTTCCGGACACAATGGAATAGGTTTCGGAGGCTAATTCGATCGTATGTGAGATTTACGGAAATAAACGATCAATTTTACATTAAACCGATTAAACGAATTTCTATGCGTTTTGGCTTGCCCCGGACAAACGGTAAATCCGTTTGACTTGAAATTTGAAACCTTACAATAATATCACATTACGGATCCAATGAAATTTGTTTCGTCGAAATCTGAGACCGTTTGAAAAATGACTATTTTAACTCGCCAAATTAATATTAAAACAATTTCAACGCGTTTCGAGCTGCCACGGTCAAACGACAATTCCGATTGCTACGAAAATGGAAATCCGATAATAACTAACTATTACGGATCCAATGGAACTAGTTTCGTCAAATTCTGAGACTGTTCAAAAATTTGGCTATTTTCCAGTCGATAATTAAATATTAAATATTCAATTTTCACAGATTTACTTTTAATTCGATTTTAAAAGTTCTACAACATCATTCTAACTTAAGTATGATAAAATAAAATTTTACAAATCCTTTTATATCATATTAAACCCGTTATTCAATAAATTCCAAATATTAAATTTTAACAATTTAATTGTTTAATATTTGACGGATTTCAATATTGGAATTTTAAATAAAATTTCATTATCAGTCGGTTTACTATATTACTTCGAATCAATTACCTTTGACTACATATTATTTCAATTGATTTGGGATTTCATTCAATTCATAAATAATTAACTAGATAAATTTGTTGCATTTCATTCTAGTTATTATTATTCCAAACGACTTACAAATTTTTTTCTAACACCAAATCACGAAATCTTATTAAATTAGCTACTTTAATTATCGAAAATTTACGGGTCGTTACAACTCTGAAGTGACATTTAAGGGGAACGAGTTTCACCATATACTTGTGGAGTGTTTCAAACATTTCAATAAGGTTGTCCTAGTGATTTGTGGCTATGCATAATTTAACTAACATATCATCTACATAGACTTCCATGGTCTTCTCGATTCGATGTTTGAACATGGATTTCACTAGCCACTGGTAAGTTGCCTCAGTATTCTCTAAGCTGAATGACATCACTATGTAGCAGTATAATCTTAGATCAGTTATGAAATTGGTGTTTTGCTTTTCAGGTTCATGCATCATGATCTAGTTGTATCCCCAATAGGCATCCGTGAATGATTACAATTCATATCCAACTGTCCCGTTCACAAGCCGGTCGATTCTAGCAGTGGAAAGTTGTCCTTTAGGAAAACTTTGTATATGTCTAAGTAGTCGATACAAGTTCTCCATTTTCCACTTGATTTCTTGACTAAGATCGGGCTGGTTACCCTTTAGGATAGTCGCATGGCGGATAAAACTAATCGCCATCAGCTTATCCACTTCTTCTTTTAGTGCTTTGGACTGTTCGGGTCCTAGGTTGCGGCTTTTCTTCCTTACAATTGTATAATTGGGATCGATATTGAGTGCATGGCATGCAATCTTCAGTGATACCCCGCACATATCGGGATGCATCAAAGTGAATATGTCTAAGTTGGCATGAAGAAATTTTATTAGTTCCTGTCACATCTTGTTTTCGAGACGTGACCCAATTTTTGGGACCTGGGTTGGGTTATCCATACCGATTGGGACGAGCACCATCAATTCTGTTGGTGTTGTAGGATCCTTCCCTAAACTCTTCTTTCTAGGGTCCTAAGCCTTGTCAAATAGGCTATGTCCCCAAGCCAGGGGTGGCTCTGTAATTGCTATGCAGTACGTTCATGAATGTAGAGAGTTTTCCCCACGTTCTTTCCCTTTTCTTTTCTTCTAGACTCGTGCAATTCTGCTACGTAGCATTCTCTAGTGACACTTTGGCATCCTTTGATCACTCTAAATCCACTCTCCAATGGAGATTTCATGGTTAGACATTATTGAGCTAAAGCAATCCTGAAATCTGCCAATGCAGACTAATCCAAGAAAGCACTGTAGGCGGACATTTCTCCTACGACCACAAAGGTCTGGATGCGGACGACTCTTCGATCGCCTTTCCCAAGTTCCACAGGCAAGTTAATTGTTCCGATGGGTTACTTAAGTTCATCGGTGAATCCTTGGATTTTTGCTTGACAAGCGGATAAGTCTTTCATACGATCCTCATCTGATCAAAAGTGCGTCTAAACAGGATATTGACAAAGCTGCCACTGTCCACTGATACTCGTTGGACCATGCTTGGTCTGATTCCTACAGACTCGACCATAGGGTCGAGGCTCGGAGCTTCTATTCCTTCAGTATCTCGGTTTCGAAATACTATATCATCATTCAAGGTTCTTTTCTACTTGGCAGGAGTTCCGTCTTAATCACAAAGAACGAATCTTTCGAAGCATGTTTCAACGTTCTTTCATACCGCTTCATTCCTCCCAACTCTCTTATGCTGTATGAGGTCCTCTAGATATTGTTTCGATGATGCTCGGTCCGTCTGGATACCTCTTCACTAGTTCTAGCTTGGTTTTCCAGGTCATTAGGAGCTTAAGGTGCAGTAGGCTGGTCAGGATTTTGTAGTTTCCTCATCAACTACTAAAGTTTGTTTTTCCAAATCAGCTCTTCAATTAGGTTCTTCAGAGGTCGGCACTCATCCGTGTTGTGACCATGTGTTTCTTGGAAGTAGCGGTACTTTTTGGAATGCTTTTGCTGTTTAGTTTCCTCCTTTTTAGGCAGATTCTTGTACGTTTCCATTCCTTGTGTCGCAAGGTAGATTTTTTATGGAGTAACAATGATCGGGATGTAGTCATCGAGCCTGAAGGCTTTAAGTCGCTTTTTGCTTGTTGAAATTATGGTTCTTCCTTTTCTAGTTCCCATCCTTCCCCGTGTCTCCTACAGCGGTTCCAGAGGTGTTTACGGCTTAGTTAGCTGCCATGCTATTCTGACCTGTGTTGGTTGGTTGTGGGTTAGCAAGTTTTCCTTCTAGCTCCTCTGCCTCTTCCAAGCTCAAGCACTGGCTTGCTTTTCGGTTAAAGTCTTTTCTGGTAGTAAGTTGCTTCACTTTTATCTATTTTATAAATTCAACATCAGGGTGGACAGCGTGGACCAGGGCCATAAAGACTATATCTTTGTTTGGGTTACTTACTTCAGTCAACACATTATTGAACTGACTCATGAAGGATTTCAAATATTCATTTTGTCCTTGAAATAGGCCAGATAAGGGCAATATGTCTTTTTTCTATGCCATGTGAAGCCTAAATTGATCAAGGAACTTTATTGCTTATTCATTAAAAGTGGAGATGGATTTCGGTAGGAGCCTGGTGGACCATATAGAAGCAATTCTCTCTAAGAAGATATGAGAACATCTACATCGAATAATATTTGAAGCATCTGCTCTGTCCATTATAGAACTATACTTGTAAAAGTGGGTTTTTGGATCTCTAGTTCCATCGTAAGATGGAATAGTCGGCATATTAAACTTTTCATGGTATTGTTCACTTAAAATGTCATCAGTGAAGGGAGTCTAGCTTGGAGTGGGTCCTCATTCATCTTCTCTCATATCCTTACTTTCATCCATCAAGCGCCTGACCATATCCACGTTATACGCCTTTGAAGTTTGGTAGTCCGTGGGTTGGCTATCAGTGACTATGCCAAGCGTTTGATTTTGTAAACAGTCCTAGCAAGTGGGCTAAATCCTAGGCTCTTCTTTCTTTGAATGAGCCAATCTCTTGGAGTTTCGTTGGCTTACGGTTGGTTGGTTAAGGGCAGTCTAGTCCTCCTTGTCGGTATTGAGTGCATTAGCATTTTCTTTGAACTTGTTGTCATCAAGTTGCTTATAAGGACCCGATTCTTCGGCTTTCGAAAATCGACATTAATACGTCCACTGTATCAACTGGCGAGCAATCGAAGGCCGGAAAACCGAATTGTTAGGGTTAAAGAAGAAGAAGAGGTAGAAGAAGAAAGAAAGAAGAAGCAACAGAAACAATATCAGAATCTCACAATCGCAGCGGAACAACATATAATAGATGAATGAATAATCTTTAAATAAAAAGAACTGTATCAGTTATTACATTACATCACATTACATTACATTATCAGAGTTTACAACAACAAACCGCGGAAAATAAATAATATGTACTAGTTGATAGACCATGCCATCCAGCTTGCCTCCAGATCTCTACAGCAACTCTTGAATTCCAGAATGACCTGATAACCTGACTCTAGGCTGCCCGTGTGGAAATTGGTGGGCACCCAGAGTTTAGGAAGGGAACAATAAACTCCAGGTCAGTCATGGGACAGGTGTGAGAACTTAAAATACTTAAAATAGTTTATCTTTTAAAAAACAAACAAAGAAATATTTTAAATAGATCCGCAATGCTTTTGGAAAATGTAACTACCATAAGGCCTCCCGCCACACATACCATGCAAACGCAGAATTGGAGGAGATTTCTCCTTATGATAGTCAAACATGCTTGATACGCAAATTTCTTTGATATTATTACTATAAGTGCAAAGTGCAGGAAAACATTTCGAAAGCATAATATAAATCTTAGCCAGCATAGACATTCCGAACTATGCCTACTATAGCTACCATGTTCGATAGCAGGTTACCGCCACATTCCATGGCAGGTTATACAACTAAAACTGTACAGGGCTCGTATTGTTTCTTTAGATTTTCCAACAAATGGTCAAGCTAAGGAACTTCCTATTGCCACATGGGAACGCCTTTGGCGGGACGCCCTAAGAACCTAACCGGATCTCTGCCAACACAAGGCCGGATTACCTCTGCAAAAGTAGGTAATTACTGACACGGGTATGCCATCCCCCGGTTGTAAACAACCTTTATCCGAGGATCCTCAACCAACAACAATCACAAAGTCATATATATTTGTGATATCCACATAAGTTAATTATCTGGGCTCCATACCATGATACCACTTCTATCCAGAAGGAAATGCACATACCCTAAGGGGCGCTACTCCCTATAACCTTGCTGCATCTTTCCCGTTTTGATCATTACTGGGTTGTGAGGTCCGATGAAGTCCCGTCCACAAAGCTACGCTTTTCACAAAAGCTATGCTTTGATCAACAAATGATCAGCAACACGTCGTATGCCACATTACCAAATTGGGAATGTATCACTAGTGACCATCAACTACATAATCACTGAGCTCGTACGTCTCGGAGAAGGGTGTTAAGCTAAGAGAATAAATTCTCCACCACCAACAGAAATGTATTTGATAGAAACCAGCTTTACATCTCAAAGTGTAATGTCAGATACAAATCCATACAAGTCCGTTCCGGGATCGAACGGAACCGAAGGCACTTCCAAAAGAAGCCCTTGCAATCCGGATATTCACTAATCACGTTAGGACTTCCATCACAAAGGGTGATGAAATATCTATATCGGAGATCAGCCGATGCATAGACATTCGACGGTAATCCTTCCGTTTCCGAAAATATCCGGTCTTCAACATCTGTCTTCAAATGTTATCCATTACGACGTATCACTATTCGGAATGGGATTTATGACCCAAAGGTCCTCTCCCGGCTAAACCGAATAACGAGCGCTTATTTTAAAATAAGTGTAGCATTTAAATTCAAGCAAATCACAACAAATACCCATTTAAGGGTAAATATTGATAGTCGGTTATTTAACTATCAGTAGATATGCACCACATCACCAGATTCCAAATAATTTCCCAAATTATTTATTTTCCAAAAATATCTTTACAAGATATATTTTCCCACGCTTCAACCATTTGAAAACAAATTTCAAATCATTTTCCTTACGCGGAAACACTTCCAAATATTTATTCATTTTCACTGGAAATCTGCCGAGTTCAAATGCTTTAAAATAATCTATAGCACTTATCCAAAATATATCGAGAAAACACTTTGAAATAAAACTATTTTTTTCTTTAAACACTTTACATAAAATATTAGTTATAAAAATATTATACCAATATTACATATGACTTAAGTCCAAACTAATTTTCAAAATAAAATTAGTAGATAGAGTATAACTATTTAAATAACTATTTTCTAAAACAATTATTGATTAAATCTTAGAAATAATCATTTCTATATCAACTTAATAAATCTTTACTTAAAGGATTCAAAACAATTTAAGCAGTTAATTTCTCCAAAGTATCCTTTTCAAAACCAATTCTAGAATTATATATATATGTATATATCTTATTTTTCAAAGCTATTCAGAAATTTTATTCGGCTTTTCAGGGAGAATACACTTTCATTTCAAAATGGTTCATTTAAACCAATTAAATAAATCCTTACCAATTTATTTTAAATTTACGTTCCAAATCTGAAAATTTATTTCCACACTTCAAAATAAATCAATGTTTATTTTTTAACAAATTTCCCTTTCCTTTATAAATTCCATGGTGAATTTAAATTTCCAAATATCTATTGATATATGATTTTCAAATCGATTTCAAATATTCACTTTCAACAACAATTCAATTTTTCAATTGATTTTAAAAACAACCAAATCATATTCCATATTGATTTTGCAAGAATTAAACACCAAGTAAATTTCATTCAAATCTCAAATTGAAATCATTTTCTACTAAACCCCAAATCAATTTTCAAATTGATTCGAAATTCTTTTCAAAACACCTAATAAATTTCCAAATGGATTTTCAAAAGATTTAAATTCAATCACCAGAAATCAATTCCCAAATGGGTTTCAAATTTATTTCCTTTTAAAAATAAATTCCTTTTAAGGAAAACCAATTCTTTTATTTTCAAACTCTTTAAAATCCATATTTTGAATAAATTCTTCAACTTTTAAATAATATTACCCGAAATACATTTATTAAACTTTTTTCCATATTTTGAAATTTTATCCAATAAGATAATAAAATAAAACTTTATTATTTTAGAATTCCTTCTTTTAAATTTATCCAATTCTCAAAAATAAATTTTAATATAACTTTCAACCTGAATTTTAAAAAATCAAAATTTTATTTCCGGTATCCAACGATACCAAAATTATATTAGGATAAATTTTAGCCTTCAACGATTTCAATCAGAAAGATAATCACAGGGAGATTATAAAAAATCAACACACAACATTGAAACAAATTCAATTATTTGAGGAATCCAATTGGATCCCTCGGACCTATTTCCCTGCATCCACAGATGTTAGCACAATACCAATCGCGTTTCAAGACGGGATATCGCGGTACATGGGTTTATATAAAATATCATCCGCTATTATGTAGCGCAATAGGGTCTCATCCGCTATATAATGTGGGAAATCAACTCCAAGTACATATATAATACCAATTCCACATCAAGGTGGAATATCGCGGTATATGTGTTTAATAAAATAACCTCCGCTTAATATGCGGCTATAGGGTCTATTTCAATACAACAGATAGCAACTATCATTCAATCACACAATCAAGCAATTTTAAATTTAACTATTTAAAATTTAAATCGAAACAAATTTGATTGAGTGAGAAGTTCTCACCTTGCTTCTAATAGCGGTTTCAGCGTTTTATTCCAAATAAAATTAAACGCACGTTTAATTTTACCCAAAATTCACTCTAGCTCCAATCAATCCCAATCCTGCTCCGTTATGTAGTATTCGACAATACGATTCCAACGCAAGTCGTTTCGTCAATTTTTGACCTCGTATGAAAAAGTTATAGCATTTCAAAATTTATACGAATTCATACACAAATTAATTTCAATTTTTATTTTATTTTATACCCTTTGATCTCGGCCGTTGGATTCCACTACAGCACATCAGGGCCGCAAATGCGAGCATCTTCTCCCCTGGTGAAAAACGCGAACCAAACTACCCATCGGCCGTCGTTTATCCCTACATATCGCGCCACCTACCGACCACTTCACGTCGATCAAGCACTTCCATTTGAATCGCCATCATGAGAGCCACCTTCGGTTGGAACCACGACGAGCTCGGCTTCATATACTTCTCGAAAAACGCACTCAAACATTGCACCTCCAAGATCCTCGTTACATCGTTACTCGAAAGCTCATCGTCACCCTATGGATTTATAGATCTCGTCGTGCTCTTCAACATTGCAGTTGAGTATTTTGACTAATTGTTTAAGGATAGAGAGAGATTAAGGGGAAAAGAAAACGAATTTTTGGCCATCAAAGGGATAATGGCGGCTGAAGCTCGAAACCCTAAATTTTTTTGCAAATGTGAAAAATGAATGTTCTTTTATAGAAAATTTTCGCGCACTATTCATCCGAAATTTTTCCGAACTCCAAAGGAAGCGTGCCGCTTGGCGTTTATAATGTTTTACCCCCATTCCGAACGCAATGGAATATATATCAGGAGCCAATTCGATCGTAATTGGAAGATAGGTTTTCAAATCGACTATTTTAAATTTAAAATTCACTTAAACCGATTTCTACGCGTTTTAGCTTGCCCCGAACAAATCGTAGATCCGATTGACATGAAATTTGAAATCTTACAATAATTTACCATTATGGATCCAATGAAACTAGTTTCATCGAAATCCGAGACTATTTGAAAAATGACTATTTTTACTCGTCAATTAAATATTAAAATATTCAATTTCCACAAATTAACTTTTAATTCAATTATAAAAGTTCTATAACATCATTCTAACTCCAATATGATTCAACACAACATTAGAAATCAATTTTAATCACATTAAACCCCATTTCCAATTATTTTTGTAATTTCAAGTATTAAATTATCGATTTAATTATCCAATTAAATCTAGATATTTGAAATAAAATTTATTCAACTTACAAATTTTACTTGCTAATATTTTTTTTTGAAACTAGGGAAAACCTTGTCAATCACTACCGACATGCGGTTCCTGAACAGTAAACCTAGGGAATAGATGGAAGGCTCGCCACGACCACTATTCCAGGCTAGCCAGACCCTTCGGTTGACTTGGTGCAAGAGGCGCGAAAGTGAAACAACCTCCCATGTGAAAGGCATTTCTCCTCCCACACAAGGTGGGACTCGAACCTGAGACCTCCCACTTGGGAGGCGTATCACCCCACCACCGCACCAAGCCCGCGGACTTTACTTGCTAATATTTAAAATCAATTTAATATACGAATTTCAAATGACAAAAATTCTGGATCGTTACAAACTCCCCCCCTTAAAAGAATTTCGTCCTCGAAATTGCCAAGTGAGAGAAAGTTACAGAATCCATTAACTTTTTTTTTCAAAAACAAACCGTTCCAACTTGATTTCAGATTCATCTTAATTCCTTAACTTTTCCAAAATCCGATAGTTAAACTTCTTATAATAACTTTACTAAGTTTTCAAATCCCACATTTTCATTTCAATTTAGAAATTGACTTTTCGTTAACAAAAATTTTCATAATTTTTCAAACTCCCAAAATTTACGGAAATTTTTGGCAGTCTTCTTTGTACGGAGGAGCTTTTGCAATATCACAATAGTTACAAATATATATACATCGACCCACACGGTCGGAAAACAGAAAAACAGTTCGTTTTTCCTATTTTTATTGAGTAGGCTTACCTTTTTAGCATTTTTAAGCAAATTAGTTATTTATTAGCATTTTAGCGTGACCAAATCCAGCCAACTATAGCCCTGGTACCTGTACTTACTCAATTTAAACATGTAAGTGACATATATAGGAAATTCATTTACATTTCACTAATTTTCAATAGAAAACATATAGTTTTCATAAGAAATGCAACCAAAATAATTCCCATAAGCAATTTATAAGGTTTCGATACAAATTTTAATTGCTTACAACCAATTCACATTAGTTCACTTTCAATTCAATTGCTAATTCATTTAACCACAAAGGTTGAATTTCATTACATAACTCAAGTTCATATTCATTTAGTTCACTTTATTCTTTTTCTACGATACCAAAATCAACTTCATTCAACATCACTTAAGTTATTTTCCATTTCAAACATCATTTGCTTAACTTAACTTAAATTTATTTCAACTTTACCAAAGTCAAATCTTTATTATTTCATATTATAAGTCCAAAACTTGATTACTTATATTCAACAATTACAACTTGGATTTTAATTTTCAAATTTGTTTATCACAACAAAACTTCAATTAACTATGGTAGCAAATCCATCACACAGAAACTCGAAAATGATACTGATGATGCTACAGTCATCACCCTTATTATTTCCCAGTAACAGTGGTGAATTCAGTGCTTAATATTCTTTCAAAATTTTCCTTTTACTTATAACTCACATTTATAAGTCATTTTATCATAGAATTTCACTATTCCACTTCACTTACATAAGATTATTCCAAATTGATTTATCTTACTTATATTTATAAATATATTCATATAGTTTCACTTCTTATATATATATATAAGATTATTTCACAATTGTAAATCACATTAATTACAATTCCATACTTAATGATTCATTTGCTTATACAATTATTCTTTTAATTAACTTATATATATTCTTACATTTTCAACAACCAACAATCAATATATATACACTTTAATAATTTTAGAAAAATTATTTCCTTTATATGTAAAATATAATCGAGGTAAAATTATTTCATTTACCCAATTTAAAATGATACTATGTCAACTTGCCTCGTTTAAGTGTTTAGAAATCTCTATCGATAATATGGCGTCCCACATACCGACCAGAATTCACAAACAGCTCAACGGATAAGCAAACACAATATAAAACATTTTAATATTCACTAACAAATACGCGCTCATATCTATTAATACACTCAAACTCATTCTAGAGTACTACAGACTCTATCTCTAATGAGTAATTCCCAACAGAGCCAGGGTTGTCGCTTAACCAAATGCTCTGATACCAAATTACAAGGACCTGATTCTTCGGCTTACGTCCACTGTATCAACTGCCGGGCAATCGAAGGCCGGAAAACCGAATTGTTAGGGTTAAAGAAGAAGAAGAGGTAGAAGAAGAAAGAAAGAAGAAGCAACAGAAACAATATCAGAATCTCACAATCGCAGCGGAACAACATATAATAGATGAATGAATAATCTTTAAATAAAAAGAACTGTATCGGTTATTACATTACATCACATTACATTACATTATCAGAGTTTACAACAACAAACGGCGGAAAATAAATAATATGTACTAGTTGATACGCCATGCCATCCAGCTTGCCTCCAGGTCTCTACAGCAACTCCTGAATTCCAAAATAACCTGATAACCTGACTCTAGGCTGCCTGTATGGAAATTAATGGGCACCCAGAGTTTAGGAAGGGAACAATAAACTCTCGGTCAGTCATGGGACTGGTGTGAGAACCTAAAACAGTTTATCTATAAAAAAACAAACAAAGAAACATTTTAAAATAGATCCGCAATGCTTTTGGAAAATGTAACTACCATAAGGCCTCCCGCCACACACACCATGCAAATGCAAAATTGGAGGAGATTTCTCCTTATGATAGTCAAACAAGCTTGATACGCAAATTTCTTTGATATTATTACTATAAGTGCAAAGTGCAGGAAAACATTTTGAAAGTATAATATAAATCTTAGCCAGTATAGACATTCCGAACTATGCCTACTATAGCTACCATGTTCGATAGCAGGTTACCGCCACATTCCATGGCAGGTTATACAACTAAAACTGTACAGGACTCGTATTGTTTCTTTAGATTTTCTAACAAATGGTAAAGCTAAGGAACTTCCTATTGCCACATGGGAACGCCTTTGGCGGGACGCCCTAAGAACCTAACCGGATCTCTGCCAACACAAGGCCGGATTACCTCTGCACAAGTAGGTAATTACTGACACGGGTATGCCATCCCCCGATTGTAAACAACCTTTATCCGAGGATCCTCAACCAACAACAATCACAAAGTCATATATATTTATGATATCCACATAAGTTAATTATCTGGGCTCCATACCATGAAACCACTTCTATCCAGAAGGAAATGCACATACCCTAAGGGGCGCTACTCCCTATAACCTTGCTGCATCTTTCCCGTTTTCACCAATACTGGGTTGTGAGGTCCGACGAAGTCCTGTCCACAAAGCTACGCTTTTCACAAAAGCTATGATTTGATCAACAAATGATCAGCAGCACGTCGTATGCCACATTACCAAATTGGGAATGTATCACTAGTGACCATCAACTACATAATCACTGAGCTCGTACGTCTCGGAGAAGGGTGTTAAGCTAGAGAATACATTCTCCGCCACCAACAGAAATGTATTTGATAGAAACCAGCTTTACATCTAAAAGTGTAACGTCAGACACACATCCATACAAGTCCGTTCCGGGATCGAACGGAACCGAAGGCACTTCCAAAAGAAGCCCTTGCAATCCGGATATTCACTAATCACGTCCGGACTTCCATCACAAAGGGTGATGAAATCTCTATATCGGAGATCAGCCGATGCATAGACATTCGACGGTAATCCTTCCATTTTCGAAAATATCTGGTCTTCAACACTGGTCTTCAAATGCTTTCCATTACGAGTATCACTATTCGGAATGGGATTTATGACCCAAAGGTCCTCTCCCGGCTAAACTGAATAACGAGCACTTATTTTAAAGTAAGTGTAGCATTTAAATTCAAGCAAATCACAACAAATACCCATTTAAGGGTAAATATTGATAGTCAGTTATTTAACTATCAGTAGATATGCACCACATCACCAGATTCCAAATAATTTTCCAAATTATTTATTTTTCAAAAATATCTTTACAAGATATATTTTCCCACACTTCAACCATTTGAAAACAAATTTCAAATCAATTTGCTTACGCGTAAACACTTCCAAATATTTATTCATTTTCACTGGAAATCTGTCGAGTTCAAATACTTTAAAATAATCTATAACACTTATCCAAAATATATTGGGAAAACACTTTAAAATAAAACTATTTTTTTCTTTAAACACTTTACTTAAAATATTAGTTATAAAAATATTATACCAATATTACATATGACTTAAGTCCAAACTAATTTTCAAAATAAAATTAGTAGATAGAGTATAACTATTTAAATAACTATTTTCTCAAACAATTATTGATTAAATCTTAGAAATAATCACTTCTATATCAACTTAATAAATCTTTACTTAAAGGATTCAAAACAATTTAAGAAGTTAATTTCTCCAAAGTATCCTTTTCAAAACCAAATCTAAAATTATATATATGTATGTATATGTATATATCTTATTTTTCAAAGCTATTCAGAAATTTTATTCGGCTTTCCAGTGAGAATACACTTTCATTTCAAAATGGTTCATTTAAACCAATTAAATATCCTTACCGAATTATTTTAAATTTACGTTCCAAATCTGTAAATTTATTTCCACACTTCAAAAATAAATCGATGTTTATTTTTAAACAAATTTCCCTTTCCTTTATAAATTCCATGGTGAATTTAAATTTCCAAATATCTATTGATATAAATCGATTTCAAATATTCACTTTCAACAACAATTCAATTTTTCAATTAATTTCAAAAACAACCAAATCATATTCCATATTGATTTTCCAAGAATTAAACACCAAGTGAATTTCATTCTAATATCAAATTGAAATCAATTTCTACTAAACCCCAAATCAATTTTCAAATTGATTCCAAATTCTTTTCAAAACACCTAATAAATTTCCAAATGGATTTTCGAAAGATTTAAATTCAATCACCAGAAATCAATTCCCAAATGGGTTTCAAATTTATTTCCTTTTAAAAATAAATTCCTTTTAAAGAAAACCAATTCTTTTATTTTTCAAACTCTTTAAAATCCATATTTTGAATAAATTATTCAACTTTTAAATAATATAACCCGAAATCCATTTATTAAAGTTTTTCCCATATTTTGAAATTTTATTCAATAAGATAAAAAAATAGAACTTTATTATTTTAGAATTCCTTCTTTTAAATTTATCCAGTTCTCAAAAATAAATTTTAGTATAACTTTCAACCTGAATTTTCAAAAATCAAATTTTTATTTCCGGTATCCAACGATACCAAAATTATATTCGGCTAAATTTTATCCTTCAACGAATTCAATCACAAAGATAATCACACAGAGATTATAAAAAATTAACACACAACATTGAAACAAATTCAATTACTTGAGGAATCCAGTTGGATCCCTCCAACCTGTTTCCCTGCATCCACATGTGTTAGCACAATACCAATCCCGTTTCAAGACGGGATATCGCGGTACATGGGTTTATATAAAATATCATCCGCTATTATGCGGCGCAATAGGGTCTCATCCGCTATATAATGCGGGAAATCAACTCCAAGTACAAATATAATACCATTTCCACTTCATGGTGGAATATCGCAGTATATGTGTTTAATAAAATAACCTCCGCTTAATATGCGGCGTATAGGGTCTATTTCAATACAACAGATAGCAACCATCATTCAATCACACAATCAAGCAATTTTAAATTTAACTATTTAAAATTTAAATTGAAACAAATTCAATTGAGTGAGAAGTTCTCACCGTGCTTCCAATAGCGGTTTCAGCATTTAATTTCGAATAAAATTAAACGCGCGTTTAATTTTACCCAAAATTCACACTAGCTCCAATCAATCCCAATCCTGCTCTGTTGCATAGTATTCGACAATACGATTCCAATGCAAGTCGTTTCGTCAATTTTCGACCTCGTATGAAAAAGTTATAGCTTTTCAAAGTTTATACGAATTCATACACAAATTAATTTCAATTTTTATTTTTATTTTATACCCTTTGATCTCAGCCGTTAGATTCCACTGCAGCACATCTGGGCCGCACACGCGAGCTTCTTCTCCCCCAGTGAAAAACACGAACCAAACTACCCATCGGCCGCCGTTTATCCCTACATATCGCGCCACCTACCGACCACTTCACGTCGATCAAGCACTTCCATTTGAATCGCCATCACGAGAGCCATCTTCGGCTGGAACCACGACGAGCTCGGCTTCATATACTCCTCGAAAAACGCATGCAAACGTTGCGCCTTCAATCCAAGATCCTCATCACATCATTGCTCGAAAGCTCATCATCACCATATGGACTTATAGATCTCGTCGTGCTCTTCAATATTGTAGTTGAGTTTTTGGCTAATTGCTTAAGGATAGAGAGAGATTAAGGGGAAAAGAAAACGAATTTCTGGCCATCAAAAGGATAATGGGGGCTGAAGCTTGAAATCTTAGATTTGTTTGCAAATGTGAAAAATGAATGTCCTTTTATAGAAAATTTTAGTGCACTATTCATTCGAAATTTTTCCGAACTCCAAACGAAGCGTGCCGCCTGGCGTTTATAATGTTTTACCCCCATTCCAAACGCAATGAAATATATATTGTGACGACCCGGAATTTTGAGCAATATCAATTTAATAATCTTTGATAATAATTAAATTAATTTGATCATTTTACATTACAAATTGATTAGTTAAAATTATTTCAAAAGCTGAAAATAATAATTTGTAAATATCTATCAATAATTTTCTTAACAAAGTATAGATTAGTAAGTTTAATTCTTTTGAAAATTTATAACATTTTGATTTGAAAATATTTATTTTGGTAAATAAAAAGTTTTTAATATAATAAAACTTTGTATTCAAATTGTAATAGATATAAATGTATATATTGTGATTTGAGATTTGTTTTAAAATTTAATATGGTTATTTTCAAATTTAATGTTAAAATATTTTCTATTTGAAATATGAACATATATTTGTATATATACTTGAAAAAGGAATTTTATTAATTAGAATTTAATAAGTGTTTTCAAACTTTATTTGTTAATTGAAATGTTAAATTGATTTAATGCTTTTGAAAATAGTATTTGAGATTCAAATTTTTATAAAAAGTTAAATTAAAGTAGATGTTTCAAACATATAAACATTTAAATTGAATCAAAAATATAAGTTATTTGAATTCACATAAATATTTATTAAATATCTAAAAGCTTGTTTATATAAGATAAAAACATTTTACAATCATATAAATATTACATAATAAAATCAAAAATTAAGCATTAAAATACATTACATAATTACATATACTTTTAGCTTTTAGTTTTAAATAAGATATAAATTAAAGGTTCATTTGTTTTAAAAAATTTATATAAGGAGTTAAAATCAATTTCTCAAGTTTATAAACATATATTATATAATATAAATCAAAACTATAAGTTATTTGTATTCACATGCATATTTATTAAAAGATAAGTTCATAATATTACATAATTACTTACATATAACTTAAATAAATTTATAAATAAGAAGATAACATTTAAAAATATTAATTAGATATTAAAACACTTGTTAACATTTTGATCTATGCAAGGACATTTGTAAATAAGAGAGCATAGGTGTAAGGAAATTAGATCATACAAGGGACAAATGTCATATTCTTGACATTTTAATTTAAAATCTAAAATTGTAAAATAAGAAAGAAGAAAAAAAATCTACTCTTGAAAACTTCAGCTGAATACTATCTCATTTCAACAAAAATACAAAACAAAGATCAAAAATGAATACAAATCTGAAACCTGTAAAAATTGAAACAAAGAAGTAAGCTGGAATAATGAAGTCAGAAAGCAAAGAAGTAAAATGTTGAAAATCTGAAAGAAAGAAAAGAAGAAATCTGGAAATTCAGTCATTGCAAACAATTCAGAGAATTAATCAACATGCAAGGATAGATTCATGAGATTCGTCAACATGCAAACTGGAATCAAGCAATTCAATGAGCATGCAAATGAATTTAAAAGCCTGGGAAGCAATATATGCAGTTCTATCCTCTGCAATAAAAGGTGAGTAAATAATTTTTAAAAACAGTTTTAAACTTGAATTCTATCTTGGATTGTGAATAAATATCATGTTGTTACTTGGATATGTGAATTGAATTAAATGCATGTTTGTATGTGAGTGTTTAATTGCATGTCTGGATATGGATTGAAATGCCTGTATGGTTAAAAATTTACTGTGTGTTTATGAAACAGTTTCAAAATCTATAATAAATTCAATAACTTGATTTTAAATTCGAATTAAACTGGCAATTGTAAATAAAAGTTGTTTGAAATCAAGTAGGCTATCATCTAAAAATAAATTTAGGTTTTTAAAATGGATAATTAGCTTAAAAACTTTGAATTTACAGTAAAATGGTAAATGGGGTCAAAAATTTATTAAAACAATTTTAAGTTTTGATTGCACAATTGAAATAGAAATTGAAAATCATGAATTTTAGTGTGATTGTTACAATTTTAAATTGGGTAATTTGGGAGATGTCTGGGTTTATCTTCTTTGGGCTTTTTGGCCAAATCACGGCAATCCATGGCGAACTGGGCCTCGCCGTTGGTCATGAAGGTGGAGGGGGCTTTAGAGATCATGCGAAAAATGCTTCAAGAAATTTTAGTAAAGTGTGATGATTGTGGATCGAGGAGGTAGGGTTTTATTACCTATTTTTGGCCGATGTGTTCATCGTGGTTTCGCGGTGTCGTGGGGATACCGGAGGCTTTCGCGAGTAAAGCTATGGTTTCGAGGTGACGTGGGAAGGTGACGGCAGTGGTGGCAAGGTTGCTCGAGTTTGGAGTTGCCGTGGATATTGGGTTTTCTGGTGACGCTACTTCAGAAGTTTTGGGTTGAAGGATGAAATCTCGTTCTCGATCGAGTTTGGGTTTTCTGGGTTTAGTATGTTGATGTCGAAGTTGAAGTCGACTTGGGGATGACCGGAGAGGGGTTTGTCGTTGGCGAGGTTGGTCGTGCACGTTCATGTGCACGGCTTTGTGCATCTTGAAATGGGGAGTGGGAGAAGAAGGTGGGGACTCGAAGAAGGTAGCGTGTTTTTGACGTTCTGACTCGAAGCATGAAGGAAGGTAGGAAGCACGGGTTAGTATCGGGGTTGTCGTGGGTTTTTGGAGAAGATTACTCGGGTTTGGGTAGAGGTTTACTCGGGTATTAAGCATTCAGGGAGTAGAACGAGTTGTTTAAGTTGTTAATGCAAAGAATATTTTATTTTAGGAATTAAGTTTTTAAAACAAGGGTTAAACAAGTTTCAAATTGAATTTGTTTCAAAGTTATGTTTTAAAACAAGTTTATATATTTTAAAATATGGGAGTTTTAAAATAAAATAAGTAGATTTTAAGATAAAATTTGTATTAAACTTTAATAAATGAATTTGGAGAGTTTTAAAGATTTAAAAGTTCAATTTTAAAATATGTTTAAATTATAATTGATTTCTAAATATTATATCTTATTTAAATAAAGTTTAATGATTTAGAATTTGATAATCAATTGTAATAAAGATTATCTTTAGTTATTTTGAATTTGATTTAATTAAAGATAAATACATTTGTAAAGATAATTGAGATAATTAAATTATTTTTAATTATCGATTTTTATTTGTTAATAAATGATTTAATAATGGTTTCTTAATTAAGAATCTATTAATAGAGTAAGTCAAGAATCATTTAATTAATTTTAAATGATTAAGTTAAATAATGAATTAAGTAATTAATTTGTGATTAATTAAGATAATCACTTATGGGTTAACCTAATATAATTACTTTGGAAAGTAATTAAGTGATTAATTACTAAAGGTAATTAAGTAAAGGATAATTACTTTATTAAAGGTAATTAGGTAGATGTGATTAAGAGTTAATCACTTTAGTTATTAATTGAAGAATTAATTAATAATTAGTTATGGTTTAAATTATTTGATTAATGATTAATTAATAAAAGGATTAAGAGTAATTAATTAAGTGATTAATTACTTGTAAAAGTAATTAATTAAGAAAGAAATTTATTTAATGAAGAAATCATTAATTAATAGAAATATTAATTACTTGTTAATTAATAATTTAAGAATAATTAATTTATAATTTAGTTTTAATTACTTAATGTAATAAAAGTAATTAATCAGAGGTGATTAATTAAAAGTAATTAATCAAGTAGTTTTAATTAAAAGTAATTAATCAAATATGGTTTATTAGAAGTAATTAATCAAGTATGATTAAAGGATAATTAAGGAATAATTATCAGGATAATTAAAGAATAGTTAACCAAGATTGATTTATTTAGAAGGTAATTAAGAGGTAATTACTTAGTATAATTTGGAAGTAATTAATCAGGATGATTAATTAATATGGTAATTAAGTAATAATTACTTAAAGTAATTTAGTGATAATTAATCAGGGAAGATTAATTGAAATGGATAATTAAGTGATGTTAGTTAATTAATTTGTAATTAATTAATGAATAAGAAGTTGAATTGAAGATAATCCAAGTGGTTAATTAAGGATTAATTTAATTTAAGGATTAATTAGATTAATCAAGTTTGAATCAAACTTGTTTATGAATGATTAATGATTGGATGATATATGTCATTGGATGAGTTAATGATTGGATGTTGTTGGATGACATTGATTGATGGGTGATGATGTGAATATGCTATATCTGAATGTGATATATATGCTGCTTTGTGATATGTATAGATGCATGTGATAATAAATGATTATCTATCTTTGTAATATAAATACATCCATTTATGTTAAGTGATATTTCTAAATATCTATTGTTTAAATCCCTTAAGTATAACTTGGACATTAAAATGGCGTTTGGTTTCGATGAGACCGGGATCGGGTTTCCATATTTGGATATCCGAAAACCACATCGATTCCAATTAAATGTTAGGTCGTTAATCCAAATGGAGCAAGTGAAGACTCGAGGTGTAAGGGCTATACGTCAGTATAACTCTGTGGGTGATTCCGTAATGAGTTTGACGGAATAGTGCTTATAGATTCGAGATGGAGATTCATAGTGCAAGGGCTATGGTCGTTGACTCTGAGGGTGATTCCAAAACGAGTGCAACGAGATAGTGCCTTCGGTTTCGTTCGAACCCGGAACGAACTTGTATGGATTGAATGCTTTCAGCACATCGTTAGGCGGACGATGAGCATTCTAAGATAATTGGTCCTATAAAAGTAATCGCAGCCTCAAGCCTCATCAACCGGGAATGGCTAAAACAGGGGAGGTGCAGCAAGGCTTCGTGGGTCGCTCCCACTGGAGAGCGAGATACATCCCTGTCTAGATGTCCCTTTTTATTTCGGCTTTGTGGGCGGTTGGGACTGCAGCCAACTGTGGGGTGGTCTTGTTCGGGACTGTTCAGTAAGGAATAGTCTCGGCCTTGTGTTGCAGGGGAGTTAGGGTGGCTCCTCGGTACGGTGATCTAGGCCACGTACTGTGACGGGCGGTACCCCAGTAGCCCTGCCATTGTTGGAAACCCATTTTCCCTACGAGACCCTACGGTTTTGTTTGTATTACCCACTTTTGTGGCTAGTAGCTGGAATTTAATCATGTAACAATTTCGGTTATTTCACATTTATTTGAAAACCCTAGACACTATTATAATATCACTAGATTTCCTATCAAATGTTTTGGTTAGCGTAAGGTAAAAACTTTTCCATGTTTATGTGTGGGAAGTCTTACGTGATACCTTTTCTTTTCAAAGGATTTTCTAAAGTTAAGCAATCTTAAACCGTTTACTCACACCAGACCCCTGTCTGACCCGAGTGTTTATTTTCTGTTTTATTAAACTCTTTGGTACTCATATTATATATGAGTAGTCAAGTGATTCAGGTTTTCTCTTGACGAATTTCGGAGGAGCTTTGGAGCAGGAGGCTTCAGCGTGCAGATATATGGTTAGAGTTTCCGCTGTGTGGTTCTATGTTGTTGTCTTGAATTGTATTAGACAAAAGTGTTATAACTGTCTAAATTGAGATGTTTAGTAGTGTACTCTGATGTATATGATACTATGTATATGTTCTATATTATATTTAAATCGTTCCGCTGTGAGATTCTGATGTGTTGTTTTCTCTTTCTTCTCTTTCTTTTCTTCTTCTATCCCTTTCTTTCTTAATTAGTGATGCGATTTTCCGGGAGTGGAAAGTCGGGTCGCTACAGCTGGTATCGGAGCATTAGGTTGAGTAAATACCTAGGCTCTGGAGCGGTATCTATCTTGAGAGAGCGTACTTGTAATTTATATATATATATATATATATATATATATTTATATAACTACCTAATCGGTTGGGTTATCTGTTCGGATTTTCCAACATAGGCTATAAAGGTAGATAAGGTAGGAGTGTGTGGAACACGACTACCACTATTGGTTGAGGCTTATATGTTGTGGTTGGAGGTGTTTATCGAGATTGTAGACCTAATATCGTCTTAAATAAGTTTTGGTGGATTGTAGAAAGGATTTCTTTGAGTCCAAAGGAAGTCTTTTTCAAGAATTGGAGTATATTCTTGAAGTGTGAGGTTGATTTGCTCTCGAGTGAGCGGGATTTCCTAGAGTTGAGTTGTCAGCTGAGCAGAAGCAGTGGTGGTATCTTGATAGCTTCAAGAAGGAATAGCTATGATGAGATGCAGTTTCCATAGATGGTTCTGAAGATGATTTTTTTTGGAGCCAGATTTAGATGGTGTTGGAAGAGCATTGATGTCTACTGCAAGGAAGATTCGAATGTTTAGAGATTCTCTGGATCTCAAGTAAGGGTATCTTATCTTTATTGAAGTTTGAGACTAAGGTCGATGAGTTACCTCATTTCGGACATGGTCTCAATTGTTTTCTTAAGGAGATAGGTGGTTGGTTTTTGGTTTGGAGCCGAGTTTCTTGAGAAGATGTCGACTCGTCTCAAGGATTTTTGGCAAAATTGGATGTTAGTTTGGCGTTTCAAGAAGCTTCTGGTTAAGAAAGATCTTGTGGCTTAGCAGTATCATTGAAGTGAAGTTTGGAAGTAGTAGCATGGATCTATTTCTTCGATGATTCAGTAATCTTTGGGATTCTACTATCAGCAGACCAAGCAGATAGTGAAGGCTTATTCTTTTCTTTTGGGAAGCTCAGCAGAGCAAGATATCTGTTGGAAGTGATCTATCAGTTTCTGATAGGTAAGCCATTCTTGAAGATTGGTCTTGGATAGGAAAAGCTGTTCTAGTTGGGGAGAAAGTTCTTTGGAGTCTGAACTGAGTGGGATCGCAAAAGTGACTTGCGATTAGTTTGGGAATCTTTGAGTATTCTTTGAGCTTGGGAATTGAGGCATCTCGAGTAGAGGTGAAGGCTATAAAGGTAGTCGGTGGTTCTCTAGATGTTTTGAGGAAATCAGAAGTTGACCTGAATCGGAGATTGAGTTTTCTTATCGACTTGGATTTTTAGGAGCAATATTGATGGTTCAACCATGTAGTGGGATGACTCTTAAAGCAAGAAGAGTTTGGTGAGGCAGCTCAAGATTCTTTGGAGAAGGATTGATCATCTTATTGTAAGTTGAGATTCTGCGGAATGTTTTGACCAAGTGGAATGGTCACTGAGATTTTATGAGTCGGATGAACTGTGTATGGAGAAAGATTATGCTAGAGTTCTTCGATAGCATTCTTATCTGCTCTAGATCAGAGTTGTGCAGCGGAAGCCAGTTGGCAGTTATTCTAGTATGGAGCAACCGGAAGTTGCAGTTTTCTTGGATTATAGAAATTTCTACTGGAAATTCAAGTATGGAGAAATTTCTGGATTTGGAAGGTAAGGTTGTCGAGTGCAACTATTTGGTTATTCCAGATATGAGATGTAGGTTTGAAGTCCATTGATGCTTGTGGTATAGAGTTGTATTTTGGATTTCAGCAAATTATTTTGGAAAGCCATTTTGTTGAGTAGGATTTGGAGATTTGGTTTGAGTTGGTCCTGTTGTTTCATGAAGCAATCAGCAAGGGTTAGGCTGATCAGGAATATTGAAGGTGACTCAGAGCATCTGAAGAGTTATGCAGTTAAGAATTGAGGAGATTTGGAATGAGCAATTAGAGTTTGGATATTATTTTAATTTTATCCGATCAAAGGAGATATAAGATTGGGTAAAACTGGAAAGTTAGCTTCAGGGGTATTTTGAGTTTTCCTGTGTTCTCTGAAGATTTGATTATTGATCTACAGGATTGAATTGCCAGTTTGGATAGCTGGAATTCATTGTATTTCACATATCTTTGAGGAATATGTGTATGATTCTTTGAGTGATAGAATTAGCAGTTCAAAAGGATCTGGTAGTTGAGTTGGTTTTGAGTTTAGTCTGAAATCTTGTTTAGATTTGTAGAATCAGATGAGGGAGTTCTTGGTTGTAATAGTGTGGTTAATTAAGATTCTGTAGAGCGAGTATTCCAGTATAGGTATCTGGAAACTCTAGATAATATTAGGAAGTTCTATTTAGAATTTTCTAGAATAGATAAATTATTTGTATGTTTGAATTGGCTGCTATGATTGATAATGTATGATTGATTGTATGATTGCTAATTTAAAATTTAAATTGTTTAGCTGGGTTATTAAATTATCTTTTCTTTTAAATTTCGGGGACGAAATTCTTTTAAGGGGGAGGGAATGTGACGACCCGGAATTTTGAGCAATATCAATTTAATAATCTTTGATAATAATTAAATTAATTTGATCATTTTACATTATAAATTGATTAGTTAAAATTATTTCAAAAGCTGAAAATAATAATTTGTAAATATCTATCAATAATTTTCTTAACAAAGTATAGATTAGTAAGTTTAATTCTTTTGAAAATTTATAACATTTTGATTTGAAAATATTTATTTTGGTAAATAAAAAGTTTTTAATGTAATAAAACTTTATATTCAAATTGTAATATATATAAATGTATATATTGTGATTTAAGATTTGTTTTAAAATTTAATATGGTTATTTTCAAATTTAATGTTAAAATGTTTTCCATTTGAAATATGAACATATATTTGTATATATACTTGAAAAAGGAATTTTATTAATTAGAATTTAATAAGTGTTTTCAAACTTTATTTGTTAATTGAAATGTTAAATTGATTTAATGCTTTTGAAAATAGTATTTGAGATTCAAATTTTTATAAAAAGTTAAATTAAAGTAGATGTTTCAAACATATAAACATTTAAATTGAATCAAAAATATAAGTTATTTGAATTCACATAAATATTTATTAAAGATCTAAAAGCTTGTTTATATAAGATAAAAAAAATTTACAATCATATAAATATTACATAATAAAATCAAAAATTAAGCATTAAAATACATTACATAATTACATATACTTTTAGCTTTTGGTTTTAAATAAGATATAAATTAAAGGTTCATTTGTTTTAAATTTTTTATATAAGGAGTTAAAATCAATTTCTCAAGTTTATATACATATATTATATAATATAAATCAAAACTATAAGTTATTTGTATTCACATGCATATTTATTAAAAGATAAGTTCATAATATTACATAATTACTTACATATAACTTAAATAAATTTATAAATAAGAAGATAACATTTAAAAATATTAATTAGATATTAAAACACTTGTTAACATTTTGATCCATGCAAGGACATTTGTAAATAAGAGAGCATAGGTGTAAGGAAATTAGATCATACAAGGGACAAATGTCATATTCTTGACATTTTAATTTAAAATCTAAAATTGTAAAATAAGAAAGAAGAAAAAAAATCTACTCTTGAAAACTTCAGCTGAATACTATCTCATTTCAACAAAAATACAAAACAAAGATAAAAAATGAATACAAATCTGAAACCTGTAAAAATTGAAACAAAGAAGTAAGCTGGAATCGTGAAGTCAGAAAGCAAAGAAGTAAAATGTTGAAAATCTGAAAGAAAGAAAAGAAGAAATCTGGAAATTCAGTCATTGCAAACAATTCAGAGTATTAATCAACATGCAAGGAAAGATTCAGGAGATTCCTCAACATGCAAACTGGAATCAAGCAATTCAATGAGCATGCAAATGAATTTAAAAGCCTGGGAAGCAATATATGCAGTTCTATCCTCTGCAATAAAAGGTGAGTAAATAATTTTTAAAAACAGTTTTAAACTTGAATTCTATCTTGTATTGTGAATAAATATCATGCTATTACTTGGATATCTGAATTGAATTAAATGCATGTTTGTGTGTGAGTGTTTAATTGCATGTCTGGATATGGATTGAAATGCCTGTATGGTTAAAATTTTACTGTGTGTGTATGAAACGGTTTCAAAATCTATAATAAATTCAATAACTTGATTTTAAATTCGAATTAAACTGGGAATTGTAAATAAAAGTTGTTTGAAATCAAGTAGGCTATCATCTAAAAATAAACTTAGGTTTTTAAAATGGATAATTAGCTTAAAAACTTTGAATTTACAGTAAAATGGTAAATGGGGTCAAAAATTTATTAAAACAATTTTAAGTTTTGATTGCACAATTGAAATAGCAATTGAAAATCATGAATTTTAGTGTGATTGTTACAATTTTAAATTGGGTAATTTGGGAGATGTCCGGGTTTATCTTCTTTGGTCTTTTTGGCCAAATCACGGCAATCCATGGCGAACTGGGCCTCGCCGTTGGTCATGAAGGTGGAGGGGGCTTCAGAGATCATGCGAAAAATGCTTCAAGAATTTTTAGTAAAGTGTGATGATTGTGGATCGAGGAGGTAGGGTTTTATTACCTGTTTTTGGCCGATGTGTACATCGTGGTTTCGCGGTGTCGTGGGGATACCGGAGACTGTCGCGAGTGAAGCTATGGTTTCGAGGTGACGTGGGAAGGTTACGGCAGTGGTGGCAAGGTTGCTCGAGTTTGGAGTTGCCGTGGATATTGGGTTTTCTGGTGACGCTGCTTCAGACAGTTTTGGGTTGAAGGATGAAAACTCATTCTCGATCGAGTTTGGGTTTTCTGGGTTCAGTATGTTGATGTCGAAGTAGAAGTCGACTTGGGGATGACCGGAGAGGGGTTCGTCATTGGCGAGGTTGGTCGTGCACGTTCATGTGCACGGCTTTGTGCATCTGGAAATGGGGAGTGGGAGAAGAAGGTGGGGACTCGAAGAATGTAGCGTGTTTTTGACGTTCTGACTCGAAGCATGAAGGAAGGTAAGAAGCACGGGTTAGTATCGGGGTTGACGCGAGTTTTTGGAGAAGATTACTCGGGTTTGGGTAGAGGTTTACTCGGGTATTAAGCATTCAGGGAGTAGAACGAGTTGTTTAAGTTGTTAATGCAAAGAATATTTTATTTTAGGAATTAAGTTTTTAAAACAAGGGTTAAACAAGTTTCAAATTGAATTTGTTTCAAAGTTATGTTTTAAAACAAGTTTATATATTTTAAAATATGGGAGTTTTAAAATAAAATAAGTAGATTTTAAGATAAAATTTATATTAAACTTTAATAAATGAATTTGGAGAGTTTTAAAGATTTAAAAGTTCAATTTTAAAATTTGTTTAAATTATAATTGATTTCTAAATATTATATCTTATTTAAATATAGTTTAATGATTTAGAATTTGATAGTCAATTGTAATAAAGATTATCTTTAGTTATTTTGAATTTGATTTAATTAAAGATAAATACATTTGTAAAGATAATTGAGATAATTAAATTATTTTTAATTATCGAGTTTTATTTGTTAATAAATGATTTAATAATGGTTTCTTAATTAAGAATCTTTTAATATAGTAAGTCAAGAATCATTTAATTAATTTTAAATGATTAAGTTAAATAATTAATTAAGTAATTAATTTGTGATTAATTAAGATAATCATTTATGGGTTAATCTAATATAATTACTTTGGAAAGTAATTAAGTAATTAAGTGATTAATTACTAAAGGTAATTAAGTAAAGGATAATTACTTTATTAAAGGTAATTAGGTAGATGTGATTAAGAGTTAATCACTTTAGTTATTAATTGAAGAATTAATTAATAATTAGTTATGGTTTAAATTATTTGATCAATGATTAATTAATAAAAGGATTAAGAGTAATTAATTAAGTGATTAATTACTTGTAAAAGTAATTAATTAAGAAAGAAATTTAATTAATGAAGAAATCATTAATTAATAGAAATAATTAATTGTAAATTAATAATTTAAGAATAATTAATTTATAATTTAGTTTTAATTACTTAATGTAATAAAAGTAATTAATCAGAGGTGATTAATTAAAAGTAATTAATCAAGTAGTTTTAATTAAAAGTAATTAATCAAATATGGTTTATTAGAAGTAATTAATCAAGTATGATTAAAGGATAATTAAGGAATAATTATCAGGATAATTGAAGAATAGTTAATCAAGATTGATTTATTTAGAAGGTAATTAAGAGGTAATTACTTAGTATAATTTGGAAGTAATTAATCAGGATGATTAATTAATATGGTAATTAAGTAATAATTACTTAAAGTAATTTAGTGATAATTAATCAGGGAAGATTAATTGAAATGGATAATTAAGTGATGTTAGTTAATTAATTTGTAATTAATTAATGAATAAGAAGTTGAATTGAAGATAATCCAAGTGATTAATTAAGGATTAATTTAATTTAAGGATTAATTAAATTAATCAAGTTTGAATCAAACTTGTGTATGAATGATTAATGATTGGATGATATATGTCATTGGATGAGTTAATGATTGGATGTTGTTGGATGACATTGATGGATGGGTGATGATGTGAATATGCTATATCTGAATGTGATATATATGCTGCTTTGTGATATGTATAAATGCATGTGATAATAAATGATTATCTATCTGTGTAATATAAATACATCCATTTATGTTAAGTGATATTTCTAAATATCTATTGTTTAAATCCCTTAAGTATAACTTGGACATTAAAATGGCGTTTGGTGTCGATGAGACCGAGATCGGGTTTCCATATTTGGATATCCGAAAACCACATCGATTCCAATTAAACGTTAGGTCGTTAATCCAAATGGAGCAAGTGAAGACTCGAGGTGTAAGGGCTATACGTCAGTATAACTCTGTGGGTGATTCGGTAATGAGTTTGACGGAATAGTGCTTATAGATTCGAGAAGGAGATTCAGAGTGCAAAGGCTATGGTCGTTGACTCTGAGGGTGATTCCAAAACGAGTGCAACGAGATTGTGCCTTCGGTTTCGTTCGAACCCGGAACGAAATTGTATGAATTGAATGCTTTCAGCACATCGTCAGGCGGACGATGAGCATTCTAAGATAATTGGTCCTATAAAAGTAATCGCAGCCTCAAGCCTCATCAACCGAGAATGGCTAAAACATGGGAGGTGCAGCAAGGCTTCGTGGGTCGCTCCCACTGGAGAGCGAGATACATCCCTGTCTAGATGTCCCTTTTTATTTCGTCTTTGTGGGCGGTTGGGACTGCAGCCAACTGCGGGGTGGTCTTGTTCGGGACTGTTCAGTAAGGAATGGTCTCGGCCTTGTGTTGCAGGGGAGTTAGGGTGGCTCCTCGGTACGGTGATCTAGGCCACGTACTGTGACGGGCGGTACCCCAGTAGCCCTGCCATTGTTGGAAACCCATTTTCCCTACGAGACCCTACGGTTTTGTTTGTATTACCCACTTTTGTGGCTAGTAGCTGGAATTTAATCATGTAAAAATTTCGGCTATTTCATATTTATTTGAAAACCCTAGACACTATTATAATATCACTGGATTTCCTATCAAATGTTTTGGTTAGCGTAAGGTAAAAACTTTTCCATGTTTATGTGTGGGAAGTCTTACGTGATACCTTTTCTTTTCAAAGGATTTTCTAAAGTTAAGCAATCTTAAACCGTTTACTCACACCAGACCCCTGTCTGACCCGAGTGTTTATTTTCTGTTTTATTAAACTCTTGGGTACTCATATTATATATGAGTAGTCAAGTGATTCAGGTTTTCTCTTGACGAATTTTGGAGGAGCTTTGGAGCAGGAGGCTTCAGCGTGTAGATATATGGTTAGAGTTTCCGTTGTGTGGTATTCTATGTTGTTTTCTTGTATTGTATTAGACAAAAGTGTTATAACTGTCTAAATTGAGATGTTTAGTAGTGTACTCTGATGTATATGATACTATGTATATGTTCTATATTATATTCAAATCGTTCCGCTGTGAGATTCTGATGTGTTATTTTCTCTTTCTTCTCTTTCTTTTCTTCTTCTATCCCTTTCTTTCTTAATTAGTGATGCGATTTTCCGAGAGTGGAAAGTCGGGTCGCTACATATATCAGGAGCCATTTTGATCGTATTTGGAAGATAGGTTTTCAAATCGACTATTTTAAATTTAAAATTCACTTAAACCGATTTCTACGCGTTTTAGCTTGCCCCGGATAAACTGTAAATCCGATTAATATTAAATTTGAAATCTTATAATAATTTAACATTACGGATCCAATAAAACTAGTTTCATCCAAATCCGAGACTGTTTGAAAAATGACTATTTTTACTCGTCAATTAAATATTAAAATATTCAATTTCCACAAATTAACTTTTTATTCAATTTTAAAAGTTCTATAGCATCATTCTAACTCCAATATGATTTAATACAACTTTACAAATCAATTTTAATCACATTAAACCCATTTGCAATTATTTCTGTAATTTCAAATATTAAATTATCGATTTAATTATCCAATTAAATCTAGATATTCGAAATAAAATTTATTCGACTTACAAATTTTACTTGTTAATATTTAAAATCAATTAAATATACGAATTTCAAATGACAGAAATTCTGGGTCGTTACATTGCTCAACATCTTCAGAGTTGGAGAGATTTACTGCTATATCTTCTCGTGGGGTTTTCGCCCCCAGATTCAAGTTTGTAGCAGGTTGTTTGCAGTTGGTGGAGTCCTTGTGTTTCTTTTTATGACGATTCCAGCAGCTCCACTCACTACTCCTTTTTGCTTCTGCTTTACATTTCTTTCGTTTAGGCCAGAAACGAAAGACTTTTTCTGCTCCATGGCGGCCATGGGTTCTGGCATGGTTCTTGGTGCAGCCAGCAATTGCATGTTTAGGAGAGCATTTAATTTATCCATAAGAGATTTTTGGCCATTCTCTGTTTTTTGGTTGATTTCACCAACTATCTTATTCAATTCACTTTTACTGACAACTTCATGCTGGGTAGAAGATTTCGACACCCAATCTTTGGTGTTAGCTCCAAAATTCGCTCCAATTAGTAGATTATTAGTGTTGTGACTTCAATTTGCTGAGAATTGGTCTCTTCTCTAGCTGTAACAGCTTCCATGGATTTTCTGGAAGTAGCTCTCTTTCTCCCCACCATTGATCTTCAATGGCAAGCTTCAAACTTCCTTGAGCTGATTTGATGGATCTAGTTTCTGGATCTGGCGGATCCAAAGAGGAAAACTGGATCTATGCCTGAATTCACTTAGTTCTCAGTGGAAGCACCAAAATGCTGACCCAAAAAATGGATCAACATCCTAGTTTGAGTGTGAAAGCACCATCCCTGTTTCTTAGGGCAAACAATATAGAAAATAAATGTAAAAAAGAGAAAAAATAGTAAAGAGACATGAGTATTTTATAGGGTTCGTCTGTTAATGAAGCCTTCGTCCACTTTATAGCTTCTACTAACTGAATGCTATTACAGTATTGATTTGGATTATAATATGATTGAATCTTCTAGACTAGATCTAGTCATAAGTACTTGGAGGCAACTGGAGGTTCTCAGTTGCTCCATTATGACCATTGTGTAGGAGAACAAGAGTGAAGAATAACAATGGCAGAGTTCCATCAGCCAATCCAAAGGATCCCCTTTCTGTTATAGATGGGATGGTATTTATTGGAGTTGAAGAGCACACGGGCCAGAGCCGCTTTGTTGGAATCCTTCATTCCTCACATAGAGGAAGTCCAGAAAGATTGAAGGTCATTTCCGCAAAGTATTTGGATCGGTACTTATGGTATGGATTCGATCCAATTTGATCAGTACCGATCGAAATAGTTAAGCATTTTGGATGCTTTGACTAATTGGTTATCTTCCTTGCCTGGTTACCCTTCATGTAGTTTTGTAGCCTGTTGACTTGTTTTGATGATGATCTACCTGTGGGTTAGATTGAACTGTATTCCCAATCGGATGAACCTCCACTCTTTGAACTAGGTTGCATAGAATGCTACCAAAGTTGTTGGGTGAGTTTAGTGGAGACATAGGAGTGTGATGCAAGAGATTCGGAGTTACCCCGAGTCAATAATTTGAATCAACACCAGTCCAATTGGATCGGATCAGTGCCGATGCAAAAAAGTTGCTTACTTTTGACTAAAACGTTTGGGAGCTTTTGTCTAGTTCTTTTGAGCCTTCCAACCAAGTTTTGAGTCATTCTAACTTAATCCAAATGTTCTAACTTCTAATGAATACTATTGGGTTAAAAACCTTGTTAACAGTGGGTGTCCATAATTTTAGTATTTAGGTTATGATTGGATAAAAAGTATTCTCACTGGTATGTCCTAGTGGATGGAGTAAGTCTAAAAATTGGTCCACAAGTAAGGCCCAAATTTATTTTGGATCTCAGGCTAATCTTAAATTACGATTTGAAAATTTAAAACTTATTTTTAATTTAATTTTAGGTTTAAAATATAAAAATTGATTTTATAAATGTTAAAAAATAAATTTAAAAAAAATAAATTTAAAAATTTTCAAAATTGTCTTGAGAGGTCGGTTTTAATATTTTTCAACTTTTTAAATATTTAATTAATTTTATTAATTAAATATATACTAAACTAAAGGTTTATATATATATATATATATATTCAGTATTGATACACGTAGCTAAAAATTTTATCATTGAAAATTTATCTTAAATTTAAGGTAAATTAAATAAAACATTTAAAAATTACTATTTTTTAACTAAATAAATAGTTTATTTTATAAATACTTAATTAAAATATGTACATTGATATATATGTGTGTGTCTATGTGTATAATAACCCAGTATTTAGGCATAATTAATAAAAGATAATAATTATTACTTAATTGGCAAAAATGGGTTTTCTAAATTAAATGTGAATAATTTGGATTTATTTTGGAATATTGGAATTTTATAATAAATTATTTAGGGAAGTAATTAAGTGGTTTTGAGAATAATTATTTGTTTGAAAGATTGTAAAATAAATTAATTTAGAAATTATCTAATATTAGTTTAAAATAAGAATGTTATATATTTAAACTTAAACAAGTTAAAATATAGGAAATTAAATTTGGGAAATTTTATAGTGATAAGTAAATAATTGAGTATTATGAATGTAAATTTTGTTTGGAATTTTATTGTTATTTCTTTAAAAATTAAATAATAAATAATATAAAAATATATTTTTACTTAAGCCTAAAAGGTTAGTCCCAAGCGCAAGTATTCGTCACCCGGAACCATTTCTAGATTCTTCTATTCTCTCGATATTTCACCCCATTTTATAACCATAACTTATCTCGTTCATCTTCTCAACTACAGGAAATTAAAATTTAATCAAAACCTCTTACCTTTGAAAATTAAAATCAAATTAAATAAATTATTTAATATTTTCAAATTCAAATATGTGTATCTCGATGCCTATATGCACTTTATGCGGGATGGATTTGAGAATTAGGTTGTTGTGTCGGATTCTGGGTATGTGCAATCAGAGAGAGGAAGAAAAAAGGAAACACAGTGTACAGGTGAGTGATCGCATTAATAAATCTATGTCTTTATCGTTCAATCCTTAGTGTATGATGTGTTTGGGTTGATCCTTTCTTATAAATGTTGCTTGTGCATTGAATTGGAAGAGACATGGTTGAGGGAGAAGGAAATGTTCGCCTGAATCATCGATCACCTGCACATTTTTTCCTTCGATTGGTCGACCATCTAGATCACCTAATCGTCACAATTTTTTTTGTGCGACCTATTTATTTTGCTTATTTAATTTATTATATTAGTGTTATTAAATAAAAGATATTATATTGATATATATATATATACACTTTTGATTAGAAAAAAGTTTTATTTTAAAATTAAATATTTTGATATATTTGAATTATTTAATTGTTGAAAGAAAATTTAATTTTGAATTTAAATAATTATTCAAAAGCGTATAAAGTTTCTAGAAAAATATTAAGTAACTTCTAAATAGTATTTTATGGATTTTAAAGTGTATTTTATACATTTTGAATACAGGTAAATAGGCACAAGGAAGAAGTTGCAAAAAAATTTGTCCAAGGGACAACAAGTTTGCTTTTTAACCCGAAGGACACTTTTTAGTGTAAAATGAAAATGATAGTTACAACTATCATTCTGTGATTTACACTAAAAAGTGTCCTTAAGCCTAAAAAACAAACTTCTTGTCCCTGAAACTAAATTTTTTTCTAACTTTTTCCTTTAGCCTAAAAACCCCTTTTGAATATAGTATAAATTTTTAAAAATATATTTATATGAATTTGGAAAGAAAAGAAATTGATTAGGATATTAAATAAATAATTTAAATATACTATTTATTTATAGAAAATTATAGAAAATTTGTTAAGGGTAATATTTAGCTTTACAAACTATTTTTGGGGTTTCAAAGGAAAGAAATAAGTTTTATTATGTGTGACGAGGAACTAGGATAAATAGAGTTATGATACCATTTAGGATGGAACGTTCGATAATATTTCTCCGGTTATTATTTGGACTCGTTATATAGAATATTATGGAGATTGAGTGTAGTTTATATGCAGTGAATAAACTATTAACTTCATGTAGGGATATGGGACACCGATGTGATACTTATTTGGTTATTCATTATAAGTAAATGTCACTCAAGTGATGGGAACTGGGATTATACTTACATGAGAATTCTCGAGGTAGAGCAGGATTATATGCTCGGCGTAGAGCAGGTTTATATGGTCGGTGTAGAGCAAGTATATACATATGCTCTGGGTAAAGCATTATGGATCATTTAGTTTTGGGGGTGTACCATACGTATTTTTTCTTTGTAAAGTGATCCAGGATATGATTAGGAGTTATCAAGAACTAGATTAGCCAATGTCTACCTTGGTGGCCTGATCTTAGGGTCGTGCCCCGGATCCGTGACACCTTTTTTTGTTTCAGATGTGCATCATGGGATTTGAATAAAGGGTGCTATAGCCCTATCCCCCTTAGTCATGAAGGCCAGCAGTATGTTAAAATAGAGGTGTGATCTGGGTCGTGATAAATGCACAATGTAGTCTTGTAGTGTATTATGACATGCGGTGGACATAGTCATGATACCAGGTTGGAAACCGAAGACTGTAGGAGCGGCTTAAGGCGGTTTAGCACTAGGTTCCTAGAGATGGCGGGGTAGCTATCAGATTCTGGTTCAACATGGATTGGTAGATAAGTATATATTATTTATATACCACACCTAAGCATTAGAGCTGATCCGGGCGAAAAGGTGCTCTTGGAGATGGCCAATAGCCATGTTGACGTTTGACTTGGTGGCGTAACCCAAACATTATGAGATTATTGGGTGGTGTAACCCATACATTATGATTAGATTTCCATCACCACTTATTTCTAAATGAAGAAATAAAATTACAACTGCATAGGTATTTAGAATATAGTGGATTATCATGCCTTTTATTGCATGTGATTTTATTAATAGGCGGCCTATATTTCGTATTGATAATGATGTTTTGTTATTTGAGATTGAGAGATATATTTGGGTAATGCCTTGTGCTAGCCTAACTATTGATCGCTATTTATTATTTTTTGAACTTCGATTATGATTTCTGGATATGTTTGACTTACCGATTCGATGTTGATTCTGTTTTTCCTAATTTGATGTGATTTATATAGATGTTGACATCTTTATGCATGGTTTTGTGATATTATGATGTTATGAGATTCATTTGAGATTATCTTTTGGTATATTAATTGTACAAATATACCATATGTACATTATTGCATACTTATTGATATTATGGTTATTATACCCTCACATGTTGAGTTACCTATGTATGAAACCCTTGGATTAGACATAGTCTGACCCGTGTGTTATTTATAATACTCGGATCAGTCCAAGATTTTTCAGGTTCGGGGATGTGTGACTAGCTTGTGTTTATTGGGCATGAAGGAGATTAGATATTCTGTAACGACCCAGAATTTGACCACTTTAAAATTCATTATTTAGAGTGATTTTAAATATAAAATATAAAAGATTTTATGATTTAAATAATATTCGATAGGATTTGGAAGTAGAAACAAACATAAAAATAGTAACATTTGTCTATATCGACAAAAATGACAAAATGCTGATTTCAAAAAAGTATGTTTCAATGGTTAAGTAAATTATCTTGATTAATTTATGAGTGTTTATATTTTTAAATAGCATTATAAAAATTTATTTTTAATTTTGGTTTACATAAATAAATATTTCAACTAAAACATCAAAATGTGACCGTAAAACATTTTGTCGAAAAACGACGTTTGGTAGATTAAAAGTTATCGCAACATCGTCGCACCTTTATTTTCTTATATAGGAACATATATTCAGATAGTTCAAGTATTAATTAATTCAATAAACAAGTTTACTTTTACTAAATAAAATTAGAAAACTTATAGAAGTCATTGGTAAAAGTAAGTAAGAATTAATAAAAGTAAGTAAGAAAAAGTAAACATCAAATCACATCAAATCAAAGCCAACATAATTATGATATTCTTTGCTTGATCTTTAAGTGACTAAGGCATAAAGTAAGGATGTGAAAGGTGATGTAAAGTATTGAAAAAGTGGAGATTTATTTAAGTTGAAGTAAGGTTAGATTGGAAATTTGGTAAGAGGTTATTTTTATAAATTACCACTTTCTTTCTTTTTCTATAAATATCCACCTCCTTCTTCACTTTCATTCACATTTTTCTTCTTTTTATTTTTTCAAGCTTTTTTTATTCTTCCTCTTCTCTTTAATGGCTTCCATGCCATATAAAAAATTAGAAAGAAATAATGTCAAAATATTTATAAAATATTCAAAAGAAATAAATGGTCATTCTCTTCGAATCAAACTCCTCTTTTCTTCGTATTTTACCTCTTCTTCTCTCGGCCATAACTTCTTCAAAACCGTATCAAAATACAATTTTTTTTTAAATCATGTATTTTTCCAGTGGCTACGAGTTTCATGTTGACCACTTTGTTAAATTCTGAAGATAACTATGTCAAAAATACATTTCTTTCCAGTACATTTTCTGGCCCAGTTTTTAAGCCAGAGAATAAGCGAATTTGTTTTGATCATAACTTAATCATAACATATTCAAATTAAGAAATTCTTTTTTTTGAACCATATAAAACTCCAGTGGCTATAACTTTTATGGTGGACACTTTTTTCAATTTTGAAGTTTGCTATACCTGAAACTCAATTCTTTGAAGTGCATTTTCGGGCTTTATTTTTGTGAATCCAAGAATTTCTCTTTTTCTTTCGACCATATCTTCCTCAAAATTAACCAAAATCAAGTGATTCTTTTTTTAAAATTCCAGATAAAAGAATTTTCAACAACTTTTATGTTAACAAGTTTTTCAAATTTTGAGAGTAAAAGAGTCAAAAATAAGAGAGAATATGACCTAATTTTCGGGCCTAATTTTGAGAATTCAAGTTCAAAGCTCCACCACTTCTTTTTATACTTTCGGCCAACTTTCATCTCAAGCCTTGGCCAAGCACTAAGAAGGAGGAATTTGAGCTTATATTTATTTGGTTTCGAAGTACGGTAGGAAGTGCGCGTTAAAACTTAAGTTTATTGCCTTAAAGTTTGACGAAGTGGAATCCAAAGTAAGTTATTTCTTATTTTTTGTTCATTAAAACCATTGCTATGTTGAAAGAACTTTAAGCGTTAAGTTGTTTGAAAACCTAGTTAATTGCTTGTTTACTTTGTTTCCTAGAACAATGGTTTGATTTCCTTGTTTGATATTATGTTTGGATGATTAATTAAGTAATTTAAAACTTAGAAGTTAAATACTTAATGGGGTATGCGAAAACGACTAGTACATGTGTTTCGTCTGTGAGATCCAAGGAGACTTAGGTGAGGGACGGAACATGTTGAAGGGAAAGCCTGGATACTTAAAAATAAATATCAAACCGTTAAAGTGTTATAAATATTTGATAGAATGAAGCATTGTTTATCATTTATTATTGCGTTTATTTCATTGATTGATTGTTTGAATTTGGTTCGGCCTGTTTATGAGCACTGATTATTATTTATTGATTATTAACTTTGCTCGACCAGTTTATGAGCACTGATTATTATTATTGATTGTTTACTTTGCTAGACCAGTTTATGAGCAATTTAATATCCATATGCATGGGTTGGGTTGAAAATAATTGTAGGTTAACACCTTGTGATTTATTTCACAATTTGACTATAAGGTGTTTAGCGGTAATATTTGGTTCACTTCAATTTAATGAATTGTTTTGAAAATTGATTTTCAAATGGAATTGTTATGAAATGTTTTCCCTTCAAAAGAAATAGAAATGTTTGGTAATGAATATTTTGAAGTTATATTATACAAAAGTGATTTATATAATGAATGGTTTTATTAAAGTGTTTTATCAAACGGAAAGAATTTCGAGGACTAAACCCAATGGTTTTAAGATGATTTTTGAACAGATTTGGGAAATGAAAATTGTTATAGATTTGAAAGTACTTGTGAATATTAGTGTGAAATGATTTATCACTTCGGGATATAAAATGATTTGTTATGTTACCAATGATTTGGGTAACCCGTAACTAAAAAGGTGGGCATGTGTTTTTGGTATAGTCCGCTCTTAGAATAGAGGGATATACTTATTTATCGATTGTATTAAGGCTGGGACCCAGTTGCCTTGTTATTGGGAGAAACCACCCGATCTGGTTGCATATGGTTTGATATGTTTTATTACAGTATTTGGGATTTCCAAATAAACTTTTCAAAAGTGATTTGATTTAAAATCCCGAAGTAAAGTATAATTTGAATATAAAGGATATATATATATTTCAAAAGTTTTGAAATAAGAATTCGAGAATACAGTCCAAAGAGATAATTTCCATAAAGGTAATTAGATTTGAAAATCTAAATTTAAAGATTAAGCCTAAGTGGGTAGTTTTGGAATTGCATATTTGTTTGTTGCATCGTAGGCTCCATGAGTCCTATTTGCGGTAGGAGAACTACGTTGGCTTGATCCTGTATCTAATTGGGTACCTAATTAGATAGGGGTACATAGGTAGTCACAAGTGGTAGTGATGCAGCCCCTAAAATGATATAACATTTTCATGTTTATCTGTTAATGGTTGTTGTTTATCTCGTGTTATTGTATTTTTCCTGCTTACTATTTTATTCCTCATTTGACATTTTTATTGAGCTAGCAGGAATGGCTATTGTTGTCTCTCTTGTTAGAGTTGCACAGCATTAGATTTATTTGTATTTGGTTTGTATATATACATACCTAGTAGATTAAATTGGTTACTCTGATAACTTGTAAAAATTGAAATTTTATCCCACACATTTAATATTGTTAAATATTTATCAAATATGGTGTATTAAGTTGGTAGTTTTCATTAGTAGTTTTAGAACGGACGGATTTTTCGGCAATTTTAACTGGTTCGAAAATCTGGGTCGTCACACGTGGTATCAGAGCTTAGGTTAGGTGCCTAAGTAAAATTCATCTAGGGTTAGTATATCAACCTAGGAATTTTAAAAATGAAACTACGTTAATTTGATAAATAAAATGGATAGGATAAGGCACCGTACCTCCAACCGGGGTTATGGGTGATATTACTATTTTTGGTGTGCATAACTTTCGTTAATTGTTGTTTTTTCGTTATATTTTTTTCATCCTTGTAATTTCGAGGATGAAATTCTTTTAAGTAGGGGAGAATGTAACGACCCGAAATTTGACCGCTTTAAAATATATTATTTAGAGTGATTTTAAATATAAAATATAAAAGTTTTATGATTTAAATAATATTCGATAGGATTTGGAAGTAGAAACAAACATAAAAATAGTCACATTTGCCTATATTGACAAAAGTGACAAAATGCTGATTTCAGAAAAGTATGTTTCAATGGTTAAATAAATTATCTTGATTAATCTATGAGTGTTTATATTTTTAAATAGAATTATGCAAATTTATTTTTAATTTTGGTTTACATATACAAATAGTTCAACTAAAACGTCAAAATGTGACCGTAAAACATTTTGTCGAAAAACGACGTTCGGTAGATTAAAAGTTGTCGCAACATCGTCGTACCTTTATTTTCTTATATATGAACATATATTCAAATAGTGCAAGTATTAGTTAATTCACTAAACATGTTCACTTTTATTAAATAAAATTAGAAAACTTCTAGAAGTCATTAGTAAAAGTAAGTAAGAATTAATAAAAGTAAGAAAGAAAAAGTAAACATCAAATCACATCAAATCAAAGCCAACATAATTATGATATTCTTTACTTGATCTTTAAGTGACTAAGGCATAAAGTAAGGATGTGAAAGGTGATGTTAAGTATTGAAAAAGTGGAGATTGCTTTAAGTTGAAGTAAGGTTAGTTTGGTAATTTGGTAAGAGGTTATTTTGGTAAATTACCACTTTCTTTCTTTTTCTATAAATATCCACCTCGTTCTTCACTTTCATTCACATTTTTCTTCTTCTTATTTTCTCAAGCTTTTTCATCTTCTTCCTCTTCTATTTAATGGCTTCCATGCCATATAAACAATTAGAAATAAATAATGTCAAAATATTTATAAAATATTCAAAAGAAATCAATGTCCATTCTCTTCAAATCAAACTCCTCATTTCTTCATATTTTACCTCTTCTTCTCTCGGCCATAACTTCTTCCAAATAGTATCAAAACACAATTTTTTTTTCAAATCATGTATTTTTTCAGTGGCTACAACTTCCATGTTGACCACTTTGTTAAATTCTGAAGATAACTATGTCACAAATACATTTCTTTCCAGTTCATTTTTTGGCCCAGTTTTTAAGCCAGAGAATAAGCGAGTTTATTTTGATCATAACTTGATAATAGCAGATCCAAATTAAGAAATTATTTTTTTCAAACTATATGAAATTCCAGTGGCTATAACTTTTTTGTTCGTCACTTTTTCTAGTTTTGAAGTTTGCTATACTTGAAACTCAATTCTTTGAAGTGCATTTTCGGGCTTTATTTTTGTGAATCCAAGAATTGCTCTTTTTCTTTCGACCATATCTTCCTCAAAATTCAACACAATCAAGTGTTTCTTTTTTTCAAATTCAAGAGAAAAGAATTTTCAACAACTATTATGTTAAAAAGTTTTTCAAATTTTGAGAATAAAAGAGTCAAAAATAAGAGAGAATATGACCTATTTTTCGAGCCTAATTTTGAGAATTCAAGTTCAAAGCTCCACCACTTCTTCTTTATACTTTCGGCCAACTTTCATCTCAGTCCTTAGCCAAGCACTAGGAAGGAGGAATTCGAGCTTATATTCATTTGATTTCGAAGCACGATAGGAAGTGTGTGTTAGATCTTAACTTCCTTGTCTTAAAGTTTGATGGAGTGGAATCCAAAGTACGTTATTTCTTATTTTATGTTCATTAAAACCATTGCTATGTCGAAAGAACTTTAAGCGTTAAGTTGTTTGAAAACCCTTGTTAAATGCTTGTTTACTTTGTTTCCTAGAACAATGGTTTGATTTCCTTGCTTGATATTATGTTTGGATGATTAATTAAGTAACTTAAAACTTAGAAGTTAAATACTTAATGGGGTATGCGGAAACGACTAGTACATGTGTTTCGTCTGTGAAATCCAAGGAGACTTGGGCGAGGGACGAAACATGTCGAAGGGAATGCCCGAATGCTTCAAAATAAATGTCAAACCGTTAAAGTGTTATAAATATTTGATAGAATGAAGCATTGTTTATCATTTATTATTGTGTTTATTTCATTGATTGATTGTTTGAATTAGGCTCGACCAGTTTATGAGCACTGATTATTATTTATTGATTATTAACTTTGCTCGACCAGTTTATGAGCATTGATTATTATTATTGATTGTTGACTTAGCTCGAACAGTTTATGAGAAATTTAATATCCATATGCATGGGCTGGGTTGGAAATAATTGTAGGCTAACACCTTGTGATTTATTTCACAATTTAACTATAAGGTGTTTAGCGGTACTATTTGGTTCACTTCAATTTAATGAATTGTTTTGAAAATTGGTTTTCAAGTGGAATTGTTATGAAATGTTTTCCCTTTAAAAGAAATTGAAATGTTTGGTAATGAATAATTTGAAGTTATATTATATAAAAGTGATTTATATAATGAATGGTTTTATTAAAGTGTTTTATCAAACAGAAAGAATTTTAAGGACTAAACCCGATGGTTTTAAGATGATTTTTGAACAGATTTGGGAAATGAAAATTATTATAGATCTGAAAGTACTTGTGAATATTAGTGTGAAATGATTTATCGCTTCGGGATATAAAATGATTTGTTATGTTACCAATGATTTGGGTAACCCGTAACTAAAAAGGTGGGCATGTGTTTTTGGTATAGTCCGCTCTTAGAATAGAGGGATATACTTATTTATCGATTGTATTAAGGCTGGGTCCCAGTTGCCCTGTTATTGGGAGAAACCTCACGATCTGGTTGCATATGGTTTGATATGTTTTATTACAATATTTGGGATTTCCAAATAAACTTTTCAAAAGTATTTTGATTTAAGATCCCGAAGTAAAGTATAAGTTGAATATAAAGGATATATATATTTCAAAAGTTTTGAAATAAGAATTCGAGAATAAAGTCCAAAGAGATAATTTTCGTAAAGGTAATTAGATTTGAAAATCTAAATTTAAAGATTAAGCCTAAGTGGGTAGTTTTGGAATTGCATATTTGTTTGTTGCATCGTAGGCTCCATAAGTCCTATTTGCGGTAGGAGAACTACGTTGGCTTTATCCTATATCTAATTGGGTACCTAATTAGATAGGGGTACGTAGGCAGTCACAAGTGGTAGTGATGCAGCCCCTAAAATGATATAACCTTTTCATGTTTATTTGTTAATGGTTGTTGTTTATCTCATGTTATTGTATTTTTCCTGCTTGCTATTTTATTCCGCATTTGACATGTTTATTGAGTTAGCAGGAATGGCTATTGCTGTCTCTCTTATTAGAGTTGTGCAGTGTTAGATTTATTTGTATTTGGTTTGTATATAAGCATATTTAGTAGATTAAATTGATTACTCTGATAACTTATAAAAGTTGAAATTTTATCCCACACATTTAATATTATTGAATATTTATCAAATATGGTGTATTAAGTTGTTAGTTTTCATTAGCAGTTTTATAACGGACGGATTTTTCGGCAATGTTAACTAGTTCGAAAATCCGAGTCGTCACATATTCAGTATAGATTTCATCATCTTGTATTGTATTGTTTCATGTATGTATATTCGCGTGATGTATATTAGACATGCGTTGTATATTTTGTATTATATATTACGACTGCTATTCTGACTCCGTTTCTTTGTTTTTTAATGTATATTATGTATTTTTCTATCCAGAAGGCATACATATTTATTGCTTTGTGTCGATAATGCGTAAGTATTAGTAAATTATTTATTTGATGTTTAAATACGTACCGATGTTAGCCCAAGAGAATATTGAGGAATGTACCCCATATAGCCTCATCCTCCGTATTATTCGATGGTATTATACAGTAATACTTTTCAATGGAATGGGTAAAGAGGTGGGGTACTGCAATATATATATATATATATATATGTATATATATATATATGTATATATGTATATATATATATATGTATATATATGTATATATATGTATATATGTATATATGTATATAAACTATAAACGTTATTGTTTAATATTAAAATGTTAATTTTCTCAAAATTGTTTTAAGAAATTAAACCAAATAAATTTTCAAAATTTATCTATTAAGCTTTTTAATTGAGTAATAAATTAGTTAAATAGTTAATTAATTGGAGTATATATGTCAGATATAAATGTCTAAAACTTTAAAGGTTATAACTAAATATTCTTCTTAAATATTTAAAGATTAATAAGTAAAATTTCTGAAATTTGATATAGAATTTAGTTAAATTAGTTAATTAAATTTGAATTAATTAATAAGATGCATATAAGTATTAAATAAGTTACTTAAATTAAAATAGTTATAAATAAATTAAACTTGTATAATTGTATATGTATGAATATAATTGTTTGGACCAAAAATGGCACAAATACGCAATCAACCGGTAGGTACAAAAATTAAAGAGATTAAAGACAAAACGAATACATAATTTTTATAGTGGTTCGATAAATACTCCGACCTAGTCCACTTTTCCCTTTTATATTGCTTACATTTTGCTCAAATTAATTCAGTTTTAAGAAAAGGGAAGAGAAAAGCCTCGTTTCAAGTGCATCTCCTCCTCTATTTATAGACGACAACTATCACTAAAATGGCCAAAAAATTACTCATTAGTGTTCTCCACATCGTGCTGAAGTTATTGCTTGAAAATCATGGGCATACTTTTCAACTTGATACTGAGTTGAGGGTATAAAACTTAGTGCTGAATTACGGGGTCTAAGGCTCATTTTGATCTTTTGAACATGCCATTTGGTTCATCCCTAATATGCCTTCTTCTTCCATTGCATTCTAATCTTCAAGTAATTTTGCCTTGTTTTGTTCCCCATCCTTTAGCCAAGTTTTATAGGCGTGTCATTGGTTATAAGTGGAGCCCGAGTTAAATAGGCTAGGTTGAGATTGCCAAGTTGTGATAACTTATTCAATCTCCGCTATCACCTTCGTACTTTTCTACTTGCTATTTTATGATGTTTTGCAAGATTATATATCCATTTCTTTATCTTACTTTAATCATATTCAATTGCTCAAGTCTGTTTTGAGATTTTGGAAAGATTATCAATAACACTTGCCCTCTAAAGCAAGCCTTGTGGATATAAGTGTGCTTCGCTTAAGAAAAAGCATCAAACATTGGCTAATTATCAGCAATTGAGCTCTCTGTCTATGTATTGGATCAATCGTAGTGAATCGTCCAATTCTTTTGGATTCACCTAAAAATTAGAGGTCTTTCTAGACCCAGCATAACTAAGGACTAGAGTCCTCACCTTAAGTGTAAGTTATACTCATAATCATTTTGGATTCTTTTAGGATTATCATATTATATATCATAAATCCAGGCCATCCCACCTTCAGTTGAGGTTATATTGTCATATGTCATTACCAGTATCATTTTTTGTTCTCTAGAGATTTAACTATCATGGGTAAGTCATATATCATATGTTCGGGCACAGCTAATTATAGGTGTGCATTGCCATCAATTGGACCATTACGCATAAATTGTCTAGTGTCACTAACATCCCATCATAAGTAAGTCCAACCGATTCGAGGCAATAAAATAATCTAGTATTCATTATTAAATTGTTTTAAAACCAATAGGAATTCCAATCCCAATTTTCAATTTTCGATCTCTTTGTATCACATAATCAATATCCAATCTGGTTTCCAATCTCTCAAAATCACTTTAATCGCATATCCAATTTAGTTTATGATATCTTCGAATCACATAATCGCATATACAGATTTCCACTTACTCTTTGGTGAGGGGACCTAATATCCAAGCACGTCCATCCACTCACTCTCCGATGAGGCGACTCGCTATCATGTAAAAGCCCATCAACTCACTCTTTGATAAGGGGACTTGCACTTCATGGTTCATCGCTCGATCTCTCCAGTCGGGGAACCATGTCTTATCATTTTATTATATCTAGTTTAAGGAATAACCAAGTTTCGTTTATATCCAGTAACAATATCAGCATTAGTTTTCATGTTCGAATGATATTCAAGTCCAATATCTATCAATTAATTATAGAGTTCAAATCAAATGCATAAAGAAAAAATTAAAATGATCTGATCAAGTCATGGGTTACGACTGAACCTTAACTCAGAGCATGCCTGTGGGACCTTCCGAGATTCCATGCATTAGTAAGTGGCCCAATGATTCCTTCATATCTTATTCAGAGAATGCAAGGGTAGGAAATCAAAATCGACTCTAATCCATTTTGATCATAAGGTAATTGTTATCGACCCAATTCTGTGACTGCATCTAGATATTTCTGCAATATATGGTGGTCCTTCCTACGACCCCGCCATAGTTTCTGCCATGGTAAACTGGTTTTTGACATACCATTGCAAGCGTTTACTCCGAACCTGCTACTTATCAAGTTACATAGGCATCTGCATTCATTTGTTTCATGCCCATAGGAAAATATATCCACATCGCTGCTCCTAATCTGTGGGCTCTCTCTTAATGGTCTTTTTACAAGGAATCTTCCCCCGATATCCATGTAAATCCTCTTTGGGATTTCAGTCAAATATGTGTAGGAGTCCTCCTTTATCACTTCTGTCCTCCTGAACCATCATCTACTTTACGCTTTCCTTTATCCTTTATGCATCCAATCTTGGATGTTCCACTATCCTCCATAATGTTTAATTGGTAGAAAATTTGAAACATAACTTATTAAGTATCAGTCAATTATGTGATAAAGGATTTAAAATTGATGTCGAGAAAAATAAATGCAATATTTTTTATCAAAATAAAATTTTAGGCAACATTTGGTTTAAAAACGAATTTTGAGTTTTTGATTTTTAATATGTATGTCAAATATGAGAAGAATGAAAGAACGACGGAGGAGATGAAAGAAAGATGGATGCAAAGACTAAGGGGATAAAGGGATGATGGAAGAATAGATTGTTTCATGTGCTTATGTTATTTCCTAAAACACAAAAAGTAAAATAAAAAAAAAATTATTTTATATGTTAACTAATTTTCTAAATAGGTCATTTTCGATAATATACATGTGTCATGTGGATTTTTGTATGGACGAAAATCCAAAATTAAAAACAACAAACCAAGTACTACCTTAATTTTTGAAGGATTTAAAAATTGAAACTGTTAACTGGCTTCTTAACCCATAAGAATTCAAAAGGAAGTAGAACATCTACAACAAGTCAAATATCTCAAGGATCGACCAAGAAAACTAGAAGGAAAAGAAGAGAAAGACTAAAGAAAAAATGCCAAAACAAGCTAAGGCGATGGATCGCAAGTAATCCATCGCCTATGGATCGCTAATGATCCATAAAAACTTGCTCATGGATCCTCCAGTCCACTTGCATCATGATCTAATATGTTCCGCGGAGACGCTTTCTAACTTTCATAGCATGCCACAATCTAGCTCAAGAAGTGAAGACTCACCTGCTTCAAGCTGTTTGACCAAAAGCAGCTAATTTAAAATGAACCTATAAAGCTCATACAAAGTCCGATTGACTTGAAACTTTAGGAGAACATTTAGAAAACATAGGAGAAGGATAAAAAAAATGAGATCGTAAGGATTTGATTTGATAGATCACTAGCGACTTAACTAGATGGATCACTAACGACCCATCTAGATTAGGCCCATCACCTCAAATTTTTATGGTGGGTCCCTAACACCTTCTAAAGTGTTCCTGCAAAGTTTCTTCGATTTTATTCAGGTTTGAGCGGGTTATGGATGATTCTTCTGGGCCAGATGACCCATGAAGACGGATGATCAAACTAGCTCCAAACGACTTGATGTTTGGACAAGGCACTTAAATAGAAGACAAGAAGACAACCAAATAAAGATCACTCAAAAATATTCTAAGTGGATGGTTAGCTAGCGATCCACCCTCTACGAATAGCTAGTGATCCATTAAGATAGGTCGGATCACCCTTAAACTTCCTGACCTCCTTCATAGCACTAAGTAGAGGCTTCTAGTAGAAAAATATGCTAAGTTAGCTAGCAATCCATCCCCTATGGATGGCTAGCGATCCTTAGAAATGACCCAGATTGATTTAAGATTTTTGGTGATGACTTGCCATATCAAATGGACTCTTCTACACTTGGACTTCTGGCCCAACACTCACTGGATTCAACTATAAATACTCATCTACCTGCAACTAGAGATGGATCCTTTCCAAAGAGAGGGCTGCTATTACTCTACTGGAATTCCTTCACTTCTTCAACTTTCTTCTCCCTCACAATAGTCATCAAGGGGGTTACGTTGATTCTTTGGTCAACCCTTGTACTTACGACTTATTCTAACTGATTGTAACTTCGATCTAAGGAATAACTGGTTCATATCCAGAGAGATTCAACTAGTATAATCATAACAAAAATTGATTAAAGTGGACGTAGGCCATAGTCAACCGAACCACTATAAAAATTCTTTGTCTCTTTTCTTACTTCGGCTTTTTATTTGTTGTTTATCTAAGATTTATGCTACTGATTATCCTCACTGGTGCTTTCAAACTTGATCTAGGATGCTGATCCATTTTTTGGATTAACTAAAACATTTATGTTTTAAAAATGAATGTCAAAAACAATACTAGTTTATGCAAATCATGATCCCATGGTTATGGCATAAATGTTTTTATCATATAAATTTTAAGAATATCAACAAACTAGCTGAAAATGAATTAGTTATAGGATTACCAAAAATCAACTACAAGGTTAAAAACCTGTGTGACGCTTGTCAATTAGGTAATTTTTAATAATATATATGTGTATATATATATTCTCTCATTAGTTATGATGGAAACAAAGTAATTATCGATCCTCTCGCTATCTATCATTTCTATTCCAACTCATGTATTGCACAGATACGGAATCCGAAAAATAAAGATGGATGGTTGTGGACAAGTGTTTATGGTAAAGAAGTAAAAATCGATGTATATACAATTAGACATATACTAGGATGTTCTCATGAGGGAATCGATTTAGCAAAAATACCGAACCATAGTCTTTTACTTTGAAATGAAGTTATCCATCAAATTTTGGAAGTTAGGATGCCCCAATGAAATCCATTTACTATGACCATGCACTAGGCTACTTAATAGAATGATAATCAACACAAACATTCCATGTTTAGGTATCCACGAATAAGTTTATCCAAATGACCATTGAGCTTTATGTTCTTTATTTGGTCATCTCCGGGTAAATTGGGCAAAATTTGTTCACGACCAAATTAAGCGTTTTTGGACTCAGCATCGTCGGACCATTGTATATGCTCCGTACATTATGCATATCTTGCAAAACCCTGGAATTCCTTCGTACTTTTCACAATACAAGGAAATTCAAACGAAAGATAGCCGTCTAAGATATTTATCCTTGATGCAACTTCCCAAAAAACCGCCTCCAATCTTCCCCTTCAATCAATGGACTACTCAACACTAACAATAAGTGCATCATGATTCTCAGCCCACTTCTGCTCCTCAACATAATTATTTACCTCATCCTTCAAAATAACCTGCCTCCTTCAGTCATGCTACCGAATATTATTTGGATTCGAAAATTCAAGAAGCTCGCATTGTATCGATGCAAATCGAATCACTTCATGAGTTAGCGCTTAAAAATCATGAATTAATCACGGTCGACCAGCAGATTTTGAACAAAAAGATAACTGGTTTGGAACGTTCTTTATCAACGAGGATGACTAAAATGGAAAAAACTTTAGAAAAGGTTGTTTCCGCTTTAGGAAAAGTTATGAGAATAGTCCATGGCAGATCGTCTTCTCGCTTATCATCTTCACCGTCACCTACACCACCTCCTCAAGCGCAAACACTAGTTTATCGGTCTCATACTTCTCCTAAAGGAACTTCATAGGACAGAGGATAGACTATTATGCAAGAGCAACCTGAGAAAGAGGAAGAAGATAGTGATGATATGTACTTGTCTGACCCTCAGCAATTTCAACATCAATCATATGTGGCTTTTCGAGGATTTCCTATTTAAGAAGATGGGGAGTATAAGATCAAACCAACTGGCCAGGAACATATGACCAAGATCATTTGTCTTATTGGGAATACAACAAAAATTATGGCGGGCTTTCTTACTCTTCCGATCAGCACAACTCCTTTTATTTTCGGTTATTTTTAACTATTTTATTTAGCATTTATGTTTATACTTGTCTATTTTACCTCATCTTGTCATTTAAATTTTAACTCCTGCTTAATTACTTTAGTCTCTGTTTCTGCTTAGCCTTACTTGTCCGCTTGTACTTTTATTTGTTCATACTCAAACATACTATGAGAATGCGTACATACTGACTTTTCTTCTATTTTGGTAATGAAAAAGGGGGAGAAATTTATGCATATACATAGGGGGAGACAAAATCTTTCCTATGATAACATTCTCTATTTTTTATATAAATGACTATATATTTCTTCTATTTTGATTGTATAGTTGTCATTATCAAAAAGGAGGAGAATGATATTAAATTTATGCATATACATATAGGGAGACAAAATCTATCTTATGAGAACATTCTCTATTCTTTATATAAATGACTATAATATTTCTTCTACTTTGATTGTATAGTTGTCATCATCAAAAAGGGGGAGAATGTTAGAACCTCCATTCTATGTTTCAATGACAACTATACATTCACATACTCAAAGGAGATCATAGGAAGATTTGTATTATGAGTCAAAATCTATGTTTTTTAGAACATAAGATTGTTAGAGATATACTTTGTATTAGCCTATTCCTCCAAGTGAAGCGAGGGTTAGTTGGCAAATGGAAATACCGAAGGGGGGCTTTAGGATTGGTGCAGCATAGGAGGTCCGAACCAGTATAAAAATATCTGGTTTGATCATTTTTTATATATTTAATTATTGTTTCTCTGCTTAATATAGTTAGCAATACACATTCTCACACATATACATGTAATTTTCATTATTGGTAAAGATGCTATGGACTTTCATTTGGTATCAAAGCAAGGTAATTTCAATCTACAGTAACATGTAATTGAAAAAATCATTAAAATGACTAGCACATTTCAAGAAGGTCAATCAACTGCTCGTCCTCCATTATTTACTGGTTCTAATTATGCTTATTGGTTAACATGTATGCAAATTTTTATGGAAGCCAATGGCTTAGAAATATGGCTAGCAACTCAAAATAAATATGAAGAACCGGACATCGATATTAGCATATGGACTGATGCATAAAAAGAAAAGGCATCTAACAATGCCAAAGTTATGAATGCATTGTTTTGCTTACTTGACAAAAAGGAGTTTTCACATGTCATGCTCTATAAGACTACATATGATATATGGAGCACTTTACGAGTCATACTTGAAAGCACAAATAAAGTCAAGCAAACTAAAATTTTGATTTTACAAAACCAATTTTCACCTTTCAAATTGAAAACAAGTGAATCAATTATTTATATGTATGCAAGATTTCAAAACATTCAACATGATCTCATGGCACTTGTAGTTAAATTCATAGATTTTGATTTAGTCACGCGAATTTTAAATTCTTTGACAAATGAAGGGGAAAGAAAAGTTTCAGCCATCGAAGGAGCTAAATGATCTTTCTCAACTTATAGCCGAAGATCTAATAGGAAATCTGATGTTGTATGAAGCTAATTTATAGGCTAGAAAGGATCAAAATTATGAAAAGAAAAACATAGCATTCTAAGCAAGTAACAAAGATTTAGACTTAGATAAAGACGAATTGTATTTAATGCCAAGAACCACAACAAATTCAAGAAGTTCAAGAAGATGACCAAATTTCAAAATGGTGGCAAACCAAACTCCTCAAATCAAACATTGATCAAATGCTGTGAGTGTGGAAAATTGGTCCACATGAAGAAGGATTGACCATAGCTTAATAATGATAAAAAGAAAAAAAAATTGAAAAACTCAAGAAAAAGAAAAGAGTTTCTCATGTAACATGGGATGATCTGATTCGTGTTCTTTAACAGATAGTGATAGTGAAAGTGACTCGAACAAGAAAATGCGTGTTTTATAGCTAACACTGATGAGGTACGTCTTGAACTTACTTATGATGAAATAATAAAATTAAGCATTTAATTATATGATAAATATAGAGAATCAAAAAAAAATTAAAAACGGAATATATAGGAAAGTTAACTAGATCAGAATTAAATATCGGATTATTAAAAGATGAAAAAAATTATCATAGAAGAAGAATTAGAAATTATTCAAAAACAATGCAACGTTATTATCTCAAAAAGATAAATTATTAAATGACTTAGAAAATTATAAGTTAGAAAAAGTTAGTTTGGAAAATGAAAAACTAGAATTACAAGCAAATTTAGGTTCTAGAAATGTTGAAATTTATGATCATAAAAGTAAGTTAGATAAAATAATAAATAATGTGACAAAATTCAACAAAGGAATTTTTTTTTAGAAAATTTGTTTATGATATCTAAACCATCTAGAAATCAAAATGGGTTAGGTTTTAAAAACAAACAAAAGCCAAAGAAATATAGCACGTTATACCTAAAATTCAAAAAGCCAAAGATAGAAACTAAGTTTAAGAATACATATACAATTATGGTCAAAATGTGGATTCCCAAAGCAAATAATATACCAATTAGACAGAAATATATTAATGAATATATACCGAAAGTTGTATATTACAATAATTACAATTCTAAGGAAATCAAATCCTCATGGATATGGCCACCTTCCTCCACTAACACGTAGGACCCTAATCAAAGAATGTGGATACCAATTAAAATTTTCTTATTTTGCAGGTACCAAAAATTAAAATAAAAAACAAAGACAAATGGATACTCAATAGCGGTTGCTCTAAGCATATGACTGGAAAAGCTAATATATTATCGAAAATAACATATATCGATGGTGGCGTTGTAACATTCGGAGATAACTCCAAAGGATTTATCATCGACATTGAAAAAGTCATCAATATCGGTATTTCTAACTCTCCTATAATTACTAATATTTTATTGGTAGAAAATTTGAAACATAAAGTATTATGTATAAGTCAATTATGTGATAAAGGATTTAAAATTGATTTCAAGAAAAATAAAGGCAATAATTTTGATCCAAATAAAAATTTAATTCTTGAAGGATTCGAAAATCGAAACATTTATGTTTTAAACATGAAATGGATATAGTATGGATTTTCTGAAACCGCAAACGTCAATGATATCCTTCAGACATCTATCACAAGTGTCAGGAAACTTATTCCTGAAACTAAGACGTCTGTGGAAACTCACAGACGTCTGTCATATGTTTCTGTTTATTTTTTACTGAAAACACAAACATCTGTGCCACTCCCCACAGACGTCTGTTGTTGCTCATACCTTACTATTTTAGCGGCTATATATATATATATATATATATATATATATATATATATATATATTTATGTGTGTGTGTGATTTTACCCCAACTTTAACTTTTACCTCTAATCAACTTCCCCATTTCTGAAACCCTAGCCTCCATCAACTTCAAATTTAGTAATCAATGGCCGCAAAGAAGCTAAATATTTCCAAAAAGCAAAATCAAGGACAATCTTCCTCCTCTTCTCAATCCTTGGTTACCCAGTCTCACATAAATAAATGGTCGCGAAACAATGCTACTACAATCAATCGATTTTAGGTGCTTTCCAAGAAGAACTTCCATGTTGGTCCCTTCTGCTACCTTGAAATATAATAGAATATGATATTCAAGGTTTAACAATAGATGTTGGTTGTCCCGGCCTCATTAGTTATGATGAAAACAAGGTAATTATCGATTCTTTTGCTATCTACCTTTTCTATTCCAACTTGTGTAGTACGGACATATGGAATTCGAAAAATAAAGATGGATAGTTAAGGTTATATATACAATTGGATGTATACTAGGATGTTCTCATGAGGGAATCGTTTTAGCAGAAATACCGGACCATAGTCTTTTACCCCGAGATGAAGTTACCCACCAAATTTGGGAAGATAGGATCCCCCAATGGAAATCCATTTACCTATGACCACATGCTAGACTACTCAATAGAATGATAATCAACATAATCATTCCATGTTTAGGTAGCCACGGACAAGTTTATTTGAATGACCATCGAACTTTTATGCTATATTTGTCATCTCTCGAGAAATTAGGAAAAATTTGTTCATGAGAAAATTAAGGGTTTTTGGACTCAGCATTGGTATACACCCCCAACCCTTGGTTTCCACATGAAACTACTAACAAAGGCGTGTTGGTAAACAAATGTTATAACTTAAGAAATGCTTCCACACATTTTTCAGACCAGATAAACTTCATATCCTTCCTAGTTAACTTAGTCAATGGCGCTGCTATCCATGATAAATCCTTAATGAATCTTCGGTAATAGCCAGCTAGTCTAAGAAAACTTCTAATCTTGGTCGCCATCTATAGTCTCTTGCAGTTATTAACAGCTTCGATTTTATCTAGATCGACTGACAAACCCGTCTATGAAACCACGTGACCAAGAAACTTAACCTCTTTCTTCCAGAAATGACACTTGTAAAACTTCGCTTTCAGCTGATGCTGCCTCAGCGTCTCAAGCACTACTCTAAGATGATCTTCATGCTCTCTTTCAACCTTAGAGTATACTAAAATATCATCTATAAACACCAACATGAACCTGTCCAAGAATTCTTGGAAAACTCAGTTCATTGGATCTACGAAGAAAGCTGCTGCTTTTGTTAACCCGAATGGCATTACTAACCACTCGTACGAACCATACCCATTCGAAAATGATGTCAATGGAATACTATCCTCTGCCACTCTTAGCTGATGGAAAGCTGTCACCAAATCCAATTGGAAAAATATTCTACTCCATAGAACTGGTCGTTATTAATTCTTAATCGTCTTCTCATCCAATTTACGATAGTCGATACACATCCTTAACGACTCATCTGGTTTCTTCATGAACATCGTGGCCGCAATCCAAGGCAATTTGCTTGGTCTAATAAAATTTCTACCTTGTAGATCCACTAGTTGCACCTTCAATTCCCTTATCTTGATCAGTATCATCCTACTAGGTGGTCTACTAACATGTTCAGGTTCTGGCACAAAATCTATCCAAAACTCAACAGCACATTTCGATGGTAATCTTGTAACTGGATCAAAAACATCTACAAATTTTCTTGCTATTTGAACCGAACTTAACTCTTCTTCTACTTCCATAGCTCTTAACAAAGCACAAGCACTCCAGTTAGAATCCTCTATTGAGAATATCATTCAGTTATGACTATCAGGGCGTCTCAGTTATATTTACCTATCCTGGTAAAATATGCCAGCCTCATAATTACCTAACCAATCCATACCCACAATGATCCCAAAATCTACGAAATCAAAAACATACAGACTGCATGCAAACTTATAACCTAACATATCAATTTCTAACTGGTCACATCTCATCCCTAGAGTTGCGTACCCTCCTTTCGGTTCCCAACCATTAGGAGTAACAAGTTCTGTGGGTTCTAGATATACCCTATCAACCAAACACTGAGATTTAAATGAATGCGATGCACCGGTATCAAATAGTACCCTAACTGGTATACTCTAAATCAAAAGCGTACCTTCCATCACAGTCTTTCCTTTCTCAGCAGCAGTTGGCCTACCAAATGATGGTCCAATAACAAAGACCTTTACCTTGTCTGCCCTGACTGGTTCTGGAAATTGATTCTTATAATGCCCTATCTAGTCGTAGTTAAATCACTTCACGCCCTTCTTTTCTGCAGTCTTTTTCCCCTTGCCTGTTCGGCATTCATGAGCATAATGACCTTTCTTATCACACTTGAAATAGACCAGATCAGCCTTTACTTTCTAGGCAGCTTCTCCCTTTTGGATTCTTTTTTTCTTAAAGAACTTCCTCTACTTATCCTGAGAAACCTAGGTTTCAATCTACTTCTCTTTCCCATAAGTAGCAAGCATTTCCTCATGTTGGATCGCCATCTCCACAACAACATCAAAAGGATCAAGAAGTTATGACAAAGTCACCCTAGCAATCTCGGGTCTCAATCCTCGAATAAACTTCTCATTCCTCTTGAGGACGGCGTTAATGGTAGCATGTCCATATTTGCATAACTCATCAAACTTCGTGTCACACTCAATCACAGACATCTCGCCTTGGAACAATCTCCTTCAAAATTCTGCCTAAGTCAACTCTTCCTAAAGAACTCTGGCAGTAACACTATTCCACAAACAAAGCGCTGCTCCTTGCAACTGCCTAGAGGATAGTCTCCTTTTTTGCACATCATTCAATCCTAAGTCAACGAAGATTCTCTCACAATGCAATAGCCAATTCTTAGTTCAATGGCATTCTCCGTTCTCATATATGGCTTTCCACCAAGACTGGTGTAATCTCTGCTCAACTTAGCATAGTTATTCCTAATTGGAGCCACGGAATTCGCTCCTCCAACGTTCCCGGCTACTCCAGTCGCTGCTCCAGCTTGCATCAGATTGACGAAGAACGGATACATCATCCCAATATCTACTGGCGGATTTCCAACACTTACATTAGCATCTGCATTTTGATTTGCATTTTCCTATCGACCCAGGCCCTCCTAGTGGGTCGAACGTTTTCGTTTGTTGTGGTGCTTCCACCACTGATATTCCTCTTCCGCTTCCTACCTCCATATCTTCTTCTCTCGTAAATCTACATACAAGCCTTGGTAAGATATAGAAGAACGGTCTAAGAGAGAGGGAAATACATACTAAAATATATATCAAATAAAAATATGTTACTATAGAATTAACCCAAACCCTGATCTTATTTTCCAATTTATTGGATTATGTTTCGAAAAATCATTTTAAGTTTTCATAAACATGTGCTCTGCTACCAACTTATAACATCCCCCACTTAGAGGCCCAAAACTAACGACTACAGATGCTACAGTCATCCATAGTTATTAATTCTTGGTGACCAAATGTGGTAATGTTAGATACAATGATATAACAGAAACTCATGGATATGAAAAAAATAAAAGCTATTAAACAAATTTCTCATTCCATTTCAAATCATTTCAAATCCGTTATATAATCCTAAATTTGAGAACCACGTTCGGAGAAAATATAATTATTACAATATACGCCAAGAGCCGACATATGAAGATGCCACTTGGATGATTAGAGCCTATCATAGTCAATTAAACATCTTTGCCTTTACATCAAAACACAATGGAATCAAAATAGAAAAGAACTCCTATTAGCTAACTTACCTCGTGCACAACTCTGGAGCTTATTTGCCTAAAGGAAGACCTGAAACCTCAACTCTCAAACTACTCAAAATTAATTGAGAACCCGAGACTTTAAGGTGAAACATAAACTTCGAGTCAGACATAAAGCCTAATATGAATAATAACGTACCATCTTGAACCATTTAGATATCTAGTAAGACCATGCTGCTTAGCGGAATGGGTTTTCCTGTCACTATCACAACCATAATCGCTAAAACATAGCAATTTAAGATATCTTGATGATATGCAAACAAGCCAAATATTCTGGATTTCCTATTCCCATTCATTTGACTATCTGTCACAGTTATAGTTTCTAAGGTCACTATTAACCTATTAGTTTTCAAAGGCTGGCTAAAAATATGTTTAAAGCACATGGACTATCTTTCTGGTCTCTAGTTTTTATGGGATCACTAAGAACCTATTGGCCCCTACCGATAACTTATTCAATTATTGCATCGGTTCTCCTTGAACCAATTAGTATATCCAATAAATTCTTTCATATCATGGATTGACAATGAACCTATTGATTTCTGTCAATAACTCTATTCAGATATAGTTTTCATGGAATCATTACGAACTTACTGGCCCCTGCCAAAAACTCCTTCCAAACATAGTTTTCATGAGTTTTCTATGAACCTGTCTTAATTGACAACTTCTTTAATCAGTCTTTGGGCATCCTATGTTCTGATCTACTTGACATCTTGGATGAAATTCTGCTCTACAGGAGTTAACTCGATTTATATTCACTACTGGGTCAACCTAGCTGGTTATTCTGCCCTTTCTTCCCAAAATAAAATTATGGGTCCATTACACAATGAATATGTATTTAAAAGAAGCAAACATAATAACATATCAATACCAGCATTTATGGTCTAATATCCTTGAAATCATTTTCATGAGAAACATGGTTAATCTCTTTAACCTATTACTTTATCAAGGAAAGATTCTTCAAAAACTCCAAAACTAATAGCCATTTCAAAGCTCTTTTATATTGCCATAGGTTTTCCCTTGAAAATGAGATTAGGTTCTTTGTTTTGAAAACTAAGACTTTCGAAGTCTTAGACCTTTACGTTCGAAACCATTAAAATCTATCTTTCAAAAGCTTTCCAATCTTCTTTTTAAAACTTTTAGACACATGCCTTTTGAAACACTTAAAATATCTCTTTTGAAAGCATCAAAATCTTCCTTTCAAAACCATTAAATTATATTCCTTTCAAAAGTATTAAAGCATGTCTTTCCAACTTGTTGAACCATAGCTTCAAAACCATTTGAAAGTACCTCTTTCAAAACCATCGGGTTTAATCATAAATATAACTTTTGGATCAAAGTGAACATAAATGAAAGTGCCCATTTCAAGACCATTAACCTTCAAATAAAAGAGTTTGGGGAAAATTGATGGCTTCGAAACCATCCTTTCAAAAGCTTTAATCTTTTAAATAAAATAATTGGAAGGATAACTTCAAAACCCCTTTCGAAGCCATTTTCTAAGAAACCTTTAGTATAAGTGGCTACTGGAGCTCTTTCGAAAGAATTGGGAGGCGGCTTGTTAGATTTATAACAACTTACCTTTCGAAATCATTGAAATTTCAACCTATTTTAAAGGTATGAAGATGGCAGCAAGGTTTTAACTTGGTCCAAAACTACCCTTTCGAAGGCTTCTCTTTAAAACATCAAACGCAGCAACTCATTCGAAAGCTTCCCATTGAAAACAAAAAGGCGACAACCCCTTCGAAAGCTATATTAAAACTCTTTCGAAAGCATTCTTTTAAAAACAAGGTAAGCATCATCTCTTTTGAAAGTGAAACAAAGGCCTTCGAACGCTGTTTAATATGGCCTCGACCCTTTGGAAAGCATGGTTTCGACTCTATACCCTCCGCCTTTCTCCAGTCCACTTCATACCAAAGCATTGATACAATATGTATTGTTTTCAACTTAGTTGGGGAAGGAGGTATGAGGTCGAAAGGTTGCTCCTGGAAGTGACGAAACAATAAATCTATGCAAAACTGTTTTGCTGCCTTTTTAAGTAAATGTTTTCCGACTAACTTGCCTATTTTTAAAAATATAATTAGCTGCCTTTACCAAAATATTTTCTAAAAGGACAGCCGAATTCATCCAGGATTAACTAAAAATAATTAGCAAAGAAGCCCTTCCCTTTAACAAAACATTTAAGTCCTTCAACTTAATTAATTTAATTTTCATAGTAAATTACTTAGGAAAAATCTTTAAAAATCATCATAATTCAATTTTAATATGTTATCTAACATATATAAATTTCAAACCCAAAAACTTTTATTTATTAACCGAAATAAAATTTTAAACCTAATTATCTATTTCTTCCTTCAAAAATTCATAGTAAATTATCCATAGCATGGATAATTACGTAAATTTAAACCCATTTCTAAAATAATATTTTACATAGCTTACCAAATCTTCATGGCATCCGAAACCCAATAAATACAATTTTAGCCTTAAAATTGAATAAAACATTTTTCAAACATACTTGTTTGAATCAAATATATCATGATATCCAAGCATATCATCATTAAAATCCCCATAAAGGTTTTAAACATAAAAACCCGAAACCAAATGCTCTTTAAAACGAAAAGGGAGATGGTTTTAATTATTATTCACCTTGCTTTGGATAAGGAACTTGAGATTTGATCTTGCTTAATTCCCCTTGCTTGATTACTTAGGTTTTAATTTATTTTTCTCCTTTTATTCCCCAAGGTTATAGTCGGCATGCTCTTTGGCTTACGTTTTAGAATTTTGAATTATGAACGTGTAGGGTGGAAATGGGAACAAGGGTTTAGGGGTTATGGGTTATGGTGGACGACTGTTTCCCACAATACCCATGCCTTGTTCTCTTATTAGTTAACTTATGCAACCATTTCCATAAACTCGTTCTTTTAAATTTTTATTTAATTAAGCACAGCCTCTATTTAGTTTTCAAATCTCAGTCCCCTTATCACTCTAATCTTTACATTATTCTATTTAATTTATCTAATTAAATCTCCTAAATAATGTTATTAAAATTAGGGGTGTTACAGGTAGACTACTTAATAGAATGATAATCAACACAATCATTCCACCTTTAGGTAGCTACAAACAAGTTTATCCAAATGACCATCAAACTTTATATTCTATATTTGGTCGTCTCCCAGTAAATTGGGAAAAAATTGTTCACGGTCAAATCAATGGTTTTTGAACTCGGCATCGTTAGAACATTGTATATACTCCATACATTATGTGTATCGTGCAATACTTTGGCATTTCTTCGTACTTTTCACAATATGAGACATTCAAAAGAAAGATAGTGGTCCAAGATATTTATCCTTGATGCAACTTCCTAAAAAACCCCTTCCTATCATCCCCTTCAATCAGTGGACTATCCAAAACCAGCAATAAGTGCATCATGATCCTCAGCCTGCTCCTCAACATACTTATTTACCTCATTCTTCACAACAACCTGCTTCCTCCAGTCATGCTACCGAATATTATTCAGATTCAAAAATTCAAGAAGCTCTCATTGAACCGATGCATAATAAATCACTTTTTGATTTAGCACTTAAAAACAAAAAAACTAATTAGGGTCAACCAGTGAGCTTCGAACAAAAAGGTAATGGTTTGGAACTTTCCTTTTCGACGAGGATGACTAAAATGAAAAAACCTTCGAAAAAGGTCGTTTCCACTTTAGGAAAGTTATAAGAAAAGTCCACGGCAGATCTTCTTCCCGCTCATCATTTTTGTCATAACCTACACCACCTCCTCGAGCACAAACACTAGTTTACCGGTCTCATACTTCTCCTGAAGGAACTTCTCTTGATAGAGGAAAGACTATTATGCAAGAGCAACCTAAGGAGGAGGAAGAAGATAGTGATGACATGTACTTGTATGACCCTTAGCAATTTCAGCTTCAATCATACATGGCTTTCCAATGACTTTTGTAACAACCCTAGATTTTGACTGTAAATTTGAATTTGACTTTATTTCATTTAAAAATTATTTTAAATTTTTTTTATTTGTAAATTTCATCTCTAAATATTTTTAAAATGATAATAGAATTTTTCCAAAATTTACTCTATTTATTTCCTATTTTTAAAGGTTGTTTTCTAATTTTCTGCTATTTTCTTCATATAAATTATATTTAATTAAATTTTATTTATTTATTTTGTGAATGAATTTTTATTTTTATATAATTATCTTTGTTATAATTATTTTTCCAAGTCCATATAATTTTTCTAAAATTTATTCTGTTATTTTCAAATTTTTCTAGACTAGTTTGCATTTTTAAGCTATTTTCTTATTTTACCTTGAATAATTAATAAATGTTTTTATATATTGTTAAATTTTCGAAATTTTAACTGAAATGATTATTAGTTTCAGTAATTTAATCTTATATATATAAATTAAAATAAATTTGAAAGGGTTTTGACTTTTGGTTTTCAAGTGGCTCTTTATTTTCCAACCTTTCACATCTGTAACTTTCTTTTGTCATAAATTAGCTTTTATTTTTCACTTCTTTCAGCCGACCAACCTTATTCTCATTCACGTACAATATTTTTTCATTCCTCAAACTGAAAATTCAGCCAAGCCTTCTCCTTTGATAAAAAAAATTGGTAAATGTTCTTCTTTTATATTGTTTACATTGTTTTTCTATTGATTTTTGCATTTGCTTTCAACTAGATGTGACCGGCCCCACCTCCTCCAGCAGCTAGGCCGACCCCACCACCTCTTAGACCGACCATCAACCACCCTATATCACCACCATGGCAGGCCGAGCACCCCTTGACATGAGATCCACCACCAAAGGTCACAAACCATCACCTTTGTGCTTAAATCTAGCCTAGTTTGTTCCAACCACCTCCACCTTCCTTTCGCCACCACCACCATCAGCCCAGATCTGATCACCACCCTCTACCACATCACTCACCATCACCTGGAGCCTCTGGTCGTGCCCCATAGCCTCTGGCCGAACCAAGCTTTAGCAAAGAATGATGTATTTGCCTTGTAGTCGTAGATCCAAACACATACATCATGCACCATCTTTTAAACCATGTTAGGCTGACCATATGGACTTAATACTAGATCCAAATTCAACCTTTAACAGTACATTTCAGACCTATAACTGAAGTATAGGAGGTTGAAAGCAATTGCAATGATTTTGGATTGGTTTTATACAATTGTTTCTAGCATTGTTTATTGAATTTTGGGTTGAAATCTTATGTTGTTTGTAATTGTTTTATGAAAATAAATTCAAGGTGTATAGCTTTGGCTCTCCACTCTCGAATCGCTATTGTGTTGTCGTGCCTTCATTTTGTCAGTATCATGCGTTTGGTGTCAATCTTCAGCTTTGAACAGGTGAGTTATTCTCACCAGACATTATATACATATATAACTAGTGATTGACCCCTTGTGAATCTGTAAAATGCATTATCATGTTATATCTGCTATATTATGATTATACGATGTTCACCCATGCTTAAACACCTGTTATTACATTCGTTACTGTTATATTATGCTGTTCTGTTATTTTTATCAGTTTATCACACTGCAAGTTCCCTTTAGATTAGAATCACTATGGGTTGAAATGATACATACCCGAACGGACTTTAGAATAAGGGAAAATCGTTATGGGCTGAAACGATAAGACTGAATGATTTTCAATTTATTTCATTTACTTGGGACTGCGGGTTTGAAATGATAAAACACGGATTTTCTTTGTAAATTACGGGTTGAAATGATATATTACCCGTATCACTTTTCCTAGTGTAGAAAATTATATACAGACCCGTAGTTAATATATGTTTTTCTAAAAAATTTAAAATTATTTTAGAAACGTAAATATTAAAATATTTTGATTTAAATCTAATTAAAAATGATTTTTGTAAAATATTATTGATTTTCTGAATAATTATAAGTGAAATAAATTAATGAAAAAGTTAGAAAATTTTGAATGTAAGTTATTTTGGAAAATTTGATTTAATTATAATTGGACATTAAATTGAATATGAAATTATGATAAATTTATGATAATATGAATTTAAATGAATTTAAAATGATTTTATATCATATTAATGATTTTTAATAAAGTTGAAATGGGAAATGAATGAATATTTAAGTTGAAATTTTGAAATATACCTAAAATTGGAAATTTATGAAATTGACTTAAAAGTGAATTTTTGTTAAGTAAAGAAAAATAAAACTAAGTTATATTTGAGAATTTGAACTTAAGTGTTAAGTTGAAATTTAATGTATTGAATTTAAAATTGAAGGTTGCAATTTAGTAAGTGAATTAGTATTAAATATGAATTTTAAATGGAAATTTAACTTTATGTTATCATGAAATTAAGGGAAAATTAAATGGTGTTTATAAAAGTAAAAATTGTGATTTTATAAGTTAAAAGTGATTTAAGGAAAAATATAATTGTTGTGAAATTATATTGAAAATTTGAAGTTAATTAACTGCATTTTTTGAAATGTTATTAAATCTAATATAAATGATAATATAACATCTGTAAATGTTGTAGTTGATAAGCGAACTAAATAGCTAAATTGAATTTAAGGCTATTATAGCATTTTTTAAATGATATAAGTGTTGGATTAAACTAAGTTTTCTTTGAAACTAATGTAACTCTATTACATCATTTTAAACGCTGTCTTTTGTTAAATTGGACTATTTTGAATATAACTTTCTGTAGCATTTTCCAAATGCAGCGAAAGTTAAATTTTCACTATTTTGATAAAATTAAGTGAATGAATGAACTTTGAAAGTTGAAAATTTTGGAAATTTAATAATTAATTATTAAATGTAATAACTTCACTTTTAACGGATTTAAATGAAGTAAATTGTTTGGAATTGAACTATTTTGAAATGTGAATTGAAATGGTATTTTTAAATTGAATAAAATGAATATGTTTTTCAAATGAAATGATAAGTTTGATATTTTGAAATGGATTTGATGATAAGTTTGATATTTTGAAATGGATTTGAAATGATATTGGATTTTGAGAAATAAATACCATTTTTAAATTATAACTATGGGTTATAATAATAATGGGTTGTTAAAGAGACCGGGATCGGATATGGACATACTCTCTGTCGATACCGAAAACCACTTTAACAACTGTGTATGCGGTGGAGATTTCAGAATGAAGTAGGATGGTGACGACGTTCCTAAGGTACTTTACGTGGACCTAACTCCCGTGAGTTGGCTTAAGGTGGCTAAAACAGAAGCGATCTCGGGTCAAAGGAGGTAGCACCTCTGGACTGGACACACTTCTTTGATACCATTCTATTGCTGTTGTGATTGATTGGGTGCACCCCTTGATTTTGGAGTGTTGTTCTGGGTGGGCGTAGTGGCTGCTACGTTACCGCCAGCCCGTATGCGTAATTGGTGTATCTACCCTGGCATTGTCTCGTGTGCCATGTCACCTACCATATCGAGCCTTTACTACGAGTTTGTTTTTCTCCCGTAGCCCATGGAGTATTTAGGGTAGTCTCTCGGAGATATGCTGATACTGGATGGACTACTGGGACTATTATGTGTGAAGGGTGATATGGGTAGCCCGGAACGCTATTTAAAAAAGTATGTTTATTTTACTGTAGACATTATTATAATAGCGAAATATTACGATATAGTACATAGTTTGACGGATCCTTAGAGGATGGGCGGTCCCAGGCATCCTTTAAGTTACTTGTATCTTTATTACAGTTCACTTGAGTTGGTTTACATTATATAAGTATATTGTCCTGACTCGAGTGTTTTGTGTTTTGCTTTACGCTCAGGTCAACAAGAGTATTCACAGCTTTGGATTCTCTTTCTGGAGCTGGTCTTTGCTGGAGTTTCTGCTTATCTACATATTTATCTACTTATGTTTCAGCTGTTCTAGTTTATCTCATTTATTAGTGAACTTCTATGTATTTGGGATGTAACGACCAAAATTTTCGAAACCGAAAATTCCAGATAATTATGGAAAAGAAGAAAGATATAGAAGAAGAAGAACAGAAACACCAAACATCTCACATTCGCAGCGGATAAGATATAATAATAAATAATAATAGCTTACAAAGAATACTATATCTGTCGATTACATTTGAATACATCAGAGTTTCACATATATACAAATGTTGTCATATACAATCAATTTATCACAGAATTACAATAATATAATTACAGCGGAAAATATTCTACGCGTTCTTGCTATCCAGCCCGCCTCCTGAGCTCCAAAACGTCCTACCTGAAAATCTGTAATACTCGGTCTGACCCGAGCATTACACCAAAGTAACACCCGGGTCAGGCTGAAACCAGCGTGAGTAATCTCAACTAACATGGAATACCAAGCATACAACTTAAATAAAACCTGGGGTAACTTATATCAATTTAATCAATTCACAATTTGCTATAGACAACACTTACTTCACATATCAATTTCTAAGTACCTACTTAGATAAAATAAGCCAATTCACTTAAAACGTTTTATTCCATCGTATTGATTTCACAAATCAATTTATAAAATCCGAAGTGGTTTCGGGTATTTCCCAAATACCCGACCCTGGTCTCTTCGAAACTCATGTTATCCTAACCCAAGTTATCCAAATGAAATACACAACATTTCATAACAGAGATATCAACTTATTCAAGCATCCAATACCATTCAATCACTCATAAGCAAAGCTTAATCACATACAATCAATTGATTCAAATTGAATTTCAAATCTCAATCACTTAGATTCCTTTATTAAATATTAATTAATTTCAAATCAATTAATTAATCAATCCTTCATTATTCATCTAAATTAATCACACTGGATTAATTATCTTCAATTACATTAAAGTAATTATTTTCAATCAATTTCACGATATTAATTATTCTTAACCCAAAATCAATAAGTAATCTTAATTACTTCATAAATTAATTAACTATATTAATTACATTAATCCTTAACTACTTATATTAATTAATTCCTCATAAGTCCCTTATTATGGTTTAATCAATCTTGATTAATAGAATCTATAATTACTTCCTTAATTATATAAGTTATTGATTCCAATTATATTTCAATTTATCTAAATCTGAACCGATTATATTAATTAAACCACAGTATAAATCATACTTGATCTGCCTCCACCTGAAATTATCACCTTTTTATTTACTTCATTAAATAAATTCGTTCTCCTTAATTAATTATCTTAATTTATCTCTCGATTAATTACACTAAGTAATTTAAATCTGAATTACTTTCATTTATTATCCATCCATTAATTTATTACAAAGTATCACTAATTACCTTACTAAGTAACCTTACTTTATAAATTACATTAAGTAATTATACCTTTCAAATTTCACAATTGATTATCCTTAATTAATTAATAAAATTAATTACCTTAAATTAATTACATCTATGAATCATTTAATAACCTTTAATCATTGATCTTTCATTAGTTATATTCGTTAACCAATCCTTAAAATATTTCTCTAAGTTCTTAACTTAAATTAAACACTTAATTACAAGTTAATTCGTTAATTCATTCTTAATTACAAACTATTTAACTTCTAATTACATCATCGATTTCACAGACCTTAACTAAATTTATCTTTAACTACTCGAATAACAAATTCTTACTCATCGATTAACAATTTAAACTTATTTAATTAAAATTCATAATAGTAACTGATTTACTGATCATTCCTCAACACTTTTAAAATGTTTCTTTCAAATTCATTTAACTTAAACTTTGTTTTCTTTCAAATTCAAACAGCAAATCAATTATATGGAACAGAGATTACTCACCTTAGTTTTCTGATTACCATTCACTTCGTTCCCGAAGAACTCCAGCGAGCGATTCCTCGAATCTGGCCTTCGTTGCTTTGAAACGTCGAAATCGATTCCCTGATTCTTGCACGTACCTCCTCTTCACGTCCAGGCTTCAATCATCAGAGGAGAATGATTTCAATTCCTCGCCACCTGAATGTGTCGCGGCTACGAACTCGTGCCGCAACCCACTGCTGTCACCCCAACGCTCGCAATACCTTCAATCGCCTATGGCCACCCAAATCATTGTCGCAACTTCGTGAACCGCGAGCCCTAATTCTAATACTCATGTCGAACCCGATGTCGTGGCTCCTCGAAATTGCCAAGATTCAAACACGGCTTCGGCCTTCCTCGACTTCGATCGAATTCGTTCGAGCTCGACTAAGACGCGACACCACGACTTCTTCGAAGGCTTCGGCCATTATTAGAGATGGTGGGTTTAAAATTTGATTTTGATTTTGATTTTTTTGTTTTCAATCGTGACCGAAAAGGTTAGAGAAATAAGCGGGGTCGGCTTCGGCATTCCTTCCTGGTTTTGATTTAGGGGAAAGCAAATCCGATTGAAGATTCGAGAGGAAACGCAAATAAATATTGGTTTGGGAAAATAGCTTCTCGGATACGCTTGTTGACTTGTGAAAAATATCTTGTGTTGTAAAAAAAATCTCTGCTAATTTATTTTAAATTTTATTGTCTTATATAAATCTTCAAAATGCCTCATCGTTTGCTACTTAAAATTTCGAACTCCTTTTAAGGAATGCCGCAAAGCAATTATAAACCTTTACCCGTATTCCGAACACAATGGAACATGTTTCAGAGGCTAATTTGATCGTATGCACAAGTTACAGAAGAAACGATCTGTTTTAAATTAAATCGATTAAAATAGTTCTAAGCGTTTTGAGCTGCCAGGGTCAAATGACAATCCCGATCGCTACAAAAATTGAAATCCAATAATAACTAGCTATTATGGATCCAATGAAACTGGTTTAGTCAAATTCCAAGACTGTGCCTCGGGAGGCTAATTTTAAGTTCAATTTAAACGATACATTATTTAAACTGAACGAATTGCTTTTAAATTAAATTATAACCATTCTATTATCTTCAGTATCATCATTATAAATTTTATAAGCCTTAAAATTATTTTAAACAGGCTTATAGTTTCAGATTCAACATTTTACCCAGTTTCGAATTTATATAATTCAATAAATTTAATTATCAAGTAAATATTGATATCTTAAATTCAAGTTAAAATTTACTTCTCAAATATTGAAAATCAATTAAATATTCCAATTTAAATTGTCAGAAATTTTGGTTCGTCGCATGGGATTTCTATTATGTTGTTTTCAGACTGTATTATGTATTTGGTTTGAGACTCTATTGTAGTAGCTTCATGAACTACTATGTATTTTATATTCCGCTGCGAGTTATTATGTTTGTTCTGTGTCTGTGATTCTGTATATTTGATTTTATTTGCTCCAAATTTATTTACAATCTGTTATTTCGCATCATTCAAGTCTGACATGTGTGGATTATTGTCGATTTGAATGGCATGAAATTGGGGTTGTTACAAGTTGGTATCAGAGCTTTGGTTTTGGCAAACCATTGCCTTTGCGGAGCAAAAACTCATTGGAGATAGGGTATTCCACCCTAGAATGAGTGAAATCAATCTCAGAATCATATCTTTATGAGAGACGCATTTTCAAAGTATAAAATGATTTTTCAAAATGTTTTCAAAAGAATTTTCAAAGATTATTTTGATATATAAATTTTTCTTGCTTTTGAAGGATTTTCAAATGTTTTCTAACCTTCCTTTCTTTCATATCTACCTTGTTAGGATTTTTCTTTCTTTAAGATATTCATCCAAGTGTATTATCTTGTCTTATCTAAATTTATCTTTGGCTTATTTTTATTCTTGTCCTAAATTCATTCTTGATATTTTTCAGGATGAATCGAGGAAATGCTAGAGTTAGGGGTCGTGGTATTGCCCCAGCTCCTCAACCTGTTGCTCCAGTCAGGTTCACTGTTCTTTGTAAGGAATTCTCTCAACTAGGTGGAACCCCATTCACCGGTTCAGAGACTATCATTGAGTCTCAGCAGTGGTTGCAGAGTCTTGAGAGGATATTTACTGGTCTTGTTATTACTGATGCCCAGCGGCGTCACTTAGCAGCTTGGCAGTTGCGCGATTCTGCTTTAGATTGGTGGGAGTCCGTTACGGCTAACACCATCGAGGCTGATCTCACTTGGGAGAAGTTTAGGTATCCTTTATGTTATCTTAATTTTGTTCCTATTTTTCCTTTCTTTGAACCTATCTTAAGCTTGTTTTCTATATCTCTTTTCCAGGGAGGCTTTTGTGGCAAAATGGATGCCAGAAGCCGGAAAATCTCACCTTTATCGTGAGTTTATGGATTTGAAGCAGGGTACCATGTCTTTTGCTAAGTATGAGAGGAATTTCGATGAACTTTCCAAATTCGGTCCTAGCCTTATTGATACTCCTCTTAAGAAGAATGAGAAATTTATTGCGGGTGCTCGTCCAGAGTATTATAGTCGCCTTATTTCTCATGTTCATGGTTCTTTCACCCAGCTTATGGATATGGCTATTCGCTATGAGAATCCCACATCCAAAGGTCCTGCTGCTTCTGGTGCTTCTCCAGCTCAGTCATCCTCTGAAAATTCCAAGAAGCGTAAGCAAATTTCCTCCAGCAGAAAAAGAATTGGCTAAAGCGTCCTGGTTTGGGATCTTCATCATCTGCACCTTCTCAGAGGCAACCAGTTGATCTCTCCTCCATCACTTGCTTTAGGTGTGATCAGAGAGGGCACTGTGCCAATAGCTGTCCCACATTATCTGGTGCTGTTGTTTCTCCACCTGCCCAGTCAGTTAGACGTGATCACTGTCATATCTGTCTCCAGTCCGGTCATTTTAAGAAGGATTGCCCTACCTAGCAGAGGGGTACTCCTTCTGGTATATTTGTTGTCGCTTCTGCCTCGTCTCTAGTTCCTCCAACTGCTTCTGCTCCTAGTGATGACCAAGGTACACTCCAGGGTTCATTTACTTTATTTCATCATCATGTTCGTGTGTTTTTCGATACTGGTGCTTCACACAGTTTTATTTCTATTGATTTGTGTAATAAGTTTGAGCATCTCCTTTCTCCTGAGTATACTTCTGTTCCATTATGTGTTTCAAATCTTATTGGGGGTCCTGCTAACCTTAATCGGATTTATCGAGAAGTGAAACTTCTCCATTTCGATCATCGCTTTAGTGGTGATTTTTATATTCTGGGCTTCGATGCTTTTGATTTATTGCTTGGCCAGGATTGGTTAGTGAATCATGATGCTCATATCTCTTGTAAAGCCTGTCTGTTCGTCTCTTTGATGATCATGGGAATTCCTTGATTATTCAGTGCCGCATGCCTCAAGATTTTGCTGGCAAATTTATTTATTCTTTGGATTCTTCTCCCAGTGATCTTGATTCTACTCCTGTGGTTAGACTATATCACGATGTATTTTGTGAAGTCACTTCTCTACCTCCGAAGCGGGAAATTGATTTTCGGATTGATCTTATTCCTGGTGCTCGACCTGTTGTTCTTCCTCCTAGGAGAATGGCACCCCACGAGAAGGTTGAGATGGGAAAGCAAATTGTGGACTTATCTTCCAAAGGTCTGATTAGGCCTAGTTTTTCTGAATGGGGAGCTGCGGTGGTTTTTATCACCAAATCTGATGGTTCACTTCGAATGTGTGTTGATTATAGGGAGCTGAACAAGCTCACTATGAAAAACAGATATCCAATGCCTCGTATAAATGATATGTTTGATCAGCTTTATGGTGCCACTATTTTATCTTGGCTTGATCTTGCCACAAGTTTTCATCAGCTCAGGGTTGCTGAGGATAGCATTCCTAAGACTGCTTTCTGCACTGAGAATGGGTTTTATGAGTGGTTAGTCATGCCTTTCGGTTTGACTAATGCTCCTGCTTTCTTTGTTGATTTGATGAATCGTGTTTTTCGTGATGTGCTTAATAAACTTGTGCTAGTCTTTGTTGATGATATCCTTGTCTTCTCTAAGACCCAGGAAGAGCATGAGTTGCATTTGAAATATGTTCTTGAGACTCTCAGAAATCATCAGTTTAAGGCTAAATTTTTTAAATGCCATTTCTGGAAGGAAGAAGTCCGATATCTCGGGCATATTGTTTCTAGTAATGGAGTTTCTGTTGATCCAGTCAAGATCGCTGCGATCAATGTAAATCTTTCTTTCTTCTCTTTTCTCTATCACTTTAAAAATTCTATCTTTCCTGTTGTCCTTATTTTTTCTCCCTATTCTGTTCCAGGATTGGGAAACTCCAAAGACTCCATCAGATATTCGTAGTTTTCTGGTCCTTGCCGGTTACTACCAAAGATTCATTGAGAATTTTGCTAGGATTGCTGCACCTCTCACATCTTTGACTCGAAAGAATGCTAAGTTTGTCTGTAGTGATCAGTGTAGGGCTGCATTCAGTGAGTTGAAGAGCAAGCTAACTTCCACACCAATTCTTACTGTTCCAAATGGGAGTGAGGGATTGACAGTTTATACTGATGCTAATCGTGAGGGTTTGGGTGCTGTTCTCATTCAGAATGGTAGGGTCATTGCCTATGCCAGCCGTCAGTTGAAAATCCATGAGGCAAATTATGCTGCTCATGATTTAGAGTTACTTGCTGTTGTCTTTGCTTTGAAACTTTGGAGGCATTATCTTCTTGGAACCAAGTTTGAGCTTTTCACAAATCATCAGTCTCTGAGATATATCTTCTCCCAGAAGGATTTGAATCAGAGGCAAGTTCGTTGGCTTGAGTTTCTGGCTTCTTACGACCTCGATATTAGTTATACTCCCAGTAAAGCTAATGTTGTAGCCGATGCTCTGAGTTGGAAGAAGGCTTTGTTGTGTCAGCTTGTTGTCTCTTCTTCTCCTCTTCTAGATCGGATTATGGCTAAGAGGGATGAGGATGAGATGCTTAGATTGATGAAGGAGAGTGTTCGTAGCAGAGTTGGTGGTAGTAGTGGTAGTAGTAGTGGAGCTCAGATTGATGATAGAGGGATTTTGAGGATTAATGGCAGGATTTATGTTCCAAAGGTTGATAGTTTGAGGCAGGAGTTGCTTCAGGAGAATCATCGATCCAGACTTTCTATTCATCCTGGTGTGTCGAAGATGTATCAGGATATGAAGAGGCTTTATTGGTGGAAGGGGATGAAGAGGGATATCTCTATCTTTGTTAGTCGGTGTGCGACATGTCAGCAAGTCAAAGCCGATCACCAGAAGACCCCTACTTTGTTGCAGCCCCTTGAGATTCCTAATTGGAAGTGGGAACAGGTTTCCATGGATTTCATTGATGGTTTACCGAGGACTCGGAAGGGTAACGAGAGTATCTGGGTTATTGTGGATAGACTGACCAAGTCCGCTCATTTTATTCCGGTCAAGTCTACTCGTTCTGCTTCTAGCTTATCTGAGATCTACATGAGAGAGGTTGTTCGTCTCCATGGTGTTCCTCTGAGTATTGTTTGTGATCGTGACCCTATCTTTACCAGTCAGTTCTGGAAGGCTTTTCAGGAATCTCTTGGTACTTGTCTGAATCTGAGCACTGCTTACCATCCACAGACCGACGGTCAAACGGAAAGAGTAAATAAGATTCTCGAGGATCTTCTTCGTGCTTGTGTGCTTGATTATGGAGGATCTTGGAAAGATTATCTTCATCTCGCCGAATTTACCTACAATAATAGCTATCAGGTATAAATCTTATCTTCAGTTTTTCAGTCTATTCTTGATCTTTTTATCTATCTCATTCTATATTCGCATTCCGGCCAGTCTCAAAATGTCTCTGTTTGCTGCTCTATATGGACGACCTTGTAGATCTCCATCATGTTGGATTGAATCCGGTAATCGTTTGGTTCTTGGTCCTGAAGTGATTTTGGAAGCTTCTGAGAGAGTTGAGGAGATTAAGAAGAGGTTGAGAGTCGCTCAGAATAGGCAGAAGAAATATGCTGATAGGTGTAGGCGGAATTTGGAATTTGCAGTTGGTGATCAGGTGTTCCTTAAGGTTTCTCCCTTGAGGAATGTCCTTTGCTTTGGTCGTAGAGGGAAGCTTTCTCCTAGGTTCATTGGTCCTTTTCGCATTGTGGGAAGAGTTGGTTCTTTGGCTTATCGTCTGGATTTGCCCGAGAAGCTTTCTGGAGTGCATGATGTATTCCATGTCTCGCATCTTCACCGTCATCTTCATGAATCATCTCTTATTGTCCAGCCTTCTGCTCTTGATAGTTTGGATATTGAGCCTAACCTGACTATTGAGAGGAAGCCACTTCGTATAGTTGGTAGAGATACGAAGCAGCTCAAAAGGAAATCTGTTAATCTGGTCAAAGTACAGTGGAGTACTTATGATCGAGACTGTATCTGGGAAACGGAGGAGAGCATTCGTGCTTTAAATCCAGAATTTTTTGTTTCAGGTACTATTTTGTTTCCTGTCTTGTTCCTTTTATTTTCCTTTCCGTTCTTTTCGAGGATGAAAAGATTTGAGTGGGGGAGAGTGTAACAACCCTAGATTTTGACTGTAAATTTGAATTTGACTTTATTTCATTTTAAAATTATTTTAAATTTGTTTTATTTGTGAAATTTCATCTCTAAATGTTTTTAAAATGATAATAGAATTTTTCCAAAATTTACTGTATTTATTTCCTATTTTTAAAGGCTGTTTTCTAATTTTCTGCTATTTTCTTCATATAAATTTTATTTAATTAAATTTTATTTATTTATTTTGTGAATGAATTTTTATTTTTATGTTATTATCTTTGTTATAATTATTTTTCCAAGTCCATATAATTTTTCTAAAATTTATTCTGTTATTTTCAAATTTTTCTAGACTAGTTTGCATTTTCAAGCTATTTTCTTATTTTACCTTATATAATTAATAAATATTTTTATATTTTGTTAAATTTTCAAAATTTTAACTGAAATGATTATTAGTTTCAGTAATTTAATCTTATATATATAAATTAAAAGAAATTTGGAAGGGTTTTGACTTTTGGTTTTCAAGTGGCTCTTTATTTTCCAACCTTTCACATCCGTAACTTACTTATGTCATCAATTAGATTTTATTTTTCACTTCTTTCAGCCGACCAACCTTATTCTCATTCACGTACATATTTTTTCATTCCTCAAACTGAAAATTTCGGCCGAGCCTTCTCCTTTGATCAAAAAAAAATTGGTAAATTTTCTTCTTTTATATTGTTTACATTGTTTTTCTATTGATTTTTGCATTTGCTTTCAACTAGAAGTGACCGGCCCCACCTCCTCCAGCAGCTAGGCCGATCCCTCCACCTCTTAGACCGACCATCAACCACCCTATATCACCACCATGGCAGGCCGAGCACCCCTTGACATGAGATCCACCACCAGAGGTCACAAACCATCACCTTTTTGCTCAAATCTAGCCTAGTTTGTTCCAACCCACTCCGCCTTCCTTTTGCCACCACCACCAGCCCAGATCTGACCACCACCCTCTGCCACATCACTCACCATCACCTGGAGCCTCTGGCCATGCCCCATAGCCTCTGGCCGAACCAAGCTTTAGCAAAGAAATGATGTATTTGCGTTGATATTGCCTTGTAGTCGTAGATCCAAACACATACATCTTGCACCATCTTTTAAACCATGTTAGGCTGACCATATGGACTCATGACCAGATCCAAATTCAACCCTTAACAGTACATTTCAGACCTATAACTGAAGTATAGGAGGTTGAAAGCAAGTGCAATGATTTTGGATTGGTTTTATACAATTGTTTCTAGCATTGTTTATTTAATTTTGGGTTGAAATCTTATGTTGTTTGTAATTGTTTTATGAAAATAAATTCAAGGTGTATAGCTTTGGCTCTCCACTCTCGAATCGCTATTGTGTTTTCGTGCCTTCATTTTGTCAATATTGTGTGTTTGGTGCCAATCTCCAGCTTTGAACAGGTGAGTTATTCTCACCAGACAATATATACATATATTACTAGTGAATTGACCCATTGTGAATCTGTAAAATGCATTATGATGTTATATCTGCTATATTATGATTATATAATGTTCACCAATGCTTAAACACCTGCTATTACATTTTTTACTGTTATATTATGAAGTTCTGTTATTTTTATCAGTTTATCACACTGCAAGTTCCCTTTAGATTAGAATCACTATGGGTTGAAATGATACATACCCGAACAGACTTTAGAATAAGGGAAAATCGTTATGGGCTGAAATGATAAGCCTGAATGATTTTCAATTTATTTCATTTACTTGGGACTGCGGGTTTGAAATGATAAAACCCGGATTTTCTTTGTAAATTACGGGTTGAAATGATATATTACCCGTATCACTTTTCCTAGTGTAGAAAATTATATACAGACCCGTGGTTAATATATGTTTTTCTAAAAAATTTAAAATTATTTCAGAAATGCAAATATTAAAATATTTTGATTTAAATCTAATTAAAAATTATTTTTGTAAAATATTATTGATTGTTTGAATAATTATAAGCGAAATAAATTAATGAAAAAGTTAGAAAATTTTGAATGTAAGTTATTTTGGAAAATTTGATTTAATTATAATTGGACATTAAATTGAATATGAAATTATGATAAATTTATGATAATTTGAATTTAAATGAATTTAAAATGATTTTATATCATATTAATGATTTTTAATAAAGTTGAAATGGGAAATGAATGAATATTTAAGTTGAAATTTTGAAATATAGCTAAAATTGGAAATTTATGAAATTGACTTAAAAGTGAATTTTTAGTTAAGTAAACAAAACAAAAACTAAGTTATATTTGAGAATTTGAACTTAAGTGTTAAGTTGAAATTTAATGTAATGAATTTAAAATTGAAGGTTGCAATTTAATAAGTGAATTAGTATTAAATATGAATTTTAAATGGAAATTTAACTTTATGTAATCATGAAATTAAGGAAAAATTAAATCGTGTTTATAAAAGTAAAAATGTATGATTTTATAAGTTAAAAGTGATTCAAAGAAAAATATAATTGTTGTGAAATTATATTGAAAATTTGAAGTTAATTAGCAGCATTTTTGGAAATGCTATTAAATCTAATATAAATGATAATACAACATCTGTAAATGCTGTAGTTGATAAGTGAACTAAATAGCTAAATTGAATTTAAGGCTATTATAGCATTTTTTAAATGCTATAATTGTTGGATTAAACTAAGTTTTCTTTGAAACTAATGTTACTCTATTACAGCATTTTAAACGCTGTCTTTTGTTAAATTGAACTGTTTTGAATATAACTTTCTGTAGCATTTTCCAAATGCTGCGAAAGTTGAATTTTCACTGTTTTGATAAAATTAAGTAAATGAATGAACTTTGAAAGTTGAAAATTTTGAAAATTTAATAATTTAATTATTAAATGTAATAACTTCACTTTTAAATTTAAATGAAGTAAATTGTTTGGAATTGAACTATTTTGAAATGTGAATTGAAATGGTATTTTTAAATTGAATAAAATGAATATGTTTTTCAAATGAAATGATAAGTTTGATATTTTGAAGTGGATTTGATGATAAGTTTGATATTTTGAAATGGATTTGAAATGATATTGGATTTTGAGAAATTAATTCAAATTTTAAATTATAACTATGGGTTATAATAACGATGGGTTGTTAAAGAGACCGGGATCGAATATGGACATACTCTCTGTCGATACCGAAAACAACTTTAACAACTGTGTACGCGGTGGAGATTTCAGAATGAAGTAGGATGGTGACGACGTTCCGAAGGTACTTTACGCGGACCTAACTCCCGTGAGTTAGCTTAAGGTGGCTAAAACAGGAGCGATCTCGGGTCAAAGGAGGTAGCACCTCTGGACTGGACACACTTCTTCGATACCATTCTATTACTGTTGTGATTGATTGGGTGCACCCCTTGATTTTGGAGTGTTGTTTTGGGGGGCGTAGTGGCTGCTACGTTACCGCCAGCCCATGTGCGTAATTGGTATATCTACCCTGGTATTGCCTTGTGTGCCGTGTCACCTACCAATTCGAGCTTTTACTACGAGTTTGTTTTTCTCCCGTAGCCCATGGAGTATTTAGAGTAGTCTCTCGGAGATATGCTGATACTGGATGGACTACTGGGACTATTATGTGTAAAGGGTGATATGGGTAGCCCGAAACGCTATTTAAAAAAGTATGTTTATTTTACCGTAGACATTATTATAATAGCAAAATATTACTATATAGTAAGTAGTTTGACGGATCCTTAGAGGATGGGCGGTCCCAGGCATCCTTTAAGTTACTTGTATCTTTATTACAGTTCACTTGAGTTGGTTTATATTATATAAGTATATTGTCCTGACTCGAGTGTTTTGTGTTTTGCTTTACGCTCGGGTCAGCCTGAGTATTCACAGCTTTGGATTCTCTTTCTTGAGCTGGTCTTTGCTGGAGTTTCTGCTTGTCTACATATTTTCTACTTCTGTTTCAGCTGTTTTAGTTTATCTCATGTATTAGTGAACTTCTATGTATTTGGGATTTCTATTATGTTGTTTTCAGACTGTATTATGTATTTGGTTTGAGACTCTATTGTAGTAGCTTCATGAGCTACTATGTATTTTTATATTTCGCCGCGAGTTATTCTGTTTGTTCTGTGTCTGTGATTCTGTATATTTGATTTTATTTGCTCCAAATTTATTTACAATCTGTTATTTCGCATCATTCAAGTCTGACATGTGTGGATTATTGTCGATTTGAATGGCATGAAATTGGGGTTGTTACAACTTTCCATTCACGAAGATGAGTAGTATAACGATCAAACCAACTGGCTAGGAACATACGACCAAGATCCTTCGTCTTATTGGGAGTACTTCGAAAATTATGGCAGGCTTTCTTCTTCTTCCGATCAGCACAACTAGCATCTCCTTTTATTTTCAGTTATTTTTAACTATTTTATTTAGCATTTATGTTCATGCTTGTCCATTTTTAGCTCACTTTGTTAGTTAACTTTAAACTCCTGCTACATTACTTTAGTCTTTGTTTCCGCTTGGCCTTACTTGTCTGTCTTTACTTTTATTTGTTCGTACTCATATTTATAACACACTAGTATCTTATACATACTATGAGAATGCGTACATACTGTTTATTCTTCTATTTTGATAATGACAGAAGGGATAAATTTATGCATATACATAGGGGAGACAAAAAATTTCTTATGAGAACATTCTATATATTTTGTATAAATGACTATAATATTTCTTCTATTTTGATTTTATAGTCGTCATCGTCAAAAAAGGGGAGAACGATATTAAATTTATGCATATACATAAGGGGAGACAAAATCAATCTTTTGATAACATTCTCTATTTTTTATATAAATGACTATAATATTTCTTCTATTTTGAGTGTATAGTTGTCATCGTCAAAAAGGGAGAGAATGTCAGAACCTCCATTTTATGTTTCAATGAGACCAACTATACAATCATATATATTATACATCTTATCAACCTTGTAGGTATATACTATAAGAGAACATCATGCTCAAAGATATTGGGACTCGAGGACAAACAAAGAACTATCGGCTATGCTATGACTAATAAGGTTATTCTACTATATAAGGAGTCTTAGATAAAATGTTGTAAGGTCTCCTTGAGTATATAGCATACACGATCACACATAATTTCATATACACTAAACTTAAATTGGAAAACTGCATTTAACATTCACTGACATTTGAGGAAAAACCATAAACGCCTATGGCAAAACTTAGGAAATTATTTTCTAAACTTGTGGACGTCTAAGGTTTTCCTACATATGTTTGTCATTTAAAAAACTGCAAAACTCTGAATAGATACGTCTGTTGAACCAATAGGAATCAACACTTCATCGAAAGGTTGCAGGCATTAAAATGAATAGATCTTATCTAATAGTAACAACACTTTATCTACATCTCTTTAAATCTATAAATACTACCATGATTGAGATTTCGAAATCAACTGAATTGAATTAATTGAAACTATTCTCTCTTGGTTTCATATTACTCTCTTATGCATACATTGCATGCATATTTTCAATCTATCATAGCCAAAATTTAACTTTGGTTAAACCAATTCCTACAACTCAAAGCATTTGAATTCACATACTCAAAGAAGATCATAGGAAGATTTGTACTATCAATCAAAATCCATGTTATTTGGAACACAAGATTGTCAGAGATATCTTTTGTATTAGCATATTCATCCAGGTGAAGTGAGGGTTAGTTGGTTAAAGGAAATACCTAAGTGGAGCTTCGTGACTGGACGTAGGACAGGAGGTCCGAATCAGCATTAAAATATATGGTTTTATCATTTTTATTATTTATCTTATTTGTATTTAATTATTGTTTCTCTGGTTAATATAGATAGTAATATACATTCTCACATGTATATGTATAAGTTGCATTACTTGAATGATCCTATAGACTTTCAAGACTTACTCGAAACTTCGAAAAAACTGCCATCATGGCTATTGTTAATCCAAAAAATGGATCAATACCCAGGAGTATGATGCGAAAGCACCAAGCCAATTAGAATAGAGCAAATATAATATAAAATAGCAAAAAAGTAAATGAGACATAGAGATTTTTATAGTTGTTCGGCTTTTAATTAAGCCTACGTACACTTTTATAGCTTTTCTTATTTAATTGATCCTGATTGAATGGGATTACAAGGTGATCGAGAAAGATTAAGTCATAAGTACAAGGGTTGGACTGATTCTAGGTCCTAGAATTGCCTAGAGTAGCTACTTTGGCGACTATGGTGTAGAGGAAAGAGTTGAAGAAGAGATGGAGATTCTATATAGTGATAGCAGAATCCAGATCCTTTCTTAGTTGTTCATGGTTTGTATTTATGGCATAGTAGTAATATTTAATCAGAAGCCCGCTACTAGAGATGTCCGAAGAATTGTCCAAGATAACACAAAAAATAACAGGATGACCCGAGTTACCAAGTTGACTCGGTACCGAGTCAAGGCCTTGACTCGGATCAAGTCAAATCCTTAGATCATATTCAATTGACTCCTTTTGTTTTAAGCTCCTTGCTTCATCTAGATGTTCCTTCATGCAATTTGATAGTTTTTGACAAGTTTTGGTAATCATTCTTCCTCAACTTATATTATTCTGCTATTTGGATCGTCCAACCATTATTCCTCATAATAGACTCACTGGAAATCTACAAAACTTCATGAATATGTATAGGAAAGGGGAACACTTGGCAAAAGTATGAAGATGCCATGCCTTGGCATTTAGAGTCGGTACCAAGTTAAGGAGGGTGAATGTTGTCGAGTTAAGGACTTTGTCTATTTTGGGTTATATATTTCCTTGAGCTCTTCCTTTAGTCTTTCTGAGTATGTTTGCCAAGTTTCATGTCATTCTATCTTCACATCGACATTCTAACACACATTGATTTTTGCTTGGTTAAAAACTCGGTAAACATTTGCACACAGAGTATGCTTTTATTACAAACAAAATTGTTATGGAACAAAATAAATCTCGAACTGCTATCTTGTGAGTTTCAATTGATTATTGGATTTGTCTCAAGACATTATCCTCAATTAGTTAACTATCGGTTTGTTGTTTGATCCAATATTGATTTGAATTTCTATTCTCTATGCTAACGGTACAATCTTAGCTCTGAAATTTATGCGAGGCTTTAAGTCGGCACGTAGGTCTATTGTAGTGAGTTGGAGCTAATCCAAGTCAATCAGTAAACTCAGTACCGATTTTAGCCTTAACTCGTCCTGGGTTAAGGACTTAATAAAATTCTAAGTGGAAATTTCTTCAACTTATGCCATTTTAACCTAACTATTCCTCACTTGCATCATTTCCTACCCCGAGTTCGCAATCCTTCACTTAATTTTCCAACCCTAGGCGTGCCGATTCAAGCTCCAATTTCACCGCCATTCAACTTCCGACACCACCAGCAAGCTCCGCCGCCTCCATTTGATACTCGCGTCAATTAAAAAAGACATTGCTACTCTTTCCATCATCTGTAGACCTACATCCGATTCAACCAAACACTAGGTCGAATCAATTCTTTCCCTGGATTGAAGGTCAACGGTGATGAATTGAAGTTTCGATGGTGATGGAGAGGACAGCTTTTCCTTGGTCGATTCCATTTTGAGATCAGGATGGTTGAACCCAAACGTATTGTGTTAATGGTGTAGTTAGGGTTTGAACCTACACTGTATGTGTTTGACTTAAGAGACAAACATGCTTCCATACCGTAGCCATCTCTATCCATGGAATTGACTAAAACTAGATTATCGAATTGATTCTGATATGATGTATTTCTTTAGATTTGAACATATCGAATGATTCTGTTGCTCTACATTTCTGCATATCTAATGTTCTTGAAAAGAAAGAACTTTTCATGTTGCTCCTGACAACGAATCAGTTATCAATCGTTGATCGATAATGGGTAAGTAAAAAAAGTAATTTCAAAGGACTATCCGGACTGTTTTTTTCAACACGAACGAGCTATCAACATCGGATGGTCTTTTCATGATGTTCGGGACACTAGACTCATCCTACATAGATAACACACTGCAACTGCCTCAATTAACACTTGAAATCCAATTAGTCAGCATACACTGACTTCCTTTGGGTTTCAAGTGTTAACTACATAGGAATTCTTATTAGAAATAAAGCATACTAGACTGAGATCAACGAGTTTTATTATCTAGAATAAATCGCCAATCAACACGCCGTAAGTCCTTGATGGAGCATCCATGCCTTTAGAAGCTGAGCTATCAACTACCTTAGTCCCTCCATCTATTCCCATGGGGCCTAGTCAACGTACGACTTTTAATTTCTACGGCCCAATGGTTCTTGTAGGACCTATACTTGACCAGTTGCTCCCATACTTAGAATTCCAACAGACCCTTCGGAACAAATTCCTTCAATCTTGATAGCTAAATTACTTGGAAACATATGCATGCAGCATGGTATACCTAAGGGTGATTTTCTTCTGCCAACTTGAGCCAAATTTTAACATAATTCTCCAGAAGACTTTACTTCTTACAACTGATACATATTCTTGAGTGGTGCCATGCCACCATTCAATCGGTTCTTTTCCATGGAACTTCAAGGTTTAGGATTGGTGCCGTTTCAAATCCATCCCAACAGTAGCACTCTTAAGTTCCTTATACATCTTATTCATGACCCGACTTGGGTGATCGCCAAGGCTAAATGAACTTGTTTATCTCTTACATTTCAGGAGGAGACAGGACTTACCATCTCATTGAAGATGAGAGGGATGCAAGTTAATAATGGGTCTTTACAACAAACGATCAGCCTTCAAGAATGAGTTCTTTTTAATCCAACGTCCAAAGGGCTTTAATCGCTTCTAGTAATCTAGAAGGAAGTCCTTATTCCTTAGCTCTCGCTATCATGAGTGATTTTCCATCTTCATAGCATATGTCTTACTATAGTCATCCTGAGGTGGGAAATGGATGGTGAGCTTCAAGAAATTCTTAAAACTCTTAAGGCTATAAGAGCTTCGGAGTGCACAATGGAGTTCCTTTTGGCAAATGAGAACCTTCAGTGGTTCGACTTACTTCATCCTGATAGAGTTGATGTATATGACGAGTTGTTAACATCGAGTGGCTTTAGGATACATACTCGTTCCTCAGCCCATGCTCATGACTCCTGTCGAGGAGGCTCAAGAAGAAGTGGCTGGTCTGTCAGAGGAAGTACATCCCAATAAGATTCCTAGAGGGGATATAGAATTACCTTTTGGAGAGGACATCATGGGGATAGGGATGAGACCCACATGTTTTCTCCAATCCCTAAAGAAGAAAATGAAATGTTTCAAATGAGAGACGGGAAGTAGCCTATGGTTGAGGAAGGAGTGGAAGAAGGCTTCGACAGTGATGATAGCATCTTTCGCATCTCCTCGGAAAGAGATGAATCTTTCAATGAGTCACCGCAAATGAGTACTGATCTTCATAAACTGCCTTCTCCTGACTTGTTAACTACTGAGGCATTAAGCCTTGAACTTTTGATTTCTCCTCGTCAAGAACAACCTGCCCTTGAGACTCCATAGTTTTCCAGAGGTCAAGCTACTAAGACCCCCGTTGGAGATACGTCTACATATGATTCCATGAGAGATATCGCCATCTATGTAGATGAACACGGGGATATCTCCATTAGCGAAATGTTAGTTAAGATCGGGTTGGAAATCAACATTTCCTAAAGCGCATTTATGAGCGCTGGTGAAATGACTACGACTCTCAAACCCAGCCGATACAGTTGGTACAGCAGCATATAGTGGGTCATCAGCACTACATACTTCAATTTAGGATCACAAACACACGTCTCTGCATCGAGTTAAGTTCCTAAATTTTAGTATTAACTTCAAACTTGCATTCGTTTCAGGTACCATGGGACGTGGGTTATACCATTAGTTAAGTCTATACACCATCTCCCATAAAAGATAAACTTCTGATCTGGCTCATTACCCTCCTCGCAAAAGGGATGTGGAGAGTAGGAAAAGAAAAGAGGGCTAGGCTCGACACTTGGATCGAGAGCGTGAAAGGGGAGGAAAAGGAAAACAAGATGATGAGAGTATTTCCCCTAGCGATGCATACAAGCTCTAAAGAGACTTCCATGGCCACCGTGGGCCCTTTATTGATTACTTCTCCCAACATTGATGACTGGACCACTAAAATGCAAACAATTCCACCTTCTCAAATGCTGACTACTGCCATAGCTCTCATTTCTTCCATTTGAAGGGAGAAGTTTTTACTCCCGCTTGGTCCACCTATGCTTCAAGCTAATTTTGCGCATTTGATTTGAAGGGGGCTAAGTTCAATAAGCAAATAAAACCCCTTAATAGGGCCACTTTCCTCAACAACCTGTAGACAGTCCACGAGGACATAGAAGCCGAGTGTGATTGGCAGCATCTTGTGAAGGCCCTGTCAAATGTAAATCGTATCAATTATCAAGAGATCCTCTCGTTCGAGGTCAAGAGGAAAGATCATGCTAGAGCGATCAAAAATCTTGATGATAAGATAACCAAGTTGAAGGCCAAGTAGGATGCAACCTTGAAGAGTTAGGCTTCCAATGATAGTCTATTGCTTGAGGCAAACCAGGATCAAGATAGAGCCATTATCGTGATAAAGGATCAACTCATAGATACTCATATTAAATCCAGGAACTAAAAGAGCAGTTACCGAAGCAGAAAACATCAATAAGTCTCGAAACCAAACTATCACTGTATATGCTACTGTTATTACTGATCAGGCAGCTGAGCTCACTCGTCTTTATGAGGAGAATGTGTGGCTGGTGAAAGAGAAGGAAGAGGCTACATCCGGCAATAGGAGCTACGACCAAGTCAGAGCTTATAGAGCTTTGACCAGAATATGATGATGTGATATACCAATGGACGCCAATGTGCTTCATCTTTATACTAGCTGCATGATGAATAAGGGAAGCTTGAAATGGTTTGGTAATAACTATCCCCTAACTCTTACCATGGTATGGAAGGATGTATTTGTCTGGTCTAAGGATGCCAAGTATATGCGCTCTGAGGAGGAACTAAATGCTGATTACTTCAGCCCTAAGGATGTAGACTCCTTGGCCAACGACAAAGAGATCCTTAGAAAAGAAAGGGAGAAGGAAGTTGCTAATGCTTCAACCAAAGCTCTTACTGGCCCCAGCTCTTCGGGTCAGCAATAAACACTTATTCATACTTCTCAAGAGAAGACGGCGATCATCCCCAAATACATGGCTATTGTTTCTGAAGCTGCTCATGCGTATGTAACTTTTGTAGCCTTAGATAAGCCAAGCTCTTTTCCATCTATAGTGTGACCTTCAAAAATGAGGACTGGCAATGAAACCTTCGAGATTGAAATTCATGACTAAATCCTTGGCTTGGGTATTTCTCTCTCCTCTCCAGTGCTCTAGACACTTCGATTTAGTCCGGAATCCTTTTCTAAATTGTGCATCTCTCTTTCCCAACTTATAGGTCGGCTAACTCTCCTGCCTCGTTCTCCTGTTGCTCATGGTTCAGGGCCAGCTGCTATTTTCACTGCGTCCACCACTGTCTTTGCAGCGGCTTCTTGCATAGTTCTTGTCTCCAACGTCAGTCTTGAGCCCTATTTCAAACGAATAGAGGCGCTACAAAACTTAGAGGCTGTCTCTGCATTTGTCGATGAAGAGGTGGTTATTACCAGCAACTCAGGGCCAATAGACAAGACAATCATAGCAGAAAGATAGGAGGAGGAAAAGAAAGGTTTGTAGATGAAGAGGAAAAGGAGGAACGAAAGCACAAGACTCCCACTACTATCATGTTAAAGGTGTCGAAGGAGGAGAGTGTGGATATCAAAGGGTCAGAGGGGTCTAACCCCCTACAGAAAGAGAGAACGACAAGGATATCAAGAAGAAGCTTTCGATTTGCCCAGCCATGGGAAGTAAAGGCGGAGGGAAAGGAAGAAAGAAGTTAGCATGAGCTCGAGCACCAGTGGAGTAGGGTACTCATTGTCTTTTTGTGTGTACTTTTATGGTGTCAGACTATGTACACGTACAAAGTTTGTACTTAGCATCTTTTTCCTTTTTTGTGTTTTTGTATGGGCACAGCCCCCGCTATTTGATATTGTACATGAAATGATATAAGTAATGAAAAGATCAGCATTTCCACTGTAATCTCTTATGTATACTTCATATTCTTGTACTATGCCTGTTTATGTACCACAATGTATGTATATAATATGATTGCTTGTCTTGTAATTTATATATTTTATGCTATTGTACTATGTGATGTGATGGCTTTTTTACTACAATTCCATGCATGTAAATGGTGTAAGTAGTGTAACTTGCAGTTATTATGTGTACTACTTTACTTAGCTCAGTCGTTGTTGCAGAATGCTCTGTTTGGCGTAACAGAACTATGGAGTGAATTTTATCCAAACCAAGTGTTAGTGTGTTTTGTGCCCCCAGTCCATGAGGCTAGTTACTCTGAACACTTGATAAGAAACTGGATACAATTGACGGCCTATGGCTACCCTAAGTCCAAGATGAATTTCTGCTCCTATCTCTGGGAACTTGTACTTCAATTATGGCCGATTCTCTCCAGGCTCGATATTAAGGTTCTACCTTCTACTAGTTTCTCTCTCTAGAGACCTGCAGACAGCTTGATACCTTAGATTTTCTTTCCACATTGCCGATATCTAAGCGAAGTTGAATTTTTGGAGGTGGGAATTTATTTCTACCAATCCAACATGTAACGAATGTTCCGATGTTGCCGAAGCAATGTTGGTACTTAGGAGATTTTGAAAAACAGACGATATTACCGGGGTAACATTGTAACATACCAAATTTTAAATAACATTATTCAGGTAATTTAATTAGATAAATTAAATAGAATAATGTAAAAATTAGAGAGATAAGGAGATTGAGATATGAAAATTAATTAGAAGCCGTGCTTAATTAAATATAAACTAAAAGAAGGGGTTTATGTAAATGGTTTTAACAGGAGAATATGGCTAAGGGCATTATAGGGAATAGTTATACACCATATCCTTAACCCCTAAACCCTTACTCTTATTCTTATTTCATACATTCAACATCATAAAACATAAGCAAAGAGAAGCTCTAGCCGGCCATTACTTAGAAGAAGAGAAATTCAAGTAAAAGCTAAGGAATTAAGCTAGAAGTACTAATTAAGTTCAAATCTCAAGTCCTTATCCAAATCAAGGTGAATAATAATCTAAACCATCTCATTTTTGTTTTTAAAGAACAAATGTTTTCGGGTTTTAGGATTAAAATCTTTATGATTATTTTGATGATGATATGCTTGGGTTACATGATATATCATGTTCAAACAAGCTTGTTTGTCAATGGATTTACACGGTTTTAAGGTTAAAATCATTTATGAAGGGTTTCGAATACCATGAGGATTAAATATGTTATGTAAAACATTATTTTGGATATGGGTTTAAATTTGGGCAATTATTCAAGCAATGGATAATTTATTATGAATTTTGAAAGGAAGATTTATATAATTAGGTTTAAATTTTTAGTTCAGCTATTATATAAAGAATTTGAGTCCGAAATTTATATATGTTAGATAACATATTAAAAAGTGAATTTTAATTATTTTCGAAGATATTTACTAAGTAATTTACTATGGTAAATAAATTATTTAAGAAGGAGGACTTAAATGTCTTAATTGTTTTGCTAACGGAAAGGGCTATTTTGTTAATTACTTTTAATTAATTTCTGAATAAATTCAGTAGTCTTTTATAAAAGATTTTGATAAAGTTTATGGCGACCAATCATATTTTTACAAATAGGCAAGTTAGTTGAAAAGCATTTACCTAAAATGGCAACAAAACAGATTTTGTATAAGCTTTTGGTACTGCCACTTCCAATAGCTACCCTTTTGACCCCATATTTCCGCCTTCGACCAAGTCAAAGCCAATACACACGGTATTAAGCTTTAATGCGTAGTGGATTGGAGAAAGGCAGCATGTATGGAGTCAAAACCAAGCTTCTGATGGGTCAAAGCCTTTGCTTTGCTTTACAAAGATATACCGCTTACCTTGTCTTCAAATGAATGCTTTCGAAAGGGTTTAATATTGCTTAAGACGAGCATATCGCCTTTTTATTTCAAATAGGTAGGCTTCGAATGAGTTGCCTTGTTTTTAAAATAAATCTTTCGAAAGAGTAGATTGAACCCGATAGAAACCACTCTACCATCTTTATACCTTTTCGAAGGGATTGAAATCATCAACGAGTTCGAAAGGTAGCCTTTGTTTTATAAAATACAATGCTGCTTCCCAATGCTTTCGATAGGGACCAAGTGACCAACTACACTAAAGGTTTCGAAGGCAATGGTGTCGAAAAGGGTTTCGACACTATCGTTCTTATTGTTTTAACTTAAAGAGTAATGCTTCGAACGGATGGTGTCCAAGCCATCGGTTTTTTCCCAAAACTCTTTTTAATATTTTCGAAAGGGGCACTTTCGCTTGTATTCACTTAGACCCAACAAAAGATGTGTTCAAAAATTAAACCTAATGGTTTTGAAAGGGGTACTTTCAAAAGGTTTCGAAAGGGTTACGTTCAATGGTTCAAAAGCTATGCTTCCAAGGGTTAATAAGTAATGCTTTAATACTTTTGAAAGGTATGTTTTGAGGATTTCGAAAGAGATGATTTAAAGTATTTTGAAAGGCTGATTTAAATGCTTTCGAAGGAGTTTATCCAATGGTTTTGAAAGTCAAGGTTTAAGGTTTCGAAAGCCTTAGTTTTCAAAATATAGAACCCAATCTAATTTTTTTTTAAACCCATGGCAAAAGTAAAGGATTTTTAAAATGGCTTTTAAGTATGGAGTTTTTGAAGAAGCTTTCCTTGATAAAATAATAGGTTAAAGGGATTAAACATGTTTTATATGAAAATGATTTCAAGGACATTAAACCACAAGTGTGGGTGTTACTATGTTATTATGTTTCTTCTTCTAATATATATATATATATATAGATTCACATTAAAAAGGACCCATACTATATTCTAGGAAAGGGGTAAAATAACAAGTTTGGTTGATCCAGTAGTGAATATAAATTGAGTTAACTCCTGAATGAGTAGAATTGCATCCAGGAGGTCAGATAGACCAAAATGTAGGATGTCTAAACACTAATTAAAGAAGCTGCCAGATAGATAGATTCATAGTAAACCCATGAAAACTATGTTTAGAAAGAGTTATTGGCAAGGGCCACTAAATTTATAGTGAACCCATGAAAACTATATTCGGATTAAGTTATTGACAGAAGTCAATAGGTTCATAGTCAACCCATGAAAACTATGAAAAGAGGAAAGTTATTAGTTAAACCAATAGGTTCGGAGAGAACCATGAATTAATAAAGTTATTGGCAGGGGCCAATAGGTTCTTAGTGATCCCACTAAAACTATGAGATCGGACAGGGAGTCCATATGCATTAAACAGATTACTAGTTAGCCCATGAAAACTAATAGGGTTAATAGTGACCCTAGAAACTATAACGAAGACAGATAGTCAACTTTAATGGGGATGGAAAATCCAGAATTGATTTACTTATTTGCACATCATCAAATATTTTGAATTGTTATATTTTAACCATGTTGGATGTAGGAGCACAATGTATGGTTATTATAAAGTTTTGGGTTAAGACATTTGTAAGGGGAAAACCCATTTCTCTAACCGGCATGGTCTCACTAGATATCTAAATGGTTTGAGATGGTAGGTTATTATTCATATCAGGCTTTATATCTAAATCGAAGTTTTTGTTATCCCCTTAAACTCTCGAGTGCTCAATTAACTTTGAGTAGCTTGAGATTTGAGGTTTTCAGTACCTCTTTAGACGAATAAGCTTCCGATGACGTGCAGAAGGCAAGCTATCGAGTGGGAGTTCTTTTCTGTTTTGATTCCATTGTTTTTTGTTGGAAAGGAAAAGTTTTTTAATTGCCTAGTTATATATATACACTAATCATCCAAGGGGACCTCTTCATATGTTGCTCTTGGCGTATGTTGTAATAATTTATTTTCTCTAAACATGGTTCTCATATTGGGAATACGTAATGAATTTGAAATGATTTGAAATGGAATGTGAAAGTTGTTTAATTATTTTAAAAAATTTCCACATCGATGTGTTTCTGTTATATCAATGTATCTAGCATTATCATATTTGATCGCCGAGGATTAATAATTATGGATGATTGCAGCATCCGTAGCCGTTAGTTTTGGGCCTCTAAATAGAGGATGTTACAAGTTGGTATCAAAGCATAGGTTTATGAAACTTAAAAGAAATTTAAACCTAAAAGATATTTCAAAACATAATCTAATGAATCAAAAAATAAGATCAGTGTTTGGGTCAATGCTATTGTAACATACTTGTAATTGATATTTGTACATATATAAGTACGTGTTCCACACTCTCTTAAACCATTCTTCTGTATCTTACTAAGGCTTATATGCAGATTTATGAGAAAGGTAGATATGGAGGCAGGAAATGGAATAGGAAATCTCGATGGAAGAAGCACCATAACAAACTGAAATGTTCGACCCACCAGGAGGAACCCAAGTCGACAGGTTAATGCTAATCAAAATGCAGATGCCAATGTAGGTGTTGGACATCCACAAGTAGATGTGGGGACGATATCAGTCCTTCATCAATCTGATGCAAGCTCAGGCAGCTGCGGGTGTTGCTGGGAATGTTGGAGGAGCTAATCTTGTGGCTCTAATTGGGAGCAATTATGCTAAGTTGAGTAGAGATTACACTAGTCTCGGTTGAAAGCTGTTAGTGGGAACGGAGGATGCCATAGAAGTTGAGAATTGACTGTCGCATTGTGAGAGAACCTTCGGTGATTTGGGATTGGATGACGAGCAGAAGAGGAGACTGGTCTCTAGAAAATTTCAAGGGGTAACGCTTCATTGGTGGAATAGTGTTACTGTCGGAGTTCTTGAGGAAGACTTAACTTGGCCAGAATTTCGAAGGAGATTCGAGCAGAGGTTTTTTTCTGAAGTTGCTAAGTTAGCATTATCGAGAAAGTTTATGGATTTGGTGTAGGGAGAGATGTCTGTGATTGGGTATGCTACTAAGTTTGATGAGTTGTCCGAATTTGGATATGCTACTATAGACACCATTATCAGGAGGAAAGAAAAGTTCATACGGGGATTAAGACCCGAGATTGCAAAGGAAACCCAGCCACATCTCCGTGATCCTTGTAATGTAGTTGTGGATATGGCCATTCGACATGAGTAAATTCTTTCTATTTGTGGGAAAGGTATGCCGGTTGAATCCCAGGGTTTTTAAGGAAAGAAGAGGAAGTTCTTTAAGAAGAAGGGAGCCTAGAAGGAAGAGGCTGCCAAGAAGGCAATGGCTGGTTTAGTTTGCCTCAGGTGTGACAAGAAAGGTCATTATGCTTACAAGTGTCGGCCAGGCAAAGGGAAGAAGGCTGCAGATAAAAAGGGCATGAAGTGCTTCAAATGTAACCAAGTTGGACATTATAAGAATCAGTGTCCAGAACTATTTAGGGCGGATAGGGAAAAGGTTTTTGCTATTGGACCATCATCAGCTATGCCAACTGCTATTGAGAGAGGAAAGATCATGACAGAATGTATGCTTTTGATTCAAAGTATACCAGTTAGGATACTATTCGATACCGGTGCATCACATTCCTTTATATCTTAGTGTTTGGTTGATAGGTTATGTTTTGAACCCACACACCTTCTTACTTCCTTGAGGGTTGCGAATCCGATCGGAGGGTATGCAACTCTAGGGATGAGATGTGACCAGTTAGAACTTGATTTGCTGGGTCATAAGTTTGCATGCAGTTTCTATGTTTATGATTTCATAGATTTCAAAATTATTTTGGGTATGGATTGGTTGGGTAAATACGAGGCTAGGATATTTTACCAAGATAGGGAAGTATAACAATGACACCCTGATAGTCATAAACGAATCATATTCTCAGTAGAGAATTCTAAATGGAGTGCTTATGGTTTGTTGAGCACTATGGAAGTAGAAGAAGGGTTAAGTCAGGTTCGAGTAGCAAGAGAATTTGCACATGTTTTTGAGCCGGCTGTAGGACTACCACCGAAACGAGTTGTTGAGTTTTTGACAGATCTTGTACAAGGAGCTGAACCTGTTAGTAAACCATCTAGCAGGATGACACTGACCAAGATGAAGGAATTAAAGATGCAGCTAGTGGATCTAGAAGAAGGAATTTTATTAGACCAAGCAGTTTGCCTTAGGGAGTGGCCATGATGTTTGTGAAGAAACTGGATGGGTCGTTAAGGATGTGTGTCAACTATCGTAAGTTGAATGAGAGGGCGATTAAGAATAAGTATCCTTTGCCGCGAATTGATGATCTATTGCGTATAGCCAGAGTGTTTTCCCAATTGGATTTGGAGGTAGGTTTCCATCGGTTAAGAGTGGTAAAGTATAATATTTTGTTATCTGCATTTCAGACCAGGTATGGTACCTATGAGTGGTTAGTATGTCATTTGGGTTAACGATTGCACCAACTTTCTTTATAGATCTGATGGACCAAGTTTCTTGAGAGTACTTGGATAGGTTCGTGTTGGTATTTATAGACGAAATTTAAGTATAATCTAAGGATGAAAGGGAGCATGAAGATTAACTCGGACTAGTTTTTGAGATGCTGAGGCAACATCGGCAAAAAAGGAGGTTTTCCAAGTATCATTTTTAGAAGAAAGAGGTTAAGTTTCTTGGTCACGTGGTTTTAGAGAAAGGCTTGTCGGTCGATCAAAATAAGATCGAAGCTATTCATAATTAAAAGAGACCAGAGATGATGAGTGATTAGAAGTTTTCTTGGACTTGTTGGCTATTACCAGAGATTCATCAAGGATTTCTCGCGAATAGTAGCACATTTGACTAAGTAAACCAGGAAGGATGTAAAGCTTGTATCGTCCGACAAATGTGAGGAAGCATTCCTCAAGTTAAAGCATTTGTTGACTAATGCACCTGTGTTGGTAGTGCCAAACGAAAACCAAGGGTTGGTAGTGTATACTTACGCATGTGGGACTAGACTAGGAGCTGTGTTGATGTAGAAGGGTAAAGTTGTTGCTTATGCTTCACGAAAGCTTAGATCGCATGAAGTAAGGTATCCTACTCATGATTTGGAGTTGGCTGTGGTGATTTTTGCATTGAAGATTTGGAGTAATTATCTCTTAAGGGAGAGATTTGAGCTATACACAGATCATAAGTCATTAAGGTATTTATTCTCTCAAAAGGAGTTGAATATGAGGCAGCAGAGGTGGCTGGAGTCTTTAGCAGCTTATGATTATAGTATAGAGTATACACCGATGGGAGGAAATATGGTAGTGGATGCTCTTAGCAGAAGACATTAGAATGTGGTGTTAGCTAAGTTGTCAGAATGGAAAGATTTAGAAGCTTTGACTACTTGTAGTGTGCAGTTAAGATCGACTGCTAGTTCTAATCAGAGCACCACCTTGTTGTTCTGCTTGGAAGTTCGACTAATGTTAATCGAAAGGATTGCTTCTAAGAAGAGGGAGGATCCATTATTAGCCGAGAGGATTAGAAAGCTCGAAGTTTGAACTAAGGTCGATGATCTAAAGTAGTCTTGACTAGTGACGATGGTTGAGAAAGAAGAGATGGTTGTGTGCTCCAAATGTTGAGAACTTAAGGAAAGAAGTTCTTGAGGAATGTCATTGGTCCAAATTTATGATTCATCTTAGAAGAACCAAAATGTATCAAGATATGAATAGAAGCTTCTATTGGAAAGGTGTGAAGAGAGATGTTGGCTTGTGGGTTAGACAGTGTGCAAACTGTCAACATGTGAAGGTCGATCATTAGAAACCAAGTGGGTTGCTTCAACCTTTAGAGATACTAGTTTGAAATGGGATTCAATATCTATGGATTTTATAGACGGGTTGCCAAGGTCGAATAGAGGAAATGAAAGTACATGGGTCATAGTGGACAGGTTGACTAAGATTTCCCATTTCATTCCAGTTAAGTCAATCGGGATGGCACTTGTTTTAGCTAAGTTTTTCATAAAGTAGATTGCATGGAATTCCTAGTAGTATAGTCAGTGAATTCTGGAAGAGTCTATAGGATGTATTAGGCACTAAACTTAAGATGAGTACTGCGTATCACCCTTAGGTAGATGGACAGGCAGAGAGGATCAATATGGTACTCGACGATTTACTAAGAGCTTGTGTATTGGACTTTGGTGGATCTTCGGAAGATCACCCACATTTAGTGGAGTTTTCCTATAATAAAATTTTTCGAACTTGTATAGGAATGATGCCTTTTGAAGCTTTGTATGAAAGGCCATGCAAATCACCGGCATGTTGGTTGGGGACTTGAGATAAATTAGTCTTAGGTCTACATCTGGTTAGAGAAGTGATAGAGGAGATTGAGTTGATCCGAGAAAGGATGAAGCAAGCACAATCTAGATATAAGAGTTACACAAATAAGAGGCATAAGGATCTAGAATTATCAGTTAGAGATAGAGTTTTCATTAAGGTATCACGGGCAAAGGATGTGGTGTGATTTGGAAAGTCAGAGAAACTGGCATTGAGATATGTTGGTTCGTTCCCACGTATAGAGAGGATCGGGATGCTCGCATACAGAGTAGAGTTGCCGAGAAATATGGCAGGTGTCCATAATGTAATTCATGTATCTCATCTTCGTAAGTATGTGCATGATCCAGAGACTACTATTCCCCTGGCAGGGTTGGAAGCTTTGATAGTAGAACCAAATTTGACTTTTGTTAGACAATCAGTTCGGGTTGTAGCGAGAGATGAGGAGAAGTTAAGAAAAAAAACAGTCAAGTTGGTGAAAGTTCAGTGGATTGACAACGAGGACTGTACTTGGGAGACCGAAGTTTGTATTAGAAATACTTATCCTAATCTGCTATAAGGGTATGTTCTATATTTGCTTTATATAGACCGTTTCTAGTTAGGTAGACTAGTATGGTAGTTAAAAGATGTTACAGATGATTGTTATACTTAGTATTTAGTCCTTACTGAATTTCGAGGATGAAATTCTTTGAGGATGGGAGCCTGTAACGTACCTAATTTTAAATAATATTATTCAGAAGATTTACTTTGATGAATTAAATAGAATAATATAAAGATTAGAGAGATAAAGGGATTGAGATTTGAAAACTAATTAGAGGTCGTGCTTAATTAAATATAAACTAAAAGAATGGGTTTATGTAAATGATTTTAATAAGAGAATAAGGCTAAGGGAGTTATGGGCAAGAGCCATCCACCATATCCTCAACCGCTAAATCCTTACCCATATTCTCACTTCATACCTTCAACATCATAAAGGAAAAAGGAGCTCTAATCGGCCATTACTTAGGAGAAAAAATTCAAGTAAAAGCTAAAGAATCAAGCTAAGAGAATTAATCAAGTTCAAATCTTAAGTCCTTATCCAAATCAAGGTAAATAATAATCTAAACTATCTCATTTTTGTTTTCAAAGAACAAATGTTTTCGGGTTTTAGGATTAAAATCTTTATGATGATTTTGATGATGATATGCATGGATTACATAATATATTATTTTCAAACAAGTTCATTTGTCAATGGTTTTATACAGTTTTAAGGTAAAAATCATTTGTAAAAGGTTTTGATGCCATGAGGATTAAATATGTTATGTAAAACATTATTTTTAAGATGGGTTTAAATTTTGTAATTATCCAAGCTATGGATGATTAGTTATGAATTTTCAAAGGAAGATTTATATAATTGGGTTTGAATTTATAGTTCAACTATTATGTAAAGAATTTGGGTCCGAAATTTACATATGTTAGATAACATAGTAAACAGTGAATTTCTATGATTTTTGTGGATTTTTCCTAAGTAATTTACTATGGGGAATAAAATATTTAAGAAGGATAACTTAAATTTCTTAATTTTTTGCTAAAGGGAAGGGCTATTTTGTTAATCATCTTTAATTAATTTCTGAATAAATTCGGCAATCTTTTATAAATGATTTTGATAAAGTTTATAGCAACCAATCATATTTTACAAATAGGTAAGTTAATTGAAAAGCATTTACCTAAAAAGGCAACAAAATAGATTTTGTATAAGTTTATGGTTCCGCCACTTCCAGTATCTACCCTCTCGACCGTATACTTCTGCCTTCGACCAAGTCGAAACCAATACACAAGGTATCAAGCTTTGGTACGTAGTGGATTGGAGATAGGCTTCAGGTATGGAGTCAAAACCTAGCTTTTGATAGGGTCGAAGTCTTTATTTTTCTTTACAAAGAAATGCCAATTGCATTGTTTTCAAATGAATGCTTCCGAAAGGGTTTAACATAGCTTTCGATGAGGTTGTCGCCTTTTTGTTTCAAATAGGTAGCTATCGAATGAGTTGCCTTGTTTTTAAAATAAAATTTTTGAAATGGTAGATTGAACCCAATCGAAACCACTCTGCCGTCTTTATACCTATCGAAGGGAAACAACGAGTTCTAAAGGTAGCCTTTGTTTTATAAAATACAATGCCTCTTCCCAATGTTTTCAAAAGGGCCCTAGTGGCCAACTACACTAAAAGTTTCGAAGGCAATGGTGTCGAAAGGAGTTTCGACGCTATCCTTCTAATTTTTTTAAGTTAAAGACTAATGCTTTTGAAAGGATGTTATTGAAGCCATCGATTTTCCCCAAACTCTTTTTAATAGTTTTGAAAGGATTGCTTGTATTCACTTAGACCTAAAAAAAGATATGTTTAAAAATTAAACCTAATGGTTTCGAAAGGGGTACTTTCAAAAGGTTTCAAAAAGGGTACTTTCAATGGTTTCAAAGCTATGCTTCTAAGGGTTAATAAGTAATGCTTTAATACTTTTGAAAGGTATGTTTTAAGGATTTCGAAAGAGATGATTTAAAGTGTTTTGAAAGGCATATGATTAGTCTTTAAAAAGAAGATTTAAATGCTTTCGAAGAAGGTCCAATGGTTTCGAAAGTGAAGGTTTAAGGTTTTGAAAGACTTAGTGTTCAAAACAAAGAACCCAGTCTCATTTTTAAAGGAAAACCCACGGACAAAGCGAAGGAGTTTTAAAATGAGTTTTAAATATGAATTTTTCAAATAAATTTTTCTTGATAAAATAATAGGTTAAAGGGATTAACTATGTTTTATATGAAATTAGTTTAAGGATATTAAACCACAGGTGTGGGTGTTATTATGTTATTATATTTTCTTCTTCTAATATATATTCACATTAAAATATACCCATAACTGTATTTTGGGAAGAAAAAGGGCAGAATAACAAGTTATGTTGATCCAGTAGTGAATATAAATGGAGTTAATTCCTAAATGAGTAGAACTGCATCCAAGAGGTCAGATAGACTAGAACGTAGGATGCCTAAATACTAATTAAATAAGTTGTTAGAAAGACGGGTTCATAGTAAGCCCATGAAAACTATGTTTAGAAAGAGTTATTGGCAGGGGCCAGTTGGTTTGTAGTGAACCCATGTAAACTATGTCCGGGTTAAGTTATTGACAGAAGTCAATATCTTCATAGTCAACCCATGAAAACTATGATAAGAGGGAAGTTATTGGTGATACCAATAAGTTCAAGGAGAACTTATGAATGATTGAAGTTATTGGCAGGGGCCAATAGGTTCTAAGTGATCCCATGAAAAATATGTGATCGGACAAGGAAAAATATGAGATCGGATAGGGAATCCATATGTATTAAACAGATTATTAGTCATCCCATGAAAACTAATAGATTAATAGTGACCTTAGAAACTATAACGGAGATAGATTGTCAAATTAATGGGGATGGGCAATCCATAATTGATCTACTAGTTTGCATATCATCTAATATTTTGAATTGTTATATTTTAACCATTGCGAATGCAGGAGCATAGTATATGGTTATTATAAAGTTTTTGGTTAAGATACTCGTTAGGGAAAAACGCATTCCGCTAAGCGGCGTCGTCTCACTAGATATCTAAATGGTTTGAGACGGTAGGATATTATTTATACCAGGCTTTGTGTCTGACTCAAAGTTTATGTTTTCCCCTTAAACTATCGGAAGCTCAATTAACTTTGAGTAGTTTGAGAGTTGAGGTTTTCAGATACCTCTTTAAACAAATAAGCTTCTAGAGACGTGAAAGAGGCAAGCTAGCAAGTAGCAATTCTTTTCTATTTTGACTTTTCTGTGTTTTTTTGTAAAGACAAAGTTGTTCGGTTGCCTACTTATATATGTAATCTGATCATCCAAGGGGGCATCTTCATATGTCGCTCTTGGCGTATGTTGTAATAATTATATTTTCTCGAAATATTGTTCTCATATTAGGATTATGTAATGAATTTGAAATGATTTGAAATGGAATGTGAAAGTTGTTTAATTATTTTTAAATATTTCCATATCTATGCGTTTTTATTATATTTTTGTATCTAACATTACATATTTGGTCATCGAGGATTAATAACTATGGATGACTACAGCATCCATAGCCGTTAGGATTGGGCCTCCAAGTAAGGGATGTTACAAACATTAATGAGTTAAAACCTTCTTTAACACAGTTCCATTGGTTCAAGCAGTGAAGGAAAAGTATTCATTCTAGATGTAGTTCCATTGGCCTAAGAAGCGAGAGAGAGGAGCATACTTGAATGAGGTTTCATCGATTCAAGTAGCAATAGAATGGATGCTTACTTGGATGCGGTTCCATCAGTCTAAGAAACTAAAAAATGGAACGTAATCCAACGCAGTTCCATCGGTTAAAGTGGCAAAAAATGGATGCTTATTTGGACATGGTTCCATAAGCCCAAGAGGCGAGAAAATGGAGCGTACTCGAATGTAATTCCATTGGTTCAAGTGCAAATGAATGGATGTTTACATGGATGCAGTTCCACTGGTCCAAGAAGTGAGGTGTGGCTTGTGGATGCATGCAAGGGTTGCGCCTTCTCGATGTTGCCAGAGCAATAACGGTTCTTAGAAGGCTGGGATCGATTTTCCCTGTCAATTCGGTGGTTTGATTCAATTTGATACCACTAACTCAACGGGTTGCTTACATGAACATGGTTCCACTGGTTCAATAAGTGAAATGAATTTGCTGATAAAATAAAGAGAAAGTAAAATTATGCTTAACTGCAATGCCCATCATCCCTGGGTGGCTTATTTGCAGAAATAGGAAATACATAGAAAGTACTAAATAAAATATTGCCGCAACGAGTCATCGTACCGAGCATGGGGAATCAGAATTCCACCAACCATTATGTGCTTGAATTTTCCTTCTCCAATTTTATGACCGTTAATGTAGGGTCCTTCCCAGTTTGGATTAGGTGCTCCCATACCTTGGAAGATCCTGTTCAAGACGAGATCTCCCACTTCGAGGGTGGGGTTTCGAATTTTGGTCTTAAAGTGTCGTGCTACCCTCTTTTGGCGAGCAGCGGTTCTTAGTTCTAGTTATTTCGACTTCTCATCGATCTGATCAAGTGAATCGAGAAAAAGCTACTTGTTTTCATTTTGATTGAAGTGTCGTCTCCGTTGAGAGGGGACTTCCAATTCCACTGAGATCATTGCTTCTGAACCATATGCCAAGGAGAATGGTGAGTACCCGGTTACAGATTTATATATTATTTTATAAGCCCACAGTGCAAGTGGAAGTTCATCTACCAGTTTCCTTTATCTTTCATTAGTCGCTTCTTTATGGTGGATTTGATTATTTTGTTCATTGCTTCCACTTGCCTGTTTGACTACGAGTGCATTACTGCGGGCAAACTCTTCTCGATTCAGTAAAGCTTGCAGAAGTTCTTGAACTTAGGACTCTCGAACTGAGTTCCGTTGTCCATGATGATTTTCTATGGTTCTCCAAGTTTAAAAATTATGTATTTTATTACAAAGTTAAAAACTTTTTAGTTGTAATGGTGGCAAGCGGTTCTACTTCAGCCCATTTGGTAAAGTAATCAACTGCAACTATAGCATATCTGGCTCCTCCTTTAGCTGTTGGTAATACACCATTAGATCGATTCCACAAATTGCATACGACCAAGGGTTGACCATTTGCTAAAGTTTTGAGGATTGGGTTCTTGGGATCTTTGAAAATCTCTGGCTACGATCATGGTGCTTGTTGTAGTCTACTGCGTCTTGGTTGACAGTGGACTAGAAATATCTATAACGTAAAACCTTCTTTGCCAATGTTTTTCCCCTAGTGTGGTTGTCGCAATAGCATTTGTGGACTTCCATCAAAATCTTCTTGGCTTCATCTTTAGTTACACACCATAGTAGGGAGTGGAAAAGCCTCTCATGTATAGCACTCCAACTTGTAGCAAGAACCGCGGTGCCTTTCAAATGAGTTTCTTTCGTTCATTCTGGTTTTCGAGGAGTATTCCTTTGAGCAAGTAATCCTCCAGTCGTATCATCATGATTCTTTCTCTTTCATGGTATCTAGAACCCAACCTACATCCATTTGATCTATGCTTGGAGCTTCAACTGGAACAAATCCCATTGATTGTTCCTTTCTAGAACTGGCCATTTTGGCTAAGTAATCGGCCTTCGCGTTCTTCTCCCTAGGAATATGATTAATCATGCAGTGTTCAATGTCATTGAGCCGTTCCCATGATTTTGACAAGTAAGGAGCAAGATTTTCCCCTTTAGCTTGATACTTCCTCCTTACTGGAAAAATGACTAGCTAAGAATCGTTGTTGATATGCACATCTTTTATTCCCAGTTCCTTTCCAATCTTCAACCACACTATTAATGCCTTATACTCTACCTCGTTGTTAGTAGAAGGGAACTCTTGCTTTAAGGCATAGCAGATTGATCATCATTTGGGAGTCTCAAGGAAAACTCCCACTCCCGAGCAGAATTTTTTTGATGCGCCATCGACGAACAGCTTCCGTTGTGCTACCACATCCGCCGTCTCTTACTCTGTTCTCATTCGAATGGTGAATTCCATGATGAAATCATCCAATACCTATCTGTTAATTTCCTTTTGAGGATGATAAGTCATGTCATACTACTCAATTCAATATTCCACTTTAGAAGTTGCCCTGAAGTCTCAGGTCGATAAAGTACTTGTTTTAAAGATTAACCTGTCAATACTTTAACCGGATGAGCTTGAAAGTACAGTAGCAACTTCCTTGATGCTATCAGTAAGCGATATGCCAATTTTTCCAACTTCGAATAGTTTCGTTCAACTCTAATAAAGTGTTTGTCGATGTTTAAAATGGGCCGTTGGATCATGGCTTCCTCTCATACAAGCACTGCACTTATAGCTTGATAGGACACTACCAAATAGATGAACAAGTCTTCTTCTTCCACCAACTTGGATAGACTAGTGGGGTCTCCTTATGTCCCAATAATTCCTCAAAAGCAGTTTGGTAGGCCTGATTCCATTCGAAATTTTTCTTACCCTCCTTTAATGCGTCGAAGAATAGTGTACACCTGTCTGTTGCTTTGGAAATGAATCGGCTTAACTTTACGACCAATCCATTTAGACTCTACAAATCCTTTTTGTTGTAGGGGCTGTGACATTTCTACAAGGCAGTAATTTGGTTGGGATTAACTTCAATGTCCCTAGCATTCACGATGAAACCTAGAAATTTCCCAATAGTTGCATTGAAAGAGCATTTCAGCAGGTTAAGCTTCATTTCATACTTTTGCATAATCTCAAACTTTTCCAAAAGGTTATCCAAATGATTTTCAAACAGACATGATTTGACTAGCATGCTATCCATGTAGACTTTCATTGTTCATTCAATCTAGTTTTTGAACATGTTGTTCACTAACCGTTGATAATTTGCCCTGGAGTTCTTCATATCGAATAGCATTACTCGGTAACAATACAATCTGAGATCCATGATGAAGCTGGTGTTCTCCTGATTGGGTTCATGCATCATTATCCAGTTATATCCTGAGTAGACATCCATGAAAGAGAGTAGTTCGTGTCCCGCGGTTCCATCCACAAGAATTCTAGGTAGTGGGAAGCTGTCCTTCGGGCAAGCTTTATTTAGGTCTGAGTAGTCAACACAACTTTGCCACTTCCCATTTGACTTTTTAACCATAACTAGATTTGATACCCATTCAGTAAGTTGCATTGTGGAAGAAGCATTTAGCCAATAGCTTATCCACTTTCTCCTTCAGTGTAGCAGATCACTTCGGACTCAGACTGTGTCTCTTCTGCTTCATTGGAGTGATCTTGGGATCGATAATGAGTGCGTGACACGTTATCTCCGACGATATCCAACATATATCAGAATGTGTCCAAACGAACACGTCTAGGATGGCGTGAAGAAATTTGATCAATTCTTTGTTGATTTTGACCCTAAGTTGGGACCCTATTTCAAGATTCGAGTTGGGTCATCCATATCGACAGGGACTGACACCATAATCTTTACTGGTACCGCCTATTCCTCCCCTAAACTCTTTTACCTAGGGGCTAAAGTCATATTTAAATGGCTATGGTCCCCAAGCTAGGGGTGGTTCTATAATTGCTATGCTGACGGTATAGAATATGGAGAGACTTCCCCACATTATTTCCCTTTCCCTTTCATTTTGATTCGTGTAACTCAACGATATAACATTCTCCAGCGACGCTTTAATCTCCCTTTATAACTCCAACCCATTTTTGTCAGAAATTTAATGGTAAGGCACCACAGAGCCAAAGTGATCCTGAAATCAGCAACGGCTAGATGACCTAAGAAAGCATTGTAAGCTGACATTTCTTCCACAAGCACGAAGGTTTGGATAAGGACTACCCTTCCTTCTCCTTCTTCGAGTTTCATAGGTGAGCAATCATCCCGACTAGCAGTTTTGGTTCTCCTATAAAGCCTTGGATTTTCATTCGACAAGCAGGCACAACCTTCATACTAATCTTCATCTAATCAAATGGATGTTAAAAGAAGATGTTGACTGAACTTCCACTATCCACCGGGACTCGGCATACAACTGCCAGTCCAATTCTGATTGTCACTACCATTGGGTCGAAAGTCGGTGCTTCTACTCCTTCAGTGCCTTGGTCTCAAAACACTATGTTGTCATTGAGTGTCCTTTGCTGCTTGGCTGGATTGCCATCCTTAATTGTAATAAAAGTTTCTTTTGGAGTGTGCTTTAGTGAATTAGCGTATCCTTCCCTCTCGCCCCAACTCCTTAGTTCTGACTAAGGTCGTCCCAAAATAGTGTCGATAACTAGTCTATGTTCTGTCCGTTTGGATCCTTCTTTGCTGGTCCAAAATGGTTTCCTTGAGTTCTTGGAATTGGGGTCCAACAGGCTGATCAAAGGTTTGCGATTTCTTTACGTATTACTGGAGCATGTTGTTCCTAATCAATTCCTTAATTAGATCTTTTAGATGTCAACATTCATTCATGTTATGCTCATGAGTCTCACGGAATTGGCAGAACTTCCCTAATTCATTTTGTCGTTCATATCCTTCCTTCCGAGAAGGCTTTTTGTATCGCTCAGTTCCCTGAGTTGCAAGGTAGATGTTCTCAGGCTGTCATTCGACCGTATATACTCCTTAGGTCTCAAGTTCCTTATCTGCTTTCCATTTCCATTAAGCCTACTAGTGTTCTGGTTTTTCCCTTTTTGATTTCCATCTTTCCTTGCATTTCTTTTCATAGCTGTAGAATTGTTTCCATCCTAGTTTACCGCTACATTGCTCTGAACTATCACATTTGGTTTCACATTGGTGGTCTTGCCCTCCAATGCATCTACCTCTTCTAATCTCAAACACTAACTCACCTTTTAGTTGAACTCCTTCGTGGTGGTTGGTTGTTTCATCTTAATCGATCTTCCAAAGTCTATGTCTGGATGGATAGCTTGGACTAAAGCCATGAATACCATATCCTCGTTAGGATTGCTTACTTCTATAACCGCAGTAGCGAATGGGTTCATAAAGGTTTTTAATTACTCATTTAGTCCTTAGAAAAGGCCAGATAAGGACATCACATCCTTTGACTATGCCATGTGAAGTTTGACCTGTTCTAAGGATTTCCTTACCAACTCGTTAAAGGTAGTAATGGAACTTGTTCGGAATCTGGTAAACCACATAGAAGAAATACCTTCCAAGAAGATAGAGAAACATATGCAGTGAACAGCATACATTGCGCTAGCTCCGTCGTTATGCCAACTGTACTTCTATAAGTACTGTTTGGGGCTAGTTGTCCCATTGTAAGATGGCATGGTGGGTTTTGTTTACTTCTTGATGTACTCTTCCCTTAGAATGTTTTCAGTAAATGGAGTTTGGCTTGATGCAAAACCCCAATCGTCATCCTTCCAGACCTTACTTTCTTCCATCAAGTGTCTGACCATGTCTGCAATGAATGCCTCACCAGTCTAGTAGTCCACATGTTGACTATTAGGAGCTATGCCAAGTATTTGACTCCGAAAATGGCCTTAGTTTGCCAAATGAAGCATGGGTTCTCCATTCTCCGAGAGAACCACTCCTGTAGAATTATTTTGGAACGCGGTTGGCTTTATAATCGCAGTTTGAACTTCTTTTCTGATATCCTTTCTGCTTTTATCAGCATTCAATTCTATTTCTTGAGCATCAAGTTGAATAACATCTTCAGAATCGGAGAGAAGCATTGCAATATCCCCTTGTGGAGCCTTCACTCCAAGGTTAGGATTTGTAGTAGGTTGTCCTTCGGCAAGAGGGGTTCTTCCATTACCTTCAATAACCATTCCAGTAGCTCCACCAATGTAACAACCCGCATATTTATCAATTTTATATTTAAATATTTTATCGTTCGTCGGATTTTAGTCTGAAAACCTACTTTTTGCAAATAGTCGAATTAGGACTCGAGACCACCCCCATTGAGTTTAAAATGTCTTTTGCGACCTTTTTGAGTATAAGCTTCGATATATTTGGAGATAGTTGATTTTTGCTACTTTTTCCCGCTTATGACTTTGGTTTGGACTGCACCCTTATTAGCTCAGCCCAACCCCCTTCTCTTCATAACTTCTCCTCTTTGCTTAAACACTCAAGCTTTAGCAACAATGGTGGAAGAGAATGGAAAATAGAAATTCCTAAGCCCTAGCTTGCTTTGCAAATCCAACTTCTAGCTCCAAACTCAAGAGAACCCATTGGTAAGCATCTCCTTCATCTTCTCCAACTCTTTCTCCATTCAATTTCAGAAATTTCCTAAACCTAATTTAGAAAATGTTTCTCCTTTAAGCTTAGATTCAAGCTTGTTGGGTTGGAATTGAAGAGTGATTGTTCTTACCATTGCTCTATAGCTTCTTCTTCAATTGTTTGGGTTCAAAGGTGAGATTTTTATCTCACATCTTAGTCTATAATTATGTTCGATTGTTAGGTATGAATTCCTAACATTTATTCTTGTGCAATTGATTTTGGTTTGGATTGATTTTGTGTAAATTCCAATTTTTGGTGTTTTGGTCTAATTTATGAAAATCCTATTATGGATATTTGGACATTGATATTTGAGGCGTATCGAAGAGCCGTTTAGGCTGAGTTGACGATCGACGTAATTCCTTAGTCATCGCCATTTGCTCGTTCGATCGTTTCCGTTATTCGTTTGGCCATTTTTGGCCTAGGTTCAGGGAATGCCCTGAACCCCAGATTCAGACGTCTAAAACGTAATATTCAAACGTCTGAATATTGTTCTGGGAAGATTTCTATTCCCAGATTCAGACGTCTGAATATATGGTTTCAGACGTCTGAATTGGTTCATTTGGAACCAGAAAGGAAATAGGCTAAAAAGTGCCTATTTCCGACGTCTGGATCCAAGGATTCAGACGTCTGAATTCTGTCTTTGGAATATATTTATTTTCCAGATTCAGACGTCTGAATCCTTGATTTCAGACGTCTGAATCAGCACTATTTTGCCTATTTGCTTGAGAATTCCAATTTAAATCGATTCGTGATGATCCTATTTGTTGTTATCATTTATTATGACTTTGATGACTCCTTTTTAGGGATTTTTGAATATCCATTTCGATGGATTCTTTATCGGTTTCTTTGGATTTTATTCACGTCTTCGAATGTGAATTTTACTGGTTGATTGTTCTTGCAATCTTCTTTGTGATTTGTCACTTTAAAAATATAAAGGTTTTCTATACTAGTAGTAAATAACAAAATTCTTTCATCAACGATTTCAACACTATTTTATTACAAAGCTCGTTTCTTAAACCGTTTTCCAATCTATTAGTATACAAGCCTTTACCTCACTCGTATGAGAAATCTAATTAAACGACTTAGTAAAACAAGTGATATGAAACGCTTGCGTTTACTTCGTCGGTTAATTCTTGGACTTGTTCGATTGAAACTCTTGTGACAATTTTCTAGTGGAGACCTACAATTTGTTCGTAAATATTTAAGTTAAGCTAGTGGTTATGGGACATGAAGCTAAGCTCATATATTTACTAGCTTACTGTAATCAACACTTCTCTTTGATCATGACGATCATTTTATGTTTTAGACTAGCATTGTGCAATGTCTTTGTGTTTTGGTTCATCGGATGTCACGCTGTACGACGTCGTTGTTCCCTTTGATTGTGTTTTGGTTCATCGAATGTCACGCTGTACGACGTCGTTGTTCCCTTTGATTGTGTTTTGGTTCATCGGATGTCACGCTGTACGACGTCGTTGTTCCCTTTGATTGTGTTTTGCTTCATCAGATGTCACGCTGTACGACGTCGTTGTTCCCTTTGATTGTGTTTTGGTTCATCGGATGTCACGCTGTACGACGTCGTTGTTCCCTTTGATTGTGTTTTGATTCATCGGATGTCACGCTGTACGACGTCGTTATTCCCTTTGATTGTGTTTTGGTTCATCGGATGTCACGCTGTACGACGTCGTTGTTCCCTTTGATTGTGATTTCTGGATTTCGTGTGTTGAATTATGGAATTTGTGTTTCACCAACTTTTACGATTGGCATGGATATGTATGTCATTTATTGTGGCTTGGTGAATGAAATTAGGAGTATGACTTTTCCTTTGATTCTTGTGTAGATTTTTTGATGTTGATTAATCTCTTGTTGATTTTCAATTACTTATATATATCACAGCTTGGCATGGTGATTATTATACGTTTAGTCATATCTCTTATTCTATATCATTTCATCTGATATTTATAGCTAGACTGATCCGTTTATTATTTTCTTATTAAATAATACTCGGGTCAGACCGAGATGTTACAGGTGCTTCTGCTTGACTTTACATCCGGGATTACCTCCTTGACTTTTGGTTAACTACTTTAGTTTAGTAGTTTTTGTTGTATACATTTGAGATACAGACCCTATGATGTATATTTACTCTTTTGTCTAGCACTTGTATCTATTCTTTTTGGTGTGGTGGATCTTATTCGACTACTACTCTGATGAACACTTTCATGTGTTATATTCATATCTTCTTCCGCCTTTGTGATATGAATTATCTGTGACTGATTTGTGTTATGCTTACTTCTAAATTTGTTTCCGAAGATATTATAGCTACTGTGTAGTAGCTTTGAGTTTGTGTCGGCATGTCGGATTTCCACTTGCAAAGAATTGCATGTTATACTATCTGACATATCGATGCTCGCACAAAGTAATTACACGGATGGTCGCTCCTCAACAGGCTTATTCTCCGTGCTAGTTGACAGCATTCACCGTAATGTTCTTGGCTAGCGTGGGTATAGAGGTGGGGCGTCACAGCATGGTATCAAAGCCAAACTTCGGAACAATATGGAATATTATAACAAGGATCATCGTCCTAAGTCCATCTTAGGAGTCGTGCTTTAGGATTTTATTCGGGTCTTCGTACCGTCCTATCCTATTTTCTTGTATGATTCCTTGTTTTATCTATCAAGATTGCTTGATACTTATTTTGAGAATAACTTTTTCCTCTTCTTTCTTTCTTTCTTAAAGAAGATAAATGGTTAGACCTGGCCGTTCCAGCGCTGGTCAATCTAGTGCTACTCCCCTGGATGGAGTATTCATGTCTGCTCAACAACTTTTGGATCTTGTAAAGAATCAAGAGTTTATCTATGCTTTGAGTAAAAACCACGAAATGGTTCTACCTTTGAAACTTGAAGTTTCTTTCAATCAGCTGGTGGATGTTACTCTTCTTCATGGAGAGGTTGGTAAAGGAAGTGTTTGTGATATTGGGACTTCCAAGAAGAGGCATATTAAGTTCAAGAGCCTTAATCCCAATAAGAGAGTGAAGCAAACTACTTTTGTAGCAAAGACTCCAATCCCTAATCGTGGAGGATGCTACAATTGTAATTCTAATGAACACTATGCGAATATGTGTCCAAAACCCCATTCTTGTCGCTATTGCAAGAAACCGGGTCATCTTTTATCTGCATGTCCCAAACTTTTGAACAAGGACATGAGAAAGCTAAATATTGTGCAAGCCCCTGGTAACACTTCTCGTGGTCAAGGTATTTCTCATTTAATCCTTGATTACATTTATTTTGTGATCTTCTTATTTGAGTTCTTTTTTATATGGGTTTCATCTCACTATTTTATATCAAAAGAACTTGTCGATTCTTTTTCTTTAAAAATATTTTTGGGCTTGATGAGTTCTTTGAGAGTTGTGAATCCGGATGGTAGGCCCGCAACACTCAATTTGCTTTTTATTGATGTCGAAATTATTTTATGAGATTTTTCTTTCCGAGCCGATAATTTTACTTAGGCTTCGGAATTGATTTTTTGTAAGGATCGGCTTAATCATTGTGAAGCCCATATCCTATTTTTCGAGTGGACTATTCATCTTCAACATTTTCTATCTGTTAAGCAGCTTTTTAATTTTTCTTTGTGATTTCGATTTCACATTTTTGGTGGAATCATTTTATTCCTTAAGCCCACTTATAAGGAAAGTGTTGTTTCTCTTATCTAAATAATTTGTGAAACTTTTCCGGTATTTTTGAGTTTGTCTTAGAATTATCACCTAAGAAATCTTTTGTGTGGTGTTAAGGTCTTTCTAGTTCGACCTTGCCACCGATTTTCATTTGGCGACGAGTTGCGGGAGTTAGCATTCCACTTACGCACTCCGCACTCGTTATGATTCCTATGAATGAATTATTATGTCATTCAGTTTGTCCAGCTTATTTCATCCATTTTATAAATCGAATATTCTATGAATATTTCGATGAGACCATCCTTTTATTTATTGATTTTTGGATGAAAATAGCAATTTAAAATTTGCAAAATCTTTTTCATAAGATTTATTTAGAAGTATAACCGGATTTTTTTTCTTAAAACAAACAAAGAATATTCTTAGAAGTTTTTGAGAAACTTACTTATCCTATAGAATACGATTTTGTGATTGTATTGCCCATTTAGTGTTTTAAGAATTTTGGTCGATGCGCTTGATCAACGTTATCGATAGGAATTTCCTAAACGCTTTGATGAGACAATCAGACACAGTATATTGACTTGAAAATAATAAATTTTTCTAGAAAGATTATTACATAATGATAAATGTAATTTTGAAAGTTTTAACTTTTCAGAAAAGAAGATTATTTAAAAGAAATTCTTTCTTTTCGATACTCTTGTTCTTGTGATTCCCGAGGGGGAACCAAGACTTTATCTTTTGTACCAATGATTATCGTATTGGTTTGGATGCCGTTCTCTTACATAAGATAACGTGCTATCACTTGTGCTTCTAAATCGTTAAAAGCCGATTGAGACTAGGTATGCCACTCATGATCTAGTGCTCGCGGCTATTGTTTTCGCTTTTAGAGTTTGGCATCATCATTTTTGGATGAGAAATCTGTTCTCTACCCCGATCATAAATCTTTGGGATAATTATTTTCTCATATGGAACTCCATGTTGACTCGAGTTCCTGACATCTTATGATCTTGATATTCTTTTTATTCCTGGAAGGGAAATCGTGTTGCCAATGCGCTTTGTTGTAAGCAACAAGTGGTTGATTCTTTGATGTTGTCTGAATGGAATTATCTTTTTATCAAGTTCATCGGACGTTTTGGTATACTTCATTTTATTGAGCTTTATCTCATTATGGACTAGTGTCCGGTGTTCTTTTATGGTGTTCGGTTCATCGGATGTACTGTTATTATACTACATCGATGTTCCGTCTCATTTAGATCAATGGATGTACCATTATTATACTACATCGTTGTTCCGGTTTATCGGTTCATTGGACATACCGTTTTTGTGCTACGTCGGTGTTCCAAATTATCCGAGTTTGAAGTTTCTCGGACGTACCGTTTCTGTACTACGCCGTTGCACTGGCTCAGTTTTCTGCTATTCTTGACGTTTTCTGCGTCTTTTAACTATGGAAATGCTTTTAGGTTTCCTATTTTATTCTTGAGCCCAGTGTTATTGATGAAATTGAAGTTTCACCAGATTTGACTTATGAGCAACATTCCATTCGCATCATTGCTTCGGAGGTTGAGCGCCTTCGGAATAAAGATGTTCTTCTTGTGAAAGTTCAATGGTTCTCAGATCCTAAGGATTGCTCTTGGGAATCCTGGGAATTCATCGAGCGATCCCGTTCAGGCTTACCCTTTCTTGCTCTTTATGGTGAACTTCCTATTTCAAATTTTCTTTTGTGTTAATATGCTTTTATGGTTGTTACTTCTTATTTTTTTCTTAAGTATTGCGAGGACGCAATTTCTTTAAGGAGGGGAGTCTGTAACAACCCGCATATTTATCAATTTTATATTTAAATATTTTATCGTTCGTCGGATTTTAGTCCGAAAACCTACTTTTTGCAAACAGTCGAATTAGGACTCGAGACCACCCCCATTGAGTTTAAAATGTCGTTTGCGACCTTTTTGAGTATAAGCTTCGATATGTTTGGAGATAGTTGATTTTTGCTACTTTTTCCCGCTTATGACTTTGGTTTGGACTGCACCCTTATTAGCTCAGCCCAACCCCCTTCTCTTCATAACTTCTCCTCTTTGCTTAAACACTCAAGCTTTAGCAACAATGGTGGAAGAGAATGGGAAATAGAAATTCCTAAGCCCTAGCTTGCTTTGCAAATCCAACTTCTAGCTCCAAATTCAAGAGAACCCATTGGTAAGCATCTCCTTCATCTTCTCCAACTCTTTCTCCATTCAATTTCAGAAATTTCCTAAACCTAATTTAGGAAATGTTTCTCCTTTAAGCTTAGATTCAAGCTTGTTGGGTTGGAATTGAAGAGTGATTGTTCTTACCATTGCTCTATAGCTTCTTCTTCAATCGTTTGGGTTCAAAGGTGAGATTTTTATCTCACATCTTAGTCTATAATTATGTTCGATTGTTAGGTATGAACTCCTAACATTTATTCTTGTGCAATTGATTTTTGTTTGGATTGATTTTGTATAAATTCCAATTTTTGGTGTTTTGGTCTAATTTATGAAAATCCTATTATGGATATTTGGACATTGATATTTGAGGCGTATCGAAGAGTCGTTTAGGCTGGGTTGACGTTCGACGTAATTCCTTAGTCATCGCCATTTGCTCGTTCGATCGTTTCCGATATTCGTTTGGCCATTTTTGGCCTAGGTTCAGGGAATGCCCTGAACCCCAGATTCAGACGTCTGAAACGTAATATTCAGACGTCTGAATATTGTTCTGGGAAGATTTCTATTCCCAGATTCAGACGTCTGAATATATGGTTTCAGACGTCTGAATTGGTTCATTTGGAACCAGAAAGGAAATAGGCTAAAAAGTGCCTATTTCAGACGTCTGGATCCAAGGATTCAGACGTCTGAATTCTGTCTTTGGAACATATTTATTTTTCAGATTCAGACGTCTGAATCCTTGATTTCAGACGTCTGAATCAGCACTATTTTGCCTATTTGCTTGAGAATTCCAATTTAAATCGATTTGTGATGATCCTATTTGTTGTTATCATTTATTATGACTTTGATGACTTCTTTTTAGGGATTTTTGAATATCCATTTCGATGGATTCTTTATCGGTTTCTTTGGATTTTATTCACGTCTTCGAATGTGAATTTTACTGATTGATTGTTCTTGCAATCTTCTTTGTGATTTTTCACTTTAAAAATATAAAGGTTTTCTATACTAGTAGTAAATAACAAAATTCTTTCATCAAAATGATTTCAACACTATTTTATTACAAAGCTCGTTTCTTAAACCGTTTTCCAATCTATTAGTATATACAAGCCTTTACCTCACTCGTATGAGAAATCTAATTAAACGACTTAGTAAAAAAAGTGATATGAAACGCTTGCGTTTACTTCGTCGATTAATTCTTGGACTTGTTCGATTGAAACTCTTGTGACAATTTTCTAGTGGAGACCTACAATTTGTTCGTAAATATTTAAGTTAAGCTAGTGGTTATGGGACATGAAGCTAAGCTCATATATTTACTAGCTTACTGTAATCAACACTTCTCTTTGATCATGACGATCATTTTATGTTTTAGACTAGCATTGTGCAATGTCTTTGTGTTTTGGTTCATCGGATGTCACGCTGTACGACGTCGTTGTTCCCTTTGATTGTGTTTTGGTTCATCGGATGTCACGTTGTACGACGTCGTTGTTCCCTTTGATTGTGTTTTGGTTCATCGGATGTCACGCTGTACGACGTCGTTGTTCCCTTTGATTGTGTTTTGGTTCATCGGATGTCACGCTGTACGACGTCGTTGTTCCCTTTGATTGTGTTTTGGTTCATCGGATGTCACGCTGTACGACGTCGTTGTTCCCTTTGATTGTGTTTTGGTTCATCGGATGTCACACTGTACGACGTCGTTGTTCCCTTTGATTGTGTTTTGGTTCATCGGATGTCACGCTGTACGACGTCGTTGTTCCCTATGATTGTGTTTTGGTTCATCGGATGTCACGCTGTACGACGTCGTTGTTCCCTTTGATTGTGTTTTGGTTCATCGGATGTCACGCTGTACGACGTCGTTGTACGACGTCGTTGTTCCCTTTGATTGTGTTTTGGTTCATCGGATGTCACGCTGTACGACGTCGTTGTTCCCTTTGGTTGTGATTTCTGGATTTCGTGTGTTGAATTCTGGAATTTGTGTTTCACCAACTTTTACGATTGGCATGGATATGTATGTCATTTATTGTGGCTTGGTGAATGAATTAGGAGTATGACTTTTCCTTTGATTCTTGTGTAGATTTTGTGATGTTGATTAATCTCTTGTTGATTTTCAATTACTTATATATATCACACCTTAGCATGGTGATTATTATACGTTTAGTCATATCTCTTATTCTATATCATTTCATCTGATATTTATAGCTAGACTGATCCGTTTATTATTTTCTTATTAAATAATACTCGGGTCAGACCGAGATGTTACAGGTGCTTCTGCTTGACTTTACATCCGGGATTACCTCCTTGACTTTTGGTTAACTGCTTTAGTTTAGTAGTTTTTGTTGTATACATTTGAGATACAGACCCTATGATGTATATTTACTCTTTTGTCTAGCACTTGTATCTATTCTTTTTGATGTGGTGGATCTTGTTTGACTACTACTCTGATGAACACTTTCATGTGTTATATTCATATCTTCTTCTGCCTTTGTGATATGAATTATCTGTGACTGATTTGTGTTATGCTTACTTCTAAATTTGTTTCCGAAGATATTATAGCCACTGTGTAGTAGCTTTGAGTTTGTGTCGGCATGTCGGATTTCCACTTGAAAAGAATTGCATGTTATATTATCTGACATATCGATGCTCGCACAAAGTAATTTCACGGATGGTCGCTCCTCAACAGCCTTATTCTCCATGCTAGTTGACAGCATTCACCGTAATGTTCTTGGCTAGCATGGGTATAGAGGTGGGGCATCACAACCAACTATCTCCTTTTTCTTTCGCTTTTCAACTCTCTTATTCAAGCCTGAGATAGAGGGATTCTCCTATTCCATAGCCTCTGTAGTTTCTAGGGGCAGTTGGTGGTTATAGCGCTAATAAAGCATCAATCTTGTCCATGAGAGCCTTCTGACTATCAACCATCATCTTGTTATGTTGATTAACCATTTGGTTAAACTCTTCTCTGGTTACAACCTCATGTTGACCCGAAGCACCTCATGCTAGGTTTCCAACATTAACCTCTGTTCGATGATTGTTGGCATTATTCACTTCCATTTGCTAGAAATTAGTTTCACCAAAACTAAGTGTTGTCTCAATAGATCTTCCAAATGTTGTCTTCCTTCTAGGAGCCATTAAAATAGCGAATCCCTAAACTTCTTCAAGCAAACTTTCCTAATCTAACCTCTAGGTCTATCCAATCCATGGTAGAAGCTTTGTTTATTAAGCCTACATCCACTTTATAGCTTTGCTTATTGATTTGATCATGATTGAATGAGATTACAAGGTGATTGAGAAAGAATTGTCACAAGTACATGGGTTAGACTGATTCTAAATCCTAGAATTTCCTAGAGTAGCTGGCTTGGTGACTACGGTGTAGAGAAAAGAGTTGAAGAATAGATGGAGATTCTGCATAGTGATAACAAAATCTGGATCCTTTTGGCTATTCAATGGTTTATATTTATAGGGATCAAATTGAATTGGAAGCCCCCTACCAAGGAAGTCTAAAGACTAGTCCAATGTAACACAAAAATACCAAGATAACCCAAGTAACCAATTAGACTCCGTACCGAGTCAAGGCCTTAACTCGAGGCGCAGTCAAATCCTTAGTTCATATTTAATTGACTTCTTTTGTTTTGAGCTCTTTGCTTTATCTAGATATCCTTCATGATATTTGGTAGGTTTTGAACAAATTTTGGTAATCAGTCTTCCTTAACTTAGATTACTCTATACTTTGGACCATCCAGCCTTCAATACTCATAATAAAATCTTTGGAAATCTATGAAACTTCATGAATATGTATAGAAAGACTAGGGGAACACTTTGCAAAAGTATGAAGATGCAATGCCTTGGCATTTAGAGTCGTATTGAGTCAAGGGAGTTGACCCCTGCTGAGTTAAGGACTTCGTCCATTTTAGGTCCTATATTTTCTTGAGCTCTTCCTTCAGTCATTCTAAGTATTTTTTCCAAGTTTCAGGTCATTCTATCTTTGCATCAGCATTTTAACTCTTATTGATTTCTGCTTGGTTGAAAACCTAGTTAAGGACTACTGATGGATCTGGTTTTTGCATGGTAGTGGCTGCTGCATTGAATCTAATAAAGTAGCTTCGTTGGGTCTCATCGGCCCTCTACTTCATACTTGAAAGCATCATCACATTCTTTGGTTATGTTACATGAACTTTGAACTACTTTATAAACTTATCCACTAATTCAATTCATATACCGATGGACCCATTCTCCGACTGATGAAACTACATTGTCGTCAAATCCATCAAGCATAATGGGAAACATCGTCCTATCACTTCTTCCCAAGCACCTAACACTCCCATGTGTTAGATACATTTAATCATGTGAATAGTCGGATCTGTCCTCCTATAATACCTCTTTAACGTTGTCTACTTAATGTCAAGTGGGCTCCTTGTGTATAAGAATTTTGGTGTAAATCTATTTACATCCTCCAAAATCCAATCTAGGGTCAATATCTTAATATCTATCTTATCATATTAGTAATCTCATCATTGTCATTCAATGAAATTCTTAGGAATCTAGGTTCCCTTGATCCAAATCATCACCCTTCCCCCATTCCTACGGAGAAGTTCTGATCCATCTCCTTGTTTTTGTGAATTTGCATTCTATTCTCTACTCTATGGCTCAACTTCATACCTTAGACATGCTTCATCTTGTCCCAAATCCACATCAGCCACACCCCTAGGCCTCTTGACTTTGTACCGATTTGTCTTGCTTCAACTAGGTTAGTTCTAAACAATTTTGCCCCACCTCTTGGTCCACTCATTTTGCCTTCCGGCTCTAATTTTGATTTATAGCTACTTCGGCTGTCCTTTTTGTTCCAATCTTTCAAAAACCCATTCATCGTCTCTTTTTTTCAAGCCACTAGTCTATCTTGCATTTCTATCATTATTCTTCCCACCTCATCTCTAGTTAAGTAGATTCTTGGATCTGAATTTAAGGACACCTCTTGACCGCTCCATACTCTCGTAGGTTTCCTCTACCAGTAACTTTCCTTATTAATGATCTCTTTATCTTCTCCAAATCAAGTTCCAAACCCCCCTTGATGAAAGCACCAAAATGTTTGGACCGAAAATAGCACAAGCACCCAACCGAGCAGTATATGCAAAAATAAAGAGACTAAAGAGAGGAAGCACACAAGTTTTATAGTGGTTCGACAGATATGTGACGACCCGGAATTTTCAAGCATTTAAAATTAGAATATTTAATTGATTTTAAATATTTAAAAGTAAATTTTTAACTTGAATTACGAATATCACAATTTATTTGATAATTAAATTATTAAATTAAATAATTGAAGTTGGGTAAATTGTTGAATCTGGAGTTTTAAGCCTATTAAAAATAATTTGAAGGCTTGTAAAATTTATATTGATAGTACTGAAGATAGTAAAAGTTTTAAAATTGAATTTAACACTGATTTGTTTAATTTTTAAAAATACATCGTTTAAATTGAATTTAAAAATAGCCTTCCGAGGCAAAGTCTCGGAATTCGACGAAACCAGTTCCATTGGATCCGTAATATTGTATTATTATCGGATTTCAAATTTCGTATTGATCGGAGTTATTGTGTGAGCGTACAACATATAAACGCGTTGAAATCTATATCGAATTCAATTTAAATTTAAATTTATATTTGTTCAACATCAGCTGAAATTATATCATTATCAAACATTTTCATCACTTCAGCTTTACTTTCTTCAAGACACTATACTTACCCTAAATGCCACCGCGAAGATACTTTTTTTCTTTTTTTAATCATCCCTGCCTCCTTTATTTCAATTGCTAACAGATTTCTAAATAAAGTGAAAATAATGGCCGAGACTTCCTTGCTTTTCATCTCTTCCCCCTTCTGTTCGATTTAGAAACCAAAATATAAATAAATAAATTATCTCGTTCGAAGAAAATGATGGCCGAAGCCCTCACCATTCCCTTTCTCGTCTTCCTATTCCACCCCTTTTCATAATTGAAGCAGTTCAATTCATTAAATTATAATAAAAAAAGAGGGAGGGCCGCTCGCACTCACAGCACAAGGGGGAAAGCACGATGGGATAGGCGAGGCGGCATCAGTGCCAGAGGAGTAACTCGCGATGTACATGGATTAGGACGAGGCCTTTGTTGTCGTGCAATTTATCGAGGGGAGGTCGCGGCGATTTTGGGCGACGACAATTTTAGCATCGCGCTTGGAGGAGCAAGGCCAGAGGGAGGAACTAGACGCGGCACCGAGCTTGATCGCGCCAGAGAAGCGACTGCAGAGGTTGGGGACGAGGTGTTTGATGTGTCGTGCGAGAGGAGCTCGTGTTCGTTTTGGCCGGCGACGCAATTTTGAAGGGAGGGCTCGCGATCTGGAAGGTGAGATATTCGTCTTTACTGTTAATTTTAAATTAATAGATATGTATAAATTTCTTATTCGGTTTGAATATATGAAGTAGGTGTAAAAATAAAAGTGAAACAGTATTTGATTTTTGATTTAAATGTGTGTGTGTATATATATTAGATGCACATGTTATAGTAAGAATAAGTTTACAGTGAGGTATATCAGTTGTTTAATTTTAAATTAATGAATATTTATAGATTAGAATAGAAAAAATATATGTGTATTTATATATATTCTCACCGAAAACCTGTTGTTTAATTTTGAAAAGGGGTATATTGAGGTGACTAACTTGTTTTATCAACTTATTTTAGTCACTAAAATTTTTAAAAAAAAGGGGAATTATTAGTAAATTAAATTCTGTCAATGGTAATAAAATGTGTAGTTAATTTAAATTATAAATGTAAATTTAAATTTTCAAATTGACTCGAATGTTGATAAGAAAAATATGTAATGTTAATACAAGGTTATAAACTGGAGACCAAGTCAGAATTGAAGTGGATTGCCAAACAAAAATCAAAGGTGAGTTAATCTCACTCAGTTGAATTTAAATTTAAATTTAAATGATCAAAGTTAAATAATTGGTTGAATGGATGAATTGATTGATGTGCTATAGTTTGGTATATTTTGGAACTGGTATTTTATATTGTGCTAACGTCTGTGGATGCAGGGAAAACAGGTTGGAGGGATCCAACTGGACCCTTCAACATTTATTTAAATTATTTAATATTCTCTGCTGTGAATATTGATATTCTATGATGAGTTATATTGGAATATTGAATGTTATGGTTTGATTGGATATATTTGGGTATAATGAATTACCAAAAATATATATAAATTGGATTGTTGGGAAGAAACTAAAGGAAGTAAAATTGTAAGCGAGGTAATTATAGGAAATTTGAATAAATTAAGAATGAATTGAAAATAAATAGAAGTAATATGAAAATAATAATAAATAACTTCGAGTATGAAAGGAATTTTGAATAAATCGAAATTAATGAATTGTAAACTTAAGTTATATCAATTAAAGGAATAAAGAATTATTTTAAAATTCAAAGTTTAAATTTATTTAAAAGGATTAAGAAGTAATTTGAGAAATCAAAAATTGGTATTCTCAGTTAAAAATATTTTATATCATAATTAAGAAATAAAATCTGAAATTAATTGATTTTGAAGTAAAAGGGAGTAAATTGGAAATAAATTTGGAAATTGATTCAAGTGTTTGAAAATGAAAATTTAAAGAAGATTGCGAAAAGGAGTATATTTCTTTAGATAGCCAAGTACGTTCAAAGTTAATTTTTAAATATAAGTAAAAGCTTTAATGTTGTTTTAAAAAGCATGTTTTAGAAAATTTATTATTTCTAATCTTTTAAATTCTAAAGTAAATATTTTAAAATCTATTATCGTAGTAATTATTTAAAATGGTAGCTTAGTGTTTTGTTTTAAAGAGTGAGAACCTTGTTTATATTTTATAAAGTAACCTTATTTTTAACTATACATATAATATGTATTTTTAGCCAATTATTGAAGTAGTCTTAACTTAAATGTTTTAAAGTAAATTCCAATGTAAGTGTTTTGTTTAATCTATTATCGTAATAATTATTTAAAGAATGATTTGGTAATTTTGTTTAAAGAAGAAAATCTAGTTATATTTATAAAGTGAACTTATTTTAATTATTTCTAAAGTATTAATTTAAATTAAGTACTAAAGTAAAATTTTCTAAATTAAATGTTAAACATATTTTACAATAAAGTGATTTGAAATTATTTTAAAAATCTAAAATCTTGTTCTTGGTGATTCCAGTGGAAATAGAAAATACTTGGAATTTATTCAGAGAAAGGAAGGCAGTTTGAAAACTGTTTTCAAAAAAGGGGTTTGAAAAGTGAAAATATATCTTGCAAAGCTATTTTGAGATAAATAAATAATTTGAGAAATTATTTATTAGTTGATGGTTGTTTGTGAATATAGATTGATAGTTAAATCACCGACTATCAATATTGGACAAATGCGTAGATCGTTTCGAAGAGACCGGGATCGAGATTTATTTCTTGAAAACCACTTCGATCTGGTTTGTATGTTTTTGTGGAAAGCGATTGTGGATTTGAAGTTGGAGCAGTGAAGTTCAAGGGCTGGTCGCTACTAATCCTGAGGATATTTCCAAAATGGATGTAGTAGGAATAGTGCCTTCGGTTCCGTTCGAGCCCGGGACGGACTTGTATGGATGAATGCTCTCGGAACATCATCAGGTGGATGATGGGGATTCTAAGGGATATATTCTGAAAAGGTAACGCTTAGCCTCAAGCCTCATCAACTGGGAATGACTGAAAATCAGGGGTTATGCAGCAAGGCTAGGTGGGTAGCACCCAAGCAAGGTGAGGTTATCCCTGTCTAGATGTCCCTTTTTATTACGGCTTAGTGGGCGATTGCTGATCCCAACCGAGGGGTGATCTCACTCGGGATTATCCAGTAAGGGGTAGTCCGGTCTTGTGTTGTAGGGGAGCGGACGTACTCCTCGGTAATGTGATCTAGGCCATGTACTGTGATAGGTGGTACCCCATTGTCTAGTGATTAGTTGGAAATCCATTCTCCCTATGAGCCTTGTACGAGTTTTGTTTGTATTACCCACTCTGTGGCTAGTAGCTGGAATTTAATAGATGTAACAATTTCGGCTATTTTATAGGTATTTGTATATAGACCCTGTTATAATATCAGAGGATTTCTCTAAAAATTGTTTTAGCTATCGTAAGATAAAAACCCGACATGTTTATTTGTGGCGTGGTCTTACAAGATGCTTTAATTTTCAAAGGATTTTTGAAACTTTAATAATCAATTGGGTGTGATTTTTCTCACGTTGGTATTCCTGACTGACTCGGGTGTTATTTAACTATAATGCTCGGGTCAGACCGAGTATTATAGGATACAGGATATGATGCTGTGGAGCCCAGGAGACGAGCTGGATGACGGTACGTACTTCCGTACTTGTTTTATATATATTCCGCTGTGTAGAGTAGCTATGTATCTAGTTGTATGTTATTGATGTTGAGCTGTGATTGATATACTCTGATGATGTAATATATAAATAGAGATATTTGATTTTTGAGTAAAGATTATTTATAATTTATTATATTTTATTCCGCTGCGATGGTTAGATTCTGTTGTTGTTTTCTATTTTCTTCTTCTACCACTTCTTCTTTAACCCAAATGGTTCGTATTTCTGTACAACTTGAGTTGATTTAGATAGAATAGTGTTAACTCAAGGGTACGGATTTGCGGGTCGTTACAGTTGGTATCAGAGCTTAGGTTGGTGATAACCTTGGCTATGGTGGGAAGTACTCATTTAAAATAGAGTCTGTAATACTCTAGAATGAGTCTGAGCGTAATAATAGATATGAGCGCGTATTTGTTAGTGAATATAAATTATTTGAATATTGTGTTGATTGGTTTATTGAGTGGCATATGAACCTTCGTCGGCACAGTCTGGACAACTGTATCGAAGGGATTTCTAAACACTTGAGTAGAACAATTGACACGGTATTGTTTTTAAATGTGGGCAAATGAAATAATTTTACACAAAATATATTTTGATATAAAGAAAAGTTTTTATAAACTATTTTAGCTAATATATGGTTGCTTGGATGTTAGAAATGATGATATTAAATTATTGCCATCGTTGTGTAAAAATTTAACTAGAAATTGAAAATATAACCAAAGTTTAAGGGAATAAATTCATTATAAAATGAAATTTATAAATATGAATTATAAATATAAATTATAAATTGAAATATAATTAAATGGGAATTTGTATAAGCATAAACTATACAAATGCATTATAGTTAAAATTTGAATTAAAACAGAATTTGAAACTTTAAAACCCCGGAGATTTTGGAAGTATTTTGAAGACAAATAATAGCATTATTGTTTTAAAAAGTATTTCTGGAAGGGAATTGTTCCAAATAAATTTTGGGAATGGATATAGCATTAAATTCACTTCAGTCGCTGGAAAATAACTTCGGTGATGACTACAGCATCATCGATGTTCATTTTCGAGTTTCTAAGTGACAGATTGCTGCCAAATTGATTTGTTCAGGAAAACCTGTTTGTTTTTGAAAATTTCAAAGGAAATTTGTTGGGGAATAAAGCCAGGATTGGTTTAAAATTTTTAAGAAGTGTGATTTGAGATGTTGGAGATTTCAAAATGTTTTGAAACCAAAAAGCCGGTGTTTTTAAATTCCTGAGGAGATAGGTTATAAGCTTATAAATTAAGATGATTTTTAAATCAGGAAGAATATAAGATTTGAATGTTGGAATTTAAATTTAAGGTGAAAGGTTAAAAATGAAATTAACTAGGATTGGGGAATAAAAATTTAACAGAATTGAAATTAATTAAATAGGCTGAAAATAATATTCAGTTGTATTCGAATTAAGTTGAACTCGAATTGAGTTAAATAAATCTAATTTAAAATAAAATTGAATTGGAATAAAAGTTCAATTGAGTTATTGGAATGAAATTAGAGTCATACCTGAATAAATGGAAAATAAGTTGGATAAGGATTGGATTGAAATAAATAAATGAGATCAACTTATAAAAGAATTAAAAATCCATTGTAAAAAAAAGAAAAAAAAAATGCATGGAATAAAAATAAGCTTGGGTTATAAATAAGCGTAAATCTTGAGTTAAAAATAAAAGATGAATATATTCAAGCCTACGATAAATGGAATTACGTAAATAATAAGTTGTGACTTATAAAAATTGGAAAGTGGAATACAAAAACCAAAATAAATATTGTTTGATGTTTTGGATAATAAAACGAAAGAAAATCCAAACTTGAATTATAAAATAGATTAAACTTGAGAAAATTAAATGAAGTGATATTTGGAATTAAAAATCAAGTATTGGATTATAAATAGGGGAAGAACTAATTAGATAATAAATTAGTTAATGAAATATGTAAATGGAACCTAATGCAGTTAAATAGAAGCTGATTTGGTGAGTTAATATTGAAGTTTGGAAATAAAAACTCAAGTTATAAATTAAATTCGACCTAAATTGTTAGTGAAGTAAATGTAATTGAATTGTAAGTTAATAAATTGGATGGTAAATTAGATGTGAATGGTAAATTTTGAACTTGAGTTATTAAATGAAAATTTGACTTGAAGTGTTAATAAATTAAATGTAGTTGGAAATGTGTCGAATAAAGGAAAATGATATTGGATTAAAATAGTAATGGTTTGTATTGCAAATAAAATCCAAATAAGCAGAAATACATTGGAAATGGCCTTGTAATCAATTGAATGAGTTAAATCTGAAAATTTAAATTTTATAATAACTAATCAAATGAAATTGCAGATTTAAAATGAGATTTAATAGAGATAGAATTAAGTTAAATAGAAAAAAAAATTACTCGTAAGATGAAATGAGCTTAAGTATAGAATTGAAGTAAATCAACTTAAGCTAAAAAGATGGAAAAGAGTTGGATTGAATTCAACTTAAAACTAAATTTAATGATATTGGGTTGGATTTAAATCAAGTGAAAATAAATTTGAATCGAAATCGAATTCGGTGAGTTATGAATAATATTTAAGGGAATGAAAATTCATAATGGATTGAGTGGATAAACTAATTATATTGAATAAATAAATGGATGGACTAAACAAAAATTAAATGAAGTGTGGTTTAAATAAGTTGAGAAATAGTTATTGAATGAAATAGCCTGGATTGTTTTCGAGTTAAATAAAATAGTTTGGAATAGACAAATATGGAATGAAATGCAAGTGAATGCAATGAAAATGAGAATATATGGATGGTGAATAAATTTAAAAATGGAATAGAATTAAGTATAAATTTAGTTGAAATCAATTTGAATTGGTTATAAAAAATAAGTACTTATTTATTCACATAGATCTCGTCAAATTTCATAGAATAAATTGTCATTTGATGTAAATGGAAGTAATTAAGATGCTATGAATTGATAGGAATAAAATAAATTGATTTTGAGATCAATTGAATTAAAAATGAGTTCGTTTTGCTTAAAAATAAATTAATGTAAGCTTGTGAGTTGTTAACCATTCGGATTAAGTGAAACGAAGTGTGATTGGTTGTAAGCAATTAAAACTAATGTTGGAATATTTAAATTGCTTATAAGAACTGATTAATGTGCATTGTTGTTAGAATTTATGTGTTTAACTATTGCAAGTAAGTGAAATGTTGTTAAACTTCATATATTTGGCACTTAAATGTTTAAATTGAGTAAGTACAGGTACCTGGAAGCCGTGTGGCTAGATTTGGTTGTGCTAATTGCTTAGTAAATAAGCTGTTTGCTTAAAAATACTAAATAAGGTACGCCTACGCAATAAAAATAGGAAATATGAACTGTTTTTTGTTTTTCTGACCGTGTGGGTTGATGTATACATATTTATATCTTTTGTCAAATTGCAAAAGCTCGTCCATACAAAGGAGACTCAACCAAAAAATTTCGAAAATTTTGGGAGTTAGAAATTTTTTTTGAAAATTTTTGGAAAATTTTGTTAACAACAAAAACGATTTCAAACTGGAAATTGAAATAAATTTGTAAATGAAACCAATTTAAAATAATGACATGAATTAGTTATAAATGAAAAATAAAATTCAAATATTCAGAAATTGAAGACAAATTGAATTCATACGGAAATGAAAGAATCAATTTGAATAGAAATAGATAAACTAAAGTGGTAAGATGAAAATAAATATAAGAAACATGTAAAATGCTTATACTAACTTTAGAAGGGAATAGTAGATTCTTGATTGGAAATTGATATTACAAATATATTCTAAGTTGATATTTGAATGAATAAATATTGACATTTTGTATGGAAGTCGATAAAATAATTTTTGGAATACTGTGATTGGATATTAGTGCTAAGCAGGATATGCAGGTATTATAAAGAGAAAGGAAAATTGGTTTTGATTTCAGAAGATAAATTTGAATTACCCGACAAAAAGGTATGTTTATAAATTTCTGTGAAATCTGATTGAGTTTTTGGATCGAGCCACTTGGCGTTTTGTTTTCCTTTTGGATTTGGGAGGTCATAGGGCCATTTTGTAGTTGTACCTAGCTAGCCGCGCAAAGGAGACGCTGGCAAATTTTTTTTGGAAATTTAGAGAGTTAGAAAATTTTTGAGAAAAATTTGATAATCTAAATTTGAATTTGAATTTAAATTTGAATGGTTAAACAAGTAAAGTTATTTGAAAACTATAGAAGGTTTTGGAAAAGTTTGGAAAGTTAATGAGAATAATAATGGGTCTTTTATAAGAAGATCGTTGGTAAGATGTTGAATTGTTTGGATTTAAGGAAAAGTAAACGGTTATTGTATCATTTTTCTAACTAGTAATTTCGGGGACGAAATTCTTATAAGGGGGAGGAATGTGACGACGGGGAATTTTCAAGCATTTAAAATCGGAATATTTAATTGATTTTAAATATTTAAAAGTAAATTTTTAACTTGAATTACGAATATCACAATTTATTTGATAATTAAGTTATTAAATTAAATAAGTGAAGTTGGGTAAATTGTTGAATCTGAAGTTTTAAGCTTATTAAAAATGATATGAAGGCTTGTAAAATTTATATTGATAATGCTGAAGATAGTAAAAGTTTTAAAATTGAATTTAACACCGATTTGTTTAATTTTTAAAAATATATCGTTTAATTGAATTTAAAAATAGCCTTCCGAGGTAAAGTCTCGGAATTCGACGAAACCAGTTCCATTGGATCCGTAATATTGTATTATTATCGAATTTCAAATTTCATATTAATCGGAGTTGTTGTGTGAGCGTACGACATATAAACGCGTTGGAATCTATATCGAATTCAATTTAAATTTATATTTATATTTGGTCAACAACAGCTGAAATTATATCAATATCAAACATTTTCATCACTTCAGCTTTTACTTTCTTCAAGACACTATAGCTTACCCTACATGCCACCTACCGCGTACGAAGATACTTTTTTTCTTTTTTTAATCGTCCTTGCCTCCTTTATTTCAATCGCGAACAGATTTCTAAATAAAGTGAAAATAATGGCCGAGACTTCCTTGCTCTTCATCTCTTTCCCCTTATGTTCGATTTTGAAACAAAATAAATAAAAATAAATTATCTCGTTCGAAGAAAATCATGGCTGAAGCCCTCACCATTCCCTTTCTCGTTTTCTTATTCCACCCCTTTTCATAATTGAAGCAGTTCAATTCGTTAATTTAAAAAAAAGAGGGAGGGCCGCTCGCACGCACAGCACATGGGGGAAAGCACGATGGGATCGGCTAGGCGCAACACTGCCAGAGGAGTAACTAGCGATGTACGTGGACTAGGACGAGGCCTTGGTTGCCGTGCGATTTACCGAGGGGAGGTCGCGGCGATTTTGGGCGACGGCAATTTTAGTATCGCGCTTGGAGGAGCAAGGCCAGAGGGAGGAACTCTGCGCGGCACCTAGCTTGATCGCGCCAGATAAGCGACTGCAGAGGTTGGGGACGAGGTGTTTGATGTGTCGCGCGAGAGGAGCTCGTGTTCGTTTCGGCCGGCGACGCGATTTTGAGGGGAGGGCTCGCGATCTGGAAGGTGAGATATTCGTCTTTACAGTTAATTTTAAATTAATAGATATGTATAAATTTCTTATTCGGTTTGAATATAAGAAGTAGGTGTGTAAAAATAAAAGTGAAACAGTATTTGATTTTTGATTTAAATGTATATATATTAGATGCACATGTTACAGTAAGAATAAGTTTACAGTAAGGTATATCAGTTGTTTAATTTTAAATTAATGAATATTTATAGATTAGAAAAGAAAAAATATATGTGTATATATATATACTCACTGAAAACCTGTTGTTTAATTTTAAAAAGGGGTATATTGAGGTGACTAACTTGTTTAATCAACTTATTTTAGTCACTAAATTTTTTTTAAAAAGGGGAATTATTAGTTTAGATTAAAATAAATTATTAGTAAATTGAATTCTTTTAATGGTAATAAAATGTGTAGTTAATTTAAATTATAAATGGAAATTTAATTTTTCAAATTGACTCGAATGTTGATAAGAAAAATATGTAATGTATATACAAGGTTATAAACTAGGGACCAAGTCAGAATTGAAGTGGATTTCCAAACAAAAATCAAAGGTGAGTTAATCTCACTCAGTTGAATTTAAATTTAAATTTAAATGATCAAAGTTAAACAATTGGTTGAATGGATGAATTGATTGATGTGCTATAGTTTGGTATATTTTGGAATTGGTATTTTATATTGTGCTAACGTCTGTGGATGCAGGGAAAACAAGTTGGAGGAATCCAACTGGACCCCTCAACATTTATTTAAATTATTTAATATTCTCTGCTGTAAATATTGATATTATATGATGAGTTATATTAGAATATTGAATGTTATGGTTTGATTGGATATATTTGGTTATAATGAATTACCAGAAATATATATAAATTGGATTGTTGGGAAGAAAATAAAGGAAGTAAACTTGTAAGCGAGATAATTATAGGAAATTTGAATAAATTAAGAATGAATTGAAAAGAAATACAAGTAATATGAAAATAATAATAAATAACTTCGAGTATGAAAGGAATTTTGAATAAACCGAAATTAATAAATTGTAAACTTAAGTTATATCAATTAAAGGAATAAAGAATTATTTTAAAATTCAAAGTTTAAATTTATTTAAAAGGATAAAGAAGTAATTTGAGAAATCAAAAATTGGTATTCTCAATTAAAAATATTTTATACCATAATTAAGAAATAAAATCTGAAATTAATTGATTTTGAAGTAAAAGGGAGTAAATTGGAAATCAATATGGAAATTAATTCAAGTGTTTGAAATTTAAAATTTAAAGAAGAATGTGAAAAGGAGTATATTTCTCTGGATAGCCAAGTACGTTCAAAGTTAATTTTTAAATATAAGTAAAAGATTTAATGTTGTTTTAAAAAGCATGTTTTAGAAAATTTATTATTTCTAATCTTTTAAATTCTCAAGTAAATATTTTCAAATCTATTATCATAGTAATTATTTAAAATGGTAACTTAGTGTTTTGTTTTAAAGAGTGAGAACCTAGTTTATATTTTATAAAGTAACCTTATTTTTAACTATTCATATAGTATGCATTTTTAGCCAATTATTGAAGTAATCTTAACTTAAATGTTTTAAAGTAAATTCCAAAGTAAGTATTTTGTTTAATCTATTATCGTAATAATTATTTAAAGGATGATTTGGTAAATTTGTTTAAAGAAGAAAATCTAGTTATATTTATAAAGTGAACTTATTTTAATTATTTCTAAAGTATTATTTTAAATTAAGTACTAAAGTAAAATTTTCTAAATTAAATGTTAAACATATTTTACAATAAAGTGATTTGAAATTATTTTAAAAATCTAAAATCTTGTTCTTGGTGATTCCAGTGGAAATAGAAAATACTTGGAATTTATTCTGAGAAAGGAAGATAGTTTGAAAACTGTTTTCAAAAAGGGGTTTGAAAAGTGAAAATATATCTTGCAAAGCTATTTTGTGATAAATAAATAATTTGGGAAATTATTTATTGGTTGATGGTTGTTTGTGAATATAAATTGATAGTTAAATCACCGACGATCAATATTGGACAAATACGTTGATCGTTTCGAAGAGACCGGGATCGAGATTTATTTCTCGAAAACCACTTCGACCCGGTTTGTACGTTTTTGGGGAAAACGATTGTGGATTCGAAGTTGGAGTAGTGAAGTGCAAGGGCTAGTCGCTACTAATCCTGAGGATATTTCCAAAATGGATGTAGTAGGAATAGTGCCTTTGGTTCCGTTCCAACCCGGGACGGACTTGTATGGATGAATGCTCTCGGAACATCGTAAGGTGGATGATGGGCATTCTAAGGGATATATTCTAAAAAGGTAACTCTTAGCCTCAAGCCTCATCAACCGGGAATGACTGAAAATCCGGGGTTATGCAGCAAGGCTAGGTGGGTAGCACCCAAGCAGGGTGAGGTCATCCCTGTCTAGATGTCCCTTTTTATTTCGGCTTAGTGGGCGGTTGCTGATCCCAACCGCGGGGTGATCTCACTCAAGATTATCCAGTAAGGAGTAGTACCGGTCTTGTGTTGAAGGGGAGCATGCGTACTCCTCGGGATGTGATCTAGGCCACGTACTGTGACAGGTGGTACCCCAATGCCTAGTCATTAGTTGGAAATCCATTCTCCCTATGAGCCTTGTACGAATTTTGTTTGTATTACCCACTCTGTGGCTAATAGCTGGAATTTAATAGATGTAACAATTTCGGCTATTTTATAAGTATTTTTATATAGACCCTATTATAATATCAGAGGATTTCTTTAAAAATTGTTATAGCTATCGTAAGGTAAAAACCCGACATTTTATTTGTGGTGCGGTCTTCCGAGATGCTTTTATTTTCAAAGGATTTTTGAAACTTTAATAATCAATTGGGTGTGATTTTTCTCACGCTGGTATTCCAGACTGACTCGGGTGTTATTTAACTATAATGCTCGGGTCAGAACGAGTATTATAGGATACGGGATATGATGTTGTGGAGCTCAGGAGACGAGCTGGATGACGATACGTACTTCCGTACTTGTTGTATATATATTCCGCTGTGTAGAGTAGCTGTGTATCCAGTTGTATGTTATTGATGTTGAGCTGTGATTGATGTACTCTGATGATGTAATATATAAATAGAGATATTTGATTTTTGAGTAAATATTATATATTATCTATAATATTTTATTCCGCTGTGATAGTTAGATTCTGTTGTTGTTTTCTATTTTCTTCTTCTACCTCTTCTTCTTTAACCCAAATGGTTCGTATTTCTGTACAACTTGAGTTGATTTAGATACAATAGTGTTAACTCAAGGGGTACGGATTTGCGGGTCGTTACAAGATACTACTGCATATGTCCAATTATACTTATATATTGATTGTACTTTGTTCCTACAAAGTAGTATCTACAACTTATATTCTTATCACTTGGGTATGGGTTATACAACTCATATTAATTCAGACTCAAGAAGAGAGAAGAGAAAAGTCCCCATTCATGTGCGTCTCTTCTATTTGTAGATGAAAGCCATCGCCAAAATTGACTGAAAAACTCATCTGCATTCTTTATGTCGTGTTGCAGTTGTATTTAGAAAATTGTTGGTGAAACCTGCTACTTTTCAACTCGGTATCGAGTTCAGGGTGCACAACTCGGTGCAGGGTTGTGGAGCCTTGGGCTCATTTTGATCTTTTGAATATGCCATGTTAGTTCATCCCTTATTCCTTCTTCTTCCTTTGCATTCCAATCTTTAAGTAATCATGCTTTGTTTTGTTCCTCGTCCTTTAGCCAAGTTTTACAAGCTTATCATTAGTTACAGCTCAGGCCTGGGTTGTAAAGGCCGAATTGAGATGGTCGATTTGTGATACCTTATTTAACCTTTATTATCTTCTTTGAACTTCTCTACTTTGTTATTTTATGACGTTTCTATGCTTGGGTATCCATTTCTTATTCGTTCATTAATCTACTTAAATCGCTAGAGTATGTTCTGAGACTGTGGATAATTTGCTGATAATAATAATTTAAGCGGATCTATGTAGCCAGAGGGGGTTTCTGATCCAACTAAACAGAGAACGCGTAAAAAACTATTTCTTTAAAATGTCGGATATTTCTCCCACTTTATCCATTCAACTAGTAGGTTCCGAGCTACCTCCCAATCAAACAAAGTCCCCGTGTCTCTTATCTTCAGGGAAAGAAACTTTATAATAACCACGAAAGCCTAATCAAGGATTCCCTTGGTTGTTTCTGAAAACAAGATTGATGTTCCTACTTCTTCTTTTGGGTTTCAAAAGTGTTTGGAGTTCAACCTCTAAGACTTAATTAGAGTAAATATCATTACTTTAAACGCATTAAATAATATATTTCTATGTCTTATATTTTTGAACATACACCTAAATAGGTTGGGACGGAGATTTTGATCCTTCAACGCATATTTGAGAGTCTAAAAGAGGCTCTTAAGGTGGCCGAAGCGAACAAGGAAGAGGTATCCCTATAAGGAAAAGACTTAGAGAAAGAGTTCTATGAAGCCAAAACTTCTTGCAAACTCAATCTAAATGAGAGTTTAAATTATAAGGACAGGCACCTAGAGACTAAAGGTGTGATCATTATTAATCTTAAAAAGGATTTGGAGGCCCGAGATAGTGAAGTGACAAAGCTGATGGATGAACACTAGTACACAAATGTCTGTTGCCTCTTCTCTTTGATTTGATTATGTTAACAACCGAAGCAAATAATATCATTTGTTTCGTTCCTCCCTTAACAACCAAAGTAATTGGTACTTGCAAAGCAATAAAAAAATACAAAAATGTGCTTCGATTATTACAGACAACCAAAGTAAATGCATAAGTAAATAGGGTTATTTGCTTCGTTTCCTTCCAAGGACCATAGCATTTGACACTTATTCTTTTTTCCCCATATTTCACCCAATACTGCAATTTCCCATTTGAAAACCCAATTTGCTCAGAAGGAAATCTCGATTCATTTCCTTAAAATGAAAACTAGCACTATACCACACAACTCTGCTAAGCCTTGCCGCCTCTCTCATTATCGCATCATCAATGTAACAACCCTCCCTGTAGAGGTCCTAATTTTCAATCCAATAAAAGCCAATCGAACCTTAGGTCCATTTCGAGGGGAGTCGTTGGTAGGTATGATTGGTAAAACAATATGAGCTATCTATGCTTTCAGAATCTTATAGCAGAATGAATAAAACATAATAATAATAAAATAACCCATTTATAAAACCTGATCACAAAACCATGTCTCAAAAGCACAATATCTCAAAATGCCATAATCACTGTTCTCTGGGTAAATCAAAATGACATAAATAAATAACTAATAAAAAATAACAATCCACCAAGTTGCCTCCATCTTTCTAGCTCTTGTCCTTGTCCTTAGCCTATGTGTTGTAATGAGGAGGGGGTCAGAACAACAATGTCTGGCAGGTGAAAACCTCAAGTTTATGTAATAATAGTTTATGGGCAGTAATAATCTAGATAAACATCATGTCTTATGTATTTAGTGTATATATATATATATATACATATTGAAAATTATATATATACATATATCAACATTTATCTATCCTATTGGCTAGTGACCCTTCGAATCCTATTCCATAACTACAAAAGCGGGTGTAAAACAATATGGAGTATATCGTGTTCAATAGCCCACCTCCCGTCTAATCATATGATGACGATGCAAGAGGAAGTACCAACGCTACTTACTACCCTTAAATGGGAAATAGACAGATCCATCGGTCATTTACTATCTAACCCCAAGCGAGCCTCTCTTATTCCGTTACGTCCTAATTGTCTTCATATCTATCCTCTTGAAGCTACTTTTTGAATAGGAAAGGGGTAGACACTTCCTAATGTCAATTAATACCCACAATCCCAAAGCGAATCTCCTCAAAGGGATTTTCACTAACGTACAGCGAAGATACTCCCTACCTTATGACCTGTTACCCAACTGTGACGTTTCATAGTAGTCCGACTATTTGTAGGTAACGGTAGCCAAATTAGCTGGGCAGACTTATCCTATAAAATTGGGACTAATCTCACATCCACCATGGGTACGTATTATAGTCGATGTCCTACATCAGAAAACAAAATTCACAATGCTAGTAGCTAGATCAGTTAGCAGACTTCTGTGTGCTTTTAGTTGACCTCGCTCCCTATAAATTAGCCATACTTTCACTCTCCAACATTCTACACTGAACTATGCCATCATCTATACATACATACATATATATATAAACCTCACCCATATTTACGCATTTATGGCCTTACAAGGGGAACTCCTTATTTTGCCTTATGGATTAATTTCCATAACTATCCCTAACTCATATATATTGGATTGATTGTCGATTATTCATTACCCTTTATTTGTCTTAATTATTGTATACATTATAAGTATATAATAAAGTTTTAGAAGTTTTAAGGGAATATCTATCTAACTTAAGAAATTTTCGTACTAAGTATAAATTTATTACATTTGTTTATCGTTGATTATGGATGGTATATTATTAACAACTACAATTTCCATACAAGTCCTAACGATATAGTAATTTCACAAGGACGAGTATTATCAATAATTTGACAACATAATTCAGACTTGTACATATATATATAATAGAATCCAACGTATAATTTTTATTTTATATTGATATATAATAGGACAACATTCCTTTTGCCAAACAAGTGATTTTATGATATATTAGCTTTTATATTTCATCCAATAATTTGAACATATGGTGCTGACACAACAAAGAAATCAGGTTTATTTCTATTCAAGAATAGACGGTGCAAACTACAGACAAGAGTAAACTTATTTTTCCCTACCTTGCATACCTATTCCCATCTATTTGTTCTAGAATTCTTTGTTATTACAATAGAAAAGTGAAAAGCAGAATCAAATGGAATACAAAATGCTTATCGCATAAATATTAATAAAATCCAATCCTATTATATTAATATAACACTACCGAGATTTCAGTTAATCCAAGAATTACATAATATGGGGAGATTTTGAGGTCTAATTTATTTAAACCTTCGCACATAAAATCCCTAATGTAACAACCCGCATATTTATCGATTGTATATTTAAATATTTTATTTAAATATTTCATCGTTCGTCGGATTTTTGTCCGAAAACCTACTTTTAGCAAACAGTCGAATTGGGACTCGAGACCACTTCCATTGAGTTCAAAATGTCGTTCGCAACCTTTTTGAGTATAAGCTTCGATATGTTTGGAGTAAGTTGATTTTTGCTACTTTTTCACTTAGGGCTTTGGTTTGAGTTTCAGCCCATTAACCTAACATATGAACCCAACTCCACTTCAACTCTTCATTACTTCATTTCATATTCCTAACACTTCAAGCTAAAGCAATAATGGGGGAAAGAAGAGGAAATTAAAACTCCAAGCCTAGTCTTCATTAGCAAATCCAACTTCTAGCTCCAAATTCAAGAGAACCCATTGGTAAGCATCTCCTTCTTCTTCTCCAACTCATTCTCCTTCCAATTTCAGAAATTCCTAAACCTAACTTTGGGAATGTTCTTCTTTTTGAGCATAGATTTAAGCTCGTTTGGGTTGTGTTGAAGAGTGGTTGATTCTCCCTTAGCTTTCAAGCTTCTTCTTCGTTTGTTTGGGTTCAAAGGTGAGATTTTTATCTCACATCTATGCTTATAATTATCTTCGATTGTTAGGTATGAATTCCTAACACTTATTCATGTGCATTTGCTTTTGGTTTGGATTGATTTGGTGAATATTCCAATTTTTCGTGTTTTGGGTTCAATTTTTTAAAAATCATAGCTTTGATGTTTTTATCATGTTTTGGTGATGAACCAAAGAGCTTCTATGGCAGGGTAGTCGATTGGCGTAAACCCTTAGTGTCGTTGCTCGACCGTTTGCAAATTGAGGGAGTTTGCACCTCTTTTGAAATAGGGTAGGAAGTGCAAGAATACAGGTTCGGCCGACCGAACCACTGGGCCGGTCGACCGACCTGCTACTAAAAGTGCATAGCACTTCTCTGTCACAGGTCCGGTCGACCAACTACAGAGCTTTGTCGACCGACCTACTTCCTAAGGATTTTTCCAGAACAGGGTCCGGTCGACCGAGCTCTGTAGCCGGCTGACCGACCTATTGTTGTTTTGCCTATTTCGCCTATTTTGCGTGGTTTCCAAATTTAAATCGATTCGTGATGATCCTATTTGTTGTTATCATTTATTATCGAGGTCGCTCGATCTTATCCTCCCTTAGGCCTTCACTAGGTCGTACCGTTTTGGACGGGGCGCTGCCCCCTGGACCCCCGCGACCTGACCGGGCAGGTCGAACCCCGTAGCGGGGGCATTGCCCCCGCACCCCCACCTTGGGGGGTTGCCACCCTCCTGGACCCCCTCTCCGTAGGGGATCTTATCTGGAAAACCTTCAACAGAACTTGCTTTGTTGAGATGCTGAGTTGACCATTCTTCGAAACAAACTATCTTGGGCTTCTCGGTCGATTTTATGGATTTTTGAATATCTATTTCGATGGATTCTTTATCGGTTTGTTTGGATTTTATTCACGTCTTCGAATGTGAATTTTTATGATTGATTGTTTCTACAATCACTTCTATGATTTGTCACTTTAAAATATAAAGGTTTTCTATACTAGTAGTAAATATCAAAACTCTTTCTTCAAATGATTTCAACACTATTTTATAACAAAGCTTGTTTTCTCAAACCGATTTCCAATCTATTAGCATATACAAACCTTTACCTCACTCGTATGAGAAATCTAATTAAACGACTTAGTAAAACAAGTGGTATGAAACGCTTGCGTTTACTTCGTCGGTTAATTCTTGGACTTGTTCGATTGAATCTCTTGTGACAATTTTCTAGTGGAGATCTACAATTTGTTCGTAAATATTTAAGTTAAGCTTGTGGTTATGGGACATGAAGCTAAGCTCATATATTTACTAGCTTACTGTAATTGACACTTCTCTGTGATCATGACGATCATTTTTATGTTTAGACTAGCATTGTGCGATGTCTTTTTGATTTGGTTCATCGGATGTCACGCTGTACGACGTCGATGCTCCGAATTATTTGATACATTGGATGTACCGTTTGCACTACATCAATGTCTTTGCTTTTGATACATTGGATGTACCGTTTGCACTACATCAATGTCTTTGCTTTTGATACATTGGATGTACCGTTTGCACTACATCAATGTCTTTGCTTTTGATTCATTGGATGTACCGTTTGCACTACATCAATGTCTTGGCCATCCTTTTCTTGTGATTTCTGGATTTCGTGTGTTGAATTCTGGAATTTATGTTTCACCAACTTTTACGATTGGCTTTGATATATATGTCATTTATTGTGGCTTGGTGAATGAAATTAGGAGTATGACATTCCTTTTTACCTTTGAGAAGATCTTTGCGATATTGATTAATCTCTTATTGATTTTTCAATCATTTATTTATCACAGCTTGGCATTGTGATTATTATACGTTTAGTCATATCTCTTATTCTATATCATTTCATCTGATATTTATAGCTAGACTGATCCGTTTATTATTTTCTTCTTAAATAATACTCGGGTCAGACCGAGATGTTACAGGTGCTTCTTCTTGACTTCTCTTCTGGTGTTATCATCCTGACTTTTGGTTAACTACTTAGATTAGTAGTTTTTGTTGTATACATTTGAGATATAGACTCATAGTTGTGTACTTATTCTTTTGTATAGCACATGTTGCTATTCTTTTGTGTCATTGTGGATCTTTTAGACCACTACTCTGATGAACACTTTTATGTGTTATATTTATTCATGTCTATTTCCGCCTTTGTGATATGAATTATCTGTGACTGATTTGTGTTATGTTTATTTCTATATTTGTTTTCGAAGACATTATAGCCACTGTGTAATAGCTTTGAGTTTGTGTCGGCATGTCGGACTTCATATGGAAAAGAATGCAAGTTATATTTTATCTGGCATATCGGTACTCGCACAAAGCAATTATACAGATGGTCGCTCCTCAACAGCCTTATTCACCGTGCTAGTTGACGGCATTACACAGTAGTGTCCTTGTCTAGCGTGGGTATAGAGGTGGGGCGTCACACCCAAGGCGTAATGCAAATCCAAATATCAACTAAACAATACTATTAATGAAAAATCAAAATTCCCATTCACATATGATTCCCTTGATTTACCTTTGATTTGTTCCACCCCCTCACATTGTTCCTTCCTCCAATTATCTTTTCTTTTTCTTGCTCGAGTGTTAAATCTTCCATAGACTCTTGAATCTTTTACACGTAGATGCTGCTAAAATTTTTGATTTGAGATTTGTATTGAGGAGGAAGAAGATGGTGGAGTTTAATCATTTTGTTTGCTCTTTTGTGAATAAATGTGAGGAGACAATCCCCTTATTTATAGTTGTTAGGATGGGCCTGGATCATACGATCAAAATTTATCAAATTCTATCAAATTCGAGTCTTGAAAAACCCTAGCCGCCTACTTCCGTAGGTTGACCAGTCCTTATAAGGTGGTCGACCGCTAAGGGTCGATCGGTCCTAATAAGTGGTTGACTGGTTGTGGTTCAACGATTAATTATTGTTAATTTTAATGTTTTCTTATTCCTTCACTTGTTATGCTGAATATTAACTTTTAATGTTAACATTCTCTTAAACATCAAATAATTTCATTCAATGTTTCCTTTAACATTAAGCTATTAATAATGTTAAAAATATTTATTACCCAAATTTATTTCTATTTATACGCTAACCTTAGTTTATTTACGTTTATAATTTAACATTAATTTATTATATTTATTATGCATATTTACTTAAACGTTAAGTTATTATTTAGAGTTAACTTTATTAATATTTATTACCTTATTTTGTTTGGAATTATTTTCACTTTGAAATCTGCAAATGTTAATAACTTCTTTATTTGAACTCCAATCTCGAAGCTTTATACACAAAAACTGCTTAAAAAATTACAACGAACACAATGATGCAAGTTTTGTAGCCAAATTACGATATTTACAGAATTTTCATTTTCAGAATTATTATTAATTAATTTACCTTAATTAATTTACTTAAATTTAAAGGGTTTTACATTCTCTCAAAAAAAATTCATCCCTGAAATTCCTAAGGGACAGATAGTGCGACGTGCACTCTAGAACCATGTTGTATATGTAACATATTTACAAGTGAGCTCAACCCTACCATGAATGCAAGTCATGGCATACAGATATGCATTCAAACAACCTAAATATGCATAAAATTATATATGAGTGCAAAACCAATAGGAAAATGTGTGGCAATAATCCCTACCATCCAATCTAGCTCTGGATAATACTAAAGAGGGAAACTTCACCAGAGGAAAGCTCTGGATGTGAAGCTTTCATCTTCCCTTCTATTTCCTGGGTGCTTTTCCGTAAGATTATCTTCACTTTGTACTCATACCAGCCTAATTTATTTGTTATGAAGCTTCCTAACTCTGTGCCCCATATGTGTGCAGTGGCATGGGGTGTTATCGGCTCTACCTCTATAACTACCAACTAATCAGGCTCTATCTTAATAGCCATATCATTTTGGTACTATTCCATGCTTGACACGTTGAAGATGTTGTAAATTCTAGGTTTGTCCATCTCTCTATTGGTGTATGTTCTTTCATTTTGATTTTTATTATTATTTTAGTTCCATTTAAGTGGTGTCATGTCATTCCATGCCATTCCTCTATTAACTTTAACCAATCATGACTTGAAAGTATGGTCCCTCCAAACCTAGGAATTATTAATTTCTTATCCTAAAGTGAACAAGCGTTATTTGAAATCTTAATTTTATACTATCTGATCCTAAAATCTATGAGGTTGCCTAGAAGCCCAAAATAATATTTTCTAAGTTTCATTGAATGTTTTGTCTACTTTAGTCCAAGGGTTGACTGAAAGAAAGCTACTAGTCTACGTCTTAACATACTGTTGAGTTCTAAATATTATTTCCAATGGAAATCGCCTTCACATCTAATCGTGCAAGATAATTTACTAATTGTTGTCCTTATTTGTCCATACAACGCATAATATCCTATACTTCAATGGTGGTGACTTTGGAAAGTGACATATAGTTCCTCATCTTTTAACAATCGCTCTATTCAGAGTTATTCTAAATGGATGAGGTCTAACTTCCACATATTACCTATGTTTGGTAAATTCTATGTTAACCTAAACATAATCCCATATAACTTTCTTGTGGTTGTAGTGACAACCGAAATGTTACCATATGCATAGTCCTAATCAAAAATATGTATGGTGAGACGACATCCTACTAACATGATGCATGAAAAATCCTTAATCGAATACATATATGTGGCCCCATAATGACCAAAACGTCTCAATAACAACATATATGTCCCAAATATTATGATCGTCCAACAACATTGGCTAAATATCTTAAGAACTTTTTTAGTACAATATATCCATTCTTCATTATTGGTGTCATCATTTCTTCCATTATCTTAACGTATCTAAGTGGTATCCTTACACACCATGCTATGATTTTAAGATAATTATCCATGATATTTTTGAAATTTAGATTAGCATTATCTTCTTTACACGACATTTCCAGAATCCTCTAACCATGAGCATTATGTTTAGCAATGCTTCTAAACCATCTAAATGGTAATTGATTATCTTTTCCAAAAATTAAAAAACTTCTCAGAAGCAAAACCATTTATTCTTTTATTACATAAGCTTATTTTCAAAACAAGATGGTAAGTGTTTGTATCAAGAGTATTGCATTTCAAAATCAAGAATTTTCCCAAACTGGGGTAACCAAATGGACTCAAAACAAAAGATGCAACTCACTTAGTTTTATTTATTTCTATATTATTATTATTATTATATTTTTATATGGACCAAGACTTACACGGTAACTAAAAATAGAGTTCTAAAATTTTAAACCTTCTTACGAAGAAAGATTCAAAAGTTTGGAAGGAGTTTAATTAAGTTTAATTTATAAAGTCAAAGGTCAAACCTTAGTTTCCATCTTTTTACTCTTATCTTGCTTTTTCTACTTAAATAGTTCAAAGGGCTCAATTTATCCATAATTAATGGATCTTTTACAAAAGTCATTTTATTCTTCTTTTAAAAAGCCAAATATTTCAAATTTCACCAACCGTTAGTTTTTTAAACCATTTGTAGCCTTAAAACTATAATTTCACCAACCATTTTTAGCCTTAAAAGTTATGTCATGTAGTATCCCCATTTTCTTTTAATATGTTCATCAATCTTCCAAATTACAATTTTTAATGGTGGAAAGAGATATTCATGCAGTTTAGACCTAATGTATTGCATACACATAAAACTCTATTAATAATGTCTTGTTTCTTTTAGCATGGATTTGCTTCATAAAGTGAGCTCAATGTCTCTTAACTTTCCCTTTTTGATAACTTTCCTTTAGCCTTAACCTCTTCAAACAAAAATGTGATATTTCAAGTCCTTCCTAAGGCTTCCACTTGCAGTTACTATGACATTTTGCATCTATTGATCATAGATTTTAGTATTTCCCTATTTTCCCTAACTAGTCGTCCCTATCTAATCCATATCATAGTTTGTTTGGTCTTTACTTCTTATTATAAAATCACCAAATTTCATAATTTTGAAAATATAAACTTAATTTTTTTAGTAATTTCAATAATTTTTTGGTTTCCAAAAGGAGCCATGAAAACTCCACATTTTAACGAATGTTAATTGTATATGTCATAACTTTTAAAACTATAATTTAGTATTTATGAAATAAGTTTATTTATTAAGTTCAAAAGTCAATGTTAGAAATTTAATTTAAAAGGTTTCTTTTCTTTAAATAACACATAATTTCCATTTTCAACTAATAAGATAAGTTTTTATTATATTAGTAGTTTGTGGGTTGAGGAATAGAGGATCTTAAGGTTACTATAACACTAGAGGGGAAGGGGTGAGTAGTGTTATATAACTTCTTATGAATATTTTTAACTAGTTTAATAATTGAATCAAAACACAGATAATTAATCATAGACAAATAAATCTATAGGCAATCATAGAAATAAAAACAAGCAGTAAAGTAAAAGGTAAAAAGTTTGAGAGATGAAACCAGGGATTTTATAATGGTTTAGATTCCTCCTACATCTAGTCACGTACAATTTCTTGTACAGATTTCTTTTGAAGTGTCTGCTTTGTACGGTAGCACGCAAACCAATTACAATCTCAATTTCAAGACTACGAGACACACCCTCCTGTTTTTCGAATCCAAGGTAAACTCTCTTGATTTGCCAGGCTATAAGATCGCCTACTAGATTTGAATGGGCTACTAAGCATATCCACTTGATTTCACAGGCTACAAGCCACACTCACGCGAACGAGAGTAGGGTTGATGATATTGCAAAGACAAATAACAGTACTTTGGATACAATGGATCCTATAGCCTCTTTGATAGCACTTTGATCCTTGAAATGAGGGAGAGAGAGATGCTTCCAAAATAGTAAGTAAATAGTAGAGAACCTATACAATAGAGTTTGAATTAATTCTATATAATTTTAAAGAGAGTATAGTATATTTTTCAAGAGTGTAACGATTCTCTTTTTCGACCCCCAAATGTTGAAACTAATACATCCACGATATTCATGTGTTGAGCACTCAAGTACCGAAAAGACGAATTGTTAGGGTGAAATAAAAGAAAACAAAATAAAATAAGGAGGAGGTGAGCATAAAATCAGAATCATACAATGGAACGATAACATATAATATCAAAAGACAGTAAAAAATGTAACTCTAAGATACATAGCATTTCGAAGTTACAATAATAAGTATTATAATCAGCCTAGATAGTTATAAAAGCATTTTCTTACATATATTGAAATATACGATATAAAAATGCAGCGAAAATAAGAATACTGTGGTAGGTGAATGAATGCATCCAACTCGTCTCCAGAAGCTCCAAAGAACATCAATGAAAACTTATCTTTCTCAAACTACTTGAATGAGCACCTATGAAAATAAGGGAAATATAAATCATGAGCCAGACATAATTTTGGTGTAAGAAACTCAAGAAATATATATGATATGTAACAAGCACCTTTTGAGACCGCAAGGAATAACATAATGGTTATCCCCTCAAAAGAGCCAACCATCTATTAAGTACATACTTCGATATAACAGACAATGTCTAAGGTATATAATTAAGTATGAAATAGTTGTGGTATGTATACACTGCAATAATAACTAGTTTTACAATCAAAACCCACTAAGGCACGTTCGCATGATTGTGTAGGATTTCTGTGAAGATGCCTTCAGTAAACAGAAGCAGATCATATATCTCTAGATAAAATATATGTAACACCCCATATTTTTTAACCTTATTTAGGATATTTAATTAGTTAAATTAAATTAAATAATGTGAAGATTAATAGGTTGAGATTTGATTAGTTAAAGGTAGTTGTGCCATGTTAAGTGGGTTAACTAAAATGAAATAACACTAATAATGTTTAAGGAAATGAGAAAGACAATATGGGAAATAGTAAAACCCTATACCCTAAACCCTTTCGAGATGGGTAATTCACGTTTACTCACTCTCATTTCACTAAAACAAAATTACTAAGGTCGACTACCATTTCCTATTCTCTAGGAATGAATTAAAGCTTGGATTCAAGAGAAGAGAAGTAATCAACTAATTCAACAACCAAATCTCTTATCTATAATCACAAAGCTAAGGTGAATAATCATTACATCCCTAATTCTTTTATTTTTCGGTTTTATGGCCAGATCCGAAATGCTTTTGCTATATTTATGCCATGTTTGATGTTTAAAAAAAATATGTTGTTGGTGAGGTTATATATGTTCATACTTGTTTTTTATGATATGTTAGGCACGAAAACCCTATTTAATGACATCCGAATGCCTTGAAAATTTGAACATAAATCAAAAATTATATTCTAGACATGGGTTTTGATTTTCATTTTTTTTGATTTATTATGGATTTTATACTAATTTTCTAGTGAAGGAAATTGTTAATTGGGTTATAAATTATTTTTCGGCTAAAATAAAAATTATTTGGGTTTGAGATGTTAATATGTTAGGCAATATATTAAAATAAATTTTCTAGGATTTTTCCATATTTTTCCTAAGTCATTTGATGAATATATAAAATGATTTAAGGTATCGGACTTAAATGTTTAATATATATTTAATGAAGGAGAAGGGTCATTTTGCAAAATAAAATGATCATTTAATTTTAGTAATAGTGGAAGCACATTTTTGCAAAAGTATTTATTAACCAATGAAAATCTGACAAACAAAGACAGGTTGGTTGAAAAGTTTCCTTTTTAAAGTTAAAAGAAAAAAATCACACTTTTTCCATGTTTCAGCCAATACGGCAATAGCCCTTCTGCCCCAGACCTTTCGTCATAGTCGAAAGGATAGCTTTTGATAAGGTCAGAGTTCAATGCATAAGATATCAAATGTTTGGTCTGTAATGAAGTGAATAAAGCCGAAAGGTTCTAAGTCGAAAGGTTGATGGCCAAAGAGGTAGGAATATAATTGTTTTATAAATTAAAAGCTTTCGACCTGGTTGCTTTCAACCAAGTCAAATTATTTATAAAGAAAGATTTTTCACCTTTTGATGTAGCCGAAAGATTATTGCTGCTTCCACTATCACTTTGTTTTGAAACCTTCCGATGTTGCCATAGGGCTTCTACCGCTTTATATATAAATGTTTTGTTTTTGAACCTTCCGACCAAGTCGAAAGGTTTACTTATTTTTCAAAACTAGCCGTTTCTCCAATGCTTTTGAATGGAAGCTTTCGACTTAGGTGATTTACCCTGTTTTATAAAGTATAACCCAAAGCTTTCGAAAGGTCGTTTCCAATGAAGTCGAAAGGTTTTAGAAGAAGGTTTCCAAATTGTTTTGAAATGAACCCAGTATACCTTCGGAGGGTTTATGTTTTGAAAGGTTTCATACCTTCAAAGGGTTAGTTATTGAATAGTACCGAAAGGTTTATTAGATGATTTTGAAAGGTTTATGAAGGAAGGTTTTCCAAATGTTTTTATAAGGCAATGTTTTAAAGTGGTTTTGAAGAAGGATGTCCAAAGTTTATAACTTTCGTAAGGTTTTCTTTTTAATGGATTCAAAAGGTTTGAGGAATGATTCTGAAAGATTTAAGGAATGATTTCGAAAGAGATGATCTTTTAAATGGTTAAATGTTTTCGCCAACTCAATTTTGAGTAAAAGATATATATGACATGTGATATGATTTTGAGTGAAGTATAAAGATTATATACTTTTCATTTTTTAAGTTTGATTTAAAGGTTTAAATCATTTTGAAAATGTTTTCAAGGAAAATAAGGAGAGGGGATTCTTAATTGTAAATGACTCGAATATTAGAAAACAAGATGGGACTAGTATGGGGTCGCACCCTATACATTAGCTAATAGCCCCAGGTAATTGTTGTCCAATATTTTAGTGTGTAGGGCTTTGTCACAGGTAGACTAGAATTATGATTACAAACCGATAGGAATATATATTCGTATATAGATAGGTTATTAGTGAGCTCGAAATACCATTAGGATCAGGAAGACCTGGGAGATGATTAAGTTAGGGACAGACAGTTTAGAAGTGAGATATTTAGCAAATAGTTTAGGACAGACCATCCTAATGGGAAATGTTAAATAGATAGCTAAGGATAGAAAATCCAGAAGATGAATATCTAACAGGTGTTAGGTAAATTTTGATTATATTTTTTGGTCGGCTCGAGTAATCCAAAGGTTAAAAGTTATCCAACCAAAACTTGCGTGTCATTATTACCTAATATTTATGTATGTTTACATAATGTTTACTTTATAGTATTTAACCATTATGGATGCAGGAGCATAGTATATGGTTTTATGAAAGGTTTTGCAAAGATATGTTTTAAAAGGATGTTAGTGAGGAGAAACCCATTCCGCTAAGCGACATGGTCTCATTTAACATAATTATTCCAGGATGTATAATATAATTTACACCAGGCTTTATGTCTGACTCGAAGTTTATGCTTACCTCTTAAACTCTTGGGTGCTTAAAATTGATTTGAGTAGGCTGAGAGGTTAGGGTTCGTTTTAGGTTTTAGACTGTTGACGAATAAGCTACCAGAGGATGCAAGAAGCAACAGATAGCTACTTAGGATTTGCTGTTTAATGCTGCATTGTGATGGATTTTCCGCTGTGATGTTGTGTATTAGGTCTAATAGGACTATATGACTCTGATCAACCTAGGGGGTATCTTTATATACCGTTCGCAGCGTAATTTGTAATGATTATATTTAATTTGTACCTTGGAAACGATTTGGGTTATGTTAAGTGAATGTGAAACAATTTGATTTGGAAAATATAATGAACTAATTTATGGTTTTGAAATCTATATTTTGTTTCATATTCAAGTGCTTCTGATATTATTCATACCATTAACATAGCCGTATTTAGTTGTTGGAAGTTAATACTATAGATGACTATTGCATATGTAGCGCCATGTTTTGGGCCTCTAGATAGGGGATGTCATAGCTTGGTATCAAAGCATGGTTTATGAAATACTTCAACTAAAAATGATTTTGAAAACATAATCCTTAGAAATTAGATTTAAGATAGGGGTATGGGAAAATGCTATAGTAACGTACTTGTATTTGTTATATATATATGTGTGTGTGTGTGTGTGTGTGTGTGTGTGTGTGTGTGTGTGTGTGTTTGTGTGTTTGTATGTATGTATACGCTATATCTTTAGACTCCTGTCTTAGTTAGAATATTCATCTATATCTTATGAGGTTGAATATAAATATGGAGGGAAGAAGAAGCAGAGTGAATGTCGGAGGAGACGGCACCACTATCAATGGAAACGCCCGACCAAACACTAGGAGAGGTCCTGGACAGGCACAAGCTGAAACTGGTGCAGGAGTTCCCCAAATGTACATGGGAGCGATGTATCAGTTATTTGTAAATATGGTGCAAGCTGGAGTAGCATCTGGTGTTGTCGAAGGTAATGCTATTGGAGGTGGAGCTCTAGAAGTTCCTCCAGTCAATCAGTATGCCAACTTAAGTAGGGATTACATCAGGCTTGGAGGGAAGATATTTATTGGTACTGAAGATGTGATCGAGGTGGAAAATTGGCTACTAGGACTGAATGATGCACAGAAGAAAAGTCTGGCTTCAAGGCAGTTGTAGGGAGCTGCTTTATTCTGGTGGAATACCGTTACTGTTGGAGTTGATGAGGAGACCATAATTTGGAAAGAGTTCAGTAAAAGGTTTTTAGAAAGATTTATGTCTATAATGGCGCAGGCAACGTTGGTGAGGAAGTATGTAGAGTTGGACAAGAAGATATGTCTGTGTTGGAGCATACAAGGAAGTTTGTGGAGTTGGCCCGACATGGGTACGCTTTGGTGGACACTGGTCGGTAGAAATGAGAAGTATGTCAGTAGCTTGAGGCTTGAATTGATAAGTGCAACTTTGCTGCACTTGAGAGACCCTAATGATGTATTGTTGATATGGCATTGAGGCAAAAGGAGGCATTGGCTTGCCTGAGGAAGAAGGTGAAGAAGGCCTAGATGGGACAGGCAAAGAAAAGGAATTTTTTCCAAAAAAACGACTATCAGAAAGAGGGAGTAAAAAAGAAAGGTAAGGCTGAAGTGGTTTCCTACAATTGCAACAAGAAGGGACACTATGTCGAGTGTCGAATCGGCAAAGGAAAAGAGACTGGAGGAAAGAAGGGTGTCAGATGCTTTAATTGTGATCAAGTCGGTCATTACAAGGACCAGTGCCCAGAGCCTGCAAAGGAAGGAAAGGGGCGAGTTTACGCTTTAGAGCCTACAATTGCAAGGCCTGTTGTATAGGAAAAAGGGAAGGATGTCTTAAGAGGTTCGTTGTAGATATATGGTATGTCTGTTAACGTTCTATTTGATATTGGAGCGTCTCATTCTTTTATTTCACGATGTTTGGTAGATAGGCTTAACCTAGAACCCTTTTACTTAGTTACTTCCTTAAGGGTTGCAAATCCAATACGAAGGTACGCAACACTTGGGATGAGGTGTGACGATTTAGAATTTGATTTGCTAGGCCATACCTTTGATTGTTGTTTGCATGTGTTTGACTTTGTGGCATTTGGGATTATTCTTGGGATGGATTGGTTGAGTAAATATGATGCTAGGATATTTTGCCAAGATAGGAAAATATCACTTAGTCACCCAGATTGTTGTGATCGAATAGTTTATACCATGCAGAACCCTAGTTGTGAAGTGAATGCTTTATTGGGTGTTATGGAGTTGGAGGATGAGTTGCATTGAGTTTTTGTAGTCGGAGAATTTGCCGATGTGTTTAAGCCAGTCGTTGGATGATGTGTATGTAAATGTATATATTTTTACCACAATATTTAATCTGTTTAAATTAAATAAATGATCATATCGGGTATTTTAACTTGTTTAAACCAAATTCAATTTTCAAATTGTCTCATATTCATCTTCATACAGGGGCAAAATGGTCATTTTTTGCATTTATTAAATTGTTAAAATTCACTTGGAATTTTCTATGTTGTTTTGTAGGAAATTTAGTGAATTTTCAAGTGGTTTTATGAAGATATTACATGCATAAGAGTGAAGAGAACAAATGAAGATGGAAATAATTCAAAACCAAGATCATGGAGGACCCCACCTACCCACCTTCCTTCATGTACAAATTAGAAGCTAACCCACATGTTAATGGCCATTACACTTTCAAGCATACTTAATGGGTGATTATTGAAGCTAATGATAACTTGGTCACCACACTTCCTACAAGGGCATTTTGGACATTCTCCAAATATACGCATTAGGGTTTCTAACTTTTATAAATACTTCTTATGCTTCATGTAACCCTCTTCCTTAGTTCCTCTTAGTTAGTTTTAGTTTAGAAAATAAATCAAAGCTCCATTTCTCTTTTCTATGGCTACTTAGCCATTTTTATTTTCATGCAACTTTCATTTTTTTATGCAATGTTAATTAGTGCTCTCTTTCTTTTACATGCTTCTTTTGTTTATTTACTTTCTTGTTGGTACTGTAGATTTGTTTTTCATGCAATCATAATAGTTTCAACTTCTTCTTTACTATGCTCTCTTTTTCCTTTTCTTTTTTTCCATGTTGCAAGCTATATTTGTTGATTTAATAACAAATATGAGAGGCTAAACCCATTCAATTTAGGGGTAATGAAGCTCTCTAATTATATAGTTTCAACATTTTGATAATTATTGTTGTCTTTTGTGCTTAATGGAAGAATGAATATTGATGTGATTTATTATTTTATGTTAAATTTGATAGTCTGTGTTGTTCATAATAAATAGGTCATGCTTAAACAATCACAAACAAAATTACCTCTTCATTTTCTTATGATTGAAATTAAAATTTGATGGCTTATATTTCTAAACAATAGTTAATAGGTCATGCTTAAAATAGATTTCATTTTAACCTTGTTGTCATTTTTAATGAGAGTAAATAGTGGTTTAAGGGGTGTGTTATAGTTTGATGGCTTATGTTGAGCTAATTAATAGCACAAATAGGTCATACTTACGATAAACACATCAATTAAACTAACTAATGAACAAAAAAAGAGACCATAATTTCATGTTGTGATGAACCATGAGATCTAGAGAGTGGATTTATCTCTAAATTGCCTCCATACACTCATATTTTTATCTATTTTCTTTTGCTAGTTTGTCATTTTTCACATTTTTTAGCTAATCACTCTCTAAATTTTGGGTTAATTTGATTGAATCATAATTTCAAATCAATAATTCCCTGTGCATCCACCCGTACTCGCTACGTACTACGATAGTACGTCGTGCACTTGCACTATAAATTTAATACAACATTTATCGGCGGTTTTCTATCTCGATAGAAAATTCACCGTTAAACAAGTTTTTCGCGTTGTTGCCGGAGAATTTGTTTTGATTTTGATTTTCTATTCTTTGAATTATTTTTGTGTGATTTTATTTGTGTGTTTATTTTATGTGTTAGTTTGCAATTTGTTTTTTAGAAAAAAAAAATGTGTTGTGTGTTTGTTTGATTTTTGTGTGCAATTGTTTGTGTGCTTGCTGTTCTAGTTTCCTTTTCCATTTGCATTTTCATTATAAAAAAATAAGCACGCACAGTCTTTAAAAAGAAATTATTCTATTTCATTTGCTATTTTTTCGATTACATTTTACTTTTCTTTTTACATTGCTTTTCCTTAAAAAACACAAAAACACAAAAAAAAAACGTCTTCAAGCAAACAGTGCATATCACTATGCATATCTCCCTGCACATATCTTCAACCCACTGTTCTTTGCATTCCAACCTCTGCTTATCTTCATTCTTGCCACTTCACTGTCAACCTCATTCACCCCTTAACTCCTGCACATAAATCACCCAAACAGTGCGCTGCCTCGACTGCTCCACTTCTCAACCATTCTGCCACCAGTCTTCACTGCCTGTGACTGCTACAACACTCCTCGACCACATAAAAAACTGAACAATCACTCCAACATCTCTGCCTCACTCTCAGTTCTGCACTGTAGTTAATCCACATTTGCCACTGTTCTGTTCAACACACTCTTCAAACGATAACCTCTATTTCTACCAAATATTTACCGCAAACAACTTCATCTTTCCACCATTGTAACAATTGATGCCCAAACTTTCAAACATCACGCTATTCAAACCTCCAACCATCACTTTTCACTCCACCAGTTTCAAAACATCTCCAGCAACTTCACTATCTCAAGTGCATACATTCACCATACATCAAATACATACCTGATTAACTTCATCACCACCTAAAATTCCACTTCACCACATTAACTTGATGCTCCTTAACATTCAACCCGCAACCACACCAAGCACAACAAAAAACTCATAAAAATTCCCAAACCAGTCAACTCCCACTAAAAAAATCTAAACTCTACTGTAGATATGTGCTTGTCTCTTCCCACACTGGCAAACATCCCTGCTGCCTTTAGAACCTCGTACCCAAACTTCAACCTACCACTACCTTAAATTTCATCCACTGAACAGACCAGCAGCCAACCCTTCATACCTATTTCAAACTGCTGCTGCAACCATTGTTTCTTCTGCCATTCACCATGCATTCTTCAACACTGGCACATACATAATATCTCCCACAGCATAGCCAAACCACACAGTGCCAAAACACCTAGCTTTTGCCATTCAACTAAACTCCTACCACAAACTCCAATTGCATCACAATTATTTCTTCTTCTTCGACCAAACACCGTATTTCTTCTTCACTATGCACAAGCACCCCAACCTCATCAGTGTCACGATCATTCACCCACCAAAAAAATATCACTCACTGTCCATATCTCATTCTTTGCTACAACTCCTCCTTACCTCTGTCCAACATTTACTGCACCTCAAGCTCCTTACTCCAAAACGCCTTCGAACCATGCAACTGTAGCACTCAATTTCCCACAACCACCAACATTACCAAAGACCATCAATTCTTCCTCCACCAAATCCAATCACCCAATTCCAGCATCATTTGCTCTTCCACGAATATCGCATGAAGCCCAACTCCAATAACCAACCACCGATAACCAACCACCGCAGTTCACGACATCTCCAATCGAAACTACTTCGCAAACCAAATCAACAACTCCAATCCGCCTTCTACACGAAACCGCCACGAACTCATCCAATTCGTGACCTCCAATCGAAATTGTTGCGAACCGTTTCTCTGAAGTGAATTCAACTGCGACCGCTCACTAAACTTGAGATTCGGATTAATTTTGTGAGATTTTAAAACTCTGGGTTTGGGGGATCAAGTTCGATTTAATTGAGAATTTGGGTGACCGAAATTTTGAAAGAATTTGATTGTTAATGGCGTTCCTGGCGACTGAGCATTATCATTTGAAAACGAGTTCTCTAATTTTTCCTTTATACTTAGCAGTGTCATTTAAAAGTGGGCCGGGCTATTTTTTTGTAATTAATTATTTTTTCCTTTTTCTTCTTTTATATTTATTTAATTTGTTTAAGCTTCCCAAAAAAAAGAAAAAAAAAACAGAAAAAGAAAGAACAAACAACTTTCGATTAGTTTTGTTTTTAATTTGTCATTTTGTTTTTCACTTGTTAGTTTTACTTTTATTTAGTTTCTTCTTTGATAATATATACTAAAAAAATACTTGTATGTATCTTGTTTTTATTTTCAGGTTGCCAAAGCCGATTGAAGAAGCCACTTGCTAAAAATAAATTGTTTAGCTTGCTTGCTATAAAAATTTGCTGCTTTTAACCCCTAGCCGTTGTTTTTATTAGTCTTTCATTGTTGTTTGCTTGCATTAAAAAAAATTTAAAAACCAAATACAAAAACAATTTCATTGTGGTTGCATTGTTAATACACGTTTAATTTCTACTTTGCATTCCATCTAGAATTTTGATTAATAATAATGGTTAGACATCGAAAACACTTAATTGTGTATTGACAAATTGTCTTCTTTGAACAATTTACTTTCTTGGTGTCTAGGCGACGGCAGAGTAATAAGCATTTATAAATACTACAGTGATTCGTAAATATTATAGTGGTTGTTCCTCTGAAGGTACTTAAACCTTTTGCTACATTGCTACGGTGATTCGTGGTGCACCAATAAACCCTATCCGTTACCCAATTGAGAAATATCTTATTGATTTAAGGCAGATTGCGATTATACAATTTTGGGTTAACTTAGGATAAATAATTTGTAATTATAACCTTGCATTCATTTAGTTGCATTAGTTCATGCATATTTAAAAAAAGAAAAAAAAATCAAAAAAAAATATAAATATTCCTTTTCAATTTCTAATTCCTTTGAAATTTTTTTAATCAAAATCAAAAATCCAAAAAAAAAAATATAAAGTCTTTTCAAAAACAGAAAAAAATCAAAATCTAAAACTAAAAAAATTATAAATATTTCTTAACTTAGTTTTTTTTTTAAATCCTTACTTTTGAAATTTATTTTTTCAATCAAAAATCAAAAAAAATTATTTAGTTTTTTTAGAAAATCAAAATCCAGAAAAAATTAAGTTGTTTTTTTAGAAAATAAAAAATCCAAATAAATACCTATTCAAAAACAAAAAAAATTATTAAAAAACCAAAATAAAAAAAAATTCCATTTTGAAAAAAAAAATCTATTTGTAAATATTTTTCCTTTATAAAATAACCAAAAATATTCTTAAAATGTCAGAATTTCCATACTCACTTGAATTTTACAATAGTTGTGAAAATCAATATAATCCATAATATTTCACTCCAAATTCGTATGGATATTTTAACGACAACTTTTGTATAAATAATTCGAACTTTGAACAGCAAAGTTTTCAAAAGAATGACCAACCCTCGACTCTTGAAAATAGCATTTCATCTTTACTTGAATTGTCTGCAGAACAAAATCAAAGTATAAATGAGTTGTGTAACTCATATTTGTGTGATAACGCATTTCAAGGATTTCAAAAAAATCAAAATTTGAATTCACTTTAAAATTTAAATGATTTCGACTATAACTCACGCTAATTCAATTTGAAACTCCAAAATGAATTTCAAAATCAAAACGAAAATGTGATCCACTTTTTAAATAACTTTTGCAGTGGGAATAATCTTAAACATGTTACGATTGAAAATCTTTGTTTTCAACAATTTCAAAGTAAAAATTTTTATGCTAATAATTATAAATTGGATTTTGTTGAGCAAATGAACGAAATATATGATGATCACATGAATTTGTTATTTGAAACTTATATGAAACAACGTGAAAAACAAAATCAAATCCCAACGTATGACGGGTCAAATAGTAATCCATCATTTACTATAACTGATGATTTTCAAATAACAACTTTTGAAATTGAAAACAACAATCTTAATGAAGTTGTTGAAAATATGGTAATTGAGTTGGATTTCAATTCTTTTGAGGGTGTGGAACCAAATTTAAAATTCAATCTTCCTTTTCTCGATTTCGAAAATTTGAATACAATAATTTTGGATTTTGAACTTGAGACACGCAATGAAGTTGTTGATAATCGAACAAAGGAAGACGAATTTAATGAACACGATTTATTTGGACTTTTCGAAAACGAGTTGTTAAATTCTGATGGGGAAGACTTAAATCACCATTTTGATTTTGAAATCAATAATTTTGAAGAAGTTTTCAATGATAAATTTGAATTTCAATTTGGTGAAAATAAACTCGAATTTCAATCAATTGTTTTATCTACCCCAAAATCAACGAAAATAAAACAAATCATTCGATATTTAAAACGACATTCGTTTTCCCAAATTAAACTTTAACTTTGATATCATTTACGGTTTGGTTTTCTATGCTTAAACTGTGTCTCACATTCTTGACGAGACAAATGAATCGGTCTTTGGAAGACCTTTCATTTACTTTTTAGCGATATACTTTCTTAACTCTTGTAAATAATAATCTTTTTCGTTTTCATGTAAATATAGATCATCTTTTTATTTTTGTTTTATTTTTCTCCTTCCACCTTGGTTGACTATGGGGACACAGCCAAAATCATGTGTGGGGGAAGTCTCATCTTTATTTTTTTATTTTTCATGTTTATTTATACATTTGTTTGTCGACGGAAATTCTATCGGTTTAGAAAACCGTCGAACGAATTTAAATTAAAAATAACTGCAAGCGCACGGTGTACGAATGTAGCACGCGGCGAATACGGGTCGATCCGCAGGGAATTGATGATTTTAAAATTTCCTACTCAATCAAATTATACCAAAGTCGAGAGTGTATTTAAGCTAGAAAATGAGAAAATGAACTAACAAAAGAAAAGAAATGCAAATATGAGAGTTAAATGTCAATTTAGAGAATAAATCCACTCTCTAGATCATGTAGTTCAACACATGAAATCATGATCTCTCTTTTATGGTCATTAGTGTTTTAATTGATGTGTTTATCATAAGTATGACATATTTGAGCTATTAATTAGCCAACATAAGTCATAAAACTATAACACACCTCTTAAAACACTTACTAACTTTCATGAAACTTGACAAAGAAAATGAAATGAAATCTATTTTAAGTATGGCCTATTAACTATTGATTAGAAACATAGACCATCAAATTTTAATTTCAAATCACTTTCTTTCGCCATAATCATATATTGATGAAGAGGCATTTGTGTTGGTGATTGTTTAAGCATAGCCTATTTGGTGTCAACAATATAGACTATCAAATTCAAGGCAAAAACAACAAATAAAACCACTTCTATCATCATCATTAAGCACAAAAAGAGAGCATGAATTAACAAAATGTTGAAGCTACTTTAATTAGAGAGCTTCATTACCCCTAAATTGAAGGGGTTTAGCTTCTCATATTTGTCATTTTATTAACAAATGTAGCTAACAACATGAAAGCAAAATGAAGAGGAAAAAGAGAGCAAAATGAAAAGATAAGCTAATTAACTTGCATAAAAGAAAAGAGATCTACCCTACAACATGAAAGTAAATGAACATGAAAAGGAAAGAGCATGTATTAAATTGCATAAAATAAAAAAGATTACATAAAATAAAAATGGCTAAGTAGCCATGAAAAGAGAAAGAGGAGCTTTCATTTTATTTTTGATCTGAAGTAAACTAAAGAGAAGGAGGCCTAAGAGAGACTAAGAGAAGAGAGTAGATTATATGAAACATATGGGTATTTATACATGTATGTAACCCTAATTCATATTTTTGGGGAATGCCCAAAATGCCCTTTAGGAAGTGTGGAGGCCAAGTAATCATTAACATGTTTTAATCCCCCATTAAGTGTACATGAAACCATTAACTCCAAAAGCATGTGCATTAGCCTTTAATTTGTACATTAAGGTAGGTGGGTAGGTGGGGTCCTCCATGATCTTCACTTTGAATTATTTCCATCTTCATTCCTTTATATTCTTTGTACATGCATGAAACCACTCCTATTTGAGACCAAATTCCTGTAAAAATATATAAATAATTTCAATTAATTTTTCTCAAAGAAATATATGCACACAAATGACCTTTTTGCCCCTATATGAAGATGGATATGTGATAATTTGGAATTAATATGAATTATGGTTAAAACAAGTTAAAATACCCAATATGATCATTTATTTAATTTAAATATAATAAATATGGTGGTAAAAATATGCACATTTATGTGCAAATCAAATACCCCCAAACTTATCTTTTTATTCGTCCTCGAATAAAGAAAAACTAAGACAAGTCCGTTTTCGTAGGGAGCACGATTGCATTGAGCGTATGCAACAAGCCGTTAAACCTCTGGGTGTCCCCAGTAGGACGAGTGTTGTCTCGTGAGGGTTTTCAGCAGATACTACCCACAAAATCCACATGCATGATGAAAATATTTACAAAATGCAAGATTTATTTACAAAGAGATGAATGCGAATTTTTGAAAATATTTACGATGAAGGATTTACTTTTAAATCGACAAAAATAAGTTAAATATAGGTTTTGTTTATTATCTTGAAATTTTTTAGTCATTTACTCGTCAAAATTTTCAAAAAAAAAAGTTATCATAACAAATAGACTACAATTTAACTCGTTTTTTCGGTTGATAACAAAGTGTAATTATGAAAAGGATCCTTAGTCGATTATCAAAGTTTATCAAAGTGGTATTTTCATTTCTTTTCAATAACAAATCAAATCAACTAAGTAAAAATAGTGCTAGGATTTCAATTGCTTGCTCTCTCATTATTTGCAAGAAAAATTACACACCTAGCTCAGGTAAACTGAGGCCAGATATATCACCCATGCACTGCCTTTCGGGCTTATGTGAGGGGAGTACAGAGCATGGCGAGTGAACACACTTTCGTGCATACACCTATCGGTCATAGGTGGTTTTTATTAAGTCTGTTTTGTTTATATATGTGTTCCATACATGCATAACCGTGAGGACTTTTAAATGAGTACGAAAGCACATAATCAAAGATTCCAAGTAATCCACTCATGCATAACCGTGAGGACTTTTAAATGAGAGTGAATACTTGGATGTTATTATTATTTTTTTATATTTTAAAAAAAAGAAAAACAGAGAGAGAGAGAGTTCTGCAAAAACATCTTAGCACCATTTAACTTAGAAGGCAAAAAAAATGTTATACCCTTTACTTTAAATCAGCCACTTTTTAAAACAAAGATTTTCAATTAGGATGTACCTCATAATTAACACGTATGAATCTCCCTATATACTAGTTAAACCATTGTTATTTGTAATTTAACTTCATTTTTATTTTTTTTTAAGACAAAAAAAAAATTTCAAAAATTTTAGTTTAATAAACCAAAACCATATATTTATCCTATAGTGTTTCTTTAAAAATAAATCAAAATGTTTTTAAAAAAAATTTAGTTCTTTTTTTTTGAATTTTTTTTAGTTTTGGAAGAAAAAACAAAAATGAAGATGAGTCTCCCCCCACACTTGATTTTGACTGTGTCCCCGCAGTCAACCCAAGTGGAAGGAGAAAAATGAAATAAAAATCCTATATTTACATGAAAAATTATTATTTACAAGGGATGAGAAAGTATACAGTCAAAAAGTAAATGAAACGGCCTTCTAAAGACCGATTCATTTGTCTCGTCAAATGTGTGAGACACAGCTTATGCACGAAAAACCAAATCGTAAAAGATTTCGAAGTTGATTGTCGATTTGGAAAAATGAATTTTGTTTTATTAAAAATTGAACGAGTTGTTTTATTTTCAATGATTTTTGGGGTTGATAAAACTATTGCTTGAAATTTGTTTTCACCAAATTCAAGTTTATCATCGATTTCAAAATCGAAATGGTGATTCAAATCGTCCCCTACAGAATTTAGCAACTCATTTTCAGAAAGTCCATAAAACTCATGTTCGTTAAATTCAACTTCCTTCATTGGATTATCAACAACTTCATCATGTAAATCGAGTTTAAAATTCAAAGTTTTCGTATTCAAATTTTCAGAAAAAGGAAGATCGAAGTTTAAATCAAGTTTCGCACCCTCAAAAGAATTGAAATCCAACTTAATTACCCTTTTTTCAACAACTTGATTACAATCGTCATTATCAAATTCAAAAGTTGTTATTTGAAAATCGTCGATTTGGGTAAAGGGTGGATTATCACTTGACTCATCACACGTTGAGATTTGATTTTGTTGTTCACGTTGTTTCATATAAGTTTCAAACAACAAATCCGTATGATCATCGTAAATTTCATTCATTTGTTCAACAAAATCCAATTTGTAGTTATTAAATTGAGAATTTTCGATTTGGAGTTGTTGAGAACAAAAATTTTCACTCATAACATGGTTAAGATTATTTCCATTGCCCAATTTGTTTGAAAAGTTGTTTTCATTTTCATTTTGAGTTTGAAATTCATTTTCGAGTTCGAAATTAAAGTGGCATGGGGTATACTCGAAGTCATTTGAATTTTGAAGTGAATTCAAATTTTGATTATTTTGAAAATTTTGACTTGAGTTATCACACAAATATGAATTGCACCACTCATTTATCTCTTGATTTTGTTGTGTAGCGATTTCAAGTAAAGATGAAATACTATTTTCAAGATTTGAAGCTTGGTCATCATTTTGAAAATTTTGTGGTTCAAAATTCAAATCGTTTAAAGAATAGTTGTCGTTAAAATATCCACACGAATTTGGAGTGAAATCATATGGATTATATTGATTTTCGCAACTATTGTAAACTTCACATAAGTGGGAAACTCGGACATTTTCAAGAATGTTTTTGTGTTTTTTTTTTGGTAAAAGAAAAATATTTACAAATGGAATTTATTTTTCAAAAGGAAAATTGATTTTTGGTTTTTCAAATATTTTCTTTGTTTTTGAAAAGTTTTTTTTTTGGATTTTTGATTTTAATTTTTTTTGGATTTTTGAAATTTCAATGGAAAGCGATTTAAAAATTTCCAAGAAAATGAATATTTACAATTTTTTTGTTTTGGATTTCGAAATTTTTTTGTTTTTAAAATATGCATGAACTAATGCACCTAAATGAATGCAAGGTTAATTACAAATGATTTATCCTAAGTTAACCCAAAATTGTATAATCACAAATTGTCTTAAATCAACAAGATAGTTCTCAGCCAGGTAACGGACAGGATTTATTGGTGCACCACGAATCACCGTAGCAATGCAGCCGAAGGTTTAAGTACCTTCAAAGAAACAATTCAGTATAATATTTACGAATCACCATAATATTTATAACTGATTATTGCTCTGCCGTAGCCTAGACACCAAGAATTTAAATTGTTCAAAGAAGACAAATAATTAATATACAATTAAGTGTTATCGATGTCTAATCGTTATTATTAATCAAAATTCTAGGATGAAATGCAAAGCAAAAATTAAATGTGAATTAACAATGCAACTGTGATGAATTTTTTTTATGCAAATGAAACAAACAATAATGCAAGACAAATAAAAATAATAAAGCAAGCAAGCAGTTTTTTTTTTTGTGGCAAGCAAAGCGAAGCAATATTTTTGGCAAACGTTATTCTCCTTCTGCTTTGGCAACCTGAAATGAAAAACAGATATATACAGTATTTTTTTTATTATTATGAAAGAAGTAACTAAAACAAAGCAAGATCAAAACAAAAGAAATAAAACAAGTCCAAAGATTTTTTTTATAACAAAAAGAAACTAAACAATTAAAAAAAAATTCAAGAAACAACTTAAGAAACTAAAAGAAACTAGATAAAACCGATTAAAACAAATCCAACAAAGCAATTCTAGCCAACCTGGCCCAAAAACAATTCTTGACCCATACCTTTATCAAGCAAAAGTACTTCACAATTCCTTTCAAATAATCAACTTGCCGATACAAAATCAACTAGAATTTTTAAATTAAATTTCCAGTTCCCTTCAAAAACACAATTCCCTTCAAAACCCAATTTCTCGTTGAAACTCCACTCGAATTCGGTTAAATTTCCTGCTGCGAATTCTTTCGTTGTTCGATTGGGTTGATTCAATTGGTTTCGGGTTGGAGGAGGGTGTGTTCGATTGGTTCGCTTTGAGGTTGGTTCGGCGGTCCGATGCTCGTGGTGGTTGTCGCGGTCGCTTATGGGTGGTGAATGCTGGATGGTGGAAGCAGTGAGAGGTGTGCGTGCGTGGGTTTGAGGAGTGCGATGGCGGGTTGTTCGATTGTATTGAATTTCAGGCGTTGGTTGACCGTGAAATTTCTGTAGGTGTTTCGGGTGCTCGCAATTGGCAATTTGGGAATTCACTGAGGGGTATTGAGATAGTGGCAGAGTGATTGTGCGCTACAGTATATGAACTGAGTTGAGGAGTTTGATGGAACTGCAGTTAAACTGAAAGGGTTTGGAGGGGGCTGTGTCGTCGCGGTTGTGATGCGGGATTTCACAATTGGAAGCAATGTCGGAGTCGGATGATGCGAGGTGGTGGTTTTTTTTTTTACTGTTGTAAGTGATGTTTGCAAAAGAAATGATGGACCGTTGCTTTCAGGAGGTCAGAATGGGTATGTCGATGGAAGAATAAGAACTGTGATCGGTATGCGGTTGTTATTGTTTTTTGATAGAGTTGTTATTTGTTGAGATTTGTATGTGGCCGTAGCAGTCAGAGAATGGTGAATAAAGGACAGGGGATGGTTGGACTTGTTTGGGCAGATGGTGGATGTATGCGTTGGCAGAGTGCTTGTAAACTTGTTGATAGTTACAGGCTGTGGAAATTAGGCAATGAAGATGAATGAGAGGAGGAAGTGGCAAGTGTTGGTGATATTGAAATGGGAAGAGACTGTAGAGGATGGTCAGAGATGAAGTTTGAGAAGGCAGTTGAGTCTTTTGTGGTGAACTGTTGTTGACAGTGGGCAGTGAGAAGTTTGATGAACTAACACAATGGTTGTGTCTCGGCAGTTAGGTAGTTAGGCAGGGAGAACTGTTTGCAAAGAGTGGAGATGGTGAGAGAAGTTTGGCCAGAGAAGTATGGTAGTGATTGTAACAGAGACAGAGAGCCAGGGAAATGCACAGACAGTGAGGAGTGCACAGTGAAGATTTTGTAAAATGTGATATAGTGAATGTAAAATTGTAAAACAATGCAAATGAAAATGTAATCAAAACAAAATTGTAAATGAAAATGATTTTTTTTCTTTTTAATTGTGCATGTTTTTTTTAGTAATAGAAAACAATGCAAATGCAAAATGAAACAAGAAAACAATAACAAGCACAAATCAAATAAAAATAATTCAAAGAATAGAAAATTGAAATCAAAACAACTCCCCGGCAATGGCGCCAAAAACATGTTCGTCGACGGGAATTCTATCGGTTTAGAAAACCGTCGAACGAATTTAAATTAAAAATAACCGCAAGCGCACGGTGTACGAATGTAGCACGCGACGAATACGGGTCGATCCGCAGGGAATTGATGATTTTAAAATTTCCTACTCAATCAAATTATACCAAAGTCGAGAGTGTATTTAAGCTAGAAAATGAGAAAATGAACTAACTAACAAAAGAAAAGAAATGCAAATATGAGAGTTAAATGTCAATTTAGAGAATAAATCCACTCTCTAGATCATGTAGTTCAACACATGAAATCATGATCTCTCTTTTATGGTCATTAGTGTTTTAATTGATGTATTTATCATAAGTATGACATATTTGAGCTATTAATTAGCCAACATAAGTCATCAAACTATAACACACCCCTTAAAACACTTACTAACTTTCATGAAACTTGACAAAGAAAATGAAAATGAAATCTATTTTAAGTATGGCCTATTAACTATTGATTAGAAACATAGACCATCAAATTTTAATTTCAAATCACTTTCTTTCGCCATAATCATATATTGATGAAGAGGCATTTGTGTTAGTGATTATTTAAGCATAGCCTATTTGGTGTCAACAATATAGACTATCAAATTCAAGGCAAAAACAACAAATAAAACCACTTCTATCATCATCATTAAGCACAAAAAGAGAGCATGAATTAACAAAATGTTGAAGCTACATTAATTAGAGAGCTTCATTACCCCTAAATTGAAGGGGTTTAGCTTCTCATATTTGTCATTTTATTAACAAATGTAGCTAACAACATGAAAGAAAAATGAAGAGGAAAAAGAGAGAAAAATGAAAAGATAAGCTAATTAACTTGCATAAAAGAAAAGAGATCTACCCTACAACATGAAAGTAAATGAACATGAAAAGGAAAGAGCATGTATTAAATTGCATAAAATAAAAAAGATTACATAAAATAAAAATGGCTAAGTAGCCATGAAAAGAGAAAGAGGAGCTTTCATTTTATTTTTGATCTAAACTAAACTAAAGAGAAGGAGGCCTAAGAGAGACTAAGTGAAGAGAGTAGATTACATGAAACATATGGGTATTTATACATGTATGAAACCCTAATTCATATTTTTGGGGAATGCCCAAAATGCCCCTTAGGAAGTGTGGAGGCCAAGTAATCATTAACATGTCTTAATCCCTCATTAAGTGTACATGAAACCATTAACTCCAAAAGCATGTGCATTAGCCTTTAATTTGTACATTAAGGTAGGTGGGTAGGTGGAGTCCTCCATGATCTTCACTTTGAATTATTTCCATCTTCATTCCTTTATATTCTTTGTGCATGCATGAAACCACTCCTATTTGAGACCAAATTCCTACAAAAATATATAAAAAATTTCAATTAATTTTTCTCAAAGAAATATATGCACACAAATGACCTTTTTGCCCCTATATGAAGATGGATATGTGATAATTTGGAATTAATATGAATTATGGTTAAAACAAGTTAAAATACCCAATATGATCATTTATTTAATTTAAATAGAATAAATATGGTGGTAAAAATATGCACATTTATGTGCACATCAATATTCTCTTTCCAAAAAAATCTCAAAAAAAAAAAAAAAAAACAAATAAACAAAAAAAGAAAGGTTTTTTTAAGCATTTTGATTTATTTTTAAAAGGAACACTATACGATAAATATATGATTTTGGTTATTAAATTGAAATTATTGAAAATTTATTTGTCTTAACAAAAATAAAAATGAAGTTTGATTACAAATAACGATAGTTTAACTAATATATAGGAATGTTCGTATGTGATAATTATGAAATATATCCTAACTGAAAATCATTGTTCTAAAAAGTGGTTGATTTAAAGTAAAGGATATAACATTTTTTCTGTCTTCGAAGTTAAGTGGTGCTAAGATATTTTGCAAAACTCACTCTTTCAGAAAAAACATATAAAAAAATATTTGTATATATGCAAATATTTTCTATTAACACCTACGGTCGACATGTATACACACTTGTATGTACACTCGCCATGCTCTGTATCTTTCTCACGTAAGCCCGAAAGATAGTACACGATCGGTATATCTGGCCTCAGTTTATCTGAGCTATTTGTATATATAAAAATTCTTTTTAATAATCCCTGCAGTCAATAAGTGTTCACACTCATGTCTTCACTCGCCATGCTCTGTATTTCCCTCACATAAGTCCGCCAGGCAGTGCATGGGTAATATATTTGGCCTCAATTTATCTGAGTTAGGCATACGTAAACATTGTAAATATCAATAAAATTTTCAAAAAAATAAGAGAATGTAAGAAAATGAAATCCAAAAACTATTTTAACTCATTTGATTTGACTTGTTATTGAATGAAATGAATATACCACCTTGATAAACTTTAATAATCAACTAAGGATCCATTTCATGGTTACACTTTGTTATCAACCGAAACAACATTAAACTATAGTCTATTTGTTATGATAACTTTTTTATTGGAAACTTTGACGAATAAATGACTTAAATTTTCAAGATAATGACCAAAACCTATATTTAACTTATTTGTGTCGATTTAAAAGTAAATCATTCATTTGCATATATTTTCAAAACTTGCATTCATCTCTTTGTAAATAAATCTTGCATTTCGTTAATATTTTCATCCTGCATTTGGATTTTTTGGGTAGTATCCGCTGAAAACCCTCACGAGACAACACTCGTCCTACTAGAAACACCCAGAGGTTTAACGGCTTGTTGCATACGCTCAATGCAATCGTGCTCCCTATGAAAACGGATTTATCTTAGTTTTTCTTTATTCGAGGACGAATAAAAAGATAAGTGTGGGGATATTTGATGTACACGTAAATATGCATATTTTTACCACCATATTTAATCTATTTAAATTAAATAAATGATCATATCGGGTATTTTAACTTGTTTAAACCAAATTCAAATTATTTTCAAATTTGTCACATATTCATCTTCATATAGGGGCAAAATGGTCATTTTTGTGCATTCATTAAATTGAAAATTTACTTGGAATTTTCTATGTTGTTTTGTAGGAAATTTGGTGAATTTTCAAGTGGTTTTATGAAGCTATATGCATGCATAAGAGTGAAGAGAACAAATGAAGATGGAAATAATTCAAAACCAAGATCATAGAGGACCTCACCTATCCACCTTCCTTCATGTACAAATTAGAAGCTAATCCACATACTAATAGCCATTACATTTTCATGCACACTTAATGGGTGATTATTGAAGCTAATGATAACTTGGCCACCACACTTCCTACAAGGGCATTTTGGGAATTTCCCAAATATATGCACTAGGGTTTCTAACTTGTATAAATACCCCTTATGTTTCATGTAACCCTCTTCCTTAGTTCCTCTTAGTTAATTAGTTTTAGCTTAGAAAATAAATCAAAGCTCTCTTTCTCTTTTTCATGGCTACTTAGTCATTTTTATTTTCATGTAACTTTCATTTTTTTATGCAACGTTATTTAGTGCTCTCTTTCTTCTACATGCTTCTTTTGTTTATTTACTTTTATGTTAGTAGTGTAGATTTACTTTTCATGCAACCAGAATAGTTTTTTCTTCTTCTTTACTCTGCTTTCTTTTTCCTTTTCTTTTTTTCCATGTTGTAAGCTATATTTATTAATTTAATAACAAATATGAGAGGCTAAACCCCTTCAATTTAGGGATAATGAAGCTCTCTAATTATATAGCTTCAACATTTTGATAATTATTGCTCTCTTTTGTGCTTAATGGAAGAATGAATGTTGATGTGATTTATTGTATTATGTTAAATTGATAGTCTATGTTGTTCATAATAAATAGGCTATGCTTAAACAATCACAAACAAAAATTGCCTTTTCATTTACATATGATTATGGTAATGAAGTGATTTTGAAATTAAAATTTGATGGCCTATATTTCTAAACAATAGTTAATAGGCCATGCTTAAAATAGATTTCATTATCAACTTGTTGTCATTTTTCATGAAAGTAAATAGTGGTTTAAGGGGTGTGTTATAGTTTAATGGCTTATGTTGAGCTAATTAATAGCACAAATAGGCCATACTTATGATAAACACATTAATTAAACTAACTAATGACAAAAAAAGATCATAATTTCATGTTGTGTTGAACTATGTGATCTAGAGAGCAGATTTATCTCTAAGTTGCCTCTACACCCACATATTTTTATCTATTTTCTTTTCCTAGTTTGCCATTTTTCTCATTTTTTTAGCTAATCACTCTCTTAGTCATCGGTTAATTTGATTGAATAAAAATTTAAAATCAACAATTCCCTACGGATCGACCCGTACTCGCCACGTACTACGATAGTACGCCGTGCGCTTGCGCTATAAATATAGTTCAACATTTATTGGCGGTTTTCTAACTCGATAGAAAATTCACCGTTAAACAATGGACTGTTACTAAAACGAGCTATTGAGTTTCGGATTGATTTGATGCCTTGTGAGTAGGCCGCTAAGTAGGATGACGCGTACTAATATGAAAGAATTAAAGATGCAATTGGTGGATTTAGAAGGCGAGAGTTTTATTCGACCAAGTAGTTCGCCATGGGGAGCTACCACTGTATTTGCTAAGAAACCGGGCGGATCATTGAGGCTATGTGTCGATTATCGTAAGTTGAATGAGAAGACGATAAAAAATCGATATCCACTGCGAGAATTGAGGATTTGTTCGACCAGTTAAGTGGCGCAAATGTATACTCTCAGTTGGATTTGGTGACAGCATTTCATCAACTTAGAGTGGCAGAGGATAGCATTAGCTTGACGGCATTTAGGATGAGATATGGATCGTATGAATGGTTAGTCATGCCATTCGGACAAACTAATGCGCCCGCATTCTTTGTGGATCTAATGAATAGAATTTTTTTAAGAGCACTTGGATAGATTTTTGTTGGTTTTCATAGATGACATTTTGATATACTCTAAGGATGAGAAGGAGCATGAAGTTAATCTTAGAGTCATGCTTGAGACATTGAGAGAGCATTATTTGAATGCTAAGTTTTCGAAGTGTCATTTTTGGAAGAAGGAAGTGAAGTTTCTTGATCATGTCATCTCAGTGGAAGGGTTGTATGTAGATCCAAATTAGATTGAAACGGTCAATAATTGGAATAGACCTAAGACGGTGACTGAGATAAAGAGTTTTCTTGGATTGGTTGGGTATTATCGGAGATCTATAAAAGATTTTTTGTGGATAGCTGCACCGATGACTAAGCTTATGCGAAAAGAGGTGAAGTTCGTATGGATTGATAAGTGTGAGGATGCATTCCAGAGCTTGAAACACTTATTGACCCATGCATCAGTGTTAGTAGTTCCGGAAGGGAATCGGGATTTAGTTGTTTACACGGATGCATTTGGAACTGGATTGGGAGCTGTATTGATGCAAAGGGGTAAAGTAATTGCTTATGCTTTTAAAAAACTCAGACCACATGGGGTTAGGTATCCAACGCATGATTTGGAGTTAGCTGCCGTTATATTTTCTTTGAAGGGGTGGAGGCATTATCTTTTAGGAGAGCGATTTGAGCTATATACTGATCATAAGTCGTTGAAGTATTTTTTTTGTCTCAGAAGGAGCTAAATATGAGATAGCAAAGATGGTTGGAGTTTATTGCTGCCTATGATTTTGGAATTGAGTACACACCTGGAAAATGAAACAAGGTAGCGAATGCACTCAGTCAGAAACATCAGAAAGTAGTATTGGCTATAATTGTTGAGTGGAAAGACTTGGAAGCATTATCAGCTTGCAGTGTGCAGTTTAGATCCGAGATAAGTTCAAGTGCAGAAAGTGTCGTGTTGTCTTGTTTAGAAGTTCGACCGGTGATGAATGAAGGGATAGCTTACAAATAGGAGGAGGATCCAATTTTGGCTGAGCGGATTAGAAGGTTAAGAGATGGAACAGAGAGCGATGACTTGAAGGATTTAAATCTTGACCAAAATGGGTGGTTAAGGAAGAAAGGAAGGTTATGTATTCTGAATATAGGAGATATGAGGAAGGAGGTTTTAGATGAGTGTCATCGTTCGAAGTTCACTATCCATCCAGAAGGAACGAAGATGTATTAGGATATGGAAAGAAGTTTCTTCTAGGAAGGTATGAAACGGGACATTGGATTGTATGTTAAGCGGTGCTTTAATTGCCAACAGGCAAAGGTTAAGCACCAAAAGCCAAGTGGATTGCTTCAACCGTTAGAGGTTCCGTTATGGAAATGGGATTCAATCTCTATGGATTTTAGTGATGGATTGACAAGATATAGTAGAGGAACAAAAGCGTATGGGTCATAGTGGATCGACTAACTAAGAGTGCCCATTTTATTCCGGTAAAATCAACTACGACGGCACTTAGTTTGGCGAGGTTATTTATGAAGAATGTAGTTAGGCTGCATGGGATTCCTAGTAGTATTGCCAGTAATAGAGATTCTTTATTTACTTTTGAATTCTAGAAAAATCTACAGGAATCATTAGGAACCAAGCTCAACATGAGTACCGCTTACCATCCATAGACTGATGGGAAAATGGAAAGAGTTAACAAAATCTTAGAAGATTTGTTAAGAGCTTGTACATTGGATTTCGGGGTATTATGGGAGGATCATCTTAATCTAGCCGAGTTCTCGTATAACAATAGTTATCATACTAGTCTTGGGATGGCATCGTTTGAAGCATTGTATGGAAGACCTTGCAAGTCTCCCATATGTTGGTTGGAAACCGAGGATAGATTGGTTCTTGGTCCGGATTTGGTGAAGGAATCTGCGAAGAATATTGAGTTAATTCGAGATAGGATGAAGGAAGCTCAATCTAGACAGAAAAGTTGTGTGGATAGAAGAAGGAAAGATTTGGAATTTTCTGTCGGAGAATATGTGTTTATTAAGGTTTCACCGATGAAGGGTGCAATTAGATTTGGAAAGTCGGGAAAGTTAGCACCTAGATTCAATGGTCCTTTTTGCATTGTTGAGAGAGTCGGGAAACTCGCTTATAGAGTAGAGTTACCAAGTAGTTTGCTTGGAGTCCATGATGTTTTCCATGTTTCTCATCTTAGGAAATGTGTTAGAGACCCAAAGACTACCATAGCACCTACGGTGTTAGAAGACTTAGTAGTACAACCGGATTTGACAATAGTTAGAAAGCCGATTTGGATTGTGCCTAGAGATGAGAAGAAATTGAGGAACAAGACAGTCAAGTTAGTAAAGGTTCAGTAGAGTGATGTTGCTAGAGACTGTACTTGGAAAGCAGAAAGCAGGATTAGAGACTCTTACCCTGATTTATTTGATGTTATGTTCTACCTTTGATTGCTTTGCTGTGTACCTTATCGTAATTTTGAGGACGAAATTCTTTAAGGTGTGGAGTCTTTAACACCCCATATTTATAACCATATTTATGATATTTAATTAGATAAATTAAATTAAATAATATGATGATTAATAGGTTGAGATTTGATTATTTAAAGGTAGTTGTGCCATGCTAAGTGGGTTAACTAAAATTAAATAACGCTAGATAATTTGTTAGGAAATGAGAAGGGCAATATGGGAAATAGTAAAACCTTATACCCTAAACCCTATGGAGATGGGTAACTCACGTACACTCACTCTCATTTCACTAAAAAATATTACTAAGGCGGGCCACCATTTCCTATTCTCAAGGGAAGAATTAAAGCTAGGATTCAAGAGAAGAGAAATAATTAACTAATTCAACAACCAAAACTTATTTGTCGTTAGTACCTAATATTTATGCATGTTTACATAATGTTTAACTTATAGTATTTAACCATTGTGGATGCAGGAGCATAGTATATGGTTTTATGAAAGGTTTTGCAAAGATATGTTTTAAAAGGATGTTAGTGAGGGGAAACCCATTCCGCTAAGCGGCGTGGCCTCGTTTCACATAATTATTCCGGGATGTATAGTATTATTCACACCAGGCTTTATGTATGACTCGAAGTTTATGTTTTCCCCTTAAACTCTCAGGTGCTCAAAATTGATTTGAGTAGGCTAAGAGGTTAGGGTTCTTTCTAGGTTTTAGAATGTTGACGAATAAGCTACCGGAGGATGTAGGAGGCAAAGGATAGCTACTTAGGATTTGCTGTTTACTGATGTGTTGTGATGGATTTTCCGTTGTGATGTTATGTATTAGGTCTAATATGACCATAGGACTCTGATCAACCAAGGGGGTATCTTCATATACCACTTTCGATGTAATTTGTAATGAACATATTTAACCTATACCTAGAAACGATTTGGGTTATGTTAAGTGAATGTGAAATCATTTGATTTGGAAAATATAATGAAGTAATCTGTGGTTTTGAAATCTGTGTTTTGTTTCATATTCAAGTGCTTTAGATATTATTGATACCATTAATGTAGGTGTATTTAGTCACCGGAAGCTAATACTATAGATGACTGCAGCATCTATAGCGCTTAGTTTTGGGCCTCTAGATAAGGTATGTCACAATATACTATGAGGTAAACACAACTAACCCATCGGTGAACTGCGTGGTACCAAGTATAACCAATTCCCAACACCCAATAATCAAAATCATGCTCTATATTTGAATTGATATACCCTCATGGGTAAGCTAAACATGAGATTATGCATCATACTCGATTTTTAGTCATTTTTGATGTCGAGGTCATGTTTGGCATCCTTACACGAGTCTTCATCATTCGAACAGAACACTAATCCCTCAATAAATTCCAACATCTTGAATAGATCATGAACCTGTACATGGTTTTAAGCATCTCGAACAGATCTCAAGTCTCCACATAGATTCCTGCATAAAATGACCGACAAATGCTAACGATGACCTCTTCCTTGGACTTAACCTTAGGATAGAACGTTCAACTCTATAGCATTGGTTTAATGTTAGCGCTGACTTCTTTCATGGACTTAACCCTAGGATAGATAGTTCAACTCTATAACGGTTCAACTCAAACATCATTCTTAACTCTTATTGATAGACAAGCCTACTTCATCGTCTTTTAGTGCCAAGTATACGATTAAATACTTTTCATAAACAAGCAAATAAATAAAGCATGATTAAGTCACTTAAAGTTTGGTTAAGTCATACAAAGTACGATTAAGCTACTTAAGCAACTCTTAACCCCTTCTCTTTAACTAATCTGTTTATTAATTAAAAACTTCTTTGTCAATACTTATGTGCGTGTGTATTTAAAATACTTTTACAAAAGATATATACATGTATACTGCAATTCATTATTCATTTCTACTCTTTTGTACTTAGAAATCCATATTCTCGTCCAAATGGTATAAGAATATTCACAAATCCTAAACAAGATTTCACATTTGCACAAGTATACTTTAATGGGTTAAAAACAAAAGTCATCAAAACATCACTACTATAAACCAAAAATCATTCCTTTACAATTATCTTTAAAACATCCTTTTAAAGATCTAACTTACTTTACTAAGTATAAAAGGGTTAATAATAATGTTATTAACACATTATTGCAACAAACCCAAAACCAATTGTATACTTCTTGTTATCTTTAAAACATTCATTTAAAAATATAAGTTAATATTTGGTCAAGTTCAGCATTTGACTAGTTAACTATCAAATTCTAAAGACGATCGCTTATAGAAATCATGATCTATATATTTATCACGTTTTCAAACTTCTCAACTTATACTATCACTCAGTCAAGAGTGAAGCTATGTAAGTTAGAGCACTAGTTACATATCAAAGCTTTGCCTAGACACTTCATTCTTGACTCTCACAAATAGACAAGTCTAGTTAGCCGGCTTCTAAACCCTACTCGAACATCAATCATGACACTCATAAATAGATAAGCCTACTTCATCGACTTTTAGTGTTAAGCATAGTTAATTACTTTTCAAACAAGTAATTTAAAAGAAAACACGATTTAACCACTAAGAAATTCATAACACCCTCCTAAATCCTTTGTTTATAATATAAAATCATTTTAGAAAAGATATATATAAGTATAGAAATTTATTTATAAACCTAGATATTGTATAAAACAATTTAAAAGATATTATATTACGTGAGATATTTATACTTAATAAAATAGTCAACACATTTTATAATAACTGTGTATACTTAAAAGTAATTTTAAAATACTTGTAATACGTTTTAAAACATTCACCCGAATTATTACTTCAAAATAACAAGTTTATAATTTACTTAAAAACTTGGAAAAACCATGTTTCCTTTATATTTAAAAGTAAACTGTCCTCTTTAAAAAATCATAACTAATTTTTAGAAATTCATAAAAAGGTAAAAACACTTTTAGAACACTCTAATAAGAGTTAGAAAATACTTGTAAAAAATATTGAAACCAATTTCCTAATTTAAAAGTCCTTTCCAAACCTTTAAACTTCAAAAACAAAGGCTGAACGAGGTAGTTTTGCACAAGTGGAAGTTTGACCACTTTTCGATATGTTACTTAACTTTTTAGCATTCAATTTTTTATGGAAACAAGAAAAAATAAACATCACAAATATGGAAAGAAACCCCTAATGATCTCTCTACAAAGTTCCATAGAAATTGCGGAACACAAGGTAATTCCTAAGTGCATCTATAGCGACATTCGCTATAAGAGCACTTTCAAATCCAAGTCCAATCTACACCAAAGTCCAACCAAAACCTATGTGCTTTGTTTTACGGCTATGATAAAAGTCATTTGAGTCCATTCAAGTCCTTTCAAGCCTATACATATGGAGTACATATGTCATTTGCTTTCAAAGCAAGAATCAAATTCAATATTACAACATATAGTAATATCAATTCAAGTAACACATACACAATCAAACAAAAGCATATATACACAATATTTTCATTCACGGCCGTGAGTTAGATCACGTTAAATCAATCAAATAAGAAATTCTAAGCCTCCACTTCCTACCTCGAACTTGTAAACACCAACTTCCTACCACTTCCAAGCTTTGCACTAGCTCTAAAGCAATATTGCCTTGCATATAGCTTACGGCCTATAAATGAAGGGGGAATGTGCTTGACTTTTTCCAGATCAAAGTTGATATAAGGTGTTGTGATGTTGTCCAAAGGCTCTTCTCCAAGTTTGAGTTGATTTTGACTTGTTTTGAAATAAATATTCTTTAGGAAATTATATAGATAAAGATATGAAAAGCGTTAATTTTATTTTATGAATTTGCAAAAGTGATTCAAGAGCCATGCACCTTCTTTTATAGGCTTCCAATTGGTATTTCCTACCCTTCCTCTTACCCACATCATTCCATGAAAGGCTCACCCCTCACATGTCCATTACTTCTCTTTTACACCTTTTACATTTAGCGAATTACCTTTATACACCTTACATGAAATAGCTTTTATCCCTTAGAAGCTTCTAGAACATCCCATTTACTTTAAGAAGCAAAGTGTGTTAATTAGTTTCTAATGTGTTCATATGTCCAATAGCTTTGTACAAAATACTTTGAACAGCTTATATCAATTAAAAAGCTATTTAGCATTAAATCAATTTTTAGTCATATTATCAATATTTTTTCGTAGTATTTATTTTTGTGAATAAATTTCCAAAACAAGTTTACAACATTAGCTATTAAATCAATTAAATCATATTTAATCCAACATTCAAATATTTAAATAATTCTAATATTTAAATACGAATAGTTCAAAATTTTGGGTCGTTACGTTCTCTCCCATTAGAATAATTCGTCCTTGAAATTCCAATACGAGAAACAAAAGGAAACAACCGCATTGCAATACTTAATAGTATCCATAATTTCTAGCAACCAAAACCTATGGTTTTCTCATGTTCAAACCCTCTCATCCCACAAGGATGATAGATAATCTACTAAGTGTAGCTTACGCTCAACTTGTGTAGTTAAAGCGCTAAGTTGTTCTATAGCAGTGGAGGTGAAAAAAGTTATAGTGGGAATACAGTAGAAAATAGCGGAGGTGTAAAAAGCTTCATTATATATAAAACCAAATATTAAAATTAAATTTACTCTCACTCTTGCATCATTTATGTATGAAAAAGAATTTTTATATATGGTATAATGAAACAGAATATTATCATGATTTATGCAGACTAGATTCAGTAACTATAATATAATTTAAATTTATATGATCATTTATACCTTAAAATTAGGTCTTTACCCTAAATTTGTTGATTTGATTTAAAATAAAACCAATAAAATTGACCTTTGTATATAAAAGTTGCTAAAGTGGGGACTAAAAAGCCTTGATTTAGAGGTGTAGTAAAAAAATGGTCAGGCTCGAAGCGGATCTAATGTTTAATAGTGCTAAATTGAAATGGCATAGTGGTTGGAGAGCGATATGCGATATAATGGGGATTTTACGCGGCTTTAGCGAGGTTTTAACTGCACAGTGCTCAACAGCCTTAGGTTATTACTTAGACGATTATTCATGCTACCTCATAATAAATCGAAGGGTCATTCCCTAAACTCTTTATAAACCCACTAAAATAATTTACAAATGCACTAAGCGTACGATGTACATGGACCACCACTTGCTCGATCACATAAATTCATTTCCAAACTGCTACATATTACTTGATCTCTTTAGTGTGAATTCTGATTTGGTTTCTCAAATAGAAACGTCTATCTTCCTTACATAGCCATATACTATGATTGAAAACATCAAGATCGTATCACGAATCTATATTAAGTGTTCTCCATCAAGAATCGAGTGAAAAATCCTTGTTCGGACTATTGTAAATCACCTTGAAATCATGTACTTGAATACTGGATCAAGACAATCATGTGAATAAAATATCTATGTACAACTTATGTACTTATCTTATTGGTTTCCTAACTATACCAATAACGTTTAAATCACATTCCTATACACAAATAGTATATCGCTCCATACTAAAATCATTTATGAATCGTTTCATAAAAACATTAGCTTCAAATTTATAAACATTTTATAACTTAAGTTCATCCTTGTATAATACACCACTACATCCTATGAGTATACACAAACATCAATTCACTTTACTTAACAAAGATGTTTAATAAATTTAAACTTATTTTAACTTGCTATTGTTTGAATAACGGTAAGATTTTCTATCGGTTAGAAAAACGCCATTGAAAAATATTATTGTTAAAATAACCGTTAGAGAATGGCGTCAATTGTAGTACGTATGCGAGTACTGGTCGATCCGTAGGGAAATGAATTAAATTTTAATTCTACTCAATCAAATTAAACCAAAGAGTCTGAATTTTTTTTAACTAAAACAATTGTAAAAAAACTAACACAAAAGTGAATAAAAATATGAGATTAAGAGACAATTTAAAGGCAAATCCACTTTCATACTCTCACAAAAAATTAAACATAAAATCAATCTATGATCTCTACACTTAGTGATGTATTTAACATAAGTATGTACTATTTGTGTTATTGATTAATACAACTTAAACCATCAAACTTTAATACAATAACCAAAACCACTTATTAATTATAATGAAAATAAACATGAAGTAAAAGCAAAAGCTATTTTAAGCACGATCTATTTACTATTTTGTTTAGTAACATAGAACATCAAATTTTGATTCTACTTTAATTTCATTATCATAATCAATTAGTAAGATGATGATGTAAATTGTGTTTATGTTGGACTAAGCATAGCCCATTTGTGATTAGAAACACATCATAGGCTATCAAATTCTCTAATAAACTTACATCAACATCTAATTATCCATGAAGCATACAAAGCGATCATAAATTAGCAAATATGTTGAATCTACATGATTTAAGAGAGCTTCATTACCCATAAATTGAAGGGATTTAGCTTCTTATTTTTGTTACCATGTCAACACATGTAGATTGCAACATTGAACAAAAAAGGAAAGTGCAAGCTAATAAAAATAAAAATAAATAACTACTTGCATAAAAATAAAACTAAACTAAGTACATAAATGGAAATCTAATCTATTAACATAAAAGGAAAGAGTGCATGTAAATAAAAATGAACATAAAATAAAATAAAAGGATGTAAATAACAAAGAAAAAGAAGAGGCTTAGGAATCATTTTATTTCTCATTAATTTTGTGGCTACAACTTGCATAATATGATAAGAATATAATCTTATTACATGAACATAAGTGGGTTATTTATATATGGCTAAAACCCTAATCCATTTTTAGAGAACTCCCTGAAATGCCCTGGAGGTAGTATGACCTCAAAGTTATTATTAACATGAAATTAATCCTCCATTAAATGTACATGTGTCTTTAATCTCCACTAACATGTGCAATAGCTATTAATTGTGATCCATTAGTTAGTGGGTAGGTGGGGTCCTCTACGATTACATGAATTCTTTTATTTCTTCATTTCTTCGGTTTCCAACTCTTGTATATGCATATATCCATGAAGCCACTTCCAAGTTGAATCAAAATTCCTACAAAAAAATTAAAAATGTACAAGTGATTTCTTTTCAAATTAATTCACACACGAAAATTACTATTTTCCCCTATGTAGACGCATGAATGATGACTTAAAAGCATTTTTGAATCTTGGTTTTGAACATGTAAAAACACCCAATTATGATATTTATTTTACTAAAATGAGATTAAGTGTGTGCATAAAAATATACATTTTTACGTTCACATCAAATACCCCCACACTTACCTTTTTATTCGTCTTTGAATAAAGAAAAACTAAGGTAAATCCACTTTCATAGGAAGCACGATTGGATTGAGTGTATGCAGCAACTCGTTAAACCTTTAGGTGTCCCTAGTAGGACGAGTGTTGTCTCGTGGGGGTTTCCAGCAGATACTACTACAAAATCCAAATGCAACATGAAAAATTCATAAATGCAAGATTTATTTACAAAGATATGAATGTAAATTTTTGAAAATATTTACAAATGAAGATTTACTTTTAAATTGACACGAATAAGTTAAATATAAGTTTTGGTCATTGTCAAGAAATTTAAGTCCTTCTACTCGTCAAAACTTCCAATAAAAATTAAGTTATCATCACAATTAGACTCTAGTTTTGTTTCGGTTGATAACATAATGCAACTACGAAATGGATCCTTAATTAATTATCGAAGTTTTTCCAAGTGGTATTTTTATTTCTTTTGAATAACAAGTCGAATCAAATAAGTGAAAATAGTGCTTGGATTTCAATTGCTTGCTCTCTCCATTTTTGAAAAGCATTAACATTATTATTATTTACACACCTAACTCAAATAAACTGAGGCCAGATAAACCGATCATGCACTGCCTTTCGGACTTACGTAAGAAGAGTACATAGCATGGCGAGTGTACACACTTGCGTGACTCTAGGTGGTTATTTTTAACAAATCTGTTTACATACACCTAACTTAGACAAACTGAGGCCAGTTATACCAATCATGCACTACCTTACGGTCTTACGTGAGAAGGGTACATAGCATGGCGAGTGTACACACTTGTGTGTGAACACATGACTCTAGGTTTTTTTTATTTTTTTATAAAAGCTGTTTTTTATGAAGAGGGAGTTTTGCAACATCATCTTAGCACCACTTAACTTAGAAGATCAAAAACGTTATTGTCTTTACTTTAAATAACCACTCTTTTAAACAAAGATTACAATTAGGATGTACTTTATAATTATCACCCATGAACCTTCCAACGTCCTAGTTAAACCATGGTTACTTGTAATCAAACTTTATTTTTATTTTTGTTGAGAAAAATAAATTTTCAAAAATTTCAATTAAATAAGCAAAAACATATACTTATCCTATTGTGTTTCTTCAAAAGTAAATCAATATGCTAACGAGAAATTTTTGTTTTTTTAAATTTTTTTGATTTTTTGTTTTTTTAAGTTTTGAGTTTCGAAAAGAAAATGCAAAAAATAAACCATGAAAAAACAAAAATGAACATGAGACTCCCCTCCCCCCCACACTTAATTTTGACTGTGTCCCACAATCAATGCACGATATACTGAGTGTAAGAGGGAAATATATGTACACATTTACAAAAGAGAGTTAACATTTCTTACTAGACGTAGTATGGCTCATGAAGAACCATGATCTCCTCTTCTCGATCACTTGGCAATTCAAAGTAAGGCTTCAACTATAACCATTGACTTTAAAAATCGATCCATCCCTGGGTTTTGTATTTCTACGGCACCGTGTGGAAAAACGGTTCGTACCACAAATGGTTTGGTTCATCTTGATTTTAATTGCTTAGGGAATAAGTAAAGACTAGGGTCATACAAAAGAACTATTTGGATTGGCGATTTTTTTTTCTTAGGATAGACTTGTCATGAAAAACTTTTGTTCTTTCTTTGTAAATTTTATCATTTTCATAAGCGTCATTCATGATCTCATCCGATTCATTGATTTGCAATTTTCTATTTTCGCTAGCTTTTTCAAGATCAAAGTTTAAGTTCTTAATCGCCCACAACACTTTACGTTCGAGTTCAACGGGAAAATGGCATGTTTACCATATACAAGCCTAAAAGGAGACATCCTAAGACTGATTTTATACGCAGTTTGTAAGCCCAAAGCGCATCCATTAATTTTTAGGACCAATCCATACGATTTTTATTAACGTTTTTTTCCAAGATTTGTTTGATTTGACGATTTGAAACTTCAGCTTGACCACAAAATTGAGAATGATAAGGAGTGGATAACTTGGCGGTTATCGAGTATTTCTTCATTAGAGTTTCAAATGAACAATTGCAGAAATGGGTACCATTGGCGCTTATTATTGTGTGAGGTGTTCCAAACTTTGAAACAATGTTTTCTTTTACGAATTTTACAACAATTTTATGGTCATTTGTTTTATAAAGATTGGCTTCAACCCATTTTGAGACGTAATCAACAGCAAGAAGAATGTACAAATTTTCGAAATAATTGGGATATGGTCCCATAAAGTCAATACCCCAAACGTCAAAGAATTCGATCGTAAGAATGGGTTCAAATGCATCTTTAAAAAGCATAGGCCAGTAAAAACCACATTGAAGCAGTTTTTCCGCGGTTACTGTAATGACCCACCTTTTTGGACGGTTTAAATCGACAATAAACTACACATGTCTAATTCAAACCATTCAAAAGCGAGGATTGTTAATGGGATAAATAAGAAAATAAAAGAAAAGGAGGAAAAATAAAACACAGAAACTCGCAGTGGAATGACAAAATATAATACTAAAATAAACAATTCATGAAGCTGTTTTACAAATAACATTTGCTTACACTTTTACTATTCAAATCAAAGTTATACATACTTCAGAAATAAAAAAATAATGCGGCATAACACAGAACGTAGTGGAATAATAAATAACAATAATATATTGATTCTTTGTCTTTGTCCTCCAAAAAACAGTATTCAATACACTGAAAAGCACAGACAGGCCCGAGCATAATGAAAAGACAGAACACTCGAGTCAGAACTAAAAGATCTTATGTAAGTCAAATCAAAATAAATAAAATAGAAATACTAGTGCAATGGTTTCATAGATGTTACGGGATTTTCATCTCCTATCAAGTGTACAACGTGAATATAATTATTTAAAAGGTTTCAAATAATTCGAAATATCAATCTTAATCATCTAACTAAAACAAATCTGAAGTTTAACTTAAACCTTTTAAATAATTCAATTGCAATGCACAATCAAAATTCAAGAATTAAAATGGATACATATATCATTTCAACCAGTATCTAAAATTAAAATTTTCAAATCAATGAAAACCGCTCGGGTTTATCATTTCAACCCAAAACGATTAATCTATAAGATCATTCATGTATGTATCATTTCAACCCATAGTGATAACAGAGATATAGGCATAAATAAATATCCAATCATCCAAATTTCAACCAATAACATCAATCACAATCAACATCCAAATTAGGAAATAAATCACAACAATTAATTTGTCATCATTTTAGGTATTTAACTAAATTATATTCAATATTAATTAGATGGCTATAAAAATCAATATTAATTCAAGTTTAATCTAAATGACAAATTAAAACACCAAACAGAAATTAATAAACTTATAATCACATCATAAATCTAATTTAACCAATATAAGATAATTTAGTAGTTGTAAGTGGGTTAAAACACTCGCCTTTGATTTGTCGGCGATTAAAATCCAATTAAATGCCCAAATTTGAACAGCGGACAAACCAAAACTAGGTCATCTTTAAGAAAATATACGGACCAGCATATTACTGAATCTACAAAAGTGACTAACTAGAATGTTGTTGCAAATTCTTCTCTCCACTTTCAAAAAAAGAATCACTTAAAAAGCTTCTATCAAGAGGAAGTTATGATCAAATCAAACAGAAGTGTTTTCTGAGTTGAAAATCTGTGTTCAAATATATTACGAAAAGATTTGAGTTTTCTTGCGTAGAAAATTAAGGAATTTGAAGAACTGATCTAAATGAAAGTTTAATCCACTAGAAAAATAAATGGTTTGAAAAAAATAAATACATAATTTGGTTAATATCTGAAGGAGATATGATTGATACAATATAGGGTATTTTCGTTCAAAATTGGACCCGAGAAAGGACTTGAAAAATGTAGTTTTTAATATAGAAATATTCAAAATAGAACGAAAAGTTCAACAATAAAGTAGTTGCCATTGAAATTATACACCATTTCGAATATATATATATATATATACATATACATATTTGATTTGGAGTAGTTTAGTGGAATATTAAAGCCATGGAAATAAGGGGAAGGAAGAGGGAAAAGGGAAGAGAAAAAGAGAAAGAAAAGAAGGGGAAAGGCGGGGCTTTGGCTATGAGTTGTGGGTGGTGATAGAGGTGGGTTGCGGTAAGAGGAGCGTGGTAAGCTATGATTTTGAAGGAGGAAGGATGGAATTTTATTTGGAGATTTAGGAGTTTTGAAGTTCGGGGTTTTCTGTAGATTTGAGGAAGAAGAATAAGAGTAAGCAGAAAGTTTATCAAATGAGGAATTTTTTTGTACATACTTGGTTTTAGTTAGATAGGAAAATAGACGATCAAAATCTGAGAAAAGGAAGGAACCAAAGTCTCTTAGGTTTCCTAAGGTCTCTTGGTTTGCTAGGAGCCCATTAGTCTAAAATAAACCCAACAAAACTTAACAAAAAAAACGAACACAAATATATACTGTAAATGAAAGAAATAAGCTGCAGGTTATTTAATAATTAGGAAATTAAGGTGGAGAGACAGAAATAAATGTCATATTTTATTTTGAAAGCTTCAGGCATAATAATGCGTAAAGAAATGTACGTAGAAATGGAAAAGTTTGCAAACCAAAGGAAAGTGAAATTTTGTATACGCGAAAACGAGGTGGCAAGATTTAAATACAAACCAAAAGTCTAGGCTCAGGTATTAAACAGAAGGAGAAATGAACAGATCAAGTATTAATAATGAAATAACTATTTTAAAACGTACATGCAACAATTAATAACAAAAGAAATGAAGGGACCATGTACATTGCACAACCTTTTTGACATTCAATTTATGAAACATAACCAAATTAACTTCACTAACTCATATAATATTCAAATTTGTATGCATTTAATTTTTTTTCCATGCATAATAAATAAAATTACTTACCATAAAAATGAAAATGTTCAATTTGGTTTTCCTAAAATGATCTTTTATTTCCATTAAAACATCTTTTCTGTTAAACACAAAAGGTGGTTTCTTTTATTAAATCTATTAATTGCAATAACGTTTTCTTTCCTTTTAATTGAAATATTTCAATTACATTATTTGCAATTACTTACAAAGTTAAATTTCAAAACAGACAACTAAAATGGAAGAAAAATAGAATAATTGTTTTCTTTAGTCATTTAAACACGTTTATAAATTTGTTGGTCATACAACAGAGTAATAAATAATTTAATTAAATAAATTATTTTTCTACTCTGGTAATCCATCTATATGCTAAAACACAGTTCAAATATACATATATTTCTTCCTTTAAATCAACGTTCTATTCTATATTTTAATGAAACTAAACATGCATTCACAAATGAAACATTCATTATTTGACATAAATGTTCTTTTCATTAAACCAACTTTCCATTTATATTCACAAAACATAAGCTACGTTTAATTACACCTACTAATTTACAATTTGTTGTCCTCTCTATCATTAATTAAAATTATTCAATTACATTAATTCAGTTGCTTACAAAGATGAATTTCAAAATGGACAAAATAAATGTAATAAGAAATATAACAGTTATTTCCTGTCTAATAGTAATTTAAACATATTTATACACTATTGGATACAAGCAAGAATTATATATTTCTTACCAAATAATAGTTTCTCATCTCTGCAACAATCTTTCAACTACCAAACATTTCAAATAAATAAACATATGATTCCTTCTTTTATAAATAAACATTTATTATTCCTTATTAACATTTATTATTCCAACCAATTGGAAATTTACATTCAGACAATAGTTAATTTCATTGAAACCAATGTTATTAGAATACATACTAGAATTTGTTGTCATCCTTACATAATTGCAAACATGTTTCATTAATAGAAATTTTGCTTAAGCTCATAACTTGTATTATAATTTAATTTGTATTAGTAAAGTCTTAAAAAAATTTCCTAACAAATTTATTCAAATATCTCATTTAATTTAATACTTTTGAATGTTTACAAATATGGGTCGTTACACTCTCCTCCACTCAAAACTTTTCGTCCTCGAAAAGAAACGAGGAATCCAAAAATTTGTTATATTTTATTTAAAACTGTCAATTTATAAAGAATTAACGTAATTTAGTATTTTGAATAAAATATACTATAATAAACAATCAAATCTTTATATTCAAGTTTACTAAAGTTTAAAAAATATTTTCACTTCTATAAAAAAAATCGAAGTCTAAAATTCATGGAAAATTTCGACAGAGTCTCCTTTGTACGGAAGGGTCTGAATAATAATAATAATATCAATACTAACCATATATATAACATATTTGAAAATAAAATACCCCAATCTCGAGAAAACAATATAATACCTCTAGAAAACCGTAATCCGAAAACGTTTTTTATGAGAAATTGCTTACATAACCTGTATTCCACTTATATAATCCAAAGAGGTTAATAATTATATAGAAGTGAATGATCATATTGTTTTAAATTAACAACAAACAATCAACATAACATAACAACAATCACTTTCAACCAAAAGCATACCATCATCATATAAAATCAAAATAAATCAATACAACATAACAACAATCTTTTGCAAACAAACATACAATCTTTACAAGGGATCAAGGTAATCAACCATTTCTGAAGTTACAATCATTAAATTTAATATAGTATTCATTTTATTATTTACTTTAGTTATCAATAGCTTCAAACATTCACTTAAGTTCATAATTCTTTGCTTACAATATTCACTTTCTATTTCATTTTATTTATTAGCACTACAATTATGACTCATTTATAACTACTTTCATAACAAATTTCTTATTTATAAAAGTAAATTTCATTGAACACTTTCATTATTTAAGTTTCTCTTGTATAATATTCCCTTACATATCCTTATTTAACATTACAACTTTTAATATTCTGGTAAGTTTTATATATATATATATATATATATATATATATATATATATAAGAATGTAATTGAAAGTTACACAAGTTTATCTTATTTCATTTTAGTAAATAAACGTTCAATCGTTATCATTTCTTATTTTCATATGCTTTTTGTTTACAAGTTGCAAATTTCAAATTCCTTGTATATTTCATTTATAACTTAGCATTTAATTTCTTATTTTCAACTTTAGAAGTTCCAAATTATTAGATAGTTAAAATTTTATTCCATTACAATAATTTAAATTCTAATTTAAATTTACTTTAGTTTATTCTACTGGGTTTTTTTTCTCTCATCATTTACTTTTCCATTCATTTATTTATATAGTGATCAATCACTTACATAATTTGTTTTCCATTAAGGATTTAAGTCATTAATGAATCATTTCAAAAATATAACTTAAGCTTCTATTGTCTTACTTAAGTTTATAACTTAATCCGGTAGTTGAATGGAAATTTAAGTTTTTGGTATTCGCCCTTGAAGAGAAAGGAAATATTTCAATATCTCTAAAAATCCAATTAAAACATTTAACCTTATTACTTAGTAAAAATATAAGATATATTTAAAGCATCCTCATAGCATTATGCAAAGGTTTTTCTTTCAAAAGTCTACAGCAAGTTAGAAATTTATATCAAAACATTATACTAACCTTTAAAAATAAAGTTCCTTAAATCCAATAATTTATTAGACTCGTTATTTTTAAAATAAGTATAAACTCAAGATTATTAAACTGAAACTAATACAGTAATCAAATCTTACATTAAATTTTAAATCAAAGTTTAAAATTTCATATCTTCATAATTAATTTTACACACTTGTTTTAAAATGAATATTCAAACCATGGAAAAACATTTATTATGGTTTAATACAAAAATTCAAAAGTAAATGAACCAATAAATTTACTATTAGTACTTCGAAACCTATTAAATATTCCAAACTATACTTGCAAAATAGGGATTCAAATTTATTTGCTAAGTATATTACTATAAATAAACTTCTCAAATCAATTTTTTTCCATTTATATAATATCTTTAAATTCTACATTCAAAGAAACTTATATAAATTTTACTTGCAATATTCATTTGAAAGCTTCATTTGCAAATAAATCATCTTTAATACTTCAATACTTTTCAAAAATTCATTTGTAAAATTTCTTGCTTCATTTTTAAATACCATTTAAATATTTTAAATAACATCTTTATAAATATATGTAAGCTATTTGAAAATAATTATTTACATCATTACTTATATTTACAAAGAAGCTATTGAAACCCTTAAATCCATTATTTATAAATTTATTAGTTTTATCTCAAGATACTTTTCAAACATTATTAATAAATCAATAATCATTTACTTTAAATATGTTTTATTGAATTAATAATTTCTCGCGATATTTACAACACAAATAAACCATGTTGTACGTAAATAGATAATATTTTAACCATTTTAAAGTATTTAGAAAATAAAAAAGATGACCAAAATATCTTTTATATAATACTTTATCAAAATACTTTTATAACTCGATGTCTTAACAGGTTTATCCTCGTCCTTGCAGACTCTGGCCATACGTTGATCAAGCCCAAGGCTAGAATTCTCCAAGTACTTAGTAGACCTATTTCAACACCCAGTGAAAATACTTGAAAAACTTTCAAAGCCGATATGGAAAGTACAATCCAAACAAATCACCTGGATCGCAGATATACAATGGTTACGCCTGGATCCCCCAAGAAACATCCGTACCTTTAAGCAATCACTGCCTTGCAAATTACGCCATGATAACCAAAACTGTGGACCATAGGATACATAACAATGGTTACGCCTGGATCCCCCAGGAAACATCCATACCCTTTGAGCAATCTCTACCTTGCGGATTACGCCATGATAACAAAACCGGTAGACTGTAGGATACATAACAATGGTTACACCTGGATCCCCCAGGAAACATCCATACCCTTTAAGCAATCTCTGCCTTACGGATTACGCTACCCAAAAAACGACCATGGGTTACGCCATGGTAGGACCCTCGAGTATCACATTCGGAAAACCAAAATCAAAGAAAATAATATCGATAGAATGAATCCACAATGTGGCCACAAACCGAAACTCGAGCAGAAGGAACTTTTCATATCTTTACTTCGAAAATATGTATCATATAGTACCTTTTCAAATCAATTTCAAATATCATACTTATATAAATTCCATTATATATAAGATTCCATTTTCAAATCAAATACTTTCCAAAATCAATAGTATCAAATCATACTTATATTGACTTCGATTATATAAGATTTTGCTTTCAAATCGAGTACCTTTCCAAATCAATAGTTTTCAAATCAACTTCATACTTAATATTTGTTTCATAGAATTTCTCCTTTTGATATAAACATTAATATATCCATTCTCATAATATTGCTTACATTTCTCTTTAATTTAAATTACATATATTTCACAAGTAATATTTCTCATTTGATACTACATTTATTTGCAAATCATTTCATAAGGAATTTTCTTACGTTTATAACCAATTTATTAAACTTAATTCCTTTTTATAAGACATTGTTCGAGTTTAAAGTTATCACAACTTCATTTATAACATTTAGTGCAACATCCATTTATTTCATAACAATTTACAAGTCATGGCTTTATTTGAAATCATTTCACTTTTAATTCATATTTGCTTATTCCATTTAATTTCACCTTTACCTTTCAATTTATTTATGACATGTTTCATAAATGTTAATTAAGTTTATAAACATATTTTTCAATTTAATATCATTTACAACATTTCCTTAATCACAATTTCAATTTAAAGATCCCAATGCTTAAACTTCACACTTGTATATTATTACATTACATGCTAAGAATGTATACCCCAATTCTATTCATTTACTAAACATAGATATAACAAATTAAACCTTGTTTTACTTGCTTTAAAATTAAGGTTATCAATTCAACTATATAATTCAACCAAATTATCAAGTGTCACTCATGTATTAATTCAAAAGATTTCGATTATCCAAAATATCCAAATATTCCATTTTTTCAATAGTTGAAACTACATGTCAACAAACAGCAAAATTCACAGAAACATTTCAATTTCATAACAAATATCCTAATTATTCATTTTATTCTCTTTAATACACCATTATTAAACTAGTGTTTAGTCCATTAATTCAATAAACAATAATTAACCAATGTTTACAATTTGATTAAATACAACAAGTTAACAAAAATGATAATAATTAAATATTACCATTTCATAAATCAAACACATTACAAATAACTATGTTAGTCATATAATACTATTCCTTTATATATATCATATAATATTAGGAAAAATAATTTCATTTCAAAATTTATACAAAACTTTTTTATAACATTAACAAATACGCGCTCTTGTATATACACTTAGACAACTCATTCTAGGGCATTACTACCCTATCCCTAATGAGTTAACCCCAAAAGGCTAAGGTATGTCTAAACCAAAGCTTTGATACCAACTGTAACGACCCATCTTTTTAGACGGTTTAAATCGACAATAAACTATACATGTCTAATTTAAACCATTCAAAAGCGAGGATTGTTAATGGGGTAAATAAAAAAATAAAAGAAAAGGAGGAAAAATAAAATATAGAATATTGCAGCGGAATGGCAAAATATAATATAAAATAAACAGTTCATGAAGCTGTTTTACAAATAACATTTGCTTACACTTTTATAATTTAAATCAGAGTTATACATACATTAGAAATAAAAAAAATACAACGGAACACATAATGTAGTGGAATAATAAATAACAATAATATATTGAATCTTCATCTTTGTCCTTCAAAAAATAGTCCTTGATACACTGAAAAGCTCAGACTGACCCGAGCGTAATGAAAAGACAAAGCACTCTAGTCAAACTAAAAAATATTATGTAAGTCAAATCAAAATAAATAAAATAGAAATACTAGTGCAATGGTTTCATAGATGTTATGGGATTTTCATATCCTATCAAGTGTACAACGTGAATATAATTATTTAAAAGGTTTCAAACAATTCGAAATATTAATCTTAATTATCTAACTAAAACAAATCCGAATTTGACTTAAACCTTTCAAATAATTCAATTGCAATGCATAATCCAAATTCAAGAATTTAAATGGATACATATATCATTTCAACCAGTATCTAAAATTAAAATTTTCAAATCAATGAAAATCGCTCGGGTTTATCATTTCAACCCAAAACGATTAATTTATAAGATCATTCGGGTATGTATCATTTCAACCCATAGTGATAACAGAGATATAGGCATAAATAAATATCCAATCATCCAAAATTTCAACCAATAACATCAATCACAATCAATATCCAAATTAGGAAATAAATCACAACAATTAATTGGTTATCATTATTAGGTATTTAACTAAAAATTATATTCAATATTAATTAGATGGCTATAAAATGCAATATTAATTCAAATTTAATCTAAATGACAAATTAAAACACCAAACAGAAATTAATAAACTTCTAATCACATCATAAATCTAATTTAACCAATATACGATTATTTAGTAGTTGTGAGTGGGTTAAAACACTCACCTTTGATTTGTCGACGATTAAAATCCAACTAAATGCCCAAATTTGAACAGCAGACAAACCAAAACTAGGCCATCTTTAAGAAAATATACGGACTAGCATATTACGGAATCTATAAAAGTGACTAACTAGAATGTTGTTGAAAATTCTTTTCTCTCCACTTTCAAAAAGAATCACTTAAAAAGCTTCGGTCAAGAGGAAGTTATGGTCAAAACAAACAGAGGTGTTTTCTGAATTGAAAATCTGTGTTCAAATGTACTACGAAAAGATTTGTGTTTTTTTGGATAGAAATTAAGGAATTTGAAGAACTGATCTACATGAAACTTTAATCCACTATAAAAGTAAATGGTTTGAAAAAAATAAACACATAATTTCGTTAATTTCTACAGGAGATATGATTGATACAATATGGGGTATTTTCGTTCAAAATTGGACCCGAGAAAGGACTTGAAAAATGGAGTTTTTAATATAGAAATATTCGAAATAGAAAGAAAAGTTCAACAACAAAGTAGTTGCCATTGAAATTATACACGGTTTAATATATATATATATATATATTATTTGGAGTAGTTTAGTGGAATATAGAAGCCATGGAAATAAGGGGAAGGAAGAGGGAAAATGGAAGGGAAAAAGAGAAAGAAAAGAAGAGGAAAGGTGAGGCTTTGGCTATGGGTTGTGGGTGGTGATGGAGGTGGGTGGCGGTAAGAGGAGTAAGGTAAGCTACGATTTTGAATGAGGAAGGATGGAATTTGATTTGGAGATTTAGGAGTTTTGAAGCTTGGAGTTTTCTATAGATTTGAGGAAGAAGAAGAAGAGTAAGCAAAAAGTTTCTCAAATGAGGAATTTTTTTGTACGTACTTGTTTTAGTCAGATAGGAAAATAGACGGTCAAAATGTGAGAAAAGGAAGGAACCAAAGTCTCTTAGATTTCCTAAGGTCTCTTGGTTTACTAGGAGCCCATTAGTCTAAAGCAAACCTAATAAAACTTAACAAGAAAACGAACACAAATATATACTGTAAATGAAAGAAATAAGCTGCAGGTTATTTAATAATTAGGAAATTAAGGTGGAGAGACAAAAATAAATGTCATGTTTTATTTTGAAAGCTTCAGGCATTAATAAAGCGTAAAGAAATGTACGTAGAAATGGAAAAGTTTGCAAACCAAAGTAAAGTGAAATTTTGTATGCACGAAAACGAGGTGGCAAGAATTAAATACAAACTAAAAGTCTAGGCTCAGGTATAAAGAAGAAGGAGAAATGAACATATCAAATATTAATAATGAAATAACTATTTTAAAACGTACATGCAACAATTATTAACAAAAGAAATGAAGGGACCATGTACATTGCATAACCTTTTTGAAATTCAATTTATGAAACGTAACCAAATTAACTTCACTAACTCATATAATATTCAAACTTGTATGCATTTAGTTTTTTTTTCTATGCATAATAAATAAAATTACTTACCCTAAAAATGAAAATGTTCAATTTGGTTTTCCCAAAATGATCTTTTATTTCCATTACAACATCTTTTTGTTTAACACAAAATGTGCGTTTCTTTTATTAAATCTATTAATTGCAATCAACGTTTTCTTTCCTTCTAATTGAAATATTTCAATTATATTATTTGCAATTACTTACAAAGTTAAATTTCAAAACAGACAACTAAAATGGAAGAAAAATAGAATAATTGTTTCATTTAGTCATTTAAACACGTTTATAAATTTTTTGTTCATACAACAGAGTAATAAATAACTTACTTAAATAAATTAGTTTTTTACTCTTGTAATCCATCTATATGCTAAAACACAGTTCAAATATACATATATTTCTTCCTTTAAATCAATCGTTCTATTCTATATTTTAATGAAACTAAATGTGCATTCACAAATGAAACATTCATTTTATTTGACATAAATGTTCATTTCATTAAACCAACTTTCCTTTTATATTCACAAAACATAAGCTGCTTTTGATTACACCTATTAATTTACAATTTGTTGTCCTCTCTATCATTAATTGAAATTATTCAATTACATTAATTCAATTGTTTACAAAGATGAACTTCAAAATGGGCAAAATAAACGTAATGAGAAATAGAACAATTATTTCCTGTCTAATAGTAATTTAAACCTATTTATACACTATTGGATACAAACTAGAATTATATATTTCTTACCAAATAATAGTTTCTCATCTCTGCAATCAATCTTTCAACTACCAAACATTTCAAATAAATAAACACATGATTTCTTCTTTTATAAATTAACATTTATTATTCCAACCAATTGGAAATTTACATTCATACAATCGTTAATTTAACTCAAACCAATGTTATTAAAATGCATACTAGAATTTGTTATCACCCTTTTATTATTACAAACATGTTTCATTAATAGAAATTTTACTTAAGATCATAACTTGTATTATAATTTAATTTGTATTAGTAAAGTCTTAAAAAAAATTCCTAACAATTTTATTCAAAAATCTTATTTAATTTAATACTTTTAAATGTTTACAAATACAGGTCGTTACAGTTTTCTTCGGACAAAAGTGACCACCACAAGCTTGGTCATGACAAAACGAAAGGACCCTCTTGATTTCACAATCTGAGATGCAATGTCGAATGATTTGGTCGGAACGGTACTTAAAAAAGTATGGATAATCCCAATAAAAGTACTAGACTTAGGAAAAAAATTGTATTTATCTTGTTTCGACCAGAATGAAGGAGTTTCCTTAGTGACTAAATAGTTCATTATGTCGTCATACTATGGATCGACGGAAATGAAAAGGAGTTATTCATCGGGAAAGTTCTTGTTGATCGGTAAAGAAGATTATGCGTTTGAAAGACTTGACAAATGATCAGCAATGACATTATTGGATCCTTTTTTTCTTTGACCGTAAAGTTGAATTCTTGGAGTAACGAATCCAACGGATCAAATAAAACTTAGCATCCTTCTTAGCGAAAAGGTACCTAAGAGCGGAATGGTCAGCGTAAATAGTAATGTGTGAGTCAATCAAATAAGATCGGAATTTTTCGAGCGCAAAGACTACTAGTAGAAGCTCTTTTTCAGTGATCGTGTAATTGAGTTGAGCAACCTTATGAGTCATACTAGCATAGTAGATGACATAAATAATTTTGTTAATGCGTTGTCTTAAAAAAGCACCAACTGCGAAGTTAGAAGCGTCACACATTAATTCGAAAGGAAGATCCTAATTAGGTGAGCAAATGATGGGAGGGGAAATGAGTTTGTTTTTGAGACATTCGAAAGCAGAAACACAATCAGAATTAATGTCGAATGGAACGTCTTTTCTAAGAAGAGTCATAAGAGGTCGAGCAATTTACCGAAGCCTTTTACAAAGCGTCAATAAAAACCAGAGTGTCCAAGAAATGAACAAATATCCTTGTCAGATTTAGGAATAGATAGATTCACAATTACGTCAAAATTTGCTTTATATACCTCAATTCCTTTGTTTGAAATGACAAGCCCAAGGACAATGTTGTGTTTGACCATAAAATGGCATTTTTTCCAATTTAATGTTAAGTGTTTGTCCTTGCATCGTTTAAGAATAAACTCAAGATGTTGTAAACACTCAGAAAAGATGCTGACCTGTATGAACACTTCTAAAAAGAATTCGATCATATCGGAAAAGATGCTGACCATGCATCTTTGAAACATAGCAGGAGCATTGCAAAGGACAAAACGCATATGTCGATGCACAAAAGTGCCAAAGGGGCACGTGAAAGTCGTTTTCTCTTGATCTTCGAGAGCGACTGGAATTTGGTTATAACCGGAATAATCATCAAGAAAGCAAATGTTCAAGCATTTGGTAAATGAAAGGAAGAGAGAAGTGATCCTTACGTGTTGCAGCATTTAATTTTCAACAATTGATGCAAACACGCCAACCCGTTTGAGTACGAGTTGGAATGAGTTCGTTTGGGACAATCTTGATAACGGTAGGTCCAGAATTTTTTTTAGGCGCAACGTGGATTGGGTGAACCCATGAACCATTAGAGATTGGGTATATGGTTCCACTATCGAGGAGTTTTAGAATTTCGTCATGAACCGCATCCTCCATTTGGGTTTAGCCTTTGTTGCGCGTCACGAATAGGCTTGGCATCATCAATTAAATGGGTACGATGTTGAACAAGAGCGGTACTAATTCCTTTAATATCGGTGACAGACCATCCAATTGCTTCTTTGTTTTTTGACAGAATTGAAAGTAAGGAATCTTCTTGATCAAGAGAGAGAGATGAAGAGATTATGATGGGAAACGTTTCGTTGTCACCTAAGTATGCATACTTAAGGTGATCAGGAAGGGATTTAAGGTCCAACCTCCGGGGTTGCTCAATCAACAAATTCGGTTGAAGTTATGATTCAATGTTAAGGGTTTGAAATGGAAGCGCATTTTAAATTTCATTAGGCTCATCTTGAAACAGTTGTTCATATTCGGTCTCGCGTTCATTGTTAAGGTCAACTGTTTCATTGTCGAAATTTTCTTTACTGAAGCTAACTTCCAGGTTTGGTCACGTGGTTCAGTCGATTGATTTTCAAGATTAAAAATGTTAAGATCTAAAGTCATGTTTCCAAAAGAAATTTTCATCGAACCATTTCGACAATTGATGAGAGAATTTGAAGTAGCCAAGAGTGGTCAGCCTAAAATCAATGGAATTTGACACATCGAATTGTTCACGAGTTGAGTCTCCAAACCGTTGGAATCAATGGGGAATATGAATTGATCGATTTTGATGAGTACGTCCTCGATTTCTCCTGTGGGTTTCTTTAATGAACGATCGAAAAATTAAAGAGTTAGTTTCGTTGGTTTTAGTTCACCTAAGCCAAGTTGCTAATAAACGGAATAAGGAATCAAATTGACACTCGCACCCAAATCGAGTAAGCACTTGTTAATCATTTTGTCTCCTATCGTGCATGAGATCGTCGGACATCTACGATCTTTGTATTTGACGGGAATGGATTGGGACAAGACTTCACTCAAACTAGCCGCTAAGAAGACTTTTTTGGGCACTTGTGTCATTTTTGGGTACACAAGTTCATGAAAAACTTAGTGTAAGTTGGGACTTGCTGAACGATACCAAGAAGTGGGATGTTAACTTTGACTTGTTTAAAAATTTTCAACATCTTTTCCATTTGGTCAGAATGTTTCTTAGGTCGAAGATGATATGAAAATGGAACATGATACTCAGTAGATGAGTCTACTTGAGTACAAGAAGAATTTCGAGTGGAATTTGATTCGATGTTTGGCTCTAAATTTTGTTCAGATTCGCTTGTCGTTTTTGAAGTTTCAAGAGGAATTTCTGGTAAATCGTTTAGATTAATGACTTGATTATCGATTTGTTTACTGGAAAGCAAAGTCGTGATAGCATTCATTTAGGTTACGTTGCTATCTTGAACAACATGGGCTTGATTCGAATTCGTGTTTTGATTTCTACAATTTGGAACTGGATGACTTGGGAATGTGCCTCGTTCACGTTCACTTACAGATGTGGCTAATTGAATCATTTGCATTTCAAGTTTAGCAATGGATGGACTCGTATTCTGTATGCACAAGGTTAACAAATTTTGCAAATTGTTGTTTGATTGAAGGCTTTGAGTAGTTGATTTCTTCAAAGTTTCAAACTTTTCTCAACTGAAATTAATCGTTTATCGTCTTGGGGAGAAAAAGGTTGTTGTGATTGATTTTGAGACAGACCCGCAAAACTTTGTTGAAAATGATTGGGCTGAAAGGGAGGATTCAAAGCATTTTTCGAAAATGCTTGAAAATTGGGACGAACCAAATTCGTGTTGGAATTATTATGGTTCCAAGCAAAGTTCGGATGATTTCACCAACCAGGATTGTACGTTGGAGAAAACGGGTCATTTTTAACCTTACTAAAAGCATTGAGTTGTTCAATCGAGTTAGGGCACTGATCGACAATATGATTCAGATCGTTGTTCATTGGGAAGCTTGGTTCATTTGATTGGATGAGAAAAGGTTGTCGAATTTATTAACATTGCATCGATTTTAGCTTCTAAAGCCAAAGTTGATCCTATCGAGTGTGCGCTCGATCGTGAGTAAATGGATTTTTCATTAGAATGTTCCTATTGGGATGACCTTTTAGCCAAGTTTTTGAGAAATTGCCAAGCATCATCGTGATGTTGGACGAGAAAATTTCCTTGGTACATCGATTCAAGCATGGTTCATAAACTATTCTCAAGTCCATTGTATAAAATTTGACGAAGAGTCCATTTTTTGAAATTATGGTGTTGACATTTCATCAAAAGCACTTTATAAATCTTTCAAAATATTTTCTGAAAGGCCTACCACTGAATTGATGAAAATTGACAATTTAATTTTGGATTTTAGTTTTTTCCCAGGGGGTTGAACTTTTTTAAGAAAACTTCAACGAATTCTTCCCAAGTTTTGATCGAGTTTGAAGGTAAGCTATGCAATCATTTTTTAGTGTATTCAGTAAGAGCAAATGGAATTAATCGAAGTATGATTCCATCTTCACAAAGTTGTTGGAGTTTAATGGTTGCGCAAACTTGTTCGAATTTTGTAAAGAAAATGTATGGGTCATCGTGTTCAAAATTGCCAAATTTTATGAGCATGACAATATGATTGGAATGAATTTCGAAATGGTTACCCATTGGGATGGGTAGCGCAATACAAGAAGGAATAGAAACTCTATCGGGAAATATTCTATCCATGAGAGTTCGCGGGGCATTTTCGTTTGTCATCGTTAGAGGATCGTTTGTCTGAGTTAGTCTATTAGTTGTTGTGTCACGAGTCCAAGTACTCATGCATAAGAAAAAGTCGATAAGAGAAAGAAGTGAGAATTGAATTTAAGGAAAAATATTTACCAAAAGAAATTGTTTTTCAAAAAGGAGATTTGATATTTATTTTGGATTTTGGATTTTCAAAGATTTTTTTCTTTTTTTATATGTTTTAGCTTTTTTTTAGTTTTTAGTTTTGGTTTTTGAAAAGATTTCCTTTTTCTTTTGGATTTTTGATTTTATAAGAAAAAACTAATTTAAGTAAAATGCTTGTTTTTTTTTGCATTTTCGATTTTGTTTGAAAAAAAAAATTCTTTTTTTTAAAAGGAAAAGATTAAAAAGAAAGAGCTAAGTTAAGTAAAATTAACAATTTTTTTATTTTGTTGTTTTTTTTTCTTTTTTTTTAAAATATGCATGAACTTATGCAATTATATGAATGCAAAGACTTAATTACAATTTTTTTGCCCTTAGTAGCTCCTAACCCAAAATTGTATAATCACACTTTGTCTTAATCCAAGAAGATAGTTCTTAGGCAAGTAACAAATAGGAGTTATCGGTGCACCACAAATCACCATAGCAATGCAACTGAAGGTTTAAGTACCTTCAGAGAAACAATTACTATAATATTTACGAATCACCGTAATATTTATCACTGATTATTGCTCTATCGTAGCCTAGACATCAAGAATTTAAATTGTCGAAAGAAGACAACTTGTCAAGATACAATTAAACCCTAGGTGAGCTTGTGACTCTCTTAAGTCCAAATTCTAACCGTTATTATCAGTTAAATTCTAATATGAAATGCAATTTGTATGCCAAGAAAGGGCTGATAAAATCTCGCACCTTTTGTGGATTTGGATGTTGCACTTAGAAAAGAAAATAAGATGGTATGAATGCAAAACAGAAATTAAACATGAATTAACAATGCAACTATGAATGAGATTTGTCTTCGTTTTGAATTTTTTTTTAAACATAAGCAACCAACAATGCAAAGAAACTAAAACAAAAGATAAGAGCACGATAGCAAAGCGTGCAGAATTATTAGCAATTTATTTTTTTTATTTTTCAAAACAGCAATTTTTCTATAGGCAAGCTAAACAGAGCACTGATTTAGCAAGCAAAGAAGAGCTATTCTTCTCCTTCTAAATTCCTGCAAATTTCAGCATGCAAAATTATTGAACACGAATATTAATATAAACAAAAGCAAAAACAACCCCTTTTTTTTTATCAAGAATGAACTTAAACAAATTAAAACAAAACAACTTTTTTTTTTATTAAGAACTAAAACAAATTCATGAAACCATCATAAACTAAAACAATCGAAATCAAAATAACTTTTTTTTAAATGGAAAACTAAACAAACTCAGCCCATTTACCAATGAGCCTAAAATCAATAGGATAATATGCCTCTCTTCTCTGTTAAACAACGCACACTAAACTAAAAGACAAAAAGGAAAAAGGAAATAAGAAGAAAAAAAGAGATCGCAATTTTAAAGTTCAATTTGGTCAACAAAATTTTAGTGATTCGGTGGGTTTCCAAATTGATTTCTCGGATTCTGGTTTATGTTCGCGACTTCGCAGGAATGGATGGAGATGGAGGAGGTTCTCTTTGATTCATGGGACTAGGTTTGATGAAATTGCGGTTGGTAAATTTGATTAGGGAGGTGCTGATTGGTGGATATTGCAGAAGAAGCAGTTCTGGTGATGGAAATGCAGAAGGTAGAAGTATTGATGTTGTTCAGATGGCAAGTATTGATCTGATGCACAAGGAAAGGAAGCAGGTAACAGAGATGGTATGAATGAAATGCCCAGAAATGGTTATGTGCACAAGGAGGTTTTTAAGGTACGTTTGAAGGAGGAACAGAAGTGAATGATCAGTCAAGGGTAATGTTGACAGTGGAGCGGATGGTAGTTGAAGTAGATGGCAGTGGTACAGGGAGGAAGTACTGTTGTGATTGTGGTGATGTTTTGATGTTTGTTGGATGGTTGCTATGTGTTGATGCTGCTGTTGGAGGTGAAGTGTTTTGGTAATGGCGGTAATGGTAGGCAGGGTGCTGTTGTATTTGAATGGTGAATGGTGGAAGATATGCAGATAGTTGGTAGGATGGAGAGTGGCAGTGGTTATGTTAGTTGAAATGGAGCAGGCAGTGAGTTAAATATGTGAAGAGGAGTTTGCAGTTTTGTAAGGATACAGAAGGGAAGTGGAGCAGGGTGGTGATGTTTGTATAGGGTGAAGGGGAGGCAGCAAGGAGGTGGTGGTGGAGCAGTGGTACTTGAAGTTGTAGCAAAAGTGATGAGGTGAATGAAGGAGATAATGTGGGGTTGGGGTAGTTTGATTACTGTTGCAGACAGAGATGAGAAGTGGTTTGTTGAAGAGAAGTTGGTGATAGTGTGCGGAAGCTGCAGAGACTGTGCAGTTATGTTGTAGCTGCTGTGATTGTTGTTTTTGCGTGGTGTTGAAGCAAGGGTGAAGAGGCAGTTATAGTTTGTGGTAGGCTGCTGAAGTGGTATGTCACGGTGGCCAGTGACGGTTGATGTTGCTGAAGGAAATATGTGATAGTGAGGGGTGATGAAGTTGTTCAGGTAGATGTTGGCAATTGTAGAGGAACAGGTAGATGTTGTTGCTGTTGTTTGTCAGGCGGTGATAACAGCAGCTCTATGGGAGGTGGTTGGTGGCAGTTTGCAATGTTGTAGTGGATGTGCAGGGCAGAAGCAATGTTTTGGTTAGTGGCAGCAAGGTAGAGTGTTGCACTGTGCACAGTTTGCATTGGTGCTGGTAGTTTGTACTGATGTTGTGGTGTGGGCAGGTAGGAGGTAGTGTGTAAGATGGAAGAGAAACAGGTATGTGATGACTGTTGTGGGTGATGAAGATGTAGGTTGTGGACTGCAGTGCAAGTTGTGGGTGGCAGTAGATGTTACTGTAGTTTCCTGATGGTTGAATGTGAGTTGAATGTATGGGGAAATCTGTTGTATTGGTTATGTCAATATGCACAGTGGTACAAGGCAGTGAAGTATGGTATGCAGTGAATGTTAAGGCAGCAGTTTTTTGCGCAAGTTATGAAGTGGTGATAGTGGTTGATTGCTGTATGTGAATGTGGGTAGGAAGGAGGTGAGGCAAGTATTTTGAATGAAACAGCAGTAGCTGGTATCACTGGTATTAGAAATGAATAGAAGTGCAAAGGAAATGGAAACGGGCAAAAGTGCAATGAGAATGTAAAACAATTTACAGTGAATGTAATAAAAAAAATGAAATGGAATATATACATGTGTATGTGTGTGTATTAGTAGAAATGAAAATGCAATAGAAAAACACAAAGCACACAAATGAAATGAAAGCAAAAATCACACAACAAATACACAAAGCAAAATATTCTTTTTTAAAATAAAAATGTAGCTCAGCATAAAAAATTAACACGCAATAAGATTAATAAAATAATTCGAAGAGTAAATTAAAATCAATTTGCAAGTCCCCGACAATCGCACTAAAAACATGTCTGAATAACGGCAAGATTTTATATCGTTTAGAAAACCGCCTTTAAAAAATATTATCTTTAAAATAACCGTAAACGCACGGCGTACAATTGTAGTACATATGCGAATACGGGTTGATCCGCATGGAAATGAATTAATTTATAATTCTACTCAATTAAATTAAACCAAAGAGTTTGAAATTGCTTTAACTAAAAGAAGGTAAAAAGTAACTAAAACAAAAGTGAATAAAAATATGAGATTAAGAGATAATTTAGAGGCAAATCTACTGTCATACTCTCATATAAAATCAAAACAATATCAATCTATGATCTCTCATTTTAATCTAAGTTGACTTGGTGGTGTATTCATCATAAGTATGGTCTATTTGTGTTATTAATTAACATAACTTAAACCATCAAACTCTAATACAACTAAAACCACCTATTAATTGTAATGAAAATGAACATGAAGTCAAATCAAAAGTTATTTTAAGCGTGATCTATTCACTATTTTATTTAGTAACATAGATCATCAAATTTTGATTCTACTTTAATTTCATTATCAAAATCAATTAGGTAGATGATGATGCAAATTGTATTTATGTTGGATTAACCATAGCCCATTTGTGATTAGAAACACAATATATGCGATCAAATTCCCTAATAAACTTACACCAACGTCTAATTATCCATGAAGCAAACAAAGAGAACATTATTTAGAAAATAATGTTGAATCTACATGATTTAAGAGAGCTTAATTACCCCTAAATTGAAGTGATTTAGCTTTTCATTTTTGTTCATTTCAACACATGTAGATCGTAACATTGAACAAAAAGAAGGAAAGTGCAAGCTAATTAAAATAAAAAGAAATAACTATTTGATTAAAAATAAAACTAAAATAAGTACATAAATGGAAATCTAATCTACTAACTTAAAAGGAAAGAGAGCATGTAAACTAATAGTTGTGGTATGTGTACATACTTCGATATAATAGATAATGTCTAGGGTGTAGAATATAAGTAAGAAATAGTTGTCGTATGTGTACACTACAACAATAACAAGGTATACAATCAAAAACAACTAAGGGTCATCCGCATAATTGTATAGGATTTTTGTGGAGATGCCTCCAATAAACTGAAGCGGATCTCTATGACAAGGATCGGAAATATCCTTCCGAGTGTCGTATATCTATAGATAAAATATACCATAAGGTAAACACAATTGGTCCAATGGTGAACTACGTGGTACCAAGTATATCCAACTACCGACGCCAAATAATCGAAAGCATACTCTAGATTTGGAGTTTATATGCCCTTATGGGTAAGCTAAACCCAAGATTGTGCATTATACTCTGTTTTTAGTCATTTTCGATGTCGAGTTCACGTTTGGCATCTTTCATATAGGTCTTCATCACTCGAATAGCACATGAATCCCTAAATGGATTCTAGCATCTCGAACAGATCATGAATCTTTACATGATTTCAAGCATAAGTCGATCGACAAATTCTAACACTGATCTCCCCACTTAGACATAACCTTAGGATCAACAGTTCAACTATGTAGCATTATTTTAAAATGTTAACGTCGACTTCTCCCTTGGACTTAACCTTAGAAAAGATAGCTCAACTCTATAACATTTCATTTCACAACCATTTCTAGAACATAGATCGCATATATGGTTTTGAAGTGGTTATGGATTCAAGTCATCTCATATAAGTACACTACCCTGCTTACTGGATGCTCCAAAACCAATCGATGAGTTTCCAGTTAACTTAACCCCAGTACTTTTAGAAATAAATAGATAATACATATAAGGATGGAGATCATCTCCTATTCGGAAGGATTTCCTTATCATTTGTCCTGGAAGAGCTAGACGAGTTTATATGTATAGTATAGCATCTTTGAAGATAACTATACCTCATAGACCTCATGTTTCTTCTATATATTTCTTGAGTTATTTTTGTCAATTTTGATAGTCGACTAATCGAATATCAAGTACAAGATAGATATTCGTAAATGGAAATCAAGTCTCATATACTTTTCATACTTTCGATCTTTTCATCTCGCACTATCCTTCGGTCAAGGGTGGAGCCGGTAGGTTAGAACACTATTGCTTCTACACACCACTCAAACATTATTCTTAAAATCTTGTAGACAGACAAACCTATTTCATCGGCTTATAATGCTAAGTACATGACTAAATACTTTCCACCAATGGCTAGACAAATAAAGCATGATTAAGTCAGACAAAGCACAATTAAGTCACATGAGGTACGATTAAGCTACTTAAGTAACTCCTAATCTCTTCTCTTTAATTAATCCTTTTATTAATCAAAAAAATCCTATATCAATACTCGTATATATATAAAATACCTTTACAAAATATATATACACGTATACTACAATACACTATTCATTTCCACTCTTTTTGGTACTTAGAAATGTATTCATATTCTCATCCCAAATGGTATATGAATACTCACAAAACCTAAATAGGATTTCACATTTGCACAAGCATACTTTGGTGGGTTAAAAACAGATGTCATCAAAACATTGTTACTATAAACCCAAAACCATTTCTTTATTATTGTCTTTAAAACATCCTTTTAAAGACCTAACCTACTTTACTAGGTATAATCAACAACGGTTAAGGACCAATGTAATTATCACATCGTCACAACAAACCCAAAATCATTTATATACTTCTAATTGTCTTTAAAACATTCATTTAAAGATCTAAGTAAATATTCGGTCAAGTTTTGTATTTGACCAGTTAACTATCAAGTTCTTAAGACAATAGCTTATAGAAATCAATGTCCATATACTTATCACGTTTTCGAACTTCTCAAATCATATTATCCCTCGATCAAGAATGAAGCCAGGAGGTTAGAGCACTAGTTGCATATCAAAGCCTTGCCTCTACACTTCATTCTTGACTCTTATAGATAGACAAGTCTACTTGGTCAGCTTTTAGTGCTAAGTACATGACTAAATAATTTTCATCAACTGGTAAGTAAACAACATAATTAACACATTTCCGACATTCCCAACTTAACTATTCCTTGGTCAAGAGTGAGGGCGATAGGTTAGAGTGCGATTGCTTTTAAACCCTACTCGAACAACAATCTTAACACCCACAAATAGATAAGTTTACTTCGTTGGATTTTAGTATTAAGCATACTTAATTACTTTTCAAACAAGTAATTTAAAAAAAATACGGTATAGCCACTAAGAAATTCATAAACCCTTTCTAAATCCTTTGTATATAATTTAAATCTTTTTAGAAATGACATATATAAGTTTAGTAATTTATTCATAAAACCAGAAATTTAATACAAAAATTTAAAAGATATTATATTACATAAGATATTTATACTTAAATAAAATAGTACACATTTTCTAAAAACTATATGTACTTAAAAATACTTTAAAATACTTATAATGGGTTTTAAAACATTAACCCAAATAATTATTTGAAAATAACAAGTTTATGATTTACTTAAAAATCTTGGAAAAACCATGTTTTCTTTATATTTAAAAGTAAACCCTCTTCTTTAAAAATTCATGACTAATATCTAAAAATTCATAAAAATGTCAAATTAATTTTAGAATACTCTAATAAGAGTTAGTTAATACCTGAAAAAAGAATGAAACCAAATACTTAATTTAAATGTCCTTTCCGAATATTTAAAGTTCAAAAACAAAGGCAAAACGAGGCAGTTTTGCACAATTGAAAATTTGACCACTTTTCGATATATTACTTAACCTTTTAAGATTCAAAATTTTTATGGCAGCAAGCATATATAATAAAAGCCATAAATATGGCGAGAAACCCCTAAGAATCTCAATAAAAAGTTCCATAGAATTTACCAAACACAAGACAATTCCTAAGTGCGTCTATAGCGATATTCGCTATAAGAGCACTTTCAAATCCAAGTATAATCTAAACCAAAATCCAACTACAACATATTTCCTTTATTTCAAGGCCATGATATAAGTCATACAAGTCAATTCGAGTCCGTTCAAGTTCATCCAAGTCATACATATGGATTACATATGCCATTTGCTTTAATAGCAAGAATCGAATTCAATATTACAGCATATAACAATATCAATTCAAACACAACATGCACAATCAAACACAAGAATATATACACAATATTTTCATTCAAGGGGGTGAGTTAATTCACCCTTAACTATTCAAACAAGCAAGTCCAAGCCTCCATGTAATGACCCACCTTTTTTATTCTCAGAAGTTGACATTAATATATCTACGGTGTTCACATGCCAAGCATATAGGTGTCGAAAAGACAGACTGTTGGAGAGAAAGAAAAGAAAAGGGAAAACAGAATCTCACAAAAATGTGATGAGTACTATATAGTACTAATTTTTTTAAAAAAAGAATGAAACTTTAATGTACATACATAAATCAGAATACAACACTATCCCATCATCAGCCTAGACAGTTATAATAATCCGCCCTTACAATTGTCGATAACTACAATAAGAACAAACAATGGAATATGAAACAAAATAATACGAAAGTACACCGTGGAGGCATCCAACTTGTCTCCTAAAAGCTCCAAAGCGTCCAGCTAAATCTGGATAATATGCTCGGGGTGATCTGAAAATTATAAGAAAAATAATGCCCAGATGAGTCAGGTAAAATCAGCGTGAGAAACACAATCAATTGGATTCTTATACCTTATAAAACATTTCAAATAAAAGGTATCTCATAAGATCACGTCGCATATAAACATAGATGGTTTTATACCTTATGATAACCAAACCATTTTGTAGAAAATCCAATGATATTATAATAATGTTTAGGGTTTAAAGTAAATATTGAATAATGGTCGAAATTATTGCATTACTTAAATTCCAGCATAATAGGTATACAATTAAGTACAAAGTCACTTATTGAAGATTGGATTTCCATATAATGACAAGCTTACTAGGGTATCGCCAGCCACACCACAACTCTATAAATTGTACCAATGGCCTCACATGGACCCCCGCCAACACAGGACTGGCTTACCCTTACTAGATAGTACCTGTTTGCATCAAAAATGACCACAAACACCAAAGAATAGTTTTTTGTAGAGAAATAAATGAAAGAAAGTAAAATTAAACCGAGTAAATGAATAAGTAAGCAACAGAGAATCAGCGGTAATCAAAGACATGGAGGTTTATAGTGGTTCGGCGTTGTGTGCCGATGTCCACTTTGAAAATTATGCTTTATTACTCTCTTTTGAATCCGATTACAATATAAAACTTTATTACAATGGAGTATAGAGTAACAAGCAACATAAAGATACTGAAAATGAACCAATATGTTTGTATTTATAGGGTGAGATGACGAGATATTTCACTAAGACTTCGGCAGAGGGTTCTCCAGGTTCATAGGGAACCACCATAACGATTAATGGTCATGAATTATTATTTTGGAACAATCGCTAAAAATTACATCGATCATGTTTATTGCATTTGATTGACGTGCGATCATTTGTAGGAGGTCCCATATGCCCTAGACTTTGCTCCTAAAATACGAAGTCATCATGAGTTGTATTTTTTGAGATATGGATCAATCTTTGTTGTATTTGGAATGCTTGCTAAGATACACCAATCGTTATGAATGATCGTATAGAACGATCGGTGATTTCTTAAACCTGAGAGTTTTGACCTGCGATCATTTCTGTGGGCTCCGCCCTTTATTTTGATGCCCTAAAACTTTCAAGTGAATTAGCCTAGTGGATTTTTAAAGATATTGATCGATCTTCGCTGATTTGTGCTGTTTTATGGATCGTTCACGATTGATCTATACAAATCCTTGCTTTGTCCATAACTTGATCATATGAACTCCGATCGACTCGATATTTGAAATGTAGCTTCATGGGGCTATGTTTGTCACTCCATACTGAGTGCACCTCGATTGGGACTCAATCCGGATTTGTTCGACTATCGTCCATGTTACTATATACAATTGATTCTCAAGGCCGTTAACCATCGATTTTTGGCCAAGTCGATGATATCATGGCATTTCCAAAAGGTGAGATAATATTACCGAATATTCCATCACCTCGATTGCTTTTGCAACCTATCCCAAGAGCTCTCATGCACAACCAAATCCGTACATACATACATACATATATATATATATATACACAATATATATATACACACAATATATATATATATATATATATATATATATATATATATATATATAAATCTTGAAGGGTGATAACGATACCCTAATGGGTGCGACCCAATTAGCCCAGCAGCATATCCCCTATTTTATTCATTCCCCATTGATGAGGGTAGAGGCTATGTTTTACCTTTATGATAGCAATCTCACTTGGAATACTAATACTGCCCTCAAGACAGCAATGCAGTGCCAATATTCATCCATACAAATTGTTCAGGATATGAAAAAACCAAAGACACTACTTCTACTACATCCATTTTGGAATCACCCTCAAGATTAGTAGCAAGTAGCCCTTGCGCTTCAAAGAGCTTCGTCTTCGATTCCATCATTTTCAAGATGTCTTCAATTCGAACGCTTGAGCTAGTTCAAAGTGGTTTTCGGATAACTCATACTTATTCAATCCACGTCTCTTCCAACCAACATTCGATAGTTTTTGGTAAACTCAACTCTAGTTCTTTCAAAAATAAACCACAATACATAAGAGCGGGGATCACATCCTAACCGTTTAAGTAGACGGATCTTCTTATCATTCTTCCTAAAAGAATAGAACAAGACTTATACGTACAGTATATCATCATCGAAGATGAATGTTCTATATAACTCATGTGTTTCTTCTAGATATTTCCAGAGTTATATTAGGGTGAAGATTTGATATTCGGTTATTTAACTATCAAATAAAACAAACAATCAAACATATATTTAATTCCATTGTGATCTAGTAAGCCTCTATTAATTAATCTTTCTTTAATTAAAATCTCTTTTCCAATATTTGGTTTAAAATACCTTCACAAAGATAATGTTCACAAACGTCTTATACTCTTTTCAATACTTGAAAAAATATTCATATACTTATCTCAATGGTACAAGTATATTTCAAACCATTATATTTTCAATACTTAGAAAATGTCCATATACTTATCTTAACGGTATAAATATGCTGATCAAATCATATTTAAATGGACCAAACAAATATTATTTAAAATATTTCTTACTACAAACCAACCCACTATCCTTCGGTGTTGAGTACGAAATGAATGTTTCCATATCACTAAAATTAAGAAGAATTAATTGTCAAAACAAGTCTCATTCTTTTATAAAATTCCCTTTCTACAAGCCCATTGCATATTTACAAATACTTCCACAAATCTCCAAATTAATTTATGAAACTTCTTTTATAAATCTCTTAAAATGATTTATAAACTTCTTTATCGGATAGCACTTAAATCTTCCTTTCAAAATATCATTTGTATATCTCCTTAAATAAATCCATTTTACTCGGTAAAATTCTTTCTATAGAATAATTTATCATTTGTAAACACCTTTATTCAAATAATTAATTACTTTTTAAACATCGTAAATGAATAAATAATTTACTTTAAAAAACATTAATAAGATAAGTAATTAACTTTAAAATATCACTAATAATATAATTAATAACTTTAAACACCTTTATTAAAATAATTAAATAACTTACTTTAAAACACCATTTATAAACATTTGGCCTAAAATTGCTATACAATTGAAGTTATTTAAATCCATAACTTTACAAATAAGGAAAGAGGCTTAGCGACCACAATGGTACTAAATCAAGTTGCCATTTAATTCAATTTGACTTTCCAAGTCATATTACTGGTATTTACATAAGCCAACATATATATGTAAATAAAATCAATTAGAAATTACTAGTTAATCCATTACTTATCTAATGTTAATTTACTAGCATACAATTCAACATCCAAATAAATATAATAGCAGAATGAGGATTTATTTTACTAAATGCATGTTCCAATAGACCACTAATTTAGTTATAACAAATTGAGGATTTATTCGGTTAAACATATATCAAAGTTCAGTATAACTTATCCATATTTGTTTGGGCTCTTAATGGCTTAGACAAAAGGTCCCTTATTTTAAAATCAATTTACTTATCCAAGAAGCTGATTTAAAATAAAACTCATAGAGTTTAAAATAAACATTATTTAATAATAATTAAATCTTAATTTAATTACTAATTAAATCATAATTAACTCTAAATTAAATCTTAATTAAACTTAATTTAACCTTATTAAATCTTAATTAAATATAAATAAATTAATTAAAACATAGGCCTGATTAGTAGCTAATTTATAATTAATCCCTAATTAAATAATAATTAATTAAATAATTAAAATTAATTAAGTAAAAATTAATATTTAATTAATAATTTGTTACAACTCTCTAAAATAATTAATAAAAGTCAATTAATACTTAAGTATTAATTATCATTACTTAAATACCAATTAACTACTACTTATCTTTAATTAACTAATTATTTAAAAAATTATTTAACTCATGCATAATTAAATAATAATTACCATTATACTTAATTAATGTTTCGAAAAGGTTTTTAAAATATATATTTAGGAAGGAAACAATTTAAATTTAGAAAAGCATTTGATTTTCCGAACTACGTCCATAGCGACTATGGATGCCATAACTCAAAGTTAGTTTCTAAGTTAACATTTCGACGTTAAGTCTTAAAAACTTTACTTATTTAATAAAACCTAGTAAGAGGCTATGAAACTATAATAAAGTTTGAAACTTCAAAATCCTTTTGTTTAACGGCAACTTTTCTATCGATTAGGAAAATGCCGATAAATTTTGAAATAAAATAACGCAAGTGCACGACACACTATCGTAGTACGTGGCGAGTATGCGTTGATCCGAAGGGAATTGTTGATTTCAAATTTTTATTCAATCAAATTAACCAAAGATTTAGAGAGTGATTAGCTAAAAAAATGAGAAAAATGACAAACTAGCAAAAGAAAATAGATAAAAATACGAGAGTGTAGAGGCAATTTAGAGATAAATCTACTCTCTAGATCACATAGCTCAACACAACATGAAATTATGATCTCTCTTTTTTGGTCATTAGTTAGTTTAATTGATGTTTTTATCATAAGCATGGCCTATTTGTGTTATTGATTAGCTCAACATAAGCCATCAAACTATAACACACCCCTTATAGCTCAACACCACATGAAATTATGATCTCTCTTTTTTGGTCATTAGTTAGTTTAATTGACGTTTTTATCATAAGTATGGCCTATTTGTGCTATTGATTAGCTCAATATAAGCCATCAAACTATAACACACCCCTTAAACCACTATTTACTCTCATGAAAAATGACAAGAAGTTGAATATGAAATCTATTTTAAGCATGGCCTATTAACTATTGTTTAGAAATATAGGCCATCAAATTTTAATTTCAAAACCACTTCATTACCATAATCGTATGTAAATGAAGAGGTAATTTTTGTTTGAGATCGTTTAATCATAACCTATTTGTTATGACAACATAGACTATCAAATTCAACATAAAACAATAAATCACATCAACATTCATTCTTCCATTAAGCACAAAAAGAGAGAATTAATTATCAAAATGTTGAAGCTATATAATTACAGAGCTTCATTACCCCTAAATTGAAGGGTTTTAGCCTCTCGTGTTTGTTATTAAATCAACAAATATAGCTTGCAACATGAAAGAAAAAGAAAAGGAAAACGAGAGCAAAGATAAAAAAAATTATTCTAGTTGCATGAAAAATAAATTACACTATTTACATGAAAGTAAATAAACAAAAGAAGCATGTAAAAGAAAGAGAGCACTAATTAATATTGCATAAAAAATGAAAGTTACATGAAAATAAAAATGGCTAACTAGCCCTTTTTATGAGAGAAAGAGGGCTTTGATTTATTTTCTACCCCAAAACTAACTAAAGAGACACAAAGGAAGAAGAGGGTTACATGAAACATAACGGGTATTTATACATGTGTTAAACCCTAATTCATATTTTTGGTGAAATCCCAAAATGCCCTTAAGGTAGTGTGGCCACCATGTAATCATTAGCTCCAATAATCACTCACTTAAATGTACATGAAACTTTGATGGCATTTTAGCATGTGCATTAGCTCCTAATTGAAAATCAAGGTAAGTGGGTGGAGTCCTCCATGTTAATCACTTTGAATTATTTCCTTCTGCATTCCTTTGTATCCTCTTTGTGCATGCATATTCCTTCATGAAACCACTTGTAATTGAGTTTAAATTCCTACAAAATGATATAGAAATTTCCAATTAAATTTTCTCAAATTATTATATGCACAAAAATAACCATTTTTTCCTTGGATGAAGATGAATATGTAACAATTTCATATAATTTGAATTTTGATTCAAATAAGTTAAAATACTCAATATGATCATTTATTCAGTTTAAATAGTTTGTGAACAATTGTGTAAACACTTATCGACTCTAGGCGTTATTAAAAAGAATTTTTTTATATACATACACCTAGATCAAATAAACCGAGGCTAAATATACCGATCATGCACTGCCTTTCGGGTTTACATGAGAAAGATACATAGCATGGCGAGTGTACACACAAGTGTGTACACCTGTCGATCGTAGGTGTTAATAGAAAATATTTACGTATACAATTTTTTTTTGAAAAGAGAGATCTGAAGAATCATCTTAGCACCATTTAACTTCGTAGACAAAAAAAATGTTATATCCTTTACTTTAAATTCACCACTTTTTAAAATAAAGATTTTCAATTAGGATGTATTTCATAATTAACACGTACGAATCTTCTTATATGCTAGTTAAACCATTGTTATTTGTAATCAAACTCATTTTTTTGTTAAGACAAATAAACTATCAAATTCCAATTTAATAAGTTAAAACCATATATTTATCCTATAGTTTTTTTTAAAAAAATAAATCAAAATTTCTTAAATAAAATTGTTTTTTTTGTTTTTTGTTTTTGAGATTTTTTTTTGCGAAGAAAAAGTAAAAATAAATCATAAAAAATCAAAAATGAAGATGAGTCTCACCCCCACACTTGATTTTGACCGTGTCCCTACAGTCAACACAAGTGGAAGGAGAAAAATAAAAACATAACCTTTATTTAAATGAAAATGAAAAAATGATTATTTACATGACATCAGAAAGTATGTCATTAAAGAGTAAATGAACCGGTCTTTCAAAAACCGATTCCTTTGTCTTGCCAAGTATGCGAGACACAGCTTAAGTGCAGAAAACCAAATCATACAAGATTTTGAAATCGAATGTGGATTTGGAAAAACGAATATCGTTTTATTAAAAATCGTATGAGTTGTTTTATTTTCGATGATTTTTGGGGTAGATATAATGATAGATTGAAATTCAACTTTATTTTCACCAAATTGAAATTGAAGTTTGTCATTGAAAAATTCTTCGAAATTATTGATTTCAAAATCAAAGTGGTGATTTAAATCTTCCCCGTCGAAATTTAACAACTCGTCGTCCAAAAGTCCAAAAAATTCATGTTCATTAAGTTCGTCTTCCTTTGATGGATTATCAACAACTTCATTGCATATTTCAAGTTCAAAATCCAAAGTTGTTGTATTTAAATTTTCGAAATCAAGAAAAGGAAGATCGAATTTTAAATTTGGTTCTACACCCTCAAAAGAATTGAAATCTAACTCAATTACCGTGTTTTCAACATCTTCATTAAGATTATTATTTTCAATTTCAAAAGTTGTTATTTGAAAATAGTCGTTTTGGGTAAAAGATGGATTATTGTTTGACTCGTCACACGTTGGGATTTGGTTTGTTTTTCACGTTGTTTCATATATGTTTCAAACAGCGAATCCATGTGATCATCGTAAATTTCGTTCATTTGCTCGACAAAATCCAATTTATAGTTATTAGCATAAGAGTTTTCACTTTGAAATTGTTGAGAACAAAGATTTTCAATCGTAACGTGGTTAAGATTATTCCCCTTGCCAAATTATTTTGAAAAGTTGTTTTCGTTTTCATTTTGAGTTTGAAATTCATTTTGGAGTTTGAAATTGAAGTGTCGTGGGTTATAATCGAAATCGTTTGAATTTTTAATTGAATTCAAATTTTGAAATCCTTGACTTGAGTTATTATACAAATATGAATTACACAAATCATTTATCATTTAATTTTGTTGTGTAGAGAGTTCAAGTAAATATGATATCATTTCAATGCTATGTTCGAGGTTTGAGGTTTGCTCATTATTTTGAAAACTTTGTTGTTCAAAATTTGAAGTGTTTAAAGAATAATTGTCGTTAAAATATTCATACGAATTTGGAGTGAAATCATATAGATTATATTGATTTTCACAACTATTGTAAAATTCAAATGAGTGGAGAAACTCGAACATTTTCAAGAATGTTTGTATTTTTTTAATAAAGGAAAAGTATTTACAAATAAAATTTATTTTCAAAAGGAAAATTGATTTTTGTTTTGTTTTTGATTTTTCAAATCTTGTTTTTTGTTTTTTTGAGAAGATTTTTTTTGAATTTTGGTTTTTCTAAATTTTTTTGGATTTTTAAAAATTCAAAGGATTTATAAATTTCAAAGGAAAAGGAATATATACAATTTTTTTAGTTTTGGATTTTAATTTTTTTTAAATATGTATGAACTGATACAACTAAATGAATGCAGAGGTTAATTACAAATGATTTATCCTAAGTTAACCCAAAATTGTATATTCACACATTGTCTTAGTTAAATAAGATAGTTCTCATTGCGTAACGGACAGAATTTATCGGTGCACCACGAATCACCGTAGCAATGCAGCCGAAGGTTTAAGTACTTTCAGAGGAACAACCACTATAATATTTACGAATCACCGTAATATTTATAAATAGTTATTACTCTGTCGTAACCTAGACACTAAGAAATTAAATTGTCCAAAGTAGACAAATTGCTAATGTATAATTAAGTGTTATCGTTATTATTAATCAAAATTGTAAGATGATATGCAAAGCAGAAATTAAATGTGTATTAACAATGCAACTACAAATGGATTTTTTTTCCTTTTTTGTTTTTTTATTTTTTTATTTTTTTATAAAATGTAAATGCAAGCTACCAACAATGCAAACTAAATAAAACAATAGATAAGGTTGCAAATTTTTTTATAAGCAAGCAATTTTTTTGGTAGCAGTTGAGAGAAGCAAGCAACTTTTTCGATCTGCTTTGGCAACCCAAAAAAACAAGATATATACAATTGTTTTTTCTAAACAAATTAAAAAAAACAAATGAAAAACAAACAAAATAAATTTTAAAAGTTATTTTTTTTTGATAAAACAAGACTAAAAACGAACTAAACAAAACAAATAAATATTCAATTATTCTTTAGAGTAAAACAACCCACAACCCACAAATCAAAAACCTCAAATCCGCAAATAATTTTCTTCTGCTAAAATGAAGTATCAAACGCAAATTAAAGGGGGTGATTTTCTTCTTTAAGACAAACACAAACAACTCGAATATAACAAACGTAAGAGGAAATCGCGATTTCACGGAAGCATAACTCAAATAAATAACGCGATTTGCAGTGCAGATGTTTGGCGATTGGTTATGGGATTAAAGGCGAATGGGTATTTGGGATTCACGTTGGTGTTTTGGGGGTTACGGTGGAAAGTGGTGGTAGTGTTTCGATTTGAGGTTTCGAAGTGGTCGTGGTGATTGTCGGGGCGACGATGAGGCCGAGTTATTGTAGTTTGACGATATGTAGGTGGTGTATGTTAGTGTAGTGAAATGGAATGCTGTTTTTGGAGGGGATAGCTGGTGGAGACGGTTGATTATTAGCAAGCAGCGGCAGGTGATTCAGTGAATAAAATGTGGATTGGTGGAACAGTCAGCAAGTGAATGATGTTTTGGCACCGGGGTGAAAGTTCGGTGGGAATCAGAATGTAGGCAGGTGGTCAGTGTGGCAGTTTTGGTCAATGAAAGGAATGGTCACACTAATTTGCTGTAATGGGTGACTGCTCTGGTGAAATGGTCTTGCTGTTTCAGGGGCAGTTTGTTGAAGGGAGGCGGGCAGTATATTGATGTGGCAGGCTATTGTGGTGAAGCACTGATGATGGTTGCTGTGTTGTATAAGTTGTTGTTGTTGTGGTTAGTAGAGTGGATGTTGGTTTTAGCAGTGTGACATGGGCGATGTTAGTGAAGAGTTGAATGAAAGTGGCAATGAGATTGTACTGATGTCTCGAAGGTAGTAGGTTGAAGTGCTAGTTTATTGTTGATGATAAGATGATGTGACAGGGCAGTTGCAATGGAATTAATAAATGAAGCAGTGAGGACAGTGATGATGGGGTGGCAATTGAATTATACAGTAGAAGTATATGCAGTGCACTGGGTCAATGCACAGAGCAGAGATGATAATGGTTTTGGTTGTGTGTTGTTATATTGCTATGGTATGGTAGAAGTAGGTTGTGAAGATGGCAATAAGTGGTTATGATGTGGAATAGTTTAGGCAGGAAGAAGGGGATGGAGGTGGTATTGCAACAGTTTTTTTTCTTTTCTTTTGGCTGATGTTTGGTAACTGAAGTTGCAGTGGGAAATTATGTTGGAGAGGAGTATACTAGTCGTTTAGGAGGAGTAGTGAGCTAATGGTTGTTCTAATGTAAGTTCAATGGAAGAAGCTTGATCAGAGGCGATGGTGGAAATGTAGGGGTTCAAAGCAGTTTGTATTAGGGCTGTCAATTTCCTACACGACCCGAAACACGACCCGAAACCCGCACGGAAATTAGCAGGTTAACCCGACCCGTTTGAGTTGGCGGGTCATTTTCGGGTCAGCCCGAATTTGACCCGTTTATAAACGGGTGGGTTTCGGGATGACCCGCTAACCCGAAATTGACCCGTTAACAACCCGTTTACACTTATATAGGTTGACCCGACCCGTTTACGACTCGACCCGTTTATGACCCGTTTGTACCTTATACGGGTATGCGGGTTGACCCGACCCATTTACGACCCGTTCCAACCCGTTTACGACCCATTTATACCTTATACGGGTTGACCCAAACCGTTTACGATCCGTTTACACCTTATATGGGTTGACCCGACCCATTTACGACCCGACCCGACCCGACCTGTTTATAATCAGGTTGCACGGGTCGGGTCGGGTCAACCCGTTTATAAACGGGACGGGTTCGGGTTGAGTTTTTATGACCTGTTTAACAAACGGGTTGACCCGGCCTGTTTAAAATCAACACGAACCCGACTTGACCCGACCCAAACCCGACCCGACCCAACCCATTGATAGCCCTAGTTTGTATGCAGAAGAGTAGGGGATTAGATGATGGTTGGAAGTTGTTTGCAGATTTTGCAGGCTTGTTTGTGTAACAACAGTCTTGCTAGAAGGGATATGGGTTGTTTCTGGTTTGTACTGGTTTTGATGTAAGAGGAGCAGAGGGAGTTGTAGAAGTGTGTTTGTTTGTGGAGGAGATGTAGTGATTGAATGATGCGCAGGCAAGTTTGGCCTAGGAGAGTATATGACAGTTTGTAGTGTATTTTTTTTTGTTTTGCAAATGTAAAAAAAGAAAGAAAGAAGTGAAAACAAAAAATGTAAATCTAAAAGTATAGATGTAAAATGCAAATGCAATAAACTGTTTTTTTATAGAAATTATGTATGTTTTTTTAAATAGAAATGCAATGCAAAACAAATAGAAAACAACGATCACACAAACAAATGCAAGCAACAATCACACAATTTTTTTTAAATGCAATACACACAAAATGAAACACACAAATATCAAACAAAAATGATTCGAAGAATAGAAATTAAATTCGAAGCAAATCCTTGGCAACGGCGTCAAAAACTTGTTTAACGGTAGCTTTTCTATCGATTAGAAAAATACCGATAAATTCTAAAATAAAATAACGACAAGCGCACGGCGTATTATCGTAGTACGTGGCGAGTACGGGTCGATCCGTAGGGATTTGTTGATTTTAAATTTCTATTTAATCAAATTAACCAAAGATTTAGAGAGTGATTAACTAAAAAAATAAGAAAAATGACAAACTAGCAAAAGAAAATAGATAAAAATATGAGAGTGCAGATGAACTTTAGAGATAAATCCACTCTCTAGATCACATAGTTCAACACAACATGAAATTACGATCTCTCTTATTTGGTCATTAGTTAGTTTAATTGATATGTTTATCATAAGTATGGCCTATTTGTGCTATTAATTAGCTCAGCATAAGCCATCAAACTATAACACACCCCTTAAGTCACTATTTACAATCATGAAAAATGACAACAAGTTGAAAATGAAATCTATTTTAAGCATGACCTATTAGCTATTATTTAGAAATATAAGCCATCAAATTTTAATTTCGAAATCACTTTATTACCATAATCATATGTATATGAAGAGGTAATTTTTATTTGTGATTGTTTAAGCATAGCATATTTGTTATGAACAATATAGACCATCAAATTCAACATAAAACAATAAATCACGTCAACATTCATCTTTCCATTAAGCACAAAAAGAGAGCAATAATTATCAAAATGTTAAGCTGTATAATTAGAGAGCTTCATTACCCCTAAATTGAAGGGTTTTAGCTTCTCATATTTGCTATTAAATCAACAAATATAGCTTGCAACATGAAAGAAAAAGAAAAAGAGAGCAAAGAGAGAAAAAAAACTATTCTAATTGCATGAAAAATAAATCTACACTACTAACATGAAAGTAAATAAACAAAAGAAGCATGTAAAAGAAAGAGAGCACTAATTAATATTGCATAAAAAATGAAAGTTACATGAAAATAAAAATGGTTAAGTAGACATGGAAAAGAGAAAGAGAGCTTTGATTTATTGTCTAAGTTAAAACTAACTAAATAGAGACTAAGGAAGAAGAGGTTACATGAAACATAAGGGATATTTATATATGTGTTAAACCCTAATTCATATTTTTAGGAAATGCCCAAAATGCCCTTGAGGTAGTGTGGCCATCAAGTAATCATTAGCTCCAATATCACCCACTTAAATGTACATGAAGCTATAATGGCCTTTTAGCATATGCATTAGCTAATAATTGAAAATCAGGATAAGTGGGTGGGGTCCTCCATGTTCATCACTTTGAATTATTTCATTCTTTATTCCTTTGTATCCTCTTTGTGCATGCATATTCGTTCATAAAACCACTTGTAATTGAGTTTAAATTCCTACAAAATAATATAGAAATTTCTAAATAAATTTTCTCAAATTATTATATGCACAAAAATGACCATTTTGCCCTTGGATGAAGATGAATATGTGACAATTTCAAATAATTTGAATTTTGGTTTAAACAAGTTAAAATACCTAATTATTTAATTTAAACAGACTAAATATGGTGGTATAAATATGCATATTTACGTGCATATCACCATTTATTAATTTAAACTAGTAAGCATGATTTAGTTTCCAAGAGATCTCAAGTCACTTTACAAATCAACATACTAGCTTCCTCAGCAAATACAACACATAGGCAAGTGCATAACTTATATATCCAGGCCATAACACAATACATTAAGAAAGATCATAACTTTAACATCAATTCACAACTAAACTACGATTTCAAGTTCACAACCAAGTAATACATATAATTCCACATATTAGCAACACATACACACAACCAAGAGCACATTAATAACTGGCAACATAAAAGTTGAAACTTTTAAATTAAAAGTGAGTTTAACTCACCAAAAGCAACAAACCAAATTAGGACTAGAACTTTGAAAAGGCTCTAGATCTTTGGATTCTCTTATAAAAAGTGATTATTTGCCTAAGATCTTGAAAAGTGGGCTCAACCTAGGGTTTTATAGGCTTGGCCAAGGGTGTAGAAGGTGAATGTGGGTTTGTTTTAGGAGGAGGAGGGTACAAGAAGAAGACAGGAGTGATTTTTAACTGTTTTTAGGTATTAAAAGGAAGAAAAGAAATGAATTTTAAAAATATTTGGAAACCAATAAAAGGTGTTGAAAACATAAGGAAGAAGATGTAAAATTTTAAAGTAGAAGATGAAAATGAGGATGGAGAGAGAAATTTGAATTTGCTATTATAGCAAAAGAGTTTTGGAAATACCAAAATGCCCCTAAGTACGACTACCCTTAACTAATTTAATACCACATCATCGCACCCTGTCATCATCTTCCCTTCCACATGCAACACCCATTGCACCCCTTATGACCACCATACACAACACTTCCTCTTGTACTTATGATATTAAATGAAAGTGGCATTTCATATTTTACATTTTATTTAAATTTTAATTTGAAAAAGTGTCACATCTCTTACTTTTTACTTAAACCATTATTCACCGTGTTATTTTACTAACCACGCTGTGTCTGTATGTTAACTCCAATGTGCACAACGTTTCTGACAACTTTTAAACATCAAAAAGTCAAAAATTCGGAAAACGATTTCCGTTCACATTTTCTATTTTTCTTTGAACTAATTATTTTTGTAAACACATTTTAAAAACCATTTCACCGTCATTAGTTATAATTTAAAAAGGTTTACTTTGAGTAATAAAGTCCATTTATCAATTATTTAAAAATATTTAATCATCCTTATTTAAAGTGATAAAATTTTGGATCGTTACACTCTGCTTCCTCCCTTATCCTTGCAGACACCAACTTCAAACCTCTTCCTAGCTTTGTTCTTGCTCTAAGGCAATATTGCCTTGCATATAGCTCATAGATTATGAGTGAAGGGGGAGATGTGAAGCATCCCCTACTTGAAACCCAAAGATGAACACCATCGATGGTGCAGTCATCCCCAGAATTACCTTCGGGCGACTGAAATAAGTTCATTATAATATGAAAACACAGATAAGTAAATAGAGAAGCTAAAAAAATTTCATTACATAATGATTTTACTTAAGTATTCTTTACATGAACTACTGTCAATATTTCACAAATAGCATGCTCATGCAGGAGTCAAATATAAATAGAAAATAACATAATAAAGAGTCAGATCCACATATGATGATGCGACCCGCACTTTATCATACAACGAAAATAAAATATTTATTAGCTAAACAGCCACCTATTCCATCTTCGGTCCACGTAGTACAACAATTATTCCAAATCCTCCTAAGCCCATATACTTAGCTTACTCAAATGAGTACCCACAAGTTTATAGGGAAAACAAAAATAAAAACATGGGTCAGACAAAAAGTCTAGTGAATAATACTATCCCAAAAAACAAACATATTTCGAGGCTAACGTGAACAACACATATTAGGTTTTCCTTTCACTATTCAGATATCAAGAGTAGAACACTTTATACTACTGATGCGGTTATTTCTTATTTACATCTTCATTCAAATACTTCCGTAAGAAGATTTTCTTTACTTCTATGCACCCTACGCAGACCTAACCCTCTTCTTAGTTTAGATGGCTTTTACATCAGAATATAGAATATTGCACTTCTTATGTAGACACCACCTAGTTTCTGTGATGACCACTTATACCACTAGCACCAATAACAACTAAATAGCACGCGGCAATTGTGCTTGGCCAATACAAGACGATCGTCGGGGCTTAAAATAAACAAATTCAGCATATAACCTTTCATATAACTCATAGTGCATGGAAAAAATATAATATCACATATAAAACTAAACAAATAGTAATAACAATGTGAACTACTCATCAAAGTATAATATCTACCTAGTTATACATCAAATGTCATAGAGTATACAACATGATCAACTCAATAGACTATCTCAACAAATAGAAATAAGCAAGCACCGCCTGGGCTCCATAGTGTTTCTTAGTGGAAAAATGTAGTAATCCATATATGTATGTATGTATGTATGTATGTAAGTATGCATAATACGAGATTGCTCCATCTAGCTTGTCCTTCGAACGGCTACTGCGTCATTTAGACCTGTTATCTAGTCTACCCATTTAAGAGTACCACAATAATAAGAAGCAAAGCATTAAACCTCAGCTCAGACAACAGTCTGATGTGAGAAGTAAATGGATCTCAATATACTATATAGGTAAATGTGGTAAAGAAAAATAGTAAACGAACCATACCTGACCTGTCCCTACAACCAAAGAGTTAGCGCGTAACACTATAATATGCTACTATGCAATATCATAAAGGTACTATACAACAAAAAATGGTGGATGTCTAGATAACCCTATCTCCAGTACCTATTTCCAATGATATTCCCGAGTGATAGCCCATTAAAGAAAGCAACCATAGTATCCATCAAGAAATACCCATAATCACTCATCCCTATGCTTTGAATATATGATAACTCGTATCACCTCCTTACCGCCAGGGACTAATGGAAATCACGGATTCATTGTACTCTCGCATCATGTAGACCAAAGATTGATATGTGCCTCATAGCCCAAAGCAACCCACTAGACCCAAAGCCACTGATCCTGGGTATCCATGACCTCTAATTCTTCCTCTAGAAGTGTCACATCCATAGGACCTACTAAAACAACTCGGTACCTACTTAAATAGGTCGGCACCGACTTGTTTCCTTAGCCAACTATTGGCTAAGTTTTCTTTCTCTCTTTCCTTGGTTCTAGTACTTCATTCCTAGAACGTTTTAACCCCGATTCATTCTTCAAACCATTTCGGTTCCAACCCATAACATCTATCTTCGAGTTTTAGGAAATAACTCGGCACAAATTCAAGCACTTAGCCAAATTCCTACACCTTGTGTAACATCCCGTTTCTGGAGGCCAAAAGAAAAGCGCTACAGATGCTGTAGTCATCTATAGTATTAACTTCTGGTGATAAAATATGGTAATGCACTTGGTATACATAATATCAAAAGCATTTGAATATGAACAAAATCACAGATTTCAAAAAACAACATTTTACTGATTACATTTTAAAACAAAAATTCATATTTAAGTTATATAATCCCATAGTCATTTACCAAGTAAAGATCAAATATATCAATTACAATATACGCCAAGAGCGACATATGACAATGCCCTCTTAGTTGACCAGTGTAAATATAGTCATAACTGACTTAATATACACAACGGAATAAGCAAAATAAACTATAACTCCTTATTAGCTATCCGTCAGCCACCTACTCGTCTTTGGAAGCTTTATTCGCCAAAATTTCTAAATCCTGAAAACTTTAATCCTCGGCCTAGTCAAATAATTTTGAGTACCCGAGAGTTTAAGGGAAAACCAAAACTTCAAGTCAGACATAAAGCCTGGTGTGAATAATACTATACATCTCTATTATTAATATTAAGTGAGACCACGCCGCTTAGCGGAACGAGTTTCTCCTCACCTATATCCTTTTAAAACATATCTTTTGCAAACCTTTTCCTGCAACCCAAAACTGGTTGAAATCTATAGAGCATTATTGTGTAAACATACGTATCAGGTAACAAATGAACTATCTGTTCAAACATTATATTTTTGTTTGGCTAACTATTAGCCTTTGGTTGACTCAGGCCTCCAAGACAATATATCAAAATTTATCTAACATCTATTAGACACTCCTCTTTTGGATGGTCTGCCCTAAACTATCTGCTAAATATTCTCTTCTGGATGGTCTGTCCCTAAATTACCTTCTCCCAAGGTCACTTGATCCCAATGGTTTTGCGTGCTCACCAATAACATATCTGTACACAAACATATATTCCTTTCAGTGTGTAATCATTATTTTAGTCTCACCATGTGACAAAGTCCTACACACTGGAATTTTGGACAAAATTAGCTGGGGATAATAGCTAATATATAGGGCGCGACCTATACTAGTCTCATCTGAGTCATTTTACTTAGGGATCCATTCCGATAATTTTCCTCGAAAACTTTTTCAAAATAATTTAAAACCTTTAAATCAAACTCAAACAAGGAATATAACCTATCTGTATACAAACATATATTCCTTCCGGTGCGTAATCATAATTTTAGTCTTATCTGTGACAAAGTCCTACATACTGGAATTTTGGACAAAATTAGATGGGGCTAATAGCTAATATATAGGGCTCAACCTTATACTAGTCTCATCTGGTATTCTAATATCTGAGTCATTTTACTTAGGGATCCATTCCAATAGTTTTCCTCGAAAACTTTTTCAAAATGATTTGAAACCTTTAAATCAAACTCAAACAAGGAATATATATATATATATATATATATATATTGTATGCTTTACGCAAAATCACATTGTCATGTTTTATACACACACACACTTAAATCACAGTTGGTGAAAACATTTAAACCTTTAAAAATACCACTTTCGAATTCATTGAAAGTATCCCTTTCGAAACCATTCTCAAAGTCATTTCGAAACCACTGAAAAACCTTCCTTTCGAAAGCTTTAAAAACTTAGATATCGTTCTCTTAAAACCTTTAAACATTGCCTTTCGAAATCTTTGGAAAATCTTTCCTTTCAATCCTTCCGAAACAACCATAAAAACCTTCCCTTTCGACTCCTTCGAAACCATTGGAAAATCTTTCTTCAAACCTTTCGAAATCATTGGGGAACCACCCCTTCAAAACCTTCATTTAAAACACTTTCGAAAGCATTAAAACACTAAACCTTTCGAATTGGGTTCAATTTAAAACATGTGGAAACTTTTTGAAACTATCCAAAATTTTACTCCTTTAAAACCTTTGAAAACTATTTTGGTAGAAACCATTTGGATTATGCCTTCAAGTAGAGCAAAAGGATCAGAAACCCATTAATGTCGAAAGCATGCCTTTTGAAATCATTCCTAAGTAAAGAAATGATGGTATCAAAACCGTCCCTTTGAAAGCATTGGAGTAGTGGTCATGTTAAAGCAAAACAAAGCAAAGCAACTCTTTCGAAACTAATCTCGGTCGAAAGGTAGAAAGAGGCAGTCAGGTTTTTTTCGACCCTATCGAAAGCATTTATTTAAAAACAAAGGCACAACCCAATCGAAATCATTTTTTAAAACCCATTTGACACGGTCGAAAGCCAACCAAGTCGAAAGGTATTCAATCAAAAGCAAGCACGCACATTTTCATTTAAAAGCAAAGAAACGCTTTGACCCCTTCGGAACCTTTGGTTTTGACACAATGCCTTCCGCCTCTTGTCCAATTGACTACGTACTAGTTACCTGATATCATGTATATTGGTTTCGATAGAGTTGGAGGCGAAGGTACGGAGGCGGAAGCCTGGTGTCGAAAGCATCAAAACAGTCAAAGCTATGTAGATTAGTCCTTTTAAGCTATTTCTTTGTACGTAACATGCCTTATTTGTCAAATTATGATTGGTTGCAAGTTTCTCTTTTCTAAAAGTACTTCCAATTTTCAAAAATAAAAAATTAAATTATTTTATAAAATACCCCCTCCTTTTTATAAATATATAAAATGTTAAGTCCCATACCTTAAATAATTTTATATATCCACTAAAACACTTAGAAAAATTCTACAAAAATTTCAAAAAATCAATTTTTATGTGTTTTCTAACATGTATAAATTCCAGATCCAAATCATTAATTATTTAACCATCAATAATCTTTAACCTAAAATAACATTTTCTTCAGTAGAAAATTTATATAAATTCCACATAAATTCAGAAAATTCTGAAAATTGAAACCATCTCTAAAATATTATTTGCGTTCTATATAAAAATTCGCAAGACATTTGGATGTCATTTAATAGGGTTTTCACATTAAAACATATCATAAAATCAATATGACCATGCATAGATCATCAACAAGTATATATAATTATTCCATCATTCAAAAACATGGCAAAATATAGCAAATATATTCGGATTCATCTTAAAAACCGAAAACAATAAGAAATATGAGATGTAAACATTATTCGCCTTAGCTTTAGAGATTAAAGAGATTGAGATGTGAATGGATTTGATTTCATTAAGCTTCTTCCTTAGCTTGTCTCAATCTTATTCCTCTTGCTCTTGTTAATGGTGGCTGGCCTTAAGTTTGAAAAGTTTCGAAAAATGAGAAATGGACGTACATGGAGATACACGGCCAAGGTTTAGGGTATAAGAATGGCCTCTTTCCTATTTTACCCCTCCCATATATCACCTTAACTCTTCTTTTAATTAACTGTTTAAATGACATGGCTACCCCTTAATTAAGATCAAATTTTAATCCCATAATCAACACCATTATTTTATTTAATTTAGTTAATTAAATATCCTAAATAATTTAACTAAAAATATAGGGTGTTACAAACTCCCGTCCTAAAAGAATTTTGTCCCCGAAATTACGATAAGGTACAAAATAAATCAATCAAAGCGGTAAAACATACCATCAAATAAGTCAGGATAAGTGCCTCTAATCTTGCTTTCAGTCTCCCAAGTACAGTCTCTCTCATCGTCACTCCACCAAACTTTCACTAGTCTAACTGCCTTATTCCTGAGTCCCTTCTCATCTCTTGCAAGTATACCAACTGGTTTTCTAACTATAGTCAAGTCTGGCTCTACTACTAAATCCCCTAACACTGTCAGTGCTATGTTAGTCTCCGTGTCTCTAACACACTTTTTGAGATGAAAAACATGGAAAACATCATAGAATCCTGCCAAACTGCTCGGTAACTTTACTCTATACATGAATTTCCCGATCCTCTCAACAATTGGAAAAGGTTTAACGAACCTCGGTGCCATTTTCCTCGATCTTTCAAATCTGTTCCCACCCTTCATCGGTGATACCTTACCAAAAACCTGATCTCTAGCTGAGAATTCTAAATCTTTTCGTCTCTTATCTACATAACTCTTCTGCCTAGATTGAGCCTCCTTCATTCTAGCCTGAATGACCTTAATCTTTTCTGCATCTTCTCTAACTAAATCTGGACCAAGAACAAAGCCTATCCCTGGTCTCCAACCAACAAACATGAGATTTGCATGGCCTTTCATACAAAGCTTCAAATGATGACATTCAAATACTAGTCTGATAACGTTGTTATATGGAAACTCGACTAAATGCAGATGGTCTTCCCATGATCCCTTGAAATCAAACACACAAGCTCTTAACAAATCTTCCTAGATTTTGTTAACTCTTTCCATTTGCCCATCTATGATTGGGTGGTAAGCAATACTCATCTTGAGCTTGGCTCCTAAAACTTCCTGTATACTCTTCCAAAACTCACTAGCAAATAAGAAATCTCTATCACTAACTATACTACTACGAATTCCATGCAGTCAACCCACATTCTTCATAAATAACCTCGCCAAAACAGGTGTCGTTCTAGTTGACTTAAGTGGAATGAAATAGACACTCTGGGTCAATCTATCCACTATGACCCAGATACTTTCATTTTCTCTATTCGACCTTCACAACCCATCAATAAAATCCATAGAAATTGAATCTCACTTCCATACTGAAATCTCCAATGGTTGAAGCAATCCACTAGGCTTCTACTGTTTAGCCTTTACCTGTTGGAAATTCAAGCACTGCTTTACCCATAAGCCAATATCCCACTACATTCCTTCATAGAAGAAACATCTTTTCATATCCTAATGTAATGAACCGATTTTCGATGCCCGAAAATCAAACCATTTGGATCTAAGAAGAAGAAGGTAGAAGAAGAGAAAACAAAACAACAACAGAATCTTACCATCGCAGTGGAATAAAATATAATAGATAATAACAGATCTTTACTGAAAAGAAAAATATATATGTTTTATACATATTATCAAAATACAACATCAGAGTTCAATATAATCAACAACATACTCAGGATGGTTATAATATCTCATCCTTCCAAATCTGAATACACAGCGGAATATACATCAAATACGTCGGATACATCTCGTCATCTAGCTCGTCTCCTAAGCTCCACAGCAATCCATCCAGACTCTGTACTCTATAATACTCGGTCTGACCCGATAATTATAGTTAAATAATACCCGATTCAGTCTGGAAAACCAGCGTGAGAAATCACACTCAATTGGATTATTAAAGTTTCAAAAATCCTTTGAAAATCAAAAGCATCTTGTAAGACCACGTCACAAATAAACATGTCGGGTTTTTACCTTACGATAGCCAAAACATTTCTTATCAAAGTCCTCTGATACTATAATAGTGTCTATACACAAATACTTATTCAAATAGCTAAAATTGTTACATGATTAAATTCCAGCATGCTAGCCACAAAGTGGGCTCTACAAACAAAAATCGTAAAGGCACGTAGGGAGAATGGATTTTCAACTAATGACTAGGCACTGGGGTACCACCTGTCATAGTATGTAGCCTAGATCACCGTACCTAGGATCCCTCCCGATCCCCTGCAACACAAGACCGGGACTACCCCTTACTGGATAACCCCGAGTAAGATCACCCCACGGTTGGGATCAGCAACCGCACCACACTGCCAAAATAAAAGGGACATTTAGACAGGGATGACCTTACCCTAATGGGCGCTACCCACTTAGCCTTGCTGCATAACCCTTGATTTTCAGTCATTCCCGGTTGATGAGGCTCGAGGCTAAGCATTACCTTTTTAGAATGTATCACTTAGAATGCTCACCATCCACTTGACGACGTTATGAAAGCATTCATCCATACAAGTCCATCTCGGGTTCGAACGAAACCAAAGGGACTACTCCCACTACATCCATTTTGGAATCATCCTCAGGATTAGTAGCGATTAACCCTTGCACTTCACTACTCCACCTTCGACTCCAAGCTCTTGTCTTCCTCACGAAAACATTCAAACCGGATCGAAGTGGTTTTCGAGAAAAAAATCCCGATCCCGGTCTCTTCGAAATGATCAACGCATTGGCCAATATTGATAATCGGTTATTTAACTATAAAATAACATTCACAAGCAATCATCAAGCCATAATAATTTCTCCCAAATTATTAAAATTCTCAAAATATCTTCACATGATATTTTCCACTTTCCAACCCTTTTTGAAAATAGTTTCAAACCATTTTCTCTCATGGAATAAATTCCCCAAATATTTTTGATTCTCACTGAAATCACCAAGTACAAAATACTTTAGATTTTAAAATAGTTTAAAACACTTTATTATAAAATATACTTAAAAACAATTAAATTATAAATACTTTAATACTTTATTCAAAAATTAATACTTTAAGAATATTTAAAATAAAACTATTTAAAAAAATATAAACTAAATTTTAAAATAAAAATTAAGCCAAACTATATTTAAAATAAGAGATTACGAAATTCTATACAAGTTTTTTTAAATTGAACTTTGACCAAACTATCCTTTAAAATAAAATTATTTTATAAAATATAAATATCAATAATTATCTTTTTAAAACATAATACCAATTAACCTTTAAATAGATACTGCTAAAATAAATTTGAAAAATATTTACTTTAAAATTTAAAACATTTAAAAAAAGTAAATTTTCTAGAACATTTCTTTATAACAATTTTTTAAAGCCTTTAACTTATACATAAAAGTCTCCTTTAAAATATACTCGGTTTTCCAGGAAAATACTTCCCATTTCCATACCTTTGTAAATAAATCACTATTTATAAAACAAATAACCCATTCCTTTATAAATTCCTACCGCGAAATTTATACTTCCAAATATCCACTGATATCCATTTTACTTTATAAACCCAGTTTATAAATTTTATAGTCCCATCCTCCTTTAAAATTCCAATTTCAAACACTTAAATCAATTTCAAATTGATTTCCAAATTACTCCATTTTGAAATAAATTCCTTTATTTACTCAATTTATTTCAAATCCCATTAACTTCAGATTTTATTTCTTAATTATGATTTAAAATCTTTTTAACTGAAAGTACCAATTTTATATTTCCCTAATTTCTTCTTTATCCTTTCCACTAAATATAAACCTTGAATTTTAAAATAAATTCTTCATTCCTTTAAATAATAACACTTGAGTTTAAAAATTCACTTATTCTCGTTTATTCAAAAATCTCATTTCCCATAATTGGAATTTTATTTATTAGAATTTAGAAATCAACTTTTATTCTTTTCCAATTCATTCTTTAATTTATCCCAAATTCTCTAAAATAATTTTACTTACAAATTCTCTTTTTAATTTTTTTTTTCAAAATCCAATCTATATAATTTTGGTAAATCTGTATACCCAAATATATTCAATCACAGCATAGCATCCATTATTTTCACTTACCATCGTAATCTATCACAGATTATAAATAGAATAGTTAAACAAATCAAAATATTTTGAGGAATCCAGTTGAATCCCTCCAACCTGTTTCTCTGCATCCACAGATGTTAGCACAATATAAAATACCAATTCCACTTCGAGGTGAAATATCGCGGTATATGGGATTAAATAATATCATCTGCTACCATGCGGCGCATAGGGTCTCGTCCGCTATATAATGCGGGAAATCAATCACTCCAATATACTATATACTACTATATAATATATATACCGCATCCAATCAATTTCAATCATTCAACCAATTATTTAAATTTAACCATTTAAATTTAAATAGCAACCAGATGAGTGAGAGTAACTCACATTTGATTTTAAGTTGCATTCCACTTCCATCTCGACCATTTCTTCACGGTTTCAGACCTTGAATAGCATTATATAATTTATTAATATTTGAAATAGTCAAATAGCTAATTACCATTAAATTAATTCAGTTAACTAATAATTTATTCTAATAAATTTTTTTAATATATTATTCCTGGTAACTAAAATAATTTAGATTTCATTAAAGAAATAAGCTTCACCATTTCAGAATTATGCTTGTAAATGGATATGTAAATTTACTTTTCCTTTAAAATTATTTATATATATGTATATATATACTTATACAAGTATTATATATAGATTTTCAAAAATCTAATTTATACAAAAACCCTTCAACATTTAAAAATTCCCTTTTCATTTCTATAAAAATAAACAGTAATTTCCTAACTGTATATAGAATTTCCTGTTCAATATATATTTTTAAATTTATACCAGGCAGCTAAAAAATATTTTCTACAGTTTATCTATATATATACATATATACAAAGAAAAATCTGTGTGTATATACTTCGCTGAAAAAAAGGTTTTCTGTTTAAAGTTATGTATATAATTTGTGCTTAAAGTTATGTAGCTAATTCAAATTTAAAAATGCAACGAACAAATGAAATACCTCACTGGCACAACTGACTCGGCGACGACGAGCATGAAACGAAACGCGACAGACACCACAATCGATAAGGCCAAAACTTCGAGACAGCCCTCTCCCTCTTCCCAAAATCCTTCGATCTGGTCATTTGTCTCGACGCTCTCTTCTCTTCGATAAATACGCCACGAATGCAAACCAAAGTCGATCTTGCCATCGTCGAAGACAACGCAACGATTTCCTCTCGTTATTTTTCAATTTCGATCGAATTTGCGAATTCGATTTGAACGAGTTACCCTCTTCGGCCATTTCATTACGAATGATTCAAATTAGAAGAGGTTTGAAAGAACATTAATAGGCTATTACTTTTCTCTGACCAGATGAGATTAAATTTTCAAAAGAAAAGGGCTTAGCTCTTTATTGAATTTTATATTTCTATAATTTTATAAGAAGGAAGACGCGTGTAAGATTAAGGGAAACACGTGTTTACGATGTCATTACGTGTTCAATTTTGTCTATTTCATATGAATATTTATATATAAAATTTAAATTCAAATTGAATTCGTCCCGATTTCAACCCACAATTTCAATCTCCTATCGAGGCGTGCCGTTAGACGTTTATAATGTTAAACCCATATTGCAGACACAATGGAAAAGGTTTCGAGTCATAGTTCGATCGTATGGAGAAGATAGCCTTTTAGACTAACTATTATATTGAATTTCCGATTTAATTTCAGCAACGATCACACAACAACTCCAAATACCACGAAAATTAAAATCTTATAATAAAGCACTATTACGAATCCAATGGAACATGTTTCGTTGAATTCCGAGGCTGTGCCTCGGAAGGCTATTTCCAAATATCAATCTAAACGATATATTTTAAAACTAAGCAAAACACCTTTAAATTCAAATTTAAGGCTTCCCTTATCTTCAGTATCAAAAATATAAATTTTCCATGCCCTTGAAATATTTTTAACCAGCTTAAAAATCAAGATTCAACATTTTACTAAATTTCCACTTATAAAATTCAATAATTTAATTATCTATATAAACAGTGATATTTGAAATTCAAGGTAAACTAGCCTTCAAATATTTAAAATCAATTAAATATTTCAATTTCAAATATCTAAAAATTCAAGGTTGTCACATTCCTCTCCCCTAAAAGAATTTCGTCCCTGAAATTACTAGTTAAGAGGAATGGTCCTTAATCCCATTAACTATTTTCTCAAACTAAGTTTTTAATTACTTCTCAAAACCAACAATTTTAACATCTTCTTCAAACACATTTTTCTATTGAAGTCACACTAACACTCTTACTAACTTCCCAACTTAACCTTAAGTTCCAAACAACACTATTAAGTCAATCATTCAAATGATAATTCAAATTCAAATTTTAAATTATCAAAAACTCTCAAAATTTTCTGACTCCTCAAATTCCCATAAATTTTTTCCAGCATCTCTTTTGCATCGCTAGCTCAGTACAACTACAAAATGACTCTACGGGCCCCCAAATTTCAAAAGAAAAACAAAATGCCAAGTGGCTAGATCGGAAACCCAATCAAATTTCATACAGAAATTCAAATACATACCTTTTGCCGAGCAAATTTCAATTTATCTTCTACAAACAAAAAACCCCATTTTCCTTTGCTTTTAAAACACCTGTATCCTACTTAGCAATAATGTCCAATTACAGCATCCAAAAACCATTTTATACATTTCTTTCAATAGTTTCAATATCTATTTCATTCAACCCCGTACGATGTACATATATCATCCGTATGTAATATAAAAATCCGATCACTCGCTCGATCACAAAATTCCACTTTCGAACTAAGATCGTCCATCCGACTTTCTTGTGTGGACTCAAATTTGGTTCCTTGATCAGAAACCGTCATTCTCCTTGCATAGCCACAAACAATGATAGAGAATTTCCAGAATCTATCAAAAATCCATATCCAGAATTCGGCGTTGAAAATCGAGTGAAAAATTCCAACTCAGATCGGTATGACTACCTCGAAATTCTATGCTCGAATCCGGATCAAACAACTGTGAATAAAATAATATACGTACATTTTACGTATTTAGCCCCAACTGATTTTTTATCTATATCAATTCTTTTTTATTCACACTTATTTTGATTTCTATTCACCTATTCACAATTACTCCATTTCATAACTTCCAGATTAAATTTCATCCAATTATTAACTTAGTATATTTGAATACCAAATTTACTTAAGAGCTTTCACCCTTAACTTTTCTTAAGTTTAATATAAGCATTTATATACTCGTATATTATTACATTCACTTCACCACTTTAGCCTTTATATCCACTTATTTTTAAATTGGATCTCCAAATCCATATGAATTCAATTTACCTTCATCTCAAGCCTTACTCAATTAATTATTTCATTAATTAGTCTCACTATTAATTTACTTAAATCCCAATGGATTTATTTCCAAACTATAAATTATTTTTAGTCTATTATGAATTCAATCTTCATCTTCACTTTATCACTTGGTTTTTATCTATATTTAATGAATTTGGATTCTCATTCCAAATAGATTCAATTTGCTTCAGTTTACTAATTTATCTCAAATCTTCCAGATTTTCATTTCCAATTCCATTTGAATTCAATTCATTTTCAAACTCTGAATATTGAATTTTATCAACTATCTTCCATTCACATCTGGTTCATACCATTATTTAAAATTAGTTCCACTTACTGATTTATTTTTAAATCTCAAACAATTTCTCATTCTCAAGCTTTATAATTTTTTTTCGCAGATTAAGCGGGGGTTAAAACTGGGCCCCTACCAGCTTTATTAAAACTAGAAAAGGAAAAAGCAAGAGCTCATTACAAAGTAAACAGGGAAAAGAAAAAAGAAGAAAAGGAATAGAAAACACTCAACAATATGGAAAAGAAATAACTACTACAAGTAGCAGCTAAGGAGTCCAAGGCTCAAAATGGATGTCGAGAAACTTGTATGGGCTAATCCTCAAACCCATCAGTATGTCATGCTTTAAGAAAGACCAAAAAATTTCCTTGCTTCTGCAGAGACCGTTGAAGCATCTCTTATTTCTTTCCTTTTAGATATTCACCATTAGTTTCGTTAGGTTGAAAAAAAAGGTAGTGCCTAATGTCATCAGACCAAGAGATTGCATTATCCATCAGGTTTCAGGGAGTAAAATCGATAGGAAGAACATACACCCTCAGAATACAACTAATCATACTAGTCCAGATGAACTCTACGTAAGGGCAATCAAAATAAATATGTAATACACTTTCAGGCTGTTGAAAACACAGCTCACACACAGGAATAACTGCCATACCATATCGCAATAACTTATCTCTAGTCAAGAGGACATTAGAAGCAACTTTCCAAAACATTAGATTTTCACTACTACATGAAGCTGCTGACCACACTACCCTTCTCCATTTCCATTCAGGCATAGTTTCCAAGCCAATCAAGGCATCATAAACTTTTTTAATAGAATGACCCTGACCATTCCACAAAGCAGTGTCATGGTCATGTAAATCATAAGAGGTTGTTTCAAATAAGCTCCAAAAGTTCCTGACAAAATGGTAACTAGTGTAGGGAAACATAATTCTACCATTATCAATGTAATCAATGGCAAGAGCATTTTTACCAATACCACACCGATACTTCTGCTGAGAACTGAAAACAAGGTCAAGAATAATCCCTTTGCTAAGCCATGGGTCATGCCAGAAACAGCACAGGCTTGTCTCAGAAAGTTTAAGTTGAACCAGAGGCTTGAAAATGCTTCTTAATTTTAATATATTCCTCCAGATCCAGCTACAAGACTGGGGGATTTCCATTTGCCAGAAGTTTTACGTACCAATATTATTTCTTAGTGTCCAATTCACCCACAGCGTATCATGTTTGTTAAGCAAAGCATTAAAATGATGGCTGTAGGCTGCCTTGTTCCATACCCCAATACTTTGCAATCCCAGACCCCCTTTGCATCTTGGCCTCTCCATGTTTTTGAAAGAGCAGGGTAGGACTTTTCTTGTGTGTATGGTTCCAAACCAAAGAAATCTCATCATTGCTCTTCTAACTAATTTCAACAGTTTTAAAGGTAGAATGAAAGTCCTTTCCCAATACACTATTATAGAGAAACTAACAGATCGGACAAGCACCAACCTTCCAGCTTGTGACAGGAATCTGTTGGCCCAAAGACCCATAATAGCAGTGATCTTTTCATATAGAGGATGACAGTCAGCGTATGTAACCCTAGAAGTACAAAGAGGAAGCCCAAGGTAATTCATATCAGATGACATGGGTTGCATACAAGTATAAGATGTTAGATTTAATTCTTGAGAACTGGAAATTCCAGAGAATAGGATACTGGACTTGTTAAGATTTATTTTAAGGCCTGTCATCAAATAAAATTTGTGAAGAGCACAATTAATGCCTTCAAAAGACTGCAAAGTGGGTTTTGTGAAGATCATAATATCGTCAGCAAAGAGGAGGGCTGTTATAATAAGGTCTTTGCATTTAGGGTGGAATTGAATTTGCTTGTTTTGAAACATGGGTCTTAAAAGACTAGTAAATAGTTCCATAACCAGAATGAAGATATATGATAAGAGGGGATCCCCCTGTCTTATACCCTGCTTAGGCATAAAATTGCTTGTGCTAGTACCATGAATAATAAGTGAATAGGAGGGGTTAGAGATACACTCATAAATCCATGCAACAAATACTTTGGGAAAACCCATGAGTGACATAACCCTAACTATTGATTTCCAATGAATTGAGTCATAAGCCTTCTGCAAATCAAGCTTCAGCATAGCACGTGGTGAAGCACTAGCGCAGTTGTACCCTTTTAATAGCTCATGTGCCATCATAATGTTATCAAGTATATTTCTATCAGGGAGGAAAGCAACTTGATTGTTAGAAATAATTCTTTGAAGCACTGTTACCAACCTAGTTGCAATTATCTTGGAAATGCATTTATAAAGCACATTACAACATGATATGGGTCTGAAAGAGGAGACAGACAAGGCAGGCTTAGACTTGGTGATTAGCACCAAATTGGTAGAATTCACAGATTTAAGCATTTTGAATTTATCAAAGAAATTGTGGACAGCAAAGCAAAACTGGTCACCAAAAAATTCCCAGCTAGATGTGAAAAAAACTACATTGAAACCATCTGGACCTCCTGACGAGCTTCTATTCATAGCAAATAGGGTTTTCTTGATTTCTTCATTAGTCACTTTAGCTATCAAACGGCTAGCTTCGTCCTGATTAAGTCTAGGAAGAGAGATAGCGGAGAGAAAACCTAACTCAGGTTCAAAATTGCTAGCATTACCATAGAGGCCTGCATAATACTTTAGAAAGGCTTTCTCCACAGTTTCAGGGATTGAATGAAGAATACCTGCTTCATCAACAATTGAAGATATATTATTGATAGACTGCCTTATCTTCAGAGAGGCATGAAAATATTTTGTATTCCTATCTCCTTCAGCTGCCCACTTGACTCTAGATTGCTGCTTCTTCATATCAGACTCAACAGCAAGAGCAAGATTAAGTTCATTGAAAAGTGAGGCTTCCTTTTCAGCCAAGAGTACACAGTCAGGAAGATCCATCATTTGCTGCTGAGCATTCTTTAACTGGACCATGAGTTTAGTTGATTGTAAGCTGCCACTTCCATATCTTGCCCTAGCCCAACCCCTCAAAACTTCCTTAACTGCTCCGAGTTTCCTGCAAAAGATAAAAGTAGGATTTCCAAAAAACCTATTAGTCCAAGCATTTGATATAACATCGTAATATTCTGGATCATGGACCCATGCATTGTAAAATTTAAATCCTTTTTTGGCTTCCAGTGGCTTTATCCCAGTGGACAAGATGAGGGGAGAGTGGTCAAATAGAATTGGATGGGGCAGAAAAGTGGATAAGTTGGGCCATGTGGTTAGGGCTTTAAAGTTAGAGAAAGTTTGATCAATGTTGGAGAAAATATGGGCACCATTTCTTGAACGATTATTCCAAGAGAAAGCGGCACCATATTTGTGAACTGGGATTAAAGAGGAGTCATCAACAGCATTGTTTAAGGGGATAATGTCCCTAGGAAAGAGAGGGAGACCCCCATGTTTGTCAGACAAGGAAAAACAGCAGTTAAAATCCCTAAGCAAAATCCAAGGATGTGTGTCTTGTCTAAAAGAAGGAATAAGATTGAAAAGAGTTTGTCGGCAGTGGGGGAGTTATAAGCATAGATGAAAGAAATATAGAAGGATATTGAGGAGTTGAAATACTTAGCATGAAAGTGCATTAGTTGTGGAGTTGCAAGGATGAGATCAAGAGTTAGTTGCTCAGGATTGTGTAGAACCATAATTCTCCCGTAACTAGCTTCACGAAGATTGTGGTACAAAGTCCAAGTTAGGTTAATATACTTAGCAGCATTAACAGTTAGTGGCAAATTCAATTTTGTTTCAAAGATTGCAAAAACAGATAGCTGGTGTAAGGTGATCAACTGTTTAACGTGATCGAGTTTGAGAAAGTTGTGGGATCCTATGATATTCCAAGCACCTATATTGTGTATCATTTATTGTACCATGTTTATGTGAGCACCATCTCTCATGCTCCTAGTTACTGGAGAATTCATATGTGTGAAGTTTTGATTTTGGTTTTTTGTCTTTTTTGACTTTTTGCTATTGTCTTTGACATAAAGTTGGCAGCTGTCTTCTGTTGGTTCCTTAAGTGGCAATTTCCATCCTGGAATATTGCCCTGAAACACATAAGGCTGACATGGCTTTGGGATGATGGGAGGAGGAAGAGGAGGGCTTGGCGGTGAAACTGAAGTTGAGGATTGAGAATGGGTGTCCATGCTGTATAATTTTAGTCCACTTTGAATTAATTTCATAACTTCACTTTATTTTACACTTTTCAAATTAAATATTATGCAATGTACAATTCCAATTCATCTGCTTACCATCTTGAATCAATTAGCTTACTCACTAATTTTATTCCAGTTCTTTATTTTATTTAGCCAAATCTTGACTAACTTCCATTACACACAATTCAAATTAATTTCCAATATTCAGTTTCAATTCTATTTTCTTACAAATGCAAATTCATTTGTCTATCCACAATTTTATTCCATTTCCATTCAAATTTTTAAACTTCCTTAAGTTTCCAACTTTTTTAAATTCCATAAATATTTTAAATAAGATCCCTGAGTCTTTTCATCAATTACTCAACATTTCAAAATCATCTTTGAAATCAATTATATCCAAAATCCTTTGGTATCAAATTATCCTTTGAATTTTAAAATCAAAAGGTTTTACCAAACAAAAATTTCAACATTTCAAAAACCATTTTTGAAATCCATAATTCAATTGCATAATCAATTATTCCTTGAATTTTTAAAACCAACTCAGTTTTGCAAACAACTCCAAATTAAATCATCCGGGTAGCAATTCCCCTCTTGGTAACTCGAAAATGAACATCGATGATGCTGCAGTCGTTACTGAAGTTATTTTCTAGTGACCGAAAAGAGTTTAATGCTTTATCTCTTTGAAACCCCTCAAATATTTTTAAATTTCAAATTTCGCCAGATTTCAAATCCAATTCGAAACATTATCACTATTATTTCTCAAAAACCTTTGAAAACCATTTTCAAACTTAAATGAATTCAATTTTCAAAATTTCAATTCCAAACCCTTTTTAATCATATTCAAATACTTCTCTGGAATTTTATTCTATTATAAATCACATTTATAATTCACATTTATAAATTTCATTCTATTATATGAATTCATTTCCTTAATCTTTGGTTATAATTTTAATCCTTTATTCAATTTTCACTTAACAATGATAATAATTTAATATTATCATCTCCAAACAACCAAACAACCATATTTTCTATGATAATTTATAGAAAATTATTTCTTTTATATACAAAAATAATTTGGGTAAAATTATTTCATTTGCCCTATTTTTAAAATAATACTGTGTCAACTTATCTTATTTAAGAGTTTAGAAACTCCTATCGATAAAATGGCGTCCCATATATCGATAAGAATCTACAAACACTCAACCGATAAGTCAACACAATATAAAAACAATTTTTATATTCATTCAAAAGTACGCACTCATATTTATTAATACTCTCAAACTCATTCCAAAGTACTATGGACTCTATTTAATGAGTAATTCCACACCAGAGCCAAGGTTCTCGCTTAACCTTCTGCTCTGATACCAAATGTAACAACCCGATTTTCGATGCCCGAAAATCGAACCATTTGGATCTAAGAAGAAGAAGGTAGAAGAAGAGAAAACAAAACAACAACAGAATCTTACCATCGCAGCGTAATAAAATATAATAGATAATAACAGATCTTTACTCAAAAGAAAAATATATCTGTTTTATACATATCATCAAAATACAACATCAGAGTTCAATACAATCAACAACATACTCAGGACGGTTATAATATCCCATCCTTCTAAATCAGAATACACAGTGGAATATACATCAAATACGTCGGATACATCTTGCCATCTAGCTCGTCTCCTGAACTCCATAGCAATCCATCAAGAATCTGTACTCTATAATACTCAGTCTGACCTGAGCATTATAGTTAAATAACACCCGAGTCAATCTGGAAAACCAGTTTGAGAAATCACACTCAATTGGATTATTAAAGTTTCAAAAATCCTTTGAAAATCAAAAGCATCTCGTAAGACCACGCTACAAATAAACATGTCGGGTTTTTACCTTACGATAGCCAAAACATTTCTTATCAGAATCCTCTGATATTATAATAGTGTCTATATGCAAATACTTATTTAAATAGCTGAAATTGTTACATGATCAAATTCCAGCATACTAGCCACAAAGTGGGTTCTACAAACAAAAATCGTAAAGGCACGTAGGGAGAATGGATTTCCAACTAATGACTAGGCACTAGGGTACCACCTGTCATAGTACATGGCTTAGATCACCGTACCGAGGATCCCTTCCGATCCTCCTGCAACACAAGACAGGGACTACCCCTTACTGGATAATCCCGAGTAAGATCACCCCACGGTTGGGATCAGCAACTGCACCACACAGATGAAATAAAAGGGACATCTAGACAGGGATGACCTTACCCTAATGGACGCTACCCACTTAGCCTTGCCGCATAACCCCTGATTTTCATTAATTCCCATTTGATGAGGCTCGAGGCTAAGCGTTACCTTTTTAGAACATATCACTTAGAATGCTCACTGTCCACCTAACGATGTTCTGAAAGCATTCATCCATACAAGTCCGTCTCGGGTTCGAACGGAACCGAAGGCACTACTCCTACTACATCCATTTTGGAATCATCCTCGGGATTAGTAGCGATTAGCCCTTGCACTTCACTGCTCCATCTTCCACTCCAAGCTCTTGTCTTCCTCACGAAAACGTTCAAACCGGATCGAAGTGGTTTTCGGAAAATAAATCCCGATCCCGGTCTCTTCGAAACGATCAGCGCATTGGTCAATATTGATAATCGGTTATTTAACTATCAAATAACATTCACAAGCAATCATCAAGCCATAATAATTTCTCCCAAATTATTAAAATTTTCAAAATATCTTCGCAGGATATTTTCCACTTTCCAACCCATCCTCCTTTAAAATTCTAATTTCAAACACTTAAATCAATTTCAAATTGATTTCCAAATTACTCCATTTTGAAATAAATTCCTTTATTTACTCAATTTATTTCAAATCCCATTAACTTTAGATTTTATTTCTTAATTATGATTTAAAATCTTTTTAACTGAAAATACCAATTTCATATTTCCCAAATTTCCTCTTTATCCTTTCCATTAAATTTAAACCATGATTTTTAAAATAAATTCTTCATTCCCTTAAATAATAACACTTGAGTTTAAAAATCCACTTATTCTCGTTAATTCAAAAATCTCATTTCCCATACTTTAAATTTTATTTATTAGAATTTAAAAATCAACTTTTATTCATTTCCAATTAATTCTTTAATTTATCCCAAATTCTCTAAAATCATTTTACTTACAAATTCTCTGTTTTTTTTTTAAAATCCAATCTATATAATTTTGGTAATTGTATACCCAAATATATTCAAGCACACCATAACATCCATTATTTCCAATTACCATCGCAATCTATCACAGATTATAAACAGAATAGTTAAACAAATCAAAATATTTTGAGGAATCCAGTTGGTTCCCTCCAACTAATTTCCCTGCATCCACAGATATTAGCACAATATAAAATACCAATTCCACTTCGAGGTGGAATATCGCGGTATATGGGATTAAATAATATCATCCGCTATTATGCGGCGCGTAGGGTCTCCTCCGCTATATAATGGGGGAAATCAATCACTCCAATATACTATATACTACTATATAATATACACCACATCCAATCAATTTCAATCCTTCAACCAATTATTTAAATTTAACCATTTAAATTTAAATAGCAACCAGATGAGTGAGAGTAACCCATCTTTGGTTTCAAGTTTGCATTTCACTTCCATCTTGACCATTTCCTCACGGTTTCAGACCTTGAATAGCATTATGTGATTTATTAATATTTGAAACAGTCAATTAGTTAATTACCATTAAATTAATTCAATTAACTAATGATTTATTTTAACATATTTTCTTTTAATATATTATTCCTTGTAACTAAAATAATTTAGATTTCATTAAACTTCAGAATTAGGCCTGTAAATGAATATGTAAATTTACTTTTCCTTTAAAATTATTTATATATATGTATATATATACTTATAAAAATATTATATATAGATTTCAAAAATCTAATTTATACAAAAATCCTTCAACATTTACAAATTCCTTTTTCTTTTCTATAAAAATAAACAGTAATTTCCTAGGTGTATATAGAATTTCCTGTTTAATATATATTTTTAAATTTATACCAGGCTGCTAAAAAATATTTTCTACAGTTTATCTATATATACATATATACAAAGAAAAATCTGTGTTCCCTGAATAAAAGCTTTTCGTTTAAAGTTATGTATATAATTTGTGCTTAAAGTTATGTGGCTAATTCAAATTTAAAAATCAAAGAACAAGTGAAATACCTCACTAGCACAACTGACTCAGCGACAACGAGGACGAAACCAAACGCGACAGTCACCACAATCGAAAATGCCAAAGTTCGAGATAGCCCCCTCTCGCTTCGCAAAATCCTTCGATCTGGTCATCTGTCTCGACGCTTTCTTCCATTCGATAAATCCCTCACATACGCAACCATGCTTCCTGCTGCAGCCACACCGTCGACGCATCGCGTACAACCCCACCCTCTGCCTCGAACGCGAACCAAAGTTGATCTTGCCGTCGACGAAGACAACGCAGCGATTTCCTCTCCTTATTTTTCAATTTCGAACAAATTCGCGAATTCGATTTGAACAAGTTACCCTCTTCGGCCATTTAATTACTAATGATTTGAATTAGAAGAGTTTGAAAGAATATTAGAAGGCTATTACTTTTCTCTGACCAGATGAGATGAAATTTTCAAAAGAGAAGGGCTTAGCTCTTCGTTGAATTTTATATTTCTATAATTTTATAAAAAGGAAAACGCGAGTAAGATTAGGGGAAACACATGTTCACGTTGCCCTTATGTGTTTAATTTTTTCTATTTCATATGAATATTTTTATATAAAATTTAAATTCAAATTCAATTCGTCTCGATTTCAACCCACACTTTCAATCTCCTATCGAGGCGTGCCGCTAGGAGGCGTTTATAATGTTAAGCCCTTATTCCAGACACAATGGAAAAGGTTTCGCGTCCTAATTCGATCGTATGGAGAAGATAGCTTTTTGGACCTACTATTGTATTGAATTTCCGATCTAATATCAGCGCGTTTACTTATCGTGCGTTTACACGACAACTCCAAATTCCACGAAAATTGAAATCCGATAATAAAACACTATTACGGATCCAATGGAACTGGTTTCGTCGAATTCCAAGACTGTGAATTGGAAGGCTATTTCCAAATATCAATTTAAACAATATATTTTAAAACTGAGCAAAACACCTTTAAATTCAAATTTAAGGCTTTCCTTATCTTCAGTATCAAAAATATAAATTTTCCAAGCCCTTGAAATATTTTTAACCGGCTTAAAAATCAAGATTCAACATTTTACTCAATTTCCATTTATAAAATTCAATAATTTAATTATCTAAATAAACAGTGATATTTGAAATTCAAGCTAAACTAGCCTTCAAATATTTAAAATCAATTAAATATTCCAATTTCAAATATCTAAAAAATTCTGGGTTGTCACACCTGATACATCTTAGTTCCTCCCAGGTGAATAGTGAACTTTGAACGATGGCATTCCTCCAAAACTTCTCTCCTTATGTTTCCTACACTCGGAACACATAACCTTCCTTTCTTTCTCAACCACCCATTTTGGTCAAGACTAATATCCTTCAAGTCATCATTCTCGGTTCCATCTCTCAACTCCCTAATCCATTCAGTTAATTTTGGACCTTCTGCCTGTTTAGAAGCAATCTTTTCGATCATCACTGGTCTAACTTCCAAACAAGATAGTACAATAGTCTCTTCGCTAGACCCAGCCTCAGATCTCCACTGCATTCTGCCATCAAACAATGCTTCTAAATCTTTCCACTTAGCAATCATCACTAATACTGCATTATGATGTGTCCTATTAAGTGAATCTTCCACCTTATTTCCTTTTCCTAGCGTGTACTTAATCCTAAAATCATAAGCGGAAATAAACTCTAACCACCTCTTCTGTCTCATGTTCAGCTCCTTTTAAGATAACAAATACTTCAGCGACTTATGATCTGTATATAACTCAAACCTCTCTCCTAAATGGTAATGCCTTCACACCTTCAAATAAAATATAATAGCAGCCGATTCTAAATCATGCGTGAGATATCTGACCTCATGCGGTCTAAGCTGTCTAGAAGCATAGGCCATTACTTTACCTTTCTATGTCAGCATAAGCTCCTAATCCTGTTCCACATGCATATGTACAAACCACCAAATCTTGATTCCCTTCCAGAACAACCAAAACTGGTGCATCGGTCAATAAGTATTTCAAATTCCAGAATGCTTCCTCGCACTTATCGGTCCACACAAACTTAACATCTTTTCTCATTAGCTTGGTCATCGATGCTGCTATCCATGAAAAATCATTAATAAATCTTCGATAACAACCAACTAGTCCAAGGAAACTCTTTATCTCAGTCACTATCTCGGATCTCTTCCAACTATTCATCACTTCAATCTTAGTCGAATCTACTAACAACCCTCTCCCTGAGACCACGTGACTAAGAAACTTCACTTCCTTCTTCCAGAAATGACAGTTCGAAAATTTTGCCTTCAGCTGATGCTGCCTCAGCATCTCAAGCACCACTCTAAGATGAACTTCATAATTTCTTTCACCCTAAGAGTATATCAAGATATTTTCTATGAAAACCAATACGAGCCTATCCAAGTGCTTATGGAAAACTCGGTTCATTAAATCCACAAAGAATTTGGGTGCATTAATTAGTCCGAACGATATAACTAACCATTTGTACGATCCATATCTGGTCCTAAATGCCTTAAAGGTATACTATCCTGTGCTTCTTTGAGCTGATGGAAAACTGTTGCTAAACCTAACTGAGAAAATATCTTGGCTCCACTCAACTGGTCAAACAAATAGTCAATTCTGGGGAATGGATATCGATTCTTTATTGTTCTCTCATTCAACTTATGATAATCGATACACAGCCTCAACGATCTGTCCAACTTCTTAGAAAATACTACGGCTGCCCTCAAGGTGAGCTACTCAGTCTAATAAATCTCTTACATTCCAGATCCACTAACTACACCTTCAACTCCCTCATCTCTGTAGGGGTCATCTTCTTGGTAGCCTACTCACTGGTTCTGCTCCCAGAACCAAATCTATTCGAAAATCAATGGCTCATTTTAGTGGCAATTCAACTACAAGCTCAAAAACATCTGCGAATTCTCTAACCATAAAAACTCGACTCAGCTTATCTTCCTACCCCCACAACACATAATAAAGGATTCACCTCACCGCTAGAACCTTCTATGCCGTAAACAATCATGTTGCTACAATTAAGGTGCCTAAGCGATATTTTCCTATCATGGCAAAATATCCTAGCATCGTATTCATTTTACTAATCCATATCAAGAATAATTCCGAACCTTGCAAAATCAAATACATGCAAACTGCAAACATAAGTATGGCCTAACACATCAAACTCTAACTGGTCACATCTCAACCCTAGAGTTGTATACCCTCCTATTGGATTCGCAACCCATAAGGAAGTAACTAAATATATGGGTTATAGGTTAAACTTATCTATCAAATTTCTAGATATAAAAGAATACGATGCATCAGTATCAAATAGAATGCTAACAGACATTACATGAATTTGAAGTGTACCTCCCAAAACTATCTTTCCTTTCTCCTGTGTTGTTGGCCTCGAAGCAATAGGCTCCAATGCATACACCTTGCCCTTTCTATCCTTAGTGAGCTCCTTGCATTGATTCTTATAGTGGCCTATCTGATCGCAGTTGAAGCATCTAATGTTCTTCTTCCCGATCACTTCATTCATCTTCCTAGTACGACATTCATCGGCAAAATGTCTTTTTGTTGCACTTAAAACAGACCATCTCAGACTTCCCCTTCTTTTCTGCTCCACCCATATGAGCACCCTTCTTGTGGAAGAACTTCCTCTTTTGGCCTTGCCCAACCTGTACCTCATTCACCTTACTCTTGTCCTGACAAGCAAGCATCTCTTTGTGCCTCAAAGTCGTCTCCCCAACCACATCACATGGATCTCTAATATGCGGTAAGGTAGCCCTGGCCAACATAGGCTTCAATCCCATGGTAAACTTCTCATTCCTCTTCGTTACTGTATCAACAGTGGCATAAGAATATCTAGCCAACTTCTCAAACTTGTTGGCATTGTTATCCCGCCTTTTAGCAAGGCTGAGATATCAAGGCACCGGTTTAAAACCAAGGGTTGTTTGTCCTGTATATCAAGCACACACAGTTTCGCTATGGACATCGATGAATTTGGTCTGAATCCGGATCAGGCTAAAATCAGCAAGGCACGACAAGTGAAGCCATAAAAATCCAGCATTCCAAATTTTAGGTCAATCCGAGCTCGTATGCTCAAGTTGTGATCGGTGCAAGTTGAAGGGAAAAGCCATGTTTTCGTATCCATCGATGAGCCCTATTTCGAATCCATCAGCTTCGCACCAACCAGCCTCGTATCCATCAAGGAGCCTCGATTCGCACCGATCAAGTTCGTATCCATCAACAGAGCATGTATTTTGTATCGATCGGCTAGATCCTGTTTCGTGTCCATCCAACTAGACACAGACCGTATCCATGGCTGAGCCTCTATTCGAGTCCATCATCTTCGTATTGATCACGGACACAATACCCTCGTATCCATCTATCTCGAATCCATCAGATTCTATTAGTTCAAATCCATCAGGCAACTGCTCTTTGTATCCATCAAATGACCTTGCTTCGCATCCATCAGATGGTGACTACTTCGTATCCATTAGGGGCTCTTGTTCGAATCCACGTCCAATGGCTTGTTCATGTCCATCAAGTCAAATAAACCTAGATTGACGCAACGGGCATTGATACAAACGAGGCGAGATTCATGGAGTCGAAACGGTCATCTCGGAGCAAAAAGACGATCGATGCGAGGAATGCATGCCGTGTCATCACAGAGGCACGTGCGTCATCGATTAGAAGTGGATCGATTCGAATTGATGGATTCAAACCAAACAGCCAATGAAAAACTCAAGCTCGTATCGATCATAACTCAAAATCCACTGATCCAAATGCTATGAAATTTTCACAGAAGCATACGTACAAGCCAAGGAATGTTCCTGCCAAGTTTCGGCTCAATTGGACCAATTCTTGATCGATATGAAATCGGTTCGTATCAATCACAGATCGAGTCGAAACTTGGTGGGATCGATCGCATGGGCCCACTCACATGTCAGAAGGAGTCTCTCGAAGTTTGAGCGAGATATCAGCCTTCTACGCCTATATATAGCCCCCTGAAGCCTACAAAAAAGGATCTTTTGATTCTGACGTGCCCAGACTCTGCCGGATCGAGATTTGCATCCTACCCTTGCTGTTGAAATCGAATTCCAAGCTTTACTTTACTGTTGTTCGTTGAATTGCTTGTAATCGTTGAAAGAGAATCAATAAAATCCCAAAAACATCATAGTGGACGTAGGCAACACGCCGAACCACTCTAAAAATTGCGTGTCTGTGCATTCGTGTCATCGTTTACTGGAGTTTTTGTCAGATAATCTTCATTTTACATTTATATTCTTCACTTTTATCTCTTCAAAAACTTTCGAAGAGTATTGTTCCCATTTTTGGTACGCACACTTTGGTGCTTTCACTGAGAAGACCCAGATTTTCTCCTGCTCGTTGGATCTATCGTCGATACCGGATTGCATAAATCTAAGAGAAAGATCCAGATTTCTAATCCAAATTCCTTCCAACCTATTCAGATTTGCATAAAGTCTAGGAAAGGATTTTATTCATTGCCATGGTTAGCATAAGGACCACCTCCAACGCTGTCGATCAAGAAGACCAGGATAGACAGAACACCGTGCAAGTACCTCCATCTAACCAAGATGCTACCAGACCCTCGAAACCATCAGGTCCGGTTACTCGACAAGAGTTCTAGTTGCTGCTTCAGGAGCTGACCCAGAGTCGGCAACAACTAACAGAGCAACTACGCACCAATGCCGAGCTGACCAGCTGAATCGCCAGAAGTGGAAGAGATCTAGGAGAGATCATGCTTCTCGCTCCTCCATCGAAAGTTCTTCCTCTTCTAATTATCATCATCGATCTCCACGACCCCGACTGGATGTGAGTCACATACAAACTGCTGGACATCAACCGGCAATGACCGTTGGATAGTTGAGAGTTGGTCCATCGGCCAGTTTCCAAACCGGACCCTCCTCCCGAGGGGGTACTGCTCCTCATTATACTGCAGACTAACGTGCCACGACCGCCGCGGTTGAACCAGGGGTCGATGCCCGAAAACCGTCGAACCTGGACCGTCGTCAGCATGGACGTACTCCTAAACCATACATCCCAGAAGACTATGAGCCATGAAGGCGAGACATGGACCATCGATAGCATCTAGTCCAACCTCATAATATGGAACCCGACCACACTTTGGCTCAACACACACATAACGTACAAATGCCGGATCTCCCGACCATGATCCGAGAGAGCTAGGGTCTCACGAATGATGACTGCGGAATCTTTCGAAGTCACACTCCTTTTAATGACGATATACATACTGCCGAACCCCCTCGGTGATTCAGGATGCCGACTTTACCCATGTACGAAGGAAACTCCGACCCCGACCAACATATTCTGAAATATGAATGGTCGATGAGCGCTGCTAGAGCTGACGATGCAGTGAAGTGCCGTAGTTTTCCCATTTCCTTGGAGGGCATTGCTACCATGTGGTTCACCCGACTGCCACCACAATCCATTTCCTCCTTTGACCAGCTGGCCACTAAATTTGTTGAGCAATTCCGCATGCAGTCACAAGGCCAAAAGATGTCAACACTCTATCTAGTGTCACCCAATCTCCCGGAGAAACACTCAGGTGCTACTTAGAGAGATACCATGCTGCATGTGTGGAAATCAGCAATCCGAACGATAACTCCATCCTTATGGCGTTGACTAAGGGAATTGACCCCGACTCTGTATTCGGCAACTGGCTGGCCGGGAAACCACTTGCATCATTGGACCGTTTCTATGCTAAGGCGGCTCAACTCCTGAGAACGGAAGATGTGAAACAACCTATGAAGCAAGATGATGCATGGCCAAGTACGGAAGGGATCCAAAGCAATATTGCGGTCAAACAGTCTGGTGAGAGCTCCAGAAAAGTTCAGTTGAACATTCAAAAGAAACAAACTCAGCGGAAGGAGGACGTGAATCAAAATAGAAAGCGAGATCAGAATCGTGGCCCACAGCGTAAGAATCCTATGTTTGACAACCACACTCCTTTGAATACATCACTCAAGAACTTGTATTTACAAACCTGTAATACAATTCAATACAAAAAACCTGCACCAAAACCGTCGTCAAAAAGGCAAATCCAGACGGGAAAATTTTGTAGGCTTCATGAAAGCTACGGGCACAATACGAATGAATGTCGTCATTTGCAGGATCTCATGGAAAAGTTGGTTAGAGAAAGGAAGCTGAAACAGTTTGTGCGAGCGCCGCAGCCTGGAGAAGCGGGCCCGTCAAATCAGAATAATATGCTCGATCGGCCGAGACAGGAGGACTCCGCCCGTACCGACGGGAGATTAGTGATAAACGCCATTAGTGGCAGACCCACTTTGTCAAGAGCCTAGAACAACGAGGATCTTCGTCACTGTTACACATGACAGGCTTTATTTATTTAGTCTATAAATACACTGAAATTTGTCTTTGCATTTTGAAGTTCGAATTTGTAATAAGGCACTGACTTTGCCATGTTTTTCCGTTCCAGCAATAAATTACCATCTCTACAAGCTAGAGCTGTGATTCACCAAATGTGACATTCAACTATCACGACGCACGAAGAGCTAAGTTCTATCGTACGATGGAATCTATTCAAATAGTGAGTGACTGTGATATGACCGGCCACTCACTAAGTGAAACCTCAGCTCGGGCGCAAGCCGTCACATTAAAGGCCGAACTAGACCGACACACGACAGTCCTATAACTAACTCCAAATTCCCAAAGTGCGAATTGGAGTATAAACATCAACTCTAGGTTCCCAGAGTGTGAACCGGAGTATAAACACTGACTCCAAATTCCCAAAGGGCGAATTGGAGTATAAACATCAACTCCAGGTTCCCGGAGTGCGAGCCGGAGTATAAACACCAACTCCAAATTCCCAGAGTGCGAATTGGAGTATAAACATCAACTCTAGGTTCCTGGAGTGCAAACCGGAGTATAAACACCAACTCCAAATTCCTAGAGTGTGAATTGGAGTATAAACATCAATTCTAGGTTCCCGGAGTGCGAACCGGAGTATAAACACTAACTCCAAACTCCCAGAGTGCGAGTTGGAATATAAACATATAAATGCGTTTGCAGAGAGGGTGGACCCGTCCGCCTAATGACATTGGCCGTATCCTAACCAAGTTCGAGGAGGATGGACCCGTCCGTCTAACGACCTCGCTTGTTAACTCGGGGTGGACGTGATCCGACCATCCACGATCCCGATAAATCCATCATTCCCAGAGTGTGAACATATTCCTAAAAAGCCTAAATAGATGTGACTGACCATCTATCGACCAACTCCAAATTCCCAGAGCGTGTATTGCAGTATAACATCAATTTCAGGTTCTCGGAGTGCGAACCGAAATATAAATGCTAACTCCAAATTCCCAGAGCGTGAATTGGAGTATAGACATCAATTTCAGGTTCCCGAAGTGCGAACCGAAATATAAATGCTAACTGTAAATTCCCAGAGTGTGAATTGGAGTATAAATACTAAGTCAAAGTTCCTGGAGTGCAAACTGTGTTACGAACATCGACAATTTTTGGATTCCCAGAACGGGAACCAGATAACCGATTACGAATAACTCTAAGTCCCCAGAGTGCGGACATGTGCTTAAAAACTTCGACATGTGCGACTGATCGCCTAAATACAAGTGCTGATCCCCAAAGTGTGAATGAGACTGTTTATAAATAAACAAGCGTGATTCAATCGCTCAATCCTCACTTATTTTTAGCATCGATCTAATGGCGCAAAACTCGAAGGGACAGAAACTATTTGCGATCGCTAGTCAATCTTTATAACTCATCCCCTAGACTAGGGGCGAAGCTTAAGTGTTAACAGTTGACCGAAATTGTATGACGTCCAAGTCCGACTCGATCCCTGTTATGACTTGTGATCACGATTTTCAGACTTGGCAAATAAAATAAACTCGACTTGAAGGCTGAGACTCCACAAGTACACTGAACTGAAATTCAAATACTGCAATACTTAAGCATAAAAGAAATGAAAGTTGAAGCCAAGAAACTAAATTTCATTTCAACTAAATTGTATGTGAAGATTCATATACAAGTTATTCCAAAAATTTCTACTAGCGAGGGGCCGAGCTTGCATCCATACACGGCCTGTGAAAGAAAAAAGTACATTCCGAACTGCCAAAAATGCACCAGAGGGTAGCTTATCTACTTTTTCTTCTTCAGCCTTCTCTTCGATGCGGAATTGCTCGAACCGCTAGCAGTTTTTCTCTTTAAGCCCTTACCCTTCGGCGGATCATCCTCTGACGAAGGCATGATATCGACGTCCTCCTCCAAACTTGAACTTAAATGAATACTCTCTTTGGTAGGAGTCAGGTCTACAACCGGGGGTGGAATGGGCATGCTAGTATCGACGAGTGTGCCCCCAGGAGATATCACCCTAAGTGGAGTTGGGCTAACCGTAGTCGTCACAATCCCAGAACTACCGCCATGTGCTGCTGCCTCCATCTCGGCATTAATCTCATCCAATATCTCTGCTTCTCGAATAGCTCGAGCTTCGTTGGGGACAGCAGTGAACTGTGTTGAGGCGCTAGAATCAGGCGGGAGCCCACCAAGGACGAACGGTAAGTCCGCAAAAGGGTCGCTATGTCGCCCTAGGAGCTCGTTCATCGTCTGCTCGTCAAAGCTTCCCTGTGTCACCTCAATTGGCACGACCGCAGTCGTGGAAATCGCCTCAGTAATAATGACCTCCTACACTTGATGTGATTCTTGGATTGCAGGAGGCGCTGTTAATGTAACTTCGATCATTGGACAAGGAAGAAAAGAAGTTGTTTGAACACACTTCAAAAACGTGCCCTTCGTTTCAGATACACATGAAATTTGTTCAGAGTACCTTCCTCAGTTCGGCTTGCGGTCGATTGGACAACTTCGGATGAATGCTCCTTAATAGGAGATAGGCGTGGCTGTTCAGGGTCATAGGCTGGGACGGGCTGGGGTCGATTACTGGAGTGGGCTCAGATAGAGATTAAGTAACAATCTCGGAACTTGTAGCATGATGTTCAACTCTGGAGCCTTCCCCAATTTCTAAGTGCTGCGTGCCCAGTCTCTCTCTCTCTCATGAGAAATCATAAAATCATGAAGAACCTTCTTTTCGTCTTCGCTCAATATGCAGTTCTCCAGCTCAAATTCGTCGAGGGCACCACCCGATAACACTGCCTTCTCTTCTTCGACCAGCAAATTCCAGGCGTTGTATAGATGTATAGAGTAATCTTCGAGCCATGCCAAGTTCCTATGTCTTAGTAAGTTGGCATTGTAAGTGACGAGCAGCTCCTCTATGTCTGCCTCAATCCTGTTTTCTGCTTGCCGAACCTTCTCACCAACTCCGGCCTCCACCTCGCGAACCTTTTCCAAGCCACATCCCTCTCCCTCTGGAGCACCACCGCTTGATCACATGCTTCCTGTGCGGAAACATTAGCAGCGTCTCTCTCTTTTATGATTTAAGAGACTTTCGCCTTAAGCTCGTTTTCTCTTTTTGGGCTGCATCCCGCTCAGCGGTTACGATGGTGTTCCAGTGGCCCATGTCCTCCACTGTGGCATAATGCTTCCGTTTCATTCTATCCATCGCCGCTTGGGCCTCGTCGGCTTTCTTAAGAGCCTCAATCTCAGATTGGCGAGAATACTCGGCCTCACCATTAAGTGCTTGAATAATCCGGTCTTTCTGGCCAAGTTCTTACTCCAGCTTTTCAATCACGACTGCCCGATCGAAGGCCACCTTCGATGCCTTTTTCGCTGTTTTCGATCACTCCTGATAATGAAAGAATATATCCACGACATAATCGTGCACAGTATGTTCGGACGACGTCGGAATCCTTTTCATGCCGGGGGGGAAGACGAATCCATCAAAACATATATTAGGAAAATCCTTTTTCAGCTGAGCGAGCCTCATCGCTCCTTCCCCAGTGGGCTCGACGAGGGCCTGTGCGGTAGTTGAAGGGTCTACCACTTCAGTTTGGCGATGAGAGTCGGACCGTGAAGAGCGGGAAGACGGCTTGTGCAGTGAAGTTTCTGGAGGCCTCGAAACATGAACCGGAGGCGGTGTGGGAGCTCTAGGAGTGGGTGTTCAAGATCGGGATCGGCATACATATCCCCTATCCCTATCCGACCGCTCCTGGGTGGAATAGCCTTGATCATGATCCCTATCTCCTTCCCTCCTATGTGACCTTATTATGTAGAAGATTTGCGTTTGCTGCGTAGACTACCGATCATTGAGCCTCGACCGGACATGGTGTCTGCAAAGCAAAATAGAAACGAACTTAGTAATCTTTCGAAAAGGCGGCTTACAGCTAGAAATCGTGTAGTGTCGTGAAGTGTGTATGTATGTGCGACCCCCCGACTAACCGGATGTGTCAACCACGCTAGTGGAAAGAGATTCGCTTAAAACTAAGGCGTGTTGGAGTTCATCCAATCCGGCATCATGCTGCATGGACACGCCATCCGGAATTAGAAGATCGGCGAGCCTTTCGTAGAGATTTTCTATTCTCGGGAGAGACACCTTCGAAATTCTAATTTCGAAGGAGGGCCGGGACGTGATTGCAGATTTCCATCTCCTTTTATGTGGATGGCTGAAAACAGCTGCCTTGCCTTTTCTCTTTTCTTCAGCATCCTGCGATGCATCCGCAGGTTCGCCCAACGGTTCCTCGTCTGTATGGGTTCTTTCAGAGTCAGCCTCTTCGACTATAACAACTCTAGGCTTTTTACGCTTAACTCGCTCCGTTGAGATAGTTCTTAATGCACCGTCGAGCCTTATACTTTGTCTTCGCTCGATTAGCCCAAGAATTCTGAGATTCCTATCTGTCAGGACCAAGTCAATATTCCTATCTTCGCTTAGGACCTCTTCAAGAACCCGAACTATCTCCTTGTAATATCCGCCTTCGGGTCGCTGAATTACCGCTGCAAAAAAAAGAGATACGAGTTGGGTTTCATTTACAGCTGTCTTGCCAACTACTCGAGAAGATAGCAATACTCACGCCTAAATAGCCATCGCCTGGCAAATCCTGGGGGCATCTAATATAGAACCACTCCGTCTTGAAGTAGCTCAGCCTGGTCCAAGACCCCGTAATTATTTGACAAATTCTTACGGCCTCTAGAAATGTGAAAGATGAACTGTCTGTCCGACTCTTGAAGTTGAACAAATATCTTATCTCGGTCAGTCGGGGTGGTCGATAAAGGTACTCCATAAATGCAATGAACAAGCTATTCAGTAAAGCATATCCATTTGGGTGTAGCTGAGATGGGGCAATCCCTATAAAAGACATCACTTCTTTTATATACTGATTGAACGGGGGAGCGTCCCAGCTGTGCATGCATGTCGATTGAATGCGGTATACCCCTCCGGTGGATTATGTGGTCTGTCATTTGGTCTCGGCAATAGTACGTCGTCCATCGAAAAACCGTGCCTTAGGCATATTCTCCCAAGCATATCTTTCGAAATGTTGGACGGAACAGAGTCTGGCGGACTATTGATAAGAGATGCGTCTAGTGCCTCGTCCGGGGCTGGATCGATAACTTCGACCTAGATCTCCGGTATTTCAAGCATGGGAGCAATTGAACTCTGAGTTTCCTATGGCGGCGAGGTTGATGTTTCCATAACTAGCTAACTCACAAGAAACCATCATTAGTCGACAAAGAGCTCGTGTGTTCCCCTCGTGTAAAGTATGTGTTGTGCAGTGCAGTGCTTGAATTTTTTTTGTAGAATTAAAGAAAAATTTGTCAACGACGTAGATAATCGAAATCCAGTCGGAGCGACCGTCATCGCTGATCGTCACCACCATACCATCCAGATGTTAGCGATCGATCCAAATTAAAGTTGTTAAGTTATGGTTCCATCAAAGAGCTTCGAAAGGCAGTCAAGTATGCAGTTTAACAGTCAAGTCCAGATATGCGGGAACGAAGCTCGTCGGAATCATGCTGTCAAGTGCTCAAAATTTCATATACATCATAGGATGGGTTCGAATTGATCATGGGAAGCATATTCGAATCCATCAGGATCCAAGTTCGTATCGATCACCAGGAACATATTTCGAATCGATTATCAACACTGGGGTTCGTGCTGATCAAGATCAGTAGCTTCGGATCGATCCTTGGCGTTCAGGTTCGCATCGGTCAGGAAAGTCTCGACTTCGCATCGATCATGTTTGAGTCGATACTTTTCGTATCGATCGCGAGCATATGTTTCGGGTCGATCTGAAGTCGAGGGTTTCGCACCAATCGTTCACCTATTTTTTGCATCGATCATCATAGATCGACACCACCATCTTGGTCGATATGAACTACGTCATTTACCATATAAATCCCTAAGACCGATACAAACTCCAAGGAAAGGCGTTATCGCCTGCATCGATTCGAGCATAGGCCCCCAAATCGACACGAAGTACGGATCGACCCATCTTCATTTTATTTTTTCTTTCTCTACGCTCCTTCTTCTCCAATTATCAAGGGCATCGCCATGGCCATCCTCGACCAAGCTCCGACCCAGATCTGACCTTAAATATTGCCAGAATTGATAATCGATGAAGAGCGGATGGATCTGAGATTCAAACTTCGTCGTCAGGATGTAGTTATAACTGATTAATTACCTAAGTTGAAAGTTGAAATTAAAAGAATTAAAGGATTGAATGTGATTGATTCGAAGGAAGCGTGCAACTTCTCTCTCAAGTTTCTAGATCGATACTAAAGCAGGAAGATAATAAAAGCCGTAGTAAAAAAAGTAAAAAGTGAAAAATGGTCGAGTCCATGGGTATATATATGGACCCAGGGAGAAACAGGGGCGATTCACCTCCCGGTCCACATGACCGGTCACTACAGGTCAACCCCTGGGTTGAGTCAAATGGCCAGTTCGAATCCATCAACCAAAAGTCCTATCGATTCGAAATGAAAAATGGGGTCCATCGATACGAAGTGCACAATGAAGTCGATGCAGAAGGCTTTTGGTCCCATCGATGCGAAACCTTCATTCGAATCAATGATCATGGAACACCAACCACGGTCCATCGATACGAACTAGCTAAACGAATCCAACATCACAATGCTTCATTGATACGAAGGGCTCCATGAGGACCTGCTGAAGTTCGTAACAATCGATACGAATGGTCATTTCGTATCCACCATGACTCATACATATCGATGCGACGTGTTAAAATTTGCATCCATCAAATGCAAAGACCAATGCGAGAGCAACCTTCCAAACTTCAATATTGATTCAGGAGAGGATCAATACGAAGGAACACCCAAAGATGACCATCAGGCGTTGTTACAACTCGAATTACATATTGGTTCAGGAGAGGATCGATACGGAATTCGACACGAGAAAACTGACGACTCGTAAACGTACAACGTTAACGAGAGTCAGGTTAACATATATGCACATATCCGAGCTAATATTCAATTTTCAACATTCACAGGAATTGGATGTTCATCAAAAAACGATTACGACAAAAAAGCAATAGCTGTTCACAAGGAAGACTGCAGCTTTTCAAAGCACGTCATGTTACCACAAGACGTACTTTGGGGGGGCAAATGTTCTCCCGCCTTTTGGCAAGGCCGAGATATCAAGGCACCGGTTTAAAACCAAGGGTTGTTTGTCCTGTATATCAAGCACACACATGTTCACTATGGATGTCGATGAATTTTGTCCAAATTCAGATCAGGCTAAAATCAGCAAGGCACGACAAGTGGAGCCATAAAAGCCAGCATTCCAGATTTCAGGTCAATCCGAGTTTATATGCTCAAGTTGTGATCGGTGCAAGTTGAAGGGAAAAGCCATGTTTTCGTATCTGATGCAGTACGAACGACAGAATCGATATGTTTAAATTATTCAAGGCCTTTAAGTCGCTTGGAGTTGGCTTCGTTTTTAAGTCGTTCGGGGGTCATAAGTCGCTCACGACTTAACAAAAGGTGTTCACGACCTAATGTTAAGGCCTTAAGTCGTTCGCGACTTAACAGAGTGAAGGATAACGAGTTACGACCTAAGGAAGAGGAGCTACGAGTTGAGGAAGCCGCGTTGAGTTATCTGCGAGCTAAAGACTCAAGTCGGCTACGACTTAAGAGCTTAAGTCGGCTACAACTTAACAGAAGAGGAAGCAGTCACGACCTAACTAAGTCGTTGAGGAGATATGCGCAGGAAGATTGGGAGCTTGAGTCGGCATGCGCTTAAGTCGGTCATATGAGCAGGTGTTGGTTGTTAAGTCGCAAGTCTTTGAGTCGTATATGTTAAGTCGTTATCTGTTTGAGTCTTTGAGTCGTTATATGTTAAGTCGGCCTGTATGTATGTGAAATGTTAGGTCGGCGACGACCTAGTGTATGCTCTTAAGTCAGTATGCAGTTGAGTCGGTTGAGTCGTGTTGTATGATTGAGTCGTAAGTGGTGAGTTTTCTTTTATAAGCCGTGTACGACCTAAGGGAAAGTGTTGTGTTTGAGTCGCTTTTGCTGAGTCGCTGCCGAGTCAATATGAGTCGTAAGTCTTGTGTCATGAGTCGGTCAGGTCTTGAGTCGTATGCGACTTATTGTGCCGGCTGTGAACTACTATAAATAGCGAGTGTGTTGTAACTTTTTGGGGGGATTTTTGAATAAAATTTCTTGTTGATTGTTGTGTGCTTTCATCTTAAATTGGTAGTTGAGTGTAATCTCCTATCTCCACTTTCAGTTATTCGAGTGCGCTCGAATCAACGATTGTTGAAGCCGATTCGCGGAATCAAGTGCGCTTGATCAACGCTTGAAGAATTGAAGATCTTCTTTCACGGTATCGTGCGCGATCAACGTGTTAGAGATAGCTAGAATTCGGTATCTTCGGATCAACGAATTTGGGCATTTTGGTATTCATCAATCCACCGATTGCTACTTTCATCGTCATATCGTTTTGTTGATTATCCGCTACGTCAGTTTTGGTATCAGAGCTAGACTTAGCCAATCATAGCTAAGCCGAGACTTGGAGCCAATTTTTGAAGTTGAAGTTTGAAGTTGGAGTTTATCTTGTTCATCTTGAAGTTGCAACGAGTTTGAAGATTTTGATCCATTTCATTTTGGATCAAAGTGTTGGAGAAGAGTTTGAATTTGAAGTTGCTTGGAGACCTTGAGCCGAGCCAAGTTAAGCCGTGAAGTGTTTGATTTGTTGAAGTATTTGAGAAGTTTTGAAGTGTTTGTAAAGAGTTTCCAATCATGCCGCCAAGGAGAGCTAACCGTCATCAAAATGTTGAAGCGTTGTATAAAAGAGAAGAAGCCGAGCTTATGGAGCAACGTATTAATGAGAAATTTGATGAAGGCATTGGAAAGTTAGAGAAGTTGATGAATGATTTGAATCGAATTCAAAGGAGGAGATCACCAAACTCGAACCATGGAGGAAACCGAGTTTCGCCATCGGTTACGGAAGCGAGGAGGGTATCACCGCATTCTTTTAGAGATAGAAGAGAAACATCAATTTCATCACGGAGAGATCATCATGACTATGGACATGAAGAGAGAAGAAGTCAACGTGAATTTGACAATGAGGCGTATAGAGATGAAGAGAGCCATAGTCGAAGAAGCATGCATGAACGAAGGGATGATAATGGTCGAGATCGATGTAGGCGTACTTTTGATTTTGATGAAGAGGGTGATAGAGATAGCATTCATTATCGAGATCGAGACCAAGTTCGAAATTCTTATCGAAATGTTGAAGATGATCGTCGATGGGAATCGAGTATGAAGATGGAAATTCCAGAGTTCAAGGGTGGAATGGTAGCTGAAGAATTTCTTGATTGGGTGTCAAATGTTGAAGAGATTTTTGATTTCAAGGAAGTTCCGGAGAATCGTCAAGTGAAGTTGGTTGCTACTAGGTTGAGGGGGAGAGCTTTGGCATGGTGGCAGCAAACTAAACTTACAAGGGAGAGAATGGGAAAGTCAAAGATTGAATCATGAGAGAAGATGAAGAAGTTGATGAGAGCTACATTTTTACCTTACAACTATCAATCACTTATGTGCCAGAGGTTGCAGAATCTGAGGCAAGGGACGAAGTCTGTTAGTGATTATGCTGATGAATTTTACCAACTCATTGCTAGAAATGACATTATGGAAGCAGAGGAACAGCTGACTGCTAGATTTGTTGGAGGTTTGCGAATGCAGATCCAGGATATGGTTAATATGTTTGATCCAAGATCTATTGCAGAAGCACATCAGAAAGCGTTGGCTTGGGAGAAGCAAGGAAGGCGTGGAGGTGGTGTGTTTACTAATTCCAATAATCAAGCGAAGGGTGTTAGTGGAAGTTCTAATGTTCCTAAACCTGTTACAAAACCAGTGGTGAAGGAGGCTGAGAAGGCGAAGGTTAGCAGTGGTTTCAAATGTTATAATTGTCAGGAGTTGGGTCACAAAAGCAATGAATGTCCGAAGCCGAAGAAGAGAGCAATGGTTGCTGAGAATGAGGATGATGGTGAGGAGGCAGAATGTTCAAATGCACCTTATGTTGAGGAGGAAGAAGAATTGTCTGGAGATGAAGGTTGTAATCTTATGATGAGGAGGTCATGTCTTACACCAAAGCAAGAAGAGGATTCTAGTTGGTTGAGAAGAAATATTTTTCAGTCGACATGCACTATTCTAGGGAAAGTTTGCAAGTTCGTTATTGATGCTGGAAGCTGTGACAACTTTATTTCTACAGAAGCAGTAAGGAAGTTGAACTTGAAAACTGAGAAGCACCCTAAACCGTACAAGCTAGCATGGTTAAGGAAGGGTGGTGAAGTGAAGGTGTGTCGAAGGGCTTGTGTGAATTTTTCTATTGGGAAGAAGTACAAAGATGAAATTTGGTGTGACGTTGTAGACATGGATGTGTGTCATCTGTTGTTGGGCAGACCATGGCAGTTTGATAGAGCAGTACAACATGATGGTCGTGCTAATAGTTACAGTTTAATGTTCGAAGGTACTAAGATTATTTTAGTTCCTAAGAAGCAACAACAGAAGGAAAGCAAGCTGGAGGAGATTGAAGAGCTGAAAACTTTATTATCTTTGAAAGAGTTTGTTAAAGAATTTGAAGAGGAGCCTGAAGTCTTTTTATTGATTGGGCGAGAGTGTAGTGAAGAGGTTGAAATTCCAGAAGAAGCAAAGCCAATTTTGAAAGAATTTGAAGATATATTTCCAGAAGAGCTGCCAAAGGAGTTACCGCCACTGAGGGACATTCAACATCAAATTGATCTTGTTCCGGGAGCAGTTTTACCACATCGACCACATTACCGAATGAGTCCGAAGGAACATGAGGAGTTACGACGGCAAGTGGAAGAGTTGTTAGAACAGGGACGTGTTCAGAAAAGCTTGAGTCCTTGTGCAGTACCAGCATTGTTGGTGCCGAAGAAGGATTGAACATGGAGAATGTGTATCGATAGTAGAGCTTTGAACAAGATTACTGTTCGCTACAGATTTCCTATGCCGAGGTTGGATGACTTGCTAGATCAGTTGAGTAGGGCTACTATCTTTCCGAAGATTGATTTGAAGAGTGGTTATCATCAGATTCAAATTAGACCGGGAGACGAATGGAAGACCGCATTCAAGACGAGGAAAGGTTTATATGAATGGCTGGTTATGCCGTTTGGTCTATCGAATGCACCGAGTACATTTACGAGGGTGATGAATCAAATTGTCAGACCATACATTGGGTAGTTTGTTGTAGTTTACTTTGATGATATTCTGATTTATAGTGCGAGCACAGAGGAGCATATAGAACATTTGAGAAAGGTGTTAATTACTCTTCGTGAGGAACAATTTTATGCAGCTACGAAGAAATGTGTGTTCATGACTTGAAGTGTATTATTTTTGGGATATGTTGTATCTGAGAAGGGAATCCAGGTGGACCAGAGTAAAGTTGAAGCTATTAGAAATTGGCCACAGCCGAGAACTATCACTGAAGTTAGAAGTTTTCATGGATTGGCATCATTCTACCGAAGATTCATTCCACACTTCAGTAGCGTGATGGCACCAGTTACTGATTGTATGAAAGGGAAACAGTTTTCTTGGTCGGAGGAAGCAGGAGTTGCTTTTGAACGAATCAAAGAACTTTTGACGACAGCACCAATTCTTGTATTACCAGATTTTCAGTTATTGTTTGAGCTACACACTGATGCATCAAAGGTTGGGATTGGAGGAGTGTTGAGTCAGAGTGGAAGACCTATTGCATATTTCAGTGAGAAGTTATCAGGGGCAAAGATGAGATATAGTACATACGATGTTGAGTTTTATGCTGTTGTGCAAGCTGTTAAACATTGGAGGCATTATCTATTTCAGAAAGAGTTTGTTCTTTACACTGATCATGAGGCGTTGAAGCATTTGCAGGGGCAGGATAAGATTTCAGTGAGACATGCATCATGGATTGCTTATTTACAACAATTTACCTTTGTTGTTAAGCACAAATCTGGGGTGACGAATCGTGTGGCTGATGCTTTGAGTAGGAGAAGTCATTTGTTGACAACATTGAAGATTGAAGTAACGGGATTCGAAGTATTGCCAGAATTGTTTGAGGAGGATCCTTACTTTGCAAAGTTTGTTGAGAAAGTTAAGGATGGAGATACTGATGAATTTATGTTGGTTGATGGATTCTTGTTTAAAGGAAATCGGTTATGTATTCCTGAGAGCAGTTTGAGAATGAAGATTATCAAAGAGTTGCATGAAGAAGGCCTTGTGGGTAGAGATCGCACTTTGCAGTTAATTTCTCAATCTTATTTTTGGCCGTCGATGAGGAAAGAGGTTGAAAGGTTTGTGGAGAGATGTCATATATCTCAGGTTTCGAAGGGAACTGCGACCAATGCAGGATTGTATATGCCGTTACCTGTACCGTCTAAACCATGGGTTGATATCAGCATGGATTTCGTTTTGGGTTTGCCTAGAACTCAAAGGGGGAATGATTCTATATTTGTTGTGGTGGACAGGTTTTCGAAAATGGCGCATTTTATTGCTTGTAAGAAGACGGCGGATGCTGTTCATGTTGCTCAGTTATTTTTCAAGGAAATCTATCGTTTACATGGGTTGCCGGAGTCTATTGTTTCAGACAGGGATACCAGATTCTTAAGTCATTTTTGGCTAAGTTTGTGGAAGATGGTGGGAACGAAGTTAAACTTTAGCAGCGCTTATCATCCACAAACAGATGGACAGACAGAAGTTGTCAACAGATCGTTGGGAAATTTGTTGCGATGTCTTATGAAGGACAATCTGAAGAGTTGGGACATGAAGTTATGCCAGGCAGAGTTTGCTCATAATCATGCAGTGAATCGTAGTACGGGATTCAGTCCATTTCAGATCGTATATTCAAGTTTGCCGAGGGGACCGTTAAATTTGACAGTATTACCACAATCGAAGGGGACGGTTAAACGGGCTGTTGATTTTGTTGATGAATTAACTGAATGTCATAAGATCGTTCAGGAACGATTGGAGAAGTCGAATGAGAAGTATAAGCGAACTACAGATTTGAAGCGACGAAATGTTGAATTTAACGAAGGTGATTTGGTTTACGCTGTGTTAACCAAAGATCGTTTTCCAGTAGGCGCTTATAACAAGTTGAAAGCCAGGAAAATTGGTCCTGTAGAAGTTGTGAAACGGATTAATAAAAACGCTTATAAGCTGAAGCTGCCGGAGGATGTGTATAACTCTGACGTGTTCAATGTTAAACATTTGATTCCGTATCATGGAAATGAATTTGTTGTGGAAAGAGAAAGTGAAAATTCGAGGATGAATTTCTGTCAACCGGGGGAGGATGATGCAGTACGAACTACGGAATCGATATGTTTAAATTATTCAAGGCCTTTAAGTCGCTTGGAGTTGGCTTCGTTTTTAAGTCGTTCGGGGGTCATAAGTCGCTCACGACTTAACAAAAGGTGTTCACGACCTAATGTTAAGGCCTTAAGTCGTTCGCGACTTAATAGAGTGAAGGATAACGAGTTACGACCTAAGGAAGAGGAGCTACGAGTTGAGGAAGCCGCGTTGAGTTATCTGCGAGCTAAAGACTCAAGTCGGCTATGACTTAAGAGCTTAAGTCGGCTACGACTTAACAGAAGAGGAAGCAGTCACGACCTAACTAAGTCGTTGAGGAGATATGCGCAGGAAGATTGGGAGCTTGAGTCGGCATGCGCTTAAGTCGGTCATATGAGCAGGTGTTGGTTGTTAAGTCGCAAGTCTTTGAGTCGTATATGTTAAGTCGTTATCTGTTTGAGTCTTTGAGTCGTTATATGTTAAGTCGGCCTGTATGTATGTGAAATGTTAGGTCGGCGACGACCTAGTGTATGCTCTTAAGTCAGTATGCAGTTGAGTCGGTCGAGTCGTGTTGTATGATTGAGTCGTAAGTGGTGAGTTTTCTTTTATAAGCCGTGTACGACCTAAGGGAAAGTGTTGTGTTTGAGTCGCTTTTGCTGAGTCGCTGCCGAGTCAATATGAGTCGTAAGTCTTGTGTCATGAGTCGGTCAGGTCTTGAGTCGTATGCGACTTATTGTGCCGGCTGTGAACTACTATAAATAGCGAGTGTGTTGTAACTTTTTGGGGGGATTTTTGAATAAAATTTCTTGTTGATTGCTGTGTGCTTTCATCTTAAATTGGTAGTTGAGTGTAATCTCCTATCTCCACTTTCAGTTATTCGAGTGCGCTCGAATCAACGATTGTTGAAGCCGATTCACGGAATCAAGTGCGCTTGATCAACGCTTGAAGAATTGAAGATCTTCTTTCACGGTATCGTGCGCGATCAACGTGTTAGAGATAGCTAGAATTCGGTATCTTCGGATCAACGAATTTGGGCATTTTGGTATTCATCAATCCACCGATTGCTACTTTCATCGTCATATCGTTTTGTTGATTATCCGCTGTGTCAGTATCCATCGATGACCCCTATTTCGAACCCATCAGCTTTGCACCAACCAGCGTCGTGTCCATCAAGGAGCCTCGGTTCGCACCGATCAAGTTCGTATCCATCAACAAAGAACGCATTTCGTATCGATCGGCTAGATCCTGTTTTGTGTCCATCCAGCTAGACACGGCTCGTATCCATGGTTGAGCCTCTATTCGAGTCCATCATCTTCGTATCGATCAGGGACACAATACCCTCGCATCCATCTGTCTCGAATCCATCAGATTCTTTTAGTTCAAATCCATCAGGCAACTGCTCTTCGTATCCATCAGATGACCTTGCTTTGCATCCATCAGACGGTGACTACTTCGTATCCATTAGAGGCTCTTGTTCGAATCCACGTCCAATGGCTTGCTCATGTCCATCAAGTCAAATGAGCCCAGATTGATGCAACGGTCATCGATACAAACGAGGCGAGATTCATGGAGTCGAAACGGTCAACTTGGAGCAAAAAGAGGATCGATGCGAGGAATGCGTGCCGCGTCATCGATTCGAAGTGGATCGATTCGAAATGATGGATTCGTACCAAACATCCAACGAAAAACTCAAGCTTGTATCGATCATAACTCAAGATCCATCAATCCAAATGCTATGAAATTTTCATAGAAGCTTACATACAAGCCAAGGAATGTTCCTGCCAAGTTTCGGCTCAATTGGACCAATTCTTGATCGATACGAAATCGGTTTGTATCGATCACAAATTGAGTCGAAACTTGGTGGGATCGATCGCGTGGTCCCACTCACATGTCAGAAGGAGTCTCCCAAAGATTGAGCGAGATATCAGCCTCCTACGCCTATAAATAGCCCCCTGAAGCCTACAGAAAAAGGATCTTTTGATTCTGAAGCGCCCAGACTCTGTCGGATCGAGATTTGCATCCTACCCTTGCTGTTGAATTCGGATTCCAAGATTTACTTTACTGTTATTCGCTGTAATTTCTTGTAATCGTTGAAAGAGAATCAATAAAATCCCAAAAACTTCATAGTGGACGTAGGCAACACGCTGAACCACTGTAAAATGTGTGTTTGTGCATTCGTGTCATCGTTTACTGGAGTTTTTGTTAGATAATCTTCATTTTACATTTATATTCTTTACTTTTATCTCTTCAAAAACTTCCGAAAAGTGTTGTGCCCATTTTTGGTACACACAGGCATACTCCAGAACAGTAATCTCTTCCTATTCTTGCTCATCAAACTTCCAGATCAAAACAGACTGTGCTATCACCGACATGAACATCTCTTGGAACCTCCTTTTAAATTCTGCCTATGTCATAATCTCCTTATTCGCTGCCACAGTCACACTATTCCACCAAAATAAAGCCGCTCTCTGAAGTTGTGTTGATGTCAACCTCCTCTTCTGCTCATCATTGAGCCTCAAGTCTGCAAATATTCTCTCGCAGTGCAGCAACCAATTTTCCATCTCGATAGCATCCTAGGTACTAATAATGGCTTCCCTCCAAGCTTAGCATAATCTCTACTCAACTTAGCATAATCATTGGCAACCGAAGCTTCCTGAACTCCTCCTCTTATTACTCCAACAGCAACTCCCGCTTGCATCATATCATGAAAAAATGATACATAGCTTCCATTCCAACTTGCGGGACTTCGGCACCCACATTCTCTGCTTGTGCTAGACCTTGGCTTCTCCAAATATTAGGTCTGGCATTCGCATCGGTGCCTCCCCCTCCTGGGTTAACTCTTCATCTTCTACCATCCATATCTACATGCAAACCTCATGAGATATAGAAAAATAACTTAACAAAGATAGGGGACTAGAGATAAAGCATAGCAAATACAAGTACGTTACCATAGCGTTATCCCGTACCTCAATCTTATTCTAATTCCTTATGATTATGTTTTAAAAATCATTTTTGAGTTTGAAGTTTTTCATGAACCTATGCTCTAATACCAAGTCGTAACATCCCGTATCTAGAGGCCAAAAGCTAACCGCTATAGATGCTACATTCATTTATAGTGTTAACTTCTGCTGATAAAATAAGGTTGCAATTTGTATTCATAATATCAGAAGCACTTGAATATGAAAAAATATCATAGATTTCAAAGAACAACATTTTACTCATTACATTTTAAAACAAAATTTCATATCCAAGTTATATAATCCTATAGTCATTTCCCAAGTAAGGATTAAATATATCAATTACAATATACTCCAAGAGCAACATATGACGATGCTTCCTTGGTTGACCAAAGTCAATATAGTCATAAATGACTTAATATACACAACGGAATAAGATAAATAAACTATAACTCCTAATTAGCTATCCGTCAGCCATATGCTCATCTTTAGAAGCTTTATTCGTCAAAATTTCTAAAACCTGAAAACCTTAACCTTGGCCTACTCAATCAATTTTGAATACCAGAGAGTTTAAGGGAAAACGAAAACTTCGAGTCAGACATAAAACCTAGCGTGAATAATATTATACATCTCTATTATTGATATTAAGTGAAACCACGCCACTTAGCGGAACGGCTTTACCCTCACTTATAACCTTTTAAAACATATCCTTTGCAGTCCTTTTCCTACAACCCAAAACTAGTTAAAATCTGTAAAGCATTATTATGTAAACATAAATCTCAGGTAATAAATGAACTATCTGTTCAAACATTATAGTTTTGTTTGGCTAACAATTAAGTTTTGGCTGACTCGTGCCTACCAAACAATATATCAAAATTTACCTAGTATCTGTTAGGCACTCCTCTTCTGGATGGTCTGTCTTTAACTATCCGTTAAATACTTCTCTTTTAGACGTTCTATCCCAAAATTATCTTCTTCCAGGGTCACCTGATCCTAATAGTTTTGCGGCTCACTAAAAACCTATCTGTATACAAACATATATTCCTTTCTGCGTGTAATCACAACTTTAGTCTTACCTGTGACAAAGCTTTACACACTGGAATTTTGTCCAAGATTAGCCGGGGCTAATAGCTATTGTATAGGGCATGTATAGGGCGTGACCCTTTACCAGTCTCATCTGGTATTCTAATATCTAAGTCATTTTACTTAGGGATCCATTCCCATAATTTTCCTTGAATACGTTTGCAAAATGATTTAAAACCTTTAAATCAAACTCAAACAAGGAATATATATATATATGTATATATATGTATATATATATATTCTACGCTTCATTCAAAATCAACTTGCCATGTTATATATGTATATATACTTTACTCAAATCTTAGTTGATGAAAACATTTAAACCTTTGAAAGTACCTGTTCCGAATCCATTGAAAGTATCCCTTTCTAAACCATTGAAAGTATCCCTTTCGAAACCATTCTCAAAACACTTTCGAAAGCATTGAGAAGCCTTCTTTTCAAAATCTTTAAAACCTTAGATATCCTTCTCTTAAAACCTTTAAACATTGCCTTTCGAAACCTTTGGAAAACCTTTCCTTTTAATCCTTCCGAGAAAAAAAACCTTCCCTTTTGACTCCTTCGAAACCATTGGAAAACCTTTATTCAAAGCCTTTCGAAATCATTAGGGAACCACCCATTCGAAACCTTCATCTAAAACCCTTTCGAAAACATTAAAACACTAAACCTTTCGAAAGCCTTTTGGGTTCAATTTAAAACATGTGGAAACCTTTCGAAACCATTCAAAAATTTACTCCTTCGAGACCTTTGAAATTTTTTTGGGTCAAAATCATGTGGATTATGCCTTCAAGTAGAGTAAAAGGATCAGAAACCCATTAAAGTCGAAAGCATGCCTTTCGAAACCATTCTTATGTAAAGAAGTGATGGTGTCGAAACCATCCCTTCGAAAGCATTAGAGAAGTGGTCAAGTTTAAAAAGAAAAACAAAGCAAAGCAACTCTTCGAAACCAATCTGGGTCGAAAGGTAGAAAGAGGCAGTCACTGGTTTTGACCCAATTTAAAGCGTTTATTTAAAAACAAAGGCGCAACCCAATCGAAACCATTTCTTTAAAACTATTTGACCAGGTCGAAATCAAACAAAGTCGAAAGCTATTTAATGGAAAGAAAGTAGACGCATTTTCATTCAAAAGCAAAGAAACTCTTTGAACCCTTCGGTGCCCCTAGTTTCCACTCAATGCCTTCTGCCTCTTGTCCAATTCATAACATACCAGTTACTTGATACCATGTGCATTAGTTTCGATGGAGTCAGAGACGTAGGTAAAGTGGCGGAAGCCTAGTGCCAAAAGCATCAAACCAATAAAAACCATGTAGAGTCCTTTTAAACTATTTCTTTACACCTAACCTACCTTGTTTGTCAAATTGTGATTGGTTGCAAGTTTCTCTTTTCTAAAACTACTGTCAATTTCCAGAAATAACAAATTAAATTATTTTACAAAATACCCCTTCTCCTTTTTATAAATATATAAAATATTTAAGTCCCATACCATAAATAATTTTATATATCCATAAAAACACTTAGGAATATTCTACAAAAATAACTTTTTATATGTTTTCTAACATATATAAATTTCAAATCCAAATCATTAACATTTTAACTACAAATGTAACGACTCGAGAATTTTCGATCCCGAAAATTCCAAATAATTAGAGAAAAGAAGAAAAGAGATAGAAGAAGAAGAACAGAAATACCAAAGCACAATCTCACATTCGCATCAGATAAAATATAATATCAATAATATCATTTTACAAAGGAAAACTGTACTTATCAAATTACACATTAATACATCAGAGTTACCACTTACACAAATCCTGGACAGATACAATCCAAAAGTCCCAGATAAACAATAATAATATACTCAGCGGAAAACACTCCATACGTTCCTGTCATCCAGCTTGCCTCCTAAGCTCCGCAACGTCCTTACTTGGAAATCTGTAATACTCGGTCTGACCCTAGCATTACATCAAAGTAACACCCGGGTCAAGCTGGAAACCAGCGTGAGTAAACCCATATAATTTGAAATAATAATCTTTAAAACATATTTGAAATCCCGGTAACTCGTACCTTACTACGAGTTCATAACTGGTTACGGTCAACACTTATTTCACAAATAAATCCCTAGGTAACTTTACTTAGTTTTCAAAGGTCCATATTATTCCATTCCAGCCTATAAATCTCACATACCAAACCTATATAGAATTATTGGAGATTACAAATCGAAGTGGTTTCGGGTATTTACAGATACCCGACCCCGGTCTCTTCGAGTCCCATGTCATCTTACACAAGTTATTCAAATGAGATTCCAATTCAAACTTTAAATACAGGGTGTCATCATTTTCTTATACAGCAATTCATCATTGATAGATAACCACATCATCACTGCTCAACCCAAACAAATCATATCACAAACCATTTCATATTCCAAACACATATCACAAAGCATCACAACACATACCAGGGATAACAAATAATCCAAAGTGTTCAATATCATTCAATTATCCATAAGCAAGATTCATCAGTCTCACCATTTCTAGTTAATTTAAATTTATTGAATTAATTACCTTAATCACCTTTAATCCTGCTTACTTATCAAAAATTAACTATAACCATTAACTAAATCATCCTTGAATTACCCATTAATCATCCATAATTACTTTCATTAAGTAATTTTCCCATTGGTTAATTATTCTTAATTAATTATTCATTAATTATTTATGAATTTAACTAATTAGATTAATTAACCTACAACAAATTAATCCTCTAATTACTTACAATTAAGTAATTATCATTTGTTAAATCACATTTTAGTAATTTTCCATAATTACCCACCTTAATTAATGTCATTAAGTAATTATTCTTTAATTACCTTTATTAAGTAATTATCATTAATTAATTACGTTAAGTAATTAACCTTTAATAGATTAATCATTCTTTACTTAATTATCTTAATGAATTAATAAATCAATCCTTCAAATTGATTACTCAAAATAATTAATCCTTTAATTAAATAAATTGATTAGTTACTCCTTAACCGATCTCATTAAATAATCAATTAAATAATAAACACTTTATTATTAAAATCACTTTTGAAATATATAGGAACTTACCTGTTATAGTGATTACATTTAAACCAATTTTAAAACATTTTAAAACTTTGAAACTTGCTAAATGCTCACTAATACTTTATTTAAGGACTTAGTTCATAATTTGCCTTGATACTTACATATTTTAATAAGCTTTAGACTAATTACAACAATTTGCAAAAATACCCAGGCCGAACCCGTTGAATCTCTGGGCCAACTCAGTACAGACCCATGCGTACCTCCACTTCGAGTCACATGCGTTAAAACCATGAGAATTACCCAAGCCTCTACTTCTTCTCCTCTTCTACTACTTCCCCAAATTATAGCTTATCTCCAGATACCACTCACCCCCAAGTACATGCATGCGTATCCGTGCACAACTTTTCCAGCCATCGATCCTCGCCGCCGACCCACCATCCGAACCCCCTCGACCACCAGAACTTAACACCCACCTAGAATTTACGATCACAACCTTAATCCAAAATTCGACATTGAAGGACCAGTCTTAGACAACATTGTCGTCCCATTTTCCTTGTCTCGTCCGTCATCATCTACCATCATCCACCAGAAATCATCCATGCATCACCAAAGCTTCCTCCTACGATTTCCCCCTGGTGTGCAAAGCTCAAATTTAATCATTTGTGACGACCCAAAATTTTTAAACATTTAAAATTGGAATATTTAAATTAATTTTAAGTATTTAAAGGATAATTTTAACTTGAATTCGAATATCACAATTTATTCGATGATTAAATTATTAAATTAAATAATTTAAAGTTGGGTAAAATGTTAAATCTGGAATTTTTAGCTGGTTAAAAATATTTTAAAGGCTTATAAAATTTATATTGATAGTACTAAAGTTAATAGAAGTGTTGAAAATGAATTTGGAAGTGTTTTGTTAAGATTTGTAATTTATATCGTTTAAATTGATATTTAAAAATAGCCTTTCAAGACACGGTCTCGGAATTCGACAAAACCAGTTCCGTTGGATCCATAATATTGAATTATTATCGGTTTTCAAATTCCGTATTGATTGGAGTTGTTGTGTGAACGTACGGTAAGTAAATGACCTGAAATTTATATCGATAATTTAAATATATATCTATTGACAAGTCAAGCTGTATTCCTTTTCATTCACATCAGAACTTTTTCAACATTTCAAATCACTGTATACACGCCTTAGCCGACATGCAACTTACCTTTCTTCTTTTTCTTTCCCATCCTTCCCATCAAAATTATAGAGCCGTAAAACAAAGATAATAATAATTTCGTTCAAACAGAAGAAAATGGTATGTCCGCATTTTTCTTCAAAGAAAAAAAATTGATTTCATTCGTTTATAATCAAAATCTTCAATAGAAAAAAAAGGAAATAGAGGGGAAATCAAAACCGAGCTCTTTCAAAAAATCGAATTATTCCCAATCGAAGAGTGAAACCCTAGTTTGTTCGGACTCGTTTGAAAATCGAGTAATAGGATGGGAGCGCTCGCGCGTGACAACGTCACAGCTCGATGTTCTAGGAGCTAGAGCGACATCAATCCTAGATCCGAAGTGGGGTTTTGTCCGCATGATCGCAGGAGGTCGCGGCGGCGCGTGTTGAAGGCTCTCTAGGAGTGGTGGCGGCACATCTAGGTCGCCGCGTACGTGGGGTGTGACGTTCGTAGAGGCCATTGGAATTTCGTTCGTCGTGATTGGATTGAGGACTGCGAGTTGGAGACGATGATTCCAGAGTGGGTAGTAAGGTACACTTGTTAATAAATTATTTTCAAATTTAAAACTAATTTAATAAATGTATGTACAAATAGTGGATTGTTGTTGTTTACAGAAGCTTTATATTTCAGTAAAGTATAAAATAAACCTGTTTTTAATTTAGTATATATATGGATACATACGTATTTGATTTAAAATAGTAAATACATATAGACAAATCTTAAAGGGGAAATTAATGTAAAGATAGATTCTTTGAAAACTTTTATTTATAAGTAGTTCCAAGAGGAAGATTTCTAGTCTAAAATTAAATCATTAATTTAGTTAATAAATGGAAATTTACTATTTGCTTATTTCAAATATTAATAAATTAATGTCTATTCAAGGTCAAATTGTAGAAATAAGCCGGATGGGAAGTGAGTTGCAACATAAAAGCAAAGGTGAGTTAATCTCACTCAGTTAAATTTAAATTTAAATGATTAAATTTAAACAATTGTTTGAATGGTTAAATTGATTGCTGTGCTATAGTATGGTATAATTTGGAAATGGTATTTATGTTGTGCTAACGTCTGTGGATGCAGGAAAAACAGGTTGGAAGGATCAACTGGATCCCTCAACATTTATTTAAATTATTTAATATCCTCTATTGTGATTATTTGATATTCTATGATGAATTATATTAGAATATTGAATGCTATGGTTTGATTGGACATTATTGGGTATAATGAATAACCCAAAATATATAAATTGGATTTTGGAAAGAAAATAAAGAAGTGAATTTGTAAGTAAAATAATTATAGAAAATTTGAACAAATTTAAGAATGAATTGGAAAAGAAATAAAGCGACTTTAAAATTTTAATAAATAAATCTTGAGTATGGATAGGAAATTTTGAATAAACAGGAAGGTAATGAATTTGAAACTTTAATGTTATTGTTTTAAAAGAATATAGCAATTATTTTAAATTTAAGATTTGAATTTTGGAAAGAATAAAGAAAAAATTGGGAATAACTTGAAATTGGTATATTTCAGATAAAAGATTTAAAATCAAACGGAAAATAATAATAATAAAGTCCATAATTAATGTATTTTGAAATGAACTGAGAAAGTAAAGAAATTTATTTCAAATGGAATAAACTGGGAATCAATTTGGAAAATAGATTTAAGTGATTGAGATTGGAAATTCTCCCTGAATAACCAGGTACGTTTTCAAAGTAAATTTTTAAATATAAGTTAAAAGTTTTAAAGTTGTTTTAAAAAGTATATTTTGAAAAATTATTATTTCTAAATATTTAAATTCTAAAGTAAGTATTTTCTTTTAATTTATTATAGCAATAATTATTTAAAGAGTAACTTAGTATTTTGTTTTTAAAAGTGAAAATCTAGTTTTATATTTTATTAAGTAACTTTATTTTCACATATTCATATAGTATGTATTTTTAACAAATTATTGAAGTAATTTAACTTAAATGTTTTAAAGTATATTTCAAAGTAAAGTGTTTAAAATTATTTTAAAAATCTAGTTTTGTGCTTGGTGATTTCAGTGGAGATAGAAAATAGTTAGGAAAGTTTATTCTGGAAAAGAAAGAAGGTTTGGAACTGTTTTCAAAGGGTTGAAAATAGAAATATATCTTGTGAAGATATTTTTGAGGTTAATAAATAATTTTGGGAAATTATTTATTGTGTGATGGATGTGTAAATATTAATTGACAGTTAAATCACCGACTATCAATATTGGACAAATACGTTGATCGTTTTGAAGAGACCGGGATCAAGATTTATTTTTCGAAAACCACTTCGATCCGGTTTGTACGTTTCATGGGAAACGAGTGAGGATTCGAAGATGGAGCAGTGAAGTGCAAGGGCTAGTCGCTACTAATCCTGAGGATGTTTCCAAAATGGATGTAGTAGGAATAGTGCCTTCGGTTCCGTTCGAACCCGGGACGGACTTGTATGGATGAATGCGTGCGAAACATCGTCAGGTGGACGATGGGCATTCTAAGGGATATGTTCTAAAAAGGTAACGCTTAGCCTCAAGCCTCATCAAATGGGAATGACTGAAAATCAGGGGTTATGCAGCAAGGCTAGGTGGGTTGCACCCAAGCAGGGTGAGGTCATTCCTGTCTAGATGTCCCTTTTTATTTCGGCTTAGTGGGCGGTTGCTGATCCCAACCGTGGGGAGATCTCACTCGAGATTATCCAGTAAGGGGTTGTCCCGGTCTTGTGTTGCAGGAGAGCGGGCGTACTCCTCGATACTGTGATCTAGGCCACGTACTGTGACAGGTGGTACCGCAGTGCCTAGTCATTAGTTGGAAATCCATTCTCCCTACGAGCCTTGTACGAGTTTTTTTGTATTACCCACTCTATGGCTAGTAGCTGGAATTTAATAGATGTAACAATTTCGGCTATATTATAAGTATTTGTATATAGACCCTATTATAATATCAGAGGATTTCTATAAAATGTGTTTTAGCTATCGTAAGGTAAAAACCCGACTGTTTATTTGTGGCGTGGTCTTACGAGATGCTTTTGTTTTCAAAGGATTTTTAAAACTTTAATAATCAATTGAGTGTGATTTTATCACGCTGGTATTCCAGACTGACTCGGGTGTTATTTAACTGTAATGCTCGAGTCAGACCGAATATTATAGCATACATGATTTGATGCCGTGGAGCTCTGGAGACGAGCTGGATGACGATACGTACTCCCGTACTTGTTTATATATATATTCCGCTATGTTATTTAGCTATGTATCCAGTTGTATGATATTGATGTTGAGTTGTGATTGATGTACTCTGATGATGTAATATACAAATGTTTGCACAAAAAAGGGCAAACAACTCCAAGTCGTATGATTTAGTCGATTTTATGTTGTTCTTAATGATTTGGATGATTTATGCAAATATGTAAAAAGCAAGGACTAAACTGTAAAAGACACACAAATTTATAGTGGTTCGGCCAGAATGTGCCTACGTCCACTTTATATGTTATTCTCTTTTACTGTTCAAATTACAAGTACAAGGCTTTTATTATAAGTGTATGAAAGCTGTTTGAAAGTTCTATCCGTGCTTGAGCCCTCAAACCTTGTCCTCCATTGCTGTACCCCTACCCTCTATTTATAGAGTGAAGCTGGGGGTAGGGGCCTTGGATGTATATAGCTGCTGGTGGGCCTGGGTTGATGTGATCTGGCCTGGCAATGCTGGTTCGGTAACGCCTTCTTCACTTTGGTTCGGTGGCATCGGTTCGGTGGTGAAAGCATGGATTGGTCCGGTGGTGTTGGAGTTGAGTTCTGGTCCGGTGGTGAGTGGGGTTGATATTGGTCCGGTGGTCTTGGTCCGGTGGCCCTGGTCCGGTGGTGAGTGGAGTTGAGTTCTGGTCCGGTGGTATTGGTCCGGTGGCCCTGGTCCGGTGGTGAGTGGAGTTGAGTTCTGGTCCGGTGGTCTTGGTCCGGTGGTGAGTGGAGTTGAGTTCTGGTCCGGTGGTCTTGGTCCGGTGGAAATATGCCCAACATTTGCACCCCAAAGTGGGGCATATGCCTTCATATGTCGTGCTTTGTTTTAGATCATTCAGTTTGGACACTCTCATTCGGCCCAAGTGCCGAACCAGTTGGTACGGTCATCCTACGCTTGCCTATAAGTATGGGCTTCACGCCTTCGTTATTCCACTATTTGAAATAGCCAAACCAAATTTCTGTTCTGCCGAATCAACCATATAACCGAACCAGTTTTGTCTGCCGGACCAGATGAGGCTTTCTTCTGTCGAACGAACTTCATGCTCGAACTACGGATTGAGCTTAGGGAGTAAGAGTGCCGAATGGACTTTTAGCCTCGAACTACCGAATGAACTCGGGGAGTACGAGTGTCGAATGGACTTTTAGCCTCGAATTACCGAATGAACTCGGGGAGTACGAGAGCCGAATGGACTTTTAGCCTCGAACTACCGAATGAACTCGGGGAGTACAAGTGCCGAATGGGCTTTGATGCTTTGAATTATGAATGAGATTCCAGACTGTAGGTACTTGTTTGTCTACATTCCTTGTTCTAACGATGTGTTTTCTCGTGTTGCAGATAATGTCTCATAAAGTAGAAACTCGTTCTGACAAGAAGAAATCCAAGAACAAAGGAGAGTCCTTCATAGTTCCCCCAGTTCGGGCAGAACCAGAACGTCATGGACCAACCCCGAGATCATTAGTAGACGGGTACGGTCCTCAGAAGCTCTTGAACTCACCGCCTGACTGCTTTCCCAGCTCCCTCAAAGATGAGCATCTTGACGTTATATCTCGATCTTTTGGGATTGACGGAGCGCATATGATGTTGCCGGGGGAAGGAGTGATGTCGTATAACCCCCCAGAAGGGTATTTTGGTTACAGTAGGTATCACTGCATGTGCGGAGCCATCCCTCCGATCAACGCTTGGATTGCCAGCTTCATCACATACTTGAAGGTGGCCCCTTTCCAGCTTCAGCCCAACTCCTATGCCATCTTGGTTAGTCTGTTCATTATCTTTCAGAGAAAATATGGGTGTCCCCCTTCCAACCGGGAAATCTGGTACCTGTATAACTTGAGAGGCTATAAGAAGGGGTCTCCATATATAAGCTTAGAATCGGCCGTGTCTTTCAAGCAAGTCCTGGACTTATATTCAAAATTTAGCATGTTCAAGAAGGAATGGTTCTTCGTCGGGGATGACTCTGTTTCTTTCTACCGCTTCACCTCTGGCTGTAAGTTGAATCTCATTTATAATTTCCGTTCTGACTGCAATGCTCCTCCTTATGTGCTTTATTTCTTGCTAGCAACAGGTGGATTTGCGGTAGTAGAGAACGATCGTCTGGTTCGGATGGCTGAGGAAATAAAAAACATTCCGAAAAATGAGAGGGCAGCTTCTTATTTGATCAGGAATGCTACTCTTTTGGGGCTCAACTTGATTCTGCCATACCAGTCTGTGGTCAACCAAAAAGACACAACTGAGGAGAAAGCCGCCAAGGCTAAAGGAGGGGTTACGGCGAAGAGTGGCAAAAGGAAACCCTTCTCGAAACATCCAATTGCCGAGGGAAGAGACTTAAGAAGTCCAATGGACCCTCCCCCAGCACATGTCCAGACATCCCGGAGGAGGAAGATGTGGAGGAGGAAAGAGGCGAGGATGAAGGAGGTGAGGTGGAGAGTGGAAGTGGTGGAGAAGGTGAGGGTGATGGTCATAGCGATGATGGTGGCGACGGACAGAGTGGTGATGGTACTGGGGCTTTGTCTTCTAAGCAAGCAGGTGTGATCCAGGAGTGGACAGATGATGCTCTCCGCTTAGCTTTTGAAGGGTTGGAGGAAGGATCGGCTGTAGTGGAGAAGCCTAAGAAAGCTGACAAGGCCGAGACCGGCGCCGATTCATCTTCCAAGAGCGCTTCAGCTGAGGCAATTCCTGGGATTCAAGGTGAATTTTTGACTCCTGCAGACTCCATTTATGATAAGGATTTAGGAACATTTTATGGCCAACTCCCGTCCTGGAATGAGATCCGGGACTTATTGTAGTATCCTACTCCTCCTCGGGGTTTGTATAACAAAACATCTCTTTACTATTCTTAATTTGATTTATTTCTTGAGTTATAGTTCAATGTATGCCTATAACACGTTGTTTTTATCCCAGAAGCGGGTAAGGCGGCCAAGACGTCAGATGTTCGACACCGTCTTGAACAATACAAACTTCTCAAAGCTTCAACTAAACCAAGGCCTCCGACCAACCGCCCTGGAGACGTAGTCGACTACCGCCCTCTTCTTGGAGTTATCGAAGAGGATGTCCAAAGGAAGAAGAGGAGTCGTTCCTTGTTTGAATCCTCACCTGGTCCTCAGTCCCCCACTCAGCCTCTTCGGGAAACCACGGAGGAGGATATTGAATTTATACCTTCTCCGCACCCGTTTGAAAATCCTACCATTACCCAGATAGATCATCCCGGCTTGGCTCGTAATCCGTTTGCAAGTCATCCGGATCTGGATTCGGGTTCCTGCGATATTACCTTTGATGAGGCTACCGGTGAGCACTTTCTCCCTCGTAATCCTATGGTAAGAGTACTAGATGAAGCTAATTCCCTGGACCTTGATTTGCTTACCACTCGGGTTGTAACTTTGGGGGACGAAGCTAAGGCAAACATTGACCGGGTTGCTGAGGAAACCAGGAAGCTGATGGGGCATTCGACTGCGGTTAATGGTTTCCGAGCAGGCCAAACAACTTGCTGATCAAGCTATCCAGATCTCTCAACATGAGGCTGCCTCAAGACAACTAAAGAAAACCATGGAAAAGGCCAGCAGAGCAGAGTTACGGAAAATGGAGGCTGCTTGTAAGGAACGGATTGATATGGCTATCGCAACGGTGGATGAGGTCCGGAAAGCGGATCTCGAGCGGGTACAGGAGCTATTCGGGAAACTTGAAGCCGCAGAGCTTATTCAAACCAAGCTGAAGGAGGAGATGGAGGCGATGAGGAAATCCTTCCAGGCTGATTGCTCGCGATACCAATCGGAGAGGGATGCTGCTATTGTAAAGTTGTTGGCTTTTGAGGACCGAATAAGGGAGTTTGAGGAGAATGAGGAGATAATGGATGAGATGCTTCAGGATATATATTTTCGCACTTGGAAACAGGGCAACTTATCTTGGATGGATGATTATCCCCGAGTCATGGCCAGGATTTATCTCAGGGCCCTGGAGGAGGCTAAGGCCAATGCAGATAAGGAGAGTGGCGTGGCCTTTGGGATGGATGCGGTCACGGCTCAATTCACCAAGGAGGAGAAAGTGGCGGTGAAAGAGGGTATGCGGCTGCTTACCGCTGAGGAGGTTGGTGTGTAGTTAGAGGATGATGATCAAGGAGCAGATGCTGGTAAGTCTTCCCTTTTAGCTTCTCGTAACTTGATTGCTTGTTGTTTATGACTATTAATGGATTCTCTCCCGAATTGGACATGCGGGACCTCTGGAGCACCCATTACCTCTGGTCAACATGCCGAGAGTTCCAATCCGGCAGAATAGAGGTGAAGCCCCGACGCAGCCGATTCCTTGACTTGATCTGGATATCTTTCGGTTTGTTTGACATTGCTGTCTATGCTAGTACCAAAACATTCGTGTATCTTTTAAGCTGTAATTGTGTTATTGGTAACGAACGACTTTTCTCTTGGCATGTAATTTTTAACTTAAGTTGATTCTATCATATTTGAATGCTTTTGTTATTTCGGTGTGTTGCATAAGAAATACAACTGTGCGCACGCCCGTGATTCAATTGTGTTTGATGTCAAGTTCTTGCTTAAGATATAGTTTCATATCTTGCAATGTTAGTGTGATGCGTGGATAAATTACAGCTACGTATTCATATACAAAAGAAGAAAGTACCGCCCTTCATGTTTTAGTCATAGATGGTTGCTTTGAATGTCTTGTGTGACTGAGTATGGAATGTACCTGAGTGACATGTCATCCAGTTGTGAGTTCCTATTCCCACTAGCGAGCATCTCCTATTTTGTGTCCTGTACTTTAGGGACCGTTATAGAGGATACGAGGAAAGTTTTAAAATAAAATAGAAATATAAGAAATAGTAAAACTTCCAATCACGGAAGTCCTGCGATGTGCTTAAGTTCGTGGCAAACGGGTTTTGTAGTAAATTTCCCTAGCTGTGGGTCTTGGAGACATTTGCAACCCATCTTACGCCTCCGCGGGGAGTTTCTCTTTTTTACCACAGCCATACTTAAGACACTCGGAGCCGAGATCGCGCACGGTAACTACATGAGCCATTATGGCCCGTAATCGTGGGTATTATTCGATATACCGTGGCCGGCTAGCGTGGGTGCCGATCGTCAACTGTGAACTACCCCTGGCTGGCCACACCTTATGTTGGGGTTTAAAGTAGGTTCACGGTTGCCAACGAGCCGAACGCCGTAATGAGCTGCCTAGGCTATAGTCGGCCTACTCGGTGGCTTATAATCGGCTCATTACAGTTGGCTTTAAGGGCCGATCGCGAGCAATGAGTTAACCCGCAGCAGAGGGATGCTGGAGCAAAAGTGTCACATTGGCGAGGGCATAGATTCGTTTAGTACCTGTTAGGTCTCGTCCAAGTGAAGTCGCGCTGTGATGTGTCTTGAATGGAAATGTCATTACACAGGATTTTGTTCAACAGAAAAGGATAAAGTTAACAAGAAGCCAAGATATAAAGGAACAAGTTAAAAAAAGAGACAAGTTTTTAAAGTGGTTCGGCACGAAAATGCCTATGTCCACTGATTCTCTTTGTTAATTCACTTCATATGGGCGGTACAAGTTAAGAAAAGTATCGACGAAGGTGTTGGATGTTCCATGCCCTCTGGAACACTTCTCCGTCCACTGTTGACAAAATATAAGCTCCGTTGTGGAGATATTTATGAATTACATATGGTCCGTCCCAGATTGGATCTAGTGCACCAGAGCGCGGGAAGATTCGCTTGAGGACAAGATCTCCTTCTTGTAAGCTGCGATGCTTGACTTTGGAGTTGTATTGTGCTGCCACTTTTTGCTTGTGAGCTGCTGCTTTGAGTGCTGCATCGTTTCTTCTCTCTTCAATTAGATCCAAATACATGTTAAGGAGTTCTTCGTTCTCTTCTAGGTATAGTGGATCCTACGGTGGGAAGGCACTATAGTTTCTACTGGGAGCATGGCCTCCGATCCGTATGCCAAAGAGAAAGGAGTATGCCCCGTTGATGTTCTGAAAGATGTACGGTATGCCCAAAGTGTCGTAGGAAGTTCATCCACCCAAGCGCCTTTTGACTTTTTAAGTTTCTTCTTGATTAGAGTTTTGATAATTTTGTTGACAGCTTCGACTTGTCCGTTTGCCTGGGGATAAGCTACAGACGAGAAGCTCTTGTGAATTCTGTTCTCTTGGCACCAGTCGGCGAACTCCTCGCTGTCAAACTGAAGTCCATTGTCTGTTATGATTTTGAGTGGAACTCCGTACCTGCATAGAACACTTTTGATCAAGAAGTTAATAACTTTTGCCGAAGATATTTTATTTAGAGGTTCTACTTCCACCCATTTGGTGAAATAGTCGATGCCACTATAGCATATTTTGCTCCGCCTCGACCCATTGGCAGTTCGCCAATCAAGTCAATTCCCCATACTACAAAGGGCCAAGGGCTGGTCATTTGAGTAATCTCATTTGTTGGTAGTCGAGGAATCTTAGCGAATTTCTGACATATGTCACATCTTTTGACGAAGTCTAAGGCGTCTTTGTTTAAGGTGGGCCAGAAATATCCATATCGGAGTATCTTCTTCACCAGAGTCTGCCCTCCAGTGTGATCTCCCTAGCTTCCTTGATGGATGTTGGATAAGATTTCCTTGGCTTCCCTTCCAGCGACACACCTTAATAAGGGTTAGAGAAGCCGCGCCGATAGAGGACGCCTTCTTGTATTGTGTAGCGGGAAGCTTTCCTCAAGATTTTCTTGACTTCGTTGCGCTCGCTGGGCAGTTTGCCATCTTGTAAGAATTTTCAGATGGGAGTCATCCAAGTTTCTTCTTCGATCGCAGCTATCAGATTCACTTGCTCGAAACTCGGGGTTAGTTGCTTTGAGATGGCTACTATTCCGGAAATGGTACCGTCTTTCATGCTAGCTTGCTTTGCCAGTCGTCAGCCTCTTGGTTCTCTTCTCGAAGAATGTGTTTGATTAAATAGCGATCAAATTGATCGAGTAGCAGTTTGGTCTTCTTTAGATATGCTGTGAGTCGTTCTCCTCGAGTCTGAAACTCTCCTACTATTTGATTTACAACAAGTTGTGAATCACTACGAAGACATAAAGAACTGACTCCAATCTCTAAGGCAAGTTCTAATCCAGCTATTAGTGCTTCATATTCTGCATCGTTGTTGATGGCAGCGAATTCCAACCTTAGAGCATAGTGTAGCTTCCTTCCCCTGGGAGTGATTATTACAATACCTGCCCCAAGCCTTGTTCGTTTGATGCTCCATCCACAAAGAGATTCCACTTGATGTCTTCTGCTATTTCAGATTGCTCCATACCTTTGTTGGTAGTGAATTCGGCAATGAAATTAGCCATGGCTTGTCCCTTGATGGCGGTGTGAGGATGATAGGTGATATCATATTGACTCAGTTCAATGCACCATTTAAGTAGTCACCCAGAAGTGTCGGGACGATGGGGTACCTGCCTTAGCGGTTGATCGGTTAGAACTTTAATGGAATGAGATTGGAAATAGTGTCGCAGTTTCCGTGATGTGATTAGTAAACAGTATGCCAGCTTCTCAAGTTTAGGATATCTGGCTTCTGCCCCCATAAACCTCTTGCTTACAAAGTATACTGGCCGCTGCGCACGGTTGTCTTCTCTCACCAAAGCGGCGCTTAGAGCATGAGATGACACGGCAAGATATAGGTATAGCTCTTCGCCTTCGTTTGGAGTTGAGAGTATTGGTGGTCTCTGGAGGTGTTCGATTAGGTTAAGGAAGGCTGTTAAGCATTCGTCAGTCCATTCGAACTTTCTTTTGTCTTTCTTTGGAGCTTCGAAGAAAGGGATGCACTTGTCAGTCGCTTTAGAGATGAATCTGCTTAGGGCGGCCACTTTCCCATTTAGGCTTTGCATTTCTCTTCGAGTGGAAGGTATCCTGATATCTTTTAGAGCTCGGACTTATTCGGGGTTTGCTTCAATTCCTCTGGCATGGACGATGAATCCCAAGAACTTTCCTGATGATACTCCGTAGGAGCACTTTAGAGGATTCAGCTTCATTCCAGATTAGCGAAGTACCTGAAACATCTCGCCCAGGTGGCTTACGTGATCTTTGGATTTCCTCGACTTTACTAGCATGTCATCCACATAAACTTTCATAGTTCATCCTATTAGTTCCGCGAACATCTTGTTGACGAGGCGCTGATAAGTAGCTCCGGCGTTTTTAAGTCCAAAAGGCATTACTCTATAGCAGTACAATCCCCGGTCAGTGACGAAACTCGTGTGGTCTTGATCGGGAGCATGCATAGGAATTTGGTTATATCCTAAGTATGCGTCCATAAAAGAAAAGAGTTCGTGCCCGGCTGTGCTGTCCACAAGCTGATCGATTTGGGGGAGTGTGAAGCAATCCTTCGGGCAAGCGTCATTTAAGTTGGAGAAGTCAATTCATGTTCGCCACTTCCCATTAGCCTTCTTTACTAGTACTGGGTTAGCGATCCATTCTGGGTAGATGGCTTCTAGTATGAAGTTATTGGCAAATAGGTTCTTTACTTCTTCATCGAGGGCTACTGATCGTTTTGCCCCCATACTTCTCTTTTTCTGCTTTACTGGCACCTTAGTAGGATCGATGTTCAGTACGTGGCATGCTACGTCTGGGGAGATTCCAGTCATGTCAGCGTGCGTCCATGCAAATACATCCAAGTTGTGGCGGAGAAAATCAATGAGTCGATCCTTCAATTCTGCTTTTAGCTGAGATCCGATTTTCAATAGTCTACTTGAGTCGTGTTTATCTACAGAAACAAACTCCATAGCCTCTGCAGGCTCGGCGGTGGCCTCCTCCTCTTCATCCCTGGGGTCTAATTCATTGAAAGGATCACTGGTATATCGAAGAGGAGGGGCTTTCTTTAGTTGCTATGCTTCCAAGTTTTTCGTGTAGAGAGTAGTCTCTGCATTCTTCCCTTTATCCTTCCTGCGGTTATTATGAAGTTCAGTTACATAGCAATCTCGAGCAGGGTCTTGATCTCCCTCTACTTACCCTATTCCATTGTCTGTCGAAAATTTCATCTTCAGGCACTACGGGGCCAGGACAATTTGGAAGTCATACAAGGCTGGTCTTCCTAAAAAAGCATTGTAGGCCGAGTGGTTTTCTATTAGCACAAATGTTTGTTTCCGCACAACGGAGCGGGGATGACTTCCTATTTCAACAAAAAGGTCCAGTTTCCCGAGGGGCATCTTCGCATCTCCAGTGAAACCGTGTAGTGGTTTGTTGCAGGGAGACACATCCTTCATTGACAGCTTCATTCTGTCGAAAGCATGCTTGAATAGGATATTTACTGAGCTTCCAGTGTCTACTAGAATTCGAAAAACTTCGGCTGGACCGAACCAGGCAGAGATGACCATAGGATCCATGTGAGGGTATTGCCTTCCCTCTAGGTCACGCCTACTGAATGTGATGTCATCATTCTCTTTCCGCTTCAGGTGGCGTTCTTCTATAACAGAATTAACGCAGTCTTCATTGTTTCTAAGCGACTTTCCATATATTTCCATCTCTGCCCAGCTTCTGTCAGCGATGTGTGGTCCTCTCGATATGGTATGGACCACAATCTTCTCTTGACTGGAGCCGCTGGTGTTGCGATTTCCTCCGCCTATTTCTGGGGGGTAGCCTTGGGTTCTCATTGGCAGGAACTGGAGTCATGTTCTGATCTTTTACATAGCGTTCCAGTCTCTTCCTTCTGATGTGTTCTTCAATTAAGTCTCGGAGATGATGGCATTCATTGGTATCATGCCCATGAGATTCGTGGAAGCGACAGAACTTTCCAGACTTAACCGCGTTATCTGATTCCTTCTTGTGCGGAGGGCGTCTGTATTTAACTTTGTCTTGGGTGGCTAGGAATATGTTTTCGATCGTTTCATTCAAAGGAGTGTAAGTGTCAAATCTCGGTCCTGGTCGATATAAACGCTTTTCTCCCTTCTTGCCCCCAGCACCGTCTCTGGAGTCACTTCTTCGAACGTCGCTTGCTGCAGCGGATGTGTCGCCATGAGCTGCCTTAGTTTGTTGCCCCGTCTTCCTTTCAATGGTAGCGTCTTCAAGTCTCATATACTTTCCGGCTTCATGGAAGAAATCGGGTAAGGTAGCTGGTTTTTCTTTCGTTAATCTTCTAGAAAATTTAGTATCTGGATGCACACCACTACAGAGGGCCATTAAGATAAGTTTCTCATCGGCATCTTGGACTGCGGCCGCTGCGGCATTGAATCGGGTTAGATATTGTTGCACTGTCTCTCCAGGCTTCTGTTTGATATTAGATAAGGAATAAGAGTCCGTGGGTTGTTCCACATGAATGCAGAACTGGCTGATGAACTTTTCTTTCAACATTTCCCATGAGCTGATGGATCCTTGGGGCAGATGGTAGAACCAGGAGGTAGCTAGTTCTTCCAAGAACAGTGGAAAGCATTTGCACAATACTCCTTCTGTTGCTCCGCTCATGAGCATATGCTGTGTGTATCTCTGCAAGTGTACAACGGGGTCAGAGTCCCCTGTATGGTTCCATTGTTGGCATTTTCCATTCTCGGGGGGTGATGGCAATTTCGATATTGCGGCCGAAAGGGCTGGTTACCCTAGCGCCTATCCCTCGATCTCTTTGATCCTGTTGGACGCACTCTCTGAACAATCGTGCCATCCTTTCATCAGAATTTTGAGCAGATAGAAATGAGTTTGGTTCTTCTATGTGGGATTGATTCCGTCCAGATGACCTGTATGGATGCTAACATCTATCACTCCTAATATTTTCCAGTGGCTGTCTCTAGTCTTCTGGGAGCATGCTAGGGTCAGCTACAGCTGGCCCTTGCCTTGATCTTCCCCTGCTGAGTTCTGTTCTAAGCACTTCCTCGAGTCCAACTTCGGGCTGGACCCTAGCTTGGCCCCGTTCATTGGTGTTTCCATGGCTAGGTAGCATGACAGGCTCAGCTACAACCGACCCTCGCCTGGTACCTCCCCCGCTGGGTTCGGTTCCAAGTGTTTCCTCGGGTCGGAGTTTGGGCTGAGTTCGGGCTCAGCTCCTACCATTGCTGTTTCTATTATTAGCTTCTTCGAAGAAGAAAGATCTTTGTTGCCTCCGAGATCCTCCAGACTGGGACTCATCCCATGATTCAGTGTTGCGATTGGATTCTTCAGCATCCCTTAAGCGTGACATGAGCTAGTCCACCAAGGCTTCTTGTTGGGATTTGAAGTGGCTAGTCACTTCAGCCACAACCCTGTCTAGATCTGCCTTAGTAATTGCTGCTGGCTGCTCCATGGCAGGGGCTGTCGGATTTGCCTGATTTTCATTTTGTACTGTTGTTGGAACGGGACGATTCTCTTGATCTATGACCACTGGATCTGGAACACTGCTAGTTGCGATGTTCTTTCCTTTGTTAACATCTTTCTTCTGCTTGGGAGGCATGTCTTCCAAGCAATATGCGAAGCTGTTGGGAAGAAGGTTAAGTGGGAGAAGCTGAAGCTCCGAGCTCCCTTGTTCTCAGTGAAAGCACGATGAATGTTTGCACAAAAAATGGGCAAACAACTCCTAGTCGTATGATTTAGTCGATTTTATGTTGTTCTTAATGATTTGGATGATTTATGCAAATATGTAAAAAGCAGGAACTAAACTGTAAAAGACACAGATTTATAGTGGTTCGGCCAGAATGTGCCTGCGTCCACTTTATATGTTATTCTCTTTTACTGTTCAGATTACAAGTACAAGGCTTTTATTATAAGTGTATGAAAGCTGTTTGAAAGTTCTATCCGTGCTTGAGCCCTTAAACCTTGTCCTCCATTGTTGTACCCCCTACTCCTTTATTTATAGAGTGAAGCTGGGGGTATGGGCCTTGGATGTATATAGCTGCTGGTGGGCTAGGGCTGATGTGATCAGGCCTGGCAATGCTGGTTCGGTAACGCCTTCTTCACTTTGGTTCGGTGGCATCGGTTCGGTGGTGAAAGCATGGATTGGTCCGGTGGTGTTGGAGTTGAGTTTTGGTCCGGTAGTGAAAGCATGGATTGGTCTGGTGGTGTTGGAGTTGAGTTCTGGTCCGGTGGTGAGTGGGGTTGAGCATTGGTCCGGTGGTCTTGGTCTGGTGGCCCTAGTCCGGTGGTGAGTGGAGTTGAGTTCTGGTCCGGCGGTCTTGGTCCGGTTGCCCTGGTCGAGTGGTGAGTGGGGTTGAGTTCTGGTCCGGTGGTCTTGGTTCGGTGGCCCTGGTCCGATGGTGAGTGGAGTTGAGTTCTGGTTCGGTGGTCTTGGTCCGGTGGAAATACGCCCAACAATAAACAGATACATTTGATTTTTGAGTAAAGACCATTATTATCTATTATATTTTATTCCGCTGTGATGGTTAGATTCTGTTGTTGTTTTCTATTTTCTTCTTCTACCTCTTCTTCTTTAACCCAAATGGTTCGTATTTCTGTACAACTTGAGTTGATTTAGGTAGAATAGTGTCGACTCAAGGGGTACGGATTTGCGGGTTATTACACTTGGTATCATAGCATAGGTTGGTGATAACCTTGGCTCCGGTGGGGATTACCAATTAAATAGAGTCCATAGTACTCTAGAATGAGTTTGAGAGTATTAATAGATATGAGTGCGTATTTGTTGGTGAATATAAAATTGTTTTTATATTGCGTTGATTTATCGGTTGAGTGTTTATGGATTCTGGTCGATATATGGGACGCCATGTCATCGATAGGGATTTCTAAACTCTTGAACAAGGTAAACCGACACAGTATTGTTTTAAATAGGGTAAATGAAATAATTTTACCCAAAATTATTTTGTATATAAGGGAAATGATTTTCGAAATTATTATAGTTATATATGGATGTTTGGTTGTTAGAAAGTGATAATATTAAATTATTATCATTGTATGATAATTGAATAAAAATTGAAATAATAGCCAAGATTAAGGAATAAGTTAATGAATTAATGGAATTTGTAAATGTGATTCATAATTGAAACCATAATTAAAAACTAAGAAACCAATTTGTATACAAATGAAATCTGTAAATATAAACTATAAATGTAAATTATAGTGTGATTAATAATGAAAATGAGATAAAATTTCAAAGTAATGTTTGAATATAAATTTAAAGGATTTGGAATTTGGAATTTAAATTCCTTTGAATTTGCAAATGTTTCTCAAAAGTTGAGAAGGTAATATATATTCAGAAATATTTTTGAATCGGATTTGAAATCTAGAGAGAGATTTGGAATTTAAAAATATTTGAAGATTTTTAAAAGAGATAAAAGCATTGAACTCTTACGGACACTGGAAAATAACTTCGGTGATGACTGCAGCATCATCGATGTTCATTTTCGAGTTTCCAAGAGAGAAATTGCTACCAAATTGTTTTGCATTGAAATTGTTTGCAAAACTGGATGGATACTGAAATTCAAGAGAAAAATTGAATTTATCAAAGGATTTTGGATATAAATAATTTCAAAAGGGATTTTGAAATACTTACGTGATTATTGAAAACTCTGGATTCGGTCTAAAGAATTTTGGGATGTTTAAGCAATAGTTTAAAACTCTGGAATGCTTAAGGAATAAATTTGGGAACTTATATAAGTTTGAAATTTGTTTAGAATAGAAATTTAACTTAAGAAGAATTAGATATTAATAAGTGTGTAGATTATAAATTTTAAAAGGAAATTGAAATTTAATGTTGAACTTAAATTTGAAAAAAAAATATTAAATAGTTAAGTGGGGTTAAATAAAAAAGTTTTAAGATTAAAATTTATAAGTAACTGATTGGTTACTATGGTATGCAAATGAAATAAAATTCAACATTGGATGATGCTGGATTTAATTGTGTAAAATAAGGTGCAGAATAAGTTCAAATGGACTAAAAAATAATTAATGTTGGAAATAATATTTATTGGTTAAATAATGAATTAGTGAATGAATAAATGGATCAATCATTGAACTTATAAAATAAAGTTGATATTAATAAGAAGAAATTAGAAATGTTAATCCGGAAATTAAAATTCAACTAAAGTGAATGAAAGTGAAAAAATATATTTGAATTTAACTTGAGATAAGTTAAATAAAATTGAAATTGAAATTGAATTAAATTGGATATAAAGTTGAAAGGTAAAATGATTATAATTGTGAAATGAAAATTTATACCTTAAGCTAGTAAGTGCTATATATAATTTGAGTTTGGATATAAGATGAAATGACTCAAATGAGCAATATAAGCTTTTAAGTAAATAAATAAATTTTGAACTCATATATTGGGAAAATAAAATTTAGTTAAATTTAGATTGAATTGAATCAAAATTCAGTTGTGTCATGAATGATATTAAATGGAATTAAGTCCTTGCTTAACAAAAATTCAAAGAATGATATGTAACTAGATTTAACTGAAGTTGAGTTGGAATAAAATTGAATTTAAATGAATTCAGTCGAATTTTAGACAATACTGAATGGAATAAAATTCTACTCAAACAAATAAATGTAAATTAAGCAAGTATTGAATTAGAATAAATAAGCTTCGGAAGCTTATAAAAGAATTGAAAAGCATTGGAAAAAAATGTATATATATAACCCCTAGTTAAAAGTAGAATGTGAATATAATCGATTTTAAATAGATGGGGAAGAGTGAATATTAATAGGTGAGTAGTTTATAAAAACTTAAAAGGGGAATAAGTAAGCAGAAAAGTATTGGTATCCTGAAAAAAATCCAAACTTGTGATATTAAGTAAGATTGAACTCAAGAGAATCAAATAAAATGATTTTATAAAATGATTTTCAAGATAAATGAAAAAGAAAATCAAGTACGGGATTATAATTGGAAGTGTTGTTGAATGAAAATTGGATTAAAATGGATATGGTGTGAAATATAAACAAATCCAATTCAGGCATAAATTGAATGGCCTTATTATTAATAAATTCAACAAAGAATTGTTAATGTAAATTAAAATTTAAAATGGATAAAAGAATAAACTAATCGAATAAAATAGTGAAATGGTTGGGATTTGATCAAAGGAACATCAAATCAAAGATTGTGAATAGATAATTGAGTTTGGAAATGAAGCTTGAGTTATAAATAGAAATTCAACCTAAAATTTTAAGTGAATTAAATATGAATTGAAGTTGTATGGAATTGGATTAAAATAAAAATGATTTGAGATGAAAATAAATCCAATTCGAGTATGAATAAATTAAAACGGGGATGAACTTAAGTTATGAAATGGTAGCGAATTGAAGTAAATTAACTTAAGTTTAAAGTTAATAGAAGCTTGGGATGATATCATGCATAATAAAATGGTTTGGAATCAAATCTTTTTGGATATGAAAGAAATGCAAATAGAAGTTTGTGAATGAATTTAAAATGGGATGGGATTTAGTGTAAGTTGAGTTGGAAGCAATTTAAATGGTTAAAAAGCTTATGTCATTATTTATTCACATTAATATTGTCGAATTGCATTAGAAAATGCATCGTTTGATGTAAACGAGATTAGATAAAATTCTATGAGTTATTAAAGGTGAAATAGGATGATTTTGAAATCAGTTGGAATGAATATAAGTTTGTTTTGCTTAAAATTGAAGTGAATGTAAGCAATCGAGTTATAAACCATTTAAATCGAATAAAGTTGTATAAGTATTGGTTGTAAACCTTAAGTAATTATTTATTCCCATGGATATCGTAAATTGCATAGAATAAATTGTTGTTTGATGTAAAATAAAATAATTAAAATTTTTGAATTGATAGAAGTTAAATAAATTGATGTTGAGACCAATTGAATTAAATATAAGTCTGATTTGTTTAAAAATAAATGGAATGTAAGCATGTAAGTTGCTAACCTTTCGGATTAAGTAAAATGATGTGTGATTTGTTGTAAGCAATTAAAAATTGGTAGCAAAATCTTGCATGTGGTTATGAAAATTGTATAACATGCATTATATGTGAAATTTATGTGTTTATGCCAATATATCACATGCATTATTACAGGATCGATGTTTTAGCTGTTTAAATTTAAGCGAAATGCAATAAACTTCCTATATTTAGTACTTATATGTTTCAATTGAGTAAGCACAGGTACCGGGAAGCCGTTTGGCTGGATTGTATCGCGCTAAATGCTAAATTAATAAGTCGCTTGCTTATAAATGCTAAATAAGGTACGCATACGCAATAAAAATAGAAAATATGAACTGTTTTGGTTTTTCCGACCATGTGGGTCGATGTATATATATTTATATCTTTTGTCAAATTGCAAAAGCTCCTCCATACAAAGGAGACTCTGCCAAAATTTTCCAGAAATTTTGGGAGTTAGAAAAAATTTTGAAAATTTTTAGTTAGCGACAAAACGATTTCAAACTGGAAATTGAAATAAATTAGTGAATGAAACTAGTTTAAAATAATGATATAAATCAGTTATAAATGGAAGATAAAATTTAATATACAGAGTTGAAGATAAATTGAATTCAGATGGAAATGAAAGAATCAATTTGAATAGAAATAGATATAAACTAAAGTGGTGAAGTGAAAATAAATAAGGAAGCATATTAAACGCTTATACTAAACTTAAGAAAGGAATGGTGCATTCTCAATTGGAAATTGATATTACAAATATATTCTAAGTAATATTTGGATGAATAGATATTAACATTGGTAAGGAAGTCAATAATATGTGTTGAAAGTTGTGACTGGATATAAGTGCTAAGCAGGATATGCAGGTAATATAAAGGAAAAGAAAATTGGGTTTTATTTCAGAAGATAAATTTGAATTGCTCGACAAAAAGGTACGTGTTTAAATTTCTGTGAAATTTGGTTGGGTATTTGGATCTAGCCGCTTTGCATTTTGTTTTCTTTTGGAAATTGGGAGCCCATAGAGGCCTTTTGTAGTTGTACCGAGCTAGCCGCGCAAAGGAGACGCTGGCGAAATTTTTCGAAAATTTAGGGAGTTAGAAAAGTTTTGAGAAAATTTTGGTAATTCAAAATTTGGTTTTAAATTGAAACTTGAATGGTTAAACAAATATTATAGTTTGATACTATGGAAGGGTTTGAAAAGTTAGTAAGAGTGATAATGGGTCTTCTATAAAAAGATAGTTGATAAAACTGTTGGTTTTGGGAAAAGAGCAAAAGGGTATTGGACGTTTCTTCCTAACTAGTAATTTCGGAGACGAAATTCTTTTAAGGGGGGAGGAATGTGACGACCCGAAATTTTTAAGCATGTAAAATTGGAATATTTAATTTAATTTTAAGTATTTAAAGGATAATTTTAACTTGAATTCATATATCACAATTTATTGATGATTAAATTATTAAATTAAATAATTTAAAGTTGGGTAAAATGTTAAATATGGAATTTTTAGTTGGTTAAAAATATTTTATAGGCTTATTTATATTGATAGTACTGAAGTTAATAGAAGTGTTGAAAGTGAATTTGGAAGTGTTTTGTTTAGATTTGTAATTTATATCGTTTAAATTGATATTTAAAAATAGACTTCCGAGACACAGTCTCGGAATTCGACGAAACCAGTTCCATTGAATCCGTAATATTGAATTATTATTGGATTTTAAATTCCGTATTGATCGGAGTTTTTGTGTGAGCGTACGGTAAGTAAACGCCCTGAAATTTATATCGATAATTTAAATATATATCTATTGACAAGTCAAGCGGTTTTCCTTTTCGTTCACATCAGAACTTTTTCTACATTTCAAATCACTGTATACATGCCTTAGCCGACACGCAACTTACCTTTCTTCTTTTTCTTTCCCATCCTTCCCATCGAAATTACAGACCCGCAAAACAAAGATAATAATAATTTCGTTCAAACAGAAGAAAATGGTATGGCCGCATTTTTCTTCAAAGAAAAAAAATTGATTTCATTCGTTTATAATCAAAATCTTCAAAAGAAAAAAAGGAAATAGAGGGGAAATCGAAACCGAGCTCTTTCAAAAAATCGAAATATTCCCAATTGAAGAGCGAAACCCTAGTTTGTTCGGCCTCGTTTGAAAATCGAGTAATGGGATGGGAGCGCTCACGCGTGACAGCGTCACAGCTCGATGTTCTAGGAGTTAGAGCTGCATCAATCGAAGATCCGAAGTGGAGTTTTGGTCGCGTGGTCGCAGGATGTCGCGACGGCGTGTGTTGAAGGCTCGCTGGGAGTGGTGGCGGCGCATCTAGGCCGCCGCGTACGTGGGCTGTGACGTTCGTAGAGGCCGTTGGAATTTCGTTCGTCGTGATTGGATTGAGGACTGCGAGTTTGAGACGATGATTCCAGAGTGGGTAGTAAGGTATACTTGTTAATAAATTATTTTCAAATTTAAAACTAATTTAATAAATGTATGTATGTACAAATAGTAGATTGTTGTTGTTTACAGAAGCTTTATATTTCAGTAAAGTATAAAATAAACTTGTTTTTAATTTAGTATATATATGGATACATACGTATTTGATTTAAAATAGTAAATCCATATAGACAGGACTTTGAAAAATTATATAGATGTAACAACCCGGTATTTCGCATCATTTAATAATCGACATTTAGACGATTAATATGGTTGCAAATTGCCAATTGAAGTCTTTAAAATTGAATTTAAAATTCTTTTATATATGGTTAAAAGGATTTTTGGGTTTAGGAATTTCTCGGCCCACGTTTTCATTTGTTGGATCGTGAAAATTGCAAAACAAATAAACCCGTTCCCCTTTTTGTTTTTTCTTTTCATTCTAACACTAAAACCTAAAACGAAAAGAAAATAAAAATGGTGGCAGCCTCGTGCTCCTTCTTTCGTCTTCAATTCAATCGAGTTCAACTTCGATGGAGCATGGAGCCTTCGCACGTCTTCAGCAGCTAGGGCTTCGGCAATCGATCCCCCAATTCGAACGGCTACTTCAAAATTGGTCGAACCGTCTTCACTTCCAAAGAAAAGGTGAGTAATTTACATTACTCACTTCTAATTCGAAACTGATTGACTTTGTATGCTTAATTTGTTTTCGTTGTTGTTTCGACTTCGATTTGATATTTGGTCGTGTTGATGCTTTTCTGCGTTGAGTTGATTTTGGGGCTGCTTTTGATTTTGGCTTGACTTGTTCGACTCTTTGATCTGGTTTGGTTCGATTTCTTGTTTATTCGGGTTACATGGTTTTGATCTTTCTTCGACACAGTCTATTTTGCTCTCGACTCCACTTTACTGTACATTGATAACTTCGGCCATATGAATTTTTATGTATCGACTTGGATTAACTTCGCGGCCACCACGAGGTTGACTTCGAGTTGGCTTCGACTTTGCATTTCCTAGGTTAATTAGCTTCGGCCACTTGACTTTGTTGAATTTCGATTACTTGACTAAAACTACCTCTGGTACCTTGCTCGATTTTCTTCAACGTGTTATGTATCTGCTGCATATCACTGCATTTTTATCACGGCTGTGGTATCACTGTCTTCAGTGAACCTGGGGTGTTATCTCGGGTTTGCACTTGCATAGCACTGAACTTTGTTTTGAATTCTGTCTGTGTTTACCTCGTTTACCACCAGTGTTCATTCATGAGTATAACTGGTTTGATTTGTTCGATCATTGACTTGCATTCACCCAGAAGCTGTTGACTTCACTTGAGTATATTGTAGCCTGGTCCTCATTTTATGTTGTCACCGCCCCGTACTCTATTATTTGCTGGCCTTTGCCTATTCTTCGGCACTGTGCCTTGTTCTTGATCATGATATTAGCACTGTCCATTTTACAGTTGAATGCATGTTGTATTTTGGGATACACTTGGGTTATGCTTCACTTGTGTACTTGGTGGCACTTGGTCTGGTGTAGTTTTCCACTTGTGACTTCACTTTAGTTCACTGAACTGTACAGGTGCACTAAATGTTGCATTCTTGATGCCTTGATTTCATTTAGACTTCACTGGTAATATTGTTTTCAATTGAAGCAACATGGTGGTTTCATTCTCACTTGAGTTTATAATTAAGAGCACTGCACTTGAGTTTGTTGTCTTAGTACTCGAGTTTGGTACTTGCATTTTTCAGTCTCATGGTTGCATACATGTAGAATCTCTTGTGTGCACCTAATTACACTGTCACATTGCTTGAATGACTTCGGCAGTGTTTTGATGTCCTGGTCCTTGACTTGTGACCTGCTCTTGTGGTCAGACCTGCATATACATGTACCCCTGCCATGTGCAATTCTTTGCTACACCTCTGGTTCATTTTGACCATGTGCAGCCCTCTCATGTGCACTTGTATATGCACAGCACTTGTTCATGTGCATTTATATGTTTCTTGATTTTGTTTTGGTGTACATGTCTTGCTACTTTATTCACTGCCTTGAGTTGAACCCAGTATTTTGGGTTTGACCTTGTGTTCGTTTGTGAATTTTTATTGTGTACCTATCACCGTAGTGGCAGGGCAGTGCACGCAAGCGTGAACTGCAGCCACACGGTATTCATTGGGTACATCGTCGCTGTAGTGGCAAGGCAGTGCACGCAAGCGTGAACTGCAGCCACACGGTATTGGTTTTATTGTTATTTCTTTTGCTTTTGATTTATGGAACTATTTCGTATTCCATATCTTGTAGTGGCGAGGCAGTACACGCTTGCGTATACTGCAGCCCTACTCGAGTTGAAATCTTAATTGATGTTTCCAATTACTAGATTGTTTCCTTTGTCCAATTCATCCTTATTAGTGATTAGATAGACGAGATTTAGTGTGACTGTCATCTATTCGTTATTTGATTATTATTGCTTCTGTGCATTAATAACTGAGTTTGAATTAGACTGACTCGGGTATTATTTTCTTTTGAATGTAATACTCGGGTCAGTCCCGAGTATTTTCAGGTTGTAGATATTCTGCTTTGGGATGCTGCTTGATCTATGAAGACTTTTCATATCTTTTGGAGTTGTCGTGTCATAGTATAGGAAGATATGTATTCATGTATATTATATACGTTAATGTACTTGTATATGTAACTTCCTGAGTCGACTGTTGTAGTTGTATCACATGTACCGTGTAAATGTATTGTAACTAACATCAGTTATTATATATATATATGAGATTTTCTGTTTCATCTATGTTCTGCATTTATATTATCTGTGTTATTATTTTATATTTTTGTCCTAGACTATTATAGCCACTGTGTAGTAGCTTTGAGTTTGCATCGGCATGTCGGATTTCCTCCTGAAATGAAATGCACGTTTTTACTATCTGGCATATCGGTGCTCGCACAAAGCAATTACATGGATGGTCGCTCCTCAACAGCCTTATTCTCCATGCTAGTCGACAGCACTACACCGTAGTGTTCTTGGCTAGCGTGGGTATAGAGGTGGGGCGTCACAATAGAAATCTTAAAGGGGAAATTAATGTAAAGATAGATTCTTTGAAAACTATTATTTATTAGTAGTTCCAAGAGGAAGATTTCTAGTTTAAAATTAAATCATTAATTTAGTTAATAAATGGAAATTTACTGTTTGCTTGTTTCAAATATCAATAAATTAATGTTTATTCAAGGTCAAATCATAGAAATAAGCCGGATGGGAAGTGAGTTGCAACATAAAAGCAAAGGTGAGTTAATCTCACTTAGTTAAATTTAAATTTAAATGATTAAATTTAAACAATTTTTTGAATGGTTAAATTGATTGCTGTGCTATGGTATGGTATAATTTGGAATTGGTATTTATGTTGTGTTAACGTCTGTGGATGCAAGAAAAACAGGTTGGAGGGATCGAACTGGATCCCTCAACATTTATTTAAATTATTTAATATCCTCTGTTGTGATTATTTGATATTCTATGATGAATTATATTAGAATACTGAATGCTATGGTTTGATTGGACATAATTGGGTATAATGAATTACCCAAAATATATAAATTGGATTTTGGTAAGAAAATAAAAGAAGTGAATTTGTAAGTAAAATAATTATAGAATATTTGAACAAATTTAAGAATGAATTGAAAAAGAAATAAAGCAACTTTAAAATTTCAATAAATAAATCTTGAGTATGGATAGGAAATTTTGAATAAACAAGAATGTAATGAATTTGAAACTTCAATGTTATTGTTTTAAAAGAATATAGCAATTATTTTAAATTTAAGATTCGAATTTTGGAAAGAAAAAGAAAAAATTGGGAATAACCTGAAATTGGTATATTTCAGATAAAATATTTAAAATCAAACGGAAAATAATAATAATAAAGTCCATAATTAATGTATTTTGAAATGAACTGAGAAAGTAAAGAAATTTATTTCAAATGGAATAAATTGGGAATCAATTTGGAAAATTGATTTAAGTGATTGAGATTGGAAATTCTCCCTGAATAACCAGGTACGTTTTCAAAGTAAATTTTAAAATATAAGTTAAAAATTTTAAATTTGTTTTAAAAGGTATGTTTTGAAAAATTATTATTTCTAAATATTTAAATTCTAAAGTAAGTAATTTCTTTTAATTTATTATAGCAATAATTATTTAAAGAGTGACTTAGTATTTTGTATTTAAAAGTGAAAATCTAGTTTTATATTTTATTAAGTAACTTTATTTTCAAATATTCATATAGTATGTATTTTTGAAAAATTATTGAAGTAATTTAACTTAAATGTTTTAAAGTATATTTCAAAGTAATGTGTTTTAAATTATTTTAAAAATCTAGTTTTATGCTTGGTGATTTCAGTGGAGATAGAAAATATTTGGGAAAGTTTATTCTGGAAAAGAAAGAATGGTTTGGAACTGTTTTCAAAGGGTTGAAACTAGAAATATATCTTGTGAAGATATTTTTGAGGTTAATAAATAATTTTGGGAAATTATTTATTGTGTGATGGATGTGTGAATATTAATTGACAGTAATCACCGACTATCAATATTGGACAAATACGTTGATCGTTTCGAAGAGACCAGGATCGAGATTTATTTCTCGAAAACCACTTCGATCCGGTTTGTACGTTTCGTGGGAAACGAGTGAGGATTCGAAGATGGAGCAGTGAAGTGCAAGGGCTGGTCGCTAGTAATCCTGAGGATATTTCCAAAATGGATGTAGTAGGAATAGTGTCTTCGGTTCCGTTCGAAGCCGGGACGGACTTGTATGGATGAATGCTTGCGAAACATCATCAGGTGGACGATGGGCATTCTAAGGGATATGTTCTAAAAAGGTAACGCTTAGCCTCAAGCCTCATCAAATAGGAATGACTGAAAATCAGGGGTTATGCAGCAAGGCTAGGTTGGTAGCACCCAAGCAGGGTGAGGTCATTCCTGTCTAGATGTCCCTTTTTATATCGGCATAGTGGGCGGTTGCTGATCCCAATCATGGGGTGATCTCACTCGGGATTATCCGGTAAGGGGTAGTCCCGGTCTTGTGTTGTAGGGGAGCGGGCGTACTCCTCGGTACTGTGATCTAGGCCACGTACTGTGACAGGTGGGTACCCCAGTGCCTAGTCATTAGTTGGAAATCCACTCTCCCCACGAGCCTTGTACGGGTTTTGTTTGTATTACCCACTCTATGGCTAGTAGCTGGAATTTAATAGATGTAACAATTTCGGCTATTTTCTAAGTATTTGTATATAGACCCTATTATAATATCAGAGGATTTCTATCAAAAGTGTTTTAGCTATCGTAAGGTAAAAACCCGACATGTTTATTTGTGGCGTGGTCTTACGAGATGCTTTTGTTTTCAAAGGATTTTTAAAACTTTAATAATCAATTGAGTGTGATTTTCTCACGCTGGTATTCCAGACTGACTCGGGTGTTATTTAACTGTAATGCTCGGGTCAAACTGAGTATTATAAGATACATGATTTGATGCCGTGGAGCTCTGGAGACGAGCTGGATGATGATACGTACTCCCGTACTTGTTTATATATATATATTCCGCTATGTTGTTTAGCTGTGTATCCAGTTGAATTGATGTTGAGTTGTAATTGATGTACTCTGATGATGTAATATATAAACAGATACATTTGATTTTTGAGTAAAGACCATTATTATCTATTATATTTTATTCCGCTACGATGGTTAGATTCTGTTGTTGTTTTCTATTTTCTTGTTCTACCTCTTCTTCTGTCATTCTTCTGTCATTTTCCACAAATCGACCCTGGTCAAAACATAACAAAACCCTAAAATCTTCTTGTCCTGATGATCCACGGATATGAAAAATCAATTAACATTTTTCTCATGGTCTACGACCATCGAACTAGCTTTAGGAAAGTGCCGACCCAGGATTTCCCGTACCGTTCGTCAAAAATCGAAGTAAATCCCATTTCCATTCATCTCTCAATTTCATCGTAAATACAATCCTTAAAATCTCATGTATTTTACCAAAAATCATCCCCTTTAAAAGCAAATCCAACTATATAATCGACGAATAGGTTTAAAACAATTGATTTTCGAGACATGAGTTGATTTTTCTGATCTATTCCTTTTCCAGTGGGATTTAATTCTTTAAATTCTTTAATAATATTTTTAAAAATTGAATTAGGTAAAAACTAACACATTTCTTTTTAAGATCATAACCTGAAACTAATTGTGTAATGAGATATAAATTTTCAATCCTGGTTTATTTTATCAAAAGCAAAACAGAGACCATATTCTTTTCCTTCTTATTACCCAGACATGCATATACTTATATACCCTGAAATTCAGACATACTTCTACAAATTTACATTATGCAAAACATAATGCTTCACATATTAATCTCATGCAACCAGACATAATAAAAATTTAGCTAATAGTGATGGTTGTTTACTCACAGTTAGCAGAAAACAGAGGACAGTTGATTCCCTTTTTTTTTGAAACAAGATGCTGATTTGGAACTGAAAGCTCAAACTTTGAATTTGAAAATGAAGTTGCTTGATTTTAAGCTTTTTCTTTGAGTACTTGATATACTTCAGATCTGAGATTTGCCTTGAAACAGATTTGTACTCGTTTTATGTTGATCTTCAGGTTTGAAATTGTTAAAGGTTTTGATTATATATCTTTTCTTTTATTTGTTTTCAGGTTTGAAAGTGAAAAGAGTGAAAACCTGGTTTTTTTTATTTACATAAAAATTTAAATGAGAATTATTTGCCATTTGTGTAATTAGATGCTACTTGACTTACATTTGTCTGTTGCATGAATTTATTTTCTTACAATTGTTAATTATGCAAGAAGGAAATATTTACAAGTGTTTTAACACTTATCTCTTATGTATTCCTATCAATTACTCAAGCTTTTATATTAATAAGTTATGTGTATATTTAATTATATATATATATATATATGTATATATATATAAATTTGCTATGAAAGATATACAAAGAAAGAATATTTTAAACTTAAGCTAAAGCACTTTTAACAAATAAAAATGTAAAGATACTATTTTATAAGTAAAGTGCTTTGGATTTTTTTTTTACTTACAGCCTTTGAAAAGTATTATATTGAAATGTTAAAATAGAATCCCATATCATAATATATTAAAATTTGGTAACATATCTTATTATTACATTCAACCCAAAGACTTTTCATTTACAATGTATATATATAATACACTTTTATTTGCTTTAAAAGATAAATTTTAAAAATTAAATATTATTGTCTTTTGAAAAGATAAATTTTGCCAAATTAAGTATTTATGAAAGAAAATCATTAAACTAATATGGTCACATTCAATAATTCTATCAAGAGATTATCAAATATATATCTATCCAAATATCTTTTATTATCAGAATTTTTGTCTGTACAATCTATAATCCATTATTTCTATTAAGTAACCTAATTATTTTATCAATTACAAATGTTCTAAAATCCAGGGTATCACATTCCTTTCCCTTTGATTCTTTTCGTCCTCGAAAAAGAAATGAAGCCAGAATTTATTAAAATACTTAATATTAGTTAAATCACTTTTGATCATTTTTAAAATACTTTAAAATCTATATAATATTGCCAAATAGTTTTATAAAAATACTTTTATAACTCAATGTTTCGACAAGTCCGTCATCGTTCTCATAGAAATTCGGTCATATGTTGATCAGGCGTAAGACGGAAAATCTATAAGTACTCAGCATACCCGATTTCAACACCTAGTGAAAATACTTGGAAAATAATTTTATTGAAAATACAGAAAACTTTGAAATCGAGGAAATATCTTTGGTGAGAATGTTCTGGAAATCATCACCTCCATCCACGGTCGTAGTTAACCCGATGGTTACGTCGCCGTCCCGACAAAATCTATGGATAACTGTAGGCCTCCGAGCCCCTCGATTGCGCCATGGAATCCGCTACAGATCGTATCTACAACCGAGGTTACGTTACTACCATAGCAAAAACCCATATAACTGTAGGCCTCAGCGCCCTCGAATTCCGCTACTAAAAGAATGAAACTTCTGCACTCCCACATAGGTCGCAGACTGCATCAGTCAAGTCCCAGTGTAGCCTTAGGCTCTCACGGCCTCTCGACTTTCGCTATATCTTTATAGGTCGCAGTCTAACGATATAAAATCAAACGTAAATTGTTGGCTCTCAGCAGCACACACGAATTTCGCTATATTACCATAGGTCGTAGTCTACCGATGTACAATCAAACGTAGACTGTTGGCTCTCAGCAGCACACACGACTTTTGTTATATTACCATGGGTCGCAGTCTACCGATGCAAAATCAAACGTAGACTGTTGGCTCTCAGCAGCATACATGACTTTCGCTATGGTCTGCAGTAGATCGCAGTGACATCAAGTTAAACTTTCGTCACAGCATAACCAAAATGCCTCTGTATGCATCAGCGCCCTCAACTTTCTCCACACACTACACATAATCCACAGGAACTAGTTTGTCTAGACTCCTCACATGATCAACTTTATAACCTTCCCTTAGGGTTCAAGGCAGTACCACCCTGTGGCACTCCTAATGAAGTTCATTTCAAGAGAGCGCCTTTTTCCCCAGAGCCAAATCTCAAAATACTTTATACTATACACTTATAGTATTCTCCATATGTATGAATTCCATATAAATATCCTTTTCACAAAATCGATAATTCTCAAACTAGGCTTTCCAAATTCCAAATTTTATTTTCCCAAAAATAATAGCCTTTTCCAAATTCATAGGTTCCCAAAACTTTTCCAAAATTAATCTCACAAGATCCTTTATATATATAGATATATAAAACTTTGAAAATCTTTGGATCACTTCATACTTGTATAAGTTCCCTTTTTATACTTCAAACACTTTCAATACCCTTTTCTTCTGGCTATAGATTCAACAAGGGAAGTTTCAATTATATATACACAACTTTGTTTATGCCAAAACAATATTCAAGCTTAATTACTTTATAAAGTCACCTACCATATTACTTACTTCCATGAAGCAAATTTCCACCATAGAAATGTCCAATTTCCACTTTATTCAATCATATCTTTCACAAAATATACCTTACATTTCAAAAATCATTTCACATTTCTTATCCACAAATTTCCAATATCAATTTTCATTCAAACCCGTATGATGTACACATATCATCCATACGCTATATTAATCTGATCGCTCACTCGATCACACAATTTCAATTTCGAACTAGTATTGTCCATCTGACTTCCTCGTGCGGACTCAGATCTGGTTTCTTGATCAAAAACCATCATTCTTCTTACACAGCCATAACTATGATATAGAATATCCAGAACCAATCAACAATCCATATCCAGGTTCGCGTCAAAAATCGAGTGAAAAATCCCAACTCGGATCGATAAACTATCTCGAAATTCTATGCTCAAATCCGGATCAAATCACTATGCGAATAGAATAATATACGTACATCCTACGTATTTAGATTTATTGATTATTAGCCAAATCAATTCTCTTTTCTATTCAAATTTTCCTCAATCCTCTTTGGATTATCGCTTCAATTCTTATCTCAAATGGATATTCAATCATAAACAGTTTGAACTCTATCTAGCTTTATTTTAGAAAATAGCTTGAAAAGTTTAAAAATAGATAAGTAGTTGAAAAATAATTATTAATTTATAAAATATCTATAAAATAGTTAAATAATGATAAAATAGTTATAAAATAGTTAAATAATTGTAAAATAGTTATAAATAGTAATTAGTTATAAAATAGTTGAAAAATTGTTAAATAGTTCCAAAAATTAATTGTAAAAGAAGTATAAGATAGTTTTAGGTTTAAAAAGAAAAGTTGATCGTAAACGGTTTGGAAAGATAGGTTTATATTAAAACAATTTATTTTGAAAATAGTCCAGAGTCAAACTGTCCAATTCCCAATCTCCAATCCCATCAATTCAATTTAAATTTCCACTTCTATTTAAATTGACTCAATTCCAATTTAGATATATTCCATTTCCATTGAAATTTATTTAATCCCAATTCAAGTTGAACTAATCCTCAATTTCTTTCTTAAATTCAAACGAATTTACTTATTCAACTTTAATCACTATTTCAGTTAATTCAGATAAATTTCAAATTAAACCAATTTCAATTCATAACAATTCCGGTTTGAAGTAATTCCAATTCCTGTTTGAATTTGAACTCATTCAACTTCAATTTCATTTCAAATTAATCCAATTCAAATTTTCCATTTGAATTTTATACTTATCCATCTTCAATTCTAATTATTTCAAACCAAATTCAGTTTGAACTAATGCAAATTTAAATCTCAACTTTAAACCATCTTGAATTATATAAATTTGAGTTAAACTAAATGTTGATTTAACCCCTTAAATCAAATTTATCTTTACTTTCAACGTCTTTAATTAAATTCTGAGTCCAAATTTCAAAATTCTATTTAAATTGCCTTTACTTTCATATAACTTATTTCTAAGTTCACATCAAAGTTCCTTTTTAAACAACTCAATCTTTAAAATTCAATTTATCACCAAATTTCAATTTTGAAATCAAATTTCAGCAATTTTGGATGCAATTAATCTTAAACATTCAAATCTTAAATTCAAAGTAATTCCATATCCTTAATTTCAAATTAAAGTTTAATTTCCCTCAATAATGGATATATTACCATAATCCATTTCTAAATTCATTTAAACAAATCCAATTCACAGTTTAGAAATTATTAATAACAATAGGATGATATCATCCAAATTATTTTAAAACATCTATCCATTTCCAATTTCTAGATCTCAAACCCATTTTGAGATTACACAAACTCACAATTCAAATCAACCAATTAACTTCCATTTCAAATTTAAACTCCTTACTAATAATCTTCCCTCTTCAAATTTTAAATTTCTTTCAATATTCTTTCTTATAAGTTCAAAGACTTGTATCACTTTGGGTTTTTATATCACACTTCAGGGAAAATCAAAACTCAATATTTTAGAGTTTATTTCAAATCACCTTTGTATATATATATATATATTTACTTCCTTTACACACCAAGTTACTTTTAAATTTTAAAAGATCTTGGTTTCAATTCAAAAAAAATTCCTTTAAATTTTCAAACAACTCTTGATTGAAGTATGACCCTTTTATAGTATTATTTATTATTTCTTTATCACTTTGAAACAATTTTCAAATTCTTGACCCAGATTTAAAACTTCACAACTCAGATCATCTTTAATTCCAATTTATAAGTCATACTTGCCTAAATGTTTTACTTCCCTAAAACATTTCATTTTGCTTATTCATTAATACACATTTTATTATTAAACACAACAATCATTTATGATAATAACCAAGATTATCATATCTGAAAACCAATTCATTATTATCTTATTCTGAAACTCTTTTTCAAATTCAAGATTTTAATTTTCAGTTTGAATCCATTTCAAATTTATCTTTATTCAATTTAAATTTGGTTGTATTACTATTACCACTTATATTTAATTCCAATGATTTAACAACCAATCACCTTAATATTTATTAGAAAGAAATATTACGTTATATATCAAAATATATTCTTAAAATATTTATATAAGAAATAACAAGTACGCTCTCAAATACACACACACACACACTCAACCCATTTTAGGGTACCATTGACCCTATCCTCAATGAGTATCCCTCACCAGAGCCAAGGTTTTCGCTTAACCTGGCTCCGATACCAAATGTAACGACTCGGAATTTTCGATCCCGAAAATTCCAGAAAGTTAGAGAAAAGAAAAAAAGAGATAGAAGAAGAAGAACAGAGACACCAAAGCACAATCTGACATTCGCAGTGGATAAAATATATTATCAATAATATCAGTTTACAAAGGAAAATTGTAACGACCCGATATTTTCAACCATTCGCATCCGCACATGTCGGACTTGAATTGTTCAAATACCGCGTTGTAAATAAAATTTGGCAAATCTCAAAATATACAGTAAATAATTAATCACAGAATCACAGACACAGAATCAGAATACTCGCAGCAGAATTTAAAAATACTTAGTGGTTCATGAAGCCACTATAAATAGTCTCAATCAAATAAAAATTACATAGTCTTTAATCCAAATATAGTTTTAAATCATCAGTAGAACAATCCAAATGTCCACTAGTCTTGATTTCATAAATTTAGATAAAGAACTGGAAGGGAAGTTTGCCAGCAGCTTGAAAGTGATCTACAGAAATCCTAGCTCCGGGATGAAAACTGAACTGCAACTCAGGCTGACCCGAGCGTAAAATAAAACATAAACACTCGAATCAGGACATACATACTTATATAGTGTAAGCTAATTCATGTGTACTGTAATATAGAGCAAGTAACTTAAAGGATGCTTGGGACCGCCCATCCTCTAAGGATCCGTTAAACTATTTACTATGTAGTAATATTCGCTATTATAATAATGTCTATTAGTAAAATAAACTAAATTTTAAATAGCGTTAAGGCTTTACATTTTCCACCTTAACACATAATATATTCCCATAGTCTATACAGTACCGTAATCTCCCCCGGAATGGGCGTCGTCAGAGGGCACTCCATACGTATGGTACAAAACCAAAATCGTATAAGGCGCGTTAGGGTAGGTGACACGGCACAACTAGGCAATGTCAGGGTAAATATACCAATTACGCTTCCGGACCGATGGAAACGCGTAGCCGCAGCTACCGACCACCTCGAACAACACTCCCAAATCAAAGGTGCGCACCAAACAATCGCAAAAGCAATAGAATGGCATACGAAGAAGTGCGTCCGATCAGAGGTGCTACCTCATTAATCCGTCAATCGCTCCTGTTTTAGCCACCTTATGCCAACTCACAGGAGTCGGGTCCACGTATTTACCTCAAGAAAACATCACCACCATCCTACTTCATTCTGGAATCTCCACCGCGTACACGGTTGTCAAAGTGGTTTTCGGTATCGACAGAGAGTATGCCAGATATCCGAATCCGGTCTCTTTAACAACCAAACGTTATTATAACCCGTGGTTACAACTTAAAAAAAATGCTATTTATACTTTAAAAATCAAAATAAATTTCAAATACATTTCAATATCATAATATCCTTTCAAACATCATTTATTTAAACATCAGTCATTTCATTTAATATAAAATACCATTTAAATCTATTCAATTTATTTAGGAATTAATTCCCTTTCAACTCACATTTAAAAGTTAAATTCTTCCATTTAAAACCATTTAAAGTCAATTCCTTATTCTTATTTATTCATATTAGATTCCAAAATTTAAGCCTTTTTTTCCAAAGATTATTTCCATAAATTTTATTAAAACAATAAAAATTCAGTTTCCGTAGCACTTATAAAATGCTACCTAAAGTTATAGGTTAAACAGTCTATTTACAAAAGACAGCATTTAAGTGCTGTAATTTATTAACTTAACCATTAAGTTTTAAATTCCCAAAATAAAACTTAATATCAATTATTTTACTTAACTAAAATCTCACTTTTAACAAAAATTCAGAATTTTCCAAAGTAAGTTATACTCTAAAATTTTACATAAACATTCATTTATTTAACATTTGACTCATTCAAAAATCATTATAAATAAATATTAAAAAAAATCCTTCAAATACATTTAAACCAGAAAATTATAAACTTTCTATTTGAAAATATTTTTTTTTTAAACATTTCATAAAAATATTATATAAACCACGGGTCTGTATATAGTTTTCTAGCCTAGGTCAAGTGATACAGATATATATCATTTCAATCCGCAATTTACAAAAACCCCGGGTTCTATCATTTCAAACCCGCAATCCCAAGTTAAATATTTAAAATTAAACAATTAAATAAACAAATAAATGAATAATTATCGTACAGGCCTATCATTTCAGCCTATAATGATCTCAAATTTACAAGGAACTTGCAGTGATGATTTAACAGTAAATAAGCATTAAATAGTATAACTGCAATAATATAAAATAAATAGATAACTGATGATGTGTCAATTAATAATGGGGTTTAACATCATACGCTTATATCACAGGCAGATAAAATTTAAATAAAAGTTTACAATTACACTTGTGATAAATTCACAGATATATAGGTATGTTTGTCTGGTGAGAAATACTCACCTGAATGCTGCAGAAAGTTTGATTTCCAACGATGGTAACACTTGGAAAAAGAAAACGCACAGAAGCACGATCAAACTGATGCAGAGGCTGCGACCAGATTTATATTTTGAAAAGGGAACGAATCAAAACTAAGAAAAATTTTAACCCGAAATTCTCAAAACAAAAAGGAACGAACGGAAATAAATTCGCCCCATAGGCTCGACTAATCCACCACACGGTTAGACTACGTTCTCAAAGCTCGGTTCAAAATTTTGCCCGTTACTTACTTTCACCCCTTTTTACTTCTACAAGTGGCGGAAACACTAATAATTTAAATCTAATCCTCGGCATCATAAAAGAATTTTATGCGCATAACGTTGATAATACATATACACTCACAATACTAATTATATGAACACTTCTTCACTAGTACAAAAACCCTCCTACAGCCGATTCTTATATTTGCTTATTCAATTATTATTATTAATTATTTTCCTTCTCTAACTACTGTTGCAACCTAGTTTGGACACTTATGACCCACACGCATACTTTCTCCTCCATTCATATTTTTTTTATTCTACTCTATTATATTTTGGGTAAAGTTTAAATTTTATTTCTAAAATAAATTGGTCAAATTCACTACTGAAAATCTTGAAGGATGGCTGGATGACATAAAACCTTAGTTATCAGTTTATGAAAAAATTTCGTGCAATTTTATTTGGAGGAGAGGCTGACATCAGTGGTAAAGGAGGAGGGCAGGGATATAGTGGTGAAGGAGGAGTCATAGCCTAAGGTGGTGGAGTTTTAAGCCTTTGCGTGAACAAAAAAAGAGAAAAAAATGAAATAAAGAAGAAGAAAGCAATGGAGGAAGAAGGAAAAATATAAACATAGGCCATACCTGATGCTGCATGCGAGAAGAAGCTGAGTTGAAATGAAAAATTATGTGAGGCTTGAATTTATAGGAGAATATTGGGTTGCTTTGTATGCAAGGAAATGGTGAATGAGATCAGGGAACAAATATATGCAGAGGTTATTGATTTTTCCAGAGGAGATTTTTTTTTCCGTGAATTAAGTGTAGATAAATGGTAAGGTAGGATAAATTTCGAAGCTAAAATGCACATTCTTTTTTATTTCTTCTCAGAGGATATTTGCGTGATTTAAGGTGAACAAAAATAGGAAGGAAATAAAATTTTAAATTAACTGCACGGTGGCTTGGATTTACACAAAGAAACAGACAGAAATATTAGGCAACATTTGTACACGTTTCTTTTCTCCTTTAAAAATTTTGGAAATAATTACGTTTATTAAAAAGTAGAAACGGTAAAGTTTTGGCAAAGATTTTATGACAAATTTAAACAGATATTGAATGCGTTGATAAATTTTTGGCAAAGATAAAATTTTGATTTGAACGTGTAAAAGAAGGAAGCTGCATGATTTTCCTTTGATTTTTCAGAAATCTCGTTCTACAGGTGAGGAAATAAATTTCTTTCATTGATTGCAAACGTTTTTTTTTATTATTAATAGGTTGCATGCGTTATTTATAGGCTGATTGATTTTTTTATACAAAACAACAGCAAGGATTTAAATGCAGAGAAGAAAAAAAACGGCAAGAGGAAAGAATTTGAAATTTTCCGTGCGCTATGACAAAGGAAGGATGAGAGAAATTAAAGGTGGAAGAAACGGCAAGGAATTTATTTGCTTTGGATGCTACTTCAAGGACAGATTTTATACTAAATATAATAGTTGTGTGTTAAAAATTTGTCAGGCTAAAAGATGTATACGTATACAGAGAATTTCGAAATCTGGGTAAGAAATAAATGCAGACAAGAAAGAAACGGCAACTAGAAAATTTGAAATTTCCGTGCGTTGATAAAGAGGGATTAGTGAAATTTATGGTGAAGAAACGCAAGTGATTAATAGATTGGTTCATTTCAAACTTTTTCTTCAATTAATGATTGCGTGTGTTTCTTTCTTTATATAGGCTGAGTGATTTTAGCAAGAATTTTACGCCAATTTAAAACCAATGAAAGCTGTGGAAAAAGTAACGTTTTGCTATAAAAATCTACTAACTGATTTATTAATCCATATAGATATTGCAGTATGAATTTTAAAATACGCCAAACCGACGCAATACAATACGCCCAAAATTTATGCAAAAGTAACATTTTTAATTTATACGTTTATACGTTACTTATACCATTACAATGCGTGCCCTTTTTAAATGCGAAATTTAACAGTCTGTAAAACACTGAATTTTACAAAGTTATTACTTAACTAAAATTTTAACTTGTTTACATTCTTCGTATTTACTTATTTTAAATATACAAAATTCATTTTTATTAAAATTCCAATTGGAGTTGTCTTTTAACAAAGTAAAAATTTCAAAACTTCCAATTTTATATTTAGACTTTGAAACAGTAAAGGAAAATAACAAATTTTGCTACATTAAAAAGGGGCGTAAATCAAGTGATAAAATTTTGCAAGGAATAACGTACGTTCAAACTAAATTGAGAGTGAATGCGTTGATTCAAGGAAAGAAAGTGGATAGCACTAAATATTTAGATGGCGTTGATTTAAGTGGAAGAAAATGTCACAAATTTATGGTTTGAACGTTTTAAACAAATGTGTTTTATTTCTATTAATTCCACTTGTTAAGTTTTCAATTTACCCTATGGGTTTCCACTTTTTGATTTCTACCATTGGGACATCTAGCAATCTAGCCCCAATTCACTACCTAATATTTTTAAATTAGTTAATTCCCTCTAATTGATTTCCATATTCTTCAAATCAATTAATTCCCCTTTAGTTGCCTTTAATTGATTTCAATTGATTACCTTATCCCTTTAATTAACCTCCTTAATTGACGTCAATTAATTACCATATTACCAATTAATTATCCTTCTTAATTGATTTCAATTAATTACCATATTCCTTCATGTCAATCAATCTCCTTTAATTACATATTCAAATTTGGTTACTAACTTAATTAGTTAATTAACCCTTTTAATTATCAATCCTGCGACGTCTCACATTAATCCGTCCGCTTTGTAGGCACTGGTAGCCGGACTGGTTACATGGGCAGATTTCTCCTACAAAAATGGGGATTAACCTCGCGTCCTCATGCCATTAACCAAAAGAATTAACTTATTTATCTTTCATCAATTAACTTGCATTAATTATTGAATAAATTAATTCTGGTCAACTACTGAAATTTTACAATTAATTTCTCTATTAATTGTCATAAATTTCTTTTTGAAATATCTATTAATGGTCATAAACTCCATTTTAAAATATCCGTATATGCCTTTATTCATGTTTTGAATTGCTAACTAGGAATAAGATAGATTCATCAAATAAACTGATTGCAAGTTTCATTGTTTTAAATTTCTTAACAATGTTCACCACTAACATAATTAATATGTCAAAATTGACAATATTCCACCAACATGATTTGCATGTCATAACCTACCCAATTAACATAATTAATTAACTACTTTAATATGTTACAAATTTTCCCCTTTCATTATTTTTAGGGAATGGGTATAACAACAGATATTATGATAATATCCAAAAACATTTAGTTACCACTCACTTCATTATAAATTATAAAGGTTTTTTTTTCTTCTTAAATTTAATTACAAAAAATCTTATTAAATTAACGAGTTTAATTCTCTAAATTTACAGGTCATTACACTCTCCCCCACTCAAAACTTTTCGTCCCCGAAAAGGAAGGAGGTAGGAGAATAGAAACACCCTGAAAGAAAACTAAATTGAAACTAAAAATGGAGTCATTTATTTAAACCATATAAATTCAATTTAAATTAATTAATATTCAATAATTGATTTAATTCATTTGATTTTTACTGAAGATAAATCAATCTTAACTATTTCCAAATTAGTTATCTTATTATCCAATTATTTTGAAATTAACAATTTCTAAAATCATAAATTTGTATAGTCATTTATAATAATCATCTTTTATTCAACAAATTTAATTCTTCTTTATTCCAGATTATTATTAAATATATTCCACTTAATATATCTTATCGCACATATTAAATAGATTACATTTATTATAAATATTCCAATTTATTTCTAAATTTCCTTTAACACCATTTGATATTGTATATTATTCAACTATTTTTTTATTCTATTTACCTCTATTTGTCTTTTTGTAACTGAAACTTTAAGTGTATATCATTTATTATAACCACACAAATTTTATTTATAAAATCCTTTTATATTGTACATTATCCAATTACATAGTTAATTTCTGAATGATTTAGGTAAGTTATATTGGCATGCAATTATACAAGTAAAAATTTTCCAATTCTATTATTCAAGTTTAAATATTCATTCAAAATTTGACTTTATTTTATCATTAGAATCACCTTTTAACATAAATTTATGAATTAAATTTCCAATTAACTTCAAACACTTTAAAGATAAATAAATACGTACATATAGTATATGTCAAATCAAATTTAAATCATATATCTATATATATTATAAATTAAGTCATATTTTATAAATTCAAATTAATTAAATTTTTGAAGCAAAACTATAGCGTGGTCTCTTTACTTCGATACTCGAAAATAAATGTCGATGATGTTGTAGTCATCACCGAAATTATTTTCCAGCGACAAAGAGAAGAGCACTAATTTTTAAAACTTTTAAAATTCTTTGGAAACAAATTTCTATTAGAAAATTATTTAAATAATAATATATCCTTTTAAGACTTTAAACACAAGGTTTGAAATTATCAGAAATTAAATTCTTAAATTCTTGTTTTAAATTCATTATATATATTTTTTTTTGTTTCCAAATTATTTTCTAACCATTGTTTATAGTTCAATTATTTATATAAGACAAAACCAATGGTTTACAAAACCATAAATAAAATCAAACACTATTATCTCTAAACAACTAGTTAAATTCTGAAAATTATGCTTATATATATAATATTAGATTTTTCCCAAATATAAGAATAAATTTTTTCAAAACAAGTATGGAGATTCAAATTTGAAGGACTCAAATTAAAGAGAATTTTGATATAAAGATAAGTTGGAATCAGAAGATCCGATGATTAAATAACAGAATAAGAAACCAGATAAGTTTATATAAATCGCGGGCAACCTTAACCTAGTCAACCGTGACTTAAAGAGTCAGATCGAATGTAGATTTACCATTCGATCCGAAGAGATAGAGTTCGGAATAACCAAAGATACTAGCATCTAAACCGAGGTTAAATATAAATCTTTGGTGAATCAATGCTAATTGTAAAGGAGTTTCACCACTTTATTAGAATATTGGCGAGACCGCCAATTCACTATAAAGATCATCCGTAGTGGAGTAATGGGATACTCCAGAATCGAAAGAAAATGAATAGTGAGGGACACGAATGAACTTCGGAACCGCAGGGAACGTTCCAAAATTCGAAATGGAAGAGATTCAAGCTCAAATGAAAGTGATTCTGTAAATCAAATTTACCATACATTCTAAGTTTTGCCTAGAGCCAAAGCTCTGATACCAAATGTAACGACCCGATATTTTCAACCATTCGCATCCACACATGTCGGACTTGAATTGTTCAAATACCGCGTTGTAAATAAAATTTGGCAAATCTCAAAATATACAGTAAATAATTAATCACAAAATCACAGACACAGAATCAAAATACACGCAGCGGAATTTAAAAATACTTAGTGGTTCATGAAGCCACTATAAATAGTCTCAATCAAATAAAAATTACATAGTCTTTAATCCAAATATAGTTTTAAATCATCAGTAGAAAAATCCAAATGTCCACTAGTCTTGATTTCATAAATTTAGATAAAGAACTGGAAGGGAAGTTTGCCAGCAGCTTGAAAGTGATCTACAGAAATCCTAGCTCCGGGATGAAAACTGAACTGCAACTCAGGCTGACCCGAGCGTAAAATAAAACATAAACACTCGAATCAGGACATACATACTTATATAGTATAAGCTAATTCAAGTGTACTGTAATATAGAGCAAGTAACTTAAAGGATGCTTGGGACCGCCCATCCTCTAAGGATCCGTTAAACTATTTACTATGTAGTAATATTCGCTATTATAATAATGTCTATTAGTAAAATAAACTTACTTTTAAATAGCGTTAAGGCTTTACATTTTCCACCTTAACACATAATATATTCCCATAGTCTATACAGTACCGTAATCTCCCCCGGAATAGGCGTCGTCAGAGGGCACTCCATAGGTATGGTACAAAACCAAAATCGTATAAGGCGCGCTAGGGTAGGTGACACGGCACAACTAGGCAATGCCAGGGTAGATATACCAATTACGCTTCTGGACCGATGGAAACGTGTAGCCGCAGCTACCGCCCACCTCGAACAACACTCCCAAATCAAAGGTGTGCACCAAACAATCACAAAAGCAATAGAATGGCATACGAAGAAGTGTGTCCGATCAGAGGTGCTACCTCATTAATCCGTCAATCGCTCCTGTTTTAGCCACCTTATGCCAACTCACGGGAGTCGGGTCCACGTATTTACCTCAAGAAAACGTCACCACCATCCTACTTCATTCTGGAATCTCCACCGCGTATACGGTTGTCAAAGTGGTTTTCGGTATCGACAGAGAGTATGCCAGATATCCGATCCCGGTCTCTTTAACAACCAAACGTTATTATAACCCGTGGTTACAACTTAAAAAAAATGGTATTTATACTTTAAAAATCAAAATAAATTTCAAATACATTTCAATATCATAATATCCTTTCAAACATCATTTATTTAAACATCAGTCATTTCATTTAATATAAAATACCATTTAAATCTATTCAATTTATTTAGGAATTAATTCCCTTTCAACTCACATTTAAAAGTTAAATTCTTCCATTTAAAACCATTTAAAGTCAATTCCTTATTCTTATTTATTCATATTATATTCCAAAATTTAAGCCTTTTTTTTCCAAAGATTATTTCCATAAATTTTATTAAAACAATAAAAATTCAGTTTCCGTAGCACTTATAAAATGCTACCTAAAGTTATAGGTTAAACAGTCTATTTACAAAAGACAGCATTTAAGTGCTGTAATTTATTAACTTAACCATTAAGTTTTAAATTCCCAAAATAAAACTTAATATCAATTATTTTACTTAACTAAAATCTCACTTTTAACAAAAATTCAGAATTTTCCAAAGTAAGTTATACTCTAAAATTTTACATAAACATTCATTTATTTAACATTTGACTCATTCAAAAATCACTATAAATAAATAAATAAATAATCCTTCAAATACATTTAAACCAGAAAATTATAAACTTTCTATTTAAAAATATTTTTTTTTAAACATTTCATAAAAATATTATATAAACCACGGGTCTGTATATAGTTTTCTAGCCTAGGTCAAATGATACAGATATATATCATTTCAATCCGCAATTTACAAAAACCCCGGGTTTTATCATTTCAAACCCGCAATCCCAAGTTAAATATTTAAAATTAAACAATTAAATAAATAAATAAATAAATAATTATCGTACAGGCCTATCATTTCAGCCTATAACGATCTCAAATTTACAGGGAACTTGCAGTGATGATTTAACAGTAAATAAGCATTAAATAGTATAACTGCAATAACATAAAATAAATAAACAACTGATGATGTGTCAATTAATAGGGGTTTAACATCATACGCTTATATCACAGGCAGATAAAATTTAAATAAAAATTTACAATTACACTTGTGATAAATTCACAGATATATAGGTATGTTTGTCTGGTGAGAAATACTCACCTGAATGCTGTTGAAAGTTTGATTTCCAACGATGGTAACACTTGGAAAAAGAAAACGCACAGAAGCACGATCAAACTGATGCAGAGGCTGCGACCAGATTTATATTTTGAAAAGGGAACGAATCAAAACTAAGAAAATTTTTAACCCGAAATTCTCAAAACAAAAGGGAACGAACGGAAATAAATTCGCCCCATAGGCTCGACTACCCCACCACATGGTTAGACTACGTTCTCAAAGCTCGTTTCAAAATTTTGCCCGTTACTAACTTTCACCCCTTTTTACTTCTACAAGTGGCGGAAACACTAATAATTTAAATCTAATCCTCGGCATCATAAAAGAATTTTATGCGCATAACGTTGATAATACATATACACTCACAATACTAATTATATGAACACTTCTTCACTAGTACAAAAACCCTCCTACAGCCGATTCTTATATTTGCTTATTCAATTATTATTATTAATTATTTTCCTTCTCTAACTACTGTTGCAACCTAGTTTGGACACTTATGACCCACACGCATACTTTCTCCTCCATTCATATTTTTTTTATTCTACTCTATTATATTTTGGGTAAAGTTTAAATTTTATTTCTAAAATAAATTGGTCAAATTCACTACTGAAAATCTTGAAGGATGGCTGGATGACATAAAACCTTAGTTATCAGTTTATGAAAAAATTTCGTGCAATTTTATTTGGAGGAGAGGCTGACATCAGTGGTAAAGGAGGAGGGCAGGGATATAGTGGTGAAGGAGGAGTCATAGCCTAAGGTGGTGGAGTTTTAAGCCTTTGCGTGAACAAAAAAAGAGAAAAAAATGAAATAAAGAAGAAGAAAGCAATGGAGGAAGAAGGAAAAATATAAACATAGGCCATACCTGATGCTGCATGCGAGAAGAAGCTGAGTTGAAATGAAAAATTATGTGAGGCTTGAATTTATAGGAGAATATTGGGTTGCTTTGTATGCAAGGAAATGGTGAATGAGATCAGGGAACAAATATATGCAGAGGTTATTGATTTTTCCAGAGGAGATTTTTTTTTTCCGTGAATTAAGTGTAGATAAATGGTAAGGTAGGATAAATTTCGAAGCTAAAATGCACATTCTTTTTGATTTCTTCTCAGAGGATATTTGCGTGATTTAAGGTGAACAAAAATAGGAAGGAAATAAAATTTTAAATTAACAGCATGGCGGCTTGGATTTACACAAAGAAACAGACAGAAATATTAGGAAACATTTGTACACGTTTCTTTTCTCCTTTAAAAATTTTGGAAATAATTACGTTTATTAAAAAGTAGAAACGGTAAAGTTTTGGCAAAGATTTTATGACAAATTAAAAAAGATATTGAATGCGTTGATAAATTTTTGGCAAAGATAAATTTTTGATTTGAACGTGTAAAAGAAGGAAGCTGCATGATTTTCCTTTGATTTTTCAGAAATCTCGTTCTACAGGTGAGGAAATAAATTTCTTTCATTGATTGCAAACGTTTTTTTTTATTATTATTAATAGGTTGTGTGCGTTATTTATAGGCTGATTGATTTTTTTATACAAAACAACAGCAAGGATTTAAATGCAGTGAAGAAAAAAAACGGCAAGAGGAAAGAATTTGAAATTTTACGTGCGCTATGATAAAGGAAGGATGAGCGAAATTAAAGGTGGAAGAAACGGCAAGGAATTTATTTGCTTTGGATGCTACTTCAAGGACATATTTTATACTAAATATAATAGTTGTGTGTTAATTTGTTAGGCTAAAAGATGTATACGTATACAGAGAATTTCGAAATCTGGGTAAGAAATAAATGCAGACAAGAAAGAAACGGCAACTAGAAAATTTGAAATTTCCGTGCGTTGATAAAGAGGGATTAGTGAAATTTATGGTGAAGAAACGCAAGTGATTAATAGATTGGTTCGTTTCAAACTTTTTCTTCGATTAATGATTGCGTGTGTTTCTTTCTTTATATAGGCTGAGTGATTTTAGCAAAGATTTTACGCCAATTTAAAACCAATGAAAGCTGTGGAAAAAGTAACGTTTTGCTATAAAAATCTACTAACTGATTTATTAATCCATATAGATATTGCAGTACGAATTTTAAAATACGCCAAACCGACGCAATACAATACGCCCAAAATTTATGCAAAAGTAACATTTTTAATTTATACGTTTATACGTTACTTATACCATTACAATGCGTGCCCTTTTTAAATGCAAAATTTAACAGTCTGTAAAACACTGAATTTTACAAAGTTATTACTTAACTAAAATTTTAACTTGTTTACATTCTTCGTATTTACTTATTTTAAATATACAAAATTCATTTTTATTAAAATTCCAATTGGAGTTGTCTTTTAACAAAGTAAAATTTTCAAAACTTCCAATTTTATATTTAGACTTTGAAACAGTAAAGGAAAATAACAAATTTTGCTACATTAAAAAGGGGCGTAAATCAAGTGATAAAATTTTGCAAGGAATAACGTACGTTCAAACTAAATTGAGAGTGAATGCGTTGATTAAAGGAAAGAAAGTGGCAAGCACTATATATTTAGATGGCATTGATTTAAGTGGAAGAAAATGTCACAAATTTATGGTTTGAACGTTTTTAAACAAATGTGTTTTATTTCTATTAATTCCACTTGTTAAGTTTTCAATTTACCCTATGGGTTTCCACTTTTTGATTTCTACCATTGGGACATCTAGCAATCTAGCCCCAATTCACTACCTAATATTTTTAAATTAGTTAATTCCCTCTAATTTATTTCCATATTCTTCAAATCAATTAATTCCCCTTTAGTTGCCTTTAATTGATTTCAATTGATTACCTTATCCCTTTAATTAACCTCCTTAATTGACGTCAATTAATTACCATATTACCAATTAATTATCCTCCTTAATTGATTTCAATTAATTACCATATTCCTTCATGTCAATCAATCTCCTTTAATTACATATTCAAATTTGGTTACTAACTTAATTAGTTAATTAACCCTTTTAATTATCAATCCTGCGACGTCTCACATTAATCCGTCTGCTTTGTAGGCACTGGTAGCCGGACTGGTTACACGGGCAGATTTCTCCTACAAAAATGTGGATTAACCTCGCGTCCTCATGCCATTAACCAAAAGAATTAACTTATTTATCTTTCATCAATTAACTTGCATTAATTATTCAATAAATTAATTCTGGTCAACTACTGAAATTTTACAATTAATTTCCCTATTAATTGTCATAAATTTCTTTTTGAAATATCTATTAATTGTCATAAACTCCATTTTAAAATATCCGTATATGCCTTTATTCATGTTTTGAATTGCTAACTAGGAATAAGATAGATTCATCAAATAAACTGATTGCAAGTTTCATTGTTTTAAATTGCTTAACAATGTTCACCACTAACATAATTAATATGTCAAAATTGACAATATTCCACCAACATGATTTGCATGTCATAACCTACCCAATTAACATAATTAATTAACTACTTTAATATGTTACAAATTTTCCCCTTTCATTATTTTTAGGGAATGGGTATAACAACAGATATTATGATAATATCCAAAAACATTTAGTTACCACTCACTTCATTATAAATTATAAAGGTTTTTTTTTTCTTCTTAAATTTAGTTACAAAAAATCTTATTAAATTAACGAGTTTAATTCCCTAAATTTACAGGTCATTACAAAAACTGTACTTATCAAATTACACTTTAATACATCAGAGTTACTACTTACACAAACCCTGGATAGATACAATCCACATGTCCCAGATAAACTACAATAATATACTCAGCGGAAAACACTCCATACGTTCCTGCCATCCAGCTTGCCTCCTAAGCTTCGGAATGTCCTTATCTGGAAATCTATAATACTCGGTCTGACCCGAGCATTACATCAAAGTAACACCGGGTCAGGCTGGAAACCAGCGTGAGTAAAACCATACAATTTGAAATACTAATCTTTAATACATAATCGAAATCCCCGTAACTCATACCTTACTACGAGTTCATAACTAGTTACGGTCAACACTTATTTCACAAATAAATCCCTAGGTAACTTTACTTAGTTTTCAAAGGTCCATATTATTCCGTTCTAGCCTATAAATCTCACACATCAAGTCTATATAGAATTATTGGAGATTACAAATCGAAGTGGTTTCGGATATTTACTGATACCCGAACCCGGTCTCTTCGAGTCCCATGTCATCTTACACAAGTTATTCAAATGAGATTACAATTCAAACTTTAAATACAGGGTGTCATCATTTTTTTATACGGCAATTCATCATTGATAGATAACCACATCATCACTGCTCAACCCAAATAGATCATATCACAAACCATTTCATATTCCAAACACATATCACGAAGCATCACAACACATACCAGGGATAACAGATAATCCAAAGTGTTCAATATCATTCGATTATCCATAAGCAAGATTTATCAGTCTCACCATTTCTAATTAATTTAAATTTATTGAATTAATTATCTTAATCACCTTTAATCCTGCTTACTTATCAAAAATTAACTACAACCATTAACTAAATTGTCCTTGAATTACCCATTAATCATCCATAATTACTTTCATTAAGTAATTATCCCATTGGTTAATTATTCTTAATTAATTATTCATTAATTTAACTAATTGGATTAATTAACCCACAACAAATTAATCCTCTAATTACTTAAAATTATGTAATTATCATTTGTTAAATCACATTTAGTAATTATCCATAATTACCACCTTAATTAATGTCATTAGGTAATTATTCTTTAATTACCTTTATTAAGTAGTTATCATTAATTAATTACATTAAGTAATTAACCTTTAATAGATTTATCATTCTTTACTTAATTATCATAATGAATTAATAAATCAATCCTTCAAATTGATTACTCGAATTAATTAATCCTTTAATTAAATAAATTGATTAATTACTCCTTAACCGATCTCATTAAATAATTAACACTTTATTATTAAATCACTTTTGAAATATATAGGAATTTACCAATTATAGTGATTACATCTAAACCCAATTTTAAAACATTTTAAAACTTTGAAACTTGCTAAATGCTCACTAATACTTTATCTAAGGACTTAGTTTATAATTTCCCTTGATACTTACATATTTTAATAAGCTTTAGATAGATTACAGCAATTTGCAAAAAAAACCCGGGCCGAACCCGTAGAATGTCCGGGCCAACTCCGTACAAACCCACGTATACCTCCACTATGAGTCGCATGCGTTAAAACCACGAGAATTACCCGAGCCTCTACTTCTTCTCCTCTTCTACTTCTTCCCCAAATTACTGCTTATACCCAGATACCACTCACCCTCGAGTACATGCACGCGTATCCATGAACAATTTTTGCAACGATCGATCCTCGCCGCCGACCCACCATGCGAACCCTCTCGACCACCAGAACTTAACACCCACCCAGAATTTATGATCACAACCTTAATCCAAAATTTGACATCGAAGGACTAGTCTCAGATAACACTATCGTCCCATTTTCCTTGTCTCATCCATCATCATCTACCATTATCCACCAGAAATCATCCACGCATCGCCAAAGCTTTCTCCTACGATTTCCCCCTGCTGTGCAAAGCTCAAACTCCATCAATCTTCTGTCATTTACCACGAATCGACCCTGGTCAAACCATGACCGAACCCTAAAATCTTCTCGTCTCGATGATCCACAAATAGGAAAAGTCAATTACCATTTTTCTCATGGTCTACGACCATCAAACTAGCTTCGGGAAAGTGCCGACCCACGATTTCCCACACCGTTTGTCAGAATAAACGTAAATTCCTTTTCTATTCATCTCTCACTTTCACCGTAAATACAATCTTTAAAATCATATGTCTTTTACCAAAAATCATCTCCTTTAAAAACAAATCCAGCTATATAATCGAAGCATGGGTTTAAAACAATTGATATTCCAGACATGAGTTGATTTTTCTGATCTTTTCATTTTCCAGTGGGATTTAATGCTTTAAATTCTTTAATAATATTTTTAAAAATCGAATTAGGTAAAAACTAACACATTTCTTTTTAGGATCATAACCTGAAACTAATTTTATAACGAGATATAAATTTTCAATCCTAATTAATTTTATCAAAAGCAAGACAGAGACCATATTTTTTCTTCTTATTACCCAGACGTGCATATACTTATATACCATGAAATTCAGATATACTTTTACAAATTAACATTATGCAAAATATAATGCTTTACACATTAATCTCATGCAACCAGACATAATAAAAATTTAGCTAATAGTGATGGTTGTTTACTCACAGTTAGCAGAAAACAGAGGACAGTTGATCCCCCTTTTTTTCCCTGAAATTAGATGCTGATCTGGAACTAAAAGCTCAAACTTTGAATTTGAAAAAGAAGTTGCTTGATTTTAAACTTTTGCTTTGAGTACTTGATATACTTCAGATCTGAGATTTGCCTTGAAACAGATCTGTACTCGGTTTATGTTGATCTTCGGGTTTGAAATTGTTGAAGGTGTTGATTATATATCTTTTCTTTTATTTGTTTTCAGGTTTGAAAGTGAAAAGAGACGAAAACCTGTTTTTTTTATTACATAAAAATTTAAATGAGAATTGTTTGCCATTTGTAATATTAGATGCTACTTGACTTACATTTGTCTCTTGCATGAATTTATTTTCTTACAATTGTTAATTGTGCAAGAAGGAAATATTTACAAGTGTTTAACACTTATCTCTTATGTATTCCTATCAATTACTCAAGCTTTTATATTAATAAGTTATGTTTATATTTAATTATATATTTATATATATATATATATTTTCTATGAAAGATATATAAAGAAAGAATATTTTAAACTTAAGCTAAAGCACTTTCAATAAATAAAAATGTAAAGAAACTATTCTTTATTTCACATATATAAGTGAAGTGCTTTAGATTTTTTTTACTTCCAGCCTTTGAAAAGTATTATATTGAAATTTTAAAACAGAATCACCATATCATAATATATTAAAATTTGGTAACATATCTTGTTATTACATTCAACCCAAAGGCTTTTCATTTACAATGTATATATAATACACTTTTATTTGCTTTAAAAGATAAATTATACAAATTAAATATTATTATCTTTTGAAAAGATAAATTTTGTCAAATTAAGTATTTATAAAAGAAAATCATTAAACTAATATGGTCAAATTCAATAATTCTATCAGGAGATTATCAAATATATATCTATCCAAATATCTTTTATTATCGGAATTTTTATCTGTCCAATCTATAATCCAGTATTTCTATTAAGTAACCTAATTATTTTATCAATTACAAATGTTCTAAAATCTAGGATATCATGATAAATAATTTTTAAACCTAGGTAACATTTTCTTTACTAGAAAATTTATATAAATTCCACATAAATTCAACAAATGAAAATCCATCTCTAAATCTTATTTCTGGTCTATATAAATTTTCGCAAGGCATTTAGATGTCATTTAATAGGGTTTTCACATTAAAACATGTCATAAAATCAATATGAACGTGCATAAGTCATCAAAAAGTATATATAATCATTCCATCATTCAAAAACATGGCAAAACATTGCAATAAATTCGAAATCATCTTAAAAACGAAAACAGTAAGAAATATGTGATGTAAACAATCGGTGAACATGTGAATATAAGCAAGGTAGATTCCAAAGCCATTCAACAAATCAAATTAGAATTTCCCAATTTATGTCATAAACATATGTCATCATGTGATTAAAGTTAGAAAAGGATTTTTGGATCAAAAATCATGTTAAAATATATAATTCTACCTTATAAACATGCATATGATAGTGAGAAGTCATAAACCACTCACCAATTACTAAATCTAACCAATTTGAGTCTCGGTCCAAATTTGATAACAACGAAAAGCAATTCAAATCAACCAAATCGATTATCCCTAATCTTCTAATCAATGATCTATTTACTAATCTTAAATTTGGTTTGATTTAGAGAGTAATTTATGCTAATTTGGATGAATTTAGGGTTAATGGGGGTTTAGATCTGATTTGGGAGAGAGGGAAAAGTTTTAATTTAATTCTCCAACCCCATGTTTATAGTAAATCTTGAATTAGACTAATGATTTTACTAATGTGGTTGATTAATTAAACACTAATTCTTGCCAGCAGTTACTAAAAGTTAAAACATGCTTAGATTTCTAATGGTAAGTTGGTTTTTCTATTATGAGTATTCTACGAAATGGGAAACCATCACCTTGAAGTAATGAAACTAGTTTGAGAGCATAAATCAACTCCTGTCAAAAGTTATAGCCCAAACAAGATTTTCAGAATTAAAATCATCACATAGAAATTCTGGAAATATCATAGGTGTGTAAAGTGTCCCTAGGAACCATATCCCAAAATCATAGAATCATGAAACCTCATATGAAGAAAATAAAAATATTTCACGATCCTCCGATACGTAAGATACATGTCGTTACATTATCCCCCACCTCTTAGGAATTTCACCCCGTAATCCTTAACCAATCCAAACAGGATCTACTAAGCTTTTATTAATTAATCTTTAACTAATTAAAATCACTTTATGAACATTCGATTAAAAGATCTTTTCAAAACACTATGTCCAAACCCCTTACATCCCTTTTGTACTTGGAAAACATTTATACTTATCCTAGAGGAATAAGTAAACATTTGGAAAATTCCTCCTTTTAAATTCCTTTTTGAAAACATTACTTACTATAAATCGATCCACTTATCCTTAATAAAAAGTTCTCTTTTAAAAGCTCATTTCACATTTAAATATGTGATAACCCGAATTTTGGGCTTCTGATAATGGGTAACTATTGGATTTTTACTATTAAAACCACATATATATTTGATAATTAAAATGTCTCCAAATGAATTTGAAGTTATAATAAATTTTGAATTATAATATCTGAAATGTAAATTTTGTAATAATAAATCCCATAAATAGATAAATGAAAATTTAAGTATACGTATATACTATTAAACTTAGAGATATAACATAAGAAACCATATGATATATGTATAAAACAAAATAATGAATGTAGTATAAAATTTTATCAAAAACATATTAAAATCATTTATACATACATATTTACACATATAAAGATCTTAGCTTAAATTTAAACATGTGTAATATTTTAAACATAAGGTAAATATAACTTATAATTTTTTTCATTAACATTTAATATTTAATTAGGGCATGACTAAAGACAAGTGTAACAAATCTTAATAAACATTAAAACAAATGTAAATATCTCTTTTAGTATTCAAACAAGTGTTAGCTTAGGAAATATCCAAGTGGAAAAATGGATTCATTTTACTTTTCTCTTTTGAATCTATAATATGAATAAAACATGAAGTTGAGGAACACAAACATCTTACAACAGAAATCTAAAGAAAAAAATCAATCAAGTTCAAATACAAATAAAAGCAAGGTTCTAAGCAAATCAGTTCAACCCAGAATTCAGGCCAGTAGTAGATTTCAATTCTCACATAAGCAAATTCAAGATTAACAAATCATATTAAGATTCAGATCAAAAACATCATGATTCCAGAGAAAGGAAAAAAATAAATAAACACCAATCAAACTGTCCTCTGTTCAAAGCATTTGCAAGGAGAGTAAACATTATCTAAACTTTCTTGATTATTCTGGTGCAAGTGATATATTGATGGTAGTTTTGTTAAATGGCTTGAATGGAGGTATAAGTGGTTTGCCATATATATATATATATATATATATATATATATATAAGTTGAATGGCTGAGAATATTAGAAGTCATGTCTCTGTTCTCTGTTTAAACCATTTTCAGTAAATAAACTGTTTTCAAAATCTAATAAATTTTTATATGATGTTAAGTATAGTTAAAGTATGGATTTTCAGTTTAATCAGGAATTATATGCCTATATATATATCAGTGTGAATACCTGCATATGACTTCCTTCTTTGTTTCTTGTCTTAACTGTTAGCATCATCTGAAATTTTGCCCAGATATCTATTCGGTTTCAAACTTTCCTGTTAAACATTTTAGAATGTGAATAAACTTTTTCAAATTTAAAGGTTAAGTTAATTTTTAGTTTATTGCTAGTGAAAATGATTGAGATTAGTTATGTTTGCATGTTGAAAATACAAGTGTATTGTATGGTTGTTCATGATTGATCTATTTATGTTAGTGTCCTCTGTTTCTATGAGTTCAGGTTTGGAATTCAAACAAAATTCAATATCTCTTCATTAAGACACTATTTGAACTTATGATTTAAATAAAATATGTTTTTTTCAATCCTAAATTAAAGTTTAAATTTTATTTTTAGCAAAATAAGTTAGAATATTTCTGAAATTAATATAGTTCAGATGGAAATAGAAATGCATGATAAAAGTCAAATGTTGAATTAAGTTGATTCTTGTAAATATTTTCGGTTGACTTAGGAAATCATGAAATTTAAAATGAAAATCCTAAATTTTAACATCAAATTGAATGAGTGATTTAAGTTTGTTTGGAAATAGGTTCTGAGGCAATTCCTAATGATATACTGTTGCTGGGTGAATGAGACTTCGTCTGGAAGTAGAGGGATGTACGGTGGGGTTAGGAAAAATGGCTGGAGGTCGTAGAGATCGTCGTGGCGTCGTCAGCGAAGGGGTTTGGATTCTAAACCTAATTTTAGTCGAGACTGTAAGTTGGGGCAGTGCATCTTCTATGGTGAATCGAGATTCACCGGACCAAGAGGATAGCTTCGGGAATGGGAGATGATTGCGAGGCCGGAATGGCAATGATTCTGGTGGTCAGAGGGAAGTGATCGAGGTATTTTATAATGATGTTGTGAGTTCCAGTTCCTACACACCTGCTCAATTTTGATTTGAGTCTCGTGCTTGAGTTTGGATGATCGAGAATGGATGTTGGGATGATGGATGTTGTGTTGGAGGTTACGGTGACAATCACCATCGTCGTTGGCAACTGTGCAGGTGCACTTTGACGATATGGTATCTGGGTGGGGTAGAGATGTGAACTCAAAGGAGAGGCCGTGTTTTGGTGGTTGTGGTTCGAGTATAAACTCGAGTGATTTTGAGGGTAGACTGTAAGTTTAAAAAAAACTTAAAATAAAAATTCATAGTTTTTGGAAAAGGGAAGAGCGTGGGAAAACTCAGGTATAGGTCCGAGTGGCTTTCGGGTAAAACCCGAAGCAACTGTTATAAGCAGTTTTCTTTTTACAATGATTTAAAAACAAATTGTTTTTGAAATTTAAAGTTAAATTTAGATTAAGCTTTTATATAAACTTACATTATACATAATTATTATTTCTTAAACAATTAGTTATGAAGTTTAAGGGTTGTTAAATTAAATTTTGTTAAAGAAAATTTAAAGTGATTTTAAACATTAATTTAAATTGTAAGTTTAAGATTTTTTTAGGTAAATTTTAAATTACGAATTGAAAATAGATTTGAAAAAAAAACACTTCTACTCGATAATTATTTAAGTTGTTGAAAGAAGATAAGTTTTGTTAACTTTAAATTTATCAAGTTAAATGGTTATCTTATTTCAAATCCTAATTTAAGGATTTAATTAAGTAAAGTTTATCATAATGTTAAAATGTTTTAAAAATCAAAAGGTGATTAAGGATTAATCAAAGTTAATTAAGGATTGATTAATTTGTAATTATGGATTAATAAATTTGTAATTAAGAGATATTGAGTAATGATTAAGGTTATTAATTAATAATGGATAATTAAATCAGTTAATTAAAGGTTAATTAATTGATCACAAAATTAATTAAGGGTTGATTACTTGTATTAAAGGAGATTAATTGATAATTGAGGTTTATTAATTGATAATAAAGGATAGTTAATCTGTGGTTATAGATTAATTAATTGATTTAAAAGATAATCAAGAAGTGATTAATTAATTTAATGTTTGAAATTAATTAACCATTGTTTGAGTAGGATTAGGTGATTAATTTTTAGGTAGTTACATTAATTTAATTTAAGGTAATTAAATTAATTATAACGTGGATTAATAATTCCTGTTTATGGATGTTTGTTTGTGTAGAATGTTTAAATTGAATGATATCTATGGGATGGTATCTATTGGATTGTATCTATTAAATGATATGCTGTAATATTTTGTTGTTATGATTTTGGATATATCAATGGTAAATGTGTGATATTTATCTACATTAAATGCTGTGTGAATTCAATAAATGAATTGAATTAAATTGAGTTGTTTAACTTTTAGAACAACTTGGCTTTTAAGATACGGTTGGATTTCGAAGAGACCGGGGTCGGGCATTTGAAAAACCCGAAACCACTTCGATTCTTTGAAAATTGATATGTGAAATCAATAGGCTGAAATGAAATGATTTAAGTGAATTGGACCATTTAATCCAAGTTTTGGCACTTAGAAATTGATGTGTGGTATAAGTGATGTTTATAACAACTAGCGAAGTTGTAAACTGATATAAGTTATCTCGGGTTTTTATAAGTTGTATGCTTTTGTATTCCATGTTAGATGGGTTTACTCACGCTGGTTTCCAGCCTGACCCGGGTATTACTTTGATGTAATGCTCGGGTCAGACCGAGTGTTACAGATTTTCAAGTAAGGACGTTCTGGACCTCAGGAGGCGAGCTGGAGGGCAGGAACATATGGAGTGTTTTCCGCTGTGATATGTTATTGTATAGCTAGGACATGTTGTTTTAAACTGTCCAATGATTGGTAATGGTTGTAACTCTGATGTATAAAAATATAAATGTACTGATGCAGTTCTTCTTTGTAAAACTGTTATTTATATGATATTATATTTTGATCCGCTGTGAATGTGAGAATCTGTGTTTTGGTGTTTCTGTTTCTTCTTTTTCTTCTATCTATTTCTTCTTTTCATAACTATCTGGAGTTTTCGGGATCGAAAATTCCGGGTCGTTACAAAATACCTTTATAAATTTCCAAAGTTACCTTATAAAACACTTTTACAAGTATACAAGTCAATTTACAAAATCTCTTTACAATTCTCTAAATCATTTATAGAACATTTCCTATTTAAACTCATTTAATATATCTTCTTTAAGAAAAATCCTTTACAAAATATCCTTTGAAACTCATCCTTCTAATTCACTTTAAATAAACCTTTTTACTTAGTAAAACCCATTTTTATAAATGCATTATTATTTATAAATACCTTTATGAAATAATAATCTAACTTGAAAAATCATTTATAAACTTCAAACCCCAAAATTGATTTAAAATTTGAAGTTAATTCAAAACCAAACTTTAAAATTTCAAAATGAGCTTAGTAATCCCAATGGTAGTAATTTAAGTTACCATTTAACATCAATTTCACTTCCAAGTCACTTAACCATTTGTTAACTTAAGTCAACATATATGTAAATGCAATTCATATCCAAATCAGAGAATAACATGCCAATACAACTCAACTAGCATATACATGTCCAAATAACCTAATAGCAGGATGGTGATTTGTCCTGCCAAATAGATGTCCAATAAAGAAACAATTAACTTATAGCATAATTGGGATTTATTCTGCTAACATATATGTCCATACAATCAAACAACTAATCTATAGTAGAATATGGATTTATTTTACTAAATATGCCCACTACAACGAAATAAATTTCATTGTAGGAGAACGGTGATTTATTCTACTAATAAATGTCCACCCAAACACAACCACTCACATTATAATTGGTTCATAATTAGTTCTCTGCCTAAAGGTGTTGACATTTGAATTTTTTGTGTTCAAACCATCTTTGGAAAAAAAGGTACCTTAAAAACAATTTGATTCTTGGAAAATAAGGATTAAAACTTAAAACACCCCTTTGACATGATTAATTACAAGATAAACTCCTATTAAATCACATTAATCTTTATTAAGTTTGAACTTAATTTAATTATTAATTAATAAATAACTAAACCTTTAATAAATAATTTATTTATAAATTAAACCCTTAATAAATCTTGTATTAATTATTAAATAATAATTTAAAACCTTTATTAATAATTAACTAATAATTAATGTCAATTAAATAAATAAATAATATTTTAAATTAAAACTTAAATAACAAATTAAATCTTAAGTAAATAATTTATTTTAAATTAAAACCTTAATTAACTTATAATTAAAAATAATTAAACACTTGACTAATAATTTATGTAATAATTAACCGTATACTTAATTAATTAAAAATAAATCCTCTACTTCATTCATAATTAATTAAAAATTAGTATTTCTTAATCAAAAATTAATTAAAATTGATCTTTCTTTTAAAACATAATTAATTAGTAGTTAATCTTCACTTAATTATAATTAATAAACCTTATTAATACTTAATCAATTATTAATTATCAAAACTTAATTAATTAAAATTAATTACTAAATTGTTAGTTAACTTCCTAAAACACAATTATTATTTTGTAAAACATTTTCAAAACATTTATAAGTATGAAAATTGAATTTTCAAAAATCCGATTTCTTTTTATGGAAACAGCATCCATAGCGACTATCGCTACGGGTGTAGTAACTTGAGTTTGTTTTTTCAAGTTACTAACTTTCCAATCATCCACTTCCAACTTTGTTTTATTTCAAACCATATGGAAAAGTTTAGAAACTAAAACAAAGTTTAACTTTAATGTTTTAAAAACTTAAATACCTTAGAACCATTTCCTTCCAAAGAATCCAAATCTCCTTTTAACATCTCAATGTTAACTTATAAACATACTACGTCTTAACCAAGTTTACATTCATATCATATCCACACTTACAACAAACATCAATCTAAAGTTCATAAACTATATCTTAACCAAAGTTTTCAAATCTAAAACAATATTAAGGTGGACTTCACTTGAAGTCCACTTTTTCCATCTCGAATCATTCATATCCATAAATAACCAAATATATAACAACTTAAACATATTTCACACATGTCATAAAGCAATTTATGAAATATATATCAAGTTAAAAACTTTGAAATTAAACCTATCGTTTACTCACCAAAAGCTTGGAATACCATAAAAAATCACTAGAAAATAGGTCATCTCCTCACTGATTTTTGATCTTGTTAATCTTGAAATTTAGACAAGTCATAAAAATAAAAGTTTTAGGAAATCCTTTTCTTTACAATTTTAAATAAAGAATCACTTAATTTTGATTTTATTTTAGGGAGATATGCTCAAAAGAAGGTGTAGCATTTTCATGTTTGATAATATGTGTCCAAAAATGAGTCAGAAAGAAATGCAATTTTGATCTAATAATATTCGAAATTTGAAAAGGTAGATGAAAGTTGTAGCCACTAGAATGATATATGGTTTGAAAAATGAAAGTCTTGATTTGAAGTATTGTGGAGGAAGTTATGTCCAAAAGAATTGGGAGGAAAATATAGTTTTTTTTTAAAAAAAGGAGGAGATTTAACAAGTTTGAAATTATTTTAAAAGTTTAAACTTGGATTTTGAAAAAATCAAAATTATGAATGGCAGGCATTAAAAGGTTCCATGAAGCTTGTGGGAGGATGAAGACTTTTTGAAAAAATGGAAAAAGTCAAAAGAATAAGGGAAACAAAAATGGAGATAATCTTTTATATAAAATGCATAAAGGGAATTACCATCATACCCTTGTCCTTTTCCTTCCATTCATATGCTTAGACCTCATCACCAAGCCTCCCGTCCCTTGTACTCATGCCACTATAGCCTCCGCCCTCTTCAAATAAAAACCAACATGATATATATACATGTGCTTAATGTTTAAACATGTTTCCATGATGTAATGTTTACTTTTATATAATTTTAAATTATATTATATTAAGTATATATATACATACATACACTTAACTAATGCATACATGAATAAATACGTATCCTAATTTATTTCTAAATTAATGTGTATATGGTTATGCTATTTTGATTACAACATTTCCGATAACTTTTAACCGATGAAAAATCTAAAATTCGGAATACGAATTCCAGTCACATTTACTATTTTTCATCGAACTATATATTTTTGTAAAAAAAATTAAAATTGTTTCACCATCATTATTTATCATTTAAAAGAGTTTTATTTTATTATAAAACTCATATATGGAATATTTTGAAATTAATTAAATATTTTCAAATCAAAGCAGTGAAATTCCGGGTCGTTACCTTCTTCCCCCTTAAAAGAATTCCATCCCTAAAATTACACCTTAACCTAAGCCAGAAAACACTTAATACTATATACCAGTTCGTATAATATTCGTAGATTATTCTTATATTTAAAAATATGATTCGATCACTACTCGAATGCATAACTTCACTTCCGAACTAGTATCGCTCACCCGATTCTCTAGTGCACACTTTGATCAGGCTCATTGATTTAGAACCTCTATTCCCCTTAAATAGCTGTAACGATGGTAGAAAACATTTGTCCCATATCAAAAACCCTCATCAAGTGCTCGCCGTCAACAATCAAGTAATAGATCCTTATTTGGAATAGTGTGAATCACCTCAAGCCACATACTCGAATCTCAGATCATAACTATATAGAGGAGAAATGATCTACGTCCAACCTTCGCACTTACTTAATTGATTTTCTCTAATGCCAATTTTGTTACCACCAATTTTCACTTCAACCTTGTCCAAAACAAAAGGACTAAAAGAGAAGGATTAACAAGAGATGATGGTATTAACAAAGCCTTTCGAAAGAGTCGAAGGGATGCTACAGCAAAAGTTATGTGTGTATAAGCTTACGAAGGGGTCGAAAGGGGACAAAAGCACCCTTTCACTTCAATTACTTCCTTTTGAAAAGGATGCTTCCGAATGCATGAAGACGTTTCGAATAAGTTAAGGAACACCTTTCGACGGCAACAAATAACCGGCTTCTCACATAGCGCCAAACCTTCCGAAACAGAAGATTTTGCCTTCATTCAGATTCCATGGCCAGAGCAACTCCTTCAAAAGCATAAATAAGCCTTTCGATCCGGTCAAAACCATTCACAATTGAAAAGGAATAGCTTACTAAGGTTCAAAATTGCAATCTTCAACACTGGATGATAGGGTTCTCCACCAATCAGCAAGCATGTCATCGAAAACTACCTTTCGCTTTAAGACCATCGGTGTCTCGACTCCTTCAAAGCTCCAAAGATCAACATATCAACAGAGTCGAAATCTCATACCTTTTCTTATTTCCAGCAACACAGTAACATAAAGTGAAGAAGCGCACCTACCCCTTTCATTAAAGTCGAAAGCACTCAAGTCCATTTAAAGGCAAGGCAGAAGGATGCCCACATGTTAACGGTAGTGAAGGGTCTCCAAAGCCGCCTTTTGACTAAGTCGAAAGAACTGATTCAAAAGTTGCCAACTCGCACCTTTAAATAAGACCCTATGAGTCTGGTTGTGGGGATTTGAATTCACTCACTTTGTTCTTGTGCCATCTTAAATATTAAATCCTAATTCTCAAATTAAATTGAAGATTTGACTATTTTGTATTACTTTAGATAAATCAAAGCAAGATTATGATATTTTTGGATATGCAGCTGATTTAATGTTCTTGTGAGACTCTGTCTATGTACTACTTATGTCAATCTGCTCGAAAAGTCACCTTCTGAAGAAGTCGAACCCTTTAATCCAAATCATCTTCTTCGATCAAATAAACTAATCCTCAAGTCACCTCAACCACTTAGAAAGGAGGTATTGAAAGGATACTAATCCAACTTAATTAGTTCGAAAGGTATTATTAAAAGGAATCCAAGTGTTTCGACCGTGTCAAAAGGTTTAATAATAAGAGTTTTGACTGCCACTACCTGTTCGAAAGGTGGCCTTAAGGGAATCGAAAGGTTGTAACTAACTCCATCTGTTCGAAAGGTGGTTTCTATTGGATTACTTACACTTTAAACTTCACTTTGAGGCGTTGATACGTTTTCTTCTTAATATTTTTGGTGCTAGAAGGCGGGCTCAAACCTTCAATCTTGTTGAACTTCCAACTCCACTTTCCTCTAACCTAATCTTATTCCAAGCTTACCTACTTTAGATTTTTCATCACCATGTTTAGCAAAATCAAAAGGTCCAAACAGGGGTCCTCAAAGAAATATGAAATATTTAATTATATTCTCCCCTAGAACAACTAATGGTTCCAAACTACATAAAGAGCAAACATTAAGATTGGAAGTTCTAAGGATCATGAAGAAGAAAAGAGCTGAATCTTATGACCCAAAAGAATGAAGTCTAAACCCTTTCCACATTGGTATTATGCTTATCTTTGTCTTAGGGAGACAAAAGTGATAACTTGTTCGACCAAATAAAGAGGACAATTCAACTCTATACCAAAGGCACTATCTTTGAACAGGGAATGATGCGCTAATTACAACACCTTTGTGAAAAAATGGTACAAGCAAAAAGTGGCACATTGCCTACATGTGAGCTTTTGAAGGTTTTGAAAAGGAAATTATTCGTTGAAGATGAAACTTTGAGATCAAGTAATAAAAGGTCTAAAACAATCCTTAAAATACCAATTTCAAGTCGAGACTTCCCAAGGAATGCAATCTGACTACATCAATTGAGAATATTTATTTGCTAACCAAGGAAGAACTCAATTATTAGCCATCGTAGAAGAAAAAACCTAAGTATGAAAGGAATCGGGGAGGATCCTACTACCACTATCATATAATGAATGGGCATGAAACAAATAAATGTAGAGCACTTAAAGGAATGGCGATTGGCTTCTTCAGACAAGGAAAAATTGATGAATTTGTAAAGAGACCATAGTTGAATTTAATAAAGAACCACTTTACTAGGAAATATCTACGTGGTCGGAAGCAGAATCCTCCTTGCACTTGGACATTACCTTAAATGGTCAAAGTTTTTGCCACGCCAAGTGGACAAGTCAAAGCATCTCCTGGTGAGAGGTTAAAGTAAGCCTTTATCCATGACATGCTATGGCTAGATTAAAGCATCGACAAGCCCTTGACCTCCACGCTATGGCCAAGTAAAGGCACCTCCTCGAGGGAGGATGGACTAAGCCCTTTGTCCAGCCACATTATGGCTTGGCCAAGGCACCGAACTAGACCTATATCGTGCCACGCTATGGCCGGGTCAAGGCGCCTCCTGGAGGGAGGACAAGGTAAGACCTTGCTCCCGTCACGCTATAGCCTGGCCAAGGCACCGAACAAGCCTTCAGTCTTGCCTATAAGGCTTGGCTGGAGTACCTCCTAGAAAAAGGTTGGGTAAGTCCTTGGGTCCTGCTTGTGGATAAGCTAACCAAGCACACCAGAACACAACGGAATAAGACGTCCGAGCCCAAGAAGTGGCATATCAAACAATGGACTAAGACGTCCGAGCCCAAAAAGAGGCAAATCGAATGACAATAATATACAGGGCCTAATGGGTGACACATGTCCAAAGAGATCCAAAGAAGCGGTACAGAATAGAAGGCTTAAATAAGAATCTACAACCTCTGATTAATTATCAAAGAAAAATTTCTGAACTTCCCTTATTAATACTCGAATAAGAGTTTCGGGTCTTTATTAATAATTAATGGTCTTCATCATACCCAAATATGAGTTTCGGGGCTATTACTATTAATTCCTGGACTACACTCATTAATGTCCGAATATGGGCTCTAGATTTCTATTGTGGAGATTATTATTGTGGACTTCTGATTATCATCCACTAATACCTGAATCTGGATTCTGGATCTTTTAGCTTTTAAATTTCATTCATTAATGCCTGATTCTGGGTTCCAGAGTAATTGATATAGAAATTTCTTTGAATTCTTAATCTTCAGTTGAGCTCGAGATCCATTTTACTAATGCCCAAATAAAGGTCATTAGACTTCTACTACAAACTTTCAAACAATGATTTCTAGACTTCTATTACACGATTATTACTGACTTTCTATTAGCTATCTCCAAAAAATGAATTTCTAAACTTCTATGATTGAATCCAAAATTGAATTTATGTTTCTCTATCATTAGATTTTCGGTATTCCGTCAATATGGTTGATGTTGAATTCCTACCTCTCTCTCTCACCATTACCAAAGATGGGTTTTAGGACATTCGACTATATTCAATTATAGAATTACTTCTTACTTATTATCATATGTTTACTAAATGATCTGTTAACCTCCGCTAATAATGTGGATAAATATCTATATAGATGTCAAGTTAACGATAAAGAATATTGTTTACTTTGTATTTTTCATGGAAATAAGATCGGTAAGGAAGACCGAATGGGCCAACAAATACAAAAACCATAGTCCTAGTTATCAGAAAGCAGATTCAGAAACAACATTGTAAGAAAGGACTATAGACTAGGTGATATTTACATAATTTACAAACTTATTTATAAGTATATAACGCAAGTGTATGTTTTACAAGTCTTGAATAGTCTTACGTAGATTTTCAGCAATTAAAGGATCGATAACATTCAAAATTGCTACAAATAATCTCTTTAAGCTTCTTTTCCTTTTTCCTTATTTCATCAATAGCGTCGATGGAGTCAATGCGAGCCTTTAAAGCACGATTGAAAATTTTATTAGCACCTTTGAGGGTTTTTTTTTGCCTTTCTAAATCTGCAATGTGCTTTCGAAGAAGATATTTATCATGTTCAAGATTTTGAATCCTGGCTGCGTACTCTTTTAAGCGCCGAGAATACCTCACTTTCTGTTGGTCATCAAAATATTTCATCATTTCAAATTTGAACTTCCTACTCCATTCTTCCACTACTCTCTCATCTAAGCTGGAGGAAGGTTAGTCTTAGCTAGAAATTTTTTTTGAAAGTTAAAGATGAGGACATTGTCGATTTCACAACGGCCAAAGCGATCGAAAAAATTGGTAAATTGATATTTTGAATGTTATCCCCGTGATAAATTCCAGGGATTTGCACTAGGCTTAACTATCCTTTAATTTTATTTCTAAATCACTTATCTACTGAAGAAGCTTAGACATATCTTGATCAAAGTCAGTCGAAGGGTTTGATTTAACTTGATGCTTTAATTGAGAGATTGTTTCATCTTTGTTCTTGATGTCCGCTTTGAGACTTGTAATCTAATCATTAAGGTCCCTAACGATCATCTTCTGAAGCAAAATTTTCCTGTGCAATTCTAATGCTTCAATGTTGCCTTGAAGATGAGCAGATAAAGGAACAATATGATGGCTCCTCTTTTCGATATCCACTACCAATCTATCTCTGATGTTGATAAAACGAGATGATGAATCCAACGAGAGTGGCGTGGGAGATTACTGTAACTCCTATTTAAAACAAACAAAAAGAAAAGAAAGTCAAGACTCAAATAACCAATCTCTTTTATCGCAACAATAGAGATTACATCTCAATAAGAACTAGAACAAAACGTATTGTCTTATTATTTCAATTAAACACTTGCTTTATTTCACTTGAAGTTGAGAAACACCATTTTTGACTTTTTTGAAGGAATTAGCCGAAAGAGTAACTGTGGAATCTGCATTAAATCCTTCTGGGGTAATAACTAGAGGACATTTGCTAAAGTCCCATCGTGTGACAGGAGGACTATCATGACCACATATTAATCTGGTATGGTATGTTCGAATTTCCTTAAGAAGTTTTTCTTTTTGTTCACTAAGAAAATCGAAACAAAAACGAGAATGTTCCATGTAAAGTCTCTACAAGTCTCTAAGATAGCATTATCTGGCTAATTTTGAAGATTTCATGTAATGCCTCTGAATTTTAGTTAACATTACTCGGGATATTTAATTGGATAAATTAAATAGAATAATGTGAATAATTAGAGAGATGAGATTAATAAATCCAATGGCCTTGTCTTAATGAATGAACTAAAATAAAACTTAACTAAATTTAGAAGGAGGAATTTCCCTATGGGGAAAACTTAAAAATGGGGCTACATTTCTTAGTACTTATCTCTTCCTTCACCTTAATAAACTTCCACTTGCTCATTTTTAACTCTTCACCAACTTCGCTCGGCCATTAAAGCTCCAGGGGGAGCAATAATTGAAGAAAAGCAAAGGAATTAAAGCTAGGAAAGTATCTCATTCTCCAATCAACTAATCAAGGTGAATAATCATGTTTATTGTCTCATTTTCTATGTTTGGATCGGTTATGGGTTATACTCATTTCATATTTGTGATTTTGGTTAGGATATAACCATTTAAACCTTTATTTGGATAAGACTTAGATGTTTTAAAATGTTAATGGGCTAATTAACACGTTTTATTTGATTTTGGTTAAATTCCAAGTTGTTATGATCTTCATATGCACTGAAATTTTAATATGTTGAATTATATGATTATAATAATTTTTAATGATTTTTGGGGATTTTTCCTCAATAGTTAACTAAGGTAATTAAAATAGTTAAGCCTAAGGGCTAAACTGCAATATTACTTCCGCGTTGGTCAAAGCCGAAGGGAAATTGCTTTCAAAAACTGATATGGGGAAGAAGTATAGCGTTTTGCGAAAAAGATTGACTAATTTATTCTTTTTACTATTTGGAAGTCTAGGAGAAGGCTCCTCAGCCATTCAAAATTAGACGAGCAAGATAAAACATCACTTTAGTAGGTCCAGTTCTAACTTTGACTCCAACAAGCCCGCCTTTACCCTTTTAACAAAGTCGAAAAGCACCTTTCGTTTAAGATCGAAGGTAAACAATTAACCTCCGCCTAAGTCGAAAGGTAGGCACGGTGTCGAAGGGAAGAGGGGTGAAGGGATGGGGAGGCTGCTTTCTTTGCTTTCAAATGGAAATAAAACTTGCTTTCGAATAATTTGGAGGGGGATCCTTTGGCTCTATCATTTTACAAAGGACTAAAAATTTTATGTATTCAAGAAGGGGTTTCGAAGGGGATCTTTGAAAGCTTTAAACCTTTAAGACTATTGTTTTAAAAATGTTTTCTAAAAAGATGTTTTAATGCCTTTCGGCAAAGTCGAAGGGTAAACCTTCCGACAAGATCGGAAGCATGCTTTCAAAAGGTTGATTCCAACACCAAAACTTTATTGTTTATGAATTAATGCAAAAGGTTTTGATTTCAAAAGGTTTTGATTTCAAAAGGTCTTGACTTTGAAAGGTTTGATTTCGAAAGATTTTGAAAGGGTTATCTTCAATGATTTCAAATGGTTTTGATTTTGAATGGTTTTGATTTCAAAGGTTTGATTTCAAAAGGTTTTGAAGGGGTTATCATTAATGATTGTGAAAGGCTTTGATTTCGAATGGTTTTGATTTTGAAAGGTTTGATTTCGAAAAGTTTTGAAGGGGTTATCTTCAATGATTGCGAAAGGTTTTGAGTTTGGATACTTTCGAAAGGTTTGTAAACGGTTCTATAATGGGGGATACCCCAAACTTTCGGTCGAAAGGTATAATTTTGGGATGCTTTGAAAAGAAAGTTTTCCGAATGGGCTAACTTTGGATGTTTATTTTCTTTCAAATGGGACTTCATTTAAAGGGTTTTAAATGGCTGTTTTAGCCATTTTCTTAAGTAAAACTTTGCTAAGTCGACGGGCATACTGTGAAGGGTTATAGTATAAAATACTTATATTTGTTTGAATATAAAAGGGAGGCCCTTATTTAAATTTAATTTTATAAAACCATTGGGACACCAAGGTGGGTTTAATGTTTTCGATACATAGATTGGGGTTACAAATAGAAATATGCTTTCGAAAATATACATCGGGGCTATCAATGAGTTTTTATTTAATTTAACCTAATTAGGGCTACCAGTAGGAATAGGTTAAACAGGTGATATACCTGGGGAAAATAATTAACCATGGGATCATGAATTTTTATAAATAATCATGGGGATCATGATATTTTAATTGGCCAATTAATGGGTTCTTTGTTAACCTAGGAAAACCATGGAATGCATGGTGGATAGCTCACATCAAATATCTAAAGTAAAGAATGTTTTGCCAGAGGTGGTTAGCCTCGGGATTTGGCACCCAAGGGTCCATAATCATCCTAGGAAAACTACGAAGTGTGCGGATGATAACCCCCACCATCTTTTATAAAACAATATGCGACAGATAATCTTCATTTATTTTATAGGGATTTGGGATGGACAGTCCTATTAAATTATAACGGATAGTCAATTTAAAGATTTTACATGGGAACTATAATAAACTGATTTTAGATGGAAAATATAATAAATTTCTTTTAGATGGATATCTAACAAATTGGTGGATGGGATAACTGATGCATGTGATTTATGGATTTATTTCATATTATGTTAAGACTAATCAATTGGGTGCAGGGGAATAGTAAATGATTTGCATGTTTTATTTTGGATTCTAGTTAGGGAAACCCGTTCCGCTTAGCGGCGTGGTCTCGCTAGATATCTATTTATGATAAGAAATGATAGGAAATTATTCATACCAAACTTATTGTCTGACTCGAAGTTTGTGTTTCTCCACAAACTCTCGAGTACTCAAAATTAATTTGAGTAGTCTAAGAGTGAAAGACTTTCAGGATTTTGAACGAAGAAGGTTCCGGAGACGTGCAGGAGGCAGTCTTAGCTATATAGGGGCTATTTTGTGTTTTCCGTTGTGATGTACTAAGAACTGTAAAGTTCATATTTATTAGTTCTCCGATCATCATAAGGGGACATCTTCATATATTGCTCTTATCGTATTTTGTACATGTCTATGTGATCTGAACATGGTTAACGTTTGGAATTATGTAATTAAATCTTAAATTGAAATTCACAAGAATTGAGAAATTTTGTTTTGTTGGAGTTTAATTTTTTTCATATTCTTGTGTTTCTGTGTTGCTAATAGTTTCAAGATTCTGATTTCGGTCGCTCAAAAATAACACCCATGGATGACTATAGTATCTGCAGCAGTTAGTTTTGAGCCTCCGGAAGCGGGATGTCACAAGTTGGCATCAAAGCATGGTTTATGTACTTAAAAGTAATTATACCTTAAAAGATTTTAAAGCACAATCTAATGAATCTAAAATATAGTTGGGCTTGGGTAAGCGTTAAAGTAACATATGTGTACTTTGCTATAAATACCTAAGTATATATTCTCCACTCTCTTAGATCGTTCTTTTATATCTTACCAAGATTTGATTTCAAGTAGTAGGGAAGTAAGATATGGAGGCAGGAAATGGAAGAGTGAATCAAGGTGGAAGACGCACCGTAACAAGTGGAAATGTTCGACCCAATACTAGGAGTAACCGGGGTCGATGGACAAATGCAAGCCCAGATGCAAATGTCAATGTTGGTGCTAAGATTCCGCCGATTGATTTAGGGATAATGTGTCAGCTCCTCGTGAATATGATGCAAGCTAGAGTAGTCGTAGGAGTGGCTATAGGGAATGATGGAGGAGCTAATCCGATGGCCCCCGTTGGCAATAATTATGCCAAGTTGAGCAGGGATTACGCTAGTCTTAGAGCGAAGCCTTTTCTGGGAACCGAGGATGTAGTAGGAGTGGATAATTGGCTATTGCAATGTGAGAAGATATTTGTAGATCATGGCTTGACAGATATGCAGAAGAGGAAACTTGCTTCAAGGCAATTGCAGGGAGCAGCATTGTTTTGGTGGAACGGTGTTACCATAAGAGAGCCAGAGAAAGACCTGACTTATGCTGAATTTCGAAGGAGGTTCGAAGAAAGATTTCTATCAGAGGTTGCCAAGTCAGCACTGTTGCAGACTTAGTCCAGAAGGATAGATCGGTGATTGAGTATGCTATAGAGTCTGATGAGTTGTCCCATTACGGATATGCTACAATGGATACAGTCATTCGGAGGAATGATAAGTTTATCAGGGGGTTGAATCCTAAGATCTCCAAAGCAACCATGCCAAACCTCCAGGATCCGTGTCATATTGTTGTTGAGATGGCTATTTGGAATGAAGAGATGCTTTCTACTTTTGGAAAGGGGAAATTAGCCGAGGTTCTGAATTTTCAGGGTAAGAAGCTGAAGTTCTTCACGAAGAAAGGTGCCCAGTTGGGGGTAGCAGCTAAGAAGAGCAAGGCTGATATTTTTTGTTACAAATGTGACTAGAAGGGGCACTATGCTAATGAGTGTCGCTCGAGTGATGGAGGAGCAATTGCAGTGAGGCCGAATGTGAAGTGCTACAACCATGGCAAGATGGGGCATTACAAGGACAAGTGTCACGAGGCTATTAAGGCTGGAAAGGGAAAGGTCTTTGCATTGGAACCGTCATCCTCGAGACCAATGGCTAATGAGAAAGGAAAAGTTGTGATGGAAAGTATGCTTATGTTTCATAGTGCTCCAGTTAGGATACTATTTGATACCGGTGCATCGCACTCATTTATATCTCAGTATTTGGTGGACTACTTATGTTTGGAACCTTTACACCTTATTCCTCCTCTAAAGGTTGCGAATCTTATAGGAGAGTATGCAACTCTGGGAATGAGATATGACCAGTTAGAACTTGATTTGTTAGATCATATGTTTGCATGCAATTTATATGTTTTTGATTTCACGGGTTTCGAGATCATATTGGGTATGGATTCGTTAGATAGATATGATGCTAGGATATTTCGTCAGGAGGGGGGAATATCATTGAGACGCCATAGTAGCCGTAACCAAGTCATTTACTCAGTAAGGAGTTCGAATGGAAATGCTTATGCGTTATTGGGTGCTATGGGAACAGAAGCAGAGTTGAAGTAGGTTTATGTAGCAAGAGAGTTGGCGGGTGTGTTTGAACCAGTTTTGGGCTTGCCGCTGAAAAGAGCTATCGAGTTTCGGATAGATCTTGTACCGGAAGCTAAACCTGTAAGTAGACCACCTAGCAGGATGTCACAAACTGAGATGAAGGAATTGAAGGTATAGCTCATGGAATTGGAAGGAAAGAATTTCATCTGGCCAAGCAATTTGCCTCGTGGAACGGCCGCAGTATTCGTGAAGAAACCAGATAGATCGTTAAGGATGTGTGTCGACTATCATATGCCGAACGAGGGGACAATCAAGAATAGGTATCCTTTACTGAGAATCGACGATTTATTCGATCAGTTGAATGGAGCTAGAGTGTTTACCTAGCTGGATTTGGCGACAAGTTTCCATCAGCTAAGAGTGGCAGAGGACAGTATCCCTTCGACGGCGTTTAGGACCAAATATGGGTCTTACGAATGGTTGGTTATGCCATTCGGGCTTACTAATGTGCCAGCTTTCTTTATGGATTTGATGAACCATGTTTTCTGAGAACACTTGGATTGTTTCGTGTTGGTTTTTATTGATAATGTTTTGGTATATTCTAAGAATGAGAAGGATCATGCGGATCATCTTAGAATATGTTGGAGATGCTAAGGCAATATCAGCTGAGAGCGAAGTTCTCAAAGTGTCAATTTTGGAAGAAGGAAGTGAAGTTCCTTGGTCATGTAGTTTGGAGGAAGGTTTAGCAGTTGATCCAGATAAGATCAAAGCAGTTAACAATTGGAAAAGACCAGAGACGACAAGTATGATTAGAAGCTTTCTTGGACTTGTAGGTTACTACCGAAGGTTCATTAAGGATTTCTTGCAAATAGCGGCATCCTTGACTATGCTAACCAGGAAGGACATGAAGTCTATTTGGTCTGACAAATGTGAGGAGGCATTCCTTAAGTTGAAACATTTGTTAACCAACGCACCCGAGTAAGTAGTTCCTGATGGGAATCATGGGTTGGTAGTTTACACTGATGCATGTGGTACTGGGTTAGGTGTTGTGTTAATGCAGAATGGAAAGGTTATTGCCTATGCTTCTAGACAGCTTATACCGCATGAAGTGAGATACCCTACTTATGATTTGGAGTTGGCAGCGATAATCTTCGCATTGAAGGTGTGGAGGCATTATCTTTTGGGAGAAAGGTTTAAGCTATTCACGGATCATAAGTCTCTACGATATTTATTCTCTCAGAAGAAGCTGAACATAAAACAGTAGATATGGCTAGAGTTTGTTACAACATATGATTTTAGCATCGAGTATACGTTGGGAAAAGGAAACAAGGTAGCGGATGCGCTTAGTAGGAAACATCAGAATGTGGTATTAGCTATGTTGGCGAAAGGAAAGACTTGGAAGCGCTGGCTTCTTGCAGTGTGTAGTTGAGGTCGACTGTTGGATCGATTCGGGACATTGCCATGATGTCTTGTTTGGAAGCTCGACCAGAGTTGATCAAACGAATTGCTTTTAGGTAGAAAGAGGATCTAGTGTTAGCTGAGAAGACTAGAAGATTAGAAACTGGAGCCGAGATTGATGACTTAAAGGATTTTATTCTTGACCGCAGGGGTTGGTTGAGAAAGAAGGATTATGTCTTCTAGATGTTGGAGACCTTAAGAAGGAAGTTCTGATCGAATGTCATCGATCAAAGTTTATGATTCATCCTGGGGGAACCAAGATGTATCAGAATATGAAGAGAAGTTTCTTTTGGGAAGGAATGAAGAGGGGTGTTGGCTAATGGGAAAAACAGTATTTAAACTGTCAGCAAGTAAAAGCCGAACATCAGAAGCCAAGTGGTTTGCTTCATCGATTGGATGTTCCAACTTAGAAGTGGGACTCGATATCCATGGATTTTATAGATGGGCTGCCAAGGTCAAACCAGGCTAATGAAAGTATATGGGTCATAATGGACAGATTGACCAAAAGTGCCCATTTCATTCCAGTAAGGTCAACCAGGACGACACCTATTTTGGTTAAGTTATTTATGAAGAACATCGTTAGACTATATGGAATTCCTAGTGGTATCGTCAGCGATAGAACTGCTTTGTTTACTAGCGAATTCTGGAAGAGCCTACAGAGTTTGTTAAGCACTAAGCACAAGATGAATACTGCATATCATCCTCAGATGGATGGGCAGACAGCGAGAGTCAACAAGGTACTGAAAGATCTGTTGAAGGCTTGTGTGCTAAATTTTAGTGGTTCTTGGGAAAATCACTTGCACTTAGTGGAGTTCTCCTATAATACTAGTTATAAGACTACTATAGGAATGACGCCTTTTGAAACTTTGTATGGAAGACCATGCAAATCACCAGTATATTGGTTAGAGATCGAAGATAGGTTGGTCTTTGGTCTAGATTTAGTGAGAGAGGTAAAGGAAAAGATCGAGTTGATACAGAAAAGAATGAAGGAAGATCAGTCTAGGCAGAAGAGTTACGTAGAAAAAGGCATGAGGACCTAGAGTTCTTAGTTGGAGATAGAGTTTTCGTCAAGGTATTGCCGATGAAAGGTGTGGTTCGGATCGGGAAGACCGAGAAGCTAGCATCTAGATATGTTGGATCATTTCCCATATCAGAGAGGATTTGGGAGTCTCGCACACCGAGTAGATTTACCGAGCAGTTTGGTCGGGGTCCACAATGTGTTTCTAGTTCCTCATCTTAGGAAGTATGTTTATGATCTAAAACTACTATCGCTCTGACGACACTAGAGGACTTAGTGGTGGAACCAAATATGACTTTTGTGTGGCAACTAGTTCGTGTTGTGGAAAAAATGAGAAGAGGCTAACGAACACGGTAGTTAGGTTTGTGAAAGTTCAATGGAACAACAACGTGAAGGACTGTACTTGGAAGACAGAAGACATGATTAGGGCTACTTTTCCTGGGCTGTTTTAGATGGTACGTTCTATATAGGGTTTATATAGAATTTGGCTAGTAGATTATACTAGCTTTGCTTGCATGGGCTATATGCTTGTTGTTTTGTCCTTACCGAAATTTCGAGGATGAAATTCTTTAAGGGGGAAGTATATAATGCCCTTAAATTTTAATTAACATTATGGAGATGTTTAATTGGATAAATTACATAGAATAATTCGAATAATTAGGGAGATGAGATTAATAAATCCAATGGTCGTTTCTTAATGAATGAACTAAAATAAGACTTGACTAAATTTAGAAGGAGGAATTTTCCTAAGGGATAAACTTGGAAATAGGGCTACATTTCTTTAGTATATATCTCTTCCTCCATCTTAATAAACTTCCAATTTCTCATTCTTAATTCCTCACCAACTTTGGCTGGCCACTAAAAGCTCCAGGAAGAGCAATAAATTGAAGAATAAGCTAAGGAATTCAAGCTAGGAAAAATCACATTTACAATCAACTAATCAAGGTGAATAATCATGTTTATCATCTCTTTTTTTGTGTTTGGATCGGTTATGGATTATACCTGATTCATATTTTTGGTTTTGATTAGGATATGACCATTTAAACCTCTGTTTGGATAAGACTTAGGTGTTTTAAAATGTTAATGGGCTAATTAACACGTTTTATTTGGTTTTGGTTAAATTCCAAGTTGTTTTGATCTTCATATGCTGTGAAATTTTAATATGTTGAAGTATACGATTTATAAGATTTTTGGTATTTTTGAGGATTTTTCCTTGTTGGTTAACTAAAGTAATTAAATTAATTAAGCCTAAGGGATAAACTGTAATATTGCTTCCGCCTTGGTCAAAGTCGGAGGGAAATTGCTTTCAAAAATTGATTTGGGGGAAGAAGTATAGTGTTTTGAGAAAAAGGTTGACTATTTTATACTTTTTACTATTTGGAAGTACAGAAGAAGACTCCTCGGCCAATCAAAATTTGACAAGCAAGATAAAACATCACTTCAGTAGGCCCAGTTCTTCCTTCGACTCCAACAAGCCCACTTTTACCCTTTTGACGAAGTCAAAATGTACCTTTCGTCTAAGATGGAAGGTAAACAATTACCCTCCACCTAATTCAAAAGGTAGGTACGGTGTCAATGGGAAGAGGAACGAAGGGATAGGGAGGCTGCTTTCTTTGCTTTCAAATAGAAATAAACTTGCTTTCGAATAAGATGGAGGATCTTTCGACTATATCATTTTACAAAAGACTACAAAAATTATATATTCAAGAAGGGGTTTTGAAAGGGATCTTCGAAAGCTTAAACTTTTAAGAGTATTGTTTTTAAACATGTTTTCTGAAAAGGTGTTTTAATACCTTTCGACAAAGTCGAAGGGTAAACCTTCCGACAACGTCGGACGTATACTTTCGAAGGGTTGGTTCCAACACCAACACTTGATTGATTTTGAATGGTTGCGAAAGGTTTTAATTTTGAATGGTTTTGATTTCAAAAGGTTTGATTTTGGATGGTCTGATTTCGAAAGGTTTTGAAGGGGTTATCTTCAATGATTGCAAAAGGTTTTGATTTCGAAAGGTTTGATTTTGAAAGGTTCTGAAGGGGTTATCTTCAATGATTGCGAAAGATTTTGATTTCTAAAAGTTTTGATTTCGAAAGGTTTGATTTCGAAAGGTTTTAAAGGGTTATCTTCAACGATTGTGAAAGTTATTGAGTTTGGATACTTCCGAAAGGTTTATAAATGGTTCTATAAGGAGGGATACCCCAAACATTCGACAAGGTCGAAAGGTATGATTTCATGATGCTTTCAATAGAAAGGTTTCCAAAGGGGCTAACTTTGGATGTTTATTTGCTTCGAATGGGACCTCATTTGAAGGGTTTTAAAGGGTTGTTTTAGCCATTTTTTTAAGTAAAACTTTGCTAAATCGAAGGGGTTACCTCGAAGGGTTATAGCATAAAATACTTATTTGTGTTCGAATATATAAGGGGGGTCCTTATTTAAATTGAATGTTATGAAATCTTGAGGACACCGGGGTGGATTTAATGTTTTCGATACATAGTTTGGGTTACAAACAGAAATATGCTTTCGAAAATATACATTTGGGCTATCAATGTGTTTTTATTTAATTTAACCTAATTGGGGCAACCAATGGGAATAGTTTAAACAGGTGGTATAGTTGGAGAAAATAATTAACCATGGGAATCATGAATTTTTATGTATAATCATGGGAATAATGATATTTTAATTGGCCAAGTGATGGGTTCTTGATTAACCTAGGAAAACCATGGAATGTGCGGTGGATAGCCCACATCAGATTTCTAAAGTAAAGAATGTTTTGCCAAAGGTGGTTAGCCTCGGGATTTGGCACCCAAGGGTTTATAGTCATCCTAGGAAAATTATGGAGTGTGTGGTAGATAGCCAACACCATCTTTTATGAAACAATGTACGATGGATAATCTGCATTTATTTTAAAGGGATTTGGGATGGATAGTCCTAAATTATGACGGATAGTCATTTTAAAGATTTTAGAAGGGAACTCTAATAATTTGATTTTAGATCGGAAATCTAATAAAATAGTGGATGGGATATCCTATGCATAAGTTTATAGATTTCATTCATATTATGTTAAGACTAATCATTTTAGGTGCAGGGGGGTAGAAAATGATTTGCATTTTTTATATTGGATACTAGTGAGGGGAAAACTAGTTCCGCATAGCGGTGCGGTCTCACTAGATATCTATTAATGATAAGAGATGATAGGGGATTATTCATACTAGACTTATTGTCTGACTCGAAGATTGTGTTTCTCCACAAACTCTCGGGTACTCAAAATTAATTTGAGTAGTTTAAGAGTGGGAGACTTTTGGGTTTTTGGATGAATAAGCTTTTGGAAACGTGCAGGAGGCAGTTTAGCTATATCGGAGCTATTTTATGTTTTTCGCTGTGATGTACTAAGACTTTAAAGTTCATATTTATTAGTTCTTTGATCATCATAAGGGGACATCTTCATATGTCGCTCTTATTGTATTTTGTACATGAATATGTGATCTGAACATGGTTAGCGTATGGGATTAGTAATTAAATCTTCAATTGAAATTCATAAGAAATGAGAAATTCTATTTTGTTGGAGTTCAAAAATGTTCATATTCTTGTGTTTCTGTTTTGCCAATAGTTTCAAGATTCCAATTTTGATCACTCGGAAATAACATCCATGGATGACTGCAGCATCCGTAGCAGTTAGTTTTGAGCCTCCGAAAGCGGGATCTTACATTTCAAAAGTGAAGCCTTTTTAAGATAATCTCTTCTTAGTTTGATCTATTTGCTTAAATAATCTCTCGAAACAAGGCTGCCTGAGAGACACTTATTTTGTGATAACGTAACAATACATGACTAAGTATAAAAGGAAACTAGTACAGAAAATTTACGATTCAATGTTATTCCATAATTACAAATGTTCGTCTAGTTCATACAAAATTGAATTCTTAAATAACTCAAAATTAAATTTATCTTTCTAATATTTAATTTTTTCAGGAGCCAATAAGTGAAAGATTGATTTGACCCATGGTGAGTTCCAGCAAGCCCCCAGATGTGGATCAGATCCAAATTCATCCAAATATCTCCTATGTAAATGCCTAAGTAGACCCCCACTAAAATCACTTAAGTATGAAAAATTTACGATCGTATGTCTGCGATAGACTTTGTATAGGAAGTCTACAAGGATATCCCTCTTTTCAATAAACATCCAAAAGAGTATAATTAATTCTCAATTCGCTTCCAAAAGTCCAACATATTGAAGGCATGCCCTCTTCAGTCGGGGGGCAGCTTCGTGATCTTGGAAGATTCTAACACTGTGACACTTTTTTTATGCCTACGATACTTGTCATAGAGTGCATTGTGTTTTTTAATTACTTATCTAACTCTCTATACAAGGTTTTTATTTAAACTTATTTTCTTTCAAGATTTGTTTTATAAAGTTGGATAGGATTCTTCCTTATCTAAAATAAAAGATGTTAACTATTATTATCTTGGAAGTGAAAGCAATTTTTACAAGGAATCCCAATCGGGAAGTGAAGTTTGAGGGGCTTTCTTTTTCTCCCTTAGTTCTTCAACATTGATGTTAGCAGTCCCATCTGGAAAGTCAGAAGGCTCGGGGAGGTTAGGCTAGCTTGTTTCATGGTTATTCGGATCGGGGTTGACTTATTCTAAAGCCCTGAGGACGTCATCACTATCTTTTTCACGAATATCGAAGTGACCACCTCCATTACCACTGAAACCCTGACCTCTATCTTCGATATCATCATTATTATCATTGTCCTCGTCATCATTGCCGCCTTCTTCAGCGGCGACATCATCTTCATTACCTTCTTCATCAGAATCAAAGTCTACTTTGATAGAAGGGACTTCAAAAGATAATATTTTGGAAGCATCAATCTCTTCTCTCTCAAGGACTTTGACTCCCTACCCATTACTTTGATCTTATTCATGAATCTACTGACTGAGTAGGATCTAGTGAAGGAAAGCTCAAGTGTGGGCACTTTTCAATGTTGTCGATGTAAGCAAGCATAAGGGAGTCTTCATAAGAGTTTACAATAATGTCATTAAGGGAAGTACTAAAAATTGTGACACCCTTTGCTTAGCTTCATAAATAGTGTTGATAGCCAACATTAGGGAATTTTTCTTTTTCTCCAGCTTCTTCCTACGAGAGGATTGTTTGATCACCATTCGAGCCTTCTCATCTACAGATTCTTTCAAAGCCATTTTCAAAGCCAAATTTTTATTGGCTAAAAGTTATTTTTCTTTCCTCTCCTCAGAAATAATGGACTCTGCTAAAGCAAGAGAGGCTCCTAATCTTTCTTATTCCTTCATAGCATTTTTTTCTCAACAAATAGAGAGATGATCTGGCTGTTCATGGTTGAGATTTCCCCCTGAAGCTTGAATGTCTCAGCAGAAGATTTTGATGCGTTTTCTTAAAGAGAGAACCATCTTCTAGAAATTTGAAAGGAAGAGTATGACATAAGTCAGCATTTAGAAAGAAATAGTAATAAGAAGTTTAAATGATATGAAATGTACCAGAAGTTGTTTCTCTATTAGAATCGACAGTGATTTATCGGGTCAGGAATAGAAGAAGGTGGGTGAATAGAAGTAAAGGATGAAGAGTTCAAAATAGATTGAACCATTTTCTCAAAATCACCTGGAGACACGGGTGACGTGGGTTTGGAGGTGTTCAATTCCTAAGAAGGACTTGTTCAATTCCTAAGAAGGAGTTGAAGTTCCCAAATACCTTTGCATCCGATCTATAACATGAGGAGGATCATAAAAAACAATATGAGACTAAATATTGTCCTTTGAGGGAGCTGTTTTGGAATGATCAATATGAACTTCAAGAATAGGACCCTCTAAAGTTTTGCTCGTATCGATAGTCTCACCCTCTTTTTATGGCGGAGAAGATGGAACTTCAACAATCTTTGCTTTTTTAAGAGATGGGCCCGATGCAGCCATCTCACCTAACTTTCTTTTGATGATCTCTTCGATTTAGTGAGGGCTTAAGTCAAAGATGATGCACTGGATATAGAAGTCAGAAGAGTTGGATCACTAACGGTCAATTCGACCTGACGAGTAGTTGCTAAAATTTCAAAAAGTAAAAGTTAATAAAGTAATCTAAGAAGTAGCACAGCAATAATTTGCAAGTGCCAAGCTTAAACTTACCAGGACGATCCGAGAAGATTGGAGACATAGGAGATAAATTTTTGGGATCACCCAAAGACAAGAAACGTTTGCTCTGAGAAATATGTTAGAGAAGAGGTGGCTATCCAAGAACACTCTAACCAGCAGGGAGAAGGGAATGTTTCCGAAGATTGGAAGGAGTCAATAGTGTTAGCCTATTTTCAATGCTACTTGAAGCAGCGATCAACGACTTTACAGTTCTTTTGTCATCATTATTGAGATCTTTAACAGTAGAATCGGATAAAGAAGCGTAGATTAGCAAAAGAAAGTAATTGAATAAAGGTAAAGATTATGATCAACTTATGAGGAGAAGAAAAGACTCCATTGATGTTCAAAAAATATTTGATGAAGAAAAACTATGTCTCCCAGTCTATAAATTTATTTACCCCTTCTAAAATTAATTTTTTAGGGGGATTAGCTCTAAAGATCTGGTTGTTCAGATTGTTGAGTTTGACTTGGAGAACTAAATAGCCGAGAATTTCAGCATTTAGTGAAGGAATGCCTGACTCCAGAGCCAGAAGTTCCAAAGAGAGAAGGTACGTATATACATTAGGAGATAATTGGATGGGTGCAATGCCCAAATGGGTCAGGAACTTAGATAAGAAATCTGGGAAGGGAAGGAAACCACCATGCAAAATATGAATGGAGTATAAGCGAAGTATCCTTCAAGAGTATTTTGAATGGTATCGCTTTCGCTGGGGGGAATGGCTTATATTCCAATGACACCAAAGTCATTCAAAATAGCATCCACCTCATCCTGAGAAGATATTAGAGAATGTTTGGAAACAGCTTCGACCTTCTTTGGAAATAGCTTTGAAAGCTTTCAAACAACCAAACTTGATTCAATATAGTAGGTTTCGATCAAATCAAAAAGTTTGATTTGGTTTTCGACTTAAACAAAATATGTTTTCCTTAATCCAATTTATGAAATGAAGTGAAAATTTTTAACTCCCAATACCTTCTAAGTAAATTAAAGTTGAGCATGCATCAAATGGCACGTTAAATCTACTTTTATATACATTAGGTCAAATCATTTAAATAAAGGTCGAAGTTCTAAAAAAACTGTATATGATGTGATCATTAAATTAAACCCATTAAGACAACTTCTTCGAAAGGTGTCAAAATACTGTGAAATGTATATTTTTTCTTTCGAAGAAGTCAATCTCATGTTGACCACATCAATACCTTCAAAAGGGTCGATTAAAGGGTAAGTGCTAGTTGTCCTTTCGACCCCTTCGAAAGAGGTGGAAGAAGCAGAGCAGAGTTGGCGGCCTCAACCTCTTTCGAAAGGGTTGAAAAGTCAAGATGCAATATAGGGTTGTAATTCATACGACTTAAACTTCTCTATGAAGTTACTGGAAAAAAATTTCTTTCCTAAATTCAATTTTCAACCAAATATTTCAAGAATCTAGTGATTAAATCAAGTTGAGCATGAATTTACACTTAATAGAAATGGAACCCTAAATCCGAGTAAAAAAACCAAATTTGATGGATTCCGGATACAAATTAACACGGTAAATGGAACAGAATAAGCAAAAAAATGAACGAAAGGATACTTTCATGTGAGAGAAAACTTAAATCATCATTATGACATTAGAACAGTAATTCAAATTCAAACCTAACGAATTTTAAAATCATATTTTAGCATGGTGAGTCAGTTTGAAAAATAAGATAATAAGGACTTACCTTGGATCCGAGCTTTTGTTCACTAGAAATAGGTATTTATAAAGCAATTGAGAATTTTGATTCTTACTGGAAATTTTTAATGTAGGTAAGTGAAATGGGGGAAGAAAGTAGCATGATTTATATATATAAAAAGTCAGCATGAAGGACAAACCATATGATCAAATTTAAATAAACGGTCAGGATTTATGCAAGAATATGAAAAAGCGAGAAATCTCTATGCTAAAATAAAGGAAGAGTATCGAAGTAGTTGACTTAAAAATTCAAGGGATCCCTTCGCAAGAGAGGCAAGTGTTACTACCAATTTTCACCTCAACCTTGTCAAAACCAAGAAGAATAAAAGAGAAGGATATAAAAGAGATGATGGCATTAACAGAACCTTTCAAAAAGGAGTCGAAGGGATGTTACAACAAAAGTTAGGTGTGTTATAAGCTTGCAAAGGTGTCGAAAGGGGACAAAAGCACCCTTTCGCTTCAATTGCTTCCTTTCGAAACGGATGCTTTCAAATGCATGAAGATGTTTGTAATAAGTTGAGTAACACCTTTCGAAGGCAACAAATAACAGGCTCTCACATGCGTTCCAAACCTTTCGAAACAGAGGGTTTCGCCTACATTTACATTCCGCAGAAGGATGTTTTGCCTAAGCAACCCCATCGAAAGCATAAATAAGCCTTTCGAACTGGTCGAAACCATTCACAATTGAAAATGAAGAGCTTACTAAGGTTCAAAATTTCAATCTCTTATACTAGAGCATAGGGTTCCGCATCAATCAGCAAGTATGCCATCGAAAGCTACCTTTCGCTTTAAAACCTACAGCATCTCAACTCCTTCAAAGCCCCTAAGATCAACCTATCAACAAAGTCGAAAGCTCGTACCTTTTCACTCTTGTAGAAGCACAGTAACATAAAGTAAAGAAGCGCACCTACCCCTTTCGATGAAGTCGAAAGTACTCAAGTCCATTTAAAGGCAGAAGGATGCTCAAATGTTAAAGGCAACGAAAGGTCTCAAAAACCGCCTTTCGACCTAGTCAAAAGGACTGATTCGAAAGGTGCCAACCTGCACACATAAATAAGACCTTAGGGGTCTGAATTCATTTACTTCGCTCTTATACTATCTTAAATTTGTAAACCCTAATTCTCAAATTAGATTGGGGATTTGACGATTGTGTATTACTTTAGCTAAATCAAGGCAAGATTATGATATTTTTGAATATGCAAGCTGATTTAATGGTCCTGTAAGATTCTATCTATGTTCTACTTACGTCAACCTGCTCGTAAGGTCACCTTCTAAAGAATTTGAAACCCTTTAATTCAACTCATCTTCTTAGATCAAATAAACCAATCCTCAAGTCACCTCAACTACTTCAAAAGGATGTTTTGAAAGGATACTAATATAACTTAACTAGTTCGAAAGGTATTACTAAAAGGAATCTAGGTGTTTCGACCGTATCGAAAGGTTTAATAATAAGAATTTCGACTACCACTGCATGTTTGAAAGGTGGCCTTAAGGGAATCAAAAGGTTGTAACTAACTCCATTTGTTCGAAAGGTGGTTTCGATTGGATTGCTTACTCTTTAAACTTTTCCTTAAGGTGTTGATAAGTTTTTTTATTAACAAATTCTATTCAACTAAAATATTTATGAAAACATTTCATAACATGATTTAGACTCAATTTGTATAATACTCCACTATATCCTAAGAGTATATACAACTATTTGATTCAACTAGTCCATTTTGCATTTATTTCCCTAAGAAACTCAAGATCTAAATACCTGAATTTATTCAAAAACATTGGGAAATGAAACTTTTGAATATTAATCATAGAGAATATATACATATAGCCCGAGTAATTCCAAAATGATACTAAGGAACTAGGTACTACCAAATAGTACCATACACTCCCTTACTAAGAAGGGTAATACTCGGGAGAAGTGTTTACCACCCAAACACATCTCTTCCCCACTTTTAAGTTATTTTCAAGCAATGGTTAACTTTAAAATATTACTTTTATTTCAAAATTCCATTACAATAATTTTCGTTTTTCCAACAAAACAGTTATCGCCAACTCGCTTTGGGTTCGATTGGGCTTGAATTTTTTTTGATCGTATAATAATGAAGAGAATAATTTACTAAGTGCACCACAACGTTCACCTAAGCAGACATACGATTATCACTTAGAAGATTATTCCAATTATCATAAAACAATTAGGACACATTCCCCATAACATTTCTTACTTAACATTTTCACTCCCAATTTTTTATTCTTGAACCAAAATTGCTTTCAAATAATACTGTTGCAATCTTTTAAAACCTTGAAACATTTTCTAAAAGCCTCGGGATTTAAGTTCTCAAGTTTTCAACTTAAATTATTTTTAATCTAGGACACATTCCTATAAATCCATTTCTATAAATCAACTTTTATAATAAATTTTCCAAATATTTATTTCAAATATTCTTGCTTTTAATAACATCTTTACTAAGTCAAATTTAACCGCACATCATCAATCAAACGCCTTATAGTCAAGTTGTGAAACTTAATTGACAAGGTGTTCGCTTCAATGTTATACCTATTTCTACTTGCCCAACCCAAATCCTAATAAGGGAAGCTACCTATACACACTAACAATAGTCAATGCCTAATTGGACAAGTATGACTAACAAAATCCTAATTGATAATAGTAGAATACTATTATTTCCTAACAACAATACCTCAAAATACTATACTATTTTTGAGATCATTCTTTATATACAAAATATATTTCTAGGTAAAATTATTTCATTTACCCAATTTCAAAACAATACTATGTCATTTGCCTTGTTCAAGTGTTTAGGAACCCCTATCGACACCGTGCCTTCCCACGTATCATCTAGATTTATTAAGCCACTAAACAGATAAATCAAAACAATATAAAACATTTTATGTCACTAAAAATAACGCACTCATATATATGAATGATACACTCATATTCATCTAGGGTATCAGATTCTACCCAACCAGTGCCAAGGTTCTCGCTTAACCTTGCGCTCCAATACCACATGTAACGGCCCACCTTTTCGAACCTTGAAAGTTAACAGTAATACATCTATGGTATTCACATGCCAAACAACTAAGTGCCGGAAAGACAGATTGTTAGGGAAAAGAAAGGAGATTGAAGATAAGAAGAAACTAAACAATCGTAGAAGCTCACAATGCAATGGACTAACATATATTAATCAACATAATACTTTACAAATTCATTTCAAAAATGATACATTAGAGTCATACTAATACAACTCTACCCTTGAACAGTTATAACAGCCAGTCCCTACCTAACTGATGCAAGATACATACATCGAAAACAAGATAATAACTAGCTATCGGTGAAGCTCCTGCTCCAAGCTCCTCCAAAATGCATCGGTGGGAAAACCTGATCTACTTGGCTGCCCATAAAAATTTGATCACCTAAGAGTTTTAGAAAAAGAAAATGAAATTTCAGGTCAGAAATGGATCTGGTGTGAGTAAACTCAAACAATTGAATTATTATGTTTAGCCCTTTTAAAATCAAAGATATCTCGTAAGACCACGCCGCACATATACACGGAATGATTTTTACCTTACGATAACCAAAACATTTTTATAGAAAATCCATTAATATTATAATAATGCCTAAGTGTTCAAAAAACATATGAAAATAGCCGAAATTGTTACCATTATTAAATTCCATCATACTAGTTCTACAATCAAAACCTAAAGGCACGTATTGGAGATTGAATTCCATATTATGATATACATGTCTAGAAAATGTACCGATGACATTGCCAAGATCCCTTACCAACACAAGACCAGCCTACTCCTTTCTAGATAATACCGAATATATAATCACCTCGGTTGCTTTACAACCCTTTTTATCGAGATCTCATGCACAACAAGTCCATAAATACGTAGTTGTATCTAGAAAGGTGATGAAACACCCTAATGGGTGTGATCCACTTATCCTTGCTGCATCTCCCCTGATTTTAATCATTATTGGTTGATGAGGATTGAGGCTACGCTTACCTTTTGAATAGCAATCCCACTTGGAATGCCAACACTGCCTTCTAGGAAGTAATTCTGTGCCAGCATTCGTCTATACAAGTTGTCCAGGATAAGGACAAACTAAAGGCACTACTTCTACTACATCCATTTTAGAATCACCCTCAGGACAAGTAGCAAGTAGCCCTTGCACTTCAATGCTCCATATTCGATCCCGTATTCTTCAAGATGTCTTCGGTTCAAAATGCTTGAGTTGGATCGAAGTGGTTTTTGGGTAACATATCCAATCCATGTCTCTTCCAAACAACTTTCGATAGTTCATGGTAAACTCAACCCTGGTTCTTTAGGAAATAAGCAGGCAAAAGAAAAGAGCATAGTTCACCTCCTAACCGTTTGTGGATGGATTTCCTTATCATTTATCCTAGAAGAACTAAATGAGGTTTATACGCACAGTACAACATCATTGGGGATGACTATGCCATATAACTCATGAGTTTCTCCTAGATAGTTCTAAAGTTACATTTGTTCCAGATTTGATAGTCGGTTATTTAACTATCAAATAAACAATCATTCAACATTGATTTGATCCCATATACTTGGAAAACAGTTATACTTATCCAAGGGGTTTAAGTACATTATCAAAACATTTGGAAAATCCCACCTTTCAAATTCTTTTTCGAAAATAATACCGACTATAAACCGATCCACTTATCCTTTATAAAAAGTTCCCTTTTAAAAGCTTACTTCACATTTTAATTCCTTTATAAATTTCCAAAATCAATTTATAAAACACTTTTATAAGTCTATAAGTCAATTTACAAAACCACTTTACAATCCTCTAAATCATTTATAAAACATTTCCTATTTAGAAATCCTTTGATAAATGTTCTTTAATAAAAAATCCTTTACAAAATATCCTTTGCAACTCATCCTTTTAAATAACTTTAAGAAAATTCCTTTCAAAAAGAGCTTAGCAAACCCAATGTTAGTAATTTAAGTTACCGTTTAATATCAATTTCGCATCCATCACTTAACCATTTATTTACATAATTCAACATATATGTAAATGCAATTCATATCCAAATCAGGGAATAACATGTCAATACAACTCAACTAGCATATACATGTCCAAATAACATAATAGCAAGATGGTGATTTGTCCTACCAAATAGGTTTCCAACAATCAAACAATTAATTTATAGAATAATAGGGATTTATTCTACTAACATATATGCCCCTACAATCAAACAACCAATTTATATTAGAACGGGGATTTATTCTACTAATATATATACACAACAATCAAACTAATTACATTATAGTAGAATGGGGATTTATTCTGCTAATAGATGTCCACATAAAAATGACCACTCACATTGTAGTTCATTCATGGTTGGTTTTCTATTTAATGGTGTCAACATTTGAATTCCTTGTGTTCAAACCATTTTTGAAAAAAAGAGTACCTTAAAAATAATTTGATTCTTGGAAAAGAAGGATTAAAACTTAAAACACCCCTTTGACATGATTAATTACAAGATAAACTTTTATTAAATCATATTAATCTTTATTAAATTTGAAATCTAATTTAATGATAAATTAAGAAATAATTAAACCTTTAATAAATAATTTATTTATAAATTAAACCCTTATTTAATCCTTTATCAATTATTAAATAATAATTCGAAACGTTTATTAATAATTAACTATTAATTAATCTCAATTAGTTAATTAAATAATCTTTTAATTAAAACTTAAATAATAAATTAAATCTTAATAAATAAATTTATTTTAGTTACAACATTAATTAACTTATAATTAAAAATAATTAAACACTTGACCAATATTTTATTTAATAATTAATCTTATACTTAACTAATTAAAAATAAATCATATGCTTAACTCATAATTAATTTAAAATTAATCTTGCTTAATTAAAAATTAATTAAAATTAATCCTAATTTTAAAACATAATTAATTAGTAGGTAATCTTCACTTAATTATAATTGTTAAACCTTTTTAATACTTAATTAATTATTAATTATCTAAACTTAATTAATTATTAAATTAATAATTAAATTTCTAAAACACCGTTATTAAGCATATAAAAAAAATTCAAAACACTTTTAAGTATGAAAACTGAATTTTCAAAAAATTGATTTTCTATTTATCAAAACTGCATCCATATCGACTATCGCTACTGATACTTGAGTTTGTTTTTTTCAAGTTACTAACTTTCCAATTCTCCAATTCCAACTTTGTTTCAATTCAAACCATAAGGAAAAGTTTAGAAACTAAAACAAAGATTAGCTTTCAAGTTTTAAAAACTTAAATACTTCAAAACCATCCTTCCAAAGAATCCAAATCTCATTTTAACATCTCAATGTTAACTTATGAACATACCACATCATAACCAAGTTCACATTCATATCATATCCAAACTTATAATGAACATCAGTCTAAAGTTTATAAAATATTTCATAACTAAAGTTTACAAATCTACAACAATACTGAGGTAGACTTCATTCCAAGTCCAATTTTTCCATTTTCAATCATCCATATCCATAAATACCCAAATATTTAACAACTCAAACATATTTCACACACACCATAAAGAAATTTATGTAATATATATCAATTAAAAACTTTGAAATTAAAACTAACGTTTACGCACCGAAAGCTTGGAAAACCATACAAAATCACTCGAAAATAGTCCATCTCCTCGTCGATTTTTGATCATGTTACTATCAAAATTTGGATAAGTCATAAAAAGATAAGTTTTAAGAAATTCTTTTTTCCACAATTTGGAAAATGTAATCACTTAATTTTGATTCTATTTGAGGGAGAAATGGTCAAAAGAGGGAGTGGTAGTTTCGCACTTGAAAATATGGTTCCAAAAATGAGTCAAAAAGAAATGCAATTTTGACTCAATAATGTTCAAAATTAAAAATGTTGCTCGAATGAAAGTTGTAGCTACTATTATTTTATAAGGTTTGAAAAAAATAAAATCTTAATTTGGATTAGTATGAAGGAAGTTATGGCCGAATGAAGTGGAAGGAAAATAGAGTTTTTTTTAAATGAAAAGGAGGAGATTTAACAAGTTTGAAATTATTTCAAAAGTTTAAACTTGGATTTTTTAAAAACCTAAATTTATGAATGGAAGGAATTAAAAGGTTTCATGAAGTTTTTAAAAAGATGAAGACTTTTTGAAAAAATGAAAAGATAAGGGAAAAGAAAATGGAGAAAAGCTTTTATATAAGATGCATAAAGGGAATTGCCATTATACCCTTGTCATTTGCCCTCTATTCATATGCTTTCACCTCATCACCAAGCCTCCCTTCCCTTGTACTCATGATACCATAGCCTTCTCCACCTTCAAATCAAAGTTAACAAGACATAAATGCTTGAACTTAATGTTTTAACGTGTTTCGATGATGTGATGTTTACTTTTATATAATTTTATATTATATTATCTTAAGCATGTACACACACACATATATATATACACATATACATACCTACACTTAACTGATGCATACATGAATACATACATATCCTAATTTATTTATAAATGAACGTGTATATACCTATGTTATTTTGATTACAACATTTTCGATGACTTCTAACCGATGAAAAATCAAAAATTCGGAAACGAATTCCGTTCACATTTTCTATTTTTCATCGAACTATATATTTTTTTAAAAAAAAATTAAAACTATTTCACCATTATTATTTATCATTTAAAAGATTTTTATTTTCATTATAAAACCTATATATCGAATATTTTAAAATTAATTAAAAATTCGTAAATCAAAGCGGTGAAATTCCGGGTCGTTACATACTCCCCCGCGAGTCACAAACCGAAAATACATAGCTTTCGTCATGATGTTACATCGCCATCCAACCTTGACGCGAATGAGCCAACACCTTTAGAATGATCTATAGGACCTCTGCTTTATCCCTAAGAAGTTTCACATCTATAGGACCTACTAAAACAACTCGGTACCAACTAAAATAGGTCGGCATCGACTTTTTTCTTTAGCCAACTTTTGGCTAATTTTTCTTCCTCTCCTTCCTTGCTTCTAGTACTCCATGCCTAGATGCTCTTGACACTGATCCACTCTTTAAAACATGCTGCTTTTAACCTGTAGCATAATCATAAAGTTCTAGAAAATAACTCAACACAAACTCAAGCACTTAGCCAATTTCCTACATCTTGTCATGGACAAGCTCCTCTAGCCAAGCTTTATCCAATCATGTCAATCGCCGACCCATTGGACCAACTGAAATAACTCAATATCGATATAAATAAGTTGGTACCGACTTATTTCCTTAAGGACTTGGAACTCACGACTTGAACCTAAGCTTTATCCATACTCTAAAGCCTCCCCCTCCAAGTTTCCTCCAATTTCGATCATCTTTGCCTCCGATTTTCCAAATTCACCAACCTAACTTCCTAACATCAAAAACACTAGCAAATAACATCAAAGCACGATATACAATTATAGAATAACATGTAATTACATCCACTCAAATAAGCAATTCATAGAATTATAAGAATCAAACAAATTTTAATCCAAATGTAAACAATCAATGAACATATGAATATGAGCAAAGTGGATTCCAAAGCCATTCTAAAAATCATATTAGAATTTCTCAATTTATGTCACAAACATATGCCATCATGTGATTAAAGTTAGAAAAGAATTTTTAGATCAAAAATCATGTTAAAATCTATATTTCTACCATACAAATATACATAGGATAGTGAGAAGTCATAAACCACTCACCAATTACTAAATCCAACCAATTTGAGTCTCGATCCAAAGTGGACAGCAATGAACAGCAATTCAAATCAACCAATTCGATGATCTCTAATCTATACTATTATTACTAAGTTAGATTTCAAGAGCTCACAAGCCCCATAAGTATTTCGTAAAATGAACAGTCATGTTTTTTTATTTTGCTTATTCTTTCTATTTGTGTCCAAACCTACTCACATTTAATTAAAAAACATAAGTTACTTCATGCCGATTCCATAAAACCCTAACTCGCAAAATAATAAAGATGAATATCGACCGGTGTGGAAATCAACGATTTCTCCTCTCCTTCTTTTCAGTATGAAAACTTCCACCTTAATTTTCCTGTTTGTGTGTTTTTCCTCCAATCCCCTAATTATTCAGGTAATTTTCAATTCTTTGAAACTATCGTTTTCGATTTTCAAACCTGGTTTAACTCCTTGATTTGTTCGATTTTCTTATGTCTTCGTTGTTTGTTTTACCTTCTTAATCTTCAAAACAAACATTATTACTTTGTTGGTTTTCTTCGTCTATTTTCAGGTATCGTTATCCTTCTTATTATTCTTTTAATTATTATGTTATCCATATTTAGGATGTGATCACAATTTAGATTGGTTTAATATTTACAGCATGATGATTCGAGATTTGGCTAGAACAGTCAGATCTATTAGATGATTTAAGGTTGCTCTAATTAAGGTTACTTCATTGTTTTTCTACAAGTAACTATATATATTATTAATATTTTATTCCCATGGTTAATTGGAAGACAAAGTGAATGATTTGGGACATGTTCTTTGAATTTATTTTCAATTATAATTTCAACAAGAATGGAAAACCTTAACAATAAAATGGAAAACCAATATGAAGTGCATTTTGAGCTCAGCCGCTACATAGCACGTAAGGTTTATTTTAATGTCTTCTTACTGTTATCATAAGAGATAACTCTATGTAATGAATAAGAAAAAAGTACCTATCTTCATATAAGTATGTTTAATTACAATTGTGAAAGTTCTAAAGTTATAACTAATCTAATTGTAATAAGAATCGAGATAGAGACTTACATTTGCTTAAGAAAAAAGAATTTGTAAGGCATCATGTGTTTTTGAGTGCATTCTTTGTGAATTGCTGATTTAACGATAAAAACATATCAATTTTATTCGTACTAATGTGTGATTTATATTCTGTTTGGTTAGATTACATTAAACGTCTAAATGAAAACAATTATTTGAATAAGTGCCACCAAGTGATATTATGGATGCACACTATAACTATAAGACATTATAATGCAAGGCGTTCAAAAGAATGTACTATAATTTTGTTTCGAGTAGCACTATTTACCTTCAAGTTCTTGAGTATACCATTTTAAGATAGCTTTAGTTCTTCAAATTAATATGTATTTATTTATACCCACATAAATAACCTTTTTATGCACTTATTGTGTGACTGCTGCTATATCAACTAAGACGGGTGCAAGTGTGGCTTTAGTAAAAATAGGCTTTTTTATAGTACTAAATGGAACCGTCATTGCCAACTCCCTATTTAAGCATCATCGAATAACAATAAGATATTTACAATTATGAGCTTATAAATCTGAAATTAAAATGAATATATAGAGTTGTGTAACGAAAGAAAACAATTTGGAGAAACATTGAAGGAAAGCAGTAACAACTTTATATAATTAGAAATTTTATTGATGTACTTTGAAGTCATAGTTACATGTCAAAGTTAAAGATTTCTTTTATTAAGCCATGCATTATTAAAACTATTAAAGACAACTTATTTTATATTGCGTTTTATTTTAGTATATAATTATGACTAAGAATATTATCAGTTAATTTTATTTCAGCATCTGACATTTTAAAACTAATTTTTACCTTATGTTTAGTAGATGATCATATTAAAATTGATTTTAATTTGATGGATATGACATAGTTTTCTAGCATGTTACTATACATTTCCATGCATTCTTTCCTGCACTATATCATCTGTCATATTTTTATAAATAGAAGTGTTGTCCATTAGCAATTTCTATAATATTGTTTTTTTGTTTTATTAAAAATTATCATTTATGCATTTTTTAACTGTTGTAATCCAATGAATGCATTTTCAAAAAAAGGGTGCACACTTCCAATATTGTATTTGGGTTGTTTTAACAGCTCTATATATATTTACGCTCTCTATGTTAGTTGGACGATGACAAAATGATGCACAATATATGACATGGTAATGATATTTCACTCTGTTTTTATAAATGTAATATTAGACATCAATCGAAAGCTTGGTTCAACTTAAGTGTATCAGTAAGAGAATGGGAAGAAGTAATTCATATTTACTACTGATATGTAATTGTTAGAGATTTATATACTCGCTATAATTTATACTCTATATAGATAATAAGAAGAAAATTGATTAATCAAGCTTTGTGGTTTTTAAAGTATCAACTACCCTAATAACCATACATTCATATAAGAATGTTTCTCTTTCTAGCCGAACTTGGATGAGAAATTGAGTAGGTTTCTTCAGCGCTGTTTTATTTTCTTATAAAATAATTATATTTTTGTATATTTAATTTTGGTATTCAATCTTACAGCTTTGGAATTTAACATAATTGTTACATTCTTCAGCATTTGCATGCTTTCTGGTGTATATACTTACTACCATCAAGTTGAGCCTTTTTCCCTTACTACTGTCAATTTTTTTCTTGGTTTTATGTTTTTATTCCAACTTTTTTGGGTGAATATAACAGTCTTCTTCATTTCTGTCAGCTTTGTTTTATAATTTTTTCCACTGTTTTAAAGAGTCATAGGAAGGATGCAAAACTCTTTTGATTTAGAATATCACGATGATGATTGGTTTCAAGTCATTCTATAATTCTGTATATGTGTAGAATGGATAATAAGTTAATGATAAGGTACAATTTTATATGTAAATACTATGTTTATGATTTATTTTAGGCTATTTTTTGATTTTTAGTCTCATGAATCCTTTATATATCATATAATGTAATTTAGCTGATTAAAAATGTTTGTTTATATAGATTTTTTTTTACGATGTTAAAATTTAAGCATTACTTTATTAAATTCAACCAAAAAGCTATTATATTGCATGGGAAAAAGAAAAGAAAATTGGGACATAATACGATAACTTAAAACTAAGGCCATCTTTTGTGGAAGCACTTGATTGTCATTTTCATCTCCATTTTGCTATAACTCTAATGTTTACTATTAGGATAATTTGTGTAATTATATTTAGAAAGGAATTCTAGAATAGTTCCCATAGTAATGAGCAGGAGTCCATTCATGTATATACAGCTAGAAAAATGCATAATAGACATATTCTAAAATATCCAGTACTTTATCCTGATAGGATTTAACATTTTAACTATGCCCAACAGTAATGTAAATAAAATAACAATAAATAACACTTCTCCTAAAACATGCTTCAACAAGCAGAAATAAATATTATTATATTTGCATTAGTGTCACTTTCAAGCTACTATTTAGTTTGGTTATAGTTTATATAAAGATACTGGGTTCGCCTATTATTAGTTGAGTTCATTGCTATTTTTTTCATAAAAAGATATTGGTTGTTCAAGCAACTGAGAATAAATGTTAGTTCATTAGGTAACACAATGAAACATTATTTGCTAAATAACTTAAATGGACAGTGTCACCAAATGATTTCTGTCTTTTTTAGTATTAGCTGTTGATAAATGTATTATTACATTGAGTACATGATGGACTACTATTTGTAATGGACATAGCTATCGGATCATTTGTGTTCAATTTACTTCCCTGTTATTAACTTGCAATGATCAGTGCATTCATTACATGCCTATTTCATTTTTTCTAAACCTATTTTGAAGATTACTAAACAATATAATTTTCTAAAGGTTATTAGCACAACTTAAAGTTGCAATTATGTTTTGATTGCTTTTGATGCGATAAAACCACTGGTAGTAACATCTACATGTATTATTAAGAAAGATTTGGAGATTATTGATTATTAATATGAATTATTTCTTATTTTTTGAATAATTTATATATGTTAAATATGTCCTAGTATGTTAGCTTTGCTACAACCTATTAAAAATATGTTGGTGTTTACGCCAAAATTGGTCGCAAACACCCAATATCACGAAAGCACCCGTTTACGTACTCAACTTGATAATAATCAACACAGAACTCAGCAACAATCAATATGAAATTCAGCTCTAGGTATTAAATCACAATAATTCACAAACAACAATCACAAACACAGGGTTTATAGTGGTTCGGCGTTCGTGCCTACGTCCACTTTGAAGGATTTCTCTTTATTGCTTTGCTCGATTCAATCGATTACAATGGATTACAGTAGATAATAGCTTTGAAATCTGAATACGACAGTGATTCTGATCAATAGACATTAATCCGGCAGAGTCTCAGCGTTCAATGGCAGAAGTTCTCGGAAGCTCCCCTTTTCTGAAGGCTTCAGGGTGCTATTTATAGGCGTTGGAGGCCCAGATCTGGCTGAAACTTCGTGAGACTTCTTCTGGCACGTGAGCGGGCCCACGCGACCGATCCCACCAAGTTTCGTCTCGATCTGACATCGGTTCGAAGTGATTTCGAACCCATCAAGAATTGGTCCAATCGAGCTGAATCTTGGCAGGGACAATCTTTACCTCATATGGAAGCTACTGTGAAAATTTGGTTGCATTTGGATTTGTGGTTGAGGAGATATGCTCGGTTCGAAATGGGGTTTTCTTGGTTGGCTGTGTCGTTCGAACCCATGACTTCGAACCCAAGCATTCGAATCGATGGAAGCACGTGTTACCTAGTGACGTGTCGCGCACTCCTCGCATCGATCCTACTTTTTCTCCGTGTTGACCGCTTCGAACCCGGGGATTTCGCCGACTTCGTATCGATGACCGTTGCGTAGTTTGAATCGATCAACTGCATCCACCTAGTTCGAACCGAGAGGAGGGAGCTTCCTTCATATCGATGTCAAGCTCGCATATGTGATGGATACGAAATGAAGCTCCGCGATGGATTTGAAGGCAATCGGTTCGAAGTAGATGGAGGATGATGGATTCGAACACATCCATCCGAAGGGTCACGAACCGATCGATTCGAAGTGACCAATATCATGCCTGATCGGTTCGAATCGATCGGTTCGAATCGATCGGTTCGAAGTTAGCGGAGCGATGGGTTCGAAGCAGTGAGTATTGGATGGGTTCGAAGTGGATGGGTTCGAAGCACTCCAGTGTGATGGGTTCGAAACAGACAGTGACCACTTTTCTCAATTTGAATCCATCCTATCTCGAGCATACGAACTCGGATTGACTTGAAATTTGAAATGACGACTCATACGATCTTTATTGTCATGCTCTACCAATTTTGGCCCGTTCCGGACTCGGACAAAATTCATCGATATCCATAGTAAAGTGAAGTATAACCAATCTCTGAGACGAACTGTCTTTCGTTTTCGACCAATCTTTTGGTATCACGGCTTTGCCAAAAAGCGGGATAACATTTTGCCCCCCAAAACATGCCTTGCAGTAGGAAGGTGTGTTTTGTAATGCTTTGAGTTGGATGTTCTTATCCTGTCATCGACCTGCAAAGAATTTGACAGTTTCATATGGCCTCAAATGACGATCGTTCGGGATCAAGCCATTTGGGATGAAGCGCGGCCGTTCATGGTCGAGCGCTTAACTTCAAATGACGATCGTTCGTGATCGAGTCATTCGAGGTGAAGTGCGACCGTGCGCGGTCGAGCGTATAAACTCATGCATCGATCATTCGGGATCATATGCTGTTTGAGGTGAATTGGGACCGTTCGCGGTCCGTGCCGTTCGCGGCATAGGATGGAATAGGACCGTTCGCGGTCGATGCCGTTCGCGGCAAATGATGAGAATAGGACCGTTCGCGGTCGATGCTATTTGTGGCAAAGGATTGAATGGGACCGTTCGCGGTCAATGCCGTTCGCGGCAACTGATGATCGTTCGCGACCAAGTGCCGTTCAAGGCGAAGGGTGACCGTTCGAGGTCGGATTTCCTAATTAATGAGCCATGACCGTTCGCGGCCGGTGGCGTTCGAGGCAGAAAGTGATCGTTCGCGATCGTGTGCCGTTCGAGGCGAATTTGTGACCGTTCGCGGTCGTGTGTCGGACCTCAAGTGACGATCGTTCGCGATCAAGCCATTTGAGGTGAGGCGAGTTGTGACTGTTCGAAGTCGGGTTGTGATCGTTTGCGATCGGGTGCCGTTCGAGGCGAGTTGTGTGCCCGGGAGGGCTTGATGTTATCAATGTCAGGGTCACATTCGGGTGAGATCCTGGATCGTTTGTCAGGGCGGTTCATCGCCATCTCAGAGCATGCCTAAGGATCATTCGCGACCCCGTACATGTGTAAGTAGCTTAGCCATTCCAGAGTTATCAGAATCAAATATCTATTACACGGATGAGATTCAAAAACAATGTCCAAACAAACAGAGTCTAAATGTTCAAATTGAAATAACATGAAAGCAAAGCATGGATGTCGAAGTGTAAGTTCCCACTGCGAAACGGTCATTGATCATCCAGAGCATGCCTGGAGATCGTTCGCGATCTCGCACATGTGTAAATGATTTGATTGCGTTAGTGGAAGCTTACAACTTGTTCATCGTTATCTCACTCAATTGATAACCAAACGGTGCCTGGATTCGGGGTCGCCTCTAGCTGATGTGGACGGTGGTCGCTCTGGTTCCGCCGCAGGAGCTCGCCTCCTTACATATTGAAGGAGCATACCGTTCCTGATATGCCCTTCCACCTCGTCTTTCAGGTGCCTACAATCATTAGTGTTATGACCATTTAATTCATGGAATACACAGAACTTATCTGATTTCCTTTCGTCAGAGGTAGGATCCCTTCGCATTGGCCTTCGATACGGAATCTGCTCTTTGGTATCCTGATAAATTCGTTCCAGGCTCTCGTTCAACTCAGTGTAGGTGGTAAATCGCGGCTCCCTTCGTTGTCGCTTTGATCTGTCTCCGTTATTCTCAATCCTTCTTTTACCTTTATCCTTGTCCGGGTCCCTTCTAGGGAGCTTTTCGTCTTTAAGCGCATAAACATCTACCCCATCTCCTTCTTCTCTTTCTGCATTCGCATCTTCTAATCGTAAAAACTTTTCTGCCTCATGATAGAATTCCTCTAGATCTATGGGTGGATCTTTAGTCAATGAATTCTTGAACTCTGTGCCGTCAGCTATTCCGGACACAGCTACCATTACTACCATAGACGGGTCCGCTCGATCCACTGAAGCTGCTGCTGCATTGAATCGTGCTAGAAAACTCCTCAAGGTCTCTCCAGCTTTTTGCTTTAGGGTTGCCAAAGTCATCACATTCTTGGGTCTTGTAATATGAACCCTGAATTGCCTCATAAATCTCTCCACTAAACCATTCCATGTTCCGATGGATCCATTCTCCAATTGTCTAAACCATAGTGCTGCGATATCTGTCAAGTATAATGGAAAGCAGCGGGCCATAACCTCCTCCGATGCCCCCATCACTTCCATATGTCTCATATATTTTGTCAGATGGACCGTGGGGTCCGTTCTCCCGTCATACATATCCAACGATGGTAGTTTGAAATCCGGTGGGTTCCTAGCTTGCCTGATTGCTGAAGTAAAAGGACTTCTATTAACATCCTCTAGGTCTTTGTTCACCATACCGCCTCTCAAAGCTCTTCTAACCATCTCTGCTAATCGGTCATTGTCTCCGAGATGTAACCCTTGTTCACTACTTTCAGCCTGCCTCCCGAGTTCACGAGGTAACTCCGGGACCTGCCCCCTTGACTGAGCGTTCGCTCCTCTACTACTACCGGGTTGCGCAGATCCTTCTCTCTCTCTTTCCAAGATTGGGTCAACGTTTTCCACATGCGTGCCCCCTAGCTCTGGTGCTATGCCGGATGGCCTTGCTCCGTTCTGGACTCCATTGGCTTCCCTATTCTGTGCTCCCAGCTGTCCTATCTGTTGGAACAAACTCTGGATCAATTCCTCTTGCCTCTTCATCATCGTCTCCATCTCGTCCCTAGTGATGTATATCGATGGTTGATTCGCTCCTGAGGAAGCCTCTTGACTTCCTTGTGGTTCGCTTCTCTCAGGCCTTGGCTTTCTACTTGATTGTCTTGCCATAATTCCTAGATCTGAACTCCTGGATTTTCAAATTCAACTTCTTCCTGAGTTCAATTCTCAGTGAAAGCACCAAAATGTTTACGCCAAAATTGGTCGCAAACACCCAATATCACGAAAGCACCCGTTTACGTACTCAACTTGATAATAATCAACACAGAACTCAGCAACAATCAATATGAAATTCAGCTCTAGGTATTAAATCACAATAATTCACAAACAACAATCACAAACACAGGGTTTATAGTGGTTCGGCGTTCGTGCCTACGTCCACTTTGAAGGATTTCTCTTTATTGCTTTGCTCGATTCAATCGATTACAATGGATTACAGTAGATAATAGCTTTGAAATCTGAATACAACAGTGATTCTGATCAATAGACGTTAATCCGGCAGAGTCTCAGCGTTCAATGGCAGAAGTTCTCGGAAGCTCCCCTTTTCTGAAGGCTTCAGGGTGCTATTTATAGGCGTTGGAGGCCCAGATCTGGCTGAAACTTCGTGAGACTTCTTCTGGCACGTGAGCGGGCCCACGCGACCGATCCCACCAAGTTTCGTCTCGATCTGACATCGGTTCGAAGTGATTTCGAACCCATCAAGAATTGGTCCAATCGAGCTGAAACTTGGCAGGGACAATCTTTACCTCATATGGAAGCTACTGTGAAAATTTGGTTGCATTTGGATTTGTGGTTGAGGAGATATGCTCGGTTCGAAATGGGGTTTTCTTGGTTGGCTGTGTCGTTCGAACCCATGACTTCGAACCCAAGCATTCGAATCGATGGAAGCACGTGTTACCTAGTGACGTGTCGCGCACTCCTCGCATCGATCCTACTTTTTCTCCGTGTTGACCGCTTCGAACCCGGGGATTTCGCCGACTTCGTATCGATGACCGTTGCGTAGTTTGAATCGATCAACTGCATCCACCTAGTTCGAACCGAGAGGAGGGAGCTTCCTTCGTATCGATGTCAAGCTCGCATATGTGATGGATACGAAATGAAGCTCCGCGATGGATTTGAAGGCAATCGGTTCGAAGTAGATGGAGGATGATGGATTCGAACACATCCATCCGAAGGGTCACGAACCGATCGATTCGAAGTGACCAATATCATGCCTGATCGGTTCGAATCAATCGGTTCGAAGTTAGCGGAGCGATGGGTTCGAAGCAGTGAGTATTGGATGGGTTCGAAGTGGATGGGTTCGAAGCACTCCAATGTGATGGGTTCGAAACAGACAGTGACCACTTTTCTCAATTTGAATCCATCCTATCTCGAGCATACGAACTCGGATTGACTTGAAATTTGATATGACGACTCATACGATCTTTATTGTCATGCTCTACCAATTTTGGCCCGTTCCGGACTCGGACAAAATTCATCGATATCCATAGTAAAGTGAAGTATAACCAATCTCTGAGACGAACTGTCTTTCGTTTTCGACCAATCTTTTGGTATCACGGCTTTGCCAAAAAGCGGGATAACAGTTGGTTCTTTCAACAAATATTATTACAAGATGTTTCTCAATAAATAGCCTACTATGAAATTGTATACAATTATAATTACATAGAAGCGCTGTTATGGAAACTACGTCTTTATAGAAATATAGCTATAATTATGTGAAATCATTATTCCATACTCATATAACATAGACCACCATAATATTCAATTAGCAATAATTTTTTCAATGATTATGTTATTTGAAAGCTAACCATATACGAAATCAATAATTATAGTGATATTAACTAATAACACTGCATATGTTTTATTAATTTGTTTAGTGGAGAATTATAAATTCTATGCTTCACTTTTTCCTAAATTTAAACTAAATGTAATTACTCCATAATAGTGTAAAGGTGACCTCCATTATATTCCACGAGCTATAATTATTTTAAATTATTATGTAAATTAGTAGCTGACCATATGAATATTTCATTATCATATTGATATAAACTACTAATACTATATTTGTTTCATCAATTTACAAACTCAAAGACCTAATAAATCATTACATCAACTTTAATGATAAATTTGTGCACTATCATGATTTATTAAAAAATGATGAAATTAATTCTTTTACTATTTTAATGAAATTGTTATACTTTTGAATTAGATTTTTTTTATTACTTTGATGTCTTCCTGTCATCTAACTGTCTTGGTATAAAATTTGATCAGACCAGATTAAATCATAATATCATGTGTAAACTAATTGCTTTGATTTCTATTATTTTACTATTGCAAATGAAGTCATAATCTAACAATCACATTCACTATAGTTTTTTATCATTTTTTTAAGTATTCTTATTTCACGAGAGGTTCCAATTTTCATATTCTCCACTAAAAGGTATAGAAATAACAATAAATAAATTCCTACAAAGATATATGCAACTTGATTTATTGTCATAGCATTCAAAACCAATAATGATGTGGAAGTGGACAATGAATATAAGGTAGTTAATTTGTAGAAATAGATTTCTTTTGCCTATTTTCATGCATTATTCTTATATTTAACATGTTCTTAAGAATTGATCATATATGGCATCAAATGAGGGTGTATCTTAAACTTCTATACCTTGAATAATTGAAAACATATTTGCTCTGATTCAAATGTAGTGTGACTGTAGTAATGAATATCGTCCGAGGCAAGCATAAATGGAGTAGGTACCATATCTACTGGATATGCACCGTCGAATATTGTCATGCAAATATGAATGGGTCGGACTTTTTGTACTCATTTTATTTGGGATTAAGGTTTTATTTAGTCTATCACCTTCCAGTAATTTTAACTCTATTGGGACATGGTATTTACAATACATAAACTTATAATTCGTTTAATATTAACTTATTATTCATTTAATATTAAATTCGTAGTTATATTAGATTCTTGAAACTAACGACATGGCCAATAGGACTTGAAATCAAGATTATATTATTTTCAAAAATTGTATATTAGTCTTCAATATAAAATAAGTTGATATTCATTGTATTTCACAAAATAAATTTTCATACCTCCATTTATATGGCAAGTTTTATTTATACTGATATTTTAGTACGCATGCGACGCATCCCGTTCATTTTTATATAGTTTTGGCAGTGGTTAAAATTTTGGAATTAGGAAATTATTGAATTGCGTATGATTCAATGGCATATAACTGGTTGCAAATAAATTGAAAAATTATGAACGAAATGGCATTGTCAATAGAAAATAAAGAATTTGGTACCCTTTAATTACATAGAGGTACATAAATAATACCTTTTACAATGTGGTTGTTGGTTACACTTCTTATGTAACGATCCCGATTTTTAATTAAATTTAAAATTGATGATGTAAATAAATTTTTGGATAAAATTGTAAATTAATTTGAAGTTTTTCAAAGTAAATGGGATATTTGTTTATTTGAGTATTGATTTTAAAATTTAATTGAGGTTTTGAATTTCTATATTTAAAATCTTATAGATAAAAAGTAACATCCCAAAGTATCAATTTAAATAAATAATATATTTAAAACTCTTGGGATTTAATTTGAGAATAAATTGGAAGAAAAAACTAAAACAAATAAAATAAGTGGAAATAATATATGAATTAAATCCCAATTTTATTTTGAGATTAAAATATTGAAATAATAAATATTGTTAAAAGTCATTTGGATTTAAAATCTTATATATATGAACATGACATATATTAGTAACATTGAATACACATTAAAAAAATTAATTTAAATTTGTTCAAAATAAGTGTGGATATACAAATGGATATGAAAGTTTATACTTCAAGTTTAAAATTTAAATTTGAACTTAAATTTGAAATAAATTTTTTTAAAAAAAAATTAAGCAGCATTAAAAATCATTGAGAAATAAAGTATACAATGGTCAAAAACAACTTTTCTTTTAACATTGTACATATGCATATATATATACACACAAATGAATTAGGGATACCTTTATTTATAAAATGTATGTAATATAAAAATTAAAGATTTAAGAGTTTCTTTTACTTTGTAAAAATCAAGAAAAGGCTGAACATACCAAGCACATGGAAGAATGGAGTGGAATGGTGAACAAAATCAAAAGCTTAAGATTTTCTTTTTACAAATGGCATGAAGGTATCATTACTAAATAAATTAATCAAATAAAAATTCAGAAAACTTTTCACCTTCCAATTCGAATTTTTAAATCTCCTAAACATCTGAAGTTCAGTACTCAAAAGATTTTGCAATCTTTAAACTCCAACACTCAAGCAAGAAAAAAAAATTCAGAAAAAAAGAAGAAGAAAGAAAACTGCCTATTTTCTTCTTCAATTCAAACTAAAAACTGAAGTGATTTCTAAAGCCTCAAAACTGTAGTGTGCTCTCAGGTAAGTTTTGAAAATTTTATAGTTAATAAAATTTTGATTTTGAAGTCATATTTTAACAACAAATTTAAATCAAACTGCAGATTTGCTTTAAAACAAGTGCTTCAAGTTTCTGGCCAGTGCAAGTTTCTGGAAAAGAATTTTTAAAAGGCAAGTAACCTTTTTAATTTTGAATTGAAGCTACAATCTGTAATAAAGCAAGAATTAAGTACAAAAATATTCAATCAATTGCAGGAAAAAATCAAGATCAAGGTTTAATCTATTTTGGTTTCTAGTTGCAGAAAAGAAAAAGAGGCTTCTCTGTTTCATTCAAAATAGTAAGTAAAATTTAAAATTCTTGTTTTGATATTAATAAACTGAATAAACAAGAGCATGCAACAGAGATTAAACAAAGTGTTATAATTTCAAGTTGTAGATTTAAATTTCAAAATCAAAGTAGGAAAAAGAAAAGAATTATCCAGGCTTCATTTTCTGCTTTGGAAACTCTCTAGAAAAAAACAGGTGAGCAAAACTTCAAGTTTGAATCTGTTGTTGTTGTTGTTTGTGAATAAACCTATGCTTGCTCTAATTTTCTTTGTGTTTGGATTCTTATATGGATGCTTATATGAATGTGAATGGCTTTGCATGTGAATGAGTGGCCAAGCTTATGTTTGATTTTCCTAGAAACATTTGTTTCCATGTCTCTGTCTCCCTGTAACATTTTAGTTACAGTGATATCTAAAACCTCTCTCCCCAGTTCTTTTGAAAAGTAATCGAATTGTAAAGATAGGTAGAAGGATGTTTGACAATGCACCATGGTTCAGATTCAATCAAAGCAAAGCCACTGTTCTTTTACTAGGAAAACTTTGAAAGAAAAAAAAAATCACAGGACATGTTTAAAGTCCTGTTATGCAGAGTAAAAGCATATCAAAGAAACCCAAACATTCTCTCCCTCTCTTTAGTTCTGAAAAGAATTGTTTTTGAAAAGTTAAACTATTGTTTAATCTGTACCTTGATTTAGTAATAAAAAGAAGCAATGGAACTTGATTTATTTTTACTAGGAGAGGTAAACACAGTCACAACTCAAAATATCTAAAAATTCGAACCTCATAAATTTGAATTCTAGTTACACCAATTGAATCACTACCTGGAACGATGATTTTTGAAAGTAAAATACATAATTTTCATTGGGTCTTCACCGAGAATTTTGATTTGATTTGAAAAATGGATTCTTGTCAAAATCTGGTGATCTAAGTAATGGAAGGCCTCGAGTTCGTTTTCGCAGCAAGATTCAACATTCGAGATTACTAGAAAAATACCAGTGTGATTTATAAAACCTTAAAATTTGAACTCGAAACCAAACTAGGGTTTAGAAACCCATTTGTGTCCACGCTTGAAACAAGGTTGCTGCACCCCCCACAAGTGATCGGACTTCGTGCTTCTGGTGCAGATCGAAGCGTCGCGTGATGACGAAGCTAGGGTCCAAATATGGTGGCCAATAGTGGACTGGGGAGGCGGCGCGAGGCAAAGGTTCAGGTGACGTTCCCTGATGGTTTTGGGTTGGAAGGTCGCGATTCACGTTTCAAACTTTTTTCCAAATCTGGGTGGTCGTATCATTCTGGGGGATGCTCGACGACATGTTGGTGGCCGCAGCACCGCCCAACGGCGGCGAGTTTGTTCGTGCACGTGCACGTACTTGGTTGGTGTGTCAGTGGACTGGTTGGGAAGGACAGGGGAAAGCTCGAAGCATGGCACGGGGATATTGAGTTGAAACTCGAAGACGAGCTCGAGTGGTTTTGCGTTGTATCAAGTCACCTTTTAAAACTTAGCAAATTTTTGAAAAAGATCTTACTCGGGTAGATTTGGCTAAAACTCGAAGTAGGGGGGAGTTTTCCTCGGGGACGACCCGAAGCACGTCTCGGGTGAGTGAATTTAAAACAGCAACTCAGTTTGTCTTTACCAAATTTTTGAAAACACCAGTAAACTTATTTCCTGAATAAATTTATGATGATGATAAATAGAATATGAAATAAATGGTATTTCAAATTTATAATTTTATAAAAGTTGTTTTAAAGTTTAACTTAACAAAAATTTTAAAAGTAAAATAAATGTTTAAATGTTAATTTAAAAACCAAATTGATTTATATAAATGAAGTATTTCAAAAACTTAGATTTTAAAAAAATAAAATTGTTTAAAACAATTTAACTTGATAAAATACTTAGGAGTAAATAAAATATTCAAATTTTTAACTTAATGACAAAATTCTTTATAATAATTAAGTAAAGATTTTAAACAATTAAAATTTGTAATTACTTTATAATTAAAAGTTGATTTAATTAAAGGGTGAAAGTAATTAAGATTTACTTAATTATAAATTAAGGATTTTATGAATTAAGATAATTAAATTAAGAAAAGTTAGTTGATAAAGTTAATTAGGATTGAACCAATTTATAGTTAAGAATAATTAATCGTTGATTTAAATTTTATAAAATAAATTATGTGGTTAACACACTTGATCATATTCACCCTAATTAGAGATGATTAACTATCATCAATTGTTCTGTATTGGATTGATATTTTTGTTGTGATGTTGTGATGGACTGTGATTTGTGATTTGTTCCCATATGACTGTGAAACCCCTTTTGCCCGTAAAACGGCATTTGAATTTTGATGCGTCAGGGAGTCGGATTCCAGTTCGTTATCCGAAACCCACATCGAATCATATTAGTGAATCTTTGTGATTGATAAATTTACTTTATCTATGAATCTGTTGATGAAGATAAGCGTTATGAGTTATACCGCTTATCGATATATCTGTGATGATTGATGTTGTGCACTATCGTGTAATACCCCTGGACCACACCTATACACACACAAATATGGATTGCACGTGGTAATGAGTTAAGTCACAGATTTTTGAAATAATTTTAAAGATTGAATTTTGAATCCAAAATAGTCTTGGAATTAGAATTGAAAGCTTTTGAATTCAAAGATAAGAGTTATTTCGAATAACTTAACAACTTTTTGGAATTTAAATAATTTGAATTCAATGTTTGAAATTGAATTCTATGATTTGGAAATTATGGTTTAAAATGGTTATTCAACTTATAAATGTGTTTATATGGGATTTTAAACCATTTTTAAAAGTGTTGGTTTGGGAATTTAAATTAAACCCAAAGATTTAACTTGTATAAATGAAATCAGATTTTTCCAAAACGAAAACTATTTGTTTTCAAAATAATAAAAGCTTTCACATAAGAAATGAACTTCCAATTCGTGGTAAAAGGGATTCAAGTTTGAAACGAAAATAATTTTCCAAGTTATGAATAAAACTTTGGAAACGAGTTTGAAAGCTATAAATTAAATCTTTGATTTAAAGATTTCATTGAGTTAATCCAAATTGAAATGGAAATTGTTTTGGGAATCTATAAATAGATCTTTGTGAAACTGAGTGAACTTTGTGGGATAAATCTTTTTGTTTTAAAGATTTAGAATGGTAATTTGTTTAACCATTTAAAAGAAAGGTTTCTGGGTTTTATAAGTTGTGACTTAACTGATACCCCATATCCATATGTTTTTAAATATCGCGCTCGCTATTCGGTTTAGCCGGGAGAGGACCTTGTGTCATATAACCCATTCCGAATAGTGATACGACGTTATGGATTGCAATTGAAGACCGGTGTTGAAGACCGGGTGTCTTCAAGAATGGTAGGATAACCTGTCGATTTGACTCTGCACCGAGTTGCTCCGGTATAGAGTTCTTCCTATGTGATGGGAAGTCCGATCGGGATTGTGGACACCCGGATTGGCAAGGGCTTCTTCAGAAGCGCCTTCGGTTATGTTCGAACCCGGAACAGACTTGTATGGTTGTATGTCTGACACTACACTTAGAGATATTAAACTGATTCCTATCAAATACATTTCTGCTTGGTGGCGGAGAATTTATTCTCTTAGCTTAACACCCTTCTCTGAGACGTACAAGCTCATAGGTTATGTAGTTGATATTTATCAGTGATATACTCCCAAATTTGGTAGTGTGGCATGCTAAGTGCTGCTGTGTGTTGATGATCACTTGTTGATCATTTGATCAAAGCATGGCTTTTGTATAAAGCGTAGCTTTGTGGACGAGACTGCATCAGGACCTCACACCCCGGAAATGGTCGAAATAGGAAAGATGCGGCAAGGTTATGAGGGTCGCGCCCTTTAGGGTGTGTCATTCCCTTCTGGTAAAGGGTGGTATCATGGTATGGAGCCCAGATGCTTACTCATGTGGATACTGCAGACCTATTACTTTGTGATTGCTTTGTGGTTGTTGGATTAGAGGTACCTCGGATAAAGGTCCCAAAGGACCGGGGGATGGCATGCTCGAGTAGTAGTTACCTAGTTACAGAGGTAACCCGGCCTTGTGTTGGCAGAGATCCGGTTAGGTTCTCGGGACGTCCCGCCAGAGGCGATCCCATAGACAGTAGGAAGTTCCTTAGCCTGACCATTTGTTGGAAATCCATCCATCCAATACGTGCCTTGTACGGTTTTAGTTGTAAAACCTGCCATTTACTTATGGTGGTCACCACGGTTTAGATGGTAGCTATAGTAGGCATAGTTCGGAATGTCTATGCTGGCTAGGAATTATATTATACTTTCGAAATGGTTTTCCACACTTTGCACTTATAGTAATAATATAAAAAAAAATCTCGTATTAAGCATGTTTGACTATCATAAGGAGAAATCTCCTCCAATTCTGCGTTTGCATTGTGTGTGTGGCGAGAGGCCTTATGGTAGTTTCATTTTCTAAAAAAGCATTGCGGATTTAAACTTTAAAAGCTTTGTTGTTTGTTTTAAAAGATAAAATTGTTTTGTTTGCTCACACCAGTCCCATGACTGACCTGGAGTTTATTGTTCCTTTCCTAAACTCTAGGTGCCCACTATTTTCCACACGGGCAGTCTAGAGTTGGGTTTTCAGATAATCCTGTAATAGGTATAGATTCGTTAGCCTTCGAAGCTCTTTGGATTTGTGGATCGCATTTGCTACACTTCAGCATTAGACGAGACTTGCTCATCTAGGTGAAACGTGGTGAGGGTTCGAGCTAGCTTTGGATTGAAGATGGAGTTTGGCATTGAAGACACTATCTTTCCGCTGCTATCTTCTTGTATCTCTGATAGTATTGTTATCCATTGTACCATTCTATTGTATTCTGTTGTATCAGATATTGTATCAAATGTTATATATATGAAATGTATCATGCATATTTCTTCCGCTGTGTTGTACTTATTGTGTTATAAGCTCCGACGAACCAGGTTCGACGTTTGGATTTACGGCATTTGAATACGAGTGTCGTATTCGGTGCCGATTTTCGAAGGTCGAGTCAGGGTCGTTAGATCTTAATACTCCACTTACACCAATTTTGGGAAACTAGATCATTAATTTCTAAATTTATGTAATTGTAGGTGATAATATAATCCATTTAGTTCGCTTTATTGTTAAATCTACCTTTTTCTTTAGTTACAATACAAACTTAGGTTAATTGAAATTAACGTTTAAGGACTCTTAACAAATTGATTTTAAGTTTTGTATTTTATCCAAACTATTGAATTCAATGGTTTAACATTTACCAACATACTAGGAGAAACTAATTTGTATATTAATATATTAGTGTGAAGCACCATAACTAAATATTTGGTGAGACCATATACACTACATTCTTATACAAATGGACAAACTAATCTATAGAAAGTGGCAATCTAATTCTACTTTTTAACATAGCAAAAGTTGAACCGATAAATAGTTAGGATGGAGGCTTTGAAACTTTCCTCATGGTTTATGAGCTTAATATAATAAAATTTGATTTTATTAATACTAATCTTAAACCATTTCTTCAAAGGGATACTTTTTTAGTTAGTGAATCTTCGAGTTCCTTCCCTCCTTCTCCTATCTTTTTCCATGATTGATTGCTTGTAGCCGCCGAATGGATACTCCCCTCTACCCCAGCCGCCTATCGCCTCCTCCATCGGACCCAATACTAGCCCTCTCGGACCCACCTCAAGATTTCCCTTTGCTACCGAACGCTAATGGAACAAATGAGAACTCTAGTGGATTTATTACTGTGCGTTCAAAAAAATGGAATAAATGGAATAAATCCCCACATCAACCAGATAGTTTGAAACCTTGCTCCAATAATTATCAACCAAATATCAAAAACCCGTATTTGAATCTGAATGCTCAACAGAAACCTGATCAAACCCCCATTAATTCTATTCGCTCTATGCAATCTATCAACAAAGATGCTAATGACAAGTGGATTTTTCTATCTCCTATATAGGGCACGGAATGAGATCGTCAAAGGAAATAATATTCCAGTCTCGGTTCCGTTAAAATTCTATCAGCCTTGTAATATTAACTCGATGTAATGTGCCAAAATGTCAGTTGAAGTTGTTGACGAGGCAAAAAACAATGGGACAATACCATTGTGATATACATTGTTGGTCCTATACCTTATTATCCATATTTCAGAGACTATATAATTAGAGTATGGAAACCTGAACAATATTTCTCTATATATTCTACGGGGAATGAATTCTATGTTATTAAATTTAATAACAAAAAGGATTGTGATGGAATCCTAGCAGGTGGACCTTACTATTACAATAAGAAGCTGGTGATGATGAGGCGATGGTCCCTTGGGATGCAACTTAACAAAGAACTCCTAAATTCTATTCAATTTGGGTCTTCCTTCCTAATTTACCTCTTGATTATTGGACGGAAGAGGGATTAGTCGTATTGCGTCGGTTCTTGGATCCCCCATCAAATTGGAAAAAATCATATAAGGTATAAATAAAATTGCTTATGCTAGAGTTTTAATTGAAATTAACAACCTCTTTGAATTTCCGAACAAAATCCCTATAATTTTTGAGAAAGACAAAATTATTTGGCAAGAGGTGGAGTCCAAGTGGAAGCCATCTACATGTTCTAATTGTTCTAGTTTTGGACATATAGAAGCTCTTTGTCAATTCACCAAAATTTTGTGACCTAAACCCCCATCCCAAGATCAGTCTAATGAATGTAAAGACATGAATATAGATGAAGACAGTCGAGAAAATGGTAATTTGGCAGACAAATCAACTAGCATAGAGTTTATAGTAACCAAAAGCACAATACATAAGGAGTCTTCAGGAACCATGTATTCAATAGATGATAACAGCAACATCAGAAAGGAACCACATTGGAAATTCCTCAAAATCTTACTATCTCGGAGAAGTCTTAGCCATCGACCGTATAGGAGGTTTAAATGTCCATGAATATTAATACAATTTCAAAACAGAATAACTCTTCAGATATGAAAGTTACAGACACGGCTATGTACACTTTAGATAAAGACAGAGTAGAAAAGAACAATGAGTCTAATGAAATCGGTGATGCATAGGATCTTACTGCTCCCAGCATAGAAAGAGTTGTTCAAAACTCTGATTCACAACAGCCTTCTAGAAATAGAACTACTCAGAAAGTTCGAACAAAAGAGGCCCCATTCGAATTTAAAGCTTCAATTGCACTTGATGTAGTTGACAACCATGAATGGAACATGTTAGTTAATCAATTGAAAGGAAAAAAATAAAAAGACGAAGAAACATAAGATATCGAGGGCAGCTACTTCCCCCTCTAATAGTAGCGTATCAGATAGTATTTATAAATGGAGTTCCTTTTCTAGAACATTCAGGGTATGAATGCCCTGTATAAAAAGATGGAAACCTTGAATTTGTTAAATAATAATAGTCTTTGCGTTTATTGGTATTCTTGAAGATAAATTATCTATGGAGAATATTGGTAGATTTATGGACAAAACAAATAATAATTTGAAGCAAGTTCACAATATTTCTAATGGCCAAAAAAGTATAATTCTAATCTTATGGGATTATTCTCAGTGGCCTAATATCATTATACACTCAAGTGACCAGTATATTTCATGTATACTCCATAATGCTAAAGGTGTGAGTATTCTATGTACTACTGTTTATGAATTCAATGAGGAAGAGAAGTGGAAGGATCTTTGGAACTATTTAGTTGAGCAGTCAAAAAAGTTTAATCTTCCATGGCTTGTGGCAAGAGATTTCAACTCTATCTTATCTACTAATGATAAAGTTAACAATGGATTATTTAACTCGATGGGTAACCAAGATTTTATAGATTGTAATTCTTCTTTTAATCTAATGGAACTAGATTTTATTGGAAACTATTCTACTTAGCGAGGGGGTGAGAACTTTTTAATCCACAACAAAATTGATAGAATTTTTGTTAACAGTTTATGGTTGGATATGTTTAATCAATTTGGTGTTCACTTTGGAAAGCATTCAATTAGTGATCACACACCTATTAATATCAAATTTATGCTATATGAAAGAAATAAGAGCAGAATACCTTTTAGATGTTGCAATTCATGGCATCTTCAAACAGGATACCATCCTTCCCTGCAAGAGTCTCTAACTTAGGAATTTCTAGGTAGTCCTTTCTACTCCCTGTTGTGCAGAATAAAATCTGCAAAAAATGCATTGAAGACATGGAGGAAAAATAAAGATAATATCCATAAAGTTCTTGATCAAATAAAGGATGAGGCAAATCAGATATACAACCAACTAGTTACTAATCCGTTGAATGAGAACTTGATAACATTATATACTACAAAAAATGCTCCAATTCATTCTATTATGGAAAAAATTGCAACTGAAAATGAGCAAAAGATGAAAATAAATTGGTTGGTTAAAGAGGATAGAACAACCAGTTTTTTCTACAACAGGATTAATATGATTAAACCTAATCATAGGAATAAATATATTCTTAATACTAACGGCTCATGGCCATCAGCATCAGATTTACTTGCTAATGAAGCTGTCAAATACTTCTCTGATTCCTTTTCATCATCCCAGACCAAAAATCAAGTCCCATACATAACTTGCAAAAAAAATCCTCTCTGCAAATGCAAGAAACAATCTATACAAGCCTTTCCAATTAGAGGAAATAAAAGATGTCATATTCCAAATCAATGATAATAGTTCCCCTGGGCTAGATGGAATGAATTCTTAATTTTACAAAGTGCGTTGGGAACACTTAAAAAATGATATATGGAGTGTTATGAATGGCTTTCTCCAATTGGGTAAAATTATTAGAGAAATCAATCACACTTTTATTTTCCTTATCCTAAAAACTCGATGTTAATGATTTGTCTGATTTTAAACCAATCTCTCTCTGCAGTGTCACTTATAAGATTTTAGCCAATCTTCTTTGTAATCGACTAAAACCATATATGAATGACCTTATTTCATATAATCAGAATGCATTCATCCTAGGGAAAATTATTTTTGAAAATTCTCTTCTTGCATATGAAATGATCATAGGATTTAATAGGAAAAATTCAAACATTTTCTATCTGAAAATTGAGTTGCATAAGGCCTATGATAAAATTAGTAGAGAATTTATTCATCATATACTGATCTCCATGGGGTTCCCTTTAATATTTGCTAACCTTATTTATGAATGCATATCAATCCCTCTTTTTCAGTGTTAATCAATGGTTTCTCTTTCGGTTTTATTGAAAGTACGAGGGCATTAAGACAAGGAGATCCTATCTCGCCATATTTATTCTCTGTTGCTATGGAGTTCCTCATAATCAATCTTGATATGGGATACTTGAAAGGTAATATCATCCCAATTTGTAAAACTGAACCAATGATCACTCACTTGCAATATGTAGATGATATATTAGTATTGGCCAAAGCTACGAGGAAAATGCTGAAAGCGTCCAAAAAAGTTTTCATATTCTGAAAATTTTATTGGTCTTGATGTTAATGAAAACAAGTCTACTCTATATTTTAGTAAAGGAGTCACTAATAAGCAACAAATAGCAGACACTTTACATATCAAAATGGGACATCTTCCCGTGGTTCATTTAGGCATCCCTTTATCTTATAGTAAACTTAAATCGAGAAATTTTGAGTATCTAATAGACAAAATCACTAAAAAAAAATTAGTCACTGGCATAATAGAATGCTACATATCAGTGGCAGAATCGAATTGGTGAAAAATGTCGTTTATCCTATGATTCATTTTAGGCGCAATTCACACAAATTCCAATAAATGTCACTAAGAGAATTAATTCTTTATGTGCTAACTTTATATGGAAGTCAAAAGCTCACAAAATGAATTGGCATGATGTTTGCAAAAAAATGAGGGTGGTTTTGCCATTCTAAGAATTGATGGCATTATAAAAGCAATGGCAGTCAAACTGGTATGGATGTTTATCCAAAATGAAACAGTTTGGGCCAAATGGATGCGCAGCAAATACTATAATAATAAAAACTTCTGGTCTGCTACTATTAACAACATTAAATCCTACACATGGAAACTTCTTCTTAGAGATAGACAATGGTGCAAAGGTGTTATAGATAGAAAAATTGTTAATGTTGAAAATACAGAGGTCTAGTTGGACCCATGGATCAATGGTTATTCTTTGATGGACAAAGTTGGTTGGAATTCAATATCAGTCTATGGTGGCATAATAAATAGGTATCCACTCTCACAGCAGATAATAAATGGAAAGATCATAACGAGTGTGTACCTACTCAAATTCAAAACATATTAAACAACATTAAAATTCATCATCGGATGCAAGAAGATTTTTGGTTCCGGCTTCCCAATAGCTCTGGTCAATTTATTACTAATTCGGAATGGAACCATATCAGAAATAAATTTAATGAGTTTCATTGGGCCAGTGTTATTTAGGATAATAGATGTGCCCCAAAAATGTCAACATGTTCTCTGTTGGCAAAGCTAAACAAAATGAATACTAAGGAGAGAATCAACAAGTGGAACAACGCTATCAACTAATCTTGTGTTCTATGTTAACTCATAACGAAGGCAGAGATCACTTATATTTTAATTGTTCATACTCAAGAAAAATTCTTAAGGATATCATGCAAAAGCTTAATATTAGCCTCAGTAACACTTTCGATTTAGACCAAATTCTAAGCCAAAATTAGAGGAACAATAGTACATTTAATCATCTCAAGAATATAGCATTTAACTGCCTGATATGAAACATATGGTGCAAGAGAAATTCTCGAATATTCAAAGAAATTGAGCTATCTACACAAATTTGGAATATTATTATCCTATAAGAATGCAGGAAATTAATTTAGACCATCATGAACATGCAGAAGAGAAACAGAGATCTAGAACTTATCTTATCCAGTTTTAGCATAGATACGAATCCAAGCTTGGAGCATCATCCGCACTGAAGTCGATTTTGGTCCTCTGCCTGGAGTTGTCAATATTTTGACCTTCCCTTTGCTGCTTGATTCCCTCCTCGTCGGCCATTTTTTTAGTTGGTGGAGAAAAGCTTGGAACTTGAATTCTTTTTGGTAAAGTAAAGTAAAGTATGCATCTCTCCAGATAGTTCTTCTCGCTGGTGAAAGGCTTTATCTCACTGTCATCTATTTTGTGGACACACGTGTTCTTTTTTTTTAGTTTGCTTTCATTTTTGCCGTTTTCCCTATCTTATAGCCCAAGTTGTTCATACGGATGATTTTGAGTGTGTTGTTTCGTTAGTTTACTCCTCCATCTATTTGACAACTTGGTTTCTGGCTATAATTTTGTTGTATTGTTAATCTATGGACATAATATGTACTTTTTTTCCTTGCAAGGCATCCATTAAGGTTAGGGGGTTGTAAGGTTTTAACGAGACATATTATGGAAGTATATGTGTACTATTTTGTTAACAAAATACCCTCTTTCCAAAAAACTTTTGTTTGATCATAAAACTTCTTCAATATTATAGGTAGGTTGAGCTGACTGATGAAAAAATGGGTTTGAAAACATTATTCATAATTTTGACATCATTAGACTGAAGAAGTCCTAGAAGTTTTAGTATTGACAAAATTTATCCTTAGCAGTATATAGGCATACTAGACATCATCACATAGAAGATGGTGCTGCCTCAAAATTAGTTTATAAATTTTTGGTACATGCTCTAAAATAATATTACTGAATCAGATTAATTTATGAGGTTAAGAAAATGATTTGATTGTATTGAATGCAATATACCTTATGACATGGCTAATAACCATATTGAATGTCAATAGTGATACTTATGTCAAAAGTTGCATTTATCCTTCTCGGCGTCCTATTTTCCAAACATACAACTTATGGTATAAGTAATCTCATACAACATTAAAACTTGCTTTCCCTTCTTTTACTTTGAACTCTTTATTGTATAACGAAGGAGAGGTTAAACTTATTGTGATGTGCTAATAGAATAATGATTTTATTTAATAATAGCGGTAATGCAAGGTGATTAATATTTTGATTGTTTGATTCATAGATCTTGGAATTGAAACTCACTGACATCAATTAGTATATGTTCAGAAAAATATAAACGTATTCGCATAGAGTATTGTTTCTATTTTTATGAATTTATATTTAAGATTGACATATATCTTATATATTGAAAAGTTGCAGCTTTGTTGTAATAACACATCAGACTATATCGGCTTCATTAGATTAATAATTTATTAACTGCTATATGGATAGAGATTGGTTTACAATGATATGTACTTCGATTATAAGATTTTATAATGAAGAATGAAGCTAAGTTGTCCAAAAGGGCTTCTCATTATGTTTAATATATTATAGTGTAATGCAGTACATTATTGTCTGTGATCCAAGTTTTTGCATCTTTCATTCCATTTTAGTTAGCAATCGTCAATCTAAAAATTGACCTTTTTAGAGGTAGATGATGAAATTAGATATTTATGTCTACATGACTAAAATAGAATTTTATAAACAAAATATTTTACATTGGATTAAAAATAGTACCATAAATATTAATTTTCTTCATATGGGACTTAATACTGTAACTTGATTCATCGATTTATTTACTTCATTTATTTGAAGGATCTTTGTAAACAATATGCATGGTTATATCTTCGCCTTCATGCCACTTTCATGAGCATAAAAAATCGATACGTTTATTTTATTGCATTGATTAGAACATAATTTGACATTTCTACTAAATAATTGCTAAACAGAATCACCTTTGGACAATATCTTAAGCATCTGTCAAGAAGTGAGAAATAGTCAATTTAATTGTCGATAATCCTATAATAACACAAAGGTTCAACAACAATTACAAAAATAAATATAGCTACGGCCAATGTGCAAAGCATAGGTTCGCACTAGTCTTCTAATAAATGATCTTTTCGCTAATCTTCAATTTGGTTTGATTTAGAGGTATTTTGTGTTAATTTGGGTGAATTTAGAGTTAATGGAAGTTCAGATTTGATTTAAGAGAGGGTAAGGTTTTCATTTGACTCTCCAGCCCTCTATGCATAGTAAATCTCGAATTAGACTAATGAGCTTTATTAATTAAACATTAATTATGGCCGGTAGTTCTTAAAATCTAAAAAAGGTATAATTTTCTATCGGTAAGTCCATTTTTCTATTATGACCACTTTACAATATGGGAAACTATCATCCTGAAGCAATGGAATTGGTTTGAGACTCTAATCCAACTGCTATCGAAATTTATAGTTTGAACAAGATTTTCAAGGTCAAAATGGTCACGCCGAAAATTAAGAAAAATCATACGTATGTAAAATATCCCTAAGTATCATATTCCAAAATTATAGAATCAAGCGACCACATATGAATAAAATAAAAATATTTTACAATTCTCAGATACGTAAAATACAGGGCGTTATAGTTTCCCTTATGGGTTCTTCTTTAGTCTAGTTTTACTTAATCATTTACTCATGCAATAATCCTTCACAGGCCTTGTTTATTCTTTAAAATACTCTTTAAATTGCTTAATCCTGCACCCCAGCTAGGCGCCACTTTACCTCCTATATGGTTTATCTTTTGCTTGTTGCAGCTTGGAATTACCCCACCGCAGTTTACTTTTAAATTTATTCATTATTACTACTTGGAATCGCCCCCACTGCAGTAGTCTTCTAAATTTATTCATCTATTCGAACTACCCATACCTTTCCTCGTAGTGCTTAACAATTTAATTAGTTAAGCCTTGGACTACAAAGAAGTAGCCACCTATAGTCCATCTATATTTATTTACTAAATTTCCATACTGCTTGGCGTCACCCCACCGCAGTAATTTAGTTACCTATTTTCCAACCTGGTTGGAACCACCCTACTATAGTGGACCACAAAAAACCTACATGCATCCTCTAAACATTTATTTATTTTGTAACTACTTGGCCTTTCCCGCAGTAGTTCCTGGATGTTGAATCCCTTTACTCACCATTCCTAGGTGTGCATTCGAGTGAGTGTCCCCACTCGGAGTCCACAACCCTTCCAACTCTGTCCATTTATTTTAATGCTAGATTAGTTCCCCATTCTGACTTGGCCTCTCCTCGAGTCCTATTAACTTATCTTTTATAAGCATTATACATTTCTCCCCTTTAGTGCAGTCCCCTTGATTTGCGCAGTACGCTCCATAATTGACTTATTAAGTATTCTTCTTTAATTTTTAGCACGGCATGATTCTTTCATGTTCAGCATAGTAACATCACTTATAAATTTAGAGTCGCTACCCTAATGTCGTTATCTGAGAACTCTAACATCCTTGACAATGCCTTCATTATCCATTGGATCTTATTTCACTTTCTTTTGTTTGCAGAGTTCTTTTCGGCAAACAATTTAGATCTTGTCTCCCTTTTTCCTAACCCTTATTAATATATTTTTCCATGGATTTTATTCCCCTGCGCTCCTTACAGTACCCAAAAATTCCTAGCCCGGTACTCAGCTGTTTAACCCATTTATTTTCTTATAGAAAATTCAAATGAAATTCCCTTAAAAATTCCTGAACCTCTACTTTTCATAGTTTACGTATAGTTTTTCTTTTGAAAATTGTTTCACTTGTTATTTTCAAGTTAAGCAACTTCAAAAATTCATACAAAATTATATAAGCTTAGGAAATTCCTCAAACTAAAAACCCACTTTAGAAATCATAATTTGAACATTATATAAAATTTCCATTAAGTTTCGAAATCAATAAAGTAGGGAAAACACAAGTAAACATCCCATGTTCACGCATCCATTCCTAAAACATTCATTAAACATTTATATCTTTGCATGAAAACCCGTATGAAACCCATCACACATAAAAACATATAGATCTAAACTGATCCCCTGCATATATAAGAAGTTGGATTTGAAAGGTTAAATTTTACTCACCTAGATCAATAAGATGTAGAGTTTTTAGTCTTCTTTAGTTTCTTCTAGCTTGCATTTTTGTATCTTGTTCTTATTTGGCTCCTTATGCTTCCACCGTTAAAGAGTTTCTCTAACTTTTTTATTTTAGTTTTGAGTAGAATAAAATGAATGAATAAAAATGGGCAATGTATATTGTCTCACAATATGTTGGGCATGGGTCCTTATACCCGCTTTTTCTAATTCGTTCCTCTCGACATTTCTTATTTAGCCCTTCTTATTCCTTTAATTTACTAGTTTAATTAACTATAAAATTTAGGATTATTACAATCTTCCCTCCTTAAAGAAATTTCACCTCGAAATTCAATTAAGGTCAACTAGAGACTTGTCCTCACTTTTATGCTTACTCTAAGCATCCCCATGAATTCCCAATCCTTGTATACATAAAACGTACTAGTACTACCTACTAATACGGCAAACAACCAAAATATCATATATATATATATATATATATATATATATATATATATATATATAAATGGTCTACATCAGTATAACTCAACATATATCATATGCTCTAATTTGTGACAAACAATTCCAGATAGTTCCTCCTAACCTTATCCTTTGTTCCCCATGTGCAATCCTCTTGATCTGCGCTCCACTAAAAGCATACTGGCTGCACTACCGTGGTTCGAAGCCGCTTGTCGTCCAAATCCACTTTGAACTGATCTGCACACAAAAGTTATATCTAGTTTAATAACCAGATCTTCTACTGTCCTCTGATCTACTACTGATCCCAGGTCGCTAATGTGTTTCCATAAACATGTTACGTGAAATACATTATGAATCCCTATAAAAACATTAGGCAGATCCATCTTATACGCCACTTTCCCAATCCTCCCTATGATCGGTAATGATCCTACATATCTGGGTGTTAACTTCCTAGCTTTCCCGAAAAGCATCATGCCTCTCATCAGATAAACCTTCACAAACATTTGATCTCCTACTACGAACTCCAGCTTCTTTCTCCTTGTGTTGGCATATCTCTTTTGCATAGACTGCACTAGTTTCATCCTTGATTGGATTAGCTCTACCTTTTCATTAGCATCCTTCATCACTTCTGGTTTTAACACAGCCTTAACTCCTACTTCCAACTAACATGCAGGCGACCTTCACGGCCTTACATACAAAGCCTTAAACAGTGTGGCTAGTTAACACTTAGGATCGTGTAATATGGAATATTATATTAGTGCGGAAATATAAACTAGATAATAGATAAAAGTAAATGAAATAAGCACATCAAGACTTTTTATACTGGTTCGAACATCCCGTTTCTACATCCAGTCCCCGACTACACTTTGGATTTAAACTCTATAAACCCCTCTCTTAACCCTGAGGAATAGGTATACAACACCGAGAAGCCGAATAGGGTTTTTCCACCTCAAACAGCCGAAGAAGACTTTTACTGCCTGAACAACCGAACAGGACTTCTACTGGTACAAGTAAATAGTTGACGCTTGTGTTCTAAATAATATGGATATGTCTTTAATAGTATACCCTTCGTATAATCAAATCTTCAAGTATATATTGTGTGTGTGAAGATATGAAAGGAAGATATTGCTTAGAATCGAAGAATATATTATTTAGTTCGGAGATTCCAGCAATATATAGATTGTGATTGCTTTTAGATTATAGAGATAGATAGTAGAGAATATAGCAAGAAATCAAAATAAAATTCAGTAATTTGAGAAGTGATTCTAACGTGTTTATATAGTGAACAAATAGTTACAACTTTTCACAAAAAGTTGCAATCAAAAGGTGCCGCCATATCTCTTCAATTTGGATCGAAACTCTTCGCAATCAGAAGTGACTCTTTAGGAAAAATAGCCGTTAGAGCCGGTCATTCGACTGAGCAAAATCGACCAGTCAACTAAATATTCAAAAACAATGTAAAATGGTGCATATCTGTGCACTGAATAGGTTCAGTTGACTGGTTGTTTTCGGTCAGTCGACTGACTTGGTCGTCAGTGCACAGTTCGCACATATTTAAAAATTTTGAACTTTAAAACTAGTTTGATTATGCGCAAACTACTTAAGGATAGATTTTAACAATTATAAACCATATCTAAGACTAAAAATTCAGTAAATAATCATATTATACTTACATTTGTAGTCTCATCTTTTTCGTAGTTTAATAGTTTGCATATCTCATTCTCTTTTTGTCGCTTGATCGTATAGTCTCATCACTGATCGTTTAAGCTTTTTTTCATGAATCAAAAATTATGATTCAACATTCTCCCCCTTTTTGATTGATGACAACCTACTTTTGACGATGCTGTATATTAAGAATTATATACCAGAAGTTACATATTTCTCATCCTGAATATGTGGCGACATATCTAATCCTGCAAAAAATTGGTTAGTCATACAAATTTCTTCCCCATTTTCCATCGACAAAAAGGAAATATACAACCATATAATATGTTATCTCATAAGCATTGTGAACTAACAGCATATTAAATAACAATCACAAACAAACATATTTTTTTCAAATTCTACTGGGCAATTTATACAAGCCCATCAACATCAAAGAAATTAAACAATACTAAAATGTTTTTAACTAAAAAGAAAGTAACTTATTACCACCATCATGAATTACCGTCATCACTCGTCGGAGTCTTAATTTGTTTCTTATTCCTTTGCCTTTTGTTTTGGTTCTTTGCCTCGAGAAGAGCTTTTCACATATTGTCTGCCACCACCATTTCCACTAGTGTCAAAACTTGTATGTTCTTCGGATGTAGATCAAGTAAAATGAGGTGTCGGGCATTTTCCTGGATTATGATGTGAAGGTTCTACAGTGGTCAAGGAGGAACAAGAGATTACATCTCGTAGAATCCCAAAAAAGCTTTTGATCTTGTCAAACTTCCTGTCAACCTTATTGTTGAGATTCTTAATGTGAAAATCCAAAATTACTTGATTACGTGCAATGAGATCAATGGACTCTCGGGTGCTTTGGGATGGGGTGGTGGTGCGAATTTCACTCCTCATTGTTGTGGAGTAGCAACTTGTTGGCGAGGCCTTGATTGCCAATCTTGGAATGACATGATAGTGAGCGGTTTTGGAGGCAATTTCATCAAAATAATTGTGCAGCTATTTAGTGTTTTAATTGTTGAGATGTCAGATTATGGAACTGGAACTTATAGATTCATTAGGAGCCGCATAATATACTCGCCATAGTAAATGATGTTCATCCATCCTTGGTTAAAGGCTAAAATTCGTCAAGTATAAGCTTAGGCCAATATATTTGAACATCACCCCAAATTGCATATAAAGCTCTATAATTCTCTGGGTTGACAAGCTCGTAAGACCTGGTATGAGGAAGGATTGTGTACATTAAGGTCTGATGCATAATTCAGGCTGTAGGACATAAAACGGTAGATTTTAATTCTATCATGGCGTCCTTTAAAAACCAATAACTCACTTCATCTCGTTCTCCTAAAATAACATTCAAATCTTCTAATGGAATACCATTTGTTGGTGTTTGAAGGATGTGTCCAATTTTATCTAACAACAAGAAGACTTATTGACCACAAACTAAACTCCATACGCAGTTGTTACGGTTTCTTGGATTTTGATGACCCAAATTCAAGTTAGCGTAAAAGAGTTTTACCATTGTATGATTTATCTTGAGAATGTTCCAGATGAAGTCAAGAAGAGATTCTAGACAACTTCTTCTAGCCTGATCTTGAATTTTATATGTTGTGAAGTTAGGATATACAACAAAAGATCTTTCTAGAAAGCGAGCTTCCTTCATCTTGTTCCATCTTTGGATAGCTGTGGCATCATAAAGCCATTGAGCTATTTGGGTGTCTATAGGTTTAGAGCTGAGGATGAAGCTTTTCAAGAGCGTTTTGGCTGTCTTGGAGCCATCTGAAAATTTGGAGGGCTAGGGTTTCGAAATTTTGATGGTTGAAAGTAAAAGTGAGGAGTAAAAGTGAAGAAGATAGATTATATAGGTAAAAAGTGGGTGAAACAGGAGTTAATAGGCCTAGATAAGCCAGTCAGACGATTGAGAAAAAATCGACCAGTCAACCGAATGTTCAAAAACAGTGTAAAATGGTGCATATCTGTGCACTAAACAGGATCAGTCGACTGGTTGTTTTCGGTCAGTCGACTGACCTAGTCATCAGTGCACAATTTGCACATATTTAAAAATTTTGAACTTTAAAACTACTTTGAATATGTGCAAATTACTTGAGGATAGATTTTAACAATTATAAACCATATCTAAGGCTAAAACTTCAGTAAATAATCATACTATACTTAGATTTGTAGTCTCATCTCCTTCGTAGTTTAATAGCTTGCATATCGCATTCTCTTTTGTCGCTTGATCGTATAGTCTCATCACTGATCGTTTAAGATTTTTTCCATGAATCGAAACTCATGATTCAACACTATTCCGATAGCTGTTATTATTGTGACGGCCAAAAATTTTAGGCAATATCAATTTAATAATCTCTATAATAATTAAATTGATTTGATAATTTTTCTTTATAATTTAAATTTAAATTGGTAAATTTAATCTTTTAAAGGTTAATAAATATTTAATCTGGTAATATGGGTCAATATCTTTTCTAACAATTTAAAATTGATAAGGATTTGTCTTTCAAAACTAATAAAATTACATTCTATTTATAATATATATATTTGATATATATATTGTGAGTAGGAAATCTTTTCATCAAAATAAAAGATGAATTTTCAAATTGTAATATATATGTATGTATATGTTATAATTTGGAGTTGTTTTGAAATTTAATATAATCTGTTGATAATAGATATATGTATGAATATATTGTGATTTGAAGCTTTGTTTTAAATTTAATATTTTTCAAAAGCTAATTTAAGATTAATTCAATTATTTTCAAATAATTATTTATTTTTAAATATGATAGTTTAAATAAGATGTAAACAAAGTTTATTTTGTTTTCTTTAAAATGCTTAAATTAAAATGGTTATAAATATGTATATATATAAAGTTATAAATAAACTTTCTTTTTAAAAAAACATCTCTTAAATTAGAATTGTCTGTAAACATAAGTAATAAATAAATAAATTACTAGACTCACATCTTACATTAATATAAATACAAATTTATATTACACAATTTATAGGAAGTCATATAATACATTTATTTGATTAAAAAACATAAGCTATTTATAAAACTAATGTTTACAAAATTTCACACCTGTATATTTATTAAAATTTAAAAGTTTATTTACATAAAAACATTTCATATGCGTATAAATATTTCATAAATATAACTTAAATGATTTAATTAAAGGAAGTTGAACACTTGTAAAACAATGATGAAACATCTTCAACACTTGTAAGCTAGGATAAAATTGTGATGACATTTGTTTGAAGTAATGAACAAGTGGCTTTCATTTCTTTTGTTTGAAATTTAAACATATAAAGAAAATGTTTAAAAGAAATTTGTTTTCCACTTCCAATTCAAAACTTTATTCTTCTCAATTTCTTTTCTTTTTCTTCCTTCATTCTTTCAAAAATTAAAGAGCAAACCAGAAATTGCTTCAAACTAAAATTCGTAACCAAATGCAAAATCAAATCTGAAAGTAAAATCTGCGAGCAAGTTCTTCATATCATTCAAACCTACTGCAACTAAAATGGATGATCAACAGCAAGTTTCAACATTTTAAAACATCAATTTGAAAGCATGCAAAGGTTTTCAACGGCAAAACAATCAAAAGCATTTTTCAGATTAAATTTTCAAGGCCTGGAAAACATGCTCTGTTCTTTGTAAAGTGGTGAGTAAATCCTTTTAAAAATAGTTTTTAATAAATATGTGGTTGAATGTTGATGCATGTGTTGAATTGTGCTATGATAATGAATATATGTTTACATGAATATTGTTATGTATGCATATTAAAGGTATGGAGTGTCTGATAATATAAGTGTCTGTAAAATTTCATCTCTACTTATTTGCAGAAGTTATTTTTCTTAAAGGAAAATTCAAAAATCTTCCAATCTAAACCATGTTTGAACTTGATATGTGAATGAAAATTGTAAATTAATGTATGATGGTAATTTTAAAAATAGTTTCTGGGATTTTAATTTACAAATAATTTTTAAAATGGAAAATACAGTGAAATATTGATTCATGCCAAAAATCAACATGTTTAATTCCAGCTTTGGATTTTATAGATGAATTAGTAGTTAAAAATTATGATTTTTAACATGCATTTCAGAATTTTTATTTTGATATTCGATTGGGAATTTTGAGTTGAACGTTTTCAGCAAATTGACGAATTGGCGATGATCAATGCGACGTTTGGGGCCAAATTCGTTGTCGAAGCTAGCTATGGTATCCTGGATGAGGGGAAAAATGTTCACGAATTTTTCCTATGGTCGAGGTGTTTGGATTCGATCGAACTAGGGTTTAAGTTTGTTTTCGGTTCGTCTTGGCTGTCGAAGCATTTTTGACGTGGGTAATGGACCGGAGGCGATCGCGAGATGGGGAATGGAGGCGCGATGATACGGCGGTGCTTTGGAGGGGTTACTGGAGTTTCCGGTGGCGAGTTCATCAGAGGTGATGGGATTTTGGGGGTTGGGTTGCTGTAGATTTTCGAGCAGAGGGTCGAATTTTGATTCGTTGTTGGATTCTTGATTCTGGGTTGAGGGAATGGTTGTCATGGTCATGTGTGGTCAGTCGCCATCCAGATAGATGGCCGGAAGAGGGTGGTTAGGTCATGCACGTACACTTGTGTACGTTTGTGCATTGGAAAATATGGAGTTGGGGAAGATGGTGTTTGCTCGGAGTGTTTCTCGTGTTTTCCTGTAGTCGACACGAAGCAGATGAGGGTGGGCGAGTGACTCGAGGCGAGCACGGGGTTCATAGGAGTTTGACTCGGGTTTAGGTGTATGCTAATCTGGTTTTATAAAACAGTTTAAATTATAAAACAATCTTATAAAAGAAAATAAATTTACAGATTAAAAATTTGTTCTTTTGAAGTAATGTTAAAACAAACTAGTAAAAGTGTCAATTGAATATAATTTCAAATTTAAAATGTTTTAAGATGATTGCTTTTGGAAGTGATTAACTTAATTAAATTTTTAATTTTAATTCAAAGGGATGTTTTCAATTTAAAATGTTAAATCAAAGTTTTTAAGTACATTTTAAGTATGTTTTAAAAACTAAGTTTTCAAATTATATTAAAAATGAATAAGTTTAAATTAGATGATTAAATTGTTTAAATTTCAAATTGATTTCTAAATGCTTTATTTTCAAATATGATTATTGTTATAGTTTTGTAAACCAATAAAATTATTTGTTCTTAAGTTACTATGATTTGATTAATTCAAATAATTAACTTATAAAGATAAATAAGGTTTTATGATAATTATGTAAATGAATTATAAATAAAGAGTTTGTTTTTAGTTATTAAAGTTTTGATTAATTTAAAATAATCAATTTGTTAAGATAATAAGACTTATTAATTATTGTTTTTATCTTAAGAACAGTTAATTAATGATTTGATAATAAATAAAAGATTTAGTAAGATAAATTATTTTCTCAATTAATTTAGGATTTTCAAATATAAGAAGTTAACTAATTATTTAATTAATTTTAAATGATTAGTTAATTGTTTGTTTAAAAATCACTTAATTATGAATCAATTAAGTGTAATTATTTAATGATGAATAATTACTGAATGTAATTAAGAAGAGAAATTACTTATGGAAGTAATTTATGAAGTGATTAAGAGTTAATCACCTGATGTTATTTTTTTTTTGGAATAAACAGCGAGGTTGACTGGACCCCTACCAGATTTATTGAGACGGGAAAAAGATCAAACACAGGAACAAAACGCAACACAACATAAAAAAAACACACAACAAGAACAAAACAAGAAAAACATAGAAACAACATGGAACGAGAGAAAACGGGAAAAGGGCACAAAACCCACAACAGAAACAAGCAAAGGCCGCGCACAAAGAAGCCCGAGGAATAAAAACACAGACCTAACACCACATAACAACCTGATGCGGGGCGAATGTATGACCCGAAACCCGAATACCATACCTAATCTCTCTCATCAACTTCTCCCATATTTTTGAACCAGTAAGAGACACAGCATGAAAGCATCTCTTATTCCTTTCCATCCAAACATTTCGTATGTAAATTTTCACAACATAGAATACAATATCCCATCTGCTATTTCTCCAACGCGTTGCTTTGCGAAGAACATCCCAGTCAGAAGACGTGACACCTCGAATCCCATAAACCCCGACCTTCTGCATGAGGGTTAGCCATATGTTGATAAGGTAACTGCACTCAAATAGAATATGATCAACCGATTCAGGTGCAGAATTGCAGAAGACACATATGTTGACAACTTCCATGCCAACAGCCTGAAACCTGTCCCTGGTCATCATAGCTTTGTTTAATACCTTCCAAAACAATAGATTATCAGTACTAGACGAGTAAGAAGTCCAAACAACTTTTGCCCATGTGAAGACAGGCATTTCCCGAACCCTGGCTAGAAGGTCATAGACGACTCTGATGCTGTGAGAAGCTCCCCACCAAGAAAGATCATCATCATGCGAAGTAATAGCAGAATGATGGGCCAAGCTTCTCCAGAGAGAATTAACATTATGATTACTTGTATGTGGAACGTTCATCTTACCGTGCGCTACATAATTGACAGCCCTCGCATTGAAACCAATACCAGACAGGGCCTGATCATTAGCAGACAGTAAGGAAGATAAAACACAACCATAGTTGATCCAAGGATCCTTCCAAAAGCTCACAGTGCTCGAAGGGGACATACTGTACTTGATAAGGGGGAGCAGCATGGTACGAGTACCCAGGATCTTCCTCCATATCCAACTATTTCCCTGAGTGACATTCATTGACCAGAAGTCTTTGTCCTTAACATGATATCTCCAAGTCCACTTCACCCACAGGCTGTCTTTCCTTAGCAAGATAGCATTGACATGAGTACTAACCGCTGCAATATTCCATAGTGTGATGTTTTTGATTCCAAGGCCACCATTTCCTATTGGCCTTTCCAGGGAAGAATAATTAACAGGGATAATCTTCCTATTATGTATCGATCCAGTCCAAAGGAATCTCATCATGGCAGCCCTTATCATGTGGAGAAGCTTGGATGGAAGAATGAAGCACCTAGCCCAGTAAACAGCCATCGAAAAGCAAACAGCTTTGATAAGGGTAAGTCTTCCCGCCATAGAAAGAAATTTAGTTGACCATGAGTTTAGCCTGTTGGTTATCCTATTGTAAAGAGGAAGGCAAGCAGTTTTAGTGACTCTGGATGTGCATAACGGTAGACCTAAGTATGTCATATTGTTATTCATCGCATGGAGACCAGACAGTCTAGCAATCCTCATCCTCTCGATATTGTCATTGCCAGCAACAAGGATCTGGGATTTAGTAGCATTTAATTTGAGGCCAGTGGCAAGGTAAAAGGTATTCAACGTTTCAAGAATATGCATTATGGATTGATCGATCGGCTTGGTGAATATCATGACATCATCAGCGAAAAATAGGGATGTTATATGAAGGGGTTGGCATTTTGGATGGTACAAGATTCTTTTGTCATCGTACTTAATGGCAAGCATGCTGGTGAGAGCCTCCATGACGATGATGAATAAGTATGATGATATAGGATCCCCTTGTCGCACACCTTGCTTCCCTCTGAAGTACCCAGAAGTTTTCCCATTATAACAAAGTGTATAAGTCGGGCTGGATATGCACACATACACCCAAGCCACAAAAACTTTAGGAAATCCCATTGTTGACATAATTCGAACAATAGCCGACCAGTGGATGCTATCATAGGCTTTTCTTATATCAAGTTTCATCATAGCACGAGGCGAAATCTGACTCCTACCATATCCATTAATTAGTTCGTGGGCCAGCATGACATTATCAAGAATATTTCTTCCAGGGATGAAGGCAGATTGATTATTCGAAATAATTGAAGACAAAACAGGCACAAGCCTAGAAGCAAGTATTTTTGATATACATTTATAAACAACATTACAGCAAGATATTGGTCTGAAGGATGAAGCATTTAAAACAGGTCTAACTTTCGGGATGAGAACAAGATTAGTTTCGTTAACCTCACTCAACAGCTTAAATTTGTCGAAAAAGTTGTGGGCAGCAGCATAAAAATCAGATTTTATCACACTCCAACTACTTTTGAAGAACATAATGTTAAATCCGTCAGGCCCACCACAGGAGTTAGAATTCATGGAAAATAAAGCCTTTTTAATCTCATGATTAGTCACTTTAGCCACAAGCATTTCTTTCATGTCAGATTGTAACTTGGGAAGGGGGATATTATTAAGCTTTTCAAGATCAGGTATAAATTTGGAGCTATTACCAAGCTGTTCAGAGAAGGTTTGGAGAAGGTACTTGTCAATCTCCTCAGAGGTATTCATTATATTCCCAGTTTCATCCCACAATACGGTAATACGATCTCTAGCACGTTTGACATTGATTGAAGCATGAAAGAATGAAGTATTTCTATCCCCATCAGTGACCCACTTCTGATGATACTGCTGCTTTCTCATACTAGCTTCAGCATTAATAGCGTCATTGAGTTGAAGGAAGAGGCTAGATTCGTTCTGAGAAAGGGCAATGTTGGTAGGGTCTTCATTTAGCATGTCCTGAGCGAGCTTGAGCTGGGACTTAATGTTCTTGATTTGAAGATTTCCATCACCAAATTTACCATGCGCCCATTGACGAAGTGCGTTCCTTGCAGCCTTTAATTTCCTGCAAAGAACAAACATAGGATTTCCATATATGTTAATTGACCATGCGGTAGTAATAATATTATCATACTCTGGTTGTAAAACCCAAGCATTATAAAATTTAAAGGCCCTCTTCCCACTACTAGCCTGACAGGAAAGGGTTAGAATTTGAGGGGAATGATCAGATAAAACAGGGTGAGGCATGAAGGTATTTAGGGTTGGCCAGAGAGAGAAAGCTGCAGCGTTGCAAAAGGTGTGATCAATATTTGAGAATGTTCTTAATCCAATACGACTTCTGTTATTCCAGGAATAAGGGACACCAGAACGAACAACAGTGAGAAGATCAGAATCAGAAATGGAAATGTTAAGAGGTGCAATTTCTCTAGGCAATAGCGGCTTTCCACCAAGCTTATCAGTGAGATTAACACAGCAGTTGAAATCCCCCAACACAAGCCATGGGTGGGAGTCTTGACGTAGAGATGGGAGAGTGTTGAGAAGAGGTTGCCGCGCAGCAACCGCATTATGCGCATAAATGAAAGTAATATAGAAGGAAATTTGAGTAGGCAGAAAGAGAGCATGGAAGTGAATCATTTGCGTGGTAGAAAGAATTATGTTGAGGGAGAAAATTGATGGATCATGAACTACAAGGATTCGACCATAAGGGGCTTCATTCAAGTTATGATTATAGTCCCAAGATGGGTTTATGTAGTTGGCAGCTCTAATAGATAAAGGGAGAGAGAGCTTAGTTTCTAGAATTGCAAACATTTTAATGCTGTTGACATGGATGATGGATTTAACATGATCAAGTTTCCCAAAATTATGGGCACCTCTAATGTTCCACGCAGCAATCTTATTCATCATTAAGCAAACTACAGGGAGAGATGCGACACTCCTGCCCTACTCCTTGTTGAAGGAGGATCAGATCTTACTGCCTTCAATTTTGCAGAAGGTGTGGGGGACTTAGCTGATTTCTGTATCTCAATGGGTGGATCAACAGGCGGGGAGACCCAACCGGGAATGGAACCCTTGAAAATATATGGGGAGGAGGTGGGGTTGGATAGAGAAGCCAGGAGGGGGGTTTCATGACGTGGATGCAAATTTGATGTCATTGGAAGAAGGAGAGATAGAACCGCTTTTTCAATGGTTTGGATGAAGTCTTGCTCAATAGACAGCAAAATGTTTGCTGAATGTATCACCTTTGCATGGGATTCATATGTATTAGATAGAGGTTGATCAGGTGTGCAACCAAAAACAGTAGCCGTAGAAGCACCGACCAATGTGTTTTGACCCATTCTTTCTGCACTTGATTCTTTTTCATAAGATGTGTGTAACCGGGTTGGTATTATTTCATCTGCCATAGTTTCTGTTGTATAATTATCAACATCTGTTATAATGGAGCTTGCTACTTTGTTTGCTTCTTCACCGTCTCCAACAGTTTGTAATATGTGAAATGGATTAGGATTTCTGACTGCTTCGGGCAAAACACCAGAAAACTCGGGGCGAACACGGAGGAAGTTGTGATCTGCTTCGGGCACAACAGCAATTTTACCCAAAGAAACATCAGTATTGTCTACCACTGCAATATCGCCTAACACTGTTTGCACTTTTCCTTTACTCATGCTTTTTTCTTTTTCAACCACTTTCCTTTTATCATAATTGCTTGACTTACCTTTCCCATAAGGTGCCCTTCTCCACCCACTGTTTCTTCCTGCATCACCTTTATTGTCTACATTTTTGACTTCATTCTTATGCATGTTATCACACTCTTTCTCACCATAGTTTACATTTTTGCATACTTCTTCTTTCCTTCCACTCAAACTTTGTAGGACCAAACAATCCTGTTTGTCATGCCCAAATTCCTTGCAACTCACACAGATCTTCGGCTTCCACATATATTCAACCTTAACCACTTGCATCGTGCCATCTAACAGTTTTACCGAAAATGTCGCAGGTAGTTCATTCTTGGCAGTTATCTCAACCATGCACTTTGCATACCCAATCCTGTCTAGCTTCTCAGTTGCCTCATCCATGCATAGAAATCTACCAAGCCTTGTAGCTAGCCAATTAACACCTAAATGGGACCAACAGAAGAGAGGAATATTGGACAACTTGATCCACACTGGAACAGATTTGATGGTGCTGACACTATTGCCAATGGTGGGATCCCATTCCTTCACGATAAACAGCTTGTTCCTCATAATTATAGGGTCTGCCTGGATTATCTTCCTTCTATCCTCATCAGAGGACAGATTGAAGAGGAACAAGTTCCCATCAGACTTGACTTGTATGGAGCCCTTGAGCTTCCAGTATCTCTTTAGGTGATTCAAAACAACAGGGTACGGAAGTGGATTGTCAAGGAAGAAGCCAACAAGGTGCTGGCCCCACACTTCATTACCAGCCTGAATAACTTCAGCAGGAGGAACGATGGCTTCCCCATCAAAGACTAGTGGAAAGTTCACCGGGTTGAATTTGCCAGCATTTCGTGGTCTGGTCTTAAACAGAGATGACCAAGGTAAGGTTTTGGTTGATGTAGTCAGCAGCGGTGGAGAAGGGGAAGAGGAAGAAGGTCTAGTTAGTGGGGCGGTAGCTGATGTGAGAGGGAGAGGAGGACAGATGAAAGGTAGGGGTTGAGAATTGATAGGACCTTGAAGAAAGGGTGGAGGATCTGGGGGCTGTGGTACAATGGAAGAGGTGGTAGCTGTGCACGAAAAGTACGTAGGGATGGTGGGGGAAGGTAGATGCAGGAAAGTTGAAGAAAAAGGACGGGGCTGGGAAGAAGGAAAAGGACGAGAGGCCATTAATGGGAAAAGGACGGTAAGATGGACAATATTTTTGATCACCTGATGTTATTAATTAAAGGATTAATTAATATAATTGATTTGAAGATAATTAATTAAAGAGGGATTAATTTATTAAAGAATTAAGGATTATTCAATGATGGGATTAATTACTTGTTAAGGTAATTAATTAAGAGAGAAATCATCTAATGGAAGTAATTAGAATATAATTACTTATGTAAGTAACTAAGGGTTAATTACTTAGTTAATTTAGTTAATTAATTAATGTGATTAATTGATTAATGAATGAGATTAATATAAGATTAATTACTAAATGTAATTTATTGTAAATGTAATTAATTATTAAAGTAATTAATTAAGGATTATTAATTAATTTAATTGATTAATAATTACTTAATGAAGTAATTAAAGATTTATGAATTAGTATAATTAATCAAGATTTACATAATTAATTAAGAAGTTAATTAATTAAGATAAGTAATTACAAGTTGTTAATTACTGTTTATGATTAATTAAAGGGGATTATTAATTAATAAGGATCATTAGTTAATATAATTAATGAATTAATCAAGGTTGATCAATAAAAGTGATTTATTAAAGTGTGATTAATTAATTGTAATTAATTGAGGATTAATGCAAATAATTATAGTTGATTAATTAATGGAAGCAAATGAAGGATCATTAATTAATGTAATTAATGATAGTAATTAAAGGTGAATTACTGTATATGGTTAAGGATAGTTAATTTGTGGAATTAATTAATGAATTAAAGACTAATTACTTGAATGTAATTAAAGGATAATTAATCAAGGGAGATTAATTAATTAATTAATTAATTTGGAATAAATTAATGAAGCAGGATTAAGATAATCCAAGTGATTAAAGGATAGTAATTAATTTAATTAAATGTTAATTAAATTGATTAAGAGTTAATCAAACTTGCTTATGGATGATTGATTGATATTGGATGTTTGAATGATGTTGGATGATTTGGGTGTAATATCTTTGATATGTGATATGCTGCTTTGTGAGATAATTGGTTGATATGAATTATCTATTGATGCGACTCATCTATTTGTTCATGTTATCGTGAATATAAGTTTAATTGTTTAAAACCCTTAAACAACTTGGACATTAAAATGGCATTTGGATTTCGGTGAGACCAGGATAGGGTTTCCATATTTGGATATACGAAAACCACATCGATCCAAATTAAACGTTAGGTCGTGAATCTAAGTGGAGTTCAAGTGAAGACTCGAAGTGTAAGAACTATTCGTCAGTATAACTCTGGGTGATTCCGAGATGAGTTTGACGAAGATAGTACTTACAGGTTTAAGATGATGATTTAGAGTGCAAGGGCTATGGTCATTAACTCTGAGGGTGATTCCAAAATGAGTGCAATGAGATAGTGCCTTCGGTTTCGTTCGAAGCCAGAACAAACTTGTATGGATTAAATGCTTTCAGAATATCGTCAGGTGGACGATGAGCATTCTAAGATAGATGTGTTCTATTAAGGTAATCGCAGCCTCAAGCCTCATCAACCGAGAATGGCTAAAAAAGAGGAGGTGCAGCAAGGCTAGGCGTGTAGCACCCATTTCAGGCTGAGGTCATCCCTGTCTAGATGTCCCTTTTATTTCGACTTAGTGGGTGGTTGGGCGCCAACCATGGGGTGATCTTACTCGGGACTGTCCAGTAAGGGATGGTCAAGGCTTTGTGTTGCATGGGATTGGGAGTGATCCTCGGTACGGTGATCTAGGCCACGTACTGTGACGGGCGGTAACCCAGTAGCCCTGCCATTGAAGGAAACCCATTCTTTCTACGAGACCCTACGGTTTTGATTGTATTACCCACTTTTGTGGCTAGTAGCTGGAATTTAATAAATGTAACAATTTCGGTTATTTCTTATTTACTTGAAAATCCTAGACACTATTATAATATCACTGGATTTCCTATCAAATGTTTTGGTTAGCGTAAGGTAAAAACTTTTCCATGTTTATGTGTGGGAAGTCTTACGTGATACCTTTTCTTTTCAAAGGATTTTCTAAAGTTAAGCAATTTTAACCCATTTACTCACACCATACCCCTGTCTGACCCGAGTGTTTATTTTCTGTTTTATTAAACTCTTGGGTACTCATATTATGTGTGAGTAGTCGAGGGATTCAGGTTAGCTTGACGAATTTTGAAGGAGATTTGGAGCAGGAGGCTTCTGCGTGTAGATATACTATTGTTCCACTGTGTTTAAGTTGTGTCTGTATCTTGTGATATCTTGAGTTATATAGTTAGACAGATGTTTATAACTGTCTAATATGTGTTGTATAGATTGTGTAACTCTGATGTATATGAAACTATGTAATATTTTATGTGATATATTATATTTCATTCGTTCCGTTGTGTATCTGATGTTGTTGAGTTTCTTCTTTCTTATCTTTTCTTCTTCTATCCCTTTCTTTCTTAAATCATGATGTGTTTTTATAGAGATAGAAAGACGGGTTGTGACAGCCGATATCAGAGCGTTAGGTTGGCGAATACCTAGGCTCTGGAGTGGTGTCTTTCTTGAGAGAGCGTACTTGTAATTTTTATATATAACTATATATTTATATATCTACCTGATTTGTTGGGTTACCTGTTCGGGTTTTCCAATATAAGTTTTGGAGGTAGATGGAGCAAGTGGTGTGTGTGTAACACGACTACCACTAATGAAAGAGGTTCATATGTTTGAGGTTGGATGTGTATCTATCGAGACTGTAGACCTAATACCGTCTCAAGTGAGCTTTGTAGTTTGGAGTAAGGATTTCCCCGATCTTCGAAGGGAATCTTTTAAAGATTCAGGATTCATCTTTGAAGTGTAAGTTTGGATTTCACTTGGGTAAGCGGATTATGTAAGTTTGGATCTGTCAGAAGTGCAGAAGTAAGTGATGGTATCTTGATAGCTGCATGGTGAGATGCAGTACCCATGGATATTTCCGAAGGTGTTTTCTCTTGAAGTAGTTTAGAAGTAGCTGAGGAGCAGTGTTTACCTGCCGCAGGAAAGACTTGTCTGTGTAGAAGTTATCTGGATCTCTAGCATGGAGGTTGGCTGTTTTGGAATATGAGACTAAGGTCTATAAGTTGCTTCGTTTCATCATGGTCTCATTGTCATCCCTTAAGGAAAGCGAGATGTTGACGCTTGGTTTGGGGCCCGAATTTCTTAAGAGGATGTCTGCCATCTCGAAGGTCTTTTGGGTGGTTTGTTGATGGTTTTGGGGTCCGAGGAGCCTTTGGATTAGAAGACTTTGGATAGTTGTAGTAGCAATTTCAACTCGAAAGTGTTCAATGGGCTGACAAGAAGGTCTTTTGGCTTTGTTGTATCATCGAGGTAGAGTTTGGAAGCAGCGGTGTGGTCCATTTCTCCGATAGTTCGGGAATCTTTATGGTTTTCTATCAGCAGTCCGGGAAGATGGTGAATGTTTTCTTAAAGGGTCAACCTTGTTTGGAGAATTTTAAGGCTGTTCTAATTGGTAAAGAAAGGATAGTTTCTTTGGAATTCGAACTAGGTAGGATCGAAAAAATGGTTTGCGATTAGTTTGGGAATTTATCTTGGGCAATCTTTTGTTTGAGACTGAGGGTTCTCATGTGGAAGTAGGAGCTACTGATGTAATCAGAAGTTTGTCTGCATCTGGAGTTGAGTTCCATATTGATTTGGTTCCAAAAGCGATACTAGTGGTTAGCCTGGTAGTAGGATGGTTTTTGGAGAAGAAGAGTTGGTGTAGCGGCTCAGGAATCTTTGAAATTTGGATTGGTCAGATCTAGTTTTCGAGTTTGGATTCTGCTATAAGGTTGTGTGACCGAGTCAGATGGGTCACTAAGATTTTATGAATTCGATGAACAAAATTTTTCCGGATATATTGGATAAGTTTATACTCGTGTTCATCAACAGTATTCTAATCTATTTCAGAATCAGAGTTGTGCAGCGGAAGCGAGGTAGCAGCTATGCGAGGAAGGAAGCAAGTTCAGTTTGCTATTGCTTGGGAAGTAGAGCTTGTGTTCTGGATTTAGACGGATCTTGGAAGACCTTTTTGTTGGATATGATCCAGAAACTGGTTGCTTTGGTCCAGTTGTTTCTGGAAGCATCAACATAGGTTGAGCTGATCAGGAAGAAGATGGGCAGCCCAGGATTGTCTATTGAGTTATGCAGATTTGAGATAAAGAGTTTGGAATTCAAAGTTGGAGACTTCGTTGTTGTTAAGGTTTCTCTGGATTAAGAGAGCATTAATTGGATAAGATTGGATGGCTAGTTCTGAGGTATTTGGGAATTCTTATCTGTGTTTTGATAGGATAAGTTCTTTTGTCTATAGGATTGAATTGCCAGTTTGGATAGATGGGATTTATTATATTTCACGTATCTCTGAGGGAGTACGTGTATGATTCATTGTTGGTTGTAGAATCTGCAGTTCAGTTGGATTTTGGAAGTTGAGCTAGACTTGGTATAGTCTGATGTTCTGTTCAGATTGGTGGATCTAGAAATGACAGGAGCTCTGGATCATTTTAGTTAGTTGAGCTTCTATAGAGCGAGTCTCCCAGTAATTTATACTTGGTAATCTCTAGATAGTATTAGTAGGATCTATCTTGATTTGTGACAGGATAATTTGTTAGGTTTGTTTGTTTGATTGGTTGCTTTGGTTGCTAGTAACTGGTTGATAGGAATGCTTTGCTGATTGAAATTAAAATCTTTGCTGGGTTATTAAATTATCTTTGCTTTTAAATTTTGGGGGACGAAATTCTTTTAAGGGGGAAAGAATGTGACGACCCAGAATTTTAGGCAATATCAATTTAATAATCTGTATTAATAATTAAATTGATTTGATAATTTTAATTTTAATTGGTAAATTTAATCTTTTAAAGGTTAATAAATATTTAATCTGGTAATATGGCTCAATATCTTTTCTAACAATTTAAAATTGATAAGGATTTGTCTTTCAAATCTAATAAAATTACATTCTATTTATAATATGTATATTTGGTATATATATTGTGAGTAGAAAATCTTTTCATCAAAATAAAAGATGAATTTTCAAATTGTAATATATATGTATGTATATGTTATAATTTGGAGTTGTTTTGAAATTTAATATAATCTATTGATAATATATATGTATGTATGAATATATTGTGATTTGAAGCTTTGTTTTAAATTTAATATTTTTCAAAAGCTAATTTAAGATTAATTTAATTATTTTCAAAGTATAAGATAATTATTTATTTTTAAATATGATAGTTTAAATAAGATTTAAACAAAGTTTATTTTGTTTTCTTTAAAATGCTTAAATTAAAATGGTTATAAATATGTGTGTGTATATATATATAAAGTTATAAATAAACTTTTTTTTTTTAAAACATCTCTTAAATTAGAATTGTTTGTAAACATAAGTAATAAATAAATAAATTACTAGACTCACATTTTACATTAATATAAATACAAATTTATATTACACAATTTAAAGGAAGACATATACTACATTTATTTGATTTAAAAACATAAGCTATTTATAAAACTAATGTTTACAAAATTTCACACTTGTATATTTATTAAAATTTAAAAGTTTATTTACATAAAAACATTTCATATGCATACAAATATTTCATAAATGCATATATAACTTAAATGATTTAATTAAAGGAAGTTGAACACTTGTAAAACAATGATGAAACATCTTCAACACTTGTAAGCTAGGATAAAATTGTGATGACGTTTGTTTGAAGTAATGAACAAGTGGCTTTCATTTCTTTTGTTTGAAATTTAAACATATAAAGAAAATGTTTAAAAGAAATTTTTTTTCCACTTCCAATTCAAAACTTTCTTCTTCTCAATTTCTTTTCTTTTTCTTCCTTCATTCTTTCAAAAATTAAAGAGCAAACCAGAAATTGCTTCAAACTGAAATTTGTAACCAAAAGCAAAATCAAATCTGAAAGTAAAATCTGCGAGCAAGTTCTTCATATCATTCAAACCTACTGCAACTAAAATGGATGATCAACAGCAAGTTTCAACATTTTAAAACATCAATTTGAAAGCATGCAAAGGTTTTCAACAGCAAAGCAATCAAAAGCATTTTTCAGACTAAATTTTCAAGGCCTGGAAAACATGCTCTGTTCTTTGTAAAGTGGTGAGTAAATCCTTTTAAAAATAGTTTTAAATAAATATGTGGTTAAATGTTGATGCATGTGTTGAATTGTGCTATGATAATGAATATATGTTTACATGAATATTGTTATGTATGCATATTAAAGGTATGGAGTGTCTGATAATATAAGTGTCTGTAAAATTTCATCTCTGTTTATTTGCAGAAGTTATTTTTCTTAATAGAAAATTCAAAAATCTTCCAATCTAAACCATATTTGAACTTGATATGTGAATGAAAATTGTAAATTAATGTATGCAGGTAATTTTAAAAATAGTTTCTAGGATTTTTAATTTATAAATAGTTTTTAAAATGGAAAATACAGTGAAATATTGATTCATGTCAAAAATCAACTTCTTTAATTCCTGCTTTGGATTGTATAGATGAATTAGTATTTAAAAATTATGATTTTTAACATGCATTTCAAAAAAATTATTTTGATATTCGATTGGGAATTTTGAGTTGAACGTTTTCGGCAAATTAACGAATTGTCGATGATCAAGGCGACGTTTGGATTCGATCGAACTAGGGTTTAAGTTTGTTTTTGGTTCGTCTTGGCTGTCGAAGCATTTTCGACGTGGGTAATGGACCGGAGGTGATCACGAGATGGGGAATGGAGGCGTGATGATACGGCGGTGCTTTGGAGGGGTTACTGGAGTTTCCGGTGGTGAGTTCATCAGAGGCGATGGGTTTTTGGGGGTTGAGTTGCTGCATATTTTCGAGCAGAGGGTCGAATTTTGATTCGTTGTTGGATTCTTGATTCTGGGTTAAGGGAATGGTTGTCGTGGTCATGTGTGGTCAGTCGCCGTCCAGATAGATGGTCAGAGGAGGGTGGTTAGGTCGCGCACGTACACGCGTGTACGTTTGTGCACTGGAAAATATGGAGTTGGGGAAGATGGTGTTTGCTCGGAGTGTTTCTCGTGTTTTCCTGTAGTCGACTCGAAGTAGATGAGGGTGGGTGAGTGACTCGAGGCGAGCACGGGGTTCGTAGGAGTTTGACTCGGGTTTAGGTGTATGCTAATCTGGTTTTATAAAACAGTTTAAATTATAAAACAGTCTTATAAAAGAAAATAAATTTACAGATTAAAAATTTGTTCTTTTGAAGTAGTGTTAAATCAAATTATTAAAAGTGTCAATTGAATATAATTTCAAATTTAAAATGTTTTAAGATGATTGCTTTTGGAAGTGATTAACTTAATTAAATTTTTAATTTTAATTCAAAGGGATGTTTTCAATTTAAAATGTTAAATCAAAGGTTTAAGTAAATTTTAAGTATGTTTTAAAAACTAAGTTTTCAAATTATATTGAAAATGAATAAGTTTAAATTAGATGATTAAATTGTTTAAATTTCAAATTGATTTCTAAATGCTTTATTTTCAAATAAGATTATTGTTATAGTTTTGTAAACCAATAAAATTGTTTGTTGTTAAGTTATTAAGATTTGATTAATTCAAATAATTAACTTATGAAGATAAATAAGGTTTTATGATAATTATGTAAATCAAATATAAATAAAGAGTATGTTTTTAGTTATCAAAGTTTTGATTAATTTAAAATAATCAATTTGTTAAGATAATAAGACTTATTAATTATTGTTTTTATCTTAAGAACAGTTAATTAATGATTTGATAATAAATAAAAGATTTAGTAAGATAAATTATTTTCTCAATTAATTTAGGATTTTCAAATATAAGAAGTTAACTAATTATTTAATTAATTTTAAATGATTAGTTAATTGTTTGTTTAAAAATCACTTAATTATGAATCAATTAAGTGTAATTATTTAATGATGAATAATTACTGAATGTAATTAAGGAGAGAAATTACTTATGGAAGTAATTTAGTGAAGTGATTAAGAGTTAATCACCTGATGTTATTAATTAAAGGATTAATTAATATAATTGATTTGAAGATAATTAATTAAAGAGGGATTAATTTATTAAAGAATTAAGGATTATTCAATGATGGGATTAATTACTTGTTAAGGTAATTAATTAAGAGAGAAATCATCTAATGGAAGTAATTAGAATATAATTACTTATGTAAGTAACTAAGGGTTAATTACTTAGTTAATTTAGTTAATTAATTAATGGGATTAATTGATTAATGAATGAGATTAATATAAGATTAATTACTAAATGTAGTTTATTGTAAATGTAATTAATTATTAAAGTAATTAATTAAGGATTATTAATTAATTTAATTGATTAATAATTACTTAATGAAGTAATTAAAGATTTATGAATTAGTATAATTAATCAAGATTTACATAATTAATTAAGAAGTTAATTAATTAAGATAAGTAATTACAAGTTGTTAATTGCTGTTTATGATTAATGAGACGGTTAATTACAAGTTAATTATTTAATTAATTAAAGGGGATTATTAATTAATAAGGATCATTAGTTAATATAATTAATGAATTAATCAAGGTTGATTAATAAAAGTGATTTATTAAAGTGTGATTAATTAATTGTAATTAATTGAGGATTAATGCAAATAATTATAGTTGATTAATTAATGGAAGCAAATGAAGGATCATTAATTAATGTAATAAACGATAGTAATTAAAGGTTAATTACTGTATATGGTTAAGGATAATTAATTTGTGGAATTAATTAATGGATTAAAGACTAATTACATGAATGTAATTAAAGGATAATTAATCAAGGGAGATTAATTAAGGAAGATCATTAAGATATGATTAATTTATTTATTTGGAATAAATTAATGAACCAGGATTAAGATAATCCAAGTGATTAAAGGTTAGTAATTAATTTAGTTTAAGGTTAATTAAATTGACTAAGAGTTAATCAAACCTACTTATGGATGATTGATTGATATTGGATGTTTGAATGATGTTGGATGATTTGGGTGTAATATCTCTGATATGTGATATGCTGCTTTGTGAGATAATTGGTTGATATGAATTATCTATTGTGATAATGTGATTCATCTGTCTTTTCATGTTATCCTGAATATAAGTTTAATTGTTTAAAACCCTTAAACAACTTGGACATTAAAATGGCGTTTGGATTTCGGTGAGACCGGGATCGGGTTTCCATATTTGGATATCCGAAAACCACATCGATCCAAATTAAACGTTAGGTTGTGAATCCAAGTGGAGTTCAAGTGAAGACTCGAAGTGTAAGAACTATTCGTCAATATAACTCTGGGGGTGATTCCGAGATGAGTTTGATGGAGATAGTACTTACAGGTTCGAGATGATGATTTAGAGTGCAAGGGCTATGGTCGTTGACTCTGAGGGTGATTCCAAAATGAGTGCAATGAGATAGTGCCTTTGGTTTCATTCGAACCCGAAACGAACTTGTATAGATTGACTGCTTTCAGAACATCGTCAGGTGGACGATGAGCATTCTAAGATAGATGTGTTCTATTAAGGTAATCGCAGCCTCAAGCCTCGTCAACTGCGAATGGCTAAAACAGGGGAGGTGCAGCAAGGCTAGGTGGGTAGCACCCATTTCAGGGTGAGGTCATCCCTGTCTAGATGTCCCTTTTATTTTGCTTAGTGGGTGGTTGGTCGCGCCAACCACGGGGTGATCTTACTCAGGACTGTCCAGTAAGGGATGGTCGCGGCTTTGTGTTGCAGGGGATTGGGAGTGATCCTCGGTACGGTGATCTAGGCCACGTACTGTAATGAGCGCTACCCCAGTAGCCCTGCCATTGAAGGAAACCCATTCTTCCTACGAGACCCTACGGTTTTGATTGTATTACCCACTTTTGTGGCTAGTAGCTGGAATTTAATAAATGTAGCGATTTCGGTTATTTCTTATTTACTTGAAAACCCTAGACACTATTATAATATCACTGGATTTCCTATCAAATGTTTTGGTTAGCGTAAGGTAAAAACTTTTCCATGTTTATGTGTAGGAAGTCTTACGTGATACCTTTTCTTTTCAAAGGATTTTCTAAAGTTAAGCAATTTTAACCCGTTTACTCACACCAGACCCCTATCTGACTCGAGTGTTTATTTTCTGTTTTATTAAACTCTTGGGTACTCATATTATGTATTAGTAGTCGAGAGATTCAGGTTAGCTTGACGAATTCTGAAGGAGATTTGGAGCAGGAGGCTTCAGCGTGTAGATATATTATTGTTCCGCTATGTTTAAGTTGGGTCTGTATCTTGTGATATCTTGAGTTGTATAGTTAGACAGATGTTTATAACTGTCTAATATGTGTTGTATAGATTGTGTAACTCTGATGTATATGAAACTATGTAATATTTTATGTGATATATTATATTTCATTCGTTCCGCTGTGTATCTGATGTTGTTGAGTTTCTTCTTTCTTATCTTTTCTTCTTCTATCCTTTTCTTTCTTAAATCATGATGCGTTTTTTTGAAGATAGAAAGACGGATCGTGACAATTATATAAGAAATCTACTAGATGTAGATAATCTTCTCAAGATCCATCGAAGTCTAAAATATATGCTCTCAGAAAATATTCTAGGATCTTATTGACCCTCTAAGTCTATTCATCTGTCTATGGATGGTACATACTACTCATGTGTAGTTCTGTACCTATAGCTTTTGTAGATTTCTCCAAAATTCACTAGTGAATAGTGAATCCTAATCAATAATAGTGTTTGGCACCCTATGCAAGCTCATTATCATCATCATGTATATTTTTGCTAACTTCGATGTAGTTCTCTTAGCCTTCACTAGAACGAAAGGGGCATATATAGTTTATCTATTGACTATGACCCATATGGCCTCACCCCATGTCCTTATCCTTGGCAATCCATCTATGAATTCCATAGATACCGAATCCCATTTCCACACTAAAACTTCTAAAGGTTGTGGGAACCCACCAGGCTTCTGATGTTCTGCCTTCACTTGCTGCATATAAGGCATCTTCTCACATGCTCTCCTACGTCTTTCTTCATTCCTTCCCAGAGGAAACTCCACTTCATATCTCTGTACATCTTCGTACTTCTAGGATGTACAGTAAACTTTAAACAATGACATCCATCCGATACATCCTTTCGCAGTTCTCTAGTACTCGGAACATACAACCTACCATTCTTCATAGTACTCCTTTATTATCCACACTAAACCCCTATAGTTCTACTACCTTGACTCCTGAGTCCAAACTCCTTACTGTGTCTGCAAAGAACTTGTCATTCTTCTGCAGTTCAGCTATCATTTCTACTAGTGCAAGCTAACTGCTAAGCATGCTAATATCCCGTTTCATTGCTTGATCCTGCACTAGATCGATAATGCACATTACATGCAGACAACATTTCTAACGCACTCCATTCTTCTAACATTACCAAAACACAACTTTGCCATCTTCGGCTTTAGGCACCAACCACTTTGTTGTCTTTTCCTTGGGTATACTCTATCCTAAAATCATACGATGCTAGGAACTTCAACCATCTCTGTTGCCATATATTCAGATCATTCTGAGAGAACAAATATCTCAAGGACTTGTAGTCAGTATACAACTCTAACCTTTCCCTCCAGAGATAATATCTTCGGATCTTCAACATAAAGACTACTCTGGTCAATAACAACTTATGTGTTTGATACCTAACTTCATGGGGTCGTAACTGCATAGGTGCAAAATTAATTACTTTGCCCTTCTACATCAATACTGTGCTTAACCCCAATCCTGACGCATCAGTATACGCAGTCGTAACATCATTCTCTTCAGGTATTACTAGCATAGGCGCGTTTGTCAATCTGTACTCAGTTCCTAGAGTGCCTTCTCCCACCCTTGCGTATAAACAAATTGCTCTCCCTCCTTAGTCAGCCTAGTCATCGATGCAGCTATACGAGAGAAATGCTTAATAAATCTTTCGAAATTACCAGCCAATCCAAGGAAACTTTGCACTGTAGTCATATTCTTAGGTCTATCTAACCAATTATTGCCTTTGCCTTTTCTAGATCTACCGCTAATCCTTCATTCGAAATTACATGGCCTAGGGATTTCACTTCCCTTCTCCAGAAATGACGCTTAGAAAATTTTGCCTTCAACTTATATTGTCTCAATGTCTCTAGCACAAGCCTTAGGTGAACCGCATGCTCCTCTTCATCCTTAGAGTACACTAAAATGTCATCTATAAACATCAACACATATCTATCCATCTTTCTTGGAAGATCCTATTTATCAAATCTACAAAGAATGCAGGAAAATTATTTAGTCCAAATAACATAACCAACCACTCATAAGAACCTACTTAGTTCTAAATGCAGACAAAAGAATACTTTCCTCCATAATTGTCAGTTGATGGAACTCTATGGCCAAGTCTAACTACGAAAACACCTTAGCTTCATTCAACTGACCAAAAAGCTCACATATTCTTTGCAAAGAATATCTACACCATCCTCTCATTCAGCTTCCAATAGTCATTGTCAAAGGCTATCAAAAAGGTCACCTATTCTTAGTAAAGGACATCTATCAAACCCGGACCTTCAGATCTTGAAAAATTTTAGCCACCTACTTCCATCGGCCGATCAGTCCTTATTGGACGATCGACAGCTAGCGGTCGACCAGATCTAATAAGCGGTCAACGGTTTGTGGTCCAACGGTCAATTATTACAAATTTTAAATTTTTTTATTTCTTAACTAATTATATTTATTGTTAATCGTTAATGTTAACATTCTCTTAAGCATTAAGTAATTTCATTTAATGTTTCCTTCAACGTTAAGCTATTGTTAACATTAACAAAATTTGTTATGTTAATTTATTTCTATTTATACGTTAACATTAATTTAGTACGTTCGTTTATTTCTATTTATATTTTACATTTATAGCTTTGCGGAAATAATTAAATTTTTATTTATGTTTACTTAAATATTAAGCTAGTATTTAACATTAAATTTATTAATATTCATTACCTTATTTCGTTTGAATTATTTTTGCTTCGAAACTTCAAATGTCAATAATTTCTTCGTTTGAACTCCAATCATGAAGCTCTATGTACAGAAATTGCTTAGAAAAATCACCACGAACACAATGATGCAAGTTTCATAGCCGAATTCCCATGTTTAAAACATTCCCATTTTAACATCATTATTAATTAACTAATTTTTCTTAATTAATTTTCTATTAGTTTTACGGGTGTTACAGCCAAGGTATCTCCTCCGCCGTCTGACATAGAGCTGAGATAAACCTTAACAGTACTATTTTATGTTCGTCTAATGTTCTGAACCAAATTCAATTACTAGGGATCGTGTTGTTTATGCAGTCGAATCATTAAATTTTTACTTGAATATTTGGGATTAATTGTATCATTTTATTTTCTGCATTTATTTATGGATCATACATATGTTTAGGTACTATATTTTTAATATTTAATAATATATAAGTTATCTCCTATATACTGAATCGGTCTTAGAATATTTTGGATCAATCATCCCTTAAAAATAGTTTGGATCGGTCTCCTTTTTTTGGTTACCTTGCTAGACTAGACCTTGGGTCTTCTCCCTCAACATTTACTTACTCGGCAAAAATATCGAGACTGATAATCGTTCTATAATTGTACTCATAATTGTTCATATTAATATTGCAAAAGTATTAAGATTGATAATTTTGTACTAACATCAATTTGAATGTAGACATATATGATTAAAATTAAATTTACTATCGCCACCAACAAGCGATTAAAAAATTCAAAAAAACATGAAATTCCAGTTTATTGGCCTTTTAGAAACTCATTCTATCCATAGAGAGATATAAATCAATACATTATGGATATTCTTGAACCTTCAAACCAATTAATGTTGAATTTACCTAAAGATGACGATCAAATTAAGTAGCTTCCTCTTGCCGTATTTTTTTCATGGATTATATCAAAAGTATAAAAGTTATGAAAGTAGGTAGTAACAAATAACTTCTACCTGTTAAAACTATTTGAAATGGCTATGTGTATTAATTTAGGTAATCAGCTTATCATATTTTTCATTACAAAATCGAATCAGTTACAAACCAGGTTTATTTTGTCTTCATAGTCATATTAGACATCATTAGGTGTAACAAGAATGCACTCATAAGTGCATCCTGTTATAAGCTAGTGCAATTTGAAAACAAACTCGTATTATTAGAAATTGGAAGTAGTGCTAAGTTGACGAATTAATTATGATGAAAACAACAATGATAAGTTAAACCATGTACATGAAGTGGTTCAACTTCAATTATCATGATACTAGAGAAAATATAATACCTTAGGACTAGTCTGTTCAAACACTGTATTATCTACTGCTGTTATCCCACCTTTTGGTCAAGGCTGGAATATCAACAAATTGGCTGGAAAGGATGGATATCAGGATAAAAGATCGATTGGAAATAATGTTATGATGGATGTCGACCAAGTTTGACCAAGCTTCGATTGAGGTGAAATTGCTAAAAATGAAAAGTAAGGCTAGAAAAGGTTATGTTTCAAATTTCAAGTCGAATGGATTTTGTTTACTCGAGATATTGATGGATTCATAATTAAGGAGGTCTTATTCGTATCGATGCCTATGGATATGAACAAGGCGTGTGCATCGATCAGTAAGGAAGGTAAAGTGGTTTTCGACTCGATGGCTATGGACTTGGATTGAATAGGCGGGCACATGATGGTCTGTTCGACTCAATGATTTCGTGTCGATAGGGATGGAACGTAGCAGCTTACTTCGAATCGGTAGACTTCGAATCGATGCAGTGCGAATCGATTGGATAGATGCACAGGTGTACTTTGTATCGATCATTGCTGGATCGATATAAAAGGGAAGCAATGGTTTCAGGACTCTGATTGGACATTTCGCATCGATCGCTTGTGGATCGATGCGAAGAAAGCGCTTGTGGATCATTGCGATGGAGGGTTTGCCGATGGATACGAACTGCGAGTGGTAATGGATACGAAGGCATGCACTTTCAGAGTGCTCTAGGATCGATACGAACGGAACGAAACTACTAATATGGATACGAACAAGGCTTTAGTATTCAATACAAAAGGGACGTGTTCAAATAGAGAGACGGTCAACTTAGCATCAAAAGTGGATCTTCCTTGGGTTTCCGAGCCACATCATCGATGCGATTAATACGAAGGGATGGAGGCGAATAGATGGAGATGAATGCCTCAGCCTCCATGCAAGATACAACTCTTATTGATCATAACTCGAGATTTACGTGTCCAAATGCCACCAACTGTTCACAGAAGCTTGCGTACAACCTAAAGAATGTTCATGCCAAATTTCGACTCGATTGGGTCAAATATTGATTGATACGAAATTCATTCGTATCGATCACGGATCGAGTCAAAATCACCTGGAATCGATCGCATGGTCCCACTCACATGCTTGAAGAATTCTTCTGAGATTTGAGCGAGATATTTGCATCTTACACCTATAAATAGCACCTCAAAGCCAACAGAAATGGGATCTTTTGGCTATCCGACGTCCAGACTCTGCTGAAAACATCTTCGCGCTACAATGCTGTAGTTGTACTCGAATTTCATCACTGTAATCCGATGTATTCGGTTATAACCAGCAAGGAAAAGCAATAAAAGATTTACTATTGAAGTGGTCGTAGGCCAGAGATAGCCGAACCACTATAAATCTTGTGTCTCTGTCTATTTCTTTCCATTTTAATTTTGTTATTCTTCATTTTTATTCCCTACATTACCTAGATCCGTGATCTGTTATTATATATTGCTGATTTGTATTCATACACTGGTGCTTTTACGACATTTGGTGTTTGTGACCAATTTTGGCACAAACACTTTGGTGCTTCCACTGAGAACAACGAGCACCCCCTATACCACATTTGGAGTTCAGATTTGTAAGGCTAAAGGATCGGATCTAGAAGGAGCCATGACAAAGCAATCAACAAGGAGACAAAGAGTGGAAAGAAGTCAGCATGAAGGAAGCCAGGAGGCATCTTCAGGAGCTAATCAAACTTTAGCCTTCATCACCAGAGACGAGATGGAGATGATGATAGGAGCTATGCATGAAGAGTTTCTGAAAAGACAGAAGGAAATGATGCATAACCTTCTCAGACAGTTCGGATAGGCGAGAACAGCTGGAGCTTTAGGAGTTCAGATCCACGGAGCTGGAGCAGAAGGACTCAACCGGCAATTAGACGGAGCGGCTCAATAGGGCAGAGCCTCTGATCAGCACACAACTGCTAATTTGAATGGATCCAGACATGTGGGCACACCACTTGGCAACGATGGTCCAGTTCATGGAGGAATTCCAGGTGATACCATATAACAAGATGCTGGTAGGAGTGCAGGAGCGCGTGATGAAGAGTATGTACCGAAATTCCCTAGAGGACTCGGGGGCCAACCGTTGACGGACAACGCTAGATTGGTTAAGATTATCAGACGAAGTATGTCTGGAGGTTTGACAAACAGAGATCTGGAAGGAGTGAATAGGATTCCATTTACTCATGACATCGAAATGGCTCAGAATCCACTAGAGTTAAAACTACCAATGCTAGAAGTATACAATGGAAAGGCTGATCCTACTATTCACTTGAGAGATACACGAGACAAATGGAAATGCTAGGGGCATCGGAGGAAGTAATGGCCCAATGTTTCCCTCTGTACTTGACAGATATAGCTACTATGTGGTTCAAATAGTTGGAAGAGAGATCTATCAGGACATGGATAGAATTGGTGGACATGTTTCTGAAGCAGTTTCGGGTTCATCGATGGTTTTAATGGCAGCAATGTCAAGAGTCAGAGAGAATTCAGATTTCAAAGTGTCATTGATACGGAACCCACCAATGCATCTCAGGGAATTCTTTGATGAAGTTGAGAGATTCCTTCGGTAGGAAGATGCATGTTCAGATATGAAATTAAAGGAGGTGAACGCGACTGAGGATGGAGGGCCATCCAGCGGAAGCTCGGACAAAGATAGGAAAAAAGGAAACGGGAAGCTAGATGACGAATAAGGAAAAGCTAGGAAGCAGTGGAGAGAGCCAAAATTCTCCACTTACACAGGATTGAACGAGACGTTAGAACGGATATTCATGGAGACTCGAAATCGCCTTCCCTACCGAAGGCCCGCAAGGAGAGAACCCTCGGAACGTGAAAGGGCATCAGGAAGGCACTGTCTCTTTCATGATTTGGACGAACCTTATACCAACAGCTGCAGGCATCTAAAGGATATAATTGAGGAGCATGTAAGGAATGGACAGTTGCAACAATATATCGAAACTCAAAATGCTGTGGTGGAACAGAAGCAACCACCGTCTACCTCAAATAACGATGGCGCGAGGCCCAGGAATGACGGTCAATTGGTTATCAACTGACAAGGATTATATGGAATAAGTAAAAAAAACTCTAGGAAAGCGAACAAATCACTTACTGATGTAGGGGACAGAGATGGGCCCTAGGCATGCTTTGAGATGATGATAAACTCGATGCTACGGTTTGTGAAATCTGTTTTTCCTTTTTGGCTTGGACATTCACTTTTTCTGGTTTGGTTTTGGAGTTATGTTTGAGCTCCTGATTCAGTTTTTTTTCTGGTTTGGACTTTTGTTTGGATGATTGTTTTCATGTTTGGATATTGGTTTGGATTTCTAATGCGGATTTTTGGTTTTTCGATTTGATCTGGATTTTGGATTTGATTTTGATTGGATTTTTATCTTGTTTTTGGTAAATGGTCGTCGGGTATGGACTATGCCTGGCAAGGGGTAAGTCTCTTCGTCCAAACGTGGCGAATTGGCCAATTCAGGTCGTCGAGTATGAACTATTCTCGGCAAGGGTCCAGAGAGACCAGGATTTGGCCTAGGACTTAGGCCCTATATTATCGGTTACTATTTCAAGTCGTCGAGTATGAACTATGCTCGGCAAGGGTCTGGAGTGACCAGGATTCAGCTTAGAACTTAAGTTGTGGCATTACTTAGCATACAAGGACATTGGACCATGGATACCAATGCATTGCTTGGCATAGGTCATTGAGTGTGGATTACGCTTGGCAAAAACCTGGAAAGGTTATGGGTATGAATATTGGACATGAACGACAAAGGATTTAGATATCCACCTGGAGAGGTCATGGATTCAGTTGGTTATTGGATAAGGATGGATTAGGACTTGGTTATCGAGTTTGGATAGATATGGGATTGGCTAAAGGCTTTGGTTACTGGATTTAGAATCGGACATTAACTCGGAGCAGTCAAGAATGATGCACTCGGATGGGATGGCTTGATAATGGATTGGATTATGAATTGAACGGTATGGCTATAGACAGAATATGGACTTCGAAGGTCAGATTTGGAACTATTCAAAACACACCTTCTTATCATAAGGCATGTTTTGGAAGGCAAATTTTATCCCACCTTTTGGTCAAGGACGGAACATCAACAAATTTGCTAGAAAGGATGGATATCAGGATAGAAGATCGATTGGAAACAAGATTATGATCGATGTCGACCAAGTTTGACCAAGCTTCGATCGAGGTTAAATTGCTAGAAATTGAAAAGCAAGGCTAGAAAAGCTATGTTTCAAATTTCAGTTCGAACGAAGTTTGTTTGCTCGAGATATTGATGGATTCATACTTAAGAAGGTCTTATTCGTATTGATGCCTATGGATACGAACAAGGTGTTCGCATCGATCGGTAGGAAGGTAAAGTGGTTTTCGACTTGATGGCTGTGGACTTGGATCGAATAAGCGGGCACATGATGGTCTGTTCGACTCGATGATTTCGTGTCGATAGGGATGGAACGTAGCAGCATACTTCGAATCGATAGGCTTCGAATCGATAGGCTTCGAATCAATGCAGTGTGAATCGGTTGGATGGATGCATAGGTGTACTTCGTATCGATCGTTGTTGGATTGATACAAAGGGGAAGAAATGGTTTCAGGACTTGATTGGACATTTCGTGTCAATCGCTTGTGGATCGATGCGAAGAAAGCGCTTGTGGATCGTTGCGAAGGAGGGTTGGTCGATGGATAAGAGCTGCGAGTGGTAATGGATACGAATGCATGCGCTTTCGGAGTGCTCTAGGATCGAGATTTGTGAGTCAAATGCCACTAAATTTTCATAGGAGCTTGCGTACAACCTAAAGAATGTTCATCCTAAATTTCGACTCGATTGGGTCAAATCTTGATCGATACGAAATTCGTTCATATCGATCACGGATCGAGTCGAAATCACCTGGGATCGATCGTGTGGGCCCACTCACATGCCAGAAGAAGTCTCCTGAGATTAGAGTGAGATATTTGCAGCTTACACCTATAAATAGCACCTCATAGCCAACAGAAAAGGGATCTTTTGGCTATCCGACGTTCAAACTCTGCTGAAAACATCTACGCACTACAAGGTTGCTATTATACTCGAATTTCATCACGGTAATCCGTTATAACCAGTTATAACCAGCAAAGAAAATCAATAAAAGAATTACTTTTGAAGTATACGTAGGCCAGAGATAGCCGAACCACTATAAATCTTGTGTCTCTGTCTATTTCTTTCCATTTTAAGTTTGTTATTCGTCATTTTTATTCTCTACATTACCTAGATCTGTGACCTGTGATTATATATTACTGATTTGTGTTCATACGCTAGTGCTTTCACAGCATTTGGGGTTTGTGACCAATTTTAGCGCAAAAAAACTGCACTGTTAAGTCACAAACCATATGCAACGTACGACTGCCACCAATAGCAAAGCTTACTACCTAAACAGAATAGAAATAGGCCAAATCACATAGAGAGTACGGTACTTCAGTGAGTGCCAGCATATTATAAGATGAGCATTATGCCATTGCTATAACTGGCTTTGGAAGGTGAAAATTTTGTGCCTAAGGAAGAAAATTGAATTATGTCAGCCTTTCGTAAGTTACAACAAAAATCAACAATCACTACGATCCTTGTCCAATAGCAACACAAAAATGTTATTGCAACTATGATGGTGGTAGTCATATTTTAGGTTTAACGTTATATGCTAAAGGGGAGAGGTACTAATAAGCGAGCACTACCAAATTCATAAAAAATTAGTAACACATCGAGTGCAAATTAATATCACTACCACTTTAATAACAATAACAGTGTTTGCATTCGATTCCAAATTCGGTCAAATGCATAGTTAATTTATTTATGGTCGTGCCTAAATGATTTGCTTTTAGAACTAACCTAATTGAAAATATATGACACAACAATCAATTCTAAAGGTAAATAATCTATTTTTCCTAATTACTTCCCCTTATTATTATCTAGTTAATTGATTAGTTCGTACAATAATTAAAGCTCTCAACGCAAACTATAGTTTGTTTTTATCAACTTTACCTCTTTAACTTCAATTAACATTGTAATCCAAATAACGTTTCAAATACAAAGTAGACATTTTGGGGCTTTCACTGAGACGGAAGATAGATTTCACTACTTAAAGTTTGGATATGAAATTTGAAGAAGATGAAGAGACATAGCACTAAATCTAAGGCTGGAGCAAGCCACCAGAGCATGGGGACAGCCAAGTGGTGTCCTCAAATTCTCATCAATCCATTTATGTAACCAGAGAAGAGATAGAGAAAATAATGAAGGAGATGTAGTATGGAGTGATGGCTAGGCAATAGGAAATGCTTGAAGGATTTCTCCAAAAGATGAGGCAACAAGGAATAGTTGGAGTTGCTAAAATCTAGAACTAAGAACAATGAGCTAATGCAGCAACATTTGGAGTTGGTATAGAGAAAACTGGAACAATGCCCCCTACAAGCAGAACAACTCGGTACCGACCCAAATCAACTCGATACCGATAAAGCGATACTCGAGGGCAATGTTAGAGCTAGAAACATGAAGCAGAATATGAATGGTCAGTGACCAGAAGATTATGTATCAGAACTTCTCCATGGGAACGGAGGAAATAATGAGACCAAAGGAGAAGGTCAACATGCTAATGTGCAGCTAAGGAGTAAATACCAGAGTATGTGTTGAAGTCCCCCACAAGAGCGGAGGCAGAATGCAGTTGGTGGTCTGAGAGTTCTGTTAGATGATAACAATAGGATGGCAGAGATGATTAGAAGAATAGTTAGAGGTGAACCTCCATACAAGACTTTGGAGGACGTAGATAGGAATTCATTCACTTCTAATGCCTAGAATACGAGGAATCCTTCCGATTTCAAACTTATGATGTCGGAAATGTACGATCGAAAGTCGGATCCCGATGGTTCATATAATGAGATACATCGGACATATGGAGGTGTTGGGAGCTTCTAAGGAAGTAATGGAGTGGTGCTTCCTATTATATTTAACGGACTTGGCGACAATGTGGTTTAGATAATAGAGAATAAGTCCACTATCATGTGGATCGATTTGGTTAATAAGTTTTTAAGACAGTGAAGAGTTTGTGTCTCATGACCGAAGAATGTGATGACGCTGTCAAGCATGAAACAAAGGCCCGAAGAGACCTTAAGAAGCTATTTGTCAAGATTCAATGCGGTAGCTGCAGCCGTTGATAAATCTGATCCATTTATAATTTTAATGGCGGGAGTATCTAGAGTCGCGAGTAAGACCGGCTTCAAAGTTTCATTAGAATGGGATCCATCAATGGATCATGCAGAATTCTACCATGAAGTTGAGAGATATTTACGTCAGGAAGATGTCAAAGCTAAGGATGATGATTAATGTTGTGGATGATAGAAGACTGTCTGGAGTAGGAAATGGAAAGGATAAAGAAAAGAGAAGAGCTTATGATGACTTTGGAGAACCAAAATGGAAGAGGAGGGGACCAAAGTTCTCTTCTTACACTGAGCTAATAGAAACCCTTAAGAGGACATATCTAGACACTAGGAGGAAGATCACTTATCGAAAGCCAGCTAAGAGAGAGCCCGCTATCGAGAAAAAAGATCTAGAAAGTTTTATATCTTCCATGAGTTAGATGGACATGAAAAGAACGAGACACCTTCATGATCTAATAGAAGAACCAGTTTGGAGCAACCAGCTGCAGCAGTAGGTGAAGAACCAAATTGCAATTGTGCGACCGAAGCAACCATCATCTTCAACGAACGCATTAAGGATCAACCATAGATCTAGTCTAAGGCTCGAAATCCTATGATCAGGATGGTCGGGAGTTAGGTTCGACTCCCTTGCTTTTATTTTCCCTGCTTCAAATAATTAGGATAATAATAATAACCTCAAACCACTTACACATTTAAGAGGCCTAGATTGGTCTCTAGGCACGATCTGAGTTGGATATTTAAAATGAATATTTAGGACAGAAATAATCTCAGACTGTCTATGTATGTACGAGGCCTAAATTGGTCTCTAGGCATGCTCTGAGTCGGATGTCTAGGATAAAAATTTAGGATAATAGTAACCTCGGACCGCTTACGTGTGTACGGGAACTAGATTGGTTCCTAGGTACGCTCTGAATTGGATGTCTGGAATGTATAATTAGGACTTCTGCATGTTTGCTTTGATTTGAATATTTGGCTTTTGAAAAACCCATATTGAATGTGATGATTGAAATTGATCGCTTTAAGTCCCGCCCAGAGAGACGGGACCGGTGTACAGTGTGCAAGTCCCCTCATCGGAGAGCAAGCGGATGGACTTGTATGATATTGATCGCATAAAATCCCATCCGAAGAGACAGGACTGGAGTGCAGGGTACAAGCTCCCTTGTCGGAGAGTGAGCGGATAGGCTTGTACGAAAAGTTAGTCCCCTCAACGGAGAGTGAGAAAATGAGCTTGATTGGTCATTGTGTTTCTTTGCCGTCGAGTAAGCGAACTCAGCAAGCATACGGAGAGATTAAAACCTTAAATTGGGCGATAAAAAATCCGGAGAGATCAAACCCTAGATTGGAAGTTAAATGGACGAGAGAGATTGAATCCTAGATTGGATCATGAACAATTCATAGAGGTTGCACATTGAATTGAATGTAAAATGATCCAGAGAGGTTGAATCATAGAACGGAAAAAGATTTGGTAAAGGATTTGAAAGCCTTGTATTTAGAGTAAAATAGGTAAATCCTAGATGAACACGGAACAGTTTTGATATGTGATGTAATAACTTCAAATAAAACCGAAATGATTATGATGTATAAGCAACACTTAAGCAAGGGCTAGAGTCCTTAGATGTACCAGGTCTGGAACGACCTCTGATTTGCTGGAGAATTGAAGGAACTGGATGATTCACTAAGATTTAAATAGCTGGAGAGCTCAACTATCGAAGAATGATTGCAGATGGAATTTAATCTTGAGCAAAGCACATCTTACATTTGAAAGACATACTTTGGAGAATAATCTTTAACTGGTTTTTTAGCAAAGCAGGTTTCAACTGGACTTAGAAGATCAAAACAAGAATGAAATGATTTAGGAACTTGGAAACACGATCAGAAGGACCAAAAAGTCAAACTCCAGAAGGTTGGATGGAAGGCTACGTCCATAGCTTGGCACCGAGCTATCATAGGTTGGTACCGAGCTATGTATTCTCCCCATTTCACTTTCCAAACACCATACACCTCTTAAGCTACTACAATAACTCATGGCCAATTGATTTCCAATGATTCGGACGAGCAATTACAAAAATTAATGAGAAGAAAGCCAAGAAAGCAGGATAATTCAAATGTTATCAAGGAGATCGCGAGAATCAACCAAAGCTGAAGGAAAACGAGTTAGAACAACTCGAGAGATCAAAGAAAATAAAAGCAAGTGGAATGATTCAACTTGCACCAAGATACATAACTTGGTACCAAGCTATAGATATGTCGGTAACGAGCTATGCTTTTGGCTCGGTGGTCTTTAATTTTTCTTGTGTGACTTATTGTCATCTCCTGGGCTTTAGTGCAAGCGGGATTCTAGACTAATACTTCTGTTTTCTATAAATACCAACTTACTTGCAACCAAAATGTGGTCTAATCTCTCTCTTCCATCAGAGACTTATTCTCTATCTTCACATCTTGCCTCTCATTCATTAAATTCGCCTGGGAAGCTATTGTTTTCTGCTCTGGGACTTAGATCAGCAAATTTCTAGTACTAGAGATCTCAAACTTTCTAGTAATATCATTATAAGCCTAAGATCTACTAGACGGCGGTCAGATCTGAGGTAACTAGTTGTAATCTCAAAAGAGAACAACTAATAATAAAGATTAAAGTGGACATAGGTCAGACATTACACCGAACTACTATAAAAATTCTTGTATCTCATTTTACTTTTCTGTTTTTTCCTTTACTTTTAATAGAATTAGTGCTTTCATTTGGCTTTTGGATGTTGATCTATTTTTTGGGTTAACACTAGTATTAGGACATTAGACACACCATAGTTTATTTTGTGTGTATACTCATCTGCTGCAAGAGCAAGTAGGGTTAAGAGGAATGAATAAGCCCGCCATGCAGTGTTAAGCTTTCTCATTGATTTCTTGAATAAAGTCTGGTCGGGATACCTATAATTCCAAAGCAAGTAAAGAATATAAGTAGTCTTTATTACAATATATATCTTTCTTGTAATTTACCTATATATCTATATAATTATAAGTAATTTTGGTCAATAAGGGTCTAGCGATGTTCGGAGTGGTAAAGAACAAGGAAAACTGGTCTTTGAATTAACGTACCAATCCACCTCCACCAAATTCTAGTCCTTGATACAATTTCACAAAAAGCACAAAATAATGTGCCATGCCAAGTTTAAATATAAACATTGCACTCTCATGCCATCTCATTCTTGCCATATCCCTTGCCCCAACTAAGTTTCCAATTATTAACAATTGACTTGTTTGGTTAGCAACCGTGTATACAAACCTCTTTCTTTTAGTAGTTGTTAAAGCACCAGCAAATAAGGAAAAGAAATGATCAAGTCAAGATCCTCATTGCATGCACATATACGTTACTGCTGTAAAATAGGATCTGAATATCAATGTATATCATGATATATATAAATATATGTACTATATTCGTCATCGAATACATAGAGAAAAAGTTAATAAAAAAGTACAAAAGGTTTTCTCTACATTTTTTATGGTATCGGAGCAGTTTTTTTTGCTTAAAAGCTTTGGATCCTATGGCATCAACAGCAACTAACTCTGCTGGTACATTCCCCACATCAAATGTTTCTCACTTCCTTCCATTGAAACTTAAAAGAGACAATTACTTAATATGGAAGACACGGTTTCTTCCATTGCTTATCTGTCATGATATGTTGGGTATTGTTGAAGGGACAGAAACCTGTCCACCCAAAACTATCAACTCGGATAGTTCTACTCCAAGGGACACAGCAAGCACTGAAATTACTTCGTCGTTGAGCTTAAATCCAAACTATACACAATGGCTCCGACATGATCAACTAGCTCTACGTTGGATGTTGTCATCTTTGTCCGAAGAACTTTTTCTGCTTATTGTTGGTCTTCGGACATCTAAACAAGTATGGGATTCCCTTACTGCTTCTTTTGCTTCCCAAGCACAAGCGCGGGCACTTGAACTGCACACCGAGCTTCGTAATATTTCTAGAGGATCAGATTCTATTACTGATTATCTTCAACCTATTAAGCAAATAGCTGATAGCCTAGCTGCAATTGGCCAACCGGTAGCAGATCATGAACTCCTTAGTAACGTTCTTGGTGGACTTGGTGCAGAATTTCAAGCATTTGTACCTACTGCTACAACTCGCCAAACTCCAATGTAATTAGAAGAATTACATGGACATCTTCTTGCACAGGAAGCTTGGTTGGCTCGACAAGCGAAGCAAAATGGATCTTCAACTCCATTTCTTCTCATTCATGTCGCTACTAAAAGTCAAGGCAATAGTTCTAATGAACCGCAAACTTCTTTCTGCATGAGAAATGTACAAAAAAGGGGAAGTCGAGGTGGACGTGGTAGAGGACGTGGCCGAGGTAACGGTGTTGGTGTTCATTGTCAAATCTGTAACTGTCCAGGACATATGGCTGGAACATGATATCGACGATTCGATCATTCCTTCCATCCAACCCAACATGTTCGATCCACAGGCTATTCAAATCAGTTCAGCTATCCACCGTCAGTCAACTACGCTTCTCCACAAAATGCATTTCAGCCTAACCATGTGCTTGTACAACCCTCAGTAGATCAAACTTGGTACCCAGACTCTGGTGCAACACACCATCTCACTGCTAATCTCCAAAATCTCAACATTCATGATCCTTATGAAGGTACAGACCAAGTGTTAATGGGTAATCGTTCAGGTTTGAAAATTCATAACACGGGTTCTTCTGTATTTCATACAACTTCATCCCTTATATATTTGAATAACATTTTACATGTGCCTAGTATATCAAAGAATTTGTTGTCTGTCCACCAATTTACACGAAATAATAATGCTATTATGGAGTTTCACCCTGATTTTTTATTGTTAAGGATCGTAAAATGGGGAAATCTCTTCTTCAAGGCCGGAATAAGGAAGGTTTATATCAACTTTATTTGAATAATAGACAAAGAAAGCAAGCTTTTGTAGGCGAGCGTACTTCGTTTGATAAATGGCATGAAAGGCTCGGCCATCCATCAATGAAGATTGTCCAGAAAGTTTTATCTACTCATGGTTTGCCTTCTACAAGTAATAAATTTAGTTCAAATATCTGTAGTTATTGTGCTTGTTCCAAAAGTCATAAACTTCCATTCAAACGTTCTTTGAGAACCTCTGCTCCTTTAGATTTGATATATAGTGATGTATGGGGACCTGCACCAATAAATTCAATTAATGGTTTCAAATACTATGTTCATTTTTTGGATGATTTCAGTAAATGTACTTGGATTTTTCCATTGCATAAGAAATCAGATGTTTATGATGTTTTTGATCGTTTTCGTAGACATGTCGAAAATTATTTTGGCATAAAAATAAAATCATTACAATCAGATTGGGGTGGGGAATATCGCAGCGTCTCCCGTTTGTTAGACTTGGCTGGCATCGCTCATCGAGTATCATGTCCACTTACACATGAACAAAATGGCTCGGTTGAGCGCAAGCATCGCCACATTATTGAAACAGCTTTTGCTCTCATGTCTGTTTCTTCAGTTCCACCCACTTATTGGGATGATTCTTTCTCAACTGCTGTGTATCTTATAAATCGAATGCCTACAAGTCTTCTCAAATTTAAATCACCATATGAAACCTTATTTGGTGAAACTCCATATTATAAGAAACTTCGTATATTTGGTTGTGCATGTTTTCTTTTTCTTCGCCCATACAACAATCACAAATTAGAGCAACGTTCTTCTTTGTGTGTCTTTCTGGGATATAGTGCTAATCATTGCGGGTATCGGTGTTTACATTTAGACAGTAATCGAATTTATATCAATCGTCATGTAGTGTTTGATGAGTCACGATTTCTCTTTTCTGAGAAGTTCTCCCCATTGCGGGTATCGGTGTTTACATTTAGACAGTAATCGAATTTATATCAATCGTCATGTAGTGTTTGATGAGTCACGATTTCCCTTTTCTGAGAAGTTCTCCCCTTCAATTGTGAATTCAAATGGAAGTTATATCTCGGTGCCTTCTAATCTCACTTCAATGCTTCCTGTTCCTACAGCAAATGAAACTTCAGATACTCATGAGTCCACGTATATTTCATCTCCATCTCTGATTAACACCTCCAACTCTCATTTTAACAATGAACAAGTCGCTGCCCCTTCTCAATCTATAAATCCTGACACAACAAATAATTCTCCTTCACATGAATTGCATCATTCTCATAATATCAATGCTGAGAATACATGCAATAATGAAGTCCAATTTTCTGAAAGTAGGATTTTGTCCACTTTACCTGTCACATCAAATAACTCAAATGGTCATCACATGACAACTAGATTTAAGGATGGTACATTAAAATCAAGATTATTTTTGTCTACCAAATATCCATTGCACAGGGCTTTACTACATGAACTTGACACGGCTGAACCATTTAGCTTTACTCAAGCTTCAAAATCTTCAATTTGGCGCAATGCTATGAATGATGAATTCAATGCTCTCATTCGAAATGGAACTTGGACTTTGGTGCCACGTCTTTCCCATATGCATGTCATTGATTGTAAATAGGTTTTTAAAACAAAAAGGAAAGCAGACGGCACTATTGAACGATACAAGGCTCGACTTGTGGCAAAAGGTTTTAAGCAACAACAAGGAGTCGAATACCGTGAAACTTTTAGTCCAGTGGTAAAGCCTACAACAATTAGACTTGTTTTTGCTATAGCGTCTATAACAATTGGAATATTAAACAACTTGATGTGTCAAATGCCTTTTTGCATGGTGAGCTTAGTGAGACAGTTTTCATGAGCCAACTATCAGGTTTCAAGGATTCTTCATTTCCTAATCATGTGTGTCATCTTCATAAGTCATTATATGGCTTAAAGCAAGCGCCACGTGCATGGTTTCGACGTCTTAGTGATAAACTTTCAGAACTTAATTTTCGGCCATAAAAAACTGATACGTCTTTATTCATCTTTGATTGTGACAGGGAACGATCAAATAATGATTGATTATTTAATTAAACAACTTGGATATGAATTTGCAGTCAAAGATTTGGGTGCTGTGTATTATTTCTTAGGTCGAAGCAATTCGAGGAAGCAAAGGCTTATTCTTAACTCAAAGAAAATATATACATGATTTGCTTACTAAAACACATATGGATGATGCCAAACCTGTCACTTCTCCAATGGCCTTCACATCAAAACTAAGTACAATGTCAGGCAAACCAATGGATGATCCCTCGTTGTACCGAAGTGTGTGTGGAGCTCTACAATATGCAACATTAACCCGACCCGACATAGCATTCGCAGTTAGCCGTGTATGTCACTTCATGCATCAGCCAACAATGGATCATTGGATTGTTGTAAAGCGCGTCTTATGGTATCTCAAAAATACTCTCGGATATGGATTGTTAATTAGCCCGTCAAATCAAAATATACTTCAAGCTTTCAGTGATGCGGACTAGGCTGGAGATATTAATGATTGTAAATCTACAAGTGGATATGCAATATATTTTGGATCTGCTCTTGTCTCATAGAGTTCGCGCAAGCAAGCAACAGTTGCAAGGTCGTCAACAGAAGCTGAATACAAAGCTTTAGCAAATGCTACTGCTGAACTTACCTGGTTGCAATCGCTAATATGTGAGCTTGGTCTAGAACTTCCATTACCACCTAGGTTATGGAGTGACAATATTGGAGCTACATACTTGACTGCAAATCCAGTTTTCCATGCAAGAACTAAACATGTAGAAGCTGATTTCCATTTTGTACGTGATAAAGTTGTTTGACGGGATTTAGATGTTCGACTATCAACAACAGACCAAACGGCTAATATATTGACAAAACCACTTGTTGGAGCAAAATTTTCCAAACTAATATCCAAACTCATCGTCGTGCCACTGCCGTTGGGTTTGCCGGAGGGTGTTAAAGCACCAGCAAATAAGGAAAAGAAATGATCAAGTCAAGATCTTCATTGCATGCACATATACGTTACTGCTGTAAAGTAGGATCATGATATATATATATATATATATATATATATATATATATATATATATATATATATATATATTTGTGTGTGTGTGTGTGTGTATGTATGTATGTATGTATGTATGTACTATATTCGTCGCTGAATACATAGAGAAAATGTTAATAAAAAGTATAAAAGGTTTTCTCTACATTTTTTAGTAGTGAACCATTGACCACAAATTTTAACATCAAAGATAAGTATAGGGACAATGAATGGAAAGCAGAAAATGGGTAGAGAGATAAAGTGGAATTTAGGTCGGGAAAAGACTCAAGAAGTAGAAGAGAGATAAAAGGTGCATAGAGGTAGTTAGCAGTAATATAATGAGAGAATTCTAGTTTAACTGAGAAGAGGCTAAAAATGCATCGAGCAATGAAAAAGGCCGATGGAATAGTAATCGAGAAGAAGAAAAGGAACCAAATGAAGATAAATGCATAATAGGGAGAGTGTGGTGATGTGTTTGGGTATTGTTAGTTAAGGTTTTCCATGGTAACCATCATGCAGATAGAGCTAAGCTTATTCAAAAATATTCAGCATGAAAACTTATTGCATTTGCTTGCTTAAGGAAGCTTGTTTTTTTGCTGTCACGCCTAGGTATTTATTGCAGTTGGAAGGGGTATCGATGAATAAATGAGGTCTTCCTCACTAGGATTTTGTTGCATGGTTACCCTACTTATAAGGGCACATTTGTGTGCAAGTTTCTTTAGAAAACATATGTTGTGTGCCAGTTCTTTTATACCCTTTTTCAGGTTATGAATGTTTGTTAACACTTTGACTGGAGCACTAACTGCATAACCTTCCCTGTATTTATCAGTTTGTTGCAAATGGACTAGTTGTAGTTTGCAAATTGACCTTTTTAGCGGTATTATTTACTCAACCTTGACATCATGTAAGTTTTCCATATAAAAAAGGTTTATGGATGGCAAGTAATTTTTCATTAAACAACTTAAGTTTAGTCTTGCCATGCTTTACTGACTCGGTTATGTATTTATGAACAAAGACCTAACTAAATTCGTCAACTTTTGCTTTATTATTATTAATATGACCTCATAATCTTATCTGTACGAATAGCTAATCTTACTTCGGGCTTTACCTAAATAATCCATTTATTTTCACCTTGATAAGTTGTTGCAACTCGTGTCTGATAACCTCATACACTTACATACAAAATTGTTTTCCTTTTTTCTTTTCTTTTTTCTTTTTTTTTTAAGAAAAAAGACAACGAATTAGTAGTGCATCACAAGTAAATCAACTTAGTGCAAATTTTTAGTGGTGCTACTTCATAATAAGTATAAACGATTAGTTTGGATAAAAGGAATATACAATGAATCAATGGCATGGTGGTATTTGCTGCATCTTTTACTTGATTAGTTTGGACCATATATTTTTGGTGATGGTGACTCCTACATCTTTTGTGCTGTTGTTATTTTCCTGATCATATCGTTGTCACCGGTGTACAAGGTTACGAGGCATTTAGTTGCAATATGAAGAGTTTTAGGTTTTTACGTAAGTAGTTTGAGTTATTGTTAAATTGATATATGAGACATTTATAGAACGATAAAGGTAGTAAAAGCATATGATTACTCTTCTGATTACTCTGTTACCATTTTGAGTGATTAAATAGCTAGTTAGGTCACGTTGCGTGTATGGTCTATTAATATGCCTGCCTATGTTTATTTAGTTCAATAGATAGGATAAACATTTCAATAAATTCAACGATATACGTTTGAAATTTTATAGTTTTAAAATAAATTATTAAAAAATTGAATAAATGTATTTAGCTTCTATTTTGAATAGTCTCACACACACAATGGGATGGAAGATTCATAGGAGGACGTTGGACACTTAAGCATTCAATGTTTGCTCTTTTGTAAGGAAGGAACCACTTGGGCTGCTACTTAATCGTAATACTTTGGTTTTCGAAATCTTTTGAAATGTACAAATAATTTATGTATACTGGACTACGTTTTTTAATATAATAAAGCAGGAAGTGTGATTTAGTTTGGTCATAAATTCTTTTCATTCCTTTTTATTCTGTTTTTAACAAATATCTTTTGTATTTGTTTTCAATTATTCAACTTTAACCTGTTTACTTCTATTAAGAGCTTAGACAATTGTTGGACAACGTGCCCTAATCAATCAAATGAATTATGAGTTAAGAAATAATCTTTTCTTGTTCGTTGTGCTTCTTTCTTCATATGTGGCTGGTAATGGAAATGTTAACTTGGTTGAATCATTGTAGTTGTAGTGGTACTTATAAGCATAGTAGTGCAGCAACATATGAATAATTTGAAGGAACAGGATTGAACGGTAGGAACAAAACTGCGGATGAAAAAATTAAAGAATGAGTATACTGGGCGTGGGTTATGTAGGCATTGAGATGGCAAGGCCTTAGGGAAGGGGAGTTATAGTAAAGGGTTTATAAGATTTGGTAATTATGGCTGTAAATTAGGAGTGGTTAGTGGGGATAATAACGTTGGCGGGGGAGGTGTTGTGGTTAATGAGCCTTGAAGTGGAAATGGTCTTGGTGGCATTAGTGGTCATGGTGGTGGAATTGGAGGGGACTTGGTGGCATCGGAGAAACGGACGATAGTGATTTCAGTAAGACGCTTGTGGAAGGTGGGTCTGAAACAGCAGTGGTGGCTTCTCCAAGTGGGACACTATAATGATGCATTATGCATCAAATATTTAGCAAATAAACTCTATTGATGTATGTAAAAATAATATGCCTTGAAGTATATGGATAACATAAGTCTTATATAAATAATAGATGCAACTAAATTAGAGATTTTGATATCAACTAAAAGTACCTGGAGCATCGAAATTTGTAGACATACAATGGATGATGCCATGTTAACTACAAACTTTGAATCCATTTCTTTTCGAATTTTATCAGGGTGCTACTTCCTTTTTTAGTTTTATCTACAGATGGTGCAGAAACCTAGGTTGTGCAGTTGTGCAGTTGTGTAGTTCTCTGTATGTTGCAAAGTGTAGTAAAATATGTAACTTTCTCTGAACTTGTCTTTGAACCTGAGTTGCTTATATAAGAGTTCAAAGCCTTCAATGTACCATTTTACAAAATTTCACATGGTTTTTTTTCTTTTTCTTAAACTACGGGGCAAATGAACTATTTCATATTTAAATTTTGATTTAATGTATATGTTGAATTTAATGTATATACTAACTCTTTGTATGTATATGTTAAACTTGTAAGCTGAATTATCTAATTTCAATTTGTTATATTTCTTTGCTGCTAGCGTTAGAGATATAATGTATATGTTGTACGAAATTGATTTGTGAGCTGAATTTATGCATTGATATGTGTCTGAATTTGTTCTACAATTAGTTTTTTTTTTTTTTTCTTGCTTCAACTGACATTTGCTTTGGTTGTCATGTGACAACCAAAATAAATAATATTCTTTTGCTTTGGTTGTCGTGTGATACAGAAATAAATAAAAAAATGAGTACTTGATGATGAACTTACATTTGCTTTGGTTGTCATGAAACAACGAAGCAAAAGCCTTAATCGATTACTTCAGTTGTTTAAAGAACTAAAGAAATGATCCACTATTACTTCGATTCAACAACCAAAGCATCATGTTTTGGCATGTTGCTTCATCTTCAGTTGCTTTAGTTGTTGAATTGAAGTAATAGGGGGTAAACAACCGAAGCAAATGACATGTTTTACTGTAGCAGAGGTCATAGTTTTGAAAGATGATACCAAGGATCTTCTTAATCTTACTTAAGCCAAGAGGTTGCAAGTGAGCTTTTTGATGCATAAACAGAAAGCCAAGATGAAATTCATCCTCTCAACTTCAACTTCCTATAAGAAAAGGTGCCACCAATAGGGGAAATTTTTCCCAGGAATATGATAGCTTGAAAGATGCCAAGGCCCTGGTTCTTCCAAGGTTTTTATTACCCTCGAGTAGTAGTGGATGCCTAAATAATTAAGGAATGTATTCATCAGTTTTAGTATGTAAAAAACTCTTAGACTTCGCTAGCTATACTGGTATGTGCACTTGCATATGTGTATACAAATGAATTTTTTGTTGGTTGAATTTCCACTATTATTTTAGACTAAACTAAAGAAATCTCTTTTGGAATCCATTTCTCACTATTGCGTTCTTTAGAATCATGGAAGAGAAAATTATCAATTGCTCAGGGTAATAAATACATTAAAAAGTTGCATTCACATGAGTAAGATTTGCAAAGTATAATTTCTAATCGTCTTGAAGACGTTAAAGAATCCCACAACCAGACCATGCTAAGAATATTAAGTCCCTTAGGACTAAAATCATTAGATTGATGAACTGAAGCTTGAGTTTGACAGACAAGTTCAAGTTGTGTGTCAGGTTCGAGACAAGGTATTTTAAGAGTTTACAAAGGTATCTAAACAACGTCAAAGAAATAGAGTTCTTAGGCAAAAGCGTTTTGAATTTCTATAGACGTTCTACATTCCATAACTAAACATTACCCCAAAGGATATTCTTAAGTTTATAAGCTTAGTTCATTCTCTTTAGCCAAGCCAAAGAAGCATCTACCGCAATTGATTTTATTCTTTTCTATTATAATATCAAGGCTGGAATCTAGAATCACTTCTCCATCTAAGCTTTCGATTCCTAAAGCAAGATTGGACAAAAATATTTTATCTTATAATATGGCCAAGCCTTCAAGGTCAATTGTCGATGCTAAGTCTAAAGGTTTTTAAATAATACTTAGTACCAAAAGAGAAACATGGTCTCAAGGAGACTTTAATGCCTTCTATTTCTTTTATAATTTATATGTTTGCAATCTTCCAGTTGTAATGAAAACTAATCTTGTCTTTGGTTTCTATTTTTAACTCTATATTTCATTCAACATTTTCAGGAATCATCATGCCCGAATTGTTAAATTAACAAACAAGCACGCATTTTTATTTAAAGTCAAGAAAGAATATTGTGTTATATTATAATCGTCCTGAGCTTAAAATTTATAGTGAATGACCAAATTTCAAAAAACTTCCTCGTAATGAGTTGGAAATAAGAGTCGACAAAACTATTAAAGTGTGTTCAAATTTTAGGATTTACAGATAGAATTGCTGTGAACATGAGAAGATATGTTGATATGAAGGATCTTCAACTACTGGGTATGAAGAATAATGATTTTTATGCATATTTCGAGACTCTTTTCGTTATAGTATTTAATGAGCTTTTACCTTCGAAGGTATGGATGCCTATTACTAAACCTAGCTTGTTCTATAAAGAGTTGTGGTCAACCACACGTAATAAAGTAATCTAGAAAACTAAAACGGATATACCTAAATTGTTATATAAATTGAAGAAAATGTTTACTCATGGAGTATTCAACTACATGGAACATCTATCCTACATCTAACAATTGAAACTTTAATGCGGAGACGAGTGCAATTTGGATGGATGTATCCTTTTAAGAGGTATGTAAAATACAATTAGGAGTTATATTATTTTTTTCAAATCAACACAGTAAATGTATAATTGATAACTTTTTGATATGTAGGTACCTGTATCACCTTAAAAAAGATAAAACAAAAAGAACGCGTTGAAGGTTCGGTATGTCAAACATACATTGTCTAAGAAACATTCACATGTTTCAATTATTATTTTGAAGACCATTTTACTTGAATTCTGACACTGGTCCTTGTAATGATGATGTTATGGATAAGACATCTAACATTTCTCTTTTCATTTTTAAAAAATGTGGACATCCTCTTTGTAAGTGGAAGGGTTGAAATTTTCAAACAATTTGTCGTAGGTAAACCAATGATGCTTCGCAGTTGTGAAGAATTATCAGATTGTTTACTTACTATCAATACATATATATTTTCAGTTGCGAAGAATCACGCAATAAATTAAACAATATGTAAGTTTAACCACACGATAAATTAAACAAATATATAACTTAAATCACTCAATAATTATATATGTATGTATAATTGAGCTAAATTATAAATTTTGTTTCAATAATTAAACCATAGTATATTTGTAAAAGTTAAATTACTCAATAAATTAAACATATGTATTTATAATCGAGTTAAATAATAACAAAATTCAATAAACTAAACCAGGGCATGTTTATAAATGTTAAATCACTCAATAAATTTTATATATATATATATATACACACACACACACATACATACATATATATAATTAAACAAATATATAAGTTAAATCGTCTAGTAAATTAAACAAATTTATAAGTTAAATCACTCAATTAATTGAACAATTATATGGTTATCGTAAATTTAATAGTTTTATTTCGATAAGTACAATAGTTGAAATAAAAATTACTTATTATTAAAAAACAAATTTGGTTAAAATGTTCGTATCATCATTAAATAAAGGTTCTACATTTAGCACTGCTTTAGAAGAAGAAAACCGACAGTTAAAATCGCACTTCGGTCAGTCACAAAAGTAGGTCGGATTGCTTATGTATATTTGGTTTGTTTGAATATTTGGCTTGGTATTGTTGTTGGTGCTTGGATATTTGGTTTGTATTATGATGGTGTTGTTTGATTTGGATGTCATATATGATATTTGGATGTGATGTGTGTTATATGATATTTGCTTACCGTATCTGACATATGGTGTAGGACTGTGATATATATACGAATGTTTGATTGAGGTGAGAAATGCAATAGAAATGCTGTAAATATGTTCTAACTTAGGCATGAGGAGAGTATCTGCATGGCGTTGAAAATGCATTTTTTGCACTTTGACTGGGCATCGTTGCGCCGTCGGCTGTCGACAAGACGTTGGTAATTTTGAATGTTATAATTGTAAATGTAGTCAAAATGGTGTAACATAGGGGATTTGACAAGGCGTTGACTCATGTGGCATCATATGGAATGTCTTCAAGATGTCGAAATATTTTTCCTAACATATTTTTTTTTACCAACGCATATTTAGGCGTTTGTGGGGCGTCGATAGGTCGCTTATCGATGCTGCACTGACGCTATTTTGACATCGCTAAATCTTCTTTTTGTAGTGTGTCCATAAATAACGAATGTATATCAAAACGCCTAGCATGTTCCAAAGATTGTCAAATATATATATATATATATATAAAATTAAAAAAAAATAAAAAAAAATTATCCGTTGTTTCGATTACATTCAGACATGATCTTAAGTTTCGATTACATTCAGACATGATCTTAAGTTATGTTACTGCATAGGTTGAAAAATAATACAGGCGTGTATGACCTGTAGTGCAGAGGGCGTAAACGGAACCTACGAGCGTATAGACAGACCCTACGCTTTGGCATTTTCTACCCCCACCTGAATGCCTACATATTATTTTTGGGCTAAATTTATTTTTCCACGTATTATTTTTGGGCCTATGGTTTTTAAAAATTATACATGGGTTTGGACTCGATTTGTACCGAATACCTACCGATTATAATATTACTATGATCTTAATATAGGTTTATGGAGGGTCTATTATAAAATATTTAATTGTTTACGTGGCGAAAAACCAAAATGGCAACTAACATAGTTTATTGTAGTAGTAGATTCTCACATTAAAGGCTTTTTTTTCTTAAATATTATCATACCATCATCATATTATTATAATATAAAGCGGTCAAAGCTGTCGATGGTAATAGTTGCCGCCCCATGAAGAAATGTTTATTTTAGTTTAATATTGCTCCTATAATTGTAACATGGAACATGGGTGCAAAATACAATGAACATGCAAATGTAGAGGGCACCTGATTTTCAGTGTGATTAGCTTGCACGCAATTTCCATTTGCATGTTGGTTTCCACTCCATACAACGTATCCCCGTTTTGTACTCTACTACTACCACTACTTGCAAAAACACACTTACTACTCTTTGTATTTTTCTTAAACTAAAATTTATATTATGTTTATTTTTATTCGATCAATCTTCTCAATTTTTTAATCCTCATTCTCGGCGCAAAAACGTATTTCTTTTCAATTAAATATTTAAATATAATACATATCAACAATCATTTATTCATTTATGTTTCGAATACTCGTTAGCAGCACAAAAAACATATTTTACTTTCGGTAAATATTTTCCTCCTCGTACCATATTTTGAATGCCACTTTCTTTTTCTTTTAAGGAAAAAAAAAGAAAGAAAATGAAAGAAGAATTCCATATAGGTATGTCACACAAAATGGGTTGCTCTGGCTCAAGTTTGTTGAACACGCAACATAAATTCAATCAAGCTGCACATTTATTGCCCCAATGAAACTTGATGTTTGGTCACATGTAAAGCGATTTGATGGCTAACCACTAGACCAAAGTAGTTCACATTTTCGTTTCAACTTCGATTTTCTTTACAAATTCTTGTTGTTAAGTTCAATTTTCAATTTTGTTTTCTTTTGTCTTTACAGGTTAGCCAAGGATAGGTGGACTTTCCCCTAGACCTGTACTTGTTCTATGACTACGTATTCCTGCACTATGTATACTTATCAACCGAAATTGTTTTTATGTCATTTATATTTCTACTAATTATATAAAAGTAAACACCGTGTGTTTATAATAAATAAACAAACACTTACAGCCAAAAGAAAATGCACTAACAGACTTGTATGTGGAAAATTACAAAAGTGACAATGTTGTAATATTTGCTTCCAAGTTAAAAATCATTTTTAGATATCAGTATCCATGGACATAGATGTATATTAGATATTTATTGTATCCATTGACGATTAATAAATGTCTAAAAAAATGATAGAGTACAGTACACGAGGCTTCCGCACAATAACGGACACTTCAGATATCGGTAATATACGTAGTCTTTCCTTCGCATTTCAAAAAAAATGTTTCCGAATTCGAACCTGCACGCACAGATCACCATACGGGTGGCCTAATCGTTGCGCAAAGGCTCCAAATATTAAAATAATAAATATCTTGTTGACTATTTGGTACCAAAAATAAAAAAATATATTATTATTATAATAATAGTTTTGAACATTTAATATGCATAAATTACATATAATCAAGGTTGTGAAAATCGTTAGGCAAACACTAGACGGTTGGTGTAACAATTAGAGATTAATCGTTTATGCATGGATTAGTCAAGGATTAATCAGAGTTAGAAATTTTCTACAACTCATGTATTTTGGATAAATGTTAGTGTTTTGTTTAGTGTTGATTAACATAAATTAGAATTCTAAGATTTTGAATGTGCTTAGGAGTGGACAAGTAGGCAAAATCGTCTGAAACTAACACATTGATGCTCATATGTAGCTTTAAACCTTAAACAATGCATAGCTAGTTCCTAAATACATGTTTTGATTATTACTGAGACAGTAAATTTTTTTTGAACGGGCCTACACAAGTCATTGGGTTGTAAGCCTCGCCTAGCATTTAAACGAGGCCTAGGCGGAGGTGTAGAAAGATTTTTACAACAGTGGGTAGAGTATAAATAGTTAATTTGATAAAACTATCAATAAATAACATTAATTATTTTAATTGCACATAATATAAACTGAATTCAAATAGATAATTTTCAAAGACGGATGGCTTCATATTCGCTTTTGTATCTTTTTTCTTAATATCAAATACAGACAAATATTGTCGAAGACAATTTTGTAGACTTTTTTATTACTTAGGACGGCCCATCAATATTTTACTCTTAAGAACCAAACGTTAAAATAGTTTAGAAAGCCCTAACCGCTGCGCTTTCTCGTTTCTTCTCGGATCTCGAATTCAAATCGTAAAAAAAAAAAAAAAAAACAATGAAACATGAGCATACGCAAATCGAATTAGAATTCAAATATAAAAAACAAAAATGAAGCGGCTTGAATGGAGTTCTATCGAGTCGGATTTGCTGGAATTGCAGTTCACGTCGTCGGTTTGAGTTGCGGTTTGTGATAAGCCGTAGAAGGTTGCTTAGTCGGTTTGGATGATGGAGATTTAGTGCAATAGTTGAATGTGTGCAATTTTGGGCGAATCTGGGTTACGATTCATGTTGTTGAAGTTTGAGAAGATGGAGTTAGTTGCGGTTTGAAGAATGTTGTGATTTCTGGTTGCTTGGTGACGGGAAAGATGATATCGCTATTACTGGTGTTAGGATTAGGGTGTTGAAGGCGCGTTATAGGATGTAGGTTGGTTGTTTGTTGTTGGCTTATCTGCTATCTTTCTCATTTTGTTGTTGATGTATCTGCTATCTTTCTCATTTTGTGGTTCATTGTTGGCTTATTAATTTTAGTATCAGATTTTAGGTATCGGTTTTACTGTCAGTAGGTATCGTTTTGAAAAAAATAGTTACTTTTTCATTCTAATTCTTATGTCTATAAAAAATGAAGTTGTTATGAATTAAATATAATGATAAATGCGTTAAATTAGTGTTTTGTTACTATTAAACATTTACTGAAGTTTATTAGCATCAAACATTCAATTAACTTTGTTTGAGCATCATTTTTTTTATTAATTTCAGTATTATATTTTAAGTATCGATTTTACAGTCTGTAAATATCATTTTTGAATAAAATCGTTAAATTTTTGTTTCTGATTTTTGTTTTATAAATAAATTTATCGTACTACAATAAAACAACAATGTGAAGCGAACATTTTTTATTGATGGTTTTTTTTTCTTGCTTTAGTATCGCTTTAGTTGAAATTGTATTGTTCTGTTGAGTTCAGCGAGGATAATTTTTTATGCTTCATTTTGTTTTTACGTATCACTTTTGTTTTTATGTATTATTTTACTTAGTATCATTTTTAGAAAATTATCAATTTATGTTAGTATCATTTTTTAAAATTTCAATAACCGTTATTTTGATTTTGTGTTAGTATCAATTTTTCTTAGTATCATTTTCTATTATTATCACATTGTACAACGGCGTAGACACTGAAAATAAGATTTGATATTAAGAATTTTAGTTTAGTATCAGTTTTGGAGTAACATATGCGGTTGCGTAGTATCAGAAAGTATTAAAATTTGATATTAAGATTTTTAGTTAAGTATCAGTTTTGGAGTAACAGATGCGGTTGTGTGGTATCAGAAAGTATTAGAATTTGATATTAAGATTTTTTAAAAAGTGATATTTTATAGCGTTGTAGATTTTTCAACCGATCTATATTAGACTAGTACTTATTATCAGTTTTTGGCTATAAGATTTTTAAAATGTTTTACTACATAGTATCAAATTTTAGTTCTCAGTTTTTAGGTATCAGTTTTTAGTTATAGGTAGCAGTTTCTAGGTATCAGTTTTTTAGTTAACGGTTGACTTCTTAAAAAAAAAAAATTTTTTTAATTATTATTTGCAGGTTTTTTTCCCTTCAGCTATGAATGTAGTTTCTCCTAAAAATATGGATAACTGAAAATGGTTTTTGAATAAATTAAAACAAATACTTCAAGAAGATCGTGATTTAGTTATTTTGTTGGATCGCCATCAAGATTCGATTTTAGGTGCTAGTTAAGTTTTTTCTCCAGCCTTTCATAGTCACCGCTATCTTCATATGGAACAGACTCTGCTTTGGCTGTAAGGCAAAGAATGTGAATATTTTTATCGTTGATTTGTTCAACATGTGTTCCACAGCTTCTAATTTGCTAATGCTGTAAAACCTATTTCTAATTTCACTAAGTATATTGTTGATGTAAGCGTTGAAGATGTTTTTTAATGTGATGTCGGTATGCTTGCTATTAAATGGAAAGGATGATTTACATATTTTCAAAATAAGCAAAATAGATGTGGTGTATGCAAGCAATATAGTCACAATAAGCGTAATTATTAAACTTCTAAGAAGATATGATTTGATTTTTATGTTTTTATGAATATGTTGAGAATTATACTTAGTTGTATGTGTTTGTTGGCAATTTTATGTAACTGAACTTGGTCATATAAGTATATTGATTTAGCACATGTTAAAATGTTCATTGATTTGCTCTTTGTATGTTGGTTTAGCACATTTTTAATTTGTCATTGATTTGCTCTTTGTAATTGAATTTGGTTATATAGTACAATTTATAGTTTCATTTACGGTATCGGTTTTGTAGTAAGCAGTATTAGTTTTATTTATTTGTTTTAAGTATATAGTAACATTTCTGGTTTCATTTTAAGTATCGGTTTAATTTGCAGTAATACCGGTATCAGTTTTACTGTTAACTTGAAGACTAATTTTTAAGTATCAGTTTTACTGATAGTATATATCATTTTTGTAAAAACTGTTTTATTTTTGATTTTTTGTTTTATAAAGGTAATTACTATACTAGTAACAAAACATTTTTTGCTTTTCTTCTTATTTCGGTATTGACATAAACTTGGCTAAATTTCAGCAGTGATCATTGTCCATCAATATGTCATACGCAATTCTTGGTCTTATTTGCAACATTTGTTTAGGTTTTATTTTGATCGGTATTTGGTTTCTGTTCAATGATATGATAAATATTATTATTTTGTAGTATCCCTTTGTTAGTATCATTTTTCGTTGAGTTTTTGTTATTTTTCGTTTCACTAACTGATATATTGTGATGTTGTAGTTTTGGATTTGGTGTGTATTGGATTAATGCTTATTATCAGTTTAGGTATCATAATTTTAAAATGTTTTAATGTATAGTATCAGAATTTAGTTATCGGTGACAGTTTTTAGTTATCGGTTTTTTGTTATCGATAGCAATTTTTAGGTATCAGTTTTTTAAGATAACAGTTTTTAAGTTAATAGTTGATTAAATTTTGATATAATTATAGTATCAATATCTTCTCTTTTATTGTTTCTTTTCATTTTTTGATTGATTTTCATCTTCTATTTGTTGTTCATGTTGTCTCTTAGCTCTTTTCTCTTGCCTCCGCTGTTCTTCTTATTCAATTGTCCTTATTTTAGCGTTAGTTTACTAGTTTAACTGTCGTTTTACGTCTAGAAAATTTTAGAACTCGAGCAACCTCAGGCCATGACATTCAATTAGATTCAAATGAACTTCGACTTCACAACGCGACTACCTCCACAAAAGCAAGAAGCGATATTCAAATCTGTTCAGGTTTTAGACTCGAGCAACTCAACGCTTCTGGCACCATCAAAACTCTAGCACCAAAGGCGACGAAACTCTATATTGAAGCAGCAATACTTCGACGGTGTTAGCAGCGGCTTTCGGTTTTAGGCAATAACGGCGTGACTTCCCAAATCAACGCGTATTGGAAAAACACGACGGGTCAAAACTTGAGCATGAAGGTGGGTGAGAGAAAAGGAGGAAAGCGTAGCGGAGATCTGGAGATGGAGAAGAAGAAGAAATCGTAGCGGGGATCTAGAGATGGAGAAGAAGAAGAAAGCGTAGCGGAGATCTGGAGATGGAGAAGAAGAAGAAATCGTAGCGGGGATCTGGAGATGGAGAAGAAGAAGAAAGTGTAGCGGAAGATGAGGAGCGTAAATTGATCGATAAATGGAATTGAGAAGTTGAGCACTTGAAAATTGGGCTTTGGATCAGTCCTTATAGGAAAAAAATAGACGGCTGCCCCTGTGCTTAAATTATTAGAATAATTTGTCATTTACAATATTTTCTCCTATTAAATATTTATTCATTTTTTTAATATGAATGCGGTTTCAAGTATCCGTTTAAAGACTTATACATCAATGGACTCAAAAGAGATATGATGATTCAATTAGAAACAAATGTACGAATAATCCAGAAAACAAAAATAAACGTTAAGCAGACTAAGAGACATACATTAAAAAATAGGGATGTATACTTAGTGACGGGACACAATAGAGTTAATTACGTCATCAACAATTCGTTCAAGCCTTCCAACTTCGAGTTGCATTCAATATTTGTATTCTCTACCCATTCAATATAGCAGTTGATCAATCCACTGAAAATAAATATTCACGTGCATTTTAAATATTAACCATTTCGGGAATCACATCTACATAAAATAATTATATTTCATAGATTGCAAAATAAAATATTGAATAATTTTTTTTGTTATATTAGTATGTAAACTCGTAAGCATATGCTATGTGCATTGAATAAAAAAATTGGTCCATTTCAAAAATCTTAAAACGTCTTTTATGGTTCTCTCTGATTTCCACTGCACAAATCCAATTTAAATAATAGAGTTAGCGGAAAAAGAGAAAAAAATATTATTCTTTAAATCTGAATGTGTAATGGAAACCATAAGACCATAGAGATCATGTTTATATACGTGTGTAATGAAATCAGTCGACATTAACTACTCATGAAAACCGACATTAACTAGCACAAAATTTTGCCAAGCGCGTGCAACGCAAGCAAAATCACAGAAAGCTCAAAAGTTATTATCCAGAAGTGTTTTTGGTCCACTGAGAAACAGTGGCCAATGAACCATCGGCGAACATCCAACAATGGTCCACAGTTAAATTGTCGCACAATTGAGGCAGTGCAAATAATTTACCCTTTTCTAGTCTACAAAAATGATTGTGTCAATTCAACCATTAAATAAAAGTGTCAACTCATAGGCCAACACGTACGTGCTTAACAGAAAAATACGGTTAAGCTTTGATTAAAAAACATTATCATAAGCCAAAAAGCTAGGCAATATGGGCTCTATCATTGTTCCGGAGATTTTATTATGAAGTGTCACTTGGAGATGTTGATAGGGTTAGGTTAGACACGTATTGAATCTCATTTGTCAATTATTATTATTTTGTACAATGTTAGCTCTAAATGTATGAAATTTCGGTCTTTTACAAGGGGTAATGGTCGGTGGGATTATGAAGATGTTGATAGGTCTTTGTGCTTCTAATTTAGTTTAATTTGGGTTGAAGGGGTGCTAGGGAACACACATCTTTGCAATTCAGTTTCAAACGCGGTTGCTATAATTGGAATTCAACTTCGATTGATGACAGTTGGGTATTTCAAATTCATTACACGATCCCAGATCGTTAAACTTTTCAGCTCCGTTGAGTAAAATACTGAATGATTACTGTAACGATCCTAATTTTAAGTAATATTATTTAGTATATTTGATTACTTAAATTAAATTAAATAATGTAATGATCAGTGGATTGAGATTTGTGATTAATAGAAGGGTAGCCGTGTCCTTTAAATAAATAAACTAAAGAAATTAAAATAAATAACTTAGGATAAACAGATAAGGGTAATATATGAATAAGTAGTATCCTTATACTCTAAACCCTCACATACATTCATTTTACACATTCATTCTCACAAATAAAAACCGAAGAGACCGACCACCATTAGGAAAGCAAGAAGAAGATAAAACTAAAATCAATGGGAGGAAGTGTAACAAGCCGAATTCCACGGTCCGGATTTTTTCCAATAATGTTAAAACCCAAGTCCACTGAAACCCGAGTTGGGAATCTGGTATCTTGCAAATAGGCAAAGAAAAATATATCAGAGCTCAATTAAATATCTCATATCGGAATTGACTAAAATATAATAGTAAGTAAATACTCACCAATAATAACACTTTCTAAACAAGTGCCTTAAAACTGGAAAGTCTTTGCCATCCACCTAATCTGTAGGATGTTATGAGGAGGAGGTCAGAACAAAAGTTCTGATGAATGAATAAATCATATACTTTTAGGCTTAATTCTACATATATCGTTTTATTTCATTTACTCTTATATTAGGTTCGTTAGGTTATAATACTCTCGCCTCTGTTCATGAATCGTGTCCATCTACTCCATAGTAGATTAAATTTAATAACTAATATACACATATATGTAGCTATATGTCCAATGACCATATTGGTCCTAGGTACCACTCATGGTACCTTCCGTCCTCCTGGAAAGGGCTCCATCGTCTTGCTTTGAGAGCGTTTCGTAACTACATATGTAAAGGACTGCTTCGTAAGGCCTACAATACAGATGCTCCATAGTCTTGCTCCATAACTATATCTGCAAAGGACTTCTTCATACGGCCTACAATACAGATACACCATCGTCTTGCTCGTGAGTGTTCCGTAGTTACATATGTAAATGACTACTTCGTAATGCCTACAATATAGATGCTCTGCTACTTACTATGAAAACATAAATCGTGTCCACACTAGTTCATGCCAGTGCTCGGACATCCACAATGTACCACCCGGTGCGTACATTGACGACTACATAATCGTTATGCCTACTATCTGAATCCCACCAACAAGGTCTACCGTGTACGGAATTCAGGCGGGGATTTTCTATATCTGTAAAGGATTGCTCCGTTAGGCCTACAATAAGATATTCTAGTTGGTATATCTTTTTTTCATCGTGGATATGGCCCCATGCAGCCACCCTTCAACTAACCGAAAGACTTCTAAAGAGTTAAGTGGTCGTTTCATGCTGCAAACAATCTAACATCCAAATGGCGATGTCTCTCATCCAATGTTTCGATAGTGAAAAAATTATTAGCCTGATGGTTTAACTCTAGTCTTTTTCGAAATCGCTCTTGGTCTTGATGCTGGCCGATATCCGCATGCTACTATCCTTAAAGTTACTTGCAAGTATTGGACATAGGAATACCTTACTCCGAACACCAAACCCTTCTGATTTCCTACAAAGGTCTACTTCATTAGGCCTACAATGCAAATGCAATCAAGGCATACTCTCTTGATGGAACACCTACAGACCTGCCTCCGGGGGTGCAGCTTCATTAGGCCTACCCAGAGGGCCATCCTAGAGTATCCCCACGTCTCGTTAAAGTCTCGTACTTCCTTGAATCTAAAAAATACTAAGTTGGACGTGGTGCTTTATTTTTAAAATCCATGATGAACTGCTTTGTTAAACGCTTCATCTTTTAGGCTGCTCCAAATGCATCTCAATTCTTTTATTAGACCCTAAGCCAAATCTTCTAATTTGCGTTTAGTTTACTTTCTTATTCTGTTAGCTACTTATTTACCCTAGTTAGCATATTCTTGCCCTCGTCTCACTTCTATCTATTGTGGGATTTCCATTTATTTAATAGGAAATGCTGTTGGTATGAGCCTCATTCATTATCTTGCTTATTTAACTTAATATAAATCTTAAGTTCATTAATATAAGCCTCTTTTATCATTCCTGCTTTATATGCGTATTGACTTAATATAAATTATCTAAACAAGATTCTATCATTATTATTTGCTCATTAATTTATTCAAAGTCTCAAAATAAGCTTTTTCGTTCTTATTGCTTACTTATAACCTATGTTATAATTCTACCTGTAATTGTTATTTTCTCTACTTTTATAGTCCGTACATAGTTCCAACATTTCTTTTCTGTTCTAATATGCCTTCTTTTATTCTGATATAGAATATTATTTTATTCTCTTATATTATATAATTCACTTATCATAATAAACTATCTTCTTAAATAGTCCGTGCAGTGAATGTAGACCTAGGTTCGCTATGGTTTACAGCTTCAAGTTCGTATCTAATAATTTACCTGATTCATGTCATACTTTGCTTTATTATCTTCTATTCTAGGAAGTATTTTATTTTATTTGGTTGGTTATGAAAACTATATTTAAAAATCCATTTCTATATTTCAATATTAAATAATACTATAAACAATAATCCGTAACTGCTAGATATTTCTTTTACTATTTTGGAATAGTGTAAAATACAGTGGTTACTCTATTTTACACCAATTCTCTTTTTCTTTCTTTTATTCTAGCGATTACGTTCATTGTTGCTTTTTAAATATTAAATTATCGAAATGTGTCCTATTTTCTAAACCAACTAATTGACTTTTCACTTACTTCCAAATCCGGTTATTAGATTAATTAACTTTTCTCATTTTAACCTAATTTATTATAGTAATTCCATTCCTCAAACTTTTATTACTTTACATATTATTTCCTTCATTTCAGTATTCTTAATTATTTAATCCATATTCGTGTTTAATCTATTCTAATCCATACGCGAAGAGAGAGGAGAAAATAGAAGAAGAATGATGCATAGAAATTCAAAATGTAGAAACAGGTATAAATAAATATTAATACTGTAAATAAACTGTAAATTCCTTACAATTCAACATAACTTAATTATTAGGATTAATTATTGAATAAAATTATCTAAATGGGAATTTAACGATAATATATCCTAAATTTAAAAGATACATAAATAAATCCACTCACATTGCTAGCTTTCCAAATCTCCCTGTTTTTATTTCAGATCTGTCCATAGCATCTATATTCACCTCCCTTGTAATCCCTATTTAGAATTACAAATGATATATTTACTGATCTATAATATTTAAAAGAGAAAAGGGAGAGATTTGGATTAGAAATTGCAAATAAAACTTAGATCTAGGGTTTTACCTTTGACATAGCCTTCTGATTTGAGCCAATTCCTAATTCTCTAATTAATTTTATTCTCTTTCTATTTAGATCTAAATTCGTATGAATTAGATGTAAAATTTTACTATTAAGAAAGTGCAGAAGATATAGAAAAATGGCAGTGCTTTTGTAAGCAAAAGAAAAATAATGAGGATAAAAATGAGGCTCTGCACCTATATTTATAGTGGTTCAAATCAATGCTAACCATTAGATATAAACCCTAAAATGTAAATTGTACACTCAGTCTATGGACATTAAATTAATATGTTTTCTTCTACGTTTGTTTTTATTTCAAATTGTTTCCCCAACAATCTTTTCATTAATCATCTTCCCCTTCTCTCTCGCAATCGATGGAAACATATATTTTTAAATGCGACGCTTCTTTTAAATAAGATTCCCCTATTAGTCACCCAATTAATAGATTTCATATATACCTAGAATTAATTTACTATTCAATTAATCACTTCCTGCATCGTGATTTCTTACCAAATTAATATGCCAATCAACACCATATTAATTCATCACATATATGCATATTAATTTATTTTATTAATTAAAAATTGATTATTAACTGGTAATTGATTACTTGCATAAATTACTCTTCCTCTATCTTATTCTCTTGCACTAACAGATATGTTTCTAATCATATCAATTAGTTGCTACAATATATATTCTCTTTCTTGTCAGTTCCTATCAATGAATCACCTCTATTAATAATTGAATATTAATTTCCCTTTTAAACAAACATCGTCAATCAATCTTGCATATTAATTGATTTTATATAATTTCTCTCTCTAATTTATTTGTTACACAAATATATATGTATTCCAAATGATATTAATTAGTTGTTCCATCTACAAACATTTCTTTATTTTAAAATTTCATACGCATATAACTTAATTAAATTATTTGCATATATAATTGCAATTTAACGCGGGGTGTTACAGGAAGCTTACTCAACTTAATCCAAGATCAAATCTCAACTCCTGCAAAGTTAAGGTGAATAATATGTTACATCTCATGTTTTTAATTGTTTTAGGTTTTAGATTGAATCCAAACTATTTTGCAAAGATTTTGCCATGTTTTGATTGTTGAAAAGAGATAAATATGCTTGCTGATGATTTAGGCTATTTTATATGGATTTTATGATATGTTTTAATGTGAAAACCTTATTAAATGACATCTAACTGCCTAGTGATTTTAGATATGTTCAAAAATGATATTTTGGAGATGGCATTCAATTTTCATAATTTTTTGAATTAATGTGGATTACAAATTTTCTAGTAAAGAAAACTGCTATTTTGGGTTAAATTATTTACGGTTATTTTTTTTGGGTCAAAAATTAATATATGTTAGAAAAAATATTAAAAATGATTTATGAAATTTTTTATAAATTTTTCCAAAGTGTTTTAATAGATATATAAAATTATTTAAGACATGCGACTTAAATGTTTATATTTATAAAAGAGAATGGGCATTTTGTAAAAAATTTAATTTGTCCATTTCTGAAATTTCAATAGTACTTTTAGAAAAGAAATTAACAATCAATCATGTTTTGACAAACAATGCAGGTTAGTTGAAAATAATTACTTTAAAAGGTAAAAAATAAGTTTAAACATGCTTTTTACATGTTTCGCCACTTTCGGCACCTAGCTTTCGACTTAGTTCCTCCGCCTCCATCACCATCGAAACCAATGTGCATGGTATCAAAGACTTGATACGTAGTGAAATGGACTAGAATGAGAGGTATGAAGTCGAAACAAGGGGTTCCGAAGGGGTCGAAGCTTTACTTTGTTTTTAAATGAAAATGCATTTGCTTTTCTTCTGCTTTCGACTTGGTTAGCTTCCAACTTGGTCAAATTGTTTTTAAAGGAATGGTTTTGAAAGAGGTTGCACCTTTTTTTTTAAGTGAATGCTTTCTAAGAGGCTGAAACCCCTTGCAACCTCATCTTACCTTTCAAAGCGATGCTTTCGAAAGGGTTTCTTTGTTTTAAAATCCAAGCCGCTTCTCCAATGCTTTTGAAGGGTTGTTTTGACACCATCACTTTCTTGCTTAGGAAATTGTTTTTGGTAGAGTGCTTTCGACATAACTGTTTTATGACTCTTTGTTTTGTTGAAGGTAAAACCCAAATGTTTCGAAGGGAAAGGTTTTAAGTAGTTTCGAAAGGTTATTCCACATGTTTTACTTGAATCCAAATGTTTTTGAAAGGTTTGATTTATGAAAAGGATTTAGTGTTTTCGAAAAGTTTAAGATAAAGATTTTGAAGGAGCGGTTCCCCAATGGTTTTGAAAGGTTTTAAATGGAAGATTCCAATATTTTCGAAAGGTAATGTTTGTAGCGTTTTGATAAGGGGATGTCTAAGGATTTAAAGCTTTCAAAAGAAACGTTTTTCAACGTTTTCGAAAGTTTTATTAAGAATGGTTTTGAAAGGTATGCCTTGGCCTTTCTCCCTAAGGTTTTACTTGGTTTCGAAAGGAGTACTTTCAATGGATTCGAACGGGTACTTTCAAAGGCTTAAATGCTTTCATCAATAAAGTTTTGTGTAAAGTATATATATCATGACAAGGTGATTTGAGTAAATCATAAAGTATATTTTCTTGGTTTATACTATGATTTAAAGGTTTAAATCAATTTGAGAAAATGTTTTCAGGGAAAATTTTATGGGCAGATGTCCCTAAGTAAAATAACTCAAATATTTGAATACCAGATGAGACTGGTACAGGATCGCGCCCTATACATTAGCTATTAGCCCCTAGCTAATATAGTCCAAAATTCCAATGTGTAGGGCTTTGTCATAGGTAAGACCAAAATGGTGTTACACACAGAAAGAAATATATAGAGTATGGATAGGTTATTGGTGAGTCCGTAATGCCGTTAGGATCAATTGACCCTGGAAGAAGTAAGTTAGGGACAGACCGTCTAGAAGAGGAGTATCTAACAAAAGTTATATTATTTGTTTATTTTGTTTGTTAGGCCCGAGTCAAATAAGGGTTAGTAGCTAGCCAAACAAAACTATAGTGTTCGGACAGATAGTCCATTTGTTACTTGATTTATAAGCTTATATGATATTATTTTATTGCTTTAACCAGTTTTGGTTGCAGGATTAAGATTTGCAAAAGATATGTTTTAAAAGATCATTGGTGAGGGGAAATCCATTCCGCTAAGCGGCATGGTCTCATTTAATATTAAATAATTGAGATGTATTGTATTATTCACATCAGACTTTATATCTGACTCGGAGTTTTCATTTTTCCCTTAAAATCTCGGGTGCTCAAAATTGATTTGAGTGGGCTGGGGGTTGAGAATTTATAGATTTTAGTAGGTGGACTAATAAAGCTTCCGAAAATGAGCAGGATGCTGAAATTAGCTATTTAGGAGTTGTTTTGTTTTCGCTGTGTTGTATTAAGTCCGTTATGACTATTTAGTACTCTGGTCAACCAAGGGGCATCATCATATGTCGCTCTTGGCATATTTATGTAATAATTATATCTGATCTGAACCTACAGAACGATTGGGATTATGTAACTTGGATATGAAAAGTTGTTTTGAAATGTAATCAGAAAAGTGTTTTAACCTGATGATTTTATTTCATATTCAAGTGCTTCTGCTATTATGGATACCATTAACATTACCGTACATGGTCAATGGAAGTTAATATACTGTGGATGACTGCAACATCTATAGGTCTTAGCTTCGGGCCTTTAGATGGGTATGTTACAAAAACCAAAACCAATCGCTTAACAAACCAAACCGAATTGAAACGATCAATCTTTTTTTGTTCGATTGGTTTTCCAATTCGAACCAATAAATGCTCACCCCTCGTGCGTTGAACCTAAATTATTGATGGTATAACCATTCTTTTAGCTCATAACTTTTTTTAAAAATGGTGCATTTATTAGCCTTACAAATAAAATGAATGGTGACCAAAATGAGATCCCAAACAAAATATACAAAAGTTCAACGTGTATACAAAAGCAATGTATATATTCAAATTTGTTATAATAAACAAATAATAATCGGATCTAAACGAGGTCAAGTAAAAATAGACCGTGCATGATCCTTACAAAATAGGATCGAGCCTAGCCTAGTTCTTAAAGAAAAACATTACTCATATTAACAAGGCGAGTTCAGTCCGATTTTGGGTCAAAACCCATATCCTACCAACTTCAGAATTGTTCTATAGGGTTGATTTAAGGCTAGCTTAGATCTACATTTCCACTTTAAGTTTCATTTTACACCTCAAATCTTCTTCATTTTAACCAAATAATAGTTAAGACTGTTAACGGTAACTTTTCCATTATTATATTATTAAAAATCAGTTGTTTACTTATCTTAGCTAAATTGGTGCACTGACAAAACCAGTATGATAGCACCAAATTCAATATTTTCAATACTAAGGCATCAATATTTTAAAATTATAAAATCATAATTTACCAGTCCACTTATATTCGCAGAATTAGTCATCTTATGAGTATTTAGGCTCCAATATGGATTTACTCAGCACCATTAGTGAGATGTTTTGAACTTATCGGTTTTGAGTATCGCTAAGGAGTTCATTTTAATAGCTTTTACAAATGGTTTACTTGTATATAAAACAATGACTGAGGTCCATACATATAAAACCACCAATATAATGGATTAAAAGTAAAGCGATCAATATACTACAATGATTTTGGTCGTTTCTCTAAACATCTAAGATGTGTGTTTTTAAAAACTTCCGAGCACTCATTTCTATAAACATCCATAATTAAATAGAGCCATTCATAAACAATCAAAACCAGTGCGAAAACTCCAAGGTGAAATCTTATAAGATAGTAAATGACCATATTTAATTTGGTAATCGGTTCAATGACATTGATCGGACTTCATTTTTCCCATTGGTGTCTTTATTATGTTACATGACAAAATATATGATGAAACTAACAGATTTAAAGGTCTGCCTTTGGGAGAATTATATAATTTGGACATATAGTTTAACTCTTTTAGCGAATCATGTAAAATAAAATAAGATCGTATTTTTATTTCAATTGTATATAATTTTATAATGGGATATAAGTAATTTTTGAAATACATTAAAATATACACAAGTAGAAAGTCCTTAGAAAAAGTATTTAATCGATTGCAATTACCAAAATATTCATAAACATGAATATTGGCTCATGTCAAAATACTTGTCCTTAACGGTGAGTATAAAATCAACATCATAATGCCGTATATGTGAAAGTGTATAGGATCATGTATGGTTAAGATAAGTATTATATATGTGCAGTATTATAAACAGATAAAAGGTAGATTAAGTAAAGTAAAAATAAGCACACCGGACTTTTTATACTGGTTTGCACCACTGTTCTACGTCCAATCGTAGAATCTCTATTCTTGCTTTAACTCACTAAATCCCTCGCTTTGCCTGGAGAAATAGGCCTCTACACTTGCTTGAGCCGCTGAACATGTCTTTTTACACTATCTTAGTAGAAAATAAATTTCTACATTAGTTGTGTTTTTGATACACTGATTTGCCCATTTACAGTACAAGCTCATATTACTCACAAGAATGTTTATACTTGAATGAACGAAAGTTTGGGATATGTAATAGTTTGAAGGTTAATAAAAGCATATTAGAATAGTCTAGGGTTTTCAGAAAATCAAAAAATAAAGATTGAAATCAGAGAATTAGTTAAACAAATTGTTGAAAAACATAGCAATTTATAAGCATGAATGGTTCTGATTAAGAGATCGATAACCCTTCATTGCAGAGGGTTGTGGCTGATGGTGGAAGAAGAGATATGCTCATTTGAAGCGAAAAGGAGTTTTAGATTTGTCTCTGGAAAATCAAAATGAAGTGGGCACCGGTGCATCGGTGGGCTTCCACCAGCCTACCTGTGAGCACTTAAATTCCAATTTCCAAAGGCTTTCAAATTTATTTAAAAAAATATAAAACCTTGTATTTGCTTATATTTAAAATATGAAATGTTTATGTAACTTCTTGTGAGTCTTAACATCATAATCCAAGACAATTGGACTCATAATAAAATAATCTTGAAGTATTCTTTCCACGGTAGCTAATCGACGTTCTTTGAAGCTTGATGTGATTCCAGTTCTTCTTTTAAAGGCTGTAGCAACATTTCTCTAATTAGTGTAGTTGAAATCTACTATTTGGAGTTGTCGTCATCAAACCCGAGGATTATAATTCTAACATTCTCCCCTCTTTTGATGATGACAACATTTATATGCATTTTCGTAAAATATTTTAAATTCAATAACACACATGCCAAAATGCAATATTCCCTTTTAGTAGAAAAGATATGTCAATGCTCCCTCTGAATGTATGCATATGAGCGTTTCTCCTCCTTTGTCACATCAAAAAGTGATATTATATGCACGTAACAAGCCACAAACACAAATAATGCAATAACAAAACACAGACATAGAAAACATAGACGAGATCATTGATAAGAGCACAAATAACACATTAACAAAGCATAAACACACACAATATGAACATAATACAAATGTCTACAATGTTCAAGTAGACAAGTGCCAATAGTTTTTAAAGTACAAACTAACTAGCTAACAACAACAAATATGCAAAGTGCATAATGCAAACACCATAGTAAATACCATAATACAAATTAACGCAAATAGAAGTCATAGAGCGACACCAATGTGAAGGAGATGGATATCAAGGAGAATCATGATAGCCAGAAGGAGTAGCAAGGTCAGATTCAAAAAACCTTATGTGTTGTTTGGCCTATGCTAGAGGACAAACTAGAGAGCCTGAAGCATGAGCAAAGTTAGCATGTAGTCTCGGTCCTCTCCTTGTTGATCCCATCCTGATTGGTCCGGGAGCTTGAAATGTCAAACCAACTTTGTGCAGTCCTGCATGGATGTAATGAATAGAAGGCTGGGAAACAACCAACAGTTGGAGAGCAGCACTGACCTCATTACTAGCGCCTACACCACTCTCTCTAGTACATACAAAACCAGATAGTCGTGTCAATAATGATCTAATAATTCCAATCTCTTTCTTTCGCGCTAACTGCTCTTCTCATACTTATTGAATCATTTGTTCTTGTCTTTCGAGGATAGCAAGTATACAAGCTTCCAAAGGAGATGTCTGCATAGAAGAGTCTTGAGGCGGAGAAGAGGGTCCAAGAATGTCTTCTTAAAATGTCTCCTGTACAATGGTCTCGATAGTGATTTCATCGAAAGTATATGGAATTTTCATAGCTTTTAATACTTTGCTATCAATCACAGTCGAGGAAGGATGTCTAATAGGAGTCTTGTCATCTAAAACAATAAAGAAACGTCGAAGAACCATAGTAATAAGATTTCCATATGGGTTATATCTTCTCCTTCACCTGGCCTATTCTCAACCAAATTATTCATAATAGCATTCACTCAATTAACCCAACATTTCCCAATATGGCATATGTGGTCTTATGAACAAACGGATAAATCTCATCAAAACTATCGATCTTTGGAATCAAATTATGTTGTAATATACGAGTAATAATGCGAGCTAAATGGATTAAGTTAGATGCAGTCCAGTTTCCATGAATATTGTTAAGAATTAATCGTAAAATGGTTCTTCGTCGGATATAATTCCGTCTAAAGGCAATCCGTCCGAAGAAATTCCTAAATTTTCCCCTATTCACTTTCATTGAAAGCAATTTCCATGTCCTTAACACTATGATAAAACCATACCACTATCGTCATGACCTACTTCAAGATTTGCATAGAAAATCGCAAAGCGGCGAGGATAAATATCAATCTCATGCACATTTATGATTATAATATTCACCAATTCAATCCGGGTGAATAAGTTTTGAATATCATAAACATTTAAGGAATTTAAATTTAACGAATGGCCTCCTAAGTGTTCATTTGCCATTAAAGTTCTGAATTTCTTATTGTTCTCACATTTGTTTCTCAGCCAGCTTTCTACTTCGTTAGTCAGAATTTGTTCAATGGATCGAAAGGAGGTGGAAGATATGCTTCTTTTCCCTCTTGCCATAATAAAATATTTGATTTTTAACCAAGAAAACAATGAAATCTCAATGAATTTGGGTTTGGAAATGATATGCAAGGCTCGAGAAAACTGATTTTGGTTTTAAAAATGAAAAAGGGGTAAGAAGAAGAGAATATAGGCAGCTTCGGCTGTGAATAGAAAGCGACGCCGGGGGACTGGTTTACCCTAACCAGTGCACCGTTATGAGGTTTTAACTACACATTCCAAAAGGCTTTGAGTATAAAAGAATTTATCATATATAAATAATTACGTGTGAAATCTAATTTTGTTGGGCCTAGTGATTTATATTCGTATTTCTGAATTTTTCTACATTTTCGAGATTTATGATTTTAAGTTTCTAAAAATCTTTTAAATGCTATATTATAAGAATTTTTATAATTGAACATTTATACGATTTTGAAAAAATAATCAATGGAATATATTTCTGTGTGATATTTAACTTGTAAACAAAATTAACTTATAAAATTGGTTATATTTACACAACTATATATTATTTATCAAAGAATATTAAAATATTCAATAGACTAGAATTCTTAATTTTTTTTTGAAAAACCAAAATTTGTTATTTTATATTAAATTATATCGCTTATAGAACAAATTCCTAATTCACATCGTAGTTCAATATATGCATTTTCATTGAAAGGTTTGATAAATATATTTGCAATTTGATTTTCAGTATCTATGAATGTTAGAGTAATATTACCTTTTCAAAATGATCTCTTAAAAAGTGGCATCTAATATTAATGTTTTAGTTCCTAAGTGATTTACAGGATTTTTTACTAAATCTATAGCACTGATGTTATCGTAGTAGATAGATGATTTAGTTTAGTTAACACCAAAATCCTTTAGAGTTTGCTGCATATAAATTATCCGAGCGCAAGCTAAAGCAGCTAAAATATATTCTGCTTCACATGTAGATAAAGAGACACAATTTTGTTTTTTGCTGAACTATGAGACTAAGTATTGACATAGAAAATGACAAGTACCACTGGTGCTTTTTCCATTAGTACGACATCCACCAAAATCAGCACCGCTATAGGATACTAATTCGAATGGACATCCTTTAGGATGGAAAAACTGTATTCCTTAGTTCTAATTAGATACCATAAAATCTTTTAACAGCTTGTTGGTGTGACTCCTTAGGATTAGCTTGAAAACGAATATAGAGGCACACAATCATCTGTTAGTTCGTGAGATTATGGTTTTGCTGACGACAATAACCTTAGAATAGATTATAAAATACAAATACTAACATTATAAGTTTAGATATATATGTATATGCAGGATTTAACCATGCAGGTACCAAGAATGAAGACTGTACAATATAGAGATTCAAGATATCGAGATAGAAGACTCATGAGTATCAAGATTGTCAAGATTTCAAGGTTAAGTATTTTTATTAGGAATTTTGTTAAAACTCATAGAAAAGCACTGGCATCTTAAAATCCAATTTATTCGTGGAATGGAATCCACTTCGAGCTTGTTAAAGAGATGGAACCCTAAGTAGGATGGAACCTACGAAAAATCTAGTAAAACATTGTTTTGTATCCGCTAACTCTTTATTCAAAATGATTTTTCAAAATTATATCCTGTTTTCAATTTTTTTCTTCAAAACTTTCCTTTTAAAAGATTCAAAACCCTCTGTCCTAATTTTAAATAATTTTAGCCTCAAAATTATCTTTAATTTCAAAGTCAAATTACTCCTGATTTTAAACTATCTTTTAATATAATATATTTAACTTTTAAAGATTTATACTTAGATTAAATATAAAATTATAGTTAAATTCTATATATATTATTCTCTGTATTTACTTATGAATTTTAACTATAGTCAAGTATATTTATAAAAGTTTAAAATATTTTTAATATAAAATAAAATTTATTTTCAAAGAAAATCAAAACACCAAAAAATCCTTTGGGATGTCGACATGCCCAAGTATCCCATGTCGACATGGTGTCAGTTGAGTTCAAAATTTAAATTTCAAAAGAAGTGTCTATTCGCCATAACTCTTCCTGAATGGACATGGCTGTTGTTCTTCTATAAATAGGGGTTAGCTTCAACAAATTTTATATCAGATTTTTTGGTTTTTCACTCCTCTTCTTCTTCCACATTTCTTAATACATATTCTTACCATTACTCTACCGAAATCAACATTGAATCGAACTCGATTACTTCTAGTTTGATTCTCTATCACTATCTCTACAAGATTCTCAGTGCTATTCAGAGTTATAGACTTCTTTGTAATCTATTAAGCGAGAAAAGGTATGATTGTAGCCTCGGAAATCAATCAAGAGAAAAAAAGGTGTGGTTGTAGACATGGTAAATCAGTTGGGTAAACTTGTGGCACGGAAATCAAGTATCTCTACCTAGAGGATAGAAATTCTGAAGGGTGTACCTCGTAGCCTTGAAACCGAGGGTGTAGTTGTACAATTGCTTTTGAAAGGAAATTCGTACTTGTGTTGCAGGACTGGATGTAGGGTCACTCCGAACCAGTATAAAATCCGGTATATTCTTTCCTTTACTGCTTTTATTTTATTTCTGCATCTGTGTTTGTTTCTGTGATCATATCTGTGTCTGTATATTGCATACATCGCTGTCTAAATTAACATAAACCCAAAAAGATTTAGTAATTCTTTATTAACACTATTCACCCCCTCTCTAGTGTTAGTCCTAGCCTTAAGATCCGTAGTCCGCATTTTCTCACAATTAGTATCAGAGCAAGGTTTTCAAAGTTTCATAATCTGATTTTTGAAAATATTTTTAAAATGGCTATATTTGTTAATACTAGTTTAGAAATTTTCAAACCATAATTGTTTCTTGAGTCTGCATATAATCAATATTCAAATTCAATTTGTCTACGAAGATTGTTTGATGTGCAGGAATCATGCTTTAAGGGTGTAGAGGAATCAATCCACAACGGACAAATTGTGCAGATCAGAAAGAACAAATGGATACTTGATAGTGGATGTTCTAGACACATGACTGACAATCCAGATATACTGACTGATATAATAGACGGAGGACTGGTTAACTTTGGAGACAATTCAAAAGGATATGTGATTGGCATCGGCAAAGTCGGTAATTCTGAAACTCCTACTATTACTAATGTTTTGCTAGTTAAGAATCTGAAACATAATCTGCTAAGTATAAGTCAACTGTGTGATAAAGGATATAAAATTAAATTTAAAAAAGATAAATGTCACATTGAAGATAATAATTCAACCATTATATTTGAGGGAGTTAGGAAAAAGAATATTTATATTCTTAGTATGAAAGTTTCAAATGATAACCTGTATCTATTGGCAAATACAAGTGACCCTTGGATTTGGCATAAGAGATTTGGGAATTTGAATTTCAAACTCTTATCTAGACTGTCAAAACATGATCTAGTAAGAGATCTCCCTAAAATTTTAAAGTAGATAATACTCTTTTTATTAAAAGAATAAAATGATATTCAACTAGTACAAGTTTAGATGATATCATTTTTCATTCAACTAATTTTGAAATGAATAATGAATTTTCTGAAATAATTTCAAAAGAGTTTGAGATGAGTCATGTGGGCGAATTAAATTTCTTTCTAGGATTACAAATAAAACAATTAGATAATGGTATCTTTATTAGTCAAGAAAAATATGCTAAAGACCTAATTAGTAAATTTGGTTTGACTACTGCGAGTGGAAAACCTACTCCCATGGCAACCAATGAGTAACTTAGTAAAGAAAATCTCTCGAAAGATGTAGATCAAAAACTATATAGAGGAATGATTGGATCACTACTCTATATTACTGCTAGTAGACCTGATATCATGCATAGTGTTTGTCTCTGTGCCAGATATCAATCCCAACCTAAAGAGACCCACTTAAAAGCCGTAAACGAATCATAAGATATGTTAAACACACATCTAATTATGGTTTATTCTACCCTAAAAATGATTCTTTTGACTTAATATCTTACTGTGATGCTGACTATGCTGGTTGTAAATTAGACCAAAAAAGTACGTGGGACTTGTCACTTTTTGGGGCATTCTCTGGTTTGTTGGCTTAGTAATAAGAAAACATGGTTTCTTTATCAACAACTGAAGCAGAGTATATTTCTGCTACTTTGGCTTGTTCTCAAGTAATATATATGCAACAAACCTTAAAAGATTTTTGTTTAAAATTTTCAAAATCACCAATTTATTGTGACAGTACGAGTGCGATAAATTTATCCAAAAATACTACTCAACATGCTGGAACTAAACATATTGATATCAGATATCATTTTCTCAGAGATAATATAAGTAATGAAGTAGTTACTCTCGATTATATCAATTCTGAAAATCAAATTGGTGATATTTTAACAAAACCCTTAAATGAATCAATTTTTACTAAATTAAGAAGAGAATTAGGTATTTTTTCTATAACTGAAATATAAAATATAAATAACAAGTACAGTTAATAATTAATGTTAAAATTAAATAGTAAAAATAAAAAGGACCATGTCGACATCCCCCATATACCCATGTCGACATGCAACCTTTTTAAATTTTGAAATTTTTCCCACCAAAATTCAAAATAATTGGTTATATATTCTTCACATTTTCGAAATTTTATTCATCCTTTCTGTTATCTCTCTGTTATTCTCTCTGAAATCAAATAATCAATGGCCTCCTCTTCCAAATCAAACATAAAATCAACCTTTTCATCCCCTCTCTTACGTCTGGTCCATTTCAACGTACTACTCTCGCTCGTGTGGCTAAAATAGAGAACTCTCTGTAGGATGCACTTCAGATGATAACTGAAATTCAAGTGACTCAACTTCGTATGGCAAAGGAACAAGAGATGCAAGGCAAGATTCTTAGGAATTTGCAAAAATTCCTAATGGATAACCAGGCCAATCCTATCTTGATTGATGAAGTCTCTTCGCTCGATCAAGAACAAGAGGCCAGCGAAGAAGAAGAAGAACCCATGGAAGAAGAAGCGCAAGCAGAAGATGATGACCAAGTCTTGTGTGTTGGAGAAGTGTGTTTTGACAAGAATGAGAATCTTGTCGAACAACATGGAAATTTCTATTTCCACTATCCGAACTGTTCGATTCATAGATCTCCTATGTTTAAAAACACACAATAGTTTCTTTTCTTTCTTCTCCATTGTTGTTTGTGTTTCTTTATGTTTTCTAAACGATCATGTATATACAGCTTCATACGCAATAAATAACTCGTATTCTTATATGAGTTTTAATTATAAGTACTATCGTGAATTCTTAGCTAGGGTAGTTAATAGTTTAGGACTATGTTTTAGTATTAGATTTAAGTGATGATTACTTATGATAACACTATCATTATAATCACATGTCATAGAGTGTTAGTTTTAGGGGTAGTTATATAGTTTGGAGTGAGTTTTTTGTTGATGACAAAGGGCGAGAAATGTAAAATAGGGTAGCTAAGCATAAATTAAGGGGGAGGGGGGGTTTATTAGTTTTAGGGGGAGTTATTAGGATGGAAGTAATATTTTATAAACAAAGGTTGTCATCATCAAAAATGGAGAGATTGTTAGTTCGTTTGATGATGGTTTTGATGACAACAACCTTAGAATAGATTATAAAATATAAATACTAACATTATAAGTTTAGATATATTTGTATATGCAGGATTTAACCATGCAGGTACCAAGAATGAAGACTGTACAGTATAGAGATTCAAGATATCGAGATAGAAGACTCATGAGTATCAAGATTATCAAGATTTCAAGATTTAAAGGTTAAGTATTTTTGTTAGGAATTTTGTTAAAACTCATCGATAAGCACCGGCATCTTAAAATCCAATTTGTTCGTGGAATGGAATCCACTTCGAGCCTGTTAAAGGGATGGAACCCTAAGTAGGATGGAACCTACGAAAAATCTAGTGGAACATTATTTTGTATCCGCTAACTCTTTATTCAAAATGATTTTTCAAAATTATATCCTGTTTTCAAAATGTTTTTTCAAAACTTTCCTTTTAAAAGATTCAAAACCCTCTATCCTAACTTTAAATAATTTTAGCCTCAAAATTATCTTTAATTTCAAAGTCAAATTACTCCTGATTTTAAACTATCTTTTAATATAATATATTTAACTTTTAAATATTTATACTTAGATTTAAATATAAAATTATAGTTAAATTCTATATATATTATTCTCTATATTTACTTATGAATTTTAACTATAGTCAATTATATTTATAAAAGTTTAAAATAGTTTTAATATAAAATAAAAGTTATTTTCAAAGAAAATCAAAACACCAAAAAAACCTTTGGGATGTCGACATGCCCAAGTACCCCATGTCGACATGGTGTCAGTTGAGTTAAAAAATTAAATTTCAAAAGAAGTGTCTATTAGCCATAACTCTTCATGAATGGACATGGCTGTTGTTCATTTATAAATAGGGGTTAGTTTCAACGAATTTTATATCAGATTTTCTAGTTTTTCACTCCTCTTCTTCTTCCACATTTCTTAATACATATTCTTACAATTACTCTACCGAAATCGACATTGAATCGAACTCGATTACTTCTAGTTTGATTTTCTATCACTATCTCTACAAGGTTCTCAGTGCTATTCAGAGTTATAGACTTCTTTGTAATCTATTAAGCGAGAAAAGGTGTGAATGTAGCATTGGAAATCAATCAAGGGAAAAAAGGTGTGATTGTAGCCTTGGTAAATCAATTGGGTAAACTTGTGGTCCGGAAATCAAGTATCTCTACCCAGAGGATAGAAATTCTGGAGGGTGTACCTCGTAGCCTTGAAACGAGGGTGTAATTGTACAATTGCTTTTGAAAGGAAATCCATACTTGTGTTGTGGAACTGGATGTAGGATAACTCCGAACCAGTATAAAATTCGGTGTGTTCTTTCCTTTACTGCTTTTATTTTATTTCTGCATTTGTGTTTGTTTCTGTGATCATATCTGTGTCTATATATTGCATACATCGGCGTCTAAATTAACATAAACTCAAAAAGATTTAGTAATTCATTATTAACACTATTCACCCCTCTCTCTAGTGTTAATCCTAGCCTTAAGATCCGTAATCCGCATTTCTCACATCATCATTACATCGGGGCAACTCGCAGTTAAGTATAATAAAGATCTAATTATACTTATATAGAGTTTTCGATAGACATCCTTACCATTCTCATCTTTATTTAGGTGAATAGTTATGCTTATAGGCGTTGGCTTGCTACTCGTATTATCGACACCAAATCCTTAGTTAAATCTTTACAGTATTTTTGTTGTGAAATAAAAATCTCATTCACTAGTTTTTTGTAAACAGAGAAATAATTTAATTCATCCATATGAGACATTTCAAATTCTTTTCTAATTGTACAAAAAATTCTGTACAGAATGTTTCATTAGTAGATCAAAAGTAATATCATCGACGTATATTTGAACAATTATTAATCATTATTTTTATGTTAAAGACGGTGTTGAGTCAACATTTCCGATTTCAAATCCAAATTTATTAAGTAGATTTTTAGTCTACCATACCAAGCACATGGTGCTTGTTTAAGACTATACGAAGCTTTTTTAAGTTTATAGACATAATCTGGATATTTTCATGTTTAAATAATGGTACTTGTTCAACATAAACATTTTCATTTATAAAACCATTTAGAAAATCACTTTTGACATTCATTTGATATAATTTAATATTGTGATGACAACAAAATTTAGAAATATTTTACTTGCTTCAAGTAGTGCCATAGGAGCAAATGTTTCCTTCTTCCTGATTATATCCTTAAACAACAAATCTAGCTTTATTTCTTATTTTAGCACCATTTTCTTCATATTTATTTTTACATACCTATTTTTTTTCATATTATTGCTTGATTGTTGAGTCTTAGGACTAACTCCCATGCATCATTATGTTCAAATTGATTTAATTCTTCTTTCATAACAATGATCCAATACTCGCCTTTTATTGCTTCTTTGTAATATTTTGGTTTTGTTGTTGAAATAAAAGTTAAGTGACTCATTTCATTTAGTTGTTTTCTAGTCAAGAATTTAGTCTTAACATCTTGTGGTATATTATAAATTAGATGATCTTTTAACATTCTTAGAGCTTCTTTATTTTTATTTTGTTCTGGTGAGTTAAATATTTCTTGAGAAATTTTGTTATTTTTATTTTTTTCATTTTAAAATGAAGTAGATGGTTGATTAATGTTTATTTCTAAATCATCATCAATTTTGCTAAAATTTTCATCGAAAAACACGTGTAAAGTTTCCTCAATTGAATTAGTTTTTTTTATTAAATACACGATAAGCTTTACTTCTTTTCGAATAGCCGACAAAAATTCCTTCATCAGGGTTTAGAAACAAATTTACCAAAATTATCTTTGGTATTTAAAATAAAAGATTTTGATCAAATTTTTTTAAAGTACGATATTTTTTGTTTTCATTGGTAAAATATTTCTAAGGAGTATTTTTAGTTTTAGGACGAATTGAAGCACGATTTAGAGTATAGCATGCAGCAGCAACCATTTAAGCCCAAAGTTCTGAGGTAAAGTGGTGTTATTTAGTAGTGTTCTAGCGCACTTTTGTAAAGTTCTACTTTTTCTTTCCACAACACCACTTTGCTGTGGTGTTTTGGGAAAAGAAAATTTATGGTTAATTTCCTTTTTATTACAAAAGAGAGTAAACTCATCGTTATCCAATTCTCTTCTGTGATCGCTTCGAATGTTCTTAATTTTTAAATATTTTGAATTCCTTTGCAAAATTTCTAACCATTTCCAAAGTGTTACTTTTATATTTGAAAATAAGGTTCACGTATATTTTGAAAAATCATCAACAATTACAAAAATATATTTATTCTGTAAATCTTACTTTTGTTAGACCACGATCTGGTGTAATAGTTCGAAAGGTTTGCTAGTTGAAATTTTATTTACAAATTTAAATGAAGATTTTTAAGTTTTCCCTTCTAACTTGCATCATATATAGTATTTACTTTGAAATTTATTTTCGGTAAACCTCTAACAATTTCATGTTTTTCTAATTTATTTAATAATATAAAGTTAATATGACAAAACGTTTTATGCCATATCCATGCATCATTTGTATTTGTTATAAGACATAGGTTACTATCATTATTAACTTTCATATTTAAGATATAAATGTTTCATTTTCTAATTCCTTCAAAAATTATTTCTTCATTTTTATCAAAAATATTACAACAGTCTTTTTCAATTTCAATTTTGAAACATTTACCACAAAGCTGACTAATACTAAGTAGATTATGTTTTAAATTTTTAATTAATAAAACATTAGTAATTAAAGGTGAATTTGTATTACCAGCATTGATGACGTCCCATATTCTAATGATAATTCTTTTGAATTATCATCGAAGGATATAGTTCCTCCATGTAGTGGTCTAATATTCATAAGCATATTGGAGTTCCCTGTCATATGATTGAAAAGCCGCTATCTAAAATCCATCTTCTCTTTTTACTAATATGAGTGGATACCTGCAAAAATTAATGAAATTTATTGGTACTCACTTCCAAAGTTTTTTGTCTTGAGGTTAAGTTTTTGGTATCTAACCATACCTATGAGGGTTTGTTAAAACCTTTAAAAGAATAATTGATATTATTATGAACATTAGTAAGAAAACTATTTATATACTTCTTTCTAATAAAATTATTATTAGACTTTGGAACCCATATATCTTTGTTTTTTGCTTTCAGTGTTTTATATTTTCTTTAGTATTACTAATATTTTTTAAAATTTAGTATGCAAGAAACTATTTTTCTTAGAAACCTTTTTGATCTTTTCTCTTTTAAAATCCAAACCATTTTTATTGTGAACAGGTCTTGATTTTTTTAATCAAATTCAATAAATCTGCTTGACCTTTATTGAATTTTGATACATTCGAAGAGAATTTTTCTAATTTTTCTTTGATCTCCAAATTTTCCATTTTAAGAATTTTGATTTTTGAGTTTAATTCACCATTATATTTTGATAATTTAACATTTTCATTTCTACAAGAATCAATTTCCTTTTCTAGTATAGAAATATTGTTTGTTAAATTTTCAAATGTCTTTTATGAATTTTCTAGTTCTTTAATTTTATTATTTAAAATAACATTTTTATTTTCTGAAGAATTGATTTCTTTTTCAAGATAATCAACTTTAGTATATAAAATATTATTGAAATCCTTTAAATCTATTTAAGTCCTTTAGAAGCTTACATTCCTTGGATAATTCTAATTTTGTCCTGAAATAAAATTTATGTTCTATTTTCAGAAACCGAATTTTCTAAAAATTGTTTTTAAGAATCAACAACATCTTCTAAAATAGATTTTTCATCTTTTAACATATTTATTTCTAATTCTGCCCTATTTAAGCTAACTATCATTTCTTTATGTTTTTTTGTAAATTTCTATTTTTTATCCAAATCTATACAAAATTCAAATAGATCATCATAAATAAGATCAGATTCTACCTCATCCTTTGTAGTCATAAAACAGACATTAGCTTGATCAATGTCGTTATTGCTATTTGTATAAGATGATGAGTCAGAATCATCCCAAGTAACTCGAGAGGTAGATTTTTTATTTCTGTCTAACCTGCTTGTATTGAATAAGAGAAAAGGCCGCCGTAAGAATTCCCCTTTTCAATTCTTTTGTACTGGAAAATCTTTTATGATACAACCGGTTTTGTTGCAGCCAAAGCAATTAAGTCCAGAGTTATTTCTGTTATTGTTGTTTCCTCTCCTTATTTGCTTCTTGAATTTTCTATAATTCTTTGCTATCAATGCCATCTTGTCTTCGTTTAGATTTAAATCTTCTTCAATTTGGAATGATATAGTTTTTTCTTAAGAATTTTTCTTGCCTATAAATTAACTTCATAGGCCATTAAATTTCCAACTAACCCTTTAACTTTGAGTTGAGAGAGATCATTAGATTCTTCGACTGCTAATACTTTTGTCTTTCAATAATTAGTTAAAGAATTTAATTTTTTTTTGACAATATCAAATTTTGATAAATTTTCACCAAGATCAATTAAAGCGTGTGTAATATCTTGGAGTCGAGAGTACATATCAGAAATATATTTTTTATCCTTCATTCTAAAATTTTAAAATTGATATTTTAACATAACAATTCTGGATTTTTTGACTTTGTTTATGCCTTGAATTATGACTTATAAAGTCTCCCAGATGTCATAAGAAGTTTTGTAGATCATAACTCATGAAAACTCATTTTCTTCTAAAGCACAAAATAATATGTAACAGCAGTTTTTGGATCAACGGTCCATGTGCAAATGGGTTTGTTAGGTGCTTTATATTGGGTTTGTATAGCATCCTAAATTTCAAGACCATTAGCTTTCATATAAATTCTCATTCAAGTTGACCAAAAATTATAGTCATTGCTAGTAAATAGTGGAGGTCGTGTAGTATTTTGGCCTTCAACAAATGTGTTTATGTGTGCCATATTATAATATATTCAATAAACTATGTTATGGTTTATAAATGCTCCTTGCTGTGATACCAAATGAAAGTGTATAGGATCGTGTATGGCTAAGTTAAGTATTAATATACGTGTAGCATTATGAACAAACAAAAGATAAATTAACATAAAGTAAAAATAAGCACACCAAACTTTTTATACCGGTTCAGACCACTGTCCTACATCTAGTCCCATAATATCTTATTCTGACTTCAACTCGCTAAAACCCTAGCTTTGCCCGAAGGAATAAGCCTCTACACTTGCCCGAGCCGCTGAATGGGTGTTTTTGCACTATCTTAATAAATAATAAACTTAGGAAATAGTTGTGTCTTTAATACACTGATTTTCCCAGTTACAATATAAGCTTCTAATACTCACCGGAATGATTTTACGTTAAAGTACAAGAGTTTAGGATGTGAAATAGTTTGAATGTTAATAAGAGCAGATTAGAATAATCTAGGGTTTTCAAAAAATCATAAAATATAGATTAGAATTAGAGAATTAGTTAAACAAATTGTTGAAAAACATAGTTATTTATAGGCATGAATGGTTCTTGTGAGTTTAAACATCGTAATCTAAGACATCATGACTTGCATTAAAATAATCTTGAAGTATGGTTTCTATAGTAGCTAATCGACGTTCTTTGTAGCATGAATGTGATTCTATTTCTTCTTTTCAAGGCTACAGCGACACTTCTCCGACTAATGTAGTTGAAATCTACTATAATGGAGTTGTCGTCACCAAAAATGAGAATTATGGTTCTAACAATATGGTGACCCAACAACAACAAGATTGTCAACTGGCCGCAATCTCGTGACCCATGTCTCAATCAATTACTCACAACTATAAACCATACCACGACATGTGTGCGAGCGTGGGTCATCCGAAATAACCACAAAATCAAGCATATACCGCCAACGTCACTCAACGAGATACCAATATTACCAAAGGAAACGGTAAATGAAACCAGTGGAAACTTGTTCATGCCAAGCATCATGGTTATTTGTTCAAAGTTAAGTGAATGAACACGCTATAATCAAATGGATGTCATACCTTCGTCCTTTGTATATCCTCAAGTCAATCTGATTATGGGTAATGGAGTATACTTGACGAGGTTAATTGTCCCTCTTCTTCCTGTTCTCAAAGAACCAATGAGTATGATGAAGAATAAAATCAATAGAATATGGATTTTCCATAATGAAGTATAAGGTATGGAAACACTCAAAACACCAATACTATATAAATTTGAAAATCCAAATAATGAAGACCGCGTTCTTCTGACCATGCACTGCGTATCCAAACAATGGTACAAAATAAGCTAAACTAGAAATATCCTAATAATACATAACACCGTTATCCAAATCCAAACTAGCCACTACCTTCAGATAACCAACTTGCACAGTAGAACCACTATTACTGAAAGATACGTTCCCCATAAGATATAATAGGAACAACTGAGAAAGTTCTAAATCATGCTTCTCCCCATAATTAGTAAGTATCAAATTCATAACATCTAAAACTATGCTTAACGGTGTAGCTGCAGAAAATATTATTGTGTAATCTTGATCGAAATGAGAAAATAAGTTGCAAATAAGATCACGATCGCACCACACCACCTATGCGTTAACTGGGTTATAAACCCAATAGAATTCAAAAGGAGTTATAACATTTTGATTAAGTCAAAACGACTCGAAACTTGATTCGAAGGCCTAAAAGTACAAGACCAAGAAATATAAGAAATTTGGCCCAGAATTACATTAACGCTAACCCTTCGGATCGATACCGATCCGATCCAATCGGATCGGTACCGATCAGAAATGTTGGCTTGCGGTTCCTTTTAACCACTTGCATTGCACTCCTACGCCTCTACTAAGCTCACATATCAAGTTTGGTAACATTCCAAGAAACCTAGTTTAAGAATGAAGACTCATTCAAATACCTACCTGCTTTTGGACCCGAACAACTTAAAATAGACCAAATAACTCATACGGATTCGGATTGACTTGAAACTTAGAAGGGATGCTTAGAAGACATAAAAGAAGGCCCACACCAAAAATGAAATCAGTTGGCCAAGCCAATTTGCATCGGCATAGATCCAAACTCATCGGATCGTACGATCCATTTAGGGTAGGCCTCACCATGTATGATCTGTAATATAGGTCTCACACATCCTCCAGAAGCTACCTGCAAAGTTTCGTCTGATTCTGAAAAGTACTAAGTGAGTTATGGATGGATCTCCTCAAAATTGAGCTAGTTTGAATTGGATCAGGTCCAATCCGCCTAGGATGGGCCCCACCTCATGAGATTCGATTTGGAGGCTCTCCTACTCATGTACATTGCATGTATGAAGTTTCATGTCGTTTGGTTAAGTACCGAGTGAGTTATGGCTGGATCTCCTACGACCCAGATGAAGATTCAAAAATAAGCTAAGGGTTTGGATCACCGCTGATCCGACTTGATTGGATCATCGTCGATCCAAATAATTAGCTCGGATCCTCATGAGATCCAATGTGGAGGCTGTGCTACTCATGTACATTGCATGTATGAAGTTTCATATCATTGGTTAAGTATTGAGTGAGTTATGGATGAATCTTCTAGAAAGGGATGGATTGGATGATCTATGAAGATGGATGATCAAACTAACTCCAAACGACTTGATATTCGGACAATGCACTCAATTATGGGATAGGAAGACAACTAAATTGAAAAGATTCAAAAATTGCACAAATTTTTTGATCGGTACTGATCCAATCTAATCGGATCGGTACCGATTCGAAAAGTTAGCTCCAAACACCCCCAAACTTCTTGAGCGACCTCTGCATGATGACTACATGCTTTTGGTAAAGTGGCTCTGCCCCAAATGCTATCTAACCTCTATAAATACCATCATATCTGCAACAGTAGGAGGATCGGATCCCTGCAAAAGCTCTGCCATTATTCCTTTACTTTTCTTCTCCCACATAACAACCACGAAGGGACATTTGAGATCCTTCTTTTGTCTCTAACAATAATGGCTTGATATAGTCTAGGAAAGGAGAATTATATTGTAATTTAGACTTCTTTGTAATAGCAATTGATCAACAGAAGAATCCAAAAAGTAGACGTAGGCTTCATTAACAACCGAACCACTATAAAAATTTCTTGTCTCTTTAATTTTCTGTTATTTACTGTTGGTTTTTCCATTTTATTTGCCTTGATAAACATGGCAGGTGCTTTCACACTCTGTGACGCCCCACCTCTATACCCACGCTATCCAAGAACACTACGAAGTAATTCTGTCAACTAGCACGGAGAATAAGGCTGTTGAGGAGCGACCATCCGTGCAATTGCTTTGTGCGAGCATCGATATGTCAGATAGTATAACATGCAATTCTTTTTAAGTGGAAATCGGACATGCTGACACAAACTCAAAGATATCACACGGTGGCTATAATATCTTCGGAAACAAATATAGAAATAAACATAACATAAATCAGTCACAGACAATTCATATCACAAAGGCGGAAATAGATATGAATATTACAATAGGAAGTGTACATCAGAGTAGTGGTCTAAAAAGATCCACAATATCACAAAAGAATAGTTACATGAACTACACAAAAGAATAAGTATACATTATGGAGTCTATATCTCGAATGTATACACCAAAATAAACTACTAATCTAAGTAGTAAGCCAAAAGTCAGAGAAATCAATCCCAAGAGAGAAGTCAAGCAGAAGCACCTGTAACATCTCGGTCTGACCCGAGTATTATTTAATAAGAAAATAATAAACGGATCAGTCTAACTATAGATATCAGATGAAACGATATAGAATAAGAGATATGACTAAACACATAATAATCACAATTCCAAGCTGTGATATATATAAGTAATTGAAAATCAACGAGAGATTAATCAATATCACCAAATCTACACAAGAATCAAAGAAATGCCATACTCCTTATTTCGTTCATCAAACCACAAATATTGACGATTATATCAATGTCAATCACAAAAGTCAATGACACACAAATTCACCAATGCACAAATATTGACAATAATATCAATGTCAATCACACAAGTCAATGACACACAAATTCACCAATGCACAAATATTGACAATAATATCAATGTCAATCACAAAAGTCAATGACACACAAATTCCAGAATTCAATACACGAAATCCAGAAATCACAAAAGTCAATGACGCACAAATTCACCAATGCACAAATATTGATAAAACTTATCAATGGAAATCACGAAAATTGGTGAAACACAAATTCTAGAAATCATCTCAAGAAATCCAGAAATCACAAAGGGGGGAGGCCTATCACAAACGGGAGCATAAAGCCCACCAACACGTGTATCACAAACGAAACGCTAATTCCATGGTTGCTAACCATCACAAATTGAGCCGAAGCTCCACAAACGGCCCGAAGACCATGGGTTGCTACCCCACCAAATTGAGTCGAAACTCCACAAAACGGGGTTTAGTCTTCCTCGCAGACAAAGAGACATCGCACATTGCTAGTCTAAATCACAAAGATGATCGTCATGATCTACGAGAAGTGTCGATTACAGTAAGCTAGTAAATATATGAGCTTAGCATCATGTCCCATAACCACTAGCTTAACTTAAATATTTACGAACAAATTGTAGATCTCCACTAGAAAATTATCACAAGAGTTTCAATCGAACAAGTCCAAGAATTAACCAACAAAGTGAACGCAAGCGTTTCATACCACTTGTTTTACTAAGTCGTTTAATTAGATTTCTCATACGAGTGAGGTAAAGGTTTTTTTATACTAATAGATTGGAAAACGGTTTTATAAACGAATTTGGTATTAAAATAGTATTGAAATCGTTTGAGGAAAGAGTTTTGATATTTACTACTAGTATAGAAAACCTTTATATTTTTAAAGTGACAAATCACGAAGAAGATTGTAAGAACAATCAATCACTAAAATTCACATACGAAGACGTGAATAAAATCCAAAGAAATCGATAAAGGGTCCATCAAAATGGATATTCAAAAATCCCTAAAAAGAGTCATCAAAGTCATAATAGATGATAACAACAACTAGGAAACAACTCAAATCGATCAAAGTTGGAAATTCACGCGACTATGCGAAAATAGGCAAAATGCATCAGGTCGGTCGGCCGGCTACAGAGCTCGGTCGACCGAACCCTGTTTTGAAAACTTCTCGGGCATCAGGTCGGTCGACCGAACCAGGAGGGTCGGTCGGCCGAACCAGAAACAGAGAAGTGCAACTGTACTTTTACTAGCAGGTCGGTCGACCGGACCAGGGGGGTCGGTCGGCCGAACCTTATGCTCTGCAAATTGATGCCCATAAATTGATATGCAACCTCCACCAATTCGCAACCGAACGAGCACGGACGCTAGGGAATTATTCCTAACGGCTACCCGGCCCTATTGGCTCCTCGATGCATCACCAAAAACACATTTGAACCTCAAAGCTATGATTTTTAAGGATTTGGCTTTCAAACACTAAAATTGGAATATTCTCAAAAGCAATCCAAATCCAAAGCAATTGCACAAGAATAAGTGTTAGGAATTTATACCTAACAATCGAAGATAATTCATAGACTTAGATGTGAGATTAAAAATCTCACCTTTTTACAAAATCAAACAAGAAGAAGCTTGAAAGCAAATGGAGAATCAACCTCTCTTCAACACAACCCAAATGAGCTTGAATCTATGCTCAAAACAAGATCATTCCCAAAATTAGGTTTAGGAATTTCTGAAATTGGTAAGAGAATAAGTTGGAGAAGAAGAAGAGAATGCTTACCAATGGGTTCTCTTGAATTTGGAGCTAGGAATTTGAAGTTGCAAAAGGAACTAGGGTTTTGGAGTTTTAATTTCCAATCTCTCCCACCATTAATACTTTAAAAACTGAAAAGAGAAGAGAATGAGGGTGAATGGGGAAGAGTGGCTCAGATTTGAGCATAAGTTAAACATAGGGCTGAGCCCAAACCCAAACCCAAAGTGAAAAGTAGCAAAAATCAACTTTCTCCAAACATATCAAAGCTTATACTCAAGAAGGTCGCAAACGGCATTTTAAACTCAATGGGAGTGGTCCCGAGTCCTAATTCGACCGTATGCAAAAAATAGCTTTTCGGACTAAAATCCGACTAACGATAAAATATTTAAATAAAATATTTAAATATAAAATCGATAAATATGCGGGTTGTTACAGACTCCTCTCCTTAAAGAAATTGCGTCCTCGCAATATTTAAGAAGAAAACATAAAGTAACAACCATAAAAGCATATTCAACACAAAAGAAATTTGAAATAAAAGGTTCACCTTAAAGAGCACGGGAAAGCAAGTCCGTATGTGATCGCTCGATGAATTCCCTAGACTCCCAAGAACAATCCTTAGGATTTGAAGACCATTGAACTTTAACAAGCGGAACATCTTTATTTCGAAGTCGTTTGACTTCCGAAGCAATGATACGAATAGGATGTTGCTCATAAGTCAAATTAGGCGAAACTTCAATCTCTTCCACAACACCGGGCTCAAGAATAGAATCGGAATCTCGAAGACATTTCCGAAGTTGAGAAACGTGAAAAACGTCATGGATAGCAGAAAATTGAGCCGGTAATAAAAGGCGACAAGCCATGCAACCAATACGTTCGGTGATAGGAAATGGCCCAATATATCGAGGCGCTAGTTTTACCGATCGACTGAATCGCACAACACAGTTCATAGGCGAAACACGAACAAACATGAGATCTCCCTCAGAAAATTCTAATTTCCTTCTCCGGTTATCGGCATAGGATTTTTGTCTACTCTGGGCTTCTTTCATCCTATGACGAATAAGGTCAATCTTTTCTGTGGAATCACGAATAAAATCTGGACCTAAAACCAGCTTCTCACCGGTTTCAAGCCAACAAGAAGGAGATCGGCATGGCTTTCCGTAGAGTGCCTCGAAAGGTGCCATACCAATACTAGATTGGAAGCTATTATTATAGGAAAATTCAACAAGTGAAATGTGATCTTCCCAACTTCCACCAAAATCAAGAACACAAGCACGAAGAAGATCTTCAAGAGTTTGATTCACACGCTCGGTTTGTCCATCGGACTGAAGATGATAAGCGGTGCTAAAATTAAGCTTCGTTCCCAAAGCTTTTTGAAGACTCTTACAAAATCCACTAGTAAACAATGGATCGCGATCACTAACAATAGAAGTAGGAACACTATGTAATTTAACAATCTCTTTAACAAAGAGTTTGGCCAAAAGAGAAACGGTTCGGTTAGACCGAACGGGAATAAAATGGGCGGATTTAGTAAGTCTATCAACGATCACCCACAAGCTATCATGACCCGAACGAGAATGGGGAAGGCCATCTATGAAATCCATGGAAATTTGGTCCCACTTCCAAATTGGAATTTCTAAAGGTTGCAATAACCCACCGGGCCTTTGATGTTCGGCCTTAACGAGTTGGCAAGTCATGCAACGCTTAACGAAGTTAGCGATGTCAAGTTTCATTCCCTCCCAATAATAAAGTCGCTTCATATCTGCGTACATTTTACAACTTCCGGGATGAATGGTAAATTTAGAACGATGAGAATCTTCTAAAATATCTTTACGAAGATCACTAATATTTGGTACGATAAGTCTACCAAATCTCCGAATGCCGCCACGAGAATCGATATCAAAGTCTTTCAAACCTTCAATATCAATTTTATCCCTAATATTTTGGCCAAGAAGAGCCATTTCGGGATCTAGCCTTTGAGCTTCAAGAATGCGGTCTAAAAGAGAAGGATGAGCCTCAAGGTTACATAAAACAAATGACGAACATAAATCGGTAACACGGTCTCGAATTTCACAAGTGGATAAAATCTCGAGATCGTTCCATTCGGATACCATCATAGAAACAACCGCTTGTTGCTTTCGACTAAGTGCATCGGCAACACGATTTCCCTTTCCGGGAGTATAAAGGATATCAAGATCATATGGTGCAAGAAATTCGAGCCAACGCTGTTGACGCAAATTAAGTTCCTTTTGAGAGAATAAATACTTCAAGGACTTATGATCGGTATAAAGAACAAATTTCTCTCCTAAAAGATAATGACGCCAAATACGAAGGGCGAAAACAATAGCCGCGAGCTCTAAGTCATGAGTGGCATATCTAGTCTCAGCAGGCTTCAATTGCTTAGAAGCATAAGCAATAACACGTTCTCTTTGCATAAGAACGGCACCCAAACCAACGCGACTAGCATCGGTATAAACAACGAAATCTTGATTCCCCTCGGGAATAACAAGAATAGGAGCATCAGAAAGGAGTTCTTTTAATTTCTGAAAAGAAGCTTCACATTTGTCCGACCAAATGTATTTAACACCTTTCTTAGTCAAGCTAGTGAGAGGCACGACAATCTTAGAAAAGTCTTTGATAAAACGACGGTAATAGCCCGCCAATCCGAGAAAACTACGAATCTCTGCCACACTCTCCGGTCTCTTCCAATCTTGAATCGCTTCAATCTTTGAAGGATCCACGGAAATTCCGGATTCGTAAATAATGTGACCAAGGAACTTTACCCGAGATTGCCAAAAATGGCATTTAGAAAATTTCGCCTTTAATTGATTACTCCTAAGAGTTTCCAACACAATCCGAAGATATTTTTCATGCTACTCCTCGGTTTTAGAATACACAAGAATATCATCGATAAAGATAAGAACAAACCGGTCGAGGAAGTCTTTGAAAACTCTATTCATAAGGTCAACGAAATACGCCGGAGCATTCGTCAAACCAAATGGCATGACAAGCCATTCATAAGGTCCATAACGAGTACGGAACGAGGTCAATGGAATACTATCCTCTGCAATACGAAGCTGATGAAATCCAGTAGCTAAGTCTAATTGTGAAAAGACCTTAGCACCACTAAGCTGATCGAAGAGATCATCAATCCGAGGTAAAGGATATTTATTTTTGATAGTAAGATCATTAAGCTTGCGGTAGTCAACGCCAAGCCTAAGTGTACCATCGGATTTCTTCACAAAAATAGCCGAAGCTCCCCAAGGCGAGGAACTAGAGCGAATAAATTGCTTCGTCTCCAATTCGGATAATTGTTTACGCATCTCCTCATTTTCTTTATTGGACATACGATATGGAGGCCGAGTGATAGGTTGAGCTCCAGGAATAAGATTAATTCTGAACTCAATTGCTCGCTTAGGTGGTAATCCTAAAACGGGTTCGAATATGTCGGAAAATTCACGAACGACGTGAATAAGAGAAATAATATCACCCTCATCATCATCATCGTCATCACGAGGATTTAAAGAATATAAAGATGCGACCAAGCTGGAAACTGAATCTTGAAGATTAATAGAAATCTGCTTAACAGATTGAGGATGTCGAAGATGAATAGTCCGCTCAGGACATAGGATATGAGCTTCATAACGGTTAAGTCAATCCATTCCCAAAATCATTCCAAAGCCTAAATAACGCATGACATGCAAATCGGCTCGGAAAGAAAAATCACACAAAATAATCTCGACATCTTTACACAATAAACTGATTGTTGCGGATCCACCAACCGGATTCACAATTCTCAAAGAAGTCATTAAACACAAAACATTCAAAGAAAAAGCATCAACAAGTTCTTTTGATATAAAAGAATGGGACGCACCCGTATCAAAAAGAACTCGAATAGGATGATCACGAAATAAAATAATTCCATCAAGGATAGAATGAGGCATACCTTGACTACGAGATGTGTTGCCAGGGGCTTGAGCAACATTTAACTTTCCCTCCTTCCTGCCCTGAAGCTTGGGGCATGAAGATATAACATGACCGGGAACTTTGCAGTAGCGACAAGAGAGAGACTTTGGGCACTTGTTCGCATAATGGTCCTTCGAACCACAATTATAGCATTCCCCACGGCCAAAGGAAGAAGTCTTTGCCACGGAGGTTGCTTGCTTCCCTTTCTTATTGGGATAAGGTCCTTTAAATTTACTGGGCCTCTTCTTGCTGTTGAAGTTTGGTTTGGAACCCACCACTTCAACATCATTCTCCTTATCCGCCTCTTCAAGACGAAGAGCGATATCAATGAGTTGGTCGAAAGAAACTTCTAATTTTAGAAGTAATGGCTTCTTGAGATTTTTGTTCAAGCCATAGACGAACCTCTGGTTCTTCTTTAAAGGGGTGTTGATGTATTCAACCCCATATTTGGAAAGCGACTCGAAGGAGGCGACATAATCAGTCACGGAGGACTCACCTTGAACAAGGTCTATAAATCGTCGAGCCAATGTCACTTTCTCAGCTTCTGGTACGAATTTCAACTCGAAGCGTTCCCGGAATTGCTCCCAGGTGAGATCCGCTTCATTAATCTCAGAAATAAGAAGCTCGTACCAGTCCAATGCTCTTTCTCAGAGCATACTAGAGGCCACCTGAACTCGGTGAAGGTCAATAAGATTCATGCGAGAAAAGATTCGATCGCATAACCTTAGCCAAGCCCGTACTTCAATAATAGTTTCGGAACCTTTGAATGGCTCCCCACCCAAATTAGTGTAATCGCTGCACAAGCGTGCAAAACCCGACTTTGGGTGAGTAGGTTCCGGGTTAGCTCCAGCTGCTTGAGCATTCGTCACTAAATCAAGAAGCTATTGAGCAGTCATAAAAACTCCGTCCTGGGGTAGGGTACTAGATGGTACGGCTCTAGGGCGGCCTGGTCTAGACATTTCTCTTCCTTAGAAAGAAAGAAGAAGAAGAAAAAGGTTATTCACCAAATTGGATATCAAGCAATCTTGATAGACAAAACAAGGAATCATAAAAGAAAATAGGATAGGACGGTACGTAGACCCGAATAAAATCCTAAAGCACGACTCCTAAGATGGGCTTAGGACGATGATCCTTGTTATAATATTCCATATTGTTCCGAAGTTTGGCTCCGATACCAAGCTGTGACGCCCCACCTCTATACTCACGCTAACCAAGAGCACTACGAAGTAACGCTATCAACTAGCATGGAGAATAAGGCTGTTGAGGAGTGACCATCCGTGTAATTGCTTTGTGTGAGCATCGATATGTCAGATAGTATAACATGCAATTCTTTTTAAGTGGAAATCCGACATGCCGACACAAACTCAAAGATATCACACGGTGGCTATAATATCTTTGGAAACAAATATAGAAATAAACACAACATAAATCAGTCATAGACAATTCATATCACAAAGGCGGAAATAGATATGAATATTACACTAGGAAGTGTACATCAGAGTAGTGGTCTAAAAAGATCCACAATATCACAAAAGAATAGTTACATGAATTACACAAAAGAATAAGTATACATTATGGAGTCTATATCTCGAATGTATACACCAAAATAAACTACTAATCTAAGTAGTAAGCCAAAAGTCAGAGAAATCAATCCCAAGAGAGAAGTCAAGCAGAAGCACCTGTAACATCTCGGTCTGACCCGAGTATTATTTAATAAGAAAATAATAAACAGATCAGTCTAACTATAGATATCAGATGAAACGATATAAAATAAGAGATATGACTAAACACATAATAATCACAATTCCAAGCTGTGATATATATAAGTAATTGAAAATCAACGAGAGATTAATCAATATCACCAAATCTACACAAGAATCAAAGAAATGCCATACTCCTTATTTCGTTCATCAAACCACAAATATTGACGATTATATCAATGTCAATCACAAAAGTCAATGACACACAAATTCACCAATGCACAAATATTGACAATAATATCAATGTCAATCACACAAGTCAATGACACACAAATTCACCAATGCACAAATATTGACAATAATATCAATGTCAATCACAAAAGTCAATGACACACAAATTCCAGAATTCAATAAGCGAAATCCAGAAATCACAAAAGTCAATGACGCACAAATTCACCAATGCACAAATATTGATAAAACTTATCAATGGAAATCACGAAAATTGGTGAAACACAAATTCTAGAAATCATCTCAAGAAATCCAGAAATCACAAAGGGGGGGAGGCCTATCACAAACGGGAGCATAAAGCCCACCAACACGTGTATCACAAACGGAACGCTAATTCCATGGTTACTAACCATCACAAATTGAGCCGAAGCTCCACAAACGGCCCGGAGACCATGGGTTGCTACCCCACCAAATTGAGTCGAAACTCCACAAAACGGGGTTTAGTCTCCCTCGCAGACAAAGAGACATCGCACATTGCTAGTCTAAATCACAAAGATGATCGTCATGATCAACGAGAAGTGTCGATTACAGTAAGCTAGTAAATATATGAGCTTAGCATCATATCCCATAGCCACTAGCTTAACTTAAATATTTACGAACAAATTGTAGATCTCCACTAGAAAATTGTCACAAGAGTTTCAATCGAACAAGTCCAAGAATTAACCAACAAAGTGAACGCAAGCGTTTCATACCACTTGTTTTACTAAGTCGTTTAATTAGATTTCTCATACGAGTGAGGTAAAGGTTTGTATATACTAATAGATTGGAAAACGGTTTTATAAACGAATTTGGTATTAAAATAGTATTGAAATCGTTTGAGGAAAGAGTTTTGATATTTACTACTAGTATAGAAAACCTTTATATTTTTAAAGTGACAAATCACGAAGAAGATTGTAAGAACAATCAATCACTAAAATTCACAAACGAAGACGTGAATAAAATCCAAAGAAATCGATAAAGGATCCATCGAAATGGATATTCAAAAATCCCTAAAAAGAGTCATCAAAGTCATAATAGATGATAACAACAATTAGGAAACAACTCGAATCGATCAAAGTTGGAAATTCACGGGACTAGGCGAAAATAGGCAAAATGCATCAGGTCGGTCGGCCGGCTACAGAGCTCGGTCGACCGAACCCTGTTTTGAAAACTTCTCGAGCATCAGGTCGGTCGACCGAACCAGGGGGGTCGGTCGGCCGAACCAGAAACAGAGAAGTGCAACTGCACTTTTACTAGCAGGTCGGTCGACCGGACCAGGGGGGTCGGTCGGCCGAACCTGATGCTCTGCAAATTGATGCCCATAAATTGATATGCAACCTCCACCAATTCGCAACCGAACGAGCACGGACGCTAGGGAATTATGCCTAACGGCTACCCGGCCCTATTGGCTCCTCGATGCATCACCAAAAACACATTTGAACCTCAAAGCTATGATTTTTAAGGATTTGGCTTTCAAACACTAAAATTGGAATATTCTCGAAAGCAATCCAAATCAAAAGCAATTGCACAAGAATAAGTGTTAGGAATTTATACCTAACAATCGAAGATAATTCATAGACTTAGATGTGAGATTAAAAATCTCACCTTTTTACAAAATCAAACAAGAAGAAGCTTGAAAGCAAATGGAGAATCAACCACTCTTCAACACAACCCAAATGAGCTTGAATCTATGCTCAAAACAAGATCATTCTCAAAATTAGGTTTAAGAATTTCTGAAATTGGTAAGAGAATAAGTTGGAGAAGAAGAAGAGAATGCTTACCAATGGGTTCTCTTGAATTTGGAGCTAGGAATTTGAAGTTGCAAAAGGAACTAGGGTTTTGGAGTTTTAATTTCCAATCTCTCCCACCATTAATACTTTAAAAACTGAAAAGAGAAGAGAATGAGGGTGAATGGGGAAGAGTGGCTCAGATTTGAGCATAAGTTAAACATAGGGCTGAGCCCAAACCCAAACCCAAAGTGAAAAGTAGCAAAAATCAACTTTCTCCAAACATATCGAAGCTTATACTCAAAAAGGTCGCAAACGGCATTTTAAACTCAATGGGAGTGGTCTTGAGTCCTAATTCGACCGTATGCAAAAAGTAGCTTTTCGGACTAAAATCCGACTAACGATAAAATATTTAAATAAAATATTTAAATATAAAATCGATAAATATGCGGGTTGTTACGCACTCAAATCACGACGTTGATCCATTTTTTGGGTTGACATTTTGGTGCTTTCACTAAGAACAGTAAGATCCGGTGACTTGAAGCTTGAATATGATATTTGAGAAAAATGAAGAGGCCTAACACTAGATCTAAAACTGGAGCATGCCGACCAAAGGTCGGGGGTAGTCAGGAAGTATCCTTTGTTAGAATCTTGACTTTCGATGTTTTGATTGTGACAACTACATAAGTAATTATTATGTGAAGTAACCATATTTGCAGGAGAAGGTGCTATTTTGCTCGACAAATAATCTACTAGATTGCAGACCAGAATTTAGATAGAAGTTTCAGTAATATATTATCTATGGTCAATGTCTAGTAGTAAATTCTTGTTAAAATCTCTCCAAAGTGGTATATGCACACACATGTAATTTAAAATCTAACAAATCATAGTTCATATGCCAAGTGTTTTAGTAAAAAAGTTCACACACAAAAACATTTTTGAAAAATCTTTAATATGGCAGAAAATAGAAAATTCAGCCGAATGAAACATATAGATCGGTCGATTGAATTCCTATGCATGTGCACAACTTTGTTTGAATTTTCAGTCAACTAAACCATATGATTCAGCCGGCCGAATTACATGATTTTTGCACCATTTTTTCTCTAATTCGACTTTCAATTGATTCAGCTGGCTAATTTTTTTCACTCAGTTGGCTGAATCTTTGTAATGGCTATATTTTGAAAAGACACTTCACTTCAGTGAATAGAAACAACTCTTGATCCAGAAGTTCTTTCGTATCTTTTGATCGCTACTTTTACGAATAATTGCAAATTTTAAATCACTAAATATAGCCATCAAATCAATTGTTCTAATCACTTAATTCTATTCTAAATTCTTTCTATATTTACTATTGAACTTTCAAGCATTCAATTACAATCTGCTTTATATTTTTGATCACACGATTATTCAAGAATATTTTCTCGTGATCAAAATTACTTCCTTTATTCACAAACTACACGAAATACCACAAAAGAGAAGATTTTATGAAGGGTGTATGTTATTAACTTATTAGTGATATTCAAGAGCATACTCAGTCATAAACAATTTTACTATTTGTATCAGAAGTCCTGTTCGGTTGCTCAGGCAGTTGAAGTCCTATTTTGTTGCTTGGTAGATAGAAGTCCTGCTCGGTTGCTCAAACGGCGTAATACATGTTCCTTCAGATCAAGTGAGGGTTGATAGTTAAATTCTAAAAGGAGTCTGCAACTGGACGCTGAACGAAAAGTTCGAACTAGTATAAAAATCCATGGTGTCATTTACTTTTATATTTATATTCTGCATTAGTAGATAACTTAGTTAATATTCCATATTATATGATCCTTAGTCACTTTCACTTGGTATCAGAGCAAGGTCATCATATAACCGTAACACAGTTAATTGATATTCATTTAATATGAAAAATAAATCTAACACAAGTTTTATTGAAGATCAATCCATTACACTACCACTACTATTTAACGGTTTGAATTACAATTATTGGTCAATTCGAATGAAAATTTATATGCGAGCAAATGGATATGATACTTGGAATATCACTCAGAATGAATACACTATACCCACTACACCATATGCACAAGGTCAAACACACAAAAGATAGATGCTACTTCAAATGTAAAAGCCATGAATATGTTATTTTGTGCATTAGCTAAGAATGAATTAATTAGAGTTAGCATGTGTACAACTGCTTATGAAATTTAGCGAATCTTAAAATCACACATGAAGGAACAAACAAAGTTAAGCGAAGCAAGATTTCTATGCTTAAAAATCAGTTCCAAAATTACAGAATGGAACCGGATAAGACCACAAGTGATATATATTCCAGGTTCCAAGACAAATATCATTCACTATTGGCATTAGGAGAAAAATATACAGATTTTGACATTGTCTCAAAAATCCTAAACTCTATAATGGATGAATGGGAGCAAAAAGTCTTAGCTATTGAAGAAGCTAATGACATTTCTACCATCAAACCTGAAGAGTTGATAGGAAATCTCATGTCATATGAAGTAAACTTGCAGGCAAAGCGAGATCAAGCCCAAGATAGAAAGAATATTGATTTCCAAGCCGAACAAGAAGATTCGAATTCAAATGAAGATGACATGGCATTTATAGCAAAAAATTTCAAAAAGTTTTTGAAATATAGAAAGAATAAGAAATTCGAAAACAACAGAAGAGACAATACCAATAAACCACCAGCTTCAAATCTCGAACGTTATGAATGTCATAAAAAGGGTGACATAAAGAAAGATCGTCCTTATCCAAAGAAAGACGAGTACAAGAATAAGAAGGACAAGTACAAAAAGAAGCAAGCATTCTTTGTTACAATGGATGATTCAGAATCGTCTTCATAATCAGATAGTGACAGTGACAGTGATTTTGAACAAGCCAATGTCCGCTTTATGGCTTCGGCTAACAATGTAGGTGATCTAACCTTTGACGATTTAATAGATATAAACTCAGAGCTTTTGGATAAAACAAAGGAAGTTAAAAGGAAATATAAAGATGCTTTAGAAAAATTAAATAGAAGTGAAATAGAAGTTAATATGCTCAGAGATGGAAAAAAAAAATCTTAGAAGAAGAACTTGTTAAAACACAAGAATCTTTGTCTAACGTTTCTTCTCAATTCACTATACCATCAAATGAGACTGAAGTGCAAAATAAAGGAATATGACATTAGCTTTAGAAAATTATGACTTAAAATAAAATGTTAAAATTCTTGAAGTAAACAGTACGAGTCTTAAAAATGAGTTAGAAAATATCACTAAAAATGTATCTAATTTTAACAAAGGTAGAGAAAATCTTTCTAAATTATTAGAAACTCCCCAACCGCTTTTAATAAGAAAGGGTTAGGATATACAAATTCTCAAAAACCTAGTTCAAAGAGGAATAACTCATCACATAAAAATTTCAATATACATAAGAATTTTGTAAAAGCAAAACCAAACCAAAGGTTTCCATTCAAAAGAAAGATATTTGCAATACAAATACCATAAAGATTTGGGTACCAAAAACTAATAATAGTCAACTAGAAATAAGTATATAAAATCTTTTATAAATTCAGATCATAAAAATAAAAATTTAACTTATAAAAGGAATTCTAAACCCTCTTGGGTTTAGTTTCCTAAGATCTAACTCTTAGAACCCTAATAAAAAAAGTGGATACCAACGTCATCTTCATATTTTTTGCAGGTACCAACTAAGAAAAGAGAAAAATTGATACTTGATAATGGTTACTCAAAACATATGATAGGAAACAAAGATATGCTAACTAACATTGTCTACTCAGATGGAGGATCTGTCACATTTGGAGATAATTCAAAAGGTTGTATCATCGGCAAAGGCGATGTGAGCAATGATGGTACATCTAACTTACCTCTTATTATAAATGTTTTACTAGTTAAACATTTAAAACATAATTTTCTTAGTATAAGTCAATTATGTGATAAAGGTTTTTAAATAACTTTTTTGAAAAGTAAATGCAACATATTTAATCAAAATAATAATCTTATATCTAAAGGTACCAGAGACGGAATATATACGTATTAAATATGAAAGTTAATCATAACACAAATATGTGTCTAGTAGACAAAGAAAACATTCCTTGGCTATGGCAAAAAATATTTTGTCATATAAATTATAAAGTGATAAACAAATTATCTAAGAATAATTTGGTAAAAGGTTTACCAAAAATGAATATTAAAGTAAATAGTATTTGTGATGCTTGTCAGTTTGGAAAACTAACAAAATTAACTTTTAAATCAAAGAAAATAATTTCCACATTACAATCACTTAAGTTATTACATTTAGATCTTTTTGGACCAACTCAAATTCAATCTATAAACCATAATACATATGTTTTTGTAATTGTAGATGATTTCTCAAGATTTACTTTGACAATATTTTTTGAAAATAAAAGTGATGCTTTTGAAAATTTTAAAATCTTTGCTAAAAGAATTAAAAAAATTAAAAATTTTAAAAATTAAAAATATTCAGAGCGATCATGGTGGCGAATTCGATAATGATTCTTTTGAAAAATATTGTAATAAGAAGGAATAGTTCAACATTTTTCATTTTCTAGAACACCACAACAAAATGGAGTTGTCGAATGGAAAAATAGAACACTTCAAGAACGTACTATGAAAAAAAATCAATGGAAAACGATTAAGTTTCCTAGAACAAATCGCTCTTAAGTTCTGTAGCTCATCTCCCAAGCAAAGTGTGTACAATTCGTCTCCCCAACGTCCTCCTAGGTCTCTGAATTCTTGGAAAAGCGGTGCTCAAAGTAATGCTTGGTCTCCTGTCCATCCATTACATGAAATCATCAAGGATGAACCACGCTCAGATGGTTCCAAAAATTCGGTAAATTAAATTATTATTTTTATAAATTTTACTATTGTAATATGGATAAATTGTGTTTGTTAAAGTAAGAATTATATATATATTTGTGTTTAACATTAGAACAAAACTCAACAACATATATATATATATATATATATATATGATTTATAACTAATTTAAGTATAAGCTAAAAGAAAGCCCAACCTCAGCCAAACAACAGTTTCAGCCGGTTGGAATCATAGACTCAACCGCCTGAAATATCAAAGTGCTCAATTTTTTATTAAATTCAGCCCACTGAACGCGTCTCACCAGTCATCTGAATTACTTAAAATTGCACTAATTTTATGTGGGTTAACAATTTTGCATATCAGTCGACTGACCCTGCAACCCAACCGACCGAATATTCAAATTTTACATATTTTAACTCAGCAGTCAGCCGACTGAACCCAATTTTTCAATCGACTAAATAATGACAAATTACACTACAAAGTTGTGGGTTAAAAATTTCTGCATACCAGTTGACTGTCTTCCTACTTTTAGTTGACTGACCCGTTAATTTTCAATTTTTTAAAATCGATCTGCACTCTTCCCAACACAACTATTTAATCAAACCCTATTTAACTTCCATCTACTCCTCCATACTCATCTTACCTAAATACTCTTATTCCAAAAGAAACCTAATACAAACCTTAACCTCCTCATAAAAACTTCATTTTTTCTTCAAAATATCTTCAATCAAATGTCATCTAGATCCAAAAGAGCTCATGAATCAACTACCGGCCCATCCGAGAGCCAATTCTCGCTTGTCTACACAACAAAATGGTAGTCACTATGTTTAATTCCATGAAAAACTCAACGGTGTTTGAAGGTGCTTTCATTAAATTCGCCGAATCAATGGCTACGCTATAAGAGAACTAGCCAAAGCTATCGTTCTTGATTATCTCATCGGGTATGATTCCAACAACGTCAAAATATACCCTCTTTTAATTAAGCTATTCCTTGCAAACATGAATCTCCACCATCAAGGTCCTCGTAATAAAGATGATTGCATTTAGACCTTGGTGTGTGGAGTAAAATTATATCTACCTCTCTAACAATTAAGACTTGTACTACAATGTCTATTCGAAGGATTGGATATTGATAATGTAGAGGTGGATATGTATAATCGTGATGAAGTTTCACATATGTTTTTGTCGGATGATTTAACTATTTTGAAATCTAGTGCCTTACGTCCGAAGGCAAGAATTATCCAATGAGCACTCATTCGCTCATTACAACCTCATACCGGTAGCTACGAAAAGGTCTATAAGAGGGATTTTCAACCCCTATATTCTATTTACTCATTCCAAAGAGTAAATTGAGAAAGAATTATTTTGGATGAGTTTCTTACCGTAAATCACAAGAGAAACTACAAAACAATTCACCATGCAGCCTATATCATGCGCATTTTACAAAATTTCGGAGTTCCCTTATCCATTCAGATTTCAAGACCAACGGAGAGCTTAACTCAAAAACTCTAAGTCTAATGGGTCTTCCTAAACGCCCTAAACATCAATAAATTATTATCTTTTAACAATGGATCGCCAATCGTGAACAAGGAATTCTTCAACGAAGAGACATAAATATCGCTTCTTCATCCTCTCAACCTCCTTGATAAGAAGAACAAGAAGATGACGATGAAATTCATGAACTTCATGGTGCTATAACTCCGAAACAAGCTCTTATAACATTGTCTCGAAATCAAAGCAAGCTTGGACGATATTTAGCTAACGTTGAAAAAAATATGACTAAAACGAACAAGAAGCTAAACTCAATCAAAGGCTTTTTAAACAAGAGTTGGGAAAAGTCTCCCATACCAGCTCTACTTCTACCGATGTTGCTGAAAATTCAGTCCCATTCACCTGGTCAACTTCAGAAGAAGAAGAAGTACAAGATAGTGAGAATTTCTAGCTTTTTATATTTCACGCATGATCAACTTGTCATATTATTTTACTTTGAGACATTCTTTTATATTCTTACCGTATTTGGATGTTTACAGGTAAGATTGTTCTTTAATTGTCACAATTACATGCTCTTATATGCTTGCTATCTATGATGTTCATGTTTGTTCGCTTTCTCTAAACTATATGCTTATTTGTATGCTTATATGCCTATATTTTTCATATTTATTATTTGTTCCTTATTGTCGATGGCAAATAGGGAGAATATGATTGATAGGGGGAGTATTCAGTCAGGGGGAGTAAATCGTCTTTTATTTACAAGCTTACATAGTTGTCATCATCATAAAAGAGGAGAATGTAAGAACCTTGACTTTTGATGTTTTTATTGTGATAACTATATAAGTAAATATTATGTAAACTAACCATATTTTTAGGAGAATATATTATTTTACTTGACAATTAACCTACCGGATTGCAAACCAGATTTCAGATAGAACTTTCAGTAATATATTGTCTATGGTCTAAGTCTAACAGTAAATTCTTCTTAAAATCTCTTCAAAGTGGTATGTGCACACATACATAATTTAAAAATCTTCCAAATTATTGTTCATATGCCAAGTTTTTTAGTAAACAAGTTCACACACAAAACCATTTTTGAAAAATCTTTGATATGGCAGAAAACAGGAAATTCAGCCAACTGATACATATGGAACAATCGAATGAATTCCTATGCACGTGCACAAATTTATTTGAATATTCAGTCGATTGAACCATATGATTCAACCGGCTGAATTACATGATTTTTGCACCATTTTTCTCTGATTCGATTTTCAATCGATTCAACTGACTGATTTTTTTCGTTCGATCGGCTGAATCTTCATAACGGCTATATTTTGAAAAGACACTTCACTTCAGCGAATAGAAACAACTCTTGATTCAAGAGTTTCTTCCGTATCTTTTGATCGCTAGTTTTCATGAAAAATTGCAGCTTTTAAATCACTATATATAGTCATCAAATCAATTGTTCTAATCACTTAATTCTATTCTAAATTCTTTTTATCTTTACTATTGAACTTTTAAGCATTCAATTACAAACTGCTTTATATTTTTAATCACACGATCATTCAAGAATATTTTCTAGTGATCAAAATTACTTCCTTTCTTCATAAACTACACGATATACCACAAAGGAGAAGATTATAGGAAGGGTGTACGTTATTGACTTATCAGTGCTATTCAAGAGCATACTCTGTTAGAAACAATTTAACTATTTATATTGGAAGTCCTATTCGGTTGCTCAAGCGATTGAAGTCCTATTCTATTGCGTAAGTAGTAGAAGTCATGTTTGGATGCTCAGGCGATGTAATACATGTTCCTTCAAGTTAAGTGAGGATTGATAGTTAAATTCCAAAAGGATTCTGGGACTGGACGTAGAACGGAAGTTCGAACTAGTATAAAAATCTCCGGTGTCATTTACTTCTATATTTATATTCTGCATTAGTAGATAACTTAGTTAATATTTCATATTATACGATCCTTAGTCACTTTCTTCCTCAAATTCTTACCAATCCAACTATGTAGCTAAAGAAGAAATAGAAAGGCTGAAGAAGGAGATGCAGGATGGAAGCTTGGCTAGGCAACAAGAGATGATGGATGATTCTTCCAAAGGATAGGACAACAAGGAACTGCATGAGCTGCAGGAATTCAGACCTTAGGAAATAATACAGGAGCTGCTAGAGTTGGATTAGAACGAGATGGAACATTGCCTCCATGCCCAGAGCAACCGATACTTGAGGGCAACATGGGAGTCAATGTGGAAATCAACGCCGATGATGGGATAAATGTTGGAGCTGGCACCAAAAGGGCCAACAATGGAGGGACTGTTGAAACTCCTGGAATTGGTGGTACGACGGCTGATCTGAATACTAGAGTGCAACCGGCAGAGGAGTACGTTCCAGGGTTACCCTGAAGGAGCGAAGGATAGAATGAGACTAGGAGAGTATGTCAGAACACTAGTGTGCAACTAGTGGAGTAGGCTTCGGATTTCCCTTTGCCAAGGCGAGGGGTAGAACATCGCTTTCGAACGAAGACCTTCATTAGATGGTGAAAATCGAATTGCTGAATTAGTAAGAAAGTTGGTTAGAGGAGGACCCCCAGTTGGAAGATGTGAACAGAAAACTGTTTACTGCCAATATCCAAAACGCGAGAAATCCACCCGATTTCAAGCTTCCCGCGTTGAAAATGTACGACAAAAAGACCGATCCAATGATTCATCTGATGAGATATATCTGACATATGGAGGTGTTGGGTGCTTCTGAGTAAGTAATGAGATGGCGCTTTCCATTATACTTGATGGGTTTGGCGGCGATGTGGTTGAGACAGCTGGAGAATGCGTCCATTAGCATGTGGACCGAGTTAGCGGGCATATTTTTAAGACAATTCGAAGTTCACGTCTGATAACCGAAGAATGTGATGATATTGGAAAATGTGAAACAAAGGCCGGAGGAGACCTTGAGATGTTATTTAACAAGATTCAATGCAGCAGCGGCTGTGGTTGATAGGCCGAACCCATCAATGATTTTGATGGTGGCAGTGTCTGGAGTCGCGAGCAAGACCACCTTTAGGGCTACACTTAAGAGGGATCCACCAATGGATCTTGTTGAGTTTTATTATAAAACTAAGAGATATTTACGTCAGGGGGATGCTGACGCTGAAGATGAAGCTGAAGACACCAAAATTTATGCTGTGGATAATAAGGGATCCACTGGAGCAGGATTTGAAAAACACAAAGGGAAAAGAGAAGCTAATAGTGATTCTAGGGAACCAAAACGACAAAGGAGGGAGCCCAAACTCTCTTCCTACTCTGAGCTGACTGAAACCCGTAAAAGAATATACTTAGACGGGGGCAAATTCCCTATCGAAAGCCTTCGAGAAGATAGCTCACTGATCAAGAGAAAGGATCTAAAAGGTTTTGCATCTTCCATGAGCTGGGAAAACATAAAATGAATGAGTGTCGACACCTTCGTGATCTGATAGAAGAAATGGTTTGGAACAACCAAGTGTCGCAGTACGTGAGGAATAGAGATACGATAGCACAGCCGAAGCGGCCACTACCCGCAGCAGATGCTTCAAGGAATGCTCGGGAATCTGGACCAAAACAGTTAATCCCATAACAGTGATGGATGAGAATTTAGATCCAGCTGCTACTCTTTGCTTTGGTTTCTTTTTTGCACTTTTCTTTTCGTATATTAGCGGTAAAAATAATAATGACCCCAGACCGCTTAGATATTTGCTAAACCTAGATTGGTCTTAGTTGCACTATGAGTCGGATATCTGGGATGACTTATTAGGATAATAATCTCAGACCGCTTAGACGTGGGTAAAGCCTAGATTGGTCCCTTGCCACGCTCTGAGTCGGATGTCTAGGATAAACTTTTAGGATCTGCTTATTTAATTTTTTCTGATTTGCTTTGATTTGAGATTTGAAATTTGAAATTTGAAAAATCCATATTTAATGTCGTTACTAATTTGAATGCCATAGAGTTCCGATCGGAGAGATGGGACTGGAGTGCAAGATGCAATCCCCTTGCCGGAGAGCGAGTGGATGGACTTGTATGATATCAAATGCCATAGAGTCCCGACCGGAGAGAAGGGACTGAAATTCAAGAAGTAAGTTCCCTCACCAGAGAGTGAGTGGATGGGCTTACTTAATCCCCTTTAACTTAATAAGCAAATGATCCGGAGAGATCATCCCCCTGAATTGAACGAACAAAAGATCCAAAGAGATCGTCCCACAAACTAAACATCAAACGATCTGAAGTGATCGCACATTAAACTTAAACGGTCCGGAGAGATCAAACCTTAAAACAGATTTGATTTTGTGAAAAGTATTTGAATGCCTTATAAATAGAATAAAACGGATAAATCCAAGATAGACACAGGATTATTTTGATATATGATGTGATATCATGTGATTTTAATATATGATGCGATATGATTTCGATATATGATGTGATTTTAATATATGATATTATAGCTCTAAATTAAATCTGAGTGGTAATGATGTAAATCTCGAATGAACACAGGATATTAGAGATGTGTAATGTAATTAGAGACATGTGATGTAATAACTCTGAATGAAACCGGAATGATTGTGATGTATAGGTTACAGTTAGGTAGACTCTAGAGCCTTAGGCTATAACAGGTTTGGAACGACCTGTAATTGATGAAACAATCCAAAGGAACTAAGCGGTTTGCCAAGGCTAAAAACCACTGGAAAGCTCAATAACCGAAGACTCGTTATTGGAACTTCTAAAGCAAAGCATACCTTTCATTCAAAATGCGTACTTTGGGGGCAAGTGTCAACTGGGTTTTTAACTCAAAGGAATCCAAAAGGAGTTAAAATATTCTGATTAAGTCAGAATGAATAGAAACTTGACCCGAAGGCCTAAAAGTACAAGACAAATAAACATAAGATGTTTGGCCCAGAACTACGCTAACTCTTCGGATCGATACCGATCTTATCCAACTGGATTGGTACCGATCCAAAATGTTGGCTCGCGGTTCCATCTAACTACTTGCATTGCACTCTTATACCTCTACTAAACTCACCTATCAAGTTTAATAACTATCTAAGTAACATAATTCAAGAAATGAAGACTCATTCAAATACTTACCCGCTTTTAGAACAAAGCAACTTAAAATGGACCCACAGAACTCATACAGATTCAGGTTGACTTGAAATATGGAAGGGACACTTAATGACATATAAGAAGGCTCACACCAAAAATGAAGTAGCCAGTTTAGGTCGGCACCGATCCAAAATCATCGGATTATCAGATTCATTTAGGGTGGAGCCCACCACCTGCGATCCATAGTGTAGGCCTCACACATCCTCTAGAAGCTATCTGCAAAGTTTCGTCTAATTTCGATAAGTATTGAGCGAGTTATTGATGGATTTCCTCCAAATGGAGCTAGTTGGACGTATCAGGTCCAACCCACCTAGGATGGGCCCTACCTCATGAGATCTGATATGGAGGCTTTTCTACTCATGTATATTGCATGTACGAAGTTTCATGTTGTTTGATTAAGTATTGAGTAAATTATGGCTAGATCTCCTACAACCTAGAAGAAGTTTCAAAGATAAGGTAAGGGTTTGGATTATCGCCGATCCGACTCAACTGGATAATCGCCGATCCACATACTTAGCTCGGATCCTCATAAGATCCGATTTAGAGGCTCTCATACTCATGTACATTGCATGTATGAAGTTTCGTACCATTTAGTTAAGTATTGAGTAAGTTACGAATGGATCTTCTACGAAGGGATAGATTGGATGATCTATGAAAATAGATGATCAAACTAAATTCAAACGACTTGATATTCAAAAAAGGCACTCAATTATGGAATAGGAAAACAACCAAATTGAAAAGACTCAAAAATTGCACGACTTTTCGGATCGATACCGATCAGATCCAAACAGATCGGTACCAATCCGAAAAGTTAGCTCTGAATACCCCCAAACTTCTTGAGCAACCTCTGCATAATGACTACAGGCTTTTGATAAAGTGGCCCTGGCCCAAATGCTCTATATCCCCTATAAATACATCCTATTTGCAGCAGTAAGGGGGATCGTATCTCTGCTAAAGCTCTACTATTATATCTTCACTCTTCTTCTGCCACACAACCGCCATGAAGGGATAATTAAAATCCTCCTTTTGTCTATAACAATGGTGGCTTGATCTAATCCGAAAAAGAAGAATTATATAGCAATCTAAACTCCTTTGTTATAGCAGTTGATCAACAAAAGAATATATAAAGTGGACGTAGAAACAGACGAACCACTATAAAGTCTTTTTTCTCTTTATCTTTTTTACTATTTACCATTGCTTTCTCTATTTTATTTGCCTTAATAAACAGAGCTTGTGCTTTCACACTCAAAGCGGGGTGTTGATCCATTTTTTGGATTAACACTATGATCATGGAAAACAGAAAGAAACCAGCCAAATCGACACTAATACCAGTGAGAATAGAAAATAAAAGTGAAAGTTCAACATCTCCGCATGGAAAATGAAAACCGTGGGTGGTGTCATACCACCGAAGAGAAATAGCTATAACTAATTGAATATTAACTAATTGAATATGAGCATTCATAAGTCTATGGATACCTAAAGTTTGAAGTAGAATAAGTTAATTTCTTATTCTACATTATTGCATCATTAAAAATCTATTACGCTGTTATTTAATTAGTATAATTACATATGAAATGACCAAAACTAGGATCCTTTATTTGTTAACAATGCGCTTATGGAAGCACTTTTAAGGTGCTCAAAAATGATTCATGAGTGTGGAAATTTTTGGATTGTTTTAAGCTTAACGCAGCATTAAAAAATTATTACCCACAAACTAGCTTAAAATGTTAAACTTTAAATTTATGTGAAAAAACTAAAGTAAAATTCCTATAAAAAAGTTTAGTTGTGTGCTAACATGCACTTTGTCGTCGGTGGCATCCGAAGTTCAAAAATACCTTTTCCTCTTTCAAAATCGAGATCTATGCACCACACAAATCTATCATCCTGTTGCACACGGGTTAATTGGTTTCTCATAGAAACAAAAGCAAGCTATTTCTGTTTATCTTTGTATCCAAAAATACCAGTAATCACTAACCACTCTTTAATGAAAGGGTTTATCTTTATCCATATTAACGAGTTTACATTGAAATTATTAAAAAAAAAGCCGTATTACTATACTATATCACAATAAAATATCAGTGATTTACATACACCCTCCTAATTTACACTAATCCACGTAAACAAGCACTAAATACTCAGGTATAACCACGATTTTCATATAATTAAAGTCCCTTACACACTACTTCCATTACTAAGTTTTTTTCTCCTATTGATCTCCTTTTCCAATTCTTCCAGACCACCAACTTCTTCCAATTCCTAAGATTCAAACAAAATTCAAACAACACATTTTAAAATCAGCCTTAAAAAAACACAGATTTTGTCTTATGCTGCAACTAACATGAACCGGGTAATAAAAGGACAAAAAGCAACCCTTACCTTCGGCCCCATAAACAGCCCATATGGCACTCCATTGAACTTATCCGTGTGGTGTATCTGCATTATCCAAACAGAGAAAATTTAAATAAAATGCCCTCGTGGTCAAAATTTTAAATGCGAAAAGGTAGTAAGGGTACTTTTGGTCCAAACCTGATGAGCAGCAGCAACTTTTCTGAGATACGGAACATTGGCAACCGGCCCTACCGGGAACCTCCGGTGCACCAACCCGTCGTGCACAAACATGTATGCAATCCCAAATATCGTGATGCCCAGGCCCTGCCCAACGTAAGCACACATCACATCAGTATGTACAGTGCTGCAACAAGAAAAGAACAAATAATTCCTTCACTTACAGCCCCGTAGCATAAACCCGGGAATAGGCCCCGGTTGAAGAAACCGTACGCAAGCAGAAGAATGGCGGGCCCGGCGTTGACGATGGCAAAGACATCGTTGAGCTCAAAAGGACCTTCTCTTGGCTTGTGATGAGATTCGTGCATGTGCCATAATGTTGCGTGCCATAGGGCTCTGTGGGCCCATCTGGCCCAAAACTCCATTCCTACCTATTTTTTACCATTGTTTTCAATGAACAAAATTGTCAACCTCGAATTCATATATGAGGAAATATGTGCAATCAATGCTTACAGCGGCGCCAACTGATAATGCAAATGTCCCAAACATTTCGGTTAATGGAATCTCTCCTCCCTGTCACAACAATTAATTGTACGAAATGATTATTAAATGAATTCGTGCTAAAAAACAAAAACAAAACAAAACAAAAACAAGCCAAAAAAAAAAACCAAAAGAAAAGGAGGAAAAAAAGGGACTGTTAAACTTATGGAATCATCCAAAATTCGCTAGCAACCCATTCAGTTTTAGTTTATTTTTGAATTTTGACGCTTGATTTAAACGTTTCTCGAGAAGAAAAAAAAACAGCAGTTTGTTAATTAGTAAAATTTTAGTAATAGTGATGTTGTACAGTAATTAAACGAGTGCGACAAAATGAAAGGATTAATTACCTCGAATTGCCAAGCGAATCGATAATAGACGGAAACAATCGCCATAGAAGTAATTCCGAAGCTGGACATAATCGCCGCAACCAAATAAGTGGTCCGTTCCGTTTTCTTCCTTTCGGTTCTCTCCATTGCACGTTGTTTAGAAACCCTACTCTCCTCTAGATTCTTCTCGATTTCGACTTCGTTGTCGGCGGTAGACTTATCTCCCTCGTGGAGGACGAGATACACGGTTCTGCTGCTTCGTTTTTGCCTCGATCTAAGCGGAGGTGAGGATAAGAAACGGTTCGTCGATGGAGGAAAGGATGGGAATAAGCAGCGTCGGGGGAATGGCGGTCGGGAGAAGGTGTCAGCGACGAGGTTGAGGGTTGGTCGGGGTCTGGCGGAGATTCCGACCGCCATGGATTTTGTTTGAAATGCGGTTGAAATTTTGGGTTTGGGTATTTTCAATTTTGTGGTCGGATTTGATAATGAACGGCCAAGAGTTTTGGAATTTTGATTAGAAGCAAAATTTGCATGTGAGGAAAGGTGAGAATCAATCTGGAGATGGGAAAAGAGTTTGATTAGAGTTTGGAATGAAAAGAGTTTGCTGGGTTTTAAACTGTGCTGAAAGGTGAGAATCAATCTGGAGATGGGAAATTACGATTATACCCTAAGTTTATTTCAAAAATAATAAAAGTAACCAATGCTTGTGACTTGATAAATCATTCCTTTGTAAACTTTTCAAAACACGGCGGTACCGGAATTTTATGGCAACGCAAGAGAGACTTGGTCCGTTCGGACTGTTATTTAGTTTTGAAGTCTCGTTCAAAAAAAACACGTATGTACATTTTAAAAAACAACAATTTAAAAAATAAAGTTAACATACAAAATGAAAAATAATTTTAGCTTGTTTTTCATGTTTTAAGAAATAACAAAAGCACGAAAAACGATTCATTTCTCCATTGTTCCTCCATTCCCTTCGTTATTCTCCCTTTCAATCCCCTCCGTCGTCTCTCTATCATCGTTATAATGTTTTAAAATTTAAAATATTTTCCTTCTTTCTCTTCATATTTTGTAATGAAATTTGAAAACGCAAAACATAAAACTCAAAATGAAACCAAACGAGCCATTGATTTTGCTTTCTCATTTTATACAATACAACATTGCATTCTTTACCACGTAACCAGCTTGCCACTGTTTCGATTATTGCATGGTTAAAATGTAGCTTGCATAAGTATTTTAAATTCATATGTTTTTACTAAAATGAGTTGGATTATAATTATTAAGTCATCTATTTCATGCATGTAATTGAAATAGACATACTAACAGTTTCCTAAAATATTAACGATTATATTATATTTTCTTCATTGAGCATCGCATTTTAAAAGTGCAAGCAACTTGAACCATTATTGTTGAACTTAATTTCAATATTTTGAATTTGGATTTATGGTGTAAATTACTAGTTTTTTTTATTGCAGTGAATTTGTATGTGATTTTATCGTTGTGAATTTTAGGAGTTTAATTGACAATATGAAAAATAAGAGGGTTTTTTTTATACCTTGGTAAACAATTAAGGTGTTTTCCAAAAGGTTTCAAACACGCTTTTATTATTTATCGCAACAGATAAAAAAACCTCTTACTTATTATATTGTAAATTAAACCCTTGAAATTCGTAATAATCAAAAAGCATACAAGCTCACCACAATTAAAGTTAGTGATCTACATCATGAATTCAAATCGAAGGTCTTCAAATTAATTGCAATAACGACGATTTAAATTGTTTGCACTTCTATAATACAAGTTTCAACGAAATTGCATAATTGTAACATGTCATATTTTTGGAGTACCATAACATGGAATCAACTAAAAATAATAATCAAATAATAATTAAAGGAATTATTCAAATAGAAATTTAATTAATCAAGTGTGGAGTAGTTAAAAGGTTAATTGAGTTGAACTAAGGATAATTACTACAAAAGAATTCGATCATAAAACATTAAAGGAATGAACGGAATTTTGTAATGATGGGTTAAGGAATTAATAAGATTAAACAAGCAAGGTATTTTAGCACAAGCCCAATCAGTAACCATTATACCCTTAAAACACATAATTCTTCTTATCCTTTTATTTCACTGGAAAAAAAACACTCGAGCTAGGTCGCCACTAAAAAGACGAAGGAAAGGAAAACTAATCAAGGACAATTCATGTTTGTTTCTAAAAAGTAAAGACTAGTGCCTACCAGTGCTACATATACAGGTATTGCTATAAATTTTAGTTAATGGATGACTATGATATAGAACAATCAATACTTAATTGAAGTTAGTATCGATATGAAAGCATTATTGGTTAAATGTTATGAAAATCTCATTGTTTTATAAAATTGATTACTCATTCAACAAGCATTTTTGTGTAAGAAAAAAGTATAAAATCTATTATGCAGTTGATGGTATATAATTTGAGCTTGAGCTCGGTAGAGTTTTCAAAGAAAAAAATAATCTAAGGCATACCTAAATTCTCTTAGCATTCTTCAAACTCAAATGGGTTATTGGAATAAAACAAAATTCGAAGACCATGCGATAATAACCAATGATAACTTTATAATGAATAATGATAAGTGTTTAAGCTGGAAAACACGAATGGAATGAAAAAATACTATTCATTGAAATATAATTTCTGAGCAAATGAATTAAAGATGAATGTATTGATTTACATAGATAATATTAATCTCTATTTTTCAACAATCAAATAGATGGTGGGCATGGTATATAGATTAGAAGGACCAACAGAAATATAATCCATAACACAAAAACTCGAACAAACTAAATCTACCTCTCCATAAATTTATATAGTGTATAGATAAATGTACACATGCCACATCTTTTGAATAGCTTAAGAACAAACATGGATGCATTTAACACATTCAATATTAAAATCTGTGCAATGGATTAGCCATCTTTCAGGACCTTGCATTGGTTAATGCTTTTGCAATCAATCGATGCAATTGCTTCTGATTTTGATTGGCTTGGTTAATAACATGGTCAGCGAACACTAGCTACGCTAAAAATCAATTAAAGAACCAATTCCATCCAATAGATGGCAAAAAAAACATTTTGAACCCTTATGCAATTCAACATCCTTCTTAATCCTCTCTGTTTCCTATTTTAGACTACTTTATATGTAGAGAAATATCATTGTAAATTAAATATGACAACATCATCAAGTGCACGATCATATAAGATAGGTGCATCAGTTTCTTCGTGAATGGTCAAATTACAACTTTATCAAATTCCACAGATGTAACTATTATAATGATAGAAATAATAACCTTAATTTATGCCAAAGTCAAAAATAGGCGTTTGTGTCTTAATAAAAAATTGTGGAGTTTCAAAATGAAATTTATAATTTGAACAAATATGAACATAGAAATAATTCAAAAGATGAAGTACTCAAGAAAACCCTTCAATTAATGATTTCCTCCATGCAACAAACCATATCAAAATTCATGCGAGATACAAGGGTTGATAACATATTAAACTTAAACAACATTGATGACATCCCTATGTAACAAACCATACTAAATCCATGCAAGATATAAGGGTTGATAATATATTAAACCTAAACAACATTGATGACATCCCTATGTAACAAACCATACTAAAATCCATGCAAGATATAAGGGTTGGTTAAATTAAAAGCACTAGATAACGCTGATACGTCAAGTATCATTTATCCAAGCAAGTATTATCTTTAGACTATAGTAATAATGCAATCTTTTTAAGTACAGCCACATCAATTAAAAATCACATGGGTTTAAAAAAAGAAACATAGCATGTCATTATAGTTTGAGTAGATGGTAAAGTTGAAATGTAATGATTTAGGCTGACGAATTAAACTTTTCATTCAACCATATATGATAAATATTTAAAATTTCCTAAAATTTGATAAATAATTTTATACATGTGAAAATATATGTGCAACAAGTTCATATATGCAAAAATGCAAGAATCGGGTCTCATCCTATATAAACGTGTAAAAAAGCACCACGTCTAACCAAAGTTATAGTGTAGCATCTAATTGGAAGCATTTCGATGTTTACATTTTTTATATGAATCAAATGCTTTATATATATAAATATAATTCAATCACTTGAAAGGTAAATTAATTTAAATTAATGTCATATCATCCAAACTATGACACACGAGAAGGCAAGCATAATACTTCGGCACTAACCATAGCAGTTACATTCTAAGAAGGCCAAACCACATCATTTTCTTTTATGTTCTACTATTGATAGTATCCATGCTTCGAGTTTCTTTTCCTTTGTACTTTTTAAATTTTCATAAATATACCAACAATGTTAGACACTAACGATTGTGAACACATCAGGATTAATGTGCAAGCACTATATAGATAAACTAAAATATATCAGTGGTTTCTTATATAAAAAATTACAATTCAAATATATTTATCTCAACGTTCAATGATGATGATTTTTCCATTAGTATAACAATGATATACATGTAAAACATACACACTAATATAATTCGTTAAATCCTAATTGATTATTAAGATAGTAACATAATTGTTAGAGAGAAACGGTTACAAAAATAATTCAATTGTAAAAAATTTAAATATGTATTACTCATTTTTAATTTTAATTAATAATTTTAAACTAAAATAACTATAAATCCATAAATCATGAACCGAGAAGAGAGAAGGAAGAAACACTCACCTAAATAGGATTTATAGTCACCTAATTCTAAATAATATCACCATCAATCGATGGATCGAAGAATAATTTGAACAATAAACCAATGATATTTTAGATGATAGTTGTAATACCTAAAATCACTTTATAAAAAAAAATTAGGAAAAGATAAGGTTAAAGGGAAAAACAAAACAAAACAAGGAATTGAAGACTTAGACAAGGGAAGTGAACCATTAGTGGAGTTCTTATAGGCCATTGAAATGTATAATGGACAACTATGCATTAGAATTTTCCGGCATGAAAAGTAAACAAAAAAAATAAATCAATGGATCCCTGATAAAATTGAAATAAACTGATTATAATGAAAAAACTATATGTACCTATAATGTAGGGTTAATGTTAGTGTTATTCAAAAAGAAAAAGAAAAAAAAGGAGCCATATGGAGCAAAGAAAACTAAGGAAAGGTGAGTGAATTAAGGAGAGGTTAGAGTTGAAGGAACACAACTTATGGTATCTAACTTTGAGCTAATCTTGTAATCTATATCTTGTGAATAACATAAACCCTAAGATCTAGAATTACATGATTATCACATATGTAAAGAATTAATAAAACATACCTCCAGATATTTGTATACGAATCAACAATGGATGTTGTCGAAAGCTGTTTCGATGGAGAAAGAAAATGGTTTCTCTCTCTTTTTCTATATCTTTCTTTATGTGTTTTCTATATCTCCTTTGTGATGGGAAAATGTTATATTTATAGGTAGAGAGAGGACCAAATTTCCAGATTTGTAGACTTAATCTTGATCGTCCATCAAGATCAAGATGAGAGAAATTAATGCTCTAGATTATAACCATTTTATTTATTTAGCATATTAATAGGAAAAACCTTTTAGATTCTATTGACCACATAATGAGGAAGGAAACGTTTGAGGAAGGAAACGGTCCATTAATGTACCACATAATGAGGAAGGAAACGGTCCATTAATGTTTTCGCATTAATTTTCTTACAAAACGGTCAAATTTCCTTACAGTCTCCCACTTGGTCAATAGTAAAATCTATTAATGTTTTTGTATTAAGGTCATAAGGCGCCCATGATATGCTAAACTTTTCTTTAGTCGGCTATCATAAGTGTCTTGGCTAATCTAGTGGTCAATGGAAGTCATGACGTGTACACGTTATTTTGCAACATGCTTACTTCCATGTATTATGACATTGACAACTTTCATAACTAGACCGTAGATGAGCATAACTTAATGGTCACATAATGTCTTGAAGCAAAAGACTATTTCTGTTATCATTTATCTAAATATAAATGTGTACACATTATAAAACAGAAATAAAAGATGTCCAAATTATTAAGAGCTCAATAATTATCATGTCTAGATAAGTACAAAATAAATGGCATAATAAGAAGATAATTAGGAACTATCTGCAAGACCCATGCTATCAGTATGTCTCTGAAAGGTCTTTGGAGGTAGTCCTTTCGTGAATATGTCTGCCACTTGTAAGTCTGTACTTATTGATTCAACAATAATTTTCTTTAGTTTAACATCTTGCTTCAGTAGTAGGTATTTAAGGTCCATGTGTTTGGAACCTTTTGTTATCCTATCATGCTTGGAGAAAAAGGTTGCAGCTTCATTGTCGTAGTAGACAGTTAGTGGCTTAGAGATAAAACTTAAAGTGCCAAATTGTGAGACAAAATTACGCAGCCATGTTCCCTGAATTGAAGCCTCATAACATGCTACGTATTCAGCCATCATGGTGGATCCGAAAAGCATCTCAGATTTCTGGCTTCTCCATGATATTGCACCTCCGCATAAGAGGTACACATAACCAAGAGTGCAGATCCTAGTGTCAGGACATCCAGCAAGGTCTGAATCAGAATAACTAGTTACCTGTAAGTAACTTGATTTTCTATAGGTGAGCATGTAATTCCTTGTTCCCTTTAGGTATCTTAGTACCTTCTTTGCGGCTTTCCAATGAGCGATTCCTGGGTTACTTTGAAATCTACCCAGCATACCAACTGCATGACTGATATCAGGTCTTGTACAGACCTGTGAATACATCAAACTCCCTACAAGAGATACATAAGGATATTTGGTCATTTCTTCTCGTTCCATAGGAGTCTTTGGGCACTGCTCAAGAACAAGTTTGTCTCCTTTATGCAGTGGGACAGGACTAGAGGAAAAATTCGTCATGTCAAATCTCTCAAGAATTTTATCAATATATGCTTTTTGAGACAATCCCAGAATTCCTTGTGATCTATCACAGAATATTTCTATTCCTATCACATAGGATGCCTCACCCATATCTTTCATTTCAAAGTTCATTGAGAGATAATTCTTAGTTTCACGTAATAAACCAAGGTCGCTGCTAGCTAATAATATGTTATCAACATACAGAATCAAAAATATGAACTTGCTCCCACTAAACTTGAGGGATATACAAGGGTCAACTATGTTTTCTGTGAATTCGAAAGCGGTAATGATTTCATGAAACTTTAGATACCATTGTTTAGAAGCTTGTTTCAGTCCATATATTGATTTCTTAAGTTTGCAGACCATGTCTTCCTGTCCTTCAATTATGAAGCCTTCAGGTTGACGCATGTAGACTTCTTCTTCCAAGTCTCCATTTAGAAAGGCTGTTTTCACATCCATTTGATGTAACTCGAGATCATAATGAGCTACTAATGCCATGATAATTCTAAGAGAATCTTTCCTGGAAACAGGAGCAAAAGTTTCATTATAGTCAATGCCTTCTTTCTAATTAAAACCTTTGAAAACAAGTCTAGCTTTATATTGTTCAATTTTACCATTGCAGTCACGTTTGGTCTTGAAAACCCACTTACAACTGACTCCTTTATGTCCTTGCGGTAATTGAACGATTTTCCAAACTTGATTATTATCCATAGATTTCAGTTCATCTTTCATGGCATCAATCCATTTAATAGAATTAACATCCTTAATGGCTTGTGAATAAGAAATTGGGTCCGTAGTTCCTTCAGATTCTATTAGATAAAGCATGTAATCATCAGGAATAGCTGATCTTCTTTGTCTTTGAGATCTTCTTAATGCTAGTTCCTGTGGTACTTCATCAACATTATGATTGGTGATAATTTCATTATGGAGTTGTCGATCATTTATTGGGTTTTCCTCATTGTGAACATGTTCAACAATAGGATGATTCCCAATATCTTTCGAAATAGAGGGTAAGATAATGGGTACCCTTATTTCATGAATGACCACTTCTTGTTGTTTTGTACTCCCACTGATTTCACCATTCTCATAAAATTTGGCATTTCCGGTTTCAACAATTCTTGTACTATGGTTAGGGCAATAAAATCTATATCCTTTAGATTTTTCTGGGTAACCTATAAAGTAACCACTGACTGTCTTAAAATCCAATTTCTTTTCATTTGGATTATATAGTCTAGCTTCAGCTGGGCAACCTCAAATTTGGAGATGTCTTAAACTAGGTTTCCATCCTTTCCAAAGTTCAAAAGGAGTCTTTGAAAAGGCCTTACTTGGAACTCTATTTAAGATGTAGACAGCTGTTCGTAATGTATCCATCCATAATGATATAGGTAAATTTGCATGACTCATCATGGATCTAACTATTTCCATGTATGTACGATTTCGCCTTTAAGCTACACCATTCTGCCATGGAGATCCAGGCGTTGTGTATTGTGCAACAATTCCAAGTTTTTGAAGAAGTCTAGCAAAATGTCCAAGATGTTGTCCCGTTTCATCATACCTTCCATAGAATTCACCACCCCTATCTGACCTAATGATTTTCACTTTTCTTTCTAATTGCCTTTCGACTTCAGTAATGAACACTTGTACAGCGTCCACTGAGTGAGATTTTTCATGCAACAGATAAAGAAAGCAATAACGTGAAAAATCATCAATAAAAGTGATGTAATATTTCTCTCCTCCAAAAATTGGAACATCAAAAGGTCCACAAATATCTGTATTTATTATTTCAAGAAGTTGTGTACTTCTTGTGGCTCCTTTCTTTGTGTTTTTTGTTGTTTTTCCTTTAATACAATTAACACATGCTGTAATGTTAGCGAAGTCTAGGTCCGGTAGGACACCATCTTTCACTAACCTTTTGATTCTTTCACTGGATATATGACCCAGTTTTTTATGCCACAAGAAGTAAGAATCATTCTTGGATGACTTTCTTTTAGTTTCTTTTCCATGCAGGGTGAGTTGGATTTCAGCATTTTGTTTAAGATGAAGTTTATAAAGTCCATCAATTAATATTCCAGAACCAATAAGACAAGAATTTTTAAATAAACTAAAATTTCCATTTCTAACTTCAAAAGAATATCCAAATTTATCAAGTACACTTACAGAAATCAAATTATGGGAAATAGACGGAACATAAAGAGTTTGACATAAATCTAACCGATAACCGCTATCCAAAATAAGACAAAAAGTTCCAATAGCTTCAACTGGAGCTTTTTCTTTATTCCCCATTAAAATGAAATTCTCACTTGGGTTTGTGGTTTGGATCATAATGAATCCCTGCATAGAATTCGAAACATGAACGTTAGCAGCAGTATCAATCCACCAAGCAGAAGAAGGTACATTAGTAAGATTTGATTCGAAATGACTTACGAAACCCATTGGGTTACCTTCTTTTCGAACCATGCTTTGCGCTTAATGCAATCTGCCTGGAAGTGTCCAGGTTTCTTGCAGAATTTGCAGACATCATCCTTCTTTTTCTTCTTGGATGGTTGAGTGGCGTCATCAGATTTGGGTGGTGCTCTTTTATGCTGTGAGTTGTTCTTTTTGCCAGCTTGTTTTCCAACCCCTTGAGTGAAATAAGCAACTTTAATGTCTTGCGAGCCTTGCCTAGACTCCTCTTAAACCAGTTTGTTAGTCAATTCATTCAGACTCCACTTTTCCGTAATAGTGTTGTAATGAATTTTGAATGGTTCATATTATGGAGATAAGATAGTGAGAATGAATTGGACGAGAAAAGCATCGTCCATAACCAATCCCAAGTTCTTAAGTTTGGCAGCAAGGTTAATCATTTCAATGACATGAGCGCTCATTGAGCGAGAACCATCAAACTTCATGGTTACAAGATCTGCCATAAGTTTCCCAACAAGGGATTTGTCTGCAGTCCTGAATCGATTTTCAATGGATTGCAAATATTCTTTTGCACTTTCAGTTTTGGGTAGGGAGGTTTTGATGTTGGTATCAATCACCATTCGCATAAACATCATGCTGAGCCTATTAGATCGTTCCCAATCATCATGGAGTTTGTTTTCCTCAGGCGTACTTGTGTCAGTAAGTGGGGCTGGCTTTTCCTTTAGGAGAGCCATGTCCAGTTCAAGTACGCCTAAAGAAAACTCAACTTGCTCTTTCCATTCCGAGTAGTCAGTTCCATTGAGTTTGACGATAGACATAGCGTACGAATTAAGGTTTGAGGGCATTGCAACTGTAGATATAAAAGAAATGTAGGCTTCTTTGTTAGAATAAAACACATGTCATAATAAGAGGTTAGGTTTAGCGCCTCCTGTGGGTAGGCAGTAGAACCATACTCATGAAAGAATGATAAACATTAATGTTTCATGCGTTATTGTGCAAGCAGCAGCCGCCTGTGGACGGGACTGCATGCATCAGACCAGAGGAAACAAGGAATTTAAGCACGGAAGCGTAAAATAAAACAAGAGAGAAAAGAGGTAAACATTAATGTTTTTTTTGCATAAACATTTGTCATTCTTTCAAGTAATCCACAGCAAGGATAATAAATGTCTAGTAACTCCAAGTAAATTCCATACATGAATTTAACATATAAATAATTATTTTGCAAATCATATATAGACAATTATCTTGCAAGTTTCAGGTCATGAATTTAATGTCAAACTAGAAAACAATTGTTTTCAATATGTATACTTTCTGAAAAGTATTCGCATACAATAAGCTGTTCCATATTATACAGTAGGTCAAATATTAAAGTAGAAAAAATCAACTTTTGCGGAAATATAAACTTTCCAGATCCAGATCTAAGAATACAGTAAATAGAACAATATTGATAATCATGATTAATGTAGCAACTTAAATAATATGAATACTAAACTTGAATCATATTAACACTAATAATCATTATCACCATCATAGTAAAATTACAAACATCATTTCATATATCTATGGTTGTTTCGTTTTATATATTGATGGATAATCATGAATTCTAAAACCATGCTCTGATACCACATGTAATCTATATCTTGCGAATAACATAAACACTAAGATCTAGAATTACATGATTATCACATATGTAAAGAATTAATAAAACATACCTCCAGACATCTTGTATACGAATCAGCAATGGATGTTGTCGATAGCTGTTTCGATGGAGAAAGGAAATGGTTTTTCTCTCTTTTCCTATATCTCCTTTATGATGGGAAAAGGTTAATATTTATAGGTAGAGAGAGGACCAAATTTCCAGATTTGTAGACTTAATCTTGATCATCCATCAAGATCAAGATGAGAGAAATTAACGCTCTAGATTATAACCGTTTTATTTATTTAGCATATTAATAGGAAAAACCTTTTAGATTCTATTGACCGCATAATGAGGAAGGAAAAGTTTGAGGAAGGAAACGGTCCATTAATGTACCACATAATGAGAAGGAAACAGTCCATTAATGTTTTCGCATTAATTTCCTTACAAAACGGTCAAATTTCCTTACAAATCTACTTCATACTACATGCGCTTATCACTATGCAATTATTTTGGGAATGGGTACAAAATTAACTCTGAAAGAAAACCTTCATAACATAAATATTTGTTAAATTTTCCCCATGCAATGGTCAGTTCGATCCTATATGCATGTGAAATAATAGCATGCATTCATACTAACTACTTTTAACCCGTAGACACAAGTCAATACCTTCTTCACACAAATTGCACTATTTTAAACAATTCTACTTCACTTGTAGAAATAATTTATCATGCTTTCACAACTTAATCAAGGTTAGGTTCACCAATAAAATACCAATGGTTTATGATAATTCCACACCATAACACCATCACAATAGACATGCACCCCCTAACATACTAAAATCATTATAAATAAAAAAATGGTTCACATAATATTATGTAGAGAAAAATTCAAAGTTTCAATTTTGCATACATTTTCAAATGCTAATTGAGGGTTAGTTGAAAAATATTAGTACCATTGTCAATAATACTACTGCTATTTTATGCTCATTAAAAGAAAATCCAAATGCTATCGTACATTAAATAATTGATATTTAGAAAAAAATTTAAACATAAATTTAAGCTCTTATAGGAATATTTGTAATTGAGGCAAACAAATTTTGAGATAAATGGTTAACTGACTATAAACATGTAACCATAGCACTAGTAGATGAAAGCTTTGATCCCAATGAGAGGTACAACATTATTTATTTAAAAGCTTGTACTTGATAGTAATCCTAAGTTGGTTATCATAGTCGATAAAAATATTTCCTGGGTTTGTACCTGCTTAGTTTGTGACTTTATTCCATGAAGCTCAAGCCTCCTGTCCGCCATTTTCTTTTATTCGAGAGAAATTTTCTAGATTTGGTTTTTTTGGTAAAGTTACGAAAGAAGTTTTCTTTCCTCTAGAAGTCCGCAGAAAAAAGTGTTGTTCTTTGGTTCATTTCTATCGCTTGCTTGCCTAATGTAGACCATATGTCACGGTTGGATTCACTTTCCTTTTGTTTTTTACTTGGTCCTTTTGTATTGTTCATCTATAGTTTATAGCCCTAAGTTGTCGTAGGATGGTTTTGGGTGCACCATATTTTGTTTTAACTCTTCCATCTATTTGATAACTTGGGTTCTAGCTATATTCTGTTGTATTGTTAACATATGGACATAATATGTACTCTTTTTTCTTGCAAGGCACCCATTTAGGTTAGGGAGGTTGTAAGGTTTTAACGAGGCATATTATGAAAGTATGAGTTTTCAGTTGTTAACAAAGTACCTTCTTCCAAAAAAATAAAAAAATATCAAGTTTTTACAATAAAGAGCGTACCTACATATTATATTATATGAAAGCTAAGTATGAATTCATGTGTCTCTTCACTTTCAATTTTCTGAAAAATCTCATATGGTACCAAGTGTTCCAGTGATTTTTTTTTTGAACTATACTCAGGAGAACCCGGGAGACCGGCACACTCCTGAAGAGAATTAATTTATGTCTGTCCACTTCAACTCATGGCACCTATAACCCCCAGATTATATGTTTTACGAGAAATGTACACAAGACATGGGTTGAACCTAGACTCGAACTTGGGTCTGTTATAGTGATTAGTTGTTGAAAACATTTTCGTTACTTTTTTTATTAACGTTATTTCTTAAAAGAGACACAAATGCACCCGTTAATGTTTTATAACCTATATTTCCAATACACTTCCAATTTTTTCCAATTACAAAATCCTAATTCCATATATTCACTTTATTCAGTGATAGTTCCATCTCCATTTTTTTCCTATTCTCTTATCACATTACCTATTTTCTTCTTTTCTTCAACTGTTATAAAGCACATATGATGATGAGAAAAGTCATGTGGCTAGACATATAACTAAGAAAATTCTTAAGTACTACTAAAATGGATATGTAATTGGTATTTTTCTCTACTAATATTTTAACATATGACTTTGAAGATGCCTTATATAATTTCTTAGGAAGTGGAATATGGATCGATAATTGAAATTCCCATATTATGTGGTAATATTTCTTATGAAGTTTCCTATGTTTTCTTCATCCTTTCTATTCCATTGTAGGTATTAGCAATTTTGTAAGTATTAGGCTCCATTTATCTATAAAGTGAAATAAAATGTTATAGAATTGGACACCAAATTAATATCCAAAATATTTTTGCTAAATCAAATTATTCATTAGTATGTCTTGGATGTTTATGGTTAGTATGATTTTGTAGAACATTGAGATTAATATTTATATACTGTACAATAATTTTCAGTAATATTACAATTTAATTATCTTGATTGTAGCATGCACATTCTACTTCTAAACTGATTAGTGTTTCCAAATCAATTTGACATTTACGTCAAGTTTAATTTGACACTATACTGATTAGTATCTCATGCCATGTGTCTACAATGATTTAATTGGTTAATACTTTTCGTTACTTTTCTTATTGATGTTGTTTCTTAAAAGAAAACCAATGGACTTATTAAAGTTTTATAACTTACTTTTCCATAATACTTCTAATTGTTTCCAATTATAGAATCCCGATTTTATTTGTTCACTTTATCCAGTGATAGTTCCATCTCCATTTTTTTCTATTCTCTTATGACATTACTCTTTTTCTTCTTTTCTTTGATTATTATAAAGCACATATATGACAAGATTAGTCATGAGGTTGGACATGCAGCTTCGAAAATTTACAAGTGCTACCAAAATGGATATGCAATTGGTATTTTGCTTGACTAATATTTTAATGTATGGCTTTGAAGATGCCTTATAAGATTTCTTAGGAAGTGGAATGTGGATCGATAAATGAAACTCCAACATTATGAGGAGGTAATCGATCTTATAAATTTTCCTATACATTTTTCATCCTTTCTATTCTGTTGTAGGTATTAGCAATTTTTAAGTATTAGGTTTCATTGTTGAATTTTTTTTGTGATTCAAATATAGGAAACTTCCCTAAATTACAATTTGGAATATATGAAAACTTTAATAATTTGCAATTTGGAATATACGAAAACTTTACTAAATTTCAATTTGGACATTATGGAAAATTTCTTTAATTACAACATTACCTTATTTAAACTTTCCATACCTCCACTCTCATTTAACGACTCTTAGGAATTAGAGAAGGCTATAAATAAAGGGGTAGACTCATGGAGTTCATTATCCACACAACTTAGAAAGAAATATGAATCAATAAAAACAAATTATAACTGTAATTAATCAAATTAAGGATTTTTATTATTCTTTTATAATCTTCTGCAATCTCTCTTGTTATTTGAAAGTAATAAAGCTCGTCTTCCCAAAGTGGACGTACGCCATCACGACGATGGTGGAATCACTATAAATCTCATGTGTCCCATTTTATCTTTTATAGTTATTTACTATTGCTTTTGGAATAGCTATAATTTTATTAGGGAATTGATCAATATATATTTTTACTACACCGTAACACTATCCTATAATTAGGTTCCGCTGCAAGGGAATGATCACCCCTCTGCAACTGGTATCAAATCTTCCAGGTTTGTTGTTGCATGATAGGTTTTCGATAGAATAGCAGGTGAAGATAATACATCAGAGATTAGTTCAGCACTAGTAGTTGCTCCATATATTAAGACTTCCTACGTGGCTTCAAGTTCATAGTTATCGATAGAGAAGTGGGACAAAGAAGGAGCTTTGAGAAGTGGAAATTGATGATGAAGGATGTACTAAGAAGAAATCATGTCCACAATGTGGTTTATAACTTAGAGGATTTAGATCCAGCTATATCCATTATAGAGAAGAAGCAGATGGAAGAATGAGCCTATACAACACTCTGACTTGTTGTGGTTAAGAATATTATTTTTGAAATTAGTTAGAAAACTACAGTAAGAGGAATTTGGAAGAAGTTAAAAGACCTCTACATGTAGAAACCTTTAACAAACCAATTGAACTTGCTGAAAACCTTCTTCAACTATAAGATGAAGGAAGGTTGTCCCCTTAAAGCACATCTAAGTGTATTTTATGACATGTTGATGAAGGCGAAGTCAGTTGATTTGAATATTGATGAAGAACGCAAAGTCATCGTTTTGTTGTGTTCGCTTCTGGAGAAATTCATTTTTCTTTAACGACCTTATCTGTGGTAAAGAAATATTAATGTTAGATGATGTGAAGACAGGTTTCCTCAGTGAGGAGTTGAGAGATCAGATAAAGGGTTTAGGTTTAGGAGATGGTAGTAGAGGAAGTGATAGTAGTTTAGGCTTGTTTGGTGAGAGAGGAAAAACTAAGAAAAAGAAAAAGAATTTTAGGGGTTATTCTAATTCGAAGAAGCCCCACTGACGCAATAAGTCTAAAGATGGAAAGTGTCATCATTGTAAGAAACTGGGTCATTTGAGAAGAGACTGCCCAAATTTAAAGAAGGAGACCAGGGGTTCTTCATCTATTGTGGTAGAGAATGAAAGTATCGATGTGTTGACAACTGTAGTATCAGATGTTGCGGACCATAGGGTCCTTGATTCAGGAGCATCAATCCATATGACACCCAATATGGATTATTTTCCTTCCTTTGTCAGTAATGAAGGAAGTTCCATCCTTATAGGTAATGATGATACATGTAGGTCCATGGGAGTTGATTCAGTTCATATTCGAATGTTCAATGGGGTTGTTGCACTCTTTCAGATGTTCATTATATACCAGGTCTTCGGAAGTCTATGATATCTTTAAGGCAGCTAGTATCACTAGGATGCAAGGTTACCATCGACAAAGATGGTTTTAAGATTTCTAGAGGGGCACTTATAGTAATGAAGGGTATAGTGGTCCGAAATCTTTATTTATTGAAGGGTACCATTGTTCATGGGGAATCGTATGTTGGAGTTAATAGTACTAAAAGTTTGGATGCTACTAAGCTTTGACACTTAAGATTAGGTCAGACTTCAGAGAAGAACTTAGAATTACTTTATAGGAAGAAGAAGATCAGAGGAGAAAGCTTCAACAAATTGGATTTTTACAAGGATCGTGTTCTGAGTAAGAAAACCAAAAGATCATTTGGTGCCGACGAGCATACTTTTAGGAGGGTACTTGACTATGTGCATTCAGATGTTTGGGGATAAGGTTTCTACATCTTCCATTGGGGGACCTCACTACTTCATATCTTTCACTGGCGACTGCTCATGCAAGGTTTAGGTGTAGATAATGAAGGCTACGTCGAGAGTGTTCGAATGGTTAGCTCTCATCGAAAACCAAATTGGGAGGAAATTGAACATTCTTCGATTCGACGATGGCGGCGAATATATCTCAAAATAGTTTCTTGGATACTGTAGATAGCATGGTATTAGAAGAATTTTACTATGCCTGGTGATCCACAATCCAATGAGGTTGCTGAGAGATTTAATAGAACTTTACTAGAGAAGGCTTGTGGCTTGAGGTTGATTGCGGGCTTATCTAAAGGCTGTTAGGCTGAAGCAATATTGGCTGCTGCTCAAACCATTAATCAGATTCTGTGTTTAGCCATTGATAGAAAGATCCCAGAAGAGCTATGGAGAGGGAAGTCTATTATACTCAGTTACTTTCGTATTTTTGGTTGTCCCGTTTATGTGCATAACACAGGTTTTGATAAGTTAAAGCTGAGAGCTACCAAGTTTGTTTTGCTAGGTTATACATATGGAATAAAAGGAAATCGTATTTTGAATCCAACAACTAATAAGGTGATACACTCCAGACATGTTGTCTTTGGTGAGTCAACCATGTTTAGACCATTGAAGGAGACATCGGATAACTCAGGTCTGAAAGGAGTCAAGCCTAAGGAGATAAAGATTTTTCTCACATTTCAGCCAAAGAGTAGGGTTGATATTATTAATTTCAAAGAAAATGCAGCCAAAGAACCATCAAATAATAGTCTACATATTTCCTCTAACGGTGATGGTCATGGTCATGAAGCTAGAGAAGATTAAGTTCAAGGTGGAGCTGAAAGAGGGGTAGGCGATACTGGAGCCATCTGTGCTAGTCAGCAAACTAGAAGGCACCTAACAAATATGGAGATTGGCAGTTTGCAAACCTCAGCCTTATTGATCAGTTTGATTATGCTTTGCATGTGGTTCACGAGGATCCATTTGACCTTGACATTGCTTTAAAGTCACTGGACAGTTCAATGTGGATTTATGCCATCGAGAGAGAAATGCAATCATTGTAGAAGAACAAGACATGGGATTTGGTACCATTACCTTAGGGAAATAGAGCTATAGGCTGCAGATGAATATTCAAGGTAAAAGACGATGAAAGGCATATGGCTAAATTGGTAGCAAAAGAGTTTTCACAGAGAAATGGGAAAGAGTATGATGAAATCTTTGCTTCGGTTGTGCGGCATACATCTATAAAAAATTTGTTAGTCTTAGTTGCTGCTCACAATATGGAGTTGAAGAAGCTAGATGTGAAGATAACTTTTCTACATGGAGACTTGGAAGAGATAGTATACATGAAATATCTAGATAAATTTGTAGTGGATGGTAAGTCATATTGGGTTTGCAAACAGAAGAAGTCGCTGTATGGTATGAAGTAGTCGTCGAGACAATGGTACAAGAGGTTTGATTCTTTTATGTTGAGCATTGGCTTTGACAGGAGCGTAAAAGATGCTTGTGTTTATAATAAACACTTGGGAAGAGTTGACTGGGTGTAGTTACTCTTATACGTGGATGATATGCTAATTGTTTCCAAGGATAAAGAAGAAAGCAATCAAATTGAAGATGCATTTAAAAGCAGAATTCGAAATGAAGGACCTTGGAGAAGCAAAGAAGATTTTAGGCATGGGAATCTTCAAAGATAGAAAGCATGGATTTTTGAGACTATATCAAAAGTAGTATTTACGATGATAGTGGAACTATTATAAATCTCTTATGATCCTTTTTCTCTTTTATAGTCAGTCACTGTTTCTTTTGGAATAGCTATGATCTGATTGGAGAATTGATCGATCTATTTCTTTTACCACACAGTAGCACTATCATGTAATTAGGTTTTTCCATTGCAAGGGATTGATTATCCCTCTACATTCATTTTCTTGAAAGAGAAAGAAAATGGTACAAACCAAATTAGTAACCGAAATACTCTTGTTAAATATATTCATTTATTAGTGTGTGTTGGTATGTTTATGCTTGGTATTATTTTGTAGAACATTTGGATTAATATTCATATGTTTCACTGTGACGACCCATTTTTCGAAAGGTTTAAATCGACAATAATCCACACATGTCCAACTTAAACAATCCAAAACATAGATAATCATTGGAGTTAATTAAGAAAAATAAGAAAAGAAGAAGAAAACAGACACAGAACTCGCTGCGGAACGACAAAATATAATGATCAAATAAACAGTTCATGAAGCTGTTTATATTATATATTTGATTATATTTTGTACAACATTTGTCAGTTATATATACACCAGTGATAAACAATTAATGCAGTATAATAGCATGATGCAAAGAATAATAATAGTAATAAGATACCAAATATTTCGTCTTCGTCCTCTAGAAATTGATCTTCAATGCGCTGAAAAACTCAAAGCTAAACCGAGCGTAATGAAAAGACAAAACACTCAAGTCAGGACTAAAATATTCTTATGTAAGTCAAATCGATATCGCATATAACATGAGTGCCATGGTGTAAGAGATGTTTACGGGTTTTACATCTTTTATCCAGTGTATAACGTGCATGCAATAATCCAAGAGATGTTACGGGATTTTCCATCTTTTAAAGATCCATCAAAATATTTATTTGTAGTAGAATATGCTACGTATATAATGTCTACCACTAATATAAGATATCAAAATAGCATTAAGGCTTTACATTGATCCCCCTTAACGTGTTTTTAAGCATTGCCGTACAGTTTTCATGTAAAACACCGGTAAACCGTCGGTAGATAGGGATGCGCCATGATACGACAACACTAAATCAAAATCGTAGTGGTCTCGTATAGGGATAAAAGTATGACAAGAAACGTGAGGCAATGCACAAAGTAGGATACTACTAGTTTACCCTTCCCGCAGGTGGTAACCCCTAACGGTCCACCGCGTCCAACACTCCCAAAATCCGAGGAAGTGTACCAATCAATAACAATGTCATGATAGTAATACGAAGAAGTGTGTCCGCTAAAGGTAGCTGACCTCATTAGCCATTACGCCTCCTGTTTCAGTCATTTCAAATTGACACAAGTGTCAGGCAATCCATCATCGTTCTCTTTCTTTAAATCCCGCAAACGACGCCAAATCCAACCACTTCGTTCTGGAGTCCCATCCGCGTACATAGTTTTTAAAGTGGTTCCAATATTGAAAGAGAGTAGGTCAATAAGAGGCCTGAGTCTCTTTAACAACCAAACATCATTTTACACACTGGTTGGTACTTTTACATTTCAAAACCGATTCTTACTTGGTATCAAAATATCATATTCGCTTCAAAATAAAATTCATTTCGAAATCATCATATTTGTTCAAAATATAACATTTCACTTCAAATTCATTTTCTCCTAATATCTTGATTTCAGTTCCACTTCAAAATTGCTTCGAATTTTCATTTGGGTTATAACTTCAATTTAACCCAATTCGTATTTAAATCCATGATTTAAATATAAACATTCCAACCATAACCAGTTTGAATTTTCAGAAAATAGTTTGAATAGTTTTAAAATAGTTTAAATAATTAAAATAGTTAAAAAATAGTTTAAATGGTTAAAATAGTTTAATAAAAAATAGTTTAATAAAAAATAGTTTAAGTATTAAAATGATTTATATAACAAAATAGTTTGGAAAATCAAAATAATTTGAATATTTAGAAGATAGATTTTTAAATACTTATATAATAAAATAATTTATTTTGAAATTAGTTTCAAAGTCAAACTGATCCAACTCCAAATTTTTCTATTCAAATCGATTTTAATTTCAATTTCCATTACAATTTAATTGATTTAATTCCTATTTCAGTTCGAATTTAACTTCGATTCCAGTTTCATTACAATTCAATTACCATTTCAATCAATTTAAATTCCAAATCGATTTCAATTTTAACTTCAACTATCTGATTCAACAGTTAAATTTGTACTCAATTCTCAGTTTTAAACCATTCCAATTTATATCAGTTCCGAGTTTGATTTCAAAACATGGATTTAAATCACTTAAATCAATTCAAACTTCAATATTCAATTTAAGGTTTAGATAATTCAACTTCATGTTTAACTTTTGAAATATCGATTTAAATTACTTTTACTTAGCAATACTTCAAAGTTGGAATAAAGTGCAAATCATTTAAAACAATCCAATTTTCGAATTTTAAATCATATTTCCATTATAACTTCAAAATCTCAACTTCGATTATTTAAACAGTTCCTATTACCAAATTAAATTTCAACATTTCGAGCTCAAGTTCGAAAATAATTCGATTTCCATAAATTCGATTTTTATTTCTTAAATCAAATCAGTTTAAATCATTTCAAATCGAAAATTTTAAAATCATTTAATTTAACCAATCCAGTGTCCGTATATAATTTTCTATCCTATGGCCAAGTGAATAAGTTATTTCAGTTTAATTCAAGGATGGATATATATCATTTCAATCCAGAATAATGTCATAGGTATATATCATCTCAACCTATTACTTAATTTATTCGAAATAATTCGATTTGTAGTTTTATATACTGTGAATAATATACATGATAACAACAAGATATATTTAGAATGATTAACATCCAACAATGACATATCAACCAATAGCATCCATTTGCAACCAATATCCAAAACAGCCAATGTATCACAATAATTAAATAATTATCGATTTCATATTTTTGCTAACAATTCAATTCCAATTCAATTTAACCGTCAATTTAAATTCTACCAAGTAATTTTGATGTCAATTTAATTGCCAATTAAATTTATCAAACAACAATTAATAAATTTGAATCGCTTCATGATATAAATTTTACTAGCATAAAAATATATTAGTCAAACGTGAGCCTATAAAACACTCACCTTTTTATTTGAAATTGAAAATAATTTCAGCTTGGAATAAATTCCAGACCAACCTCGCGACGTAGCCTTCATCGATTCAGTTCCAACTCCCCTTGTTTCATCCAAGACGAACCTCGTATGCACAAGTTATGGATTATTTAACACTTGAATAAATTAAATTAAAATCAACAACTTAACTAAACTGAAAATTAAATTAACCTTAATCCCTAGCTTAGCGCTTATCTACCTTCGATAACAACCCAGGCCGTACGCAACTTCTACTTGTCGCCTTTACCACATCTCCTTCCCGATAACACAGCAGATCGCCAGAGCCAACTGCATCCTCACCGAAGCTAGCCACCGCCGTTTTCGTCCCAACGCCACCAACATCGACCGCCGCCATCACCTATATGCAACGTCGCTCATATCGCCCAGCGCTTATTCCTGCAACCTTTTCGCGACTCGCCTACCTGCCTCCGTCTCGACCTGACGCAATCGCGCTGCTCTTGATTGAAGCCGAACCCTTGAAATCACGATCGATTTCAATTCCCAGGTCGCCTCGTGACCTTCATATGTATGTTTTCCTTTTCTTTATTTTGTACTATATGAAATAGAAGAAGAAAGAGGGGGCGTGAATTTAAATTGGGAAAACTGTCTTCGTGAGTAAGGTGGCATGATAGATTTGTATAGGGCGGCCAAGATCTGATTTCGATTTGATTTCATATTTATCCATTCAGGATATCACGTATTATATACAGGGAAACCTCGAACTCCCATTGAGTTGTGCCGCTTGGCGTTCCTAATATTATACCGCTATTTCAAACGCAACGGAACTAGTCTCGACGCCTAATTCGATCTACGCATAAGATAAGATTCCAAAGTCGATTTATTTTAATTAAATTTTGAAAATAAATTTTACGCGTTTCAAGCTCGCACGATCAAATGATGAGTCCGACCGCTACAAAACTTGAAATCCTACAATAATTTACTATTACGGATCTGATGAAATCAGTTTCGTCGAAATTCGATATAGTGGCCAAACTGACTATTTTTACTCATTAAATATAATATAAAATCTCCAACTTCTAATTATTCACTTTTAAATCCAATTTTAAATGCTAACAATCTTCATTGTTGTTTAAATAAAATTTAAATCAGTTTCATATATCATTTTCAATCATGTTAAATCCAGAATTCAACTATTCAAATGATTTCCAATATTAAATTTTAAACAATTCCATTTTAAATAAATCATTTATCAACAATCATTTTATTACCATCTAAATAATTCAATATTCATCTTCCAATTACGGACATCGATTACAAGCACATTCAATAAATAGAATTTTCACTTCAAAAGTTGTTATTGCCAAAATTTTCGGAATTTATTATTTCAAATTTTTATTCAAGTTCATATTCAATAACTACACTATTAATTCATTCAATTTTATTTTTAACCTTTATTATTTAGTAATTACATTAAATTTAATAATTTAAAATAGCTAAAAATACGGATCATTACATTTTCTCCACTCAAAACTTTTCGTCCTCGTAAAGGGACTAAGTACAGAATTCAAACATTTGATACATTTTATTCAAAATTATCAAGTTATAAAACGTTAAATCATATTTATAAAACCATTACTACCTTTCTACTACGCTACTCCGATCGGCTTACGGAATTTACAAGTTAGTTATCAAAACACTTTATGAATTTTTAAAAGCTTCAAAAATTTTCTAACTCCCAGATTTACGAAAAATTTCGACAGAGTCTCCTTTGCACGGCTCGATTGGAAAATTTTACAATATAATATATAACCCAAATATATCTAATATATATCAAATATACATCTCATCTCAATGATGAGGCATCTCGTAGGGAAAAATATAAAAACGCTGTATGTAATCCGAGATGTGTACCTTATTTTTATTTTTATTTTTATTATAATTAATATGAGCGAGTTCTGTAATGACAGGATTTTCGACACACAAAAGTCGACATCAATACGTCCACTGTATCAACTGCCGAGCAATCGAATGCCGGAAAACCGAACCGTTAGGGTTAAAGAAGAGGTAGAAGATAGAAGAAGAAAGAAAGAAGAAGAAAACAGAAAAAATAACAGAATCTCACAATCGCAGCGGAACAACATATAATAGATAAATGAATATTCTTTAAAACAAAGAACTATATCAGTTATTATATTACATCACATTACATTATCAGAGTTTACAACAACAAACATCGAAAAAGAAATACTATATACTAATTGATACACCATGCCATCCAGCTTGCCTCTAGATCTCTATAGCAACTCTTGAATTCCAGAATGATCTGATAACCTGACTCTAGACTGTCTGTGTGGAAATTAGTGGGCACCCAGAGTTTAGGAAGGGAAAAATAAACTCCAGGTCAGTCATGGGACTGGTGTGAGAACTTAAAACAGTTTATCTTTTAAACACAAGCAAAGAAATATTTTTAAATGGATTCGCAACGTTTTTAGAAAATGTAACTACCATAAGGCCTCCCGCCACACACACAATGCAAACGCCGAACTTGGAGGAGATTTCTCCTTATGATAGTCAAAGATGCTTACTACGTAGAGAATTTCTTTGATATTATTACTATAAGTGCAAAATGTAGAAAACCATTTCGAAAGTAGAATATAAATCTTAGCCAGCATAGGCACCATTATATTATGCCTGCTATAGCTACCCCCTGAGGAGGCAGGCTATACAATTTGCAATCGTAAAGGGTTCATATTGTTTATTTGGATTTCCAACAAATGTCATGCCAAGGAACTTTCCATTGCCACATGGGCACGCCTCTGGAAAGACGCCCCGAGAACCTAACCGGATCTCTGCCAACACAAGGCCGGGTTACCCCTAGCTGGGTAACAACTGACACGAATATTCCATCCCTCGGTCGCAACCGACCTAAATCCCGGGATTCACCAATAACCACAAAATAAGTTTGCAGCAACAACATAGGTTAAGTATCAGGGCTCCATACCATAATACCACCTCTATCCAGAAGGAAATGACATACACTAAGGGGGCGCTATCCCCTAATAACCTTGCCGCATCTTTCCTGTTTTGACCATTATCGGGATGTGAGGTCCGACGAAGTCTCGTCCACAAAGCTATGCTTTATACAAAAGCCACGCTTTGATCAACAAATGCTCAACAGCACTTCGTATGCCATATTACCAATTCGGGAATATATCACTAGTAACCATCAACTACATAACCTCTGAGCTCGTACGTCTCAGAGAAGGGTGTTAAGCTAAGAGAATAAATTCTCCGCCACTATTAGAAATGTATTTGAAAGAAACCAACTTTACATCTCAAATTGTAACGTCAGACACACATCCATACAAGTCCGTCCCGGGATCGAACGGAATCAAAGGCACTCCCAAAGAAGCCCTTGCAATCCGGATATTCACTAATCACGATCGGACTTCCCATCACAAAGAGTGATAAAATCTCTATATCGGAGATCAGCCGATGCAGAGACATTCGACGGTAATCCTTCCGTTTTCGAAAATATCCGGTCTTCAACACCGGTCTTCAAATGCTATCCATTACGACATATCATTATTCGGAATGGGATTTATGACACAAAGTTTCTCTCCCGGCTAAACCGAATAACAAGCGCTTATTTTCAAATAAGTGTAGCATTCAAATTCAAGCAAATCACAACAAATACCCATTTAAAGGTAAATATTGATAGTCGGTTATTTAACTATCAATAGATATGCACAACATCAACAGATTCCAAATAATTTCCCAAATTATTTATTTTCCAAAAATATCTTTACAAGATATATATTTTCCCATACTTTAAAAATAAATCAATATTTATTTTTAAACACATTTCCCTTTCCTTTATAAATTCCATGTGAATTTAAATGTCCAAATATCCACTGATATACGATTTTCAAATCGATTTCAAATATTCACTTTCAATTTATCTTTAAAAGATAAAATCTCAAAACATTTCGCTTCTCTACATTGGAAAACATTTTCAAATACTTATTTAATAATAAGTATTTCACAAATCTATTTATTCTCAATACTTAGAAAATATTCAATATACTTAAAACACGATTAAGTATATATTTTATTCTTTAAGGAAAACATTCTCTTAAACATATTTATTTGGGTCAAAACGAATGTTACGTAAAACATCGTTACAACAACCCAAAATCACTAGTATAGGTATTCGAAACTAAGATAGATATATACATCCCAATACTATATAAAACATTTCGTTTCGAAAATCATTTACTCTAACAACAGTGTTATAGTCCACCATTTCCTTTTATTTCTCGAAAACGTCTATTTCAACAATGAATGTTGAAATATATGGTTTTGACACTTAATACATTTTAAAACAACTTCAAATCGTTTTAATTCTATTTAAAAGATCACTTTCCCAAAACCTTTCTTTAATATATATTATTCACTATCCAAAATCGTGAATATATTTCGTTAACCAAATTCAACATTTCTACACATTTTATTTAAAGGATTATCTACTGTCCAAAATCGTGGATATATCTCCTTTAATAAGCTATAATAATTAACTTATCAAAATAAGTCGATTTCGGATTTATAAAACAATTTTTATAAATTCCATTTATATTTTATAACAACTTAACTTATAAAAATCACTTTATTAACAAATTCCATCCATGTCCCATTTACACGCCAAAATTCAAATTATAAGCAAATTAATTAAAATTCTTTATTCACAAATTCATTCATTTTTATAACTTCACCAATCGTAGATTCTATTCTTCTATAAAATCCATTTATAACATCATTTTAAAACGTCTTTAAAACTCCTTTACAATTCTATCACTTGGATTTATAAAAATCAAATTTTATAAATCTTATATATAAAGCTTTTAAAATAAATTCAAAAATCTCTATTTAAACTATTTTATAAAATCATTAACTCCATATTTTCCAAAATCAATTTTCAACTGTATTTTAAAAAATCATAATCTTTATAACATTAAAATTATAACGTTTATTTATTTAAAATGAATCAATTCCAAAATTTAATAAAATGTATACTTTCAAAAATCACTTTAAATATCCTTTTAAAATTTGGAAATCATCACTTTAATACTTTTAAAACTCCAAAATAGGCCCAATGCTGCAACATCACTAAATATAACAATCACGGCATCCAAAACTTCATATATCAAATGATAACATAATATATCACAATATCTGTAAATAAATCAATACGGGTGAGGAATCCAGTTGGGTCCCTCCAACCTATTTCCCTGCATCCACAGATGTTAGCACAATACCAATCCCGTTCCAATACGGAATATCGCGGTATACGGGATTTATAAAATATTATCCGCTATTATGTGGCACAATAGGGTCTCATCCGCTATATAATGCGGGAAAATCAACTCCAAGTACATGTATAATACCAATTCCACATCAAGATGGAATATCGCGGTATATGTGTTTAATAAATAACATCCGCTTAATATACGGCGCATAGGGTCTATTTCAATACAATAGATAATAATTTATCATCCAAGCATAAAATCAAGCAATTTTAAATCTAACTATTTAAAATTTAAATCGAAACAATTTCGATTGAGTGAGAAGTTCTCACCTTGCTTTCAATAACAGTTTCAGTGTTTTATTTCGAATAAAATTAAACGGGCTTTTAATTTTACCCAAAATTTTCACTAGCTCCAATCAACTCCAATCCAGCTCCATCGCGTAGTGTTCGCGAATACGAACCCAACGCAATTTGTTTCATGCATTTCCGACCTCGTATGACAAAGTTATACATTTTTAAAGTTCGAACGAATTATAATAAAATTAAATTTACAATTTCCTTTTTAATTTTTAAACCTAATGAACCAGGGCCGTTGATTTTGAGAAAAGCAGGTCTGGGCCGCTTCTCTTCTTCTCTCCCCTCACGTTACTTCCAGGCCAAGATCGAACGCAAAAACAACCCATGAATGTTTGCTTCCCTCAATTCCCACGGCCATCACGAGCATCGAGAAGTTGATCAGCAACCTCCATCTCGAAGCCCATCACCAATACTATCCTCGGCTGAAGCAAGGTGGAGCTCGGTCCTCCCTTTAACGTGAAAAGACGTGCGCAACTTCATGCGTTCAAACTCCTTTTGCCATCGATTTACTCGACGATAAACGATCATCACCGTATAGAATCGAAGCTCTCATCGTCCTCTAGAACTTCTTAGTTGAAAGCATTTGATGATAGTGAGCGGATTGAGGGGAAAAGAAACGAAATTTCTGGCCATTAATTGTTGAACGGCGGCTAGGTTAAGAAATTAGGGTTTGGTGCAATTTGTGAAAATAGAGGGCCTTATACAGAAAATTTGACGAAACACTATTCACTCGAAATTTTCCGAACTCCAAACGAAGCGTGCCGGCTGGCGTTTCTAGGGTTTACCCCGCGTTCCGGACACAACGGAACATGTTTCGGAAGCTAATTTGATCATATTTGAAAGATAAGTTTTCAAATCAAATTATTTAAATTTAAAATTCACTTGAATCGATTTCTACGCGTTTTAGCTTGCCCCGGACAAGCCGTAAATCCGATTGACAAGAAATTTGAAACCATACAATAATATAAAATTACGGATCCTATAAAACTAGTTTCATCGAAATCCGAGACTGTTTGAAAAATGGCTATTTTAACTCGTCAATTAAATATAAAAATATTCAATTTCTACTAATTAACTTTAGTTCAATTTTAAAAGTTCAATAACATCATTCTAACTCCAATATGATTCAATATAACTTTACAAATCAATTTTAATCACATTAAACCCAATTTCCAATTATTTCTGTAATTTCAAATATTAAATTATCGATTTAATTATCCAATTAAATCTAGATATTCGAAATAAAATCTATTCGACTTACAAATTTTACTTGTTAATATTTAAAATCAATTAAATATACAAATTTCAAATGACAGAAGTTCTGGGTCGTTACAAACTTCCCCCCTTAAAAGAATTTCGTCCTCCAAATTACTAAGTAAGAAAAAGTCTTGAAATCCATTAACTTTTCAAAACCATTTGTTCAAATTAAATTTCAAATTCATTTGGGTGTTTAACTTTTCCAAAATCCATAGTTAAACTTCTTACAATAACTTTACTAAGTTTTCAAATCATACTTAGTTACCTTTCCTAAATTTTCCAATTTTCTCAAAAATATTCTAACGCCTTAAATTTTCAGAAAATTTTGCCATAGTCCCCTTTGAGCGGCTCAATCCCAAAAAAAGGCAATATATATCACAAATATACATCTCATCAAGTAATAAGGCTTCCCGTAGGAAAAAAAGTGTAAAAGTACGATATGTAATCCGAGATATGTACCTTATATATTATTAGCGAGCATATACGGCTAATATAGCGTGAAAGCGAGCTCCAAATGCGAAGCAAGAACAATCCACACCTACTAAATACTCAACAACAATGAGAAACATATAGAAAACAATATCGATATACAACATATACCAGAAGCAACAAAAATATGTGCCAATATAGCAAATGCAATCAAAAGCAATAAATTCAACCATCAACCAACTAGCATTCAACAACAATTCCAATCATCAAATCAATATACATTCACTTCTCATTAATATTCAATGAATTGGTTTTTCATTTAATCACATTTGATTCATTAATATTGGATTTACTAGCATTCATTCATATTCAATTTCAATTAGTTTGTATTCACTAATTTACATTCAAGTTAGTTCACTTTCAAATCAAATCATATTCAATTCTATTTAGATTTACTTACTTCCAATTTGAATTCAATGATTTATAGCTTTCATTTTCATTTATTGAATTTCATATGAATTTTCTATACAATCTACTAACAACCAACGTATAACCAACTTAACCAAATTTATTTAATTCGCTTACATTCATTCAATTTGGTTCATCACTTTTAATTAGCTTTAATGGATTAACGCTTACATCCATTATTTCATATCAATTTATTTACATTCAATTGATCTAACATTTAATCCTTTTATTTAATTTAATTGCTAATTCATTTAACCACAAAAGTTGAATTTCATTTATATAACTCAAGTTCACATCCATTTAATTCACTTTATTATTTTACTTCGATACCAAAATCAACTTCATACAACATTACTTAAGTTATATTGTAACGACCCCGGAATTATATATAAATCTAAAATGATAATTAAAATCTATTTTTGAAGAAAACGGTGAAATTAATCGATTTAGTGATGTGAGTTTCCCCGATTCAAATAGAAATTATATTAAGTCATATGAATTTGAAAATTTGTATATATGTGAATATATATGTATATATTGGATTTGAGATAAAATCTTAAACAAATGGTTTTTAAAATAAATAGAAATAAAAATACAAGACGATAAGTATTTAAGTTGAAAATTAATATGTAAGTCATAAGAAAAGAAAAGAAACGACATTTAAATATGAAACAAAGTTGTAAATAAATATGCAAAATAAATAAAACAAAAGTATATACATTGACACAAGTATAAAAATAAATAAATAAATTGATTTAAATTTTTATAAATGATGATAATTTGAGTTATATAATAAAACAATAATTATTAAAGTAAAATTCATGATAAATATTTAAACTAAAAATAGAAGTAAAATAAATATTTGAGTTATAAAAAGAGATAAATAAAAGTTAAGTATCGAACCAAACAAACAAAATAACAAACAAATACATAAGTATTAGCAATAAATGTTTCAAATAAATTTATGGTTAGAAATAAATGTTAAAGTTAAATTAGAATTCAATACATAAGTAAAATGAACTACAAGCAAAGTATAAAATATAAATCTAAGAAAAAAAAAATGACAGTAAACAAAACAAAACAAAAGACAAAAAAAAAGAAAAAAAAAGTAACAAATCAAATACAAGAGCTTGTAAATTAAATCAAGCAAGTTAAAATTTATCTTAGTAAACAAAATAATAAAGTAACTAGATACAATGTAACATATGAAACAAGTAAACATATAAATGAAGTATTCCAAAACAAAAATACATACAAGTATGTAGCTTGCAAAAGAAAGAAATCAAATAGAATACAAAGCAGGTTACAAAGCTAAAAAAATAAAAATAAAACATATGCATAAATAAGTACAAACAATGCATAACTAAAATAAGAGGTACATAAGCATGGGCTGTAAACATAAAAGAATAGGAAGCATGGGAACAAAGCATCTTCAGCCATGACTTGCTTATACCTTCCCCTGTACACAATCTTCATTTATATATATACACATCCACAAACCTTTATTCATTCGTTCAACAAATCTTAGCAAAGATCATAATAATAAAAAGGAAAACACCTCTGATCAAAACATTAACAAACCAGAAAACAAATTCAACTTAATCAAGCAATGCAAAGTTCATGCAAGTTTAAAAGCAAATCCAGTTTCCAGTTCCTCAGAGAACTTCCAGGCTTGTACTCTCTGTTTCAAACAAAATCAAGGTGAGTAACTTATGTTTCTAAAATTTAAAAGTTGAATTGATTTCATATAGGTGTCTGTTGCTATATATATATGTATATCCTCTGAATATTTTGGAAACAAGAGATTACAGTAAAATCTTTTAAATCTGGAAAAAAAAAAAATCACTGTGAGTAAACTTTTGTTTTAACCTTTAAATTGTTAATATGACTTGATGTTGTGATAGATAATCAAAATAATGTGGTTTCCATGGAAGTAAGTATGTGATTGCCTGGGATAATTGATGCATGTCTGTATAGGTTTATATATACACCTCTGTTCTCTGTTTAAACCTAAAACAGTGAGTAAATAATGTTTTCTTCTTATCTAAGTATTGTTAAACTTGAGAATAACAATCATGTATTGGTGAATATATTGAGTGATAATGATCTGTCTTTTATCTTCTCTGTTCCCATGGGTTCTTTTGCATAACCGAGTTACAGTTTTAAAAGCAAACAAGAAAACTTCAATCTCATATCACTAAATCAATATTAGGCCTTAGTTTCAAAGGCTAATGAGTGTGTTTAAGTATCAGTTACTATAAAAAAAAATATATATAATAGTTTTATCTACAACAAAATATACAGTGGGTATAAACTTGATTTCACTGATCAAAATTTAATTTTTCCATAAGTTCGAATGAAACAAATTCGAGATTTACTTATATAGCCTGAATCGGCAGGAGATGATAGGATTTTTAAATCGAAAATGGTAATTTTTCATTGTGTGATTGATGAGGAATTCGTAGATGATCGGCAAGTGGGTTTTTGGCTAATTCCGGCGTCGTGGTGAACTGGGGTAGTCGAGGTTGGTCGAGGAGGTGGAGGAGCTTACCACGGTGGTAGAAAAAATAATTGGAGGTGGTCACGACCCCGGAGGTGACGGCGGCGATCAAATTTAGTTTTTTAACCTAATTTTTCTGGTGCTCAAACATTTGATCGCCACGACTTCGTCGTAGCATCGAGCGTGGCCGGGCTTGAAGGGGAGGTGCCTAGGTTGTAGTCGAGTGTGTAGACCGAAGTAGTGGCTTTCCGGTGGTGGAAGCGACCGAGGCGAAGCAAATTTGCTGGGGGGTGTTCAAGTTACAGGTTTGCCATGAGATGCTTAAATTCGATCTGAACAATTTAGAGGTGAATCGAGTTTCGATTTCGTATATTGGAGTGGTTTGCGACTTGCCAGAATCGGGGACGATGACCAGAGCGTCGCTGGCCAGTGGTGCACGTGCACGTGCTTTTGCGTGTATCAGATTGAAGGGTCGAAGAGGAAGAAGTACAGGAGCTCGAGAAATTTCATGGTTTACTTCGGGTGTTTACTCGAGTTTGAGAAGTGGTGATAAAATTTACAGTTTATACTTAAAACTTTTCAAAAGAAATAGAAAGAAGATAGGATCAGGGAAAGGGGGAAGGAGTTGCGTGAAGACAGGGGAGAGACTGGGGAAAATTCTCGTGTGTTTGGAATTTTTGCTCGAAGCAAATAGAAGGGGGGCTCGAGTAAATATTGTTGCAGGTTGTTGCAGGAAGAGTACTACTGACTCAATTAACCTGAAACTGTTTTGGTTTGCAAATTTTAAAACCAAATTTAAATTTTAGACCAAGATTTTTAAAGCTGAGTTCAAATTTAAAATGTCAATATAAATTCAAGTTGAATGTAGAGTTTAGTTTGAACATAAATAAGTTTTAAATTTAAATTGTTTTAATAACTTAAAAGCAATTCAATATATTAAAGAAATTTGAAATGGAGTTGAAATTTTAAATGAAAAATTTAAGCAAGTTGAAATTAAAAGTTTAAATTTAAATTTAAATCTGAATTAAAGATAATTTGAATCCTAGTCTGAAATCAAAGAAGTTTTAATATTTAAATTGTTTAAATTTGATTTGTGATGATAATTAAAATATTAGTTAGAAAATGTTTTAAAAATTGAATTAGTAAAGATAAAATGATATGCACTCATTAAATTAGTTCAAGTGAATAATTGATTAATTTATTTAAATCAAGAAATTAAGATTTGAGTTAAGTTAATTAAGGTAAATAAATTTGTAAATAAGATTTATTAATTTAATAAAGAGTTGTCTTTTAAACAAATGATAAAGGTTATTTAATCAAGTAATAAAGATTTTTAAGTTACAGTTTAGAACTTAATTAATGAAATAATCAGTGATTAAATATATGATTTTAAAGGTTAATTCAATGATAATTAACAATAATTAAAGTGAGTTTAATTACTTAAGAATAGTAATTAAATAATTATGAATAGTTAATGAGGATCATTTACTTGAAATTTATTTGATAATAAATGTGAAAAGAATGATTCGTAGAAATTTAATCTGATTTAAATTTATCAGATAATTAAATTAATCCTATTTATGGATGTTTGGATTATATTGGATGATAAACTGTTTGATATCCCTGATTTATGATGCTTTGTATATATCCTGATTTATGTTGTGATCTGTGATAAATTATCTGTGATGTAATTTACTAGCCGTGGCATATATATTTGTGATCTGTATATAACAGATAAGCGTTATAGTTTATATCGCTTATCAATTATATTTCTGTATTCTGATCTGTGATAATTGAATGATGTTGCACTACTGTGTATAACCCCTGGACCACACCATACACACACAAATATGGATTTCACGAGGAAATCGATTAAGTCACAGATTTTTGAAAATAGTTTTGTATTTGAATTTTTAAACTCAAATGTTTTGGAAATGGAATCGGAATAAATGTGAAAAGCTTTTAGAATGAAATTTCAAAATAAAATTTATTATTTTTAAATTACTTGATTAAGTTTTGGAATTTAAATAATTTAATTTAAATTTAAATTCAATACTTGAAATTGAATTCTCTAATTTGAAGCTAGGGATTAATGATATTATATTAGTCATTATGAGTTAAATCATTTTTAAAGTATTATTTTTTGGAATTTGAATTTAACCCAAGGATTTCAACTCGTATAAATGAATCAGATTTCCAAAATGAAAACTGTTGTTTTCAAATGATAAACACTTTTAGATAAGAACCGAGATTCCAGTTAATTAGGGGAATCTCAAGATTGAATAGAGAAATGATTTTCCTAAGTTATGAATGAATTCTTTTTGAAAGCTATGAATTAAATCTGTTTATTTTTAACAGATTTAAATTGATGATTTGTTTAAATCAAATTGAAATGAAATTGTTTTGAAGGCTATCAGTTAAATCTTTGATTTAAAGATTTAACGAGTTAATCAAATTGAAATGAAAATTGATTTGGAAAATCCGTGAATGAATCTTTTGTTTAAAAGATTTAAATGAGAAAATTGTTTAAACCGTTAAAGGTTGTGAAAATGAATCTTTTTTAAAGATTGAAAATGGTAATTTGTTAAGCCATTTGAAGAAAGTTTTGGGTAATAAGTTGTGACTTAATTGAAATCCCATTATCCATTTGTTTTTGAAATATCGTGCTTATTATTCGGTTTAGCCGGGAAAGGACCTTTGTGTCGTATAACCCATTCCGAATATGTGATACGTCGTTATGGATAGCATTTGAAGACCGGTGATGAAGACCGGGTATTTGCGAAAGCGATAGGATGACCTATCGATTGTTTCTGCACCGAGTCGCGCCGGTATAGAGACTCCCTAAGTGATGGGAAATCCGATCGGGATTGTGAATATCCGGATTGCAAGGACTTCTTTGTAAGTGCCTTCGGTTCTGTTCGAGCCCGGAACAGACTTGTATGGATTGTATGTCTGACATTACAAATTGAGATATAAAGCCGATTTCTTTCAAATATATTTCTGTTGGTGGCGGAGAATTTATTCTCTTAGCTTAACACCCTTCTCTGAGACATACGAGCTCAGAGGTTATGTAGTTGAATGTTATCAGCGATATATTCCCAATTTGGTAATGTGACATGCTGAGTGTTGCTGTGAAATGATCATTGTGTTGATTATTTGTGATAGGATCATTTATTTGATCGTCTATCCTGGTGATCATTTCTATGATCATTTGTTGACCCAAAGCATGGCTTTTGTATAAAGTATGTTTTTGTGGACGTGACTTCGTCGAGCCTTACACCCCGGAATGGTCAAAACAGGAAAGATGCGGCAAGGTTATGAGGGGTAGCGCCCTTTAGGATATGTGCATTTCCTTCTGGAAAAGGGTGGTATCATGGTATGGAGCCCAGATACTTACTCATGTTGAAAACACTTTATGATTGTGTGAATTGATTGCGAGCGCTCGGTGAAAGGTCCCAAAGGACCGGGGGATGGCATATTCGGTCAGTTGTTACTCAGTTAGGGGTAACCCGGCCTTGTGTTGGTAGAGTTCCGGTTTGGTTCTCGGGGATGTCCATCCAGAGGCATTCTCATGTGGCAATGGGAAGTTCCTTGGCCTGATCATTCGTTGGAAATCCAAAGAAACAATACGATCTTGTACGGTATTAGTTGTAGGACCTATCATTCACTTATGGTGGCGCCCCACTGTTTGGATGGTAGCTACAGTAGGCATAGTTCGAAATGTCTATGTTGGCTAAGATTTATATTCTACTTTCGAAATGGATTTTTCTTACACTATGCACTAGTAATAATATCAAATGTTTCTTTTTAATGCGTATCAAGCATCTTTGACTATCATAAGGAGAAATCTCCTCCGATTCTGCGTTTGCATTGTATGTGTGTGCGGGAGGTCTTATGGTAGTCTCATTTTTAAAAAGCATTGCGAATTGACTTTGAAAATCTTTTGTTGAATGTTTTAAAAGATAGACTGTTTTTGTTGCTCACACCAGTCCCACGACTGATCCGGAGTTTATTGTTTCTTTCCTAAACTCTGGGTGCTCATTATTTTCTACACGAGCAGTCTAGAGTTGGGTTTTTCAGATAGTCAGGTTTAGTAGATTATCTGGAGCTAGTTCAGTCTTTGGATCACACCGCACTTGCTTATCTTTGTGCATCGTTATTGGGAGTTCGAGCTATTGCTGGATTAATTCTTGGAGATGAAGTTGCAGTTCTCGGAGTTCTCTTTTTAAGACTATCTTAGAGTTATATTGTTCCGCTGCTAGATGTTGTTATCTATTTTTCTTTTCCGCTGCTATTTTATTGTATCATATCTCTGATGTATATTGATATCTATTGGATCATCTGTTGTATCAGATATTGTATCAAAGCTGTATATCAATGTATTATTCTTTTATTCCGCTGTATTGTTTACTTAATGATTGTTATAAGCTCCGGCGAATCGGATTTGAACGGTCGAATCTATGGCATTCGAATACGATATGAAGTATGGATGTCGATTTTCGAGCGGGCAAAATCCGCAATCGTTACATTTGGTATCAGAGCTAAGGGTTGAACTTTAGCTCAGGAGTGTAACACATTAAGTAACTCATTAGAGATAGGGTGAAGTAAATCCTAGAATGAGTAATCCTTAAGATATCTGTTCGTATGCCTCAGTAAATTCTCTTACTATCCACTGATAGCAAGTATGAGTGCAAGAAGAAAACGAGATAGGGGATAGGGAAATACGACTATAAATAGTCCATACCCTACAACAGTGGAAATAACTTTCTCTTCTCAATCTCCTTTGATTCGATTTCAATTCTTTTGATTTCTTCGTGACAGCTCCAGAAGAAGTTTCGGTGCGGTGATAGCCATACGAATCGTTGTAGAAAATCCTTATTTCGTATCTTCATCGGTTTCCTATCAGTTTTGATTTTAAACTTTAATGAATAAATTTGAATGAATTGGGAATTTTGAATAAATTAGAAATTTTGAATTGAGTTAAAATTGATTAATAGAAGAAGAAGCTAAATCGAATTGTATCGATAAAACGATTTTGTTTAAAACCAAAATTTGAAATTCTGTTGTAATTTCTTGGGTTGGTTGAAGTCCGAAGAGGGACAAATTGGTATATATTTTGAGATATTCCGACTTGAGTTTGAAATCCATATCTTGTATTTGAGAAATTGTAGAGATTGAGTCTATCTCTGTGTTGTTTTCGTGCCTGCGAATTTCGAGGATGAAATTCTTTTAAGTGGGGAAGTCTGTAACGACCCCGGAATTATATATAAATTTAAAATGATAATTAAAATCTATTTTTGAAGAAAACGGTGAAATTAATCGATTTAGTGATGTGAGTTTCCCCGATTCAAATAGAAATTATATTAAGTCGTATGAATTTGAAAATTTGTATATATGTGAATATATATGTATATATTGGATTTGAGATAAAATCTTAAATAAATGGTTTTTAAAATAAATAGAAATAAAAATACAAGACGATAAGTATTTAAGTTGAAAATTGATATGAAGTCATAAGAAAAGAAAAGAAACGACATTTAAATATGAAACAAAGTTGTAAATAAATATGCAATATAAATAAAACAAAAGTATATACATTGACACAAGTATAAAAATAAATAAATAAATTGATTTAAATTTTTATAAATGATGATAATTTGAGTTATATAATATATATATATATATATATAGAAAAATATAAAACAATAATTATTAAAGTAAAATTCATGATAAATATTTAAACTAAAAATAGAAGTAAAATAAATATTTGAGTTATAAATAGAGATAAATAAAAGTTAAGTATCGAACCAAACAAACAAAATAACAAACAAATACATAAGTATTAGCAATAAATGTTTCAAATAAATTTATGGTTAGAAATAAATGTTAAAGTTAAATTAGAATTCAATACATAAGTAAAATGAACTACAAGCAAAGTATAAAATATAAATCTAAGAAAAAAAAATGACAGTAAACAAAACAAAAGACAAAAAAAAAGAAAAAAAAAGTAACAAATCAAATATAAGCGCTTGTAAATTAAATCAAGCAAGTTAAAATTTATCTTAGTAAACAAAATAATAAAGTAACTAGATACAATATAACATATGAAACAAGTAAACATATAAATGAAGTATTCCAAAACAAAAATACATACAAGTATGTAGCTTGCAAAAGAAAGAAATCAAATAGAATACAAAGCAGGTTACAAAGCTAAAAAAATAAAAATAAAACATATGCATAAATAAGTACAAACAAAACATAACTAAAATAAGAGGTACATAAGCATGGGCTGTAAACATAAAAGAATAGGAAGCATGGGAACAAAGCATCTTCAGCCATGACTTGCTTATACCTTCCCCTGTACACAATCTTCATTTATATATATACACATCCACAAACCTTTATTCATTCGTTCAACAAATCTTAGCAAAGATCATAATAATAAAAAGGAAAACACCTCTGATCAAAACATTAACAGACCAGAAAACAAATTCAACTTAATCAAGCAATGCAAAGTTCATGCAAGTTTAAAAGCAAATCCAGTTTCCAGTTTCTCAGAGAACTTCCAGGCTTGTACTCTCTGTTTCAAACATAATCAAGGTGAGTAACTTATGTTTCTAAAATTTAAAAGTTGAATTGATTTCATATAGGTGTCTGTTGCTATATATATGTATATCCTCTGAATATTTTGGAAACAAGAGATTACAGTAAAATCTTTTAAATCTGGAAAAAAAAAATCACTGTGAGTAAACTTTTGTTTTAACCTTTAAATTGTTAATATGACTTGATGTTGTGATAGATAATCAAAATAATGTGGTTTCCATGGAAGTAAGTATGTGATTGCCTGGGATAATTGATGCATGTCTGTATAGGTTTATATATACACCTCTGTTCTCTGTTAGAACCTAAAACAGTGAGTAAATAATGTTTTCTTTTTATCTAAGTATTGTTAAACTTGAGAATAACAATCATGTATTGGTGAATATATTGAGTGATAATGATCTGTCTTTTATCTTCTCTGTTCCCATGGGTTCTTTTGCATAACTGAGTTACAGTTTTAAAAGCAAACAAGAAAACTTCAATCTCATATCACTAAATCAATATTAGGCCTTAGTTTCAAAGGCTAATGAGTGTGTTTAAGTATCATTTACTATAAAAAAATAATATATATAATAGTTTTATCTACAACAAAATATACAGTGGGTATAAACTTGATTTCACTGATCAAAATTTAATTTTTCCATAAGTTCGAATGAAACAAATTCGAGATTTACTTATATAGCCTGAATCGGCAGGAGATGATAGGATTTTTAAATCGAAAATGGTAATTTTTCATTGTGTGATTGATGAGGAATTCGTAGATGATCGGCAAGTGGGTTTTTGGCTAATTCCGGCGTCGTGGTGAACTGGGGTAGTCAAGGTTGGTCGAGGAGGTGGAGGAGCTTACCACGGTGGTAGAAAAAATAATTGGAGGTGGTCACGACCCCGGAGGTGACGGCGGCGATCAAATTTAGTTTTTTAACCTAATTTTTCTGGTGCTCAAACATTTGATCGCCACGACTTCGTCGTAGCATCGAGCGTGGCCGGGCTTGAAGGGGAGGTGCCTGGGTTGTAGTCGAGTGTGTAGACCGAAGTAATGGCTTTCCGGTGGTGGAAGCGACCGAGGCGAAGCAAATTTGCTGGGGGGTGTTCAAGTTACAGGTTTGCCATGAGATGCTTAAATTCGATCTGAACAATTTAAAGGTGAATCGAGTTTCGATTTCGTATATTGGAGTGGTTTGCGACTTGCCAAAATCGGGGACGATGACCAGAGCGTCGCTGGCCAGTGGTGCACGTGCACGTGCTTTTGCGTGTATCAGATTGAAGGGTCGAAGAGGAAGAAGTACAGGAGCTCGAGAAATTTCATGGGTTACTTCGGGTGTTTACTCGAGTTTGAGAAGTGGTGATAAAATTTACAGTTTATACTTAAAACTTTTCAAAAGAAATAGAAAGAAGATAGGATCAGGGAAAGGGGGAAGGAGTTGCGTGAAGACAGGGGAGAGACTGGGGAAAATTCTCGTGTGTTTGGAATTTTTGCTCGAAGCAAATAGAAGGGGGGCTCGAGTAAATGTTGTTGCAGGTTGTTGCAGGAAGAGTACTACTGACTCAATTAACCTGAAACTGTTTTGGTTTGCAAATTTTAAAACCAAATTTAAATTTTAGACCAAGATTTTTAAAGCTGAGTTCAAATTTAAAATGTTAATATAAATTCATGTTGAATGTAGAGTTTAGTTTGAACATAAATAAGTTTTAAATTTAAATTGTTTTAATAACTTAAAAGCAATTCAATATATTAAAGAAATTTGAAATGGAGTTGAAATTTTAAATGAAAAATTTAAGCAAGTTGAAATTAAAAGTTTAAATTTAAATTTAAATCTGAATTAAAGATAATTTGAATCCTAGTCTGAAATCAAAGAAGTTTTAATATTTAAATTGTTTAAATTTGATTTGTGATGATAATTAAAACATTAGTTAGAAAATGTTTTAAAAATTGAATTAGTAAAGATAAAATGATATGCACTCATTAAATTAGTTCAAGTGAATAATTGATTAATTTATTTAAATCAAGAAACTAAGATTTGAGTTAAGTTAATTAAGGTAAATAAATTTGTAAATAAGATTTATTAATTTAATAAAGAGTTGTCTTTTAAACAAATGATAAAGGTTATTTAATCAAGTAATAAAGATTTTTAAGTTACAGTTTAGAACTTAATTAATGAAATAATCAGTGATTAAATATATGATTTTAAAGGTTAATTCAATGATAATTAACAATAATTAAAGTGAGTTTAATTACTTAAGAATAGTAATTAAATAATTATGAATAGTTAATGAGGATCATTTACTTGAAATTTATTTGATAATAAATGTGAAAAGAATGATTCGTAGAAATTTAATCTGATTTAAATTTATCAGATAATTAAATTAATCCTATTTATGGATGTTTGGATTATATTAGATGATAAACTGTTTGATATCCCTGATTTATGATGCTTTGTATATATCCTGATTTATGTTGTGATCTGTGATAAATTATCTGTGATGTAATTTACTAGCCGTGGCATATATATTTGTGATCTGTATATAACAGATAAGCGTTATAGTTTATATCGCTTATCACTTATATTTCTGTATTCTGATCTGTGATAATTGAATGATGTTGCACTACTGTGTATAACCCCTGGACCACACCATACACACACAAATATGGATTTCACGAGGAAATCGATTAAGTCACAGATTTTTGAAAATAGTTTTGTATTTGAATTTTTAAACTCAAATGTTTTGGAAATGGAATCGGAATAAATGTGAAAAGCTTTTAGAATGAAATTTCAAAATAAAATTTATTATTTTTAAATTACTTGATTAAGTTTTGGAATTTAAATAATTTAATTTAAATTTAAATTCAATACTTGAAATTGAATTCTCTAATTTGAAGCTAGGGATTAATGATATTATATTAGTCATTATGAGTTAAATCATTTTTAAAGTATTATTTTTTGGAATTTGAATTTAACCCAAGGATTTCAACTCGTATAAATGAATCAGATTTCCAAAATGAAAACTGTTGTTTTCAAATGATAAACACTTTTAGATAAGAACCGAGATTCCAGTTAATTAGGGGAATCTCAAGATTGAATAGAGAAATGATTTTCCTAAGTTACGAATGAATTCTATTTGAAAGCTATGAATTAAATCTGTTTATTTTTAACAGATTTAAATTGATGATTTGTTTAAATCAAATTGAAATGAAATTGTTTTGAAGGCTATCAGTTAAATCTTTGATTTAAAGATTTAACGAGTTAATCAAATTGAAATGAAAATTGATTTGGAAAATCCGTGAATGAATCTTTTGTTTAAAAGATTTAAATGAGAAAATTGTTTAAACCGTTAAAGGTTGTGAAAATGAATCTTTTTTAAAGATTGAAAATGGTAATTTGTTAAGCCATTTGAAGAAAGTTTTGGGTAATAAGTTGTGACTTAATTGAAATCCCAGTATCCATTTGTTTTTGAAATATCGTGCTTATTATTCGGTTTAGCCGAGAAAGGACCTTTGTGTCGTATAACCCATTCCGAATATGTGATACGTCGTTATGGATAGCATTTGAAGACCGGTGATGAAGACCGGGTATTTGCGAAAGCGATAGGATGACCTATCGATTGTTTCTGCACCGAGTCGCGCCGGTATAGAGACTCCCTAAGTGATGGGAAATCCGATCGGGATTGTGAATATCCGGATTGCAAGGACTTCTTTGTAAGTGCCTTCGGTTCTGTTCGAGCCCGGAACAGACTTGTATGGATTGTATGTCTGACATTACAAATTGAGATATAAAGCCGATTTCTTTCAAATATATTTCTGTTGGTGGCGGAGAATTTATTCTCTTAGCTTAACACCCTTCTCTGAGACATACGAGCTCAGAGGTTATGTAGTTGAATGTTATCAGCGATATATTCCCAATTTGGTAATGTGACATGCTGAGTGTTGCTGTGAAATGATCATTGTGTTGATTATTTGTGATAGGATCATTTATTTGATCGTCTATCCTGGTGATCATTTCTATGATCATTTGTTGACCCAAAGCATGGCTTTTGTATAAAGTATGTTTTTGTGGACGTGACTTCGTCGAGCCTTACACCCCGGAATGGTCAAAACAGGAAAGATGCGGCAAGGTTATGAGGGGTAGCGCCCTTTAGGATATGTGCATTTCCTTCTGGAAAAGGGTGGTATCATGGTATGGAGCCCAGATACTTACTCATGTTGAAAACACTTTATGATTGTGTGAATTGATTGCGAGCGCTCGGTGAAAGGTCCCAAAGGACCGGGGGATGGCATATTCGGTCAGTTGTTACTCAGTTAGGGGTAACCCGGCCTTGTGTTGGTAGAGTTCCGGTTTGGTTCTCGGGGATGTCCATCCAGAGGCATTCTCATGTGGCAATGGGAAGTTCCTTGGCCTGATCATTCGTTGGAAATCCAAAGAAACAATACGATCTTGTACGGTATTAGTTGTAGGACCTATCATTCACTTATGGTGGCGCCCCACTGTTTGGATGGTAGCTATAGTAGGCATAGTTCGAAATGTCTATGTTGGCTAAGATTTATATTCTACTTTCGAAATGGATTTTTCTTACACTATGCACTAGTAATAATATCAAATGTTTCTTTTTAATGCGTATCAAGCATCTTTGACTATCATAAGGAGAAATCTCCTCCGATTCTGCGTTTGCATTGTATGTGTGTGCGGGAGGTCTTATGGTAGTCTCATTTTTAAAAAGCATTGCGAATTGACTTTGAAAATCTTTTGTTGAATGTTTTAAAAGATAGACTGTTTTTGTTGCTCACACCAGTCCCACGACTGATCCGGAGTTTATTGTTTCTTTCCTAAACTCTGGGTGCTCATTATTTTCTACACGAGCAGTCTAGAGTTGGGTTTTTCAGATAGTCAGGTTTAGTAGATTATCTGGAGCTAGTTCAGTCTTTGGATCACACCGCACTTGCTTATCTTTGTGCATCATTATTGGGAGTTCGAGCTATTGCTGGATTAATTCTTGGAGATGGAGTTGCAGTTCTCGGAGTTCTCTTTTTAAGACTATCTTAGAGTTATATTGTTCCGCTGCTAGATGTTGTTATCTATTTTTCTTTTCCGCTGCTATTTTATTGTATCATATCTCTGATGTATATTGATATCTATTGGATCATCTGTTGTATCAGATATTGTATCAAAGCTGTATATCAATGTATTATTCTTTTATTCCGCTGTATTGTTTACTTAATGATTGTTATAAGCTCCGACGAATCGGATTTGAACGGTCGAATCTATGGCATTCGAATACGATATGAAGTATGGATGTCGATTTTCGAGCGAGCAAAATCCGCAATCGTTACATATATTCCATTTCAAACATCATCTGTTTAACTTAACTTAAATTTCCCCTCATAAATCCAATTCAGATTCCAATTCTAAAGTAAATTCTATTTAACTTTACCAAAGCAAAATCTTTATTATTTCATATTATAAGCCCACAACTCGTTTTGCTTATATTCAACAATTTCAACTTGCATTTTAATTTTAATTTTATTTTCACAACCAAAATTCAATTTTTTTTTAATTTACTAGGTAGCAAATCCATCACACAGAAACTCGAAAATGATACTGATGATGCTGCAGTCATCACCCTTATTATTTCCCAGTAGCAGTAGTGAATCCAGTGCTTTAAATTCTTTCAAAATTTTCCTTTTATTAATAAATCTCATTTATAAATATTTTTCTTATATAACTTCACTTATTGTATATATAAGATTATTTCACAGTTGTAAATCACATTAATTATAATCCCATTTTATAATTCATTTTCTTATACAATTTATTCTTTTAATTAACTTACATAGATATTCTTACATTTTCAACAACCAAACAATCAATTCATATACACTTTAATAATTCTAAAAAATTATTCATTTATATATAAAATATAATCAAGGTAAAATTATTTAATTTATACAATTTAAAATGATACTATGTCAGTTTATCTCATTTAAGAGTTTAGAAACCCCTATTGATACAGTTAGCTAAACTGCGTCGACCAGAATCAACAAACAATCAACCGATAAGTCAACACAATACAAAACAATTTCATATTCACTAACAAATACGCGCTCATATCTATTATTACACTCAAACTTATTCTAGAGTACTGCTGACTCTATCTCTAATGAGTAATTCCATACAGAGCCAAGGTTGTCGCTTAACCATATGCTCCGATACCACATTGTAACGAACGCGATTTTCAACTCACGAAAGTCGACATCAATACGTCCACTGCATCAACTGCCGAGCAATCGAATGCCGGAAAACCGAACCGTTAGGGTTAAAGAAGAGGTAGAAGATAGAAGAAGAAAGAAAGAAAAAGAAAACAGAAACAATAACAGAATCTCACAATCGTAGCGGAACAACATATAATAGATAAATGAATATTCTTTAAAACAAAGAACTATATCAGTTATTACATCACATCACATTACATTATCAGAGTTTACAACAACAAACAGCGGAAAAGAAATACTATATACTAATTGATACACCATGCCATCCAGCTTGCCTCCAGATCTCTATAGCAACTCCTGAATTCCAGAATGACCTGATAACCTGACTCTAGACTGCCCGTGTGGAAATTGGTGGGCACTCAGAGTTTAGGAAGGGAAAAATAAACTGCAGGTCAGTCATGGGACTGGTGTGAGAACTTAAAACAGTTCATCTTTTAAAAACAAACAAAGAAATATTTTTAATGGATTCGCAATGCTTTTAGAAAATGTAACCACCATAAGGCCTCCCGCCACACACACAATGCACACGCAGAACTTGGAGGAGATTTCTCCTTATGATAGTCAAAGACGCTTACTACGTAGAGAATTTCTTTGATATTATTACTATAAGTGCAAAATGTGGAAAACCATTTCGAAAGTAGAATATAAATCTTAGCCAGCATAGGGACCATCATATTATGCCTGCTATAGCTACCTCCTGAGGAGGCAGGTTATACAATTTGCAATCGTAAAGGATTCGTATTGTTTCTTTGGATTTCCAACAAATGGTCAGGCCAAGGAACTACCCATTGCCGCATGGGTTCGCCTCTGGAAAGACACCCCGAGAACCTAACCGGATCTCTGCCAACACAAGGCCAGGTTACCCCTAGCTGGGTAACAACTGACATGAATATTCCATCCCTCGGTCGCAACCGACCTAAATCCCGGGATTCACCAACAACCACAAAATAATAAGTTTGCAGCAACAACATATGTTAAGTATCAGGGCTCCATACCATAATACCACCTCTATCCAGAAGGAAATGACATACACTAAGGAGGCGCTATCCCCTAATAACCTTGCCGCATCTTTCCTGTTTTGACCATTATCGGGGTGTGAGGTCCGACGAAGTCTCGTCCACAAAGCTATGCTTTATACAAAAGCCACTCTTTGATCAACAAATGCTCAACAACACTTCGTATGCCACATTACCAATTTGGAAATATATCACTAGTAACCATCAACTACATAACCTCTGAGCTCGTACGTCTCAGAGAAGGGTGTTAAGCTAAGAGAATAAATTCTCCGCTACCAACAAAAATGTATTTGAAAGAAACCAGCTTTACATCTCAAATTGTAACGTCAGACACATCCATACAAGTCCGCTCCGGGATCGAACGGAACCGACGGCACTTCCAAAGAAGCCCTTGCAATCTGAATATTCACCAATCACAACCGGACTTCCCATCACAAAGGGTGGTAAAATCTCTATATCGGAGATCAGCCGATGCAGAGACATTCGACGGTAATCCTTCCATTTTCGAAAATATCCGGTCTTCAACACCGGTCTTCAAATGCTATCCATTACGACATATCATTATTGGGAATGAGATTTATGACACAAAGGTCCTCTCCCGGCTAAACCGAATAACGAGCGCTTATTTTCAAATAAGTGTAGCATTCAAATTCAAGCAAATCACAACAAATACCCATTTAAAGGTAAATATTGATAGTCGGTTATTTAACTATCAATAGATATTTACAACATCACCAGATTCCAAATAATTTCCCAAATTATTTATTTTCCAAAAATTTCTTTACAAGATATATATTTTCCCATACTTTAAAAATAAATCAATATTTATTTTTAAACACATTTCCCCTTCCTTTATAAATTCCATGTGAATTTAAATTTCCAAATATCCACCGATATACGATTTTCAAATCGATTTCAAATATTCACTTTCAATTTATCTTTAAAAGATAAAATCTCAAAACATTTCACTTCTCTACATTGGAAAACATTTCCAAATACTTATTTAATAATAAGTATTTCACAAATCTATTTATTTTCAATACTTAGAAAATATTCAATATACTTAAAATACGATTAAATATATATTTTATTCTTTAAGGAAAATATTCTCTTAAACACATTTATTTGGGTCAAAACGAATGTCACGTAAAACATCGTTATAATAACCCAAAATCACTAGTATAGGGATTCGAAATTAAGATAGATATATAGATCCCAATACTATATAAAACATTTCCTTTCGAAAAATATTTACTATAACAACAGTGTTATAGTCCACCATTTCCTTTTATTTCTCGAAAACGTCTATTTCAACTATGAATGTTGAAATCTATGGTTTCGACACTTAATACATTTTCAAACAACTTCAAATCGTTTTAATTCTATTTAAAAGATCACTTTCCCAAAACCTTTCTTTAATATATATTATTCACTGTCCAAAATCATGATTATACTTCATTAACCAAATTTAACATTTCTACACATTTTATTTAAAGATTATCCACTGTCCAAAATCGTGGATATATCTCCTTTAATAAGCTATAATAATTAACTTATCAAAATAAGACGATTTCGGATTTATAAAATAATTTTTATAAATTCCATTTTTATTTTATAACAACTTCAACTTATAAAAATCACTTTGTTAACAAATTCCATCCATATCTCATTTACACGCCAAAATTCAAATTATAAGCAAATTACTTATAATTCTTTATTTACAAATTCATTCATTTTTATAACTTCACCAATCGTAGATTCTATTCTTTTATAAAATTCATTTATAACACATTTTAAAACGTCTTTAAAACTCCTTTATAATTCTATCACTTGGATTTATAAAAATCAAATTTTATAAATCTTATATATAAAGCTTTTAAAATAAATTCAAAAACCTCTATTTAAACTATTTTATAAAATCATTAACTCCATATTTTCAAAAATCAATTTTCAACTATATTTCTCAAAAATCATAATCTTTATAACATTAAAATTATAACATTTATTTATTTAAAATGAATCAATTTCAAAATATAATAAAACGTATACTTTAAAAAATCACTTTAAAAATCCTTTTGAAATTTGGAAATCATCAATTTAATACTTTTAAAACTCCAAAATAGGCCCAATGCTGCAACAACACTAAATATAACAATCACGGCATCCAAAACATCATATATCAAATGATAATAGAATATATCACAATATCTGTAAATAAATCAATATGGGTGAGGAATCCAGTTGGATCCCTCCAACCTGTTTCCCTGCATCCATAGATGTTAGCACAATACCAATCCCGTTCCAATACGGAATATCACGGTATATGGGATTTATAAAATATTATCCGCTATTATGCGGCGCAATAGGACCTCACCCGCTCTATAATGTGGGAAAATCAACTCCAAGTACATATATAATACCCATTCCACATCAAGATGGAATATCGCTGTATATGTGTTTAATAAATAACATTCGCTTAATATACGGCGCATAGGGTCGATTTCAATACAATAGATAATAATTTATCATCCAAGCATAAAATCAAGCAATTTTAAATCTAACTATTTAAAATTTAAATCGAAACAATTTCGATTGAGTGAGAAGTTCTTACCTTGCTTTCAATAACAGTTTCAGTGTTTTATTTCGAATAAAATTAAACGCGCATTTAATTTTACCCAAAATTTTCACTAGCTCCAATCAACTCCAATCCAGCTCCGTCGCGTAGTGTTCGCGAATACGAACCCAACGCTATTCGTTTCGTGCATTTCCGACCACGTATGACAAAGTTATACATTTTAAAGTTTGAACGAATTATAATAAAATTAAATTTACAATTTCCTTTTTAATTTTTAAACCTAATGAATCAGGGCCGTTGATTTTGAGCAAAGAAGATCTGGGACGCTTCTCTTCTCCTCTCCCCTCACGTTACTTTCAGGCCAAGATCGAACGCAAAAACAACCCATGAACGTTTGCTTCCCTCAATTCCCACGGCCATCACGAGCATCGAGAAGTTGATCAGCAACCTCCATCTCGAAGCCCATCACCAATACTAGCCTCGGCCGAAGCAAGGTGGAGCTCGGTCCTCCCTCTGACGTGAAAAGACGTGCGCAACTTCATACATTCAAACTCCTTTTGCCATCGATTTACTCGACAATAAACGATCATCACCGTATAGAATCGAAGCTCTCATCGTCCTCTAGAATTTCTTAGTTGAAAGCATTTGATGATAGTGAGCGGATTGAGAGAGATTGAGGGGAAAAGGAACGAAATTTCTGGCCATTAATTGTTGAACGGCGGCTAGGTTAAGGAATTAGGGTTTGGTGCAATTTGTGAAAATAGAGGGTCTTATAAAGAAAATTTGACGAAACACTATTCACTCAAAATTTTCCGAACTTCAAACGAATCGTGTCGGCTGGCGTTTCTAGGGTTTACCCCATGTTTCGGACACAATAGAACATGTTTCGGAAGCTAATTTGATCATATTTGAAAGATAAATTTTCAAATCGAATTATTTAAATTTAAAATTCACTCGAATAGATTCCTACGCGTTTTAGCTTGGCCCGGAGAAACCATAAATCCGATTGACACGAAATTTGAGACCATACAATAATATAACATTATGAATCCGATGAAACTGGTTTCATCGAAATCCGAGACTGTTTGAAAAAAGGCTATTTTAACTCGTCAATTAAATATAAAAATATTCAATTTCTACTAATTAACTTTTAATTCAATTTTAAAAGTTCAATAACATCATTCTAACTCCAACATGATTTAATATAACTTTACAAATCAATTTTAATCACATAAAACCCAATTTCCAATCATTTCTGTAATGTCAAATATTAAATTATCGATTTAATTATCCAATTAAATCTTGATATTCGATAAAATCTATTCGACTTACAAATTTTACTTGTTAATATTTAAAATCAATTAAATATACAAATTTCAAATGGCAGAAGTTCTGGGTCGTTACAAGTTCGCTCGTATTAAGCAAGCAAAAGCGTATAAAAGCCCGCGTATACGTCCAAACGGTCTTCGTATGTACCTATCTCAACTCAAATTTTAACATTAGTAACTTATAAAGGATTTAGCAACATATATGAGTCTAATGGAACCAAATATCTTGTATTGTGAATTTAAACCACAAATGCGAGCTCAAATACATAACATACCAATCTTATGTAATCAAAACAATTAGAACAATGGTTTACAACCAAAGAAATCATCCAACCAAATGATATTCATCTAATTTATTCAAACTATTACTATCTTCATTCAATGTCAATATTTAATTTATACACTTCACATTCAGTTCGTTCATTTTCCATTTATTCGAATTTGTTTTATTTACACTGAATTGACTTATATTCAATTTCATTTGTTTCCAATTAATTTACATTTATTTCACTTGTTATGTCAACATCTTCTATTTACATTTGATTTTGTTTCAATTTGTTTATATTCCATTTTATTTACTTTAGATTTAGTTACATTTAATTTATTCACATTCAACTTATTTGATTTCAATTATTTCACTTATTAACATTCATTTCATGCTGGCATATCATTGATTTGATTTCATTTTATCCACATTTCATACATCCACGTTCACTTACTTTCAATTTGATTTAATTCATTCGTTTCAATTGGTTTTCGTTCACTTAAATTTTATTATACTCACATTCACTTCCATTTATTTTAAATTGGTTCACATTCACTTATTTACATTCATTGAAATCAAATTTCTCTTACATTCAGTGATTAAAGTTATCATTCAATTTAACTTTATACTTAAATTCATTTTCATTTTGAATCAAATTCTATTTTATTTGACTCATTTTGTTAATTTATTCCCTTAACGGATTTTGTTTATTCATTTCCATTAACTTATTCATATTAAATTAGTTAGCATTTAATTTATTAAACTTATTCATTTGTATTTACTTTATTTATTTCCAGTTTAAATCAAATTTAATTTCTCGCATCAATTTTACTTATACTCATTTATTTTTATTCAATTTCTTTCACACCCAAATCGCACTTTATTTTATAATTCAAGTTCGTATTCATTTTATTAATTCATTTTATAGCTTATGTGGAATTAATTCACTTTACTAATTTGTCTAGTTATATTCAAATCTAATTCAATTCGATTAATCTTTATTAAGTGAAATTATATTTCACTTAATCCATTACTCATTTTATTTAACTTTATTCGAGTTAAAAAATTTCTTTTTCTTATCGTTCATATTCAACAAATTTAATATTTTTTTACCTTAATATTACTCGAATCTATAAGTTATACAACTTTATTCACTTAAAAATTTTCTTTTATTATTTAATCTAATTCATTTCAATACGATTCACTTTTATTTAAGCCTTCTTGAGTTAACCTTCATTTTATTTACTTCATTATTCTAACTTAATTTATTCACATTTCTTAAGTTAATTATTTATTTCATATCTCAAATTCAAATTTTCTTTTGTTTGCTAAACCAAAATATTCAACAATTTTAAATTTTAGTTTTATTTTCATGTTCAAATTATAAGTTATAAACTTATTTTTATTTATACTATTTTAATTTATAAGTTCAAAACTATTTTTATATATTTATCAAATCATACTCAGAGTATTTTTCACAATCAAAACTTGTTTTAATTGGAAATAAATTTCTTTTGGTAGCTGTTCTCGCTTAGAAACTCGAAAATGAATATTGGCGATGCTGTAGTCATCCCCAGAATTATTTTCCAGCAACTTAAGTAAGTTCAATGCTTTATTTCTTTCAAAAATCTTTTCAAAATATTTTTCTACTCAAAACACTTTAAAACAATATTATTATTAATTTTTGAAGGCTTTGTAAACAATTTTGAAAACAACATGTTTTAAATTCAAAAATTCTTGACTTTTAAATTCTTTCTATTTATAAACTATATTGTAAATATACTTATACAATTCCATTACCTTATTACCCAAAACCTTATTTTAAACAATTCTTTTTGCAATTAAATTTCAATTCAATTTAATTATCAAACACTTTGTAAAATAAAATTCACTAGGTATTCGTCTTATTTTAATTCAACCAATAATCGATGATAACTAAATATTATCATCTCCTAACAACAATTTCATTAATAATCATTATATATAATATAATTTAATTAAAAAAATTCATTTACCCTATTTTAAAACAAGATTATGTCGACTTGCTTCGTTTAAGTGTTTAGAAATCCCCATCGATAACATGGCATCCCATGTATCGACCAAAATTCATAAACAACTCAACGGATAGGTAAACACAATATAAATGTAACAACCTGGATTTTTAGCCATCTGATTTTGGGATGATTAACTAATTTTAATTTTTGAAATATTAATTCTTATAATTCGAATAGATAAATGTCCTAATTTTTGAATATCTGAATCTGTAAATTTTGAAAACTATATTAAAATTTATAATGTAAATTTATGAATAAGGAAAATTAGTATGTATATATATATATAAACCTCATCATTTCAAACTCGTGATTAAATATTTATATATCTACATACAAAATATGTACAAGCTCCATTTTCAATGACAAAAATATATATAAGTTTTTATGTATGTGTAAATGTTTTTTTTAAAAAATTATTGTATATGTAAATATATATATGCATGAACATATAAACTTTAAAATGGAAAATTTCAAACTTATGACTATGTGTATGTGGGTATATTTTATATGGAATATAAATATCTATATATATGTGTAAGCATGTGTATATCTAAATGTATAAAATAAATATGTATACGATGACAAAGTATATGAAGGCAAATGTATGTGTATAAATGCAAGTATGATAGGATAAATATGCATATGTGAATGTATGCATATCCATATATACACAAAGCTTTGTGATGTTTAAAATATATATAAGTGTACATATACATATATGGTCAAAGTAGTATGCATATATATATATATATATAATGAATGCATGCATATACATAGGGGAATATCATCATGACAAACATTAAATTCAAGCATACAAAACTTCAAATCAAGCACATAAAATAGCAAATCAACTTACAAAATCAAATCATCCTTCATGTGAAATCAAATCAAGACAAAAGCTAAAGAAAAGAAAAAAAAATGTAAAGCCTAAACACAAATGCCTCAGCCACCCTAGCCTTCTACTGTACACTTCATCCCCATATATACATATGGCCGAGCTTATCACCGTGTTAATTGGTTCAACTAAAAAAAGAAACAAAGTAGAAATATGCCATTTAAATCAAAAAGCTTGAAGGAGGAGTAAAACAAAGCAGGCAGCAGTGTTCATCAATATATATCAAACAGTGAGTAAACAAATTACATTTGTAAATAGGAAAATTCTCTTATATATATTGTGAATGAATCATGGATATATGGCCAGTGTATATGTGTTGAATCTATGAATGTATGTATATGGTCAGCCCCACTCATCATCAAGACACTGTACTATGTTCTTTCTTTAAAACAGTTAAGCTCTTATTACCTTAAAAATCTATGTCTTAAAATCCTTTCAGTTTTTAAACATGATTTCAAAAAAAAGTTATTTGTTTTTAAGTATAGGACATATTAAAATTTCGTGCGAATTCATCAAGCATAGAGGGAAAAAATTCGAATTACAGTGAGTGGAGAGGTTTTGATCAAAATTCAACCTTCGTAATTTAATAAATGAAGTATTATGAGTGTGTTCATGGTGGGAAAATAGGATTTTTTAGAACTTTTTTGAGGATTTTAAACGGCATATGGAGCTTGGAAAGGGGAGATGATCGAAATTGGGGTTTTTGGCAAACTCCGACAATCGAAGCAATTTCAGGTCAAGCCGTTGGCCTTGGAGGAGGAGTAGGGGTTGGCACACGCAAGAAAATGCCGGGATTATTTTTAGTAGCGGGTATAGGCCATACAAGGGCAGAGTAGTGTTTTGGGTTGTTTTGTGTTGGGTCTCGGTTCGTGGAAGATGGTGTCGTCGAGAGGAACGTGGGAGTGTGCGCACATGGGGGAATCGATGGAGGAGGCTGAGGCGAGGCTGTCGGCAAGATTGTATGGTGAACGGTGACTTAGCGTGATGTGGAGAGGTGATTGAATGGGCTGCTATTGTTCCAGGTTGGGTGTGATGTTCGAAAATTTCGAATGTGTATTTTTGGTCGCGTTCCAGGTGGTTGGACGTGATGCGATGGTCGTGGATGATAGGTGTGGGTGGTCGGCGGCGCGAAGGGAAGGTCGGGGGCTTTGTGTACGTGCATGTATTCGTGCACACTTCTTGCACACCTGAGCACATTTAAATGAATGAAGAAAGAAGCAGAAGGAAGAAAGGGAGAAGAGGGAAGAAAGACGACCCTGTTTTTTTTTCTTTGAGCTGAAATGTAGGCTGGGCTTGTTAAAAAAGTAAAGAAGGTGATTTTGAAATGTTTACATGTAAATAATCTTTCCATTTTGAAACATTTGTTTCTCATTTATGTAAACTCCAATCGACATGAAATTTTTTGTGTTGTGATCCGATCACCTAATATTTTAAGCTAAAATTAATTTTGTTAATTTTTCTATAATATAAAATTTAATTATTTATAATATTGAAGTAAATAAATAATTAAATTCTTGTTGATTAAATCTTATGTTAATTAGTAAATTGGTTATTAAATGGATTGCTTAATTTTAATTAACTAATAATAATCATTTCATATAACTTGGCTATCTTGCTGAAAACAGTTCAGCTCTGAATTGTAAATTTATTTAATATTGATTACTAAATCGCTGATTGAGTTAATAATCCATACTTTGACTAGGAATTGAAGTTTCTAAAATTTATATATATATATATATATATATATATATATATATATTAGTAGTGTATTGTAAGTTGAGTATATTTAAAAGGGATTTTAATTGGATAAAATTAATGGTTTTGGGAATAGCCTAACTATGAAATGTTTTATATTGAATGTGTCCTAAGTAAAGGATTACAAAATGAAGATTGGGAATATTTCTAAGAGTTGGAAATATCCCATTATGGATATAAGTGATTTGAACTGTTTCAATTATTTGATATTGAATAGATTTGAATATATATATATATATATATATATGTATATATCTTATAAGGTTTCTTTGAAATAAAAGTTTGGAAGAAATTATAGAAAGGGGTCAGTAATTGCTTATGTGTGTAAATTGATAGTTAAATAACCGACTATCTAATCTGGCCAAATCCATTGACCGTTCGAAGAAACCGAGATCGGATATCTGCATTATCCGGAGCTGTTTCGATCCAATAACCACCGCGAACCTTTACGGTTTTGATTGTAGAGTCTAGTATACTGGGTTTTAACTAATGTAACAATTTTGACTATTTTAAATAAGTATTGTACTCAGACAATATTTTAACATCAATGGATTTTCTAGTGTTTTAGTTATTGTTAAAAAACCCGTCGTGTTTATGTGTGTCGTTGTCTTACGAGTTACCTTAGTTTTTCGAAGGATTTTGATAATTTTAGTAGTTCAATTTTAAGTGTGTTTACTCGTGCTGGTTTCCAGCCTGACTCGGGTGTTACTTTTAATGCTTGGGTTAGACAGAGTATTACAGATTCAGGTTAGATTGCCTTGAAGCTCAGGAGACGAGCTGGTTGGTAGAGGCGTACTGCACATATTTGATTATATTCCTCTGTGTATTGTAGGCTGTATATTCAGCATTTTGAGGATAAGTTATTATAACTGTCTAGAATTATATGTTGGTGATTGTACTTTGATAATTTGTATGTATATTAACAATTATATTTTTTGTATAAAAAGTTGTTATTGTATATTATATTTTGTTCCGCTGCGACTGTGAAATTCTGTATTGCTGTTTCTTCTTCTGTCTCTTTTCTTATTAAACCCTAACAACCTGGTACTTCCGGCACTCGATTGCTCGGTACTCTATACGTTTAAACGTATTAGTGTCGTTTTTCGAGGGTGGAAATCGCCCGGTCGTTATAATAAAACATTTTATAACACTAACAAGTACGCTCTCTCATATATATAGACTCAAACACCTCATTCTTGGGTATTATTACCTTCTCTCTAATGAGTCAAACCCCACAAAGCTAAAGTTATCGCTACACCTAAGCTCTGATACCAATTGTAATGATCTACATTTTGGAAGGCTTAAATCAACAATAATCCACACATGTCCAACTTAAACAATTAGGAACATAGATAATCAATGGGGTTAATTAAGAAAAATAAGAAAAGAAGAAGAAAACAAACACATAATCTCGCAGTGGAACGACAAAATATAATAATCAAATAAACAGTTCATGAAGCTATTTATGTTATACATTTGATTATAATTTATACAACATTCATTAGAGTAATATATACAGTAGGGATAAATAGTTAATACAGCAGAACAACATGATGCAGAGAATAATAATATACCAAAAACTTCCTCTTCGTCCTCCAGAAAATGATCTTCAATGCGTTCAAAACCTCATTGCTGACCTGAGAGTAATGAAAAGACAAAACACTCCAGTCAGGACTAAAATATTCTTATGTGAGTCAAATCGATATCGCATATAACACGAGTGTCACGTCGTCAGAGATGTTTATGGGTTTTACATCTTCTATCCAGTGTATAACGTGCATGCAATAACTTAAGAGATGTTACAGGATTTTTCATCTCTTAAGGATTCGTCGAAACATTTATATGTAGTAGAATACACTACATATATAATATCTACCAGTAACATAAGATATCGAAATAGCGTTAAGGCTTTACGTTGATCCCCCTTAACGCGTTTTTAAGCATTGTCGTAAAATTTGCATATAAAACACTAGTAAACCGTCGGTGGATAGGGCTATACCGTGATACGACAACACTAAATCAAAATCTTAGTGGTCTCATATAGGGATAAAAGTACGACAAGGCACATGAGGCAATGCCTAAGGTAGGATACTGCAAGTTTATCCTTCCCAGCTGGTGGTAACCCCTAACGGCACACCGCGTCCGACACTACCAAAATTTGAGGGTGCGCATCAATCGATAACAATGTCATGATAGTAATACAAAAAAGTGTTTCTGCTAAAGGTAGCTAACTTCATTGGCCGATACGGCTTTTGTTTTAGTCATTTCAAATTGACACAAGTGTCACGCCAATCTATCATTGTTTTCTTTCTTCAAATCTAGCAAACGACGCCAAATCCAACCACTTCATTCTAGAGTCTCCTCCGCGTACACAGTTGTTAAAATGGTTTCAATATTGACAAAGAGTATGCCAACAAGAGGCCCTGGTCTCTTTAACAACCAAACGTCGTTTTACACACCGGTTATACTTTCATATTTCAAAATCGATTCGTACTTGGTATCAAAATATCATATTCGCTTCAAAATCAAATTCATTTCGAAATCATCATATTTATTCAAAATATACTATTTCACTTCAAAATCATTTTCGCCTTAATATCTCGATTTAATTTCCAATTCAAAATTGCTTCGAATTTTCATTTGGGTTATAACTTCAATTTAACCCAATTCATTTTTAAATCCATGATTTAAATATAAATATTCCAACCTTAACCATTTTGAAATTTTGAAAATAGTTTGAATAGTTTTAAAATAGTTTAAATAATTAAAATAGTTAAAAATATTTTAAATGGTTAAAATAGTTTAGTATAAAATAGTTGAAGTATTAAAATGATTTATATAGTAAAATAGGTTGAAAATCAAAATAATTTGAATATTTAGAAGATAGATTTTTAAACAGTTTATATAATAAAATAATTTGCTTTGAAAATAGTTTCAAAGTCAAACCTATACAACTCCAAATTTTCCAATTCAAATCAATTTCAATTTAATCGATTCAATTTTGATTTCAAATCGAATTTAAGTTCAATTCCAATTTCTTTCCAATTCAACTACGATTCCAATTTCAATCAATTTAACTTCCAAATCGATTTCAATTTCAACTATTTGATTCAATAGTTAAATTCCAACTCAATTCTCAATTTTAAATCATTTTAATTTATATCAAATTCGAGTTCGATTTCAAAACACCAATTTAAATAACTTAAATCAATTCAAACTTCAATATTCAATTTAAGGTTTAAATAATTCAACTTCAATCTCAACTTTTGAAATATCGTTTTAAAATACTTTTACTTAGCAATATTTCAAAGTTCGAATAAAGTCCAAATGTTTTAAAACAATCCAGCATACGAATTTCAAATCATATTTCAATTATAACTTCAAAATCTCAACTTCGATTATTTAAACAATTTCTGTTACCAAATTAAACTTCAACATTTAGAGCTCAAGTTCGAAAATTATGCGATTTTCATAAATTTGATTCTTATTTCTTAAATCAAATTAGTTTAAATAATTTCAAATCGAAAATTTTAAAATCTTTTAATTTAACAAATCCGGTGTCTGTATATATAATTTCCTTTCCTATAAACAAGTGAATTAGTTATTCCAATTTAATTCAAGAATGGATATATATCATAAGTATATCATTTCAACCTATTTCTTAATTTGTTAGAAATTATTTGATTTATAGCTTTATACACTGTAAATTGCATACATGATGACAACATGATATATATAAAATAGTTAACTTCCAATCAATCACATATCAACCAATAACATCCATTTGCAACCAATATCCAAAACAACCAATTTATCACAACAATTAAATAATTATCAATTTCAGGTGTTTACTAGCAATTCAATTCCAATTCAATTTAACTGTCAATTTAAATTCTATCAAGTAATTTAGATGTCAATTTAAATGCCAATTAAATTTATCAAACAATAATCAATAAATTTAAATCGCTTCATGAATAAATTTTACTAGCATAAAAATATTTTAGTCAAACGTTAGCATATAAAATACTCACCTTTTATATGAAACTGAAAATAATTTCAACTTCAAAGAAATGCCAGACCAACCCCACGACGTAGCCTTCGTCGATACGGTACCCAAGCCCCTTGTTTCGTCTAAGACGGAACTCGTATGCACAAGTTACAGATTATTTAACATTTGAATATAATTAAATTAAAATCAACAACTTAATTAAATTGAAACTTAAATTAACCTTAATCCCTAGCTTAGCACCGATCCACCTTCGATAATAACCCAGGCCTTACGCAACCTCTACTCATTGCCTTCACTACATCTCCTTCCCGATGATACCACAGATCGCCAGAGCCAACTACATCCTCACCGAAGCCAGCTACCGCCGTTTCCATCCCAATTCCACCAACATCCGCCGCCGCCATCACCTATACGCGACGTCCCTCACGTCGCCTGTAACGACCCGCCTTTCATTCCATAGAAAGACGCATCATTAAGAAGAAAGAAAGGGATATAAAAGAGAAAAGATAGAAAAGAAAGAACCAACAAAATCAGAATCTCACAGCGGAACGAATAAATTATATTATATCACACACACGTATATATACATTATAAATTTGAAAACATTACTTGTTGAATTTAAATTAAAATTAAAATCAAGCTCCCTATTTACAATGTATACACTCATATATACATTATAGATAGAATATTTTTTTAATTAGCTTAGAAAGATAAATTTTATCAATTAAATATATTTTTAACTTTGAAAAGAATAAAATTTCCAAATTAAATTATTATCATTAGTATAAATTTTGAAAAGATAACATTTATCAAATTAAACAATTATTAGTTTTAAAAAGATAAATCCTGTTAAATCAGATATTTAAATCAATATTACCCATTTAAAAATAATTATTAATGGAAATTATTAAATAAATATTGCCTAAATTTCCAGGACATCACATTCCTCCCCCCTTAAAAGAATTTCGTCTCCGAAATTTAAAAGCAAAGATAATTTAATAATCCCATACAGATTTTTATTTTAAAATAGCAAGCATATATTATCAACCATATACTAGAAACCATAGTAACCAATTCAAACAAATAATTCTAATTATCCAGACTAGACAGAACTTCTTAACGTTTCCCAGGTACAAAGGATACTCACTCTACTGAATCTATACTACCTACACTACTCAGATCTAGAGCTCCTAAATCTGGATCTACAATCTAAACAGGATACCGGTCCATAGACAAGTCCTGTTCAACCTCCAAATCTCCCTAGAATTACTGGTTCTAAAACCAGTGATAGATCATACACGTACCCCCTAGAGATACATGAAATACACTATGAATTCCAGCCATCTGAACTGGTAATTCAATCCCGTAGATCAAACACTTAACCTTAAGAGCATACAGAAAGATCCAATACTCTTCTAAGCTAGCTTCCAGACTTACCCAACTCTGATTGCTCTTACTATCGGAGAAAACTTATCCAAAATTAAATCTTCGACTACGAATTCTGAATTCCTTCTGTCTCTTATCCACAAAATTCTTCTGCCGATCCTAGGCTGCCCTCAACCTTCTTGATCCATCCAATCTTCGCAGATTCCTCTCGGACCAAATCTGGATCAAGAATAAGATGATCTTCGGATCCTATGGTTTTCCTAAGATCCATCAAAATCCAGAACGCCAACCCATCAAAAGACTTCAAACATACTACCCCTATTCGGGAAAATAGAACAGATGCACTAGACAACCAAGTCTTCAGATTCCGAATGTATTTCCTGAAGAAATCTCCTGATCCAAGATAAACACAAACTTCCGAGGAATTCGAGGTTTCTTCTATTCCGGAATAGCTACCACCTTATTTCCGCTGCACAACTCTGATTTGAAGAATATGAGAATACTATTGATGAACACAAGCACAGACTTGATCAACTCATCTCAGAAACATTGTTCATCAAATTCCACAGAAACTTAATGAACCAGCCCATTCGGTCACAAACACCACAAAAAAAATCTAACCAAAAAATTAGATCCGATCAATCCTGTCTGCTTAACAAGGCCTCTCTTTAGGAGCCCTCCTATTAGGCTGAACTGCCGGAAAAGCTCCAAGAACCAAGTCGATACAGAACTCAATCTCCTAATGCAGATGCAAACCTTAACTTCCTCGAAGACATCCAAAAGATCTCAAACCACTTCAATAACTCCCACATCCTCTAGACATGCCTCATTCTCAAACAAAGATTACTAAGAGGACTTTCGAACCATCGCAAGTCACTTTTGCCACTTTACCCAGCTTAGATTCCAAAGAAACTGTTCTTTCTCACAAATTAGAATAGCTTAAGCCTTCCTACCCAAAAGAAGAAACTGATGGTCCACCCAAACCGGAACATCAAACCCAGCTGAGCTTCCAGAAGAAGTGGACAAGCCTTCACCATCTGCCCGACCTACTGACAGAAGAATCACCAAGAATCCTAAACCATCAAAGAAATAAGCCACTCTACTGCTTCCGGACTCCACCTCAAGGATACTGCTAAGCCAAGAAACCTTCCCGACAGCACACACAACACCTTCGAGCTGCTACTGATGATAAAGACTTCCTTATCCAAAAGCTCATCAAATCACAAAGCTATATCAGCCAACTCCACAAAAGAGCCTTCAAGATGGCCGATATCTCAAGAAACTCGGCTTCAACCCAAGCACAAACACCTTGCCAAACTTAGTCTCAAACTCCGATATAGACCAAAATCCTTCCTAAGGTTGCCAAGATACCTTCACTGTTTCAGCACATCCGACTGATCCAAACTCTAGAAAATCCGCTCGCACGAGCGCAACCAAGCTTACACTCCAAAGATGGACTCCGAACCTTGAAAAGGTTTCCTTCAGAGATTGATGAAATCCTTACACCATACTGTAAAGCTCACTTGAGACAGTATTGGGTCTACAGTCTCGATAGATACACTTCCAACCTCAACACTCGGACTTCTTTCGTTGGTAGTTGTGTTACACACACCACTACCTCTCCTACCTCTAGAACTATATTGGAAAACCCGAACAGGTAACCCAACAAATAGGTAGAAATAATATATATAAATAAAAATACAAGTATGCTCTCTCAGAAAGAAATCACTCCAAAGCCTAGGTATTCACTCAACCTAGCGCCGTGATACCACAATGTAACGATCCGCCTTTCATTCCATAGAAAGACGCACCATTAAGAAGAAAGAAAGGGATAGAAAAGATAGAAAAGAAAGAACCAAACAACATCAGAATCTCACAATGGAACAAATAATTTATATTATATCATGTGTGTATATATATTATAAATTTGAAAACATTACTTTTGAATTAAATTTAAATTAAAACCAAACTCCCTATTTACAATGTGTACACTCATATATACATTATAGATAGAATATTTTTTTAATTAGCTTAGAAAGATAAATTTTATCAATTAAATGTATTTTTAACTTTGAAAAGAATAAAATTTCCAAATTAAATTATTATCATTATTATAAATTTTGAAAAGATAACATTTATCAAATTAAACAATTATTAGTTTTAAAAAGATAAATCCTGTTAAATCAGATATTTAAGTCAATATTACCTGAGACGGCCCGACTTTCTCTCCATAGAAAGTCGAATCATCTTGAAGAAAGAAAGGGATAGAAAAGAGAAAAGATAGAGAAGAAGAAAGAAACAACACCAGAATCTCAATAGCGGAACGAATAAATTATATTATCACATAAAATAGTTTATAGTATACAACATCTATCAAAGTTACACAGATTTTACATCACATACTAGACAGTTATAAACACCTGTTTAGTTATTACAACCCAATACAACATAGACATTTGACTCAGATATCACACAGTGGAACACTATATATCTACAAACGCTGAAGCCTCCTACTCCATTGCTCCTCCAGAATTCGTCAAAGAAAACCTGAATCCCTTGTCTACTCGTAAAAATTTGAGTACCCAAGAGTTTAAGAAAACAGAAGATAAACTCCGAGTCAGATATGGGTCTGGTGTGAGTAACATGTTAAGGTTGCTTAACTTTTAGAAACCTTCGAAAGAAAAGGTATCACGTAAGACTTCCCATACATAAACATGGGTAAGTTTTTACCTTACACTAACCAAAACATTTGATAGGAAATTCAGTGATATTATAATAGGGTCTAGGGTTTTCAAATAAATAAGAAATAGCTGAAATTGTTACATGATTAAATTCCAGCATAGTAGCCACAAAATGGGTAATACAATCAAAACCGTAAGGGCACGCAGGGAAGAATGGGGTTCCATCAATTGCAGGGCTACTGGGGTACCGCCACGTGGCCTAGATCACCGTACCGAGGATCCACCCTAAATCCCCTACAACACAAGGCCGGAACCATCCCTTACTGGACGGTCCCGAACAAGACAACCCCGACAGTTGTTGCAATCAACTGCCCCCACACAGCCGAATATAAAGGGACTTCTAGACAGGGGTAAATCTCGTCCTATTTGGGTGCTACCCACTTAGCCTTGCTGCACCACCCATGTTTTAGCCATTCCCGGTTGATGAGGCTTGAGGCTACGATTACCTTTAGAGAACACATCTCTTAGAATGCTCATCGTCCACCAGACGATGTTCTGAAAGCATTCAATCCATACAAGTTCGTTCCGGGTTCGAACAAAACTGAAGGCATTATCTCGTTACACTCATTTTGGAATCACCCTCAGAGTTAACGACGATAACCTTTGCACTTTGAATCTTCATATTCACTTGAGATTCACGACCTATCTTTAATTTGGATCGATGTGGTTTTCGGATATCCAAATCTGGAAACCCGATCCCGGTCTCATCGAAATCCAAAACGCCATCTTTTTGGTCCAATTTGTTTTAAAGTTTAAAAGAATTCAATTTTATTATCTATATACACACAGATAGATAATTCACATCTCACAAATAGTTAATTCACATTATCATCACAAATAGATAGTCCACATTATCATCATAATTCAACCAAAGCATCCATATCACACAACATTACTTATCTCATATCTGAGATCTCAAACCATTCAAGGCAATCAATATCATTCGTCCATACATAAGCAATGATTAATTAATCACACTATCTCAAATTAATTTAAAATGAATTAAATTAATTACTTCATCTCTAATTAATTTAAAATAAATTAAATTAAATACTTTTCACTATAAATGCTGCTTCTTAACCATTAATTAATTTCAATCCAATTAATTAATCATTCTCTAAGTATTCATCTTAATTAATCACCCTTGATTAATCATTCTCTAATTATTTTAAGTAATTAGCCTTTATTTAATTTCACAAATTAATTATTCTTAACCAAATACAGTAATTATCCTTTATATACTCTATTAATTAATTAACTATAATTAATTACATTAATCCTTAATTAATTACATTAATTAATTACTTCATTGATTAATTATTCCTTAATTAATCAACCCTTAATTACATCATTAATTATATTAATTAATGATCCTTAATTACTTCTTTAATTAATTATTAATCATATTTAATAATTAATCTTTAATTCATTATTCGTTAATCAGCCTTGATTAATCACATTCAGTAATTAACTACCCTTAATAACTTTATTAAATAAATAAATTACTCCTTAATTAATTGCATTTAATAATTAATCTTTAATTAATTAAATTTATTAATCACCCTTGATTAATCTCATTCAGTAATTAATTACCCTTAATTAATTACATTACTTAATTATCTTCAAATAACATTATTAATCAATTCGTTAATTAATTACACTAAGTAATTATTCTACATATCAATTACACCAAGTAATTAAAACCAATTCTACTATCAATCTCCAATCAATTACATCCTGTACTTATCCACCAATTACTTCCCTAAGTAATTATACTTTTCAAATTACACAAAGTATTTTTACTTAGCCCATCATCCAATGATTATTTAAAATTAATTAAACTAATTAATTAAACTAAACTAATCACATTAATTTAATTAATTACCTTGAGTAATTAATTCCTCTAATTACTTCCATTTAGTAATAATACTTAAATAATTTAAACAATAAAAAATTATCTTTAATTAATATAATTAATTATTAAAATTAATCACATTAATTAATTATTTAATAATCCCTAGTTAATGATCTTCATTAACTATTAATAATTCTTTAATTACTTACCTTAAGTAATTATGCTTTAATTAACCATTATTAAATTACAAGGTAATTAATTCTAAATTAGTAAATTAATTACTATCTAATTACTTAATTAATTAAGCGCTTAACTTTAACTTAATTAATCTTTAACTACTTGATTAACCTATTTTTAATCATTGATTAATAATCTATAATTATCTAATTAATGATCCTTAATTTTCCTTTAATTAATCTTTAATTAATTAACTTAACCCTAAATTACTTAATTAATTAACTAACATTCCATAATTACTAAGCCATTAATTAGTTAACTAGATTAATCATTGTTCATTGAAACCTAACTTATTTCCCAAAATAAATCATTCTTTTATTAATGACTTAATTTTCATTAACATATGCATTTAAAACAATTCACTTTTAAATTTACTTTTAAATATCATTTCAAATATAAGATTTAAAATGATTAACAAATTTAAACTTAAACCAAATTTAAATCAATTTCATAAACCCTTTTAAATCAAATATTAATAAACATTTATCATTTATAAATAAACTTATATAAATAAATGTTTAAACTAAATTACATAATTATATTTAAAAATCAAGTTTTAACAATAAATTAATCGTTTAACTTGCAAATTTAAATTAAACAGATTTATATAAGTTTCCATTCAAATATTAAAGAACTCTTATAAAAGAAATTTATATAAATACAGTTTTACTCATATAAATGGAAAACTAATTTATTTACAGATATACTTTTAACCTTAATCTAGTTTTAAACAATTTAAATTTATAAAACTTTATTTATTCAAAACTATGATTCAAAAATTATTTGAATCCATGCTTAATAACTAATTTATAACTTGGTTTAAATTTTATTTTAAAATTTAAAACACATTTTAAAATTTAAACCTGACAGGTTTTAAAACCTGAAACAAAACAACTACCCGAGCCATCCCTCAAAATCTTTGGGCAAACTCCCTCAATGCTTTGGGTAACACACACATGTGACTCGAGAAACTCGAGTACCACTTCTCTGTTCCCAGACTTCATCAGGAAATCAAGAGTGCGCCGTGCACATGCACGGTGGCTCCGATCATCTATGGCCATTCCAGAAGACATACTCAAGTCGACGATCAACTCCGCTCAAGATTACGATCATCCAAACTTCCATTACAACTCGACATCGAAATCGAACATTAAAGCCTAAAACTGGAACAACATCAAAGCCTAGAACCACCTCGTTCTCCAAATGCCGATCACCGGGACGTCTATGCTTTCGGTCACACATTCGCCATCACGCCAGCTATCGATCCCTACAATCTGGTGGAACTCGATCCACCAGAGGAGTCGTGCCGAACAAAATACCAAACCTTGTCAAATCTAGGGTTACACACTAAAATTGAACACCGCCACCTCCACAATGAATTGATCACTACACAGACAATTTTTCCATCATCTTCGGTCATCCTACTACCACCAGAGGGAACTACAACTTCCCAGATCAACCAGATCACCAGAAAACCTCCAAAACCCAATTTCTGGTCAAACCAGAACTGCATACTCAACCTTAAGCTAAAAATTATGATTTTAGTTTTAAAAATCATGTTTTAGTTTAAGTATTCAATTTACATTCCTAAATTTATAAATTAAGGTGTTCGAGTTTTCACTTATCTTGAACTTGCTCTGTTTTTTTTAAGTTTCCAGTGATATTTCAATTTTAATTTAACTTAAATAAATTTTAAAACCTTCTCTATGATAAAACAAACAAGTTTTGTTCAAACTTAAATCCAAACATAGATTGGATCAAGGGAAAATGGTTTTTGAATTAAAATTGGAGCCAGGAATTTAAAAACAGAAAACAGAGATACACAGAAACAAGCACACACTTATTTATATTCATACATATACATATACATATACATATACATATACATATACATATACATATACATACATACATACATACATACATACATACATACATATATATATATATATATATATATATATATATAGATATACAGAACCATCTACATATATTCACACAAAACACAGTTACCACAGAAATTGACATGCAACCATATTTACTTAAGCTATTTTTAACAAAAATGTTACTCACCTGATTAAAGAAGATGAACAGAGCACTTTGATTTTTTTTTAAAAATAGCTTTTGAACTTTGAGTTGCTGAAGTAAAATGCTGAAAATTGCTTGCTTCAGACAATTCCAAGTTGAAGAAAATGCCTTGCAGGTTTTGATTTACTCCAGGTTGTAAAAAGAAACAGGCTTTTGAGTTATTCGAACATGCTTTTGGATTTCTGGTTGAAGAAAGCTACAGGCTTGGATTTTTTTTATCAAACTGGAGTTTCTTGATCTTGCTTGATTAAATATCGGGTTTAAGAATGCATGCAGGCTTTTTGATTCCAGATTGAAGAAAAAATGCTTGCATGCTTTGAGTTGTTTGGTTCGAAAAGAATTACAGGCTTTTTGAATTTGATTTTGGAGGTGATTTACAGGCTTTGTTGATTTTCTGGCTTGAGGAAGATGTTTGATTAATGATTATTGTTTTGAGAGATTTGGTTTGAGAAATCTTTTACAGGTTGAGGAATGAATTTGTAGATTTTGATTTTCTCTTAGCTTTTGAAAAGGAAAAGATAGAAAAAAAGAAATAAAAGAAAGAAAGCATGTTTTATATAGGCTAAAATTTGATTTAATAAAAATAAAAGAAAACCAAAATTAAATGAAACTTGTCATATACCTTTGATTATTACTTAACACATGTTGTTTAGGTTACTTAATATATGAACACATGTCCTTTAAGTAATTCCTCTAATTTTTAAATGTTAAGAAAAGCTTTTTTTCCTTAATTTATTAATTTAAAAATACTTATTTATATATAGATAACTTTAAAGAAAATAAAATCAATTATATTTATAAATAAAAGCTTATACAAATATCTTTAAAATCCAAAACATTTTAAATATCTATCTTTTGAGTTTCAAAACTTTAAATTCAAATTCAAATTAAATTTTAAAATCAAATGTAAAAATCAATTTATCTATATACATATATAACTACACATTTGACTTTGAAATAACTATTCTATTTTTATTAAAATCTATTTATGTCTAATCACATTATTAATATTGTTTGAAAATAACAAATTTGACAATTTTATATAATTTATAAAAGAGTTTATCTTATTATTTATTTTCAAATCATATATATCAATAAATATTTAAAATGAAAATAAAGCAAACCTTTTTATTAATCTTATTTAATATTCAAACTTAAGCTAAAATAAATTTTAAACAATTAACATTTATCTTAAGTATTTTAAAACTAAATAGTTATTTATTTAAATAACTTTTGAAAAGCTTTATATTAGATTAAATCAAATTTCCAAATTACTAAAAATATATTAGAATTAGAAATTTTGCTTTATTTATTAAATTCCAAACCAAAGCTTATCTATTTACAATGTATACAATTAAATATATAATTTATAAATAGAAAACATTTTATTAGCTTTTAAAAGATAAAATTCACCAATTAAATATTTATTAAAAGAAGATTATTAAATCAACTCAAATTTTATTAACAAAGATTATCAAATTAATTAAATTTTTATTACAGATTATTAAATTGGTATTGCCTAAAATTCCGGGTCATCACATTCCTCCCCCCTTAAAAGAATTTCGTCCCCGAAATTTAAAAGCAAAGGTAATTTAATAACCCATCAAAGATTTTAATTCAAATCACAAGCATATATTATCAATCATATGCTAACAACCATAGAAACTAATCCACTTTAAGCAAATTAATCTAACTATTCAGACCAAATTCTGGATAGAACTTCCTAGAGTTTTCAAGTATGAATACCGGGATACTCGTTCTATAGAATCCAAACAATCTATACTACTAAGCTACAGAGCTACTACTCATCTAGATCTCCAAAACTTAACAGGATATCAGACCAAACTCAAGTCCTGCTCAACAACCAAATCCTCCAGAACTGCTGGTTCCACAACCAGAGATGGATGATACACGTACTCCCTCAGAGATACGTGAAACACATGGAATCACAGTCTTCAAAACAGGCAATTCAACCTAGAAGACCCAAGCACTTATCCATATCAGAACACAGAAAGATCCAATATCTCGGAGCTAGCTTCTCAGCCTTACCAAATCTTGCAGCTCCTTTGATCGGAGAAAACTTATCCAAAATCAGATCTCCGACTTCGAAATCAAAATTCCTTCTCCTCTTATCCACAAAACTCTTCTGATGATCCTGGGACGCCTTCATTTTCTTGATCAGCTCAACCTTCACTGATGCTTCTCAAAACAAACTGGACTAAACAACCTAACAAAATGATCCTCTCAAGATCAATCCAAAATTAAGAACTCAACTCTACTATCATCAGTAGAAAACAACTTCTCCTATCCGAAAAAGACAAAACAGGAGCACTCCTAAACTGCTTCCGCTTCACAACTCTGATCTGGAGTAGATGAAAATGCTGACGACGAACACGAGCACAAACTGGACAACACATCCCAGAAATATGGTTCAACAGATCCATAAAGGGAAAACTCAGAAGTTCCACCAAAACTCGAGCTGCTTCACCAAACTCTATCTCAAGGAACCATCCTTCTACTAAGCTGAACCATCGGTATCACTCCCGAGAGATGCCTCGATCCCATGCAAAGATAGCCTAAGAGAACACTCAACTATCGCAAGTCACTTTTGCGATCAACCAAGTCTAGTATCCAATGAAAACTGTTCTCTCTTTACCAATCAGAACAGCTTATGCTAATCTAGCCAATCCATTGAAGAAACGGATCCACTCTGCTGCTTCTGAATTCCACTTCTAGAAAACTGCCTAGCCAGAAGACCTCCTTGCTGGCACACATAGCACTCCGAGCTGCACTGTTGACACAGATGCCAAAGACTTCCTAATCCAAAGCTCTTTGAGATACTCGGGCCTCAAAGTCATACAGAAACACCCTGCTGAACTTAACCACATCACCGAAGCAGACACTCCTCCATGAACTTGTTCCAAAGAAACATCTTTGGGAACATCCATAGTCACTGCGTCTCATCACACTACTTCTTCTTGAGGTTGCCCAGATACCATTATTTGCTTCTGACAAACCGATAGATCCGAACTCTACTTATCCAAACTTCAAAGATCGACTCTGAACCTCTAAAAGATTTCCTTCAGCGATCGATGAAATCCTTACACCACTGCAAAGCTCACTCGAGACAGTATTGGGTCTACAGTCTTGACAGATACACTTCCAACCTCAACACTCGGACTCTTTCCATTGGTAGTAGTCGTATTACACACACCACTACCTTATCTACCTTTATAACTTATATTGAAAAACCTGAACAGGTAACCCAATAAATAGGTAGAAATAAATAAATACATATATATTAAAATTACAAATACGCTCTCTCAAGAAAGAAATCACTCCAAAGCCTAGTTATTCACTCAACCTAGCGCTCTGATACCAAATGCGACGACCCGACTTTCTCTCCATTGAAAGTCGCATCATATTAAAGAAAGAAAGGGATAGAAAAGAGAAAAGATAGAAAAGAAGAAAGAAACAACATCAGAATCTCAACAGCGGAACGAATAAATTATATTATCACATAAAATAGTATATAGTATACAACATCTACAGAGTTACACAGATTTTACATCACACACTAGACAGTTATAAACACTTGTTTAGTTATTACAACCCAATACAACACAAACATTTGACTCAGAGATCACAGAGCGGAACACTATATATCTACAAACGCTGAAGCCTCCTTGCTCCTCCATAATTCGTCAAAGCAAACCTAAATCCCATGGCTACTCGAAAAAATTTGAGTACCCAAGAGTTTAAGAAAAATAAAAGATAAACTCCGGGTCAGACATGGGTCTGGTGTAAGTAACAGGTTAAGGTTGCTTAACTTTTAAAAACCTTTGAAAGAAAAGGTATCACGTAAGACTTCCCATACATAAACATGGGTAAGTTTTTACCTTACGCTAACCAAACATTTGATAGGAAATCCAGTGATATTATAATAGGGTCTAGGGTTTTCAAATAAATAAGAAATAGCTGAAATTGTTACATGATTAAATTCCAGCATACTAGCCACAAAGTGGGTAATACAATCAAAATCGTAAGGACACGTAGGAAGAATGAGTTCCCATCAATGGCAGGGCTACTGGGGCACCGCCCGTCACAGTACGTGGCCTAGATCACCATACCAAGGATCCACCCTAAATCCCCTGCAACACCAGGCCGGAACCATCCCTCATTGAACAGTCCCGAACAAGACAACCCCGGCAGTTGTTGCAATCAACTGCCCCCACACAGCCGAATATAAAGGGACTTCTAGACAGGGGTAAATCTCGTCCTACTTGGGTGCTACCCACTTAGCCTTGCTGCACCTCCCCTGTTTTAGCCATTCCCGGTTGATGAGGCTTGAGGCTACGATTACCTTTAGAGAGCACATCTCTTAGAATGCTCACCGCCCACCAGACGATGTTCTGAAAGCATTCAGTCCATACAAGTTCGTTCCGGGTTCGAACAAAACCGAAGGCATTATCTCGTTACACTCATTTTGGATTCACCCTCAGAGTTAACGACTATAATCCTTTTTGAATCTTCATCTTCACTTAGATTCACGACCTATCGTTAATTTGGATCGATGTGGTTTTCGGATATCCAAATCTGGAAACTCTATCCCGGTCTCATCGAAATCCAAAACGCCATCTTTTAGGTCCAAGTTGTTTTAAAGTTTAAAACAATTTAATTCTATTATCTATATACACACAGATAGATAATTCACATCTCACAAATAGATAATTCACATCATCATCACAAACAGGTTATCCACATTATCGTCACAATTCAACCAAAGTCACACAGCATTACTTATCTCATATCTGAGATCTCAAACCATTCAAGTCAATCAATACCATTCATCCATACATAAGCAATGATTAATAAATCACGCCATCTCTAATTAATCTAAAATGAATTAAATTAATTACTTCATCTCTAATTAATATAAAATAAATTAAATAATTTTCATTGTAAATCCAGCTTCTTAACCATTAATTAATTTCAATCCAATTAATTAATCATTCTCTAAGTATTCATCTTAATCAATCACCCTTGATTAATCATTCTCTAATTACTTCAAGTAATTAGCCTTTATTTAATTTCAAAAATTAATTATTCTTAACCAAATACAATAATTATCCTTTAATTACTCTATTAATTAATTAACTATAATTAATTACATTAATCCTTAATTAATTACATTAATTAATTGCTTCATTGATTAATTATTCCTTAATTAATCAACCCTTAATTACATCATTAATTATATTAATTAATGATCCTTAATTACTTCTGTAATTAATTATTAATCATATTTAATAACTAATCTTTAATTCATTATTCGTTAGTCAGCCTTGATTAATCACATTCAGTAATTAAGCACCCTTAATTACTTCATTAAATAAATGAATTACTCCTTAATTAATTACATTTAATAAATAATCTTGAATTAATTAAATTTATTAATCGCCCTTGATTAATCTCATTCAGTAATTAAATACCCTTAATTAATTACATTACTTAATTATCTTCAAGTAACTTTATTAATCAATTCTTAAATTAATTACACTATGTAATTAATTATTAATTACTTCTACTAAGTAATTATTCTTCATATCAATTACACCATGTAACGACCTGTAAGAATTCAATAAATTCTATTGTTTTATTTACGTATTTAATTGGACTTTGGTGAAAATTTAATAAATTTATTTGCAAATAAAAAGTTAATATTTGGACCACGTCCAATTAAATATAGCAGATTTTTAATTTTCAAATTTTTGTATCGAAGTTTATTTCTTTGTGAAATTCTATTTAATTCAAGCTAGCCAATAATTACCGATAATAAATTTATTTTCAAGCCTGAATATTTTCCTATGAAAAATTTCTGAACCATCTTCTGAGCAAGATGTCAGTTCGTCATTTTTCCTAATTCGGACGTCAACTGCTCCGTTTACCTTATTTCTGACAGAATAGCAGCATTTGGGTACCGATATCGATTTTTGGTCGGATAATCGTACCCCTGATATCAGTGTACCATTTTGATCGTCTCGTCGTGCTGATCTTAGCAGTATATTTATTTATGTATTTTGAGGTCCGAATTGTGACGGAAACAATATAACGGTACATCGTATCGGTACCGTAAATTGTGACCGTTAGCTTCTCTCTGCCATTTCAAACTTGAAACGTGCTGTCTAAACGACAAAATTTATTGCTTTAAATTTCAGCTAAATTAGAGGGGACCGTTGACACATCTTTCAAATTGTAAAAGTATAAAGCTGAACGACTTGTTTTCTTCTACCAGCATTCATTTTAGCATTCAAACTTTATACGTTTTGTACTCATCAAATTTGAACGGCTATTATAAACGGCCACTAGCTCTCATTATGACATTTATTTCATAATTTATTTAATTTAATCGTTGCCATTCCCATTCATATTTACATTCTTACGTTAGTGGCTCTTTGTCTCATCTCCTTTCCACTGTTTCAACATAATATATATTCCTGTAGCCTCATATTCCCCTTCCCTTGCAAACCCATCTTCCCTCACCTGTAGAAAACTTCCCCACTCATACTTCATCACATCCGAACCTTCACCACCTACTAAAACTCCATGTCCTCATTCCTCCTTCGCCACGACCGCCTTCCACCTCAGCTCGCCACGCGTGCCCTCCATCAAACTTCCGCATAACCCTCTCGCACTCCACTTTTTCTCCACGGCTAGCCACAACGGTCGCACGCCTCCCCTACAACACCACCCACCATACAGGAAACCTATGCCGAGAACCCCGTTCCCACCAAAACCGATCCACCCTACTTCGCCCCTCCTCCCTGCCGTTGTGCCGTCAGTAACCCGTCCGCCTTTTTCCATGCTCAGCCAAACGCCTCACGTCGTCGCCCCTTCCTCAACCGAGCCTCCTCTCCAACCGCCGACTGCATCCCGCCACCGCAGCCTCGGCCTGACCTCCTTATCAACCACCGTCGGTTCACCCACGCGTGCACCTTCTTTAAACCCCATAACGGTCGTGTATCCCACTGTATCCTTCCTCCGAGCCCTTCACCTCTTCTTTATATCAGGTACTTTATACATATCTAGATTTGCTATAGTGTATTCATGGGCTTTAACGTGTGTTATTTTATATATTTACAAATTTAATTGTGGAAAACTTTGTATATGTAAATATTCACATACAGAGTTGTATATATGCTTAAGTTATATAAGATTTATTTATATCGGTTTATATATAAAGTGAGAAAGATACGACTTTTATTTTGTATATATAAACAGCTGTTGTAGTATTATTTATTATATATGCACATATATAAATATTAGTTTATGAAGTTTCTAACAAAGCATACAGTTACATCAAACTATATTACATATATGTACTAATTTTTATAATATAGTGTGTATGCATATTAATATGCTTGAGCCTAGTCGTCATTACTAGTGTACTGGATATACATTTATATTTGTGGGCTTTAAAAAGGGTTATGGTTATAATACACTGGTCGTGAATAGTGGTTATATATATGTGGGTAAGCTGATATATATTAGTATATTGCTTATAATGATATTAGTATACCTAGTTTATAAATATATTTGTTCATAACAGATTTCTTTAAAATGTACAAAGTTGTATACATGCATATATATTTGTCCTATACGGTTTCAATGCCATTTACAGATGATAGCTTGCATTTGGTTCACTCATAGTATAGTTATATATTAAATATGAGTATATAAGCATTGTTTATGTAAGTATACCCAACCTTAAATGTTCTATTAATAAATTTGCTTATTTCATGTCTGTAACCGTAACAAAGTAACATATAGGTTTAGGTTGCATATGTAATCGGTAAAGTATATGAGTACAATTGGTTGATTTATAGCTGTCAGTTTTAAAGAATAAAATAGGTTGATTTTTTTTAGAATATAAATATGAATGAAAAAGCATGTATCTAAGCAACATGTACAAGCGGTGTCAACTGTATGTTATCCTAATTTGCTTTTGTCAAACAAGCTAAGTTATATTACTTAGAAATTTAACACAATTGATACGTAACATACTTTTAACTTCCAAACAAATATGATTAGCGATACTAAGGTATCAAATTTAATACAACTCTGTCACATTAGTATGTACACTGTTTTGTATGTCACATTTATATATCATATTAAGTCTGCATCTACATTTATTTATACGGTCTGCACATATTTCAAGTGGCAAGAACATTTGTTTACGCGCAAAGTTTTGTTTGTTACAGTGGAAATTTGTAAGATGTACACACATATAGGTTATTATATATATAGTGTGACAGAGGATTTGTGAAACTATAATATATCTAGCTTACACAAATTTATACGTAAACGTCAACATATTCTGGTGTTTATATATTAACTTCTTACGTTATTTATTTATGTTTTGAAATACATATATATTTAAGTTTAAAATGGGTTTGAATTTAGGATATGATTTATGTATACATATATTCACTTATGCCATTATCCTCCATCGATCCAGTTCTGATAAATTCGTCAATCTTTTTATCAGTTTGTTGTCGAATTTGTGTCGTCTCACTTTGCTTTGAAGTCCGTGTTTGGGATTCGTAACTCGTTCATTGTCTATCTTCTCTAGCCTCGGAAGGTGAGCAATCACTCACGATTAACGTTCTTTATTTATTAAATTTGATTTCAATTGGAACGTCAATTGAAATATGCTGCTGTTAGTTGTTTTACTGTATGACTGCTATTATCTGTATCTGTTCACCTATGACACCTGACACTCTTATCGGTTAGTTATTTATGTGATAATAGTACAGATTGGTTGATGATTGATTGTTTGATTGATTGTTGTTTAAATTGGATGTTATTAATTTTGTTGAGTGATAACTAGTTTGCTAGCTTAATTTTGGTTAGTATAGTTTATAAATTTAACGGATTTTATATGACGGACCTTGATTTATTAAAACCTGACCCCGCCATATGTAAATTTGATTAGTTAAATTTGACCCATTAATTGTCGTAGAAATTGATAAATTATACTTTAAATCTTTGAACTTAGTTGGTTTAATTGTTGTGGTATTAAACTGAAATTTTGAAATGGGACGACAAGTGAAACTGAAATGTAATAATCTATAATCTACATGAAATGATAGTATAGATTCTAGAAATAATTATACAAATAACAATGCGAATTAATATGATTATTTCGGGATTATTTGATTTATCTATTGAATTGTTATTGATTGTTGTTATTGCTTGTTTACCATTCCTGTCATCACATTGCAAGTTCCTTTGTTAGGTTTGATTTTGAATTGAAATGGGTTGAATGATAGACCCAAGCGGTTTCATTTAATTTAATTGGGATTACTGGTGGAAATGCTATCCACCCGTATACTTTTAGTTTACGGATTGAAATGATAAATATCCGTAACACTTGCCCATATGATAAGAAAGATATGGTCTTATTAAATGTAAATTTTTAAATACATATATAACGGGGAATGATAAATATGGAGTTAATTATATCTAGTCTAATCAAGATTTGATTAAATGCATAAATTATGATAAATATTTACGTAAGTTTTATTTCGGATAAATTTTGCAATAATATTGAACAATTAAGATTGGGGGATAAAGGTGGATTATTTTAAATGGCATTTTAGATAAGGATTTGATTATTTAAATCAACTTGAAATTTATCGAATGGGATATTTCACGTTAAATAAAATATTAGAAATATTGAGTATAATGTAGCGTAAGGTCACCGAAATGATATTGAATCAAATAAGGGTTGTTCAAGACTAGATAATAATGATGTAAAAGAATCGAGATTCTATATGAAACTGTTAAATTTAAATTGTTATATTTAAGCTATGAATTATATTGAAATCAAATGGTTTAGAGATTTGGATATGTATTTTGAACTAAGATAGTTGAACTTGTTATGTAGATAACGAATTGAATTAGGTGAGATTTGAGTTTGAACTAAATTGGAAAGTTTATTTAGAAAACTAGATTGGGAAAAATTTAGTTGAAATGTTGAATACTTAAAGCAAGAATCATATTGAACTAAAAAGGGAAATTGGGATATCCAAATCTGGGAATTATAAATTTAAGTGGATTTTTGGAACATTTAAATTGATAAAATGAGATTGAAATTTAATTGGAATGGGAAGGTCGGGTTGATGTGATCGGTTTGTTAAATTGGGGAAATTGAAGTACTTTGCTGTATACATCATTTAAAATATAAATACTATTATTTGAAGTGATTTGATATTGGGTTGAAGTATAAATTAAGTGAACGACCACGGTGTAATAGTATATATTTCTACATTGTAGATAATTCTATAGACCCTTAGAGGATGGGTACCCCAAACATCCTTCAGTTATATTGTATTTCAGTTGATATTTCACTTGAGTTGAATTTATTGATATAAGAATGTTAATCCTGACTCGAGTGTTTTGTGTTTTGCTTTACGCTCGGGTCAGACCGAGAAATACAGCATTAGAGACTCACCTTCGGAGATTGGAGCTTCATTTGGAGATCCAACTATCGTTTCAGCTTTCAGTTTTCTAGTTGACTGGTTCTGAGAAGTCATCGGCACGTACTGAAGACTTTTTCTGTATTCAAGAGATGCTGATGTATTTTATCTTAAACTCTGATGTATATAGTAGCTTCATGAACTACTATTTTTCTATTCCGCTGCATTATATTACTCTGTGTCTGTGATCTGTGTTTGATTTATTTACTGTATATTGTAAGTTTTGCCAAATTAAATCAACAATTCGGTATTTTGAATTATTCAAGTCGGACATGTACGATTTTAGTGTTGATTTGAATGGTCCAAAATAGCGGGTCGTTACAGCTGGTATCAGAGCTTTGGCTCTAGGCAAAACTTAGCATATATGGTAAATTTATTTACAGAATCACTTTCGTTCGAGTTGAATCTCTTCCTTTTTGACTCAATTTCCTTTGAGTTTTGGAATGTCCCTCGGTTTCGAAATTCATTCTGTCTCTCCCTATTTATATTCGTTTGATTCTGGAGTATCCCATAACTCCATTGAATGATTTGTAAAGGGGGTGAAAACTCCTTTTCAATTGGCATTGACTCACCGAAGATTCCTGTATCCTCGGTTTACGATGCTGATATATCTTGTTATGCCGAATTCTATATCTCCGACGATCGAATGTCGAATTGCCTCAGAATTCTACACCGATCTAATTTTGGAATCACGGTTGACAGGTAAAGGTCGCCCGCGATTTATAGAAGTATATCCATCTTCTATTTTGTAACTTAATTATCTCATCTTCGATCGAGTCTATCTTCGAATCAGGATTCTATTGATTAGAGTTCCTTTAAATTAAATCTCTATCTTTGTTTTGAAATCCATCCTTAAATCATCCTTTGAAAATCGGGTTTTGTTTGTATTTTAGAAATTGTTTATACCGAAATTATTATTTTGATAACTATGATTTTATTCTATATATATAAAGAAAATGTTTTCGGTAGAGATTATATACCTATATATAAAGCAAATAAGAAATGTTATTCTATATAAAAAGGGTTTTGAAAGGATTTGAAATTTTGAAAAAATTATAAGAAATTGATTTATATAAAAATGATTTATAATTGAAGTGTTAAATTTGAAATTCGAGAATTGAATTCCGGTATTTTGAAATTGGTTTTAAGATTTTGGAAATTATATATAAATAATACGATTTAAAAGTATTTTTCCGAATAAGAAATATTTCAAATGAATTCAAATGAATTCCAATAATTTTGAAGAAATTTCAAAGAAGTTTTCAAGAAAATAGAAGTCCAGAACTCACTTATGTCGCTGGAGAATAATTTCGGTGATGAGTGCACGCATCATCGACATTGATTTTCGAGTTTCAGAGTGGGGGAGAGGCCACTTTAATAGCTTCGCTATGCGAGTGATTTTGTAAAACCGTTTTTGATTTCAAATTCCGAAGTATAATTTGATATTTTCGAAAGATATATGTATATATTTGAAACAATTTGAAGTAAGACCGGTGTTCAGTCCTCGAGTTTTTGATTTGACTTAGAATAACTCTATTTATAAAAATAGATTTCCATCTCTTGGATTTGAAATTGATTTTCACCGACTATTTTGAAGGTTCGAGCACTTCCAAATCAAGGTTTAAAGGTTTAAAAACCAAGATATTTCGAAAGGTATAAAATATTTGATAAAGTATGCAAGTTTTGTTGTATGAGGTTAAACCTTTTATTAAGTAAGAGAATATGGCTATTTTAATTATACTAATATGGAATTTAGTTTTTAAATGTTTTGAAAGAATTTTAGTTTTAAATAATGGTTTTCAAAAAGGTAAATTGGATATTTCAAATCGAAGTAAATAGTTTAAAGGTTTTAAAGGGATAATTATAAATTTGGAAACCATTTTGAATATAATTGATTTTGAGAAAAATATTTGGTTTTGAAAATTAAATTGAAAAAAAAAAACCAGTACTTATATGGTGATTTTGGAAATGAATTTGTTTGACTTGAATTATTTTAATTTGGAAACTGGGATAATTTTCTACACCTATTATTTTGGGAACTTTGAAATTCAGACATTTAATTTGGAAGAAAATTTGGTGAAATCATATATGATTTTGAAACTGAATTGGTATTGAAATAATTTGAAATTGAGAACCTTAGATTACTAAGCACTTGATTTGGGAGTGGTCGAACTTATATAAAATGGATTGTATAAGTATGAGGTTGATTTGAAATCTATTGATTTGAAAGGTACTCAATTTGGAAAGAGATTTTATTTAATCGAAATCTATATAAGTATGATTTGATCTACTATTGATTTGGAAAGTATTCGATTTGAGAAAGGAATCCTATATATATGGACTTTATATAAGTACAATATTTGAAAGTGATTTGAAAAGGTACTATATGATATATATTTTCGAAGTAAAGATATGGAAAGTGCCTTCTGCTTGATATCCGCTTTGTGGCCACATCGTGGATTCATTCTATCGATATTATTCTCTCTGATTTTCGGTTTTCCGGATGTAATACTCGAGTGTTTCCCACCGTGGCGTAACCCATGGTTTCTTTTCTCCCGTGAATGCACAGCGCAATTGCCTGGCTGAGTCTTGCCTAGGGGTACGGATTGTTTCCTGGGGGATCCAGGCGTAACCATTGTGTATCCTGCAATCTGTGTAGGTCGCGAATAGTAGCGCAAGTGCCTGGCTGAGTCTTGCCTAGGGGTACGGATTGTTTCCTGGGGGATCCAGGCGTAACCATTGTGTATCCTGCACTCTACTAGTCATCATGGCGTAACTCGCAGGGCTGAGAAAGCTTACGGATATGGATTGTTTCCTGGGGGACCCAGGCGTAACCATTGTGTATCTGCGAACCATGATCGGACAAAGGTTTTGGTTTGGTTGTTTTGTTTGGATTGTACTTTCCATATCTGATTTTAAAAGATTTTTCAAGTATTTTCACTGGTTGTTGAAACAAGTCTACTAAGTACTTGAAGAATTCTAGCTTTGCGCCTGATCAACGCATGGCCAGAGTCTGCAAGAACGAGGATAAACTTGTTGAAACATCGAGTTATAAAAGTAATTTCAAAGAAAAATTATTTAGATATAGTAGTATCTTATTATAAAAGTATTATAAGGATATTTATTATAAAAAAAAATAAAAAAAGCATTTTTCCCAACAAGGAAATTTTGTACAAATCTTTGGGATTTAAATTCCTTTGGTGAATTAGCAATTCGTGCCCGATTCTCTCTTTTGAATCTACCTTATCTGCTCTGCTTTTATTCACCTTGATTCTGTTTCCTGAATCTACCTCTTCTTTCCTTTTGAATATAATCTTTAAAATACTGGTTATTTATATACTACTTGGTTTAATGGAAGATTTTAAATATTGTAAATATTTTAAAGTTATTAATTTAATGAAACTCTTTAAAGAGAATAATTATTAATTTATTGATAATATTTGAAAGGTATCTTGAGTTAAATTAAAAATCTCATAAATTTTGGGTTTAATAGTTTCAATAGTCTTTGTGAATATAAATAATAATGTAAATAATGGTTTCAAAAGGAATTCGAAAAGTATTAAATATTAAAGAAAAATATGATTTTAAATGAAGCTTCAAATAAATATTTCAAGTAAAATTCATATAGTTTTAAATAAATTATCTACCCTTGACTTTCGATTTACTTTATTCCTGGGTGTTCTATTCTCCTACCTACTTCCTTTTCGGGGACGAAAAGTTTTGAGTGGGGGAGAGTGTAACGACCTGTAAGAATTCAATAAATTCTATTGTTTTATTTACGTATTTAATTGGACTTTGGTGAAAATTTAATAAATTTATTTGCAAATAAAAAGTTAATATTTGGACCACGTCCAATTAAATATAGCAGATTTTTAATTTTCAAATTTTTGTATCGAAGTTTATTTCTTTGTGAAATTCTATTTAATTCAAGCTAGCCAATAATTGCCGATAATAAATTTATTTTCAAGCCTGAATATTTTCCTATGAAAAATTTCTGAACCATCTTCTGAGCAAGATGTCAGTTCGTCATTTTTCCTAATTCGGACGTCAACTGCTCCGTTTACCTTATTTCTGACAGAATAGCAGCATTTGGGTACCGATATCGATTTTTGGTCGGATAATCGTACCCCTGATATCAGTGTACCGTTTTGATCGTCTCGTCGTGCTGATCTTAGCAGTATATTTATTTATGTATTTTGAGGTCCGAATTGTGACGGAAACAATATAACGGTACATCGTATCGGTACCGTAAATTGTGACCGTTAGCTTCTCTCTGCCATTTCAAACTTGAAACGTGCTGTCTAAACGACAAAATTTATTGCTTTAAATTTCAGCTAAATTAGAGGGGACCGTTGACACATCTTTCAAATTGTAAAAGTATAAAGCTGAACGACTTGTTTTCTTCTACCAGCATTCATTTTAGCATTCAAACTTTATACGTTTTGTACTCATCAAATTTGAACGGCTATTATAAACGGCCACTAGCTCTCATTATGACATTTATTTCATAATTTATTTAATTTAATCGTTGCCATTCCCATTCATATTTACATTCTTACGTTAGTGGCTCTTTGTCTCATCTCCTTTCCACTGTTTCAACATAATATATATTCCTGTAGCCTCATATTCCCCTTCCCTTGCAAACCCATCTTCCCTCACCTGTAGAAAACTTCCCCACTCATACTTCATCACATCCGAACCTTCACCACCTACTGAAACTCCATGTCCTCATTCCTCCTTCGCCACGACCGCCTTCCACCTCAGCTCGCCACGCGTGCCCTCCATCAAACTTCCGCATAACCCTCTCGCACTCCACTTTTTCTCCACGGCTAGCCACAACGGTCGCACGCCTCCCCTACAACACCACCCACCATACAGGAAACCTATGTCGAGAACCCCGTTCCCACCAAAACCGATCCACCCTACTTCGCCCCTCCTCCCTGCCGTCGTGCCGTCAGTAACCCGTCCGCCTTTTTCCATGCTCAGCCAAACGCCTCACGTCGTCGCCCCTTCCTCAACCGAGCCTCCTCTCCAACCGCCGACTGCATCCCGCCACCGCAGCCTCGGCCTGACCTCCTTATCAACCACCGTCGGTTCACCCACACGTGCACCTTCCTTAAACCCCATAACGGTCGTGTATCCCACTGTATCCTTCCTCCGAGCCCTTCACCTCTTCTTTATATCAGGTACTTTATACATATCTAGATTTGCTATAGTGTATTCATGGGCTTTAACGTGTGTTATTTTATATATTTACAAATTTAATTGTGGAAAACTTTGTATATGTAAATATTCACATACAGAGTTGTATATATGCTTAAGTTATATAAGATTTATTTATATCGGTTTATATATAAAGTGAGAAAGATACGACTTTTATTTTGTATATATAAACAGCTGTTGTAGTATTATTTATTATATATGCACATATATAAATATTAGTTTATGAAGTTTCTAACAAAGCATACAGTTACATCAAACTATATTACATATATGTACTAATTTTTATAATATAGTGTGTATGCATATTAATATGCTTGAGCCTAGTCGTCATTACTAGTGTACTGGATATACATTTATATTTGTGGGCTTTAAAAAGGGTTATGGTTATAATACACTGGTCGTGAATAGTGGTTATATATATGTGGGTAAGCTGATATATATTAGTATATTGCTTATAATGATATTAGTATACCTAGTTTATAAATATATTTGTTCATAACAGATTTCTTTAAAATGTACAAAGTTGTATACATGCATATATATTTGTCCTATACGGTTTCAATGCCATTTACAGATGATAGCTTGCATTTGGTTCACTCATAGTATAGTTATATATTAAATATGAGTATATAAGCATTGTTTATGTAAGTATACCCAACCTTAAATGTTCTATTAATAAATTTGCTTATTTCATGTCTGTAACCGTAACAAAGTAACATATAGGTTTAGGTTGCATATGTAATCGGTAAAGTATATGAGTACAATTGGTTGATTTATAGCTGTCAGTTTTAAAGAATAAAATAGGTTGATTTTTTTTAGAATATAAATATGAATGAAAAAGCATGTATCTAAGCAACATGTACAAGCGGTGTCAACTGTATGTTATCCTAATTTGCTTTTGTCAAACAAGCTAAGTTATATTACTTAGAAATTTAACACAATTGATACGTAACATACTTTTAACTTCCAAACAAATATGATTAGCGATACTAAGGTATCAAATTTAATACAACTCTGTCACATTAGTATGTACACTGTTTTGTATGTCACATTTATATATCATATTAAGTCTGCATCTACATTTATTTATACGGTCTGCACATATTTCAAGTGGCAAGAACATTTGTTTACGCGCAAAGTTTTGTTTGTTACAGTGGAAATTTGTAAGATGTACACACATATAGGTTATTATATATATAGTGTGACAGAGGATTTGTGAAACTATAATATATCTAGCTTACACAAATTTATACGTAAACGTCAACATATTCTGGTGTTTATATATTAACTTCTTACGTTATTTATTTATGTTTTGAAATACATATATATTTAAGTTTAAAATGGGTTTGAATTTAGGATATGATTTATGTATACATATATTCACTTATGCCATTATCCTCCATCGATCCAGTTCTGATAAATTCGTCAATCTTTTTATCAGTTTGTTGTCGAATTTGTGTCATCTCACTTTGCTTTGAAGTCCGTGTTTGGGATTCGTAACTCGTTCATTGTCTATCTTCTCTAGCCTCGGAAGGTGAGCAATCACTCACGATTAACGTTCTTTATTTATTAAATTTGATTTCAATTGGAACGTCAATTGAAATATGCTGCTGTTAGTTGTTTTACTGTATGACTGCTATTATCTGTATCTGTTCACCTATGACACCTGACACTCTTATCGGTTAGTTATTTATGTGATAATAGTACAGATTGGTTGATGATTGATTGTTTGATTGATTGTTGTTTAAATTGGATGTTATTAATTTTGTTGAGTGATAACTAGTTTGCTAGCTTAATTTTGGTTAGTATAGTTTATAAATTTAACGGATTTTATATGACGGACCTTGATTTATTAAAACCTGACCCCGCCATATGTAAATTTGATTAGTTAAATTTGACCCATTAATTGTCGTAGAAATTGATAAATTATACTTTAAATCTTTGAACTTAGTTGGTTTAATTGTTGTGGTATTAAACTGAAATTTTGAAATGGGACGACAAGTGAAACTGAAATGTAATAATCTATAATCTACATGAAATGATAGTATAGATTCTAGAAATAATTATACAAATAACAATGCGAATTAATATGATTATTTCGGGATTATTTGATTTATCTATTGAATTGTTATTGATTGTTGTTATTGCTTGTTTACCATTCCTGTCATCACATTGCAAGTTCCTTTGTTAGGTTTGATTTTGAATTGAAATGGGTTGAATGATAGACCCAAGCGGTTTCATTTAATTTAATTGGGATTACTGGTGGAAATGCTATCCACCCGTATACTTTTAGTTTACGGATTGAAATGATAAATATCCGTAACACTTGCCCATATGATAAGAAAGATATGGTCTTATTAAATGTAAATTTTTAAATACATATATAACGGGGAATGATAAATATGGAGTTAATTATATCTAGTCTAATCAAGATTTGATTAAATGCATAAATTATGATAAATATTTACGTAAGTTTTATTTCGGATAAATTTTGCAATAATATTGAACAATTAAGATTGGGGGATAAAGGTGGATTATTTTAAATGGCATTTTAGATAAGGATTTGATTATTTAAATCAACTTGAAATTTATCGAATGGGATATTTCACGTTAAATAAAATATTAGAAATATTGAGTATAATGTAGCGTAAGGTCACCGAAATGATATTGAATCAAATAAGGGTTGTTCAAGACTAGATAATAATGATGTAAAAGAATCGAGATTCTATATGAAACTGTTAAATTTAAATTGTTATATTTAAGCTATGAATTATATTGAAATCAAATGGTTTAGAGATTTGGATATGTATTTTGAACTAAGATAGTTGAACTTGTTATGTAGATAACGAATTGAATTAGGTGAGATTTGAGTTTGAACTAAATTGGAAAGTTTATTTAGAAAACTAGATTGGGAAAAATTTAGTTGAAATGTTGAATACTTAAAGCAAGAATCATATTGAACTAAAAAGGGAAATTGGGATATCCAAATCTGGGAATTATAAATTTAAGTGGATTTTTGGAACATTTAAATTGATAAAATGAGATTGAAATTTAATTGGAATGGGAAGGTCGGGTTGATGTGATCGGTTTGTTAAATTGGGGAAATTGAAGTACTTTGTTGTATACATCATTTAAAATATAAATACTATTATTTGAAGTGATTTGATATTGGGTTGAAGTATAAATTAAGTGAACGACCACGGTGTAATAGTATATATTTCTACATTGTAGATAATTCTATAGACCCTTAGAGGATGGGTACCCCAAACATCCTTCAGTTATATTGTATTTCAGTTGATATTTCACTTGAGTTGAATTTATTGATATAAGAATGTTAATCCTGACTCGAGTGTTTTGTGTTTTGCTTTACGCTCGGGTCAGACCGAGAAATACAGCATTAGAGACTCACCTTCGGAGATTGGAGCTTCATTTGGAGATCCAACTATCGTTTCAGCTTTCAGTTTTCTAGTTGACTGGTTCTGAGAAGTCATCGGCACGTACTGAAGACTTTTTCTGTATTCAAGAGATGCTGATGTATTTTATCTTAAACTCTGATGTATATAGTAGCTTCATGAACTACTATTTTTCTATTCCGCTGCATTATATTACTCTGTGTCTGTGATCTGTGTTTGATTTACTTACTGTATATTTTAAGTTTTGCCAAATTAAATCAACAATTCGGTATTTTGAATTATTCAAGTCGGACATGTACGATTTTAGTGTTGATTTGAATGGTCCAAAATAGCGGGTCGTTACACACCAAGTAATAAAAACCAATTCTACTATCAATCTCCAATCAATTACATCCTGTAATTATCCACCAATTACTTCATTAAGTAAATATACTTTTCAAATTACACCAAGTAATTTTACTTAGCCCATCATGTAATGATTATTTGAAATTAATTAAACTAATTAATTAACTTAAACTAATCACATTAATTTAATTAATTACCTTAAGTAATTAATTCCTCTAATTACTTCCATTAAGTAATTGTACTTAAATAATTTCTGCAATAAAAATTTATCTTTAATTAGTTAATATAATTAATTATTAAAATTAATCACATTAATTAATTATTTAATAATCCCTAGTTAATGATCTTCATCAACTATTAATAATTCTTTAATTACTTACCTTAAGTAATTATGCTTTAACTAACCATTATTAAATTACAAAGTAATTAATTCTTAATTAGTAAATTAATTAATCTCTAATTTCTTAATTAGTTAAGTGCTTAACTGTAACTTAATTAATCTTTAATTACTTGATTAATCAATTTTTAATTTTTAATTAATAATCTATAATTATCTAATTAATGATCCTTAATTTCCCTTAATTAATCTTTAATTAATTAACTTAACCCTTAATTACTTAATTAATTAACCCTTAGTTAATTAACTAACAATCATAATTCTAATTAATTAATACTAAGTCATTAATTAGTTAACAAAATTAATCATTGTTCACAGAAACCTAAATAATTTCCCAAAATAAATCATTCTTTTATTAATGACTTAATTTTCATTAATATATGCATTTAAAACATTTCACTTTTAAATTTCATTTCAAATTTAGGATTTAAAATAATTAACAAATGTAAACTTAAACCAAATTTAAATCAATTTCATAAACCCTTTTAAATCAAATTTTAAGGAACATTTATCATTTATAAATAAACTTATATAAATAAATGTTTAAACCAAATTACTTAATTATATTTAAAAATCAATTTTTAACAATAAATTAATCATTTAACTTGCGAATTTAAATTAAACAGACTTATATAAGTTTCCATTCAAATACTAAAGAACTTTTACAAAATAAACTTATATAAATACAGTTTTACTCATATAAATGGAAAACTAATTTATTTACAAATATACTTTAAACCTTAATCTAATTTTAAACAATTTAATTTTATAAAACTTTATTTTTCAAAACTATGATTCAAAAGTTAATTGAATCCATGCTTAATAACTGATTTAAAACTTGGTTTAAATTTTACTTTAAATTTTAAAACACATTTTAAAATTTAAACCTGACAGGTTTTAAAACTGAAACAAAACAACTACCGAGCCATCCCTCAAAATCTTTGAGCAAACTCCCTCAATGCTTCGGGTAACACACACATATGACTCGAGAAACTCGAGTACCACTTCTCTGTTCCCAGACTTCATCAGGAAATCAAGAGTGCACCGTGCACATGCACGGTGGCTCCGATCATCTATGGCCATTCCAGAAGACATACTCAAGTCGACGATCAACTCCACTCAAGATTACGATCATCCAAACTTCCATTACAACTCGACATCGAAATCGAACATTAAAGCACAAAACTGGAAAAACATCAAAACCCGGAACCACCTCATTCTCCAAATGCTGATCACCGGAACGTCTATGCTTCCAGTCACACATTCGCCACCACTCCAGCTATCGATCCCTACAATCTAGTAGAACTCGATCCACCAGAGGAGTCATGCCCAACAAAATACCAGACCTTGTTAAATCTAGGGTTACAAACTAAAATTGAACACCGCCACCTCCACAATGAATTGATCACTACACAGACAATTTTTCCATCATCTCCGGTCATCCTACTACCACCAGAAGGAACCACAACTTCCCAGATCAACCAGATCACCAGAAAACCTCCAAAACCCAATTTTTGGTCAAACCAGAACTGCACACTCAACCTTAAGCTAAAAATTATGATTTTTGTTTTAAAAATCATGTTTTAGTTTAAGTGTTCAATTTACATTCCTGAATTTATAAATTAAGGTGTTGAGTTTTCACCTATCTTGAACTTGCTTTACTTTTTTTTTTGTTTCCAGTGATATTTCAATTTTAATTCAACTTAAATAAATTTTAAAACCTTCTCTATGATAAAACAAACAAGTTTTATTTAAAACTTAAATCCAAACATAGATTGGATCAAGGGAAAATGCTTTTTGAATTAAAATTGGAGCCGGGAATTTAAAAACTGAAAACGGAGATACATAGTAACAAGCACACACCTATTTATATTCATATACATATATAGAACCATCTACATATGTTCACACAAAACATAGTTACCACAGAAATTGACATGCAACCATATTTACTTAAGTAATTTTTAACAAAAATGTTACTCACCTGATTAAAGAAGATGAACAGAGCACTTTTATTTTTTTTAAATAGCTTTTGAACTTTGAGTCACTGAAGTAAAATGCTAAAAATTGCTTGCTTCAGACAATTCCAAGTTGAAGAAAATGCCTTGCAGGTTTTGATTTACTCCAGGTTGTAAAAAGAAACGGGCTTTTGAGTTATTTGAACTTTCTTTTGGATTTCTGGTTGAAGAAAGCTACAGGCTTTGATTTTTTTTATCAAACTGGAGTTGCTTGATCTTGCTTGATTAAATCTCGGATTTAAGAATGCATGCAGGCTTTTTGATTCCAGATTGAAGAAAAAATGCTTGCATGCTTTGAGTTGTTTGGTTTGAAAAGAATTACAGGCGTTTTGAATTTGATTTTGGAGGTGATTTACAGGCTTTGTTGATTTTCTGGCTTGAGGAAGATGTTTGATTAATGATGATTGTTTTGAGAGATTTGGTTTGAGAAATCTTTTACAGGTTGAGGAATGAATTTGTAGATTATGATTTTCTCTTAGCTTTTGAAAAAGAAAAGATAGAAAAAAAAGAAATAAAAGAAAGAAAGCATGTTTTATATAGGCTGAAATTTGATTTAATAAAAATAAAAGAAAACCAAAATTAAATGACACTTGTCATATACCTTTGATTATTACTTAACACATGTTGTTTAGGTTACTTAATATATTAACACATGTCCTTTAAGTATTTCTTTTTATTTTAAATGTTAAGAAAAGTTTTTTTTCCTTAATTTATTAATTTACAAATTCTTATTTATATATAGATAACTTTAAAGAAAATAAAATCAATTATTTATAAATAAAAGCTTATACAAGTATCTTTGAAATCCAAAACATTTTGAATATCTATCTTTTGAGTTTCAAAACTTTAAATTCAAATTCAAATTAAATTTAAAAATCAAATTTAAAAATCAAGTTATGTGTATACGTATATAACTACACATTTGACTTTGAAATAACTATTCTATTTTTATTAGAATCTATTTATATCTAATCACATTATTAATATTGTTTGAAAATTACAAATTTGACAATTTTACATAATTTATAAAAGAGATTATCTTATTATTTATTTTCAAATCATATATATCAAGAAATATTTAAAATGAAATTAAAACAAACCTTTTTATTAATTTTATTTAATATTCAAACTTAAGCTAAAATAAATTTTAAATAATTAACATTTATCTTAAGTATTTTAAAACTATATAGTTATTTATTTAAAAAACTTTTGAAAAGCTTTATATTAGATCAAATCAAATTTCCAAATTACTAAAAATATATTAGAATTAGAAAATTTGCTTTATTGATTAAATTCCAAATCAAACCTTATCTCTTTACAATATATACAATTAAATATATACATTATAAATAGAAAACATTTTATTAGGTTTTAAAAGATGAAATTGACCAATTAAATATTTATTAAAATAATATTATTAAATCAATTCAAATTTTATTAACAAAGATTATCAAATTAATTAAATTTTTAATACAGATTATTAAATTGATATTGCCCAAAATTCGGGGTCATCACATTACCCATTTTAAAATAATTATTAATGGAAATTATTAAATAAATATTTCCTAAATTTCTGGGACATCACATCGCCCATCGTTTGTACCTACAGACTTTTCACGATTCGTCTACACCCCTCGACCTAACACCATCGTGCTGCTCTCGATTAAAGCCGAACCCTTGAAATCGTGATAGATTTCCATTCCTAGGTCACCTCACGACCTTCATATTTTTTTCCTTTTCTTTATTTTTGGCGTATGAAATAGAAGAAGAAAGTGAGGGTGTGAATTTAAATTGGGAAAATTGCCTTTGTGAGTAGGGTGGCGTAACAAATTTGTATAGGGTGGGTGAGATTTGATTTCGATTTGATTTCATATTTATCCATTTAGGATATCACGTATTATATACAGGGAAACCTCGAACTCCCATTTAGGTATGCCCCTGGCATTTCTAATGTTATACCGCTATTTCGAATGCGATGGAACTAGTCCCGAGACCTAATTCGATCATATACAGAAGATAGCATTTCAAAATCAATTTATTTTAATTAAATTTTGAAAATAAATTCTACGCATTTCAAGCTCGCATGGCAAAATGATAAGTTTGACTGCTACGAAACTTGAAATCCTACAATAATTTACTATTACGGATCCGATGAAACTAGTTTCATCGAAATTCGATATAGTGGCCAAACTGGCCATTTTTACTCATTAAATATAATATAAAATCTCAAACTTCTAATTATTCGCTTTTAAATCCACTTTTAAATGTTAACAATCTTCATTGCTGTTTAAATAAAATTTAAATCAATTTACGATATCATTTTCAATCATATAAATTCCAGAATTCAAACACTCAAATGATTTCCAATATTGAATTTTAAACAATTTAATTTTCAGTAAGTCACCATTAATAAATAATTCACCATTTGTTAACAATCATTTTATTATCATCTAAATAATTCAACATTCATTTTCCAGTTACAGACATCGATTACAGATACATTCCATAAATAGAATTTTCACTTCAATAGTTGTTATTGCCTAAATCTTCGAAATTTATTATTTCAAATTTTTATTCAAGTTCATATTCAATAACTACACTAATAATTCATTAAATTTTATTTTTAGCCATTTTTATTTAATAATTAATAAAATTTTATAATTTAAAATAGTTATAAATATGGGTCATTGCATGCACAATAATTTTCAGTAATATTAGAAACCATATTTTAAGTAATTTGATTTTGGTATGCATATTCTACTTCTAAACTGATTAATGTTTTCAAATCAATGTGATATTTATGTCATACTATGTTGAAATCTATGTTGTTAATGGCAATAAAATTGCAATTGTTGTTAATGTAGGTATACATGGAATGCATTTTAGTTGGGAGTGAAAATTTCAACATGAAAAATTCCTAGTTTACGTGCAATTTCTTTTGTAAGTTTTCCATATACTTTCGTTGTCCTTTACAGTTAATTTGAAGAATGATTGATTTGAAGAATAATTGTTTAAAACTTTTTTGTTGCTTTTCGCGTTGACGTTTTTTCTTAAAGAAAAACAAATGGACCCATTAATGTTTTATATCATATCTTTCCATTAAACTTCCAATTTTTTCTAATTATAGAATCCTAATTTCATATATTCACTTTATTCAGTGATAGTTCCATCTCCATTTTTTTCCTATTCTCCTATCACATTACCCATATTCTTCTTTTCTTCCATTGTTGTAAAGCGCATATGATGACAAGTCATGAGGTTGGACATCTAGCTAAAAGAATGGATATGCAACTGGTATTGCGCTAATAATATTTTAATATATGAATTTGAAGGTGCTTCACAAAATTTCTTAGGAAGTGGAGTATAGATTGATAAATGAAACTCTTACATTATGAGGTAATCTCTCTTATAAATTTTCCTATGCTTTTCTCATCCTTTCTATTCCATTGTAGGTGTTGGAAATTTTAAGTATTATGCTTCATTTATCTAGAAAGAGAAGGAAAATGATATAGAATTGGAAACCAAATTAGTATTCAAAATATTCTTGTTAAATCAACTCATTTATTAGTATGGGTTGGTATGTTTACACTTGGTATAATTTTTTAGAACACGAGATTAATATTCATATACTACAAAATATTTTTGAAAAAATAATACAAAACATATTTTAATTATTTTGATTTTGGTGTGCCCATTCTACTTCTAAACTGATTAGTGTTTTCAAATCAATGTGATATTTATGTCAAGTTTAATTTGATACTTTACTGATTAGTAAATCGTGTCATATGTTCCATTGATTTAATTAGTTAAAACTTTTTGTTATTTTTCTTTTTGATGTTATTTCCTAAAAGAAATATTAGTGGACTAATTAATGTTTTATAACTTATCTTCACATTATACTTCCAATTTTTTTCCAGTTAGAGAATCATTTGTTCAATTTATTTAGGGATAGTTCCGTCTCCATTTTTTCTACTCTCTTATCACATTACCCTTTATCTTCTTCTTTTGATTGTTGTAAAGCATACATGATAACGAGATTAGTCATGCGGTTGGACATATAACTAAGAAAATTCACAAGCATAAAATGGATACATAATTGTATTTTGCTATAGCAATATTTTAAGATATGGCTTTGAAGACACTTTACAAAATTTCCTCGGAAGTGGTATGGATCGATAAATGAAACTCCAACATTATGAGGAGGTAATCTGTCTTATAACTTTTCCTATACATTCCATATCCTTTCCATTATACTGTAGGTATTAGCAATTTTAAAGCATAAGGCTTCATTTATCCAAGAAGAGAAAATGCTATAGAATTTGGACACCAAATTAGTAAGCAAAATACTCTTGCTAAATCAACTCATTTACTAGAAGGTAAATTCTATTTCAACCCTACTATTTTCTTAGTAGCTCACCAAAGTTAAAAAAGTTTATAAACCCAAAAATAACTTAATTGCCCTTTTCCTTTTTCAGAACTACCCTTCCCATCTTCCTCCATCTTCGTACACAAAAATAATGTTCCCGAATAAAAACAACCCTCATTTACCATGCAACTCTTCCTCCTCTATCGCGCTTCTCTTCCTCCTCCTCTAGAAGTCTTCCAGCAATCAACATATGCAAGAATTCGATTATTATTTTGAAAGTCATAATTCGATTGTATTTGCAAAAATTTAATTTTTTTTTTTGAATTACCCACTGTGATTGCATTGACAATTCATTCTTCTCTTCCAAATCCATCAATTAGTAGTGAAAAATTGAATTTTTTCTTCACCGAGTTAGAAACCGGGGTTTCGAAGAAGAGGTGATTTAGACAGTAAGAAATTGACGTAAGAAGATAATGGAATTGAGAACGAAGAATGTACGTAGCTTTCTAAGAGTATTTTAGTCTTTAAAATTTTATTTTTCTAGGGGGGGCTACTTGGTAATTATTTGTGTTGAAATAAAATTTTCCTTACAAGTATGTATCGGTGTGTTTATGCTTGATATGCTTTTGTAGAACACTGAAATTAATATTCATATAGTACACAATAATTTTCAGCAGTACTACAAACCATATTTTAATTATCTTGATTTTGGTGTGCACATTCTACTTCTAAACCGATTAGTGTTTTCAAATCAATATGATATTTATGTCAATTTTAGTTTGATACTATGTTGACATTTATGTTATTAATGGTTATAAAACTGCAAATTGTTAGTGTGGATATACATGTAACTTGTTTTAGTTAGAAGCAGACTTGAGATTTTAAATTGATGAAAAGTTCCTAAATTATGTGCAATCTCTTTTGTATGTTTTGATGTACATTCATTGTCCTCAGAATCGGTTCTAGGGTTTATCATTTCCTGTGAAATTTGTTAAATGATGCCCCATGTTGTAAAAATTTGCACAAAGATATTGAATAAAATTCTTATTTGTAAGGAACCATAATTAATTTTTGAAATCTCAATACTGCTATTATGAACTAACATTGCAGATAAAACAAATGAAAATAATACGGTTATAATGCAAAAAATTATCATTAATAAGCATTAATATGAAGAAATTTTACATTCAAGACATGAAGTGTTCCAACTACTAGAAATCATCACTTGGCTCCTTTGCACCATTAGATATACTTTGCACTTTATATATATATGCAAATTTAATATATGGATAACATTATTATTTGTGGAAAATGTAATTAGGAAATACCATTATTTTTATAATAAATAATAGAAGGAAATAACATGAGATTGTACCATGACAAGTTCAGAATGCATCATTTAAAATATTTTCTTCTTGCATTTTTAGAAGCAAAATCATCAATGATGTCTTCATATTCAATGGCCTTTAAGATATCTTTTTTAATACGTGTGATAGCCAATCCATTTTGTCTATCTTGACTCATTATTGTTCACAAATGTGACTTTAGTAACTTCAATTTTGAAAAACTTAGTTCTACATATGAAACTGATATAGGAAGAGTTAACAAAATCCTACATACAACCATTACATTTGGAAACATATCCATACTTTTCAAAAATACCGAAATTTTAATAGTCGTCCATGGTTTGTCTACATTATATAGTTCAGTAGGCGATGTAAGTTATAGTATTTGTACCTTCGAAAGTAAATCTTATAAACCCACATCGGAAGCACTTCCATTTTTCAGAGACAAATCAAGTTTTTCATAATAATATTTTAATTCATTATCATCTAATGATTTTAATTTCAAGGCATTGAACAAAAAATCAAAAATTGACTGAAATGAATGCACTTGCTCAAATCTCCCTTTTAATTTAAAAGAGCAATATCCATTATCACAACAAAATAATCGGTTCTAAATGATTCTTCAGCTGATTATTGCTCTATTTCTGAATTAGTAGTTTCATCAAATTGACTTTTTCTAAGAACTTCACATTTCAAAGGAAAATTTGGATCGATGTTCATTTCATAAGCAATTTCTCTTACCCCGCTCTTAGTAGAATCAAATCCATTTTCTCTATATTTAAAAAAAAAGAAATAAGACCTTGCAAAGACTTTACGGCAACATTGATGCTCATATCTTCAGATTGTAATTTTTTACTTACCATGTTGAATTTTACTATAATTTCATACCAAATAACTAAACATAAGATGAAATCGAACTAGATAGCTCTTGATTCGCTAAAATTTCAACATCTCGACATAATTTTGCATCATCACTTATCTCTGCTATTTTAAGCAATGCATCTCTAATTTGAAAAACTTGATGTAATAAAGCTTTGATGCTTTCTAAATGACTTTTCCAACAAGTAGTCAATACAAAGTAAAAGTATCAACATAATCTAGTAAAATAGCACATCGTTTTGCAAAATAAACAAATATCGTGTATATGCATTGTTATGCTCCAAAAAAATACTTGCTCGAACATAAGAGCTTGCCATATCACAAACAATCAAATTAAGAGAATGACAACCACAAGGCAAGTAAAACGCTCTAGGATCAATATCAGGTAATCTTTTTTGCACATCAATTTTTTTTTTCCATATTAGAACCATTACTATATCCATGCCCTCTCACATTATCAATGTCAAGATCATGGAGTTTAATACATTTTTTAGTTCTATAAAAAGTCCCAACCCATTTGTTTTTTGAACATTCAAAAAATCTATAACTTACTCTTTCATTTTGATTGAAATATTTGTCACATCTGTGCATCGTATAATCAAAGTCATTTTCTCCTTATTACTTGCATTAGGAGTGCAGTCATGTATAATAGAAAAATATTTTGCTTCTTTTATTTCTGAAATGTCTGAAGCGATTGCATTTCTTACTTTAGATCATATAATCTCAATTAATTCATTTTGTATTCCGTAGCTAAGATAATGATAATGAATTTTTTATCTTGACTGAAATAAAGATAATGTTGCATTACTGGATCAAATTCAACAATCATTTCAAGCAAGTCTAAAAATTACCATTAGGGTTCTCATAAATAAATTCATTTGATCCATGAAATGCTAATTTTTTTACAAAAAAACATTTGACAAGAACATTTGTTCCAAGCATGACTTGTTTCCAATGTTCTTTATCCTTTTTAATAAGATCATGCACAATTTTGTCAATAGTTTGATTACATTGTAACCTTTTTTTTAACTCACCCCAGGCCACATAGTTAAGATTGTGTTCTTTACTTCTTTCGTGCCGTGTAAGTTTCTCACTAAGATGCGTCCAGTCTCTAGTTCAATCTTTTGCTAATTTGTTTTTTACAAGTCATTATATTAAACAGCTTACAACATAAACAAAATACTTTATTTGTCAATTTAGAATAAGCAATCCATATTCTATCAAGATACTCCCCATTACTCATTTGACTCTTGCAATAACTTGTTGAGAAATGTCTAACATATTCATCATGAGAGTAAGTTAAATTAAATTCTGTAATGTCCCACCTTTTAGCACGTTTTAAATCGACGATAAACCACACATGTCAGACTTAAACCATACAAAAAGGAGGATTGTTATGGGGTGAATAAGAAAAAGCAAGGAAAAAAAACAAAATAGAATCTTGCAGCGGAACAATAAAATATAATAATCAAATAAACAGTTCATGAAGCTGTTTTACAAAACATTTGATTATATTTATACAATACATATATCAACGTTACGCATACCAAAGAATAATAGCAATGCAGCAGAACAATGTGATGTAATGGAACACTATAGTAAATAATAGTAATAATACAATCTTCGTCTTCGTCCTCCAGAAATAAGGCCTTCAATTCCTGAAATGCTCAGGCTGACCCAAGCGAATTGAAAAGACAAAACACTCAAGTCAGAACTAAAAGATCTTATGTAAGTTAAATCAACGGTAAATAATATAAGTGTAACGGCGTCAGAGATGTTTATGGGATTTGACATCTCCTATCCGGTGTTAACGTGAGTGCAGTAACTCAAGAGATGCTCGTGATTCACATCACCTAAGGATCCGTCAAACTATTTACTATGTAGTATATTTCGCTATTATAATTATGTCTATTAGTAAAATAAATGTGATATCCCGAAAATTTTGACAATAACAATTTAATAATCTATGTCAAAATTTAATTGATTTGACAATATTATTAATGATAAATTTGAATTAATTTAATAATCTTCTTAAATAAATATTTAAATGGGTGATTTTATTCTTTTTAAAAAGCTAATTAAATTGTTTCCTATTTATAATATATATATATATTTGTGTATATTATAAATAAATAAGATTTATTTTAAATTTAATAAATAAAGGAATGTTTTCTAATTCTAATATTTTTGGTAAATTGGAAATTTGATTTAATTTAATATTGAATAAATAATCACATGACTTTAAAATACTCAAGATAAAAACTTAATTGTTTAAAATTGATTTTAGATTAAGTTTAAATTTAAATAAAATGGTTTGTTTTGTTTTAAATATAGCTTGATAAAATAAGCAATTTATTAATAAAGAGACAAATTCTTTTATAAATTCTTTTATTTTAATTATGAGTTATATTTAACAATATTAATAATAAAATGTTTTTACAAGTGGATTTTTTTAAATATAAATAGAAATTGTTATAAATTTATTTATTTATATATATATGTGAGTATTTTGGAAAAAAGAAACTATGATTTGAAAATTTAAAATAAAGTCTTTCAAAAATGTTTAAAATAAAATAAATCTTATAAATATTAAACATAAGCATAAAACAAATATATGGTTATAAAATAAGTCTAAATACATAAACATCTATGGTATTAAAATAAGTATAAAAAATTGATGATAAGTAAATTAAAGGTTTGATAGTTTAAATTTAGAAATAAAAGAGGAATAAAAATAAGCAATAGAACTAAATACTTAAGTTAAAATTTATAACTAATAACCAAAACAACTTTATATTATGTACCAAAAGTAATAAAGCATAACCAGACAGATTATTTTGTATGTTGCTTGTAGTTAATATGCAGAACAATGTATAAAAAAATAAAATAAGACAAAGGAAAAGATTAAGTACATAAGGAAGGAAAGCATAACCATGCAAGAATAAAATAAAAGAATCTTGTATGTGAAGTTTGGTTATGCAAGGTAAGTAATATATATGTATATGAAGAGAAATAAGACAAAGTTATAATATGTACATAAAACAAATGCTGCCAGGCAAGTGAAAATAAAAATCTATATACAAGACAGATTAGGTAAAGAGTAAACATAAAGTACTTAAGCATTTAATACTTTCATCTCAGCCAACAATGAGGTCAATTCGAAATCTTATAAAAGCAATTCAGCCTCCTTATGCAAGGAAAAATCTCTGACTAAGTAAATAAAAAAAAGTGTACCAGTAAAATGCAAACCAGTAAACACCTACCCTTGTAATCTTTTCTTTCTATATATATCTTTCTTTTATTTCAGTTTGTCCTCAAAACATAGCTAACGTGAATATAAGTAAACTTTTTTTTATAAACTAAACAACTTCAACTAAACAAAAGCAAGAAGATGTAGAGGAAGATCAAAGCAAAAACAGTTTACAGTTTTAAAGGTTCAATCTGTTTTCAAACAAGAAGTTCTCTGTCCATCCTCTCAAAACAGTGGTGAGTAACATCATTTTTAAAAATTAAGTATATGAATGCGTTGCATGATTAAAACCTGGAACAAGTATGCTTGTATATATGTATTTTTCTATGGTTGAATGCTGTGTACATGTTGTAGTCTCTGTGACTAAGCTGTTTTAGTTTCTAGGTTCTAAATCAAATCTTGATCCTTGTTAAGCTGAAAGATGTGAATACAATATGTTCATGTGATTATAAATGAAAGTTAAAAAACTTAATTCCAGCAAAATAAATGAGGGATGAATCTGATACTCCTTAGAATAGATGAGCATGCATAATCATGATAAAATCAAATATAATAAATCGTTGAATCAAGCATACAAGTGGAATCATCAGTTAAAAATATGATTTTTAAAACAAAAATTTTGATTTTTCATCAAGTATGTTAAGAGCAGTTCCTTGTTGAACTGAAAACGATTTTGAATCAATTTCCAGTGACCGCGCGAATTTTAAATGTTGAAATTTTGTATAAAGCAAGTTTAGAGATCGATGATATTGGGAAAATTGTTAAGTAAATTTTCTATTGCAAGAAATGTTAGAGCGAGTAAGATTTAGGGTTTAACACTTGTTTTTGTTGAGGTCTGGAATCGAGGTGATTTCATCTCCTCTTGTTGACCGAGTCGTCTATAATTCTGGGGAAGTGTAGTATAAAGGGTAGCGAAGTCGTAGCCGGAGTTGGAGCATATCCGGTGGTCAGAGAAGTGGGGACGAGGCGTTGCCAGGTTTGGTGATGGGAGGGGGTTTATGTTTCCAGGTTTGGGGTCGAGGTCTCGAATTCGATTTCAAGAGTGAAAGTTTGATTTGTTGATCGTGGTGGTTTGCAGAGTTGTTTTTTGACGTGTTGCGATCATCGTTGATGATCAATGGTGGCCGGAGCCACCGTGCATATGCACGGTGTAGTGTTTTGTTGGTGATGTTTTTGTTAGGCTGTGAAGCAGAGGAGGTTGCTCGAGTTTAACTCGAGTGATTCGAGTGTTTGACTCGAAGTAATCTAGGGTTTTGCTCGAGGGAAATATATATTGCCTCAGGTAAAATTTCTAGCTACAGGTTTTAACCTGTAAGTTTCTTTTAAAATTTTAAAACTGGGTTTTTAATGGTGAAATAGGTATTTAAATCAAAGATAAGTTTGGATTCAAATGAAGTTTGAATCTCAGTTTTAAAATAAAGTAAAGTTTTTAAAATTTAAATTATTTGTAACCAATTTTAAAAGGGGTTTGAATAGTTTGAATTTAAAAGTAAAGTTTTAAATAAACTAGAGATTTAAACTTAAGTTTAAATCTGATTCAAATCTTGAATCTTAGTTTTGAAACAAAGGAAGTTTTTAATTTAAATTGTTTAAACAGTTTGAATTATAAAGTAAAATTTTAAATTGATTTAAATTTAAATAAAAATTGGGTTTAAATTCTTTAACCTTGTATATTAAGATAAATAATTCTTTAACTTTTAAATTTAAAAGGGAATTTTGAAATTGTTTTAAAACTTGTTAAGGTTAAATTGTTTTCATTTTAAATCTTAAATTTAAAATGAAATTTAAAAGGAAATTTAAATTAAATTATTTTTAAATACCTTGTGAATGATAATGTGATCATTAATAAGAAAAATGTTTTTATAATTGAAGATCTAATGATTTGTAATGGATAATTATTGATTTGAATTAATTAATTTAGTAATTAAGAGTTTAAATTTAGTTAATTAAGGTTTAAGCTAATTAAAAAATTAATTGGTAATTAAAGATCATTAATTAAATAAGATTTGAATTTTGATTAATGATTATTAATTAATTAATCAAGTAATAAAGAGTTAATTAAGTTACAGTTAACACTTAATTAATTAAATAATTAAGGATTAATTAATGAGTTATTAAGGATACAATTAAATTGTAATTAATAATAAATCTTAATTAATTACTTTATAAAAGTAATTAAAGAATTGTTAATAGTTAATGATGGTCATTAACTAAAATTATTTAATAATGAATTAATGTGATTAATTTTAAATAATTGATTAAATTAATTAATTTAAGATAAAATTGTGAATTGTTTAAGTATAATTACTTAAAGGAAGTAATTAAGGAATTAATTGCTCATTATAATTAATACAGTTTAATATGAATTGTTTAAGTTAATTAATTAAGTGTAATTAATTTAAATAACCATTTGATGATGTGATAAGTATAATTACTTAGGGAAGTAATTAATGATAATTACTGGAATGTAATTAATTGAGGATGATTTCATGATGAAAGTAATTTGAGTATAATTACTTTGTATAATTAATCAAGGGATTAATTTAACGAAAATTTATTAAGGAGTAATTAATTTATTTGATGGAGTAATTAAAGGTAACTAATTACTGAAAGGTATTAATCAGAGTGATTAATAAATGTGGTTTAATTGAGATTAATTACTTAAGGTAATTAATTTTAAAAGGATAATTAAAATGTAATTGGAAATCATTTATAAATATAATTAAATGATGAATTTAAAGTTAGATCAATCAAGATTAATTAACCAAAAATAAGTAATTAAAGAGTACTTAATTAGTGTAATTAAAGACTAATGTAATTAATTAAAGATTAATTAATTTATGCAGTAATTAAAGGTTAATTACTGTGTTTAGTTAAGGATAATTAAATTGTGAAATTAATTAAAGAATAATTGCTTGAATGTAATTAAAGACAATTAATCTAGGATGATTAATTAAATTGAATAATTGGATGATGGTAAATTAATTGATTGATAATTGATTAATAGTGATTTAAGAAAGATTTATAATGGTGAAGTAATTAATTTAATTCACTTTAAATTGATTAGAGATGCAAGTAAGTAATTTAATTCATTTTAAATTAATTATAGCTGATGTGATTGCTTATGTATGGATGAATGATATTGTTTTCCTTGAATGGTTGAGATCTCAATATGAGATTAATGAATTCCATGTGAAATGTATGCTTTGATTTAAGTATGTTGATAATATGGATTATTTGTTGTGATGATAATATGAATTACATATTTATGATGGTGATGTTGATTATCTATTGTGATATTATGAATTATCTATCTGTGTGTATATGGATAATTGAATTGATGTTTTAAACTCCAAAACAACTTGGACCTAAAAGATGGCGTTTTGGATTTCGATGAGACCGGGATCGGGTTTCCATATTTGGACATCCGAAAACCACATCGATCCAAATTAAACGTTAGGTCCTGAATTCTCAAGTGAAGATTCGGAGTGCAAGGGTTATCGTCGTTAACCCTGAGGGTGATTCCAAAATGAGTGTAACGAGATAATGCCTTCGGTTTCGTTCGAACCCGGAACGAACTTGTATGGATTGAATGCTTTCAGAACATCGTCAGGTGGGCGATGATCTTTCTAAGAGATATGTTCTATAAGGTAATCGCAGCCTCAAGCCTCATCAACCGGGAATGGCTAAAACAGGGGAGGTGCAACAAGGTTAGGTGGGTCATGCCCAAGCAGGACGAGATTTTCCCCTATCTAGATGTCCCTTTTTTTGGCTGTGTGGGCACTTCTGAGCTCCAACTGCCGGGGTTATCTTGTTCGGGACTGTTCAGTAAGGAATGGTTCCGGCCTTGTGTTGCAGGGGAGTTAAGGTGGCCCTTCGATACAGTGATCTAGGCCACGTACCGTGACGGACGGTGCCCTAGTAGCCCTGCCATTGATGGAAACCCATTTTCCCTACGAGACCTTACGGTTTTGATTGTATTACCCACTTTTGTGGCAAGTAGCTGGAATTTGATAATGTAACAATTTCGGCTATTTTCTATTTACTTGAAAAACCTAGACACTATTATAATATCACAGAATTTCCTATCAAACGATTTGGTTAGCGTAAGGTAAAAACTTACCCGTGTTTATGTGTGGGAAGTCTAACGTGATACCCTTATTTTCAAATGTTTTTTTCAAAGCTAAGCAACTTTAACCTATTACTCACACCAGACCCATGTCTGACTCGGAGTTTATTTCTGTTTTTCATAAACTCTCGGGTACCCAAATTTTTACGAGTAGCCAAGGGATTCAGGTTAGCTTTGATGAATTATGGAGGAGCAATGGAGCAGGAGGCTTCGGCGTTGTAGATATGTATATAGGATTCTGCTGTGTTGGTATCTCTGTGTTGTATTGTGTATTGAATTGTATAACTAGACAGGTGTTTATAACTGTCTTGTATGTGATGTATCTTCTGTGAAACTCTGATTGATGTTGTATATTATGTAATACTTATGTGATTAATATAATTTATTCGTTTCGCTGTTGAGATTCTGATGTTGTTTCTTCTTTCTTCTCTATCTTTTCTCTTTTCTATCCCTTTCTTTCTTCAAGATGATACGACTTTCTGTGGTTAGAAAGCCGGGTCGTCACAGTTGGTATTAGAGCGCTAGGTTGAGCGAATAACAAGGCTCTTGAGTGATTTCTTTCTTGAGAGAGCGTATTTGTAATTTGATATATATATTTATTTCTACCTATTTGTTGAGTTACCTGTTCGGGTTTTCCGATATAAGTTATAAAGGTAGATAGGGTAGTGGTGTGTGTAACACGACTACCAATGGTTGGAGTTTGAATATTTGAGGTTGGAAGTGTATCTGTCGAGACTGTAGAACTAATACCGTCTCGAGTAAACTTTGAGTGGTGTAAGGATTTCAACAGTCTCTGAAGGAAACCCGTTATGGTTTAGAATTCATCTTTGAAGCGTAAGTTTAGATGAGCTAGAGTTTGGATCTGTTGGTTGGATAGAAGCAAGTCATGATATCTTCATATCTCAGGATGTAGTAGCTATATGATGAGATACAGTGACTATGGATGTCTACGAAGATGTTTCTTTGGAACAAGTTAAGGAAGTGTGTCTGCTTCGGTGTTGTGGCTAAGCTCAGTATGTGTTTGTGTTTGGTTTGTGGTCTGAGTTTCTCGAAGATCTTTGGATAGGAAGTCTTTGGCATCTAGGTCAGCAATGCAGCTCGAAGTATTCTGTGTGCCGTCAAGGTGATCTTCTGGCTTAGCAATTTTTCTTGTGGTAATTTCAGGAGCAGCAAAGTGGTTCCATTTCTTCGATGGATTAGCTAATTAAGCATAGGCTGTTCTGTTTGGTAAAGAGAGATCAGTTTTCCTTTGGAATTAGGCTAGATTGATCGCAAAAGCGACTTTGCGATAGTTTGAGTGTTCTCTTGTGTTTTCTGAGATTTTTCCAGATGTCTTCAGGAAGTCAGAGTTTTGTCCGCTTCTGGAAATTGAGTTTGGTATCGACTAGATTCCAGGAGTGGTACCGATGGTTCATCTTAATAGTAGGATAGTTTTCTGAGAAAGAGGATTTGGTGAAGCAGCTCGGGTTTTGGAGGAACTTCTGAGTTTCTTTAGTGGATCTGTGGAACCATAGTTCTGGGATGTGTTGTCCAGTTTGTGCTTGTGTTTATAATCAGCATTTTCATCCGCTCAATCAGAGTTGCGCAGTGGAAGCATGGTGGCAGTTGTTTTAGTTTGGAAACAACTGAAATTTGAAGTGTTTGGATTGGAAGGTTTCTTCGGGAAAATTTTCAGGATCTGAGGTCAGATTGGAGTGCACCTGTTTTATCTTTTCCGGATAGGAGTAAGTTCAGTCTTCTGCTGATTTCGGAATTGAGTTGTATTCAGATTTTTGAGTTGACCTTGGGAAGATCGTTTGTGGATCGTTTTTGGTTCAATTTGTTTCTGGGGGCATCAGCAAGGGTTGAGCTGATCATGAAGGATGTAGGCAGCCCAGGATCGTCAGAAGAGTTTTGTGGATAAGAGACGAAGAATTGGAAATTCAAAGTTAGAGACTTCATTGTTGTTAGGGTTTTCTCCGATCCATGGGAGCTATAAGATTGGGTAAGATTAGGAAGTTAGCTCCGAGATATTTGGATTTTTTCTGGTGTTCTTCCTAAGATTAGTGTTTGGTCTTCAGGAGTTTATTGTTGGTTGGATAACTGGGATTCGATGTGTTTCTCGTATCTCTGAGGGAGTACGTGTAAGATCGATCTCTGGTTGTAGAACCAGTTGTTCAGCGAATTTTGATTGTTAAATCAGACTTGTGGTTGGTTTGATATCTTGATTTGTTTGTAGATCTAGATGAGTGGAAGATCTGTAGCTTAGTAGTATTGATTGTTTGGATTCTATAGAGCGAGTATCCCGGTATTTATACTTGGGGAAACTCGAGAAAATTCTATCTAGAATTTTATCTGGATAATTAGATTTGTTGATTGATGAATTGGTTGCTATGGTTGCTAGCATATGATTGATATATGCTTGTGTTTTAAAAAAATTAAATCTTTAATTGGATTATTAAATTACCTTTGTTCTAAATTTCGAGGACGAAATTCTTTTAAGGGGGGAGGAATGTGATATCCCGGAAATTTTGACAATAACAATTTAACAATCTATGTCAAAATTTAATCGATTTGACAATATTATTAATGATAAATTTGAATTAATTTCATAATCTTCTTAAATAAATATTTAAATGGGTGATTTTTTTTAAAAGCTAATTAAATTGTTTCCTATTTATAATATATATATTTGTGTATATTGTAAATAGATAAGATTTATTTTAAATTTAATAAATAAAGGCATGTTTTCTAATTCTAATATTTTCGATAAATTGGAAATTTGATTTAATTTAATATTGAATAAATAATCATATGACTTTAAAATACTCAAGATAAAAACTTAATTGTTTAAAATTGATTTTAGCTTGAGTTTTAATTTAAATAAAAAGGTTTGTTTCGTTTTAAATATAGCTTGATAAAATAAGCAATTTATTAATAAAGAGATAAATTCTTTTATAAATTATTTTAATTTAATAATGAGTTATATTTAACAATATTAATAATGAAATGTTTTTACAAATGGATTTTTTTAAATATAAATAGAAATTGTTATAAATTTATTTATTTATATATATGTGAGTATTTTGGAAAAAAGAAACTATGGTTTGTAAATTTAAAATAAAATTTTTCGAAAATGTTTAAAGTAAAATAAATCTTATAAATATTATACATAAGCATAAAAAAATATGGTTCTAAAATAAGTCTAAATACATAAACATCTATGGTATTAAAATAAGTATAAAAATAGATGATAAGTAAATTAAAGGTTTGATAGTTTAAGTTTAGAAATAAAAGAGGAATAAAAATAAGCAATAGAACTAAATACTTAAGTTAAAATTTATAACTAATAACCAAAACAACTTTATATTATGTACCTAAAGTAATAAAGCATAACCAGACAGATTAATTTGTATGTTGCTTGTAGATAATATGCAGAACAATGTATAAAAAAATAAAATAAGACAAAGGAAAAGATTAAGTACATAAGGAAGGAAAGCATAATCAGGCAAGAATAAAATAAAAGAATCTTGTATGTGAAGCTTGGTTATGCATGGCAAGTAAAATATATGTATATGAAGAGAAATAAGACAAAGTTATAATATGTACATAAAACAAATGTTGTCAGGCAAGTGAAAATAAAAATCTATATACAAGACAGATTAGATAAAGAGTAAACATAAAGTACTTAAGCATTTAATACTTTCGTCTCAGCCAATAATGAGATCAATTCGAAATCTTATAAAAGCAATTCAGCCTCCTTATGCAAGGAAAAATCTTTGACTAAGTAAATAAAAAAAAAGTGTATCAGTAAAATGCAAACCAGTAAACACCTTCCCCTGTAATCTTTTCTTTCTATATATATCTTTCTTTAATTTCAGTTTGTCCTCAAAACATAGCTAACCTGAACATAAGTAAACTTTTTTTTTATAAACTTAAACAACTTCAACTAAACAAAAGCAAGAAGTAGTGGAGGAAGATCAAAGCAAAAACAGTTTACAGTTTTAAAGGTTCAATCTGTTTTCAAACAAGAAGTACTCTGTCCATCCTCTCCAAACAGTGGTGAGTAACATCATTTTTAAAACTTAAGTATATGAATGTGTTGCATGATTGAAATCTGGAACAAGTATGCTTGTATATATGTATTTTCTATGGTTAAATCCTGTGTAATGTTGTAGTCTCTGTGACTAAGCTATTTTAGTTTCCAGGTTCTGAATCAAATCTTGATCCTTGTTAAGCTGAAAGATGTGAATACAATATGTTCATGTGATTATAAATGAAAGTTAAAAACTTAATTCCAGCAAAATAAACGAGGGATGAATCTGATACTCCTTAGAACAGATGAGCATGCATAATCATGATAAAATCAAATATAATAAATCGTTGAATCAAGCATACATGTGGAATCATCAGTTAAAAATATGATTGTTAAAACAAAATTTTTGATTTTTCATCAAGTATGTTAAGAGCAGTTCCTTGTTGAACTGAAAATGTTTTTAAATCAATTTCCAGTGACTGTGAAAATTTTAAATGTTGAAATTTTGTATAAAGCAAGTTTAGAGATCGATGATATTGGGAAAATTGTTAAATAAATTTTCTATTGCAAGAAATGTTAGAGCGAGTAAGATTTAGGGTCGTTACACTTTCCCCCACTCAAAACTTTTCGTCCCTGAAAAGGAAAAATAAGGGAAAAGGAGAATTAGAAATCAATATATCCTGCTTAAAATATTAAGTTTATAAACAAATAAATTTACAAAATTAATTAATTTAGATAAAATATACCGATTTATAACCATAAAATCTTTTTATACTCAAATTAATAATGTTTGGAAAAACATTTTCAAAATATTTCTGAGTCCAAAATTTACGGAAAATTTCGACGGAGTCTCCTTTGTACGGAGAGGCTCGGGAGAAAATATAATATCAAATATAACAATATATACATATATTTTCCAAAATAATAAAAATCCCAACCCGGGAAAACAATATAATAACGCTATAAACCGTAATCCGAAAATGTACCTATTTGTCGGGCAATTAATGCTTAATTATGAAACCAAAAGCAGTAGCAATTGCTTCCATAACCTGCATTTCACTTATATAATCCAAAAACAATAAAAATTATATAAAATGAAATATTTAAAATGGTTTCAACCATAAACAAACAAATCAATACAAACATCAATCACTTGCAACAAGGCATACAACCGTCACATAGAATCAACACAAATCAAACATTCATTCATATCAAACAAAACAAATAGTTGTTTGGTTTCAAAACTTCAAATTGTACAAAATGAAAAATAAACTACTGAGCGCACCATTTACCCAACAGTCTCTGATGAAGCTAAATAGATTATTCATACATCCCTACAAATTCAAAGTATCCTTGCCTAAACAACCATAAGTCAAACAAACAACAATTTCAACCAATAGATCAAGTTCATTCTTATTAATTTCATTTCATACATTTATTATTTGATTTCTTTTTTTCAATTAACACTTAAGTTTCTAATTGCTTACTTAAAATACTTACTTTCTACCATATTTTATTATAGTACATTTCAATTATAACTTAAGTTCATAACCCCTATAACATCAAAATCTTATTTACTAGAGAAATTCATTGAACACCTTCATTCATAAGTTTACCTATACAATTTCCATTATATTTTCTTATTAAACATTTAATTTTTAATATTTGGTAAGTTATATATATGCTTTTTAAGAATGTAATTGAAAGTTATACAAGTTTTCTCAATTCTTTTAATTAATTAAATGTTCAATAATAATATCCTTTGTTTTATATGTTGCAAATTTAAATTTTCTTTTTATTTAATTTATAACTTAGCATTAAATCTCTTATTTCCTCTAGAGGTTTCAATTATTAATTACGTACGTTCCAATTCACTACAATAATTGAAACTATTAATTAATGGAAACTTAAGAATTAAATACCGGGTCAAATCATTTAAAAATAATAGATAAATGTTTATACTTAAAACTTATATGTCCAATTATACTTAAAACAATTAGAAATTTATATTTGGTTATTAAAATAAATCCGCAGTAAACTACTACAGTGGCCTTCCCATTTCGAAACTCGAAAATGAATGTCGATGGTGCGTGCACTCATCACCGAAATTAATTTCCAGCGACAGAGAGGGGAACATGGAACTTATTTCTTTTCAAAGCTTCTTTAAAATAATTCTTTCAAATTATATTGAAATATTTATATCAGAAAATAATTCTAAATAATATTATTATTATATTCCAAAATCATTCAAAAGAAATTTCCAAAAACCCTGGAACTTAAGTTCTAAATTTCCCATTTTCATTTATTTTATCTTAAATCTTATTACAACTATTATTTATAAATTTCATTACCTAACAATCACTATATTGCAACCAAATATATATATCATTCAAAAAATTTTATTTTATATAGAAAATATAATAGGCAAAATTATTTCATTCACCTATATTCAAAAACAAATATGTGTCGGTCTGTCCTATTAAGTGTTTAGAAATCCCTATTGGTGTCATAGCGTCCCATGCATCAACCAGAATTTATAAATACAAAACGAAACAAATTAACACAATATTAAAACCTTTTTATAATGCTAACAAATACGATCTCTCGTATATATACACTCAGCGACTCATTATAGGGTATTACTACCCTATTAATAAAGAGTCAAACCCCACAAAGCTAAGGTTTTCACTAAACCAAAGCTCTGATACCAGATGTAACGTCTCGCCTATTTGCATGTTTTAAATCGACGATAAACCACACACGTCAGACTTAAACCATACAGAAAGGCGGATTGTTATGTGGTAAATAACAAAAAGCAAAGAAAAAAACAAAATAGAATCTTGCAGGGGAACAATAAAATATAATAATCAAATAAACAGTTCATGAAGCTGTTTTACAAAACATTTGATTATATTTATACAATACATCTATCAGAGTTACACATACCAAAGAATAATAACAATGCAGCGGAACAATGTGATGGAACACTATAGTAAATAATAGAAATAATACAATCTTCGTCTTCGTCCTCCAAAAATAAGGCCTTCAATTCCTGAAATGCTCAGCTGACCCGAGCGAATTGAAAAGACAAAACACTCGAGTCAGAACTAAAAGATCTTATGTAAGTTAAATCAATGGTAAATAATATGAGTGTAACGGCGTCAGAGATGTTTACTGGATTTGACATCTCCTATCCAGTGTCAACGTGAGTGCAGTAACTCAAGCGATGCTCGGGATTCACATCTCCTAAGGATCCGTTAAACTATTTACTATGTAGTAATATTTCTCTATTATAATAATGTCCATTAGTAAAATAAACTTACTTTTAAAGAGCGTTAAGGAGTAACCCAATATTCTTCTTAACACGTAATAGTTCCAATAGTCTATACAGCACCGTAATACCTCCTAATCGGGAGGCTACCATAGGATACTACATAGGTACGACACAAATCAAATTTGTACAAGGCGCGCTAGGGTAGGTGACATGACACAACTAGGCAATGCCAGGGTCGATATACCAATTATGCTTCCGGGCCGGTGGTAACGCGCATCGCGCAGCTACCGCCCACCTCGAGCCACACCCCCAAATAAATAAAAAATCAAAAGTGGCCACCGAAAAAATCCAAAAGTCAAAGTATAATATCGAAGGGATGTGTCCGATCAAAGGTGCTACCTCATTAGCCTGTCAATCGCTCCTTTTTTAGCCACCTTATTCCAACTCACGGGAGTCGGGTCCCCGTATTTACCTCAAAGGAAACGCCGCCGCCATCCTACTTCATTCTGGAATCTCCATCGCGTACGCGGTCGTCAAAGTGGCTTTTGGAGTTGGCAGAGAGTATGACAACTTTCGCTCCCGGTCTCTTTAACAACCAAACGTTATTATAACACCGCGGTCATTTTAAAATAATTATACTTCAAAACCAGAATATAATATCCATTTCAAAACCATATAAGTACGATATCATTTCTATTTTAAAACCCAAATCAATATGATATCATTTTTATTTCAAATATATCCTTTTTCCGAATCAGAGCACTTTCAAATCTATATACCTTGAAACTCATAGCTTTGAAACATAACTTCTAATACACAGGGTTTAAATATTAAATTACTTTATATAATAAAATAGCTTCTTTAATTTCACAAATAAATTCCAAATACCGATTTAAACCTCCAAATAAACCATTTCAATTCATATATTTCAAAGCTTTAAATATTCCACCATTTCAAAACTAATTGTTTGATAATTCCATATATATCAAATTCAATTACTATTATTTAGGTTTGAAATGTTTACTTAATAAATCCAATATAATTTAAGTAAAACTTTTAACTTCACATAACGGGATATTCTTTCAATTTATTTAACTTGGTATATCAACTTTATATTCATTTAAATCAATTTGATATTCATTTAAATCACTCTAAACAAAATCAAGTTATAAAAATCATACCCTATAAAAGTCTAAATTTTATTAAATTCCAAATAAATTCCATATTCATCTTCCAACCCTATTCTCATTAAGTCATTATAAACTCCAAAAATTTAATTTAAATAAATGCTTAATCATATTTTATCTTAATAAAATTAAACTTAATTATTAACTTCTTTTATACTTCAAATCAATTTTATACATAGCTTAAAACCCAGAATTTAACTATATATAAAATAACATTTATAAAATATCCAAATCGCTATCTCGTAAAACCATATATTTCTTTAAAAAACCATAAAAAAATCATTTCAAAATATTTTTATATATAGACCACGATGTGTGTATAAAATTTTCTACCCTATGGTCAAGTGATACAGATGTTTATCATTTCAATCCGTAATTTAAAATAAAAATACGATTATATATCATTTCAAACTGCAATCCCGAATCAATAATGACAAAGCAATAAAGAAACTTACAGATTATGATGATATAAATAAACATCCATTCATCCATCATAAAATCATACATCCATCACAATTGTCATCCAAAAAAAATCACTCCATATCAATATATAACTGATAATATTTAACCGGTAATTAACTGGCAGTTATATTCAATAATAAATTAAATAACGATTTAATTTAAACAAATGCAATTAACTGAGATGATGATTAATATATACTAAACATTCATAAATAAATGCATAATCACAACAAAAATTAAATTTAACAAACATAAGAAATTCTAGAAGTTGTGAGTGGGTTAAAACACTCACCTTTTGAATTTAAATTATATTTAAATCCAAAATTTGAATAGTCTCCAAATTCGTCCAAACCAACGCTCAAATCTTTGGAATTCCAATACGAACCTAGCAGAGAAAACCGCGCGTGAATTGGACCTCGTATGTAAAAGTTATGTAATTTAAAACAATTGAAACGCAAATTATAAATTAATTAAGAAATTAATATTGTTATGCCACGTCACCTCAAGCAATGGAACCCTATCTCCATCATTAGTGAAACGTTCGAACCCATCACACTGTCCAGCCGCCACGAAGCAAGCCAACCCCACCAAAATCTGTCGCCTACACGACGCCGCTGGCTATGCCGTGGCCACCCCAGGCCGAGTCGCCTCCTCCAGGCGCAGACCCCCCTCCACGCGACGCTCGATCGAACCGAAAACCTCCTTAGCCGCCGCCTAAAACCTGACCTAATTGATTTTTTTAGCTTGATCCAGCCGTTAATTTGCGAAACAAACCATATAGATGAACTCCTCTCGTCTATCTCTACAAAATCCTACCCTCGATTCGATGATCCGATGTAGTTAATCAACGCGTGATGAACGACCGAGAATTCATTCTGAAATTCTGGAAAAATGATGCATCGAATCGGAAAACGAATTTCAGTTTTGAGATGCGTACATTGAGAGCTTCAATATATAATTTTTCTGAATTTTTTTGAGGAGTTTGAAATTTCACTTTGATTTTTGAATTGCAATTGGATTTGGAATTGTCTGCCATTGAAATGAGGAGGTGAAGAGGGATTGTGCATACAGACAAATGAGAAATAGAGGTAGGCTAGGGTTTATAACAGGGTATATATAGGCAAGATCGAAATAGAATAGATGGACGATTTATAAACACGCTGAACGATGAATGGTCTGAAAAGCCCGTTTTGACTTCAGAACGAAATTTGGTCAAACCATATATCAAAATGGATGTTTTAAAGATATTTTAAACACAATGGAAAAGGTTTCAAATCCAAATTCCATCGTATGAAGAAGTTATGCTAAAATCAATATTTTTTAAATTGATTTCAATTGATTTCAATTTCATTGATTTCAAGGCGTTTCATGTTCGAACGATCAAATGACAAGTCCGATCGCTACGAAAATTGAAACCTTATAATAATTTACCGATACGGATCCGATGAAACTAGTTTCATCGAAATCCGAGCCAGTGGCCAAAATGGCTATTTTCACATTAATTAAATAATTTAATAATTATTTAAATAAAATCCAATTTTTAACTATAATTGACAATTTTATCACTTTTATATTTCTTAATCATCTACAATAATTTAAACAAATTTAACTGTCAATTTAAAATTGATTAATTCCTCAGTTTCATTAAATTCAACAATTATAAATTTAATTTCCAATAATTCAATTAAATTTGCTTTCCATTTATTATTCTATCAATTTCATCTTATGGTATAATTATCATGATTTATATTTTAGTGAGTTAAACATTTCCAATTTCATCTAATTTCAACTAACGTAGTAATTAATCTCATTAATTTGCAAAATTTGATTTCCAATTCTATTTAATAGACCAACTAAATATGTAACACGTAATAATTGATACCATTAACTTTTTATTTCATTTATAAGTTTATTGCTTTACAACAAATGCTACCATTAGTTTCATAACCCTAATTCATTCCATTTCCATTCATTATACCTTTTTTTATTAGTAAGTCCACATTTTAAATTATTAATTTACCATTTATATCCCATTATAAATTAATGCACACATAAATTAAGAATTTAATCAAATTAATCATTTCATCTTGGTTCCATTCTTTAATTACGTCCACTATTACTTTATGAATAAAATTAGCATTTATTATTTATTTGGTTACATTCATAGTCTCCGTTATTGTCTTTAACTTGCTAATGTAACATTAAAGTTCATTTAATTCTAATTGATTCCCCAATTTAATTTAATAGACCAATTAAAAGGTAACTTATAACAATCGTTATCATAGCTTTAATTACACATATGAATTCACTATACACAAACAAATGTTACAATTCTTGTATAATATTGATTTTATTCAATTACCATTACTATCTATTATCTCATTAATTAATTCATATTTACATCCACTTCCGACTATTAATTTTGTAACCAGGTTATAACATTTACATTAATTCCGTTAATTTGAATTAAATTCCCATCTTTACACTATGCCTATTATTACTCTATAAGCTAGACACCATTGTTTACCTTTCATTTACATTTATTTTCCTTATATTAATTTATTACCAAATATTCCTGTTTACAATCAATTATAACCTAAATAGTTGTTTCAATCAATTGGGTTTGCATTGAATTAATCATTTATTTATTAACTTGCATTATTATTCTTACATTTCATTTCCGTTATTAATTCATTATTACCAAAATAGATAAAATTAACATTATTGCCTTAAATTGAAATTTTGATTACCAATTTCATTCAACAATCTAAATAAATAAATAACATATATTAGTTATCACATATTTATTTTTGTTACATTTAAAAGTTTATTACTTACCATTAGCACTGTATTATTTTATTAATTCAATAGTTACACTTGTTTTACTCATATTCCCATTATAACTAAGTCATAGCATTTAAATTATTTTATTTAATTGGCATTTCATTTAAATTCATTAATTATTAACTTTATTTAACCCTGTTATGTTTCCTCTTATTTATTTTCATTATTATATCACAACTTTTATTAATAATTCACAATTTTTTTATTTCATCAATATTAAATTCCAAAAATCTTATTAAATTAATAATTTTAATTATTGAAAATTTACGGCTCGTTACAAATTCTCTAATAGGACCCTTCTCAATAAGTAAATCTATCTTGTTGCCATCAATATTATCCCAAACTAATGGATCGTATATATTCAAAACTTGTTCTGAAGACATGAATATTGTTTCACTCAAATGATTTAAACATTGAACGTCACTTTCATTTACTATTTATTTCGGTGAATTTTCAGTATCATGTGCATTTTCTTCTATATCATTAATTTGTTCGTTCACTACAGTCTCATTTTCTACTATATCATCAAATCTAATTCCTTGTTCAAATCACAAGGTTGATCTAAATTATCAACTAAAATTTTCTTTTAGAAAAATATTTGTTAGAGACCCTTTTAATGATTCAAATATATCTTCATTGCTTTCTCTTTTTTTCCTATTAGAACATAAAGATGGTTGTTTTTGTGGAAACATTATAACCGGTTTTTATTATCTTCAATTTGAAAAAAATGATTCATGTGGAAAAAAATTCTACAATAAGATAAAATTATTCGATTTGTTAAAATACTTTGTTCATCAGAATTAAAAGAGTTATAAATAAAAATTGACATTTTGAATATAATTAACATCTATAATATTTGTAATTAAATTTATATTCTTCTTCAGATTCGCAATATGAAAAAATTCAATTGTTTTCTCTCTTCTTTTATTTGAAATCAAGTACCAGAGAACAAAATAGGGTCCCATACCTATACCAATTTTTTCTTTCTTTCCAAAATTACTAATAGCAAAAAATAATCGATGTAAAATTAAAATAGAATGATTCAGAAATTAGGTTTATTTCTTTGAAAATCCTCAATTTCCAAATTCTTCTTCACAACACAAATTTTGCCTGGTTCCCTTCTCCTCCCTTAAGCAATACGATCACAACGCGCTCCCCCTTCCTCAAACGCATGTGGTTTTCCCTTTATGCGATTTGCTTCTTGTTTTTTCTTGCACGACCTGGTTTATATGTGATTCCTTGTAGCAATTTGATCAGAATTTTTTTTTATGCCCTCCTAGTTTGGATTCCATTTGCGATGGCCCGGTTTGCACCAGGCCATGGCCGGCTCTGATGATTGACTTATCAGTATTTAGTATTAATAATCAAAATGAGATAGATTTATGGATTACGAATGTGATGTTGAGATACATTGACCAGTACAAGAGTATAGCTCTTAACTGATGACTAGATTATCTGGACTTTGAACATTTAGCATCCAAAGTATCTTTGCTAAATTAACTCATTTATTCGTATATGTTGGTATTTTTATGATCGATACAATTTTATACAACCGTAGGTTAATATTCATATTCTTAGACATTAGTTTTCACCGAAGTTACCAACTATTTTTTAGATTTGGCATGTAAAATTTTCTTCAAATGAATTGGTGCTTGCAAATTAATGTTGCATTTATGGAATTTGATTTCAATACTTGAAAAAATATATTATGCTAATAGTGGAAAGAAAACTGTAGATCGGTCTGATTATAATCATATATGTATTACATTTAAATCAAAAATGAACTAAATATTTTAGAATTTTTTTCTTTTCTTCTTTAAGCCATCAGTATCACATAATCTACCACTAGATAACATTATGAGTAATCAAGTTTGCAACGTCGCGCCTTTTCGTACTCTTTAAATCGACGATAAACCACACATGTCAACCGAAGCACCAACCATCAATTTAAGCGGCGACTTCACAAAGCCCTAATTTCAGAGCTAAGGGGAACGAACGAAAGCAAGAACGAGGCCATTGTTAAACAAAGGAGCAGACCGAATAAATAAAGAGAATAATATTAGGCCGACCCTTTCTTTCTTTAATATTGGTTTGTATTAAAAAGGAATAATTAGGGTTTTGGTTTTTAATTGTTTTTAAATTTTGCATTTTCTTTTGAAAATTGTGTAATTTGTAGTCGTGTGACTAGGGGACAAACTACGTGGCGTAGTTTGAGAATTCGCAACTCAATGGCTGAGTTGTGGCAGGGTTTTGAGCGTAGAGTTAGGTTAGTCAGTAGCGGGTGTCGCGAGTTTACGTGTGTAAGCGTGTGACTACTTAATTTCTACTAGAAACCTTGGGGGCAGCACGTAGGCAGGGTTTTGCCGAAGCTGGGTAAATTCCGTGTCGTTCTATTTCTGCATTTATTATTCTGTTATTATCTGTGCTGCTATTATTTTGATATATCTGTGTTGAAATAATTTTATAAGCTTCCGCAATAATTTTTATAATTAATAGCATCACCCTATTCACCCCCCTTCTAGGGTGAAATCGATCCTACAAGTCGTATCAGAGCTAGGAATAGAAGTCAATTTTTGTTTTTAAAAATTCGTTTTTTTTTCAAAAAACAATTTTTGTTTTAAAAAATTTTGAATTTTTCAAATGGCTTCTTTTAATACTACTTTTTCTGAGGGTCAATCCATAGTTAGACCACCAATGTTCAATGGTGAATATGCTTACTGGAAAAGTAGGATGGAAATATTTCTGAAAACCATTGACGCTTGGGATATTGTTGAGACAGGGTATAGACCACCAACTATAGTTGTAAATGATAAGGAAATAAATAAACCGAAGGATCAATAGACAGATCTAGAAAATAAGTTACAGATTACTAATGCCAAAGCTATGAATTCAATTATTTGTTCATTAGATCAGGTTGAATTTAATCGTGTTTCACATTGTCTAACTGCGCAGGAAATATGGCATACACTCGAAGTGACTCACGAAGGAACATCTCAAGTCAAAGAATCTCGTCTTGCCATGCTAAGTAGCGAATACGAGAATTCCACAATAGCAAAGGAAGAAAATGTTAAAGACATGTATGGTCGACTTTCCAATATCATATACAAATCAAAGGCTCTTAGAAAATCATACACAGAATTGGAGATAGTCCAAAAAATCCTCAGAGTCCTTCCATGAAGTTTTGAAGCCAAAGTAACTGCCATCCAAGAATCAAAAGATTTGAAACAAATGAAAGTCGAAGAACTCATCGGAAACCTCACCACTTATGAGCTGGAGATGAAATTCTAGGAAGAGCGTGAAGGAGGAGACACTCGAAAGAAATCAATAGCTCTTAAAGGGACAACTGAAAGTGAAGATGACGATGACGATGACGGTGAAGCAGAACTAGCACTATTAATAAGAAGATTCAAAAGGTGAAATCGCAAATATGGCAATCCGGTCAAAAACCAAACAAGTAAAGAGCAGATTAAACAAAGCACTAGACAAACCAGAAGAACAGAAAATCATCTGTTACAAATGCAATAAACCCGGTCATATCAAGCCAAATTGTCCCCAAAATCGACTCAGTCAAGGAAATAAACTGAAAAGGAGAAGTTTTGCAGCTACTTGGGATGAAAGCAATGAAGATGGAAGTGACAACACTGGCAGTGAGAGTGAAAAAGCAAATTTGTGTCTTCGTGGTGAAATAACTGACAGTGATGATGACGAGCCAGGTGAGGTATCAAAACTTACTCATTCAGAATTACTTATATATTTTCACGTGGTAAATGGGAGTTTTGAACGACTTAGGGAGAAATATGCTAAACTTGAATCACAAAAAGATACTTTGATAGATTTAAATGATCAACTTGATCAATTAGTTAAAAACTACCAAAATAAGGCCCTAAGTGTGAAAAGTGTCCATTGTTTGAAGAAGAATCGAAAAATCAGAAATTAATATAAAATCACTTGAAAATGAAATTTTGATTTTGAAAGAAAGTGAAAATCAAAGATGAGAAAATTCTATTAAAAGGTGCACACAATTGTTAAACGAAAATGAATCTCTAAAAAAAACGTCGAATAACTATCAACAACCATAGATAAATTTTCAAAAAGTGAAAAATCGTTGAATATGCTCTTAGGGAACGAACTGTTAATACAGTCAGACAAGTACTTGGATATAATCAATCTGAACCTGTTAAAAGAAAAATTAATCAAGTCAATTCAATATGCAAAATTTATAGAAAATTTGGACACAATGAAAATAATTGTTGGTATAGACCCAAACACGTAAAAACCATTCCAATTTGGGTTCCAAAAGGCACAAATATGAAATCTCTCAAAGTTAAACAAATTTGGTTGCGAAAGGAACATATATAAATAGTTTTGGGTCTCCATAAAATTATTTTTCAAAATCAATTACCACTAACAATCATGGACCTATAAAAACAAATAGGTCACTAAACTCTCTTCTTGTGTAGGTATGCTGGCAGGCTAAGGAACAACAACAATGGTACTTGGATTCTGGCTGTTCCAGGCATATGACAGACGATAAATCAAAGTTCCTTAGCCTAGAAAAGTACAGAGGTGGCAGAGTCACAATGGGAAACAATGACAAGTGTAAAATTTTCGGTAAAGGTAAAGTGGGTAACAATACATTTACCTTGAATGACGTGCTATATGTTGAAAATCTGCACCACAATTTGATATCAATCAGCCAGCTATGTGATAAAGGTATGAATGTTATTTTTGATTATGACTTGTGCAAAATTATTGACAAATCATCAAATGAAATCTTATTTTCAGGTAAGAGATCTCTATCTTTTGATGATCTCACCCTTTCAAAATGTTTCGTAGTTAAGGATATAGAAGTAAATTTATGGCGTAGACGATTAGGGCATGCCCGCATGAACTTGTTAAACAAATTAAAAAGGAAAAATTAGGTAAGACGATTGCCATCACATGATTTCGAAACAGAAAATTTATGTAAAGCATTTACCTTGGGAAAACTTAAAAAATCATCATTTCATGCCAAAAACAATGTAAGCACTTCTAGAGTTCTCGAACTAGTTCATATGGATCTGTTTGGACCTAACGACATTACTAGCTTAGGTGGTAAGAAATATTGCTTTGTGTTAGTTGATGATTACTCAAGATATACATGGGTATATTTCTTGGCTAAAAAATCAGAAACGTTTTCATACTTCACAAAATTAGTTCAAAATGAAAAAGGGTTCCTATTGTTTCGTTAAAAAGTGATCATGGTGGAGAATTTGAAAATTATGAATTTGAAAACTTTTGCGATGAAAATGGTTTTAAATAAGAATTTTCTGCACCACGTACTCCATAACAAAATGGAGTAGTTGAAAGAAAGAATCGAACATTGCAAGAGTTGGCTAGGTCTATGATAAATGAGTATAAGCTACGTTTGCATTTTTGGGCAGAAGCAGTAAATACAGCTTGTTATGTAATGAACAGAGTTATGATTAGATCGATTCTTAACAGAACACCCTATGAGCTATGGTTCAAAAATAAGCCAAACATTGCTTACTTCAAAGTATTTGGGTGTCCGTGCTATATTCTCAATACAAGTGATCAATTAGGAAAATTCGAAGCAAAAGATGATGAAGGCATATTCATGGGATACTCTTCTAGAAGCAAAGCTGATAGAGTCTACAACAAAAGGAATAAAACAATTGTGGAGTCAATCAATGTGAAGTTTGATGAAGGCATTAATGAATGGGAAATGGTCAAAAGCAATGTTGAAGAGGAGAACGAAAAAGATGAGAATGAAAAACCAAAAGAAACCGCAGCAACAAAAGAAGTCCGAAGAAATCTAGATCCAGAGAGATTGAAATTCAAAGCAGATCATCCTCCAGAATTGATAATAGGAAATCCTATCACAGGTGTTCAAACTCGTTCCTCCTTTAGAAATTTGTGTGATCTATGTCTATATAGTGGATTTATTTCAGAAATAGAACCCAAAGACATAGAAACAGCTCTTAATGATGAAAATTGGTTTATGCCCATGCAAGAAGAGCTAAATCAATTTGACCGAAATGATGTTTGGAGTCTAGCACCAAGACCTAAGGATTATCTAGTTGTAAGAACAAAATGGATTTTCGAAAATAAATATGATGAATGTGGAAATGTGATTAGAAATAAAGCTAGATTAGTCGCTAAAGGATATAATAAAATTGAAGGAGTTGACTTTGATGAAACTTTTGCACCAGTAGCTAGACTAGAATCAATTAGGATATTGTTAGCTTTTGCTTGCTACAAAGGATTTAAATTAAGACAAATGGATATTAAAAGTGCATTTCTCAACGGAATTTTAAAAGAAGATGTATTTTTTGAACAACCAGAAGGTTTTGAAAGTCATGAATTTCCTAACCATGTACATAAGCTTAAAAAGGCATTATATGGATTAAAACAAGCTCCTAGAGCTTGGTATGAATGCCTTAGTAATTATCTTCTTGAAAATGGGTTCAAAAAGGGCTGTGTAGACACCACACTATTTCTTTTGCATGGAAACGATGATCTTTTGATTGTTCAAATATATGTTGATGACATCATTTATGGCGCTACTAACAATTTGTTGTATGAGAAATTTGAAAACCGTGTTATTCAAGTAATTTGAACAAGTCAGAGATCAATCCCAAGCATTAGAACAAAATCAAATGGCCGAGATAAATCAAGTGACGAATTCAGATAAATGTATACAAACGAAAATCAAGGATCTCGAATCCTATATAAAAAAGTAACATCATCGGCAATTGCAAGATCGAGAAAAAGCAAGCAAATCAGAAGAAGCAAAATGAAAAATTTACATACCAAATCAAAGTCGAACTCGATCAAGGAGGAGGAGCAGCGAATGAATCAATTGAAGTAAGCAATCGAAGCACCAACCATCAATTTAAGCGGCGACTTCACAAAGCCCTAATTTTAGAGCTAAGAGGAACGAACAAAAGAAGGAACGAGGCCATTGTTAAACAAAGGAGCGGACCGAATAAATAAGGAGAATAATATTGGGCCGACCATTTCTTTCTTTAATATTGGTTTATATTAAAAAGGAATAATTAGGGTTTTGGTTTTTAATTTTTTTTAAATTTTGTATTTTCTTTTGAAAATTGTGTAATTTCTAAGCGTGTGACTAGGGGACAAACTACGTGGCATAGTTTGAGAATTCGCAACTCAGTGGCTGAGTTGTGGCAGGGTTTTGAGCGTATAGTTAGGTTAGTCAGTAGCGGGTGTCGCGAATTTACGTGTGTAAGCGTGTGACTACTTAATTTTTAGTGGAAACCTTGGGGGCAGCACGTAGGCAGGGTTTTACCGAAGCTAGGTAAATTCTGCGTCGTTCTATTTCTACATTTATTATTCTGCTATTATCTGTGCTGCTATTATTTTGATATATCCATGTTGAAATAATTTTATAAGCTTCCGCAATAATTTTTATAATTAATAGCATCACCCTATTCACCCCCACTCTAGGGTGAAATCGATCCTACATTTTAATCATCAAAACTCTAGGGTGAAATCGATCCTACATTTTAATCATTCCCGGTTGATGAGGTTGAAGCTAGTTTTACTTTTAGAAGAGCATCCATAATTGGAATGCCAACACTACATTCCAGACCACGATGCAAATGATAGCATTCGTCCATACAAGTTGTTCTGGGTCTGAACAAATCGAATTTCCAAAATCACCATCTTTATTATATTCATAATATTACAATTCGTGACGCACAAATCAGATCGAATTGGTTTTCAGATAATTAAATTTGATCTCGGTCTCTTCGAAACGATGAACGAATTTGGCCAGATTAGATAGCCGGTAATTTAACTATCAAATTTCAAACAAACAGTCACTAGGCCCATATTTAAATCTTCAAAAAACATTTATTTCAAAATATCCTTACAAAGTTATCTATTCAAATCTCTTCTTGTAATTCAACACTTGAAAACTATTCCAAAAACTTATATTCATAACATGATATTTTCAAATCATTTTTTACTTCAACACTTAGTGAAATATTTTCAAATTCGATTTATAATCCATTACTTAGAAAAAATATCTCTATATAAATCCTTCGTTACTATAATATTCCCAAAACCTTTCTTTTCAGCACTTAGGAAAATATCATTAATCTATTTTCAGAAATCATTTCTAATATCAGTACTTAGGAAATATTTAATAACTTATCTCATAAATCCTCGGAATTCATGTTAATATTTTTACATTTTCCAAAATCGATTATACTCACTTATAATCTCGTCTATCCATTTGTAACTTCTTTATGAATTCAAAATCAATCTCAAAGTTCTTGTTTCTAACATTTCAGAAATTTCCTTAAATTTCTAGAATTTCGTTATAAGATTTCCTCTTATAATATCACATCTGTTAAATAAACCTCGTTTACAAATCTCGAGAGGATTTATAAATAAGTTCCAATCATTCTAAATCCCTCTATATATATAATATGTATTTTTAAAGAATAATAATTTATTTTGAAAACAAGTTTAAGTAATTATTTAAAAAATTAAAGCACTTTAAATAAACATCAATAACTCATTTCTTATTTCATTTTAAAAAAAACTTATCGATTTACAAAGCTGATTATAAAAATTAGAATTCATTTCAATAAATATTAAATATTTGAACAACTAACTTTCTCGAAATATCTTAATCTAATAATAGTTTTTAAACTACATAATATGATATATAAAATCCCATTTTTTGAAAACGAAACTAAGTTCTTGAGGAAAACTATTTTTAGAATTGCAACACAGCCGATTTTATACTCATAAACCTCTCTCGGTATATTATTTCCAATTTTACGACTATTTCCAAGTTCCAAAAAAGAATCTACTATTTTCCTCAAAATTGATTTCCATATTTCATTTTAAATCCACATCGTGAATTTATATTCCCAATTTATCAAATGATATCATTCCACTTTATTTATAAATATTGTTTTAACCTTATAAACTCATTTCCAGTTTATAACCAATTTATAATAATAAAATCCTTTTTATAATCGATTTCTATCTAAAATTCCAATTGGAAAATCTATTTCCCAATAAATCTAACTACCATTCCAAATCTACTCAAAATTCGATTTCAACTTCCATTTATAATTTACGACACATTGTTAAAAACTGTTGTTCTAAATTCCTTATAAAAATAAATTTCAAGAATATTATTTGAAAACTATTTGAAAATATGTTGGTGAATTCCAAATCAAATCTTTTTATTTAGTTCAAATTTCATTCCTTATCAAATATTCCAAATAAATATAAATATTTTGTTTTCATAAATTTCCTTTTTAATTTTTTTTTAAACTTGAAAAATATCCTTTACGGTATTGAAATACGAAAATAAGGCCAGCGCTACTATAGCATCCAATAAATCAAATCATATAACAATCTATAACATATTATTTAATCACATCCGATATCTCTATCTATGAAAAACGGTCAATACATTTTTATGGAATTCAGTTGGATCCCTCCAACCTGTTTTCCTGCATCCCCGGATGTTATTTAACATAAAATTCCAATCCCGCTTCGAGGCGGGATATCGCGGTAACATTGGGTCATCTGCTACTGGGGAACATAGTGTCTCATCCGCTCCAATCAGTGGAAATATATCCAACTACTTATATATACACTACTATTTATAATATAACATCCAATAGATAATAATATATCAACTCAACCAAGAATACTATAATTTATTTTAATTACTATAAATTAAATCCAGTAACCCAAATGAGGGAGATTTACTCACCTTGATTTTTAAATTTGCCAAACATCCAGATTTTGAATTATCTAAAATCCCAGCTGACTCTGAGAAATTCCAAACCAATTTCTACGCATGGTATTCGTTGACACGAATCCATTGCCGCTTGTTTCGTCCCAATCAGACCTAATATGAGAGAGTTATCAAAATTTTAATTTTTCGATATTTAAATTAATAATAATATAAACTAATGAAATGCTTGTCCTTAATCACAGTAATTATATTAAGTACTCATGTTATATACCTTAATCCCTAAGTAAAAATCACGTACGCATACCTGGTAACGAACAAAATCAACCATCATCAAACGACTTCTGCTCACCCGCTCCCAGTGTCACGCCTCCACCTTCGACTGCCCACTCTCTAGCGCCGTCGCAGCCCCACGGAGACCACCACACCCAATCGAACCCTCTGACCTATAACGCACCTAGTTCTGCCTTTGCCAAACCAAAATGCGACCCACAAGTGAACGACGCGCCAGCCTGTCTGACCCTAATGCCTCAGGCCGTCGCGACTTCGAACTCTGATCGAGGACAGACCACGCCATTTTGATTTTTTTATTTGAACCCTGAATTAATTTCGCTTCGAACGAGATTGAGGAAGAAAAAGGAAAATTGCATTTTTAAATGGGTGCAGCATGATTCAGACGTAGGGTGGCTCGAGAAAGGTAGGTCGGCTGATGTAGGGTTTGACTTTTTTTTTAATTTTATATTCAAAGTATCTCGTATTATATGCAGGGAAATCTCAAACTCCTATTAAGGTGTGTCGTCTGGCATTCCTAATGATATACTGCTATTCCAAACCAAATGGAGCAAGTTTTGAGTCCTTATTCGATCGTATGAGGAAGATAGCTTTTTGAACCCAATTATAATGTTAAATTTATGATATTGATTTCAATGCATTTCTATCCCGTACGACAATACGTTAACTCCAAACGCTATGAAATTTGAAATCCAATAATAATACACTATTACGATTCAATGGAACTAGTTTCGTTAAATTCCGAGACTATGCCTCGAATCGCTATTTTAACGCGTCGATAAAAACGATGATTTCAAAAATTGGCGAAATCGCTTGAAATTTCAGTTTTAAAAACTTATTAAATCAATTATAATTCAATAAAATTTATATCAACATTTGAAATCATTTCGATTCATATTAATTCAAAATTTCAATCATCCATACTATTCCAGTATTAAATTCACTATTTCCGAATTACAGTGAATCATTATATTTTGAAATTTAAATTCATTCTATAATTTCAACCAAAATCTTCATATTCTAAAATCGATTCATATCCCAAATCCCATATTTAAAATCATTTAAATATTCAAAATCAAATGGCAGAAAACCTGGGTCGTTACATAAGATGTGTAGGCGATAAATCCATCCAAATGACACATCACTAGCAAAGGTGACGTATGAACGTTAAGATTCAAATTATTCAGTATTAGTCGGTTGCTGAATTTACACCTTTGAGTCGCTCAACCATAATGATAATTACTCTAAATAAACCACACGATTTAATAAAATTACAATCATTTTAAATTAGTTAAATTAATTAATATTTTTGAAATACAAATTACTATATTTTATTTGATTTGTTTGTATACCATTTGCATTTAATAAAGCGTGTAAATAAAAGTTATAAACGCACGTATCGGTATACGATATTGATTGATTGTTTAAATTAGATTAAAATTAAATAAATGCTAAACGGGTTAGGATCATTTGAGGACCATATCGCCTCCATGTTTGGCCGCCTACATGAGAGAAATAGAATAAGTTTTCAAAAGAATTAATATAGAAAAAAGAATAATATAAAGAAGGTAAAAAGTCTCTCTTTAATTTGGCATCGATTACCTTCTTTATTTTACTATTTTCATAAGCTTTTGCTATTTATTTTTTCTTTTCTGTAAATTTTCTGGTTCTCAGCTTCCTCTCTAATGACTAAAAATATAAGAGCTTCCATGGCTTCAAAATTCCTAAAGTACACATCATATCAATTTATTAAAAGTGGTTTATCCCTCTTGATCGTTGCGAAATCTTTAGGTTGATTTTCGAATCTAGTTTTTTTAATTCATTGTTCAAGGTATTATTTATTGGCTAAATCCAAAGGTAATTTTCTTTTTTAAATTCACTTATGCATTTATATAATTTGATATAATTAGACTTTGTATAATTCACCTAAAATTTTAATTATTGGTCTTGCCAAATGTAAATCAAACCTCCCTTATATCTATTTGATTAAAACATGATTATATATTATTTGGATTCAGATCTATGTTTGTTCATAATCTCTCTTTATTGAATGTTCATGATAAATTGATATGTTTTGAATTCCATATTACTTTTGATAACTTGTTATTATTATTTGTATTGTTTAGAATAGTAAATCATTGTCACAAACTTACACATGCCTACTTTGTCCTGATTTATTTTATTTTATTTTTGAAACTTATGAAATTGAAAATTGATTTTGAATGAGATTGTTTTTAATGTAATTATGTAACATTTACATACTCTAATGAAAATAAATAGTATATGTTAAGTTAACCACAGTTCTCTGAAATTTATCTTTAATTCCATATGGCGAATACTTGTATATAATTGTTTCAATCCTTGTTTAAAAAAACTTTAATTTGAGATTAATGAATGGATGTTATTACAAATTTAATTCTTTGTGGCTTTCTATATTTAAAGTCTCGTTTAAATCTAAATCACTGTTTCATTCCTAAATTCATAAGTTTAATGAAAATTGTTAACTTTGAAATCAAAACTTATTTGTATAAATGTATATACACGTATATCATTTGCTATAATGTTTACAAATATATGTTATCGAGATCTATATTATTAAATTATGTTAATTATAAACCAACTTTTCCATGCAGGTTAAGCAGATAATAAACCACATATGACCCACTCAAATGGAACAGAAAGACATATAGTTTGAAAAAAGAAGAAGGAAGAAGATAAGAAGAAAACTAAACAACATAGAATCCCACAGCGGAACGAATAATCTATGATATACAGAAAATCTTTACACAAAAGCAAACTGTAATATATATATATATATGTATGTATGTATATATACAGACAACAATCGGAGTATACTAATCTATTTCTGCCCGGACAGTTATAACAACTTGTCCTCATAATTGCTGATAAATACAATCAATGGACAACATAGCGGAAAAATAACCATATACGCAAATACGCTTCCAGATCTCCAGCTCGTCCGCTGAAACTTCAAGCATCCAAACTAAATATGTAATCTGCTCGACCTGACCCGAACATTATAATACAAAAACACCTAAGTCAGTTTGGAAAACCACATGAGAAAACACACCCAACTAGATTTTTAAGTTATAAAAACCATTGAAACCAAAAGTATCTCGTAAAATCATGCCGCACATAACTATGGATGGGTTTTTACCTTACGATATCCAAATCATTTTATATAGAAAATGCATTGATATTATAATAATGCCTAAGGGTTAAAGTAAAATATAAATACAGCTGAAATGCTTGCATCTCACATTTCAGCATAATTGGGCACAACAAAGTCTTTACGGTGCTTATTGGAGAATGGGTTCCATATAATGACCGAGCTACTGGGGTACAACCTATCACGGTTCATCTCTAGATAAAATAACATCGAGGACCTCGATGGGATCCGCTGCTAACACAGAACCGGCCTACCACTTAACCCGTAGTACTGAATATGATTATCCCTCCATTAATGGGCCCCAAAGCATGCAAATGAGAGATAATATCGACAGTAGATAGGGATGATCATACCCTACTATATCTCCCCAGTTTTAGTCATTCTCAGTTGATGAGGTTTGAGACTACGTTTTACCTTTTATAAAGTACTTTCCACTTTGAATGCTAATAGTGCCCTCCAGGCAACAATGCAATGCCAACATTCATCCATACAAGTTTGTTCTGGGACTGAACAAAACACTTTAGAGCTTCGTACAGAAAGTCGCATCGCTAATAAGAAAGAAAGGGATAGAAAAGAGAAAGAAAGAGAATAAAGAAGAAACAACACATCAGAATCTAAACAGAGGAACGAATAAATTATATTAATAACATAAAATATTACATAGTTTACAACCACTATCAGAATACACAGATACATTACATACTAGACATTTATAAACACCTGCCTAGTATTTACAATAAATACAACTCAGAGACAACACAGAACACACAGCGGAATTACTATATATCTAACGCAGAAGCCTCCTGCTCCATTGCTCCTCCAATATTCGTCACAGCTAACCTGAATCCCTTGGCTACTCGTAAAAATTTGAGTACCCAAGAGTTTAAGAAAACAAAGAATAAACTCCGGGTCAGACATGTGTCTGGTGTGAGTAACAGGTTTAAGTTGCTTAACTTTCAAAACACTTTAAAAAGGAAGGTATCACGTAAGACTTCCCAAACATAAACAAGGAAAAGTTTTTACCTTACGCTAACCAAAACATTTGACAGGAAATCCAGTGATATTTCAAGTAAATATGAAATAGCCGAAATTGTTAGATGATTAAATTCCAGCTACTAGCCACAAAAGTGGGTAATACAATCAAAACCGTTGGCACTTATTGGATTTTGGATTCCATACAATGGCAGGGCTACTGGGGTACCGCCCGTCACAGTACGTGGCCTAGATCAACGTACCGAGGAGCCACCCTAACTCCCCTACAACACAAGGCCAGACCCATTCCTTACTGAACAGTTTCGAATAAGACAACCCCGCAGTTGGTGCGCAATTCGAACCGCCCACACAGCCGAATAAAAAGGGACTTCTAGACAAGGGAAAATCTTGCTCTTTAGCGGGAGCTACCCACGAAGCCTTGCTACACCTCCCCTGTTTTAGCCATTCCCGGTTGATGAGGCTTGAGGCTACGATTACCTTTAGAGGACACATCTCTTAGAATGCTCATCGTCCACCTGACGATGTTCTGAAAGCATTCAATCCATACAAGTTCGTTCCGGGTTCGAACGAAACTGAAGGCATTATCTCGTTACACTCGTTTTGGAATCACCCTCGGAGTTAACGACGATAACCCTTGCACTCTAAATCTCCATCTCGAGCCTGTAAGTACTATTTCCATAAAACTCATCACGGAATCACCCCCAAAGTTATACTGACCAATAGTCCTTACACCTCGAGTCTTCACTCTTCACATAAGATTCACGACCTATCGTAAATTTGGATTGATGTGGTTTTCGGATATCCAAATATGGAAACCTAATCCCGGTCTCATCGAAATCCAAAATGTGTCTTTTAGGTCCAAGTTGTTTTAGAGTTTAAAACAATTCAATAACATTATCTACATACACAGATAGATAATTCACAGATTCACAAAAGATAATTATTATTATCATAACCACAGATAATCCATATTATCATTATCAAAAGATATCCATATCATCATCAAAATGCAACCAATGCATCCATATCACTCAACATTCTAATCTCATAGCTCAGATTCAAACCATTCAAGGCAACCAATATTATCCACTTATAAGCAATGACTTATAATCATATTATCTATAATTAATTTAAAATGAATTAAATTAATTACATCATCTTTAATTAATTTAAAATGAATTAAATTAATTACTTACACAATATAAATCTTGCTTACATCAACATTAATTAATTACAAATTAATTAATTAACTAACCTCTAATTTATCATCTTAATTAATCACCCTTGATTAATTATACTTAAATTAATTTCACAAAATTAATTACCCTAACCAAATACAGTAATTAACCTATAATTACCACATTAATTAATTAACTATAATTAATTACATTTAACCTTAATTAATTACAGTTAATTAATTACACTTAATCACTTATTATTGATTAATTAATATTAATTAATCAATCTTAATTACTTCATTAATTATATTAATTAATGATCTTTAATTATATTTAAATTAATTACTCAATTAAATTAATTACTTTCAGTAATTAATCTCACTTAAACCATAATTATTAATCACCTTTGATTAATCTCAATATGTAATTAACTACCCTAAATTACTTATCAGATTAATTATTCCTTAATTAATTTCTTTAATTAATCCCTTGATTAATTATACAAAGTAATTTAATCCCAATCACTTCACAATTCCATCATTATCCATTAATTTCATCTAGTAATTATCTTTAATTACTTCACTGAGTAATTCTTCTTCATTAATTACATCAGGTAATTATTATCAAATCCAGTGTTTAAAATTAATTAAACTAAATTAATCTAAACCAATCACAATAAACTCCATTAATTACATTAAGTAATTAATGTCTTAATTACTTTCATTTAAGTAATTAACTTAAATAAATTTATTATCATTAATAAATTCATCTAATTAATTATTAAAAATTAATCATATTAATTAATTACTAAATAAACCTTAGTTAATGAGCATCATTAACTATTTGACATTCTTTAATTACTTATTAATTATCTCTAATTTAAATTAATCCAAATTATTAATTATAAATTAAATAAATATGTCATTCCTTCATTATCTTATTTATTAAATTATTTTAACATCTTAATCATTTCTAAGATAATCCATTCCTTAATAATAATTACATTAATATTAAGGTGTACTTAGAATATTTCGTTTTTAAATTTAAATTCAAATTCCAATTTGAATCCAAAATTCAAAATGATATTTATTTAAGTATTAACCAATTTAAATTCCAATTTTTTCTTTTTAAAATAAATGTAAATCACATTAATTACTTTATTTAAAACTTATATAAGATAAGCCTTTAACCAATTTGCTTAATTTCATTTAAAATTAAGTTTAAAGTACATTACCATTTAAATTTCAAATTCCAGTTATCAAATCATTAGCTTTCTTTTATAAACTTTTTTTTATAATGTCTTCATTCAAAAGGAAAATCAAATTAAAATATTTGTTTTAAACAAATTTACTTCTAATAAACAATTTAAATTTAAACTTGTTTGAAAACATTCAAATTCTAAAATTTATTCAAATATCCAGATTTGAATTCAATACTCTTGAACCCAATCCTTATTTAAATCATTTGAACTTAATCTTGAAATTGAACTCTTGCTTTACACCTTGATTTTAAATCCCTTTATTTAAAATACAAATTCATTTTTAAAAACCTGAAGATTAAAAGATCTTTAAGAAAACTATACTTAAATTTAAATTCAAACTGCTAGTTAAAAATTAACTTTCAGATTTAAAATGAAATTAAATTTTCAGAAAAACTGTCATGTTTTATATATTTTTTTATTTTAACTTAAAACTGAAATCCACTTTCAAAATTTAAAAACTTATAAGATTTCAAAATCCTTTAAAACTATAATTCATACTGCATATTTAAACTTTCTTTAAATCTTATCATAACAACTTATTCATTTAAATTTTGATTTAAAATCAAAACTACAGACAATTTCCAGAAAAAAGTGATACTACAACTTACCCGAGCTAACCCAAAAACACTTCGAGTCATCAGACCCATCCCTTCGAGCAAATCCTAACAAATATTCGAGTAATACTTCGAGTTCAAAAATACAACAATACCCAGTTTCACCAGAAACCCACAAATTTGCACGGTGCACGTGCACTGTGCCTCCAGCGATCTCCAACCACCTCCGGTGGTCTCCCTACGACAGCGACAAACCCCACGGCCCAACATGACCATCCATTCTTCCCTCCACAACCTAAAATCAAATTCGAATTTAATTTTCAAAACCTGGAACCAGACAGTCAAAACTCCACCAAAACCTGACATCGCCTCATCCAAGCATCCCCGATCACCAAAAATCCTGAAACACCGGCCACAGTCACGTCTACTACCATACTACCACCTCCCAAAATTCCAATGCACTAGGTCCACAGTAGAAGACGAGAATGATCGATCAACCCAACCTAGTTAAACTAGGGCTACAGACAGGAAATCAACATCACTGCTTCCATGGTGATTTGCATCACCATCACATATTTTTCCAAGCTTCATTGGTTACTACTCTACCCACAAACAAAATCCCGTTATCCCCAAATTGATAGATCATCAACAATCTCCAAATTCCCCTTTACAGTTAAACACAGAACTGTATGCTTATTTTTATTCTAAAAATTTTGATTTTAGTGTTGAAATTTATGTTTTTCTTTGTGTTTCCATTTTATGTTACTGAATCCATAATTTTAAAAAGTTTAATTTTCATTTTGTATAACAATCACAGTTGTTTCTCTTTTTTTTATTTCCAGAGACACTCAGATGTGATTTTGCTTGAATAAGTTTTAAAACATTTATCCATGATAAATCACACAACTTTTTGTTTATAAACCAAGTCCTATTAACAATTGTTTGGAAAGAAAATGAATTTAAATCTAAAACAGGAAACTATAATTCAAAAACAGAGTATATTCATTTTGGGAATAAAATATGCATACTACAGACTCCATTTTCATATATACATACTGCAGATTTAATCGTAGAAATAACAACAACCATATTTTATACTTAATTTTTTTTATTTAAAATAAAGTTACTCACCTTATAAATTCAAAAGACAGAGCCTCAAATTTGATTTGAGAAGTTTGAAAACTCTGAGCTCTTGGCTTTAAAACAGGAAATTCTCTTTGAAAACGTCCTTCATATGAAAGTCTTTTGATTCAAGAACTTGAATTGCTATGGAACTTAATTTTAAAGTGGCATGCTTGCTTCTTTTTTATTTGAAACTGCAGTTGTTTGCATTCCAGATGCTAAATGATGCAGATGCTTCCACACTTGAAAAAAATGCAGTTTTCGAATAAATTTGCTTTTAAACTTGAAGATGTGGAGGCTGTTTTGATGCAGGCTTCAAATTTTAAAATGAATTACATGCAAAAGGGATTGCATATTTGAACCGAGGCTTTTGAAGATGATTACTGACCTTTGTTTCAGGTCTGTGAAGTGGATTTTCAGAGTTGAAGATGTTTACAGATTTTTGTTTTTGAATGGAAGTGTTTTATTTTATTTTAGATTTGCTTGTCTTCAAATTTTTGGAAGAAGAAAAGGAGATGAGGGAAAGAAGTTTTATGTAAACTGAAATTATTAAAAATAAAAGCAAAAGAAAATGTTAAATTAAAATTTTGACACTTGTCTCACAATGTAACTTTTGTCAAAACTTTATTTTATCATTTAACAAGTGTTATGTAAGACCCTAAGATGTTACACTTGTCTTATAAAAGTAATTAGTATTTAATTAAAAGTTAATTAGTATTTATTTAGTATGTTATTATAAGATGGATGCAAACCTATGTTTAATAAATTAGTTAACATGTAGATAAATTTTAAAATGAATAAATCCAGTTTAATTTATAAAATAAAGTTTATACAAATATTTCAAAATCAAAACAAATTAAAACATTTATACTTTAAATTTCAAAGCTTGAATTCAAGTTCAAAAATCAAGTTTATTTACAAATTAACTACACAATTAAATTTGGAAAACCAATTATTTTTATTAAAAATTTGTTTGTTAAAATAATGTATTATTATATTTATAAAAATAACAACATTTAATAAGTATAATAATTTATAAAAGAAATTGTCTTCTTGTTAATAAATTATTTATTTTATCCAACTATATTTAAAAGAAAATCAATATAACCTTATTGCTATTTATTTAAATTTTAAACTTGAGTTAAACATATTTTAAATCATTTCAATATTTGTCTTATGTATTTAAAACCATATTTATTTATTAAATAACCTTTGAAAAGTTTAACTTTTAAATAAAATCATAATTCCCAATTTACTAAAGATATATATTTTATAGAAAACAAGAATTATTTATTAATTAAATTTAAAACAACACCCATTTACAATATATACAATATTCTATATATATTATAAATAGTAAACAATTTTTTGGATTTAAAAAGATAAAATCTATCAATTAACTATTTATTTTATTGGAATATTAAATTAATTCAAATCTTATTACAAAGATTATCAAATCAATTTAATTTTTATTTCAGATTATTAAATTGATAATGCATTCAAATTCTGGGTCATCACATTCCCCCCCCCTTAAAAGAATTTCGTCCTCGAAATTTAAAACAAAGGTAATTTAATAATCTATTTTAAAGATTAAATTTTAAAACACAAGCATATACCAATGATATGCTAACACACATAGCAATCAATTCACCAAATCAAACAAATCTAATTATCTAGAAAAATTCTGGATAGAACTTCCACGAGTTTCCCCGGTATAAATATCGGGATACTCGCTCTATAGATTCCAAACAATCAATACTATTTAGCTACAGAGCTCCTACTCATCTATATCTACAGAACTAGACAGCATATCAAACTACAGACGAGTCTGATTCAACAACCAACCTCTATAACTGCTGGTTCTAAAACCAGAGATCGACCATATACGTACTCCCCCAGAGATACGTGGAACTCATCGAATCCCAGTTATCCAAACTGGCAATTCAATTCTGAAAACCAAGCACTGGTCCAACCAAAACACAGATAAAAGATCCAAACATCACTGAGCTAGCTTTCTAGTCTTACTCAAAACTTATATCTCCTGAATCAGAGAAAGCTCCAACAACAACGAAGTCTCCAATTTCGAATTTCAAATTTCTCCATCCCTTATCCACAAAAGTTTTCAGACAATCCTGGGCTGCCAACATCCAAACTGATCAGCTTAACCCTTGCTGATTTCTCCAAAACAATCAGAACCAAAAACAACCCAACACGATGATCTCCTCAAGATCAACCAAAACAAAAAACACAACTCTACTCCATAAATAGCAGAAGACAACAAACCCCTCCGAATCCGAAAAAGATAATCAGAAACACTTCCAAACTGCTTCCGCTGCACAATTCTGATCCGAAGTAGATAAGAAAATGCTAATGAAAAACACGAGCACAACTGGACATCACTTCCCAGAAATACGGTTCTACAGATCCATAAAGAAAACTTATAAATTCCTCCAAAACCTTAGTTGCTTCATCAAACTCCATCTCTAGGGTTCATTCTCCAACTAAACAGAACCACCGGTTCCATTCCTGGAATTCTAATCGATAAGAAAACTCAATCTCCAAATGCCGACGAACCTCTGTTTTCCCAGAAGACATCCAGGAAAAAAAATCTCTGACAATCCAAGAGAACACTCAAACAATCGCAGGTCACTTTTGCGATCAACCCAGATAAATTTCCAAAGAAAACTGTCCTCTCTTTACCAAACAGAACAACTTACGCTGGTCAAGCCAATCTATTGAAGAAACGGATTCACTCAGCAGCTTCTGAACTCCATCTTCAGAAAAACTACTCAACTAAGACCTCCCTGTCGGCTCACAGAACATTCCAAATTGCGTTACTAACACCAAACCAAACTTCCTGATCTAAAGTTCTTCGAGAAACTCGGACTTCAAAGCAAACAGAAACACCACAACATCCTAGTGAATCCAGCCACAATATCGAAACAGACATACTTCCAAAAACTTGTTCCAAGAAAACATCTTTGGAAACAATCCATAGTCACTGCATCTCATCACGCAGTTACAACTTCCTGAGGTATCAAAATACCATCACTTGCTCCAGCCCAATCGAACAGATCAAACTCTACTCACCAAACTCTGCACTTCAAAGATGTCTCCAAACCTTAATAGGTTTCTTTCAGAGATCGATGAAATACTTCATCACAACAAAGCTTACTCGAGACGGTATTAGGTCTACAGTCTCGACAGATACACTTTCAACCTCAAACATCAGACTCCAACCCATGGTAGTAATCGTGTTACACACACCACTACCTTATCCACCTTTATAATCTATATTGGAAAACCTGAACAGGTAACCCAACAGATAGGTAGAAATAGATAAATATATATAAAATTACAAATACGCTCTCTCAAGATAGACACCACTCCAGGGCCTAGGTATTCACTCAACCTAATGCTCTGATACTACTATAACGACCCGACTTCCAAACACACAGAAAGTCGCATCGCTAATAAGAAAGAAAAGGATAGAAAAGAGAAAGAAAGAGAAGAAAGAAGAAACAGCACATCAGAATCTAAACAGCGGAACGAATAAATTATATTAATAACATAAAATATTACATAGTTTACAACCATTATCAGAGTACACAGATAATACAACACATACTAGACAGTTATAAACACCTGCCTAGTATTTACAACAAATACAACTCAGAGACAACACAGAACACACAGCGGAATTACTATATATCTAACGCAGAAGCCTCCTGTTCCATTGCTCCTCCAATATTCGTCAACGCTAACCTGAATCCCTTGGCTACTCGTAAAAATTTGAGTACCCAAGAGTTTAAGAAAACAAAGAATAAACTCCGGGTCAGCATGGATCTGGTGTGAGTAACAGGTTTAAGTTGCTTAACTTTCAAAAACACTTTAAAAAGGAAGGTATCACGTAAGACTTCCCACACATAAACATGGAAAAGTTTTTACCTTACGCTAACCAAAACATTTGATAGGAAATCCAGTGATATTATAATAGGTCCAAGGTTTTCAAGTAAATATGAAATAGCCGAAATTGTTACATGATTAAATTCCAGCTACTAGCCACAAAAGCGGGTAATACAATCAAAACCGTTGGCACTTATTGGATTTTGGATTCCATACAATGGCAGGGCTACTGGGGTACCGCCCGTCACAGTACGTGGCCTAGATCAACGTACCGAGGAGCCACCCTAACTCCCCTGCAACACAAGGCCGGACACATTCCTTAATGAACAGTTCCGAACAAGACGACCCCGCAGTTGGTGCGCAATTCCAACCGCCCACACAGCCGAATAAAAAGGGACTTCTAGACAGGGGAAAATCTTGCTCTTTAGCGGGAGCTACCCACGAAGCCTTGCTACACCTCCCCTGTTTTAGCCATTCCCGGTTGATGAGGCTTGAGGCTACGATTACCTTTAGAGGACACATTGTAGGATCGATTTCACCCTAGAGGGGGGGTGAATAGGGTGATAGTGTAAATTATAAAAATTAATCGCCGAAGCTTATCAATTAATTTCAATTCAGATCACAGAATAGCAGCACAGATATCGCAGAATATAAATAACAGAATAAAACAGAACAACACAGAATTTACCCAGCTTCGGCAAAACCCTGCCTACGTGCTGCCCCCAAGGTTTCTACTAGAAATTAGATAGTCCCTCGCTTACACACGTAAACTCGCTATACCCGCTATTGACTAATCTAACTCTACGCTCAAAACCCTGACCACAACTCAACCACCGAGTTGCGAAATCCCAAACTACACACCGTAGTTTGTCCCCTAGTCACACGACCAGAAAATTAAAAACGGTTTAAAAGAAAATATAAATTAAAAACAAATTAAAATAACAAAACCCTATTTAAAAAAAAACAAAACCCAAATTAATAAACCAAAGGCCGGCCCCTTATTCTCTTCAACCCGTTCCTTTTATTTTTTTTATTTTTCTCGTTCGTGAAAAAATGGCCGCTCCTCAACTCAATTAGGGCTTTTGTTTGCTCCTTGCAATTCAAGCTAGGGTTGTGCAGAATTGAAACGCCGCTCAATCTCGTTCGATAGTAGGCTTCGATGCTTTTGATTTGCTTATGGCTTCTTCAATTTTGGATCGAATTCGTTCTGCTTTTTCGGTAATTATTTTCCTGCTTTTGCTTTTGCTGGTTGATTCTTGAACTCGATACTCTTGCCGATGATGATTTTGGGTATTATATAGGATTTGATTTCCTAGAATTACGTTCGTATATGTTGATTTGAATTTGTCAAATTCTTTATCTCGGCCACTTGATGATGCTTGAATGATTGAGATCGATTCTGACTTTTTCATACGCGTATAATTTCATTTCTTGCGTCCCACGGCTTTGAATCGATTTCGTGATGACCACGATTTTCGTTCCTTTTTCTGTTGACTTGTTAAAACACACGGCTTTGACAAATTTAGCTTTGTATCTGCAGTTTGGATATTGATGATTCCCTCTGATGCTTTGACTTTGGTCACTTATTTTGAAAACTGCAGCTTGATGCTTGCATCCCTCTTGTTGTTCACAGCCATTACATCCTTACTGCCATGTTTCGATGTCACTGATTTGTTTAGTCTCGACATTGACTGGTTTCATGCTTGTGTTGGTTCATTGGTTTACTGGTGCATATATGTTGCTTGTGTATACTTGTGTGGTGGTGCACTTGCCTTGTGATTCTGTTCATTCCTAGTTGCCTTGAGTAGCAGTGCTTCATGTTGTATTCATTTTTGAGGCAGTTTGCATTAGAGTGTACTTCGAGTTATGTTGAACTCCGTTGTGATTTCAGATCCCTCTGTGTTGCTTTGACACTGCATTGACCCATCTTTGTGCTGTTGATGTTGTCTTAGTTGTATTGTCACTTGGTCGACACTTGCAGTTGCACATTGAGTTGAATATGTTGGCACTGGAACTAGCTTGTATCTGTTCTCATTACTGTGTTGCATTCTTTAATGGTTCACTGTAGTATGTTGGTCTGTCATGAATTTGATATTTGAACTTCATTAGTTTGTTGGTCACTTGATTCACCTGCATTTGTGCATTGCCTTACTGTTGCTGTGCACTTCTGTTTGCTGTCATGTTCTTGTGCTCGAGCTTGCATACTGTTTTCATTTGTTATGTTGTTTGCAACAGTGTTTCATTTGCATAGCTGAACTTCATTGTTGCACTTGAGTTTTTGCTTCTGGCCTGCATGTAGTTTGCATATCACCTTGTTGCATTGTTGAGTCACTTGAGTGTGTTGATGGATGTGTGCATCAATGTACATGCTTTTGCCGCTGTTGCACTCTGGTCTGTCCACTGCAGTTTGTGTCTTGCCACTGACTTGCTTGCATTGGTGCTGTTGCAATTCGTTTCGGCCTGACCCTTCCATATGCTCTCTGATAATGTTGAACTTCACTGTTGCTGTTGTGATCACTTTCACTGCTGTTGCATGCATTTGTCTGGTTCTCGACCTATTGCATTTGACCACTGAACTTGACTGTTTAGTTTCATATTCATGTGTACTTTTGATTTGCGCTTGAGTTGAATCCAGTTACAAAAACTCGGGTTTGACCTTGTGCTCGTGTCATGGTTTTAAATATATTGCACGTGAGTTGAACCCGGCTTTCCATTTGGGTTTGACCTGTGCTCACCTGTCCCTGTAGCATTATCAAGTGTATATATCGGTTTGCACGGCCTTGTGGCATATACAGTAATACACTGTGTATGTCACAAGTTGTTCGTGTATGTTGAATTCAAATTTAAACAATGACGAACAACCCAAATAACTGAGGCAAATCATATTTTCAAAAATCATATTTTATTTTATTTTGCAAAAATATTTCTTTTTCAATTTTACTGCGTTAGTGAATATTTTTGTAGATTTCTCAGATGCTGGATTCAAACTGGAATGAAGTTGAAGATAAATACGAGTGTGAGTGATATGTAGTGAGGTGAATTGTAAATGTGAAATGTGATGTAATTGTAATCAAAGTTGTATAGTTATAGTGAGAGCTTGAAATTGTATACTATTCAAAATTGTAATAAATATTTGTTTGAATAAAATATTCGTTTGAATTCAAATTCCGTGTTATTTATTTTATTCAGCAAATATTTATTTAATCTGTGAAAATAAATAGTATATTATCAAATACATTTAAACGAATGTATATATGTTTATTATCATCAAACAAAAATCATATAAGCGCATATTCAACAATCTCCCCCTTTTGATGATAACAAACATATATTTAAGATTTTGAATATGTTAAATGTATTTGGTCATTGATATATTCTAATTGCTCCCCCTATTTAAATGCTTCCTCTCTATACGATGCTCCCCCTACATATATGCATACAAATAAAAATATGCAAATGATTCTAGATGCAAATAGAAAATTATTTGACCTTTGCTTGATTTTATTTGACAAAATCTTAACTTTTCTCTCCCCCTTTTGTTATCAGCAAAAGAATAATAGTGTTAGAGAAAATAGAGATAAAGTAATCGATATCAATCCAACATTAAAACTCAATTGAATATAAATATTAAATTTCAAAAAAAATCAAACAAAAATCATAAATATTTTGTTAGGCGCATATTCCACTTTTAGGGTGATGGAAATGATGTCATCATATAAAACCATACAGTTGTGTCTATTTGTGGTATTTTTATATCAGGAATTTGAATATCTACTAACCATACATAACCGTTAGGACTTTTAAATGAGATTAGTAGTATTCCAAATTTATTTTAAAAAAAAAATGAATTCAAGTATCTTCTAACCACGCATAACCGTGAGGACTTTTAAATGGGATTAGAATCAACTTGTTTATTTTTAAAAAAAATCAACTTTTGATATGTGTTCCATACATGCATAACCGTGAGGACTTTTAAATGAGCATGGAAGCACATAACAAATTCCAAGTAATTCACCCATGCATAACCGTGAGGACTTTTAAATGAGAGTGAATACTTTGGTATTTATTTATTGTTATTTTTTTTTTATTTTTTTTTTATTTTTTTTTTAAAAGTGTAAAAATGAAAAACGAACAATTCCTGTTTAAAGTACCACATATCGACAAACTATATAGAATTTTGATGAGTGATGGTTGATAGAAATATGATAGGTATAGAGATGGTCATGGAATTTTTTACCAACAAAAAGTTTTATAACTCTTGTTTACATTTCTAAAGAAATTTTCTAATTATACTTTCTCGAGTTGTAATATATAATCAATATCAACACTCATCACTTTTTCAATCACTATTTTTCTTTTCGATGATTTGTAGAGAGAAAAAAAATGTTAAATATTCAGCAAATTTCTAAAACACCTAGACTGAGTCGTAGTTTACAAAAACTATTTTCTGGTAGGGGTTTTGTAAAGATGTCTGCCAATTGAGAATCAGTTGAAATAAAATTTATGCAGATATTTTCTTTGGAAATATGATCTCTAATAAAATGATGTCTTACATCTATATGTTTTGTTCGCGAATGATGTACAGGATTATTTGTGAGATCAATTGCGCTTTTGCTATCACACATTAGTGGTACACGTTTAAAATTTAGGCCATAGTCATGCAAAGTTTGTATCATCCATAAGATTTGAGCAGAGCAACCACTCAAAGCAATATACTCTGCCTCTGTTGTGGATAATGCAATACAATTTTGTTTTCTACTCGACCATGCAACTAATGTATGTCCTAACATAAAACATGCTCCACTAGTACTTTTTCTATCAACCAAATTTCCAGCATAATCAGCATCTGAAAAACCTTTCAATTCAAAATTATCATTTGATGGATACCAAAGACCAAATCGTGGGGTGTGCAATAAATATCTTATAATTCTTTTAACGGCTTTTAAATGAGATTCTTTTGGGTTAGATTGAAAACGCACACATAAGCAGACAGAAAACATGATGTCAGGTCTAGGGGCGGTAAGATAAAGGAGTGATCCAATCATACCTCTGTACTGCTTTTGATCAATTGTCTTACCCTTTTCATCTTTGTCAAGTTTAAGTGTTGTACTCATGGGAGTTCTTGCTGGTTTAGCATCTTTCAATCCAAATTTGTTGACAAGTTCCCTAATATATTTTGTTTGAGAAATGAATGTGCCTTTATTGCTTTGTTGGATTTGAAATCCTAAAAAGAATTTTAACTCTCCAACCAAGCTCATTTCAAATTTTTCCTGCATGACTTTTTCAAATTTCTCATACAATAACTTGTTAGTAGCACCATAAATGATGTCATCAACATATATTTGAACAATCAAAATATCATTGTTTTCATGCAACAGAAATAGTGTGGTATCTACACATCCCTTTTTGAACCCATTTTCAAGGAGATAAGAAGTAAGACATTCATACCAAGCTCTGGGAGCTTGTTTTAATCCATATAATGCCTTCTTTAGTTTGTATACATGGTTTGGATATTCATGACTTTCAAAACCTTCTGGTTGTTCAACAAACACATCTTCTTTTAAAACTCCGTTAAGAAAAGCACTCTTAATGTCCATTTGTCTTAGTTTAAATCCTTTGTAACAAGCAAAAGCTAACAATATTCTAATTGATTCTAGTCTAGCTACAGGCGCAAAAGTTTCATCAAAGTCAACTCCTTCAATTTGATTGTATCCTTTAGCAACTAGTCTAGCTTTATTTCTAATTATATTTCCAGATTCATCATATTTATTTTTAAAAATCCATTTTGTTCCTATAACTGGATAATCCTTAGGTCTAGGTGCTAGACTCCAAACATTATTTCGTTCAAACTGATTTAGCTCTTCTTGCATGGCCATGAACCAGTTTTCATCATTAAGGGCTGAATCTATGTTATTTGGTTCTATTTCTGAAATAAATCCACTATATAAGCACAGATCACATAGATTTTTAAAGGATGAACGAGTTTGTATACCTGCTATAGGGTTTCCAATTACCAATTCTGGTGGATGGTCTGTTTTGTATTTCAGCTTTTCTGGATCCAGATTTCTTCGGACTTCTTGAGTTGTGGTAGTTTCTCTAACATCAGCAGTTTCTTTTGGTTTTTCGAATTCATCTTTTTCTTTCTCCTCTTCAACGTTGCTTTTGGATGTATCCTGTTCGTCAATGCCTTCATCAAATTTCACATTGATTGACTCTACGATTGTTTTAGTCTTTTTGTTGTAGACTCTATAAGCTTTGCTTCTCGAAGAGTAACCCATGAAGATGCCATCATCAGCCTTTGCTTCCAATTTTCCTAACTGATCACCTGTATTAAGAATATAGCAAGGACATCCAAACACTTTGAAGTAAGCGATGTTTGGTTTTTTGTTGAACCATAGCTCATAGGGGGTTTTGTTAAGAATCGGTCTGATGATAACTCTATTCATTACATAACATGCTGTATTTACAGCTTCTGCCCAGAGATGCAGAGGTAGTTCATATTCATTTAACATAGACCTAGCCAATTCTTGTAAAGTTCGATTCTTTCTCTCAACTACCCCATTTTGTTGTGGAGTACGTGGTGCAGAGAACTCATGTTTGATTCCGTTTTCATCACAGAAAGTTTCAAATTCATAATTTTCAAATTCTCCACCATGATCACTTCTTAACAAAACAATAGAGACTTCTTTTTCATTTTGCACAAATTTTGCGAATCTTGTGAAGTATGAAAAAGTTTCTGATTTTTTAGCTAAGAAGTATACCCATGTATATCTTGAGTAATCATCAACTAACACAAAGCAATATTTCTTACCTCCTAAGCTAGCAATGTCATTAGGTCCAAATAGATCCATATGAATTAGTTCAAGAACTCTAGAAGTGCTTACATTGTTTTTGGCATGAAACGATGATTTTCTAAGTTTTCCCAAAGTACATGCTTTACAGATGTTTTCAGTTTCAAACTCATGTGATGGCAACCCTCTTACCAAACTTTTCCTTTTTAATTTGTTTAATAAGTTCATACTAGCATGCCCTAAACGTCTATGCCATAAATTCACTTCTATATCCTTAGCTACCAAACATTTAGAGAGGATGAGATCATCAAAAGATAGAGAATATATATTACCTTTCCTTTTTCCTGAAAATAAGATTTCTTTTGATGATTTGTCAACAATTTTGCACATGTCAGAATCAAAGATAACATTCATACCTTTATCACATAGCTGGCTGATTGATATCAAATTGTGGTGCAGATTTTCAACATATAGAACGTCATTCAAGGTAAATGTATTGTTACCTACTTTACCTTTACCGACAATTTTACACTTGTCATTGTTCCCCATTGTGACTATGCCACCTTTGTACTTTTCTAGGCTAAGGAACTTCGATTTATCGCCTGTCATGTGCCTGGAACAGACAGAATCCAAGTACCATTGCTGTTGTTCCTTAGCCTGCCAGCATACCTACACGAGAAGAGAGTTTAGTGACCTATTTGTTTTTATAGGTCCATGATTGTTAGTAACAAAATATTTAGAATGATAATTTTGTGGATACCCAAAACTATTTATAATTGTTCCCTTCGGCACCCAAATTTGTTTAACTTTGAGAGATTTTATATTTGTGCCTTTTGGAACCCAAATCGGTATAGTTTTCATATGTTTGGGTCTATACCAACAATTATTGTGATTGTGTCCAAATTTTTTACAAATTGTGCTCATAGAATTAACTTGATTAATATTGCTTTCAACAATTTTCGAATTATTATATCCAAGTCCTTGTCTAACCATATTAACAGTTTGCTTTCCTAATAGCATATTCAACGATTTTTCACTTTTTGAAAATTTATCTAAGGTCGTTGACAGTTGTTGGACTTGTGTTTTGAGAGATTTATTTTCGTTTAACAACTGTGTGCACTTTTTAATAGAATTCTCTCTCCTAGTATTTTCATTCTCTTTTAAAATCAGAATTTCATTTTCAAGTGATTTTATATTGATTTCCGATTTTTTAATTTCTTCTTCGAATGTTGGACACTTATCACACTTAGGGATTCTACATTGATAGTTCTTAACTAATTGATCAAGTTGTTTATTGCATTCTATCAAAGTATCCTTTTGAGATTCAAGTTTAGCATATTTTTCCCTAAGTCGTTCATAACAGCCATTTACTTCATGGAAATAAATTAGTAATTCAGAATGAGTGAGTTTTGATACCTCGCTTGGCTCGTCGTCATCACTGTCTGTAACTTCACCATGAAGGCACATATTTGCTTTTTCACTCTCACTCTCAGTGTTATCACTTTCATCTTCGTCAGTTTCATCCCAAGTAGCCGCAAAGCTTTTCTTCTTTAGTTTCTTTCCTTGATTTGATCGTTTTTGAGGACATTGTGGCTTGATATGGCCGGGTTTGTTGCATTTGTAACAGATGATTTTCTGATCTTCTGGGCTGTCTAGTGCTTTGCCTATTCTGCTTTTCAATTCATGATTTCGAGCTGGATTTCCGTATTTGCGATTCCACTTTTTGAATTTCTTTATTAGTAGCGCTAGCTCTGCTGCTCCATCATCATCGTCATCATTCTCATCATCACTTTCAGTTGTTCCTTTGAGAGCTATTGATTTCTTTCGAGTATCTCCACCTTCACGCTCTTCCTTGAATTTCATTTCTAGCTCATAAGTGGTGAGATTTCCGATGAGTTCTTCGACTTTGAGTTGTTTTAAATCTTTCGATTCTTGAATGGCAGTTACTTTTGCTTCAAAGCTTCGTGGAAGGACTCTGAGGATTTTACGGACTATTTCCTATTCGGTGTATGTTTTTCCGAGAGCTTTTGATTTGTATACGATGTTGGAAAGTCGTCCGTACATCTCTTTGACATTTTCTTCTTTCGCCATTGTAAAGTTCTCGTATTCGCTGCTTAGCATGGCAAGGCGAGATTCTTTGACTTGAGATGTTCCTTCGTGAGTCACTTCTAATATGTGCCATATTTCCTGCGCAGTTAGACAATGTGAGACACGATTAAATTCAAATTGATCTAATGAACAGATAATAGAATTCATAGCTTTGGCATTAGTATTCTGTAATTTATTTTCTAGTTCTGTCCATTGTTCCTTTGGTTTCTCTATTTCCTGATCATCTACAGTTATAGTTGGTATTCTATAACCTGTCTCAACAATATCCCAAGCGTCAATGGTTTTCAAAAAAAAATTCATCCTATTTTTCCAAAAAGCATATTCACCATTGAACATTGGTGGTCTAACTATGGATTGACCTTCTGCAAAAGCATTATTAAAAGAAGCCATTTTAAAAATTCAAATTTTAAACAAAAACTGATTTTTTAAAAAAAATAGAATTTTTTTTTTAAAAACAAATGTTGACTTCTATTCCTAGCTCCGATACCACTTGTAGGATCGATTTCACCCTAGAGGGGGGGTGAATAGGGTGATAGTGTAAATTATAAAAATTAATCGCGGAAGCTTATCAATTAATTTCAATTCAGATCACAGAATAGCAGCACAGATATCGCAGAATATAAATAACAGAATAAAACAGAACAACACAGAATTTACCCAGCTTCGGCAAAACCCTGCCTACGTGCTGCCCCCAAGGTTTCTACTAGAAATTAGATAGTCCCTCGCTTACACACGTAAACTCGCTATACCCGCTATTGACTAATCTAACTCTACGCTCAAAACCCTGACCACAACTCAACCACCGAGTTGCGAAATCCCAAACTACACACCGTAGTTTGTCCCCTAGTCACACGACTAGAAAATTAAAAACGGTTTAAAAGAAAATATAAATTAAAAACAAATTAAAATAACAAAACCCTATTTAAAAAAAAACAAAACCCAAATTAATAAACCAAAGGCCGGCCCCTTATTCTCTTCAACCCGTTCCTTTTATTTTTTTATTTTTCTCGTTCGTGAAAAAATGGCCGCTCCTCAACTCAATTAGGGCTTTTGTTTGCTCCTTGCAATTCAAGCTAGGGTTGTGCAGAATTGAAACGCCGCTCGATCTCGTTCGATAGTAGGCTTCGATGCTTTTGATTTGCTTATGGCTTCTTCAATTTTGGATCGAATTCGTTCTGCTTTTTCGGTATGTATTTTCCTGCTTTTGCTTTTGATGGTTGATTCTTGGACTCGATACTCTTGCCGATGATGATTTTGGGTATTATATAGGATTTGATTTCCTAGAATTACGTTCGTATATGTTGATTTGAATTTGTCAAATTCTTTATCTCGGCCACTTGATGATGCTTGAATGATTGAGATCGATTCTGACTTTTTTATACGCGTATAATTTCATTTCTTGCGTCCCACGGCTTTGAACCGATTTCGTGATGACCACGATTTTCGTTCCTTTTTCTGTTGACTTGTTAAAACACACGGCTTTGACAAATTTAGCTTTGTATCTGCAGTTTGGATATTGATGATTCCCTCTGATGCTTTGACTTTGGTCACTTGTTTTGAAAACTGCAGCTTGATGCTTGCATCCCTCTTGTTGTTCACAGCCATTACATCCTTACTGCCATGTTTTGATGTCACTGATTTGTTTAGTCTCGGCATTGACTGGTTTCATGCTTGTGTTGGTTCATTGGTTTACTGGTGCATATATGTTGCTTGTGTATACTTGTGTGGTGGTGCACTTGCCTTGTGATTCTGTTCATTCCTAGTTGCCTTGAGTAGCAGTGCTTCATGTTGTATTCATTTTTGAGGCAGTTTGCATTAGAGTGTACTTCGAGTTATGTTGAACTCCGTTGTGATTTCAGATCCCTCTGTGTTGGTTTGACACTGCTTTGACCCATCTTTGTGCTGTTGATGTTGTCTTAGTTGTATTGTCACTTGGTCGACACTTGCAGTTGCACATTGAGTTGAATATGTTGGCACTGGAACTAGCTTGTATCTGTTCTCATTACTGTGTTGCATTCTTTAATGGTTCACTGTAGTATGTTGGTCTGTCTTGAATTTTATATTTGAACTTCAGTAGTTTGTTGGTCACTTGATTCACCTGCATTTGTGCATTGCCTTACTGTTGCTGTGCACTTCTGTTTGCTGTCATGTTCTTGTGCTCGAGCTTGCATACTGTTTTCATTTGTTATGTTGTTTGCAACAGTGTTTCATTTGCATAGCTGAACTTCACTGTTGCACTTGAGTTTTTGCTTCTGGCCTGCATGTAGTTTGCATATCACCTTGTTGCATTGTTGAGTCACTTGAGTGTGTTGATGGATGTGTGCATCAATGTACCGCTGTTGCACTCTGGTCTGTCCACTGCAGTTTGTGTCTTGCCACTGACTTGCTTGCATTGGTGCTATTGCAATTCGTTTCGGCCTGACCCTTCCATATGCTCTCTGATAATGTTGAACTTCACTGTTGCTGTTGTGATCACTTTCACTGCTGTTGCATGCATTTGTCTGGTTCTCGACCTATTGCATTTGACCACTGAACTTGACTGTTTAGTTTCATATTCATGTGTACTTTTGATTTGCGCTTGAGTTGAATCCAGTTACAAAAACTCGGGTTTGACCTTGTGCTCGTGTCATGGTTTTAAATATATTGCACGTGAGTTGAACCCGACTTTCCATTTGGGTTTGACCTGTGCTCACCTGTCCCTGTAGCATTATCAAGTGTATATATCGGTGTGCACGGCCTTGTGGCATATACAGTAATACACTGTGTATGTCACAAGTTGTTCGTGTATGTTGAATTCAAATTTAAACAATGACGAACAACCCAAATAACTGAGGCAAATCATATTTTCAAAAATCATATTTTATTTTATTTTGCAAAAATATTTCTTTTTCAATTTTACTGCGTTAGTGAATATTTTTGCAGATTTCTCAGATGCTGGATTCAAACTGGAATGAAGTTGAAGATAAATACGAGTGTGAGTGATATGTAGTGAGGTGAATTGTAAATGTGAAATGTGATGTAATTGTAATCAAAGTTGTATAGTTATAGTGAGAGCTTGAAATTGTATACTATTCAAAATTGTAATAAATATTTGTTTGAATAAAATATTCGTTTGAATTCAAATTCCGTGTTATTTATTTTATTCGGCAAATATTTATTTAATCTGTGAAAATAAATAGTATATTATCAAATACATTTAAACGAATGTATATATGTTTATTATCATCAAACAAAAATCATATAAGCGCATATTCAACACACATCTCTTAGAATGCTCATCGTCCACCTGACGATGTTCTGAAAGCATTCAATCCATACAAGTTCATTCCGGGTTCGAACGAAACTGAAGGCATTATCTCGTTACACTCGTTTTGGAATCACCCTTGGAGTTAACGCCGATAACCCTTGCACTCTAAATCTCCATCTCGAGCCTGTAAGTACTATTTCCATAAAATTCATCACGGAATCACCCCCAGAGTTATACTGACCAATAGTCCTTACACCTCGAGTCTTCACTCTTCACATAAGATTCACGACCTTTCATAAATTTGGATCGATGTGGTTTTCGGATATCCAAATATAGAAACCCGATCCCGGTCTCATCGAAATCCAAAACGTGTCTTTTAGGTCCAAGTTGTTTTAGAGTTTAAAACAATTCAATAACATTATCTATACACACGCAGATAGATAATTCACAGATTCACAACAGATAATTATTATTATCATAACCACAGATAATCCATATTATCATTATCAAAAGATATCTATATCATCATCACAATGCAACCAATGCATCCATATCACTCAATGTTCTAATCTCATAGCTGAGATTCAAACCATTCAAGGCAACCAATATTATCCACTTATAAGCAATGGCTTATAATCGTATTATCTATAATTAATTTAAAATGAATTAAATTAATCACATCATCTTTAATTAATCTAAAATGAATTAAATTAATTACTTACACAATATAAATCTTGCTTACATCGTCATTAATTAATTACAAATTAATTAATTAACTAACCCCTAATTTATCATCTTAATTAATCACCCCTGATTAATTATACTTAAATTAATTTCACAAAACTAATTACCCTAACCAAATACAGTAATTAACCTTTAATTACCTCATTAATTAATTAACTATAATTAATTACATTTAACCTTAATTAATTACTGTTAATTAATTACACTTAATCACTTATTATTGATTAATTAATATTAATTAATCAATCTTAATTACTTCATTAATTATATTAATTAATGATCCTTAATTATATTTAAATTAATTACTCAATTAAATTAAATACTTTCAGTAATTAATCTCACTTAAACCATAATTATTAATCACCTTTGATTAATCTCAATCTGTAATTAACTACCCTTAATTACTTATCAAATTAATTATTCCTTTATTAATTTCTTTAATTAATCCCTTGATTAATCATACAAAGTAATTTAATCCCAATTACTTCACAATTCCATCATTATCCATTAATTTCATCTAGTAATTATCTTTAATTACTTCACTGAGTAATTCTTCTTCATTAATTACATCAGGTAATTATTATCAAATCCAATGTTTAAAATTAATTAAACTAAATTAATCTAAACCAATCACAATAAACTCCATTAATTACATTAAGTAATTAATGTCTTAATTACTTTCATTTAAGTAATTAACTTAAATAAATTTATTATCATTAATAAATTCATCTAATTAATTATTAAATATTAATCATATTAATTAATTACTAAATAAACCTTAGTTAATGAGCATCATTAACTATTTGACATTCTTTAATTACTTTCTTTAATTACTTATTAATTATCTCTAATTTAAATTAATCCAAATTATTAATTATAAATTAAATATATATGTCATTCCTTCATTATCTTATTTATTAAATTATTTTAACATCTTAATCATTTCTAAGATAATCCATTCCTTAATAATAATTACACTAATATTAAGGTGTACTTAGAATATTTCATTTTTAAATTTAAATTCAAATTCCAATTTGAATCCAAAATTCAAAATGATATTTATTTAAGTATTAACCAATTTAAATTCCATTTTTTTCTTTTTAAAATAAATGTAAATAACATTAATTACTTCATTTAAAACTTATATAAGATAAGCCTTTAACCAATTTGCTTAATTTCATTTAAAATTAAGTTTAAAGTACATTACCATTTAAATTTCAAATTCCAGTTATCAAATCATTAGCTTTCTTTTATAAACTTTTTTTTTATAATGTCTTCATTCAAAAGGAAAATCAAATTAAAATATTTGTTTGAAACAAATTTACTTCTAATAAACAATTTAAATTTAAACTTGTTTGAAAACATTCAAATTCTAAAATTTATTCAAATATCCAGATTTAAATTCAATACTCTTGAACCCAATCCTTATTTAAATCATTTGAACTTAATCTTGAAACTGAACTCTTGCTTTACACCTTGATTTTAAATCTCTTTATTTAAAATACAAATTCATTTTTAAAAACCTCAAGATTTAAATATCTTTAAGAAAACTGGACTTAAATTTAAATTCAAAGTGCTAGTTAAAAATGAACTTTCAGATTTAAAATGAAATGAAATTTACAAAATAACCGTCAAGTATTATATATTTTTTATTTTAATTTAAAACTGAAATCCACTTTCAAATTCTAAAAACTTATAAGATTTCAAAATCATTTAAAACTATAATTCATACTGCAGATTTAAACTTTCTTTAAATCTTATCATAACAATTATTCATTTAAATTTTGATTTAAAATCAAAACTACAGACAGTTTCTAGAAAAACAGTGATACTACAATTTACCCGAGCTAACCCAAAAACACTTCGAGTCATCAGACTCATCCTTTCGAGCAAATCCTAACAAATACTCGAGTAATACTTCGAGTTCAAAAGTACAACAATACCCAGTTTCACCAGAAACCCACAAATTCACACGGTGCACGTGCACCGTGTCTCCAGCGATCTCCAACCACCTCCGGTGGTCTCCCCATGACGGCGACAAACCCCACGACCCAACACGACCATCCATTCTTCCCTCCACAGCCTAAAATCAAATTCGAATTTAATTTTCAAAACCTAGAACCAGACAGTCAAAACTCCACCAAAACCTGACATCGCCTCATCCAAGCATCCCCGATCATCAGAAATCCTGAAACACCGGCCACAGTCACGTCTACTACCATACTACCACCTCCCAAAATTTCAATGCACTCGGTCCACAATAGAAGACGAGAATGATCGATCACCCCAACCTATTAAACTAGGGCTACAGACAAGAAATCGACATCACTGCTTCCATGGTGATTTGCATCACCATGACATATTTTTCCAAGCTTCATTAGTTACTACTCTACCCACAAACAAAATCCCGTTATCCCCAAATTGATAGATCATCAACAATCTCCAAATTCCCCTTTACAGTTAAACACAGAACTGTATGCTTATTTTTATTCTAAAAATTTTGATTTTAGTGTTGAAATTTATGTTTTTCTTTGTGTTTCCATTTTATGTTACCGAATCCATAATTTTACAAAGTTTAATTTTCACTTTGTATAACAATCACAATTGTTTCTCTTTTTTTTATTTCCAGAGACACTCAGATGTGATTTTGCTTGAATAAGTTTTAAAACATTTATCCATGATAAATCACACAACTTTTTGTTTATAAACCAAGTCCTATTAACAATTGTTTGGAAAGAAAATGAATTTCAATCTAAAATAGGAAACTACAATTTAAAAACAGAGGATATTCATTTTGGGAATAAAATATGCATACTGCAGACTACATTTTCATTTATACGTACTGCAGATTTAATCATAGAAATAACAACAACCATATTTTATACTTAATTTTTTTATTTAAAATAAAGTTACTCACCTTATAAATTCAGAAGACAGAGCCTCAAATTTGATTTGAAAAGTTTGAAAACTCTGAACTCTTGGCTTTAAAACTAGAAATTCTCTTTGAAAACAGCCTTCATATGAAAGTCTTTTGATTCAAGAACTTGAATTGCTATGGAACTTATTTTTAAAGTGGCATGCTTGCTTCTTTTTTATTTGAAATTGCAGTTGTTTGCATTCCAGATGATAAATGATGCAGATGCTTCCACACTTGAAAAGAAATGCTGTTTTCAAATAAATTTGCTTTTAAACTTGAAGATGTGGAGGCTGTTTTGATGCAGGCTTCAGATTTTAAAATGAATTACATGCAAAAGGGATTGCATGTTTGAACTAAGGCTTTTGAAGATGATTACTAACCTTTGTTTTAGGTCTGTGAAGTGGATTTTCAGAGTTGAAGATGTTTACAGATTTATGTTTTTGAATGGAAGTGTTTTATTTTATTTTAGATTTGCCTGTCTTCAAATTTTTGGAAGAAGAAAAGGAGACGAGGGAAAGAAGTTTTATGTAAACTGAAATTATTAAAAATAAAAACAAAAGAAAATGTTAAATTAATTTTTTGACACTTGTGTCACAATGTAACATTTGTCAAAACTTTATTTTATCATTTAACAAGTGTTGTGTAAGACCTTAAATTGTTACACTTGTCTTATAAAAGTAATTAGTAGTTAATTAAAAGTTAATTAGTATTTCTTTAGTATGTTATTATAAGATGGATGCAAACCTATGTTTAATAAATTAGTTAACATGTAGATAAATTTTAAAATGAATAAATCCAGTTTAATTAATAAAATAAAGTTTATACAAATATTTCAAAATCAAAACAAATTAAAACATTTATACTTTAAATTTCAAAGCTTGAATTCAAGTTCAAATTAAAATTTGAAATCAAGTTTATTTACAAATTAGCTACACAATTAAATTTTGAAAAACAATTATTTTTATTAAAAATTTATTTGTTAAAACAATGTATTATTATATTTATAAAAATAACAACATTTAATAGCTATAATAATTTATAAAAGAAATTATCTTCTTATTAATAAATTATTTATTTTATCCAACTATATTTAAAGAAAATCAAAATAACCTTATTGCTATTTATTTAAATTTTAAACTTGAGTTAAACATATTTTAAATCATTCCAATATTTGTCTTAAGTATTTAAAACCATATTTATTTATTAAATAACATTTCAAAAGTTTAACTTTTAAATAAAATCATAATTCCCAATTTACTAAAGATATATATATTTTATAAAAATCAAGATTTATTTATTAATTAAATTTAAAACAATACCCATTTACAATATATACAATATTCTATATATATTATAAATAGTAAACAATTTATTAGATTTAAAAAGATAAAATCTATCAATTAACTATTTATTTTATTGGATTATTAAATTAATTCAAATTTTATTACAAAGATTATCAAATCAATTTAATTTTTATTTCAGATTATTAAATTGATATTGCTTTCAAATTCCGGGTCATCACAAATTATTAACAATAACACTATAAATAAACAAATAATAATTATTAACCATAAAACATCTTAAAATAATAAATAATAATATCAAAGACATTATTAATAAAACACTAATAACTAATTTTCAACCTTATTATAAATAATAATAATTAATTTCCAAAGCAGCATTAATAAATAATTATTATTAATTTCAAAGCATGTTAATTATTTAAATAATTAATCTTCAAAATGTTAGCTTTTTGATAAATAATCCTAAACAATATTATTTATAAATAAGTAACATTTAAGCAATATTGAATATAAATAAATAAAAAAGTTGGAATAAAATCATATGCTATAATGTTTACACATATATGTTATTGAGATCTATATTATTAAATTATGTTAATTGTAAACCAACTTTTCCGTACAGGTTAAGTAGACAATAAACCACATATGACTCACTCAAATAGAACGGAAAGACGGATAGTTAAAAAAAAGAAGGAAGAAGATAAGAGGAAAACTAAACAAACAAGAATCTCACAGCAGAACAAATAATCTATAATATACAGAAAATATTTACACAAAAGCAAACTGTAATATATATATATGTATGTATATGTATATATATATGTGTGTGTGTGTGTGCGTGTATATATATACAGACAACAATCGGAGTATACTAATCTATTTCATCCTAGACAGTTATAACAACTTGTCCTCACAATTGCTGATAAATACAATCAACGGACAACATAGCGGAAAAATAATCATATATGCGAATATGTCTCCGGATCTCCTGCTCGTCTGCTGAAACTTCAAGCATCCAAACTAAATATGTAATATGCTCGACCTGACCCGAACATTATTATAAAAGAAACATCTGAGTCAGTTTGGAAAACCAAGTGAGAAAAAACACCCAAATGGATTTTTAAGTTATAAAAACCATTGAAACCAAAAGTATCTCGTTAGATCATGCCGCATATAACCACGGATGGGTTTTTACCTTACGATAATCAAAAAAATTTATATAGAAAATGCATTCATATTATAATAATGCCTAGGGGTTAAAGTAAAATATGAATATAGCTGAAATGCTTGCATCTCACATTTCAGCATACTTAGGCACAACAAAGTCTGTACGGTGCTTGTTGGAGAATGGATTCCATATAATGACCGAGCTATTAGGGTACAACCTATCGCTGTTCATCTCTAGATAAAATAACATCAAGGACCTCGACGAGATTCCCTACCAACACAGAACCGGCCTACCACTTAACCAGTAGTACTGAATATGATCATTCCTCCATTAATGGGCCCCAAAGCATACAAATAAGAGATAATATCGACTCTAGATAGGGATGATCATACCCTACTTGAAAGCGACCTACTTAACCCTGCTGTATCTGCCCAGTTTTAGTCACTCTCGGTTGATGAGGTTTGAGGCTACGTTTTACCTTTTATAAAGCACTTTCCACTTTGAATGCTAACAGTGCCCTCCAGACAACAATGCAATGCCAACATTCGTCCATACAAGTTCAAAACACTTTAGGGCCCCGTCTTCAATTTCCATCATTTTCAAGATGTCTTCACTTCGAAACATTTAAGTTAGATCAAGTGGTTTTAGGATAACGTATCCAATCTCGGTCTCTTTGAAACAACATTCGATAATTTTTGGTAATCCTGGTTCTTTAGGAAATAAACAGTCAAAGATAAGAGCAAAAATTACCTCCTAACTGTTAGTGGATAGATTTCCTTATCATTTATCCTAGGAGATGAAACGAGATTTATACGCACACTATAGAAACATTGGAGATGACTGTACCATATAATTCACATGTTTCTTCTAGATATTTCTAAAATTAAGTTCGTTTCGGGTCCAAATTCTATAGTCGGCTACTTAACTATCGAATAAACAAACAATAAAATCAGGGATTTATTTCAAATGGGAGAAACCAACATTGGTTAAGCACATAAGCAACCGCTAACCTCCTTAATAAATCTTTTCATTTATTAAATTCATCTTGTAAATTACTTGCATAAAACTACTTTTACAAAGATACATTCACAAATCCCTATATTTTCAATACTTAGAAAATATCCATATACTGAGCGCAATGGTATAAGTATATTACAAAACGTTTAGGAGGATTCATCTTTTTATTATTATACAATTTTAAATCATTTATATACTCTGTTGCAAAATTTCTAAAACCATTGATAAACTATTTTATAAACCTCTGGAACCATTTATAAAACATATTTTATTCATTCCTAAAATCATTTGTGACTACTTTAGAAGTCCATAAATCCATTTATAAAACTACTTTTATAAATTTATATAACCATTTCTATAATTCTTTTATAAATATCAAAAACCATTTATAAAACTCTTTTTACCCTTTAACTGATCTTCCCTTACTCTTCCAAACCATGTTATAAAACTCCTCTTATATAACTCAAGTCTGTTTATAAAACTTTATTTATAAATCTCAAAAACATTTATAAAAGAATCATTTACTTTAAACACTATTATATAATAATAATTATTAACAATAAGACTATAAGTAAATAAATAATAACTATTAACCATAAAACATCTTAAAATAATAATTAATAATTTCAAAGACATTATTAGTAAAAGACTAATAATTAATTTTCAACCTTATTATAAATAATAATAAGTAATTTCCAAAACAGCATTAATAAATCATTATTATTAATTTCAAAGCATACTAATTATTTAAATAATTAATCTTCAAAATATAAACTTTTTGATAAATAACCCTAAACAATATTAATTATAAATAAGTAACATTTAAGCAATATTGAATATAAATAAATAAAAAGATTGGAATAAAATCATATGCTACAATGTTTACAAATATATGTTATTGAGATCTATATTATTAAATTATGTTTATTGTAAGCCAACTTTTTCGTACGGGTTAAGTAGACAATAAACCACATATGACCTACTCAAATGGAACGGAAAGACGGATAGTCGGAAAAAAGAAGAAGGAAGAAGATAAGAAGAAAACTAAACGACACAGAATCCCATAACGGAACGAATAATCAATAATATACAGAAAATCTTTACACAAAAGCAAACTGTAATATATATATATATATATATATATATGTATGTATGTATGTATGTATGTATGTATGTATGTATGTATGTATGTATGTCTATGTATGTATGTATGTATGTATATGTATATATCTACAATCAGAGTATACTAATCTATTTTATCCCAGACAGTTATAACAACTTTGTCCTCACAATTGCTGATAAATACAATCAACAGACAACATAGCGGAAAAAAAACCATTTACGCAAATCCGCCTCCAGATCTCATGCTCGTCTGCTGAAACTTCAAGCATCCAAACTAAATATGTAATATGCTCGACCTGACCCGAACATTATAATAAAAAAACACCTGAGTCAGTTTGGAAAACCAACGTGAGAAAACACACTCAACTGGATTTTTAAGTTATAAAAACCATTGAAACCAAAAGTATCTCGTTAGATCATGCCGCATATAACCACGGATGGGTTTTTACCTTACGATAACCAAAATATTTTGTATAGAAAATGCATTGATTTTATAATAATGCCTAGGGGTTAAAGTAAAATATGAATATAGCTGAAATACTTGCATCTCACATTTCAGCATATTTGGACACAACAAAGTCTGTATAATGCTTATTGGAGAATGGATTCCATATAGTAACCGAGCTACTGGGGTACAGCCTATCACGGTTCATCTCTAGATAAAATAACATCAAGGACCTCGAAGGGATCCCCCGCCAACATAGAACTGGCCTACCACTTAACCAATAGTACTAAATATGATCATCCCTCCATTAATGGGCCCCAAATCATATAAATGAGAGATAATATCGACTCTAGATAGGGATGATTATACCCTACTTGAAAGCGACCTACTTGACCCTGCTATATCTCCCTAGTTTTAGTCATTCTCAGTTGATGAGGTTTGAGACTACGTTTTACCTTTTATAAAGTACTTTCCACTTTGAATGCTAGCAGTGCCCTCCAAGCAACAATGTAATGCCAACATTCATCAATACAAGTTCGTTCAAGGACCGAACAAAACACTTTAGAGCTCCGTCTTCAATTTCCATCATTTTCAAAATGTCTTCACTTCGAAACATTTAAGTTAGATCAAAGTGGTTTTAGGATAACGTATCCGACCCTGGTCTCTTCGAAACAACATTCGATAATTTATGTTAAATCTTGCTTCTTTAGGAAATAAACAGTTAAAGATAAGAGCGAAAATCACCTCCTAACTGTTAGTCGATAGATTTCCTTACATTTATCCTAGGAGATGAAACGAGATTTATACGCACGCTATAGAAACATGGGAGATGACTGTACCATATAATTCACATGTTTCTTCAAGATATTTCTAAGTTAAGTTACGTTTTGGGTCCAAATTCTATATTCGGCTATTTAACTATCGAATAAACAAACTACCAAATCAGGATTAATTTCAAACGGGAAAAACCAACATTGGTTAAGCACATAAGCAACCACTAACCTCCTTAATAAATCTTTTCATTGATTAAATTCGTCTTGCAAATTACTTGCATAAAACTACTTTTACAAAGATATATTCACAAATCCCTTTATTTTCAATACTCAGAAAATATCCATATACTTAGCTCAATGGTATAAGTATATTACGAAACACTTAGGAGGATTCATCTTCTTTTTTTATACAATTTTAAATCATTTATATACTCCGTTGCAAAATTTCTAAAACCATGTATAAACTATTTTATAAACCTCCGGAACCATTTATAAAACTTATTTTATTCATTCCTAAAATCATTTATGACCTCTTTAGAAGTCCATAAATCCATTTATAAAACTACTTTTATAAATATCTAAAACCATTCATAAAACTCCTTTTACCTTTAACTTATCTTCCCTTATTCATCCAAACCACGTTATAAATCTCCTCTTATAAAACTCAAGTCTGTTTATAAAACTTTATTTATAAATCTTAAAAACATTTATAAAAAAATCATTTACTTTAAAAACTATTATATAATAACAATTATTAACAATAACACTATAAATAAATAAATAATAACTATTAACCATAAAACATCTTAAAATAATATTTTATAATTTCAAAGACGTTATTAATAAAACACTATAATTAATTTTCATCCTTATTATAAATAGTAATAATTAATTTCCAAAACAGCATTAATAAATCATTATTATTAATTTCAAAGCATATTAATTTTTTAAATAATTAATTTTCAAAATATTAACTTTTTGATAAATAATCCTAAACAATATTAATTATAAATAAGTATTGCCTCCTGGTAAGCAGGTCGCAGGTTCGATTCCCGTCTGCCCTACTCCCAATTTCAAGGCGCGGAGGTGGGTCCCCGTAACCCAAAAATACCTGGTTGGTGGCATAAATCTCTGTGCTGGGCTAGTCTAAATCCCAAATGTCTGTGGTCGGACCAGGCAGGAGGGAGCTCCTCCTATCCCTTCGATTTCATCAGGGCTCTAGGTTGAGTTTTTAAAAAAAAAAACATTTAAGCAATATTGAATATAAATAAATAAAAAGATTGGAATAAAATACAAATTAAATCCTTTAGAACAAAATATTTTTGAAACCCAATTCGGGACCTTAAAATCACTTTAGTCTCAAAAATCAATCCCAACCCAAATGACAAATTTATAGTATTTAAAAATATTAGTTTAAGGCTAATAGCTACCAAACGCTCAACCAATATTAATTACTAGTTTCGTATCACTACAGACTCTAAACATATAATAATGTCATAACCAAAAGTGCCGACAATCAGGTTTAATATCCAGTAATTCATATAATAGGAATATTATTGATATTAAAATAGACAATGGCGAGGAATCCCGTTGGATTACTCCAACATGTCCCCCTACATCACAAATCATATATATCACACATATACATACATACATACATACATACAAACAAATATATATATATAATAAAATAACCAGTGGTGAGGAATCCTGTTGGATCCCTTCAACCCATCCCTCTACATCATAAACAATATATATATAATTATATAATATGGGTCATCCGTTCTAGGGGTGGCAATAAATCCAAACCAACTGATAAAACATTCAATCGTCCAAACATTCAATCAATAATTATTTTATCAACTATATAATATTTTGGTAAACCAAAAAGGTACTTTGACTCACCGGAATTTCTTTTATCGCCGAGGCGTTCCGGTTTGAAACTAAAATCAAATGACGTCCGATTTTAGCCCAAATTTCGAAGTGCTCCAAATTCAATCAAACTAGTTCCACCGCAAAACATTCGTTATTACGAGCGCAATGCAAAAATCTGCATCTCGATTGGACCTCGTATGAAAATTTATTGATTAAACAAGATATCGTTTATAAATAATATTATTTTATTCCCTAATCTCACTTTTAAAACCTTAATCCCACTTCTAATCTTTCTTCCTCCTTCAAAATATCATGCCTGTATGAGTCTAGAAATGCACAACCACTACTCCTTTTGCATGCACGATGAAACTCCTCCGTTTCACCATGAATCCTCCTTACGATAGCTCTGTCGAACTACACTTTACCAAGCTTCGAAATGGCACATAAAATCTCACGATCGGTTGAGCAATCCAAATCGCGGCCTTGCCTCCTCCTCTTCGATAGCCATTAGGTCGCGTGACCATTATTTCCTTCGAACTATTTGAAAATTCGGCGCTTGGGTTAATTCGCACTCCCAAACTTGAATCCAAGCTCCAAATTCAAAATCATTACCTAATATTAACAAGACTTGAACCCTAGTCCAACTTGCACATGTTCGGACAACTGCTCCACCCAAAAATTATCGCGGCCATCATATACCGAAAAATTGATTTTTTTTTGGGAGAAACAGATTTTTTTTAGAATGCTTAAACTATAACTTCAGTTTCAAGAAACAATTATAACGGAGAAGGTGCATGGTTGATGTGGGCGAGTATGGGTTGAAGCATGGTGGAATAGTGGAGAGATATGGTTGGGTATGGGAATAATATATATTATTTTTAATTTTAATATCAAGCTGTTAAATTCCCATAAATTCAAACTCCTATCGAGAAGTGTCGCCTGGGGTTCTGTATGTAATACCCCTATTTCTTACTCAACGAAACTAGTCTCGAGCCCTAATTTGATCATATATAGAAGATTGCTTATTAAACTCAATTATATTATATAAATTTCTGAGATTTTTTTATATGCGTTTCAAAGTAGTATGACCACATGATACATTCAATCACCATGAAAGTCGTCAGCGTATAACTCACCATTACGGATTCAATGAAACTGGTTTCGTAGAAATCCTAGACAGTGTCCCGGAAGGCTATTTTTACATGTTGATTAAAATGACTTATTGAAAAATCAAATTAATCATTTTTAAATCTAAATTTAAAAGTTTATTATTACTTTTCTTATTTCAATAAAAATTTAAATCAACCTTCGAACGCATTTTTATTTATATTTAATTCTAGATTTAATTACTTAAACAACTCCAAATATTAAATTCAGCAATTTAATTATCAAATAAAATGCTATATTTGAAATTCAAATTATTTAACTTATAAAATTAATAATTTAATATTTAAAATCAATTAAATATTCCAAATTCAAATGATTGAAAGTTTGGGTCATTACACGCTTTCCCCCTTAAAAGAATTTCGTCATCGAAATTTCCAAAGGAAGAAAAATGCTTCAAACCCATTAACTTTCCAAAAACAATTAGTTGAAATAGATTATAGAACTTCTTAAGTCTATAAATTTTCAAAAATCAATTTGTTGAAACCTTGTTTTCGCATTTTTTAAATCTTTAATTTCATTCATATATATGACTGATACCATTCCAAGTTATAACTCAAAATCAAATTTTTAGTCATCAAAAATTTTCCAACGCCTTAAATAATGGAAAATTTCGCTAGCGTCTCTTTTGCGCGGCTAGATTGGAACAACTACAAATTGTCATCGACCCAAACCAACCAATGAAAACAAAAGTCAAGTAGCTCGATCATAATACCATCAAATTAAACAACAATATAAACACGTACCTATTTCTCGGGGAACCAAATTCTACTCGTGAAACCAAAGACATCAAACTAGCTTTTGCTTCTATATACCTACATCTTATTTAACAATGAAATCCGATCATATAATTCATAATCATATTATTTCGCATTTCCCACTGTCAACATTTAACTTATTTAAGCCCGCACGTTTTAGATCAATCACCCATATGCAATATCAAATCTGATCGCTCGCTCGATGCACAATTTCACTTCTGAACTAAATTCGTTCACACGACCACTCTAATATGGACTCGAAACCGGTTCCTAGATCAGAACCCATCATTCTCCTTGCATAGCCATATACTATGATAGAGAATTTCAAAACCAATCAAAAATCCATATGCAGTGTTCGTTGTCAAGAATCGAGTGAAAAATTCTTATTCGGGTTGATGTAAATCATCTCGAAATTATGTACTCGAATATGGATCAAACATTTATGCGAATAGAATAATATACGTACAACTAATGTATTTATTTCAGTTGTTTTCTCCCTATAGCCCATTCGTTTCCTATTCAGATTCTTTTATTTCCATTCATTTATTCCAAATCATTATTCACATTGCTTTATTCACATTCACTTATTACTTAGTATATTTCTTCCAGTACTAATATCACTTAAGAACCATTCCATCAAATTTCACCTAAGTTTATTATAAACATTATATACAACTCTTATCATGTTTACTATTACTTTACAACATAAGTCCATATCCAATTTAAATCGAATTCAATCTCATTTAACTCAATTCATTGTTCAATTTCAATGTTCTTTTCAAATCACAGTCAATTTCATTTCAAAAATCACTTCATTTAACTTAACTTAAGCTAAATTTCATTTCAAATTTACTTTTCTTAACATTCATATTCAACAATTTAAAAAATTTCCTTAACTTGCTAATTCTCAAAATTTATAAGTTATAAAACTTATTTTCTCATATTTTCATAAAACACTTAAATGAAAATTTCTAAAGTTTAAACAACCCGTTCTTATTTATTTCAAATAATTTTGAAATCGTACTTTTAAATTTTAAAATCAAAGTTTGTTTTACCAAAACAAAACTCCTATGGTAGTAATTCAACACTTAGAAACTTTAAAATGAACGCCGATGATGCTACAGTCATCACCAAATTATTTTCCAACGACCGAAGTGAGTTTAGTGCTTTCTAACTCTTTAAATCCTTTTAAAATATTTCTAAGCAAAATATTCTCGGAATAATAGTATTATCATTCTTCAAAACCTTTGAAAAACAATTATCAAAATTACCGAGTTATAAATTCTCAAATCCTTAACTTTTAATCCTTTTATCTACGAGTCAGATTTATAATTTCCCTTATATAAAATCTTCACGATGGTTATATAAAACCATTTCTTAATTGGTTATCTTTGTTTACATTATAATAATAAGTTTTATTCGATTCGAACAGTAAACAACAAATGGTAATAATCAAATACTATCATTAACTAACAATCTAACACACCATATATACTATAATAATTTTTGAAAAAAATATTCCTTTATATATAAAATATAATCAAGGTAAATTATTTCATTTACCCAATTTTAAAACAATACTATGTCGAATTGCTCTATTTAAGTGTTTTAGAGGTTCCTATCAATAACGTTAATTACTCGTATTGACCGGAATCCATAAGCCACTCAATAGATCAACCAACACAATATAAAACCTTTTTACATCACTAACGAATGCACGCTCATTTTTATACACTCAAACTCATAATAAGGCATTCCATTACCTTATCCCTTAACGAGTTACCCCACCAAAGCCAAGGTGCTCGCTTAACCTGGCACTCCGATACCAAGCTGTAATGACCCACTTTTCCATACAGTTTAAGCGGACAATAAATCGCACATAGCCCACTTTAGTTGAACAAAAAGACGGATAGTTAGGGAAAAGAAGAAGGATGAAGATAAGAAGAAAACTAAATAACATAAAATCTCACAGCGAAATGAATAATGTATAATACTAGGGCTGTCAATTTCCTACACGACCCGAAACACAACCCGAAACCCGCACGGAAATTAGCAGGTTAACCCGACCCATTTAATTGGCGGGTCATTTTCGGGTCAACCCGAATTTGACCCGTTTATAAATGGGTGGGTTTCGGGTTGACCCGCTAACCCGAAACTAACCCGTTAACAACCCGTTAATACAATACATAGGTTGAGATGACCCGTTTACGACCCGCTCCGACCCGTTTGTACCTTATATGGGTTATGCGGGTTGACCCGACCCGTTAACGACCCGTTCCGACCCATTTACGACCCAATTATACCTTATACGGGTTGATACGACCCGTTTATGACCCATTTACACGTTATACGGGTTGACCTGACCCATTTACGACCCGACCCGACCCGTTTATAATCGGGTTACACGGGTTGGGTCGGGTCAACCCGTTTATAAACGGGTCGGGGTTGGGTTGAGCTTTTTCAACCCGTTTAATAAACGGTTTGACCCGACCCATTTAAAATCAACCCGAACCCGACTTGACCCGACCCAAACCCGACCCGACTCGACCCATTGACAGCCCTATATAATACACAGCAAATTTTTACACAAAAGCATACTATAATATATATATATATATATATATAATAATCGAAGTGTACTAACCTATTTCAGTCCAGAAAGTCATAATAACTTGTCCTCACGATTACTGATATATACAATCAACATACAACACAACGGAAAAATTACCGTATACGTGAATACGCCTCCAGGCCTCCATCTCATCTCATGAAGCTCCAAGCATCCAAACTAAATTTGTAATATACTCGGTCTGACTCGAGCGTTATAATAAAATAACACTCGATTATATTTTATATGTTCCTAGACAAGCTTTGAAATGGCATCTCAAATCTATCAATCGGTTGAGCAATCTCAATCACGACGGTTCCTCCTCCCATTTGATAGCCATCAGGTCGTGCGACCATTATTGCCGCTGAACTCCTTGAAACTTTGGTGCTAGTGTTTATTCGGCCTCCCGAACTCGAATCTAAGCTCCAAATTCAGAATCGTTGCCTATAATTGGCGAGAACTTGAACCTTAGTCCAACCCGCACACGTTCGAACAGCTACTCCGCACAAAAATTGTCGCGACCATCACCAGCTATGGTAAAATGAAGTTCTAAGCTGGATAAGGCCAAGGAAATTTGTTTTACGATTTTTCATTGAGCATTTTTTGGAGAAATTGATTTTTCTTTTGAAAATGCCTGAGGTATTTTCTTCAGTTGCGTGCAACATTTATAACGGAGAAGTGGTATAGCCGACGTGGGCAAGTATGGGTTGAAGCATGATGGAATAGTGGAGAGATATGGGTTGGGTATGGGCATAATGGATATTATTTTTATTTTTGATATCAAGGTTTTAAAGGCCCGAAAATTCAAACTCCTATCGAGACATGCCGCTTTACGTTCTATATGTAATACCCTATTTTGAACTCAACGGAACTAGTCTTGAGCCTAATTCGATCATATACAGAAGATAGCTTTTTAAACCAAATTATATAATATAATTCCTGAAATTAATTTATGCGCATTTTAAATTCGTACAACCACACAATACATCCAATCGCTACAAAAATCGTCGGCGTATAATAACTCATTATCACGGATCCAATGAAAATAGTTTCGTCGAAATCTGAGACAATACCCAAAAGGCAACTTTTACGTGTTAATTAAAATGAATTATTACAAAACCAAATTAAACTTTTTTAAATCTAAAATTAAAATTTTATCATTACCATTCTTATTTAAACAGAATTTAAATCGACTTTCGAACTTATTTTTATTCACATTAAATGCAGGATTTAATTATTTAAACAATTCCAAATATTAAATCCAACAGTATATTATCAAATAAATTTCTATACTTGAAATTCAAGTTATTTAAATTATAAAAGTAATAATTCGATATTTAAAATCAATTAAATATTCAAAATTCAAACGATTGAAATTCTTGATCGTTTCAATTAATCATGTATATGGAAATATACATGTTTAGTTTAATTCTAATTTGTAAGAGAATTTTGTGCAATAATATAACCTTTTGCTATCAAATCATACTTTAATCGAAGCCATTTCGGTTAACGTTGATTTTGGATATCAAATTATTTAAAACAACTAAATATGTCTTCCTTTTATATATATATGTATATAATGTGTGTGTGTATTTATAATTATTTAGGATGTATGCATATATTTCAATAATCAAAACTTGGGCAACAAAGGTAGGTGCAAATATTTGCTGATAAGTTATTAATGTCATTTGATACATTAATTGTTACAATTAAAGAGGGAAAGAAATGAAAGGTTTCTCTCTCTCTCTTTTTCTTTATATATTGTCTTGTCTCTTTATTAATTGCATAGGGTAAGAAAGGGAAACAAAATGTTTTCCTCTCCCAATTCATTTATACATGTTTCATTTACACATATATACACTACCTATATATCACACTTACACTTCACGCAAATGAATGTATTTGATACATTCATTATACTATCTATAAGTATATGTTATATTTAAATATCCATTTTAACAATTTAAATAAAGTAAAATTTCATTAGATTAGATCCAATATACACTTAGATTTGATGTGACGACCATCCTACACCACCTATACCTAATATACCTTAATAGTGCGCTGTAGTGGTGCTCAATCGACGCGGGGTGACCGTCGAGGGGTTTGTAAAGTAAATAAACAACATAGGACCTATTACATATCTCACAGCGCATCGAATAAAATATAATAGTAAACTTCTCAAGTATAAAACATGTGAGACAGTAAATAACTGGATATATCACAGAGTTAGAGTAATAGATCCATACAATATACAATATCAAAATTAGAGTTTACATCAAATAATAACTCATAAACTATCGCTAAATAGTGAGAAACTAGAAAGCTCCATAGTGCTAAGCAGTGGAATAGAAAACAAGTAAATATAATAATACGAGAGAATTGCTTTGTGCTCGCCAGACCTGATATCCCTAATCTACTCCTTTATGAGTACCTAGAGTAATTGGAAGGAAAGCGTAAAACTCTGGGTCAGACAACAGTCTGGTGTGAGCAGTAATAAATCTCTAAATACTAATATGCCACCATAATATGACAAATGGTATGAAGAGTCATACCCGACCTGTTCCTACATCCACGGAGTTACCGTAAATACAAAATATATGCTACTTTACATCACAATCATCATTGTGTACTATACATCAAGTATTAATGGGTGACTAGACAAATACATCAATAATATAGGCATCAAATTACATTCCTAGGGAAATAAACAATCAATCAAACATAGTATCCATCTTCCATTCTTGTATTCACTAACTCAGTGCATTGGATACTTGATAATTTGAACAACCCGTCATGGTCAAGGATTATTCAACGTCCAGGTTCATCAGCACTCAAATCCATGCCACTCAGCAGGCCATGGTACTAAAATGCCCGTCATAGGTTATCAAAGATAAAAGGTCATCTATCATGAATATCAGAGCCCATCATGGCTCCAATAGGTACCATATATTACCTTTGCTTTATGAGTACTCGCCGAACCTTCGAATATCATTGGTCCCTTTGCACATGTCATCAATAGCAGAGCTCATATTGGAACCACCCCTACTGCTTCCTTCATGAAGTCAATAAGGTTAGGAACTGCTGTATACAACCATCATTAGTCATAGAATATCGTTATGCGTCCCGTAACCTTCGTCTAACAGTCTCCTCAATCTGACTCATCATTGCCTACGCTACATCTCGAAGTACATCTATCCATCATCGATGTCACCACTCTCCCTAATATCATCATCGTCGTCGAACAACGCATTATTATCGTCGAAAATTACCACCGATCCATCTTTAAATGACCACAACTCAATCATACGAACCCAAAATGAATTGAAACTTGGAATATAGACTTATACGGCCTTCATTATCACCCCATGCTGTCTCACCATATTTAGGACAGTATTGAAATCACCACAAATGCATGCTTCAATGGCTATAACTCTAGCAACCAAATTCCTAACGACTTGAAACTTGGTGGCTAGTCTTATGGGGCCTTCTTTATCAACCTATATCGACTGCTTCAAAATTGGGATAAAAATCAGGCATTGTCATCGATCTGTGACTTCTTCCTAAACTAAATCGCTATTCGATCAGCGTTTTCAACCATTCAAGCATAACAAAATCAAGAAGTCGTCACAAGTAATCTATACTAGTAAGCATACAAGTAGACACATCGATATGAGCCGTAAATCTAAGGGAAATATCCCTAAGAACACATAGTATCCCTAAGAACACAAATTTTCTAATTTTTTCCAAATTATTTGAAATATATATATATATATATATATATATATATATATATATATATATATATTTGTATAAAAAGGTTTGAAACAAGTTTTAGAGTTTGGAAATCATTTGAATACATCATTTAACATCTAATTGGGGCTAATTAGCGAGTGATGGCTTAAAACCACTTACCTATCTCCTAAGTGATGTTCTCCAACCTCTATACTCCACGAATCCAATGATGATCAGCACCTCCAAGGTGATCTCCAGCAGCTAATCTCTACTCCAAGATGCAAATCTCGCTAATTTCGATCTAATGATGTGTTTAGGCCAATTAAACTTGGGGTTTGGGTATCTTTTTGGGTAAGAGATTATTAATGGTGAACTTCTCTCTATTTTTTGGAAAGAGTGAAGTGATAAGAGAGAGTCCAATCATCCCTTAGCCCATGCTAATTTGGAAACAGTCCTTGGGCCATACCATTAACCTACTAATTACCTAATAAGCTATCTAAAATCAAGCGAGACTTCAAACAGCCATATCTCCCTAATGATATATTCGTTGTCCAATTATGACTACTCTATGGAAAGGGAAACCATCCTCCCAATCTAATGTAAGTGGTTTCAGATCCAAATTCTGCTCCTATCAAAATTTATAAACCATACAAGATTTTAGGGTCAATATAGTCATATAGAGATCTGACAAAAATCATTGATGTGGGAAATCTCCCTAAGAGTCACTTTCTAAAATTTTGGAATCATACGACCTTATATGAGAATAATATAAATATTCTATGATCCTCCAATGCGTAGAATACATGTCGTTACATTCTCCCCCTTAAAAAAATTTCCTCCGAGATTCCGAACAAAAATCAGTAGGGTGATCCCGCGTGCTTAACAAACATATACAAGCATAAGAAACCATTATACATCAAGCATGCATACATAGAAATCTAATAGGAAAAAAGGAACATCCAAACCTATCATAGCATGCATGATACTATATTAAGGTATATACTTCATGATATCATAATTGAAATTAAAAGCAATAAGTAAGAAGTCTCATTAAGTAAAGAGCTCTGGATAAGTTGACCTCGAGCTTTCCTTGATCTCCCAAGTGTAATCGCCTTTGCTTTCCCCTATTGAACCTTCACCAAGTTCACTGTCTTCCTCCTAAGCTGCTTTGTGTCATGTCCAACGATACAAATAGGCTTATGAGGTCTCGAAGCCTTTGGTTCAATCTCGATATTCATCTAACTGATTTGATGCAATAGTTACGCCTAAGTTGTGCATAAATTTCAGCAAGTGAGAAACGTGGGATACGTTGCTCTCTCCCACCATTCTTTGAGGCAAGCCGACACTGTAGGTAAGGTTTCCAATCCTCTCCAGTATCGAAAAAGAACCTACAAATCTCGGTGCCAATTGACCTTTATTACTGAACCAAATGACATTCTTCAACAAAGAGTTCTTGATAAATACCGTATCACCGACAAAGAACTCTAGATCTTGACGTCTCTCATATGAATTACTTTTCTGTTTGTCTTGGGAAGCTTTCATTCGTTGGTATTATTTTATTTTTTTCGAATCATATCTGGCTCCAGTATCAGTTCCTCATCCGCTTCCCACTAACACAAAGGAGAATTGCACGGTCGGCCATATAATGCCCCAAATAGTGATACACAATGCTAGACTAATCATTATTATTTTGTGCAAATTCAACAAGGTGTAATTAATCATCCTACGAGCCTCTAAAGTCTAATATACAAGAACATAAGAGATCTTATAAGGTACGCTTCACTCTCTCAGTTTGGCCGTCAGTTTGAGGGTGATAAGCTATGTTGAGGTGTAGCTTATTCCCTAACGCCTCCTGTAAGCTCATCCAAAACCCGCAAGCGAACAACGGACCTCGGTCACTCACAATGCTCTTCGACACACCATGGAATCATACTATCCACTTCATATACAATTCAATTAGTATAGTTGTCATTCTACTTGACTTGATGTGTATAAATCTAGCATTCTTAGTCAAGACTATGACATAGATGCTATCATACCCTGCTCGAGTCCTTGGTAGTCTGTCGATGAAATCCATCGATACTTGTTCCCACTTCCACTTGGGAACTTCTAGCAGTTACATCAAACCACTAGGCTTCTTCTACTCTACCTTAACCAACTGGCAGTTCATATATTTTTGGATAAATGTCCCAACGTCTTTCTTTATCCCTTCCCAATAAAAGGTCTACCTCATATCATGGTACATCTTATTAACATCGGGATGAATAGTTAATCTCGAATGATGGCACTTTCGTAGCACCTCATCCCTCAACCCGTCGACATCAGGAACAAATATCTCCTGTCTATACGAGGACAACCATCTGGGTCGAGTCCATATTGTCTCATATCCTCAGACTTTATTCCTGCTTCAATCCTAGGAATGATCTCAGCTAATCTGGCATCATACCTCTGACCAGTACCAATCCGTTAACCAGAGTAGGCCTGATAGTCAAGCTTGCTAATATCTCAGGCTCTAGCTCGCATCTCGATCAATAATAATAACCAATAATATGCTTTAACTAGCCCGCTCTAGGAACATATCTCCCAAGTTGGCATGTCTCCTACTCAAGGCATCAGTAACTGCGTTACCTTTTATTGGTATATATGAAATATCGAAGTCATAGAAGGCTAGGAACTCTAACCATTACTGTTGATGAAGGATAAGGTCCTTCTATGAAGAGATATACTACAATGATTTATGGTCAGTAAACAACTCAAACCTTTCTCCTAAAATCTAGTGCCTCCATATCTTCAACATAAACACTATCCCTACTAACTCTAAATCATGGGTCGGGAATTTATTCTCATGTGGCTTTAGTTGTCGACTAGCATATGCAACAACCTTGCCCATCTACATCAATACCGGGCCTAAATCTAGTACCACAAGCATCAGTGTATATTGGATTTTCCTCATTCCTGCTTAGAATGGTCAATACCGATACATCGTGAACTTTTCCATCAGGCTTACAAATGCAAGCTCATATCTCGCATCCTAAATAAAAGTCCGATTCTTCTTCGTCAACTGAGTCAATGGTTCCGCTACCTTTGAGAAGTCTTGAATGAATCATCTATGATATCTCGCTACCCTCAAGAAACTTCTCACATCTATAGCTTTTGGGTCTAGTCCAATCTTGGACTACAGTAACTTTTGCAGGATCAATGACAATGCCCTGCTCAGAAACAATGTGACCTAAAAATCTTAGTTCCCTCCACCAGAAGTGTCATTTAGAAAAATTTGCCTTCAGTTGGTGCTTTCTCAACAGTTCAAGCACGATCCTCAATTGTGTCTTGTACTATTGCTCTGCCCGTGAATAGACAAGAATATCGTTAACGACTACAAGCACGAATTAATTTAGCCAACCTCTAAAAACACAGTTCATGAGGTCAATAAAATATGTCGGCGTACTGGTTAGCCCAAATGGCACAACCAACCACTCATAAAATCGACTTGGCATACGGAACACTGTAAACGACACATTCTTCCTCGCTACTCTCAATTATGAAATCTTGTTGCAAGATCCAACTAAGAAAAACTCTAGCACCATTGAGATGATCAAACAAGTCATTAATATGTGGAAATGGATACTTATTCTTCTTCTTCACTTTATTGAGCTTATGGTAATCAACACATAATCTAAGGGAACCATCTACTTTCGTGTTGAATACTACGGGTGCTCCCCACCTGAAAATAGTTCTGCAAATGAAACCTTTTTCGAAAAAGGTCATTCACTTGCACCTCAAGCTATATGTGCTCTATAGGTTCCATTTTCATCAATGGCGTCACTATCAATCTGGAATCTTTAAATAAATCAATAAGCAACCCGATCTCCCAATATGGTGAAAGTCCGACCGCTTTCTCGAATATGTCCGGATACTTTCTAGCTATAGGCACAATGACCTAATCGTCAGGTAGATCGAATATCTCCAATCTATGCCCATCATCTATCCCTATCTTCATAAAAAACCACCTGCACTCCACTGCTATTATGTATCTCTTCAACCATTCATTTCCCAAAATAACACCAAACCCAACGAAACCGAAATAAAAGCAATCATAATCATGAGAAAAACTATGGCTCGACGACACTAGGTCTCGACAAACCATGTATACGCTGGCTGGGACCCCAACAAAGTTTGTCGTAATTAAAGGTTAGTTAACTACCTCGGGTTTCAATTCCAATCTATCTATCAAATTACTAGATATGAAAGAATATGAAGCCGTTAAATCAAACAACTTATAGGAACATAATTGGAAGGAATGCCTTGAATAATGATGTCTTTACCCTTCTCTTTCACCGATGGTGCATTTGACAAAGTTGGAATGACCTTGATAGCATACGCTTTCACCATCTGCTTCTGCTTTAGCAGCTCCGAACAATCCTTCTAAATGTGCCCAATCTTGTTGTGGTTGTAGCATTTCTACCCCTCAGCTTTGCAGTCTCTATTGTAGTGAACCTTCTCTAAGCAGTTGTAGCAAGTCAGAGCTAGTTTGCTTTTTCTTTTGGCCACCTTTGTTCTGAAATTGCTTTTATTGTTCCACTTCTTCTTGCCTCGTCCACTCAATTGCAACTTTAGTTCTTCTTTGGAACATTAGCTTTTGACTTCGGATAGAGGCTCTTAAGCCTCAGAGCCTTCTTGACTAACATCTTGAAAGTCTCATTAATGTGACTCATAGGCTTCTCTCCTAAGTAGTCATTTATGTCGATGCAGAATTTCTCGTTCTTTGTCAATGGAGTGTCGATAAACGACATCCCATATTCGACAGAGCATCAAACTTGTAACGTCCCGCCTTTTCGCACGATTTAAACCGACACACGTGCCAATTCAAACCATACAGAAGGGCGGATTGTTATGGGGTAAATAAGAAAACAGAGAAGAAAATAGAACAAACAGAATCTCACAGCGGAAGGATAAAATACAATAATAAATATATAGTTCGTAAACGGTTTACAAAACACTTGATTCTTCTTTATACAATAAGTATCAGAGTTACACATACCAATACAATCAATGCAGCGGAACAGTATGAGTGTGGTGCAAAACTATAAATAATAATAATACGGGTTCTTCGTCTTCGTCCTCCAAAGCTAAAGTCTTCGATCTTGAAACGCCCGGACTGACCCGAGCGAATTGAAAAGACAAAACACTCGAGTCAGAACTAAAAGATCTTATGTGAGTTAAATTAACAGAAATAAATATGAGTGCAGTAACTCAAGAGATGCTCGGGATTTACATCTCCTAAGGATCCGTTAAACTATTTACTATGTAGTATATTGCGCTATTATAATAGTGTCTATTTGTAAAGTAAACTTACTTTTTAATAGCGTTAAGGGGTTACCCATATAGCCCTTAACACAGAATATATTCCCATAGTCTATACAGTACCGTAATCTCTCCCGTACTGGGCGTCGTCAGAGGGCACTCCATAGGTATGGTACAAAGCCAAAATCGTATAAGGCGCGCTAGGGTAGGTGACACGGCACAACTAGGTAATGCCATGGTAGATATACCAATTACGCTTCCGGGCCGATGGTAACGCGTAGCCGCAGCTACCGCCCACCTCGAACAAACTCTCCAAAATCAAAGTAAAAGTGGCCACTGAATCAATCCAAAGTCAAAGTATAATATCGAAGAGGAGTGTCCGATCAGAGGAATGACCTCATTAACCCGTCGATCGCTCCTGTTTTAGCCACCTTATGCCAACTCACGGGAGTCGGGTCCACGTATTTACCTTACAGGAAACGTCGCCACCAACCTACTTCATTCTGGAATCTCCACCGCGTACACGGTTAGTCAAAGTGGTTTTCGGTATCGACAGAGAGTATGTCCATATCCGATCCCGGTCTCTTTGCCAACCCATCGTTATTATAACACCGCGGTTATTTAAAAATAGTTTATACTTTAAAACCAGAATAAAATTTTCCATTTCAAAACTATGAATACGATATCATTTTAAAACCTAAAACAATATGATATCATTTTATCCAAATATAATTCTTTCCCAAAAATCATACTGCTTTAAAATCTATAATATCTGGAAACCAACATTTGAATTATATTTTCAAAGCATAATATTTCGAAAATTCATAGTTTTAAAACCATAACTTCTAGAACTTGAATGGTTTGGATATTCAACGGTATATAAAATAAATGGTTTGACTTTAAGGTTACTTTTTAAAGAAAAATATTTTCCATGGCTTTACAAATACATTTCCTTATTTAAAGTCTAAACCATAATTTAAATATCACTTTCAAGTTCCAAAACCATTTCAATTTCTATATATATATATATATATATATATATATATATATATATCCATTTGGAGTATTAATATTTCAAAATTAAAGTTGGAATTTTATTCTTTCAACAAATCAATTGTTCTATTATTTAGTCTTGAATATTCACATAAAATCCATAAATACAACTCCAATTTCTAGAAATTTAATATTTCCTTAAATTTAATTATACTAGAATATTCATTTAAATTTATCTTGGAAAACCTCCAGTTATAAATATCATACCTTAAAATTTCCAAACTTAAACATATAATATAAATTATCAAATTCCATTTTCTAAATTTTTTTCCATTTTTATTTAACAGATTTATACACAGCCTAAATTCAAAAATTTTAACTTCATATGTATATATGTAGAAGAATAATATTTATAAAATATCAAAACTTAAAATTTTCATAAACCGTATCCCATCCAAACCATAGAAATCACTTTAAAATATTTTATATATAGACCGCGGTGCCTGTATATAATTTTCTATCCTATGGTCAAGTGATACGGATATTTATCATTTCAATCCGCAATAAAAAAAAATTGCGGTTGTATATCATTTCAAACCACAATCCCGAATGAAACGAAAAATGCATGATAACTTGCAGTTAAATGATATAAAATAAAACATCCATTCATCCATCATCATCCATCATCCAAATCAAAATCATCATCCAATACTAAATCAATATCAATATATATCCGAGAATATATGACCTGTAATAACTGGTAGTTATATTCAAAAATAAATTTAACACTATTAAACTAACAGTTTATATGCAAATAAATAACTATAACTGTAAATCTATATGCAGTAATAAAATTAAATGAACAGTTATATTAAATAAATGCGATTTAACAGATATGATGAATAAAACATGCCAAACAGTCATACAAAATTTCTACTCATATCTAAAATGAATTTAACAAACACAAAACTTTTAAAAGTTGTGTGTGGGTTAAAACACTCACCTTTTGAATTTAAATCGAATTTAAACCCGATTTAAACTCAAAAAATCCGACGGTCCCCAAATCTGTCCAAACCAGCGTCATCAGATCCGGAACTAAATTACGATCCTAACAAAAGAAATTTCGCGTGAATCGGAGAACGTATGAAAAAGATATTCATTTTAAACGATTTGAAAACAAAAATAAAATAAAATAAAATAAAATAAAACAAAACCCACTTAACTTCAATGGCCACGTCAGCTAAAAGCTACAGCACATCGTCGAATTTTTTTCTGGTCAAACAAATATCCAAAACAGAAAACGAATTGTACCAGCAGATTACGTGTCTCGAGAACTTTATCATAAAATTTTCTGGAATTTTTTTTTGTGGAGAGTTTGAATTTTATTAGAAAATTTGAATTGTAGATAGATTAGGTTTTGTAACGATTGAGGCAGAGAAAGAGATGAAGAAAAATGAACGTACAGCCAATTGACAATAGAAAGGAGGCTAGGGTTTATCACAGCATATTTATAGATAGATCGCAAAAGGATAGGTGTGCACGAATTTTAACGTGCAAACAGAAGTGGTCCCAAAAGGATATTAATTATACACGTTACGGATTAAATTATTTCTTTCTCAACATTTACATTGCATTTTAAGCGTATTCACACATGTATAATTAGATGCTTCATTTAAATTTCCATATATATATTCACAATTCCATAAATTTCCAATACATAGATAAATTTCCAATTTCAACTAAATTTCTAAATTACTGTAATAATTACAGATTAAATTTCTATCCATTCTCAATAGATTTACGTTTACATACTAAAATCCACATTTCTATGTACATTTGAATTCCATATTATACATATTCTATTTATCTTAATTACTTCCAACTTAAATTTCAATCAACATAAAATGTTTTATTCAGTTTCCAATAATTTCAATCATGCTTTAAATCCAAATGAATAAATAACTTAATTCTCATTTAAGCATTTTTCATTTGATTTGCAATCAACCTTATATGATCAATTAAATCCCGATATATTAAATAAACGTTATTTCCATCATTCTTTATCCTATGAAGAAATTTAAGTTATTCACACCTATTACTAAATTTCATATTAATGCACACTAATTTACATTTATTGCAATGGTTACCAAATATTTCCCTGCAATAATTCATTACCCAATACATACTTACAATTCCACTTAAACTTTACTATACCCATTTATTTCCTCAACATTAAAACCAACGTTACCTCAATTCCACTAATGTACACTTATTCTATTATCACTTACTAACCATTCAAATTTTTTATTAACAAATAGGCAGGTAATTCCTATGTTACAAATTTTTAATTCATCCTAATCCCTTACTATTGACATACATTTACATTACTTACATATCATTTACAATGTTACCCAAAATCTCTATCCATTGTAATTAATACCTTAAATAAGTTTCAATTTATATTCAAGTGAATACATTACCCTTTTTCGTTATGTCATCCATTTTTCACAAGAAACGTTTTATCGTTTCGACAACATTTTATTTCTAATTACCTACATTGATTTGTGTACGTCTCTACTATTTAAAGCATTACCATTCTCACCTTCATCTAAATCTTCATTTATGAATATTTAAAAATAAATTTCACTTATTTCCTATTTATACACTTATAAATTCCAATTCCAAATAAATAGATAAATCTCCGTTTGCACTACTTAAATCAAAAATCAGCGATTATCCTATCTATACATTTTAAGTGGATGGATCAAATGTTGTATTCAAAAATCTACTTCTTAATATTCTTAGATTTAAACTCAACTCTCTATTAACAGAATATTTAGATGTTTAAACTTCTTTTATTACCATTAACTTATTATTATACATTAAACTTAAATATACTGACAAAGCTTGTTTTTGGTACTCTTTTCATTTCCATAAATAAAATTAGCAGTGGATTCATACCTTATTATGTAATTGACTTTAATTCCACCTAACTAAATATTTACATAATCTTTTATTTGCAATAAATCAACTATTTTATATTAATTAAATTTAATCTTCCTGGTTTACTTATTCATAGTATGTAATTCAGTTACTCACCCTAACCTATTTATTTGAAATCCAATCCAGATTACTTTTACTAAGTTCCAATTTCCAAAGGTTACTGCAATTAATCCAATTAATTGCAATAAATTCTAATAAATTTGATTTTTATTGGATTACAACTCAAAATAAATCAATTATTACTCAACTTCATAGTCAGCATTTCTTTTATATTCCAATACATAAATATTTCCCAAATTTCATCTTTTATTTGCATAAATTACCTTATCTCAATTTTATTGGAACTTTACACATAAAACTTAGAACCTCAACTAATTCATTCCTCTTTGGTTCCATTCTTAAGATTACACTAATTATCATATTATGAATGGAAATTTACCTAGGTTACATCTTATTGGATTCACATTCTTTACTTACCCATATGTAATCCACACTAACTGCAATAATTTAGTGCATTAATTGAGATTGATCAAAATAAACTTAACAAACTAATAGAATAGATAACTTACAAAATTTATTGTCATAAATCTATTTTATAAGTCTACACTTAATTATTACCTTACAATACGTTTTGTGTTACTATAAATTTATATTCACTCTTCCGTTACTATATTAATAATTGCTAAAGTAACGTTTTTCTTAATTAAAACTTTCTCCACAATTGAATGAACTTTATATTCAATACATACTACCGAATTGCAATCACCTATGTTCTATCCAACATACATTAAAACTTCACTTCCATTAATTTATCCAATGTTTACATCCACAAATTAACAATTTAATTTCATTATACAATTGCAATTCATATCTTATAAATAAATTTTTCAATTTTGTTTCTTTCAGCATTAATTAAACAAACATATTCAATTAAGAAATTATCATGCTTTTAACTATTTCCATTTGCACTACATAAAACTCAAACGGTCATTTCAATCACACTTGAATTTGTATATAATTGATTGTCCCTCAACTGCCATTTATTTTCTACCTTAATTCACATACGGTTACAGTTTTATCAAAATATATATAAATACATAGGAAATTTAAATTCTTGTCTTTAATTCTTTAATTCAGGTGCAACCAATTTACACTATTTCTTTATTAATAATTTACTTAAATTTTCAACAATTGGGTTAGATAACCGTTTCTACAATTCATTATTAATTATACATTTAAATCTCCCTTATCTTCAACTTACACAAAATCAATTGTTCTATTGTTTAGTCTTGAATATTCACATAAAATCCATAAATACAACTCCAATTTCTAGAAATTTAATATTTCCTTAAATTTAATTATACTAGAATATTCATTTAAATTTATCTTGGAAAAACTCCAGTTATAAATATCATACCTTAAAATTTCCAAACTTAAACATATAATATAAATTATCAAATTCCATTTTCTAAATTTTTTTTCCATTTTTATTTAACAGATTTATACACAGCCTAAATTCAAAAATTTTAACTTCATATGTATATATGTAGAAGAATAATATTTATAAAATATCAAAACTTAAAATTTTCATAAACCGTATCCCATCCAAACCATAGAAATCACTTTAAAATATTTTATATATAGACCGCGGTGCCTGTATATAATTTTCTATCCTATGGTCAAGTGATACGGATATTTATCATTTCAATCCGCAATTAAAAAAAAAAAATTTGCGGTTGTATATCATTTCAAACCACAATCCCGAATGAAACGAAAAATGCATGATAACTTGCAGTTAAATGATATAAAATAAAACATCCATTCATCCATCATCATCCAAATTAAAATCATCATCCAATACTAAATCAATATCAATATATATCCGAGAATATATGACCTGTAATAACTGGCAGTTATATTCAAAAATAAATTTAACACTATTAAACTAACAGTTTATATGCAAATAAATAACTATAACTGTAAATCTATATGCAGTAATAAAATTAAATGAACAGTTATATTAAATAAATGCGATTTAACAGATATGATGAATAAAACATGCCAAACAGTCATACTAAATTTCTACTCATATCTAAAATGAATTTAACAAACATAAAACTTTTAGAAGTTGTGAGTGGGTTAAAACACTCACCTTTTGAATTTAAATCGAATTTAAACCCGATTTAAACTCAAAAAATCCGACGGTCCCCAAATCTGTCCAAACCAGCGTCATCAGATCCGGAACTAAATTACGATCCTAACAAAAGAAATTTCGCGTGAATCGGAGAACGTATGAAAAAGATATTCATTTTAAACGATTTGAAAACAAAAATAAAATAAAGTAAAATAAAATAAAACAAAACCCACTTAACTTCAATGGCCACGTCAGCTAAAAGCTACAGCACATCGTCGAATTTTTTTCTGGTCAAACGAATATCCAAAACAGAAAACGAATTGTACCAGCAGATTACGTGTCTCGAGAACTTTATCATAAAATTTTCTGAAATTTTTTTTTGTGGAGAGTTTGAATTTTATTATAAAATTTGAATTGTAGATAGATTAGGTTTTGTAACCATTGAGGCAGAGAAAGAGATGAAGAAAAATGAACGTACAGCCAATTGAAAATAGAAAGGAGGCTAGGGTTTATCACAGCATATTTATAGATAGATCGCAAAAGGATAGGTGTGCACGAATTTTAACGTGCAAACAGAAGTGGTCCCAAAAGGATATTAATTATACACGTTACGGATTAAATTATTTCTTTCTCAACATTTACATTGCATTTTAAGCGTATTCACACATATATAATTAGATGCTTCATTTAAATTTCCATATATATATTCACAATTCCATAAATTTCCAATACATAGATAAATTTCCAATTTCAACTAAATATCTAAATTACTGTAATAATTACAGATTAAATTTCTATCCATTCTCAATAGATTTACGTTTACATACTAAAATCCACATTTCTATGTACATTTGAATTCCATATTATACATATTTTATTTATCTTAATTACTTCCAACTTAAATTTCAATCAACATAAAACGTTTTATTCAGTTTCCAATAATTTCAATCATGCTTTAAATCCAAATGAATAAATAACTTAATTCCCATTTAAGCATTTTTCATTTGATTTGCAATCAACCTTATATGATCAATTAAATCCCGATATATTAAATAAACGTTATTTCCATCATTCTTTATCCTATGAAGAAATTTAAGTTATTCACACCTATTACTAAATTTCATATTAATGCACACTAATTTACATTTATTGCAATGGTTACCAAATATTTCCCTGCAATAATTCATTCCCCTATACATACTTACAATTCCACTTAAACTTTACTATACCCATTTATTTCCTCAACATTAAAACCAACGTTACCTCAATTCCACTAATGTACACTTATTCTATTATCACTTACTAACCATTCAAATTTTTTATTAACAAATAGGCAGGTAATTCCTATGTTACAAATTTTTAATTCATCCTAATCCCTTACTATTGACATACATTTGCATTACTTACATATCATTTACAATGTTACCCAAAATCTTTATCCATTGTAATTAATACCTTAAATAAGTTTCAATTTATATTCAAGTGAATACATTACCCTTTTTCGTTATGTCATCTATTTTTCACAAGAAACGTTTTATCGTTTCGACAACATTTTATTTCTAATTACCTACATTGATTTGTGTACGTCTCTACTATTTAAAGCATTACCATTCTCACCTTCATCTAAATCTTCATTTATGAATATTTAAAAATAAATTTCACTTATTTCCTATTTATACACTTATAAATTCCAATTCCAAATAAATAGATAAATCTCCGTTTGCACTACTTAAATCAAAAATCAGCGATTATCCTATCTATACATTTTAAGTGGATGGATCAAATGTTCTATTCAAAAATCTACTTCTTAATATTCTTAGATTTAAACTCAACTCTCTATTAACAGAATATTTAGATGTTTAAACTTCTTTTATTACCATTAACTTATTATTATACATTAAACTTAAATATACTGACAAAGCTTGTTTTTGGTACTCTTTTCATTTCCATAAATAAAATTAGCAGTGGATTCATACCTTATTATGAAATTAACTTTAATTCCACCTAACTAAATATTTACATAATCTTTTATTTGCAATAAATCAACTATTTTATATTAATTAAATTTAATCTTCCTGGTTTACTTATTCATAGTATGTAATTCAGTTACTCACCCTAACCTATTTATTTGAAATCCAATCCAGATTATTTTTACTAAGTTCCAATTTCCAAAAGTTACTGCAATTAATCCAATTAATTGCAATAAATTCTAATAAATTTGATTTTTATTGGATTACAACTCAAAATAAATCAATTATTACTCAACTTCATAGTCAACATTTCTTTTATATTCCAATACATAAATATTTCCCAAATTTCATCTTTTATTTGCATAAATTACCTTATCTCAATTTTATTGGAACTTTACACATAAAACTTAGAACCTCAATTAATTCATTCCTCTTTGGTTCCATTCTTAAGATTACACTAATTATCATATTATGAATGGAAATTTACCTAGGTTACATCTTATTGGATTCACATTCTTTACTTACCCATATGTAATCCACACTAACTGCAATAATTTAGTGCATTAATTGAGATTGATCAAAATAAACTTAACAAACTAATAGAATAGATAACTTACAAAATTTATTGTCATAAATCTATTTTATAAGTCTACACTTAATTATTACCTTACAATACGTTTTATGTTACTATAAATTTATATTCACTCTTCCGTTACTATATTAATAATTGCTAAAGTAACGTTTTTCTTAATTAAAACTTTCTCCACAATTGAATGAACTTTATATTCAATACATACTACCGAATTGCAATCACCTATGTTCTATCCAACATACATTAAAACTTCACTTCCATTAATTTATCCAATGTTTACATCCACAAATTAACAATTTAATTTCATTATACAATTGCAATTCATATCTTATAAATAAATTTTTCAATTTTGTTTCTTTCAGCATTAATTAAACAAACATATTCAATTAAGAAATTATCATGCTTTTAACTATTTCCATTTGCACTACATAAAACTCAAACGGTCGTTTCAATCACACTTGAATTTGTATATAATTGATTGTCCCTCAACTGCCATTTATTTTCTACCTTAATTCACATACGGTTACAGTTTTATCAAAATATATATAAATACATAGGAAATTTAAATTCTTGTCTTTAATTCTTTAATTCAAGTGCAACCAATTTACACTATTTCTTTATTAATAATTTACTTAAATTTTCAACAATTAGATTAGATAACCGTTTCTACAATTCATTATTAATTATACATTTAAATCTCCCTTATCTTCAACTTACACAAGGGTATACATCTTACGCTATCTTAATCATTAGATTTTCATTAAATTTAACAATAATTAAGCTTTAATTGTCGTTGCTAAAATTTCCCTTTAGCGTTCATCCCAGTATTAATTCTATCTCTTTTATATATATAAAATTTTCTTTTCTACAAGATTTAAACTTCAAAACCCCTTATATTTAATAATTTAATTGTCGAAATTTTACGGGTCGTTACAAAACTCGACAACGTACTTGGAGACAGTCATATCTCCTTGCTCTAGGTTCGCAAACTAACGAAATAAGGCTGACTTCTGAGCGAGCCGGTATGAACTTCTCCTCAAAACAGGCTTTGAAATAATCCCAAGTGAGCTGATCCTTGGGTGTAGCAAATATCAGGGCGTTCCACATAGTTCATCGCCATTCCTTGAAGTTGATGCTAGGCCAACCTTTTCTTCATAGCATCATTAAATTCAATATCATTGAATATCCGTTCACAAGTGTCATGCCAATCCTAAACCTCTATTACGAACTTTGTTCTAAGAAAAGTTAGGCCTTTAAGACTAGTGAAGTCCTTATTCATCTTGGAAAAATTTACTCTAGACGCCTTCATTGGAGCACCACCATCAGCGGCAACATTCTGAGCGGCTACTTAAGCATTCTGCAGCATGTTTCGCATCATCGTATTAAATGTGGTATTCAAATTGGGATTAGTAGCTCCTGAGCTCACTCCTTCTTCGACTCTAGAGATAGTGTTCCTAGCATCATTCCTAATTTGACTACTCATCCTTCAATCGGTGATAAGGAAGATCAGTCTGTCTGTAAGGAATCATACTTAAGTAGCACTCGTGTGCGTAGTGTGACTTACATGCTATATATACTACTATATAGTTTTGAAAATCAAAATATATAACGAGTATGTGCTCTCGTGTGTGTGTGTGTGTGTGTATAGACACACACACACACTCTCTCGATCCGGTCTAGGGTGAGAACTCATATACTATCTCTACTGGATCATGCTATCCCTTAGGTTAAATAGTAAAACCAAAGCTTCGATACCAAATATGATGACCGCCCTACACCACCGACATCCAATATACCTATATAGTGCATTGTAGTGATGGTTGGTCAATGTAGGGCGACTGTCGGGGTTTTTTAAAGTAAATAAACAATACAGAACCTATCACATATCTCACAGTGCATCGAATAAAATACAATAGTAAACATCTCAGATATAAAATAGGCGAGACAGTAAATAACTGAATTAATCACAGAATCGAAGTAATAGATCGGTACAGTATGCAATGTTACACATCAAATAATAACTCACAAACTATCTCTAAATATAAAGCCAATGGAAAGCTCCATAGTGTTGTGCATCAGAGTGGCAAATGAGTAAATATAGTAAGATGAGAGAAAGTCTCCTGCTCACTATCTGTCCAGCTCCACGTACTCACCAGACTTGATATCCCTAATCTACTTATTTAAGAGTGCCTAAAGTAATAGGAAGCAATGCATTAAATCCCGAGTCAGACAACAATCTAGTGTGAGTAGTAATAAATCTCTAAATACTAATATTCCACTATAATTGGATAAATGGTACAAAGAGTCATACCTGACCTATCTCTACATCCACATAGTTAGCACATATACAAAGTATACGCTACTTGAAATGATCCGACTTTCTTACCATAGAAAATCGCATCATTTTTAAGAAAGAAAGGGATAGAAAAGAGAAAAGACGGAGAAGAAGAAAGAAACAACATCAGAATCTAAACAGCGGAATGAATAAATTATATTAATCACATAATACATTACATAGTATCATATATATCAAAGCTACATAGCTAATACAACACATACTAGACAGTTATAAACACCTGTCTAGTTATACAACTCAATACAATACAAGAAACAACTCAGAGAAATCTACACAGCGGAAAACTATATATCTACACGCAGAAGCCTCCTGCTCCATTTGCTCCTCCACAATTCGTCAAAGCTAATCTGAATCCCTTGGCACTCGTAAAAATTTGAGTACCCAAGAGTTTAAGAAAACAGAAGATAAACACCGGGTCAGACATGGGTCTGGTATGAGTAACAGGTTAAGGTTGCTTAACTTTCAAAAACCTTTTGAAAAGAAAGGTATCACGTAAGACTTCCCACACATAAACATGGAAAAGTTTTTACCTTACGCTAACCAAAATATTCGATAGGAAGTCCGATGATATTATAATAGGGTCTAGGGTTTTCAAATAAATATGAAATAGCCGAAATTGTTACATCTATTAAATTCCAGCTATTAGCCACAAAAGTGGGTAATACAATCAAAACCGTTGGCACTTATTGGATTTTGGATTCCATACAATGCCAGGGCTACTGGGGTACCGCCCGTCAAAGTACGTGGCCTAGATCAACGTACCGAGGAGTAAGCCCGCTCCCCTGCAACACAAGGCCGGAACCATTCCTTACTGAACAGTTCCGAACAAGACAACCCCACGGTTGTAGCTAACAACCGCCCACTCAGCCGAATATAAAGGAACCTCTAGACAGAGGTAAATCTCACTCTCAAGTGGGAGCTACCCACGAAGCCTTGCTGCACTTCCCCTATTTTAGCCATTCCCGGTTGATGAGGCTTGAGGCTACGATTACCTTTAGTAAACACATCACTTAGAATGCTCATCGTCCACTTGACGATGTTCTGAAAGCATTCAATCCATACAAGTTCGTTCCGGATTCGAACAAAACCGAAGGCATTATCTCGTTACACTCATTTTGGAATCACCCTCAGAGTTAACGACGATCGCCCTTGCACTCTGAATCACCATCTCGAATCTGTAAGTACTCTATCCGTCAAACTCATCACGAAATCAACCCCAAAGTTATACTGACGAGTAGTTCTTACACCTTGAGTCTTCACAAAGCTTCACTTTGATTCACGACCTAACGTTTAATTGGAATCGATATGGTTTTCGGATATACAAATATGGAAACCCGATCCTGGTCTCATCAAAATCCAAAACATGTCTTTTAGGTCCAAGTTGTTTTAAAGTTTAAAACAATTCAATTATCTATATACACACAGATAGATAACTCACAAATCACAATTGATAATCAACTTTATCAAATAACAGGTAATCCACATTATCAATATCAAAATAGATAATCCATATATCACCATCACAATAGATAATCTATGTTATCATCACAATGCAACCAAGCATTCATACTACATAATATTACTTATCTCATTACTGAGATCACAAAGCATCCAAGACAATCAATATAACCCATTCATACATAAGCAAAGATTTACTCATCATAATATAATTAATTTAAAATGAATTAAATTAACTATCTCTATCTCTAATTAATTTAAAGTGAATTAAATTAATTACTTCATCTTTAATTAATTTAAAATAAATTAAATTAATTACTTCATCAATATATATCTTGCTTACTCAACCATTTAATTGATTACAATCAATTAATCATTCATTATTAATCACCTTAATTAATCACCCTTGATTAATTACCCTTAATTACACTCATGTAATTATCCTTAATTAATTTCACAAATTAATTATTCTCAACCAAACAGTAATTAACCTTTAATTACTTCAATTAATTAATTAACTATAATTAATTACCTTAATCCTTAATTAATTACATTAATTAATTACCTTTAATTACCTATTATTGATTAATTAATCTTAATTAATCAACTTTAATTACATCATTAATTATTATAATTAATGATCTTTAATTGCACTTAATTAATTATCCTCTTAAATTAATTACCTTAAGTAATTAACTCATAATTATTAATCATCCCAGATTAATTACATTCAGTAATTAACTAACTTAATTACTTTATTAAACAAAATTAATTATTCCTTAATTAATTCCTTAATTAATTACTAAGTAATTGCATTCCAAATTACTTCATTCTTAAACATCTTCAATTAATTACAACCTGTAATTATTAAATCAATTACTTTCCCAAGTAATTTTCCCATTCATTCATTACATACAGTAATTATATTTAAATCCCAAGTGTTTAAAATTAATTAAACTTAGTTAATTAAAATAAACAATCACATTAAACTAAATTAATTACATTAAGTAATTATTTTCTTAATTACTTCATTAAGTAATTATACTCAGCAATTAACAATTGATTATTATTAAATCAATTAATCTAATTAATTATAAAAATTAACCATATTAATTAATAGTTAAATAATCCTGGTTAATGACCTTCATTAACCATTCTCTAATTATTTTCATTAAGTAGTTAACTTAGATTAATTACAAATTTAATTATTTTTTAATTATCCATTAATTAAAGTCTAATTATTTAATTAATTAAGAGTTAATAGAAACTTAATTAATTCTTAATTATTTAATTAATTTACCATGAATTTAACTTAATTGATTAATTAATAAACCATTAATAATTAATTAATAATCAACTAATGATCTTAATTATAAATAGGTTAATCCTTAATCAATTATTAATTATTCCCTAATTAATTAATTAATTAAATTAATTGATTAATCTTAATTACCTTATTAATTAAATCAATTCTAAAACATTAATCTTTAACATAAAACCATTTCTTAGTTATGTTTTAAAACAAATTTGTTTGAAACAAAGTACTTTTGAAATTACTTTTAAATTTCATTTTAAATACAATTTTTAAAATAAGAATAATTTAAACTCATCAAAGTTTAAAAAATTTAAAACTTTTTAAATTGCAAGAGAAACAAGTGTTTGTCTTAGAATTTAAATTTCATAAAAATTTTGAAACTAAATTCACTTCAAAATTTCAAAATTTTCAATTTACATTTTGTTAAAATCTTTCAAATTTAAACCTTATTTTAATTTCCAAAATTGAAATTCATTTTCTAAATTCCCAGATTTAAACTTTATTTAAACTTGCTCCTATTTTAACAAGAACTTCATTTTTAAAAAGTTCAAACTACTTTTACCAAAATAAAGTAGTTAATTAAGTTTAATTTTTTTAAACTTTATTTTTATTTAAAATCTGAGATTTTAAATATAACTTAAATTCTAAAATTTAAACTTTGAATTTAAAACTTGAATTTAAGCTTTCCTTAACATAAAAAAAAGAACTTCAGATTTTAAAAAATAAATTAAAACATGTTTCTGTAAACCTGAAAATTACAGAACAAACCCGAGGCTTACATAAATAACTTCGAGTTTCCTACCTAACTTCTCCGAGTCAACAATCAACCTACTTCGAGCAAATCACAAAACCTCCCATGACCAAAACTAACCCACACTATCATCAGAAAAAATCCATCACCGTGCATATGCACAGCGACTCCGGCCATCATTGGTCGCCGTTGATGATTGCTTCTCATCAGAAACCAACCCTAAAACACAACACGAACATCAAATGGAACCTACACCCAAAAATCAAATCAAGTGTAAATTCCCAAACCTGAAAAACATAAATCAGGTTTCCGACTCAAACCTGTCAACAGCCATCTCTCGCCGCTCCGTCCACCAGATGATCAACCCCTCCGGCCTCGAACTCATCCACGACCACTCTAACACTTCCCAAAACATCATATCACTCGGTCAATTATTCAGATCAAAATGACCGATACTTTAAATCCATTAAAACTAGGGTTTAAAAATGAATTTTTCAAACTGCACCTTCCTCACTGAATTTCAACATCATTAATGATTTTTCTAAGAATCTACAAACCCTCCTCTACTACTCAGAAGAACCCCAAGCTTCCTCAAGTCATAGATCACCACGATTTGATTAAAATCCATTTTTAGTTCAATAACTAACTGCAACGTTAACTATACTCTAAAAATTCCAATTCTGGATTTAAAAATCAAGTTTCAGTTAGTATTTTTGATTCATACTACTGAATTACTAAACTAACATGTTTGGGTTATGGTAAAAATCACATGCATGATGTTTCCTGTGTTTACAGTGACAACATCCTGTATTTTAACTCACTTAAAATTTTTTAAATATTAACTTAAGAAAATAAAACAACTTTACTTTATAAATTTCATCATTTCAGAAGCTAAATTAAAAGATAAGTGTTTTAGATGAAGTCTTGTGCTAGGAAATCAAATAAACAGAATAGGCAATTAAGTAAAACAGCATGCACACCATCAACATTCATCTATAGCACAAGAAATACTATTCCACTTCAATATACTAGCATGCAACCTATTTTAAATTTTTGAATTTGAAAAGTTACTCACTTCTTTTTTTTTAAAAGATGGCAGACCCTTTGTTTGTCCTTTTTGAAATTTGCAGAATAAAAATGCAGGCACGATCCTTTTTCTAAAAATTGAGTTGCAAGCCTGTTGAAATTGGAATGCTTATGTTTCCTGACTAAAACTACTTGTAACATCACGTATTTTTAATCCCTTGAATTTGAAAATTTAATTCGTTTTAAATGTTAATGTGGATTCTTAATTGATTTTGAAATGAATGGATTCAGGTTCAATCAATGAAATAGACTATAATTTTTAATTATAGTAATTCCGGTTGAATTTGAATAATGGGAAAATAATAATTTGAATATTCGGAATTGAAATAAAAGAGAATCTGCATGTAAATAGTGATAAAAATGGTTTTAAAAATTATTTTTGTGTTATTTGAGTGTAAATAGCGTGGTGGGAATTTTAGAAGAATTTCAAAGTTGATAAATTAATGTTTGGGATTTTATATTAAATTAAAAATGAATTTAATATTAGTAAAATGCAATTTAATCAGATTTTGGCCCGGAATGAGCCAGAATGATTTTTATTGTGTTTATAAATTTTATATGATTTATTGTTAAGTTAATAAAAATTTTAAAAGTGAAATTTTAAGCGTTTTCGTCAATTTTGAAAATCGCTCGATTTAATAGACGTGTTAAAATAGCCTTCCGGGGCACAGTCTCGGAATTCGACGAAACCAGTTCCATTGGATCCGTAATAGTTAGTAATTATTGGATTTCAATTTTCGTAGCAATCGGAGTTGTCGTTTGACCGTGGCAGCACGAAACGCTTAGAAATCGATTTAACCGATTTAATTTTAAATTGATCGTTTAATCCTGTAACTCGCGCATACGATCAAATTAGCTTACGAAACTTGTTCCATTGCGTCCGGAACATGGAAAAACCCAAGGAACACCTGTTCGTACGTGAGATTTGGAGTTCATTTGCGTAAGTGGTAAATTGATTGGAACGAGATTAAAATAATAATTAATAATATTATATATATTACAATTTCTTTTCTCAAAACCCTAACTAATAGCGCAGCGTCCCATAAGCTAAACTTCTATATTTGCTAGCTTAGTGTAATTGACACTTCTCGTTGATCTTGATGATCGCTTTATGAATTAGACTAGCAATTGCGCGATGTCTCTTTCATTGCAAGGTTAGACTAGACACCACTTGTGTGATTCCATTCACACATACCTTTCTGCTTTTTGGTTAGTCTTGACCTCAATCTGTGTGATTCCATTCACACATGCCGCTTCTCTTATTCCATGGCCAAAAATCAACGTGTTTTCCCCCTAATTTTGGAGCAATCCATCAGCTTTCAGGCGAAAGCTTCAACTAGCAAAACGTTAAGCTCGTCAAGAGCTCCAGATCCAGCGGAGGATCTTTGCTATCATCGTTGGTGGAAGCCGGAAATGGAGGGGATGATATCACCGTTCGAGCGCCGATTTCGTCACTTGGGGAGGACCGAGTTCGACGGGTCTCAGGGTAAAGGTGGAGCGTGTGACGAGCTCCGCCGTGGTTGGTCCTGATCGTAGCCAAGCGGGTCGGAATTGCTGCGGGATTAGCAAATCGTGGGTGGCTATGGGTGCTTTTAAAACCCTAGACATGCGCTTGGAAGAAGATGGTGCGGGCCGTGTTTTGTCGGTATTTAAATTTAAATTTAAAAGGAAATTTGTTTTAAAATTTGTTCAAACTATAAAAATTCATATATGTTGCATACGTATTCAGAATTCGATAAAACTGGCGACGCCGGGATCGCAGAGACGAGTACTACGCGATGGTGCAGATCCGGATTCATTCCGGGTAAGTATAAATTTAGGTTAAATCAAACGTCGTTCGGTTTAATTTGAATTTCGAACGCTCGCTGAAACTCAAGGTGAGTTAATCTCACTCACATCTAGAATGTTAGCTGATTTAAGTAGTTAATATTTAATAATTGTGTGATTGGTTGAAATGTTTATTTATATCAACCTGGATCGATTTATATTTATAGTGTTGTGCTAATAATTGTGGATGCAGGAAAAAACAGGTTGGAGGGATCCAACTGGATTCCTCACAATGTAGTAATTATTTTTATAATTGATGATGATGCCTGTTCTATATTGTGATTGATAAATTTTGGATTAAATTGTATTGTGAAATTGTGGGATAAACTATAAGCCCAGAATGTTAAATTATAAAGAAATTTGGAGTTTTAATTATAAAGGAATTAAATCGGGTTCCAAAAGAAATTAAGAAATTAATAAATAAGGAATTTAAAAGAATGTAAAAATTAGAATCAGTTTGGACGGAAATTGAAAATTGGTAAATTTGGGATTTTAAATACCGTGGAAAATTTATCAATTGATAAATATGGAGTATAGATTTCTGAAAGTGAATTCTACGGAAATTATAAATTTGTTTTGAAATAACGATGGGATTATTTGGCAAATGATTTTGAAATACATTTTCACCATCGGAATTTTATTTAGGAAATTCATAAGTATTATTTTCCTTTAATAAATTCTCACATCTTTTATTTAAAAGGTTTGTAAACCTGAATTTTGGAATTGAATTTCCGAAAATGGAAATGTGGTTAAGCTTCGTAAGAAGTTATTTCAATGAGAAAAGTAAATTTATATTATTAACCATAAAACTAAATTGAATAAATCGACAGAATTTATAAGAAGGATTTTCTGAGATGTTTAAGTGGAAATGAGTTCCTTGGGAAAACCAAGTTCGAGTTTTAAACAGATTTTATTAAAAGGAAGTCTAAAATTCAAACTTGTTTAAAGGAGTGTTTTGGAAATTATTGTTTTAAGGTAATTCTTAATAAATTAGCGATAGTAAGTATTTATAAATACCTTAGTAATTATTTTTACAAATGGATTTGTTTAAAAGGCTAGTTTTGACCTAAGTTATTTGAAATTAGTATAAACCTTTTACAACTCTATTTTTAAATTTAGTTTAACTAAAACCTTACTTTTAAATCAAGTTATATCTTATAAAATAGTTTTACTTTAAATATTTCGAAATTATATTTTCAGTAAATAACTAGAAGTAAATTTGCATATTTTAAAGTATCTTTCAGCATAAATATTTTAACTGTTTTAAATCTAAATGTTTTGAACTTGGTTATTTCCAATGGGAATTTAATGGTAAAGGATTTACCTTGTAAAGGAAGAACTTTGGGAACTGTTTCAAATGAGCTTTGAAAATTGGAAGTATATCTTGTAAAGATATTGGGGCAAATAAATAATGTGGGAAATTATTTATTGTGTGATGGATGCTTATGGATGTTTATGAATATAAATTGATAGTTAAATCACCGGCTATCAATATTGGACAAATGCGTTGATCATTTCGAAGAGACCGGGATCGAGATTTATTTCTCGAAAAACCCCTTCGATCCGGTTTGTACGTTTCGTGCGAAAAACGTGTTCGGAGTCGAAGATGGAGCAGTGAAGTGCAAGGGCTAGTCGCTACTAATCCTGAGGATATTTCCCAAATGGATGTAGTAGAAGTAGTGCCTTCGGTTTCGTTCGAACCCGAGACGGACTTGTATGGACGAATGCTTGCGAAACATCGTCAGGTGGGCGATGGGCATTCTAAGTGAAAACGTTCTAAAGGTAACGCTTAACCTCAAGCCTCATCTACCAGGAATGGCTAAAACAGGGGTGGTGCAGCAAGGTTAGGTGGGTCATGCCCAAGCAGGACAAGATTTTCCCCTGTCTAGGTGTCCCTTTATATTCGGCTTAGTGGGTGGTTGGTCGCGCCAACCACGGGGTTATCTTGTTCGGGACTATTCAGTAAGGAATGGTTCCGGCCTTGTGTTGCAGGGGAGCGGGCGTATTCCTCGGTACTCTGATCTAGGCCATGTACTATGACGGGCGGTACCCCAGTAGCCCAGCCATTGATGGAAATCCATTTTCCCTATGAGCCTTGTACGAGTTTTGTTTTTATTACCCACTTTTGTGGCTAGTAGCTGGAATTTAATAGATGTAACAATTTCGGCTATTTTATAAGTATTTGTAAATAGACCCTATTATAATATCAGAGGATTTCTATAAAAAAAGTGATTTAGCTATCGTAAGGTAAAAACCCGACATGTTTATTTGTGGCGTGGTCTTACGAGATGCTTTTGTTTTTCAAAGGATTTTTGAAACTTTAATAATCAAGTTGGATGCATATTTAGTATCAGCTGGTATTCCAGACTGACTCGGGTGTTATTTCATTATAATGCTCGGGTCAGACCGATTATTATATGTACAGGGCTTGATGCCATGGAGCAGGAGAGGAGCTGGAGTCCGAGGCGTATTATGTATACCTATATATATGTATATTCTGCTGCTGTGAATTGTATGGTACGTCTGAATGGTAATTTGATGTATGAGACACTCTGATGATGTAATGTATAAAACTGGTATAGATTTCTTTTTGCGTAAAGATCTACATTTACTATTATATTTTATTCCGCTGCGACTGTGAGATTCTGATATTGTTTAGCTTCTTCTTCTTCTATCTCTTCTTCTTTAACCCTAATGGTTCGTAATACTGTGCCACTTGAGTTAATAGTGGTAGAATAATGTTGATTCAAGGGGTACGGATTTGCGGGCTGTCACACTTGGTATCAGAGCTTAGGTTGGCGACAACCTAGGCTTTGGTGGGGAAATTTCTCATTAACAGAGTCAATAGTACTCTACAATGAGTTGAGCGTATTTATAGATATGAGGGCGTACTTGTTAGTGAATATAAAATTGTTTTCATACTGTGTCGATTTATCGGTTGAGTGTTTATGAATTCTGGTCGGTGCGGGAAGTACAACAGTATCGATAGGGGTTTCTAAACTCTTAAACAAGATAAACCGACATAGTAACGTTTTAAAAGTGGGTAAATGAAATAATTTTGCCCAAATTATATTTTGATATAAAGGAAATAATTTTCTGAAATTATATATATATATATTTGGATGTTTGGTTGCTAATATTAAATAAGCAAATAAGAATCTAAAATTTAATCTAAAATTCCAAATGGTTATAATCAAATAGATTCTATAGGTATAAATTATATAAAAGGAAGATTAACTAAATTAGAATTAAACCAGGATTTAAATCCCGAAAGTCTTGGAAAGAATTTTAAATGTAATGGAAATAAAGGTTTGGAGATTTAAATTCCGGGAAAAGTTTGGAATGTTTGCTAAAGGGTTTGAAGGCAATAACGAAATGTTGATTTGGGAAGTATTTTTGAATGGAAACCGTTTTGGAATGAATTTGGGAAGTAAGAAAGCACTGAACTCACTTCAGTCGTTGGAAAATAATCCTAATGATGCTGGCCACATCATTGGAATTCATTTTCGAGTTTCTAAAGTGATGGATTGCTTCCCTAGTACTTGATTATGGTATTGTTTGGATTTGTTGGGTATACAAGTGGTTTTATAAATTTCAAAGGGAAATTTGTTTTAATAAAACCAAGTGTTTTGGAATTGGGAGATTTGATTTGTTACCAGGGGTGTATGAGTTATTTATTATTTCAAATGGTTTTGAAATAAAACCGGGTAATAAAGTTCTGGAAAATTCTATTTAAATAATGTGTAGAATAAAATGAATCAACTATTGAGCTTATTAAGTGAAGTTGATATTAATAAGAAGGAAGAAATGAGAATTTTAATCTTGGAATTAAAATTTAACTTGAGTAATTGGAAGTGAATAAAATATATTGAAGTGAATAGAAAATTTGAATTTAACTTGGGATAAGTTAAATAAATTGAGCTTAGAATTAAATTGGTTTGGGTTAAATTAAAATGTAAGTTGGCTTTGAAATTGTGGGTCATTGAGAAATAAATTGTACCCATGAGCTATTAATTATTATGCTTATAATTTGAGGTTGTGGATTTGAAGTTTGCAAAGAATTAAATTGGAAGAAAATTTGTATCCTTTAGTATTCAGTGATACACATATATATAAAATTTGAAATTATCATTATATGGTGTAGATGGATTAAAAAGAGCAATATGAGCTTTAAAATAAATAAGTTGGTGAACTTATGAATAGAAATGGGATTGTAATTCATAACGGGAATAGTTACATGGCATGGTGAATTCAAACCTAGTCTCAAATAAAATGTAAATTGAAATAAGGTAAAGTGAGATATAAAAGAAGTAAATGAACTTAAGTTAGTACATATGTTTTGAACTTGTATATGGAGATTAAAATTGAGAATTTGAATTGAATATAAGGTGGAATGTAAATTGCTTAGAATTGCATAATGAAATTCATATTCTTAAGTTATTAAGTGTTATAATTTGAATTTGTGATTATAAAATGGAAATGGACCTAAATAAGCAATCTAAACTCTTGAATAGAAGTGAAATTGTAATTCATTAATGGAAAGAGTTGAATGGTGTGGCAGATTCAAAATTTGACCATAAATGAAATGTAAAGGGTAAGGAAGCAAAGTGAGAATATAAAGGTGGATATTCTTAAGTTAGCAGATAAATTTTGAATTTATGTATGGGAAAAAAAATATGTTTTAATAATGAAATTGAAATTTAATTTTAGTTGTGTAATAAATTATATTGAAGGAAATTTAGATCCTATTTAAAGGAGTGGAAAGGAAGGGTAGAAAATTTAAATTTGCTAACTGAAATAATTGGAAAATGGTGATATTATAAATGAATTCAGAGGGAATTGAGGAAGTGAATTAAAACCTAATATGGATTAGGTTAGAGGCTAATTGAATTACAAATTAATTGGGATTTGTATTGTAATGGATAGAATTTTGATAGTTGATCAAAATTTGGAAGGTAAATAGAAATCCAATTGTGGCATGGGATTTAAATTTGTGATAACAAATAATGAAGTGTGAATGAAAAATGGAATTGGATTATAATAGCGATGGTTGGAATTGTAAATAAATTGAAGTGTGTGAAATGATTTGAAGTGACCTCATTATCACTAAAAGATTTAAATTATTGGATATAAACTAGAATTGGCTGAATATACCAATCAAGTTTAATGGAATTGGAATTTGATTGAATGAGAATCAAATGAAGGAAAAAAATAAAATTGATATAAGAAGATAATGGAAATATTGTATGATTTAAACAACATAAGCAAATTGGAAACAATAATGATGGATGAGCTTTATTAAGTAATCTTGAATGAAATTTGTTAGATAATGAAATTGAATTGCAAGTGAAATGATATTAATTAATTATTGTGATAAATTAAGGATGTATGAGTTGTAAATAATGCAGGATGGAATGATATTAATATAAACTTAAGTAAAATGATGAATTTGGAGTGAGAATAAGAATGTGGTTTAAAAATTGAAATGGATGATTCAGAATGGAATACAATTAATGTAAATTTAAACTAGAATTAATTTTAATTGTTATGAGTTTAAGTGGTGATTAGTTTTGGCTTGAATGACATGAATATTTGCATGTATTCAGAATTGAGTTGTTTAAACAACAAATGAATTGGTTTTGAATAAATTGGAATGGATTGAAATGTTATTAAGTAATTTTTGCATCAGAATGAAAATGAAATTATAAAAGAAATGAAAATGCTTCAAAATTGAAAATAAAATTGGTTTGTAAATCAATTTGGAATTGAATTGAAATAGATTGATGTTAGTGAAGCATATATTAATCATATTGAAATAGAAATGATTTGGTTGTAATTAATATAAATGGTATATAATGAACTTGAATGTAAATCATTCAAGTGAAATAAATGAAGTTAGTTTGGATGAAATTAGAATGGGTTAAAAATCTTGGTAAATGGGTTTGAGTATAAATATAAGTGAATGCAAATGTAGCAAATTGAAGTAAAACTTGCTTGGTGAATCAATTCGAAAATTGGGTAAAGTATGAATTGGAATGGCAAAACTTGTTTGTAAATCTTGTGTGAAATAAAATGGAATTTGGTATTAGAAAAGGAACTTGTGCATGTTGTAAAATATGGTTTACTTATGAAATCATGAAAATTGTTGATTGGATTATGAAATGGTTATGTTTGGCTTACATTTATATTGGAAATGTTGTTAAAAAGTTCATATCTTTGAAAACTAATGAGTTTGTTGAGTATAGTACAGGTGCGGGAGGCGTTCGAGAGAGTTGGAGCACGTATATGCATTATATATTAGCTACTTACTTTTAAATTTTGCTAAAAAGGTACGCCTACGCTAATAAAATTAGGAAATGATATATATATATTGTGATATATTTTGGTTTCCGACCGTGTGGGTCGATGTATATATATTTATCTGTATCGCGATATCGCGAAAGCTCCTCCATGCAGGGGAGACTCTACCAAAAAAATTCGAAAATTTTGGGTGTTAGAAATTTTTTTTTGGGAATTTTGAAAATTTGTAATTAACTTGGAAAGTTACTAGTTAAAATTAAAGCTTTAGAATAAGTAAAGCAAATGAGTTTGGGGATTTAACTAAAGGATTTTGGGAAGAATATATAAGCTTTTAACTAAGCTAATTGGGTAGTAAATGGGTTGGAGAGTATTTTCTACCTTAGCAAATTTCGAGGACGAAATTTTTATAAGAGGGGAGGAATCTAACATCCCGTATTTTTAAGCCCTCGAATTTGAAAATTTAATTCGTTTTAAATGTTAATGTGGATTCTTAATTGATTTTGAAATGAATGGATTCGGGTTCAATCAATGAAATAGACTATAATTTCTAATTATAGTAATTCCGGTTGAATTTGAATAATGGGAAAATAATAATTTAAATATTCGGAATTGAAATAAAAGAGAATCTGGATGTAAATAGTGATAAAAATGGTTTTAAAAATTTAGTTTTGTGTTATTTAAGTGTAAATAGCGTGGTGGGAATTTTAGAAGAATTTCAAAGTTGATAAATTAATATTTGGGATTTTATATTAAATTAAAAATGAATTTAATATTAGTAAAATGTAATTTAATAAGATTTTGGCCCGGAATGAGCTAGAATGATTTTTATTGTATTTATAAATTTTATATGATTTATTGTTAAGTTAATAAAATTTTTAAAAGTGAAATTTTAAGCGATTTCGTCAATTTTGAAAATCGCTCGATTTAATAGACGTGTTAAAATAGCCTTCCGGGGCACAGTTTCGGAATTCGATGAAACTAGTTCCATTGGATCCGTAATAGTTATTAATTATCGGATTTCAATTTTCGTAGCAATCGGAGTTGTCGTTTGACCGTGGCAGCATGAAACGCTTAGAAATCGATTTAACCGATTTAATTTTAAATTTATCGTTTAATCCCGTAACTCGCGCATACGATCAAATTAGCTTACAGAACCTGTTCCATTGTGTCCGGAACGCGGAAAAACCCTAGGAACGCCTGTTGGTACGTGAGATTTGGAGTTCGTTTGCGTAAGTGGTAAATTGATTGGAACGAGATTAAAATAATAATTAATAATATTATATATATTACAATTTCTTTTCTCAAAACCCTAACTAATAACGCAGCCGCCGCTTCTCTTATTCCATGGCCGAAAATCAACGTGTTTTCCCCCTAATTTTTGAGCAATCCATCAGCTTTCAGGCGAAAGCTTCAATTAGCAAAACGTTAAGCTCGTCAAGAGCTCCAGATCCAACGGAGGATCTTTGCTATCATCGTTGGTGGAAGCCGGAAATGGAGGGGATGATGCCACCGTTCGAGCGCCGATTTCGTCACGTGGGGAGGACCGAGTTCGACGGGTCTCAGGGTAAAGGTGGAACGTGTGACGAGCTCCGCCGTGGTTGTTCCTGATCGTAGCCAAGCGGGTCGAAATTGCTGCGGGATTTAGCAAATCGTGGGCGGCTATGGGTGCGTTTGAAACCCTAGACATGCGCTTGGAAGAAGATGGTACGGGCCGTGTTTTTTTGGTATTTCAATTTAAATTTAAAAGGAAATTTTTTTTAAAATTTGTTCAAACTATAAAAATTCATATATGTTGCATAAGTATTCAGAATTCGATAAAACTGGCGACACCGGGATCGCAGAGACGAGTACTACGGATGGTGCAGATCCGGATTCATTCCGGGAAAGTATAAATTTAGGTTAAATCGAACGTCATTCGGTTTAATTTGAATTTCGAACGCTCGCTGAAACTCAAGGTGAGTTAATCTCACTCACATCTGGAATGTTAGCTGATTTAAGCAGTTAATATTTAATAATTGTGTGATTGGTTGAAATGTTTATTTATATCAGCCTGGACCGATTTATATTTATAGTGTTGTGCTAATATTTGTGGATGCGGGGAAAAACAAGTTGGAGGGATCCAACTGGATTCCTCACAATGTAGTAATTATTTTTATAATTGATGATGATGCCTGTTCTATATTGTGATTGATAAATTTTGGATTAAATTGTATTGTGAAATTGTGGGATAAACTATAAGCCCAGAATGTTAAATTATAAAGAAATTTGGAGTTTTAATTATAAAGGAATTAAATCGGGTTTCAAAAGAAATTAAGAAATTAATAAATAAGGAATTTAAAAGAATGTAAAAATTAGAATCTGTTTGGATGGAAATTGAAAATTGGTAAATTTGGGATTTTAAATACCGTGGAAAATTTATCAATTGATAAATGTGAAGTATAGATTTCTGAAAGTGAATTCTATGGAAATTATAAATTTGTTTTGAAATAACGAGGGGATTATTTGGCAAATGATTTTGAAATACATTTTCACCATCGGAATTTTATTTAGGAAATTCATAAGTATTATTTTCCTTTAATAAATTCTCACATGTTTTATTTAAAAGGTTTGTAAACCTGAATTTTGGAATTGAATTTCCGGAAATGGAAATGTGGTTAAGCTTCGTAAGAAGTTATTTCAACGAGAAAAGTAAATTTATATTATTAACCATAAAACTAAATTGAATAAATCGACAGAATTTATAAGAAGGATTTTCTGAGATGTTTAAGTGGAAATGAGTTCCTTGGGAAAACCAAGTTCGAGTTTTAAACAGATTTTATTAAAAGGAAGTCTAAAATTCAAACTTGTTTAAAGGAGTGTTTTGGAAATTATTGTCTTAAGGTAATTATTAATAAATTAGCGATAGTAAATATTTATAACTACCTTAGTAATTATTTTTACAAATGGATTTGTTTAAAAGGCTAGTTTTGACCTAAGTTATTTGGAATTAGTATAAACCTTTTACAACTCTATTTTTAAATTTAGTTTAACTAAAACCTTATTTTTAAATCAAGTTATATCTTATAAAATAGTTTTACTTTAAATATTTCGAAATTATATTTTGAGTAAATAACTAGAAGTAAATTTGCGTATTTTAAAGTATCTTTCAGCATAAATATTTTAACTGTTTTAAATCTAAATGTTTTGAACTTGGTTATTTCCAATGGGAATTTAATGGTAAAGGATTTACCTTGTAAAGGAAGAACTTTGGGAACTGTTTCAAATGAGCTTTGAAAATTGGAAGTATATCTTGTAAAGATATTGGGGCAAATAAATAATGTGGGAAATTATTTATTGTGTGATGGATGCTTATGGATGTTTATGAATATAAATTGATAGCTAAATCACAGACTATCAATATTGGAAAAATGCGTTGATCGTTTCGAAGAGACCGGGATCGAGATTTATTTCTCGAAAAACCCCTTCGATCCGGTTTGTACGTTTCGGGCGAAAAACGTGTTCGGTGTCGAAGATGGAGCAGTGAAGTGCAAGGGCTAGTCGCTACTAATCCTGAGGATATTTCCAAAATGGATGTAGTAGGAGTAGTGCCTTCGGTTTCGTTCGAACCCGGGACGGACTTGTATGGACGAATGCTTGCGAAACATCGTCAGGTGGGCGATGGGCATTCTAAGTGAAAACGTTCTAAAGGTAACGCTTAACCTCAAGCCTCATCAACCGGGAATGGCTAAAACAGGGGAGGTGCAGCAAGGTTAGGTGGGTCATGCCCAAGCAGGACAAGATTTTCCACTGTCTAGATGTCCCTTTATATTCGGCTTAGTGGGTGGTTGGTCGCGCCAACCACGGGGTTATCTTGTTCGGGACTGTTCAGTATGGAATGGTTCCTGCCTTATGTTGCAGGGGAGAGGGCGTACTCCTCGGTACTCTGATCTAGGCCGGGTACTGTGACGGGCGGTACCCCAGTAGCCCAGCCATTGTTGGAAATCCATTCTCCTTACGAGCCTTGTACGAGTTTTGTTTGTATTACCCACTTTTGTGGCTAGTTGTTGGAATTTAATAGATGTAACAACTTCGGCTATTTTATAAGTATTTTTAAATAGACCCTATTATAATATCAGAGGATTTCTATAAAAAAAAGTGATTTAGCTATCGTAAGGTAAAAACCCGACATGTTTATTTGTGGCATGGTCTTACGAGATGCTTTTGTTTTTCAGAGGATTTTTGAAACTTTAATAATCAAGTTGGATGCATATTTAGTATCAGCTGGTATTCCGGACTGACTCGGGTGTTATTTCATTATAATGCTCGGGTCAGACCGAGTATTATATGTATAGGACTTGATGCCATGGAGCAGGAGAGGAGCTGGAGTCCGAGGCGTATTATCTATACCTGTATATATGTATATTCCGCTGATGTGAATTGTATGGTACGTTTGAATGGTAATTTGATGTATGAGATACTCTGATGTTGTAATGTATAAAACTGGTATAGATTTCTTTTTGCGTAAAGATCTATATTTACTATTATATTTTATTCCGCTGCGACTGTGAGATTCTGATATTGTTTAGCTTCTTCTTCTTCTATCTCTTCTTCTTTTACCCTAATGGTTCGTAATTCTGTGCCACTTGAGTTAATAGTGGTAGAATAATGTTGATTCAAGGGGTACGGATTTGCGGGCTGTCACACTACTTACATGCAGATGCTTTTGAACAGGCTTTAATCAGGCTTCAATTTGAGGTTGTGCAGATAACACCAAGTTCTAGATTTATAAAAAGAATGCAGGCCCTTTTTTTTCTTTTTATTTCCAGGTGACATGCAAAACTCATTTGCCAGATTGAAATGATGCAGACCCTCTTGGTAAATGAGGGGTTTTGATTTTGTTATTGAACAGGATTTGGTTCTTGAAGATGCATGAAATTGCAGATTAAAAATGCAGGATTTTTGAGGAGGATTTACTGATTTTGAAGAGGTGTTTAAAGTTTTTCTCTTTTGATTTTAGGAAATGAGAAAACAAGTATGAATGAAAATGCAAGTTTATATAGATGTAATTTTCAGAATTAATTAAATAAAAGAAAATTAAAACAAAAATGTGCCACTTGTAAAAATTATTCAACATTTGTCAAATTGAATGTTTATCTTTCTAACATTTGTTAAATGAGTTTTAAAAAATCAACACTTGTCCCTCTAAAACAATTAGTATTTAATTTACAAATTAATGTGTGTATTAAGCCTAATTTTAATTTGTTAGTTTATATTTGAATATGTGTATAAATTCATAAAAAGAAATAAGAACAATCATGTTTATAAATAAAACTTAATACATATAAAAATTAAATCAATTTAGATTTATACTTTGGAATTTTAAATTCAAATCAAATCCAAAATCAATTATTTAAAAATCAAGTTATGTATATAAATTTAATTTGAAATCATAATTGAGAATTTTATTCAAAATTTATTTATAAAAACAATACACTATTAATATTGTTTTTATAAATATATATTATTAAATTAAAATCATTTTAAAAGAAATTATATTTTTATTATCTATTTTATTAAGCCATAAAACTTTTTGTTAATTCATTCTAAATTTAAAACTCAAGCCAAATTATTTTAAACATTTAATATTTTTCTTATCAAATTTAAAATCATATATTTATTTATTAAATAGTTTTAAAAAATTAATATTTAATTAAAATCAAAATTTCCAAATTATAATGCATATATTAGAATTTTTTAAAACATGATTCATTTATTAAATTTAAACCAAAATCATTTATTCAATAACTTTGAAAAGCTAATATTAAATAAAAACAAATTTTCCAAATTACTACAAATATTAAAACTAGAAAAATATGCTTTAGTTATTAAATTTAAAGCAATGCTATTCTATTTACAATATAAACCATATATTTATATTATAAATAGAAACCAATTTATTATTTTTAAAAGATAAAATAACCAATTAAATAATTATTGAAGCAGATTATTAAATCAATTTGAATTATTATTAATTAAATATCAATATCAATTTAATTTTTAATACAGATTATTAAATTGATATTGTTAAAAATTCCGGGATGTTACAATCCTCCCCCCTTAAAAGAATTTCGCCCCCGAAATTTAAAACAAAGGTAATTTAATAATCTCATTAAAGATTTAATTTTAAAACATAAGCATATATCAAACATATGCTAATGACCAAAACAACCAATTCATCCAATCAAACTAATCTAATTATCCAGAAAAATATTCTGGATAGAATTTCTTCGAGTTTCCCCAAGTATAAATATATCGGGATACTCGCTCTATAGAAATCAAACAATCAAAACTATGAAGCTATAGAGCTCTAATTCATCTATATCTACAACACTAGACAAGATATTAGACTACAGACGAGTCTGACTCAACAACCAGAACTGCTGGTTCCACAACCAGAGATAGATCATACACGTACTCCCTCAGAGATATGTGAAACTCATCGAATCCCAGTTATCCAAACTGGCAATCCAATCTTGTAGATCAATCACTAAATCCCCAAGATCACAGAAAAGATCCAAAATTCTTCAGAGCTAGCTTCCCAGCCTTACTCAATCTAATAGCTCCTTTTTGATCGGAGAAATTTTATCCAAAATCACGATTTCAGAATCCAAATTCCTCCGTCCCAAATCCACAAAACTCTTCGAACGATCATGGGCTGTCTACAACCATACTGATCAGCTCAACCTTCGCTGATGTCTCTAGAAATAAGCTAGACCAATCAACACAACAAAATGATCTCCTTAAGATCAACCAAGATCAAGATCTCAAACTCTACCCTCAAACATCATAACACAACAACTTCTCCTATCCGGAAAAGAAAAGAAAATACACTCCCAAACTGCTTCCGCTGTACAACTCTAATCCGAAGTAGAAGAGAATGCTGAAGAAGAACACGAGACTCAACAACACACCCCAGAGATATGGTTCAACTGATCCATAAGAAAACTCAGAACTTCTCCAAAACCCTAAGCTGCTACACCAACTCAATCTCTTGGAACCATTCTTCCACAAAGCTGAACCACCAGTATCACTCCTGGAATCCTAGTCCATAAGAAAACTCAATCTCCAGATGTGAACAAAACTCTGACTTCTCTGAAGACATCCAGAAAAACTCAGATAACCCAAGAGAACACTCAAACAATCACAAGTCACTTTTGCGATCAACCCAAACCAAATCCAAGGAAAATTGTTCTCCCTTTACCAAACAGAACAGCTTACACTTAACTAGTCAACCCATCAAAGAAACGGGTCCACTTAACTGCTTCGGAACTCCACCCTAGAAAAACTGCTAAGCCAGAAGATCTCTTGCCAACACCGAGAACACTCCAAGCTGCACTGCTACCACACATGCCAAAGATTTCCAAATCAAAGCTTTTCAAGAAACTCAGACTTCAAAGCAAACAGAAAAACCATGCTGAACACAGCCATAACACTGAAGCAGACTCACTTCCTTAAACTTGTTCCAAAGAAAACATCTTCGGGAACATCCATAGTCACTGCATCTCATCACGCAGCTACTACTTCCTGAGAAATCAAGATACCATCACTTGCTTCCACCTAGCCAACAGATCCAAGCACTACTCATCCAACATCAAAGAATTAACTCCGAACCTTAACAGGTTTCCTTCAGAGATCAATGAAATCCTTCATCACTATAGAATTCACTCGAGACGGTATTAGGTCTACTGTCTTCACAAATGCACTTCCAACCTCAAACATTCAAACTCCAACCAATGGTAGTGGTGTTACACACACCACTACCCCATCTATCATTATAACTTACGAGTGTCATGTCACGCGCTTCGGGCGTGAATTATTTTCCTTATAAATTCTACGTGTAAATCGGTAAAAAAAATGATTTTTTATTTTCAAGTGATATTAAGAATTGTGTATTTGTAAAGAAGTATTCTAAATTTATGAAGGAAGTTTAATTTTAGATACTATTTTTAGAAGTGTTTTGAATTCATATTCATTGTTAGATCCTATTTTTAGGGGCGTTTGAATTTGTAAAAGAAGTTTAAAATTAGACTCTATTTTTAGTTATTAAGATTTGCTAAGATATAGAGGGGCATTTTTGGTAGTTCACGTTGATACCAAAAAAGTGTGACACCAAAGCTATTACAACTATTATTAAGGATATTGGAAAAACCTGAACAGGTAACCCAACAGATAGGTAGAAACAAATATATTTATATATTTAAAATTACAAATACTCTCTCTCAAGAAAGACACCACTACAGAGCCTAGGTATTCACTCAACCTAAGGCTCTGATACAAGTGAAACGATCCGACTTTCTTACCTCAGAAAATCGCATCATTTTTAAGAAAGAAAGGGATAGAAAAGAGAAAAGACAGAGAAGAAGAAAGAAACAACATCAAAATCTAAACAGCGGAACGAATAAATTATATTAATCACATAATACATTACATAGTATCATATACATCAGAGCTACATAGCTAAAACAACACATACTAGACAGTTATAAACACCTGTCTAGTTATACAACTCAATACAATACAAGAAACAACTCAAAGAAATCTACACAGCGGAAAACTATATATCTACACGCAGAAGCCTCCTGCTCCATTTGCTCCTCCACAATTCGTCAAAGCTAACATGAATCCCTTGGCTACTCGTAAAATTTGAGTACCCAAGAGTTTAAGAAAACAGAAGATAAACTCCGGGTCAGACATGGGTCTGGTGTGAGTAACAGGTTAAGGTCGCTTAACTTTCAAAAACCTTTTGAAAAGAAAGGTATCACGTAAGACTTCCCACACATAAACGTGGAAAAGTTTTTACCTTACGCTAACCAAAACATTTGATAGGAAATCCGATGATACTATAATAGGGTCTAGGGTTTTCAAATAAATATGAAATAGCCGAAATTGTTACATCTAAAATTCCAGCTACTAGCCACAAAAGTGGGTAATACAATCAAAACCGTTGGCACTTATTGGATTTTGGATTCCATACAATGGCAGGGCTACTGGGGTACCGCCCGTCAAAGTACGTGGCCTAGATCAACGTACCGAGGAGTACGCCCGCTCCCCTGCAACACAAGGCCGGAACCATTCCCTACTGAACAGTTCCGAACAAGACAACCCTGCGGTCGTAGCTAGCAACCGACCACACAACCGAATATAAAGGAACCTCTAAACAGGGGTAAATCTCACTCTCAAGTGGGGGCTACCCATGAAGCCTTGCTGCACCTCCCCTGTTTTAGCCATTCCTGGTTGATGAGGCTTGAGGCTACGATTACCTTTAGTGAACACATCACTTAGAATGCTCGTCGTCCACCTGACGATGTTCTGAAAGCATTCCATCCATACAAGTTTGTTCCGGGTTCGAACGAAACCGAAGGCATTATCTCGTTACACTCATTTTGGAATCACCCTCAGAGTTAAAGACGGTAACCCTTGCACTCTGAATCACCATCTCGAACCTGTTAGTACTATTTCCATCAAACTCATCACGGAATCACCCCCAGAGTTATACTGACGAATAGTTCTTACACCTCGAGTCTTCACAAAGCTTCACTTTGATTCACGACCTAACGTTTAATTGGAATCGATGTGGTTTTTGGATATCCAAATATGGAAACCCGATCCCGGTCTCATCGAAATCCAAAGCATGTCTTTTAGGTCCAAGTTGTTTTAAAGTTTAAAACAATTCAATTATCTATATACACACAGATAGATAACTCACAAATCACAATTGATAATCAACTTTATCAAATAACAGGTAATCCACATTATCAATATCAAAATAGATAATCCATATATCACCATCACAATGGATAATCTATGTTATCATCACAATGCAACCAAACATTCATACTACACAATATTACTTGTCTCATTACTGAGATCACAAAGCATCCAAGACAATCAATATCACCCATTCATACATAAGCAAAGATTTACTCATCACAATATAATTAATTTAAAATGAATTAAATTAACCATCTCTATCTCTAATTAATTTGAAGTGAATTAAATTAATTACTTCATCTTTAATTAATTTAAAATAAATTAAATTAATTACTTCATCAATATATATCTTGCTTACTCAACCATTTAGTTGATTACAATCAATTAATCATTCATTATTAATCACCTTAATTAATCACCCTTGATTAATTACCCTTAATTACACTCATGTAATTATCCTTAATTAATTTCACAAATTTATTATTCTCAACCAAACAGTAATTAACCTTTAATTACTTCAATTAATTAATTAACTATAATTAATTACCTTAATCCTTAATTAATTACATTAATTAATTACCTTTAATTACCTATTATTGATTAATTAATCTTAATTAATCAACTTTAATTACATCATTAATTATAATAATTAATGATCTTTAATTGTACTTAATAAATTATCCTCTTAAATTAATTACATTAAGTAATTAACTCATAATTATTAATCACCCCAGATTAATTACATTTAGTAATTAACTAACTTAATTACTTTATTAAACCAAATTAATTATTCCTTAATTAATTCCTTAATTAATTACTAAGTAATTACATTCCAAATTACTTCATTCTTAAACTTCTTCAATTAGTTACAACCTGTAATTATCAAATCAATTACTTTCCCAAGTAATTTTCCCATTCATTTATTACATACAGTAATTATCTTTAAATCCTAAGTGTTTAAAATTAATTAAACTTAATTAATTAAAATAAACAATTACATTAAACTAAATTAATTACATTAAGTAATTAATTTCTTAATTACTTCATTAAGTAATTATACTCAACAATTCACAATTGATTATTATTAAATTAATTAATCTAATTAATTATAAAAATTAACCATATTAATTAATTGTGAAATGATCCTGGTTAATGACCTTCATTAACCATTCTCTAATTATTTTCATTAAGTAATTAACTTAGATTAATTACAAATTTAATTATTTTTTAATTATCCATTAATTAAAGTCTAATTATTTAATTAATTAAGAGTTAATAGAAACTTAATTAATTCTTAATTATTTAATTAATTTACCATGAATTTAACTTAATTGATTAATAATAAACCATTAATCGTTAATTAATAATCTAACTAATGATCTTAATTATAAATAAGTTAATCCTTAATCAATTATTAATTATTCCCTAATCAATTAATTAATTAAATTAATTAATTAATCTTAATTACCTTATTAATTAAATCAATTCTAAAACATTAATCTTTAACTTAAATTTAAGATAAAACCATTTCTTAATTATGTTTTAAAACAAATTTGTTTGAAACAAAGTACTTTTCAAATTACTTTTAAATTTCATTTTAAATACAAGTTTTAAAATAAGAATAATTTAAACTTATCAAAGTTTAAACAATTTAAAACCTTTTAAATTGCAAGACAAACAAGTGTTTGTCTTAGAATTTAAATTTCATAAAAAATTTGAAACTAAATTCGATTCAAAATTTCAAAAATTTCAATTTACATTTTGTTAAAATCTTTCAAATTTAAACCTTCTTTTAATTTCAAAAACTGAAATTCATTTTCCAAATTCCCAGATTTAAACTTTATTTAAACTTGCTCCTATTTTAACTAGAACTTCATTTTTAAAATGTTCAAACTACTTTTACCAAAATAAAGTAGTTAATTAAGTTTAATTTTTTAAAAACTTTATTTTTATTTAAAATCTAAGATTTTAAATTTAACTTAAATTCTAAAATTTAAACTTTGAATTTAAAACTTGAATTTAAACTTTCCTTAACATACAAAAAAGAACTTCATAATTAAAAAAAAAATTAAACACAGTTTTAACAGGTTTCTGTAAACCTGAAAATTACAGAACAAACCCGAGGCTTACATAAATAACTTCGAGTTTCCTACCTAACTTCTCCGAGTCAACAATCAACCTACTTCGAGAAAATCACAAAACCTCCCCTGACCAAAACTAACCCACACTATCATCAGAAAAAACCCATCACCGTGCATATGCACGGCGACTCCGGCCATCATTGGTTGCCGTTGATGATCGCTTCTCATCAGAAACCAACCCTAAAACACAACACGAACATCAAATGGAACCTCCACCCAAGAAATCAAAATCGAGTGTAAATTCCCAAATCTGAAAAACATAAATCAGGTTTCTGACTCAAACCTGTCAACAGCCATCTCTCGCCGCTTCGTCCACCAGATGATCAACCCCTCCGGCCTCGAACTCATCCACGACCACTCTAACACTTCCCAAAACATCATATCACTCGGTCAATAATTCATATCAAAATGACCTATTCTTTAAACCCATTAAAACTAGGGTTTAAAAATGAATTTTTCAAACTGCACCTTCCTCACTGAATTTCAACATCATTAATGGTTTTTCTAAGAATCTACAAACCCTCCTCTACTACTCAGAAGAACCCCGAGCTTCCTCAAGTCATAGATCACAATGATTTGCTTAAAATCCATTTTTAGTTCAATAACTAACTGCAACCTTAACTGTACTCTAAAAATTCCCATTCTGGATTTAAAAATCAAGTGTCAGTTAGTATTTTTGATTTGTACTACTGAATTACTAAACTAACATGTTTGGGTTATGGTAAAAATCACATGCATGATGTTTCCTGTGTTTACAGAGACAACATCCTGTATTTTAACTCACCTAAATTTTTTAAAATATTAACTTAAGAAAATAAAACAACTTTACTTTATAAATTTCATCATTTCAGAAGCTAAATTAAAAGATAAGTGTTTTAGATGAAGTCTTGTGCCAGGAAATCAAATAAACAGAACAGGCAATTAAGTAAAACAGCATGCACACCATCAACATTCATCTATAACACAAGAAATACTATTCTACTTTAATATACTAGCATGCAACCTATTTAAATTTTTAAATTTAAAAGTTACTCACCTCTTTTTAAAAAAAAAAAATATAGCAGACCCTCTGTTTGTCCTTTTCGAAATTTGCAGAATAAAAATGCAGGCATGATCCTTTTTTTTAAAAATTGAGTTGCAAGCCTGTTGAAATTGGAATTCTTATGTTTCCTGACTAAAACTACTTGCATGCAGATGTTTTTGAACATGCTTCAATCAGGCTTCAATTTGAGGTTGTGCAGATAACACCAAGTTCCAGATTTATAAAAGGAATGCAGGCCCCTTTTTTTCGAGGTGACATGCAAAACTCCTTTTCCAGATTGAAAGTGATGCAGGCCCTCTTGATAAATGAGGGGTTTTGATTTTGTCATTGAACAGGATTTGGTTCTTGAAGATGCATGAAATTGCAGATTAAAAATGCAGGATTTTTTAAGAGGAGTTACTGATTTTGAAGAGGTGTTTAAAGTTTTTCTCTTTTGATTTTAGGAAATGAGAAAACAAGTATGAATGAAAATGCAGGTCTATATAGATGTAATTTTCAGATTTAATTAAATAAAAGAAAATTAAAACAAAAATGTGCCACTTGTAAAAATTATTCAACATTTGTCAAATTGAATGTTTATCTTTCTAACATTTGTTAAATGACTTTTAAGAAATCAACACTTGTCCCTTTAAAATAATTAGTATTTAATTTACAAATTAATGTGTGTATTAAGCCTAATTTTGATTTGTTGGTTTATATTTAAATATGTGTATAAATTCATAAAAATAAATAAGAACAATCATGTTTATAAATAAAACTTATACATATAAAAATTAAAACAATTAAGATTTATACTTTGGAATTTTAAATTCAAATCAAATCCAAAATCAATTATTTAAAATCAAGTTATGTATATAAATTTAATTTGATATAACAATTGCAAATTTTATTCAAAATCTATTTATAAAGACAATACACTATTGTTTTCATAAATATCATATTATTAAATTAAAATCATTTTAAAAGAAATTATATTTTTATTAATCAATTATCTATTTTATTAAGCCATAAAACTTTTTGTTAATTCATTCTAAATTTAAAACTCAAGCCTAATTATTTTAAACATTTAATATTTTTCTTATCAAATTTAAAATCATATATTTATTTATTAAATAGTTTTAAAAACTTAATATTCAATTAAAATCAAAATTTCCAAATTATAATGTATATATTAGAATTTTTTAAAACATGACTCGTTTATTAAATTTAAACCAAAATCATTTATTCAATAACTTTGAAAAGCTAATATTAAATAAAAACAAATTTTCCAAATTACTACAAATATTAAAACTGCAAAAATATGCTTTATTTATTAAATTTAAAACAATGCTATTCTATTTACAATATAAACCATATATTTATATTATAAATAGAAACAAATTTATTATTTTTAAAAGATAAAATAACCAATTAAATAATTATTGAAGAAGATTATTAAATCAATTTGAATTATTATTGACAAAATATCAATATCAATTTAGTTTTTAATACAGATTATTAAATTGATATTGATAAAAATTCGGGATGTTACACTACTCTACATCACAATCATCATGGTGTACTATACATTAAAGTACAAACATGTGTCTAGATATATACATCAATAATATCGACATCCGGTGACATCCCTAAGGTGATAAACAATCAATCAAATGTACAATCCAGTATCCATCCTCATATTCACTCGCTCACTGTATTAGATAAGTGCTAATTCGAACGACCCATCATGGTCAAGGACTACTCAACATCTGAGTTCCTCAATACTCAAATCCATGCCACTCAGTAGGTCAGGATACTAGAGCGCCGTCATGGCTGATCGATGATAAAAGATCACCTATCATGGAGATCAGATTGTCGGTCATGTAGACCAGATCCCATTGTGGCTCTAATAGGTAACATATATTACCCTTTCTTTAAGATTATTCTTTGAACCTTCAAATAACATCGATCTCTTTGCACACGTCATCAACAACGGAGCTTTTCTTGGAATTTGCCCCTACGATTTCCATCACGAAGTCACTAAGGTTGGGTACTGCTTTAGACAACCATCATTAGTTGTAGAATGTCGTCATATGTCTTGTAACCTTCCTCCAACAGTACCCTCAGTCCGACTCATCGTTACCCACAATACATCTCGAAGTACAAATATCCATCATCGAAGCCATCATTTCCATTCATGCCATCATCATTGTCGAACTATGCGTCGTCATCATTGACAATTGCCATCGATCCATTTTTGAACGACCACAACCCGAGCATACAAACCCCAAACAACTAGAAATTTGGAAAGTAGCCTTATGATGCCTTCCTTGTCACTCTATATCGATCTCACCGCTTATAACAAAAGTTAGTTATCATCACTGAACCCTAACCACAAATCCATAGGATCATAAATCACTACCGGTCCATCTTCAAACAGCAATAACTCGAGCATACAAATTATAAAAGACTTAAAAATTTGTAATATAGTTACGAGGAAGTCCTTGTCACCAATTATCAATCTCATCAGGTATGGTCCAAAATTTAGAGATCATCACAGATCCCAAACCACCAATCCATAAAATTAGAAATCACTACCGATCCATGCTCACCTTGACCCCTCACTTCCACATAGGCTAGAACATACCTCACCATGCCCTCATACTATTCTCGAGCCTAATGGGCCAACCCTTATAGATTGGCGTCGATCCACGATCCATGGGGATGATCCTACACTTAGCCAAAATCATGTGATTTTGGATCCACTTCCCTTCACACAATTTCTTTGCCCTAAACCTTGGTTTGCACCCCCATCCCATGCTCCAAATCATGGCTCTCCACTGATCTTGGTGTTAGAGCTTCTCCACCGATCCATCTATGCGATCCCACACTTGGAGAAGTCCATCAATGTAACCAATCCCGCTATATAAGCGATACCTCGTCCTTTCATTTATGAACCATCCTTATCATTTGCAAACCAAGGAAAATGTCCACTACCGATCCCCGAGCTCGATATCATCATCGATCCACACTTCTATGGCCATAACTCAAGCACACGAACTCCAAACGAATTGAAATTTGAAGTGTAGTCTTTTGGGGCCTTCCTTGTCACCCTATATCCATCGCACAAATTTGTGATAAAAATCAGGGATCATCACCGATCCCCGAGATCATCATCAATCCCTAACTTCTTTCTAAACTAAGTCGCCATTCGACTGGCTTTTTCAACCATTCAAGCATAAAAAAAATCAAGCTATCCTCACAAGTAGCTTATACTAGCAAGCATACAAGCAAACACATCAATATGAGTCCTAAGTCTAAAGGGAATATCTAAGAACATATAGTATCATAAGAATCAGTGACCAGAGGCTTAAAACCACTCACCTATCTCTTAAGCAATATTGTTCACTCTCTATGATCCACGAATCCATTATGAACATCGGCTCTAAGGTGATCTCCAACATCTAATCTCCACTTCAAAATGCTAATCTCGCTCATTTTATTCTAACAATGTGTTTAGGCCAATTAAAGTTGGGATTTAGGTGTCTATTTGCGTAAGAAGTTGTTAATGGTGAACTTCTCTCCATTTTTTGGAAATAGTGAAGTGATAGGAGAGTCCCATCAGCCCCAAACCTATGCTAATCTCGAAATGGGTCTTGGGTGATGCCATTAACCCACTAATTACCTAATAAGCTATCTAAAATCGAGTGTGACTAAGTCGTATCTCCTTAACGATATATCTGTTTTTCTATTATGACCACTCTACAAAAAAAAGAAACCATCATCCTAATCTAATGGAAGTGGTTTTAGACTCAAATTCGGCTCATATCAAAAGTTATAGGCCATATAAGATTTCAGGGTCAAAATGGTGGCATAGAAATCCAACAAAAATTATAGATGTTGGAAATGTTTCTAAGAGTCAATTTCCAAAATTTTGAAATCATGCAACCTCATATGAAAAAATATAAATATTCTGCGATCCTTCAATGCGTAGAATACCGATCGTGACACTTCATAGGTCCAATAAAGAACCAAAATTGTAAAAAACAATTTGAAATTTACATATTTCTTACACTTTGGGCGGGCCTAGTTCCAACAATTGTATCATAGCCCAAGAGTCTATGCGGTATAAATTAGGCATGTTAAGGCTAATAATTAATTAGCTTACCAACTTAGTACGATGTCTAGAAAGGTGATGTCTAGGATTGGAATTTGATAATCAAGTACCCTGTCTTACCTGGTTACCGGCCTAGCGTGAAAGGTGAAGGCCCAAAGATTTCCCCTAATAAAAAAGCCTAATTTGAATCGAGCCAGGGCTAATTTCAAAAATTGTTTTGAAAATCAAAACAAAAGATTTTAAATTTAAAAGTTAATTTAAAATAGAAACATGTTTATTGTAAAAGCTATAATATAACATAAGTTTTCTAAATGTCTGAAAATATAATGATATTTTTAAAACGGTTGTAAAATATTTACATAGTAATTTTGAAATTTAAAATTTACTAATATGATTCATAAAATGAATTAATTAAATAGGTTAACTAATTAATACTTATATACGTGTATTATATATAATGGTGTATGTTATGTTATCTTAAAGTGTTTAAGATGACATAAGTATACATGTATGTATATAAAATAAAATTTAAAACTAATATAATATAATTAAATTTGTTTAATTAAATAAATAAATTAAAGATTAAATAAATAAATATTTAACTAATTAAATAACTTAAATAATGGTTATTCATTGAATAAATTAATTAAGTAAAAATATACATATAAAGATATATGTGTTATACTGCAACGGTTATAGTTTTTGTGTGTGTGTATATTATTCAATAAAATAAATGTCATACCGGAATAATATATAATTGATTAACTAAAATTATCTAAATAAGATTTAATTAATATAATGTAGTACATAAGATTTTATGTAAATTAGTGAAAATATAAAAGTTATATGATAATTGAAACTTATATAGCACGAATGTTAAAACTAAATGTGGAATGGTAGGAAACCCAAATTGATTTAAAAAATTAATACATGTCTATAGTACACATACTATGATTTTTGATGTGTTCGATACTTGAATGACGAGGTTATTTCATAAGAAATACATTATTCCATAAGTCAATATCATTTAATTAAATATATTAAAAATTATGAATCTTTAATATAAGTATTCTTATCTACCATTTATTTATTATTGAATTACTTGCATACTCTCTACTTTCTAGTCGTTGAGCAAACTCTGGCAGTAGATGTTATGTGTAATATAATTAGCATATTGACTGGACGAGGTAAGATAATTATATGTATTTGTAAGCAAACTCAAGACACATATACTATATTTAGGCCATTGTGAAATGGTAGGTATGAGTGAAGAAGTTCTTTGGATTTGTTGATCAAACTCAAGGTCGAAGTAAGATTTGGACAAGGAATCATAGGTTAGGAGTCATACGTGATACAACCGATAAGGAGTTATCTATCGTTTATGGGGTTATGACTTGTTGAGCAAACTCAATGCCAGAATCCCCAAACAGACGAGTCCTAACACCTGCTAGTGAAGTTGAAAGACTTCTATGTTTTGTCTTATGGTTTGGAGAAGCATGAATGACTAGTGGGAGCCTTATTAGAAAAATAAAATGGTAACATTTAGCCTTTCAATATTGTAAGAACATCTGCTATGTATAATTAATGTAATCCACTTCGATAATTTTGAGCATTAAATATAATTAATAAAATGTTTAATAATTAAAATAGATAGTGGAACGGAATCAAATATTGACAAAGAGATATAAAATAGACTTACCAATAAAAAATTCATGTTGACTCATGCAAGAGCCAAATTATACAACCACTAAATACGTTGTTAACATGGTTATTTACGAATTTACTTGCCCAAGACTCTTTAATGAGTTTCTAACTCTAAAAGAAATACAATAATATGGATATTTGATCCATATGCAATCGCATATAAATGTTGTATAGTCAATGGTCCTAATTCGTAATGTACAAAACCTTGGTGAAATTAGTTCCATGAATAAGCAAGTAAATTATAGTATGAGATCGTGTATTTAATGTGGTTGATTACAATATTAATATTGTTGGGTTAAATGTAACACTAGACCAAAGGCTAAAAGATGGATCTAAGAATTCAGTCACTGAAATTTTAGTTGATAAGTTCATGTAAAGTGCAATTTATATGATATCTATAAAAGTTAAGGATGATCAAATGAACTTTTGTATAGAGATTATTGCGATATTGTAATATGGATATCCTTTAATGGTTCAGCCATTTAGAAAGAAAGTAGAATGTATAAGAGCGGATGTAAATTAAGGCACACTTGGATGAAAAAAGTGAATGGTCACTTCTACTTCATAAATAAACATCAAAAACAAGAATTCTAAAATAATAGTTAATACTTACCATTGGCATAAGAAGTATTATTTCTATTCCAGAATGTATTTTAAGTAGAAAATTATTTTCTATGAGATTTATTTCTATGAATTCAAGATATTTGATCTGACTATAAACTAATTATAGTTAATGAAATAAATAACCTATATTAAGTGGTAAAATGGAGCTTTGTATTTAATATACTGCTACAGTAATGGTGGAAATAGTAGGAGCATGCCACATAACACTTGTAACATCCTGCCTTTTCAACCCTCAAAAGTCGACAATAATACATCCACAGGTATTCACGTTTCGAGCATCCAAATGTTGGGAAAGATATATTATTGAGGTGAAAGAAAAGAAAAGACAAAACATAATCTCACCATGATGAGTAACATATATTATCCTCATGATCTTTACAAAAAGATACTTTAATATAGATAAAACAATAAAAGTAGCTACACTATCATCAGTCTAGATAGTTATAACAGTACGTCCTTACAAATGCCGAGATATACAAACAATAAACGTAGCAGAATAAAATACGCGAATAGGTCTTGGATGCGTCTAACCGTTACTTGAAACACCAAAGCATCCATAACTAAATCTGCAAATATACTCGGGTCTGACCCGAGTATTATAAGAAAATAACACCTATATCAATCTGGTAAATCAGTGTGGGTAATTCAAATTATATGTATAAAACACTTCAAAATAAGGGTATCTCGTAAGACCACGCCGCACAAATACACTGATAGGTTTTTTCCATATGCTAACCAAAGAATTTTTTATAGAAAATCAAATGATATTATAATAATATCAAGGGGTTGAAAATAAATATATAACATAGCTGGTTAGAAGTGGTTTCCGGATAACTCATGCTTATCCCACCCCGGTCTCTCCGAACCAACATCAATACTTGCGAAACTGGCCAAGATTTGATAGTCGGTTATTTAACTATCAAACAAGCTGACAATCAAATTAGAGGTTTTAATTTCATTTGGAAACCCAACATGATTAAATACATAAGCAACCATTAAGTCGCTTTATTAATCCTTCCATTAATTAAAACCACTTTGTAAGTACTTATACTAAAATACCTTTACGAAATATATATTCGCAAAATCTCTCTACTCTTTTCAACACTTGTAAAATTATTTATATACTTATCTCACAGGTATAGTATATTCACAAAATCTTAAGAAAGATTTCATTTCCAAAACCATACTTAATTGGGTGAAAACAGATGTCATTTAGAACATCAATAATAATATACCTAAAATGCTTTTGATGTAAGTAAATAGATTATATTGAAATTAGACCAAATATAATTACCACCACTTTTCGACTTCAAATTTGTACTGTCTCTCGATTAACAATGTAGTTGGACAAGTTAGCATACTATCTTTGTCTCGAGTACATTCTTAAACTCTTACAAATAGAGACAAGTTTTCCTGCCTTAAAATTTAGCGTCAAGTATGAAAATAAATTTTCCATACCACCATAAGCTATAAAGATCATTTATAGAATTAAAATCTCCTATACTACTCATTGTAACGCCCCGAAAATTTTCGACTTTCGAAAATTCAACATCGATACTCACTTTATCGACTGTCGAGAAATCGAAGGCCGGAAACATGGAATGTTATGGGTTTTAACAAAAATTTTAAGAAAAGAAAAAGAGAGAAGTAGAAGAAGATAACAGAAAATAGAGAGAGAGGAAGATAGAAAAATAGAAAATTTGATAATAGAAGATAGAAAATTTTAAAATAGAACGGGACAGAAAGGAACAACAACAGAATCTCACAATTCGCAGCGGAACAACATATAATAATAAATGAATAATCTTGAAACAAAGAACTATATCAGTTATTACATTACATCACATTTTATTACATCATATCATCACATCAGAGTGTACAACAACATACAACAACAAACAATACAGCGGAAAAAGAAATACTATATAAACTAGTAATACGCCATGCCATCCAGCTTGCCTCCAGCAACTCCAGAATATCCAGAATATCCTGATAAACCTAACTCTTAACTGCCCGTGTGGAAATTGGTGGGCACCCAGAGTTTAGGAAGGAAAACAATAAACTCCGAGTCAGTCATGTGACTGGTGTGAGAACTCAAAACAGTTTATTTACTTTAAAATCAAAATAGAGGAATATTTTAAATCAATTCGCAATGCTTTTAAAAATGAGACTACCATAAGGCCTCCCGCACACACACACATGCAAACGCAGAATCGGAGGAGATTTCTCCTTATGATAGTCAAAGATGCTTGATACGCATTTAAAATAATATTTGATATTATTATTAGTGCATAGTGTAGAGGAAAATCATTTCGAAAATAAAGATATAAATCTTAGCCAACATACGACCATTATCGTATGCCTACTATAGCTACTATGCAAACAGTGGTGACCACCATAAGTGAATAGCAGGTTCTACAACTAATACCGTAAAAGTTTCGTATTGGGAATTGGATTTCCAACAAATGGTCAGGCCAAGGAACTTCCCATTGCCACATGAGAATGCCTCTGGATGGACATCCCCGAGAACCAAACCGGATCTCTACCAACACAAGGCCGGGTTACCCCTAACTGAGTAACAACTGACCGAATATGCCATCCCCCGGTCCTTTGGGACCTTTATCAAACGAGCGCTCGTAATCAATTCACACAATCATAAAGTGTTTTCAACATGAGTAAGTATCTGGGCTTCATACCATGATACCACCCTTTTCCATAAGGAAATGCACATATCCTAAAGGGCGCTACCCCTCATAACCTTGCTGCATCTTTCCTGTTTTGACCATTTTCGGGATGTGAGGCTCGACGAATTCACGTCCACAAAAACATACTTTATACAAAAGCCATGCTTTGGGTCAACAAATGATCAACACAATGATCACAAGGATAGACGATCAAATAAACGATCCTATCACAAATAATCAACATAATGATCATTTCAGCATCACTCAGCATGTCACATTACCAAACTGGGAATATATCGCTGATAACTTCAACTATATAACCTCTGAGCACATACGTCTCAGAGAAGAGTGTTAAGCAAAAAGAATAAATTCTCCGCCACCAACAGAAATATATTTGAAAGAAATCGGCTTTATATCTCAACTTGTAATGTCAGACATACAATCCATACAAGTCTGTTCCGGGATCGAACAGAACCGAAGGCACTTACAAAGAAGTCCTTGCAATCCGGATATTCACAATCCTGATCGGATTCACCATCACATATGGAGAACTCAATACCGGAGCAACTCGGTGCAGAGTCAATCGATAGTTCATCCTATCGCTCTCGCAAATATCCGGTCTTCAACACCGATCTTCAAATGCGATTCACAACGACGTATCACATATTCAGAATGGGTTATACGACCCCATGGTCCTTTCCCGATTAACCCGAATAGTGAGCGCTTATTCAAAAATAAGTGTGCATTCAAATTCAATCAATTCACATCAAATACCCATTCAAAGGGAAATATTGATAGTCGATTATTGAACTATCAATGGATATGCATACATCACCAGATTCCAAATAATTTTCCAAATTATTTATTTTCCAAAATATCTTTACAAGATATATAATTTCAACACTTCAAAAATAAATCAATATTTATTTTTAACAAGTTTCACTTTCACATATAAATTCCTTAGTGAATTTATATTCCAAAATATTCATGCATATACGATTTCAATTATCCATTTCAATTTATCTTCAAAAAAATAAATTCTAATTATTCACTTCATATTGGAAAACATTTCCATACTTATTATTCATAAGTAATTCACAAAACTTTTTATTTTCAACCTTGGAAAATATTCAATATACTTAAATCGAATTAAGTATATAATTCATTCTTTAAGGAAATCATTCACTTAAACATATTTATTTGGGCCAAAACGAATGTTGCGTAAAACATCGTTACGACAACCCAAAATCATTAGTATAGGGATTCGAAATTAAAATAGATATATAAATCTCCATACTATACAAAACATTTCCTTTCGGAAATCATTTACTATAACAACAGTGTTATAGTCCACTATTTCCTTTTATTTCTCGAAATCGTCTATTTCAACAATAAATGTTGAAATCTATGGTTTCGAATCTCAACACCTTTAAAACATCGTTAGATCGTTTTAATTCTGTTTAAAATATCACATTCTAAAACATTTTCTTTAACGTGTTATTCACTATTCAAAAATCGTGAACATACTTCGTTAACAAATTTCATCCTTTTATTCAATTTATTTTAAAGGATTATTCACTATTCAAAAATGTGAATATAACTCCATTAATAGGTTATAACAATTAACTTATCAAAATAAGTCGTTTGCGAATTTATAAAACAACGTTTATAAATTCCTCTTCTATTTATTTATAAAAACTTCCTTTAATAAATTCCTTTATTAACCTATTCCAGTTTATAACTTAATCATAAACTAAAAGTTCATATTATAAGTTAAATCCTTATAAAACGATTATTTTACAAAATCGTTCCTTTAAAAGCTTTCCAAATCATAAATCTTATAACTTATAAGATTCCTATTTAACCAATCTATTCTTCAAATAATTTCACCAAATTTATAAATCTTACTATTTATAAATTTCTTTTATAACTTCACAGTTTATAATTCCATAAATTTCATTGATTTATGAAATTCATTTTCACTTCATTCAAACACTTATAAAAACTCGTTTTATAATGTCAATATTTCAATTTATAAATATCCATTTATAAATCTCTTAATATAAATCAATTTATATTATTCTTTTAAAACGTCTTTAAATTCCTTTATAATTTCACCATTTTGATTTATAAAATAATCAAATTTTATAAATCCTATATTTAAACTTTTGATAATAAATTCAAAAATCCAGTTTAAACTATTTTATAAAGTCATTAATTCCTATTTCTCAAAAATCAGCTTTTAACCGTATTTCTCAAAAATTATAATTTTTATAACTTTAAGAATTATAACGTTCATTTATTTATAATGGATCAATTCCAAAAATATTCTATTTTTTTAAAAATCACTTTAAAAACATTTTAAATCCCAAAATTTGGGTCCAATGATGCTACACACCAAATAGTCAATCACGACTACAACGATCCATCATATATCGATATGATAACCCATCAAATATCAAAATATCTGAAATCAAATAAAAACTGTTGAGGAATCCAGTTGGATCCCTCCAACCTGTTTCCTGCATCCAAAAGCATTAGCACAATACCAATTTCGCTCCAGTACGAAATTATCGCGGTATATGTTCTTAATAAATATTATCCGCTTAATAACGGCGCAATAGGGTCTCATCCGCTAAACAAAAAATGCGGGAAATCAACAACTGCAATATATACATATGCCAATATATATATATTGATATTATATATAATACCAATTTCACTGTTTATGAAATATTCGCGGTATATGTTTTTTTAATAAATAACATCCGCTTACTAACGGCGCATAATGTCTATTTTAACAATCAATAATTTACAGTCATCATTCAAACATGCATTCAAATATTTTAAATCTAACTATTTAAAATAAAATCGAAATCTATTCGATTGAGTGAGAAGTTCTCACCTTGGTTTTAATTTCCGTTTTAGCTTTTATTTCGAATAAAATTAAACGCGCGTTTAATTTTACCTAAAATTCTCACTAACTCCAAACGACTCCAAACCAACTCCATCGCGTAGTGCTCGTCCATACGATTCCAACGCAACTGAGTTTGCATTTTTTCGACCTCGTATGAAAAAGTTATGTAATTTACAAGTTTGTACATGACTTAAATAAAATTAAAACAACATTTTCTTTCTATATTTATTACCCTAAGCTTCTGAACCCCTGGATCCAGATCCCACGCACCAAAATTTCCATCTCCCTCACGTCCATTTTGCACGCGCGCAACAACAGGAAGCCGAACCCATCACTTTAGGATTAGGGTTACAAATTTCAACACCAATACTCGACGATACCCCATCATACTACCACCACGTCGAAGAGCACGACCACCTCAACACTCGACCTGAAGGGCATACGGCTCGGCCCCCTCCTCCTCCTCATGTTGCGTGCGCAACTGGCCACGCACGGCCCCCATTTGCTCCGCCTCGAGTCGACCAAACCACATCTCAGCCGTATAGATTGAAAGGCCACTCGATGCTCTCTAACTTTCGTGTTGAATACTTCGTCTAATTGTATATAGATTTGAAGTAATTAAGGAAGGAAGATCTACAAATGCTGGCCGTTGAAAATCAAAGGAGGCGGCTGCATATTATTATTAGGGTTTAGTTTTTTATTTATTTTAGAGTGAGGGTGTGGGTCTCCTTTTATAGAAAAAGCAAGCGTAAACACTATTCATCCCGGGAATTCCGAACTCCGATTTAGACGCCGTAACCAGTGTACCTAGGGTTTATCCCGCGTTCCGGACACAATGGAACAGGTTTCGGAAGCTAATTCGGAAGTATGTGCGAGTTATGGCTGTAAACGCTCAATTTAAATTAAACCGATTTAAATCGATTTCTAGGCGTTTTAATTTGTACCGGACAAACGGTAAATCCAATTGACTTGAAATTTGAAACCTTACAATAATATCACATTACGGATCCGATGAAACTGGTTTCGTTGAAATCCGAGACTTTTTGAAAAATGGCTATTTTGACTCGCCAAATTTAAATTAAAAACGATTCGATGCGTTTCGAGCTGTCACGATCAAAGGATAGCTCCGATTGACACGAAAATTGAAATCCGGTAATAACTAACTATTACGGATCCAATGGAACTGGTTTCGTTCAATTCTGAGACTGTTCAAAAATTGGCTATTTTACAGTCGATTATTAAATATTAAAATATTCAATTTTCACAAATTAACTTTTAATTCGATTTTAAAAGTTCTAAAATATCGTTCTAACTTCAATATGATTAAATAAAATTTTACTAATCATTTACAATCATATTTAACTATATTTTCAATTATTTCCATAATTTAACGTATTAAATTATCGATTTAATTATTCAATTAAATCCAAAAATTCAAATAAAAATTTATTTGACTTATAAATTCACTTTTTAATATTTAAAATTAATAAAATATTAAAATTTTAATTTCTAAAAATTCTGGGTCGTTACACTCATGCTTCAAACATTTTGACTTACTCTATCCCTCGCTTAGAAACGAAGCCAGGTAGTTAGGGCACTGATTGTTCCTAGCTTTGCTTTGTTAAAATACTCTGATTTTTGATCTAACAAATATAGGAACATCTACTCATTGGATTTTCGTGCCAAGTGTAGGACAATTAAATTTTCATAAGTAACTGAATCGGTATACGGAAATAATACTTCATATACTTAACATCACTCTTCAATTTAAAACTTGAACTATCCTTTGGTTAATAATGAAGCCATTCAAGTTGGGGTTTTAATACTCCTAACCCTTGACTTAACAACATTCTTATCTTTCAGGATAGGTAGAAGTTTATCTACCTCGAAGTTTAATGTCAAGTATAAGAGCTCGCAATCCTGTATTCTATTTATAATAAATAAAATATTATAAACAAACTCCTTTCCATAAAAGTTCACTTGCTCTATTATGTCAAATAATCCTTAAATTTCATTTATACAAATTTCAAACCTCCTTTACACCCTTTTAAATTTAAACTTTCATCCAAATCATACTTAAAAACCCTTGCTTTTAGAAAGAATTTGACTTTGAAAAAGTAAAAGGACTTCCTTTAAATAAACCACTTGTTTAAATATTCAAAAATATTACTAAAACTTAAAAATATTTTTAAAATACTTATATAACTTATGTTAAACACATTCCAAAATAATTTCCATAATATCTAAAATAGATAACCTCCTTTTACATTACAAATTCCTAATTTTTCCAAAGTGCACACATATCGACTATCCCTATATGGACCTTAACTTTTAAACTTTGTTTTATAAATCAAATAGCTTTTAAACTCTATTCGTTTATATATTTTAAACCACTTTAAAAATAGAAAACATTTTACTTCAAAATATTATAGAGTTGAAATCAATTTAAAATCCATAACTTTCAAATTCGAAAAGAGACTTCGCGACCATTATGGGACTTAAACAAGATACCATTTACTTCTTTTTCAACTTTCCCAGTCATATCACTGGTATTTGCATAAACAAACATATATGTAAATAAAATCAATAAGGCAAAAAATCCCGTTAGATCCCTCTACAAAATCAAATCTTTCGAAGTGTTTCTGTAGTGATCTTTTCGCTAGAAATACTTTGACTTCCATTTTCTTGCTTTTGTCCCCTGCAAAAAAATGGTTATTTATGTCGTTCGCTTCCAAGTGAGAATCAACCACTATCAGTCACTATACATACATTCATATATCATTACCAAAAACATATCCAACCACAATATTTTACAACAAATATCTAATATTTAATGTTACTTTCAAAGTGAGTTACCTCACCTTTATCCCTCGACCATACCCAAGCAAAGATCTCATCTTCATCCTACTACTGCACAACAATGAAAGTAACCAACTTCCTTCATGTCCAAGCCTTCTATTTCTTCCCCTCCCTTCCTTTTACTCACGTCCCGAGGACTTGGACTCCGTTCCCTCCTTTTTATGTTGGCCACGGGTTTTTGGCATCCAAAATCTCAAAATCAAAAGCTTTTTATTTCCTCTTTGCATGTCTTTTTTCTTCTATTTTATAGGTTGTTGAAGCAAATTCCAACCCAAAGCTGGCAACTTTCTTCTGTTAATTCAAGTTTGCCCTTCGATTTTCAAAGGTGAGTTAACTCCTCACAAATGCTAGCTGAAGCAAAGCTTCAATCGCCAGAAAGCTAAATGTAGTGGATCCTTCTGTAGGTTCTTCTCAACGTAGAGGTACATCTCCTTCTATCCTTAAAGGTTATTTGTTGTTTCATGACTGATCTATGCATCTTTGAAGAGGTATTACTTTAGGCTTGTATAAAAATTTTGAGGTAGAAAAGAGTGATTTTGATATGGTTTCGACTTATGATGCTTAAGTGAAGAAGGAAATGGAAGAAGTGAAAAAGAAAGAGAAAAAAGTGCAAACACAAAGTGGAAATGAAACAAAGATGGAAAAATGAAGTAAAGATGCCCACTTTACAGAATTTCAAAACGTGCAAAATTACTTCACTTACCCCTTTACCAAAGTACCTAACTATCCCTTACTACTCTTCCATAACAAGCTTCCGCCATGTGCTAACCCATGTGCTAAGTACTTTCCAACATGATAAAATATACTACTTATTGCTTTATTATTTAAAAATAAGGAAGAAAAGTCTTCTCTTTATTTACTACTTTTTAAAAGCATTTAAGGAGGCTTAAACTTTAATTAATCCATTTTTTTACTAAATGTATATGCATGTCACGAATGTGTGCATATGTATGCAACAATGTTGCAATAACTTTCGTTCAATAAAAAGTTGAAAATCCGAAAAAGGATTTTCGGTCACATTTTCAATTTTTCTCCAAACCATTTATTTTTTAAATAAAATTTCAAAATAAGCTCACCTTCATTACTTATTAATTAAAAGAGGATTATTTGATTATTAAAAACCATTAATTGTATATTTAAAATTAATTAAACATTTGCATATTAGAGCGATAAAATTATGGGTCGTTACATCCTTTCCCTCTTAAAAGAATTTCGACCCCGAAATTTCATCACAAACAAACAACCGAGAAACATGCCATGCTAATTCTTAAGACTTCTCAAAATGTTAAATTATTGATAAACAAACTTAGAGTTTTTTTAGGTTTACAACCTTCTCATCACATAAGGATGGTAAATAATATATCAAGCATAACTCATGCTCTACAGCCATAGGTTATCACTCAATCGATTGTTCATGCTACCTCATGAAAAATCAAAGAGTTATTTACCCAACTCCTTGTAAACCATAAAACATTAAAGGTAAATATAATTAAGCCCACACGATGTACATGAATCATTTATGCACAATATCTAACCCGATCACTTACTCGGATACATAAATCTCTCATCCAAACTAGTATAGAACACCTAACTTCTCCATCATGGAACCTTGATCTAGTTCCTTTATCTGATACTTTTGTTTTTCTTACGTAGTCCTAAACAATGATAATACTCACATCGCCCCAAGAATCCATTTCAAGTACTCGCAATCAAGAATCGAGTGAAAATGCCTAGTTCGAACTGGTGTATAACACTTGGAAATCACGTACCCGAACATTGGATCAAGAACTGTTATGCGAATAAAATGATGTAAGTCCAATTAAAGTTTTATCTCTTTAGGATAACTTAATAATTATACTACTCTAATATATTTTTATTTCCTACACTTATTTATGAAAACATTTCGTAAAAATATTATTTAGAATTTTTTTAAACTTGTATTACACCCTACCACATCCTCAAAATAAATACAGCTAACTGATTTAACCATATTCTTTTTAAATTCAGATGTTACCCAAAATTAATCTAGGTCTCAAAACTAAGTCCACCTCTTTACCAATTTGTTCTGATAAGTAGCTAAGATGAGTAGGATATTGGTATCCAAACTCAGTTCTAGACTCTATTGCTGCTTAGACACCTCTAAGGTCAAGATGTTTTATCAGTCGGTCCAATTACATCAAATAGTTTTTCACAACTTGAATCTTAAAATAAAGACATAGTTTCATAATAATTTTTTTATTAAACCTTCTTATTAAATTTAACCTATTAAAACTTGTGTTAAATATTTGTTTTGTAAGCAAGAGTGATATAAACCCATATTAAAAATTCCATTTATCAACACACTCTCTTATCAAAACATCCTTTGATTTTGAATCAATTTTTCTTAAGGAAAATTAAGAACTAAATGCCTGTTTTTTATTTCAAAACCCTTTTAATATGATACAGTATATTTTAATCCATAGAAAATATACATATAGACCGAGTAACACTAAAATGATACCAAGGAAATGAGTCCTACCAAATAGTATTATACATCCGCTTATTAAGAGGGGTAATACTTAAGAGAAGCGCTTACCATCCCAGCACATCTCTTGTCAAATTTTAGTCATTTTCAATCCACTCGAACTTGTTAACATAGAAATACTTCTTTTTTAAATCCTATTATGAAACAATATGTATATATTGTGAAAATATCTATTACCAACTTGCTTTGGGTTCCTTTGGATATGAATTTGTTTCGATCGTACAATGATAAAAGGAAAATTTTACAAAGTGCACTGCAATGTTTGCCTAAGTAAAATGCGATTGTTACTTAGAAGATTATTCATATTACCACAAAATTAATCGATTCTCATTCCCCGAACTATCAAAGAAAAATTCTCTTTGACATATTTATACTTATTGTTATCCCGCCTTTTGGCAAGGCCATGACACCAAGACTTGATTGGAAACTAAAGACAATCTGTCCTGAAGATCGGTTATACACAGATTTGCTATGGATACTGGAAAATTTGGTTAGAGTCCGGATCAAGCTATAATTAACATGACATGACAAGCAAAGCTATAAAAGCCAACATTCCAAATTTTAGGTCAATCGGTGTTCGTATGCTCGAGTTATGGATTGATCAAAATCAAGAGAGAAGGACACGGTTCGTTTCCATCAAAGACCACTCTTCTTTGTATCCATCATGCCCATTCTCCTTCGTGTCAATCAGTAGTTGACTTTTTGTATCGGTTTCATTGATACGCACTTCTTATCGATCTTCCCATCTACACAGTTCGTATCGATCGGCCAATAATTGATACAAAATATACCATCGAACAATCGATACAAAGAAAACATGCAATGCTTGGTACGAAAAGACTCATGTTAAATCGATAAGAAGTAGCATCTAAAAGAATCGATACGAATGAAGTTACATTAGGTTGATATGAAGAAACTTGGTCAAAATGTGGAAACGGTCACTCGACAGAAAATGTGGATCTCCCCTGAACCATAGCTCCACGTCACCACTGAACAACCGATCAATACGCATAGCATTGATACGAAATGCTATCGATACGAATCGATCGATATGCACATTCCAACCATAAACCATTTCAAATTTGGATCGATCATAACTCAAAATCCACAAGTTCATATGCTACCAAATTTTCACAGGAGCTTACTGACACCTTAACATTGTCTCTTATCGATCTCAGCTCAAATGGATGTCGTTTTGATCTATACAACAACGTAGTGATGATCAGAGACCGATCCTAAGTGACCTTAGATCGATCAAGTAGGACCACCTACGAGGGAGAAGAGGTATTTCGAGATCTAAGCCAGATATTTTCAGACTACAGCTATAAATAGCAGCCCTATGCCTTCAGAAAAGGAACTTTTAATGCCGTTACTCTATCGGAGATCCATTGTAACTTGAGTGTTTGAGTTGTTCTCTGTTGTAATCAATAAAACAGCAAATCTTCCAAAGTGGAAATAGGCTATAATGTCGAACCACTATAAACAACTGTATTTTTACATTTCTGTTTACTGATTTTGGTGTGTTTGTTAGATTAGCCTCTGTTTACATTTAAATTCTTTATTTTAATCTCTTCAAATGCATCCGAAGAGTGTTTGCCCAATTTTGGTACAAACACTTTGGTGCTTTCACTGAGAGAACCAATTTTTCTCCTGCTCATTGAATCTATTGTCGTTGTTGGATTGTTGAAATCTAAGGAGAAGATCCAGATCTGTCATCCAATATTTTCTTCCACTCTATTCAGATTTTACCAGATCTAGGAAAGAGCTACATCACTCACCATGGTCACTTCCAAAACCGCTTCAACTACTATAGATCCAGTAGGAAGGGATAGGCGGAATCCCACGCAGCTGAAAACAACGGGTCAAGCATCTACCGAAGCTCCACATCCACAAGGCCCCGTGACTAGGGAAGAGTTCCAGATTCTAATGCAAGAGTTGACTCAGAGCCGTCAGCAACTAACCCAACAGATTCGTGCCAACATGGAACTCGTGAACTAATTGAATGAGGAAAGACGATGCAAGTCCAGAAGAGATCATGCTTCTTACTCGTCAATAGAAAGATCAGCTTCCTCCGACTTTCATCATCGATCTACGCACCAACGGCTGGGTGGTAACTATGTGCAAGCCTTCGGGTAATAGTGTGCCGTGAATCTCGAACAAGCCCAGGCTGGTCCATCCGTAGGACACCAAGTTGGGCCCTCCTCCCAAGGAGGGGCGCTTCCTTATTACAATGTCGATAGCCATGCAGCCGCCATCGCCATAGACTTGGACGCTGAGATTCGAAACCAAGCAGATCCGACCCTTCGTTAACATATGCATGCTCCATAACCCTATGACCCTAAAGACTTAGAGCTAAGGAGGCGAGGGATGGACCGTCGACAACTCCCGGACCATCCCTGCAACATGGAACCCAACCATGCCTTGGCCACGAATGTCCAAATGCCTAACATTCCAATCATGATTCGCCAAACGATCCGTGAAAGTCAAGGCCTCACCGATGACGATTGGGGAATCTCTCGAAGTCATACTCCATTCACCAACGATATTCTTTATGCTGATCCAGCTCATCGATTCAGGATTCCTACCATGCCTGTGTATGAAGGAAGTTTTGATCCTAACCAGCATATATTAAAGTATGAATGGCTCATAAACGCCGCTCGGGCTGAGAATGAGATTAAGTGCAGGAGTTTCCCTACTTCCTTAGGAGGTATCGCAACCATGTGATTCACTCATTTACCACCCAGATCTATTTCCAGTTTCGATCAGTTAGCTACGAAGTTTGTCGAACAATTCCGAATGCATGCTACATGGCCAAAGGATGTCAACACATTGTCCAGTGTTACCCAAGCTTCGGGAGAGACACATAGATGTTATCTAGAAAGGTTTCATTGTGCCTGTGCTGAGGTCAACAACCCAAATGACAATTCTATCTTAATGGCAATAACCAAAGGTATCGATCCCGATTTCGAGTTTGGCAATTGTTTAGCTAGGAAACACCCCACATTGTTGGATCGTTTCTACGCTAAGGCAGCCCAGTTTTTGAGGAGAGAAGACCCTAGACGATCTAAGAAGCAGGACGATGCGAGGCCCAGTGTCAAAGGCATTCAAACTAATGTTGTTGTGAAATAGACCGGTGAGAGTTTCGGTAAAGTGCAATTGTATATACATAACAAGCAAGGTCAACAGAAAGGTAACGGAGGTCAGGGGAAGAAGAAAGATCAAAATCGTGGACCGAGACCCAGAGCTCCCATGTTCGATGGATATACCCCTTTGAATACATCCTTGGAGAATTTTTATTTGCAGACCTATAATACCGAATAGTATACGAAGCCTGCTCCGAAACAGGAAAAGCAAATTCAAACTAGAAATTTCTATAGATTCCACGATTGCTACGGCCACAAACACCAATGAGTGCCGTAGCTTGCAAGACATCATTGAAATGCTGATCAAGGAGAGGAAGTTGGGACAATTTGTGCGAGAGCCACAGAATGGAAGTGCGGGCCCATCGAACCCAAATCAAGGTCAAAACCTGGCTAGACCAGAGGAACTAGTGCGTCTGGTGGGATATAGGTGATAAATACAGATAGTTGTTGGTCCTCATCCAACTGATCGGAGCTGGAAGGAAATGGAGTCATATGCCAGTTCGATTAGGCATGCGGACTTCGAATGTTGTAATAATGTTGATGACGGGGCTTCTGCAAAACAACAGAAAACAATGATAGACAACATAATTTTTCAAAACAAAGATGCAGATAGAGTCGAAGCCCTCATTATCGATCCGCTAGTCATATCATCTCAGATAGGTCCTTCTTGGATGAAGAGGATCTTGGTAGAAGTGGAAGTTCCATAAATATTCTCTTTAAATGAGGTTTTGACCATATGAGAATGGAGGCGAAGGACCTAAAGCCATGTCAGTCTCGCATACATGGCTTTAATGGAAGTGCAACGATGCCCGCTGGGATGGTGAAGTTGCCAGTCGAGTGGGGAATCAGAGATCACCGGAGAGTCTGGTTTCTATAGTTTGTTGTGTTAGACATTAATTCTCTATATAATTCTTTCTTGGGCCGGTCGGCCCTTGATGAATTCAGGACAGATATTTCCCCATGGTGTTTGACTCTTAAGTTCCCCACGGATAATGGGGTTGAATTTGTTCAAGGAGATCAGGCGGCTGGACACGCCTGTTATGTTGCTGAGCTGAAGGAGGAGCAGTAGAAAGAGAAGGGCAAGGATGTTAAGGAATCTCTCTACGTTTATTTTTCTAAAAATTGATAGCTAACGCCTGGGCCTAGGCCCGGGCCCACGACTAGTTCCTAAAAGATCCTGATCCACGAGATAATGATAATGAAGAGGAAGTCAAAGACAGTTAGGCTTCCTCGGTAGAGTTGACGATCGATGTTTCGATCGATGATAATGATGACTCTAGAATGATAAAGGTCGGATCTCAACTTAGCCACTGAATGAGAGAGGAATTGGTTGTATTTCTCCGGCCTAACCTCGACGTGTTTGCCTGGGCTCACTGAGATATGTATGGGATCTCGTCGGACATAGCGAGCCATGCATTGAATAATGACCCACGACATGTCCCGATTAAAAAAAAGGGCATAGTATGGATCTAGAGAGATCTTCCACCTTGAAGGAAGAGGTAAATAAATTCAAGTCAAACAGGTTTATTCGAGATGCATTATACCCGGAGTGGGTATCTAACCCAGTGCTTGTCAGTAAATCTAATGGGAAAGGGAGAACTTGTGTGGACTACTTAGATCTGAATAAAGCCTGCCCTAAAGATAGTTTTCCACTTTCCAGAATTGATCAACTTGTAGATTTGACGGCCAGAAACGAAGTCTTATCTTTCATTAATGCATATTACAGCTATAATAAAATACCGATGCACTTACCTGATCAGGAGCATAATAGCTTCATCATCGATCATGGACTTTATTGCAATAACGTAATGCAGTTCGGACTTAAGAGTGCTAGAGCAACTTATCAGAGGCTCGTCAACCGAATGTTCGCTAACCAGATTGGAAAGAATATGGAGGTATACGTGGATGGCATGCTCGTGAAGTCGCAGTTGTGCATCAATTATGTCAAAGACTTGGAAACAATGTTTAACATCCTCTGGCAATACCTAATGAAGCTCAACCCATTGAAGTGTCACTTCGGAGTCGCATCCGAAAAGTTCCTTGGATTCATTGTCAATGCACGAGGAATTGAAGCCAATCCTGAGAAAATCTGAGTGATTCGGAATCTCGGGACTCCTAGAACCATAAAGCCAGTATAAAGCCTCAATGGGAAGGTGGCATACTTGAGTAGATTCATCTCCAAATCCACAGACAATTGCATTCCCTTCTTCGATCTGATCAGGAAAGGAAAGTGTAATTTCGAATGGACGGAGGAGTGTGAAGGCGCATTCCAAGCACTGGTTCAACATCTAGCGACGCCACCTATTCTGTCAAAGCCGGTTGATGATGAAAGACTATATATCTACCTGGCGGTTTTAGCAAATGCGATCAGTGCTGCAGTGTCTCGAGAAGAAGATCGGATCCAATGACTGGTCTACTATGCTAGCAAGCGATTGTCTGGGGTGGAAAGAAACTACACGAAGCTGGAAAAGCTTGCTTATTTCCTCGTCATTGCCTTAAGAAAGCTCTATCCTTATTTCCAAGCCCACCCAATCACAGTCTACACTGACCAGCCATTACTATAGGTCCTTACACGGCGTAAGACGTCTGGTAGATTGCTCAAGTGGCATCAAGTTTAGTCAATTTGACATTGCTTATACACCGAGGTGCACCATTCAAGGGCAAGTCCTCATGGACTTTATAGTTGAATTCACTGCACCGAAGGACTTGCTCGAAACCAATGAATCTCCCGAGTACATATGGAATTATACACCGTGGGTGCATCAAACGACTGTTGCCCAGGCATTGGAGTAATACTTGAAACTCCAGAAGGTCGATCCATATGTGATGCTTTGAAGTTTGACTTCCATGCAACTAACAACGAGGCAGAGTACGAAGCTTTACTCAAGGGACTCAAACTTGCCAAAGAATTTTGAATTATTGTTGGCTGCTTATCTTGCTCGAATTCAGGAAGTGTTGAATTAGTTCGACTACTATGCCATCCTCTGTATACACCCGGAGCACAACCAGAAGGCCGATTCTTTGGAAAAACTGTCCAGCACCGGTGAGGCACAACAATGAGGCTTGTCCTCGTTGAGACACATTCCATTCCGAGTATCGATCTGATGGAGAAGGACTGGGTGCATGAGACAACACCCAAGAAGGAGTCATGGATAACCCTATTAACGAATTATCTGAAGGACAAAGCTTTACCTGAGCGCCAAAGTGAGAGAAGACAGGTTATCCAAAAAGCTTCATGATTCATTATCCAGAATAGAGTCATGTACAGGAGAGGATATTCTATTGCTTTACTCTGGTGTATCACCCATAATGAATTCTAACGAGTGTTAAATGATGTGCACAAGGAAGAATGTGGCGATCACACTGGGGAGCAAGCTCTTGCTAAGAATATACTTCGATACAGATATTATTAGTTGATTGTGAATCGAGACGCATCAGACTATGCAAAAAATGTTATAGATGCCAAAAGCATGCTCGAATTCCAAGAGCCCCACACACCGAAATCACTCAAATGGTTAGCCCTTGGTCGTTCTCCATATGGGGCATCGATATAATAGGATCTTTACCTCTGGCTAAAGGTGGTGCAAAGTACGCCTTCGTTGCAGTTGTCTACTTTACAAAATGGGCGAAAGCCGATCCCCTTGCTACTATCCTAACGAAGAAAGTAATCAACTTTGTTGTACGCAACATTATCTATCATTTTGGCCTCCTACATACAATCATCACTAACACCGGAGCCCAATTCGATAGTGTCGAGTTCAAGAATTTCTATCAACGTTTCCACATCTAGAAGAAATTCTCGGCAGTCGCTCAACCTCAAGCAAATGGACAAGTCGAAGCTGTTAACAAAGTTATCAAGTCCATTTTGAAAAAATGACTGGAGAAGGCTGGAGGTAGATAAGTCGATGAACTTCCCGTGGCTCTATGGGCATATCGAACTACCCACAAGTCCACGACCAGCCACACTCCATTTTCACTTTCCTACGACTCTGAAGCCATAATTCCAGTTGAATTAGAAGTACCTTCTCACCCTGTGACATATTATGATCTAAGGAGGAACGCCATATTACTTGCTGAATCTTTGGATTTATTGGATGAGAAGCGTGAAGAGGCTGATTTGAAGGCAGCCGCACACCGCAGTCAAGTCGCTCGATTGTGCAATGCTAAGGTCTGACTCAGAACCTTTGAACTTGGAGGCCTCGCACTCAAGAGAATATATCTGGTCCCTTCACATATGAAACCAACATGGAAAGGACCTTATGTTATTGAGCAGAGACTTGGAGATGGCACATTCAAACTATCAACTGTTGATGGTCTCACTTTACCTCAAGCATGGAACAATGAGAGTCTCCATCGCTATTACACATAACAGGCTTTATTTATTCATTTAGTCTGCTTTTTTCTTCGAAATTTGTTTATGCATTTTGAAATTTGAACTTGTAATAAGGCATCTGACTTAACCATTCTTTCTTATTCAGCAATAAAATGCAAACTCGTCAAGCCAGAGTGGCGATTCTTGAAATGCATCATGCGACTATCATGATACGCAAAGAGCTAAGTTCCATCTTATAGTGGGACTTCTTCAAATAGGAAGTGACTATGATCCGACCGGTCACTCGCTAAGTGAAACCACGAGCTTGGAGGAAAGCTACTATGCTAAAGCCAAAAGGATTGATACAGGACAATATTCTAACAAACTTCGGCTCCCAGAGTGTGAACCAGAGCAGGAGCTCCAAAATATGGCCTCAAGGAGGGTGGATCTGCACACCCACGACTTCGCCCGTATTTAATTTTAACTCGAGGAGGATGGATCCATCCATCCACGACCTCATCTCCATTTTTACAAGCTCTAGAAGGATGGACAAGTTTAACTACGACTTTGCTTGCCAACTCAAGGTAGATGTGATCTGACCATCCACAACCTTGATCAACTCCTCGTTACCGGAGTGTGAACGAGATCCTCACACTTAACTAGATGTGACTGACCATATGTCAACCGACTCTAGATTCCCGAAGCACAAACTAGATTATAAACATTAAAATGGGTGTGACTGACCACCCATCGACTAACTGTGGTCCTCGGAGCGTGGACCGGAGTATATAAATGAATCGGGTGTGAACCGACCGCCCGTGAGATGAATCTAAGTTCCCAGAGCATGGACTGGAGTATAAACACAAAATGGGTGTAACTGACCACCCGTTGGTTAACTTATGTCCTCAGAGTGTGGATATAATTCTAAGTATTAAACGGCTATGACTAATCGCCCATAAACAACTTGAGTCCCAGGAGTGTGGATATGACTTCAAACATTAAGCAGGCATGATCGATCATCGACATACAAAGTTTAATCCCAAGAGTGTGGATGCGAATACCAACAAATGAGCAAGTGTGATCCGACCACTCAAACTCATTTTCCTTCAACTATGTTCCAACTAAGTTAAAGCAAAGGAAAATAAAGGGTTAGAGCACGGCCATTGCCAATGCACTCAGCCCTATCCAAGAAGATCAAGAAAACCCAACTACACATTCTCAACCTCCAGACCCGACTGTCACTCGATAAGATTTAGATGGGGTTGTGAATGAGATGACTGACACTCTTGAAAGGCATAGAGGAATCCACTCACAATACTGAATCTCGAGTGAGTCTTAATCTGGAGAGTCGTGTAGACGGAGTAGATCCCTTGCAAATGAAGAACTCGATCAAGAAGATACAAGAACTCGAAGCCGAGCCAGGACTCAGCCCGAAGCTGGTCCTGAAAGAGCATCAAGAGCTAGGCCCTGTCAAAGGGGCACCAGGCAAGGACCGACTGTGGCTGACCATGTCATGCATCAAGCCGATCATTGCCAATCCAGCCTCAACCAAGGTTCTAGATGCCATCAAAGGTAAGCCCACACTTCTCTTAGGGCTTCCCTAGAATCCGAGGAGAGGATGACATGTCTCTTCAGGGAATATCTCAGATGTGAACTACTTGAAAGAGGGATAGGGGCAAGGGTGTCCAGCCCCTTAACCAGAGACATAGAAGCGATAGCCACTCCTGAGAATGAAAGATGCCCACCATGGATCCCTATAAAGGCACATCCGATCAAATCATCCACTTGCAGTGCTACACCCAGCACATGCTCGTGAATGGAGCAACAGAGGGCGTGCTGTTTAAATGTTTTTTGTTGTTCCTGTCAGACTTAGTAACCATATGGTTTTGTCGCCTGCCTCATGGCTCCATTAGTTCTTGGGAAATGTTGAAGGAAAAATTCATAAGTCAATTCTGAATCCATGTGGTACAGCCTAGAGATGCTTATTCATTGTCAGACGTAAAATAGAAAGCTGGAGAACCGCTACAGCAATATCTCACCCGTTGCAACGTTGTCGTAGTAGCAGTACAAAATGCGGATGAAAGGGTTACACTGATGACACTATGTGGAGGCATCCACCCCGATTTAAAGCTTGCAAGATGGTTGACGAAGGAAAATCCTTTAACTCTTCAAGAATTCTTTCATGAAGCTGGAAAATACATGAGATAGGAATACGTGGCGGCGCACTGACATAGCAAGCAAACCACAGGGGGTTCTAGCGTTCAAGGAAACTTGAGTGCCCCACCCCGATGAGAAGGGAGTAAGCCAAACAATGAAGGAAAAAGTAACCATCAAGGCGACTTGGTAACTGAAAAGGGAAATAAGCGATGATACAGACCTGGACCGAGATTCAATTTCCTTTGAATGACACCATATAGAACATTTACCTCGCTACTTAACACGAATTAAAATAAAAATGCCCTCCTCATAAAAAAGAGTCAGAAGCCTCGGTTAGAACAGGAAAATATTTTCGCTTCCATGAGTCTCACGGGCATAACACCGAAGAATGTCAACATTTGCGGGATCTCATTGAGGAGTGCCTCCGGAAAAAAAACTGGAATGATACATATAGGAAAGACACAACTCTCCCGCTCCAATCCACGAGGGACCTGGGCTGCACCCATAAGGAAACAACAAATAAGGAGCAGGAGCAAGTCGCTCCAACTAAAAGTGTCCATACCATATCTGGAGGCCTGCATGCGGCCGATCGAAGTTGGGCCAAGATGGAGAGGTACGTAAAGTCTTTGAAAGATAAGGAATGATATGTCAATTCCGTTACTAAAGGGAACATCGCAAAATTGAGAGAAAGATCCAACATAACCATTAGCGATAAAGATTTGGTTGGAAAGCTATATCTGCATACCTGTCCCGTGGTTATCTCCGCCTTGATCGTCCCGACAGAGGTGTTGCGCATCTTAATTGATACACGAAGCTCAATGAATATTTTGTTCAAACATGCCTTCAATAAAATGAATTTATCAATGAAAGATGTATCCCCGTCCAATAAGCCCTTACATGGATTCATGGTGGAGGCCACGATGCGACTTGGACAGTTAGACTTGTTTGTTGAGTTAGGAAGTCACCCACGATCCATAATCCAAAAGAAAACATTCGTGTTGGTAGATGGACACTCTGCCTATAATGCATTTTTAGGAAGGCTTGCAATGTTAGATTTTCAGATAGTCTTTGCCCCATGATGCCCAAAGATGAAATTCCCAACTGATAATGGTATATGAGATGTAGAAGGCGACCAAGCCACAGCTTGCGATTGCTACGTGACAGAACTTTTCCAAAACAAAAAGAAGGAAAAAGTTAAGAGCGTAGGGGTCGCCCTCTACGCCAAAACTGCAGAAGAATAGCAATCAAAGAAGGATCCTCCTCTCGAATATGTTAGTGACCCTTTTAATGACTTGGACACCAAAGATAGAGAGGAGGAGGTCAACGCCGAGCCCGTGGAGGCTACGGAACATGTGACGATGGACGAACATGACAAAACATAGCTTTTAAAGAAAGGTTCATAGTTGAACTAGAACCTAAAAATCTAGCTAATAGGATTTCTACGCAAGAACTTGTATATGTTCGCATAAACCTATGAAGACATGGCGGGAATATCCCTAGAAGTCGCTTGTCATTCCCTCAATATTGACCCAGCCAAGATCCCGATCAAACAAAAGAAAAGAAGTATAGGGATAGAACAGTTGACTACTCTTAACGAAGAGGTGAAGAACCTGCTTACTAATGGTTTTGTCCGCGAAGCCATTTACCCAAAATGGATTTCCAACCCGGTTTTAGTGAAAAAGCCTAATAGGAAATGGCAGACCTACATTGACTTCTCTAACCTCAATGATGCTTGCCCCAAAGACTGTTTTCCTTTGCCTCGAATCGCCCGACTGGTAGACGGAACCACAGGACATAAGTTATTATCATTCATGGACGCATATTCAGGATACAACCAGATTCCCATGCATGTTCTGGATCAAGAACATACTAGCTTCATTACGAATTTAGGCCTATATTACTACAAGGTCATGCCCTTCGGGTTTAAGATCGCCGGTGCTACCTGTTAACATCTAGTTAGTAAGATGTTTGAGCAGCAAATTGGTCACTCTATGGAAGTTTATGTCGATAACATGCTTGTCAAATCAAGGAGAGCAAAGGATCATTTGAGCCACCTTGACGAGATGTTCCAAATATTAAGCAAACATCAAATGAAGCTGAATCCTCTGAAATGCTCTTTCGAGGTGTCTTCGGGTAAATTTTTAGGTTTCATTGTGCATGCCAAAGGAATAGCAGCGAATCTTGAAAAGATACAAGCTTAGAAAGACGTCAAAATCCCAGCCATGCGGATGGAAATGCAGATCCTAAATAGGAAGGTAGCTGCTCTGAGTAGGTTTATATCCAAGGCTGCGGACAAGCGCGTCCCGTTCTTCGAAGCCCTCGAAAAGGAAAATGGAAATTTTGAATGGACCGATGAATGCTACTCAGCCTTTTGGAGTCTGCTAGAACACCTATAGAAGCCTCCAGCACTCTCCACTCTACTAAATGAAGAAAGCTTCTACCTATACCTTGCTGTATCCTTCCATGCACTAAGTGCCGCATTAGTGCAAGAAGATGATCGTATCCAAAGACAGGTATACTTCATTAGCAAGTGATTCGCTAGGGAAGAAGCTAGATATCCAAAGATCAAAAAAATGGCTTACTGTCTGCTGATAGCATCCAGGAAATTACGACACTACTTTCAATCGTCCTCCATTAAAGTTCTAATGGATCAACCTTTGAGGCAAGTCCTACATAAACCAGACACATCGGGACGATTGTTAAAAAGGTGCATTGAGTTGAGCCAGTTCGACATTACCTACCACCCGGTGCACCACAATTAAGGGATAAGCCTTGGCTGATTTCATAGCTGAGTTCACAATGCGAGACGAGGATGCTACGACATGGGTCAAGGAAGGTATCAAATGGAATATGTTCGTTGATGGAGCTTCGAACGAGCTCGGCTCGGGGGCATGTGTCATAATAGTCACACCTCGGGGAAGGAAATTAAGATATGCACTGAGACTAGAGTTTGTTGCAACCAGTAATGAAACTGAATACGAGGCAATAATAGCTGGCTTAGAAATCGTTAAAGAAATAGGAGTTAAATCAATATATGTGCACAAAGATTCACAACTAATTGTTAACTAGATCCTTGGAGAATTCTAAACTCGCGAACAAAAGCTTGTGTCCTACTTCAAAAATGTCAAAACCCTCCTTAATGAGCTGGACTACTATGTAATAAAACACATCCCACAAGGGGAAAATCAAGAGGCGGATGCCCGTAGTGTTTAAATATGCAAAGGCGTTAGTGGAGATCTTGCCTGATTTTGAATTACCGGAATATATTTCCATTCCTCAGTTGGGAAATAATTGTCCAGATGTTAAATTGTCATATGATTGGAAGCCAAAAATCTGTACACATTGTAAAATCTTTGGTCATGATACTGTAAGTTGTGAGATTGTAAACAAGACTAAAGAGATTGATGTTAGTAAAGTGGTAAATTTGGTGGAGAATGATGATAAGAATCAGTGTGATCATGAAATTACTAATCATAATATAATTGATCATAGCTGGAAAAATGTAAATAAGAGGAATAAAGGAGTAAGAAAGAGGAAAGAGACAGTGGTTAAAGAAAAGATTCAATCAAATGTTGATCCTATAAGAAGCATAGAAAAAGGAAAAGGAAAAGGTACTGTAGAATGTCATGTAAATACAACCTCATCTTACTCTATAGTCACTTCAAATTCATTTTCAGTTTTACCTAATTCTTCTCTTCATTCAAACAATAACCTTGACATAGCTCGGGAAAGTATACTTGGTAGTTGTAGTGATGCAATACCATCTTCTACATCTCTTTCATTAGACAATTTTTCCAATTCTTCAATTGATTCTGTTTCCAAAGATGTATCATCTGTTTGCTCTAATAACTCTACCTCTGTCTCTTCTTCATGCAGTTCACAATTTAGTTCTCAGTCTCCATCTATGTTTGGATCCAATACTTCTTCACCTTATCTACATTTGTCTCCACCTGATCATATTATACTCCCTCCTTCTTCTAAATCAGGTGAATGTATGGAAGTCATGACTAATAAGGGTATTACTAGCACTCATAATTCTGGTGATTGAATAAAGGAAAAGATTTTAAGGCTCAGGAAGTTCTTCCTTTATCTTCAACAAAAAATAACTCTCATTCTAGACATACAAGGAAAAAATCCTTCACCTTTGCTTCCTCCCCTCCCTATCAAATGAATAATATTGCTTTTTGGAATATAAGGGGGGCTAATTTACCCTCTAAACAGATTGAGATTAAAAATCTTATCAAGGAAAGGGATATACACTTGATGTATGTTTCTGAAACAAAGCTAGATATTCAATCTACTCTAAAGGTTGTTCGCTTGATATCTCCTTCTTGGTTACATGATCATAATTTTGTTGAATCTAATTATGGTAGACTTCTAACATTATGGAATCCTCAAATCTTCAAGCTTTCCAAAATTATTGCCATTGATCAATTCATTCATTATAATTGTATTCATTTGCCCTCTAATATGAATTTTCTTCTAACTTCAGTTTATGCTAAAATTCTTTATCATTGAGACAGTTTTTTTTGGATCAACTTCCATCTCTAAATTCTTCTTCTAATCCTTGGCTGATAGGTGGTGATTTTAATTGTATGCTTGCATGTAATCAAAAATATGGTGGTTGTCCTTTATCTCTTAAGGATATTACTCCTTTAAACAGTGCTATAAATCAATCTAAACCATTTTAGCTATTATTTTGGCTGATAGGCATTTGATTCTATTGCTTGGAATTCTATTTTAGCTATTATGTCTAGGATGAATTTTCCTAAACCATTTTTAGCTTGGATTTACACATGTATTTCATCACCAATGTACTCAATTTCGAGATAGGGAGGACTGTATGGATATTTTAAAGGTGTACACGGTGTTAGGCAAGGTGATCCTATTTCTGCCTACTTGTTCATTATTGTCATGGAGCTGCTTAATTCTATTTTGATGGATCTTGTTGTAAAGAAAGCCCTAAATTTACATCCTAAATGTAAACATCCCCTCATTACTCATCTTCTCTTTGCTGATGATCTGATCATCTTCACAAAGCCTACATATAATAATATTCAATGTATTATCTCCTCTCTGCAATTCTTCTTTTCCATTACTGGCCTTCAAATCAATCTTTCAAAATCCAATATTCTTGTTGTTGGTTTGCCTACTTTACAGAAGAATGATATTATTAAGTGCTCGGGTCTTCAGGAATTACCTAAAACTTCATATTATTTGGGTTTTCCTATCATTAGCTCTAGAATAACCAAGCAAAACTATTTGCCACTCTTTGAAAAGATAATTGATAGGCTGTAGTTATGGCCATCTGATAAATTGTCACAAGCTGGTAGGCGAACTATTATTCAATCAATTGTTGTGGCTATGTCTACTTATTGGACTAGACATTACATTCTTCCAATTAAGCTAATTAATATGATTTCTAGTGCGCTAAATAAATTCCTCTGGCGTGGTGACCCTTTTTCAAAAAAGATAATTCCCATTTCTTTCTGCAAGCTGTTTGATGCTAAAAAGTATGGAGGACTTGGTATTACTAATATTTTTCAATGGAATAAGGCTGCTATCTCGGTGTATTTCAACAAGATCTTTGCAAATGATAAGAACTTATGGTCTCAATGGGTTAATGAGAATCTTATTGGCAAGAGGAATTTTTGGACTATGTCAATACCACAAAATTGTAGTTGGAGTTGGAGATGTATACTTAAACTTAGGGAAACTTTCATACCTTTCATACAATGTAATTATGCATTGATTAAAGGACTATCTTTCTGGCATTCTCCATGGGCTAAACAGGGACTGATCTTAAGTACTATAGTAGATTATAACCTGAGAAGGAATTCTGGAATTTCAGAAGAAGCTAGAGTTGATGAATTTATACATGATGATTGTATAGTATTACCTTATTCCAGCTCCTTTCAGCTTAGAAATTTGTAGAATCTCATTACCAGTAATCCAAGTATAATTAGTGCTAATGCTCTAATCTGGTCAGGGAAGGGTAAAAACCATTCCATCGGGCTTGTTTATAACTATCTTTGTCAAAATGTTTCTGAGTTCCCCTGGCATTTAAGAATTTGGAAAACTGGATGTACTGCAAAAGAAAATTTGTTGTGGTGGAAAGTGATGGCAAATGCTTTGAATAATAAGGACAAGCTTTATAGAATGGGTATTATTTCAGAGGATTTATGTGTTTTTTGCAAATCAAAATCTGAAACTAATACTCATTTATTTTTTGAATGTCCTTTTGTTTATCAAATATGGTATAGGCTATTATCTAATGGTGGATTTTATAAGCCTTTGGCTATTAGTTCAATTGAATGGTTTAATGTATTCAAAGCAACTAGATGGAAGACTCGTACAACTAGGCTTTTGCTAAAGCTTCTTAAAAAATTGATATATGCTGTGTGCTTTGAAAGAAACAATAGAATATTTGGTATTGGAAGCAAGAATTCTTCTCGGCTGTATAACTTGATTCATGACAATATATTGAGGGACTTAAAGATTGATAATATTTGAAGTTTGATGATCACAAGGAATGCTGGCATTTGGCTTATCTGCTGTCTGGTCTGAATCCTTTTATGTCCTCAGCTTGAATATTATGTTCTTCCTGTAAATGAACTCCGGTCTCATATGAAGATTATCTGCTGCATCATGTGATAAATATAATACGTTTAGTTTACTGTACTTCATGGTTGGTTCAGTTTTGGTTGAAATTGTTGTTTCCAAATTTGTGTTTTTGGTTGTATTATTGGCATTGTAACTTGTCAAGATAGTGATTGTGTGAATTGTAACTGATTGTAATGGTATATTAGTCAATAAAATGAGTTTATGCTCTTGCCTTTCAAAAAAAAGAGTGGACATAGGCATATTTCGACCGAACCACTATAAAAATCTTGTGTCTTACATTACTTATCTTATTTAAATGTTCTTTCATTAATTGTTTTATCTAATGACTATTCATATTGCGAGCAATCATAGACACTCGCCGGCAGTAGTAGAAGTAAGATTGCCATGATAAAGGGCATGAAACAAGCCTTGGCAATTCACCGCAGACGATCAGCACCCTCAAGCCGACAACGATGAACCAACCATAAGCCACGAATTAGGCACAATTTATAGCCTAGAAAATTCATCATTAGCGTTCGGCTTGTCGGCAACTGCGAACCGATTATAAGCCTCATGATTAAGGCGTGGCTGCAGCCAGGGGTAGTTTCCACTTGACGATCGGCATTACACATGTCGGCAACGATAATCGAATAATACTCACGACATGGGTACCAATTCGAGTTGTTATCGTTAGCGATCGACCTTGAATAACAACATTATTATGGTTTTTAGTGTTTTTTGAACACAATAACGATTAACCAAGTCGTAAACAGTTCACAAATTGGCTATGAAAATCGTACATCGCAAAAGTCATTCTAGATAAGTAAACAAAAGATATAAATTAAACATACACATAAGAAATCTTTACATACACATCTTTTTGTCCATATATACAAATACTAAATAACCATACATCCTTTTCAACCACATACAAAAAATAAAATGGAAATCTCTTCAAGATGAGGGGACATCTTTGTCGCCCGGCCCGCTCTCTCCAGCTATATCTTCCGAAGGTGCATTTTCCCTTTGCGAAGACCCAGCTTGCCTCGAAGACGTCCCTGCGCAATGGAAGCATGATGGATCATAAGTTTTTCAATCCAGAATAGGTAACGGGGGAACTGAAACAAAAAAGACATGATGCCTGCGGTGGCGTGGCGTGGATCACCGAGTCCCTCAATATCTAAGCCATCCTCATCGTCTTCATCCTCCTCAATAGCTAATACCCCTTGGCAATGGCTTTGGTCTTCTCCAATATGAACTGGCTATTCACCATCCCAACATCATACATAACCCCTTCCTTCTGCACGACTACGGCCTTGGTCACCTCAATGAGCTGAGCATGGATTCCAGCCATCACCTGAAGGTAGTCGTCCATCCACTAAAGGTTCCTTTGTTTCTAGAATATATAATAAGTATCCTTCAGTATCTAGTTGACTTTGTCATAAAAATCGCTGGATTTATCGACTTCGGTCTGGAAGGCCACCGCCTTATTCATATATTGCTCCTTATCTCCTCAACTGAGCACGCTCCAACTTTAACCTGTTGATCGCAGCCTGATATGAGTCCTTCTCCTGTTGCCACTTGCACCGAGACTTCTTCGGCTTAGCTAAGGCCTCTTCCAATTTCTTCACTTTGCCCTTAAGGGTGCGGATTCGCTCTAGATCCTTCTACCAAGCCTCATCCATTGAACCGATAGCCATGGCAATCAGTGTCTTACATAGGTCAGCGGCCTCTTTCCTTGCCTCTTCCTTGGCCTTCATTATCTTAAAGGCACGGGATGCTTCGACTTCCTCTAACTTAGCCTCTTTCTCCCTGAGCGCCTTGCGAAGAACCTCCATCTCTAAACGCGAGCGCACATTAGCACTCCCAACTTCTTCACTAGTTTTGGCCAAACGAGACTGATAATCAATGATGTTTCTGGTTTCATCTGCAATCTGGACCATCCAAATTGTCAAGTTAGCAAAATCAAGAGTCTTCGCCTCATCTAGGACCTGGAATAAGGGATTTCGAGGTAAAATGAACTCGCTGTCAGGATCCGCCGCATGACGACCCGCATAGTCGGGATTTATATCAGGATAACTCTCAAAGGGATTCCGCACCGGCAGTTGATAATCCAAAAAAATAGGATCAACACTGCCCTCCCTCAACTCATCTGGCACTTCGTGCACTTCTAAACCCATCGGATTATGATGATGATGGCGAGAGGAAGTTTAGGAACTAGGGGAGGTGGCTTCCTTATCCAAGGACCTGCATATTTCTTGGATGACTCACAGCTCTCTTCCTTATCCGGGCCTGATGGGGTCTCCCTGATATTATCTTGCACAGTTTTTCCCTCCTGAAAAGTCATCTTGGAAGAAACGGAAACCATTTTCATCCGTTTGAACTGCTTAAGGCGCACAGACACTTCATTCCTCCTTGGATTCCACCTTTTCCCTTAGAATACAAGCAACAACATTAGAATCATGAAATAAAGAGAGCATAAAAGTAAAAACACACAAGACACTAGGACACTACAGGCTACTACAAACCTTAGGATGAATTGGATCATGTGACAGAGCCAGGGTCTCACTAAAGTAGGGAATACACTGGGATGGGACTCCACTCGAAGGAAGGAGAACAAACAGCAACCAGAATTCAATGTATTGAGGAGAAGGTGGACGCTGGGACTCGTCGAAAAATAAAAAGTTCTCAAGAAGTATCTCAAAATCCATACAGTAACCAAAAGTACCCGGTTAAAGCCCAAATTCCTCGCCAATTCCCGCTCCACCTTGTACTGGAAGAGGCGGTATTCCGCTCAAATCACCCGGAGCCTCATTTTCCCTAGAAAAATAAGTGGCAGGAGTCGGCCCTAGGACTGGCTCAGGTTGTTCCAACTTTTTGGGCCACTCTCGCACAGCCTCGGCATCCTTTAAAGGATCCACGCCTAATCCCTCATTGCTTATAATATCCACGTCTGGAGATACATGAACATCCCATTCCGTTGCTTCAGAGTCGCTCTCCAATCCTTCCTCCTCCTCACTTTCCCCTCCCAAATGAGAACCTCCCTCGTCGCCAGGAGCATCTCGAAGACGCAGAGATTTCCCCGAACGGGGAGGACGAACTACGCTCTTCCTATGTCTCAGTTTCTTCGGGGCTTCAGCCACACCACCCTCCTCATTTAGGCCCTTACCTTTGTCTCTGTCGCCCCTGTCTCCTCTGGCTCCCGCTGCTCTCTCAGCAAAACTTGGCCAAATATTGTACACGGACTATTTGGGGCCGATCAAGTTGTAGAATTGGAGGGTTACATCATAGAGTAGGAATGAAGTTTCTCGCTCGGCCTCCAGGTTTGCCAATATTTCCTTGGCCATCTATTTTAAGCCATCATCCTCTGCAGCCTTCACCCAACTTGAAAGTTATAGAGTAATAAGAAGCCAAGCCGATAGAAAGTTTAGAAAAAATAATACATAACTAACAGCCAGAAGTAAAAGCATGTTGAGCAACAGTATCATCACGTATAAAGAAATATTCCCTCTTGAATAAACTGGAATATAGATCAAGGACAGGCTTGAACTTGTGGGCAGACTCTAGGCTAATAAAAGGACTCCCCTCTGATAACTCCTCACGTTATTAAGATATCTAATCTCTCTATGTGTAGGGGGTCTCCAACACTGCTTCATGAATATCAGATATAAACATGTTAGGATAGCATAAGAATTTAGTTGAAGTTGCATGGGTGTGACCTTCAAGTATATCACGAAGCTAGCAATCCAATTGGTAAGTGGAGGAATTGCGCCGTACATACAATGATACTTGATATATCCATATACCCACCCGGGGGAAAGCATGCTTTATCATCCGGACTAGGTAATATCATGTCCCGATGGTTTATCCCCAGCGTAGTAGCTATGGAGTTCGGCTTCTCCATCGTCGACACGTTAGGATAACACTCCGAAGGCCTAACCAGCATTTGATTAGGAGTATAACCTTCCAGCAAAGAGTAAGCAGAACTGGGTTGCTCGGGAGGATTGGATGGAGCATTAGAAAAAGAAGGACCATCCCCAGTAGGTCGTGAAGCAGCAAACGTGGAACGAAGCTCACATCCAGAAAACAATTGCCTGTGCAAGAAAAAGAAAGTCAAGTGGAGGTCCAAATCTTAAATAGAAGTTAAAACATGCATGGATATCTCATATCATCTAGCCCAGTTGAATCCATACCCCTAGCCTAACCACCTCATGGGAAGACTTGCTTTTGGCTCGACAAACTCAAAAACAATGTGCTCGGCAAATCTAGTTTGGTATTATCCTATGACAAATGCCGAACCAAAATACTCAACTGTCAACCGAACCAAAATCCTCAACTGTTGACCTAAGGAACACCCCTCCCCAATGGCCTTACATGTTCTCAGTTTTAACATCATACCCAGACAATACACAATACGGGTTCGAATTATAAATGAGACTGATATAACCAACCTACGCTTTCAACACCTAAGTAATAACCATTAGCTGGTCAAATAATCCATCGAACACCTGATGGGAAATGGCCCTGCATGAAATCGGTAACAAACTTTCACGTTCTACAAATCAAATAACATCTCTCAATCTACCATTCCTCACGACCATCAAAATACTATAATCATTCGGGCGCTCATCCAAATGAAGTACCTCCTCATCAATTTAAGATCGACGTCACCCACTACTGCTCTAAAAGTCTCCAACACATCAAAAACCTAGAACTATAATAGCAGGTAGTCGAACTAAAAAAGAGTTACCTCAAGCTATGCTGGCACGAGAAAAGCCGAATTCGAACAAGAGGAAAACGAGCTTAAATCAGTTATATTTGTCCTAGTAGAGTTGAAAAAATTGGATTAACAGAAAGCGAAAGTAAAAGAGTGAAGAGAAGCAAGCGCATTTAAAGGAAAAAGAGGGAAAGATGAACGGTCGGTAGTTTCATTTGGTAGTTGAAGCTCAATGCTGAACCAAAACCAAAGCATACCATGCAGTTACATAACACACTTTAGGGGGCAAGTGTTGGCTTGGTTTTTTGGCAAGCGAAGGATGAAGGAGGCAAAGGCAAGCAGGGGTATAGGAAACAGAATTACCAGACCAAATGCTTTGTTCGGCATTTGCAAATATGCCAAACCAAACATATGGACCGGCATGCCAGACCAGATATTTGGTCCGAGATCCTATGGTATACCGAACCAAGTATTCGGTCCGGTATCCTTAGAGATGCCGGACCAAACATTTGGTCCGACATTCTTTGATATGCTGGACCAAGTATTTGGTTCGGCACAACACATCAATTGCCGAACCAAACATTTGCTCTGTTATGACAAACACGCAGAATCACATGTTTGGACTGGCAAGTAAGGTACTCCAAGGCAAGATCATCAAACCAAAGCAAATAAGGACCACCAAACCAGGCAAACTTCCTCAACTAATGCCGATCCAACTGTCCCTGACTCAAATTCCAAACCAAACTCTGGAAGCTATAACTTCTCCTTTACACTTCACAACTCCACTCTATAAATAGCGAAGCTTCTCAACAACAATAGGAACAGATCTTTGGAGAAAGAGAAAGAAAACTCTACTGAAAATCCATCACTTTGGCTACTTAATGTTTTACTCTTTTGGAATAATCTTGTACTTGTAATCAAATCAAAGAGAGAATAACAAGATGGAAAGTGGGTGTAGGCACACTCAGGCAGAACCACTATAAAAACTCTATGTTATTTACTTTCCTTATCTGCTTTCCGAACTTTAAACTTGTGAACTATCGCAGCACTTGCTGAAATTCATTCCATTACATGTCGAAACATTACAAAAAACCCAAATCAATCAAATCAAACGAGACTTAACTAAAAAAATCAAATTAGAGGTGTTTGTCCAAATTTTGAGAAAACATTTTTGGTGCTTTCACTGAGAAGGAAGAGCTTAACTTTTCTATCCACCATCCTTCCAAACCTTAACTCAACATTAGAACATGGCTCCCTCTAGGCGCAACACCGATAAGGGCAAGAGCATGGCCATTTCCAATGCACTCAGCTCCATCCAAGAAGATCAAGAACACCCGACTACCCATTCTCAACCTCCAAACTCAGCTGTCACGCGAGAAGATTTAGACAGGATTGTAAATGAGATGACTGACACACTTGAGAGGCATGGAGGAATCCACACACAACACTGAATCTTGAGGTGAGCGCAACTTGGAGATCACATAGTCTCAATCTGAATGAGATGACTGACACATGTTGGAACATTTAAAAACCCCAAATCAATTAAATCAAATGAGATTTAACTAAAAAAAAATCAAATTTAGAGGTGTTTGTCCAACTTTTGAGCAAACACCCATACCTATACACAGCCGTCAAAAAGAAAAATCAAACCCTATCCCGCATTCTCCCAAAAGAGGGAATAAACATGTCTACTCCTTCGACTTCTTCTTCTTCCTTGGTGTTGACCCACTAGAACTACCGCTTAGATGTCTCTTGGAGCCTTTGCCTCCACGACCTCCTTTTGCTGGTTGGTCTTCTGCTGAGGGAATTACAATGGTCTCTTCCTTCGAGCTTGCGGGCATCAAGATACTTTCTAAATGTGGGGTCGGAGTAATGATGGCGCGTTCAAATATAGGAAGACGAAGGAGGCACACTAGTTTCGACGATTGTGCCACCAGGAGAAATTGTACACATAGGGACCGGACTTGGACCCGCTATACCACCTCCAACACTACTGACTCGTTGGTCTTTCTCTTTTTCAGCTATGATTTCTGCCATTATCTCATAACCCCTTTGTGCACTAATGCCCGCTGGAATGCTGCTAGTCGGGCCCGAGGAGCTAGCTGTAAACACGTCTTCGCCTATATTGAAAAGAAGATAAGTGATTGGGTCGCTTTGACGTCCATTATTTGTTTGTCAAGAACGAAACTGCTCTCATGCACCTCCTCGGTTGATGTAGTGGCCGTTGTGGTCGTTGCCTCCATCATAATAGCCTCTTGTTCATGATACAATTCTTGGGTGGCAGGAGAATCCGTTGATGTAACGTCTATAATTAAATAAAGACAGGAAAATATATTAGTGACATCTTCCGACAATGCTCCTACATTTAGACGAATGGAAAAGGTGTTCAGAGTACCTTCCTCAAATTGATTCACATGCTGAGCCGATGTGCCTTTAGAAACATGATCAAGTACCAGAGATATGTGTGGCCTTTTAGGGTCATTCGCCGGAGTAGCTGGAGGATTAATTGCAGAAGTAAACCCAAGTTGGGTCGCTGCTAGCATTTCAGAGCTTACTTCATGAAGCTCGACTCTGAACCCTTCTCAACGTCTGAATACAAGGTGGAAAGTTTTTTCTTTTCGAAAGTGATGATGGCTCATGAAGAACCTTTGGCTCATGTCCAACAAATATCCAATTTTCAAGCTCAAAGTCGTCGATAGTTGAAGTGCCATGGTCTGCCTTTTCGTCTTCTACCAGGCGGCGCTAAGCATTATATAGATGGAATGGTTAGTCTTCGAGCCAGCCTAGGTTGCAGTATTTTAAGACATTGACATTATATGCGACCAAGACATCCTCAATATAACTTTCCATCCTGCCGTCCACCGCTTTTACCTCAGTTTCAATCTTGGCTTCAGCTTCGTGTGCCTTTAAGACTGCCGCATCCCTTTCGCTCCTAAGAGCCACTGTCTACTCACACGCTTCTTGGGCAGCTCTATTAGCGTCATCTTTTTATTTGACGACCTCTGCAAAATTCGCCTTTAGCTCCTCAAGTATTTTGAGCGCAGCATCCCTTTCCGCCATGACATTGGTGGTCCTATGGCCCATATCTTCAACCAAAGCCAAGTGCTCCTGCCGCATCTTTTCCATGGACTTATTCGTCTCGTCGGCTCTCCTATTGGCCTCCATTTCCGAGTTCCTTAAAGTTTCATTTTCATTGGTAAGCACTTACACTCTATGGTCCTTCTAAGAAAGATCTTTCTCCAATTTTTCGATTCTTTTTGCCCGATTGAAAGCCGTCGCAGATTCTTTCTCAACCTTCTTCACCCATTCTCGGTACTGATTATCGACATCATATAAATAATCATGTACGTCTACTCTGCCTCATTAGGGATTCTCTTTAAGTTTGGAGGGAAATGGAAGCCATCAAAGCAGATATTTGGAAAATCCATCTTTAACTAGCTATTCTAATGTCCCCTTCTCCCATGGCTCCAAAGCAGTCGATGTGGTGACAACGGGAGTTTCTGCATTAGATCCATGGCGTTGCTTGCTAGGCCTCAAAGTTTAGGGAGGCACTATGTGACATGAAGTTTCAGCACTTTGTTTTCCGGAGCCGGAGGTTTGCAAAGGACATCTAAGTGGTGGAGAACGGACCGGGAGCGACACTTACATTGATACTGCCTCTCCCTATCCCTTTCTCTTTAATAACGCACCCATTCTTGGATGGAGCAACCATGATCATAGTCTCTTTCAGACTCGTGCCTATGAGATTCGAAATATGAGCTGGAAGATTGTCATGTAGAACGAAGACTACCCAGCATAGATCCCCGCTTCGTCATCGTATCCGTGAATGGAAAGAGAAACGGAATTAGATATCTCAAGAGATTGCGAGACATGTGATCAAAGGTTTTGTGGAGTTGTGAAGTGTGTGCGTGCATGTTCAAACCCCCCAAACGAACAAGTTGTGGCAGCCGTGCTTGAAGGAGTTGGCTCCTCTGCATCTAAAGCATGTTGAATCCCTCTAGTCCGATATCTTGATGTGAAGACAATTCATATGGAATGGGAATGTCTACCAGTCCCTCAAAAGAACTCTCTATTTTTGGAGGAGAAATCTCCACGCTTACACAAGTTATAACAGGCAGAGATAGCACGACAGTTTTGTGTCTCGTGGCTTTGTGGGCAATGGACTTGCCTCTTCATTTCAGCTCTAATGATTGAAGACTTTGCGAGGGCCTAGTCGTGGGCTCGTCTCCAGTGGGCACATTTTCATCATTGCCCTATTCTATAATCACGATGCTAGGAGCTCTTCTCCCTCCATGCCCCATGGGAGCCATCCTGAGAACTCCCACTGATCTGATGCTCCAGTCTCTATCTATCAACCCTACGGTAATCAAGTTTTCATCTGTGATGACTTTGTCGATTTCTCTATGCACGGTTGGTGCCGCTTGAAGAACCCTTATTATTTCTTTAAACTAAGCCCCTTCGGGTCACGGAATCGAAGCTGTATAAGAAGCAAAGCGTTAAAATCGGCACCGAACGAAGAACCATTCGGACATAAAGTATTTTAGCTTTCTCCAAGCTCTCCCAACTACCTGGAAATTTCAAAACACATCCAAAAAAGTGAAAGATGGGTTGTCCACATGACTTTTTATGTTGAATAGATATGTGATCTCTTCCACAGTCGTAGGTTGTAAGAGGTGCTCCATGAAGATAACAAACAGACTGTTGAGCAAGGCATACCCATTAGGTGCAAATGGGACAGAGCGATCCTCAAGAAAAGCAACACTTCCCGAATGAACTGATTGAAGGGAGGAAGTGTTCCAGCTACACATATGGATCCATTGCAAGTCGTATATCCCTCCAGGGGGTTGTGAGCTCTATCTTCCGGCCCTGGAAATAAGACATCATTTAGTGGCAACCCATGCCTTAGGAAAATCTTTCCTAACATGTCTTCGGAGATATTAGAGCACATAGAATCCTACGGGTTTATAATAAAAGCAGCACTCGGCATCTCGTTTGGAGCAGGACTTATTACTTCGGCTACAATGGCTGGCATTTCGATTACCGAAAGAGAAGGACTCTAGACAGCCTGCGGCTCAGAACTTTCGAGTTCTAAGCTATTGAACTCAGTAAAAATTATCATTAGATGGCAATAAACCCGTGTTATCCTCGGTAGGTGCGTGAATGTGTTGTGCGTGCAGTGCTACTTAATACGTACGATTTCTACAAATTCGAAAGGCATTAGAATGACAAGATTTCAAGATACAACCAGAGTGACCGTCATCACTGATAGTTACAACCGTGCCAACCTGACTTCGGAGAACGATCCATTTTCGAGTTTGTTAAGTCATCGACGAGCTCCTAAAGGCGGTTAAATATGCAGTTTAACAATTAAGTTCGGATATGCAAGACTGAAGCTCGTCGGAGTCAAGTGTTCGACTATGCAATATTTCATATCGATCAGAATTAAAACTTGGATCGATCACTAGGAGCCCCATCCGTATCGATCGTTAAATAAAAAACTTTGTACCGATCGCCAAAAGGCTAGTTTGTATCGATCCCATGCCCTTCATCTCGTATCGATCATGGGCTGCATCTTCGTAACGACGGAACCAATACTTCTTATCGATCACACAGTCAGGTTTTCATAGCGATCACTCCGAATCAATATGGATTCCCACCATCTCCAATCGATACAAAGCCGCTCCCTCCCTCGATACGAATCTCCATTGTTTTCAGTCGATATGAACTTCCATTGTTTTCAGATCGATATGAGTCACTCTTCCTCATCCATGATCGATATGAATGATAACCTACCCTCCTTCTCTGAATGGAAAAATCACCATTCCTTCCATCCTCGACCTTGTTATGGCCTAACTCTGGCTTCGACACCACTTGAATCGCCACGAATGTGAACAAATTGGCACTAGATCTCGAATCTCATCATTCTAGATGGATTATTTCAACTAATTACCTAAATTAAAGGATTGGTTCGAAAGTTTAATGGGTTGTTCTATTTAAGGATGAAGACTGTTCTTATTCTCGAGTGTTCTATCGATACGAAGGCAAGAGTAAAGTGAGAAGCAAGTGAAAAAATTTTAAGTCCAAACTCTATATATATGGTTCACATCCAGGCAAGAGATGATTCTTCTCCCAGTAGCCAATTACCAGTCGGAGCTGTCAAGTTTGGATCGATACAAAGGTCATTGAGTAAACCAACCTGAAACAGTCACAACTTCCATTGAGATGAATAAATTAGTTCGTAACCACCAATTTAGATCGATCTAGAGTATAGCAGTTCGTATCCATCAGCAATCGACCTCATATGTCAATGATACGAATGCCACTGCCAAGTCATGTTTAGATCATTCATTTTCCATCGATACGAAATGACAACTTCGTATCCATCCACTTGGAGACTACAAGAACTCACATTCATCAATACAGGTCATCTCAGAACACCATCTAATTCATATCGATAGCTATCGATACGAGACGCGTATCCCAACTTCTCAGATCGATCTAGGAGAGGATCAATGCAATGGAAGGGCTTAAAAGAACCATCAAGCGATGATACAACTCGAATTTCACATCGATCTAGGAGAGGATCAACATGAAAATCGATAAAAAACTAAAAAACTTGACAACCACTCATGAACGTGCAAACGTGAACATGAGTCAGGTTAATATACGTGCATGTATGACGGACTAACATTCAATTTTCAAAATTGAAAGGAGTTGAATGCTCACTTGATGACAATCAAAACAGCGAATGACAAATCGCCAACACTCGACGCACTGTTACAACAAAATAGTGCATGATCATTGGCAGACAACACTACGACATTTATATAATTGAAAATCAATCAAAGGTTGCATTATTAGATGAAAAGACAATAATTAGCACGTCATGTTCACACTAGACCACTTTGGGGGGGCAAATGTTATCCTGCCTTTTGGCAAGACCATGACACAAAGGACTTGATTAGAAGCCAAAGACAATCCGTCTTGAAGATCGGTTACACACAGGTTCGCTATGGATACTAGAAAATTTGGTTCAATTTCGGATCAAGCTACAATTAACATGACATGGCAAGCAAAGCTATGAAAGCCAACATTCTAAATTTCAGGTCAATCGGAGTTCATATGCTCAAGTTATGGTTCGATCAAAATCAAGAGAGAAGGACTCGGTTCGTAACCATCAAAAACCACTCTTCTTCGTATCCATCTTTCCAATTCTCATTCGTGTCCATCAATAGTCGACATTTCGTATTGGTTCCATTCATGCACACTTCGTATCAATCTTCCCATCTATACAGTTCATATCTATTGGCTAACGATCGATACGAAACATACCACCGAATGATTGATACGAAGAACACATGCAATGATCGATACGAAAAGAGCCATGTTACATCGATATGAAGCAGCATCTAAAAGAATCGATATGACTGATTTTACATTAGGTCGATACAAGGAAACATGGTCAAAACGAGGAAACGATCACTCGGCACGAAATGTGGATCTCTCCTGAACCATCGCTTCACGTCACTACTGAACAGCCGATCGATAGGCATAACATCGATACGAAATGCTATCGATACGAACCGATCAATACGCGCATTCCAGCCATATATAATATCAAATTTGGATCAATCATAACTCAAAATCCACTGATCCAAATGCTACCAAATATTTATAGGAGCTTACAGACCACCTCAACATTATCTCTGATCGATCTCAGCTTAAATGGATGTCTTTTTGATTGGTATACGAACATGGTAGTGATAGATCAGGGATCGATCCAAAGTGACCTCAGATCGATCAAGTGGGCCCACCCACGTGGGAGAAGAAGTATTTCGAGATCTAAGCCAGATATTTTCAGACTACACCTATAATTAGTAGCCCTATGCTTTCAGAAAAGTGACTTTTGATGCCATTTTGTCATTACTCTGTTGGTGATCCACTGTAACTCGAGTGTTTGAGTTATTCTCTATTGTAATCAGTTAGTAAACATCAATAAAACAGCAAATCTTCCAAACTGGACGTAGGCTGTAATGCCGAACCATTATAAACCACTATCTTTTTACATTTATGTTTGCTGATTTTGGCGTGTTTGTTAGATTAGCCTTTGTGTATATTTAAGTTCTTCATTTTAATCTCTCCAAATACATCCGAAGAGTGTTGTGCTCAATTTTGGCACAAACACTTATAAATACTCTTTTATAATACTATTATTACTTTTCCTAAAAATCATTCGAAATCTTTTCCAAAGATACCGGGATTTAAATTCTCAAAAATCCTCTCCATTTACAAATAACGTTTTATGAATTTGATTTATAAAATCATCTTCATATGAAATCTTTCCTTTAGTATTAAAATAAAATTTATAACAACTTTGCCACCGAACAACTTATAGTCAAATTGTGAAACTTAATTCACAAGGTGCTCATATTTAATTCAAATTCAAACCAACTAATGATCATAAAATGATGGAGCATAAGTAACTAATCAACATATGATGTAAATAAATATCATCATTTTCTAACGAACAATCGCACAAAAATAATTATATCAAATTTTGAAAGTTATTTATTTATATGTAAATATAATCCTAGGAGAAATTGTTTTATTTACTGATTTCAAAAAAAATACTATGTCGATTATCCTTGTTTAAGTGTTTTGAAACCCTATAGATAATGTTGATCGGGAGCATCGACCAGAATCCATAAGCACTCAACATACCAATCAAAATAATATAAAATACTTTTATAGCACAAAAAAATATGTGCTCTCGTACACACATGCACTCAAACCTAATCTAGGGTGTCACGTACCGTATGCCTAATCAGTTTATCCCAACAAGGCCAAGGTTCTCGCTTAACCTTCAGCTATGATACCAAATGTAACATCCTGCCTTTTGACCCTTAAAGTAGATACTAAAACATCTACGGTATTCATGTGCTAAGCATCTAAGTGCCGGAAAGAAAGATTATTGGGGTGAAAAAAAGGTAAAGGCAGAACATAATCTCATATCGTGATGAGTAATATATATTATCCGAATGAACTTTCCAAAAGTATAATTTTACCATACATAAAACAATAAGAGTATCTATACTATTATCTGCCTGGATAATTAGAACAGCCTGTCCTCACAAATGTTGATAGATGCAAATAATAAATATAGCAGAAATAAAATATGTGAATAAGTCTTGGAGATATCTAGCTTCTCTCTGTAGCTCCAAAGCATCCATAACTAGATCCGAAAATATACTCGGGTCTGACATGAGTATTGTAAGAAAATTACACTGGATCATTTTAGTAAATTAGCATGAGAAATTTATATCATATGGATTTTTATACCTATGAAACCCTTCAAAATAAATATATCTCATAAGACCACGCCGCACATAAACACAGATGGGTTTTTACCTTATGATTACCAAACAATTTTTATAGAAAATCTAATGATATTATGATAATGTCTAGGGGTTAAAAATACATATAACATGATGTATTCAATATTACTAGGTTCTACAACTAAAACCGCATGCCACAGTACACCTCTAGAAAAATGTACCAAGGTTGAAAAACATTCACAGCCCCTACAAACCAGAGCCGGCTTGCACCTCGAACATGACAGTCGATTTACATCATCCCACCGGCACCGATGCAGTAAACATTGCACCCTGGCCTCAAACTTTTACATGTGCATGGATACCAAAATCAAATATCGATCTAGATTAAGGAATAATGCACCTAATGTAGCGAGCCACATAGCCTTGAAGCAAATCTCATGTTTAGTCGTTACCGGATGTACTGGTTATGAGGCAACGGTTATCTTTTTCTTTAGAAAATCCCACTTGGAATGCAAACACTGCCTCTAGGAAACAATGCAATATTTGCATTCATCTATACAAGTTGTTTAAGATATGAACAAATCGAAGGCACTATTTCCACTACATCCTCATGATTTGTAGCAAGTATCTCTTGCACTACAAAGAACTCCATCTTCGACTTTCATCATCTTTAAGATGTACTAAATTTGAATGCTTATGCTAGTTTGAAGTGGTTTTTAGATAAATTATGCTTATCCGGTCTCTCCAAACCAACAATCCATAGTTTCAAAACTGGCTAAGATTTGATAGTTGGTTATTACTATCAAAAAAGAAAATTATTAAATCAGAGAATTTAATTTCATATGGAAACCAATGTAATTAAGCATATAAACAACCAGTAAGCCTCTTTATTAATTCTTCCATTAATTAAAACCACTCTGTAAATGCTTGTATTAAAATATCTTCACAAAAGATATACTCACAAACACTCTCTACTCTTTTTAATACTTGAAAAGTATTTATATACTTACCTCAACAATATAACTATACTCACAAAATTTTAAGTAAGATTTCATTTCCATAACCATACCATTAGTCGCTATGAACAGGATCGAAGATGGCAAACGGTAATAAAAAATGTAAATGCGGCGGAATAGTGTGAAAATAGATCACACAGCCAATTTTATACTGGTTCGGACCTCCTGTCCTATGTCCAGTCCCAAAGCTTCCCTTCGGTATTTCATTGTCAACATTCTCACTTCACCCAGAGGAGAAAATTTACAAACTCTACCTGAGCAACCAAACAAGACTTCCGTAACAATTACTAGTAGTGCAATAAATGTTACTTTTTGATACAACGTATCTTAATAAACAGAATGTCACTTTGATTTTCAATAACTCCTATAACCAGAAAAACTATATAGAGTGGAGGTGTAGTTGCTAAGGAGTTTATTCGACTAAAATATGGGATGTGGAGATCAAGCGCACTAGTCGAAATCTGTGAATCACATGAATTTATTAGAATTTGGAGTACTGCTTAGAAATTAAGAGTTTGAGGCCTATAATTCAAAGCAAAGAGTTGTATTTTGATGCATGAATGGTTAAGGGTTTATATAGATGCTGTAGGGATGGTAAAATAGGGGAGCAACCTTCCAATTTCACCATTAGTGAAGAGAAGTTGCTTTAGGAGCGGAGAGATGCAACTTCTGGAGCAAAAAGTCATAAAGATACCACTTTAAAAAACTAGTCATTTTATACTAGGTCAGTCTGACCGAAAGAAGGCTTCAGTCGACTGGCTTAGTGTAAAATTCAAGCACGAGAGCATGACCAAAAGTAGCATGTAAGTTGTTCATATTCACTGACTTGGTTTATTCGACTAAACAAGGCTTTCAGTCGACTAAATCAATGTAATTTCCAAAAACTTGTGTGGTTCTATGGTAAATGCATATGGTCAACTCTCATCCCACTTAGGTTCGAATCTCGGCTTTGCATATTTTTGGACATTTTATTTTCCAGCTTTTCCATCATCATTTTAATCTGAAATAACTCAATAAACATATTAGTAGCATTTGTTGTACAGTTGTTATCATCAAAACACCATATATATGGTTCTTTCATTCTCACCCACTTTGATGATGACAACCACACAACTTTATAATATAAAACAATAGCACACCATAGATATATGTTATATAATAAGTTTATTCCCCTCAACTGCATATAACTTCCAAAATAAAATATGTAAAGCACATGTTCTTCTCCCTCTTTGTCATAACAAAAAGGAATACGAGCATAAGCATAATGTATTTTAAAAATAACCCCTAAATATAACGTTTCCCTTTAAATTTTAACTACATACCCCCGCTATATATATGCTCATTATTTTTCCTCCTTTGTAACTAACAAAAAGTAAGAGAAATTTTAAAAAATAGGGAATATCATAGATAAGCTTATAGTAAATATTTTTAATCATGTAGTATTGACTATATATCAAAGTAGTGAGTATTTAATATACTGAACTGTTGTAGACACAATGATACTCATTTTTTTGTAAAATCCAAGATTTATTTCATAGGAAACCATACCCAAGTAATTGTGGTTGATCCCTTTAAAATAAAATATTTATTATTTTTGACTGAGTCAAAATAGTCGTTAATATATAGTTGTTTATCATTTTCTCTTGAATTACCAGGAACCTATATTTTAAAATCGCATTTTATAAGAGTTTCAGAACTATCTTGATTTTTAGCATTAGTATTAAAATGTGGATACATTAAAGCATATCTAGTACCATTTCTGTATTTATCTTATTTATAGCCTAAATCAGGTTTGGTCATTATGAGCTTTTGGTATTCGTAACTAAGGAAGATAAATCATTTTACCTTTATTGAAATTTATATCGTTCTAATTTAATTTGTCAAAATTTGTTTCAGAGTCATAAATTTATTTTTGCAAAATAATAATATTATCTTTTAAAAATTCACATTCTTTAAATAATTATATATATCTATCATTAAAAGTGCTATTCTCTTTTTTAGGAGACAAAACTTTAGAATTAGAATCATTTAAAGAATTTTTCAAAAATATATTTTCATTTTGCAAAACATCGATTTCTTCTAAAAGAATAATATTTTTTTAATTTAAATGCTTATTTTCTTTTAATAGAAAATCTTTCTATGAAACAGGTTCGTTAATAGTAGTTTCAAAAATCCTAGTTTGTTTCGTTAAGAAATCATTTTCTTCGTTTAATTTACCATATTTAGTCTCATGATCCTTTAATTTTCGTAAAGCAACATTATTGACCTTTAATAGTAATTTAAAATTTTTAAATAAACTATCATGTGATGATAAAAGATCATTATAAATAGAATCATTATGTACCGATTTAGATCTGAGTGTAGCCATATTGCACATGTATCAAGATTCTATTTCCAGATGCTTGCTTTTAGCAACTTGATTTTTTCGACTGTCTTATAGGTCTGAAAGGATCTTCTATTTCTGGTCGCTGCTTTAAGATGTTACCATCGGTAAACACCAGGCTTTGATACCACCTATAAGTAGCTATGAATAGGATCAAAGATGGCCAACAGTAATAAACAATGTAAATGCAGTGGAATAGTATAACAATAGATCACATGGTCGAATTATACTGGTTCGGACCTTCCATCCAACGTTTAGTCCCCAAGCTCCTCTTTGGTATTTCATTATCAATACTTGACGAAATCTCTGAACCATAGGAATTTCTTGTATTTTGTAGTATTGCTTAGGAATTGAGAGTTTGAGGGCTAAAGTTCAAATCATAGAGTTTTGTTTTGATTCAGTGATGGTTAGAGGTTTATATAGATGTTGTAAGGATGGTAAAGTGGGTGCGAACCTTCCAGTTTCACCACTGATGAAGAGAAGTGGCTGCAAGAGCGGAGAGATGCAACTTTTGGGGTGAAGGGACATGAATATATCACTTTAAAAAACCAGCCATTTTATACTAGGCCAGTCGACTGAAAGAAGGCTTTAGTCGAATAGCGTATGTAAAATTCAAGCCCGAGAGCATAGCCAAAAATAATAGCCAAGTTGTCCATATCCAATCGATTGGGTTCAGTCCATCGAACAAGGTTTACAGTCGACTGAATCATTGTAATTTCCAAAAGCTTATGTGGTTTAGTAGTAAAGGCATGTACTATTTCTCAGCCCACTCGGGTTCGAATCTCGGTTTTGCATATTTTTAGCCATTTTACTTTCCAACTTTTCCATCATTGTTTTGACCTAAAATAACTCAATAAACAAATTAATAGCATTGTTGTATAGTTGTTATCATCAAAACAACATATATATGGTTCTTTCACAAACATAATTGGGTTAAAACGGATGTCATTTGAAACATTGATAATAATGAACCCAAAATACTTTTGGATTAAGTAAATGGATCATATAGAAATTAGACCAAATATAGTTACCACCACTTTTCGATTTCAAACTTGTGCTATCCCTCGATTAACAATGTAGCCGGACAAGTTTGCGTACTATCTTTGCTTCGACGTAAATTCATAAACCTCGTAGATAGAGACGAGTTTCCTTGCCTAGGAATTTAGTGTTATGTATGAAAAGAATACTTTTCATACCACCATAAGTTATAAATATCATTATAGAAATCGAATCTCTTACACTTGTCACATTTTCGGTATTTCAACATACTATATCCCTCACCCAAAAAGGAAGCCATAAAAGTCAGGGCGCTGATTGCTCCTAGACTTGCCATAGTTAAAACACTCGAATTCTGTATCTCAAAGATAGCAGATCAATATACTCATTGGCCATTAGTGCCAAGTATAGGACTACTTAATTTCTCTACATAACTGAATCTATATATGGAAATAATACTTCATATACTTAACGTTACTCTTTAATTTCAAACTTAAACTATCCTCTGGTTAACAATAGAGCTGTTCAAGTTGGGGTATTACTACAACTCAACTCTTGACTCGACAACGCTCTTATCTTTCAGGATAGGTAGAAGTTTACTTACGTCGAAGTTTAATGTCAAGCATAAGACCTCATAATCTCATATACTATTTATAAATAAATGAACTATTATAAAAAAAACTCCTTTCCATAAATTTCACTTGCTTTATTGTATCAAATAATCCTTAAGATTCACTTATATAAATTTCAAACCTCCTTTAAACACTTTTAAACAAAGTTTAAATTTTCATCCAAATAATGCTTAAAAACCATTACATCTAAAAAGAATTCGGCTTTGAAAATGTAAAGGGATTTCCTTTAAATAAACTGTTTGTTTAAATATTCAAAAATATTTTTAAAACTTCAAACCCTTTTTAAAATACTTATATACAAATTTTGAAATAATTTTTATAATATATAAAATAGATAACCTCCTTTTACTTTACAAAATCTTAATTTTTCCAAAGTGCATCCATTGAGACGACTATCACTATACTGACCATAAATTTTGGATATTATTTTGTAAGTCAAATAGCTTTTAAACTCCACTTATTTCTATATTTTAAACCACTTTAAATATAGAGAACATTTTACTTCAAAATGTTATAAAGTTGAAGTCTATTTAAATTCCACAACTTTTAAAATTCGAAAAGAGGCTCCGAGTCCACTATAATACTTAAAAAAGCTGTAATTTATTTCTAATTTAACGTTCTAAGTCATATCACTAGTATTTACATAAACAAACAAATATGTAAATAAAATAAACATGAACATATATCTCACTGGATCCCTCGACAAAATCAAATCTTTCGCAGTGTTCCCGTGGCGACCTATTCGCTACGAAACAATTTGACTTTCATTTCTTGCTTTCATCTCCTGTAAAACAATGGTTATTTATGTCATCCACTTCCAAGCGAGAACCAAATCCTACCAATCACTATACATAAATTCATACATCATTACCTACAACATATATAAACATAGTATTTTACAAACGAATAACTTATATTTAAGGTTACTTTCAAATTGAGTTATCTCACTTTTATCCCTCGACCAAACCCAAGCAAAGCTCCCATCTTCATACTACTATCACACAGTAGCAAAAGTAACAGCCTTCCTTAACACCAAGCCTCCTAGCTCTTGCTCTCCCTTCATCATGCTTATGGGCCAAGGCCTAGGATTCCCCTCACTCCTTTCTGCTCTCGGCCATGGGGTGTATGGGGGGTTTTTGGCATATAAGTTTGCATCTTTGAGGAGGTGGTGATATTATCTATATTACTTTAGGCTTGTATAAGAGTTTTGAGTAAGAAAAGAGTGGTTTTGATATGGTTTTGATGTACGAAACCGAAGTGGAAAAGGAAATTGAAGAAGTGAAAAAGAAAGAGAATAAAGTTTAAAAGCAAAGTGGAAAAGAAACAAAGATGGAAAAAAGAAGTAAAGGTGCTCCTTTTATAGAATTTCAAAAAATGGCAAATCACTTCACTTACCCGTTTATCAAATTACCTAACTACCCCTACTACTATTCCATAACAATCTTCCTCCATGTGCCAACCCATATGCTAAATATTTTCCAACAAGATACAAGTACTATTTAGTACTTTATTATTCATAACTAAGGAAGAAAAGTCTTCTCTTTACTTTGTTATTTTAATAAAAGCATTTAAGGAATAATTACTTTAGTTAATCCATTTTTTTATTTTTTATTTCTTATTAAATGTATGTGTATGTTACAAAAGTGTGTGTATATGTGCAATAACAATGCAACAACTTCCGTTGGATGAAAAGTTAAAAAAAATCCAAAAAACGATTTTTGGTCACATTTTCAATTTTCCTCTAATCGTTTATTTTTATAAACAAAGTTCGGAAATGAGTTCACCATCATTACTTGTTAATTAAAGGATGGTTATTTGATTATTAAAAACCATTAATTAAATATTAGCAAATCAAAGTGATAAAATTTCGGGTCGTTACAGCACTTCTTAGATGCATCAAATTATGAAAATTATTTTCGTAAAAGATACCAAACATTATAACATTATTTATGAAATAATAATAATTTTTTGGTATTGACTGGAAAATAGATATATTTATATTTCGATATGAATGTTATGAATATTCATTATAAAGTAAAACTATAATAGTGGAATTTGTGATGAATTGGAAAATACAAAAGTATCTGAATTTATTTACAATTATTTTGGAATTATGTACTAAGCCGTAGTTTTGAGAAATGGTTATTTTGTTATACAGTGATTAAAAATGTGATACTAGAGAATTGTATTTCAAACAATTAAGGGCAATGCATCCATTTGGCGGGAGCGTCATAAGAGCCCATGAACTCTTTGGATTGACGCTTATTGATATATGCAATCACTAGTCTGTTAATACCAAAACGGTTCCACATACTTTGTTTTATTCGCCGATGATTTATCATCGACAAGGGCGTGTGTACTTGATACACATGTAAAATGTCTATGATAAACTCATATAGTATAGAATGGAAGCAAATAAAATAACATGCAATAAAAAAAATGATTCGATTTGATTAAATATGCGAATATATCGGAAGGAGTTTTGAACGTACCTAAATATAAATAAAGATTCAGTCACTCCTCCCTATGATACATAATGAGGCATCGAAAAGGAGTAATCGATCTTTATTAATGAAGTATGGTTAATTTTGAGTAAAGTTGAGTTAACTTCTTTCTATAAGGTTGTGTACTTAAGAATAGTACATAAGGTCCAAATTAATTTCATCTAAAGAATGGTTTACAAAATCTTACGAGATAAGGGTTCACAAGAAACCACAACATTATCTATGCTACGAAGTTGGCAGGTTGTGTGACTCAAAACACTACAAAAAATAATTGTTCTGAAAGAATCTTGTATGAATCACCCCAAAAGGAGTTTAGAAACGACTGTCACTGGATGACCAATTCATGTTTTGAATATAAGTTCTTTAAACTAAAAGCCAAATTAGTTTTATATATAAGGAAATTAAGTATTTATAAATATCTATTCCATTACATTGGCAATAGGAATTAGCATACATTTAAACTAAAATGGATGCGGATACGATCCAAAGATAAAATCGATTATGTTGGATGAAATGAAATTAACCTAACCTAAATGAACACATCGCATTAAAGTGTCTAGTAAGTATTCTCACGCATTGAAGATAAATATGAGTTTCTGACCAATGTCGAGAATAGATAATTCTCAATTATCAATTAAGTCATTGAGAGTATTGACTCTATGATATGGTATGATGAGCAAATTCAAAAAGGATTCCAAGTACATAATCAAAATATGTTTTTGATTGTTGTATTCGAAGGGATATGATCCATCGACCGCGGTTGTGTCTTTAAGAGCGAACTAATGTAGTTAGAATTTAATGAGCAACGTTGACAGGAATAATATCATAAATTTCAATTCTTGAAATTAGCATAATAGATTTGTTATTCAACGTGCTTAAGTTAATTCAGATTTACTAAAAAAAGTATTGCTTGGTATGACTTTGTGTTTTGGTACATATGTGTTAAAATGGAAAATTCTAAATAATGATTTAGAATTGAATATTTGCACATAACAGCCAAAGTGTATCGAAGTCGGTGTAAGCAATATTGAGTTCGTGGTTTTTGGATATGATCCAAGAACAGATACGAAAGTTTCATTCGACATGCATCGAAATTGAACTAGTGTTTCGATAGAATTATCAAATAGTTTGATTATCAGTCAAATCGCAAAGGAAGCGTGTGTTCACAAGCAAGAAAGTTAAATGGTACATAGATATTTCTAAACCATAAGTAAACAACACACTATTAATTGTAAATTATGTGCTTGTGTTAAAATCAGCTTTAGTTGTTTTAATACTCGACATTGGCTTTGCAAATGATGCCTTTCATTGACAGTATAAAGGAAATTGGGAATGTCCCAAACAATATGTTGTAACATCATATTAAAATGTTTAATATGGAACATGTGAATTGTATTCCTTATACATTGGCGATAGGAATTAGCATACTTGTTATGTTGTTCATGATATCGTGGTTTGTGTAACACCCCACGTTTTTATGTTAATTAATTAAACTTTAAATTAATTAATAAATAATAAATGGTGAAAAATGGAATTTTTAAAAATGTTGGAATTTGGCCATGGGAGTTATACCATTGGATTCATAGCGATTTTCTGATTTATTTTCATATATAAACTTTTCCGATAGGAGTTCAAACGAAAAAGGTTATTAGCGTTTGAAATTTTAGCATCAGAAATATTTATATATGTAAATATGGTAATAAAATCATTTAATACTAATTAGATGTTAATAATTGTTATCATTCAAATTAAGACCTTAGAGATTTATAAAATGGGTAAGAATTAATAAGAATCAATTAACAAATGCACACAATCAGTTAAACGCTGGATCAGAATCAACACATGTTGATAATTCACAAATATAAACCACATAGGTCGACCGTTACCTCCCAAGATCGACCATGGTTGATCGACCGTGGGCCTAGGATGGTCGACCCGAACGGCTTTCGAGCGGTGATGGAGAAATGTTTACGTAGCCCAGATCTAATCTATTTTCATCCCACGATTAGTGCCGATTTGAACCTCTATGAATTAGAACCTTGGATTTTACTTCCAATTCTTTTTTTTCTAATGAGCATGGAAGATCTGCTATTTTTCTTTCACTTTCAGAATTTCTAAATACAAAAAATAGAATAGATTGAACGTATACACTTTGGAGAAGAATAGAAAAGAATTGATGATAAAACATAGATTCAAATCAAGTTTCTGCATCAAAGGTAAACTTTTAATCTGGTTCTAATTTATAAATCTAAATCCAAATATCTTCTCTCTAATCCAATCTCTAATAGATCTGTTTAATATATTATCTGTGGATTCAAATAGGGAGTCAAAAAGTGGAGAATACAGATGATAGAGTCAGCTCTAGATTACAACTAGAGATTTGGGAGTGCTAATTAAAGGTGAGTGTGAATATTATATATTTTTATATAATACTAGATTATATCGTTGGAAATCCATTCCTATATGTCCGAGAACTGAATTTTAGTTGCAACGAATTCGTACATGTGAAAAGTAAATATATGAACTTGCCTTAGTAATTACATAATGATTAATTTTAAATTTGCAATCGCGTAATGATTAGTTTATTCTATAATAATGATTAGAATTGTTAGTTTCCGTGTCGGATATTAGTTAACTAAAACGTAATGTATTAGGATTTCATTTTATTCGATGCTGATGAATAAAGTCTGGAATAAAGTTAATTTGACTTTTGAGATTTTTGTGATATTTTAGTATATTGGGATTTTTACTTTGGCAAATAGATTTCCATATATTATCAAGTCTAAATTTACAAAAATGCGATGTTTGAAATGAAAAGGAGTAAATATATGCCTTTAAAAGAAAGCGATGTACAAAATAGGGATGATTATCATATTTTGTAATGCATGTTTCAATAATAAAATGAGAATTTTTTGTAATTGCAAATACTGCTCAAACCCATTTTTTTTATATTAGATATGGAAATTTATTGTATAACAATTAATTGATGAAGCTTAATTCTATTTTAATAAAATATAGCAAATCCCAAAGGCGAATTATTGAAATAAGAATGTAAGTAAAAAGTTAATAAAACAGAAACTTATGAAAATGAAAGTCATAGTATTAAGCAAGAGTGAGGGGTTGGGGAAATGAAATAGACTAAGTCTGATAATCAAATGAAATGTACTAAGTCTGATAATCTAATGAAATGGGTTAAGTCCGATTATTGAATGAAATGAATAGAAAACAAAGTTGAACTAATGAATGTTGTGGCAACAATATTGATGTTTGAAATTGAGAAGCAGTAAATGAAATTAATGAAATAAAAGATAAATGCATTGTAAGATTGAAGAGTTCAAGTCAAACCTAAAAGATGTTGAGGCAATAAAGGAAAAAGAAGAATAGCATACATAAGTCTGAAATATGTATATAATTAGCCTCGGATATGCATTTATGACGGGTGCGAATACTTATAAATTGTCTGTTATAAGTATAATAAACCAATGTTTGAACGTCATTAGACTGGGTTAGAGTGCTAAAAACACATCCAACCAATATGACCCGTGGTAAATGTTGATTTCATACTAGAGGGGTACCCCCGGTCTGGACCATGCATATTGCCTTGATTATAGATTTTCGGTCATAATAATGTCAAGCGCATAGTCAAATTAGGTTTTCTTCAAAGTTTTTTAAGTTTTTAAGTGGAGTTATTTCCTTAATTGCACTAGGAAATCTAAATGGATGGTGAATGAGATTAGATTACGCAACATGACATGGAAAGTCTTATGTACCTAGGTACCAAAATGAGTTGCAATAAGTGTACATAAAAGGTCGGCGTACTTGGGTTCCATGGACTAAGGTTGGGGTTGAATATATCTCAAGCTCGGCATCGGTCTTTTCCAGCCAATAGTAAGGATAGGGTTACACCTAATCGATCTCTTCTGCCTACTAGGATTGGTTTGGTTGGGTTATGCAACGCCACAGTCCCTTCTTAGTTTGTTTGATATGGCAAGGCTAGTGAATCCATAAAGGTTCCTTCAAAACATAGACGGGGTGGTGGTGCGTGGAGCCTAAAATCCACGATAAGAAGCAAATAAGGGTACACAACAAGCTGGAGTATGTGATGAATAATCCTTCAAGCATTAAGACCTTATAGACTGGAGATCACGGACTGTAGGCCATCGGAGCGCACGGTAGGAATTCCTCAATGATACAATGGTGATGGATGTTTACGAGGTACAGAGCGATTGGTACTGGTAGGGATAGTTTTTAGGTCTATTAGTGGACTTGGGGTGTATACATACACACACACACACACACACACACACACACACATATATATATATATGTATATACCTATATTGACATAGATCTACAGGCTATAGATGGGAATGGTTCATACGTAGCAATGGATTCGTAGCTACTAATAATAAAATCTAACATAACATGAAATAGTGACCAATCAGAATAAGCTAGTGTTATGGGTAAGATGTATAATTTACCAATCACCGGAATGTTGTTTTGATCCCCTCCTCTTTAAAAACCAAGGGACTTAGACGGACACTTAATGGTGGTGATTTGGAAATGTTGCCTGACCGAGGCCTTGACATTTGAGATGTCGATTTTTGGTCAGTAATTATATTGATCTATTATATTTTCTTAGTTCTGATGTGAGTTATTACCATTAGTGCTCTGACATATTTTCCTTTTTATAAGATAGAAAACAAACGAATCGTATTTTAGCGGACTTGGGGTTTCGGTCTAGCAAAAATCTAGGCCCGTTGAAGTGCGGGTAGTTACATTTGGTATCAGATCTTATGTTGTTTGGCTCCTAAAAAATAAGAAAATGTTAGGTGAACGTATTTGTATTTTGACTATAAATATAAATATGGCATATTCTAAAATCCTAATAATTCCATCTATGGAGTAGTTGCTATGGAATATCCCTATAACTGGATGGTACTTGACTCCTTAGTCAGGCTTTGATAGCCTAATGTTTGTTGGTCCCCATTTTCGATTGCTGATTGATGATGTACAATAAGTCCAGATAAAGGGAAAATAAGAGTTCATATGTTATAGAAAGTGGAAGAGGGAGAAGTCTTTAAAAAGGGTGTGAAGCCACTCCTAATTTATGACTGAGTTTTTGGATCTTTGGAAATGGAACGAAGGATGTTCTTAAGAGAATAGTCAGAAGTCCACTTTGAGTCCAACCTAATAATAAGAAATTTTTGGAAACTGAGGAAAATAATAAATTGTACGCTTTAAAAGAACTTTTAATGAAAAAATATTTATATAATTTTGTGAATATATATATATATATATATATATATATATTATAGGTTTTGTAAGAATATATATATATATATATAGATTTCATGAAAGGAAATTTTTATCTAAGGCTGTTTTCTTTTGAAAAGTAATGATGGAGCAATATAGATTGTGAATCATTCTCTGTGACGAATGTTTTTAAGATATAATGAGGTCTATATGGGTGGACAATATAAGTGGTATGAATTTGGAATAGAGTAAATGGTTTAGAAAAAATATAAATTGAGCTGTAAGTGGCTGCACCAAAGTAATAAAGAGATGGTAAATTAAGAGAAACAGTTGATTTAGTGCAGTTTAGGCTGAAGGGTTGATAATTAGTAGGAAGTTTAATAATTAAGTAAAAGAGAGGTTTAATTTATTTTAATTAGGTTGGGCTTTAGAAAATTTTAATTCACTGGAATGAAAAGGGATAAAAAAATAAGTTTCTATTAATCAATCAAGTTACAAATAATGGTTTTTTGTTTGAAATAATAAGAAATGCAAATGCGAAGGGAGAGATGAACAAAATATGGAACCTCTTATATGTGTATGTGGCGCGCTCAAATTTATAACTAAACCAACGGTGATTCCAAGTATTAAAAACACTAATATTTGTTATATGATCAAATGTAATGATAAGAACTTACTAGAAGTCGAGAAACATACTCTAAATAGTTCCATATGATATAAGTAGTTTATCAACATCAGGGGGAGTTAACTGATAGAGTAGATAATTAAACCAATATAGAAAATCCATTCACGATGGGAAAATTCGACCAGGTCTCATCAAATTTATTGAAGTAATGAGATAGATATTCCATAATTAACCCCAAGAGCAAGTGGTAGATTGATAGAGATAGGACATGACCTAGGGGAAATTATGTAATTTGTTACGTATATCTAACTCAATAACCAATCTTGTTTGAAATAAAAAGGTGTTTTGTTTCTATTATATGCTTGATATAATATGTTATATTAATTAATTAATTTAATTGAAATATGTTTAACAGAAAATCCATAAATGTTATGTTTTTTGATAATATTTACAAGGTGATGTAACCATAAGTAATTTATCACAACGAAATTAAACATACTATTTTAAATATTAATAGTCAAGATGTATTGAGACTAGATATCGATACATTCGTTGAGACTATTGTACACAACGCTCTCCAAATGTTCGGCAGTGTGTTACTCATGACTGCTAGGGTCATTAAGGGGTTACATATGATAGTTATTGGATAACCATGGAATGACCGACCCGATAATTTTCTATTGGTTAATATAACTAATGTCCAACAAAAAAATCGATGTGATAAAATTATACCATTCTATTGAAGTGAGGATACCATTGATCTTCAATGTGGAAACTCCACTTTGGTTATAGTTTAATCATGGCACGATGTCCATTGAACGACTATAGTTTGGTTGAGTAGAAGCATTGAAAGTGAAACATTGTTCAAGAGAGGATTCGTCTCCTCGATTACATGAGGTTAGTATCACGTCAACTGAAGTCAATTCAATGATAAAATCTCTAGCCAAAGCATTTTGGCTAAAAGTGATTTTTATTCTGTAGCCAATGAGTTTATGTTTGGACTATATAGTTGAATATGGATGATATTAGAATTTTGACTATTACCAAATTTCATTAATCCACAGTGATTTAGTTTTGACAAATAGAATTGGTGTAAAAATAGTCACAATTGGATAACGCTTAAATAAATAAAATTCAATTTTTCCAAAAGATGTGTAAGCGACAAATTCAACCAAAATGTCATACCACTAGCAAAGGTGACACGTGAATGTTAATATTCGAATTGTTCAATATCAGCCGTTGACTAAATTTACTCCTTTGAGTTGCACACCCGGAATGATGAATACTCCAAATAAATCACATGGTTTAATTAATTTATAAGCATTGTAATTAATTAAATTAATTAACATTTCTTACCGATTATTACATTTTACTTTATTTTTTGTATACAGTTAGCATTTAATAAAGTGTGTAAAAAAAGGATATAAATGCTAGTATCAATATTCGATATCAATATATTGTTTATATTAGATTTAAATGAAATAAATGTTGAATGGGGTTGGGATCATTTGAGGCCGATGTTGCCTCTATGTTTGGCCGGCCACATAAGAGAGAGATGATAAGTTTTCAAAGGAATCAATAAAGGAAAAAGAACAATATAAAGAAGAACGAAAAGCCTTTCTTTAATTTGGCATTGATTGCCTTTACTTGTCCGCATCAATAATTGCAAAAATAACCCTATCTATATTTTAGGTATATAAACTTGTTAAAACACCAGCAAGTGATAATCGAGTCACAAATTGATCACAATGGTAAATTAAATTGTAACGGATCCACATGAATGTATTAATAATTCAACGTACGGTTGTGGATTTATTGGGATGCAAGCACTAGTATGATTACCTTCTTTATTTCATTCTTTTCATAAGCTCCCGCTATTCATTTTTTCTTTTCTGCAACTTTTGTGGTACTCTTCTTCCTCTCCAATGGTTGAAAATATGAGGGCATCCGCGGTTCATAATTCCTAAAATCAAATATTAATCAAATCTATTTAGTAAAAGTGGTTTATCGCTCTCAATCTTTGCAAAATCTGGAAGCTATCTGAATCTAGATACATTGATTCATTTTTCAGAATTTGATTAATTGGCTACATCTAAATGTAATTATCTTAATTAAATTCATCTATGTATTTACACCATCTGATACAACTAGACTTGTATGATTCACCTCCAGTCTTAATTATTTGCCTTGTCACATGTAAATTAAACCTCCCTTATGTCTATTTGATTAAAACATGGTTACTGTATTATTTGTATTTAGATCTAATAGTATTCATAATCTCCCTTTAATGTACGTTCATGATAAATTGATTTTTTTGAATCCCATATCATTTTTGTTAACTTTTTATTTTTATCCGTATTGTTTATTTCTGTAAATTCTTATCATAAATTTAAACATGCTTACTTTGTCCCAATTTCCTCTATTTTATTTTGAAAACTTTTGAAAAATTGATTTTGAATGAGATTTTATATATAATTATATAATAATTAGATACTCAAATGCAAATGAATTGTACATGTCTTCTACTGTTCTTTGAAATTGATCTTTAATTCCATATGTAAGTACTTATGCACAATTGTTTCAACCCTTGTTTTTTTAAAAAAAAATTAAGATTAATGTATGGACTTTACTTATATAAAATTTATATTAATTTATATATACATATATCAGAGTTACAATGTTCACTAATATGTGTTATTTAGATCCAAATTATTAAATTGTATGAATCATGTATATGGAAATATACATGTTTAGTTTGATTCAAATTTGTAAGAGGAGTTTGTACAATAATATAATCTTCTCCTGTTAAATCTTTATTTAATTGAAATCATTGCATTTTAATGATAATTTTTGATTTTAAATTATTTAAAACAACTAATATGTTATATATGTATGTATGTATGTATGTATGTATGTATGTATGTATGTATGTATGTATGCATGTATGTATGTATGTATGTATGTATGTATGTATGTATGTATGTGTCTATAATTATTATAGATGTATGCATATATTTCATTAATCAAAATTTGAATAACAAAGGCGTGTGCAAATTTGGCTGATAAGTTATAAATGTCATCTAATACATTAATTATTACAGTTAAAGTAGGAGAGGAACGAAAATGTTTCTCTTTCTTTATATGCTGACATATTTTCTCTTTATTAATTGCATAGGGTAAGAGAGGAAAACAAAAGGTTTCCCTCTCTAACTTCCTTTATACATGTTTCACTTACACATACATACACCACTTATATACTGCACTTATACTTCACAGAAATGTATGTACTTAATACATTCATTATAATACTTATAAATTTAAGTTATATTTAAATCTCAATTTTAAAAATTTACAAAAAAAATAAGATTTTATTTAAAAATTTATTGGATAGGACCTAATAAACATTTTGATTTCATAGGCCCCATAAATAGTCAAAAATGGTAAATAAATTGAAATTCACTCATTTCTTCTGCTGGAAACAGGCCCAGGTCCAACGCTCTTAAGTTCTTTATTAGTCTTCATTATTTAGTTGCTATGAACTTATTCTTATCCTACACTTATTTCCTTTATTCTTTATTTTCTAAATGTCATTTATCTCTTCATTTCCAATTAATTGTCCTTTATAAATGGTCATCATCGTTTAAATTGGATAATCACTAATAACATTAATTTATTTATTTTCAATCAAACTTATTATGCCTATTCCAGTTTCTCCATAAATGTCATATTCAATTCTGTAATTAATCTCATTAAACGCATTTATCTCCCTAATTGATCTTCATTTATTGCCCATTAATATTGCGACCATTATTTATTAATATCGGAGTTATCACCCCTTTTCCCATTTCACCCTCCTAAACCTTTGATTTATTATGTTATTAATACTTAAATATTCAAATTGTTATTAATATGAGCACTAATCTATATTTATTTATTATACTCTATGTATTTATATGCATTTTTAATTGTAGACGCGGTTATATATATATATATGTATGTATGTATGTATGTATGTATGTATGTATGTATGTATGTATGTATGTATGTATGTATGTATGTATGTATGTATGTTGTGACGACCTGAATTTCAGCGTTCAAAAATCTATCAAGCGTGTTTGACGGTCATAAGGAGAAATCTCCTCCAAGTGTGCGCTTGCATTGTGTGTGTGGCGGGAGGCCTTATGGCAGTTTCATTTTCCAAAAAGCAATGAGGGTTTCTTTTAAAATATTTTGTTTTGTTTTTGATAAAGATAAATTGTTTTCGTTTGCTCACACCAGTCCCATGACTGACCTGGAGTTTATTATTCCATTCCTAAACTCTGGGTGCCCACAATTTTCCACACGGGCAGTCTAGAGTTTAAATGTCTATGTTTAGGAATATCAGAATATACACTTATGTGTAAATCCTAACTAAAATAATCATTTACATATTTTAATATATTGGAGTTATCCTTCTCCAAAAAGAAAAGTACGCTGCTATTGGCACCTATTTTTTTTCTTTCGGCTACCATAACTAAATGCCACCATGCTAATTTGTGTTTCATGCTTCTTAACGCCAAGAATTATTTTTTCCTGTCAACCAAACACCCAAATATTTCAAAATTCCCCTTCTAAATCCTAAATTAAACAAAATGCATCTATTTTATACGATGATCGTCAATATGAGGTCTCTTCATTCATCTCATGCAAATCCTAGTAAAAAATCTTCTTCTTCTTGTTAACTAACGCAGTCAAGTATTTTTATTGTCGTTGATGATATCTGCGCAACCTTTATTGCATTCGTTTTATGATTTTCGGTTTCTAATTGTATTTATTTGGTAATGTTGCTTGAAACCATTATGTCGAACACATGAAACTCTATATAAAGAGGCATGAAAACCTGAAAAACAATCAAAAAACTCTAAATAACATATCTATGATTAATTTGCAGAAGAAAAATAGACATTAACACATGAAAGAAAACTATTCTCTTTGTGATCATCACAATTAGGATTATCCACTCAATCTTCACCTTCCATCACCTATTAGGCAAAAAGAGAGTTTTTTAGGGTTTGGAATTTTGGAGAAATATGTAAAATTTGCTAAGAAGAGATGAGAGGTACGGCCATCTATGATTGACTGAAATAACAGAATATGGTGGCCAGAAGTACATGAAAAACATTGATATCTAATAAATATTATAATGGTGGTAGAATGAAAATAACTGGGTTTCGATGGTAACACAGAGAAAATTAATATCGATATAACATTCCATAAGTTAGCTAAAAATAGGAATTTTGTTTCATTTGAAATTACAAGGAATTATCTCTTTCCTTTCTATTAAAATAGATAGTGCAAACTATAAAGAAGGATATTCGTACTCTGCACATCTCTTTCATTTAGGCATTTTCCTTATTATGCCAAAAACCACACATTTTATACACAGTGGTTAGATAATCTATGAAATTTTACACAGAAATAGATACAGCTAAATTGTACATTCAACATACCTAATAAATTAAAATATAGAAATTTACACTGCGATCAAATTAAGGAATTTCAAAGGAATACTAAACAATTTTCAATGCAATTAACATAGATTTGGAATGTACTTTACAATCTTATCAGCATCATACTTTACAATTTTCATATACTTATTCCTTAAAATTTCCAGATATGGTGTTTATTCCATTCCTTCATAATTACAAAACTTATGTAGGCGAGATTTCAATTAAATACATTCGTTTTAAACATATAATTCAATGGATCCTGCATTAGCATAATAATCAAATAAAATTCAATGATATAAATTTAGTGTCATATATAAATCATGTAATTTTGCACTCATGTTTCTTGCTTTCCTAATCTCCAAATCCTAAGTCTTTACTTTGATTGACTCCTTTTTCCTTTTCGACTGAAAAATATATTTAAAAAATATATACATATCCATTATAATTACAGATCTGAGAGGAGATTCGAGTTAAGTGAAATTTAGATTTATAACTATAGAGTTTACTTTTTTTGCAACATTGATTCACTCCTTCTCTTCTTCTCTTTTACTTTCTGTCTTTTTCCAATACACACACACACACATAATATACTACATTTATAATGTTTAGAAATAGCAGAGAAGGGAAAATGATAGAACACTGCTACTCAATTCAGAAAATGCTCTGTATTAATAGGCGCTTGAATCAATTCTATTTATTAGGTTAATATTTATTAAATTTGGGTTATTAAGCCGAGGTTCAAGCCTAGTCGCCACAACACAAAATGGTTGAACACACCTCATAGGCGGTCGACCAGCCCAATGAGGCTGTCGATCGTTAGTGGTGAGCCTTGATTAATATTTATTTTCTCAATTTCTTTTTTATTTATTTTTGATCTAAAATTTCAAACGTCGAGAACTTCTTTGTTTGAACTCCGACCGCAAAACTTTAAGTATGAAAGTTCTTAGCAAATCGCCATAAAGACAATGGTGTAAGTTTTATGACTAGGTTCTAACATTTGTTTAAATTCCATTTTTAAGCCTTATTTAACTATTTATTTATTCATTTTGATCTATTTAATATTTACTTTACGGGGTGTTGCAGTATTCACGTTAAAATAGTTAATTTTAGGAATTGTTAAGCAAATGAAGAAATGTTAGCTAATTGATTTTATTCACATAATTTAAATTTAAGACATTTAGTTATTTCAAATGTATGGACATATTGGAAAAACCGAGTTGATATTGTTAGCTGCAAAAATTAAAAAAAAAATTAGAATGTGAAATGGTTGCAAGAATTAGCAAATAAGCTTGACTAATTTAAAAATCACAAAATATATAAAGATATTTTAAAATAAAATATCACGGAAGATTAAGGAGAGAGGAAAAAATGCTATAATAAATGGGTGAACTTTAAAAAATTTCTCTTTACAATCATTTGATATATGTATTTAATGTATTTAATCAATATAACGAAAAGTGAGTTGTGACTGTTTGTTCCGGTTCCCTTAAATTTTCCTTTTCTCTCATAAATTTACATGTCAACAACTTCATACAATTGTATTTTATGTACTATTGTTATTTACCTTTTCGTACATTGGAGAAACTTCAAAAAATGTCCAATCTCTAGAAGACTAATTTAATTTCATTCTTCCAAAAAAGAATACACGTAACTTTGAACTAACAATTAGTGATATGTGCATGTCTCACCTATAACACAAAAATCTCAAAAGCCTACATGTTACTTAAAAAGGAAAGTAAATCAAAGTTAATCATTTATTCATGCTTTTATTTCTTACTAAAATCATTTAACCTTCTTCCCAAAATTTAATTTTGATTCGAATTTGTGTTTTACAATCTGAATAATGTAAATATTTTTAATTTTCCATTCTCAAATGGGAATTTGTAGAACATAACTCTTTTCTTTATATTTACTTCTTTTATTTCGGATTGAAAAAATTATTTTTATCTAGTTGTTGCGGGTTTCAGATTGGAATAATAAAACCGACGAGTCAAAGAATTGAAAGATTAATTTCCAGGCAAATTTTCAATTGTATGATAACTTATCCCTATTTATCCAATTCAAAAAAATTATTACAAAATTAATAAATTAATTTTTATTATTTAGTAATATTTTTGCTAATTCCATTTAATTAGTTCTAATTATGATTTTAGTTTTACATATGAATAATATAAGCTAAGTTTTCCTTTCTAAATGCAATAAACATAGAATTATTTTTAGCTTATTTTTTTATCTCTATTTTTTATTGAAGACCGGCTTTTTTTATTAGTATTGAACTTATTGTAGGTTTAGGATTGAATTAGTGTAATAAAAAGTTTCATCTTTATCAAATTTTAACCTATTTCCCTTTACTCATCCTGAACACTTCATTATGCTTAATTCAAGGATTAGATTTACTATCAACCGCTTATAACATCCCATTCTTCCATAAAGAATACCAACTTTAGCACAGTAATTAATGTTATATGCATCTCTTACCTTTAACAGGGAAAGCTCTAAGGCCTCTTATTGTAAAAAAGAAACTCAATTTCCTTAGTCATTTCTTATTTTTCAGTTCTTACTAATATCACTTCAACTCCATTCTTATATTTAGTTCAACTTTCGATTTTAGTATTACATTCTAAGTACTGTAAATGTGTTGAACTTTTCATTCTAATTCTGATTTAGGTTTTTCATTTCGAATTTTCTTATGTGTCTCTTATAAATAACTAGGAGAATATTATGATTTATGTGACTCACTAAATAACTTTATTTAGTATAGATATTACATGATGGGTATTCTTGAATCTATTACATAAACTACCTTAACTTACGAACATTTATGAATTTTCAAATTAATTCCTTGCTAGGATCATGTTAAACTGCGTACAAAAACTTTTTATTTCTCTAAATAATTTATAAGAGAGAAAAATCAAAGTCGTAATATGCAAATATGCATATTGCAATACATTGAACCATCTAGTATTTGATACTATAGCAAAACACCATAGGATATGGTCATATTGATTATTTCTTTGAAGTTAATTGCATTATAAAATCAACGTTAGAGTAATGAATTCTTACAATAATTAATAACGTATAAAGGACAGCCAGCCACATCGTGTTGCATCCATATTTGGTTTTCTTCCTTTTTTTGTTATAATTGGTATACTTATTAATTTATTTCCTTTCTATTTTGCAGGAGGTCATTGGATTTGTTAATATATTGCTATCATTGAATCTTCGATTGTTTTTAAAATCTATTACATGTTAGATGATCTATTTTTTTCATTCTCAACTATTGTATCTAATATTACTCTTACTTGATTGTTTTCTGTTAGTATGATTACAATTTTCATCTACTTATTTTATTTCCGTACAAATAATTTGTTTATTAATATATAGAAACCAAATTATCTTTAAGTTTTGTACAGTCTACCACCGATCAATTTGAACTTTTTTCATTATTAATCATAAGTATATAAGAAAATCAGTTGTCTAAATAAATATGCAGTAAAAGAATATTTAAAAAATATATCAAATATCGTATTTTTAGAAAATATATAAATGTACAACCAGCTCATTAGGCTTGTCTACAATAGACAATTTTGGTTCTAAATATTTTCTTTATAAACTTCTAATTTTTTACTTAAACGTAGTAGATGGTCTTACTTGACCTAAACTTATTTTTTGTTAAACTTGATATTATCCATTTTAATCCGTCTATTTATGATTTGATATATTTTCCTATTGTGTTATTTAATAAACCATTAAATATTCATAAGCAACACACGATTTCCATTGGGGTTATCACTAATTTTTTGATGACCACACAAAACTGTAAGGTAATTTATTTTGTATATTGTGCGTCCCGTGTTATATTACTCTAAATTTCAGCATTTTAGAGAAGTTTATAGTTAACTATGAATTAGAGGTGTACTTATTTGTAATGTTTATATCTAAACTAATTTAAAACTAAAACGTTCATGTCGAACTATATTGTCTTTCAGTTGATAAAGGGAATTGCTCACTTTGAATTTTATTTAATTCCTATTTTGACTAATATGATAGTTAATTTTTTAATTGAATTTAATAAGAGGATCAACTACATGGAAACTCTTTTTAGTGCTTCAGTTGGATTTCACTTTCATTTCGGTTTATCTTTTGATTTTGTAACGGACCAAAATTGCTTTTTAGATTTATTTAATTTCATATTTTCAAAGGAATGATTTTATTAAATCATTTGAGTAGTTTTTATTAATATTTTCACACTTTTTCTTACAAAATTGGATACACTCAAGTAGTAGGGTCATTAAAGGGGGAAGATGCATAATTGAGGAGTTAAGCTTATTTGGAAACATAATATAGTGAAAATGATATTGTAACGACCCAGAATTTAACCACTTTAGACATAAGTATTTAAATATATGTTTTTTACAATTAATTAATGGATTTTGTAAGTCAAAGAAAACTCTTTTAAATAATAACTAGTGATGGTGAAATAGTTTTCCAACTTTGTTTACAAAAGTAATTAGTTCAAAGAAAAATAGAAAATGTGATAGGAAATCGTTTCGAATTTTCGACTTTTCGAAGCCTAAAGGCGGTTGGAATTTATTATGCACATTTGAGTTAATGCATATACATTTATAAATAAGTTAGCACATTTTAGAAAATATATGTAAATATGTTTATACATAAGTTTATAAAAATAATGATGTGACATCTTATGAAAGTTTAAAATAAATTTAAAAACAAAAGTGGAAAAGAAGTCATAAAATGTCAATTCTCTAAAACATTAAAGTACATGAAGTATAAATGCATTTTGGATCAATAAAAGAGGGGGACATGATTCACGTGAGCAAAAGGACGAAAGACAGGGGGGATGACGTGGCAATCATGTAGTGGAGGTTGTGCACCTTAAGGCTAATTGGTAATTCTCTTAAAGAAATTTATATAAAACCAAATTTCATAATTTTCCTTTTCATTTTATCACTTCATCCTATACTTCCTCAAAAACTTCACAAACTCTTTCATCGCTTCCAAATATTTGTAAAAATTAGAAAACAAACCTTAGTTCACTCACTTTTTAAAATTCAAAAACATGTTTAAACACTTGATTTTCCATTTCTACAACTCTTCTTTTCCAAAAATAAACCTCACTACCCATTTTCAGTCAAGGCCAAACCCATGCCTCCTCTTGGTTGGGCACTTCCATCCCTAGGTCGTACCTTTTTGTTCACTTGAGCCCTATAAAATCTCACTTTTCCAAGTTAAAAACAAAGACCTTGATCCTATTCAAGTTATAGTAGAAGTTACCTTTATTTGGTTAAGCTTTAGTGAGTAAAGCTTACTAGTTATTTAAAGTTTTAACTTTGATTATGATGCATATTTTGGTCTTAAATATGATGCTTGTTTGGGTGAAAACAAATGTAGATTTGTCTGAATGTACAAATGCTTGGACGTGATGATATATAGACTTGAATTAAAAGTTACAAGTCAAGTTTAAATTTGCAAGTTATAATCTTTGCTTTCATATGTTTATTATGGCATGTATATATGTTTGTGGTTTTTTTTATGTTGCGATAAGGTAAAGAAAAGTTAACGCTTGATTTGTGCTTAGCGCGACCTCGAAGATCCCTTGCTTTAACCTTTTTTTACTTGTGTGATTTCAAATAAGTTCTAGCTTTACTTTTTATTAATTTTCAAAATTTCATACAAAGTTATAAAGTAGGTTCTGTACAAAAGGGAAGGTTTTTTCTTGAAGCTATTTGGTATGTTGAACAAATTTTAAAATTATGAGTCGTATAGCGATAGTCTTGATTGGTATAGTTCCTGAAAACTAAGTGATTTTGCAAAGTTAATTTTGTATTCATTTAATTATCTTTTTGAAAGAGGTTTCAAACATTTATTAGGGAATAAAAAGTTAATATTTATTTACTTAATTATTTATTTATTTAATAATTATCTAATTAATTAAGTGATTAGCACTTAATCATTAGTTAACAAAGGTATTCAATACTCAAGTGTTAATCAAATAAGATAATTATAGTTAGATTAATAATTAAAAGTTAATTATTATTTAATTACTAATTTGAGATTAGCTATTATTTAATCATTTATTAAAATATTAATTATCAATTAATTATTTATTTAAAAAAGTTTAATTACTGATTAGTTACTACTTAAGTTAAATTTTATTAAGATTTTAATTTGGACATAATTAAGATTTAATTATTAATTAATAAAGGTTTAGTTTAATTTATTTAATAAACTAATAAGAGTTTTAAATTTTAAAAATTACTTTATTTCTAAGTATCTGTTTTTTTTAAAACTGTTTCCTTTTGCAAAAGTGTTTCAACTCAAGGGATTTCTTTGTTAATTACCCTTAAGTAACCTCATACAAATATGAAACTGATACTAATGTGGTAACACATTTATGAGAAGTGTGTCTTCCCATAGTTAGCACTAAAAGTCGATGAGTAGGCTGATCCTTTATTTGTAAGATCTAGAATATATTTCTAGGCGAGGGATAGTGTAAGGCTGAAATATCAGAAATGTGATAGATATGGGAGGGTTAATTTCTACCAATGGGTCATGTTAAATTAAGTATATGGTTTCCATATGCGAACTCTGTAATTACCCTAAATAGTGGGTTGTCTGCTATTTATAACTTGACATGTTTTAACTCAGAAAGTATGTTGTGTATATTCGAGTTCCCCGGTGAGGACTCGAACACCGGATTCATATTTCCAAAAGAACTGGAATTGAGTTAGTTGGTAATTATTGCTTAGTTTGGAGACACGGGTTTCGAATAAGTGTTATTTATCTAATCCACTCCAAATTAACAACGTTTACGATGATTCGTTATGAAGTATGCTATGGAGCTATACTATTCTTCCTGAATGTGATTCCAAAGTAAAAGATAGAAATTGTTAAATGTTTCTTTGATCCCAAAACAACTTGTATGGATGAATGCTATAATTGCATTGGTTGCCTGCAGGTCAGTGCTAGCATTCCAAGATGGTCTGCTAGGAGGAAAGGTAAATGCGTAGCTTTAAGCCTTGCAACCGGTAAATGACTAAAGTAGGGACATGCGGAAGGGCTATGTGGGTCACTCCCATTAAGTGATAACCATTGCCTAATCTAGAGCGATATCTATGTATGCTTTGAGATCCCTTTTGTGGTTGTTGATTGCAACAAAGGGGTGATCATATTTGGCGCTACCCAGTTAGGGGAAGGGCATGTCTTTAGTGGCATAGGTACAACGTATTGTAGCCTCCAGTACATTTTATCTAGAGGTGTATTGATTTAGAAGGTTGACCCTTGCCTTTTCATAGTTGGAATCCATTTTCTAATACAAGCCTTTAGATTTTATTGTATACTTATTACGTTGGAATTGAATTTATGTAATAATTTCGGCTATGATTCCATATTTATTTTATACCTAGATATTAAGATAATGTCAGAGGATTTTATAAAAAAATATTTTTGTTATTGTAAGGTAAAAAATCATCTGTGTTTATGTGCGGCGTGGTCTTACGAGGTATCTTTGGTTTGAAGGTATTTATAAACTTAAATTTATGCATTACTTACACTAGACCCATGTCCCACCTGGAGTTTTATTTCTTTCCCTTAAGCTGTTGGGTACTCAAATTTTACAAGTAGCCAAATAGTTAGATTTCTTTAGAGCATTTTGGGAAGTAGTACGAAGTGGGAGCTTTCATCATCATCTTGTACTTGTCTATATTTCCGCTGTGACGGTATTTTTTGTATTAACAGTTTGGGCAGGCTGATATAGTTGTCCTTGTTGAGAATAGTACTCATTGTAACTTTAATGGACTATTTTGGAGTAATCATGTACACTATTCTGCGATGATGTATATGCAACTCTGACGTTGTGAGAAAATCTATGTTCGTTTCTCCTTATCTTTTATTTTCTTTACCCCACGACCTGCCTTTTGGACATATAGATGATCGATACATGAATACCAAGGATGCATTAAATGTCGTTTTTGGTGTAAGAAAGGAGATCATTACACTTTGCACCAGAGCTTTGGTTGAGCGAACACCCAGTACTTGGTTGGAGTCAACTCATTAAAGATAGGATTAGTAGTACTCTAGAATGAGTTCAGTCTTTGAGAGTGCGTTTGTCTGTTGTTCTGATCCACATTTCTATGTTTGGTTTTATGCCTATTTTCCCTAAGATAATCGCGTCTATGCATTCTAAAGCAATCTTACTTTATTCAAGTTGTAAGAATGAGTATGAGAAGGGGATGAGGAAGGGGAAACAGTAGCTCAACAACCACAAATGGAAGAACCCCAAATGTTGGAAGGGGTGAAATAGTTGCCGAGGCAGTAACTCTAGCACCGCCCCTAGTAAACTACGCAACTCTGTGCAAGGGCTTCACAAATATAAAAGGAAAACCTTCCAAGGGTATAGAATCCACCATTGAAGTACAAGCTTGGCTATGGTCATGTGAGAATATTTTCAAACAATTGGACATTTTTGATGACCAGAAACGCTTCTTGGCATCATGGCAATTGCAAGAGGGTGCAACTGCATGGCAGGATTCTATCAACATAAGAAGATGTGTTCTCATGGGCTAGATTCAAAGAAGTATTCGAAGACCAATACATGCTAGTTGCAGGCAAAACTCGAACTATATAGAAGTTTCACGAAAGAAAATAAATCCATTATGGATATATATATATATATGCTAGATTTCAAAAAATTCATGATCTTATGGCTTTAGGAGTCACATTCACTGATTTTTATCTCGTTACACATATTTTAAACTCTTTGACTATTGAATGGGAAATAAAGTTTTTAGCTATAGAAGAAGTAAACGGTCTTTCCCAACTCAAAGTTGAAGAATTAATTAGAAATCTAATGTCGTATAAAGCTAATTTACATTTAAGGAACGAACAAAATCAAGAAAAGAAAGTATAGTTTTCTAAGCCAATCATGATGACTCGGACTTAGACAAAGATGGGATTGTGTTTATGGCCAAGAACTACAACAAATTCAAAAAATTCAAGAAGTTCACAAAGGCATAGATCAACGGAAACCCTACCTCAATCAAATGCTTTGAATGTGACAAATTCAGATATATAAAGAAGGATCATCCATAGCTAAACAAGGAAAAGAAGAAGGGAAAATTTAAGAAGAAAAGAAAAGCTTTTCAAGTTACATGGGATGGTCTTCGTCGAACAGTGATAGCAATGGTGACATGAAACTAGCAAACGTTTGTTTCATGGCTACTAATGATGTAAATCCTAAACTCTTTTATAATGATGTTGTAGAAGTCAGTATCGAACTTGATGATAAACTAAGAGATTTAAAGAAATTATATAAGGAAAATATAGGCAAGTTAAATAGAGGCAAATTAAAAATTGGCATGCATAAAGATGAGAAAATTATTTTAGAAGAAGAACTAGAAGATTCACAAAAAACAAGTGAAAACTTAACTTCTCAAAATGCTGCTTTTAGTGATTAAATTAAGGCTACTAAAATTGAGAGTCATAAGATGAACAATGAAGTTTGTGAATTAAAAACTAATTTGGATTTTCCTTAAAATGAAATTGTAGATCACAAAAAAATGGGAACAAATTAGTAATAATGTTTCAAAATTTAACAAAGGAAATTAGAGTTTAGAACATTTGTATAAGATTATACAACCATCTGGCAACAAAAATGGACTTAGTTTTGAAACTAAACAAAATAATTGCAAGAAGTATAGCTCTTTGTATACTAAGATTAAAAAGTCCAAAGAGAGTGTAAAATCAGGTATTCAAAATTCAAATATTTGGATTCCAAAAAAAATAACAATTTTTTTGAAGTAAAAGGTTCTATTATTAATAACTGAAAGAACCAAACAATACTAGGATTTGCCTCCTTAAAAAAACCTTACCATTGTGGTAAGGAAAAAGAGCATAACATCTTGTATTTAGCATCTCTAATTCAGAAGAGATCTAAACAAATAGTAAATACAAGACCTAAAACAAAAAGAAAACTTATAAAACCCCGACCCAACAAGGTATTAATTAGAAAAAAAAATATAACTAGTTTTCTAGTAAATGTTTTTCATAATAAATATTATATTTCCATAGTTTCCAAACCCTCTTGGTTATGGTTACTAAAAATTTAACCCCCGGACCCTAACGTAAGAAGTGAGTACCAAAACTTTGTCTTATTTTTTTTTTTCCTGATACACCACATATTGAGGTGGAGATGTATTCCTAATTTTCTGATGCATATGGAAATGAAGCTAAATACAAGAAAATCAAAAATTTAATAATCTTATCTTTAACTTGATTTTATGAGAAATATTTTCTTTAAGATAACACATATTTTTGAAATAAAGGATTTTCTTAAAAGAAAATATTTATGGGTTTAAGTACTATAAAAATATCAATATTTAAAAACATATACTCATTGAAATGTTTTGATTTGGTTTTGCGATTAATTAGATGTGACAATATTGTATAACCATGTGTTTAGTTTTGATTTTGTGCCATGTGTGTGCATCACCTACATTGTTCATCTGTATTGTCTCATCTTCATCGTATTCCCTTCTTTTTATTGATGACAAAGCGGGAGAGTATACTAATAGGTGGAGCATGTATTAAGGGTGAGAGTTATATATTATCTTATCTCAGTTTATATAGTTATCATCATCAAAAAGAGAGAGTTTGTTAGATTTTAAATGCAAGGACTTCACAAATCTAGAATATTATAATATGAAGTTACAAGAAGATCTTAAATCAAAGAATCGAGGGGAAAAGAAAGCAGATTATCTACATATCAAAAGCTAAGGAAATACAGATAATTAGTCAAACATATGTATTTGGTATTGGATATGCTTTTAAAATCTCTTTGATAGTTCACATGTGAGCATACACATACTTTCTTACAAAGAATTTTGAAAATCAAAGAGTTAAGAAATTTCAACTTGACTGAAATATTTCGAATTAACTAAACAAGTATATTTTATTATCCATTCACATTTTTAAATTTGCCGTGAAATTTAGTGTTTATATTCAATAGACTAACTTTTTATTCTAGGTCGACTAATCACCCTACAATGGCTATTTTCTGCTAAGTCACTTCGAATGGTTGCAATCGTTCAAGAGCATCTCTGTGAATAGTAATGGCTGTTTAGAACGATTACAAATCTTCGATGCAACTCTTTGATTAACATTCAGAGATCATTCTAACTTAAACAACTTTCTTTCTTGATCTCTTATCTCTCTTGAACACTTTTGTTCTCAAACTCTTTTGTTTTTATTCACTTAAGAATCATTATATATACTTCCATAATTAAGGTGCAAGCATCTTGAATCGTCAAGGAAATTATAAAAAGTCATGTACCAAACTTGACTACATTCGAGTTATCAAGAACTCATCATAAGTCAAAGATATTCTAGTTTTGTGAATCCTATTGGAGATCTTCAGGCAAAGATTAAAGTCCTGTTCGGCTGTTCAGGCATTTTGTAAAATACATGTTCCTTTGGGTTAAGTAAGGGTTGGTTAGTCAATTCTAGAAGGAGTCTGGGAATGGACGTAGGACGGGAAGTCCGAACCACTATAAAAACTTGAGTGTGATCGCTTTTATTTACTCTACTCTACTCTACTCTACTATTTAGTTTTTCTTACTTTTTGAATATAAACTTGAATACAAATCCAAGCCATATTATACGAGATCCCTGTGCACTTTCAAATACCAAGCCAATGGTGCAAGACCAGCCCCTTACCTGCCAAAAGTGCTAGAATTGCTTGAAGACATAGAACATTATATAATAACGCACATCTCTAAAGAGGAAAACATGAAGGCTGATTCACTAGCTAAACTAGCTAGCTCTGGGGAAGTGTAGTTAATGGGATTGGTTCCATTAGAGGGTTTAATGGCCTCGAGCATCGATTGAGTAGAAGTCGACTGGATTCTATAGGCTACAGAAGAGGAGGAGAAATGGATGAACCCAATCAAAGGTTACCGATCAATGGAACTCTCCTAAGAGACTGAAACAAATGTGTAACAACCCTAATTTGATTAACATTATTTATGACATTTAATTAATTAAATTAAATGAAATAGTGTAAATCGTTAAGGGATTGAGATTTGCACATTTAGAGGTTAGTCGTGCCTAGTTAACTAATGAACTAAGAGGAAGTTAAAATGAAATAGATAAGGGAAAAATAGTAAGAGTTATATTCTAATACCCTAAACCATCATGCCACTTTCATTTTACACATTCACAAACTAAAATTAAATTAAGAGAGGTCGCCCACCATTAGAAGGAACCTAAAGGAAGATAAGCAAAAATCAAAAGAAGGAAGCTTAATCAAATTCATTTAAGAAGCAAATCTCAACTTCTTAACAACAAGCTAAGGTGAATAATAGAATACATCTTATTTTTGATGATTTTGGTTTTCTAGATCAGATTCCAACCTATTTTGCAAAGTATTATGCCATATTAGAATGTTAAATGAATATATGCTTGTTGATGATTTATGCTATTTCATATAGATTTTACGTAAAGGTTTAACTTAAAAAACCTAATAAATGACATCTAAATGCCTTCCGATTTTGATATAAGGTTAGAAATATTATTTTAGGGTTGGGTTTCAAGCTTAATAATTTTTTGAATTAATATGGATTTATTGTGGATTTTCTAGTGAAGAAAATGGTTAATTGGGTTTAACATTAATTACAGCTATTATATCTTAGCGTTGGATCTGAAATGTATATATGTTGGAAAACATATTAAAAGTGATTTATGAAAAAATTTGTAGAATTTTCCTAAGTGTTTTAATAAGTATATAAAATTATTTAAGTTGTGGGGTTAAATGTTTTATATGTTTATAAAAGGAGAAGGGGCAATTCGTAAATGTTTTAAATTATTAATCTTTCGAATTCGGCAGCACTTTTGGAAAAGATTTTTGAAAAGAAATTGGCAACCTATTATATGACGACAAATAAATAGGTCAGATGAAAAGGAATTACTTTGTAAAGTTAAAAATCAGTTTGATGATTTTTTTACTGTTTCGCCACTTTCGGCAGCACCTTTCGATTTAGTACTTCCGCCTCCACCTTAGTCAAAACCAATACACATGGTATCAAAGTTTTGGTACGAGTGGAGTGGAGATAGACAAAAGGTATAGGGTCAAAACAAGGCTTTTGAAGGGTTCGAGACCTTGTTTTTCTTTCAAAAGGAAATGCAGCTTGCTTTGCTTTCGAATGAGATAGCTTTCGACTTGGTCGATTGTTTTAAAGAATGGTTTCGAAAGAGGTTGCCTTCGAAACGGTTCTTTCGCTTTAAACCCTATGCAACTTCTTTAATGCTTTTGAAGGGATTGGTTTCGACACTATCCACTTCTTTTCTTAGGAAATTTCTTTCAAAAGAATTGCTCTCGACTTAGTTCTTTTAAGACCCTTTTAAGATTTTGAAAGTTAAACCCAAAGGTTTCGAAAGGAATGGTTTTAAATGGTTTCGAAACTATTTTCCATGTATTTTTACTTGAACCCAATGCTTTCAAAAGATTTGATTTATGCAAAGGATATCATGCTTTTGAATGGTATATGATAAAGGTTTCGAAGAGGTGGTTTCCCAATGTTTTTGAAAGGTTTAACATAGAATTTAAATGAAGGGTTTTCAATGTTTTCGAAAGGCATATTTAAAGTGTTTTGAAAAGGGGATGTTTAAGATTTTATAAAGCTTTTGAAAAGATACTTTAAATGTTTTTGAAAGGTTCATTGTAAATGGCCTAGAAAGGTAAGTTCTGGCCTTTCGGCGTAAGGTTATAAAGTTAAGTAGTTTACTTATATTGAAAGGGGTACTTTCAGTCGAAAGAGATTGTTTAAAGGTTTTAAACAAGGGTTTCGAATGTTTCCATAAACAATGTTTTGTGTAAAATATAGATAACATGGCATAATGATTTGAGTAAGGCATAAAGTATATTTTCCTTGTTTAAGTATGATTTATTGGGCTAAATCAATTTGAAAGAAATGTTTTTAGGGAAAATTTAATGGGGCAGTTGACCCTCAATAAATGACTCAGATATTAGAATACCAGATGGGACTGGTATGGGGTCGCTTCCTATACTTAGCTAGTAGCCCACAGAAAATATAAGTCCAAAAGTCCAGTATGCAGGACTTTGTCGCTAGTAGGACTAAAATGATGTTATACATAAAATGAATTTACAGAGTAAAGATAGGTTAGTGGTGAGCCCGCAAAACCATTAGGATCAGTTAACCCTAGGAGAAGTAAGTTAGGGACAAACCGTCTAGAAGAATATCTAACAGAAGTTAGATTATTTTTTTATTTTGTCTGGTAGGCCCAAGTCAACCAAAGGATGGTAGTTAGCCAAACAAAACTATAGTGTTCGGACAGATAGTCCATTGATTACCTGATTTGTATATGTACATGGCGTTGCTATTATTGCTTTAATCAGTTTTGTTGCAGGATTTTGATTTGCAAAAGATATGTTTTGAAAATGGATATTGGTGAGGGGAAACCCGTTCTGCTAAGCATTGTGGTCTCACTTAATATCAATAAACCAAGATGTATAGTATTACTCACACCAGGATTTATGTTTGATTTGAAGTTTAAGTTTTTCCCTTAAACTCTTGGGTGCTCAAAATATAATTTGAGTGGGTTGAGAGTTGAGGATTTATAGGTTTTAGTAGGTGGACGAATAAAGCTTCCAAAGATGTGCAGCAGGTATGGATAGCTATTTAGGGGTTGTATTTTTATTTCTATTTCCCCTATGATGTATTAAGACGGTTCTTTTCTATTTAATACCCCGATCACCCGAGGGGCATCTTCATATGTCGCTCTTGGCGTATTTTGTTATAATTATATTTGATCAAAACCTGGGATACATTTTAGGATTGTGTAATGGAATATGAAATATGTTTTGAAATGTAATCAATAAAATATGTTATTTTTGAAATCTGTGATTCTGTTTCATATTCATATGTTTCTAATATTATGGATACCATTTATATTACCGTATTTTCTCACCGGAAGTTGATATTATATATAACTGCAGCATCTGTATCACTTAGCTTTGATCCTCAAGATATGGGATGTTACAACTTGGTATTAGAGCATAGGTTTATGAAAAACTTTAAACTTAAAAAGATTTCGGAAACATAATCCTAAGGAATTAGAGAAAAAGATTGAGGTATAGGATAACACCATAGTAACGTACTTGTATTTGCTATATATAAGTGTACACCTTACTCTATTCTCACATCTCTATTAGGCTATTCTTTTGTATCTTATGAAGACTTGAATGAAGATATGGATGCAACAAGTGGAAGAGTTAACATTAGTGGGGGAAGCACCACAACTAATGGAAATGCCAGATCAAATACCAGAAGGAACCCAGGTCAGGAACAAGCTACAAATATGAGTGTTGGTGTCCCGCAAGTTAATATAGGAGCGATGTATTTGTTCTTTGGAAACGTGAAAAAAGCGGGAGTTGCTGCTAGGGTTGTTGGATGAAATGTTGGAGGAGGAAATCAAGAAGCTCCGGTGGTGAATAACTATGTTGTTTTCAGTAGATATTATGCTCGGTTGGAAGGAAAGCCATTTATTGGTACTGAAGATGCATATAAAGTGGAGAATTGATTACTTCATTGTCAGATGATTTTCGCTGATTGGGGAAAAATGATGTGAGAAAAAGAGGAGACTCACTTCTAGACAGCTTCAAGGAGCCGTACTATATTGGTGGAATAGTGTTACTATTGGAATTAACGAGGAGACTATGACTTGGGCTGATTTCAAAAGAAGGTTTGAGAAGAAGTTTATATTGGAGATTGCGAAGTCCACTCTGCTCAAGAAGTTTGCCGAGTTAGAGTAGGGAGATATGACTGTGCTTGAGTATGCGACCGAGTTTGAGGAGCTAGCAAGATATGGCTACACTACATTTGGTATTGTGATTAAAAGGAATGAGAAATTCATTTGTGGGTAGAAGCCTGAGCTTTCTATAGCCACATTACCACATATCAAGGATCCATGTGATGTTGTTGTGGAAATGGCATTAAGGTAGGAAGAAATGTTTGCTTTTCTTGAAAGAAATAAGGCCAAGGAAGCTCAAGGAAGACAGAGTCAAAAGAGGATGTTTTTTCATAAGAAAGGAGCTCAGAAGGGTGGAGCTTCTAAGAAAGGAAAGGAAGAGGTTGTCTGTTAATAATGTGACAAGAAAGGGCATTTCGCAAATGAATGTCACTCAAGAGATGGGAAGAAGGTGATTGGGAAGCAGAATGTTAAATGCTTCAATTACAATCAAATTGGAAATTATAAGAACCAGTGTAAGGAGCCAGCCAAGGATGGAAAGTGTAAAGTGTTTGCATTGAAGCCAACTATCCCGAGGCCAACAGTAGAGGAAAAAGGAAAAGCCGTGTTGGGGTGTACGCTTATGATTTATGGTATGTGAGTTAGAATTCTATTTGATACCGGTGCATCGTATTCTTTTATATCTAGTTGTTTGCTAGATAAGCTTAACCTAGAACCCTCATACCTAGTTACTTCCTTAAGGGTTGCAAATCCAATAGAAGGTTATGCGACTCTTGGGATGAGATGTGACCTCCTAGAGTTTGAATTGTTAGGTCATGTGTTTTCTTGCAATTTGCATGTGTTTGATTTTGTAGGGTTCGGAATTATTTTGGGTATTGATTGGTTAAGTAAATACGATGCTAAGATATTTTTCCATGATAGGAAAATATCATTTAGACACGCTGATTGTGATGATTGGATATTACACTCTATAGAAGACCCTAGTTATGAGGTTAAAGCTTTGCTAGGCGTTGTGGAGGTAGAAAACGAGTTGAATAAAGTTTTTGTTGTTAGAGAATTCGCAAATGTCTTTGAACCTGTAGTAGGATTGTCGTCGAAATGAGCCATTGAGTTTCGGATAGATTTAGTACCAGAAGTAGAACCGTTGAGTAGACCACCAAGCAGAATGACGTCTACAGAGATGAAGGACTTAAAAGTGCAGTTGGTGGATTTGGAAGACAAGAATTTTATCAGACCAAGCAGTTCTCCTTGGGAATCAGCCGCAGCGTTAGCCAAGAATTCAGATGGATCGTTAAAGTTATGTATCGATTATCGTAAGTTGAACGAGAAAATGATAAAGAATCGATCTTTGTTGCCTAGAACTGACAATTTGTTCGACTAGTTGAGTGAAGCCAAAGTATTTTCGCAGTTCAATTTAGCAATAGGGTTCCACCCGCTTAGAGTGGCAGAGGATTGGATTCCTTTGATTGCATTTAGGACCAGATATGGATCATACAAATGGTTAGTAATGCTGTTCGGACTAACTAATGTGTTTGCATTCTTTATAGATTTGATGAACCGAGTTTCCGAGAGCATTTGGATAGGTTCGTGTTGGTATTCATAGATGATATTTTGATATACTCTAAGGATAAAAGAGGGAATGAAGTTCATCTTAGAGTGGTGGTTGAGACATTGAGGCAACATTAACTGAAAGCGAAATTTTCGAAGTGTCATTTTGGGAAGAAAGAAGTGAAGTTTCTCGGTCATGTAGTCTCAGAGAAAGGATTGTCTGTAGATCTGACTAAGATCAAGGCAGTGAATAATTTGAAGAACCCCTAGATAGTGGCTGAGATAAAAAGTTTTCTTAGATTAGCTAGATATTATCAAAGATTCATTAAGGATTTTTCGTGGATAGCGGCACTGATGACTAAGCTAATGCAGGAAGATGTGAAATTTGTCTGGACTAATAAGTGTGAGCACGCATTCTAGAAACTGAAACAATTATTGACGAATGCACATGTGTTAGTTGTTTTGAAGGAGAATCAAGACTTAGTGGTGTACACAGATGCATGTGGAATAAGGTTCGGAGATGTGTTGATGCGAATAGGTTAATTTACTGTCTATGCTTCTTGACGGCTCAGACCGTATGAGGTTAGATATCCAACGCACGATTTGGAGCAAGCTGTAGTTATTTTTGCATTAAAGGTGTGGATACATTACCTATTAGGAGAAATATTCGAGTTATATACGGATTATAAGTCTATGAGGTATTTATTCTCTCAGAGCGAGTTGAATATGAGACAGCAGAGGTAGTTAGAGTTTTTAGCCATTTGTGACTTTGGTATTAAGTACACACCAGGAAAAGGCAATAAGATTGTAGATGCACTTAGCAAAAAACATCAGAATGAAGTGTTGGCACTGATAGAAGATTGGAAAGATTTAGAAGTATTGACTACATCCTGGATACAGTGGAGATCTAAGAGTAGTTCTAGTACATAAACTGTTATGTTGTCATGTTTAGAAGTTCCATCGGTGATGATCGAAAAGATTGCTTCTAAGTAGGAGGAGGATCCATTATTAGTTAAATGGATCAGAAAGTTAAAAGATGGAACAGAGAGCGATGACTTGAAGGATTTCAGTTCTAACCAAAATGGATGGTTAAGAAAGGAAGATTAAGTGTTCCAAATGTAGGAAACATTGGTAAGGAAGTTCTTGAAGAATGCCATCGTCCAAAGTTTACCATTCATCCGGGAGGAATTAAGTTGTATCAAGATATGAAGAGAAGTTTCTTCTAGAAAGGTATGAAGAGATATGCAGGTTTATAGGTGAAACAGTGTTTGAACTGTCGACAAGTAAAAGTCGAACATCAGAAACTAAGTGGGTTACTTCAGCCTTTAGAGGTTCTAGTTTGGAAATGGTATTCTATCTCGATGGATCTTATAGGTGGATTGTCTAGGTCAAATCGAGGAAATGAAAGTATATGGGTTGTAGTGGGCAGGTTGACCAAGAGTGCCCATTTCATACCAGTCAAGTCAACTAGAAGAGCACCTATTTTGGCTAAGTCATTCATGAAAAATATAGTTAGATTTCATGGAATTCCTAGTAATATAGTAAGTGATAGCGATTCCTTATTCACTAGCGAGTTCTGGAAGCGTCTATAGGATACTTTGGGTGTCAGGCTCAAGGTGAGTACCGCTTATCATCCACAGACGGATGACCAAACGGAAAGAGTTAACGACGTCTTAGAAGATTTGTTAAGAGCTTGTGTACTAGATTTTGGAGGATCGTGGGAAGACCGTCTACACTTAGTCGATTTCTCGTATAACAATAGTTATCAGACTAGTATAGGGATGGCATCTTTTGAAGCTTTGTAAGAAAGGCCATGCAAATCTCTAGTTCGTTGGTTAGAGACGAGGATAGGTTACTTTTTGGTCCGGATTTGGTTACGGAAGCTGCAGATAGATTGAGTTAATTAGAGTTAGGATGAAAGAAGCTCATTCTATGCAGAAGAGTTATGCTGATAAGAGACGGAAAGTCATAAAGTTCTTAGTAGAAGATCATTTTTTCGTCAAGGTATCATCGATGAAAGGTGTAATCAGATTTTGGAAATCAGGAAAGTTGGCACTGAGATTCATTGGACCATTTCCTATTATAGAGAAGATCGCAAAACTCGCATATAAGGTAGAGTTTCCAAACAGTTTGATAGGAGTCCACGTTGATTTTTATATTTCTCATCTAAGGAAGTGTATTTGAGATCCAGAGACTATTATAGCACTAACTATGTTAAAGGACTTTGTAGTGTAACCAAATTTGACTATAGTTAGAAAGCCAGTTCATACAGTCACGAGAGATGAGAAGAGGCTAAGGAACAAGATAGTCAAATTAGTGAATGTCCAGTGTAGCGACGACGAGAGAGACTGTACTTGGGGAACTGAGAGCAGGATTAGAGAAGCCTATCCTGACTTATTTCATGGTATGTTTTACTTTTATGATTGATTTTGATGAAGGCCTTATCATAATTTCAAGGATGAAATTCTTTAAGGAGGGGAGTCTATAACGATCCTAATTTTGATTAACATTATTTAGGACATTTAATTAGTTAAATTAAATGAAATAAAGTAAATAGTTATGGGAATGAGATTTGTATATTTAGAGGGCAGCCGTGCCTAGTTAACTAATGAACTAAGAGGAAGTTAAAATGAAATAGGTAATGGAAAAATAGGAATGGGTTATATTCTAATACCCTAAACCCTCATGCCACTTTCATTTTAAATGTTCACAAACTAAAATTAAATCAAGAGAGGGCGCCTACCATTAGGAGGAACCTAAAGGAAGATAAACAAGAATCAAAAGAAGGAAGCTTAATCAAATTCATTCAAGAAGCAAATCTCAATTCCTTAACACCGAGATAAGGTAAATAATAGATTACATCTTATTTTTTATTATTTTGGTCTTCTAGATCAGACCTGAACCAATTTTGCAAAGTATTATGCCATATTTTGAATGTTAAATAGATATATGCATATATATATATATATATCTGTGTGTGTGTGTGTGTGTATGTATGTATTGGTTGATGATTTATGCTATTTCACATAGATTTTATGTTAAGGTTTAACTTGAAAAAACCATAAAATGACAGCCAAATGCCTTACGATTTTGATATAAGGTCAGAAATCTTATTCAGGTTCGGTTTCAAGTTTCATAATTTTATGAATTAATGTGAATTTATTTTGAATTTTCCAATAAAGAAAATGGTTAATTGGGTTTAAAAGTAATTATGGCTATTATATGTTAGCTTTGGGTCAAAAATTTATATATGTTAGAAAACATATTAAAAGTGGTTTATGGAATTTTTGTAGAATTTTACTAAGGGTTTTAATAAGTATATAAAATTATTTTAAGGTATGGGACTTAAATGTTTTATATGTTTATAAAAGGAGAAGGGGCAATTTTTAAATGTTTAAATTATAAATCTCTGAAATTTGTCGGCACTTTTGGAAAAAAAAAATTGGGAAGGAAATTAGAAACCAATTATATGATGGGAAATAAGCAGGTTAGTTGAAAAGGAATTACTTTATAAAGTTAAAAATCTATTTTAATAGGTTTTTGCTATTTCATCACTTCCGAAAGCACTTTTCGACTTCGTACTTTCTCCTCCACCTTAGTCGAAACCAATACACATGCTATCAAAGACTTGGTACGTAGTTGATTGGAGATAGGGGAAAGGTATAGATGCGAAACAGGGCTTTCAAAGGGGTCGAGACCTTGTTTTTCTTTCAAAAGGAAACGTCGTTTGCTTTGCTTTCGAAAAGAATGTTTTTGAATGAGATAGCTTTCGACTTGATCAATTGTTTTGAAGAAAGGTTTTGAAAGAGGTTGTCGCCTTTGTTTAAAGAATATGCTTTCGAAGGGTTCTTTCGCTTTAAACCCTGAGCTGCTTCTCCAATGCTTTCGAAGGGATTGATTTTGACACCATCCACTTCTTTTACTTAGGAAATTGCTTTCGACTTAGTGCTTTCAAGACCCTTTTTAGATTTTGAAATTTAAACCCAAAGTTTCAAAAGGAATGGTTTTAAATGGTTTCAAAACTATGTTCCATGTATTTTTACTTGAACCCAATGCTTTCAAAAGGTTTGATTTATGTAAAGAACTTTACGCTTTCGAAAGGTATATGATAAAGATTTCGAACGGTAGTTCCCCAATGTTTTCAAAGGTTTACCTTAATGTTTAAATGGAGGGTTTCCAATGTTTTCAAAAGGCATGTTTAAAGTGTTTTGAAAAGAGGATCTCTAAGATTTTTAAAGCTTTCAAAAGGATACTTTCAGTGTTTTCGAAAGGTCTGTTGTAAATGGTTTTGAAAGGTATGTTTTGGCCTTCGGCCTAAGGTTATAAAGTTAAGTAGTTTACTTGTATCGAAAAGGGTACTTTTAATGGTTTCAAAAGGGATACTTTCAAAGGTTTCGAAAGTTATTGTTTAAAGGTTTTAAACAAAGGTTTCGAATTTTTTCATAAACGATGTTTTGTGTAAAGTATGGATAACATAGCATAGTGATTTGAGTAAAGCGTAGAGTATATTTTTCTTGTTTAAGTATGATTTATAGAGTTAACTCAATTTGAAAGAAATGTTTTCATGGAAAATTTAATGAGGCAGTTGACTCTATGTAAATGATTCAGATATTAGCTAGTAGCCCCTAGCTAATATAAGTCTAAAATTCCAGTGTGCATGGCCTTGTCACAGGTAAAAATAAAATGATGTTACATGCAGAAAGGAATATACAAAGCAAAGATAGGTATTGGTGAGCCCGCAAAACTATTAGGATCAGTTGTTCTTAAGAGAAGTAAGTTAGGGACAGACCGTTCAGAAGAGTATCTAACAGGAGTTAGATTATGTGTTTATTTTGTCTGATAGGCTCGAGTCAGTCAAATGTTAGTAAGCCAAACAAAACTATAGTGTTCGGACAGATAGTCCATTGATTACCTGATTTGTATGTATACATATATTGCTATTATTGCTTTAACCAGTTTGGTTGCAGGATTTTGATTTGCAAAACATATGTTTTAAAAATGGATATTAGTGAGGGGAAACCCATTCCGCTATGCGGCATGGTCTCACTTAATATCAGTAAATCAAGATGTATAGTACTATTCACGTCAAGATTTATATCTGACCCGAAGTTTATGTTTTCCCCTTAAACTCTTGGGTGCTCAAAATATGATTTGAGTAGGTTGAGAGTTGAGAATTTACAGGTTTTAGTAGGTGGACGAATAAAGCTTCCGAAGACGTGCAGGAGGCATGGATAGCTATTTAGGTGTTGTTATTTTTATTTCTATTTCTGCTGTGATGTATTAAGTCGGTTCTTGTCTATTTAGTACTCCGATCATCCAAGGGGGATATCTTCATATGTCGCTCCTAACATATTTTGTAACAATTATATTTGATCAAAACCTAGGATATGTTTTGGGATTATGTAATTGAATATGAAAAATCTATTGAAATGTAATCAGTAAAGTATGGAGTTTTTGAAATCTGAGATTTTGTTTCATATTCATGTGCTTCTAATATTATGGATACCATTATTGTTACCGTAATTTGTCACCAGAAGTTAATACTATAGATGACTACAGCATCTGTATCGCTTAGCTTCGGGATGTTACAGGATGTTAGAAACTTCTTTGAAAAGCACCATGGTTCGTGATGCAAGATGGAGTACTATATAGAAGAAGATTCTCAACTACCCTACTTTGGTATGTAATAAAGGGTGAGGCTAGGAAGATCCTCATGGAAATCCATGAGGTTAGCTGTAGCAATCACACCTGGAGTCAAACCCTTGCAAAAAAGATACTTTGCTATTGGTATTTTTGGCCAACAATAAACTGGGATGCTGCCGATTACTCCAGATGATGTGACCGATGCCAGAGATTCATGAAGATGCCTAGAGCCCCATCAATAGAACTTACACAAACAGTCAATCCGTGGCCGTTTGCGATCTGGGGGATTAACGTCATTGGTTTGCTACCAATAGAGAAGGGGGAGCTAAATATGTTGTCGTTTCCATGGATTATATGCTGAAGCGGAACTGCTTGCCAAATTATAATGAAAAAGGTAATCAACTTTATAGCGAAGGATATTACCTTTAGGTTTGGAGTACCCAGAGGATCATCATGCATAATGGGACTCGATTTGAGCTTGTAGATTTCAAGGACTTCGGCAAATGTTACATTATCAAGAAAAGCTTCTCCGTAGTAACACACCCATAGGAAAAAAGGCAAGTGGAAGCAATGAACAAAATCACCAAATCCACATTGAAAAAGTGGCTGATAAGAGCTAAAGGAAATTGGGTTGTGGGAACTCGCCATACGCTTTGGCTTATGGTTCAGAAGCGATGATCCCGATAGAACTGGAAGTCCCGTCTTATCGTAAAAGGCATTTCGACTCATGTAACATCCCTTATCTAGAGGCCCAAACTAAGCGCTACAGATGCTGCAGTCATTTATAGTGTTAGCTTTTGGCGACTAAATATGGCTGTGTTAATGGTATCTATAATATCAGAGGCACTTGAATATGATACAAAACACAGATATCAAAACAACATTTTCTCCATTAAAGTCAAAATAGATGTTCCATATTCATCTTACATAATCCCAGATATGTTCCTAGGCAAAGATAAAATATACATATTACAAAATACGCCAAGAGCGAAATATGAAGAAACCCCTTGGATGATCAGAGTCATACAGTCATAACCGACTTAATACAAATACAGTGGAAATACAACAAAACATGAATATGCTACTCCTAAATAGCTATCTGTTTGCCTCTTGCATGCCTTCCATAGCCTTATTCGTCATCTTACTAAACTTGAAAAGACCCTAACCCATCAGCCTACTCAAATCAATTTTGAGAACCCGAGAGTCTAAGGGGAAAACATAAACTTCGAGTCAGACATAAAGTCTGGTGTGAATAATACTATACATCTCGGTTTAATATGTTAAGTGAGACCACGCCGCTTAGCGGAACGGGTTTCCCTTCACTCGCATCCTTTTATAACATATCTTTTGCAAAACCTTTTCCTGCAACCAAAACTGGTTAAATACTGTAAACCTCATTATGTAAATATACACAGATATCAGGTAATAAATGAACTATCTGTTCAAACACATAAGTTTTGTTTGGCTAACTTTTAACCTTTGGATGACTCGGCCTACCAGACAGTATAAACCAAATTAATCTAACATCTATTAGACTCTCCTCTTCTGCAAAATCTGTCCTTAACTATCTGTCAAAATACTTCTCTTTTGGATGGTCTGTCCCTAACTTAATCATCTCCTAGGTCTTCCTGATCCTATTGGTTTTTAGGGCTCACCTATAACCCATCTATATACAAACTTATGTTCCTTTTAGTGTGTAGCTATAATTTTAGTCTACCTGTGACCAAGCCCTAAACACTATAATTTTTGACAGCAATTAGCTAGGACCAATAACTAATGTATAGGGTGCGACCATATACTAGTTCCATCTTGTGTTCTAATATCTAAGTCATTTTCTATTAGGGATCCCTTCCCATAATTTTCCTTAAAAATATTTTTAAAATAATTTAAAACCTTTAAATCAAACTAACACGAGGAAAATATATAATCTTTATGCTTTACTCAAAATCACATTGCCATGTTATACACACACACACACACACACACACACTTTACTCAAAACCTTTGTTGATGAAAACATTCAAACATTTGAAAATACCCCTTTCGATTCTATTCAAAGTACCCCTCTCTAAACTTTTGAAAGCATCTCTTTCGAAACAAAGTAAAACCTTTCAGTTATCTAGGCGAAGAGGACAAGACCTTTCCTTTCGAAATCATACTTTAAACCTTTTGAAACCAATGAAAATATTCCTTTCAAAATCATTAAAACCTTAGCCATCCTATCTTAAAACACTTTAAAAGATTGCCTTAGAAAACCTTGGAAAACCCCTTCAATTCAACCCTTTCGAAACCATTCAGAAAATAGGACCTTTCGACCTTGTAGAAAGCTACCTTTCGACTCCTTCGAAGGCTTGGCTATCGACCCCTTTGAAACCATTCAGAAAATAGTACCTTTTGAAAGCATTAAACCTTTCGAAGCTCTTTGGGTTCAATTTAAAAACATGTTGAAAATCCTCTTTCAAAACCTTCCGACCGCTTCACAAGCTTAGCCTTCGACCCCTTCGAAGGCATAAAACATAAATTTTGAAACAATAGGCTCCAGCCTTATTAATACTTTAAAACACCACTTTCAAAACCTTGGGTTATACTTCAATTAGAATAAAAAGGGTAAAACATCTAAGTCGAAAGCTTCCTTTCAAAAGCATGGGAGAAGTGGCTGGTTTTAAAAAGACAAGTATACCTTTCGACCTTGTCGAAAGCATGACTTCAAAAGGTAGAAAAGTGGCAGTTACCTTGCGACCTTGTCGAAAGATTTAAACCTTTATTTTAAATATTTGACCCAGTCAAAAGCAACCAAGTCGAAAGTTTCTTTTCGAAAGCAAAGCAGGCGTTACTTTTGCTTATAAAATAAACATACTCCAACCTCTTTGGAAACTAAGATATCGGCCATGTATCCTTCGACCTTGTCCAATATATTACGTACCAAGTAACTTGATACCATATGCGTTGGCTTCGAATGCAATGACGTCGGAAGGTCTGGGTCGGAAGCTTTGATGCCGAAAGGGTGAAACATGCTAAAAGTTTGATTTTCTTGTTTTTAACGTAAAAAAGATAACTTTTAAACTAACTTGACTTTGTTTGTCAAATTATTATTGGTTAATAAATCCTTTTCAGAAAAGTGCTACCAACAATTTCATAAATAAATAATGATTTTAGTTTATAAAATGCCCTTCTCATTAATTCTATATAAAAAACATTTAAGCCCCATACCTTAAATAATTTTATAAAATCATCAAAACACTCGGGAAAAATTCCAGAAAATTTATTTTGATATGTTTTCCAACATATAAAAATTTCAAACCTAAATAATTTTTATTATAGCCGTAAATAATTTATAACCCAATAAATCATTTTCTTCACTAGAAAATATATGTAAACTCCACATTAAATCAGAAAATTATGAAAATTGAAACCCATCTCTAAAATATGATTTATGATCTATATTTAAATTTAAGGCATTTACATTATTAAATGACATTAATCATACCAAATTGAAAATGAATCGGGATAAGAGTCTCCGATAAGGATAATCCTACTCTCAGTCTCCCAAATACCGAATTAAGGTACATAACAAAACAATCAAAGGTAAAACATACCATCAAACAAATCAGGATAAGAGTCTCTAATCCTACTCTTTGTCTTCCAAGTACAGTCTCTAGCAGCGTCACTCCACTAGACCTTTACTAATCTGACTATCTTGTTCCTCAACTTCTTCTCATTTCTCTCGACTATTCGAATCGGCTTTCTAGAAATAGTCAAATCCGGCTCTATTACTAAATCTTCTAACACTGTAGGTGCTATAGTAGTCGTCGGGTTCATAACACGTTTTCTAAGATGAGAAATATGGAAAACATCATGGATAACTGCCAAACTATTCGGTTACTCTACTCTATAGGAGAGTTTCCCGATCCTCTCAACGACACAGAAAGGTCCATCGAATCTAGGTGCTACCTTTCTTGATTTTGCGAATCTAATCATACCTTTCATCGGTGAAACCTTAATAAACACATAGTCTCCAACAAAGAACTCCAAGTCTTTCCTTCTTCTATCTGCATAACTTTTCTTCCTAGACTGAGCTTCTGTCATCCTAGCTCAAATCAACTCAATCTTCTATGTGGATTCTTTCCTTAAATCTGGACCAAGAATCAATCTATCCCCGGTCTCTAACCAACATATGGGAGATTTGCATGGTCTTCCATACAAAGCTTCAAAAGCAGCAGCCCGTAGACCACCTAAAAAAGAATATTTATTATTCGACCCATATCCTGATATAAGAAGTCCAATAGGGGCAATACTTGAAATGGATATCCATAAAAAACGCCTATACTAAGATCGGCCAAAGTAAGGTGATATCCAAAAGGAATTGCTAAAAAACTTAGTAGAATAGATATGACCGCTATAGACTATTCCGCGTTGAACAAACGATTATCTCCTCTAAATGGAAGAAGATCTTCTTTAAAAACTAATTTGGTTCCATCTGCTATAACTTGAAGAATTCCCAATGGACCGGCATATTCAGGCCCAATGCGTTGTTGGGTATCATCCTGATACTAGTCTGATAACTATTGTTATACGAGAACTCGACTAAATGGAGATGGTCTTCCTATGATCCCCCAAAATCCAATACACAAGCCCTTAATAAATCCTCCAAGACTTTGTTAACTCTTTCCGTTTGCCCATCAGTCTGTGGGTGTTAAGCAGTACTTATGTTGAGCTTGGTTCCTAAAGCTTCTTGTAGACGCTTCCAGAACATGCTAGTAAACAAAGAATCTCTATCACTAACAATACTACTAGAAATCCCTTGCAGTCTAACCACATTCTTCAAAAACAACTTCGCCAAAATAGGTGTTGTCCTAGTTGACTTTATCGGAATAAAATTGGCACTCTTGGTTAATCTATCCACTATGACCCATATGCTTTCATTTGCGCTATTAGACCTTTGCAACCCATCAATAAAATCCATATAGATCGAATCCCACTTTCACGCCGGAACATCCAACGGTTGAAGCAATCCACTTGGCTTCTACTGTTCAGCCTTTGCCTGTTGGCAATTCAAGCACTGCTTAACACATAAACCAATGTCCCATTTCATACCTTCTTAGAAGAAACTTCTATTCTTCCCTGGTACATCTTCATCCCTACTGGATGGATAGTGAACTTCGAACGATGGCATTCCTCTAAAATTTCCTTTCTCATGTCCCCTACATTCGAAACACACAACCTTCCTTTCTTCTTCAACCACCCCTTCTTGTCAAGACTGAAATCCTTTAAATCATCGCTCTCGTTTCCTTCCTTAACTTTATGATTCGTTCAGTCAAAACTGGATCCTCCTCTTGTTTAGAAGCTATCTTCTTAATCATTGTTGGTCGAAGTTCTAAAAAAGACAATACAACACTTTCTGCACTTGAACCTAACTCGGATCTATACTGCACTTTACAAGCTGACAACGCTTCTAACTCTTTCCACCGAGCAATCATAGCCAATACTGCATTCTGATGTTTCCTGCTAAGTGCATCCGCTACCTTGTTTCCTTTTCCGGGTGTGTACTCAATTCAAAATCATTGGCAGCAAAAAACTCCAACCATCTCTGCTGTCTCATGTTCAACTCCTTCTGAGAGAACAAAAACTCCAACAACTTATGGTCTGTATAAAGCTCAAATCACTCTCCCAATAGGTAATGCCTCCATACCTTCAAAGTAAATATAGCGGCAGCTAACTCCAAGTCATGCGTTGGATACCTAACGTCATCAGTCTGAGCTGTCTAGAAGCACAAGCTATCACTTTACCGCTTTGAATCAACATAGCTCCCAATCCAGTTCCACATGCGTTAGTATGAACAACTAAATCCTAATTCCCCTCCGGAACAACCAACACGGATGCATGGGTCAATAAGTGTTTCAAGCTCTGAAATGCTTCCTTACACTTATCGGTCCAAACAGACTTCACATCCTTTCATGCAAGCTTAGTCATCAGTGCAGGTACTCGTGAAAAATCCTTTATAAAACTTCGGTAATATCCGGGTAATCCAAGAAAGCTCTTTATGTTGGTCACCGTGTCAGGTCTCTTCCAGTTATTCACCACCACAATCTTAGTTGGATCTACAGACAACTCTTTCTTTGAGACTACATGACCAAGGAACTTCATTTCTTCTTTCAAAAATGGCACTTCAAAAACTTAGCCTTCAACTAATGCTCCCTCAACATCTCAAGCACAACTCTAAGATGAACTTCATGCTCCTTCTCATCCTTAGAGTATAGCAAAATGTCACATATGAAGATCAACAAAAATCTATCTAAGTGCTCTTGTAAAATTCGGGTCATCAATCTACAAAGAATGCCGACGCATTAGTTAGTCCAAATGGCATAACTAACCATTCGTGCGATCCATACCTTGTCCTATATGTCGAAAAACTATCCTCTACCACTCTAAGCTGATGAAATCCCATCGCTAAATCCAACCGATAGAATACCTTGGCTACACTTAACTGAACGAACAAAAGTCAATGCTTGGCAATGGATATCGGTTCTTTATCGTCTTCTCATTCAACTTATGATAATCGATACATAGCCTTAATGATCCGTTCGGCTTCTTAGCAAACACTATGGCAGCTCCCTAAGGTGAGATGACCCACTTTTCTTTTACTAAATTTTTTTTTTTACTAGTTTGATGCAGTGGCCATCTACTCCAGAGAATGTTTCCTCTAAATTCTTCTCTAGCCAGGATCTTTTAACCAATATAGGAATATTGTGTTGTTCAACTTATCTAATTTACATATGTGAAGATATGTAAACTGTTCCTTTTTCTCTTTCTACTTAAATCAGAGTATGAATATTAATAAGCAGAAGTCTGCTTTGAAAATCATTAAATAATCTATACATAGCAATTTCATCCTTGAGAATCTAGTTTTCACAGTCATACTAACTTATACATAACCATTGATACTATGCCTTCTAAATTTAGCATTTTTGCTAGTGTTTCCCATATTTTTTTTTCTAAATGACTGTGCCTCTTTTTTTTGTATATATGTATATGCATATCCCTGAACATGATTGGTTACTACATGGTTTTTGAGTGTTTTAATTCTTCCTAAATAGTTATCAACTTGAATTTGATGAGAGCTACTACCCTATGTACTTGATTTTTAATTCTCTCTGCAAACTAGGTCTAAAGCAATTTAGAATGAGTGGAACACAAGCTTAGTGATATGGTCAGGATAACTTTGTTGGTTTTGCATTCATTTATACCCCAGTTACTATTATTTCTGAGTTCTTTTTTTTGAAACTCTAACTCTTATTCACCAGATTTTTCATCCTTAAACCTGGATTCCTCATCTTGGTTACTAGTTTATTTGTTTAGTTCATACTTGCTTGGCATCTCAGGTTCTCTACTGCAGTAATTAAATCATTCTGAAGCTATAGGGGGAATTGCATTACTCATAAGAAAATATTTTCAGAAAGCAATTCATAAGTTTCAGCTGAGACACATACTTAAGTTCTTTACTTACAAAACAGGAGATAACACTGCATTTGTTTCTTTTCAAACAACTTAACTAACATATCACAACATAAATGCAACCAAATTTCTATTTAAATAGCCATAAATCTGTAACTATTGCATCCAATTCCTTAAGCAGCCATCTCATCCAAAGCTTGATCAATGAAAAACCTATTTGCCTGCACAATCACCATGAACTACCTCATATAAATATGAGACACCCAATGGTGCACAAACACACAAAAGGTCGGACTAATTGTCTGGTATGAGAAATCTTACTAAAAATCCAAATTTAGATAACTTTTCTCATTTTCAAATAAATTCTAAAATAAATAAATAAAAGCAATATTTCTCTTGTGCACCTTCCTGTTTAACCTATGCATGTTCATTGTTGCCCAACAAAATAATTCATGATTCAATGTGTTGTGTCAGAGAGCACAAGCATATAATCCATCCATAAAATACTTTAAACAACCAATATAATCATCCTTTAAATCATCTTTCCTCATCTACAAATTTTTCTGGCTATCAGGGATTTTACCCAAGCCTTCTTGTGAACTTATTTTTATAGAATTCAATATCAGGTATTTTATGTTGGTCTTTAGCTACTTTCCTTCTATCAAATCACACATTGTCTGGGACATATTCACTGTTAACCCAGCACACTCAGGCCCCTGGGTATAATCATACCATGTGTGAGCTTGCAATGTTCCCCATGCCAAGCCATACTTTGTAGCCCTAAGATCCAAAATCCTTAGTTCAATTACTAAGTGTTTATTTTTCCCTTCCCCAATTGTGCTAATCCCTTCTGCATCTCATATTTAATCAGAGAAAATAAACAACTCAACCATCAAGCATGTATTCAAGAAATAATAGATCATGTCTTCATAAACATAGATTTAATCATGCAAGCTAGTCTGAGTTCTCAATATACATCTTATTTAAATCATGGGTTTTTAATGGATCAGGTTTATAAATATATGGTCATAAATAGTTTTCTCTGTTACATCCATTACCTCTGGTTTAATCAGGTGCTCACAATTTCATAAGATCTGACTAACCACAAGTCTTTATTCTTATCTGGATTTATTTGTAAACATAGAAGCTCAGCCCATGTGTAACATTGCACTTCTATATTTCCACTTATTTAATTATGAGACATAAGAAGCAACCATTCTATGCTGCAGTCCCATCTTTTTCTTTTCAATATTAGACCATAGATTCACTACATTTTCCCTTGGGATTTTCCTTTAATAAATTTCTGTATGCAGAAAACATATAAAGGAAAACAACTTCTGTCAAGGTTAATACATAATACAAAATGATCATTTTAAACAGGAAATCCTTAAATAATATTTTCTGGGTATATCAACATGATGGGTTGCATATTTAAACAACTCATTAACACACCCAAAAATAAACACAGAAAATATAAAACTATTTAGGCTGCCTCAATATTCAGGACTTAATGCCCAGTTTTCAGTGAGATTACTCACCTTAGTCCTTCTCTTTCTTTCCTAAGCCTTTTTCTCTGATATCCTGCCTTCTACTACTTCTAATGGCCGGTGCTTATATTTTTTTTTAATGAAGAGCAAAATGTATATGATCTCACCACACTAAGCCTTCTTATAAACTCTGACTGCCACTAGGGTTTTAGGAATTACCTAATGTCAATTTTACCCCATATCCAAACCTGCCTCAGTTTTAATTCAGATGAAAGTAAAAAGGGTATGTGGTCCTCATAAAATTTTTCAGAAAATAAAACTTATTCTTTTCAATCCTACCCCAGTCATGTTATATGTGTGTCCTGATTTATTTGTAAGCAAAAGAATTACTGAAAATGGTAAAAGTGTTTTTGTTAAGGGTTCATACCATTTTCATGCAAGTTTTTGTATTTTACTAGCAGCACTTGCCTATATACATGCATACCATATGCAAATTTTATTATTTAATTTTTTTTTCTTTTGTATAATTCTAACTATCTAACACTTTTCCACAGGTATCCATTATTTCTTCCTACGCTTGATTTCTTTCATGCTAACTTATTAAAGACATAATCATGTATTCCATACAATACATATTTCTAACTTATTTTATCCTAATTTATACATTAACTTCTGACTATTTTTATTATGCAGAGAGCATGTGTGCATGTATGTGTACTGCCTTGTGCCCCTGTACATAATTTAATCATTCATTGGCAACAAGTTTCTATTCCTATATATATATATCTGTGTGTGTGTGCGTGTGTGTGTTTTCACTACAATTTTTCAACAATCATAAACTAATTTAAATCATAATATTGCTCATCAAATCAGGGCTTTCACATATACCCCTCCTTTTTAGGAATTGTGTCCCACAATTCTTTCATACTTAGCTCAAGTATTTTCAACCCAGAATATCAAATTTTTTTCAAATTTCCAGTTAGTTAAACTCTGTGTAAATTTAAAACAAAATTCACACTGTATATTTAATCAAAACATTTATCAACATATATATGTTATACCTTTTATTCAATCAAACAGTTTTGGATAATCATTTCTGACTTTATCATCCACTTCCCATGTGCAATCATTTGGGTCAAGGCTCCATTGCACTTTCACCAATTTAATTTCTTTATTCCTTAATTTCTTAATTTCTCTTGCAACAATACCTACTGGCTCTTTTTCATAAACCATTCTGGGATCAATCTGCACATCCCTAGTGGATTCCAAGATTGTCTCTGCATCATGAATCCATCTCCTTAACTGAGATACATGAAAAACATCATGCATTGCCCTCATCTCCTCTGGCAATTCCAACTTATAGGCTACATTTTCAATTCTTTCTAAAAATTTATATGGTCCAATGTATCTGGGAATTAACTTTCCTTGTTTCCTAAACCTTAGAACCTTCTTCATAGGTGATATTTTAACAAATACAAAATCTCCAACATCATATTGTACTGCCTTTCTCTTCTGATATGCATATTTCTTTTGCCTATCTTGGGCAGAAGCAATTCTTCTTCTAATCAAAGCTATCTTTTCAGAAGTTTCTTTTACATTTTCTGGTCCTAAGATCACCTTCTCCCCAGATTCAATCCAACTTGAAGGTGATAAACATGGCCTACCATAGAGTGCTTCAAAGGGTGCCATGCCTATACTACTGTGATAACTATTGTTATATGCAAACTCTGCCAGAAAGATGTGATCTTCCCAGCTTCCTCCCCAGTCCAATATACATGCCCTCAACATATCTTCAAGCAGTTTATTCACAATTTCTGTTTGACCATCAGATTGAGGGTGATATGCTGTACTCAAGCATAAATCAGTCCCCATTGCTTTGTGAAAACTTTGCCAAAACTTTGAAGTGAAGATAGTATCTCTGTCACTTACTATGGTTTTTGGTACTCCATGCAATCTAACCACTTCTTTAATAAATAATTGAGCTAATGTGCATGCATTCCTTTCTGATTTTACAGGTATGAAATGGGCTGATTTGGTTAGCCTATCCACTACAACCCAAATACTATCATTTCCCCTCCTAGTTTTAGGCAAACCATCAGTGAAATCCATTAATATGTCTTCCCATTTCCACTGTGGTATTGGTAAAGGTTGGAGCATTCCCGAGGGTCTTTGATATTCAGCTTTTACCTATTGACAAACCATACACTTAGACACATAAGTGGCTACTGCATTTTTCATACCACTCCACCAATAATCTCTCTTGAGGTTATGATACATTCTTGTGCTTCCTGGATGTATGGTATATTTACTGTTATGATAAGCATCCAATATTTCTTGCTTTAATTCATCATTGGCAGGAACACATATTCTTTTTCTTTTCTCCAGTTGACCTTGTTTATTCAATTGAAAATCTTCCACTGTCTCACCATTCAATATTTGAGTTTTCTTCTCAAATAAAAATGAATCTTGGTCTTGTAGCTTTACAATTTTATTCTTCAACTCAGACTCCAAAGTAATAAAGCTTAACCTTCCCATCTCTACATTCCCACTGCATATGCTCATGCGCTCTATATTCTCACTTCCTACCTCTGAATCAATCAACAGTGATAAAGTGTTGAACTCTTCTATCATTAATCTAGCTACATTGGCATGTTGTCTACTTAAAGCATCTGCTACTCTATTAGCTTTTCCAGGGGTGTACAATATTTCAAAATCATATGAGGCTAGTAGTTCAATCCACCTTTGCTGCCTCATATTCAATTCTTTTTGTGAAAACAAATATTTAAGTGACTTATGGTCTGTGTACACTTCAAATTTAGCCCCTAACAGATAATGTCTCCATAATTTAAGAGCATACACTATAGCTGCTAGTTCAAGGTCATGTGTAGCATACCTTACCTCACTGGGCTTTAATTGTCTAGAGGCATAAGCTATCACTTGGTGTTGTTGCATCAATACTGCCCCAAGTCCTTGTCCACTAGCATCAGTATATATCACCAAATTTTCATTTCCCTCAGGTACTTTTAGTATTGGAGCTTGTATTAGTGCTTCCTTTAGCCTCCCAAAGGCTTCCTCACATTCCACAGTCCAAGCAAATACCTGATTTTTCCTTGTTAATCTAGTTAATGGAATTGAAATTTTTGCAAAATCTTTTATAAACCTTCTATAATAACCAGCCATCCCCATAAATGACCTGACCTCTGTGACATTAGTAGGCCTTTTCCAAACTTGGACTGCAATTACCTTATTGGGATCTACAGATATACCTTTTTCTGATATCACATGTCCTAAAAAGTTTACTTCATTCTGCCAAAAAGTACATTTTGAAAATTTTGCCTTCAAATTTTCTTGCCTCAATTTCTGTAGTACTATATGCAAATGATTCTCATGCTCTTCAACTGTCTTAGAATAAATTAGGATATCATCAATAAATATCAATACAAATTTATCTAAGTACTTTCTAAAAATTCTATTCATCAAATCAACAAAGTAAGAGGGAGCATTTGTCAAGCCAAAGGACATTACTAAAAATTCATAAAGTCCATACCTAGTATTAAAAGCTGTATATTTAATGCTTTCCTCTTCTACTTTCATTTGATGAAATCCTGAAGCTAAATCAAGTCTGGAGAATATTTTCGCACCACTTAATTGATCAAAAAGATCACTAATTCTTGGTAAGGGGTATTTGTTTTTAACTGTGATTTTGTTTAACTCCCTATAATCAATACATAATCTAAGAGATCCATCATGTTTCTTAACAAAAACTACTGGTGCTCCCCATGATGAGCTACTGGGTCTGATGAAGCCTTTTTCTTCTAGTTCAACCAAATGTTTCTTCAGTTCTATCAATTCCTTAGGCCCCATTCTAGTTGGTCACTTAACCACTGGGTTAGCTTCTGGAATCAGTTTAATTGAAAACTCTACTGGTCTATGGTTTGAAACTCCCCTAACTTCATCAAACACATCAGCATATTCATTTACTATAGGAATTTCTTCCAATGCTGGCATGTGCTTCTCACTTGACAAGTTAGCAAGGGTAACTATATTTCTGCTCTTATTTACTTCACAAAGAACAACTATCCTTTTTCCTTCAGAAGTTTTCAATGATATGGTGGAGGTCTCCATATTTATAATAGCCCTATATTTTCTTAACCAATCAACTCCTAAAATAACTCCTATGCCTGGATATTGCAACACATATAGGTCTGCATTAAACATATATCCCCCTATATTCAATCCCAGTTGCATACACATCATACCCAAAACACAGGAATTACCTAAAGGACTTTTAATAAGCAATGGCCTATCAACAATCATACAATTTAATTTTAATTGTTGTGCAATATCATGAGAATTAAAGAGTGTGTAGCCCCAGTATCATACACTACTGCAAATGGTATTGAGTGAATAAGCAAAGTACCTTCAACTTGGCCATGATTCTCAACATTTGTACCTTCTGTTGCTTTGCCTTTCACCTCCAAAGTACTCATTTTTCCTTGCTTAAACTCTGGACAGTTCCTCCTTATGTGACCTTCCTTTCCACACTGGTGACATTTGAAGGATGCTGGTTTAGGATTTGCACACCTATTTTTCATGTGTCCCTCTTGTCCACAATTATAGCAAGTGATCTTCTTCTTAACCTCAGCAGTTTTGACTTCTTCTGATTTCTTGGTGGAAGCTACATCTGTTTTCTTTTTATCATAAGGGTGAAACTTACCCTTTCCTTTCTTGTTTTGATTATTTTTAAATGCCCTGAAATTTTCTCTGGCTTTATCATGTTGTTCAATACTCAAGGTCAAATCTAAAACTTGATCAAATGTCCGGTCCTTATATGGTAGCATAGCTCTACTAAGACTAGCATTCAGTCCTTGGATGTATCTGCCATTTTTAGCCTCTTGGGTTGTGATAAGCACTGCACCATATTTTGCCAGAGATTCAAACTTCTGTGTGTATTCAGTAACACTCATAGCCCCTTGTCTTAGTTTAATAAATTCCTCTAACAAAGACTCTTTGGCTGATGCAGGTATAAATCTTCCTTCCAACATTTCTTTAAACTGGTTCCATGTCACCTCTCCTTCAGGTCTTCCAGCTATAATAACTTCCCACCAATCCAGTGTTGCTCCTCTCAATTGTCTAGATGCTATCAGCCTCTTCTTTTGGTCTTCAACTTGCATATCAGCAAAGATTCTATCCAAAATTCTGAGCCAATTTTGAACTCCCATAATCCCTTCTGTTCCATCAAAAGTCTTGCCTCCAAGATTGGTAAAGGTCTTGAGAAGTTTGGAAAGCTCCTCATGTGGATTTTCTTGCCTGTTACCTACTCCATCTCTTATGGCTCTCATAAAATCTTGCATATTCACCATTGGTGGTTCACTTGGTCCTACCTCTTGTTGTCTGGGTCTCACCATAATTCTATGGATATAATACTTAAGTTAGTTTATCTTGCCTAACTCTTTATAAATTAATTTACTTCAATTTATCCTTATTTAGTTATAATAGATATTAATAATATATGTACTAGCAGAACAAAGTATCCAAAGCAATCAACACACCATACATCAGTGCAAACAAGTTCATACAAACTTTTGCTATGTTATCTAACAACATAGCTCTGATACCAAATGAGATGACCCACTTTTCTTTTACTAATTTTTTTTTTACTAGTTTTATGTAGTAGCCATCTACTCCAGAGAATGTTTCCTCTAAATTCTTCTCTAGCTAGGATCTTTTAACCAATATAGTAATATTGTGTTGTTCAACTTATCTAATTTACATATGTGAAGATATGTAAACTGTTCCTTTTTCTCTTTCTACTTAAATCAGAGTATAAATATTAATAAGCAGAAGTCTGCTTTGAAAATCATTAAATAATCTATACATAGCAATTTCATCCTTGAGAATCTAGTTTTCACAGTCATACTAACTTCTACATAACCATTGATACTATGCCTTCTAAATTTAGCATTTTTGTTAGTGTTTCCCATATATATTTTTTCTAAATGACTGTGCCTCTTTTTTTTTTGTATATATGTATATGCATATCCCTGAACATGATTGGTTACTACATGGTTTTTGAGTGTTTTAATTCTTCCTAAATAGTTATCAACTTGAATTTGATGAGAGCTACTACCCTATGTACTTGATTTTTAATTCTCTCTGCAAACTAGGTCTAAAGCAATTTAGAATGAGTGGAACCCAAGCTTAGTGATATGGTCAGGAAAACTTTGTTGGTTTTGCATTCATTTATACCCCAGTTACTATAATTTCTGAGTTCTTTTTTTTTTGAAACTCTAACTCTTATTCACCAGATTTTTCATCCTTAAACCTGGATTCCTCATCTTGGTTACTAGTTTATTTGTTCAGTTCATACTTGCTTGACATCTCAGGTTCTCTACTGTAGTAATTAAATCATCCTGAAGCTATAGGGGGAATTGCATTACTCATAAGAAAATATTTTCAGAAAGCAATTCATAAGTTTCAGGTGAGACACATACTTAAGTTCTTTACTTACAAAATAGGAGATAACACTGCATTTGTTTCTTTTCAAACAACTTAACTAACATATCACAACATAAATGCAACCTAAACTTCTATTTAAATAGCCATAAATCTGTAACTATTGCATCCAATTCCTTAAGCAGCCATCTCATCCAAAGCTTGATCAATGAAAAACCTATTTGCATGCACAATCACCATGAACTGCCTCATATAAATATGAGACACCCAATGGTGCACAAACACACAAAAGGTCAGACTAATTGTCTGGTATGAGCAATCTTACTAAAAATCCAAATTTAGATAACTTTTCTCATTTTCAAATAAATTCTAAAATAAATAAATAAAAGCAATATTTCTCTTGTGCACCTTCCTGTTTAACCTATGCATGTTCATTATTGCCCAACAAAATAATTCATGATTCAATGTGTTGTGTCAGAGAGCACAAGCATATAATCCATCCATAAAATACTTTAAACAACCAATATAATCATTCTTTAAATCATCTTTCCTCATCTACAAATTTTTCTGGCTATCAGGAATTTTACCCAAGCCTTCTTGTGAACTTATTTTTATAGAATTCAATATCAGGTATTTTATGTTGGTCTTTAGCTACTTTCCTTCTATTAAATCACACATTGTCTGGGACATATTCACTGTTAACCCAGCACACTCAGGCCCCTGGGTATAATCATACCATGTGTGAGCTTGCAATGTTCCCCTTGCCAAGCCATACTTTGTAGCCCTAAGATCCAAAATCCTTAGTTCAATTACTAAGTGTTTATTTTTCCTTTCCCCAATTGTGCTAATCCCTTCTGCATCTCATATTTAATCAGAGAAAATAAATAACTCGACCATCAAGCATGTATTCAAGAAATAATAGATCATGTCTTCCTAAACATAGATTTAATCATGCAAGCTAGTCTGAGTTCTCAATATACATGTTATTTAAATCATGGGTTTTTAATGGATCAGGTTTATAAATATATGGTCATAAATAGTTTTCTCTGTTACATCCATTACCTCTGGTTTAATCAGGTGCTCACAATTTCATAAGATCTGACTAACCACAAGTCTTTATTCTTATCTGGATTTATTTGTAAACATAGAAGCTCAGCCCATGTGTAACATTGCACTTCTATATTTCCACTTATTTAATTATGAGACATAAGAAGCAACCATTCTATGCTGCAGTCCCATCTTTTTCTTTTCAATATTAGACCATAGATTCACTACATTTTCCCTTGGGATTTTCCTTTAATAAATTACTGTATGCAGAAAACATATAAAGGAAAACAACTTCTGTCAAGGTTAATACATAATACAAAATGATCATTTTAAACAGGAAATCCTTAAATAATATTTTCTGGGTATATCAACATGATGGGTTGCATATTTAAACAACTCATTAACACACCCAAAAATAAACACAGAAAATATAAAACTATTTAGACTGCCTCAATATTCAGGACTTAATGCCCAGTTTTCAGTGAGATTACTCACCTTAGTCCTTCTCTTTCTTTCCTAAGCCTTTTTCTCTGATATCCTGCCTTCTACTACTTCTAATGGCCGGTGCTTATATTTTTTTTTAATGAAGAGCAAAATGTATATGATCTCACCACACTAAGCCTTCTTATAAACTCTGACTGCCACTAGGGTTTTAGGAATTACCTAATGTCAATTTTACCCCATATCCAAACCTGCCTCAGTTTTAATTCAGATGAAAGTAAAAAGGGTATGTGGTCCTCATAAAATTTTTCAGAAAATAAAACTTATTCTTTTCAATCCTACCCCAGTCATGTTATATGTGTGTCCTGATTTATTTGTAAGCAAAAGAATTACTAAAAATGGTAAAAGTGTTTTTGTTAAGGGTTCATACCATTTTCATGCAAGTTTTTGTATTTTACTAGCAGCACTTGCCTATATACATGCATACCATATGCAAATTTTATTATTTAATTTTTTTTTCTTTTGTATAATTCTAACTATCTAACACTTTTCCACAGGTATCCATTATTTCTTCCTACGCTTGATTTCTTTCATGCTAACTTATTAAAGACATAATCATGTCTTCCATACAATACATATTTCTAACTTATTTTATCCTAATTTATACATTAACTTCTGACTATTTTTATTATGCAGAGAACATGTGTGCATGTATGTGTACTGCCTTGTGCCCCTGTACATAATTTAATCATTCATTGGCAACAAGTTTCTATTCCTATATATATATATATATATATATATATATGTTGTCACTACAATTTTTCAACAATCATAAACTAATTTAAATCATAATATTGCTCATCAAATCAGGGCTATCACATAAGGTGAACTACTTGGTCGAATAAAACTCTTGCCCTCCAACTCCACCAATTGCACCTTCAACTCTTTCATCTCTGTAGGTGTTATCCTACTTGGCGGCCTACTCACCGGTCTTGCTATAGGCAACAAATCAATCTGAAACTCAATGGCTCGTTTCAGTGGCAGCCCTACTATCGGCTCAAACACGTCAACAAATTTTCTAACCATAAAGACTCGAGGCAACTCATCCACCATCTCCATGATACCAAATAAAGCATTCACCTCACAACTAGAGTTTTCTACGGTATAAACTATCCGATCGCTACCATCAAGGTGTCTAAGTGATATTTTCTTATCGTGGCAAAATATCCTAGCATCATACTTAACCAATCCATCCCAAGGATAATCAAAAACCCCAAAAAATCAAATACATGCAAAAAGCAATCAAAAGTATGACCTAGCAAATCAAACTCTAAATGGTCACACCTCATCCCAAGTGTTGCGTAACCTCCTATCGGATTTGCAACCCTTAAGGAAGTAACTAAATATGAGGGTTCTAGGTTAAGCTAATCTACCAAACATCGAGAAATAAAAGAATGTGATGCAACAGTATCAAACATAACGCTAAAAGGCATACCATGAATCTATAGCGAGCCTTTCAGAATAGCCTTTCCTTTTTCTTGCACAACTGGCCTTGAAATTGCATGTTCCATTACATACATCAGTCTATTTCCTTCTCTAGTAGGCTCTTTGCATTGGTTCTTATAACGGACGATCTGATAACAATTGAAGCATCGGATATTCTTCTTTCCAACGGCATCTTTCCCTTTTCCTTTACTGGTATGACACTCATTAGCGTAGTATCCTTTCTTATCATATTTATAATAGACCACTTCAGATTTTCCCTTCTTCTACGCTCCTTCCTTCTAAGCATTCTTCTCATGGAAAAACTTTCTTTTTTGGCCTTGTCCTACTTGGACCTCCTTCTTTTTCTTCTTTTCCAAACAAGCTAACGCCTCTTCCTGCCTCGGCGCCATCTCTACGACTACATCACTTGGATCTCCTAAGTGTGGTAAGGTAGCTCTTGCCAACTTTGGCTTCATACCTCTTATAAACTTCTCGTTTCTCTTTAACACCGTATCAACCATGGTGTACCAGTACCGGGCCAACTCTTCAAATCTTCTGGTATACTCTAGAACAGACATCTCTCCTTATTCTAGTTCACAAAACTTCTTAACCAACACCAACTGCTCCATTGCTGACATAAACCTTTCTTGAAACCTTCTCTTAAACTCCGCCCAAGTCATGGTTTCCTCATCAACACTAGCTGCAACAGTATTCAACCAAAAAAGAGTAGCTCCCTGAAGCTTTCCGGAAGCTAATCTCCTGTACTGCTCGTCATTCAATCCTAGGTCAGCAAAGATTCACTCAAAATGCAGCAGTCAGTTTTCCACCTCTATCACATCCTCGGTTCCAATGAACGGCTTCCCTCCAAGTCTGATATAATCTCTACTCAAATTAGCATAATGGTTGAGAAGACTTTAAGTATAAGCAGCTGGCAACTTGCCATCGGCAAGTGACTACAATGACGAATGCTTGAGAAGACATCTCTAGTTTCGGAATCCAGGATAGACCTCTGTGGCTGAAACAACAGCAACCCATGTACTCCTTAGAAACCACGAACAATCAAGCTATGAAACATGACTATAGAAGGAAGGATTCAGCGGGTGAAAGTAAACTAAGTCTATGGGTCGCCTATGACCCATCGCCATGGGTCGCTAGCGACGAAAGGACTTTAGCAATTTTTGACAGCTGAATCCCCCCGGGTCGCCTGTACCATACCTGAGACCTGAAACTGACGGGTTAGGTGTAGAAGCTCTCCAACCTCTATAAATAGCATACCTCCTGCAACATAAAAGGGCTTCTGGAAATTAACTACTAGAGCTCTGCTGGGACTCTTCTTCACCTCTAACCTCCTTCACAAAGATCTCAGAAGGAATACATCTTGATTCTCTAGTGGATTCTAACTCTACAATTTAGTTTGGAATTAGCTAAAGCCCTGTAATCAAACTACTTATGTAATAGCAGTCAGCTTATAATAAAACTATAAAGTGGAAGTAGGCTTCGTTAGCAGCCGAACCACTACATAAATCTTCTGTCTATTTTCCTTTATTACTTCTTTTCTATTTCTATGATCTGTTATATTGCTCTGTGAAGACAGAGCTGGTGCTTTCAAATATAAACCAAGGTGTTGAACCATTTTCTGGATCAACATTTTGGTGCTTTTACTGGGAAACGACAACCCAGGATCTAGATCTGGCTATCTACTTTGGATTCCATAGGTCCAGAAGTTAGATCTCCACTTTCAATCTAGAACCCAGATCTAGCTATCTACTTTAGATTGCATAGATCCAGAAGTTAGGTCTCTAATATCTGCTTAAAAATATAGTTGTCTTACAAAGTCAAATGGCTTGCGAAAGGAAAAGGACCGCCTTAGATAGATCCATAGGGGCAGCAATAACCGCGGAAAGAGTTAGTACCCAACAGGCTGAAGTAAATGTTGCAGGCTTTGGAAATCAAGCACCAGGGTCCTCTAGTCAGCATAAAGTTGTTATTAGAGATGAGTTGAATAAGATAGCTGAGGAAATCAACCAAAAAATGGAAGATAGTCAAAAGGCTCTAATAAAGAAGCTCAACGCCCTAATAACTCTTCAATCAAATCTCGTTCAGAGAACCATCCCTGAACCATCTAATGCCATGGAATAGGAAAACTCCTCTGATTCCGGCTTACACAAGGGAAATGGAAAACAGTCGTTAAGACGGGTGACAACAGGATATATAACTTGGAAGCAAATGTGGACACCCGAATTGACCCGAGACAACCAAATCTAAATTTGAATTAAGGGGATAAAACCTTACTTGAGGATGTGGCTGTAAACCTCTTTGATTCGGAGGGCGTAGAGTAGGATGATCAGGTAGAGGAAGGTGCCAATGCATGTGATAACATTAGAAACATCCGAACTTCCCCATCTAGGCCAAACGCAAGCTAACAGGGTCCCATGGGGATGGCCCTCCCAAAGATAGGACGGTCTATGCATCAACCCACGCGCCAAGATCGTTTGCTGAACCAAACACTTGGCGCATTGACCGACTGCCGCCCCCAAGACCACCGGCCATCAAAGGCATATATAACAGACATACTCAAGCAACCGATGGACGAGAGTAAAAGTCAGAAAGGCGATGAGTGGGGATTTGCCCCAAGTTGGACCCCATTTACCTACGAGATCCTAAATGAAAGGTACCCAGACAAGTTTACCATGCCAACCATCCCCTCCTATGACGGGACTAAGGATCTGAAACCCAATTTGTACAAACATATTTGGTATATGGACGAAGCCAACGCTTCGAAAGCCGTGCGTTGCCGATGTTTTTCCATCTTCCTAGAAGGCGTTGCATCCATATGATTCACCAGACATCCCCCAAGATTTATCGCTACTTTCGATCAACTTGCAACAAAGTTCCATGAACAGTTAGGACTTCATACTACCTAACCAAAGGACGTCATGTCCATATCAGGATTGGTTCAATTGCATAATGAGTCATTGAGATCATTTAAGAGCAGATTCAACATAGAAGTAACAGAGGTGAGTAAGCCTAATGAAGACATGGCTTTTATGGCCCTAATCCGTATTCACCTAGAGATAGAGTTAGGGAAATGGATCAAGATGAACAGCCCACCAATAAGAAAGGTTTCAACCATAAAGCAAGCCAATACTTGAGGTTGGAAGAGGCGCAAGAGATGGAAAGAAAGGCTGCTGGAATACAATAAACGAGCACTGAGTAGAATGGCATCACATCTAATTAGAATTCACGCAACCTTGGAAATAGTCAAGGGACCGCAGGGAAGAATGGAAACTAGAAGAAAGAAAATCGAAACCCTGGCAAGAAAAATGTGGTGGCCGTAGCAAAAGGTTTAGAGAGTTTGGACTAGGAGATTGTACCCCCTGAATGAAACCTCAGAGAATATATATCTCACAATGCAAGAAACTGAAGAGTATAGGAAACCCCTCAAGAAGGAGGCAACGGAGCAGCAGAAGCGCTCAGGGAAATTCTGCCGCTTCCATGAGACACACAGGCACAACATAAATGAATGTCGCCGCCACAAGGACCTTGTTGAAGGATTGATCTGCGACAACAAGCTTCAACAATATGTAAAAGGGCCGTGAAAACCCTGTCAGGCTATAGTCTTTCAACCACCTAGAGAGCAAGGAAATCAGGCTAGAACTAGTGACCAAGGGTCGAAACGAACTAACCAAAGGCTCATTATCGAAACAATATCTGATGGGCCGCATCCTGCACAAAGAAGCTCAGGGGAAATGGAAAGATATGTAAGCTTGCTAAAACATGTCTCGAAAGGGTCATGTTTGACGATAGATGGCGAAACTCCGGTCAAGCAGCAGAAAGTGCTGCGCAATGATATAATATTTCGCGATCATGCTACAAGAAGGAATTGAAGCACCAACTCTTAATCCAATGGAAATAATAGTGGGAATCGGACCTGCAGTTGTCAACTGAGTATTGGTTGACAATGGATACTAAGTTAATATACTTTTCAAGCGCACCTTCTATCAAATGAAGATAGGTATGAAAAGTGTAGTTGTGTGCCAAACGAAATCCAGGGATTTACAAGAGAACTTAAGCAGCTGGTGGGAACCATTGACCTACCAGTAGAACTCGGAGAGGAAGAATGACGAGTCACCCTCATTCGGAATTTTGTGATTGTAGACGATATGTCAACATAAAATGCATTTCTAGGAAGGCCTGCGTTAGTCGACTTTAAGATAGCAATGGCTTAATAGTGCCTCATAATGAAATTCCCGACCGAGCACAGAGTCGGGATTGTGAAAGGAGAGCAAAGCATTGCTTGTGAATATTACATTGCATAATTGCATGAATCTAGAAGAAAGGAGAAAGGAAAGGATGTGGGAAAAGCTCTCCACATCCGAGAACCCTCTGAATAGCAATTATAGAACCGATCCTGGCTTGGGGACCATAGCCGGTTTGATAAGGCTTTGGACCCTAGGGAGAAGAGCTTAGGGAAGGATAGGGCAGCACTAGATGAACTAACGGTGTCTGCCCCGGTAAGTATAGATGACCCGACGTGGGTCCCGAGAAACGGATCGCAACTTGGAAACAAGATGCGATCGGAATCAACCAAATTCCTTCGCGCCAACTTAGATGTATTTTCCTGGACGCATGCCGATATGTGTGGAGTATCACCCGAAATTGCTTGTCACGCCCTTAACATTGATACCAAATTCACTCCAGTAAAGCAAAAGAAGCATAGCTTAGGCTCTGAATGGTCCAAGGCTTTGATAGAAGAGGTGGATAAGCCAATAGCCAATGGTTTCATCCGGGATGAAAACCTACCCGGGTGGGTATCGAATCTGGTACCAGTCAGGAAGTCTAATGTAAAATGGCGCACCTGTATTGACTTTTCAGACCACAACAAAGCCTATTCAAAGGACAGATTTCCACTCCCAAAATCGATCAACTGGTGGATGGATAAGCGGGACACAGATTGTTGTCATTTATGGAGGCATACTCGGGCTATAACCAGATCCTAATGCATGAACCAGATTAAGAAAATACCAGCTTCATTGCTGAACTAGGACAATACTACTATAGAGTAATGTCATTTGGTTTGAAGAATGCAGGGGCCACATATCAAAGACTGGTGAATATAATGTTCAAGCGTCAAATCGGGAAAACTATGGAAGTTTACCATAGTTTATGTGGACGACATTTTAGTCAAATCCAGAGTAGCCTATAACCACCTAGATAATCTTACTGAGATGTTTGAGATACTCCGAAAGTACGCAATGAAGCTTAACCCACTTAAATGTCATTTTGGGGTGGATTCCGGGAAATTCTTGAAATTCATATTGAGTGCCCGGGGCATCGAAGAAAATACGGAACAAATAACGGCATTACAAGAAGTCCAAGCCCTTAAGAATAAGGGAGAAATTAAAATTTTGAATGGAAAAGTCGCAGCACTAAGCCATTTTTATCTCAAAAGCTACGAACAAGTATATACCATCCTTTAACGCGTTGAAGAAGGGAAAGAAAAACTTTGAATGGAGTAAGGCTCGTCAAACAGCCTTCGAGGAACTACTGCGACACATGAAAACTCCTCCGGTCTTATCAAAACCAGACGATGGAAAAGACTTATTCATTTACTTAGTGATTTCCCCACATGCGTTGAGCGCAACTCTCATACGGGAAGAAGCAAGGATCCAACGACATGTGTGCTATATTAGCAAGCGATTCACCAGAGCCGAAAAGAATTACCTGAAATTAGAAAAGCTGCATACTGCCTTTTGATCGCATACCAAAAACTGCAACCATATTTCCAGGCTCATCCAATTACAGTACTAAACGACCAGCCATTGAAACAAGTTTTATTCCGGCCAAAGATATCTGGGCGATCACTTAAGCGGAACATAGAATTTAGTCAGTATGATATCACTTACCATCCAAGGAAGGCAATCAATGGGAAAGCCCCAGCTGATTTCATTGCTGAGTTCACAATAAGGGATGGTGAAAAGGAAGTTTAGTCATAAGTAGACACACAATGGAAGCTTTTTATTGATGGAGCATCGAACATCTCCTGTTCGGGTGTAGGGAGAGTGCTTGAAACTCCCGAGGGGCGAGCTATTAGCTATGCTCTACGTCTGGAATTCCCAGCTATAAATAATGAGGTAGAGTACGAAGCACTGATCGCAGGGTTGAAAGTTGTGGAGGAGCTCAAAATAAAGTCCATTCATATATATAGTGACTCTCGGCTGGTTGTATGCCAAGTGAAAGGAGATTATCAAGCACGCGGCGAGAATCAGGCTCCATATCTCTCCAAAGTGCAAGAGTTACTGAGCGACATCGAACACTACACCATAACCCATATACCACGGGAGCAAAACACCAAGGTAGACTTTTTGACCAAGTTGAAAAGCCCTAAAGAAGCACAGTCGCTGGGAGTTGTCCCAGTAGAAACCCTAACCAATCCAAGCTTTAACGAAATGGATGTAAAATGGATTCTCGAGACCACTGTGGAACTGGACACGTGGATGACACCAATAAAAGATTACCTTCTGGCAGGAAATCTTTTGGGAGAACCAAACCAACGAAAAAAATTACTCGGGAAGTCACCGCAGTTCATGATATAGGTGGAATACCCTATCGAAGGGGATTCTTAACCCTCTTCTCAGGTGTGTGACCAAAGATTAAGCGCACCAAATCCTGGAAGAAGTGCACGAAGGCGGGTGTGAAGACCACACCAGGGGCAGACGTTAGCAAAGAAGGTCCTTTGGTATGGGTACTTCGGGCCAACAATAAACCGTGATGCCGCAGATTATGCTAGGAGATGTGATCGTTGTCAGAGATTTAGCAAGATTAAGAGAACTCCATCAACAGAGTTAACACAAATGGTCAGCCCATGGCCGTTTGCGATATGTGGGATCAATTTGATTAGCGTCCTTCTGATGGCAAAAGGAGGAGCCAAATATGCAATAGTGGTCGTTGATTATTTCACGAAATAGGCCGAAGCGAAACCATTGGCCACCATAACCACAAATAATGTTATTAACTTCATTACTAAAAAATATCATTTGTAGGTTTAGCCTGCCATAGAAAATCATCACTGATAATGGAACGCAGTTCGAAAACGCTGAGTTCAAAGACTTCTACAAGCGCTTTTGAATTGTGAAAAGCTTCTCCACAATGGCTTACCCATAGGCAAACGGGAAAGTGGAAGCAATAAACAAGATCATCAAGTCCACCATCAAAAAGTGATTGACAAAAGCAAAGGGATACTGGGTTGATGAGCTTCCACTCGCGTTATGGGCATATAGAACAACACACAAAGCTGTTACTGGCCATACTCCATTCGCATTAGCATATGGCTCAGAAGTTACGATTCTTGTCGAACTAGAAGTCCCCTCTCACCGAAGGCTGAATTTCAATAAAAAACAAAACGAGCAACTCCTACTCGAATCAATTGACATGGTCAATGACAAGAGAGAGGAAGCAGAATTAGGAATCGTCGCCCACCAAAAAAGGGTCGCACGATACTACAACCCCAAAGTTTACAGTCAAACCTTTGAAGTTAGCAATCTCGTGCTGAAGCAAGTTTACTCAGTCTCGAGAGCCTTCGGAACGAATTGGGAAGGACCATTCGTCATTCGTCAAAAACTTGGAGCCGGGACATTCAAGCTAACGACCGCCGACTAGATCGCAATTCCCAGAGCTTGAAATAGCATGTCGCTCCACCGTTATTTCATTCAAAATCAACTTATGTACTGTTCTAATTTTCAACGAATAAGCCATTACGGGAATGCCGGTGGCGTTGTAAATAGGCAAAGAATCTTCCATGCTTTCTTTTAATAAAGTTTTCTTTTGAGTCATTCAAATTATGTGCATAGTAATTACCCGACGATTCGACGGGGGCATACCGACTCGAACTGTCGGCTCAGGGGAACCCAATTCTGGCCCTCTGAAGAATGATGCCTCCCTAGCGGCATCAAGAGGGCCATGGGCTCAAGTCTTTCACGTCGCCCAGAAATGGGCGATGCCAAAGGTTTCAGATTAAAGTTTATCGCATCACCTAAAGGTAGGCGATACCGAGGACCTCTCGACACAAGCTTCTCGATTTGCATGGATATAGGCAATGCTAAGGATCCCCAGATTCAAGTTTCTCGCATCGTTCGAAGGTAGGGGATGCCAAGGAACTCTCGACGCTAGCTACTCATGTTGCCCGGAGATAGTTAACACCGAGGAGCCCCAAATTCAAGTTTCCCATGTCTCCCGAAGGTAGACGACGTCGAGGAACTCTCGATGCAAACTTTACTCATTGCCCGGAGATAGGCAATGCCGAGGATCCCAAGGTTCAAGTTTCTCGCATCACCCGGAGGTTGGCAACGCCGAGGAACTCTTAATTCAAGCTCCTCGTGTTACCTGGAGATAAGCAATGCCAAGGAGCCTGGATTCCAGTTTCTTGCGTCGCCTATAGATAGGCGATGCCGAGGAACTCTCGATGAAAGCTTCTTGCATTGCCCAGATATAGCAATGACAAGGAGCCCTGGATTCAAGTTTCTCACACCGCTTGTAGACAGGCTACCCTGAGGAACTCCCGATCAAAGTTTCTCACGTTGCCCGCAGATAAGCAATGTTGAGGAGCCCCATATTCAAGTTTCTCGCGTTGCCCGGAGGTAGCGACACAGAGGAACTCTCACGCAAGCTTCTCGTGTTGCCTGGAGATAGGCAATGCTGAGTAGCCCTAATTCGAGTTTCTCGTGTCGCCCAGAGACAAGCGACGCAGAGATACTCTCGAAGCAAGTTTCTCATGTTTCCCAGAAATAGGTAACGTCGAGGAGCCCCAGATTCAAGTTTCTCGTGTCGCCTGGAGATAGGCGATGTCGAGGACCCGACGCAAGTATCTCGCATTGCCCCGAGATAGGCAACACCGAGGAGCCCCATATTCAAGTTTCTCACGTAGCTCGAAGATAGGCGACATCGAAGAACTCTCGATGCAAGTTTCTTGCGTTGCTCGGAGATGGACAACGCCGAGAAGCCCCATATTTAAATTTCTCACGTCGCTCGAAGATAGGAAACCCCGAGTAAATCAAGAAGCAAGTTTCTCACGCCACCCAGAGATGGGCAACGCCGAGGAACTCCCGATTTCTAGCTTCTTGCATTTCTCGGAAACTTTGGATACTTAGAGTTTATTTGGAGTGAACAGCTTTGTGAACTCGGGGGCATTTACCTGCATAAAGATAAAACCACATGAATGCAAAGAGTCCACAAGTCCGGTCATTTCAAACAACAATAAACTCACAGGTTTTATCTCAAAAGTTAACAAGAATCCTAAGCGAGAGTTAACTTCCTAAAGAAAATTTGAAGATTTCTAAACAGGATTAAGAAATTTTGAGAGTCTTCGGATGTTTTATGAACTTCTAAACAAAAATCTCTAAGTGTTGTTAGTAAAAGCATGAAATGAAACGCATGTGTGCATATAGAGTATGTATGAAAAGATAGACAAAGTTATAAGTCAAGATACCATTGCATTGTTTGTAATTTTATAAACACAAAATCAAAATGTGGGGGCTATACCCACACAACAGCGGCCAACAAAGAAAATTTACAGACTCCACGACCGAGACCCAAATTGCAATGCTTGGGTATAAGGACTCAAAAAAGTACACAACAAGTCAAGTCGCCCACGAGCTATACAACTTTTTGCCACTGCTTCCTTTCCTACCTCTAGTAGGCAATTTTGGCTTCTTTTCTAGAGAGGTGTCACTGTCGGTAATGTTAACGTGTATTTCCATAGCGATCTCCTCCTCCTCCGAGTGCTTTCTAGTAGAGCTGCCCGACCCCTTGCACTTCCTCCGCTTACGAGAACTCTTCGAGGCCTTGGCCACCTCCACTTTCTCTTTCCTGATAGCAACCAAGTCGTGCGAAGTCTTCGATGGCTTCTCTATAGGAGTGTCCTGCACTTTGGCCTCAACGGTAGTCATATCGCCCTCAAGGGACGTCAAAGGATCATCCAGACCATGAAGTTCCTCAATCTTTTCAACCTTCAGTCCCAGTTGCGAGCTTGGTGTTGATGTAGGGACAAGAACAACAGGAACTGACATAATTTCAGAAGATGTAAAGGTAACAGTATACACAAGCGCCGAGGTAACTGGCATGTCAATAGGAAGAGTAGAGGGACCTATAAGATCGAAAGGAAAAACATTAAACTCTTCTTGCTACAGTGGCATAAGATGGAGTCCCCCGAATTCGAGGGAGGAGTGATCATTATCTACACCAGAGATGGGATCGCGCATAGCAACTTCAGACTCATTTCCTTCATCATCTTTACAAATCTTCACCGCATGGGGAGTGACATCGAGCCTCGAACTTGTCGGCTGATCATGAAGCTGCCCCGAAGGTTCGCGCACATCAGAGATCAGAGATTTGGCAGGTACATCTATGGTAACCATCGGAGTTGCTTCGATAGTTTCCATCTCCAGTTCAGCTCAGAGAATTTCTCGGCCTTCGAGAAACACCTTCTTGGATTGCTCATTAATATAGGCATCCCGCAACTCCGGTATATACATCACCTTTTTCAGCAACGAAACAGGAATTCCTCCAAACAAGGATAAGAGTGCATGGGAACTTCGGGCCGAGATAAGAAAGACTCCCTGATGCAATATAAAATTGACATAGAAATTCAGGATCATCGAGTCTAGTTTCTCCATCTTCCAGTTAAAAGTATGCTGAAGTTCTAGATAATTTGCTGTCACCGTAGCCTTCTCCGTCTCAATTGCAGTCTTGTCAGCATTAAGTTGTGTGACCTGAGCTTGTAGTCCTGCAATTGTCCCCTGCCACTCCTCAATTGTCTAGGCCTGACTGAAGATTGTTTTAGTATGCCCCTATACAACCAGATTATGGTCGACAATTATCATGGCTTCGACAATTGTGTCGTGGGCAACCACATCTTCCTTCAGCTTGGCTTTTTCCACATGCGTCTTCTTGATTTCGTCTCTCCAGAGGATTTCGGCTCTCCCATGCACATGTTTAATCTCCTACATCAAGATGGCAGTCCTCGTACTGTCCCGAAGCACTGCCTCTTTTTCCTCCTCCAGTTGTTTAATTTTAGCATCCCGCTCGGTTAGCGCATTTCCAAAATGATCTTTTTCGGCTTTGGAGGAGAGGATCTCCTGATAGTACTTCCTATTAGTATCAGCTAGTTGTTTATAGAGCCTCTCCCACTTCTTGCCCTGCTCCAAATTAGCCTAAATTCCTTGAAGGTGCGGCATTAAGTGTCCTTCCGAGTGGGATGAATATCCATATCGAACTTAATGCCTTTTAGAAATCAACCCGGAAGGGCCGCCTCAAGCTTAGGTGGACCTGCGGGAAGAATATATTCCGGCCTCTAATGGGGATGAGAAGGGACAGGGATAGCAGCAATAGTAGAAGAAGATGAGATGTGCGTTGATGGCGGAATAGGGGTAGAATAAGTGGCAATACCTTGTCCCATTGACATATGTTTTGGAAAAAGTTCGGAAGAATGGGAGCAATGATCGAGCTTAGACTTCTTTGATAATCTTCCCTTTCATCATGGGACCGTTTTCTTCCATAACCGCCTCTGTATGAGCAATACTTATTCTTTTCCTCCTGATGGTGGTCTCCTGCCTCAAGTTCTTTCCTCCACTTATATTCTTCCTTCGACTCTCGGGCTTGGTGGCGACAGAAAGAACGCTTCGAGTACCCTTGTGAATCTGTGTAATCCTCGAAGTCGTCTTAAAGACCATGCCCACTCGTCATACCTAAAATAAAGCATACAGGAGAAACCTCAGAAACACTTAAAGAACTAAGCAAACATGTGAGAGAATGGAAAATAAACATAAGTGCAATCCTAATATGTCGTGTCATGTATTCCTAAAACGAGCCTAAGACGTCATCACAAACCAGAGCGAACGATTGTAGGTAGGGGAATAAGGATGACTTCGATTGTCGTAGGCCGAGGCAGACTGATGGATGGCGTAATACCGCCAGAACAGGATGGCATCACATCAAAGTTGAAGTTGTCTTTCATGAGGGCATCAAAATTGACGAATACATCGCTAATATCTCCAAAATCTACCCTGGTAGCTTAACCGGGGGAATCATGAAATTTACTGGCCTCTGGGGCCTTGTCTTTGTCATTAGTATTGGAAGGGGCTAAATCCGAAAGAACGGGACTCATGCCCGATGTCTCGTCACATGACTCTGAATCCTCGCCTTCGGACACTGACATATAATAATTGTCGGTTGTGGATTCATCACTACTGATTTCAAACTCTCCTTCCTCCTTCCCCGAGTCCATCACGGCTTTCCCTTCTCTCTGCCTGGGCTCAGTTTCTAATTCCTCTTGGATCGGAGACATTCTAGTGGAACTTCTTAGACCAGCTGCGATACCTTTCTAATAAGTCTCATCGAGCGGACTTTCAGAGGGGCCACCTATTTCACGACCGTCATTAGAATCATGTGAAGAAGGAGAAGGCCTTGAACGAACTCTGGCTCGGTTGGGAGAAGGAGCTTCAATTCAAGCAACAGATCTGCTTGGAGCTAACAACCCGAATTGGCATAAGTTCTCGTCAGTAAGCAAAGCGCTTTGCTCCTCGACTTCAATAGCTTTTAGAGTTTGGCAAACTTCACTAAGAGCCATGTCTCTATTTGGTCTTGGAATAACTGTAAAAAGAAAGCAATCAATTAGAAACATTATCACACCACCTCAAAGCTTGGCAAAAGGAGATTAGGGAAACTTACCTCTTGTGTCCCATCGACGATTAAACCTCTCGAGGCACCTAACGAAGAAGTACCACATCATGAATTGAGATAGGTTTCTTTGCAGACAAAAAATGGTCTATGGATTTTGCTGGTCCTCGATTATGATTAGGGAGGGGTAATCGTTTCTTCCCTCGATAGCTAAGAAATATCACAACTCGTAGAAACTCGGAGTGCAGTGGAATGTCCGCATAAAGAGGATGTGCAGGCAAGTGAGGATGGCATAATCGTTTAGGTGAAGCTGGAATGGGGAAATCCCTAAGTTTGATAGATTTTCACGAAGAAAGTCATTGAAGGGGGGCACGGCTTCATTCAGACACATGAACCAATGGGAAGTTGTAAACCCAGGGGGAGGCATGTGAGCAAACTCATCCTTTTTCAGAAGGCGCATGCCCTGTACGGGGATCCCGTGCTGTAAACAGATGTTATGAAGAACTTTGGCGGAGATCACCGAAGGGGCTTTTTTAGGCGGATTAAGTAAAACTCAAAAGTTGGGTGGTGTACTGTCCACGGTCGGCCCAACTAGAACTAGTTGACCGAACTCGACTTCTGAAGTAGATGACGATTCGGCTTCAAAAAGTGTCGGACTTCGTCCACTCGACTTGCGACGTGTGGATGGTTGTTTCATTCTATATGACATAACTCGCGTCTGTGAAAGCTCAGGTAATTCTATTGGAAAATCTATCCTACTCTTACGAATTTCCCCCATCACACTTGAACTACGTCACAACATTGACTTGGGATTAGTATGCCAGATTTCAAGTATGAATTGGGGCAAGTTTAGTGAGCTGTCTGTATGAGGTAAATTTGATGTCCAAAGCACCGCCAACGGCCCATCATGTGTAGATAGTTCGTTTGCAGTGAAAGGAGAGAAAAACTTCCCGTAAAATCTTGCTTCCGACTTTTGGTTATACTGCTTGCACGCTTACCGTTGTCGAACTATGATTGATAACGGACCCATTATCTGAAGCAATATAAGAAACCCTTCTCATTGTAGGGACACCAAGCATGAAATGGGTAAAACAAGTTAAGCCCAAGTTCTCAGAAGAATCAATGTCAACTGATGAAGCGTTATACAAGCGACGTCCGTAGACTAGTTGCAAGCCAATTCTAGTCCGATGGTCAAAGATAGCAAAACAAATCGAATCTTAGGCCAAAATACGAATCTCATTCCGAAAAACGACTCAAGACTTGATCTCCAATATTTCTCCAAAGAACCACAATCAGAACAAAATTTTGCAGACAACGTCGCGAGCTAAAACTAGGCGTTAAATCGTCATACCAACATTGCAATCAACTCTCAACCAAACAAAAGTACCTCAATCATCTAAATTGAACAAGAGTAGTTACAAATTAAACATGGCAAGCTGCAAACTAGGTCGTGGGCGAGCTACTAGAGGATTGGCTCGTGTACAACAAAGCAATAAGTCGGCTACACCTTAAAATTGAGCAAAGCGGGCCGGCTAGGATTCAAAGGCGTTGATGGGTAGGTTACACCTCAAAATCACACGAAGCAGGTCGGCTAGGGCTTAGATTTGTGGATCAGTTGCAGCACGAGATGGAGCCCAAGCAAGATGATGGCAAGGTGGTCTAGGCGGTAGGGCAAATCAACAAGAACTCGTTCATGGAGAATCATCGAAAGAGATGGATCGTTCGGAGAGATTGCAGATGATTGGGTCGAATGAGGAAAAAGAGATAAACTCGGGTATATGTAGTCAAAAAGAAGTGAAAAACTTTCTAAGTGTTCGGGTCGCATGCGACCCAACCTATCTTGGTCGTTCGCGACTCGACTTGGCATCGACCTGAGAAAAAATATTTCTAAGAGATAGGTCGCCAGCGACCCATCTCACATGGGTTGCTAGCGACCCATCATAAAAAAAGAGAAGAAAAATGTATATAATATAGATGAAAATTTGAATGCCTTGTATATTTGTGTACTCAAAAAAGAAATCTCTATCCATCCACTTCAGAATCAGACAATTTCGACTGCTCATCAGTCTAAGACAAGTCGAGGCAAGCAACAATAGCTAGAACTGAAGGAAAATAATCGATGGTTTTGGGCTAGTCTATGCGTAGAGCTCTGATACAACCATTTGAAAGTTAACTAATGGATATGGGAAATGATAACTTCCAGAGCATGCCTTGTTTACAACGAAGACATACTCTGGGGAGCAAATGTTATCCGGGTTTTTAACCCAGCAGATACCGACAGTAAGTGAGGAAACCTTAAGCGGTGTGATGATTCAAGAACTAACCAAAGATGTTACGACTAAAGTTCGACAAGGACCAAGCTACATGGTTAAAATGACGACAAAAATCAACGAAGCCAAGAGACCGGCTTCCCTGTGAATCAACAAGGGTTTAAGTATAAGTAGCTAGCGACTGGCCATCAGCATGTGACTACAAAGACGAATGCCCGACAAGACATCTTCGGTTTTGGAATACAGGACAGACCTCTGTGGCCGAAACAACAACAACCCATGTACTCCTTAAAAACCACGAACAAGAAAGCTATGAAATACGACTAAAGAAGGAAGGATTAGCGGGTGAAAGTAGACTAAGTCCATGGGTCGCCAGCGACCCATGGCCCATGGGTCGCCTGCGCCGCGACTAATGGAGTTTAGCAATTTTCGACTGCTGAATCCCCTTGGGTAGCATGTACCATACTTGAGACTTAAAAGTGACGAGCTAGGCCCAGAAGCCCTCCAAACTCTATAAATAGTATACCTCCTACAACATAAAAGGCGTTCTGGAAACTAACTACTGGAGCTCTCTGGGAATCTTCTTCACCTCTAACCTCCCTCACAACGATCTCAGAAGGAATGTACCGTGATTCTCCAGTGGATTCTAACTCCTGAGATCCAATTTAGTCTAGAATTAGCTAAAGCCTTGTAATCAAACAACTTTTGCAATAGCAGCTAGCTTATAATAAATCTACAAAGTGGACGTAGGCTTTGTTAACAGCCGAACCACTATAAAAATCTTCTTTATATTTTCCTTTATTGCCTCTTTTCTAGTTCTGAGATCTATTTTATTGCTCCGTGAAGACGAAGATGGTGCTTTCAAATCTAAACATGTTAGTCCATTTTTTGGGTTAACATTATGTAAACATACATAGATATCAGGTAATAAATGAACTATTTGTTCATATGCATAAGTTTTGTTTGGCTAACGTTTAACCTTTGGCTGACTCGGGCCTACCAGACAATATAAACCATTAATCTAATATCTATTGGACACTCCTCTTTTGGACAATCTATCCTTAACTATTTGTCAAGTACTTCTCTTCTGAACGGTCTATCCTTAACTTAATCATCTCCCAGGTCATCCTGATCCTAATGGTTTTTCGGGCTCAGCAATAACCTATTTGTATACAAACATATATTCCTTGCGGTGTGTAACCATAATTTTAGTCAACTGTGACCAAGTCCTACACACTGGAATGTTTAACAACAATTAGCTGGGACCAATAGGTAATGTATAGGGCACGACCCTATACCAGTCCCATCCCATATTCTAATATCTGAGTCATTTTCATTTAGGGATCCCTTCCCATAATTTTCCTTGAAAACATTTTCAAAATGATTTAAAACCTTTAAATCAAACTAACATAAGGAGAATATGTAATCTTTATGCTTTACTCAAAATCGCGCTGCCATGTTATACACACACACACTTTACTCAAAACCTTTATTGATGAAAACATTCAAACATTTGAAAGTACCCCTTTCGATTCCATTGAAAGTACCCCTCTCTAAACCTTTGAAAGAATCTCTTTCGAAACCAAGTAAAATCCTTCGTTTATTTAGGCCAAGAGCCCAAAACCTTTCCTTTCGAAATCATGCTTCAAACCTTTTGAAACCATTGAAAATCTACCTTTCGAAATCATTAAAACCTTGGACATCCTATTTTAAAACACTTAAAAACATTGCCTTAGAAAACCATAGAAAAACCCTCCATTTCAACCCTTTCGAAACCTTTCAGAAAATATGACCTTTAGACCTTGTCGAAAGCTACCTTTCGACCTTGTCGAAATGTTGGCTTTCGACCCCTTTTGAAACCATTCAATAAATAATACCTTTCAAAAGCATTAAACCTTTAAAACATAAACCTTTCAAAGCTCTTTGGGTTCAATTTAGAAACATGTGGAAAATCCCCTTTCAAAACCTTTTGACCTCTTCGGAAGCTTAGCCTTCGACCTCTTCAAAAGCTTCACTTCGAAGGCTTAAAACATAACTTTTAAAACAATTGGCTCCATCCTTATTAATACTTCAAAACACCTTTTCAAAACCTTAGGTTGTACTTCAATTAGAATAAAAAGGGTAAAACATCTAAGTCGAAAGCTTCATTTCGAGAGCATGGGAGTAGTGGCTGGTTTTTAAATGACAAGTATACCTTTCGCCTTGTCGAAAGCATGACTTTGAAAGGTAGAAAGGCAGTTACTTTTCGACCTCGTTGATAGCTTTAAACCTTTATTTTAAATATTTGACCCGGTCGAAAGCAACTAAGTCGAAAGCTTCTTTTCAAAAGCAAAGTAGACATTACTTTTGTCTTATAAAAGAAACATACTCCAACCTCTTTGGAAACTAAGGTATCGACCAAGTACCCTTCGACCTTGTCTAATACGTTACCAAGTAACTTTATACCATATGCATTGGCTTCGAAAGCAATGACGTCGGAAGGTCGGGGTCGGAAGCTTTAATGCCGAAAATGGTTCAAATATGCTAAAAGTATGATTTTCTTGTTTTCAACTTAAAAGAGATAACTTTTCAATTAACCTGCCTTTTTTGTCAAATTCTTATTAATTAATAAACCCTTTTCAGAAATGTTTTGCTAATAATTTCGGAAATAAATAATGATTTTATTTTATAAAATGCCCCTTCTCCTTAATTAAATATATAAAACATTTAAGTCCCATACCTTAAATAATTTTATAAATTCATCAAAACGGTTAGGAAAAATTTGGAAAAATTCCATAAAGTCTATTTTGATATGTTACCAACATATAAAAATTTCAAATCCAAATAATTATTACTTAAGCCGTAAATAATTTATAACCCAATAAATTATTTTCTTCGCTAAAGAATTAATATAAATTTCATATTAAATCAGAAAATTTTGAAAATTAAAATCCATCTCTAAAATATCATTTCTGACCTATATTTAAATTTTTAAGCCATTTGGATGTCATTTAATAGGGTTTTCATATCAAACATCTCATATAAACTTATATGAACATATATAATTCATCAACAAGCATATGTAAAAATTTAATCATCCAAAATATAGCATAAACTTTCAAAAACATTTCGGATATAACTTAAAATAGAAAATCATTAGAAAATGGGAAGTAGTAACCTTTCACCTTAGCTTTGAGATTAAAGGATGTGAGATTTGATGTTGAATTAGTTGATTAACTTCTTTCTCTTGAACCCTAGCTTTATCTTCTCTTGAGAATGGAAATGGTGGCCGACCTTTATATATTTTAGTTTGCTACAATGAAAATGAACATGCTCATCTCCTAAGGATTTAGGGTATAAGCCTTTCCTATTTCCCATTTTACCCTTCCTTATTTCCTGACACATTAGTTCATGTTATTTCATTTTGATTCTTATTCAACATGGCGCGGCTACCTTTAGATGAATCAAATCTCAATTTATTAATCCTCACAATATTTTATATAATTTAGCTAGTTCAATATCCTAAATAATGTTATAAAAATATGTGGTGTTACAACCCTAAGGTGAACGAAGATCTCCTGCTCGAGTCTCTCAATTTGGTTGGTCAGAAAAGGGAAGAAGCGCAATTAAGGGTTGCTGCTCACTAGAAGAGAGTAGCACAGTACTTCAACGTCAAGGTTCGCAACCGTAATTTTGAAGTAAGGGATCTTGTTCTGAAACAATTTCTCCCAAGTACAGGAGCGATTGGCCAGAACTGGGAAGGACCACACGCGATCAACCAGAAGCTTGGAGATGGAACATTCAAGTTGGCAACCGTCGATGGAATCCCTATCCCTCCTACATGGAACAGTGATCTACTTTGGCACTACTACATTTAGTTTTCCTTCATTTGTTTTTGCAAATAAGCCACCTAAGGATATCAGGTGCACTGTAAATAGGCGGGACTTGCCGCTCTTTTCATTCACAAATAAAGTTAGCTTCTTAAACCAATGGAACAGTATTCTTGTAAGAAATACTCCTATGTCATGTGATTAGCAGCACCGACCTTCTGAGAACTGGTGTTACCCAGAGATAGTGAAACTTGGAAGGTCAAAATCGTCGGGTTAATGGAGAAAATCGACCACAACCTTCTAAGAATCGACATTGCTCGAAGATAGGTGATGCCGAGAAGGTCCAAACAATTGAATTGACGATGCAAATCGACCCTAACCTTCTAAAACCAACATTGCTTGGAGATAGGCGATGAAGGGAAAGTCCAAACCACCGGTTCCATGGTGAAAATCGACCCTAACCTTTTAAGAACCAACATTATGTAAAGATAGAAAATGCTGAGAAAGGCCAAATTTCCGTATTGACGGTGAAAATTAACCCTAACCTTTTGAGAACCGACGTTGCTTGGAGATAGGCGATGCCGGGAAGATCCAAACTGTCGTGTCAACGGTGAAAATTGATCCTAACCTTTTGAAAAACGATGTTGCTCGAAGGTTGGCGACGTTAGGAAGGTCCAAACCACCAGTTCGGCTGTAAAAATCGACCCCAACCTTCTAAGAACCAATGTTATCTAGAGATAGGCGATGTTTGGAAGGTCCAAAGTAGTGGGTTGACCACGAAAATCAACCCTAACCTTCTGAGATGGACGTTGCCTGGAAATAGGCAATGTCAAGAAGACCAAACCATCGGATGGACGATGAAAATCAATCTCAACCCATTGACATTTGATGTAGCCCGAAGATAGGCGATGACGAGAAGGTTGGACAACTCAAGGATCGATAGGATAATTCGATCTCAACATATAGGGATTCATTATCGTCGAAGATAGGTGATGCTAAGAAAGACTCTTCGGATTAAAACTATCGATGTGCTAACTTTCAAAGATAGAAGCTGGGGCCTCATTGAACTCTATAACCCTTAGGAACCTGCCATTGCCAAGAGACGAGCGACGACAGCGGGTGAGATTGTTCTTGAGTTGATCAGGTCAGTCGATTCTAACTTGTAAATGTCAACCGTTGCCTAGAGGTAGGCAAATTCATGGGAAAGTCACTAAAAGTTAACCATTAGTATTCTAGATTCCAAAGATATATACTAGAACACGACCGGATTCTCAAATCTAAAGTTGGAAGAATTTGTTATTACAGAAGATGACGATGACACATTTTCATGACACATACATCAAGAATGACATTGTTAACTCCAAAGAATTCAGTTACGGCCCGGAAATTGACCACATCGAGGACATATCGCTTGGAATAGGGACTACCATGTAAACATGATTTCTACGTCAATGCTATCAACTAAGTAGGATACTCTCAATCAAAGATAAGCAAGGATAGTTGTGGAGAATCAATTGTCGAAATTATCAAACTTGCCTAATCCCAAAGTAGGATTGGAAAACGGACTGGGGGCAAGCTGACGGATTACCCATGACGTTTACACAAGTACCAAAACTCTAGCAGTTAGAATAATTAGCCCTATGAGCAGGGGCAAGCACAAAAATACTTGGTCGAAAAGAACTCGACCGAGCCTAGATGAAACTAGCCATAGAGTCGGCTAAACAACAATTCCTTTTTACCAAATGGAAAATTTTAATAGCTATAAAAGGAACTAAGTGATAGGATATATTTAAAGCAATAGTAGAATTTTTATTTTCATGCATAGAGTTGCAGCAAATAAGAATATTGCATAGAAACAGAAGGTATTTAATATAAGAGAAATTGCAGAGAGGACAGTTATATTATATACACAGACAGTTGTACACAAACAAGCATAGTACATAAAATAAAGACAAGTAAACTGAGGAGAGATTACATAACAAAGTTAATCTTTCATTACCAATCATTTTATCTACAATCAAATAACAAGGGATATACCCACACAAGCTTGGCCTATCCAAAACAAAAGGGAAAAAATGCAGACTCGGGCATGACAACACAAAAGACAGATTGTTGCGCCTATCGCCCTCAAGCACTTTTCATTTCTTTCCCTTTCTGCTGCCATTACCACCGGAGGAAGACTCTTGTTCCTTTTATTTTCATCTTTAAGTACCCTTCTAGGGGAATCTAACCTTCAGAATGAGTGGAATCTTCGCCAGTAGTAGAACCAGGCTCCCTAAATTTGCTAGCAGGTGATCAGCATGCTTCAGTGGCCTGGTCTTTAATGTAGGAATTCTATGTCTCGAGCCTACTGGCTTGGCGAGCAGGTTAGGTGACTCTAGATTCTTGCTTCACTTTTATTTCTCTATTTCTGCCCTTAATCTTGCAGCCATGATCTCATGATCTGTCGAGTTAGAAGCATTAATTGTCGTTACATCTTCCTCTTGGGACACTGAAACATCCTCCAAGTTCTCCAGGGAAGTTATCTTCTCAGAAACTAGTATTGGTTCAGAGCAGGAAGCAGGAACAATTACTATAAGCCCTATGGAGATAGTGGTAAAATAATGAAGATGGATTCAATTCCTAAGCCCTGTGTAGCAAAAGCAAAGGAGGCGGATGCAATTGACCTACAAGTCGATAGACAGAATAATAAAGTTTAGAAATGAACTCTAGATAGAACTGAAGCTTCTCGAATACCGAAGAGACACGAGAAATACCTTAGCCTGGGCATTTTTCTTGAACATCAACTTTAGATTCCCCTTCCTTCGTTATGTGCTCTTCGGTCTGGCCCATGGAAGAGAGAATGTAGGTTTCATGGATAAAAGTCATCATGGAAATCTTGCAAGTTCAGCAGTTTGTTCTGAGATAGTTTGATCCTGGGCCTGAATGATCCCATCTTTTTGTGTAAGAGCCTAGGCCCTCTCGTCAACCTGTTTCATGAACTCCACACCTTCAATAATGGAAGCTCTTAACCGGTCTTTATAGACAAGCTTGGCATTGGTTTGGCCACGATTCATCTCTTCAATAAACTCATCTGTGCGGGTTTTCACTTCAAGGGCTTAGTCCCTCTCTTTTATGAACCTTGAATAGGTTGTCCTCCCGACTCTTAATCAATCGCTCGAGATCAGCCTTTTTCAGACTCGAATGAGCAGATGTTGATGTAGTTAATCATATTCACTTTAAAGAGAGTGGCACACATCTTTTTCCGTTTAAACCCCACATCGAAATGCTTCTTGACACTTTGTAAGTCATGCTCCGCCATCTCTTTTGGGGTATCTAAGATGTCCTAATCGATTTTGACACCGCATAAGAAGAGAACAGAAAATGTAGCATGTAGGCATGGGGGACTAGCTCGAAGAGTAATTTTTTTGGCAAAAACACCTTTGGAGTGAGGGGTAGTAGCAGCAATAAGGGATTGGGAGGTTCAAAATTCTTGTAGTGAAGAAGTTTTAGCTTGCGTGTGAAGGAACATTGGTAGAAGAAGGCTCATGATGCTAGGTGGATTCTCTTTGGCATTTGGCAGCGTCATGGCACAGCTTAGACTCAGCCACTCTCTTCGTTCTTTACTTCACGCGCTCCCTACCATCTTCTCTTTTAGCTTTGCAAGTTTCATCAGTTTTGCACTCCTTCCTCCTTCGCCTCTCCTCATCAGTTTCATAGCCACGAGACAGATTGAGATCAGGAGTTTGGCCTTTGTACACACTATCATCACAAAAGAGCGTCTCGTAGCAGCCACGACCCATGGAATCTGAAACAAGAAAAAAATGGTGTTAGTGTTGGGAATTCGGGACGAGTTTCATTGCAAGAATGTGTCTTAGTGATCTTAGTATAATGTACAGTGTGAATGACCCTCTAAATACACTATAAACCATATTTGCATGAGCGTAAAGATGGAATTTCTCCACCGTCATTTATACATATTGTCGGAGAGAAGCGGAAGCCAGTGCCTATTTTATCCAAAATGTCTCGAATATTAAAGGTGGTCTTGCTAATGTCACTTGCACTGATGAAGATGTCCCCAAAGGGGCAGGATCGAGGCAAAATCTCTATCGAGGGTGTTAACCAGATTTTTGGTCAACATCCTAAATAGCACATTCAATGGGAAAGAGAAGGTTGGTTAGGTTGAAAGGTACGTTAACCTAGATAATAGCTCCTATGCTTTACTCCCATAATTGATATATTTGGACTTGAAGATTACAATGTAAGCGGAAGGTTTAATCTTTTAAACGGAAGGTTATTACCAGAGGTAGACTTATTTCGAACCTTCGTGAAGCTTTTCTCTACAGCTCTAATGAAGATTAACCAAATGTTATCTCTTAAAGTTGTGCTCTAGTGATTTTGAAAGGTTTGGATGATTGACTCCTTTGGCAACAAGGTGAGGAATGGAATCCTGGGCGATATTTGAAGACCCTTGATCTCGTCGAAGGGTTTACTTGCTCTTAGAAAATTGAACTTGACCCATCTGAAAGGTATTAGAACTCTAACTACCGGGTTGAGCTTTATTTTCCTACACTTATATTGTTCCGAGGGGTTTGAGTGGTCGGCTGATGACTGTGGAAAGTTTGATTGCTGCTAGGATATAAGTACCTACCAACTTTAGATGTAGCAACCCGATTACAATGCCAAAAAACCCAGATGGTTAATGCTTATATTAATCCAGATTGGCTATTGGCCCTATCGATGGGCAGAAATAGAAAACTCAACATCTTTCTTTGCATGAAATGATAGCTTCGATCAACTGATCTTCAGACCAATTGGCCAAAATCTTTGAGGAGAATTTATCCTGCAAATTGGTATTACTATAGCTAAAAGATAAGTAATCAATAAAACGGTTCACAAAATCAAAAAACTTCCTTTGTCATCCATCATAAGATTTTACTTTTATTGAATCTCCCAATAGATCCCCTATCAGAGTTATAGAATTCTGATCAAGAAGTTGCAATATTTTTGAAAAACGAAAGGAAAAATCCTGTTAAACTATACCCCTTGGGTCCTATTTATAGATGCAGGTGGCATCCCATCTGCCTTACGGCTTTATCCGATATGGAAGGCTGCCTTTGGTATGTGGTCGTAAACCTTCCGTTCTTGCCTGAAGATAGTTTTTTGTACATGGTTGTAGGCCTCTCATTATTGTCGGAAGGTTCGTTGATTGTGTGTCACCATGGTCTGTCGGATGCTGCCGAAAGGTCTCTCCTTCACTTGTTTTCAAGAAACTGTTGCATTTACCGGAATGTCTGTTATATGCATAGCGCATGAACCTTCTGATCCACCGGAACGTTTATAGCCTTTGTGAACCATTTGGCCTCAGCGGAAGGCCACTTTTTCCTGCCCAACTACTGCCGAAAGTTGTATCTTTCCTAGGTGATGGCGGAAGGTTGTTTTCTGCTGACTTATAAGCACTGGTTTTACCTAAACCTTCCGGTAACATCAGAAGGTGCCTTGCCGATGTATTATCTGGCCTGAAAAGCTTATTGCGCTTTCGGAAAGGTTGGCGTAAGGCCACGTCTTTGTTTCTTCTTGTTTGCTTCCCCTAGAGGGTAAGCGCCTCCTGATCATTGTAGTATGACACTCTACTTTTCCTATGAAGGTTTTGAGCCGCTTCATATTATTGACTTCATACCTTCAATCTTTCTAGATGGTCTAATCCTACTCCTTTCCTTTCTTTCCTCTGTTTTAAGCCATCATGGATTAAGCGAAAGGTGAATTTTTTGGATAACATTTGCGCCTCCTCCCCCAATGCGAAGGGATGCACTTGACTTTCCAAGTCATCCTTTCAAAGAATCATGGGGTTTTGGCTTCCTCTTTCTGCAAATATAAATTCCAAGTACAAGCAAAAGAGCCCTTTTTAAACAATTTCATCTTCCCCAGAACAAGGAAGTCATTTTCGAACTTGATTTAAAACAAGGAGATCATCTTCCTTTAAACGTAAGGTTTAGAACTACTCCTAACATCGAGTTAATAACATGATATGGGATCCATCTAAACTCCATTCTAGTAATTTTAAAGCGTTATTTTTTTTGCCCCTTCGAAAGGGCTCAAAGTTGCAGTGCTAAACCTTCCGAAGGGGTCGGAAGGTGTTCCAGTTTTAACTTTTCCTTACTGTCAGTATGTTTATATGGCTTAACGCTTAATTCTTCCGACAATAAGCTTTCACTTGAATCAAAAGGTTCTAAACCTTCTGATTCCTTACTAAGTGACAAGAATATTAATTCATCTACAACTATACAATGTAACTTAAGAAATTCAACCAAACATTCAAATATTTATATATATACATATACTACTTCATACTATAGTTTTTCAAAATGATCTATCACATTAACATCCTAAAATCAAACATTGAAAGTGACTAAAAAACAGCAGAAAAATTCTTTTTATTTTACGCCCCCTCCCCCCTAGAAAAGGCGGAAGGTGCGGAGCAAAGTCAATGGAGTTGATGATAATGGCCTCAACCTGTATTGGCTGATATGGAGAACAAGTTATTAAACCTAAATTCTCTCCCGAAACATCCCAGATGGCCAAATCAATCAAAAATGTGTTTGTAGCCAAGTCGAAAAGAAAAGAGTACGTTGCTTTTATATGTGGGTTAGGAAAATTTGGTTGTGGGTGAGCAGCATTAATGGATTGCGCGCTAGCAACCTCTTTTGCTTCTTGCGGAAGTTTTAAGATGCTCAATGCAAAGCAACAACAACAATGGGATGCTTCTGCATTGATGAAATTAGGATGAATCTGATGGAGGTTGCAAGCAGCCATTGATTCTTTTTCTCTTTTGTTTTGTTTGTTTTTTTAGAAACAAATGCCTACATAACGGAAATTTGAGGGGAGAAAAGGAGGAAGGCGAATGACATGTGTCAGTGATCTCGGTGCAAAAAATAAAATGATATTTCGTTCTCTAGAATTCTTTCATTAATGGCTTTTGTCATTTTACATGATTACTGTTGTATTTTATAACTTGAAAATAATTTTTGGTTAAACCTTATTCGATAAAAATCTGCAAACAACAGCCCCGACTCAACGTATTATCATTATTGTTTTCTTTTCCTTTTTCTTTTTTTTTAAGAGTTCTGGCTTATCAATATAAGGTTGCATTCAAATTTTCTCTTAGGTCCACTTTGTGTAAACTGTAGGGATGATCATAAATACACTGCACGTAACCATTTTTATGAATATACATTTCTCACTGTGCATCTTGTATTTGGCTAGTTCGTTTTACAGTTGCCAGATTACCTATCTCTTAACTTGAAAGACCTTAAAAGATCCATCCAGTCAACATGCCCAATAAGGGAAAACCTTCTTCAAAAATGACTCAATATAGAGAATTATAAAGTAAATGGTTCCTGTACTAATTTTCAACTCGGAGCGTTCATCTCAGAAATAAAATTCAAAAGTTAATTTGGTGCCACAAATCTTTAGAATCATAGTTGGTAATCTTATTTAGAGTGCCAACCTCATGATGTCTACTAGTTTCACATGAATGATTATCCAAACCATGAGTATCTTAATATATATGATATATACTCTGCACCCTAATAACACGTGTTTCATAACGTAAGGTGGCGTTTATAATATTGCAAATTCTACCTGTTTTGTTGCATTTCATTCACATTTGTTTGTTCCTGATTTAGACATTCCCTTCCAGGGTTGATGTGCTTCTCTGCTTTCCGTTTTAGTTAATGGCTTCTCTCTTCACATAATGAATCTAGTTTCCCTGCTATTCTGACTTTTCATTCTAGATAATAAGTGATAGAAGACTAAAATGCTATCTTAGAATCTTCATATTGAGAGGTCGGAATATCATTCTTCGACAATAAGTGATGAAAGACCAGAGTATCGCTTCTGGTAATAAGTATTAGAGGAACAGAAGCATACATCCTAATAATGAGTGACAGAAAGCCTGTAAACCAATCTAGCGTCAATAATGGAAGTCCAGTAAACCACTTTCGGTAGTGAATAGTTCTGATCATAACATTCTTTGCTGATATTTGATAGTTGCAGTTGAGAGCATTATTATAGATATTAATAACAGAAGTCCTGGAATCCATTTTTGAATTTTATAATAGAAAACCAAGATACCGTTTCTGACGGTTAATAGTAGAAGATCAGAATGCCATTCTTGGTAACTAATAGAAGACTAGACTTCCATTTTTAGCAATTAACAATAGAAGACCAGAATACTATTTCTGATAATTAATGATAGAAGACCAAAATTCCATTTCTGGTAATTAATAATAGAAGACCAGAATACCTTTTCTGGTAATTAATAATAGAAGACCAGAATACCATTTGGCGGAGGTCCAAATTTCTCTGACTCTGTTCATTGAATATGCCATCTTTAGGATTCGAAGATATCTTGCACGCTTTTGCTTTCTCGGGTCACAATTTTCTTTCTTCATTTGTTATTTGCTTTTGGCCTGTTTCAGGTGTGGACTCTTTTGTTTGATTTTGTGATTATTTAAGAAGATCCTATTTCAGGCTGTTAGTTGGCTTTGATAATATCAACCTCTTTGGTGGTTGCTATTTTAAGTGATGCCAATTTTTGGCGGTGCCTATTTTAGGCATGGACTTTTCTCAGTCCGTCGAACATTTCATCCGGGGTTCCAGCATGTTCGGCTAGCTTATTCTGAAGATGGGCCGGAGGACTTACCCGTCCTCCCTCCAGGAGGTGTCTTTAACCAGGCCATAGTGTGACGTGGCTAAGGGCTTGTTCGATACCTTGGCCAGGCCATAGTGTGGTGGGACCAAGGGATTACCCATCCTCTCTCCAGGAGGTGCCTTATCCTGGCCATAGCGTGATGCGAATAATGGCTTGTGTTGCTTTGACCTGGCCATTTTTGATTTTGGCACGGATCCAGGAGGTGCCTGGACTGGCCATCTTGGCGCTACCAAGGGCTTTCTACCACCATTGGTAGCCAACATTTTTAGGTATTCTAAGTTTAGGGAGAACTCTTCTCCCAATCGTGTAGGCTTTTCTTATTTTGAAAGTAGAGCTTTTATTTCATGGTTCGGTTAATCCCTTACAAACTGTTTTAGCTTCCCCTGTTGTAGAAAGCATGAGACCATTTTCCTAAGTACTTTTCATTGGTTAGTATCATGTCCGTTCATGAGACGGAAATTGCAATATACTCCTTTGGACCTTTACTCAAACCCCGGCCTTTTCTTTTAAGATGACCAATAGTTCGGTTGCTCTTTGGTTTTAGTATATATATGTCCTCAATTGACGTCGTAAGATTGTACTCTCCAAGAAGTACTGATTTTTGAGTCGTCCTTGACTGGCATCTAAATCTTTTATAGCCTGGTCCAAATAGTTCTTCTAGAGGAATAGACTTTCTTTTCGTGGCTCGTTGGTTTTCTTCCAAAGGCTTTCCTTCCAATCTCGAGATCTCAATTGGAAATTTTTTGGTGATTCTTATGTTTCCTCCAGGCAGTTCTTTTACCCATCTTACATTTTCAGCTGCAGATTTTTCCAGATGCTTATAGCTTTCCCTAGGGTGATAGGCCTCACTTATAATCCTATTTTATTTGTTTGAGAAATTGTCATAATCCTTTATCATTACTTTTCAAAGATGGTTCCCTAGGAATATGATTGGATGGTTTTCCTGATATTGTTAAAAATGTTGTCGCTTCTATTTACTCCTCTTCCAAGTGTAAAGATCGGGGTTGGTCCCATGTGGAAAGGGTTCAAGCTCCATTTTTCTAGATCATAGGATTCCGCCTTCTTTCCGTTTATAATTCTCAAGGCTTCAAGCCTTAACCTTTGTTCATCATTTTGATTAGAATCTTTGTTGTCCATATGGGAAAACCTTATGAGTTGGGGTTTAGAAGACCCTTATTCGTACCTCTTGAATCTTTTAGCCGTGATTGTTCGATAAGAATCAGAGAAATGTAATGTCTAGAAATCAAACAGGTTGAAGGTTCAAGCCCTCCGTCTAGCACTAAAAACGTTAACCATATTTTTGGTCAACACCCGAAATAGTGCTTTCAATGGGAAAGAGAGCGTTGGTTAGGTTGAAAGGTATGTTAACCTAGATTATAGTTCCTATGCATTACTCCCATAATTGATATATTTGGACTTGAAGATTACAATGTAGGCGGAAGGTTTAATCTTTCGATCAGAAGGTTACTACCAGAGGTAGACTTTTTTCGAACCATCATGAACCTTTTCCCTATAGCTCTGATGAAGATTAACCAAATGTTATCTCTTAAAGTTGTGCTCTAGTGATTCCGAAATGTTTGGATGATTGACTCCTTTGGCATAAAGGTGAGGAATGGAATCTTGGGTGATATATGAAGACCCTTGATCTTGTTGAAGGGTTTCTTTGCTCTTAGGAAGTTGAACTTGATCTGGCCGAAAGGTATTAGAACTCTAACTATCGGGTTGAACTTGATCTGGCCGAAAGGTATTAGAACTCTAACTATCGGGTTGAACTTTATTTTCCTACACTTATATTGTTTCGAGGGGTTTGGATGGTCGGCTGGTGACTGCGGAAGGTTTGATTGCTGTTAGGATATAAGTATCTACCAACTTTAAATGAAACAACTAGATTACAATGCCGAAAATCCTAGAAAGTTACTGCTTATATTAGTCTACATTGGCTAATGGCCCTATCAATAGGAGGAAATAGAAAACTCAATATCTTTCTTTGCTTGAAATGATAGCTTCGATCAACTGATCTTCAGACCTATCGACCGAAACCTTTCGGGAGAATCTACCCTGCAAATTGGTATTACTACAAAAAAAAAAAATCAATGAAACTGTTCATAAAATCAGAAAACTTCCCTTGCCATCCCTCATAGGATTTTACTTTTATTGAATTTCCCAAATTAGATCCCCAATTAGGGTTACATAATTCTAATAAATAAGTTACAAGATTTTTGAAAAATGAAAAAAAAAAGTGCCACTAAACAGGACCCCTTGGGTCCTACTTATAGATGCGGGTGGCATCCCATCAGTCTTATGCCTTTATCTGGTACAAAAGGCCGCCTTTGGTATGCGGTTGTAAACCTTCCGGTCTTGCTTGAAGATAGTTTTTTGTATAGGTTGTAGGCCTCTCATTATTGTCGGAAGGTTTGTTGATTGTGTATAACCATGGTTTGACGAATGCTGTCGAAAGATTTTTCCTTCACTTGTTTTCAAGGAACTGTTGCATTTGCTGGAATGTCTGTTATATGCATAGCGCATGAACCTTCCGATCCATCGGAAGGTTTATAGCCTTTGTGAAACCTTTGGCCAGTGGAAGGCCACTTTTTCCTGCCCAACTACGGCCGAAAGTTGTGTCTTTCCTGGGTGATGGTGGAAGGTTGTTTTCTGTTGATTTATAAGCACTGCTTTTACCTAAACCTTCCTGTAACATCGGAAGGTGCCTTGCAAGTGTATTATCTGGCATGAAAAGCTTATTGCGCTTTTGGAAAGGTTGGCGTAAGGCCACATCTTTGTTTCTTCTTGTTTTCTTCCCCTAGAGGGTAAGTGCCTCCTGATCATTGTAGTATAGCACTCTACTTTTCCTATGAAGGTCTTGAGCCGCTTCATATTATTGACTTCATCCCTTCAATCTTTCAGGATGGTCTGATCCTGCTCCTTTCCTTTCTTTCCTCTGTTTTAAGCCCTCATGGATTAAGCGAAAGGTGAATTTTTGGGTAACATTTCCCCCTCCCCCAATGCGAAGGGATGCACTTGACTTTCCAAGTCATCCTGTCAAAGAATCATGGGGTTTTGGCTTCCTCTTTCTGCAAATTTAAACTCCAAGTACAAGCAAAAGAGCCCTTTTTAAACAATTTCATCTTCCCCAGAACAAGGAAGTCGTTTTCAAACTTGATTTAAAACAAGGAGGTCATCTTCCTTCAAACATAAGGTTTAGAACTACACTTAACATCGAGTTGATAACATGATCTGGGATCCATCTAAACTCCATTCTAGTAATTTTAAAGCGTTCTTTTTTTTGCCCCTCCAAAAGGGCTCAAAGTTGTAGTGCTAAACCTTCCAATGGGATCGGAAGGTGTTCCAGTTTTAACTTTTCCTTATTGTCGGTATCTTTAAATGGCTTAATTCTTTCGACAACAAGCTTTCACTTGAATTAAAGGCTCTAAACCTTCCGATTCCTTCCTAAGTAACAAGAATATTAATTCATATCCAACTATACAATGTAACTTAAGAAATTCAACTAAACATTCAAATATTTATATATATGTATATACACACACATACATATACTACTTCATACTACAGTTTTCCAAAATGATCTATCACATTAACATCGAAAAATTAAACATTGAAAGTGACCAAAAAACAGCAAATTTTTTTTCTTTTTATCCTACGCCCCTCCCCTCCCTCCTCGGGAAAAGGCGGAAGGTGTGGAGCAAAGTCAATGGAGTTGATGATAATGGGCTCAACCTGTATTGGATGATATGGAGAATAAGTTATTAAAGCTGGATTCTCTCCCATAACATCCCAAATGGCCAAATCAATTAAAAATGTGTTCATAGCCAAGTCGAAAAGCAAAGAGTACGTTGCTTTTTTATGTGGGTTAGGAAAATTTGGTTGCGGGTGAGCAGCATTAATGGATTGCACGCTAGCAACCTCTTTCACTTCTTGCGGAAGGTTTAAGATGCTCAATGCAAAGCAATAGCAACAATGGGGTGCTTCCGCATTGATGAAATTAGGGTGAATCTGATGGAGGTTGCAAGTAGACATTGATTCTTTTTCTCTTTTGTTTTGTTTGTTTTTTAGAAACAAATGCCTACATAACGAAAATTTAAGGGGAGAAAAGAAGGAAGACGAACGGCGTGTGTCAGTGATCTCGGTGTCAAAAATAAAATGTTCTTTCATTCTCTAGAATTCTTTCATTAATGACTTTGTCATTTTACATGATTACTGTTGTATTTTATAACTTAAAAATAATTTTTGGTTAAACCTTATTCGATAAAAATCTACAAATAGCAGCCCCGACTCAACGTATCATCATTATTGTTTTCTTTTCCTTTTTCTTTTTTTAGAAGAGTTCCGGCTTATCAATATAAGCTTGCTTTCAAATTTTCTCTTAGGTCCACTTTGAGTAAACCGTAGGGATGATCATAAATACACGTTACGTAACCATTTTATGAATATACATTTCTCACTACGCATCTTATATTTGGCTAGTTTGTTTTACATTTCCCAGATTACCTATCTCTTAACTTGAAAAACCTTAAGAGATCCATCCAGTCAACATGCCCAATAGGGGAAAATCTTCTTCAAAAGTGACTTAATATAGAGAATTATAAAGTAAATGGTTCATGTACTAATTTTCAACTCGGAACGTTCATCTCAGAAATAAAATTCAAAAGTTAATTTGGTGCCACAAATCTTTAGAATCATAGTTGGTAATCATGTTTAGAGTGCCAACCTCATGATGTCTACTAGTTTCACATGAATGATTTTCCAAATCATGAGTATCTTAATATATATGATATATTCTTTGCACCCTAATAACACCGTGCTTCATAATGTAAGGCGACGTTTATAATATTGCAAATTCTACCTGTTTTGTTGCTTTTCATTCACACCTTGTTTGTTCCCGATTTAGACATTCCCTTCAAGGGTTGACGTGCTTCTCTGCTTTCCGCTTTAGTTCATGGCTTCTCTCTTCGTAGAATGAATTTAGATCTGCTGCTATTCTGACTTTTCATTCTTGATAATAAGTGATAAAAGACTAAAATGCTACTCTTAGAATCTTCATATTGAGAGGTCGAAATATCATTCTTCGATAATAAGTGATGAAAGACCAGAGTATCGCTTCGGGTAATAAGTATTAGAGGAACAGAAGAATACATCCTAATAATGAGTGATGGAAAGCCAGTAAACCAATCTAGCGTCAATAATGGAAGTCCAATGTACCACTTTTGGTAATAAATAATTGTTGATCATAACATTCTTTGCTGACATTTGATAGTTGCTGTTAAGAGCATTATTTTAGATATTAATAACAGAAGTCTCGGAATCCAATTTTGGAATTTCATAATAGAAAACCAAGATATGATTTTTGACGGTTAATAGTAGAAGATCAGAATGCCATTCTTGGCAATTAATAGAAGACCAGACTTCCATTTTTAGTAATTAATAATAGAAGACTAGAATACCATTTTTGGTAATTAATAATAGAAGACCAGAATACCATTTCTGGTAATTAATAATAGAAGACTAGAATACCATTTGGCGGAGGTCCAAAAAATTTCTCTAACTCTGTTCATTGAATATGCCATCTTTAGGATTCAATGATATCTTGCGTGCTTTTGCTTTCCCGGGCCCCAATTTTCTTTGTTCATTTGTTATTTGCTTTTGGCCTATTTTAGGTGCGGACTTTTTTGTCTGATTTTATGCTTATTTAAGTAGAGCTTATTTCAAGCTGTTAGTCAGCTTTGATAATACCGACCTCTTTGGTGGTTGTTATTTTAAGTGATGCCAATTTTGGCGGTGCCTATTTAAGGCATGGACTTTTCTTAGTCTGTCAGACATTTCATTCGGGTTCCGGCACGCTCGGCTAGCTTATTCTGAAGCAGGGCCGGAGGACTTACCCGTCCTCCCACCAAGAGGAGCCTTTAACCTGGTCATAGCGTGACGCGGCTAAGGGCTTGTTCGGTATCTTGGCCAGGCCATAGCATGGTGAGACCAAGGGATTACCCATCCTCCCTCCAGGAGGTGCCTTATCCTGGCCATAGCGTGATGCGGATAAGGGCTTGTGTTGCTTTAACTTGGCCATTTCTGATTTTGGTATGGATCTAGGAGGTGCCTAGACTGGCCATCTTGGCGCTAACAAGGGCTTTCTACCATCATTGGTAGCCAACCTTTTTAGGTAGTCTAAGTTTAGGGAGAACTCTTCTCCCAATCATGTAGACTTTTCTTATTTTGAAAATAGAGCTTTTATTTCATGGTTCGGTTAATCCCATACAAACTGTTTTAGCTTCCCTTGTTGTAGAAAGTGTGGGACCATTTTCCTAAGTACTTTGCATTGGTTAGTATCATGTCCGTTCATGAGATGGAAACTACAATATACTCCTTTGGACCTTTTCTCAAACCCCGGCTTTTCTTTTAAGATGGCCAATAGTTTACTTCCTCTTTGGTTTTAGTATATATTTCCTCGGCTGACGTCGTAAGATTCTACTCTCCAAGAAGTATTGATTTTTGAGCCGTCCTTGACTATCATCTAAATCTTTTATGGCCTGGTCCAAATACTTCTTCTAGAGAAATAGACTTTCTTTTCATGGCTCATTGGTTTTCTTCCAAAGGCTTTCCTTTCAATCTTGAGATCTCAGTTGGAAATTTTTTGGTGATTCTTATGTTTCCGCTGGCAGTTCTTTTACTCATCTTACATTTTTAGCCACATATTTTTTCGGATGCTCATAGCTTTCCCTGGGGTGATAGGCCTTACTTATGATCCTATTCCATTTGTTTGAGAAATTTTCATAATCCTTTATCATTACTTTTTCAAAGATGGTTCCCTGCGAATATGATTGGATGTTTTTCCTCATTTTATTAAAAATGTTGTCGCTTCTATTTACTCCTCTTCCAAGTGTAAAGATCGGGGTTGGTCCCATGTGGAAGGGGTTCAAGCTCCATTTTTCTGGATCATACGATTTTGCCTTCTTTCCTTTTATAATTCTTAAGGCTTCAAGCCTTAACCTTTGTTCCTCGTTTTGATTGGAATCTTTGTTGTTCACATAGGAAAACCTTATGAGTTGGGGTTCAGAAGACCATTGTACGTACCTCTTGAATCTTTTAGCCATGATTTATTCAGTGGTACATGATTTTGATGTTAATCTAGTTCGATGAGAGTCAGAGAATTGTAATGTCTAGAAATCAAACAAGTTGAAGGTTCAAGCCCTCCCTCCAGCGCCAAAAATGTTAACCAGATTTTTGGCCAACACCTCAAATAGTGCTTTCAATGGGAAAGAAGGGGTTGGCAAGGTTGAAAGGTACGTTAACCTACATAATAGTACCTATGCTTTACTCCCATAATTGATATATTTGGACTTGAAGATTATAATGCAGGCGGAAGGTTTAATCTTTCAATCAGAAGACTATTACCAGAGGTTGACTTGTTTCGAACTGTCGTGAACCTTTTCTCTATAGCTCTAATGAAGATTAACCAAATGTTATCTCTTAAAGTTGTACTCTAGTGATTCTGAAAGGTTTGGATGATTGACTCCTTTGGCATAAAGGTGAGGAATGGAATCCTGGGCGATATGTGAAGACCCTTGATCTTGTCGAAGGGTTTATTTGCTCTTAGGAAGTTGAACTTGATCTGGACAAAAGGTACTAGAACTCTAACTATCGGGTTGAACTTTATTTTCCTAAACTTATACTGTTTCGAGGGGTTTGAGTGGTCGGTTGGTGATTGCATTAGGTTTGATTTCTGTTAGGATATAAGTGTCTACCAACTTTAGATGAAGCAAATCGATTACAATGCCAAAAAACCCAGAACGTTACTGCTTATATTAATCTAGATTGGCTATTGGCCCTATCAATAGGCGGAAATAGAAAACTCAATATCTTTTTTGCTTGAAATGATAGCTTCGATCAACTGATCTTCAGACCTATCGGCCAGAACCTTTTGAGAGAATTTATCCTGCAAATTTATATTACTACAGCAAAATAAAAGTAATCAATAAAACGGTTCATAAAATCAGAAAACTTCCCTTGCCATTCATCATAGGGTTTTACTTTCACTGAATTTCCCAAATTAAATTCCCAACTATGGCTACAGGATTCTGATCAAGAAGTTACAAGATTTTTGAAAAATGAAAGGAAAAGTCACACTAAACTGGACCCCTTAGGTCCTATTTATAGACGTGGGTGGCATGCCATCAGTCTTATGCCTTTATCTGATACGGAAGGCCACCTTTGGTATGCGGTTGTAAACTTTCCAGTCTTGCCTGAAGATAGTTTTTTGTACATGGTTGTAGGCCTCTCATTATTGTCAGAAGGTTCGTCGATTGTGTATCACCAAGGTCTGCAGGATGCTGCCGAAAGGTTTTTCCTTCACTTGTTTTCTAGAAATTGTTGCCTTTACCAGAAGGTCTGTTATATGCATAGTGCATGAACCTTCCGATCCACCGGAAGGTTTATAACTTTGTGAACCCTTTGGCCTTAGCGGAAGGCCGCTTTTTCCTGCCCAACTGCTGTCGAAAGTAGTACCTTTCCTGGGTGATGGGGGATGGTTGTTTTCTGTTGACTTATAAGTGCGGCTTTTACCTAAACCTTCCAATAACATCGAAAGGTGCCCTGTAGGTGTATCATCTGGCCTGAAAAGCTTATTTCGCTTTTGGAAAGATTGGCGTGAGGCTTCGTCTTTGTTTCTTCTTGTTTGCTTCCTCTAGAGGGTAAGCGCCTCCTGATCATTGTATTATGACACTCGACTTTGCTTTTGAAAGATCTTGAGCCACTTCATATTACCGACTGAATCCCTTCGATCTCTCCGAGTGGTCTAATCTTGCTCCTTTCCTTCCTTTCCATTGTTTTAAGCCCACGTGACTTAAGCGGAAGGTGAATTTTCTAAGTAACAGGGGGCAATACAATTTGGTCTCCGACCATTTTGGAAGCTTCTATAGCATTATGCTTCTAAGGGGCGAGATGGAAAGATTAGGACTTTTATAGGGCATCTCTTTGAACGATTCGCCCACTTCTTTTCCACCAGTGTGATAGTCATTATCACTATCACTTGCGCCCTCCCCTTCCGCTTCAACTATATGCTCTTTTCCCTCTTTCCTCTGGTCCTCCTCATTTTCTTCAGGAATCAGGGACATCTTGACATCTTCATCCCTATTGCTCAGAATACTACTACAAACGTGCACTTTTGACACTCCTTCAGCGGGCTCATCTGAGTGCACCATGCCAGATTAGCCAACGACATCCCCGGGAAGGCTCTCATCCGAGCTATGAGTGGGGATGGTAGAATGTGTACGATTTCTAGAGTCGCTAGGAGTATGTGAGTCATAAATAGCAAATCTACTAGTTCTCAGCAAACCGCACGACCGTAAGTTTTCATTTGTCAGAAGGAATGTGACGGTACATTGTTGGAATCTAACTTCTCGATGACCCTTGAGTGTAGTCTCGTGCTCCTCGTGGTCATCTCGAGTTAGAATTCATATAAGGAAGTAAACATCAAATTGATAACTCGAGTTAAAGAAATCTAAGTATGAAAGGAACAGAGGAAAGGAAGCCTACTTCTAGAAAGCAGAACTCTATTAACGTCGTACGGGCATCGTACGAAAAAATACTCGTTTTTGAAGTACGAGTGTTTATTGCGAAGCTTTTTGATGATCTTACATCGGTACCAGGCTTGGATTATCATATATGACGGAGATTATTGCCTCCTATTGAAATGGAGTAGGTAAGATTACTCATGAAAATTTGGAGCCCAGTTGAACCGATTTATGAAGAGGTTGTAAAGAGAACTCAAAAGGGCGCATTCGTTTGAATGAATTCGAGTCAGAGCCAGCCCAAGTTCCTGGAGAACCATTAGAAAGAAAGGACTGAAAGGTGGGATGGCTCCACTTAATGCACGTATACCGATTGCATGATGTGTATCCTTTAGGGGGGTTGTGTGCAAACTCATCCCTCGTGGGTAGAAGAACGACGTATTTGGGACTGTGTTGTTGACAGATATTTTGCAACATTCTAACCGTTAAAATCATGGGCACTTTTCTAAGGTGGATCGTTCGGTATTCTTAGACTCAAGAGCTTATTCAGAGGAGAAGGTTGATTCACAAATGGCATAATGGGGACCACTGAGCCTCTGATTCTGATGTAAAAGTACAACTTTTCCTAGCAAGGATGGTTGGTAAAGCTTGAGCTGTGGACAATCCAGATTTCGAAGGATTAGAAGTATTCTCACTAGACTTGAATCATGGTGGTCGGTGAGTCATGCTAAAATAGATAACTTAGAATTCAACATGGTCAGGTATGTTTTATTTCGAATAATAGACCCGTATGACTAACATCCTGAATCCAAAGGACGTCAACGTGTGTTGACGTGGGCAAGTGAGAGGTGTTAATTTATGTAGTATGAGTCATGTGACCTATACATGATGAATAGACCATCCTGTGTAGATAGCTCGCTCGTGCTAGAAAAACGAGCAGTGTCGTGCAATCAAATTATATATTGGAACTTAACGGTTATCGATGAATAATCAATAATTGGGCCATTGTCCATAGCGATGCATAGGCTTTTCTTTATAGGAACACCAGAATGCACAATGATGGACACATTGTGCAATGGAGTAATTAGAGTATCGAAAAACATTCCTTATGACCATTCTTTCAAAGAAGACAATCCCATTGATATTTAGACGATGGTGTTCAATTGACCGAGTACCTGTGAGAGTTTACTATGGGATGTGATCGGTGGAACCGTTTCAAGTCGAGTCAAAGAAAAAACCCTAGGGAAACTAGGATCTTCCTTGACCCAAATCGGCGTCACCTACGGCACTGCCATTATACCACGACCATCGAATGCCCACCTTAGTCAAATTCAAGTCTTGAGTTGAATCGATGGTCAGGACTTGAAACTTTCGGGGATGAAAGCTATCGGTGGTGAATTGAAACAAGGAAATGATGGTATTCGGGTGGTCTACAATTGTGTTAAAGGCTCAATGGCGACCAGAGGCAACGACGGCAGTAATGGATCACTGGCAACAAGTGCAAGACAGTGGCAGCAGAGTTTGAAAGATGAGTGGATAAAGGACTCGGTGACAAGTTAATTCCGTACAAGGCAAAAATGAAAAAAGGAACTGAAGTAAACGAAAAGTTCTAATCCCAAAAAAACTTATATATCTAGGACAACATGAATTGTATCGGTACCAAGACAAACCTATCATTACCAAGAGGTATTTTCTTCCCAAAACTTGTGAAATGCATAGTAGAGAGGAGTACTAATCTAGAGCATAGATCTGATCTTCGGAGCGTAAATCTGGTCCTTAGCATAAAAAAATGGAATTACAACTATGCATAGAAGAAGAAGGAATGTCCCTCAAATAAAAGTAACATCTTGAAACAATACTTGATCATTTACCTAGAATTCAAGAGATAGAAATTAAGAACTTGTCTCGATCTAGAGCACGCTTTGTTTCCAACGAAAGCATACTCTAGGAGCAAGTGTTAATTGGGATCTTAACCAAGTAGAATTCAACCAAAAGTAAAAGGTCAAAACAAAGATAGAACAACTCAAAATCTTGGATATTCACTTAATAGAAGTTAAAAAGCAAGCTCAAGAAAAATCATTGAGCTTGGAGCTAAGGAAACCAGTCGATACCGAGAGGTTTCCTCTCAATACCTAATGTATTTTCCTGTTACTTTGGCACTATAACCCTATTGACTTCATACTCTACTCCAACCAATCATTGTCGTGTTTTCTTAGAGTTTGGATAAGCAATTATCACAATTGATGAGAAAAAAGTAAAGAAAGTAGGATAATATAGATGTTGTTGGGAGAATCATCAAAATCAACTCGAAGTCGGAAAAGAATATGAAATGCGTCTACTGGTAGAAAAGAGATCAATGCAAGTAAGAAGATTACAATTTCACCACGAAAACCTCTCGGTGCCAAGAGAAACCTCTCGTTGCCGAGTGGTCATTTTGGCACGTGGGCCATGGTTAGGCCTTCTCCTGGGCTTCCAGTCAAGTGGTCTTTTGAACCTAGGCGGTTATTTCTCTATAAATACCAACCTTACTGGATCTTGGCTAATCTTGGACTCAGCTAGTTCTTCATCTCCTATCTCTCACTCACAATAGTCATTTAGGCAGATACTATTGGCAATTCTGAGCTCTTAAACCCGTCAATCCCTTATACTAGTGACTCTAATTCTTTATAATCAACAATTAATAAAAATGTAAAGTTGACATGGGCCAGAGATTACCGAACCACTATAAACATTTTATGCCTTACTGTTCTTTTTCTATTAGCTTATTATTTATCTTCTAGATCTTGGTCTCAAAGGTTCCATACAACTTTTCTTTGGGTTTTAGCCCATTTTTTTGCATCAACATCACCCATGCTCAATAAAGGATATGGTGAAATCTACACGAGTTCCATCAAGAGGATGCGGCTCATGTTTATGGTGAAATTTGGTATTGACCCTATTTTTTAGTCCCTCAAAGAGAATCATTGGAAAGGGATTGATTCTGTCGTATAATTCAGTACCAACTCTAACTATTTTGGATCCTTGATTGGGACCATTGAATCATGATTGATGTCCATTGCAGACTCCACCCATCAATAATGATGGGTATCAATTTGCTCGTACCACCTATCAGTAATGATGGGTATCAGTTTGCTCACACTTTTTGACTATATCGTTTTGTAGTAGACAACACGTAGTACAGTAGTTAGTTGATATTATTAATGTGTATTCTATAATAAGCTTGTATTATAATATTTATACTACCCCAATATTTGTATATTGGGTCACCTTATCATGGTATATTGTTACGTATCAGTCACATTATATTAGTTGTACTAACTGGATGATTATAGGAGAAGAGTGAGTTATGGTATGATTTCCTGCTTTTCAGATGGATTTACTATATTTCTTAATGGATAGCCTAGATTTCTTGAGCCACATTTGTGGAGAGGACTGGACGTACCTTACTAACTTCTTGTTTATATATGTATATAGTTTTGATATACAGTACTTCGAGATAATTCCCTACACACCGTGCTTTATGTCTGACCCACATCTTGCCTTTGTCTGTTTATGTCATGACAATACTTAGGTAATCGATTGTGTTTTTGGTTGTTGGCTGCTTTTAGGGATATGCTTTCAGGACAGTTGTAGCAATTGGAGGCGATGTTGATACTTGGATATATATACTTGATATTGTAGTAGTATATGGTGGATATGTTATTTATATATGAAACTTGTTGTATTAGATGTTCTATTCTGACTTTCGGCTATCAGTTACTTCTGCCAATGTAGTCTCATTTACGTTGTTCAGACCATATGTTCATGTTTATGCTATATACTATATGTTATCATTCGCTATGAGATTATATCGATATGTTTTGGTTCTAATGTTTTATTTTAATTTTACCCCAACAAGATATCATTTGCAGCATTCTAAAGTCATGCATTGTCATTCGACATTGATTTTAGGGTATTATGAAGGATGAGTTGTTATAGACTTCTTAAAGTGGGTAGACTGACTTAGCATCATAACTCGGTACCGAGTTGAGGGTTTCAATTTGGTACTGACCTGAGACTTAGTCATTGGAATTTTCTTTTTTTTATTTACCACTTTACCTATCCAACTTGTATTGATGAATAGCTAAGCACTTTCCAGAGTCAAGTGGGGTTCAACATCGATTCCTTGGACTTCACTTGAATTCCAGTTCCCAAGTTTGTATTTCTAGTTTTTTCATGCCATTTAATGGTTCTAACTCGTCCATATACGACTTGGTTTAAAAGCAAGATAATAGTAACAATTCATCTTCTGAATACTTATCAAGGTCCATCTTCAAAACTTGTGAGCTTCCAATTTTTTCCCCAACGTAATTTCTCCATTTTAAATCCAATTTTCTTCTCTTTCTGGAACAAATGCTCGAAGAATCAAAACTATCACTAGAAGAATTGGTAACTTACATTGTAGAAGAAGCGCATTCTATTTCGTATAAAGAAAATCGAGCTTTCAAAGATTCATGAATTTTGTAAAATGAACTTGTGAATCTTGACCATAAATCAAGTCAAAGAAAAACTTAATATAATTCATTTTATAATGAGGATCAGAAACCATATCGATACTCATCATTAGATTGCAAGTATTCAAATACTTGTTAAATTTATCCTCGTCTTTTAGGCCATATACTGAATATATTCGTGGTCATTTTGCTCCTAACTTAACATACTGTCATAGACATTACGCACTGTGAATAAATTAACCGTTATAAACTTAATACCAAAAAATTTAAGTGTAACATCATAAAATATTTGCAGGCATTTGCATATTTCTTTTTCCTCATTCTTCATTTGATTGCAACCATTTGTAATCTTAGGTTAAATCAACCAATCTCTTAAATGTTGGACGCACTTCAAGAGCACTTTCAAGCATTAGATATGTTGAATTCTAACACATCAAAATATCATAAGAAACACCTTTCTCGATTAATCTAGTTCGAGCTAACGCATTTTCCCAGTTTTATTTTCTACTTTGTGATGATTTTGTATATTTTCTCTTTCCCTAAAAAAAATTCAAATTTAATATGTGTGTACAACAAAACATACGAAATAATTTACCATTAAGAAGGAGCACATTGTTACAACTAACCATTTATTTATATCTCTTATCATAACATCATTACTTGAAAGATTATTAACCGTAAATGCAAAAAACTTGTAATTTCAAATCAATATCGATAAAAAAGCAAGTTATGCAATAATAGCCTATGTTTTGATGTTCAGATGTCCATAAAACTGTAGTAAGACTAACGCGAGTTGACAAATGATTAAACATCTCTTGTAATTCGCCCTTTATATCAGCAAATATTTTAAAACATCATATCGAACTATATTTCTAGAAAAGAATTTACTGGATTAATACTCCTTCTATATTCTTGGAAATACACATATTCAGTCATATTAAATGGATAATCATATTTAGCAACCATATGTGCAATACACAATCGACTTCTATTTTGACCGAACTTCTAACTCGATAGGTTGATTGGTTTGTTGGGAGAACTTTCGGTAGTCAATATATGTTGTCCAGATGTAACACCCCGTAAAAATTATTAATAAGAAATTAATTAATTAATAATAGGGCTAAAATAAAAATTTGTAAATTCGGCGAAATTTGCACCATTGCGTTCGTGGTGATTTTCTTATCAACTTTCACATGTAAAGTTTTGAAATTGAAGCTCAAACGAAAAGTTAATAACTCTTGAAGTTTACGAGTTTAAAATAATTCAAACAAATTCAAATTTTAAAAAATTAAATAACGTTTACTTTTGAAATTAAAATGGTAATAAATAATTTAACATCAGGGTAAATTAACATTAAAAAACATTAACGGTAGAGTTAAAATGGAAAGAAAATAAAATAAAAACGGAAAAAATATTCCACGGTTATAAATATGGACCAATCGATTGTTAGCGGCTGACCGTCCAAGGTCAAATGGTCGACTGGTATGAGGATGGTGGCTAGGGTCAATAGAAACGGCTTGGATTTTATTATTTTAAACCGGCATAAATTTGACAATTCTAGTGTCTTCTGACTACTACAAATAACGGACTAGCCCCCTCACTTTTATTCATAATTTTTTTGGAGTGCCAACGAAGCTCTATCATCTTCTTCTTCTCTACGATTCAGAATCACATGTTTCAAAGTAAGAGATTTTAAATATTCGATTTCTAATTCTATTCTTCCCTAACCTCTTATTCTGAATCTAATTTATATGCAATTCAGTTGTTGTACATTTCAAAGAGAAGAGATCTAAAGGAGCAACTAGGAAATGACATAATCAAATCCAAAAGGAGGCACAAAAATTTTCTGCGAGTGGAAATCTTTACTTTTCACATTTTAGTATTTGTATAGTAGAATTTTGGATTTGAATTATGCGTTGGAAAATTTTGTTCATGAAAACTCTAAAACTAAAAACCCAAAATTCCACCAAAATGAAATGTCAATTTTATGTTTATTGGAATCTCAATTGATTTATATTGAAATAGTAGAGTTTGTTTTGTTATTGCATTTTGAATATTTTATATTCTATTCCACTTCAAACTCTTCTTTATTGATGTGTTAAAGGGTTCTAAAAGGCAAATAAGTTGGAAAAAAATGTGTAAGGTATTGCAGATTCCTCCTCTTCCTTTAAAGAAGTATTAAGTGACCTGATGAGATTCCGTGTGATGTTTGTTAGGGAGTACCAAAGAAGGATCGGCCATGGGAAAGGTATTAAATGATGGAGACCTTCCTAGGATATAGGTATTAAGTGATCAAAATCTGCCTAATTTCCATTAAAAGGGTAAATTAAATGACCTAGTACTCTCTCTTACATTATTAGGATATGACTGACGGTAGTTGCATGGGACTGGGAAGGACCTTTGGTCTACGGTTGATGGTAAGTTATAGAGTTGGAACGAAAGAGTGTAAGTTGTAGAGTTGGACTGGAGTAGCTTTCAGGCTTACAGTAGAGATGTCTTATATAGGATATAGTATATGATGCCTAAGACATATTATTTATCTGAATAATACTGCCTAAGTACTATTATGATAAGACTTGAGATTTTCATTCACCAGACATTATTGTTAGGACCCACTCCTTATTACAGCACATTTGTTAGGGGAGATGGTGCTGATTGAGATGTTGAAGGCAGTGGCGAGGACTTGTAGCAGTAATCTATCTATTTATGTTTTTATATATTTTGATGTACCCATTTCGGACATGATTTTGTTGTTTTGAGATATTGTATTTCAGATATTGTGATGTTATGTTATGTTTCTAAGATTTGAATTTTTATTTCTATAAAATGGGTCCGATATTATATTTTTATCTTTTTTGCTGTGAGATTCTGATAGCATCGATAGATAGCTCTGTATATTATTCATTGTATCAATTTTACCAACCAAGAGTCAGTTTTGAAATGGGTCTAAGGTATGATGAGCTTTTATTTGATCGAAAATTAGACCCATTTCAAGGTGGATTGTTACACTAGATTTTACCATCAGGATTTTTTGAACAAGATTTTAGATGGTTTTTCGAGTGAGTTGCTCTCATTGAAGTAGCTCCGTTAAATAATCTAGAATAATGTTTTCAAGTGCCTTTAATTGCTCCTTCCATTACTTCTCTGTTATAACCTTTCCATATATTGGATTTCAAAATTCTCGTATTTGAAGGTGCTGATTTGTCCACATCTGTAGAAAGATTTGTGTGTTTAGCAGACCAGAGTCTGTGTTCGGGGTTCTTCAACAAACATAAAGTTGACGAAACAAATATTTTATATACATGTAATGATCTTGCTACTACAACTTGGGAGGTGTCCATCATTTTCAAAACTCTACAATATCAAACTAATAAATTTCGTTAACTACTTTTGTAAATTAAATTTCATTGGCTGTGTTTTAAAATAAATACAGGTCAACATAAAATATATTTTATCAACAAATTTGATTTACTGTTTCCATTGTATCACTTCATTAACTGTTTTTGGGATGCCTATCATAACTTCGGTGTACTTAGGTAACAACAGATATCTCAATTATTTCAATAACCTTTTAATCTAGCAAATATTAATATGTTATATGAATCAAAACGCAAAGCTTAAAAGTGAAAGAGTGTTCTTGGTGTCTTGAGTTGAGATATGAAGTAGAGCTGAGTACTGTTGACCTCGTCTCGCATGAGAAAGTCGACTTCACCTTGAACGAAGAAGTCGGCCTCATCTTGTTTGAAGAAATCGATGTGTTTTTTTTTTTGCAGTCGTCTGAGCAAAACAATAACTTTTTTTCTTCTGCGGGCAATAATTCCGAGTAATTTAGTGAAATTGAAGGGAGTAGAAATGTACCAACCAACAGCAAACGAGTCGTGTATGGTTAATATGTTTGGTTTTATAAACTTTTTTATTTTAAAGCATTAGTGTATTTGTTTTTAAAAGCATGGCATAAAATAAAATACTAAAATAATAATAATAAAATATAATGCAGTACATGCACTAAAAATGTTTCAATCCTTGGGGACGGTGTTGAACTGGACATGCACTTACTTTAATATATATAATCCATTTTAATAGTCGTAGGGGATGCGTGTCTCCGTTTCTTAACTCCTCGCGCACTGCACTGCTCACCAACAACTGCATTATGAAACCGAGTTCTTCCCACTTCTTACCCCCCTCTTTCATTTATATCATGACACCTGTTCCCCAAAATGGCAAAATGACACGGAAAACGAACTTCGCTTATCTTCATTCTTTTTTCCATTTCTTTCCAAAAATGAAAGGGACATCTAACTTGATTGTATTATGGATTCTGAATTGCATTTGAACGTCCATTTAATAGACGCTCAAGTCCCCAATTTCAAAAAAAAAATAAAAAAAAAATAAGACTAGACGTCCATTTAATGCTCAGACGTTCATTAAATAGACGTCAGACCATTGAGTATTTCAGTCCGTTTGAGAGTTGAATATTCAGTGTTTTGAATATCCAGCTCTTAAGCCACGGGAGTTGCTCTTTATATCTACAGATACAAAACTATTAGCTGAATCAAGTAAAATTCAAATTTTAAAATTGGTCCTACTAATGAAACAGTGTTATATTTGCCGTTTTATGTGCAATTGAAGACGAAAAACGGCAAATAGAAATAGAATGTCCTTTGACACTTCACTTCATGTAAACTGTTGTTGTTTTATTTAAGTTTGCATTACAGCAACAAACACATCTGAGTTTTGTGTAACTTGTTCGACGATTTGAATTAAAGTGAATAAGACACTGTTGTTTGATCATATGTTCTATGGCTAATTGAGTAAAACTCTAGAAAATTTCTTTATTGCATTCTACAAATTATCTTTTAATGTGATTACAAATAACGTTGCATACATTAAGACATGTTTAATATGAATCGTATAGAGTTTGTTTAAATTAATTATTTATAAATAACATCAATTTGACTAGTAATAATGAAAATTTAAGTTTTTTTTTTTTTTAAAAAACCCAGGAGAACCCGGCGGGTTGTCAAAAATTTAAGTTATATACTGTTGTTTTTATTTCAAATAATGTTAATTGCACTTATATTTTATATCACATACACGAAATGTTCTGTGATTAAAAAACATGTGTAAAAATATGTATTTAACAATGAGAAGTGCATATGCTCACGTATGTGCGGTACTGACATTGTATATGTTTGAAGGCCTAGAAAACTAAATTTTACTTGTAAAATAATTATGCACCAAACAAACAGCGCACTCCAACTCGAGCAACCAACATGCGGTTGATGAAAATTGAACACTCAACCTTATATAAGTTCATATCACTGTATGTATGTAAGTTTGTATCTAAGTTTATAAATAAATACTCAAAAATATTATGATTTTCTCCCGAAATATATCTATAACAGGCATTAGTATAAATGTACGTAATTTAAGTATATTACTCTATAAAATATTTAAAATATATATTTATATTGATGGGAAAATTAAATATAAAGTTTTCCAACGTGTGTGTTTAAACTCTTTCACTGCAGGACATAAAGCCTTAGCCACGGCATATGGTCGTCGACGGTTATCGTTAGCCGTGGTTAACCGATGTAAATAGCCATCGACATCGAAGAAAAGGCAATGCTTTAGCGACAGTCTTATCTTTAACTTTTTGACGGCTACAGACAGTCAAGCCGTTGCAAGCCAAAGAAGGTCGATGGACACGTGGCATGAAATAATGTGCCATTGGACGGTGGCTTGCCATTGCCAACCGTCGGTAACCTGTGATCAGTAGGTTGTCATCAGTCGCGGATAACTTGAAGCTTCTGTTTTATAAAACAACCACTACATTGACTACCAACCACACACACACATATATATTCATATGTTTATCCACCTCATATACAACACATATAAACTCAATTTCACAAGTACAAACATCGCATACATTACATAATATCATACATATCATACAAAACCAAGTTTATATCACAAATATCTATATTTATATCAACAATCCACCAAACAACACAACCATTCCTACAAATTCTCATTTCCATCAAACAACACAATCATCAAATATCCAAAAAAACCAAACTTTAACCATCAAACATCCGTAAACGACACAACCATCAAACAAGTATAAAATCCATCAACACATGTCTAATAAGTACAAACCAAAACAATCAAACATCCATCAACAAAAACACAACCATACACACTCATCATCATTTCCCGATCCATGCGAATGTGAAGGAAATATCTCGTACTTTGCCATATATGTCGTAATCCGCTCATCTAGCAACATCCTCAATCCTCCGCTCTCCCGCTAATCATTCAACTCTACAATCTGGTTGTGCTATCTTCTCAACGGCTTGTGATTTCCTTTAACCGACCTTAGTCATCCTTGTCCGTAAATTAGTTAATATATAGTTATAATTTATACGTAATATTAAATAAAATTTATAAATAAGTTAATGAAATAATTAAACTCAATAAACATTACCTTCTGATTATCGTAACCATATCGCATATTTCACGTCGACTTATCGGTCATAACATCGAAAATCATGTCCTCCTCCTCAACGGTCAATTCCTCTCAGTCGTTGCCTCTAGCACTCGAGCTCGCTTCATTCAACCTTTACTGCAACTAGAAATAGAATTTTGGCACAATAAATATTCAATTTAAAATTTATGTAATGTGAAAAAAAAAAATTAAAACATGTTTACTATTATAGCTTGAGATTTAGGGTCGGTACAAGTAAACACAACTGAGCCATCAATGGTGTTCTCAAAGACATGAGTCCGAGTGAAGACCTCCACATATGTAGGCTCACGGCCTTCTCCTTAGCCTGAAATTATATATGAATACCAATGTATATATAAGATTAAATAATCTTGTAATTTGTAGTCGCAATTTATAAATTTACCATTTCCTTTCGATATTGTTAGAAGGAATTTGAGCCGCCGTGGTGTACAACAAGATTTCTATTCCTGTTTCTTGAGTTCCACTTGGCAATTTTCTATAAATTTAAATATATAATTAACTAAATTAATGCAATTGTTATACAAACTTTAAACATATTGTAATAACAATATGAAACTAAAAAAGTTATTTTCATGGCAGGAGTTTCCCAATGCTGCGGAAAATCCATCCAAATACTAGCACTCGTCCAATCGGGCTTTTCTATGCTTGAGAGGGTGTCCCTGTAATTTTTTCTGAGCTTCTTTTTCCAGTGATTCCTAAACAGATCTTGATTTTTCTTCTCTACAACTACTGCAGCTTATACATTGAAATTAAAATGAATTAATTATATACAACATATTAATTTGCAAACATCAAATATGTCATTTTCAAATGACTTATAAATTTATATTTACCATCAAGTTGGCCCATATAGCATTCTCAATATACATTGGCATATCATCCCAGTGAGGCTAACAACCAAACATACAACTCATATGCCTTCTTAGAGTCGGTCTGGATAAAATCGGAAGGCTTCAGCTCAAAATTCCTGTATTAATTTTGACGTAGACATTTACTAAATTTTAAATAATACACATGCACTAAATATTAATGATATTGTAATAAATTTGATACTTTCTTTTCGCTCTTCGAAGTCATAGTCACCCTTGGACGTAAATCAACTGAATCGCTGGCACCTTCGCCAGTGGTAAGAGAAGTAGAAGCATGAGATCTGGAACATCTTCTATGAGACGTATATAAATGTGGCATTTCACTAGAAGGATAAACATTGCAGTCCAATTAGTTTCTAGGACATACATCCACAAAAATTAATGTCAAGGCCAAAATTAGCAGAATAATTACTTTTAATGACATAGACAACAGTCCAATTACTTTAAAGGACATAATTTCATAGGTTTTGGGCCTTAGAAACTTATTATTTTCATTTTATCCTTAAAAGTAATTATTTTAGTTGTGTGTCGTAGAAACTAATTGCACTTGCTAAAGAGACCCTTATGACTAATTTTCACTATATTATAATATATGTCAAAAGCATATCATTTCATATAATGAAAAGCATATCATTGTATTATTAGAAAAAATGTTTGATTGATAATTATATAACACTTCTACTAAAACTACAAAAACGAAACAAAATCTCCCAAATACATAGAATTGATAAAATAGAAAAATGCATAGCTTATAACATAGTCATCATCATTAATAACAGCGGAAAATCAAAATATAAATAATACAGCAAGCTACAAATATTCATTATATTTATTACATTATCAGTAATTAATAATAAATTTTCGTCGTTTTCTAATTCAGACTCGGTCTCGTACTTTATATCGTTTTCCTATGTGCTCTCAAATGCTTCTTCTAAAACATTTGATTCATCGTTCAAAGGCCCAAAATCAATATAAACATTAGTTGTTATTACTTGGCTCAAGATCCGCTTGATAAGCTGCTCCGTTTTGGAATATTATTTCCGTCAAACGTAAATCTTGTTTTTGTTTCAAAACAGCAGACCAATCCGCTTTATCTATTTTTAGGGATGAATACAAACCAAAATACATTCATATTGCTTGCTTAGCTAATACGAAAAGATCATACTTATAGTAATGCTAGGTACACTTATATTATAAGTGTTATACAACTCTCCACAAAATGACATGTTTCGAGTTTGTTTGTTTTTTTTTATTTTTATTTATTATTTTTTTTTTTTTTGGTGAACAAGGGCTGTATATAACAGTTAAGTGCGACATTTGATATAGTAAATAGGATAGCTTACAATTTTTGGTTTTCTACATTTGGAACTTTGAATAACTCAAACTGAGCAGTTGCACTAGAACAGCGGTAATTAAATAGTACACGAAATGAGTGCATTTGGGCTAGGATACATGAACTGATTTGAAAACGGCGTTAGATAACAAAACAGCAGGTAATATGCACATGGGGGCGGTCTTAAATTCGCAGATTTGAAGGTAGACACTCCATGATTAATATAATTTTCGTATCTTTTTGTTTCTCCTGCAGCTGATTTACGACCACTTGATTCTCAGTAAACATCCCATCAATTTGCCTCCAAACTTTAACATCTTTGTCCTCGTTAGTTATAATATCTCTGTTGCTGTACCCTTTTCGTTTAAACTTAAATTTCTTCATAAAGTTTCTAATTGTAGAATAGACCATATCTAATAACTATCTTCAACTCTCCATTTTTCACCACTTTAGCCTCCCGGTATTGACTGATTTTGTAGGCTTTTTATTTCAGGCGTTGATATAGCCTTTTCTTGTAAGTTTTTTTTCCTTCACGTAGATTACTATTGGTTATAAAACCGATGAAAACCGATCAGTGTAATTTTCATAGCAATTCTCAACCTATCAACTTAGGATGAGTTGATGGAGTATAACTTTTTTTCTTCTTCAAATTATGCTCCCACTAACGATAATATAAAATTAATCTTCTTAAAATATAAGAGTGTGTGTGTGTTGTGTATAATTTTAATTTAGTGGAAAATTCTCAAAACCGATGTATGTTAAACTTTCAAGCAAGCATTGATCGATTATAACAACATTTTATGTAAACCAATCAAAACCGTTATGATTATTGACGATCAAAACCGTTACTTTCAAAATTCCTCGTAACCGATACCACAAAACTTTCAAACGGAGCCTAAATACAAAGTAATTGCCGGATTAATTTTTTTTTTTTAATAAAACTCATGCTATCGTTTTAATTCATTTATTGCAATAAAACCGTAAATGTTTGTTTTTAATACTAGGTTCGAGGGCAATTAATGTACCTAAGTGACAATATCAGATTTTGGTGCATGGTGGCTTGTGCAGTGTAAATATTTGAGTAAAAAAATTGGTTGTGCTTTTAATTTCAGTTGGATAAAGTGATGGAATTCCAATAAAAGAGAGGTGTTTATTGTATCTAAAAATTAACAAAAACTAGCGTGTGTGACGTGTACTACAGATACCTTTTATCTATCACAATAATAAATTTATATTTTGGAAATAAAATTCCGTTGCTTGATGTTCTGTAGTGGTCTGATGCGTGTATCGTCGGTATTGATAGTTGCCTAGAAGTCTTAAAAGTTACCGTCAAGCCATTTATTAAAATAAAAACAGAGGGCATATTCATTTTCTCTAAATTTATTTGCGTCCTTCCATTCTAAAAATTATATTCTATATCTTTGTTCCTTTGATTTTTTTTTTTTTTTTTTACTTTTCTCGTTTTCAAATTTAAAAACGATCATTTCGATATTTATTACGACAATTATAAGTTATGCAAGTATAGTCTAAAAACGCATGTTAATATAAGTAAAATTATTCGAAAACCTTCATAATTTTTTTATTATTTTGAAAATAGAAATGTGATTTATAAATGAAAATTGGCATGGAGATAAGGCTAATTTCCTTACTATAATACTAAGGATGAGCTTCATTATTTTGTACACGTGTTTTTAATTTCAAAAAACAGAATCCAAAAGTGTGGAAATTATATTATTTCGAATGGATGTTGGCCTTGATGATGATGGTTGATATCCTTCCCAACAAAATTGGACTGGCCCAAGAAACTAAAAGTAAGGCAGTATATGACTAACATAATAGCCCATGGAAAAATACGCGGCCCATTTATCTCCTTCCCCAATGCTACCCTAATCAAAACGAAAACAAATTTCCCACATTATTTCTGCATCTATCCCCTATGACTGTCTCGATGCCTGCCTTGTACTTTCACATTATCCTTCCTGCGAATTTAACTAGATATTTAAATTAATTTTGTTTCCATCCACAAACAGTACTAGTATGTGTCATTACATTACATGCAATTGTAAATTATCACTTGCCATTTTCATAATTAATAAAACACGATAAAAATAATAAATAATGCTAAATAGCATGTCATTTTCAAATAGTACTTCAACATGTCCTAATACTACAACAAGTCCAAATCCAATAATACTCAATAAACCTTTGAGCATCAATGAGACACTCACACACATATATGTATATTGAAATTATATTTGGATACAACCTGGTGATGCAATATCTAACACAAATGTTCTCAACCATTAAATGCCTCCGCCATTCTTGTTTTCATCTCTCATATAAAAACAAAAAAATTCTAATTGTCAATATCTATTATTTCAATTTATATCTTAATCCATTCCGATGCATACATACATTCATTTATTGTGTACACGTGTACAGAAACATACTGCAAACGTCAGCACTAGCAATATGTTTGAGGTCCTTCAGGAAGAAGATATGTTAGAAGAATTACCTGATTATTGTGTTAATACCGAACAAAGTTCATATCCAAACCAACAAATGAGGAAGCTAGGTTCGTAGAAAGGTGTTTCATCTGACAAATTCAGTCCTTAATGACTTATATGATGAAACAAAAGATTTTACAAATACAACTTCGGAAACATTTCTGATGTAGCTACTATACATGAAGAGGTGAAGAATTTCTTCTCCTTTGTAGACAATAACCCTGAAGAGGTGAAGGATTTCTCCTCCTTTGTCGACAATAACTCTGCATACACAACTGCAAATCAATCACCATAATAAAACCAAAAGATGAAACTAATGCTCCTACTAAAAGAACAACTAGAAGCTCAAACAAAAGTAAATAATGTTCATGTGTTGGAACGTAAGGGGAATGAACACTAATTTCAAAATGTAATTATGCTTAAACTCATGAACTCTCACAAGCTTACTATTTACGGCTTGGAGGAAAATAAACTAATAAACGATCGAATTCAATAATTCGTAGCAATGCTATTTAAAAGCTGGAGCTATACAACAAATAATGTCATGGATGTTAAAGGAAGCGTTCCAAAAGAATTAAGGGTATCCTCTAGGGGCAATTATGTAATTTTTTTACATATATCTAACTCTATAATAATGTTATTCGTAATAAAGATATTCAACTTATATTGTATACTGCTATATTGTGAAATGATTAATTGACTAATTAATTTAAAGTGTATTAATTAGAAAATCCTTAAATAATATGTTCTGTGATAATAATTGCAAATAGTTGTACTCATGACAAATTATCACAATGTAGAATAACATATTGTTTTAAATATTCTCAGTCAAGATGTTTTGAGAAAGAATATTGATACATCCTTTAAGAACAAAGTATGTAACGCTTTACAAATGTTAGACATTGTATTACTCATGACTGTTGAAGGCACTAGTGGGTTATGTACACTTAGTCATTGGATAACTATGGAATGACCCATCCGAGAGTTTCCAGTTGATTAATAACAACTAGGATCAAATAGGAAATCTCAAAGCAGTTTTCATAACTTTAGAATACTGTTGAATTTCAATATGGACACCCCACTTGATTATAGTTAAACCGTGGTATAATTACCATCGAGTGACTATATTGGACATGAGTCGAAGCACTTGAAGTGAAACACTATTTAATAGAGAATTTGAATCATCGGTTGTATGAGGTTAGTATCATGATCAACCTAGTCAACTCAAAGTCAAAATCTCTTGCCAGAGCAGTACTGTTAATAATGATGTTATTATTGAACCAAGAGCTTTTTTATGGATTAAACAAGTTGAATTTTGATAATATTAAAATTTTGACCAAAAACAAACTCCATACATCACATCCCATAGTTATAAACTTATGGCAAAAAGAATGTGTGCAAATATTTGTTACTAAAAGGCACCACTTAAAAATGTTAAATTGGATTTCACTAGTGAGATCTGTAAGCAATGAATTCAGCCATATTATCGCACCACTAGCTAAGGTGACATGTAAACATTAATATTTGAATTTTTTAAATATTAGTTGCTAAATGAACTCATATCTGTAAGTTGCACACCTGAATTCATTCAGTCTTCGAAACACCACCCGATTTAATTAGTTCATAGTAGTTATATATTAATTAATATTTAGAATATTAGGATTCGTTTGGTTTATTTTGTATTTTGTATTTTGGGTTTTCAATATTAATTGAAAAGAGTGGAAGGACGACGAAGGAGGTGGTGAGAAGATGAAGGGGATGATGGAAGAATGAATTGTTTCTCATGCTTCTATTATTTCTCAAAACATAAAAATAAAAAAATTATTTTCGATTTTCTATGTTAACTTTGTTTTCTAAACTGGTCGTTTTTCACAATATACACGCATCGTGCACATTTTTGTATGGACGAGACGAAAATCCAAACCTAAAAATGGTTAACCAACCGCAGCTTTAATTATTGCTGTATTTTATGTTTGAGGCGTATTTAGTAAATGGTAGATTTTAGAAATGTTATTGGTGCTATTAGTAACTAATTGGATGTGTATATAAATGTTATATATAGGCATATCGATTTATGTTACCGATGTACATTTAAATTTGAATGAGATTATTTACAAATGGGTTTGGGTGTTTATTTGGTCCATTTAAGGGCTATAATGAGGCAGGCTATAGAGGGTTATGATGGAATTCTTGGTTTGACTTGGTAGGAGGAAATAGTGGAGGATCATTTCCTTTTGATCCCCTATATAAGCAACCTATAGCCACCACTATTTGGTTCTCCTTTTTTTGCCTCCTTTCTCCATTATTTAGGCCGACCCCCACCACTCCTAAACCGGCAAATTTAAAACCTTATTTCAACATCCAAAGTCATAAAACACAAGATTCTGTGGTGGTATGCTAATAGCTAGCTTGGAAGTTTAGGTACAAATCTAAGAGATATAGGTGACAGTTTGAACCGACGTGTGAGTTTAATGCCACATCTCTAAGTTATACTCTATTTTACATTTCTATGGTTATTATATACATATATATAACCATTTTTGTATTTATTCTTGTCATGCTCAATTTATTATTTAACTTTGATAAGTCGATATTTAGTTAAATTCACTGATTGAATATGATACGATGGTATGAATTTAATACATGTATGCTAATTTTAATTTTAGCCATATAATATTTTAATATACATAAAATAAGTTTAAAACCTAATGTTTTTTGATAATTCAAATTTTTATTATAAACTAAAATCAATTTTAAATTATAGTTTTTTTGAGTTAATAATGATCTATAAAACGTATCATATTCTAATATTTCTTTTGACAATTTTATAAAAGAAAAAATTAATCAAAGGTTAATATAAGTTTCAATATCATGTATGTATGTATGTATGTATGTATGTATGTATATATATATATATATATATATATATATATATATATATTTAACCATGTTTATATACACTATTATACACATCACACATATATGCTAATATATATATATATTCACATTTATACACTTAATATGTTTAACTAATTTAGATTAATAAAATAAAACAACTAATAATAAAATATGATTTTATTAAACCAACAAGATTGGATCTTGTATATACCATTAGAGCTCATAGGCCCATTATATATATATATATTCATATTTCATTCGCCGCCAAATAAGCTATATCCAACATTGGTATTGGAGCCTAAATGGTACATAAGGTCCAATTAGTCAATATTTAAGGCTAATTAATTAAGCTAACTTATTCGATGAGTGTACACAAAAGTAATGTCTAGGATTAGGGTTGAGTAATCAGTTATTCTCTCATTCCTTGCTACCAGTTTGACCTAATGGGTGGAGTATGTCCAAATGTTTGGCCCATATATAAGACCTAGAGTTTTTTGGGTCTTGGGCAATCTTCAAATTAAGTTTGAAAATTTAAAACATATTTTAAATTTAAATATTAAGTTTAAAATATTAAATAATTTTTTGTAACAGTTATAAAACAATTTAAAATATTTCAAGATTGTTTTGAGATTAAATAGTTAATTTCCAAATTATTATATGTTTAACTAATATGATTAATTAAATAAAAATAAAATAATTAACTAAAACTTAACTAATTAAAACATGGGCACACACATATATATAATTAATATATAAACATATATATAACTATAACTGTTTTTACAGGAAAAAATATATTCTTATTTTGCACAAGTAAGCAGGATTATGGTGGCCGTACCACTTTTACAACAATTATTACAGGTATGAGACGAAGACTCCTTAGCAACTATAAGGGATTTATAGTGGTTTTTCCACTTAAAATATTAAACATATGAGTAAGACAAGAGCACCTCGACTCCTACATGTCACCACAAACGGCACATAACCTACACTAGAAACATTAGCACACCTCACTTAATACCTAAGTAGGATGCACATAGGCATCATCTACCTTACAAAAACCTCACATTTACAACAACGGATTAACTTACTAAGTTATGCATCGAAATGTTTCCACATAAAAATATTCCAACCCAAGGTAGCAAACTAAAGTGTCATACTATCATATAATAATATTTCATATAAAGATGTTTCCATATGTTAATATATTATTTGCATCTGTGCTAGTTTTTGAGAAAACTCAAGCTAGAGTTATTATGTGTAATACGATCAATATATTGCCTAGACAAGGTAAAATAGATGAATGTATTTATTGAGAAAACTCGAGGTACATGCATTATACTTAGACCATTATGAAATGACAGGCAAGAGTGAATAATCTCTCTTTATTTGTTGAACAAACTCAAGGTCAAAGTCGAGATTAGGGAAAATACCACAGTTAGAAGTTGTAAATAATACAGCCAATAAAGAGTTATCCATCACTTATGGGCCTATGATTTGTTAAGAAAACTCAAGGCCAGAATCTCTAATATAGCGAGTCCTAACACTAACCAGAGAAATCAAAAAAATTCTATATTTCTCTCAGGTTTTAAGGAATATAAAAATCTAATAGGAGCCTTATTAGAAAAATGGAATAAACAAACTTAACATTTCTAATATTGTAAGAACAAATGTTATACAGATTAAATTATCAACTATAATGGTGTGTACAATAATCTAATTGATAAAATTATTTATCAACTAAAATATAAAAATGAACTGAATTAAAATTGGTAAAGAAATATAGAATATATTTACTAATAAATCTTTTGGCATGTTATCACTTCATAACTCTTGCAAGAGCCTGCTAATACAGTGCTAAATATATTCACACCTTGTTCGCTTAAGTGTTCATTTGCTTGAGACTACTATTCTCTTCTACGAGTTTTGGAAACTAAACTAATACATGAATATGGATATTTGATCCATATTATATCTCAAAAAGAAGTTGTAATGTGAATAGTCATATTCATAATATACGAAATCTCGATGAAATTAGTTCATTCGAAATGGAAAGTAAACTATGGTGCAAGATCATATTTTCAATATGATTGAACACAATGAGAATTTCAATGTGTTGAAAGCACCAAAAGGAAAAACACTAAAGACCTAGCTGGGAACTCAATAAATGAAATGTCAGTTTCAATCAGGTTACTTAAGTGCACCCTATTTAATATCCTTAAAATGTTATGGATCTCAAATTGCACTTTCTGTAAAGAGTTCACTGCAGTCTTGTTGTAAGAGTTTCCTTTAGATTGTTTGACCATCTGAAAGGAAAATTAATGTTAGAGAGTAGATTTTACATAGGCATGGTTGGGGTAAAGTTAATGAATCATCACCTTTACTTCATGAAGAGACATTGGATACGTGAATCGTATAAAATACTAATAGATACTTAACATGTAATGAGAAATATGATTTCTATTTTAAATGTAATTTCTTATAGAAAATAATTTTCTATGACAGTTATTTTTTTGAGTACAAAGATTTTGACTTTGAACTCTCAACTGTAAACTCATATGGTAAATAAAATAAATAGTCCCAAATAAGCGGTTGAATGAAGCTTTATAGTTTATGTCTTGATATAGTAATGGCAAAAATAGTTGGAGCATGCCATATAACACTTATCGATGGATGCATCAAGATGCAAAAAATTATTTTCATAAATATATCAAATATCAATAATAATTATTTTTAGTATTTATTAAAAATAAATATAGTTTTTATTATACATATAATAATAATATTCATTATAAAATAAATTTATTACAATAATAATATTGGTTTTATAACACACTGATGCATTAGCCATAGAAAATAAAAAAATATTTAAAATTTTCTATAAATATTTGCTAATTATGGACTAAGCCATATTTTTTAGAATTGGTTTTGTGTTACGAATCACATTGTATTCATGAATTGAATCATAAATGATTAATGGCAAAGCACCCATGTAATTAGAGTGAAAAAGGATATATGGATTGTTACATGTAGATGCATGCAATCGAAGTTCTAATGACACCAAAGATGATCCACTTATTTCGTTAAATTCACTGATGAATTATCATAGAAATATTTATAAAATATAAAACAAAAGTTATAAACATAGCATGCAAAATAAACGAATTCGGTTTGACCTCAGCTGTGAGTGTACTGGAATAAAGTTTAAAAATGAATAAGATTCAAAAATTCGCTCCTCCTTCTGATACATAATAATATCTCTACTATTAGTAAAGAGAATTAAATGAAAAGATTTCCGTGGCGTCTTTTTAAAATTCTGAAAATACCCTACATCTATTAATGGAATTTCATTGCAACCTCCACCACCCACTTTCGACCACCTATCAACGGAATTTCACTACAAAATGACAGTGCAATGATCACCAAAGCGTTTGCACTTATAGCACACATCCATCCATATTCCTTTTATTAAATAAAAAATAAATGTTTCTAACTATTAGATGCACATACATGCGATATACACTAGTATTGCTAAGGAGTAATCAGACTTTTTTGAACAAAGTACGATTGATGATAAGTGAAGTTGAGTTAAGTTCTTTCTACAAGGATGTGAACTTAAAAGTAAGTACACAGGTTAAATTTTATTTAATCTAAAGCATAGTTTACGAGATCATACAAGATATGTAACGACCCAGTATTTTCAACCCTTCGCATCCTGTCGGACTTGAATTGTTCAAAATACTGCGTTGTAAAATAAATTTGGCAAAACTCAGAATATGTAGTAAATAAATCACAGAATCACATACATATATCAGAACTCACAGCGGAAATAAAATATACAGTGGTTCATGAAGCCACTATAAAACTTTAACCAAATAGAATTTACATAGTTTAGAATCTGCAATACAGCTGTAGACATAAATAGAAACAGAGTCTTCCAATTTGATTGATTGCAAATAAGATAAAGACTGAAAGGCTTCCGGCAGTATGAATGATCTACGGGATGACATAACTCCGGAGAGAAACTGAAACTGCAACTCAGGCTGACCCGAGCGTAAAAATAAAACATAACACTCGAGTCAGGACATACATACTTATATAATGTAAGCTAATTCAAGTGTACTGTAATATAGAGCAAGTAACTTAAAGGATGCTTGGGACCGCCCATCCTCTAAGGATCCGTCAAACTATTTACTATGTAGTATATTGCGCTATTATACTAGTGTCTATTTATAAAATAAACTTACTTTTAAGTAGCGTTAAGGCTTTACATTTTCCACCTTAACACGTAATAGTCCCAGTAGTCCATCAAATATCATAGCTCCTCCTGATCGGGAAGCAACTAGAGGATACCACACGGGCTGCGGGAGAAATCTAAACTCGTACAAGGCGCGGTATGGTAGGTGACACGGCACAACTAGGCAATGCCAGGGTAGATATACCAATTACGCATCCGGGCCGATGGTAACGCGAAGCCGCAGCAACCGCCCACCTCGAAACAACTCCCCAAATCAAAATAGAAGTGGCCACTGAATCAATCCAAAGTCATAGTATAATATCGAAGAGGAGTGTCCGATCAGAGGAATGACCTCATTAACCCGTCGATCGCTCCTGTTTTAGCCACCTTATGCCAACTCACGGGAGTCGGGTCCACGTATTTACCTTACAGGAAACGTCGCCACCAACCTACTTCATTCTGGAATCTCCACCGCGTACACGGTTAGTCAAAGTGGTTTTCGGTATCGACAGAGAGTATGTCCATATCCGATCCCGGTCTCTTTGCCAACCCATCGTTATTATAACACCGTGGTCTTTTAAAACAGTTTATACTTTAAAACCAAAATAAACATTTCTATTTCAAACTATAAACACGATATCATTCAAAACCCAAAACAATATGATACCGTTATATTCAAGTATAATTCTTTTCCAAAAACCATACTGCTTAAAATTTATAATATCTGGAAACCAAATATTTAAATTATATCTTCAAAACATAATATTTTGGAAATTTTACTTTAAAACCATAACTCCCAAACACAATGGTTTGGACATTCAACGGTATATAGAATAAATGGTTTAACTTTATGGTTACTTTGTAAAGAAGATAATTTACATAGCTTTACAAATATATTTCTTTATTTTAAACCATAATTTAAATATCACTTCATGTTCCCAAGACCATTTCAATTCCTATATATATATCCAATTGGAGTATTAATATTCAAAACTAAGGTTGGATATTTTTTCTTTCAACAAATTAGTGTTTATTATTTCGTCTTGAATATTCCCATAAATTCCATAGATAAAACTCCAAAATTATGCCATTAAATAATTTCAAAATTTACTTAACACTAGAATGTTCATCTTAAATTTATTAAGAAAAATCCAGTTATAAATCTCATATCTTAAAGGTCTCCAAAACTTAAACATAAATATAATTTATCAAATTCCTTAAATTTCAAAACAATCAAATTCCAGATTCTATAGCACTTAGGAAATGCTACCTAAAGTTACGGGTAAAACTAGTCCAATTTCAAAAGACAGCATTTAAATGCTTTAGTAGATTGTTTAACTTAATAAATATTTCCAAATATAACTTATATATATATTTCTTAACTGAAATCTTATCCTTTCAAAAATCCAGAATTTCCAAAATAAGTTATATTCCAAAATTTTATTCAAATATTTATTTATTTATTTATTAACATTTATAACTCATTCAAAATCAATATAAAATCCTTTAAAGATATTAAATCAAATATTTAACTTCCAAAATAATTTTAAATATTTCAGAAAATATTATAAGGACCACGGGCCTGTATATAGTTTTCTAGCCTAGGTCAAGTGATACGGATTTATATCATTTCAATCCGTAATTTACAAACCCCGGGTTCTATCATTTCAAACCCGCAATCCCAAGTTAACAGTTAAACAGTTAACATAATAATAGCACAGTAATCATCATTTAGGCCTATCATTTCAGCCCACAACAATCTAAATTTAACAGGGAACTTGCAGTGGTGATTTAAGCAGTAAATAAACAATAATATAATATAACTGCAGAAATAATACAACAGATAATAACTGATGAGGTGTCAATTTAAATGGGATTCATCATTCTACGTTATACTACAGACAGATAATATTTAAATAAAATTTTTACACATACACTTGCGATAATTCACAAAATATATGTACATATGTCTGGTGAGAAATACTCACCTTAAACGCTGCAGTGGATCTAAATCAAACACGGTATCTACTTCGGAAAAAAAAACGGAAAGCACGATCAAACTTCGGCGGATGCAAAGCCTTGACTTAAATCTATAAGATCCAAATACCAAGTATGCGAATTTAAAAATTACGGTCAAAGCAAAATTTCAGAACAACTGGAACGAATAGAATAAAAGAAATTTAGTTCAACTTGCTCGACTACTACAACCCGCTAACCGTCTCAACATATCCTAGGCCCATACTTCAACCGTACGCATGCATAAAATAAATTGAATAAATTGCAAAATAAATTGCAAATTTAATACAATTGATTGAATAAAAAGATGTTATGCACCCAAACAAAACAAATACATGTTTAGACATTATTAAATTATTTCTCACATTTTTAATCATATTTATCATGATCAATTATTTTCATTCTCATATATATTTATTTAAATAAAATGACAATATTGGCAATAAACACAATACTGTTCAAATTATTCGATTTAATCAAATGTAGCCACTAACTACATTCGAATTCATTAAATAATACTTTATTTCACATACATGTTCATCATGTTTAGGCAAATTATTTCTTCTTTTACTTTTATTATTAAACATTAAAAGGTGATTATTGGTATACATCACCAATATCCTTTTATTAACCATAATAAATACAATCCATTGATATTTATCCACCCAAATTCTCAAATAAGTAGTTAAATTTATTTTTAACCATCTTAAATTTATTTCAACCATTAAAAATTGAAATAAATGTCATTTTATTATATTCACCCAAGATTTATTCATACAATATTGTTTATTTGAATTAAACAACATTTCATATCATTTTCTCCTTATCAATTTATCTTCTCCATTATTAAATTGTAATTCTTTTTTTTTTTCTATGCCTTCCTCTTCAAACTGCACTTATCCAAATCCACAATACCACTAACTACATCATAACTACACTAATTCCATAGTCTAGCTTCCTACAATCAATTTATATCATTTCTTCCAGCCTACTACTAACAAAGCTCTATATGTATTTATAAATGGCACGGCATGATGGGGAAGTAGCCGAGCAAGGAAATCAGAGAACACAAGAAGGAGGAAGGAAAATTGGAAGAAGCAAAGAAATAAACAATGCAAATTATTTACCTGATAGAAGCTTGTACCAGAGAGGGACAAACAAGGAGATATGAAAACTTATGTGAATGAGGCAAAGTATTTATAGATAAACTTGCGAAATAAAAAGGGGAGATAAATAGGCAGGTTTGAAAACGTAAGAAATAAATGCAAGCGTTGATTTTTGAGTGCATGCGTTTAGGCAAGAGATTTATTTCCAGTTCTTCTTGTTTGAATGCTACACGAAAATTGTGATAAATGCATGCGTTGATTTCTCTTTCCAGTTTTATGTTTGAACGATATCACTCTTTTGGATTTTTTTTTTTAGATAGCTTACGTGATTTATACCAGTTATAATCTAAATTTAAAGCATGCGTTACTGCAAATTTGAACAGATTTGATTGAGGAAGCAAAACTTGAGCTCTTGCGTGATTTATGGTAAGCAATGAAAAAGCTTTTAACTGAAAAGGCAAAAGTAATAAATGCTTACATAAATATTTACTTGATCAATGGTTCGAAAAATTTATTTATTGCAAAACAAACGCAGTGGAAACAGAGAGATATAATGGGTATGCGAAAATTTGCAAAGATAGGCAAGATTAAATTTTGAATGCATTTAATTTAGGTGAGAGGAAAAATGGCAATTGGAAGAGTTGATATTTTTGTGGATAAGGCTGCGTGAATAAATGAATACAGTGACATGCTCAAGAAACAAATGGTAAGAGGCAAATGTCAAAATGTTAAAAGAATAAAATTTTGTGTCACGCGCAAAGGAAGGCAAATTTGATTTCCATATTCTTCTAATCAATTAATTCCCCTTTAATTGCCTTTAATTGATTTCAATTGATTACCTTATCCCTTTTAATTACCCTCCTTAATTGATTTCAATTAATTACCATATTACCAATTAATTATCCTCCTTTAATTACATACTCAAATTTGGTTACTAACTTAATTAGTTAATTAACCCTTTTTGTTAATTATCAATCCTGCGACGTCTCACATTAATCCGTCCGCTTTGTAGGCACTGGTAGCCGGACTGGTTACACGGGCAGATTTCTCCTACAAAATGGGGATTAACCTCGTGTCCTCATGCCATTAACCAAAAGAATTAACTTATTTATCTTTCATCAATTTTATTAATTTGCATTAATTATTCAATAAATTAATTCTGGTCAACTACTGAAATTTTACAATTAATTTCTCTATTAATTGTCATAAATTTCTTTTTGAAATATCTATTAATTGTCATTAACTCCATTTTAAAATATCCGTATGTGCCTTTATTCAAGTTTTGAATTGCTAACTAGGAATAAGGTAGATTTATCAAATAAATTGATTGTAAGTTTCATTGTTTTAAATTGCTTAACAATGTTCACTGCTAACATAATTAATATGTCAAAATTGAGAATATTCCACCAACATGATTTGCATGTCATAACCTACCAAATTAACATAATTAATTAACTACTTTAATATGTTACAAATTTTCTCCTTTTCATTATTTTTAGGGAATGGGTATAACAACAGATATTATGATAATATCCAAAACATTTAGTTACCACTCACTTCATTATACATTATAAAAATTTCCTTTTTTTTTCTTCTTAAATTTAGTTACAAAAATCATATTAAATTAACGAGTTTAATTCTCTAAATTAAATATTTAAACAATATTGGTAAACACAATTTATATAAATTATATTTCTAAAAACAAAAAAATTAAAAGAAATAAATAGCTAAAAACTAGGGCTGTTACACTCTCCCCCACTTAAGAACTTTTCGTCCTCGAAAAGGAACAAAAGAAAAGAAACAAAGGAAGATAAGCTAGATAAACAAGAACTTTAAACGAATAGTTCCGGATTTGAAGCACGAAGAAGATCTTCTAGAATCGGTTTTACTCTTTTCAGTTCGACCGTCGGTCTATGGGTGGTAAGCGGTGCTCAGGCCCCGATGAGTAACAAAGATTTTTAAAGATTATAGAAAAGATTTCTAAATAGACTGGTATAAGCAATATCCTCCTCATTCTGTAGCAGATAGGGAAACCAAGGACACTTAAAGATAGTTTGAAAACAAATAAGATAATAAATTTGCAATCATAATGCTTTGAAATCATTAAATTTATAAATTTGGAAATCATGCTACTAAAATCATAATACCTTTAAAATAATCTTCATTTATACCTTTTAAATTCAATGCCAAACAATATTCATTTCAAGGTTGAAATATTCCTAAGTTCATTTATAAAAAAATATTTCCAAAACATTTTATTTTTAGAAACAACAGCACTCATAATATGCTATAGTAGATATAATAGTATTCCTAATCAGTTTATTATGTACTTAACTCTGAATTTTAACAAATAACCTAACACTTTATTAAAAATACTTATCTTATAAATAAGATATTCCTTCAATAAGTTACCCTTGAATTTCCATTTGAAAACCAATTCTCAATTATCAAAATTTAGTGATATTAGAATACGTCTTAACTATTTATTTAGACATCAATTAAACTATGATTTGAAGATATATAATCCTTACTCCAAAAATATCCCTTTCAAATATATTTTCCTTATTCAAAGATACCTTGTTTATTACACAAACATATTCATTTCAGGAAATAACCTTTTATTAAAATCTCTTGGTTAGATTTACGGCTCCATATTAAATTAATTTGATTATTAAGACATTTGAATAAAATTCCTTAAATTCCTTTTCCTTATTTATCCCCATTAATCTTTTATAACTAAAATTTAAGTGTATAATATTTATTATAACCACTCAAATTTTATTCATAAAATCCTTTTATATTGTATATTATCCAATTACATGTTAACTTTTGAAAATCAAGGTAAGTTATATTAAATGAAATTGGGTGTTATACAAATAAAACTTTCAATTTAATTATCTCCAATTGGAACCTTTTTATTCAAATTTTTGTTATTATATTTATTTTCCTTCCTCAAGATAAACTTTAAGAATTAAATTCCTGATTCCCTTCAAACCATTTAGAGATAACTAAATATATATACCTAATATGTCAAATCAAATTTAAATTATACATCTATATATATTAAGTCATACTTTAGAAATTCAAATCAATTAAAATCTCAAGGAAACACTGTAGCCAGACTACAGAATGGTCTTTTCACTTCGAAACTCGAAAATGAATGTCGATGATGCTGCAGTCATCACCGAAATTATTTTCCAGCGACAAAGAGAAAAGCACTAATTTTAAAATTTCTTTGGAAACAAATTTCTATACAAAAATACTTATTACATCCTTTTAAAATTTAAACACAAGGTTTGAAATCATCAGAAATTTAATTCTCAAGTTTTAGTTTTAAATTCATTTCTGTTTCCAAATTAATTTATAACCATTGTTTTATATTCACTTATTTATTAGACAAACACATGGCTTACAACACCATAAATAAAATCAAAACTATTATCTCTTGACAACTAGTTAAATTAATTATAAAATTTTGAAAATTATACTCATATATATAATATTAGATTTTAATTTCAAATATAGGAATAAACTTCTCAAACCAGGATAGAGACTCAAATTTGATGAACTCAAATCAAATAGAATTCAAGATAAATTGAAATCAGAAGATCAGAATAAGGAAACTGGGTAAGTCTATATAAGTCGCGGACAACCTTGACCTAGTCATCCGTGACTTAAAGAGCCATATCGATGTGGTTGGGGTAAATCTACATTTGATCCGAAGAGATAGAATTTGGAATAACCAAAGATACTAGCATATAAACCGAGGATAAATATAAATCTCCGGTGAATCAATGCTAATGGTAAAGGAGTTTCACCCCTTTATTAGAATAATGGCGAGACCGCCAATTTACAATAAAGATCATCCGAAGTGGAGTTATGAGATACTCCAGAATCTAAAGCAGATGAAAAAGTGAGGGATACGAATGAGCTTTGGAACCGTAGGGAATGTTCCAAAATTCGAAAAGAGAGTGGTTCAATCTCGAATGAACGTGATTCTGTAAATCAAATTTACCATACATTCTAAGTTTTGCCTAGAACCAAAGCTCTGATACCAAATGTAACGACCCAGTATTTTCAACCCTTCGCATCCTGTCGGACTTGAATTGTTCAAAATACTGCGTTGTAAAATAAATTTGGCAAAACTCAGAATATGTAGTAAATAAATCACAGAATCACATACATATATCAGAACTCACAGCGGAAATAAAATATACAGTGGTTCATGAAGCCACTATAAAACTTTAACCAAATAGAATTTACATAGTTTAGAATCTGCAATACAGCTGTAGACATAAATAGAAACAGAGTCTTCCAATTTGATTGATTGCAAATAAGATAAAGACTGAAAGGCTTCCGGCAGTATGAATGATCTACGGGATGACATAACTCCAGAGAGAAACTGAAACTGCAACTCAGGCTGACCCGAGCGTAAAAATAAAACATAACACTCGAGTCAGGACATACATACTTATATAATGTAAGCTAATTCAAGTGTACTATAATATAGAGCAAGTAACTTAAAGGATGCTTGGGACCGCCCATCCTCTAAGGATCCGTCAAACTATTTACTATGTAGTATATTGCGCTATTATACTAGTGTCTATTTATAAAATAAACTTACTTTTAAGTAGCGTTAAGGCTTTACATTTTCCACCTTAACACGTAATAGTCCCAGTAGTCCATCCAATATCATAGCTCCTCCTGATCGGGAAGCAACTAGAGGATACCACACGGGCTGCGGGAGAAATCTAAACTCGTACAAGGCGCGGTATGGTAGGTGACACGGCACAACTAGGCAATGCCAGGGTAGATATACCAATTACGCATCCGGGCCGATGGTAACGCGAAGCCGCAGCAACCGCCCACCTCGAAACAACTCCCCAAATCAAAATAGAAGTGGCCACTGAATCAATCCAAAGTCATAGTATAATATCGAAGAGGAGTGTCCGATCAGAGGAATGACCTCATTAACCCGTCGATCGCTCCTGTTTTAGCCACCTTATGCCAACTCACGGGAGTCGGGTCCACGTATTTACCTTACAGGAAACGTCGCCACCAACCTACTTCATTCTGGAATCTCCACCGCGTACACGGTTAGTCAAAGTGGTTTTCGGTATCGACAGAGAGTATGTCCATATCCGATCCCGGTCTCTTTGCCAACCCATCGTTATTATAACACCGTGGTCTTTTAAAACAGTTTATACTTTAAAACCAAAATAAACATTTCTATTTCAAACTATAAACACGATATCATTCAAAACCCAAAACAATATGATACCGTTATATTCAAGTATAATTCTTTTCCAAAAACCATACTGCTTAAAATTTATAATATCTGGAAACCAAATATTTAAATTATATCTTCAAAACATAATATTTTGGAAATTTTACTTTAAAACCATAACTCCCAAACACAATGGTTTGGACATTCAACGGTATATAGAATAAATGGTTTAACTTTATGGTTACTTTGTAAAGAAGATAATTTACATAGCTTTACAAATATATTTCTTTATTTTAAACCATAATTTAAATATCACTTCATGTTCCCAAGACCATTTCAATTCCTATATATATATCCAATTGGAGTATTAATATTCAAAACTAAGGTTGGATATTTTTTCTTTCAACAAATTAGTGTTTATTATTTCGTCTTGAATATTCCCATAAATTCCATAGATAAAACTCCAAAATTATGCCATTAAATAATTTCAAAATTTACTTAACACTAGAATGTTCATCTTAAATTTATTAAGAAAAATCCAGTTATAAATCTCATATCTTAAAGGTCTCCAAAACTTAAACATAAATATAATTTATCAAATTCCTTAAATTTCAAAACAATCAAATTCCAGATTCTATAGCACTTAGGAAATGCTACCTAAAGTTACGGGTAAAACTAGTCCAATTTCAAAAGACAGCATTTAAATGCTTTAGTAGATTGTTTAACTTAATAAATATTTCCAAATATAACTTATATATATATTTCTTAACTGAAATCTTATCCTTTCAAAAATCCAGAATTTCCAAAATAAGTTATATTCCAAAATTTTATTCAAATATTTATTTATTTATTTATTAACATTTATAACTCATTCAAAATCAATATAAAATCCTTTAAAGATATTAAATCAAATATTTAACTTCCAAAATAATTTTAAATATTTCAGAAAATATTATAAGGACCACGGGCCTGTATATAGTTTTCTAGCCTAGGTCAAGTGATACGGATTTATATCATTTCAATCCGTAATTTACAAACCCCGGGTTCTATCATTTCAAACCCGCAATCCCAAGTTAACAGTTAAACAGTTAACATAATAATAGCACAGTAATCATCATTTAGGCCTATCATTTCAGCCCACAACAATCTAAATTTAACAGGGAACTTGCAGTGGTGATTTAAGCAGTAAATAAACAATAATATAATATAACTGCAGAAATAATACAACAGATAATAACTGATGAGGTGTCAATTTAAATGGGATTCATCATTCTACGTTATACTACAGACAGATAATATTTAAATAAAATTTTTACACATACACTTGCGATAATTCACAAAATATATGTACATATGTCTGGTGAGAAATACTCACCTTAAACGCTGCAGTGGATCTAAATCAAACACGGTATCTACTTCGGAAAAAAAAACGGAAAGCACGATCAAACTTCGGCGGATGCAAAGCCTTGACTTAAATCTATAAGATCCAAATACCAAGTATGCGAATTTAAAAATTACGGTCAAAGCAAAATTTCAGAACAACTGGAACGAATAGAATAAAAGAAATTTAGTTCAACTTGCTCGACTACTACAACCCGCTAACCGTCTCAACATATCCTAGGCCCATACTTCAACCGTACGCATGCATAAAATAAATTGAATAAATTGCAAAATAAATTGCAAATTTAATACAATTGATTGAATAAAAAGATGTTATGCACCCAAACAAAACAAATACATGTTTAGACATTATTAAATTATTTCTCACATTTTTAATCATATTTATCATGATCAATTATTTTCATCCTCATATATATTTATTTAAATAAAATGACAATATTGGCAATAAACACAATACTGTTCAAATTATTCGATTTAATCAAATGTAGCCACTAACTACATTCGAATTCATTAAATAATACTTTATTTCACATACATGTTCATCATGTTTAGGCAAATTATTTCTTCTTTTACTTTTATTATTAAACATTAAAAGGTGATTATTGGTATACATCACCAATATCCTTTTATTAACCATAATAAATACAATCCATTGATATTTATCCACCCAAATTCTCAAATAAGTAGTTAAATTTATTTTTAACCATCTTAAATTTATTTCAACCATTAAAAATTGAAATAAATGTCATTTTATTATATTCACCCAAGATTTATTCATACAATATTGTTTATTTGAATTAAACAACATTTCATATCATTTTCTCCTTATCAATTTATCTTCTCCATTATTAAATTGTAATTCTTTTTTTTTTCTATGCCTTCCTCTTCAAACTGCACTTATCCAAATCCACAATACCACTAACTACATCATAACTACACTAATTCCATAGTCTAGCTTCCTACAATCAATTTATATCATTTCTTCCAGCCTACTACTAACAAAGTTCTATATGTATTTATAAATGGCACGGCATGATGGGGAAGTAGCCGAGCAAGGAAATCAGAGAACACAAGAAGGAGGAAGGAAAATTGGAAGAAGCAAAGAAATAAACAATGCAAATTATTTACCTGATAGAAGCTTGTACCAGAGAGGGACAAACAAGGAGATATGAAAACTTATGTGAATGAGGCAAAGTATTTATAGATAAACTTGCGAAATAAAAAGGGGAGATAAATAGGCAGGTTTGAAAACGTAAGAAATAAATGCAAGCGTTGATTTTTGAGTGCATGCGTTTAGGCAAGAGATTTATTTCCAGTTCTTCTTGTTTGAATGCTACACGAAAATTGTGATAAATGCATGCGTTGATTTCTCTTTCCAGTTTTATGTTTGAACGATATCACTCTTTTGGATTTTTTTTTTTTTAGATAGCTTGCGTGATTTATACCAGTTATAATCTAAATTTAAAGCATGCGTTACTGCAAATTTGAACAGATTTGATTGAGGAAGCAAAACTTGAGCTCTTGCGTGATTTATGGTAAGCAATGAAAAAGCTTTTAACTGAAAAGGCAAAAGTAATAAATGCTTACATAAATATTTACTTGATCAATGGTTCGAAAAATTTATTTATTGCAAAACAAACGCAGTGGAAACAGAGAGATATAATGGGTATGCGAAAATTTGCAAAGATAGGCAAGATTAAATTTTGAATGCATTTAATTTAGGTGAGAGGAAAAATGGCAATTGGAAGAGTTGATATTTTTGTGGATAAGGCTGCGTGAATAAATGAATACAGTGACATGCTCAAGAAACAAATGGTAAGAGGCAAATGTCAAAATGTTAAAAGAATAAAATTTTGTGTCACGCGCAAAGGAAGGCAAATTTGATTTCCATATTCTTCTAATCAATTAATTCCCCTTTAATTGCCTTTAATTGATTTCAATTGATTACCTTATCCCTTTTAATTACCCTCCTTAATTGATTTCAATTAATTACCATATTACCAATTAATTATCCTCCTTTAATTACATACTCAAATTTGGTTACTAACTTAATTAGTTAATTAACCCTTTTTGTTAATTATCAATCCTGCGACGTCTCACATTAATCCGTCCGCTTTGTAGGCACTGGTAGCCGGACTGGTTACACGGGCAGATTTCTCCTACAAAATGGGGATTAACCTCGTGTCCTCATGCCATTAACCAAAAGAATTAACTTATTTATCTTTCATCAATTTTATTAATTTGCATTAATTATTCAATAAATTAATTCTGGTCAACTACTGAAATTTTACAATTAATTTCTCTATTAATTGTCATAAATTTCTTTTTGAAATATCTATTAATTGTCATTAACTCCATTTTAAAATATCCGTATGTGCCTTTATTCAAGTTTTGAATTGCTAACTAGGAATAAGGTAGATTTATCAAATAAATTGATTGTAAGTTTCATTGTTTTAAATTGCTTAACAATGTTCACTGCTAACATAATTAATATGTCAAAATTGAGAATATTCCACCAACATGATTTGCATGTCATAACCTACCAAATTAACATAATTAATTAACTACTTTAATATGTTACAAATTTTCTCCTTTTCATTATTTTTAGGGAATGGGTATAACAACAGATATTATGATAATATCCAAAACATTTAGTTACCACTCACTTCATTATACATTATAAAAATTTCCTTTTTTTTTTCTTCTTAAATTTAGTTACAAAAATCATATTAAATTAACGAGTTTAATTCTCTAAATTAAATATTTAAACAATATTGGTAAACACAATTTATATAAATTATATTTCTAAAAACAAAAAAATTAAAAGAAATAAATAGCTAAAAACTAGGGCTGTTACAAGATAAGAATTGATAAAAAAAACCCTAAATATCTATGGTTAAGAATTTGATAGGTTGTATGAGTCGAGAGACTGGACATAATACTTTCTCATGAGAGATCTTCTATAGACCACCCCAAAGGAGTTTGGGAACAACATACACTGGTTGACTAATTTATGTTAAGAAAAAAAGTTCCGTAAATTGAAAATTAAATCAATTTTTTGTAGATACAAAGGCAGTTCATGAAATATTTCTGAATTCCTGTTCCATCATACTGAGAAATAATTGTTATTTTAGGAAACACCAACTTCATGACGAAAGAATTTCTTTTAAAAATCATTAACAATAAAATTGATTTGGATATGATCCAAAGATAAAATTAATTACGTAAGATGAAATGAAGTTAAATAATCTAAAATAGACATGAGTTATAAGAATGTATAGTAATAATTGTTGCATATTAAAAAGAGGCTATAAGTTTCTTATTAATGTCGAGAAAAGAAATTCCTCAACTGTCAATAAGCAATGAAGAATGTTGATTTTGCCATATGACACGATGCACAAATCATTAATGGATTCCAAGTACATTACCAAAATATGATTGTGATAGTTGTACCGGAAGAGATACGATCTATCAGTCGCAAATGTGCCTCAAAGAAGAAGATCGTTTGTAGTTGGAATATAGTAAGAAATGTTGATGAAAATAACATCATAAATTTCAATAGTCGAAATTAACATAATAGATTTGTCATTCAACGTGCTTAAGTTAACTGAGATTTTGTTCTTAGAAATATCGCTTGATATAAATTTGAGCATTGGGATATATATGTTGAAATAGAAATTCTAAATAATAATTTAGAACAGAGTGTTTTCTCTTAACAACTAAAATGTCATGAGGTCAGTGTGATCGATAGCTAAATTTATGTTTATTAGATAAGATCTAATAATTGTTGTGATAGTTTCATTCGATAAGCATCAGAATTAAGCAAATGTTTTGATAAAAATCAAATAGTTTGAGTTTCAGCCAGAATGCAGAGGAAGCGTGTATCCACAAGAAAGAGTTTTTATTTGACTAAAAGCCAGTATGGCCCGAAGTTCACACAGACATACTAGATAGATATATAAAATGTAGCGGCCAACAAGACTTGGCCGGTAGCCCGGGTTTTAAGGTGGATGACCACCAACATAAAGAATAACACAAGTGTGAGGCTATATGCCTCAGCAGCTATAGAACACAGCTACAAAAACAAAGCTGTCAACATGCCTGGCCAGTAGAAAAATAAATATATTAAAGTACATGTAGAATCTAACCAGAATAGGTATCCGAAACAAAGACAAATATATCAAAAAAGTAGTCACGAGAAGCTGTGAAAGACCATCATATATAAATATGGACACATCTACGGGACCGGCTAATAATATTGGGGCAAAACCCCTAAGTGTAAGGAAAGAAAATAAATTTCCGATCTTAATCTAGAGCAGCTAACATCGCTTCAATAAGCAAGTAGTAAAGTTCCCACTGATCCACATCATCATCAATAAGCAAGTAGTAAATTTCCCGCTGATCCATCATCAAAGACCCATTTAGAGAAGACATTCCATCTTAAGTGGTAACACAAACCACTCGCATAGTAAGATCAAGTTCCAAATTTAGCGTAGCATACCAGCGGCGAACCTACGACTCGCCAATCAATAATCTCCTTAGCAATGAGCTCAGCACTAGAAGAGTCCAATGTTAACAGCGTGTGTCAGCAGAAAGAATATTGTAAGGTACTAATATATTTATAAACTATAAGTGAACAACATACCACTAATTTTTGACAATGTTCCTATTTCAAAATTATTTTTAGTTCGTTTGTTCAATCCTCAATATGGATTTGAAAGATGACATCTTTTACATTTAGTATAAGAAAGATGTTGGGTTTATCCCAAACAATATACGTTGACATCATGTTAAAATATTCAACATGGAACGTATGAGATGGATTCCTTATGCATCGCAACAGTAACTATCATATATGATGTGTTGCCTATTATATTATATTTTGCTAATGTACATGATACATTGAGTGAGTATTAAATTCGAATTAAGATCAATAAACGGTAATTGTGTGTAATCTTAAGTATTCACATAATACTAGAGAGTTGTTCATAGAAACAACGAACTCTTTGTCAAGGAGTACTCTGGCTCAAAAATGATATAAAATATAACACATCAATCATAAATTCCACCTTAGTTAAGGAGATTTAAGTGTTCCAAGCAAGAAATAATGGATGATTCAAACAAAAGGCTAAGTCAACACTATGAATAACTCCATAATAAAAGAATATAAATAAATGCACAAATTTATAACTAAGCTAGATGTAATTTCAAAATGTTCAAAAACCCATGACATTGTTTGATGAAAATAATGATGCGATTGATGAAGATAATGATGCGATATAGATCATGAACCTAGGGCTTACAAGTAGTTAAGACACATTCTCCGAAATTTCCACATGTTGAAGTCAGCTTGTCAATGACGGAGGGTTGTTGATTAACAAAGTCCGTACTTAAGACAATATATCATATCTGTTCACTGGAGGACTAGCTTGTTCAGTTTTGAGAAAACAGATCGAAGGAATGAGATTAAGATTCCATAATTGACACTAAGTGCAAGTGAGAGATTGAGAGGGTTAGAGGTATGTCATATGGTCAGTTATGTAATTTGTTATATAAATATATATCCAACTCTATAATCAATCTTATTGGTTCTATAGGTATTTAATTTCTATTATATACTTTGTTAAATTGTGATATTATTAATCAAGTAATTAGTCTAAATTATATCAAATTAGAAAATTCTTAAATAATAGATTATGTGATAATAATAAGAAATAGTAATCAAGATAAAGTTATCATAACATAGAATAACATATTGTTTTAAAGGTTCCTGGTCAAGTTACTTCAAGAAAAGATATAAATAAATCCATTGAGATAGGAGTACGTTACACTATCCATATGTTAGGAAGTGTGTTACCCATGGCTGTTGGAGGCACCAACGAGTTATGTACCTTAATTATTAAATAACCATGGAATGACTCATTCGAGAGTTTTCTATTGGTTAATAACAACTAAGGTTAAACCTAAAACGTTAAAATGTTGATGTTACATAGTTCTATAGACTTGAGAATAATGCTGAACTTCAATATGGATACTCCTCTTGATTATTGTTAAATCATAACATAATGACCATCGAATAACCACAGTTGGGTCTAAGTTAAAGCATTGGAAACAATATAGTATTCAATAGAGAATTCGTCTCCTTAATTGTATGAGGTTAGTATCAGGGTCAACTATAGTCAACTCAAAGTAAAAAAACTATGGTTAAGCGTTAATAAAAAAATTATTATTAACCAAGGACTTTGTTTATGAACTAACTAAGTTGACTGCAGATAATATTGAAATTTTGACCAAACCAAACACCATACGTTCTAAAGCGATATTGTTATGATGAAAAGAACATGTGTGAATAATCATTACCAAGGCACCGCTTAAAAATATACAGTTATATTTTATCGATGAGATCTGTAAGCGATGAGTTCGGCCATACCGTGACACTACTAGCTAATGTGATGTGTGGACATTAATATTTGAATTCATTGAATCTCTGAAACACCATCAGATTTAATTGCTTTGTAATAGTTACAAATTAGTTAATATTAAGATATGAATTATTATTTTTATGTTAAAGGTGTATTTAGTAAATAGGTATCCTCTAGAAATGTTCTGGATGCTATTAGTAATTAAGTGGGAATGTATATAGAAGTTATATATATATATATATATATGTGTGTGTGTGCATATTGATATACAATATTAATGTACGTTTAAATTGGATTTAAATGAGATTAATTATAAATGAATTTGGGTGTTTATTTGGTCCATTAAGGGACCATAACTGTAACGACCCAAATTTTTGGACGGTTTAGATCAATAATAAATCATACGCGTCTGACTCAAACCATTCAAAAGGGAGGATTGTCAATGGGTTTATAAGAAAATAAGAGAAAAGAAGGAAAAATAAAACACAAAATCTCACAGCAGAATGACAAAATATAATAATCAAATAAACAGTTCATGAAGCAATTTTATAATATATATTTGATTATACAATTTTTACAACAATCAAAGTACAAACAACGACATACCAATAATGATGCAGCAAAAAATTACTGATAATATAATATACCAAACTCCATCTTCGTCCTCCAGAAATAAAATCTTCAACATTGAGATGCTTAGGCTGACCCGAGCGTAATGAAAAGACAAAACACTCGAGTCAGAACTAAAATATTCTCATGTAAGTCAAATCAATATCATGTGGAAAATGAGTGTAATGGCTTTAGAGATGTTACGAGGTTTTTATCTCCTATCCGGTGTATAATGTGAGTACAATAACTTAAGAGATATTACGAGAGTTTTCCATCTCTTAAGGATCCGTCAAACTATTTATATGTAGTAGTATACGCTATATATAGTGTTTATCAGTAAAGCATAATATTGAAAATAGCATTAAGCGTTACCCACATCCTCCTCAATACATTTTTAAAGGCGTCGTAGTCTATATATTACTGTAAACTCCATCGTAAACTGGTGGGCTATAAGGGAGCACTCCATAGGTACGACACAAACCAAAATCGTAGTGGGCACGATAAGGCATGTGACAAGGAATGCGAGGCAATTCCCAGGATAGGATTCTACCATTTTGGACTCCCGGACGGGTGGTAATGCATAGCGGCTACTACCATCCACCTCGAGAGACATTCCATAATCAAATCGAAGGTGGCCACCAATCAATCCAATGTAACATATATGATATCGAAGAAGCATGTCCGATAGGAGGAGTGACCTCACTTGGCCCGGTATAGCTCTTATTTTAGTCATATCAAGCTGACTCGAAGGTCAGGGCTGCATTTCTTACCTCATTCCAGCGGTGTTCGCCAAACCTTCCTACTTCGTTCTACATTCTCCACCATGTGCACAGTTGTTAAAGTGGTTTATGAATTGGCAGAGAGTATGACAATATCCGACCCCTATCTCTTTAACAACCAAACGCTTATTTCACATCGTGGTCATTATATAATTTTTTTAATAATAAATCCAGAGAACAGTTATACCTTCATATCAAGATATCCATATATTTATTCCAAAAGTATAAATATATTCAGAAATTCTGTGGAAAATTTCTTTCAACCAATTTCGAAAATAAATTATAAAACTCTCTTAAACCATTTATAAACTATTTATACGCATTAGAACCATTCATAAAGCTATTTATAAATTGCAAAACAGTTTACAACTCTTCCCCTTTTTATAAACCTCTATGAAAAATTCCTTTGAAACGCTTACAAATCCTTTTATACAAGTTCTTTTATAAAATCCTTTAAAAACCACTATAAACTCCTTTATAAAATTGTTACAAAAATCCTTTATAAAAAATATTTATAAAATCCTTTTATAAAATCCTTTTATAAAATCCATTATAAAATCTCTTACAAAACTTGTATATATTCCCTACAAAACCTTTTCCAAAATTCTAAATTCTTCTACAAAATTCTTTTATCTATTAAAGTAATTATAAAAGTCTATATTTATTGTCTTATATCAAATTTTTAAATAAATATTTAAAACTATATTAAATATTTTATTAAATAAAATTTTTGAACCGTTTTAATTATATTACATTATTTAAATTATATATATTTAAACTAAATAAAATTATAAGTTAAAATCTTAAAATCTATATCTTAAAAACTTAATTAACTAAAATATAAATTTTAAACAAAATCTTTAATTTAAATTTTAAAAATGAAATTTATTAAATCAAAACATACTTTACAATTTTAGAAAAAAATTTAAAATCGACCAACGGTTTTCGTATATAATTTTCTATCCTATGGCCAAGTGATTAGTTAATTTTAGTTTTAATTTTAATTTCAGAGATGTATATATATATATATATATATATATCATTTCAATCCAAATCTGGTGTCATAGGTATATGTCATTTCAACTTATTTCTTAATTCATTTAATTTTAGATTTATTTGATGCCTGTAACATCCAGGGTGAATAATAGGAATAAATCATAATAAACAAACATCCAAACATGTAACGTATCAATCATTAGGCATCCATCACAATCAGCATCCAAAACAGTCACATACCATAACAAATTACTAGTTATAAATTCTCGGGTGTTTAACTAGCAAATTGAATTTCAGTTTCAATTTAAACATCAATTTCAATTTCAATTTCAATTTAACTGTCAAATTAAATTACACTGTCGATGCAATTCAATATATATGTCAATTTAAAACCATTAAAATATAATCAATAAATTTAAATCACTTCATGATTTCAATTTAACGAACATCAAAATATTTTAGCATTTTGTGTGTGGTTTGAACACTTACCTTTGATTTTTAGTCGAATTAAAATCCAAAAGAATGCTTAAATTTGAGCAGTCCCCAAATTCAATCAAACTAGTTCCATTTCGTCCAAACTTTCAACACTATCCCAACTGAAGAAACCACGTCCAAACCCGAGTTCGTATTAAAAAGTTATGCAGATTGGAAGTTTTGAATTTAAAATTAAAATTAAAAATAAGGCAGGGGAAAAAAGGTAAATAGGTAGACCTCCTTCCTAAACCCTAACTTAGCAACATACGAACCCAGCAACCAGCCGCCGCCTTGATCCATCAACCTCCGCCGCTACTAACGCCTGTACCCAGATTAGAGATCGCCGTTGAACACCCAGGCCACGTCGCCCCTAGGCCATAGTCGTGGCCAACTACAACACATCAGCACAGAGCACCGCCACCACCTTAACTCGCCATTCCTGGCGATCTCGTGTGTCTCTGACCTGAAAAAACCATGTGGATTCACTCTACTCGACGCCCTCTACAAGCCTGAACCTTATGATCATCGTATCGATGAAGATCCACCGTTGAAAACAAAACCCTAGCATCAACGGTCCAGACTTCTTCACTAATTTCTGGCCAAACCGAGACTTAATTGCAAAAATGAACTGTAGATGGAGATTACATTTTTTGAGAGCTTCTTAACAATATATTATATGATAGGGTTTGAGGAGTTTGATTTTTAGATTTGATTTGGAATTGGGGATTTAGGGTTTAGGTTGTCTGCCATTGTGAAGGAGCAGTGAAAATAACAATATGTATAGAAGTAGAATAAAAGACTGCCAGGGTTTCAAGAAAAATCTATTTAAATAGACGTAGTGGATAAGAATGGATGGAACAGATCAAATTGGGTCGAAGTGATAACAAAGTGCCAAAAAGCCCGTTTCGTTCCCGACACGAAAATAGGTCATCCCATATATCAAAATATAGTTTTTCAATATGTTTAAACTCAATGGAACTAGTTTCAAACCCTAATTTCATTGTATACAGAAGTTAGCTTTCAAAATCAAAATCTATTTATTTAAATTCCTTTAATTGATTTCTACGCATTTCGAGCTCACACGATCAAACGATAAGTCCGATCGTTACGAAACTTGAAATCCTATAATTATTTACTACTACGGATATGATTAAAATGGTTTCATCGAAATCCGAGACAATGCCCAAAAATGCTAATTTTACATGTTAATTAAATAAATTATCATTTAAAAATAAATTAAATCTCTTTTAAAATTTTAAATTAAACATTAAAAAATTTCATCCTTCTTGATTACACAGAATTTAGTAATATTTTACAATTAAATATTCCATGTTAATTTCAAGATTTAAATATTGCATTAATTTCAGCATTTAATTACAACTGTAATAAAATCCCAGTTAATTATATTTTAATTTCCAATAAATTATTTTATTTTGATTCTCACTCTTATTACTGAATCAACTATTCCCTTATGAATATAATAATGTTAGTTTACATTTTATTACATTCATATTCTGCAGTTATCATCTTAACTCATATTAACTGCAATATTTAATTACATTAATTTCACATTGTTTCTCAAATAATTTCAACGGATTAAATGATAAAATGAGAATAAACAATTGTAACAGCTTACTAATTTAAACACATTTCAGAGTTAATTATCAATAAACAAAAGCTAAAAATTTACGCATTATGTTAATTGATTTCATATTCTATATTAAAACCAATTAAATTAAATAACATAATATTTCGCCATTAAATATATAATACCGATTTTAATCATTATTTACCTTAATCATTGCAATTGATTGAACTTAAATTAGAACTGTTGTCAATTACATTCAATCAACATTATGAAATCATATTATAATATTTTTTCCATTTATAAATCATAAACTTTAATTTCTCACAATATTAAATCTCGAAATCTTATTCAAATTTAATATTTTTAATTATATAAAATATAGGTCGTTACAATAACAAGACCGCTTAAAGAGGGAAGAGATGGGATCCTAGATCTAGATTTAAATTTAAATATATTTTTACCAAGTTAAAACCAGAATTTTGTTCTAAATTCAAACCTGAAAATTTGGACTTTGTAAAATTATGTGATATTTTACAAAATATATTCATTATTTTATTAACTACAAATTTCGAAATGTGTGCATGTGTGTATCATATAAACATATTTTTAGTACTAAATAATTTAACTATGGCTATATACATATACATATACATATACATATACATATACATATACATATACATATACATATACATATACATATATATACATACATACATACATACATACATACATACATACATACATATATATATATATATATATATATATATATATATATATATATATATATATATATATGCTAGGTTTATACATGGTAAATATAGATGCCAATATCTGCATGCTTATTTATGCTATTATACATATTACATATATATGTTGTCACACTTATGGTTGAACACACGGATACACACACACACACACACATACATACATACATACATAGATATATATATATATATATATATATATATATGTATATATATGTATATATATATTCGTATTTATACACGCAATATGTTTAGTTAATATAGATTAATTAAATAAAATAAATTAAAATTGAGTTTATTAAAACAACTAGATTAGTTATAGTATTAAACATTAAATTTCATAGGCCTACTAAGATCCAATTAGGTTTTTTTTGAAATTTACCTATTTCACCTACTGCTGAACTAGCCAGATCCACCATGTTCTTATTCTCATTGATACAGATGTATAAAATTTTATTGAAAAGAGCAAAAGTTCTCAGCACATTAGTCTATAACTAATTAATAAAGGAGGCTTATAAATTCATACCACTAGTATATATCCCTGCAATAATTATGAAGAAAGCAAGAAACTATGAGAACACATTGCTAAGGTTGCTTCATTTATATCCCAACCTTGGTTGTTATTTGGAGCCTTTAACAATTCTCTTCATCTAGATGAAAGAGGTGGTAGGTCTACTAATTCGTTTTTCTCATTTAATTGGTTCTAAATTTTTTGTAATGCAAGCTGGATTGATTCAAATTTGTTTGCATCGCTATCAAATATACTTAGACAAAAGTGGACTTGCAAATAATATAAATAAAGTTGTAATGAATCAAAAATTTCTTAAGTAGAGCTTTACACTATTGCTTTCAATCCAATAGAGAGGGACCATACTGAAATTCTATAGAAGGAACAAGTATAATATGGATTACATTCTAATAATAGATAAATCAACAAATAAGAAGATGAAGTAAATATAGTAAAGAAACAATCACAACAGGATTTTTATACTACTTCGATCCTCCCATCCTACGTCCAGTCCCTAAGCTATACTTAGAAATTCCACTATCAACAATCCTCGCTTCACTTGGAGGTACATGTTTACAACTACCTAAAGAACCAAATAGGACTTCCACTAACTTCAAAGCAAAAACCTTGCATTTCGACTTCAAGGTGTTCTTAACAACACAAATAATTCACTCTTCGGTACACCCTTCCTATAATATCATTTGATGGTACATGAGTTGAACATGTAGCACTATAGGAAGTAGAAAGTAGATCGATTGCCTTTTGATTTCAAATGATAATAAATTGAAAGTGAGTTGAAAGCAAGAGAATTAGTTGAAATCGAAGAATGAAATAGGGCTGTATTTTTAGTGTTGAAGTGCTTTATTGAAGAATAGTGATTATTCAAGAAATCAAAACTCTTCAAAAGTAGACGCTTCCTTTTAGAAAGACGTGCATTCAGAAATATACCCGTTAATCCTTCTCAGATGTCTAAATTGAAGAACCAATCATCTGGATCATTTATTTATAAAACTATTTTAGACTAGGTCAGACGTCCAACTCTAAACAGAAAGAAATACATCTATTTTAGAGAAATTTTAGACATTTGCAATATGCATTAAGATGTATGTCAAACGTCTGAATGGATCAAATGGACACTTGATACCCGCATTAGAATCTAGTTGATTCATTTAGATATCCAACTTATTATACAAAAATAAAATATAAAGTGCTTCAGACATCTGGATATTTAGGTCAGATGTCTGAATTTTAATCGGTTTGTCCCAGAGGTATTCAGGGCTAAAATTGATTTATTTTTTAAATGTTTAGATTATTAATTCAAACATATGGACCCCTTAAAAAACATATGATTTTATTTTACTGAAATGTCTGAAATAATAACTCAGATGTTAGAGTTCTATCAATTCTAAGAACATGAAGTCAGAATTGTATAGTGTAATTTTCAATTGTTTTAAAATATTTTTAGTGAGTGTAATCATTAAAGGATATTGTACATCAAATTTAATAATTTGACGACAATACTCGGCAATTGGTCTTCAACTTTAATGCTTTGATTGTAGAATTTTGTCATCTATATTTTGGAATATATCCTACAAAAAATAAAGCTGTATGATATATATATATATATATATATATATAGTTGTATCATCAAAACTCTAAAAGGTTGGACTCAACATTCTTCCCCTTTTGATAATGACAATTATATATTTAAAACGCTTCCCGAATCAATATGCCCTATATTTTTCTCCTCCTTTGGCATTATCAAAATATCCAAAGAATAAAAGAAAGAAAAAACATATATCGAAACATACCAATGATCACACAATTTTAATATTGAATGTAAATAAATTTTGGCACAAAAAACAACATGCCATATCAAAAATATCGCATGTGTTCACAAATTACATCATAAATAACAGAAAATATGCCAAATGTCTAAAATATCACCAAGTACACAAAAATACCAAATTACAGTGTACTATTAATGTGGAAGCCAATACACACAAAAATATGAACAAGCACACGAGACTAAAACTGATGCAAAACAATCAAGCAAGCTAATCCTATGCAATGCCACCAAGCAAACTCTAAATGACCCTATTCTAATAAGAAGTAAACAAATAGAAATTAATAATTTGAAAGCAACGGCTAATAAATTTAAAACATCTTTACTCCAAACCACGAAGCGATGATAAATCTTTGTCACCCCATCACTCTCTATCTTATATTCACTTCCACTTTCCTCACCGACCTCTTTTGATGGTTGGTCAGTTGATGGTTCAACACCTTAGTGTGGTGGTGGAGGAGGTGATGGAGGTGGTGGAGTAGTATGAGTTAGTGATTTTGATTTCCCCGATAATTTCTTTTAATTTTTTCCAAAAAATTTATAATCCCTAACATCTCCTTTTCAATAGCTTTCATTTTTGATTGCATTTCGAAAGATATCTCTCAAGAATTCTTTGGTTTTAGGACAAAGTGTAACACAACTAATTTTAAGTAGCATTATTCAGGAAATTTAATTAGATAAATTAAATAGAATAATGTAAAGATTAGAGAGATAAGGAGATTGAGATATGAAAATTAAAATAGACGTGCCTAACCAAATATGATTAAAAGAGTGAGTTCATAAGAATGGTTTTATAAGATAACTAATAAGAGAATAAGTCAAGTGTATTATTGAGAATAGCCGTCCACCATAACCCCTTAACCCTAATCCCTTATTCCCATTTTCATTTCACAAGTTCATAATCAAATATAAAGAAGAGAGCAAGTCGGCCATAACCTAGGGGAAAGAGGAGTAATATCAATTAAAAGCTAAGGATCAAGCAAGTAGAATTAAGCAAGGTAAAATCTCAAGTTCCTTATCCAAAGTAAGGTGAATAATAATCAAAACCATCTCATTTTCATTTTTAAAAGAGCATTTGATTTCGGATTTTAAGTTTAAAACCTTTATGAGGATTTTAGTGACGATATGCTTGGATTACATGATATGTTTGATTCAAACAAGTATGTTTGATATGTTTTATTTGATTTTAAGGCTAAAATCGTACTTATTGGGTTTTGAATCCTTAAGGATTTAATATGTTATGTAAAACATTATTTTGAAGATGAGTTTAAATTTTCGTAATTATCCAAGCTATGAATAATTTATTATGAATTTTTGAAGGAAGAAATAAGTGATTGGGTTTAAAATTTGTTTCATCTATTATGTAAAGGATTTTGGGTATGAAATTTATATATGTTAGATAATATATTAAAAGTGCATTTTGATGATTTTTGGGATTTTTCCTAAGTAATTTATTTTGGAAATTAAAGTAATTTAGTTAGAGGACTTAGACGTCTTAATTGTTTTGCAAAAGGGAAGAGCTTCTTTACTAATTATTTTCAATTAATTTTAGATGAATTCGACAGTTGTTTAGAAAAGATTTTTGTAAAGGTTATGGTAACTAATTATATTTTTACAAATGGGCTAGTTAGTTGAAAAGCATTTACTTAGAAAGGCAATAAAAAAGTTTTGCTCCAATTTACTGCTTCGCCACTTCCAGTTGCAACCTTTTGACTCCATACCTCTACCCGCAACCAAGTCAAAACCAACACACGTGGTATCAATGTTTGGTACATAGTGGATTGAAGAAAGGCAGAAGGTATAGAATCGAAACCATGCTTTCGAAGGGGATGGAGCTATTTTAAATATCTTTCGAAGTACTTTGTTTGCTTTCAAAAAGAGATGCCATTTGCCTTGATTTCAAAGAGATGCTTTTGAAAGGGGTTGAATACAGCTTTCGAAGGGGTTGCCGGCTTCTTTTTTTAAAAATGGTAGCTTTTGAATGACACTACAAGAAAATGTGTTTTCAACTGCAATAGTAGACAGCGTTTTTACAATAACTGCTGACAAAGGAATTTTGCAATATAAAAATTAGAACCTGAACGCTGTTTAAAGTAACCCATTTCATTTTGCGAATTTTTTTCATTACGCGGTCACTTGGCCGCCTTCCTTTTCAACTTCGCTCCATGTAAAAGTAAAATTCTAAATCCTCCTTTTCAACTGATACTATAATTAGTTTTCAATATATGTAAATACTTGATGACCATATGATCTGAAGTGATGTAGGCTTTTCTGCAATTCTTACAATGAACTCATGTTCCTCAATGAAGACCGATACTTACAATGAAGTTTTCCCCATTTTCTACTGCCATAGGAAGTTGCAGCGACGGTCGATTGCTCGCCCCCAAAAATTTGGCGATGCGTGGATGGGTGTAATTATGGGTACTTACAGTGGCAACTAAAATCAAAATCTGACGATTGTTGATTCGAGTAGGAGGTGGGAAGACTTCAGATGGGAGGACCTAATTAAAGCCTGGAAGGATATTTCAGAGATGTGTCTTCTTGTTGGATGGGTGGAGATGCTAAGTCTGGATCTGGATCATCATCTTCAGGTAGAAGCAATAATATTCGGTTGTTCTTGCATTTGTGACCTGGATAATATCTCTCTTCGCAATTGAAGTAGAGGCTTTGTGCTTTTCTAGTTTGAATTTCTGCCTGGGTGAGTTGTGTAATTGGGAGGTTGGATGAGGAGGAATGGTTTGGGGTTGGTAATGGGGGTAATAACAGAAGTGGAGGGGGTTAAGTTTGGTTGGTTGGATGAAAGTTTAGGGAAGATTTTAGCGAGTAGAAGGGAGAGTTGTTGTATGGCGTGTTGTTGTGAAGCAAGTGTAGCCTTGATCTTGACTATATCGGCTAGTTAGTGGCAATATATTCATTGTTGATGCAGGGCTGACACTCCCTGGCATTCCCATTTTCTCTTCTCTTTAAATAAATTGCAGATGGGGGCGAGGAATGGAATCTTTTCAGATGCCCGAACGTTAATTACAAGATGCTATGTGGGTTCGTATATGATTATGTGTGTAATGAGAGACGAAGCGGACTAGAAGTAGCTGCCTAGCTAGATTTTAATGGGTAGCAGTAAGCATTTCTGAGAGAAAGTAGATCTCTCCCAATAAGTCCATCTTTATGTTGGTGATTGAATGGACATAATTATGTAGTGAAAATCTCTCATGATTCCATGGCAAAGAACCGAATAAATGACTTTATTCCCTTTCTGATAAGGCTAATAATTGTTTGATCCCAGACAATAGGTTAAATACTCCATCTTAATCTTTTCCTAGACATTTCATATTAAAGCAGTTGTTTCATTGTTTGTTTAATGCATCTGTTCACTCTCAGTAGGCATTATTAATTAGACTGATATAGTCGGTATCCTTCAGACATCCCTATTTGTTGTACATGTAGCTAGACAGTAAGACACTGAAGACATGATAAAATAGAACAATTATAGGCAAAGGGGAACACCGAAGAAGATTAGATGTGCAATATAACCTGGATGAACTTTCATCCGATCATCTGATTGTTAAACATCTAGGGAAGTTTAGAGCTCGAGCATGTTAATGGTATAGTATTTTTTTTGTATGTACTTATTTTTTTTTATCGTCTTGCTTTAGTTTTGTTACAGATTGTATTTAAGTTTGCACTACACTTTCTCAAGATCATTAGTGCATTCAGTATGTTAACCGTTTGTGATCTTTCTTGTTCCTTTACCCTAGCACAATCAATTTATTAATATTTGAGAGGTTCTTAGGAATGCTTTGCTTCGAAGTGACAAATAGATGTATTAGAGATACAAACAATTGTCAAATCAAGTACCATTGTAAAATTAGGTTGTAGAAGATGAGTTAGTTATTCAGGCGAGGTTGAAGTTTTGTTCTGTTGTTCAGGCAATGCTGTTGAAGTCCTATTGGAGATTTTTAGGAAGTGTTGGTGCAGTCCCGTTTGTCCAGGCAGTTGGTGTATGCTTGTCCCTCTAAGCAAAAATAGGATTGTCAGTGAAATTTTGTATAAGGAGATACGTGACACGATATAGGACGATTGGCTTGAACCTATATAAAAATCAACTGTGTATTTCTACTGCATTTACTTGTTGATTTACTTAATTTACATTCATTGGCTATATACTCAATCCATTTTCACACTCACGGGACAAAGTAAGAACCGGTAGGATAGGAAAGTTGACATTTTGTCAACTTATCCGATAGTCAAGAGAATCGACGATCTAGCATAGAAATGATAGTGACATGAAGGTTTGATGTTGTCAATGTTATTTATAAAATTCTTTCACTGAAGTTTATTAGTGCAAAAATAATATTATTATGATGTAATCAACTTGTAACAATATAATGAATATAAAAAAGGGTGCATCAATCAAGTATAAGGTATCATTATCTTATTCATATTCCAAAATGGCCATGGAATTTCCTTTTATATTTTAGCATTGTGAAATATAAATTGGTAAAGAATACATTCCATAAATTTAGGCTCATATTCAAGTCACATTATTACTATTTTGTAGGCTATTAATTTTGTGATTAGGCGGAACTAAATGTATACCATTTTTATTTCATTTTGTACATTTCTTCCAAATGTATCATCTTAGTGAGAATTTTTTTTACAAAAAATTAACAAAGTTTGTATATGCGAATTTACTCATGGATGCTTGGGGGTCACCTAGTAACTAGCATACCCTCATGCAGGACATATTATAACTATACAGTTTTCTTTTTGGCTAACATCAATCTAGAGGAGTGACTGAAGCCCGTTTTTCATTGTCAATATTTAAATATGAAAAGCTGACTTGAACCTTTAATCCCTAATAAATTAAAACCAATATTTTTGTGCCATCGCTATTGGATGTGCATGATGAACCATCAGAGGTGGATATACCAATGCTTACCTGCACAATGTAGTTTAGTTGCTTCTGAGCTTATTTCTGAACTACTCAAACATGGAACTAGGTAATTATTGCATAATTTGGATATATTATAGCTATATACAATGGAGATGGTTAACCTCCAGTGACTTGTTTTAAAGTTCAGTTTGTTCATATTATTTTCATCTTTATGTGTATTGTTACCTGCCTTGGAATTGAATTCCTATCTATGTTGCAGCCTGTTAGAAGTCCAGTTACAATTTGTGATGACATTCATGAATAGTTCCATGATCTTGCTGAACATTTTCGAATTGGAGGGAAGGTACCTTTGTACCCTTGACCATTGATAGTACTCGATTTTTTATTAACTTAGTTGACAGTACAGAGAGGAAGATAGTGGTTGGTGGTAGCTAACACAATATAGTTGAACTAAATGCATTTGGTAGCGGAACAACAATTGAAACTTGAAAGTGGATGAACTGCAGCTACAATGATGGTCAGAACGGCAAAAGAGGATGGAGTGAAGCAAAAAGTGAAATGGTGCAGCTGTTGAATTAGAGCTGAGTGCAGCTGTTGATTTCATTCAGATCTATGCAAAAGCAGAGCTCTTGAATCACAAATGTAGGGTTCAAGGTAACTTTGCCTATGTGCTTGTATTTTGGGTCTAGTAAGTATCTGAACTTCATATATCTTTATAGCGGTTTCAGTCTCTTTAACGAGAAAACTTGTACGAAATATAATGCATAGTTCTGGCAGCATAAGGTCAATAAGAAAGTGGAATAGACAACAAGAAAGCTGGAAAAATAGAAAATTGACTGAACTAATACTAAAAACCGAAAGTTTAGACGATGTGCAGCAAAAGTGAGGCTTGTTGCAGCTAGAGACAAGCGTGATGCTGAAATAATCACGATGCATAGCCAAGATGCAGCTAGAGACAAGCATGATGCTGAAATAATCACGATGCATAGCCAAGATGCAGCTAGAGATAGGAACTCACAGGTTTGTCGAAGCATTTTATAATTTATACTTACAGTTCCAGACTGTATAATTAACAGACTCCTCTCTCAATGTAGAATTTATTGCTGAGAAATGTGATGTAAATGAAGAAAGAGTACTCTATCTTCGCGTTGAGTTGTTCAGATCCTATGACAGCTCACTTACAGGGCTCCTGGTACGCACTTAAAATCATTTAACAATTATATACTTATCAGTATCGCTTTTATATTTGATTACTAACATGACATTTTCAAATTTTCAGGCACTTGGTTAAAATGTTCATCTTGATGAGCACCATAGGTGAAGATAATTAACTTTTTAATTTGATTCTGACATACAAAATGAGTACATAATAATGTTGTTGTTTTGTCAACAGTTATGTGCATGGAAGGTTACCATATGAGAATATTCAGCCAAACCCATAGCTAAGGGATCTATTACTTCAAATCTCTCAACCCAAAATTGTAAGATATAGGCTAGTGTCAGAGGTTGTATCAGATGCAGGCTAGTGGCACTTAATCCTTATGTTTGCAGACTCTAGAATCGGACGAGCTTCAGGTATAATGCACACGTTGTTTTATAACGAACACTGATTTTATAGGGGTGTGTGTGTGTATTGCACTGTTTGAATCGGTTTATTCAAAAAAGAAATTAGTATCCATGTGTTAAGCTCTTTTGCCTTTGTTTGTTATATCCAAGAGACAACTTAAATTAAATGCCTTTAGTTCTAAGCTAGATATTCCTATGTCAACATGTGAGTATGCATGAGCAAACATTGTTTTAGCATGACAAATGAGATGCTTTGACAGTAATTGTTCTGGAATTCTTTTCCAAACAAGGTTTATTATTTTTAAACTTTACACTAGCCAAGGGTAGTCGTGTTTATGCTGTCATTGGGCATGGTTTTGCGAACAGCGAAACTAGAAAATGAATACATATTGCACAAAAGGAATGTAATCAGCTTCACCTCGATCCACATATCAATTACTGCTCCACTAGATTTGTTAACCTTCGGAAGATACAATTTAGCTGTATTGGTTAAAAAATTGTACTCTAACATTACATATTTAAAATTCAAAACTTCAATTCTCATAATCCCCCGGCCAAATTTCTATGTTAAACTAGAGTGATTCAAAATATATATATTATGGCTATTCTTGTTTTTAAATAGGTATTGATGATCTGCATATTTCGTATATATAAGAGTGAAAGAAAACACATTACACGAAATGGGTTTATAATTTACGTGTAGGAAACGGACCCTGAATACATCATCTTCCATTTTGTTGCTTAAGACCTTTAGGTGAGTTACGTGTCATAATGCATTGCAGACATGTCAGGAGTACTGCATTTAACAACATCGCATTAGGGGTTGCAAAAAATGTAAGCAAATATAACTGTAGTAAGAAACAGAGGTCCGAAAGCAAAATAATAAAGGAACAAATACCTATGTTGTTAATTAAAATGAGCAAAAAAAGAGTGCATAGTTCAATTTAGCGAGGACTCGAAGTCTGTGAATATAGGTAAGAAAAAGTTCAAAGGAAATCTTAAACAACCGTTGACATTAAAGATGTTTTTTTACTTGACTGCATCTTTTATACTTGTACTTGAAGTTTCTTGTAGTTTCAATCTTTTACATGTGCAAAATTTTGGTTTGGATATAACTTCTTTTTTTGCTCTTCAAATTACATGCATAAATTCTTTTTGGAGATTGAAATTACATATTCATTTCTATTTGCTACATGCTAATATTAATTATCCTCAAATGGAGATTTACTTAACATGTGTGTACCTTTTATATTTTAGTATGATGCAAAAGTAGAACTAGAAATTTAAAAAAAATTGATCTTCAAATCTATAATGTTTTCAAGGTGGCAAGGGAAAAACCACCATGTAAAAATAAATTAACTTTAAAAATTATGTTCTGGACTACGAAAATAAAAACGATTGAAACGAGTTGTGCGAAAAAAAAGTCCACTATGAAATTGCTCTTTATCTTGGCAATATTTCATGCATACATGAAATGTAATATAGCTAGTTTTAATGCAAAAGCAAACATTTAAAATGGTGATCAGAAATCTGACTCAAATACTGTATGCTGTGTTCAGTTTGTTAAACCAGAGAAAATTAATAGCATGCACAGAACTTGAGAGGAATATTAGTTTGTACATATATTTCTCAACTTCATGTAAATCTGCAACTTGTGGTGTTGTAACCGTGACAGAAACTTAGAATGGTGACATCTTTGAAAATTGATTAAGAAAAAGACATCTTCAAACATTTATGTTAATCTAATTGTTTGTCTCACAGCTATCTTAGGGGGGTATAGAACAATATCTCCAGACAAGAATCATTCCGACCAGACAGCGTTCACTCAACGTCGTGAGGCTATTGCTGATATAAAGTTCACCTATGTAGTTTCATGTCAGATTTATGGAATGCAGAAAAAATCTAGCGAACCGCATGACAGAAGTTGCTACCGAAATATTCTGAATTTGATGTTTATGTAAATAAATCTTATGTGATCGTATTATTTATATGCTTTCTAAAATCCATGTTTATTCATATAGTACTTTGTTAATGTAGGTATCCATCATTACGTGTTGCTTACATTGATGAGAGGGAAGAGACGATGGATGGAAAGTCTAAGAAAAAGTATTATTCTGTTCTGGTGAAAGGCGGTGATAAGCTAGATGAGGTACATAATTAGACTGCTACTTGGTAATAAAACAAACATTGGTTAATTCACTTGTCTGTTGATTGCCTTCAGAAGAATTTCTTGAGTAAATTGGTAATAGTCATAAATGAAGCTGGGATGATCCTTGAATCCCAAACTTCTTTAAAATGTCATATCAAAACCTTCAAACGAAATTTTATTACAAAGTTTTTATGTTGATGTAACCTCTCATTCTTTTTATCTGTTTAGGAAATTTACCGGATCAGGCTCCCTGGGAAAGCTACAGATATCGGTGAAGGAAAACCTGAAAATCAAAATCATGCCATGATTTTTACATGAGGAGAAGCACTTCAGACTATTGACATGAATCACGTATAACTCGTTATCAACCAAGGAATGAAAGTACTGAAGTATAGAACAAAGTATATTTTTATTGCAGGATAATTACCTTGAAGAAGCATTCTAAATTAGAAATGTCCTGGAGGAGTTTGTAAAGGCTCGTAGGCAATGCCCTCCTACAATCTTAGGTCTTAGAGAGCATATTTTCACTGGAAGGTATGTTCTTTTTTGTTTACATTCAAATTACTGTTGCTTTTTAGCACTCAGCCTATGTCCACCTTATGTAAATTGCCTTCCATTCCCCACTAATTGTATCTTTCATTGCAGTGTTTCCTCTCTTGCATGGTTCATGTCCAACCAAGAAACAAGTTTTGTGACAATTGGCCAACAAATTTTAGCAAATCCCTCGAAGTATGTCATCAATTATCTTAGATTGAGCCTATATTCTCTCATTCCGTTTGCTTTATCATTAAATCAATATTGACCCATACATATATTTTTATGAACAATCCTCAACTTTCAATAACTAGCTGGTATCATGATAAATTTACAAACATAAGTTAGACAGAGACCAGTTTTAATGTGTGTATGTGTGGTTTTTTTCAAAATAAAAATAAAAATAAACATAACATGTAGCGTTTACAATAAAAATAAAAATAATTGGACAGTGAATTTTAAATGTCCCCTCAACCTTGGTTTGTTGTTTGACCACTATACAAGCCAACTCTTATTTCATAACAATGTTGAAATGTTATGTATCTAGGCATTTTGGTTACTTGGTATGATGCATAATAATGCTAATGTGATAAACTATTTACTGGGTACATGCCTTTCTTCCTGGAATGTTTGTTGCTTTAAATTATGCATATGCTATATTTTTATCGAAACGTCGTATAAAATCTGGTGATACTTTTTTTTGGTCCTGTTTCCTTCCCTTTGGTCTGTTAATTCCATTATAACATATATTTCCTATACAGACGGCTTTTGTTACTGTTGCATCACATTACATGTTATTGAAATTTAAAGCAAGCATTTGTATCCTTTTTCAAGCTACTTTCCATAGGCATCATCATTGTTTATTATATGAATATATATATATATATATATATATATATATATATAATTTAATGGCCTTGATCTTTGGGATATTCTACTAAATCTCCTAACTTTTTAAAACTTCTTTTAATGATTATGAAAAATTAATTTGATTGAGATTGAAGTATAAGTGTGACCCTACACACAATTGCACATATCTATTTGGTTATATTTGTCCTAAATATTTGATCAAAAGGTAAGAAAAAAAATGCCCATTACCTTGCAATATCCAGTGCATAGGTAACTGCAGTTAAGATAAACCATTGAGGCATTCATGTACCGCAGAAAAGACTGACTAATTGATGTGAATTCAGCATTGAAAGAATGAAACAATGTGGTGTAGTTCAGTTGACAAACCATACATCGCAACTCTAGTTTCAATATTTAACAAACCGAAATTCAAATTTTCTGATCTTGAGTGACAGAGAGAGTTAGATAGAGATGGACATCATAGAAGCTAATTCTTTTTTTTCAACAATAACAGAAGGACGGTTGGCAAAACAAACAATAAATTTAGAAACATGCATTCAACCAGAGGAGAAACATATCAAAAAGAATTTTGGAATGTAATTTATGAGAGGTTAACAAACAAGCATGCACCTATAAATAATATACAATAATCACATTATCAAATGAATTTAAAATGGAATGAGATTCCCAACAAGTAAATCAAGCTTATTGAGTAAAGATTTGTCCCTTCGATCTTCCAAACTATACTTGTATGATTGTTTTGATATTGTTGATTCATATGAGTTCAATACGGATAATCTTCTTTTACACTTCAAATCGAGATTTAGATGAGAAAATAACTGATGCAGGTGATGCAATGAAGTTAAACAATGATTCATTTTCCACCTAGTTTCTTTCCTTCTTCTCGTTTTTTTTATTACTCATGTTTCTTACCTTTTGTTTTCTTCATTGCTATTTTTTCATTACTGCCTGTTTCTTACGTTTTGTTTTCTTCTTTGCTATTTTTTCATCACTGCCTGGTACATTTATATTTTGCTATCAACGACACTCCATGCATCATGACCATGCCCATTTTGACCCTAGTAACGGAACTTTTTGCTCGATACTTTAAAAGCTAGGGGTTTTATTAGTAAATGGATTTCATGGGTTGATTTAACTTTAGAGTAGGCAATAAATTTTAATCTAGGATCGGAGATGACATCACCAGTGATGGCATTTTGATCCTCCAATTCATGGACGATGCTCTCATGTTTTGTTCTCACCATCTCCATCACATTGCATCGTTAAAGTTCATTTTCTATAATTTTGAAATAGCTACTCGGCTTAAAATTTCATTTTAATAAAAGCTTTGTTTTACTTCTTAATGGCAAATGGGGGATTAGACAATGACTTAGCAAATACCCTGAATTGTAATATCATGAATTTCCCAATAAGCTACTTAAGCAGATTTCTTTGACCGATCACACTTAAACATGATGACCGGCACTTTGTTATTAATAAAGTTAATAATAGACTTGCCCATTGAAATGAATATTATCTTTTGAAAGGAGGTGAATTGTTTTAGTTAATTCTGTTTTGTCATGCATCTCAATTTACTAGCTTCCTACTGCCATTTCTTAACTGTGTGATTTATGCAATATGTTCCCCGATACCTCGAATCGTTGTGTGATTTCATGCATCTCAATTTACCAGCTTCCTACTACCATCTCAATTTACTCTTTACCTAATGCCTTGGCTCTTGCCTGGTCTTACTGCTCTGTTCCAACAGCTCTTGCAGCTCTCCATTCTTGATCCCGAATCTCTGGTTCTGCCCACGCTATTCAGGTTTTCTCCCTTGGTCCTCCAGTATGGTTCAGTGCTGTGTTCGTGTTGTGTTTGCTGTCCAGGTTACACTGCAGTTCAGTGTTATACACATGATGTTAATGTTCGTTTTTCCTTTACACATCAGATTGCAACCGGATTTTGCAAGTTCTTATACCAATTTTCATGCTACTGGATGTGCTAATCATCCACTGACGTATTATCTGCTGATGCCATCTTCTAGCATGCATCTCTTTGCGTGTTTGTATGCATATGTATGTGTGTCTGTATAAGTTTGTTTTAGTTTGACTATCAAATATAAAAATGTGTCCATGTGTTAACCCCTAATTGTTCCAACGATGACCAAAGTTCAGATCTTGTTGCAGGCATATTTTTCATCCACTTTTTTTGCTCTCAGCCACAGATGTTAAGAGCATATGGTCAATGCATAGACAGACACTCAAAAGTATATTATGATCGCACTGAAGTGCAGAGAGCATTTTATGATAATGTTACTGGAATTGAATACCCATGAGATACATACAGGTTGCATTGTTAATATTAATTTATCCATCTTTATTATTTGACACCTCAGTATAATGAGGTATATTCTTTTGCATCTGTTTGCAGTGATACAGTAGCAAACTACTGGGTAGACTCTCCTTTAGCAATGCTTTCTATTTATGATGAGCTTATTGTTGTTGGAATAAGGATGTGGATTTTCAGGTACCATTTTCTTACTGTACTATATCAGCCATCGATTGATGTATATAGTTGTTAATATGCTGCTGCTAATGCTTTACAATATCCTGATTACTAGAAATCTTTGTAAGAACTATGGACATCTGATTCTAATTTATCATTTAACAATATATTGTTAAATTACAGTGGAGATACAGACATTGAAGTACCTATAATAGCCATAACATACTCGATCAGTGCATTTAAGCTTCCAACAATCGCTAACTGATGGCTGATGTTGTATGTGGGGGAGGGAAGATGTTGTAGTTGATGTCGTTGGCTATGTAGTTTTCAGTTGAATGGAAGATGATGTTTGAGAGGGTGAATAGGATTGTTTGAGTCTTGGTTCAAATTGATGGCTGAGGAATGAAAAGGCAGTGAGGATGGCTAGAGGTTGGAGTATGTCAGTGGGTGATCTATGGCTAGGGAAGGATGTAGTAGTGGTGGCTAATGTATTGGTCGATGATTGTAATGCACGGGGAGGAGATGAGCAAGGTAGCAGGTAATCGAAGTTTGGATGAAGTTAGGTGATGGGTGTTCGTTTGCTTAATGTAGCAGATTTGAGTGGTGCAGTTTTTGGAATTGGTGATGTAGCATTTTGGTAGTGCTGAAGTAGTTTGGAAGTGTGCATTGGGTATTGGGCAGTGGCTGGTTGTTTTGCAGTTTGGAGTTGGTCGGTGAGTGAAGTAGTAGGATGGTGGTTGGAAGGGAGAAGGATGTTGGTGAAGTATTATGTTGAAGAAATGAATTTATGTAAACTTTGTTTATGGATATTGTATTCAACTTAATTTATTGAAATAGTTGATTGTTATGTTTTTATTTGATATTTTTTAGTTTGATTTGTATATGTTATGTATATTATCCGGTTGAAATATAATAAAATGCTATTTAGATTAATGATATCTGTGTGTAAATATTGCAATGGTGGAACGCTGTAAAAATAGTACAAACAAACAACAGCGTTCAAACCGTGTTGTTAATTCTATGAAAAGATAATGTACATTGCTCCAACAGCATAATAAAAATGCTGTGAAAAATTAACAACAGCGTTTATTAACTGCTGTAAAAACTACTATTAACGTTTTTGAAAGCATAATAAAACTGCTGTTGAAACATAATACAGCACGTCTGAAACGCTGTAAAAACATTATTGACAGCTCGTAATAAACGCTGTCACAGAGATGTTTCAACAGCGTTTATAGAAACGCTGTTGTAAGTTATGTATATACGACAGCATGTCGTTATACAGCGTTTCTAATAACGCTGTTGTATCATATTACAGCGTTTATCAAACGCTGTTAAAAGCCTTTTGTGGTGTAGTGTGAGCTACCGTGTTTTATGTTTTAAAAAGGAGCTTTCGAAAGGGGTAGTTTTAATAGGTAGAAACCTTGCCGCCATCTTTGTACCTTTCGAATATGTTGAAAGTCTTCAATGAGTTCTAAAGGCAAGCTTTTGTCTTATAAATATAACAAGCCGCTTCCCAATGCTTTCGAAAGGGCTCCAGTAACCATTTAAACTAAAGGTTTCGAAGGCAATGACTTCAAAGGTGTTTCAGAGCTATCCTTCTAATTGTTTTACTTAAAGACTAAAGCTTTGGAAAGGATGGTTCTGAAGCCATTTGTTTTCTGTAAAGTCTTTTACTTAAAGGTTAGTGGTTTCGAAAGGGTTACTTTCGTTTATATTCACTTTGACTCAAAAGTTATTTTTAAGGATAAGCCCAAGGGTTTCGAAAGAAGTACTTTCAAATGGTTTCGATGCTACGCTTCTATAAGTTGGAAAAATGTGGTTTAATACTTTTGAAAGGAAGGTTTTGACGCTTTTGAAAGAGAGGTTTTAAAGTGTATCAAAAGGCATATGTCTGGTGTTTTAAAATGAAGAATTGAATGCTTTCAAAGGATATATTCTAATGGTTTTGAAATTAAAGGTCTAAAGTTTTGAAACCTTAGTTTTCAGAACAAAGAACCCAATCTCGGATTTTTAAAATGAAAACCCATGGCAATATAAAAGAGCTTTGAATTGGCTTTTAAATTTAGAGTTTTTAAATAATCTTTCCTTGATAAAAATAATGGGTTAAAGGGATTAACCACATTTCATGTGAAAACGATTTCAAGGATAATAAACCATAAATGTTGGTATTATTTTGCTAAGATCAGTTATATACATATATTCTTTATAAACATAAACACTGTATAATGGACCCATAACTGCATTTTGGGGAGAAAGGACAGAATAACCAGCTAGGTTAACTCAGTGGTGAATACAAATTGAATTAACTCCTGAATGAGTAGAATTGCATTCAGGAGGTCAGGTAGACCAGAACATAGGATGCCCAAAGACTAATCAAAGAAATTGTCAGTTAGGCAGGTTCATAGTAAACCTATGAAAACCATGTTTGGAAAGAGTTATTGGCAGGGGCCAATAGGTTCATAGTGATCCCATGAAAATTATATCCGGATAAAGCTACGACAAAAGCTAATAGGTTCATAGTCAACCCATGAAAACTAAGATATAAAAGAAGTTATTGGAGATGCCAATAGGTTCAAGGAGAACCCATGAAATAATTGGACGAAGTTATTGGCAGGGGCCAATAAGTTCTTAGTGATCCCATGAAAACTATGAAACCAAAGGTTAATAGTGATCTTAGAAACTATAACCGAGACAGATAGTCAAATGAATGGGGATGGGAAATCCAGGATATTTTTCTTGTTTGCATATCATTATGATAATTAAAATTGCTATGTTTTTAACCATTGTGGATGCAGGTGCATAGTGTATGGTTATTATAAATTTATGGGTAAGATGCTAGTGAGGGAAAAATCCGTTCCGCAAAGCGGCATGGTCTCACTAGATATCTAAATGGTTCAAGAGGGCAGGTTATTATTCATATCAGACTTTATATCCGACTTGAAGTTTATGTTTTCCCCTTATACTCTCGGGTGCTCAATTAATTTTGAGTAGTTTGAGAGTTAAGGTTTTTAGGTAGTCTTTTAGACGAATAAGCTTCCGGAGACGTGCAGGAGGCAAACTAGCTATTAAGAGTTTTTTCCTTTTTGATTCTATTGTGTTTTGATGTAAAGGCAAAGTTGTTTAATTGCTTATATGTATACTCTTAGTATCCAAGGTGGCGTCTTTATATGTCACTCTTGGCGTATTTGTCATAATTATATTTTCTTTAAACGTGGTTCACGAATTTGGGATTATATAATGAATTTGAAATTTGACTTGAAATGGAACGAGAAATTTGACTAATGGTTTTAAATTTTTTCCATATCTATGTATTTCTGTTATACCAATGTATCTAACATTACCTCATTTGGTCATCGAGAATTAACAACTATGGATGACTACCGCATCCATAGGCGTTAGTTTTGGGCCTCTAAGTGGGGAATGTTACAAGTTGGTATCAGAGCATGGGTTTATGAAAACTTAAAAAGAAATTTAAACCTAAAAGAATTTTCAAAACATAATCCAAGGAATCAGAAAATAAGATCAAGGTTTGGATTAACGCTATAGTAACGTACTTATATTTGATATGTATACGTATAAGTACGTATTCCTCCTCTCTCTTAGGCCGTTCTTCTGTATCTTACTAAGGTTCGTATGCAGATTTATGAGAAAGGAAGATACAGAGGCTGGAAACGGAAGAGGAAATCTCGAAGGAGGAAGCACCATAATAAAAGGAAATGCTTGAACTAATAGGAAAAATCAGGGTCGACAGAAAAATGCTAAACAAAATGCAAATGCCAACGTAGGTGCTGGAAATCCACAAGTAGACATGGGGATGATGTTTTAGTTCTTCATCAATCTGGTGCAAGTAGGAGCTGCCGTAGGAGTAGTTGAGCACCGATTGTGCTAGTCTTAGTAGGAAGCCGTTTTTAGGAACGGAGGACGCTATAGAAGCTGAGAATTGGCCGTTACATTGTCAAAGAATCTTCATTGACTTGGGATTGAATGATGAGTAGAGCCTGTAATGACCCAGGATTTTGAACAATTTAAATTTGAAAATATTTAATTTATTTTAAATATTTGAATAATGGTTTGAATTGAATTTCAAATTATCAAAATAAATTGGCGATTAAATTATAAAATTCAATCTATTGAAAGTGAATAAAAAATTTGAATCTTCAATTGTAATCTGATTTAAAATATTTCAAAGGCTTATAAAATTTATATTGATAATATAGAATCAAATTTGAAAGTGAATTGTTCAGTTTTGGATTTATGTCGTTTAAATTGAATTTAAAAATAGCCTTCCGAGACACAGTCTCGGAATTCGACGAACCCAGTTCCATTGAGTCCGTAATATTGAATTATTGTCGGATTTCAAATTTCGTATTTTTCGGAGTTGATATGTGAACACACGGTGAGAAAATGCATTTAAATTTAAACGAATTCAATTTAAATTTAAAATTTTAAACTTTGTCAACATCAGCCACCCTACTTTATTTTAAAACAGACCTATTCCCTGCAAAGGAAGAAATCTCTTACTCTTTGTCTCCCCTTCGTCTCTGTTATCACGCAGCCCTCCTTATTTTTAGCCGAGCAATTGGAAAAAAAAAACGAAAACCTTTCTTCGTTCAAATCAAAAATGGCCGAAACGAAACCCAGCTTTTCTTTGAAATCACGTCTTCCCAGTTCTACCTCTTTCCTTTTAAGTTATTTCCACCCCTATGAAATCAAAACTTAAAAACCCAGAATCGTGCAAGGGGGAAAAGAGATTCATCTCGAGTGGCTCGTCGATGGTTCCACTGTGTGACGTTCGCGTGGCGTCGAGGCATGATGGCGCGGCGTTTGGAGTCTGGGCGAATCGCGTGTTCGCAAGCGGGGCTGGGTGGATCGTGGGCGCGGCGGCGAACGAAGCTCGCGTGCGCGAGCATCTGGAGGGTTTGAATGGTGCTCGTTCGATGGAGGCGGCCGCGCGTGGGGTTTGGAAGTGGCGAGGGCGAGGGTCGCGCTCGACCTGGGGAGCTTCGAAGTGCGGCAGGCGATGGAGGGAGGGGCGTCGAGATTCGCGGTGGGCACGGCAATGGCTCGCGTGCGTATGGTAGGTCAGTAAGGTATGTTTTGCAATTTGATTTAAGTTTATAAATTGCATTTCAGAAAAAAAAAAAATTGGAATCTGTATAGGTTGAAAAAAATATATATGCATATATATAATTTTTAATCTGCAGTAAGGTAGTTATTTATTTATTTTAAATTGTTATTACACTGAAAAAAAATAATAAAAAAATACTAATAAAATAAATGACTGTCAGTTGTAAAACAGAAAATACAGGTATTATGTATTTATGGGAAATAAAATTTTATTTCAATAAGGTGAAGTTTGAAGCAGTTTTGATTTTCAGCTAACCTTAATTAATTTGAAAGTTTATGAAAGAAAATTTTAACAGTGAGAAGGATAAATAAGTAATTTATTATAAATTTGATTTTGGCACTTAAATGAAATATAGAAATTTTAGATTGTTGGAATTTCTATGTAAGCTTTTTTTTTGGGATTTTAAATTAAATAAATCATATTTGGTTAATTTATTCAATTTTTAGTTAAACAAATTTGTTTAAAATGAAATTGGTTTGAAATGGAATCATTTGTTCAAATTAAATTGTTGGTAAATTAAAATTGTAAAATGGTTAGACAATTAGATTTATGAAAGGAAACAGGGTTAAAATATAAATCCTTAACTTAAAATTGAAATATTGATTGAATTGAAATTTTAAAATGGCAAATTGAATAGTTCGATTTGATTCGAATATTAATAAATTATATAATTATTTATACTAGGTCAAAATCTGTAAAGGAACAATCTGGTATGGAATGGATTGCAGAATAAATCAAAGGTGAGAACTTCTCACTCAAAAGGGTTTGTTAAATTTTAAATAGTTATATTTAAAATTTGTTGATTGATTGTTTGCTTGATTTTGATAGTAGATATAGTAGGATATACTATATATAGCAATATATATATATATTGTCATATGTATATATTGCAGTTGATTGATTTCCCGCCTCGTAAAGCGGATGAGACCCTATTGCGCCGCCTATTAAGCGGATATATATATTTTATAAAATCCCATATACCGCGATATCCCGTCTTGAAGCGGGATTGGTATTGTGCTAACGTCTGTGGATACAGGGAAACAGGTTGGAGGGATCCAACTGGATTCCTCACAAATATGTATTTGTTTATAAATATTGTGATGATTGTTGACTTTCATATTGATATATATGATGTTGTTCCCGTGATTGATTATATGATGCTGTTGCATCATCGGATTCATTTTTAAAGTTAAAAATAACGATTTTTATTTTTAAAGGAATTTTAAAGTGATTTTTTCCAAAATATATGTTTTATTTAATTTTTGAATTGATTCACTTTAAAATAAATAAACGTATAAGTTTTTATGTTATAAAAATTGATACTTCTATAAAATATAACCCAAAAGGAAAATTTTAAAAGAAATAGATTTATAAAATAGTTAGATTTGGGTTTTGAATAATTATCATAAATAGTTATATGAGAGATTTTATAAATTGATATTTATAAATTAAATTTATTGGAATTATGAAACGAGTTTATTAAGTGTTAAGTTGATGTGTAAAATGGTTTTCATAAAAATTTATAGATTTATAAGTTGTGAAAGTTATCAAATGAATAGATGTTGAAAATACAAGTTTTATAGGAAATTAACTTATAAACTGGCTTTTGGGCATTTAAATGGATACTGATAGAAACAGTTAATAAAAGAAATTTTTATAAGTTGAAATTGAAAGAAAATATATAAAGAAATCTTATAAGAAATAAGATTTAAAAATTTGTGAAGTTCAAAGGAACGATTTGATAAAAAAATAATATTACAAGTATTCAACTTATAATAGAGATTTTGGTTTATAATTGGGTTATATAAATTGAATTGGATTTAATAAAAGAGATTAGTAAATTGAAGTTTATAAATAGAGATGGAATTTATAAACATTGTTATAAATTCGGAAATAAATGGAATTTGATAAATTGAATACAAAATTTGTTAAAGGAGTTATATTCACGTTTTTGAACAGTGAATATATCGTTAAATAAAAGGGATATCTTTTGGGAAAAGGATGTTTTAAATAGAATTTAAAACGATTTAAAGATGTTTTAAAATGCATCAAGTATAGAAAACATAGATTTCAACATTCATTGTTGAAATAGACGTTTTCGAGAAATAGAAGGAAAGGAAGTCGTAGATTTCAACATTCATTGTTGAAATAGACGTTTTCGAGAAAATAAGGAAAAAAAATGGACTATAACACTGTTGTTATAGTAAATGATTTCCGAAAAGAAATATTTTTGTATAGTATTGGGATTTATATATCTATTTAATTTCGAATCCCTATACTAGTGATTTTGGGTTGTCGTAACGATGTTTTACGCAACATTCGTTTTGACCCAAATAAATGTGAACAAAAGAACGTTTTCCTTAAACAAATGAAATATATACTTAACTATGGTTTAAGTATACCGAATATTTTCAAATTATGAAAATAAATAATATTTGTGAATCACTTACTTTTAAATAAGTATGGAATTGTTTTTCCAATATGAAATGGAACGTTTTTTAAGAATTTATCTTTTTGAAGATAAATTGGAATTGAATGTTTGAAATCTATTGAAAAATGTAGATCAGTAGATATTTTGAAATATAAATTCACTATGGAATTTATAAGTGGAAAGGGAAAATTGGTTTTCAAAATAAACGTTGTTTATTTTTGAAGTGTGGAAAATTTTATATCTTGTAAAGATATTTTTGGGAAAATAAATAATTTGAGAAATTATTTGGAATCTGGTGATGTTGCGCATCTTTATTGATAGTTAAATAACCGACTATCAATATTTACCTTTAAATAGGTATTTGTTGTGATTGTTTAAATTGGATGCCACACTTATTTTTAAATAAGCGCTCACTATTCGGGTTAACCGGGAAAGGACCATGGGGTCGTATAACCCACTCCGAATATGTGATACGTCGTTATGAATTGCAATTGAAGACCGGTGTTGAAGATCGGATATTTGTGAAAACGGATGGATTACCGTCGAGTTGCTCTGCATCGGCTGATCTCCGATATAGAGGTTTTATCACCCTTAGTGACGGGTTGTCCGGACGTGATTAGTGAATATCCGGATTGCAAGGGCTTCTTTGGAAGTGCCTTCGGTTCTGTTCGATCCCGGAACGGACTTGTATGGATTGTATGTCTGACGTTACAATTTGAGATGTAAAGCTGGTTTCTATCAAATATATTTCTGTTGGTGGCGGAGAATTTATTCTCTTAGCTTAACACCCTTCTCTGAGACGTACGAGCTCAGAGGTTATATAGTTGATGGTTACTAGTGATACATTCCCGGATTGGTAACGTGGCATGCTGAGTGTTGCTGTGAAATGATCGTTGAATGATCATTTGTGATAGGATCATTTGTTTGATCGTCTATCTTGATGATCATTGTTTTGATCATTTGTTGACCCAAAGCACTGCTTTTGTAAAGCGTGGCTTTGTGGACGAGACTTCATCGAGCCTCACACCCCGGAAATGGTCAAAACAGGAAAGATGCGGCAAGGTTATTAGGGGGTAGCACCCCTTTAGTGTATGTCATTCCTTCTGGATAGAGGTGGTATCATGGTATGGAGCCCAGATACTTAACCTATGTGGTTACTGCAAATTTATTACTTTGTGGTTGTTGGAAATCGGGGATCCTCGGATATAGATCGGTTACGATCGGGGAATGACATATTCGTGTCAGTTGTTACCCAGTTAGGGGTAACCCGGCCTTGTGTTGGCAGAGATCCGGTTAGGTTCTCGGGACGTCATTCCAGAGGCGTTTCCATGTGGCAATGGGAAGTTCCTTGGCCTGACCATTTGTTGGAAATCCAAAGAAACAATACGAGCCTTGTACGGTTTTAGTTGTAGAACCTGCCATTTAATATGGTAGCTATAGCGGGCATAATATAATGGTACCTATGCTGGCTAAGATTTATATCCTACTTTCGAAATTGTTTTCTACACTATGCACTAATAATAATATCAAAAATGATTTGATTTTGCGTAGTAAGCATCTTTGACTATCATAAGGAGAAATCTCCTCCAAGTCTGCGTTTGCATTGTGTGTGTGGCAGGAGACCTTATGGTAGTTTCATTTTCAAAAAGCATTGCGAATTTTCTTTTAAAATTTCTCCTATTCTTTGTTTAAAAGATAAATAAACTGTTTTTAGCTCTCACACCAGTCACATGACTGACATGGAGTTTATTGTTCCCTTCCTAAACTTTGGGTGCCCACAAATTTCCACACGGGCAGTCTAGAGTTAGGTTATCAGGTCATTCTGGATTCAGGTGTTTCTACAGATATCTGGAGGCGAGCTGGATGGCGTAGCATATTACCTATTGTATATAGTATTTCTTTTCCGCTGTTTGTTTGTTGTAAACTCTGATGATGAAATGTAATATGATGTGATGTAATGTATAAAATATACAGTTCTTTTGTTTTAATGAATATTCATTTATCTATTATATGTTATTCCGCTGCGATGGTTAGATTCTGATATTGTGTTGTTACTTCCTGTTCTGTTCTATCTTTTTCTCTTTTCTTCTACCTCTTTCTTCTTTTTTAACCATAAAGTTTCAGAAGTTTGTTCCTCTTTGGCTGGATTGTTGTGGAATGTTGCCAGCTCAAAGGAGTACGGATTTTCGGGCTTTTACAAGTGGTATCAGAGCATATGGTTAAGCGACATCCATGGCTCTGTTGGGTATTACTCATTAAAGATAGAGTCAGTAGTACTCTAGAACGAGTTTGAGTGTAATAATAGATATGAGCGCTTATTTGTTAGTGAATATAAAATTTGTTTTATATTGTGATGATTGGTTTATTGAGTGGCATATGAACCTTCGTCGGCACAGTCTATACAACTGGATCGAAGGGGTTTCTAAACACTTGAATAGAACAATTCGACACAGTATTGTTTAAAAATAGGGTAAATGAAATAATTTTGCCCAAACTATTTTTGTAGATAAAGAAAATTATCTTTATAAATTATTATAGTATATGGATGCATGGTTGTTGGGTAATAATAATCTTAAATTATTACCATTGATTATTGAAAATAAGAAATTGGAATCATAATCAAAAGTTTAGAAATGAAATCCATATACAATGAAATTTGAGAATGTAAATTATAAATGTGACATATAATTGGAAATGGAATTCCAGAGAAGTTTTGGAAATGTTTTTGAAAGAATTTGGAAATTTTAGAAATTTAAATTCCTTTTTGATTTGAAAATGAATTTCAAAGGCTTTTGGAAAAGTGTTTTAAAGGAATGAAAAGCTCTAAACTCTTTTCGGTCGCTGGAAAATAATTCCGATGATGACCGCGGCATCATTGGTGTTCATTTTCGGGTTTCCAAAAGAGGAATTGCTGCAAAATTGTTTTAAATAAAAGTTGTTTGGAAAATTTGGATTTGGTTTTGGAAAAGTTGAAAAGACTCTGGAATGCTATATAAAAATATTTATGGAATATTATTAAGTTGAAAATAAATTTGGAGTAATTAAAATGAATTGGAATTGAAATTGATTTAAGCAAAGCGAAGTATTGAAATGAAAATTAGTAAGCTAAACTAATTGAAGGAATGAAAGTAAATATGATTTGTAAATGAATTGAATTAAATGAAAATGGAAATGAAATTGAAGATTGTTTACAAGGAAATGAACTTGAGTTTGAAGTGAAATAGCTTAAGTAAATTCAAGATAAATATGAAATGCAAATAGAACTGAAGTAGAATTAGAATAAATTGAATTGGTATCAATTTGAATCAGTATAAACTAGAATGAATATGAATTCGTTTGGCTTAGAAACAAATAAAATTGAGATTATAGATTGAATTCAAATAAAAAATTGAAATTGTAAATTGAATTCAAATGAAATTAAAATGCAAAATTGAATGAAAATGAATGTATAACTCCAATAGTAAAGTAAAGATGATATAAGAAGTATATATTGAAATTCTGTAAAGGAAATGTGCAAAATGGTTTGAATATTGTAATTGGATACTACTACTAGCAGGTTATACAGGTGTTATAATGGAATTGAGATTTTGATTTTGAAGTTAAAAATTGAATTGCTCGACAAAAAGGTACGTATTTCAATTTTAATATGAGATTTGGTGATTTTCTTCTCCAGCCACTTGGCTTTCTCTTTTCTTTTTGATTCTGAGCGGCCGTGGTGCCATTTTGTAGTCGTACCGAGCTAGCCGCGCAAAGGAGACGCTGGCGAAATTTTTCGAAAATTTAGGGTGTTAGGAAAAATTTTGAGAAAATTTTGGAAGTTGAAATTTGAATTTAAATTTAAATTTGAATCGTTAGGAAACAATGTTGTTGAAACTTATAATTGAAGTTAGAAAGCTAGTTGAAATAATAATGAATCTTTAATAAAAAGATTTCTGTTAGAAAGTTGATAAAACTATTTGAATTGTGAAAAATAATAAACGGTTTAGGATCATTCTCCTTAACTTGCAATTTCGGGAAGAAATTCTTTTAAGGGGGGAAGGTTGTAACGACCCAGGATTTTGAACAATTTAAATTTGAAAATATTTAATTTATTTTAAATATTTGAATAATGGTTTGAATTTAATTTCAAATTATCAGAATAAATTGGCGATTAAATTATAAAATTTAATCTATTGAAAGTGAATAAAAAATTTGAATGTTCAATTATAAGCTGATTTAAAATATTTCAAAGGCTTATAAAATTTATATTGATAATATTGAAGAATTGAATTTGAAAGTGAATTGTTCAGTTTTGGATTTATGTCGTTTAAATTGAATTTAAAAATAGCCTTCCGAGGCACAGTCTCGGAATTCGACGATACCAGTTCCATTGAGTCCGTAATATTGAATTATTGCCGGATTTTAAATTTCGTATTTTTCGGAGTTGATATGTGAACACGCGGTGAGAAAACGCATTTAAATTTAAACGAATTCAATTTAAATTTAAAATTTTAAACTTTGTCAACATCAGCCACCCTACTTTATTTTAAAACAGACCTATTCCCTGCAAAGGAAGAAATCTCGTACTCTTTGTCTCCCCTTCGTCTCTGTTATCACGCAGCCCTCCTTATTTTTAGCCGAGCAATTGGAAAAAAGATAATAAAATAAACGAAAACCTTTCTTCGTTCAAATCAAAAATGGCCGAAACGAAACCCAGCTTTTCTTTGAAATCACGTCTTCCCAGTTCTACCTCTTTCCCTTTAAGTTATTTCCACCCCTATGAAATCAAAACTTAAATACCCAGAATCGTGCAAGGGAGAAAAGAGATTCATCTCGAGTGGCTCGTCGATGGTTCCACTGTGTGACGTTCGCGTGGCGTCGAGGCATGATGGCGCGGCGTTTGGAGTCTGGGCGAATCGCGTGTTCGCAAGCGGGGCTGGGTGGACCGTGGGCGCGGCGGCGAACGAAGCTCGCGTGCGCGAGCATCTGGAGGGTTTGAATGGTGCTCGTTCGATGGAGGCGGCCGCGCGTGGGGTTTGGAAGTGGCGAGGGCGAGGGTCGCGCTCGACCTGGGGAGCTTCGAAGTGCGGCAGGCGATGGGGGGAGGGGCGTCGAGATTCGCGGTGGGCACGGCAATGGCTCGCGTGCGTATGGTAGGTCAGTAAGGTATGTTTTGCAATTTGATTTAAGTTTATAAATTGCATTTCAGAAAAAAAAAAAAATTGGAATCTGTATAGGTTGAAAAAAATATATATGTATATATATAATTTTTAATCTGCAGTAAGGTAGTTATTTATTTATTTTAAATTGTTATTACACTGAAAAAAAATAAAAAAAAATAATAATAAAATAAATGACTGTCAGTTGTAAAACAGAAAATACAGGTATTATGTATTTATGGGAAATAAAATTTTATTTCAGTAAGGTGAAGTTTGAAGCAGTTTTGATTTTCAGCTAACCTTAATTAATTTGAATTTTATGAAAGAAAATTTTAACAGTGAGAAGGATAAATAAGTAATTTATTATAAATTTGATTTTGGCACTTAAATGAAATATATAAATTTTAGATTGTTGGAATTTCTATGTAAATTTTGTTTTTGGGATTTTAAATTAAATAAATCATATTTGGTTAATTTATTCAATTTTTAGTTAAACAAATTTGTTTAAAATGAAATTGGTTTGAAATGGAATCATTTGTTCAAATTAAATTGTTGGTAAATTAAAATTGTAAAATGGTTAGACAATTAGATTTATGAAAGGAAACAGGGTTAAAATATAAATCCTTAACTTAAAATTGAAATATTGATTGAATTGAAATTTTAAAATGGCAAATTGAATAGTTCGATTTGATTCGAATATTAATAAATTATATAATTATTTATACTAGGTCAAAATCTGTAAAGGAACAATCTGGTATGGAATGGATTGCAGAATAAATCAAAGGTGAGAACTTCTCACTCAAAAGGGTTTGTTAAATTTTAAATAGTTATATTTAAAATTTGTTGATTGATTGTTTGCTTGATTTTGATAGTAGATATAGTAGGATATACTATATATAGCAATATATATATATATTGGCATATGTATATATTGCAGTTGATTGATTTCCCGCCTCGTATAGCGGATGAGACCCTATTGCGCCGCCTATTAAGCGGATATATATATTTTATAAAATCCCATATACCGCGATATCCCTTCTTGAAGCGGGATTGGTATTGTGCTAACGTCCGTGGATGCAGGGAAACAGGTTGGAGGGATCCAACTGGATTCCTCACAAATATGTATTTGTTTATAAATATTGTGATGATTGTTGACTTTCATATTGATATATATGATGTTGTTCCCGTGATTGATTATATGATGCTGTTGCATCATCAGATTCATTTTTAAAGTTAAAAATAACGATTTTTATTTTTAAAGGGATTTTAAAGTGATTTTTTCCAAAATATATGTTTTATTTAATTTTTGAATTGATTCACTTTAAAATAAATAAACGTATAAGTTTTTATGTTATAAAAATTGATACTTCTATAATATATAACCCAAAAGGAAAATTTTAAAAGAAATAGATTTATAAAATAGTTAGATTTGGGTTTTGAATAATTATCATAAATAGTTATATGAGAGATTTTATAAATTGATATTTATAAATTAAATTTATTGGAATTATGAAACGAGTTTATTAAGTGTTAAGTTGATGTGTAAAATGGTTTTCATAAAAATTTATAGATTTATAAGTTGTGAAAGTTATCAAATGAATAGATGTTGAAAATAAAAGTTTTATAGGAAATTAACTTATAAACTGGCTTTTGGGCATTTAAATGGATACTGATAGAAACAGTTAATAAAAGAAATTTTTATAAGTTGAAATTGAAAGAAAATATATAAAGAAATCTTATAAGAAATAAGATTTAAAAATTTGTGAAGTTCAAAGGAACGATTTGATAAAAAAAATAATATTACAAGTATTCAACTTATAATAGAGATTTTGGTTTATAATTGGGTTATATAAATTGAATTGGATTTAATAAAAGAGATTAGTAAATTGAAGTTTATAAATAGAGATGGAATTTATAAACATTGTTATAAATTCGGAAATAAATGGAATTTGATAAATTGAATATAGAATTTGTTAAAGGAGTTATATTCACGTTTTTGAACAGTGAATATATCGTTAAATAAAAGGGATATCTTTTGGGAAAAGGATGTTTTAAATAGAATTTAAAACGATTTAAAGATATTTTAAAATGCATCAAGTATAGAAAACATAGATTTCAACATTCATTGTTGAAATAGACGTTTTCGAGAAATAGAAGGAAAGGAAGTCGTAGATTTCAACATTCATTGTTGAAATAGACGTTTTCGAGAAAATAAGGAAAAAAAATGGACTATAACACTGTTGTTATAGTAAATGATTTCCGAAAAGAAATATTTTTGTATAGTATTGGGATTTATATATCTATTTAATTTCGAATCCCTATACTAGTGATTTTGGGTTGTCGTAACGATGTTTTACGCAACATTCGTTTTGACCCAAATAAATGTGAACAAAAGAACGTTTTCCTTAAACAAATGAAATATATACTTAACTATGGTTTAAGTATACCGAATATTTTCAAATTGTGAAAATAAATAATATTTGTGAATCACTTACTTTTAAATAAGTATGGGATTGTTTTTCCAATATGAAATGGAACGTTTTTTAAGAATTTATCTTTTTGAAGATAAATTGGAATTGAATGTTTGAAATCTATTGAAAAATGTAGATCAGTAGATATTTTGAAATATAAATTCACTATGGAATTTATAAGTGGAAAGGGAAAATTGGTTTCAAAATAAACGTTGTGTATTTTTGAAGTGTGGAAAATTTTATATCTTGTAAAGATATTTTGGGAAAATAAATAATTTGAGAAATTATTTGGAATCTGGTGATGTTGCGCATCTTTATTGATAGTTAAATAACCGACTATCAATATTTACCTTTAAATAGGTATTTGTTGTGATTGTTTAAATTGGATGCCACACTTATTTTTAAATAAGCGCTCACTATTCGGGTTAACCGGGAAAGGACCATGGGGTCGTATAACCCACTCCGAATATGTGATACGTCGTTATGAATTGCAATTGAAGACCGGTGTTGAAGATCGGATATTTGTGAAAACGGATGGATTACCGTCGAGTTGCTCTGCATCGGCTGATCTCCGATATAGAGGTTTTATCACCCTTAGTGACGGGTTGTCCGGACGTGATTAGTGAATATCCGGATTGCAAGGGCTTCTTTGGAAGTGCCTTTGGTTCTGTTCGATCCCGGAACGGACTTGTATGGATTGTATGTCTGACGTTACAATTTGAGATGTAAAGCTGGTTTCTATCAAATATATTTCTGTTGGTGGCGGAGAATTTATTCTCTTAGCTTAACACCCTTCTCTGAGACGTACGAGCTCAGAGGTTATATAGTTGATGGTTACTAGTGATACATTCCCGGATTGGTAACGTGGCATGCTGAGTGTTGCTGTGAAATGATCGTTGAATGATCATTTGTGATAGGATCATTTGTTTGATCGTCTATCTTGATGATCATTGTTTTGATCATTTGTTGACCCAAAGCACTGCTTTTGTAAAGCGTGGCTTTGTGGACGAGACTTCATCGAGCCTCACACCCCGGAAATGGTCAAAACAGGAAAGATGCGGCAAGGTTATTAGGGGGTAGCACCCCTTTAGTGTATGTCATTCCTTCTGGATAGAGGTGGTATCATGGTATGGAGCCCAGATACTTAACCTATGTGGTTACTGCAAATTTATTACTTTGTGGTTGTTGGAAATCGGGGATCCTCGGATATAGATCGGTTACGATCGGGGAATGACATATTCGTGTCAGTTGTTACCCAGTTAGGGGTAACCCGGCCTTGTGTTGGCAGAGATCCGGTTAGGTTCTCGGGACGTCATTCCAGAGGCGTTTCCATGTGGCAATGGGAAGTTCCTTGGCCTGACCATTTGTTGGAAATCCAAAGAAACAATACGAGCCTTGTACGGTTTTAGTTGTAGAACCTGCCATTTAATATGGTAGCTATAGCGGGCATAATATAATGGTACCTATGCTGGCTAAGATTTATATCCTACTTTCGAAATTGTTTTCTACACTATGCACTAATAATAATATCAAAAATGATTTGATTTTGCGTAGTAAGCATCTTTGACTATCATAAGGAGAAATCTCCTCCAAGTCTGCGTTTGCATTGTGTGTGTGGCAGGAGACCTTATGGTAGTTTCATTTTCAAAAAGCATTGCGAATTTTCTTTTAAAATTTCTCCTATTCTTTGTTTAAAAGATAAATAAACTGTTTTTAGCTCTCACACCAGTCACATGACTGACATGGAGTTTATTGTTCCCTTCCTAAACTCTGGGTGCCCACAAATTTCCACACGGGCAGTCTAGAGTTAGGTTATCAGGTCATTCTGGATTCAGGTGTTTCTACAGATATCTGGAGGCGAGCTGGATGGCGTAGCATATTACCTATTGTATATAGTATTTCTTTTCCGCTGTTTGTTTGTTGTAAACTCTGATGATGAAATGTAATATGATGTGATGTAATGTATAAAATATACAGTTCTTTTGTTTTAATGAATATTCATTTATCTATTATATGTTATTCCGCTGCGATGGTTAGATTCTGATATTGTGTTGTTACTTCCTGTTCTGTTCTATCTTTTTCTCTTTTCTTCTACCTCTTTCTTCTTTTTTAACCATAAAGTTTCGGAAGTTTGTTCCTCTTTGGCTGGATTGTTGTGGAATGTTGCCAGCTCAAAGGAGTACGGATTTTCGGGCTTTTACATTGCCTCTAGGTAGTTGCAGGGAGTAACACTTCATTGGTGGAATAGTATTACTGCTGGAGTTCTCGAGGAAGAATCGACTTGAGAAATTTTTTGAAGGAAATTTGAAAAGAGGTTTTTGTCTAAAGTTGCCAATTCGGCATTGTTAAGGAAGTTCATGGATTTTGTGTAAAGCGAAATGTCGGTGATTGAATATGTTACGAAGTTTGCTGAGTTGTCCGGATATGGATACGCTACCATTGACACCGTCATCAAGAGCAATAAGAAGTTTATTTCGGGATTGTGATCCAAGATCACTAGGGCGACCTTGCCACATCTTCGTGATCCCTTTAATGCTGTTGTGGAAATGGCAATCCGACATGAGGAAATGCTTGCAACCTATGGGAAGGAGAAGCAGGTTGAAACCCAAGATTCTCTTGGCAAGAAGAGGAAGTTCTTTAAGAAGAAGGGAACCCAGAAGGGAGAAGCTACCAAGAAGGCAAAGGCTAATCTAGTTTTCTTTAAGTGTGATAAGAAGAGTCATTATGCCCATGAGTACCGAACATGCAAAGGGAAAAAGTTTAACAACCCAAAATTCGACCACTTTAATATACACTATTTAAAGTGATTTTAAATATAAAGTAGATAAGGTTGTATGATTCGAACAATATTAGATAGGATTTGGAAAGAGAAGTATATACTAAAATAGTAACATTTGCCTATATCGACAAAAGTGACAAAATGCTGATTTCAGAAAAGTAAGTTTTAATAAATAAATAAATTATTTTAAATTACTTATGAGTGTTTATATTTTTAAATAAAATTATACAATTTTTTTAAATTTGGTTTACATAAATAAATAGTTTAACTAAAACGTCAATACGTGACCATAAAACATTTTGTCGAAAATCAACATTTTATCGATTAAAAGTTGTCACAACATCGCCGCAACTTTATTTTCTTATATAAGAACATATATTCAAATAGTACAAGTATTAATTAATTCACTAATCAATTTTACTTTTACTAAACATACTTAGAAAATTCTAGAATATAATTAAGAAAAAGTAAGCACAAAAAAACATGTCATTTTAAAGCAAAAAGTAAATATTAAATCAAACCAAACATAATTATTATATTCTTTACTTAATATTTAAGTGAAAATGACATAAAGTAATGAGTTGAAATGTGATGTTAAGTGTTGAAAAAATAAGTTTTCTTAAAAAGCAAGTAAAGGGTATTTTGGTCTTTTTACAAAATATTATTTTAATCCAAAACTTTTTCTATAAATAAGCATCCACTTAATCAATTTTTTACACTTCTTCTTCTTCTTCCTTTTTCAAGCTTTTCTTCCACTCACTAATGCTTCTTCACTTCTCTTTCCTTACCATCTTTTCTTAAAATCATATTAAATTAACTCCAAACATCACCATACTTATATCGTCATCAAAACATGGTTTAGCATCTAAGAAGTGAAAAAATGATGGAGGAAAAGGGTGGAATAAGAGAAGGCTGAACCTATGGAGGAGAAGGAAGAAGGTAGGAAAGCTCCGGAGCAAGAAAAAGAGAAGGAAGTGCTGCGGGAATCGATTCGGGAATCTACATAAAAGATTGGTGGAGTGGAACTAATCGTGTGTACTCAATGCTTATTTAAAGTTAAATCATCCTCATAACTCTTTTAAAATGTCCATTAAAAGCCTTGAATAAATTATTTGAATGTTTGATAATTTGGATGCAAAATTTATTGATTATATGATTGTTTATATGGTCGATAACTTCTTTGCTAAATTATAAGAGAAATGGTTAGTAAGCATTTAATTAAATGAGAATTAAATCCATACAAATGTGTGTTTTAAAATTATTTAGCCTCTTAATGATTTCAAAATATCTAAAATGATTGAAAATGACATTATAACAGTATGATATTATTATATGAAATGAAAAATGAGTTTGTAATGATGAAAATATTGTTTTAAATGGGTTAAAATAGTTTATTATGGGATGATATGGGATACTATGTGGTCCGAGAGATGCAAATTCGGAATAAGTGAGTATGTATGGTGGTGTCTAATACGTTGGGCCCTTTGGGGGATACATCCCTCAATGCATTTATTTCCCTCATTTGGATAAAGTGGTTAGCTTGAGAAAAGTAGGGAACTATTGGTTATGAGTAGTAGTATAACAAGTGTAGTTTCAAATGACTAGTTTGGAAAAAGCGATTAAGGTACCGTAGGAACTATGTTTGTTATGTGTGGATCGGAGAAAAGGCCACTAGTTTCCTATCATGTTGGAAATCCAAATCCCAATACGAGATTTATGGTTTTGATTGTATTTTCGAAATAGCTTAATGACTTGCAAACATTTCATTCACCCCTTCTGGTATCATATATTCCGTTCGGTATATTTCGTTGACCTAGTCCAGATATATTACCTTAGACTTAGTCAAGATATTGATACCTTATTTGAATAAGTTTATTTGAAAAGTGTTTTTCAAAGAATGTAATTAAGAACAATGTCAAGTGTATTTTGGTATAAAAGTGTTTTGGTTATCATTAGGTAAAAACTCGTCCGTGTTTATGTGTGGGCACGGTCTTATGACATACCCTTCTTTTCAAAGGTTTTGATAACACGGTCATTTTAAATTTCAAGTATCTCACGCTGGTTTAACAAGATTGATCCGTGTATTTTTAATACTTGGGTCAGATCCGAGTAGTTTCTGGTTGAGTTGAAGACGGTTGGAGTTCCCAGACGAGAGCTGGAGATCTTCATCATCGTATGGATGTATTATATTATCCGCTACACTTATTGCGTTTGTTTTGTTGTTTTTAGCATTTGTGAGGATAGAAGTTTATAACTGTCCAGGCTGAATCTATATTAGACTCTAATATTTATTTTAAAATTTTATGCTATAAAGATTATTATCGAAATAATATATGTTATTCCATTCGTGTGAGATTCTATTCTATCTTTATTTCCTTTCTACCCTTAATGATCCACATATTTGTGCAATTTGAGTTGGACATGTGTGGTTTGGCAACGATTAAAAGTGTACGGAAAAATGGGCCATCACATTTGGTATCAGACCTGAAGGTCAAGCGAGAACCTTGGCTTTGGTAGGGTAAAGACTCAACAGAGATAGGGTTAATAATATCCTAGGGTGAGGGACTCATTAGAGATAAGGGTTAGTAATACCCTAAAATGAGTTTGAGTGTATTACATATAAGTGCGTATTTATTAGTGACTAATAAATTGTTTTGTGTTGATTTCTCTGTCGAGTGATTTATGGATTCTGATCGACACAGCCGGTCACCATTATTTATGAGGGTTTCTAAACATTTAAACAAGGCGAACCGACAAACTGATTGTGATAAAATTGGTAAATGAAATAATTTTACCTAGGATTATATTTTGAATATGAAGTATATATTTTGAAAAGTTATATAGCCAGGAATCAGAATTAGTGAAATTTAAATATGAACATCTTGTGATTGGAATTTCACAGTATAACTATTAGATGTTCCATGAAGATAATCGATAAGTAAGAAATCTGATAAGGTAATTAAGATCTTTAATACTTATTCCAAAATAATAAATTAAGAAATGATGATTTGAATTCACTATCATAATTTGATAAATTGTTTGATTTGAAAGTTTAAGTACAAATACCTTGTGAATTAAGTTTCACGATTTGACTATAAGGTGTTTGACAATAAGATTTTTTAAGGAATAACACATAAGATAAAAAAATGCATTTAAGTGATTGTTTAAAAAGATAATTATAAAAGGAATGAGAATTTAAATTCGAGTAAAAGAATTGTGGTAATTTAATTAAAGTTAATTAATATAAGATAAAATGAATTTATAAAATAGCTTTTATGAAGTAATATCTAAAGGATTTTCAAATAGAAAATTTATTTTATGATAACTAATTCGATTGGCGCAAAAATAAACTAAAAATGGGCAAGAGATGTGTTTGGATGGTAAGCACTTCCCTTATGTATTACTCTTCTTGTTAAGGGGATATATGATACTAGTGATAATACCTAGTTCCTTGGATTGTTTTGGAGTTACTCGATCTATATAATATTCTTAAGTTAAAGAAATAATGTGAATCATTGATTAGTAATCTTTATAAAAGTGTTTAAACTAAAGATAATTTAGGATCGGTCATTGCTAAAATAAAGCGGAATTTCCGACGATTTTGGATAGTTAAAAATTTCCAAACCATACATAACTCTAAGCTAAGAAATTGATAAAAGATTGTGAAATACTTTGAGAAAATGAAATAAGATAAGGATAATTTATAAATCTAATTTATAAAGAAAAAAAGAGATTTAAGAGTGTGAGGATTTAAACATGGGTGGTTTTAATTTTTTTTACAAAGCTAGAAAATTAATTACAGTATTAAATAAGAAATAAGCTTTATGACTTATTAATTTGAGAAAATATTAAATTACAACAAAGTTTAAATTTGTTAGGCAAACAGATTTAGGTAAAACCAATTTGAAATTTGGGATTTGTATATACTCTTAGGATGTAAAGATATATCATACAAATATAGATTTAAGTCATGAACTATTAAGTAAAATTATGACTCCTCAAAAAGGCAATTATAACTTGGAAAATGTTTTATTAATGAATTCTAGCATTAATTAAGGATTTAGACTTAAGTCTTTAAATGTGATTGATTTTCATAAGTTATAAGATGTAATAAACTTAACTAATAGTTTTATGAAATAAGTCATAAATAATATTAGCGTTAAAGGAAATATACTAAATTAGAGGATTGTGGAATTTTTTCAATAAAGATGAATTGTCTTTTGAGTGAAAAATGGTTCTTTAGAATATTTTACTTTAATAAAAATATTTGAAAATAAATAATTAATGGGATTATATAAAGAAGCATCTTCATAAAATGTTTTAACTTATGATAAAAGTTATGAAAAGTTTTTGAAAGTTAATAAATATATATAATATATGTAGATCATTTCATCGTACAAATTTTGATCTAAGGTTCGAGTTTGGAACTTTGAGGCGTTTACACTGGTCCGTAAAAGGATTTATCAGTTGATTCTTGACGGCGAACATTGATGAGGGTTTGTGGTCAGGTACTTGAGTTTTCTATCGTAGTTGAGAGCTATGCAATGAAAGCAAAGGTTTATGAGCAAAGAGCCTGATTAAAGTCCACACTAGAGAATCGTGGGATTGATACTAGTTCAGAAATAAAGTTGTGTATTCGGCTAGAAGATCGAATAAGATATTTCATACTGATGATCTGTGTATATTATATGGAATTAAGTTTAAAGATAAATGTTTTTGGCAAACTTTAGTTTTGGGTAATTTCAAAGACGAAATTGTTTTAAGTAGGGGAGAATGTAACGACCCAGAATTTGACCACTTTAAAAATACTATTTAAAGTGATTTTAAATATAGAATAGGTAAGGTTATATGATTTAAACAATATTAGAAAGGATTTGGAAATAGAAGTATACACAAAAATATTAACATTTGCCTATATCGACAAAAGTGACAAAATGCTAATTTCAGGAAAGTAAGTTTCAATGGTTAAATAAATTATTTTAATTTATTTATGAGTGTTTATATTTTTAAATAACCTTATACAAACTTATTTCTAAATTTGGTTTACATAAATAAATAGTTTAACTAAAACGTTAAAATATGACTGTAAAACTTTTTGTCGAAAATCAAAATTTTGTCAATTAAAAGTTGTCGCAACATCGTCGCACCTTTATTTTCTTATGTAGGAAGAAATATTCAAATAGTATAAGTACTAATTAATTCATTAATCAAGTTTACTTTTACTAAACATACTTAGAAAATTCTAGAATATAATTAAGAAAAAGTAAGCATAAAAAGACGAACATGTCATTTCAAAGCAAAAAGTAAACATCAAATCCAACCAAACATAATTATTATATTCTTTGCTTAATACTTAAGTGAAAATGACATAAAATAATGATTTGAAATGTGATGTTAAGTGGTGAAAAGATAAGGCGGCTTAAAAAGTAAGTAAAAGGTATTTTGGTCTTTTTACAAAATATTATTTTAATCTAAAACTTTTTCTATAAATAAGCATCCACTTAATCACTTTTTTACACTTCTTCTTCTTCTTCTTCTTCTTCTTTTTTCAAGCTTTTCTTCCACTCTCTCATGGCTTCTTCTGTTCTCTTTCCTTACTAACTTTTCTTAAAATCATATTAAATCAACTCCAAGCATTACCAAACTTTGCCAAAGTTTTTATATCATCTTCATAACATGGTTAGCATCTAAGAAGTGAAAAAATGATGGAGGAAAGCGGTGGAATAGGAGGAGGCTGAACCTATGAAGGAGAAGAAGCATGTTAGAAAGCTCCGGAGCAAGAAAAGGAGAAGGAAGTGCGGCCTGAATCGATTCGGGAATCTACATAAAGGATTGGTGGAGTGGAACTAATCATGAGCACTCAATGCTTATTTAAAGTTAAATCATCCTTATAACTCTTTTAATATATCCATTAAAACCTTAAATAAATTGTTTGAATGTTTGATAACTTGGATGCAAAATTTGTTGATTAAATGATTGTTTATGTAGTCGATAACTTGTTAGATAAATTATAAGAGAATGGTTAGTAAGAATAGTTAATTAAATGAGAATTAAATCCATACAAACATGTGTATTAAAATTATTTAGCCTCTTAACGATTTTAAAATATCTAAAAAGATTGAAAAATGATATTATAACAATATAATATTATCATATGAAAAGAAATGAAAAATGAGTTTGTAATGATGAAAATATTGTTTTTAAAATAGTTTAAATATGGTTTAAAACAAATTTGAAGTGTTTCGAACAAGTTCCGAAGCAATTCACAAAATTGGTCAAAATCGAGCTCTTCGCATAGCGGTAGTTCATAAATTTCAATCCGTAGCATCAAATTAACGTACAGAATGATTTATAAGTCGGATTTCTTCAAAATATTTTTTTTGGTTTGCAATGATAATATTTTTCAAAGGAAGAAAGAAAATAAAAATTTCATCAAGTATATTTTGAAATATATCCAAACCGTTTTCTAAAAATATCGCGGTTTTACAGTTCGGAATCCAGAAAGGGATTTCTTTATAAATGATATTTTTAAATGATTAAAAATATGAAATAAATTCGATAAATTTATTAAGGCTCAAAAGAGATTTGGAATGGAAAATATGAATTTTTAAATATTAAAAAGTTGTTTAAATCAAATAAGCTTATATAGCACTTTCTGAAAGTCTATATGAGCGGATCGTATATGATATATATGCAAGTATGAACAACTAACTATATAATATAACTTGATAGATAATAATAGTAACGTAAATTAAAATAATCACACCAGGATTTTATACTGGTTCAGACCTCCCATCCTACGTCCAGTCCCGAAGCTTCTCTTTCGAATTTCCTTTCAACAAACCCTCACTTGTCCCGGAGGAACAAGTTTACAATAGCAGAGTTTCTTTGTCAAGAATGTGTTCTATAACACGAATTTTGACTATTGAGTACAAGTGCTTCCAATATATATATATATATATATATATATATATATATATCTAGAGGATATTGAATAATGAGTTCTGAATATATGGAAGTGTTAAATACAAGTAGTTGATTATCAGAGAACAGGTATAAGTCAGAGTACAGGAATTAAGAGCATAAGTAAGTAAGGTGAGATCTTCTCTTGAATTCCTGATGCTATTTATAGTGGTAGAAAGATTCTTCGTGTAGTTTCATCCATTAACAATCGTTGTAGTTGCTCCTTTTGGTGGAGCGAACGTGTTTTTTCGGATCTGACAGTTGGTCTTTGAAATTACACAGCCGAGTTTATAATCAGACGTCTGGAAAGTACCCTCAGACGTCTGGCCTTCATATATTTTTTGCGTCTGGTAACATTTCAGACATCTGGTTGCTATTCAGACGTCTGAGTTTATTATCAGACGTCTGTTTCCTTCTGAGTTGTGAACAAGAGAGTTTAACCAGACGTCTGAGCATATTAGCCAGACGTCTGATTCTGTCTGATTTGTAAACTAGAGGAAACATTCAGACGTTGGCTAGTGCACTTAGACGTCTGAAACTGTGCATGTTGCTTTATTTGTGTCTGTGCCACTCCTTTTCAACTTCTACCGATTTGAAGTCTTTTGATACTTCTCTTGAGTCTTGTTTTTGTCTCTTTGGTGATGTTACTCTATCATCTACTTGTAAATAAAGATATATATGTACATTCGATTTCCATTGTATAGTTGTTATCATCGAAACCATAGAATTGATTTCTTAACTGTAACAACCCGCATATTTTTCGATTTTATATTTAAATATTTTATTTAAATATTTTATCGTTAATCGGATTTTGGTCCGAAAAGCTACTTTTTGCAAACGGTTAAATTAGGACTCGAGACCACTTCCATTGAGTTCGAAATGTCGTTTACAACTTTTTAAGTATAAACATTGATAGGTTTGGAGTTAGTGGAATTTCACTAACTTTTCCCGCTTTGGACTTTGGGTTAGCTTAGCCATTATAACTCAAGCCCAACCCCCTCCTTCTCTTCACTCTTCATAAATTCCTACCATCTCAAGCTTTTGCATTAATGGTGAGTGGAAAGAAAAATTAAAACTCCAAAAGCTAAGTCTTCATTGCTAATCCAACATCAACTCCAAAACTCAAGTGAAGACATTGATTCAAGCTAGTGGTTGATCCTTGCATAGCATTTCAAGCTTCATCTTCATCCATTTTAGTGAAAAGGTGAGATTTTTATCTCACAATTCTAGTCTATAACTATATTGGACTGTTGGGAATGATTCCCCATCACTTTAACATGTACATTTGCATTTGGTTTGGATTGGGTTGGCGAAAAACCCCAAATTTTAGTGTTTTTGGTGAAAAACTGCACTTAGGTCGTTCTGCCTATGCTAGGTCATTCGCATGGAAAAGTCTCGGCCTCAAAATAGCTCGTTTCTGACCTTAAAATGGCCTACAACGTTAGGTCGCTCGGCACTCGAAATTAGGTCGTAGGTCGTTTGGTTTTAGGTCGCTAGGTCGTTGGGCTTTAGGTCAAATGGACCTTAGGTCGTAGGTCGTATGGACCTTAGGTCGTAGGTCGTTTTGGCCATTTCTAACGTCTTCGGAGTTAGGTCGTATGGACCTTAGGTCGCTAGGTCGTATGGCTTTGGGTCGCTAGGTCGTATGACCTTAGGTCGTTAGGTCGTATGGCTTTAGGTCGCTAGGTCGTATGACCTTAGGTCATTAGGTCCTATGGCATTTTAGGTCGTGTGATCTTCTTACCTGTTAGGTCGTTGGACCTACATCCTATTACGTCGTTGAACCTTTAGCTCGTAGGTCGCTAGGCCTTATCTCCTTAGGTCGCGTGACCCATCTTCTTTAAACCACTAGGTCGCTAGACCACGTTTCCAGTTAGGTCGCAAGACCTTGTAAACCGTTAGGTCGCGTGACCTATATTCCGTAGGTCGTTGACCCACTTAAGTCGCTTGTCCCTCATAGGTCGTGTTTCCTGCTTAGGTCGCTAGGTCACGTGCCTTTAGGTCGCATTCCTTTATTAGGTCGCGTGTCTCTGTTAGGTGTTGACCTCCTTAACTCGCATGACCTAATCCATAGGTCGTTGGACCTCGATTCTATTTAGGTCGCTGCTTCTTATAGGTCGCTCGGCCCCTTATGTTCTTTAGGTCGTTTGAGTGTTAGGTCGCGAACCCATTTTAGGTCGCATGACCTTTACCCTTTAGGTCGCTGGACTACTAGGTGCCCCCGCACCCCCACCTTGGGGGGTTGCCACCCCCCTGGACCCCCCCTCCGTAGAGGATCTTATCTGGAAAAAAAGAATTCAATATAACTTGCTTTGTTGAGATGCTGAGTTGACCATTCTTCGAGACAAACTATCTTGGGCTTCTCGGTCGATTTTATGGATTTTTGAATATCTATTTCGATGGATTCTTTATCGGTTTCTTTGGATTTTATTCACGTCTTCGTATGTGAATTTTTATGATTGATTGTTTCTACAATCACTTCTATGATTTGTCACTTTAAAATTTGAAGGTTTCAATACTAGTAGTAAATATCAAAACTCTTTCAACAAAATGATTTCAACTCTATTTTCAATAACAAAGCTCTTTTCTTAAACCATTTTCCAATCTACTAGTATATACAAACCTTTACCTCACTCGTATGAGAAATTGAATTAAACAGCTTAGTAAAACAAGTGGTATGAAACGCTTGCGTTTGCTTCGTCGATTTACTCTTGGACTTGTTCGATTGAACCTTTTTATGACAATTTTCTAGTGAAGATCTACAGTTTGTTCGTAAATATTTGAGTTAAGCAAGTGGTTATGGGACATGAAGCTAAACTTTTATATTTACTAGCTTAGTGTAATTGACACTTCTTGTTGATCATTACGATCATTCTTATGATTTAGACTAGCAATTGTGCGATGTCTCTTGTTTGCTTGGTTAGACTAGACACCACTTGTGTGATTTCCTTCACACATACCTTTTTACCTTCTTGGTTAGTCTAGACACCACTTGTGTGATTTCACTCACACATACGTTTTTGTTTGCGAGGTTAGACTAGACACCACTTGTGTGATTTCACTCACACATACCTTTTTGATTTTTGGTTAGTCTAGATCTCATCTGTGTGATTTCGACTCACACATATGGGGTAGCTCCCCAAGGTCTTCGGACCATCATGTGACAGGCCTCTTTCCCTTTTTCTGTGATTTCTGGATTTCTTGTGTTGATTTCTAGAATTTACGTTATTGACTTGTTATGAGTAAAAGTTTAGGGTATGATGCCCTCTTTGGATCTTTGAGAAGATTCTTGTGAGATCGATTTATCTCTTATTGATTGATCTTCTGTTGATCATCATTTGCATACTTATAGTAGTATGTCAGTATGGATATTTTATGTTTATGCCATATCTTTTATTTTATACCATCTCATCTGATATTTATAGCTAGACTGATCCGTTTATTGTTTTCTAAAATAATACTCGGGTCAGACCGAGATGTTACAGGTGCTTCAGCTTGACTTCTCCCCAGGGTTTGCTACTCTGACTTTTGGCTCACTATTTAGATTAGCAGTTTTTGTTGTATACACTTGAGATATAGACTCATAGTTGTATTCTTTTGTATAGCATGTGTTGCTATTCTTTTGTATTATTGTGGATCTTTTTGACCACTACTCTGATGTACACTTTCATGTGTTAGTTATATATCCATATCTTCTTCCGCCTTTGTGATATGGATGTCTGTGACTAATTGTGTTATGCTTATTTCTATGTTTGTTTCCGAAGATTATTTATAGCCACCGTGTGATAGCTTTAAGTTTGTATCGGTATGTCGGACTTCCTCCTTAAATGAAATGCATGCTATACTATCTGACATAACGGTGCTCGCACAAAGAAGTTACATGGATGGTCGCTCCTCAACAGCCTTATTCTCCATGCTAGTTGACAGCATTACATCGTAGTGTTCTTGGCTAGCGTGGGTATAGAGGCGGGGCGTCACATTAACACTTTCCACTGCACTTTCTGCTGCGAATTCTATAACCTTTTGAATACGAGTTTAAATGTAACGATATTTCCTAGAATCAATTATGAATGTTTTTAAATAGGAAAATTAAGAGTTTAAAAGATATTTTGGAATCTTGTAATCAATTCCAAAATAAAGTTAATAACTGAATTTGCAGAAACGACTAGTACATTTGTCCCCCGTGAGATTATGGAAGATAAAAAAGACATATAACCAAGGTTAGGGATGGAGCAACTGGTTCCCTAAAATTACCTGGCCTATGTTTTCTCTTTTTAGGCGAGAGTTGAAAAAGATTGAAAGGAAAGCCCGGATGCTCTAAAAGATCATATTTAAGTTTTTCTAAAAAACGAATTCTTTGAATGTTAGTTAACCACTTAACATATTTTATTTGATGATTGGTATGAAGGAATCGGGATCATGTTTGGGTGATTTCTATCCGAAGAACCGGAATTGGATTTGGGTGATTCCTATCCAAAAACCCCTTCAATCTAATTTTCGAAATAAAAGGTTTTGAAGACAAAGATCTTCATGATGTAGGATTACTTGCCATTAGTCTCTGGAGGTGAAATTTACCATATCTAAGGTGGTAGTAGTGCTCTGTTATGAAAATCTTCGATTTGCAAGAATATGGTTAGAAGTTTAGAAAGAAATCTTTGATTAAGATTTAATAAATGGTTTGGTAATATTTTCCCTAAGTTAAAATTTATAACTTGAATATAAGAAATCTTTGATTAATATTTAATGAATGATTTAGAATGGTTTTCCTAAGTAAAAGAGAAAATGATTTGGAATTTTTCCAAGATTTAAGAAAGGTTTAAATAAAATAAATGATTTGATAAATGAGGCTTAACGATTCCATATACATTTGAAAAGAAAATGGAATAAATTGAAAAGGACATATCTAAGATAGATATTTGATTTAAATAAAAGATGAAGTAATCGATTGATGATTGATATCCACATAAGAACTTAATATCTTTTAAAGCGATGATTGGTTCGAAGGAACCGAGTCAGGTTTGGGTGATTCCTATCTGAAAACCACTTCGAACCAATGTATACGTTCGAAAGTGAAGACATGTTGAAGATGACGATTGTTGAAGAATGTGGATCTACATAGCGTGAGGACCGCTTGTTGACATGCTCTAGGTTGCTCCCATTATAGAGTTATTTATAACAGTGGCCTCCTCGTTGTGGAGATCTTTTTGGACTGCAAGGACTACTCGCTATTAGTGGTAGGAGAGTGCCTTCGGTTTCATTCAGTCCTAGAATGAACTTGCATGGACGAATGTCTGACACTGCATTTCTAAGGCACAATGTTTGACTTTTACAAATGTACATCTACTTGGTGGCAGAGAATGCAACTTCTTTTAGCTTAACACCATTCTCTAAGATATATGAGCTCAGAGGTTGTATGCTTGTGGGAGTCAAATAGTGATCAAAGGAATGACAGTGTGGCATTCAAAGTGGAACTTGTTATGATCAAAGCGTGGTTTTGTATGAAAAATTTGGCTTTGAAGAAATTGAGCGTAGCCTCACTAGCCTCACATCCTGGAAGATGATATTGGATACTTTGTGGTTTGACAGATGCAAATTCGGAATAAATGAGTATGTATGGTGGTGTCCAATACGTTGGGCCCTTTGGGGGATACGTCCCTCAAGGCATTTATTGCCCCATTTGGATAAAGTGGTTAGCTTGAGAAAAACAGGGAACTGGCGGTTATCAGTAGTAGTGTAGCAAGTATAGTTCCAAGTGTCTAGTTTGAGACAAGTGATTAAGGCACCGTGGGAACTATGTTTGTTATGGTGGATCAAAGAAAAGGCCACTTGTTTCCTATCATATTGGAAATCCAATCCCGATAAGAGATTTACAGTTTTGATTGTATTCCCAAAATAGCTGTAATGACTTGCAAATATTTCAGCTACCCCTTTTGGTATCATATATTCCGTTCGGTATATTCCATTGACATAGTTCGAATATTACCTTAGACTTAGTCTAGATACTGATACCTTATTTGAATAAGTTTATTTGAAAATTGTTTTTAAAAGAATGTAATTAAAAATAATATCAAGTCTATTTTGGCATAAAAGTGTTTTGGTTATCATAAAATAAATACCCGTCTGTGTTTATTTGTGGGCGTGGTCTTATGACATACCCTTCTTTTCAAAGGTTTTGATAACATAGTCATTTTAAATTTCGAGTATCTCACACTGGTTTATCACGCCTGATATGGGTATTTTTAATACTTGGTTCAGATCCGAATAGTTTCAGGTTGAGTTAAAGATGGTTGGAGTTCCCAGACGAGAGCTGGAGATCTTCATCATCATATGGACGTATCATATTATCCACTACACTTACTGCATTTGTTTTGTTTTTTTCAGCATTTGTAGGGACATAAGTTTATAACTGTCCCGCCTGAACCTAGGTTAGACTCTGATATTGTATTTTTAAATTTTCTACAGTAAATATTTTTATTGAAATAATATGTATTATTCCATTCGTGTGAGATTCTGTTCTATTTTTATTTTCTTTCTACCCTTGGTGATCTGCTTGTTCGTGCAATTTGAGTTGGATATGTGTGGTTTGTTATCGATTCAAAGTGTATGGAAAAATGGGCCATTATAAAAAAGCCACAGATAAGAAAGGAATGAAATTCCTTAACTGCGATCGGGTTGGGCATTATAAGAATCAGTGTCCAGAACCAGACAGGGTGGACAGGATAATGGTCTTTACTGTTGGACCATCATCTGCTAGGCCAACTATTGCTAAGAAGGGAAAGACTGTGATGGAAGGTACGTGTTTGATTCAGAGTATACCAGTTAGGGTACTTTTTGGTACCGGTGCGTCGCATTCGTTTATATCTCGGTTTTTGGTTATAGGTTATGTTTTGAACCCGTATACCTTGTTACTTCCTTAAGTGTTGCGAATTCGATAGAAGAATATGCAACTTTAGGTATGAGATGTGACTAGTCAGAATTTGATTTGTTAGATCATAACTTTGCATGCAGTTTGCATTTTTTTGATTTTGTAGACTTCAGAATCATATTGGGTAAGGATTGGTTGGGTAAATAAAATGCTAGGATATTTTGCTAAATAGGAAAATATCGTTAAGACAGCCTAATAGTCATAACTAAATTATATTCTTAGTGGAGAAATTAAATCAGAGTACTTATGCTTTGTTGGGTGCTATGGAAGTAGAAGAAGAATTAAGGCAGGTTCGAGTAACAAGAGAATTTGCAGATGTTTTGAGCGGGTTACAGGACTACCATTGAAACGAGCCATTGAGTTTCGGATAGATCTTGTGCTAGGAGCTGAGCCTATGAATAGACCACCCAACAGGATGGAAACTGAGATGAAAGAATTGAAGGTGCATCTAGTGGATTTAGAAGGGTTGCATTTTATTAGACCAAGTAGTTTGCTTGGGGGTGCGATTGCGGTATTCGTGAAAAAACCGGATGGGTCGTTGAGGATGTGCATCGACTATCGTAAGTTGAACGAGAAGATGATCAAGAATAAGTATTCTTTACTGAGAATTGATGTTTTATTTGATCAGTTATGTGGATTCAAAGTATTTTCCCAATTGGATTTGGTAACGAGTTTCCATCAATTAAGAGGGGCAGAGGACAGTATTCCGTTGACAATGTTCCAGACTAGATATGGTTCGTACGAGTGGTTAGTAATGTCATTCAGGTTAACGAATGCACCAACTTTCTTCGTAGATTTGATGAGATGATATTTACGAGAGTACTTGGATATGTTCATATTGGTATTCATAGATGATATTTTAGTATACTCTAGAGATGAAAGAGAGCATGAAGAACATCTTTGAGTAGTGCTTGAGACGCTGAGGCAGCGTAAGCTGAAAGCGAAGTTTTCCAAGTGTCATTTCTGGAAGAAAGAGGTTAAGTTTCTTGGTCGCATGGTTTTAGAGAAGGGTTTGTCAGTCGATCCATATAAGATCGAAGCTATTAACAATTGGAAGAGACTAGAGACAACAACTGAGATTAGGAGTTTTCTTGGACTTGCTGGCTATTACCAGAGATCCATTAAGGATATCTCGCAGATAGCAGCGCCTTTGACTAAGTTAACCAAGAAGGACATGAAGTTTATTTGGTTTGATAAATATGAGAAAGCATTCCTTATGTTAAAGCATTTGTTGACCAACGCGCCTGTGTTAGTGGTTCCAAATGGAAACCAAGAGTTGGTAGTGTATACCAATGCATGCGGAACCGGATTAGGAGCTGTCTTGATGTAGAAGGGTAAAGTCATTACCTACGCTTCACGGCATCTCAGATCGCATGAAGTGAGATATCCTACTCATGATTTGGAGTTGGCTGCGATGATCTTTGCATCGAAGGTATGGAGACATTATCTCTTAGGATAGAGATTTGAGCGATATGCAGATCATAAATACTTAAGATATTTATTCTCTCAGAACAAGTTGAATATGAGACAATAGTGGTAGCTAGAGTTTTTTGCAGCTTATGATTTTGGTATAGAGTATACATCTAGGAAAGGGAATAAAGTAGCGGATGCTCTTAGCAGGAAACACCAGAACATGGTGTTATCCATATTGGCAGGATGGAAAGATTTAGAGGCTTTGAGTACTTGTAGTATGCAATTAAGATCGACATCTAGTTCTAGTCGGAGCACCGACATGTTTTCCTGTTTGGAAGTTCGACTAGTATTGATCAAAAGATTTGCTTCTAAGTAGAAAGTGGATCCATTATTAGCTGAGGGAATTAGAAGGCTTAAGGTTGGGTCGGAGATTGATGATCTAAAGAATTTTAGCCTTGACAAAAAGGGATGGTAGAGAAAGAAGTGATGGTTGTGTGTTCTGAATGTTGAGGACTGAAGGAAAGAAGTTCTTAGGGAATGTCATCGATCCAAATTTACAATTCATCCTGGAGGGACCAGAATGTATCAGGACATGCAGAGGAGCTTTTACTAGGAAGGTATGAAGAAGGATGTTGGCTTGTGGGTTAGGCTGTGTGCGAACTGTCAACAAGTAACGGTCGAACATCAGAAGATGAGTGGATTGCTTCAACCTTGGAGATACCAGTTTGGAAATGGGATTCAGTATCCATGGATTTTATAGATGGGTTGCCAAGGTCGAATAGAGGAAATAGGACTATGTGGGTCATAGTGGAATGGTTGACCAAGAGTGCCCATTTCATTCCAACTAATTCAACCGAAACGACTCCCTTTTTGCTAAGTTGTTCATGAAGAACATAATTAGACTACATGGAATTCCTAGTAGTATAGTCAGTGACAGAGATGCTTTGTTCACTAGGGAATTTTGGAAGAGTTTACAGGACGTATTAGGTACCAAGATCCAAATAAGTACTATGTATCACCCTCATACGGATGGCCAGAAAGAGAGAGTCAATAAGGTACTCCAGGATTTGTTAAGAGCTTGTGTATTGGACTTTGGCGGATCTTGGGAAGATCACCTATACTTGGTTGTGTTTTCCTATAATAACAGTTGTCAGACTAGTATAGGAATGACAACTTTTGAAGCTTTGTATGGAAGGCCTTGCAAATAAATAGCAAGTTGGTTGGAAACTGGAGAGAGATTAGTCTTGGGTCCAGATATGGTTAGAGATGCAATGGAGAAGATTGAGTTGATCCAAGAAAGGATAAAAGAAGCTCAGTCTACATAGAAGAGTTACGAAGATAAAATGCGTAAAGATCTAGAATTCTCAGTTGGAGATAGAGTTTTCCTTAAAGTATCACCAATGAAGGGTGTGGTGCGATTAGGAAAGTAAGGGAAACTGACACCGAGATATGTTGGCACAATCCTAATTAAAGAGAAAATTGGAAAACTCGCATACAAAGAAGAGTTGCCAAGTAGTATGGTAGGCATCCATAATATATTTCACATGTCTCATCTTCGCAAGTATGTGCATGATTTAGAGACTACTATTCTTTCGATAGAGTTAGAAGATTTGATAGTAGAACTAAATTTAATTTTTGTTAAACAACCAGTTCGGGTTGTGATGAGAAGAGGTTAAGAAATAAGACGGTCGAATTGGTGAAAATTCAGTGGAGCGACAACGAGAAGGATTGTAATTGCTAGATAGATAGGATTAGAGATACTTATCCTGATCTGCTGTGAGGGTATGTTCAATATTTGCTTTATATAAACAGTTGTTAGTCAGGTAGGCTAGTACGGTAGTTAGGAGATGTTATAGATGATTGTTATGCTTAGTATTTAGTCTTTACTAAATTTCATGGAAGAAATTATTTAATGAGGGGAGCCTGTAATACCCCTAATTCTAAATAGCATTATTTAAGAAATTAAATTAGATAAAGTAAATAGAATAATGTAAATATTAGAGAGATAAGGAGATTGAGATTTGAAAAATTAAAATAGAGGCCGTGCTTAACCAAATATGATTAAAAGAATGAGCTTATAAAAATGGTTTTATAAGCTAACTAATAAGAGAATAAGGCAAGGGTATTATGGGGAATAGCCATCCACAATAACCCCTAAACCCTAAACCCTTATTCCTATTTTCATTTCATAAGTCCATAAACAAACATAAACAAGAAAGCAAGATGGCCATAACCTAGGGGAAAAGAGGAGTAAATCAATGAAAAGTTAAGGAATCAAGCAAGGAGAATCAAGCAAGGTGAAATCTCCAATTTCTTATCCAAATCAAGGTGAATAATAATAAAAACCATCTCATTTTCATTTTTAAAAGAGCGTTTGATTTTGGGTTTTAAGTTTAAAACCTTTATGAGGATTTTAATGATGATATGTTTGGACTAAGATATGTTTGATTCAAACAAGTATGTTTGATAAATGTTTTCGATTGTAAGGATAAAATTATATTTATCGGGTTTCGAATGCCTTGAGGATTTAATATGTTATGTATAACATTATTTTGGAGATAGGTTTAAATTTTCGTAATTATCCAAGCTATGGATAATTTATTATGAATTTTTAAAGAAAGAAATAAGTAATTGGTTTTGAAATTTATTTCGGCTATTATATAAAGGATTTTGGGTCTAAAAATTTATATATGTTAGATAACATATTAAAAGTGAATTTTGATAATTTTTGGGGACTTTTCCTAAGTAATTTACTATGGAAATTAAATTAATTTAGTTAGAGGACTTAAAATGTCTTAATTGTTTTGCTAATGGGAAGGGCTTCTTTGTTAATTATTTTTAATTAATTATGGATTGATTCGACAGTCTTTTAGAAAAGGTCTTTATAAAGGTTACGACAACCAATTATATTTTGACAAACGGGCAAGTTAGTTAAAAACAATTTACTTAGAAAGACAATAAAAAGGTTTTGATCCAATTTGCTGCTTCGCCACTTCCAGTTGCAACCTTTTGACCCCATGCTTCCACCCCCAACTAAGTCGAAACCAATACACATGGTTCAATGCTTTAGTACATAGTGGATTGGAGAAAAGCGGAAGATATAGAGTCGAAACCATGCTTTCAAAGGGGACATGGCTATTTAAATATCTTTCGAAGTACTTTGTTTGCTTTCGAAAAGAGATGCCATTTGCTTTGATTTCAAAAAGATGCTTTCGAAAGGGGTTGAATATAGCTTTCGAAGGGGTTGCCACCTTCTTGTTTTAAAAAGGGTAGCTTTCGAATGAGTTTCCATTTTTTTATGTTTCAAAAAGGAGCTTTCGAAAGGGGTAGTTTGAACTAGGTCGAAACCTTACTGCCATCTCTGTACCTTTCGAATAGGTTGAAAGTCTTCAATGAGTTCGAAAGGCAAGCATTTTTCATAAATATAACAAGCCACTTCCAACGCTTTCGAAAGGGCTCTAGTAGCCATTTAAACTAAAGGTTTCGAAGGCAATGGCTATAAAAGTTGTTTCGAAGCTATCCTTCTAATTGTTTTCTTTAAAGACCAAAGATTTCAAATGGATGGTTCTGAAGCCATCTGTTTTCCTCAAGTTCTTCTACTTGAAGGTTAATGGTTTCGAAAGGGTTACTTTCGTTTATATTCACTTTGACCCAAAGTTATTTTTTAGGATAAGCCAAATGGTTTCAAAAGAGGTACTTTCAAATAGTTTTGAAGCCATGCTTTTAAAGTTAGAAAGATGTGCTTTAATACTTTGAAAGGAAGGTTTGACACTTTCAAAAGAGAGGTTTTAAAGTGTTTCAGAGGGAATATGTTTGGTGTTTTGGAAAGAAGAATTGAATGCTTTCAAAGGAGATATTCTAATGGTTTTGAAAGTAAAGGTCAAAGGTTTCTAAAGCCCTAGTTTTCTAAACAAAAAATCCAATCTCAAATTTTTAAAAGGAAAACCCATAGCAATATAAAAGAGCTTTAAGTTGGCTTTTAAATTTGGAGTTTTTGAAGAAGCTTTCCTTGATAAAAATAATGGATTAAAGGATTAACCATGTTTCATGTGAAAATGATTTCAAGGATATTAAACCATAAATGTTGGTATTATTTTGTTACGGTCAGTTATATGTATATGCTTGTTCTATAAGCATATTCAATATATAATTTATGGGTAAGATACTAGTGAAAGGAAAACCCGTTCCACTAAGCAGTATGGTCTCACTAGATATCTAAATGATTCGAGATGGTAAGTTATTATTCATACTAGGCTTTATGTCTGACTCGAAGTTTATTTTTTCCCCTTAAACTCTCAGGTGCCCAATTACTTTTGAGTAGTTTGATAATTAAGGTTTTAAGGTATTTCTTTAGACGAATAAACTGCCGGAGACATGCAGGAGGCAAGCTAGCTATTAGGAGTTATTTTCTTTCTGATTCCGCTGTAATTTTATGCAACAACAAAGTTGTTTAATTGCCTATATATATACTCTGATCATCTAAGAGAGAATCTTCATATGTCTCTCTTGGCGTATGTTTTAATAATTATATTTCTCTGAACGTGGTTCATGAATTTGAGATTATGTAATGAATTTGAAATTTGATTTGAAATGGAATGATATATTTGTTTAATGGTTTTTTTTCATATTCATGTGTTTCTGTTATATCAATGTATCTAACATTACCGTATTTGGTCACTGGCAATTAATGACTATAGAATCCGTAGCCATTAGTTTTGGGCCTTCAAATGGGGGATGTTACACAAAGCGACTTGGGTTTTATGGAGTCTTGGCATGTCAAAAGTAGTAATATTAGAAGATAGAACCCTAACGTATTCATCACTATCACCACTCGCACTTTCACCACTCTCTTCTTAATTTCTTCATGCACTTCTAATGCTTTTCCTCAAGCGGTTTCACTTTCCAATAAGGTTTGTTGCTGCAAATTTTGCAAGCACTCGTCAGAGGAAATAGATTGATGAACGTTTGGGGGATGTTTCATAGGGGAGAAAATTTCTTACCCGCGTAAGTAAGAACATCCACATTGTCAAACACAAGATGAACTTTTTTGGATATCATAAGATAAATTATATAGGGTGAATATAACGTTATTTTTCTTGAGTATTCAAATAATGACAATATCTCAACTTGAGAAAATTTTGACCAATTTAGTTCAATATTACCAATAATGGCGTATAAAGCCTTAAAATCTTTGTCGTAAATTTTTCTCATGGCTATCGATGCGAGAAATAAAAGTTTTTATAATCATATGCTCTAAAAGATGAGGTCAAGGATGTAAATCTTTAGAAATCCCCTTAGCGACTTGATTTTCCAACAACTGATTACCAATTAAATTTTTCTACGATGTTCGATACCTATATCTTTTAATTCAGTCCCCTTATAGCCAGTTTCTAAGATTTGGCCAATATAATTATAGTGAAGTTTTATAACCATTCCATAGACATTAGTCTATAAGTAACCCCTAGTAATATGCATTTAAACAACTTTTGCTCCCATATTTCATTAAAAAAGTAATTACTAGAGTGTTAGTTTGGACATTGTTAGAGTTATAACCAAAAAGGAAGGTAATACGAGCTCTATAATTTAAGGCACAGAGATTATAACTTGGAAAATAGTAACGACCCATATTTTACATATCAAAGCATCGTAAAGTATTATTAGTTCATTCGTATGAGGTTGTATGACTCTAAAATTTTGGAGAATGACTCTTAGAGACATTTTCCACTTCTATAACTTTTATCGATTTCTTTATGACCACTTTGACCTTGAAAATATTTTATGGACTATAACTTTTGATAGGTGCCGAATTAGGGTCTAAAACCACTTCCATTGCTTTGGGATGATAGCTTTCCATTCTGTAGGGTAGTCATAAGAGTAAAATGGACTTAGCATTTGGAAATTATGGTTTTTTTTAATTTCGGCTATTATTAACTCGTATTGTTGGGTAATTAGGCTAACCTACACTTAGGCATGCTAACCCATTTTGGAATTAGGGTGCTAACCAATTTTGGAATTGGAGCCAAAGGGGGACAAATGGGACTATATTCAAGTCATTTCCATCTTTCTAAAATAGTTCTAAGCTTCTATTAACCTTACTTTCTTTGAAGGTCATCCTTTTTACCTTAATAATCTTAGCCAAATCATCATTAAAAGGGTAATTAGCAGAGGAGATTGTGGATCTATCACTTTGGTGCTTGAGAATTTACACTTTCTTTGTTGTTCATGTTGAATTTAAGGGGGGAAATTGGTACTTTGGGTATTTGATGAGTGGTTCTTGACCTCTCACTGTTCTATACATGCTCATATAGTTAAATTCGATGTTTATAACATGGTTTCGATGATAAAACAATTTCTATCTGTGATTACACTTTTATACATGTTTATGGGCGAAATTTAAAGGTTTAAAACAATTTTTAAATGGTTTTGCAACACTTTTTGATTATATTGACATGCTAGTGTAAATGTTAGATCGAGGTTAAGATATGTATGAAAATCATGTTTTGGTGAATTGCATGTGTGTATGGATGATATTTTAGATTTGCATGTTATGCTGTGACATGGCTTGCTAGTACTTTTAGATAGTTAAGAAAGAGATTATCGGATTGGGAAAATCAATGACAAAGTTGGTTAGAATTAGATGAAACTTGATGGAGTGGCTTTAGAGTATGATAGGAGCCCATGGTTCAAGTCACATGAAGTTTGAATGAAGGGATTCGGGTCGGCGACGAATTGATTTTTGGATGGGGATTTTGTAGGTTTGTTTAACGAGAATGCAACGTTTGGGGACTTAAGCAACAAAACTTCGAGGAAGAATTTGGGTTAAGGGTGGGAAAAGCACCAGAAAATTGAAGTTGGAATTTTTTCCAAGGACAGTGATTGGTACCGACCACATTTTGATTAGTATCGACTACTTTTTAGGCCAAAGGGGAGTGCCGGAGGACTTGGGGAGTGTTGCATTGTGAGGCAAAATCCAAAGAAAGCAAGGAGGAAAGAGATCGCGGTGTGAATTCTTATTAGTACAGATATGATTTATGTTGGTATCGGTCATTTTTTGGGGCTTTAGGGAGTTGCTGAAAACTTAGGGAGTGTGGCATTAAGGAAAAGAGCTCAAAACAAGTAAGGATGGAAGAGGTCAGGGAATAAAATACTTAGCTAAATTTTGGGCAATGCAATTCAGGTTGGTATCGACTTGGTTTAGGTTGGTGTCAATCTGAATTTAGTGGCTAATTGAGATCACACTTCCAGAGGATGCTTCGATGAGCTCTACATGTCGTATTGAAGGTGTTTGTTTATTTGTTTTAAGGTTTGATGGTGATGCAATAGCAAATGATAACTTTGGGAGTTCGATGATGGCAACTCAATTGTGAATAGAATGAGGTTCCGATGATGGTGGCTCAATGTTAAAAGGAGTCGTGAGAATGTTTATCCACAAAAAGGCGCGTTCTTGGAAGGGTGGCCGATGGATGGAACGTTAAATGGTTCTATGGTGGAGAAAAGGAACGTGGAATGGTTCCTTGAGTTTAATGGAAACTGAATGGAGCAAGGTAAGGGATTGGATGCGTGAGTAAAGGGATTGTTGATACCATAGTGTTTTCTAATGTACTCGAAAGCATGGGTATCGTGACGATGCTCACTAGTACTTTCATTGGCTTACCTAGATCGATTGCATGGATCTGTGTATCATGGACAGGTGGAATGGGTGTAATATCTGCTTCAGGTTAAAGGCGAGTACCCTAAAAATCAAGGTTTATCCATTAATCCTTGGGAGAGGAATGGTCATTTGAATTATCATATATCCGGGGCACAATGAGCGATAATGAGGATTGTTGACGGATACACTGTTTGCTTTGGTTGTTTTCTCCTGTGGTCTATTACTCTAGGGATGTCACTTGAGATATATATTGGGGATAGGAATACCTGGACCCATTATTGTACTTGGTTTGCAATACATCCTTATGATGTTTGTAGAGTAGTATATTATATTTCTATGTGCTAACTCTTTGGTTGTACGGACATGTCAGATATAGTTCATATATCATTGTTCCTTACTATATCAACTTTTATAGCATTTTGAAATTCATTTATCACTTACATCAAATTGCTGTGTAACTCGAGATCCAAGTTTTGCTTCATATTATCTCATGTACTCATAATGAGTGGTCTAGATAGCAGATCTAGGTGATATGTGATGGCTGTGCAGAGGACGAGCTGGATGGAGATTTCTCGTATAATAAATGGATATTTTATTACATATTATGCTATGCAACATTGTGGAGCCTTGGAAGTCTTTTCTTTACTATCGTGAGATAGTTTATTTGAGTTTATTTTCGCTCTGTATAAACTCTATTACTATGTCAAATAACTCTATGGACATATACTCTGATATTTGGTTCACTTAGTTATTACCTTCTCGTTTTGTTTTATATCTGAGATGACTATTATATTTATTTGGTGCGCTGTGAGATATACATAGGTTTTGTGATGTTTTGTTTCTTTCAACCCTTGAAAATCATCCTACATCAACCGGGCAAGGCAACAACGCTTTATCTAGTTATATTAAGTGCCAGTGGTGTTGGGCGGTCATCAGATTTTGCATTAGAGCTCTAGGTTACACGATTAATATAACTTGATACAGCAGTCCGGTAGAGATAAGGAAGGAGCTACCACCTTCAACTATATTGAATGTGTGTATGCGTGTGTATATAAAAGGGAGAGAGAACATATTTGTTATAAATTTTGTTTTCAAAGCTATATACTAGTATATATAGTATATAAGTCGCATGAACACACGAGTACTAGTGATGCAGTTTTCTTTATGAGAGATTTGATCATTCTTATTATAGAACAAGAATGAGTCAACATACAAGAAGCACCATGATGAACTCCATATCTGAAGTCAAAGAAGCAACGGGTTTGGCGGCTGTTAACCTTGACTTATAGGCGATGTTTAATGTAATGATGGCAAATATGCTAAAAGAAATGTCCAACCGACCAATATAATGTTGCTATAGGCGGTGATGCTCAAGTGCAGCCTCCCTGAGTCGATTTCAATAAGCTAAGCAAAGACTTTTCTTGTCTTGGTGGAAAACCTTTCCAAGGAATCGGCTATGGAACTGCAAAATTGGTTAGACACAGGATTTTTGACGACCTTGAATTAGATGATTCAATAAAGAGGAAGTTGGCTTCTCAACATCTTCAGGGGAGAGCTATGAAGTGGTTGAATGCTATTAGAGTTGCTACCCCCAAGGAATAGTTTACTCAAGATCGGTCCAAAACTCGATCCCAGGAGAAGTTTATCTTGGCCGCTTAGAAGTTGTTGTTTAGAAAGTTTGTGGATTTGAATCAAGGAGACTTGCTTTTTTCCGAGTGTGTTGCTGAGTTCCACACCTTGTTGAAATACAAGATGTCTTTTATCGACATTTTTTTGAGGAAGAATGAGAAGTTGCTTATGGGTTTGGATATCTATTTAGGGGAGAAGATTCACAACATCAATGAGCCATTTGAGTGACTCATTGACAAAGCTCTTTGGTGAGATTTGTACCTCAAGTCTAGGTCAGCTGTTGTAGTTAAGGAAGAGCCAAAACCATAACAAGACGATGGAGGCAAGAACGAATGGAATGGTAAGAGGAAGCAATTTCAGGAAAAGAATGCTCAGGGAAAAGCTAAGTAGGATCCTATCTGTTATGGTTATGGAGATAAAGGTTACTTGATTAGAGACTGTAAAGCTAATGGAAATAAAAAATGCTACAAGCATCAATTTCAGAAATATATAGAAAATTTACCTCGAACCAGTGCAACAGAAGTAGGTTGTGAAGGCGTATGCTTTGGATGCTATCTCCATCTTCGCCGGGTGCTCCCTTGGTAGAGGAAAAGAGGAGAAGCATCACTAATCTAGGTATGCTTTCTGTTTATGATGTTCTCGTACGTGTTTTGTTCGATATCAAGGCTTCACATTCCTTCACATCTAGTGACCTTATAGATACATTTGGATTGAAACCCAGAATAGTTGCCCGACATTTGACTGTGACAAACCTTATTGGAGGCTTCACTAACCTTTGCATGGTTTGTCGTGGTTTGGTCCAATCGAGTTATGGATGCTCTTTTGTTTTGATTGCTTTATTTTGAATTTTGTTGGGTTCAAGATCACCTTGGGGATGCACTAGTTGAGCAAGTAGGTGGTAATGGTGGATTGCAAGAAGCTATTGGTGATGATTGGTGCTGTGAAATGGTGAATGATAGTAATTGGTTGGCTGCATGCCAATGGATGAGGTTATGGTTAGCTTTTATATTGCTCGAGGTTCCACATGATGAATAATTAGTTGTGCCTATCATGAGAGATTATTTGGATGTATTTGAGGAGGTTATAGCCACATCAAGAGATCGTGATCTAGATAGACTTGTAAAGGATAATAGATAGATAGTTATGCCTTTGAAGAATATGACTCCCAAAGAGCAGGAATTGGAGGTGCAAGTGAATGACTTATTGAAGCGATGGTTCATGAATAAGAGCATATGCGAGTGGGGTGCACCTATGTGTCCGCCACTAAGGTGGATGGTCGTCTGAGGTTGTGTGTAGATTTCCATGAGCTAAATAAGGCGACGAAGAAGAACAGGTATCCGCTCCCATGTAAAAATGACATATTCGATCAACTTCATGGTGTGAAGATGTTTTCTCGGTCGGATCTTGCGATAGGTTTTCACTAGCTGAGAGTGGCAAAGTAAAGTGTGCCGATCACCATGTTTCATATGCCATCTGGTTTCTATGAGTGGTTGGTTATGCTATTCGGGCTAACCAATGCTCCAACATACTTTATTAATCTCATGAACAATGTCTTCAATAATCAGTTAAACAAGTTCGTGCTTGTGATTGTGGATGATATTTTGGTATATTCTAGGATGGAGGAGGAACACAAGACACACTTGAGGATTATGCTTGATGTATTTGGGAAGCACAAGTTGAATGCAAAGTTTTCAAAGTGTCACTTTTGGAGGAGGGAAATGAGATTCTTTGGTCATGTCATCTCTGAGTAGGGAGTCGCAGTTGATCTTGCCAAGGTGGTGACGGCTTAGACTTGGAACCAAACAAAGAATGCTACCGATGTAAGAAGCTTCCTTGGATTAGCAGGATGTAACAGACGTTCTATCAAGGACTTCCTAAAGGTAGCAATACCCATTCACCAATTTGACAAAGAAGAATTAAACCTTTGTATGGGACACGAAATGTGAGCATACATTTTTAAGTTTGAAGGCGAGGTTGACAAGTGCACCAATATTTGACTACTCTAAGCGGAAATGAGGAGCTGACAGTATACTCACACGCCTATGTACTGGACGAGGTGCGGTGTTGATGTTGAGGGGAAAATTTAACGCCTAAGCTAGTTGGCAACCGAAACCACACGAGAAGAAGTATTCGACTCATGATTTGTAATTAGCGGCAATATTGTTTGCTTTAAATATTTAGAGGCATTATCTATTACGAGAGGGGTTCGAGCTATTCACCGAGCATTAGTCGTTGAAGTACCTATTCTCCCAGAAGGATCTCAACCTTCGCCAGCAACGATGTTTGAAATTCTTAGCCTCCTATTACTTTGACAGTTCCTAGACGCCTAGTAAGGGAAATGCAGTTTCCAATCCTTTGAGTAGAGGACATACTAGTTTGGGAGTGATGTTCCTAGTGTGGAAGCAGTTGGAGTATATAACTGGCTATGATTTCAGACCTCATTACGCGATAGAGCTAGAGATTTTGGAAAGTTTGACTATTAGACTCACCTTGATTAAGCGAATCGATACTAGTTAGGGGCGAGATGGTGGACTAACTGAGATCATGATGAATATAGAAGAAAGTGCAGAGTCTGAAGATATGAAGTTGTATAGACTTGATTGGGATGGTTAGCTCCATAATTATGAGAGATTGTTTATTCCCGATATCGATGGGTTATGAGATGAATTTTGATAAATTGTATGATTTTTGACAAATTTTCTCTTTTAATTAAAAACGGAAACATTCGAAACAGTTTTTTAAAGTTGTTTTTGATATTTTCAATTTCACTACTAAGAGTGACTTTGGAAGAAATTACACAATTTTCTTATGCCAACTTGACATTTTCATTTTTATAAAGTTGAAGTTCATATTTTAATATGGTTACTTGAGAAGTCAAATTACTAATTCAGATGATTGTATCCCACTAAAAAATTATGATTTTATTTTAATCAAACCTATTAAATAAAAGCTCAGAGGTTTAAGTTTTGTCAATTCCGAGAACTAGAAATTAGATTTGTATAGTCTAATTTTCGATCGTTTCAAAATATTATGAGTGTGTTTAACCATCAAAGGATATTTTACATCATACACAACACTAATTTTGACTATAATACTCGACAATTATCTTCAACTTTAGTGTTTTGATTATAGAAGATTGTCATCTATATTTGGAAAACATCAGAGAAAAAAAGTTGTGCAATATACATACATACATACATACATATATATAGTTGTATCATCAAGACTCTAAAAGGCAGAATCCAATACATACTCCTACTTAGTACAGCGAAATGGCGATCAATGTTCACTTAAAGAGTATGCTTTTAGATATAACAATTTTTAGCCTTTAAATAAAGGCTATATTTGCTGCAAACAAGATGGTTCAGCATTAGTACATGGAATGGCCTAATAAACAAATTTATACCCAAACTTAAGGCGGTGAGTGTAATACCTCTAAATTTCGATAATTAATTCAAGGATATTTTAGTAATTTAATTAATAAAGGTGATATAATTTTATAAATGGTAGAATTATAGACGGGAATTGCTCTATTGTGTAGGTCGAATATTTATAATCGATTTTAACTATAAGAACATTAGAATCATAAGCAAAGTGAAAGAGATAAAAATACTTTAAGTAGCAGGTCTGTAGAGAGCTGAAGTGGGTCAAAAGCCCAACAATTTGAAGTCAAATTCTAAATAGCAGTTCCCTCCACTTATAGAATAAGAAATAACGTACACTTCCTATTTTTAAAAATTTCATCTTCTTCTCCATATAACTCCTTTTTTACAGTTAAATTCAAAACTCAATAACTCTCCCGTTTCTTCACTGTCTAGCTCTTGACAGTGGAGAAGTTTGGCGTTTTATAATCAAAATAGAGGCTTTGATCCGTTGGAATACTTCTCTTTCGCTTATAGTACAATTGTAGTTGTAAAAATTTTTTAGTGGTTTGATTTTTGGGTTAATTTCTAATTAGTTAAACAATAATTAATGTTTTAATGATATTAAAGATTTAATGAATGATACATAAATATAGATTATTAAAGTGTAGTTCAAGTCAATCAATTCTAACAAACATAATAACGATGTTTGGACATGTATGAATGAACTAAATATATAAACGATGTTATATGTTGTGAGATACATTAACTATGATTATAACTAAGGAGCAATTAAGGAGCTGTAGACTAAATGAAATAGATATAAGAAATGAACCTATTTTTGCATTAATGATATGCATAGAAAATAAAAGAGAATTTAAAGCATAAACATGATGAACTGATGATAAAATTGGCGTATAATGTTTTGAAATTTATGGTAACAAAACATTGAAGGAACTGGAATGCCTTGCAGTGGGTGCAATAGGCGGATTTTAATTGTTTTTGTTATTTAGATCTTTATCAAGCCTATGAAGTCTAAATGGGTTTATTAGATTTGATCTAATTACTTTAGATAAAATCCAATTTTATTTAATTTTCTATTAGTCAATAAGCGAATTCAATTATTTAATATTTTGTATATTCTATGAGTATATCATACTACACTCACATGTATATATAGTGTATGTGGAACATATAATATAGTGTATAAACTAAATGTGTAAGTACATGGATGTTAGGATTTACATTTATAATGGACACATTTTCCATCCATACACGCTGCCATCTCCAAACTATTATTGGATATGCATGCATTTGATTAAATATGTTAAGATACAAAGTTGAAAGCACAAATTAGTTTTAAATAGAACGAGTTTGAGAAACAAACTGTCCTTAGTTTACTCCTTTCTTTATTACCATTTTCTAGATATAGATTTTGTGATTCAAATGCCTCTTTGACTATTTAAAATTAAGAGATCTATGTATATGTATATATGAAATTTTTGATAAAGTTAGGGGTATGCCTTAGGAGAAATTATTTAATTGGTGTTTTCTTTGTAATATATGCTTGTTATATTATGATATAATTATTTAAGTAATTAATTTAAAGTATATTAAATAGAAAATCCTTTAATGATATATTATGTGATAGTAATTAAAATGTATTGCAATCATGAGAAATTTATCACATTAAAAATAACAAATCATATTAGGTATTCCTGGTCAAAGTGTTTCGAGATGAGATATCGATACATCCATTGAGACTATAGTTCATAACGCTCTATAAATATTGAGAAGTGTATTACTCATGACGACTGTGGGCATCAAGCAGTTATCTGCCGATAATAATTAGATAGTTATGGAATTACTCAATCGAGGGTTTTCTGATGTTTAAATAAATTAAGGTTAATTAGAGAATCTTAAAATGACGATATTATACAGTTCTCTTGATTTGAGAATACACTTGAACTTCAATATGGATACTCCACTTTGAGTATAGTTAAATCTTGGCAAGATATCCATCAAACAAATATAGTTGGGCCCAAGTTAAAGCATTGGAAGTGAAACACCAGTCAAAAGAGAATTCATCTCCTTAGTTATACGAGGTTAGTACCATTCAACCATAGACAATTAAAATTAAAAGTCCATGGCCAAAGCAATATGACTAATAATAATTGTTATTATTGAATTAAGGATTTTGATTTTGGATTGATGCAATTGAATGTGGAAAATTTTGGAATTATGATTAAACACCAAACTCTGTAAGTCCTAATGTGTACAGTGTTGGCAAAGAAAATTGGTGTAAATAATCATTACTATAAGGTACCGCTTAAATTAATAAAATTGGATATTACCAAAAAGATGTGTAAGCGATAAATTTAAATAAAATGCTATGCCACTAGCTGAGGCAACATGTGGATGTTGACATTTGAATTATTTGGTATTTATCATTGACTAAATTGACACCTTTGAGTCACATAACCGTAATGATGAATACTTCAACCTCATGATTTAAATAATTCATAAGCATTGTAAATTAATTAAATAATTATTATTTGTGAAATATTAATTATTACATTTTACTTGATTTGAGGATTAAATGCAATTAGTATTAATAGGAGTGTATATATAAACGTTATATGCCTGCATATCGAATCGATATATGATATCGATAGAATATTAAATTAGATTTAACTAGATTAATTGGTAATGGTTTTGGGATTTTTAGGGCCTATAGTGCCTCCCTGAATAGCCAATTAAGGGGGAAGAGAAAAGTTTTTCAAACTGAAATTGGAAAGGCAAAAGATCCCTAGCCTTTAATTATCTTTTATTACCTTCTTAATAGATTTCATTCATTTTGAGTTCTCTCTCTCTCCCTCGCCCATCTATCTACCAAAAATTCCATGGTATCCATGGAAAAAAATTCTCAAAATGAAACAACAAAATAAATCAAAATATTTAAGGTGGTGTTGGTCTCTAAATCCTTACAAAATCCAGAGACAGTTCAATCAAATCTAGAGTTTGTTCTTCATTCAAGGTGTGATTTTTAACTACATCTATGACGTAGTTTCTAGTTTTATCTGATTAGAAAAACTTGAAGGTGCTATAGTTACATCCCATAAAGGTTGTATCTCTTTTGATTATTTGTTCATCTTATATGTGTAGCTTTGATTCCCATCAATCTTCAACAAAATTACATATACCAATGTTGTCTAGTAAAATTTTGTTACTTTAAATTGATACTTGTAAAGAAAAATTGATTAAAAAATAATTTCATTTAACTATTGCACATTTTTAATTATCATATACATAGACATGAGTATTGAAACCATTTTAAAGTTAATTTAATGTTTTGTATGTTTGTTGGTTTTGAGTGTAAATTATTTTTGTTACCGTTTTCATAAATTTATAGGTATTCAAAATTTTCTAAGTAGTCTTTTATTCGAAACCACAAACCTATTTTGAATTCTCCTTAATTTAAAGCAAATTTTCAATATGTTAGATCTAATGTTTAAAACATATTAAAACTACAAACTTGATACACATATATTATTTAAAATTTGAAATATAATTTGCAATTATATATATATATATCTGTTTTTGTGTGTTATTTCATCATAAAGTTTGAAAAGGGGGCTTTTCTGTAAAATTTTCAATTTAATTTTAAATATTTCCTAAATTATAACTATATTTGAGATCACTTATTTTAAATTTCAAAACATGTCAAATAGTCCAAGTCTATCTTAATGTGTCTATGTATATAGGTATATACGCATATACACACAGAAATATATAAATAAATGTTGTTTTGTTTATATTTTAAAAAACCCCTAGAGAGCATATGCATATATAAAGGGACTAATGAGTTCGTTGTGGTGAAAATGCCAACACCTTTACATGATTACATTAGCAATGTACACTTGTATATTGAACTTGCGCTTACACATATGGGTGTATTTGATACACTCATTACAATATTCGTTTAAGTTTGAATTAAACTCAAACCTTTTAAAACAAATAAAATAATGATTTTATTAAAAATATTTTATATTGACCTAAAATCCACTAGGATTTCATAAGCCTAGTAAAGATCTAAAATGATTTTTTTTATATTCACCCAAACTATTTTCGAGTGGTCCGGTTCTTTCGGAGGTATTAGATCCCAAATCGGTCTATGCAGTCTAATTTAGCAATGTTAGGGCTAACAGATTAAAGCCTATCCATTTAGTTGGGTGTCTAGTAAGGTATTGTTTAAGGTAGGGTTTGAGTAATAAGTAATTTACCTCACCGAGTTTCTAGCCTAGTCCGAAGGACGAAGTAGGCCCAAAGGTTATCCTCATTATAGTTCCCCAAATTATTTTGGCCTTTGACTAATTTTCAAAACCTGTTTAAAAAATTTAAAATTATATTTTGAATTTAGGAGTTAAGTTTAAAATATTAAAGGAAATTTTATAAAAAGTTAAAGATGCAGTTTTTAAGGTTATTTGAAGAATTAACATAAGTAATTTTAAAATTTGGAAATTTAAAATTTAATTGATACGATTAGTTAAATTGAATAAAATAATTAATTAAAAGTTAATTTATTAAAACATATATATTGATATATGTATATAACTATAACTGTTGTGGTTATTTGTTTATCTTAAAATTATTTATGATAAATCAAAACTCAATGAATCAAAATATCTAATTAAATAAAATTAATCAAAACTTAATTAATTAAAATGTGTGTTTATATTGGAATGTACATATAAAAAACTATAAATATTATAGTTGTCTAACTATCTTAAATAGTTTAAGACGAGCAATACAAATTTTAGAAATTTGATATAAAGTACAATATATTAATTAAATGTGATTTAATTAATAAAAATTAAAATTAATTGAAGTGGATTAAAATAATATATATGCATAAGTATATTATATAAGTAAATTAAACTATAAATGGTTATGAATAAATTAACCCAAGTTAGGATTAAGGAACAAGTACGTACGTATTGAAATATACGGTGATTTTAGATGTATTTGACACTAGATCTCGAGGGTATTTCATAAGAAATACATTGTTTTCTAAACTGATGTCATTCAAAGTCTCAGTGTCTCTGTATATGTATGTATTATATCTATGCGCGTGTGTGTGTATGTGTGTAATTAAAGATTACGAATCCTTAATATGATAGTAGACCTCTACCATTTATATATTAATAAATTACTTACGTACTCGTTAGTTGTTGAGTTTCCTCTAGCTAGAGATGTTACATGTAGTACTATTAATATATTGACTAGACGAGCTAGATACATGCCCATATTGTCGACTTTCCTCCACGTACATGCAATGGCGGTCAGAAATTATGGGTATGAGTGAATAATCTTATTCAATTAGTTGATTTTACTTAAGATCAAGATTAAATGAGGACAAAGATCATGAGTTAGGAGCTGTATACAATACAACCGAGAAAGTGTTATCGATCGCATGGGGCCTATGTTTAGTTGTGTTTCCTCAAGTTCAGAATCCGTAAGTAAGCGAGTCCTAATGCCTGCTAGATAAATCGATAGATTTTTATGTATTTTTCAGAAACATAAAAATCTAGAGGGAGCCTTATTAGAAAAATGAAATGATAACATTTAAACATTTCTAATATTGTTAGGATATATGCTATGAAATGAAAATAACTTACTTGGACAAATTTGTGCGATAATTGTAGGTTATAAAATGGGTATCAGTTAAAATATACAAATTATCTAAACTAATATTGACATAGAATCATAAGACATACTTAGTGATAAATCCTTTTGCATATTGTCAATTCAAGACCCATGTAAGCATGAAGCGTCTAATTATACAACTACTAAATACATTCATAACTTGGTCACTTATGTATTTATTACACCGAGACCATGTATTGTCTTCTCGAGTTTCGAACTCTAAAACAATACAAGGATATAAATATTTGATCCATATTCAGTGCATATCAATATTATATCGCTAACGATCCTAATTTGTACTATATGAAACTTCGGTGAAATTAGTTTCTTCGAAAAGCAAGTAAACCATAATGCAAGATTATGATATGATTGATTACGATAAGTATCTTATTATGTTACATGTAGAAATAGACTAAGAACTACAAGATGTACCAAGGAATTCGATCACTAAAATGTCTGTTTGATCATTTTATGTAAAGTGCAACTTTGGTATCTATAAATATTACAGATAACCAAATGCACTTCGCAAAAAGTTCATCATGGCCTTATAGTAGGGGTTTCCAATTACACAGTGTAACGATCGCCTTTTCGATCCTCGAAAGTCGACACTAATACATCAGCGGTATTCCCAAGTTGAGCATCTAAGTGCCAAAAAGACGGATTGTGGGGAAAAAGAAAGAAAAGGAAGAACATAATTTCACATCATGATGAATAACCTATAATTTACAATGAATTTTTTCCAAGAAAAACAATAATATACATACCATCAAATAAGAGTACACAAAACAAATTATCAGCCTGGATAGTTATAAAAACCTGTCATCATAAATGCCGATAAATATAAACAACCAATGGAGCGGAAAATAAACATATATGTAAATATGACTTGGAGATATCCAGCTCGTTTTCTAAAGCTCCAAAGCATCTAAACTAGATCTCTAAATATGCTCGGTCCAATCCGAGCATTTGAAGAAAATAACGCCTGGATTCGTCTGGTAAACAAGCAGGAGAAACAAACCACAAATAGATTTTATGTTATAAAACCTTTAAAAGAAAGGTATATCTAAGACCAGGCCGAACATAAACATGGATGATTTTTTACCTTACAACAACCAAAATATTTCTATTGAAAATCCAATGATATTAGAATAAGGTTTAGGATTTAAAATAAATACTGAACATAGTAGAAATTTTTATATTAATTGAATTCCAGCGTAATAGGTATACAACAATGTCCGAAGGCTATTATTGGAGAATGGTTTCCATACATTGACAAGGCATCGAGGTACCACCTGTCATAGTGTAACTTTAGATAAAATGCAATGATTGCCATACATGGACTCCCTGTCAACACTGGATCGGTGTAACGACCCAGAAATTCAGTCATTCGATATTCATATATTTAATTGATTTTAAATATTCAAAAGTTAATTTTATAAGCTGAGCAAATTATATTTCGAATATATTGATTTAATTGGATGATTAAATCGTTTATTTAATATTTGAAATTGTGTAAATAATTGGAAATTGAATTTAATGTGAATGAAAATGGTTTATAAAGTTGAATTAAATTCTGTTTAAATTTGAATGATGTTAGAGAACTTTTAAAATTGATTTAAAAGTTAGTTTGTTAAAATCGAATATTTTAATACTTAATTAACGTGTAAAAATAGCCATTTTTCAAACAGTCTCGGATTTTGACAAAACTTGTTTCATTGGATACGTAATGTTAAATTATTGTAAGATTTCAAATTTTGTGTCAGTCGGATTAACGGTTTGTCCGAGGCAAGTTAAAATGCATAAACTGTTTAAGTGAATTTTAAATTTAAATAGTCAATTCGAAAACCTATCTTCCAAATACGATCCAATTGGCTCTCGATATATATTCCATTGTGTTCGGCATAGGGGTAAAACATTATAAACGCCAGGGGGCACGCTTTGTTTGGAGTTCGAAAATATATCGGGTGAATAACGTTTTGTAATTGCCTATATAGAGACGTTCATTCACCAAAACCCTAGCCAATCTAGGTCTAGCCATCACCATATTATCGAACGGCCAGGAATATTTGAATCTTCTTTCCTCTTTTTCTCTCGATCCATCCACATTCAATGAAAACTTCCAACCGCGAAATTGTAGGGCACGATGAGAGCTTCCATTCCAACGGTCGAGATTAGATTTCAAGCCACGGATCAACGGCAAATCTAGCTTGAATGTCGCGCATTCGTACATAAATTTCATCACAAATATGGGGCTGACTGTGCCATCATTCTCCATGATGATAGAGGCGAGGAATGGCTTTCAAATGGAGGTGGCCGATCATCGTCTCGACATTTAAGGAGATTGTGGAAATTCAAAGTTCGGCGGCGGCTTTGGGTTCGGTATGCTCACCGGTTTTCATAACGAGAAGATGAATAAAAATGCGGCTAGTAAGAAAAATCGTACGTCTGTGATGAATATTAGGTCAAAATAAATTAAAAGTTTGTAAATATATATATATATATATATATATATATATATATATATATATATAACTCGTACAATCTTTAAAATACCATATCTTTTTCATACGAGATCCGTTATTGACAAAACAAGTTGCGTTGTGTCTGTATTGACAAGCAATACATTATGTAGCTGGATTGGAATGTATTTGAGCTGGTGAAAATTTTGGTTGAAATTAAACTCTTGTTTAATTTTAATTGGAATAAATCGCTACCGCGACGACTACAACCAATGTGAGTACAACTCACTCTTTCTGACTCACTGATATTTTTGTATAAGTGAGAAGTAAATGTATTGTATGATGATTGATGATTGTTTGGATGATATATAATATATTATCTATATATTCATTGATATTTGGATATATTCCTGCCTATTGGAGCATGTGACCCTATACATTCCCGTGTATGAGCGGATGACCCTTTGTATGCGCGTCTGCCTCGAAGCAGATATTGTACATATATTTCTAATACGGATATTTGTTGCAGGTGACAGGTTGGAGGGATCCAACTGGATTCCTCATTAGTATTGGTTTTATTTACAGATATTGTGATATATACTGTTGTCATATGATATATGATGTTTTGAATGCCGTGATTGATGTATTTAGTGCTATTGCAGCATTGGGCTATTTTGGAAATTTTAAATTGTTAAAGTGACAGATTTCAAATTTAAAATGATTTTCAAGTGATTTTAAAAATACATGTTTTGTTAATTTTGAATCATTAGGTAAACGAATTTATTTTAAATAAATGAATGTTATAATTTTTATGTTATAAAAATTATGATTTTTGTGAAATATACTTAATTATGATTTTTGCAGTTATATAAGTTTTAATAACAATTTGTAACTTTTAAAAGAATAAGTTTATTTAAATTGAGATTTTTGAATTTATTATAAATGGTTTTATATATATAAGATTTATTAATTGATATTTTATAAATAAAAATTATGGAATTATAATACGAGTTTTAAAAGTGTTAAAGTGAAGTTATGAATGAATTTTATAAGTAAATAAGATTTATTGATTTACGAATTTGTGAAGTTATAAAATGAATGGGTTTGGTAAATAAACGATTTATAAGTAAATTAACTCATAATTTGGATTTTGGCATATAATAAGATATAAATGGAATTGGTTAATAAAAGGATTTTTTTAAGTTGAAGTTTTTATTAAAATATAAATGGAATTTATAAACATTGTTTTATAATTTCGAAATCAATTGAATTCGATAAGTTAATTATTATAATTTATTAAAGGAGTTTCATCCACGATTTTGGACAGTGGATAATCCTTTAATTAAAATGTGCTACAATAATAAATTTGGTAAAGGGATTATATCCACGATTTTGGACAGTGGATAATCCTTTAATTAAAATGTGCTATAGTAATGAATTTGGCAAAGGGATTATATTCATGATTTTGGACAGTGGATTATCCTTTAATAAAATGTGTAGAAATATTGGATTTGGTAAATGGAATATATTCATGATTTTGGATAGTGAATAATATATTAAATGAAATGGATATGTTTTGGAAAGTAATCTTTTAATTTAGTAAATGTTTTGAAAAGTGACATTATTAAATGGAGTTAAGTTATTTAAAAATGTTTTAAAATGTGTTAAGTATAGTGATCCAATAGATTTCAACATTCATTGTTGAAATAAACGTTTTCGAGAAATAAGGAAATTATGGACTATAACACTATTGTTATAGTAAATGATTTTCAAAAGGAATTTTTTTTTGTATAGTATTGGGGTTTATATATCTATCTTAATTTCGAATCCCCATACTAGTGATTCTGGGTTGTCGTAACGATGTTTTACGCAACATTCATTTTCACCCAAAACAAAGATGTTTAAAAGAATCTTTTCCTTAAAGAATAAAATATATACTCAATCCTGATTTAAATATGTGGAATATTTTCCAAGTGTTGAAAATAATTGATTTGTGAATTAGTTATTAAATAAGTATATGGAAATGTTTTCCAAAATAGACTATTGAAATGGTTTGGAAATATATCGTTTTAAAGATAATTTAAATTGAATATTTGGCAAGTAATTTAATTAATAAAAGATTAATTAAAAGAGCCCAGTGATTGTTATGGTGCTGAATATTTGTTTGTTTGCTGTGATAGTTAAATAACCGACTATCAAATTTGGCCAAATTTTTGTTCCTTGACTTGGTGTGGGATATTCGTACACTTAGTACGTAGCCTTTTGTGTAGGCTTGATTATCGTTTGTATTGAGGATGTTGATTCGTATAGTGCGGAGTATTAATCCAATCTATCGAGCTTCCTTCTTGGCCCGAAGGATAGCAAGTTGAAAGTTGGAGACGTGATAAGTCTATGAGACTTAGTTTCTATGTGAGGTTGACAAACGCTTTTGCAACGATTGTACAAGTTGCTTATGATTGTATTGATATTCCGGGTTTCCATAGTGGAGGATTGCTTGTTGATCATTTGGGGTTAAAATTCCAATGTACATCCTGTAGCAGTGGTCTCTTCATTATGAAATATCCAATGCAAGGACTATTCTCTACTAATCCTATGGATATCCCGACAGGATGTGGTAGGGAAGTACCTTCAGTTTGTCCTGTTCCTGGACAACTTTTATGGATATTTGTTTGACATTGCATTTCTAAAGATTAGGTACATTGGTTTTTACGAATGTACATCAGTGGTGGAGGAGAAGGCAACTTCTCTTAGCTTAACACCCTCCTTGAGACGTATAAGCTTAAGCGTTGTATTTTTGACGAAGGCAATTAGTAGTCAAACGGAAATGGCCATATGACATTCAAAGTGAAGTGATATGTGATTGTGAAAGGTAATCGTTACCTCAGGCCTCATTAACCGAAAATGACCAAAACAGGGTTTGATGCGGCAAGGCTAAGTGGGTCGCTCCCATTAGGGTATGATCATCCTTTTCTAGATATATTTTTGCACGCTATGACGTCGCAAATCTGATTATTGTGGTTTGTATGCTATAAGGGCCCTAAGTAAAGTTCGGTAACGATATAAGGAAGACATATTCGGTACCATCTAGTTATAGAGATTGCCGATCTTGTGTTGGTAGATGGCAGATGTTCTATGCCTCGGGACATCCATCTAGAGGTGTATCCCTTCGGGAGGTAGTCCCTTCACCTGGTCATTTGTATGGAAATCCAAACTCCACTACGTACCTACCATTTTGATTGTATTATCCAATTGGGCTATATGCTGGAATTTAATCAATGTAACAATTTCGGCTTTGATTAATATTATTTTTATACTAGACACTAGTATAACATCAGATGATTTGATATGGAATGTTTTAGTTATCGTAAGGTAAAAAAATATCCGTGTTTATGTGTGGACTTGTCTTACGAGACACTTTTGTTTTGATAAAGGAAAAGTTTGGTAATTTAATAAATTTAGTTGAGTGTGTTTCTCACGTTGGTTTACCGGACTGATTCGGACGTTCATCCCTTTCAATGCTCGGGTCAGACCGAGTATATTTACAGGTCCAGATTTGGTGCTCTTGGAGTTTCAGCAGGAGAGCTGGAGATCTTCATTCTCGTATACACGTATCCGTTTTGATTATTGACTATCCCCTACATTTCTTAATTGTTTATATTATCGACAATTTTGGAGACATGTTATTATAACTGTCCGGGCTGATAATTGTTGATTGATTGTTGAACTCTGATTGATGTATGTATATATATAAAGTTTTTGTTTTGTAAAGATCATTGATATGATATTATATGTTTTTCGCTGCGATGTGAGATTCTGTATTGTTCTGTTTGATTCTATCTTCTCTCTTTCTTCTCTTCTCTTCTTCTCTCTTCTTTTCTTTCTCCTGACTTTCCATTAGTCTATGCTTTTTGGGTATCGGATTTGTTTGATTATGTTCAACATGATTGGTGGTTCTCGCTTTGTGAACAGTGACGAAGCTTAGACTCTTACCCCTACATGTCCCTAGTTTGGAAGGGTCGGTTGATAGTCGAGAGGCTTGCAGTAAAAGCAGATCCTAGGTACCACTTGTGGTCACCTCCATGTTGAAAAGCAGGAGTACCCCCATGTTGAAAAGCAAAAGGGTACCGGGATGGTTGAAAGGCCTACCGGGGCGGGTATGCAATTGCCCGTTCTTCACACATGGTATCAGAGCTAAGATTTTGTATATTCCTAAGCTTGTGTACTTAATATATATAGGGATAGTAGCACACTAGATTGAGCTTGAGTGTATTATATATATGAGCATGTATTTGTTAGTGATATAAAATATTTTATATTATGTTTACTTATCCGTTGAGTTATTTGTGAATTCTGGTCGGTATGTGGGATGCCATATTATCGATAGGGATTTTCAACCACTTAAACGAGGCAGGTCGACATAGTATCATTTTAAATTGGATAAATGAAATCTCCATTATATTTTATATGTAAAGGAAACAATTTTTTAGAATTATTAAAGTGTATTTGATTGTTTGGTTATTTGAAAATGTAAATTTATATAAGTTAATAAAAGCTGTTTGGATAATCTAAATAAAAAAACAATTGTAAAAGAATGAAATTATAAAAGCAAATGAATTATAAAGTACGGAATTATAATTGATATGATTTACAATTGTGAAATAATCTTATATATAAGAAATGAAACTATATGAATATATTTATAAATATGTGTTATAAATAAAAATGAATTTAAACGAAGAATTTGAAATTTGAATCTCGTTTATTCTGAAAGATATTTTTCAAAGCTAAAGAGACTATATTGTTATAAATCTAAATAAGATAAATGAATTTGGAACAAATCTTAAATAGGTAAAGTGAATGAGTGAAATTTATATAAGTAAAAGATTTATAAATGTGATTTATAGATAAAAGGATTTCTTTGAAAGAATATAAAGCACTGAATTCACTACTATTGTTGGAAAATAATAAGGCAGCATCATCGGTATCGTTTTCGAGTTTCTATGTAGTTGATTTGCTACCAATAGTAAATTGAAAATTTAGGTTTTGTTTTGATAAACAAATTCGAATCTAAAATCCAAACTGAAATTGATAAGTATAAGTAAAATGTGTTTTGGATTTATAATACGAAATAAAATCATAGCTTTGGTAAATTTGAAATAGAATTTGAGTTAGCATAAGAAATATATGATTTGAAATTTAACTAAAGGAAGGTTAAATAATTGAACTAGATTAGATAAGTTATTGGAATGGAAATTAAACTTTTAAGTGATTATATAATACGAATTTTGAAGAATAAATAAATTGTATAACTTATAAAATGGGAAAATGTAAGTAAAACCAATTGTTAAAATGGTAAAACAATTTTGTTAAGCAAAACAAAATATGAATTTGAATAAGTGATATGAAATTTAACTTAAGTGATGTTGAATCAAGTTGGTTTTGATAAATAAAATGAATATGCAAAGCAAAGTTCAATAATAAAAAGTTAATAAAGTGCATTAATTGAATGTGAATTTGAGTTATATAAAAAAATCCAACTTTGTTTGTAAAACTAATTAGCATTAGAAATGTCGTTGTTAAGAATTCGAATAAAACTTAAGTTAAGAAGTTGTGAATATAGTGAATAATAGAATCCAATATGAATTGAATGATATAATTGAATGAAAATGAATTGATATGGAATAGTGGATAAGTGTTAATTCATTAAAAGCTAACGAAATTGGAAATTGAATGAAAGTCAATTTGATATTAAAATAATTGAAATTAAATGTGTTGAACAAAAATGAATGCAAGCAAAGTAAATTAAGTAAATTTGGTAGTGTTGGATATGCATTGGTTGTTAGATTGATGTTAGTTGATTGAATTTTATATATATATAGAATTGAATTAATGAAATTGAAAGCTAAATAATTGAATTCGAATTGGTGGTAAGTATGGAATTGATTTGATCTGAACTGAAAGTGAACTAACTTGAATGTAATTAGTGAATGTAAACTAATTAAATACGAATAGATGAATCATAGTTAAATCCAATGTTAATGAATCAAATGTGATTTAATTTGTAAATCAATTCAATGAAAATTAAAGTGAAGTGAATGAATATTGGTTTGTTGGATGTAGATTGGATGATAGTTGTTTGATGGTTAGATTTGTTGCTTTTGATAGCATTTCTTATAGTTGTTGTATTGGTATATGTTGTATATTGATATTATTTTCATATATGCATGTTTCTCATTTGTTATTGAGTGTTTAGTAGATGCGTATGGTGCTTGCTTCGCATTTGGAGCTCGCTTTCACGCTATATAGCTGTATACGCTCGCTAGTAATATATTAGGTACATATCTCGGATTACATATCGTACTTATATACTTTTTTTTCCTACGGGATGCCTCATCCTCGAAGATGAGATGTATATTTGCGATATATGTATATGTTGTGATCCAACTACGATCAAACCGCGTATAGGAGACGTTGGCGAAATTTTTTGAAAATTAAGGGCGTTAGATATTTTTTTTGAGAATTTTGGAAATTTTTGATAACGGAAATTTTGATTTCGAGTTGAAAGTTAAAAGATATTAGTTGGTTTTGAAAAGATAAATATATATGAATTTACAAAACTTAGAAAAGTTTTGTAAGAAGTTTAACGAATGGATTTTGGAAAAGTTAAAAGTTTAAATGATTTGATTTCAAATTTGAACAAATTGTTTTGAAAATTTAATTGATTTTGTGACTTTTTCTTACTTGGTAATTTCGAGGACGAAATTCTTTTAAATAGGGGAGAATGTAACGACCCAGAATTTCAGTCTTTCGATATTCGTATATTTAATTGATTTTAAATATTCAAAAGTTAATTTTATAAGCTGAGTAAATTATATTTCGAATATAGTGATTTAATTGGATAATTAAATCGTTAATTTAATATTTGAAATTGTGTAAATAATTGGAAATTGAATTTAATGTGAATGAAAATGATTTATAAAGTTGAATTAAATTCTATTTGAATTTGAATGATGTAAGAGAACTTCTAAAATTGATTTAAAAGTTAGTTTGTTAAAATTGAATATTTTAATATTTAATTAATGTGTAAAAAAGCTATTTTTCAAACAATCTTGGATTTCGACGAAACTAGTTTCATTGGATCCGTAATGTTAAATTATTATAAGATTTCAAATTTCATGTCAATCAGATTTACGGTTTTTTCGGGGTAAGCTAAAACGCATAGAAATCTGTTTAAGTGAATTTTAAATTTAAATTGTTGATTCGAAAACCTATATTATAATACGATCGAACTGACTCTCGATATATATATATTCCATTATGTTCGGAATAGGGGTAAAACATTATGAACACCAAGCGACATGCTTCGTTTGGAGTTTGGAAATATTTCGGGTGAACAGTGTTTTGTAATTGTCTATATAAAGGCGTTCATTCACCAAAACCCTAGCCAATCTAGGTCTAGCCGCCACCATATTCTCGAATGGCCAAGAATCTTCGATTATTCTTTCCCCTTTTCTCTCAATCCATCGACTTTCAACAAAACTTTCAAATATGAAGTTGTAGAGCACGATGAGAGTTTCCAATCCAACGGTCGACATTGGATTTCAAGCTACAGATCAGCGACAAATCGAGCTTGAATGCCACGCGTTCGTACAAAAATTTAATCACGAATATGGGGCCGAGTGTGCCATCGTTCTCGGAGATGGTAGAGGCGAGGAAGGGCTTTCAAATGGAGGTGGCCGATCGTCGTCTTGGCGTTTGAGGAGATTGCATAAATTCAAAGTTCGACGGCGGCTTTGGGTTTGGTGTGCTCATGGGTTTTCATGATGAGAAGAAGAATAAAAAATGCGGCCAGATGTGATCAAGCAAAATCGTACGGCTATGACGAATATTAGGTCGAAATAAAATAAAATTTTGTAAATTTATTCGAATATTAACAAGTACAATCTTTGAATTACCATATCATTTTATACGAGAACCATTTTTGACGAAACAAGTTGCGCTGGGTCCGTATTGACGAGCACTACATTATGGAGCTAGATTGGGATTTATTTGGGATAGTGAAAATTTTGGTTGAAATTAAACGCTTGTTTAATTTTAATCGAAATAAATCGCTATCGCGATGACTACAACCAATGTGAGTACAACTCACACTTTTTGACTCACTGATATTTTTTTATAAGTGACAAATAAATTTATTATATGATGATTGATGATTGTTTGGATGATATATGATATATTATCTATATATTGATTGATGTTTCGATATATTCCTGCATGTTGGAGCAGATGACCCTATACGTTCCCGTGTATGAGCGGATGACCCTTTGTACGCACGTCTGCCTCAAAGCGGACACTGTGCATATATTTATAATATGTATATTTGTTGCAAGTGACAGGTTGGAGGGATCCAACTGGATTCCTCACCAGTCTAGGTTTTATTTTCAAATATTATGATATATGCTGTTATTATATGATATATGATGTTTTGGATGTTGTGATTGATGTATTTAGTGCTATTGCAACATTGGGCCTATTTTGGGAATTTTAAATTGTTAAAGTGATGGATTTCAAATTAAAAAGGATTTTCAAATGATTTTTACAATATACGTTTTGTTGATTTTGAATTGTTAAGTAAAAGAATTTATTTTAAATAAATAATTGTTATAATTTTTATGCTATAAAATTATAATTTTTTCAAATATACTTAAGTATGATTTTTGGAGTTATACAAGTTTTAGTAAACGAATTGTAATTGTAACGACCCCACTTCCTACGCCCAGGAAGTAGTATCGTTTTTAAGAAAGAAAAGGGTGAGAAAATAGAAAAGATATAGAAGAAAGAACAACAACATCAGAATCTCACAGCGGAACGAATAAAATATATTAATCACATAAGTATTTACATAATATATATAACATCAATCAGAGTGATACATATAGTACATCACATACTAGACAGTTATAAACACCTGTCTAGTTAATACAACACAACACAATATGACTCAAAACAATAAGACTCGGAGATATCATCACAGTGGAACTATGTATGTATCTATAACGCTGAAGCCTCCTGCTCCATTGCTCCTCCAGAATTCGTCAAAGCTAAACCTGAATCCCTTGGCTACCCGTAAAAATTTGGGTACCCGAGAGTTTATGAAAAACAAAAATAAACTTCGGGTCAGACATGGGTCTGGTATGAGTAACTGGTTAAAGTTGCTTAATTTTGAAAAAAATCCTTTGAAAACAAAAGGTATCACGTAAGACTTCCCACACATAAACATGGAAAAGTTTTTACCTTACGCTAACCAAAACATTTGATAGGAAATCCAGTGATATTATAATAGGTCTAGGGTTTTCAAGTAAATAGAAAATAGTCGAAATTGTTACATCTATTAAATTCCAGCTACTAGCCACAAAAGTGGGTAATACAATCAAAACCGTTTGCACTTATTGGATTGTGGATTACATACAATGGCAGGGCTACTGGGGTACAGCCCGTCACAGTACGTGGCCTAGATCAACGTACCGAGGATCACTCCCGACCCCCTGCAACACAAGGCCGGAGCCATTCCTTACTGAACAGTCCCGAACAAGATAAACCCCGCAGTTGGCTGCAGACCAACTGCCCACACAGCCGAATAAAAAGGGACATCTAGACAGGGGAATATCCTTGTCCTGCTTGGGCATGACCCACCTAACGTTGCTGCACCTCCCCTGTTTTAGCCATTCCCGGTTGATGAGGCTTGAGGTTACGATTACCTTTATAGAACATATTTCTTAGAATGCTCATCGTCCGCCTGACGATGTGTTGAAAGCATTCAATCCATACAAGTTCGTTCCGGGTTCGAATGAAACTGAAGGCATCATCTCGTTACACACGTTTTGGAATCACCCTCAGAGTTGACGACGATAACCCTTGCATTCTGAATCTTCATCTTCATTTCAGATTCACGACCTATCGTTAATTTGGAAACGATGTGGTTTTCGGATATTCCAAATAAGGAAAACCGATCCCGGTCTCATCGAAATCCAAAACGTGTCTTTTAAGGCCAAGTTGTCTATTTAGTCTTAACAATGGATTCAATATTATCAATATGCACATATAGATAATTCACATCTCATAATAGATAATCACATTATCATAAACAGATAACTAATATCATCATCCAAACAGATAATTAAATATTATCATACTTAAAACATACATCCATATCACATAGATTATAGCCATCTCATATCTGAGATCACAATCAACAATGAAATATCAATATCATCCATCAGCAATGATTTATGAATCACAATATATAATTAATTTAAAATGAATTAAATTAACTACTTCCATCTTTAATTGATTTAAAATAAATTAAATTAATTACTCATTCCATAAATCTAGCTCTCAATCATTAATTAATTATAAATCAAATTAATTAATCATTCTCCAATTACAAGAAGTAATTTAGTCTTTAATTAATTCTCAGATGCATTATTCTAAATCATTCATAGCAATTAACATTTAATTACTTTCCTATTAATTATTATTTAATTTACAATTCTTAATTACATCGTTAATTATATTAATTAATGATCTTCAATTTATATTAAATTACTTATTTAAATTAATTAAGTGATTAATCTTTACTTAAACACAATTATTAATCACCCCTTGATTAACGAACCAGTAATTAACTACCCTTAATTACTTATTAATCATCCCATGATTAATTATTTCCATAAATCAATCCTTTGATTAATTACAAAAGAAATTACCCAAATTACTTCACTTACAAATCATCTTGTATGAATTTCAATCAAGTAATTATCATCTAATTACTATTCTAAGTAATTATACTCCATTAATTACACTAAGTAATAACACATACCAAATCATCAAATGATTTCTAAAATTTACATAATTTAAATCTTATTATCCATTACTTATATATATTCAAATTAATCATCTTTGACTTAAGTAAACTTGACTGCATTCCAGAAATTTCCTTTAATTTATTTACAGAAATTAACCTTGAATAAATCCATTAATTAATTATATTTATCGATTTATTACATTTAATTATCTTGTTGATTTATTATTCTCAATAAATCAATCTCTAATCCCCTCATTAATTATATTCATTTAATGATCTCTAATTACATTTTCATTTGTTAACTTATATTAAGAATACAAATCTTCAAATTACAAACATTAATCCTCTTGATTAATAACATACAGTAATTAATCGTTTTTAATTAATTACATCCCAATAACAAGCTTAATTAATCCCTTGATTAATTTCAAGTAATTATATTCTAATTACTTCCATCAACAACATCTTCCATTTAATTACCTAATTATTCATTAATTACTTCTCTAAGTAATTTAATTTCCAAAATATCAGTTAATTAAACTAAATTAATTAACTCAAGTCAATCTACACAATTAATAAGTAATTAATTTCGAATTACTTTTCAAATAAATAATTTACATTTAAACTATCACAATGATTATTATTGAATTAATTAATCAAATTAATTCATTAATTAATTATAAATAATTTGATTATTTTCTTCTAACATAATTAACTTAGTTAATCATTATCAATTATAAGTTTGATTAACCATTTAAAATTTATTAATTTAAATCAAAACCCAATCTGTGGTTCTTAATCACATATTAGTTAATTAACTCATTAATTAACTTTAATTACTACTTTTAAACTTATAATTACCAAATTAATTAATATCCATCATTAATTATTCTTATTAATCAACTTAAAAGTTAATGCATATAAAATTCTAAAACTTCATGAATTAAAGTAAAATTCCAATATGTTTAAAACATTTATTTTAAATTACTTTCTAAATAAAACCAATTTATTCTTAATAAAGTTTTATAACTAATTTATTATATTTTCAAAACCCCTTTGCAAACTCACATGTTTAATTACAATTAAAACTTATTTGAATAAATTTAAATTATAAAACTTTATTTTATTCCAAATTTAGAATTTCATATCCAAGTCCTGATTTTTATCTTTGGGGTTAACCTGTTTTCAACCTTCCGTCAACAGTTTTAAATTTTTATTCGATCTCAACTCTAGTTGAAAATACTTTAATTATTAATCACTTTTAAGTTATTAAAATAATTTAAATTTTGAAAACTTTACTATTTCCCACTATATTCAAAACTAACTTAAATCCATTATTTAAACTTTATTTTAGCACTAGCTTTTAGCTTTGATTTTAAATTTTAAAACAAAAGTTTCAAAAACAGTTGAAACTGTTAAAACTTGCTACAGGTTTTACAAACCTGTAAACTAATAACCCGACCCCCCTAGGTTTGCTTCGAGTAACACGCGAGTTTCCCCGAGAATGTCGACCAGCTGCTTCGAGTTACCCCTCATGCGCGCAAATGAAAATTAAAAAAAAACAAAACCTGGAAACACGCCCTCACTTCCTCTCCAAAACTGTCACCGCCACGTGCGCACAACTCCGACCACCAGAGGCTACCAAACTCCGGCTACCACACCGACCATCTCTCCCCTATCTAAACCCAAAGACGCGTGGCACTCGAACACTTGTACGAGACGCGGTGATCCAAAACTCAAACATAGTAAATTTTTAGGTTTAAAAACTTTAAACTAATGCCGATGCTTCCACAGCCCTTTGCACCACCGTCCCCTATTTTTCCTAGCTCCACGGCACCCTCCTCCACCACCAGTCAGAGGCTCGACCCCCCAGATCAACTCAACAGTCCACGACCACTCAAAATGCCTAAAATAGTTGAACTCGAACTGCACCTCACCCCCTCCACTAAAAATCACCATATTCATTTTAAAAATCATAATTTGATTTAACTATTTGATTTATGTACCTGAATTGATAAAATAAGATATTCAAATTTTTGATGTTATTGAGATGCTCAGTTCTACTTTTCCTTTTTCTGTTTCCAGAGTCATATTATTATCACTTTGGTTTAAGTGAAATCTTAAACTAATATAGAAATGAAACTTACAGATTTCATTTAAATCTTAAAGCTAAACAAGGATTTATTTAAAGAGTTTGAATTTAAAAGAAATAAACTGGAAACAAAGAATATACCAAGTTTAAATACCTGCACACAATCATACTTCAGGAATTCAGAAACATAAACACACAACCATACTATATAATACAATATTTATCACTGCAATAGCTTCAACTTCTAATTCCTTAAAAAAAATGGATTACTCACAGCAAATAGAAAACACAGCAAGTTTATAAGGAAACAGTTTGATTTTACAGGCTTGAGATATGCAGAATTTCATCTCACCAACATCCAGAGAAAAATGAGTATATAAATGTTCACACAATTTATTTAAGCATCCAAATATTGGCATACATCAGAATTTAAAACTTAAGTAAATCTTAAAAGTGTTACTCACAAATTTGCAGAGAAGAACAGGTGCTCCTTTATTAAGCAACAGGCTTGCAATTTTCAGGTTGAACTCCCCTTTGATTCTCAGATTGAATTGAATTTTTGTTGTTATTTAAGTGAAGTTTGGATTAGTTTAAAATGAAGTTTATTTTAATTGTTACTTAGTTCGAACTGAATATGCAGATTTATAAGAAGAAAAAAAAGAGACATGGTTCATTATTATGTTTCATACACTGTAACAATATTTGCATACAATCTTTTGTTTGTACAGATTTTTAAAACAGGATATTTTAGGTTGGAGGCTGAAATGAAATACTCAGTGTACTAATTTTTTTTACATTAATGACTTTTTGTTTGTTTGCTTAAAGATATTTAATAATGTCTTCCTTAACAAGCTTCATATATACAGTTGTTTATTTTTCTTTGTTACTGTCATTAGCTTTGTTTCATTCAATTTGGCTTGCATACTTCATATTTGTTCATTAGCCGGCATATGATTTTACTTGTTTGTATAACATGTATATTTTTATTACTGTCTTTGCTTTCAGGTTCAACTTTTGAAAATTCTTTGTTTCAAGTTTATTTGTTGTCTTGTTATTATAATTGAAATGTATGAGAAGTTCTATAAATTGATCCTATATGTTTATTTCTTATTTTAACTTATCATATAAAGTATTATCACTTATAATCTATAGCTTAATGTATATTTTGTTTTATTTCTATGTTTGTTGTTTGAAAACTAAATGACTTGATAGTTGTTATGTTATTATAATTTAACTAATGTACTTACTTATATTTCTTTTCCAATTTATCTTGTATCTTGTATTTTATATGTACATTTCTATTTTTATTTATTTTATAAAAACACCTTTATCACTTAGACAAGGTAGATAAATTAAATTATCTTTTTATCTACATATTTTATAATATATGTTAAAGTATTGATTTGACAAAATTATATTAAAACTCATATATCATTTTAAATTCATATTTTAATCAAGCTATACTAAAAAGAAAAGAAAACAAATCCTTTTGTTAATAAATGTAAATTTTAATCTTAAGCTAAAATAAGTTTTTAAACTATTTAAACATTTATCTTATGTATTTAGAACCCTGTATTTATTTATTTCTTAGCTTTGAAAATTTTATATTAAATAAATCATAATTTCAAATTCACTAAAATATATATTAGAATTTAAAACATAATTTATTAGTTGAACTTTAAAACAAATCTCATCTATTTGCAATGTTTACAAATATATACATTTATAAATAGAAAACAATTCAATTAATCTTAACAGATATCATTTACCAATTAGATATTTATTAAAAGAAAAGTATCAATTCAGATCTAATTAATAAAGATATATTAAATCAATTTAATATTTAATGCAGATTATTAAATTGATATTGCTAGAAAATTCTGGGTCGTCACATTCCTCCCCCCTTAAAAGAATTTCGTCCCCGAAATTTAAAAGCAAAGGTAATTTAATAATATATTTAAGATTTTAATTAATTTTAAACCATAAGCATATATCAATCACATGCTAACAACCATCACAACCAATCAACTCAATCAACAAAGCAAACTGTCCAGATAAAATTCTGGATAGAGCTCCCTAGAGTTTCCCAGTTAATACCGGAATACTCGATCTCTAGAATCCAAACAGTCTATACTACTAATCTATAGAACTCCTTCGAATCAGAGAAAATTCATACAAAATGAAATCTCCGACTCCCAAATCCAAATTCCTTTGTCTCTTATCCTCCAAATACTTCTGACAATCCAGAGCTGCCTTCAACTTAACTGATCAGCTCATCCTTTGCTGATAACTCCTAAAACAAATCTGAATCCAAAAACAATCCAGTAGAATGATCTTCTCAAAACCAACCAAAACCGAGAACTCAACCTTTATTATCCTCAGTAGAAAACAATTTCTCTTTTTCAGAAAAGAAAAACAAATGCACTCCCAACTGCTTCCGCTGCACAACTCGGATCTGTAGAAGATGAAAATGCTGATGATACACATAAGCATAAACTGGACATCACATTATAAAAATATGGTTCAACAGATCCAAAATAAAACTCAGAAGTTCCTCCAAACTCTGAGCTGCTTTACCAATTCCTCTCTCTGGAAACCATTCTATTACTAAGCTGAACCATCGGCACTACTTCTGAAATCCAGTCGATACCAAACTCAACTCCTCAGATGCTAAGGCAAACCACCGACCTCTTCAAAGATATCCAGAAGAATTCCTTCCATCCCAGAGAATACTTTAACTATCGCAAGTCACTTTTGCGATCAATCTAGGCTAATATCCCAAGAAAACTGTACTCTCCTTACCTATCTGAATAGCTTAAGCTTATCTAGCTAATCCATTGTAGAAATGGATCCGCAAAACTGCTTTTGGACTTCACCTCTAGAGAACTGCTGACAAATGACCTCCTCGCGTGTCGGCAGAACAATCTGAGCTGCAACACTGTTGCTGATGCTCAAAAATTTCTTAATCCAAAATTCCTCGAAAGACTCAGGCCTCAAAGCCAAACACAACATTCAGCTGAACTCAACCTCAGAACTAATGCAGACACACTTCCTTATCCAAAGATCCTTGAGAACTTCTTCGGAATCAATCCATCGCTACTGCATCTCAACACACAACCACTACTTCTTGAGTTACCAAGATAAATATTTCTAGCTTCTGCTCAATTCACACAATCCAAATTCTACTCATCCAATCTTGTACTACAAAAATGGACTCCAAATCTTAACAGTTTTCCCTCTAGAGATTTGGTGAAATCCTTACACCACAAATTTACTCGAGACGGTATTAGGTCTACAGTCTTGTCAAATATATTTCCAACCACAGGTAGTCGTGTTACACACACCACTACCCAATCTACCCTTACACCTATATTGGAAAACCCGAACAAGTAACCCAACAAATAGATGAAAATGAATATATATATATATATATATATATATATATATATATCGAAATTACAAATACGCTCTCTCAGGAAAGAAATCACTCAAGAGCCTAGGTATTCACTCAACCTAGCGCTCTGATGCCACTGTAACGACCCCACTTCCTACGCCCAGGAAGTAGTATCATTTTTAAGAAAGAAAAGGGTGAGAAAATAGAAAAGATAGAGAAGAAAGAACAACAACATCAGAATCTCACAGCGGAACGAATAAAATATATTAATCACATAAGTATTTACATAATATATATAACATCAATCAGAGTGATACATATAGTACATCACATACTAGACAGTTATAAACACCTGTCTAGTTAATACAACACAACACAATATGACTCAAAACAATAAGACTCAGAGATATCATCACAGTGGAACTATGTATATATCTATAACGCTGAAGCCTCCTGCTCTATTGCTCCTCCAGAATTCGTCAAAGCTAAACCTGAATCCCTTGGCTACCCGTAAAAATTTGGGTACCCGAGAGTTTATGAAAAACAAAAATAAACTTCGGGTCAGACATGGGTCTGGTATGAGTAACTGGTTAAAGTTGCTTAATTTTGAAAAAAAATCCTTTGAAAACAAAAGGTATCACGTAAGACTTCCCACACATAAACATGGAAAAGTTTTTACCTTACGCTAACCAAAACATTTGATAGGAAATCCAGTGATATTATAATAGGTCTAGGGTTTTCAAGTAAATAGAAAATAGCCGAAATTGTTACATCTATTAAATACCAGCTACTAGCCACAAAAGTGGGTAATACAATCAAAACCGTTGGCACTTATTGGATTGTGGATTACATACAATGGCAGGGCTACTGGGGTACCGCACGTCACAGTACGTGGCCTAGATCAACGTACCGAGGATCACTCCCGACCCCCTGCAACACAAGGCCAGAGCCATTCCTTACTGAACAGTCCCGAACAAGATAAACCCCGCAGTTGGCTGCAGATCAACTGCCCACACAGCCGAATAAAAAGGGAGATCTAGACAGGGAATATCCTTGTCCTGCTTGGGCATGACCCACCTAACCTTGCTGCACCTCCCCTGTTTTAGCCATTCCCGGTTGATGAGGCTTGAGGTTACGGTTACCTTTATAGAACATATTTCGTAGAATGCTCATCGTCCGCCTGACGATGTGTTGAAAGCATTCAATCCATACAAGTTCGTTCCGGGTTGGAACGAAACCGAAGGCATCATCTCGTTACACTCGTTTTGGAATCACCCTCAGAGTTAACGACGATAACCCTTGCATTCTGAATCTTCATCTTCATTTCAGATTCACGACCTATCGTTAATCTGGAAACGATGTGGTTTTCGGATATTCCAAATAAGGAAAACCGATCCCAGTCTCATCGAAATCCAAAATGTGTCTTTTAAGGCCAAGTTGTCTATTTAGTCTTAACAATGGATTCAATATTATCAATATGCACACATAGATAATTCACATCTCATAATAGATAATCACATTATCATAAACAGATAACTAATATCATCATCCAAACAGATAATTAAATATTATCATACTTAAAACATACATCCATATCACATAGATAATAGCCATCTCATATCTGAGATCACAATCAACAATGAAATATCAATATCATCCATCAGCAATGATTTATGAATCACAATATATAATTAATTTAAAATGAATTAAATTAACTACTTCCATCTTTAATTGATTTAAAATAAATTAAATTAATTACTCATTCCATAAATCTAGCTCTCAATCATTAATTAATTATAAATCAAATTAATTAATCATTCTCCAATTACAAGAAGTAATTTTGTCTTTAATTAATTCTCAGATGTATTATTCTAAATCATTCATAGCAATTAACATTTAATTACTTTCCTATTAATTATTATTTAATTTACAATTCTTAATTACATCATTAATTATATTAATTAACGATCTTCAATTTATATTAAATTACTTATTTAAATTAATTAAGTGATTAATCTTTACTTAAACACAATTATTAATCACCCCTTGATTAACGAACCAGTAATTAACTACCCTTAATTACTTATTAATCATCCCATGATTAATTATTTCCATAAATAAATCCTTTGATTAATTACAAAAGAAATTACCCAAATTACTTCACTTACAAATCATCTTGTATGAATTTCAATCAAGTAATTATCATCTAATTACTATTCTGAGTAATTATACTCCATTAATTACACTAAGTAATAACATATACCAAATCATCAAATGATTTCTAAAATTTACATAATTTAAATCTTATTATCCATTACTTATATATATTCAAATTAATCATCTTTGATTTAAGTAAACTTGACTGCATTCCAGAAATTTCCTTTAATTTATTTGCAGAAATTAATCTTGAATAAATCCATTAATTAATTACATTTATCGATTTATTACCATTTAATTATCTTGTTGATTTATTATTCTAAATAAATCAATCTCTAATCCCCTCATTAATTATATTAATTTAATGATCTCTAATTACATTTTCATTTGTTAACTTATATTAAGAATACAAATCTTCAAATTACAAACATTAATCCTCTTGATTAATAACATACAGTAATTAATCGTTCTTAATTAATTACATCCCAATAACAAGCTTAATTAATCCCTTGATTAATTTCAAGTAATTATATTCTAATTACTTCCATTAACAACATCTTCCAGTTAATTACCTAATTATTCATCAATTACTTCCCTAAGTAATTTAATTTCCAAAATATCAGTTAATTAAACTAAATTAATTAACTCAAGTCAATCTACACAATTAATAAGTAATTAATTTCTAATTACTTTTCAAATAAATAGTTTACATTTAAACTATCACAATGATTATTATTGAATTAATTAATCAAATTAATTCATTAATTAATTATAAATAATTTGATTATTTTCTTCTAACATAATTAACTTAGTTAATCATTATCAATTATAAGTTTGATTAACCATTTAAAATTTATTAATTTAAATCAAAACCCAATCTGTGGTTCTTAATCACATATTAGTTAATTAACTCATTAATTAACTTTAATTACTACTTTTAAACCTATAATTACCAAATTAATTAATATCCATCATTAATTATTCTTACTTAATCAACTTAAAAGTTAATGCATATAAAATTCTAAAATTTCATGAATTAAAGTAAAATTCCAATATGTTTAAAACATTTATTTTAAATTACTTTCTAAATAAAACCAATTTATTCTTAATAAAGTTTTATAACTAATTTATTATATTTTCAAAACCCCTTTCCAAACTCACATGTTTAATTACAATTAAAACTTACTTGAATAAATTTAAATTATAAAACTTTATTTTATTCCAAATTTAGAATTTCATATCCAAGTCCTGATTTTTATCTTTGGGGTTAACCTGTTTTCAACCTTCCCTCAACAGTTTTAAATTTTTATTCGATCTCAACTCTAGTTGAAAATACTTTAATTATTAATCACTTTTAAGTTATTAAAATAATTTAAATTTTGAAAACTTTACTATTTCCAACTATATTCAAAACTAACTTAAATCCATTATTTAAACTTTATTTTAGCACTAGCTTTTAGCTTTGATTTTAAATTTTAAAACAAAAGTTTCAAAAACAGTTGAAACTGTTAAAACTTGTTACAGATTTTACAAACCTGTAAACTAATAACCCGACCCCCCTAGGTTTGCTTCGAGTAACACGCGAGTTTCCCCGAGAATGTCGACCAGCTGCTTCGAGTTACCCCTCATGCGCGCAAATGAAAAAAAAAAAAAACAAAACCTGGAAACACGCCCTCACTTCCTCTCCAAACCTGTCACCGCCACGTGCGCACAGCTCCGACCACCAGAGGCCACCAAACTCCGGCTACCACACCGACCATCTCTCCCCTACCTAAACCCAAAGACGCGTGGCACTCGAACACTTGTACGAGACGCGGTGATCCAAAACTCAAACATAGTAAATTTTTAGGTTTAAAAACTTTAAACTAATGCCGATGCTTCCACAACCCTTTGCACCACCGTCCCCTATTTTTCCTAGCTCCACGGCACCCTCCTCCACCACCAGTCAGAGGCTCGACCCCCCAGATCAACTCAACAGTCCACGACCACTCAAAATGCCTAAAATAGTTGAACTCGAACTGCACCTCACCCCCTCCACTAAAAATCACCATATTCATTTTAAAAATCATAATTTGATTTAACTATTTGATTTATGTACCTGAATTGATAAAATAAGATATTCAAATTTTTGATGTTATTGAGATGCTCAGTTCTACTTTTCCTTTTTCTGTTTCCAGAGTCATATTATTATCACTTTGGTTTAAGTGAAATCTTAAACTAATATAGAAATGAAACTTACAGATTTCATTTAAATCTTAAAGCTAAACAAGGATTTATTTAAAGAGTTTGAATTTAAAAGAAATAAACTGGAAACAAAGAATATACCAAGTTTAAATACCTGCACACAATCATACTTCAGGAATTCAGAAACATAAACACACAACCATACTATATAATACAATATTTATCACTGCAATAGCTTCAACTTCTAATTCCTTAAAAAAAATGGATTACTCACAGCAAATAGAAAACACAGCAAGTTTATAAGGAAACAGTTTGATTTTACAGGCTTGAGATATGCAGAATTTCATCTCACCAACATCCAGAGAAAAATGAGTATATAAATGTTCACACAATTTATTTAAGCATCCAAATATTGGCATACATCAGAATTTAAAACTTAAGTAAATCTTAAAAGTGTTACTCACAAATTTGCAGAGAAGAACAGGTGCTCCTTTATTAAGCAACAGGCTTGCAATTTTCAGGTTGAACTCCCCTTTGATTCTCAGATTGAATTGAATTTTTGTTGTTATTTAAGTGAAGTTTGGATTAGTTTAAAATGAAGTTTATTTTAATTGTTACTTAGTTCGAACTGAATGTGCAGATTTATAAGAAGAAAAAAAAGAGACATGGTTCATTATTATGTTTCATACACTGTAACAATATTTGCATACAATCTTTTGTTTGTACAGATTTTTAAAACAGGATATTTTAGGTTGGTGGCTGAAATGAAATACTCAGTGTACTAAATTTTTTTACATTAATGGCTTTTTGTTTGTTTGCTTAAAGATATTTAATAATGTCTTCCTTAACAAGCTTCATATATACAGTTGTTTATTTATCTTTGTTACTGTCATTAGCTTTGTTTCATTCAATTTGGCCTGCACACTTCATATTTGTTCATTAGCCTGATTTTACTTGTTTGTATAACATGTATATTTTTATTACTGTCTTTGCTTCCAGGTTCAACTTTTGAAAATTCTTTGTTTCATGTTTATTTGTTGTGTTGTTATTATAATTGAAATGTATAAGAAGTTCTATAAATTGATCCTATATGTTTATTTCTTATTTTAACTTATCATATACAGTATTATCACTTATAATCTATAGCTTAATGTATATTTTGTTTTATTTCTATGTTTGTTGTTTGAAAACTAAATGACTTGATAGTTGTTATGTTATTATAATTTAACTAATGTACTTACTTATATTTCTTTTCCAATTTATCTTGTATCTTGTATTTTATATGTACATTTTTATTTTTATTTATTTTATAAAAACACCTTTATCACTTAAACAAGGTAGATAATTAAATTATCTTTCTATCTACATATTTTATAATATATGTTAAAGTATTGATTTGACAAAATTATATTAAAACTCATATATCATTTTAAATTCATATTTTAATCAAGCTATACTAAAAAGAAAAGAAAACAAATCCTTTTGTTAATAAATGTAAATTTTAATCTTAAGCTAAAATAAGTTTTTAAACTATTTAAACATTTATCTTATGTATTTAAAACCCTGTATTTATTTATTTATTAGCTTTGAAAAGTTTATATTAAATAAATCATAATTTCTAATTCACTAAAATATATATTAGAATTTAAAACATAATTTATTAGTTGAACTTTAAAACAAATCTCATCTATTTGCAATGTATACAAATATATACATTTATAAATAGAAAACAATTCAATTAATCTTAACAGATATCATTTACCAATTAGATATTTATTAAAAGAAAAGTATCAATTCAGATCTAATTAATAAAGATATATTAAATCAATTTAATATTTAATGCTGATTATTAAATTGATATTGCTAGAAAATTCCGGGTCGTCACAGTAATTATTAAAAGAATAAGTTTATTTAAATTGAGATTTTTGAATTTATTATAAATGATTATATATATATAAGATTTATAAATTGATATTTTATAAATCAAAACAATGGAATTATAAAACAAGTTAGATTAATGTTAAAATGGAGTTGTAAATGAATCTTATAAGTAAATAAGATTTATTGATTTATAATGTTGTGAAGTTATAAAATAAATGGGTTTGGTAAATGAATGATTTATAAGTAAATTAACTTATAATTCGAATTTTGGCATATAAATAAGATATAAATGGAATTGGTTAATAAAAGGATTTTCTTAAGTTAAAGTTGTTATTAAGATATAAATGGAATTCATAAACATTATTTTATAATTCCGAAATCAGTTGAATTTGATAAGTTAATTATTATAATTTATTAAAGGAATTTCATCCACGATTTTGGACAATGGATAATCTATTAATTAAAATGTACTATAGCAATGAATTTGGTAAAGGGATTATATCCACAATTTTGGACAGTGGATAGTCTTTTAATCAGAATGTACTAATAATGAATTTGCTAAAAGGAATTATATTCACGATTTTGCACAGTGGATTACCCTTTAATAAAATGTGCAGAAATAATGGATTTGGTAAATGGACTATATTCATGATTTTGGATAGTGAATAATATATTAAATGAAATGAATATGTTATGGAAAGTGGCCTTTTAATTTAAATAAATGTTTTGAAAAGCGACATTATTAAATGGAGTTAAGTGATTTAAATATGTTTTAAAATGTGTTAAGTATCGAAACCATAGATTTCAACATTCATTGTTGAAATAGATGTTTTCAAGAAATAAGGAAATGATGGACTATATCACTATTGTTATAGTAAATGATTTTCGAAAGGAAATGTTTTTGTATGATATTGGGGTATATATATCTATCTTAATTTCGAATCCCTATACTAGTGATTTTGGGTTGTCGTAACAATGTTTTACGCAACATTCGTTTTGACCCAAAAAAAGATGCTTAAAAGAATCTTTTCCTTAAAGAATAAAATATATACTTAATCCTGATTTAAGTATATGGAATATTTTCTAAGTGTTGAAAATAAATTGGTTTGTGAACTACTTACTGTTAAATAAGTATATGGAAATATTTTCCAATATAGAAAATTGAAATGGTTTGGAAATATATCTTTTTAAAGATAATTTGAAGTGAATATTTGGCAAGTAATTTAACTAATAAAAGATTAATAAAAAGAGCCCATGGTGCTGAATATTTGTTTGTTTACTTTGATAGTTAAATAACCGACTATCAAATTTGGCCAAATTTTAGTTCCTCGACTTGGTGTGGGAACTATTTAGTCGTACACTTAGTACGTAGCCTTTAGTGTAGGCCTGATTATCGTTTGTGTTGAGGATGTTGATTCGTATAGTGCGAAGTATTACTCCAATCTATCGAGCTTCCTTCTTGGCCCGAAGGATAGCAAGTTGAAAGTTGGAGACTTGATAAGTCTATGAGACTTAGTTTCTATGTGAGGTTGAGAAACGCTTTTGCGTTGTTGGTGCGAAGGGACCGCGATCAGATTTATCTGGAAACCACTTCAGACCAACGTATATGCAACGATTGTGCAGATTGCTTATGATGATATTGATATCCCGGGTTTTCATAGTAGGGGATTTCTTGTTGATCATTTGGGGTTAAAATCCTAATATACATCCAGTAGCAGTGTTATCTTCATTATGAAATATCCAATGCAAGGACTATTCACTACTAATCCTAGGAATTTACTTATAGGATGTGGTAGGGAAGTACCTTTGGTTTGTCTTGTTCTTGAACAACTTGTATGTATGTTTGTCTAACATTGCATTTCTAAAGATTACGTAAATTGGATTTTACAAATGTACATCAGTGGTGACGGAGAAGGCAACTTCTCTTAGCTTAACACCCTCTTTGAGACGTGTGAGCTTAAGGGTTGTATTTTTGTGGAAGACAATTAGTTGTCAAATGGAAATGGCCATGTGGCATTAAAAATGATGTGATGTGTGATTGTGAAAGGTAATCGTTATCTCAGGCCTCATCAACTGGTGATGACCAAAATAGGGTTAGATGCGGCAAGGCTAAGTGGGTCGCTCCCATTAGGGTATGATCATCCTCCTCTAGATATATCTTTGCACGCTATGACGCCGTGTATCTGATTATTATGGTTTGTATGCTATGAGGGCCCTCTGTAAAGGTCGGTAATGATCAGAGGATGACATATTCGGTACCATCTGGTTATAGAGGTGGGAGGGTCTTGTGTTGGTAGAGGGCAGACGTTCTATGCCTCGGGACATTCATCTAGAGGAGTACCCTTTTAGGAAGGTAGTCCCTTCACCTGGTCATTTGTATGGAAATCCAAACTCCACTATGTACCTGCCATTTTGATTGTATTACCTAATTGAGCTATATGCTGGAATTTAATCAATGTCACAATTTCGGCTATGATTAATATTATTTGTATATTAGACACTAGTACAATATCAGATGATTTGATATGAGATGTTTTAATTATCGTAAGGTAAAAACATGTCCATGTTATGTGTGGACTTGTCTTATGGGACACTTTTGTTTTGATAAAGGAAAAGTTTGGTAATTTAATAAATTCAGTTGAGTGTGTTTCTCACGCCGGTTTACCAGACTGATTCGAGCGTTCTTCCCTTTCAGTGCTCGGGTCAGACCGAGTATATTTTCAAGTCTAGATTTGGTGCTCTTAGAGGTTCAGAAGGAGAGCTGGAGATCTTCATTCTCATATACACGTATCCATTTTGATTATTGACTATCCGCTGCATTGCTTAGTTTTTTATATTATCGGCAATTATGAGGATAAGTTATTGTAACTGATCAGGCTGATAACCACTGATTGATTGTTGAACTATGATTGATGTATGTATATACAGTTTCTATTTTGTGAAGATCATTGATATGATATTATATATTTTCCACTGCGATGTGAGATTTTGTATTATTTTTTTGATTCTATCTTCTCTCTTTCTTCTCTTCTCTTCTTATCTCTTCTTATCTCTTCTTTTCTTTCTCTTGACTTTCCGTTAGTATGTGGTTTTTAGGTCGGATATGTGTGGATTATTGTCGATTTGAAGGGTACGGATTTGCGGGTTGTCACAACTGGCCTATCCCATACTGAATAGTATTGAATATTTCATCACCTCGATTGCTTTTGCAACTTTCCATGAGTTCTTATGAATAACCAAATCCAAAAATGAATATTTAGAAAGATGATGACAGTACTTGAACGGATGCGACCCACTTAGCCATCATGCATCTTCCCTGATTTTAGTTATTCCCGGTTGATGAGGCTAGAGGCCATGTTTTACCTTTTACATAGCAATCCTACCTGGAATGATAACATGACCCTCTAGGTAGAAATGCAATGTCAGCATTCATCCATACAAGTTCATTCTGGGTTTGAACGAAACCGAAGACACTACTTCAACAACATCCATTTTGGAATCATCCTTAAGGTTATTAGCAAATAGCCCTTGCACATCAAAGAGCTCTATCTTTGAAACCATTAATAAGGCATCTTTCATTCAAAAGCCTATGCTAGTTTGAAGTGATTTTTGAATAATAAATCCGATCCCGGTCCCCCTTAACCGAGAACAATAGTTTAAAACTAGCCAAGTTTGATAGTCGATTATTTAACTATCAATTTAAAAACAAAAATCAAATCAGGGATTTTTTCCGATAGGGAAACCAACATTGCTTAAGCACGTAAGCAACTACTAACCTCTTTAATAAATCCTTTCATTAACTAAAATCGCTTTATAAATACTTGTATCAAAATACTTTTACAAATATATATTCACAAACCCTTTATATCACGTTCAATACTAAGAAAAAATCCATGTACTTATCTCAACGGTATAAGTATATTCACAAACATTAAAATGATTTCTTATTTTAAAAATCATATCAAAAGGATTAGTGTGTGTGTGTGTGTGTATACATATATATATATATATTAAAAGAAATAGATATATGGATAAACTCAAACACTATTCCATAAGTGTTAAGCATGGAACGAATGTCCACATCACCAAAATTAAGAAGGTTAATTAAGGGAAATCCAATCTCGATTTGTTTTACAAATTTCTTCTCTTTATACAACCCTAAAATCATTTATAAATCTCCTTTTAGAAATCTCTAAAATCATTTATAAACCACTTTTATAAATCTGTAAAACAATTTATAATACTCCTCTATAAATCTTTAAAACAATTTATAAAATTCTTTTATAAATCTCTAAAACAATCTATAAAACTCCTTTTTTAAATCTATAAACCATTTATAAAAAATTATTCTTTTACCGAACTCCTTTATAAAGATCTTTCATAAATGTCCCTTCTAAGATAACTTCATAACAATCTTTTCAGAAATCCCTTTATAAAATCCTTTATAAAGCCTTTACAAAAGTTCTTATAAATCTAAACCCCATTTTCATTTATAAACTCCTTAATAAGTATCTTTTATTAAATAAGATTCCTTTAATAAATCAGTTTATTATTTATTAATACAATTAATTAACTTAATTGATTAATTTTAAACATCATAATTAAATAATAATTATTTATTTTAAAACATTATTATATCATAATAATTACTAATAACAAATTAGTAAAATAAATAATAATTATTAACTCCAAAACATTATAAATAATTTTTTTAATAATTTAAAACATTAACAAATAAACAATAATAATTAATCCTCAAACATTATTATAATAATTAATTATTAACTTCTAAAAAATTCATAATAAATAATTATTATTAATTCCAAACATTATTAATAAATAAGAATTATTAATTCGAAAACATTATTAATAAATAATTATTATATCTCCGAAGCATTATTAATTATTAAATAAATAAATTTTAATAATATTAAATATTGATAAATAACATTTAAACAATATTAAATATAAACAAACAATTTTAAAACATTTTTAGACAATAATTAAAACAAAACATTATTAAATAATACTACAATAACTTTAGAATATTATAGAATAATAATTAAACAACTTTAGAATATTATAAATTTATAAGTAAACAACTTCGAACTTTATTAAATAATATTGAAATAACTATAGACTTTTTCTAAATATATTAGAAAAGACAAATAAATAAAAAATTGGAGTGAATAGAGATGTTTCAAAACCCATTTTAAACAAAATGTTCCAGATAATTCAAAAGTTGGATTTAAAATCATTCTCTGAACCAAAACCATTTTAAAGCCCAACAGCAATTAGTAGTATTTCAAAATAATAAATTAAGGCCAACAGTCACCAAGCACTTAACCGTTGTTACCCTTTTTTATCACTACATGGTCAAATTTCAACATATAATAATGCCTTAACCAATAGTAGTAAACAATCAAGATTCAAGAATTAACAATATAACAGAGATATAATTGAAGTAAAATCAACAAGTACATATCGTTGGAAATCAAAATCACTACGGTGAGAAATCCGGATTTCTCAATATATTTCCCGGTCCTTTTAAAAGACAATCGCTTCTTCAAGCAGATATTTAACCAATCAAAAAGAGTGAAATTTATCTACTATATAACAAACTGATTTATCCAAATAGGCGAGTTATACTCATCAAAATCCCATTTATCGCTGAAGTTTTGATTCCGTCTAAAATCGAACACTTGACGATTCGATTTTTAGCTGAAATTGCTAAGCTCCGATTCCATGGATCCATTTCCGGAATGTAGATAACGTTTCCATGATTACAACATGATTGACTGCGTTTGATTTGGACCAAGTACGAGGGAGATATTGATTTTACATGTTATGGAATATATCACAACGATTAATTCCTTTACTAATTACACTTAATCCCTTCTTCCCCATTCAAACATACCCATTGTTTCCTATACATGGCTGTATACCACTCTTTTTACACGCATGCCTCAAATCCACCAACACTTAATGAAATAAAATCTGACTCCACTAACAAGCTTCTTATCAAATTCTCCATCCGTCGGACATCATGAATTCACCTCCACGAGCTCTCTCCAATTCGCATCTTGGCTACACCCAACAGCCCTCTCCTGAATCGAACCACCCAAGACAAGGCCAGAGGTGCTATTCCTCACCATGAATCCAAATATACAATCGAATCAAGCTTAATCCGCCCTCAACTCAAAAGAATCCAAACCCTAGCCCATGAATCTCTCACGACATCCGCTGTCACTCAAAAAACTAAAGACGCACTCCAAACCAAGCTCATAAACGTATAGATCTCAGAATACAATTTCGAAGATTTATGTTTTTTATTTTTTTGATTTTTTCTTGAATTTTTTTCTTTTGCAAAAGAAGTAGGATTTATAGTTTCTCTTTGATCGACGAGAGGGAACCAAAAAACACAAGAGGATGCTACTTGTATGAATTGCTATGAGTTAAGTTTATATTTCAATTTTCTAGCATTTTTCTGTCCAAATTTCCACTCATGTACAAATAGCGAATAACAAAAAAAATACAATTGCGTTCAGAATCGCGATGCAAAATCAAGATAATAATATACACTGCTTATTCGATTGTGAAAAATCACAAAAACACTGCCCTTTTTCGATAAACCGTCAAACAATATTTCAATATTTCTCAAATTAAAAATTATTGAAAAATAAATAAAAAATACATCAAAAAATCAAGTCGTAAAAAATTCTAATTATTTATTTGAACGTTTTATTATTGCAAATAAATTTACAAATTGAATTCACCCGTAGTATTTATTAATTCACAAGGAGTTAAATAAGACCATTTTTATTAATTAAATTAACATTCTATTGTAAATCCCATTTTATAAATCACTATTCAAATATTAAGTTAACATCTTAAATATATAAATAATCACTATATGTGGATTCAGGTTTTTTAACCTAAAAACAAAATTGTTTCAATATTTTATTAGCAAAGTTAGCAAGGTTGACTGGGCACCTATCAGATTTTATTATAACAAAACAATAAAATGAGATGATTCAAAACAAACTTTGAACCAAAGGAAAATGAGCACACACAAGGAAAAACAAGAAAAAAACACATAAGGAACAACATAAAAAGAGAACTAAGATAAAATTAAAGAGAAATCATGCCCAAGCAAGAGCAAAACCATCTGGGAACTTGGATGATGTTCTTTTCAATTGCATGTGAGTTCTACTTTTAATCTTATTCCATAGGCATTCCATAGTCTTTGTTTTGTCTTCAAAAATAACAGCATTTCTTTCCTTCTATATTGTATCAAGATTTGTCTTAGTAACCATTGCAATCAGTCTCGACATTGCTGTTTTCTATTTAACAGCTTTATAAACTCCATTGCACCCAACTTTAGAGGGAAAATAAGTAGTTCCTCTTCCTTCTTTCCTCATAATCTTCGACCACAAATTGTACAGAGAAGGATATTTAAAATATAAATGGGCAGAAGACTCATGATGCATATAGTAAAAAACACAATCTCTAGAACAAGTCATACCATAACCATATAAGATATTAGTAGTTAATAAGGAATGATTGAGCACTTTCCACATCATTAAATTTTCTGTAGGGGAGGAATCAGATCTCCAATAATGCCAAACCATTTTTTTTACAGCCAAGGAGACATTGGCTGAAAGAAGATGGTAAAACAATATCAATAGTATGAGGTTTGAAATTCCAGGAAGTTGGCATCGAGGCCTGAATATGGAAATGGCTGCTTTGTATGCTCTCCCATTGAAGTCTAATAGCCTGACTGCTGATATATGGGAGATGAACTATCCCATCACTAACATAGTCATTAGCCTTAGCATGATCGTGTATTCCAGTTTGTTGAAGTTGCTAATAGGTTAAAACTTTTAATAATATGATTCCTTTACCAACCCAAGGTTCATGCCAAAAGCAAACTGCGTTGCTGCCAGTAAAATGGGTTTGAATATGGGTTAGAACAAGGTTCTAAACCCTAAAAGTTTCCTCCATGTCCAACTACAAGATTGCGGTATTTCCATAGTCCAAAAATACTCTCCCTATGCTATAGTGCCAAAAACAGTTAACCCAAACGTTGTCCTTCCTATTCATCATGTCAATGAAGTGATTGCTAAGAGCTGCAATGTTCCATGTTTTTATATTGAGGATACCCAAACCTCCCTTGTTAAGTGGTGCTTCAAACATAGAGAAAGAGCAAGGTAGGAGTTTCCTAGAGTGCATTGATCCAGTTCAGAAAAATCTAAGCATGGAAGATCTAACTAAATACAACAATTTACCAAGGAGAATGATTGTATTAGCTTAATACACCATCATGGAGAAGTTAACAGACTTTATAAGAACCAACCTACCAGACTGAGAGAGTTTCCTATTGGACCAACAATTCAATGAGGCAGTGATTTTACTATACAAGGGTTAGCAGTTAGCTAGAATGTTTCCTTTGGTTATCAAAGGCAGCCCCAAGTACTTCATGTCTCCAACCATACTATTAAACCCAGTAGCATGATATAAAACATTAGAAAGGCTAACAGAAACTCCAAAGAGCAGCAAACTGGATTTTTTTTTCCAGTCTAAGCCCATTCATCTTGTAAAAGGTTTCTAAGGTTTCAACATTGCATATCAGAGAGGAGTACTCAGGTTTAGTAAATAATAGAACACCATCTACAAACATAATAGAGGAAACTTGCAACTAACTACACTTAGGGTGATATTTAACAAGCCTATTTGTGTATTTCATTGACAACATGTTAGGGAAAATGTCCATTATCATTATGAAAAGATAAGATGGGATAGGATCTCCCCGATGAATTCCTTGTTAGCTTTTGAAAAAACCCACCGATCTTACTTTAATGATAACAGATAATGTAGGAGATGAAATGCACGTGTAAACCCAAGCCACAAATATCTTGGGAAAACCCATCTTTCCCATGGTCCTAATGATTGCAGACCAATGCACACTATCATATGCTTTAGAGATATCAATTTTTATAACTGCCGTAGGGATGGAATTCGTTCAACCATAACATTTTAATTACTCTTGAGCAAGCAGAATGTTATCCAATATATTGCTCCCTAGCAAAAAGGCTGCTTGGCTTGAGGAGATAAGTTTAGGGAGAACAACAACAAGCCGTTGCAAGAATTTTTGTAATGCATTTGTAGACCACATTTCAGCAAGAAATTGGTCCATAAGAGGAAACAATGGTTGGAGTGCTGGTCTTTGGGATTAAGGCAATATTGGTGGTGCTGAACTCTCCAAGGAGTTTGCATTTGTCAAAAAAATTATGAATAACCTTGCAAAAATTATATCACATTCCAGGTGGAGATGAAGAAAGTGACGTTGAGACCATCAGGTGCACCTGCATATTTTTGGTTCATGGAGAAAAGAGTCTTTTTTATCTCTTCATCAGTCATTTTGGTGATCAAGGAAGTGGCTTCATCATGGTTAATTTTTGGAAGGTTGAGGGATGAGATTAAGTCCAATTAAGGTGTAAAGTCAGAAGTGTTACCAAATAGTTTAATATGGTGATCCACAAAAGCTTTGTCAACACATTCTAGAGTAGAGTGCAGATTGCTATCTTCATCATATATGGCATGGACATGGTGCATAACTTACATCACCTTGATAGATGCATGAAAGAAAGTAGTGTTCTTATCACCTTCCTCAATCCATTTGTCATATAGCTGCTGCCTTTTCATCCAAGCTTCAATATCCAGAGCTCTATTGAGTTCATGGAATATCCTATTCTCCTCTCGAGCTGCTTCATTCTCATTGGGATGTTCCATCATGTGATCTTGTGCATTCTTCAACCGTGTCCTAAGGTTAGCTGACATGAGACTACTAGAACCAAATATATTGTGTGCCCATTGCCTTAAAGCCACTTTAATATTCTTGAATTTCCCGTAAAACTTGGACATGGGGTTACGTAGTATGAATTAGAACAAGCTTGCAAAATAATATTGTTAAAATAGGGATGCTTAAACCAAGCATTGTAAAACTTAAAACTTCTCTTTTCTTTATTTATAGGAGCCCAGAGTTTAAAACTAAAGGAGAATGATTAGAGAGAACTAACTGAGGTAAGAGAACAAAAAGGGAAGGCCAAAGAGATAAGGAAGACAAATTACAAAAGGCGTGATCAATAGTAGTGAAGGTACGAACTCCACTTCTACTTCTGTTGTTCCAGGAGTATTTAACACCTGATCTGGAGATAGGGATGAGGTCAGAGTGAGGCAAGGAAATATTTAGAGGGGCAATATCCTTAGGGAGAAGAGGAAGACTACCCATTTTGTCTTAAAGTTCAAGGCAGCAGTTGAAATCTCCTAGCACAAGCCATGGGTGGAAGATTGCCTGAGGGGAGGTAACGAATTAAGATAGTTGTTCCTTGAGGCAAGAGAATTGTCAGCATAAAATACAGTTAGATAGAAAGATGAGGGAGGATGATCAGTTTGGATATGGAGGTGGACGTATTTCCTGGAGGTCAAGATGGTTGTTACAGTCAAAATAGAGGAATTGAAGAGGACCAGGATTCTGCCATATGGGGCATTTTCAAGGTTGTGAAGCATAGACCAAGAAGGGTTGATGTAGTTGGCAGCTTTGATGGATAATGGCGAGTTAAGTTTGGTTTCAAGAAGCGCGAGGAGATAGAGATCATGGATATGGATTAATTCTTTTGCTTGGTCAAGTATTATATTACTATGAGCTCCACGAATGTTCCAAGCTGCTATATTTTAATCATTGTGAAAACTAAATACAGTGGGGGATGACAGCTTTGCTGCTCTTAGATGAAAGAGATCGTGTTAATCTTCTTAAGTTTGAGATATTTGGGTTGGGGACTTGAGAAGTAGGGGTTGGTAAGTCTTTCTTCATGATGGATGAGTTTGCAGTAATGTGTGTTGTAGGTTGCTAGAGTGTGCTGTTCAAGCTGACCAGGGAAAACCCAGCCAGGGATTTTGATGGAGAAAGTATAGTCAGGGGTTTTTGCATTGATTGAGGGAGAAGAAGGAGAATGGGAATTGTTTTCTTATTCATGCATTGTTACAATCAATTTGGTTAGTTGCATTTGAAGAGATGAGCACCAATCAGACTCATTTGTTGGTGGCACCATGATATTGGGGTTGGCATGGGCAATAGAATGAGCCGCTTCGGGTTGGGAATTCAAATTCTGCTGTGCTATATCAATTGTGGGTGAAGCCACGTTATCAGGATTGGCTCAAGAAAATGGGCGATTACTTATGGTTGGGTCGTATTGTGCCTATTATCTTCTATATGCTCACTTTGTTTGTGCATGTGCACATGCATAGCAGAAACAAAAGGTGCACTGCAACTCTTTTTGTCACTGCTACTTTTCCTGTTGTTTACACGGTTATTTTCACTATCAGCGGCATTATTGGCTACTTCCACTTCCATTGCATCATCTATCAAATTTTCATTTTCATCATTGTTACATTCTTAAAGCACATAGTATGTATTACTGCCCAAATCAATAAAATCTGTTCGCATTTTCTTCTACTGTTTTATGGTTTTCATTCACCTGGTGTGGTGCTTTTGCATTCCTCCTTTTCCCTTTATTATTTTCCACTTTCTATCATACTTGCTTCTTCCTAGTATTTCTTGCATCAGCAGCAGCTTTAATTTTATAATCATTTTTACATTTAATTTCCTCATTTTCCCCCAAACACATACTAACAACTTACTTCTTAACTGACAAGCAGGACTCCACTTTGTGCCCAAAAACTTTACATGATGTACATATTTTAGGTTTCCAAAGAAAGCTCACTTGAACCTGCTGCTCAGATCCATCAAGCAATTTAACAGGGAAGCTATCAGGGAGTTCATGCTTTGGACAAACCTCAACCATACACTTTGCAAAGGAAATTCGTTCCAATCTTTCAGTCGATTCATCCATACATAAAGATTTCCAACTCTCGATGCTAGAAAATTTATACCTATATGTGACTAAGCATATAAAGGAATATCGCTTATTTTGATCCAAACAAGAATATATTTGATCCTACCACAACTATTTCCAATACTTTTGTCCCATGGTTTCACTATAAAGAGTTTATTACGCATTATAATAGGGTCATACTTAATAATTCTCTTCCTATCTTCATCACTTAACAGTTTGAGTAAAAAGAGAAAGCCATCAGATATAATTGATATCGAACCTCTTATTTTCCACGTCTTCTTCAAGTTGTAGACGACCATTGAGTAAGGTAATGGCTTATCCAAGAAAAAACCAACAAAATACTCCTTCTATATATTGTTCCCAGCTTGTATAACCTCAAGAGGAGGGTATAGAGCTGAGCCATCAAAGATAAGAGGAACATCACATGGAGGGAAGAGACCAGCATTTCTAGGTTTAGATATGAAAATAGAGTTCCAAGCTAGAGGAGAAGGAGGCAAAGATAGAGGAGGGAGACAGGCTAAGAGAAGGGACAACGGAGGAGGGTAAGACAGAAGGAAAGACAGGCAAGGAAGGAGCAAAGGGCGGTGGGTGAGGAGTAGGAGGCAAGGGCAAGGACGAGGTAGTGCAGAAAGGAGTGGTAGGGGAGGATGGAAGGTATGGGGAAGAAATGGTGGGATTGGGTGGATTCAAATGGATGGGTCCCCATTAAAAAGAAGAATTTTTTTAATTATATGAAATTATATCAATATTTAAAACCAGTTAAATATTAAAAATCAAATGACCAAAATTCCGAGTGGTTACATTCTCTCCCCACTAAAAGAATTTCATCCCTAAAATTCCCAAGGTCAGGTAAATAACCTCCAAACCCATTAACTTTTCAAAATCAATTAGTTGAAATGGATTATTAAACCTCTAAGCCTTTTAAAGTTACAAAAAATTTCAGCAACGTCTCCTTCACGCGGGTCAATCGGAAAAGCCACAAATCGCGGATACATGCCCAAATCAACAAAAAAAAAAAGTCAAGTGGCCACTCATATTTGGGGCATAGAACTGCCAAACCAAACAAAATATAAACATGTACCTAATAGTTGGGCAACCAAACTTTATTTATGAAACCAAAAGTGCCAACTAGCCTTTGCTTCCATATACATGAAACATACTTGCAAATAATATCCAAGCAGATACTCATGTTTTCAAATGTCAAAACATATAACAATATTAAAGTTTGTACGATGTATATTTACAATTCATACACAATATCAAATCCGATCATTCGCTCGATCACACAATTTTATTTCTGAACTAGCACCACTCACTTGATTACTCTAATGCGGACTTTGATCAGGTTCCTTGATTAGAAACCTCCGTTTTCCTTGCATAGCCATATACTATGAACTTTAGAATCAAATCAAAAATCTACATCAAGCATTCTCTGTCAAGAATGAGTGAAAAATCCTAACTCGGTTTGGTGTATATCATCGCGAAATCGTGCACTCGAATCTGGATCAAATAGTTACCGAATAAAATGAATCATTTATAACTTACCTACTTATCCTATTGATTTGTTACTATATCAATTACTCTTATTCACATTCATTTTCACTTTCCAGCATATTTCATTTGATACTAAAATTATTTATGAACCATTCATGATACCATTACTTAAGTTCACGATCATCTTATAACACCACTTATATAAATCAATCACTTTAAAACTTCATTTTAAACACATTTCAAAAGGCCACAGCTTCATCTTTAAAGCCCATCCATGCTTAAGTTTTATATAAACATTTTATAAAGCACACTTATATTTATTATCCACATTAAATGTCAGTCCGTATTTGTTTAACACTCTGCTACAATCTAGGAGTATCTATACAAATTTTAGATTCGTTTACTTAACTATAATGTTTAATAAATCAAGCTTGTTTAACTGATAATTTCTCCAAATTTATAAGTCACAAAACTCATTATCTTATATTACCACAAAAACACTTAGCTCGAATTTATTCATCAACTCGAAAGTTCCAACTGTCATAATTTATTGAAAAATCCATTTCATTTCCAAAAGCCAAAATTTCCAAACAACATCTCAAAACGAGATGCACAAACCATACAATCCTAATGGATTGGATACATAGTCTATAATATCTCACCCGGTTTTTATTTTAAAATATTCTGAAATAATAATATACGTATCTCCTTTGTATATAAAATCATACTTTTGGAATTTATAACAAACTTTGTTCACCAAACAACCGTGAAGCAAATTTCTATGTAGCAATCTCTCACTTAGAAAGTCAAAAATGAACGTCGATGATGGTGTAGTCATCACCAGAATTATTTTTCAGCAACTGAAACGAGTTCAGTGCTTTCTACCTCTTTAAAATCCATTATAAAATATTTATATAAATAAATACTTTCAAAATAATACTATTATTGTTTTCTCCAAAATCTTGACAAATAATTTCTGAAAACAGAGGGATTTCATTTCTCAAATTCTCAATTTAGATCCATTTTATTTATAACCCTAATAATAAATCATACTTTTATAATTTCACTTCTTATAGAAAAAATCACAAATATTTATCTTATTAAGATTAAAATAAACAACTTAATTAAAATTAAATTTTAATTTCTAATCCAACTAATTTATTGAATGTCTTTTACTCAAACTATGCAACTGAATTCATAAGTTGTTCGTATTTCATTGAGCCGAAGCAAGAAATGCTCATAAACTAACCGATCACAAACAAATAATAATAATCAAATACTTTCATTTTATAACATCCAAACTTCTCATATATAACTATATCAATTTCTAAAATTTTACTCTTTTCATACATAAAATAAAATTAGGGTAAGATTATTTCATTTACACAATTTCGAAACATTACAACATCGGTTTGCCTTGTTCAAGAGTTTAGAAACCTCTATCCATAAAATTGTTCCTTCTGTATCGACTAGAATTCATAAGCCACTTGATCGATAAATCAACATAATGGAAAACATTTTCATATCACTAATAAATATGCACTCATATATATAATACACTCAAACTCATCCTAGGGTCTCACTTACCCAGTATCAAATGAGTTGACCCCACCAAAGTCTAGGTGTTCTCTCAACCTAAGCTATGATACCACATGTAACAAGCAGCCTTCTTGATGCTCAGAAGTCAACACTAATACATCTACGTTATTCACGTGCCGAGCATCCAAGTGCTGTAAGGATAGATTGTTGGGGGAAAAGAAAGAAAAGACAAAACAGAATCTCACATTGTGACGATATTACATAATATACAACAGATCTTTTTCCAAAAAAACTATAATATACATACGTTCAAAACAGAGTACACTAAACAAATCATTAGCCTGGATAATTATAACGATCTGTCCTCACAAATGCTGATAAATATAGACAACCAATGTAGCAGAAAATAAACATATACATGAATACGTTTTGGTGTCTTCTAGCTCGTCTTCTTAAGCTCCAAAGCATCCAAACTGGATCTGTAGATATATTTGGTCTGACCCAAGCATTATAAGAAAATAATCCCCGGATCAATTTGATAAACAGCATGAGAAACACACCTTAAAAGGATTTTTATGTTATAAAACCTTAAAAAGAAAGGTATCTTGCAAGACTACACCGCACATAAACTGGATAGGATTTTACCTTACGATAACCGAAACATTTCTATAGAAAATCCAGTGATATTATAATAAGTGGAAATCAGCCACAAGGGCCTCTTTAGCAACAGCAATTAATTTCTAGGACATACAACTAAAATAATTACTTTTAAGGACAAAATGCAAAATAATTAGTTTCTAAGGCCTAAAAACCTATGAAATTATGTCCTTGAAAGTAATTGGACGACTGACTCTGTCCTTAAAAGTAATTATTCTGCTGACTTTGGCCTTGAAATTAATTCCTATGGATGTGTGTCCCAGAAATTAATTGAGCTGCAAAGTTTGTCCTATTAGTGAAATGCCCCTTATAATAATGTATAGGGTTTAAAATAAATACGGAATATAGCTGAAATTGTTACATTAATTAGATTCCAGCATAATAGGTATACAACTATGTCTGAAGGCACTTATTGGAGAATGGATTCCATACAATGGCAATGCACCAGGGTACCATCTTTCATAGTGCATCTCTAGATAAAATGCACCGAGAGGCACATATGGACTTCCTGCCAATAAAGGACTGGACTACCCCTTACTGGATAGTACCGAAGGGGTACACATGGACTCCTTGCCAAGTTTGATAGTTGGTTATTTGACTATCAATTTAAAAATAAAAATCAAATCAGATAATTAATTCAATTGGGAAATCAACTTTGGTTAAGCACATAAGAAACCACTAAACTCTTTAATTAATCCTTTCATTAATTAAGATCACTTTGTAAATACTTGTATTAAAAGATTTGTACAAAGATATATTCACAAACCTTTTATACTCTGCTCAACACTTAGAAATACACACACACACACACTCATCTCCACGATATATGTATATTCACAAAACATTACAAGGATTTATTATTTCAAAATCATATCAAAATGATTAAAATAAATAATGTTTTAAAAGAAATAGAGATAAGGATAAACCCAAATACTATTCCTTCGGGGTTAAACATGGAACCAATGTCCACATCACTAAAATTAAGAAGATTAATTTAGGGAAATCCAATCTTGATTTATTTTATAAATTTCTTTTCTTTTTGCAACACTAAATCATTTACAAAACTCCTTTTATAAATTTCTAAAATCATTTGTAAAACGTTTTTAAAAATCTCTAAAACAATTTATAAAATTCTTTTATAAATCTCTATTACAATTTATAAAAATCCTTTTATAAATATATAAACCATTTATAAAACTTTATTCTTTTTATAAAACTCCCTTATAAGGATCCTTTATAAAAAATACTTCTAAGATTCTTTTATAGCAATCTTTTCAGAAATCCCTTTATAAAAATTCTTTATAAAGCCATTATAGAAAGTCTTATGAATCTAAACCCTATTTTCATTTATAAACTCTTTAATAAATGAGATTCCTTTTATGAATCAATTTATTACTTATAAATAAAATAAAGTAATTAATTAATTAATTAATTTTAAACATCGTAATAAAATAATTATTACTTACTTCAAAACAATATTATATTGTAATAATTACTAATAAAGAAACAATATAAATAAATTATAATTATTAATTACAAAACATTATAAATAAAATGTAACATCCCGCCTTTTTGCACACTTTAAACCGACACACGTGCCAATTCAAAGCATACGCAAGGGCGGATTGTTATGGGGTAAATAAGAAAAACAGAGAAGAAATAAAACAAAAACAGAATCTCACAGCGGAAGGATAAAATATAATAACAAATATACAGTTCATAAACAGTTTACAAAAGCTTGATTCTTCTTTTACAATAAATATCAGAGTTACACATACCAATACAAGCAATGCAGCGGAATAGAAAGAGTGTGGTGTAATACTATATATAACATAATACTTATTCTTCGTCTTCGTCCTCCAAAGCTAAAATCTGCTATCCTGAAATGCTCGGACTGACCCGAGCGAATTTGAATAGACAAAAACACCCGAGTCAGACTAGAATATCTTATGTGAGTTAAATAAACAGAATATAAATATGAGTACAGTAACTCAAGAGATGTTCGGGATTTACATCTCCTAAGGATCCGTTAAACTATTTACTATGTAGTATATTGCGCTATTATAATAGTGTCTATTTATAAAATAAACTTACTTTTAAATAGCGTTAAGGCTTTACATTTTCCACCTTAACACGTAATAGTCCCAGTAGTCCGTCCAATATCATAGCCCCTCCTGATCGGGAAGCCACTAGAGGATACCACACGGGCTACGGGAGAAAACCAAACTCGTACAAGGCGCGATATGGTAGGTGACACGGCACAACTAGGCAATGCCAGGGTAGATATACCAATTGCTATCCAGGCTGGTGGAAACGCGTAGCCGCAGTTACCGCCCACCTCGGACTAACTCCCCAAAATCAAAATATAGAAGTGGCCACTGAATCAAATCCAAGTCAAATTATAATATCGAAGAGGAGCGTCCGATCAGAGGAATGACCTCATTGGCCTGAGAATCGCTCCTGTTTTAGCCACCTTATGCCAACTCACGGGAGTTGGGTCCACGTATTTACCTTACAGGAAACGTCGCCACCACCTACTTCATTCTGGAATCTCCACCGCGTACACGGTTAGTCAAAGTGGTTTTCGGTATCGACAGAGAGTATGTCCATATCCGATCCCGGTCTCTTTGCCAACCAATCGTTATTATAACACCGCGGTCATTTAAAAATAGTTTATACTTTTAAGACCAGAATATAATCCATTTCAAACCGTAATATTACGATATCATTTCTTCTTTTAAAACCCAAAACAATATGATATCGTTTATCCCAAATAAAATTATTCCTTTCCAAAAAATTATGTCACTTTTTATTATTTAATATCCCATGTAACCAATATTCTGTTTGTAACTTTCAACATAATTCTTCGAAAATCCATAGCATTTTAAAACCATTATTTTCAAAACTAAATGGTTTGGATATTCAACGGTATGCGAATAAAAAAAAAGTTTAACTTTACTGTTGCTTTATAAAGAAATAAATTACATGGCTTTCCAAATATTTCTTCTTTTAAAGTTAAACCAAAATCCAAAATATTACTTCAAGTCGCAAAACCATTTCAATTTTATATATATTTATATCCATTTTGGAGCATTAATATTTCAACTAAAGTTGGATTTTTATCCTTTCAAAAATCAATATTCTATTAATTAATCTTGACCATTCACATAAAATCCATAATTAATAAGACTTCAATTTCTAGTAAAATATATATATATATATATATATATTTCCAAATTCAATTTTTACTAGAATATTCATTTCAAAATATTTTGGGAAAAAAAATCCAATTATAAATATCATATCTTTAAAATTTCCAACTTAATATTTAAACATAGGATATAATCATCAAACTCCATTTTCTTAATTTTCTTCCATTTTTAATAAAGAAATTTATTCACCTTTTAATTTCAAAATTTCAACTTCATATGCATATAACTATGGAAGAAAACATTTATTCAGTATAAAATTTAAGATTTTTATAAACCGTATTCCATCCAAACCATAGAAATCACATTAAAAATAGTTATATATAGACCACGGTGTCTGTATATAGTTTTCTATCCTATGGTCAAGTGATACGGATATTTATCATTTCAATCCGCAATTTAAAAAAATAAAACTGCGGTTGTATATCATTTCAAACCGCAATCCCGAATGAAATGAAAAATGCATACTAACTTGCAGTTTAATGATATCAAATAAAACATCCCTTCAATAACACATCCATCATCCAATCACAAACATCAAGCAATATCAATCAATAACAATTATATATATGATCATATATAACAGGTGATAACTGGCAGTTTATTCAAATTAAATTTTTCAACTATTAATCTAACAATTTATATTCAGTGATAATTGACATAACTGTTAACTAGCAGTTCATATGCAACCAAAAATTTCTAACAGCCAATTAACACGCAATAAATCAATTAAATTAACAGTTACATTCAATAAAATGCAATTCAACAGATATGAATGAAATAACATGCCAAAAGCTCATAAATAAATTTCTATTCATTTCTAAAATTTATTTAACAAACATAAAAGCTTCTAGTAGTTGTGAGTGGGTTAAAACACTCACCTTTTGAATTTAAATTGAATTCAAATCCAATTTAAACCCAAAAATTGGACAGTCTCCAAATTCATCCAAACCAGTGCCAAAACGTCAGAAATTCCGATACGATCCCAGCAAAACAAACCGCGCGTGAATCCGAGCTCGTATGCAAAAGTTATGAAAATTTGAAAAATGAAAAATTCTGGTCCTGGGTCAACTTCGGGTTCGACTTCGGGGCGCCGCCTCATTTCCCCGATGCTTGCTTGGAGTTTTCGCCAAAACGACCCGGAGCGACCCGAGTCATTTTCTTCCTGACCCGAAGTTGCTCTAGGGTTTTCTCCTCTGAAACCCGAAGCGCGACCAGAAGCTGCTGCAGATCCACAATTTTTTTTTTTTTTTTTTTTTTTTTGAAATAAAATTTTGGAATTTGGGAATTAGGTTTTCTGCCATTGGAATGAGGAGTTGAGAAGGAGATGTACGTATAGAAAAATGAAAATAAGGAGTGGCTAGGGTTTATAATCGCAAATATATAGACAGATAAAAGAAGGCTAGGTGGGTACGGATAACGAACGTGCTAAACGATAGTTGGCCCAAAAAGCCCGTTCTGCCTCCGGAGTCGAATTTGTTAAAACTATATATCCAAATAGGTGTTTCAAAATATTCTGAACGCGATGGAAAAAGTTTCGCAACCAAATTCGATCGTATGAAGAAGTTATGCTAAAAAAATAAAAATTTCAAATTGATTACAAAATGCGTAAATTTCAAGGCGTTTCGAGTCCGTACGATCAAACGACAAGTCCGATCGCAACGAAACTTGAAACATTATTATAATTCACCGTTACGGATCCGATGAAACTAGTTTCGTCGAAATCCGAGTCCGTGACAAAAATGGCTATTTTTAATATTTATTAAATAAATTAAAATAAATCATAAAATCCAAATTTTCTTTCAACTTTAAATATTGGCCAAATTTCATTACTTATATAATCCAATCAATTCCAAATAATTTAGCAAGCTTGGATGTGAATTAAAATTTATAAGTATATAAATTTCGCAGTGTTAACCTCTGCGTTTTCTTATTATTTGGGAATTATAAATTTTATTCGCAAAACCCAATTATTTAATCATATACTTATACTCTCATCTTAAATCTAATTATATAAATAACTTGATTTCTATTATCCAACTCAAAATATATCAATTATTCTCCAACTACATAGTTAACGTTTCTTTTATATATCACTGTGGTAATATTTCAAAATGTTCATCTTTTGTTTGCATAAATTACTGTATTTAGATAAAATTATAATTTTGGTAACTTATCACATAAATAACTTAAAACCTCAACTAATACATTCCACCTTTGTTTCATCTTATTCATTCACTCATCAATATTCCGTACTAACTACAAAATTTAGTGTATTCCTTTAAATTGATCAAAATAAGACTTATCAACTAATAGAAAGATTTACGTACAAAATTTATTGTCATACATCTAATTTACAAGCCTATACTTAATTATTATCCTACAATACGTTTTACGTTACTATAATGTTCATTCTTCCGTTCCTACGTTTCTATAAATTTATTCATTTATAATTTATTTAACGCAACACTTAATCTACACCTATTGCGATGTTTCAAATTTACTTGAATGAACAATTTCTTTACTTAAAATAGTTGTTGTAAACTCTTAATTCCACATTTATAAGTGTATTATTATTTTCACTCAAATATTATATATATATATAGAGTATTGGGTTTTTATTTAATCATCATTTATCATATATATTAATTAATTAAATTCAATACTTAAGTCTGACTAAATTTATTCCCCAAATACACATTTACATTTCTCAACCAATAAATATAACCAATCAAATTCTCATTTTATTGAACCTTGGTCAATTCCACACGTTAATTTTACTTAAAGTCTCAATTAATTAATTTACCTCGGTTTCATTACCTTATTACCTTATATGCATAATTGACATGGTTATATCTTCCATTACATCAATAATTTATCATTTCATTTCTATGCAATATATACTCATCTTATTCCATTTATTTGGTTACTGCATTGAAATCTATTTATTAACCAATACTAACGTTATTATCATAAAAAAAAAAATTTGATTCCCAATTTTATTCAATACTTAGAACAAAAATTTTCACATTAAATCAAATCCTTCTATTCAAACCAAGTATCATGCTATGATAATATTTTACGTTGGTTACACTGAAAAAAATCAACTTTTTATCGTTATCAATTAAACATACATTAATTGCACAAATTAAAGGAATTAATTGCCATTTATCAAATTAAATTTTTCATACATCAATCTATTTCATCTAAATCCTTACCTATGAATATTGCAACCTTTAATTCCATTAAATACCAATTAACCCAAATTATTTCATTTATTCTAAGTCATATCACTAAAATAATTCATCATAATAAACTTAAAATCTATACGTTTATTGATTTATTTCTATTTGTCTTATGTTAAATTCTAAATTTAGTAAGACAACCTAAAGTACTCCACTCAATCGACAGTCCCTTTCAATTGTTAATACGTACTTAAATTTCTACAGTTGCCTTCCATCTGCACTTCCGTTACTATGATAAAAATTAGTAACGTTTATGCCATCAATCCATCATAATTACTTACCCTTAATTGAGTTTGATTTCCAAATAAATTTGCTGACCCTTAATTAGACAATTTATAAAAGTTTGTCATCATACCTATAGTTCTACGCTTATGCTATGTCTTAAATTTCAATAAATTTATAAATTTTGAGATGTTCATTAGGGTTTACAAATTTATTGACTTGCAATAACAGGGTTTCTTAATCTATTCAATTTATCGTTCACAATCTTTTATTGCATTAAATTGGTTTAATATTCCCATATTAAATTTTATGTACAGGTAAGAATTTTTCTTTCTTTCTCTACTTAATTCATTTGAATTTTATTCAAATGTCTTTAAATAGGTTTCTAAGTCACTTCTATATAATTTATTCTAGCCTTCATTTTAATACTTATCTACCACCTTTATTCTTTCAACTAAAATAAATTACAAAATCCTATTAAACAAACAATTTTAAATGGTCGAACTTAACGGGTCGTTACACTCTCCCCCACTCAAAACTTTTCGTCCCCGAAAAGGGAAAGGAAGGGAGAAGGAAGAATAAAACAGTATATCTAATTTCAAATATTAACTTATAACAATAATTTACTAAATTAATTTCCTTTAATGAAATACACTTGTTTTATAATCATTATGTCTTTTAATACTTGAACTATTAAAGTTGGAAAAATATCTTTAACCAAATTCTAAGTCCAAAATTTACGAAAATTTTTGGCAGAGTCTCCTTTGTACGGAGGGACTCTGGAGAAAATATAATATCCAAATATACAAATATATTACATATATTATCCAAAATAAAATATCCCAACACGGGAAAATATATAAAATAGCGCTTTATACGTAATCCGGAAACGTACCTATTTGTCGGGCAATACGCTTATTATTTTGGAACCAAAAGCAGTAGCAGTTGCTTCCAACCCCTGTATTCACTTATAAAATCTAGAAGTTAAATATCTATATTACAGTGAAATGTTTGGGTAGATTCAATCATTCATATCCAAATCAAATGCAACAACCATAAATTTTAACAAACGGCACACACCACAAACCACAATCATTCAATCAACAACCGTTAGTTGTTCGGGTTCAAATTATGAAATTTTACGGAGTGAGAAATAACTATCAAGTGCATCCGTTACTCAACAGTCTTAGATGGAATAGAGATAGATTATTGTTCCTCCAACAACTCCAAAATTCCTTACCCAACAACCATACATCAACCAAACAATTCAAATCAACACCACAATAGCTTATTATACATTTATTTCATGCTTCAGTGGTTTTATTTTCTTTCTTTCATTTATGGAGGGATTTCTTTGTTTCTTACAATTTTCATTTCCCATTTGTTACAAAATTCATTATATTGTATTCCAATTTATTGACTAAGGTTTATATCATCTATTTATACTACTTACCCTTTCTTATATAGTAAAATTTCCAATTTAACTTAAGTTTATACAATTAATTCTCATTTATAACAGCAAATTTATTGAATACCTTAATTACCTCAAGCTTCACTTGTAAGATTTCCCCTTACATTTTCTTACTAACATTGCAACTTTTATTATATGGTAAGTTATGTATGTTTAAGAATGCAAGTGAAAATTTACAAGTTTCTTCTCAATTCCTTTTTATTTATTAATGGTTCAATAAATATATATTCGTTTTATAAATTACAATTTCAACTTACCCTTAATTTCATTCCTTTATTTAATGTTTACGTTTTATTATATTTAATTACAGTAACCCTCTACTTACACTTAAATTATTAACCTTAAAACCTCCATTTTTATAAATAAAGGATCTTATTAATTCATTATCTAGGGTTTACAGACATTTATTTATATTACCTACTTTTTATTATATTACTAGTAGCATTTTAAAACATACTTAAGTTTATAACCGTACACATCAATCTTTATTTATTAAAGAATTTCATTTTATTTACTTAAGTTAAAATCACCTATTAATAATACTCACCTTTAATTTGGGTAAAATTTCAATTATCACTTAAGTTTATACCAATAAATTCTTATTATAACAGTAATTTATTGAATACTTCATTTTTCCTAAATTCCTACTTGTAAAATATTCAATTCCAGTTTCTCATTTAACACTTCAACTTTTATATTTGGGTAAGTTATTTATGTTAAGGAAATTGCAATTGAACTTATACAAGTTTAATCTCCATTCTTTTAATTAAATTTAATGTTTATTCATATTACCCTTTGTCTCATATGTATGCAAATTCCTCTTTATAGCTTTGCAGTTATTCTCTTATTTCAATTAGAGGTTTCAATTCATTCATTCTTCAATAAATCTTTTCCATTATTTATCAGTTAAAAACTTTTACTTCCCTTATCCCTAGCATTAACTTTCTTACTTAATATTTCACTAACAAAGTTTAAACAATTAATTAACGGAAAAATTTAGAATTAAATACCGGGTCAAATTTTAATCTATTTCAAAATAATAGATAAATAAGTTCTTACAACTTTTATATCTCTAATTATATTTAGAACAATAAAAGAAAATTTTTAGAAAATTTCAAAAATAAATCTGCAGTAGAATTTACTACAGTGGCCTTTCCCCTTCGAAACTCGAAAATGAAAGTTGATGATGCGGCCGTCATCACCGAATTTATTTTCCAGCGACAGAGAGGAAAGTACAGAATTTAATTCTTTTCCAAAATCTTCTTTAAAACAATTCTTCCAATTTATACGAAATATTTATATAAGAAAATACTTATAAACCAAATCAATAAATTTCACAAATTCTTTGAAAGCAAATTTTCAAAAATCCCGGACTTAAGTTCTAAATCTCCAAATTTGGTTTATTATAATTTCACTTAGCTTCAGTTATTATAAATATTTTTATTGCCTAACATCCAATCTATAGCAACCAAATATATATATATATCTTTATAAAACTATTTTTATATATAGAAATATAATAGGCAAATTATTTCATTCACCTATATTAAAAACAAATATTATGTCGGTCTGTCCTATTAAGTGTTTAGAAATCCCTATTGATGACATAGCGTCCCATGCATCAACCAGAATTTATAAATACAAAGCGGAACAGATTAACACAATATTAAAATCTTTTTATTAATACTAACAAGTACGCTCTCTCTTATATATACACTCAGCGACTCCCATAGGATATTTCTACCCTATTAACAAAGAGTCAAACCCCACAAAGCCAAGGTTTATCGCTAAACCAAAGCTCTGATACCAACTGTAACATCCCGCCTTTTTGCACACTTTAAACCGACACACGTGCCAATTCAAAGCATACGCAAGGGCGGATTGTTATGGGGTAAATAAGAAAAACAGAGAAGAAATAAAACAAAAACAGAATCTCACAGCGGAAGGATAAAATATAATAACAAATATACAGTTCATAAACAGTTTACAAAAGCTTGATTCTTCTTTTACAATAAATATCAGAGTTACACATACCAATACAAGCAATGCAGCGGAATAGAAAGAGTGTGGTGTAATACTATATATAACATAATACTTATTCTTCGTCTTCGTCCTCCAAAGCTAAAATCTGCTATCCTGAAATGCTCGGACTGACCCGAGCGAATTTGAATAGACAAAAACACCCGAGTCAGACTAGAATATCTTATGTGAGTTAAATAAACAGAATATAAATATGAGTACAGTAACTCAAGAGATGTTCGGGATTTACATCTCCTAAGGATCCGTTAAACTATTTACTATGTAGTATATTGCGCTATTATAATAGTGTCTATTTATAAAATAAACTTACTTTTAAATAGCGTTAAGGCTTTACATTTTCCACCTTAACACGTAATAGTCCCAGTAGTCCGTCCAATATCATAGCCCCTCCTGATCGGGAAGCCACTAGAGGATACCACACGGGCTACGGGAGAAAACCAAACTCGTACAAGGCGCGATATGGTAGGTGACACGGCACAACTAGGCAATGCCAGGGTAGATATACCAATTGCTATCCAGGCTGGTGGAAACGCGTAGCCGCAGTTACCGCCCACCTCGGACTAACTCCCCAAAATCAAAATATAGAAGTGGCCACTGAATCAAATCCAAGTCAAATTATAATATCGAAGAGGAGCGTCCGATCAGAGGAATGACCTCATTGGCCTGAGAATCGCTCCTGTTTTAGCCACCTTATGCCAACTCACGGGAGTTGGGTCCACGTATTTACCTTACAGGAAACGTCGCCACCACCTACTTCATTCTGGAATCTCCACCGCGTACACGGTTAGTCAAAGTGGTTTTCGGTATCGACAGAGAGTATGTCTATATCCGATCCCGGTCTCTTTGCCAACCAATCGTTATTATAACACCGCGGTCATTTAAAAATAGTTTATACTTTTAAGACCAGAATATAATCCATTTCAAACCGTAATATTACGATATCATTTCTTCTTTTAAAACCCAAAACAATATGATATCGTTTATCCCAAATAAAATTATTCCTTTCCAAAAAATTATGTCACTTTTTATTATTTAATATCCCATGTAACCAATATTCTGTTTGTAACTTTCAACATAATTCTTCGAAAATCCATAGCATTTTAAAACCATTATTTTCAAAACTAAATGGTTTGGATATTCAACGGTATGCGAATAAAAAAAAAGTTTAACTTTACTGTTGCTTTATAAAGAAATAAATTACATGGCTTTCCAAATATTTCTTCTTTTAAAGTTAAACCAAAATCCAAAATATTACTTCAAGTCGCAAAACCATTTCAATTTTATATATATTTATATCCATTTTGGAGCATTAATATTTCAACTAAAGTTGGATTTTTATCCTTTCAAAAATCAATATTCTATTAATTAATCTTGACCATTCACATAAAATCCATAATTAATAAGACTTCAATTTCTAGTAAAATATATATATATATATATATATATATTTCCAAATTCAATTTTTACTAGAATATTCATTTCAAAATATTTTGGGGAAAAAAATCCAATTATAAATATCATATCTTTAAAATTTCCAACTTAATATTTAAACATAGGATATAATCATCAAACTCCATTTTCTTAATTTTCTTCCATTTTTAATAAAGAAATTTATTCACCTTTTAATTTCAAAATTTCAACTTCATATGCATATAACTATGGAAGAAAACATTTATTCAGTATAAAATTTAAGATTTTTATAAACCGTATTCCATCCAAACCATAGAAATCACATTAAAAATAGTTATATATAGACCACGGTGTCTGTATATAGTTTTCTATCCTATGGTCAAGTGATACGGATATTTATCATTTCAATCCGCAATTTAAAAAAATAAAACTGCGGTTGTATATCATTTCAAACCGCAATCCCGAATGAAATGAAAAATGCATACTAACTTGCAGTTTAATGATATCAAATAAAACATCCCTTCAATAACACATCCATCATCCAATCACAAACATCAAGCAATATCAATCAATAACAATTATATATATGATCATATATAACAGGTGATAACTGGCAGTTTATTCAAATTAAATTTTTCAACTATTAATCTAACAATTTATATTCAGTGATAATTGACATAACTGTTAACTAGCAGTTCATATGCAACCAAAAATTTCTAACAGCCAATTAACACGCAATAAATCAATTAAATTAACAGTTACATTCAATAAAATGCAATTCAACAGATATGAATGAAATAACATGCCAAAAGCTCATAAATAAATTTCTATTCATTTCTAAAATTTATTTAACAAACATAAAAGCTTCTAGTAGTTGTGAGTGGGTTAAAACACTCACCTTTTGAATTTAAATTGAATTCAAATCCAATTTAAACCCAAAAATTGGACAGTCTCCAAATTCATCCAAACCAGTGCCAAAACGTCAGAAATTCCGATACGATCCCAGCAAAACAAACCGCGCGTGAATCCGAGCTGGTATGCAAAAGTTATGAAAATTTGAAAAATGAAAAATTCTGGTCCTGGGTCAACTTCGGGTTCGACTTCGGGGCGCCGCCTCATTTCCCCGATGCTTGCTTGGAGTTTTCGCCAAAACGACCCGGAGCGACCCGAGTCATTTTCTTCCTGACCCGAAGTTGCTCTAGGGTTTTCTCCTCTGAAACCCGAAGCGCGACCAGAAGCTGCTGCAGATCCACAATTTTTTTTTTTTTTTTTTTTTTTTTTTTTTGAAATAAAATTTTGGAATTTGGGAATTAGGTTTTCTGCCATTGGAATGAGGAGTTGAGAAGGAGATGTACGTATAGAAAAATGAAAATAAGGAGTGGCTAGGGTTTATAATCGCAAATATATAGACAGATAAAAGAAGGCTAGGTGGGTACGGATAACGAACGTGCTAAACGATAGTTGGCCCAAAAAGCCCGTTCTGCCTCCGGAGTCGAATTTGTTAAAACTATATATCCAAATAGGTGTTTCAAAATATTCTGAACGCGATGGAAAAAGTTTCGCGACCAAATTCGATCGTATGAAGAAGTTATGCTAAAAAAATAAAAATTTCAAATTGATTACAAAATGCGTAAATTTCAAGGCGTTTCGAGTCCGTACGATCAAACGACAAGTCCGATCGCAACGAAACTTGAAACATTATTATAATTCACCGTTACGGATCCGATGAAACTAGTTTCGTCGAAATCCGAGTCCGTGACAAAAATGGCTATTTTTAATATTTATTAAATAAATTAAAATAAATCATAAAATCCAAATTTTCTTTCAACTTTAAATATTGGCCAAATTTCATTACTTATATAATCCAATCAATTCCAAATAATTTAGCAAGCTTGGATGTGAATTAAAATTTATAAGTATATAAATTTCGCAGTGTTAACCTCTGCGTTTTCTTATTATTTGGGAATTATAAATTTTATTCGCAAAACCCAATTATTTAATCATATACTTATACTCTCATCTTAAATCTAATTATATAAATAACTTGATTTCTATTATCCAACTCAAAATATATCAATTATTCTCCAACTACATAGTTAACGTTTCTTTTATATATCACTGTGGTAATATTTCAAAATGTTCATCTTTTGTTTGCATAAATTACTGTATTTAGATAAAATTATAATTTTGGTAACTTATCACATAAATAACTTAAAACCTCAACTAATACATTCCACCTTTGTTTCATCTTATTCATTCACTCATCAATATTCCGTACTAACTACAAAATTTAGTGTATTCCTTTAAATTGATCAAAATAAGACTTATCAACTAATAGAAAGATTTACGTACAAAATTTATTGTCATACATCTAATTTACAAGCCTATACTTAATTATTATCCTACAATACGTTTTACGTTACTATAATGTTCATTCTTCCGTTCCTACGTTTCTATAAATTTATTCCTTTATAATTTATTTAACGCAACACTTAATCTACACCTATTGCGATGTTTCAAATTTACTTGAATGAACAATTTCTTTACTTAAAATAGTTGTTGTAAACTCTTAATTCCACATTTATAAGTGTATTATTATTTTCACTCAAATATTATATATATATATAGAGTATTGGGTTTTTATTTAATCATCATTTATCATATATATTAATTAATTAAATTCAATACTTAAGTCTGACTAAATTTATTCCCCAAATACACATTTACATTTCTCAACCAATAAATATAACCAATCAAATTCTCATTTTATTGAACCTTGGTCAATTCCACACGTTAATTTTACTTAAAGTCTCAATTAATTAATTTACCTCGGTTTCATTACCTTATTACCTTATATGCATAATTGACATGGTTATATCTTCCATTACATCAATAATTTATCATTTCATTTCTATGCAATATATACTCATCTTATTCCATTTATTTGGTTACTGCATTGAAATCTATTTATTAACCAATACTAACGTTATTATCATAAAAAAAAAAATTTGATTCCCAATTTTATTCAATACTTAGAACAAAAATTTTCACATTAAATCAAATCCTTCTATTCAAACCAAGTATCATGCTATGATAATATTTTACGTTGGTTACACTGAAAAAAATCAACTTTTTATTGTTATCAATTAAACATACATTAATTGCACAAATTAAAGGAATTAATTGCCATTTATCAAATTAAATTTTTCATACATCAATCTATTTCATCTAAATCCTTACCTATGAATATTGCAACCTTTAATTCCATTAAATACCAATTAACCCAAATTATTTCATTTATTCTAAGTCATATCACTAAAATAATTCATCATAATAAACTTAAAATCTATACGTTTATTGATTTATTTCTATTTGTCTTATGTTAAATTCTAAATTTAGTAAGACAACCTAAAGTACTCCACTCAATCGACAGTCCCTTTCAATTGTTAATACGTACTTAAATTTCTACAGTTGCCTTCCATCTGCACTTCCGTTACTATGATAAAAATTAGTAACGTTTATGCCATCAATCCATCATAATTACTTACCCTTAATTGAGTTTGATTTCCAAATAAATTTGCTGACCCTTAATTAGACAATTTATAAAAGTTTGTCATCATACCTATAGTTCTACGCTTATGCTATGTCTTAAATTTCAATAAATTTATAAATTTTGAGATGTTCATTAGGGTTTACAAATTTATTGACTTGCAATAACAGGGTTTCTTAATCTATTCAATTTATCGTTCACAATCTTTTATTGCATTAAATTGGTTTAATATTCCCATATTAAATTTTATGTACAGGTAAGAATTTTTCTTTCTTTCTCTACTTAATTCATTTGAATTTTATTCAAATGTCTTTAAATAGGTTTCTAAGTCACTTCTATATAATTTATTCTAGCCTTCATTTTAATACTTATCTACCACCTTTATTCTTTCAACTAAAATAAATTACAAAATCCTATTAAACAAACAATTTTAAATGGTCGAACTTAACGGGTCGTTACATAAAATAATCAATAATTTAAAACATTATTAAATAAACAATAATAATTAATCCTCAAACATTATTATAATAAATAATTATTAACTTCCAAAACATTATTAATAAATAGTTATTATTAATTCCAAGACATTATTGATAAATAATAATAATTATCTCCACATTATTAATTATTTAAATTAAAAAAATTTAACAATATTAAATATTGATAAATAACTTTGAATAATATTAAATATAAATAAACAAAATTTAAACATTTTTTAACAATAAATAAAAAATTCGAAACATTATTAAATAATACTAAAACAACTTTAGAATATTGTAGAATAATTATTAAATAACTTTAGTATATTATAAAATAATAATTAAAAAACTTCCAAACAATATTAAATAATATTAAAATATCTATAAACCATTTCTCAAAATATTAGAAAAGACAAATAAATAAATAAATTAGAGTGAACAGGAAGTTTCAAAGTCAATTTTAAACAAAATGTTTAAGAAAACCCAAAAGTCAGATTTAAAATCATTCTCTTAATCAAAACCATATCTAGGCCCAACGACAATTAATAGTTTTTCAAAATACTAGTTTGAGGCCAACAGCTATCAAGTACTTAACCAATGTTGTTATTGATTTTTATCACTACAAGATTAAGTTCAACATATAACAATGCCCTAACCAATAGTGCTAAACAATCAAGATGCTGTAACTAACAATATGTATAACAGAGATGTAACTGAAGTTGAATCAACATGTATATATAACTGGAAATAAAAATCAATATGGTGAGAAATCCAGATTTCTCAATATATTTCCTGTATTCCACTTTTAAACGACAATCACATCTTAAAGAGGATATTTAATCAATCACAAACAATGCAATTTATCTACTATATAACAAACTGATTTATCCAAAGAGGTGAGTTACACTTATCAAAATTCTAGTTATCGTCAAAGTGTTCTGATTCGTCTAAAATCGAACAACGTTCGTTTTTAGCCGAAATTCCTACAAGCTCTAAATTCCGTGAATCTAGTTCCAAAATGTAGACAACAATTCCATGATTACAATGTGACTGATCGCATTTGATTCGGACCTAGTATGAGAGAGATATTAATTTTACAAGTTATTTGAATAAATTAAAACGATTAATTCCTTTAACTACTTTACTAATTACATTACCCTCACTTGATCCTTTCTTCCTTATCCAAACATGCACATTGTTACGTGTACATGACCATGTACCACTCTTTGTACACACATGCCTCAAATCCATCAACCACTCGACAAAACGCAAATCCGACTCCATTGGCAAGCTTCTCTTCGAATTCACCATCCACTGGGCATCACGACTTCACCTCCGCGAGCTCCCTCCAATTCGCGTCCTGACCATACCTGATAGCCCTCTCCCAACATCGGACCACCCAAGACAAGGCAAGAGCTTCCGTTTTGGCTACAAGGTGCTATTCCACACCATGAATTCAAATCTACACTCGAGTCAAGCTAAATTTTCCTATAATTCACAAGAATCTAAACCTTAGCCTACGAACCTCTCACAACGTCCACTGTCAAACTCAAAAAAGTGATGCAGCACCCCAAACTAAGCCCATGAATGTATAGATCTCACCATTTCAATTTTAAAGATTTAAGTTTTCTATTTTTTTGATTTTTTCTTGAATTGCTTTGATTTTCAAAAGAAGAAGGATTTATGGTTATTCTTTGATCAGTGATAGAGAGGGAACAAAATAATATAAGAGGATGTTGCTTGTACGAATTGTTATGAGTTAAGTTTATACTTATATTTTTTGGCATTTAGCTGCCCAGAATTCCGTTCGCGTATGAACAATGAGCGACAAAATAAAAATACGGTCACATTTGGAACTATGACGTAACCGAAAAACAAGAATAATATACACTAGTTATTTGATTCTAAAAAACCATAAAAACATTGTCGTTTACCAATAAATCATCAAAAGAAAATTTCAATATTTTTCAAATTAAAAATAATGGAAAAATCAAATTAATTAAATTAAAAAAACGTCAATAAAAATGGATTCGTAAAAAAATAGAAAAAAGTATGATTATTTATTTGAACCATTTATTATTGCAAAAAAATTTACATATTGAATTCACCTTTATTAATTATTAATTCACAAGGAGTTAAATAAGACCATTTTATTAATAAAATTAACACTCAATTATAAATCCTGTTATCTAAATCATTATTCAAATATTAAGTTCACAATTTAAATATTTAAATAATCTATATGTTTGAATTAAAGTTATTTAGCTTAAAAACCAAATTATTTTAATATTTAAAGCAAAATAAATATTCAAAATCAAATGCCAAAATTCTGGGTTGTTACAAATAGTTCGACTATTTTGGAAGGAAAGAAAATGTAGAAGGGTATATGCGACTTAGGTTGTTGAGATGAAGAGAATGAATGGTAACTTCTGGTTCATAAAAAGACATCAGAAATGATAATTATATAAAATACTAAAAGATATTTAATATGGAATGAGAAATATGATTTTTATTCCAAATGTATTTTCGTATAGAAATATTTTCTACGAAAGCCATTTCTTCAGTTCCAGATATTTGATATGAAACTCTTAACTGTAAACAAATTAGCATGTATAAATAAAATCTTAGGATAAATAGTTGAATGGTCTTCGTATTTATATGCTATTACAGTAATGGAAGAATTAATAGTAGCATACCATATAACACTTCTTAGTGGACGAGTCAAGTTATGAGAAATTATTTTTGTAAATGTACCAAATATTATTTATGAAATAATAACTTTTCTCTGTGTTAATGAAAATGGACATGGTTTTATTTCGATATGAATATTATGAGTATTCGGTATAACGTAAAACTAGAAAAATTGTTTTTGTTTTGTAGCAAAGATGAAGCATTAGAAAATAGAAAATCATAAAAAAAACTTATACAATTATTTTGGAATTATAGAGTACGCTATAATTTTGAGAGAATAATTCTTTAATCATATGATTGCGAATCATATGGTACCGATAAATTAAATCCAAAACAATTAAGATAAAAACACCCATTCAGTGGGAGTGACATAAGGGCTGGTAAACTCTTAGGATTGATATATATATATTTATATATATAATGTACATACTTGTAGGTCTAATGGTACCAAAATGGTTCCATATACTTCATTAAATTCATCGATGAATTGCAAACATAAACATGTGTATTTGATGCACATGTTGAAAGGGAGTGCGAATTAAGGACCTTAAGGCCAATTTAACGCTAGAGGGGGGGGGGGTCAATAGTGTTTAATGAATTCTAATACTTATATGGACTAATTTAAAAATTATGATATAAACAAATGCAAAACTTAGTCACAGAACAATCACAAAATCAAACACAGATGTAGAAAGTAAATAAAAAGCAGCAAAGGGAAAGAACACACCGGATACGGAGTTACCCTACATCCAGCCTTGTAGCAGGGAAAACACCTCATACAGATTTTTATTATACCAATGTCGAGATTACGTTTCTCAATTTCTAAAGCCCTTGAGGTACCCCCATCTCATGAGTCCAGAACAAACTCTCTTGATTTATGGGACACAAGATCACCCAATTGATTTCCCGGCACAACCACCGATCGATAAAATTTTGATTACAAATTGATCCTATAACTCTGCATAACGCTTTGATCTTCGAGAGAGGACAGAGAATCAAACAAAAATGAGATTCTAATTGGTTCACTTAAGAATTCGGTAGAATTTTGGCACGATAAATTTTAGAATATGGATTTGCGGAGAAGAAGAAGTGAATAAAATAAGAAAATAGTTAGTTAAAAAATTCATTTGTGAAGGCTATTTATAAAGCACTAATGGTCATACCCATTCATGATAAGATTTAAATGAATAGACACTTCTTTTGAAAATTGAAACTTTTGAATTCAACAGCCACCATATCGACATGGGGTATCCCATGGTGTCGACATCCCTAGTTAAAAAACAATGTAAAATTTGTTTTGAAAATGAAGTTTAAAACAAGAGTTTATTTTAAAACAAAACAAATAATATTTTAAGGCTAAAACATCTTTTTGAAAATCATTTTTTAAGATAATTTTAAGGCTAAAATATTCTGAAAAGCAGTTTTGAGAATCATTTTGAAAAACCATTTTGAAGTTATTTTTCAAGCTTCTTCCTGTAGAATATCTCATCACCTCAGGACTCGAGAACTTGTACAAAACCAGGATGTTCGTGGGTTTGTAAGCCACTTGTCGTTGGTTTTAAGCTACTTGTCATGGGTTTGTAAGCTACTAAGAAGGTATAAATAGATTCCATCTCAAATGAAACTTGGAATGAAGATTTCCGTGCTATTATGAAGTTTTAACAAAAATTAGACACTTATCTTTAAATCTTGATCTTGATACTCGTGAGTCTTCAAATTTGATTTCTTCATTCTTGTTCTTTACACAGTAAAGTCTTCAATAATCAGTAACTGTCTTATATATATATATATATATCCTGCATAATAACATTCATGTATATCTAGACAATAGTGTTAGTATATAAGTTATAATAAAATAAGTTACAAAGGTTATTGTCATCAAAACCACTATCTCTAGTTCCTAACAATCTTTCCCTTTTTGATGATGACAATCTTAAAATATACTTACCACTTCGATCATACCGTAACTCCCCCTTACACCAACTCCCTCTTACTCCAAGCCTACTATTTTTAATAACTTCTCCCCCTTTGTCATCAACAAAAAATAACCTATAAACCTTGAACTTAATAGACAATGAGATAAACAAACATATGACATAACAATAATAACTTTGTATGACTGAAATTTAGCATCCTAAGTTAAATGGAATTCAAGAATTTATACATCAAACGTTGTTTTTAAAAGAACATTAATTAAGATAACACTTATATACAAATTATAAACTAATATACAATTAATAAAACAAAAATCGCTTAGAGGACCCTTAACTATTGGTAATTTATGGACCGAACAATTTGGATAGTAGAGATAAAAGTTTCCACGTTGTTCAGCTAAATTCCCATTAGCATCAAAAACGACCTCTCCAATGCAAATTACACCATCGTCTCTGTCCATATGAACATCCGAATTCGACAGTGATGTTCTTCTTCTTAATCCTCTTGTGATTCTTCTAGAGGCCCTTCTTCTTCTTCTTCAGAATCCATGGCTTGTGATGATTCTTCGATAACAATGGGATTGGCATGGTTATCCATAAGCAATTTTTGTAAATTCCTAAGGATTCTGCCTTGCCTATATTGTTCTCTAGCCATTCGCAGTTGACTTACTTGAATCTCTATCATCATCTGAAGCAAATCTTTCATCTTCTCTTGCAATTTGATGACTCGTACGTGTGTGGATCGTTGAAAAAGGCCAGAATGAGGAGAAGTGGGTGAAGATGGTTCATTATTAGAAGAGGAAGCCATTAATTTACTGTTTTATAAGTTTATTACAGAGAATAGAACAGAGAAAAGGAGTAAAAATCAAAACATATAAATATGTAAATTAATAACTAATTTTAGAGGCAAATTTAAATTTGAAAATCTCGGTCAGTATGTCGACATAGGGGGAAGGGTCATGTCTACATGCCTAGTTTAATTGAGAAATTTTTATTTATATTAATTATTGACTATACTTGTATTATTTATAATTTATATTTCAGTTAATTAACATATACCTAATTCTCATCTAAATTTAGTAAAGTTTTGTTCAGTTAATGGTTTGGTTAATGTATCAGCAATTTGTTTTTAGTATTAATATATTCAAGAGTTATGACTTCTTTACTTATATTATCTCTAAGAAAATGATGTCTAATATCAATATGTTTTGCTCTAGCATGACGTGTTGGATTCTTAGATAGGTTTATTGCATTAGTATTATCACAATAAATTGGTGAGTTGGTTAGAGTTAATCTGAAATCTTTTAAAGTTTATTGCATATATATTACTTGAGAACAATCCAAAGTAGCAGATATATATTCTGCTTCAGTTGTTGACAAGGATACAGTGTTTTGCTTCTTACTAAACCAGAAAACCAGAGAATGTCCTAGAAAGTAACAAGTTCCACTTGTACTTTTTCGGTCTGATTTACAACCAACGTAATCAACATCACAATATGAAATTAAACCAAATATGTCGTTTTAGGGTAAAATAAACCATAATCTAAAGTATGTTTTACATATCTTAAAATTCTTTTAACAGCTTTTAAGTGAGTTTTTTAGGCTGAGATTGGTATCTGGCACAGAGACAGATACTATGCATGATGTCAGGACGACTTGCTGTTATATAAAGTAGCGAACCAATCATTCCCCTAGATAATTTTTGATCAACATCTTTTGATTTATCTTCTTCACTTGAAGCTACATTAGTTGTCATTGGAGTTGGTTTACCACCAGAAGTGGTCAATCCAAATTTATTAATTAAATACTTAGCATATTTTTCTTGACTAATGAAAATTCCTTTATCTAATTCTTTAATTTGAAGTCCTAAGAAGAAACTTAGTTCTCTTATATGACTCATTTCAAATTCTTTAGTCATTATATCTGAAAATTATTTATTCATTATGTTATTAGTTGATCCAAATATTATATCATTAATATATATTTGTACTAACTAAATATCATTTTGTTTCTTTTAATAAAAAGAGTTGTATCTATTTTAAAAAATTCAAAACCAGATTGTAGTAAATAAGATCTCAGTCTTTCATACCAGGCTCTAGGTGCTTGTTTAAGACCATATAAAGTTTTCTTTAATTTATATACATGATTTGGAAATTTAATATCTTCAAAAAGTGGAGGTTGTTCAACATAAACATCTTCTTTTACAAAACCATTTAGAAAAGCATTTAACATCCATTTGATATAACCTGAAATTAAGCAAGTAGAATCCTGATAGTTTCTAGTCTTGCTACGGGTGCAAAAGTTTCGTCATAATCAGTTCCATCTTCTTGACAATAACCTTGTGTGACTAAACGAGCTTTATTTCTCACGACCTCACCAAGTTCATTCATTTTATTTTTATAAACCCATTTTGTTCCAATTATACTTTTATTCTCAGGTCTAGGAACAAGTTCCCAAACATCATTTCTGGTGAACTGATTCAATTCTTCTTGCATAGCAAGAATCCATGAATCATCAGATGATGCTTCCTTTGAATTTTCAGGTTCAATAGTTGATATAAAAGCTGCATTACTCATACAATTTAGTTAATTTCTTGTTTTAACTATAGATTCAATATTTCCTAGAATATTTTCTACAACATGAGCTTTTAATAGCCTAATTCTTTTATTAGGTTGAATGATTTCACAGTTAGTTTCATTAGGTTCATTATTTAAAGTTACAAGATCTTCTTCATCTTCTATTTGTACAGTATCTTTAAAACTTACATCAAAAGCTACATGCATAGTTTCTTCAAAAGTGCTAGTTCTTAAATTATAAACTTTAAATGCTTTACTTCTATTAGAATATTCGATGAAGATACCTTTACCGGATTTAGGTTCAAATTTATCTAAATTATCTTTTGTGTTAAGAATAAAACACTTACTACCAAAAACTTTAAAATAAGCTACTATGGGTTTCTTATTGTAAAGTAATTCATATGGTGTTTTATTCGTTAATGGTCTAACTAAAATCCTATTTAATAAATAACACGCTGTAGCGACTACTTCAGCCCAAAAGTTTTTAGGTAAGTTACTATCAGAAAGCATTGTTCTAGCACACTCTTGAATCGTTCTATTCTTACGTTCTACCACTCCGTTTTGTTGTGGAGTTCTTGGAAAGGAGAAATTATGAGTAATTCCTTATTGATTATAGAAATTCTCAAAATTTTCATTTTCAAATTCTCCACCATGATCACTATGAATAGTTTTTATTTTTAAAAAAAAATAGATTTTGAATTCTTGTAGCAAAATTTTTAAATAATTCAAAAGCATCACTTTTAAGTTTAAGAACAATTGTGCAAGTATGTTTAGAATAATCATCTACAATTACAAAAACATAGTTTCTGTTATTATTGATTGAACTTGAGATGGACCAAATAAATCTAAATAAAGTAATTCTAGAGGTTTTGAAGTAGAAATCATATCTTTTAATTTAAATGAACTTTTCTTAAGTTTTCCTAATTGGCAAACATCACATATACTATCCACTTTAAAGTTTAACTTGGGAAGACCTCTACCTAAGTCCTAACCTAGATAACAATTTGAAATTTAAATGACCAAATCTTTTATGCCAAATCCAATGGTTACTTGTATTAGCCAAAAGACATAAGTTATCATTTGAAACTTTCATACTAAGGATGTAAATGTTTTTCTTCCTAATTCCTTACAAGATAATATTGGACTTGTTATCTTCGATGTGGCACTTATCTTTTCAAATTTAATTTTAGATCCTTTATCACATAGTTTACTTATACTAAGAAAATTATATTTAAATTCCTAACTAGCAAAATATCAGAAATAAAAGGAGTTTTAGAATTACCGACCTAGGCGGAGTTCAAAAATGGAGATGTAGTAGCCTGTTATTTTCTAAGGTCGACTATCAGTCCCCTCGGAGAACTATGGTGTGCGTTCACACGATGAAGTATCCAAGTGTTTCATACTGTACGTAATTTAGGTGGAAGTTAATCGGTCATGGTCTCGCTTAATTCTGAGTTAGAACGAAAGAGTTATTGCAGTCCGTACAAAAAAAATGGCGGCTTCTGCACTAGGAGGAGTTCAAATATGAGGATGTGGTAGCCTGTTATTTTCCAAGTACAACTGTCAGTCCCCTTGGAGAAGTACAGTGTGCGTTCACACGATGAAGTATCTGAATGTTTCATATTGTCCGTAATTTAGGTCGAAGTTAATCAGTCAAAGTCTCGCTTAATTTCGAGTTAGAACAAAAGAGTTATTGCAGTCCGAACAAAAAAAAACCGGCTTCTACACTAGGCGGAGATCAAATATGGGGATGTGGTAGCCTGTTATTTTCTAAATACTATTGTCAGTCCCCTTGGAGAACTATAACGTGCATTCACACGATAAAGTATCCGAGTGTTCCATACTGTCCGTAACATAGGTTGGAGTTGATCGGTCGAAGTCTCACCTGATTCCGAGTTAGAATGAAGAAGCTACTGCTGTTTGAATAAAAAAATTGGCAGCTTCTGCACTAGGCGGAATTCAAATATGGAGATACGATAGCATGTTATTGTCTAAGTACAACTGTCAGTCTTCATAAAAAATTATAATGTATGTTCAAAATCTTATTTTTCAAATTTATATTAAAATTTAATGTTTTTAATAAATGGGTAAATGGGTTACCCATTTATAACCTTTTTAAAAATGTGTCAACCCAACCCATAACCCATTTTATAATATTCATAAATGGGTTGACCCAACCCATTTATATGTAGGGTAAATGGGTTGGGTTAATGGGTTGGGTCAAATTTTGACAACTCTAGCCTGATCCAATATCTCCCGAAAACTTGCAACTGTACTCGGACACTGGAATAGAACAAATTAAAGTAGCAATAGTTTGGCTCTATGATGAGCTTGTGGATTGTCATTACTCTTTTTTTCTTCATCACTAATTGCTTTTTTTGTTTACCATTGTTTTTTTGTTACTTTGTCCACCCTTGATCAAATTTTTATTAACGGTTCTTCATTAGGAAGCATTCCGCTCTATAGAAGATAATCATAATTTAATGAATATGGTAAAGAAGAACCCAAAGCCATTGATGATTACACTGTATTATGCTAAGATTATCGAGATATTTTGGGTCGTGGACAGTCACCTTTACCAGGCATATGCCTAGCTTAAGCGCTTTACTTTGTAGAAAAGTTATTTTAAGAACTTGACATAGAAGAATTTGCAATTTCTGGCATTGTATCTTTTGTTGGCTGCACTTTAAATGGCCCCTTACGACCATAAGCATAGAATTTCACATTCAGAACTTGAAATCAAGAAATAATGTACTTTAAGGATGACTATTTTCGTTGAGTTTGCTCCTAATAGCAGGGAGATGGTAAGCTTTTCTTGAGAATTCACATTTGTAGTTTTAAGTATTGAGTCATATTATAAGAAAAATGTGGTAACATAATGTAAAAATGACAATGTATGCTATCCTATACTACTATTTTATATGTACGATGCACTTTTGTCACATATCAACAGGTTTTTCTTTGCATTAATAGTTAGTGAAAGGGACTATGCTTCTCATTGGAATACTGATCGCCCTTTATAATTCTGTATGAATATTTGAGTAAATGACTGTAGATAACATTGGACATTTATAAAGAATATGTATGCTAAATGTTAAATAAGAAAATGAAAAATATTAATGACACTGAGAGAATCTAGAAGCAAGATTTTCAGTTTTGATCAATCTCATTTAGTCACATATGTTTTTGGATTGATTTATTGTTTGTTTTTTAATTTTCAGAATATCTGTTAAATTGTCAATATTAAATAAACAAAGCACATTCACAATAATAACAATATAAGCATCTTCATGATATCATTTTTTATACTGAAGTATTGTGATATATGTTTGCACTGGATATGTTATTATTCAATTTAATAAATTTGGTTTGCATACAATAGAAATGCACTGGATGTCAAATTGCATTGGGTTTCATGCTATATGTTTGCAGAATGTGCTAACGATAATTCTTTAAATCATAGTGTATTATTTTGTTCTCAGATTGCAGTCTTGATAATTGATTACTATAGAAGAAGAAGGGAAAAAAAATCACATCTTAGGAACTTAGACTTCGCCTTGCCAAAAGAGTACATAGATTTGCATTTTGGTTAATATTCTTATTATTCCAGACTTCACCATTTTCTTTCTCTAAGTTTAGCTTATTGGTTTTTCTTTCTTGCGTTGATGAGGGTGCCAAGGCTCTACAAATAGTACTATAACCTGAATTAATATCAAAATGTAAACCGTACAATGGCATTCTAAAATTATATATGTGTGTTTGCGCACGCATCTGTGTGTGTAGCTTATCAGTTTTTTTTCTTGCATTAACGAGGGCGCTAAGGTCATACAAATAGCATTAGGGAGGGAGCGAGAGAGGCTAATCATTGGACGAGAGTTGAATTCTGGTGGAGATTCAATGGTTGATATCTATTGCATCACCACTTGTGTCATCTGTTTGCGTTCAAACTGATTTTCCATACCCCCCTTTATGGGTTCATTAAAGATTTATTTCACAATCTAAGTTAAAGAACATCACCTTGATTATTTCACCAGACCAATTTTGGTGTAAGATGAAGGTTTTCTTGCATTCATTTTCAAAGACATTTCATATACAAAGGATGCTTTTAATCATATAAGTTGGTTGATTTTTAATAAGGTCGTGTTTATATATTTTCCAAAACAATGTAAAGATAATGGTTGTTAGATTGAACAATCATAGGTGTTACTATTATTCGTTTTTTCAGGTGAAAGATTGGATAATGTAGGTAAGTACCCTTCATATGTAGCTTGGAGGATCGATGCATAGGAATAGATTCTTCCTGCAACGCTTGTGAATAAATGATGATAGCTTAGGAGCAAGTGAGATTGTAACTTTGGCTAGAAAAAAGAGTAGGTATTTCAGATTGAGTGGAACACAATGATCCGGAGATCGTCTACAGGCTGTAGCTTCTGAGTGTAAGGTACCTCTACAATTATGATGAATTTTGCTGCATTTGTATTACTTGACTTAGCATTGAGGGAGCAGATTATCTTCTTAACTATGCTTGCTTTGTGAAGTGCTTTCATCCAACTTACTAATGTTATGTATTTACCATTGCTATTGCTCCTTCTTTAATATTTTTTGAGATTACGCCACTGCTTTTATTTATTTTATCTTCAGCACCCAACTCAATTAAACCTTTTTATTATGTTGATTTTAGGTGTTTCCTACGTCTTACACACATGGCGATTCAGAGGTTCATATTCATTTCAATAAATAGATAGTTTAACAAACATGTAACAGTAATTTCTTCTCTCTTCTATTTATTGAATCAAATCATGACTTATTTGTAATTACTAGAACCATTCATTGGATTAAGAAAATTATGGTGCACTTATTTTCATGTGCCATATGTGCTCTAAAATTAGTAAAGGTTGTCTGCTTTCTATCCTACTAATAAGGCAATGTTAACAAATTCTTGATTTTAAAATCATATTAGTATTTATCCATCATTATACTCAATAAAATATGGAAACAAAACTATAGTTTTGTAATGAACAGTTTATTATGAACTATACAACTAAAGTACATTCTTTCCTACATCACACGTTCAACTAAAAAACTTATCAATTTACGAATGTGTATGCATGGATTTTCCTTTAGTTTGTGTGCGCATGTGTGATATAATTTTTGCACATACGCATATCATTTTCAACACTTTATCACTAACCGATCTTTGTAGTAAATTTTCTTTGATAATTTTAATTTCTATTTGCGGAAGTTGTAAATAATCTTGTTAAACATATTATTTGAAATTTATTAAAATTTATAACCTTTTTTTTAAAATTTACAACCAATCGGTTGGTTTTTCCAATGATGTGTTGTTTTATTAGCCAAACTGACCTTTAGGGAGGCTTGCCTAATGCAATAGAGCCAAATAAAACTCTCCAAAGATCATTTTATTCGGATACACAATATAATTTCCCCATGAGAATCTCTTCAAAACTGGTCATCCTCTACAACTTCGATTCTGCCTCCCCAAGCAAGTCTCAACTCATTTTCCACTGGAAAATATCTATTCTCCCTAAAATATATATTTTCTTCTATTTATTTCAACTCGTTTCCCAAAATAATCATGTCTAAACTCTGAACCTTAACTCATCTTTCCTAATCAACAACAATCTGACAGCACTGCATCCTTTCAATCACTAACGCCGCTTGTACATGCATCTCCATCACTAAAGCCATTTGAAGATCAACCCTAAATTTTTACTCCACTAATCCATTATAAAAGGTATTTAATGTTCCTATTTAGTTTTTTGATAATTATTATTGATTGATACTGATTGTAGTATATTTTACTTTATGTGACAGGGCATCAAATTATTAATTTTCACTATTGATTTTCATTTTGTAGCAAAAACAATGGGTCCACAATGGTTCATTTTAATCTACGTATCTTGTTAAAATATTTTTCTAAATAGTCGTTCTTATAGAAACTGTGAAATAGTTCGAATTTGATATGCACAATAAGTTATTAGCCTCCCACAACCTAATGCTTATATGTTTCTCATTTGAATTTGGATAAATTACACCTTTTCATTCTATTTTATTACTCCAAAATATTAAAATGAATGTTTTGTGTGATTTGTGAATGTATTGGCATTGATTATTTACATTTTGGTGATGTAGAAAAACATATATGGTAAGAACCATTGGATTTGCAACCTAATGCCTACACTATATGTTTCTCATATGAATTTGGATAAATTGTACTTTTCATTCTATTACTCCAAAATACTAAAATGAATGTTTTGTGTGACTTGAATACGTATTTAACATTAATCATTTGAATTTTGGTAATGTAGAAAAGGATATATGGTAAGAACCATTGGATTTGCAATAAACATTGTAACATCTCGGAATTTTTAACAGTATCAATTTAATAATCTGTAGTAAAAATTAAATTGATATTGATATTCTGATAATAATTATTCAGATATATTTAATAATCTTCTTCAATAAATATTTGAATTGGTTATTTTATCTTTTAAAATTACAAATGGATTTCTATTTGCAATATAAATATTTGGTTTATATTTTAAATAGATTGATTTTAATTATTGAGTTTTAAAATTATTTCATAAATAAAAATATGATTCTAAAATTCATAGAAAAATATTAAATGTTTTAAATTAAATTGAATTGAGTTTTAAATTTAGAATAAATTTAACAAATTGGTTTTATGGCTTAATAAAATGAATATTTTGTAAAATGATTTTTTTAATTTAATAATAAGAGATTTATAAAAACAATATTGTATTGTATTTTTAAATAAGTTTTGAATAATATTTGTAATGTTTATTTCAAATAGAATTTTTATTTATAACTTGATTTGAAATTGTTTGATTCTTGAATTCAGTTTGAATTTAAATTCCAAAGTATAAAATCTTCATTGTTTTAATTTTTATTTGTATAGTTTTGTAAACATAATTTGTTTTATTTCATTTATAAATATGAATTGTTCTTATTTCTCTTGTAAATTTGTACACATGTTTTAAATATAAACTAACAACTTAAATTAAGCTAAAATACATGCATTATTTTGTAAACAAATACTAATTATCTTTAAAGAAAATACATGTGTTAGATTCATATGCATTTAAATTGACAAGTGTTGTAATAATAGACAAGTGTTAATTTTTGTTTTTATTTTTCTTTTATTACATTAAAATCTGAAATACATTTGTATAGTATGCATCTTCATTTCATATAACATTTTCATTCTTCTTTAATCAAAAGCAATTCCTCAAACTTCTTGAATCAAAATCATGTAAATCTGCATATCTTATTTCTGTATTTCCTCAAATTCACCTGCATATTAAAAGATGAGATCTGCACAATCAAAATCTGCATTTACAATCAAAGATTAAAACCTGCATATCCCAAACTCATATTCAAATCTGCATACCTCAAAACCCTGTACAAATTTCACCTCTTCAAAACATCAATCTGCATATTCACTTCCTCAAAATCAAAATCAAATGAAGCCTGCACATGTTTGTTTATGCATGAATGAGCAACAGAGTCAAGCCTGCATGCAAGCATCTTGGTCATGGAAAAAACATATAAAAAGGAATGGAAGTATAACAGAGGAAGCACCTGCATTTTCATAAAGCCTGCATTTTTTTGAGTATTCTGCATATTCAACTGAGCTCTGCATTAACATGTGAGTAACAATTTATCTTAAACTATATTTAGGTTGTTTGATAATTTTTTGTGATAAAGTATGTTGTGTGCTTATGAAATGTCTGATGTGATTATAATTGTGTATGCATGTTTGATTATGTTATGTAGAGTATACCCAGATTTTCATCCTACTTAAAAATATTTCTACAATTGATCTGATTAAGATAGTAACTGGGTTTTAGAATAATTAAAAGAAGTTTGTATATCATAGATTAGAATTCAAAATTATAAAGTAATGTGTTTTTATTTTCTTAAGTTAAGATTTAATTTTTTTTAAAGTGAGTTAAACACAGGGTGTTATCTCTGTAACGCATGCAGTTCCATTACATATTAATTTTGATCAAGACCAATCACATAAATAATGAAATTTGCAGTTTCGTAAACTTAATTTATTAATGAAAACTTGATTTTTAAATCAGGTAGTAGTATTTCTAGGTTTGTTACAGTAACAGTTTGTTATTGAACAATAATATGAATTTGTGCAAATGCATGTAATCTGTAGTTTAAGAAAACCCAAGATTCTTTTGAGTTAATAAGTAAGGATCATGAATCTTTAGAAAAATCAGAGAAATGTATATATGTTGCTAGATTGATTACAGTTTTGGTTTTTCTGAATTGAACCCTAGTTTGAACATAGGGTTAAAGATTTGGCCAGTGAGGAGAGATGGATCATTCGAGTGTTTTGGTTTTTGGTGTGTGGGTAGTTGAAGTATGGGGAAGTTCATGGCCGGAGGGGTCGATCGCCAAGTGGTCGGAGCAAATTGAAATTGATGTTGTCAGTTTTTGAAAAGAAACCTGTAAAATTTTTCCAGGTTTTTAAATTTGGGTGAAATTTGAATACTTTGATTTTGATCGATCTGGGTTGATGTTAGAATATTGATGGGTTTCATGTAGTGTTGGATCATCACTGATGATCGCAGGGGGCAGTGATCGCCGTGCATATGCACGGCGACATGTTTTGTGGTGAACTATTTTTGGGTATGGGATGTTGCAGGGATGGCTCGAAGTAAATAGGAAAAGAACCCGAAGTGGTAGCATGTTTGACTCGGAGTAAATGGGGGAAAAACCCGAAGTAAAATTTTTTGTTTCTCGGGTTGAGCTGTAGCTTACTGGTTACACAGTAAATCTGTGAATGTTTTTTTAAAATATGGATTTTAAACTTTTAAAATCTGGGTTTTTGAAAATTTAAAATCCGAAGTTATGTTTAAAGAAAAGTTAAGTTTAAAATCAAACTCAAGTTTGTATTTTTGAATTGAATTCAAAATTCCAGGTTTGAAACCTGTTTTACTGTTTTTTTTTAAAAAAAAAATGAGTTTTCTTTTTTTTAAAAACTTTTTATAAACTGTAGTTTTTGTTTAGGTAAGTTTAAGTTCAAAATTCAAATGCAAGTTTAAAGTTCTGATTCGAATTTGAATTCCAGTTTTAATAGTAAAATGGAAGTTTTAGATAATTTAACTTAATTATCAATTTTGTTTTGGTAAATAGTTTAAAACTTTAAATATTAAGGTTTTTAAAAATGTGAGTAAGGAATTTCAGATAAATTTTAAATCTGGAAATTTTAAATTTAAAATAAAGTTCACTTTTAAATTTAAAAAGAAGATTTAAATTTGAAAGTTTTAAACTAAAAATGAATTGAAACTTCTAAAATTTTGAAATGAATTTAACTTCAAGTTCTTATGATTTGATTTTTAAGTCAAACCTTTGTATTGTCCTGAAATTTAAATAAGCTTTAAAATATTTAAAACTTTGATAAGTTTAAAATTTATTCTATTTTAAACTTGAATTTTAAATTGGAATTTAAAGGTAATTTCAAAAGTTCTTTGTTTTAAATTAAATTGTTTTAAACATAATTAAGTAATGTTTATCTTGAAAATTTAATTGAGATAAATATTTCAGGATAAATTTAATTTAATAAGGTAATTAAGATTTATTAATTATGATTAGTTAATTAATTGAATTTGGAATTGATTAATGATTAATCAATTTATAATTAAGATCATTAATTAGATTATTAATTAATGATGAATGGTTATTAATCATGTAATTAAGTCTTAAATTAAGATTAATTAATTTAATAATTAACTTTAATTAATAAATAATTAAAGATAATTTAAATGGTAATTAATTTAGGTTAGTTACTTTATAAAATAATTTAAAGATAGTTAATGAAGGTCATTAACCATGATTATTTAGCAATTAATTATGTAGTTAATTTTTATAATTAATTATATTAATTAATTTAATAATAATCAATTGTAAATGGTTTGAGCATAATTACTTGATAAAGTAATTTAGAAATTAATTACTTATTGTAATTAATTTAGTTAATATAATTGTTTATTTTTAATTAATTAAGTTTAATTAAATTTAAACACTTGAGTTTTATAAATAATTACTTTATGTAATTAACGATTTGGAAATCACTTAGTTAAGTAATTGTTTAATAATTATAGTTGTAATTGTATGGTGATGTTTAATTATGACATAATTTGGATTAATTATTTAATAATTAATCAAATAATTAATTGAGAAATTAATTAAAAATTAATTTAAGGAATAATTAAGGATCATTAATTATTATAATTAATGGTGTAATTATAGTTGATTAATTATGATTAATTAATCAATAATAGATAATTAAGGTAATTAATTAATTAATTAAGGATTAATTATGATTAATTAATTAATTGAAGTAATTAAAGATTAATTACTGTTTTGATTGGGGTTAATTAATTTGTAAAATTAATTACATGAATGTAATTAAGTATAATTAATCAAGAGTGATTAATTAAAATAATTTATTGTGAATGATTGATTAATTGATTGTAATCAATTAAATGATTGAGTAAGCAAGTTATAATTTGGTGAAAGAATTAATTTAATACATTTTAAATTAATTAGAGATAGAGATGATTAATTTAATTCATTATAAATTAATTATATGGTGATGAATGAATCCTTGCTTATGTATGAATGGATGTCATGGATTGACTTGGATACTTTGTAATCTCAGTAATGAGATAAGTATGGTTGTGTGGTATGAATGTTTGGTTTGTATTGTGATGATAACATAGGCTATCTATTGTGATGTTGATATATGAAATATCTATTTGATATTGATAGTATGGGTTCCCTGTTATGTGATAATGTTAATTATCAGTTATGGTTTATGAATTATCTATCTGTGTGTATATAGATACTGTATTGAATTGTTTTAAAACTTTAAAACAACTTGGACCTAAAAGACACGCTTTGGATTTCGATGAGACCGGGATCGGGTTTCCATATTTGGATATCCGAAAACCACATCGATTCCAAATAATGTTAGGTCGTAAATCAAAGTGGAGCTTTGTGAAGACTCGAAGTATAAGAACTATGAGTCAGTATAACTCTGTGGGTGATTCCGTAATGAGTTGACGGAATTAGTTCTTATAGATTCGAGATGGTGGATTAGAGTGCAAGGGTTATTGTCGTTAACTCTGAGGGTGATTCCAATACGAGTGTAACGAGATAATGCCTTCGGTTTCGTTCGAACCCGGAACGAACTTGTATGGATTGAATGCTTTCAGAACAACGTCAGGTGGACGATGATCATTCTAAGTGATATATCCTATAAAGGTAATAGTAGCCTCAAGCCTCATCAACCGGGAATGGCTAAAACAGGGGAGGTGCAGCAAGGCTTCGTGGGTCGCACCCACTGGAGAGCAAGATTTACCCCTGTCTAGATGTCCCTTTATATTTTCGGCTGTGTGGGGCGTTTGCTAGCTAGAATCGCCGGGGTTGTCTTGTTCGGAACTGTTCAGTAAGGAATGGGTCCGGGTTTGTGTTGCAGGGGATTGGGAGTAATCCTCGGTACGTTGATCTAGGCCACGTACTGTGACGGGCGGTACCCCAGTGGCCCTGCCATTGTATGGAATCCAAAATCCAATAAGTGCCAACGGTTTTGATTGTATTACCCACTTTTGTGGCTAGTAGCTGGAATTTAATAAATGTAACAATTTTGGCTATTTCTTATTTATTTGAAAACCTTAGACACTATTATAATATCATCGGATATCCTATCAAATGTTTTGGTTAGCGTAAGGTAAAAACTTTTCCATGTTTATGTGTGGGAAGTCTTACGTGATACCTTTCTTTTCAAAAGGCTTTTAAAAGTTAAGCAACTTTAACCTGTTACTCACACCAGACCCATGTCTGACCCGGAGTTTATTTTTGTTTTCATAAACTCTTGGGTACTCAAATTTTTATGAGTAGTCAAGGGAATTTAGGTTAGGATCCAGGATTAGCTTTGACGAATTATGGAGGAGCAAATGGAGCAGGAGGCTTCTGCGTGTAGATATATCTAGTATTCCGCTGTGTATTCTCTGAGTTGTTGTATTGAGATGTATAACTAGACAGGTGTTTATAACTGTCTAGTATGTGTTGTATATCTGTGTACTCTGATGATGGATGTAAACTATGTAATATTTATGTTATTAATATAAATTATTCGTTCCGCTGTGTAAGATTCTGATGTTGTTTCTTCCTTCTCTTCTTTCTGTTCTATTTTCTATCCCTTTCTTTCTTAATTCATGACGCGATTTTCCGGGAGTGGAAAGTCGGGTCGTGACAAACATACATGGGGATTTTATGTATTGGTATCATGTGCAAATTTGAGCACACAAGTTTTGACAATAAAACTGAAAAATAGACAGGGTAGCGTTCTTATTGTTAAATTTCTGACCATTGTAAAACCATAATTACACCATTCATCCTATACCCAGGATTTCTTTTCTGTGATATGTACTGTAAATCATCTTAGATTTGAATCTGTAAGGTTCATTTTTTTGTTCATCTTTTAGTTCTAAGGGGTTTATATATATATATATATATATATATATTTCTTATTTTTTAACCTGAATTGGACTCATTAGTAGATAACTATCGTATGTTTACGTGTTAATTGATAGTACATAACGAAAAAGTATTAAGATATTTTTTCAACTTCTGAAAACCTTTTTATAATTTAAGCAACCTACTAAATTTTATGATTTTTCGAATAGTGTCTGTGCTTCATGTGATGCCTACATCAGTCAGTTAAACATTTGAATCTTAAAATAATATTTATTTTTTCTGTAGAAACCTACACGGTTGGGTTTGAAGAGGAATCAAAGATCAATCCCTTCTATAACTATGTTATCATGAGGTGCGCTTCATATTCCATTATATTTTGATCACTTGGCATATTTTGATCAGTCTAAAGCAAATACAGCAGAAATCCCAAACACAAAGAAGTCTTTAATACAAAAGCAAATGACAAGTCTGAACATAAATAACTGGAAATAACAGAAATATTCGAAAAACTGAACAAATAAAGATAGATCTCCAAGCAAACTCCATGCTCCAAAGGTGACTCGAGCATACAGCAAGACACTCGAGTTAGGATTAACATTCTTATGTAAGTAAATCAACTCAAATGAAATGTCCAAGTGAAATACAATATAGCTTAAAAGATGTTTGAGATTCCGATCCTTTAAGGATCGTGGAACTATCTACATATATAATACAATATGCTACAAAGATAATGTCTACATTAAAGTAAAATATTAAAATAGTGTTAAGGCGTTAAACATATCCCCCTTAACACATTTTATATAAATATCGTAGTCTATATATATACTGCAAACTCCACCAAACCTGTGAGATAATCAGGGAGCACTCCATAGGTATGATACAAACCAAAGTCGTAATAGGCTCGATAAGACATATGACAATGCACGTGAGATATTGTCCATTGTAGGATACTACCGTTTGTAGAACTCGGCTGGTGGTAACGCATAACATTTACTATCGTCCACCTAGAGACACATTCCCATAATTAAAGTTGCACCCAATCAAATCACAAAGTAATAGATATGGTTTCAAAGAAGCTTGCTCAATCGGAGATGCAACCTCACTTGGTCCAGGAATAGCTTTTGTTTTAGTCATATCAAGCCGACTCGAAGGGGTCAGGGCTGCGTTCATACATCATACAGAAACGTTCGCCAAACCATCATACTTCGTTCTAGATTTTCCACTACGTGCACAGCTGTTAAAGTGGTTTTCTGGCAGAGAGTGACAATATCCAATCCCGGTCTCTTTAATAACTAAACGCTTTAAATGCTTATTTCACTCCGTGGTCATTTTATAAAATTACTTTTATAAGCATTAAATAAATCTCAAATTGCAAGTTTAAAATCAATAATTAAATATCTAACTTCAAATATATTTAATTTTTAAAATATTCATCTAATCACATTTAATCAAAATCAAGAATAAATTCATATTTAATAAAATCTTAAATCAATAAGTTTCAAATCAATTTTTATTCATTCAATTCTTAAACAAATTAAATTTCAAAATATGAAGTGTAACAGCAAAAATATGAAGTGTAACAAGAAAAAATAAGCTTTGGTGCCTTTATGCAGAGGAGCAGCAGAAGGTTTGAAAATCAGATCTTGCTTTTTCTTTCAACAATTTTATTTTTGTTTGGAATCTCTCTCTCAAAATATAAAGTGTAACAAGAAAAAATAAGCCTGCACAGAGAACTGAAAAAGTAAATTAAGCCGCCATTAGAGTCTTTTGAAAACTTGTAAAATTTTCAAGTGCTCAAGTATATCCCTAGGCATACAACTTACATATATTTATAGTCACACGGCCAGTTAAACCGGTTATATGCACACACTAGGCAGTTATTTATATTCTGCGTTTATATAAAAATATGCGCAATGTTAAAGCAACGATACAAAACATGCACCACATAATTATCTGGAGAATTATACATCGTCTGACCATATTTTATAAAGATAAGATTCCTTCTTATCTACTCTTTTCTTTAGTGGAGAATATCAGCTTTTAGTGGGTTTTATAGCTGTAAGATTGAAAGCTACCTTTCAATTTGTGTCTGCCATCTAGTCCATAGGATTAAACTCTTCCATTATCCCTCTATCATTTGCGCTAAGATCTGGACTAGATTCTAGTTCTGGTTCACATGTTTCTTGATCATAGATTAAGGCATCGTTATTTGGATCGAACATATGTTCTGCTGTTGATAAGGGTAATAGAATTTTTAGTCCCATTTCACCCCATATCTGATATCTTGATGTTTCTGCCTGTAGAATTAGATCCTTCCATTTGGGTGGAGGACTTAGAGTCATTTTTGATTGATGATATTGGGAAGGTTTATCTTCCCCAAATCAAATTGGCGTTCCTTCATACATCTGGAAAAAACATCTTAGGCATTTTGATACGTTGTGTCGTGTATAGTTTACATGCTTAAAAATAGTCATACGATATTGCTGGTTTAATCGTATATTTCTTGTTGAACTGAAAAACTGGAGTAGTTGAACTGATGCACACTACTATGGCTAGAAAGATGCGTAGGTATTGTTGTGCTACTAATGCAAATCATTTACCAAAGTGTTCCAATACCGATTCCTCAATTGGATTGCTAAAGGTTATTTTGAATAACATTCCGTGGTCAAATAAACTAACTATCTTATCCATGCCGCATGGTAATTGTGTACTGTCGACTCTAGCACGTAACATATTAGATCTTCTGTTTTGGACTCCTTTAAACTGAACTATTTCTATTATTCGTTTGAAATAAGTTGCAAGGAGTTTTGTAGCTCTTCTTGGTAAATGTTCCATCGATCATAGGCTAGATTTTCTATCTGAAGGACTAATTATTGTCCTCCTCGTTTGCATAATTCGTCAAGGATTGGCTCTGGTCGTAATTTGAGATGATTTGAAAGTTGTTAGTAGGTTAGGGTTTTAGGTCGTTTTGGAATTTGGTTGAGGAGTTCTTATTTTTCATGGACTAATTATGAAATACGTTGTTCTAGTAGCTGATTAGTTTTGTGGACATATGCATGCTTCTAGTTTTCTTCTTCTAGGAATTGATTTCTTTTGATGTAATGTTGTAATTGGGCTTGATTTCGTTGATATAGGTTATGTAAATCATTTAATTGCGAGGCCTGAGAATTTATAAGGTCTGTTGGGTATTGAGGAGTTGATGAAGCTGTTTGCACAAAAAATGGGCAAACACCTCCAAGTCGTATGATTTAGTTGATTATACGTTGTTCTTAGTGATTTGGGTGATTTATGCAAATATATAAAAAGCAAGGACTAAATTGTAAAAGACACACATATTTATAGTGGTTCGGCCAGAACGTGCCTACGTCCACTTTATATGTTATTCTCCTTTTTCTCTTCAGATTACAAGTACAAGGCTTTGTATACAAGTATATGAAAGTTGTTTGAAAGTTCCGCCCGTGCTTGAGCTCTCAAACTTGTCTGCCATTGTTGTACCCCTGCCCCTCTATTTATAGAGTGAGGCTGGGGGCAGGGGTTCTGGATATATATAGCTGCTGGTGGGCTTGGGCCAAGACAATCTGGCCTGGCAATGTTGGTTCGGCATCCTTTTGGTTCGGAGATGGTTGGAGTTGTTTTTTGGTCTGGCAATGGCTGGTTTGGTAGCATGTTGGTTCGATGTAGGTTAGATAGGCGGTCCGGTGGTGCCTTGGATCGGTGGTGTGGAATTGGAGAGGCTTCTGGTTCGGTAGTGGATGGAGAGGCCTCGGATCGTTCGAGGTCGTAGCTTGGTCCGGTTAGGCTGGTTCGGTAGTAGTGTGGATATGTGTTGGTTCGGTGGTGACTTGTGAGTGGGTTGGTCCGGTGTTGTTTGGGAGGTAGGTGGTTCGGCAGTGCTCATGAGGTAGGCGGTTCGGTGGGCATGGTGTGGAGCCGGTCCGACGAGAGTTGGTTTGGTGGGAAGGAGATGGTCGAAACTCACCTAACACTTGCCCCCCAAAGTAGGGCATGTGCATGCATATGGCGTGCTTTGCTTTAAGCTTGGATGTTCTCATCCGGTCTCTAGCACCGAACCAACTGGTCCGGCTATTGGTATTTTCTTATAAATAGGGGCCTAACACCTCTGTTTTTCCTCATCAGCCGAACCACTCCCCCGTTTTTACCGAATCAAACTATTATCCCTGCCGAATCAACGTGTTAGCGAATCAAGTTCTTGCCGAGCCAGGTGAGGATCTACTCTGCCGAAAGAACTCTTATCTTCAATTACTGAATGGGCTCGGGGGCCTCGTGTACCGAATGTACCTGATAGCTATGGTTTACCGAATGAGCTCGTGGCTCCCAAAATACCGAATGACCTTTTGTCCTTGAACTGCCGAATGAGTTTGAGAAGTGTGAGGCCGAATGGTCTTTGGTCTCGAGCTTTTATGTTTCGAATAGCGAATGAGACTCCAGGATGCATGTACTTGTTTGTTTGTATTTCCATACTCCTTGTTCTAACAATATGTTTTTCCGATGTTACAGATAAATGTCTCGCAAAGTGGAAACTCGATCAGAAAAGAGAAAATCTACGGATAGACAAGAGGCCCCCGTTGTGCCCCTAGCCCAGCCAGGACCGGAACGTCGTGGACCTACCCCGAGATCGCTAGCAGATGGGTATGGTCCCCAAGAGCTCCTGAACTCTCCTCCTGATTGCTTTCCAAGCTCTCTCAGAGAGGAGCAGCTTGATGTTATCTCCCGCTCGTTTGGGATTGATAGAGCACGCATGCTGTTGCCAGGGGAGGGGGTCATGCCATATAATCCCCCTGAAGGGTACTTTGCTTATAGTAGGTACCACTGCATGTGTGGGGCCATTCCTCCAATCAATGCTTGGATAGTTAGCTTCGTCACCTATTTGAAGGTAGCCCCCTTCCAGCTCCAGCCCAACTCCAACGCTATCTTGGTGCGCCTATTCGTGATTTTCCAAAGAAAGTACGGGCGCCCCCTTCTAACTAGGAAATTCGATATCTATATAACTTGAGGGGTTACAAGAAGGGGTCTCCATACATTAGCTTGGAATCGGCCGTGTCCTTCAAGCCGGTCCTGGACTTGTATTCAAAGTTCACCTTGTTTAAGAAGGAATGGTTCTTCGTCCAGGATGACACTGTTTTGATCCACCGCTTCACCCCTGGCTGTAAGTTGAAGCTTATTTATAATTTTCGTTCTGACTGAGATGCTTCTTCTTATGTGTTTTTATTTCTTGCTAGCGACATGTGGCTTTGCGGTCGTGGAGAATGATCACCTGGTTCAGATGGCCGCGGAGATAGAGGCCATTTCGGGAAGGGATAGGTCAGCTTCTTACCTAATCAGGAATGCCACTCTCCTAGAACACAACTTGATTCTACCACATCAGTCTGTGGTCAAGCAGAGGGATACGGCTGAGGAAATAGCTGCCAAAGCCAAAGAAGGGGCTACGACAAAGAGAAGCAAGAGGAGACTCTTCACGATACCTCCAGTCGTCTAAGGCGTCTTTGTTTAAAGTGGGCCAGTAATACCCGTATCGGAGTATTTTCTTTGCTAGAGTCTGCCTCCCAGTGTGATCTCCGCAACTTCCTTGATGGATGTTGGGCAGGACTTCTTTGGCTTCTCTTCCAGCGACACACCTTAATAAGGGGTTACAGAAGCCGCGCCGATAGAGGATGCCTTCTTGTATTGTGTAGCGGGAAGCTTTCCTCAAGATTTTCTTGACTTCGTTGCGCCCGTCGGGCAGTGTGCCTCTTTGTAAGTACTTCCGGATGGGAGTCATCCAAGTATCTTCTTCGATTGCAGCTATCAGATTCACATGCTCGAAACTCGGGGCTAGTTGCTTTGAGTTGGTTATTGTTCCGGAGGTGGTGCCGTCCTTCATGCTAGCTTGCTTTGCCAGTTGGTCGGCCTCCTGATTCTCTCCTCGAGGAATATGTTTGATTAAATAGTGATCCAATTGATTGATTAGCAGCTTGGTTTTCTTTAGGTATGTTGTGAGTCGTTCTCCTCGAGTTCGGAATTCTCCTAGTATTTGATTTACGATAAGTTGAGAATCGCTATGGAGACATAAAGAACTGACTCCAATCTATGGGGCAAGTTCTAGTCCAGCTATCACTGCTTCATATTCTGCGTCGTTGTTGGTGGCAGCGAATTCCAACCTTAGGGCATAGTGCAGTTTCCTTCCCCTGGGGGTGATTGTCACAATACCTGCCCCCAAGCCTTGTTCGTTTGATGCTCCATCTACAAAGAGATTCCACTTGATATCTTTTATTATTTCAGATTGATCTTTACCTTCGTTGGTAGTGAATTCGGCAATGAAATCAGCCATGGCTTGTCCCTTGATGGTGGTGCGAGGATGGTAGGTGATATCATATTGACTCAGTTCAATGCACCATTTGAGCAGTCGCCCTGAAGTGTCGGGGCGATGGAGTACCTGCCTTAGCGGTTGATCGGTTAAAACTCTGATGGAATGAGATTGGAAATAGTGTCACAGTTTTCGTGACGTGATTGGCAAACAGTATGCTAGCTTTTCAAGTTTAGGGTATTTGGCTTCTGCCCCTGTAACTCTCTTGCTTACAAAGTATACGGGCCGCTGCGCGTGGTTGTCCTCTCTCACCAAAGCGGCGCTTAAAGCATGGGACTATACAACAAGGTATAGGTATAGTTCTTCGCCTTCATTTGGAGTTGAGAGTACTGGTAGTCTCTGAAGGTGTTCGATTAGGTTAAGGAAGGCTGTCGAGCATTCGTCAGTCCATTTGAACTTTCCTTTGTCTTTCTTTAGAGCTTCGAAGAAAGGGATGTATTTGTCGGTTGCTTTAGAGATGAACCTGCTTAGGGAGGCCACTTTCCCGTTTAGGGTTTGCATCTCTCTTCGAGTGGATGGTATCTTGATATCTTGCAAAGCCCGGACTTGTTCGGGGTTTGCTTCAATCCCCCTGGCATGGACGATGAATCCCAAGAACTTTCCCGACGACACTCCGAAGGAGCACTTTAGAGGATTCAGCTTCATTCCATATTGGCGAAGTACTTGAAACATCTCGTCCAGGTGGTTTATATGATCGATGGCTTTCCTTGATTTTACCAGCGTGTCATCCACATAAACTTCCATAGTTCGTCCTATTAGTTTCGCAAACATCTTGTTGACGAGGCGCTGATAAGTAGCTCCGGCGTTTTTAAGTCCGAAAGGCATTACTTTGTAGCAGTACAATCCCCGGTCAGTGATGAAACTAGTGTGGTCTTGATCGGGGGCATGCATAGGGATCTAGTTATATCCTGAGTATGCGTCCATAAAGGATAAGAGTTCGTGTCCGGCTGTGCTGTCCACGAGTTGATCGATTCGGGGGAGTGGGAAGCAGTCCTTCGGGGAAGCGTCATTTAAGTTGGAGAAGTCGATGCATGTTCGCCACTTCCCATTATCCTTCTTTACCAGTACCGGGTTGGCGATCCATTCTGGGTAGATGGCTTCTCGTATGAAGTTATTGGCAAGTAGGTTCTTTACTTCTTCCTCGAGGGCTGCTGATCGTTCTGCCCCCATGCTTCTCTTTTTCTGCTTTACTGGCGCCTTGGTGGGATCGATGTTCAGTACGTGGCATGCTACGTCTGGGGAGATTCCAGTCATGTCAGCGTGCGTCCATGCAAATACATCCATGTTCTATGCAGGTACGGGGTTCCGCTCAAACCATGTAGCGGTTTGCTGCAGGGAAACACATCCTTCATTGACAGCTTCATTTTGTCGAAAGCATGCTTGAATAGGATATTTACTGAGCTTCCAGTGTCTACTAGAATTCGGAAAACCTTGGCTGGACCGAACCAGGGAGAGATGACCATATGATCCATGTGAGGATACTGCCTTCCCTCTAGATCACGCTTACTGAATGTGATGTCATCATTCTCTTTCCGTTTCGGGTGGCGTTCTTCTGTAACAGAATTGACGTAGCCTTCATTGTTTCCAAGTGACTTACCGTATCTTTCCATCTCTGCCCAGCTTCCGTCGGCGATGTGTGGTCCTCCTGATATGGTTAGGACCACTATCTTCTCTTGATTGGAGCCGCTGGTGTTGCGATTTCCTCCGCCTACTTCCGGGAGGGATAGCCCTGGGTTCTCATTGGCAGGAGTTGATATCCTGTTCTGACCTTTCACATAGCGCTCTAGTCTCTTCCTTCTGATGTGTTCTTTAATCAAGTACCAGAGATGATGGCATTCATTGGTGTCATGCCCATAAGATTCGTGGAAGCGACAGAACTTTCCAGACTAAATTGCATTATCTGATTCCTTCTTGTGCGGGGGGCGCTTGTATCTAACTTCGTCTTGGGTGGCCAAGAAGATGTTTTCGATTGTTTCATTTAAAGGAGTGTAAGAGACAAATCTCGGTCCTAGCCTATATAAGCGCTTTTCCCCCTTCTTGCCCCCAGCACTGTCTCTGGAGTCAACGTCCTTTGCTGCAACGGGAACCCTGTCTGGAGTTGCCTTAGCCTATTGCCCTGACTGCCTCTCAGTGGCACGTCTTCAAGCCTCATATACTTCCCGGCTTCATGGAAAAAATCAGGTAAGGTAGCTGGTTTTTCTTTCGTTAATCTCCTAGCAAATTTAGTATCCGGATGCACACTACTTCAGAGGGCCATTAGGATAAGTTTCTCATCGGCATCTTGGACTGCGGCCGCTGCGGTGTTGAATCGGGTTAGATATTGTTGCACTGTCTCTCTGGATTTCTGTTTGATATTAGATAGGGAATAAGCATCCTTGGGTTGTTCCACATGGATGCGGAACTGGCCGATGAACTTTTCCTTCAACATTTCCCATGAGCTGATGGACCCTTGGGGTAGATGGCAGAGCCAGGAGGTAGCTAGATCTGTCAGGAATAGTGGGAAGCATTTACACAACACTCCCTCTGTTGCTCCGCTCATGAGCATATGCTGTGTGTATCTCTGCAAGTGTACAACGGGGTGAGAGGTTCCCTTGTAAGGTTCAATTGTTGGCATTTTCCATTGTCGGGGGGTGATGGCAGTTTCGATATTGCGGGTGAAAGGGCTGGTTACCCTAGCGCCTATCCACCGATCCCTTTGGTCCAGTTGGACACACTCTCTGAACAATCGCGCCATCCTTTCATCAGAACTTGGAGCGGATAGAAATGAGTTTGGTTCTTCCCTGCGGGATTGATTCGGTCCTGATGACCTGTAGGGATGGTATCTTCTATCACTCCTAACATTCTCCAATGGCTGCCTCTGGTCTTCCGAGGGCACGCTGGGGTCAGCCACAGTTGGCCCTTGTCTTGATCTTCTCCTGCTGGGTTCTGTTCTCAGCACTTCCTTGGGTCCAACTTCGGGCTGGACTCCAGCTCGGCCCCGTCCATTGGTGTTTCCATGGTTAGGTAGCGTGGCGGGCTCAGCTACATCCAACCCCTGCCTGGTACCTCCCCTGTTGGGTTCGGTTCCAAGTGTTTCCTCGGGCCGGAATTCGGGCTGAGTCCGGGCTCGGCTCCTACCATAGCTGTTTCTGTTGTTAGCCTCTTCGAAGAAGAAAGACCTTTGTCGTCTCCCAGATCCTCCATACCGGGACTCACCCCATGATTCAGTGTTGCGGTTGGTTTCTTCAACATCCCTTAAGCGTGACATGAGTTGATCCACCAAGGCTTCTTGTTGAGATGCGAAGCGGTTAGTTACTTCAGCCACAACCCTGTCCAGATCCGCCCTTGTAATTGGTTGTTCCGTAGCAGGGGTTGTCGGATTTTCCTGATTTCCATTTGCGGTTGGAACCGGACGATTGTCTTGATCTCTGATCACTGGGTCTGGGATACTGCCAGTTGCGATGTTCTTTCCTTTGTTAGCATCTTTCTTCCGTCCGAGAGGCATGTTTTCCAAGCAATGAACGATGCTGATAGGAAAAGGGTTAAGTGGGAGAAGCTGAAGCTCCGAGCTCCTGCTCTCAGTGAAAGCACCAAAAATGTTTGCAAAAAAAATGGGCAAACACCTCCAAGTCGTATGATTTAGTTGATTATACGTTATTCTTAGTGATTTGGGTGATTTATGCAAATATATAAAAAGCAGGGACTAAACTATAAAAGACACACAGATTTATAGTGGTTCGGCCAGAACGTGCCTACGTCCACTTTATATGTTATTCTCCTTTTTCTCTTCAGAGTACAAGTACAAGGCTTTGTATACAAGTATATGAAAGTTGTTTGAAAGTTTCGTCCGTGCTTGAGCTGTCAAACTTGTCTGCCATTGTTGTACCCCTACCCCTCTATTTATAGAGTGAGGCTGGGGGCAGGGGTTCTGCATGTATATAGCTGCTGGTGGGCTTGGGCCAAGACAATCTGGCCCGACAATGTTGGTTCGGCATCCTTTTGGTTCAGAGATGGTTGGAGTTGTTTTTCGGTCCGGCAATGGCTGGTTTGGTAGCATGTTGGTTCGGTGTAGGTTAGATAGGCGGTCCGGTGGTGCCTTGGATCGGTGGTGTGGAATTGGAGAGGCTTCTGGTTCGGTAGTGGATGGAGAGGCCTCGGTTCGGTCGAGGGCGTAGCTTGGTCCGGTTAGGCTGGTTCGGTAGTGGTGTGGATATGTGTTGGTTCGATGGTGACTTGTGAGTGGGTTGATCCGGTGTTGTTTGGGAGGTAGGTGGTTCGGCAGTGCTCATGAGGTAGGCGGTTCGGTGGGCATGGTGAGGAGCCGGTCCGGCGAGAGTTGGTTTGGTGGGAAGGAGCCGGTCGAAACTCACCCAACAGAAGCCGTATGAGAATATGGTTGCTGACAATTGGGGTCAATGTAATAATTAGGACCAAAACAGTTTCTTGCTTCGTCTAGAGCTTGTTGCAGATTGTAAAAACTTTTAAAAATTGGATTTTGAAAATTTTATATAGCCATCTGCACTTGGCTATAATGTTTAAATAGTCCTGTAAAATTGCCTCTAAAAACTATATAGCAAAAGAAATTTTTAGAAAGAGGCTTTTATTGAATTTTTGAAAACTAATATGCAAAACAGTTTCCAAGTCGTTGTTTATTCGTTCGTTCACTTTCAACCGTTTTCAAATTCCAAAGATGGTCGAGTAAGAATTGCGGGGATAAATCATTTATTCCGACAAGGGGTTTAAATTTTAATGGGATTGTTATTTTTAAACTGAATAAGAGAAGTCTGACCAAAGGTCATGCATGGAGTATTAAGTTCCATCATTTGATTATCACTCGTTTTTACTAGAGGTGGAGTTTGTGAACTGGATTCTGTTGGTGGCGTTGCAGGTGTTTTCACCTCTGTTTTGATTGTTGGGGTTTCTGCCTCCACATTCGTTTTGATATTGTTGTTATCTACAGACTTTCCTGTTTCTTTATTCATATAATATCTTTCATGCATATAATAAACTTTGTTAAACACTTGAAATAATTTTTGTGATAGAATATCGGCTAACTGATTACTATTTCTGTAACGACCCATAAAATTTTAATTATTTTTAATAAATTAATAGGTAGAGAATAAAACGTATAAATTAATAGGTAGAGAATAAAACGTATAAATTAATAGGTAGAGAATAAAACGTATAAATTAATAGGTAGAGAATAAATAATATAAATTAAAAGGTTCTGCAACATCGTAGTTGTAAATTATGAATGTAATTTTTTATAATCATACATGTAACTCTAATGATACGATTTTAATAACAAATTCCGTGTACAAGATATGGATTACATAATAGTATTTTCTTAATATCCTTAGCTTTCAAAAAAAATCAATTAGCGACCTTAATCTAAATAAGATTTGAAAATCATCAACCTTCGGATAAGTCAAATGATATTCTAAATGTTAATAATAATCTTGAAAAAAAAACTTTATCAGAAGAACATTTTAAGTGCACATAAATTTTTAGGGGATTATGTTAATATGTATTCAATAGGCATATGCTAACAACCGCTCAAACAAGAAATAATCACTAATACACAGTGTAAATTATTAAAAAATCAAACTATCTATATTTATCACGCAAAAATGCAAAATCATAAAGGTTATTAGTGAAATTATGCAAATCTTAAAATGTGCGTAGAGGGCACATGCTGATTTTTCCAATTTTGTGCATTGAACTAAGAATTATTGGATCCTATTCATCGTTAATTTGCTACCATTTCACGACTTTGACCACCACCTTAATTTGTTGAATGCCACGAATGCCAAAATGATGAATGATGTTGCAAGTCAGAAGAAAATGCATGCTCCTATATGCGTTTCTTTTTTTAACATGGGTGTCTGACATGATTGATGCTAGTTAACGTTAAATGACATTAGATGCCAACAATATTATTATGCATTTTCATTATCTTAATTCTTTTATCAATTAACCTCTCCACTTTTCTTTCCAATCTAATTTATAACCTGCCTATTTACTTTTCTTACCATATTTATTATTCACTAGAATCTAGCCGTTTCATAATTCCCTTTTTCATCATTTGATGTGTCTTCTCTAAATCTAAGCGGAAAATCTGGCTTACCCCTTTTATTCATTTACATTTTCTTCTGTTTCAAATTTCATCGTGACTGACACGCAACCTTACTTTAATCACTGCGTCAATCAAGCATCCATCTATTAATTTTAATTTAGTTTATATTTACTGCCAACGTTATAAATTTGAAAGATCACTTGCTTCCCTTGTCTCCCTAATTTCACGTCTCTGTGCCTATCCTTTTGAGTTTCTTACTTTTATATTCTATTATTAGCCTAAACGTGCATTTTGACTGTTGCCATCCCCGTATTTATTTCTTTCCTTTTTGAAATTAAAAGTACACGTTTTACATTTATTTATTTCTGAACCATTCATTGCCTTTCCTTTAGATCAATCCATTCTCTTCTTATTTGCTTTAACTTCTCTGCTGAATCAACGCATGAACGTTGATATTTCATTTATTATTCCCTTTTATATTATATTTTTCTCTGTAGCTTTCCACTACCTATCTCTTCATATATTTCATTGTTGCCTGCTCCTTCTTCATTTTCGAGATCCACTCCCCACCATTGCTTACTTTTCCTCCTCCCAAATTTTTCCATGGCCTACGCCAGATATAGAAAAAAAAGAAAAAGAAATTTTTTTGCACGACGTATATACCCATCGCCTAAGCTATCTCTGCCCCTCTTCCCTTCCCACCGCCTACAACCCTCAACCTCCACTCACGTTTCTCCTACAAGTGCCTGCTTACTTTCTTTCCTAAATAAGAAGGTATATTTATTGTTTAAAAATTTTCTTATAAACGTTCAAAAGGATTTAAGAAAAGTTTGCATTCTTTTGTACAGATCTTGTTATATGTGAAAGTAAATAAGTTATAAAGCTATAATGGTTTACTTACACAAGATTTTTATATATATAAGAGTGTTATATAAACGAATTTTATACTATGCGTTAACTAAATACATTGTTATTTATATGATCCAATTTTTGAATATATGTTTGAAACGGTTTGATTTTTATATATACAAATATTTTATTTTATACATACATTTGGTTATCTATAAAGGTTTTGTAAAAAATATTAAAAAAATAAAAGAAAAGAGAAAAAAAGGAGCAAGTTAACAATGTATTATAAAGAATATTGTTTATCTGCACATATATGTGCATAAGTTTGTTTGATTTCCTGCTGGATATTTTGAAAAGGAAAGTAATAAACTATAATAATTATATATATACATAAGTCTTCATTTCAAAAGATAATATATATATGTGTGTTGATCTTTAATATATGTGTTTTATGTTAGAACATTGATTTTTTTAAGTATACATATATATTATTTTAATATTGGTTCAAAATGAATATTTATTACATGGAAACGACAACCATAAAATGAATATACTTTATATGTGACATTTTGAATAATTATATATCTGTATTTAACATTAATATGAAATGGAAGCGTTTTAAAGTTATATGGTTTTCATGGGTGTGCATATATATATATATATATATTTCATTTTTAAAACGCGTGTTTTGATTTAACGTTCATTTTGAAAGAAAGTAATAAATTAATCATATAATCTTCGTTTCAATTTTATCAAGCTAATTTGATCCGTTCTCATCAATTTCTATATATCAGCTTTTCCGTCGAATTCGTGCCATCTAACTTTGCTTTGGAAGTCGTGCTTGCATTTCATAACTCAACTTCATTGTCTATCTCTCTAACCTTGAAAGGTGAGCAATCACTCACGATTTACATTCTTTTGTTTATTAAATTTGATTTCAGTTGAAGCGACAATTGAAATATGTTGCTGTAGTAATTTAAATTGTTATATTTATGCTATTACCTGTATCTGTTGACCTACGGGATATGAAACCATATCCTATTGTTTATACTTTATTTAATTACTGATGATATATTCCTATTGTATATTATTATCATATCCTGCTATATTTTTGTTATCTGTTATCACTCTGCAAGTTCCCTGTAGTTTAGAATTCACTATGGGTTGAAATGATATATACCCGAACGGACTTTAGAATAGGAGAATTTCATTATGGGTTGAAATGATAGACCCAAGCGATTTTCATTTAATTAAATTTGGGATTACGGATTGGAATGATATCCACCCGTATATATTTAGTATACGGATTTAAATGATAAATATCCGTAACACTTGACCAGATGATAAGGAATATATTAAGACACCGTGGTTCATATATAAATATTTTGGAAATAAATTCTTTGTTTGGAAAGAAATATATGGTCTTAATAAATGTTAATTCTTAAATTTCTATATATATAGATTTAATAATATTTAATTTAATTAAGTTTGATTTAATACATAAACTATGTTAATATTTATGTAAATTATATTTCAAATAGATTTTTGAAATAATTGGGATAAATTAAGATGGGGAGATAAATTTGAGTTTATTAAATGGTATCTAAATAAGGATTTAGTTAGTTAAATCAATCTAAAATTTTTAAATGGGAAATTTCAAAAAGGTAGAATTTTATAGCTGGATTTTTGATTTCAGCGATTAAATGCATATTTCACGTTTAAGTAAATTAAAGAAAATATTGACAAAAATGGATTTTAAGGTTAATTAAATAATCTTGAATCAAATGAGGAAGTATTTCAAGACTAAATAATAATGAGGTTAAATCGAGATCTATATGAAACGGTTAAATTGAACATTTAAATTTTTAATCCCTAAACTATATTGGAATTTAAATGGTTTAAATTTGAGATTCGGATCTGTATTTGAAATCAATATAGTTGAATTTGTTATTTAGAAACTAAATTGAATTAAAATGAAAATTTAGGTTGAACTAAATTTGAATTTATTATTTAGAAAACTAAATTGAAAATGAAAATTTAGTTGAAACGTTGAATACTTAGAGGTTTAAAAATATTGAATATAAAGGGGTATTTTGTGATTACAAATCCGAATTTGAGATCGATAAAATTGAAGTGGTTATTTTAGGAATTGAGTTGAATTTAAATTGATAAATTGAGATTGAATTTAATTTAAATGGGAAGGTCGGGTTGATGTTGAAACAATTTGTTAAGTTGAGGGAATTGAAAATATTTTACGGTGTAAATTATTTAATATATCTAAATACTATTTTGGAAAATAGCTATATTTGAAGTGAAATGATATTTGATTTTGAGGTATAAATTAAGATGAAAGAACCACGGTGTTATAGTGTATATTTCTACCCTGTAGACAGTTCTATGGACCCTTAGAGGATGGTTATTCCAAACATCCTTTAAGTTATTTGTATTTTAGTTGATATTTCACTTGAGTTGGATTTATTGATATAAGAATGTTAATCCTGACTCGAGTGTTTTATGTTTTGCTTTACGCTCGGGTCAGATTGAGTGATACATCATTTGAGACTCACCTTCGAAGTTGGAGCCTTGCTTGAAGATCCAGCTATCTATCCTTTCAGTCATCCTGTTGATTTGTTCAGAGAAGTCATCTACGCATACTGGAGACTTCACTACATCTAAGATATTCAGTTGTATTTTATTTCTAACTCTAATGTATATAGTAGCTTCATGAACTACTATTCTTTATCTATTCCGCTGCATTATATTACTCTGTGTTTGTGATCTGTGATGATTTATTTACTATACATGTTAAGTTTTGCCAAATTTTAATTAACAATTCGGTATTTTGAATTATTCAAGTCGGACATGTATGGTTTTATTATCGATTTGAATGGTCCAAAATAGCGGGTCGCTTCAGTTGGTATCAGAGCTTTGGCTCAAGGCAAAACTTAGCATATATGGTAAATTTATTAACAGAATCACTTTCGCTCGAGTTGAATCTCTTCCTTTCTGACTCGATTTCCTTTGAATTTTGGAATGTCCCTCGGTTCCAAAATTCATTCTTGTCTCTCTCTATTTATATTCTTTTGATTCTGGAGTATCCAATAACTCCACTAAATGATTTGTAAAAGGGGATGAAAACTCCTTTACAATTGGCGTCGATTCACCGAAGATTTTTGTATCCTCGGTTTAGATGCTACTATCTCCTGTTATTCCAAATTCTATCTCTAGCGATCGAATGTCGATTTGCCTTAGAATTCTGCATCCATCATATTGCTAAATGCACGATTGACCCGACTAAGGTCGCCCGTGATTTATAGAAGTATATCCATCTCCTACTTTGTAATTTAATCATCTTCGATCGAGTCTATCTTCGAATCAGGATTCTATTGCTTAGAGTCTTCTAATTTAAATCTCTACCTTTGTTTTGAAATCCATTCTTAAATCACCCTTTGAAAAATCGAGTATGTTGTATTTTTGAAATTGTTTTGTACCGAAATTATTATTTTGATAACTATGATTTTATTCAATATATAAAAAGAAATTGTTTTCGACAAGGATTATATACCTATATATAAAACAGATAAGGAATGTTATTCTATATATATAAAAGTTTTGAAAGGATTTGAAAATTTTAAAACTTGTAAGAAATTGATTTATATAAAAATGATTTACAACTGAAGGGTTAAATTTGAAATTCGAGAATTGAATTTCGGTATTTTGAAATTGGATTTAAGATTTTGGAAAATATATAAAAATAATACGATTTAAAGGTATTTTTCCAAATAAAAAAAGTTTCAAATGAGTTCAAATGAGTTCCAATAATTTTGAAGAAATTTCAAAGAAGTTTTCAAGAAAATAGAAGTCCAGAACTCACGTATATCGCTGGAAAATAATTTCGGTGATGAGTGCACGCATCATTGACATTGATTTTTGAGTTTCAGAGTGGGGGAGAGGCCACTTTAATAGCTCGCTATGCGAGTGATTTTGTAAAACCGTTATGATTTCAAATTCCGAAGTATAATTTGATATTTTCGAAAGATATATGTATATATTTGAAACAATTTAAAGTGAGACCGGTGTTCAGTCCTCGGGTTTCGAATTTGTTTTGGTATAACCCTATATATTGAAATTGATTTATTATTGATTTTCAACTCTTGAATTGAAAATGTGTTTTCCCCTTATCATTTTGAAGGTTCGAACACTTCCAAGTCAATGTCTAAAATTTTAAAACTAAGAAATTTCGAAGAGTATAAAATGTTTGATAAAGAATATAAATTTAGTTTGAAATGTTTTGAAAAAAAATATAGTTTTGAATAATAGTTTTCAGAAAGGTAAATTGAATATTTCAACTAAAAATAGATAGTTTAAAAGTTTTAAAGGGATAATTATAAATTTGGAAACCATTTGAGTATAATTGATTTTGAGAAATTTTTTAGTTTTGAAATTAAATTGAAATAAAAAACCAGTACTCTTATGGAGATTTTGGAAATGAATTTGTTTGACTTGAATTATTTTAGTTTAGAAATTGGGATTATTTTCTAAACCTATTATTTTGGGAACTTTGAAATTTAGATACTTAATTTGGAAGAAAATTTGGTGAAATCATATATGATTTGGAAACTGAATGGATATTGAATGATTTGAAATTAAGAACCTTATATTATTAAGCACTTGATTTGGGAGTGGTCGAGCTTATATAAATTGGATTTGTAAAAGTAAGAAATTGATTTGAAGGTTTCAATTCGGAAAGCTATAATCGAAGTCTATATAAGTATGATTTGATCTACTATTGATTTGGAAAGTATTCGGTTTGGGAAAAAGGGAATCCTATATATAATGGACTTTATATAAGTATGATATTTGAAAGTGATTTGAAAAGGTACTATATGATATATATTTTCGAAGTAAAGATATGGAAAGTGCCTTCTGCTTGATATCCGCTTTGTGGCTACATTGTGGATTCATTCTATCGATATTATTCTTTCTAATTTTTGGTTTTTCGAATGTAATACTCGAGTGTCCCACCGTGGCGTAACCCATGGTTTTTTCTCTCTCGTGAATGCATAGCGCAATTGCCTGGCTGAGTCTTGCCTAGGGGTACGGATTGTTTCCTGGGGGATCCAGGCGTAACCATTGTGTATCCTGCAATCTGTGTAGGTCGCGAATAGTAGCGCAAGTGCCTGGCTGAGTCTTGCCTAGGGGTACGGATTGTTTCCTGGGGGATCCAGGCATAACCATTGTGTATCCTACACTCTACTAGTCATCATGGCGTAACTCGCAGGGCTGAGAAAGCTTACAGATATGGATTGTTTCCTGGGGGATCCAGGCGTAACCATTGTGTATCTGCAAACCATGGTCGGACAAAGGTTTTGGTTTGGTTGTTTTGTTTGGATTGTACTTTCCATATCTGTTTTCTAAAAAAAAAAATTTCAAGTATTTTCACTGGGTGTTGAAACGGGTCTACCAAGTACTTGAAGAATTCTAGCTTTGCGCCTGATCAACGCATGGCCAGAGTCTGCAAGAACGAGGATAAACTTGTTGAAACATCGAGTTATAAAAGTATTTTTGAAAGAAAGATTTATTTCGATATAATGGTATTTTTCAACAAAGAAATTTTGTGTTAATATTTGAAATTGAAACTCTTATGGTTTGAAATTTACGATTCATGCCCGATTCTATTCTTTAAATCTACCTTATCTTCTCAGCTTTCGTTGTTCACCTTGATTCTGTTTTTCCGAATCTACCTTCTTTCCTTTTTGAATATAATCTTTTAAAGATTGCTTATCTATATACTACATTGGTTAATAGAAAATTTTAGTGGTATAAATATTTTTGAAGTTATTAATTAAATAAAACATATTTAAAGAAAATGATTATTAATTTATTGATAATATTTGAAAAGTATCTTGAGATAAATTAAAAATTTCATGAGTTATGAATTTAATGTTTTCAAATAGCTTCTTTAAATATAACTAATGATGTAAATAATTATTTTAAAATAGTTTTCATATACTTATAAAGGTGTTATTTAAAATATAAATGGTATCTATAAAGGAAGCAAGAAGTTTAACAAATGGGTTTTGAAAAGTATGAATATCTCAAGTAAAATTTATATAGTTAAATCAATTATTTACCCCTGACTTTCAATCTACTTTTATTTCTGGTTGTTCTATTCTCCTACCTCCTTCCTTTTCGGGGACGAAAAGTTTTGAGTGGGGGAGAGTTTAGGGACCCATAAATTTTTAATAATTTTTAATAAATTAATAGGTAGAGAATAAAATGTATAAATTAATAGGTAGAGAATAGAACGTTTAAATTAATAGGTAGAGAATAAAACGTATAAATTAATAGGTAGAGAATAAAACGTATAAATTAATAGGTAGAGAATAAAACGTATAAATTAATAGGTAGAGAATAAAAAATATAAATTAAAAGGATCTGCAACATCGTAGTTGTAAACTATGAATGTTATTGTTTATAATCATACATGTAACTCTAATGATACGATTTTAATAACAAATTCCGTGTACAAGATATGGATTATATAATAGTATTTTCTTAATATCCTTAGCTTTCAACAATAATCAATTAGCGACCTTTATCTTAATAGGATTTGAAAATCATCAACCTTCGGATAAGTCAAATGATATTCTAAATGTTAATAATAATCTTGAAGAAAAAAAACTCTATCAGAAGAACATTTTAAGTACACATAAATTTTTATGGGATTATGTTAATATGTATTCAGTAGGCATATGCTAACAACCGCTCAAACAAGAAATAATCACTAATACACAGTGTAAATTGTTAAAAAAAATCAAACTATCTATATTTATCACGCAAAAATGCAAAATCATAAAGGTTATTAGTGAAATTATACAAATCTTAACATGTGCGTAGAGGGCACATGCTGATTTTTCCAATTTTGTGCATTGCACTAAGAATTATTGGATCCTATTCATCGTTAATTTGCTACCATTTCACGACTTGACCACCCACCTTAATTTGTTGAATGCCACGAATGCCAAAATGATGAATGATGTTGCAAGTCAGAAGAAAATGCGTGCTCCTATATGCGTTTCTTTTTTTAACATGGGTGTCTGACATGATTGATGCTAGTTAACGTTAAATGACATTAGATGCCAACAATATTATTATGCATTTTCATTATCTTAATTCTTTTATCAATTAACCTCTCCACTTTTCTTTCCAATCTGATTTATAACCTGCCTATTTACTTTTCTTACCATATTTATTATTTACTAGAATCTAGCCGTTTCATAATTCCCTTTTTCAGCATTTGATGTGTCTTCTCTAAATCTAAGCGGAAAATCTGGCTTACCCCTTTTATTCATTTACATTTTCTTCTGTTTCAAATTTCATCGTGACTGACACGCAACCTTACTTTAATCACTGCGTCAATCAAGCATCCATCTATTAATTTTCATTTATTTTATATTTACTGCCAACGTTATAAATTTGAAAGATCACTTGCTTCCCTTGTCTCTCTGATTTCACGTCTCTGTGCCTATCCTTTTGAGTTTCTTACTTTTATATTCTATTATTAGCCTAAACGTGCATTTTGATTGTTGCCATCCCCGTATTTATTTCTTTCCTTTTTGAAATTAAAACGTATACGCTTTACATTTATTTATTTCTAAACCATTCATTGCCTTTCCTTTAGATCAATCCATTCTCTTCTTTTTTGCTTTAACTTCTCTGCTGAATCAATGCATGAACGTTGATATTTCATTTATTATTCCCTTTTATATTATATTTTTCTTTGTAGCTTTCCACTACCTCTCTCTTCATATATTTCATTGTTGTCTGCTCCTTCTTCGTTTTTGAGATCCACTCCCCACCATTGCTTACTTTTCCTCCTCCCAAATTTTTCCATGGCCTACGCCAGATATAAAAAAAAGAAAAAGAAATTTTTTTGCACAACGTATATACCCATCGCCTGAAGCTATCTCTGCCCCTCTTCCCTTCCCACCGCCTACAACCCTCAACCTCCATTCACGTTTCTCCAACAAGTGCCTGCTTACTTTCTTTCCTAAATAAGAAGGTATATTTATTGTTTAAAAATTTTCTTATAAACGTTCAAAAGGATTTGAGAAAAGTTTGACTTCTTTTGTACAGATCTTGTTATATGTGAAAATAAATAAGTTATAAAGCTATAAAGGTTTACTTATACAAGATTTATTTATATATATATAAGAGTGTTATATAAATGAATTTTATACTATGCGTTAACTAAATACATTGTTATTTATATGATCCAGTTTTTGAATATATGTTTGAAACGTTTTGATTTTTATATATACAAATATTTTATTTTATACGTATATTTTGCTATATATAAATGTTTTATAAAAAATATAAAAAAAAATAAAAAAAAAGAGAAAAAAAGGAGTAAGTTAACAATGTATTATAAAGAATATTTTTTATCTGCACATATATGTGCATAAGTTTGTTTGATTTCCTGTTGGATATTTTGAAAAGGAAAGTAATAATCTATAATAATTATATATAGACATAAGTCTTCATTTCAAAAGATATTATATATATGTGTGTTGATCTTTAATATATGTGTTTTATGTTAGAACATTGATTTTTTTTAAGTATACATATATATTATTTTAATGTTGGTTCAAAATGAATATTTATTACATGGAAACGACAACCATAAAATGAATATACTATATATGTGACATTTTGAATAATAATATATCTGTATTTAACATTAATATGAAATGGAAGCGTTTTAAAGTTATATGGTTTTCATGGGTGTGCATATATATATATATATATATATATATTTCATTTTTAAAATGCGTGTTTTGATTTAACGTTCATTTTGAAAGAAAGTAATAAATTAATCATATAATCTTCGTTTCAATTTTATCAAGCTAATTTGATCCGTTCTCATCAATTTCTATCTATCAGCTTTTCCGTCAAAATCGTACCATCTAACTTTGCTTTGGAAGTCGTGCTTGCATTTCATAACTCAATTTCATTGTCTATCTCTCTAACCTTGAAAGGTGAGCAATCACTCACGATTTACATTCTTTTGTTTATTAAATTTGATTTCAGTTGAAGCGACAATTGAAATATGTTGCTGTAGTTATTTAAATTGTTATATTTATGCTATTACCTATATCTGTTCACCTACGGGATATGACACCATATCCTATTGTTTATACTTTATTTAATTACTGATGATATATTCCTGTTGTATATTATTATCATATCCTGCTATATTTTTGTTATCTGTTATTACTCTGCAAGTTCCCTGTAGTTTAGAATTCACTATGGGTTGAAATGATATATACCCGAACGGACTTTAGAATAGGAGAATTTCATTATGGGTTGAAATGATAGACCCAAGCGATTTTCATTTAATTAAATTTGGGATTACGGATTGGAATGATATCCACCCATATATATTTAGTGTACAGATTAAAATGATAAATATCTGTAACACTTGACCAGATGATAAGGAATATATACAGACACCGTGGTTCATATATAAATATTTTGGAAATAAATTCTTTTTTTGGAAAGAAATATATGGTCTTAATAAATGTTAATTCTTAAATTTTTATATATATAGATTTAATAATATTTAATTTAATTAAGTTTGATTTAATACATAAACTATGTTAATATTTATGTAAATTATATTTCAAATAGATTTTTGAAATAACTGGGATAAATTAAGATGGGGAGATAAATTTGAGTTTATTAAATGGTATATAAATAAGGATTTATTTAATTAAATCAATCAAAAATTTTTAAATGGGAAATTTTAAAAAGGTAGGATTTTATAACTGGATTTTTGATTTAAGCGATTAAATGCATATTTCACGTTTAAGTAAATTAAAGAAAATATTGAGAAAAATGGAATTTAAGGTTAACTAAATAATCTTGAATCAAATGAGGAAGTATTTCAAGACTAAATAATAATGAGGTTAAATCGAGATCTATATAAAACGGTTAAATTGAACATTTAAATTTTTAAGCCCTAAACTATATTGGAATTTAAATGGTTTAAATTTGTAATGACCCACCATCCGTCTCCACAGAATGATGCATCATTAATAAGAAAGAAAGGGATAGAGAATAGAAAGAAAGAGAAGAAGAAGGAAACAACACATCAGAATCTAAACAGCGGAAGGAATAAATTATATTAATAACGTAAGTATTACATAGTATACAACACTAATCAGAGTTACTCGGAATTTACATCACATACTAGACAGTTATAAACACCTGTCTAGTATTTACAACATAATACAATACTAACACAGAGAACACACAACGGAACTATTATCTACAACGCAGAAGCCTCCTACTCCATTTGCTCCTTCATAATTCGTCAAAAGCAAACATGAATCCCTTGGATACTCATAAAAATTTGAGTACCCAAGAGTTTATGAAAACAAAAGATAAACTCCGGGTCAGACGTGGGTCTGGTGTGAGTAACAGGTTAAAGTTGCTTAACTTTGAAAACCTTTGAAAAGAAAAGGCATCATGTAAGACTTCCCACACATAAACATGGAAAAGTTTTTACCTTACGCTAACATAAACATTTGATAGGAAATCCAGTGATATTATAATAGGGTCTAGGGTTTTCAAGTAAATAAGAAATAGCCGAAATTGTTACATTTATTAAATTCCAGCTACTAGCCACAAAAGTGGGTAATACAATCAAAATCGTTGGCACTTATTGGACTGTGGATTCCATCAATGGCTGGGCTACTGGGGTACCGCCCGTCACAGTACGTGGCCTAGATCAACGTACCGAGGATTACGCCCGCTCCCCTGCAACACAAGACTGGAACCATCCCTTACTGGACAGTCCCGAACAAGACAACCCCGCAGTTGGCGTACGTTCCAACCGCCCACACAGCCGAAATAAAAAAGGACCTCTAGACAGGGGAAAATCTTGATCTCCAGTGGAAGCTACCCACGAAGCCTTGCTGCACCTCCCCTGTTTTAGCCATTCCCAGTTGATGAGGCCTGAGGCTACAATTACCTTTAGAGAACACATCTCTTAGAATGCTCATCGTCCACCTGACGATTTTCCGAAAGCATTCAATCCATACAAGTTCGTTCCGGGTTCGAACGAAACCGAAGGCATTATCTCGTTACACTCGTATTGGAATCACCCTCATAGTTAACGACGATAACCCTTGCATTCTGAATCTCCATCTCAAATCTATAAGTACTACTACGTCAAACTCATTACGGAATCACCCACAGAGTTATACTGACGTATAGTCCTTACACCTCGAGTCTTCACTCTTCACATAAGATTCACGACCTACCGTTAATTTGGATCGATGTGGTTTTCAGATATCCAAATATGAAAACCCGATCCCCGTCTCATCGAAATCCAAAGCGTGTCTTTTAGGTCCAGGTTGTTTTAAAGTTTTAAAACAATTCAATTATCTATATATCCAAATAGATAAATCACAGATTCACAACAGATAATCAACATTATCATCATATCAGATAAACCATATTATCATTATCAAAAGATAATCCAAATCATCATCACAATGCAATCAATGCATCCATATCACTCAACATTATTTATCTCATATCTGAGATTCAAACCAATCAAGGCAAACGACATTATCCAACCATATAAGCAATGATTTAACATACCAAATATAATTAATTTAAAATGAATTAAATTAATTACATTATTCAAATTAATTTAAAGTAAATTAAATTAATTACTCCATCAATAAAAATCTTGCTTACATAACCTTTAATTAATTACTAATTAATTAATCAATTAATCAACTTCTAATTAATCACCTTTGATTAGTTATTCCTTAATTACATTTATGTAATTATCCTTTAATTAATTTTACAAATTAATTAAACTTAACTAAATTCAGTAATTAACCTTAATTACTTCACAAATTAATTAACTATAATTAATTACAATAATCCTTAATTAATTATATTAATTAATATCTTTAATCATTTATTATTGATTAATTAATCTTAATTAATCAATCTTAATTATATCATTAATTATATTAATTAATGATTTCTAATTACAATTAAATTAAGTACCTTATTTAAATTAATTACATTAAGTAATTAATCTTAATTTAAACCATAATTGTTAATTACTCTTGATATCGCATTCTGTAATTAACTACCTTTAATTACTTTACAAAATAAATTAATTACTCCATAATTAATTATCTCTAATTAATCCCTTGATTAATTCACAAGTAAATATACTCAAATTACTTCCATCATCCAATTACTTCAATTAATTACATTCAGTAATTACCATCAATTACTTTCCTAAGTAGCTACTCTTCAATAAACTACATTAAGTAATTATACCCCACAATCATTTATTGATTATTCAAAATTAATTAAAATGAATTAATTAACTTAATCTAATCAAATTAACCTCAATTAATTTCAATAAGAAACTAATTTCCTTAATTACTTCCATAAGTAATTATACTTAATAATTTACACAAACGATTATCTTTAAATTAAATAATCTAATTAATTATTAAAATTAATCACATTAATTAATTAATTAAATAATCCTAAGTTAATGACCTTCATTAACTATTAAAACAATTCATTAATTATTTTTCTAAAATAATTAACTTATTTATAAATCCGTATTAATTACAAATTAATTAATCATTAATAATCCATTAGTTAACCTCTAATTATTAAATTAACTAAGTGTTAACAATAACTTAATTAATCCTTTATTACTTGATTAATTATTAACAAATCATTAATTAAAATTAAATCTTATTTAATTAATTATTCTTAATTACAAGTTAATTATTCTAAAAAAAATAATAAATCTTAAACCTTTAAGATTAAACACTTAATTACCCTTTTATTAATTTATTAAATAAATTATTCATTCATTTAATTACCCTAATAATTAATTGAAATACAAATCATTAAATTATTATTTAACTTTAAAAAGTTTTAAAATCAATCTAAATCTTTTAAATGACAAATAATACTTTTATTTTAAAAGAAATTTTACAAAAGTTAAAACAAATTTCTTTTTAAATTAAAACCATTTAAATTTTACATTATCATTTAAAATTGTTCAAACACTTTATAAAAACTTAAATCGATTTTGAAATAAAGATTCAAATCAGATTTGAATTAGTTTAAACTTTGTTTAAACATTTCTTTACATTCAATTTCCAATTTAAATTCAAATTTCTTTAAAATATTTTAAACAATAAACCCCTTTCAAGTATTTAAACAAAATTTGAATTTTTAAAAACTTAGTCTTTTCCATCTTAATATTCAAATTAGACTTGAATCTATAGTTTAAAATTAGATTTAAAACATATTTTAAATCTTTACTTAATATTTTAAATTCAGTTTAAAATTAGAAAACATAACATGTTTTCTAACCTGAACAAATTCTAACTCAAGCAACAATTAATTATTCGAGCCTAGCCTAATCTAGCTCGAACAAATCATTAACATAACTCGAGTAACTCGCTAAATAACTCGAGTAACATTTTATTGCATTTATTCAAATCTGGGGGCACTGACAGGTTTTCACATAAACCTGTAACATCTAACACACCCGAGCTCACCCCACAGCTCCTTCGAGTCCCAAACACCATTGCTTCGAGAAAAAATATGGAACAACCTGAGCAAATCTCAGAATGACTCAAGTAACTCGAGTACCTTCTTCCCCCAAAATAAACTTCTGACACAACAAGATAACCGTGCACCTGCACCAACTCGGCAAACATCTCTGGCCGTTCGCGACCCTACTCGCAAGTCAACGATTACCTTCCCACCAATTTCCGACCATCCAAGTAACTGCAGAATCCCTAAATCAGAATTTAAGTATTCAAGCTCAAAAATTTAAACAGTGTCGAATCTGCAAACACCACAATCTCAAGATTCCGGCCACCATAGATTCTGTTCTTCCACCATCACCAAGCAAACCACCATCAACCCCTTAAATCTGGAACAGCTCGGTCCATCATAGGAGTCGCGGTGCGTAATCTTTTCCAGATGAACAAACTAGGGTTTAAAAATTTGATTCAAAATTATCACTGCCCCAAAGCTTTAATTCCTAATCCAATATTTTTCCCTACAACCTTGATCATCACTCCATCACCAGGATAAACCATGGCCACCCAAACTCTCTAGTTCGAAAGAATCATCCCTAAATATGATTTTTGGTTAAACCAGAAATGCTCTTCAATATCAAACTAAAATTTCTGATTTCAGTTTTAAAATTCAAGTATTAGTTTAAGTAGTTAATTTATACTCTTGAATTAATAAAACTGGATGGTCAAATTTCTATTTACAAAAAGTTATTCTGTTATATTTTGACTTATAGAGTAAATTACAGATATATTCTTCTTCAAACAAATTTGAGTTTATATATTAAATAAAATTTAAACATTAACTTATATTACATACCATATTTTGATTTATTCCTTAATCTTAACACATATTAAATCAAATAAATGGATATTCTTAAGCAATTCATAAGTTTGAAACTTAAATGCAGATCAATGAATTTACAGTAACATGCACCACTACATACATTCAGTAATGAACACACACACACACACACATACACACTTATTTCAAAGTAGAATAAGCAACTAAATTTGTACTTAAGTTTATTGAATATAAAAAAATGTTACTCACCTGAAATTATGAGCAGAGCAAACTATTTCAGGAAAATGCTTGAAATTGAATGGTGCTTCATCTTTTTTTTCTTCTCTTTTATCTCTGATTTTAATTGTATGTTCCCAGATGCAAGCTTGTTTTACAGCTACATGTTTTCTAGAAGATGAATTGCAGGCCTCCAGAAAAATACATGCAGGACTTTGTAGTTTTCAGAAGAATTCCAGATGCATGCTTTCAGAAAATAAAATGCATGCAGGCTTAAGATTTTGCAAAGTGATTTCAGGTTTTTGGATGTTCAGATTAATGGATTTTGAGGAGCTACAGCTTTTTTTTAAAGCTTCAATTCCAGAGAAAAATTTGCAGACATGATGAAGTTTTCAAACAAAAATACAGAGATCTTCAATTGTATGTATTTTGGATGTTGCAAATGATTTGCAGGTGGCTGTAGTTTGATTGGTTAGAGGAGATTATAGGTTATCATATTTGTTTGAGAGGGGAAATTGACAGGTTTTATTTGAACAGAAATTTTCTGTTTTGTGGAAGATGAATTCAGATTTTTAGATCTGAAAACTTTCTCAAGTTCTTGAAGAAAAGAAGAATAAGATGAGGAGAAATGTTTACATAAACAAATTTTTAATTTAATTGAAAGAAAATGAAAAAGAATTAATTAGGACACTTGTTTTAAATTTAAACATTTGTCACTTTAGTTTATTTTAAGACTAACACATGTCAACAAGGGTATTTTAGAGATATACACATGTAATTTAAGAATATTTTAGTTTTGATTTAATATTTTTTATAAATGCTCTTAAACCTTAACTTGTTCCTTCTTATGTATATAAATGAGTTTCTTACATTTTTAATTTATTAAAAAGAAATGAAATAAACAAATTATGAATATAAGCTTATTCAAATATTTCTATGTATTTATTCTTTTAAATTTTCAAACATTCAGTTAAAAATCAAATTAAATTATAAAACTCCAATTTAAAAGTCAAGTTATACATATGCATATATAATTCTTGTTAAAAAAAATAACAAATCCTATTTCTAAAAAAATTTATTTAGGTTTATAAAAACTAAGTATTATCATTATCATTTGAAAATAACAAATTAAACAATATTAAATAATTTATAAAAGAGATTATAAACAAATTAAGATCATGTGTAATTTTTATTTTAAATTCTTATATATATAAATTCAAACAATATTTAAAAATAAAATAAAACAAAGCTTTTAATATTAATCTAATATAAATTTAAAAAAATAAGATTTATCTTAAATATTTACAAACCATATAATTATTTATTAAATTGTTTTGAAAAGTTAAATGTTAATATTAAATCAAATTTCCAATTTACCAAATATAAACTAAAATTAGAAAATTAATTCATTTACTAAATTCAAAAATCAAAGTTTATCAATTTACAAATTATACAATTATATATATTATAAACAGAAAACAATTTATTAGCTTTAAAAAGATACAATCTTCTAATTTAAATATTTATTAAAAGAAAATTATTAAATCAATTCAAATTTTATTATCAAAAATTATCAAATCAAATAAATTTTTAAACATAGATTATTAAATTTATATTGCCAAATTTTCGGGATATCACATTCTTTCCCCCTTAAAAGAATTTCGTCCCCGAAATTTAAAAGCAAAGGTAATTTAATAATCTATCTTAAGATTTAATTTTAAAACACAAGCATATATCAAACATATGCTAACAACCATAACAACCAATTCAACTAAACAAACAAATCTAATTATCCAAAAAAATTCTGGATAGAATTATCACGAGTTTCCCCGATATAAATATCGGGATACTCGCTTTACAGAATTCAAACAATCTATATTTCTAAGCTACAGAGCTTCTATCTAACTAGATCTACAGACCTAAACAGGATATCAGACTACAGACAAGTCTAACTCAACAATCACATCCTCCTGAATTGCTGATTCCACAACCAGAAATAAATCATACACGTATCCCCTCAGAGATATGTGAAACACAACGAATCCCAGTTATCCAAACTGGCAATTCAACTTTGAAAATCAAACTCCAATCCTCACAAGAATACAGGAAAGATCCAAAACACCTTGGAGCCGACTTACCCAGTCTTACTCAATCTTATAGCTCCTTAGATCAGAGAAAACTTCCCCAAAATCAAATCTCCGTCTCAGGAATCCAAATTCCGTTGTCTCTTATCCATAAAATACTTCAGACGATCTTGGGATGCCTTCATTTCTCCCGATCAGCTCAACCTTCATTGATATCTTTAGAAACAAACTGGACCAAAACAATTCAATAGAATGATCTGCTCAAGATCAATCCCAAACCAAGAACACCAACTCTACTCCACAAATATCAGAAGACTAACTTACTTCTCCTATCCGGAAAAGATAAAACAAAAGCACTTCCAACTGCTTCCACTGCACAGCTTTGATCTAAAGTAGAAGAAAACTCGAGCACAAACTGATCAGCACATCATAGAATATGGTTCAACATATCCATAAAAGAAAACTCAGATATCCCATCTGATCCTTCTACTAAACTGAACCACCAGTAGCATTCCTGGAATCCAGTCGATAAGAAAACTCAGCCTCCAGGTACGGACAAACTTCTCATAGCTCAAGAGAACACTCGAACTATCGTAAGTCACCTTTGCGATCAACCATTCCAATATCCAAAGTAAACCGTTCTCTCTTTACCAATCAGAACAGCTTATGTTTATCTTGACAATCCATCGAAGAAATGGATCTACCCGGCTGCTTCTGAACTCCTTCAGAAAAACTGCTAACCAGAAGTCCTTCTTGTCGGCACAGAACACTCCGAGCTGCACTTTTGTCACCGACACCAAAGACTTCCTAATCCAAAGCTCTTCAAGAAACTCGGGCCTCAAACCAGACAGAAACATCCTGCTGAACCCAGCTACAACATCGAAGCAGACATACATCCTAAACTTGTTCCAAAGAAAAATCTTCGGAAACATCTATAGTCACTGTGTCTCATCACACAGCTACTAATTCCAGAGGTATCAAGATTCCATCATTTCTTCTTCCCAACCGACAGATCCAAACTCTACTTATCCAACTCAGAGATGATCTCCGAACCTTTACAGGTTACCTTCAGAGATAAATGAAATACTTTATCACTACAAAGCTTACTCGAGACGGTATTAGGTCTATAGTCTCGACAGATACACTTCCAACCTCAAACATTCAAACGCCAACCAATGGCAGTCGTCGTGTTACACACCCACTACCTTATCTACCAATATTACCTATATTGGAAAACCTGTACGGGTAACCCAACAGATTGGTAGAAGTAAATATTTATATATATAAAAATTACAAATACGCTCTTTGAAGATAGACACCACTCCAGAGCCTAGGTATTCACTCAACCTAATGCTCTGATACCACTGTAATGACCCGCCATCCGTCTCCACAGAATGACGCATCATTAATAAGAAAGAAAGGAATAGAGAATAGAAAGAAAGAGAAGAAGAAGGAAACAACACATCAGAATCTAAACAGCGGAACGAAAAAATTATATTAATAACATAAGTATTACATAGTATACAACACTAATCAGAGTTACTCAGAATTTACATCACATACTAGACAGTTATAAACACCTGTCTAGTATTTACAACATAATACAATACTAACACAGAGAACACACAGCGGAACTATTATCGACAACGCAGAAGCCTCCTGCCCCATTTGCTCCTCCATAGTTCGTCAAAAGCAAACCTGAATCCCTTGGCTACTCATAAAAATTTGAGTACCCAAGAGTTTATGTAAACAAAAGATAAACTCCGGGTCAGACATGGGTTTGGTGTGAGTAACAGGTTAAAGTTGCTTAACTTTGAAAACCTTTGAAAAGAAAAGGTATCACGTAAGACTTCCCACACATAAACATGGAAAAGTTTTTACCTTACGCTAACCAAAACATTTGATAGGAAATCCAGTGATATTATAATAGGGTCTAGGGTTTTCAAGTAAATAAGAAATAGCCGAAATTGTGACATTTATTAAATTCCAGCTACTAGCCACAAAAGTGGGTAATACAATCAAAACCGTTGGAACTTATTGGATTGTGGATTCCATCAATGGCTGGGCTACTGGGGTACCGCCCGTCACAGTACGTGGCCTAGATCAACGTACCGAGGAGTACGCCCGCTCCCCTGCAACACAAGACCGGAACCATCCCTTACTGGACAGTCCCGAACAAGACAACCCCGCAGTTGGCGTACGTTCCAACTGCCCACACATCCGAAATAAAAAGGGACCTCTAGACAGGGGAAAATCTTGCTCTCTAGTGGAAGCTACCCACGAAGCTTTGCTGCACCTCCCCTGTTTTAGCCATTCCCGGTTGATGAGGCTTGAGGCTACGATTACCTTTAGAGAACACATATCTTAGAATGCTCATCGTCCACCTGACGATGTTCTGAAAGCATTCAATCCATACAAGTTCATTCCGGGTTCGAACGAAACCGTAGGCATTATCTCGTTACACTCGTATTGGAATCACCCTCAGAGTTAACGACGATAACCCTTGCACTCTGAATCTCCATCTCGAATCTATAAGTACTATTCCGTCAAACTCATTACGGAATCACCCACAGAGTTATACTGACGTATAGTCCTTACACCTCGAGTCTTCACTCTTCACATAAGATTCACGACCTACCGTTAATTTGGATCGATGTGGTTTTCGGATATCCAAATATGGAAACCCGATCCCAGTCTCATCGAAACCCAAAGCGTATCTTTTAGGTCCATGTTGTTTTAAAGTTTTAAAACAATTCAATTATCTATATATCCAAATAGATAAATCACAGATTCACAACAGATAATCAACATTATCATCATATCAGATAAACCATATTATCATTATCAAAAGATAATCCAAATCATCATCACAATGCAATCAATGCATCCATATCACTCAACATTATTTATCTCATATCTGAGATTCAAACCAATTAAGGCAAACAACATTATCCAACCATATAAGCAATGATTTACCATACCAAATATAATTAATTTAAAATAAATTAAATTAATTACATTATTCAAATTAATTTAAAGTAAATTAAATTAATTACTCCATCAATAAAAATCTTGCTTACATAACCTTTAATTAATTAATTAATCATCTTCCAATTAATCACCTTAATTAATCACCTTTGATTAATTATTCCTTAATTACATTTATGTAATTATCCTTTAATTAATTTTACAAATTAATTAAACTTAACCAAATTCAGTAATTAACCTTAATTACTTCACAAATTAATTAACTATAATTAATTACATTAATCCTTAATTAATTATATTAATTAATTATCTTTAATCATTTATTATTAATTAATTAATCTTAGTTAATCAATCTTAATTATATCATTAATTATATTAATTAATGATTTCTAATTACAATTAAATTAAGTACCTTATTTAAATTAATTACATTAAGTAATTAATCTTAATTTAAACCATAATTGTTAATTACTCTTGATTAACCGCATTTTGTAATTAACTACCTTTAATTACTTTACCAAATAAATTAATTACTCCATAATTAATTATCTCTAATTAATCCCTTGATTAATTCACAAGTAAATATACTCAAATTACTTCCATAATCCAATTACTTCAATTAATCACATTCAGTAATTACCCATCAATTACTTTCCTAAGTAACCACTCTTCAATAAATTACATTAAGTAATTATACCCCACAATCATTTATTGATTATTCTAAATTAATTAAACTGAATTAATTAACTTAATCTAATCAAATTAACCTCAATTAATTTCAATAAGAAATTAATTTCCTTAATTACTTCCATAAGTAATTATACTTAATAATTTACACAAATGATTATCTTTAAATTAAATAATCTAATTAATTATTAAAATTAATCACATTAATTAATTAATTAAATAATCCTTAGTTAATGACCTTCATTAACTATTAAAACAATTCATTAATTATTTTTCTAAAATAATTAACTTATTTATAAATCCGTATTAATTACAAATTAATTAATCATTAATAATCCATTAGTTAACCTCTAATTATTAAATTAATTAAGTGTTAACAATAACTTAATTAATCCTTTATTACTTGATTAATTATTTACTAATCATTAATTAAAATTAAATGTTATTTAATTAATTATTCTTAATTACAAGTTAATTATTCTAAAAATAATAATAAACTTAAACCTTTAAGATTAAACACTTAATTACCCTTTTATTAATTTATTAAATAAATTAATTATTCATTTAATTACCTTAATAATTAATTGAAATACAAATCATTAAATTATTATATAACTTTAACAAGTTTTAAAATCAATCTAAATCTTTTAAATGACAAATAATACTTTTATTTTAAAAGAAATTTTACAAAAGTTAAAACAAATTTCGTTTTATATTAAAACCATTTAAATTTTACATTATCATTTAAAATTGTTCAAACACTTTATAAAAACTTAAATATATTTTGAAACAAAGATTCAAATTAGATTTGAATTAGTTTAAACTTTGTTTAAACATTTCTTTACATTCAATTTCCAATTTAAATTCAAATTTCTTTAAAATAGTTTAAACAATAAACCCCTTTAAAGTATTTAAGCAAAATTTGAATTTTTAAAAACTTAGTCTTTTCCATCTTAATATTCAAATTAGACTTGAATCTATAGTTTAAAATTAGATTTAAAACATATTTTAAATCTTTACTTAATATTTTAAATTCAGTTTAAAATTAGAAAACATAACATGTTTTCTAACCTGAAAAAATTCTAACTCAAGCAACAATTAATTATTCGAGCCTATCCTAATCTAGCTCGAACAAATCATTAACATAACTCGAGTAACTCGCTAAATAACTCGAGTAACATTTTATTGCATTTATTCAAATCTGGGGGCACTGACAGGTTTTCACATAAACCTGTAACATCTAACACACCCGAGCTCACCCCACAGCTCCTTCGAGTCCCAAACACCATTGCTTCGAGCAAAAATATGGAACAACTTGAGCAAATCTCAGAATGACTCGAGTAACTCGAGTACCTTCTTCCCCCAAAATAAACTTCTGACACAATAAGATAACCGTGCACCTACACTAACTCGGCAAACATCTCTGGCCGTTCGTGACCCTACTCGCAAGTCAACGATTACCTTTCCACCAATTTCCGACCATCCAAGTAACTACAGAATCCCTAAATCAGAATTTAAGTATTCGAGCTCAAAAATTTAAACAGTGTCGAATCTGCAAACACCACAATCTCAAGATTCCGGCCACCATAGATTCTGTTCTTCCACCATCACCTTCGACAAGCAAACCACCATCAAACCCTTAAATCTGGAACAGCTCGGTCAATCATAGGAGTCGCGGTGCATAATCTTTTCAGATGAACAAACTAGGGTTTAAAAATTTGATTCAAAATTATCACTGCCCCAAAGCTTTAATTCCTAATCCAATATTTTTCCCTACAACCTAGATCATCACTCCATCACCAGGATAAACCATGGCCACCCAAACTCTCTAGTTCGACAGAATCACCCCTAAATATGATTTCTGGTTAAACCAGAAATGTTCTTCCAATATCAAACTAAAATTTCTGATTTCAGTTTAAAAATTGAAGTATTAGTTTAAGTAGTTAATTTATACTCTTGAATTAACAAAACTGGATGGTCTAATTTCTATTTACAAAATGTTGTTCTGTTATATTTTGACTTACAGAGTAAATTACAGATATATTCTTCTTCAAACAAATTTGAGTTTATATATTAAATAAAATTTAAACTTTAACTTATATTACATACCATATTTTTATTTAATCCTTAATCTTAACACATATTAAATCAAATAAATGGATATTCTTAAGCAATTCATAAGTCTGAAACTTAAATGCAAATCAATGAATTTACAGTAACATGCACCACTACATACATTCAGTAATGAATACATACACACACACACACACACACACACACACACACACACACACTTATTTCAAAGTAGAATAAGCAACTAAATTTGTACTTAAGTTTATTGAATATAAAAAAATGTTACTCACCTGAAATTATGAGCAGAGCAAACTATTTCAGGAAAATGCTTGAAATTGAATGGCGCTTCTTTTTTTTCCCTCTTTTATCTCTTGTTTGCGCCAAAATTGGCCATAAACCCCAAATACCGTGAAAGCACCGGTGTATGAATACAACTCAGCAATATTCAAACACAAATTACAAATCTCAGCAAATATCCCAAAAATGTTTGCACAAAAAATGGACAAACACCTCCAAGTCGTATGATTTAGTTGATTTTATGTTGTTCGTAATGATTTGGGTGGTTTATGTAAATACGTAAAAAGCGGGGACTAAACTGTAAAAGACACGCAGATTTATAGTGGTTCGGCCAGAATGTGCCTACGTCCACTTTATATGCTCCTTTTCCGATCTGATTACAAGTACAAAGCTTTGATTACAAGTATATCAAAGTTGTTTGAAAGTTCCTTCCAGGCTTGAGCTCTCAAACTTGTCCCCCATTGTTGTACCCCTGCCCCTCTATTTATAGAGTGAGGCTGGGGGCGGGGGTCTTGGATGTATATAGCCGCCGGTGGGCCTGGGCTGAAGCAATCTGGCCTGGCAGTACTGGTTCGGCAAGGCCTTGATTCGGCGGTGAGTGGCTTGGCTTGGCATGGAGTTGGTCCGGTAGTAGTTAGTCCGGTAGTGCATGGAGTTGGTCCGGTAGTGCATGGAGTTGGTTCGGTAGGGTTGGTTCGGCAGTGGAGGGAAGTAGGTTGGTTTGGCAGTGGCACTTTGGGTTTGATTCGGCAAGTAGTGGAGTGGCGAGGTCTGGTTCGGCTATGCTTTGGTCCGGCCTTGCTTGGAGTGGGTTTGGATCGGTGGTACTTTGGTTCGGTCTCGGTACTACCGAATGGATGTTATACTGAGAATGCCGAATGATCCCTTGTGTTGGGAATGCCGAATGAGCCATGTGGAGTTCGAATAGTATGTCCCTCCTACCTTGCATCGATCATATCTTCTTCATACGAACTCTGATTAACCTGAAATTTGAAACATAGCCTCTCCTAATCCTCATCATCATCTCCAATCAATTTCGTCCTGATCGGAGCTTAACCCCGATATCCAACATTCCTTACCAGTTTGTTGATATTCCGGTTTTGACCAAAAAATGGGATAACACTTTGCCCCCCAAAACATGCCTTGTGATAACAAGGCGTGTTTTGAATAGTTCCGAGTCCAATATCCAAAGTCCATAATCATATTGCCTGAGTATGTTATCTTTGACTGCTCTGAGTCGATGTCCAATTCCAAATCCAATAACCAAAGCTTGAGCCAATTCCATGTCCATCCGAACTTGGCAACCGAATCCCAAACCATCCTTATCCGATAGCCGATAACCGAATCCAGGACCTCTCCGGGTCGATATCCAAATCCATATTCTCTCCGGGCTCTTGCCAAGTGCAATCTACACCTGATGGTCGTGATCCAGTGTCCCTGGATGTTAAGCTAGCCTCATCGTGTTCTTGTCGAGCGTAATCCACACTTGATGATCTTGGTCCAGTGTCCCTGGACGTTGAGCTAACCTCTCCGGGTTCTTGCCAAGCGTAACCCACACTTGACGACCTTGGTCCAATGTCCCTGGACGTTGAGCTAACCTCTCCGGGTTCTTGCCAAGCGTAATCCACACTTGACGACCTTGGTCCAGTGTCCCTGGACGTTGAGCTAACCTCTCCGGGTTCTTGCCAAGCGTAATCCACACTTGACGACCTTGGGCCAGTGTCCCTGGACGTTGAGCTAACCTCTCCGGGTTCTTGCCAAGCGTAATCCACACTTGACGACCTTGGTCCAGTGTCCCTGGATGCTGTACGATGCCATGGCTTAAGTCCTAAGTCGAATCCTGGTCTCTCCGGACCCTTCTCCAATCCAAAAGCAAGAGATAAATTTCACAAACCATAGCATTGCAGTTTATCATCATTCAGGGCATGCCTAGGGGCTACCTCCGTCCCCGTACATGTGTAAATGACTTGGTTGCTTGCCAATAGTTCGCTACTTATTTCATATTAACCTGGTCAATGGATGATCAACCGACCATCATTCCTGGGTCTCCCACCATCGTAGCTTGAGGTAGGCGGCGGTTGCTCCTGCCCCGCCGTTGCATTCCGAGGTCCAACATATTGTGGCAGCTGTCCATTCCTTACATGCTCCTCAATTATGTCCTTTAAGTGCCTGCAGCTGTTGGTGTCGTGTCCATCCAAATCATGGAAGAGACAGTGCCTTCCTGATGTCCTTTCCCTTTCTGTTGGTTCTCTCCTAGCCGGCCTCCGGTAGGGAAGGCGATTCCGAGTATCCAGGTATATCCGCTCCAGCGTCTCGTTCAATCCTGTGTATGTGGAAAACTTTGGATCCTTCCATTTCTTCCTAGCATTTCCAGAACTATCGTCCAACTTCCTTTTTCCTTTGTCTTTATCCAAACCTTTGCTGGATGGTCCTCCAACCTCAACTGCATTAACCTTTTTCAACTTTAAATCCGTACTCGCATCTTCTTGCCGAAGGAACCTTTCTTCCTCGTGAAAGAATTCGTCGAGATCCCGTGGGGGATCTCGTATCAGAGATACCTTGAAATCCGAATTCTCCCTGACTCCTGATACTGCTGCCATTAAAACCATCGATGGATCGGGCCGATCCACCGAAGCAACTGCGGCACTGAATCGAGTTAGAAAAGCTCTAAGCGATTCATCCATCCTTTGCTTTACCGATGTCAATGTCATCACGTTCTTTGGTCTCTTGACATGAACCCGAAACTGTCCCAAAAACCTTTCCACCAATTCCCTCCAAGTCCTGATAGATCCTTCTTCCAGCTGCCTAAACCACATCGCAGCTAAGTCCGTCAAGTACAAGGGGAAGCATCGGGCTATCACTTCCTCCGATGCCCCCAGCACTTCCATGTGTCTGGTGTACCTCATCAAGTGATCCGTAGGGTCTTCCTTGCCATCATATACCTCCACTCTAGGTAGCTTGAACTTAGGTGGATTCTGAGCCATCCTTATTTCCCGAGTGAACGGACTCCTGTTCACTCCTTCCAAGTCTCCATTGGTCAAACCACCTCGCACAGTCTTCCTGATTATATCTACCAATCCAGCGTTGTCTGTCGGGGGTGGCCCCCGAGGGAATTCCGGTACATACTCTTCATGTGGCTCGCTAGCAGCAACGTTGGTTCTAGCCTGTTGAACTTCTTCAAAGGTCCTCCTGTGTTGGATCCTGCGGGCCTGCCCCCAAGCCCTTGTCGATTGCCCTCTGGCTCTGCATCCTGTCCTCCATTGGGTTCCATAACCCAAGCTTCTTGTCCTGCATCCACGGCTGCTGTAGCTGTTCCTAAGTTCTGGGTCCCTGCAGCTCTCATTTGCTCCAAGAAAGTCTGCATCATCTCCTGTTGACTCTTCAACAACCTCTCTTGCAGTGAATTTGTTATGGCTTCCATTTCTTCCCGGGTTATGTAGATCGAAGCCGGTCCTTCCTCAGCTCCGGAGGATGCTTGTTGACTTCCTACCGGTTGGCTTCTCTCAGGCCTTTGCCTTCTACTATTTTGCCTAGTCATTGTCTTCCAAATCCAAACTTCTATCCGATGTAGCGGGTGTTGGTTTTTCTCGGTGAAAGCACCAAAGTGTTTGCGCCAAAATTGGCCACAAACCCCAAATACCGTGAAAGCACCGGTGTATGAATACAACTCAACAATATTCAAACACAAATTACAGATCTCAGCAAATATCCCAAAAATGTTTGCACAAAAAATGGGCAAACACCTCCAAGTCGTATGATTTAGTTGATTTTATGTTGTTCGTAGTGATTTGGGTGGTTTATGTAAATACGTAAAAAGCGGGGACTAAACTATAAAAGACACGCAGATTTATAGTGGTTCGGCCAGAATGTGCCTACGTCTACTTTATGTGCTCCTTTTCCGATCTGAGTACAAGTCCAAAGCTTTGATTACAAGTATATCAAAGTTGTTTGAAAGTTCCTTCCAGGCTTGAGCTCTCAAACTTGTCCCCCATTGTTATACCCCTGCCCCTCTATTTATAGAGTGAGGCTGGGGGCAGGGGTCTTGGATGTATATAGCTGCCGGTGGGCCTGGGCTGAAGCAATCTGGCCTGGCAGTACTGGTTCGGCAAGGCCTTGATTCGGCGGTGAGTGGCTTGGCTTGGCATGGAGTTGGTCCGGTAGTAGTTAGTCCGGTAGTGCATGGAGTTGGTCCGGTAGTAGTTAGTCCGGTAGTGCATGGAGTTGGTTCGGTAGGGTTGGTTCGGCAGTGGAGGGAAGTAGGTTGGTTCGGCAGTGGCACTTTGGGTTTGATTCGGCAGGTAGTGGAGTGGTGAGGTCTGGTTCGGCTATGCTTTGGTCCGGCCTTGCTTGGAGTGGGTTTGGATCGGTGGTACTTTGGTTCAGTCTCGGTACTACCGAATGGATGTTATACTGAGAATGCCGAATGATCCCTTGTGTTGGGAATGCCGAATGAGCCATGTGGAGTTCGAATAGTATGTCCCTCCTACCTTGCATCGATCATATCTTCTTCATACGAACTCTGATTAACCTGAAATTTGAAACATAGCCTCTCCTAATCCTCATCATCATCTACAATCAATTTCGTCCTGATCGGAGCTTAACCCCGATATCCAACATTCCTTACCAATTTGTTGATATTCCGGTTTTGACCAAAAAATGGGATAACATCTCTGATTTTAATTGTATGTTCCCAGATGCAAGCTTGTTTTACAGCTACATGTTTTCTAGAAGATGAATTGCAGGCCGCCAGAAAAATACATGCAGGACTTTGTAGTTTTCAGAAGAATTCCAGATGCATGCTTTCAGAAAATAAAATGCATGCGGGCTTAAGATTTTGCAAAGTGATTTCAGGTTTTTGGATGTTATGATTAATGGATTTTGAGGAGCTACAGCTTTTTTTTTTTAAAGCTTCAATTTCAAAGAAAAATTTGCGGACATGATGAAGTTTTCAAACAGTCAATTGTATGTATTTTGGATGTTGCAAATGATTTTCAGGTAGCTGATGTTTGATTTGGTTAGAGGAGATTATAGGTTATCAAATTAGTTTGAGAGGGGAAATTGACAGGTTTTACTTGAACAGAAATTTTCTGTTTTGTGGAAGATGAATTCAGATTTTTAGATCTGAAAACTTTCTCAAATTTTTGAAGAAAAGAAGAATAAGATGGGGAGAAATGTTTACATAAACAAATTTTTAATTTAACTAAAAGAAAATGAAAAAGAATTAATTAGGACACTTGTTTTAAATTTAAACATTTGTCACTTTAGTTTATTTTAAGACTAACACATGTCAACTAAAAGATATACACATGTAATTTAAGAATATTTTAGTGTTGATTTAATATTGTTTATAAATGCTCTTAAACCTTGATTTGTTCCTTCTTATGTATATAAATGAGTTTCTTACATTTTTAATTTATTAAAAAGAAATGAAACTAATAAATTATGAATATAAGCTTATTCAAATATTTCTATGTATTTATTCTTTTAAATTTTCAAACATTCAATTAAAAATCAAATTAAATTATAAAACTCCAATTTAAAAGTCAAGTTATACATATGCATATATAATTCTTGTTAAAATAAAAAAAATTAACAAATCCTATTTCTAATAAAATTTATTTAGGTTTATAAAAACTAAGTATTATCATTATCATTTGAAAATAAAAAATTAAAAAATATTAAATAATTTATAAAAGAGATTATAAACAAATTAAGATCATTTGTAATTTTTATTTTAAATTCTTATATATATAAATTCAAACAATATTTAAAAATAAAATAAAACAAAGCTTTTAATATTAATCTAATTTAAATTCATATTCAAGTTAATTAAATATAAATTTAAACAAATAAGATTTATCTTAAATATTTACAAACCATATAATTATTTATTAAATTGTTTTGAAAAATTAAATGTTAATATTAAATCAAATTTCCAATTTACCAAATATAAACTAAAATTAGAAAATTAATTCATTTACTAAATTCAAAAATCAAAGTTTATCAATTTACAAATTATACAATTATATATATTACAAACATAAAACAATTTATTAGCTTTAAAAAGATACAATCTTCTAATTTAAATATTTATTAAGAGAAAATTATTAAATCAATTCAAATTTTATTATCAAAAATTATCAAATCAAATAAATTTTTAAACACACATTATTAAATTTATATTGCCAAATTTCCGGGATATCACAAAATTTGAGATTCGGATCTGTATTTGAAATCAATATAGTTGAGTTTGTTATTTAGAAACTAAATTGAATTAAAATGAAAAATTAGGTTGAACTAAATTTGAATTTATTATTTAGAAAACTAAATTGAAAATGAAAATTTAGTTGAAACGTTGAATACTTAAAGGTTTAAAAATATTGAATATAAAGGGGTATTTTGTGATTACAAATCCGAATTTGAGATCGATAAAATTGAAGTGGTTATTTTAGGAATTGAGTCGAATTTAAATTGATAAATTGAGATTGAATTTAATTTAAATGGGAAGGTCGGGTTGATGTTGAAACAATTTGTTAAGTTGAGGGAATTGAAAATATTTTACGGTATAAATTATTTAATATATCTAAATACTATTTTGGAAAATAGCTATATTTGAAGTGAAATGATATTTGATTTGAGGTATAAATTAAGATGAAAGAACCACGGTGTTATAGTGTATATTTCTACCCTGTAGATAGTTCCATGGACCCTTAGAGGATGGTTATTCCAAACATCCTTTAAGTTATTTGTATTTCAGTTGATATTTCACTTGAGTTGGATTTATTGATATAAGAATGTTAATCCTGATTCGAGTGTTTTGTGTTTTTCTTTACGCTTGGGTCAGACTGAGTGATACATCAGTTGAGACTCACCTTCGAAGTTGGAGCCTTGCTTGAAGATCCAGCTATCTATCCTTTCAGTCATCCTGTTGATTTGTTCAGAGAAGTCATCTGCACATACTGGAGACTTCACTACATCTAAGATATTCAGTTGTATTTTATTTCTAACTCCAATGTATATAGTAGCTTCATGAACTACTATTCTTTATCTATTCCGCTGCATTATATTACTCTGTGTCTGTGATCTGTGATGATTTATTTACTATATATGTTAAGTTTTGCCAAATTTTAATTAACAATTCGGTATTTTGAATTATTCAAGTCGGACATGTATGGTTTTATTGTCGATTTGAATGGTCCAAAATAGCGGGTCGCTTCAATTTCCATTAATGTGTTCAAATTTTATTTTATAACCATTACCTTGTATAAGATTTAGCAAATTTAGCCATCTAGTTCTATTTACTTTTTTTAAATTTTCATTTGAAATAAATTTAACAATTGCTTCACAATCTGTTCGGTCTGTGAATTCTTTATTTAGGTATATCCTGTACTTATCTAAGGCATTAATTAATGCTTGGATTTCTAAATCTAGAGATGTCCAATTAGTTACTTTGTTAAAGTTGCCACTTGCGTACGCTGCAATTTTTTCTGTTGACTTGTCACTGTGTTTAAATGGTTTACATTTTAGGATTGCTCCCCATCCTTCTTTGCATCCGTCACATTCAATAATGATATAATCTGTTTCTAGTGGAAGTTCTAATGGATTAATTTTCTTAACTTCTTTAATTCTTTGAACTAGTTTAATATCTTCTATATTAAATCGTGTTTCTCCGTTTTTCGAAATTTTACCATATAGGGGTCCTACTAGTTTTGATAAATTAGGAATAATTTTTTTGGCGTAATTTATTAATCCTAGAAAAGCCTGGATTTTCTTTTTACTGTCTAATTTATCTGGGAATTCTATAATCTTTTGGGAAATATGTGGCTGAAGTTCAATTTTTCCATTACCAATTTCTAAACCTAATAAAGAATTTTTTTGTTTAAAAAGTTCCATCTTTTTTCTTGATATCACTAGACCATTGTTTTCAACTTCTTTAAATACTGTTTTTAAATGTTGTTCATGTTCTTTAATATTTTTACTTACAACTGAAATGTCATCTATATAGACTAAACAGAAATCATATTTTTTAAATATATTATCCATAAATGTTTGGAAAATTGCAGGCGCTGTTTTTAATCCAAAGCTTAATATGTTACATTCAAAATGTCCTTCAGAGCAAATAAATGTTGTCCAAGGTTTAAAACTTTCTTCATATTTTAACTAGTTGTATCTTGATTTTAGATCAAACTTGCTAAAAATTTGCTAATTTTGTATTAAGTTAATCAATGTATCTTTGTTTGGTATATTATAACCATCGTATTTTGTATTATCATTTAATCTTTTATAATTGTAGACGATTCTTGGTTTTCCTCTTTTCTGTTCAGAGTGATTTCGGACTAAAAAGGCTGCTGATCTATGTTTGCTGTCAGATCTCCTGATTAAGTTTTGTCTTAACATTCTTCAATCCGTATTCTGAATTCTTTTATATCAGTTGGTGAATGGTCGATGTTTGTTGTTTCAATGGTTATTTCTTGGTTTATGATTTTTATTTTACAAGTGTAGTTAACTTTGTTTTTTGTAACATCCTCACTAATTAGTCCCAGTTTTTCTAACTGTGAAATAATCTGATAAGGAATAAATTTGGTTTCTTTTCCTTTCTCTAGTTCTCTAATTGTTTCGAATGCTAACATGGCTAACGTATTTTTATCTTCTTTGGTAGGTGAAGCATGTTGTTTTTCTATTTTTGGTTTGAAAAAAATCTAGTTTGGCCTGTCCACCACGCTTTCGAGCTAACTCTGGTTGATAATTGTGGTAGTTTGTAGGTAATGTGTAGTTGTGTTTACTGAAAGTAATACTATTTCTGGAAATTGAGATACTTCCTCGATAATTAAGTATAAAATTTAAACCTAAAAGAAATTCTTGACTTTTAATCTCCTTTGGAGTAATAGTACATTGCCCTAATTCGTATTTGGAACTGTAATTACCGGCAAAGTCTCTAAATTGAATCAGTGATTCGTCTGGTGATTTATGAGTTAATGCCATTAGACTTTGATTAGCTGTTTTTGAAGTGATAATGTAATTTAGAGGTTTGTGATACTATAAAGGTATCAATGAATGCGCAATTAAGCTTTTAGTGCTACCTGTATCTATTATTGCTATTGTATCGATAAACTTGTTATTATCGAACCAGACACGACAATTTACTGTAAGTAGGGATGTATTGTATTTATTAATATTGACTGAAAATTCTGTATTTTCTTGTGTGCTATTATTCACATTATCTATTTGTTCCATTTCAGTTGATTTGGATGAACTTCCTGGTTCATTTTGATTGTAGTCTTTATATTTTTCTTTCAAGAAACTAATATCATTTTGTAAAGTACTAAGTTCTAGTTGTAATAGTTTTATTTGTGCATCGTGTTTATGTACTATTTCTTGTAATATTGTTTTTTTCACATATTTTATTTTGCTTTAATGAAAGTTCTAAATTAAATTGTCTTTTAACACATAAAAAACATATTTCTATAAAACATCTATCACATTGAAAACGTTTAATCATTTCGGGATATCTATGACGTACAAAACAAGGTATATGGTCATTATCTCTAATTTGTATCCATTTGTGTTCGCATTCATTATCGTTATTCATTAATGTGTAGCTAATACTATTTTGTGGACTACCTTCATCATTATTTGAGACAATGCTATATATTGATTCAGTATCGTCAAAATCGTTTTCACTAAGACTTTCTATTTTATATTCTCCTATTTCATCAACTAAATTAGAACGTTGTTGGTTATTTTCCTTGTTTGGACATCTATTTGCTAAATGATTTTGGTCACCGCAAATAAAAAAATTACACTTTCTATTTGGTTTACTTCTTTTAACATATTTTTCTTTTTTACGGTTATCAAAATGCTTAGATTTTCTAAGATATTTTCTTGGTTTATAGTAGCCATAAGCTTGTGGAGTATAGATAGCTGTTCGGCAAAATGCTCAAGCTTGTCTTTTAATCTGTTCTTGCAAATTTTCTTCTTTACAATATTTTTCTAATTCTTGGAATACAAACATTATTCTTAGACCAATTCCTAGTTTAGGTATTGTTCCATATTGTATATTACAGTCTTCTTCAAGCTTTCGACCTAAGTCTCCTGGTAGGTTTGAAAAATATTTATTACATAAATCTTCATCCATTGCTTTACCCGTTTGGGCTAAAGTGACTGCAAAGTCTTGGCTAAATTCCTTTATATACTTAAAATCTCTTATACTTAATTGTTCTAGGTTTCTTATTGCTGTATTTTGCATTAGCGTACCGCCTTTGCCTGGGTCATTTCCAATTAGTAGTAATCTAATAAAGCTTGTAAAATTATAAGGGTTGTTTCTTAAAGCTTTATGTCCAGTAATTACGGCTGGGTTATCTGTTCTTCTACTTTGATATATTCCTAAGGCTAATGGACTGAGGGTCGTTTCTAATACTGCCAACATATCCATTTCCGGCTTTTTATTAACTTTCCAATATCGAACTACATTTTGTTCCCATATTAGAATTTCTCCTGGACATAATTGTGGTGACTGGTTTTCTAGTAATACCATGTTGTGGCTATAAAGTTTCCCGTTAGGTTTTCTTATTTCTTTTCCTACATATGGACTTTCTTCTAAATAATCTACTTCGGGCTTTGCCCATTTTTCTCTTTCTAATGGTCCTTCTTTGTATTGGCTGCTTGGTTCGTTATCAAATCTACTACGTTTATTGGTAGGTATCATAGCTTCATCCATAAAATTATTTTCAATAAAAAAGTCACTAAGAGGGATCTGTTTATTTAGGATATTTCAATTAATGGCATATTGAATTTTTTTGATAACGTTGTAAAAGCATCTTCGTATGTCATATCTAATTCTGTTATACAAGCAATAAGCATATTATATGTTTCTTCTCTTATATTATCTACTGTTATTTTCTTATTAATTATTTCATGTAACGATCTTTTACTTTCTGTTTTAAATGTTTCTCCTATTTCTGGATCTATATCATTTTCTTCATATTGTTCTTCATCCACTAAGTATCCTAATATGTCAAAATCTTCAATATTTTCGCTATCTGTTTCATAATAGTCATAAATTGGTTCATCATCCCAATTTATAGTGTTAAAATGATCTAAATGTTCATTTAGATTATTTTTTAGTTCTATTTTTGATTCTGTATCAGTTTCTTCTTCATTTTGTTTAAACTTATGATTTCCAAATCTTAAATTTGGTTCTCCAAATTGGTTATTGTATACAACATGTGGTTCTGGAATAAAAAGACTTTTATCATTTTCTACCAAATTTTTTAATTGCCGTTCAAGACCTGCTAAGTCATCTGGACTAATTCTACGGGGTTCGATCATTTTAATTCCTTTACTAGCTATATTCTGTACTATCCCGTTAATATTAATTTTGAACTTCATTCCTGATCTATTACCAGCCTTACCAATCATTCCTATACTAATGATTAAATTATTTCCAACATAGTTTTCAAAACCGCTTGCCTTGAATCCTAGTTTTAAATGTTTTAAATCTTTAATACTTTTAAGAATATCTGGTACGCAATAAACTAAAACTGATTTATCGTTTAGATCTATTTCCATTCCTGAGAGTAGAGCTTTTTCTATGTTTGATGTCCATGATTTGTCTAGGACCAACGTAAGGAGCTTTGTTCCTAAACCTTTTCTGGTTAGAATTATTATTCCTATGACTATTAGAACTAAATGGAAAACCCTTTTTCCTGTGTTTTTTAATTTTTGTATGGTTTCTGGTGATAAAACATCTAAGGTTACACTGTTATCTATCACCCTTACCTCTTCCTCTTACTTCGAATTAAAGTTGTGTTAACATTTGTAATTCCTGTTTGATATAGAATCTGTGGGTTTAATAAATCTAGTTGATTATTGTTATATAAATCTAAGTTTTTGTCTAAATCTACTTCTCCATCTAATTGTACTATTTGTTTTTCTTTTTTAGATTTCACTTTTGACAAAATACTAGAAATTTCATCTTTAGGTTACCATTGGATGTAAATTCTGTTAATGTCCAACTGGGTCCAGAGAATGTGTTTCTTGGATTCATTTTGGGATCCAAAATTTATACATTTCTGGCATTTTATTTTTCTTAACAACTAAATTTCCTTAACTTAGATTAAATATTGTTCTGATATCTTATCTAGTTCCTGATCAAAAGTTTGTTTATTTTCAAGTTTTTCTAGTTTTTTTAAAATTTGAAGATTTAGGCCAATTAAAATACTAAAAAATTAGGATATTCTTTATCTGATAAACTATTCCCTGAATGAGTAGTAAAACTTTGTTTTGGAACTGGCTGTGATGCTAATTTTGTTGCGTCGTCTATCGCTTTTTGCAAATATTTGTTCATAAAATTAACCACTAACAATCTTTTTAACTTCTGAAAGGAGCGTTTCTATCTGTCTAGTTTTCGAATCAAAATCACGGGTTCTAGTTTTAAGTTCTTCTAAAATACGTTTAGATTCTAATTCAATAGCTTTTGGCTTATTGTTCTCTAATAATAATTTTAATTCGTTAATAATTGTCTTATCTGGAAGAATATTTTTTAAGCTTATTAAAGTGCGTAAGGTACTTTCTTTTTGATTTTCAATAAAAACAAAATTATCTACTAACTATTTTAAATTTTTATTTTATCAGTAATAAATTTAGCAATTACTTCTAACGTCTTAGTTGTTGAATTATCGTAGTGTTGTAAGGCTGTTCCTAGGTTTATAATTAAGTCTGTGACTAAATTAAGCTGTTTATTTTCTTCGTGCAGAAGATGTTGAAAACCTTTTTCAAAATGAAAAACAAATTTATAGTTATCAGGACTAATAATACTTCGTTCCTTAAAAGTATATTCAAGATTTAAATAACTTAAACGTTTGAGATTTGAAGAATAGATTTTTTGAGGTTGTTTTTCTCAGATTTAAATGGTTCATTTCTCTATGCAGCTTATATTTTTTCCGATAAAATTTCCTTTTGAGAGAGAAAGATTTATTATATTTGTATTTTTATCAGAGATAATTTACAATTTGAGCAAAAGATACTTACTAGTATAAAGAGCATAATTGAATTCCTTGGTTACTATACAATTTCGTTTTCATCCATGCTTAATTTTCATATTACTTTGAAGTTTACCATGTTTCGTAAAAGACGTGAATTGCGCACCTTTGGTACCCTAAAAACTGACTTAGAGGGTTCTACATCAAAATAATATTTTAATTCTATATGATTAAAAATTAAATTGTGTAGCAACACTAGAATCAACCTTGCTCTGATACCAAAATGGCGGCGGTAGTTTTTTATTTTATGCTGGGGTAGTTTTTTTTAATATCAAGAAATCAATAAAACAGGCTAGTAACGATATAAAATCTTCTAGGTAAATTCCTAAAAGATATCTTAGTAGAAACTTAATTACAAACATAATTATATTACATAGGACAAGAAGCAAAGGAGGTACCTGATTCATAAAAAGACTTATGCAGAGGAGCATCAGAAGGTTTGAAAATCAGATCTTGCTTTTTCTTCCAACAGTTTTTTATGTATTAAAAAATCAATAAAACAAGCTAGTAACGATATAAAATCTTCTAGGTAAATTGCTAAATGATATCCTAGTAGAAACTTAATTACAAACATAATTATATTACATAGGACAAGAAGCAAAGGAGGTACCCGATTCATAAAGACTTACGCAGAGGAGCAGCAGAAGATTTGAAAATCAGATCTTGCTTTTTCTTCCAACAGTTCTTTTTTATTTTTTATTTTTTATTCTTTTTGAGTCTCTCTCACAAAATATGAAGTGTAACAAGAAAAAATAAGCTTTGGTGAAAAAAATTTACCCCCGCCATTAAAAAAAATACCCCCATTTTGGTATCAGAGCAAGGTTGATTCTAATGTTGCTACAAAATTTAATTTTTATTCATATAAAATTAAAATATTATTTTGATGCAGAACCCTCTGAGTCAGTTTTTAGGGTAGCAAAGGTGCGTAATTCCCGTCTTTTACTGAACATGGTAAACTTCAAAGTAATATGAAAATTAAGTATGGATAAAACGAAATTGTGTAGCAACCAGGGAATTCAATTATGCTCTTTAAATTAGTAAGTATCTTTGGCCCAAATTGTAAATTATCTCTGATAAAAATACAAATATAATGAATCTTTCTCTCGAATTTTATCGGAAAAAATATAAGCTGCATAGAGAAATGAACTATATAAATCTGAGAAAAACCACCTCAAAAAATCGATTCTTCAAATCTCAAGCCTTTAAGCTATTTAAATCTTGAATATAATTTTAAGGAACGAAGTATTATTAGACTTAATAACTATAAAGAAAATTCATTTTGAAAAAGGTTTTCAACATCTTCTGCATGAAGAAAATAAACAGCTTAATTAAGTAATTGACTTAATTATAAACCTAGGAACAACCTTACGACACTACGATAATCCAACAGATAAGACGTTAGAAGTAATTGCTAAATCTACTACTGATAAAAATAAAACTTTAAAACAGTTAGTAGATAATTTTGATTTTATTAAAAATTAAAACGAAAGTATCTTATGCACTTTAATAAGCTTAAAAAATATTCTTCCAGATATGACAATTATTAACGAATTAAAATTGTTACTAGAGAACAACAAGCCAAAAGCTATTGAATTAGAATCTAAACGTATTTTAGAAGAAGTTAAAATCAGAACCGGTGATTTTGATTCGAAAACTAGACAGATAGAAACGCTCCTCTTAGAAGTTAAAAGGATTGTTAGTGGTCAATTTTGTGAACAAATATTTGCAAAAAGCAATAGACGACGCAACAAAATTTGCATCAGAGTGTAACAACACAATATTTTTGAAATTTATTTTTGTTTGAATTTATTTCACTTTGAAAATGGTTTAGAAATTAATTTATTTAAAATTTTGTTTTAAAATATTTTTAAAGCGAAGTAGAAATTTTTCTAGAGTTAATGGTGTTTTTTTTTGTAATTTTCATGCCCTGTTTTTCAATTTTTAAACAATTTCTTTAGTTCTTTTTCTATTTTTCTCCAATTTAATTATTTATTTCATTTTATAAATGATAAATAAATTATTTTAATTCAAATTTTTTCTTCATAATATTTTAAAAATGAAGTGGATATTTTTCCAAGGCTAGTACTGATTTATTTGTAATTTTTGAACACTATTTGAACTTTTATGCGATTACTTAAATTCTTTTTATTTTTTCTTTAAATTTAATTATTTATTTTCATTTTATTTCACTTTTTTAGTTTTAAAATGTATTTACTGAAATTATTTTGTTTTATTTGTTTTAAAAAGAAATGGTAAATTGAAGAGACAAGACTCTTCCTTTTCCTATGGCTTTTCATTTCTAGACTTTTCAATTTCATAACACTTCATTTAATTTTCTTTTGGCCGTGTAAATTTTTTTGGTAAGCCATGAGTTTCATTTTCATTTCACGCAAAAAAATATCTTCCTCATTTTTTCATTCGCGGCTAGGGAATTTTATTGGTAATGGCCACATCTTTTTCTTTATTTTCTTCTTATTTTCTAAGTATTTTGCCTTGTTTTCTCAAGTGTATTGCTCGACCTCTCCTCCATAGCCACACCCATCGCCTCCTATACATCTTCCCTGCCATCATCACCACCTACACTCAAGGTGTTGACCATGGCCGAGCCCACCATGGTGCAAAAACTCCACAAAAATGCAACTAGACCCTTGAAACCATGCTAGTTTTACCACCACTTGCCTTATCTCCTTCAACCACCACCACGGCCACCAGCCTAGCCGCCACCAGCCTAGCCGCCGCCGCCTCACTGACCTGACCACCACACACCCCTCCAGCCACTGACCAGTCATGATGCACCCCAGGCTGAGCCCAATCCTTCATGGTTGAGCCTTTGTTTTGGCAAAAATCACACTACATTGCCTAATGCCCCTTCACCTTCTCATGTTATAAACTCCTCTCCATGTTCATGGCTTAAACCTAAGCCATGCTAGCCCCAAACCCGAGCCATGTCTTGACCAAAACCTAACCAAAATCATCCCTAGGCCGTGCCAAAGAATAGAGAAAGCAAGGCAAAAGACTTTGTGTTCAAATCACTTTTCATTTCAGTTATTTCATTCCATAGTGTATTGTAAAGTGTATTGTATTTGTAATTTGTTTGGTTTGGTTTTTTTTTTTGGGTTGTGACACAAGATTTGTAGCATTGGACCTCGCTCTCCACTCAAGTCTGTAGTATTGTCATTGTGCTTTGATTCCGTTGTGTCAGTTGTATTGCAATCTCCAGCATTTAGAGGTGAGTAAATCTCACACGACGTTATTTATACTTATGCAATTGTGAAGCGACAACATTTGAATGTGTAGAATTATAAATGATGCTATAACTGCCTGTGATTATTTATGTATGATGTTAAACCTGTAAATTACATTTCATAGCACCTGTTACTATTGTGTATTGTTAAACTGTTCATTTATATCTATTTATTACACTGCAAGTTCCCTGTAGATTAGAAATCACTATGGGTTGAAATAATATATACCCGAACGGACTTTAGAATTGGAAAAAATCGTTATGGGATTAAATGATAGGCCTGAACGGTTTTTATTTATTTATTTTGACTTGGGACCGCGGGTTTGAAATAATAGAACTCAGATTTTTATTTGTAAAGTGAGGATTGAAATGATATATATCCGTATCACTTGACCTAGGTTAGAAAACTATATGCAGGCCCGTGGTCATATTTATATAATTTTCTGGATTTTTAAAGTAATTTTAAAAGTGTATATATAAGAAAATTTGATTTAAATTGGATTTCTAAATATTAAGTATAGAAATTTGGAATTTTCTATAAGTTAAAAATGTTGGAAAAATGAATTGTTACATTGAATTTTGAAAATATAACTTAAGTGGAAAATTGGAATTTTGTTAAATAAAAATTTAGTTATATAAGTAAAAATGGAAATTAAATTTTATTTGAAAAAAATGGAGAAAATTTAAATGTTAAGTTGTTTATTTAAAAATGTGAAGAATTGCAAACTTTTACACTTGAATTTATTAAGTAATTTGTTAAAATTGGATTTAATTATAAGAAATTTATTTTATAAAAATAATATGTTAAATGACATGTTAATGAATATTTTTAATGTTAAAATATGATTTTTGACAATGTTTAAAGGGTTTAAAATGAAGTTTATTAATTGCTGGAAATACACTAAAATCTGGAAATCACTTTTAATAGAATTCAGAAGTGCTATGGTTTTTGGAAATGAACTAAAGGCTAATAAAAGAGTTATTACAGTAGTTCTGGCATGCTGTAGTTGCCGTAGTAAATTGAAAAGGCTAAAACTTGATAAAGGCCTATTACAGTGGTTCTCCAAATGCTGTAGTGGTCTGCTGTCTTTGCAAAAATGAATAAAAACCCTTGTTTTGAAACTTGAGCTATTACAGCATTTCTGAAAATGCTGTCTTTGCTGTTTTGAACTAAAATTTAACTAAAACTGAGTTTTAGCAGAAGTTTTTAAGTGCTGTCTTTGCTGAATTAAATTGTTTTCAAGTGTAACTTATAACAGCTTTTTCTTAATGCCATGAAAAGTTGGAATTTTAAAAATTATGTGTTTTGGCTTAGCAAATGAGCTCAAAATGACTTGAAACTTCGAAATTTTAATACTTAACCGGGAAGAATAATAACTTCACTTTTAAATGGTTTAAATGAATTAAGTAAATTGGAATATAAACTATTTAAAGGCGATTTGAATTGAAATTAAATGAATGTTATCTTTGAACTTTAAAAGAGTATTAAATTGGATATTTGGATTTGAATTCAAATATTGATTTGAAAAGGGAAGTTTTGAAAGGATATGATATTATAAAACGTTGAAATGGTTTGGAAATGATTTAATCTTTATTTTGATAAAGATTGGGTTTTGAAATGATATTTTATTTTGAAGTATAAAGTATTATTTTAAGGTTATAACCACGGGTTACAATAACGATTGGTTGGCAAAGAGACCGTGATCGGATATGGACTATTCTCTATCGATACCGAAAACCACTTTAACCACTATGTACGCGATGAAGATTCCAGAATGAAGTAGGATGGTGACGACGTTCTTGTGGTATGTTACATGGACCCAACTCCCGTGAGTTGGCATAAGGTGGCTAAAACAGGAGCAGTCTCAGGCCAAATGGGGTAGCTCCTCTGGTCAGATGCATTTCTTCGATACTATTCTATTACTTGTGATTGTTTGGTGGCCACCCTCCTATTTGGAAATGTGTTCCGAGGTGGGTGTATGTGGCTGCTGCGTTACCACAGCTCGGGTATCGTAATTGGTATATCTACCCTGACATTGCCTTGTGTGCCATGTCACCTACCCTATCGAGCTTTTGCTACGAGTTTGGTTTTCTCCCGTAGCCCATGCATATCTTCGCGGAGTCTCCCGATCAGGAGATATGCAGATATTGGATGGATTACTGGGACTATTACGTGTTAAGGTGGAAAATGTAAATCCTTAATGCTATTTAAAAGTATGTTTATTTTACTATAGGCATTATTATAATAGCGCAATATACTACATAGTAAATAGCTTAACGGATCCTTAGAGGATGGGCGGTCCCAAGCATCTTCTAAGTTACTTGTACCTTTACTATAGTTCACTTGAGTTGGTTTACATTGGATAAGTATGTATGTCCGGACTCGAGTGTTTGTGTTTTATTTACGCTCAGGTCAGCCTGAGTTATTGACAGATTTGGATTTCCACTCTCTGAGGTCTGAAATCGCTGGAGATTATTAGCTTATTTGGTTTTATCTATTTCAGTTCTGTTGTTCTGTTGTCAGCTTTCTGTTGTCAGCTTTGTATTAGAGGACTTCTTTGTGTTTGGGATTTTATGTTGTATATGTTTTCAGACTGATGTTTTGTATTTGGTTTTGAGACTTTGTGATAGTAGCTTAATGAACCACTATGGTATTTTATATTCCGCTGCGAGATATTTTGATGTTCTGTGTCTATGATTCTGTGATTTGATTTTTATTTGCTTTGAATTTTTATTACAATCTGTTATTTTATACTATTCAAGTCCGGCATGTGTGGATTATTGTCGATTTGAATGGTGGAAAATAACTGGTCATCACAGTTGGCATAAGAGCTTTGGTTTTTAGGCAAACCTTAGCATGCGGAGCAAAAACTCATTATAGATAGGGTAGAAATACCCTAGAATGAGTGAAATCAACTTCAGAATCATTTCTTTTGAGAGAACGTATTTTCAAAGTATAAAATAATTTTAAAATGATTTTCAAAGGATTTTTCAAAGATTATTTTGATATAAAAATTTTCTTATTTTAAAAGCAAAATTTTCCAAACTTCTTTCCTTTCGTATCTACCTTGCTAGAAATTTCTGTAATTAGGATGTTCATCCACGTGAATTTATCTTGTCTTGACTTGTCTTATCTTTATCTTATCTTTATCTTTGTCCTAATATTCATTTTTGAATTTTCAGGATGAATCGTAGAAATGCTAGAGGTCAGGGTCATGGTGCTGCCCTAGGTTCCAGCCCCAGCTCTAGTCCATTTCACTATTCTTTACAAAGAATTTACTCAGCTTGGTGGAACCAAGTTCATTGGTTCTGAGTCTATCATTGAGGCTCAGCAATGGCTGAGGAGTATCGAGAGGATATTTACTGGTCTTGAGATTACCGATGCCCAGAATCGTCAGTTAGCCGCATGGAAGTTGTAGGAGGCTGCCCAAGACTGGTGGGAGTTTGTTACGGCTAACACCATTGAGGCTGATCTTACTTAGGAATAGTTCAGGTATCTTCTTGTGTTTCTTCGAATTCTGTTTTTCTATTTCTTTTCATGCCCTTTCTAAGCTTATCTATCATTCTTCTCAGGGATGCTTTCGTTGCTAAGTGGATGCCCGAAGTCGGGAAATCCCAGCTTTATAGGGAGTTCACGGACCTCAAGCCGGGAAGCATGTCTTTCTCAGAGTACGAGAGGAAGTTTAATGAACTTTCTAAGTTCGGGCCTAGTCTGATAGACACTCCTTTGAAGAAGAATGAGAAGTTTATTGCTGGTGCTCGTCCCTACTATAGTCGTCTTATTTCTCATGTTCATGGCACTTTTACCCAACTTACCACATTTGTTTCCAGCCTGGCCATTTCAGGATAGATTGCCCTACCCAGCAGAAGGGTAAGCCTTCTGGTATATTTGCTGTCGCCTCTACCTCTTCTCCGGCTCCTCCAGCTTCTAGTGATGACCAAGGTACTCTCCAGGGTTATTTTTCTTTATTTCAACATCCTGTTCGTGTTCTGTTTGATAACGGTGCATCCCATAGTTTTATATTTGTTTATTTGTGTGACAAGTTTGAGCATCTCCTTTCTCCTGAGTATGTTTCCGTGCCTTTATGCGTTTCAAATCCAATTGAGGGCCCCGCAAACCTTAATAGGATTTGTAAACAAGTGAAGCTTCTTTATTTTGATCATTGCTTCAATGGGGATTTTTATATTTTGGGCTTTGATGCTTTCGATTTGTTGCTTGGAAGTGATTGGCTTGGTAGGCATAATGCCCATATCTCTTGTAAAGTCTGGTTTGTTTATCTTGAGGATGATCTGGGTACTTCCTTTGTTATTCAGTGCCGCAGCCCAAGGATTTTGCAGGCAGTTTTATTTATTCTCTGGATTCTTCTCTTGGTGATCTTCATTCGACCTGTGTGGTCAATATCCAGATATTTTTGGTGAAGTCACTACTTTGCCTCCTAAGCAGGAGATAAATTTACGCATTGATCATATTCCTGGTGCTCGAGCTGTAGTTCTTCCTCCTAGAAGATTGGCACCTCGTGAGAAGGTTGAGTTGGGAAAGCAGATTGAGGACTTGTCTTCCAAAGGTCTGATCAGACCTAGCCATTCCGAATGGGGAGCAGTAGTGGTCTTTGTCACTAAGTCATTGGTTCTTGGAGGATGTGTGTTGATTATAGGAAGATGAACAAGCTCACTATGAAAAACAGATATCCAATGCCTCGCATAAATGATATGTTTGATCAGCTTTATGGTGCCACTTGTTTCTCTCAGCTTGATCTTGCCACAGGTTTTCGCCAGCTCAGAGTTGCTGAGGAAAGTATTTCCAAGACTGCTTTCCGGACTGAGAACGGGTTTTATGAATGGTTAGTCATGCCTTTTGGTTTGACTAATGCTCCTGCTTTTTTTGTGGATCTTATGAATCATGTTTTTCATGCTGTGCTTAATAAATTTATACCAGTCTTTGTTGATGACATCCTTGTCTTCTCTAAGACCAAGGAGGAGCATGAGTCACATTTGAAATATGTTCTTAAGACTCTCATAAATCATCAGTTGAAGGATAAATTTTCTAAATGCCATTTCTGGAAAGTTGAAGTCCGATTCCTTGGACATATTGTTTCTGGTAATGGAGTTTCTATTGATCCAGTCAAGATCACTACGATCAGTGTAAGTCTTTCCTTCTTTCTCTTTTCCTTTGTCATTTAATTATTCTATCTCTTCCATGGTTCTTATTTTTCCTATTCTGTTACAGAATTGGGAAACTCCTAAGACTCCTTTTGAGATTCATAGTTTTCTGGGCCTTGCTGGTTACTACCGGAGATTTATTGAGAATTTTGCTTAGAGATTTGTTGAGAATTTTGCTTGGATCGCTGCACCTCTCACTGCTTTGACTCGTAAGAATGTTAAGTTTATCTGGGATGGGAAATGTAAAGCTGCATTCAACGAGTTAAAGAGCAAGCTAACTTCCGCGCTAGTTCTTACCGTTCCGAATGGAAGTGAGGGATTGACGGTATATACTGATGCTTGTCGTGAGGGATTGGGTGTTGTTCTCATGCAGGATTGTAGGGTCATTGCCTATGCCAGCCGTCAGTTGAAAACCCATGAAGCTAATTATGCTGCCCATGGTTTAGAGTTACTTGCTGTTGTCTTTGCTTTGAAGCTTTGGAGGCATCATCTGCAAGGAGCCAAGTCTGAGCTTTTCACCGATCATCAGTCTCTGAAATATATCTTCTCTCAGAAGGATTTGAACCAAATGCAAGTCCATTGTCTTGAGTTTTTGGCTTTTTATGACCTCGACATTAGCTATACTCCCGGTAAAGCTAATGTTGTGGCCAATGCTCTTAGTCGGAAGAAGGCTTCGTTGTGTTAGATGGTTGTTTCTTCTTCTCCCCTTTTGGAGTGCATCATAGCTAAGCAAGATGAGGATAGGATGCTTAGGCTTATTAAGGAGAGTGTTCTAAGCAGAGTTGGTGGAAGCGGTAGTAGTGGAGCTTAGATCGATGATAGAGGGATTTTGAGGATTAATGGCAGGATTTGTGTTCCGAATGTTGAGGGATTGAGGCAGGAGTTACTTTGGGAGAATCTTCGATCCAGGCTTTCTATCCATCCTGGTGTGTCGAAGATGTATCAGGATAGGAAGAGGATTTATTGGTGGAGAGGGATGAAGCGAGATGTATCTATCTTTGTTAGTCTGTGTGCGACTTGCCAACAAGTCAAGGCCGATCATCAGAAGACTCCTGGTATGTTGCAGCCTCTTAAGATTCCCAACTGGAAGTGGGAATAGGTTTCCATAGATTTCGTTGATGGACTACCGAGGTCTAGGAAAGGCAATGAGGGTATCTACGTTATTGTAGACAAGCTGACCAAATCCGCTCATTTCATTCCGGTCAAGTCTACCCGTTCTGCTTCAAGCTTGTCTGAGATCTACATGAGGGAGATTGTTCATCTCCATGGTGTTCCTCTCAGTATTGTTTGTGATCGTGATCCTATCTTTACCAGCCAGTTCTAGAAAGCTTTTAGAAATCTTTGGGTACTCATCTGAATTTGAGCACTGCTTACCATCTGTAGACCGATGGTCAAACGGAAAGAGTGAATTAGATACTCGAAGATCTTCTTCGTGCTTGTGTGCTTGATTATGGTGGCTCTTGGAAAGATCATTTACATCTTCTCGAATTCACCTACAATAATAGTTATCAAGTATAATCTTATCTTCTGTTTTAAGCTTATCTTAATCTTTTGTCTATCTCTTTCTACCTTTGAATTCAGGCCAGTATCAAGACGTCTCCATTTGCTGCTCTATATGGACAATCCTGTCGATCTCCATCTTGCTGAAATGAATCTGGTAATCGTCTGGTTTTTGGTCCTGATATGATTTTGGAAGCTTAGGAGAGAGTTGAGGAGATTAAGAGAAGGTTGAGGGTTGCTCAGAATAGGCAGAAGAAGTATGCTGATAGGCGAAGGCGGAAGCTTGAGTTTGCTGTGGGCAATATGGTTTTCCTTAAGGTCTCTCCCTTAAGGAATGTCATTCACTTTGGTTGTAGTGGGAAGCTTTCTCCTAGGTTCGTTGGTCCTTTCCGCATTTTGAAAAGAGTTGGCTCCTTGGCTTATCGTCTGGACTTATCCGAGAAGCTTTCTGGAGTGCATGATGTATTCCATGTCTCGCACCTTCGCCGGTATCTCCATAACCCATCTCTATTTGTTCAGCCTTCTGCTCTTGACAGCTTGGATATTGAGCCTAACCTGACTGTCGAGAGGAAGCCACTTCGTATTGTCGATAGAGGTACGAAGTAGCTAAGAAGGAAATCTATTACCTGGTTGAAGTACAGTGGAGTTCTGATGATCGTGATTGTACTTGGAAGGCGGAGGAGAGAATTTGTGCTTCGAATCCGAAATTGTTTATTCTAGGTACTATTTTATTTTCTATACTGTTTTCCCTTATTTCCGTTCTTTTCGAGGATGAAAATGATTGAGTGGGAGAGAGTGTAACAACCCAATATTTTTAAATTTTATTTTTATTTGAATTTATTTCACTTTGAAAATGTTTTAGAAATTACTTGATTAAATTTTGTTTTAAAATATTTTTAAAGTGAAGTAGAAATTTTTCTAAAGTTAATGGTATTTTTTTTGTAATTTTCATGCCCTGTTTTCAATTTTTAAACAATTTCTTTAGTTCTTTTTCTATTTTTATCCAATTTAATTATTTATTTCATTTTAGAAATGATAAATAAATAATTTTATTTCAATATTTTGCTTTATAATATTTCTAAAATGAAGTGGATATTTTTCCAAGGCTAATGATGATTTATTTGTAATTTTTGAACACTCTTTTGAACCTTTATGCAATTACTTAAATTCTTTTTATTTTTTCTTTAAATTTAATTATTTATTTTCATTTTATTTCACTTTGTTTCAGTTTTAAAATGTATTTACTGAAATTATTTTGTTTGATTTGTTTTAAAAAGAAATGGTAAATTGAAGAGACAAGACTCTTCCTTTTCCTATGGCTTTTCATTTCTAGACTTTTCAATTTCATAACTCTTCATTTAATTTTCTTTTGGCCATGTAAATTTTTTTGGTAAGCCGTGAGTTTCATTTTCATTTCACACACAAAAACATCTACCTCATTTTTTCATTCACGGCTAGGGAATTTTGTTGGTAATGGCTACATCTTTTTCTTTATTTTCTTCTTATTTTCTAAGTATTTTGCCTTGTTTTCTCATGTGCATCGCTCGGCTTCTCCTCCATAGCCACGGCCACCACCTCCTACACCTCTTTCTTGCCATCATCACCACCTACACTCTAGGCCTTGACCTTGGCCGAGCCCACCATGGTGCAAAAACTCCACAAAAATGCAACTAGACTCTTGAAACCGTGCTAGTTTGACCACCACTTGCCTCATCTCCTTCAACCATCACCACGACCACCACCCTAGCCGCCGCCACCTCACTTACCTCACCACCACATACCCCTCCAGCCACTAATCAGTCATGGTGCACCCAAGCGGAGCCCAATCCTCCATGGCCGAGCCTTTGTTTTGGCAAAAATCACACTACATTGCCTAAAGCCCCTTCACCTTCTCATGTTATAAACTCCTCTCCATGTTCATGCCTTAAACCCGAGCCATGCTAGCCCAAAACCTGAGCCATATCTTGACCAAAACCTGACCAAAACTATCCCTAGGCCGTGCCAAAGAATAGAAAAAGCAAGGCAAAAGACTTTGTATTCAAATCACTTTTCGTTTCAAAGTTATTTCATTCCATAGTGCATTGTATTTATAATTTATTTGGTTTTGTTTTGGGTTGTGGCACAAGATTTGTAGCATTGGATCTCGCTCTCCACTCAAATTCATAGTCTTGTCATTGTGCTTTGATTCCGTTGTGTCAGTTGTATTGCAATCTCCAGCATTTAGAGGTGAGTAAATCTCACACGACATTTTTTATACTTATGCAATTGTGAAGTGACAACATTTGAATGTGTAGAATTATAAATGATGCTATAACTACTTGTGATTATTTATGTATGATGTTAAACCTGTAAATTACATGTCATATCACCTGTTACTATTGTATATTGTTAAACTGTTCATTTATATCTATTTATTACACTGTAAGTTCCCTGTAGATTAGAAATCACTATGGGTTGAAATGATACATACCCGAACGGACTTTAGAATAGAGAAAATTGTTATGGCTAAAATGATAGGCCTGAACGGTTTATAATTATTTATTTTGACTTGGGACTGCGGGTTTGAAATGATAGAACTCGGATTTTTATTTGTAAACTGGAGATTGAAATGATATATATCTGTATCACTTGACCTAGGTTAGAAAACTATATACAGGCCCGTGGTTATATTTATAAAATTTTCTAGATTTTTTAAGTAATTTTAAAAGTGTATATGTGTGTATATATATATATATATATATATGAAAATTTGGTTTAAATTGGATTTCTAAATATTAAGTATAGAAATTTGGAATTTTCTATAAGTTAAAAATGTTGGAAAATGAATAGTTACATTGAATTTTGAAAATATAACTTAAGTGGAAAAGTGGAATTTTGCTAAATAAAAATTTAGTTATATAAGTAAAAATGGAGATTAAATTTTATTTGAAAAAAAATTGGAGAAAATTTAAGTGTTAAGTTGTTTATTTAAAAATGTGAAGAATTGGAAACTTTTATACTTGAATTTATTAAGTAATTTGTTGAAATTGGATTTAATTATAAGAAATTTATTTTATAAAAATAATATGTTAAACGTCATGTTAATGAACATTTTTAATGTTAAAATATGATTTTTGACAATGTTTAAAGGGTTTTAAATGAAGTTTATTAATTGTTGGAATGCACTAAAATCTGGAAATCACTTTTAATAGCATTCAGAAGTGCTATGGTTTCTGGAAATGAACTAAAAGGCTAATAAAAGAGCTACTACAGCAGTTCTGGAATGCTATAATTGCTGTAGTAAATTGAAAAGCTAAAATTTGTTAAAGGCCTATTATAGCAGTTCTGTCAATGCTGTAGTGGTCTGCTGTCTTTGCAGAAATGAATAAAAACCCTTGTTTTGAAACCTGAGCTACAACATTTCTGGAGATGCTATCTTTGCTGTTTTGAACTAAAATTTAACTAAAACTGAGTTTTAACAGCAGTATTTAAGTGTGGTTTTTGCTAAATTAAAATGTTTTCATGTGTAACTTATAACAGCTTTTTCTAAATGCTGTGAAATGCTGGAATTTCAATAATTATGGGTTTCAACTTAGCAAATGAGCTCAGAATGACTTGAAACTTTGAAATTTGAATACTAAACTTGGATGAATAATAACTTCACTTTTAAATGGTTTAAATGAATTAAGTAAATTGGAATATAAACTATTTAAAGGTGATTTGAATTGAAATTAAATGAATGTTATCTTTGAATTTGAAAAGAGTATTAAATTGGATATTTGGATTTGAATTCAAATATGGATTTGAAAAGGGAAGTTTTGAAAGGATATGATATTTTTAAATATTGAAATGGTTTGGAAATGATTTAATCTTTATGGGGTTTGAAATGATATTTTATTTTGAAGTATAAAGTAATATTTTTAAAGTTATAACAACGGGTTATAATAACGATTGGTTGGCAAAGAGACCGGGATCGGATATGGACATACTCTCTGTCGATACCGAAAACCACGTTGACAACTGTGTACGCGGTGAAGATTCCAGAATGAAGTAGGATGGTGGCGACGTTCTTGTGGTATGTTACGTGGACCAAACTTCCGTGAGTTGGCGTAAGGTGGCTAAAACAGGAGCGGTCTCGGGCCAAATGGGGGTAGCTTCTCTAGTCGGACGCATTTCTTCGATACCATTCTATTACTTGTGATTGTTTGGTGGCCATCCTTTGATTTGGGAATGTTTTCCGAGGTAGGCGTATGTGGCTGGTGCGTTACCACCAGCCCGGGTATCGTAATAGGTATATCTACCCTGGCATTTCCTTGTGTATCGTATCACTTATCCCATCGGGCTTTTGCTACGAGTTTCGTTTTCTCGCGTAGCCCATGCGTATCTTCTCGTAGTCTCCCGATCAGGAGATATGCAGATATTGGATGGACTACTGGGACTATTACATGTTAAGGTGGAAAATGTAAAGCCTTAACGCTATTTAAAAGTATGTTTATTTTACTGCAGACATTATTATAATAGCACAATATACTACATAGTAAATAGTTTAACAAATCCTTAGAGGATGAGCGGTCCCAAGCATCTTCTAAGTTACTTGTACCTTTAATACAGTTCACTTGAGTTGGTTTACATTAGATAAGTATGTATGTCCTGACTCGAGTGTTTGTGTTTTATTTACGCTCGGGTCAGCCTGAGTTATTTACAGATTTGGATTTCCACTCTCTGGAGGTATAGAATCGATGGAGATTATCAGCTTATTTAGTTTTATCTATTTCAGTTATGTTGTTCTGTTGTCAGCTTTGTATTAGAGGTTGTATTTGGGATTTTATGTTGTATCTGTTTTTAGGCTGATGTTTTATATTTGGTTTTGAGACTTTGTGATAGTAGCTTCATGAACTACTATGGTATTTTATTTTCCGCTGCGAGATATCTGATGTTCTGTGTCTGTGATTCTGTGATTTGATTTTTATTTGCTTCGAATTTTTATTACAATCTGTTATTTTGTACTATTCAAGTCCGACATGAGTGGATTATTGTTGAATTGAATAGTGTAAAATAACCGGTCGTTACACACTGCCAGTTCCGAAACAAGGTTTTACTACTGATTCAGGGAATAATTTATCAGATAAAGAATATCCTAATCTTTTTATTATTTTAATTAGCCTATATCTTCAAATTTTAGAAAAAATAGAAAAACTTGAAAATAAACAAAATTTTGATCAGGAACCAGATAAGATAACAGAACAACTAGTTAATCTAAGCTTAGGAAATTCAGTTGTTAAGAAAAATTAAACGCCAGAATTGTATAAATTTTAGATCCTAAAATGGATCAAAGAAACTCATTCTCTGGACCCAGTAGGACATTAGCAGAATTTACATCCAATGGTAAACATAAAGATGAAATTTCTAGTATTTTGTCAAAAGTGAAATGTAAAAAAAGAAAAACAAATAGTACAATTAGATGAAGAAGTAGATTTAGACAAAAACTTAGATTTATATAACAATAATCAGCTAGATTTATTAAACCCACGGATTCTATATCAAACCGGAATTACAAATATTAACACAGCTTTAATTCGAAGTATTATAGAGGAAGAGGTAAGAGTAATAGATAATAGTATGACCTTAGATGTTTTATCACCAGAAACCATACAAAAATTAAAAAATACAGGAAAAAGGTTTTTCCATTTAAGTCTAATAGTCATAGGAATAAAAACTCTAACCAGAAAAGGTTTAGGAACAAAGCTCCTTACGTTGGTCCTAGACAAACCATGGACATTAAACATAGGGAAAGCTCTGCTCTCAGGAATGGAAATAGATCTAAACAATAAATCCGCTTTAGTTTATTGCGTACTAGATATTCTTAAAAGTATTAAAGATTTAAAACATTTAAAATAGGATTCAAGGCAGGCGGTTTTGAAAACTATGTTGGAAATAATTTAATCGTTAGTATAGGAATAATTGGTAAGGCTAGTAATAGATCAGGAATGAAGTTCAAAATTAATCTTAACGGGATAGTACAGAATATACCTAGTAAAGGAATTAAAATGATCGAACCCTGTAGAATTAGTCCAGAAGACTTAGCAGGTCTTGAATGACAATTAAAAGATTTTATGGAAAATGATAAAAGTCTTTTTATTCCAGAATCACATGGTATATACAATAACAATTTTGGAGAACCAAGTTTAAGATTTAGAGATTATAAGTTTAAACAAAATGAAGAAGAAACTGACACAGAATCAGAAATAGAACTAAGACATAATCTAAATGAACACTTAGATCATTTTAACACTATAAATTGGGATGATGAACCAATTTATGAGCATTATGAAACATATAGCGAAGATATGAAGATTTTGACATATTAGGATACTTAGTGGATGAAGAACAATATGAAGAAAATGATATAGATCCAAAAATAGAAGAAACATTTAAACAGAAAGTAAAAGAACGTTACATGAAATAATTAATAAGAAAATAACAGTAGAAAATATAAGAGAAGAAACAGATAATATGCTTATTGCTTGTATAACAGAGTTAGATATGACATACGAAGATGCTTTTACAACGTTATCAAAAATGTTCAATATGCCATTAATTAAAGATATCCTAAATAAACAGATCCCTCTTTGTGACTTTTTTATTGTAACTAATTTTATGGATCAAACTACGACACCAACCAATAAACGTAGTAGATTTGATAACAAACCAAGCAGCCAATACAAAGAAGGACCATTAGAAAGATAAAAATGGGCAAAACCCGAAGTAGATTGGTTACAAGAAAGTCCATATGTAGGAAAAGGAATAATAAAACCCTACAGAAAACTTTATAGCCACAATATGCCATTACTAGAAAACCAGTCACCATAATTATGGCCAGAAGAAATTCTAAAATGGGAACAAAATGTAGTTCGATATTGGAAAGTTAATAAAAAGCCAGAAATGGACATGTAGGCAGTATTAGAAACTACGCTCGGTCCATTAGCCTCAGGAATATATCGAAGTAAAAAAACAGATAACCCAGCCGTAATTACAGAACAGAAAGCTTTAGGAAACAACCCTTATAATTTTACAAGCTTTATCAAATTACTACTAATTAGTAATGACCCAGACAAAGGTGGTGCGCTAATGCAAAATACAACAATAAGAAACCTAGAACAATTGAGTATAAGAGATTTTAAGTATACAAAGGAATTTAGCCAAGACTTCGAAGTCGCTTTAGCCTAGACGGGTAAAGCAATGAATGAAGATATATGTAATAAATATTTTTCAAAGCTACCAGGAGACTTAGGTTGAAAGCTGCAAGAAGATTGAAATATACAATATGGATCAATACCTAAACTATGAATTGGTCCAAGAATAATGTTTGTATTCTAAGAATTAGAAAAACATTGTAAAGAAGCAACTTTGCAAGAACAGATTAAAAGGCAAGTTTGGGCATTTTGCCGAACAGCTATCCATACTCCACAAGCTTATGGCTACTATAAATCAAGAAAATATCTTATAAAATCTAAGCATTTTGATAAACGTAAAAAAGAAAAATATGTTAAAAGAAGTAAGCCAAATAGAAAGTGTAATTTTTTTATTTGCGTTGACCCAAATTATTTAGCAAATAGATGTCCAAACAGGCAAAATAACCAATAACGTTCTAATTTAGTTGATGAAATAGGAGAATATGAAATAGAAAGTCTTAGTGAAAATGATTTGGACGATACTGAATCAATATATAGCATTGTCTTAGATAATGACGAAGGTAGTTCACAAAACAGTATTAGCAACACATTAATGAATAACGATAATGAATGCGAACACCAATGGATACAGAATAGAGGTAATGACCATATACCTTGTTTTGTATGTTATAGGTATCCTGAAATTATTAAACGTTTTCAATGTGATAGATGTTTTATAGAAATATGTTTTTTATGTGCTAAAAGACAGTTTAATTTAGAACTTTCATTAAAGCAAAACAAAATAAGTGAAAAAACAATATTACAAGAAATGGTAGATAAACACGATGCACAAATAAAACTATTACAACTAGAACTTAGTACTTTACAAAATGATATTAGTTTCTTAAAAGAAAAACATAAGGACTACAATCAAAATGAACTAGGAAGTTCATCCAAATCAAATGAAATGGAACAAATAGATAATTTGAATAATAGCATACAAGAAAATACAGAATTTTCAGTCAATATTAATAAATACAATACATCCCTACTTAAAGTAAATTGTCGTGTCTGGTTCGATAATAACAAGTTTATCGATACAATAGCAATAATAGATATTGGTAGCACTAAAAACTTAATTGCGCATTCATTGATACCTTTACAATATCACAAACCTATAAATTACATTATCACTTCAGAAATAGCTAATCAAAGTCTAATGACATTAACACATAAATTACTAGACGAATCAATGATTCGATTTAGAGACTTTGCCGGTAATTACAGTTCCAAATATGAATTAGGGCAATGTACTATTACTCCAAAGGAGATTAAAAGTCAAGAATTTCTTTTAGATTTAAATTTTATACTTAATTATCGAGGTAGTATCTCAATTTCCAGAAATAGTATTACTTTCAGTAAAAACAAATACACATTACCTACAAACTACCACAATTATTAATCAGAGTTAACTTGAAAGCGTGGTGGACAGGCCGAACGAGATTTTTTTCAAACCAGAAATAGAAAAAGAACATGCTTCACCTACCAAAGAACATAAAAATACATTGGCCATGCTAGCCTTCGAAACAATTAGAAAACTAGAGAAAGGAAAAGAAACCAAATTTATTCCTTTTCGGATTATTTCACACTTAGAAAAACAAGGACTAATCAGTGATGATCTTACAAAAAATGAAGTTAACTACACTTGTAAAATAAAAATCATAAACCCAAAAATAACCATTAAAACAGCAAATACTGACTATTCACCAGCTGATATAAAGGAATTCAAAATACAGATTGAAGAAATGCTAAGAAAAAACTTAATTAGGGGATCTAACAGCAAACATATATCAGCAGCCTTTTTAGTTCGAAATCACTCCGAACAGAAAAGAGAAAAACCAAGAATCGTCTACAATTATAAAATATTAAATGATAATATAAAAGACGATGGTTATAATATACCAAATAAAGATACATTGATTAACTTAATACAAAATAAGCGAATTTTTAGCAAGTTTGATCTAAAATCAGGATACAACCAGTTAAAATTAGAAGAAAGTTTTAAACCTTGGACAACATTTATGTGCTCCGAATGACATTTTGAATGGAACGTATTAAGATTTGGATTAAAAACAGCACCAGCAATTTTCCAAAGTTTTATGGATATTGAAAAATATGATTTCTATTTAGTCTATATAGATGACATTTTAGTTGCCGGTAAAAATATTAAAGAACATGAACAACAATTAAAAACAGTATTTAAAGAAGTTGAAAACAGTGGTCTTGTAATATCAAGAAAAAAAACGGAATTTTTTAAACAAAAAATTCCGTTTTTAGGTTTAGAAATTGATAATGGAAAAATTGAACTTCAGCCACATATTTCCCAAAAGATTATGGAATTCCCAGATAAATTAGACAGTAGAAAGAAAATCCAGGTTTTTCTAGGATTAATAAATTACGTCTGAAAATTTGTTCCTAATTTAGCAAAACTAGTAGGACCCCTATATGGTAAAATTTCGAAAAACGGAGAAACACGATTTAATACAGAAGATATTAAACTAGTTCAAAGAATTAAAGAAGAAGTTAAGAAAATTATTCCTAGAACTTCCACTAGAAACAGATTATATCATTATTGGATGTGACGGATGCAAAGAAGGATGGGGAGCAATCCTAAAATGTAAACCATTTAAAATACAGTGACAAGTCAACAGAAAATTTACAGCTTATGCAAGTGACAACTTTAACAAAGTAACTAATTGGACATCTCTAGATTTCGAAATCCAAGCATTAATTAATGCCTTAGATAAGTATAGGATATACCTAAATAAAGAATTCACAGTCCCAAAAGATTGTGAAGCAATTGTTAAATTTATTTCAGACGAAAATTCTTAAAAAGTAAATAGAACTAGATAGCTAAATTTGCAAAATCTGATACAAGGTAATGGCTATAAAATAAACTTTGAACACATTAAAGGAAAAAATAATCAGTTAGCCGATATTCTACCACAAAAATTATCTCATGTGTTTAAAAAGCTTGTTATATGCAGGAAAGATATTATATGAATAAAGAAATAGGAAAGTCTGTAGATAACAACAATATCAAAACGAATGTGGGGGCAAAATCCCCAACAATCAAAACTGTGACGCCCCACCTCTATACTCACGCTAGCCAAGAACACTTCAGTGTAATGCTGTCAACTAGCACGGAGAATAAGGCTGTTGAGGAGCGACCATCCGTGTAATTGCTTTGCACAAGCACCGATATGTCAGATAGTATAACATGCATTTTATTTCAAGAGGAAATCCGACATACCAATACAAACACAAAGCTACCACACGGTGGCTATAATAATCTTCGGAAACAAATATAGAAATAAGCATAACACAAATCAGTCACAGATAATTCATATCACAAAGGCGGAAGAAGATATGAATATATAACTAACACATGAAAGTGTATATCAGAGTAGTGGTCAAAAAGATCGACAATAATACAAAAGAATAGCAACACGTGCTATACAAAAGAATACAACTATGAGTCCATATCTCAAGTGTATACAACAAAATAAACTACTAATCTAAGTAGTTAGCCAAAAGTCAGAGAAATCAATCCCGAGAGAGAAGTCAAGCTGAAGCACCTGCAACATCTCGGTTTGACCCGAGTATTATTTAATAAGAAAATAATAAACGGATCAGTCTAACTATAAATATCAGATGAAATGATATAGAATAAGAGATATGACTAAACACATAATAATCTCAATGCCAAGCTGTGATATATATAAGTAATTAAAAATCAACAAGAGATTAATCAATATCACAAAAATCTACACAAGAATCAAAAGAAATGTCATATTCTTTATTTCGTTCACCATACCATAAATATTGACGATTATATCAATATCAATCACAAAAGTCAATGACTCACACATTCACCAATGCACAAATATTGATAAAACTTATCAATGAAAATCACGAAAATTGGTGAAGCACAAATTCTAGAAATCATCTCAAGAAATCCAGAAATCACAAAAGGGGGAAAGGCCTATCACAAACGGGAGCATAAAGCTCACCAACACGTGTATCACAAATGGAACGCTAATTCCATGGTTGCTAACCATCACAAATTGAGCCGAAGCTCCACAAACGGCCCGAAGACCATGGGTTGCTACCCCACCAATTTGAGTCGAAACTCCACAAAACGGGGTTTAGTCTCCCTCGCAGACAAAGAGACATCACACATTGCTAGTCTAAATCACAAAATGATCGTCATGATCACTGAAAAAGTGTCAATTACACTAAGCTAGTAAATATATAAATTTAGTTTCATGTCCCATAACCACTAGCTTAACTTAAATATTTACGAACAAATTGTAGATCTCCACTAGAAAATTGTCACAAGAGATTCAATCGAACAAGTCCAAGAATTAACCAATGAAGTAAACGCAGGCGTTTCATACCACTCGTTTTACTAAGCCGTTTAATTAGATTTCTCATACGAGTGAGGTAAAGGTTTGTATATACTAATAGATTGGAAAACGATTTAAGAAACGAGCTTTGTAATAAAATAGTGTTGAAATCGTTTTGATGAAAGAGTTTTGATATTTACTACTAGTATTCAAAACCTTTATATTTTGAAGTGACAAAACACAAAAATTGATTGTAGGAACAATCAATCACTAAAATTCACATTCGAAGACGTGAATGAAAATCCAAAGAAATCGATACCGAATCCATCAAAACGGATATTCCAAAAATTCCCGAAGAAAAGAAGTCACCAAAGTTAATAACAAATGATAACAACAAATAGGGAAATAACACGAATCGATTAAATTTGGAAACTACGCAAAATAGGCGAAACAGGCAAAACGGCAACAGGTCGGTCGGTCGGCTACAAAGCTCGGTCGACCGGACTAGAAAACAGAAATGCTCGGGTAACAGGTCGGTCGGCCGAACCCTGTAGTCGGTCGACCGGACCATAAACAGAGAAGTGCTTATGCACTTTGGAAGCAGTTCGGTCGGCCGGCAGCGGAGATCGGTCGACCGGACCTGATCCCAGTCCCTTCCCAGCCTATCCAAATGAGGTTCAATCTCGACCAAATTGCATTCGCTCGAGCAACGACGCTAAGGGTTTATGCCATTCGACTACCCGACCCTATAAGCTCTTCGATGCATCACCAAAAACACATTCAAACATCAAAGTTAGGATTTTTAATGATTTGAACTCAAAACACTAAAAATTGGAATATTCACCAAATCAATCCAAACCAAAAGCAAATGCACATGAATAAGTGTTAGGAATTCATACCTAACAATCGAAGATAGTTATAGACTAAGATGTGAGATAAAAATCTCACCTTTGAACCCAAACGATTGAAAAAGAAGCTTAGAAGCAAAGGAGAATCAACCACTCTTCAAATCCAACTCAAGAAGCTTGATTCTAAGCTTTAAAAGAAGAACATTCCCAAAGTAAGGTTTAGGAATTTCTGAAATTGATAAGAGAATGAGTTGGAGAAGAAGAAGAGAAGCTTACCAATGGTTCTTCTATTAGTTTGGAGCTAGAGTTTGATTTGCTAAAGAAAACTAGGGCTTGGAGTTTTAATTTCTCATTCCACTCTCCATTGTTATAAAAGCTTGAGTAAAAGGAAAATAGAAAGGAAGTGAATGAAGAGGAGGGGGTTGGAACTGAGTTAAGTGGGGTTAATGGGCTCAGCCCAAACCAAAGCCCTAAGTAAAAAGTAGCAAAAATCAACTTACTCCAAACATATCGAAGCTTATACTCAAAAAGGTCGCAAATGGCATTTTAAACTCAATGGGAGTGGTCCCGAGTCCTAATTCGACCGTATGCGAAAAGTAGCTTTTCGGACTAAATTCGTAGGATCGATAAAATATTTAAATATAAAAATCAATAAATATGCGGGTTGTTACAGACTCCCCTCCTTAAAGAAATTGCGTCCTCGCAATATTTAAGAAGAAAATATAAAGCAACAACCATAAAAGCACATTCAACAAAAAAGAATTTTGAAATAAAAGGTTCACCTTAAAGAGCACAGGAAAGTAAGTCCGAATGTGATCGCTCGATGAACTCTCTAGATTCCTAAGAACAATCCTTAGGATTTGAAGACCATTGAACTTTCACAAGCGGAACATCCTCATTTCGAAGTCGTTTGACTTCCGAAGCAATAATACGAACAGGATGGTGCTCATAAGTTAAATTAGGCGAAACTTCAATCTCTTCCACAACACCGGGCTCAAGAATAGAATCAGAATCACGAAGACATTTCCATAGTTGAGAAATGTGAAACACGTCATGCATGGCAGAAAACCGAGCCGGTAATGATAGGCGATAAGCCATGGAACCAATACGTTCAGTGATAGGGAATGGCCCAATATATCGAGGCGCTAACTTTCCCGATCGACTAAAACGTACAACACCTTTCATACGTGAAACACGAATGAACACAAGATCTCCCACAGAAAATTCTAACTTCCTTCTTCGATTATCGGCATAGGATTTTTGTCTGCTCTGGGCTTCTTTCATCCTATGTCGAATAAGTTCAATCTTTTCTGTGGAATCACGAATAAAATGTGGACCTAAAACCAGCTTCTCACCGGCCTCAAGCCAACAAGAAGGAGATCGGCATGGCCTTCCATAGAGTGCCTCGAAAGGTGCCATACCAATACTAGATTGGAAGCTATTATTATAGAAAAATTCGACAAGTGAAATATGATCTTCCCAACTTCCAGCGAAATCAAGTACACAAGCACGAAGAAGATCTTCAAGAGTTTGATTCACACGCTCGGTTTGTCCATCGGACTGGGGATGATAAGCGGTGCTAAAATTAAGCTTCGTTCCCAAAGCTTTTTGAAGACTCTTCCAAAATCCACTAGTAAACAATGGATCACGATCACTAACAATAGAAGTAGGAACTCCATGTAATTTAACAATCTCTTTAACAAAGAGTTTGGCCAAAAGAGAAACGGTTCGGTTAGACCGAACGGGAATAAAATGGGCAGATTTAGTAAGTCTACCAGCAATCACCCATAAGCTATCATGACCCAAACGAGAACGGGGAAGGCCATCAATAAAATCCATGGAAATTTGGTCCCACTTCCAAATTGGAATTTCTAAAGGTTGCAATAACCCACCGGGCCTTTGATGTTGGGCCTTAATGAGTTGGCAAGTCATGCAACACTTAACAAAGTTAGCAATATCAGATTTCATTCCCTCCCAATAATAAAGTCGCTTCATATCCGCGTACATTTTACTACTACCGGGATGAATGGTAAATTTAGAACGGTGTGAATCTTCTAAAATATCTTTACGAAGATCACTAATATTTGGCACGATAAGTCTACCACATTTCCGAATGCCACCACGAGAATCGATATCAAAGTCTTTCAAACCTTCAATATCAATTTTATCCTTAATATTTTGGCCAAGAAGAGCCAATTCGGGATCTAGCCCTTGAGCTTCAAGAATGCGGTCTAAAAGAGAAGAATGAGCCTCAAGGCTACATAAAACAAGAGATGAACATAAATCGGAAACACGGTCTCGAATTTCGCAAGTGGATAAAATCTCGAGATCGTTCCATTCGGATATCATCATAGAAACAACAGCTTGTTGTTTACGGCTAAGAGCATCGGCGACACGATTACCCTTACCGGGTGTATAAAGGATATCAAGATCGTATGGTGCAAGAAATTCGAGCCAATGCTGTTGACGCAAATTAAGTTCCTTTTGAGAGAATAAATAGTTCAAGGACTTATGATCAGTATAAAGAACAAATTTCTCTCCTAAAAGATAATGACGCCAAATCCGAAGAGCAAAAACAATAGCCGCGAGTTCTAAATCATGTGTGGCATATCTAGTCTCGGTCGGCTTTAATTGCCTTGAAGCATAAGCAATAACACGTTCTTTTTGCATAAGAACGGCACCCAACCCAACGTGACTAGCATGGGTGTAAACAATAAAATCTTGGTTCCCCTCGGGAATAACAAGAATAGGAGCATTAGAAAGGAGTTCTTTTAATTTCTGAAAAGAAGTTTCACATTTGTCCGACCAAATGTATTTAACACCTTTCTTCGTTAAGCTAGTGAGAGGCACGACAATCTTAGAAAAGTCTTTGATAAAACGGCGGTAATAACCCGCCAATCCAAGAAAAATACGAATCTCCATCACACTCTCGAGTCTCTTCCAATCTTGAATCGCTTCAATCTTTGAAGGATCCACGGAAATTCCGGATTCGGAAATAATGTGACCGAGGAACTTCACACGAGATTGCCATAAGTGGCACTTAGAAAACTTTGCTTTTAATTGATTACTCCTAAGAGTTCCAATACAATCCGAAGATGCTTTTCATGCTCCTCCTCGGTTTTTGAATACAAAAGAATATCATCAATAAAGATGAGAACAAATCGATCGAGAAAATCTTTGAAAACTCGATTCATTAGGTCAACGAAATAAGCCGGAGCATTCGTTAGACCAAATGGCATAACAAGCCATTCATAAGATCCATAACGAGTACGGAACGATGTCAAAGGAATGCTATCCTCTGCAATACGAAGCTGATGAAAACCAGTAGCTAAGTCCAATTGTGAAAAGACTCTAGCACCACTAAGTTGATCGAAGAGGTCATCAATCCGAGGTAAAAGATATTTATTTTTGATAGTAAGATCATTAAGCTTGCGGTAGTCAACGCAAAGCCTAAGTGTACCATCAGATTTCTTCACGAAAATAGCTGAAGCTCCCCAAGGCGAGGAACTAGAGCGAATAAATTGCTTCGTTTCCAATTCAGATAATTGTTTACGCATCTCCTCATTTTCTTTATTGGACATACGATAAGGAGGACGAGTGATAGGTTGAGCTCCAGGGATAAGATTAATTCTGAACTCAATTGCTCGCTTAGGCGGTAATCCTAAAACGGGCTCAAATATGTCGAAAAATTCACGAACAACGTGAATAAGAGAAATAATATCTTCCTCATCATCATTATTGTCATCACTAGGATTTAAGGAATATAAAGATGCAACCAAGCTGGAATCCGAATCTTTAAGATTAATAGAAATCTGCTTAACAGATTGAGGGTGTCGGAGATAAATAGTCCGCTCGGGACATATGATGTGAGCTTCATAATGGTTAAGCCAATCCATTCGCAAAATCATTCCAAATCCTAAATAACGCATGACATGCAAATCGGCTAGGAAAGGAAAATCACACAAAATAATCTCCACATTTTTACACAATAAACTAATTGTTGCGGATTCACCAACCGGATTCGCAATTCTCAAAGAAGTCATTAAAGCAACAACGCTTAAAGAAAAAGTATCAACAAGTTCTTTTGATATAAAAGAATGGGATGCACCCGTATTAAAAAGAACCCGAATGGGTTGATCACGAAATATAATGGTGCCATCAAGGACAGAATGAGACATACCTTGATTACGAGATGTGTTGCCAGGGGCTTGAGCAACATTTAACTTTCCCTCTTTCTTGCCCTGAAGCTTGGGGCATGAAAATATAACATGACCGGGACCTTTTTAGTAGCGACAAGAGAGAGACTTTAAACACTTGTTCGCGTAATGGTCCTTCGGACCACAATTATAGCATTTCCCACGACCAAAGGAAGAAGTCTTTGCCACAGAGGTCGCTTGCTTCCCTTTCTTATTGGGATAAGGACTTTTGAATTTATTAGCCCTTTTCTTGTTGTTGTTGAAGCTTGGTCTGGAACTCACCACTTCAACATCATTTTCCCTATCCGCCTCTTCAAGACGAAGAGCGATATCAATGAGTTGGTCGAAAGAAACTTCTAATTTTAGAAGTAATGGCTTCTTGAGATTTCTGTTTAATCCATAGACAAAACTTTGATTCTTCAATGGGGTGTTAATATATTCAACCCCGTATTTAGAGAGAGATTCAAAAAACGCGACATAATCTGCCACGGAAGATTCACCTTGAACAAGGTCAATAAAACGGCGAGCCAAAGTCACCTTCTCAGCTTCTGGTATGAATTTCAACTCGAACCGCTCTCGGAATTCTCCCAAGTGAGATCCGCTTCATTTATTGTAGAAATCAGAAGATCGTACCAGTCCAATACTCTTTCTTTGAGCATACTAGAAGCCACCTGAACTTGATGAAGATCAATGAGGTTCATGCGAGAGAAGATTCGATCGCATGTTCTTAACCAAGCCTGGACTTCAATAATAGTTTCAGAACCTTTAAATGGCTTCCCACCCAAATTAGTGTAGTCGTTGCACAGGCGTGCAGATCCAGATTTAGGGTGAGTAGGTTCCGGATTAGAACCAGCTGCTTGAGCATTCGTAACAAGGTCAAGAAGTTGCTGGGTAGTCATAAAAACTCCATCTTGGAGAGTAGCACTAGATCTACCGGCGCTGGGACGGCCAGGTCTAACCATTTCTCTTCCTTTAGAAAGAAATAATGAAGAAGAAAAAGGTTATTCACAAAATGAATATCAAGCAATCTTGATAGATAAAACAAGAAATCATAAGGAAAATAGGATGAATCGGTACGAAGACTCGAATTAAATCCTAAAGCACGACTCCTTAGATGGACTTAGGACGATGATCCTTGTTATATATTCCATATTGTTCCGAAGTTTGGCTCTGATACCAAGCTGTGATGCCCTACCTCTATACCCACGCTAGCCAAGAACACTTCAGTGTAATGCTATCAACTAGCACGGAGAATAAGGCTGTTGAGGAGCGACCATCCGTGTAATTGCTTTGCACAAGCACCGATATGTCAGATAGTATAACATGCATTTTATTTCAAGAGGAAATCCGACATACCAATACAAACACAAAGCTACCACACGGTGGCTATAATAATCTTCCAAAACAAATATAGAAATAAGCATAACACAAATCAGTCACAGATAATTCATATCACAAAGGCGGAAGAAGATATGAATATATAACTAACACATGAAAGTGTATATCAGAGTAGTGGTCAAAAAGATCCACAATAATACAAAAGAATAGCAACACGTGCTATACAAAAGAATACAACTATGAGTCCATATCCCAAGTGTATACAGCAAAATAAACTACTAATCTAAGTACTTAGCCAAAAGTCAGAGAAATCAATCCCGAGAGAGAAGTCAAGCTGAAGCACCTGTAACATCTCGGTCTGACCCGAGTATTATTTAATAAGAAAATAATAAATGGATCAGTCTAACTATAAATATCAGATGAAACGATATAGAATAAGAGATATGACTAAACACATAATAATCTCAATGCCAAGCTGTGATATATATATAAGTAACTAAAAATTAACAAGAGATTAATCAATATCACAAAAATATACACAAGAATCAAAAGAAATGTCATACTCTTTATTTCGTTCACCATACCATAAATATTGACGATTATATCAATATCAATCACAAAAGTCAATGACACACAAATTCACCAATGCGCAAATATTGATAAAACTTATCAATGAAAAACACGAAAATTGGTGAAGCACAAATTCTAGAAATCATCTCAAGAAATCCAGAAATCACAAAAGGGGGAAAGGCCTATCACAAACGGGAGCATAAAGCTCACCAACACGTGTATCACAAATGGAACGCTAATTCCATGGTTGCTAACCATCACAAATTGAGCCGAAGCTCTACAAACGGCCCGAAGACCATGGGTTGCTACCCCACCAATTTGAGTCGAAACTCCACAAAAAGGGGTTTAATCTCCCTCACAGACAAAGAGACATCGCACATTGCTAGTCTAAATCACAAAATGATCGTCATGATCACTGATAAAGTGTCAATTACACTAAGCTAGTAAATATATAAATTTAGCTTCATGTCCCATAACCACTAGCTTAACTTAAATATTTACGAACAAATTGTAGATCTTCACTAGAAAATTGTCACAAGAGATTCAATCGAACAAGTCCAAGAATTAACCAACGAAGTAAACGCAAGCGTTTCATACCACTCGTTTTACTAAACCTTTTAATTAGATTTCTCATACGAGTGAGGTAAAGGTTTGTATATACTAATAGATTGGAAAACGGTTTAAGAAACGAGCTTTGTAATAAAATAGTGTTGAAATCGTTTTGATGAAAGAGTTTTGATATTTACTACTAGTATTCAAAACCTTTATATTTTGAAGTGAAAATACACAAAAATTGATTGTAGGAACAATCAATCACTAAAATTCACATTGGAAGACGTGAATGAAAATCCAAAGAAATCGATACCGAATCCATCAAAATGGATATTCCAAAAATTCCCGAAGAAAAGAAGTCACCAAAGTTAATAACAAATGATAACAACAAATAAGGAAATAACACGAATCGATTAAATTTGGAAACCACGCAAAATAGGCGAAATAGGCAAAACAACAACTGGCCGGTCGGCCGGCTACAGAGCTCGGTCGACCGGACCAGAAAACAGAAATGCTCGGGTAACAGGTTGGTCGGCCGAACCCTGTAGTCGGTCGACCGGACCATAAACAGAGATGTGCTTATGCACTTTGGAAGCAGGCCGGTCGGCCGACCGCAGAGCTCGGTCAAACGGACCTGATCCCAGTCCCTTCCCAGCCTATCCAAATGAGGTTCAATCTCGACCAAATTGCATTCGCTCGAGCAACGACGCTAAGGGTTTATGCCATTCGACTACCCGACCCTATAAGCTCTTCGATGCATCACCAAAAACACATTCAAACATCAAAGTTAGGATTTTTAATGATTTGAACTCAAAACACTAAAATTTGGAATATTCACCAAATCAATCCAAACCAAAAGCAAATGCACATGAATAAGTGTTAGGAATTCATACCTAACAATCGAAGATAGTTATAGACTAAGATGTGAGATAAAAATCTCACCTTTGAACCCAAACGATTGAAAAAGAAGCTTAGAAGCAAAGGATAATCAACCACTCTTCAAATCCAACTCAAGAAGCTTGATTCTAAGCTTTAAAAGAAGAACATTCCCAAAGTAAGGTTTAGGAATTTCTGAAATTGATAAGAGAATGAGTTGGAGAAGAAGAAGAGAAGCTTACCAATGGGTTCTTCTATTAATTTGGAGCTAGAGTTGGATTTGCTAAAGAAAACTAGGGCTTGGAGTTTTAATTTCTCATTCCACTCTCCATTATTATAAAAGCTTGAGTAAAAGGAAAATAGAAAGGAAGTGAATGAAGAGGAGAGGGTTGAAACTGAGTTAAGTGGGGTTAATGGGCTCAGCCCAAACCAAAGCCCTAACTAAAAAGTAGCAAAAATCAACTTACTCCAAACATATCGAAGCTTATACTCAAAAAGGTCGCAAACAGCATTTTAAACTCAATGGGAGTGGTCTCGAGTCCTAATTCGACCGTATGCGAAAAGTAGCTTTTCGGACTAAATTCCGAGTATCGATAAAATATTTAAATAAAATATTTAAATATAAAAATCGATAAATATGCGGGTTGTTACAAAAACAGAGGTGAAAACACCTGCAACGCCATCAACAAAATCCAGTTCACAAACTCTACCTCCCGCAAAAACGAGTGATAATCAAACGATGGAAGTTAATACTTCATGCATGGCCTTTGGTTAGACTTCTCTTATTCAGTTTAAAAATAATGATCCTAGAAGATTTAAACCCCATGTCAGAATAAATGATTTATCCCAACAATGCTTACTCAACCATCTTTGGAATTTGAATACGGTTGAAAGTGAACGAAGGAATATACAAAGACATGGAAACTGTTTTGCATATTACTTTTCAAAAATTCAACAAAAGCCTCTTTCTAAAAATTTCATTTGCTATATAGTTTTTAGAAGCAATTTTACATGAATATTTAAACATTATAGCCAAGTGCAGATGGCTATACAAAATTTTCAAAATCCAATTTTCAAAGGTTTTTACAATCTACAACAAGCTCTAGACGAAGCAAGAAACTGCTTTGGTCCTAATTATTACATTGACCCTGATTGTCAGCAATCATTTTTTCATACGCCTCCATCAACTCCTCAATCCCAAACAGACCTTATAAATTCCCAGGCCTCGCAATTAAATGATTTACAAAACCTATATTGATGAAGCCAAGCCCAGTTACAACATTACAGCCAAAGAAATCAATTCCTAGAAAAAGAATACCAGAAGCATGCATATGTCCACAAAACTAATCAGCTGCTAGAATAACGTATTTCACAATTAGTCCATGAAAAAGAAGAACTCCTCAACCAAATTCCAAAATGACCTAAAACCCTAACCCATCTCAAATTACGGCCAGAGCTAATCCTCGACGAATTAAGTGAACGAGGAGGACAAGAATTAGTTCTTAAGATAGAAAAGCCAGCCTATGATCGATGGAACAATTACCAGGAAGAGCTCCAAAAACTCCTTGCAACTTATTTCAAACGAATAATAGAAACAGTTCAGTTTAAAGTAGTCCAAGACAGAAGATCTAATATGTTACGTGCTAGAGTCGACAGTACACAATTACCATACGACATGGATAAGATAGTTAGTTTATTTGACAACGGAATGTTATCCAGAATAACCATTAGTAATCCAATTGAGGAATCGGTATTGGAACGCTTTGGTAAACGATTTTCATTAGTAGCACAACAATACCTACACATCTTTCCAGTCATAGTAGTGTGTATCAGTTCAATTACTCCAGCTACTCCAGTTTTTCAGTTCAACAAGCAACGTACGATAAATCCAGCCATACATCGTATGGCTATTTTTAAGCATGTAACTATACACGACACAACGTATCAAAATGCTTAAGATGTTTTTTTCAAATGTATGAAGGAACGCCAATTTGGTTTGGGGCAGATAAACCTTGGCAATATCATCAATCAAAAATGACTCTAAGTCCTCCACCTAATTGGAAGGAACTAATTTTATAGGCAAAAACATCAAGATATCAGATATGGGGCGAAATGGAGCTAAAAATTCTACTACCCTTACCAACAGCATGTTGAGTCAAGATTTTTATAGAGTTTTGATTTCTGACAAAGGAATAAGCCGCGATCGACAAAAAGAAGTTATTCATTGAAGAAACACAAAGAGCTCCATATATTAGAGGTTGATTATTTGGTATGTTAGTAATTTATGTTAAAAATCTATCCTCAAAATAATCATATAACTTCAATCTTTCAATATATATACATATGCACATTAACTGTGCAAATTGGACTAAACCGGTCGACCGGTTGAAAATAAGGTGGTCGACCGTTTTTGCCCAGAATGCACAGATAACATGCACACATGCACATAACGTATATATATTTGAATTCCTGTCTACCGGTCCATTTTTGACCTGTCGACCGTTTTTAAACAGAAAGCAACTTTTCCAAAAGACACTTCTCTTCTCCAAAGGTTGCATCTCCTATCTTTCATCAATAATCATAACTCTTAATGGCAACTGTTCACAAAGAGTTACAACTATTTTTCTCTATATATACTCATCTAAATCATTGATTCAAACACAAGTTTTTACACGATCATATATGCTCTCTAATCTAATCTCTAACACTCCTGCATTCTAAAAATTAATTTAGCTTATTGAATCATTGAAATTATTTCATATCTTTTGATTCAATAAGTAAATACCTTCTTTAATCTTTACAAAACATCATTCATATTCTTTGAGGATAAGATTATAGGAAGGGTGTACTACTAGTGACAAATCCGTGTTTTCAAGAACACAAGTTGTCAACAACAATTGTATTTGTTTTTGTTGAAGTCCTCGTGTTGTAAGAGGCAAGTGTTGAAGTCCTCGGTGTTGTAAGAGGCAAGTGTTGAAGTCCTCAGTGTATTAGAGGCGTGAAATCCCGTTCGGCTGTTCGGGTATTGTAAACCTGTTCCTCCGGGTGAAGCGAGGTAGTTAATAGTGAAAATCCAGATAGGAGTCTGGGACTGGACGTAGGACGGTGCTCCGAACCAGTATAAAAATCTCTGGTGTGATTTTTCTATTTTTATTTTTGCTTTGCTACTATCATCTATTTTCCGCATTTGTATTGTAATCCATATTACACGATCCGTGTATACTATATTAGCACATATAATACGTGCATTAGTATACTCACCCGCACTTTCATTTGGTATCAGAGCACGGTCATCATATAACCGTAACACAGTTATTTGATATATTCTTGTAATATGGCAAATAACGCAAGTACTAGCACTCAAAACACCACTTACACAGAAGGGCAATCGACACAAAGACCTCCATTTTTCAATGGTCTTAACTATAGTTATTGGGCAACACGTATGTCATTCTTTATGCAATCAAGTAGCTATGATGCTTGGAATGCTACTCAAAGAGAAATAGTGAATCCAACAACTGATTATTCAGAATGGACTGTGGCTGAGAAAACGGCAGCAGCCGTAAATGCAAGAGCAATAAATATGTTGTTCTGTGCATTAGACCAAAATGAATATAACCGTGTTAGTATCTGCACTACTGCATATCAAATTTGGCAAACGCTAAAAATCACTCATGAAGGTACTAACAAGGTTAAACAAGCCAAAATAGCCATGCTGAAAAGTCAATTTCAAAATTTCAAAATGAAACCAAATGAAACAATCAATGACATGTATTCACGGTTTCAAACTATTCACCATGCACTTATTGGGTTAGGACAAAAGTATTCTGATTTTGATGTTGTTTCAACAATCCTACATTCTCTGACTAATGAATGGGAAGGAAAAGTATTAGCAATTGAAGAAGCTAATGACCTTTCCGTCATGAAGCCAGATGAATTGATAGGAAATTTAATGTCCCATGAAGCAAATTTGCAGGCTAGAAAAGAACAGAAAGAAGAAAAGAAAAATGTAGCATTTCATGTTGAGAAAGATGAAAATGAATCAGATTCTGAAGATGAAGATTTGGCGTTCATTGCTAAAGGTTTCAAAAAATTCCTAAAATATCGAAAAGCCAGTCGCTACAATAAAAGGAAACCTGGATCAAATAAACCATCTTCATCTGCTATAGAATGTTTCAACTGCCATAAAAAGGGACACATGCAGAAGGATTGTCCAGAACAAAAGAAAAAGTCAGAAAATGACAAATTCAAATATAAGAAGGACAAATCAAAGAAACGAGCCTTCTCAGTAACATGGGATGATTCAGAGTCATCTTCATCAGAAAGTGAAAGTGATTCGGAGAATGAACAAGCTAATGTTTGTTTTATGGCAACAGAAGATGAGGTACAAATTCCTACATTTGATGAATTACTTGATATTAATGCTGAATTAATAGTCAAATATAAAGACTTAAAACGTCAATTAAAAATAGTCAAAGCAGATTTAAGTAGAGCAGAGTTTGAACGAGATATGTTAAAAGATGAGAAGAAAATATTAGAAGAGGAACTTGAAAATATTCAAGAATCATCATCTAATGTTGACTCTCAAATATCTCTTTTGAGTCAAGAAATAGAAGCTCAAAAAGAGAAAAATAATGCTCTAACTACTGAAAATCATGAGCTTAAAGCAAAAGTCAAAATTCTAGACCTAGAAAAAGCTAGCTTACAAACAAAGTTTGATGACATTACTCAAAATGTTTCTAACTTTAACAAAGGTCGAGAAAACTTGACAAAAATCATTGAAAGTTCACAATCTATTTCAGACAAACAAGGATTGGGATATAACAAACAAGAAACCAAGAAACATCTTGGAAATAAAAGGAAAAAGAAAGTACAAAAAACTGAAGCTAAGAAAAATCTTAGTTTATTATATTCCAAACCAAAACCAGTTGTGAAATTTCAAAAGAAGACTATCAAAATATGGGTTCCTAAAACAAATAACAATTTGATTAGGAACAAATATATTCAGAATTTTATGAATACTGTGCATCATAATACTAATTATGTATATAAAGGGGATACCAGACCCGTATGGGTTTGGACTCCTAAGACCTAACTCTTAGGACCCTATAAAAAGTGGGTACCATGGACTTAATTCTATTTTTTGCAGGACCTACTAAAGAAAAGAGGAAAATGGATATTCTGGTTGATATACTCCTATATTATTCCATTATCTATTATTCCTTTTTGTCGATGACAAAGGGGGAGAAAGTGCTAACAATTATTTGCAGGAATATATATATATAGACAAAATATCAGGGGGAGATCACATATTCAGGGGGAGATTCAGAACTTCAGATATATGTTGTCATCAATCAAAAAGGGGGAGAATGTTGAGTCAAGATTTTTGTCATCAATCAAAAAGGGGGAGAATGTTGAGTCAAGATTTTTATAGAGTTTTGATTTCTGACAAAGGAATAAGCCGCGATCGACAAAAAGAAGTTATTCATTGAAGAAACACAAAGAGCTCCATATATTAGAGGTTGATTATTTGGTATGTTAGTAATTTATGTTAAAATCTATCCTCAAAATAATCATATAACTTCAATCTTTCAATATATACATATGCACATTAACTGTGCAAATTGGACTAAACCGGTCGACCGGTTGAAAATAAGGTGGTCGACCGTTTTTGCCCAGAATGCACAGATAACATGCACACATGCACATAACGTATATATATTTGAATTCCTGTCTACCGGTCCATTTTTGACCTGTCGACCGTTTTTAAACAGAAAGCAACTTTTCCAAAAGACACTTCTCTTCTCCAAAGGTTGCATCTCCTATCTTTCATCAATAATCATAACTCTTAATGGCAACTGTTCACAAAGAGTTACAACTATTTTTCTCTATATATACTCATCTAAATCATTGATTCAAACACAAGTTTTTACACGATCATATATGCTCTCTAATCTAATCTCTAACACTCCTGCATTCTAAAAATTAATTTAGCTTATTGAATCATTGAAATTATTTCATATCTTTTGATTCAATAAGTAAATACCTTCTTTAATCTTTACAAAACATCATTCATATTCTTTGAGGATAAGATTATAGGAAGGGTGTACTACTAGTGACAAATCCGTGTTTTCAAGAACACAAGTTGTCAACAACAATTGTATTTGTTTTTGTTGAAGTCCTCGTGTTGTAAGAGGCAAGTGTTGAAGTCCTCGGTGTTGTAAGAGGCAAGTGTTGAAGTCCTCAGTGTATTAGAGGCGTGAAATCCCGTTCGGCTGTTCGGGTATTGTAAACCTGTTCCTCCGGGTGAAGCGAGGTAGTTAATAGTGAAAATCCAGATAGGAGTCTGGGACTGGACGTAGGACGGTGCTCCGAACCAGTATAAAAATCTCTGGTGTGATTTTTCTATTTTTATTTTTGCTTTGCTACTATCATCTATTTTCCGCATTTGTATTGTAATCCATATTACACGATCCGTGTATACTATATTAGCACATATAATACGTGCATTAGTATACTCACCCGCACTTTCACAGCAGAACATATGTTCGATCCAAATAACAATGTTTTAATCTACGATCTAGAAACATCTGAACCAGAACTAGTGTCTAGTCCAGATCTTAGCGCAAATGTAGATGGATAATTGAAGAGTTTAATCTTGTGGACCAGATGGCAAACACAAAGGTGGCTTTCAATCCTACAGTTGTAAAACCCACTAAAAGCTGATATTCTCCACTAAAGAAAAGAGTAGATAAGAAGGAATATTATCTTTGCATAATAAGGACAGACAATATAGAATTCTCGAGATAATTATGCGGTGGCATGTTGTGTATTATTGCTTTAATATTGCGTATATTTTTATGTAAAGGCATAACATAAATAACTGCCTAGTGTGTGTGTATAACCGGTTTAACCGGTTGTGTAACTATAAATATATGTAAGTTGTAAGCCCAGGGATATACTTAAGCACTTGAAAATTTTATAAGTTTTCAAAAGTCTCAAATGGAAGCTTAATGTACTTCATCATTTTTCTGTGCAAGCTTATTATTTCTTGTTACACTTCATATTTTGATAGAGAGATTCAAAAACAACTATAGGAAGAAAAAGCAAGATCTGATTTTCAAACCTTCTGCTGCTCCTCTACATAAGTCTTTATGAATCCGGTACCTCCTTTGCTTCTTGCCCTATGTAATATAATTATGTTTGTAATTAAGTTTCTATTAGGATATCTTTTAGGAATTTACCTAAAAAATTTATATCGTTACTAACTTGTTTTATTGATTTCTTGATATAAAAAATAAAACTACCCTCGCCATAAAAAAACTACCCCCGTCATTTAAAAAAAACCGTTGGAAGAAAAAGCAAGATCTGATTTTCAAACCTTCTACTGCTCCTCTGCATAAGTCTTTATAAATCAGGTACCTCCTTTGCTTCTTGTCTTATGTTTGTAATTAAGTTTCTACGAGATTTTTTTTCAAACCAGAAATAGAAAAAGAACATGCTTCACCTACCAAAGAACATAAAAATATGTTAGTCATGCTAGCATTCGAAACAATGAGAGAACTAGAGAAAGGAAAAGAAACCAAATTTATTCATTTTCAGAGTATTTCACACTTAGAAAAACTAGGACTAATCAATGAGGATGTTACAAAAAATAAAGTTAACTACACTTGTAAAATAAAAATCATAAACCCAGAAATAACCATTAAAACAACAAACATTGACTATTCACCAGCTGATATAAAAGAATTCAAAATACAGATTGAAGAAATGCTAAGACAAACTTAATCAGGAGATCTGACAGCAGATATAGCTCAACAGCCTTTTTAGTTCGAAATCACTCCGAACAGAAAAGAGGAAAACCAAGAATCGTCTACAATTATAAAAGTTAAATGATAATACAGAAGACGATGGTTATAATATACTAAATAAAGATACATTGATTAACTTAATACAAAATATGTGAATTTTTAGCAAGTTTGATCTAAAATCAGGATACAACCAGTTAAAATTAAAAAAAATTTAAACCGTGGACATCATTTATGTGCTCCGACGGACATTTTGAATGGAATGTATTAAGCTTTGGATTAAAAACAACACCTGCAATTTCCAAAGATTTATGGATAATATATTTAAAAAATATGATTTCTGTTAAGTCTATATAGATGACATTTTAGTAGCAAGTAAAAATATTAAAGAACAAGAACAATATTTAAAAACAGTATTTAAAGAAGTTGAAAATAATGGTCTAGTAATATCAAGAAAAAAGATGGAACTTTTAAAACCAAAAATTTCGTTTTTAGGTTTAGAAATTGGTAATGGAAAAATTGAACTTCAGCCACATATTTCCCAATAGATTATAGAATTCCCAGATAAATTAGACAGTAAAAAGAAAATCCAGGCTTTTCTAGGATTAATAAATTACGCCAGAAAATTTATTCCTAATTTAGCAAAACTAGTAGGACCCCTATATGGTAAAATTTTGAAAAACGGAGAAACACGATTTAATACAGAAGATATTAAACTAGTTCAAAGAATTAAAAAAGAAGTTTAGAAAATTAATCCACTAGAACTTCCACTAGAAACAGATTATATCATTATTGAATGTGATGGATACAAAGAAGGATGGGGAGCAATCCTAAAATGTAAACCATTAAAATACAGTGACAAGTCAACAGAAAAAATTGCAGCTTACGCAAGTGGCAACTTTAACAAAGTAACTAATTGGACATCTCTAAATTTTGAAACCCAAGCATTAATTAGTGCCTTAGATAAGTATAGGATATATCTAAATAAAGAATTCACAGTCCGAACAGATTGTGAAGCAATTGTTAAATTTATTTATAACGAAAATTCTAAAAAAGTAAATAGAACTAAATGGCTAAATTTGCAAAATCTTATGCAAGGTAATGGTTATAAAATAAACTTTGAACACATTAAAGGAAAAAATAATCAGTTGGCCGATATTCTATCACGAAAATTATCTCATGTGTTTAACAAAGTTTGTTATATGCAAGAAAGATATTATATGAATAAAGAAATAAGAAAGTCTGTAGATAAAGCAATATCAAAACGAATGTGGAGGCAAAAGCCCCATCAATCAAAATAGAGGTGAAAACACCTGCAACGCTACCAACATAATCCAATTCACAAACTCCACCTCCAAGAAAAATGAGTGATAATCAAACGATGGAAGTTAATACTCCATGCATGATCTTTGATCAGACTTCTCTTATTCAGTTTAAAAATAATGATCCCAGAAAATTTAAACCCCTTGCCAGAATAATTGATTTATCACAGCAATGCTTACTCGACCATCTTTGGAATTTGAAAATGGTTGAATGTGAACAAAGGAGTAAACAATGACTTGGAAACTGTTTTGCATATCACTTTTCAAAAATTCAACAAAAGCGTCTTTCGAAAAATTTCTTTTGCTATATAGTTTTTAGAGGCAATTTTACAGGAAAATTTTGAACATTATAGCCAAGTGCAGATGCCTATACAAAATTTTCAAAATCCAATTTTCAAAGGTTTTTACAATCTACAACAAGCTCTAGACGAAGCAAGAAACTGCTTTGGTCCTAATTATTACATTGACCTCGATTGTCAGCAATCATATTCTCATACCCCTTTATTAACTCTCAGTCCCCAACAGACCTTATATATTCCCAGGCCTTACAATTAAATGATTCACAAAACCTATATCAACAAAGTCAAGCCCAAGAAGAGCTACAAAAACTCCTTGGTTCAATAATAACAATTATCTTTGGCCGAAATGCTCCAACCAAAGACTTTGAATTTGAGTTGACTGTGATATTAACCGGATATAACTGAGAAGATAAATCCTCTGTGGAATGGTGCTTCACTTTTAATACTTTCACTCGTTCCAACTATAGTCACTCGATGGACGCCATGCACTACTACAAAACAGGCTATTTGCATCACCTTATTTGAATCGGTTGAAGTAAAAACTGATGCAGATAGAACTATTTGCATCAGTTCTATCTTAATAACCGATGCAATTGGTACATAGAAAGCATTGCATCAGTTGTCACCAAAAATCGATGCAAATATGTCGATGCAAATAGTTTTAGTCGCATCGGTTTTAAAGTCAACCGATGCAATTACGTTAATTTGCATCCAAAATAATAATTTTCGCATCGGTTCCCTAGCGGAGGCGATGTAATTTCAAATTATTTAGGTTTTCTATTGCTCACCTATTACTTCCCGCGTTTCCAATTTTTTTGCAGCTCCCATTCTTTTCCCCAAATATTTCGCTTGCCTCGAAACAAAAAAAACCCTAAAATTGATTGTCACCGTACATTGTTTCGCGATTAGATTTGGCCTACCAAAACCCTAAAAGCGATCAATTTTGAGTTTGCTGTGGAGACTGCGTTAAAAATTCTTGTGGATAAGTGGAAGTATTTGCTTGCTGGATTGATTTTTCAGGTATAAAATGAATATATTATTGCCTTTGATGTTTTGAATAATTTTTGATTGTAAGCTAGCGACACCCCACTGCAATTTGAAATGAATTTGGAACATGATTTGGTGAATAGTTCTGATTATCATTAAATATGCTATTAAACGAAGACTGTTATTAAACAAATATTCTGATTATCCTTAGTTCTTGTTATGATATTGAAATCAATTTTTTGAACTTAAAACATGGTTCGTGGTTAAGTATTAAATATTATCTTTTGAAATTTTAAAAATATAAGGGACAAAATATTTTTTAGTCTATTTATTCATAAATATTTTTATTGGACATGCATGATTTATAATATTAGATTCTGCCTACTTTCTTATTTTGTGATATTAAATGTGGGTGTGTTTAGTCAGTAAATACATTTGTTATCTTAAACGTGATTTATTATTTGCTGAGTTTATAAGTCATGTTAGTAAATTTATTCACAATTTTAGTAATTTCCTACTATTGTATTATAACTTTTAAATTACAAATAAACACTCATTCCAGTCTTGGCTAGATTTTAATTTCAGATGTCTTCTTAAGCTCTTACACGAATATATTGAAATCTTAGGGATGGCTAGATTAAGTATTTGCTGATTAAATATTTCAGATGTCATCTATGGGTGGATGCAAAGTAGGACATTAAATATTTTATATACAAGTTTTCATTTATTCTATTTTTGATAGAATAGTCTCCACTAAAAGCAAAATTTTATAAATAATGTTGGCCTGACAAGAACGGCATGAGCTGATTTTATGTTGATCCCATAAGAAAAATATTCAATCCTGGATTACGACTCGTTACACCTTATTTGCATTTGTGGGGCTTATTTTCTTAACTGTCCTACATCATCACACTTTTAATTCTTTTTAAAACTGATATGATTGCAAAGGTTCTACATGTGAGGAATTCAAACAGTAAAAGTATGGGAAGTTGGATGCATTTGTGGAGAAAATTCGATGACGAAAAGCAGTTTAATCAGAATCTAGTATTGTCATTAACTAAACACCACTATGCTACTAAACAAAGATTGGTATAACCGAAATTATTATCATTATTTTTTTTCAAAACTGCAAACATTTGCGGTTTGACTGAACATAAAAATATGGTTGATTTTTGTTAAGTGAATAAAAAAATGTTAAAAATACTTATCCTTGAATAAAAAAAATTCTCAAATATTTGAATGACCAACACCCCACCGCAATTTGATATTTGTTACTCCAACTCATTAATTCGAACGACGACAAGTGAGTACATAAAAAATGTTGTTCCGATATGCTTTTATTGCTTTGTGACAAAGTAGTTTATCAAAAATAAGGGCAGTGAGGCCCATGAAATTACATATCCATATGAACTCTTGTTTTCACAAACCCTACACAAAGGCTATGTTAATTTTACAGAGGCGCTAAATATATGCCATTTCTCCATGCAAATAAATGGACGAAACGTTCTTGTGATATGAGCCCTCCTATAGCCTTTTTCATTTGTTGGTCCAGCTCAACCTTGTCATGTCATCTTCTAGTCAATAGTCAAACAATTATGAATATGTAAGGTAGTGAAAAAGTGGTTTGCGGAGGGGTATTTTGTGTGAAGTATGTTGTGCATTGGAAGTTGAAGGTAGGGGGTGATATGTACAGTTTTGTTGGTGGAAGATGTTGGAGTTGTGGGTGGTGTTGAAGTTTGAGGTATGGTGTGATGATGTTGGTGGGGGCAGTTTGTATGCACAGAGGTAAATGGGTAATGAGATGAGACAGTAGTGTATGTATGAAGTGACACTGTATAATAGTTAAATGAATGCGGTGGAGTATGGTGGTGTTAGTCAATTTGTTGTAGATGACGCATTGGGTTTTACAGAGGTTGTACTTGTATTAGGTTTTGGTTGTATGGAAGTCGATGAAATGTATTGAAATGTAGGGGGTTGATGAGGAGGCTGTGACACAGTTATATACACAACAACTACACTGTAACTATAATGTATGTCTATGTGAAGACATTATGGTTTGGATGGTGGTTGAAGTTGAACAGTTGAAGTTGAACAGTTGAAGTTGCAGTTGACTGCAGTTGAAGTATGGATGTGGTTAAACTTGGTGTAGAAGCTTGTAGGTTGTGGTACAAGGAAATGGTATGATGGTCAGTGTGCAGGGGTAAGAAGTATAGGTTTCTGGTTTTTATTATCGTAGGGAGATTGCTGTGGTTACGAGGAGAAGTAATGTTCAGGTTGTTGATGAGAGTTAGATGCACTGTTAGATGTGCACACAATTGTATGTTTCAGCAGTAGGCAGTGGAGGTGGTTGGCAATTGAAATGATGGTGAGGCTGTGGGTTGTGGTAATGTTGTGATGGATATGTACAGTTGTGTTTGTGGAGTGATGTTGAAGTAGCTGGTCAGTATGGTAGTAAGCAGTTGTGTCGATGGAGAAGTTGTTTGCTGTCAGGGTTGGTGGTTGCAATGAAGCAGTTGCAGAAGTGGACGGTGATGGAGTTGTTCAAAGAGGAGGGTTGCGGTGATGATTGCGTGGCTGTTATTAGGGAGTCGCGACTTTGTTCGTGGTTTTGTGCGGTAGTGGTTCTGGATAGGGAAAGCTTGCAGATAATACGGTATGATGGTGGTTTGATATGGCACGGCAGTGGTGGTCATGAATATAGTATTGGTAGAGGTGATTATGGTAGCAGTGTTGTTGAATTGCAGGGGTTGTCGAGTTGATGTTGGTCTGATTTGATGTGTGAAGTTGTTGAAGGTATTTGGTAGTGGGAGTAGGAGGTGAGGTAATGTTGGTTCAGAGAAGGATTGGTGGTTACTGTTGTTTATAGATTGTTGTTGACAGAGCAGTTTTGAATTGTATATCGGGATAAATGAATTTGCAATCAGGGGATGATCGTTTGGTAAAAGTTAGTGGTAGAGGCTTCCTGTGGTGTGCGGATGTCAGGTGGAAGAATTGCAAGTGTTGTATGGTTTTATGCGATGATATTTTGAAGTTTGAAGAGCGAGTAGTTGGAGTTTCTGGTAGGATAGTTGGTCAGGTGAAGTGTATTGGTATGATGTTGTTGATATGTAGGCAGAGGAGTCTCGACTTGTGGTTTTGAATGGCGACGTGTTTTGTTGAGTCTGGTGGAGTTGATTGAAGTGTAGTACTGTGGGTATGTAGTGGTGTTTGTGTTGCTGCACAGTGACAAGCAGGGTGTAGTTGACAGAGATGATGCTGAGTTGCTGTAGAAAAATTGAGAGAGGGGTAGGAAGGCAGTGGATGTGTTTCTGATGGCAAATGTGCTAATGATTTGGAGAATTTTTGAAAGTTGAAGTTGGTAGGACTATGTAGTTTTGTGGGGGTGGAACTGTTGTTTGTCGCTGTTATGGTGAATGATGGACATGGATGTGTTCAGGTTGTGGCTTCTCCGACAGTGTTGAGTGTGGAGCGTTGCTGCAGTTTGTATTGAATGAAAAAGTGGCGGCCAATGATATTGGTTATGTAGTGGTACAACTATTATATGATGTGCGAAGTAGGCTTAATAATGGAAGAGTTTGACACTGTGGTACGGTGGAGGGGAGTAATGAGGGATGGTTGTTGTTGAATGTAGTTGTGATTTGCAAGTTGATGATGCACAGTCAGTTGTATGTGGTATGGTTGAAGTAACTGTGTTGATGAACATGTCAGTAGTGTTGAAATGAAGTGGAAGGGGATGGCAGGCAAGCAGCAGTTTACAATGGGGAGGAGATATGGTTGATGATAAGTTTGGCTAGTGGAATGACTTGTAGGGGATGCAGTGTTGAATGGTGAAACTGGATGGGTTGGTGAAGGATGGCCAGATGGTTGGTTGCTGCAGTTGTCTGGTTGAATTGTACTGGTGAGTATGTGGAAGAGACAGTGGTATGAAGTTACTGTGATATGAACTGTTTTTTGTATGGGTGAAGTTGAGAGGTAAGAGACAGTTTGATACCACAGAGAAGGGTAGTGGTGCAAACATTCAAAGTCAATCGGTAAAAACAACCAGAGTGATTAAGGTGAAAATTTAAATTTAAAGGGTAAATGCACGCACAACACCATATTGACACCATATTGAGGCTGCAGGTGGTTGAGAAACACAGCATATCACTTTAACGTTACACTAAATTTACTTTCATCGATCAAAAAAGGGCAGGCTATGTGGAATTATAGGTATAAATAAATTTTAAATTTTGAAGTCTGAAGCCTTAGGCGCTGCAGTGGCTTTGACGGCTTTGGACCAGGAGCAGCCCTGACAGTAAATACACGCATGAGCTATTGGAATGGTTCTGCTGGTGCATTAGCATGTAGCTTGCTTGATTCTGGTAGTTTTGTTTCGACTTCATGCATTTATGAATACATCATAGTCACAAGAACTGTTTTTAGTAATCAGATAATCATTCAGCAGCAAAGAGTTACCAGAACTGATTATCCACCCCACTCGAATTAGCTCAAAATATTGATTTAATAATGAATGCTCTTCGTAATCCAATGTTTTTTTTGCTTTTGTAGTGTGTCTCTAGCATTTGCATATGGATCGTAGCTGGATGTACAACGTAAAACGTATCGATGACGAGTTCCTAAACAAAATTAAAGAGTTCATCAATTGTGCACTGAATGATCAATTAAGAAGAGGGGTAGAAACTATTTTTTGTCCTTGTAGACACTATAAAAATAAGAGGAGACTTCGTAACATAGATCAGATTAGAGATCACATAATCCGTTATGGGTTTAAGAAAAATTATACGCGGTGGATATGGAACGGTGCAAGTATACTTAGTAGAGCTAGTTCTAATAATCATGGGAATAATGAGAATGACCGGGAAGATAACATGAATAATGACGCGAATGATGGGAACGATTGTGTTCATGAGATGTTTCGTGATGCTGAAGAACATTTGATGGAAGAGCCAAAGTTGTATGAAAGAATATTAACTGTTGCCGAGAAGCCTTTGTTTCCTAATTGTGCTAAGTTCACAACATTGTCTGTTGTGCTCAAGCTTTTCAATTTAAAAGAAAAGCATGGGTGGAGTGATAAAAGTTTTACATCTTTGTTGGAACTTTTGAATGACATGCTTCCGGAAGGTAATGAGCTTCCAACTTCTAAATATGAGGCAAAGAAAATTATGTGCCCAATTGGTATAAGATATAAAAAGATACATGCATGTCCAAATGATTGTATATTGTATCGAAATGAATATGAGAACTTTCACGAGTGTCCGAAGTGTGGATTATCCCGTTACAAGTCGCGAGGGAACGTTCACAATGACCCAGATAAGAAACGGCCTCCAGAAAAAGTCTTGTGGTATTTGCCAATTATACCAAGGTTTAAACGTTTATTTGCAAATAAAGAAAATGCAAAAAGCTTAAGGTAGCATGCAGATGTGAGGAAAAATGATGGATTATTGAGGCATCCAGCTGATTCTCCACAGTGGAGAAACATTGATACAATGTATCCTGATTTTGGTGAAGAAATTAGAAATCTCAGACTTGGTCTTTGCACAGATTTGCATAAATCCATTTGGAAACTTTAGTAGTCAACATAGTACTTAGCCTGTTCTTTTGGTGATTTACAATCTTCCACCTCATCTGAGTATGAAGCGCAAGCATATCATGTTGTCTCTTTTAATCTTTGGACCACGACAACCAAGAAACGACATCGATGTTTGCCTAACTCCTCTTATTGATGATCTAAAACTTCTATGGGATAAAGGTGTGCGTGTGTTTGACGCATATAGTCAAAGTAATTTTACATTGCGCGCCATGATTTTTTGTACCATAAATGATTTCCCTGCGTATGGTAACTTGTCTGGCTATAGTACAAAAGGTGCCAAAGCATGCCCAATTTGTGAAGATGATATGGTTGTTGAGCGTTTAAATTATTGCAAAAAAATGTGTATATCCATCATCGTAGATTTCTCCCTCCTAATCATCCTTATCGTAAAAAGAAGAAGCCTTTTAATGGGGAGATAGAGAATGGAGTTGCTCATTTGCCATTAACAAGAAATGATGTTTACGAACGGGTCAAGGATATTGAAAATGCATTTGGCAAAGTATTTCCTCTTTTAGAAGGCTCGTGGAAGAAGAAATCTATATTTTGGAAACTTCCATTGTTTGCACCAAAATTGGGCACAACACTCTTCGGATATGTTTGAAGAGATAAAATGAAGAGAATAAATATTAAATGAAGCAGATCTAACAAACACACCAATAAACACATAAAAAAGTTCGCAGAAACACAGAGTTTTAGAGTGGTTCGGCGTGTTGCCTACGTCCGCTATGAACTTTTATCACTTTATTGCTTGATACTTGAAGATTACCAGTTTTTGATAGCGAAGTACAACAGATAATAAGCTTAAATTCGAAATCAATGGCAGTAATGGCGTTCAACAGTGAACGTGGCAGAGTCCGGGGGTTCTTTTACTCTCAAAATTTTCCGATCCCCTTTCCGAATGACCAGAGGCTCTATTTATAGGTGCTGGAGGCTAATATTTCGCCTAAAATTCGGGGAGACCGCTTCTGGCACGTGAGGGGGCCCACACGCCTGGATTTTGGAGGTCCGGGCCCACTTTGGGATCGATTCGACCCTTGGTTCGAATCGATCAAGAATTCATCCGTTTGAGCTGAAATTTGGCATGAACATTCCCCATGTTGGCAATAAGCTACTGCGAAAATTTCATATCATTTGGACTTGTAGATCTCGAGTTATGATGGATGCAAGTTGGAGTTTTTCTGTCCGGGATTGATTCGAACTCAACTTCGAATCGATCAAGAATTCACCCGACTGAGCTGAAATTTGGCATGAACATTCCTCATGTTGGCAGTAAGCTACTGTGAAAATTTAATAGCATTTGGACTTATAGATCTCGAGATATGATCGATGCAAGTTGGTCCGTGATCGATACGATGCAACTTCGAATCGATCAAGAATTCATCCGATGGAGCTGAAATTTGGCGTGAACATTCTTTAGGTTGCCAGTCGGCTCCTGTCCAAATTTGGTGGCATTTGGACTTATAGATCTCGAGATATGATCGATGCAAGTTGGTCCGTGGTCGATACGATGCAACTTCGAATCGATCAAGAATTCATCCGTTGGAGCTGAAATTTGGCGTGAACATTCTTTAGGTTGCCAGTCGGCTCCTGTCCAAATTTGGTGGCATTTGGACTTATAAATCTCGAGATATGATCGATGCAATTTTGGATTTCTCAACCGTGATCCATCAATATCTTGAGCATACGAACTCCGATTGACTTGAAATTTGGAACATTGGCTTTCTCAGCTTTTCTTTTCATGTCCTATAAATTGTAGCTCGATCCAGATTGGAAATTTTTTTTACCGACATCCATAGTAGACCTATGTATAACTGATCTCCAGGACGAACCATCCTTGGTTTCTAGTCAAGTTCTTGGTGTCACGGCCTTGCCAAAAGGCGGGATAACATCCATATTGGAGACATTTACAGGTTAGACATTGTCTAGATGTAATGCATATAGAAAAAACGTTTGCGATAGTATCGTTGGGACACTCTTGAATATATCTAGTAAGACAAAAGATGGTGAGAAAGCTAGGCAAGATATGTTGAAAATGAGTATCCGGAAGGAGTTAGCACCGGTGCAGAAAGGTAAACGTACCTATTTGCCCCCCGCATGGTATACATTGTCCAAAAAAGAGAAAACTAGTTTATGTGAGTGTCTTCGTGGTGTGAAGGTTCTAACAGGTTATTCTTCAAACATTAGCAGTCGTGTATTAGTGAAGGATTTGAAATTGACCGGTATGAAGTCTCATGGTTGCCATGTGTTAATGCAACATGTTTACCTGTTGCAATTAGAGGTATATTACCTAAACATGTTAGGCATGTTATTACAAAGCTTTGTCTCTTTTTTAATATAATTTGTAGCAAGGTAATTGATTCTGATACGTTGGATGCTCAACAAGCCGATGTTATTGTTATCTTATTCCAATTTGAGATGTATTTTCCACCTTCATTTTTCGATGTTATGTTGCATTTGGTTGTTCATCTTGTAAGAGAAATCAAAATTTGTGGTCCTGTATTTATGAGATATATGTATCCGTTTGAAATGCATATGGGAACTTTAAAAAGAAAAACAAAAAACAGATATAGACCTGAAGCCAGTATCGTAGAAGCTACGTAGCTGAGGAGGTTATTGAATTTGTCACTCCATACTTAACTGGTGTTGAACCTATTGGACTTCGTAAGTCTCGACATGAAGGACGTCTTAACGGCCAGGGCATAATTGGATCAAAATTGATTTCAATTGGTGATGAGATATTTCACAAAGCTCAGCTACTTGTTTTGCAGCACCTTAGTGAGGTACATCCTTACTTGGAGGAGCACATGGCAATTCTAAAGTCTCAGAATCCTTCAAAGAACAAAATGTGATTGATGAATGAACATAACCGCTCTTTTGTCATATGGTTTAAACATACGGTAATGTCTCAATTGTCTCAAACAAATCATGGTATTTCAGATACAAGAAAATGGTTAGCATATGGGCCTCGATTTCATGTCAATTCATGGGAAGAATATGATATGATCGGTTATGTTTTTTATACGAAGCGTCAGGATGAGAAGAGCAAAATGCAAAATAGTGGAGTTAGCATTGTTTCATCTTCAAGAGAATTTGCTAGCGCCAAAGATAACAGACCAATAAATGCGACAATGCTATATTATGGGATAATCGAGGATATTTGGAAACTTGAGTATAAAGACTTCACAGTCCCGCTATTTCGATGTAGATGGGCTGACAATCGTCGTGCTGTACGAGTGGATGAACATGGATTCACATTGGTTGACTTTGGTCAAGTGAATCATGATAATGATCCACACATCTTGGCATCTCAAGCAAAACAAGTTTTTTACGTGACTGATCCTGTCGATAATAAGTGGTCTTTGTTCTTCCCGGCAAAGGACGCATTATTGGGATTGGCGATGTAGTGGATGAAGAAGAGTATAATCAATTCGAAGAGAATTCACCTTTCTCTGTCGGCTTAAGTCTACCAGAAGAAGTTGATTTAAATGCAAATTATGCACGTTCTGACCATGATGAGAGGGTTTGGAAAGTTGGATAATTTTTTTTATGCTCATCATGCCTTAGTTGCCTGTTGAAATCTTTCATTTTCTGTGATACTTTTGTTTTTTTGAGAATAATTACTAATAAGATATTTTACAGGGTTATTTGATCGCTGTTTTTGTTGCAGACTTCGGACATTGTATCAGTGCTTGCTCTCAGGTAATTCATCTGTTAACTCTACAGTGTTTTTCTTCTACTTACCTGTATACTGATAATGTAGCTTATCAATAAAGCCATAATTATCACACCACATATTCTTACTTTGATTTAGTGTTGCACTACTGTTTGTATTACTGGGACTTGAGATTCTAAACCTATCCTTGTGCAAATGGAACTTTAGAACTAGTATCTAATATCTACTGATTTTCCAGTAATCGGTTGCCAATTAGATAACTTTACAATGATATATAGATAACTGGATTTTCCGATAACTGTATATTTTTTCCATCAAATATCTGTAGCAAAATTTTAATTTTACTAGAAAACCCTGAGATTTACGAGAGGTTGAATCTCTACTTCAATATCTATTGATCAAACAAAGAAGAATTTACTTAAAATATATGACTAAAATAGCAATTTTATAAGTATATTGCAAAAAACCTGAATACATAAACAATACATAGTTCATATATAATGTTTCAATATTACCTTGTGCATTGTAATGAGTGGCTATAGGAACAATTTTTCTAGCATAAGAATCATCAGCAATGTATAGAACATCGACCATGAATTGTGGATCCTCCGCTAACCACTGATTACAACATTACAATGTTACAAGTTACATGAAATCAATCAATGATTTTAGTGATACTAAATATTAATTTTTTATTTACATATTATAATAAAAAGTGGAATAGTAAAGAATAAGCTAGTTATACCTTTCTTAGAAATTTGTTTGCATGGTTTGCATTTGCCCATATTTTTGGCAGCATCACTGGTTTCCTTTGTTTCAGATTCTGAAGCAACATGGTCGGTCGCTTTAACATCGACATTAGTTCCCAAGCCGTTGTTCTCTTTTGATACAAACACTAAAGGAGCATCTTGATTTCATTCCACATTTAATGTAAGCTGCTTCACTGTAGTGTAAACATTAAGGCCATTGTTTGGTAACTATCCTTCATGTATATTTTGGTACTATGCACATTGTTTTTTCGTTATCGCATCCTTTACCAAAGAGGATATATGATTATTCAACACTTAAATTTAAATTGCTTGTTATGTAAAACTTACGAAATTTGTCTTTGATTGCAAAAGCACTTTTTGCATCAGCCTTAGCAAAAATAAGAACATCATAGGGATGTGTAAATAAGGACATAATAGCATTAGCAAAATTAAGAACGTCTATGATTGTTTTCAATTTCTTCTTCTTCTTTTGCTTTTCATCATTAGTAAGATGAATTATTCCATAGCAAAAGTAAAAAAGCAAAGGGGAGAGTGGTCACCTTGCCTAATTTCAATGTTGATTAAAAATATTATCTTCTTGCACCTTGATTAGTTATCGAGAAGTTAGGAGAAGAGATAATTTCGTCAACAATCTTTAACCATTTGGGAGTAAGCTTCATTCTTTGCATCATATGCATGACCAACCATCTATTAACTGAATAACATACCTTCTTTATGTCTACTTTGATGCACACATTTTTATTAATTTTTCTCCTAAACCCTCTTACTACTTCATGTGCTACTATAATCACATCACATATGCTTCTTCTTGGTACATGAGCACATTGATTTTCAGAAATGACCTCATTTATGAACAACTTAATTATGTTGCACAAAACTTTGGATATCACCTTTATGTGTGCGTGTACATATATATAAAATTGCAATATGATATGGGTCAAAAATCTTTTATTTCTGTCACATTTCTTAATTTGAAATTGAATTATTGAATGTGTGATTGATTTATATTACTAGTTTGTTTGTTTCAAATATATGTTTAGCAACCTCACATACTTCACGTTGAATATTTTCCCCATAACTTTGAGTTGTACCATCCAGGGCTAGGGGCAGTGCTACCTTTAACAATAAAGACCACAAATCTCACCTCATCCTAGTCAATCTTGTCATTCACGTAATTTTACCCATATTCATGCTAATGGTTTTGCAAGTAATTCATGGAACATGAAATTGACTTCTTTCTTGGTCATGTACCTATGTAAACTATTAAATTACTTTCTCTGTGAAACCTTTTGTGTAACGATCCTGAATTTTGAACAATTTAGAAAATGAAGATATTTAATTAATTTTAAATATTTGAGATAATTTTAAATTGAATTCCAATAAAACTATGAAGTTGACGATTAAATTTTTGAATTTAATCTATTTAAAGTTGAATAGAATTTGAATTTAACTTTGGAGTTTGAAATTGAATATTGAATTGGTATTTAAAATTTGAAAGAATGACTAGGAAAAATAGTTTGGATTTACGAATTATATTTATGTAAATTTATAAATAGATGTTGATAGTTGAACTTCAAAACGTTTCTATGTTTATTAAAGAAAACAATTTACAAAACAAAATTTAATTCAAAATAAAAATAAATAAGAAATGATATAAAAAAATAATAATGATAAATAAAATGAATATAAAAAGAAGTATACATGGCCTTACCTTCATCAGCCAAAAACACGCCGTTATATTTGCCGTGTTCCACGCCTTCAACTCCGCAAAAATTCACGATCCTCTTCTCCTTAAAAACCCTACCCCTTCAATTCAGAAAAAAAAAAAAAATATATCAAACCGAAGAAAAATTAATGGCGTCTTCGAGTCTCGTCTCCCTCTTCGATCCATTTAGGGCTTCGGCTTGCTTCGATTCGCGTGCTGCCCCAATTCATTTGAAAAAGGTGAGTGCTTTACCACTCACATCTAATTCGAACCCTCAGTGATTCTTCTGTTTTCTTTTTTTTTACGTATGATTCGGTTGCTGTGTAATTTGACTTAGGTCTTGATTTCTCTGATGTTATACATCTACTCGGGTTTGAATACTTGATTGACTTTCGGTCTTGAATAGCAAATTGATATTTGTAGCTAGGTTACAGCGCAATTTGAAATGCAAATGATTTTGATTTTCGAAATTACTGCTTGATTTGCATGTAACTTCGGCAGTGACTTTGTACATTCCTCTGTTGATATCGGTCTTCACTATATTGAACTTGGTTTTTGTTGATGTTGGAAATTGATGTTGATATATGAACTCGTACTGCGATTGTGATGTTCGTCACTTTTGCTGTCAACATGAAATTGTTCGACTGTTTCTCGACTTCCTTTTGGCTTCGGCCACTGTTTTGCTTAGCATGAAACTGCTGTCTTCATGAACAGATATACACTAGTTGTATATTTGAGCATTTAGATGCATTGAGCTCATGTGTTTTTCATTCATGTGCAGTTTGCATTTATATTTCCTCTGACTTTTTTTTCCTTTTGAAATTGTGACTGCATTTCATATATATATGCATTTATGTGTGTATATATGAGGTTGTTGTCACCATGGCACAACCTTCTGTCGACTGGAAAATTTTAAGTTGCTTACTGATTCATGACTTGGGCATTTTTCATATCCCCATTTGAAATTGCATTGCCTATGTGTACTGCTGCGTTTCTTGTACTAGCTTGTTTGCAGTTGCCTTTGTATTCACGTGAAGGATTCAGTTTTTATTTTTGGATGAAGTTTGCCTATTTTTATACCTTGTTAGTTGAGATGTTGGCATATAGCCTCGGGTAACTCGAGAATTTACTCATGGATTTAAAGTATTTAGCCCGAAGTTTTCTGTTGCTAGTTATGTGATGCTATGTAGCTCGAACCTGAGCTGTTATTTTTGGAAACTGGAAGCAGAGTGTAAGTCTCATGTCAATGTTAACTAAGTTTAATCCAGGGTTAAAAGTGATTTCAAGTTAGCTTTGAATTTAAATTGAGTAGTTTTAAATAACTCAGAAATGATAAGTAAAAGAAGTGGTTTGTGAATTGAATTTAAATGGAACCTGTAACTGTTGCAGATTTCTAAATTTAAATGTAAAAGTTGAAAGCAAGTTTGGAAAACAGATATTTAAATCAAAGATTTAAGTCACTGTCTCTTGTGAATTTCTCGGTTTTTGACTTGAATTTACTTGAACTGGCATCATTGTAGTAGCTGAACTGCACTCTTCTTTGTATTTAGTTGTGACCTATGCACATCCACTTGCATTTTGTGTTGGTTCCATCCATTTGTTAAGGCTGTTTTAATTCATTTGTGACTTCGGTTTTTGACTTCTGATAGCACTTGAGCATTTTTGTTGTTCACTGCAACTTTGGTTTTGCATAATTAATATGCAGATACTTGAGCATTATTGTTGTTTCATTTGCAACTTCTGCTTGCATATTTAATATGCAAATCCACTTGTGCACATTGATGTTATATGCAAGTGTAAAATTGTTTCACTGATGCATCACTTGTTGTCGTACTCACTTGTAGTTGTTCCTGTAGCATTGTCTTCATGTTGTGTAGATTTGCTATTACTAGAGCCAGCTACCCACTTCATTCACTGTTGCATTTGAGTATAGTAGCCTTTGTTTCAAATTTTGGGTATACATGAATACCATTTTTTTTTAACTACCTGGCCTACCTGCCTGTGCAGTTGCATTCTAGGCATGATAACATTATGCATTCTTTAATGCTGTTTTGATTTGTTAAAGTTTTGCATATGAGATCTTTTTGATGCAGTCTTGTGTACTTGTGGTGGCTGTGTTATCGTTGCAGTTTGCCCTTGCATACTTGTGCTGGTGCAGTTTGTATTTGCTGTGCCCCTCTTGTATATATGCCTTTGATTGGTACTGATGTTTTGTTATTTAAATATTGGTGTTGTGGTGCCATGTTTTGGTGCCCTCACCTCATGTTGCTGTTTCCAGGTAATTTGTACCCCTGTCTTCGCGCATTGGGTCATTCGAGCCTTTGTGCTTTGTGTACTTGTGGTGGCTGCAAATTTTTGATTGCAGATTCGCCCTTGTATTCATTAGGGACTGCAGTTCATTTATATGAAAATTTTGCACTTGTTGAAATGTGCAGTAATAAGTTGTTTGGAAACTTGTTTTATTTCACAAGTTGTAGTGGCGGGGCAGTGCACGCAAGCGTGAACTGCAGCCACGGAGCTGACATTTAAATGTGGCGAGGCCGTACGCGAGTGCGTGTACTGCAGCCCTACCAAATTTAATGTTTAAATTGAAGTTTTCTTTGATGAAAATTATTTTATGTTGCAAATTCAATATATTTTGAATCAATTTTGATGATTTTGTTGTTATTTGCCGTTTAGGCAAATTTTGATTGTTTTCTAAAATTATCTTCATCAATAATCCCTTGATCTATCTCATTGATAATCTGAATCTACTGAATTGATGTTTAACACTGTTAAGTGTTATATTTACCGTTATCCGATTTCTTGTTAAAGGATCGGATAGGTAAATTATATTTGACTGTCATCTAATTGTTGATTATTATTGCCTCTATGCACTAATAACTGAGTTTGAATTAGACTGACCTGTGTATTATTTTCTTTTGAATATAATACTCGGGTCAGACCGAGTATTTTTACAGCTTGAAGATTTTCAGGCCGCGAAGTTAGAGAGAGGGGAAAGCACTTCACTGAAGTTTTTCGAAAAAAAATTTCTTTGTACTCTAAAAGATATATATATAGATAAATTGTTCCGCTATATAAAAATTTAATGCATTGTACAAACTCTGATATATGTATGTAAGAAAAATTTAGAAATGAATAATATTGTGATTATTCTGTGATTCTGTGACTGATTCTGTTTAAACTCTATAAACTGAACAACAATCCGTCATTTTGAACGTTTCGAGTTGGTTTAATTACCGACTAGAGGCGGTCAGAGCGGCGGGTCGTTACAAAAGTGGTATCGGAGCTTTGGTTTACTCAAAGCTCAGTTTATGATGTTTAATATGAATAGTTACCAGAACCACTATAAAGAAAGTGCTTTTCAAATTTAAAGAAGTTTAAAGTTGTTTTCTTTAAAGTAAAAGGTATTTTGAAAATTAGAATTATTTTGAAAATTCCCCTCTCTAAATGTGAGTGTGCGATAGTTTATATTCGGTGAGGTCTCATTAGATTTGAGTTTCGATCGTTCGGAAACTCATTATCGAATTATTGAGATTTATGAAAAGTGAACTAATGAATTAATGAATTGGTTTAAATTGGTTTAAATCGAATAACTTGAATATTTCGAGTAATAATTGTGAAATAAAGGGATATGTTAATTTGGTTATAACCAAGAGAATTATTGAATTATAACTCGAGAATTTGACTTTGAATTCTTTTGAAATTGATTTCAAACGTTGTGAAGAACGAGTTAGTAAATGAATGGATTATAAGTATTTAACTTATAATATGAACTTTTGAGTATATAACTGAGTTATATAAATTGAATTGAATAGAATTAATAAAAGATTTATAAATTGAAGTTTTATAAATAGAAAAGGAATTTATGAAGATTGTTTATAAATTCGAAATCAATTGAATTTGATAAGTAATTTGTTGTAGCTTATTAAAGGAGATATATCCACGATTTTGGACAGTGGGTAATCCTTTAAAAATAAAAATAAGTTGTAGAAATGATGAAATTGGTTGATAAAGCGTATTCACGATTTTTGACAGTGAATATATTATTGAATAAAACAGATATGTTTTAGGGAAGTGATATTATGAAATGAAATTTAATTGTTGATTTAACCGTATGAATCAAACTGAGTTTGATGTAAAGTTTATATTTCAAGTTTAGACTAATGTCTGAAATAGTTAATGTGGAAATATGAATTTAATGGAACTAAATTGATGAACAATTTACTAAAGAACTAGTTGATTATTTTTGAAATAGAGAGTAAATGTAAAGTTCAAATAGAATTTAAATTTCAAATTTGAAGTTGTCAACATGATAATCCATTATAGGTATAAATATACTCAGTGATGAATTTGAATTTAAACGTGCGGAGAATTAAATTAAGTGGAAAACTTAATATTGAAAAGTTGAAATCGGTTTAAAACTGATATTGTGAAAAGTATGAGGAATTCAAACTTTGAATTAAGTTGAGGTTGAAAAGTTAATAGTTTTAAAGATGTTTTAAAATGCATTAACTATTGAATACCTAGATTTCGACATTCAATTGTTGAAATAGACGTTTTCGAGAAAAATTAAGGAAATGGTAGACTATAACACTATTGTTATAGTAAATGGTTTCCGGAAGGAAATGTTGTTTATAGTATTGGGATTTATATATCTATCTTAAATTCGAATCCCTATACTAGTGATTTTGAGTTGTCGTGACAATGTTTTACGCAACATTCATTTTAACTCAAATAAATGTGTTTAAAAGAATGATTTCCTTAAAGAATGAAATATATACTTAATTTTGATTCAAGTATATTGAATATTTTCAAAGTGTTGAAAATAAAAGAATTTGTGAATTACTTATTATTGAATAAGTATGGAAATGTTTTCCAATATGAAATGAAAGGTTTGAAACTTTATCTTTTAAAGATAAATTGAAAAATGAATATTTGAAATTTGTTTCAAATGGCTAAGTGTGAAAATTTTATATCTTGTAAAGATATTATTTTGAGAAATTTGAACGATTAGTTCAACTTGGAAATTTTTCAAAGGATTGAATCTTGAGTTAAAAATTGAGTTTAACTTTGACACCAAAAACAATATAAGTTCAGCTTTGAATTTTGGATAGTCGATTGGGATTGTATGTCTAACATTGTGAATTGATGACATATCATTTGATCTCTATTAAATATATATCTGTGGTGGCGGAGAATTTATTCTTTTAGCTTAACACCCTTCTCTGAGACGTACGAGCTTAGAGGTTATATATCGATAGACATCAATTATGTGTTGAGAATTGACGATGTAACGTGAAATCCAAATCGAATGTGAAGTCGATAATGAATTGGATTGTGAATGTGAATTAGGTTTGAGATAACCTTAAATTTTCAAATCGATTTAGAGGAAAATTTTAAACGTGATGGAAAATTGGAATCCTCTATTTGTAGTGAATGTGAAATGAGTTTTCGTAACTTATATATGTGAATATAATCGAAAACTATCAGTTTAGAAAGTCATTATTATGAAAATCCTGTGTAAGTTTACATAGGTATGATAAGTACGAAATGTGAAATGAAGTACTATATGTATATGACATATGTTTTCTAAAAACTGAGGATATGGAAATGTACCTTCCATTTATTATATGTGAAAGTGATTGGAACTCGGTGGAGTGTCCATTGTAAATCGTAGCTACGTAGAATTCCATTAGTGGAATGTCCAATGGGACTGATATGATATCCCCCATGATGGATCATCGTGTTTGGGATTATGTGATTGATGCTGGCGTAATTCGTGGGGCGTGATGCCTACAGTTACAAGCGATTCCACTGAGATAGTGGTGCAACCGCCGAGTAAACTGCGATCTGGAAACCGAAGCGTAATTCGAGGGGCGTGATGCCTAAGGCTACGAGCGATTCTACTGAGATAGTAGCGTAACCGCCGTGTGGACCGCGATCTAAGGCGATAACCATGGCGAAATTCAGGAGTGATGAGAAATCTGAGATTACAAGCGATTCTACTGAGATAGTAGCGAAACCGCCGGGTAAACTGTGATCCATGGGGGAACGGACTTTCCATATCCATTTTTAAAAGATTTTTAAAAAGTATTTTCACTGGGAGTTGAAGCAAGTATGTTTAGTACTTGGAGATTTTTAGTCTTGCGCCTGGCCAGCGTATGCCTAAAAGTCTGTGAGAACGACGATGAACTTGTTAAACTTTGAGTTATCAAGTATTTTCAAAACTTTAAATAGAAAATCAATAATCTGAAATTAGAATTACATAATTCTAACTTAATGAATTAAGGAAGAAGATTTTTAAAAGTATCTTGAAAGTCCACAGCTTTTGGATAAGATATATTATGCAAATATTTAGCATGAAAGATTTCAAGTTTAAAAATCTGAGTTTTTGTAAGTCAAAAAATTTGGTAAAAGACTTTTGTGTCTTGATTATTGAAATTGATGAACAAAACTAGTGAAATAAAATAAATGGAATGAATCCTATATTTATTTGCGAGTTTGAAACTTGGTAAAATTGTGTAGGATATAAATATCGGTGAGATTTTAGCAATCGTTTTTTTCCTAACTTATAATTTCGGGACGAAATTCTTTTAAGTAGGGGAGATTGTAACGATCCTGAATTTTGAACAATTTAGAAAATGAAGATATTTAATTAATTTTAAATATTTGAGATAATTTTAAATTGAATTCCAATAAAACTATGAAGTTGACGATTAAATTTTTGAATTTAATCTATTTAAAGTTGAATAGAATTTGAATTTAACTTTGGAGTTTGAAATTGAATATTGAATTGGTATTTAAAATTTGAAAGAATGACTAGGAAAAATAGTTTGGATTTACGAATTATATTTATGTAAATTTATAAATAGATGTTGATAGTTGAACTTCAAAACGTTTCTATGTTTATTAAAGAAAACAATTTACAAAACAAAATTTAATTCAAAATAAAAATAAATAAGAAAAGATATAAAAAAATAATAATGATAAATAAAATGAATATAAAAAGAAGTATACATGGCCTTACCTTCATCAGCCAAAAACACGCCGTTATATTTGCCGTGTTCCACGCCTTCAACTCCGCAAAAATTCACGATCCTCTTCTCCTTAAAAACCCTACCCCTTCAATTCAGAAAAAAAAAATATATCAAACCGAAGAAAAATTAATGGCGTCTTCGAGTCTCGTCTCCCTCTTCGATCCATTTAGGGCTTCGGCTTGCTTCGATTCGCGTGCTGCCCCAATTCATTTGAAAAAGGTGAGTGCTTTACCACTCACATCTAATTCGAACCCTCAGTGATTCTTCTGTTTTTTTTTTTTTACGTATGATTCGGTTGCTGTGTAATTTGACTTAGGTCTTGATTTCTCTGATGTTATACATCTACTCGGGTTTGAATACTTGATTGACTTTCGGTCTTGAATAGCAAATTGATATTTGTAGCTAGGTTACAGCGCAATTTGAACTGCAAATGATTTTGATTTTCGAAATTACTGCTTGATTTGCATGTAACTTCGGCAGTGACTTTGTACATTCCTCTGTTGATATCGGTCTTCACTATATTGAACTTGGTTTTTGTTGATGTTGGAAATTGATGTTGATATATGAACTCGTACTGCGATTGTGATGTTCGTCACTTTTGCTGTCAACATGAAATTGTTCGACTGTTTCTCGACTTCCTTTTGGCTATCTTAAATTCGAATCCCTATACTAGTGATTTTGAGTTGTCGTGACAATGTTTTACGCAACATTCGTTTTAACTCAAATAAATGTGTTTAAAAGAATGATTTACTTAAAGAATGAAATATATACTTAATTTTGATTCAAGTATATTGAATATTTTCAAAGTGTTGAAAATAAAAGAATTTGTGAATTACTTATTATTGAATAAGTATGGAAATGTTTTCCAATATGAAATGAAAGGTTTGAAACTTTATCTTTTAAAGATAAATTGAAAAATGAATATTTGAAATTTGTTTCAAATGGCTAAGTGTGAAAATTTTATATCTTGTAAAGATATTATTTTGAGAAATTTGAACGATTAGTTCAACTTGGAAATTTTTCAAAGGATTGAATCTTGAGTTAAAAATTGAGTTTAACTTTGACACCAAAAACAATATAAGTTCAGCTTTGAATTTTGGATAGTCAATTGGGATTGTATGTCTAACATTGTGAATTGATGACGTATCATTTGATCTCTATTAAATATATATCTGTGGTGGCGGAGAATTTATTCTTTTAGCTTAACACCCTTCTCTGAGACGTACGAGCTTAGAGGTTATATATCGATAGACATCAATTATGTGTTGAGAATTGACGATGTAACGTGAAATCCAAATCGAATGTGAAGTCGATAATGAATTGGATTGTGAATGTGAATTAGGTTTGAGATAACCTTAAATTTTCAAATCGATTTAGAGGAAAATTTTAAACGTGATGGAAAATTGGAATCCTCTATTTGTAGTGAATGTGAAATGAGTTTTCGTAACTTATATATGTGAATATAATCGAAAACTATCAGTTTAGAAAGTCATTATTATGAAAATCCTGTGTAAGTTTACATAGGTATGATAAGTACGAAATGTGAAATGAAGTACTATATGTATATGACATATGTTTTCTAAAAACTGAGGATATGGAAATGTACCTTCCATTTATTATATGTGAAAGTGATTGGAACTCGGTGGAGTGTCCATTGTAAATCGTAGCTACGTAGAATTCCATTAGTGGAATGTCCAATGGGACTGATATGATATCCCCCACGATGGATCATCGTGTTTGGGATTATGTGATTGATGCTGGCGTAATTCGTGGGGCGTGATGCCTACAGTTACAAGCGATTCCACTGAGATAGTGGTGCAACCGCCGAGTAAACTGCGATCTGGAAACCGAAGCGTAATTCGAGGGGCGTGATGCCTAAGGCTACGAGCGATTCTACTGAGATAGTAGCGTAACCGCCGTGTGGACCGCGATCTAAGGCGATAACCATGGCGAAATTCAGGAGTGATGAGAAATCTGAGATTACAAGCGATTCTACTGAGATAGTAGCGAAACCGCCGGGTAAACTGTGATCCATGGGGGAACGGACTTTCCATATCCATTTTTAAAAGATTTTTAAAAAGTATTTTCACTGGGAGTTGAAGCAAGTATGTTTAGTACTTGGAGATTTTTAGTCTTGCGCCTGGCCAGCGTATGCCTAAAAGTCTGTGAGAACGACGATGAACTTGTTAAACTTTGAGTTATCAAGTATTTTCAAAACTTTAAATAGAAAATCAATAATCTGAAATTAGAATTACATAATTCTAACTTAATGAATTAAGGAAGAAGATTTTTAAAAGTATCTTGAAAGTCCACAGCTTTTGGATAAGATATATTATGCAAATATTTAGCATGAAAGATTTCAAGTTTAAAAATCTGAGTTTTTGTAAGTCAAAAAATTTGGTAAAAGACTTTTGTGTCTTGATTATTGAAATTGATGAACAAAACTAGTGAAATAAAATAAATGGAATGAATCCTATATTTATTTGCGAGTTTGAAACTTGGTAAAATTGTGTAGGATATAAATATCGGTGAGATTTTAGCAATCGTTTTTTTCCTAACTTATAATTTCGGGACGAAATTCTTTTAAGTAGGGGAGATTGTAACGATCCTGAATTTTGAACAATTTAGAAAATGAAGATATTTAATTAATTTTAAATATTTGAGATAATTTTAAATTGAATTCCAATAAAACTATGAAGTTGACGATTAAATTTTTGAATTTAATCTATTTAAAGTTGAATAGAATTTGAATTTAACTTTGGAGTTTGAAATTGAATATTGAATTGGTATTTAAAATTTGAAAGAATGACTAGGAAAAATAGTTTGGATTTACGAATTATATTTATGTAAATTTATAAATAGATGTTGATAGTTGAACTTCAAAACGTTTCTATGTTTATTAAAGAAAACAATTTACAAAACAAAATTTAATTCAAAATAAAAATAAATAAGAAAAGATATAAAAAAATAATAATGATAAATAAAATGAATATAAAAAGAAGTATACATGGCCTTACCTTCATCAGCCAAAAACACGCCGTTATATTTGCCGTGTTCCACGCCTTCAACTCCGCAAAAATTCACGATCCTCTTCTCCTTAAAAACCCTACCCCTTCAATTCAGAAAAAAAAAATATATCAAACCGAAGAAAAATTAATGGCGTCTTCGAGTCTCGTCTCCCTCTTCGATCCATTTAGGGCTTCGGCTTGCTTCGATTCGCGTGCTGCCCCAATTCATTTGAAAAAGGTGAGTGCTTTACCACTCACATCTAATTCGAACCCTCAGTGATTCTTCTGTTTTTTTTTTTTTACGTATGATTCGGTTGCTGTGTAATTTGACTTAGGTCTTGATTTCTCTGATGTTATACATCTACTCGGGTTTGAATACTTGATTGACTTTCGGTCTTGAATAGCAAATTGATATTTGTAGCTAGGTTACAGCGCAATTTGAACTGCAAATGATTTTGATTTTCGAAATTACTGCTTGATTTGCATGTAACTTCGGCAGTGACTTTGTACATTCCTCTGTTGATATCGGTCTTCACTATATTGAACTTGGTTTTTGTTGATGTTGGAAATTGATGTTGATATATGAACTCGTACTGCGATTGTGATGTTCGTCACTTTTGCTGTCAACATGAAATTGTTCGACTGTTTCTCGACTTCCTTTTGGCTTTGGCCACTGTTTTGCTTAGCATGAAACTGCTGTCTTCATGAACAGATATACACTAGTTGTATATTTGAGCATTTAGATGCATTGAGCTCATGTGTTTTTCATTCATGTGCAGTTTGCATTTATATTTCCTCTGACTTTTTTTTCCTTTTGAAATTGTGACTGCATTTCATATATATATGCATTTATGTGTGTATATATGAGGTTGTTATCACCATGGCACAACCTTCTGTCGACTGGAAAATTTTACGTTGCTTACTGATTCATGACTTGGGCATTTTTCATATCACCATTTGAAATTGCATTGCCTATGTGTACTGCTGCGTTTCTTGTACTAGCTTGTTTGCAGTTGCCTTTGTATTCAGGTGAAGGATTCAGTTTTTATTTTTGGATGAAGTTTGCCTATTTTTATACCTTGTTAGTTGAGATGTTGGCATATAGCCTCGGGTAACTCGAGAATTTACTCATGGATTTAAAGTATTTAGCCCGAAGTTTTCTGTTGCTAGTTATGTGATGCTATGTAGCTCGAACCTGAGCTGTTATTTTTGGAAACTGGAAGCAGAGTGTAAGTCTCATGTCAATGTTAACTAAGTTTAATCCAGGGTTAAAAGTGATTTCAAGTTAGCTTTGAATTTAAATTGAGTTGTTTTAAATAACTCAGAAATGATAAGTAAAAGAAGTGGTTTGTGAATTGAATTTAAATGGAACCTGTAACTGTTGCAGATTTCTAAATTTAAATGTAAAAGTTGAAAGCAAGTTTGGAAAACAGATATTTAAATCAAAGATTTAAGTCACTGTCTCTTGTGAATTTCTCGGTTTTTGACTTGAATTTACTTGAACTGGCATCATTGTAGTAGCTGAACTGCACTCTTCTTTGTATTTAGTTGTGACCTCTGCACATCCACTTGCATTTTGTGTTGGTTCCATCCATTTGTTAAGGCTGTTTTAATTCATTTGTGACTTCGGTTTTTGACTTCTGATAGCACTTGAGCATTTTTGTTGTTCACTGCAACTTTGGTTTTGCATAATTAATATGCAGATACTTGAGCATTATTGTTGTTTCATTTGCAACTTCTGCTTGCATATTTAATATGCAAATCCACTTGTGCACATTGATGTTATATGCAAGTGTAAAATTGTTTCACTGACGCATCACTTGTTCTCGTACTCACTTGTAGTTGTTCCTGTAGCATTGTCTTCATGTTGTGTAGATTTGCTATTACTAGAGCCAGCTACCCACTTCATTCACTGTTGCATTTGAGTATAGTAGCCTTTGTTTCAAATTTTGGGTATACATGAATACCATTTTTTTTAACTACCTGGCCTACCTGCCTGTGCAGTTGCATTCTAGGCATGATAACATTATGCATTCTTTAATGCTGTTTTGATTTGTTAAAGTTTTGCATATGAGATCTTTTTGATGCAGTCTTGTGTACTTGTGGTGGCTGTGTTATCGTTGCAGTTTGCCCTTGCATACTTGTGCTGGTGCAGTTTGTATTTGCTGTGCCCCTCTTGTATATATGCCTTTGATTGGTACTGATGTTTTGTTATTTAAATATTGGTGTTGTGGTGCCATGTTTTGGTGCCCTCACCTCATGTTGCTGTTTCCAGGTAATTTGTACCCCTGTCTTCGCGCATTGGGTCATTCGAGCCTTTGTGCTTTGTGTACTTGTGGTGGCTGCAAATTTTTGATTGCAGATTCGCCCTTGTATTCATTAGGGACTGCAGTTCATTTTTATGAAAATTTTGCACTTGTTGAAATGTGCAGTAATAAGTTGTTTGGAAACTTGTTTTATTTCACAAGTTGTAGTGGCGGGGCAGTGCACGCAAGCGTGAACTGCAGCCACGGAGCTGACATTTAAATGTGGCGAGGCCGTACGCGAGTGCGTGTACTGCAGCCCTACCAAATTTAATGTTTAAATTGAAGTTTTCTTTGATGAAAATTATTTTATGTTGCAAATTCAATATATTTTGAATCAATTTTGATGATTTTGTTGTTATTTGCCGTTTAGGCAAATTTTGATTGTTTTCTAAAATTATCTTCATCAATAATCCCTTCATCTATCTCATTGATAATCTGAATCTACTGAATTGATGTTTAACACTGTTAAGTGTTATATTTACCGTTATCCGATTTCTTGTTAAAGGATCAGATAGGTAAATTATATTTGACTGTCATCTAATTGTTGATTATTATTGCCTCTATGCACTAATAACTGAGTTTGAATTAGACTGACCTGTGTATTATTTTCTTTTGAATATAATACTCGGGTCAGACCGAGTATTTTTATAGCTTGAAGATTTTCAGGCCGCGAAGTTAGAGAGAGGGGAAAGCACTTCACTGAAGTTTTTCGAAAAAAAATTTCTTTGTACTCTAAAAGATATATATATAGATAAATTGTTCCGCTATATAAAAATTTAATGCATTGTACAAACTCTGATATATGTATGTAAGAAAAATTTAGAAATGAATAATATTGTGATTATTCTGTGATTCTGTGACTGATTCTGTTTAAACTCTATAAACTGAACAACAATCCGTCATTTTGAACGTTTCGAGTTGGTTTAATTACCGACTAGAGGCGGTCAGAGCGGCGGGTCGTTACAAAAGTGGTATCGGAGCTTTGGTTTACTCAAAGCTCAGTTTATGATGTTTAATATGAATAGTTACCAGAACCACTATAAAGAAAGTGCTTTTCAAATTTAAAGAAGTTTAAAGTTGTTTTCTTTAAAGTAAAAGGTATTTTGAAAATTAGAATTATTTTGAAAATTCCCCTCTCTAAATGTGAGTGTGCGATAGTTTATATTCGGTGAGGTCTCATTAGATTTGAGTTTCGATCGTTCGGAAACTCATTATCGAATTATTGAGATTTATGAAAAGTGAACTAATGAATTAATGAATTGGTTTAAATTGGTTTAAATCGAATAACTTGAATATTTCGAGTAATAATTGTGAAATAAAGGGATATGTTAATTTGGTTATAACCAAGAGAATTATTGAATTATAACTCGAGAATTTGACTTTGAATTCTTTTGAAATTGATTTCAAACGTTGTGAAGAACGAGTTAGTAAATGAATGGATTATAAGTATTTAACTTATAATATGAACTTTTGAGTATATAACTGAGTTATATAAATTGAATTGAATAGAATTAATAAAAGATTTATAAATTGAAGTTTTATAAATAGAAAAGGAATTTATGAAGATTGTTTATAAATTCGAAATCAATTGAATTTGATAAGTAATTTGTTGTAGCTTATTAAAGGAGATATATCCACGATTTTGGACAGTGGGTAATCCTTTAAAAATAAAAATAAGTTGTAGAAATGATGAAATTGGTTGATAAAGCGTATTCACGATTTTTGACAGTGAATATATTATTGAATAAAACAGATATGTTTTAGGGAAGTGATATTATGAAATGAAATTTAATTGTTGATTTAACCGTATGAATCAAACTGAGTTTGATGTAAAGTTTATATTTCAAGTTTAGACTAATGTCTGAAATAGTTAATGTGGAAATATGAATTTAATGGAACTAAATTGATGAACAATTTACTAAAGAACTAGTTGATTATTTTTGAAATAGAGAGTAAATGTAAAGTTCAAATAGAATTTAAATTTCAAATTTGAAGTTGTCAACATGATAATCCATTATAGGTTTAAATAGACTCAGTGATGAATTTGAATTTAAACGTGCGGAGAATTAAATTAAGTGGAAAACTTAATATTGAAAAGTTGAAATCGGTTTAAAACTGATATTGTGAAAAGTATGAGGAATTCAAACTTTGAATTAAGTTGAGGTTGAAAAGTTAATAGTTTTAAAGATGTTTTAAAATGCATTAACTATTGAATACCTAGATTTCGACATTCAATTGTTGAAATAGACGTTTTCGAGAAAAATTAAGGAAATGGTAGACTATAACACTATTGTTATAGTAAATGGTTTCCGGAAGGAAATGTTGTTTATAGTATTGGGATTTATATATCTATCTTAAATTCGAATCCCTATACTAGTGATTTTGAGTTGTCGTGACAATGTTTTACGCAACATTCGTTTTAACTCAAATAAATGTGTTTAAAAGAATGATTTCCTTAAAGAATGAAATATATACTTAATTTTGATTCAAGTATATTGAATATTTTCAAAGTGTTGAAAATAAAAGAATTTGTGAATTACTTATTATTGAATAAGTATGGAAATGTTTTCCAATATGAAATGAAAGGTTTGAAACTTTATCTTTTAAAGATAAATTGAAAAATGAATATTTGAAATTTGTTTCAAATGGCTAAGTGTGAAAATTTTATATCTTGTAAAGATATTATTTTGAGAAATTTGAACGATTAGTTCAACTTGGAAATTTTTCAAAGGATTGAATCTTGAGTTAAAAATTGAGTTTAACTTTGACACCAAAAACAATATAAGTTCAGCTTTGAATTTTGGATAGTCAATTGGGATTGTATGTCTAACATTGTGAATTGATGACGTATCATTTGATCTCTATTAAATATATATCTGTGGTGGCGGAGAATTTATTCTTTTAGCTTAACACCCTTCTCTGAGACGTACGAGCTTAGAGGTTATATATCGATAGACATCAATTATGTGTTGAGAATTGACGATGTAACGTGAAATCCAAATCGAATGTGAAGTCGATAATGAATTGGATTGTGAATGTGAATTAGGTTTGAGATAACCTTAAATTTTCAAATCGATTTAGAGGAAAATTTTAAACGTGATGGAAAATTGGAATCCTCTATTTGTAGTGAATGTGAAATGAGTTTTCGTAACTTATATATGTGAATATAATCGAAAACTATCAGTTTAGAAAGTCATTATTATGAAAATCCTGTGTAAGTTTACATAGGTATGATAAGTACGAAATGTGAAATGAAGTACTATATGTATATGACATATGTTTTCTAAAAACTGAGGATATGGAAATGTACCTTCCATTTATTATATGTGAAAGTGATTGGAACTCGGTGGAGTGTCCATTGTAAATCGTAGCTACGTAGAATTCCATTAGTGGAATGTCCAATGGGACTGATATGATATCCCCCATGATGGATCATCGTGTTTGGGATTATGTGATTGATGCTGGCGTAATTCGTGGGGCGTGATGCCTACAGTTACAAGCGATTCCACTGAGATAGTGGTGCAACCGCCGAGTAAACTGCGATCTGGAAACCGAAGCGTAATTCGAGGGGCGTGATGCCTAAGGCTACGAGCGATTCTACTGAGATAGTAGCGTAACCGCCGTGTGGACCGCGATCTAAGGCGATAACCATGGCGAAATTCAGGAGTGATGAGAAATCTGAGATTACAAGCGATTCTACTGAGATAGTAGCGAAACCGCCGGGTAAACTGTGATCCATGGGGGAACGGACTTTCCATATCCATTTTTAAAAGATTTTTAAAAAGTATTTTCACTGGGAGTTGAAGCAAGTATGTTTAGTACTTGGAGATTTTTAGTCTTGCGCCTGGCCAGCGTATGCCTAAAAGTCTGTGAGAACGACGATGAACTTGTTAAACTTTGAGTTATCAAGTATTTTCAAAACTTTAAATAGAAAATCAATAATCTGAAATTAGAATTACATAATTCTAACTTAATGAATTAAGGAAGAAGATTTTTAAAAGTATCTTGAAAGTCCACAGCTTTTGGATAAGATATATTATGCAAATATTTAGCATGAAAGATTTCAAGTTTAAAAATCTGAGTTTTTGTAAGTCAAAAAATTTGGTAAAAGACTTTTGTGTCTTGATTATTGAAATTGATGAACAAAACTAGTGAAATAAAATAAATGGAATGAATCCTATATTTATTTGCGAGTTTGAAACTTGGTAAAATTGTGTAGGATATAAATATCGGTGAGATTTTAGCAATCGTTTTTTTCCTAACTTATAATTTCGGGACGAAATTCTTTTAAGTAGGGGAGATTGTAACGATCCTGAATTTTGAACAATTTAGAAAATGAAGATATTTAATTAATTTTAAATATTTGAGATAATTTTAAATTGAATTCCAATAAAACTATGAAGTTGACGATTAAATTTTTGAATTTAATCTATTTAAAGTTGAATAGAATTTGAATTTAACTTTGGAGTTTGAAATTGAATATTGAATTGGTATTTAAAATTTGAAAGAATGACTAGGAAAAATAGTTTGGATTTACGAATTATATTTATGTAAATTTATAAATAGATGTTGATAGTTGAACTTCAAAACGTTTCTATGTTTATTAAAGAAAACAATTTACAAAACAAAATTTAATTCAAAATAAAAATAAATAAGAAAAGATATAAAAAAATAATAATGATAAATAAAATGAATATAAAAAGAAGTATACATGGCCTTACCTTCATCAGCCAAAAACACGCCGTTATATTTGCCGTGTTCCACGCCTTCAACTCCGCAAAAATTCACGATCCTCTTCTCCTTAAAAACCCTACCCCTTCAATTCAGAAAAAAAAAATATATCAAACCGAAGAAAAATTAATGGCGTCTTCGAGTCTCGTCTCCCTCTTCGATCCATTTAGGGCTTCGGCTTGCTTCGATTCGCGTGCTGCCCCAATTCATTTGAAAAAGGTGAGTGCTTTACCACTCACATCTAATTCGAACCCTCAGTGATTCTTCTGTTTTTTTTTTTTTTACGTATGATTCGGTTGCTGTGTAATTTGACTTAGGTCTTGATTTCTCTGATGTTATACATCTACTCGGGTTTGAATACTTGATTGACTTTCGGTCTTGAATAGCAAATTGATATTTGTAGCTAGGTTACAGCGCAATTTGAACTGCAAATGATTTTGATTTTCGAAATTACTGCTTGATTTGCATGTAACTTCGGCAGTGACTTTGTACATTCCTCTGTTGATATCGGTCTTCACTATATTGAACTTGGTTTTTGTTGATGTTGGAAACTGATGTTGATATATGAACTCGTACTGCGATTGTGATGTTCGTCACTTTTGCTGTCAACATGAAATTGTTCGACTGTTTCTCGACTTCCTTTTGGCTTCGGCCACTGTTTTGCTTAGCATGAAACTGCTGTCTTCATGAACAGATATACACTAGTTGTATATTTGAGCATTTAGATGCATTGAGCTCATGTGTTTTTCATTCATGTGCAGTTTGCATTTATATTTCCTCTGACTTTTTTTTCCTTTTGAAATTGTGACTGCATTTCATATATATATGCATTTATGTGTGTATATATGAGGTTGTTGTCACCATGGCACAACCTTCTGTCGACTGGAAAATTTTACGTTGCTTACTGATTCATGACTTGGGCATTTTTCATATCACCATTTGAAATTGCATTGCCTATGTGTACTGCTGCGTTTCTTGTACTAGCTTGTTTGCAGTTGCCTTTGTATTCAGGTGAAGGATTCAGTTTTTATTTTTGGATGAAGTTTGCCTATTTTTATACCTTGTTAGTTGAGATGTTGGCATATAGCCTCGGGTAACTCGAGAATTTACTCATGGATTTAAAGTATTTAGCCCGAAGTTTTCTGTTGCTAGTTATGTGATGCTATGTAGTTCGAACCTGAGCTGTTATTTTTGGAAACTGGAAGCAGAGTGTAAGTCTCATGTCAATGTTAACTAAGTTTAATCCAGGGTTAAAAGTGATTTCAAGTTAGCTTTGAATTTAAATTGAGTTGTTTTAAATAACTCAGAAATGATAAGTAAAAGAAGTGGTTTGTGAATTGAATTTAAATGGAACCTATAACTGTTGCAGATTTCTAAATTTAAATGTAAAAGTTGAAAGCAAGTTTGGAAAACAGATATTTAAATCAAAGATTTAAGTCACTGTCTCTTGTGAATTTCTCGGTTTTTGACTTGAATTTACTTGAACTGGCATCATTGTAGTAGCTGAACTGCACTCTTCTTTGTATTTAGTTGTGACCTCTGCACATCCACTTTTATTTTGTGTTGGTTCCATCCATTTGTTAAGGCTGTTTTAATTCATTTGTGACTTCGGTTTTTGACTTCTGATAGCACTTGAGCATTTTTGTTGTTCACTGCAACTTTGGTTTTGCATAATTAATATGCAGATACTTGAGCATTATTGTTGTTTCATTTGCAACTTCTGCTTGCATATTTAATATGCAAATCCACTTGTGCACATTGATGTTATATGCAAGTGTAAAATTGTTTCACTGATGCATCACTTGTTGTCGTACTCACTTGTAGTTGTTCCTGTAGCATTGTCTTCATGTTGTGTAGATTTGCTATTACTAGAGCCAGCTACCCACTTCATTCACTGTTGCATTTGAGTATAGTAGCCTTTGTTTCAAATTTTGGGTATACATGAATACCATTTTTTTTTAACTACCTGGCCTACCTGCCTGTGCAGTTGCATTCTAGGCATGATAACATTATGCATTCTTTAATGCTGTTTTGATTTGTTAAAGTTTTGCATATGAGATCTTTTTGATGCAGTCTTGTGTACTTGTGGTGGCTGTGTTATCGTTGCAGTTTTCCCTTGCATACTTGTGCTGGTGCAGTTTGTATTTGCTGTGCCCCTCTTGTATATATGCCTTTGATTGGTACTGATGTTTTGTTATTTAAATATTGGTGTTGTGGTGCCATGTTTTGGTGCCCTCACCTCATGTTGCTGTTTCCAGGTAATTTGTACCCCTGTCTTCGCGCATTGGGTCATTCGAGCCTTTGTGCTTTGTGTACTTGTGGTGGCTGCAAATTTTTGATTGCAGATTCGCCCTTGTATTCATTAGGGACTGCAGTTCATTTTTATGAAAATTTTGCACTTGTTGAAATGTGCAGTAATAAGTTGTTTGGAAACTTGTTTTATTTCACAAGTTGTAGTGGCGGGGCAGTGCACGCAAGCGTGAACTGCAGCCACGGAGCTGACATTTAAATGTGGCGAGGCCGTACGCGAGTGCGTGTACTGCAGCCCTACCAAATTTAATGTTTAAATTGAAGTTTTCTTTGATGAAAATTATTTTATGTTGCAAATTCAATATATTTTGAATCAATTTTGATGATTTTGTTGTTATTTGCCGTTTAGGCAAATTTTGATTGTTTTCTAAAATTATCTTCATCAATAATCCCTTCATCTATCTCATTGATAATCTGAATCTACTGAATTGATGTTTAACACTGTTAAGTGTTATATTTACCGTTATCCGATTTCTTGTTAAAGGATCGGATAGGTAAATTATATTTGACTGTCATCTAATTGTTGATTATTATTGCCTCTATGCACTAATAACTGAGTTTGAATTAGACTGACCTGTGTATTATTTTCTTTTGAATATAATACTCGGGTGAGACCGAGCATTTTTACAGCTTGAAGATTTTCAGGCCGCGAAGTTATAGAGAGGGGAAAGCACTTCACTGAAGTTTTTCGAAAAAAATTTCTTTGTACTCTAAAAGATATATATATATATATAGATAAATTGTTCCGCTGTATAAAAATTTAATGCATTGTACAAACTCTGATATATGTATGTAAGAAAAATTTAGAAATGAATAATATTGTGATTATTCTGTGATTCTGTGACTGATTCTGTTTAAACTCTATAAACTGAACAACAATCCGTCATTTTGAACGTTTCGAGTTGGTTTAATTACCGACTAGAGGCGGTCAGAGCGGCGGGTCGTTACATTTTGTTTGACACTTTGGCATAGGAAAATGCTTCATTATGTAGAAGCAACCAATCACATTTGGCCTTGTTTATGTCAAGGTACTCTTGTTGTATTATGTCTGAAGTAAATTGTAGTTGGAATTAAGAACCCTTTGGCAATTGTTACAATTGATACAAAAACATTTGCAGGCATATATTCTCCGGTGGACAACATCAAAAGTGTGAATTCTACAATTAGGTACACTCTTTCATCTATATGTTACTACAATTTCCATATAAACTACTCGATGCACACACGCTTTTGATTGCCAACTAAACTATCTATTCATCCGGTTGGTGATAAATAACCACTCTATAATCTCATTGAAATTCCATTTCTCTGCTCGACCATTCCTCTTGCAAGGACGCTTATAGTGGATTCATTAACTTCCGCCCTCTGATCGATTTTTCAATCATTTCTTTTGATTTTCTTCGTTGCTTTGTTTTTATCAGAATCTATACTTGAACCAATATATTTTTGCTTCACGATAGTACCTGACATTTCTTTGGAAAAGAACTTTGAATAGATGGAGCTAATTGTTTGTTTGATATATATAATAGTTATGTATTGAATAAAATATAGTAAGAACCAACTTTGGCAATGGAAATATAATAGACCTTAACATTATCGGTGCAGCATCATAGGAATTTATTATTTTTGAACACACCAGATGTGTTTTTGTTAAATATAAAAGATTTTAATATTCCTCTTCTTTAAATTCTATAATATATTTGTAAATTAACAATGTTTACATCACATAAGCTAGTTTGTAAATGAATAGGTTTATAAATTTTTTAGTTATGGGTATAATCAATAAGAAAAAGATAATAAATCGTATCTAATTGTTCACATTTAATTTTGGTATAGTTATATTGCCCTAATATCAGTCAATACATCTCAGGCATACTTGAATTCATTCCGCCTCATAAAATAGAAACACAAACAATAAATAGTATGATTCCATAACTGAAAAGGTGGGTGTCTTAAGGTCACTTGATTTTTGGTTTAGGCTACATAGCAAAGTAAAAAAACAAACAAATGATGATAAAAAGAAATACTCACCCATTCTAATCCCACCAGGAACCATTGCAGAGACATCACTAGGTACTTTTTTTATTAGCTGCAATGTGAACTACTTCTAGAACCTTCATACAATGATATTGTCTTTTCTATTTATCTATGGTCTCCTACAAAAATTGTTATAGTATCTCCAATTATGTCCACCTTTAACCAGAATACTTCTTATTTCCAACTTCCATAATTAAATGGTCACTAAATAATCAACTACAAAAATAATGGAGATAGAACAATTTGGACAAAATGAAGAACATGATCCTTCTAATTCACAATCGTTGTCTAAGAAGAGGCAAAGAGGCCCAACAATCAGGAAGAAATATAAACATAAGAACCAAAATTCGTTGAGTGGAGTGATAATGGAAAACCCATTGGAAAGTGGGCGAAGTCTTATAAGGCGTATGCGGGCGATACTGCTAGATCTAAAATTGATATCAATATTAAAAATTAGGATGGAATTACTAAATGTCTTAAAGATACTATATGGGAAGATGTTAAGGTATTATAAATTCATTTGTTCACTTATTACGTATTGGGCTTTGAGACTCAATTGGACATTTAAAGTCTTATAAGGCGTATGTAACAATGATTTTTTTAATCTCAAATCGATTACCACATTGAGGACAATGTGAAAGATAACGTGTTAAAATATGTCTTTGGACGAAGGAAAGATTTCAAAACAAAATTGGTTGGTGATTGGATTACGAAGACAAGAAAACTTCCAGAGGACCATAAAGAGCCGTACGAGCTTTATGATAGCATTACACAAGCACAGTAGGAAACGTTCAAGAAGAATTGTGAAACCGAGGAATTTAAGGTATTTTTTTATTAATTATGTTTCATTTACTAAAACTTCTACTAAGACTTCCAGGTTTCAGAATGCCGGCACAAATACAGGCTTTTATTTCATTTGGTAGATAGGGACGATACCAAGCTTCACGCACAAATACATGCATTATTTTTGACACTTTGGGTATACATTAATATTCATTATTTTTGACAGCGATTAAGCGAGAATGGTAGGAAGAGTCAAGCATATAATGAGCATCCTCACTATTTGGGGCAAGCTGGATATGCAGGGAAGAAAGCTAAATGGATACCCAAAGGTCATAGTTCCTCGACTACATTACCAAGTGGTTCTTTTTTGGATCGAAGTATTGACTGGGTTTTGGCAAGATCAAAAAAAGAAGCTAATGGAAGTTATGCAATCCCTAATGAGAAAACTAGGATAGTTGCAGATAAAGCGGTATGACTAATTTCGATGCATTTTATCCCATTTGGTTAATCTCTTACAAAACAAAGCAATAAATTATTAAGAAAACTAATTTTTTTGTTGTTGACAAAATGCTTGGAGAGAAAAAGCCATCGAAGGAACATGGGTTCCAAATAGACATGATGATGTCTTAAATCGTGCTCTTGAAAAAAAAAGAACATCCAGGTCGAGTTAGAGGAATTGGTGGGACGGTCGGTATCAAAGATGTATTTGAAAAGGTAGTGAAACATTAAGGTCCAAGTGGTGTAATATCAGCAGATGAACTACATTGTATCACCCAGGAAATAGAAACTAAAGTGAGCCAAAGATTCGAGTATATGGTAGATACGATGGTTGAGCAAAAGATTGCAAACTTTTTCAATTGGATGGGTATCCAAATGCCAAATGATATTGTGGTCGAAAAAATACCATCATTTGGTCATCGTAGCAGCTGTCAATCGGTACAATGGACAAATTACAAACTACCAACACAAATCAAGAGACGAATCCTTATGAAAACTTGCAGGTAACTAATTCAAAAGTCTATTTTTGTAAATTTATACGATTCTAAAACGTGTAAGTCAATAATTTTAATGTTGTACTTGTCATTCTAGAGGCCAACTAAATGTCGACTAGCTGTTCATTTGGACTCCGAAATTGTCGTAGTCGGTCATGGCGTGGTGCATTCTGCTTCTAGGCCTGGAGATCAATGCCATAATCAACAAATCTTGACCAATTATGTAAAGGTTGGAATTGACGCACTAGAGCCTATTCATGTAGGAACCCCTCTTTCGGTTCCAAGTAACTATCACATCATGATAGGAGAAGCACTTGGTAGTTTTGTACAATGGCCTAAAAATCTCATGCTTTTAGGCGACGATGGTAAGGTAAAGAAAACACTTTTTGTATTTTTTTGAGCTTTGCTTGAATAAAATATACAGACTCCATGCTGCTTATGAATTTTTTGTGTGCAGGCTACACATATTAGGAGCAAAGACAAAGTGGAAGAGTGTATTGTTATGGACATGAATAATAACAAAAAGATGACAAATGAGCCTGCAAAGCGTAGGACGATCATGGGTGAAGAGATCAATACTTTAATGGATGAGTGCAAATATTTCCATGACCTGATAGTTCAAGTGTCATCCCATGACAATAATTTCATCAATGCAATTCATGTGAACAGGGATTTATTTACATACGATGAGGACTTTGAAATCCATATCACTATGGATGACATTATCCAATTCCTTAGTATGGGCTGGCTGAATCGAGGATGGTTGCAAATTTGCATCATGTGAGTGTGTGTATATATATATATGATGAATATTTCTATCTATGTACCAATATAGCTACTATGTGAAATACTTAGGTTACATTTACAACAAATAGCTTATAAATTCATTGTATATGTTCTATTTTATATTATGTATTAGACATGAAATGGTAGAATAACAATATTTGTATGTTGTACTTATTTTTAGATAGTTAAATCATATGTGCAATGACCTCGGAGTGGAGACCATCGGGTTTATGTGTCCATATAAATTGTCTCAAGTGCGGAAATATCCAGATGCGACATATATATATATATATGTATATATATATATATATATATATATATATATATCGAACACATGGCGTGTGTCACAATCAAAGAGCTTACTCTTAGCCCCACACTACGAAGGGTATGAGCAATAAATTTTTAGAAACTAGTTTACAAATCTAATGTTGATATTAATTTCATATAAATCTTATAATGTAGGAAACATTGTCTACTTCTTGTTTCTCGTATAGATAGAATGAGGTTTATGTTTTGGATCCCCAAGTCGAACGCAAATCTAAACTAGAAATTAGACCACAAGTGAATATGTATGTTTTATTTATTTGCCTTCTGATATCTTTTCTGCTTGATGCAAGTGAATATGTACGTTGTATTTAAAATTTTATTTTATGTGTAGGGCCTTTAAACTTGTAAGGCATATGGTGGCAAATCTCGAGGAAATTACTTGAAATGGAAGACTGTTTAGGTGATTTATTTTGTACAAGATAAAAATAAACTTTTATGTTGGATATCAATTCAACTTAACCTAACTATTAAATTATTGTGTAATATTGTTGTAGTGTCCTCAACAATCTAGAACGACGGATTGTGTATATTATGCGATGAGATATATCTATGATATAGTAAAAAACCACGATCAAAGCACCGAAATACTAGAGGTACCACTTTAATTTTTTTCCTTCATAATTTTTGTTAAGTAATTATTTGATAAATGTTTCGAAACAATCTTGTAATTGCAGTACTTTGTACAAGATGGTTCTTATAGCTAGCAAGACATAGATGAGGTCCGTGATAATTTCGCTAGTTATATCATGCATAACTGGATCTAGTCTTCTTATATGCTACTATATGGTGAGTTTATTCTTGTCTCTTTCATACTTTCAGCATTACATGATTTAAATTGACCTTGTTTATATCATTGTTTGCACCTGAAAAACATCACAATGTTTTTGTTGTAAAGATTTTCCCTTTTTTACTATTTGTTTGGTAAATAAACCCTTGTTCTTTAATCTTGCTTTCAAGAGAGTTTTCGATATTGGTGATGAGTGGTTATCAATTTGAACTGTCCGAAAATTCTTGTTCTTGTAGTATTTGTTTTTTTTATCCAGATAGCCAATCGACTATCCGAGGAAAGATATCTCCATAACAATTTGATAATGTTTGCTAAAAAATTCCTCTAATTTCATGAAGCCTAGCTCCTTCTAATTTTGGTTTACATACTTTAGACGAACTCATTTTATGTGATTCATTGTACCATAAGAAATTAACACATAAGGATTTGAGCTTCTATATGTTGTTTGATGGGATTTGGAAAAAAATACATTCAAAATTCCTTATGCAAGTCCTTCTCCTTCTAATTTCATGAAGCCTAGCTCCTTCTAATTTTGATTTTAGTTTGTTCATAGAGGGTGGAATTCCTAAATAAATGATAGTAAAAAATCCCATTTGTAATTTAAAATGTTGCTTAGTTATTCTTTGTTTTTTTACCTCTTTCCCAAAGAAAATTATGGATTTATATTCACTCATTTATGAACCAGTTTTCTAATTAATTTTTCCATGAAATCATGAATTCAGTTTGCATTTTGAACACTTGCTTTGATTAGGACTAGATGTCATCAAAATATTATAGATGTGTTAAGATTGGCTCAACTTCATAAATTTGTATCTTGTTACCCTTGTTGAACTCTAAATCAAATAAAAATGACAAATATTCCATAGCAATAGAAAAAGGAATGGGGACGAATGGATTTCCTGATTTAGCCCTCTATTGCATGTGAAATTTCCTTGTTGGTACTTATCATTACACGAAATGATGGGGTAGAAATACAAGTACAAATCAGATGTGAGAACATATTTGAGAAACCTATTTATTTCATCACGTGAAGAATGACTTTCTTACTTATTCTATCATATTCCTTATGCAAGTCCTAAACCATACATTATTTAATGTCTTCTTGTTAAAACTTCTAAACAATTCATGTGTCAAAAGTGAGTTTTCGTTGATACATCTCCCTTGTATGAATACATTTTTGTTTGGTGAAATGAGTTCATTAATCAATTCTTTCATTCTAGTAGACAATAAATTTGCCAGTGTCTTAAACAAATAGTCAATTTTCCCTTTTTTACTATAAATTTAGTCAATTCAGATAAAAGAACTGTATCCTATTATATCCCATATCCGTGAAAATATAAAACACTTATTATTCATAATTTCCCAGTAATCTTTCAAGCAATCCGTTAATAATTTAACGTGATTAAAAGCAGTAGAAGCCTCCCTTATCTCCGATAATAAGCCTGGATGTAAAATCCCATTCTAAATAATTCTGCTTATTGTGCACTGTTTACTATTGCTAAGATGTAGCCTACTCCATCCCAATAAATCAATGAGAGACTTATGGTTAATCCATGGGTCTAATCATAGTGAGGAATTTGCTATTTCAGAAGAAATCTGCGTATATTTTATCTACTTTGTTCAGCACTAATACTGATAGATGATAAATTAATAACCAATTCATAACTATTGGCATGATTGTGCTATGTATAAGTCCTGCTCTTCCCATAGTTGATAGTAGACCACTATCCCATCCATTTAATTTAGTGCCAATTCTGTTCAGGAGAGGAACACATTGCAAGGCATGAATGTAATCAGAATTGAGAGGCACGCAAAGGTATTTAATAGGTAACTTATGCTCTTCAACCTTTAAAATATTTTTAATCTCCGATTTTCCAACCGCACCATAACTTAAAAAAATTGTGAATTGGTTTGGTTAGTCTTTAGATAGTGAAATGTATGTTGCTAGTGGTGTGGTTACATTGACAGTAGGATATTTTTTGAAAGAGGAAGTGCATAGTTTGCAACAGGTTGAAGAGGTAAGAGGCAATTGTGATGGAGAAAGGCAGCAGTAGTAATGTAGCATCCGTGGATGAAGATGTATGCACAATAGTTTGGAAGCAGTGAGTATTGATGGTTGAACTGTAGGGGATGGTTGCAGCAATTAGGTGATGTGAAGTGAAGTATAGAGAATGGCAATTATGTGGTGTTCAATTGAGTTGATGTGAAGATGAAGTGTTTAGCAGTATAGTTTGAAATGATATGTGTGAGTAGGTAGGGAAGTATGGTATAGTATGAAATTGTACTGGTGGGTAAGTTGTATAAGGCAAAGGGGAGTTGGCAAGGTTGAAGTGCAGTGGCAAGTGTGGTATAGCAGTTGAAGTAGTGGGTGGGTAGTTGTATGTATGGTAGTATGAGAGGTATGGCAGTAGTGAACTATACTAGTGTACAGTGTATGAAGGGTGCAGCGGTTTGAAGATGTCTGAAGGCAATAAAGCAACAGAGGCAAGGCAGGTTGGTGAACTGTTGTGTGTTTTTAATAATTTGTAGAACACTTCAATCATATAGTTAGCAGCAGAGGTCAGGTGACAGGTGGAGTGGTATAGTTGCCATGAATTGATGAATGTGAATGAAAGACAGTTGAGGGACTTGACTGCAGTGAAGTGGTGGAGGAGGTATTGGGTGATGTTATGATCAGAGGATGTTGATAGGTTGTAAAGGGGAATGAACAGTGGTTTATGCTGTGACCAGGGAAGGAATTAAGTGGAGATTATGGGTTCAGAATGGAGGTGATCGGTTGCTACAGATGAATACAAGTTGATTTATGAGGATTGCTTTAAGCAGGTGAGTTGCTTTGTGAATGGAAAAATGTGACGGTGAGGAAGGATTTTTGAGTATCTGGAGGAGCAGTTGATGAATGAAGTGCAGATGTTTTTGACAACAGTGTTTCGCAGAGAAGTGGTTTAGTGGTTGTAGGCGTATAACAACAGTAATGGATATGAAGAAGTATGGGACTGTTGATTTTCGTTGTGGTCAGTTGAAGAAGTTGTGGTCGTTGTAGAAGTAATGGGCAGTGGATGGTAGGCACGTAAATGATGTTTCTGGGCAGGTAGGGGTAGTGAGATGGTTTGCAGTGCACAATTTTGTTGGTGGTGGATGGTAGTTAAAAGAGAACCGTCATTTCATAATTTCGAACATGTGAAAATCTTCAATTCATATTTAGACCTTGTAGAGCAATATGAATATTTTAGCAAATATTTTATATTTTAAATTTTGTCATGTAATTTTAAGACGCATTAACCTGTAAGCCATTTTCACATGTTTATTTCTTATTTTTCCAGGTTCAAGTTGACGTTGCAAAAAAAGAAATGCAGCATATGGTTTTGAGCTGAAGCCTAAAAATTTCGGTTTTCAAGATTCCATGAAGTTTTTAAGGTTTTTACTATACTATTTCTTAATGGTTGTACTAATTAAAGATCTGAATTAAGACTATATCACTTAATGATTGTACTAAAGATCTGAATTATGCTGCGAAATGAATGTATGAACCATTATTTTGTATAGATTATTAACACTTTAATTGGTATATGATTATTTTGGTATTATGTAATTCAGTTTGTATTTGCCATTAAATTTAAGTTTGAATGATTGTAATATTGCATGCAATAATTATTTGTTATAATCAATAATATATAGATAGTCTATTTGCGTACTGTAATAATGGTTTCTGAGAATGGCTTTTTTGCATCCGGTATAAATAGCTGATGCGATAGAGGGATTAGTTTGCATCGGTTGTTATAAAAAACGGATGTAATAAAGGGTTTAGTTTGCATCGGTTTTCAACAACAACCTACGCAACAAGTTCCTTTGTTGTATCGGTTTTCATCACAACCGATGCAACATGGGGGTTGTGTTCAAGCAACCAACCATGATATTTTGCATCAGTTGTTAGTAAAAACCGATGCAAAAAGGACCTTTTTGCATCGGTTTAAAAACTAATGCAAAAGTGTTAAGCCTATTGCATCGGTTGCATATGCATCGGCTGTTGAACTGATGCAAAAGGGGGGTAAACAACCGATGCAAATTGCCTCTTTTGTATTCGTGATGCTATGATTTGGCTATAATCAAAGCCAAGCTTTCATATTGAAGATCCATGGTATTCTCAAATCGAGAGAACTATGTAAACCAGTCAAGTTGATATTTTCTATTTGACCTTAGTTATATTAACCAACAGAAAACTATCGAGTGAGTCATTCCACAGTTATCCAAAACTATTAATACGTAACCCCTAATTTCCTTCCGTAGTCATGAGTAATGCACCGCCCCACATTTGTAGAGCGTTACGTACTCCAGTCTCAATGGATACATCGATATCCAGTCTCGATGCATCTTGACAAGGAACATTTAAAATGATATATTTGTTACGTTGTGATAAATTATTCATGGTTACAACCCTTTGTAACTACTATCACAAAGTATACCATTTATGGATTTTTCTATTAAATATACTTTTAATAAAATTAATTAATTAATATAACCAGATTATATCAAGTATATAATAGGAAGAAAATACATTTTATTTCGAAGGTGGGTTAAAATTGGATTTAAATTCAATTTAAATTCAAAGGTGAGTGTTTTAACCCGCTTACAACTTCTAAAACTTATTCTGTTTGTGAAATTAGATTTATGATGTGATTGGAAATTTATTTATGAATGCTTGGTATATTTTAATCATCATCTCGGTTGATTTGAATTTATTTAAATTAAATCGTTATTTAATTCATTATCTAATTTAAATTGCCAATTAAGTACCTGTTATTGATTTAAATTTATCTATTGATGTTTATTGATTGATTTGGATGATGATTGTGATAGATGATTGATTTTGATATTGAATGAATGGATGCTGTATTTTATATCGTTATAGTACTGCAAGTTCACTATGGATTGAAATGATACATACCCGAACGATCTTATAGATTAGAGGAAAATCGTTATGGATTGAAATGATAGACCCGAGCGGTTTTCGTTGATTTGAAAATTTTGAAATATTATTATGATACTGGTTGATATATATATATATATATATATATATATATATATATATAAATGCTTGAATTTTGATTTTGGATTGGAATTAATTTATGTAAAGGTTAAGTTAAACTTCGGATTTGTTTTAGTTAGATGGTTGAGATTGATATTTCAAAATTATTTGAAACCCTTTAAAACATTATGGTCACGTTGTACACTTGATAGGAGATGAAAATCCTATAACATCTATGAAACTATTGCACTAATTGTTCTATTTTATTTATTTTGATTTGACTTACATAAGATCTTTTAGCTCTGACTCGAGTGTTTTGTCTTTTCATTACGCTCGGGTCCGTCTGAGCTTTTCAATGTATTAAAACTATTTTCTGGAGGACGAAGATGAAGAGAAAGTATATTATTCATATTTATGATATTTATTCCACTGCATCATGTTGTTTCGCTACATTTATGTATTTATTTCTGTTTTATGTAACTCTGATTCTGTATTGTATTAATATAATCAAATGTTTGTAAACAGCTTCATGAACTGTTATTTAATTATTATATTTTATCATTCCGCTGCGAGATTCTGTTTTGTTTTTTTCTTTCTCTATTTTCTTATTTACCCATTAATAATCCTCCCTTTTGAATGGTTTGAACTAGGCATGTGTGGTTTATCGTCGATTTAAACCGTCCAAAAAGGTGTGTCGTTACAGCAGTAAGAGGGACGATATCCTGTGCAACTCGTAGTTGATGAAAATCGATGCAAGATCGAGCTGAGAAAGGACTCTAACATCACTCAATAAATCAACAAGAGATCAATGAGATATAAGGATAAGGGTAAGATATCTTCTCGAATGAGAAGAAATAACACTAACACCATATCATTATTTCGAGTAAATTAATATCACAAGGTATATAAACAAATGAGTATCCTAAGAGGATATCTCGAAAGAAGCAAGAATGACAATATCAATTAAATTTAATTAATCGCCTCATTTCCTTAGTAGACATCCTCGTAGGATGATAACCAAAAGGCTAAACTAGAAATGAGACCAACACAAAGCTCGATTGCCCGATTGGATAGCAAGCTCAAAACGCACTCACATATATCTACAAAAGCACAAACAACAGGAATTCAAGATATGTCATCACTGCCTCGAAACTCAAGAACGAATAAAGATACTTTGGAATTATCATCAATATTCCGAAGAACAAGAGGCAACAAATCAGCTGAATTAGGATGCCTAAAATATATGATCCATACAGAACATAGGATTGGCTTCCCAAAATCATTCCAAACTCAAGATAGTAAATAGCGTGCAAATTCGGACGGAAAGAAAAACTACCAGGAACAATCTTAAAAATTTCAAACATCGTGCTAAGTATTGCGGATCCCCTCATTAGGATTTGCAATCCTCAAAGAAACAAGAAGATAAGAAACATCCAACGGTATCAACAAGCTCATTCGATACGAATGTGTATCAAGCACCCGTATCGAAGAGAAATAGAATAAATAATCACGATAAGGATTATCCGTAGGATGTGGTATCAATAATTTAATTATAGAATACTGCAGAATAAAATATATTCATAGACATATTTCCAACTTATATCTATCACAAAGGACACAGATGGGTTAAGGACACGATGATTGGGGAATTTGTAACACTTGTATTACACTTCCACTTATCGTAATATATGTTCTGTGCTGTGCTTATCATATTTTGTTCCGAACTTAGCTCTAATACCAAGTTATGATGCCTCACCTCGATACCTACATTAACAAAGAGTATTACTGGATAATACTGTCTGCTAATGCGGAGAATAGGGCTTTTTCGGAGCGAACATCCATAGCTTTGTCTTAAACATCCATTAAATACGTCGATTTGGTGCTCCATTTTTTTTCAATCCCAAGTGGATCGACATATTCAATAAGTGTTTAATACAAAACTACAGGTGCCTAATGGATCTATCAGAATAAAATATAACAACTAAATGTACAACACATCACAGAATAATAAATAGAAATACACACACACACATATACACCGGTACATTACAGTACGATACAAAATGATACATCATAAGTGGTTTGAAGACCACACTATACACAACGAGTCAAAAATATACATGTCAAAGTCAAACAAAAGTCTACAACAACAAAAGATGATAAATAGATATCCAAGCGGGAGCACCAAAGCGAAGGTAAGTCCAAAAGCTATCCAACCTGAAACAACTCGGTCTGACCCGACTATAAAATACATGGGTTAATCTTGCTAAAACATCAGTTTAGTAAAGTAAATGATAATATGAATCATAAGGTAAAGGGTAGAGAATTGACGCAGCGGATATACGGACTGACGACGAAATGAAGATTTCATGTCAAACTAATCTAAGAACGATTAGATGAATCAATATAAATCGATGGACTAAAAGATACCGAATGCCCAAATTCGTTGATCTCCAAAAGATACCGAATTCTAGCTATCTTCGACACGTTGATCGCGTACGATGCCGTGAGAGAAGATCTATAATTCTTCGAACGTTGATCAAGCGCACTTGATACCGTGAATTGGCTTCAACAATCGTTGATTCGAGCCCACTCGAATAACCGAAAGTGGAGATAGGAGGTCATACTCAACTACCAATTTCAAAAGTGGCACAAAGCACACAAACAAAGTTTTATTCAAAAAATCAACTCTCTTTACAAATGAGCCGACCCCTCTATTTATAGAGTACAACTCAACACAGCAGCATGCTAGGTCGTTCACGACCTTACAACACGCACGACCTAACACAGGAAACGACCTACGACCTAACTAAGGTCGTTAACGACTTAACACTTCACGAGTCATAACAGAAACACGCAACACATATTTACAACAGTGAGCGACTCAACACACACACGACCTAGGTACAACCGACCTAAGATATTACAATAACAACACCATAACGACCTAACTACCAACGACATAAGAAACACATTACCACAAATGAGTTACGACCTATGTAACAACGACCTATCTCTTCACAGCAACAGGAACCTTCACGCGACCTAGGCTTCACGCTACCTTGAGCATCATAAGTAAAGTGCGGTACTGGGTGAGTTAACTCGCTAGGTTGCTCACGACTTAGCATAGGTCGTTCCAACGACTTATACTACTGTTTAATTTTATTAGGTCGTTCCAACGACGAATGATTAACTTGTCCGGGATCTTCATTGCCTTCCATTGTGTCATCTATGTCCTCTATCTCGTGATTCTTCATCCCGTTAGGTCGTACGCGACTCAACAGCTTGTCAGGTCGCTCGCGACCTAATACTTCATCAGGTTATGCTGCATCATCCTCCCCTGGTTGGGAAAAATTCGTCCTCGAATTTAAAAGTTCTTCCCCATCGGATGGTTCATCCCTATAGTAAGGTATAAGATGTTTAACATTAAACACATCAGAAGTGTACACATCCTTTGGCAGTTTCAAATTATAAACATTTTCATTGATTCATTTCACAATCTTTACAGGACCAATCTTTCGAGCTTTATGTTTATTGTATGTTCCCACTGGAAAACGATCCTTTGTTAGCACAGCATATACTAAACCTCCTTCATTAATTCAACACTTCTTCGCTTCAAATTCGCAGATCGTTTATACTTCTCATTCGTCTTCTCCAATCGTTCCTGAACGATTCTATGGCATTCTGTCAACCCTTCAACGAAATCAGCACCCTGCTTAACTGTCCCCTTCGGTTGTGGAACTATCGTTAAATCCAACGGCCCCTTTGGCAAGCTTGAATATACAATTTGAAATGGAATGAAACCCGTACTACGGTTGATAGCATGATTATGAGCAAACTCTGCTTGACACAACTTCACATCCCAACTCTTCAGATTATCCTTTACAAGACACCGCAATAGATTTCCGAGCGATCTATTCACAACCTCCGTTTGTCCATCAGTTTGCGGATGATAAGCACTACTGAAATTCAGCTTCGTTTCCACCATCTTCCACAAACTCCGCCAAAAATGACTCAAAAATCTGGTTTCCCTGTCTGAAACTATAGACTCTGGTAAACCATGCAAGCGATAGATCTCTCTAAAGAACAACTGTGCCACATGGACTGTGTCTGCCGTCTTCTTACAAGCAACAAAATGTACCATCTTCGAGAAACGGTCCACTACAACATATATAGAGTCACTTCCCAGTTGAGTCCTCGGCAAACCCAACACGAAATCCATGCTTATATCTACCCACGGTTTTGTAGGCACAGGTAAAGGCATATACAATCCCATATTTGTAGCTGTCCCCTTCGAAACTTGACAAACATGACATCTACGCACAAACTTTTCAAATTCCCGCCTCATCGAGGGCTAGTAGAAAGATTGAGAAATCAACTGCAATGTGCGATCTCCACCCACGTGGCCTTCTTCGTTTAACTCCTTTATAATCTTCATTCGCAAGCTTCCTTCTGGTATGCACAATTGATTTCCCTTGAATAAGAATCCATCTACCAACACAAACTCATCAGTACTCCCATCCTTGACTTTCTCAACAATCTTCGTAAAGGAAGGATCTTCTTTAAACAAATCTGGCAATAGTTCAAATCCTGTCACTTCAACCTTCATTATTGTCAACAAGTGATTCCTCCTGCTCAAAGCATCAGCTACACGATTCGTCACCCCTGATTTGTGTTTGACAACAAAAGTAAACTGCTGTAGATACGCAACCCATGAAGCGTGTCTAGCTGAAATTTTGTCCTGCCCTTGTAAATGCTTCAAAGCTTCGTGATCCGTATAAAGAACAAACTCTTTCTGAAACAGATAATGTCTCCAGTGTTTCACAGCTTGAACAATTGCGTAAGACTCCACATCATAAGTGCTATATCTCAACTTGGCTCCAAACAACTTCTCGCTGAAATAAACAATTGGTCTTCCCTTCTGACTCAAAACTCCACCAATCCCAACTTTCGATGCATCAGTATGTAACTCGAACAATAATTGAAAATCCGGCAATACTAGAATTGGTGCTGTCGTCAGCAGTGTCTTGATCTTCTCAAAAGCAACCCCTGCGTCCTCTGACCACTCAAACTTCTTTCCTTTCTTGCAATCGGTTACAGGTGCCATTACACTGCTAAAGTGTGGAATGAATCTTCGATAAAAAGATATCAACCCATGAAAGCTTCTCACTTCAGTAATTGTCTTGGGTTGTGGCCAACTCCTGACAGCTTCCACTTTACTTTCATCCACTTGAATACCCTCCTTTGACAAAACATATCCCAAAATCAAAACACTGTGCGCCATGAATACACACTTTTTTGCTGCTGCATAGAATTACTCCTGTCGTAGAATCAACAATACTTCTCGCAAATGTTGGACATGCTTTTCTATACTCCCACTATAGATCAAAATATCATCAAATTAAACTACTACAAACTTCCCAATGAATGGTCTGAAAATCTGGTGCATCACTCTCATGAAAGTACTTGGAGCATTTGATAAACCGAACGGCATAACCAGCCATTCGTATAGACCTTCTCTAGTTTTAAAAGCAGTCTTCCACTCATCACCTGGTCTAATACGAATCTGATGGTATCCACTCTTCAAGTCAATCTTCGAGAACACAACAGCCCCACTCAATTGACCAATTAAATCATCAAACCTCGGCATAGGAAACCTGTATCGCACAGTGATCTTGTTTAGAGCCCGACTGTCCGTACACATCCTCCACGAACCGTCCTTCTTCGGTACCAATAAGGCTGGCACAACACATGGACTCAAGCTCTCCTGAACACGCCCTTGCTCTAACAACTCCTCCACCTGCCTTCTCAGTTCCTCATGCTCCTTAGGGCTCATCCTGTAATGTGGCCTGTGTGGTAATACTGCCCCTGGCACAAGATCAATCTGATGTCGAATATCTCTCAACGGTGGTAACTCTGTTGGCAACTCTTTAGGAAACACATCTATGAATTCTTCCAATACCGGTTTTACTTCCTCTGGAACTTCAACAGTTTCAGTAGCTTCATATCCAATCAACAAAAATACCTCTGGACTCTCCTCTACTTCTTCAATAGACTCCTTCAAAGTCAATAAAGTTTTTAGCTCCTCAATCTCTTTTGACTTGCTCTCTCCTTGCTGTCTTTTCTTCGAAACTAAAATGATCTTAACACCTTTAAACATAAATCTGTAGCTATTGGTTCGACCATCATGTTGCAATGCTCGGTCATACTGCCTGGTCTTCCCAAAAGCAAGTGACAAACATCCATCTCCACAACATCACACCAGATCTCATCTTTATACTTCTTTCCAATAGAAAATGGAACATGAACTCGTCGGCCCACCTTCAGCTCTCCTCCTTTCCTCAACCAAGCTAACTTGTAAGGATTTGGATGCTTCTTCGTCTTCAACTTCAACTTTCTCACAGCTTCGGTAGAAATAATATTGTCACAACTTCCCGCGTCAATCACAAATTTACAAACCTTCCCCAGTATAGTGCATGTCGACTGAAAGATATTACTCCTCAACCAACTAGCCTCATCCTCTTGCTTTGGTGTTAAACAAGATCTCCTCATCATACGATTACATCCTTCATCTCCCGACGCGATATCCTGTTCATCCTCCTCAACTAGACTAGAATAACCTTCACCAACATCCTCACCCTCAACCTCATCAATCATCGTTGCTTCTTCGGCTTCGGACATTCATTGCTTTTGTGACCAACTTCTTGGCAATTATAGCATTTGAAACTGTTGTTAACCTTTGCCTTCTCAACCTCTTTCACAACTGGTTTACGGACGACTTTAGGAACATTGGAACTCCCACTAGCGCCCTTGTTCTGAGAATTGTAACTTGAAAACACACCAACTCCTCGTCTCCCTTATTTCTCCCAAGCTAACGCTTTCTGATGTGCTTCTGCAACTGATCTAGGATCAAACATGTTCACCATATCTTGGATCTGCATTCTCAATCCTCCAACAAATCTAGCAGTCAGCTGTTCCTCCGTCTCCATTATGTCATTCCGAGCAATCAGTTGATAAAATTCATCAGCGTAGTCATTAACAGTCTTCGTCCCTTGCCTCATATTCTGCAACCTCTGATACATGAGTGATTGATAATTATATGGCAAGAACGTAGCTCTCATCAGTTTCTTCATCTACTCCCATGATTCAATCTTTGACTTCCCCATTCTCTCCCGTGTAAGTTTTGTTTGCTGCCACCATGCTAAAGCTCTTCCCCTCAACCTTGTAGCAACTAACTTCACTCTTCTATGTTCAGGTACTTCTTTGAAGTCAAAAATTTCTTCAACACTAGACAACCAATATAGAAATTCTTCTGCTACCATCCCACCTTTGAATTCCGGAATTTCTGTCTTTATCCTCGACTCCCAACGTCGATCATCTTCTACATCCCGGTATGAATTTCGAACTTGGTCTCGATCTCGATAATGAAAGCTAGCTCTGTCACCATCTTCATCAAAAGCAAATGTACGTCTGAATCGATCTCGACCATCAACATCCCTTCGATCACGCATGTCTCTTCTACTATGTCTCTCTTCATCTCTATATGGCTCATCTTCAAACTCACGAGGAGTTCTTCTCTCTTTATGTCTATATTCATGGTGATCTCTTCTTCATGAAATTGATGTTTCTCTTCTTTCTCTAAAAGATTGATGTGCACGTAAATGTGCATATTTTTACCACCATATTTATTCTATTTAAATTAAATAAATGATCATATTGGGTATTTTAACTTGTTTTAACCAAAATTCATATTAATTCCAAATTTTCACATATTCATCTTCGTATAAGGGCAAAATGGCCATTTGTGTGCGTATATTAATTTGAGAGAATTTGATTGGAAATTTCCATATTATTTTGTAGGAATTTAGCTTCTCATATTAGTGGGTTCATGAAGAAACATGCATGCACAAAATGGATATAAAGGAATGAAGATGGAAATAATTCAAAGTGAAGATCATGGAGGACCCCACCTACCCACCTACCTTAATGTACAAATTAAAGGCTAAAGCACATGCTTTTGGAGTTAATGGTTTCACGTACACTTAATGAGAGATTAAGACACGTTAATGATTACTTGGCCTCCACACTTCCTAAGGGGCATTCTGGGCATTCCCCAAAAAATGAATTAGGGTTTTAAAACTTGTATATATACCCCTTATGTTTCTTGTAATTCTACCTCTTCTCTTAGATCTCTTCTCTTAGTCTATCTTCCTCTTAGTTAGTTAGTTTTAGTTTAAAAAATCAATCAAATCTCTCTTTCTTTCCATGGCTACTTAGCCATTTCTTCTCTTATGTAATTCTTTTTTTTGCAATGTTAATTATTGTTTCTTTTTAATTACATGTTAATTTCCTTTTATGCAAGTAGTGTAGATTTTCCTTTATGCAATTAGAATAGTTGTCTTTTCCATTAGCTTTCATTTTCCTTTCTTTTTGCTTTTATGTTGCTTTCTACATTTGTTGATTTGATAACAAATATTAGAGCTTAATCCCTACAATTTAGGGGTATTGAAGCTCTCTAGTATGTAGATGCAACATTTTGATGTTTATACTCTCTTTTTGTGCTTTAATGGAAACACTTGATGTGGTGCTTTAATGGAAACACTTGAAGTGGTTTAATGATGTTGTTTAGCTTTGAATTTGATAGTCTATGTTGTTCATAACAAATAGGCTATGCTTAAACAAACATAACACAAATTGCCTCTTCATCTAAATATGATTATGGAAAAGAAGTGAATGTTGAAACTGAAATTTGATAGCCTATATTTCTAAAGAATAGTTAATAGGCTATGCTTAAAATAGATTTTTATTTCAACTTTGTTGTCATACTTCATGAGAGTTAAATGTGTATTAGTGGTCGTGTTATAGTTTGATGGTTTATATTGGGCTAATTAATAGCACAAATATATCATACTTATGATAAGCACATCAGCTAATTACACTAATGAAAAGAAAAGAGAGATCATAACTTCATTTTGTTGATTTATATGATCTAGAGAGTGGATTTATGTCTAAATTGTCCCCGAACTCTCATATTTTTATCAATTTTCTTTTAGTTAGTTAGTTAATTTTCTAGTTAACAAATCCTCTTCGACTTTGGTATAATTTGATTGAATAGATTTTTAAAATCATCAATTCCCTGCGGATCGACCCGTATTCGCCGCGTGCTACATTCGTATACCGTGCGCTTGCGGTTATTTTTAATTTAAATTCGTTCGACGGTATTCTAAACCGATAGAATTTCCGTTGACGAACAAGTTTTTGGCACCGTTACCGAGGAATAGTTTTGATTTTGATTTTCTAGTCTTCGAATTATGTTTGTTTGATTTTTGCTTGTTTATATTTTGTGTGTGTTTGTATAAAAAAAAGAAAAAAATAATATATTGTGTGTTTTGTGATTTTTGGTGACATTGTGTTGTGTGCTTGTTTCTTGTTTTTTATTTGCATTGCATTTGCATATTTGCTTATTAAAAAAAGACAACACAATTTCTAAAAAAAAATATTTTATTCATTCACATTTGCATTCTCATTTTTTTTGCATTTACATCTTTCATTCTTTTTTTTTTACACAAATTCAAAAAAAAAACAAAAAAAAAACAATTGCATATGTTTTGTTTTTAATTTCAGGTTGCAAAAGCAGAATTCAAAGGAGAGGAACTGCTGCCATTGCTTCGCTTTGCTTTATAAAAAGAAAAAAAACTGCTTGCTTGATTTATCTATTGTTTTTATTTGCCTTGCATTGTATATATCTCTTGTTTTTATTATAGTTGCATTGTTGATTGCTTGCATTTGCATATATATATATATATATATATATATATATATATATATATATATATATTTAAAAAGTTCAAAAAAAATTACATTCGTAATTGCATTGTTAATACACGTTAATTTTCTGCTTTGCATTTCATCTTAGATTTTGATTAATAATAAAGGTTAGAAATCAATAACACTTTATTGTATATTGACAATTTGTCTTCTTTGAACAATTTAATTTCTTGGAGTCTAGGCTACGGCAGAGTAATAACCATTTATAAATATTACGGTGATTCGTAAATATTATAGTGGTTGTTCCTCTAAAGGTACTTAAACCTTCGGTTGCATTGCTACGGTGATTTCTGGTGCACCGATAACCCCTATTCGTTACCTGGCTGAGAACTATCTTTTTTATCTAAGACAATTTGTGATTATACAATTTTGGGTTAACTTAGGATAAATCGTTTGTAATCAACCCTTGCATTCATTTAGTTGCATTAGTTCATGCATATTTAAAAAAAAACAAAAAATTTAAAATCCAAAACTAAAAAAAATTTGTAAACATTCCTTCTCCTTTGAAATTTTTAAATCCTTTTTCTTTAAAAATCGAAAATAATTTAGAAAAATCAAAATCCAAATTTTTTTTTAAAAACCATTTCAAAAACAAAGAAAAAATATGAAAAAAAAACAAAAAATAATTTCTCTTTTGAAAAATAAATTTTATTTGTAAATATTTATCCTTTATAAAAAACAAATATAAAAAAAAATCTTGAAAATGTCCGAGTTTCCTTTTCCTTACTCACTTGAATTTTACAATAGTTGTGAAAATCAATATAATCCATATGATTTCACTCCAAATTCGTATGGATATTTTAACAACAACTATTGTGTAAATAATTCGAATTTCGAACAACAAAGTTTTCAAAACAATTAACAACCCTCGAATCTCGACAAAAACATTTCATCTTTACTTGAACTCTCTACACAACAAAATCGTAGTATAAATGAATTGTGTAATTCATATTTGTGTAATAACTCGAGTCAGGGATTTCAAAGTTTGAATTCAATTCAAAATTCAAACGAGTGCGATTATAACCCATGCCAATTCAATTTCGAACTCCAAAATAAATTTCAAACTCAACATGAAAATGTGAACAACTTTTCAAACAAATTTGGTGATGGGAATAATCTTGACTACGATACGAGTGAAATTTTTTGTTCTCAAAAAATCTAAATTGAAAATTCTCAAGTTAATAATTACAAATTTGACTTTGTTGAGCAAATGAATGAAATGTACAATGATCACACGGATTCTTTGTTCGAAACATATATGAAACAACGTGAGAAACAAAACCGAATCCCAACGTGTGATGAGTCAAACAATGATCCATCTTTTACCCAAATCGACAATTTTCAAGTAACAACTTTTGAAATTGAAAACGATGATCTTAATGAAGTTGTTGAAAAGACGGTAATTGTGTTTGATTTCAATTCTTTTGAGGGTGAGAAACTCGATTTAAATTTCGATCTTCCTTTTTTTGAAAATTTGTATACAACAACTTTGGATTTTAAAATGGATATATGCGATGAAGTTATTGGTAATCCAATAAAGGAAGATGATTTTAACAAACACGAGTTTTATGGACTTTTCGAAAATGAGTCATTAAATTCTGATGGGGAAAATTTCGATCACCATTTTGATTTTGAAGTCGATACTTTGAAAGAAATTGAACTTCAACCAATTTTTCTATCTACCCCAAAAATCATCGAAAGTAAAACAACTCGTATGATTTTCAATAAAATGACTTTCGTTTTTCCAAATCCACATTCAACTGCGAAATCTTTTACGATTTGGTTTTTCGTGCTTAAGCTGTGTCTCGCACATTTGACGAGACAAATGAATCGGTTTTTGGAAGACCGTTTCATTTACTTTTTGACAATATACTTTCTGATCTCGTGTAAATACCGTTCGTTTTCATGTAAATAATAATAAACATCCCTTTCACTTGGGTTGACTGTGGGGACACAGTCAAAATCAAGTGTGGGGGAGAGACTCATCTTCATTTTTTTTCATGGTTTATTTTTGCTTTAAAATAAAAAAAAAATCAAAAAAAAAATCCCAAAAACAAATTTTCTTTCGATTTATTTTTAAAAGAAACACTATAAGATAAATATACGGTTTTGGTTTATTAAATTGAAATTTTTGAAAATTTATTTGTCTTAGCAAAAATAAAATTGAAGTTTGATTACAAATAATAATGGTTTAACTAGTATATAGGAAGATTCATACGTGTTAATTATGAAGTACATCCTAATTGAAAATATTTGTTTTAAAAAGTGGTTGATTTAAATTAAAGGATATAACATTTTTTTTGTCTTCCAAGTTAAATGGTGCTAAGATGATTTTGCAAAACTCTCTCTCTCTCTTAAAAAAATATATATAAAAAAATAACAAATAATAACATCCAAATATTCACTCTCATTTAAAAGTCCTCGCGGTTATGCATGGGTGAATTACTTGGAATTTTTGATTATGTGCTTTCATACTCATTTAAAAGTCCTCACGGTTATGCATGTATGGAACACATGTAAAAAAACAGACTTAATAAAAACTACCTACGGTCGATAGGTGTATGCACGAAAGTGTGTGCACTCGCCATGCTCTGTACTCCCCTCACATAAGCCCGAAAGGCAGTTCATGGGTGGTATATCTGGCCTCAGTTTACCTGAGCTAGGTGTGTAATTTTTCTTGCAAATAATGAGAGAGCAAGCGATTGAAATCATAGCACTATTTTTACTTAGTTGATTTGATTTGTTATTGAAAAGAAATCAAAATACCACTTTGATAAACTTTGATAATCAACTAAGGATCCATTTCATAGTTACAATGTGTTATTAACCAAAACAACGAGTTAAACTATTGTCTATTTGTTATGATAACTTGAATTTTATTGGAAATTTTGATGGGTAAATGACATAAATTTTAAAGATAATAACCTAAACCTATATTTAACTTATAAGTGTCGATTTAAAAGTAAATCCTTTATTTGTAAATATTTTCAAAAAACTCGCATTCATCTCTTTTTAAATAAATCTTGCATTTTTGTAAATATTTTCACTTTACTTTTTTTTATTTTGCATTTGGATTTTGTGGGTAGTATCCGCTGAAAACCCTCACGAGACTACACTCGTCCTACTGGGGACACCCAGAGGTTTAACGGCTTGTTGCATACGCTCAATGCAATCGTGCTTCCTACGAAAATGGATTTATGTTATTTTTAGTTTATTCGAGGATGAATAAAAAGATAAGTGTGGGGGTATTTAATGTGCACGTAAATGTGCATATTTTTACCACCATATTTATTCTATTTAAATTAAATAAATGATCATATTGGTTATTTTAACTTGTTTTAATCAAAATTCATATTATTTCCAAATTTTCACATATTCATCTTCGTATAAGGGCAAAATGGCCATTTGTGTGCGTATATTAATTTGAGAGAATTTAATTGGAAATTTCTATATTATTTTGTAGGAATTTAGCTTCTCATATTAGTGGGTTCATGAAGAAACATGCATGCACAAAATGGATATAAAGGAATGAAGATGGAAATAATTCAAAGTGAAGATCATGGAGGACCCCACCTACCCACCTACCATAATATACAAATTAAAAGCTAAAGCACATGCTTTTGGAGTTAATGGTTTCATGTACACTTAATGAGGGATTAAGACATGTTAATGATTACTTGGCCTCCACACTTCCTAAGGGGCATTTTGGGCATTCCCCAAAAAATGAATTAGGGTTTTAAAACTTGTATATGTACCCCTTATGTTTCATGTAATTCTACCTCTTCTCTTAGATCTCTTCTCTTAGTCTATCTTCCTCTTAGTTAGTTAGTTTTAGTTTAGAAAATAAATCAAATCTCTCTTTCTTTCCATGGCTACTTAGCCATTTCTTCTCTTATGTAACTCTTTTTTTTTGCAATGTTAATTATTGCTTCTTTTTAACTACATGTTCATTTCCTTTTATGCAAGTAGTGTAGATTTTCCTTTATGCAATTAGAATAGTTGTCTTTTCCATTAGCTTTCATTTTCCTTTCTTTTTGCTTTCATGTTGCTTTCCACATTTGTTGATTTGATAACAAATATGAGAGCTTAATCCCTACAATTTAGGGGTAATGAAGCTCTCTAGTATGTAGATGTAACATTTTGATATTTATACTCTCTTTTTGTGCTTTAATGGAAACACTTGAAGTGGTTTAATGATGTTGTTTAGCTTTGAATTTGATAGTCTATGTTGTTCATAACAAATAGGCTATGCTTAAGCAAACATAACACAAATTGCCTCTTCATCTAAATATGATTATGGCAAAGAAGTGAATGTTGAAATTGAAATTTGATAGCCTATATTTCTAAACAATAGTTAATAGGCTATGCTTAAAATAGATTTTTATTTCAACTTTGTTGTCATACTTCATGAGAGTTAAATGTGTATTAGTGGTTGCGTTATAGTTTGATGGTTTATATTAGGCTAATTAATAGCACAAATATATCATACTTATGATAAGCACATCAGCTAATTACACTATGAAAAGAAAAGAGAGATCATAACTTCATTTTGTTGATTTATATGATCTAGAGAGTGGATTTATGTCTAAATTGTCCCCAAACTCTCATATTTTTATCAATTTTCTTTTAGTTAGTTAGTTAATTTTCTAGTTAACAAATCCTCTTCGACTTTGGTATAATTTGATTGAATAGATTTTTAAAATCATCAATTCCCTGCGGATCGACCCGTATTCGCCGCGTGCTACATTCGTACACCGTGCATTTACGGTTATTTTTAATTTAAATTCGTTCGACGGTTTTCTAAACCGATAGAATTTCCTTTGACAAACAAAGATTGTGGCGACACCCTCCTCGTTTACGTAACCGATGGTGAAACTCTGTTTCCTCCATGGTTCGACATTGGCGACCTTCTCCTTTGATTCATATCTATCATCAGTTTCTCTAACTTCCCAATGCCTTCAACAAACTTTTCATTGATTCGTTGTTCCATTTGCTCGGCTTCTTCTCTTCTATACAATGCTTCAACATTTTGATGACGATTAGCTCTCCTTGGTGGCATGATTGATCTTCACAAATATTTCAACAAATTCAAACTTCAAAAAATCTTCAAACACAATTCTCGGCCACACTAACTCGCACGGCTCCAACTAGCTCGATTCAAACCGACGTGACCTAACTTAGCTGGCGCAAACTCTTCAAGTAGCTCGGCCTAACCTCCATCTTAACTTGATATTGATCTTCAACACTTCAAACTAACTCCTTGGCTCCAAGACTCGACTTAGCTATGATTGGCTAAGTCTAGCTCTAATACCAAAACTGACGCAGCGGATATACCGACTGACGATGAAACGAAGATTTCGTGTCAAACTAATCGAAGAACGATTAGATGAATCGATATAAATCGATGGATTAAAAGATACCGAATGCCCAAATTCGTTGATCTCCAAAAGGTACCGAATTCTAGCTATCTTCGACATGTTGATCGCGCACGATGCCGTGAGAGAAGATCTACGATTCTTCGAACGTTGATCAAGAGCACTTGATACCGTGAATTGGCTTCAACAATCGTTGATTCGAGCGCACTCGAATAACCGATAGTGGAGATAGGAGGTCACACTCAACTACCAATTTCAAAAGTGGCACAAAGCATATAAACAAAGTTTTATTCAAAAAATCAACTCTCTTTACAAATGACCCGACCCCTCTATTTATAGAGTACAACTCAACACAGCAGCACGCTAGGTCATTCACGACCTTACAACACGCACGACCTAACACAGGAAACGACCTACGACCTAAATAAGGTCGTTAATGACTTAACACTTCACGAGTTATAACAGAAACACGCAACACATATTTACAACAGTGAGCGACTCAACGCACACACGACCTAGGTACAACCGACTTAAGATATTACAATAACAACATCATAACGACCTAACTATCAACGACATAAGAAACACATTACCACAAATGAGTTACGAGCTATGTAACAACGACCTATCTCTTCACAGCAACAGGAACCTTCATGCGACCTAGGCTTCACGCGACCTTGAGCATCATAAGTAAAGTGCGGTTCTGGGTGAGTTAACTTGCCAGGTTGCTCACGACTTAGCATAGGTCGTTCCAACGACTTATTCTACTGTTTAATTTTATTAGGTCGTTCCAACGACGTATGATTAACTTGTCGGTGATCTTCATTGCCTTCCACTGTGTCATCTATGTCCTTTATCTCGTGATTCTTCATCCCGTTAGGTCCTACGCGACTCAACAGCTTGTTAGGTCGCTCGCGTCCTAATACTTCATCAGGTTGTGCTGCATCAAGAATCCTCTCAAATGAGAAGAAACCATAATAAGAGCATGTCACTACATCAATGAGGTAATTCTAATTGTATGTCCTCGAAAGAGATAGACCCATCAATAAACACTACTAAGTACAACAAATGCCTCATATCATCGGCTTTATTCATTATCTATATAATAGATAAGTTAAGCAACAACAAATCAATTATTCACAAATATAGGCCTCATCTCATTGGCCTATACAAATCTCAAAAAGGCCAAAGAATGGCAATATGAATCACAATATAAATAGGACTCAACTAAGAGTTCAAACCTCGAATGTAACCACCATATAGTCATTACTATAACACTCAGGCTAAATAGATAATTCAACAAAGGCGACTGTGGTGAAAACATTTATAAATCATCAAAATTCTAGAAATTATCACAAGAAAATCAAGAAAACATCAATATAAGAAATATGACCCAACAGTCCAATTAAAGCCCAATAGCTAAATGCGTATAGGACCCAACAGTCCAATAAACGCACAACAACTATAAATAATTAGGACGTCCAATGTATGACCCAATAGTTTGCCATGTACTTATGGATAAGAGACCGAACAGTCTCTATAGGACCCAACAGTTCATGGACTGTCCAACAACTGTATATATGCACGTAGGACATACAAGCGACCCAATAGTCTAAGTACTGGCAATCACTTATGAATGTTTCACAAACTTCCAGAAAGGAACCCGAAAAGTGGTAATAGTGCGTACTATACCACACGTTCTCCTTAACGGTTTCCTAGCCGCTAGTCAATGCCACACTAGAAAGCAGTAAAAATATTTGCCTCATCTCATCGGCAAATACGACCCGAAGGTCAAAACATTCAGACGGACAAGTCAGGAATTAACCGATAAATTAAACGCACATGTCCCACACCGCATGTTTTTGCTAAACCGTTTAATTCCCCCTCTCATACGCTCGAGTAGTGCAAAAACGTGTATTTTTATATAGAAAACAATTTGTTTGAGAAAACTAGCTTTTGAAAACAATTTTTGAAATCATTTTGGAAAACAAATCTTTGAAATTATCTTATTATAGAGAATATATAATTTTAATAGCTTTAAAATAATTATTAATATTATAAAATATTTAGAAAAATCTTCAGAAAACGGTTTAGAAAGCAAGTGCAAAGAAATAACAAAAAATAAACAAAAATTCAATGAAATTATTCATAAAATCATCATACGAAAATCTTCTAAAAACCCACCAATCCGAAATACGGATAAGTGGAAATATTGGCTCTTCCATCTTAGGGTCAAGCCGATTAAAAACGACTTCGAAAGAAATCCATGTAAAACAATTCAGAAATTTTCAACGGGAGCAATACACGCTCCGATTCAAATTTTCAGGCAAATTTTCAACTAATTACATTGGTCAAAAACCTTGTAATTTTGCTGGCATAGAGTTCAACAACTCTACTTTAACTAGAAAAAGGAACAGATATAGTCGGATAAGAAATGAGAGAGCTAACAAAGTTGGACTCACAGCCAGATTTTACCGTAAACGGTTGGAGCAAAACATGTTCTGATTCAAAGTTGCAGGCAAGTTTTCAACTAGTTAGAAAGGTCTAAAAGCTTGAAATTTTACAGGCATAGAGTTCAACAACTCCACTTTAAATAAAAAAAAGAATGGATACAATCAGACAAGAAACGGAATAGATATAATATCATAAAGTTGAACTCACAGCCAGATTATACCGTAAATGGCCAGAGCAAAACATGCTCTGATTCAAAGTTTGACAGCACGTTTTTATAGGCTACAGAGATCGGAATGACGTAAAATTTGACATGCATAAAGTTCAATAACTATACTTTAAGCTAAAAAAAGAATTACGCAAATTGAACAAGATATGAGAAAAGTATGATGCCTCAAAATTGTGTCCAAACAATAGAGCAGAAACACATATCGAATAAAGTATGGAAGCATATTTCTACCACCTGCTTTTTAATGTCGTATTTTAGTTTCACTGAGACAGCCGACGAGAATTGTTCCTCATGAGAATTGTTCCTTGATGAGCTTTTGCACTCTCTTCAAAATCTCCTAAAAGGCTTCTAATTGCTAATTGCTATTACCAAATTCTCAGAAATTCCTCCCCCAAATTTCTCTTCTCCCAAAAAGTTCCTCCATATTTTAATTTTGATCATGTTCGCTTTCACTCATCTTCAAATCACCCCTGCCGATTGCTTTTCCGATCGATACTTCCCGAGCCAGTCCCAACGCAAGAAAAATTAGTATCCTTTTGAACTAGAATTCTTCATTTAACAGTGGAGTGGAAGGAAATGATAGGTTAGATTGGGAACTCGTGACTCCATGGTTTAACATACCGTAAAAACTTAAAAGACCATGCTTGATATTCTACATAATAATTCTAAGCTGGAAGCATGTATGCTGTAAGTTACTTCTATTTTTACAATTGGACACGTGAAAAGGAATTATAACTTGTTGGGATCAGTAAACCAGTCATGGTTGGAAAGTGAAACTTGAGATTGAAATTCGACCAAGAATTTAGTTGTAACTCTTTGTTTAGAGAAAAATAATGTTCCACCTTTTATTTTATTTTTACTAAAGCCTGAACTAGTACAGAAATAGATCTTGAATATTATTCAGTCTTTCTTTGTATATTTTAGTTCTACTTATGTGGGATATTTAAAGGTTAGCTGTCCTATGTAAGAAACTTATAATTTTGTATATATAATATTATGACCACTATATTTCCTCTATAAGTCCATTTGTATGATTTGTGTTGCATTGTTGCTGAAAGTACAGTCTGTTTCATACCCCAGTCTCATATGGAACTAAATGATATTTCAACCCAAGCCTGAGTTCTTGGAAAACTCCTGAAGTTAAATGAAATATGAAAGAAAACATTGCACAAGTTTTTATGTGTTGCATAATAATTGAATATTCAGTGAAACATTAATACCCAAATGGGTAATGTTGTGTTCTTCCGGTGTAGTTCCCATAAGATCAATTCCTCTGACCAATATTTGTGTTTATTTTAGAATCAACGTGAGAAGGCACTTAAAAGGATTATTTGCATATGTCTCAGCTTGTTAGTTCTTTATAATCATGGCATCCAAAATAATGCATGGCTTGGAAACCTAAATACAAGAACAACCCAAGTTAAATTACAGACTCAGCTGTATATACTGTTTTGATTCTTCTAATCTACTTACTTTTTTTTATTTTATTTATCCACCTTCCTAAAATGGTGATTATGTTATCACTTAACATACTGCATAATTTTGTTTGAAGATTGTCCTTTGTGAAATTAGATCTTTTGGTCAAGGGTTTATATTAATTTTGCCCATAATATGCAGACAACGCCCCCTAAATGCATAAGATAATTCTTTTAATTTTTCACTTTTAATTGACTTAACAGATGCAAAAGAAAAAGTTATTAATCACCCCATGTAATTTCTTGGAACAAGCATTAGTTAGTTATAGTACCTATTGGTTATTTTTTGGATCTTCACAATACTTCATCCCTCAAAGAACGCATTGCCGAGTTTGGATATATTAATTATCACAATTTTTAAAATGAAAAACAATCACATGTTAACATATATTCAAATTTTATTTGACCAAAAACTTCCAGAGCATCACTAATTTTAAGGTAAAATATATTGGTATTCAAAAATAAATTAAGTTTGACATTTTATAGTCATTGTTCTTCTCATTGCTGCATGTAAGTAATCAACATGGTCAGTGCATTATAAGTTATGGAAGAATTTTAAATATAACAGTATATAGCTATGTCTTTGCAAACTTAATTTTATCACTAATTTTATCTATAAATCATAGAACAAATCAACCACATGTGTTTCCTTTAAGCAACTATTTCTACAATATGTAGCTCACAGCTGTTCAAAATAGCAAAATGGCTTTCAAAATATTTATTTTATCAAGATAGGTGCGTATGAAAATAAATTATAACTTCGCTTATGATTGGTCAATTTTTTCTCTTCATATTTGACAGTCTACTTAGTTGATAATTCTTCAGATCAAGGTTTTTTTTCCGATTCATTTAGTTTCAATAATTTAGTTTGCATACATTCCCTTTCACTATTATTTGTATTATAACCAAATTCTAATAAAGTTAGAATAAAGCAAAATGTCTACTGAATAAATGACTGCACATCGAGCTTTCCAATTTTTAAAGTGGTACAAAATGAATTTGGAAGAGTATGCGAGATCATATAAAACCATTTTGCCAAGTTAGACAAATAGAAAGATCAAAGAGACGGGCCTGATGTAATAGCTACTTTATTTGGAAACTTTAGTAGAACAACTTAAAGTAGCAATAGTCTGGCTCTATGATGAGTTTGTGGATTGTCATCACTCTTTTTTTCTTCATCACTAACTGCTTTTTTTCGTTTACCATTGTTTTTTGTTACTTTGTCCACCCTTGATCAAATTTTTATTAACGATTGTTCATTAGGAAGCATTCCGCTCTATGGAGGATAATCATAATTTAATGAATATGGTAAAGAAGAACCCAAAGCCATTGATGATTACACCGTATTATGCAAAGATTATCGAGATATTTTGGGTCATGGACAGTCACCTTTAACCAGGCATATGCCTAGCTTAAGCGCTTTACTTTGTAGAAAAGTTATTATTAGAACTTGACATAGAAGAATTTTCAATTACTGGCATTGTATCTTTTGTTGGCTGCACTTTAAATGGTTCCTTACGACCATAAGCATAGAATTTCACATTCAGAACATGAAATCAAGAAATAGTGTATTTTAAGGATGACTATTTTCGTTGAGTTTGCTCCTAATAGCATGGAGATGGTAACCTTTTCTTGAGAATTCACATTTGTATCAGTGCTGCAATTTAAACCTTACATAAAGAGTTTTAAGTATTGAGTCATATTATAAGAAAAATGTGGTAACATAATGTAAAAATGACAATGTATGCTATCATATACTACTATTTTATACGTACGATGCACTTTTGTCACATATCAACAAGTTTTTCTCAGTATTAATAGTTAGTGGAAGGGACTATGCTTCTAATTGGAATACTGACGCCGCCCTTTATAATTCTGCATGAATATTTGAGCAAATGACTATAGATAACATTGGAAATTTATAAAAAATATGTATGCTAAATGTTTGACGCAGCGGATAAATCGAAATGAACTTCAATCGATGGAATGTAGCGATCGATGGAATGAAGATACCGAAATGCCCAAATTCGTTGATCCGATGATACCGAATTCTAGCTATCTCAAACACGTTGATAGCGCACTATACCGTGTTCAAAGATCTACGATTCTTCGTACGTTGATCTAGCGCACTAGATTCCGTGAATCGGCTTCAACAAACGTGGATTCGAGCGCACTCGAATGACGTAAGTGGAGATAGGAGATTACACTCAACTACCAATTAGAGAAGAAAGCACAAAGCAATCAACAAGAAATTTTATTTCCAAAAAATCAACCTACAAATGACGCAACACGGCTATTTATAGCGTTTTACAACTGTCTCCATAAGTCGTGGACGACTCATAACCTACGACTCATCATAAGTCGTTAACGACTTAGCAACACAACATACCTATGTACGTCACACGACTTACCACTCATTGAGTCGGCACCGACTCATTCCCAAGCACGACCCAACTCTTAAAGGCACAACCTGGACAGCGGCGACTCACCAACACACGGTTTAAACGACTCAACTCCAACGCTTTAAGACTCAAGGAAATGCAACAGACAACGACTCATGACTTATATTACAACACATACATACACAACCCCAAAATGATACGACTTAAGAAAGTACGCGACTCAATACAAGACCGACTCAAGACTTCACCGACTCAATACATGACCGACTCAAGACTTTCCCGACTCAACATACTTCCAACGACTCAAGCTCCCAAGCTTCCTTGTGGCAGATCCCTTCAACCGAGTCAACTCCGAACGACTCATCTAGGTCGTAACCCGTCCCCGCCTTATGGCCTTCAATTACTGGACTTCCCTTTTGCTTCTTGATGAGTCGTGGACGACTCATGGCCATGCAGTTAGGTCGTGTACGACTCATCACTCTAGAACTATTTAAACTCCCATTGAGTCGTAACTCGTGTCCTTCCTCTGACTCAAGATCTTTACTTGCTGAAACTTTATCCTTCTTCATGTTAAGTCGTAAACGACTTATGGATGACCCGTTGAGTCGTGTGCGACTCATCAAGCACGAACGACTTAAGCTGTTAAGAGTTGCCACTTTCCCATATGACTCCTTTACCTGAGTCGTGCGCGTCTTACGGGTTAAACCCGAAACTCCTTTAGATCGTGCTACATCATCCTCCCCTGGTTGAGAAAAATTCGACCTCGAATTTGTAAATTCTTTCACAACAATCTCACCTCCATGATATGGAATTAAATGTTTGACGTTAAAAACATCAGAAGTATAAACATCATCTGGTAGCTTTAATCGATAAGCATTCTCATTGATTTTCTTCAAAACTTCAACTGGGCCAATTTTTCTGGCTTTCAGCTTATTATAAGCGCCCACTGGAAAACGATCCTTTGTCAACACAGCATACACCAAATCGCCTTTGTTAAATTCAACATTTCATCGTTTCAAATCTGCAGACTTCTTATACTTCTCATTCGCTTTCTCCAATCGTTCCTGAACGATTTTATGACATTCAGTCAGCTCACCAACAAAATCAGCAGCTCGTTTAACCGTCCCCTTCGATTGTGGTACTACTGCCAAATCCAACGGTCCCCTGGGTAAATTTGAATATACAATCTGAAATGGACTGTAACCCGTACTACGATTCATGGAATGATTATGAGCAAACTTTGCTTGGCATAACTTCATATCCCAACTTCTCAAATTATCCTGTACAAGACATCGCAACAAATTCCCCAATGACCTGTTAACAACTTCTGTCTGTCCATCAGTTTGCGGATGATAAGCGCTACTAAACTTAAGCTTTGTTCCCACCATCTTCCACAAACTTAACCAAAAGTGACTCAGAAAACGAGTATCCCGATCAGAAACAATAGATTCTGGTAAACTATGCAATCGATACACCTCCTTAAAGAATAATTGTGCCACTCGAACTGCATCCGCTGTCTTCTTGCAGGCAATAAAATGTGCCATCTTCGAAAATCTGTCCACTACAACAAATATCGAATCATTTCCCCTTTGAGTTCTAGGCAAACCCAAAACGAAATCCATGCTGATATCAACCCATGGCTTAGATGGTACAGGTAATGGCATATACAACCCTGCATTCGTTGCTGTTCCCTTTGAAACCTGGCAAATATGGCATCTCTCCACAAATCTTTCAACTTCTTTTCTCATCGACGGCCAAAAATAAGATTGAGAAACCAATTGCAATGTACGATCTCTACCCACATGGCCTTCTTCATGCAACTCCTTGATAATTTTCATTCTCAAACTGCTCTCAGGAATACATAACCGATTTCCTTTAAACAAAAATCCATCAATCATCATAAATTCATCAGTACTCCCTTCCTTCACTTTCTCAACATATTTCACAAAGTAAGGATCTTCTTCAATCATCTCTGGCAACATTTCAAACCCTGTCACTTCAACCTTCATTGTTGTTAATAAATGACTCCTCCTACTCAAAGCATCAGCTACCCGATTCGTCACCCCTGATTTGTGCTTAACGACAAAAGTAAACTGCTGTAAATAAGCAATCCATGATGCATGTCTCGCTGAAATCTTGTCCTGTCCCTGCAAATGCTTCAACGCCTCATGATCAGTGTACAGAACAAACTCCTTCTGAAATAGATAATGTCTCCAATGGTTAATCGTTTGCACAACAGCATAGAATTCAACATCATATGTACTGTATCTCATCTTTGCCCCTGACAACTTCTCACTGAAATAAGCAACGGGTTTCCCATTCTGACTCAAGACTCCTCCAATTCCCACCTTCGACGCATCAGTGTGCAATTCAAACAACAACTGAAAATTCGGTAAAACAAGAATTGGTGCTGTCGTCAATAGTTCTTTGATTCGTTCAAAAGCAACTCCCGCTTCCTCTGACCATACAAACCGCTTCCCTTTCATGCAATCAGTAACTGGTGCCATCACGCTACTGAAGTGTGGAATGAACCTTCGGTAGAATGATGCCAATCCATGAAAACTTCTAACTTCGGTGATAGTTCTCGGCTGTGGCCAATTTCTGACTGCTTCAACTTTACTTTGATCAACTTGAATACCTTCTCCTGAAACAGCATAACCCAAAAATAAAACACTATGTGTCATAAACACGCACTTCTTTGCAGCAGCATAAAATTGTTCCTCACGAAGAATAATCAATACTTCCCTCAAATGTTGAACATGCTCTTCCGTACTCCTGCTGCATATCATAATATCATCGAAATGAACCACCACGAACTTCCCAATGAATGGTCTAAAGATTTGATTCATCACTCACATGAATGTACTAGGTGCATTTGACAAACCAAATGGCATAACCAACCATTCGTATAACCCCTCTCTTATCTAGAAAGCTGTCTTCCATTCATCTCCAGGTCTAATACGAATTTGGTGATAACCACTCTTCAAATCAATCTTCGAAAATATAGTTGCCCCACTCAACTGGTCTAACAAATCATCCAACCTCGGCATAGGAAATCTGTAACGAACAGTAATCTTGTTCAAAGCTCGACTATCTGTACACATTCTCCATGTTCCATCCTTCTTCGGTACTAACAAAGCTGGCACAGCACAAGGACTCAAGCTTTCCTGAACACGTCCCTGCTCAAGTAATTCTTCCACCTGCTTTCGTAACTCTTCATGTTCCTTCGGACTCATTCGGTAATGTGGTCTATGTGGTAACACTGCTCCTGGAACAAGATCAATTTGATGTTGAATGTCTCTCAATGGTGGTAACTCCTTAGGCAACTCCTCTGGAAACACATCTTCAAACTCTTTCAAAACTGGCTTTGCTTCTTCAGGAATTTCAACCTCTTCACTGCTCTCTCGCCCAATCAACAAATAGACTTCAGGCTCCTCTTCAACCTCCTTAACAAACTCCTTCAAAGTCAACAGAGTTTTCAATTCCTCAATCTCCTCCAGCTTGCTCTCCTTCTGTTGTTGCTTCTTGGGAACCAAAGTGATTTTAGTACCCTCGAACATGAAACTGTAACTATTAGCACGACCATCATGTTGAACTGATCTATCAAACTGCCATGGTCTGCCCAACAACAGATGACATACGTCCATATCTACAACGTCACACCAAATTTCATCTTTGTACTTCTTCCCAATGGAAAAATTCACACAAGCCCTTCGACACACCTTCACTTCACCACCCTTCCTTAACCATGCTAGCTTGTACGGTTTAGGATGTTTCTCAGTTTTCAAGTTCAACTTCTTCACAGCCTCGTTAGAAATAATATTATCGCAACTTCCAGCATCAATGACGAACTTGCAAACCTTTCCCAGAATAGTGCATGTCGACTGAAAAATATTGCTTCTCAACCAACTAAAATCCTCCTCTTGCTTTGGTGTAAGACATGACCTCCTCATCATAAGATTACAACCTTCATCTCCAGACAATTCTTCTTCCTCCTCAACATAAGGTGCATTTGAACATTCTGCCTCCTCACCATCATCCTCCTCCACTTCTGCAACCATTGCTCTCTTCTTTGGCTTCGGACATTCATTGCTTTTATGACCCAACTCCTGACAATTATAACATTTGAAACCACTGCTAACCTTCGCCTTCTCAGCCTCCTTTACCACTGGCTTGGTAACAGGTTTAGGAACATTAGAACTTCCACCAACACCCCTTGCTTGATTATTGGAATTAGTAAACGCACCACCTCCACGCCTTCCTTGTTTTTCCCAAGCTAACGCCTTCTGATGTGCCTCTGCTACAGATCTTGGATCAAACATATTAACCATATCCTGGATCTGCATTCTCAATCCCCCAATGAATCTAGCAGTTAACTGTTCTTCGGTTTCCATAATATCATTCCTGGCAATGAGTTGGTAAAATTCATCAGCATAATCACTAACAGATTTCGTCCCTTGCCTCAGATTCTGCAACCTCTGGTACATAAGTGATTGATAGTTGTAAGGTAAGAAAGTAGATCTCATCAACTTCTTCATCTTATCCCACTCAACAACCTTCGACTTCCCCATCCGTTCTCGTGTAAGTTTAGTTTGCTGCCACCATGCCAATGCTCTTCCCCTCAATCTAGTAGCAACCAACTTCACTCGACGATTCTCCGGCACTTCCTTGAAATCAAAGATTTCTTCAACATTAGATAACCAATCAAGAAATTCTTCTGCTACCATCCCTCCTTTAAATTCTGGAATTTCCATCTTCATACCCGATTCCCAATGTCGATCATCTTCAACATCCCGATAAGAATTTCGAATTTGGTCTCGATCTCGATAATGAATACTAGTTCTATCACCCTCTTCAACAAAATCAAAGGTACGCCTACATCGATCTCGACCATTATCATCCCTTCGTTCATGCATGCTTCTTTGACTATGTCTCTCTTCATCTCTATAGGCTTCATTGTCAAATTCATGTTGACTTCTTCTCTCTTCATGTGCATAGTCACGATGATCTCATCGTGATGAAATTGATGTTTCTCTTCTATCTCTAAAAGAATGTGGTGATGCCCTCCTTGCTTCCGTAACCGATGGCGAAACTCGGTTTCCTCCATGGTTCGAGTTTGGTGATCTCCTCCTTTGATTCAAGTCATTCATCAATTTCCCCAATTTTCCAATGCCTTCATCGAACTTCTCATTAATACGTTGTTCCAAAAGCTCGGCTTCTTCTCTTCGATACAAAGCTTCAACGTTTTGATGACGATTAGCTCTCCTTGGTGGCATGATTGGAAAACTTCACAAACACTTCAACAAACAACAATAAGTCACGGCTTTAACTTCAAAACCCTTCACAAGGCTCGGCTACTTCCCACAAGTATACACGGCCTTCAACCTCAAATTCAAACACTTTCAACACTTTGATCCAAAATGGAATGGATCGAAAGTTCTCCCTCTTGTTGCAACTTCAATATGAACACGATGAACAACTTCAAACTTCAACTTCAAATATTTGGCTCCAAGAATCAACTTAGCTATGATTGGCTAAGTATGGCTCTGATACCAAACTGACGCAGCGGATAAATCGAAATGAACTTCAATCGATGGAATGTAGCGATCGATGGAATGAAGATACCGAAATGCCCAAATTCGTTGATCCGAAGATACCGAATTCTAGCTATCTCAAACACGTTGATAGCGCACTATACCGTGTTCAAAGATCTACAATTCTTCGTACGTTGATCTAGCGCACTAGATTCCGTGAATCGGCTTCAACAAACGTGGATTCGAGCGCACTCGAATGACGTAAGTGGAGATAGGAGATTACGCTCAACTACCAATTAGAGAAGAAAGCACAAAGCAATCAACAAGAAATTTTATTTCCAAAAAATCAACCTACAAATGACGCAACACGGCTATTTATAGCGTTTTACAACTGTCTCCATAAGTCGTGGACGACTCATAACATACGACTCATCATAAGTCGTTAACGACTTAGCAACACAACATACCTATGTACGTCACACGACTTACCACTCATTGAGTCGGCACCGACTCATTCCCAAGCACGACCCAACTCCTAAAGGCACAACCTGGACAGCGGCGACTCACCAACACACGGCTTAAACGACTCAACTCCAACGCTTTAAGACACAAGGAAATGCAACAGACAGCGACTCACGACTTATATTACAACACATACATACACGACCCCAAAATGATACGACTTAAGAAAGTACGCGACTCAATACAAGACCGACTCAAGACTTCACCGACTCAATACATGACCGACTCAAGACTTTCCCGACTCAACATACTTCCAACGACTCAAGCTCCCAAGCTTCCTTGTGGCAGATCCCTTCAACCGAGTCAACTCCGAACGACTCATCTAGGTCGTAACCCGTCCCCGCCTTATGGCCTTCAATTACTGAACTTCCCTTTTGCTTCTTGATGAGTCGTGGACGACTCATGGCCATGCAGTTAGGTCGTGTACGACTCATCACTCCAGAACTATTTAAACTCCCATTGAGTCGTAACTCGTGTCCTTCCTCTGACTCAAGATCTTTACTTGCTGAAACTTTATCCTTCTTCATGTTAAGTCGTAAACGACTTATGGATGAGCCGTTGAGTCGTGTGCGACTCATCAAGCACGAACGACTTAAGCTGTTAAGAGTTGCCACTTTCCCATATGACTCCTTTACCTGAGTCGTGCACGCCTTACGGGTTAAACCCGAAACTCCTTTAGATCGTGCTACATCAATGTTAAATAAGAAAATGAAAAACAATAATAACACCGAGAGAATCTAGAAGCAAGATTTTCAGTTTTGATCAATCTCATTTAGTCATATATGTTTTTGGACTGATTTATTGTTTGTTTTTTAATTTTCAGAGTATCTGTTAAATTGTCAATTTTAAATAAACAAAGCAAATTCACAATAATAACAATATAAGCATCTTCATAATATCATTTTTTTACTGAATTATTGTGATATATGCTTGCACTGGATATGTTATTATTCAATTTAATAAATTTGGTTTGCATACAATAAAAATGCAGCGGATGCCAAATTACATTGGGTTTCATGCTATATGTTTGCAGAATGTGCTAATGATAATTCTTTAACTCATAGTGTATTATTTTGTTCTCAGATTGCAGTCTCCATAATTGATTACTACAGAAGAAGAGGAGAAAAAAAAATTACATCTTAGGAACTTAGACTTCGCCTTGCCAAAAGACTACATAGATCTGTATTTTGGTTAATATTCTTTTTATTCCAGACTTCACCAGTTACATTCTCTAAGTTTAGCTTATCAGTATTTCTTTCTTGCGTTGACGAGGGTGCCAAGGCCCTACAAATAGTAATATAAACTGAATTAATATCAAAATGTAAACCATACATTGGCTTTCTAAAATTTTATGTGTGTTTGCGCATGCATCTGTGTGCGTAGCTTATCAGTTTTTTTTCTAAAATTATATTATGTGTTTGCGCACGCATCTGTGTGCGTAGCTTATCAAAATTAGCCAAACTAACCATTAGGGATGCTTGCCTAATGCAATAGAGCCCAATAAAACTCTCAAAAGACCATTTTATTCGGATACACAATATAATTTCCCCATGAGAATCTCTTCAAAACTCGTCATCCTCTACAACTTCGATTCTACCTCTCCGAACAAGTCTCAACTCATTTTCCACTGGAAAATATCTATTCTCCCTAAAATATCTATTTTCTTCTATTTATTTCAACTCATTTCCTAAAATAACCATGTCTAAACTCTAAACCTTAACTCATCTTTCCTAACCAACACCAATCTGACAGCACTGCATCCTTTCAATCACTAACGCTGCTTGTACCAGCATCGTCATCGCCAAAGCCACCTGTAGATCAACCCTAAATTTTGTACTCCACTAATCCATTATAAAAGGTATTTAATGTTCCTATTTAGTTTTTTGATATTATTATTGATTGATTTTGATTGTAGATATTTTACTTTTTGTGACAGGGCGTCAAATTATTAATTTTCACTGTCAATTTTCATTTTGTAGCAAAAACAATGGGTCCACAATGGTTCATTTTAATATACATATTTTGTTAAATATTTTTCTAAATTGTCATTCTGATAGAAACTGCGAAATAGTTTGAATTTGATGTGCACAATAAGTTATTAGTCTCCCACAACCTAATACTTATATGTTCCTCATTTGAATTTCGATAAATTATACTTTTTCATTCTATTTTATTACTCCAAAATATTAAAATGAATGTTTTATTTGATTTGAGAATGTATTGGCATTGATTATTTACATTTTGGTGATGTAGAAAAACATATATGGTAAGAACCATTGGATTTGCAACCTAATGCTTACACTATATGTTTCTCATATGAATTTGGATAAATTGTACTTTTCATTCTATCACTCCAAAATACTAAAATGAATGTTTTGTGTGACTTGAATACGTATTTAACATTGATCATTTGAATTCCGGTATTGTAGAAAAGGATATATATGGTAATAACCATTGGATTTGCAATAAACATATACGGGGATTTTATGTATTGGTATCACGTGCAAATTTGAGCACACGAGTTTTGACAATGAAACTGAAAAATAAACAGGGTAGCGTTCTTATTGTTAAATTTCTGACCATTGTAAAACCATAATTACACCATTCATCCTATACCCAGAATTTCTTTTCTGTGATATGTACTGTGAATCGTCTTAGATTTGAATCTGTAAGGTTCATTTGTTTGCTCATCTTTTAGTTCTAAGGTGTGTGTGTATATATATATATATATCTTATTTTTTAACCTGAATTGGACTCATTAGTAGATACCTGTTGTATGTTTACGTGTTAATTGATAGTACATAATGAAAAAGTATTAAGATGTTTTTTCAACTTCTGAAAACCTTTTATAATTTAAGCAACCTGCTAAATTGTATGATTTTCCGAATAGAGTCTGTGCTTCATGTGATGCCTGCATCAGTCAGTTAAACATTTGAATCTTAGAATAATATTTATTTTTTCTGTAGAAACCTCCACGGTTGGGTTTGAAGAGGAATCAAAGATCAATCCCTTCTATAACTATGTTATCTTGAGGTACGCTTCATATTCCATTATATTTTGATCAATTGGCATGTCCATACTCTATGTGATTTATTATGTACAGTGTTATTTGTAGAAATACGGTACTTTATTATTCACACAAAAATAAAAGTTTGAATGCAAATGAAACACCACCCCCAAATAGGAAAAACACTTAAAAACATACTACTAGAAAACAAAATTTGCCGCTATAGGGCGGTGGGGTATGTATTCATGCCTCATGAATTAATACGCATCAATGACTAAGCGGTTCCTAATAAACTACAATTTAAAGATAAAATACTTAAAAAGGACAATGTTGTAGAACCCTAGAACGGTAGATCCGTTGGTTCTACTTTGAATTTCGTTGCTTCCTCATCAGATCTGTGCTCTATTTCTTCAATTTCACATATGGAGGCCTGAAAGTGGTGTTTATCGGCGGTGAGTTCATGTTTGACATACAAATTCCTTCAAAAGCTCCAAGGATAAGATCCCTTTTACTCCACTCTTTACTAGACTTGTGTAATAATTGCATGCAATTAAGTATGATCAAATTTTACATATTTCTAAAATTTGGTAAAGTAACACTGTCTAATAAGTCAAATTATATGTATTAATTTAATGTGGATTTTTTAATATAGAGATTTCTATATACAATGGAAAATTAACATTAGCAAAATAGTGTTCAAAAATGAAAACCAGTTTAGAGGTTGGTAAGGGTGGAACTAATGTTCTTTCATTTAAAAGCTAAGTGGTTTATTAAAAAGAAGGGGGCATTTCGAGAATTGAACTCGGGACCTCTCGCACCCTAAGAAAGAATCATTCCACTAGACAAACTGCCCCAATGTAAATACCAAAATGTAAATCGTACACTGGCTTTCTAATTATTATATGTGTGTTTGTGCGCGCGTCTGTGTGTAGCTTATCAGTTTTTTCTTTCTTGCATTAATGAGGGCGCTAAGGCCATACAAATAGTACTATAAACTGAATTAATATTAAAACGTAAACTAGCTTTACGTATATATATATGTATACATATACATATACATATATATATATACACACATATACATATATACATATATATAGACACACACACTTATATATATATATATATATATATATATCTATGCACGCGTCTCCGTGAGAGAGAGAGAGGAAGGGAGACTAATCGTTGGACGAGAGTTGAATTCCGGGGGACATTCAATGGTTGATATATGTTGCATCACCACTTGCGCGTCATCTGTTTGCGTTTAAAGGATGCTTTTAATCATATAAGTTGGTTGATCTTTAATAAGGCGGTGTTTATATATTTTCCAAAACAAGGTAAAGATAATGGTTGTTAGTTGAACAATCATAGGTGTTAGTATTATTCGTTTTACCAGGTGAAAGATTGGATAATGTAGGTAACAACCCTTCATATGTAGCTTGGAGGATTGATGCATGGGAACAGATTCTTCCTGCAACGCTTCTGAATAAATGATGATTGAATAAATGATGATAGCTTAGGAGTAAGTGAGACTGTAACTTTGGCTAGAACAAACAGTAGGTATTTCAGATTGAGTGGAATGCAATGATCCAAAGATCGTCTACAGGTTGTAGCTTCTGAGTGTAAGATACCTCTACAATTGTGATGAATTTTGCTGCATTTGTATTACTTGACTTAGCATGGAGGGAGCAGATTATCATCTTAACTATGCTTGCTTTGTGAACTGCTTTCATCCAACTTATTAATGTTAGATATTTAGTATTGCTGATGCTCCTTCTTTAATATTTTTTGAGATTAATCCATTGCTTTCATTTATTTTTATCTTCAGCTCCCAACTCCATTAAACCTTTTTACTATGTTGATTTTAGGTGTTTCTTAAATCTTACTCACATGGCGATTGAAAGGTTCATATTCATTTCAATAAATAGATAGTTTAACAAACATGTAACGGTAATTTCTTCTCTCTTCTATTTTAATGAATCAAATCATGACTTATTTGTAATTACTAGAACCATTCATTGGATTAAGAAAATTATGGTGCAATTATTTTCATGTGCCATATGTGTTCTAAAATTAGTAAAGGTTGTCTGCTTTCTATCCTACTAATAAGGTAACGTTTATAAATTCTTGACTTTAAAATCGGATTAGTATTTATTCATCGTTATACTCAATAAAATATGGAAACAAAACTATAGTTTTGTAATGAACTATACAACTAAAGTACATTCTTTCCTACATCACTCGTTCAACTAAAAAACTTACCAATTTACGAATGTGTATGCATGGATTTTCCTTTAGTTTGTGTGCGCTTGTGTGTGTATAATTTTTTCACATATGCATATCATTTTCAACACTCAATCACTAATCGATTTTGCAATCAATTTTCTTTAATATTTTTAATTTCTATTTGCGGAAGTTGTAAATAATCTTGTTAAACATATTATTTGAAATTCATGAAAATTTATAACCTTTTTTTTTAAATTTACAACCAAATAGTTGGTTTTTCCAATGTTGTGTTGTTTCATTAGCCAAACTGACCGTTAGGGAGGCTTGCCTAATGCAATAGAGCCAAATAAAACTCTCTAAAGACAATTTTATTCGGATACACAATATAATTTCCCCATGATAATCTCTTCAAAACTCGTCTTCCTCTACAACTCCGATTCCACCTCTCCGAACAAGTCTCAACTCATTTTTCACTTGAAAATATCCATTCTCCCAAAAATATATATTTTCTTCTATTTATTTCGACTTGTTTCCCAAAATAACCATTTCTAAACTCTAACCCTGAACTCATCTTTCCTAACCAACACCAATTTGACAACACTGCATCCTTTTAATCGCTAGCGCCCCTTATACCAGCGTTGCCATTACCGAAGCCATCCGCAGATCAACCCTAAATTTTTACCCCACTAATCCATTATGAATGGTATTTAATGTTCCTATTTAGGTTTTTGATATTATTATTGATTGATTTTTATTGTAGTGTATTTTACTTTTTGTGACAGGGCATCAAATTATTAATTTTCACTGTCGATTTTCATTTGTAGCAAAAACAATGGGTCCACAATGGTTCATTTTTATCTACATACTTGTTAAAATATTTTTCTAAATAGCCATTCTGATAGAAATTGTGAAATAGTTCGAATTTGATATGCACAATAAGTTTTTAGTCTCCCGCAACCTAATGCTTATATGTTCCTCATTTACATTTGGATAAATTTTACTTTCTTATTCTATTTTGTTACTCCAAAGTATTAAAATGAATGTTTTGTGTGATTTGAGAATGTATTGGCATTGATTATTTACATTTTAGTGATGTTGAAAAACATATATGGTAAGAACCATTGGATTTGCAACCTAATGCTTACACTATACGTTTCTCATATGAATTTGAATAAATTGTACTTTTCATTCTATTATTCCAAAATAATAAAATGAATGTTTTGTGTGACTTGAATACGTATTTAACATTGATTATCTAAATTCCGGTAATATAGAAAAAGATATACGGTAAGAACCATTGGATTTGCAATAAACATACGTAGGGATTTTACGTATTGGTATCACGTGCGAATTTGAGCACATAAATTTTGGCAATGAAACTGAAAAATAAACAGGGTAGCGTTCTTATTGTTAAATTTCTGACCATTGTAAAACCATAATTACACCATTCATCCTATACCCAGAATTTCTTTTCTGTGATATGTACTGTAAATCGTTTTAGATTCATTTGTTTGCTCATCTTTTAGTTTTAAGGTGTTTATATATCTTATTTTTTAACCTGAATTAGACTCATTAGTAGATAACTGTCGTATGTTTACGTGTTAATTGGTAGTACACAAGTGGCTCGTAATAAACTACACTTTAAAGATAAAATACTTAAAAAGGACAATGTTGTAGAACCCTAGAATGGCAGATCCGGTGATTCTACTTGGAATTTCGTTGCTTCCTCATCAAATCTGTGCTCTATTTCTTCAGTTTCACATATGAAGGCCTGAAAGTGGTGTTTATTGACGGCGAGTTCAAGTTTGACATACAAATTCCTTCAAAAGCCCCAAGGATAAGATCCCTTTTACTCCGCTCAATATTAGACTTGCGTACTAATTGCTTGCAATCAACTATGATCAAATTTTACATATTTCTAAAATCTGGTAAAGTAACACTGATTAATAAGTCAAATTATATGTATTAATTTAATTTAATGTGGATTTTTTAATATAGAGATGTCTATATATAATGGAAATTTAACACTAGGAACATACTGTTCAAAAGTGAAAACCAGTTTAGAGGTTGGTAAGGGTGGTACTAATGTTCTTTCATTTAAAATCTAAGTGATTTATTAAAAAAGGGGCATTCCGAGAATTGAATCGAGACCTCTCGCACCCTAAGCGAGAATAATCCACACATATTAGACTTAAATTGCTCAAAACAACAGACTGTTATTTTATATTTGGCAAAACTTAGTATATACAGTAAATAAATCAATCACAGAGTCACAGACACAGTAATACAACAATACGCAGCGGAATAGATAAAATAGTAGTTCATGAAGCTACTACAGAAACATCAGAGTCTAAAGCAAATACAACGGAAATCCCAAATACAAATAAATCTCTAATACATAAGAAAATGACAAGCCTGAACATAAATAACTGAAAATAACAGAAATAATCGAAAAGCTGAATAGATAAAGATAGACAGATAAAGATAGATCTCCAAGCAAAGCTCTAAGATCCAAAGGTGAATCTCAAATGCTGTGACATTCAGTCTGACCCGAGCATACAACAAAACACTAGAGTCAGGATTAACATTCTTATGCATGTAAATCAACTCAAATGAAATGTCCTAGTGAAATACAGTATAACTTAAAGGATGTTTCGGATTCCCATCTTTTATGGATCCATGGAACTATCTACATACATAATACAATGCGCTACATAGATAATGTCTACATTAAAGTAAAATATTAAAATAGCGTTAAGGCGTTACACATTTATTCCCCTCAACACATTTTATATAAATATCGTAGTCTATATAGATATTGTAAGCTCCACCAAACCGGTGTGATACTCAGGGAGCACTCCATAGGTATGATACAAACCAAAGTTGTAATGGGCTCGATAATGCATATGACAAGGCACGTGAGGCAATGTCCATTGTAGGGTACTACCGTTCTGCAGAACCGAATTGGTGGTAACGTATAACAGCTACTATTGCTCACCTCGAGACACACTCCCATAATCAAAGGTGAACCCAACCAAATAATAGATATGGTTTCGAAGAACCATGCTCGATCGGAGATGCGACCTCACTTGGCCTGGGCATAACTTCTATTTTAGTCATATCAAGCTGACCTGAGGGGATCAAAGCTGCGTTCATACATCATTACAGAAACATTCGTCAAACCATCGTACTTCGTTTTGGATTCTCCACCGCATGTTAAAGTGGTTTTCGGTATTGGTAGAGAGTATGACAATATCCGATCCCAGTCTCTTTAACAACCAAACGCTTATTTTACACCTTGGTCATTTTATAAAACTACTTTTATAAACATTTAAATAAATCTAAAATTACAAATTTAAAAATCAATAATTAAATATCTAACTTCAAATATATTTAATTTTTAAAATATTCACCTAACCACCTTTAATCAAAATCAAGTACAAATTCATATCTAATAAAATCTTAAATCAATAAGTTTCAAATCAATTTTTATTTAAATTCAATTATTAAACAAATGAAATTACAAATCAACTTTAATTTATCTTTGCAACTTTTATTTGTTAAAGTTATTACAGAATCTATTTTAAAAATATTAATACAAATTTTAAATAAATATTAAAACATGTTATATATAATAATTAAATTTATTTTTCTTTATATTTACTAAATAAATTTTATTTTATCATACTCTATTTTATATTAAATCTTATTTTAAAGTTACAAGTAAAAGCTTATCATTTACATTTTCAAAACTGAACTTATAATTTTGAAATTTTCAAAACATATGATTTTAAAAATCTAATTTTTTTTTACACACATATTAAAATAAAAATCTTTATATTATATTTTTAAAATCAATATTTATTAAGCACATATTTTTTTAAGAATTTTGAAAATCATTTAAAAATAGACCAATGGTGTTCGCATATAATTTTATCCTATGTTAAAGTGATACAGATATTTTTCATTTCAATCCGCAGTAGTTTAACATTTATGGGTATATATCATTTCAACCGACAATTCCAAAATTCAAAATCAGTGAAGTCGCTTGGGTTTATCATTTCAATCCATAATGATTTTTCGTAATCTATAAGATCATTCGGGTATGTATCATTTCAACCCATAGTGATTTTCCTAACTAACATGGAACTTGCAGTGTGAGAACAATTAAATAATAATAAAATAGCATAACATATCACTGACAAGCATATTTCATCATTAATAATTTAAATATATACAACATGTTATGGTGTCATATGTCAATTAACATTGGTAAACAATTATTTTAAATATTAACATATCATATTTAACGATCAAATCATTAATCAATTCAAATTTAACAACATATTTCAATTATCATTTCATGTGAAATAAATTTACTAAACATATGAATGTCAATCGTGAGTGATCGCTCACCTTTCGAGGTCAGAGAAACAGCAAGAATAAGCAAACAGACACCGGTAAGCACACGAAAAGCGAAAAACGCGACAATGTTGCTGAAGTTCTCTGGACAGCAAGCACAAAAGCCAAGCAAGGAACTTGAAATCGATGAATCAAATGTATAATATACATTTATCTTTTTTTTTAAAAAATAGAGGAGGGCACTGCATGGAAGAGGGCGGAGGGTTGTGCTCGGGGTTCGGCTGCTGGGCATTCGAAGAGCGGAGGAAGCAAGGGTGTTGTTCGACGATGGGAAGGTGGCAAGACTGTGGTCTGCTAGGGGTGATGCAGTCGCTCGGGGCTGGTTGGCGTGCCGTGGGAAGCAAGGCCGAAGGGATGGCGGAAGGCGGGCTGATGGTTGATGGGAGACGAGGCGACGGAGGGTGCTTTGTTCGGTGTGGGCTGTGGAAGCAAGGTTGGTCGGAGGGGTGAAGGAAGGGGCGGGCTGCTTGGGTTTGCGGAGCGTGCCTTCTGTGAGGGGTAAGTTATGATGCATGCGTGCAGAGGTTCGGGGATGGCAGATAGGGTGGACAGTGGCTGCTCGAGTAGAGAGGGTTGGGTTGCGAGGCTGAGGGTAAAAGGCGGAGCTGCTGAGGGGGTTCGTATACTTGTTGGTGCTGGGTGGAAATTAGTTGCGAGGGGAGGAGTATGGGTGGCGTTCGGTGGGATGGCGGAGGAGGAGTGATGGGTGGTCGCGGCTGTAACATGGCGGGCTGAAGGTTGGAAGGGAAAAGTTCGGTAATAAAGAATGACGAGCACGAGCAGGGTTTTCTCAAAACCAATATGAACTTTATATTTTCTTATTAAGTTATGAACAGAACGAAAGAGAAGAGGCAGAGAAAAAGAAAATGAAGGACGAACCAGCAATATATTGAAACAATTGGGAATAGTGAAAGTCTGGAGTTGAATTTCTAAAATATACTGTAATGACCCGCTATTTTGAACCATTCAAATCGACAATAATCCATCGATAAAGTCCATAGAAACTTGATCCCACTTCCAAATGGGAATCTTAAGGGGTTGCAGCAATCCGACGGTCTTCTGGCGGTCAGCCGGCACTTCTACTAACATAGATGGAGATATCATACTTCATACTACTCCAATAATACAACCTCTTCATATTCTGAAACATCTTCACGTGTCTTGTCATATTTATCCCTCTACGAGCCTATTACAATTTTGGTTCAGAACAGTACAAATGTGTTAAGGTGGAACAATGTAAAGCCTTAACGCTATTTTGATATTTATTTTACTGATAGATATTATCTATTATAGTGTATACTATTAGATATATAAATAGTTTAATGGATCTTTAGGAGATGGAAAATCCCGTAACATCTTTAAATTATTGCACTCATATTTTGTGATATTAATTTAGCGTACATAAGAGTATTTTAGTTTTGATTTGAATGTTTTGTTTTTTCATTACACTCGAATCAGTCCTGAGGTTTTCAGCGTATTGAAGATTATTCTTTGGAGGACAGAAACGAAGATTTGATATATTGCTATTATTATTATCCTCTGCATCATGGTATATTACTGTATTGATTTTTATGCCTGATGTATATATATATAACTCAAATAAATGTATATAGATTATAATCAAATGTATAGTAAACAGCTTCATGAACTGTTATTGGATCATTATATTTTATCTTTTCCTCTATGTGATTCTATGTTTGTTTTCTTCTTCTTTTTATTCTTTTTCTTAATTAACCCCGTTGATTATCTATGTTCCGGATTGTTTAAGTTTGACATATGTGTATTATTGTCGATTTAAACCTTTCAAAATGTCGGTTGTCACACATATAAGAATTGATCTACAACAATGTAATTTAACATTATACAGAAGTACATAATATTCTCGCTTACCTTTTTTCATTTCAAATCTCCGTATCTAATCCTTGTTATTCCATTTTGACTCCCTTTTCTTCCTATTTGAATATATACCGCAAGCATATGCAGATCTATTAGAAATCTAGATTAGAAAAGAGATTTGTATTTAAGATCCGAATTTGTGGTTTACCTCGGCTTTGACGCTTTGATTTGACTCTATTTCTTTTCTCTGTCATCTTCTACAATTCTCCAAATGCGCATATACGTATAACTAGAAATAATTTAAGAACTTAGAAATTTGTGGAGGAGAAAATGGTAGAGCTTCCGCGTCCATTAGAAAATATGACTTTGGAAGTTTAGGGTCTAGGTCGGTATTTATAGGGTTCAAATCAATATAAACTGTTTTAGACCCGGGCCGTTTTGGCATAATTACTATCTTTTTAACACTGGCCACTATCGACCGCATGCCCTTCACGTTCGTTTGCTCCCGCTTGACCATGGTGCATCCTGGGTCGACCATGTACCTGTTAATTTGGCGTTGTTCGACTTTTGTTATTTAATTACTTATTTAACCATCGTTAATATTTATTTCCCGTTAACGTTTTCTTAACAACTAAGTTAGCGTTAAGTGTCCGTTAAGTTTAACTGTTTGTAATTAACATTAGTTAATTATTATTTGTCTTATTAATTTATATATTTATTTCCAATTCTAAACTTTCAAACGTCAATAACTTTTTTCTTTTGAATATCGATCGAAAAGCTTTATACATAAAAATTAATCAGAAAATCGGCAGGAACTAAGTGATCCACGTTTCGTTGCCAATTTCTGGCCTATATAAAAATTCTATTTTTCGGCGTTGTTATTTATTAATTAATCATTTTAAAATTAATTATCGTTAAGATTGCTGGATGTTACAATTATTTAAATTCCAAAATTTCCAAAGTTTTAAGATCAGAATGAGTAAACCATGACCAATAAAAATTTCATAGTATTATCATAGTAAATGAAAAATAATAATTTAATCTGCTGTTATAAATAATACAACATGAATAAATCTTTGCACAAAATTGTTAATTAAATAAGTTTTAGTTTGTCTTCCTGAAATTTTTTCAGTAGTTTTTTTACTACATTTTTGTATACCCTGTGGGTTTAATGTTCTGGAAAATTAATCAAACCGATCGTCAAAGTTTTATTTTGAAGATTATTTTACCGGTTTTGACCTATTTTTGGTGACTTTATATTTCAGGGGTTCTTTCCTTGTTGGTTCTCATCAGTAATAAAACTAGTAAAAGCCGATTTAATATAATTTGAAGTTAATATCAAATTGAGGTGTTTCGAGGGATTATAATATTTCTTCAGTTATACTCCTATTAATTATATTGTAAAATTAATCTTCACAATTAAAACTAAATTAGAAAATTATCATGTTAAGGAGCTCTTGCTCAAGTGATTAGAGATATGTCCCTCTATACAAAGTATCAATCTTTTTATTAAAAAAAGTTACAAGAATGAATATATAATTTTATTGAGTTGCTAAAAGCATTCAGTGAGAGAAAGAGAAGGTATTAAGCTGCATGTTTATTTATTAAACATGATTAAAATTTAATATGGTATTAGGAAGCACGTTTTGGGATGTTTTTAGCACCATATTGAATTTGCTTTCGAGGTGAAATGTTATGCTTGTTGGTTTATAATACCAATCAATTAAAACCTCTTAACTCTCAAAACCCTCTCAGTTGCTACTACAAAATTCCCAAAAAAAATTCTTCTTCAGGAAATTCCTTCAGATTTTAAGGTAGTATTTGGTTTAAAAACGAATATTGCATTTTCGATTTTCGATATGCATCTCAAATATGAGAAGAATGAAGAGACTGCCGTGAGAATGAAAGAAAGACGGATGAGAGAACAAAGGGGATAAAGAAAGAGACGACGGAAGAATGGATTGTTTCACTTGCTTGTGTTGTTTTTCAAAACATAGAAAATTAAAAAAAAAATTGTTTTCTATTTCGTATGTTAACTTTGTTTTCTAAGTTGGTCGTTCAACAATATACATACGTCATGTGCACTTTTATATGAACGAAAACTCAAAATTAAAAACAACAAACCAAACACTACTTAAACAATTTATCCCGTTCGCTTTCACTCGTCTTCAAAACACCTCTGTCGGTTGCTTTTCTGATTGGTACTTCCTGATCCAGTCTCAACATATGAAAAATTGATGTCCTTTCGGACTAGAATTCTTCATCCGAGAGCAGAGTGGAAGGAAATGATAGGTTAGATGGAAACTTGTGACTCCATGGTTTAAGATACCGTGGAAAACTTATAAGACCATGCTTGATATTCTGCAAAATAAATCTAAGCTGGAAGCACCGTATACTATACTGTAAGTTACTTCTACTTTTACAATTGGAAATGTGGAAAATAAATCCGACCAAGAGAGATAATGTTCCACTTTGTATATATGGTTCTACTTATGTAGAATATTTAAGGTTAACTATTCCATGTAAGAAACTTACAATTTTTTATTTAATATATTATAACTAGTATGTTTACTCTCTAAGTCCATTTACATGGTTTCTGTTGCATTGTTGCTAAAGTACAGTCTATTTCGTAGCTCAGCCTCATATGCAACTAAGTGATATTCCTTTTTGATCTTAGGTTATAATCATGATCGATCGTATGGGGAACCTACCAAACCCAAGCCCGAGTACTTGGAAAACTCCTCAAGTTAAATGAAATATGAGAAGAAGAAAAAAAAATCGCCCAATTGTTTATATGGTACAATATAATTAAATGTTTAGTGAAACATCAATACCCAAATGGCTGATGAGTTCTTTTAGTATAGCTGCCATAAGATCAATTCCTCTAACCAATATTTATTTGTATTTTAGAATCAATGTGAAAAGACGCTTAAAAAGATTTATTTGCATATGCTTCAACTTGTTAGTTCTTTAAAATCATGACCTCCAAAAATAACACATGGCTTGGAACCTAAATGCAAGAACAACCCTAGATATATTATAGACTCAACTGTATATAATGTTATGATTCTTCTAATCTACTTACGTTTATATTTATCCACCTTCCTAAATGGTGATTACATCATCACTTAATAAAGCGTATAATTTTATTTTAAGATTGTCATTTGTGAAATTACTTCTTTTGGTCCAGGGTTTACGTGAATTTTGTCCATCATATGCAGACAATGCACCCTAAATGCTAAGTTATGTTCTCGAATGATCATATTATATTTTGTGTAGTCTGCCTTTATGACCTTAATATGATCTTTCTTTCATTTTTCCACTTTTAATCTACTTAACCGATGAAATTCTTTTTTTCTTCTTGGAACAAGCATTAGTTAGTTATAGTACACATAGATTGTTATTGTTATTTGGATTCTCACGGTACTTCATCCTTGGAAGATTGCATTACTGAGTTTGAACATGTTAATTATCACAATTTTTAAAACAAATAACAATCCCATGCCTTATTTCTAACATATATTCAAATTTTTTCCCAAAACTTCCAAAATATCATTAATTGTAAGGTAAAATATATTGGTATTCAACAGTAAATTATGTTTTCATATTTCATAGATGGTGTTCTCATTACTGCATGTAAGTAAACAACGTTATCAGTGCATTGCAAGTTATGGAAGAATTTTTAATGTAACAGTTTATAGCTGTATCTTTACAAACTTAATTTTATTTAAAAATCATAGAACAAGCCAACCATATGTGTTTCTTTTAAGCAACCATTTCTGCAATATGTAGTTCGTGGCTGTTCGAAATAGCACGACGGCTTTCACAACATTATTTTATCAAGATAGGTGAGCTTTCATATTTGATTGTCTTTTTGGTTGACGATTCTTCAGATCAAGGTTTTCTCCAATTCGTTTGGTTTTAATTATTTTAGTTTGCATGCATTCCCTTTTGTAAATAATACTGTTGATGAAAAGAAATTAGAAATGAGTGAAGTGGAAAAATTTAGAAGGCTGAACTATTTTGTTTCAGATTCTTGCCTTACTCAGTACAAAACAACAGCTGCTAATATATATAGCTTTCATTACATATGACCAGTCAAAACAAAAGACATTTATCCTTTCAAGTGTATTAATAAGATGACTTTTCATAGTTCATGAACCTTGGAATATGCAAAGTTGGTTTAATTTTCCAATAATGCCTCCCGTAAACCAAATTTGCTTTTGATTCCCAGTGCAACAACATTTTTTTTGAAAAATCGGTCCTCCGAGTGGCTTTGTAAAGATATCACCAATTTGTTCTTCACTTCGACTGTATTCCAGGTTGATATCTCCTTTAGCAACAAGCTCTCTCAAGAAATGGAATCACAAACGAATATGCTTCATTTTTCCATGCAAGACTGGATCTTTTGAGACCGAAATAGTAGCACTATTGTCACAATATAAGATGGTAGCATCAGTTTGTTTGTAATTCAAATTTTCCAAAATTCCTACCAGCCATAAGGTTTGACATCCAGCCAAAGATGCTGCAATGTATTCGACTTCGGTTGTAGAAAGAGCTACGACGGGTTGATTTTTTGAACACCACAATATAATTCCACTTCCAAGGTTGAAAGCATAACCTGAAGTGCTTCTTGAATCATTAATACTTCCACCAAAATCACTATCAGTGTACCCAACAAGCTTCACAGGCACACGAGCTTCATAGAATATACCATGATCAATGGCTCCCTTATGTATCGCAAAATTCTTTTGGCAGCTTCCCAATGGTTTGAATATGGTTTCTCCACAAACCTGCTAATCAAACTTACAGCGTACATGATATCGGGCCTTGTAGCTGTGAGATACATTAGATTTCCAACTAGGCTTCGAAACAAAGTTGGTTCCACAAGTTTTCCTTCACGGTTCTTACTTAGTTTCAAACCTGTGATGCAAGGAGTTGAAACAGGATTTGCATTCTTCATGTTGAATTTTTTTAATACATCTGTTGCATATTTTTCTTGTGAGATGAGTATGCCATTTTTCATTTGCTGCACATTAATCCCCAGAAAATGATGTAATTCTCCTAAATCAGTCATCTCGAATTCATTCATCATTGTATTTTTGAATCTTGATAGCATCTCCACATCATCTCCGGTAAAAATGAGATCATCAACATATAGACTCACAATCATGAAGCCTCCTGTTAAATTTCTTTTGAAATAAAGGGTGTGTTTAAAAGGACATCTCTCAAAGCCATATTTTGTATAAAAAAATCATTGATTCGATCGTACCATGCACAAGGAAATTGTTTCAGTCCATATAGTGCCTTTCGCAACCTATACACTTTTTCTTCTTCTCCTTTTTTCACAGAACCAGGAGCTTGTTCAAGATAAATTTCATCTTGAAGAAAGCCATTTAAGAAAGCTTATTTTACATCCATTTTCTATATTTTCCAACCATTTTGAGTAGCAAGAGAGATTACTAATCGAACTATATCAAGCTTAGAAGCAAGAGCAAATATCTCATTGAAATTCTCACCTTCCTTTTGCTTTTATCCCTTCGCCACCAATCGGGCTTTATGCTTGTTGATAGAACTATCAAGATTTGTTTTGGTCTTGAACACCCACTTCAGACCAATGGCAGATTTGTGTGAAGGTAAGGAGGTAAGTTCACAAGTATTATTTTTCTCAATAGACTTAATTTCTTCTTGCATTGCATGAACCCATTTTTATCATGTGATGCTTCATCAAAAGTGACAGGATCTTCTCCAGCATACAACGCAAAATATACATGGTCCGTTGAAGCCACTTCTTCAGTTGCATCATAAATTTCTCTCAGAGTTCTTGTTCTTCTCGGCGGTGAGTCTTGTTGTTCTTCAGCCCTATTATTTTCAATTTGATTTTGTTCAACACCTATATCAGCATCTTTCTCCAAAGGTTCTTCTTCTTCAAAATTAATAGTTTACCATCCGGGTAATTTTGAGGAGTCTAAAAAGTCATAGCATCTACTTTCATCAAAACAAACATCCCTGCTAATCGCAATCTTCTTTGATTTTGGGTTGTAAAGCTTGTAAGCTTTAGTTCTTTGGCTATAACCAATAAAATGCACTTCTCAGATTTGTCATCAAGCTTTGATCTCAAAGTATTTGGAATATGAGAAAATGCAAGACAACCAAAAGTTCTCAAATGGCAAACATTTGGTTTTTTACCATACCAAACTTCATTTGGAGTAGAATCAACCAAGTTCTTTGTTGGTGACCTATTAAGCAAATAAACAGCACATGACACTGCTTCAGCCCAAAAACATGCTGGCAGGTATTTCTTCTTCAACATACATCTCACCATATTCATTATTGTCCGATTCTTCTGCTCCGCGACTCTTTTTTGTTGGGGTGAGTACCTGGCAGTTAACTCATGGCGGATTCCATGATTTTGGCAAAATTCTTCAAACTGAGAAGACATGTATTCTCCTCCACGATCACTCCTTAAATTTTTTATTTGATAACCAGAATACTTTACAACTTGAAATTTGAACTCTTTGAAGCAAGAGAAGGCCTCTGATTTTTCTTTGACACAGTAAACCCAAAATTTTCTTGTGTAATCATCACCAAATAGCAAGAAGTATCTGCTACCTCCAAGTGACGGTACTTGCATCGGTCCACAAATAACGATATGGACAAGTTCCAAAGGTGATTGTGAATGCCACTTAGATTTTGATGGGAATGATTCACGGTGTTGCTTACCTAATTGGCATTCCTCGCAGACAATATTAATCACTTCAAGTTTAGGCAATCCTTGCACAATATCTCTTGAGGATAATTCTTCCAAACTCTAAAAATTGAGATGCCCAAACCTATCATGCCATATCTTGGAAACTTCATTAAGAGAAGCAGCAAGAAAGCACGTACCATTGATAACATCAAGCTTGATAGGGAACAAATTATTTGATCCTAAAGCAATTTTTGCAATGTGTTGGTTGTTCTTTCTCATAGTGCAGATGTCTCCAGCAAATTGGAAATCAAATCCTTTCCATAGTAAGTTACCAACGCTGAGGAGATTACTCGGCAAACTTGGTACGTAAAGTACCTCTGACATTTTCTCAATTTCTCCTGTCTTTGTTTTTAAAGCTATCTCACCAACACCTTTGATTTTGTATGACTTTACATGTCCAATAGTAACTTCACCACTGTTAGCTTCCACAAGAGTAGAGAACAAGTTTTTATTTCCTAACATGTGTCTACTTGCTCCACTATCCAAATACCATATATTTTCAACACTTCCATCTGATGCAAGTAGAAAAGTTTCAGATTTTTCACCTTCATTTTGATGCATAAAACCAACCACAGGTTTCTTTTCCGGGTGTTTCTCCCAACAATCATATTCTTTATGTCCAGGCTTATGACAATAGTTACACTCAAAATAAGGTTTCGTACCTTTGTAAGTACTCCGTCCTTTACCTCTCTGAGGATTGTGGAATGATGATTTCTCCCCTCGTTTGGGCTGTTTATTTCTCTAATTATGGACATAATGATTTGAGGAATATTTTCCTCCACAGCCTCTGCCATGTCCATGGAAAGACCCCTGTCCTTTTGTGGGTGTGAATTTAGACTTTAGCGCTTGTTCATGAGAAGAATTAGATCGAGTGCTTCTCTGTAGAATTCTAGCCTCATGAGCTTCCAATCTTCCTTGCAGACCTTCAAGAGACATTAGAGAAAGATCACTTGATTCTTCAATGGCAACCACAACATGATCAAATTTAATTGGCAAGCTTCGTAGAACTTTCTTGACCGTCCTTTGAGTCTCCACAACTTCCCCATTCAAAGCCATTTGATTAACGATGGATGAGAGACGGGTGAAATATTCTGATATCTTTTCATTTTCTTTCGTCTCAATTTTTTCGAATTCAGCCCGCAGCGATTGCAAACAGAACTTTTTTACTTGATCATGTCCGGAGTATGTCGTATCCAATATTCTCCGTGCTTCGTGAGCACCGTCAACTATTTTTGTTGAGTTTGCTCCTAATAAAAGGAGATGGTAAGCTTTTTTGAGAATTCACATTTGTAGTTTTAAGTATTGAGTCATGTTATAAGAAAAATGTGGTACATAATGTAAAAATGACAATGTATGTTATCCTATACTACTATTTTATATGTACGATGCACTTTTGTCACATATCAACATGTTTTTCTTAGCATTAATAGTTAGTGAAAGGGACTATGCTTCTCATTGGAATACTGACATTGCTGTAGCGATCCTGACTCGACCTTCGAAAATGGGCATCGAATACGACACTCGTATTCAAATGCCGCAGATTCAAACGTCGAATCTAGCTCGCTGGAGCTTATAACATATTAAGTACAATACAGCGGAAGAAATGAAATAATACATTTGATATACAGTATTTGATACAATATCTGATACAACTGAATACAATAGAATGATACAATACTATCAGAGATACAAGAAATAGCAGCGGAAAGATAATGTCTTCAATGCCAACCTCCAAGAACTCCATCTTCAATCCAAAGCTAGCTCGAACCCTCATCAAGTTGCACAAAGATAAGCAAGACTGGTCGCGAATGCTGAAGTGTAGCAAATGCGATCCACAAATCCAAAGAGCTTTAATGGCTATCGAATCAATTCCTACTATTCGACTATCTGAAAAACCCAACTCTAGACTGCCCGTGTGGAAAATAGTGGGCACCCAGAGTTTAGGAAAGGAATAATAAACTCCAGGTTAGTCTTGGGACTGGTATGAGGAAAAAAAATAGTTTACCTTTAAAACAAACAACAAAGCTTTTAAAATTTCAAATCCGCAATGCTTTTTGGAAAATGAAGCTACAATAAGGCCTCTCGCCACACACACCATGCAAACGCAGAATTGGAGAACATTTCTCCTTATGATAGTCAAAAATGCTTGATACGCGAAAACCATTTTGATATTATTATTAGTGCATAGTGGAAAAACATTTCAAAAGTACAATATTAATCCTAGCCAGCATACAACATTTCGTCGTATGCCTACTATAGGTACCATGTTCAATAGCAGGTTACCGCCACATTCCATGGCAGGTTATACAACAAAAATCGTACATGGCGCGTATTGTTTTGATTGGATTTTCCAACAAATGGTCAGGCTAAGGAACTTCCTATTGCCCCATGGGAACGCCTCTGGAGGGACGCGCCGAGAACCTACCCGGCTCTCTGCTAACACAACGCCGGCTACCCCTTTTCCGGGGAGTAAAACCTAAGATTTATCACCCCCAGTCCTTTGGGACCTTTATCCGAGGATCCTCTACACCAACATCACACAGTAATAAATGTACTATAGTGCCCACATGAGTAAGTATCTAGGCTCCATACCATGATACCACCCTTTTCCAGAAGGAATGGTCATAATCTAACGGAGCTACCCATGAAACCTTGCCGCATCTTCCCTGTTTCGACCATTACCGGTTTTTGAGGTTCGATGAGGTCTCGTCCACAAAGCTATGCTTTTTCACAAAGCCATGCTTTGATCAATAAATGATCAGCAGCACTTCGTATGCCACATTACCAAATTGGGAATGTATCACTAGTTACCATCAACTACATAACCTCTGAGCTCGTACGTCTTAGAGAAGGGTGTTAAGCTAAGAGAATAAATCTCCGCCACCAAAAAGAAATGTATTTGATAGAAACAGGTTTAACATCTCAAAGTATAATGTCAGACACACATCCATACAAGTCTGTTCCAGGTTCGAACAGAACCAAAGGCACTTTCGAAGAAGCCCTTGCAATCCGGGTATTCACAATCCCGATCAGACTTCCCATCACTTAGGAAATCTCTATACCGGTGCGACTCAGTGTAGAGACAATCGACGGGTTATCCTTTCGTTCTCGAAAATACCCGGTCTTCACCACCGGTCTTCAAATGCTATCTATGACGACGTATCATTATTCGGAATGGGTTATATGACACAAGGTCCTCTCTCGGCTAAACTGAATAATGAGCGCAATATTTAAAAACATATGAATATTGAGATTTCAGTTAAGTCACAACTTGTTATCCAAAACCTTTCTTTAAATGGTTTAAACAAATTACCATTTCAAATCTTTTAAACAAAAAGATTTATTTCACAAAGTTCACCAATTTTCCACAAAGGTTCATTCACGGCTTTTCAAAACAATTCCATTTCAAACTGGATTAACTTATCCAATCTTTAAATTAAAGATTTAATTTACAAATTTTCAAACTATTTTCGATTCAATTTATTTTATATGAAAGATATACCATTTAAAACTCTCTTCGGTTTCAAAACAAGGTTTAATAGTCTTTCACATAAGTTAAAGCCATTTAAGTAAAAACTTGGGTTTAAATTTAAGTTCCCAAATAATGCTTTTAAATGGTTTTAAAAACCCATATAAACATCTTTATAACTTGTATAATATTTTAAACCATAATTCCCTAATTATTGAATTCAATTTCAAATATTGAGTTCAAATTTAAATCAAATTATCTAATTTTCAAAACTTTATTAAGTTATTAAAAACAACTTTTATTTTTGAAACTCATTTTCAAAAGCTTTAGATTCCAATTCCAAAACTATTTTGGATTCAAAAATTCAATCTTTAAAATTTGTTAAAAATTCGTGACTTAACCAATTTCCTTGTGCAATCCATATCTGTGTGTGTATAGTGTGATCCAGGGGTTTTACACAATGGTGCAACAACATCAATCATCATGGATTCAATCATATCAATATCGATATGCGGTATATCCTATAACGCTTATCTATATACACAGATTCACAGATAAATGAGTTACATCACGAATGAATAAATTACATCATAGTTTACAGCACAAATCAGAATAATTTGTATCACAAAGCATCCCATATGAGGAATATCAACCATTCAAAAGAATATAAACATTCATAAGTAAGACTAATCATTTATTTGATTATTTAAATCAGATTAGTCACTAATCCTAGGTTAATTAATATTAATAAATTACAAATTATTCTTATTAATTATCCTTTAATTATTTTATTAATTAACCTTTAATAATAGATTAATTAACTTTTAATTATAAACTAATCATCCCTAAATCATTAAATGATTATCCTTTTATTAATTAAGCTTAATTGGTTACATTAATTAATTACTCCACAATTAATCATCATTTCCTAATCAACTTCACTAATTAATTGCAAATCTTTTTGATTAGTAATCATTTAATCACTTATTAATTAACCATTAACGATAAACAAATTAAATATTAATTAATAACTAATTCTTTAATTAATTATCCTTAAATTAATTACCTCAATTAATTAGTCAAATAAGTTTATCTTTATTTGAATTATTAGCACATCAATAATAATCCTTTAATTAATCATATTGATAAATTAATTGCCTACCTTAATAATTAATTACAAAATTCCATTTGAAAGCGTTAAAAAAAATGAAATACATAACATTTTTTTTAGAAACAAATCAATTTTTAAATATTCAACATAAAAATTTAAAATTTTGAAACTTTGTTAAAAACATATTAAATTTTCATTTTAACTTCTAAATCATGATTTATAAATTTGAAAAACTTGGTTGAATTCATCATTACCCTTTTAAACTTTCTTCACCCATCTACATTTGTTAAATCTTGTTTTAAACTTTTATATATAGTTTACACTTTGTTAAATATTTCCCCAAAATTCTAAAACCCTACTGACCCGAGCACAACATTAGTTTACCCGAGCTCGTCTTCGGGTAGTCTTCTCCTATCCGTTGCTTCGAGTTGTTTCACATGTTTCTTCGAGTTTGCTCCCGAGCCACCGTCATCTTCCTCAATCAACAGATATGCAACAATATTCGTGCACGTGCACGATCACCAAATCGACTTCCGACCGACGTCGTGGTCATCAACACACCGCCGACAATTTCTTCGGCCCACCAGACCATCCAAACCGACCAACTTCGCCAGTAAACAAAATTACGCTATTCGATCCACTTCCTGTAACCAAAACGCTTGAGCGAATCCCATCGCAAGATCACCTCAGGCCACCAACGACGTTGATACTTAGTTCAAAGCATCGCCTGTCTCCAAGGCTTCGATCGCCACCGGTCTCATGCATTCCGATCCACCATGGGCGAAACACGAATTCGGGATTCAATGATGACCAAAAACACACAAAAAACCCTAAATTCACATCAACTAACTTCGCCGAGTATCTGAAAATTTTATTTACCATTTTTCTAGTGATCATCAGTCCTCAAGCTACCCCCGACCCTAAGTTCGAGACCACACAACCTCGCGATCACCGAAATTTGCCAAGTTTTCAGTTTCCGTTCACCTTTCAAGATCTCCTGATTTAAAACTTTAAACATCACGATTTTACTTTCAAAATTCATATCTTACCAAGACATATCAGATTATGTAGATGAAACAGTGAATTATGGAAATAAAAATCTTAACATCTTAAGTATTTACTATAAGTCCTCTTTCTAGTTAAAACTACTTCCCAATTTTTTGTTCACAAGTATTTTCAAAACTAAAGTCTTGATTTTATTAACTATATTTTCCTTAAACAACTTAGACTAAGAGATAATAGAGGAAATGATTTTGGGGCTTTGAATTAGTTTGCATCTGAGAACAAGAACAGGGGAGGCTTACAGACACATATACACATCACATATGAACTGAGGTTCATGCAAGCACATATAAACAAAATTTTCACAACAAAATCCATAGATTCATCATACGCAGCAAAACAAAACAGATAAATTTTGATACGGGTGATGTTTTCTCACCTTTTCTTGTTGGAACAGAGCCTGAAAGTTGATTAAGCAGAGATCAGGCTTTAGATTTGCTTGTCACTTCCCTCTTTGATCAGTTTTGTATTCTTGTTTTTTTTCCAGGTTTACATCCCAGATTTTGAATTGCTTTCAGTCTTTGAATTTTACTTGTTTACTTGCTTAATTCCCAGATTTTCCTTGTTTTGGGTTATCATCCCCTCAGATTGAAAATGATAGAGTAAATTAAGGTTTTAATTGCTTCAAATACTTAATTTTTTTATTTTACTCATGAGTTTTCTTGAATTTACCTGAGAAATGACAGAGCAGAGGACAAAGAACAGAGAATGATTTTGTTTGATCTGGATCAGATTGCTTTACTTTAATCTTGTAACTTGATTGGTTCCAGATTTGAATTTTTTTTGGTTTGAATCTGATGTTTCTCAAGTTTAATCTGTTTCTTTGCTTTGAAACTTTGCTTGTTTGATCTATTGAAGTTGAGATTGATCTCAGGTTTGAAGATGTTAGCTGACCAGGTTTTGTTTTCAAGTTGAATCTGCATTTTAATTTCCAGGTTGAAGATGATTTCTTTTTTTTTCTCTGTTCCAGGTTGAAAGCTTTGATCTTTACTTTATCTACAGGTTTGCAAATAGATCTGGTTTTGTTGTTTTGTTTTCCATGTTTGTGGTTGCTTTAAACTTAATTTCTCGGATCTTAGAAGTTGAATGGCCTGATGTAATTTTTTTTTATAAAACCATTTTGATACTTGTTTATTTTCTTTATCCATGATCTACATTTGTCCAAATTTGCATTTTTATGTTTACACCCCTTAATTTAATTAGTTAAAGTTTTAGTTTTAAACCCTCATTCTCTTATGTTTACATGTGTATACAAACTATATTTTTTTTTCAACTCCTTTATTTCAAAAGATATACATACATACATACATACATATATATAAGCTTTTATATTTATTTGCATATATACTATTATATTCATCTTCAAGTATAAAAGAAAAGCATTTTAAAATTTTAATTAAATCTTACTTTATTCCAGATTTAATTTTTTATATTTTAAATCCTTAACTAATTTGTGAATTGATTTATCTTATGTGTATTTTATATTTGCATTCACACATTATATTTATACAACTTTTAAAATCCATTAAATTCAAATAGCTTTATATTATTTTCTATCTATATTCCTTTTTATAACTATTTATACAACTATAAGAAAATAATTCTTATCTATCTTACATTTTTTATTTATATATTAATATTTAAAAATATTCAATTTAATTTATGTTTAGGTCCTTAGTTAGTTTTGTATTTACAAATTTTATTTTCTTATGTATATTTACTATATGTATTTATGCTTTGTACAAGTATAAAATGTCAAATCTTGTACTTATTACTTATACAAATTTATATACAACTATATTTATTTTCAAAATATTTAAAATTGAATTCTAATCCAAAATACTATTTTATAATACATACTTTTAATTTATTCTGGAATCTTCTTATTTATTCCAAAATAAATCCAATTTGTTTTTAAGATATTCATTGTAAATAAATTAATTGAATTTCAAAATCAAACTTCCAATTATAATTCATTTGTATAACTAAATGAACATATATCTTATTAAATTTGATGAATTCAATTTCAATTTTATATTTCAAATGCAAATATATTCTAAATAAATTCACAATTAAATACAAAATTAAATTTGATTACCAATTTCTTTTTAAAATTTAATCCTAAATATTAAATCAATTATCAAATTATTTTTATCTAAAATTCAGGAATGTTACAATCGCCCTTTATAATTCTGCATGAATATTTGAGTTAATGACTGTAGATAACATTGGACATTTATAAAGAATAATTTTAAACTATAATTAGAAAAAGGGGAATATGTATGCTAAATGTTAAATAAGAAAATGAAAAGCATAAATGACACCGAGAGAATCTAGAAGAAAGATTTTCAGTTTTGATCAATCTCATTTAGTCATATATGTTTTTGGACTGATTTATTGTTTGTTTTTTATTTTTCATAGTATCTGTTAAATTGTCAATTTTAAATAAACAAAGCACATTTACAATAATAACAATATAAGCATCTTCATTATATCATTTTTTATACTAAATTATTGTGATATATGTTTGCACTGGATATGTTATTATTCAATTTAATAAATTTGGTTTGCATACAATAAAAAAGCACTGGATGCCAAATTGCATTGTGTTTCATGCTATATGTTTGCAGAATGTGTTAACGATAATTCTTTAAATCATAGTATACTATTTTGTTCTCAGATTGCAATCTTGATAGTTGATTACTATAGAAGAAGAAGGGAAAAATCACATCTTAGGAACTTGGATGTGATGCTACACCTCTATACCCATGTTGGCCACACTACGGGGTAATGCCGTCAACTAGCATGGAGAATTTGGCTATTGAGGAGCGACCATCTGTATAATTGCTTTGTACGAGTATCGATATGCCAGATAAAATATAACTTTTCATCTCAAGAGGAAATCCGACATACCGTCACAAACTCAAAGCTACTACACGGTGGCTATATATAATCTTCGGAAACAAATACAGAAATATCATAACACAAATCAGTCACAGAAGTTCATATCTCAAAGGCGGAAATAGATATGAATATCACACATAAAAGTGTATGTCAGAGTTGTGGTCTAACAAGATCCACAACATCACAAAATAGTAGTTACAAGTGCTACACAAAAGAATAAGTATACATCATGGAGTCTATATCTCAAATGTATACAACAAAATAAACTACTAATCTAAGTAGTTAGCCAAAAGTCAGATAATTCTCCCCGACAAGGAGTCAAACAGAAGCACCTGCAACATCTCGATCTGACCCAAGTATTATTTAATAAGAAAATAATAAACGGATCAATCTAACTATAAATATCAGATAAAATGATATAGAATAAGGAATATGACAAAAACGTATGATATCCATAAAGCCATACTATGATAAGTATGTAATTGAAAATCAATCAGAGATTAATCAATATCACAAGAATCTTCTCAAAGATCAAAAGAATGTCATACTCTTTAGTTTTATTCACCAAGTCACAAATATCGACATCATATCGATGCCAATCGTAAAAGCTGATGGAACACAAATTCTAGAAATCATCAATAGAAATCCAGAAATCACAAAAAGGGGGAGGCCTATCATAAACGGGAGCATGAAAACTCACCAACACATGTATCAAAAACGGGACGCTATCCCATGGTCGCTAACCATAGAGCCGGTGCAACGGCGTAGTACAATATCGGTATGCCCGAGAAACCTGAAAATCGAATAGGTCGGAACATCGACCTAGTACAACGGTACGTCCGATGAACCGAACTCCATAAAAGAATATAGGTCGCTAGCCCACAAGAATTGAGTCGAAACTCCAAAGAATACATAGGTCGTCAGCCTAAAAAGAAATGAGACGAAACTCAATGATACGAGGCACCGTCACCTACGTGGACAAAGAAACATAGCATATCGCTAGTTTAAATCACTAAAATGATCATCACCAGTCATCAAGAAGTGTCAACTACACTAAGCTAGTAAATAGATGAGTTTAGCTTCATGTCCCATAAACACTAACTTAACTTAAATATTTACGAACAAATTGTAGACCTCCACTTGAAAGTTGTCACAAGAGTTTCAATCGAACAAGTCCAAGAATTAACTGACGAGGTAAGCGCAAGCGTTTCATACCACTTTTTTTACTAAGCTGTTTAATTAGATTACTCATACGAGTGAGGTAAAGGTTTGTATATGCTAGTAGATTGGAAAACGGTTTAAGAAATGAGCTTTGTAATAAAATAGTGTTGAAATCGTTTAGATGAAAGAGTTTTGATATTACCACTAGTAATGAAACCTTTATATTTTTAAAGTGACAAATCAAAGAAAAGCTTGTAGAAACAATCAATCACCAAAAATCCACATTCGAAGACGTGAATAAAATCCAAAGAAATCGATACCAAATCCATCAAAATGGATATTCCCAAGAGTTCCAACGAAGAAGTTATCAAAGCCAACAAGGTGATTACAACTAGTCAGAGGACGAAGAATCAATTAAAAAGTGGAAACTCAAACCCAAAAGGCAAATTGGGCAAAAACAGCAAATTCAGTCGACTGACTTAGAGTGTTCAGTCGACTGACTCAGATCCTGAAAACTTTCTGTTTCCAGGTTCAGTCGACTGACTCAGAGTGTTCAATCGACTGAATCATGCCTGAGAACTCTCTGTTTCCAGGTTTAGTCGACTGACTCAGAGTGTTCAGTCGACTAACTCTTGCCTAAGAAATTTCCTGGGTTTGGTTCAGTTGACTGACCCTCCTGTTTAGTCGACTGAACTGAAAAATTCAGTATTCTTAGCCTAGCGCCCAAGGGGAAAAATCCCAACAAATCGCAATCGGACGAGCACGGACGCTAGGGGTTTACGCCTATCGGCAACCCGGTCCTATGGGTTCCCCGATGCATCACCAAAAACATGTTCAAACTTCAAAGATAGGATTTATAAAGATTTGACTCCAAAACACCAAAAATTGGAATATTCATAAAAAAACCAATTCAAATCAAAAGCAAATGATCATCAATAATTGTTAGGAATTCATATCTAACAGCAAACATAGATATAGACATAGATGTGTGTTAAAAATCTCACCTTTAAACCCAAAACAATTTAAGAAGAAGCTATAGAGCAATGGCAAGGACAATCACACTTCAATTCCAACCCAACGAGCTTGAATCTAAGCTTAAAAGAGAAACATTTCCTAATTTAGGTTTAGGAATTTCTGAAATTGAAAAGAGAACGAGTTGGAGAAGATGAAGAGAAGGCTTACCAAAGCTTCTTCTATGAATTTTGAGCTAGAACTTGAATTTGCAAAAATGATTAGGGCTTGGAGTTTTAATTCCCCATTCCTCTCTCCATTGTTGCTAAAACTTGAGTATTAGGAAAATTATGAAGGAATGAAGAGAAGAGGGGGTGAAGCTTGGGTCTAATGGGCTGAAACCAAACCAAAGCCCTAAGTGAAAAAGTAGCAAAATTCCCCTAACTCCAAACATATCGAAGTTTATACTCAAAAGGTCGCAAACATCATTTTGAACTCAATGGAGTGGTCTCGAGTCCTAAATCGACCGTTTGCAAAAAGTAGTTTTTTCAGACTATAATCCGACTAACGATGCTATATTTATATAAAATATTTAAATACACAATCGTAAAATATGCGGGTTATTACATTAGACTTCGCCTTGCCAACAGAGTACATAGATTTGCATTTTGGTTAATATTCTTATTATTCCCGACTTCACCATTTTCATTCTCTAAGTTTAGCTTATCGGTTTTTCTTTCTTGCGTTGATGAGGGTGCCAAGGCTCTTTAAATAGTACTATAAACTCAAATGACATCAAAATATAAACCGTACAATGGCTTTCTAAAATTATGTGATGACCCGGAAATTTTTAACATTTGAAATGGAATATTTAATTGATTTTAAATATTTGGTGGTTAGTTTAACTTGAATTTCGAATATAAATATAAAATTTGCAATTTAAATTATTGGATTTAATTTATTAAAGCTTGGGTAAAAATTTGAATCTTCAGTTTTAAGCTGATTAAAAATATTTCAAAGGCTTAGGAAATCCATATTGATAATATTGAAGATAATGGAAGCTTCAGAATTTAATTTGGAAATGTTTTGTTCAGTTTTGAAAATATATCGTTTAAATCAATATCTAAAAATAGCCTTCCGAGGCACAGTCTCGGATTTCAGTGAAACCAGTTCCGTTGGATCGGTAATATTGTATTATTATCGGATTTCAATTTTCGTAGTGTTTGGAGTTGTTGTGTGAGCGTACGGTATTTAAACACGCTGAAAATTTAATCGAAATTTAATTTAATAGCTGGTTTCAAAAAGCTATATTCTCCATACGATCGAATTAGGACTCGGAACTGTTTCCATTGCATTCGTAATAGGAGTATAACATTATAAACGCCTAGCGGTACGCCTCGATAGGAGTTCGCGATTTTAAGCTACGTAAATCGAGACGGTTTGAATTCAGTTTAAAATATATATATATATATTTATACCCTAGTCCCTTTAGTTGTATTTCATTCGCATCTCAACTTTTTTCTTTTAATTCACTGTCTCCACTCGTACACGCAACCGAGCAAATCGTGTCTCATTTATCCCTTTTTTCGTCTTTTAAGAGCATTGCAGCCGAATCTTTTTAATCAAAATTCAGAGAAAAATCTCTACTTTGCTGCTCGAAATATTCATGGCCGATCTATTAGCAGTGAAATTTCAATTCAAAAAAAAGAAGCGAGCTCGGCTCGAAATTAAAATCCAGATTCGATTAACCCTAATTGCCTACAATACTATACTCGCGATCTCGATCTAAGGCTAGGGCTTAGGGGCCGGAGCGATTTTGGCCATCGAAGGGAGGGTTGATGCACGCTTTCGCGCGCGATGGTGGATGTAGCGTTTTGGCTCGGCGACCAGGCGATGGCGTTGAAGGAGGAAGCGAGGCAAATCGAAGTCGCGATCAATTTTGGCGATGTCGAAGACGAGGGCTTGGTCGAGCTAGGACTCACGTCAGCGTGGTGTTGCACGCGACGATCATTGATTGTTGAGCTACGATGGAGGAAGCCAGACTTGCGTGCGCTCGCGCAAGGCGATGAAGTCTAGGGTTTCGGCACTGTTTTTGAGCATCGTGTTCGGCATCGTGTTTGGCATCGTGATTTTGGGAGTTCGAGCTTGGGTTGGTAGTGAGGTACGCAGTGAGGTATTTTTTGGTTTTAATTTATAAATCTAGGTTGAAAAAAAATATAATACACTTGCAGATTGAAAATAAAATAAAGGAACTGATGCAGATATTTACAATAAGATATTTCCAGTTTATATTATTTAAATTTTATATGTATGAATATATTATAGAAACAAAACACATAATTATTTTAGTTCAAAGGTATATATTTAAAAGGCCTTTGGAAATAAATATGGATATTCAAATATTTGGAAGTTTAAATAAAATTAAATTTCTGAAAGCTATCATTTATTTTTAATATATATATATATATATATATATATATAGTTCAAAAGAAAATAATGTATTTAAGATGATTAATTTATTTATTTAATAAACTTATTTAATTTAGTTACTAAAGATATTTGTTATAGGAAAATTTGTTTAAAATTAAATTATTAGTTAACCTAAACTAATAAATGGTAATTACTTTGTTTGATTATTTAATTTTTTTAATAAAATGGTATAATGTTTATATAAGGTATAAAATCAAGGGAACAAGCTGGATTGAATCTGTAACGACCAAAATTTTAGTCGCTAGATTTGAACATTTAATTCATTTTAAATGTTGGATATGTCTTATAATTTGATTTTGAAATGAAAAGATTTTGGTTAAGTTAATAGAATTAGTTAAATTTCAAAGACAGGAATTAAATTGAAATTTGAATAATAGCTTAATATTAGAATTGGGATAATGGGTGAATCTGGGTGTAAATAAATATAAAAATGGTTTCTAAAAATTTATTTAAGTCTATTTGGATTTAAATTATAATATTGGACCGTTGGATAGAATTAAAAGTCGATAGGTTGAACTTGGAATTTTATATTAAATTAATAATGGAATTTAATAATATAATAATGCAAATAATTAGATTTTGATTTAAACCGAATTAGAATGATTTTTGATGTGAATATAAATTTTATATGAGTTATAATAGAGTTAATAAAATTTTAAAAGTGAAATTTTAAGTGATTCTGACAATTTCGAAAATCGCTCGAATTTATCGATGAGTTAAAATAGCCTTCCGGGGCACAGTCTCGTAATTCGACGAAACTAGTTCTATTGGATCTGTAATAGTTAGTTATTATCAGATTTCAATTTTCGTAGCAATCGGAGTTGTCATTTGACCCTGGCAGCTCAAAACAAATAGAGAATTCTTTAATCGATTTAATTTAAAATTGATCGTTTATTTCCGTAACTCGCGCATACGACCAAATTAGCCTCCGAAACAAGTTCCATTTTGTTCGGAACATGAGTAAAACATTATAATCGCCTGTCGGCACGCATCGTTTGGAGATCGTGTGAAAACTTGCTTTCAAATGGCTCTAATATTAAAATAATAATTCTAAATGTTTTTGTATTCATTTTTTGGGGGCCAAGACTCGAGATATTTCTCAGCCTCCTCTTTTCCAGTTAATGGCTGAAACTCTCCCTCAATCTCCCTCATCTATCTCTCCATCCTCTCGACATTAGCCAAAACTCCCAACCAGAAAGTCGACGAGCTAGACGAGATCTTGGGATCTAACGGTCATTATGGCTTTTAGTTTGTCGATAGCGAAGTTTTTGGGACCCGTTCGTCGTGCGTTCGTGCTCAGATCTCCGGGCCATGGGTGAACCGAGCTCCACCTCGCTCTGGCCAAAGGTGGAGGTCGCGATGAGCTATCGTGTGGTGGATTCTGATCTATCTCGTGTGGTACAAGCATGGTGCGGTTTGGAGCCCTAGATGGACGTTGGTGGGTTCGTGCAATAGGATTAGCATACGAAGAAGAAGGTGCTCGGCCGATTTTCCTTTGTTCAATTCCAACATCCGATGGTATTATAAAAAAAATTGCTTTAAATTTTATATTCAAACTTTATTAACCATAACTCTTGCATACATTGTCAGATTTCAACAAATTTGGTAGCGTCGGAATCACAGAGAAAAGATCTACGCAGTGGAGCAATTCTAGAATTATTCGAAGTGAATAAAAATTTAGGTTAAATCGAACACCATTTGATTTAACCTAAATTTTGAACGCTTGTCGAAAACCCAAGGTGAGTTAATCTCACTCACATCTGGATACCGGTAATTTAAATAGCTAATATTTTAATGTTTGATTGGTTGTTTAGCTGAATATGATAATTGTTATCAAATTAAATCGATGTTTATTGGTTGTGCTAATATCTGTGGATACAGGGAAACAGGTTGGAGGGATCCAACTGGATTCCTCACAAATAGAAATTTATTTATATTCTGTGATATATCCCATTTATATTCTGTAATAAATAGTTTTAGATCCTGTTATGCTATGCTCTATTTATATACTGTGTTAGATTAAATTGAAAATTAAATTGTGATGTGCTATAATTGGGTGAATACAACCTGGAAATTTAAATATAAATAAATGAATTGGGTTTAAAGGAAATTAAAGAAATTCTTAAGTAAAGAATTTAAAAGGAATTAAATTCAAGTAATTGGTTGATAATGTGAAGTGTTTGAAGTTGTGGTTTAAAAAGGGAATTGTGAATTGTTTAAAATAATAGCGAGATTTATTTTTTAAGAATGGAAAGTGTGCTTTCTCTTGGAAATTTTGGTATGTTTTTAAGAAAGCTTTCAAAATATAAATTTGCAGTTTAAATATGTTTATAATATTTTAGAAAGCAATATTATTTTAAATTGTTCAAATTGAAAGTAAATATTTATTTAAGTAATTATGGTAAATGTTTGCATAAAAAATTGGCAAACACCTCCAAGTCGTATGATTTAGTTGATTATGCGTTGCTCTTAGTGATTTGGATAATTTATGCAAATATATAAAAAGCAGGGACTAAATTGTAAAAGACACACGGGTTTATAGTGGTTCAGCCAGAACGTGCCTACATCCACTTTAAATGTTATTCTCCTCTTCTATTCAGATTACAAGTACAAAGCTTTGATTACAAGTAACTGAAAGTTGTTTGAAAGTTCTATCCGTGCTTGAGCTTCAAACTTGTCTGCCATTGTTGTACCCCTGCCCCACTATTTATAGAGTGAGGTTGGGGGCAGGGGTCTTGGACGTATATAGCTGCTGGTGGGCCTGGGCTGAAGCGATCTGGCCTGTTGACGTTGGTCCGGTTGTGGATTGTCCGGTGGTGGTTGGAGCGGTAGAGGTTGATCCGGTGGTGAATGGAGAAAAGGGGCCGGTTCGGTAGTGGTTGGAGCGGTAGAGTTTGATCCGGTGGTGAATGGAGAAAAGGGGTCGGTTCGGTAGTGCCTGGTCCGGTGGTAGTTGATTCGGTGGTGGGTGTATTGGGATTTTGGTTCGGTAGTGAATGTTTGGAGGTGGTTAGTTCGGTAATGCCTTCCTAGCTTTGGCTCAGTTCATGGATTTGGACCGGTAGTCCTTAGTCCGGTCTTCTTTCCCTTGCTTCTGATCCGGTGGTGGAAATGCGCCCAACACTTGCCCCCCAAAGTAGGGCATGTGCGTGCACATGGCGTGCTTTGTCTTGAGCTTGGGCGTTTCCACCCGGTCTGCAACGCCGATCCAACTGGTTCGGTCATTGATATTTGCTTATAAATAGGGGCCTAACGCTTCCGTTTTTTTCCTCATCAGCCAAACCACCCCCTATCTTTGCCAGATCAAACTATCTTTTCTGCCGAATCGAACGTGTTAACCGGGTTAAACCCTTATCTTCGCCGAACCAGGTGAGGCCCTACTCTGCCGAACGAACTTTTGTTTCAATCACCGAATGGACTCGGGGACCTTGTGTACCGAATGAACATGAAAGCTTTGATTTACCGAATGAGTTCGTAGCGCCCAAGTACCGAATGAACTTACCGATTGACCTTTTGCCCTTGTACTAATGTTTGAGTTACGAGTGAGTCCCAGACTACATGGTTTATATGTTTTAACGATGTACTTTCTTGTACTGCAGATAAATGTCTCATAAAGTGGAAACTCGATGAGAAAAAAGGAAATCTACGGACAGAAGAGAGTCCCCTGTGGTGCCCCCAGCCCAGCCAGGACCGGGACGACAGGGACCCACCCCGAGATCACTAGTGGACGGATATGGTCCTCAAGAGCTTCTGAACTCTTCTCCTGATTGCTTTCCGAGCTCTCTCAGAGAGGAGCAGCTTGACATTATCTCCCGCTCCTTTGGGATTGATAGAGCAAGTAAGTTGCTGCCAGAGAAGGGAGTCATGCCATATAATCCCCCTGAAGGATACTTTGCTTATAGTAGGCACCACTGCATGTGCGGGGCCATTCCTTCAATCAATGCCCGGATAGTTAGCTTCGTTACTTATTTGAAGGTGGCCCCCTTCCAGCTCCAGCCCAACTCCTATGCTATCTTGGTGTGCCTATTCGTGATTTTCCAAAGAAAGTACGGCCGCCCCACTTCTAACCAGGAAATTCGATATCTATATAACTTGAGGGGTTACAAGAAGGGGTCTCCATACATCAGCTTGGAATCGGCCGTGTCCTTCAAGCCGGTCCTGGACTTGTATTCAAAGTTCACCATGTTCAAGAAGGAATGGTTCTTCGTCCGGGATGACACCGTTTTGATCCACCGCTTCACCTCTGGCTTTAAGTTGAAGCTTATTTATAATTTCCGTTCTGACTGAGATGCTTCTTCTTATGTGTTTTTATTTCTTGCTAGCAACAGGTGGCTTTGCGGTCGTGGAGAATGATCACCTGGTTCGGATGGCCGCGGAGATAGAGGCCATTTCGGGAAGGGATAGGTCAGCTTCTTACTTAATCAGGAATGCCACCCTCCTGGAACACAACTTAATCCTACCACATCAGTCTGTGGTGAAGCAGAGGGATACGGCTGAGGAAAGAGCTGCCAAAGCCAAAGGAGGGGCCACGACAAAGAGTAGCAAGAGGAGGCCCTTCTCGATACCTCCAGTCGTCGGGGGGAAGAAGCTTAAGAAATCTGATGGACCCTCTCCCAGCACATGTCTAGATGTTCCGGAGGAGGAAAGTGGAGAGGAGGAAAGAGGCGAGGAGGAGAGCGGAGGTGATGGAGAAGGTGACGGTGGTAACGGTGGCGAAGGGCAGAGTGGTAGTGGCGTTGGTGCCTTGACTTCTAGGCAAGCGGGTGAGATTCAAGAGTGGACGGACGATGCTTTCCGTCAAGCCTTTGAGGGGTTGGAGGAAGGGCCGACCTTGGTGGAGAAATCGAAGAAGTCTGATAAGGCCTGGACTGGTGCCAGTCTATCTTCTGAGAGTATTTCAGCTAAGGCAACTCCGGCGGTTCAAGGTGAATTCTTAACTCCTTTTTTAACTTCGTATGTTTCTTGAATTATAGTCTCATGCATGCTTGTAACACTTGGTTTTTATTTCAAGAATGAGTAAGGCGGCCAAGATATCAGACATTCGGCACCGCCTCGAGCAATTCAAACTCTTCAAAGCTTCTGCTAAACCGAAGCCTTCGACTGACCGTTCCGGGGGTGTAGTCGGCTACCGTCCTCTTCTCGGAGTTATTGAAGAGGATATCCAAAAGAGGAAGAGGAGGCGTTCCATGTTCGAACCTTCACTTGGACCTCAGCCCCCAACCCATCCTATTCATGACATCATGGAGGAAGATACCGAGTCCATACCATATCCGTATCCATCAGAGAATCCTTCCGTTACTCATATTGATGGTCCCGGCTTGGCTCGTAACCCATTTGCGGGTCATCCAGACCTGGACCCGAGTTCTCATGATATTTCCTTCGATGAGGTTACCGGTGAGCACCTCCTGCCCCGCAATCCTATGGTAAGGGTGCTTGACGAGGCTAAGTCTTTGGATCTCGACTTGTTGACCACTCGGATTGTGACTATGAGGGATGAGGCCAAGGCAAACATCGATCGGGTGGCTGAAGAGGCCAAGAAGTTGATGAAGCATCACGCCCGACTGGTCAAGGCTGGAGAGGAAATCAGAAATGCTAACATTCGGCTGCGGCTAATGGTTTCCGATCAGGCCAAATAGCTTGCCGATCAGGCCATTCAAATCTACCAGAATGAGGCGGCCTCCGGACGGTTAAAGAAAACTATTGAGGAGGCTAGCAGAACCGATTGGAGAGAGATGCTTCCGTCCCAAGGCTTTCGGCTTCCGAGGCCCGGATGAGGGAGTTTGAGGAGAACGAGGGGTTGATGGATGAGATGCTCCAGGACATGTACTTCCATACTTGGAAGCAGGGCAACCTGTCCTGGATGGACGACTATCCTAGGGTCATGGCCAGGATATATCTTCGAGCTTTGGAGGAGGCCAAGGCTGGGGCGGATAAGGAGGGTGGTGTAGTTTTCAGGAGGGATGTGGTCACAGCCCAGTTTACTGAGGAGGAGAAAGTGGCAGTGAAGGAGGGCATGCGCCTGCTTACTGCCGAGGAAGTGGGTGTGCAGTTGGGGGATGATGATCAGGGAGTAGATGCTGGTAAGCTTTCCCTCTCAATCTTTTCTTAACTCGATTGAGTATCATTTATCTGATGGATTCTTCTCCTGAATCGGACAAGTGGGACCTTTGGCCAGCATGCTGGGAGTTCTGATCCTGCGGTCAAGTAGATCCCGGAGGGCTTGCAGGATAGAGGCGGTGCCCTGCTGCAGCTGACTACTTTTTTGGTTTACTTGGCATTCCTGAATATACTAGTCCAAAACATTAATGTACTTTCAGGCTGTAATTATGTAATTATGTCACTGTAGCGAATGATCTTATTCTTATATAATTTTATAACATAAGCTGATTCTGTCATATTTGGATGCTGTCGTTATTTTAATGTGTTGCATAAGAAATATAGCTGTGTATATGCATGTGTTTTAATCGTGTTTGATGCTACGCTCTTGCTTAAAGTATAATTTCATGTCTTGCAATGTTAGTGTGACGGGTGAATAAACTATGGCTACATGTTTATGTACAAGAAGAGAAAGTACCGCCCTTCATGATTTAGTTGTAGATGGTAACTTTGAATGTCTTGTGTGACTGGGGATGGAATGTAGCTGAGTGACCTGTCATCCAGCTATGAGTTTTCATTTCCATTAGCGAGTGTCTCCTATTTTGTGCCCTGTACTTTAAGGGTCGTTATAGAGGATAGGACGAAAGATTTTAAATAGGATGGAAATATAAGAAAATAGTAAAACTTCCAATCATGGAAGGCCTTCGATGCGCTTAAGTTCGTGGCAAACGGGTTTTGTAGTCACTTTCCCTACCTGTGGGTCTTGGAGACATTCGTCACCTATCTTAAGCCTCCGCGGGGAGTTTTCTTTTATACCACAGCCGTACTTAAGACACATCGGAGCCGCGATCGCGCACAGTAACTACCCGGGCCATTATGGCCCGTAATCATGGTATTATTCGATTTACCGTGGCCGGCTAGCATGGGTGCCGATCGTCAACTGTGAACTGCCCCTGGCTGGCCACACTTTATGTTAGGGCTTATAATCGATTCACAGTCGCCGGCGAGCCGAACGCCGTAATGAGCTGCCTCGGCTATAGTCGGCCTTCTCGGTGGCTTATGATCGGCTCATTACAGTTGGCTTTGTGGGCCGTCGCGAGCAATGAGTTAACCCGCAACAGAGGGATGCTGGAGCAAAAGTGTCTCATTAATGAGGGCATAGATTCGTATAGTACCTGTTGGGTCTTGTCCAGGTGAGGTCATGCCGTTAAGTATCCAGAATGGAAATGCCGTTATATAGGATTTTGTTCAACAGAAAAGGATAAAGATTAACAAGCAGCCAAGATATAAAGGAACAAGTTAAAAAGAGAGACAACATTTTTAAAGTGGTTCGGCACGAAAATGCCTACGTCCACTGATTCTCTTTGTTAATTCACTTCATATGGGCAGTACAAGTTAAGAAAAGTATCAACGAAGGTGTTGGATGTTCCATGTCCTCTGGAACACCTCTCCGTCCACTATTGACAAAATATAAGCTCCGTTGTGGAGATCTTTATGAAATACATAGGGTCCAACCCGGATAGGATCTAGCGCTCCGGGGCGCGGGAAGATCCGTTTGAGAACAAGATCTCCTTCTCGTAAGTTGCGGTGCTTGACTTTGGAGTTGTATAGTGCTGCCACTTTTTGCTTGTGAGCTGCCGCTTTAAGTGCTGCATCATTTCTTCTTTCTTCAATTAGGTCCAAAGACATGTGTAGGAGTTCTTCATTCTCTTCTGGGTTGTACTGGATCCTACGGTGGGAGGGCACTACAGTTTCGATTGGGAGCATGGCCTCGGATCCGTATGCCAAAGAGAAAGGAGTATGTCCTATTGATGTTCTATAGGATGTGCGGTAGGCCCAAAGTGCCGTAGGAAGTTCATCCACCCAAGCGCCTTTTGACTTTTCAAGTTTCTTCTTGATTAGAGTTTTGATAATTTTGTTGACAGCTTCGACTTGCCCGTTTGCCTGGGGATAAGCTATAGATGAGAAGCTTTTGTGAATTCCGTGCTCTCGGCACCAGCCGGTGAATTCCTCGCTGTCAAATTGAAGTCCATTGTCTGATATGATTATGAGCAGAACCCCGTACCGCAAAGGGCCAAGGACTGGTCATCTGAGTAATCTCATTGGTCGGTAGTCGAGGGATTTTAGCAAATTTCTGACATCTGTCATATTTTTTGACGAAGTCCAAAGCGTCTTTGTTTAAGGTGGGCCAGAAATATCCATATCGGAGCATCTTCTTTGCCAGAGTCTGCCCTCTAGTGTGGTCTCCGCAACTTCCTTGATGGATGTTGGATAAGATTTTCTTGGCTTCCCTTCTGGTGACACATCTTAATAAGGGGTTAGAGAAGCCGCGCCGATAGAGGATGCCTTCTTGTATCGTGTAGCGGGAAGCTCTCCTCAAGATTTTCTTGACTTTGTTACACCCGTCGGGCAATGTGCCACTTTGCAAGTATTTCCGGATAGGAGTCATCCAAGTTTCTTCTTCGATTGCAGCTATCAGATCCTCTTGTTCGAAACTTGGGGCTAGTTGTTTTGAGATGGCTACCGTTCCTGAAATGGTGCTGTTCTTCATACTAGCTTGCTTTGCCAGTTCTTCGGCCTCTCGGTTCTCCTCTCGAGGAACGTGTTTGATTAAATAGTGATCCAATTGATTGAGCAGCAGCTTGGTCTTCTTTAGATATGCTGTGAGTCATTCTCCTCGACTCTGGAATTCTCCCAGTATTTGATTTACAATAAGTTGAGAATCACTATGGAGACATAAAGAGTTGACTCCAATTTCTAAGGCAAGTTCTAGTCCTGCTATTACTGCTTCGTATTCTGCATCATTGTTGGTGGCAGCGAATTCCAGCCTTAGGGCATAGTGCAGCTTTCTTCCCCTGGGGGTGATTATCACAATACCTGCCCCCGAGCCATGTTCATTTGATGCTCCATCTACAAAGAGATTCCACTTGATGTCTTTTGTTATTTCAGATTGATCCTTACCTCCGTTGGTAGTGAATTTGGCAGTAAAATCGGCCATGGCTTGTCCTTTGATGGCGGTGCGAGGATGGTAGGTGATATCATATTGACTCAGTTCAATGCACCACTTAAGTAGTCGCCCAGAAGTGTCGGGGCGATGGAGTGCCTGCCTTAGCGGTTGATCGGTTAGAACTCTGATGGAATGAGATTGGAAATAGTGTCGTAGCTTCCGTGACGTGATTAGCAAACAGTATTCTAGCTTCTCAAGTTTAGGGTATCTGGCTTCTGCCCCTATAAATCTCTTGCTTACAAAGTATACGGGTCGCTGTGCGTGGTTGTCTTCTCTCACCAAAGCGGCGCTTAAAGCATTGGAAGATACAGCAAGGTATAGGTATAGTTCCTCGCCTTCATTTGGAGTTGAGAGTATTGGTGATTTCTGGAGGTGTTCGATTAAGTTAAGGAATGTTGTCGAGCATTCGTCAGTCCATTCGAACTTTCCATTGTCTTTCTTCAGAGCTTCAAAGAAAGGGATGCATTTGTCGGTCGCTTTAGAGATGAACCTGCTTAGGGCAGCCACCTTCCCGTTTAGGCTTTGCATCTCTCTTCGCATGGATCGTATCTTGATATCTTGCAAAGCCCGGACTTGTTCGGGGTTTGCTTCAATCCGCCTGGCATGGACGATGAATCCCAAGAACTTTCCCGACGATACTCCGAAGGAGCACTTTAGAGGATTCAGCTTCATTCCATATTGGCGAAGTACTCGAAACATCTCGTCCAGGTGGTTTATATGATCGTTGGCATTCCTCGATTTTACCAGCATGTCGTCCACATAAACTTCCATAGTTCGTCCTATCAATTCTGCAAACATCTTGTTGACGAGGCGTTGATAAGTAGATCCGGCATTTTTAAGTCCAAAATGCATTACTTTGTAGCAGTACAATCCCCGGTCAGTGATGAAACTAGTGTGATCTTGATCGGGGGCGTGCATAGGGATCTGGTTATATCCTGAGTATGCGTCCATAAAGGATAAGAGTTCATGTCCGGCTATGCTGCCCACGAGCTGATCGATTCGGGGGAGTGGGAAGCAGTCCTTCGGGCAAGCGTCATTTAAGTTGGAGAAGTCGATGCATCTTCGCCACTTCCCGTTAGCCTTCTTTACCAGTACCGGGTTGGCGATCCATTCTGGGTAGACAGCTTCTCGTATGAAGTCATTGGCAAGTAAGTTCTTTACTTCTTCCTCGAGGGCTGCTGATCGTTCTGCCCCCATGCTCCTCTTTCTCTGCTTTACTGGCACCTTGGTGGGATTGATGTTCAGTACGTGGCATGCTACGTCTGGGGATATTCCTGTCATGTCGGCGTGCGTCCACGCAAATACATCCATGTTGTGGCGAAGAAAAACGATGAGTTGATCCTTCAACTTCACTCTTAACTGAGACCCAACTCTTAGTAGTCTACTTGGGTCGTGTTTGTCTACAGGTATAAATTCCATAGCCTCTGCAGGCTCGGTGGTTGCCTCCTCCTCTTTATCCCTAGGTGCTAATTCGTTGAAAGGATCGCTGGTATATCGAAGAGGAGGGGCTTTCTTTAATTGCTATGCTTCCAAGTTTTTCTTGTAGAGAGAAGTCTCTACATCCTTCCCTTTATCCTTCCTGCGGTTATTGCGAAGTTTAGTCACATAGCAATCTCGAGCGGCATCTTAATATCCCTCTATTTCCCCTACTCCGTTATCTGTTGGGAGTTTCATTTTCAGGCACCATGGGGCTAGGATAATTTAGAAGTCAGACAAGGCTGGTCTCCCCAAAAAGGCGTTGTAGGCCGAGTGGCTTTCTATTAGCACAAATGTTTGTTTTCGCACAACGGAGCAGGGATGACTTCCTATTTCGACAAAGAGGTCTAGTTGCCTGAGGGGCATCTTCGCATCTCCAGTAAAACCATGCAGCGGTTTGCTGCAGGAAGACACATCCTTCATTGACAGCTTTATTTTGTCGAAAGCGTGCTTGAATAGGATATTTACTGAGCTTCCAGTGTCTACTAGGATTCGGAAAACCTTGGCTGGGCCGAACCAGGCAGAGATGACCATAGGATCCATGTGAGGGTACTGCCTTCCCTCTAGATCTCGCTGAATGAATGTGATGTCATCATTCTCTTTCCGTTTCGGGTGGCGTTCTTCTGTAACAGAATTAACGTAGCCTTCATTGTTTCTAAGTTACTTACCGTATTTCTCCATTTCTGCCCAGCTTCCGTCAGCAATGTGTGGTCCTCCTGATATGGTAAGGACCACTATCTTCTCTTGACTGGAGCCGCTGGTGTTGCAATTTCCTCCGCCAACTTCCGGGAGGGGTAGCCCTGGGTTCTCATTGGCAGGAGTTGAAGTCCTGTTCTGACCTTTCACATAGCGCTCCAGTCTCTTCCTTCTGATGTGTTCTTCAATCAAGTCCCGGAGATGATGGCATTCATTGGTGTCATGCCCATGAGATTCGTGGAAGTGGCAGAACTTTCCAGACTTAATTGCATTATCTGATTCCTTATTGTACGGGGGGCGCTTGTATCTAACTTCGTCTTGGGTGGCCAAGAAGATATTTTCGATTGTTTCATTTAGAGGAGTGTAAGAGTCAAATCTCGGTCCTGGCTTATATAAGCGCTTTTCTCCCTTCTTGCCCCCAGCACTATCTCTGGAGTCATTTCTTCGAACGTCCTTTGCTACTGTGGATGTGTTGCCATGAGCTGCCTTGGTTTGTTGCCCTGTCTGCCTTTCAATGGCAGCGTCTTCAAGTCTCATATATTTCTCAGCTTTGTGGAAGAAATCGGGCAGGGTAGCTGGCTTCTCTTTCGTTAGTCTCCTGGCAAATTTAGTATCCGGGTGTACACCACTGCAGAGGGCCATTAGGATAAGTTTCTCATCGGAATCTTGGATTGCGGCCACTGCGGCGTTGAATCGGGTTAGATATTGTTGCACTGTCTCTCCAGGTTTCTGTTTGATATTAGATAGGGAATAAGCGTCCTTGGGTTGTTCCACATGAATGCGGAACTGGCTGATGAACTTTTCTTTCAACATTTCCCATGAGCTGATGGACCCTTGGGGTAGATGGCAGAACCAGGAGGTAGCTAGATCTGCCAAGAATAGTGGGAAGCATTTACACAACACTCCCTCTGTTGCTCCGCTCATGAGCAAATGCTGTATGTATCTTTGTAAGTGTACGACAGGGTCAGAGGTTCCCTTGTAAGGTTCCATTGTTGGCATTTTCCATTCCCGGGGGGGGGGATGGTAGTTTCGATATTGCGGGTGAAGGGGCTGGTTACCCTAGCGCCTATCCCTCGATCCCTTTGTTCTCGTCGGACGCATTCTTTGAACAATCGCGCCATCCTTTCATCAGAACTTGGAGCGGATAGAAATGAGTTTGGTCCTTCCCTGCGGGATTGATTCCGTCCAGATGACCTGTAGGGTTGGTATCGTCTATCACTCCTAACATTCTCCAATGGCTGCCTCTGTTCTTCTGGGGGCACGATGAGGTCAGCCGCAGTTGGCCCTTGCCTTGATTTTCCCCTGCTGGGTTCTGTTCTCAGCACTTCCTCGGGTCCAACTTCGGGCGGGACTCTAGCTCGGCCCCGTCCATTGGCGTTTCCGTGGTTAGGTAGCATGACGGGCTCAGCTACATCCGACCCCTGCCTGGTACCTCCCCTGTTGGGTTCGGTTCCAAGTGTTTCCTCGGGTCGGAATTCAGGCTGAGTCCGGGCTCGGCTCCTACCATAGCTATTTCGGTTGTTAGCCTCTTCGAAGAAGAAAGACCTTTGTCGTCTCCCAGATCCTCCAGACCGGGACTCACCCCATGATTCAGTGTTGCGGTTGGTTTCTTCAACATCCCTTAAGCTTGACATGAGTTGATCCACCAAGGCTTCTTGTTGAGATGCGAAGCGGTAAGTTACTTCAGCTACAACCCTGTCCAGATCCGCCCTTGTAATTAGTTGTTCCGTAGCAGGGGCTGTCGGATTCGTCTGATTTACATTTTCTGTTGGAACCAGACGATTGCCTTGGTCTCTGATCACTGGGTCTGTGATACTGCCAGTTGCGATGTTCTTTCCTTTGTTAGCATCTTTCTTTCGTCCGGGAGGCATGTCTTCCAAGCAATGAACGATGCTGATAGGAAATGGGTTAAGTGGGAGAAGCTGAAGCTTCGAGCTCCTTGAGCTCAATTCTCAGTGAAAGCACCAAAAATGTTTGCACAAAAAATGGGCAAACACCTCCAAGTCGTATGATTTAGTTGATTATACGTTGCTCTTAGTGATTTGGGTGATTTATGCAAATATATAAAAAGCAGGGACTAAATTGTAAAAGACACACGGGTTTATAGTGGTTCGACCAGAACGTGCCTACGTCTACTTTATATGTTATTCTCCTCTTATATTCAGATTACAAGTACAAAGCTTTGATTACAAGTAACTGAAAGTTGTTTGAAAGTTCTATCCGTGCCTGAGCTCTCAAACTTGTCTGCCATTGTTGTACCCCTGCCCCTCTATTTATAGAGTGAGGCTGGGGGCAGGGGTCTTGGACGTATATAGCTGCTGGTGGGCCTGGGCTGAAGCGATCTGGCCTGTTGACGTTGGTCCGGTTGTGGATGGTCCGGTAGTGGTTGGAGCAGTAGAGGTTGATCTGGTGGTGAATGGAGAAAAGGGACCGGTTCGGTAGTGGTTGGAGCGGTAGAGGTTGATCCGGTAGTGAATGGAGAAAAGGGTGTAGGATCGATTTCACCCTAGAGGGGGGGTGAATATGGTGATAGTGTTAATTATAAAAATTAATTACAGAATCTTATAAACTAATATTAACACAGATCACAGAATATTACCAGCACGGAAATAAATAGCAGAATGCAGAACAGAACAACAGAGAATTTACCCAGCTTCGGCAAAACCCTGCCTACGTGCTGCCTCCAAGGTTTCTAATAGAAATTAGAAAGTCCCTCGCTTACACACGTAAACTCGCTATACCCGCTATTGACTATCCTAACTCTACGCTCAAAACCCTGGCCACAACTCAACCACCAAGTTGCGAATTCCAAACTATGACACGTAGTTTGTACCCTAGTCACACGACTAGAAAAATTAAATAGTTTAAAATATAAATTTAAAAATCAATTAAAATTAAACCCTAATTATAAATTTAAAGCCCCTTAAAACAAACTTCTTTAGAACATAGGCCGGCCTCCTTTGCTATTCGACCCGTCTCTTTTATTTCTTTGTTCGTAATGGCGGCCGTTTCTCTTTAGGGCTTCGTCCTTGATCAAATTAGGGCATTCGAACTGCCGATAATATGTTGATTGATTCAATGATTCTTCGCGTGTACCGTTGATCGATTGTTGCTCACTTCGGCTGCTTCATTGATCAAATTCTCTCCTTGATTCGGTATGTAATTATTTGCTTTTTGCTTTATTGATTTTTTCTTTCTGGAATTCGATGGGATAATCGCCGATGATGATTAGGGTTTTTATAGGAGTCAATTTCCTGAAATCTCGTTCGTCTGATTTCTTCAATTTTATGCTATCGGACCTCTGATATTTGTTGAACGATGATGATTTATTTGACTTTATCAATTTCGTATTATCGTTGCTTGATGGTCACATTGTTGATTCGTGACTTGGTCAATTACATTTGCTACCACGGTTTGAATCTGACTTTAATTTGTGACATTTGAATTGCCGTGCTCATCACAGTGTTGATTTTTGACTTCGTCAATACTTCATACTTACTTGAAATTTTTATCACTGCGTTGATTTGCTTTGACTATGTTGATTTCGTGAAATTTTTACTGCTGGCTTTTGGCTTTGAATCATTTCGTCTCTGACCATTTCAAAGATACACACTTTTTTCATTTTTATACTGCGTTGATAATTTGCGTCTGCATTATTATTCTTCGACTTGTCTACTGTCACTTCTTCGAGCTAAATTGTTGTTTGTGGTCAATTGCGTCGAGTTGATCTTCTAGTTGATGCCAGTTTGCTGTGACATTGTGCATTTGGTCTTTGTTCGTTGGACTGGCTGTTGTCTTTGTTGTTGGGTCAGTGATGCACTTGGTTATTCATCCCTTGCTGTCGTAGATGTTGCACTGCATCACCCCTGTGTTGATCTTGCTTCTGCATATTGTTGTATTTGGACTTGTTGTACATCTGAGTCACTGTTTCCTTGTTGCTGTGTCATACTCGAGGTGTTTGCACTGTATATTGAGCATAGATGAGGTTGCTTTGGTTTGGATTAGAGCAGTGTGCATTCTAGCTTGTAACTGATGCATATGCTCTCTGGTACATGTTTAGACTAGCTGTGCATTGTTCATGACTGCTTCATGCTTGTTTGTTATCTGGTAGCACTTGAGTTTCTTGGCACTGCTGTTAGCTTTGGTGTATGTGCATGCTTGTTCATTCCAGTGAGTTTTGTTTTGTGATATCCATGTTGCAACTGTTTCATTGTTGAGTTTGTTGTTGTGTTGATTTGAATTGTTGCATGGTTCATGTTACTGGTTCATTTGATAGCACTAGCTGTTGGTTACTTGATTCAGTTGTGTTGGAACTGGATTGATTTCTTTTGGCTTCACTTGTGTATACTGTGTCATTTACTTGATGTGTTCTTGAGTCTTGGGTATTGGACAGTATCATGTATTTGTAGTTTGCATCCATTGTTGTTTCCAGTTGCACTTGGTCATTTTGTTCGTCTGTATATTGCTGCAATCTTCATTGAGCTTGTATGCTTCAAGTTGCCTTGAGTTGATCCCGTGTGTTATTTGGGTTTGACCTTGTGCTGAATTGTTAGCAGTGCTTTTGTTTGATTTGTGCACACGAGTTGGCGGGGCAGTGCACACGTGTACAAATGTATACGTGTGTACTGCAGCCACTTATGTACAACCCGTCCCTGATAAAATGCTGATATGCACAGATACAATCAAAAATGATGACGAACAACCCAAATAATTGAGGCAAACAATGTTTTCAAAAAAAATCTTTTATTTTTGAATTGTAAAAATATTTCTTTTTCAATTTTACCGCGTTAGTTTATATTTATGCAGATCTCTCAGATGCTGGATTCAAACTGGAATGCAGTTAAAGATAGAAATATGAGTGTGAGTGATATGTAGTGAGGTGAACTGTAAATATGAAATGTAATGAAATTGTAATCAAAGTTGTAAAGTTATAGTGGTAGTTTGAAATTGTACTATTCAAAGTTGTAATAAATATTAGTTTGAATAAAATATTCGTTTGAATTCAAATTCTGTGATATTTAATTTTATTCAACAAATATTTATTTAATCTGTGAAAAACAAAATAGTACATTACCAAATACACTTAAATGAATGTATATATGTTTATTATCATCAAACAAAAATCATATAAGCGCAAAGCGCATATTGAACAATCTCCCCCTTTTGATGATAACAAACATATATTTAAGATTTTGAATGTATTAAATGTATTTGATCGTTCAATTTGCTCCCCCTATTTAAATGCATCCTATCTATACAATACTCCCCCTACATATATGCATTGAGAATAAAAATATGCAAATGAATCTATATGCATATGCAAATATATGAATTTTATTTGCTAAAATCTTAACTTTTTTCTCCCCCTTTTGCTATCAGCAAAAGAATAATAGTGTTAGGGAAAATAGAGACAAAGTGATCGATATTGATCTAATATTAAGACTCAATCGAATATAAATATTAAATTTAAAAAAAATCAAACAAAAAATCATAAATATTTTGTTAGGCGCATATTCCACTTTTAGAATGATGGAAATGTTGTCATCATATAAAACTATATAGTTATGTCTATTTGTGGTATATTTATATCAGGAATTTGAATATCTACTAACCATGCATAACCGTTAGGACTTTTAAATGAGATTAGTAGTATTCCAATTTTATTTTTAAAAAAAAATTGAATTTAAGTATCTTCTAACCACGCATAACGGTGAGGACTTTTAAATGGGATTAGAATCAACTTGTTTATTTTAAAAATCAACTTTTGATATGCGTTCCATACATGCATAACCATGAGGACTTTTAAATGAGCATGGAAGCATATAACAAATTCCAAGTAATTCACCCATGCATAACCGTGAGGACTTTTAAATGAGAGTGAATACATTGGTAATTTTTTTTATTATTTATTTTAAAAGTAAAAAACGAATGATTCCTGTTTAAAATACCACAAATCGACAAACTATATTGAATTTTGATGAGTGATGGTTGTTTGAGATATGATAGAAATAGAGATGGTCATGGAATTTTTACCAACAAAAGTTTTATGACTCTTGTTTAATTTGAAATTTTTTCTAATTATACCGTCTCGAGTAATAATATATGATAAATATCAATACTCATCACTTTTTCAATCACTATTTATCTCTTCGATGATTTGTAGGGAGAAAAAAAAATGTTAAATATTCAGCAAATTTCTAAAACACCTAAGCTGAGTCGTAGTTTACAAAAACTATTTTCTGGTAGGGGTTTTGTAAAAATGTCTACCAATTGAGAATCAGTTGAAATAAAATTTATGCAGATATTTTCTTTGGAAATATGATCTCTAATAAAATGATGTCTAACATCTATATGTTTTGTTCGTGAGTGATGTACAGGATTATTTGTGAGATCGATTGCGCTTTTGCTATCACACATTAATGGTACACGTTTAAAATTTAGGCCATAGTCATGCAAAGTTTGTATCATCCATAAGATTTGAGCAGAGCAACCACTCAAAGCAATATACTCTGCCTCTGTTGTGGATAATGCAATACAATTTTGTTTTCTACTCGACCATGCAACTAATGAATGTCCTAACATAAAACATGCTCCACTAGTACTTTTTCTATCAACTAAATTTCCAGCATAATCAGCATCTGAAAAACCTTTCAATTCAAAATTATCGTTTGATGGATACCAAAGACCAAACCGTGGGGTGTGCAACAAATATCTTATAATTCTTTTAACTGCTTTTAAATGAGATTCTTTTGGGTTTGATTGAAAACGTGCACATAATCAGACAGAAAACATGATGTCAGGTCTAGAGGCGGTAAGATAAAGGAGTGATCCAATCATACCTCTGTACTGCTTTTTCCCATGAAAACTAACGCGGTAAAATTGAAAAAGAAATATTTTTACAATTCAAAAATAAAAGATTTTTTTTGAAAACATTGTTTGCCTCAGTTATTTGGGTTGTTTGTCATCATTTTTGATTGTATCTGTGCATATCAGCATTTTATCAGGGACGGGTTGTACATAAGTGGCTGCAGTACACACGTATACATTTGTACACGTGTGCACTGCCCCGCCAACTCGTGTGCACAAATCAAACAAAAGCACTGCTAACAATTCAGCACAAGGTCAAACCCAAATAACACACGGGATCAACTTAAGGCAACTTGAAGCATACAAGCTCAATGAAGATTGCAGCAATATACAGACGAACAAAATGACCAAGTGCAACTGGAAACAACAATGGATGCAAAATACAAATACATGATACTGTCCAATACCCAATACTCAAGAACACATCAAGTAAATGACACAGTATACACAAGTGAAGCCAAAAGAAATCCATGCTTTGGCTCGGTTGCATGGATTTGGACCGGTAGTCCTTGGTCCGGTCTTCTTTCCCTTGCTTCTAATCCGGTGGTGGAAATGCGCCCAACAGTAAATAATTATTTTAAAAAAGTAGAGTAGCATTAAGGTCTCAAAAGAAAGTTATAATATAAATATTTAATTTGATAACTTTTTTTCTTGAAAATTAAACTTGACTTAAGGTACTTAGGAAACCTCTATATATTTCCTTAAGTATTACTTTCAATCAAGTAATTTCTTGAAGCTTTATTTTTAATATTTTTAACATATATTTGCAAGTGATTTCCAGGAAACAGCAATGTGTTTAAAAATAAAAGGAGTTTAGTTTTAAAGTATGGAAAAGATTTTTCGGGATAAACGTAAAATTTAATTGGGATAAAAATCGTGTTGGATCTATAAAAAGAATTCTTGGATTATCCTAAAGTGGAAGTGTATTTCCCTGAAAGCCAAGTACGCTTTTAAGATGATTCTTGAAAAGTTAGAAGCTTTGAAGTTATATTAAAGAATGGTTTCAAGAAAATCATTTAAGTGGTAAGAATTTTAAAGTGAACATCTATTGAATTATTAATAGAAGTAATTATTTTATTGGTAAGTAGTATTATGTTTAAAAGAATATTATTAACATTTATACTTTATAAATGGTTCTATTTTAAAGATAATCAATTAAATTTTTTATTTAAAACTTGTATAGGATTTCATAGCTCTATTTTTAAATTTAGTATGACTTAACTTTATTTTAAAGAAAATAGTTTATATTTTATAAAGAAGTTTTATTCGAAATATTTTTAAAAGTATATGTATATTTTAAATTAAGTATGTAAGTAGATTTAATATAAATGTTTTAATGTATTTTTAAGAATAAAGTATTTAAATTATTTTAAACCTTAAATATTGGTACTTGGATGTTTTCAAGGGAAATAACAATTTGAGGGATTTATTCCATGAGAAGAATTGGGTTTGAAATGTGTTTCATAGGGGTTTTGAAATGGAATTATATCTCGCAAAGATATTTTGAGGAAAATAAATAATGTGGGAATTATTTATTGTGTGATGGATGCTTATGGATGTTAATTGATAGTTAAATCACCGACTATCAATATTGGACAAATGCGTTGATCGTTTCGAAGAGACCGGGATCAGGATTAATTTCTCGAAAACCACTTCGATCCGGTTTGTCTGTTTTCGTGGGAAAAACGAGTTCGGAGTCGAAGATGGAGCAGTGAAGTGCAAGGGCTAGTCGCTACTAATCCTGAGGATATTTCCAAAATGGATGTAGTAGGAGTAGTGTCTTCGGTTCAGTTCGATCCCGGGACGGACTTGTATGGATGAATGCTTTTGGAACATCATCAGGTGGACGATGGGCATTCTAAGTGAAACATTCTAAAAGGTAACGCTTAGCCTCAAGCCTCATCAACCGGAAATGACTGAAAATCAGGGGTTATGCAGCAAGGCTTGGTGGGCAGCACCCATTTCCGATTAAGGTCATTCGTGTCTAGATGTCCCTTTTTATTTCGGCTTAGTGGTGCGGTTGCTGATCCTAACCGTAGGGTGATCTTACTCGGAATTATACAGTAAGGGATAATCCGGGCCTTGTGTTGCAAGGGATCGGGCGTGGTCCTCGGTACACTGATCTAGACCAGGTACTGTGACGGGTGGTACCTCAGTGCCTAGTCATTAGTTGGAAATCCATTCTCCCTACGCGCCTTTTACGAGTTTTGTTTGTATTACCCACTCCGTGGCTAGTAGCTGGAATTTAATGAATGTAACAATTTCGGCTATTTTATAAGTACTTGTATATAGACCCTATTATAATATCAGAGGATTTTTATAAAAAGTGTTTTAGCTATCGTAAGGTAAAAACCCGACACGTTTATTTGTGGCGTGATCTTACGAGATGCTTTTGTATTCAAAAGGAATTTTGAAAGTTTAATAATCAATTTGGATGCATTATTATCAGCTGGTATTCCAGACTGACTCGGGTGTTATTTCATTATAATGCTCGGGTCAGACCGAGTATTATATGTTCAGGACATGATGCTATGGAGCAGGAGAGGAGCTGGAGTCCGAGACGTATTATTCGTACTTGTTCATATCCGCTGTTGATATTGTACGAGATTTTTTGACTGGTAATTGTTATTTGTTTCTGATACTCTGATGATGTAATATATAAAACGGATATAGTTTTCATTTTGTGTAAAGCTCTATTATTGACTATTATATTTTATTCCGCTGCAACAGTGAGATTCTGATATTGTTTAGTTCCTTCTTTCTTCTATCTTCTTTCTTTTCCCTTAACAATCTGTCTTTTCCGGCACTTGATCACCGGCATATCAATACTGTGGAGTATTTTGTGTCGTTTCTCGAGGTCGAGAAGGGCGGGCCATCACACTAGGTATCAGAACTTAGGTTGGTGACAACCTAGGCTTTGGTGGGGAAATTACTCATTAGATATAGAGTCAATAGTACTCTATAATGAGTTGAGTGTATTAATAACTATGGGCACGTACTTGTTAGTGAATATAAAAATAGTTTTCTTACTGTGTCGACTTATCGGTTGAGTGTTTATGAATTCTGGTCGGTACGGGAAGTACAACAGTATCGATAGGGGTTTCTAAATCTTAAACAAGATAAACCAACATAGTATCATTTTAAAATGGGTAAATGAAATAATTTTACCCAAAAATATAATTTGATATAAAGGAAATAATTTTCTGAGAATTATTATATATATTTGATTGTTTGGATGTGGATATCTTAATCAAATAAGAATCTAAAATTTGATCTAAAATTTGAAATGGTTATAATCAAATAAAATTCTATAAGTATAAATTACACAAAAGAATAATAACTAAATTTGAATTGAACCAGAATTTAAATCCCAGGGATTTTGAAAAGGATTTTAAATGTATTGAAAACAAAAGTTTGGAAATTTAAAATCTTGGGAATGTTTGGAAATGTTTTCCAAAGTGTTTGAAGGCAATGATGAAATATTATTTTGGGAAGTATTTTTGAATGGAAACTGTTTGGAAATGAATTTAGGAAAGTAAGGAAGCATTGAACTCACTTCAGTCGCTAGAAAATAATCCTGATGACGATGGCCACATCATTAGAATTCATTTTCGAGTTCCTTGAGTGATGGATTGCTTCCGTGGTGATTGGTTATGATATTTGTTTGGACTTGTTGGGTATACAAGGTGTTTTATGAATTTCAAAAGGGAAAAATTGTTTTGGTATAAACAAGTTATTTGGAAATCTAGAGATTTGATTGATATACCAAATGGGTATATATTGGATATTATTTCAAAATAGTTTCGTAGTAAAACCGGGTAATTGAATTCTGGAAAATTCTATTTAAATAATGTATAAAGTCAAAATGAATCAACTATTGAACTTATTAAGTGAAGTTGATATAAATAAGAAGGAAATGAAAATTTTAATCCTGGATTTAAAATTTAACTTGAATATATTGAAGTGAATAGAAAATTTGAATTCAACTTGGGATAAGTTAAATAAATTGGACTTAGAATAAAATTGATTTGGGTTAAATCGAAATGTAAAATGACTTTGTAATTGTGGGTCATTGTGTAATGAATTATACCCATAAGCTATTAAGTGTTATATTTATAATCTGAAATTGTGGATTTAAAGTTTGCAAAGAACTAAATTGAAAGAAAATTTGTATCCTTAAGAATTCAGTGATACACATATATAAATTTGGAATTGTGATTATAAGATGTAAATGTGTGAAAATGAGCAATATAAACTTTTAAGTAAATAAGTTGGTGAACTTATAAATAGAAAATGGAATTATAATCACAAATGGAAAATAGTTGAATGGTATGGTGATTTCAAATTTAATCTCAAATGAAAGGTAAATTGAAATAAGGTAAAGAAAATATAAAAGATAAAAGGGTGAATGAACTTAAGTCAGTAAATAAATTTTGAACTTGTATATGGAGAATTAAAATTGGATTGAATTGGAATTAACTTCGGTTAAATGGAATTGAGTTGAATTTGGATTGAATTAAAATCAAAATTCAGTTGTGTTACATATAATTTTGAATAGAATTAAACCCTTATTTAAGATAGTAAAAGAAATGGTATGGACTCAAGTTGGCTAAATAAAAGTTTGTTAAACTTGAATTAAATTCGAGAAAAGAATTGAATTAAGTGGAATTTAAGTTAAGTAAGAATGACATTGAATGAATTAAATTCTCAATCAACTAAATCCAAAGGAATTGTTGAGAATGAATTTAGCGTAAGCTAAATTAAACAAAAAGAAGCCTGAAGATGAATTTAGTGTAAACTAAATTAAATGGAATTCGTATTGGCACGGATGAAATTTTGGTGGTTTGTTAAGAAAATTTTGAAAAGAAAAATTAAAACCTAATTCTAGTATGGGATTTAGTTTTCGCAATAAAAGATGAGAGTGTGAATGAGTAGTGAAATTAGATTATAATAGTGATGGCTTGAATTGTAAATAAATTCAAATGAGTGAAATGATTTAAAGTGATCTCATTGTTAATAAAATAAATTTAAAGTGGATCGAATAAGTAAAAAAATTGAATTAAAATTTGTAAATGAATTGGAATTTGATTGAATGAGAATCAAATGAAAATGCAATAAAATTGATTTAAGAAGAAACAAAATAGTGTGAAAGTACTTAAGCAAATTGGGAAAAAAATGATTGTGGTCGAGCTTTATAAGTGATCTTGAATGAAATTTGTTTAGATAATAAAATTGAAGGCAAGTGAAAAGAATTTTAATTAATTGTCGTGATGAAACAAGAATGTATGAGTTGTAAATAATATAGAATGGAATGTTATTAATTTAAACTTAAGTTGAATGGTGAACTTGAAGTGAGAATAAGGATTTGATTTAAAAGTTACAAGGAAATAAGAATACTTGGATTGTGAACCATGTAGAATTGAATAAAATCAATATAAATCTAAGTCGGAATTAATATTGTATGGTTATAAGCTTAAGTGATGATTATTTGCTTGAATGACATGAAAATTTGCATAAGAATTCGTTGTTTTGTTGTATTTGGAATTGAGTTTGTTTAAAGAAGCAAATAAAATTGGTTTTTGAATCAATTGGAATGGATTGAAATTTTATTATGTGATTTTTTCATATGAATGAAAATGGATCATAAAAAAAATGCAAATGCATCAAATCGAAAATAAGAATTTGATTGTGAATCAATTTGGAATTGAATTGAAATAGATTGATGTTAGTGAATCACATGTTAATCATATTGATGAGAATATGGATTGAGAGCAGTAAACTTGAATGTAAATCATTCAAGTGAAATAAAAATGAAGTTTGGATTTGTATAAGAAACTAGAATGGTGTTGAAAACTGGTAGATTGTTTTTTTGGAAGGTTAACATGTAGAATTATGAAAAGTATTGTTTGGGGTTTGTAATTGATGTGTTTTTTTAGATTAATGAAAAGAATGTTGATAAATTCTCATATTATTGAAAACTGATGTGTTTGTTTGAGTAAGTACCGGTACGGGAGGCAGTAGATAGAGTTGGAGCGCGTATATGCAATATTATTTAGTCGCTTGCTTTTAAAATGCTAATAAAAGGTACGCAATAAAAATAGAAAATATGAAATGCTTTTGGTTTTTCCGACCGTGTGGGTCAATGTATATATATTTATATCTATTGTGATATTGCAAAAGCTCCTCCGTACAAGGGAGACTCTGCCAAAATTTTGGGAGTTAGAAAATTTTTGTAAATTTTTCATTAACGACAAATTGATTTCAAATAACAATTAAAATAAAAAGAATTTGGGATAGGAATTGAAACTAGTAGTTTCGATTTGAAACTAAAGAATTTAGGCAAAGTGAAGTTGAAATTTTCACTAAGTAGGTTTTGCTATTGAGTTTGGAGCATTCTTCTATCTTAGCAAATTTCGAGGACGAAATTTTTATAAGGGGGGAGGAATATAACGACCCGAAATTTTAGTCGCTAGATTTGAACATTTAATTCGTGATAAATGTTGGACATGTCTTATAATTTGATTTTGAAATAAAAAGATTTTGGTTAAGTTAATAGAATTAGTTAAATTTCAAATATGGGAATTAAATTGAAATTTGAATAATAATAGCTTAATATTAGAATTGGGATAATGGGTGAACCTGGGTGTAAATAAATATAAATACGGTTTCTAAAAATTTATTTAAATCTATTTGGATTTAATTTATAATATTGGACTGTTGGATAGAACTAAAAGTCAATAGGTTGAATATGGAATTTTATATTAAATTAATAATGGAATTTAATAATATAATAATGCAAATAATTAGATTTTGATTTAAACCGAATCAGAATGATTTCTGATGTGAATATAAATTTTATACGAGTTATAATAGAGTTGATAAAATTTTAAAAGTGAATTTTTAAGTGATTTTGACAATTTCGAAAATCGCTCAAATTTATCGACGAGTTAAAATAGCCTTCCGAGGCTTAGTCTCGGAAATCGACGAATCTAGTTCCATTAGATCCGTAATAGTTAGTTATTATCGGATGTCAATTTTTGCACCAATTGGAGTTGCGTTTGACCCTGGCAGCTCAAAACGCATAGAGAATACTTTAGTCGATTTAATTTAAAATCGATCGTTTATTTCCGTAACTCGCGCATATGACCAAATTAGCCTCCGAAACACGTTCCATTGCGTTCGGAACGCAGGTAAAAGATTATAATCGCCTGTCGGCACGCGTCGTTTGGAGATCGTGTGAAAAGGTTGCTTTCAAATTGCTTTAAAATTAAAATAATAATTATAAATGTTTTTATATTCATATTTGGGGGCTGAGGCACGAGATATTTCCCAGCCACCTCGTTTCCAGTTAATGGCAGAAACTCTCCCTCAATCTCCCTCATCTATCTCTCCATCCTCTCGACATTAGCCAAAACTCCCAACTAGAAAGTTGACGAGCTCGACAGATATTAGGATCTAATGGTCGTGGTGGCTTTTAGTTTGTCGATGGCGAATTTTTTAGGTTCCGTTCATCGCGCGTTCGTGCTCAGATCTCGGGGACATGGGTGAACCGAGCTCCTCCTCGCTCTGGCCAAAGGTGGAGGTCGCAACGAGCTATCGCGTGGTGGGTTCTGATCTATCTCGTGTGGTACGAGCATGGTGCGGTTTGGAGCCCTAGATGGACGTTGGTGGGTTCGTGCAACAGGATTAGCGTACGAAGAAGAAGGTGCTCGGCCGATTTTCCTTTGTTCAATTCGAATAGCCGATGGTATTATAAAAAAAAAATTCTTTAGATTTTATATTCAAACTTTATTAAACCACAACTCTTGCATACGTTGTCAGATTTCAACGTATTTGGTAGCGCCGGAATCACAGAGACAAGATCTACACAGTGGAGCGATTCTGGAATTATTCAGAGCAAATAAAAATTTAGGTTCAATCGAACACCGTTCAATTTAATTTAAATTTTGAATGTTCGTCGAAAACCCAAGGTGAGTTAATCTCACTAACATCTGGATACCAGTAACTTAAATAGCTAATATTTAAATGTTTGATTGGTTGTTTAGCTGGATATGATAATTATTATCAAATTAAATCAATATTTATTGGTTGTGATAATATCTGTAGATGCAAGGGAACAAGTTGGAGGGATCCAACTGGATTCCTCACAAATAGAAATTTATTTATATTCTATGATATATATTCCATTTATATTATGTAATGAATAGTTTTAGATCCTGTTATGCTATGCTCTATTTATATACTGTGTTAGATTAAATTGAAAACTAAATTGTGATGTGCTATGATTGGGTGAATACAACCTGGAAATTTGAATATAAATAAATGAATTGGGTTTAAAGGAAATTAAAGAAATTCTTAAGTAAAGAATTTGAAAGGAATTAAATTCAAGTAATTGGTTGATAATGTGAAGTGTTTTAAGTTGTGGTTTAAAAAGGGAATTGTGAATTGTTTAAAAAATAATAGCGAGATCTATTTTTAAAGAATGGGAAGTGTGCTTTCTCTTGGAAATTTTGGTATGTTTTAAGAAAGCTTTCAAAATATAAATTTGCAGTTTAAATATGTTTAGAATGTTTTAGAAAGAAATATTATTTTAAATTGTTTAAAGTGAAAGTAAATATTTATTTAAGTAATTATGGTAATTAATTATTTTAAAAAGGTAAAGTAGCATTAAATTCTCAAAAGGTAATTATAATATTTATATATTTAATTTGATAACTTTATTTTTGAAAATTAAACTTGACTTAAGGTACTTAGGAAACCTCTATATATTTCCTTTAGTATTACTTTCATTCAAGGTAATTTCTCGAAGCTTTATTTTTAATATTTTTAACATATATTTGTAAGTGGTTTGCAGGAAACAACAATGTGTTTAAATATAAAAGGAGTTTAGTTTTAAAGTATGGAAAAGATTTTACAGGATAAACGTAAAATTTAATTGGGATAAAATCGTGTTGGATCTAAAAAAAGAATTCTTGGATTATCCTAAAATGGGAGTGTATTTCCCTGAAAGCCAAGTACGCTTTCAAGCTGATTGTTGAAAAGTTAGAAGCTTTGAAGTTACATTAAAGAATAGTTTCAAGAAAATCATTTTAAGTGGTAAGAATTTTAAAAGTGAACATCTATCGAATTATTTATAGAAGTAATTATTTTAATGGTAAGTAGTATTATGTTTAAAAGAATATTATTAACATTTATACTTTATAAATGGTTCTATTTTAAAGATAATCAATTAAAAAATTTATTTAAAACTTGTATAGGATTTCATAGCTCTATTTTAAAATTTAGTATGACTTAACTTTATTTTAAAGAAAATATTTTATATTTTATAAAGAAGTTTTATTCGAAATATTTTTAAAAGTATATGTATATTTTAAATTAAGTATGTAAGTAGATTTAATATAAATGTTTTAATATATTTTCAAGAATAAAGTATTTAAATTATTTTAAACCTTAAATATTGGTACTTAGTGGTTTTCAAGGGAAATAACAATTTGAGGGATTTATTTCATGAGAAGAATTGGGTTTGAAAAGTGTTTCAAAGGGGTTTTGAAATGGAATTATATCTTGCAAAGATATTTTGAGGAAAATAAATAATGTGGGAATTATTTATTGTGTGATGGATGCTTATGGATGTTAATTGATAGTTAAATCACCGATTATCAATATTGGACAAATGCTTTGATCGTTTCGAAGAGACCAGGATCGGGATTAATTTCTCGAAAACCACTTCGATCCGGTTTGTACGTTTTCATGGGAAAAACGAGTTCGGAGTCGAAGATGGAGCAGTGAAGTGCAAGGGCTAGTCGCTACTAGTCTTGAGGATATTTCCAAAATGGATGTAGTTGGAGTAGTGCCTTCGGTTCCGTTCGAAACCAGGACGGACTTGTTTGGATGAATGCTTTCGGAACATCGTCAGGTGGACGATGGGCATTCTAAGTGAAACGTTCTAAAAGGTAACGCTTAGCCTCAAGCCTCATCAAACGGAAATGACTGAAAATCAAGGGTTATGCAGCAAAGCTTGGTGGGCAGCACCCATTTTCGGGTAAGGTCATTCCTGTCTAGATGTCCCTTTTTATTTCGGCTTAGTGGTGCGGTTGCTGATCCCAACCGTGGGGTGATCTTACTTGGGTTTATCCAGTAAGGGATAATCCGGGCCTTGTGTTGCAGGGGATCGGGCGTGGTCCTCGGTACACTGATCTAGACCAGGTACTGTGACAAGTGGTACCCCAGCGCCTAGTCATTAGTTGGAAATCCATTCTCGCTACGCGTCTTTTACGAGTTTTGTTTGTATTACCCACTCTGTGGCTAGTAGCTGGAATTTAATCAATGTAACAATTTCGGCTATTTTATAAGTATTTGTATATAGACCCTATTATAATATCAGAGGATTTTTATAAAAAGTGTTTTAGCCATCGTAAGGTAAAAACCCGACATGTTTATTTGTGGCGTGGTCTTACGAGATGCTTTTGTTTTCAAAAGGATTTTTGAAACTTTAGTAATCAAATTGGGTGCATTATTATCAGCTGGTATTCCAGACTGACTCGGGTGTTATTTCATTATAATGCTCCGGTCAGACCAAGTATTATATGTTCAGGATAGGTGCTATGGAGAAGGAGAGGAACTGGTGTCCGAGACGTATTATTCGTACTTGTTTATATCCGCTGCTGATATATTATGAGATTGTCTGACTAGTAATTGTAATTTGTTTCTGATACTCTGATGATGTAATATATAAAACGGATATAGTTTTCATTTTGTGTAAAGCTCTATTATTGACTATTATATTTTATTCCGCTGCGACAGTGAGATTCTGATATTGTTTAGTTCCTTCTTTCTTCTATCTTCTTTCTTTTCCCTTAACAATCTGTCTTTTCCGATACTTGATCGTCGGCATATCAATACTGTGGAGTATTTTATGTCGATTCTCAAGGTCGAGAAGGGTGGGTCGTCATAGAATCGGATTGCAAACAAAAGGCGAGATCTTCTCACCTAGAGTCAGGTTTCAGTTATTCGGGAGCGAAGTCTATCAAAAAGAGATGCTGTGGAGATCAGGAGCAAGCTGGATGGCGAAGCGTGTCACTAGTATATGTTGTATTCTTTTCCACTGTTTGTTGTTGTAACACTCTGATAATGTAATGTGATGTAATAATTGATATAGTTCTTTGTTTTAAAGATATTCATTTATCTATTATATTTGTTCCGCTGCGATATGTGATATTCTGTTATTGTTCTATTTTCTTCTTCTATCTTCTTCTTCTTAAATCCTAACGGTTCGATTTTCTGGCATTCAACTGTGCGGCATTGGATACAGTGGATGTATCGATGTCGACTTTCGAGCGTTGTAAAACTGGGTCGTTACAAATGTAAGGACCCGATTCTTCGACTTCCGAAAATTCAACATCGATACTCACTTTATCGACTGCCGAGAAATCGAATGCCAAAAAACCGAACACTTAGGGTTTTAAGAAAAGGATAAAGGAAGAGTAGAAGAGATAAGAAGATATAAAATAGAACGGAACAGAAAAACAACAGTACAACAACAGAATCTCACAATTCGCAGCGGAACAACATATAATAAATAAATGAATAATCTTTAAACAAAGAACTATATCAGTTATTACATTTTATACATTACATTACATCATATCATCAGAGTGTACAACAATATACAACAACAAACAGCGGAAAAGAGATACTATATACTAGTAATTACGCCATGCCATCCATCTTGCCTCCAGCAACTCCTGAATATCCAGAATATCCTGATAAACCTAACTCTTGACTGCCCGTGTAGAAATTGGTGGGCACCCAGAGTTTAGGAAGGAAAACAATGAACTCCGAGTCAGTCATATGACTGGTGTGAGAACTCAAAACAGTTTATTTATCTTTGAAAACTAAATAGAGGAATATTTTTAAAGTCAGTTCGCAATGCTTTTAAAAATGAGACTACCATAAGGCCTCCCGCACACACACACAATGCAAACGCAGAATCGGAGGAGATTTCTCCTTATGATGGTCAAAGATGCTTGATACGCATTTAAAAGAACATTTGATATTATTACTAGTGCATAGTGTTGAGAAAAGTTCATTTCGAAAATAAAGATATAAATCTTAGCCAACATACGACCATTATCGTATGCCTACTATAGCTACCATCTAAACAGTGGTGACCACCATAAGTAAATGGCAGGTTCTACAACTAATACCGTACAAGGTTTCGTATTGGGAATTGGATTTCCAACGAATGATCAGGCCAAGGAACTTCCCATTGCCACATGAGAATGCCTCTGGATGGACATCCCCAAGAACCAAACCGGATCTCTACCAACACAAGGCCGGGTTACCCCTAACTGAGTAACAACTGACCGAATATGCCATCCCCCGGTCCTTTGGGACCTTTCAACCGAGCGCTCGTAATCAATTCACACAATCATAACTGTAACGACCCAGAATTTTATTAATTTAAAATTTGAATATTTAATAAATTTTAATTTTTAATAAGTGAATTTATAAGTCGAATAAATTTTTATTTTGAATAATTGGATTTAATTGGATAATTAAATCGATAATTTAATACGTTAAATTATGGAAATAATTGAAAATTGAGTTAAATATGATTCAAAATAATTTGTAAAATTTTATTTTATCATATTGAAGTTAGAAAGATATTTTAGAACTATTAAAATCGAATTAAAAGTTAATTTGTGAAAATTGAATATTTTAATATTAAAATCGACTAGTGAAAATAGTCAATTTTCGAACAGTCTCAGAATTGAACGAGACTTGTTTCATTGGATCCGTAATAGTTAGTTATTATCGGATTTTAATTTTCGTAGCAATCGGAGTTATCGTTTGATCGTGGCAGCTCGAAACGCATCGAATTATTTTTAATATTAATTTGGCGAGTTAAAATAGCCATTTTTCAAAAAGTCTCGGATTTCGACGAAACCAGTTTCATCGGATCCGTAATGTGATATTATTGTAAGGTTTCAAATTTCGTGTCAATTGGATTTATCGTTTGTCCGGTACAAATTAAAACGCCTAGAAAATCGTTTAAATCGGTTTAATTTAAATTGAACGTTTATTGCCATAACTCGCACAGATGTCCGAATTAGCTTTTGAAACCTGTTCCATTGTGTCCGGAACGCGGGGTAAACCCTAGAAATGCTGGTTACGGCGCGTAAATCGGAGTTCGGAATTCCCGGATGAATAGTGTTCGTTTTTTCTCTATAAATAGACACCCTTCTCTTTAGAAATTTAAAAAAAAAAATGAAACCCTAATAACCCTAGCCGCCAGTTACAAATGGAAGGCCGAAAATCACTCTCCTTTCCCCCTCGATTTCTTCCAATCCACTAACAATTACAAGAAACTTACAACTAGAAAGTGGAAGAGCTACGCGAGATCTTGAAGTTCAACGGGTATGATCGAGATCGGAGCTGTATTTTGGGAGATAATGGCCTGCGTTCGGCTATGATTGCGCACGCAATTCGAGAACAATGGTGAGGCCGAGCTGGCTAAGGTTGCAGCCGAACGTGGAGGAGGCGAAGGGCTTCGAGATGGAGTGTCTTGATCGTGTTCATGTCGCTCGAATCGGAAGTAAAATTTAAACCTAAATTTGAGCACGATGGGTTCGTGCGTGAGTTACTGGAACGTGAAACATGAAAGAAGAAGGAGAAGGGAGATAAGGGAATGCATGGCTATGATGTGGGGGGGGGGGGGTGAGATCTCACGGGCCTGGGTTAGTTTAGGTTATAAAATATAAAATTTATTTGTAAATTATGTATATAAAATTTGTGTAAACTTCAAATATTCATAACTTTTTCATACGAGGTCGAAAACGCGCGAAACCAGTTGCTTTGGAATCGTATGGACGGGCACTACGCGATGGAGTTGGATTGGAGTCGTTTGGAGTTAGTGAGAATTTCGGGTAAAATTAAACTTCCGTTTAATTTTATTCGAAATAAATCGCTAAAACGGAATAAAAATCAAGGTGAGAACTTCTCACTCAATCGAATCAGTTTCGATTTTATTTTAAATAGTTAGATTTAAAATATTTGAATGCATGTTTGAATGATGATTGTTATCTATTGATTGTTAAAATAGACATTATGCGCCGTTAGTAAGCGGATGTTATTTATTAAAAACATATACCGCAAATATTTCACAAACAGTGAAATTTGTATTATATATGATAGCAATATATATATATTGGCATATGTATATATTGGAGTTATTGATTTCCCGCATTTGTATAGCGGATGAGACCCTATTGCGGTTATTAAGCGGATAATATTTTAAATCCCATATACCGCGATAATTTCGTACTGGAGCGAAATTGGTATTGTGCTAATGTTTGTGGATGCAGGAAACAGGTTGGAGGGATCCAACTGGATTCCTCAACAGTTTTTATTTGATTTCAGATATTTTGATATTTGATGGATTATCATATCGATATATGATATCGTTGTTGTCGTGATTGACTATTTGGTGTGTAGCATCATTGGACCAATTTTGAAATTTTAAAATGATTTTTAAAGTGATTTTTGAAAGAAAACGTTTATAAAATATTTTTGGAATTGATTCATTTTAAATAAATAAACGTTATAATTTTTAAAGTTATAAAAATTATGATTTTGAGAAATACGGTGAAAGATTTATTTTTGAGAAATATGGATTAATGATTTTATAAAATAGTTAAATCAGGATTTTTGAAATTATTGTGAAAAGTTTAAATATAGGATTTATAAAATTTGATTATTTTATAAATCAAGAGAATGATGAAATTATAAAGGAGATTAAAGATGTTTTAAAATAATAGTATAAATTGATTTTATAAAGGATTTATAAATTGATAATTTATAAATGAAAATATTTGAATTATAAAACGAGTTTTTATAAGTGTTAGAATGAATTATGAATGAATTTCATAAGTGAATGAAATTTATAGAATTATAAACGGTGAAGTTATAAATGGAATTTTATAAGCAGTAGGTTTGTAAAATTTATAAAGTTATTGATTGAATAGATTTGGATAAATAATCGAATCTTATAAGTTATAAGATTTATAATTATGAAGTTCAAAGGAACGATTTTGCAAACAAATAAATTATAAGTATTTCACTTATGATATGAACTTTTGTTTTATAATTGAATTATGAATTGAATAGGTTAATAAAAGGAATTTATAAACGTTGTTTTTATAAATCTGCAAACGACTTATTTTGATAAGTAAATTGTTGAAACCTATTAATGGAGTTATATTCACGTTTTTGACTGTGAATAATACTTTAAAATAAAAAGAATAAAAGGATGAAATTGGTTAACGTAGTATATTCACGTTTTTGAATAGTGAATAATATGTTAAAGAAAATGTTTAGATTTGATGTTTTAAATAGAATTAAAACGATCTAACGATGTTTTAAAATGCGTGAGATTCGAAACCATAGCTTTCAACATTTATTGTTGAAATAGACGTTTTCGAGAAATAAAAGGAAATAGTGGACTATAACACTGTTGTTATAGTAAATGATTTCCGGAAGGAAATGTTTTGTATAGTATTGGGATTTATATATCTATTTTAATTTCGAATCCCTATACTAGTGATTTTGGGTTGTCGTAACGATGTTTTACGTAACATTCGTTTTGGCCCAAATAAATATGTTTAAGAGAACGATTTCCTTAAAGAATGAAATATATACTTAATTTCGATTTAAGTATATTGAATATTTTCCAAAGGTTGAAAATAAAAGATTTGTGAATTACTTATTAAATAAGTATGGAAATGTTTTCCAATATAAAGTGAATATTAGAGAATTTATCTTTTTGAAGATAAGTTGAAATGAATAATTGAAATCGTATATGCATGGATATTTTGGAATATAAATTCACTATGGAATTTATAAAAGGAAAGGAGAATTTGTTTAAAAATAAATATTGATTTATTTTTGAAGTATGAAAATTTTATATCTTGTAAAGATATTTTGGAAAATAAATAATTTGGAAAATTATTTTGAAACTGGTGATGTGTGCATATCCATTGATAGTTCAATAACCGACTATCAATATTTCCCTTTGAATGGGTATTTATTGTGATTTGCTTGAATTTGAATGCACACTTGTTTTTAAGTTATTGCGCTCGTTATTCGGATTACCCATTCCGAATAGTGATACGACGTAATGGATAGCATTGAAGATCGGTGTTGAAGACCGGATATTTGCGAGAGCGATAGGATGACCTGTCGATTGACTCTGCACCGAGTTGCTCTGGTATAGACTTCTCCATATGTGATGGTGAATCTGATCAGGATTGTGAATATCCGGATTGCAAGGACTTCTTTTTAAGTGCCTTCGGTTTTGTTCGAGCTCGGAACAGACTTGTATGGATTGTATGTCTGACATTACAAATTGAGATATAAAGCAGATTTCTTTCAAATATATTTCTGTTGGTGGCGGAGAATTTATTCTCTTAGCTTAACACCCTTCTCTGAAACGTACGAGCTCAGAGGTTATGTAGTTGAATGTTATCAGCGATATATTCCGAATTTGGTAATGTGGCATGCTGAGTGAAGCTGTGAAATGATCATTGTGTTGATTATTTGTGATAGCATCGTTTATTTGATCGTCTATCCTGGTGATCATTTCTATGATCATTTGTTGACCCAAAGCATGGCTTTTGTATAAAGTATGTTTTTGTGGACGTGACTTCGTCGAGCCTCACACCCCGTGAATGGTCAAAACAGGAAAGATGCGGCAAGGTTATGAGGGGTAGCGCCCTTTAGGATGTGTGCATTTCCTTCTGGAAAAGGGTGGTATCATGGTATGGAGCCCAGATACTTACTCATGTTGAAAACACTTTATGATTGTGTGAATTGATTACGAGCGCTCGGTTGAAAGGTCCCAAAGAACCGGGGGATGGCATATTCGGTCAGTTGTTACTCAGCTAGGGGTAACCCGGCTTTGTGTTGGTAGAGATCCAGTTTGGTTCTCGGGGAGGTCCATCCAGAGGCATTCTCATGTGGCAATGGGAAGTTCCTTGGCCTGATCATTCGTTGGAAATCCAATTCCCAATACGAAACTGTACGGTATTAGTTGTAGAACCTGCCATTCACTTATGGTGGTCACCACTGTTTGGATGGTAGCTATAGTAGGCATAATACGAAATGTCTATGTTGGCTAAGATTTATATTCTACTTTCGAAATGAATTTTTCTCTACACTATGCACTAGTAATAATATCAAATGTCTTTTTAATACGTATCAAGCATCTTTGACTATCATAAGGAGAAATCTCCTCCGATTCTGCGTTTGCATTGTGTGTGTGTGCGGGAGGCCTTATGGTAGTCTCATTTTTAAAAGCATTGCGAATTGACTTTAAAAATATTCCTCTATTTTGATTTTAAAGAAAAATAAACTGTTTTGAGTTCCCACACCAGTCACATGACTGACTCGGAGTTTATTGTTTTCCTTCCTAAACTCTGGGTGTCCACCAATTTCCGCACGGGCAGTCAAGAGTTAGGTTTATCAGGATATTCTGGATATTCAGGAGTTGCTGGAGGCAAGATGGATGGCATGGCGTATTACTAGTATATAGTATTTCTTCTTCCGCTGCACTGTTTGTTGTTGTTGTTGTTGTACACTCTGATGATATGATGTAATGAAATGTGATGTAATGTAATAAATGATATAGTTCTTTGTTTAAAGATTATTCATTTATTATTATATGTTGTTCCGCTGCGAATTGTAAGATTCTGTTGTTGTTCAGTTGTTTTCTGTTCCGTTCTATTTTCTATTCTCTTTTCGTCTCTATTTTCTCTCCTCTCTATCTACTATCTTCTTATCTCTTCTTCCTCTTTCCTTTTCTTAAACCATAACATTTCGAGTTTCCGGCCTTCGATTTCTCGGCAGTCGATAAAGTGAGTATCGATGTTGAATTTTCGAAAGTCGAAAATTTCCGAGACGTTACAATAACAAAGTGTTTTCAACATGAGTAAGTATCTGGGCTCCATACCATGATACCACCCTTTTCCAGAAGGAAATGCACATATCCTAAAGGGCACTACCCCTCATAACCTTGCTGCATCTTTCCTGTTTTGACCATTCCCGGGGTGTGAGGCTCGACGAAGTCACGTCCACAAAAACATACTTTATACAAAAGCCATGCTTTGGGTCAACAAATGATCATAGAAATGATCACCAGGATAGACGATCAAACAAATGATCCTATCACAAATAATCAACACAATAATCATTTCACAGCAACACTCAACATGTCACATTACCAAATTGGGAATATATCGCTGATAACCTTCAACTACATAACCTCTGAGCTCGTACGTCTCAGAGAAGGGTGTTAAGCTAAAAGAATAAATTCTCCGCCACCAACAGAAATATATTTGAAAGAAATCTGCTTTATATCTCAATTTGTAATGTCAGACATACAATCCATACAAGTCTGTTCCGGGATCGAACAAAACCGAAGGCACTTACAAAGACGTCCTTGCAATCCGGATAATCTCTAATCACGTCCGGACTTCCCATCACACAGGGAGTCTCTATACCGTAGCTACTCGGTGCAAAGACAATCACGAGTTCTCCTTTCGCTTTCAAAAAGATCCGGTCTTCAACACCGGTCTTCAAATGCAATTCACAACGACATATCACATATTCGGAATGGGTTATACAACCCCATGGTCCTTTCCCGGTTAACCCGAATAGTGAGCGCTTATTCAAAAATAAGTGTGGCATTCAAATTCAAACAAATCACATCAATTACCCATTCAAAGGGAAATATTGATAGTCGGTTATTGAACTATCAATGGATATGCACAACATCACCAGATTCCAAATAATTTTCCAAATTATTTATTTTCGAAAATATCTTTACAAGATATAAAATTTCAATACCTCAAAAAATAAATCAATATTTATATTTAAACAACTTCCTTTTTTATTCATAAATTCCATAGTGAATTTATATTTCAAAATATCTATGAATATACGATTTCAATTATTCATTTCAATTTATCTTCAAAAAGATAAATTCTCAAAATATTCACTTTATATTGGAAAACATTTCCATACTTATTTATTCATAAGTAATTAACAAATTTTATTTATTTTCAACACTTGGAAAATATTCAATATACTTAAATCGAAATTAAGTATATATTTCATTCTTTAAGGAAATCATTCTCTTAAACATATTTATTTGGGCCAAAACGAATGTTGCGTAAAACATCGTTACAACATCCCAAAATCACTAGTATAGGGATTTGAAATTAAAATAGATATATAAATCCCAATACTATACAAAACATTTCCTTTCGGAAATCATTTACTATAACAACAGTGTTATAGTCCACTATTTTCTTTTATTTCTCGAAAACGTCTATTTCAACAATAAATGTTGAAATCTATGGTTTCGAATCTCAACACATTTTAAAACATCGTTAGATCGTTTTAATTCTATTTAAAACATCAAATCTAAACATTTTCTTTAACATATTATTCACTATTCAAAAACGTGAATATACTACGTTAACCAATTTCATCATTTCTATACATTTTATTTTAAAGGATTATTCACTGTCTAAAATGTGAATATAACTCCATAAATAAGTTATAACAATTTACTTATCAAAATAAGTCGTTTGCGGATTTATTAAACAACGTTTATAAACTCCATTTCTATTTATTTTATAACAATTTCCTTTTATAAATTCCTTTATTAACCTATTCAATTTATAACTCAATTATAAAACAAAAGTTCATGTTATAAGTTAAATACTTAGAATTTATTTGTTTGCACAATCGTTCCTTTAAACTTCATAATTATAAATCTTATAACTTATAAGATTCAATTATTTATCCAAATCTATTCTTTCAATAACTTTATAAATTTTATAAACCTACTGTTTATAAAATTCCATTTATAACTTCACCGTTTATAATTCTATAGATTTCATTCATTTATGAAATTCATTCACAATTCATTCTAACACTTATAAAAACTCGTTTTATAATTCAAATATTTTCATTTATAAATTATCAATTTATAAATCCTTTATAAAATCAATTTATACTATTATTTTAAAACATCTTTAATCTCCATTATAATTTCACCATTCTCTTGATTTATAAAATAATCAAATTTATAAATCCTATATTTAAACTTTTATAATAAATTCAAAAATCCCGATTTAAATTCTTTTATAAAATCATTAATCCCATATTTTCAAAAATCAACCTTTAACTATATTTCTCAAAAATCATAATTTTTATAGCATTAAAAATTATACGTTTATTTATTTAAAATGGATAAATTCCCAAAAATATTTTATAAACGTATACTTTCAAAAATCACTTTGAAATCCTTTTTAAAATTCCAAAATTTGGTCCAATGATGCTACATAAAAAAAGGCAACCACGACAACAACGATATCATATATCGATATGATAATCCATCAAATATCAAAATATTTGAATTCAAATAAACATTGTTGAGGAATCCAGTTGGATCCCTCCAACTTGTTTTCCTGCATCCACAAACATTAGCACAATACCAATTCCGCTCAAGTACGGAATTATCGCGGTATATGGGATTTAAAATATTATCCGCTTAATAGACGGCGCAATAGGGTCTCATCCGCTATACAAATGCGGGAAATCAATAACTGCAATATATACATATGCCAATATATATATTGCTATTATATATAATACCAATTTCACTGTTTATGAAATATTCGCGGTATATGTTTTTACTAAATAACATCCGCTTACTAACGGCGCATAATGTCTATTTTAACAATCAATAGATAACAATCATCATTCAAACATGCATTCAAATATTTTAAATCTAACTATTTAAAATAAAAATCGAAACTGATTCGATTGAGTGATAAGTTCTCACCTTGATTTTAATTTCGTTTTAGCGATTTATTTCGAATAAAATTAAACGCACGTTTAATTTTACCCGAAATTCTCACTAACTCCAAACGACTCCAATCCAACTCCATCGCGTAGTGCCCGTCCATACGATTCCAACGCAACTAGTTTCGTGCGTTTTTGACCTCGTATGAAAAAGTTATGAATTTTACAAGTTTTACACGATTTTTTATAATAATTTACAACCAAATTTCACTTTCTTTTATAACCTAACTGTCCATAGCCGTAGGATCTCACGCAACTCCATCAAGACCGTGCGTGCTGTCTCCTTCCCTCACGCGTCTCTCCTGTATTGAAGCCGAACCCAACTTTGAATTTAGGGTTAATTTTTTCGATCCAATTACTCGCTCGAAACTCCATCATATCGGCACCACAGCAAAGCTCTTCGTCTCCCCTACCCACGGCTACAACCTCCCTGAGCTCGACCACCATATGCGCACGCAGTTCGAGAATGAACGTGCGACACTAATACGAGATTTGCCATCAATCTACTAACCCATTCGCGATCATAGCCGTTGGATATCAAGATCGTGTTGTGCTCTACAACTTTCATTTAGAAAGTTTCTTGAATTAATGAACGGATTTGGAGATTGGAGGGGAAGAACGAAACAACTTTCTGGCCGTTCATATAGGGGTGGCGGCTGCAGTTTGACCTAGGTTATTTTTTTTATTTATGAAAGGGAGGGTGTCTATTTATAAGAAAACGAACGAAACACTATTCGTTCCGGAAATTTCGAACTCCGATTCACGCACCGTAACCAGCGTTTCTAGGGTTTACCCCGCGTTTCGGACACAATGGAACAGGTTTCGAAAGCTAATTCGGATATCCGTGCGAGTTATGGCTATAAACGTTCAATTTAAATTAAACCGATTTAAACGATTTTCTAGGCGTTTTAATTTGTACCGGACAAACGGTAAATCCAATTGACACGAAATTTGAAACCATACAATAATATCACATTACGGATCCGATGAAACTGGTTTCGTCGAAATCCGAGACTTTTTGAAAAATGGCTATTTTACTCGCCAAATTAATATTAAAAATAATTCGATGCGTTTCGAACTGCCACGATCAAACGATAACTCCGATTGACACGAAAATTGAAATCCGGTAATAACTAACTATTACGGATCCAATGGAACTAGTTTCGTCCAATTCTGAGACTGTTCAAAATTTGACTATTTTCACTAGTCGATTAAGTATTAAAATATTCAATTTTCACAAATAAACTTTTAATTCGATTTTAAAAGTTCTAAAATATCGTTCTGACTTCAATATGATAAAATAAAATTTTACAAATCATTTTCAATCATATTTAACCCAATTTTCAATTATTTTCATAATTTAACATATTAAATTATCGATTTAATTATCCAATTAAATCCAATTATTCGAAATAAAATTTATTCGACTTATAAATTCACTTATTAATATTTAAAATTAATTAAATATTCAATTTTAATTAATTAAAAATCCTGGGTCGTTACAACAAAAGTGGTATTAGAGCATTTGGTAAGCGATAACCCTGGCTCTATTGGGTGGTACTCATTAAAGATAGAGTCAGTAGTACTCTAGAATGAGTTTGATTGTAATAATAAATATGTGCGCGTATTTGTTAGTGAATATAGAAATTGTTTTATATTTTGATGATTGGTTTGTTGAGTTTATATGTATTCTAGTCGATATAGTCTATACAACTCTATCGATAGGGATCTCTAAAAACTCGTACAGAACAATTTGACACGATATTGTTTTAAATTATGGTAAATGAAATAATTTTACCCAAAACTACTTTGTATATAAAAAGAAATGATTTCCATAAACTACTATAGTAGTATATGGTTGCTTGTTTGTTAGGAATTGATAATATTGAAGTATTATCATTATTGTTGAATAAGAAATTGAAATGATAAACAAAGAACTAAGAAAATAAAATCCATATACAAATGAGAATATAAATTGTAAATGTGATTTATAATTTGAAACGGAATTCCAGAGAAGTATTTCGAAATGTTTTGAAAAGAGTTTGAAAATTTTGGAGATTTGGAAAGTTTAAATCCCTTTTGATTTTGAAGATGGTTTGCAATGGTTTTTTTTGGAAAAATGTTTTGGAAGGATAAAAGCTCTAAACTCTTTTCGGTCTTTGGAAAATTATTTCGATGATGATCGCGACATCATCGGTGTTTATTTTCGAGTTTCCAAAAGAGGAATTGCTGCCAAATTGTTTTAAATGGAAGTTGTTTGGGAAACTTGGGTTTGGTTTTGAAATTCAAAGGATAATTTGAATTATTTTCAATAATGGTTTTGGAAAAGGTGAAAAGACTCTAGAATTTTATTCAAAATAGTTATGGAATAATAAGTTTGAAAACTTAGGAAATTCAGATTTAAACTAAAATTGTCTTGAGTTAATTTGAATAAAGGTGAATTTTAGAGGCCTAATGGACTAAAATGATTGGAACAAAATTATTAAGATGGAAAATAAATTGTGAATGAATGAATAAATTTGCAATTGCAAGTACATGAAAGTGAATTGAATATTGAAATTCATTTTGAATTTGTAAGTAAATAGAACTGGAATTGGAATGAATTTGGTTTGTATTAAACAAAGTGAAATATTGAAATAAAATTTGTAAGTAAAAACTAATTAAAGGAATGACGAAATTGAATATAATTTGAAATGAATCGAAATTCAATAATTATAAACGAAAGGTAAATTAAATTCATATGGAAGTGGAAATCCAGTTTAATATAGGTAAATATAAACCAAAGTGATGAATTAAAAATAAATATAAGAAGTATATAGAATATTTGCATTGAACTAAAGAAATGAAGTGTGAAATTCTTAAGTAAATTTTGTATGGGGAATATACCAGGTTAATCATTAAGTGAAGGTTAAATTGGAAATCGTCAAATGGTAATAGTGAATTGAGAATAAATTTTTGGGAATGGACAAAAGAATAAAATTGGAATTGAAACTGAATATTGAAAATCAATTTGAGTTGTGTGAAATCAAATGAAGTTGTAGAATTAGTTCGAAGTGAACTAAAGATAATAAAGGTGAAATAAAAAAATGGTTTGAGATAAAATGTACTGGAATTCGTAATAAATTAGTATATGAAACTAAATTAAAATAGTGCAGTTGTGAATGAAAGATAATGATAAAATTCAATATTCAGAAGATAAATAAAATCCAAAGAGAATTGAAATTGTGAATCAAATTCAAATGAAACTGAAAATGTAAAGTTGAATGAAAATGGATATATAACTTCAATAGTAAAGTAAAAAAGCATAAGAAGTATATATTGAAAACTTTTGTAAAGGAATATGCAAAATAAATTTGGATGTTGTAATTGGGTATTATGGCTAGCAGGATATACAGATGTGTTACAAGGAAATGGAATTGGGATTTGATTTTGAAGATAAAATTGAATAGCTCAACAAAAAAGGTATAAATTTCTACATGAAATTTGGTGATTTTCTTGTCTACCAACTTGGCCTTTTGTTTTCTTTTTTAATCAGCAGGCCTGTGGTATCATTTTGTAGTCGTACCGAGCTAGCCGCGTAAAGAGGACACTGGCGAAATTTTTCGAAAATTTTGAAAGTTTAAAATTGAGTTTAAATTTAAATTTGAATTGTTAAGAAAACAATATTGTTTGGAATCTATGATTAATTTTGGAAAGTTAGTTGAAGCGATAATGGGTTGTTAATAAAAAATAGATTTGTCTGGTAAGTTGATAAAACCGTTTAGTTTTGGAAAGATAGCAAATGGGTTAAGGATCGTTCTTCTTAACTTGTAATTTCGGGACGAAATTCTTTTAAGGGACGAAGGATGTGACGATCCGAAAAATTTTAACATTTGAAATGGAATATTTAATTGATTTTAAATATTTGGAGGTTAGTTTAACTTGAATTTCGAATATAACTATAAAATTTGCAATTTAAATTATTGGATTTAATTTATTAAAGCTTGGGTAAAAATTTGAATCTTCAGTTTTAAGCTGATTAAAAATATTTCAAAAGCTTAGGAAATCCATATTGATAATACTAAAGATAATGGAAGATTCAGAATTTAATTTGGAAATGTTTTGTTCAGTTTTGAAAATATATCGATTAAATCGATATCTAAAAATAGCCTTCCGAGGCACAGTCTTGGATTTCGACGAAACCAATTCCGTTGGATCCGTAATATTGTATTATTATCGGATTTCAATTTTCGTAGTGTTTGGAGTTGTTGTGTGAGCCTTATTTAAACGCGCTGAGAATTTAATCGAAATTTAATTTAATAGCTGGTTTCAAAAAGCTATATTCTCCATACGATCGAAATAGAATTCGGAAACTTTTCCATTGCGTTCGTAATAGGAATATAACATTATAAACGCCTAGCGGCACGCCTCGATAGGAGTTCGTGATTTAAGCTACGTAAATCGAGATGGTTTGAATTCAGTTTAAAATATATATTTATACCCTAGTCCCTTCAACTGTATTTCATTCACATCTCAACCTTTTGCTTTCAAATCAGTGCATCAAATCTTACACACAACCGATCAAATCGTGTCTCATTTATCCCTTTTTTCATCTTTTAAGAGCATTGCAGCCGAATCTTTTTAATCAAAATTCAAAGAAAAATCTCTACTTTGCTGCTCGAAATCTTCATGGACGATCTATTAGTAGTGAAATTTCAATTCGAAAAAAAGAAACGAGCTCGGCTCGAAATTAAAATCCAGATTCGATTAACCCTAATTGCCTCCAATACTATACTTGGATCTCAATCTAAGGCTAGGGCTCGGGGCCATAGCGATTTTGGCCATCGAAGGGAGGGTTAATGCACGCTTGCACGCGCGATGGTGGATGTAGCGTTTTGGCTCGGCGACCAGGCGATGGCGTTCAAGGAGGAAGTGGGGAAAATCAAAGTCGCGATCAATTTTGGCGATGTCGAAGACGAGGGCTTGGTCGAGCTAGGGCTCACGTCGGCGTGGTGTTGCACGCGACGATCGGTGATTGTTGAGCTGCGATGGAGGAAGCTAGACTTGCGTGCGCTTGCATAAGGCGATGAAGTCTAGGGTTTCAGCACTGTTTTTGAGCATCGTGTTTGGCATCGTGATTTTGGGAGTTCGAGCTTGGGTTGGCAGTGAAGTACGCAGTGAGGTATTTTCTGGTTTTAATTTATAAATCTAGGTTGAAAAAAATATAATACACTTGCAAATTGAAAATAAAATAAAGGAACTGTTGTAGATAATTTACAATAACATATTTCCAGTTTATATTATTTAAATTTTATATGTATGAATATATTATAGAAACAAAACACATAATTATTTTAGTTCAAAGGTATATATTTAAAAGGCCTTTGGAAATAAATATGGATACTAAAATATTTGGAAGTTTAAATAAAATTAGATTTCTGAAATCTATCATTTATTTTTAAATATATATATATATAGTTCAAAAAAAAATAATGTATTTAGGATGACTAATTTATTTATTTAATAAACTTATTAAATTTAGTTACTAAAGATATTTGTTATAGAAAAATTTGTTTAAAATTAAATTATTAGTTAACTTAAACTAATATATGGTAATTAATTTGTTTGATTTTTTAAAAATGTTAATAAAATCGTATAATGTTTATACAAGGTATAAAATCATGGGAACAAGCTAGATTGAATCGGATTGCAAATAAAAGGTGAGATCTTCTCACTCAAATCATAATAATTGAAAATTTTAGTTATTGATTGATGATTGAATTATTATAGTTAAATTTAATTGTTGGTTTGTGTTTGGATGATTAATGTATTATCAGTTATATTAGTTTAGACCCTATGCGCCGCATAATAGCGGATGGTATTATATTAAACCCATATACCGCGATATTCCACCTCGAAGTGGAATTGGTATTATATATGTATTGGAGTTGTTGATTCCCCGCATTATATAGCGGATGAGACCCTATGCGACGCATAATAGCGGATGATATTTTATAAAGCCCATATACCATGATATTCCACCTCGAAGTGGAATTGGTATTGAATTGTTGTGCTAACATCTGTGGATGCAGAGAAAACGGGTTGGAGGGATCCAACTGGATTCCTCAAATAATTGAATTTATTTTAATATTGTGTGTTGATCATTTATAATCTGTGTGTGACTATTTGTGATTGAAACTGTTGAAGGCTATAATTTAGCCAAATATATTCTTGATATCGTAGGATCAAAAATAAATAAAATTTGATTTTTTGAAATTTAGTAGAAAAGTTATAGGAAATTAATTTTAGAAAAATTGGATAAATTTAAAAGAAGGAAATCGTTTCAAAAGATAATAAACTTTGTGTTGAAATAAATATAGAAATAAATTTTGGAAATTGATTTGGTATTTGAAAATAAATTTGGAAATCAATTTAGAATTTAATTCGGTGCTGAAAATGAATATTTGGGAAATCGATTTAGAAATCGTATATCTGTGGATATTTAAAAATCTAAAATTCACATTGAGAATTTTATAAAAGAATGGGAAATTTGTTTTAAAATATATATTGTTTTATTTTTAAAGGTGTGAAAAGAAATTTATAGATTTGGAATGTAAATTAAAATAAATCGAGAAGATTTATTAATTTATATAAATGGAAAGAGAATTCTTCCCTGAGAAGCTGAATATATTTTCAAAGTAACTTTTAAAGTATAAATTAAATCTTTTAGAAATTGTTTTGAAAATTATTGTTAGAGAAATTATTTGGGAAATGTTTAAATCTTTAAAGTAAAGATTTATTTGTTTAATTATAGAGATGATTATTTTAACGATTTAATTAAAATTTGATTTAGAAATTGGTTATCTAAATACTTACGCCCTATCTACTAAATTTTTTATAGTAAGTTTGAACTTGAAATTTTATATGAGACATTTATATAATATTTTCATAACTAGTATTTAAATAAATGTTTTAAAATAGTTTATCTAAATGTTTTCAAGTATATATCTTGGATAAGTGATTTAAAGTATTTTAAAATATTTTAACTCGGTAGATTTTCAGTGGAAATGAATAAATATTTGGAAATATATTCCGCGTAAGGGAAATGATTTGAAATTTGTTTTCAAAGGATTGAAATGTGCAAATTGATTTGAAATTTGTTTTCAAGGTGTTGAAGTGTTAAAAAATTATATATCTTGCGAAGATATTTTAAAATAATAGTTGGAAAAATTATTTAAATCTGCCAATTGTTGTGAATATTAATTGATAGTTAAATAACCGACTATCAATATTGGCCTTTTAATGGCATTTGAATTTCGATGCGACCGGGGGTCGGATTCCAGATGGATAATCAAAAACCACATCGAACCTTTGTGATTGTGATAGATCTTTTGTTTACAAGTTCAAAGTGAAAATTGTTGTAATTTGTTGAAATCTAAATCTAACACTTATTTTAAAAATAAGCACTCGTTATTCGGATTAGCCGGGAGAGGACCTTGTGTCATAAAACTCATTCCGAATAACGATACGACGAAATAGAATTGCATTTAAAGACGGTGTTGAAGACCGGGTATTTTCGAAAGCGAAAGGATTATCTGTCGAATGTCTCTGCATTGGGTTGCTCCGGTTTAGAGATTTTATCACCTTTGTGATGAGGATTCCGGACGTGATTTGTGAATATCCGGATTTGCAAGGGCTTCTTTGAAGTGCCTTCGGTTCCGTTCGATCCCGGAACGGACTTGTATGGATGTGTGTCTGACGTTACACTTTGAGATGTAAAGCTGGTTTCTATCAAATACATTTCTATTTGTGGCGGAGAATTTATTCTCTTAGCTTAACACCCTTCTCTGAGACGTATGAGCTCAGAGGTTATGTAGTTGATTGTTACTAGTAATGCATTTCCAATTTAGCAACGTGACATACGAAGTGTTGCTGATCATTTGTTGATCATAGCATGACTTTGTGAATAGTGCGCTTTGTGGACGAGACTTCATCGGACCTCACACCCCGGAAATGGTCGAAACAGGAAAGATGCGGCAAGGTAATGAGGGTCGCGCCCTTTAGGGTATGTCATTTCCTTCTTGAAAAGGGTAGCACTATGGAATGGAGCCCAGATATTTTACCTATGTTGTTTTTGCAAATTTATTATACTTTGTGGTTGTTGCTTTGTGGTTGAGGATCCTCGGATAAAGGACCCAAAGGACCGGGGGATGACATACTCGAGTGGTAGTTACCTAGTTACAGAGGTAACCCGGCCTTGTGTTGGCAGAAATCCGGGTAGGTTCTCGGGACGTCCCTCTAGAGGCGTACCCATGTGGCAGTAGGAAGTTCCTTAGCTCGACCATTTGTGGGAAATCCAAACTCCAATACGCGCTTGGTACGGTTTTAGTTGTATAACCTGTCATTTACTTATGGTGGTCACCACTGTTTAGATGGTAGCTATAGTAGGCATAGTTCAGAATGTCTATGCTGGCTAAGATTAATATTATACTTTCGAAATATTTTATACACTGTGCACTAATGATAATAAAAACATTTTGCGTATCAAGCTTGTTTAACTATCACAAGGTGAAATCTCCTCCAATTCTACGTTTTCATTGTGTGTATGGCGGGAGGCCTTATGGTAGTTTCATTTTCCAAAAGCATAACGGATTTCTTTTATTTTATTTGTGAAATAATTGTTTTTAAGATCTCACACCAGTCCCACGATTGACCTGGAGTTTATTGTTCCCTTTCTAAACTCTAGGTGCCTATAATTTTCCACATAGGCATCCTAGAGTCAGGTTTCAGTTATTCGAGAGCGAAGTCTATCAAAAAGAGATGCTGTGGAGATCAGGAGCAAGCTAGATGGCGAAGCATATCGCTAGTATATGTTATATTCTTTTCTGCTGTTTGTTATTGTAACACTCTGATATTGTATTGTGATGTAATGTAATAATTGATATAGTTCTTTGTTTTAAAGATATTCATTTATCTATTATATTTGTTCTGCTGTGATATGTGATATTCTGTTATTGTTATATTTTCTTCTTCTATCTTCTTCTTCTTAAACCCTAACTGTTCGATTTTCCGACATTCGACTGTGCGGCATTGGATACAGTGAACGTATCGATGTCGACTTTTGGACATCGTAAAATTGGGTCGTTAAAAATTATATGTGTGTGTTTGCGCACGCATCTGTGTGTAGCTTATTAGTTTTTTTTTCTTGCATTTACGAGGGCGCTAAGGTCATACAAATTGCACTAGGGAGGGAGCGAGAGAGGCTAATCATTGGACGAGAGTTGAATTCCGAGGGAGATTCAATGGTTGATATCTATTGCATCACCACTTGCGTCATCTGTTTGCGTTCAAACCGATTTTCCATACCCCCCCTTTATGGGTTCATTAAAGTTTTATTTCACAATCTAGGTTAAAGAACATCATCTTAATTATTTCACCAGACTAATTTTGGTGTAAGATGAAGGTTTTCTTGCATTCATTTTCAAAGACATTTCATATACAAAGGATGTTTTTAATCATATAAGTTGGTTGATCTTTAATAAGGTCGTGTTTATATATTTTCCAAAACAATGTAAAGATAATGGTTGTTAGATTGAGCAATCATAGGTGTTACTATTATTCATTTTTTCAGGTGAAAGATTGGACCATTTAGGTAACTGCCCTTCATATGTAGCTTGGAGGATTGATGCATGGGAATAGATTCTTCTGCAACGCTTGTGAATAAATGATGATAGCTTAGGAGCAAGTGAGACTGTAACTTTGGCTAGAACAAAGAGTAGGTATTTTAGATTGAGTGGAACACAATGATCCGGAGATTGTCTACAGTCTATAGCTTCTGAGTGTAAGGTACCTATACAATTATGATGAATTTTGCTGCATTTGTATTACTTGACTTAGCATTGAGGGAGCAAATTATCTTCTTAACTATGCTTGCATTGTGAATTGCTTTCATCCAACTTACTAATGTTAGATATTTACTACTGTTGATGCTCCTTCTTTAATATTTTTTGAGATTATGCCACTTCTTTCATTTATTTTTATATTCAGCACCCAACTCAATTAAACATTTTTATTATGTTGATTTTAGGTGTTTCCTACATCTTACACACATAGCGATTCGGAGGTTCATATTCATTTTAATAAATAGATAGTTTAACAAACATGCAACGGTAATTTCTTCTCTCTTCTATTTATTGAATCAAATAATGACTTATTTGTAATTACTAGAACCATTCATTGGATTAAGAAAATTATGGTGCAATTATTTTCATGTGCCATATGTGCTCTAAAATTAGTAAAGGTTGTCTGCTTTCTGTCCTACTAATAAGGCAGTGCTAATAAATTCTTCATTTTAAAATCATATTAGTATTTATCCACCATTATACTCAATAAAATATGGAAACAAAACTATAGTTTTGTAACGAACAGTTCATTATGAACTATACAACTAAAGTACATTCTTTCCTACATCACATGTTCAACTAAAAAACCAATCAATTTACGAATGTGTATGCATGGATTTTCCTTTAGTTTGTGCGCGCTTGTATGATATAATTTTCGTACATACGCATATCATTTTTAACACTTTATCACTAACCGATCTTTGTAGTAAATTTTCTTTGATAATTTTAATTTCTATTTGCGGAAGTTGTAAATAATCTTGTTAAACATATTATTTGAAATTCATGAAAATTTATAACTTTTTTGTAATTTACAACCAATCAGTTGGTTTTTCCAATGGTGTGCTGTTTCAATAGCCAAACTGACCATTAGGAAGGCTTGCCTAATGCAATAGAGCCAAATAAAACTTTCTAAAGATCATTTTATTCGGATACACAACATAATTTCCCCATGAGAATCTCTTCAAAACTCGTCAACCTCTACAACTTCGATTCTAGCTCCCCAAGCAAGTCTCAACTCATTTTCCACTGGAAAATATCTACTCCCTAAAATATCTATTTTCTTCTATTTATTTCAACTCGTTTCCCAAAATAACCATGTATAAACTCTGAATCTTAACTCATCTTTCCTAACCAACAGCAATCTGACAGCACTGCATCCTTTCAATCACTAAAGTCGCTTGTACCAGCATCTCCATCACGAAAGCCATCTGCAGATCAGCCCTAAATTTTTACTCCACTAATCCGTTATAAAAGGTATTTAATGTTCCTATTTAGTTTTTTGATATTATTATTGATTGATTTTGATTGTAGTATATTTTACTTTTTGTGACAGGGCATCAAATTATTAATTTTCACTGTCGATTTTCATTTTGTAGCAAAAACAATGGGTCCACAATGGTTCATTTTAATCTACATATCTTGTTAAAATATTTCTCTAAATAGTCAATCTGATAGAAACTGTGAAATAGTTCGAATTTGATATGCACAATAAGTTATTAGTCTCCCACAACCTAATGCTTATGTGTTTCTCATTTGAATTTGGATAGTTTATACTTTTTCATTCTATTTTATTACTCCAAAATATTAAAATGAATGTTTTGTATTATTTGAGAATGTATTGGCATTGATTATTTACATTTTGGTGATGTAGAAAAACATATATGGTAAGAACCATTGGATTTGCAACCTAATGCTTACACTATATGTTTCTCATATGAATTTGGATAAATTGTACTTTTCATTCTATTACTCCAAAATACTAAAATGAATCTTTTGTGTGACTTGAATACGTATTTAACATTGATCATTTGAATTCTGGTAATGTAGAAAAGGATATATGGTAAGAACCATTGGATTTGCAATAAACATACATGGGGATTTTATGTATTTGTATCACGTGCAAATTTGAGCACACAAGTTTTGACATTGAAACTGAAAAATAAACAGGGTAGTGTTCTTATTGTTAAAATTTTGACCATTGTAAAACCATAATTACACCATTCATCCTATACCCAGGATTTCTTTCTGTGATATGTACTGTAAATCGTCTTAGATTTGAATCTGTAAGGTTCATTTTTTTGCTCATCTTTTAGTTCTAAGGTGTTTATATATATATATATATATATATATATGTATCTTATTTTTAACATGAATTGGACTCATTAGTAGATAACTGTCGTATGTTTACGTGTTAATTGATAGTACACAATGAAAAAGTATTAAGATGTTTTTTCAACTTCTGAAAACCTTTTATAATTTAAGCAACCTGCTAAATTGTATGATTTTCCGAATAGAGTCTGTGCTTCATGTGATGCCTGCATAAGTCAGTTAAACATTTGAATCTTAGAATAATATTTATTTTTCCTGTAGAAACCTCAACGGTTGGGTTTGAAGAGGAATCAAAGATCAACCCCTTCTATAACTATGTTATCGTATTCCATTATATTTTGATCACTTGGCATGTCCGTACTCTATGTGATTTATTTTGTACAGCGTTATTTGTAGAAATATGGTACTTTATTATTCACACAAAAATAAAAGTTTGAATGCAAATGAAACACCACCCCCAAATAGGAAAAACACTTAAAACGTACTACTAGAAAAAAAATTGCTCCTATAGCGTGGTGGGGTATGTATTCATGCCTCATGAATTAATACGCATCAATAACTAAGCGATTCCTAATAAATTACACTTTAAAGATAAAATACTTAAAAGGACAATGTTGTAGAACCCTAGAATGGCAGATCTGTTGGTTCTACTTGGAATTTCGTTGCTTCCTCATCAGATCTGTGCTCTATTTCTTCAATTTCACATACGAAGGCCTGAAAGTGGTGTTTATCGGCGGTGAGTTCATGTTTGACTTACAAATTCCTTCAAAAGCTCTAAGGATAAGATCCCTTTTACTCCACTCTTTACTAGACTTGCGTAATAATTGCATGCAATCAAGTATGATCAAATTTGACATATTTATAAAATCTGGTAAAGTAACACTGATTACTAAGTCAAATTATATTTATTAATTTAATGTGGATTTTTTAATATAGAGATGTTTATATATAATGGAAAATTAACATTCGGAACATACTGTTCAAAAATGAAAACCAGTTTAGAGGTTGGTAAGGGAGGAACTAATGTCTTTCATTTAAAAGCTAAGTGATTTATTAAAAAGAAGGGGGCATTCCGAGAATTGAACTCGAGACCTCTCGCACCCTAAGCGAGAATCATACCACTAGACCGAATGCCCCAATGTTAATGATAATGGAAATAAAGTAATGTTATGTAATAATCTAACAACGTTGACGTCTCGATTCACACATAAGACGAACATTGCAGCCCTCATAGAAGAAGGATGTTTGGAGGTAGAATATATAATACAATTCTCATGAATTAATGTGCATCAATAACTAAGCGGTTCCTAATAAACTACACTTAAAGATAAAATACTTAAAAAGGACAATGTTGTAGAACCCTAGAATGGAAGATCCATTGGTTCCACTTGGAATTTCATTGCTTCCTCATTAGATCTGTGCTCTATTTCTTCAATTTCACATATGGAGGCCTGAAAGTGGTGTGTATCGGCGGCGAGTTCGTGTTTGACATACAAATTCCTTCAAAAGCTTCAAGGATAAGATCCCTTTTACTCCACTCTTTACTAGACTTGCGTAATAATTGCATGCAATCAAGTATGATCAAATTTTACATATTTCTAAAATCTGGTAAAGTTACACTGATTAATAAGTCAAATTATATGTATTAATTTAATGTGGATTTTTTTAACATAGAGATGTCTATATATAATGGAAAATTAACATTAGGAACATACTGTTCAAAAATGAAAACCAGTTTAGAGGTTGGTAAGGGTGGAACTAATGTTCTTTCATTTAAAAGCAATTTAAAAGCTAAGTGATTTATTAAAAAGAAGGGGGCATTCCAAGAATTGAACTCAGGACCCCTCGCACCCTAAGCGAGAATCATACCACTAGACCAAATGCCCCAAAGTTAATAATAATGGAATTAAAGTTATGTTATCTAATAATCTAACAACGTTGACGTCTCGATTCACGCATAAGACGAACATTGAAGTCCTCATAGAAGAAGGATGTTTGGAGGTAGAATATATAATACAATTCGCAAAGCCACCTACAAAAATTTAAATTTTCTAAAACTCACAGTGGAAGGAATATGCAACAACCCAGAATTTTGAACCATTCAAATCGACAATAATCCACACATATGAGACTTAAATTGGCCAAAACAACAGATTGTTATTTTATATTTGGCAAAACTTAGTATATACGGTAAATAAATTAATCACAGAATGTAGACAGAGAGAAATACAACAATACGCATCAGAATAGATAAACAGTAGTTCATGAAGCTACTACAGAAGTATCAGTCTAAAGCAAATACAAATAGAAGTCCCAAATACGAAGAAGTCTCTAATACATAAGCAAATGACAAGTCTGAAGATATGTAACATCCCACCATTTTCGCTCGCTTCAAATCGACACACGTGCCAATTCAAACCATAGGCAGGGGCAGATTGTTATGGGGTAAATAAGAAAAACTAGAAGAAAAGCAAAACAGAATCTAACAGCGGAAGGATAAAATATAAAAATCAAATATACAGTTCATGAAGCTGTTTTACAAAACAATTGATTTTATTTACATAATACATATCAGAGTTACACATACCAATAACAATGCAGCGGAATTAAATAGTGTAGTGGAATATAGTTAATAATAATAGTAGAAATCTCCGTCTTCGTCCTCCAGATCTAAAGTCTTCGATCCGGAAACGCTCGGACTGACCCGGGCGAATTTGAAAAGACAAAAACACTCGAGTCAGAACTAAAGGACCTTATGTGAGTTAAATTAACAGAAATAAATATAAGTGCAGTAACTCAAGAGATGCTTGGGATTTACATCTCCTAAGGATCCGTTAAGCTATTTACTATGTAGTATATTGCGCTATTACAATAATGTCTATTTATAAAATAAACTTACTTTTAAATAGCGTTAAGGGGTTACCCATATCGCCCTTACACAAAATATATTCCCATAGTCTATACAGTACCGTAATCTCCCCCGTACTGGGCGTCGTCAGAGTGCACTCCATAGGTATGGTACAAAGCCAAAATCGTATAAGGCGCGCTAGGGTAGGTGACACGGCACAACTAGGCAATGCCAGGGTAGATATACCAATTACGCTTCCGGGTCGGTGGTAACGCATAGCCGCAGCTACCGCCCACCTCGAGCCTCACCCCAAATCAAAGAAATCAAAAGTGGCCACCGAATCAATCCAAAAGTCAAAGTATAATATCGAAGGGATGTGTCCGATCAAAGGTGCTACCTTATTAACCCGTCATTCACTCCTTTTTTAGCCACCTTATGCCAACTCATGGGAGTTGGGTCCACGTATTTACCTTACAGGAAATGCCGCCACCAACCTACTTCATTCTGGAATCTCCAGCGCATACACGGTTGTTAAAGTGGTTTTCGGAGTTGGCAGAGAGTATGGTAACTTCCGATCCCGGTCTCTTCAACAGTCAAACTTTATTATAACACCGCGGTCATTTAAAAATAATTATACTTTCAAAACAAGGATATAATTATCCATTTCAAAACCCATAAATACGATATCATTTCCTTTTAAAACCCAAATAAATATGATATCATTTTATTTCAAATATATTTCTTTTCCAAAATCATGCCACTTTCGAGATTTATAATACCTCGAAACCAAATATTTGAAATTTAACTTTCAACATAATACTTCGAAATCCGTAGTTTTAAAACCATAACTTTCAAAACTTAAATGGTTTGGATATTCAACAGTATATAAAATAAAACATTTGAATTTAAAATTTCTTTAAAAGTAAATAATTTCCACGCCTTCACAATTTTTATTCATTTTAAATTTGGTCTATCCCATAACTTTTAGATTCACTTTCCGTTTGAATAAAACACTTCGATTTTAATATTTTCAAACTTTGAGTATTTAATGAATTTCAAAACTAAGGTTGGGAATTTCTATTCAAAAATTCATTTTCCTATTATTTAGTTTTGAAAGGTTTACATGATAAATCCCTAACCATTTAAAATAAAACTCAATTTGTTAACACCAAATATTTCCTTCCATTTATTTATACTAGAATTATTCATTAAATCCAGTTATAAATATCATTCCTTTAAACTTCCAATTTTAATAAGTTAACATCAACTTATGGAGTTAAATTTTTAAATAAGCTCAATTCCAATTAATTTCCAATTTATCTTTCAATCTTAATTGGTTTGAATCATTTTAAAACTCTATATATATATATATATATACAAGATCTTAAACCTGTACTTAATCATATAATACGAATTATCAAATTCCATTTTTCAACTTATTCATTTTTATGTAACAGGTTTATGCATAGCTTAAATTCAACAATTTAACTATGTATATATATAAAATATATTTATATCATATCCAAATTTAATATTTATTAAACCGTATCATATCCAAACCATAAAATCATTTCAAAAATAATTATATATATATATATATATACCGCGGTGCCTGTATATAATTTTCTATCCCATGGTCAAGTGATATGGATATTTATCATTTCAATCCGCAATTTAAAAATATAAAAATGCTGTTGTATATCATTTCAAACCGCAAATCCAGAATGAAATGAAAATGCATGATAACTTGCAGTTTATACGATATAAAATATAGCATCCATTCATCCAAATATCAATAATCAACCATTTATTACAATCATCATCCAATTTAAACAAACATCAATATAGAGCATATGAAATATAACAGGTAAAATGACAGTTATTAACTAACAGTTTATATGCAACAATAAATTTATTTAACTGTTTAACTATCAGTTTAGATGCAAAATAAATAAATTTTAACTGTCAATTTATATGCAATAATAGAATTAATTAACAGTTATATTAAATAAATGCGATTTAACTAAGATGATGAATAAAATATGCAAAACAGTCAAATATAAATTTCTACTCATATCTCAAATAAATTTAACAAACATAAGAAATTTTAGAATTCGTAAGTGGGTTAAAACACTCACCTTTTGAATTTAAATTCAATTTAAACCCAAAAATTTGACCGTCTCAGAATTCGTCCAAATCAGTCTCTCTAAGTTTGGAATTTCAATACGATCCTAACAAAAAAAATCGCGCGTTAATCGTATATTGTATGCACAAGATATTGTGAAAATTGCAATTGAATTCAAAAAAAAAAGAACACTTTCACCTATATGCCACGTCACCTAGCTACCTGCATCTTCTCCAGAGCACGCACACAGTAAAACAAAAACCCGTACACATCCTCACCGACAACCGCCCTTTGACCACCAAAAACCTCCCACCTACGACCACCTACAACGACCGCTCCAACAGCCATTCGAAGCCCGAGACTAGCCGCCTCCATCCCCCCATACGTGCGCCCCCCCACGATGGCCACGGAGGCCGCCGCCGCCGTTGATAACCCATAAATTCGAAACCCCAAATCGTGATTTATGCCAAATCCAACCGTCGATTCGCCCCAAACTTCGCCGATGAACAACGCGCTAGCCCCTCTACAAAACCCAGAAGGGGTTTTCCGATCTGACGAAGTTCGTCGCGGCGATGATGAACGGCCGAGGATAGACCATTAAATTCTAGACACATGAAAACTCGAATCGAAAAAAGAATTACACCATTTAATTTTGCTCGTTGAAGGCTTCAACATATATTTTATTTAGATTTTTCTGAGGACTTTGAATTTTCGACTTTGATTTTGAAATGGATCTGAATCTGAAATTTTATCTGCCATTGAGGAGGAGAAGGAGCTGATGAAAATTTACATGTAGACAAATGCGAATAGGCGGAGGCTAGGGTTTAGCGGGGTATTTATAAATGAAGTTGGAATAGACAGATGGATCCGAAATATAAACGTGCCCAACGATAATTGGCCCAAAAAGCCCGTTCTGACCCCGGAACCAAATTGGGTAAACCCATATATCAAAATAGGTGTTTTAAAATATTTTAAACTCAACGGAAAAGGTTTCAGGTTCAAATTCCATCGTATGAAGAAGTTGTGCTAAAATCAATATTTTCCAAATTGATTTCAATTATTTCAATTGCATAAATTTCAAGGCGTTTCGAGTCCGTACGATCAAACGACAAGTCCGATCGCTACGAAACTTGAAACACTATTATAATTCACCGTTACGGATCCGATGAAACTGGTTTCGTCGAAATCCGAGTCAGTGGCCAAAATGGCTAATTTTATATTAATTAAATAAATTTAAAATTTATTACTAAATCAACTTTCAAATTTTAAAAATTTAAAACTCATAAATTTTATCACCATATATATTCTCACTTATTTACAATGACTTAAACCAATCTTTATGTAAATTTAGAGTTGATAAATCTATCAATTGTAGTGCCAAAACTTCTATTTCATTATATTCAAAATTATAAATTAAGTTTCCCAAAATTTCTATTAAGTTAAATAATCAATGATTATTCCATCTATAAATTTTAAGTAGATGGATTCAAATGTTGGGTTTAGAAACTATTATTTTAATATTATTGAATTTCAGTTAAATCTCTATAAACGTAATACTTTAAACGTTAAATTTCATTTATTTTGCAATACTTCAATTGAATTAATAAATATTGCTTTCTATAGTTAAATCATATTAACAAAACGTTAGATTTGGATTGATAGAAATCGATTTACCAAAATTTACGTACACATTACGTAAATCAACAACTACATAAATTTGCCACCTATTAACTCTTAATTTTATTCTTAAGTTTGTTACCTATAAATTTCGATTATACTTCCATCTATAATGCAAATCCAATCTCCTCTAACTGCATAAATTAGGGCAATTTATTGTAATTGATTTCCCATTAAACTTCATAAATTATAAAATTGAAACCAAAATAAAACATTCATTTATTACAAAAATCTTGTTGTTTAATTGAATTGACCATTCACGGATATAATTTACCTTGATCTCCAATTATTACTTAAATACATCACAAAACGTTAAATCTACATTCATTACAATTTGTTACCAAAATAAATTTAACGAAATAAATTACGCGCTTTAAAAATTTCTATTCATTCATTAATTGCTAATTGTTATTCAATTTAAACCCATTCATTTGATTTCCCTATTATGCATCAATTATAAACCCATCATCTTAAAGGCGATGTCAACATTTTATACTATAAATTTACCCTTTTATATTCCAATATAAATAAATGCTCACATACAAATTAAGATTCTAAATCCAATTAATGAGTCCATTTAATCCATTGATTTATTAACTTTAATTATTGCAATTCACTGTCTAACATAAATTTGAGTCTATTTCAAAATTTTCACGTTTCAGTTAATTAACACCTTACAATAGTTTACAAATAAAAAGGGGATTTTACTAAATAAATATCTATTGTCCTGCATTACTTTATTACCTCCATTTACATTCAATTTTCATAAATAAATAATTTATTTCATTGATGAATTCAATACTTGCCTTTATTTATTTATTTAACTTTATAGCCAAATGCACAAATTTTCACTATTCCAATTAATTGAAATATAAAATTAAATTTGTAAATTTTAATTACCCTTGATACATCAAATTTCAATATTTTCTTTCATATAAATTAATAAGATTTTTATTTCTTTCTAAATTTAAATTTAAAATCTTATTAATTTAAATTGTTTTAAACATCGGATTTATAGAGGTCGTTACACTCTCCCCCACTCAAAACTTTTCGTCCCCGAAAGGAAAAGAAGAGAAACGAAGAACTAAGAAATCAATATACCTTATTCAAACATTACTTAATAAACAATTAAATTTATAAAATTAATTAATTTAGATAAAATATCTCAATTTATAACCATTAAATCTTTTATACTTAAATTACTAATGTTTGGTAAACTTTCCAAAATATTTCTAAGTTCAAAATTTACGGAATTTTTTGCAGAGTCTCCTTTGTACGGAGAGGCTCGGGAGAAAATGAAATATTAAATATAACAATTATATACATATATTATTCAAATTAATATATCCCTACATGGGAAAATATATAAAATTGCGCTAAAAACCGAAATCCGAAACGTACCTATTATTCGGGCATTTTACGCTTAATTTATGGAAACAAAAGCAGTAGCAATTGCTTCCGTAACCTGCATTTCACTTATAACATCCAAAAGGTTAACAATTTACATAAAGTGAAATATTTAAGTGGTTTCAATCACTAACAACAAATTAATACAACAACCATCAATTTTAACAACAGCATACACAACAAATTCAAAGCAACCATTCAACCAACAAACAAATAGTTGTTCGGGTTCAAAACTTTTAAATTTTTCGGAATGAAGAATAAACTACTAGCGCATCATTTACTCAACAGTCTTAGATAAAACACAATGGATTATTCATCCATCCCAACAAATTTAAAGTTTCCTTACCCAATCAACCACAAACCACGACAAACAACAATTTCAGCAATATTTTAGTCTATTCTTATTTATTCCATTCATACATTTGTTGTTCGATTCTTTTCATTCATGTAACGGTTTATTTTTTTATTTCCATTTATTTATTTCAATTTTATTTTCATTTTATTTAGAAATATCTTCAACCCTTTTTCTTAAGTTTACAATTTCTCTTTATTATATTACATTCATTTATAATTGTATGACCTCATCTTTTTACACTTTAATTACTTAAATTTATAATCACCTATTTTCATACCTACCTTTCATTATATTTACTTGGTAAAATTTCAATTATAACTTAAGTTTATAACATTAAATTCTCATTTAACAGCCAATTCATTGGATACTTGATTACCTACTTTTACTTGTACAATTTCCATTACATTCTTTATTAAACATTTCAACTTTTTATATTTGGTAAGTTATATATGTTAAAGAAAATGCAAATGAACTTATACAAGTTTTATCTCATCCTTTAATTAAATTTAATGTTCAACAATATTACTCTTTGCTTCATATGCTACAAATTTCAAATTTCCTTTAATTTCCATTTATAACTTAGCATTTAAATCACTTATTTTATTTAGGGTTTCAATTATTAGTTAAATTCTGTTTCACTACAATAATTGAAACAATTAATTAATGGAAATTTAAGAATTTAATACCGGGTTAAATTTTCAATTTATTTAAAACAATAGATAAATATAATCTTACAACTTATATATCTCTAATTATATTTAAAACACTTCAAAATTTATATATTTTCAAAAATGAATCTGCAGTAGAACTACTACAGTGGCCTTTCCCCTTTGAAACTCGAAAATGAAAGTCGATGATGCGGTCGCCATCACCGAAATTATTTTCCAGCGACAAGAGGAAAGTACAAAACTTATTTTCTCCAAAATCATCTTTGTTAGAAAATACTTCTAAACAATATTATTATATTCCAAAATTTATTCGGAAGAAATTTCAAAACCCCGGAACTTAAGTTCTAAATTTCCGAATTTCATTTATTTTATTTTTCAATCTTATTTCTATTATTATTTATACATTTTATTGCCTAGCAACCAATCTATTGCAGCCAAATATAGACATCATTTGAAAAAAAATTATATATAGAAAATATAATAGGCAAAATTATTTCATTCACCTATATTAAAACAAATATTATGTCGGTCTATCCTATTAAGTGTTTAGAAATCCCTATTGATGTCATAGCGTCCCATGCATCAACCAGAATTTATAAATACAAAACGGACAGATTAACACAATATTAAAACCTTTTTATAATACTAACAAATACACTCTCTCATATATATACATTAGCGACTCCCATAGGGTAGTACTACCCTATTAGTAACGAGTCAAACCCCACAAAGTTAAGGTTATCGCTAAACCAAAGCTCTGATACCAGATGTAACGTCCCACCTTTTCGCACGCTTCAAATCGACACACTGCCAATTCAAACCATACGCAAGGGCGGATTGTTATGGGGTAAATAAGAAAAACAAGAAGAAAAGCAAAACAAAATCTCACAGCGGAAGGATAAAATATAAAAATCAAATATACAGTTCATGAAGCTATTTTACAAAACAATTGATTTATTTACATAATACATATCAGAGTTACACATACCAATAACAATGCAGCGGAATTAAATAGTGTAGTGGAATATAGTTAATAATAGTAGCAGAAATCTCCGTCTTCGTCCTCCAGATCTAAAGTCTTCGATCCTGAAACGCTCGGACTGACCCGAGCGAATTTGAAAAGACAAAAACACTCGAGTCAGAACTAAAGGATCTTATGTGAGTTAAATTAACAGAAATAAATATGAGTGCAGTAACTCAAGAGATGCTCGGGATTTACATCTCCTAAGGATCCGTTAAACTATTTACTATGTAGTATATTGCGCTATTACAATAGTGTCTATTTATAAAATAAACTTACTTTTAAATAGCGTTAAGGGGTTACCCATATAGCCCTTAACACAAAATATATTCCCATAGTCTATGAAGTACCGTAATTTCCCCCGTATTGGGCGTCGTTAGAGGGCACTCCATAGGTATGGTACAAAGCCAAAATCGTATAAGGCGCGCTAGGGCAGGTGACACGGCATAACTAGGCAATGCCATGGTAGATATACCAATTACGCTTCCCAGTCGGTGGTAACACATAGCCGCAGCTACCGCCCACCTCGAGCCACACCCCAAATCAAAGAAATCAAAAGTGGCCACCGAATCAATCCAAAAGTCAAAGTATAATATCGAAGGGATATGTCCTATCAAAGGTGCTACCTTATTAACCCGTCAACCGCTCCTGTTTTATCCACCTTATGCCAACTCACGGGAGTTGGGTCCACGTATTTACCTTACAGGAAACGCCGCCACCAACCTACTTAATTCTGGAATCTCTACCGTGTACACGGTTGTTAATGTGGTTTTCGAAGTTGGAGGAGAGTATGACAACTTCCGATCTCGGTCTCTTCAACAACCAAACGTTATTATAACACCGCGGTCATTTAAAAATAATTATACTTTCAAAACCACGATATAATTATCCATTTCAAAACCCATAAATACGATATCATTTCCTTTTAAAACCTGAATAATTATGATATCATTTTATTTCAAATATATTTCTTTTCCAAAATCATGCCACTTTTAAGATTTATAATACCTCGAAACCAAATATTTGAAATTTAACTTTCAACATAATACTTCGAAATCCATAGTTTTAAAACCATAACTTTCAAAACTTAAATGGTTTGGATATTCAACAGTATATAAAATAAAACAGTTGAATTTAAAATTTCTTTAAAAGTAAATAATTTCCACGCCTTCACAATTTTTATTCATTTTAAATTCAGTCTATCCCATAACTTTTAGATTCACTTTCCCTTTGAATAAAACACTTCGATTTCAATATTTTCAAACTTTGAGTATTTAATGAATTTCAAAACTAAGGTTGGGAATTTCTATTCAACAATTCATTTTCCTATTATTTAGTTTTGAAAGGTTTACATGATAAATCCCTAACCATTTAAAATAAAACTCAATTTATTAACACTAAATATTTCCTTCCATTTATTTATACTAGAATTATTCATTAAATCGAGTTATAAATATCATTCCTTTAAACTTCTAATTTTAATAAGTTAACATCAACTTATGGAGTTAAATTTTTAAATAAGCTCATTCCAATTAATTTCCAATTTATCTTTCAATCTTAATTGGTTTGAATCATTTTAAAACTCTATATATATATAAACACACACACAAGATCTTAAACCTGTACTTAATCATATAAAACGAATTATCAAATTCCATTTTTCAACTTGTTCATTTTTATGTAACAGGTTTATGCATAGCCTAAATTCAATAATTTAACTATGTATATATTTATTAAACCGTATCATATCCAAACCATAAATCATTTCAAAAATAATTATATATATATATATATATATATATATATATACCGCGGTGCCGGTGTATAATTTTTTATCCTATGGTCAAGTGATACGGATATTTATCATTTCAATCCGCAATTTAAAAATATAAAAATGCGGTTGTATATCATTTCAAACCGTAAATCCCGAATGAAATGAAAATGCATGATAACTTGCAGTTTATACAATATAAAATATAGCATCCATTCATCCAAATATCAATAATCAACCATTTATTACAATCATCATCCAATTTAAACAAACATCAATATAGAGCATATGAAATATAACAGGTAAAATGATAGTTATTGACTAACAGTTTATATGCAACAATAAATTTATTTAACTGCTTAACTATCAGTTTATACGCAAAATAAATAAATTTTAACTGTCAATTTATATGCAATAATAGAATTAATTAACAGTTATATTAAATAAATGCGATTTAACTAAGATGATGAATAAAATATGCAAAACAGTCATAAATAAATTTCTACTCATATCTCAAATAAATTCAACAAACATAGGAAATTTTAGAAGTCGTGAGTGGGTTGAAACACTCACCTTTTGAATTTAAATTCAATTTAAACCCAAAAATTTGACCGTCTCAAAATTCGTCCAAACTAGCGTCATCAAGTTTGGAATTTCAATACGATCCTAACAAAAAAAACCGCGCGTCAATCAGATATCGTATGCACAAGATATTGTGAAAATTGCGATTGAATTCAAAAAAAAAGGAGAACACTTTCACCTATATGCCACGTCACCTAGCTACCTGCATCTTCTCCAGAGCACGCGCACAGTAAAACAAAAACCCGTACCCATCCTCACCGACAACCGCCCTTTGACCACCAAAAACCTCCCACCTACGACTACCTACTACGACCGCTCCAACACCCATTCGAAGCCCGAGACTACCGCCTCCATCCCCCCATACGTGCGCCCCCCCCACGATGGCCACGGAGGCCGCCGCCGCCGTTGATAACCCATAAATTCGAAACCCCAAATCGTGATTTATGCCAAATCCAACCGTCGATTCGCCGCCAAACTTCGCCGATGAATAACGCGTTAGCTCCTCTACAAAACCCAGAAGGGATTTTCCGATCTGACGAAGTTCGTCGCGGCGATGATGAACGGCCGTGGATAAACCATTAAATTCTGGACACACGAAAACTCGAATCGAAAAAGGAATTACACCATTGAATTTTGCTCGTCGAAGGCTTCAACATATATTTTATTGAGATTTTTCTGAGGACTTTGAATTTTTGACTTTGATTTTGAAATGGATCTGGATCTGAAATTTTGTCTACCATTGAGGTGGAGAAGGAGCTGACAAAAATTTACGCGTAGACAAATGCGAATAGGCGGAGGCTAGGGTTTAGCGGGGTATTTATAAATGAAGTTGAAATAGACAGATGGATCCAAATTATAAACGTGCTCAACGATAATTGGCCCAAAAGCCCGTTCTGACCCCGGAACCAAATTGGGTAAACCCATATATCAAAATAGGTGTTTTAAAATATTTTAAACTCAATGGAAAAGGTTTCAGGTTCAAATTCCATCGTATGAAGAGGTTATACTAAAAACAATATTTTCCAAATTGATTTCAATTACATAAATTTCAAGGCGTTTCGAGTCCGTACGAACAAACAACAAGTTCGATCGCTACGAAACTTGAAACACTATTATAATTCACCGTTACGGATCCGATGAAACCGGTTTCGTCGAAATCCGAGTCAGTGGCCAAAATAGCTATTTTTATATTAATTAAATAAATTTAAAATTTATTATTAAATCAACTTTCAAATTTTAAAATTTTAAAACTCACAAATTTTATCACCATATATATTCTCACTTATTTACAATGACTTAAACAAGTCTTTATGTAAATTTAGAGTTGATAAATCTATCAATTGTAGTGCCAAAACATCTATTTCATTATATTCAAAATTATAAATTAAGTTCCCCAAAATTTCTATTAAGTTAAATAATCAATGATTATTCCATCTATAAATTTTGAGTAGATGGATTCAAATGTTGGGTTCAGAAACTATTATTTTAATATTCTTGAATTTCAGTTAAATCTCTATAAACGTAATACTTTAAACGTTAAATTTCATTTATTTTGCAATACTTCAATTGAATTAATAAATATTACTTTCTATACTTAAATCTATATTAACAAAACGTTAGATTTGGATCGATAGAAATCGATTTACCAAAATTTACGTACACATTACGTAAATAAACAACTACATAAATTTGCCACCTATTAGCTCTTAATTTTATTCTTAAGTTTGTTATCTATCAATTTCGATTATACTTCCATCTATAATGCAAATCCAATCTCCTCTAACTACATAAATTAGGGCAATTTATTGCAACTGATTTCCCATTAAACTTCATAAATTATCAAATTGAAACCTAAATAAAACGTTCATTTATTATAAAAATCTTGTTGTTTAATTGAATTGACCATTCACGGATATAATTTACCTTGATCTCCAATTATTACTTAAATACATCGAAAACGTTAAATCTATATTCATTACAATTTGTTACCAAAATAAATTTAATGAAATCAATTACGCCCTTTAAAAATTTCTATTCATTCATTAATTGGTAATTGTTATTCAATTTAAACCCATTCATTTGATTTCCCTATTATGCATCAATTATAAACCCATCATCTTAAAGGTGATGTCAACATTTTATACTATAAATTTACCCTTTTATATTCCAATATAAATAAATGCTCACATATAAATTAAGATTCTAAATCCAATTAATTATTACATTTAATTCGTTGATTTATTAACTTTAATTATTGCAATTCATTGTCTAACACAAATTTGAATCTATTTCCAAATTTTCACGTTTCAATTAATTAACACCTAACAATAGTTTACAAATAAAAAGGGGATTGTACTAAATAAATATTTATTGTCCTGCATTACTTTATTACCTCCATTTACATTCAATCTTCATAAATAAATAATTTATTTCATTGATGAATTCAATACTTGCCTTTATTTACTTATTTAACTTTATATCGAAATGCACAAATTTTCACTATTCCAATTAATCGAAATATAAAATTAAATTTGTAAATTTTAATTACCCTTGATACATCAAATTTCAATATTTGCTTTCATATAAATTAATAAGATTTTTATTTCTTTCTAAATCTAAATTAAAATCTTATTAATTTAAATCATTTTACACATCGGATTTATACGGGTCGTTACAAGATAAATAAGTGGAAATAATAGAAATATCCGACAAACTGAATAAATAAAGATAGATCTCCAAGCAAACTCCAAGCTCCAAAGGTGACTCGAGCATACGTCAAGACGCTCGAGTTAGGGTTAACGTTCTTATAAAAGTAAATCAACTCAAGTGAAATGTCCAAGTGAAATACAATATAACTTAAAAGATGTTTGAGATTCCCATCCTTTAGGGATCGTGGAACTATCTACATATATAATACAATACGCTACATAGATAATGTCTACGTTAAAGTAAAATATTAAAATAGCGTTAAGGCGTTACACATATCCCCCTTAACACATTTTATATAAATATCGTAGTCTATATATATACTGTAAACTCCACCAAACCGGTGGGATACTCAGGGAGCACTCCATAGGTATGATACAAACCAAAGTCGTAATAAGCTTAATAAGACATATAACAATGCACGTGAGACAGTGTCCATTGTAGGATACTACCATTTGTAGAACCAGGCTGGTGGTGACGCATAACAGTTACTATCGTCCACCTAGAGACACATTCTCATAATCAGAGTTGTACCCAATCAAATCACAAAGTAATAGATATGGTTTCAAAGAACCATGCTTGATCGGAGGTGCGACCTCACTTGGTCCAGGTATAGCTTCTGTTTTAGTCATATCAAGCCGACTCGAGGGGGTCAGGGCTGCGTTCATACATCATACAGAAACGCTCGCCAAACCATCGTACTTCATTCCGGATTTTTCACCACGTGCATAGTTGTTAAAGTGGTTTTCGGAATTGGCATAGAGTGTCAATATCCAATCTCGGTCTCTTTAATAACTAAATGCTTATTTCACACCGTGGTCATTTTATAAAATTACTTTAATAAGCATTAAATAAATCTCAAATTACTGGTTTAAAATCAATAATTAAATATCTAACTTCAAATATATTTAATTTTTAAAATATTCATCTAATCACATTTAATCAAAATCAAGAATAAATTCATATTAATAAAATCTCAAATCAATAAGTTTTAAATCAATTTTTATTTATTCAATTCTTAAACAAATTAAATTTCAAAATATGAAGTGCAGCAACAAAAATATAAAGTGTAACAAGAAAAAATAAGCTTTGGTGCCTTTATGCAGAGGTGCAGCAGAAGGTTTGAAAATCAGATCTTGCTTTTTCTTCCAACGTTTTTTTGGTTTTGAATCCCTCTCTCAAAATATGAAGTGTAACAATGAAAAATAAGCTTGCACAAAGAAATGACAAAGTAAATTAAGCCGCCATTAGAGTCTTTTGAAAACTTATAAAATTTTCAAGTGCTCAAGTATATCCCTGGGCATACAACTTACATATATTTATAGTTACACAGCCAGCTAAATCGGTTATATACACACACTAGGCAGTTATTTATATTATGCCTTTACATAAAAATATGCGCAATGTTAAAGCAATGATACAGAACAAGCCACCACATAATTATCTGGAGAATTCTATGTCGCCTGTCCTTATTTTATAAAGATAAGATTCCTTCTTATCTACTCTTTTCTTTAGTGGAGAATATTAGCTTTTAGTGGGTTTCACAGCTGTAGGATTGAAAGCTACCTTTCAATTTGTGTCTGCCATCTGGTCCATAGGATTAAACTCTTCCATTATCCCTCTATCATTTGCGCTAAGTTCTGGACTAGACTCTAGTTCTGGCTCAGTTGTTTCTTGATCATAGATTAAGGCATCGTTATTTGGATCGAACATATGTTCTGCTGTTGATAAGGGTAGTAGAATTTTTAGCTCGATTTCGCCCCATATCTTATATCTTGGTGTTTCTGCCTGTAGAATTAGTTCCTTCCAATTAGGTGGAGGATTTAGAGTCATTTTTAATTGATGATATTGGCAACGTTTATCTGCACCAAACCAAATTGGCGTTCCTTTATACATCTGAAAAAAACATCTTAGGAATTTTGATATGTTGTGTCGTGTATAGTTTACATGCTTAAAAATAGTCATACGATGCATTGCTGATTTAATCATATATTGCTTGTTGAAATGAAAAACTGGAGTAGTTGAACTGATACACACTACCATGGATGGAAAGATGCGTAGGTATTGTTGTGCTACTAATGCAAATCGTTTACCAAAGCGTTCCAATACCGATTCCTCAGTTGGATTGCTAAAGGTTATTTTGGATAACATTCCGTGGTCAAATAAACTAACTATCGTATCCATGCCGCATGGTAATTGTGTACTGTCGACTCTAGCACTTAACATATTAGATCTTCTGTCCTGGACTAATTTAAACTGAATTTTTTCTATTATTCGTTTGAAATAAGTTGCAAGGAGTTTTTGTATCTCTTCCTGGTAATTGTTCCATCGATCATAGGCTAGCTTTTCTATCTTAAGAACTAATTCTTGTCCTCCTCGTTTGCATAATTCGTCAAGCATTGGCTCTGGTCGTAATTTGAGATGATTTGAAAGTTGTTCGTGGGTTAGGGTTTTAGGTCGTTTTGGAATTTGGTTGAGGAGTTCTTATTTTTCATGGACTATTGTGAAATACGTTGTTCTAGCAGCTGATTAGTTTTGTGGACATATGCATGCTTCTAATTGGTAATGACCCAGGCAAAGGCGGTACGCTAATGCAAAATATAACAATAAGAAACCTAGAACAATTGAGTATAAGAGATTTTAAGTATATAAAGGAATTTAGCCAAGACTTCGATGTCACTTTAGCCTACACGGGTAAAGCAATGGATGAAGATTTATGTAATAAATATTTTTTAAAGCTACCAGGAGACTTAGGTCGAAAGCTGCAAGAAGACTGGAATATACAATATGGAACAATACCTAAACTATGAATTGGTCCAAGAATAATGTTTGTATTCCAAGAATTAGAAAAACGTTGTAAAGAAGCAACTTTGCAAGAACATATTAAAAGACAAGCTTGGGCATTTTGCCGAACAGCTATCTATAATCCACAAGCTTATAGCTACTATAAACCAAGAAAATATCTTAGAAAATCTAAGAATTTTGATAAACATAAAAAAGAAAATATGTTAAAAGAAGTAAGCCAAATAGAAAGTGTAATTGTTTTATTTGCGTTGACCCAAATCATTTAGCAAATAGATGTCCAAACAGGCAAAATAACCAACAACGTTCTGATTTAGTTGATGAAATAGGAGAATATGAAATAGAAAGTCTTGGTGAAAATGATTTGGACGATACTGAATCAATATATAGCATTGTCTCAGATAATGATGAAGGAAGTTCACAAAACAGTATTAGCAACACATTAATGAATACCGACAATGAATGCGAACACTAATGGATACAAAATAGAGGTAATGGCCATATACCTTGTTTTGTATGTTATAGATATCTTGAAATTATTAAACATTTTCAATGTGATAGATGTTCTATAGAAATATGTTTTTTATGTGCTAAAAGACAGTTTAATTTAGAACTTTCATTAAAGCAAAATAAAATAAGTGAAAAAACAATATTATAAGAAATGGTAGATAAACTCGATGCATAAATAAAACTATTACAACTAGAACTTAGTCCTTTACAAAATGATATTAGTTTCTTGAAAGAAAAATATAAAAACTACAATCAAAATGAACCAGGAAGTTCATCCAAATCAAATGAAATGGAACAAACAGATAATTTGAATAATAGCATACAAGAAAATACAGAATTTTCAGTCAATATTAATAAATATTATACATCCCTACTTAAAGTAAATTGACATGTCTGGTTCGATAATAACAAGTTTATCGATACAATAGCAATAATAGATACAGGTAGCACTAAAAGCTTAATTGCGCATTCATTGATACCTTTACAATATCACAAACCTATAGATTACATTATCACTTCAAAAACAGCTAATCAAGTCTAATGACATTAACACATAAATTACCAGACGAATCAATGATTCAATTTAGAGACTTTGCCGGTAATTATAGTTCCAAATACGAATTAGGGCAATGTACTATTACTCCAAAGGAGATTAAAAGTCAAGAATTTCTTTTAGATTTAAATTTTATACTTAATTATCGAGGTATTATCTCAATTTCCATAAATAGTATTACTTTCAATAAACACAACTACACATTACCTACAAACTACCACAATTATCAATCAGAGTTAGCTTGGAAGCGTGGTGGACAAGCCGAACGAGATTTTTTCAAACCAAAAATAGAAAAAGAACACACTTCACCTACCAAAGAACATAAAAATACGTTAGCCATGCTAGCATTCGAAACAATTAGTGTAACAACCCGCATATTTATCGAGTTTACATTTAAATATTTATATTTAAATATTAAATCGTTAATCGGATTTTGGTCCGAAAAACTACTTTTTGCAAACGGTCAAATTAGGACTCGAGACCACTTCCATTGAGTTCGAAATGTCGTTTACAACTTTTTAAGTATAAACATCGATAGGTTTGGAGTTAGTGAAATTTCACTAACTTTTCCCGCTTTGGACTTTGGGTTAGTTTAGCCTATTAAGCCCAAGTTCCAACCCTCTTCTCCTCACTCTTCATAAATTTCCTAACTAACTCAAGCTTTAGCATTAATGGTGAAGAGAATGGGAAATTAAAACTCCAAGCTCAAATTCAATTGCAACTCCATCATTCAACTCCAAATTCAAGTAGAAGATATTGGATTCAAGCTTTGGATTGCTTCTCCTTGCTTTCAAGCTTCATCTTCATAAATTTTAGTGCAAAGGTGAGATTTTTATCTCACAATTCTAGCCTATAACTATATTGGACTGTTGGGAATGATTCCCCATCACTTTAGCATGTGCATTTGCATTTGGTTTGGATTGGATTGGCGAAAAACTCCAATTTTTAGCGTTTTTGACAAAAAACTGCAGTTAGGTCGCACTGCCTCGGAGTTAGGTCGTTCTGGCCTTAAGTCGTTTCTGGCCATCGCTAAGTCGTCCACGAGTTAAGCCTAAGTCGTAAGTCGCGCGCGTTGAAAAGTCACCGCCTTTGTATTTCTGTTCGCCTGTGTTAAGTCGTCCACGAGTTAAGCCTAAGTCGTAAGTCGCGCGCGTTGAAAAGTCACCGCCTTTGTATTTCTGTTCGCCTGTGTTGAGTCGTTCACGAGTTAGAGTGCTAAGTCGGCTGCGAGTTAAGAGTTAAGTCGTTCGTGTGTTATCTCGTAAGTCGTCTCCGACCTAAGCTCCAGTAAGTCGTTCGCGTGTTATCTCGTAAGTCGTCTCCGACCTATGCTCCACTAGGTCGTAGGTCGTATCCGACCTAAGCCTCTCTAAGTCGCGAATTGTTAAGTCGGCTGTCCTTAAGTCGTTCGACCCCACTAAGTCGTAGGTCGCCTCCGACCTTACCCTTAGGTCGTATGACCTGTTTGTTAAGTCGGCTGTCCTTAAGTCGTTCGACCCCACTAAGTCGTAGGTCGCCTCCGACCTTACCCTTAGGTCGTATGACCTGTCATCCACTAGGTCGCGCCACTTAGGTCGTATCCCTTAGGCCGCGAACTCTTTAGGTCGTTAGACCTCATTTTGCTTTAGGTCGTAAGCCGCTTGTCTTCACTTAGGTCGTACCGTGACGGGGCGCTGCCCCGCACCCCGCCGGGGGCGCTGCCCCCTGGGCCCCCGCGACCTGACCGGGCAGGTCGAACCCCGTATAACTCTGCGTAGGCAATCTTATCTGAAGAACATTCAACCGAACTTCCTGAGCTGATTTCCTTGGATTTTATTCGCATCTCCGTATGCGATCTTTGTGACTGATTGTTTCTACACTTACTTATGTGTTTTGTCACTTTATAATATAAAGGTTTCAATACTAGTAGTAAATATCAAAACTCTTTTAACAAACAATTTCAACTCTATTTTTAATAACAAAGCTCTTTTCTTAAACCGTTTTCCAATCTATTAGTATATACAAGCCTTTACCTCACTCGGATGAGAAATCTAATTAAACGACTTAGTAAAACAAGTGGTATGAAACGCTTGCGTTCACTTCGTCGGTTAATTCTTGGACTTGTTCGATTGAACCTCTTATGACAATTTTATTAGTGAAGATTTACAGTTTGTTCGTAAATATTGAAGTTAAGCAAGTGGTTATGGGACATGAAGCTAAACTTCTATATTTACTAGCTTAGTGTAATTGACACTTCTCGTTGATCTTGATGATCGCTCTATGAATTAGACTAGCAATTGCGCGATGTCTCTTTCATTGCAAGGTTAGACTAGACACCACTTGTGTGATTCCATTCACACATACCTTTCTGCTTTTTGGTTAGTCTTGACCTCATTCTGTGTGATTCCACTCACACATGTGGGGTAGCTCCCCATGGTCTTCGGACCGTCATGTGATAGGCCTCTTCCCCTTTTTTATGATTTCTGGATTTCTCGTGTTGATTTCTGGAATTTATGTCATTGACTTGTTATGAGTACAAGTTTAGGGTATGATGCCCCCTTCGAATCTTTGAGAAGATTCTTGTGATATTGATTATCTCTTATTGATTGATCTTCTGTTGATCATTATTTACATACTTATAGTGGTATGTCGTTATGGATGTTTATGTTTATGCCATATCTTTTATGTTATATCATGTCATCTGATATTTATAGCTAGACTGATCCGTTTATTATTTTCTTAAATAATACTCGGATCAGACCGAGATGTTACAGGTGCTTCTGCTTGACTTCTTCCCAGAGATTCATCACTCTGACTTTTGGCTAACTGTTTAGATTAGCAGTTTTTGTTGTATACACTTGAGATATAGACTCATAGTTGTATTCTTTTGTATAGCACGTGTTGCTATTCTTTTGTATTATCGTGGATCTTATTGACCACTACTCTGATGTACACTTTCATGTGTTAGTTATATATTCATATCTTCTTCCGCCTTTGTGATATGGATATCTGTGACTGATTTGTGATATGATTATTTCTATGTTTGTTTCCGAAGATTATTTATAGCCACCGTGTGATAAGCAATTACATGGATGGTCGCTCCTCAACAGCCTTATTCTCCGTGCTAGTTGACAGCACTTCTCCGGAGTGTTCTTGGCTAGCGTGGGTATAGAGGTGGGGCGTCACAATTAGAGAACTAGAGAAAGGAAAAGAAACCAAATTTATTCCTTTTCAGATTATTTCACACTTAGAAAAACTAGGACTAATCAGTGAGGCTGTTACAAAAAATAAAGTTAACTACACTTGTAAAATAAAAACCATAAACCCAGAAATAACCATTAAAACAGCAAACATTGACTATTCATCAGCTGATATAAAGGAATTCAAAATACAGATTGAAGAAATGCTAAGACAAAACTTAATCAATAGATCTGACAGTAGACATAGATCAGCAGCCTTTTTAGTTCAAAATCACTCCGAACAGAAAAGAGGAAAACCAAGAATCGTCTACAATTATAAAAGATTAAATGATAATACAGAAGACATGGTTATAATATACCAAATAAAGATACATTGATTAACTTAATACAAAATAAGTGAATTTTTAGCAAGATTTGATCTAAAATCAAGATACAACTAGTTAAAATTAGAAGAAAGTTTAAAACCTTGGACAGCATTTATGTGCTCCGAATGACATTTTGAATGGAATGTATTAAGCTTTGGATTAAAAAAAGCTCCGACAATTTTTCAAAGATTTATGGATATTAAAAAATATGATCTCTGTTTAGTCTATATAGATGACATTTTAGTTGCAAGTAAAAATATTAAAGAACATGAACAACATTTAAAAATAGTATTTAAAGAAGTTGAAAACAATGGTCTAGTAATACCAAGAAAAAAGATGGAACTTTTTAAACAAAAAATTTCGCTTTTAGGTTTAGAAATTGGTAATGGAAAAATTGAACTTCAGCCACATATTTCCCAAAAGATTATAGAATTCCCAGATAAATTAGACAGTAAAAAGAAAATCTAGGTTTTTCTAGGATTAATAAATTACGGCCGAAAATTTATTCCTAATTTAGCAAAACTAGTAGGACCCTTGTATGGTAAAATTTTGAAAAACTGAGAAACACGATTTAATACAGAAGATATCAAACTAGTTCAAAGAATTAAAGAAGAAGTTAAGAAAATTAATCCATTAGAACTTCCACTAGAAACAGATTATATTATTATTGAATGTGACGGATGTAAAGAAGGATGGGGAGCAATCCTAAAATGTAAACCATTTAAATGTAGTGACAAGTCAACAGAAAAAATTGCAGCTTACGCAAATGGCATCTTTAACAAAGTAAATAATTGGACATCTCTAGATTTCGAAATCCAAGCATTAATTAATGCCTTAGATAAGTATAGGATATATCTAAATAAAGAATTCACAGTCCGAACAGATTGTGAAGCAATTGTTAAATTTATTTCAAACGAAAATTATAAAAAAGTAAATAGAACTAGATGGCTAAATTTGCAAAATCTTATACAATGTAATGGTTATAAAGTAAACTTTGAACACATTAAAGGAAAAAATAATCAGTTAGCCGATATTGTATCACGAAAATTATCTCATGTGTTTAACAAGTCTGTTATATGCAGGAAAGATATTATATGAATAAAGAAACAGGAAAGTCTATAGATAACAGCAATATCAAAATGAATGTGGAGGCAAAAGACCCAACAATCGAAACAGAGGCGAAAACACCTGCAACGCCACCAACAGAATCCAGTTCCCAAACTCCACCTCCCGCAAAAACGAGTGATAATCAAACAATGGAAGTTAATACTCCGTGCATGACCTTTGGTCAGACTTCTCTTATTCAGTTTAAAAATAATGATCCCAGAAAATTTAAACCCCTTGTCAGAATAAATGATTTATCCCAGCAATGCTTACTCAACCATCTTTGGAATTTGAAAACGGTTGAAAGTGAACGAAGGAATAAACAACGACATGGAAACTGTTTTGCATATTACTTTTCAAAAATTCAACAAAATCCTCTTTCTCAAAATTTCATTTTCTATATAGTTTTTAGAGGCAATTTTACAGGAATATTTAAATATTATAACCAAGTGCAGATGGCTATACAAAATTTTCAAAATATAATTTTAAAAGGTTTTTACAATCTGCAACAAGCTCTAGACGAAGCAAGAAACTGCTTCGGTCCTAATTATTACATTGACCCCGATTGTCAGCAATCGTATTCTCATACGCCTTCATCTACTACTCAATCCCCAACAGTCCTTATAAATTCCGAGGCCTCGCAATTAAATGATTTACAAAACCTATATCGATGAAGCCAAGCCCAATTACAACATTACATCCAAAGAAATCAATTCCTATAAGAAGAAAAGTAGAAGCTTGCATATGTCCACAAAACTAATCAGCTTCTAGAACAACGTATTTCACAATTAGTCCATGAAAAAGAAGAACTCCTCAACCAAATTCCAAAACGACCTAAAACCTTAACCCACGAACAACTTTCAAGTCATCTCAAATGAAGACCAGAGCCAATCCTTGATGAATTATGCAAACGAGGAGGGCAAGAATTAGTTCTTAAGATAGAAAAGCTAGCCTATGATTGATGGAATGATTACCAGGAAGAGCTAAAAAAAATCCTTAGTTCAATAATAACAATTATTATTGACCGAAATTCGCTAACCAGAGACTTTAACTTTGAGTTGACTGTGATACCAACCGCATATAACTAAGGAGATGAATCCTCTGTTGAATAGTGCTTCACTTTTAATACTTTCACTCGTTCCAACTATAGTCACCCGATGGACGCCATGCTATGATTTGGCTGTTAATCAAAGCCAAGCTTTCATATTGAAGATCCACAGTATTCTCAAATCGAGAGAACTATGTAAATCAATCCTATCGATATTTTCTATTTGATCTTAGTTATATTAACCAACAGAAAACTATCGATTGAGTCGTTCCACAGTTATCCAATAACTACTAATACGTAACCCCTAGTTGCCTTCCGCAGTCATGAGTAATGCACTGCCCAACTTTTGAAGAGCGTTACGTACTCTAGTCTCAACGGATACATCGATATCCAGTCTCGATGCATCTTGACTAGGAACATTTAAAATGATATATTTGTTTCGTTGTGATAAATTATTCACGGTTACAACACTTTGTAACTACTATCACAAAGTATACCATTTATGGATTTTTCTATTAAACATACTTTTAATCAAATTAATTAATTAATATAATTAGATTATATAAAGTATATAATAGGAAGAAAATACATTTTATTTCGAAGGTAGGTTTAAATTGGATTTAAATTCAAAGGTGAGTTTTTTAACCCGCTCACAACTTATAAAACTTCTTATGTTTGTTAAATTAGATTTATGATGTGATTGGAAATTTATTTATGAATGCTTGGTATATTTTAATCATCGTCTCGGTTAATTTGAATTTATTTAAATTAAATCGTTATTTAATTCATTATCTAATTTAAATTGCCAGTTAAATACATGTTATTGATTTCAATTTATCTATTAATGTTTATTGATTGGTTTGGATGATGCTTGTGATAGATGATTGATTTTGATATTGAATGAATGGATGTTGTATTTTATATCGTTATAGTACTCCAAGTTCACTATGGGTTGAAATGATGCATACCCGAACGATCTTATAGATTAGAGGAAAATCGTTATGGATTGAAATGATAGACCTGGGCGGTTTTCGTTGATTTGAAAATTTGAAAATATTATTATGATATATATATATATATATATATATATATATAAATTCTTGAAATTGGATTATGAATTGGAATTAATTTATGTAAAGGTTAAGTTAAACTTCAGATTTGTTTTAGTTAGATGGTTGAGATTGATATTTAGAAATTATTTGAAACCCTTTACAACATTATAGTCACGTTGTACACTTGATAGGAGATGAAAATCCTATAACATCTATGAAACTATTGCACTGATTGTTCTATTTTATTTATTTTGATTTGACTTACATAAGATCTTTTAGTTCTGACTCGAGTGTTTTGTCTTTTCATTACGCTCGGGTCCGTCTGAGCTTTTCAGTGTATTAAAACTATTTTCTGGAGGACGAAGACGAAGAGAAAGTATATTATTCCTATTTATGATATTTATTCTACCGCATCATGTTGTTCCGCTGCATTTATGTATTTATTTCTGTTTTATGTAACTCTGATTCTGTATTGTATTAATATAATCAAATGTTGGTAAACAGCTTCATGAACTGTTAATTAATTATTATATTTTATCATTCCGCTGCGAGATTCTGTTTTGTTATTTTCTTTCTCTTTTTTTATTTACCCCATTAACAATCCTCCATTTTGAATGGTTTGAACTAGACATGTGTGGTTTATTGTCGATTTAAACCGTCCTAAAAGGTGGGTCGTTACAGCAGTAAGAGGGATGATATCCTCCGCAACTCGTAGTTAATGAAAATCAGTGCAAGATCGAGCTGAGAAAAGAACCTAACGTCAATCAATAAATCAACAAGAGATTAATAAGATATAAGGATAAGGGTAAGATATCTTCTTGAAAAAGAAGAAATAACACTAACACCATATCATTATTTCGAGCAAAGTAATATCACAAGGTATGTAAACAAATGAGTATCCTAAGAGGATATCTCGAAAGAAGCAAGAACGACAATATCAATTAAATTTAATTAATCGCTTCATTTCCTTAGTAGACATCCTCGTAGGAGGATAACCAAAAGGCTAAAACCAGAAATGAGGCCAACACAAAGCTCGATTGCCGGATTGGGTAGCAAGCTCGAAACGGACTCACGTATATCTACAAAAGCACAAACAACTGGAATTCGAGATATTTCATCACCACCTCGAAACTCAAGAACAAATAAAGATACTTTGGAATTATCATCAATATTCCGAAGAACAAGAGGCAATAAATCAAATGAATTAGGATGCCTAAAATATATGATCCATAGAACATAGGATTGGCTTCCCAAAATCATTCCAAACTCAAGATAGTAAATAGCGTGCAAATTCACACGGAAAGAAAAACTACCAGGAACAATCTCAAAAATTTCGTACATCATGCCAAGTATTGCGGATCCCCTCATTAGGATTTGTAATCCTCGAAGAAATAAGAAGAAAAGAAACATCCAGCGGTATCAACAAGCTCCTTCGATAGAATGTGTATCAAGCACCCATATCGAAGAGAAATAAAATAAATAATCACGATAAGGATTATTCTTAGGATGTGATATCAATAATTAAATTATAGAATACTAGAGAATAAAATATATTCCAAGACATATTCCCAATTATATCTATCACAAAGGACACAGATAGGTTAAGGACACGATGATTGGTGAATTTACAACACTTGTATTACACTTCCACGTACCGTAATATATGTTCTGTTCTGTGCTTATCATATTTTGTTTTGAACTTAGCTCTAATACCAAGCTATGACGCCTCACCTCGAGACTCACATTAACAAAGAGTATTACTGGATAATACTGTCTACTAATGCGGAGAATAGAGCTGTTTTGGAGCGACCATCCATAGCTTTGTCTTAAACATCCATTAAATACGTCGATTTGGTGCTCCATTTTTTTTTCAATCCCAAGTGGATCGACATATTCAATAAGTGTTTAATACAAAACTACAGGTGCCTAATGGATCTATCAGAACAAAATATAACAACTAAATGTACAACACATCATAGAATAATAAACAGAAATACACACACACATACACCGATAGATTAAAGTACGACACAAAATGATACATCATAAGTGGTTTGAAGACCACACTATACACAACGAGTCAAAAACATACATATCAAAGTCAAACAAAAGGCTACAACAACAAAAGATGATAAATAGATATCCAAGCAGGAGCACCAAAGTTAAGGTAAGTCCAAAAGCTATCTAACCTGAAACAACTCAATCTGACCCGAGTATAAAATACATGGGTTAGTCTGGCTAAAACATCAGTTTAGTAAAATAAATGATAATATGAATCATAATGTAAAGGGTAGAGTATCCTCTCAAATGAGAAGAAACCAAGATAAGAGCATGTCACTACTTCAATGAGGTAATTCTAAGTGTATGTCCTCGAAAAAGATAGACCCATCAATAAACACTGCTAAGTACAACAAATGCATCATATCATTGGCTTTATTCATTAGCTATATAGTAGCTAAGTTAAGCAACAACAAATCAATTATTCACAAATATACGCCTCATCTCATTGGCGTATACAAATCTCAGAAAGGCCAAAGAATGGCAATATGAATCACAATATAAATAGAACTCAACTAAGAGTTCAAAACTCCGAATGTAACCACCATTTAGTCTATACTATAACACTCAGGCTAAATAGATAACTCAACAAAGGCGACTATGGTGAAAACATTTATAAATCATCAAAATTCTAGAAATCGTCACAAGAATATCAAGAAAACATCAATATAAGAAATACGACCCAATAATCCAATAAAAGCCCAATAGCTAAATGCGTATAGGACCCAACAGTCCAATAAAAGCCCAACAGCTATAAATAATTAGGACGTCCAATATATGACCCAATAGTCTGCCAAGTACTTGTGCATAAGAGACCCAACAGTCTCTATAGGACCCAACAGTCCATGAACAGTCCAACAACTGTACATATGCACATAGGACACACAAGCGACCCAATAGTCTAAGTACTGGCAATCACTTGTGAATGTGTCACAAACACCCAGAGAGGAACCCGAAAAGTGGTAATAGTGCGTACTATGCCACACGTTCTCACTTAACGGTTTCCTAACCGCTCGTCAATGCCATAATAGAAAGCAATATAAATATTTGCCTCATCTCATCGGCAAATACGACCTGAAGGTCAGAACATTCAGACGGACAAGTCAGGAATAAACCGATAAATTAAACGCACATGTCCCATGCCGCGTGTTTTTACTAAACCATTTAATTCCCCTTCTCATACGTTCGAGTAGTGCAAAAACGTGTACTTTTATATAGAAAACAATTTGTTTGAGAAAACTAGATTTTGAAAACAATTTTCGAAATCATTTTGGAAAACAAATCTTTGAAATTATCTTATTATAGAGAATATATAATTTTGATAGCTTTAAAATAATTATTAATATTATAAAATATTCAGAAAAATCTTCCGAAAACGGTTTAGAAAGCAAGTGCAAAGAAATAACAAAAATTCAATGAAATTATTCATAAAATCATCATACGAAAATCTTCTAAAAAAGTCACCAATCCGAAATACGGATAAGTGGTAATATTGGCTCTTCCATCTTAGGATCAAGCCGATTAAAAAGAACATCGAAAAAAATCCATGTGAAACAATTCAGAAATTTTCAGCGGGAGCAATACATGCTCCGATTCAAATTTTCAGGCAAATTTTCAACTAATTACAGAGGTCTTAAGCCTTGTAATTTTGCTGGCATAGAGTTCAACAATTCTACTTTAAATAGAAAAAGGAACGGATATAGTCAGATAAGAAATGAGAAAGCTAACAAAGTTGGACTCACAGCCAGATGTTACCGTAAACGGCTAGAGCAAAACATGCTCTGATTCAAAGTTGCAGGCAAATTTTTAACTAGTTACAAAGGTCTAAGAGCTTGAAATTTTACAAGTATAGAGTTCAACAACTCTACTTTAAATAAAAAAAGGAATGGATACAATCGGACAAGAAACGGAATAGATATAGTATCACAAAGTTGAACTCACAGCCAAATTATACCGTAAATGCTGGAGCAAAACATGGTTTGATTCAAAGTTTGACAGCATGTTTTTATAGGCTGCAGAGATCGAAATGACCTAAATTTGACATCCATTAAGTTCAATAACTATACTTTAAGCTGAGCATTGCACTCCCTTCAAACTCTCCTAAAAGGCTAAAGCCCTTCTAATTGTTATTACCAAATTCTCAGAAATTCCTCCCCTCAAATTTCTCCTCTCCCAAAAAGTTCCTCCGTATTTTAAATTTGATCACATTCGCTTTCACTCATCTTCAAATCACCCCTGCCGATTGCCGATTGCTTTTCCGGTTGATACTTCCCGAGCTAGTTCCAAAAATTCTTTTTTTTCATTTCAATGAAGTTATTATGCTTAATAATTAAATTATTAAATTTCCAAAATTTTCGACTTCCAAAGTTCATTTATTCACTTAAGTTTATCAAAGCAGTGAAAATTCACTTTTCGTGGCATTTAGAAAACGCTACGGAAAAATACATTAAAAACAGTTCAATTTAACAAAAGACAACATTTTAAAATGTTATAATAGGGTTTACTTAAATTTCGAATAAACTTAGTTAAATTCAAAAATTATAGCACTTACAAAATTGCTATGATAGTTTTTAATTCAATTTAGCTTTTTAGTTCATTATCATCAACTACAGCATTTACAAATACTGTAATATCATTTACATTGTAATTAATAGCATTTCAAAATTTCAGTCAATTAACTTCAAATATTCAATATAATTTATCAACCAATTATATTTTTTATTTAAAATAATTTTAACTCATAAAATCATACATTTTCACATTTATAAACATCATTTAATTTTCCTCAAGTTCATGATTTTATAAAGTTAAATTTCCATTCAAAAATCAAGATTTAATAATAATTCACTTATTAAATTGCAATGTTCAATTTTAAATCCATTACATTAAATTTCAACTTAACACATAAGTTCAAATTCTCAAATATGACTTAGTTTTATTTTTATTTACTTAACTAAAAATTCACTTTTAAGTCAACTTCATAAATTTCCAATTTTAGTTATATTTCAAAATTTCAACTTAAATATTCATTCATTTCATATTTCAACTTTATTAAAAATCATTAATATGATAAAATCACTTTAAATTCATTTAAATTCAAATTATCATAAATTTATCATAATTTCATATTCAATTTAATTTCCAATTATAGTTAAATCAAATTTTCCAAAATAACTTACATTCAAAATTTTCTAACTTTTCATTAATTCATTTCACTTGCAATTATTCAGAAAATCAATAATATTTTACAAAAATCCTTTTTAGTTAGATTTAAATCAAAATATTTTAATATCTACATTTCTAAAGTAATTTTAAAATTTTTAGAAAAACATGTATTAACTACGGGTCTGTATATAATTTTCTACACTAGGAAAAGTGATACGGATAATATATCATTTCAACCCGTAATTTACAAATAAAATCCGGGTTTTACCATTTCAAACCCGCAGTCCCAAGTAAAAGAAATAAATTTGAAAATCATTCAGGCCTATCATTTCAGCCTATAACGATTTTTTCCTATTCTAAAGTCCGTTCGGGTACGTATCATTTCGACCCATAGTGATTCTAGTCTACAGGGAACTTGCAGTGTGATAACTGATAAAAATAACAGAACAGCATAATATAACAGTAACAAATGATATAACAGGTGTAATAACAGGTGTGAACATAATATGATAATAATATAAGCAGTTATAACATGGTAATATAGTTCTACACATTCACAGGGTGTCAATTTACTACTTATATAAGTATAAACGTCTGGTGAGATTTACTCACCAGTTTGAGCTGAAGACACAACGATGAATTGCACAAATGGGATCTACACAAGCACAAAAGCACGAAACAGATTCGAATGGAGGAGCCAAATGTCAAATTCCTTGGATATACATCAAACAAAACAATATAACAACGATGAGTTTCAAAACCAAAATACGATAAACTGCGCTAGAATAAACTGCACAGAATCAAACAGAAATGCTTGCACTTGCTTTTTACCTTTACTAGGCTCAACCATAAGGAGTAATACAAGGCCATGGCAGGTGTTTGGGTCAGGTTTGGGTGAGTATGGGTTCGGCCTAAATGGTGGAATGGTGGTGCAAAATTGGTAGAGGGAAAATACAACATAAGCATGCATTCACATGGATTGGGTCAATGATTTGGGCTCGACCAAGGCTCTAATGGTCACGGCCAGAGAGGTGGGGTCCACTGGAGTGATGTGGCAGAGGTTGCTGGAGGTGATGGTGATGTGGTAGGTGGCGGCTAGGGCGTTGGTGAGGTGATAAAGATGAGGTGGTGGTGGTTAGCTAGGAATTTGGGTGGTTTTTGAGACTTTTGTGCAATAGCATCACCAAGGGGTTCATAGCTTGGAATTTTTGTGAGGAGGAGGTAGTGATGAGGTGCCATCAGGTGGTGGAGGCGGCTAGGCAGCAAGGGGCATGGCCAAACCTATAGAGAAGGAGCAAGTGCAACCAAAATCAAACTAAAAATTAGGCAATACAATAGAAAAGAGATAAAGAAGATAGAATTTTTTTACCAAACTCTTTAAACCAATAGGGGCCGAAATTTTTTTTCCAGGAAGGGGGAAATGATGTAAGTGAAAAAAAAAATGAATGGCGGCTGAAGGATTAGGGTTTGGTCAAAAGAAAATGAATGCAGGAGCTAAGAAAATGAAGAGACGGGAAAACAAAAGGCCTTAAGCAAATTAAGAGTCACAACCTTTCAAATTTCCTTTTATATATTTTGTAATTTATGAATACATATAAAACTGATAAATAAACATAAAAAATCAGAAATAATAATAAATATCTAAAATAAATAATTAAATTTTAATTAAATAGAATTTAAATTAAGAAAATGGCTTAAAATTGCAAACTAGGCTTTAAAATTGAAAACAACTCAAATAATCTTTGGAAAAATCTATTCAAATTTAAATACATGAAAAATGAATATTAATAAAGTAAAACACAGCAAATAAAAGTGAATGTATAAAATAAATTACTAAATTTTAATTATATATAATTAAATTAAGGAAATAGCAAAGAAAACAAAAACTAGGTTAGAAAATTTTAAAATAAATGCAATGGACTTTTGAAAAATTTTATATACTTGAAAAATATTTATAAATAAAGATAATAACATAAAAAAATACATTCATAAAATTAAAATAAAAATTTTTATTTAAATATAGTTTAGATGAAGAAAATAGCAGAAAATAGAAACAGTCTTTAAAAATAGGAAATAAATACAGTACATTTCGGAAAAATTCTATTATCATTTTAAAATAATTTAAAATTCAAAATATACATAATATAAAATAAATATTCAAGTTAGAATAAGATATATCAAATAAAAATGTCATTTATAAAATTTAAAATAAAGACTATTGCTGAATAACCCAATATACACACAATATTGAAAACAGTATAACTTTTGCAATTTAAATACGCTTTCAACGAAACAAAAAGCAGTGTTCTTAAAATTTTATGTACCTTCATAATAAAAGATAAAATTTAAATTTTCAAACATTTAAAAATTTAAATTAAAAGTCAAAGTTTGATTAATTTGACAAAAATTCGCTTTTTGGAAAATATTCTTTTTAGTCATGCTTTGGAATGATAATTCATATCAAAAATAAATTTTATATTTAAAGTAACAAAATTAATCATTCAAAATAAAAAAATAAGTTTTCAAATCAAAATTTAATTAAAAAAATTAAAATATACAAAAAAAAATCACAAAATACAGGGTTGTTACAGTTATTCTAATAATAATGGTTAATTATGGAATTAATATGGGGAGCATATAAAGAAATAACTAGGGAAGTATACGTTATAAGTTAATTATAACCTAAATTTATGTGCAAGGTTGAAATTGGATCTAATTGGAAACTTATTTAATAAATTGGATTCAAGAGTAATAGAAAGATTATTTTAAGAAAATATTAAGTACTATAATTAGTAGAATAATTTACATTTAATATTTGAGATAGAGATTTGTCTAAGGAATTATAAAGTTAAGTAAATCAAGGTGATAGAAAATTTTTGAATTATAGAATGTGAATTTGAATAGTGAGTCAATTGGTTATTTTATAATAGTAGGACTTATTGAGATAAATGAAATCAAAATTTTATTTATTACGTTAAATTAAGAATTACGTTGAAATAGGATATTTATGTGATAAATTTTAATCCAAAGGGTAAACACTTATATTTAAGATTAATGAAAGGAATAAATATAGATTGATTCAATAAAAAAAAGGAAGTTTTGGAAATTTATCAACAATTTTGGATTTTATGGAATTGAATATTTATATTGATTTAATCTTTAATAAATTGACATATAAAATTTGTTAAATCATTTTAAATATTGAGAAAATAGTACTAAATCGATTGCAATAGTTATAAATAAATTTTTACGTTAATGTTAACATAAAGTACTTTTTGAAGATAACATCAAATTCATTTATGGGGATTTAGTTAAATGGGAACTTTGATTTTGAGAAATAAAAGCGTATTAATGTGACCAAAGGTTAGAGTACGATTATTGTATGTTGCCTATTATGGTAGCTTGTTAATTTACGATTTTGAAATCAGTTACAATAATTTTTAATTGAGTATTGCGTTAATGTTAATTAAAGTAGTATTTGTAACAATGTTAAGACTTTCGTATTGGATAGTTTGTTGTAATATAAGACTTGGAAATAAAGTTATTAACGTATTGGAAAACAATTACATTTGATGAAATTAAATGTTGAAATATTACATAGATAACAATTTAGATGAAATGGATTAATTTATGAAATAAAATGGTAAGTAATTATAATATTGTTATTAATAATAGACGTTACTTTAAGAATAATTAATGTAGTAACGTAAAGTGAAAATGTAAATTAAAAGCGAAACGTAAAATTTAGTTAAGGTAGTAATTTATGAATTGGGAATAAATTCAAATGTTATATTAGGCTGTAAATCAATTTGGGAATTTTTTTTTATTTAATTGGGGTAAATTGATATATACTAATGTTAAATATATACATAAGATGATGATTGATTTAATAAAGAGAATTGAATACGAATGGTATAAAATTTCATTTGAAATAAGATTTTATAATTTATTGAATTTACTTTAATTAAAGGTAAACACTAAAATTTTTGCAATAAATCTTTATTTGATATGGAGGTTTGGTTAATAAATTTGAAGCTAATTGCAATCAGAAATGATAGGAATGGTAAGTTGACCATTTATTCATAATAAGAACTAAAAATCGAATAAGTGGATTATTGGAATTTAAATTTGACAAATTGTCAATTCATTTAAATTCGGATCCAGCTGTCTATTCCAACTTCATCTATAAATACCCCGCTAAACCCTAGCCTCCGCCTATTCTCATTTGTCTGCGCGTAAAATTTCATCAGCTCCTTCTCCTCCTCAATGGTAGACAAACAAATCTTAGATCAAATAAAAATTCCAAACCAAATCAAAAGCTAAAATTCAAACTTCTCAGAAAAATCTAGAAGCAAAACGCATGAGGGAGAGAGGGAAAGAAAGGGGATGACATGGCGCTCGAAGGTGTACTTTTATTTCTATTCTTTTTTTTTTTGAAATTTCAATCACCACTAATGCGTATAACTTTCTCCTACGAACTCCGTTTTATGCGAGATTTTTTTGTTAGGATCGTAATAAAATTCCAGATCTTTTGACACTGGTTTGGACAGATTTGGAGACCGTCGAATTTTGGGTTTAAATCGGATTTAAATTCGATTTAAATTCAAAAGGTGAGTGTTTTAACCCACTCACAACTTCTAAAATTTCTTATGTTTGTTAATTTGACTTTAGATATGAGTAGAGATTTATTTATGACTGTTTGGCATGTTCTATTCATTATCTCTGTTAAATCGCATTTATTTAATATAACTGTTAATTAATTTATTGCATATAAATTTGACAGTTAGAATTTATTTATTTGCATATTAACTGCCAGTCATAGTTATGTTAAATTTTTATTTCATATTAACTGGCAGTTAAATTTACGTTTATTTTTGCATATAAACTGCCAATTAACAGTTATTAAATTTATTTTGAGTATAAACTGGTAATTAATACCATTATTTATCACCTGTTATATATTGATGATTGTTTGAAATTGGATGATGTCTGTGATAAATGGATGAATGGATGATTAATTTTATTAATTGCAATTTGCTATGCATTTCATTTCATTCGGGATTGCGGTTAGAAATGATATACAACCTCATTTTTATTTTAAATTGGGGATTGAAATGATAAACATCCGTATCACTTGACCATAGGGTAGAAAATTTTATACAGGCACCGCTTATATATATATAATATATTTTGAAATGTTTTTGGTTTTGTAAAGCTATATATATATGGTTTATGGATATTGATTTGGTTATTTATATATATAGTAATTTTCAGGTTTTAAGCTTTGTATAAATTTGATTTGAAGTATAAAATAAAGTTTGATTTTCGAGATCAAATACGATTAAGAATTTATTTAAAATTTAATTTCTGGAGTTTTAATGAATTAAAAGAGAACAAGATTGGAAGACGAATATTAAGTTAAATTGAAATTTAATGAAAAGTTAGAATTTTAAAAGAATATGATTTTTATAACTTGATTTTTGTGTAGAGTGATTTAAATGAATATCAGGTTGATTAAAATGAATATATAATAAAATAAAGATTTTCCAGTCATGTGAAGTTAAAGGTTTCTTAAATTATATTGAATTCATTAAGTAAAGATTTCAAGTTTAAAAAATAAATAAGTAATTGAATTTAATATATACGGATTTTTCAAATAAGTTAAATGGTGAAAATATTTAAAGCTTTGAACCTAAAAATTGAAATGGTATATGGTAGTTTAAATCGATATTTGAAATTGATTTGTGAAATCTAAAGAAGCTATTTTGTTTTATAAAAGTAATTTAATATTTACCATTTAAGGAATGGAAACTTGTTTCAAAGTTATGATTTTCAAGGTAGTATAATTTGAAAATACTATATTCAAGAGTTTTGATTTCTAAATATTTTTCTTTGAAAACCCTATGATTTTGGAGAAGAATATATTGGAAAATAAAGATGATATCATAAAGTTTTGGGTTTTAAAAGGAAATGATATCATATTTATATGGTTTTGAAATGGATATTTTATTCGAGTTTTAAAAGCACAAATTATTTTAAATGACCGCGGTGTTATAATAACGTTTGGTTGTTGAAGAGACCGGGATCGGAAGTTGTCATACTCTCTGCCAACTCCGAAAACCACTTTAACAACCGTGTACGCGGTGGAGATTCCAGAATGAAATAGGTTGGTGGCGGCGTTTCCTTTGAGGTAAATACGTGGACCCAACTCCCGTGAGTTGGCATAAGGTGGCTAAAACAGGAGCGATTCTCGGGCCATTGAGGTCATTCCTCTGATCCGACACTCCTCTTTGATACTATACTTTGACTTTGGATTGATTCGGTGGCTACCTTTATTTTTGATTCTTGGGGAGTTTGTTCGAGGTGGGCGGCAGCTGCGTGCTGCGCGTTTCCACCAGCCCGGATAGCAATTGGTATATCTACCCTGGCATTGCCTAGTTGTACCGTGTCATTTACCCTATCGAGCCTTGTACGAGTTTGGATTTCTCCCGTAGCCCGTGTGTTATCCTCTGGTGGATTCCCGATCAGGAGGGACTATGATATTGGATGGACTATTGGGACTATTACGTGTTAAGGTGGAAAATGTAAATCCTTAATGCTATTTAAAAGTAAGTTTATTTTACAATTAGACACTATTATAATAGCGCAATACACTACATAGTAAATAGTTTAACGGATCCTTAGGAGATGTAAATCCCGAGCATCTCTTGAGTTACTGCACTCATATTTATTTCTGCTAATTTAACTTACATAAGATCTTTAGTTCTGACTCGAGTGTTTTTGTCTTTTCAAATTCGCTCGGGTCAGTCCGAGCGTTTCAGGATTTGAAGACTTTATTTCTGGAGGACGAAGACAAAGATTTCATTATTTTTTTTATTATTATTATATTATATGGTTCCACTACACATTGTGTTCCGCTGCATTGATATTCATTGGTATGTAAACTCTGATATTTATTGTGTAAAGAAGAATCAAATGTCTTGTAAACAGTTTTTGTCAACTGTATATTTATTATTATATTTTATCCTTCCGCTGTGAGATTCTGTTTAGTTTTTTTCCTTCTCTGTTTTTCTTATTTACACCATAACAATCCGACATTCCGTATGGCTTGAATTGGCACGTGTGTCGATTTAAATCGTGTCAAAAGGCGGGATGTTACAGTTGGTATCAGAGCTTTGGTTTAGCGATAAACCTTAGCTTTGTGGGGTTTGACTCTTTACTAATAGGGTAGTAATACCCTATGGGAGTCGCTGAGTGTATATATATGAGAGAGCGTATTTGTTAGTGTTATAAAAGGTTTTAATATTGTGTTAATTTGTTCCATTTGGTATTTATAAATTCTGGTTGGTGCATGGGTCGTTGTGACATCAATAGGAATTTCTAAACACTTAATAGGACAAACCGACATAATATTTGTTTTTAATATAGGTGAATGAAATAATTTTGCCTATTATATTTTCTATATATAAAATAAAATTTTCAAATGATATCTATATTTGGTTGCAATATATTGGTTGTTAGGAATAAAACTTATAAATAATAGGTAAATAAGATTAAAAATAAATAAATGTAATTTGGGAATTTAGAACTTAAGTTCCGGGGTTTTTGAAAACTTCTTTCAAATGATTTGGAATATAATAATATTGTTATAAGTATTTTCTAATATAAATATTTAATATAATTTAAAAGAAATTGTTTTAAAGAAGATTTTTGGAGAAAATAAGTTTTGTACTTTCCTCTCTGTCGCTGGAAAATAGTTTCGGTGATGAGTGCACGCATCATCGACATTCATTTTCGAGTTTCGAAGTGGGAAGGCACTGTAGTAATTTACTGCAGAATCGTTAAGAAATTTTATCGTTTTAATTATATTTGGATATATATGTTAAGTGTAGATATCTATATATTATTTTAATTAATTTAAAATTAAACCCGGTATTTGGTTCTTAGGTTCCAGCTAATTAATAGGACAATTAAGTGTAGCAAATTTGAACCTTTAAGTAAAGTAAAAATGGTATTAAATGAAATTGGAAATTTGTAACCTATGAAATTAAGATTACTATTATCGAACTTTAATTTAATTTAAGGAAATAGAACAAACTTGTATAACTTTCAATTATACTCTTAAATAACATATATAACTTACCAATTATTAAAAGTTGAAATGTTTAATAGGAAATGTAATGAAAATTATACAAGTAAAGGTAGGTAATGAAGTATTCAATGAAATTGCTGTTAAATGAGAATTTAATGTTATAAACTTAAGTTATAATTGAAATTTGACCAAGTAAATATAATTAAAGGTAAGTATGGTAAATAAACGATTATAAACTTAAGTAATTAAAGTGAAAATAAATGAATGTAATATAATAAAGAGAAATTGTAAATTTAAGAAATAGGGTAGAGTTATTTCTGAATATAATTGAAAGAAATAAAATGGAAATAAAATTGAATGAAATAAATGAAAAGAATCAAACAACTAATGTATGAAATAAAATTTATAATAAGTTAATTTGATTTGTTGATTGAAATTGTTGTTTGTCGTGGTTTGGAGTTGTTGGGTAAGGGAACTTTAATCATGTTGGGATGGATGAATAATCAATTGTGTTTAATCTAAGACTGTTGAGTAAATGATGCACTTGATGGTTTATTCTTCATTCCGTATAACTTAAAAGTTTTGAACCCGGACAACTATTTGTTTGTTTGATTGAATGGTTGTTTGTATTGTTGTATATGATGTTCGTTGAAATTGTTAGTTGTTGTATTGATTTGTTGATAGTGATTGAAACCACTTAAATATTTCACTTTATACAAAATGTTAACCCTTTGGATTTTATAAGTGAAATACAGATTATGGAAGCAATTGCTACTGCTTTTGGTTCCATAAAATAAGCGTAAATTGCCCGACAAATAGGTACGTTTCGAATTACGGTTTATAGCGCTATTTTATATATTTTCCCGTGTAGGGATATATATTATTTTGGAAAGAATTTGTGTATATTGTTATATTTATATTATATTTTCTCCCGAGCCCTCCGTACAAAGGAGACTCTGCCAAAATTTCCCGTAAAATTTTAGACTTAGAATATTTTGAAAATGTTTTCTGAACTTTAGTAATTAAAGTATAAAAAGATATAATGATTATAAAACGGGTATATTTTATTTAAGGAAATAAATTTAGTAAATTATTGGTTATAAGTTAAATATTTTGAATAATATGTAGTGTAATTTAATTCTTCTTTTCCTTTTTTTCCCTTTTCGGGGACGAAAAGTTTTGATTGGGGGAGAGTGTAACAACCCGTGTGAATTCCATATTTAAAATGAATTAAATTAATAGGATTTTTAATTTAAATTTAGAAAGGAATGAAAATCTTATTTATTTATATAAAAGAGAATGTTAAAATTTTATGTATCACGGGTAATTAAAATGTACAAATTAAATTATTTATTGGAATTAATTGTAATAGTGGAAATTTTTGCAATGGGATATAAGATTTGAAATAAGTAAATAAAGGCAAGGATTGAATTCATTAATGAAAATAAAATTTTATTTAGTACAATCCTTTTTATTTATTATTGGAAGGTGAAAATTTGAAAATAGATTCAAATTGTATGTAGATAATAAATTGCAATAATTAAAGTTAGTAATAAATGGAATATCAAACTATTAATAAAGTGAATATAAGTAGATGTAACAAATGAATAGGAAATGCTAGTTAGTCATAAAGTGAAGAAATGGAACCTAGATGGAATAAGAAATTGGATTTAGAATCTTAATTTGTAGATGTGCATATATTTATAAATGGATTATAAAAGGGTAAAATAACCATACACAAGTATATTAAAGGTTGTAATAGTAGGTTACTAGTAAATTCACTCATTTACCTATAAAGATAATTAGGTGTGCCTTAATTGTAATTAATAAAATAACGAAAGGAGTAAATGTATTTATTTGGAGAATTAATTTCAATTGGATAAAGATTTTAAGTAATAAGGTTAATGCGAGGTAAGTAATGCTGAATTTAGGTTAATAATAATGTATGGTAATAAATTAAAAATTTGTAGCATATATCATAATTTACCTGCTTCCTTGTCAATGGAATTAGAATGTGTAATAAGTAATAATCAGATAAAGGAATGTTACCCTAATGGAAAAGGAAATAATTAAGTGTTGAGTAAATTATAGGATCGTATTTATTATAAGCGTTATTCTAATAATAATGGTTAATTGTGGAATTAATATGGGGAGCATATAAAGAAATAACTAGGGAAGTATACGTTATAAGTTAATTATAACCTAAATTTATGTGCAAGGTTGAAATTGGATCTAATTGGAAACTTGTTTAATAAATTGGATTCAAGCGTAATAGAAAGATTATTTTAAGAAAATATTAAGTACTATAATTAGTAGAATAATTTACATTTAATATTTGAGATAGAGATTTGTCTAAGGAATTATAAAGTTAAGTAAATCAAGGTGATAGAAAAATTTTGAATTATAGAATGTGAATTTGAATAGTGAGTCAATTGGTTATTTTATAATAGTAGGACTTATTGAGATAAATGAAATCAAAATTTTATTTGTTACGTTAAATTAAGAATTATGTTGAAATAGGATATTTATGTGATAATTTTTAATCTGAAGGGTAAACCTTTATATTTAAGATTAATGAAAGGAATAAATATAGATTGATTCAATAAAAAAAGGAAGTTTTGGAAATTTATCAACAATTTTGGATTTTATGGAATTGAATATTTATATTGATTTAATCTTTAATAAATTGACATATAAAATTTGTTAAATCATTTTAAATATTGAGAAAATAGTACTAAATTGATTGAAATAGATATAAATAAATTTTTACGTTAATGTTAATATAAAGTACTTTTTGAAGATAACATCAAATTCATTTATGGAGATTTAGTTAAATGGGAACTTTGATTTTGAGAAATAAAAGCGTATTAATGTGACTAAAGGTTAGAGTATGATTATTGTATGTTGCCTATTTTGGTAGCTTGTTAATTTACAATTTTGAAATCAGTTACAATAATTTTTTATTGAGTATTGCGTTAATGTTAATTAAAGTAGTATTTGTAACAATGTTAAGACTTTCGCATTGGATAGTTTGTTGTAATATAAGACTTGGAAATAAAGTTATTAACGTATTGGGAAACAATTACATTTGATGATATTAAATGTTGAAATATTACATAGATAAGAATTTAGATGAAATGGATTAATTTATGAAATAAAATGGTAAGTAATTATAATATTGTTATTAATAATAGACGTTACTTTAAGAATAACTAATGTAGTAACGTAAGGTGAAAATGTAAATTAAAAGGGAAACGTAAAATTTAGTTAAGGTAGTAATTTATGAATTGGGAATAAAATTCAAATGTTATATTAGGCTGTAAATCAATTTGGGAATAAAATTTTTCTTAATTGGGGTAAATTGATATATCCTAATGTTAAATATATACATAAGATGATTATTGATTTAATAAAGAGAATTGAATATGAATGGCGTAAAATTTCATTTGAAATAAGATTTTATAATTTATTGAATTTACTTTAATTAAAGGTAAACACTAAATTTTTTGCAATAAATCTTTATTTGATATGGAGGTTTGGTTAATAAATTTGAAGCTAATTGCAATCAGAAATGATAAGAATGATAAGTTGACCATTTATTCATAATAAGATCTAAAAATCAAATAAATGGATTAGTGGAATTTAAATTTGACAAATTGTGAATTCATTTAAATTCGGATCCATCTGTCTATTCCAACTTCATCTATAAATACCCCGCTAAACCCTAGCCTCCGCCTATTCTCATTTGTCTGCGCGTAAAATTTCATCAGCTCCTTCTCCTCCTCAATGGTAGACAAACAAATCTTAGATCCAAATAAAAATTCCAAACCAAATCAAAAGCTAAAATTCAAACTTCTCAGAAAAATCTGGAAGCAAAACGCATGAGGGAGAGAGGGAAAGAAAGGGGGATGACGTGGCGCTCGAAGGTGTTCTTTTATTTCTATTCTTTTTTTTTGAAATTTCAATCACCATTAATGCGTATAACTTTCTCCTACGAACTCCGTTTCACGCGAGATTTTTTTTGTTAGGATCGTAATAAAATTCCAAATCTTTTGACACAAGTTTGGACAGATTTGGAGACCGTAGAATTTTGGGTTTAAATCGGATTTAAATTCGATTTAAATTCAAAAGGTGAGTGTTTTAACCCACTCACAACTTCTAAAATTTCTTATGTTTGTTAATTTGACTTTAGATATGAGTAGAGATTTATTTATGACTGTTTGGCATGTTCTTTTTATTATCTCTGTTAAATCGCATTTATTTAATATAACTATTAATTAATTTATTGCATATAAATTTTATAGTTAGAATTTATTTATATGCATATTAACTGCCAGTCATAGTTATGTTAAATTTTTATTTCATATTAACTGGCAGTTAAATTTACGTTTATTTTTGCATATAAACTGCCAGTTAACAGTTATTAAATTTATTTTGAGTATAAAATGGTAATTGATACCATTATTTATTACCTGTTATATATTGATGATTGTTTGAAATTGGATGATGTCTGTGACAAATGGATGAATGGATGATTAATTTTATTAATTGCAATTTGCTATGCATTTAATTTCATTCGGGATTGCGGTTTGAAATGATATACAACCGCATTTTTATTTTAAATTGCGGATTGAAATGATAAACATCCGTATACTTGACCATAGGGTAGAAAATTTTATACAAGCACCGCTTATATATATATATATAATATATTTGAAATGTTTTTGGCTTTGTAAAGCTATATATATATGGTTTATGGATATTGATTTGGTTATTTATATATATAGTAATTTTCAGGTTTTAAGCTTTGTATAAATTTGATTTGAAGTATAAAATAAAGTTTGATTTTCGAGATCAAATACGATTAGGAATTTATTTAAAATTTAAGTTCTTGAGTTTTAATGACTTAAAAGAGAACAAGATTGGAAGATGAATATTAAGTTAAATTGAAATTTAATGAAAAGTTAGAATTTTAAAAGAATATGATTTTTATAACTTGATTTTTGTGTAGAGTGATTTAAATGAATATCAGGTTGATTAAAATGAATATATAATAAATTAAATGATTTTCCAGTCATGTGAAGTTAAAGGTTTCTAAAATTATATTGAATTCATTAAGTAAAGATTTCAAGTTTAAAAAATAAATAAGTAATTGAATTTAATATATATGGATTTGTCAAATAAGTTGTTTTTGACATGGTGAAAATATTTAAAGCTTTGAACCTAAAAATTGAAATGGTATTTGGTAGTTTAAATCGATATTTGAAATTGATTTGTGAAATCTAAAGAAGCTATTTTGTTTTATAAAAGTAATTTAATATTTAACCATTTAAGTAATGGAAACTTGTTTCAAAGTTATGATTTTCAAGGTAGTATAATTTGAAAATATTATATTCAAGAGTTTTGATTTCTAAATATTTTTCTTTGAAAACCCTATGATTTTGGAGAAGAATATATTGGAAAATAAAGATGACATCATATTGCTTTGGGTTTTAAAAGGAAATGATATCATATTTATATGGTTTTGAAATGGATATTTTATTCGGGTTTTAAAAGCACAAATTATTTTAAATGACCGCGGTGTTATAATAACGTTTGGTTGTTGAAGAGACCGGGATCGGAAGTTGTCATACTCTCTGCCAACTCCGAAAACCACTGTAACAACCGTGTACGCGATGGAGATTCCAGAATGAAGTAGGTTGGTGGCGGCGTTTCCTTTGAGGTAAATACGTGGACCAATGAGGTCATTCCTTTGATCGGACACTCCTCTTCGATACTATACTTTGACTTTGGATTGATTCGGTGGCTGCCTTTATTTTTGATTTTGGGGGAGTTTGTTCGAGGTGGGCGGCAGCTGCGCGCTGCGCGTTTCCACCAGCCCGGATAGCGATTGGTATATCTACCCTGGCATTGCCTAGTTGTGCCGTGTCACCTACCCTATCGAGCCTTGTACGAGCCTTGTACGAGTTTGGAAGGTGAAAATTTGAAAATAGATTCAAATTGTATGTAGATAATAAATTGCAATAATTAAAGTTAGTAATAAATGGAATATTAAACTATTCATAAAGTGAATATAAGTAGATGTAACAAATGAATAGGAAATGCTAGTTATTCATAAAGTGAAGAAATGGAACCTAGATGGAATAAGAAATTGGATTTAGAATCTTAATTTGTAGATGTGCATATATTTATAAATGGATTATAAAAGGGTAAAATAACCATACACAAGTATATTAAAGGTTGTAATAGTAGGTTACTAGTAAATTCACTCATTTACCTATAAAGATAATTAGGTGTGCCTTAATTGTAATTAATAAAATAACGAAAGGAGTAAATGTATTTATTTAGAGAATTAATTTCAATTGGATAAAGATTTTAAGTAATAAGGTTAATGCGAGGTAAGTAATGCTGAATTTAGGTTAATAATAATGAATAGTAATAAATTAAAAATTTGTAGCATATATCATAATTTACCTGCTTCCTTGTCAATGGAATTAGAATGTGTAATAAGTAATAATCAGATAAAGGAATGTTACCCTAATGGAAAAGGAAATAATTAAGTGTTGAGTAAATTATAGGATCGTATTTATTATAAGCGTTATTCTAATAATAATGGTTAATTGTGGAATTAATATGGGGAGCATATAAAGAAATAACTAGGGAAGTATACGTTATAAGTTAATTATAACCTAAATTTATGTGCAAGGTTGAAATTGGATCTAATTGGAAACTTATTTAATAAATTGGATTCAAGCGTAATAGAAAGATTATTTTAAGAAAATATTAAGTACTATAATTAGTAGAATAATTTACAATTAATATTTGAGATAGAGATTTGTCTAAGGAATTATAAAGTTAAGTAAATCAAGGTGATAGAAACATTTTGAATTATAGAATGTGAATTTGAATAGTGAGTCAATTGGTTATTTTATAATAGTAGGACTTATTGAGATAAATGAAATCAAAATTTTATTTATTACGTTAAATTAAGAATTACGTTGAAATAGGATATTTATGTGATAATTTTTAATCTGAAGGGTAAACCCTTATATTTAAGATTAATGAAAGGAATAAATATAGATTGATTCAATAAAAAAAGGAAGTTTTGGAAATTTATCAACAATTTTGGATTTTATGGAATTGAATATTTATATTGATTTAATCTTTAATAAATTGACATATAAAATTTGTTAAATCATTTTAAAGATTGAGAAAATAGTACTAAATCGATTGCAATAGATATAAATAAATTTTTACGTTAATGTTAATATAAAGTACTTTTTGAAGATAACATCAAATTCGTTTATGGAAATTTAGTTAAATGGGAAATTTGATTTTGAGAAATAAAGGCGTATTAATGTGACTAAAGGTTAGAGTACGATTATTGTATGTTGCCTATTTTGGTAGCTTGTTAATTTACAATTTTGAAATCAGTTACAATAATTTTTAATTGAGTATTGCGTTAATGTTAATTAAAGTAGTATTTGTAACAATGTTAAGACTTTCGTATTGGATAGTTTGTTGTAATATAAGACTTGGAAATAAATTTATTAACGTATTGGAAAACAATTACATTTTGATGAAATTAGATGTTGAAATATTACACAGATAAGAATTTAGATGAAATGGATTAATTTATGAAATAAAATGGTAAGTAATTATAATATTGTTATTAATAATAGACGTTACTTTAAGAATAATTAATGTGGTAACGTAAGGTGAAAATGTAAATTAAAAGGGAAACGTAAAATTTAGTTAAGGTCGTAATTTATGAATTGGGAATAAAATTCAAATGTTATATTAGGCTGTAAATCAATTTGGGAATAAAATTTTATTTAATTGGGGTAAATTGATATATACTAATGTTAAATATATACATAAGATGATGATTGATTTAATAAAGAGAATTGAATACGAATGATATAAAATTTCATTTGAAATAAGATTTTATAATTTATTGAATTTACTTTAATTAAAGGTAAACACTAATTTTTTTGCAATAAATCTTTATTTGATATGGAGGTTTGGTTAATAAATTTGAAGCTAATTGCAATCAGAAATGATCGGAATGGTAAGTTGACCATTTATTCATAATAAGATCTAAAAATCAAATAAATGGATTACTGGAATTTAAATTTGACAAATTGCGAATTCATTTAAATTCGGATCCATCTGTCTATTCCAACTTCATCTATAAATACCCCACTAAACCCTAGCCTCCGCCTAATCTCATTTGTCTGCGCGTAAAATTTCATTAGCTCCTTCTCCTCCTCAATGGCAGAGAAACAAATCTTAGATCCAAATAAAAATTCCAAACCAAATCAAAAGCTAAAATTGAAACTTCTAAGAAAAATCTGGAAGCAAAACGCATGAGGGAGAGAGGGAAAGAAAAGGGGATGACGTGGCGCTCGAAGGTGTTCTTTTATTTCTATTCTTTTTTTTTGAAATTTCAATCACCATTAATGCGTATAACTTTTTCCTACGAACTCCATTTCAAGCGAGATTTTTTTGTTAGGATCGTAATAAAATTCAAGATCTTTTGACACTGGTTTGGACAGATTTGGAGACCGTCGAATTTTGGGTTTAAATCGGATTTAAATTCGATTTAAATTCAAAAGGTGAGTGTTTTAACCCACTCACAACTTCTAAAATTTCTTATGTTTGTTAATTTGACTTTAGATATGAGTAGAGATTTATTTATGACTGTTTGGCATGTTCTATTCATTATCTCTGTTAAATCGCATTTATTTAATATAACTGTTAATTAATTTATTGCACATAAATTTGACAGTTAGAATTTATTTATTTGCATATTAACTGCCAGTCATAGTTATGTTAAATTTTTATTTCATATTAACTACCAGTTAAATTTACGTTTATTTTTGCACATAAACTGCCAATTAACAGTTATTAAATTTATTTTAAGTATAAACTGGTAATTGATACCATTATTTATCACCTGTTATATATTGATGATTGTTTGAAATTGGATGATGTCTGTGATAAATGGATGAATGGATGATTAATTTTATTAATTGCAATTTGCTATGCATTTCATTTCATTCGGGATTGCGGTTTGAAATGATATACAACCGCATTTTTATTTTAAATTGCGGATTGAAATGATAAACATCCGTATCACTTGACCATAGGGTAGAAAATTTTATACAGGCACCGCTTATATATATAAAATATATTTTGAAATGTTTTTGGTTTTGTAAAGCTATATATATATATATATGGTTTATGGATATTGATTTGGTTATTTATATATATAGTAATTTTCAGGTTTTAAGCTTTTTATAATTTGATTTGAAGTATAAAATAAAGTTTGATTTTCGAGATCAAATACGATAAAGAATTTATTTAAAATTTAATTTCTGGAGTTTTAACGACTTAAAAGAGAACAAGATTGGAAGATGAATATTAAGTTAAATTGAAATTTAATGAAAAGTTAGAATTTTAAAAGAATATGATTTTTATAACTTGATTTTTGTGTAGAGTGATTTAAATGAATATCAGGTTGATTAAAATGTATATATAATAAATTAAAAGATTTTCCAGTCATGTGAAGTTAAAGGTTTCTTAAATTATATTGAATTCATTAAGTAAAGATTTCAAGTTTAAAAAATAAATAAGTAATTGAATTTAATATATATGGATTTGTCAAATAAGTTGTTTTTGAAATGGTGAAAATATTTAAAGCTTTGAACCTAAAAATTGAAATGTTATTTGGTAGTTTAAATCGATATTTGAAATTGATTTGTGAAATCTAAAGAAGCTATTTTGTTTTATAAAAGTAATTTAATATTTAACCATTTAAGTAATGGAAACATGTTTCAAAGTTATGATTTTCAAGGTAGTATAATTTGAAAATATTATATTCAAGAGTTTTGATTTCTAAATATTTTTCTTTGAAAACCCTATGATTTTGGAGAAGAATATATTGGAAAATAAAGATGATATCATATTGTTTTGGGTTTTAAAAGGAAATGATATCATATTTATATGGTTTTGAAATGGATATTTTATTCGGGTTTTAAAAGCACAAATTATTTTAAATGACCGCGGTGTTATGATAACATTTGATTGTTGAAGAGACCGGGATCGAAAGTTGTCATACTCTCTGCCAACTCCGAAAACCACTTTAACAACCGTGTACGCAGTGGAGATTACAGAATGAAGTAGGTTGGTGGCGGCGTTTCCTTTGAGGTAAATACGTGGACCCAACTCCCGTGAGTTGGCATAAGGTGGCTAAAACAGGAGCGATTCTCGGGCCAATGAGGTCATTCCTCGGATTGGACACTCCTCTTCGATACTATACTTTGACTTTTGATTGATTCGGTGGCTACCTTTATTTTTGATTTTGGGGGAGTTTGTTCGAGGTGGGCGGCAGCTGCGCGCTGCGCCTTTCCACCAGCCTAGATAGCAATTGGTATATTTACCCTTGCATTGCCTAGTTGTGCCGTGTCACCTACCCTATCGAGCCTTGTACGAGTTTGGATTTCTCCCGTAGCCCGTGTGGTATCCTCTGGTGGCTTCCCGATCAGGAGGGACTATGATATTGGATGGACTACTGGGACTATTACGTGTTAAGGTGGAAAATGTAAAGCCTTAATGCTATTTAAAAGTAAGTTTATTTTACAATTAGACACTATTATAATAGCGCAATATACTACATAGTAAATAGTTTAACGGATCCTTAGGAGATGTAAATCCCGAGCATCTCTTGAGTTACTCCACTCATATTTATTTCTGCTAATTTAACTTACATAAGATCTTTAGTTCTGACTCGAGTGTTTTTGTCTTTTCAAATTCGCTCGGGTCAGTCCGAGCGTTTCAGGATTTGAAGACTTTATTTCTTGAGGACGAAGACAAAGATTTTATTATTATTATTATTATATTATATGGTTCCACTACACACTGTGTTCCGCTGCATTGATATTTATTGGTATGTAAACTCTGATATTTATTGTGTAAAGAAGAATCAAATGTCTTGTAAACAGTTTTTGTGAACTGTATATTTATTATTATATTTTATCCTTCCGCTGTGAGATTCTGTTTAGTTTTTTTCCTTCTCTGTTTTTCTTATTTACACCATAACAATCCTCCTTTCCGTATGGTTTGAATTGGCACGTGTGTCGATTTAAATCGTGTGAAAAGGCGGGATGTTACATATCCATAAAGAAACTCAGATGTTCCTCCCAAACATGAGTTACTTCACCAACTTCTATCTCAAGAAACCATCCATCTACTAACTGAACCACCTGTTCCACTACTGGAAAGAAAACTCGATCTTCAGATGCAGACAAACTCTGACTTCCTGGAAGAAATCCAGACAATCTCCAACAAACGCAAGAGAACATACTATTGCAAGTCACTTTTGCGATTAACTCAGCCTATGTCCAAAGAAACTGCTCTCTCTCAACCAAACTGAACAGCTTATGCTGGCTCAGCCAACTTACCAGAGAAACAGATACACTATGCTGCTTCTGAACTCCACTTCAGAAAAACTACTCAGCTAGAAGACTCCTACCAACTCAGAACACTCTGCTAAACTCATCCACATCACCGAGCAGACTCACTTCTTACTCTTATTCCAAAGAAACATCTTCGGAAATATCCATAGTCACTGCATCTCATCATGCAGCTACTACTTCCTAAGATATCAGAATACCATCACTCACTTACTTGCTTCTGCCCAACCGATAGATCAAAACTCAATTCTACACTTCAAAGATGAACTCCGAACCTTTACAGGTTACCTTCATAGATCGATGAAGTCCTTACACCAAACAAAGCTTACTCGAGACGGTATTAGGTCTACAGTTTCGTCAAATACACATCCTACCTCATCTACCTTTATAACTTACATTGGAAAAAACCTGAGCAGGTAACCCAACAAACAGGTAGAACCATAAATATATATATATATATATATATATATATATATATATATATATATATATATATATAAATACAAATATGCTCTCCCAAGATAGACACCATTACAGAGACTAGGTATTCACTCAACCTAATGCTCTGATACCAAGTGTGACGACCCGACTTTCCACTCCTGGAAAATCGCATCATCTTTAAGAAAGAAAGGGATAGAAAAGAGAAGAGAAAGAAGAAACAACACAAGAATCTCAACAGCGGAACGAATAAATTATATTAAGTATACATAGTATACATCAAATATCAGAGTTACACAGACATATACAACACATACTAGACAGTTATAAACACCCGTCTAGTTATTACAAACTCAATCACAATACAGAAAACACTCAGAGATACCAACACAGCGGAAAATTATATAACTATATGCGGAAGCCTCCTGCTTCATTTGCTCCTTCTCAATACGTCAAAGCTAATCCTGAATCCTAACCTGAATTCCCATGGCTACTCGTAAAAATTTGAGTACCCAAGAGTTATAGAAAAACAAAAATAACTCTGGGTCAGACATGGGTCTGGTGTGAGTAACAGGTTAAAGTTGCTTGACTTTGAAAAACCTTTGAAAAGAAAAGGTATCACGTAAGACTTCCCACACATAAACATGGAAAAGTTTTTACCTTATGCTAACCAAAACATTTGATAGGAAATCCGATGAAATTATAATAGTGTCTAGGGTTTTCAAGTAAATAAGAAATAGCCGAAATTGTTACATCTATTAAATTCCAGCTACTAGCCACAAAAGTGGGTAATACAATCAAAACCGTTGGCGCTTATTGGATTTTGGATTCCATCAATGGCTGGGCTATTGGGGTACCGCCTATCACAGTACGTGGCCTAGATCACCGTACCGAGGATTACTCCCAATCCCCTGCAACACAAAGCCGGACCCGTTCCTTACTGAACAGTTCCAAACAAGACAACCCCGCAGTTGTGATCAGCAACCGCACCACTAAGCCGAAAATAAATGGACCTCTAGACAGCGATAAATCTTGCTCTCAAGTGGGTGCTACCCACGAAGCTTTGTTGCACCTCCCCTGTTTTAGCCATTCCCGGTTGATGAGGCTTGAGGCTACGATTACCTTTATAGGACATATCACTCAGAATGCTCATCGTCCACCTGACGATGTTCTGAAAGCAATCAATCCATACAAGTTCGTTCCGGGTTCGAACGAAACCGAAGGCATTATCTCATTACACTCGTATTGGAATTACCCTCAGAATTAACGACAATAACCCTTGCACTCTAAATCACCATCTCGAATCTATAAGCACTATTCCGTCAAACTCATTACGGAATCACCCACAGAGTTATACTGACGTATAGCCCCTACACCTCGAGTCTTCACTCGCTCCACTTGGATTTACGACCGAACGTTATTTGGAATCAATGTGGTTTTCGGATATCCAAATATGGAAACTCGATCCCGGTCTCATCGAAATCCAAAGCGTGTCTTTTAAGGTCCAAGTTGTTTTAAAGTTTAAGACAATTCAATTGATTATTTAAATATACACAGATAGATAATTCATAACACATAATAGATAATCATTCCTTATCATTATCAACAGATAATTCATATCATAATCAGATAATCCATATTATCATCCAATAGCAATCAATGCATCCATATCACATATACTTCTAATCTCATAACTGAGATTACAACCATACCAGGCAATTAATTCCAATCATCAAACATAAGCAACTATTTAATGATCACACCATTTATAATTAATTTAAAATGAATTAAATTAATTACTTAATCTCTAATTAATTTAAAATGAATTAAATTAATTACTTCATCATCAAAATCCTGCTTATGTTAACCACTAATTGATTACAAATCAAATTTATAAATCATCATCTCAATACTCATTTCACTTAATCATTATTGATTAACCATCTCTAATTACAATAAGTAATTAGCATTTAATATTATTTATACCTTAATTAATCAATTCCAAATTACATCATTAATTAATTAATTAATGATTTCTGATTATATTTAATCAATTTCTCAAAATAAATTAATTACATAAGTAATTAATCTTCAATTTAAAACCATATATATTAATCACCCTTGATTAATAACCATTTAGTAATTAACTACTTTAATTACTCATCCCATAATTAATTACCCTTAATTAATTATTTTCATTAATCACTTGATAAATTTTCAAAGTAATTTTAAATTTAAATTACTTCTATAATAAATATCCTTAATAACATTCAGTAATTATTATTTAATCACTTCCCTAAGTAATTACAAATCAATTAATTACATAAAGTAATTATCAACAATCAACAATTGTTTAAATTAATTTAACTTGATTAATCTAAACTAATCACATAAATCAAATTAATTACACCAAGTAATTAATTCATTAAATATTTCATTAAGTAATTAAAAAAATGATTATTATTAATTAATTAATCTAATTAATTATCAAAATTAATCACATTAATTAATTGTTAAAATAATCTTAAGTTAATGACCTTCATTAACATCGCTTAATTACATAATTAAGAAATTAACTTATATTAATCATTATTAATTATCAATTAATTAATATTAAATTACAATTTAATTAATCTTAAATTATTAATTAATTAAGTGTTAATTAAAATCGGAATTATCTTTAATCACTTGATTAAATAAATCTTAATCATTAATTAAAATTTAATTAATCATCCTTAATCATAGATTAATTAACCTTAATTAATTAATCTCAAATCTTAATTAATTAACTTAAAATTCCTAATTACTTAATTAAATATCCACATTATTAATTAATTAAATAATTAATATTCCATTTAAATTAATTAAATAATTTAAATGAAATCAATTTGTTGAATTCTAAATTAAGAAACATTCTTCCTTATACAAAAGTATTTTAAACACTTTATTTCAAAAAAAAATTCAATTTAAAATTTCTTTTAAATTTCAAACTGAATTACAAATTAAAATTTTATTTTAGATTCAAACTTAAAAGATTTAAAACTTAACTTACATCTCCATTTCCATTTTCAAATTCAAATTATTTAAATTTCTAAATGGTTAAACCAAATTTAAATTTAAAAACTTATTTAAATTTTAAAAACTGACATTAAAGTTAAATTACAGATTTTCAAAACTGAATTTAAACTTATTTAAACCTTATTTCATAAATTTAAAACTTATAGTTTTAAATACAAACCAATGTTACTTTATTCTTTAAAAAGTTTAAAGTCTAAATTTAAATTCCAGTTTTTTAAATTCAAACTCAGGTTCCATCTATTCAAAATTTTAGTTTCCAGATTTAAATTTTTTAAATTTCAGTTGTCATTTAAAAATTTACTTTTAAATTTGATCAGGAAAACAGTTTTTGTTTAATCTAACATCCTACATTTTTGAATTCAAAAAGGTTTCAAAAATCCAGGATTTAAATTATTGACTTCAAACTTAAATTTCAAGTTTAAAACTTCTAGTTGAACTCCATTTAACAATTTTGAAATTTACTTTTAAATCTAAACACAAAAAGATAGTTTCTGATTTTAACTTAAAACCCAAACTTGAGTTTGAAAACATTTCAAATTATTTCAAGATCTAAATTTTAAACTTATTGAATTTAAATTAAATTCTAGATTCAAACATAGTTTCAGAGTTTGGTTTGCATTTCTTTACACACCAATTTGATAAAACCTGGAAACATATCACTATATAAATACTAACCTGAAACACTTACTTTTTATTTTAAAAACTCAAATTATTGCAAGAACCAAGAATTCAAACTTTGAATTCATATTTTAAATTCAATTTCAACTTATACTTAGTTCAGGTTTGGGTTTATATTTAAATTCTTACCTTTAAAAGTTTTAAAACCTGGGAAAACAGGCTCTTTAAAAACTGAAACATATAACCCGAGCAACTAAATTTTTACTTCGGGTCAGAAGCCATACTCCTTCGAGTCATTTCCCAATTTCCCCGAGACAAACCCGAGCAACCAAAACCCTGCAACTCAATAACACACCCCATCATCACCAACATGCACAACACCTCTGTGCATCCACTCCCCTACTCCGGCATCACTGGCGATCATCCATGACCATCCTCTATTGTCCCAAAATCCCTATATCAACATTCAACCTTCAAAATCCCATAATACAACTTGAATTTGAATTCAAGTTTTTAAACCAAAACCTAGAACAGCACCCCCCTTTCAATGATCAACCCGTCAACGGCCATAACTTCCAACTCCGGCCACCGTCATCCTCCAAACTCCGGCGACAGCTCCATCATCACATCATCTATCAATACCCAAAAGAGCTTTGAACTCGATCAACCCAGGAGTCCATATGCAAACAAAATCAGAGACTCAAACAAACTAGGGTTCTAAAACTAAATTCCAAAATTCAACATCAATTTTGAATTGTAATCCAATTTAGAATTTTTCCTATAATTATTGATAGCTACTCTATCAACAGAAACAAATTCACTCAAAATAATTGCAAGCTACAACTGTACTTGACCAATATGTAATATGCAGTATGTTTGAAACTGCACTATATACACAACACTATAAATTAAAATTTTTGTTTTAAAATTCTTGAATTCACTTATTGTTCCTTTTTGTAAACCTGAAACATTAAATTCTAACATTTGAATTTTTACTCTAAATTAATTGTTGCTCTGTATAACTTGATTTCCAAGTTACAGACAATTTTGTTTGCTCTATATAAAATTTTAAAACTTATTCTATTCTAAAATAAACAAACTTTGTTCAATTGTTTAGATCATAATAACAACAAGCTAAAGGAAAAGCTCAGGGATCAACATGAGTTTGAAAATTTGCAGAAACACACATGCATGGTCATCAACTTGAACACAGGCAAATATTTATAGGTAAGATATTCATAGCAAACTCATATGAGTACATTTGCAATTTATAAAACATGCACAGCCTTTCCTATTTAATAAAACTTAAATGAGTTACTCACCTGTTATGCAGACAGAACTTTGATTTTGAACCTGCAGAGCACACTTTGAAGTCCCCTGTGCTACTTGCTTCCAGATTTAAAGAGTTAAATGCAGACCTTCTTGCCTCTTTTGAAAACTTTTTGAACATCCTTTGCAAACTGCTTCAGGTTCAAAAAATTGAATGTAGGAACTGTAACGACCCGCAAATCCGTACCCCTTGAGTCAACACTATTCTACCTAAATCAACTCAAGTTGTACAGAAATACGAACCATTTGGGTTAAAGAAGAAGAGGTAGAAGAAGAGAAAACAATATCAACATCAGAATCTAACCATCGCAGCGGAATAAAATATAATAGATAGTAAATAATCTTTACTCAAAATCAAATATCTCTGTTTACATATATTACATCATCAGAGTACATCAGTCACCGCTCACAACAAAAACATACAGTGGATACACAACAACTCAACAGTGGAAAAAAATATATAAACAAGTACGAATGTACGTATCGTCATTCAGCTCGTCCCTGAGCTCCACAGCATTTCCTGTATCCTATAATACTCGGTCTGACCCGAGCATTACAGTTAAATAACACCCGAGTCAGTCTGGATTAACAGCGTGAGAAAATCACACCCAATTGATTATTAAAGTTTCAAAAATCCTTTGAAAACAAAAGCATCTCGTAAGACCACGCCACAAATAAACATGTCGGGTCTTTACCTTACGATAGCTAAAACAATTTTTATAGAAATCCTCTGATATTATAATAGGGTCTATATACAAATACTTATAAAATAGCCGAAATTGTTACATTATTAAATTCCAGCTACTAGCCACAAAGTGGGTAATACAAACAAAACTCGTACAAGGCTCGTAGGGAGAATGGATTTCCATCAATGACTAGGCACTGGGTTACCACCTGTCACAGTACGGGGCCTAGATCACCGTACCGAGGATTACTCCCTTCATCCCTTGCAACACAAGGCCGGAACCATCCCTTACTGGACAGTCTCGAGTGAGATCACCCCGCGGTTGGGATCAGCAACCGCACCACTAAGCCGAAAATAAAAGGGACATCTAGACTGGAATGACCTCACCCAGCTTGGGTGCTACCCACCTAGCCTTGCTGCATAACCCCTGATTTTCAGTCATTCCCATTTGATGAGGCTTGAGGCTAAGTGTTACCTTTATAAAGAACAATATCCCTTAGAATGCCCATCGTCCACCTGACGATGTTTCGCAAGCATTCATCCATACAAGTCCGTTCCGGGTTCGAACGGAACCGAAGGCACTATTCCTACTACATCCATTTTGGAAATATCCTCAGGATTAGTAGAGACTAGCCCTTGCACTTCACTGCTCCATCTTCGAATCCAAAATCGTTTACACGATACGTACAAACCGGATCAAAGTGGTTTTTGAGAAATAAATATCGATCCCGGTCTCTTCGAAACGATTAGCGCATTTGTCCAATATTGATAGTCGGCGATTTAACTATCAATTAATATTCACAAACATCCATCAAACAATAAATAATTTTCCAAATTATTTATTTATCTTAAAATATCCTCAAAGATATATTTTCCAACTTCAACACCTTTTGAAAATAGTTTCAAACCAGTTTTCCTTTCACAGAGTATATTCCAAATTAATTATTTCTATTGGAACGCCAAGTACAAAACACTTGAGATTTAAATAATTTAAAAGCACTTTTTATAAAATATACCTTATAAGAATTAAAATTTAAAACTACTTTAAATATTTTATTAAAATATATATACTTTAAAAATATTTTATATAAAACACTTTATGAAATATAAACTAAATTTCCTTTTTTAAACAGAATACCAAGTTAGTTGTATAATAATAAATTTGGAAAAATATACTTACTTTAAAAATTAATATTTAGAAATAATACACTTTCCAAAACATGCTTTTTAAACCAATATTAAAACCTTTGATTTATTTTTAAAATTTCTTTGAAAACCATACTTGGCTATCCAGTGAAATACTCTTTTCTTCCACTTCTCTTAAAAATAAATCACCATTTATTTTTAAACAAATTTACCACTTCTTTAATAAATTCACACCTTGAATTTATATTTCCAAATCCACTTCACTTTTATAAACCTAGTTTATGAATTTCAAAATCTCACTTTTCTTTAATTTTAATTTCAACCACTTAAGTAAATTTACAGCTTATTTATAATTTACTTTACTTTGAAATAACTCCTTCCCTTTCTTCATCTATTTAAAGTCCATTAACTTGCAGATTTTTACTTTTTTATTATGAGTTAAAACTTCTTCTTTTTTTATACCAGTTTCATATTTCTAAAATTCCTTCTTATCCTTTTATTAAATTTAATCCTCAAATTTAAAAAAATAATTTCTTTATTCTTTCAAATAATATCACTTAAGCTTTACAATTTATATTTTTTTCCTGTTAATTCAAATCCTCTAATGCCAAGTTTGTTAGAACTTTTGCAATCACCTTTATTTTATTTTCATTTCAATTTATTATTAATTCATTCCAATTCACTAGAATTATTTTACTTAAAAATTTACTCTTTATTTCTTTCTAAAAATTCCATTCTAGAGATTTGATAACTCAACATATCCAAATAGGTCCAACCAAACCATAACATCCAATTATTCATATAATTCATCACAGGATATCGAGAATCATATCACAGAATATTTAAACAAAATTAAATATTTTGAGGAATCCAGTTGGATCCCTCCAACCTGTTTCCCTGCATCCACAGATGTTAGCACAATAATATGCCAATTCCAGAATATACCATACTATAGCACAATCAATCCATTTTCAGGCATTCAAACAATTATTTAAATTTAATCATTTAAACTTAAATTTAAATTAACTGAGTGAGATTAACTCACCTTTAATGTTTGCAATCCGACCCAATTCGTCTTTCTTCCTTCAAATTTTTACCTTGTATAAACATTAGATATTTTATTAATATTCGAGTCAAATTGAACCATCCAACTTCCATTTGATAATTAAATTAACCACATACTTTATTACCATTAGAAAATTTTAATTTATTAATAACTTGATTTAATTTAAATCAATACATTTTTCCTTTTTAAAAAAAACTCCTTTAGTAACTAAAGTAAATTAAATAAGTCTATCGTACAATTTCATCACCCAATTCCTTATATAATTTCCTTCCAAAATCTTCTATAAATGTGTTTAATAGTGTTAACATTATTCTGCATCACCAAATACTTTTAAACTCTGAAATTTTATAACTAAACAGTTAACATTTTTTTTTAAACTTCCTTTTACAGCAGTTAAATTATACTAAACTTCCATTTAAAACAGTTAACACATTTTTTTATATACACGCATATGCAGTTAAATAGATTCGATAAAAAAAATTAAATAGATAATTACCTAAAGAATCGAACCCACACCACCATAGCCAAACGCCTCCGCTGTTCACCACAAACTCCATCACTAGCTCGTCAACATCGGCCTCTATCGCCAACGTGATCTGCAGCTTGAACTCCTCGGCATGAACGGGACTACACCACTCGATCCTACTCCGCTGTCCCCTTCACCTACGGCCGCCCCAAAATCCACAGACATGGAACCCTAGCTCGCGATGTTAGGTTCGATCGTTGTCATATGCCGCACTTCCCAGAGTGTCTACCAGTTTGAAGAAAATAGCGAGTCGATCTTTTAGAAATTGTTGGCCGAGATTTCGATTTCGAATGGATTTGAACTGAGAGATAAGAAGGGAGGATGGCATTCGATTTTATATATATTTTTTCTTTATAGAAGCATCGTCCATTATTTTTTTTTGACGAGATGATTGTATTTTTTTCTTCGTTTGATTTTGACTGGAAGTTGAATTAAATGAACGAAGAAGGAACATGCAAATTTTAGAAGGAACGAGAATCGTACGATAGAAAATAAGGGTGGAACGAATTAAAAATGGAAGGAGTGGCGTCTAAGAGAAGACTTCTATTTTATTTAAATTAAATTTCATTGGATTAATATCAATTAGATTTTCAGCGCGTTTATATACTGTACACTCATACACTAACTCCAATCAATACGAAATTTGAAATCCGATAATAATTCAATATTATGAACCCAATGGGACTGGTTTCGTTTAATTCTGAGACGATGCCTCGGAAGGCTATTTTTTTAAATTCAATTTAAACGATAAAATTCCAAAACTGAACAAATCACTGCTAATTTCAATTTTTCAACTTCTATTATCCTTTGTACTATCAATATAAATTCTACAAGCCTTCAAATTATTTTTGATAGGTTTAAAATTCTAGATTTAACAATTTACCCAATTTCTAATCACTAAATTCTATTATTTAATTTTCAAATAAATAGCGATATTTATGATTCAAGTTAAGATTGCTCTATTGAATATTTAAAATCAATTAAATATTCCGATTTTAAATGCTCGAAAATTCCGGGTCGTCACAGGAACCATTTGAAGCTGCAGTTCAACTCAAGTTGTTTCTTGAAAACATGCATGCTTTTGTATTTTGGGAAATGCAAGTTTGTATGTTGAGGAGTTAAATGCAATGCAGGGTAATGATTTTTGATCTTGCAGGTTTTTGAAAAGGAGTTTGGATTCAATGCATTTACAGGTTTGAAAAAAAATGCAAGTATTTGCTTGATTATGAAGAGGAGTTTCAGATTTCAGATTTTCTTTTAAGAGTGAAGAATGAAAAAGAGAAAATAAATGAGTAAATGCAAGTTTTATATAGCTAGTTTATGATTTAAAATTAAAGAAAAATAAAAATTTGAAACATGACTCTTGTTGATATACTCACTTATATATTCAACACATGTTTTACTTAGGCTTTAATAACTTACACATGTCATTATTAAATGATTGGTTATCTTAATTAAAGTTAATGAATGTTTAAATTAAATTAATTAGTCTTTATACTTAGTTATGTATATAATGTATTTCTAAAGAATAAATCAAAGTGTTATTTTAAATAAGACAATATACAAATTTATCATTTGAAAAAGAAACTTTTAAACAATTAAAATAAATTTATGAAAGATGTTACAACTTATATTAATATACATGTTTCATATTTAAATTGTATTTTAAATTTCAAATTAAATTAACAAATCAAAATTATCAATCAACATTTAAAAAGAATTAACACAAGCATTTTGTAACTTATTTTAATATTCAACCCTTAAGTCAAAAATGAATTTTAAACCAATAACACATTTTTCTCACATATTTAAAAATCATATAGTATTTTATTAAATATTTTTTTTTAAAAGCTTAAATAAAACAAAATCACAATTTCTATTTTCAAAACATTAAAATTGTGCTATACTAATTTAATTAAAAACAACTTGCCTATTTAAAATAAATATAAATACATATACATTATTAAATAGGAATAGATTTATCAGTTTACTAAAAATAAATTCGCAAATTAAATATTTAAATGAAGAATATTATTAAATCAAACCAAATTGATTAACAAAAATTATCAATTCAATTTAAATTTAAACCCAGATTATTAAATTTAAATTGTCCAAAATTTCGGGATATTACATAATCGAAAAGCTGAATAGATAAGATAGATAGATAAAGATAGATCTCCAAGCAAAACTCCAAGATCCAAAGGTGAGTCTCAGATGCTGTGACACTCAGTCTGACCCGAGCATACGACAAAACACTAGAGTCAGGATTAACATTCTTATGCAAGTAAATCAACTCAAGTGAAATGTCCAAGTGAAATACAATATAACTTAAAGGATGTTTGAGATTTCCATCTTTTAAGGATCCATGGAACTATCTACATACATAATACAATGCGCTACATAGATAATGTCTATATTAAAGTAAAAAATTAAAATAGCGTTAAGGCGTTACACATTTATTCCCCTCAACACATTTTATATAAATATCATAGTCTATATAGATGCTTTAAGCTCCACCAAACCGGTGGATACTCAGGGAGCACTCCATAGGTATGATACAAACTAAAGTTGTAATGGGCTCGATAATGCATATGACAAGGCACGTGAGGCAATGCCCATTGTAGGATACTACCGTTTTGCAGAACCGGACTGGTGGTAACGTATAACAGCTACTATCGCCCACCTCGAGACACACTCCCATAATCAAAGGTGAACCCAATCAAATAATAGATATGGTTTCAAAGAACGATGCTCGATCGGAGATGCGACCTCACTTGGCCTAGGTATAACTTCTATTTTAGTCATATCAAGCTGACCTGAGGGGATCAGAGCTGCGTTCATACATCATTACAAAAACATTCGCCAAACCATCGTACTACGTTTTGGATTCTCCACCACATGTTAAAGCGATTTTTGGTATTGGTAGAGAGTATGACAATATCCGATCTCAGTCTCTTTAACAACCAAACGCTTATTTTACACCTTGGTCATTTTGTAAAACTACTTTTATAAACATTTAAATAAATCTCAGATTACAAATTTAAAAATCAATAATTAAATATCTAACTTCAAATATATTTAATTTTTAAAATATTCACATAATCACCTTTAATCAAAATCAAGTATAAATTCATATCTAATAAAATCTCAAATCAATAAGTTTCAAATCAATTTTTAAACAAATGAAATTACAAATCAACTTTAATTTATCTTCGCAACTTTTATTAATTAAAGTTATTACAAAATCTATTTTAAAAATTTTAATTCAAATTTTAAATAAATATTAAAACATGCTATATATATAATATTTAAATTTGTTTTTCTTTATATTTACTAAATAAATTTTATTTTATCGTACTTTATTTTATATTAAATCTTATTTTAAAGTTACAAGTAAAATCTTATAATTTACATTTTCAAAACTGAACTTATAATTTTAAAATTTTCAAAACATACGATTTTAAAAATCTAATTTTTTTACACACATATTAAAATAAAAATCTTTATATTATATTTTTAAAATCAATATTTATTAAGCACGTATTTTTCTAAGAATTTTGGAAATCATTTAAAAATAGACCGATGGTGTTCGTATATAATTTTATCCTATGTTCAAGTGATACAAATATTTATCATTTCAATCCGTAGTAGTTTAAAATTTACGGGTATATATCATTTCAACCCACAATTCCAAAATTCAAAATCAGTGAAATCGCTTGGGTTTATCATTTCAATCCATAATGATTTTTCATAATCTATAAGATCATCCGGGTATGTATCATTTCAACCCATAGTGATTTTTCTAACTAACATGGAACTTGCAGTGTGAGAACAATAAAATAATAATAAAATAACATAACATATCACTAACAAGCATATTTCATCATTAATAATTTAAATATATACAAATGTTATGGTGTCATATGTCAATTAACATAGGTAAACAATTTTTTTAAATATTAACATATCATATTTAACGATCAAATCATTAATCAATTCAAATTTAACAACATATTTCAATTATAATTTCATGTGAAATAAATTTACTAAACATATGAATGTCAATCGTGAATATTCGGTCACCTTTCGAGGTCAGAGAAACTACGGAAATAAGCAAACAAACACGGGTAAGCACATGAAAAACGAAAAACGCGACAATCGCTGCTGAAATTCTTTGGACAACAAGCACAAAAGCCAAGAAAGGAACTTGAAATCGATGAACCACATATCTAACATACATTTCTCTTTTTTTTTTAAATAGAGGAGGGGAAGGCGGGCACTGCACGGAAGAGGGCGGAGGGTTGTGATCGGGGTTCGACTGCTGGGCGTTCGAAGGGCGGAGGAAGCAAGGGTGTTGTTCGGCGACGGGAAGGTGGCAAGGCTGTGGTCTGCTAGGGGTGATGCGGTCGCTCGGGGTTGGTTGGCGTGCCGTGGGAAGCAAGGCCGAAGGGATGGCGGAAGGCGGGCTGATGGGAGACGAGGCGGCGGAGGGTGCTTTGTTCGGTGTGGGATGTGGAAGCAAGTTTGGTCGGAGGGGTGAAGGAAGGGGCAGGCTGCTTGAGTTTGCAGAGCGTGCCTTCTATGAGGGGTTTATGATGCCTGCGTGCGGAGGGTCGGGGCTGGCAGAAATGGTTGACAGTGGCTGCTCGAGTAGAGAGGGGTGGGTTGCGAGGCTGAGGGTGAAAGGCGGAGCTGTTGAGGGGGTTTGGATGCTTTTTGGTGCTAGATCGAGATTAGTTGCCAGGGGAGGAGTATGGCAAGCGTTTGGTGGGAAGGCGGAGGTGGAGTGATGGGTGGTCGCGGTTGTGGCAAGGTGGGCAGAAGGTTGGAAGGGAAAGGTTCGGTAGTAAAGAATGACAAGCACGAGCAGGGTTATCTCAAAACTAATATGAACTTTATATTTTCTTATTAAGTTATGAATAGAACGAAAGAGAAGAGGAAGAGAAAATGAAAATGAAGGACGAACCAGCAATATATTGAAACAACTGGGAATAGTGAAAGTTGGGAGCTGAATTTCTAAAATATACTGTAATGACCCGCTATTTCGAACCATTCAAATCGACAATAATCCATCAATAAAGTCCATAGAAACTTGATCCCACTTCCAAATGGGAATCTCAAAGGGTTGCAGCAATCCGGCAGTCTTCTGGCGGTCAGCCGACACGTCTACTAACATAGATGGAGATATCACACTTCATACCACTCCACCAATACAACCTCTTCATATTCTGAAACATCTTCACGTGCCTTGTCATATTTATCCCTTTACGAGCCCATTATAATTTTGGTTTAGAACAGTACAATGTGTTAAGGTAAATCAATCTAAAGCCTTAACGCTATTTTGATATTTATTTTACTGATAGACATTATTTATTATAGTGTATACTATTATATATAAATAGTTTAATGGATGCTTAGGAGATGGAAAATCCCGTAACATCTTTAAATTATTGCACTCATATCTTGTGATATTAATTTAGCTTACATAAGAGTATTTTAGTTCTGATTCGAATGTTTTGTCTTTTGATTACGCTCGAATCAGTCCTGAAGTTTTCAGCATATTGAAGATTATTCTTTGGAGGATGGAAACGAAGATTTGATATATTGCTATTATTATTATCCTCTGCATCATGGTATACTGCTGTATTGATTTTTACGCCTGATGTAACTCAAATAAATGTGTATAGATTATAATTAAATGTATAGTAAACAGCTTCATGGACTGTTATTGGATCATTACATTTTATCTTTTCCGCTATGAGATTCTATGTTTGTTCTATTCTTCTTTTTCTTAATTAACCCCGTTGATTATCTACGTTCCGAATTGTTTAAGTTTGACATATGTGGATTATTGTCGATTTAAACCTTTCAAAATGTGGGTTGTCACACATATAAGAATTGACCTACAACAATGTAATTTAATATTATACAGAAGTATATAATATTCTCGCTTACCTTTTTTGCATTTCAAATCTCCGGATCTAATCCTTGTTATTCCATTTTGACTCCCATTTCTTCCTATTTGAATATATACCGCAAGCATATGCAGATCTATTAGAAATCTAGATTAGAAAAGAGATTTGAATTTGATTTGTATTTAAGATCCGAATTTGCGGTTTACCTCGGCTTTGATGTTTTGATTTGACTCTATTTCTTTTCTCTGTCATCTTCTACAATTCTCCAATTACGCATATATGTATAACTAGAACTAATTTAAGAACTTAGAAATTTGTGGAGGAGAAAATGGTAGAGCTTCCGCGTACATTAGAAAATATGAGTTTGGAAGTTGAGGGCCTAGGTCTGTATTTATAGGGGTTCTCAATATAAACTATTTTAGACCCGGGCCGTTCTGGCATAATTACTGTCTTTTTAACACTGGCCACGATCGACCGCATGCCCTTCACGTTCGACTGCTACCGCTTGACCATGGTGCATCCTGGGTCGACCGTGTACCTGTTAATTTGGCGTTGTTCCACTTTTGTTATTTAATTACTTATTTAACCATCGTTAATATTTATTTCCCTTTAACGTTTTCCTAACAACTAAGTTAGCATTGAGTGTCCGTTAAGTTTAACTGTTTGTAATTAACATTAGTTAATTATTATTTGTTTTCTTAATTTATATAATTATTTCCAATTCTAAACTTTCAAATGTCAATAACTTTTTTTCGTTTGAATATCGATCGAAAAGCTTTATATATAAAAAATAATCAGAAAATCGGCTGGAACTCAGTGATGCACGTTTCGTTGCCAATCTCTGGCCTTTATAAAAATTCTATTTTTCGGCGTTATTATTTATTAATTAATCATTTTAAAATTAATTATCGTTAAGATTGCTGGGTGTTACAGTTATTTAAATTCCAAAATTTCCAAAGCTTTAAGATTAGAATGAGTAAACCATGACCAATAAAATTTTCATAGTATTATCATAGTAAACGAAAAATAAAAATTTAATCTGGTGTTATAAATAATACAAAATGAATAAATCTTTGCACAAAATTGTTAATTAAATAAGTTTTAGTTTGTCCTCCTGAAATTTTTTTCGTAGTTTTTTTTACTACATTTTTGTATACATGTGGATTTGATGTTCTAGAAAATTAATCAAACCGATCGTCAAAGTTTTGTTTTGAAGATTTTTTTATCGGTTTTGACCGATTTTTGGTGACTTTATATTTCAGGTGTTCTCATAATCCTTCTTGCAAGTCGTTTCCTTGTTGGTTCTCATCAGTAATAAAACAAGTAAAAGCCGATTTAATATAATTTGAAGGTAAATATCAAATTGAGGTAGTTATACTCCTATTAATTATATTGTAAAATTAACGTTCATAATTAAAACTAAATAAGAAAATTATCATGTTAAGTAGCTCTTATTCAAGTGATTAGAATATGTCCCTTTATACAAAGCATCACTCTTTTTATTAAAAAATTACAAGAATGAATATATAATTTTACTGAGTTGCTAAAAGCATTCAGTGAGAGAAAGAGAAAGTATTAAGTTGCATGTTTATTTATTAAACATGATTAAAATTTTGGTATTGGGAAGCACGTTTTGGGATGTTTTTAGCACATTATTGAATTTACTTTCGAGGAGAAATGTTATGCTTGTTGTTTTATAATACCAATCAATTAAAACCTCTCAACTCTCAAAACCCTCTCAGTTGCTACTACAAAATTCCCAAAAATTTCTCTCCTTCCAGAAATTCCTTCAGATTTTAAGGTAGTATTTGGTTTAGAAACGAATATTGTGTTTTCGGTTTTCGATATGCATCTCAAATATGAGAAGAATGAAGAGACTACCGAGGGAATGAAAGAAAGACGGATGAGAGAACGAAGGGGATAAAGAAAGAGACGGTGGAAGAATGGATTGTTTCACTTGCTTGTGTTGATTTCCAAAACATGGAAAATTAAAAAAAAGTTTTCTATTTTGTATGTTAACTTCGTTTTCTAAATTGGTCGTCCAACAATATACATACGTCATGTGCACTTTTATATGAACGAAAACTCAAAATTAAAAACAACAAACCAAACACTACTTAAACAATTTATCCCGTTCGCTTTCACTCGTCTTCAAAACACCTATGTCGATTGCTTTTCTGGTTGATATTTTCTGATCCAGTCTCTACATATGAAATATTGATGTCCTTTTGGACTACAATTCTTCATCCGAGAGTAGAGTGGAAGGAAATAATTGGTTAGATGGGAACTTGTGACTCCATGGTTTAAGATACCGTGGAAAACTTATAAGACCATGCTTGATATTCTGCAAAATAAATCTAAGCTGGAAGCACCGTATACTATACTGTAAGTTACTTCTACTTTTACAATTGGAAATGTGGAAAAGAGTTGTAACTTGTTGAGATCAGTAAACCAGTCATGATTGGAAAGTGAAATTTGACTTAAATCCGACCAAGAAAGATAATGTTCCACTTTTTTATTTTTTATTTTTTCATTTTTACTAAAGCTTGAACTAGTACAGAAATAGATCTTGAATATTATTCAGTCGTTCTTTGTATATTTGGTTCTACTTATGTAGGATATTTAAGTTTAACTATTCCATGCAAGAAACTTATAATTTTTTATTTAATATGTTATAACCAGTATGTTTACTCTCTAAGTCAATTTACATGGTTTGCGTTGCATTGTTGCTAAAAGTAGAGTCTATTTCGTAGCTCGGTCTCATATGCAACTAAATGATATTCCTTTTGATCTTAGGTTATAATCATGATCGATCATAAGGGGAACCTATCAAAACCAAGCCCGAGTACTTGGAAAACTCCTCAAGTTAAATGAAATATGAGAAGAAGGAAAAAACATCGCGCAATTGTTTATATGGTACATAATAATTGAATGTTCAGTGAAACATCAATACCCAAATGGACGATGAGTTCTTTCAGTATAGCTGCCATAAGATCAATTCCTCTAACCAATATTTATTTTAATTTTAGAATCAATGTGAAAAGACGCTTAAAAAGGTTTATTTGCATATGCTTCAACTTGTTAGTTCTTTAAAATCACGACATCCAAAAATAATGCATGGCTTGGAACCTAAATGCAAGAACAACCCTAGATATATTATAGACTCAGCTGTGTATAATGTTATGATTCTTCTAATCTACTTACGTTTATATTTATCCACCTTCCTAAATGGTGATTACGTCATCACTTAACAGGGCGTATAATTTTATTTTAAGATTGTCATTTGTGAAATTACTTCTTTTGGTCAAGGGTTTACGTGAATTTTGTCCATCATATGCGGACAATGCACCCTAAATGCTAAGTTATGTTCTCGAATGATCATATTATATTTTATGTAGTCTACCTTTATGACCATAATAAGATCTTTCTTTTATTTTTCCACTTTTAATCTACTTAGCCGATGAAATTCTTTTTTTCTTCTTGGAACAAGCATTAGTTAGTTATAGTACACATAGGTTGTTATTGTTATTTGGATTCTCACAATACTTCATCCTTGGAAGATCGTATTACTGAGTTTGAACATGTTAATTATCATAATTTTTAAAATGAATAACAATCCCATGCCACATTTCTAACATATATTCAAATTTTTGCCCAAAACTTCCAAAACATCATTAATTGTAAGGTAAAATATATTGGTATTCAACGGTAAATTATGTTTTCATATTTCATAGATGGTGTTCTCATTACTGCTTGTAAGTAAACAACGCTATCAGCGCATTGCAAGTTATGGAAGAATTTTTCGTGTAACAGTGTATAGCTGTATCTTTACAGACTTAATTTTATTTAAAAATCATAGAACAAGCCAACCATATGTGTTTCTTTTAAGCAACTATTTCTGCAATATGTAGTTCGTGGCTATTCGAAATAGCACGATGGCTTTCACAACATTATTTTATCAAGATAGGTGAGCTTTCATATTTGATTGTCTTTTTGGTTGACGATTCTTCAGATCAAGGTTTTCTCCAATTCGTTTGGTTTTAATTATTTTTGTTTGCATGCATTCCCTTTCACTATTAGTCGTATTACCTAATAAATGACTGCACGTCGAGCATTCCAATTTTGAAAGTAGTACAACATGAATAGTGAATTTGGAAGAGTATGTGAGACCATAATGACCCATCTTGCCAAGTTCAACCAAATACAAAGATCAAAGAGATAGGCCTGATGATCCAATATCTCCCGAAAACTTGCAACTATACTCGGACAGTGGAATAGAACAAATTAAAGTAGCAGTAGTTTGACTCTATGATGAGTTCGTGGATTGTCATCACTCTTTGTTTCTTCATCACTAATTGCTTTTTTTTTGTTTACCATTGTTTTTTCCGTTACTTTGTCCACCCTTGATCAAATTTTTATTAACGGTTCTTCATTAGGAAGCATTCCGCTCTATAGAGGATAATCATAATTTAATGAATATGGTAAAGAAAAACCCAAAGCCATTGATGATTACACTGTATTATGCTAAGATTATCGATATATTTTGGGTCGTGGATAGTCACCTTTACTAGACATATGCCTAGCTTAAGTACTTTACTTTGTAGAAAAGTTATTATAAGAACTTGACATAGAAGAATTTGCAATTGCTGGCATTGTATCTTTTGTTGGTTGCGCTTTAAATGGTTCCTTAAGACCATAAGCATAGAATTTCACATTCAGAACTTGAAATCAAGAAATAGTGTACTTTAAGGATGATTATTTCAGTTGAGTTTGCTCCTAATAGCAGGGAGATGGTAAGCTTTTCTTGAGAATTCACATTTGTAGTTTTAAGTATTGAGTCATGTTATAAGAAAAATGTGGTAACATAATGTAAGAATCACAATGTATGCTATCCTATACTACTATTTTAAATGTACGATGCACTTTTGTCACATATCAACAGGTTTTTCTTAGCATTAATAGTTAGTGAAAGGGACTATGCTTCTCATTGGAATACTGACATCGCCCTTTATAATTCTGCATGAATATTTGAGTAAATGACTGTAGATAACATTGGACATATATAAAGAATATGTATGCTAAATGTTAAATAAGAAAATGAAAAACATTAATGACACCGAGATAATCTAGAAGCAAGATTTTCAGTTTTGATCAATCTCATTTAGTCATATATGTTTTTGGACTGATTTATTGTTTGTGTTTTAATTTTCAGAGAATCTGTTAAATTGTCAATTTTAAATAAACAAAGCACATTCACAATAATAACAATATAAGCATCTTCATGATATCATTTATTATACTGAATTATTGCTATATATGTTTGCACTGGATATGTTATAATTGAATTTAATAAATTTGGTTTGCATACAATAAAAATGCACCGGATGCCAAATTGCATTGGGTTTCATGCTATACGTTTGCAGAATGTGCTAATGATAATTATTTAAACCATAGTGTATTATTTTGTTCTCAGACTACGGTCTTGATAATTGATTGCTACAGAAGAAGAGGGGAAAAAATCACATCTTAGGAACTTAGACTTCGCCTTGCCAAAAGAGTACATAGATTTGCATTTTGGTTAATATTCTTATTATTCCAGACTTCACCATTTTCATTCTCTAAGTTTAGCTTATCGGTTTTTCTTTCTTGCGTTGATGAGGGTGCCAAGGCTCTACAAATAGTACTATAAACTGAATTAATATCAAAATGTAAACCATACAATGGCTTTCTAAAATTATATATGTGTGTCTGCGCACGCATTTGTGTGTAGCTTATCAGTTTTTTTTCTTGCATTAACGAGGGCGCTAAGGTCATACAAATAGCACTAGGGAAGGAGCGAGAGAGGCTGATCATTGGACGAGAGTTGAATTCTGGGAGAGATTTAATGGTTGATATCTATTGCATCACCACTTGCATCATCTATTTGCGTTCAAACCAATTTTCCATACCCCCCTTCTCATTAAAGATTTATTTCACAATCTAGGTTAAAGAACATCACCTTAATTATTTCACCAGACTAATTTTGTTGTAAGATGAAGGTTTTCTTGCATTCATTTTCAAAGACATTTCATACAAAGGATGCTTTTAATCATGTAAGTTGGTTGATCTTTAATAAGGTCGTGTTTATATATTTTCCAAAACAATGTAAAGACAATGGTTGTTAGATTGAACAATCATAGGTGTTACTATTATTCATTTTTTCAGGTGAAAGATTCTATCATGTAGGTAACTACCCTTCATATGTAGCTTGAGGATTGATGCATGGGAATATATTCTTTCTGCAACGCTTGTGAATAAATGATGATAGCTTAGGAGCAAGTGAGATTGTAACTTTGGCTAGAAAAAAGAGTAGGTATTTCAGATTGAGTGGAACACAATGATCCGGAGATCGTCTATAGGCTGTAGCTTCTGAGTGTAAGGTACCTCTACAATTATGATGAATTTTGCTGCATTTGTATTACTTGACTTGGCATTGAGGGAGCAGATTATCTTCTTAACTATGCTTGCTTTGTGAATTGCTTTCATCCAACTTACTAATATTAGATATTTACTGCTGCTGATGCTCCTTCTTTAATATTTTTGAGATTACACCACTGCTTTCATTTATTTTTATCTTCAGCACCCAACTAAATTAAACCTTTTTATTATGTTGATTTTAGGTGTTTCCTACATCTTACATGCATGGCGATTCAGAGGTTCATATTCACTTCAATAAATAGATAGTTTAACAAACATGTAATTTACACCACTGCTTTCATTTATTTTCTTTGATAATTTTAATTTCTATTTGCGGAAGTTGTAAATAATCTTGTAAACATATTATTTGAAATTCATGAAAATTTATAACTTTTTTTTAAATTTACAACCAATCGGTTGGTTTTTCCAATGGTGTGCAGTTTCATTAGCCAAACTGACCGTTAGGGAGGCTTGCCTAATGCAATAGAGACAAATAAAACTCTCTAAAGATCATTTTATTCGGATACATAATATAATTACACCATGAGAATCTCTTCAAAACTCGTCATCCTCTACAACTTTGATTTTACCTCTCCAAGCAAGTCTCAACTCATTTTCTACTGAAAACTATCTATTCTCCCTAAAATATCTATTTTTTTCTATTTATTTCAACTCGTTTCCCAAAATAACCATGTCTAAACTTTGAACCATAACTCATCTTTCCTAACCAACAACAATCTGACAGCACTACATCCTTTCAATCACTAACGCCGCTTATACCAGCATCTCCATCACCAAAGCCATATGCAGATCAACCCTAAATTTTTACTCCACTAATCCATTATAAATGGTATTTAATGTTCCTATTTAGTTTTTTGATATTATTATTTATTGATTTTGGTTGTAGTATATTTTACTTTTTGTACAGGGCATCAAACTATTAATTTTCACCGTCGATTTTCGTTTTGTAGCAAAAACAATGGGTCCACAATGGTTCATTTTATCTACATCTTGTTAAAATATTTTTCTAAATGGCCATTGTGATAGAAACTGTGAAATAGTTCGAATTTGATATGCACAATACGTTATTAGTCTCCCACAACCTAATGCTTATATGTTCCTCATTTGAATTTGGATAAATTATACTTTTTCATTCTATTTTATTACTTCAAAATTTTAAAATGAATGTTTTGTGTGATTTGAGAATGTATTGGCATTGATTATTTACATTTTGGTGATGTAGAAAAACATATATGGTAAGAACCATTGGATTTGCAACCTAATGCTTACACTATATGTTTCTCATATGAATTTGGATAAATTGTACTTTTCATTCTATTACTCCAAAATACTAAAAAGAATGTTTTGTGTGACTTGAATACGTATTTAACATTTATCATATGAATTCAGGTAATGTAGAAAAGGATATATGGTAAGAACCATTGGATTTGCAATAAACATACATGGGGATTTTATGTATTGGTATCACGTGCAAATTTGAGCACACAAGTTTTGACAATGAAACTGAAAAATAAACAGGGTAGCATTCTTATTGTTAAATTTCTGACCATTGTAAAACCATAATTACACCATTCATCCTATATCCAGGATTTCTTTTATGTGATATGTACTGTAAATCGTCTTAGACTTGAATCTGTAAGGTTCATTTGTTTGCTCATCTTTTAGTTCTAAGGTGTTTATATATATCTTATTTTTTAACCTGGATTGGACTTATTAGTAGATAACTGTCGTATGTTTACGTGTTAATTAATAGTACACAATGAAAAAGTATTAAGATGTTTTTTCAACTTCTGAAAACCTTCTGTAATTTAAGCAACCTGTAAATTGTACGATTTTCCGAATAGAGTCTGTGTTCCATGTGGTGCCTGCATCAGTCAGTTAAACATTTGAATCTTAGAATAATTTTTTTTTGTAGAAACCTCAACGGTTGGGTTTAAAGAGGAATCAAAGATCAATCCCTTCTATAACTATGTTATCATGAGGTACGCTTAATATTCCATTATATTTTGATCACTTGGCATGTCTGTACTCTATGGGATTTATTTTGTACAGCGTTATTTGTAGAAATATGGTACTTTATTATTCACACAAAAATAAAAGTTTGAATGCAAATGAAACACCACCCCAAATAGGAAAAACACTTAAAAACAAAATTTGCTCCTATAGGGCGGTGGGGTATGTATTCATGCCTCATGAATTAATACGCATCAATAACTAAGCGGTTCCTAATAAACTACACTTTAAAGATAAAATACTTAAAAAGGACAATGTTGTAGAACCCTAGAATGGCAGATCCGTTGGTTCTACTTGGAATTTGGTTGCTTCCTCATCAGATCTGTGCTCTATTTCTTCAATTTCACATATGGAGGCCTGAAAGTGGTGTTTATCGGCGGCGAGTTCAAGTTTGGCATACAAATTCCTTCAAAAGCTCCAAGGATAAGATCCCTTTTCTCCTACTAGACTTGCGTAATATTGCATGCAATCAAGTACGATCAATTTTTACATATTTCTAAAATCTGGTAAAGTAACACCGATTAATAAGTCAAATTATATGTATTAATTTAATGTGTATTTTTTAATATAGAGATGTCTATATATAATGGAAAATTAACATTAGGAACATACTGTTCAAAAATGAAAACCAGTTTAGAGGTTGGTAAGGGTGGAACTAATGTTCTTTCAATTAAAAACTAAGTGATTTATTAAAAAGAAGGGGGCATTGCGAGAATTGAACTCGAGACCTCTCGCACCCTAAGCAAGAATCATACCACTAGACCAAATGCCCCAATGTTAATGATAATGGAATTAAAGTAATGTTATGTAATAATCTAACAACGTTAACGTCTCGATTCACGCATAAGACGAACATTGCAGTCCTCATAGAAGAAGGATGTTTGGAGGTAGAATATATATACAATTCTCAAATCCATCTACAAAAATTTACATTTTCTTAAGCTCACAGTGGATGGAATATGTAACGACCCGCAATTTTGAACCATTCAAATCGACAATAATCCACACATACGAGACTTAAATTGCCCAAAACAACATACTATTATTTTATATTTGGAAAAACTTAGTATATATGGTAAATAAATTAATCACAGAATACATACACAGAGTAATACAACAGTACGCAGTAGAATAGGTAAATAGTAGTTCATGAAGCTACCACAAAAGTCTCAGTCTAAAGCAAATACAACAGAAATCCCAAATACAAAGAAGTCTCTAATACATAAGCAAATGACAAGTCTGAACATAAATAACTGGAAATAACAGAAATATCCAACAAAACTAAACAAATAAAGATAGATCTCCAAGCAAACTCCAAGCTCCAAAGGTGACTCGAGCATACAGCAAGACACTCGAGTCAGGATTAACATTCTTATGCAAGTAAATCAACTCAAATGAAATGTCCAAGTGAAATAAAATATAACTTAAAAGATGTTTGAAATTCCCATCCTTTAAGGATCGTGGAACTATCTACATATGTAATACAATACGCTACATAGATAATGTCTACATTGAAGTAAAATATTAAAATAGCGTTAAGGCGTTACACATATCCCCCTTAACACATTTTATATAAATATCATAGTCTATATATATACTGTAAACTCCACCAAACCGGTGGGATGCTCAGGGAGCACTCCATAGGTATGATACAAACCAACGTCGTAATAGGCTCGATAAGACATATGACAATGCACGTGAGACAGTGTCCATTATAGGATACTACCGTTTGTAGAACCAGGCTGGTGGTAACGCATAACAGTTACTATCGTCCACCTAGAGACACATTCCCATAATCAAAGTTGCACGCAATCAAATCATAAAGTAATAGATATGGTTTCAAAGAAGCGTGCTCGATCGGAGGTGCGACCTTACTTGGTCCAGGTGTAGCTTCTGTTTTAGTCATATCAAGCCGACTCGAGGGGGTCAGGGCTGCGTTCATTCATCATACAGAAACGTTCGCCAAAGCATCATACTTCGTTCTGGATTTTCCACCACGTGCACAGTTGTTAAAGTGGTTTTCGGTATTGACAGAGAGTGACAATATCCAATCCTGGTCTCTTTAATAACTAAACGCTTATTTCACACCGTGGTGATTTCATAAAATTACATTTATAAGCATTAAATGAATCTCAAATTATAGGTTTAAAATCAATAATTAAATATCTAACTTCAGATATATTTAACTTTTAAAATATTCATCTAATCACATTTAATCAAAATCAAGAATAAATTCATATTTAATAAAATCTCAAATCAATAAGTTTCAAACAATTTTTATTTATTCAATTCTTAAACAAATTAAATTTCAAAATATGAAGTGTAATAACAAAAATATGAAGTGTAACAAGAAAAAATAAGCTTTGGTGCCTTTATGCAGAGGAGCAGTAGAAGGTTTGAAAATCAGATCTTGCTTTTTCTTCCAACAGTTTTTTTTGTTTTGAATCTCTCTCTCAAAATATGAAGTGTAACAAGAAAAAATAAGTTTGCATGGAGAAATGACGAAGTAAATTAAGCCGCCGTTAGAGTCTTGTGAAAACTTATAAAATTTTCAAGTGCTCAAGTATATCCCTGGGCATACAACATACATATATTTATAATCACACAGCTAGTTAAACCGGTTATATACACACACTAGGCAGTTATTTATATTCTTCTTTTACATAAAAATATGCACAATGTTAAAGCAACGATACATAACATGCCACCGCATAATTATCTGGAGAATTCTATATCGTCTGTCCTTATTTTATAAAGATAAGATTCCTTCTTATCTTCCCTTTTCTTTAGTGTAGAATATCAGCTTTTAGTGGGTTTTACAGTTGTAGGATTGAAAGCTACCTTTCAATTTGTGTCTACCATCTGGTCCATAGGATTAAACTCTTCCATTATCCCTCTATCATTTGCGCTAAGATCTGGACTAGACTCTAGTTCTGGTTCAGATGTTTCTTGATCATAGATTAAGGCATCGTTATTTGGATCGAACATATGTTCTGCTGTTGATAAGGGTAGTAGAATTTTTAGCTCCATTTCGCCCCATATCTGGTATCTTGATGTTTCTGCCTATAGACTTAGTTCCTTCCAATTAGGTGCAGGACTTAGAGTCATTTTTGATTGACGATATTGGCAAGGTTTATCCGTCCCAAACCAAAATTGGCGTTCCTTCATACATTTGGAAAAAACATCGTAGGCATTTTGATATGTTGTGTCGTGTATAATTTACATGCTTAAAAATAGTCATACGATGCATTGCTGGTTTAATCGTATATTGCTTGTTGAACTAAAAACTGGAGTAGTTGAACTGATACGCACTACTATGGCTGGAAAGATGCGTAGGTACTATTGTGCTACTAATGCAAATCTTTACCAAAGCGTTCCTATACCGATTCCTCAATTGGATTGTTAAAGGTTATTTTGCATAACATTCAGTGGTCAAATAAACTAACTATCTTATCCATGCCGCATGTTAATTGTGTACTGTCGACTCTAGCACGTAACATATTAGATCTTTTGCCTTGTACTACTTTAAACTGAACTGTTCTATTATTCGTTTGAAATAAGTTGCAAGGAGTTTTTGTAGCTCTTCCTGGTAATTGTTCCATCGATCATAGGCTAGCTTTTCTATCTTAGAACTAATTCTTGTCCTCCTCATTTGCATAATTCGTCAAGGATTGGCTTTGGTCGTAATTTGAGATGATTTGAAACTTGTTCGTGGGTTAGGGTTTTAGGTCATTTTGGAATTTGGTTAAGGAGTTCTTATTTTTCATGGACTAGTTGTGAAATACTTTGTTCTAGCCGCTGATTAGTTTTGTGGACATATGCATGCTTCTGGTTTTCCTCTTCTAGGAATTGATTTCTTTGGATGTAATGTTGTAATTGGGCTTGATTTCGTTGATATAGGTTTTGTAAATCATTTAATTGCAAGGCCTGAGAATTTATAAGGTATGTTGGGGATGTAGAAGTTGATGAAGCCGTATGAGAATACGATTGCTGACAATCGGGGTCAATGTAATAGTTAGGACCAAACCAGTTTCTTGCTTCGTCTAGAGCTTGTTGCAGATTGTAAAAACCTTTAAAAATTGGATTTTGAAAATTTTGTATAGCCATCTGCACTTGGCTATAATGTTTAAATATTCCTATAAAATTGCCTCTAAAAACTATATAGCAAAATAAATTTTTAGAAAGAAGCTTTTGTTGAATTTTTGAAAAGTAATATGCAAAACAGTTTCCAAGTCGTTGTTTATTCTTTTGTTCACTTTCAACCGTTTTCAAATTCCAAAGATGGTCGAGTAAGCATTGCTGAGATAAATCATTTATTTTGAAAAGGGGTTTAAATTTTGATGGATCATTATTTTTAAACTGAATAAGAGAAGTCTGGCCAAAGGTCATGAATGGTGTATTAACTTCCATCGTTTGATTATCACTCGTTTTTACAAAAGGTAGAGTATGTGAACTGGATTCTGATGGTGGCGTTGCAGGTGTTTTCACCTCTGTTTTGATTGTTAGCGCTTTTGCCTCCACATTTGTTTTGATATTGCTGTTATCTACGGACTTTCCTGTTTCTTTATTCATATGATATCTTTCCTGCATATAATAAACTTTGTTAAACACATGAGATAGTTTTCGTGATAGAATATCGGCTAACTGATTATTTTTTCCTTTAATGTGTTCATAGTTTATTTTATAACCATTACCTTGTATAAGATTTTGCAAATTTAGCCAACTAGTTCTATTTTCTTTTTTAGAATTTTTGTTTGAGATAAATTTAACAATTGCTTCACAATCTGTTCGGATTGTGAAATCTTTATTTAGATATATCCTATACTTATTTAAGGCATTAATTAATGCTTGGATTTCGAAATCTAGAGATGTCCAATTAGTTACTTTATTAAAGTTGCCACTTGCGTAAGCTGCAATTATTTCTGTTGAATTGTCACTGTATTTAAATGGTTTATATTTTAGGATTGCTCCCCATCCTTCTTTGCATCTGTCACATTCAATAATGATATAATCTATTTCTAGTGGAAGTTCCAATGGATTAATTTTCTTAACTTCTTCTTTAATTCTTTGAACTAGTTTAATATCTTCTGTATTAAATCGTGTTTCTCTGTTTTTCGAAATTTTACCATATAGGGGTCCTACTAGTTTTGCTAAATTAGGAATAAATTTTCTGACGTAATTTATTAATCCTAGAATTGCCTGGATTTTCATTTTACTGTCTACATTATCTGGGAATTCTATAATCTTTTGGGAAATAGGTGGCTGAAGTTTAGTTTTTTCCATTACCAATTTCTAAACCTAAAAATGAAATTTTTTGTTTAAAAAGTTCCATCTTTTTTCTTGATATTACTAGACCATTGTTTTCAACTTCTTTAAATACTGTTTTTAAATGTTGTTCATGTTCTTTAATATTTTTACTTACAACTGAAATGTCATCTATATAGACTAAACAAAAATCATATTTTTTAAATATATTATTCATAAATCTTTGGAAAATTGCAGGTGCTGTTTTTATCCAAAGCTTTATATGTTACATTCAAAATATCCTTCAGAGCAAATAAACGCTGTCCAAAGTTTAAAACTTTCTTTTAATTTTAACTGGTTGTATCTTGATTTTAGATCAAACTTGCTAAAAATTCGCTAATTTTGTATTAAGTTAATCAATGTATCTTTATTTGGTAAATTATAACCATCTTCTTCTGTATTATCATTTAATCTTTTATAATTGTAGACGATTCTTGGTTTTTCTCTTTTCTGTTCGGAGTGATTTCGAACTAAAAAGGCTATTGATCTAGGTCTGCTGTCAGATCTCCTGATTAAGTTTTGTCTTAGCATTTCTTCAATCTGTATTTTGAATCCTTTTATATCAGCTGGTGAATAGTCAATGTTTGTTGTTTTAATGGTTGTTTTTGGGTTTATGATTTTTATTTTACAAGTGTAGTTAACTTTGTTTTTTGTAACATCCTCACTGATTAGTCCTAGTTTTTCGAAGTGTGAAGTAATCTGATAAGGAATAAATTTGGTTTCTTTTCCTTTCTCTAGTTCTCTAATTGTTTCGAATGCTAGCATGGCTAACGTATTTTTATCTTCTTTGGTAGGTGAAGCATGTTGTTTTTCTATTTCTGGTTTGAAAAAAATCTAGTTTGGCCTGTCCACCACGCTTTCGAGCTAACTCTGGTTGATAATTGTGGTAGTTTGTAGGTAATGTGTAGTTGTGTTTACTGAAAGTAATACTATTTCTGGAAATTGAGATACTTCCTCGATAATTTAAACCTAAAAGAAATTCTTGACTTTTAATCTCCTTTGGAGTAATAATACATTGCCCTAATTCGTATTTGGAACTGTAATTACCGGCAAAGTCTCTAAATTGAATCATTGATTCGTCTGGTGATTTATGAGTTAATGCCATTAGACTTTGATTAGCTGTTTTTGAAGTGATAATGTAATTTAGAGGTTTGTGATACTATAAAGGTATCAATGAATGCGCAATTAAGCTTTTAGTGCTACCTGTATCTATTATTGCTATTGTATCGATAAACTTGTTATTATCGAACCAGACACGGCAATTTACTGTAAGTAGGGATGTATTATATTTATTAATATTGACTGAAAATTCTGTATTTTCTTGTATGCTATTATTCAAATTATCTATTTGTTCCATTTCAGTTGATTTGGATGAATTTCCTGGTTCATTTTGATTGTTGTATTTATATTTTTCTTTTAAGAAACTAATATCATTTTGTAAAGTACTAAGTTCTAGTTGTAATAGTTTTATTTATGCATCGTGTTTATCTACCATTTCTTGTAATATTGTTTTTTCACATATTTTATTTTGCTTTAATGAAAGTTCTAAATTAAGTTGTCTTTTAACACATAAAAAACATATTTCTATAAAACATCTATCACATTGAAAACGTTTAATAATTTCGGGATGTCTATAACATACAAAACAAGGTATATGGTCATTACCTCTATTTTTTATCCATTGGTGTTCGCATTCATTATCGTTATTCATTAATGTGTAGCTAATATTGTTTTGTGAACTATCTTCATCATTATCTGAGACAATGCTATATATTGATTCAGTATCATCAAAATCGTTTTCACTAAGACTTTCTATTTCATATTCTCCTATTTCATCAACTAAATTAGAACGTTGTGGGTTATTTTCCTTGTTTGGACATCTATTTGCTAAATGATTTGGGTTACCGCAAATAAAAAAATTACACTTTCTATTTGGTTTACTTCTTTTAACTTATTTTTCTTTTTTACGTTTATCAAAATGCTTAATTTTCTAAGATATTTTCTTGGTTTATAGTAGCCATAAGCTTGTGGGGTATAGATAGCTGTTCGGCAAAATGCCCAAGCTTGTCTTTTTATCTACTCTTGCAAAGTTGCTTCTTTACAATGTTTTTCTAATTCTTGGAATACAAACATTATTCTTAAACCAATTCCTAGTTTAGGTATTGTTCCATATTGTATATTTCAGTCTTCTTGCAGCTTTCGACCTAAGTCTCCTGGTAGCTTTGAAAATATTTATTACATAAATCTTCATCCATTGCTTTAATCGTCTGGGCTAAAGTGATTACAAAGTCTTGGCTAAATTCCTTTATATACTTAAAATATTTTATACTTAATTGTTCTTGGTTTCTTATTGTTGTATTTTGCATTAGCGCACCGCCTTTTCCTGGGTCAGTTCCAATTAGTAGTAATCTAATAAAGCTTCTAAAATTATAAGGGTTGTTTCCTAAAGCTTTCTGTTCAGTAATTACGGCTGGGTTATCTGTTTTTCTACTTTGATATATTCCTAAGGCTAATGGACTAAGGGTAGTTTCTAATACTGCCCACATATCCATTTCCGGCTTTTTATTAACTTCCCAATATCGATGTGACGACCGCCCATGACTCCCGCACCAATACAAGTAAATAATGCGCTGAAAGGCGTGCCAGGCAGCCATGGACGATAGTCAGGGTAAAACAAAACAAAAGAATCTCTATCGCATAACTCACAGCGCATGGATAAAATACAATAGAGAAATATAATATAGTGAAGCTCCATAGAACAGAACATCATCATATAAGCATCACAGTAGTTTCATACAATCATCTACTCAAATCCATACATGAAAGCCTCACTACAAATCACTCAACCAAATACAGCAGCGGATATCCAGTACATATAGTAAGAAAACTAATATGCAAAGCCTCCTGCTCGTCTTCGTCATCTTCAGCGTTGAACTCCTAGCACAGCACCTGTCACCTGCTACCTAGTCTGCCCATCCCAAACATGGATGAACAGCCCAAGGTAATAAGAGGAGACATAAAACCTTGAGTCAGACAAAGTCTTAGTGAGCAGTAAATCAACTATCAAACATACCAAAAGAGCATAAAGGATAAAAGGAATAGGAACCAAACCATCCCACTCCACCTCTTTCTACAGTGATAGCCCCAGACATACACTAAGGAGAAGCAAGCATAACAACATAGACAATTAAGGTAAAGCGAATACCACTCGAGTCAAGGACGATGTTTTCCAAATACAAACCCCCAAGGCCTAAACCAAGATCAGATAAGCACCCAGAAAACACCGCTCTTGAAGCCGAATGATAATACAACCAAACATCCATGACTCTGGCTATCACTGTTATCCTTGCCTCGATTTCACCGTTAGTTGAATGACCATCTGTCAAGGGCTAATGGTAACCCCGGTTCTAACCATAACTCCGCACACTGCCTTGTGCCTAGGACTTATCTACTTTGCCCAGAGTACTCAACTACCTACCTGTAGTCTTTTGGGTGTCCCGACTACCTACCTGTAGTCGTTATGGGCGCCCCATGTACTCTTGCTTTTGAGCATGCTAGAACCTTCAACAACGACGATATCCAAGCCTCCTAGCCATCCTTCTTGACGACTATCCTCATACAAGCTCAAGCTACCTCTTGAACAATCCATTATCAACCAACTTGAACTACTCTTCAAGTTATCAACATGCTTGGAATGATCCCTGCTTGGATTAAGCCAAGACTCACATCATACTTCGCTTCATCGCATCAAAGCAAAGTCTCAACTCAACAACATGGCTTGCCTCATCAAATCATGGCAAAGTCCCATCTCAACATCATCCAATCTATACATATGCGCTTCAACATCCGCTACATATGCCTTAAGCAGCTTTCACCATTCAAGAGCCTTCTTCCATAGCTTTTGAATCCTCTTTCATCATCTTGTTCCAAATCAACTACTAGCTAACTTGGAAACAATCAAATCAATCATACATTCAAATAATCAATCATTCAAACAAGATCTATTAAGCAATTTAAGCAATATCAACTATAATGGGAATTTCGTAAATAAATGAGCAAAAGTCCAACATATGTGAAATCATGGTTTTTAGCATAGATCTATCAAATATAAAACATGGGTTTTGTCTCTAATACTTGTTAAACAAATATGCATAGGTAAACATCTTCAAAAATGATGGATCTACATGCAGACTTAAGGACAATGCGAGAAAATGCTATTTCAAACACATAAACTAGCTACCAATCCACTACACTCCTTTGGGTCCGCGTGAGAGATAACTACCACTCACCAAATCACCAAAACAACCTAAAATCAATCAACTTCAGATCTGGACAGCAAGGACTTGAGCTTGATCCGGAGAAATTTCACTTGAAACGGTGAAATCTAGCTTCTTCGGATGAAAATCTTCAACTTTGGCTCTTGATCTTTGATCTTGATCTTCAATCTTGGATGGATGTTAGAACTAGATTGGAATGGAGAAAAGGAGATGAAGAAATGTTGTAGTCGAGCTCTCAAAATGGCAGCACTTCGTCGCTTCGAAAACCGGTGCCAAAAAGTGAGCCAAAGTCCACTATTTATAGGCTGAAACCCCCATGTCTCGGCCGTCCTAAGTCGCCGCCGACCCAACTCCTGAGTCGTCCCCGACTCATCCCCTTGCCGACTCAACACAGCCGACTCACTATGAGTCGTTCACGACTCATTGCTTTGCCGACCTAATACAAGCCACTCTCATGACTCAACAAACCAGGCCGACCTACGACTTAATACTAGAGCCGACCTAACACTCCAAATCCTAAGTCGTCCGACGACTCAACATCCCATACGACTCAACTGTGATACCGACTCACCCACCAAGCCGACTTATCCTAGACACGTCCCAACCAACCTTTGCCGACTCAACATGAGTCGGTCACGGCTTAACCAATGTCCACCATCTCCATATTGGGTGCCGACCTAACCTCCTACCGACCCAATGCCTCAACATATACTGCCGACTTACTTCCTACCGACCTAAGATCCCAACGACTCAACACTAAGTCGGCCCACCGACCTAACTCCTAGCCGACTCAACTACGATGCCGACACACATAAGTCTTAAGCCACTAACGACTCATCCTCCTGCCGATCCAAGCCCTATTCCTTGAGTCGGTCCAAACCTTAACTCGGCAACACCCTTAGGTCGGTCAACCTGCTAACTCGGTCAAGACTCAATCCTTTTAACACATTGACTCGCTAATTCTCATAACTCGGCCACTAGTTATCTCGGCAACAAGTTAACCCTTCAACTCCTTAGGTTGTAGCATACTAACTCGCTAACCCCTATGAGTCGGTCACGACTCAAGCCTTAACTCGACCATGCCCATGAGTCGGTCACGACTCATCACTAAACACACGAGTTAACTTTCTAAACGACTCAGGCTAGAGACAACACAACAACACTAACGACCTGCAAATACTACGATTTATCGACACGTAAAATACGGGTCGTTACATTCTCTCCCCCTTAGGAATTTCGCCCCCGAAATTCCAAGCAAACAACAGCAATCAAAGATATTCCGCATGCCTACCATCCATAGCAATCAACAAACCATGCATCCAATTCTAACCTAGCATGCAGAATTCTAAGACTTAGAACAAGCTACAAATTCATGAGATGTCACGACACTTTAGGGCCATACCTCGAAGAGTCCGGGATGAGCTGCCTTCATCCTCTCTTCCTCCTCCCATGTACAGTCGTTAACATCGTCACTCCATTGTACCTTGAGCAACGTAATCGTCTTCCTCCTAAGCTGTTTCGTATCGGTTTCAACAATACGAAGCGGCTTACGAGGTCTCGAAACAACTGGATCAACCTCCAAGTCTTCACAGCTATCAGCAGAAACCACCGTAGTTGGGTCGTGCACATACTTCCGTAGATAAGATACATGAAAAACACTGTGCACACCCGCCATCTTTTCCGGTAACTCCAATCTATAAGCGAGCTTTCCAATACGCTCGATAATCGGGAATGGCCCAACAAATCTCGGAGTTAACTTTCCTTTCTTCCCGAATCTAATGACACTCTTCAGAGGAGAAATCTTCACAAAAACCATATCACCTACGTCGAATTCCAAATCCTTACGACGATTATCGGCATAACTTTTCTGACGATCTTGGGCTGCCTTCATTCGTTGTCGAATGATCTCTATACAATCCGTAGTTTGACGAATCATCTCTGGCCCAAGTATCAGCTTTTCTCCAGTTTCCAACCAACATGTCGGGGAGTTACACGGTCTTCCGTACAAGGCTTCATATGGTGCCATACCAATGCTAGACTGATAACTGTTGTTATAAGCAAACTCCACCAAATGAAGGTGATCTTCCCATGATCCTCCGAAGTCCAAAACACATGCTCTAAGAAGATCTTCCAAAACTCGGTTGACTCTCTCAGTCTGACCATCTGTTTGAGGGTGATAAGCTGTACTCAAACACAACTCAGTTCCCAAAACTTCCTGGAAGCTCTTCCAAAATCTACTAGTGAACAATGGATCTCGATCGCTCACTATACTCTTCGGAACACCATGGAAACGAACTATCCACTTCACATATAATTCAGCCAACTTCGATGCAGTCCTAGTCGATCGAACAGGAATGAACCTTGCACTCTTGGTCAAACGATCTACTATGACCCAAATCCCTTCATTCCCTGCTCTTGTCCTAGGTAGACCATCGATAAAGTCCATCGACACTTGCTCCCACTTCCATGTAGGAACCTCTAATGGCTGAAGCAATCCACTGGGCTTCTTCTGCTCAGCTTTCACCAACTGGCAGTTCATGCACCTGGAAATAAAATTTCCAACATCTTTCTTCATACTTTCCCAGTAGTAAGCTCTCTTCATATCCCGATACATCTTATTTCCACCTGGATGAATTGTCAACTTCGAGTGATGACTTTCCCTCAGAACTTCATCTCTCAATCCATCTATATCGGGAACAACCAATCGTCCTTGCTTTCGAAGCCAACCCTCTCGATCGACCTCGAATCCCTTATCCTTCTCCGGGTCCAATCCGGATTCCAAATCACAGATAATCTTGACAAGCTTATCATCTCCCTTTTGGCTCTCGCCAACCCTTTCCACAAGAGTAGGCCTTATCGATAAGTTTGCCAACATCTTAGGTTCCAATTCACATCTAGGCCTGAAGTCAAATCCAGCCAAATACTCAAGACTCTTCCATTCCGAAAACATGGCTCCTAATCCTGCATGTCTTCGACTTAACGCATCTGCCACTGCGTTACCTTTTCCCGGAGTATAGGCTATACCAAAATCATAAGATGCTAGGAACTCTAGCCATCGTTGCTGTCGAAGATTTAAATCCTTTTGGGAGAACAGATACTTCAACGACTTATGATCTGTAAACAGCTCGAATCCAACTCCCAATAGGTAATGTCTCCACATCTTCAAAGCAAACACAATCGCCGCTAACTCCAAATCATGAGTCGGATAATTCCTTTCATGCGGCTTCAGTTGTCGACTTGCATACGCAACAACTTTATCCTTCTGCATTAGCACCGCTCCTAGTCCAGTGCCACATGCATCGGTGTAAACCACCATCTCATCATTCCCACTTGGAATAGTCAAAACAGGAGCACTCGTCAATCGCTCTTTCAGGATTACAAAAGCTTGCTCACACTTATCATCCCATTTGAACACTTGGTTCTTTTTCGTCAATCCTGTCAACGGTGCAGCTATCTTGGAAAAGTCTTTGATAAACCGACGATAATATCCTGCTAATCCAAGAAAACTTCTCACATCAGATGCATTCTTAGGTCTAACCCAATCCTGGATCACTGCCACCTTAGCGGGGTCAACCGCTATTCCATTTCCAGAGATAACATGGCCTAAGAACCTCACTTCACTCTTCCAGAAGTGACACTTCGAAAACTTAGCCTTCAGCTGATGTTTCCGCAAAATTTCCAAAACAATCCTCAAGTGCGTCTTGTGCTCTCCCTCAGTTCTGGAATAAATCAGAATATCATCCACGAACACAAGCACGAACTTATTCAACTGATCTCTGAACACTCTATTCATAAGATCCACAAAATATGCTGGCGCGTTAGTCAATCCAAACGGCATTACCAGCCACTCATAAAACCCGGATGGTGTCCTGAAAGCAGTCTTCGGCACACTATCCTTTGCCACTCTCAACTGGTGAAATCCCGTTGCCAAATCCATCTGAGAAAACACCTTAGCCTCGTGAAGCTGATCAAACAAGTCATCTATTCTCGGCAATGGATACTTGTTCTTCTTAGTCACCTTATTCAGCTCACGATAATCAACACACAACCTCAACGATCCATCCGTTTTGGTTGCGAACACAACTGGCGCACCCCATTCGGACACACTTCTCCGAATGAATCCTTTCTGCAAAAGGTCATCAACTTGCACCTTCAGCTCTTGCTGCTCCCTCGGTGCCATCCGCCTAAGAGGCATCACAACAGGTCTGGCTCCCTCAACTAGATCGATACGAAACTCGATCTCCCTATGCGGCGGCAACCCTTTGACTTCCTCAAAGACATCCTCAAATCCATTCACTATTGGCATCGATGACAGTCCATCCCGTGGAACAACCAGCGAATACATGAAGCTCATGAAGACGCCTTCTTCATGCTTACATCGTATCACAACCTTTCGCCCCTCCACATTCCCGACTGTCACCTCCAATCTCTCACAATCAATCCTTGCCGCATACTTCCTAAGCCAGTCCATACCCAAAATAATTCCGAACCCCGCAAAGTTCAGAACAAAGCAATCACAAACAAACGAGCAATCATGACTCGACACAACTAGACCATGGCATATCATACACAAACATGACGAACCCCCGACCGGATTAGTCACAACCAATGGCCTATCAACAATATCCGGTTTCAAACCTAACCGGCCTACCAAATCATCACAAACAAAAGAATGCGACGCTCCAGTATCAAACAACACTCTAACTGGAACACCACAGATAGAAAGAGTACCTTGAACCACCACACTCTTCCCCTTTTCTTCAGCAGTCGGAGCTTTTGAAGACGACGGCACAACTCCCAAAGCATAGGCTTGCACAATCTGCCTATCTTTCCTCAGCTCTGGGCAATCCTTCTTGATATGTCCCAGCTTATCACAGTTATAACACTTTCCCGGCACTTTGGGATTCTTACAATCTTTGTAAAGATGGCCCTTCTGTTGGCAGTTATAACAAGTCACTTCGCCTTTCGGCTTCTTCTGGCCATCCTTACCCTTCTGCTGCTGCTGCTTCCTCCTCTTATTGCCATTCTGGTGTGGTTTAGATCCTTCCCTGGTTACAGCAACAACAGAACTTTCCTTAGGAAACAAACTCTCATGCCTAAGGGCTTTTTCCACAAGCTTCTCAAACGGATCGTCCAGATGATCCACCAACTGCCTCCCAAGATAAGCATCCAGACCAGTCACAAACTTTTCATTCTTCTGGTAGGGAGAATCAATATACGATCTGGCATACTTGGACAAAGCTTCAAACTCAGAAATATACTCAAGAACAGGTCTCCCCCCTTGCTTGAGCTCTACAAACTTCTTAAACAAGACAGATTTCTGAGAAGTAGAGATGAACTTAGCTTCAAATCTAACTTGGAATTGCTCCCAAGTAATCTCTTCTTCTGGGGTATCGATGGTGATAGAATTCCACCAATCAGCAGCTCTCCCCTGAAGCTGTCTCGATGCAAGCTTCCTCTTAGTTGCATCCTCAATCCCTAAGTCACCAAAGATCCTTCGACATGCATCAATCCATCTCTGCACCTCAATAGTCGACTCCGTCCCCAAGAAAGCTTTTCCTCCAAGAGCAGTATAATCCTTGCAAAGCTTGGCAAAATCCACCGGTCTCGGAGCTTGGACTTGAACTCCCACATCCACAGATGATCCTGAAGCTGGTATTCTCCTCATGATTGAAGTCATCATGGCCTCAAACATAGGAGCATAATCAACAGCTTCCCTAGGATCACGGCTACCCCTCGCAGCTTGTCTCTCACTTCGACTCATCCTTAATATCTGTAAATAAGAATGATTAGAACACCTTAAGAAACAACTGCATAAGGAGTTCAAACCCTTCTAAACTACTATATTATATATAGTAATCATCCATCAAATTACAATTACGTCTCTCTTACGTAGTTACATCAGCGAGCGTTGGCTAAAATCGATTAACCAAAGCTCTGATACCAAATGTGACGACCGCCCATGACTCCCGCACCAATACAAGTAAATAATGCGCTGAAAGGCGTGCCAGGCAGCCATGGACGATAGTCAGGGTAAAACAAAACAAAAGAATCTCTATCGCATAACTCACAGCGCATGGATAAAATACAATAGAGAAATATAATATAGTGAAGCTCCATAGAACAGAACATCATCATATAAGCATCACAGTAGTTTCATACAATCATCTACTCAAATCCATACATGAAAGCCTCACTACAAATCACTCAACCAAATACAGCAGCGGATATCCAGTACATATAGTAAGAAAACTAATATGCAAAGCCTCCTGCTCGTCTTCGTCATCTTCAGCGTTGAACTCCTAGCACAGCACCTGTCACCTGCTACCTAGTCTGCCCATCCCAAACATGGATGAACAGCCCAAGGTAATAAGAGGAGACATAAAACCTTGAGTCAGACAAAGTCTTAGTGAGCAGTAAATCAACTATCAAACATACCAAAAGAGCATAAAGGATAAAAGGAATAGGAACCAAACCATCCCACTCCACCTCTTTCTACAGTGATAGCCCCAGACATACACTAAGGAGAAGCAAGCATAACAACATAGACAATTAAGGTAAAGCGAATACCACTCGAGTCAAGGACGATGTTTTCCAAATACAAACCCCCAAGGCCTAAACCAAGATCAGATAAGCACCCAGAAAACACCGCTCTTGAAGCCGAATGATAATACAACCAAACATCCATGACTCTGGCTATCACTGTTATCCTTGCCTCGATTTCACCGTTAGTTGAATGACCATCTGTCAAGGGCTAATGGTAACCCCGGTTCTAACCATAACTCCGCACACTGCCTTGTGCCTAGGACTTATCTACTTTGCCCAGAGTACTCAACTACCTACCTGTAGTCTTTTGGGTGTCCCGACTACCTACCTGTAGTCGTTATGGGCGCCCCATGTACTCTTGCTTTTGAGCATGCTAGAACCTTCAACAACGACGATATCCAAGCCTCCTAGCCATCCTTCTTGACGACTATCCTCATACAAGCTCAAGCTACCTCTTGAACAATCCATTATCAACCAACTTGAACTACTCTTCAAGTTATCAACATGCTTGGAATGATCCCTGCTTGGATTAAGCCAAGACTCACATCATACTTCGCTTCATCGCATCAAAGCAAAGTCTCAACTCAACAACATGGCTTGCCTCATCAAATCATGGCAAAGTCCCATCTCAACATCATCCAATCTATACATATGCGCTTCAACATCCGCTACATATGCCTTAAGCAGCTTTCACCATTCAAGAGCCTTCTTCCATAGCTTTTGAATCCTCTTTCATCATCTTGTTCCAAATCAACTACTAGCTAACTTGGAAACAATCAAATCAATCATACATTCAAATAATCAATCATTCAAACAAGATCTATTAAGCAATTTAAGCAATATCAACTATAATGGGAATTTCGTAAATAAACGAGCAAAAGTCCAACATATGTGAAATCATGGTTTTTAGCATAGATCTATCAAATATAAAACATGGGTTTTGTCTCTAATACTTGTTAAACAAATATGCATAGGTAAACATCTTCAAAAATGATGGATCTACATGCAGACTTAAGGACAATGCGAGAAAATGCTATTTCAAACACATAAACTAGCTACCAATCCACTACACTCCTTTGGGTCCGCGTGAGAGATAACTACCACTCACCAAATCACCAAAACAACCTAAAATCAATCAACTTCAGATCTGGACAGCAAGGACTTGAGCTTGATCCGGAGAAATTTCACTTGAAACGGTGAAATCTAGCTTCTTCGGATGAAAATCTTCAACTTTGGCTCTTGATCTTTGATCTTGATCTTCAATCTTGGATGGATGTTAGAACTAGATTGGAATGGAGAAAAGGAGATGAAGAAATGTTGTAGTCGAGCTCTCAAAATGGCAGCACTTCGTCGCTTCGAAAACCGGTGCCAAAAAGTGAGCCAAAGTCCACTATTTATAGGCTGAAACCCCCATGTCTCGGCCGTCCTAAGTCGCCGCCGACCCAACTCCTGAGTCGTCCCCGACTCATCCCCTTGCCGACTCAACACAGCCGACTCACTATGAGTCGTTCACGACTCATTGCTTTGCCGACCTAATACAAGCCACTCTCATGACTCAACAAACCAGGCCGACCTACGACTTAATACTAGAGCCGACCTAACACTCCAAATCCTAAGTCGTCCGACGACTCAACATCCCATACGACTCAACTGTGATACCGACTCACCCACCAAGCCGACTTATCCTAGACACGTCCCAACCAACCTTTGCCGACTCAACATGAGTCGGTCACGGCTTAACCAATGTCCACCATCTCCATATTGGGTGCCGACCTAACCTCCTACCGACCCAATGCCTCAACATATACTGCCGACTTACTTCCTACCGACCTAAGATCCCAACGACTCAACACTAAGTCGGCCCACCGACCTAACTCCTAGCCGACTCAACTACGATGCCGACACACATAAGTCTTAAGCCACTAACGACTCATCCTCCTGCCGATCCAAGCCCTATTCCTTGAGTCGGTCCAAACCTTAACTCGGCAACACCCTTAGGTCGGTCAACCTGCTAACTCGGTCAAGACTCAATCCTTTTAACACATTGACTCGCTAATTCTCATAACTCGGCCACTAGTTATCTCGGCAACAAGTTAACCCTTCAACTCCTTAGGTTGTAGCATACTAACTCGCTAACCCCTATGAGTCGGTCACGACTCAAGCCTTAACTCGACCATGCCCATGAGTCGGTCACGACTCATCACTAAACACACGAGTTAACTTTCTAAACGACTCAGGCTAGAGACAACACAACAACACTAACGACCTGCAAATACTACGATTTATCGACACGTAAAATACGGGTCGTTACAATCGAACTACATTTTATTCCCATATTAGAATTTCTTCTGGCCATAATTGTGGTGACTGGTTTTCTAGTAATAGCATATTGTGGCTATAAAGTTTTTCGTTGGGTTTTCTTATTCCTTTTCCTTCAAATGGACTTTCTTGTAAATAATCTACTTCGGGTTTTGCCCATTTTTCTCTTTCTAATGGTCCTTCTTTGTATTGGCTGCTTGGTTCTTATCAAATCTACTACGTTTATTGGTTGGTATCATAGCTTGATCCATAAAATAAGTTTCAATAAAAAAGTCACTAAGAGGGATCTCTTTATTTAGGATATCTTCAATTAATGACATATTGAATTTTTTTAATAACGTTGTAAAAGCATCTTCGTATGTCATATCTAATTCTGTTGTACAAGCAATAAGCATATTATCCGTTTCTTCTCTTATATTTTCTACTGTTATTTTCTTATTAATTATTTCATGTAACATTCTTTTACTTTCTGTTATAATTATTTCTTCTATTTCTGGATCATATCATTTTCTTCATATTGTTCTTCATCCACTAAGTATCCTAATATGTCAAAATCTTCTATATTTTCGCTATCTGTTTCATAATGGTTATAAATTGGTTCATCATCCCAATTTATAGTGTTAAAATGATCTAAGTGTTCATTTTGATTATGTCTTAGTTCTATTTCTGATTCTATATCTGTTTCTTCTTCATTTTGTTTAAACTTATAATTTCCAAATCTTAAACTTGGTTCTCCAAATTGGCTATTGTATACAACATGTGGTTCTGGAATAAAAAGACTTTTTATCATTTTCTACAAAATCTTTTAATTGCCATTCAAGACCTGCTAAGTCTTCTGGACTAATTCTACGAGGTTCGATCATTTTAATTCCTTTACTAGCTATATTCTTAAGATTAATTTTGAACTTCATTCTAGATCTATTACTTGTAACGACCCAGAATTTCTATTAATTAAAATTTGTATGTTTAATTGTTTTTAAATATTAATAAGTGAAATTTATAAGTCTAATAATTTTATTTCGAATAATTGGATTTAATTGGATAATTAAATCAATAATTTAATAGTTGAAATCACAGAAATAATTGATAATTGGGTTTAAAATGATTGAAAATGATTTGCAAAATTTTATTTAATCATATTGGAGTTAGAAAGATATTTTAGAACTTTTAAAATCGAATTAAAAGTTAATTTGTGAAAATTGAATATTTTAATATTTAAATTGACGAGTTAAAATAGCTATTTTTCAAATAGTCTCGGATTTCGACGAAACCAGTTTCATCGGATCCATAATGTGATATTATTGTACGGTTTCAAATTTCAAGTCAAACGGATTCACCGTTTGTCCGGGGCAAGCCAAAACGCCTAGAAATTAGTTTAAATCGGTTTAATTTAAAATCGATCGTTTATTGCCATAACTCGCATAGATGATTGAATTAGCCTCCGAAACACGTTCCATTGTGTTTGGAACGTGGGGTAAACCTTAGAAACGCCAACCGGCACGCTTCGTTTGGAGTTTGGAAAAATCCGGGATGAATAGTGTCGCGTATTTTTCAATAAAAGGCCACAAACATTCATTATTTTCACAAATTTATCAAAACCCTAACCCTAAATGTCTCAGCCGCCTCCAATAAACATCAATGGCCGAAACTATCTCTTATTCTCCCTCAAATTTCTTGCAATCCATCAGTTATTAGCCAAAGTTTTCAACTAAAGAAGTGTAGAGCATCGAGAGTACTTCGATATCAACGGTTGTGATTGGATTTAGAGCGACGAACTGGGAGCTAAGGGGCCGTGTCGGCCTGTAGTTCATGCACATTTTCTGGAGCCTAGGACGGTCGAGCTCCACCACACTTCGCTAGAGGTGGCATTCGTGATGAGCTTCGAAACCATGGTCATTGATCGTTGCAAAGATGATCGTATATGCCGCGAGATTTAGGGTTTAGGGCGGCTTAATGGGTTTCTTCGGTTGCGTGGTAATCTGGAGGGAGGGAGAAGGAAAGAAGAGCGGCCCTGATTGAAGGAGCTTGAAATCAACGGCTCTGATTTGTTGAGGTTGAAAATTATAAAAGGAGTTGTAAATTGTTTATATTATAAATGTGTACGAACTTCTAAAAATCATAACTTTGTCATACGAGGTCGGAAATGCACGAAACAAATTGCGTTGGATTCGTTTTGTCGAGCACTATGCAATGGAGCTGGTTTGGAGTCATTTGGAGATACTGAGAATTTTGGGTAAAATTAAACGCTCGTTTAATTTTATTCGAAATAAACGCTGAAACTGAATTGAAAGCAAGGTGAGAACTTCTCACTCAATCGAAATTGTTCGATGTTAATTTTAAACTGTTATATTAAAAATTCTTGATTGTATGTTTGAATGATGATTGTTATCTATTGATTGTTAAAATAGACATTATGCGCCGTTAGTAAGCGGACGTTATTTATTAAAAATATATACCGCGATAATTCCAACTTCTATGGAATTGGTATTATATATGTACTTGGAGTTGATTTTCCCGCATTATATAGCGGATGAGACCCTATTGCACCGACTATTAAGAGGATAATATTTTTTTAAATCCTATATATCGCGATAATTCCGTACTGGAACGGAATTGGTATTGTGCTAGCATCTTTGGATGCAGGGAAACAGGTTGGAGGGATCCAACTGGATTCCTCAATTATATTGATTTATTTACAGATATTGTGATATTTGTTAATTATCATATAAATATATGATATTTGATGTCGTGATTGACTATTTGGTGCTGTTGCATCGTCAGATCCATTTTTAAAGTTTTAAAATAATGATTTTGATTTTAAAAAAAGAATTTTTAATGTGATTTTTGAAAGTATACGTTTTATTAAATTTTGAATTGTTAAAATAAATAAACGTTATAAGTTTATTGTTATAAAAGTTATATTTTTGGAAAATAGTACTTAAGTATGATTTTGGAGTTATATAAGTTTTAAATAGTGTTTTGTAAATTATTAAAAGGGTTAGTTTATTTAAATTGAGACTTTTGAATTATTATAAACGGTTTATATAAAATATTTCTAAGATTAATATTTATAAATTAAAAATATGGGAATTGTGAAACGAGTTTTATTAAGTGTTAAAATGAAGTATAAATAGATTTCACAAGTGAATAAAAATTTATAGATTAATAAATTGTGAAGTTATGAAATGAATAGACTTTGTAAAATAAAAGATTTATAAATAATTAACTTATAAATCGGATTTTGGGTATAAAAAGGGATTTTGTATAATTGAAGTTTTTATATATAGAAATAGAATTTATAAACATTGTTTATTAATCCGAAATCAATTAAATTTGATAAATTTAATATAGAAAGTTATTAAAGGAGATATATTCACGACTTCGGATAGCGAATTATCCTTGAAATAAAATGTGTAGAAAATATTGAATTTGGTTAGTGAAGATATTCACAATTTTGGACAGTGAATATATTATTAAAGAAAATGGACATGTTTTTGGGGAAGTGGTATTATAAAATGAAGTTAATTGTTTTAAAGATGTTTTAAAATGGATTAACTATCGAAACCATAGATTTCAACATTTATTTTTGAAATAGACGTTTTCGAGAAATAGAAGGAAATAGTGAACTATAACACTGTTGTTATAGTAAAGAATTTCCGAAAGGAAATGTTTTATATAGTATTGGGATTTATATATCTATTTTAAGTTCGAATCCCTATACTAGTGATTTTGGGTCGTCGTAATGATGTTTTACGCAACATTCGTTTTGACCCAAATAAATGTGTTTAAGTGAATGTTTTCCTTAAAGAATGAAATCTATACTTAACTGTGAAATAAGTATATTGAATATTTTCCAAGTGTTGAAAATAAATAGATTTGTGAATTACTTATTAATAAATAAGTATGGAAATGTTTTTCCAATGTGAAATGAAACGTTTTGAGAATTTATCCTTTTGAAGATAAATTGAAGATGAATAATTGAAATCGTATATTCATAAATATTTTGGAATGTAAATTCACTATGGAATTTATAAATGAAAAGGAGAATTTGTTTAAAAATAAACGTTGATTTATTTTTGAAGTGTGGGGATAAATTTACAGATTTGGAACGTAAATATAAGTAAATTGGTATGGATTTATTTAATTAGTTTAAATGAACCATTTTGAAATGAAAGTATTTCCGCGTAAGGAAAATGATTGAAATTTATTTTCAAAGGTGGAAAAGGTGAAAAGTGATTTGAAAATTTGTTTTCAAAACGTTGAAGTGTGGAAATTATATATCTAGTAAAGATATTTTGGAAAGTAAATTATTTGGAATTTGGTGATGTTGAACACGCCTATTGATAGTCAAATAATCCGACTATCAATATTTACCTTTAATAGGTATTTGTTGTGATTGCTTGAATTTGAATGCCACACTTATTTTTGAATAAGCGCTCACTATTCAGGTTAGCCGGGAAATGACCTTGGGGTCGTATAACCCATTCCGAATATGTGATACGTCGTTACGAATTGCATTTGATGACCGGTGTTGAAGACCGGATATTTGTGAAAGCGGAAGGATTACCGTCGAATATTTCTGCATTGGCTGATCTCCGATATAGAAATTTATTACCCTTTGTGATGGGAAGTCCGGTCGTGATTAGTGAATATCCGGATTGCAAGGACTTCTTTGTAAGTGCCTTCGGTTCCGTTCGATCCCGGAACGGACTTGTATGGATGTGTGTCTGACATTACAATTTGAGATGTAGAGATGGTTTCTATCAAATATATTTCCGTTGGTGGCGGAGAATTTATTCTCTTAGCTTAACACCCTTAGAGGTTATGTAGTTGATGGTTACTAGTGATACATTCCCAAATTGGCAATGTGGCATATGAAGTGCTGTTGAGCATTTGTTAAACAAAGCACAACTTTTGTATAAAGCGTGGCTTTGTGGACGAGACTTCGTCGGACCTCACACCCCGGAAATGGTCAAAACAGGAAGGATGCAACAAGGTTATTAGGGGGTAGCGCCCCTTTAGTGTATGTCATTCCTTCTGGATAGAGGTGGTATGATGGTATGGAGCCCAGATATTTAACCTATGTTGTTGCTGCAAATTTATTGCTTTGTGGTTGTTGGAAATCAAGGTTCCTCGGATATAGATCGGTTACGATCGAGGAATGACATATTTGTGTCAGTAGTTACCCAGTTAGGGGTAACCCGGCCTTGCGTTGGCAGAGATCCGGTTAGGTTCTCGGGTCGTCTTTCTAGAGGCGTACCCATGTGGCGATGGGAAGTTCCTTGGCCTGACCATTTGTTGGAAATCCAAAGAAACAATACGATTTTGTACGGTTTTAGTTGTATAACCTGCCATGGAATGTGGCGGTAACCTGCAATTGAACATGGTAGCTATAGTAGGCATACGATAATGGTCGTATGTTGGCTAAGATTTATATCTTTACTTTCGAAATGTTTTCTACACTATGAACTAGTAATAATATCAAATGTTTCTTTTTAATGCGTATCAAGCATCTTTGACTATCATGAGGAGAAATCTCCTCCGATTCTGCGTTTGCATTGTGTGTGTATGCGGGAGGCCTTATGGTAGTCTCATTTTCTAAAAAACATTGCGAATCTATTTTTAAAATTATCTTGTACTTTGTTTTAAAAATAAACTGTTTTAGTTCTCACACCAGTCACATGACTGACTCAGAGTTTATTGTTTCCTTCCTAAACTCTGCGTGCCCACAAATTTCCACACGGGAAGTCAAGAGTCAGGTTTATCAAGAATTGCTGGAGGCAAGCTGGATGGCATGGCGTATTACTAGTATATAGTATTTCTTTTCCGCTGTTTGTTGTTGTTTGTTGTTGTACACTCTGATGATGTAATGTAATGTGATGTGATGTAATGTAATAACTGATATAGTTCTTCGTTTAAAGATTATTCATTTATCTATTACATGTTGTTCCGCTGCGATTGTGACATTCTGATATTGTTCTGTTGTTTCTTTCTATTATATTCTATCTTTTTCTCTCTTCTTCTACCTTTCTCTTCTTCTTTAACCATGACGGTACGGTTTTTCGGCATTCGATTGCTCGGCAGTTGATACAGTGGACATATTGATGTCGGTTTTCGAGCGTCGAGAAGTCGCGAACGTTACATTTGGTATCAGAGCTTATGGTTAAGCGACAACCATGGCTCTGTTGGGTATTACTCATTAGAGATAGAGTCAGTAGTACTCTAGAATGAGTGTGGGTGTAAAAATAGTTATGAGCGCGTATTTGTTAGTGAATATAAATTGTTTTATATTGTGTTGGCTTATTCGTTAGGCTGGTTATGAATTCTGGTCGGTGCGGGGTGTACAACCATAATCGATTGGGGTTTCTAAGCTCTTAAATGAGGCAAGTTGACATAGTATCATTTTAAATTGGGTAAATGAAATAATTTTACCTTGATTATATTTTGTATATAAAGGAATAATTTTTCAGAGTTATTAAAGTGTATATCAATTGATTGTTTGGTAGTTGAAAATGTAAGATATATGGAAGTTAATAAAAGTTGTTTGGAAAGTTTGGATTTGGGTTTTGAAATTCAAAGGATAATTGAATTGATTTCAAAAAAATGGTTTTGAAAGATTGAAAAGACTCTGAAATCCTATTTAAAATGTTTAAGGGAATGATAAATGAGTTGATAGAAATAAATTTAACTTAAAGGATGGAGTTAAATTAAAGTAGGTATAAGTGAATCAATTAAAATCCAAGTTGTAATGGATGAATATAAGTTAAATGAGTTTTGAACTTATAATATGAATAATAAATTTAGCTTTGGATAAGTTAATGGATTTGGAAGTTAATAAATAAATTGTATAACTTATAGAATGAGAAAGGATAAGTAAAACCAATTATTGAAGTGGTTAAACAATTTTGTTAAGCAAAATGAGATGGAATTTGAATAAGTGGTGGAATTTGACTTTGGTAAAAGTAAATGGAATTTACTTTAGAATTGGAATCTGAATTGGATTTGATAAGATGTTGGAAATGGAATATAACTTAAGTGATGTTGAATGAAGTTGATTTTTGGTGTCAAAGTAAATTAATAAGTGAATTAATGAAATGAAGTCATTAAGAATTTGAACTTGAGTTATATGAATGAAATTCAACTTTATATTGTTAAAGGAATTAGCAATTGAGTTGAACTAATGAATTGAATGTAAATAAAATTGATATGGGATAATGGATGAAAGTGTTAATTCTGTAACGATTCTGAATTTTTGAACAATTTAAATAGGAAATATTTAATTAATTTTAAATAATTGAATGATGATTTAAATTGAATTCCCAATATAACAATGAAATTGGCGATTAAGTTTTAAAATTTAATCTATAAAAAGTTGAATAAAAATTTAAATTTGACCTTGGAGTTGAAATTGAATATTTAATTTATAATTGAAATTCGAACTACTGATTAGAAAGATAATTTGGATTTAAAAAAATTATTGTTTATGTAAATTAATAGAGGGATGGTTAGTTTTAATAACATTCTTTTCTTTAGCTTAAATAAAATAAATAAATACACTTAGTTAAAATTTTAACAACAAAATTAAACAAAACAAAGTAAAGAAAATATCTACAAAAACAAATTGAATTTAAAATGAAAAAAATAAATAAACATAAATTAAAGAAAAAAAAATCGCACTACCTCTTACTTTCACCCGACCCTCTTTATTTCATTTCCTCATTCGTTCATAACCCTAACTTAACAAAATCACGAAAGAAGAAAAAAATGGCGGCCTCGTCCTTTCGTCCCTCTACATCAAATTAGGGATTTCGTTCGTCTTCCTTCAACAAATTAGGGCTTGCGATCCAATTTGGGGCTTCGATAAAAATCCACTTGAATTGAGGGCGATGCTTCAATTTCTTCGACCTTCACGGCTTCGACTTCGAATCGTTCTCCACTGCTCCAATTCGCTTCGGTGAAAGGTGAGTTTTTTTCTCACGATTAATCGTTATTCAAGTTTTTAAATTGGTTTGAATTGGGTGCTTGGTTGCATGCTATGATTTGGGGTGTTATTTGTTATCATCTGCTCGGTTATTTGAATTTAAACTAATAAGAGCAGATAAAACTCTGCATGTTTGTTTGTTGGGTGTTATTTGCTATCATTTGCTCGATTGCTTGATATTTAAACTAATGAGAACAGATGCTTTTAAATTGATAAGAACAGATGCTTTTAAACTGATAAGAACAGATGCTATTTGGAATTTATTTTTAAACTGATAAGAACAGATGCTATTTGTAATTTGTTTTTAAATTGATAAGAACAGATGTTATATCAAAAACTTTGCTTGTTTGTTTTTGCTGCATGTGATGGATTTTTGAATCTGGTTAAGGAAAATGTAGTATGAAAAATAAATACCTTAGTTCTGAAAATACTTGTGAGCAAACTTGGCCTTAAATCTGTCATGCATGAATGCCTGCAATTACTTTCTTCTCTGATATATGTTATTTTGCTTGCATGTGTCTATTGGTGTGCGAACCTATCAAATCTATGTGATATGCGGTGATAAATGCTGTTCTCTTGTTAAAATGCCCGTTTGCCTGCATGGATGTGAATTTATTTATATTTTGATGGATGCATGCAAGAAATTTGAGAACATGTAAGAAAATCCATTTCTTTCCCTCTGTCTTGATTTGGTTTGAAAAAAAAAAAACTAAGTTTTGCTATGAATTTTTGTTTCAGTAAAACAAGATGGATTTTGTTTTAAACTTGTGCTTTTATTTTCTTTTTGGAAATGAATCAAAGAAAAATGATTTTTTTTTCTTCTAGGAACTGTGAACTCAAATTCATGTAGCTTCTGTTTACAAGAATAAAGTATATCGAAAATCAACCCAACTTTCCTCTTCTTTATTTCTTCTGAGATAAATTGAAAACAAGTTGAAGTCTTGTTCCTTTGAACTTGCACTAGGTCTCTGCATCAATTTAAAACAAGTTTTGAAATTTTACTGTGAGTATAAGAATGGATGTGATGGATGCATGCTCGTGTATATGTATATATATGCCACCTCTGTTATGATATACAGTTTCAAGGAAAAAAAAAATACCGTGAGTAAACATACCTAATTTAAAAAGTTTTTAAAATCTGTTAAACCCCTGTTGCATGCAGAAACTTAAGGTTAAATAGGCAAAAATAAAAATAAAAATGGTTTGCATGTTGTAATTAAATGATTTTGTGTATTTGTTATGGTCCCCAGGCTCTGGTTTAACTGGCTTGAATTTAGAGCAGTGGTTGCTTGCTGTTTGTTTCCAATAAATTAACTTGTTTAAATTTGAAATCTGTGATATATTTGATGCTTTGGTTAAGTGGTTATTATGAGAAATGACGAATGAATGTATATCAAGTTTGCATGTCTGTTTAGTGTATGCATGTCTGTTGTATGCATATACTTCTCTGATTGAAGTACAGGCTTTAACAAATTAAAAAAAAAATCCAAATCCTTATTGTTCTAATCCTCTTTTATTTGCTTGACTTTTTCAAAGATACAAATTTTACCATTTCAAATTGTACACTCACTTGTTCTCTAACTTGTTCATCACTGTCTTCGTATCTGGCCATCTTCTCTGGTTTCCACTTGAACATTGCATACGTGAATGTTGTGTTGTCTGGACATTTGGTCATGTTGCATTCGTGAATATTGTGTTGTTCCCTGTACTGTTTTGTTGTTTCAATTGTCTGCGTCCATTACTGCGATGCTTGTTGCACTTTGTATATTTTGATTTCCATATCATGTTCACTGATATCTGTAGCTTCTCGAGTCTTGTTCAAGACACTTGTATACTTAGCATTGCATTTTTGTTGACTCTGTTAGCTATGGGTTTCACTGATCAGTACATGTACATGTTGAGTCTCGTGACAGTGTCTCATTTGCTCTGCTTCATCATGTCACTTGATCTGTTGCACTGTTTCTTCATTTAGTCTGATTTCAATACTTGCATCACTGTTTGTAGCTCAATCAAGTGTTGCATTGTTGATACTCTTTGAGTTGCAGTGTTTCACCATACTTTAGTTCGATTTTGATCTGGTATGTTTGTATACTTACCACTGACTTGTGTCTGCACTGTGTATATTCATGATGTTGTGCACTGATTCTTCACTGAACTATTCACTGACATGTTTGGTTGAGACTTGTTGGTTTATGTCTGCATCTTCACCTGGTTGTTGCATTCCTCTCTTGTATCATTGGTGTCTTTGTGGTCTTGTGGCTGCATATGTACATGCTTCGAGTTGTGTTTATTCGCTTGACCCTTGCTTAGTTGTAGCTGAACAGTTCATATTGCCGTTGACATGCCTTGTACTTGTAGTTGTATTCACTGTTGCAGTTGGGGCTGCTGGTTTTGTTGTACACTACTGCCTGAGTGCCAGTTTACCTTGTATCTTTGTGCATCGTTGTAGTTGGTGATCTTACACGATTGTCTTTACTGCTGTTACCATTTTATTCAGTTCATTGCAAATTTATTTACTTGAATTAAGATTAATCTTGACTCGAGTATTTTTGTGTTTTGCATAAAACGCTCGGGTCAGACCGAGTATTTTTACAGCTTGAAGATTTTCACGCAGCGAAGTTAGAGAGAGGGGAATTAAAGCTTTACTTCAGTTTTCAGCATTTCTTTTGTACTTTAAAAAGATATATATATATATATATATATATATATATATATATATATAGATAATTGTTCCGCTGTATTAAAATCTGATTCATTGTATAAAACTCTGATGTATAAAAGAAAAATTATTTATGAGAAATATATGATTGTTCTGTGATTCTGTGACTGATTCTGTTTAAATTACATAAACTAAATAACAATCCATCATTTTGAACGTTTCTAGTTGGTTTAATTACCGACTAGAGGCGGTCAGAGCGGCGGGTCGTTTTAAAGTGGTATCGGAGCTTTGGTTTACACAAAGCTTAGTTTATGGCGTTTAATATGAATAGTTACTAGAATCTCTTTAAAGAAAACGTCTTTCAAATCTAAAGAAGTATAAAATTGTTTCCTTTGAAAGATAAAAGTTATTTTGAAAATTCAAAATTATTTTTGAAAATTCCCCTCTCTAGCGATAATTTTTTTTCGGTGAGGTCTCCTTAGATTTGGGTCCCGATCATTCGAAAAAAAAAACCCATTATCAAATTTGTTGAGATTTATGAAAAATAAAATATAAGTTAAGTGAATTAATGTATTGGTTTGAATCAAATATTTCGAATATCTCCAAAGTAATAGTTGGAACATAAAAATGACATGTCAATTTGGTTATAACCAAGAGAATTATTGAACTATAACTTAGAAATTTGATTCTGAATTCTTTTGAAAAATTGATTTCAAATATTGTGAAGAATGGTTTAGTAAATAAATGGATTATGAGTATTTAACTTATAATATGGATTTTGGTATATAACTGAGTTATATAGATTGAATCAAATTAATGAAGGAGATTATAAATCGAAGTTTTATGAATAAAAGTGGAATTTGTAAAGATTGTTTATAAATTTGAAACCAATTGAATTTGGTAAATGAAACATAAATGTTGTTAAAGGAGATATATTCGTAATTTTGGACAGCGAATTATCCTTTAAGTTAAATATTGTGATAATAAGAGTTTGGTTAGGAATTATATCCACGATTTTGGACAGTGGATAGTTCTGAATTAAATGCGTAAAATATTGAAATTGGTTAACGAAGTATATTCACGATTTTGGACAGTGAATATATTATTACATAAAACGAATATGTCTTGGGAAAATGATTGAATTATCCAACCTTCGCTAATGCGGATTGCAAAATTTTGATAGGAAATGTATTTGTCAACTTAACTGTATGAATCAAACTAGTTTTGATGTAAAAGCTTATATTTCAAATTTAGACAAATGTCTAAAATAGTTAATATGGAGATATAAATCTAATGGAACCAAGTGGATAAGTGGTTTACTAAAGAATTAGTTGATTATTTTTGGAATAGAAAGCAAATGCGAAGTTAAAATGGAATTTAGATTTCAAATTTGATGTTTGTCAACATGAAAATCCATAATAGATTTAATAGATTCAGTGATGAATTTGAATTTGAATGTGCAGAAAGTGAAGTTAATCCACTTCAAGTTGTTTTAAAATGTGTTAAGAATCGAAAGCATAGATTTCAACATTCATTGTTGAAATAGACGTTTTCGAGAGAAATCAAAGGAAATGGTGGACTATAACATTGTTGTTATAGTAAATGGTTTCCAAAAGGAAATGTTTTTATATAGTATTGGGATTTATTTATCTATCTTAAATTCGAATCCCTATACTAGTGATTTTAGGTCGTCGTAACGGTGTTTTACGCAACTCTCGTTTTGACTCAAGTTAATGTGTTTAAAGAATGTTTTCCTTTAAGAATGAAATATATACTTGATTATGATTTAAGTATATTGAATTTTTTCCAAGTGTTGAAAATAAATGGATTTGTGAATTACTTATTATAAAATAAGTATGGAAATATTTTCCAATATGAAATGAAAGGTTTGAAATTTTATCTTTTAAAGATAAAGTGAAAAGTGAATGTTTTGAGATTTTATCTTTTAAAGATAAATTGATAATGAATATGTGAAATCGATTTGAAAATCGTATATTCATAGATATTTTGGAAATATAAATTCATTATGGAATTTATAAAAGAAAGGAAAATTTGTTATAAAATAAATATTGATTTATTTTTGAAATGTGGAAATAAATTTACGGATTTGGAACGTAAGTTTAAAATAAATTGGTAAGGATTTATTTGATTGATTTAAGTGAACCATTTTAAGTTTAAAATGGATAAATATTTGGAAATGTTTCCGTTTAAAGGAAATTGATTTGAAATTTGTTTTCAAAGATTGAAAGGTGAAAAATGATTTGAAGTTTGTTTTCAAATGGTTAAGTGTGGAAAATTATATATATCTTGTGTAGATATTTTTGGGAAATTTGAACAATTAGTTCAACTTGAAATTTTTCAAAAGGATTGAATTTTGAGTTAAATTGAGTTTAACTTTGACACCCAAAAAAAAAAACAATATAAGTTGAACTTTGAATTTTGAATGGTTGTTTTGGATTGTATGTCTAACATTGTGAATTGACGACATAGCATTTGATCTCTATTAAATATATATCTGTTGGTGGCGGAGAATTTATTCTCTTAGCTTAACACCCTTCTCTGAGACATACGAGCTTAGAGGTTATATATCGGTAGACATCAATCATGTGTTGAGAATTGACGATGTAACGTGAAATCCAAATCGAATGTGAAGTCGATAATGAATTGGATTATGAATATGAATTTGGTTTAAGATAACCTTAAATTTTCAAATCGACTTAGAGGAAATTTTAAATGGATAATGAAATGGAAAATTTGTGAATCCTCTATTTGTTATGGGTATGAGATATTGAGGTTTTTAGAACGTATATATGAGAATACAATAAATTCGAAAATCATTAGTTTGGAAAGAAATTGTTGTGGAAAACTTATGTAAGTACATGAGTATGATATGTACGAAATGTGAAATGAAATATTATATATGTATGTATGATATTATGTTTTCCAAATTGAGGATATGGAAAAGTACCTTCCATAAAAAAAAAAGATTTGTGAAGGTTGTTGGAACTCGAGATGAGTGTCCATTTGAAGATCGTAGCTATGTAGAATTCCATTAGTTGGATTGACCATTTGATTTCCATTAGTTGGATTGGCCCTTTGTTTTCCATTAGTTGGATTGGCCATTTGTTTTCCATTAGTTGGAGTGACTAGCGTAATTTGAGGGGCGAGATGCCTACAGTTACAAGCGATTCCACTGGGATAGTGGCGTAACCGCCGAGTAAACTGCAATCTAGAAGCCAAAGCGAAATTCGAGGGGCGAGATGCCTACGGTCACAAGCGATTCTACTGGGATAGTAGCGTAACCGCCATGTGGACCGCGATCTTTGGCAACAACCATGGCGAAATTCAAGAGATGAGAAATCTACAGTTTACAAGCGATTCTACTGGGATAGTAGCGAAACCGCCGGGTAAACTGTGATCCATGGGGGAATGTGCTTTCCATATCCATTTTAAAAAAAAAAAGATTTTTAAAGTATTTTCACTGGGAAATGAAGCAAGTATATTTAGTACTTGGAGATTTTTAGACTTGCGCCTGGCCAGCGTATGCCTAATGTCTTTAAGAACGACAATAGACTTGTTAAATTTCGAGTTAGCAAGTATTTTCAAACTTTAAATAGAAAATCAATAATCTGAAATTAAAGTAACATAAATTCCAACCTAATGAACTAAGGAAGAAGATTTTTGAAAATATTTTGAAAGTCCATAGCTTTGGAAAAGATATAATATGTTAATCTCTAATATGAATTGTTTCAAGTTTAAAATTGAGTTTTGTAAGTCGGAAAACTTTAGTAAAAGACTTTTGCGTCTTGATTGTAGAAAATGATGAGCAAATGAGTTAATTAACAAAGTTAGTGAGATAAAACAAATAGAATGAATTCTATACTCATTTATTTTAAAAAAAAAAGTTTTGAGCTTGGTAAAATTGTGTAATATATAAATATCGGTGAAATTTTAACAATCATTTTTCCTTACTTGTAATTTCAGGACGAAATTCTTTTAAGGAGGGGAGATTGTAACGATCCTGAATTTTTGAACAATTTAAATTGGAAATATTTAATTAATTTTAAATAATTGAATGATGATTTAAATTGAATTCCCAATATAACAATGAAATTGGCGATTAAGTTTTAAAATTTAATCTATAAAAAGTTGAATAAAAATTTAAATTTGACCTTGGAGTTGAAATTGAATATTTAATTTATAATTGAAATTCGAACTAATGATTAGAAAGATAATTTGGATTTAAAAAAATTTATTGTTTATGTAAATTAATAGAGGGATGGTTAGTTTTAATAACATTCTTTTCTTTAGCCTAAATAAAATAAATAAATACACTTAGTTAAAATTTTAACAACAAAATTAAACAAAACAAAGTAAAGAAAATATCTACAAAAACAAATTGAATTTAAAATGAAATAAATAAATAAACATAAATTAAAGAAAAAAAAATCGCACTGCCCCTTACTTTCACCCGACCCTCTTTATTTCATTTCCTCATTCGTTCATAACCCTAACTTAACAAAATCACGAAAGAAGAAAAAAATGGCAGCCTCGTCCTTTCGTCCCTCTACATCAAATTAGGGATTTCGTTCGTCTTCCTTCAACAAATTAGGGCTTGCGATCCAATTTGGGGCTTCGATAAAAATCCACTTGAATTGAGGGCGATGCTTCAATTTCTTCGACCTTCACGGCTTCGACTTCGAATCGTTCTTCACTGCTCCAATTCGCTTCGGTGAAAGGTGAGTTTTTTTCTCACGATTAATCGTTATTCAAGTTTTTAAATTGGTTTGAATTGGGTGCTTGGTTGCATGCTATGATTTGGGGTGTTATTTGTTATCATCTGCTCGGTTATTTGAATTTAAACTAATGAGAGAAGATAAAACTCTGCATGTTTGTTTGTTGGGTGTTATTTGCTATCATTTGCTCGATTGCTTGATATTTAAACTGATGAGAACAGATGCTTTTAAATTGACAAGAACAGATGCTTTTAAACTGATAAGAACAGATGCTATTTGGAATTTATTTTTAAAATGATAAGAACAGATGCTATTTGTAACTTGTTTTTAAATTGATAAGAACAGATGTTATATCAAAAACTTTGCTTGTTTGTTTTTGCTGCATGTGATGGATTTTTGAATCTGGTTAAGGAAAATGTAGTATGAAAAATAAATACCTTAGTTCTGAAAATACTTATGAGCAAACTTGGCCTTAAATCTGTCATGCATGAATGCCTGCAATTACTTTCTTCTCTGATATATGTTATTTTGCTTGCATGTGTCTATTGGTGTGCGAACCTATCCAAATCTATGTGATATGCGGTGATAAATGCTGTTCTCTTGTTAAAATGCCTGTTTGCCTGCATGGATGTGAATTTATTTATATTTTGATGGATGCATGCAAGAAATTTGAGAACATGTAAGAAAATCCATTTCTTTCCCTCTGTCTCGATTTGGTTTGAAAAAAAAAAACTAAGTTTTGCTATGAATTTTTGTTTCAGTAAAACAAGATGGATTTTGTTTTAAACTTGTGCTTTTATTTTCTTTTTGGAAATGAATCAAAGCAAAATGATTTTTTTTTTCTTCTAGGAACTGTGAACTCAAATTCATGTAGCTTCTGTTTACAAGAATAAAGTATATCGAAAATCAACCCAACTTTCCTCTTCTTTATTTCTTCTGAGATAAATTGAAAACAAGTTGAAGTCTTGTTCTTTTGAACTTGCACTAGGTCTCTTCATCAATTTAAAACAAGTTCTGAAATTTTACTGTGAGTATAAGAATGGATGTGATGGATGCATGCTCGTGTATATGTATATATATGCCACCTCTATTATGATATACAGTTTAAAGGAAAAAAATAATACCATGAGTAAACATACCTAATTTAAAAAGTTTTTAAAATCTGTTAAACCCCTGTTGCATGCAGAAACTTAAGCTTAAATAGGCAAAAATAAAAATAAAAATGGTTTGCATGTTGTAATTAAATGATTTTGTGTATTTGTTATGGTCCCAAGCTCTGGTTTAACTGGCTTGAATTTAGAGCAGTGGTTGCTTGCTGTTTGTTTCCAATAAATTAACTTGTTTAAATTTGAAATTTGTGATATATTTGATGCTTTGGTTAAGTGGTTATTATGAGAAATGATGAATGAATGTATATCAAGTTTGCATGTCTGTTTAGTGTATGCATATCTTTTGTATGCATATACTTCTCTGATTGAAGTACAGGCTTTAACAAATTAAAAAAAAAATCCAAATCCTTATTGTTCTAATCCTCTTTTATTTGCTTGACTTTTTCAAAGATACAAATTTGACAATTTCAAATTGTACACTCACTTGTTCTCTAACTTGTTCATCACTGTCTTCGTCTCTGGCCATGTTCTCTAGTTTCCACTTGAACATTGCATACGTGAGTGTTGTGTTGTCTGGACATTTGGTCATGTTGCCTGTACTGTTCTGTTGTTTCAATTGTCTGCATCCATTACTGCGATGCTTGTTGCACTTTGTATATTTTGATTTCCATATCATGTTCACTGATGTCTGTAGCTTCTCGAGTCTTGTTCAAGTCACTTGTATACTTAGCATTGCATTTGTGTTGACTCTGTTAGCTTTGGGTTTCACTGATCAGTAATTGTACATGTTGAGTCTCGTGACATTGTCTCATTTGCTCTGCTTCATCATGTCACTTGATCTTTTGCACTGTTTCTTCATTTAGTCTGATTTCAATACTTGCATCACTGTTTGTAGCTCAATCAAGTGTTGCATTGTTGATACTCTTTGAGTTGCAGTGTTTCACCATACTTTAGTTCGATTTTGATCTGGTATGTTTGTATACTTACCACTGACTTGTGTCTGCACTGTGTATAGTCATGATGTTGTGCACTGATTCTTCACTGAACTATTCACTGACATGTTTGGTTGAGACTTGTTGGTTTATGTCTGCATCTTCACCTGGTTGTTGCATTCCTCTCTTGTATCATTGGTGTCTTTGTGGTCTTGTGGCTGCATATGTACATGCTTCGAGTTGTGTTTATTCGCTTGACCCTTGCTTAGTTGTAGCTGAACAGTTCATATTGCTGTTGACATGCCTTGTACTTGTAGTTGTATTCACTGTTGTAGTTGGGGCTGCTGGTTTTGTTGTACACTGCTGCTTGAGTGCCAGTTTACCTTGTATCTTTGTGCATCGTTGTAGTTGGTGGTCTTACACGATTGTCTTTACTGCTGTTACCATTTTATTCAGTTCATTGCAAATTTATTTACTTGAATTAAGATTAATCCTGACTCGAGTGTTTTTGTGTTTTGCATAAAACGCTCGGGTCAGACCAAGTATTTTTACAGCTTGAAGATTTTCATGCAGCGAAGTTAGAGAGAGGGGGATTAAAGCTTTACTTCAGTTTTCAGCATTTCTTTTGTACTTTAAAAAGATATATATATATATATATATATATATATAGATAATTATTCCGCTGTATTAAAATCTGATTCATTGTATAAAACTCTGATGTATAAAAGAAAAATTATTTATGAGAAATATATGATTGTTCTGTGATTTTGTGACTGATTCTGTTTAAATTACATAAACTAAATAACAATCCGTTATTTTGAACGTTTCTAGTTGGTTTAATTACCGACTAGAGGCGGTCAGAGCGGTGGGTCGTTTTAAATTCATTGAAAGCCAATGTAATTAGAAGTTGAATAATTGAATGAAAATCAATTTAATATAAACCAATTGGAATTAAAAGTGTTGGACCAAATTGAATGTAAATTGAATAATTTGGTTATGTTAAATAAACATTGGTTGTTAGTTGATTGTTAATTAATTGTATATAAATTCAATAAGTGTTAATGAAAGTGAATTAGCGAAATTGGAAGCTAAAGAAATTGAATCCAACTTGGAAGAAAATGAACTTAAATGGAATTGAAATTCGATTTGGAAATGAACCAACTAGAATGTAAATTAGTGAATGCAAACTAATTGAAATTGGATATGAATAAATATTGATAAAATCCAATGTTAATGAGTAAATTGGAAAACCAATTCAATAAATGTTAATGAGAAGTAAATTTATATTGATTTGGTAGTTGCATTTATTGCTTTTGTTGCATTTGTTGATTGAATGCATTGCTATATTGGCACATGTAGTTATTATGTTTCTATATATTGTATATTGATGTTACTTTCATATATGCATGTTTCACATGGTTTTTTGAGTGTTTAGTAGGTGCGGATTGCGCTTGCTTCGCATTTGGAGCTCGCTTTTGTGCTATATGTAACGTACGCGGATTTTCGTTGCCGAAAAACCGAATAGTTATGGGTTTAAGAAAGAAGAAAGAAAGAAAAGAAAAAGAAAAAGATAGAAAATTTAGATAGGGAAAAGAAAATAGAAATTAGAGAGAATAGAAAATAAGGAGAATGGAACAGAATTTTAAAATAGAGAGAAGAGAAGATAGGAAATTTTAAAAATAGAAGAAATAGAAAGAAAAAGAGAATAGAGGAAAAGAGAAAAACAGAAGAAAATAGGACGGACAGAACACAACAGAATCACATCAGAATCTCACAATTCGCAGCGGAACAACATATAATAATAAATGAATAATCTTTAAATAAAGAACTATATCAGTTATTACATTTTATACATTACATTACATCATATCATCAGAGTGTACAACAACAAACAAACAGCGGAAAAAGAAATACTATATAAACTAGTAATACGCCATGCCATCCAGCTTGCCTCCTGCAACTCCAGAATATCCAGAATACCCTGATAAACCTTACTCTTAACCGCCCGTGTGAAATTGGTGGGCACCCAGAGTTTAGGAAGGAAAACAATAAACTCCAAGTCAGTCATGTGACTGGTGTGGGAACTCAAAACAGTTTATTTATCTTTAAAATCCAAAACAGAGAGATATTTTTAAAGTCAATTCGCAATGCTTTTAAAAATGAGACTACCATAAGACCTCCTGCCACACACACAATGCAAACGCAGACTTGGAGAAGATTTCTCCTTATGATAGTCAAACATGCTTGATACGCATTTAAAAAGAACATTTGATATTATTACTAGTGCATAGTGTAGAAAATTCATTTCGAAAGTAGAATATAAATCTTAGCCAGCATAGGTACCATTATATTATGCCTACTAATAGCTACCATATTAGATGGCAGGTTCTACAACTAAAACCGTACAAGTTTCGTATTGTTTCTTTGGATTTCCAACAAATGGTCAGGCCAAGGAACTTCCCATTGCCACATGAGAATGCCTCTGGAAAGACATCCCCGAGAACCAAACCGGAACTCTGCCAACACAAGGCCGGGTTACCCCTAACTGGGTAACTACTGACACGAGCACGCCATTCCCTGATCGTAAACGACCTTTCTCACGGGATCCCGAAAACCAACAACCACAAAGTAATAAATTCGTAGTAACCACATAGGTTAAATATCTGGGCTCCATACCATGATACAACCTCTATCCAGAAGGAAATGTACATACCCTAAAGGGTGCTACCCCTCATAACCTTGCCGCATCTTTCCTGTTTTGACCATTTACGGGGTGTGAGGTTCGACGAAGTCACGTCCACAAAAACATACTTTATACAAAAGCCATGCTTTGGGTCAACAAATGATCAACACAATGATCACTAAGATAGACGATCAAATAAACGATCCTATCACAATAATCAACACAATGATCATTTCAGCAACACTCAGCATATCACATTACCAAATTGGGAATATATCGCTGATAACATTCAACTACATAACCTCTGAGCTCGTACGTCTCAGAGAAGGGTGTTAAGCTAAAAGAATAAATTCTCCGCCACCAACAGAAATATATTTGAATGAAATCGGCTTTATATCTCAACTTGTAATGTCAGACACACAATCCATACAAGTCTGTTCCGGGCTCGAACAAAACCGAAGGCACTTACAAAGAAGTCCTTGCAATCCGGATATTCACAATCCTGATCGGATTCACCATCACATATGGAGAACTCTATACCGTAGCTACTTGGTGCAGAGTAAATCGACAGGTCATCCTATCGCTCTCGCAAATACCGGGTCTTCAACACCGATCTTCAATGCAATTTATAATGACGTATCACATATTCAGAATGGGTTATACGACCCCATGGTCCTTTCCCGGTTAACCCGAATAGTGAGCGCTTATTTAAAAATAAGTGTAGCATTCACATTCAAACAAATCACATCAAATACCCATTCAAAGGGAAATACTGATAGTCGGTTATTGAACTATCACTGGATATGCACACATCACCAGATTCCAAATAATTTTCCAAATTATTTATTTCACAAAATATCTCTACAAGATATATAATTTCAATACTTCAAAAATAAATCAATATTTATTTTTAAACCAATTTCACTTTCTTTTATAAATTCCTTAGTGAATTTACATTTCACAATATTTATTGATATACGTTTTCAATTATCCATTTTCAATTTATCTTCAAAAAGATAAATCCTCAAAATATTCACTTTATATTGGAAAACATTTCCATACTTATTTATTCATAAGTAATTCACAAATTTTATTTATTTTCAACACTTGGAAAATATTCAATATACTTAAATCAAAAATAAGTATATATTTCATTCTTTAAGGAAATCATTCTCTTAAACATATTTATTTGGGCCAAAACGAATGTTACGTAAAACATCGTTACGACAACCCAAATTCACTAGTATAGGGATTCGAATTTAAAATAGATATATAAATCCCAATACTATACAAAACATTTCCTTTCGGAAATCATTTACTATAACAACAGTGTTATAGTCCATATAAATCCCAATACTATACAAAACATTTCCTTTCGGAAACCATTTACTATAACAACGGTGTTATAGTCCATCATCTCCTTCTATTTCTTGAAATGTCTATTTCAACAATAAATGTTGAAATCTATGGTTTCGAATCTCAACACATTTTAAAACATCGTTAGATCGTTTTAATTCAATTTCAATATCACATTCAAAACAATTTCTTTAACATCTTATTCACTATTCAAAAACATGAATATACTACGTTAACAATTTCATCCTTTTATTCATTTTAATTCAAAGGATTATTCACAGTCAAAAATGTGAATATAACTCCATTAATAAGTTATAACCATTTACTTATCAAAATAAGTCTTTTGCGAATTTATAAAACAACGTTTATAAATTCCATTTCTATTTATTTATAAAAACTTCCTTTAATAAATTCCTTTATTAATCCATTCCAGTTTATAACTCAATTATAAACTAAAAGTTCATATTATGAGTTAAATACTTATAAAACGATTATTTTACAAAATCGTTCTTTTAAAGACTTTCCAAATCATAAATCTTATAACTTATAAGATTGTTTATTTATCCAAAATACATTCTTTCAATATCTTTATAAATTTTATAAACCTACTGTGTATAAAATTTCATTTATAACTTCACTGTTTAAAATTTTATAAATTTCATTCAATTATGAAATTCATTTGCACTTCATTCAAACACTTATAAAAACTCGTTTTATAATGTCCATATTTCAATTTATAAATATCCATTTATAAATCTCTTAATATAAATCAATTTATATTATTCTTTAAAACGACTTTAAATTCCTTTATAATTTCCCATTCTCTTGATTTATAAAATAATCAAATTTTATAAATCCTATATTTAAACTCTTTATAATAAATTCCAAAATCTCAATTTAAACTATTTTAAAAAAATCATTAATCCATATTTCTCAAAAATCAGCTTTTAACTATATTTCACAAAAACCATAATTTTATAACTTTTAAAATTATAACGTTTATTTATTTAAAATGGATCAATTCTAAAAATATAGTATATTTTCAAAAATCACTTTATAATCATTTTAAAATCCCAAAATTTGGGTCCAATGATGCTACACACCAAATAGTCAATCACGACAACAATGATATCATATATCGATATGATAATCAATCAAATATCAAAATATCTGAAATCAAATAAATACTATTGAGGAATCCAGTTGGATCCCTCCAACCTGTTTTCCTGCATCCAAAAACATTAGCACAATACCAATTTCGCTCCAGTACGAAATTATCGCGGTATATGTTCTTATTAAATATTATCCACTTAATAACGGCGTAATAGGGTCTCATCCGCTAAACAAAAAATGCGGGAAATCAACAACTCCAATATATACATATGCCAATATATATATATTGCTACTATATATAATACCAATTTCACTGTTTATGAAATATTCGCGGTATATGTTTTTATTAAATAACATCCGCTTACTAACGGCGTAAAATGTCTATTTTAACAATCAATAGATATCAATCAACATTCAAACATGCATTCAAATATTTTAAATCTAACTATTTAAAATAAAATCGAAACTGATTCGATTGAGTGAGAAGTTCTCACCTTGATTTTATTTTCCGTTTCAGCTTTTATTTCGAATAAAATTAAACGGACGTTTAATTTTACCCAAAATTCTCACTAACTCCAAACGACTCCAAACCAACTCCATCGCGTAGTGCTCGTCCATACGATTCCAATGCAACTGGTTTCGCGCGTTTTCGACCTCGTATGAAAAAGTTATGCAGTTTTAAAGATTACACGAATTAATTTATAAACTAATTACAACATTAATTTAAATCTCTTTTACATACCCCCATCATCACCCTTCATTCCCAATCCAACGGCTCCCCCCCTTCTTCCTCATCATCACGTTTCCATCTACAGGCACAAGGCCGAACACATAAACCCAAATACGCATATTAGGGTTTGATCTTGCTCCTCGATCACTCGACTAAAACACGATCAAGATGCGCCATCACGTAGCTCTACCCCTCCACCATGCTCGGCCATAACCCTGGCCAACTCGGCCCCACCGTTCTTCTCGAATTGCGTGCGCAACCTGTAGGTGACGGCCTCCATTTGCTCCGCCTCGAGTCGACCAAACTACATCTCAACCGTACGGATCTAAAGCTCTTGATACGCTCTACGATCTTGCTGTTGAACACTTCGCGTGAATGTCGACGGATTGTGAGTGATTGAGGGAAGAAGTGGAGATAATTTCTGGCCATCCATCTGTAGGTGGCGGCTAGGGTTTATTAGGGTTTAATTTTTTTTTTTTAATTTATGAGGATGGTGGTGTCTATTTATAAAGAAAATCGAAACACTATTCATCCCGGAAATTCCGAACTCCGATTTACGCGTCGTAACCAGCGTTTCTAGGGTTTACCCCACGTTCCGGACACAATGGAACAGGTTTCGGAAGCTAATTCGGAAGTATGTGCGAGTTATGGCTGTAAACACTCAATTTAAATTAAACCGATTTAAGTCGATTTCTAGGCGTTTTAATTTGTACCGGACAAACGTTAAATCCAATTGACTTGAAATTTGAAACCTTACAATAATATCACATTATGGATCCGATGAAACTGGTTTCGTCGAAATCCGAGACTTTTTGAAAAATGGCTATTTTCACTCGTCAAATTTAAATTAAAAATAAATCGATGCGTTTCGAGCTGCCACGATCAAACGATAGCTCCGATTGACACGAAAATTGAAATCCGGTAATAACTAACTATTACGGATCCAATGGAACTGGTTTCGTTCAATTCTAAGACTGTTCAAAAATTGACTATTTTCACTAGTCGATTTAAATATTAAAATATTCAATTTTCACAAATTAACTTTTAATTCGATTTTAAAAGTTCTAAAATATCGTTCTAACTCCCGTATGATAAAATAAAATTTTACAAATCATTTTCAATCATATTTAACTATATTTTCAATTATTTCCATAATTTAACGTATTAAATTATCGATTTAATAATCCAATTAAATCCAAAAATTCAAATAAAAATTTATTTGACTTATAAATTCACTTATTAATATTTAAAATTAATTAAATATTCAAATTTTAATTTCTAAAAATCCTGGGTCGTTACAATCTTCCCCCCTTAAAAGAATTTCGTCCTCGAAATTAACAAGTAAGAAAAGTTACAGAATCTATTAATTTTCCATAATTCATAGTTAAACTTCTTACAATAACTTACTAAGTTTTCAAATCATACTTAGTTATCTTTTCAAAAACAATTACTATTGTTTAACTTTCAATTTCAAATCAAAGTTAAAGTTTTCAAAATTTTCCAATTTTCTAAAAAAATTTTCTAACGCCTTAAATTTCCGGAAAAATTCGCCATAGTCTCCTTTGCGCGGCTCGATCCGAAAAAAAATGACAGTATATATATCACAAATATACATCTCATCAAGTAATGAGGCATCCCGAAGGGAAAAAAGTGTAAAAGTACTGTATTTAATCCGAGATATGTACCTTATATTTTATTAGCAAGCATATACGGCTAATATAGCGCGAAAGCGAGCTCCAAATGCGAAGCAAACGCGATCCGCACCTACTAAACACTCAACAAACATCATGAGAACATGCATATATGACAATAATCTCAATATACAACATATAGTAACATAATAACTATATATGTCAACATAGCAAATGAAACAAAACAACAAATGCAAACATCAACCAACTATCATTCAACAAATTCATAATCAATATATATTCATTTATATTCTCATTAATATTCAATGAAATAGTTTTCAATTTAATCACATTTGATTCATTAACAGTGGATGTTCTTACTAACATTCATTCTCAATTAGTTTATATTCACTAATTCATATTCAAGTTGGTTCACTTCCAATTCAAATTCAATCTACTTTAGCTTCCAATTTCATTAACACTTAATGAATTATATACAATCAACTAACAATCATATAACAACCAAAGTATATCTATCACAACCAAATTCCTTTGCTTACAATTGGTTTAATTTAATTGATTTTCATTCAACTATTCAACTTTCTAATAACATTAGATTTTAATGAATTAACACTTATATTCATTATTTCATATCAACTTAATTCCATATCACTTAAGTTACATTCCATTTAACTTTAAATTCACTTTTACTTACAACTCATATTCATAAATATACATATAGTTTCACTTCTTATATATATAAGTTTTATTTCACAATTGTAAATCACTTTAATTATAATCCAATTCTTATAATTCATTTGCTTATACAATTATTCTTTTATTTAGATTATTCAAACAACTTATTCAATAACCAAACAATCAACTTATATACACTTTAATAATTTTGAAAAATTATTTCTTCATATATAAAATATAATCAAGGTAAAATTATTTCATTTACCCAATTTAAAACAATATTATGTCGGTTTATCTTGTTTAAGAGTTTAGAAACTCCTATCTACGATAGTTAGCTAGACTAGATCGACTGGAATCTATAAACAATCAACCGATAAGTCAACACAATATAAAACAATTTTATATTCACTAACAAATACGCTCTCATAGCTATTATTACACTCAAATTCATTCTAGAGTACCGCTGACTCTATCTCTAATGAATTATACCCAACAGAACCATGGTTGTCGCTTAACCATAAGCTCTGATACCAAATGTAACGTACGCGGATTTTCGTTGCCGAAAAACCGAATAGTTATGGGTTTAAGAAAGAAGAAAGAAAGAAAAGAAAAAGAAAACGATAGAAAATTTAGATAGGGAAAAGAAAATAGAAATTAGAGAGAATAGAAAATAAGGAGAATAGAACAGAATTTTAAAATAGAGAGAAGAGAAGATAGGAAATTTTAAAAATAGAAGAAATAGAAAGAAAAAGAGAATAGAGGAAAAGAGAAAAACAGAAGAAAATAGGACGGACAGAACACAACAGAATCACATCAGAATCTCACAATTCACAGCGGAACAACATATAATAATAAATGAATAATCTTTAAATAAAGAACTATATCAGTTATTACATTTTATACATTACATTACATCATATCATCAGAGTGTACAACAACAAACAAACAGCGGAAAAAGAAATACTATATAAACTAGTAATACGCCATGCCATCCAGCTTGCCTCCTGCAACTCCAGAATATCCAGAATATCCTGATAAACCTTACTCTTAACTGCCCGTGTGAAATTGGTGGGCACCCAGAGTTTAGGAAGGAAAACAATAAACTCCAAGTCAGTCATGTGACTGGTGTGGGAACTCAAAACAGTTTATTTATCTTTAAAATCCAAAACAGAGAGATATTTTTAAAGTCAATTCGCAATGCTTTTAAAAATGAGACTACCATAAGACCTCCTGCCACACACACAATGCAAACGCAGACTTGGAGAAGATTTCTCCTTATGATAGTCAAACATGCTTGATACGCATTTAAAAAGAACATTTGATATTATTACTAGTGCATAGTGTAGAAAATTCATTTCGAAAGTAGAATATAAATCTTAGCCAGCATAGGTACCATTATATTATGCCTACTAATAGCTACCATAATAGATGGCAGGTTCTACAACTAAAACCGTACAAGTTTCGTATTGTTTCTTTGGATTTCCAACAAATGGTCAGGCCAAGGAACTTCCCATTGCCACATGAGAATGCCTCTGGAAAGACATCCCCGAGAACCAAACCGGAACTCTGCCAACACAAGGCCGGGTTACCCCTAACTGGGTAACTACTGACACGAGCACGCCATTCCCCGATCGTAAACGACCTTTCTCACGGGATCCCGAAAACCAACAACCACAAAGTAATAAATTCGTAGTAACCACATAGGTTAAATATCTGGGCTCCATACCATGATACAACCTCTATCCAGAAGGAAATGTACATACCCTAAAGGGTGCTACCCCTCATAACCTTGCCGCATCTTTCCTGTTTTGACCATTTCCGGGGTGTGAGGTTCGACGAAGTCACGTCCACAAAAACATACTTTATACAAAAGCCATGCTTTGGGTCAACAAATGATCAACACAATGATCACTAAGATAGACGATCAAATAAACGATCCTATCACAATAATCAACACAATGATCATTTCAGCAACACTCAGCATATCACATTACCAAATTGGGAATATATCGCTGATAACATTCAACTACATAACCTCTGAGCTCGTACGTCTCAGAGAAGGGTGTTAAGCTAAAAGAATAAATTCTCTGCCACCAACAGAAATATATTTGAATGAAATCGGCTTTATATCTCAACTTGTAATGTCAGACACACAATCCATACAAGTCTGTTCCGGGCTCGAACAAAACTGAAGGCACTTACAAAGAAGTCCTTGCAATCCGGATATTCACAATCCTGATCGGATTCACCATCACATATGGAGAACTCTATACCGTAGCTACTCGGTGCAGAGTAAATCGACAGGTCATCCTGTCGCTCTCGCAAATACCGGGTCTTCAACACCGATCTTCAATGCAATTTATAACGACGTATCACATATTCGGAATGGGTTATACGACCCCATGGTCCTTTCCCGGTTAACCCGAATAGTGAGCGCTTATTTAAAAATAAGTGTAGCATTCACATTCAAACAAATCACATCAAATACCCATTCAAAGGGAAATACTGATAGTCGGTTATTGAACTATCACTGGATATGCACACATCACCAGATTCCAAATAATTTTCCAAATTATTTATTTCACAAAATATCTCTACAAGATATATAATTTCAATACTTCAAAAATAAATCAATATTTATTTTTAAACCAATTTCACTTTCTTTTATAAATTCCTTAGTGAATTTACATTTCACAATATTTATTGATATACGTTTTCAATTATCCATTTTCAATTTATCTTCAAAAAGATAAATCCTTAAAATATTCACTTTATATTGGAAAACATTTCCATACTTATTTATTCATAAGTAATTCACAAATTTTATTTATTTTCAACACTTGGAAAATATTCAATATACTTAAATCAAAAATAAGTATATATTTCATTCTTTAAGGAAATCATTCTCTTAAACATATTTATTTGGGCCAAAACGAATGTTACGTAAAACATCGTTACGACAACCCAAATTCACTAGTATAGGGATTCGAATTTAAAATAGATGTATAAATCCCAATACTATACAAAACATTTCCTTTCGGAAATCATTTACTATAACAACAGTGTTATAGTCCATATAAATCCCAATACTATACAAAACATTTCCTTTCGGAAATCATTTACTATAACAACGGTGTTATAGTCCATCATCTCCTTCTATTTCTTGAAACGTCTATTTCAACAATAAATGTTGAAATCAATGGTTTCGAATCTCAACACATTTTAAAACATTGTTAGATCGTTTTAATTCAATTTCAATATCACATTCAAAACAATTTCTTTAACATCTTATTCACTATTCAAAAACATGAATATACTACGTTAACAATTTCATCCTTTTATTCATTTTAATTCAAAGGATTATTCACAGTCAAAAATGTGAATATAACTCCATTAATAAGTTATAACCATTTACTTATCAAAATAAGTCTTTTGCGAATTTATAAAACAACGTTTATAAATTCCATTTCTATTTATTTATAAAAACTTCCTTTAATAAATTCCTTTATTAATCCATTCCAGTTTATAACTCAATTATAAACTAAAAGTTCATATTATGAGTTAAATACTTATAAAACGATTATTTTACAAAATCGTTCTTTTAAAGAATTTCCAAATCATAAATCTTATAACTTATAAGATTGTTTATTTATCCAAAATACATTCTTTCAATATCTTTATAAATTTTATAAACCTACTGTGTATAAAATTTCATTTATAACTTCACTGTTTAAAATTCTATAAATTTCATTCAATTATGAAATTCATTTTCACTTCATTCAAACACTTATAAAAACTCGTTTTATAATGTCCATATTTCAATTTATAAATATCCATTTATAAATCTCTTAATATAAATCAATTTATATTATTCTTTAAAACGACTTTAAATTCCTTTATAATTTCCCATTCTCTTGATTTATAAAATAATCAAATTTTATAAATCCTATATTTAAACTCTTTATAATAAATTCCAAAATCTCAATTTAAACTATTTTAAAAAAATCATTAATCCATATTTCTCAAAAATCAGCTTTTAACTATATTTCACAAAAACCATAATTTTATAACTTTTAAAATTATAACGTTTATTTATTTAAAATGGATCAATTCTAAAAATATAGTATATTTTCAAAAATCACTTTATAATCATTTTAAAATCCCAAAATTTGGGTCCAATGATGCTACACACCAAATAGTCAATCACGACAACAACGATATCATATATCGATATGATAATCAATCAAATATCAAAATATCTGAAATCAAATAAATACTATTGAGGAATCTAGTTGGATCCCTCCAAACTGTTTTCCTGCATCCAAAAACATTAGCACAATACCAATTTCGCTCCAGTACGAAATTATCGCGGTATATGTTCTTATTAAATATTATCCGCTTAATAACGGCGTAATAGGGTCTCATCCGCTAAACAAAAAATGCGGGAAATCAACAACTCCAATATATACATATGCCAATATATATATATATTGCTACTATATATAATACCAATTTCACTGTTTATGAAATATTCGCGGTATATGTTTTTATTAAATAACATCCGCTTACTAACGGCGTAAAATGTCTATTTTAACAATCAATAGATATCAATCAACATTCAAATATTTTAAATCTAACTATTTAAAATAAAATCGAAACTGATTCGATTGAGTGAGAAGTTCTCACCTTGATTTTATTTTCCGTTTCAGCTTTTATTTCGAATAAAATTAAACGGACGTTTAATTTTAACCAAAATTCTCACTAACTCCAAACGACTCCAAACCAACTCCATCGCGTAGTGCTCGTCCATACAATTCCAACGCAACTGGTTTCGCGCGTTTTCGACCTCGTATGAAAAAGTTATGCAGTTTTAAAGATTACACGAATTAATTTATAAACTAATTACAACATTAATTTAAATCTCTTTTACATACCCCCATCATCACCCTTCATTCCCAATCCAACGGCTCCCCCCCTTCTTCCTCATCATCACGTTTCCATCTACAGGCACAAGGCCGAACACATAAACCCAAATACGCATATTAGGGTTTGATCTTGCTCCTCGATCACTCGACTAAAAGACGATCAAGATGCGCCATCACGTAGCTCTACCCCTCCACCATGCTCGGCCATAACCCTGACCAACTCGGCCCCACCGTTCTTCTCGAGTTGCGTGCGCAACCTGTAGGTGACGGCCTCCATTTTCTCCGCCTCGAGTCGACCAAACTACATCTCAACCGTACGGATCTAAAGCTCTTGATACGCTCTACGATCTTGCTGTTGAACACTTCGCGTGAATGTCGACGGATTGTGAGTGATTGAGGGAAGAAGTGGAGATAATTTCTGGCCATCCATCTGTAGGTGGCGGCTAGGGTTTATTAGGGTTTAATTTTTTTTTTTTAATTTATGAGGATGGTGGTGTCTATTTATAAAGAAAATCGAAACACTATTCATCCCGGAAATTCCGAACTCCGATTTACGCGTCGTAACCAGCGTTTCTAGGGTTTACCCCATGTTCCGGACACAATGGAACAGGTTTCGGAAGCTAATTCGGAAGTATGTGCGAGTTATGGCTGTAAACGCTCAATTTAAATTAAACCGATTTAAGTCGATTTCTAGGCGTTTTAATTTGTACCGGACAAACGGTAAATCCAATTGACTTGAAATTTGAAACCTTACAATAATATCACATTACGGATCCGATGAAACTAGTTTCGTCGAAATCCGAGACTTTTTGAAAAATGGCTATTTTCACTCGTCAAATTTAAATTAAAAATAAATCGATGCGTTTCGAGCTGCCACGATCAAACGATAGCTCCGATTGACACGAAAATTGAAATCCGGTAATAACTAACTATTACGGATCCAATGGAACTGGTTTCGTTCAATTCTGAGACTGTTCAAAAATTGACTATTTTCACTAGTCGATTTAAATATTAAAATATTCAATTTTCACAAATTAACTTTTAATTCGATTTTAAAAGTTCTAAAATATCGTTCTAACTCCCATATGATAAAATAAAATTTTACAAATCATTTTCAATCATATTTAACTATATTTGTTATCCCATTTTTTGGACAAAACTGGAATATCAATGTTGTGTGCGTTTCCACCACGACCGGAATAAGAAGAAGCAAGCAAGCGTACATAAGTCAGGAATTTCACTCATGATTCAAGCGCAAAAGTTCATTCGGCGAAACCATACAAGAACCCATTCGGCACTCATCCCATTCGGCATGCCCTGGTTCATCCGGCATCTCCAACACACAAGCCCATTCGGCATTCCCATTCGGCTCTCCCATTCGGCATTCCCAACATGATCCATTCGGTGGTACCGAACCAACGTGCCTCCATGCTCCTCTATAACCGAACCAAGCCACCTTCCATCCACTACCGATCCAACATTACCGAGCCTTGCTACCACCGAACCAGTTCCCTCTCCTCCATCACCGGACCACACTCCACTCAACCAACAACCGGACCAACCTACCACCGGTCCAACCATCCAACAACTACCGAACCAAACTCCAACCTCTCCAAGTATGACCGAATGAAGCTTCGCCGAACCAGAATTGCCAGTCCAGATTGCTTCAGCCCGGGCCCACCAGCAGCTATATCCATCCAAGACCCCTGCCCCTTACCTCACTCTATAAATAGAGGGGCAGGGGTACAACAATGGGGGACAAGTTTGAGAGCTCAAACCTGGAAGGAACTTTCAAACAACTTTCATACACTTGTACTACAAGCTTTGTACTTGTAATCGGATTGGAAAAGGAGAATAACATATAAAGTGGACGTAGGCACACTTTGGCCGAACCACTATAAATCTGTGTGTCTTTTACAGTTTAGCCCCTACTTTTTACGTATTTGCATACACCACCTAAATCAATGCGAACAACATAAAATCAACTAATTCATACGACTTGGAGTTGTTTGATCATCTTTTTGTGCAAACATATTTGGGTTATTTGCTGAGATCTGTAATTTGTGTTTGAATATCGCTGAATTATATTCATACACTGGTGCTTTCACGACTTTGGGTGTTTGCGGCCATTTTTTACGCAAACATTTTGGTGCTTTCACTGAGAGGAACCAGCTTCCGCTACACGGACAGAAGTTGAATTTGAAAATCTAAGAGTTCAGATCTAAGAGTTATGACGAGACAAACAAGTAAAAGGCAAAGGCCAGAGAGAAGTGAACACCAAGGAAGTCAAGAGGCTTCCTCAGGAGGGAATCAAGCGTCGATCTTCATCACTAGGGATGAGATGGAGGTCATGATGAGAAGGCAAGAAGAGATGATCCAGAACTTACTTCAACAAATTGGGCAAATTGGAGCACAGATCCAAGGAGCGGCTGGAATTCAGAACGGAGCAGGACCATCTGGTGCAGCACCAGAGCTAGGGGGCACTCACGCAGAGCATGTTGATCCGACCCCGGGAAGTGAGATAGGGGCATCCGAGCCACCTGGTAGCAATAGAGGAATGAACGCTCAGCCAAGGAGGCATACACATGGAAACTCCCGCGGACTTGGGGGGCAGGTCGAAGACAGTGAACGAGAACTACAACTTGGAAACAACGACAGATTAGCAGAGATGGTTAGAAGAGCTATGAGAGGCGGTTTAGTAAACGGAGACTTGGAAGATGTAAACAGGAGTCCTTTTTCTTCTGCGATTAGGACGGCTAGGAACCCACCAGAATTCAAGCTACCATCATTGGACATGTACAACGGGAAAACAGACCCCACGGTCCATCTAACGAAGTATATGAGACATATGGAAGTGCTGGGGGCATCAGAGGAGGTTATGGCCCGGTGCTTTCCACTGTATTTGACGGACATTGCAGCGTTATGGTTTAGGCAACTGGAGAGCGGCTCCATAGGAACATGGGCAGATTTAACTGAGAGATTCATGAGGCAATTCAGGGTTCATATTGCGAGACCCAAGAATGTGATGACTTTGGCAACCTTGAAACAGAAAACTGGAGAGACTTTGAGGAGCTTTCTAACGCGATTTAATGCTGCAGCAGCATCAGTGGATCGACCAGATCCAGCTATGGTCATGATGGCAGCTGTATCTGGAATAGCTGGCAATACCGAGTTCAAGAATTCATTAACCAAGGATCCGCCTATGAATCTGGGAGAGTTCTATCATGAGGCTGAAAAGTTTCTGCGTCTGGAAGATGCTAGTGCAGAAAGAGAGGAGGAAGATGACGTTTACACAATTAAGAGCGGAAACCCACCTGGAAAGGGTGCGGAGACTAGCAAAGGAAAAAGAAAGGCTGAGGATAATGATGACAGGACAAAGTGGCTACGAAGAGAACCACGCTTCACCACCCATTCAGAGCTGAATGAGAGTTTGGAACGGATTTATCAGGATACCAAGGGGCAGGTTCCGTATCGTAAACCAATGCGAAGGGATCCAACCTCTGACGAAAGAAAATCAGATAAGTTTTGTGTATTTCATGAATTGAATGGTCATAACACTAATGATTGCAGGCATTTGAAGGACGAGGTAGAAGGGCATATCAGGAACGGTATGCTCCTTCAGTATGTGAGGAGGCGAACTCCAGCGGTGGAGCCAGAGCGACCGCCCTCTACGTCAGCTAGAGGTGACCCTAGATCGGGGCACCATTTGATTATCCCTTGATTGCTTGATTAAAATAACGATGAATAGGTCGTAAGCTTCCACTAACGCAATTAAATCATTTACACATGTACGAGATCGCGAACGATCTCCAGGCATGCTCTGAATGATCATTGACTGCTTCGGAGTGGGAACTTACACTTTGACATCCTTGCTTTGCTTTTGTTTCGATTTGAACATTTGAACTCTTCCTGTTTGGACATTTCTGCTGTAAGGTACTATTGCTTTAACATTTACAATTCTATGAAAAAATTATTTACTTGTATGCCCGTTGGATCGCGAACGGTCCACGAGCACCTATTGCATGGCAACGAACTGCCGAAGTCTTTGATTCAAAAACTCCCCCAAACAATAACTCCAACACTGATAATATTAAGTCCCCCCCGGGCACACTCATTCGCCTCGAACGGCACCCGACTTCGAACAGTCACAATTCGCCTCGAACGGCACCCGACTTCGAACAGTCACAACTCGCCTCGAACGGCACCCGACTTCGAACAGTCACAACTCGCCTCGAACGGCACCCGATCGCGAACGATCATAACTCGCCTCGAACGGCACAACTCGCCTCGAACGGCACAACTCGCCTCGAACGGCATAACTCACCTTACCTCAAATGGCTCGATCGCGAACGGTCGTCATTTGAGGTCCGCCACCTGATCACTAACTGTTACACCTTACCTCAAATGGCTTGATCGCGAACGGTCGTCATTTGAGGACCGCCACTTGACCGCACACTGTCGCACTTTACCTCGAATGACTCGATCACGAACGATCGTCATTTGAAGTTAAGCGCTTGACCTTGAACGGTCCTCACTCGACCGCGCACTGTCGCACTTTACCTCGAATGACTCGATCCCGAACGATCGTCATTTGAAGTAAAGCGCTTGACCTTGAACGGTCACATTTCACCGCAGATGACTCGATCCCGAATGATCGACGCATGGATTTACGCGCTTGACCGCGCAGGGTCGCACTTCACCTCGAATGACTCGATCGCGAACGGTCGTCATTTGAAGTTAGGCGCTTGACCATGAATGGCCGCGCTTCATCCCGAATAGCTCGATCCCGAACGGTCGTCATTTGGGGCCATATAAACTATCAAGCTCTTTTCAGGTTGTCAACAGGATACGAACATCCAGCTCATGGCATTGCAAAACACGCCTTCCTACCGCAAGGACATCAACAGGATACGAACATCCAGCTCATGGCATTACAAAACACGCCTTCCTACCGCAAGGCATATTTTGGGGGGCAAAGTGTTATCCCATTTTTTGGACAAAACTGGAATATCAATGTTGTGTGCGTTTCCACCACGACCGGAATAAGAAGAAGCAAGCAAGCGTACATAAGTCAGGAATTTCACTCATGATTCAAGCGCAAAAGTTCATTCGGCGAAACCATACAAGAACCCATTCGGCACTCATCCCATTCGGCATGCCCTGGTTCATCCGGCATCTCCAACACACAAGCCCATTCGGCATTCCCATTCGGCTCTCCCATTCGGCATTCCCAACATGATCCATTCGGTGGTACCGAACCAACGTGCCTCCATGCTCCTCTATAACCGAACCAAGCCACCTTCCATCCACTACCGATCCAACATTACCGAGCCTTGCTACCACCGAACCAGTTCCCTCTCCTCCATCACCGGACCACACTCCACTCAACCAACAACCGGACCAACCTACCACCGGTCCAACCATCCAACAACTACCGAACCAAACTCCAACCTCTCCAAGTATGACCGAATGAAGCTTCGCCGAACCAGAATTGCCAGTCCAGATTGCTTCAGCCCGGGCCCACCAGCAGCTATATCCATCCAAGACCCCTGCCCCTTACCTCACTCTATAAATAGAGGGGCAGGGGTACAACAATGGGGGACAAGTTTGAGAGCTCAAACCTGGAAGGAACTTTCAAACAACTTTCATACACTTGTACTACAAGCTTTGTACTTGTAATCGGATTGGAAAAGGAGAATAACATATAAAGTGGACGTAGGCACACTTTGGCCGAACCACTATAAATCTGTGTGTCTTTTACAGTTTAGCCCCTACTTTTTACGTATTTGCATACACCACCTAAATCAATGCGAACAACATAAAATCAACTAATTCATACGACTTGGAGTTGTTTGATCATCTTTTTGTGCAAACATATTTGGGTTATTTGCTGAGATCTGTAATTTGTGTTTGAATATCGCTGAATTATATTCATACACTGGTGCTTTCACGACTTTGGGTGTTTGCGGCCATTTTTTACGCAAACAATATTTTCAATTATTTCCATAATTTAACGTATTAAATTATCGATTTAATAATCCAATTAAATCCAAAAATTCAAATAAAAATTTATTTGACTTATAAATTCACTTATTAATATTTAAAATTAATTAAATATTCAAATTTTAATTTCTAAAAATCCTGGGTCGTTACACTATATTAGCCGTTATATGCTCGCTAATAATAAAGAAGGTACATATCTCGGATTACATACCGTACTTTTACACTTTTTTCCCTGTGGGATGCCTCATCACCTGATGAGATGTATATTTGTGATATATATACTGTCATTTTTTTCGGATCGAGCCGCGCAAAGGAGACTCTGGCGAATTTTTTCGAAAATTTAAGGCGTTTGAATATTTTTGAAAAAATTGGAATTTTTTTTGAAAGCTAAGTTTGGATTTGGAAACTTAGTAAAGATTTTGTAAGAATTTTAACTATGCATTTTAGGAAAGTTAAACACTTAAGAGATTTGAAAAATCTAAATTGAATGGTTTGTTTTGGGAAAGTTAATGGATTCTATAACTTTTTCTTACTTGGTAATTTCGAGGACGAAATTTTTTTAAGGGGGAAGTATGTAACGACCCAGAATTTCTATTAATTAAAATTTGTATATTTAATTTATTTTAAATATTAGTAAGTGAAATTTATAAGTCGAATAATTTTATTTCGAATAATTGGATTTAATTGGATAATTAAATCAATAATTTAATAGTTGAAATCACAGAAATAATTGATAATTGGGTTTAAAATGATTGAAAATGATTTGTAAAATTTTATTTAATCATATTGGAGTTAGAATGATATTTTAGAACTTTTAAAATCGAATTAAAAGTTAATTTGTGAAAATTGAATATTTCAATATTTAAATTGACGAGTTAAAATAGCCATTTTTCAAATAGTCTCGGATTTCGACGAAACCAATTCATCGGATCCGTAATGTGATATTATTGTATGGTTTCAAATTTCAAGTCAATCGGATTTACCGTTTGTCCGGGGCAAGCCAAAACGCCTAGAAATTAGTTTAAATCGGTTTAATTTAAAATCGATCGTTTATTGCCGTAACTCGCACAGATGATCGAATTAGCCTCCGAAACACGTTCCATTGTGTTCGGAACATGGGGTAAACCTTAGAAACGCCAACCGGCACACTTCGTTTGGAGTTCGGAAAAATCTGGGATGAATAGTGTCGCGTATTTTTCTATAAAAGGCCACAAACATTCATTATTTTCACAAATTTATCAAAACCCTAACCCTAAATGTCTCAGCCGCCTCCAATAAACATCAATGGCCGAAACTATCTCTTCTTCTCCCTCAAATTTCTTGCAATCCATCAGTTATTAGCCAAAGTTTTCAACTAGAGAAGTGTAGAGCATCGAGAGTACTTCGATATCAACGGTTGTGATTGGATTTGGAGCGATGAACTGGGAGCTAAGGGGTCGCGTCGGCACGTAGTTCGTGCACGTTTTCTGGAGCCTAGGGATGGCCGAGCTCCACCATACTTCGGCTAGAGGTGGCATTCGTGATGAGCTTCGAAACCATGGTCATTGATCGTTGCAAAGATGATCGTATATGCCGCGAGATTTAGGGTTTAGGGAGGCTAAATGGGTTTCTTCGGTTGCGTGATAATCTTGAGGGAGGGAGAAGGAAAGAAGAGCAGCCCTGATTGAAGGAGCTTGAAATCAACGGCTCTAATTTGTTGAGGTTGAAAATTATAAAAGGAGTTGTAAATTGTTTATATTATAAATGTGTACGAACTTCTAAAAATCATAACTTTGTTATACGAGGTCGGAAATGCACGAAACTAATTGCGTTGGCTTCGTTTTGTCAAGCACTACGCAATGGAGCAGGTTTGGAGTCGTTTGGAGATAGTGAGAATTTTGGGTAAAATTAGACGCTTGTTTAATTTTATTCGAAATAAACGCTGAAACTGAATTGAAAGTAAGGTGAGAACTTCTCACTCAATCGAAATTGTTCGATGTTAATTTTAAATATTTATATTTAAAATTCTTGATTGTATGTTTGAATGATGATTGTTATCTATTTATTGTTAAAATAGACATTATGCGCCGTTAGTAAACGGATGTTATTTATTAAAAACATATACCGCGATAATTCTAACTTGTATGGAATTGGTATTATATATGTACTTGGAGTTTATTTTCCCGCATTATATAGCGGATGAGACCCTATTGCGCCGTCTATTAAGCGGATAATATTTTTATAAATCCCATATACCGCGATAATTCCGTACTGGAACGGAATTAGTATTGTGCTAACATCTTTGGATGCAGGGAAACAGGTTGGAGGGATCCAAATGGATTCCTCAATTATATTGATTTATTTATAGATATTGTGATATTTGTTGATTATCATATCGATATATGATATTTGGATGTCGTGATTAACTATTTGGTGCTATTGCATCATCGGATCCATTTTTGAAGTTTTAAAATAATGATTTTGATTTTAAAAAAGAATTTTTAAAGTGATTTTTGAAAGTATACGTTTTATTAAATTTTGAATTGTTAAAATAAATAAACGTTATAAGTTTATTGTTATAAAAGTTATATTTTTGGAAAATAGTACTTAAGTATGATTTTAGAGTTATATAAGTTTTAAATAGCGTTTTGTAAATTATTAAAAGGGTTAGTTTATTTAAATTGAGGCTTTTGAATTATTATAAACGGTTTATATAAAATATTTCTAAGATTAATATTTATAAATTAAAAATATGGGAATTGTGAAACGAGTTTTATTAAGTGTTAAAATGAAGTATAAATGGATTTCAGAAGTGAATAAAAATTTATAGGTTTATAAATTGTGAAGTTATGAAATGAATAGACTTTGTAAAATACAAGATTTATAAATAATTAACTTATAAATCGGATTTTGGGTATAAAGTTGAGTTATAAATTGAATTGATTTGTAAAAAGGGATTTTGTATAATTGAAGTTTTTATAAATAGAAATAGAATTTATAAACATCGTTTATAAATCCGAAATCAATTAAATTTGATAAATTTAATATAGAAAGTTATTAAAGGAGATATATTCGCGATTTCGGATAGAGAATTATCCTTGAAATAAAATGTGTAGAAAATATTGAATTTGGTTAGTGAAGTATATTCACGATTTTGGACAGTGAATATATTATTAAAGAAAATGGACATGTTTTTGGGGAAGTGGTATTATAAAATGAATTTAATTGTTTTAAAGATGTTTTAAAATGGATTAACTATAGAAACCATAGATTTCAACATTTATTGTTGAAATAGACGTTTTCGAGAAATAGAAGGAAATAGTGGACTATAACACTGTTGTTATAGTAAATGATTTCCGAAAGGAAATGTTTATATAGTATTGGGATTTAAATATCTATTTTAAGTTCGAATCCCTATACTAGTGATTTTGGGTCGTCGTAATGATGTTTTACGCAACATTCGTTTTGACCCAAATAAATATGTTTAAGTGAATGTTTTCCTTAAAGAATGAAATCTATACTTAACTGCGAAATAAGTATATTGAATATTTTCCAAGTGTTGAAAATAAATAGATTTGTGAATTACTTATTAATAAATAAGTATGGAAATGTTTTTCCAATGTGAAATGAAACGTTTTGAGAATTTATCTTTTTGAAAATAAATTGAAAATGAATAATTGAAATCGTATATTCATAAATATTTTGGAATGTAAATTCACTATGGAATTTATAAATGAAAAGGGGAATTTGTTTAAAAATAAACGTTGATTTATTTTTGAAGTGTGGGGATAAATTTACGGATTTGGAACGTAAATATAAGTAAATCGGTATGGATTTATTTAATTGGTTTAAATGAACCATTTTGAAATGAAAGTATTTTCGCGTAAGGAAAATGATTGAATTTATTTTCAAGGTGGAAAAGGTGAAAAGTGATTTGAAAATTTGTTTTCAAAAGGTTGAAGTATGAAAATTATATATCTAGTAAAGATATTTTGGAAAGTAAATAATTTGGGAAATTATTTGGAACTTGGTGATGTTGAACACGCCTATCGATAGTTAAATAATCCGACTATCAATATTTACCTTTAATAGGTATTTGTTGTGATTGCTTGAATTTGAATGCCACACTTATTTTTGAATAAGCGCTCACTATTCGGGTTAGCCGGGAAAGGACATTGGGGTCATATAACCCATTCCGAATATGTGATACCTCATTATGAATTGCATTTGATGACCGGCGTTGAAGACCGGATATTTTTGAAAATGGAAGGATTACCGTCGAATGTTTCTGCATCGGCTGATCTCCGATATAGAAATTTAGTACCCTTTGTGAAGGGAAGTCCGGTCGTGATTAGTGAATATCCGGATTGCAAGGACTTCTTTGTAAGTGCCTTCGGTTCCGTTCGATCCCGAAACGGACTTGTATGGATGTGTGTCTGACATTACAATTTGAGACGTAGAGCTGGTTTCTATCAAATATATTTCCGTTGGTGGCGGAGAATTTATTCTCTTAGCTTAACATCCTTAGAGGTTATGTAGTTGATGGTTACTAGTGATACATTCCCAAATTGGCAATGTGGCATACGAAGTGTTGTTGAGCATTTGTTGAACAAAGCACAACTTTTGTATAAAGCATGGCTTTGTGGACGAGACATCGTCGGACCTCACACCCCGGAAATTGTCAAAACAGGAAGGATACAACAAGGTTATTAGGAGGTAGCGCCCCTTTAGTGTATGTCATTCCTTCTGGATAGAGGTGGTATAATGGTATGGAGCCTAGATATTTAACCTATGTTGTTGCTGCAAATTTATTGCCTTGTGGTTGTTGGAAATCGAGGATCCTCGGATATAGATCGGTTACGATCGGGGAATGACATATTCGTGTCAGTAGTTACCCAGTTAGGGTAACCCGGCCTTGTGTTGGCAGAGATCTGGTTAGGTTCTCGGGTCGTCTTTCCAGAGGCGTACCCATGTGGCTATGGGAAGTTCTTTGGCCTGACCATTTGTTGGAAATTCAAAGAAACAATACGATCTTGTACGGTTTTAATTGTATAACCTACCATGGAATGTGGCGGTAACCTGCTATTGAACATGGTAGCTATAGTAGGCATACGATAATGGCCGTATGTTGGCTAAGATTTATATCTTTACTTTCGAATTTTTTTCTACACTATGCACTAGTAATAATATCAAATGTTTCTTTTTAAAGCGTATCAAGCATCTTTGACTATCATAAGGAGAAATCTCTTCTGATTCTGCGTTTGCATTGTGTGTGTGTGCAGGAGGCCTTATGGTAGTCTCATTTTCTAAAAACCATTGCGAATCTATTTTTAAAATTATCCTGTACTTTTTTTTAAAAATAAACTGTTTTAGTTCTCACACCAGTCAAATGACCGACTCCGAGTTTATTGTTTCCTTCCTAAACTCTGGGTGCCCACAAATTTCCATACGGGCAGTCAAGAGTCAGGTTTATCAGGAGTTGCTGGAGGCAAGCTGGATGGCATGGTGTATTACTAGTATATAGTATTTCTTTTCCGCTGTTTGTTGTTGTTTGTTGTTGTACACTCTGATGATGTAATGTAATGTAATGTGATGTAATGTAATAACTGATATAGTTCTTTGTTTAAAGATTATTCATTTATCTATTGTATGTTGTTCCGCTGCGATTGTAAGATTCTGATATTGTTCTGTTGTTTCTTTCTGTTATGTTCTATCTTTTCCTCTCTTCTTCTACCTTTCTCTTCTTCTTTAACCATAACGGTACGGTTTTCCGGCATTCGATTGCTCGGCAGTTGATACAGTGGACGTATTAACGTCGGTTTTCGAGCGTCGAAAAGTCGCAAACGTTACATTACTTGCCTTACAAATTATTCCTATACTAATGATTAAATTATTTCCAACATAGTTTTTAAAACCGCTTGCCTTGAATCCTAGTTTTAAATGTTTTAAATCTTTAATACTTTTAAGAATATCTAGTACACAATAAACTAAAGCTGATTTATTGTTTAGATCTATTTCCATTCCTGATAGTAGAGCTTTTTCTATGTTTGATGTCCATGATTTGTCTAGGACCAACATAAGAAGCTTTGTTACTAAACCTTTTCTGGTTAGAGTTTTTATTCCTATGACTATTAGACCTAAATGGAAAAAATATTTCCTATGTTTTTTAATTTTTGTATGGTTTCTGGTGATAAAACATCTAAGGTTACACTGTTATCTATCACTCTTTCCTCTTCCTCTCTAATACTTCGAATTAAAGTTGTGTTAATATTTGTAATTCCTATTTGATATAGAATCCGTGGGTTTAATAAATCTAGCTGATTATTGTTATATAAATCTAAGTTTTTGTCTAAATCTACTTCTTCATCTAATTGTACTATTTGTTTTTCTTTTTTAGATTTCACTTTTGACAAAATACTAGAAATTTCATCTTTAGGTTTACCATTGGATGTAAATTCTGTTAATGTCCTTCTAGGTCCAGAGAATGAGTTTCTTGGATTCATTTTGGGATCCAAAATTTATACAATTCTGGCATTTTATTTTTCTTAACAACTGAATTTCCTAAGCTTAGATTAACTATTGTTCTGATATCTTATCTAGTTCCTGATCAAAAGTTTGTTTATTTTCAAGTTTTTCTAGTTTTTCTAAAATTTGAAGATTTAGGCCAATTACAATATTTAAAAAAAATTAGGATATTCTTTATCTGATAAACTATTCCCTGAATAAGTAGTAAAACTTTGTTTTGGAACTGGCTGTGATGCAAATTTTGTCGCATCATCTATCGCTTTTTGCAAATATTTGTTCATAAAATTAACCACTAACAATCTTTTTAACTTCTAAAAGGAGCGTTTCTATCTGTCTAGTTTTTGAATCAAAATCATGGGTTCTGGTTTTAAGTTCTTCTAAAATATGTTTAGATTATAATTCAATAGATTTTGGCTTATTGTTCTCTAGTAACAATTTTAATTCGTTAATAATTGTCTTATCTGGAAGAATATCTTTTAAGCTTATTAAAGTGCGTAAGATACTTATGTTTTGATTTTTAATAAAATCAAAATTATCTACTAACTGTTTTAAAGTTTTATTTTTATCAGTAATAGATTTAGCAATTACTTCTAACTTCTTAGCTGTTGAGTTATCGTAGTGTTGTAAGGCTGTTCCTAGGTTTATAATTAAGCCTGTGACTAAATTAAGCTGTTTATTTTCTTCGTGCAGGAGATGTTGAAAACCTTTTTCAAAATGACAAACAAATTTATAGTTATCAAGACTAATAATACTTCGTTCCTAAAAGTATATTCAAGATTTAAATAAATTAAACGCTTGAGATTTGAAGAATAGATTTTTTTGAGGTTGTTTATCTCAGATTTAAGTGGTTCATTTCTCCATGCAGCTTATATTTTTTCCGATAAAATTTTCTTTTGAGAGAGAAAGATTTATTATATTTGTATTTTTATCAGAGATAATTTACAATTTGGGCAAAAGATACTTACTAGTATAAAGAGCATAATTAAATTCCCTGGTTACTACACAATTTCGTTTTCATCCATACTTAATTTTCATATTACTTTGAAGTTTACCAAGTTCAGCAAAAGACGGGAATTACGCACCTTGCTACCCTAAAAACTAACTCAAAGGGTTCTGCATCAAAATAATATTTTAATTTTATACGATTAAAAATTAAATTTTGTAGCAACACTAGAATCGACCTTGCACCTATACCAAAATGACGGGGGTACTTTTTTTTTATGGCGGGGGTAGTTTTTTTTTTTTCTAATATCAAGAAATCAATAAAACAAGCTAGTAATGATATAAAATCTTCTAGGTAAATTTCTAAAAGATATCCTAGGAGAAACTTAATTAAAAATATAATTATATTACATAGGACAAGAAGCAAAGGAGGTACAGATTCATAAAGACTAATGCAGAGGAGCAGCAGAAGATTTGAAAATCAGATCTTGCTTTTTCTTCCAACAGTTTTTATATATTAAGAAATCAATAAAACAAGCTAGTAACGATATAAACTCTTCTAGGTAAATTGCTAAAAGATATCCCAGTAGAAACTTTATTACAAACATAATTATATTACATAGGACAAGAAGCAAAGGAGGTACCTGATTCATAAAGACTTACCTGATTCATAAAGACTTATGCAGAGGAGCAGTAGAATGTTTGAAAATCAGATGTTGCTTGTTCTTCCAACAGTTTTTTTTATTTTTTATTTTTTATTTTTTAATTTTTTTGAATCTCTCTCTCAAAATATGAAGTGTAACAAGAAAAATAAGCTTTGGTGAAAAAAAACTACCCCTGCTATAAAAAAAAACTACCCCGCCATTTTGGTATCAGAGCAAGGTTGATTCTAGTGTTGCTCCAAAATTCAATTTTTAATTATATAAAATTAAAATATTATTTTGATGCACAACCCTCTGAGTCAGTTTTTAGGGTAACAAAGGTGCGTAATTCCCGTCTTTTACTGAACATGGTAAACTTCAAAGTAATACGAAAATTAAGTATGGATAAAAACGAAATTGTGTAGTAACCAGGGAATTCAATTATGCTCTCTGAATTAGTAAGTATCGTTTACCCAAATTGTAAGTTATCTCTGATAAAAATACAAATATAATAAATCTTTCTCTATCAAAAGAAAATTTTACCGGAAAAAATATAAGCCGCATAGAGAAATGAACTATTAAAATCTGAGAAATACTACCTCAAAAAATTGATTCTTCAAATCTCAAGCGTTTAAGCTATTTAAATCTTGAATATACTTCTAAGGGACGAAGTATTATTAGTCTTAATAACTATAAAAAAAATCATTTTGAAAAAGGTTTTCAACGTCTTCTACATGAAGAAAATAAACAGCTTAATTCAGTCACAGACTTAATTATAAACCTAGGAACAACCTTACGACACTACGATAATTCAACAGCTAAGACGTTAGAAGTAATTGCTAAATCTATTACTGATAAAAATAAAACTTTAAAACACTTAGTAAATAATTTTGATTTTATTAAAAATCAAAACGAAAGCATCTTACGCACTTTAATAAGCTTAAAAAATATTCTTCCAGATAAGACAATTATTAACGAATTAAAATTGTTACTAGAGAACAATAAGCCAAAAGCTATTGAATTAGAATCTAAACGTATTTTAGAAGAACTTAAAACCAGAACCCGCGATTTTGATTCGAAAACTAGAAAGATAGAAACGCTCCTTTTAGAAGTTAAAAAGATTGTTAGTGGTTAATTTTATGAACAAATATTTGCAAAAAGCAGTAGACGACGCAACAAAATTTGCATCACAGTGTAACAACCCAATATTTTTGAAATTTATTTTTATTTGAATTTATTTCACTTTGAAAATGTTTAGAAATTACTTTGTTCAAAATTTGGCTTTAAAATATTTTTAAAGTGAAGTAGAAATTTTTCTAGAGTTAATGGTAATTTTTTTGTAATTTTCATGCCCTGTTTTTCAATTTTTAAACAATTTCTTTAGTTTTTTTTTCTATTTTTCTCCAATTTAATTATTTATTTCATTTTAGAAATGATAAATAAATTATTTTATTTCAAATTTTTGCTTTATAATATTTTAAAAATGAAGTGGATATTTTTCCAAGGCTAGTGGTGATTTATTTGTAATTTTTGAACGCCGTTTTGAACTTTTATGCAATTACATAAATTCTTTTTATTTTTTCTTTAAATTTAATTAATTGTTTTCATTTTATTTCACTTTGTTTCGGTTTTAAAATGTATTTACTGAAATTATTTTGTTTTTTGTTTTAGAAAGAAATGGTAAATTGAAGAGACAAGACTCTTCCTTTTCCTATGGCTTTTCATTTCTAGAATTTTCAATTTCATAACTCTTCATTTAATTTTCTTTTGGCCATGTAAATTTTTTTGGTAAGCCATGAGTTTCATTTTCACTTCACGCACAAAAACATCTTCCTCATTTTTTCATTCACGGCTAGGGAATTTTATTGGTAATGTCTACATATTTTTCTTTATTTTCTTCTTATTTTCTAAGTATTTTGCCTTGTTTTCTCATGTGTATCGCTTGGCTTCTCCTCCATATCCATGGACACCACCTCCTACACCTCTTCCCTGCCATCATCACCACCTACACTCCAGGCCTTGACCATGGCCGAGCCAACCATGGTGCAAACTCCACAAAAATGCAACTAGACCCTTGAAACCGTGCTAGTTTGACCACCACTTGCCTCATCTCCTTCAACCACCCCCATGGCAACCACCCTAGCCGCCACCACCTCACCGACCTAACCACCACACACCCCTCCAGCCACTGACCAGTCATGGTGCAACCCAGGCCGAGCCCAATCCTTCATGGTCGAGCCTTTGTTTTGGCGAAAATCACACTACATTGCCTAAAGCCCCTTCACCTTCTTATGTTATAAACTCCTCTCCATGTTCATGCCTTAAACCCGAGCCATGCTTGCCCAAAACCTAAGCCATATCTTGTACAAAACCTGACCAAAATCATCCCTAGGCCATGCCAAAGAATAGAGAAAGCATTGTGTTCAAATCACTTTTCATTTCAAAGTTATTTCATTCCATAGTGTATTGTATTTATAATTTGTTTGGTTTTGTTTTGGGTTGTGGCACAAGATTTGTAGCATTCGATCTCGCTCTCCACTCAAATCCGTAGTCTTGTCATTGTGCTTTGATTCCATTGTGTCTGTTGTATTGCAATCTCTAGCATTTAGAGGTGAGTAAATCTCACACGATATTATTTATACTTATGCAATTGTGAAGCGACAACATTTGAATATGTAGAATTATAAATGATGCTACAACTGCCTGTGATTATTTATGTATTATATTAAACCTGTAAATTACATGTCATAACATATGTTATAGTTGTATATTGTTAAACTGTTTATTTATATCTGTTTATCACACTGCAAGTTCCCAGTAGATTAGAAATCACTATGGGTTGAAATTATACATACCCGAACAGACTTTAGAATAGGGAAAAATCATTATGGAATGAAATGATAGGCCTGAACGGTTTTTAATTATTTATTTTGACTTGGGACCGCGGGTTTGAAATGATAAAACTTGGATTTTTATTTGTAAACTGCGGATTTGAAATGATATATATTCGTATCACTTGATCTAGGTTAGAAAACTATATACAGGCACGTGTCTATTTTTATAAAATTTTCTGGAATTTTTAAGTAATTTTAAAAGTGCATATATATGAAAATTTGATCTAAATTGGATTTCTAAATATCAAGTATAGAAATTTGTAATTTTCTATAAGTTAAAAATGTTGGAAAAATGAATAGTTACTTGAATTTTGAAAATATAACTTAAGTAGAAAGTTGGAATTTTTTTGAATAAAAATTTAGTTATATAAGTAAAAATGGAAATTAAATTTTATTTGAAAAAAATGGAGAAAATTTAATTGTTAAGTTGTTTATTTAAAAATGTGAAGAATTGGAAACTTTTACACTTGAATTTATTAAGTAATTTGTTGAAATTGAATTTAATTATAAGAAATTTATTTTATAAAAATAATATGTTAAATGACATGTTAATGAATATTTTTAATGTTAAAATATGATTTTTGACAATGTTTAAAGGGCTTAAAATGAAGTTTATTAATTGCTAGAAATACGCTAAAACCTGGAAATCACTTTTAATAACATTTATAAGTACTATGGATTCTGGAAATGAACTAAAAGGCTAATAAAAGAGCTATTAGAGCAGTTCTGGAATGCTGTTGTGACGCCCCACCTCTATACCCATGCTAGCCAAGAAACCAATACGTTCAGTGATAGGAAATGGTCCAATGAACTGATCAACATAAAAGAACATCAGACGTAAGTCCCTAAAAGGAATGAGACGAAGCTCAATAAAACGAAGTACATCGAAACGTCTGATGAACTTGGTAAAAAGATGATTCCATACGGACATCATCAAAGAAACAACCACTTGTTGCCTACGACTAAGTGCATCGGCAACACGATTTCCCATCCGGGAGTGGTAAATAGTATCAAGATCATAAGATGTAAGGAACTCGAGTCAACGTGGTTGACGCAAATTAAGTTCCTTATGAGAAAATAAATATTCCCAAGATTCATGATCAGGGTAGAGAACAAATTACTCACCCAAAATAATGATGCCGAATTTTTAAGAGCGAAATCAATAGCCGCGAGCACTAGATCAAGCGTGGCATATCTAGTCTCGATAGGCATTTATGATTTAGAAACACAAGAGACAGCACGTTCTCTTATGCAAGAGAATGGCATGCAAACCAATACGATTAGTATTGGAACAAACGATAAAGTCTTGGTTCCCTCGGGAATCACAAGAATAGAAGTGTCGGAAAAGAGTTGTTTTAAATAATATTCTTTCTCGAAAAGCTAAAACTTTCGAAATTTACAATTTACTTTATGTAGTTATCTTTTCAGAAAAATTTACATTTTATAATTCAATTTATTGTGTCTGATTGCCTCATCAAAGCGCCTAGGAGATTCCTATCGATAACGTTGATCAAGCGCATCGACCAGAATTCTTAAAGCACTCGATGGGCAATACAAGCACAAAATCATCTTCTAAAAATGGATGAAATAAACTGAATAAATGCAATTATCAGTAATATTCAATTATCACAAACGATAATCAAATTTCAAATCAACAAGATTATCAAAAACGATAATCGAAAATTTCAAATCACAAATATTTAATTATCCCAAACGGTAATTAAACCTCAAATATCTGATTATCACAGGCGATAAATCAGAAACGAGAAATATCTGATTATCAAAAACGATAATCAGAAATTACAAAATGAGTATGAAAACTCAAACGGGAGTATGAAAACTCCAGCGGGAGTATGGCATAGAATAAAAGATATGGCATAACATAAAATATCCATAATGACATACTACTATAAGTATGTAAATAATGATCAACAGGAGATCAACCGATAAGAGGTATGGCATAAATATGAAATATCCATACTGACATATGACTATAAGTATGTAAATAATGATCAACAGGAGATCAACCGATAAGAGATAATTAATATCACAAGAATCTTCTCAAAGATGGAAAGGGGTATCATACACTAGACTTGTATTCATAACAAGTCAATAACACACGAATTCACCAATGCACAAAAATTAATAAAACTTATCAATAGAAATCATGAAAATTGGTGAATCACAAATTCTAGAAATCTATACAAGAAATCCAGAAAATCACAAGATGAGAGTATGAAAACTCGAACGGGAGTATGGAAACTCGAACGGAGTATGAAAACTCGAAGGAGAGTATAACTCGAAGTAGAGTATGAAAACTCGAACGGAGTATGAAAACTCGAAGTAGAGTATGAAAACTCGAACGGAGTATGAAAACTCGAAGGAGAGTATGAAAACTCGAACGGAGTATGAAAACTCGAAGGAGAGTATGAAAACTCACCTACACGCGAGCATGAAAATTCATCAACACATGTAATGCATAACGAGAATGGGAGCACGAAAACTCACCTACACGCGAGCATGAAAACTCATCAGCACATGTAACGCAAAGCGAGAATGGGAGTACGAAAACTCACCTACATGCGAGCATAAAAATTCAGCAGCACGTGCAACGCATAACGAGAACGGGAGCACGAAAACTCACCTACATGCGAGCATGAAAACTCACCAACACGTGCAATGCAAAGCGAGAACGGGAGCACGGAATCTCACCTACACGTGAGCATGAAAATCACCAACACGTGCAACGCAAAGCGAGAACGGGAGTACGGAATCTCACCTACACGCGAGCATGAAAAATCATCAACACGTGCAACGCAAAGCGAGAACGGGAGCACGGAATCTCACCTACACATGAGCATGAAAATCACCAACACGTGCAACGCATAACGAGACGCTATCTCATGGTTGCAAGCCATTAATTTTGACACACGAATGGCCCGAAGACCGTGGGGCGCTACCCCATATGTGTGAGTCGAAATCACACAGATTGAGGTCCAGACTAACCAAAAATCAAAAAGAGTATGTGTGAGTGGAATCACACAAGTGGTGTCTAGTATAACCTCGCAAACAAAAGGAAAGTATGTGTGAATGAAATCACACAAATGGTGTCTAGACAATCCTCAAAGCCCAAGAGATATGTGTGAGACAAAATCACACCGATGAGGCCTAGTCTAACCGAAAAGGTATGTGTGAACGAAATCACACAAATGGTGTCTAGACAATCCTCAAAGCCCAAGAGATATATGTGAGACGAAATCACACCGATGAGGCCTAGTCTAACCGTAAAAATGATCGTCATGATCAACGAGAAGTGTCAATTACACTAAGTTAGTAAATATAAAAGTTTAGCTTCATGTCCCATAACCACTAGCTTAACTTAAATATTTACGAACAAACTGTAGATCGTCACTAGAAAATTATCACAAGAGATTCAATCGAATAAGTCCAAGAATTAACCGACGAAGTAAACGCAAGCGTTTCATACCACTTGTTTTACTAAGCCGTTTAATTAGATTTCTCATACGAGTGAAATAAAGATTTGTATATACTAACAGATTGGAAAGCGGTTTTAAAAACGAATTTGGTATTGAAAATAGAGTTGAAAACACTTTGATAAAAGAGTTTTGATATTTACTACTAGTATTGAAACCTTTATATTTTTAAAGTGACAAATCACAAAAATGATTGTAGAAACAATCAATAACAAGAATTCACATACGAAGACGTGAATAGAATCCAAAGAAATCGATACCGAATTCATCGAAAGGTATGTTCACAAAAATCCCGAAGAAAAGGTCATTAAAGTTGCTAATAAATAATAGCAACAAATCGGGAAATAATCAAGAATCGATTAAATTCGAAAACCAAATCAATTCACTAAGATTCACATTCGAAGACGTGAATAAAATCCGAAGAATTCGATTCCAATCCATCAAAGTAGGAATACCCAAAAATTCCTGAAATAGAAGTTATCAAAGTCGAAAAAGGTGATAACAACTAATCGAAAAGAAGAATCGATCAACAATTGGAAAAACAAAGCGAGACGAGCATAAATGCTTGAATGACTTTAGCAAAAGTAAAAGTCAGGTCAATGTCGATATCGACAAGGCAAAGTCCAAGAGAATTTCTTTTATACCAAAGAAATTTTAAAACTATCAGAGAGATGCACATGAAAACCAACAAACCATGGATAAACAGACAGAGTCGACAATTGAAACTCAATTTGTCTCAAAAATTGATACCCAAAACCCAATTGTATGGAGACTGCATTAAGTACACGAATCAGAGACAAGAATGCATATATACAGCAGTTCGAATAAACAATGCGAGTTCAAATCGAAGTGGGTACGAGTTGCAGCAATATGTAACTTGGTAGAGCATATACACAATGATACATAGCAGTGCAAACTCAAATGAGCATGTGCAATGGAGAATAGCAGGAATGCTCATGAATAAGAGTTAGGAATTCATACCTAACAAATCAAAGATGATCTTAGATAAAGATGTGAGATAAAACATCGACAAATAGTTGTAACACATGTACTATCTAAGTTATGTTTTATATTCGCCCTAAACCCCAGGCTCTGATACCAAGCTGTGACGCCCCACCTCTATACCCACGCTAGCCAAGAACACTACGGTGTAGTGCTGTCGACTAGCACGGAGAATAAGGCTGTTGAGGAGCGACCATCCGTGTAATTGCTTTGTGCGAGCACCGATATGCCAGATAGTAAAAACGTGCATTTCATTTCAGGAGGGAATTCGACATGCCGATGCAAACTCAAAGCTACTACACAGTGGCTATAATAGTCTAGGACAAAAATATAAAATAATAACACAGATAATATAAATGCGGAACACAGATGAAACAGAAAATCTCATATACATATATAATAACTGATGTCAGTTACAATACATTTGACACGGTACATGTGATACTACTACAACAGTCGACTCAGGAAGTTATATATACAAGTACATTAACGACTAACATACATGAATACATATCAACCTATACAATGACACGACAACTCCAAAAGATATGAAAAGTCTTCATAGCTCAAGCAGCATCCCAAAGCAGAATATCTACAACCTGAAAATACTCGGTCTGACCCGAGTATTACATTCAAAAGAAAATAATACCCGGGTCAGTCTAATTCAAACTCAGTCATTAATGCACAGAAGCAATAATAATCAAATAACGAATAGATGACAATCACAATAAATCTCGACTATCCAATCACTAACAAGAATGAATTGGACAAAGGAAACAATCAAGTAATTGGAAACATCAATTAAGACGTCAACTCGAGTAGGGCTGCAGTATACGCAAGCGTGTACTGCCACGCCACTACAACATATGGAATACGAAATAGTTCCATAAATCAAAAGCAAAAGAAATAACAATAAAACCAATACCGTGTGGCTGCAGTTCACGCTTGCATGCACTGCCTTGCCACAACAGTGATGATGCACCCAATGAATATTCACAAGCGTCGCCGTAAATATCATAAGGGCCAAGTGTCGATTAAATTGCAGAGACAAATGCGAGGTCAAGCCCAATGAATTTTAGGCTCAACACAAGGCGATGAGAAAAGTAGCAAGTCATGTACACTAAAACAAAGTCAAGAACGTATAAATGCACATGAACAAGTACTGTGCATATACAAGTGCACATAAACAAGTGTAGTTCAATGACTAGACTAGCAAATGTAGTACACAAGTGACGCAGGCAAACTGGATTTATGCAACCTGAACCAACAGAGCACGAAGGCTCGAATGGCCAAATGCACATGGCAATGGTACAGCATGGTGCAAAAGAAAGATGCAATTTACATCAAACTGAAATGAACCAAAAATCACAAAACCAACATCAGTGACTCAGGTGCAAATATTGACCAGAAATGCAACTGCAAATTACATGGGGGATGACACTGTAAAATGAACCAAAGTTCGACTGAGAAATGAATAAGGCAAGCCGACATCAGTGACACAGCCTCAAAATGAAATGGTTATAAATAACCATATAGTGATACAGGATCGAGAAGTGAAGCAATGCAACACTAACATCAATAAATGAAACAACATATTGCATCATTGAGACAAAACCAAAGTACAGACAACACGAGACATAATTCCCATAGCAGCCTGGAAACATGCTTTTCAAAAGCATTAAAGACTGCAACATACATCTGGAAATATCATGAAGGAGCACAAATGCATCAAACCCAACATGTACTCAAACAGCAAGGCCGCGATGAAATCACAAGCCAACAGGGTGATATGAACACAGATAAAGCATGTATGCACTGTAAATATGTTAGCAGTGCCAACAATAATAATAGCAGTTGTTTAAGTATTTAACAACCAATGAATGCATCAGAGAAATGTACACAGGGGTGTACATCAATCAACTACCCTGTTCTAAACTCAATACAGAAACTATGTGATGAATGGGTAGGCAAGTGAATGCATTTTGAACCAAATGAGACACCAGTAATCAAATACAAGAAACTGGATAATGCAAGCATCACAACCAAAAACAAAGCACATTGCCGAAGCAACAACAAAGGCCAGCAACAATCAGAGCACGAGGCGATAACAACATAAAATGAGGACCAGGCTACAATATACTCAAGTGAAGTCAACAGCATCTGGGTGAATGTAAGTCAATGATCGAACAAATCGAACCAGTTATACTCATGAATGAACACTAGTGGTAAATGAGGTAAAGACAGACAGAATTCGAAACAAAGTTCAGTGCCATGCAAGTGCAAACCCGAAATAACAAGAAATCGAACCAAACCAGATCAAAGAGTCGAACAAGTCAAGCCAAAATCAAAAGCAGACCCAAAATCAACTCAAGGCAGAAAAGCATCAACACGAACAAATATCAAATCGAAGTCGAAACAACCACGAAAACCAAAAACAAACGAAATCTCATATTTTGAGTGAATTAGATGTGAGAAAGTCTCACCTTTAATCGGTCGCGATTTGAAGAATCGTGAAGCCCTAGCTGCTGAAGCGATCGATCGATCGGAGACTCCCAGTACCACGAAGTCGAATTCGGCTGAATTGAAGAAGCCAGCATCTTCGACTCTGAACGCGCCCTAGCTTTGGAGAAGAGGGACGAACGATTTTGGAGCCGCCATTTATTTCGCTCGTTCGTTTTGAGGTAGGGTTTTCGAATGAGAGAAATGAATGAAAGGGGAAAGGGTTTTTACTTAGCGAATTATCACGGCCAACAATTGAAAACGTGGGCCGAGAATTCAAAGTCCATTAAAAAAATAAGAAACATGGTCCACTATTAAATTTCGAAGCCCAAAATTCCTTTTAAAAATTTATAAAAGAATTTTAATTCAAATTTAAAAAAAACTTCAAATGGAAATTTGCAACATTATTTATCGTCTAAATGTCGATTATTAATTGATGAAATTACCGGGTTGTTACGCTGTAGTTGCTGTAGTAAATTGAAAAGGCTAAAACTTGATAAAGGCTTATTACAGCAGTTCTGTAAATGCTGTAGTGGTCTGCTGTCTTTGCAGAAATGAATAAAAACCCTTGCATTGAAACCTGAGCTATTACAGCATTTTTGGAAATGCTGTGTTTGACTAAAACTGAGTTTTAGCAGCAGTTTTTAAGTGCTGTCTTTGCTGAATTAAAATGTTTTCAAGTGTAACTTATAACTGCTTTTTCTAAATGCTGTGAAAGGCTGGAATTTTAATAATTGTTGGTTTTGACTTAGCAAATGAGCTCAGAATGACTTGAAACTTTGAATTTTGAATACTTAACTTGAAAGTATAATAACTTCACTTTTAAATGGTTTAAATGAATTAAGTAAATGGGAATATAAACGATTTAAAGGCGATTTGAATTGAAATTAAATGAATGTTATCTTTGAACTTTAAAAGAGTATTAAATTGGATATTTGGATTTGAATTCAAATATTGATTTGAAAAGGGAAGTTTTGAAAGGATATGATATTTTGAAACATTGAAATGGTTTGGAAATGATTTAATCTTTATTTTGCTAAAGATTGGGTTTTGAAATGATATTTGATTTTGAAGTATAAAGTATTATTTTTAAAGTTATAACCACGGGTTATAATAACGATTGGTTGGCAAAGAGATCCTGATCGGATATGGACATACTCTCTATCGATACCGAAAACCACTTTGACAACTGTGTACGTGGTGGATATTCCAGAATGAAGTAGGATGGTGGCAACGTTCTTGTGGTATGTTACATGGATCCAACTCCCGTGAGTTGCCATAAGGTGGCTGAAACAGGAGCGGTCTCGGGCCAAAAGGGGTAGCTCCTCTAGTCGTATGCATTTCTTCGATTCCATTCTATTACTTGTGATTGTTTGGTGGCCACCATCCGATTTGGGAATGTGTTCCGAGGTGGGCGTATGTGGCTGCTGCGTTACCACCAGCACAGGTATCGTAATTGGTATATCTACCCTGGCATTGCCTTGTGTGCCATGTCACCTATTTTATCGAGCTTTTACTACGAGTTTGGTTTTTTCCCGTAGCCCATACATATGTTCTCGTAGTCTCCCGATCAGTAGATATGCAGATATTGGATGGACTACTGCGACTATTACATGTTAAGATGGAAAATGTAAAGCCTTAACGCTATTTAAAAGTTTGTTTATTTTAATGTAGACATTATTATAATAGCGCAATACACTACATAGTAAATAGCTTAACGGATCCTTAGAGGATGGGCGGTCCCAAGCATCTTCTAAGTTATTTGTATCTTTACTACAGTTCACTTGAGTTGGTTTACATTGGATAAGTATGTATGTCCTGACTCGAGTGTTTGTGTTTTATTTACGTTCGGGTCAGCCTAAGTTATTCACAGATTTGGATTTCCACTCTCTGGAGGTCTGGAATCGCTGGAGATTATCAGCTTATCTAGTTTTATCTATTTTAGTTCTGTTGTTCTGTTGTCAGCTTTGTATTAGAGGACTTCTTTGTATTTGGGATTTTATATTGTATCTGTTTTCAAACTGATGTTTTGTATTTGGTTTTGAGACTTTGTGATAGTAGCTTCATGAACTACTATGGTATTTTATTTTCTGCTGTGAGATATTCTGATGTTCTATGTCTGTGATTCTGTGATTTGATTTTTATTTGCTTCGAATTTTTATTACAATCTGTTATTTTGTACTATTCAAGTCCGGCATGTGTGGATTATTGCCAATTTGAATGTAAAATAACTGGTCGTTACAATTGGTATTAGAGCTTTGGTTTTTAGGCAAACCTTAGTCTACGGAGCAAAAACTCATTAGAGATAGGGTAGAAACACCATAAAATGAGTGAAATCAACTTCAGAATCATTTGTTTGTGAGAGAACGTATTTTCAAAGTATAAAATTATTTTAAAATGATCTTCAAAGGATTTTTCAAAGATTATTTTGATACAAAAATTTTCTTGTTTTAAAAGCAAAATTTTCCAAACTTCTTTCCTTTTGTATCTACCTTGTTAGAAATTTCTGTAGTTAGGATGTTCATCTACATGAATTTATCTTGTCATGACTTGTCTTATCTTTATCTTATCTTTATCTTTGTCCTAATATTCATTCTTGAATTTTCAGGATGAATCGTAGAAATGCTAGAGGTCAGGGTCGTGGTGCTTCCCTAGGTTCCAGCCCCAGCTCTAGTCCGTTTCACTATTCTTTGCAAAGAATTTACTCAGTTTGGTGGAACCAAGTTCACTGGTTCTAAGCCTATCATTGAGACTCAGCAATGGCTGAGGAGTATCGAGAGGATATTTACTGGTCTTGAGACTACCGATGCCCAGAAGCGTCAGTTAGCCGCATGGCAGTTGCAGGAGGCTACCCAAGACTGGTGGGAGTCTGTTACGGCTAACACCGTTGAGGCTGATCTTACTTGGGAACAGTTCTGGTATATTCTTGCGTTTCTTCGAATTCTGTTTTTCTATTTCTTTCCGTGCCTTTTCTAAGATTATCTATCATTCTTCTTAGGGAGGCTTTCGTTGCTAAGTGGATGCCCGAAGCTGGGAAATCCCAGCTTTATAGGGAGTTCATGGACCTCAAGCAGGGAAGCATGTCTTTTTCAAAATACGAGAGGAAGTTTAACGAACTTTCTTAGTTCGGACCTGCTCTGATAGACACTCTTATGAAGTAGAATGTGAAGTTTATTGCTGGTGCTCGTCCCGAGTACTATAGTCATCTCATTTCTCATTTTCATGGAACTTTTACCCAACTTATGGATATGACTCTTCGTTATGAAAACCCTACTTCTAAAGGTCCTGTTTCAGTCAGTGCTCCTTCATCTTCGACTTCTTCTGCAAATTCTAGGAAGAGAAAGCTCAGTTTCCAGCAGCAGAAGAAGAATTGGCTCAGGAATCCTGGTTTGGGATCTTCATCATCTGCTCCATCTCAGATGCAGCTAGTTGACCTTTCTTCCATCGCCTGCTTTAAGTGTGACCAGAAGGGACAATATGTGAATAGTTGTCCTACTATTGTTGTTACTGCCATTCCTCCTCCGCTCAGCCAGCTAGGCGTGCTCTTTGCCACATCTGTGTCCAGCCTGGCCATTTGAGGATAGATTGCCCTACCCAGCAGAAGGGTAAGCCTTCTGGTATATTTTCTATCACCTCTGCCTCTTCTCCGGCTCCTCCAGCTCCTAGCGATGACCGAGGTACTTTCCAGGGTTATTTTTCTTTATTTCAGCATCCTGTTCATGTTCTGTTTGATACTGGCGCAAGCCACAGTTTTATATATGTTGATTTGTGTGACAAGTTTGAGCATCTCCTTTCTCCTGAGTATGTTTCTGTGGCTTTATGTGTTTTAAATCCAATTGGGGCCCTGCAAACCTTAATAGGATTTGTAAACAAGTGAAGCTTCTTTATTCTGATCAATGTTTCAATGGGGATTTTTATGTTTTGGGATTTGATGCTTTTGATTTGTTGCTTGGAAGTGATTGGCTTGGTAGGCATAATACCCATATCTCTTGTAAATCCCGGTCTGTTTATCTTAAGGATGATCTGGGTACTTCCTTTTTTATTCAGTGCCGCATGCCTCGGGATTTTACACACAGTTTTATTTATTCTATGGATTCTTCTCTTGGTGATCTTCATTCGACCCATGTGGTCAAATTCTATTTAGATGTTTTTGGTGAAGTCACTGCTTTGCCTCCTAAGCCAGAGATAGATTTCCGCATTGATCTTATTCCTGGTGCTCGACTTGTAGTTCTTCGTCCTAGAAGAATGGCACCTCGTGAGAAGGTTGAGTTGGGAAAGCAGATTGAGGACTTGTCTTCCAAAGGTCTAATCAGACCTAGCCATTCCGAATGGGGAGCAGCAATGGTCTTTGTCACTAAGTCGGATGGTTATTTGAGGATGTGTGTTCATTATAGGGAGATGAACAAGCTCGCTATGAAAAATAGATATCCAATGCCTCGCATAAATGATATGTTTGATCAAATTTATGGTGCCACTTGTTTCTCTTAGCTTGATCTTACCATAGGTTTTCACCAGCTCAGAGTTGCTGAGGGAAGTATTTCCAAGACTGCTTTTCGGACTGAGAATGGGTTTTATGAATGGTTAGTCATGCCTTTTGGTTTGGCTAATGCTCCTGCTTTCTTTGTGGACCTTATGAATTGTGTTTTTCATGCTGTGCTTAACAAATTTGTACCAGTCTTTGTTGATGATATCCTTGTCTTCTCTAAGACCAAGGAGGAGCATGAGTCACATTTGAAATATGTTCTTGAGACTCTAATATATCATCAGTTGAAGGCTAAATTTTCTAAATGCCATTTCTGGAAAGATGAAGTACGATTCCTTGGACATATTGTTTCTGGTAATGGAGTTTCTGTTGATCCAGTCAAGATCACTGCGATCAATGTAAGTCTTTCCTTCTTTCTCTTTTCCTTTATCATTTAATTATTCTATCTCTTCTGTGGTTCTTATTTTCCCTATTCTGTTACAGGATTGGGAAACTCCTAAGACTCCTTTTGAGATTCGTAGTTTTTTGGGCCTTGCCGGTTACTACCGGAGATTTATTGAGAATTTTGCTCGGAGATTTGTTGAGAAATTTGCTCGGATCGCTGCACCTCTCAATGCTTTGACTCGTAAGAGTGTTAAGTTTATCTGAGATGGGAAATGTAAAGCTGCATTCAACGAGTTAAAGAGCAAGCTAATTTTCACACCATTTCTTACCGTTCCGAACGAAAGTGAGGGATTGACGGTATATACTGATGCTTGTCGCGAGGGATTGGTGTTGTTCTCATACAGGATGGTAGGATCATTGCCTATGCCAGCCGTCAGTTGAAAACCCATGAAGCTAATTATGCTGCCCATGATTTAGAGTTACCTGCTGTTGTCTTTGCTTTGAAGCTTTGGAGGCATCATCTGCTAGGAGCCAAGTTTGAGCTTTTCACCGATCATCAGTCTCTGAAATATATCTTCTCTCAGAAGGATTTGATCCAGAGGCAAGTCCATTTGCTTGAGTTTTTGGCTTCTTATGACCTTGATATTAGCTATACCACCGGTAAAGCTAATGTTGTGGCCGATGCTCTGAGTCAGGAGAAGGCTTTGTTGTGTCAGATGGTTGTTTCTTCTTCTCCCCTTTGGGAGCGCATCATAGCTAAGAAAGATAAGGAAAGGATGCTTAGGATTATTAAGGAGAGTGTTCGAAGGAGAGTTGGTGGAAGTGGTTGTGGTTGTAGTGGAGCTCAGATCGATGATAGAGGGATTTTTAGAATTAATGGCAGGATTTGTGTTCCGAATGTTGATGGATTGAGGCAGGAGTTGTTTTGGGAGAATCATCGATCCAGGCTTTCTATCCATCCTGGTGTATCAAAGATGTATCAGGATATGAAGAGGCTTTATTGGTAGAGAGGATGAAGCGGGATGTCTCCATCTTTGTTAGTCGGTGTGCGACTTGTCAGCAAGTCAAGGCCGATCATCAGAAGACTCCTGGTATGTTGCAGCCTCTTGAGATTCCCAACTGGAAGTAGGAATAGGTTTCCATGGATTTCATTGATGGATTACCGAGGTCTAAGAAAGGCAATGAGAGTATCTGGGTTATTGTAGATAGGCTGACCAAATTTTCTCATTTCATTCCGGTCAAGTCTACCTGTTCTACTTCTAGCTTGTCTGAGATATACATGAGGGATATTGTTCTTATCCATGGTGTTCCTCTCAGTATTGTTTGTGATCGTGATCCTATCTTTACCAGCCAGTTCTGGAAAGCTTTTCGGGAATCTTTGGGTACTCATCTGAATCTGAGCACTGCTTACCATCCGCAGACCGACGGTCAAACGGAAAGAGTGAATCAGATAGTCGAAGATCTTCTTCGTGCTTGTGTGCTTGATTATGGTGGATCTTGGGAAGATCATTTGCATCTTGTCGAATTCACCTACATTAATAATTATCAAATATAATCTTATCTTCTGTTTTAAGTTTATCTTAATCCTTTATCTATCCCTCTCTATCTTTGAATTCAGGCCAGTATCAAGACGTCTCCATTTGCTGCTCTTTATGGATGACATTGTCGATCTCCGTCTTGCTGAACTGAAACAGGTAATCGTCTGGTTCTTGGTCCTGATATGATTTTGGAAGCATCGGAGAGAGTTGAGGAGATTAATAGAAGGTTGAGGGTTGCTCAGCATAGGCAAAAGAAGTATTCTGATAGGCTAAGGCGAAAGCTTGAGTTTGCTATTGGCATTATGGTTTTCCTTATGGTCTCTCCCTTAAGGAATGTCATCCGCTTTGGTCGTAGAGGGAAGCTTTCTCCTAGGCTCATTGGTCCTTTCCGCATTTTGGAAAGAGTTTGTTCCTTAGTTTATCGTCTGGAGTTACCGGAGAAGCTTTCTGGAGTGCATGATGTATTCCATGTCTCACACCTTCGCGGGTATCTCCATAACCCATCTCTGTTTGTTCAGCCTTCTGCTCTTGACAGCCTGGATATTGAGCCTAACCTGACTATCGAGAGGAAGCCACTTCATATTGTTAACAGAGGTACGAAGCAGCTAAGAAGGAAATATGTTACATGGTCAAATTAAAGTAGAGTACTGATGATCGTGATTGTACTTGGAAGACTGAGGAGAGCATTAGTGCTTCGAATCCGAAATTTTTTATTTCATGTACTATTTTGTTTTCTATCTTGTTATCCCTTATTTCCTTATTTCCATTCTTTTCGAGGACGAAAAGGTTTAAGTGGGGGAGAGTGTAACAATCCAATATTTTTAAAATTTATTTTTATTTGAATTTATTTAACTTTGAAAATGTTTTAGAAATTACTTTATTTAAAATTTTGTTTTAAATATTTTTAAAGTGAAGTAGAAATTTTTCTGGAGTTAACGGTACTTTTTTTGTAATTTTCATGCCCTGTTTTCAATTTTTAAATAATTTCTTTATTTCTTTTTCTATTTTTCTCCAACTTAATTATTTATTTCATTTTAGAAATGATAAGTGAATTATTTTATTTTAAATTTTTGCTTTATAATATTTTAAAAATGAAGTGGATATTTTTCCAAGGCTAGTGATGATTTATTTGAAATTTTTGAACACTGTTTTGAACTTTTATGCAATTACTTAAATTCTTTTTATTTTTTCTTCAAACTTAATTATTTATTTTCAATTTATTTCACCTTTTTTCGATTTTAAAATGTATTTACTAAAATTATTTTATTTTGTTTGTTTTAAAAAGAAATGGTAAATTGAAGAGACAAGACTCTTTCTTTTCCTATGGCTTTACATTTCTAGACTTTTCAATTTCATAACTCTTCATTTAATTTTCTTTTGGCCATGTAAATTTTTTTGGTAAGCTGTGAGTTTCATTTTCACTTCACGTACAAAAACATCTTCCTCATTTTTTCATTCACGGCTAGGGAATTTTATTGTTAATGTCTACATCTTTTTCTTTATTTTCTTCTTATTTTCTAAGTATTTTGCCTTGTTTTCTCATGTGTATCGCTCAGCTTCTCCTCCATAGCCATGGCCACCACCACCTACACCTCTTCCGTGCCATCATCACCACCTACACTCCAGTCCTTGACCATGGCCGAGCCCACCATGGTGCAAAACTCCACAAAAATGCAACTAGACCCTTGAAACCGTGCTAGTTTGACCACCACTTGCCTCATCTCCTTCAACCACCACCACAGCCACCACCCTAGCTGCCACCACCTCACTGATCTGACCACCAAACAACCCTTCAGCCACTGATCAGTCATGGTGCGCCCCAGGCCGAGCTCAATCCTCCAGGGCCGATCCTTTGTTTTGGCAAAAATCACACTACATTGCCTAAAGCCCCTTCACCTTCTCATGTTATAAACTCCTCTCCATGTTCATGCCTTAAACCCAAGCCATGCTAGCCCAAAACCCGAGCCATGTCTTGACCAAAACCTGACCAAAATTATCCCTAGGCCATGCCAAAGAATAGAGAAAGCAAGGCAAAAGACTTTGTGTTCAAATCACTTTTCATTTCAAAGTTATTTCATTCCGTAGTGTATTGTATTTATAATTTATTTGGTTTTGTTTTGAGTTGTGACACAAGATTTGTAGCATTGGATCTCGCTCTCCACTCAAATCCATTGTCTTGTCATTGTCCTTTGATTCCGTTGTGTCAGTTGTATTGCAATCTCCAACATTTATGGGTGAGTAAATCTCATACGACATTATTTATACTTATGCAATTGTGAAGCGACAACATTTGAATGTGTACAATTATAAATGATGCTATAACTGCCTGTGATTATTTATGTATGATGTTAAACCTGTAAATTACATGTCATATCACCTGTTACTATTATATATTGTTAAACTGTTCATTTATATATGTTTATCACACTGCAAGTTTGCTATAGATTAGAAATCACTATGGGTTGGACTGATACATACCCGAACGGACTTTAGAATAAGGAAAAATTGTTATGGGCTGAAATGATAGGCTTGAACGGTTTTTAATTATTTATTTTGACTTGGGACCGCAGTTTTGATATGATAGAACTCGGATTTTTATTTGCAAACTGTGTATTGAAATGATATATATCCGTATCACTTGACCCAGGTTAGAAAACTATATATAGGCCCGTGGTTAATTTTATAAAATTTTCTGGATTTTTTAAGTAATTTTAAAGGTTTATATATATGAAAATTTGATTTAAATTGGATTTCTAAATATTAAGTATAGAAATTTGGAATTTTCTATAAGTTAAAAATGTTGGAAAAATGAATAGTTACATTGAATTTTGAAAATATAACTTAAGTGCAAAAGTGGAATTTTGTTAAATAAATATTTAGTTATATAAGTGAAAATGGAAATTAAATTTTATTTGAAAAAAAAGGGAGAGTTGTTTATTTAAAAATGTGAAGAATTGGAAACTTTTACACTTGAATTTATTAAGTAATTTGTTGAAATTGGATTTAATTATAAGAAATTTATTTTAGAAAAATAATATGTTAAATGTCATGTTACTGAACATTTTTAATGTTAAAATATGATTTTTGACAACGTTTAAAGGGTTTAAAATGAAGTCTATTAATTGCTGGAAATGCATTAAAATCTGGAAATCACTTTTAATAGCATTCAGAAGTGCTATGGTTTCTGGAAATTGACTAAAAGGCTAATAAAAGAGCTATAACAGCAGTTCTGGAATGCTATAATTGCTGTATTAAATTGAAAAGGCTAAAATTTGGTAAAGGCCTATTGCAGCAGTTCTGTAAATGTTGTAGTGATCTGCTGTCTTTGTAAAAATGAATAAAAACCCTTGTTTTGAAACCTCAGCTATTACAACATTTTTGTAAATGCTGTCTTTGCTGTTTTGAACTACAATTTAACTAAAAATGAGTTTTAACAGCAGTATTTAAATGATGTCTTTGTTGAATTAAATATTTTCAAGTGTAACTTATAACAGCTTTTTCTAAATGTCGTGAAAGGCTGGAATTTTAATAATTATGGGTTTTGAATTAGCAAATAAGCTCAGAATGACTTGAAACTTTGAAATTTTGAATACTTAACTTGGAAGAATAATAACTTCACTTTTAAATGGTTTAAATTTGAATACTTACCTACAAACTAACAAAATTATCAATCAGACTTAGCTCGTGGTGGACAGGCCGAACTAGATTTTTCCATACCAGAAATAGAAAAAAAACATACTTCACCTACCAAAGAACATAAAAATATGTTAGCCATGCTAGCATTCAAAACAATTAGAGAACTAAAGAAAGAAAAAGAAACTAAATTTATTCCTTATCAAATTATTTCACACTTAGAAAAACTAGGACTAATTAGTGAGGATGTTGCAAAAAGCAAAGTTAACGACACTTGTAAAATAAAAATCATAAACCTAGATATAACCATTAAAACATCAAATATTGACTATTCACCAGCTGATATTGAAGAATTCAAAATACAGATTGAAGAAATGCTAAGACAAAACTTAATCAGGAGATCTGGCAGTAGGCATAGATCAGCGACCTTTTTAGTTTGAAATCACTCCGAACAGAAAAGAGGAAAACCAAGAATTGTCTACAATTATAAAAGATTAAATGATAATACAGAAGACGATGGTTATAATATACCAAATAAAGATACATTGTTAACTTAATACAAAATAAGCGAATTTTTAGCAAGTTTGATCTAAAATCAGGATACAACTGGTTAAAATTAGAAGAAAGTTTTAAACCTTGGACAGCATTTATGTGCTCCGAATGACATTTTGAATGGAACATATTAAGTTTTGGATTAAAAACGGCACCGACAATTTTCCAAAGATTTATGGATATTAAAAAATATGATTTATGTTTAGTCTATATAGATGACATTTTAGTCGCAAGTAAAAATATTAAAGAACATGAACAGCATTTGAAAACAGTATTTAAAGAAGTTGAAAACAATGGTCTAGTAATATCAAGAAAAAAGATGGAACTTTTTAAACAAAAAATTCCGTTTTTAGGTTTAGAAATTGGTAATGGAAAAATTGAACTTCAGCCACATACTCCCCAAAAGATTATAGAATTCCCAGAAAAATTAGACAGTAAAAGGAAAATCCAGGCTTTTCTAGGATTGATAAATTACGCCATAAAATTTATTCCTAATTTAGCAAAACTAGTAGGACCCCTATATGGTAAAATTTCAAAAAACGGAGAAACACGATTTAATACAGAAGATATTAAACTAGTTCAAAGAATTAAAGAAGAAGTTAATAAAATTAATCCATTAGAACTTCCACTTGAAACAGATTATATCATTATTTAATGTGACGGATGCAAAGAAGGATGGGGAGCAATCCTAAAATTTAAACCATTTAAATGCAGTGACAAGTCAACAGAAAAAATTGCAGCTTACGCAAGTGGCAACTTTAACAAAGTAAATAATTGGACATCTCTAGATTTCGAAATCCATGAATTAATTAATGCCTTAGAAAATATAGGATATATCTAAATAAAGAATTCACAGTCCGAGCAGATTGTGAAGCAATTGTTAAATTTATTTCAAACGAAAATTCTAAAAAAGTAAATAGAACTAGATGGCTAAATTTGCAAAATCTTATACAAGGTAATTGTTATAAAATAAACTTTGAACACATTAATGGAAAAAATAATCAGTTAGCCGATATTCTATCACAAAAATTATCTCATGTGTTTAACAAGTTTGTTATGTGCAGGAAAGAGATTATATGAATAAAGAAACAGGAAAATCTGTAGATAACAGCAATATCAAAATGAATGTGGAGGAAAAATCCCCAACAATCAAAACAGAGGTGAAAACACCTGCAACGCCACCAACAGAATTCAGTTCACAAACTCCACCTCTAGCAAAAACGAGTGATAATCAAACAATGGAAGTTAGTACTCCATGCATGACCTTTGGTCAGAATTCTCTTATTCAGTTTAAAAATAATGATCCCAGAAAATTTAAACCCCTTGTCAAAATAAATGATTTATCCCAGCAATGCTTGCTTGACCATCTTTGGAATTTGAAAACGGTTGAAAGTAAACGAAGGAATAAACAACGACTTGGAAACTGTTTTGCATATTACTTTCAAAAATTCAATAAAAGCCTCTTTCTAAAAATTTCATTTGCTATATAGTTTTTAGAGGCAATTTTACAGGAATATTTAAACATTATAGCCAAGTGTAGATGACTATACAAAATTTTCAAAATCCAATTTTCAAAGGTTTTTACAATCTACAACAAGCTCTAGACGAAGCAAGAAACTGCTTTGGTCCTAATTATTACATTTACCATGATTGTCGACGATCATATTCTCATACGCCTTCATCAAATCCTCAATCCCCAACAGACCTTGTAAATTCCCAGGCCTCGCAATTAAATGATTTACAAAACCTATATCGATGAAGCCAAGCCCAATTACAACATTAAATCCAAATCAATCAATTCCTAGAAGAAGAAAACCAGAAGCATGCATATGTCCACAAAACTAATCAGCTGCTAGAACAACGTATTTTACAATTAGTCCATGAAAGAAAGAACTCCTCAACCAAATTCCAAAACGACCTAAAACCCTAACCACAAACAACTTTCAAATCATCTCAAATTACGACCAGAGCCAATCCTTGAAGAATTATGCAAACGAGGAGGACAAGAATTAGTTCTTAAGATAGAAAAGCTAGCCTATGATCGATGGAACAATTACCAGGAAGAGCTATAAAAACTCCTTGCAACTTATTTCAAACGAATAATAGAAACAGTTCAGTTTAAAGTTTTCCAAGATAGAAGATCCAATATGTTACGTGCTAGAGTCGACAGTACACAATTACCATGCAGCATGGATAAGATAGTTAGTTTATTTGACCACGGAATGTTATGCAGAATAACCTTTAGCAATTCAATTGAGGAATCGGTATTGGAACGCATTGGTAAACGATTTGCATTAGTAGCACAACATTACCTACGCATCTTTCTAGCCATAGTAGTGTGTATCAGTTCAACTACTCCAGTTTTTCAGTTCAACAAGCAACATACGATTGAACCAGCAATGCAACGTATGGTTATTTTTAAGCATGTAAACTATACACGACACAACGTATTAAAATGCCTAAGTTGTTTTTTCCAGATGTATGAAGGAAAGCCAATTTGGTTTGAGGCAGATAAACCTTGGCAATATCATCAATCAAAAATGACTCTAAGTCCTCCACCTAATTGGAAGGAAATAATTCTGCAGGCAGAAACATCAAGATATCAGATATGGGGCGAAATGGGACTAAAAATTCTACTACCCTTACCAACAGCATAACATATGTTCGATACAAATAACGATGTCTTAATCTATGATCAAGAAACATCTGAACCAGAACTAGAGTCTAGTCCAGATCTTAACGCAAATAATAGAGGGATAATGGAAGAGTTAATCCTATGGACCGGATGGCAGACACGGATTGAAAGGTAGCTTTCAATCCTACAGCTGTAAACCCACTAAAAGCTGATATTCTCCACTAAAGAAAAGAACAGATAAGATGGAATTTTATCTTTATAAAATAAGGACAGATGATATAGAATTCTCCAGATAATTATGCGGTGGCATGTTTTGTATCGTTGCTTTAATATTGCGTATATTTTTGTGTAAATGCAGAATATAAATAACTGCCTAATGTGTGTATATAACCAGTTTAACCGGCTGTGCGACTATAAATATATGTAAGTTGTAAGACCAGGGATATACTTGAGCACTTAAATTTTTGATAAGTTTTCAAAAGACTATAATGGCAGCTTAATTTACTTCGTCATTTCTCTGTGCAAGCTTATTTTTTCTTGTTACACTTCATATTTTAAGAGAGTGATTCAAAAAAAGAACTGCTGGAAGAAAAAGCAATATCTGATTTTCAAATCTTCTACTGCTCCTTTGCATAAGTCTTTATGAATCAGGTACCTCCTTTGCTTCTTGTCCTATGTAATATAATTTTGTTTGTAATTAAGTTTCTACGAGGATATCTTTTAGGAATTTACTTGGAAAATTTTATATCGTTACTAGCTTTTTTTATTGATTTTTTGATATATATATAAAACTACCTCACCATGAAAAATAAAAAACTACCCCCGCCATTTTGGTATCAGAGCAAATTAGCTCGAAAGCTTTGGTAGACAGGCCGAACTAGATTTTTTTCAAACCAGAAATAGAAAAAAACATACTTCACCTACCAAAGAACATAAAAATACGTTAGCCATAGTAGTGTGTATCAGTTCAACTACTTCAGTTTTTTAGTTCAACAAGCAACATACGATTAAACCAGCAATGCATCGTATGGCTATTTTTAAGCATGTAAACTATACGCAACACAACGTTTCAAAATGCCTAAAATGTTTTTTCCAGATGTATGAAGGAATGCCAATTTGGTTTGGGGCAGATAAACCTTGGCAATATCGTCAATCAAAAATGACTCTAAGTCCTCCACCTAATTGGAAGGAACTAAGTCTATAGGCAGAAACATCGAGATATCAGATATGGGGCGAAATGGAGCTAAAAATTCTACTACCCTTATCAACAGCAGAACATATGTTCGATCCAAACAACGATGCCTTAATCTATGATCAATTGGCATCTGAACCAGAACTAGAGTCTAGTCCAGATCTTAACGCAAATGATAGAGGGATAATGGAAGAGTTTAATCCTATGGACCAGATGGCAGACACGGATTGAAAGGTGGATTTCAATCCTACAGCTGCAAACGCACTAAAAGCTGATATTCTCCACTAAAGAAAAGAGTAGATAAGAAGGAATCTTATCTTTATAAAATAAGGACAGACGGTATAGAATTCTCCAGATAATTATGCAGTGGCACGTTTTGTATCGTTGCTTTAATATTGCGTATATTTTTATGTAAAGGCAGAACATAAATAACTGCCTAGTGTGTGTATAAAACCGGTTTAACTGGCTGTGTGACTATAAATATATGTAAGTCCAGGGATATACATGAGCGCTTGAAAATTTTATAAGTTTTCAAAAGACTCTAATGGCATCTTAATTTACTTCGTCATTTCTCTGTGCAATCTTATTTTTTCTCGGTACACTTCATATTTTGAGAGAGAGATTCAAAAAAAAAACTGTTGGAAGAAAAAGCAAGATCTGATTTTTAGACCTTCTGTTGCTCCTCTGCATAAGTCTTTATGAATCAGGTACCTCCTTTGCTTCTTGTCCTATCTAATATAATTAAGTTTGTAATTAAGTTTCTACAAGGATATCTTTTAGGAATTTACCTAGAAGATTTTATATCGTTACTGGCTTGTTTTATCGCTTTCTTGACATAAAAAAAACTACCCCCGCCATAAAAAAAAACTATCCCTGCCATTTTGGTATTAGAGCAAGGTTGATTCTAGTGTTGCAACAGAATTCAATTTTTAATCATATAAAATTAAAATATTATTTTGATGCAGAACCCTTTGAGTCGGTTTTCAGGGTAGCAAAGGTGCGTAATTCCCTTCTTTTACTAAATATGGTAAACTTCAAAGTAATATGAAAATTAAGTATATGTTATCCCACCTTTTGGTCAAGGTTGGAATATTAACAAATTGGCAAGAGAGGATGGACGTCAAGATTGAAAATCAATTGGAAACAAGGTTGCAATCGATGTCATTAAAATTTGGATGAGCTCCAATCAAGACAGAATCGATTGGGGACGATGATCAAGTCTAGAAGAGGCCGCATTTCAAATTTTAGGTCAAACGGAGTTCGAATGATCAAGATATGATCGATGCAAGTTAGGGAAAAATGCTGTTCGAATCCATCGTAAGACTCATTTTGAATCGATGATGTTCGACTCCATCCGAGGTTAGATTCTTTGCATCGATCGAATAACAACAACGTTGTATCGATTGCACTTCAAATCAATAGTGATAGAACTACTTTGTATCGATCAGGGTGCAATACAGTTCATATCGATCACAGGTAAGCATAGTTCGTATCCATCCAGTTCGTGGTTATTCGAATTGATAGCATCTGAGTCCTTGTTCGTACTCATCATGCTCAAACGAGTTCATTTCACATCGATGGTATCTATAGTGATCGATATGAAATATACCCATAATTATCGATACGAACAAGGGCAATGGTGAATGGATGCGAATTGATAATTGATTCGAAGGACTGAAGTGAGTGGATACGAATCAACGGTCGATGCGAACGAAGCTCCGGTATAGGGTGCAAATAACTCGGTCAACACGGCGAAGGATACGGATCTCCTCAGTTTATCGTTCCACGTCACGAGCAAGCACGTGCTTCTGATCGATACGAAGGGGATGGGTGCGAAACCATGGGTTCGAAATCAGCAGCCTTCGAAAAACACAAGATTGCATTGATCATATCTCACTAACTACAGATCCAAGTGCTATGAAATTTTCACAGGAGCTTACGTACAAGCTAAAGAATGTTTCTGCCAAGTTTTAGCTCGATTGGACGATTTCTTGATCGATACAAAATTGATTCGCATCGATTATGAATCGATTCGAAACTTGCTTGGATCGATCGCGTGGGCCCACTCACGTGCCAGGAGGAGTCTCCCGAAGTTTGAGCGAAATATCAGCCTCTTACGCCTATAAATAGAGCCCAGAGCCTATAGAAAAAGGATCTTTTGCAAATTCGACATCCAGACTCTGCCAGATTCAATTTTGCACTTCACCATTATTGTTATACTTAAAATCCTTCATTGTAATCTGCTGTAATCAACTGTAACCAGTGAAGAACATCAATAAAAGATAATTACTTGAAGTGGACGCAGGCCGGAGATAGTCGAACCACTATAAATCTTGTATTTCTGTTCGTTATTTCTGGATTGTTGTTTGTTTTTGCTTAGATCTGTGACTTCTGCTCGAATATTGTTGATTTATATTCATATATTGGTGCTTTCACGATACTTGGGGTTTGTGACCAATTTTAGCGCAAACATTTTGGTGCTATCACTAAGAAGGACTAGCACCCGCTACACCAGATTCAGAGTTCAAATTTGAAAGGCTTGAAGAATTTAGATTTTGAAGACAATGACTGGACAGACAAGTAGAAGACAAAGAGCTGAGAGAAGCCAACAAGGAGGAAGTCAAGAAGCATCCTCTGGAGCCGGAGAAGGACAAGCTTCGATCTACATCACCAAGGACGAGATGGAAGCTATGGCAGATTCATTACATGAAAGATTGTTGAAGAGTTGATGCAGACTTTTTTTGAATAGATGAGAGCAGCAAGTGCGCAGAACCTTGGACCGACTACAGCGGCTACGAATGCAGAACAAGGGGCTAGGATTGCAGAGACCGACGGAGGTCAGACTCAAGGTCAGGATGCAGAACCAAAAGGCAATCAACAAGGACTTGGGGGCAGACACTCGGGATCTGACGCTAGAAGACCTATGGATGGAGCTCAACAGGCTAGAGATGAGCCACATGAAGAGTATGTACCATAATTCCCTCGGGAACTCGGGGGGGCAACCCTTGACGGACATTGCTGGATTGGCTGAGATACTCAGGCGAACTATGCGTGGAGGTTTGACAAATAAAGATCTGGAAGGAGTGAACAGAAGCTCATTTACCCGTGAAATCAGGATAGCTTGGAATCCACCGAAGTTTAAGCTACCTAACGTGGAGATATACAATGGAAAAGCTAATCCAACTGATTATCTGATGGGATACATCAGACATATGGAAGTACCGGGGGTATCGGAGAAAGTTGTGGCCCGATGTTTCCCTTTATACTTAACGGATATAGTTGCGATGTGGTTCAGAGAGCTGGAAGAAGGATCAATTAAGACATGAACAATGTTGGTGGATAGGTTTTTGAGGCAATTTTGGGTTCATATCAAGTGGCCGAAGAACGTGATGACGCTAATATCAATAAAGCAAAGGACGGATGAATCGCTCAGAGCTTTCATAACTCGGTTCAATGTGGCAGTTGCCTTGGTGAATCGGCCGGATCCATCGATGGTTTTGATGGCAGCAGTATCGGGAGTTGGAGAGGATTCGGATTTCAAAGTATCTCTGATACGAGACCCACCACTGGAACTTGGGGAACTCTTTCACGAAGCTAAAAGATTCCTTCGGCAAGAGGACGCGTGCATAGATTTAAAGCTAAAGGAGGTGAATGCGACTGAGGGTGGAAGACCATCTAGCGGAGGATTGGGCAGAGATAAAGGAAAGTGAAAAAGGAAGATTGATGACGATTCGGAAAAAGCCAAGAAACGATGGAGGGAGCCGAAGTTATCCACCTACACAAGATTGAATGAAACATTGGAGGGGATATACATGGAAACCCGGAGTCGCCTTCCCTACCGAAGGCCAGCTAGGAGAGAACCTTCTGAATGTGAAAGGGCATCAGGAAGGCACTGTCTCTTTCATGATTTGGAAGGACATGATACCAACAGCTGCAGGCACTTAAGGGACATAATTGAGGAGCATGTGAGCAATGGACAATTGAGGCAGTATGTTGAGGCTAGGAATGCAGCGGTGGAGCAGGAGCGACCACCGTCTACCTCAAACCATGATGGTGTGAGGCCCAAGAATGATGGTCGATTGGTTATCAATTGACTGGGATGTCATGAAATGAGTACCAAGACACTGGCAAATGGAAAAATCATTTACACATGTACGGGGACAGAGATGGCCCCTAAGCATGCTTTGATGGTGGTAGACCGCGATGCTATGGTTTGTGAAATCTGTTTTCCATTTGTGGGTTGGATACTCATTTTTTCTGGTTTGGTTTTGGAGTTTGGTTTGAACTCCTGGTTTTGTTTGCTTTCTGGCTCGGACACTCGTTTGGATGATTGTTTTCTATTTTGGATGTTGGTTCGGATTTTTGATTTTCTGATTTGATTTGGATTTTGGATTGGATTTTGATTGGATTTTTGTATGGTTTTTGGTAAACGGTCGTTGGGTATGAATTATACCTGGCAAAGGGTGAGTCGCTTTGCCCGAACGTGGTAAATCGGCTTACTCAGGTCGTCGAGTACGGACTATGCTCGACAAGGTCCCGGAGAGACCAGGATTCGGCCTAGGACTTAGGCCCTACACTATTAGTTATTATTTTCAGGTCGTTGAGTATGGACTAAACAAGGGTCCGAAGAGACCAGGATTCAGCCTAGGACTTAGGCCCTGTATTATTAATTATTATTTTCAGGTCGTCGGGTATGGGCTATGCTCGACAAGGGTCCGGAGTGACCAGGATTCGGCTTAGGAGTTAAGCCATGGCATTGTTCATTGTCCAGGAACACTGGACCACGGTCGTCAGGTGTGGATTGCACTTGGAAAGAACCCGGAGAGGTTACATATTTGGATATTGACCCGAAGAGGTCATGGATTTGGTTACTGGTTATTGGATAAGGATGGATTAAGACTTGGTTATCGAGTTCGGATGGAAATGGAATTGGCTATGGACTTCGGATATCATATTCAAAATTATTCAAAACACACCTTCTTACCACAAGGCATGTTTTGGGGGGCAAATGTTATCCGACCTTTTGGTCAAGGATGGAATATCAACAAATTGGCAAGAGAGGATGGACATCGGGATTGAAGATCGATTGGAGACAAGGCTGCAGTCGATGTCGTCAAAATTTGGCTTAGCTCCGGTCAAGACGAAATCGATTGGGGACAATGAACAAGGCTAGGAGAGGCTGCATTTCAAATTTCAGGTCAAACGGAGTTCGTATGATCAAGATATGATCGATGCAAGTTAGGGAAAAATGCTGTTCGAATCCATCGTAAGACTCATTTCGAATCGATGTTTTTCGACTCCATCCGGGATTAGATTCTTCATATAGATCCAATAACAACGACGTTGTATTAATTGCACTTCGTATCCATCGTGATAGAACTACTTCGTATCGATCACGGTGCAATACGGTTCGTATTGATCACGGGGAAGCATAGTTTGTATCCATCCAGTTTGTGGTTGTTCGAATTGATAGCATCTGAGTCCTTGTTCGTACACTTCATGCTCAAGCGAGTTCGTTTCGTATCGATGGTATCTATAGCGATCGATATGAAATATACCCACAATTATCGATACGAACAAGGGCGATGATGAATGGATGCGAATTGATAATTGATTCGAAGGACTGAAGTGAGTGGATACGAATCAACAGTCGATGCGAACGAAGCTCCGGTATTAGGTGCAAATAACTCAGTCAACACGGCGAAGGATACGGATGTTCCCCAGTTTATCGTTCCATGTCACGAGCAAGCACGTGCTTCTGATCGATACGAAGGGGATGGATACGAAACCATGGGTTCAAAATCAGCAGCCTTCGAAAAATACAAGATTGCATCGATCATATCTCACAAACTACAGATCCAAATGCTATGAAATTTTCATAAGAGCTTACGTACAAGCTAAAGAATGTTCCTGCCAAGCTTCAGCTCGATTTGATGATTTCTTGATCGATACAAAATTGATTTGTATCGATAACGGATCGAGTCGAAACTTACTGGGATCGATCGCGTGGGCCCACTCACGTGCCAGGAGGAGTCACCCGAAGTTTGAGCGAAATATCAGCCTCTTACGCCTATAAATAGAGCCTCAGAGCCTATAGAAAAAGGATCTTTTTCCCATTCGACGTCCAGACTCTATCAGATTCAATTTTGCACTTCACCATTGTTTTTATACTTGAAATCCTTCATTGTAATCCACTGTAGTCAAATGTAACCAGCGAAGAACATCAATAAAAGATAATTACTTGAAGTGGACGTAGGCCGGAGATAGCCGAACCACTATAAATCTAATGTTTCTGTTCGTTATTTCTAGATTGTTGTTTATTGTTTGCCTAGATCTATGACTTATGCTCGAATATTGTTGATTTATATTCATATATTGGTGCTTTCACGATACTTGGGGTTTGTGACCAATTTTGGCGCAAACAGTATGGATAAAAACGAAATTGTGTAGTAACCAGGGAATTCAATTATGCTCTTCATACTAGTAAGTATCTTTTGCCCAAATTGTAAATTATCTCTGATAAAAATACAAATAGAATAAATCTTTCTCTCTTGAAAGAAAATTTTATCGGAAAAAATATAAGCTGCATAGAGAATGAACCATTTAAATCTGAGAAAAACAACATCAAAAAATCGATTCTTCAAATCTCAAGCGTTTAAGTTATTTAAATCTTGAATATACTTTAAAGGAACGAAGCATTATTAGTCTGATAACTATAAATTTTTTTTATCATTTCGAAAAAGGTTTTCAACATCTTCTGCACGAAGAAAATAAACAGCTTAATTCAGTCACAGACTTAATTATAACCTAGGAACAACCTTACAACACTACGATAATTCAACAGCTAAGACGTTAGAAGTAATTGCTAAATCTATTACTGATAAAAATAAAAATATAAAAAAATTAGTAGATAATTTTGATTTTATTAAAAATCAAAACGAAAGTATCTTACGCACTTTAATAAGCTTAAAAAAATTCTTATAGATAAGACAATTATTAACGAACTAAAATTGTTACTAGAGAACAATAAGCCAAAAGCTATTGAATTAGAATCTAAACGTATTTTAGAAGAACTTAAAACCACAACACGTGATTTTGATTCGAAAACTAGAAAGATAGAAGCGCTCCTTTTAGAAGTTAAAAAGATTGTCAGTGGTTAATTTTGTAAAAAAATATTTGCAAAAAACAATAGACGACGCAACAAAATTTGCATCACAGCCAAGTTTAAGATGATCGAACCCTGTAGAAATAGTCCAGAAGACTTAGCAGGTCTTGAATGGCAATTAAAAGATTTTGTAGAAAATGATAAAAGTCTTTTTATTCCAGAATCAGATGTTATATACAATAACCGATTTGGAGAACCAAGTTTAAGATTTGGAAATATAAGTTTAAACAAAATGAAGAAGAAACTGATACAGAATCAGAAATAGAACAGAGACATAATCTAAATGAACATTTAGATCATTTTAACACTATAAATTGGGATGATGAACCAATTTATGACCATCATGAAACAGATAGCAAAAATATTGATGAATTTGGACATATTAGGATACTTAGTGGATGAAGAACAATATGAAGAAAATGATATAGATCCAGAAATAGAAGAAACATTTAAAACAGAAAGTAAAAGAGCGTTACATGAAATAATTAATAAGAAAATAACAATAGAAAATATAAGAGAAGAAACCGATAATATGCTTATTGCTTGTATAACAGAATTAGATATGACATACGAAGATGCTTTTACAACGTTATCAAAAAATTTCAATATGCCATTAATTGAAGATGTCCTAAATAACAGATACCTCATAGGTGACCTTTTTATTGAAACTAATTTTATGGATCAAGCTATGACACCAACCAATAAACATAGTAGATTTGATAACAAACCAAGCAGCCAATACAGAGAAGGACCATTAGAAAGAGAAAAAGGGGCAAAACCCAAAGTGGATTATTTACAAGAAAGTCCATATGTAGGAAAAGGAATAAGAAAACCCTACGGAAAACTTTATAGCCACAATATGCTATTACTAGAAATGTAGTCACCATAATTATGGCCAGAAGAAATTCTAATATGGGAACAAAATGTAATTCGATATTGGGAAGTTAATAAAAAGCCAGAAACGGATATGTGGGCAGTATTAAAAAATACCCTCGGTCCATTAGCATCTGAAATATATCAAAGTAGAAAAACAGATAACCCAGCCGTAATTACTGAACAAAAAGCTTTAGGAAACAATCTGTGATATCCTGGAATTTTTGGCAATATAAATTTAGTAATCTGAATTTAAAATTTAATCGGTTTGATAATTTTTGTAAATAAATTTGAATTGATTTAATAATCTTCTTTTATTAAATAATTAGTTAGAGAATTTATCTTTTAATAAGTTAATAAATTATTTTCAATTTATAATGTATATGTATATTTATATATATTTTAAATAGATAAGTTTGGTTTTTATTTAATATTAAGCTTTTCAAAGCTATTTAATAAAATAACTAAATGGTTTTAAATACATAAAAAAATGTTTTATTTGTTCAAAATATATTTTGACTTAAGTTTGAATATTAAAATAAAGTTATAAAAATGTTTGTTTTATTTCTGTTTAAAAATATTGTTTAATAATTATGATTCGTAAATTAGATATGAGAGTTTAAAATACAATTAATACATGAAACATTTATTCATTCAAATAACAAGTAATTTACAATCTCTTTTATAAATTTATTTAAAATGATTAAAAATATTATTTTCAAATAATAAAGTATGTATTGTTTTTATTTATAATTATACTTGGTTTATTCTTTAATTATTATCTATATATAACTAAGTATTAAAAACTAATTAACTAAGTTTAAACTTTCATTAACACTTTAATTATAAATACTAATTAATTAAAAGGAACATGTGTAAACATTTTAGAGCATAATTTAACATGTGTTAAGTGATTAAACAAGAAATTAACAAGTGTTAAAATTTAAGCCAAGTGTCAAAATTTGTATTTTTATTTTTCTTTGATTTTAAAATAAATCATAAATAAGTTATATAAACATGCATTCTTTCTTTCCTTTCCTTTTTCTCATCTTCATTCCTGTAACATTTTCATCATGCAAAGCATTTCCAAAACAATCTGAAGCATGCATGTCAATTTGTAAATCTAGGAGCTAACCAGTATATTTCCAAAAGCAAACTTCATTTCTGCAAAACAATCTGTAGCCTCTTCATCATTTTTATTCAACCTGAAATGGTTTCCAGTTTTTTTTTAAATCTGGAAGCACATGTAAAACAAAAGCCTGTAACTCCTCCTTTTCAAACCAACCTGCAAATCATTTTCAAAATTCTGCATTTTATTCAATCTGAAGCAAACCTGCATTCATTCTTCAAAATCTGGAACTCATCTCTGCATGCAAACCTGGAATTAAAGCAAGTTTTAAAAGAATCAAACAACTCAAGTCTTAAAATCATTCAAGTAAGTTTCAAAAGATTCATAAGGATTTTCAAAACTGAAATACAGCTTGAATCATTTATTCCAAATTTAAACTTAAATCTTTAAATCTTTACTTACATTTTACATCTTCATTTTAAAATTCAAATTATTTAACCATATTTTTAAAGTATTCAAACAATTTAAATTTAAAAATTATTTTATTTTAAAAACTGAAATTCAAGTCAAAATTTCATAATTTAAATCTCATATTCAAACTTATTTAAATTTCTATTTTACAATTTAAACTTTCAGTTTAAATTCAAAACCACATATGATTTTTACACTTATAAGTTTTAAAACCAAGTTAAATTTTAAAATTTAAATTATCTCAAAACTCAGATTCAAACTAATTTGAAATCAGATTTTCAAACTCGGATTTAAACTTATTTTAAAATTTCAGTTTACATTTTAAACTTCCAGTTTAAATTTAAATCCTTATAACTTAAAAGTTGTTAAAACTAAATTTAAATTTCAAAATTTAAATTATTTCAAACTCAAATTCAAATTTCTTGAATTCAGATTCAAATTCAGGTTTCTAAATCTTAGTTTAAATTTTAGTTTATAATTTTAAAACCTTACTTTTAATTTATAAAACAGAAACAGGATTCCATTTCTATTAAAACCTGGAACAACATCAACACCCGAGCAAATCTTAATTTTACTTCGAGTCAGATCCTGCCATGCTTCGAGTTGAAACCCAAATCCCTCGAGACCAAAGCGAGGCACCAAAATCCTATAACCAACATTTCACCAGCATATTCCCAGAAACTCTGTGCACATGCGCCCACGACGCCGCCTTCTCCGATCAACTCTGATGACTGGAACAAGTCATCGATCACCAATGCAACCCAAATCCATCACCAGTACCCAGTTTTTCCCTCGAAATCAAAATCAAGATTGAAGTCCCAAACCTGGAACAACACTACCCACTTCAACCCCAACCTGTCAACGCCTCCCATTTGAAACTCCAACCACCATTGCCACAGGAACTCTGGCGAAGACTTCGACAACCCATCATCTTCCAGTACCCAACACCCCAAGCAACTCGATCCATTACAGAGGCCGTGGTGTTCAATTTTATCAAACCCATTAGAATTAGGGTTCTAAATTTTAATCACAATCCATCATCACCAAAATGCAATTCACCTAAAACTGAGAATTTTCCCATCCTCACTGATCTCCCCTCCACCACCAGGAGGAAAATCAAACCATTCGATCCCATAGATCATCAGTTAGAACCCAAAATGCAAAATACAGTAAATTTTAAACCGCTCTCTCATTCTAACTCTGAAAATTGTAATTTAAGTTTTAAAATTCATGATTTCAAATAAGAATTCAAGTTATAAACCTGAATTGATGTTTTAAGGTGATTGAGATTTTGCTTATTTTAATCAATTACTATTCTTGTAATTATACAGAGACAACTAAATCTTATTTTATCATAATTATAATTTATAAACATAAATACATATTAAACAAACAACTTTTGTTTGTATCATAATTCCTAACTAAGAATAGATCAAGTGATAAAGGATTTTTTTATCAAAATCTTAGTTTCTTAAAAAAACAGAACATGTAACAGGTACATAGCAATACACATATATGCACAAAAGATTTCATCACACTATAAACATTCAAGCATACTCATTTCTATTTATCCTCATGCAAACAAATATTTCATACCTAAGTTCTTTTAAATAAAAGTTATTCACCTGATTTTGATGAGCAGAACATAGTTTTGAAAATCCTTATGAATCTTTTGAAACTTGCTTGAATGCTTTTAAGACTTGAGTTGTTTGATGCTTTTAAAACTTGCTTTAATTCCAGGTTTGCATGCAGAGATGAGTTCCATATTTTGAAGAATGAATGCAGGTTTGCTTCAGATTGATAAAATGCAAATTTTGATAATGATTTGCAGGTTGGTTTGAAAAGGAGGAGTTACAGGCTTTTGTTTTGCATGTGCTTCCAGATTTAAAAAAAAAATAGGAAACCATTTAAGGTTGAATAAAAATGATGAAGAGGCTATAGATTATTTTGCAGAAATGAAATTTGCTTTTGGAAATATACAGGTTAGCTCCTAGATTTACAAATTGACATGCATGCTTCAGATTATTTTGGAAATGCTTTGCATGATGAAAATGTTACAGGAATGAAGATGAGAAAAAGGAAAGGAAAGAAAGAATGAATGTTTATATAACTTATTTATGATTTATTTTAAAATCAAAGAAAAATAAAAATACAAATTTTGACACTTGGCTTAAATTTGAACACTTGTTAATTTCTTGTTTAATCACTTAACACATGTTAAATTATGCTCTAAGATGTTTACACATGTTCCTTTTAATTAATTAGTATTTATATTAAAGTGTTAATGAAAGTTTAAACTTAATTAATTAGTTTTTAATACTTAGTTATATATAGATAATAATTAAAGAATAAACCAAGTATAATTATAAATAAAAACAATACATACTTTATTATTTGAAAATAATATTTTTAATCATTTTAAATAAATTTATAAAAGAGATTGTAAATTACTTGTTATTTAAAAGAATAAATGTTTCATTTATTAATTGTATTTTAATCTCTCATATTTAATTTACAAATCATAATTATTAAACAATATTTTTTAAAAAGAAATAAAACAAACATTTTTATAACTTTATTTTAATATTCAAACTTAAGTCAAAATATATTTCAAACAAATAAAACATTTATCTTATGTATTTAAAATCATTTAGTTATTTTATTAAATAGCTTTGAAAAGCTTAATATTAAATAAAAACCAAACTTATCTATTTAAATTATATATAAATATACATATACATTATAATTAGAAAACAATTTATTAATTTATTAAAAGATAAATTCACTGATTAATTGTTTAATAAAAGAAGATTATTAAATCAGTTCAAATTTATTTACAAAAATTATCAAATCAATTAAATTTTAAATTCAGATTATTAAATTTATATTGCCAAAAATTCCGACATATCACAATCCTCCCCCCTTAAAAGAATTTCATCCCCAAAATTTTAAGCAAAGGTAATTTAATAATCTTATTAAAGATTTAATTTTAAAACATAAGCATATATTAATCATATGCTAATAATCAAAACAATCAACTCATACAATCAAAACAAATTTAACTATCCAGAAAAATTCTAGATATAATTTCCTCGAGTTTGCCCCGGTATAAATATCGGGATACTCACTCTATAGAATCCAAACAATCAATACTACTAGCTACAGAGCTCTTATTCATCTATATCTACAATCTAAACAAGATATCAGACTACAGACGAGTCTGACTCAATAACCAAATCCTCCTGAACTACTGGTTCCCAAAACCAGATATAAATCATACACAAACTCCCTCAGAGATATGTGAAACACTCTGAATCCCAGTTATCCAAACTGGCAATTCAACTCTTGAAAACCAAACACTTATCTTACCAGAACACAGAAGAAGCCCAAAACACCTCGGAGCTAGCTTCCCAGTCTTACCAAAACTTATAGCTCCTTGGATCGGAGAGAACTTACCCCCAAAAAAAATCTCCGACTCCAGAATCCAAATTCCTCCGCCTCTTATCCATAAAAACTCTTCGGACGATCCTGGACCACCAACATCCTTCCTGATCAGCTCAACCCTTGCTGATGCCCCTAGAAACAAACTAGACCAAAACAACCCATCAGCATGATCTCCTCAAGGTCAATCCATAACCAAGAACACAAACTCTACTCCTCATACAACAGAAGATAGAACAAACTTCTCCTTATCCGAAAAAGACAAAACAGATGCACCCCCAAATTGTTTCTGCTGCGCAATTCTATTCCGAAGTAGAAGAAAATGCTGATGAAGAATACGAGCACAAACTGAACAACACATCCCAGAAATATGGTTCAACGGATCCATAAAGTAAACTCAGAAGTTCTTCCGAAACCTGAGCTGCTTTACCAAATCTATCTCTAGGTACTATCCTTCTACTAACTGAATCATCGGAAATCCTAGAATACTAGCCAATAAGAAAACTCGATCTCCAGATGCGAACAAACCTCTGACTTCCCTGAAGACATCCGAAAAAACTCTAACAACCCAAGATAACACTCAAATTATCGCAAGTAATTTTTGCGATCAACCTAGCCTAATTCCAAAGAAACTTCTCTCTCTTTACCAAACAGAATAGCTTATGCTGGCCTAGCCAATTGTAGCGACCCGACTTCCTATCTCCAGGAAATCGCATCACTAGTGAAGAAAGAAAGGGATAGAAGAAGAAAAGAAAGAGAAAGAGAAAGAAGAACACAAACAACATCAGAGAACTCACAGCGGAACGAATAAGATATAATAATCAACATAAAATATTACATAGTACCTCATTACATCAGAGTACACAACTATACAACACATATTAGACAGTTATAAACATTTGTCTAATTCATACAACTCAAGTACAACAGAAGAAAAAGACATCAATCAAACACAGCGGAATCGATATATATCTAAACGTCGAAGCCTCCTGCTCCATATCTCTTCCAGAATTCGTCAAGCTAACCTGAATCACTTGACTACTCATACATAATATGAGTACCCAAGAGTTTAATAAAACAGAAAATAAACACTCGGGTCAGACTGGGGTCTGGTGTGAGTAAACGGGTTTAAATTGCTTAACTTTAGAAAACCTTTGGAAAGAAAAGGTATCACGTAAGACTTCCCACACTTAAACATGGAAAAGTTTTTACCTTACGCTAACCAAAACATTTGATAGGAAATCCAATGATATTATAATAGTGTCTAGGGTTTTCAAGTAAATAAGAAATAGCCGAAATTGTTACATCTATTAAATTCCAGCTACTAGCCACAAAATTTGGTAATACAATCAAAACCGTAGGGTCTAGTAGGAAGAATGGGTTTCCATCAATGGCAGGGCTACTAGGGTACCGCCCGTCACAGTACGTGGCCTAGATCAACGTACCGAGGAGTACTCCCACTCCCCTGTAACACAAGGCTGGAACCATCCCTTACTGGACAGTCCCGAACAAGACAACCCCGCAGTTGGCCGCGACCCAACTGCCCACACAGCCGAATAAAAAGGGACTTCTAGACAGGGGGAAATCTTGCTCTCCAGTGGGAGCTACCGACGAAGCCTTGCTGCACCTCCCCTGTTTTAGCCATTCCCGGTTGATGAGGCTTGAGGCTACGATTACCTTTAGAGGACACATTATCTTAGAATGCTCATCGCCCACCTGACGATGTTCTGAAAGCATTCAATCCATACAAGTTCGTTCCGGGTTCGAACGAAACCGAAGGCATTATCTCGTTACACTCGTTTTGGAATCACCCTTAGAGTTAACGACGATAACCCTTGCACTCTGAATCTCCATCTCGAATCTATAAGTACTATTCCGTCAAACTCATTACGGAATCACCCACAGAGTTATACTGATGTATAGCCCTTACACCTCGAGTCTTCACTTGCTCCCCTTGGATTAACGACCTAACGTTTAATTGGAATCGATGTGGTTTTCGGATATCCAAATATGGAAACCCGATCCCGGTCTCATCGAAACCAAACGCCATTTTAATGTCCAAGTTATACTTAAGGGTTTAAACAGTTTAAAACTTATATACAGGATGAAATAAACAAATAGATGAATTATATTATCATAACAGATAATTCATACCAACATTCATCTACACAAAGCAGCATATCATATAACAAAGATATCCAGTATCAACCAATATCAACATCCAATATCAACCAATCACCCAATATCATTCAACATCCAAATCCAATATTAATCATTCATCCATAACAGAATTAATTTTCGCTTAATTGGATTATCAAAATTCTTCTACATTAATTATTCCAGATAAACTAATCAATCTTCTCTAATGATCTTCACTAATTAATCTTTCTTGATTAATTATCTTAATTACATGCAAGTAATTATCCTTAACCATATTCAGTAATTAACACTTTAATTTCTATCATTAATTACAATAATTAATGATCCTTTATTAATTAATCAACTATAATTAATTACATTAATTCTTAATTAATTACAATTAATTAATCATACTTGAATCAATCACTTATATTAATCAACCTTGATTAATATCCTAAATCACATTAATTAATGATCCTTATTAATTAAAAATACTTTAATTAATTAACTTATAATTAATCAACGCATAAATTATAATTAGTAATTAACAATTTGTAATTACTTATTTTAATTAATGAACTTCTTAATTAATTAATTTCTAATTTAATTATATTAATCTTTGATTAATTAATCAATTAATTAATCTTTAATTACTTCATTAAGCAATTAAACAATTTAAATTAACAATTAATCCTTATTTAATTACTTCATTAATTAATTACATTTCAATTACACTTGGTGATTACTATTAAGTTAAACTCATTTATCAATTACTTAATCACATTAATTAATTAACTAAAAATAAATTAAGTAATTAATTCTTAATTACTTACATAAGTAATTATTCCTAATTATTTTCATTAATAAACCTTAATTACTTCCTTAATTAATCACTTAACAAACAATTAACTTCATCATTAAATAATTCTTAATTCTTTAATTAATTAATCACTTCATAATTAATTAACTTCAAGAATTATATTAATCAATTCTTTAATTGATATCATTAAGTAATTAAACAATAATCACTTCTACTAATTACTCCATGAGTAATTATCATTAATTACTTCCATAAGTATTTAATTTCCTTAACTACATTCAATTATTAATCATTAATTACTTTATTAAGTAATACACTTAATTAATTCATAATTAAGTGATTTTTTTAAAATTGAATAAATAATTAACTAATTATTTAAAATTAATTAAGCAATTAATTAATTATTTTCTTATATTTTAAGACCCTTAATTAATTAAGAAAACATAAATTTTAATTTAACTTTACTTATTAACAAATCATATAATCAAGTACCTTTCTTTTTTAAAATTCATAACAATACCAAATTAATCATATTTATTCTCAAATTTGATTATTTGAATAAATCAAATCTTAATATCTTAAAGACAAATTCTTTTATTTGATATACGATGTAACATTCCTGAAATATTAGCCAAAATAATTCAATAATTAGATTAATTTTGAATTTAAACTGTGAATTTAGTTGTGAATTAATTTGCGATTTCCAAAATAAACTTAAAATTTTGGATTATAAATAGAAATTTGGTTGGAATTTAAGGATAAGTATTTTATAATAAAAATTGGATTTAAGGATAATTATATTAGAGATAAATATGCACTATAATTTGAATAAATATATATATAGATTGAAAGTTAAAATTGTAAATAAGATTTTGATTTTGAAAATTCAAAATGTATATATTTATAAATTTGGATTTGAAAACCACATAATTTTATACTAGTAGAAATTGGTAATATTTATTTTGAAAATTTTATTTTGAATTAGATATAAATGATTTTCGAAACAATTGTTTAGAACTAAATACTATTATATATGTGTTTATCTACTAAAAATATAATTAGTCTAAAATCATTCTTTCTTCAAATTGATGTAAGTAGAAAATAATGAACAAAATGGATATAAAAACATAAGAATATTGTACATATGTATATGTACAAACAATGTAAACATACCTTTAGATCTTACATATATGTATACATACAAATAGCATCATTACTTTTATTTAAAATAATGAAATTTAAAAAAAAAATACAAGAAGCTTCACATCTTCCCATATGCCATCATATAACATATCTTAGCTGTTGAATATACGCTTTGCGCTATATGATTTTTGTTTGATGATAATAAACATATATATTTAAGATAAATGTATTTGGTAATGTACTATTTTGTTTTTCATAGTTTAAATAAATATTTGTTGAATAAAATTAAATTTCACAGAATTTGAATTTGAATTCAAACAAAACAAGTTAAACAGATTTTGAATTCAAACAGAAATTTTATTCAAACAAATATTTATTACAATTTTAAATAGTACAATTTCATGCTCTCACTATACATATACATTTTTGATTACAATCACATTACATTTACATTGATAACCTCACTACATATCACTCACACTCGTATTTTGTCTTCAACTGCATGCCAGTTTGAATCCAGCATCTGAGTAATCTGCAAAAATATTCACTAACGCAGTAAAATTGAAAAAGAAATATTTTTGAAATATAAAATAAAATACGATTTTTGAAAATATGGTTTGCCTCAGTTATTTGGGTTGTTCGCCATCATTTTTGACTGTGCAATATCTGTGCATATCAGTATTTTTATCAGGGACATGTAACCATAAGTGGCTGCAATACACACGTGTACATTCATACACGTGTGCACTGCCTCGCCAACTCGTGTGCGCAGCCACAAATAGCAAGCGTGCAAGCACAACATGAAAGGAATCGAGACAGTAAGGCAATGCGCAAAATCAAGACAGCATCAAACAGCAACAGTGAAGACTGCATAAGCGCTACAAGCCAAAACATCACAATGAACCAACAGGTCAGAGGTGAAACTCAAGCATGTATGCAGCATCAAGTCAGAACACAGTGAAAAATTCGAGTCACAGTACAGGCCAAGACCAACACTGCAACATGGAATACTAAAACAATGAAACTGTCTCAAAGCACAAAAGTCCACAGCAACCAAAGGCATCAGAACTTCAACCAGCACACAAGAAATAATGGCCATACATGCAAACTGCCTCAAAAATGAATCAGAAGAAATCAAGTGCATCACAATAAAACAAGATCAAATGGCACAGTGCACCACTGATCTGAAGAACATATGAATAAAGAACACAAGTACAAGCAATGTGCAACTGCAGTGATACATAGGCAACATGAAGCAATGTACAGGTCAGGGCAGTGGACAGTACAAGCCAGTAAATGCAACAAACTCAAATGTCCAGTTATAACCACAAAACCATCAACACTGCAACTCAAATGTACAGGCCAGTGAACATAGAAGAGAATGACTCGAAGCAGTTGTGAACAAATGTACAAATGCTCAAGACCATCAGTACACAGTGTAGTTGCAGACTCCAAGAATATATACATGAACAAGTGTAGCATCTGTTACAGTGAAAAGCCTAAGTCAAGATGGAGTTACAACAATGCATCAGTGAGGAACACAACAACAATGAATACTGCAACATGACAAAATGACAAAACTGCATCAATTACAAATGCAATGCAAAATGGAGTGAATGCAACATGGTGAACAACTAAAGTGCAACAAGTATTGCAGTAATGAATGCATCACATATACAACATCAAAGTGCAACAGAATGGATGCAGCAGTACCAAGTGATAGTGAAGATGGCCAGAGATGAAGACAGGGGCAAACACAAGATGGGCCGAAGCAGTGAAGTCAGAATTTTCGAAAAAAAAAAACATACCCAAAATCAAGTCGAAGTCAAACATTATTCAGCATCAAGCCAAAGCCGTGATCTAAATCTCAATGTGTGACAAAGTCAAATATCACAAATCACGAAATCAATTCAAAGCCGTGTGAATCAAGCCACTAGAAATACGAAATTGACAAAGTCAGATTAATCCTCAGCATCAAAGTGTAATCGAACGGCAAAGCAAGAATTTTTGAAGCAATCAGTCAAACGCAAAAATAGGAAATCAAATCCTATTAAAACCCTAATCATCATCGGCATTTTTTTCATCGAGTTCAAGCATCGAACAGCAAAGCAAAAAGAGAAAAGTACATACCGAAGAACAGAACGAACTCGATCCAAAATTGAAGAAGCCGTAAGCAAATCGAAGAAATATATGATCGTCAAAGCAATCACGACAACAACCATCTGAACGATCAACGAAGTCGGCGCCTTTAATTTTGCACAACCCTAAGTTTAAATCGCAAGGAGTAAAGGCAATTTGCAGAAACCCTAATTCGCAAAAAGGAACGAAAGAGGATCGGCCATAATTTTACAAGCAACAGCAAAAAGGAACGGAGCAAAATCAAATGGGCTGAAGATAAAGGGGCCGGCCTTTCTTATTATTATTAAAAAGGGTTTAGTGTTTTAATTTTAGGGCTTTATTATATTAATTAGGGTTTAGGGTTATATTTTTATTGTCTTTTAATTATCGTTTTTATTTTTCGAATCAAAACTTTGTAAATCACCACCTAGGGTTTAGGTAGTGTCAGATTGTCTAGTTAGAATTAGTTCAGTGAGCAGGGTGTGCGAGTTTGCAAAATTCTATTGTAGGCGGGAGCAGAGTTTGCAAGTAAGCGAAGCTCTATAGGCGGGAGGCAAAGTTTGCGAGTAAGCGAAACTCTATAGGCGGAGCAGGGTGTGCGAGTCTAGTAGAGTGTTTGTGAGCGTGGAGCAAATGTTTGCGAGCAGGGTGTGCGAGTCTAGTAGAGTGTTTGTGAGCGTGGAGCAAATGTCTGCGAGTCTAGTAGAGTGTTTGTAAGCGTGATACTGTTTAATTCTAATAGAAATCTGTGAATGCAGCAGTAGGCAGGGGTTGCCGAAGCTGGGTAAATTTTGTGTGTGATTTACTTTTTCAGCATATTTTTTTTTGTGTATAAAATCGATAAAATTTGCTATAACCCTATTCACCCCCCCTCTAGGGTTAATCTAGATCCTACAAGTGGTATCAGAGCCCGGTATTTTTTTTTTTAACTCTAGAGATATGTTTAAACGTTTTTTAACTTTTGTATACAAAGTCTTTGCAGCAACTTGGGATGGTGAAGAAGGAGAGGAAGCTAATATATGTTTGATGGCAAAATCAGATTCAGAAGCCAGCTCAGAGGAAACTAGTGAGATTTGTTGGCGGGCTAAGGAGCAACAAGAATGGTTTCTAGATTCAGGTTGTTCTAGACATATGACAGGTGACAAATCGAAGTTCCTTAGTCAAGAGAATTTTAAAGGCGGAAATGTGATCATGGGAGACAACAGTAAGTGTAAGATCATTGGTAAAGGTGAAGTAGGTAACGGTAATTTTTCTTTAACTAATGTTTTATATGTTGAGAATTTGCATTACAATCTCATTTCTATTAGCCAACTATGTGACAAAGGTATGAATGTTGTCTTCGATAGTGATACTTGCAAAATCATTGATAAAGATTCTAATAACATTGTTTTTATGGGCAAAAGAAAAGGAAATGTTTACTCACTTTCATTTGATAATCTAAATTTGTCTAGATGTTTGGTAGTCACAGATGAAGAAGCATTTTTATGGCATAGAAGACTTGGTCATGCTAGCATGAGCCTCTTAGAAAAACTTGAAACAAAAGAATTAGTCAGGGGGTTACCACATCAGAAATTTAAAAATAACAAAGTGTGTAAAGCATGTTCCTTGGGCAAGCTTAGTCGATCATCATTTCGTCCCAAAAACATTGTTAGCACATCAAGGGTTCTTGAATTAATTCACATGGATTTATTTGGACCAAATGAAATTGCAAGCTTAAATGGAAAACGTTATTGTTATGTATTAGTTGATGATTACTCTAGATTTACATGGGTTTATTTCTTAGCCAAAAAGTCTGAATCTTTTGAATATTTTTCAAAATTTGCAAAACTTGTTCAAAATGAAAAAGGAGTTTCAATTAAAAACTTAAGAAGTGATCATGGAGGCGAATTTGAAAATTTGGAATTCGAAAGTTTTTGTGAAGAAAATGGTTTAAAACATGAATTTTCTGCTCCACGAACACCTCAACAAAATGGGGTGGTTGAAAGAAAAAATCGTACATTGCAAGAATTGGCAAGATCCATGTTGAGTGAGTATAATCTACCTCTAACCTTTTGGGCAGAGGCAGTAAATACGTCATGCTATGTAATGAATAGAGTAATGGTTAGACCAATACTTGGCAAAACATCTTATGAATCGTGGCATGAAAGAAAACCTAACATTTCTTATTTTCGTGTATTTGGATGTCCTTGTTTTATTCTTAACACAGGTGATCAACTTGGAAAATTTGAATCTAAGGCTGATGAGGGAATTTTCATGGGATACTCAACAAGGAGCAAGGCTTACAGAATATACAACAAAAGAACAAAAACAATTGTTGAATCAATCAATGTGAAATTTGATGAATCTGACCAATATAGAACGACTGAAAAGATGGTTGACGATGGGGTAGATCCTGAAGGCACTGAAGAAGGGACATTTAGTGAGAAAACTGAAAGAAGGACTGTTGATGCTGATAAATTAAGGTTCAAACCTAATCATCCTCCTGAATTAATTATTGGTGATCCCACGGAAGGTATACGTACTCGTTCTTCATTTAATAAAAATTTGTGTGCATTTTGTTGTCATAGTGGTTTTATTTCTGAGATTGAACCTGATTCTGTTGAAATGGCTCTTAATGATGAAAATTGGATTTTAGCAATGCAAGATGAACTTAATCAATTTGAGAGAAACAAAGTTTGGAAATTAGTTCCTAGGCCTAATGACTATCCAATTGTAGGGACTAAATGGGTGTTTAAAAATAAACTTGATGAATCAGGAAATGTAATTAGAAACAAGGCTAGGTTGGTTGCAAAAGGTTATAACCAAATAGAAGACATAGACTTTGATGAAACATTTGCTCCAGTTGCTAGGTTAGAAGCCATTAGAATCTTGCTAAGTTTTGAATGTTACAAGGGTTTCAAACTTAAGCAAATGGATGTAAAAAGTGCCTTTTTGAATGGCGATTTAAAAGAAGAAGTTTTTGTTGAACAACCACCCGGTTTTGAAAATCATGAATTTCCAAATCATGTGTATAAGCTAGAAAAAGCATTATATGGTCTTAAGCAAGCTCCAAGAGCTTGGTATGACTGCCTCTGTACATATCTTTTGGAAAATGGTTTTAAAAAGGGTAGTGCTGACACGACACTGTTTCTATTACATAAAGAAAGTGATTTTTTGATCGTTCAGATTTATGTGGATGATATTATTTATGGTGCTACTAATGAGCTCTTGTGTGAGAATTTTGAACAAGTCATGCAGGCTAAATTTGAGATGAGTTTGGTTGGTGAATTGAAATACTTTCTTGGATTTCAAATTAAGCAAAGCAGTGATGGTATTTTCATTTCACAATCCAAATATGTGTTGGAGCTATTGAAGAAATTTGGAATCGAAAATTCCAAACCATTGAGAACTCCTATGAGTCCATCAACAAAGTTGGACAAAGATGAGAAAGGAATTGCAATTGATCAAAAGAAATATCGAGGGATAATCGGTTCACTTCTCTATCTTACTGCTTCTAGACCTGATATTATGTTTGCTGTGTGCTTGTGTGCACGTTTTCAAGCTAATCCCAAAGAATCTCATTTAAAAGCTACTAAACGAATTTTGAGATATCTTTCACACACACACAAATTTGGACTATGGTACCCTTCTTGTGAAAATTTTGATTTAGTAGGTTATTCCGATGCTGATTATGCTGGTTCATTAGTTGATAGAAAAAGCACTAGTGGGACATGTTTCATGCTAGGACATTCATTAGTCTCATGGTCAAGTCGGAAACAGAATTGTGTTGCATTATCCACCACTGAAGCAGAATATATTGCTTTGGGAAGTTGTTGTGCTCAAATTCTATGGATGATGCAAACTCTTTCTGATTTTGTCTTAGTCTATAAACAAGTCCCATTAAAATGTGATAGTAGGAGTGCTATAGATTTGTCAAATAATCCTGTTCATCATTCTCGCACAAAACACATTGATGTGAGACACCACTTTCTTAGAGATCACATTGCTAAAGAAGACATTTGCATTGAATATATTTCAACTGAAACTCAACTTGCTGATATTTTCACAAAACCTCTTCCCGAAGACAGATTTTCCAAATTACGATTAGATTTGGGATTTATAGAGATTGACTGATCATTTTTTTTTAAAATTTGATTTTTTTTTGAATTTGATTCTAAATGACAAATTTTTTTTTGACTAATCTAACTCCCTAATGATTATCGAAAAGATGAATAGTGATTGAAAAAGTGATGAGTGTTGATATTTATCATATTTTAAAACTCGAGAAAATATAATTAGGAAATTTCTTTAGAATTTCATAACAAGAGTTATAAAAACTTTTTGTTGGGTAAAAATTCCATGATCATTTCTATTTCTATCATCTTTCTATCGACCATCACTCATCAAAATTACACATAGTATGTAAATTTGTGGTAGTTTACAAAGGAAATCATTCGTTCTTCAATATCTTTAAATCTGTGAAGGAAAATTATTTGTGCTTCAACTTATTATATTTAGCAATAAAAATAAATATCCAAAGTATTCACTCTCATTTAAAAGTCCTCACGGTTATGCATGGGTGAATTACTTGGATTTTTGATTATGTGCTTCCATGCTCATTTAAAAGTCCTCACGGTTATGCATGTATGGAACGCATATTAAAAATAATTGATTTAATAGACAAGTTGATTCTAATCCCATTTAAAAGTCCTCACGGTCATGCGTGGTTAGAAGATACTTGATTTCATTTTTTTTAAAAAAATTGTGAATACTACTAATCTCATTTAAAAGTCCTAACGGTTATGCATGGTTAGTAGATATTCAAATTTCCTGAAATAAATATACCACAAATAGATATATCTATATGAATTTTTGATGATTCTATCTCCATCACTTCTGAAAGTGGAATATGCGCTTGACAAGGGTAATTATGATTTTTGTTTGAGTTTTATTGAAATTTGATATTTATATTTAATTGAGTTAAATGTTTGATTCATGTCTATCACTTCATCCCTATTTTATTCTTTTGCTGATAACAAAAGGGGGAGAGAAAAGTTAAGATTTTGTCAAATAGAATCAAGCAAAGGTCAAATAACTTTCAATTTGCATATAGGCTCATTTACATATTTTTATTTGTATGCATATATGTAGGGGGAGTATCACATAAAAAGGAAGCATTCAAATAGGGGGAGCAAATGAAATTATCAAATAAATTTAATATATTCAAAATCTTAAATATATGTTTGTTATCATCAAAAGGGGGAGATTGTTGAATATACGCTTTGCGCTATATGATTTTTGTTTGATGATAATAAACATATATATTTAAGATAAATGTATTTGGTAATGTACTATTTTGTTTTTCATAGTTTAAATAAATATTTGTTGAATAAAATTAAATTTCACAGAATTTGAATTTGAATTCAAACAAAACAAGTTAAACAGATTTTGAATTCAAACAGAAATTTTATTCAAACAAATATTTATTACAATTTTAAATAGTACAATTTCATGCTCTCACTATACATATACATTTTTGATTACAATCACATTACATTTACATTGATAACCTCACTACATATCACTCACACTCGTATTTTGTCTTCAACTGCATGCCAGTTTGAATCCAGCATCTGAGTAATCTGCAAAAATATTCACTAACGCAGTAAAATTGAAAAAGAAATATTTTTGAAATATAAAATAAAATACGATTTTTGAAAATATGGTTTGCCTCAGTTATTTGGGTTGTTCGCCATCATTTTTGACTGTGCAATATCTATGCATATCAGTATTTTTATCAGGGACATGTAACCATAAGTGGCTGCAATACACACGTGTACATTCATACACGTGTGCACTGCCTCGCCAACTCGTGTGCGCAGCCACAAATAGCAAGCGTGCAAGCACAACATGAAAGGAATCGAGACAGTAAGGCAATGCGCAAAATCAAGACAGCATCAAACAGCAACAGTGAAGACTGCATAAGCGCTACAAGCCAAAACATCACAATGAACCAACAGGTCAGAGGTGAAACTCAAGCATGTATGCAGCATCAAGTCAGAACACAGTGAAAAATTCGAGTCACAGTACAGGCCAAGACCAACACTGCAACATGGAATACTAAAACAATGAAACTGTCTCAAAGCACAAAAGTCCACAGCAACCAAAGGCATCAGAACTTCAACCAGCACACAAGAAATAATGGCCATACATGCAAACTGCCTCAAAAATGAATCAGAAGAAATCAAGTGCATCACAATAAAACAAGATCAAATGGCACAGTGCACCACTGATCTGAAGAACATATGAATAAAGAACACAAGTACAAGCAATGTGCAACTGCAGTGATACATAGGCAACATGAAGCAATGCACAGGTCAGGGCAGTGGACAGTACAAGCCAGTAAATGCAACAAACTCAAATGTCCAGTTATAACCACAAAACCATCAACACTGCAACTCAAATGTACAGGCCAGTGAACATAGAAGAGAATGACTCGAAGCAGTTGTGAACAAATGTACAAATGCTCAAGACCATCAGTACACAGTGTAGTTGCAGACTCCAAGAATATATACATGAACAAGTGTAGCATCTGTTACAGTGAAAAGCCTAAGTCAAGATGGAGTTACAACAATGCATCAGTGAGGAACACAACAACAATGAATACTGCAACATGACAAAATGACAAAACTGCATCAATTACAAATGCAATGCAAAATGGAGTGAATGCAACATGGTGAACAACTAAAGTGCAACAAGTATTGCAGTAATGAATGCATCACATATACAACATCAAAGTGCAACAGAATGGATGCAGCAGTACCAAGTGATAGTGAAGATGGCCAGAGATGAAGACAGGGGCAAACACAAGATGGGCCGAAGCAGTGAAGTCAGAATTTTCGAAAAAAAAAACATACCCAAAATCAAGTCGAAGTCAAACATTATTCAGCATCAAGCCAAAGCCGTGATCTAAATCTCAATGTGTGACAAAGTCAAATATCACAAATCACGAAATCAATTCAAAGCCGTGTGAATCAAGCCACTAGAAATACGAAATTGACAAAGTCAGATTAATCCTCAGCATCAAAGTGTAATCGAACGGCAAAGCAAGAATTTTTGAAGCAATCAGTCAAACGCAAAAATAGGAAATCAAATCCTATTAAAACCCTAATCATCATCGGCATTTTTTTCACCGAGTTCAAGCATCGAACAGCAAAGCAAAAAGAGAAAAGTACATACCGAAGAACAGAACGAACTCGATCCAAAATTGAAGAAGCCGTAAGCAAATCGAAGAAATATATGATCGTCAAAGCAATCACGACAACAACCATCTGAACGATCAACGAAGTCGGCGCCTTTAATTTTGCACAACCCTAAGTTTAAATCGCAAGGAGTAAAGGCAATTTGCAGAAACCCTAATTCGCAAAAAGGAACGAAAGAGGATCGGCCATAATTTTACAAGCAACAGCAAAAAGGAACGGAGCAAAATCAAATGGGCTGAAGATAAAGGGGCCGGCCTTTCTTATTATTATTAAAAAGGGTTTAGTGTTTTAATTTTAGGGCTTTATTATATTAATTAGGGTTTAGGGTTATATTTTTATTGTCTTTTAATTATCGTTTTTATTTTTCGAATCAAAACTTTGTAAATCACCACCTAGGGTTTAGGTAGTGTCAGATTGTCTAGTTAGAATTAGTTCAGTGAGCAGGGCGTGCGAGTTTGCAAAATTCTATTGTAGGCGGGAGCAGAGTTTGCAAGTAAGCGAAGCTCTATAGGCGGGAGGCAAAGTTTGCGAGTAAGCGAAACTCTATAGGCGGAGCAGGGTGTGCGAGTCTAGTAGAGTGTTTGTGAGCGTGGAGCAAATGTTTGCGAGCAGGGTGTGCGAGTCTAGTAGAGTGTTTGTGAGCGTGGAGCAAACGTCTGCGAGTCTAGTAGAGTGTTTGTAAGCGTGATACTGTTTAATTCTAATAGAAATCTGTGAATGCAGCAGTAGGCAGGGGTTGCCGAAGCTGGGTAAATTTTGTGTGTGATTTACTTTTTCAGCATATTTTTTTTTTCTGTGTATAAAATCGATAAAATTTGCTATAACCCTATTCACCCCCCCCTCTAGGGTTAATCTAGATCCTACATTAGCATATCTCAGCAAAATCTGAAAAACAGATTTTGCATCACACATCTCAATATCAAAGCTTTTTAAAACATAGATATCAAAAAGGAAACAATTCAGTTCAAACCAAAAGAAAGAAAAAATCAAAAACCAGGCTGAAAATATCACATTTTCTCTTCATTCATCATCTTAAATTCGAAATCTGGAATCAAAGAAAGAAAATGGCATCCTTTTCTCAAAAACTCAAAAGCAAATTAACCTGAAAACAATTACCATTCACAAGTACAAGCCTGTAGTTAAACCTGCAGTCAATGCAAGTGAGAGCTTCAGATTTAAAACTCAGTTTCTAAACCAAAAAGGAGAATCAAAGTTCAATGGAAATAAAAGAAGAAAAAAAAGAAGAAGAAAGCAATCAAACCAAAGCGTGCAAATCAACCTGAAGTTAAAGCAAAAAAGAAAAGTGGATGCTTCAGTTTGTAGCCAGGAGATAAATGCAAAATTTTCTGGAAAAAAAAAAACAATTGAAGGCAAGTAAATTTCTTTCCATTTAAAATTTGAATGTGATGTTAGTAATCAGTAAGTATAACAAACATTTAAACAATAATGCTCAATCAATCTAGGTTGCAGGAAGAATCAGGTTCAAGAGCAAAGACTTAAATTTCAATCTGGGTTTAAACTGTAAAAATGAAAATAAAAAGGGTTCTCTATTATATGCATTCAAACTGTAAGTATTAAGATAAAAATTACTGTTATTAATGACTTGAGTAAATGAACATGACAGTGTATAAGAAAGATTTCCATTTACAATTTACAGATCTACAACTCCAAGATTTAAAGGAAAAAAAGAAAAAAGAAAAAAAAAGGAAAAAGATACAGGCTTGAGTTCCCCTCTGTTTCTTCCTGTACAACTCCAAGGTGAGCAAACTTACTTTTGATAAAATCTCTGAATTGATGTGATAAATATTGGTAAATGTGTTCTGCATGAATAGGAATGTATTGCAAGTATTTGTGCATGTTTGTATTTGTCTGGTTATCCCTCTGTTTAGAAACAGGTTGACTAAATTCGGGAAAAAAAATTATATCTCAGGATCAAAAGAAATTTAGGTAATGATCTTTAAAAGAAAGATATTGATAATTACTTGATTTAGATTTTAAAAATAACATTTTCAAGAAGTTTTATGAGGTAATTAACTAGAAACTTAGGATATACAGGAAACATCTTTGGAAATGATAAATTTCAACCATTTTAATTTTGAATTTGGAATTCATAAACTAGATTGTATTGTAAAATGATGAATTTAGGCGATGGTTTCCAGATTTTTAAGTTTGTATATGATGGGAATTGTCGAATTTATTAAAATTGGTACTTTCCCCAATATCTGATGAACGGAGAGATGGTAATTCTCGAAACTTAAGTTGAGGGTAGCTTAAGCATTAAGGATTGTAGGAAAAATATAAACTAAATTTATTAATGGTGATGGTGCGGTAGTAATTTAGGGTTTTATAACCAAAATTTTGGGTCGTGAGTTATCTGGGAATTACGGCATCGTGGGGTAATCGGAGTTTATCGCATGGTGATTGGCCGATGTATCGAGACGTGGCGCAACTACGATAGCGATGGTACGGTCTCAGGTGACTTAGATCACCGTTGGCAAGAGGATTGGTTGGGTTGTTTTTGGGTTCCAGGCGAGTCGAATGACTCGATTTTGATGTAGGGCAACAATAGAGATTCTGGAGGGTTAGGCTGGTTGATGGTGGTGTCGGCGATTTGTTGACAGTCGTAGTAGTGGCCGGAGTTGGTTGGTGAGGTGTGCAACGTGCACGAGCATGATTCATGTCTGAAGTTGCTCGAGTTTGGGGAAGACGAGGGTATTCTCGAGTAATAGCTAGGGGAATATAAGTGATGGCTCGGGTTGGTGTTCGAAGCAAGCGCGTGTGTTGTTTTACAGATTAAAATTTAAACAAAGTTAAAAGAAAGGGAAGAAGAAGAAGTTTACTCAGGGGCGACTCGTGGAATTTGCAAATTTGCTCGAAGCTATGAGGGTTCTGACTCAAAGTAAGTGAGGAAGTGAATTTCTCGGGAATGACTCGGGGATTTTGCTGGGTTGACTCGAGTTTCTTCTGAAGGGTATCAAAGTTTAGAATTTGTAAAGCAAACAAGTTTTTTTAAAATAACTATGTTAGTCAGGTTTTGTATGAAAGGTAAATTTGTTAACAAGTTTTTAAAGTAAAGCAGGAACAAGTTTTTAAGGTATAAAAAAAATAAATTTAATTTTTCAAAGGTTATTTAAAATAAGACTTAAATAATGATTTTTTTGAAATTAAATAAAATAAATAATTTATCTCAAGATAATTGGAGTCTTAATCAATTAAAGGGTTTTTGTTGATTTACAACGGGTAATTACTTAATGAAAGTAATTAAAAGATAAATTACTTAATTAATTTATTAAAGGATAATTTGTTAATGCGATGAATTAAAAGATAATTAATCAATGTAATTAAACAAAGGTTAATTAATTAAGTGATGGAAGGATAATTAATAATAAAAGGAAATTAATTAAATTATGTGATTAATTAATAAATGTGATGGATTATAAGATAATTAATCAAAGTGATTTATTTATGAATTGGGGTTAATTAATTAATAAAAGTAATTAAGAGTTAATTAATTACAAATTAAGGATAAATTAATTAAGATAATTAATTAAGAAATGATTTATTAATGACGGTGATTAAGACTTAATCAATAGTAATTAATGACAATTAATAATTGATTAAAGATAATTTATGAAAGTAATTATGTGGTTAATTATTTTAAAACCACCCAGTTTATTCATCTTAATTGTTGATGCTGGTTGTTATTGAATGTTGTGTGATGGATTGATATATTTGATATGTGATGTGATGCTATGTGATACATTGTGCTGATCTGCTACATTTGTGATGAATATACTGTCGTATGAATATGAAACCCTTTGACCCGTAAAACGACATTTGAGTTTCGATGCGACAGGGAGTCGGATTCCAGTTGGTTATCCGAAACCCACATCGAATCATATTAGTGAATTTTTGTGATTGATAATTTACTTTATCTATGAATCTGTGAATATAGATAAGTGTTATGGGTTATACCGCTTATCTTTATGATTGAATCTGTGATGATGATGTTGTGCACTATTGTGTTGAACCCCTGGACCACACTTATACACATACAAATATGGATTGCACGTGGAAATGAGTTAAGTCACAGATTTTGAAATTGTTTTTAAATTTGAATTTTTGAATCCAAAAATAGTTTTGGAATTAGAATTGAAGCTTTTGAAAAAAATGAATTTCAAAAATAAAAGTTATTTGAATAACTTGATTGAGTTTTGAAATTTAAATAATTTGATGTAAATTTGAATTCAATATTTGAAATTGAATTCTATAATTTGGGAACTAAGGTTTAAAAAGTTATCCAACTTATAAATGGATTTATATGGGTTTTTAAACCATTTTAAAAAGTGATGTTTGGAATTTAAATTTAACCCAAGATTTCAACTTGTATAAATCGGACTTTTCTGAAACGAAAACTATTGTTTTCAAATAATAGAAGCTTTCATATAAGAAATGGATTTCCAATGTGTGTTAAAAGGTATTCAAGTTTTGAAATGAAAATGGTTTTCCAAGTTATAAATAAATCTTTGGAACGTGTTTTGAAAGCTATAAATTTAATCTTTAATTTAAAGATTTAGTTGAGTCAATCCAATTGAAATGGAAGTTATTTTGGAAATCTACGAATAGATCTTTGTGAAACTAGGTGAAACTTTGTGAAATAAATCTTTTGGTTTAAAGATTTGAAATGGTTATTTGTTTAACCATTTGAAGGAAGGTTTTGGATTTTATAAGTTGTGACTTAACTAAAATCCCATATCCATATGTTTTAAAATATGGCGCTCATCATTCGGTTTAGCCGGGGGAGGACCTTGTGTCATATAGCCCATTCCGGATAGTGATACGACGATATGGATAGCATTTGAAGACCGGTGGTGAAGACCGGATATTTCCGAAAACGAAAGGATAACTCGTCGATTATCTCTGCACTGGCTGATTCCCGGTATAGAGATCTCCATATGTGATGGGAAGTCCGGACGTGATTAGGGATTATCCGGATTTGCAAGGGCTTCTTCCGAAGTGCCTTCGGTTCTGTTCGAACCCGGGACAGACTTGTATGGTTGTATGTCCGACATTACACTTTGAGATATTAAACTGATCTCTATCAAATACATTTCTGCTTGGTGGCGGAGAATTTATTCTCTTAGCTTAACACCCTTCTCTGAGACGTACGAGCTCGGAGGTTATGTAGTTGATATTTATCAGTGATATATTCCCAATTTGGTAATGTGGCATGCTGAGTGCTGCTGTGTGATGATGATCATTTGTTGATCATTTGTGATCAAAGCATGGCTTTTGTATAAAGCGTAGCTTTGTGGACGAGACTGCATCAGGACCTCACACCCCGGAAATGGTCGAAACAGGAAAGATGCGGCAAGGTTATGAGGGTCGCGCCCTTTAGGGTGTGTCATTCCCTTCTGGTAAAGGGTGGTATCAGGTATGGAGCCCTGGTATTTAACCTATGTGGTTGCTCCAATCTCATTTACTGTGTGGCTGTTGCTTTGAGGCGTCTCGGATAAAGGTCCCAAAGGACCGGGGGATGGCATATTCGTGTAGTAGTTACCTAGTTACAGAGGTAACCCGGCCTTGTGTTGGCAGAGATCTAACCGTAACGTTAGTTTCTCGGGACGTCCCGCCAGAGGCGATCCCTTGTGGCAGTAGGAAGTTCCTTAGCCTGACCATTTGTTGGAAATCCATTCATCCAATACGTGCCTTGTATGGTTTTAGTTGTAGAACCTGCCATTTACTTATGGTGGCGCCCCACTGTTTAGATGGTAGCTATAGTAGGCATACGATACTGGTCGTATGTTGGCTAGGATTTATATTATACTTTCGAAATGGTTTTCCACACTTTGCACTTATAATAATAATATCAAAGAAATTTTCTCGTATTAAGAATATTTGACTATCATAAGGAGAAATCTCCTCCAAGCCTGCGTTTGCATTGTGTGTGTGGCGGGAGGCCTTATGGTAGTTTCATTTTCTAAAAAGCATTGCGGATTTCAAAATTTAAATTCTTTTATTTGTTTTAAAAGACCAGATGTTTTTGTTTGCTCATACGAGTCCCATGGCTGACCTGGAGTTTATTGTTCATTTCCTAAACTCTGGGTGCCCACTATTTTCCCACACGGGCAGTCTAGAGTTGGGTTTTTCAGATAATCAATAGTAGGTGTAGATTCGATAGCTTTCAGCCTAGGATGTGGCAATCCTTTGCACACCAGTTTTGCTCTCTTAGTGAAGGTGATAGGGGGTTCTCGCTTCGCGGGTTGGTGTTTGAAGATGGAGTTCTTTCTTGAAGACTATGTTAGAGTTTTGTTCCGCTGCTAGTGTTATCTTTTCTTTCCGCTGCTATTATCTTGTATCATAACTCTGATGTATATTGATGTTCATTGTACCATTCATGTTGTATCAGATATTGTATCAATGTTGTATATTGATATATGCTATTCTTTTTCTTCCGCTGTGTTATTGTACTTAATGTGTTATAAGCTCCGGCGAACCAGATTTGACGTTTGGATCTACGGCATTTGAATATGAGTGTCGTATTCAGTGCCGATTTTCGAAGGTCGAGTCAGGGTCGTCACATTTGGTATCAGCGCTTTGGTTAAAACTTTAACTATGGAGTATAACACATTAAGTAACTCATTAGAGATAGGGTGAAGTATACCCTAGAATGAGTATATCCCTAAGATATCCGTTCGAATGCCTCAGTAAATTCTCTTACTATTCACTGATAGTAAGTGTGAGTGCGAGAAGAGGACGAGATAGGGGACAGGGAAATACCACTATAAATGGTCAATACCCTGTAATAGTGGAAAAAAATTTCTTCTCAATCTCCTTTGATTCGTCTTTCCAAATTCTTTTGATTGCTTCGTGATAGCTCCAGAAGAAGTTTCGGTGGATGGTGGCCCTACGAATCGTCGTAGAAGATTCTTATTTCGTATCTTCATCGGTTTCTTATCAGCTTTTTGATCTAAACTCTAAAGAATTTGAATTTGAAAATTTAAATTAAAATAAATTGGAAATTTTAAATTGAATAAATTGGTTAACAAATATAAGGATAAATTTGAATTGTATCAATAAAATAATATCGGTTAAAACCAAATTCAAAATTCTACTGTAATCTCTTGTGTATATCCAAGTCCAAAGAGGGACAAAAATTAAAATATACTTTGGAGTATTCCAACCCTAATTTGGAATCCATATCTAGTGTTTGGGAAATTGTAGAAGATTAAATCCATCTATCTATTCTCTGGGATCCGATATATTCTACGAACGATTAGTTATCCCTTCGAACTAATCAACGCCCTCGTATATTCGTAGACCGATGGACCCAAACATCTTGTGTAATACTGTAGGAGTTTGTTCTCATATTGTCGATATTCTGATTTGGTAAGCCAAATGCAGAATTGATATCCAGTTTGATTTGGAAAGATATCTCTCTATATCTTTCATCTTTTCTTTTCGTCTTCCTAGCAAATTTCGAGGACGAAATTTCTTAAGGAGGGGAATCTATAACATTCCTGAAAAATTAGCCAAAATAATTCAATAATTAGATTAATTTTGAATTTAAACTGTGAATTTAATTGTGAATTAATTTGCGATTTCCAAAATAAACTTAAAATTTTGGATTATAATAGAAATTTGGTTGGAATTTAAGGATAAGTATTTTATAATAAAAATTGGATTTAAGGATAATTATATTAGAGATAAATATGCACTATAATTTGAATAAATATATATATAGATTGAAAGTTAAAATTGTAAATAAGATTTTGATTTTGAAAATTCAAAATGTATATATTTATAAATTTGGATTTGAAAACCACAAAATTTTATACTAGTAGAAATTGGTAATATTTATTTTGAAAATTTTATTTTGAATTAGATATAAATGATTTTCGAAACAATTGTTTAGAACTAAATACTATTATATATGTGTTTATCTACTAAAAATATAATTAGTCTAAAATCATTCTTTCTTCAAATTGATGTAAGTAGAAAATAATAAACAAAATGGATATAAAAACATAAGAATATTGTACATATGTATATGTACAAACAATGTAAACATACCTTTAGATCTTACATATATGTATACATACAAATAGCATCATTACTTTTATTTAAAATAATGAAATTTAAAAAAAATACAAGAAGCTTCACATCTTCCCATATGCCATCATATAACATATCTTAGCATATCTCAGCAAAATCTGAAAAACAGATTTTGCATCACACATCTCAATATCAAAGCTTTTTAAAACATAGATATCAAAAAGGAAACAATTAAGTTCAAACCAAAAGAAAGAAAAAATCAAAAACCGGGCTGAAAATATCACATTTTCTCTTCATTCATCATCTTAAATTCGAAATCTGGAATCAAAGAAAGAAAATGGCATCCTTTTCTCAAAAACTCAAAAGCAAATTAACCTGAAAACAATTACCGTTCACAAGTACAAGCCTGTAGTTTAACCTGCAGTCAATGCAAGTGAGAGCTTCAGATTTAAAACTCAGTTTCTAAACTAAAAAGGAGAATCAAAGTTCAATGGAAAAAAAAAGAAGAAAAAAGAAGAAGAAAAAAAAGAAGAAGAAAGCAATCAAACCAAAGCGTGCAAATCAACCTGAAGTTAAAGCAACAAAGAAAAGTGGATGCTTCAGTTTGTAGCCAGGAGATAAATGCAAATTTTCTGGAAAAAAAAAACAATTGAAGGCAAGTAAATTTCTTTCCATTTAAAATTTGAATGTGATGTTAGTAATCAGTAAGTATAACAAACATTTAAACAATAATGCTCAATCAATCTAAGTTGCAGGAAGAATCAGGTTCAAGAGCAAAGACTTAAATTTCAATCTGGATTTCAACTGTAAAAATGAAAATAAAAAGGGTTCTCTGTTATATGCATTCAAACTATAAGTAATAAGATAAAAATTACTGTTATTAATGACTTGAGTAAATGAACATGACAGTGTATAAGCAAAGATTTCCATTTACAATTTACAGATCTACAACTCCAAGATTTAAAGGAAAAAAAGAAAAAAGAAAAAAAAAGGAAAAAGATACAGGCTTGAGTTCCCCTCTGTTTCTTCCTGTACAACTCCAAGGTGAGCAAACTTACTTCTGATCTAATCTCTGAATTGATGTGAAATATTGGTAAATGTGTTCTGCATGAATAGGAATGTATTGCAAGTATTTGTGCATGTTTGTATTTGTCTGGTTATCCCTCTGTTTAGAAACAGGTTGACTAAATTCGGGAAAAAAAATTATATCTCAGGATCAAAAGAAATTTAGGTAATGATCTTTAAAAGAAAGATATTGATAATTACTTGATTTAGATTTTAAAAAAAACATTTTCAAGAAGTTTTATGAGGTAATTAACTGGAAACTTAGGATATACAGGAAACATCTTTGGAAATGATAAATTTCAACCATTTTAATTTTGAATTTGGAATTCATAAACTAGATTGTATTGTAAAATGATGAATTTAGGCGATGGTTTCTAGATTTTTAAGTTTGTATATGATGGGAATTGTCGAATTTATTAAAATTGGTGCTTTCCCAATATCTGATGAACGGAGAGATGGTAAGTCTCGAAACTTAAGTTGAGGGTAGCTTAAGCATTAAGGATTGTAGGAAAAATATAAAATGAATTTATTAATGGCGATGGTGATGGTGCGGTAGTAATTTAGGGTTTTATAACCAAAATTTTGGGTCGTGAGTTATCTGGGAATTACGGCATCGTGGGGTAATCGGAGTTTATCGCATGGTGATTGGCCGATGTATCGAGACGTGGCGCAACTACGACAGCGATGGTACGGTCTCAGGTGACTGAGATCACCGTTGGCAAGAGGATTGGTTGGGTAGTTTTTGGGTTCCAAGCGAGTCGAATGACTCGATTTTGATGTAGGGCAACAATAGAGATTCTGGAGGGTTAGGCTGGTTGATGGTGGTGTCGGCGATTTGTTGACAGTCGTAGTAGTGACCGGAGTTGGTTGGTGAGGTGTGCAACGTGCACGAGCATGATTCATGTCTGAAGTTGCTGGAGTTTGGGGAAGACGAGGGTATTCTCGAGTAATAGCTAGGGGAATATAAGTGATGGCTCGGCTTGGTGATCGAAGCAAGTGCGTGTGTTGTTTTACAGATTAAAATTTAAACAAAGTTAAAAGAAAGGGAAGAAGAAGAAGTTTACTCAGGGGCGACTCGTGGAATTTGCAAATTTGCTCGAAGCTATGAGGGTTCTGACTCAAAGTAAGTGAGGAAGTGAATTTCTCGGGAATGACTCGGGAAATTTTGCTGGGTTGACTCGGGTTTCTTCTGAAGGGTATCAAAGTTTAGAATTTGTAAAGCAAACAAGTTTTTTTAAAATAACTATGTTAGTCAGGTTTTGTATGAAAGGTAAATTTGTTAACAAGTTTTTAAAGTAAAGCAGGAACAAGTTTTTAAGGTATAAAAAAAATAAATTTAATTTTTCAAAGGTTATTTAAAATAAGACTTAAATAATGATTTTTTTTGAAATTAAATAAGATAAATTATTTATCTCAAGATAATTGGAGTCTTACTCAACTAAAGGGTTTTTGTTGATTTACAACGGGTAATTACTTAATGAAAATAATTAAAACATAAATTACTTAATTAATTTATTAAAGGTTAATTTGTTAATGCGATTAATTAAAAGATAATTAATCAATGTAATTAAACAAAGGTTAATTAATTAAGTGATGGAAGGATAATTAATAATAAAAGGAAATTAATTAAATTGTGTGATTAATTAATAAATGTGATTGATTATAAGATAATTAATCAAAGTGATTTATTTATGAATTGGGGTTAATTAATTAATAAAAGTAATTAAGAGTTAATTAATTACAAATTAAGGATAAATTAATTAAGATAATTAATTAAGAAATGATTTATTAATGACGGTGATTAAGACTTAATCAATAGTAATTAATGATAATTAATAATTGATTAAAGATAATTTATGAAACTAATTATGTGGTTAATTATTTTAAAACCACCCAGTTTATTCATCTTAATTGTAGATGCTAATTGTTATTGAATGTTGTGTGATGGATTGATATATTTGGTATGTGATGTGATGCTATGTGATACTTTGTGCCGATCTGCTATATTTGTGATGAATATACTGTCGTATGAATATGAAACCCTTTGACCCGTAAAACGACATTTGAGTTTCGATGCGATAGGGAGTCGGATTCCATTTGGTTATCCGAAACCCACATCGAATCATATTAGTGAATTTTTGTGATTGATAATTTACTTTATCTATGAATTGTGAACATAGATAAGCGTTATGGGTTATACCGCTTATCTTTATGATTGAATCTGTGATGATGATGTTGTGCACTATTGTGTTGAACCCTTGGACCACACTTATACACACAAATATGGATTGCACGTGGAAATGGGCTAAGTCACAGATTTTCAAATTGTTTTTAAATTTGAATTTTTGAATCCAAAAATAGGTTTGGAATTAGAATTGAAGCTTTTGAAAAAAATGAATTTCAAAAATAAAAGTTATTTGAATAACTTGATTGAGTTTTGAAATTTAAATAATTTGATTTAAATTTGAATTCAATATTTGAAATTGAATTCTATAATTTGGGAACTAAGGTTTAAAAAGTTATCCAACTTATAAATGGATTTATATGGGTTTTTAAACCATTTTAAAAAGTGATGTTTGGAATTTTAATTTAACCAAGATTTCAACTTGTGTAAATCGGACTTTTCTGGAACGAAAACAGTTGTTTTCAAATAATAGAAGCTTTCATATAAGAAATAGATTTCCAATGTGTGTTAAAAGGAATTCAAGTTTTGAAATGAAAATGGTTTTCCAAGTTACAAATAAATCTTTGGAACGTGTTTTGAAAGCAATAAATTTATTCTTTAATTTAAAGATTTAGTTGAGTCAATCCAATTGAAATGGAAGTTATTTTGGAAATCTACGAATAGATCTTTGTGAAACTAGGTGAAACTTTGTGAAATAAATCTTTTGGTTTAAAGATTTGAAATGGTAATTTTTTTAACCATTTGAAGGAAGGTTTTGGATTTTATAAGTTGTGACTTAACTAAAATCTCATATCCATATGTTTTAAAATATGGCGCTCATCATTCGGTTTAGCCGGTGGAGGACCTTGTGTCATATAGCCCATTCCGGATAGTGATACGACGATATGGATAGCAATTGAAGACCGGTGGTGAAGACCGGATATTTCCGAAAACGAAAGGATAACTCTTCGATTGTCTCTGCACTGGCTGATCCCCGGTATAGAGATCTCCATATGTGATGGGAAGTCCGGACGTGATTAGGGATTATCTGGATTTGCAAGGGCTTCTTCGGAAGTGCCTTCGGTTCTGTTCGAACCCGGGACAGACTTGTATGGTTGTATGTCCGACATTACACTTTGAGATATTAAACTGATCTCTATCAAATACATTTCTGCTTGGTGGCGGAGAATTTATTCTCTTAGCTTAACACCCTTCTCTGAGACGTACGAGCTCAGAGGTTATGTAGTTGATATTTATCAGTGATATATTCCCAATTTGGTAATGTGGCATGCTGAGTGCTGCTGTGTGATGATGATCATTTGTTGATCATTTGTGATCAAAGCATGGCTTTTGTATAAAGCGTAGCTTTGTGGACGAGACTGCATCAGGACCTCACACCCCGAAAATGGTTGAAACAGGAAAGATGCGGCAAGGTTATGAGGGTCGCGCCCTTTAGGGTGTGTCATTCCCTTCTGGTAAAGGGTGGTATCAGGTATGGAGCCCTGGTATTTAACCTATGTGGTTGCTCCAATCTCATTTACTGTGTGGTTGTTGCTTTGAGGCGCCTCGGATAAAGGTCCCAAAGGACCGGGTGATGGCATATTCGTGTAGTAGTTACCTAGTTATAGAGGTAACCCGGCCTTGTGTTGGCAGGGATCTAACCGTAACGTTAGTTTCTCGGGACGTCCCGCCAGAGGCGATCCCTTGTGGCAGTAGGAAGTTCCTTAGCCTGACCATTTGTTGGAAATCCATTCATCCAATACGTGCCTTGTACGATTTTAGTTGTAGAACCTGCCATTTACTTATGGTGGTGCCCCACTGTTTAGATGGTAGCTATAGTAGGCATACGATACTGGTCGTATGTTGGCTAGGATTTATATTATACTTTCGAAATGGTTTTCCACACTTTTCACTTATAATAATAATATCAAAGAAATTTTCTCGTATTAAGCATATTTGACTATCATAAGGAGAAATCTCCTCCATGTCTGCGTTTGCATTGTGTGTGTGGCGGAAGGCCTTATGGTAGTTTCATTTTCTAAAAAGCATTGCGGATTTCAAAATTTAAATTCTTTTATTTGTTTTTAAAGACCAAATGTTTTTGTTTGCTCATACCAGTCACATGGCTGACCTGGAGTTTATTGTTCATTTCCTAAACTCTTGGTGCCCACTATTTTCCCACACGGGCAGTCTAGAGTTGGGTTTTTCAGATAATCAATAGTAGGTGCAGATTCGATAGCTTTCAGCCTAGTGTGAAGACCCGCAAGTCCGTACTCCTTGAATATACACTAATCTCCATAGATTTACTCAAGATGAACGGAAATACGAATTATCAATATTGTAAGAAAAATAAAAAGGATAGAAGAAGAGATAAGAAGATAGAAAATAGAGGGAAAAGAAAATAGAAAATAGAAAGGAAAGAGAAGAAAACAGAAAACAACAGAACAACATCAGAATCTCACAATTCGCAGCGGAACAACATATAATAAATAAATGAATAATCTTTAAACAAAGAACTATTTCAGTTATTACATTTCATACATTACATTTCATTACATCATATCATCAGAGTGTACAACAACAACAACAAACAGCGGAAAAGAAATACTATATACTAGTAATATGCCATGCCATCCATCTTGCCTCCAGCAACTCCAGAAATATCCTGATAAACCTTAACTCTTGACTGCCCGTGTGGAAATTGGTGGGCACCCAGAGTTTAGGAAGGAAAACAATAAACTCCGAGTCAGTCATGTGACTGGTGTGAGAACTCAAAACAGTTTATTTATCTTTGAAAACAAAATAGATGAATATTTTTAAAGTCAATTCGCAATGCTTTTAAAAATGAGACTACCATAAGACCTCCCGCCACACAAACAATGCAAACGCAGACTTGGAGGAGATTTCTTCTTATGTTTGTCAAAGATGCTTGATACGCATTTAAAAGAACATTTGATATTGTTATTAGTGCATAGTGTAGGAAAACATTTCGAAAGTAGAATATAAATCTTAGCCAGCATAGGTACCATTATAGTATGCTTACTATAGCTACCATATTAGATGGCAGGTTCTACAACTAAAACCGTACAAGTCTCGTATTTTTTCTTTGGATTTCCAACGAATGGTCAGGCCAAGGAACTTTCCATTGCCACATGAGAATGCCTCTGGATGGACATCCCCGAGAACCAAATCGGATCTCTACCAACACAAGGCCGGGTTACCCCTAACTGAGTAACAACTGACCGAATATGCCATCCCCCGGTCCTTTGGGACCTTTCACCGAGCGCTAGCAATCAATTCACACAATCATAAAGTGTTTTCAACATGAGTAAGTATCTGGGCTCCATACCATGATACCACCCTTTTCCAGAAGGAAATGCACATATCCTAAAGGGCGCTACCCCTCATAACCTTGCCGCATCTTTCCTGTTTTGACCATTCCCGAGGTGTGAGGCTCGACGAAGTCAAGTCCACAAAAACATACTTTATACAAAAGCCATGCTTTGGGTCAACAAATGATCATAGAAATGATCACCAGGATAGACGATCAAACAAATGATCCTATCACAAATAATCAACACAATGATCATTTTACAGCAACACTCAGCATGTCACATTACCAAATTGGGAATATATCGCTGATAACATTCAACTACATAACCTCTGAGCTCATACGTCTCAGAGAAGGGTGTTAAGCTAAAAGAATAAATTTTCCGCCACCAACAGAAATATATTTGAATGAAATCGGCTTTATATCTCAATTTGTAATGTCAGACATACAATCCATACAAGTCTGTTCCGGGCTCGAACAGAACCGAAGGCACTTCTCACGAAGCCCTTGCAATCCGGGTATTCACAATCCCGATCGAATTTCCCATCACTTAGGGAATCTCTATACCAGGAGCTACCCAGTGCAGAGACAATCGATAGGTCATCCTATCGCTTTCGCAAATACCCGGTCTTCAACACCGGTCATCAAATGCAATTCATAACGACGTATCACATATTCGGAATGGGTTATACGACCCCATGGTCTTTCCCGGTTAACCCGAATAGTGAGCGCTTATTCAAAAATAAGTGTGGCATTCAAATTCAAACAAATCACATCAATTACCCATTCAAAGGGAATTATTGATAGTCGGTTATTGAACTATCAATGGATATGCACAACATCACCAGATTCCAAATAATTTTCCAAATTTTTTATTTTCCAAAATATCTTTACATGATATATAATTTTCACACTTCAAAAATAAATCAACATTTATTTTTAAACAAATTCTCCTTTTTATTCATAAATTCCATAGTGAATTTATATTTCCCAATATCCATGCATATACGATTTCAATTATCCATTTCAATTTATCTTCAAGAAGATAAATTCTCAAAATATTCACTTTATATTGGAAAACATTTCCATACTTATTTATTAAGTAATTCTCAAATCCATCTATTTTCAACACTTGGAAAATATTCAATATACTTAAATCGAGATTAAGTATATATTTCATTCTTTAAGGAAATCATTCTCTTAAACATATTTATTTGGCCAAAACGAATGTTGCGTAAAACATCGTTACGACAACCCAAAATCACTAGTATAGGGATTCGAAATTAAAATAGATATATAAATCCCAATACTATACAAAACATTTCCTTTCGGAAATCATTTACTATAACAATAGTGCTATAGTCCACCATTTCCTTTTATTTCTCGAAAACATCTATTTCAACAATAAATGTTGAAATCTATGATTTCGAATCTCTACACATTTTAAAACATCGTTAGATCGTTTTAATTCAATTTAAAACATCTAATCCAAAACATTTTCTTTAACATATTATTCACTATTCAAAAACGTGAATATACTACGTTAACAATTTTCATCCTTTTATACATTTCATTTTAAAGGATTATTCACAGTCAAAAATGTGAATATAACTCCATTAATAGGTTTCAACAATTTACTTCTTAAAATAAGTCGTTTGCGAATTTATAAAACAACGTTTATAAATTCCTTTTCTATTTATCTTATAAAAACTTCTTTTTATAAATTCCTTTATTAACCTATTCCAGTTTATAACTCAATTATAAACTAAAAGTTCATATTATAAGTTAAATACTTATAATTTATTCGTTTACAAAAATCGTTCCTTTGAACTTCATGATTATAAATCTTATAACTTATAAGCTTCAATTATTTATCCAAAACCATTCTTTTAATAACTTTATGAATTTTATAAACTTACTGCTTGTAAAATTCCATTTATAACTTCACCGTTTATAATTCTATAAATTTCATTCATTTATGAAATTCATTCACAATTCATTCTAACACTTATAAAAACTCGTTTTATAACTCAAATATTTTTATTTATAAATTATCAATTTATAAATCCTTTATAATTTCAATTTATACTATTATTTTAAAACGTCTTTAAACTCCTTTATAATTTCATCATTTTGTGTTATAAAATAATTAAAGTTTATAAATCCTATTTTTAAACTTTTTATAATAAATTCAAAAATTCCGATTTAACTATTTTATAAAATCATTAGCATCATATTCTCAAAAAATCAGTTTTTTTAACTATATTTCTCAAGAATCATAATTTTTATAACATTAAAATTATACGTTTATTTATTTAAAATGGATCAATTCCAAACACATAGTATATTTTCAAAAATCACTTTGAAATCCTTTTTTTTTTAAATTCCAAAACTTGGTCCAATGATGCTACATACCAAATAGTCAATCATGACAACAACGACATCATATATCGATATGATAATCCAACAAATATCAAAATATCTAAAATCAAATAAATACTGTTGAGGAATCCAGTTGGATCCCTCCAACCTGTTTCCTGCATCCACAAACATTAGCACAATACCAATTTCGCTCCAGTACGAAATTATCGCGGTATATGGGATTTAAAATATTATCCGCTTAATAGACGGCGCAATAGGGTCTCATCCGCTATACAAATGCGGGAAATCAATAACTCCAATATATACATATGCCAATATATATATATTGCTATTATATATAATACCAATTTCTCTGTTTATGAAATATTCGCGGTATATGTTTTTAATAAATAACATCCGCTTACTAACGGCGCATAATGTCTATTTTAACAATCAATAGATAACAATCATCATTCAAACATGCATTCAAATATTTTAAATATAACTATTTAAAATAAAATCGAAACCGATTCGACTGAGTGAGAAGTTCTCACCTTGATTTCAATTTCGTTTTAGCGATTTATTTCGAATAAAATTAAACGGACGTTTAATTTTATCCAAAATTCTCACTAACTCCAAACGACTCCAATCCAACTCCATAGCGTATTGCTCGTCCATACGATTCCAACGCAACTGGCTTCGCGCATTTTCGACCTCGTATGAAAAAGATATCAATTTTTGAAGTTACACGATTTTTTATATAATAAATTACAACAACTTTTAATTAATTTTAAACCTAACATCTTCTAGACCGTTGGATCTGCTCTCCTCTCCATCATAGCCGTGCGCGCCCCTTCTCCCTCTCACGTATCATCTCCAGTAACAAATCACGCAAGAGAACCCATGAACACAAAACTAGGGTTCCATCTTGCTCCTCCAATACTCGACTAAACTTCATCAAACCACCTCCATATTGAAGCCCATTGCAAGAGCTACCTCCACCATGAACGACTTGAAGTTCGGCCCCCCTCCCTATGCGCACGCACGAAGATGAACGGCCACGCACGCACCCCCTAGCTCCCTCCACGTCGCGCCATACCCCATCATCACCGTATAGATTGAAAGCTCTCTTCGCGCTCTTCGACTTCCGTGTTGAACACTTTGGCTAATTATCGACGGATTGGAAGTAATTGAGGAGGAAAGGAGGATGATTTCTGGCCTTTGAATATGTTAGAGGCGGCTGGCTGTGTAGATTAGGGTTTTGTAATTTTTTTTTTATTTGAGTGAGGGGCTATTTATAAGAAAATCGATCGACACTATTCATCCCGGAATTCCGAACTCCGATTTACGCGCCGTAACCAGCGTTTCTAGGATTTACCCCACGTTCCGGACACAATGGAACAGGTTACGGAAGCTAATTCGATCATCTGTGCGAGATATGGCAACAAACGATCGATTTAAATTAAATCGATTTAAACGATTTTCTATGCGTTTTAATTTGTACCGGACAAACGGTAAATCCAATTGACACGAAATTTGAAACCTTACAATAATATCACATTACGGATCCGATGAAACTGGTTTCGTCGAAATCCGAGACTTTTTGAAAAATGGCTATTTTAACTCGCCAAATTAATATTAAAAATAATTCGATGCGTTTCGAGCTGCCACGATCAAACGACAACTCCGATTGACACGAAAATTGAAATCCGGTAATAACTAACTATTACGGATCCAATGGAACTGGTTTCGTCGAATTCTGAGACTGTTCAAAAATTGACTATTTTCACTAGTCGATTTAAATATTAAAATATTCAATTTTCACAAATTAACTTCTAATTCGATTCTAAAAGTTCTATAATATCATTCTAACTTCAATATAATAAAATAAAATTTTACAAATCATTTTCAATCATATTTAACCCAATTTTCAATTATTTCCATAATTTCAAATATTAAATTACCGATTTAATTACCCAATTAAATCCAATTATTCAAATTAAATTTATTTGACTTATAAATTCACTTCTTAATATCTAAAATTAATTAAATATTCAAATTTTAATTATCAAAAATTCTGGGTCGTTACACCTAGGATGTGGCAATCCTTTGCACACCAGTCTTGCTCTCTTAGTGAAGGTGATAGGGGGTACTCGCTTCGCGGGTTGGTGTTTGAAGATGGAGTTCTTTATTGAAGACTATGTTAGATTTTTGTTCCGCTACTAGTGTTATCTTTTCTTTCCGCTGCTATTATCTTGTATCATAACTCTGATGTATATTGATGTTCATTGTACCATTCATGTTGTATCAGATATTGTATCAATGTTGTATATTGATATATGCTATTCTTTTTCTTCCGCTGTGTTATTGTACTTACTGTGTTATAAGCTCCGACGAACCAGATTTGACGTTTGGATCTGCGGCATTTGAATACGAGTGTCGTATTCAGTGCCGATTTTCGAAGGTCGAGTCAGGGTCGTCACATACGAAAATTATAACAATAACTTATTTTGAAGATAACAAATTTAGAAATCAAATTTGTAATTTAAAACTCTTTGATAATCTAATTTAAACTTCATTCATCTTCAATATAAATTTAAACTTAGTTATTAATCATTACTTAAACTTATTTTTAAACTTTGATTCAATATTTAAATTCAAAATACTATTTAAAATTGAATTTCAAAATTTAAAATAATAACTTCCATTAAATTATAAGTTTACAAATTTGCTTTTATAAACTTGGTTTATAACTCAATGTTCCAAACTCAAGTTTTAAATTTGCAACTAAAATATTATCACAGTACGATCAGAAAATCATTCCTCAAAATCTCGAGTTCGAATCCTTAAAAACACGAGCGTGCCCCGAAGTAAACTCAGATTCATCAACTTCGAGTCGAACGCTATAAATCGCGAGAGCAACTTCGAGTCGTCTCTGATGAAAACTTGAGAGCAAACCCGTGAAACCTTCTTCCCCGATTCCTGTTCCCAACCCCAACTATGCACGAGACACGGTGCATATGCACCCCTGCCGCCGACCTCCATTGGCCATCGCGACGATCTTCCACGGTCCCAAACCCTCACGCGAGTGCTCAGATACACCCAGATTGCACAATAAACTCGAGAATCAAAAACGAGCAAAAACGACACACTGAAGCAACCACCATGGCCAGAATTTCATCATTGCCGACTCCACAGTCCTCGAAATCGTCGACCATCATCACCGATGCTTCCTCAAATCCTTCGGCTCGTACTCCTACCAACGCGACTCATTCCGATCCACTACCCACGACACAGCCACCTCAACAGTGAAACCCAGTCTAAAACATGCTAAAACCCTATCTTGAATCAATTCGAAAAATTCAATCATTTAAAATTTTAAATTATATTTTTCCCTAAATCCTTAATATTCAAACAAGCTTCACCCGAAATATCAAAACGAATTATTTACTAAATCTTCTACAGTTCATGAAAATCCCAAATGTGTTCAACCTCGAAATTCTCTTGATTCTTTAAACTAAAAATCATGATACTTGAATTAAAATTCATGATTTACAACCACAAATCCATTTATACTATCTAAACTATAAACTGAATTCATTGATTTTGACATGCATTAGAGGTTTACTGTGTTTTTGCATTTTAAACTATTTGTAAATTAAAAACTGCAGAAACTATATATATATATATATATATATATATATATATATATTTTACCTTCAACATCAACACATAATCTTACATTCAATCATCAAGCCGTAATACAGATCTTAGTGGAAGATTAAGATTTTTGATGTAAAATCTGTTCAAAGAAACAGAATACAGGGAGTTGCAAATAACCTAGACACATACTTGCTTCATACAATAAAACAGAGATACTTCATATAGATTCAAGTTAAAGAATTTCAGTATCAGACAATATCACCACAAGCATGATAGTAAAAACAATTCAAACTGTTTTAAAAAAAAAGTTCACTCACCTTATTTAAGCAGAGTAGAGAACTTCATTTCCTAGGCTTGAACTATAGTCCAGAAAATGCATTTGCTTTTGATTTTTCTTTTAGTTGAAAATTCTTTCTCGTGCTTACAAATTGCTGTTGCTTAAAAGGTGTTAAACTGCAGATGACATGCAGTTGAACTTCACTGCAGATTGAAGCTTTTCTTTTGAAATGTAGATCTCCAATTGCATGTTTAAGTTGCAGATTGAAGATAAATTGCAGGTTGATACTTTGTTTTAGTTGCAGTTTTAGTTTGAATTGTAGGTTGATTGCACATTGAAGATTTGCAGAGTGGAGTTGAAGATCAATTGCATTTGCAGATTTTAAGAAGATTACAGGTTTTCGAAAGAATGAAGAAAGAAAAAGAGTTTGAGCTGAAAATTATGAGTGGAAAACAAATTTCTCTTCAAACAAAAACTTTAATATAAATTTTAAATTTTAATAAGAATAAATGTTGCCACATGTTTTATAGATTGGACAAATGTCATAAACATGTTTAATTTCTTTACAAATGTAGTTAAGATAACCAACATAGTTACACATGTTTTTTCTTATGTATATTTTTTATTATAAATTCTTCATTTAATTCAAATGTTAACATAAACTAACCTATTTAATTTACTTTATAAATAAATACTTACATGTGAATATAAATTTAATTCTTTAAAGAAAATTTTAGAATACTAATTATGATATAAATGTATCCTTATACTAGTATTTTAAAAATCTAATACATTTATACATATACATTTTTAACCATTTCAAATTAAACACTTTAAAGAAATAAATCAAAACTTTATTTAAATCCTTTTTATAAACTATCATACTAAAAATAAACAATTATCTTTATATTTTTAAAACAATTGAATTAAACTTTTAAATCAACTTTTGAAAACTATTAAATTTTAAATAAAGCTTTAAATTAAAATCTCAAACATATTCATTATATATAAATTGTTAATAGATTAAATTAAATTTCAAACAACTCAAATTATAACATATACATACATATATATTACAATTTGAAAATTAATCTTTAATTTTAAAACAAAAGCTCTTCTATTCACAATATATATCAATTGTATATATTATAAACAGAATAAAAATTTGATTAGCTTTTGAACAATTCTTATCTAATTTAAATTGTCAGAAAGATATAAATTACAATAATCAGATTAAATATTTATTAACCTTTGAAAAGAATAGACTTATCAGTTTAAATTAAAATTATAAGGAAAAATTATCAAACCAGTTAAATTATTAACACAGATTATTAAATTGTTATTGCCCAAAATTCTGGGTCGTTACAATCCTCCCCCCTTAAAGAATTTCGTCCCCGAAATTTAAAAGCAAAGGTAATTTAATAATCCAGTACAGATTTTAATTTTAAACAGCAAAGTATTCCTAACAACCAGTAACTAACATCCATAGCAAACAAATAAACAAATAAACTTAACTAATTATTCTGACACAAATCAGAATAAATCTTTTAACACTATCTCGAGTTTCCAAGTATAGATCACCGGGAGTCTCGCTCTATAAAAGCCAACAAACTAACTAGACAACCAAAATCCAAAGCTCCACTCATCTCTAGATCCACCTATCTGAACAGAACATCAGACTACTCTCAAATCGAGCTCAACATCCAACTCCAACTGGACTACAGATTCAACAACCAATCAATGAATCATACACGTACTCCCTCATAGATACGTGATACACAATGAATTACAGCTATCCAAACTGGCAATTCAATCTCATCCTATCAAAAACACAGATAAGAAATCTTCAAATGCCTCAACACTAACCAACCAATCTTATCCAATATCTGTTCTCTTAACCAGAGAATTCTAACAATACTGAAGTCTCCAACTTCAAATACCAAACTCCTTATCTCGTATCTGTATAAGTCAATAGACAATCCAAGGCTGCCAAACTTCTTCCTGATCATCTCAACCGATGGTGATACTTCCAGAGAAAGCTAAACCAAATAAAGCAGTTCCTAGATCCTATTCAACAGAAAAGTCTCCCAAAATCCATCGAAATCTAGAACTCAAGCTCTACTACTCAACCAATAGCAAACAGAACTTGCTTCCATTCTTGCACAGCAGCTACCTCGCTTCCGCTGCACAACTCTGATTCTAAAATAGATAAGAATATTGTTGATCAACACGAATACAAACTTATCCACTAAATTCGGAAACCTTGTTCGTCAAATCCATAAAAATCTGATTGACTCATCTGACTCAGTCACACATTATTAAAACAGAATCCTATTCCAAAAGCAAGATCAGTCCAATTCCAATTCCAAAAATATCTGAGTTGCTACACCAACTCTGCTTTCTCCAAGAACCATCCAACTTCCAGGCTAACTACCAGAATCACTTCAGGAAACCAAAACAATATGGAACTCAATTCCAGATGCAGACAACTTCTGATTACTCCAACAGCTCCTATCCACATGAGAACCCTCAGCCTCAAACAAAAAAAATCACCCAACATAACCTAAGAAAATTACCAAATAATCGCAAGTCACTTTTGCGATCCTACCTAGTTCGGATTCCAAATAAAACTGTCCTCACTTTACCAATTAGAACAGCCTAAAGCTTTTCCAAACCAGGTTAACCTTTCAAGAAAACATCACCACCTTCAGCCCGGACTGCTGAAAGAAGAACCACCAAAGAAACAACCAACACTATTGCTTCCAAACTCTACCTCGATGATACTGCGAAGCTAAAAGATCTCCTCGTCAGCACATCGAACACTTCGAGCTGCACTGCTACCACAGCTAACCAAAACTCTAACCCAAAGGCTTCTCCAAAACCAAAACCATCAACAAACCAAACAACGGACCTCCGAGATAGCAGACAACCTCTCAAGAAACTCGGACTCCGAACCAAGCATCAACAACTCGCTTTCCTTAGGGAATAACAATGAGACCATGCCAAACTAAATAACTTATAAACCTTAGTCTCATATCCCAAACAGCCAAACTCCTTGCTGAAGATCCAAACAACTTATACACAAATGAGTCTTCCCTGAGGCAGGTAAAGACTGCTCCTCAACTACTTCTAAAACTGCTTCAAAAGAAAATACCTTCAGAAAATATCCAAGGATAATGCATCTCATCACGCAGTTATCAAGAAATCATCACTTACTTCTGCACTTCCGACAGATCCAAACTCAAGAATAATTCGCTCGCCCGAGCGAAATGCAAACTTACACTCCAAAGATACACTCCGAATCTTTAAAAGATTTCCTTCGGATATAAGATAAATCCTTACTCCAAACTACAAATCTCACTCGAGACGGTACTAGGTCTTCAGTCTCGACAAATACTTCCAACCTCAAACATCTGGACCTCTTCCATCAGTGGTAGTCGTGTTACACACACACACCACTACTCCATCTATCTACCTCTAAAACTTATGTTGGAAAATCCGAACAGATAGCCCAACAGATAAGGTTGATATATATATATATATATATATATATATATATAAATTACAAATACGCTCTCTCAAGAAAGACACCTCTACAGAGCCTAGGTATTCACTTAACCTAATGCTCCCTAAAGAAAGACACACTTCAGAGCTTAGGTATTCGCTCAGCCTAATGCTCTGATACCAAATGTAGCGACCCGACTTCCTATCTCCAGGAAATCGCATCACTAGTGAAGAAAGAAAGGGATAGAAGAAGAAAAGAAAGAGAAAGAAGAACACAAACAGCATCAGAGAACTCACAGCGGAACGAATAAAATATAATAATTAACATAAAATATTACATAGTACCTCATTACATCAGCGTACACAACTATACAACACATATTAGATAGTTATAAACATCTGTCTAATTCATACAACTCAAGTACAACAGAAGAAACATACATCAATCAAACACAGCGGAATCGATATATATCTAAACGTTGAAGCCTCCTACTCCATATCTCCTCCAGAATTCGTCAAGCTAACCTGAATCACTTGACTACTCATACATAATATGAGTACCCAAGAGTTTAATAAAACAGAAAATAAACACTCGGGTCAAACAGGGGTCTGGTGTGAGCAAACGGGTTAAAATTGCTTAACTTTAGAAACCTTTGGAAAGAAAAGGTATCACGTAAGACTTCCCACACATAAACATGGAAAAGTTTTTACCTTACGCTAACCAAAACATTTGATAGGAAATCCAATGATATTATAATAGTGTCTAGGGTTTTCAAGTAAATAAGAAATAGCCGAAATTGTTACATCTATTAAATTCCAGCAACTAACCACAAAAGTGGGTAACACAATCAAAACCGTAGGGTCTCGTAGGTAGAATGGGTTTCCATCAATGGCAGGGCTACTGGGGTACCGCCCGTCACGGTACGTGGCCTAGATCAACGTACCGAGGAGTACTCCCACTCCCCTGCAACACAAGGCCGGAACCATCCCTTACTGGACAGTCCCGAACAAGACAACCCCGCAGTCGGCTGCGACCCAACTGCCCACACAGCCGAATAAAAAGGGACTTCTAGAAAGGGGAAAATCTTGCTCTCCAGTGGGAGCTACCCACGAAGCCTTGCTGCACCTCCACTGTTTTAGCCATTCCCGGTTGATGAGGCTTGAGGCTTCGATTACCTTTAGAGGACACATTATCTTAGAATGCTCATCGCCCACCTGACGATGTTCTGAAAGCATTCAATTCATACAAGTTCGTTCCGGGTTCGAACGGAACCGAAGGCATTATCTCGTTACACTCATTTTGGAATCACCGTCAGAGTTAACGACGATAACCCTTGCACTCTGAATCTCCATCTCGAATCTATAAGTACTATTTCGTCAAACTCATTACGGAATCACCCACAGAGTTATACTGACGTATAGCCCTTACACCTCGAGTCTTCACTTGCTCCCCTTGGATTAACGACCTAACGTTTAATTGGAATCGATGTGGTTTTCAGATATCCAAATATGGAAACCCAATCCCGGTCTCATCGAAACCAAACGCCATTTTAATGTCCAGGTTATACTTAAGGGTTTAAACAGTTTAAAACTTATATACAGGATGAAATAAACAAATAGATGAATTATATTATAATAACAGATAATTCATACCAATATTCATCTACACAAAGCAGCATATCATATAACAAAGATATCCAGTATCAACAATATCAACACCCAATATCAACCAATCACCTAATATCATTCAACATCCAAATCCAATATTAATCATTCATCCATAACAGAATTAATTTTCCCTTAATTGGATTATCAAAATTCTTCTACATTAATTATTCCAAATAAACTAATCAATCATCTCTAATGATTTTCACTAATTAATCCTTCTTGATTAATTATCTTAATTACATGCAAGTAATTATCCTTAACCATATTCAGTAATTAACACTTTAATTACTATCATTAATTACAATAATTAATAATCCTTTATTAATTAATCAACTATAATTAATTACATTAATTCTTAATTAATTACAATTAATTAATCATACTTGAATTAATCACTTATATTAATCAACCTTGATTAATATCCTAAATCACATTAATTAATGATCCTTATTAATTAAAAATACTTTAATTAATTAACTTATAATTAATCAACTCATAAATTATAATTAGTGATTAACAATATGTAATTACTTATTTTAATTAATGAACTTCTTAATTAATTAATTTCTAATTTAATTATATTAATCTTTGATTAATTAATCAATTAATTAATCTTTAATTACTTCATTAAGCAATTAAACAATTTAAATTAACAATTAATCCTTATTTAATTACTTCATTAATTAATTACATTTTAATTACACTTGGTAATTAATCTTAAGTTAAACTCATTCATCAATTACTTAATCACATTAATTAATTAACTAAAAATAAATTTAGTAATTAATTCTTAATTACGTACATAAGTAATTATTCCTAATTACTTTCATTAATAAACCTTAATTACTTCCTTAATTAATCACTTAACAAACAATTAACTTCATCATTAAATAATTCTTAATTCTTTAATTAATTAATCACTTCATAATTAATTAACTTCAATAATTATATTAATCAATTCTTTAATTGATATCATTAAGTAATTAAACAATAATCACTTCTACTAATTACTCCATGAGTAATTATCTTTAATTACTTCCATAAGTATTTAATTTCCTTAACTACATTCAATTATTAATCATTAGTTACTTTATTAAGTAATTACAGTTAACTAATTCATAATTAAGTGATTTTTTAAAATTGAATAAATAGTTAACAAATTATTTAAAATTAAATTAGCAATTAATTAATTATTTTTTTATATTTTAAGACCCTTAATTAATTAAGAAAACATAAATTTTAATTTAACTTTACTTATTAACAAATCATATAATCAAGTACCTTTTTTCTTTAAAATTTCATAACAATACCAAATTAACCATATTTATTCTCAAATTTGATTATTTGAATAAATCAAATCTTAATATCTTAAAGACAAATTCTTTTATTTGATATACAAAAATTATAATAATAACTTATTTTGAAGATAAGAAATTTAGAAATCAAATTTGTAATTTAAAACTCTTTGATAATCTAATTTAAACTTCATTCATCTTCAATATAAATTGAAACTTAGTTATTAATCATTACTTAAACTTATTTTAAAACTTTGATTCAATATTTAAAATCAAAATACAATTTAAAATTGAATTTCAAAATTTAAGATAATAACTTCCATTAAATTATAAGTTTACAAATTTGCTTTTATAAACTTGGTTTATAACTCAGTGTTCCAAACTCAAAGTTTAAATTTGTAACTAAAATATTATCACAGTACGATCAGAAAAGCATTCCCCAAAATCTCGAGTTCGAACCCTCAAAAACACGAGCGTGCCCCGAAGTAAACTCCGATTCGTCAACTTCGAGTCGAACGCTATAAATCGCGAAAGCAACTTCGAGTCGTCTCTGATGAAAACTTGAGAGCAAACCCGTGAAACCTTCTTCCCCAATTCCTGTTCCCAACCCCAACTGTGCACGAGACACGGTGCATATGAACCCCTGCCGCCGACCTCCATTGGCCATCGCGACGATCTTCCACGGTCCCAAACCCTCACGCGAGTGCTCAGATAAACCCAGATTGTACAATAAACTCGAGAATTAAAAACGAACAAAAACGACACACTGTAGCAACACCATGGCTAGAATTTCATCATTGCCGACTCCACAGTCCTCGAAATCGCCGACCATCATCACCGATGCTTCCTCAAATCCTTCGGCTCGTACTCCCACCAACGCGACTCATTCTGATCCACTACCCACGACACAGCCACCTCAACAGTGAAACCCAGTCTAAAACATGCTAAAACCCTATCTTGAATCAATTCGAAAAATTCAATCATTTAAAAATTTAAATTATATTTTTCCCTAAATCCTTAATATTCAAACTAGCTTCACCCGAAATATCAAAACGAATTATTGACTAAATCTTCTACAGTTCATGAAAATCCCAAATGTGTTCAACCTCGAAATTCTCTTGATTCTTTAAACTAAAAATCATGAAACTTGAATTAAAATTCATGATTTACAACCACAAATCCATTTATACTATCTAAACTATAAACTGAATTCATTGATTTTAACATGCATTAGAGGTTAAACTATTTGTAAATTAAAAACTACAGAAACTATATATTATTTTTTTACCTTCAACATCAACACATAATCTTACATTCAATCATCAAGTCGTAATACTGATCTTAGTGGAAGATTAAGATTTTTAATGTAAAATCTGTTCAAAGAAACAGAATGCATGGAGCTGCAAATAACCTAGACACATACTTGCTTCATACAATAAAACAGAGATACTTCATATAGATTCAAGTTAAAGAACTTCAATATCAGACAATATCACCACAAGCATGATAGTAAAAACAATTCAAACTGTTTTTAAAAAAAGTTCACTCACCTTATTTAAACAGAGCAAAGAACTTCATTTCCCAGGCTTGAACTATAGTCCAGAAAATGCATTTGCTTTTGATTTTTCTTTTAGTTGAAAATTCTTTCTCATGCTTACAAATTGCTGTTGCTTAAAAGGTGTTAAACTATAGATGACATGCAGTTGAACTTCACTGCAGATTGAAGCTTTTCTTTTGAAATGTAGATCTCCAATTGCATGTTTAAGTTGCAGATTGAAGATAAATTGCAGGTTGATACTTTGTTTTAGTTGCAGTTTTAGTTTGAATTGTAGGTTGATTGCAGATTGAACATTTGCAGAGTGGAGTTGAAGATCAATTGCATTTGCAGGTTTTAAGAAGATTACAGGTTTTTGAAAGAATGAAGAAAGAATAAGAGTTTGAGCTGAAAATTATGAGTGGAAAACAAATTTCTCTTCAAACAAAAACTTTAATATAAATTTTAAATTCTAAATAAGAATAAATGTTGCCACATGTTTTATAGATTGGACAAATGTCATAAACATGTTTAATTTCTTTACAAATGTAGTTAAGATAACCAACATAGTTACACATGTTTTTCATATGTATATTTTTTTATAATAAATTCTTCATTTAATTCAAATGTTTACATAAACTAACCTATTTAATTTACTTTATAAATTGATACTTACATGTGAATATAAATTTAATTCTTTAAAGAAAATTTTAGAAAACTAATTATGATATAAATGAATCCATATACTAGTATTTTAAAAATCTAATACATTTATACATATACATTTTTAACCATTTCAAATTAAACACTTTAAAGAAATAAAACAAAACTTTATTTAAATCCTTTTTATAAACTATCATATTAAAAATAAACAATTATCTTTATATTTTTAAAACAATTGAATTAAACTTTTAAATCAACTTTTGAAAACTATTAAATTTTAAATAAAGCTTTAAATTAAAATCTCAGGCATATTCATTATATATAAATTGTTAATAGATTAAATTAAATTTCAAACAACTCAAATTATAACATATACATACATAAATATTACAATTTGAAAATTAATCTTTAATTTTAAAACAAAATCTCTTCAATTCACAATATATATCAATTGTCTATATTATAAACAGAATAAAAATTTGATTAGCTTTTGAACAATTCTTATCTAATTTAAATTGTCAGAAAGATATAAATTACAATAATCAGATTAAATATTTATTAACCTTTGAAAAGAATAAACTTATCAGTTTAAATTAAAATTATAAAGAAAAATTATCAAACCAGTTAAATTATTAACACAGATTATTAAATTGTTATTGCCCAAAATTCCGGGTCGTTACACCAATTCACCGAAGAAACGAGTCCACTAAGCTGCTTCTGAACTCCCCTTAAGAAAAACTACTCAGCTAGAAGACTTCCTGCCAACACAGGGTACTCCAAGCTGCACTACTAACACCAAAGCCAAAGAATTCCTAATCCAAAGCTCTTCGAGAAACTCAGACCTCAAAGCAAACAGAAACACCCTGCTGAACCCAGCCACAACACCAAAATAGACACACTTCCTTAAACTTGTTCCAAAGAAACATTTTCGGAAAAATCCATAGTCACTGCATCTCATCACGCAGCTACTACTTCCTAAGGTATCAAGATACTATCACTCGCTTGCTTTTGCCCAACCGACAGATCCAAACTCAACTCATCCAACTCTGCACTTCAAAAATGAACTCCGAACCTTTAGAAGGTTTCCTTCAGAGATCGATGAAATCCTTCACCAAGCAAAGCTCACTCAAGACGGTATTAGGTCTATAGCCTCGACAGATACACTTCCAACCTCGTCACTCAAACTCCACCCATTGGTAGTAGTCGTGTTACACACACCACTACCTCTTCTACCTTTATAACTTATATTGGAAAAACCTGTACTGGTAACCTAAAAAATAGGTAGAAATAATTATATTTTATATATTAAAATACAAATACGCTCTCTCAAGATAGACACCACTCCAGAGTCTACGTATTCGCCCATCCTAACGCTCTGGTACCAACTGTGACGACCCGACTTTCTCACCACAGAATGATCGCATCGTCTTTAAGAAAGAAAGGGATAGAAAAGAGAAAAGAAAGAAGAGAAAGAAGAAACAACATCAGAATCTCAACAGCGGAATGAATAAATTATACTAATAACATAAGTATTACATAGTATACAAAAATTATCGGAGTTACACAGACAATACAACACATACCAGACAGTATTAAACACCTGTCTAGTTATTACAACTCAATACAATACAAAGAAACCACTCAGAGATACCAACACAGCGGAAAACTATATATCCATACGCGGAAGCCTCCTGCTCCATTGCTCCTCCATAATTCGTTAAAGCTATCCTGAATCTCTTGGCTACTCGTAAAAATTTGAGTACCCAAGAGTTTAAGAAAAATAGAAATAAACTCCGGGTCAGACATGGGTCTGGTGTGAGTAACAGGTTAAAGTTTCTTAACTTTTGAAAAACCTTTGAAAGAAAGGTATCACGTAAGACTTCCCACACATAAACATGGAAAAGTTTTTACCTTATGCTAACCAAAACATTTGATAGGAAATCCGATGAAATTATAATAGGTCTAGGGTTTTCAAGTAAATAAGAAATAGCCGAAATTGTTACATTCATTAAATTCCAGCTACTAGCCACAAAAGTGGGTAATACAATCAAAACCGAGGGACTTATTGGATTTTGGATTCCATACAATGGCAGGGCTATCGGGGTACCGCCCGTCACAGTACGTGGCCTAGATCACTGTACCGAGGATCACTCCCAATCCCTTGCAACACAAGGCCGGAACCATTCCTTATTGAACAGTCCCGAACAAGACCACCCTGCGGTTGTGATCGGCAACCGCACCACATAGCCGAAATAAAGGGACATCTAGACAGGGGTAAATCTCGTCTTACTTGGGCATGACCCACTTAGCCTTGCTGCACCTCCCCTGTTTTAGCCATTCCTGGTTGATGAGGCTTGAGGCTACGATTCCTTTTATAGGACACTTCACTTAGAATGCTCATCGTCAACCTGACGATGTTCTGAAAGCATTCAATCCATAAAAGTTCGTCCCGGGTTCGAACGAAACCGAAGGTATTATCTCGTTACACTCATTTTGGAATCACCCTCAGAGTTAACGACGATAACCCTTGCACTCTAAATCTTCATCTTCACTTCAGATTCACGACCTAACGTTAATTTGGATATCCGAAAACCACATCGATCCAAATTAACGTTAGGTCGTGAATCTGAAGTGAAGATGAAGATTCAGAGTGCAAGGGTTATCGTCATTAACTCTGAGGGTGATTCCAAAATGAGTGTAACGAGATAATGCCTTCGGTTTCGTTCGAACCCGGAACGAACTTGTATGGATTGAATGCTTTCAAAGCATCGTCAGGTGGACGATGAGCATTCTAAGTGACGTGTCCTATAAACGTAATCGTAGCCTCAAGCCTCATCAACTGGGAATGGCTAAAACAGGGGAGGTGCAGCGAGGCTAAGTGGGTCATGCCCAAGTAGGACGAGATTTACCCCTGTCTAGATGTCCCTTTATTTCGGCTATGTGGTGCGGTTGTTGATCACAACTGTGGGGCGGTTTGTTCGGGGCTGTTCAGTAAGGAGTGGTTCTGGCTTTTTATTACAGGGGATTGGGAGTGATCCTCAGTAGAGTGATCTAGGCCACGTACTGTGACGGGCGGTACCCCGTAGCCCTTCCATTGTATGGAATCCAAAATCCAATAAGTGCCCTCGGTTTTGATTGTATTGCCCACTTTTGTGGCTAATAGCTGGAATTTAATGAATGTAACAATTTCGGCTATTTCTTATTTACTTGAAAAACCTACACCTATTATAATATCATCAGATTTCCTATCAAATGTTTTGGTTAGCATAAGGTAAAAACTTTTTCATGTTTATGTTGGGAAGTCTTACGTGATACCTTTCTTTCAAAGGTTTTTCAAAAGTTAAGCAACTTTAACCTGTTACTCACACCAGACCCATGTCTGACCCGGAGTTTATTTCTGTTTTTCTTAAACTCTTGGTACTCAAATTTTTACGAGTAGCCAAGAGATTCAGGATAGCTTTGACGAATTATGGAGGAGCAATGGAGCAGGAGGCTTCCGCATATAGATATATAGTTTTCCATTGTGTTGGTATCTCTGAGTGGTTTCTTTGTATTGTATTGAGTTGTAATAACTAGACAGGTGTTCACAACTGTCTAGTATGTGTTGTATTATCTGTGTAACTCTGATAATTGTTGTATACTATGTAATACTTATGTTAGTAATATAATTTATTCGTTCCGCTGTTGAGATTCTGATGTTGTTTCTTCTTTCTCTTCTTTTTTTCTCTTTTCTACCCCTTTCTTTCTAAAAGTCTTTCTTAAAGACGATGCGATCATTCTGTGGTGAGAAAGTCGGGTCGTCACACAATCCTTATAATTTTACAAGCCTTATTAGATTAATACTAATTGGTAATGACCCAGGCAAAGGCGGTACGCTAACGCAAAATACAACAATAAGAAACCTAGAACAATTGAGTATAAGAGATTTTAAGTATATAAAGGAATTTAGCCAAGACTTTGCAGTCACTTTAGCCCAGACGGGTAAAGCAATGGATGAAGATTTATGTAATAAATATTTTTTAAAGCTACTAGGAGACTTAGGTCGAAAGCTGCAAGAAGACTAGAATATACAATGTGGAACAATACCTAAACTAGGAATTGGTCCAAGAATAATGTTTGTATTCCAAGAATTAGAAAACCGTTACAAAGAAGCAACTTTGCGAGAACAGATTAAAAGACAAGCTTGGGGATTTTGCTGAACAACTATCTATACTACACAAGCTTATGGCTATGAACCAAGAAAATATCTGAGAAAATCTAAGCATTTTGATAAATGTAAAAAAGAAAAATATGTTAAAAGAAGTAAGCTAAATAGAAAGTGCAATTGTTTTACTTGCGGTGACCCAAATCATTTAGCAAATAGATGTCCAAACAGGAAAAATAATCAACAACGTTCTAATTTAGTTGATGAAATGGGAGAATATGAAATAGAAAGTCTTAGTGAAAACGATTTTGACGATACTGAATCAATATATAGCATTGTCTCAGATAATGATGAAGGTAGTTCACAAAACAGTATTAGCTACACATTAATGAATAACGATAATGAATGCGAAAACCGATGGATACAAAATAGAGGTAATGACCATATACCCTGTTTTGTATGTTATAGATATCCCGAAATTCTTAAACGTTTTCAATGTGATAGATGTTTTATAGAAATATGTTTTTATGTTCCAGTAGACAGTTTAATATAGAACTTTCATTAAAGCAAAATAAAATAAGTGAAAAAACAATATTACAAGAAATGGTAGATAAACACGATGCACAAATAAAACTATTACAACTAAAACTTAGTACTTTACAAAATGATATTAGTTTCTTGAAAGAAAAATATAAAGACTACTATCAAAATGAACCAGGAAGTTCATCCAAATCAACTGAAATGGAGCAAATAGATAATTTGAATAATAGCATACAAGAAAATACAGAATTTTCAGTCAATATTAATAAATACAATGCATCCCTACTTACAATAAATTGCCATGTCTGGTTCGACAATAAAAAGTTTATCGATACAATAGCAATGATAGATACAGGTAGCACTAAAAGCTTAATTACGCATTCATTGATACCTTTAAAATATCACAAACCTCTAAATTAGATTATCACTTCAAAAACAGCTAATCAAAGTCTAATGGCATTAACACATAAATTACCAGATGAATCAATGATTCAATTTAGAGACTTTGCCGGTAATTACAGTTGCAAATACGAATTAGGCAATGTACTATTACTCCAAAGGAGATTAAAAGTCAAGAATTTCTTTTAGGTTTAAATTTTATACTTAATTATCGAGGTAGTATCTCAATTTCCAAAAATAGAATTACTCTCAGTTAACTCAACTACACGTTACCTACAAACTAACACAATTATCAATCAGAGTTAGCTCGAAAGCATGGTGGACAGGCCGAACTAGATTTTTCCATACTAGAAATAGAAAAACAACATACTTCACCTACCAAAGAACATAAAAATACGTTAGCCATGCTAGCATTCGAAACAATTAGAGAACTAGAGAAAGAAAAAGAAACCAAATTTATTTCTTATCAGATAATTTAACACTTAGAAAAACTAGGACTAATCAGTGAGGATGTTGCAAAAAACAAAGTTAACTACACTTGTAAAATAAAAATCATAAACCCAGATATAACCATTAAAACAGCAAACATTGACTATTCACCAGCTGATATAAAAGAATTCAAAATACAGATTGAAGAAATGCTAAGACAAAACTTAATCAGGAGATCTGACAGCAGACATAGATCAGCGGCCTTTTTAGTTCTAAATCACTCCGAACAGAAAAGAGGAAAACCAAGAATCGTCTACAATTATAAAAGATTAAATGATAATACAGAAGATGATGGTTATAATATACCAAATAAAGATACATTGATTAACTTAATACAAAATAAGCGAATTTTTAGCAAGTTTGATCTAAAATCAGGATACAACCAGTTAAAATTAGAAGAAAGTTTTAAACCTTGGACAAATTTATGTGCTCCGAAGGACATTTTGAATGGAACGTATTAAGCTTTGGATTAAATACAGCACCGACAATTTTCCAAAGATTTATGGATATTAAAAAATATAATTTTTGTTTAGTCTATATAGACAACATTTCAGTTGTAAGTAAATATATTAAAGAACATGGACAACATTTAAAAACAGTATTTAAGGAAGTTGAAAACAATGGTCTAGTAATATCACGAAAAAAGATGGAACTTTTTAAACAAAAAAAATTCTTTTTTAGGTTTAGAAATTGGTAATGGAAAAATTGAACTTCAGCCACATATTTCCTAAAATATTATAGAATTCCCAGATAATTTAGACAGTAAAAAGAAAATCCAAGCTTTTCTAGGATTAATAAATTATGCCACAAAATTTATTCCTAATTTAGCAAAACTAGTAGGACCCCTATATGGTAAAATTTCTAAAAACGGAGAAACACGGTTTAATACAGAAGATATTAAACTAGTTCAAAGAATTAAAGAAGAAGTTAAGAAAATCAATCCATTAGAACATCCACTAGAAATAGATTATATCATTATTGAATGTGACAGATGCAAAGGAGGATGGGGAGTAATCCTAAAATGTAAACCATTTAAATATAGTGACAAGTCAACAGAAAAAATTGCAGCTTACGCAAGTGGCAACTTTAACAAAGTAAATAATTGTACATCTCTAGATTTCCAAATCCAAGCATTAATAATGCCTTAGATAAGTATAGGATATATCTAAATAAAGAATTCACAGTCCGAAAAGATTGTGAAGCAATTGTTAAATTTACTTCAAACAAAAATTCTAAAAAAGCAAATAGAACTAGATGGCTAAATTTGCAAAATCTTATACAAGGTAATGGTTATAAAATAAACTTTGAACACATTGAAGGAAAAAATAATCAGTTAGCCGATATTCTATCACGAAAATTATCTCATGTGTTTAACAAGTTTGTTATATGCAGGAAAGATATTATATGAATAAAGAAACAGGAAAGTCTGTAGATAAGAGCAATATCAAAACGAATGTGGAGGCAAAATCCCCAACATTCAAAACAGAGGTGAAAACACCTGCAACGCCACCAACAGAATCCACTTCGCAAACTCCACCTCCAGCAAAAACGAGTGTTAATCAAACGATGGAAGTTAATACTCCATGCATGACATTTGGTCAGACTTCTCTTATTCAGTTTATAAAAATAATGATCCCAGAAAATTTAAACCCCTTGTCAGAATAAATGATTTATCCTAGCAATGCTTACTCGACCATCTTTGGAATTTGAAAATGGTTGAAAGTGAACGAAGGAATGAACAACGACTTGGAAACTGTTTTGCATATTACTATTGAAAAATTCAACAAAAGCATCTTTTTTCTAAAAAATTTCATTTTCTATATAGTTTTTACAGGCAATTTTACAGGAATATTTAAGCATTATAGCCAAGTGCAGATGGCTATACAAAATTTTCAAAATCTAATTTTCAAAGGTTTTTACAATCTGCAATAAGCTCCAGACGAAGCAAGAAACTGCTTTGGTCCTAATTATTACATTGACCCCGATTGTCAGCAATCATATTCTCATATGCCTTTATCAACTCCTTAATCCTCAATAGACCTTATAAATTCCCAGGCCTCGCAATTAAATGATTTACAAACCTGTATCGATAAAGCTAAGCCTAATTACAACATTACATCCAAATAAATCAATTCCTAGAAGAAGAAAACCAGAAGCATGCATATGTCCACAAAACTAATCAGCTGCTAGAACAACATATTTCACAATTAGTACATGAAAAAGAAGAACTCCTCAACCAAATTCCAAAACGACCTAAAACACTAACCCATGAACAACTTTCAAATCATCTCACATTACAACCAGAGCCAATCCTTGACGAATTATGCAAACGAGGAGGACAAGAATTAGTTCTTAAGATAGAAAAGCTAGCCTATGATCGATGGAATAATTACCAGGAAGAGCTATAAAAACTCCTTGGTTCAATAATAACAATTATTATTGACATAAATGCTCTAACCAGAGACTTTGACTTTGAGTTGACTATGATACTAACCGCATATAACCAAGGAGATGAATCCTCTGTTTAATAGTGCTTCACTTTTAATACTTCCACTCGTTCCAACTATAGTCACTCGATGGACACCATGCTATGATTTGGCTATAATCAAAGCCAAGCTTTCATATTGAAGATCCATGGTATTCTCAAATCGAGAGAACAATGTAAATCAGTCGAGTTGATATCTTCTATTTGACCTTTGTTATATTAACTAACAGAAAACTATTGAGTGATTCGTTCCACGGTTATCCAATAACTACTAATACATAACACCTAATTGCCTTCCGCAGCCATGAGTAATGCACTGCCCCACATTTGAAGAGCGTTACGTACTCCAGTCTCAACGGATACATCGATATCCCGTCTCGATGCATCTTGACTAGGAACATTTAAAATGATATATTTGTTTCGTTTGTGATAAATTATTCACGGTTACAACACTTTGTAACTACTATCACAAAGTATACCATTTATGGATTTTTCTATTAAGTATACTTTTAATCAAATTATATAATTAATATAATCAGATTATATCAAGTATATAATAGGAAGAAAATACATTTTATTTCGAAAGTGGGATTAAATTGGATTTAAATTCAATTTAAATTCAAAGGTGAGTGTTTTAACCCGCTCACAACTTCTAAAACTTCTTATGTTTGTTAAATTAGATTTATGATGTGATTGGAAATTTATTTATGAATGCTTGGTATATTTTAAATCATCATCTCGATTAATTTGAATTTATTTAAATTAAATTATTATTTGATTCATTATCTAATTTAAATTGCCAGTTAAATACCTATTATTGATTTCAATTTATCTATTGATGTTTATTGATTGGTTTGGATGATGATTGTGATGGATGATTGATTTTGATATTAAATGAATGGATGTTGTATTTTATATCGTTATAGCACTGCAAGTTCACTATGGGTTGAAATGATACATACCCGAATGATCTTATAGATTAAAGGAAAATCTTATGGATTGAAATGTTAGACCCGAGCGGTTTTCGCTGATTTGAAAATTTTAAAATATTATTATGATACTGGTTGATACATACATACATACATACATACATACATACATACATACATACATACATACATATATATATATAAATTCTTGAAATTGGATTATGGATTGGAATTAATTTATGTAAAGGTTAAGTTAAACTTAGGATTTGTTTTAGTTAGATGGTTGAGATTGATATTCCGAAATTATTTGAAACCCTTTAAAATATTATAGTCACGTTGTACGCTTGATAGGAGACGAACATCCTATAACATCTATGAAACTATTACACTAATTGTTCTATTTTATTTATTTTTATTTGACTTACATAAGATCTTTTAGTTCTGACTCGAGTGCTTTGTCTTTTCATTATGCTCGAGTCGGTCTGAGCTTTTCAGTGTATTAAAACTATTTTCTGGAGGATGAAGACGAAGAGAAGGTATATTATTCCTATTTATGATATTTATTCCACCACATCATGTTGTTCCGCTGCATTTATGTATTTATTTCTATTTTATGTAACTCTGTCTATAATGTATTAATATAATCAAATGTTTGTAAATAGCTTCATGATTTGTTATTTAATTATTATATTTTATCATTCCGCTGCGAGACTTTGTTTTTTTCTTTCTCTGTTTTCTTCTTTACCCCATTAACAATCCTCCCTTTTGAATGGTTTGAAATAGACATGTGTTGTTTATTGTCGATTAGAACTGGCCAAAAAGGTGGGTCGTTACAGCAGTGAGAGAGTCGATATCCTGCGCAACTCGTAGCTGATGAAAATCGGTGCAAGATCGAGCTGAGAAAAGACCCTAACATCACTCAATAAATCAACAAGAGATTAATGAGATATAAGGATAAGGGTAAAATATCTTCTCGAATGAGAAGAAATAACACTAACACCATATCATTATTTCGAGTAAAGTAATATCACGAGGTATATAAAAAAATGAGTATCCTAAGAGGATATCTCGAAAGAAGCAAGAACGACAATATCAATTAAATTTAATCGATCGCCTCATTTCCTTAGTAAACATCCTCGTAGGAAGGTAACCGAAAGGCTAAAACCAGAAATGAGGCTAACACAAAGCTCGATTGCCCGATTGGGTAGCAAGCTCAAAACGCACTCACTTATATCTACAAAAGCACAAACAATAGGAATTCGAGATATGTCATCACCACCTCGAAACTCAAGAACGAATAAAGATACTTTGGAATTATCATCAATATTCCAAAGAACTAGAGGAAAAATATCAGCTGAATCAGGATGCCTAAAATATATGATCCATACAGAACATAGGATTGGCTTCCCAAAATCATTCCAAACTCAAGATAGTAAATAGCATGCAAATTTGCACGGAAAGAAAAACTACCAGGAACAATCTCAAAAATTTCATACATCATGCCAAGTATTGCGGATCCCCTCATTAGGATTTGTAATCCTCAAAGAAATAAGTAGATAAGAAACATCCAATGGTATCAACAAGCTCCTTCGATACGAATGTGTATCAAGCACCCGTATCGAAGAGAAATAGAATAAATAATCACGATAAGGATTATTCTTAGGATGTGATATCAATAATTCAATTATAGAATACTATAGAATAAAATATATTCCTAGACATATTTCCAACTTATATCTATCACAAAGGACACAGATAGGTTAAGGACACGATGATTGGGGAATTTGTAACACTTGTATTACACTTCCACGTACTGTAATATATGTTCTGTGCTTATCACATTTTGTTCTGAACTTAGCTCTAATACCAAGCTATGACACCTCACCTCGAGAACGACATTAACAAAGAGTACTACTGGATAATACTCTCTGCTAATGCGGAGAATATGGCCATTTCGGAGCGACCATCCATGGCTTTGTCTTAAACATCCATTAAATACGTTGATTTGGTGCTTCATTTTTTTTCAATCCCAAGTGGATCGACATATTCAATAAGTGTTTAATACAAAACTACAGGTGCCTAATGGATCCATCAGAACAAAATATAACAACTAAATGTACAACACATCATAGAATAATAAATAGAAATATATATATAGACACACACACATACACCAGTACACTACAGTACGATACAAAATGATACATCATAAGTGGTTTGAAGACCACACTATACATAACGAGTCAAAAATATACATATCAAAGTCAAACAAAAGGCTACAACAACAAAAGATGATAAGTAGATATCCAAGCGGGAGCACCAAAGCGAGGGTAAGTCCAAAAGCTATCTAACCTGAAACAACTCGGTCTGACTCGAGTATAAAATACATGGGTTAGTCTGGCTAAAACATCATTTTAGTAAAATAAATGATAATATGAATCATAAGGTAAAGGGTAGAGAATCCTCTCAAATGTGAAGAAACCATGATAAGAGCATGTCACTACTTCAATGAGGTAATTCTAAGTGTATGTCCTCGAAAGAGATAGACCCATCAATAAACACTACTAAGTACAACAAACGCCTCATATCATCGGCTTTATTCATTAGCTATATAATAGCTAAGTTAAGCAACAACAAATCAATTATTCACAAATATACGCCTCATCACATTGGCGTATGCAAATCTCAGAAAAGCCCAAGATGGCAATATGAATCACAATATAAATAGAACTCAACAAAGAGTTCAAAACTCCGAATGTAACCACCATATAGTCAATACTACAACACTCATGATAAATAGATAACTCAACAAAGGTGACTATGGTGAAAACATTTATAAATCATCAAAATTCTAGAAATCGTCACAAGAAAATCAAGAAAACATCAATATAAGAAATAGGACCCAACAGTCCAATAAAAGCCCACTGGCTAAATGCGTGTAGGACCCACAGTCCAATAAAAGCCCAATAGCTATAAATAATTAGGACGTCCAATATATGACCCAACAGTCTGCCAGGTACTTGTGCATAAGAGACCCAACAGTCCCTATAAGACCCAATAGTCCATGGACAGTCCAACAACTGTATATATGCACATAGGACACACAAGCGACCCAACAGTCTAAGTACTGGCAATCACTTGTAAATGTGTCACAAACTCCCAGAGAGGAACCCGAAAAGTGGTAACAGTGCGTAATACACCACACGTTCTCACTTAACGGTTTCCTAACCGCTAGTCAATGCCACACTATAAAGCAGTAAAAATATTTTCCTCATCTCATCGGCAAATACGACCCGAAGGTTAAAACATTCAGACGGATAAGTCAGGAATTGACCGATAAATTTAATGCGCATGTCCTATACCACGTGTTCTTACTAAACCGTTTAATTCCCCTTCGTATACTCTCGAGTAGTGCAAAAACGTGTATTTTTATATAGAAAACAATTTGTTTGAGAAAACAAGCTTTTGAAAACAATTTTCGAAATCGTTTTGGAAAACAAATCTTTGAAATTATCTTATTATAGAGAATAGATAATTTTAATAGCTTTAAAATAATTATTACTATTATAAAATATTTAGAAAAATCTTCCGAAAACGGTTTAGAAAGCAAGTGCAAAGAAACAACAAAAATAACAAAAATTCAATGTAATTATTCATAAAATCATCATACGAAAATCTTCTAAAAACATACCAATCCGAAATACGGATAAGTGGTAATGTTGGCTCTTCCATCTTAGAATCAATCCGATTAGAAACAACATCGAAAGAAATCCATGTAAAACAATTCAGAAATTTTCAGCGGGAGCAATACACGCTTCGATTCATATTTTCAGGCAAATTTTCAACTAATTACAGAGGTCTAAAGCCTTGTAATTTTGCTGGCATAGAGTTCAAAAACTTTACTTTAAATAGAAAAAGGAACGGATATTGTTGGATAAGAAATGAGAGAGCTAACAAAGTTGGACTCACAGCCAGATTTTACTGTAAACGGCTGGAGCAAAACATGCTCTGATTCAATGTTTTAGGCAAGTTTTTAACTAGTTACAAAGGTATAAAAGCTTGAAATTTTATAGGCATAGAGTTCAACAACTCCACTTTAAATAAAAAAGAATGGATACAATCGGACAAGAAACGGAATAGATATAATATCACAAAGTGAACTCACAGCCAGATTATATCGTAAATGGCCGGAGCGAAGCATGCTCTGATTCAAAGTTTGATAGCATGTTTTTATAGGCTATAGAGATCGGAATGACCTGAAATTTGACATGTATAAATTGCAATGACTATACTTTAAGCTGAAAAAAGAATTACGCAATTTGACCAAGATATGAGAAAATTATGATTCCTCAAAGTTGTATCCAAACAATAGAGCAAAAAACAATTGGAATAAAGTTTGGAAGCATATTTCTACCTCCTGCGTTTTAATGTCGTATTTTAATTTCACTGAGACAGCCGGCAAGAATCGTTCCTCGATGAGAATTGTTCCTCGATGAGCTTCTGCACTCCCTTCAAACTCTCCTAAAAGGCTAAAACCCTTCTAATTGCTATTACCAAATTCTCAGAAATTCCTCCTCCCAAATTTCTCCTCTCCCAAAAATTTCCTCCGTATTTTAAATTTGATCATGTTCGCTTTCACTCATCTTCAAATCACCCCTGCCGATTGCCGATTGCTTTTCCGATCGATACTTCCCGAGCCAGTCCCAACGCAAGAAAAATTAGTATCCTTTTGAACTAGAATTCTTCATTTAGCAGTGGAGTGGAAGGAAATGATAGGTTAGATAGGGAACTCGTGACTCCATGGTTTTAGATACCCTAAAAACTTACAAGACCATGCTTGATATTCTACACAATAACTCTAAGCTGGAAGCACGTATGCTGTAAGTTTCTTCTATTTTTACAATTGGACACGTAAAAAGGAATTATAACTTGTTGGGATCAGCAAACCAGACATGGTTGGAAAGTGAAACATGAGATTGAAATTCGACCAAGAATTTAGTTGTAACTCTTTGTTTAGAGAAAGATAACGTTCCACCTTTTATTTTATTTTTACTAAAGCCTGAACTAGTACAGAAATAGATCTTCAATATTATTCAATTTTCTTTATATATTTTGGTTCTACTTATGTGGGATATTTAAAGGTTAACTTTCCTATGTAAGAAACATATAATTTTGTATATAGAATATTATTACCACTATATTTTCTCTATAAGTCCATTTATGTGGTTTGTGTTGCATTGTTGCTAAAAGTACAGTCTCTTCATACCTCAGTCTCATATGGAACTAAATGATATTTCTTTTGGATCTTAGGTTATAATCATGATTGACTGTAAGGAGAACCAACCAAACCCAAGCTCGAGTTCTTGGAAAACTCCTTAAGTTAAATGAAATATGAAAGAAAACATTGCACAAATTTTTATGTATTGCATAATAATTGAATAGGACAAATTTTGCTACTAGGCTTCAGGAAATAACAATTTATGCTTTTAGGTTTCAGAAAAAACTAATTACCAAACTAGGCTTCGTTTGGTTTATGCTTGAGCAAATATGGAGTGCGCAAGTTTTATTTTTTAAATATAACTTGCGCACTCCATATTTACGCAAGCTTTATTTTTAAGCTTACGCATTTATGGAATGCTCAAGCTTGTTTTCGGGCATCAAAAAGGCAGAGAGCTGAATCTATATTTCATTTCTCAACATTTCTACTTTCTTCCCCAAACCCTCCCCATTTCTCAATCCTAACCCATCTATCTTCCAAATCCACAATCACCTTATTAACCAAATAGTTAGTAAGCTATATATGGAATCATCCTCTTCATCGTTACAAAACAAAGGTAATAGTTAATGTTTTTGACAATTAAGGTATAATTTTGCTATTGTTGATGTTGTTGAAAATGAAGAGTTATTGATGGTAGTTGTGTTAATTATTAGAGAACGGTGTTGTTGTTGAAGTAGTTGTTACTGTAACGAACTAGGAAACTCAATTTAAGTATTAGTAAACTGAAATCCCTAATTTACACCTTAATTGTTTATTACGGCGGTAGACATTAATGATTGGGAGATAGACGATGAAACATTGATGAAACATTTTGATGAGGTTGAAGGGAAAATCGGAGTTGCAAGTTCAAGTCACATTGACTTTGATGTCGATCATGTTTTGGAAACACAGTTCGAACCAGTACCTCGTAAATTCCATTCAGGATCATCAACCTTACATGCTCGTTTGCGTGAAGTTGTTTCTGCGGAAATGCCCGGTCATCAACATATATTTGATGGAAATTTGCTGATGTGTATACATCCTATTAGTCGATCCGTGCCAAGGGGACAACAACCATTTCCAAACTGTTATAGCGGAGATACGTGTGTAGTGGTTGTTTGCAGAAAAGAAAAGAATGCTGGACGTAGATTTTTCGAGTGTAGTTCGTACAGCGAACATAGATTGAATCCTCGTGAATATGATTGTTGCAATTATTTTAAATGGATTGATCAACCCCTGTGCAAAAGGGGACTTGAGTATGCCCAGGAACTGCAAGCTGAAATAAGTCGTTTGAAAAGTGTGAATGAAGAACTATAGACAAACCGCGGAAGGCCTAGAATGTGGTAGATGTTTGGGAGTTGTTTAAGTTGTCATATTTGGATTTTATGTTGAACCGTTGTATCTGTAATATGTTGTTGCAAAAATGTTTCTATTTGTTGTAACCCGTAATGTGTGCATGGTAGATAGTTTATTATATTGTTGAAATGCATTTGATATTGTTGACTTTATTGATGAAATATATAGGTTACGTTGTTATATTGATTTGCCTGTTTGGGTTTTTTTAAAGATTGAGTTGACTGCTTTTGGTAGAAGATTGCCTGTGGAAGCAAAATCTACCTAGAAAAATAGGTAATAATTCATCAAATTGATGTTTATAATTATGTCAGTGAACAAAAACTATGATCGTGGTATTGGAACTTATTTTGCAGATAATGTCAAAGGTTCTGACTATATTTTACTTTGATGGCGAATTGTTGGTTGATGATGAAGGTAAACCTAGATATGTTAGCGCAAAGTGAAAACGATCGACAATAAAAAATCATTGTAGTTTCGAAGAGCTTAAACAAAGGGCGTATGATGTGACAAAATCAAATCCTGCGATATATAATTTAAAATTAATGGTCAAATGGGTTCGGGATGATGGTGCATCCGCTATTGATTTGGAGGACGACGATGATTTGAACTCCACCTTTTCAGTTGGGATTAGAGTTATAGAAATCTACGTTGTGAGAGTGGAACATGAAAATATGGTTGAAACACAAGCGCCAGTAATCTCTAGAGATGAGTATATGCATACCACACAGTTACAAGAAACACAATGGTCGGCATGTCCATCGTATCTTTCAAGCCATCAAGGTAGAGAGTTTACAAACTTACTTCATAGGTACAGTGGAATGGCCGGAGTCTCTTCAAGTCAGGAATAAAATAGGATGCAGAACGCTATAAATCCAAATCAGTCACAAGCATTTGAAAAGTGAGTACTATTATACGTTGGCACTTGTATTTTGACTTACGTTAATGCAAAATATATGACGATTGTTTTTTGTATTCCTAGTGGCGTAGATGCATTTACTGGTTGTGACGACGACGGTGCCGATTATCATGTTGATACTCCACAAGATATTTGTGGGCAATTGGATAGCATGGAAGTTGCTTGTGCGGATGATGAGGATAGAACTTGGATACATCAAATGGAATTTAACAATGATGCAATCACATATGTAGACATTGAGGAGGCTGATAATATATATGCGGAAGAAGAACAAATGACATATGAAGAGGCTCTGGCCGATTATTTATGCATGGCATCAATGATGACGAAATCAATAATGGAAAATTGTTAACTAGACGTGGAAGTTTTTGGAAGAGAATGTGTGGAGAAAGGTCCATGAGTTGGGTTGATTTTTGAAAGTATGCAGAAGCTTGTTGAACAGTTATGTGAATGGGCGATTAAATGTCCAGTTTCGTTTCAAGTTCTGAAACCGCGTGCAAATAAATACACGGTCCGCTGTGATGTAGAAGAAACATCCCTTGGCATTTTCGTGCAAGCCTTTCGGTAAGAAAAAAATCAAGTTGGTGGAAGATAACTACATATGGCGGCGATTACACTTGTTTAAATGCAACCATCAACTCAAACCATCGACAGGCAACTGCTAAGTTTATATGCAGCAAAATACTTCTATTGATTAAAGCAGAAACAATCATGGCTGCAAGAATTGTTCAAGAGACAATCTCCAACATGTTTCATATTAAAGTGGGTTATTTTCGAGCCTGGCACGGACTGCAGAAAGCTGTTGCAATGATTTATGGCGATTGGAAATCGTCGTACGCGGAATTGGCGAAATATCTTAGAGCCCTACAACATACCAACCCCGGAACCATATATGATGTTATTCATAGTCGTGGTGTTTTTTATGGTGCTTTTTGGGCTTCCGGACCTTCTATTCAAGGCTTCGACCACTATCGACCCATATTGTCTATTGATGGCACTCATTTATACAGAAAGTGTCTGGATACATTACTAGTAGTAACTGGGGTGGATGCAAATCAAGGGCTATTTCCTTTAGCTTTTGCTATTGTAAAAACAGAGCCATGGAAAACGTGGAGTTGGTTTATTTATTGCATATGGAATTATATTCCATCCTTACATACTAGATGTATCACCTTTATCTCGGATCGTATGAAAGGAATTCCACGTGCGCTTAGAGAAGCTTGGCCAATTGAACATCATCATTGCTTTTGTATCCATCATATTAAAGAAAATTTCAAGAATGCGGGGTTTGGTACGGATGAGCTACAAAATTTATTACACGCATGTGCCACGGCATCAAAGATCGTAAAATATAATGATCTTCGAAAACAGTTGAAGGATGTAAATCGAGATGTCGATGCGTGGATTGAAAGAAGTTTGAAAAACCAGGAATCAAGCTGGGCTCTTTGTCATGATGGCGGAGTAAGATTCTATATGATGACGAACAACGTTTTCGAAAGCTTTAACGGTGTGCTCAAAGGAACTAGGAATTTACCCGTTAGATCATTGGTTGCACGAACGTTTCACCGACTGAACCACTACTTCGTCGAATGAAGAACTTAAGGGGAAGAGTGGACGTCGCAACTCGCACCTACGTGGGAAGCACTAGCGCGGAGAAGAATGGAAGAATCGAGGCTCATGTCTATAGAGAGATATAGCTTCGTTGAATGGCAGGTGAAAGATGTGCATATGTTTGACTATACGGTGAATATCGAAGATAATGTTGCCAAATGTTCGTGCAACATGCCGACATTAGATCATTTTCCATGCTTCCATGTGTTAGCTGCTTGTTCATGTGGTTCGGTTAGTGCTAATGGAGCGTATTTTGACTTAATCTCCACGTGGTACACGAAGGCTATGTATTCCGCTGCTTATGCTCCTTTATTCCATCGTGTACCAAATAGTCGACATTGGAACGTCTACGATGGTCCAATTATATAACCACCGCCTATACGTAGGAATTCAGGTCGTCCTCGGTCTACTCGATTAAAAGGTTTCATGGATCCGCGATCTTCATCCGGCCATAACAGATGTAGCAAATGTGGTACTATTGGACACAAGAAGAAAACTTGTCCACGATGAATTGTAATAGAAGTAGAACGTCTATGTTATTGTATGAGTTGTTGACTTTGTTATGTATGACATTGTCATTCGAACGGTGTTTGCATGGTATGTAGAATGTTGTTAGGACTTTTTGTGTGATAGTGTGTAATGTACGGTATTGAAAGAGTTCTCTGTCTTGGACAGGGTCAAAAACACACTTGCGCATATATGGATTGCGCGTGCTATATAGCTTGTGCATTCCATATATGCGCAAGCGTGTTTTTAAAATAACCCGAAAACAGCTTGCGCAAATGTGGAGTGCGCAAGCTTTATTGAAAATAAAGCTTGCGAATTCCACATTTGCGCAGTTTTTGGGGGCAGTTCAAAATAGTGAGCTGCTATGCCAACTCCTACACCAAAATTTGCAAACTCTCAACTTCCCAAAGCATACACACAACATTCCATTAATAGTACCATCTCCAAACAAAACAAATAGCATGATTTAACTGGCAAAATAAATAGATTGAATAAGTCGTACAACAACATAGAAACGTACAAGTCTTACAGTAAATAGATTGAACAAGTCGTACAATAACCCCTTAACCAACCAAAAAAAACAACAATAATAAGACCAACAATAAGCTCAAGTAACGGTGTCGTCTCTCTTCTTCTTCTTCCGTTTGTACACGATGGGAGCCGATCCTTGGCCTTCTTCGAATGTAGGAGCGGGTGTCAGCAATGGAATTTCCTGTGGTTGGCTTGGCCCAAAAATGAGTTCTTCTTGTTGAATTTCCCATTGCGGCGCCTCTGGCGCATGCTCGTATGTCGACTGTCCAACATATCCGAATTGTTGTTCTCCTTCATGCCAAACAGGCCAGTCAGCATGAGTTTCTCCACTGTTGTATTGCTGCTCTACCTCGGGCCAAGCGGGCCATCCAGCTGTAGTTTCGCCACCGGGATGTTGTGAAGTCTCCCCCTCCACGTGTGCCTCCTCCCATTGGGTTTGTCCATCCGCTACTGTGGTATGTATCTCCTCTGTACAACGTGGTGGCTCTTCTACAATGCGCAGTGTCTTGACCGGCCTTCTTAGCTTGTTCCGGCCTAAAATCATGTCAAGTATTCGTCGTACGTCAATACACTTACTTTTGACCTTGTCCGGCTCCATATGACTTTCTTCTATTTCGTCCACGACATCCAAAGCGCGGTATATTTCGCTTACCTAAACCATAAGTCATAACAATGCATCAATATGATATACAAATTGAACTATAAAAATTTTGAAATGACAATACTTACCACATCACGTTCTAGAGGAGCACAGGGAGTGTGCGCAACCAACTTCCTTGCCCATTTTTAAGAATATAATGACGAGTATTCGATAATACCAATACTCGTACTCGCTCAAAGGTGTCGGAGGCTCATGTGCTCATTCGGCATGATCAATTCTTTATTGCCAAATAGCAATACTTTCCTCCAAAAATGCCATCTAGCTAGTGGGTTCTAGATCAAGGGGGACGACAGGATCGGGAATGTGCTGATAATCGATGGAAAACTGTCTCATAACCCGATCGGGTGCATACAACTCAAAGTATAAAAATAGAATCAATGGCTCGTAGCAATCCAACCGGCGAACGCATACTCAATTTTCGGATGTCCACACTTATTCACTAATGAATAAGGTTCCCATGTAACCGCATCATCCACCAACAAATCCAAGTCATTACGGTAAAACTGTACATTTCTTGACGTCTCACGCCAACTCCTATCACAATCCCACCTAGCCCCAAATGGAAGATACGGATCTAAGTCGGTAGGAATTCTAATAGACGGTCAACCTATAGCAATATGCGACCATGACCATAGTTGCAGCAACGTTGCAGAACCCCCTAAAACTTTTCGACGTTGCAAGGCAACCTGTGACAACTCACTATACAAATAGCATAGAACAACACTACCCCAAGAATGATATCCATAGTTAGCCAAATCGTCCAAAAAAGGTAAAAATTTGAAACTTAATCTCCTTTTCGAATGATTGGAAAATAATTGGCAGCTCAAAAAATACAATTTCACGGCACGAGTGCGGCGAGGTATATCTAAATCGGTCGCCCCTTCAGGTAGTGGTTCGGAAAATTCACTTTTAAACCAAGTCATTGATAACTCACTTTTAGACTTAACCGCCTCTCTAGGTGGAAAAATACCAAGCAAGTCATGAGCCAATTCGATGTAATCGATATCTAAATTTGCAAACATACCGGACGACAGTCTTCTTTAAGACCGAAAAGAAAATGCATATCCGCTAGAGTCACTGTCATCTCCCCAACTCTCATATGAAACGTATTTGTTTCCGGCCTCCATCAATCGCATAAAGCGATAATAAGGTGATGATGAAGATGAATGTCGTCGATTTGCATAGGTTAAATCTGGAGATTCGTTGATTCGCCTCCAATCTTAGATCTTTAAAATCGATCTCCTTGAGCTTGCTTGAATGATCGCATATCTTCACAGTTTCAACACCCTAAAATGTATTAAAAAAATTAAATTTGGTGCTTCATATTTGCATTTGTCCGGTTTACCAATATCAAACATTTACCTCCATTAAGGTGTCGTTTTGGCTTCTATGATGTTCTTGAAGATAGAGAATACTTCTATCTTCGGGCCCGGAAGACAATTCTACAAACAACAACAATCGTTTATCACTACAAAAACTTTGTACAAAGTTAGGGTTTTGGCTATATGAAGACTGCATATCCTTTTGCATTTTCAAGAAATAAACCAACAATTAGAGCACGTTGACATCGACAACATCATGACTACCAATTCCATTAACAACATCAATCATTTTTAAAGTAGTAATCAATTTACAATCAAAATAAAATTACTTCTAATCAAAAAAGAAGAAGAGCTTGCTTCCATTTTTTGCTTAATCCTGTGGTTGATTGAAGGAATAGATCAAAAGCAATGTTTTAGAGTTGATAGATGTAAATTTGGAATGGTTTGGAGGTTGGGAATAGGGAGGATTTTGTTAAAAATTAAGTTTGAGGGAGAAATGAAATATAGATTCAGCTCACTGTCTTTTTGATGCCCGAAAACAAGCTTGCGCATTCCATAAGTGCGCAAGCTTTAAAATAAAGCATACACAAATGTGGAATGCGCAAGTTATATTTAAAAAAATAAAACTTGCGCACTCCATGTTTGCGCAAATAATAAACAAACGAGGCCTACTTTGCTAATTATTTTTTTCTGAAGCCTAGAAGCATGAATTATTATTTCCTCAAACCTACAACCAAAATTTGTCCTAATTGAATATTCAGTGAAACATTAATACCCAAATGGGTAATGTTGTGTTCTTCCGGTGTAGTTCCCATAAGATCAATTCCTCTAACCAATATTTATTTTTATTTTAGAATCAACTTGAAAAGACACTTAAAAGGATTATTCGCATATGTCTCAGCTTGTTAGTTCTTTATAATCATGGCATCCAAAATAATGCATGGCTTGGAAACCTAAATACAAGAACAACCCAAGTTATATTACAGACTCAACTATATATAATGTTTTGATTCTTCTAATCAACTTATTTTTTTTATTTATCCACCTTCCTAAAATGGTGATTATGTTATCACTTAACATGCTGCATAATTTTGTTTGAAGATTGTCCTGTAACGACCCGTAAATTTCGACAATTAAATTATTAATTAAAAAGGATTTTTGAAATTTAAATTTTGTGGAAAAAGGAAATATATATATAAATGAGATAAATTAATACTAGATGAACGCTAAATGAAAATTTATAGCAACGGTAATTAAAAATCTTAATTATTATTAAATTTAAATGAAAATTCAATGATTGAGATAGTGTAAGATGTATACCTTTGTGTAAGTTGAATAAATGAAGGAGAGTTAAATGAATAATTAATAATGAATTGTAGAAACGGTTATTTAACCAAATTGTTGAAATTTAAGTGAAGTATAATTAAAGAATCAGTATAAATTGTTGCACTTGAATAAAATATAAATAAGGAATTAAAGACAGGAATTTAAATCACCTATGTATTAATATATATTAATAAAATTGTAACTGTATGTGAGTTAAGGAAGTAATATAAATGGCAGTAGACAGATAACAAATTTAATGCAAATTCAAATATGGGTTGAAACGACTGTTGGGTTTTAATGGAGTGTAAATAAATAGTGAGAAACATTATAATCTCTTAATTAAATATGTTTGTTTAATTAATGTTGACAGAAACAAAATATGAAATTTTATTTATAACAAATGAATTTCAATTGTATAATGGAAGTGAATTGTTAATAGATGGATGTAAATATTTATTTATTGATGGAAATAAAATCTAAATAAATGTTTGGATAGAACATAAGAGAATGCAATTTGGTAGTACGTTAATTGGAAATAGATTTAAGAAAGGATAACAACTATTACAGATTCCTAACTCATTTGTCAATAAAAATATTGGGAGTAAAGTTTTTTTATGTTGAGTAGTTATAATGTTGTTATTAAGGATAAACGTTGATTTAATAATTATTAATATATAGTAACGGAAGTGTGAACATGAACTAATATAAATGTAGATCTTATTTTAAGGTAATAATTGAGTGTAGACTTATGAAATAGATTTAATGACAATAATTATTGTTCGTTACTTATTCTAATTGTTTGTTAAGTTTTATTTTGATCAATTTCAATTAATGCACTAAATTATTACAGTTAGTGTGGAATATTGGTAAGTGAATAAAAAAGATGTAACCTAGATAAATTTCCATTCATAATATGATAATTAATGTGATATAAAGAATGAAACCAAAATGGAATAAATTAATTGAGGTTCTAAGTTTATTTATGTGTAAAGTTAACAAAATTTCCAATAAAATTTAGATACGGTAATTTATGCAAATAAAAGATGAAATTTGGGAAATATTTATGTATTGGAATATAAATGAAATGTTAACTATGTAGTTGAGTAATAATTGATTTATTATTGAGTTGTAACCCAAAAAAATCAAATTTATTAGAATTTATTGCAATTAATTGGATTAATTGCAGTAACCTTTGAAAATTTATTTACTGAAAAATTGACAATGAATTTATATGTGAATTTTCTTTTAGTTATTTTTAATATCGAAGGGGTTAGAAATGACACAAATCTACTAGTTAAATATTTAATTTAAAGGTGGTAAGATAATTATTAAATATTTAGATATTATGAAGATATAAATTTAGATAGAATTAATTTTTTTATTTATTTCGTAAATTGAGATCTGAAGTTAAATTGGAGATTTTTAATGTATAGAGATTGAGCCAATGTAAATTTCATTAAATTGAAATCAATAAATTTGAATAATAGAAAGGAAGAGAATTAAATAAGTTTTATCGAAATTTAATTTATAATGTTGAATTTAATGAAGTTGGAATTTAATATTGAAGTTAAGGATTAACATTCAGATTTATGAATAGAACAACTATGTATTGACACTTAAATTTGTTTAGAATTTATAATTAAGAAAATTTAAAGGGAGAAAATTGGAAATCTGAAAATTGGAAGGTTTAAAATTGATTTATTTAATTAGTATAAAAATAGCCCTTTTATCACGGACTCGGATTTCGACGAAACCAGTTTCATCGGATCCGTATTAGTGAATTATTGTAGGATTTTAAGTTTCGTAACGATCGGACTTTCCGTTTGATCGTACGAACGCGAAACGCCTTGAAATCAATTTTAATTAAAAAACAATTTGAAATCAATTTGGAAATTTTGTTTTCAGCATAACTTCTACATACGATCAAATTTGGACGTGAAACTTTTTCCATCGCGTTCAGAATATTTTAAATTACCTATTTGGATATATAGGCTTACGAAATTTCGTTCCGGAGACATAGCGGGTTTTTGGGCCATAGTTTGTTCCGCACGTTCATTCTACGGTCTATCTACGCTACCTCTAACCCTCTATATAAAACCAGCTATTCAGGCCTAGCCTCCGCCTAATTTCATTTTTATCTGCGCGTATATTTTCTTCAAGCTTCTCTTCTTCTTCAATGGGTGCAAACCCTAGATCCAATCAATTCAAAAACAAAATGAAAATTCAAAGATGTCTAAAAATTCTGAGAAAAATATATGTTGAAGATTTTGGCAAGCGCAACTCAGATCTGCGGTCCGTTTTTCAATTCGAGTTTCTCTGTGTCCAGATCTGAGCCAAATCAGTTACAACCGTTAATCACGTCGTCACAAAACTTCGTCTGATCGTCAAACGGTTTCTGGGTATTGGAGAGGGGACTGAGGGGGTTAGATCTATGTGGTTATTGCATCGAATCAACGGCTAGATCGCCGTATAAAATTCGATTAGGGTTTTGGAACCCTACAAACAAGGCGGCGGCGCACGCATTTTCTGGCGATCGGATTGCATGGGTAGGAGCGGCTCGGCGATATGAGGCCGATGGCGGTGGCACTGGGTTAAACGGTGGTCGGAGGCAAGCTAAAATCGTGGTCAAACCTTCGGTCAACGAGTTGTTTTGGGTTCGATGGTCTGATGCCTGCGTTCGTAGGGGAGAGTGTAGTTGCCTGGGCGCGTGACTTTCTCAGTTGACGTGGCATACAAGTGGGTTCATGTGTGTTCTTCTTTTATTTTTTTTCATTTGAAATTCAATCACGTTTTATCGTATAACTTTTACATACGAATTCCGTTTCACGCGAAATTTCTTTTGTTAGGATCGTAATTTAATTTCGGATCTGATGACGCTTGTTTGGACAGATTTGGAGACCGTCAAATTTTTGGATTTAAATTCGATTTAAATTCAAAAAGGTGAGCGTTTTAACCCACTCACAACTTCTAAAAGTTTTTATGTTGTTAAATTCATTTTAGATATGAGTAGAAATTTAGTTATGACTGTTTGGCATGTTTTATTCATCATATCTGTTAAATCGCATTTATTTAATATAACTGTTCATTTAATTTTATTACTGCATATAGATTTACAGTTATAGTTATTTATTTGCATATAAACTGTTAGTTTAATAGTGCTAAATTTATTTTGAATATAACTGCCAGTTATTACAGGTCATATATTCTCGGATATATATTGATATTGATTTAGTATTGGATGATGATTTTGATTTGGATGATGATGGATGAATGGATGTTTTATTTTATATCATTTAACTGCAAGTTATCATGCATTTTTCGTTTTATTCGGGATTGTGGTTTGAAATGATATACAACCGCAAAATTTTATTATTTTAATTGCGGATTGAAATGATAAATATCCGTATCACTTGACCATAGGATAGAAAATTATATACAGGCACCGCGGTATATATATAAAATATTTTAAAGTGATTTCTATGGTTTGGATGGGATACGGTTTATACAAATTTTAAGTTTTGATATTTTATAAATATTATTCTTCTACATATATACATATGAAGTTAAAAATTTTGAATTTAGGCTGTGTATAAATCTGTTAAATAAAAATGGGAAAAATTTAGAAAATGGAATTTGATAATTTATATTATATGTTTAAGTTTGGAAATTTTAAGGTATGATATTTATAACTGGAGTTTTTCCAAGATAAATTTAAATGAATATTCTAGTATAATTAAATTTAAGGAAATGTTAAATTTCTAGAAATTGGAGTTGTATTTATGGATTTTATGTGAATATTCAAGACTAAATAATAGAAAAATTGATTTGTTGAAAGAATAAAATTCCAACTTTAGTTTTGAAATATTAATACTCCAAATGGATATATATATATATAGAAATTGAGATGGTTTTGGAACTTGAAAGTGATATTTAAATTATGGTTTAGACTTTAAATAAGGGAATATATTTGTAAAGCCATGGAAAATATTTTTCTTTAAAAAGTAACCTTAAAGTCAAACCATTTATTTTATATACCGTTGAATATCCAAACCATTCAAGTTCTAGAAGTTATGGTTTTAAAACTATGAATTTTTGAAATATTATGCTGTGAAAATATAATTCAAAAGTTGGTTTCCAGATATTATAGATTTTAAAGCAGTATGATTTTTGGGAAAGAATTATATTTGGATAAAATGATATCATATTGTTTTAGGTTTTAAAAATGATATCGTATTCATAGTTTTGAAATGGAAAATTTTATTTTGGTTTTAAAGTATAAACTATTTTTAAATGACCGCGGTGTTATAATAACGATGGGTTGGCATAGAGACCGGGATCGGATATGGACATACTCTCTGTCGATACCGAAAACCACTTCGACTAACCATGTACGCGGTGGAGATTCCAGAATGAAGTAGGTTGGTGGCGACGTTTCCTGTAAGGTAAATACGTGGACCCGACTCCCAAGAGTTGGCATAAGGTGGCTAAAACAGGAGCGATCGACGGGTTAATGAGGTCATTCCTCTGATCGGACACTCCTCTTCGATATTATACTTTGACTTTGGATTGATTCAGTGGCCACTTTTACTTTGATTTTGGGGGAGTTTGTTCGAGGTGGGCGGTAGCTACGGCTACGCGTTACCATCGGCCCGGAAGCGTAATTAGTATATCTACCCTGGCATTGCCTAGTTGTGCCGTGTCACCTACCCTAGCGCGCCTTATACGATTTTGGCTTTGTACCATACCTATGGAGTGCCCTCTGACGACGCCCAGTACGGGGGAGATTACGGTACTGTATAGACTATGGGAATATATTCTGTGTTAAGGGCTATATGGGTAACCCCTTAACGCTATTTAAAAGTAAGTTTATTTTACAAATAGACACTATTATAATAGCGAAATATACTACATAGTAAATAGTTTAACGGATCCTTAGGAGATGTAAATCCCGAGCATCTCTTGAGTTACTGCACTCATATTTAATTCTGTTAATTTAACTTACATAAGATCTTTTAGTTCTGACTCGAGTGTTTTTGTCTTTTCAAATTCGCTCGGGTCAGTCCGAGCGTTTCAGGATTGAAGATTTTATTTCTGGAGGAAGAAGACGAAGATTTTATTATTACTACTATAGTTAATATGGTTTCACTACACTATTTAATTCCGCTGCATTGTTATTGGTAAGTGTAACTCTGATATGTATTATATAAATATAACCAAAGTTTTTGTAAACAGCTTTCTAAACTGTATATTTGATTATTATATTTCATCCTTCCGCTGTGAGATTCTGTTTTGTTTTATTTCTTTCTTGTTTTTCTTATTTACCCCATAACAATCTGCCTTCCATGTGGTTTGAGCCGACATGTGTGTCGGTTTAAATCGTGCAAAAAGGCGGGATGTTACAGTTGGTATCAGAGCTTTGGTTTAGCGATAAACCTTAGCTTTGTGGGGTTTGACTCTTTGTTAATAGGGTAATAATACCCTATGTGTTATCCCATTTTTTGGTCAAAACTGGAATATCAATGTTGAGCGCGTCTCCACCACGATCGAGCTAAGAAGGAGCAACCAGCAAGCGTACCTAAGTCCAGAGTTCCCGAATACCAAGTCCATTCGGCCTCATACCCTCATGTTCATTCGGCTATGCAAGTATACGAGTCATTCGGCACTAAGGCCTAAAGCTCGTTCGGCATTCCTAGTCGTCTCATTCGGCGTTCCCATCCGGTGTTCCCAACACAACTCCATTCGGCATACCGGTCCAAGCAATGCCGAACCAAGCCTCTCCACCTCAATACCGAACCAACCTGCCTCCTCCATCACCGGACCAATCCACCGGCCCACTCATCCTACACCGAACCAACACTCCATCCACTAACATACTACCACCGGATCATACTCCTATCACCGAACGAACTCCACTCAACCCATGCTCCACCGGACCAACCAACCACCGGTCCAACCATCCTTCTCTCCAAGCTCCATGCCGAATGAAGCCTCGCCGAACCAGAAAGTTGCCAGTCCAAACTGCATCAGCCCAGGCCCACCAACAGCTATAAGCATCCAAGACCCCTACCCCCAGCCTCATTCTATAAATAGAGGGGCAGGGGTACAACAATGGCAGACAAGTTTGAGAGCTCAAGCCTGGAAGGAACTCTCAAACAACTTTAGATACTTGTAATCAAAGCTTTGTACTTGTAATCTGAAGAAAAAAGGAGAATAACATATAAAGTGGACGTAGGCACGTTCTTGCCGAACCACTATAAATCTGTGTGTCTTTTACATTTTAGTCCTTGCTTTTTACATATTTGCATAAATCACCCAAATCACTAAACACAACATAAAATCAACCAACTCATACGACTTTGGGTGTTTGCGGCCATTTTTTACGCAAACATTTTGGTGCTTTCACTGAGAAGAACCAACTCCCGCTACATCGGATAGAAGTTGAATTTGAAAATCTAAGAGTTCAGATCTAAGAGTTATGACGAGACAAACAAGTAGAAGGCAAAGGCCAGAGAGAAGTGAACACCAAGGAAGTCAAGAGGCTTCCTCAGGAGGGAATCAAGCGTCGATCTTCATCACTAGGGATGAGATGGAGACCATGATGAGAAGACAAGAAGAGATGATCCAGAACTTACTTCAACAAATTGGGCAAATTGGAGCACAAATCCAAGGAGCAGCTGGGATTCAGAACGGGGCAGGACCATCTGGCGCAGCACCAGAGCTAGGGGGCAACCCCCAAGCAGCAGACGACTATCAATCAGGCATCGATCCCGCATGGGGGCACCACACTTGGAGCCAGATAATCCAATCACAGAGAGTGAGATAGAGGCCTCTGAGCAACCAGGTAAGGAATGAACGCCCAGCCAGGGGGCAGGTAAAATTCCCTCATGAACACGGGGGCATGTCGAAAACGATGAACAAGTCGCAAAACTCTCACTAGCACGGTTAAATCATTTACACATGCGAGCGATCGCGCACGATCCATAGGCATGCTCTGAATGACTATAGACCGCACCATAGTAAGAGTTTACACTTTGACATCCTCGTCTTGCTCCTGCTTTGACTTTGATTTGAACGTTCCTACTGTGGAACTCGTATGACTATTGCTTTAACATTTACAATTCTATTAAAAAAAATTATTTACTTGTATGCTCGTTGGATCGCGAACGGTCCACGAACACCTATTGCATGGCAACGAACTGTCGAAGTCTTTGATTCGAAAAATTCCCCCAAACAATGACTCCAACACTGATAATATTAAGTCCCCCCCGGGCACACTCATTCGCCTCGAACGGCACCCGACCGCGAACGGTCACAAACTCGACTTCGAACAGTCACAATTCGCCTCGAACGGCACCCGACTTCGAACAGTCACAACTCGCCTCGAACGGCACCCGACTTCGAACAGTCACAACTCGCCTCGAACGGCACCCGACCGCGAACGGTCACAAACTCGCCTCGAACGGCACTCGATCGCGAACGATCACAACTCGCCTCGAACGGCACAACTCGCCTCGAACGGCACAACTCGCCTCGAACGGCACAACTCACCTTACCTCAAATGGCTTGATCGCGAACGGTCGTCATTTGAGGACCGCCACTTGACCGCACACTGTCGCACCTTACCTCGAATGACTTGATCACGAACGATCGTCATTTGAAGTTAGGCGCTTGACCCTGAACGGTCACATTTCATCACAAATGGCTCGGTCTCGAACGATCGACGCGTGGACATACAGACTCGACCGCGCACTGTCGCACTTTACCTCGAATGACTCGATCGCGAACGGTCGTCATTTGAAGTTAAGCGCTTGACCTTGAACGGTCCCCACTCGACCGCGCACTGTCGCACTTTACCTCGAATGACTCGATCCCAAACGGTCGTCATTTGAAGTAAAGCGCTTGACCTTGAACGGTCACATTTCACTGCAGATGACTCGATCCCGTACGATCGACGCATGGATTTACGCGCTTGACCGCGCAGGGTCGCACTTTCCCTCGAATGACTTGATCACGAACGATCGTCATTTGAAGTTAGGCGCTTGACCATGAACGGCCGCGCTTCATCCCAAATAGCTCGATCCCGAACGGTCATCAGTTGGGGCCATATAAACTATCAAGTTCTTTACAGGTTGATGACAGGATATGAACATCCAGCTCATGGCATTACAAAACACGCCTTCCTACCGCAAGGCATATTTTGGGGGGCAAAGTGTTATCCCATTTTTTGGTCAAAACTGGAATATCAATGTTGAGCGCGTCTCCACCACGATCGAGCTAAGAAGGAGCAACCAGCAAGCGTACCTAAGTCCAGAGTTCCCGAATACCAAGTCCATTCGGCCTCATACCCTCATGTTCATTCGGCTATGCAAGTATACGAGTCATTCGGCACTAAGGCCTAAAGCTCGTTCGGCATTCCTAGTCGTCTCATTCGGCGTTCCCATCCGGTGTTCCCAACACAACTCCATTCGGCATACCGGTCCAAGCAATGCCGAACCAAGCCTCTCCACCTCAATACCGAACCAACCTGCCTCCTCCATCACCGGACCAATCCACCGGCCCACTCATCCTACACCGAACCAACACTCCATCCACTAACATACTACCACCGGATCATACTCCTATCACCGAACGAACTCCACTCAACCCATGCTCCACCGGACCAACCAACCACCGGTCCAACCATCCTTCTCTCCAAGCTCCATGCCGAATGAAGCCTCGCCGAACCAGAAAGTTGCCAGTCCAAACTGCATCAGCCCAGGCCCACCAACAGCTATAAGCATCCAAGACCCCTACCCCCAGCCTCATTCTATAAATAGAGGGGCAGGGGTACAACAATGGCAGACAAGTTTGAGAGCTCAAGCCTGGAAGGAACTCTCAAACAACTTTAGATACTTGTAATCAAAGCTTTGTACTTGTAATCTGAAGAAAAAAGGAGAATAACATATAAAGTGGACGTAGGCACGTTCTTGCCGAACCACTATAAATCTGTGTGTCTTTTACATTTTAGTCCTTGCTTTTTACATATTTGCATAAATCACCCAAATCACTAAACACAACATAAAATCAACCAACTCATACGACTTTGGGTGTTTGCGGCCATTTTTTACGCAAACACTATGGGAGTCGCTGAGAGTATATATATGAGAGAGCGTATTTGTTAGTGTTATAAAAAGATTTTGATATTGTGTTAATCTGTTCCGTTTTGTATTTATAGATTCTGATTGGTGCATGGGACGCTATGACATCAATAGGGATTTCTAAACACTTAACAGGACAGACCGACATAATATTTGTTTTTTAATACAGGTGAATGAAATAATTTTGCCTATTATATTTTCTATATATAAAAATATTTTATGAAGATATATATATTTGGTTGCTATAGATTGGGTGTTAGGTAATAAAAATATTTATAATAATTGAAGCTAAGTTGAAATTATAATAAATCAAATTGGAGATTTTAGAACTTAAGTCCGGGATTTTGAAAATCTGCTTTCAAAAGATTTATGGAATATAATGATTTGGTTTATAAGTATTTAGTATAATTCGGAAGAATTGTTTAAATAAGGTTTTGGAGAAATTAAATTTTGTACTTTCCTCTCTGTCGCTGGAAAATAATTTCGGTGATGGCGGCCGCATCATCGACTTTCATTTTCAAGTTTCGAAGAGGAAAGGCCACTGTAGTAAATTCTACTGCAAATTTATTTTGAAATTATCTAAAATTTTAATTGTTTTAATTATAATTAGAGGTATATAAGTTATAAAGATATATTTATCTATTGAAATTTAACCCGGTATTTACTTCTTAAATTTCCATTAATTAATGGTTTAAATTATTTTAGTGAAATAAAAGATAAGTAATTAATGAATTGAAACCTCTAATTTAGGTAAGAGAATTAATGCAAGGTTATAAAGAGAAATTTGAAAATTTTAACATATGAGACAAGAGTAATATTGATTAACATTAAATTTAATTGAAAGATGAGATAAAACTTGTATAGGTTCTTTTGCATTTTCTTTAACATAAATAACTTACCAAATATAAAAAGTGGAAATGTTAAATAAGAGATTGGAATAGAATAGTATACAAGTAGAAATTTTGGAAATAATGAAGTATTCAATGAATTGCTATTATAAATAAGAATTTAATATTATAAACTTAAGTTATAAATTAAGATCTTACTATAATTAGAGGTAAAATTCTTTAACAAATAAAGATTGATGTGTAGGGTTATAAACGTAAGTATGATTTAAATGCTTCTAGTTTAATATAAGAGGAAGTGGGTAATTAAATTGTTACTGCTATTAAATATAATAGAAACGTCAACATTTAATAAATGAATGAAATTGTAACGACGCGGATTTTGCCCGCTCGAAAATCGACATCCATACTTCAAATCGTATTCGAATGCCATAGATTCGATCGTTCAAAACCGATTCACCGGAGCTTATAACAACATTAAGTAAATAACACAGCAGAATAAAAGAATAATACATTGATATACAGCTTTGATACAATATCTGATACAACAGATGATCCAATGGATATCAATATACATCAGAGATATGATACAATAAATAGCAGCGGAAAAGAAAATAGATGACATCTAGCAGCGAAACAAATAACTCTAAGATAGTCTTCAAGGAAGAACTCCAGAAACTGCAACTCCATTTCCAAGAATCAATCCAGCAATAGCTCGAACTCCCAATAACGATGCACCAAGCTAGGCAAGACTGGTGCGAACCAAAGACTGAACTAGCTCCAGGTAATCTACTAAACCTTGCTATCTGAAAAACCCAACTCTAGACTGCTCGTGTAGAAAATAATAAGCACCCAAAGTTTAGGAAAGAAACGATAAACTCCGGATCAGTCGTGGGACTGGTGTGAGCAACAAAAACAGTTTATCTTTTAAAACATTCAAAGAAATATTTTTAAAGTCAATTCGCAATGCTTTTAAAAATGAGACTACCATAAGACCTCCTGCCACACACACAATGCAAACGCAGACTTGGAGGAGATTTCTTCTTACGATAGTCAAAGATGCTTGATACGCATTTAAAAAGAAACATTTGATATTATTACTAGTGCATAGTGTAAGAAAAATATTTCGAAAGTAGAATATAAATCTTAGCCAGCATAGGTACCATTATATTATGCCTACTATAACTACCATATTAGATGGCAGGTTCTACAACTAATACCGTACAAGGTTTCGTATTGTTTCTTTGGATTTCCAACGAATGGTCAGGCCAAGGAACTTCCCATTGCCACATGAGAATGCCTCTGGATGGACGTCCCCGAGAACCAAACCGGATCTCTGCCAACACAAGGCCGGGTTACCCCTAACTGGGTAACAACTGACACGAATATGCCATCCCCCGGTCCTTTGGGACCTTTCACCGAGCGCTCGCAATCAATTCACACAATCATAAAGTGTTTTCAACATGAGTAAGTATCTGGGCTCCATACCATGATACCACCCTTTTCCAGAAGGAAATGCACATACACTAAAGGGAGCTACCCCTCATAACCTTGCCGTATCTTTCCTGTTTTGACCATTCCGGGGTGTGAGGCTCGACGAAGTCTCGTCCACAAAAACATACTTTATACAAAAGCCATGCTTTGGGTCAACAAATGATCATAGAAATGATCACCAAGATAGACGATCAAATAAATGATCCTATCACAAATAATCAACACAATGATCATTTCACAGCAACACTCAGCATGTCACATTACCAAATTGGGAATATATCGCTGATAACATTCAACTACATAACCTCTGAGCTCGTACGTCTCAGAGAAGGGTGTTAAGCTAAGAGAATAAATTCTCCGCCACCAACAGAAATATATTTGAAAGAAATCGGCTTTATATCTCAATTTGTAATGTCAGACATACTATCCATACAAGTCTGTTCCGGGCTCGAACAGAACCGAAGGCACTTACAAAGATGTCCTTGCAATCCGGATATTCACTAATCACGTTCGGACTCCCCATCACATATGGAGTCTCTATACCGGGGATCAGTCGATGCAAAGACATTCGACGAGTTGTCCTTTCGCTTTCAAAAATATCCGGTCTTCAACACCGGTCTTCAAATGCTATCCATAACGACATATCACATATTCGGAATGGGATATATGACACAAAGGTCCTCTCCCGGCTAAACCGAATAGTGAGCGCAATATTTGCAAGAAATATGGACATTGAGATTTCAATTAAGTCACAACTTATTACCCAAAACTTTTCTTCAAATGGCTTAACAAATCACCATTTCAAATCTTTTAAACAAAAGGATTCATTTTCACAACCTTTAACGGTTTAAACAATTTTCACATTTTAATCTTTTAAACAAAAGATTCATTCACAGATTTTCCAAATCAATTTTCATTTCAATTTGATTAACTCGTTAAATCTTTAAATCAAAGATTTAACTTATAGCCTTCAAAACAATTTCATTTCAATTTGATTTAAACAAATCATCAATTTAAATCTGTTAAAAATAAACAGATTTAATTCATAGCTTTCAAAAAGAATTCATTCATAACTTAGGAAAATCATTTCTCTATTCAATCTTGAAATTCCCCTAATTAACTGGAATCTCAGTTCTTATCTAAAAGTGTTTATCATTTGAAAACAACAGTTTTAATTTTTGGAAATCTGATTCATTTATACGAGTTGAGATTCCTGGGTTAAATTCAAATTCCCAAAAATAATACTTTAAAAATGATTTAACTCATAATGACTAGTATAATATCATTAATCCCTAGTTTCAAATTACAGGATTCAATTCCAAATATCGAATTCAAATTCAAATTGAATTATTTAAATTTCAAATCTTAATCAAGTAAATTAAAATAAATTTTAACTTGAAATTTCATTCCAAAAGTTTTTCACATTTATTCCGATTCCATTTCCAAAACATTTGAATTTAAATATTCAACTTTAAAAAATCATTTTAAAATCATTTTAAAATCTGTGACTTAATCGATTTCCTCGTGAAATCCATAATTGTGTGTGTATAAGTGTGGTCCAGGGGTTTAACATAATAGTGCAATCATCATTTAATCATCACAGATCAAACACAAAATATAGTCGATAAGCGATATAAAGTATAACGCTTATCTTCCATTCACAATTCATAGATAATATGCAGATGTAAATAAATGAATAAATCATATACGGCACAAACCACATAACCAAATATCACAGTTCAGACAGGACAAACAATTTCAAGGCATCACATATAATGCAATCATTCATAAGTAAGACCAGGCATTTAACAATGATTTATAAGCAGGATTTCTTTTAATCCTAATTAATTCAATTTATTTTCAATTAAATTAATTACTTATGAATTTATTATCCAATTCTGATTTATTAATTACAAATCGTTTGATATAAATTTATTTATCAAACATTTTAATTAATTAAATTATTCTTAATCAATCATATTAATTAAATTGACTTTTGAACCAATTATATAATTAATTAACTTTTTAATTAATTATTTTAAGAAATTAAACCTTTAAATTTACTTGTTAAAGTAATAAGTGGTTATAAAAGGACCATTAAAGAATTAGAGTCAAATTTTCTTTAAGTTTACCAATTAAAGTATACTTTAACAATTTAAACTCATTTAAACTTTTAAATTTGGAAACTTATTTTATTTCAAAATCTTGATTTCCATATTTAGATTCATGTCCAGATTTCCAGATTTTGATTTTTATCTTCATCTAAATTCTTTCTTTACAAATCAATTTTTTTTTATTTTAAATCCAAATCCACTTAATCACTTTTAATGTATTAAACAATTTAAGTGTAGAAACTTAATTTATTTCACAAACTAAGTTTCTGACAAATCTTGAATTTATTATTTTTACGTTGATTTAAAACTTAGTTTAAACCTTGATTTTTTTTTATATATAAAAAAAACAAACCTTAAATTTGGAACCCAGGTTTTAAATTTTTTTAAAACTTACAGGTTAAAACTGTAACACCCACAAACAACTTGAGCTACCTGCAAACTGCTTCGAGCCCGATACATATTTGCTCGAGTAAACACTCGAGACCAACGTGAGGAAACCCGAGACTTCCCTGTTTCACATGCGTTCCCAACAAATTTTCCACAGGCATGCTTCTCTCCCTCTCGTCCTCCTCCTTATTCTCTTTTTATTTTTATTTTGTAATTTAAGTTTTACAACTTAAGTATAAATAGCATCAGGTTCATACTCACGCTCGAACTCGACCTTAAACCCGAAGCATCCAACCCAAAAACTCGAGCACAAACCTTTCTTCTCAGACCAGACTCAGCAAAAACAACAGAACCAACGAGGAAGAGCACTGTGCACGTGCACAGCCCCTCTGGCCAACTCCGGTCATCGTCGACGTCATCAACAAGTCGCCCCTCATCCCCCAATCTGACAACGACCATCCAAACTTCCTTACGCACGCGAAATCGAATTTGAGTTGTTCAAACTCTAACCTGGAAACGTGACCAGGTTTCGCCATCATCCTGGAAACACGGCTCGTTCACGAAGCGTCGACCACCAGGAAACTTCAAACTCCGGCTACCCACTCTCTAATATCTCCTCTACCCCCACGCAAAGTCACGGCGAACTCGGTCGCCTAGGCAAATTGCGGCGGCTTCACAAACGTAGCGACCCGAAAGCAATTGTTCGAACCCTAAATCGTTTTCATCCCCAAAATCCTCACATTAGAAATTTTTTCCAATATTTTTCCTAGATTCGAAAATGGTCATACTAACTCCTCAACAAATTTCAATAGTTAAAAATTTGTTGAACTACAGAGATTGATAGAAATGTATTTTTAGTTCATCTACAGGCTGCTGTTGATATACTCAATGAATAATTAAAATTTTTGTTTTAAAAACCAAGTTTAAGTAAGAGAATTCAATTTATATGCTTGAAATCATGAATTAAAACATTTGTATTTCAACATATTTCAAGCTTGCTCAGTATTCTTGCTTTCCAGAGCTATTAACCTGTGTGTTTTTCTTTAATAATTTTTTTTTCTTTAATTTATGATATAACAAACGATTTTTGTTTGAAACTTAAGCCCAAACAATACATAGAACGAGAGTAAATAGTTTATTTTCTTCAATAAGAATTTTGAGTTTGAAGCCATAACACAGAGAACCTGTACAACAATAGCCTGTATAATTACTTCCAGCTTTTAAATTTGTCCAGAGAAACCATATATATATATATACCTTTAAGTTTTATGAAAAATATGCTACTCACTTGTGTTTCCAGAAAATGAACACATAAGTAAATTTACACAGATCAAAATAAAACTGTTTATAAACTTATGTGTACTCTCAGAGTATTCAAATATATAAACTATACTTGTTTCCAGATGTAAATACAACAAAGTCAAGTTTGTTAAAATTTTAAAAGGTGGATGTTACTCACTGATGCATTACAGAAGAAGAACAGAGGTAACTAAATTTGTACAGGCAGACATATCTATATATTTAAACACCAACATACATACACAGGAATGCAAATATATATATATATATACACACATCTCAGACAATAAGTAAGCAACATATATACTTAAGTATTTTAAAATTTAAGTTACTCACCGATGCATTCCAGAAAATGAACAGAGCTTTCTTTATGTTGAAACAGGTTGTAGATTTACTTGCTGAAGCTTCCCTCTTCTTTTTTTTTTCTTTTCTCTGGTTTGAGTTGTATTATTGTTTAAGTTGAATGGTGTTTGAATGATTTGTTTACTTCAGATTTTAGCTTCAAGGAACGAATTGATGAAAATATATAGGAAAGCAAGTTTTATAGGTTGATATATATAAAAGAGGAGTTGTACAGGTTGATTATTATTTTACACAAGGTGATGTTATTTATCTTTTACAAGGCATGGCTGAAAATAGTGTTTGGATGTACTAAAGAATATGGCAAGTACATGAATCATTTCACTTGATTTGTTTATTCATACTTTATACTTGACAAGGCATATTTATTTATTTGAATACTTTTATTTGCTATGCCTAGCTTGTTCTGATTTGGTGACTGCAGATCTCTTGTTCTGGTGGCTGGAGATATCTTGTTTGTACTAAAGCGGTAAAATGTTGTGCTTTGTTTATGTTCATGCAGTATTTATTTTACTTCTACAATACTGCATACTAGAAATATAAAGTCCTATTGTTTGTGAATATAGTTGTACTGTTTGTAGATGTTATGTTCACTTATTTTCTTTGCTTGTTACTTGTATTGTATTACTTTGTATTGCATACTTAAGTTTTTAATATCTTTCTTTCTTTTTCAAGTGTTCACACTTATGTTTGGTCTTACACTTTAACTTTATAATATTACTTATAATATAAATAAATTTCCATTTAATTTTGTTATTAGATTTCACTTTACGTGTTAGTTCATTTTTTTATTTATCCTATATATACTTGTATTTTATTTTATAGATGTACATTGATTTTAAAACACAACGTAAATTGTTTGTTAAGTTTTACTTTGTTTAGTTTATTTATTTTTACTTTTATATTTTTATATTTTACATAACCAAAATTTTAAGGTATTTATTTTATACATATATTTTATTTAAAAACTTTATTTAAAATTCAATTTAATGTATTCGCTTTGAGTTTCAAATCAAATTCAAAAACAAATAAGTAAATACATCTTATTTAATTTGAAAAATTCAACCAAATCCATAATTCAATCTAAAATTAAATTAAATTATAAATTTAAATTCGTCTTTAAAACCAGGATCGTTACAGACTTCCCCACTTAAAAGAATTTCGTCCTCGAAATTCGCAGGCACGAAAACAACACAGAGATAGACTCAATCTCTACAATTTCTCAAATACAAGATATGGATTTCAAACTCAAGTTGGAATATCTCAGAATACATACCTATTTGTCCCTCTTCGGACTTCGACCAACCCAAGAAATTACAACAGAATTTCAAAATTTGGTTTTAAACGAAATTGTTTTATCGATATAATTCAAATTATCTTTCATATTCTATTAACAAATTTTAACTCAATTTAAAATTTCCAATTCATTTAAAATTCCCAATTCATTCAAATTTCAAATTCATATTCATTAAGGTTTAAATCGAAAAGCCGATAAAGATACGAAGTAAAAATTTCTTACAACGATTCGTAGAGCATCACCGCACCGAAACTTCTTCTTGTAGCTATCACGAAGAAATCAAAAGAATTGAAATCGAATCAAAGGAGATTGAGAAGAGAAAGTTGTTTCAACTGTTGCAGGGTATTGACCATTATAGTCGTATTTCCCCGTCCCTCTATCTCGTCATCTTCTTGCACTCATACTCACTATCAATGGATAGTAAGATAATTCACTGAGGCATTCAGACGGATATCTTAAAAATATACTCATTCTAGGATATACTTCACCCTATCTCTAATGAGCTACTTAATGTGTTATACTCCTGAGCTAAAGTTCAACCTTAGCTCTGATACCAAATGTAATGACGCGGATTTTGCCCGCTCGAAAATCGACATCCATACTTCAAATCGTATTCGAATGCCATAGATTCGATCGTTCAAAACCGATTCGCCGGAGCTTATAACAACATTAAGTAAATAACACAGCAGAATAAAAGAATAATACATTGATATACAGCTTTGATACAATATCTGATACAACAGATGATCCAATAGATATCAATATACATCAGAGATATGATACAATAAATAGCAGCGGAAAAGAAAATAGATGACATCTAGCAGCGAAACAAATAACTCTAAGATAGTCTTCAAGGAAGAACTCCAGAAACTGCAACTCCATTTCCAAGAATCAATCCAGCAATAGCTCGAACTCCCAATAACGATGCATCAAGCAAAGCAAGACTGGTGCGAACCAAAGACTGAACTAGCTCCAGGTAATCTACTAAACCTAGCTATCTGAAAAACCCAACTCTAGACTGCTCGTGTAGAAAATAATGAGAACCCAGAGTTTAGGAAAGAAACGATAAACTCCGGATCAGTCATGGGACTGGTGTGAGCAACAAAAACAGTTTATCTTTTAAAACATTCAAAGAAATATTTTTAAAGTCAATTCGCAATGCTTTTAAAAATGAGACTACCATAAGACCTCCTGCCACACACACAATGCAAACGCAGACTTGGAGGAGATTTCTTCTTATGATAGTCAAAGATGCTTGATACGCATTTAAAAAGAAACATTTGATATTATTACTAGTGCATAGTGTAAGAAAAATATTTCGAAAGTAGAATATAAATCTTAGCCAGCATAGGTACCATTATATTATGCCTACTATAGCTACCATATTAGATGGCAGGTTCTACAACTAATACCGTACAAGGTTTCGTATTGTTTCTTTGGATTTCCAACGAATGGTCAGGCCAAGGAACTTCCCATTGCCACATGAGAACGCCTCTGGATGGACGTCCCCGAGAACCAAACCGGATCTCTGCCAACACAAGGCCGGGTTACCCCTAACTGGGTAACAACTAACACGAATATGCCATCCCCCGGTCCTTTGGGACCTTTCACCGAGCGCTCGCAATCAATTCACACAATCATAAAGTGTTTTCAACATGAGTAAGTATCTGGGCTCCATACCATGATACCACCCTTTTCCAGAAGGAAATGCACATACCCTAAAGGGAGCGACCCCTCATAACCTTGCCGCATCTTTCCTGTTTTGACCATTCCGGGGTGTGAGGCTCGACGAAGTCTCGTCCACAAAAACATACTTTATACAAAAGCCATGCTTTGGGTCAACAAATGATCATAGAAATGATCACCAAGATAGACGATCAAATAAATGATCCTATCACAAATAATCAACACAATGATTATTTCACAGCAACACTCAGCATGTCACAGTACCAAATTGGGAATATATCGCTGATAACATTCAACTACATAACCTCTGAGCTCGTACATCTCAGAGAAGGGTTTTAAGCTAAGAGAATAAATTCTCCGCCACCAATAGAAATATATTTGAAAGAAATCGGCTTTATATATCAATTTGTAATGTCAGACATACTATCCATACAAGTCTGTTCCGGGCTCGAACAGAACCGAAGGCACTTACAAAGAAGTCCTTGCAATCCGGATATTCACTAATCACGTTCGGACTCCCCATCACATATGGAGTCTCTATACCGGGGACCAGTCGATGCAAAGACATTCGACGAGTTGTCCTTTCGCTTTCAAAAATATCCGGTCTTCAACACCGGTCTTCAAATGCTATCCATAACGACATATCACATATTCGGAATGGGATATATGACACAAAGGTCCTCTCCCGGCTAAACCGAATAGTGAGCGCAATATTTGCAAGAAATATGGACATTGAGATTTCAATTAAGTCACAACTTATTACCCAAAACTTTTCTTCAAATGGCTTAACAAATCACCATTTCAAATCTTTTAAACAAAAGGATTCATTTTCACAACCTTTAACGCTTTAAACAATTTTCACATTTTAATCTTTTAAACAAAAGATTCATTCACAGATTTTCCAAATCAATTTTCATTTCAATTTGATTAACTCGTTAAATCTTTAAATCAAAGATTTAACTTATAGCCTTCAAAACAATTTCATTTCAATTTGATTTAAACAAATCATCAATTTAAATCTGTTAAAAATAAACAGATTTAATTCATAGCTTTCAAAAAGAATTCATTCATAACTTAGGAAAATCATTTCTCTATTCAATCTTGAAATTCCCCTAATTAACTGGAATCTCAGTTCTTATCTAAAAGTGTTTATCATTTGAAAACAATAGTTTTAATTTTTGGAAATCTAATTCATTTATACGAGTTGAGATTCTGGGTTAAATTCAAATTCCCAAAAATAATACTTTAAAAATGATTTAACTCATAATGACTAGTATAATATCATTAATCCCTAGTTTCAAATTACAGGATTCAATTCCAAATATCGAATTCAAATTCAAATTGAATTATTTAAATTTCAAATCTTAACCAAGTAAATTAAAATAAATTTTAACTTGAAATTTCATTCCAAAAGTTTTTCACATTTATTCCGATTCCATTTCCAAAACATTTGAATTTAAATATTCAACTTTAAAAAATCATTTTAAAATCATTTTAAAATCTGTGACTTAATCGATTTCCTCGTGAAATCCATAATTGTGTGTGTATAAGTGTGGTCCAGGGGTTTAACATAATAGTGCAATCATCATTTAATCATTACAGATCAAACACAGAAATATAGTCGATAAGCGATATAAAGTATAACGCTTATCTTCCATTCACAATTCACAGATAATATGCAGATGTAAATAAATGAATAAATCATATACGACACAAACCACATAACCAAATATCACAGTTCAGACAGGACAAACAATTTCAAGGCATCACATGTAATGCAATCATTCATAAGTAAGACCAGGCATTTAATAATGATTTATAAGCAGGATTTCTTTTAATCCTAATTAATTCAATTTATTTTCAATTAAATTAATTACTTATGAATTTACTATCCAATTCTGATTTATAATTACAAATTGTTTGATATAAATTTATTTATCAAACATTTTAATTAATTAAATTATTCTTAATCAATCATATTAATTAAATTGACTTTTGAACCAATTATATAATTAATTAACTTTTTAATTAATTATTTTAAGAAATTAAACCTTTAAATTTACTTGTTAAAGTAATAAGTGGTTATAAAAGGACCCTTAAAGAATTAGAGTCAAATTTTCTTTAAGTTTACCAATTAAAGTATACTTTAACAATTTAAACTCATTTAAACTTTTAAATTTGGAAACTTATTTTATTTCAAAATCTTGATTTCCATATTTAGATTCATGTCCAGATTTCCAGATAACTTCATCTAAATTCTTTCTTTACAAATCAATTTTTTTTTTATTTTAAATCCAAATCCACTTAATCACTTTTAATGTATTAAACAATTTAAGTGTAGAAACTTAATTTATTTCACAAACTAAGTTTCTGACAAATCTTGAATTTATTATTTTTACGTTGATTTAAAACTTAGTTTAAACCTTGATTTTTTTTTTATATATAAAAAATATCAAACCTTAAATTTGGAACCCAGGTTTTAAAATTTTTTAAAACTTACAGGTTAAAACTGTAACACCCACAAACAACTTGAGCTACCTGCAAACTGCTTCGAGCCCGATACATATTTGCTCGAGTAAACACTCGAGACCAACATGAGGAAACCCGAGACTTCCCTGTTTCACATGCGTTCCCAACAAATTTTCCACAGGCATGCTTCTCTCCCTCTCGTCCTCCTCCTTATTCTCTTTTTATTTTTATTTTGTAATTTAAGTTTTACAACTTAAGTATAAATAGCATCAGGTTCATACTCACGCTCGAACTCGACCTTAAACCCGAAGCATCCAACCCAAAAACTCGAGCACAAACCTTTCTTCTCAGACCAGACTCAGCAAAAACAACAGAACCAACGAGGAAGAGCACTGTGCACGTGCACAGCCCCTCTGGCCAACTCCGGTCATCGTCGACGTCATCAACAAGTCGCCCCTCATCCCCCAATCTGACAACGACCATCCAAACTTCCTTACGCACGCGAAATCGAATTTGAGTTGTTCAAACTCTAACTTGGAAACGTGACCAGGTTTCGCCATCATCCTGGAAACACGGCTCGTTCACGAAGCGTCGACCACCAGGAAACTTCAAACTCCGGCTACCCACTCTCTAATATCTCCTCTACCCCCACGCAAAGTCACGACGAACTCGGTCGCCTAGGCAAATTGCGGCGGCTTCACAAACGTAGCGACCCGAAAGCAATTGTTCGAACCCTAAATCGTTCTCATCCCCAAAATCCTCGCATTAGAAATTTTTTCCAATATTTTTCCTAGATTCGAAAATGGTCATACTAACTCCTCAACAAATTTCAACAGTTAAAAATTTGTTGAACTACAGAGATTGATAGAAATGTATTTTTAGTTCATCTACAGGCTGCTGTTGATATACTCAATGAATAATTACAATTTTTGTTTTAGAAACCAAGTTTAAGTAAGAGAATTCAATTTATATGCTTGAAATCATGAATTAAAACATTTGTATTTCAACATATTTCAAGCTTGCTCAGTATTCTTGCTTTCCAGAGCTATTAACCTGTGTGTTTTTCTTTAATAATTTTTTTTCTTTAATTTATGATATAACAAACGATTTTTGTTTGAAACTTAAGCCCAAACAATACATAGAACGAGAGTAAATAGTTTATTTTCTTCAATAAGAATTTTGAGTTTGAAGCCACAACACAGAGAACCTGTACAACAATAGCCTGTATAATTACTTCCAGCTTTTAAATTTGTCCAGAGAAACCATATATATATATACCTTTAAGTTTTATGAAAAATATGCTACTCACTTGTGTTTCCAGAAAATGAACACATAAGTAAATTTACACAGATCAAAATAAAACTGTTTATAAACTTATGTGTACTCTCAGAGTATTCAAATATATAAACTATACTTGTTTCCAGATGTAAATACAACAAAGTCAAGTTTGTTAAAATTTTAAAAGGTGGATGTTACTCACTGATGCATTCCAGAAGAAGAACAGAGGTAACTAAATTTGTACAGGCAGACATATCTATATATTTAAACACCAACATACATACACAGGAATGCAAAAATATATATATATATATATATATACGCACACATCTCAGACAATAAGTAAGCAACATATATACTTAAGTATTTTAAAATTTAAGTTACTCACTGATGCATTCCAGAAAATGAACAGAGCTTTCTTTATGTTGAAACAGGTTGTAGATTTACTTGCTGAAGCTTCCCTCTTTTTTTTTTTTTTTCTTTTCTCTGGTTTGAGTTGTATTATTGTTTAAGTTGAATGGTGTTTGAATGTTTTGTTTACTTCAGATTTTAGCTTCAAGGAACGAATTGATGAAAATATATAGGAAAGCAAGTTTTATAGGTTGATCTATATAAAAGAGGAGTTGTACAGGTTGATTATTATTTTACACAAGGTGATGTTATTTATCTTTTACAAGGCATGGCTGAAAATAGTGCTTGGATGTACTAAAGAATATGGCAAGTACATGAATCATTTCACTTGATTTGTTTATTCATACTTTATACTTGACAAGGCTTATTTATTTATTTGAATACTTTTATTTGCTATGCCTAGCTTGTTCTGATTTGGTGACTGCAGATCTCTTGTTCTGGTGGCTGGAGATATCTTGTTTGTACTAAAGAGGTAAAATGTTGTGCTTTGTTTATGTTCATGCAGTATTTATTTTACTTCTACTTTACTGCATACTAGAAATATAAAGTCCTATTGTTTGTGAATATAGTTGTACTGTTTGTAGATGTTATGTTCACTTATTTTCTTTGCTTGTTACTTGTATTGTATTACTTTGTATTGCATACTTAAGTTTTTAATATCTTTCTTTCTTTTTCAAGTGTTCACACTTATGTTTGGTCTTACACTTTAACTTTATAATATTACTTATAATATAAATAAATTTCCATTTAATTTTGTTATTAGATTTCACTTCACGTGTTAGTTCATTTTTTTATTTATCCTATATATACTTGTATTTTATTTTATGGATGTACATTGATTTTAAAACACAACGTAAATTGTTTGTTAAGTTTTACTTTGTTTAGTTTATTTATTTTTACTTTTATATTTTTATAGTTTACATAACCAAAATTTTAAGGTATTTATTTTATACATATATTTTATTTAAAAACTTTATTTAAAATTCAATTCAATGTATTCGCTTTGAGTTTCAAATCAAATTCAAAAACAAATAAGTAAATACATCTTATTTAATTTGAAAAATTCAACCAAATCCATAATTCAATCTAAAATTAAATTAAATTATAAATTTAAATTCGTCTTTAAAATCAGGATCGTTACAGAAATTAAAGGTAAGTTGAAATTGTAATTTATAAAACGAATATATATTTGATGAACCATTAATTAATTAAAGGAATTGAGAAGAAACTTGTAAATTTTCACTTACACTCTTAAAACATATAAATAACTTACCCTATAATAAAAGTTGCAATGTTAGTAAGAAAATGTAAGGGGAAATCTTATCAGTGAAGCTTGAGGCAATAAAGGTATTCAAAAAAATTGCTGATATAAAATGAGAATTTAATTGTATAAACTTAAGTTAAATTGGAAATTTTACTATATAAGTAAAGGTAAGTATTATAAATAGATGATATAAACTTAAGTAAATAAAATGGAATGCAAATATAATGAATTTTGTAATAAATGAAAAAAAGAAATTGTAAGTAATAAAGAAATCACTCAATAAATGATAGAAAAAAAAAAGATCAAACAACCAAGCAGGAAATAAATGTGTAATAATTTAATTTGGTGGTTGTTTTGAATTATTATTGGTCGATTTATGGTTGGTTGGGTAAAGAAATGTGAAGTTGTTGGATGAATAAATAATCTATCTTTGTTCCATCTAAGACTGCTGAGTAAAGGATGCACTTGATAGTTATTTTCATTCCATACAATTTCAAGTTTTGAACCCAAACAACTTCTTATTTGTTGGATAAATGGTTGCTTTGTCTTGTGTATGTATGTTGTTGTAAGGGTGATGGTTATTGTATTGATTGGTTGATTAATGTTTGAATCCACTTAAATATTTCACTGTATATAAATTTGTACATTTAGCTAAATTAACTAATTTTGTAAATTTAAAATATTGATTTTGAAATTCTTCTTTTCCCTTTTCGGGGACGAAAAGTTTTGAGTGGGGGAGAGTGTAACGACCCGTAAATTTCGACAATTAAATTATTAATTAAAAAGGATTTTTGAAATTTAAATTTTGTGGAAAAAGGAAATATATATATAAATGAGATAAATTAATACTAGATGAACGCTAAATGAAAATTTATAGCAACGGTAATTAAAAATCTTAATTATTATTAAATTTAAATGAAAATCCAATGATTGAGATAGTGTAAGATGTATACCTTTGTGTAAGTTGAATAAATGAAGGAGAGTTAAATGAATAATTAATAATGAATTGTAGAAACGGTTATTTAACCAAATTGTTGAAATTTAAGTGAAGTATAATTAAAGAATCAGTGTAAATTGTTGCACTTGAATAAAATATAAATAAGGAATTAAAGACAGGAATTTAAATCACCTATGTATTAATATATATTAATAAAATTGTAACTGTATGTGAGTGAAGGAAGTAATATAAATGGCAGTTGACAGATAACCAATTTAATGCAAATTCAAATGTGGGTTGAAACGACTGTTGGGTTTTAATGGAGTGTAAATAAATAGTGAGAAACATTATAATCTCTTAATTAAATATGTTTGTTTAATTAATGTTGACAGAAACAAAATATGAAATTTTATTTATAACAAATGAATTTCAATTGTATAATGGAAGTGAATTGTTAATAGATGGATGTAAATATTTATTTATTGATGGAAATAAAATCTAAATAAATGTTTGGATAGAACATAAGAGAATGCAATTTGGTAGTACGTTAATTGGAAATAGATTTAAGAAAGGATAACAACTATTACAGATTCCTAACTTATTTGTCAATAAAAATATTGGGAGTAAAGTTTTTTTATGTTGAGTAGTTATAATGTTGTTATTAAGGATAAACGTTGATTTAATAATTATTAATATATAGTAACGGAAGTGTGAACATGAACTAATATAAATGTAGATCTTATTTTAAGGTAATAATTGAGTGTAGACTTATGAAATAGATTTAATGACAATAATTATTATTCGTTACTTATTCTAATTGTTTGTTAAGTTTTATTTTGATCAATTTCAATTAATGCACTAAATTATTACAGTTAGTGTGGAATATTGGTAAGTGAATAAAAAAGATGTAACCTAGATAAATTTCCATTCATAATATGATAATTAATGTGACATAAAGAATGAAACCAAAATGGAATAAATTAATTGAGGTTCTAAGTTTATTTATGTGTAAAGTTAACAAAATTTCCAATAAAATTTAGATACGGTAATTTATGCAAATAAAAGATGAAATTTGGGAAATATTTATGTATTGGAATATAAATGAAATGTTAACTGTGTAGTTGAGTAATAATTGATTTATTATTGAGTTGTAACCCAAAAAAATCAAATTTATTAGAATTTATTGCAATTAATTGGATTAGTTGCAGTAACCTTTGAAAATTTATTTACTGAAAAATTGACAATGAATTTATATGTGAATTTGCTTTTAGTTATTTTTAATTTCTAAGGGGTTAGAAATGACACAAATCTACTAGTTAAATATTTAATTTAAAGGTGGTAAGATAATTATTAAATATTTAGATATTATGAAGATATAAATTTAGATAGAATTAATTTTTTTATTTATTTCGTAAATTGAGATCTGAAGTTAAATTGGAGATTTTTAATGTATAGAGATTGAGCCAATGTAAATTTCATTAAATTGAAATCAATAAATTTGAATAATAGAAAGGAAGAGAATTAAATAAGTTTTATCGAAATTTAATTTATAATGTTGAATTTAATGAAGTTGGAATTTAATATTGAAGTTAAGGATTAACATTCAGATTTATGAATAGAACAACTATGTATTGACACTTAAATTTGTTTAGAATTTATAATTAAGAAAATTTAAAGGGAGAAAATTGGAAATCTGAAAATTGAAAGGTTTAAAATTGATTTAATTAATCAATTATTAATTTATTTAATTAGTATAAAAATAGCCCTTTTATCACGGACTCGGATTTCGACGGAACCAGTTTCATCGGATCCGTATTAGTGAATTATTGTAGGATTTTAAGTTTCGTAACGATCGGACTTTTCGTTTGATCGTACGAACGCGAAACGCCTTGAAATCAATTTTAATTAAAAAACAATTTGAAATCAATTTGGAAATTTTGTTTTCAGCATAACTTCTACATACGATCAAATTTGGATGTGAAACTTTTTCCATCGCGTTCAGAATATTTTAAATTACCTATTTGGATATATAGGCTTACGAAATTTCGTTCCGGAGACATAGCGGGTTTTTAGGCCATAGTTTGTTCCGCACGTTCATTCTACGGTCTATCTATGCTACCTCTAACCCTCTATATAAAACCAGCTATTCAGGCCTAGCCTCCGCCTAATTTCATTTTTATCTGCGCGGATATTTTCTTCAAGCTTCTCTTCTTCTTCAATGGGTGCAAACCCTAGATCCAATCAATTCAAAAACAAAATGAAAATTTAAAGATCTCTAAAAATTCTGAGAAAAATATATGTTGAAGATTTTGGCAAGCGCAACTCAGATCTGCGGTCCGTTTTTCGATTCGAGTTTCTCTGTGTCCAGATCTGAGCCAAATCAGTTACAACCGTTAATCACGTCGTCACAAAACTTCGTCTGATCGTCAAACGGTTTCTGGGTATTGAAGAGGGGACTGAGGGGGTTAGATCTATGTGGTTATTGCATCGAATCAACGGCTAGATCGCCGTATAAAATTCGATTAGGGTTTTGGAACCCTACAAACAAGGCGGCGGCGCACGCATTTTCTGGCGACCGGATTGCATGGGTAGGAGCGGCTCGGCGATATGAGGCCGATGGCGGTCGCACTGGGTTAAACGGTGGTCGGAGGCAAGCTAAAATCGTGGTCAAACCTTCGGTCAACGAGTTGCTTTGGGTTCGATGGTCTGATGCCTGCGTTCGGAGGGGAGAGTGTAGTTGCCTGGGCGCGTGACTTTCTCAGTTGACGTGGCATACAAGTAGGTTCATGTGTGTTCTTCTTTTATTTTTTTTCATTTGAAATTCAAGCACGTTTTATCGTGTAACTTTTACATACGAATTACGTTTCACGCAAAATTTCTTTTGTTAGGATTGTAATTTAATTTCGGATCTGATGACGCTTGTTTGGACAGATTTGGAGACCGTCGAATTTTTGGGTTTAAATCGGATTTAAATTCGATTTAAATTCAAAAAGGTGAGTGTTTTAACCCACTCACAACTTCTAAAAGTTTTTATGTTGTTAAATTCATTTTAGATATGAGTAGAAATTTAGTTATGACTGTTTGGCATGTTTTATTCATCATATCTGTTAAATCGCATTTATTTAATATAATTGTTCATTTAATTTTATTACTGCATACAGATTTACAGTTATAGTTATTTATTTGCATATAAACTGTTAGTTTAATAGTGTTAAATTTATTTTGAATATAACTGCCAGTTATTACAGGTCATATATTCTCGGATATATATTGATATTGATTTAGTATTGGATGATGATTTTGATTTTGATGATGATGGATGAATGGATGTTTTATTTTATATCATTTAACTGCAAGTTATCATGCATTTTTCGTTTTATTCGAGATTGTGGTTTGAAATGATATACAACCGCAAAATTTTATTTTTTTAATTGCGGATTGAAATGATAAATATCCGTATCACTTGACCATAGGATAGAAAATTATATACAGGCACCGCGGTATATATATAAAATATTTTAAAGTGATTTCTATGGTTTGGATGGGATACGGTTTATAAAAATTTTAAGTTTTGATATTTTATAAATATTATTCTTCTACATATATACATATGAAGTTAAAATTTTTGAATTTAGGCTGTGTATAAATCTGTTAAATAAAAATGGGAAAAATTTAGAAAATGGAATTTGATAATTTATATTATATGTTTAAGTTTGGAAATTTTAAGGTATGATATTTATAACTGGAGTTTTTCCAAGATAAATTTAAATGAATATTCTAGTATAATTAAATTTAAGGAAATGTTAAATTTCTAGAAATTGGAGTTGTATTTGTGGATTTTATGTGAATATTCAAGACTAAATAATAGAACATTTGATTCGTTGAAAGAATAAAATTCCAACTTTAGTTTTGAAATATTAATACTCCAAATGGATATATATATATATATATATATACATATATATATATATATATATATATATATATATAGAAATTGAGATGGTTTTGGAACTTGAAAGTGATATTTAAATTATGGTTTAGACTTTAAATAAGGGAATATATTTGTAAAGCCATGGAAAATATTTTTCTTTAAAAAGTAACCTTAAAGTCAAACCATCTATTTTATATACCATTGAATATCCAAACCATTCAATTTCTAGAAGTTATGGTTTTAAAACTATGAATTTTCGAAATATTATGCTGTGAAAATATAATTCAAATGTTGGTTTCCAGATATTATAGATTTTAAAGCAGTATGATTTTTGGGAAAGAATTATATTTGGATAAAATGATATCATATTGTTTTAGGTTTTAAAAATGATATCGTATTCATAGTTTTGAAATGGAAAATTTTATTCTGGTTTTAAAGTATAAACTATTTTTAAATGACCGCTGTGTTATAATAACGATGGGTTGGCAAAGAGACCGGGATCGGATATGGACATACTCTCTGTCGATACCGAAAACCACTTCGACTAACCATGTACGCGGTGGAGATTCCAGAATGAAGTAGGTTGGTGGTGACGTTTCCTGTAAGGTAAATACGTGGAACCGACTCCCAAGAGTTGGCATAAGGTGGCTAAAACAGGAGCGATCGACGGGTTAATGAGGTCATTCCTCTGATCGGACACTCCTCTTCGATATTATACTTTGACTTTGGATGGATTCAGTGGCCACTTTTACTTTGATTTTGGGGGAGTTTGTTCGAGGTGGGCGGTAGCTGCGGCTACGCGTTACCATCGGCCCGGAAGCGTAATTGGTATATCTACCCTGGCATTGCCTAGTTGTGCCGTGTCACCTACCCTAGCGCGCCTTATACGATTTTGGCTTTGTACCATACCTATGGAGTGCCCTCTGACGACGCCCAGTACGGGGGAGATTACGGTACTGTATAGACTATGGGAATATATTCTGTGTTAAGGGCTATATGGGTAACCTCTTAACGCTATTTAAAAGTAAGTTTATTTTACAAATAGACACTATTATAATAGCGAAATATACTACATAGTAAATAGTTTAACGGATCCTTAGGAGATGTAAATCCCGAGCATCTCTTGAGTTACTGCACTCATATTTAATTCTGTTAATTTAACTTACATAAGATCTTTTAGTTCTGACTCGAGTGTTTTTGTCTTTTCAAATTCGCTCGGGTCAGTCCGAGCGTTTCAGGATTGAAGATTTTATTTCTAGAGGAAGAAGACGAAGATTTTATTATTACTACTATAGTTAATATGGTTTCACTACACTATTTAATTCCGCTGCATTGTTATTGGTAAGTGTAACTCTGATATGTATTATATAAATATAACCAAAGTTTTTGTAAACAGCTTTCTAAACTGTATATTTGATTATTATATTTCATCCTTCCGCTGTGAGATTCTGTTTTGTTTTATTTCTTTCTTGTTTTTCTTATTTACCCCATAACAATCCGCCTTCCGTATGGTTTGAACCGACATGTGTGTCGGTTTAAATCGTGCAAAAAGGCGGGATGTTACATGTCCTTTGTGAAATTAGATCCTCTGGTCAAGGGTTTGCATTAATTTTTCCCATAATATGCAGACAACGCACCCTAAATGCAAGTTATGCTCTTAAATTATCATATTATATTGCATGTAGTCTACCTTGATGACCTTAATAAGATAATTCTTTTAATTTTTCACTTTTAATTGAATTAACAAATGAAAAAGAAAAATTTATTAATCACTCCATGTAACTTCTTTGAACAAGCATTAGTTAGTTATAGTAACTATTGGTTGTTATTTGGATTTTCACAATACTTCATCCCTCAAAGAATGCATTGAAGTAAAATATATTGGTATTAAAAAATAACTTAAATTTGACATTTTATAGACGTTGTTCTCATTACTGCATGTGAGTAAACAACATTATCAGTGCATTACAAATTATGGAAGATTTTAAATATAACAGTGTATAGCTATGTCTTTGCAAACTTAGTTTTAATAATAATTTTATCAATAAATCATAGAACAGCCAACCACATGTGTTTCGTCTAAGCATCTATTTCTGCAAAATATATGTAGCTCACAGCAGTTCAAAATAGCGAAACAGCTTTCAAAACACTTATTTTATCAAGATAGGTGCATATGAAAATAAATCATAACTTCGCTTATGATTGGTCAATTTTTTTCATCTTCGTATTTGATTATCTGCTTAGTTGATAATTCTTCAGATCAAGGTCTTTTCCCAATTCATTTAGTTTAAATAATTTTAGTTTGCATACATTCCCTTTCACTATTAATTGTGTTATAACCAAATTCTAATAAACTTAGAATAAAGCAAAATGTCTACTGAATAAATGACTGTACATCGAGCTTTCCAATTTTGAAAGTGGTACAAAATGAATTTCGAAGAGTATGTGAGATCATAAAAATCCATCTTGCCAAGTTAGAAAGATAGAAAGGTCAAAGAGATAGAGATGGGCCTGATCTAATAGCTGCTTTACTTTGAAACTTTAGTCGAACAACTTAAAGTAGCAATAGTCTGGCTATATGATGAGTTTGTGGATTGTCATCACTCTTTTTTTCTTCATCACTAACTTCTTTTTTTCGTTTACGGCTGTTTTTTTTTTCATTACTTTGTCCACCCTTGATCAAATTTTTATTAATGGTTCTTCATTAGGAAGCATTCTACTGTATGGAGGATAATCATAATTTAATGAATATGGTAAAGAAGAACCCAAAGCCATTGATGGTTACACTGTATTATGCTAAGATTATCGAGATATTTTGCGTCGTGGACAGTCACCTTTACCAGGCATATGCCTAGCTTAAGCGCTTTACTTTGTAGAAAAGTTATTATTAGAACTTGACATAGAAGAATTTGCAATTGCTGTCATCGTATCTTTTGTTGGCTGCACTTTAAATGGTTCCTTACGATCATAAGCATAGAATTTCACATTCAGAACATGAAGTCAAGAATAGTGTAATTTAAGGATGACTATTTTCTTTGAGTTTGCTCCTAATAGCAGGGAGATGGTAACCTTTTTCTTGAGAATTCACATTTGTATCAGTGTTGCATTTTAAACCCTACATATAGAGTTTTAAGTATTGAGTCATATTATAAGAAAATTGTGGTAACCATAATGTAAAAATGACAATGTATGCTATCATATTCTAATATTTTATATGTACGATGCACTTTTGTCACATATCAACAAGTTTTTCTTAGTGTTAATAGTTAGTGGAAGGGACTATGCTTCTCATTGGAATACTGACGTCGCCCTTTATAATTCTGCATAAAATTTGAGTAAATGACTGTAGATAACATTGGACATCTATAAAGAATATGTATGCTAAATGTTAAATAAGAAAATGAAAAACAATAATAATACCGAGAGAATCTAGAAGCAAGATTTTCAGTTTTGATCAATCTCATTTAGTCATATATGATTTTGGACTGATTTATTGTTTGTTTTTTAATTTTCAGGGTATCTGTTAAATTGTAAATTTTAAATAAACAAAGCACATTCACAATAATATCAATATAAGCATCTTTATAATATCATTTTTTATACTGAATTATTGTGATATATGTTTGCACTGGATATGTTATTATTCAATTTAATCACTACTAGAAAAGGCTCTCAGTCCGACAGCTAGGGGCGACGGCTTTCGACAACTGATTTCCGACGGCTTTCGACGGGCCGTCCGAAGCCGTCGGAAATTTGTGAATTACAGGGCTCGGCCGAGCCCTCTTCTTCCTTATTTCCACATACGAAAATTTGACCCAAAAACCCCCAATTCCCTTCTCCAAGCTTCCATTCTCTAATTTCTAGCTTCCGGATCCTCAAAGGCTGCCTAATCAAACTCTATTACTCTTAATCTCAGGTATAATCTCTTATTTTTGTGAAAAATTTAGTTTTTACCCTAATTCTAGATTTGCATAAATTGATAAATTAGGCGAACCAGTGATTGCAATTGTTTCCAATAGCGTAATAACGGTTTATAGCATCACATGGTATACCTATTTCATCTTTTATCGTGAAATTGTGAAAAACATGTATAATTTGTGGTTGTTCATGTATATGTAAATCGTTGTGTATGTCTTGATTCTACGGTTTTATATGTGTGTACCGCCCCTATCGTTGTATTGTGTTAGTTGGAATAAGATAAAATGAATGAACGAGCTAGGAGTATTATATTGTGCACAAATTGACTTATGAAACAAAAAAATGCATGAGTCTAAATTATAATTGTGTGTTTTGAAAAATGACAAAAATATTAAACCATCCTTAAGTTGATGTAATACATCGAATAAATGTGTTAAATTAATATATATTTTTGTAAATGTGAACAGTGAGTAAATCTGTATTTTTTCGTAAAATACGCGCATGTAATTTTGATGAATGTCCGTTAGAGAGTTTTTGGCCCCATCTGACGAGTGTTGTACATGATCGTTGTATAAATAGTTGTTTTTCCGAAAAACGACCATTTATATTCATCTGGTACAATGTTTGTTGGATTTGTCCCTGTATTGGACAAGTTATGAACACAATAAGCATTTACATTTTGTATACTACTTCGTCTCAAATGGTTCATAAAATTTCGGCCTAACTTTTCTTTTTTGTTTCCTGCGTACACGCGTTTGTGTACAATACAAGGAACAAAAGGGAAATGCTGCCGAAATTTTGTTGAAGCGTTTGAGACGAAGTAATATACGAAATGTAAATGCTTACTGTGTTTGTAATGGGAAGTAGGATGCCTGATCAATGAAAAAAAAATTTACAATCTTTTATATCGATGCGTTAAAAAAATAATATGCCCTATTTGAAAATATTTTTAAATTTGTGAAGTTGTTCTTTAAATTCAAATATTATACAACCATGAAAATAATCTTTTTAGAATTTGTATTCTTGAAAATAAATATTAAATTTTGAACTTCTCATTTTGTCAAATAGGAAAAATGATTGATTATTTTGTTGATCAGAAGGGATGGATGTACCAAAGAGAAGGACTGAGGGGCTCAATAAAAGAAGATTTTTATACCGGTATAAACGTGTTTGTTGAATTCGCTTTAAGTAATAACGGAAACGATCCATAAATTCGTTGTCCGTGTAGTTGGTGTAGACATTTGAAGTATTTGTTAGCAGATATTGTGGAAGTTCGTTTGTGTCAAAACGGTTTCGTACCCGAGTATTATGTTTGGGATCGGCATGGAGAAGTTGTAGCAAATACTTCTGTAGAGTCTGAAAGTGTCGTTAACGAAATCGTTTCGACGACGTATAGAAAATATGGTCGAAGATGCAGCACGATCAATGTTTCCTATGGTCGAAGTTGACGACGATGATGGAAATGTTGAAGAACCAAATATTGAAGCAAAAAAAATTATGATTTACTAGATGCTGCTAAGAAAGCTATTTGGGATGGTTGTAAAAGCGGCACTCAGCTCTTAGTAATCGCAGAATATATTGCAATGAAGTCAAAATACAACATTACTGAAGTTGGGTTTACGGCTGTTGTACAAGCTGCAAAAAGACATATGCTGTCCGATAATCTAATGTGTGAAAATCACTATGAAGAAAACTTATGTCGACTTTTGGTTTACCTTATCAGAAAATAGATACATGTTAAAAGGCTGCATGTTGTTTTGGAAAAAAGACGCAAAACTTAGAAATTGTAAAGTTTGTAACCTGGAGATATACAAACCAAGAAAAAAGAAGGGGAAGGAAGTTCCGTACAAGCGTATGCATTACTTATCCATAACTCCAAGACTTCAAAGATTATATGCATCCTTTGTAATTGCATCTAATATGAGATGGCATAGCGTGAGAACGGAGGAAGAGGGTACGTTGACACATCCGACCGATGGAGAAGCATGGAAGCATTTCAATAGAAAATATCCAAATTTTGCAGCGGAGAGTCGAAATGTTAGATTAGGATTATGTACGGACGGTTTTTCTCAATTTGTTTCTAAATATTCATCCTGGCCCATTATCGTCACATCGTATAATTTACCTCCATGGATGTGTATGAAAACGCAATATATGTTTCTTACTGTTGTCGTTCCTGGCCCCGACGATCCGACACAAGAAATCGATGTATATTTACAACCGTTGATTGAGGAGTTAAAAATACAGTGGAACGAAGGAGTAGAAACATACGATGTGTCCAAGAAGAAATTTTTTCGAATGTTTGCTTCTTTGTTGTGGACTATAAGTGATTTTCCTGCCTATGCAATGCTTTCGGGATAGAGTACTGCTGGTCGTCTAGCATGTCCATATTGCATAGATGAAACACGAGCGTTTTCTTTACCTCATGGTAAGAAAATTTCATGGTTTGACTGTCATTGATATTTTATCTATGTAAATCATCCCTTCAGAGGAGACAAGAAAAACTTTTTAGCTAATAGAGTAGAAACAAGACAACCACCAACGATATGGCTAAGCGTAGACATATATGAACTTGTTAGGGACTATCCAAAGATATATGAAACTGGTGAGCAAACAGAAATTGAAGGCAAATCAGTTGTTCATAACTGGTGCAAACAAACTATTTTTAGGAGTTGTCGTATTGGAAACATCTTCTGCTTCGTCATAACATAGATGTGATGCACAATGAGAAAAATGTATTTGATAATGTTTTTAACACAATTTTGAATGTGAAAGGGAAGACGAAGGATGATTTGAAATCAAGACGTGATATAGAAGAATTATGCAAATGTCCTGGGCTTCATATGAAACCAAATGACATTAAGAAACCCAAAGCATGTTACGAATTAGATAATAATCAAGTTAAAGCTGTGTTAAAATGGATGGAAGGGTTAAGATTTCCTAATGGCATATCATCAAATCTTCATAGATGTGTTGACTTTAAAAATGGTAGATTGAGCGGAATGAAAAGTCACGACTGTCACATAATCATGGAAAATTTATTTCCCATTATGTTCAAAGAACTACTGCCGTTAAAAGTTTGGAAGGTAGTAACGGAGCTTAGTATGTTTTACAAAGAGCTTTGTTCGACTACTTTAAAAGTGTAACGTGTACGTAAACTTGAAGTGGAAATTCCTATATTTCTTTGCAAATTAGAGAAAATATTTCCACCAAGTTTTTTTAATGTAATGGAACATTTACCTGTTCATTTCCCATCTGAAGCACGACTTCAAGGTCCTGTCCAATATGGATGGATGTATCCATTTGTGAGGTATGTAATATGTTATCACGTAATTTAATTGCATTTGAAAGATGAAGTTAATATAAATTAATTTTGCATAGATATTTGAATCATCTGAAGAAAAAAGTGAGGCAAAAAGCAATAGTTGAAGGTTCGATATGTAAATCTTACGTTGAAGAAGAAACTTCATTCTTTTTATCTCACTATTTCAGTGACCATATGAATATTTCATTTGAAAGTGTTCCTCGTAATGACGATGGCGACGAACAAGAGTCCTCTCAAGCAATGTTACTATTTTTAGACAACATGGTTGGCCTTCTAGAAAATGTGTAGAAATATGGCTAGATGATAGAGATCTTTATGTAGCACACACTTATATTCTTCTAAATTGTGCCGAGGTTGCACCGTTTGTTAGGTAATCTGAATTAATAATTTATGTTTTATTCTTTTCTACAATGCATGCGCGTGTGTAACCTAATTTAGTAATTTGTTTATATAAACAGTGTTTATGAACGTGAACATCTGAACAGAGATCTCAGTAAAGAATTTTCCGGTTGGTTTTCAAATTACGTTTATGATCCGAGAAATTGTGTTGTTGACGAAGGGTTGAAACAGCTTGCAATGGGACCATAAAGAGTGGTCAAGACATATCCAATATATTTCGTCAATGGATATAAATTTAACACCAAAGAATACGGTGCAGAAAAATTAACAAATAATACTAGTGTATTTTTTAAAGGTAGTGACGATCCAGAAAATCACTTAAATGATTTTTATGGCGTTCTAACACAAATTTTGCAACTGACATATTTCTCACGACCCACGGAGGAAGTATTTCTATTTAGATGCAATTGGTTTAGCAATGTTCCAGGTTCTGGAATTAATGTGCACAAGGATTATAATCTTATCGAAATAAAGCATACATCGCACTATCACAAGTATGATCCTTTTTCACTAGCCAAACAAGCATTGCAAGTTTATTACGCTCCTTATCCGTCTCTAAAAAGAGATAAAGCAGATTGGTCTGCAGTTTTTAAAACAAAAGCCAGATTCACATTCGATAGGAAGAATATTTCGGACGAACAAGCTTATCAGGCAGATCTTGAGTAAAAAACGAAATAATAATTACAGACGATCATACAGATTTTGGTCCTTTAATCGATGAATCAAATGTTTTGATAGAAGCGTTTGACAGTGCAGATGAAAATATCATAGAAAACGAGACCGAATCTGAATCAGAAGATGATGATGACTGATATAAATCTGAATCTGTTTTTTTTTTGCAATTGATGTAACTATGTCGAACTCTTGATGTATTATGAAATTGATGTAACTATGAAACCAAATCCTTTCACCATTGTTTACATGTTTTATGTCATTTCCATTTATCATTTATTTAGCATTTTTTATTAAAAATGCAATGAAATCTGCTTATCATCGAAAGAGTACACCCATTATGAATCAGGTATAACACACTTCCATTTTTATTTCCATTTCAGTCATTAATTAAGCAATTTATACCGTTGATGTCATTTTTATATGAAATATATCTCATTATCATGTTATTATTCTCTTATATAATGATGTGTATATATGTCACAGGTTATCATAATGTCATATAGAGGCAGGAGCTCTTTCCGATCATCAGGAGGCGATGGCAGTGGCCCATCGCAAGAGCCACAGCATCCAGTAGTTTCATTAGTCCCTAGAGCAGAGGGGTAAGAATTAAATTTTATTCAGCATCTTAATTTTTTTATGATATACATACGTACGTATCTATATCGTATTTAAAAACAGGGGATTCGACGTACTTCCTTCGACGGTTGTGCTACATATCTCTAGAGCTTCTTATCACAGTAGGATGAGTGCTTGCTGGCCGAAGTGGGATAACATCCCTCCTCACATCATAGAGTGTATATGGAAGGATGTCCTAGTATGTATATTTTTCTGTTTTCCATTTTTAATTCATTTTTGTCCTTTTTCTACTGTTTATCGTTTAAAGTGTTATCTTTTTTTAATCTTTCTTTTACTTTTTATCGTGAAACACAGGCTGAGATAGACATCCAGATAGACGATATGATGTTGGCACGATGATACTGGATGAAGAAGATGCGCAAGAACTATAGAGACACAACATCTGAGATTAAGAAATCTGGTAAGAAACCACGGTGGATGGGAGAGAGCGCATGGCAAGCTTGGTTGAGATACTGGGAGACGGACGAGGCGAAGGCAAGTACACTAAATTTTTTTGACTTATTAATTTGACGTGATCGAAAAATATTGTATCAAATTTTGAATGTACAGGCAGAGTCAGATAGAAACTCTGCAAATAGAAATAAGAATTCCGTCACTCATCGCGGAGGATCGAAGTCGTTTCAGCAATATCGGTAGGAGTTGGTAAATTTACCGAATAACAAATGTAAATAGTTTATGTTATATAATTTTAAATATATAATAATTGTATGTAACAATCAACTTCAGGAAGCCGATGCACATGGTCCTGTCAGCTATATGGACATGTTCACCCGTACGCATGTTGTCGAGCATGTTAATCCAGACGGGATTGTTTCGTGTACATGGCAGGATGATAAATCCAGGAAAAGCCATGTAAGCTTATTTCATTTTATTCAGTATTAGTAACTGTTTTTCTTGTTAAACTATAATGAAATAAGATATGATATTATTAATTTGTTAATGCAGGAGAAGTTTATGGAGCAGCGGCAGAAACTCCTTGCTGATACGGGTTGAGATCCGCTGACGACCGATGAGGAGGACGCTATTTTTGAGTCCGTTATGGGTCCAGCAGAGCATGGTCGACGATAGGGATTTGGTAATCTAGCGGTAAATAATTTACTTTTTCTTAAAATACGTCAAATACGATATTTTGACCTTTTCAAAACAATAAACTTGGATTTTATTCATTTTTCAATTATTGCAGGCCAGTAGTCAGAGTAGGGGACAGCGGAGTAGAGCTCAGAGCGATCTAGCAGATATAGAAGAATTGCGGACTAGAGTGTCCCAACTGGAGGAGCAGAACCGCCAACAGGCCATGCAGGCCACACAGTTGCTAGAGTACATGCAGCAGTTTGGTGGTTGCTTCCCTTCCACGGCTGGCTCTGGATCTGGAGGAGATTGATTCATTGCTTGCTTGCTTGTTCAGGTATGTTTTTTTAGTTTTGAATGATTTGGTAGACGGTGGAGGTAATTGTTGATTTTTGTATAATTATGCTTGATACATTTGGTTTTGTGGTTGTAAGAGGATGTTGACGATTTTCTGTATTTATAACATGGTATAACACTTATTGTTAGGGTTATTGTCAATATTGGAATGCTTATGTATATTATGTATTTTATTTTGATGTAATTCTATTTATTTGTGTGTTTATTGAATATTGTGTAGTTTGGATTTTGATATTTCGTTGGAATATTGTATACTGGATTGTGCAGTAATGATGTAATAGTGTTTGGAAGAGAAATGTGGATGGAAGGCAATATTTGCAGCAGAATTCAAAAAAAACAGCAGATTTCCGACGGCTTCCGACAGCTTATAGGTCAAAATTTCCGACGGCTTCCGACAGCCTGTAACACTTCAATTCCGACGGCTTCCGACACAGTTTGTCGTATACTGTTATGACGGCTGCCGACGGCTTCTGACGACCGTCGATGGTTTTCAGCCGTCGGAAATTATTAATCTTCTTGTAATGAATAAATTTGGTTTGCATACAATAAAAATGCACTGGATGCCAAATTGCATTGAGTTTCATGCTATATGTTTGCAGAATGTGCTAATGATAATTCTTTAAATATTAGTGTATTATTTTGTTCTCAGATTGCAGTCTTGATAATTGATTACTAGAAGAAGAAGGAAAACAATCACATCTTAGGAACTTAGACTTCGCCTTGCCAAAAGACTACATAGATTTGCATTTTGGTTAATATTCTTATTATTCCAGACTTCACCAATTTCATTCTCTAAGTTTAGCTTATCACTGTTTCTTTCTTGCATCGATGAGGGTGCCAAGGCCCTACAAATAGTACTATAAACTGAATTAATATCAAAATGTAAACCTTACATTGGCTTTCTAAAATTATATATGTATGTTTGCGCATGCATCTGTGTGCGTAGCTTATCAGTTTTTTTTTCTTGCATTAACGAGGGTGCTAAGGCCACAAAAATAGCACTATAAAATGAATTAATATCAAAACGTAACCGTACACTGGCTTTATATATACATATACATACATACATACATATATGTGCGTCTCCGTGAGAAAGATAGGGGGAGGGAGCGGGAGAGGCTAATCATTGGATGAGAGTTGAATTTCGGGGGAGATTCAATGGTTGATATCTATTGCATCACCACTTACGTGTTCAAACCGATTTTCCATCCCCCCTGTGTGGGTTCATCAAAGATTTATTTCACAATCTAGGTTAAAGAACATCACCTTAATTATTTCACCAGACTAACTTTGGTGTAGGATGAAGATTTCCTTGCATTCATTTTCAAAGACATTTCATATACAAAGGATGCTTTTAATCATATAAGTTGGTTGATCTTTAATAAGGCCGTGTTTATATATTTTCCAAAATAATGTAAAGATAATGGTTGTTAGATTGAACAGTCATAGGTGTTACTATTATTCGTTTTTTCAGGTGGAAGGTTGGATGATGTAGGTAACTACCCTTCATATGTAGCTTGGAGGATTGATGCACGGGAATAGATTCTTCCTGCAACGCTTGTGAGTTAATGATGATAGATTAGGAGCAAGTGAGACTTGGCTAGAAAAAAGAGTAGGTACTTCAGATTGAGTGGAACACAATGATCCGGAGGTCGTCTATAGGCTGTAGCTTCTGAGTGTAAGGTACCTCTACAATTGTGATGAATTTTGCTGCATTTGTATTACATGACTTGGCATGGAGGGAGCAGATTATCTTCTTAACTATGCTTGCTTTGTGAACTGCTTTCATCCAACTTACTAATGTAGATATTTACTATTGCTGGTGCTCCTTTAATATTTTTTACGATTACTCCATTGCTTTGATTTATTTTTATCTTCAGCATCCAACTCCATTGAACCTTTTTATTATGTTGATTTTAGGTGTATCCTACATTTTACACAAATGGCGATTCATAGGTTCATATTCATTTCAATAAATAGATAGTTTAACAAACATGTAACAATATTTTCTTCTCCCTTCTATTCATTGAATTAAATCATGACTTATTTATAATTACTAGAACCATTCATTGGATTAAGAAAATTATGGTGCAATTATTTTCATGTGACATATGTGCTCTAAAATTAGTAAAGGTTGTCTACTTTCTATCCTACTAATAAGGCAATGTTTATAAATTCTTGGTTTTAAAATCATATTAGTATTTATCCACCATTATACTCAATAAAATATGTAAACAAAACTATAGTTTTGTAATGAACAGTTCATTATGAACTATAAAACTAAAGTACATTCTTTCCTACATCACACGTTCAACTATAAAACTTATAAATTTACGAATGTGTATGCATGGACTTTCCTTTAGTTTGTGTGCGCTTGTGTGTGTATAATTTTCGCACATACGCATATCATTTCCAACACTCTATCACTAACTGATCTTTGCAGTAAATTTTCATTGATAATTTTAATTTCTATTTGTGGAAGTTGTATAATCTTGTTAAACATATTATTTGAAATTCATGAAAATTTACAACCTTTTTTTAAAATTTACAACCAATCGGTTGGCTTTTCCAATGGTATGCTGTTTCATTAGCCAAACTGACCGTTAGGGAGGCTTGCATAATGCAATAAAGCCAAATAAAACTCTCTAAAGACCATTTTATTCGGATACACAATATAATTTCCCCATGAGAATCTCTTCAAAACTCGTCAACCTCTACAACTTCGATTCTACCTCTCCAAACCAGTCTGAACTCATTTTTCACTGGAAAATAGCTATTCTCCCTCAAATATCTATTTTCTTCTATTTATTTCAAACCATTTTCCAAAATAGCCATTTCTAAACTCTAAACCTTGACTCATCTTTCCTAACCAACACCAATCTGACGGCACTGCATCCTTTCAATCGCTATTGCCGCTTGTACCAGCATCGCCATCACCAAAGTCATATGCAGATCAACCCTAAATTTATACTCCAATGATCCATTATAAAAGGTATTTAATGTTACTATTTAATTTTTAGATATTATTATTGATTGATTTTGATTGCAGTATATTTTACTTTTTGTGACAGGGCATCAAATTATTAATTTTCACTATCGATTTTCATTTTATAGCAAAAACAAAGGGTCCATAATGGTTCATTTTAATCTACATATCTTGTTAAATATTTTTCTAAATAGTCGTTCTGATAGAAACTGTCGAATTCGATATGCACAATAAGTTATTAGTCTCCCATAACCTAATGCTTATATGTTCCTCATTTTAATTTGGATAAGTTATCTTTTTTGATTCTATTTTATTGCTCCAAAATATTATAATGAATGTTTTGTGTGATTTGAGAATGCATTGGCATTGATTATTTACATTTTGGTGATGTAGAAAAACATATATGGTAAGAACCATTGGATTTGCAACCTAATGCTTACAATATATGTTTCTCATATGAATTTGGATAAATTGTACTTTTCATTCTATTACTCCAAAATACTAAAATGAATATTTTGTGTGACTTGAATACATATTTAACATTGATCATTCGAATTCTGGTGATGTAGGAAAGGACATATGGTAAGAACCATTGGATTTGCAATAAACATACATGGGGATTTTATGCATTGGTATCACGTGCAAATTTGGGCACACAAGTTTTGACAATGAAACTGAGAAATAAGCAGGGTAGCGTTCTTATTACTAAATTTCTGACCATTGTAAAACCATAATTACACCATTCATCCTATACCCAGAATTTCTTTTCTGTGATATGTACTGTAAATCGTCTTAGATTTGAATCTGTAAGGTTCATTTGTTTGCTCATCTTTTAGTTCCAATCTTATTTTTTAACCTAAATTGGACTCAATAGTAGAAAACTATCGTATGTTTACGTGTTAATTGATAGTACACAATGAAAAAATATTAAGATGTTTTTTCAACTCTGAAAACCTTTTATAATTTAAGCAACCTGCTAAATTGTATGATTCTCCGAATAGAGTCTGTGCTCCATGTGTTACCAACAACGGTCAGTTAAACATTTGAATCTTAGAATAATATTTATTTTTTCTGTAGAAACCTTAACGGTTGGGTTTGAAGAGGAATCACAGATCAATCCCTTCTATAGCTATGTTATCATGAGCTAGCTTCATATTCCATTATATTTTGATCACTTGGCATGTCCGTACTCTATGTGATTTATTTTGTACAGTGTTATTTGTAGAAATATGGTACTTTATTATTCACACAAAAATAAAAGTTTGAATGCAAATGAAACACCACCCCCAAATAGGAAAAACACTTAAAAACATACTACTAGAAAGCAAAATTTGTTCCTATAAGGCGGTGGGGTATATGTATTCATGCCTCATGAATTAATACACATCAATAACTAAACGATTCGTAATAAACTACACTTTAAAGATAAAATACTTAAAAAGGACAATGTTGTAGAACTCTAGAATGGCAGATCCGATGATTCTACTTGGAATTTCGTTGCTTCCTCGTCAGATATGTGCTCTATTTCTTCAATTTCGCATATGGAGGTATGAAAGTGGTGTATATCGACGGCGAATTCATGTTTGACATGAAAATTCCTTCAAATGCCCCAAGGATAAGATCCATTTTACTCCTTTTGCGTAATAATTGCATGCAATCAAGTATCATGATCAAATTTTACATATTTCTAAATCTGGTAAAGTAACACTAATTAATAAGTCAAATTATATGTATTAATTTAATGTGGATTTTTTAATATAGAGATGTCTGTATATAATGGAAAATTAACATTAGGAACATACTGTTCAAAAATGAAAACCAGTTTAGAGGTTGGTAAGGGTGGAACTAATGTTCTTTTATTTAAAAGCTAAGTGATTTATTGAAAAGAAGGGGCATTCCAAGAATTGAACTGAGACCTCTCGCACCTTAAGCGAGAATCATACCACTAGACCAAATGCCCCAATGTTAGTGATAATGGAATTAAAGTAATGTTATGTAATAATCTAACAACGTTGACGTCTCGATTCACGCATAAGACGGACATTGCAGTCCTCATAGAAGAAGGATGTTTGGAGGTAGAATATATAATACAATTCGCAAAGCCATCTACAAAATTTGCATTTTCTAAAACTCACAGTGGAAGGAATATGTAACAACCCGCAATTTTAAACCATTCAAATCGACAATAATCCCACATATCACACTTAAATTGCTCAAAACAACAGATTGTTATTTTATATTTGGCAAAACTTAGTATATACGGTAAATAAATTAACCACAGAATACAAACACAGAGTAATACAACAATACGCAGCAGAATAGATAAATAGTAGTTCATGAAGCTACTACTGAAGTATCAGTCTAAAGCAAATACAACAGAAATCCCAAATACAAATAAATCTCTAATACATAAGCAAATGACAAGTCTGAACATAAATAACTGGAAATAACATAAATGTCCAAAAACAGAATAAATAAAGATAGATCTCCAAGAAAACTCCAAGCTTCAAAGGTGAGTCTCAAATGTTGTGACACTCGGTTTGACCCGAACATACAGCAAGACACTCGAGTCAGGATTAACATTCTTATGCAAGTAAATCAACTCAAGTGAAATGTCTAAGTGAAATACAATATAACTTAAAGGATGTTTGAGATTCCCATCCTTTAAGAATCGTGGAACTATCTACATATATAATACAATACGCTACATAGATAATGTCTACATTAAAGTAAAATATTAAAATAACATTAAGGCGTTACGCATATCCCTCTTAACACATTTTATATAAATATCGTAGTCTATATAGATACTGTAAGCTCCACCAAACCGGTGGGATACTCATGGAGCACTCTATAAGTATGATACAAACCAAAGTCGTAGTAGGCTTGATAAGACATATGACAAGGCACGTGAAACAATGTCCATTGTAGGATACTACCGTTGGTAGAACCAGGCTGGTGGTAACGCATAACAGCTACTATCGCCCACCTAGAGACACACTCTCATAATTAAAGGTGCACCCATTAAAATCGCAAAGTGATAGATATGGTTTCGAAGAAGCATGCTCGATCTGAGGTGCGATCTCACTTGGTCCAGGTATAGCTTCTGTTTTAGTCATATCAAGCTGACCCGAGGGGGGTCGAGGCTGCGTTCATACATCATACATAAAGTTTCGCCAAACCATCGTACTTCATTCTAGATTCTCCACCACGTGCAGTTGTTAAAGTGGTTTTCGGTATTGGCAGAGCGTGACAATATCCAATCTCGGTCTCTTTAATAACTAAACGCTTATTTCACACCGTGGTCATTTTATAATATTACTTTTATAAACATTAAACAAATCTCAAATTACAGGTTTAAAATCAATAATTAAATAGCTAACTTCAAATATATTTAATTTTTAAAATATTCATCTAATCGCATTTAATCAAAATCAAGTATAAATTCATATATAATAAAATCTCAAATCAATAAATTTCAAATCAATTTTTATTTATTCAATCTTAAACAAATTAAATTCTAAATCAACTTTAATTTAATTTTCCAACTTTTATTTATTAAATTTATTACAAAATCTATTTTCAAAACATTAATACAAATTTTAAATAAATATTTAAACATATTATATATAATAATTAAATCAAAATTTTCTTTATATTTTACTAAATAAATTTTATTTTATTAAATTTTATTTTATATTAAATCTTATTTTATATATCTTAAAAATAATAAAGTTATAAGTAACATCTTATATTTTATATTTTCAAAACTTAACTTATAATTTTAAAATTTCCAAACCATATAATTTTCAAAATCTAATTTTTTTTACTCACATATTAAAATAAAAATCTTTATATTATATTTAAAAATCAATATTTATTAAACACATATTTTTTAAGCAATGACCTTTCCATCCTGCATCAAGACAGCACCCAAACCTTCTTGACAAGCATCAGTACAAACTGATAATCCTTCACTCTCGTTCGGAACCGTGAGAACAGGAGCAGAGGCAAGCTTTTGCTTCAACTCATTAAATGCCATTTCACACTTGTCACTCCAAACCAAGGTTCGAAAACTCGGTTTCGGTCTCGGTTTCATTTATTTGAAATTTTCTTAGTTTCGGATGATTTCAGAAGTTTCGGTTTTAGTTTCGCTTTCAGTATTAATGGTTTGTTAATGAAAATGTAACAATAAATAAAATATAAGATATAGTCCAACCTAATATTTTTATACTTAACTAAAAAAATTAATTTAAAATTAGAATTATACTGAATTAAATTAAATAAATTAGTCCCGCCCAATTTATGTCATTAAATTCCGTCCTAATTAAATAAAATTAAATGATGTTTAGTTTCATTTCAAAGCCGGCCCAATATCTATTTTAATTAGCATGTTTTCACTTCACCCCTTAATTACAAAACCGCACCTTCCTCTCTAGGGCTTTCACTTCAGCCCATAATTTATAAAACTGTATCTTCCTCTTTGGACAAACTGTAAAATCGAACGGGCGAAAGTAAAATCAACGACGATAGTAAGATCGAATGAGATGCTCATCTTGAGTTTGCATCTCGATCTTGAATCTCAACGACTCTAAAACCGACGATGACAGTAAAATCGATGACGACAATTGTAACGGCCTGCATATTTTACGATTATATATTTAAATATTCTATTTAAATATAGCATCGTTAGTTGAATTTAAAATATGACTTTTTGTAAACAGTCGAATCTGGAGTCGAAACCACTTCCATTGAGTTCAACCCACGTTTACAACTTGTTTAAGTATAAACATCGATATGTTTGGAGTTCAAAGCCTACTAACCCAACTAGATAACCCAACTCCTCTACCAAATGCCCTAACTCCTCTACTCTTCATTCATTCTACTCCTCATTTCCTAACACTCAAGCTAAGGAGAAAAAATGGTGGAAAGGAGAGGGTATTAGAACCACCATTTTTTCTCTTTATCTTGAAGATTTTCTAATCTCCTCTCCTTTTTACCATTTTTTCTCTTTAGCTTGAGTGATAGAAAATGAGGAGTAGAATGAATGAAGAGTAGAGGAGTTAGGGTATTTGATAGACGAGTTGGGTTATCTTGTTGGGTTATAGACAAGAACACAACCCAAATCCCAAATGAAAATACCAAAATTCTAATCAACTCCGCACATATCCATGTTTATACTCAAACAAGTTGTAAACGTGGTTTTAAATTCAATGGAAATGGTTTCAAGTCAGGATTCGACTGTTTGCAAAAAATCACATTTTAAATTCAACTAACAATGCTATATTTAAATAAAATATTTAAATATATAATCGTAAAATATGCGGGTTGTTACAACAATTGTAGCTTAGTGCTATGAAATCGAAGACGACAATACTCACTTGAATTTCGTCTCAACTCTCGATTCCAGGTAGGTAATTTACTGATTTTTCTTCTTCACCATTTTTTTTGGATTTTTTAACTGTTATTTAGCGGGACAGGATTTTAACCTAATCCCGTCCCGCCACCGGCAGAACCGAACCGCGATGGCTGGAATCTCAAGGTTCCGGCCGAAACCTTAAACCATGATTCAAACAAACTTAGCATTCTTACGAGTCAAATCAGTAAGAGGTATAGCTATGGGGGCAAAATTCTAAATGAATCTTCGATAAAACCAGCTAGGCCCAAAAAGCTACGATATCAAAAGAAGTTTTAGGTGTCTCCCACTCCTGAAGATAGAATAGGGTGAATGAGCTCAAAGGAAGATAAGATAAATAAATTTAAAAAGAGGAAAGCTAAATAAACTTAGATTAATCGCGGCGACCTTAACCGGATCAATCAATACTCCATTTTCTAAGACAATGTGCTCAAGAAATCAAACTTCATCCCTTCAGAGATGGCATTTAGAAAATTTAGATTTCAACTAATAACTCATAAGAGTTTGGAAAACTTAGCTCAAATGAGATTCATGCTTCTTCTCTGACTTAGAAAAGACGAAAATATCGTCAACGAAAGACAGGACAAACTTGTTGAGAGCATCGTGGAATACGCGATTCCTGAGATGGATAAAGAAGGCATGAACATTGGTTAATCCAAAGGGCACGATTAACCATTCATAGAAACTATTCTCTATTTGAAAAGTTATCTTGGGAATGCTATTCTTAGCTACACAAAGCTGGTGAAATCTGGTAGCAAGATCAAGTTGGGCCCAAACTTGGACAACTCATTGAACTTCCTCTCATACTTTGCAAAAGTCATATCCTCTTGCTTAAGGTCCATCAATTCCCTATATAACTGAGACTTTCCGACTTCGGGCATCCACTTAGCCACAAAAGCATTCCTGAAAATATGGATCCAATATAAGATAAAGTTAAAAGAGATTGGTTCCAATGAGATAACCTAGCAAAATAACATCTAACGATCTCACCTAAACCGCTGCCAAGTGATATTAGCCTCGACGGTCTGAGCGGTAACAAATTCCCACCAATCCTAAGCGGACTTCTGCAACTGCCAAGGTACTAACTGACGCATCCGAACATCAGTGATCTCAAGTCCGGTGAAAATCCTCTCTAAACTTTTTAGCCACTGCTGAGCCTCAATAATGCTCTCTGCTCCAGTGAACTTGGTACCACCAAGCTGAGAGTACTACTTTCAAAGAGTGGTGAACCTAACTGGCTAAGCTGGTGGAACAGGTGAAACAACTGGTGGTGCGGGAACATTTCTACGACCCCTACATTGAACGTTCCTACAGTTACTCATTTGAAAAAGACAAGAATGGATTTTAGAACAAAGGTAAAAATCCAAAATTTAAAAGAAATCCTAATCAAAGAGGATCCTAACTAAGAATTTCAAGCTCGAACGAATATGATTCTGTAATTAATTCTATTCATTCTCGGGTATTACTACACTATCTGTAATGAGTTTTTACTCCATAAGCTCAATTGGTATTAGAGCTCTGGTTTAGGCAAAAACTTAGCTTATGGAGTAAAAACTCATTATAAATAAGGTAGTAATACCATAGAATGAGTAGAATTAATTATAGAATCATATTCATTCGAGCTTGAAATTCTTAGTTAGGATCCTCTTTGATTATGATTTCTTTTGAATTTTGGATCTTTACCTTTGTTCTAAAATCCATTCTTGTCTTTTCCAGACGAGTAACCGTAGGAACGTTCGAGGCATGGATCGTGAAAATGTCCCCGCATCACCAGTTGTTGCACCTGTTTAGCTCAGTCGGTTAGGTTCACCACTCTTTATAAGGAATACTCTCAGATTGGAGGTACTAAGTTCAGTGGAGCAGAGAGTATTATTGAGGCTCAGTAGTGGCTGAAGAGTTTGGAGAGGATTTTTACCGGACTTGAGATCACCTGATGCTCAAATGCATTAGTTAGCCAGTTGGCAGTTGCAGGAGTCCGTTCAGGATTGGTGGGAGTCTGTTATCGCTCAGACCGTCAAGGCTACTATCAATTGGCACCAGTTTATGTGAGATCTTTAGATGTCCTTTTGCTCGGTCATCTCTTTGAACTTTATCTTATACTGGATTCGTATTTTCAGGAATGTTTTTGTGGCTAAGTAGATGCCCGAAGTTGGAAAGTCTTAGTTATATAGGGCATTTATGGACCTTGAGCAAGGGGATATGACTTTTGCAGAGTATGAGAGGAAGTCCGGTGATTTGTCTAAGTTTGGGCTCAGCTTGATAGACACACCGCTCAAGAAGAATGAGAAGTTTATCCATGGTGCTCAGTCGAAGTATTATGACCGTTTGATTAGTCTTATTCATGACACCTCAATTCTCTTATGAATATGGCCACTAGATTTGAGAACCCTAATTCCAAAGGAAAGCAGGCCGTGTCAGCATCTCAGTGAAATTCTAGTGGTTCAAAGAAGAGGAAGCACAACTTTCATCAGCAGAAAAAGAATTGCCAGAATTATCAGGGTATTGGATATTTTCCTAAGAAGCGATCTCTTGAGTTATCTTCCATCACTTGTTGCAAGTGCGACTAAAAGGGTCAATATGCCAACAGTTGTCCATCCTCTACCGGAGTTGGTATTCCTCCAGCCCTGACGATCAGGAACAACCTTTGCCATATTTGCTTGCAGCATGACCACTTTAAGAAGAATTGTCCCACTCAGCAGAGTGGCAAGACATCTGGAGTCTTTGCCATGACCTCTCCCACTTCTCCTTCTGGCAGTGATACCCAAGTTACTATCCAGGGTACATTTTCTTTGCATGATTTTCCTATTTATGTTCTTTTTGTTACAGGATCATCCCATAGCTTTGTTTTTGTTGATCTCTGTAATAAATTTGAGCACATCTTGCAACCTTAATTGGCAACTTCATTCTTATGTGTGACTAATCCCATCGGTGGTCCCGCCAACCTTAATATGATTTGTAGAGGGGTAAAACTCCTCTATAACAGGAGTCGATTCACCGGAGATTTCTATGTCCTTGGTTTTGATGCATTTGATATCTTACTTAGTGTTGATTGGTTAAAACGATATGATGCAGTTATTTCTTGCAAAGCCCGAACAGTTTCTCTAGTAAACGACCAGGGTAATTGTCTTGTGATCGAATGTCGAATGCCTCAGGATTATAGTTTTATGTTTTCGCTTGATTCTCAGCCTAGTGATATTGACTCCACCCCAGTAGTCAGAGATTATCCTAATGTTTTTAGTAAAGTCACTTCTCTGCCTCCTAAGTAGAAAACTAAATTCCGCATTTATCTCATTCCTAGGGCTCAACCTGCTGTTCTTCCTCCCAGACGGATGGCACACAGAGAGAAAGTCAAGTTAATGAAGCAGATTGAGGACTTGTGCTCCAAGGTTTTGATTCGTCACAGTTTTTCTGAATAGGGAGCAGCTGTGATCTTTGTCACCAATTCTGATGGTTCCTTTAGGATGTGTGTTGATTATAGAGAGCTGAATATGCTTACTCTTAAGAACAAACATCTTATGCCTCGTATCAATGATATGTTCGATTAGCTCTATGGAGCTAAAGTATTCTTTCAGCTTGATCTTGCTATCGGATTTCATCAGCTTCGTGCAGCTGAGTAGAGCATTCCCAAGACAGCTTTCCAAACAGAGAATAGTTTCTACGAATGGTTAGTCATGTCATTTGGATTAACCAATGCACCTGCCCGAGCTCATGAATCACGTATTCCGCAATGTTCTTAATAAGTTTGGTCTGGTTTTCGTTGATGATATTTTCGTCTTTTGTAAGTCAGAGAAGGAGCATGAATCCTAGTTGAGCTATGTTTTCGAAACTCTTAGGAGTCATTAGTTGAAAGCTAAATTTTCTAAATGCCATTTCCAGGGGGATGAAGTTCGATTTCTTGAGGACATTGTTTCAGAAAATGGAGTCTCGGTTGATCCGGTTAAGGTCGCCGCGATTAATCTAAGTTTATTCACCTTTCCTTTTTTAAAAATTTATTTATCTTATCTTCTTTATAACTCATTCACCCTATTCTACCTTCAAGATTGGAAGACACCTAAAATTTCTTTTGATATCATAGCTTTTTGGGCCTAGCCGGTTTTATCGGAGATTCGTTGAGAATTTTACCCGCATAGTTGCACCTCTTGCTGCTTTGAATCGTAAGAATGTTAAGTTCGGTTGGAGTGATAAATGTGAAGCAACATTTGATGAGTTGAAGCAAAAGCTTACCTCTACTCCTGTTCTCACCTTTCCGAATGGAAGTGAAGGATTATCTGTTTTTATTGATGCTTGTCGAGAGGGTTTGTGTGCTGTCTTGATGCAGGATGGGAAGGTCATTGCTTATGCCAGTCATTAGTCGAATCCCTACGAAGCCAGCTATGCCACTCATGATATGGAATTGCTTGGTGTTATGTTTACTTTGAAGTTATGGAGGCATCATCTTTTGGGAAACAAGTTTGATCTTTTTACGGATTATCGGTCTCTTAAGTATATTTTCACCCAAAAGGATTTGAACCAGAGGCAGATTAGATGGTTTGAGTTCTTAGCATCTTTTGACCTCAACATCAACTACACTCTCAGGAAAGCCAATGTTGTGGCTGATGGCTTAAGTTACAAGAGAGCCATGTTATGTCAAATTGTAGCTTCTTCGTCTCTTATGGATCGTATCGCAGCAAAGCATGATGAAGATGAGATGCTTAAGCTCATGGAGGGGAACATTCAGAATAGGGAAGGAGATAACCCGAGTGAGTTAGGAGGACAAATGGATCAAAATGGAGTTTTGAGGATTAATAACCGAATTTGGGTTCTAAATGTCGTCGGTTTGAGGCAAGAGGTTCTTAGGGAGAATCATCGGTTCAGAATCTCTGTTCATCCGGGTGTCATGATGATGTTCCAGAATATGACGATGTTGTACTAGTGGAGTGGTATGAAACGGAATATTCAATCTATGTTAGTAGATGTGCCACTTGTCAACAGGTTAAGGCTGACCATCAGAATACCGTTGGATTGCTGCAACTCCTTGAGATTTTCATTTGGAAGTAGGATCAAGTTTCTATGGACTTTGTTGATGGATTATTGTCGATTTGAATGGTTCGAAATAGCGGGTCGTTGATAATACGATTCTAGATAAATAAAATAATTGAGTTTCAAATAAACTCCAATTACAACATCTGTTTCTGTCGTTAATGAAGGCTGTCTAATATCAAGGAATAACTATCATAAAATAGTGGATAACTAATAGATAAATGTACGTCTCAGTCGCATCATCGCATCTCCAAAATAGACATTGGGCCTCTCTATCTACCAATCAGAGTTAAACCAAAAGGAGAAAAGAATAGAGAGAGTGGTAGGTGAAGCATTCATATAAGTATATAATACTGATAAACATGAGAAATAATACATATGCTCAAAAATCATACCTCAACTTATGTCATCTGCACCCAACAAGTCAGCTGAACATAATGCAATAGTGACATAATATGCTAAAATCTATGCCATGCCTAATCATAAGCACACGATTGAGCTCAAAGTCCTAACTCTCATACCGAAACGACATGATTGAGCCCAAAGTCCCAACTCGCCTTCTCCGAAACGTATGCACATGATTAAGGCCAAAGTCCCACTTGCATGCCAAATCGATTGCGACACGATTGAGCTCAAAATCCCAACTCATCATCATCGAAACATTATGCACACGATTGAGCCCAAATTCTCAACTCACATGACTAAGCTGATTATGGCACAATTGAGCTCAAGGTCCCAATTCGCTATTGTCGTAGCACAAGTACATGATTGAGTCCAAAGTCCTAACATGTCGAAACCCACTGTGACATGATTGAGCTCAAAGTCCCAACTCGTCATCGACGAAAAATATGCGGACTAGTGAGGCCAAAGGCCCAACTCACATATGGAAATCGACCGCGGCACGAAAGGGCCCAAAGTTCAAACTCTAATGCCGGAACCAACTGCAAAGTATTAACTCATCGTCGGTGGATGTCACCGGTCACACTGAGAACTCACTCATCAGAAAATGTACCGTAATGTCTACCCTATCGAAATTGCCAAACACTACGAACAACGTATAAATAACTTGCCTAAACTAGGATAGTTTCCTAAAGCATCTCGAAACACAACAAACAACATACCAAAATGTTCCTCGTTTAGCCATGATCCCGATGTCGCGAACCGTACATGGAATGGAGTTCGCTTGCAAGAGTTATGAGCATTTAAAGACAATGTCGATGTCATAATTATTTAATATATATATTATATTACTTATATTTTTTTCTCTATTTTTCCATTCAATCATTTCACTTCACGAATCATAACATCATGACTTTCCACCAAATGACCATTTGAAGCCACTGTCATGCCTTTGCTTCCACCACCACAACCAGATCAGGCTTACCCGTGAAATTCCAGTGTCGTACTAAGTCCGGCATCGCCGCCACCATGTCCTCCGGTGGCTCCTTTGAAACCATCGTCACCACCCTTTTCTGTGGCTATCTCCAGCTGTGTTCAGTCGATTGGACGCCAGCATGGCAACCTACTCGATCTCCTCTTCATATCCATACACTCCAATCGTCGGGTCAATGTTGGATCAAAGCCGATGGTCTAGATTTATCAATTCTTCCGATGCGTTTTCTGATCAATACATACAAATAATCGATGATGAAACATCAATCATTAATTCACTTCGTCAAGAGCTACAATTTTAATTTTACTATGTCTAATTTAAAGCACTTTTTCAATTTGCACTTTTTAATTAGAAAGATTAATTTTTAATTATGGAGAGATCAACTTCTCAAATTACAATAAAAAAATTATTTTTTTAAAACAACTAGCTATGGCGTATTATCCGAATCATGGATTATTATAATTTAAAAATGATTACTATTAGATTTCATCATTTATAATTTGATTTAAGACCATAAGAGATGAATTACTATGTTTTATCAATATATACCTAAATAGGGAGAGTCCCACTCACCAATTAGCCATGTATCCTCTATGGTCTGATGTGAATCCTCCTTTTTCTTTATTATCCACAAATTCTCCGCCTTAAAAACTCCAAATCTTGCGTTAGCTCTCTTGACCGAATTGATATATTAATTTGGATTTGATTTGGAGAATTTATAATTGATTTAGAGATTAGGGTTTTATAAGTGGATGCAAAAATTTTAAAGAAAAAGTAATAGAGTTAGGAATCTATTCATAGGCTGAAAATAATAATATTTAGGTTGAAATTTTGTAATCAATATATTACCAAAATGCCAATTAATTTAACTCTTTCTAATCTTTGACTTGATTAACCAAATTCGGTAAGTTATATATGTTCTCCGACTGTAAATGGAATTTCAGACCTAATGAGATAGATCTTGAAGCCAAATTTCAATTTCAGTAAAAGTTACCATTTGCCCGTTTATGTAAAATTACCATTTTACCTTTTTATATTAATTATTTAATTACGTAAATTTATGGGCTGTTACATCACACTTTTCAATCTGGTATAACGTACTAATTTTTAGGATGTTTTACCTATACATCCATCAAATATAACCTTCTAAATGACTAGTAAGTTGTACATATATATCTATCCAGTGAATATGAGCATGAATTGTAGTTTGAGACTCAATTGTCCTTTTGGTTTAGAGATTTATATTATTACCGAGCCCGTAGCCAACGTGATAGCTGGTTCTCACAGTGTGATTTATGACAAAGCTTTGGCTTTTAACTATACATGTTTTAGGAAGGTTATGTGAGTCAAGAGGTTGCACGCTCGTGAGGGATCTTGCGTGGGCCACTCAAGTAAGTTTGGGACCAACTAACAACAAATTATGAGTTAAATGATTATGTCTATAAATGATAAATGGTATTTGAATTACAAACCACAATGCATTTTTATTAAGCAATAAATACCATCGAACAAAAGAAAATCATGAAAATGATTTTGATACGACTAAAGTAATAGTATTAAGAGCACATAACAAAAAAGGTTAGGGAATTAGATCTCTATTTTTGAAATTCATAAAGCATAAGTTAACTTTTGCTCTTCAAAAGCTAATTCGTATCTTTTGAAAAGTTTCGCGAAATTTCTAAAAAAAACTGATAATGATAAAAAAAAATATATGGCCAGAAATATACTTAAATAACAATAGTATAACTTAGGAAAAAACAAAATTTATTTTTTAATTTTGATTTTTTTCTTCCATAAATTGCAAGTTAGCTTACAGTTTCTAATCTTTAAAATACCGGGACATAATTTACAAAGTTTTTAAAGGTGGATATTTTTAAGATCATAAAAAAATGACTTGATATTCAGATGCCCTTCCTAGAAATACTCTTTCATACATAATAAGCATTTTTTTTCAAATCAATAAGCAAGTCAGATCCGAGCATGGGCCTAATGGGCAAACATACTATAACGTCCCACCTCTATGCCCTCATTAACACTCAGGTTAGACTATCTCTAGTTATTACAAAAGGTTAGTCCATAATAATAATAAACTAAATAAACATCGAGGATAAAATATCATAGATTGTACCTCACTATTCTACTTATTACTTAATATAAAACTTCATGATTTAAGATTAAGCTATACTAATTCAAAACACAACATCAAAGTGATAACAACCGCTAATAAGAGCATAAATATACGCAATCAGGAATGCAAGCGAAGAACAAACGCTTCGCAAGTCAATAGCCATCATCGTGTGCTTCACACCTAATAAATAAGCACTTTACTAATTTATTATCATCGACGTGCATATCACACGTAAAATAAGCACTTTGCTAGTCAACTATAAGACAAGTGCATTGCAGTCAACACCAAACACAGTACTTCTCTAGTCGTCATCAATAGCTAGCTTAAAAGACAAGTGTGTCACATGTCCATACAATTACAAGCACATCGCAGGTAATAACTTATTAGTAAATGAGTAACACTAGATGGTCTTGACAACCCACACAATCAGCATAAAGCGGCCTACCGACTGATGAGTCTAAAACTCAATGTAATAAGTATTATATACTTTCCATAAGCAATCATTTAAGTAAATATTGCATGTTCTATAACCACTCGGGTTTACTTAAATGTTTACTATAAATTAGTAAACTCCACTCGAGAAGTGAAATCTACTTTCATTTAATAACTAAAAGAGTTTCGCTCAATGTCCCATAACCATTTAGCGATACTTAATTATTTACTAAGCGATTATAAATTACCACTTGTGTGAATAAATGTTTATTTTAACAAGTCCAAAATTGTTGATGTAAACGCGAGCGTTTCATACCACTTGTTTTACTATGTCGTCTACTTTGATTTCTCATTCAAGTGAGCTTGAGTGTTTGAATAATAAAATAGTTATGTTTTAAAATCCACTTTAAAATATTTATTTAAAAATACTAATATTATATAATTAGATAGCATGAATCAATTCGTGTTTAAAACTCTAAATATTTCTTCTCAACCCTTTTTGCAGTTTAGTGTGTGTGTAAAACTTCTAAAATTATTTTTATCCCTCGAACATATATTTGTATACACTTTGTTTATAACTAAGAGCTGATAAATGAGAGATATGTGTCTTTCTATATGTGTGTGTATAGATATAGTTTAAACTCTCTTATAGAATAATTTTTAAAACTAAACAATTGCAACATTAGTTTGAAACCATAGACATTCAAATAGATTTTTTGAAAACAATTTGTGTATATATATAAAATAGTGAATTTTGATATGTATAACAACTAATTTTTGTGAAACTTCTTCAACAAAGACATCAATAATCCAAACATTCATCGATTTGGAAATAGAAGCTGGGAGGAAGTCAAAAACACCACTTTAATGCAACACCAAAAATACAAGGCAAGTACACAAAAAAGGAGGAAGGAGAACTAAAACGCACTGTTCCAGGCTTCGACCAGTCGTCGTGACCGGTCGATCGGTGGATCACCTGGAACAACACGTTCTAGGTGATTCTTCCCCACCGTTGACGCTGCAAAACTCCAGCATGATTTCCTAGCATATAGGTCTCATTCAGCACTTCTAGTCCTATGGTTCAGACATGCAACTAAAAACAATCCTTAACAAATACATAGATCTAAGCAACAAATGTCTGCACAGGTAAGTTTTGCTGACCACAATTTGCTGAAATCAAACAAAGCAAACAACAAATCGAAAAACATCCAATTCAACGATCAATTTCAAAATTAGAAATAGTTATGATTATACACTCACCTTTCTTCCCATAATAAGTAGCAAATAATCCTAGCAGCAGTTTAAAAGGATTGATCAGCAAGCCCTAGAATGCAATTCAATCCAACAATAACCAAAACCCTAATTACTAACTGTAAATTGAAATAGAAGTGACTAATTAGGAGAGAGTATGGTTTTAATTCTCTAACCTGTATTCATTTTCTTCCTAAGTGATTAAATTTGCAAAATAAGCTAAGTTGAATTAGGGGAATTGGTGTTTCGGTTTGAAAAGGGGAAGAGTCTAGAACATTTACCATAAAGAAGGGAATGAGAAACAATAACTACATCAAAACTTGGCTTAGCACATGAGAAGTTCTCTCCTCCTAATAACTTAATGGGTTTTGGCCCAATAATTACATTACACCCCATAATGGAATACATTTCAATTATTCTTCTAATTAAATGGCTTAATGGAAATAATTAACTACTTGTTTAAAAATCGGTGCTCAAAGTAAATAATTAAAATACGACTTCTTAAATACTTATTAAATAAAAATCTTTTTTTTATTAACTTATTAATAAAAGGAGTTTATTAATTTTTGAATCGCCTTTTATAAACAAAAATAAAATATAAAATCGTTTCTTTAATTTTTCCTATAACATTAATTTATTTATAAACTTCAAAAAATATTCACATCACATAATAATTCACCAATATTATAAAACTACAGAATTTGCATTCTAAAGAATTCATTTATTAATTAACAAATCAAACTTCTTATTTAAATTTACGATTTAAATCATTATTTTTATTTGCAAATTAAACATCAAATTCTTAAGTTTGTCACACTTCCCTGAGCCCCATTTTGGACGGGCTCAAGAGATTGGGTTACCATAGTCAAACTTAATTTTGTTTCCCATATGACTTGTTACTAGTAAAAAAATAAATTTTTACTTTTGCTTATTTAAGTCATTAAATATAAAATAATATGAAAGCAATTTCAAGAACAAGATCAAGAAGTCCCAACTTTTAAGAAGTTTTGAACTAAAAAATTAGTGTAAAATTTTGTTCATAACAAATCATGAAAAAACAATCGTTATTACTGCACATGTGCACATTAAATAAAATACGATGAAGCTTTGGAGATCATAAGTTGTGTGTGACGTGTTAACTTTTGTTTTATGTGAGAATAATACAACTAGGGCCGTTATGATAGTGGTAAATTACCATCACTATACCTCTAGACGTGTATCGTCTTTGTCCAAGTTCAAGTCATCCATGCCTCTAGTCCTCTGGGATCAGTATCGATCAATGCTCGGGGATCGATGCCGATCCATGGCATTCCTTTAGGGATCGCCCCGCTTGGCTCCATTTCGTTTCCGGAGTCATTAGCTCTGGTTTTTGGCCTTCAGTTCTGTTATGCAGTAACTCCGGCTGTTCTTAGTTGTCCCATCCTTCTGAAGAATCCTTCCATCATCTCTTTCTGGAAAGCTATCATTCGGTTATGCATTTTCATTATCATTGTTTCCATCTCGTCTTTAGTTATGTAGATGGAAGTGAGGTTAGATCTCGAGGACACTTTTTGGCTACCTCAATGCCTTTGTTGGCTTTCTCCAACAATAGTTTTGCTGATTGATGGTCTCCTCATCTTCTTAAATTCGAGTTTCAAGTTGTCAAATTAGAGTTTTCCCAGTGAAAGAACCGAAATATTTACATCAAAAGTTGGTACAAACACCCAATGAAATAACAAATATGAAAATTATCAAGAAAAAACAAAAAATATAAAAGAATGCATAATTTTTATAGTGGTTCGACGAATACTCCGATCTACGTCCATTTAAACTTTGTTATTTGATTTCTATCGAATTTTTACATAGTTCTTACGGATACGTGATGATCCCTGAGATTATGGAAGTACCAAAATTTGTTAGAAGAGCGAAAAAAGATCCCCCAAACAACGCCCCTTATCATCTATTTATAGCTATAGTTCATTGAAATCATCTCCACCCCGATCTTGCCCACGTCCCCACATCTTGGAAGAACCGTGCAAAAAAGATCATGGCTACGTCAGTGAATTTAAGGGATCGATACCATAAGATTGATTAGAAAACCTTCTTTGAGTTGTTGCAGTTGCTTGTTTGGCTCATGTATTGGTCTTTGGCTTTTAGTTGTTTCGATACGAGCTTGTGCATGAGTGAACTTCTGAGCTCGAATTGGTAGATAACATCTGATTTGTCCATCCAGTGTTGGGTTGTGTATGGTAGGCAAACCATCCTCTGTGGCATGTACTAGCTTATAAGCATCCTCACTTCATATGGCGTGATTCATTGGTGGATTTGAGTCAATGTTGGGGATTGCTACCGATCCATGTCTCTGCATAGATCACGAACTTCGATCTTTCGAATGAAGTGATTTGATGTTTTGGAACTTCTTTGCAAGTTATATGACTTTACTTCTTGATCTTGTTCGATATCCGAATTTAGCAGTTATTGCTCTGGATTCCTGCTTGGTAATTTTTCTGTTCGATTGTTCTAATTCGTTCAGATGTAACTTGGTCACAATTCATAAAGCTGGATAACAGAACCGATGGTGCAAGTTTTGTAGTCAAATTCTGACGTTTGTAAAAATTCTATTTTTCGACATTATTATTTATTAATTAATTATTTTTAAATTAATTATGTTTAAAAATTTGGGGTATTACATTCACCCCCTTTAAAATAATTTCGTCTTCAATATTCCTCAAGGACTAAGTAATATAACCTAATGCACAACCATTCTAAACTACAAATCGATTAATGCGCGAACAATTTTTCAACCAATCGTACACCAGTACACGGTGTATCAAAATATATGTATGTACGTACGTGCAATAATTCTAAATGACGCCTCAAATACGAATGAATTCTTTTAAATCAATTTCAGAATATAGTGCAAACATCCTAAATATACTGACAGTTCTATATGCATGGAACTGTTGAAAACCAAAAACTTATTATTTTTTACATCTAAATTTTCTTAGACTTTTACGAATATAAGCATACTTCAATCAATTTTTCATCCAATTTCTACCAACCAAATCCTAACATAGCGTTGGTAACATCCAAATTTGAAAAATCCAATTTTCTAAATCGAATTTTCTTTATGGCGAAAAAGGTTTACATGGAAAATTCCATATTTCTATCCTTTTTCTCTTGTGTACCCAACTTCCTACTGTACTTTGGAACTTTCATTTATGCTCAGTTATCTCCATCTAAATTTTACAAGTACAGTCCACATAATAAATTTTTATTTTAAAGTTTTAAAACATGGTTTATTTCCAAAGTCAGCTTTTTGTTCATATATCGAAAGGTATATAGAAAAAAATTTCATAGCTAAAGCAGCTTCCTTGTCTCTAATCGTATTTTATTTTATTGCCACTTTTACTGCATAGTAAAAATATAACCAACCTGTTGACTATTCCTCCATGTTAAGTATATGACATTTTCAAAATCTAAAAATTTCTAATTTTTCAATTAAAAAATATTTTATATTACTTTTTAAAATATCAATATAAAAAATTTCCAAACATAATTTTTTCAAAAAATTTGTGCAACAGTATTTTTATTTCATAAGTATACATATATAGGTTTTTCAAAACAATTTTTTTTTCACACCTCCTAAAATCGAGGTTTGTTCAACCTTTAGCGTACATAATGGACTCTGTTCGATTACGCGGTAAAATTCAAATTTTCAAAATTATTTCTTTTCTTTTATAATATCAACCAGCACACAAGTTCAATTATAAATTTCAGCCTTTATGACGCAGGGGTATTAGTCCGTGGCTACGCAACATCATTTCCCTGTGTTTAGTTTGCTAAAATTTATTTTTTGAAAATATTCCTATACTTAACGCAACATCATTTCCTTGTGTTTCGTTTACTGTTATTTATTTTCTAAAATTTTTTTTATACTTAAAATCATTTTTTATTTTTATTTTAGCAATTAGTTAAATATATTTTCTTAATTTATTTCTTAACTTTTAATATCCACCATTTTGTTTTTTTCTGCATTAGTTAATTGTTTTTTTTAAATTTCATTGTTTTTCCATAATATAGCAGTCAATACAAAAAACACATAAAAAGGAACATTTCCATTACATCGTACATGTTTTTACAAGGCAGAAACAACTAATGCTTACAGTCCAAGCTAAAAAGAAAAACAATTGCTGGAACAAAATAAAACTACTACTGGCTACTAACTACTACTATCTAAGGGCTGGGAAATGGTCCTCCTCGAAAGCTAGAGTCATGGCCACACCAAATGACTGGATCGTTGCGCCTATGCACCTCTCCTCTTGCTATGCTCCAAAAATTGCAGGCGGCATCCTCTTAAGAGAGATCATGTCCAACGGCGAGGGTATATCACTCTACGTCGGCTCACCTTAGAGGCTCACCCCATACTGTTTGAAAACGACGTTGAAAAATCGACAGTAAGGGATGAAACTTCTCTTGGTCCCTGCTTCTCCTATCCTTGCAAAATGAGCCTTAATTACCCTAGTTCAGTTCACCTGGATACTGCCTTAATGACATATGTGCCTTTTGGATGAAGGGATAAATCTGATCGTAGCTCCCCGTCTTAGGGATAGTATTATGCTGAATGATGCGTACGATCAGATGGGATTAGGCCTGTAAAAGATTAGGGTATCAGATGCTTGACCTAGGTAGAAAGATCAATTCAAGTATGACGGCCTTTTTCATCTCAATATGCACCCAATCATTTCCTACAACTTTGTTATGTAGGATTCCCTCAAACTACTTATATGTCATTTGAATCTCCATATCCGTCACTTTAGATGAAAAATTGATCCCCTACTCTTCACAATTAGATACTAAGTTAACATCGAATAGACGCACGCACCTCAGATAGCATACATTATGAAACGTTTCGTGGCATAGAATCTACAACAATCCAGTAGCAGTGAACAGCTCCTCCCTTCTGAAAGCATCAAGATCATGAAAGTTCACCTGTTGCCCTTATAGAAACTTGAAATGACCCGACAACTCATAAGTTTAACGATGATTTTACTGTTCTGGCACCATGCTATCTCTTGCAGGGTCATCCCTGGATGTCGGTCGGCAATAGTGTTGCGACGTGATGCCATAATTTGGATTTGGGGAGATTCGGGCTTGGAAATTTTTGAGAGGGGGAAAACTGTGCGCTGCCCTGATTATGACGGGGGTCGACGATCTTGATTGGGTCGCTAGGCGGGGCTGGGATGGTCGGCGATTGAAAGAGAGAGGGGGTAGGGTTTCGAAAGTCATTCATGTTGGAATTGAACTAGCCCGCGGCGGAAGTTATGGGTGAATTTCTAAAATTTTACCATATTGGATCTTTTATTGGGCCTATGAAGTTTAGCTAAAATAGAATATTTGTAAATTTCATTTAAATAAAATCATTTATTTTATTTAAATTCAAATACATTAAGATATGAAATTAGTTTTGTTTGATTTAGTTTATACATAAATGTATCATATACATATATGTGTGAGTGCATATGTAACATAATAATCCGTGAAAGGTAAAATATGACCATATGAAGATGTTGAGATTTACATTGCAATAGACATATTATCTCATTTTGTATGTCATGTATGTTGTCTAAATATATGCATGTACATGTGTTACAAAATACATACACATGCATTTATAAATATATTATATATAATATATGAACATAAACATATATTATATATAATATATGAACATAAAACATTTATATATAAATATATATATATAGAAAGAGAGAAAACAATTATAAAAATTATTTATAATTCAAAATTAATTTAGTTTTGCAAACATAATAATTTTAGTATTTTAATCTGTATATATTATGAATAAAATAATTTTTTCATCCATATATAATTAACATAAAATAATCTATTGATCAAAATTCAAATTTTACAATTTTTGAAAATTTAGGATCATAAAATAGAGTTTAGAAAAAATCTAAATATTTTTCAAAGTTGAATTTTTTTTTAAAAATACATTGATTTTGGCAATAATTGTTTAATATAAAATAATATATTACTAAAAATACAAAATTTAAAATTTTAGAAATTTTAGGATCATGAATGAAAGGTTATGTAAAATTTTAAAGAATTTTTCAATTAAATTATTATTTTTAATAAATCATAAACTGTTTTTCCAAAATAATATTAATTACTAAAAATAATAAAATTTATGGAAAATTCTTAAGTTTTTTCTATATGTTTCTGAAATGGTATAATATTCTTAAAGAATATAAAATTGAATTTTTAATGCAACAATTATTTTATACAATTCAAAAATTCAATAAATGTCAATTACAAAGTGTGGATATATGTATGATAATTAATTCCCGAATTTGTAAATTTATATTATATATAAATAAGTGTATTAATTTTTTTAAATTATATATATATATATATATATATATATCTTATATATGCATATATGCTATTATGAGTGAAGTATACACTAATATATATGTGTGTATATATATATAAGAATTTATTAATAAATATATATAAAAAAATTATTAATGAAAAAAATTGATTTTGTACAGTAAACAACATTTGTCTATACATAAATCAAATAGTATAATAAAGAAATTATGCATATAACCAAAATGATTTGTGACAAGCACATCTTGTTACAAAATCTCACCTAACTAGACATATAGTCGCAATATATTTAAACAAATATGAAATTGCTCATTATAGGATTATAGAATATAATTTAATTACTATAATATGAATTAAAATTACCAATTTAATGATGCCTTTGAATCCACGTTGAAGCAAGGACTTCCCTTCCTTTACCGTTCTTGATTTATCGGATTACAAGTCTGTAATCACGGACCTCTAACTATCGAACAATATTAGTTTAATTTGAAACATATTTGAGAATTTTGGAGTGGATTAAGAGCTATGTTTTAACCGGCAATGTAGAAGATAATGGGTTTAAAAAAATTTAGTAATTATATATATACATATATATACATATATGTATATGTATATATATGGTTGTGTTAGAGAGACACGAGGAAAATCATTTTACCCATTCTCATTTTATCTCAACCCATTATCTCTAAGCCAATTCCCTATGTTTTAGCCACCCTTGGACTTTTCCAAAACTGAAATTTTGCAGCCCTAATGATGGGACTTAAACCCATCTAAGCTCAAGCCAAAATACTACGCAATTAAATCTAATTTAATCCCTTGTCGACATTGTATATCGATCGATAAATTTATAACTGTTATAAATACATATAAAATTATTTATTTCTCAAATCATATTCAAATTTTATAATTAATATTTCATAAATATTAATTAATTTTAATAATTTCTAATAATTGTAAACTAATTAAATCATTCGGTCTTAAGGGAATTCATCATTTCGGCTGTGTAACTCTTGGGTGTAAATTTGGTCAGCGATTAACAACGAACTATTCTAATGGTAACATTCACACGTCACTTAGCAGGTGGTGTGACATTATGGCCAAATATATCACTTGCTCGTTTTTAGAAAAATCTTATTTTGGTTTAATAAGTGTTACCCGGTTGTGACATTTGTTTACCAATTTTCTTCGTCAAAACTATATCACTTTGGGCTTATGGAACATAGTAATGGTCAAAATTCCAACCTCATCCACATTCAACTTTATAGTTCAAATACAAAGTCATCGGTTCAATAAAAACAATTATTATTAACCGAAATGCTCTGGTCAGAGGCTTTGACTTCGAGTTGACTGTGATACTAACCGCATATAACTGAGGAGATGAATCTCTCTTGAATAGTGCTTCGCTTCCAATACCTCCACTTGACCCAACTATTGACACTCGATGGACGCCATGCCATGATTTGGTTATAATCAAAGCAGAGCTTTTATATTAAAGATCCACGGTATTCTCAAGTCAAGAGAACTATGTAAATCTATCACATCGGTATTTTCTGTTTGACCTTAGTTATATTAACCAACAGAAAACTATCGAGTGGGTCGTTCCATAATTATCCAGTAACTACTAATACTTAGTGCCCCTAGCAGTCATGAGTAATACACTGCCCAACATTTGGAGAGCGTTACGTATTCCGGTCTCAACGATACATCGATATCCAGTCTCGATGCATCTTGACCAGGAACATTTTAAATGGTATATTTGTTTCGTTGTGATAAATTACTCATGGTTACAACACTTTGTAACCACCATCACAAAATATACCATATATGGATTTTTCTATTAAATATACTTTTAATTAAATTAATTAATTAATATAATCGCATTATATTAAATATATAATTGGTAGGAAATATCTTTTGTTTCAAAGAAGATTGGTCAACGAGTCAGATATATGTAACAAATTACATAATTGCCCCTAGGACATACCCCTAACTTTATCAATCTTCCACTTGCACTTGAGGTTAATTATGGAATCTAATTCCAACTTCTCCAATCAGTTTTCTCAAAACCAATTAGGTCAGTCCCTTAGTGAATGAATATGCTATTATGTTTTAATTATCTACTTTGTCGATTAACTCTTTCTAACACTGATAAAATGCTTTATCATGTGGAATGATTCGAAGTATGTCTTCTGACTTATTGTAGCGCTATTTAAGTTAATGTTCTCAATATTTCGTTGAGTCGATCACCATCACTTTTATTTTAAAACAATTTCAACTTAAAGATTTTAACTTGAACTTTATCATTGACATATTATACTCAACATCACTTATAAAAGTTTGTGTCCAAATGTTCCATCATAACGAGTTTGTTGTTTCTATAAATAATTCTATAGTATTTCATAAATACATGAGAATACCTCAAACAACCATTTAGTGATATCAATTTGGTTGGATTTTATATTTGCTTATGTATCAAATACATAAACAAAACACAATATCATACACAACATAACCTGTATGATAATTCTTATTTCTAATGCATAAGCAATCCAACTTACATGTTCTTCTTTTAATAGGATGCTCTTGTATATCTTTTTGGTACAATCCCTATATCTTTTATACTCACTGTAAAAGACATCATTTATAATCCAAAATTGAGTATTAAAAGAACTAAAGTTGAGTTTGATACAAGCATATAGTTAAAATCAACAATGTGTTGTTTACTTATAGTTTAGAAATATCAATGTCACTTTTAACGTTCTTTCTTATGAACACAAGCTTCCTCCGCACTTTGATTGAAAATCAAACTATTTGATATTTCTATCAAAATACTTTTTCAATCTTGGCGTATAAAATGATATTCGTATCATTTCTTGGATCATATCCAAAGACTCACAAACCCAATATCACTCCCGCTAACTTCGAATCAATTTTGGTTAATGTGTAAACGGCTTACTTTAAATCATTATTTAGAATTTTCTATTTCAATACATAAGCACCAAACATTAAGTCTTATCAAGCGTTAATTTTGTAAATCTTAATTTACTTAAGCATGTTGAATACCGAATCTATTATGCTAATTTCAACAATTGAAATTTGCGATATTATTCTTATCAACATTGCTTATTTAATTCCAACCGCATAAGTCCTTCCAATAAAGACAAAATCTCGGCCGATGGATCATATCTCTTTGGTTACGACCACCAAAATCATATTTTGATAGTGTACTTGAAATTTTTTCAAATATGTGCATCATGCCATATAGAGTCAACAATCTTAATGATTTAGTTGAACAACCAAGAGTAATGTATATTTTCGACATTAATAAGATAACTCATAATTTCTCTTCGATGTACAAGAATACTTATTAGACATTCTAATGCTATGTGTTCATTTAGGTTAGTTAATTTCACTTCATCTCATATAATCAGTTCTATCTATGGATCGGATCCAATTCTAATTAACTACCAAAAATTTCTCAAAGAAATTCCTTCACAAGAAGTTGATATATCTTGAAACAACAATTGTTTCTTAGTGCAAATAGAATAGGAATTCATAAATGCTTAAAAATGATTTTAGTTTACAAAAATTATGTTCAAAACATAAATACGTCATTTGATGATAGATCTTTCCAAAAAACCTTTTGGAGATTCATATATGATCTCTCATGAACAATTGTTATGTGCAATCTTCCGACTTGCACAACCTGCCAACTCCTTGGCATAGTATATGTTGGGATTTCTTACAAACCCTTATCTCGTATAATTTTGTAAACTGTTGTTTAGATGAAATAATATCAACCTTATATACTAATCTTAAGTACATGATATTATATAAAGAAACTAACTCAACTTCACTTATAATTAATCGTAAATTGTCCAACAATGTCTGATTACTCCTTATCGATGTATCATTATGTATCACATGGAGGGGTGATTTTGAAATTGAATCTATATTTGTTTTTAGGTACATTTGGAACTCTTTCCAATATACTCACTTAGTCAACCAAATCAAATCATTTTATTCTGTTGCATGTTATATTATTCACTTTTCTTTTATATTCTATGATTTTATCATAAACTTACTATATGTGTATCTAATACACATGCTCATGTTGGTAATAAATCATCGATGAATATAACAAAGTATGTGGAAACCTTTTGGTATTAATAGACTTGTGATTGCATACATCAATATGTATTAATTCAAAGAGTTTATCAACTCTTATGATGCTCCCACTGAATGGGTGCATAACCATTAATTGTTTGATATATAATTAACCTGTATGATATGATTCATAATCGTATAGCAAAATTATTTCTCAAAACTACGGCTTAGTCTATAATTTCAAAACAACTATAAATAATATTAGATACATATGTATTTTTGTTGCATCACTTTTACTATGAAAAAAATTCCATAATATATTTCATAATGAATATTCATAATACTCTATTGAAATATAGTTATATCTATTTTTCAATCAATACCAAAAATAAACATTATTTCACAAATAATATTTAAGTACATTTTACAGAAACAATTTTCATAACTTGATGCAATCATTAGGTGATATATTGTATGCTCAACTATTTCCGCCATTACTATAATAGCATACCAAATTTAGAGGTCCGTCATTCATTTAATATTGTTAATATTGTTTACTTATTTTATATACTGCAACTGGTTTACAGAGGAGAAATTTTTGATCAAATATCTTGAACTCAAAGAAATAATTTTTATAGAAAATAATTTTTTATATGAAAATACATTTCGGAATAAAAATCATAATTCATATTCCAATATTAAGTATCAGTTTTATTACAATTCTTGTTTCCAATGTTTCTCTATGAAGCAGAAGTGACTATTCATTCTCTTCATTCCAACTTTACATTAAATTACATCTATTCTTATACATTCTTTTTTATTTCAAATGATCAAACTATTCAAAAGAAATTCTTACTATAATATCATAATAAACCTTTTACGAAAGCGCATTCGATTATTCTTAACATTTAAGACATCAAATATGTTGCACTTTATATAAACCGATCAAGATAACACTTCAACGATCGATTTCTTAGATTTATCTCGTAGTTTATGGTATTATGTTACATTAACACAATACGATCCTTTTGAAATCATCCAAGTTGAATACATGATCTTAAAATACTGTTTATTGGCTTACTTCGAATGAACTAACTGCATCGAAATATTGTATTCCACAAACTATGATTGTTCACCATATAATATTTATATGTGAAAGTATATGGATCAAATATCCATAGCTTTGAATTGCATTTAGAGTTCAAAAACTCATAAAATGCAATACACGGTCTAAACCAAATAAACATATAAGTGACCAACTTACGAATATATTAAGTAATTGAAATTGGGCACTTGCTTGGGTATAGAAACATTATATAACATGCAATTCAAATTATTAGTAAGTATATATTATATTTCTATTTATCAACTTTCAATTCAATTTGTTTATATATGTTAGTTGACTAACGTTTTATCAATCATATTAAATGCAAAATTTATCATTGTAGATAATTATAACATTATATAACATATGTTCTTACAATATTAGAAAGGTTAAATGTTACTATTTAATTTTTCTAATAAGGTTCCCAGTAGTCTTCTATATTTCTCTAAACCCTAGGAAGAAACATTTACAACTTTACTAGTGGGTGTTAGGACTTTTTTGTTTTCGTGTTCTGACCTTGAGTTTGTTCAATAAATCATAGCCCCACAAACGATGGATAATTCCTTATCCGTTGTATCATATACAACTCCTAATCCATTTTTCCTTATTCTAATCTCATTTCAACCTTGAGTTTGCTCAACAAATCGAAAGAGATTATTCACTCATACCTATCATATCATGGTAGCCTAAGTATAATATGTACCTTGAGTTTGCTCAACAAATAAATATAGTTATCTTACCTCATCTGTTCAATGTATTAAGAATACTACGCATAACATCCCTAGTTTGAGTTTGCTCAACAACTAAGGAGTGTGCAAGTAATGTGTTAATATATATGGTAAAAGACAACATTATATTGAAGATTCATAGTCTTCAATATATATTATATATATATATACATATATGTATATGTGTGTGTGTGTATATATATATTGAGTGATATCGACTTGTAGAATAATATATTTCTTATGAAGTATCCCAGCGATTCAAATGTCAGACACGTCTGAAATCACGGTATATGTACATTTACATGTGTATTTATTTCACAAATCTATTTGGGTTTATTTAATGTTCCACATTTAGTTTATACACATAACATATAAGTTTTATTGTTATATAAGTTATAAATTTCATATTACTTATATGATAGTCTAACATATAATATATCATTAATTAAATCTTAGCTAGTTAATTTTAATCAATTAACTTTTTAATTAATTTTAAATTAGTATTCTAATATAACTTTTATATTGGACATATCTGCTATAACATTTATAGTATATACTATAACCTTTATAGTGTAACACACATATATCATATAGATTTATATTTTATTTAACTAATTAACCTTTAATTAATTTATTCAATTAAACAATTTTTATTAGAATTTGTTAACTTCAAAATTTATCTTGTATACATACCCGTATACTTTTGTTATCTTAAACATTTTAAAATAACATAACATATATCAACATATGTAATACATGCATGTATGCATTAATTAATTAACATATTTAATTAATTTATTTTATTAAACATTTTGAAAATATCATTATCCTTTCAAACATTTTGAAAACTTATGTATTATTATAATTTTTATAATAAATAAGTTTTATTTTAAATTTAACTATTAAAGTTAAATTCTTTAACATTAATTTTCAAAATGATTTTGAAAATAAGCCCAAGACCCAAATTAAGTTGGGCCTTTTATATTAAAAGCAACATTTGGGCTCACTTCACCTTTCAGGGCAGGCTGTTAACCGGATAGGACATGGTACTTGATTACCAGATTCCAATATTAGGCACTACATTTCTAGAAACTGTACGAAGTGGGCAAGCTTAATTAGTTGGCCCTAATATGACTAATTTAGACCGCATAGTCTATTAGGCTCTGATACCATTGTTGGAATTGGACTTGCCCGCAACGGAAGTTATGAGTGAATTTCAATTTTTTATCCTATCAAATCTTTTGTTGGGCTTATGAAGCCTAACTGAATTAGAACATTTCTAAATTTCATTTAAATAAAATCATATATTTCATTTAAATTCAAATATATTAAGATATGAAATTAATTTTATTTGATTTAGTTCATACATAAATGTATCATATACATATATGTGTTAATGCATATGTAGCATAATAATCCGTGAAAGGTATAATATGCGCATATGTAGATGTTGTGATTTACATCGCAATAGTCATATTAGCTCATTTTGTATGTCATGTATGTAGTCCAAATATGTGCATGTATATGTGTTATAAAATAAACACACAAACATGTATGTATAAATATATTATATATAATACATGAACGTAAAACATTTATATATAGATAAATAAACATATAGAAAGAGAGAGAACAACTACTAAAAATTATTTAATTCAAAATTAACTTACTTTTTCAAACATAATAATTTGAGTATTTTAATTTGTATATATTATGAATAAAATAATTTTTTTCATCCATAATTAATTAACATAAAATAATCTATTAATGAAAATTTAAATTTTGCAGTTTTTGAAAATCTAAGATCATAAAATAAAGCTTAGGAAAAATCTGAAGACTTTTAAAGTTGAAATATTATTTTAAAAAAATACATTGATTTCGACAATAATTGTTTAATATAAAATAATATATTATAAAAAATTCAAATTTTAAAATTTCTTCGATCATGAATGAAATTTACGACAATTTTTAAAGAAATTTTCAATTAAATTATTATTTTTAATAAATCATAAACAATTTTTTTGAAATAATATTATTTATCAAATATAATAAACTTTACTGAAAAATTCCTAAATTTTTTCTATATATTTCTGAAATGATATAATATTTTAAAAAATTTGAATTTTTAATGCAATAATTTTTTAACATATATAATAAACAATTCAAAAATTCAATAAATATCAATTTAAAAATAAGAATATATGTATGATAATTAATTTTCGAATTTTTAAATTCATATTATATATGAATAAGTGTACTAAATTTTGTAAATCATATATATATATATCTTATGTATGCATATATGCTATTATGAGAGAGAGATATATACTAATATATATACTTATAAATTTATTAATAAATATATATAAAACAGTTATTATTGACACAAATTGATTTTGTACAGTAAACAACATTTGTTTATACATAAATCAAATAGTATAATAAACAAATTATGCACATAACCGAACTGGTTTGTGACAACCACATCTACTTACAAAATCTCACTTAACTAAACATATAGTAGCAATATATTCAAACAGATACGAAATTGCTCATTATAGGATCATAGGATATAACTCAATTATTGTAATATGAATTCAAATTACCAATTTAATGATGACTTTGAATCTACGTTGAAGCAATGACTTTCCTTCCTTTTATGTTCTTGATTCGTCAGATTGCATTTCGGAATCACCAACTTCTAACTATCGAATAATATCATTTTAATTTGAAATATATTTGAGAATTTTGTAGTGGATTAAGAGCTACGTTTTAACCAGCAATGTAGAAGGTAATAGCGACCAAAAAAGCTTAGTAATTGTTTTTAGTTTATTCATTCTCAATTTATCTCAACCCATTATCTACAAGCCAATTCCTTATGTTTTAGCCACCCTTAAACCTTCCCAAAACCGAAACTTTGCAGCCTTAGTTACGGGCCTTAAACCCATCTAAGCCCAAGCCAAAATACTATGCAAGTAAATCTAATTTATTCGCTTGTCGATATTGTATATCAATCGATATATTTATAACTATTATAAGTACATATAACATTATTTATTTCTCAAATCATATTCAAATTTTATAATTAATATTTCATAAATATTGATTAATCTAATTAATTTATAATAATTATAAATTATTGAAATTGTTCGATCATAAATGAATTCATCATTTCGACTGTTATTTAATTATTATATTCTATCATTCCACTACGAGATTCTGTTTTGTTTTTCCTTTCTCTGTTTTATTATTTATCCCATTGACAATCCTCCCTTTTGAATGGTTTGAACTAGAGATCTGTGGTTTATTGTCGATTTAAACAGTCCAAAAAGGTGGGTCGTTATAGCAGTAAGAAGGACGATATCCTCCGCAACTCATAGTTGATGAAAATCGGTGCAAGATCGAGATGAGAAAAGACCCTAAAATCACTCAATAGATCAACAAGAGATTAATGAGATATAAGGATAAGGGTAAGATATCTTCTCGGATGAGAAAAAATAACACCAACACCATATCATTATTTCTAGTAAAGTAATATCGCAAGGTATATAAACAAATGAGTATCCTAAGAGGATATCTCGAAAGAAGCAAGAACAACAATATCAATTAAATTTAATTAATCGCCTCATTTCCTTAGTAGACATCCTCGTAGGAGGATAACTGAAAGGCTAAAACCAGAAATGAGGCCAACACAAAGCTCGATTGCCCGATTGGGTAGCAAGCTCAAAACGGACTCACATATATCTACAAAAGCACAAAAACAAGTATTCAAGATATGTCATCACCACCTCGAAACTCAAGAATGAATAAAGATACTTTGGAATTATCATCAATATTCCGAAGAACAAGAGGCAACAAATCAGCTGAATTAGGAAGCCTAAAATATAAGATCCATACAGAACGTAGGATTGGCTTCCCAAAATCATTCCAAACTCAAGATAGTAAATAGCATGCAAATTCACACGAAAAGAAAAACTATCATGAACAATCTCAAAATTTTCATACATCATGCCAAGTATTGCGGATCCCCTCATGAGGATTTGCAATCCTCAAAGAAATAAGAAGAAAAGAAACATCCAACAGTATCAACAAGCTCCTTCGATACGAATGTGTATCAAGCACCCGTATCGAAGAGAACTAGAATAAATAATCACGATAAGGATTATTCTTAGGATGAGATATCAATAATTCAATTATGGAATATTACATCATTAAATATATTCCTTGACATATTTCCAACTTATATCTATTAGAAGGACACACATAGGTTTAGGACACAATGATTGGGGAATTTGTAACACTTGTACTACACTTCCACGACCGTAATATATGTTCTGTTCTATGTTTATCATATTTTGTTCCGAACTTAGCTCTAATACCAAGCTATGACGCCTCACCTCGAGACCCATATTAACAAAGAGTATAACTGGATAATACTGTCTGCTAATGTGGAGAATAGGGCTGTGTCGGAGCGATCATCCACAGCTTTGTCTTAAACATCCATTAAATACATCGATTTGGTGCTCCATTTTTTTGTCCATCCCAAGTGGATCAACATATTTAATAAGTGTTTAACACAAAACTACATGTGCCTAATGGATCTATCAGAACAAAATATAACAACTAAATGTATAACACATCACAGAATAATAAACAGAAATATATATATAGACACACACACATATACCCCGGTACATTACAGTACGATACAAAATGATACATCATAAGTGGTTTGAAGACCACACTATATACAACGAGTAAAAAATATACATATCAAAGTCAAACAAAAGGCTACAACAACAAAAGATGATAAATAGATATCCAAGCGGGAGCACCAAAGCAAAGGTAAGTCCAAAAGCTATCTAACCTGAAACAACTAGGTCTGACCCGAGTATAAAATACATGGGCTAGTCTGGCTAAAACATCAGTTTAGTAAAATAAATGATAATATGAATCATAAGGTAAAGGGTAGAGAATCCTCTCGAATGAGAAGAACCCATGATAAGAGCATGTCACTACTTCAATGAGGTAATTCTAAGTGTCCGTCCTCGAAAGAGATAGACCCATCAATAAACACTACTAAGTACAAAAAATGCCTCATATCATCGGCTTTATTCATTAGCTATATAATAGCTAAGTTAAGCAACAACAAATCAATTATTCACAAATATACGCCTCATCTCATTGGCACATACAAATCTCAAATAGGCCAAAGAATGGCGATATGAATCACAATATAAATTGAACTCAACTGAGAGTTCAAAACTCCGAATGTAACCACCATATAGTCAATACTATAACACTCAGGCTAAATAGATAACTCAACAAAGGCGACTATGGTGAAAACATTTATAAATCATCAAAATTCTAGAAATCGTCATAAGAAAATCAAGAAAACATCAATATAAGAAATAGGACCCAACAGTCCAATAAAAGCCCAATAGCTAAATGCGTATAGGACCCAATAGTCCAGTAAAAGCCCAACATCTATAAATAATTAGGACATCCAATACATGACCCAACAGTCTGCCAAGTACTTATGCACAAGAGACCCAACAGTCTATATAGGACCCAACAGTCCGTGGACAGCCCAACAACTGTATATATGCACATAGGACATAGCAGTTCACAAGCGACCTAACAGTCTAAGTACTGGAAATCACTTATGAATGTGTCACAAACTCCCAGAGAGGAACTCGAAAAGTGGTAACAGTGCATACTATACTACACGTTCTCACTTAACGGTTTCCTAACCGCTAGTCAATGCCACACTAGAAAGCAGTAAAAATATTTGCCCCATCTCATCGGCAAATACGACCCGAAGGTCAAAACATTCAGACGGACAAGTCAGGAATTAACCGATAAATTAAACGCATATGTCTCATACCGCGAGTTTTTACTAAACCGTTTAATTCCCCTTCTCATACGCTCGAGTAGTGCAAAAACGTGTATTTTTATATAGAAAAAAATTTGTTTGAGAAAACTAGCTTTTGAAAACAATTTTCGAAATCGTTTTGGAAAACAAATCTTTGAAATTATCTTATTATAGAGAATATATAATTTTAATAGGTTTAAAATAATTATTGATATTATAAAATATTAAGAAAAATCTTCCGAAAACGCTTTAGAAAGCATATGCAAAGAAATAACAAAAAAATAAACAAAAATTCAATGAAATTATTCATAAAATCATCATACGAAAATCTTCTAAAAACTCACCAATCCGAAATACGGATAAGTGGTAATATTGGCTCTTTCATCTTAGGATCGAGTCAAAGAAATCAGGGGTTTCCAATTCAGCCATGGGGAAATCAAATTTTCCTCAAACAACAGCAAATAAGATCTCTACAACAGTTTTAATGGGCAGACCACCTGATAAAAATTATTCATCTCATATCAGAAAGCCATTAGGAGTCAACATTGATGAAGAAGGTTTACAAACCATTCGATCTAGATCTCGGAGGAGGAGAGAGATCAAGAATAGACAGGAGTTGCCACCGGCCATGAATTCTAGTTTTACAAGAGGTAAAGAAACGCAAGTTCTGGAAAATCGCAAAACTTATCAAGAAATTCAAAAACCGGTAGCCTTCTCACTGAATAAAGAGCAAGGTCTGAAATCATGGGCAGACATAGTGGCGGCCGAGTCAGATGATCCACTAGAGGAAGAATGTAATCTTGAAGCAATAGCTCCAATTGTGATCAATAACAAGAAGTATGGAGTGATTAAAGAATCTGTATGTAAAAGAACTAGAGATTGCTGGAACAATTCTGTTCTTGTTTATGTGGTAAGTTCCAAACCATACTACTTGTTTTTTAAATCTTACATTCAACGTGTGTGGAACCCAACTGTGCCTTTTGAAGTATTTACGAGAGAGAACGGTTTCTTCCTCGTCAAATTTGAGATTCAGAAAGATGTTGAAACAGTGTTGAAAAATGGACCATATTTCTATAATGGCAAGCTCATCATCATGGAAAGATGGTCTGAGTCATTAAAACTAGATAGAGATCTTTTAACAATGATGCCAGTTTGGGTAAAATTACCCAATATGAATCTTAGGCTATGGGACAAAGAGGCTTTCAGTGTCATGGCTAGTTTAATCGGCAAACCCATAAAAATGGATGCAGCAACCACTTTGAAAACGAGATTGAATTTTGCTCGTCTTCTGATAGAAGTTGCTACAGAAGATGAACTCCCAAATGAAATTACTATTACAATGTACAATGGAGAAAATATAACACGGAAGGTGGAATACGAATGGATACCACCAAAATGTAATGCATGTAAATGTTTTGGGCATGTTAGGGAGCAATGCAATTCAAAAAAAGTTTGGGTCCCGAAAGAAAATATTCAAGAACATCATGATAATAATCTTCAAGAAATGGGTGATACAGCAATGTTAGTCAGCAATGTTAATATTGAAAATGTTAGTTTTGGTGCATCTAATAGTAATGAAAAGCGGATCATCCTAAAAGGAGTCATCTCCAATCAAGAAATGATTCTCACTGATCAAGATAACCAGATCATTGCAGAGGGAGTTCATCATATAGAAAAATCAAAAAAGAACAGTTTGAAAAGTAGTCAAACAAAAGAAAAGGAGGGAGAGGCAAACATAATGGTCTTAGACTTTGGAACCCCTCCAGCTCCAGAATGTTGTTTAATTACAGACAATATTGGCAATGCAGATATTGATAATATTTTACATAATGCTAATCTCTCCAAAACTATGTCAATAGAGGTCGATCCTCCACCAGAGAAGGCTGCAGAGACTAAGGAGATTATCAAACCTGGCTCAGCCTTGCCTCGCTCATCTCCTGAATTTGATATCTCCTTAATCCAAATTCCAGAACCAATGAACATGGGAAGTAATGATAGAGTTCTGCCTCAAATATCTGAGCAATTTGATATTGCTCAACTGCACATTCCAAAGAAAAACAACAGAGGTAAGAATAAAGAAAAATATGATTTTAAGCAGAAATATATCTCTAGCAATCTAGAATGGACAGAAATGTCAACCAGATTAAAGACAAAGAGTAATGAGTGTAAGAGGAAAGGTAAGAGTGCCAATGTGACAGGTACAATTTAAACCCCTCTTTCTTTTATATTATCTCATTATGAAGCTTTTTGCATGGAATGTTAGGGGGATGAATTCCCCTGCTAAGCAGGTTAATATTTTACAAATGATTAGGATTTATAAACCCACTATTATTGCTCTTATTGAAAATAAAATGAATAATGATAGTATGGATAAATTTGGTATGACACTAGATAGAAATTGGAGGTATATTAATAATAATGACTGTGGTTGTAAGGGTAGAATCATGTTAATCTGGGACTCTAACATTTGGTCTATAGATAATATTACCAAAGATCTGCAGTTTATAGATAGAAGATTTAAAAATATAGGTGGATGTACAATTTAAGTCACTTGTATTTATTGTAATAATTTTGAAAGTCAGAGAAATGGGCTATGGTGTAGACTTAAAGCTATAAATCAGATCATTGATTTTCCTTGGATTATAATGGGGGATTTTAATACAGTTCTTCATTCTTATGAAAAATTTAGGGGTAGTCATATACCCCAAAGTAAACTCGATAGAATTAATAAATTTATGGTAGAAACTGGTTTAATAGAAGCCAGTGTCTCTGGAAATAAATTTACTTGGAAATCTGGGATGAAAAAAAATATCCACTGCAAACTTGATAGGGTGCTAATTAATAATGAATTTAACTTTTCCAAATTTCAAATGTAGTACCCTAGAACAGAATGCAAGTGATCATACTCCTATTTTCATAAAGCTCCTAAATGAGATGGATAATTCTGATAATAAAAATATGGCTTTTAGATTCAAAAATGGTTGGATTTGTGATGATAAATATGATGATTTATTTAAAGAATGCCTTAATTTCTCCTGTGAGGGTAATAAGCGGTTTCAGTTTAGTATGTTTCTGAAACATACTAAACATAACCTAAAAATCTGGAATAAAACTAAATTTCACGATAAAAACATTCTTAATAATTTGAAGGCAAAAGGAAAATCTCTTCAAGATCTTGTTGATAAAAATCCTAAGGATTTAAATTCTGTTAAATTATTTTTTGAGAATCAGCAAAATCTATCTAAAGAAATGTATATTAACTCTGTCAATGCCAAACAAAAAGCTAAAGTAGACTGGCTTACTTTGGGGGATGACTGCACCAAATTTTTTCATGCTAAGATGTCTACTAGAAAACATGTTAATAATATTGGAAATATCATTGACAGATCTGGCAAGGCTACCAATTCCTATACCTCTTTTGTTGAAGATGCTTTGAAATTTTATAATGATCTCTACTTTTTTGAGAATCAAAATTATAATTTTCCAAAAATTATTTGTAAACATAAGCTGAACAATGTGGCAGAAATAATTCTTCTTGCCCCTGTGTTAGAAACTGATATTAAAGCAATAATTTTTAATGCTGGGGATAATAAAAGCCCTGGCCCAGATGGTTTTAATGCTAAATTCTATAAAAAAACATTGGGACAGCTTGAAAGGTCAGGTGGTTGATGTAGTTAATGAATTTTTTGAAAAAGGTAAACTTCTAAAAAGTTTACATCATACTTTTATTACTTTAATCCCAAAAAATAAAAATCCATCTTGCATAGGAGACTATAGACCTATTTCTTATTGTAATGTTATTTATAAGATCATTGCAAGTGTTCTCAGCAATAGGATAAAGGTGTTTCTACCCTTTCTAATTTCAGAAAATCAAAGTGCTTTTGTTCCTGGCAGATTGATATATGAAAATTCTATGCTAGCTCATGAGATGGTTAGGAATTTGAACACTAAAAGTGGAGAAAATATGCGCCTCAAAATATATTTACAAAAGGCGTATGATAAAGTAAATAGACAATTCATATACCATATGATGCTGAGTTTGGGTTTTCCCATTAAATTTTGTGATTTAATATATGAATGTATTAGTACCCCCACTTTTTCTATCTTAATTCAAGGTAAACCTATGGGTTTTTTCAAAAGTAATAGGGGTATACGTCAAGGTGACCCATTATCACCCTATCTCTTCACTATTGTAATGGAATATTTCTCTATTCTGACAGAGATAGAATTGTTAAAAGGTCAGATTTCTCCTATTAATAGAGTTCAACCTACTATTTCTCACCTAATATATGCTAATAACTTAATGATCTTTACAAAAGCAAATGAACAGAATGGCTATGCTATTTCTCAAATTCTCAGGAACTTGCATAAGTATGCTGGTTTGCAGGTGATTGAACTTAAAAGCAAAGCATATTTTAGTAAAGGCAGTAAGCATAAAATTAATATGTTAAACATTCTACATGTTTCTGAGGGTGAGCTTCTTATTAAATATTTAGGTTTACCTCTTTCAGTTAATCAAATAAAAGATAAGGATTGCTCCATGCTTATTGAGAAAATACAAGATAGAATGGAGACCTGGTCATGTAAACTCCTTTCCATAGCAGGAAGAATGGAGCTGATTAAAACTGTTATCTATGCCATTATTTTATATTGGCTCTAAACATTTAATATCCCATTGCATCTATTAAAAAATTAGAAAGTAGATGTGCTGATTTCCTGTGGAAAGGGGGGTATCATAAAATCAGTTGGGAAAATATTTGTAAACCCAAATCAGAGGGGGGGGGGTATGGGTATCAGAAATTTAAATGATTTAAGTATTACATGCCATTTAAAAATGTTTTGGAGATTTTTGAGTTCTGACTCATTATGGGCTAAATGAATGAAGGGCAAGTACCTCAAGAAAGGTAATTTGTGGAACATTATACCTAAAGATAACCAATATAATGCTTGGAAACAGATATTAAAATGTAGAAGCATTGGTAAACCTCTTTTACAGTGGATTTTTAAATCTGGAAATAACACCAATTTTTGGTTTGACCCATGGTTTCAGCATGATTCTTTTGTCAATAGAATTGGATGGGACAATCTAGTTATCTTTGGTGATGCTAATGCAAATGTTTCTATGATTATTAAAGATAATATATGGCATCCCCATCTGCATCCCATTACTAATCCACATAAGAATATTATCAGAAATATTCCTATTAACCCTGATGCTGAAAACGACTACTTGGAATGGTTTGCCAACTATAAAGGGAAGTTTTCTTTCAAAAAAACCTGGGAGTATATTAGAAATAAACAGGTTACTGTAGATTGGTATCATTGCATCTGGAACAAAGTGAAAAATCCCAAGATGGAAATTTGTTCATACTTTGCTATAAGCAACAGGTTACCTATTTGGGATAAAATCAAAAAATGGGACAAAAAGTCTAAATCACTTTGTTCTTTATGCAACAGTGAAGATGAGAATATTAATCATCTATTTTTTGAATGCATATATTCCTACTATATCTGGAATTTTATTCAAACAACACTGAAAATTAAGAACAATGGGCATATGGATATTAAGCAGGCAGTGCAGCATATCAATAGTAATTTCAGGGGCAGTTCGTTAGAGAAAGACTTTGCAACTATTCTTCTTACTTCTGCTATTTATCACATTTGGAAAGAAAGAAATAATCGAATTCACAACAATGCTAAACTTACTAAAGAGCAAAGATGGTTACTGATAGAATCAGACAGTAGAATCACTCATCAAAAATCAAAGAAAAAAGTTAAAATTCAAACCAAATACTCCCTCCTTGCTGAGCAGTGGAATAGAGAAGCGGGCAACAAGCATATGGAATGCTATTTGCAGAACTCGAAAGGCAATTCGAACACGTTGAAGCTTCACCAGATTAATTCTGATAAAGCTGACAACTTTCGCTCTTCCAAAGCTCAAAACACTATTTCCTGGAACGACTCTGCATTTTCAGGCAATTGCGAGCTCAGATCTTACAATCAAAGTGATTTCAACAACACTAATCACAACAGTGTTCTGGCTGAGAAGAGAAATGATTTTATGAGCACGTTATCTTTCTAGGAAAGAGGGGAAAGAGCGGAGCTAAATAATATGGTTGAAGCGTTCGTGCTTCCGCCATTTTTGTGGTTTTGGGGTTTTCTTTTAGGGTTTGCTTCTGTCGGCGGGAACCCTTGTGTTTTTTGATTTGTGGTTTGTGTTCGGGTAATTACCCTATTTGTATATTCTTTTGATTGGGCCTTGGGCTTGTAACGTATTTCAAAAAAAAAAATCTTAGGATCAAGTCGATTAAAAACAACATCGAAAGAAATCCATGTAAAACAATTTAGAAATTTTCAGTAGGAGCAATACACGCTCCGATTCAAATTTTCAGGCAAATTTTCAACTAATTACAGATGTCTAAAAGCCTTTAATTTTGCTGGCATAGAGTTCAACAACTCTACTTTAAATAGAAGAAGGAACGGATATAATCAAATAAGAAATGAGAGAGCTCACAAAGTTGGACTCGCAACCAGATTTTACCGTAAATGACTGGAGCAAAACATGCTGTGATTCAAAGTTGCAGGCAAATTTTTAACTAGTTACAAAGGCTAAAAGCTTGAAATTTTATAGGCATAGAGTTCAACAGCTCCACTTTAAGTAAAAAAAGAATGGATACAATCGGATAAGAAACGGAATAGATATAATATCACAAAGTTGAACTCACAGCCAGATTATACCGTAAATGGCTGGAGCAAAACATGCTCTAATTCGAAGTTTGACAGCATGTTTTTATAGACTACAGAGATCGAAATGATCTGAAATTTGACATGCATAAGTTCAATAACTATACTTTAGCTGAAAAAAGAATTACGCAATTTGAACAAGATATGAGAAAATTACGATGTTTGAATATCCAAACAACACAGCAAAAACACAGTTGGAATAAAGTTTGGAAGCATATTTCTACCTCCTGCGTTTTAATTTCGTATTTTAATTTCACTAAGACAATCGGCGATAATTGTTCCTCGATGAGAATTGTTCCTCGATGAGCTTCCACACTCCCTTCAAACTCTCCTAAAAGGCTGAAAACCTTCTAATTGCTATTACCAAATTCTCAGAAATTCCTCCCCCCAAATTTCTCCTCTCCCAAAAAAGTTCCTCCGTATTTTAAATTTGATCATGTTCGCTTTCACTCATCTTCAATTCACCCCTGCCGATTGCTTTTCCGGTCGATACTTCCCGAGCCAGTCCCAACGCAAGTGAAATTAGTATCCTTTTGAACTAGAATTCTTCATTTAACAGTGGAGTGGAAGGAAATGATAGGTTAGATAGGGAACTCGTGACTCCATGGTTTAAGATACCGTAAAAACTTACAAGACCATGCTTGATATTCTACACAATAACTCTAAGCTGGAAGCACGTATGCTGTAAGTTACTTCTATTTTTACAACTGGACACGTGAAAAGGAATTATAACTTGTTGGGATCAGTAGACCAGTCATGGTTGGAAAGTGAAACTTGAGATTGAAATTCGACCAAGAATTTAGTTGTAACTCTTTGTTTAGATAAAGATAATGTTCCACCTTTTATTTTATTTTTACTAAAGCCTGAACTAGTACAGAAATAGATCTTGAATATTATTCAGTCTTTCTTTGTATATTTTGGCTCTACTTATGTGGGATATTTAAAGGTTAACTGTCCTATGTAAGAAACTTATAATTTTGTATATATAATATTATGACCACTATATTTCCTCTATAAGCCCATTTATATGATTTGTGTTGCATTGTTGCTGAAAGTACAGTCTGTTTCATACCTCAGTCTCATATGGAACTAAATGATATTTCAACCGAAGGCTGAGTTCTTGGAGAACTCCTTAAGTTAAACGAAATATGAAAGAAAACATTGCACAAATTTTTATGTGTTGCATAATAATTGAATATTCAGTGAAACATTAATACCCGAATGGGTAATGTTGTGTTCTTCCGGTGTAGTTCCCATAAGATCAATTCCTCTGACCAATATTTGTATTTATTTTAGAGTCAACGTGAAAAGGCACTTAAAAGGTTTATTTGCATATGTCTCAGCTTGTTAGTTCTTTATAATCATGGCATCCAAAATAATGCATGGCTTGGAAACCTAAATACAAGAACAACCCAAGTTATATTACAGGCTCAACTGTATGTAATGTTTTGATTCTTCTAATCTACTTACTTTTTTATTTATTTATCCACCTCCCTAAAATGGTGATTATGTTATCACTTAACATACTACATAATTTTGTTTGAAGATTGTCCTTTGTGAAATTAGATCTTTTGGTCAAGGGTTTATATCAATTTTTCCCATAATATGCAGACAACGCACCCTAAATGCAAGTTATGCTCTTAAATTATCATATTGTATTGCATGTAGTCTACCTTGATGACCTTAATAAGATCGTTCTTTTAATTTTTCACTTTTAATTGACTTAACATATGCAAAATAAAAAGTTATTAATCACTCCATGTAATTTCTTGGAACAAGCATTAGTTAGTTATAGTACCTATTGGTTGTTATTTGGATCTTCACAATACTTCATCCCTCAAAGAACGCATTGCCGAGTTTGGATATATTAATTATCACAATTTTTAAAATGAAAAACAATCACATGTTAACATATATTTAACTAAAAACTTCCAGAGCATCACTAATTTTAAGGTAAAATATATTGGTATTAAAAAATAAATCAAGTTTGACATTTTATAAACGTTGTTCTCATTACTGCATGTAAGTAATCAACATTGTCAGTGCATTATAAGTTATGGAAGAACTTTGAATATAACAGTATATAACTATGTCTTTGCAAACTTCAATTTATTACTAATTTTGCCTATAAATCATAGAACAAACCAACCACATGTGTTTCGTTTAAGCAACTATTTCTGCAATATGTAGCTCACAGCTGTTCAATATAGCAAAATGGCTTTCAAAACATTTATTTTATCAAAATAGGTGCGTATGAAAATAAATTATAACTTCGCTTATGATTGGTCAATTTTTTCTCTCTTCATATTTGATAGTCTGCTTAGTTGATAATTCTTCAGATCAAGGTTTTGTTTCCAATTCGTTTAGTTTCAATAATTTTAGTTTGCATGCATTCCCTTTCACTATTATTTGTGTTATAACCAAATTCTAATAAAGTTAGAATAACGCAAAATGTCTACTGAATAAATTGTTGGAATTCCTTAACAAATTAAGTGAATGAAATATACAAAGTCCCACATCGTCAAATTATTGAAGCTATATTGGTTTATATATGGCTTTCTCATGAGGAGGTTGGGGTACTGGGGCTCCCAAATGTATGCTTCATTGTGAGGAGGGAGATCATGTATCTCCACCACATGCGCGCCCGCCGCCGCCGTCTGTCGGGTACGGGTTCTAAAATGACTATTCTTTTTGTTAGGCCATCGTTTAACAGTTTTGGGCTTCGGCTGAAACTGGGCTGGGCCTGTAATTTAAAGAGAAGCGGACGGGTGAAGACGGACGCGATTGTTCATAAAGCGGACTGAAGTGGCGCGGGCCATTGGATGCGAACAGAAGCGGGTGCGAGAAGCAGACGCGGGCGAATGGATGCGGCATGAGCGGGTGCGACCCTATTGAAGTGGCGCGGGCAGCAGGAGGATGCGACTATACGAAGTGGTATGGACGCAACTGTTTGAGCGAACGGGTGCAGACACGACCGTTCGGAAGAGATACAGACCAACTACAAATAAGAAGGAAATCTGATCACTTTACTTACTCGTTTTTTTTCTTCAGAATCCTAATCTTCTTCTTCTCTTTTGCTACCATACTCTAAATCACAGAGTGATATACTCATTACAATCTCGAGCAGAATACGTCTGTTGTATCTTGGGAGAATTTTGAAATAAAATTCTTAAGGAAATCGTTACGACGAGCCTCAGACATAATCCAGTTAGAATTCTAGTCTGTTTGTATATTTATATACATTATTCTATATTCTATCCGTTATTCTGGTTATACTATTTATTCAAAATAGTATAACGCTGTTGTTGTAGCCTATTTACAACATTCATATTGTTATAATAATTAATACAGAATTCTAGTGTAGTGGAAATCTGAGTTATAAACTTGTACGACGAGTTTATAATTGATTATTCTCTGTTTTGGTATACTAGACGTATAACATCTTAAGAATTTTTCTGTTTTCTTACTAAAACAGAGATGACAACAGTAGAATTTTCAAAAAATACTACTCACAGTAGAATTTCTACTCACAACAGTAGAAATGTTGTTTTATCTCACCATACTTGGTCTGCAAAAGTACCTCGAGGAGGAGGAACCGATTCCTGCACTAGGCAAGGAAACAGAGGTGAATATTTGGAAGCATTCCGATTTTTTATGCAGATACTATATTCTGAATTATATCAGCCTTTAAAGACATTAAAAGAACTCTGTAATGCACTTACCACAAAGTATAAGACGCAGAATATCAGTCTTAAGAAATTCATTGTAGACAAATTCATGGACTACAACATGGTTGACTCCAAATCGATGACTGCTCAACTGCATGAATTGCAAATCATCATTCATGAACTCGAAGCGGAAGGTCATATGGTTGGAGAATCTTTTTTGGTTGAAGCCATCACGGGGAAACTACCGCCGTCATGGAGAGATTACCGCAATTAGCTAAAGCATAAAAAGAAGGAAATCTCTTTACAGGATCTCATAGTCCGATTGAAAATTGAAGCAGATAACCGTGGAATAACAAAACAAAGCGATGAGGCATTTGTGGCTGAAGGGTCAAAGACCAATAACAAAAAGAGGAATTTCCAGAAGAAAAGGAAAGCTCCTGAAAACAAATCCAAAGACAACAAACAAACCAAAAAGTTTAACGGTGAATATTGGGTTTGTGGCAAAATGGGACGCGCCGCTAGAGATTGCAGACACAAGAAGGAACGCAACTCAGAGGCGAATATAGTTGACAACATGGAAATGGACGAGTCCGATTTCTCAGCATGATGGCCTATTTAAGGCAAATGTAGACGTTGTTGGCAATAAAACTATGTATTATGATTGTGCTGTTAGTAAAATTAAAGTTTCTTATGTTCTTGAACATGATATTTTACTATGGCATGATAGATTAGGATACATAAATTTCCCAAAATTGATGAATACAAAACTGAGGTAGAAAATTAGTTAAATAGAAAGATCAAGATATTGAGCCATATTCGCCACAATTAAAATGGTTACAATTCCATATGAGATATGGAAAGGACACAAACCAAGCTTTAAATACCTCAAAGTGCGGGGGTGCTTGGCAAAAGTTCCAGTTCCGCCTCCCAAGAGAGTCAAACTTGGACCAAAAACAGTAGATTGTTATTATCTTGGGCCAACCCAAAATAGTAGTGCCTACAGATTTTCGGTATTCAAATCTGATATAACTGATATTCATGTAAATACAATCATGGAATCAAGAGATGCCTCATTCTTTGAAGATGTGTTTCCGCACAAAAGGAATTAAGGAAATAATGTCCCAAAAAGGACAATGGAAGGATCAAACGATTCGCATGAAGATGAAACTCATCACGAAATTGAGGATGTTGAACCAAGAAGAAGCGTAAGGGATAGAACTTCCAAAACATTTGGTTTGGACTTTTTTACATATGTATTAGAGCATGAACCTCAACGTACAAGGAAGCAATGTCATCTTCTGAATCCTCATGTTGGAAAGAAGCAATCCAAACCGAGATTGATTCAATTCTAAGTAATAAAACTTGGGAAATTGTTGATATTCCACCAGGAATAAAACCAATTGGCTACAAATGTATTTTCAAGAAGAAAATGAAAGCAGATGGCTCTATCGACAAGTATAAATCTAGATTAGTAGCCAAAGGATATCGTCAAAAAGAAGGAGTAGACTTTTTTTATACATATTAGCCAGTAACACGAATAACCTCTATAAGAATGCTAATAGCAATTACATCCATCTATAATCTAGAGATTCATCAGATGGATGTAAAAACAGCATTCTTAAATGGAAATCTCGATGAGGAGATTTACATGGAGCAACCTAAGGGATTTATTTCCAAAGGAAATGAAAACGAAGTCTGTAGATTAGTCAAATCATTATACAGACTAAAAAAAGCTCCAAAGCAATGGCACGTAAAATTTGATAGTGTCATGATGAGAAATGGTTTTCGTATAAATGAATGTGAAAAATGTGTTTATTATAAACAACTTGGATAATCATATGTGATGATCTGTCTATATGTGGACGATATGCTAATATTCGGTCCAAATCCTCAGGTAATTGAGACCATAAAGAAAATGTTGATCAACAATTTCGATATGAAAGACTTAGGAGTTGCGGACGTTATTTTGGGAATCAAAATAATAAGAACACCTAATGGAATTGAACTATCTCAGTCACACTATGTAGACAAAGTGATTGAAAAATTCCAAGAATATGGAATTAAAGGAGTGAGGACACATTTAATCCATCGGAAGTACTGCAAAAAACACTGATGAGAGTGTAATGCAACTGGAATACTCTCGTGTAATAGGATGCTTACTGTATCTGATGAATTGCACCAGACCCGATATTTCTTACGCGGTAAGTCGATTAAGCAGGTATACAAGCAATCCAGGAAAGGAACACTGGAAAGCACTAATGAGAGTGATTGGATATTTATAAAATACCACTACCTATTCCTTACATTATGGAAAATGTCCTGCCGTTTTAGAAGGATATAGTGATGCAAACTGGATTGCAGACTCAGAGGAATCAAAATCAACAAGTGGTTATGTCTTTACCCTAGCAGGGGCAGCAGTGTCATGGAAATCTACTAAACAGACATGCATAGCTCGATTCATTGCATTAGATAAAGCAGGCGAAGAAGCAGAATGGCTTCGTCACTTTTTAGAAGATATTCCATTTTGGCCTAAACCTGTACCATCCATATGTATACACTGTGATAACCAAGCTGCGCTAAGTAAAGCGCACAACTTTGTGTATAATGGAAAGTCACGACATATTCGTCGACGCCATAACACAATTAGGCAGTTACTCTCAAATGGAACAATTTCCATACATTATGTGAGAACAAATGATAACCTAGAGGATCCATTTACTAAAGGTTTATCAAGAGAGAAAATTGACTGCGCATCGAGGGGAATGGGTTTAAAAGCCTAAACCACAAAAAGTTATCTTATACGGAAACCTATCCTAGCGACTGGAGATCCCATGGACTAGGATCAATAGGCAAACCAGTTCTGAGTAACTCAAGACGTAATGCATTTGCGTGGACATAGTCCAACTCCATTCCTATGGTGCACAACATAAATGCATGCCTACAGAAGTATGTAAAGGTTAAAACTATGTTTTTTTAATGATGACCATATCTTGGAAATAACAAGTGGGGTATATGTAGGATACTCTTAATGGTTGCGATCACCTATGTTAGTGTGAGCTGGGTCGGCTCTATGAGAATATTAAAAGGCTTTTATTCTCTAAAACACTCGCAGAACCAAAAATTGTTCAAGACCAAAATGAACACAACCAAGAGATTAGATGAGAAGGGAATCAATGCTTCGTAAAACTTATTGTCTGGATATACAATAAAGGCCGACGGTTCAAGATAAAATAATTCACCGATTAGCCAAGTAGATCCGATAAGTTTTAACTAGGGAAAGTTCAAAATGAAATATCTACTTATCCACGATAAAGCATTATTCCATATATACTCTGTGATATTTCGCTTTGTGTGGGGGATATGTATATTATCATTTATGTGGGGGATTGTTGGAATTCCTTAACAAATTAAGTGAATGAAATATACAAAGTCCCACATCGCCAAATTATTGAAGCTATATTGGTTTATATATGGCTTTCTCATGAGGAGGTTGGGGGCCTGGGGCTCCCAAATGTATGCTTCGTTGTGAGGAGGGAGATCATACATCTCCACCACACGCGCGCGCCGCCGCCATCCGTCCGACCGACCGAACCGAACTGGGCCGGGCCGGGCTCGGGTACGGGTACGGGTCTAAAATGACCCATCGTTTAACAGTTTTGGGCTTCGGCTGAAACTGGGATGGGCCTGTAATTCAAAGAGAAGCGGACGGGTGAAGACGGACGCAACTGTTCATAAAGCGGACTGAAGTGGCGCGGGCCGTTGGATGTGAAAAGAAGCGGGCGCGAGAAGCAGACGCGGGCGAATGGATGCGGCATGAGCGGGTGCGACCCGATTGAAGTGGCGCGGCCAGCAGGCGGATGCGACTGTACGAAGTGGTACGGACGCTACTGTTTGAGCAAACGGGTGTAGACACGACCGTTCGGAAGAGATACGGACCAACTATAAATAAAAAGGAAAACTGATCACTTTACTTACTCGTTTTTTTTCTTCAGAATCCTAATCTTCTTCTTCTCTTCTGCTACCATACTCTAAATCACAGTGTGATATACTCATTACAATCTCGAGCAGAATATGTCTGTTGTATCTTGGGAGAATTTTGAAATAAAATTCTTAAGGAAATCGTTACGACGAGCCTCAGACATAATCCGGTTAGAATCCTAGTCTGTTTGTATATTTATATACATTATTCTATATTCTATCTGTTATCCTGGTTATACTATTTATTCAAAATAGTATAACGCTGTTGTTGTAGCCTATTTACAACATTCATATTGTTATAATAATTAATACAGAATTCCAGTGTAGTGGAAATCTGAGTTATAAACTTGTGCGACGAGTTTATAATTGATTATTCTCTGTTTTGGTATACTAGACGTATAACATAAATGACTGCACATCGAGCTTTCCAATTTTGAAAGTGGTACAAAATGAATTTCGAAGAGTATGTGAGATCATAAAAACCCATCTTACCAAGTTAGACAAATAGAAAAATCAAAGAGATGGGACTGATCTAATAGCTACTTTACTTGGAAACTTTAGTAGAACAACTTAAAGTAGCAATAGTATGGCTCTATGATGAGTTTGTGGATTGTCATCCCTCTTTTTTTCTTCATCACTAACTGTTTTTTTCCATTTACCATTGTTTTTTTGTTACTTTGTCCACCCTTGATCAAATTTTTGTTAACGGTTCTTCATTAGGAAGCAATCCACTCTATGGAGGATAATCATAATTTAATGAATATGGTAAAGAAGAACCCAAAGCCATTGATGATTACACTGTATTATGCTAAGATTATCGTGATATTTTGGGTCGTGGACTGTCACCTTTACCAGGCATATGCCTAGCTTAAGCGCTTTACTTTGTAGAAAAGTTATTATAAGAACATGACATAGAAGAATTTGCAATTGCTGGCATTGTATCTTTTGTTGGCTGCACTTTAAATGGTTCCTTACGACCATAAGCATAGAATTTCACATTCAGAACTTGAAATCAAGAAATAGTGTATTTTAAGGATGACTATTTTCGTTGAGTTTGCTCCTAATAGCAGGGAGATGGTTAGCTTTTCTTGAGAATTCACATTTGTATCGGTGCTGCATTTTAAACCTTACATATATAGTTTTATGTATTGAGTCATATTATAAGAAAAATGTGGTAACATAATATAAAAATGACAATGTATGCTATCATGTACTACTATTTTATATATACGATGCACTTTTGTCACATATCAACAAGATTTTCTTAGTAATAAAGTGGAAGGGGCTATGCTTCTCATTGGAATACTGACGCCGCCCTTTATAATTCTACATGAATATTTGAGCAAATGACTATAGATAACATTGGACATTTCTAAAGAATATGTATGCTAAATGTTGAATAAGAAAATGAAAAACAATAGTAACACCGAGAGAATCTAGAAGCAAGATTTTCAGTTTTGATCAATCTCATTTAGTCATATATGTTTTTTGACTGACTTATTGTTTGTTTTTTAATTTTCAGAGTATCTGTTAAATTGTCAATTTTAAATAAACAAAGCACATTCACAACAATAACAATATAAGCATCTTCATAATATCATTTTTTATACTGAATTATTGTGATATATGTTCGCATTGGATATGTTATTATTCAATTTAATAAATTTGGTTTGCATACAATAAAAATGCAGTGGATGCCAAATTTGCATTGGGTTTCATGCTATATGTTTGCAAAATGTGCTAATGATAATTCTATAAATCATAGTGTATTATTTTGTTCTCAGATTGCAATCTTGATAATTGATTACTACAGAAGAAGGAAAAAAAATCATATCTTAGGAACTTAGACTTCGCCTTGCCAAAAGACTAGATAGATTTGCATTTTGGTTAATATTCTTATTATTCCAGACTTCACCAGATTCATTCTCTAAGTTTAGCTTATCAGTTTTTCTTTCTTGCGTTGATGAGGGTGCCAAGGCCCTACAAATAGTACTATAAACTGAATTAATATCAAAATATAAACCGAATACTGGTTTTATAAAATTATATATGTGTGTTTGCGCATGCATCTGTGTGCGTAGCTTATCAGTTTTTTTTCTAACATTAACGGGGGCGCTAAGGTCATACAAATAGCACTTTAAACAGAATTAATATTGAAACGTAAACCGTACATTGGCTTTATATACATACATACATACATAGATATATATATATATATAAATATATATATATATATCTGCGCTTGCGTCTCCTTGGGAAAGAGAGGGGGGTTTGGGGGGAGAGGGAGGGAGCGAGAGAGGCTAATCATTGGAAGAGAGTTGAATTCCAGGGGAGATTCAATGGTTGATATCTATTGCATCACCACTTGTGTCATCTGTTTGCGTTCAAACCGATTTTCCATGCCCCCCCCCCTTTGTAGGTTCATCAAAAGATTTATTTCACAATCTAGGTTAAAGAACATCACCTTAATTATTTCACCAGACTAATTTTGGTGTAAGATGAAGGTTTTCTTGCATTCATTTTCAAAGACATTTCATATACAAAGGATGCTTTTAATCATATAAGTTGGTTGATCTTTAATAAGACCGTGTTTATATATTTTCCAAAACAATGTAAAGATAATGGTTGTTAGATTGAACAATCACAGGTGTTATTATTATTCGTTTTTTCAGGTGAAAGATTGGATCATGTAGGTAACTACCCTTCATATGTAGCTTGGAGGATTGATGCATGGTAATAGATTCTTCCTGCAACGTTTGTGAATAAATGATGATAGCTTAGGGGCAAGTGAGACTGTAACTTTGGCTAGAACAAAGAGTAGGTATTTCAGATTGAGTGGAGCACAATGATCCGGAGATCGTCTACAGGCTGTAGCTTCTGAGTGTAAGGTACCTCTACAATTGTGATGAATTTTGCTGCATTTGTATTACTTGACTTAGCATGGAGGGAGCAGGTTATCTTCTTAATTATGCTTGCTTTGTGAATTGCTTTCATCCAACTTACTAATGTTAGATATTTACTATTGTCGATGCTCCTTCTTTAATATTTTTGAGATTACTCCACTGCTTTCATTTATTTTTATCTTCAGCACCCAACTCCATTAAACCTTTCTATTATGTTGATTTTAGGTGTTTCCTACATCTTACAAACATGGCGATTCAGAGGTTCATTTTCATCAATAAATAGATAGTTTAACAAACATGTAACGGTAATTACTTCTCTCTTCTATTTATTGAATCAAATCATGACATATTTGTAATTACTAGAACCATTCATTAGATTAAGAAAATTATGGTGCAATTATTTTCATGTGCCATATGTGCTCTAAAATTAGTAAAGGTTGTCTGCTTTCTATCCTACTAATAAGGCAATGTTTATAAATTCTTGATTTTAAAATCACATTAGTATTTATCCACCATTATACTCAATAAAATATGGAAACAAAACTACAGTTTTGTAACGAATAGTTCATTATGAACTATACAAATAAAGTACATTCTTTCCTACATCACACGTTCAACTAAAAAACTTATCAATTTACGAATGTGTATGCATGGATTTTCCATTAGTTTGTGTGCGCTTGTGTGTGATATGATTTTCGCACATACGCATATCATTTTCAACACTCTATCACTAACCGATCAGTAAATTTTCTTTGATAATTTTAATTTCAATTTGCGAAAGTTGTAACTAATCTTGTTAAACATATTATTTGAAATTCATGAAAATTTATAACCTTTTTTTTAATTTACAACCAATCGGTTGGTTTTTCGAATGATGTGCTGTTTCATTAGCCAAACCGACTGTTAGGGAGGCTTGCCTAATGCAAAAGAGCCAAATAAAACTCTCTAAAGACCATTTTATTCAGATACACAATATAATTTCCCCATGAGAATCTCTTCAAAACTCGTCATCCTCTACAACTTCGATTCTACCTCTCCAAACAAGTCTCAACTCATTTTCCACTGGAAAATATCCATTCTCCTTAAAATATCTATTTTCTTCTATTTATTTCAACTCGTTTCTCAAAATAACCATGTCTAAACTCTAAACCTGAACTCATCTTTCCTAACCAACACCAATCTGACAGCACTGCATCCTTTCAATCACTAATGCCGCTTGTAGCAGCATTGCCATCACCAAAGCCATCTGCAGATCAACCCTAAATTTTTACTCCACTAATCCATTATAAAAGGTATTTAATGTTCCTATTTAGTTTTTTGATATTATTATTGACTGATTTTGATTGCAGTATATTTTACTTTTTATGACAGGGCATCAAATTATTAATTTTCACTGTTGATTTTCATTTTGTGGCAAAAACAATGGGTCCACAATGGTTCATGTGACAACCTGGAATTTTCTAGCAATATCAATTTAATAATCTGCATTAAATATTAAATTGATTTGATATATCTTTATTAATTAGATCTGAATTGATATTTTTCTTTTAATTAATATCTAATTGGTAAATTTTATCTGTTACAAATCAATTGTTTGTTTTCTATTTATAAATATATATATTTGTATACATTGTAAATAGATGAGATTTGTTTTAAAGTTCAACTAATAAATTATGTTTTGAATTCTAATATATATTTTAGTGAATTAGAAATTATGTTTTATTTAATATAAACTTTTCAAAGCTAAATAAATAAATATAGGGTTTTAAATACATAAGATAAATGTTTAAATAGTTCAAAACTTATTTTAACTTAAGTTTAAATTTAAATTTACTAACAAAAGGATTTGTTTTCTTTTCTTTTAGGATAGCTTGATTAAAATATGTATTTAAAAATGTATATGAATTTTAAATATAATTTTGTCAAACAATACATTAACATATATTATGAAATATGTAGTTTATAATAAAAAGATAAGTTAATTTATCTACCATGTCAAAGTGATAAATGTGTTTTTATAAAATAAATAAAACTAGAAACAAAAATACAAATACTTTTGTAGTTTATTTAGTTTTCAAACAACAAAACAAAAATAATAACAAGTCACATACATTTCAAAAAATAATAACAAGTCAACAATTAATCTAGAAACAAATAATTTTCAAGTTTGTAAACTAGACAAATAAAAATGCCTGTAAAGTTAAGAATAAAAGTCAAGTGACATATGTTTTAGCATGTAAGAAGTTAGAAAGCAAGAACAAAGAAAAATAAAATAATAATGCTAGTAGCTTGTAAATAAAGATTCAGACAAGTATCAAGTATAAAACAAAATAAAGTAAGAAAATCATATGCAGGCATAGGAAAGGAGAGTCAACCTGTAAGAAATGACAAAGCAAAGTATAATAAGAGAAATACAAGATGAAGCTAAAGACAATAACAAAAATAAATAAACAAATGTATATAGGGAAGCTTGCTAGAGAAGACATTGTTAAGTATCTTTAAGCAAACAAACAAAAGTCATTAATGTAAAATCTTTTTAGTACACAAGTATTTCATATCAACCTCCATCTAAAATACCTTTGTTTCAAAAATCTGTACAAACAAGATTTGTTTGCAAATATTGTCACAGTGTATAAAACATAATAATGAACCTTGTACAAATTCTTTGCTTAATCACTGTCTTCTTTCTTTTATTTATACCTCAGACTTACCCTTCTAATTCGTTCATACAAACTAAAATATGAAATAAAACTATTGCAAACTTAAAGAAGTTTCAGTTGTATTCAAGCCTGTAAATTTCAAAGCCTGCTTCAACAAAAGTGTCTCTGTTCTACTCTGTAAAATTGGTGAGTAACTTCTTTTTAAATACTTAAGTAATCTGGTTGCTTGATGAAGTATGAAAATAAATATGTTTGTTTGATCATAAAGTAAATTTTAAAATTTGAATTCAAGTTAAACAAGGAAGAACTGCTTTGAAAACCTTAAAACTGTGAGTAAACCTTTAAATTTAAAAGCTTAAGTAAATTTTAATTTGTTGCTTGTGAAAGTTTCTGAGATGAAAAATGCTTTGTTTGTATATATATAGGGTTGATAATTCTAAGTTTATAAATGTTTGTAAGTATACTTGCCTGTTGTATTCAAGTAACTCTGTTCTTAGTTCAGAAATTTAAAAGTTAGATCCAAATACAAATCTATTCGTCTAATCTTTGTTAGGGTAGAGATCTAAACAATTTAAGTTTGTTAAATCATGAGTTTAAGTTTAGAATTATACTTAAAGCAATATAGTCTTGAGTTTTATCTGGAACCAAATCTAACTTGCAGTGTTTGCATATGCTTGTTCTCTGTTACTCTCTGTAAACAAAATCTTGCTATTAAAAATTATTTACTTCTTTCTTGATTTATGATTGCACTTCAGTTTCAAGCAAATGATGTCTGTATCATCTCAAACTAAGTTTAAGAATTTAGTTGAGATAAAAACAACTTAAAAATTTATCTCTGGAACCCAAAATTTAAAACAATCTTAAGATTGGCAAAATTTCGAACTTCCCTGATCATTGATTCAGGTATACAAAGTGAATTAGTGAACCATAACATGATTTTTAAAGGTTAAAGCATAATTTTTAGTGGCATATTTTGAGAGCAGCTAGTGATTTTCTGTTTGAGGCATTTTGAGTGGCCGTGGACTATCAAGTGGATCTGGGGGGTCGAGCCTCTGACTGGTGGTGGAGGAGGCTGCCGTAGAGCTAGGAAAAATAGGGGATGGCGGCGCAATGGGTGGTGGAATAGTCGGCATGGGTTTAAAGTTTTTAAACCTAATTTCACTATGTTTTGAGTTTTGGATCACCGCATTTTGTACAAGGGTGCGAGTGGCACGTGGCTTTGAGGGAGGGTAGAGGGAAGATGGTCGGTGTGGTAGCCGGAGTTTGGTGGCCTCTGGTGGTCGGAGCTGTGCGCACGTGGCTATGACAGGTTTGGAAGGGGAGGTCAGGTAGTGTTTTCCAGGTTTGTTTTCTCTTTTTCGATTTTACGCGCCTGGTGGAACACGAAGCAAGTTACGGTTTTTCTCGGGGGAACTTCATATGTTTACTCGAAGTAAACAGGGGGGGGGTGCTCGGGTAGTAATTGTTCAGTGTTTTTTTTATTTAAAACCTGTAGCAGTTTTTTTTTAAACAGTCTTGAGTTTTTGTTTTAAATTTAAAACAAAGTCAAACCCAGTTTTAAACAAGTTTAAATACTGATTTTAAGTTAGTTTTGAAATGTGGTTGGAAATAATAAAGTTTTCAAAATTTAAATTATTTTAATAACTTAAAAGTGCTTAATGCTTAAGTGTATTCAAAGAGTTGAATTTCAAAAATAAAATCTAAATTATTAAGAAAAGTTTTAGACAAGTTAACTCCAAAATTGGAATCCAGAGTTTGGATTTGAAATTCTAGATTTGGAATAAATAAAGTTTTATAATTTAAATTTATTCAAATAAGTTTTAATTGTAATTAAACATGTGAGTTTGCAAAGGATTTTGAAAAATAAATTAGTTTTAAAAACTTTATTAAGTATAAATTGGTTTTTAGTTAGAAAGTAAATTGAAATAAATGTTTTAAACATATTGGAATTTTACTTTAATTCATGAAGTTTTAGAATTTTATATGCATTAACCTTTAAGTTAATTAGGTAAGAATAATTAATGATTGATATTGATTAAATTAATAATTATGAATTTAAAGTAGTTATTAAAGTTAATTAATGAATTAATTAACTAGTATATGATTAAGGATCATAGATTAGATATTTATTTAAATTAATAAATTTTAATGGTTAATCAAACTTATAATTAATAATGATTAAACTAAGTTGATTATTTTAGAAGAAAATAATTAAATAAGTGTTAATGAAGATCATTAACTGGATAATTAATTAATGTAATTGATTTTTAATAAATTAATTTGATTAATTAATTCAATAATAATCATTGTGATAGTTTAAATGTAAATTATTTATTTGAGAAGTAATTAAGAAATTAATTACTTATTAGTTGAGTAAACTGATTTAATTTGAGTTAATTAATTTAGTTTAATTAACTAATATTTTGGAATTAAATTACTTAGAGAAGTAATTGATGGATAATTACTGGATGATGCTGTTAATGGAAGTAATTGGAGTATAATTACTTGAAATTAATCAAGGGATTAATTAAGCTTGTTATTGGGATGTAATTAATTAAGAACGATTAATTACTGTTTGTTATTAATCAAGAGGATTAATATTTGTGATTTGAAGATTTGTATTCTTAATAAAATTAACAAATGAAAATGTAATTTGAAAATATTAATTAAAATAATCAAAAATGGAATTAGAAACTGATTTATTTGGGAATAATAAATCAACAAGATAATCAAATGGTAATAAATCGATATAAATGTAATAAATTAATGGATTTATTCAAGATTAATTTCTGTAAATGAATTAAGGAAATTACTGGAATGTTGCAAAAAAAATTAAATCAAAGATGATTAATTTGAATATATAAGTAACGGATAATAAGTTTTAAATTATGTAAATTAGTAAATTTTAGTAATCATTTGATGATTTGGTATGAGTAATTACATAGTGTAATAAATGGAGTATAATTACTTAGAATAGTAATTAGATGATAATTACCTGATGAAATTCATACAAGATGATTTGTAGGTGAAGTAATTTGGGTAATTTCTTTTGTAATTAATCAAGGGATTAATTTATGGGAATAATTAATCATGGAATGATTAATTTGTTAATAAGTAATTAAGGGTAGTTACTGGCTGGTTGTTAATCAAGGGTGATTAATAATTGGGTTTAATTAAAGATTAATCACTTAATATAATTAAATTAAATAAAGCAATCTTATATAAATTAAAGATTACTAATTAATATAATTAATGATGTAATTAAAGAATTATTTAATTACGGAATAATTAATAGGGAAGTAATTAAATGTTAACCTACTATGAATGATTTAGAATAATTCATTTGAGAAATAAATTAAATACTAAATTATTCTTTTAATTAGAGAATGATTAATTAATTTGATTTATAATTAATTAATGATTGTGAGATCAGATTTATGGAACGAGTAATTAATTTAATTTATTTAAATTAATTAAAAATGGAAGTAGTTAATTTAGTTCATTTTAAATTAATTATAGCTTGTAATTCATAAATCATGCTGATGGATGATATTGATATTTCATTGTTTGATTGTGATCTCAGTAATGAGATGGATAATATCTATGTAATATTGATGTATGGTTTAAGTATGATAATATTTAATTATCTGTTTGGATGATGATATTAGTTATCTGTTTATGATGATGATGTGATTATCTATTATGAAATGTGAATTACCTATCTGTGAATATTGATAATATTGACTTCACTGTTAAGACTAAATAGACAACTTGGCCTTAAAAGACACGTTTTGGATTTCGATGAGACCGGGATCGGTTTTCCTTATTTGGAATATCTGAAAACCACATCGATTCCAAATCAACGATAGGTCGTGAATCTGAAGTGAAGATGAAGTTTCTGAATGCAAGGGTTATCGTCGTTAACTCTGAGGGTGATTCCAAAATGAGTGTAACGAGATGATGCCTTCGGTTTCGTTCGAACCCGGAACGAACTTGTATGGATTGAATGCTTTCAACACATCGTCAGGCGGACGATGAGCATTCTAAGAAATATGTTCTATAAAGGTAATCGTAACCTCAAGCCTCATCAACCGGGAATGGCTAAAACAGGGGATGTGCAGCAAGGTTAGGTGGGTCATGCCCAAGCAGGACAAGGATATTCTCCTGTCTAGATGTCCCTTTTTATTCGGCTGTGTGGGCAGTTGGTCTGCAGCCAACTGCGGGGTTTATCTTGTTCAGGACTGTTCAGCAAGGAATGGTTCCGGCCTTGTGTTGTAGAGGGTCGTTACAGTGGTATCAGAGCGCTAGGTTGAGTGAATATCTAGGCTCTTGAGTGATTTCTTTCCTGAGAGAGCGTATTTGTAATTTTGATATATATTTATTTATTTATTTCTATCTATTTGTTGGATTACCTGTACGGGTTTTCCAATATAAGTATAAGAGTAGATTTGGTAGTGGTGTGTGTAACACGACTACCTGTGGTTAGAAGTATATTTGATGAGACTGTAGACCAAATACCGTCTCGAGTAAATTTGTGATGTAAGGATTTCACAAAATATTTGGAAGAAACCTGTTAAGATTTGGAGTCCATTTTGTTGTACAAGATTGAATGTGTAGAATTTGGATTTTTGTGAGTTGAGCAGAAGCTAGAATATTATTTTGGAACCTCAAGAAGTAGTTGTGAGTTAAAATGCTGTAGCGATGGATTGTTTTCGAAGAAGTTCTCAAGGATTTTGGATAAGGAAGTGTGTCTTCATTAGTTTTGAGATTGAGTTCAGCGGAATGTTGTGTTTGGCTTTGAGGCCCGAGTTTTCCGAGGAATTTTAGATTAAGGAATTTTTGGGCATCAGTAGCAGTGTTGCAGCTCAGATTGTTCTGCCGGCACGCGAGGAGATCATTTGTCAGCAGTTCTTTAGAGGTGAAGTTAAGAGGCAGTTTTGTGGATCCATTTTCTTCAATGGATTGGCTGGATAAGTTTAAGCTGTTCAGATTGGTAAGGAGAGAACAGTTTTCTTTGGATATTAGCCTGGGTTGATCGCAAAAGAGACTTGCGATAGTTAAGTATTCTCTGGGATGGCAGAAATTTTTCTGCATATCTTTGAAGAGGTCGGTGGTTTGCCTTAGCATCTGAGGAGTTGAGTTTGGTATCAACTGGATTTCAGAAGTAGTGCCGATGGTTCAGTAGTAATAGAATGGTTTCTAGAGAAAGGAATTGGTAAAACAGCTCAATTTTTGAAGGAACTTCTGAGTTTTATTTTGGATCTGTTGAACCATATTTTTATAATGTATGTCCAGTTTGTGCTTATGTAACGCTTGCGGATTTTCGTTGCCGAAAAACCGAATAGTTAGGGTTTTAAAAAAGAAAAGAAAAAGATAGAAAGAGAAGATAAGAAGATAGAAAATAGAAAAACAGAAAAATAGAGAATTTGAAAATAGAACGGGACAGAAAGAAAACAACAGAACAACAGAATCTCACAATTCACAGCGGAACAACATATAATAATAGATGAATAATCTTTAAACAAGAACTATATCAGTTATTACATTACATCACATTTCATTACATCATATCATCAGAGTGTACAACAGCAACAACAAACAGTGCAGCGGAAAAAAAAATACTATATACTAGTAATACGCCATGCCATCCAGCTTGCCTCCAGCAACTCCAGAATATCCAGAATATCCTGATAAACCTTAACTCTTAACTGCCCGTGTGGAAAATTGGTGGGCTCCCAGAGTTTAGGAAGGAAAACAATAAACTCCGAGTCAGTCATGTGACTGGTGTGAGAACTCAAAACAGTTTATTTACTTTAAAATCAAAATAGAAGAATATTTTAAATTCAATTCGCAATGCTTTTAAAAATGAGACTGCCATAAGGCCTCCCGCACACACACACAATGCAAACGCAGAATCGGAGGAGATTTCTCCTTATGATAGTCAAAGATGCTTGATACGCATTTAAAATAACATTTGATATTATTATTGGTGCATAGTGTAGAGGAAAAATCTTTTCGAAAATAAAGATATAAATCTTAGCCAGCATAGACATTCCGCACTTATGCCTACTATAGCTACTATGTTCAATAGCAGGTTACCGCCACATTCCATAGCAGGTTATACAACTAATACCGTACAAGTCTCGTATTGTTTCTTTGGATTTCCAACAAATGGCCAGACCAAGGAACTTCCCATTGCCACATGGAAACGCCTCTGGCTGGACGTCCCCGAGAACTTAACCAGCTCTCTGCCAACACAAGGCCGGGTTACCTTTATCACTAGGTAACTACTACACGAATATGGCATCCCCCGGTCCCATTGGACCTTTAACCGAGCGCTCGTCACCAACAACACCACACAGTAATAAATATAGTGTATCAACATGAGTAAGTATCTGGGCTCCATACCATGATACCACCCTTTCCAGAAGGAAATGCACATACCCTAAAGGGAGCTACCCCTCATAACCTTGCCGCATCTTTCCTGTTTTGACCATTCCGGGATGTGAGGCTCGACGAAGTTTCGTCCACAAAAACATACTTTATACAAAAGCCTTGCTTTGGGTCACAAATGATCATAGAGATGATCACAAAGATAGACGATCAAATAAACGATCCTATCACAAATAATCAACACAATGATCATTTCAGCATCACTCAGCATGCCACATTACCAAATTGGGAATATATCGCTGATAACTTCAACTATATAACCTCTGAGCTCGTACGTCTCAGAGAAGGGTGTTAAGCTAAAAGAATAAATTCTCCGCCACCAACAGAAATATATTTGAAAGAAATCGGCTTTATATCTCAACTTGTAATGTCAGACATACAATCCATACAAGTCTGTTCCGAGATCGAACAAAACCGAAGGCACTTACAAAGAAGTCCTTGCAATCCGGATATCAACAATCCTGATCGGATTCCCCATCACTTAGGGAGTCTCTATACCGTTGCAACTCAGTGCAGAGACAATCGACAGGTCATCCTATCGCTTTTGCAAATATCCGGTCTTCAACACCGATCTTCAAATGCAATTTATAACGACGTATCACATATTCGGAATGGGTTATACGACCCCATGGTCCTTTCCCGGTTAACCCGAATAGTGAGTGTTTATTCAAAAATAAGTGTGGCATTCAAATTCAATCAAACCACATCATATACCCATTCAAAGGGAAATATTGATAGTCGGTTATTGAACTATCAATTGATATGCACACATCACCAGATTCCAAATAATTTTCCAAATCATTTATTTTCCAAAATATCTTCACTAGATATATAATTTCAATACTTCAAAAATAAATCAATATTTATTTTCATACAAATTCCACTTTCTTTTATAAATTCCTTAGTGAATTTATATTCCAAAATATCCATGCATATACGATTTCAGTTTATCATTTCAATTTATCTTCAAAAAGATAAATTCTCTAATATTCACTTTATGTTGGAAAAACATTTCCATACTTATTTATTCATAAGTAATTCACAAATTTTATTTATTTCCTACACTTGGAAAATATTCAATATACTTAAATCGAATTAAGTATATATTTCATTCTATTAAGGAAATCATTCACTTAAACATATTTATTTGGGTCAAAACGAATGTTGCGTAAAACATCGTTACGACAACCCAAAACCACTAGTATAGGGATTCGAAATTAAAATAGATATATAAATCCCAATACTATACAAAACATTTCCTTTCGGAAATCATTTACTATAACAACAGTGTTATAGTCCACATTTCCTTTTATTTCTCGAAAATGTCTATTTCAACAATGAATATTGAAATCTATGGTTTCGAATCTCAACACCTTTTAAAACATCGTTAGGTCGTTTTAATTCTATTTAAAACATTCAAATCTAAACCATTTTCTTTAACGTGTTATTCACTATTCAAAAATGTGAATATAACTCCATTAAATAAGTTATGACAATTAACTTATCAAAATAAGTTGTTTGCGGATTTATAAAACAACGTTCATAAATTCCATTTCTATTTATTTATAAAAAATTCGTTTTTATAAATTCCTTTATTAACCTATTCCAGTTTATAACTAAATTATAAACTAAACGTTCATATTATAAGTTAATTACTTATAAAACGATTATTTTACAAAATCGTTCCTTTAGAGACTTTCCAATTTATAAATCTTATAACTTATAAGATCCATTTATCTAACCAATCTATTCTTCAAATAATTTCACCAAATTTATAAATCTTACTATTTATAAATTTCTTTTATAACTTCACAGTTTATAATTCTATAAATTTCATTCATTTATGAATTTCATTTTCACTTCATTCAAACACTTATAAAAACTCGTTTTATAGGTCAATATTTCAATTTATAAATATCCGTTTATAAATCTCTTAATATAAATCAATTTATATTATTCTTTTAAAACGTCTTTAATTTCCTTTATAGTTTCACCATTTTGATTTATAAAATAATCAAATTTTATAAATCCTATTTTTAAACTTTTATAATATATTCAAAAATCCAATTTAAACTATTTTATAAAATCATAAATCCCCTATTTCTTAAAAATCAACTTTTAACTATATTTCACAAAATCATAATTTTTATAACTTTAAAAATTATAACGTTTATTTATTTAAAATGGATCAATTCCAAAAATATTTTATATTTTCAAAGATCACTTTAAAAATCATTTTAAAATCCTAAAATTTGGATCCAATGATGCTACACACCAAATAGTCAATCACGACTACAACGATATCACATATCGTATATGATAATCAACGAATATCAAAATATCCATAATCAAATAAATACTGTTGAGGAATCCAGTTGGATCCCTCCAACCTGTTTTCCTGCATCCAAAAACATTAGCACAATACCAATTTCGTTCCAGTACGAAATTATTGCGGTATATGTTCTTATTAAATATTATCCGCTTAATAACGGCGCAATAGGGTCTCATCCGCTAAAAAATACGGGAAATCAATCAACTCCAATATATACATATGCCAATATATATATATATTGATATTATATATAATACCAATTTCACTGTTTATGAAATATTCGTGGTATATGTTTTTAATAAATAATATCCGCTTACTAACGGCGCATAATGTCTATTTTAACAATCAATAAATATCAATCATCATACAAACATGCATTCAAATATTTTAAATCTAACTATTTAAAATAAAATCGAAACCGATTCGATTGAGTGAGAAGTTCTCACCTTGATTTTTATTCCGTTTTAGCGATTTATTTCGAATAAAATTAAACGGACGTTTAATTTTACCCAAAATTCTCACTAACTCTAAACGACTTCAAACCAACTCCATCGCGTAGTGCTCGTCCATACGATTCCAACGCAACTGAGTTTGCATTTTTCGACCTCGTATGAAAAAGTTATTGATTTTACAAGTTACACGATTTTATAAACAAATTTACAATATAAATTTACTTATCAAATCCAAAGCAATCTTGGCCGTCCACTGTTGCCACTCCACATAACAGCCCTCAACTTCATCTCCTCTTCCCAAACGCATGCCTACAGACCACTATACGCACAAACAAACCCATCACCACCTAAACTAGGGTTAATTAATCCTTCCTCCACGATGATCTATAGCACGATCAATGACCTCCATCACGTAGCCCTTCACCCCCACTATGCATGGCCTCCACCATGCCAAGCTCGGCCACTCCCTAATGCTTGCGCACGCCAATGAACGGCCACGCACGCAGCCATCTTGCCACCTCCACGCGACGCCAAACCTTATCATATCCGTATGGATCTGAAGCTCTCGCCTTGCTCTACAATGTTGTAGTTAACAACTTCGGCTAAAACTTCACGGATTGGAAGTAATTGAGGAGGAAATGAGATTGAATTCTGGCCTTTGAATGTTAGGGTGGCGGCTAGGGTTTTAGATTAGGGTTTTAGTTATTTTTTTATCAAATTTATGAAGGGGTGGTCTATTTATAGAATTTCGTTCGACACTATTCATCCGGAAATTCCGAACTCCGATTTAGGCGCCGTAACCAGCGTTTCTAAGGTTTACCCCGCGTTCCGGACACAATGGAACAGGTTTCGGAAGCTAATTCGGAAGTATGTGCGAGTTATGGCTATAAACGCTCAATTTAAATTAAACCGATTTAAATCGATTTCTAGGCGTTTTAATTCGTACCGGACAAACGGTAAATCCAATCGACTTGAAATTTGAAACATTACAATAATATCACATTACGGATCCGATGAAACTGGTTTCGTCGAAATCCGAGACTTTTTGAAAAATGGCTATTTTGACTCGCCAAATTTAAATTAAAAATAATTCGATGCGTTTCGAGCTGCCACGCTCAAACGATAACTCCGATTGACACGAAAATTGAAATCCGGTAATAACTAACTATTACGGATCCAATGAAACTGGTTTCGTTCAATTCTGAGACTGTTCAAAAATTGACTATTTTCACTAGTCGATTTTAATATTAAAATATTCAATTTTCACAAATTAACTTTTAGTTCGATTTTAAAAGTTCTAAAATATCGTTCTAACTTTAATATGATAAAATAAAATTTTACAAATCATTTACAATCATATTTAACTCAATTTTTTAATTATTTCCATAATTTAACATATTAAATTATCGATTTAATTATTCAATTAAATCCAAAAATTCAAATAAAAATTTATTTGACTTATAAATTCACTTATTAATATTTAAAATTAATTAAATATTCAAATATTAATTAATAAAATTTCTGGGTCGTTACAATCTTCCCCCCTTAAAAGAATTTCGTCCTCGAAATTATTAAGTAAGAAAAATTACAGAATTTATTAATTTTCCCAAAAATTCATAATTAAAACTTCTTATAATATTTACTAAGTTTTCCAAATCATACTCAGTTATCTTTTCAAAAACAATTACTATTGTTTAACTTTCAATTCCAAATCAAAGTTAAAGTTTTCAAAAAAATTCCAATTTTCTTAAGTTTTTTCTAACGCCTTAAATTTTCGAAAAAATTCGTCATAGTCTCCTTTGCGCGGTTCGATCCGAAAAAAAAATGACAGTATATATATCACAAATATACATCTCATCAAGTAATGAGGCATCCCGAAGGGAAAAAAGTGTAAAAGTACGGTATGTAATCCGAGATATGTACCTTATATTTTATTAGCTAGCATATACGGCTAATATAGCGCAAAAGCGAGCTCCAAATGCGAAGCAAACGCGATCCACACCTACTAATCACTCAACAAACAACATGAGAATCATGCATATAGACAATAGTATCGATATACAACATATAGCAACATAATAACTATATATGTCAACATATCAAGTGCAGTAAAAGCAATAAATTCAACCATCAACAACTATCATTCAACTAACATCCATAACCAATATATATTCATTCATATTCTCATTAATATTCAATGAATTGGGTTTTCAATTTAATCACCTTTGATTCATATACAGTGGATGATCTTTCTAACATTCATTTTCAATTAGTTTATATTCACTAATTCATATTCAAGTTGGTTCACTTCTAATTCAAATTCAATTCTATTCAAATTTATTTACTTTCAATTGAATTTCAATTACTTTAGCTTCCAATTTTATTAAATCAATTTCATTAACACTTAATGAATTATATACAATCAACTAACAATCATATAACAATCAATGTATATTAATTACAACCAAATTCCTTTACTTACAATTGGTTTAATTTAATTGATTTTCATTCTATTATTCAACTTCCAATAACATTAGATTTTAATGAATTAACACTTATATTCATTATTTCATATCAATTATTTACATTCAATTGATTAACATCCAATTCATTCATTCAATTCAATTACTAAAGTTGAATTTCACTTATATAACTTAAGTTCACATTTATCACTCGGTTTTACTTAACTTAAATTCCCATTTATAAATCAATTCAGCTTCCAATTCTAAGTAAATTTTCCATTTAACTTTAAATTCATTTTTATTTACTACTCATATTCATAAATATATTCATATAGTTTCACTTCTTATATATAAGTTTATTTCACAATTGTAAATCACCTTAATTATAATTTAACTCTTATAATTCTTTTGCTTATACAATTATTCCTTTATTTAGATTATTCAAACAACTAAACAATCAACTTACATACACTTTAATAATTCTGAAAAATTATTTCTTTATATATAAAAATAAAATCAAGGTAAAATTATTTCATTTACCCAATTTAAAACAATACTGTGTCGATTTATCTTGTTTAAGAGTTTAGAAACCCCTATCTACGATAGTTAGCTAGACTACATTGACTGAAATCTATAAACAATCAACCGATATGTCAACACAATACAAAACAATTTTATATTCACTAACAAATACGCTCTCATAGCTATTATTACACTCAAACTCAATCTAGAGTACTACTGACTCTATCTCTAATGAGAAATACCCAACAGAACCATGGTTGTCGCTTAACCATATGCTCCGATACCAAATGTAACGCTTGCGGATTTTCGTTGCCGAAAAACCGAATAGTTAGGGTTTTAAAAAAGAAAAGAAAAAGATAGAAAGAGAAGAAAAGAAGATAGAAAATAGAAAAACAGAAAAATAGAGAATTTGAAAATAGAACGGGACAGAAAGAAAACAACAGAACAACAGAATCTCACAATTCACAGCGGAACAACATATAATAATAGATGAATAATCTTTAAACAAGAACTATATCAGTTATTACATTACATCACATTTCATTACATCATATCATCAGAGTGTACAACAGCAACAACAAACAGTGCAGCGGAAAAAAAAATACTATATACTAGTAATACGCCATGCCATCCAGCTTGCCTCCAGCAACTCCAGAATATCCAGAATATCCTGATAAACCTTAACTCTTAACTGCCCGTGTGGAAAATTGGTGGGCACCCAGAGTTTAGGAAGGAAAACAATAAACTCCGAGTCAGTCATGTGACTGGTGTGAGAACTCAAAACGGTTTATTTACTTTAAAATCAAAATAGAAGAATATTTTAAATTCAATTCGCAATGCTTTTAAAAATGAGACTACCATAAGGCCTCCCGCACACACACACAATGCAAACGCAGAATCGGAGGAGATTTCTCCTTATGATAGTCAAAGATGCTTGATACGCATTTAAAATAACATTTGATATTATTATTAGTGCATAGTGTAGAGGAAAAATCATTTCGAAAATAAAGATATAAATCTTAGCCAGCATAGACATTCCGCACTTATGCCTACTATAGCTACTATGTTCAATAGCAGGTTACCGCCACATTCCATAGCAGGTTATACAACTAATACCGTACAAGTCTCGCATTGTTTCTTTGGATTTCCAACAAATGGTCAGGCCAAGGAACTTCCCATTGCCACATGGAAACGCCTCTGGCTGGACATCCCCGAGAACTTAACCAGCTCTCTGCCAACACAAGGCCGGGTTACCTTTATCACTAGGTAACTACTACACGAATATGGCATCCCCCGGTCCCATTGGACCTTTAACCGAGCGCTCGTCACCAACAACACCACACAGTAATAAATATAGTGTATCAACATGAGTAAGTATCTGGGCTCCATACCATGATACCACCCTTTCCAGAAGGAAATGCACATACCCTAAAGGGAGCTACCCCTCATAACCTTGCGGCATCTTTCCTGTTTTGACCATTCCGGGATGTGAGGCTCGACGAAGTTTCGTCCACAAAAACATACTTTATACAAAAGCCATGCTTTGGGTCACAAATGATCATAGAGATGATCACAAAGATAGACGATCAAATAAACGATCCTATCACAAATAATCAACACAATGATCATTTCAGCATCACTCAGCATGCCACATTACCAAATTGGGAATATATCGCTGATAACTTCAACTATATAACCTCTGAGTTCGTACGTCTCAGAGAAGGGTGTTAAGCTAAAAGAATAAATTCTCCGCCACCAACAGAAATATATTTGAAAGAAATCGGCTTTATATCTCAACTTGTAATGTCAGACATACAATCCATACAAGTCTGTTCCGGGATCGAACAAAACCGAAGGCACTTACAAAGAAGTCCTTGCAATCCGGATATCCACAATCCTGATCGGATTCCCCATCACTTAGGGAGTCTCTATACCGTTGCAACTCAGTGCAGAGACAATCGACAGGTCATCCTATCGCTTTTGCAAATATCCGGTCTTCAACACCGATCTTCAAATGCAATTCACAACGACGTATCACATATTCGGAATGGGTTATACGACCCCATGGACCTTTCCCGGTTAACCCGAATAGTGAGCGTTTATTCAAAAATAAGTGTGGCATTCAAATTCAATCAAACCACATCATATACCCATTCAAAGGGAAATATTGATAGTCGGTTATTGAACTATCAATTGATATGCACACATCACCAGATTCCAAATAATTTTCCAAATTATTTATTTTCCAAAATATCTTCACTAGATATATAATTTCAATACTTCAAAAATAAATCAATATTTATTTTCATACAAATTCCACTTTCTTTTATAAATTCCTTAGTGAATTTATATTCCAAAATATCCATGCATATACGATTTCAATTTATCATTTCAATTTATCTTCAAAAAGATAAATTCTCTACTATTCAATTTATGTTGGAAAAACATTTCCATACTTATTTATTCATAAGTAATTCACAAATTTTATTTATTTCCTACACTTGGAAAATATTCAATATACTTAAATCGAATTAAGTATATATTTCATTCTATTAAGGAAATCATTCACTTAAACATATTTATTTGGGTCAAAACGAATGTTGCGTAAAACATCGTTACGACAACCCAAAATCACTAGTATAGGGATTCGAAATTAAAATAGATATATAAATCCCAATACTATACAAAACATTTCCTTTCGGAAATCATTTACTATAACAACAGTGTTATAGTCCACATTTCCTTTTATTTCTCGAAAACGTCTATTTCAATAATGAATGTTGAAATCTATGGTTTCGAATCTCAACACCTTTTAAAACATCGTTAGGTCGTTTTAATTCTATTTAAAACATTCAAATCTAAACCATTTTCTTTAACGTGTTATTCACTATTCAAAAATGTGAATATAACTCCATTAAATAAGTTATGACAATTAACTTATCAAAATAAGTTGTTTGCGGATTTATAAAACAACGTTCATAAATTCCATTTCTATTTATTTATAAAAATTCTTTTTTATAAATTCCTTTATTAACCTATTCCAGTTTATAACTAAATTATAAACTAAACGTTCATATTATAAGTTAATTACTTATAAAACGATTATTTTACAAAATCGTTCCTTTAGAGACTTTCCAATTTAGAAATCTTATAACTTATAAGATCCATTTATCTAACCAATCTATTCTTCAAATAATTTCACCAAATTTATAAATCTTACTATTTATAAATTTCTTTTATAACTTCACAGTTTATAATTCTATAAATTTCATTCATTTATGAATTTCATTTTCACTTCATTCAAACACTTATAAAAACTCGTTTTATAAGTCAATATTTCAATTTATAAATATCCGTTTATAAATCTCTTAATATAAATCAATTTATATTATTCTTTTAAAACGTCTTTAATTTCCTTTATAGTTTCACCATTTTGATTTATAAAATAATCAAATTTTATAAATCCTATTTTTAAACTTTTATAATATATTCAAAAATCCAATTTAAACTATTTTATAAAATCATAAATCCCCTATTTCTCAAAAATCAACTTTTAACTATATTTCACAAAATAATAATTTTTATAACTTTAAAAATTATAACGTTTATTTATTTAAAATGGATCAATTCCAAAAATATTTTATATTTTCAAAGATCACTTTAAAAATCATTTTAAAATCCCAAAATTTGGGTCCAATGATGCTACACACCAAATAGTCAATCACGACTACAACGATATCACATATCGTATATGATAATCAACGAATATCAAAATATCCATAATCAAATAAATACTGTTGAGGAATCCAGTTGGATCCCTCCAACCTGTTTTCCTGCATCCAAAAACATTAGCACAATACCAATTTCGTTCCAGTACGAAATTATCGCGGTATATGTTCTTATTAAATATTATCCGCTTAATAACGGCGCAATAGGGTCTCATCCGCTAAAAAATACGGCAAATCAATCAACTCCAATATATACATATGCCAATATATATATATTGATATTATATATAATACCAATTTCAATGTTTATGAAATATTCGCGGTATATGTTTTTAATAAATAACATCCGCTTACTAACGGCGCATAATGTCTATTTTAACAATCAATAAATATCAATCATCATTCAAACATGCATTCAAATATTTTAAATCTAACTATTTAAAATAAAATCGAAACCGATTCGATTGAGTGAGAAGTTCTCACCTTGATTTTTATTCCGTTTTAGCGATTTATTTCGAATAAAATTAAACGGACGTTTAATTTTACCCAAAATTCTCACTAACTCTAAACGACTCCAAACCAACTCCATCGCGTAGTGCTCGTCCATACGATTCCAACACAACTGAGTTTGCATTTTTTCGACCTCGTATGAAAAAGTTATTGATTTTACAAGTTACACGATTTTATAAACAAATTTACAATATAAATTTACTTATCAAATCCAAAGCAATCTTGGCCGTCCACTATTGCCACTCCACATCACAGCCCTCAACTTCATCTCCTCTTCCCAAACGCACACCTACAGACCACTATACGCACAAACAAACCCATCACCACCTAAACTAGGGTTAATTAATCCTTCCTCCACGATGATCTATAGCACGATCAATGACCTCCATCACGTAGCCCTTCACCCCCCCTATGCACGGCCTCCACCATGCCAAGCTCGGCCACTCCCTGATGCTTGCGCACGCCAATGAACGGCCACGCACGCAGCCATCTTTCCACCTCCACGCGATGCCAAACCTTATCATATCCGTATGGATCTGAAGCTCTCGCCTTGCTCTACAATGTTGTAGTTAACAACTTCGGCTAAAACTTCACGGATTGGAAGTAATTGAGGAGGAAATGAGATTGAATTCTGGCCTTTGAATGTTAGGGTGGCGGCTAGGGTTTTAGATTAGGGTTTTAGTTATTTTTTTATCAAATTTATGAAGGGGTGGTCTATTTATAGAATTTCGTTCGACACTATTCATCCGGAAATTCCGAACTTCGATTTAGGCACCGTAACCAGCGTTTCTAAGGTTTTCCCCGCATTCCGGACACAATGGAACAGGTTTCGGAAGCTAATTCGGAAGTATGTGCGAGTTATGGCTATAAACGCTCAATTTAAGTTAAACCGATTTAAATCGATTTCTAGGCGTTTTAATTCGTACCGGACAAACGGTAAATCCAATCGACTTGAAATTTGAAACCTTATAATAATATCACATTACGGATCCGATGAAACTAGTTTCGTCGAAATCCGAGACTTTTTGAAAAATGGCTATTTTGACTCGCCAAATTTAAATTAAAAATAATTCGATGCGTTTCGAGCTGCCACGCTCAAACGATAACTCCGATTGACACGAAAATTGAAATCCGGTAATAACTAACTATTACGGATCCAATGAAACTGGTTTCGTTCAATTCTGAGACTGTTCAAAAATTGACTATTTTCACTAGTCGATTTTAATATTAAAATATTCAATTTTCACAAATTAACTTTTAATTCGATTTTAAAAGTTCTAAAATATCGTTCTAACTTTAATATGATAAAATAAAATTTTACAAATCATTTACAATCATATTTAACTCAATTTTTTAATTATTTCCATAATTTAACATATTAAATTATCGATTTAATTATTTAATTAAATTCAAAAATTCAAATAAAAATTTATTTGACTTATAAATTCACTTATTAATATTTAAAATTAATTAAATATTCAAATATTAATTAATAAAATTTCTGGGTCGTTACAGCTTATGTGTATCATCAACATTTTCATCTACCCAGATCAGAGTTGTGAAGCGGAAGCAGTTGGGAGTGCATTTGTTTTTCTTTTCGGGAAAAAGAGAAATTGTTTTCTACTGAGGATAATAAAGATTGTGTTCTCGGTTTGGGTTGGTTTTGAGAAAATCATTCTACTGGATTGTTTTTGGATTCAGATTGTTTTAGGAGTTATCAACGAAGGTTGAGCTGATCAGTAGGTTGAAGGCAGCTCTGAATTGTCAGAAGTATTTGGTGGATAAGAGACAAAGGAATTTGGATTTCGGAGTCGGAGATTTCATTTTGTATGAATTTTCTCAGATTCAAAGGAGCTCTATAAGATTAGTAGTAGAGACTGTTTAGATTCTATAGATCGAGTATTCCAGTATTATACTGGGAAACTCTAAGGTGCTCTATCTAGAATTTTGTCTGGATAGTTAGCCTTGTTGATTGAGTTAATTGGTTGTGATGATTGTTAGCATGTGATTGATACATGCTTATGATTTAAAATTAATTAAAATCTTAAATTTATTATTAAATTACCTTTGCTTTTAAACTTCGGGGACGAAATTCTTTTAATGGGGGAGGAATGTGACAACCCGGAATTTTCTAGCAATATCAATTTAATAATCTGCATTAAATATTAAATTGATTTGATATATCTTTATTAATTAGATCTGAATTAATACTTTTCTTTTAATTAATATCTAATTGGTAAATTTTATCTGTTACAAATTAATTGTTTGTTTTCTATTTACAAATATATATATATATATATATATATATATTTGTATACATTGTAAATAGATGAGATTTGTTTTAAAGTTCAACTAATAAATTATGTTTTGAATTCTAATATATATTTTAGTGAATTAGAAATTATGTTTTATTTAATATAAACTTTTCAAAGCTAAATAAATAAATATAGGGTTTTAAATACATAAGATAAATGTTTAAATAGTTCAAAACTTATTTTAACTTAAGTTTAAATTTAAATTTACTAACAAAAGGATTTGTTTTCTTTTCTTTTAGGATAGCTTGATTAAAATATGGATTTAAAAATATATATGAGTTTTAAATATAATTTTGTCAAACAATACATTAACATATATTATGAAATATGTAGTTTATAATAAAAAGATAAGTTAATTTATCTACCATGTCAAAGTGATAAATGTGTTTTTATAAAATAAATAAAACTAGAAACAAAAATACAAATACTTTTGTCGTTTATTTAGTTTTCAAACAACAAAACAAAAATAGTAACAAGTCACATACATTTCAAAAATATAATAACAAGTCAAAAATTAATCTAGAAACAAATAATTTTCAAGTTTGTAGACTAGACAAATAAAAATGCCTGTAAAGTTAAGAATAAAAGTCAAGTGACATATGTTTTAGCATGTAAGAAGTTAGAAAGCAAGAACAAAGAAAAATAAAATAATAATGCTAGTAGCTTGTAAATAAAGATTCAGACAAGTATCAAGTATAAAACAAAATAAAGTAAGAAAATCATATGCAGGCATAGGAAAGGATAGTCAATCTGTAAGAAATGACAAAGCAAAGTATAATTAGAGAAATACAAGATGAAGCTAAAGACAGTAACAAAAATAAACAAACAAATGTATATAGGGAAGCTTGCTAGAGAAGACATTGTTAAGTATCTTTAAGCAAACAAACAAAAGTCATTAATGTAAAATCTTTTTAGTACACAAGTATTTCATATCAGCCTCCATCTAAAATACCTTTGTTTCAAAAATCTGTACAAACAAGATTTGTATGCAAATATTGTCACAGTGTATAAAACATAATAATGAACCCTGTACAAATTCTTTGCTTAATCACTGTCTTCTTTCTTTTATTTATACCTCAGACTTACCCTTCTAATTCGTTCATACAAACTAAAATATGAAATAAAACTATTGCAAACTTAAAGAAGTTTCTGTTGTATTCAAGCCTGTAAATTTCAAAGCCTGCTTCAACAAAAGTGTCTCTGTTCGACTCTGTAAAATTGGTGAGTAACTTCTTTTTAAATACTTAAGTAATCTGGTTGCTTGATGAAGTATGAAAATAAATATGTTTGTTTGATCATAAAGTAAATTTTAAAATTTGAATTCAAGTTAAACAAGGAAGAACTTCTTTGAAAACCTTAAAACTGTGAGTAAACCTTTAAATTTAAAAGCTTAAGTAAATTTTAATTTGTTGCTTATGAAAATTTCTGAGATGAAAAATGCTTTGTTTGTATATATATATATAGGGTTGATAATTCTGAGTTTATAAATGTTTGTAAATATACTTGCCTGTTGTATTCAAGTAACTCTGTTCTTAGTTCAGAAATTTAAAAGTTAGATCCAAATACAAATCTCTTCGTCTAATCTTTGTTAGGGTTAGAGATCTAAACAATTTAAGTTTGTTAAATCATGAGTTTAAGTTTAGAATTATACTTAAAGCAATATAGTCTTGAGATTTATCTGGAACCAAATCTAACTTGCAGTGTTTGCATATGCTTGTTCTCTGTTACTCTCTGTAAACAAAATCTTACTATTAAAAATTATTTACTTCTTTCCTGATTTATGATTGCACTTCAGTTTCAAGAAAATGATGTTTGTATCATCTCAAACTAAGTTTAAGATTTTAGTTGAGATAAAAACAACTTAAAAATTTATCGCTGGAACCCAAAATTTAAAACAATCTTAAGATTGGCAAAATTTCGAACTTCACTGATCATTGATTCAGGTATACAAAGTGAATTAGTGAACCATAACATGATTTTTAAAGGTTAAAGCATAATTTTTAGTGGCATATTTTGGGAGCAGCTAGTGATTTTCTGTTTGAGGCATTTTGAGTGGCCGTGGACTATCAAGTGGATCTGGGGGGTCGAGCCTCTGACTGGTGGTGGAGGAGGCTACCGTAGAGCTAGGAAAAATAGGGGATGGCGGCGCAATGGGTGGTGGAAGAGTCGGCATGGGTTTAAAGTTTTTAAACCTAATTTCACTGTGTTTTGAGTTTTGGATCACCGTGTTTTGTACAAGGGTGCGAGTGGCACATGGCTTTGAGGGAGGGTAGAGGGAAGATGGTCGGTGTGGTAGCCGAAGTTTGGTGGCCTCTGGTGGTCGGAGCTGTGCGCACGTGGCTATGACAGGTTTGGAAGGGGAGGTGAGGTAGTGTTTTCCAGGTTTGTTTTCTCTTTTCGATTTTGCGCGCCTGGTGGAACTCGAAGCAAGTTACGGTTTTTCTCGGGGGAACTTCATATGTTTACTCGAAGTAAACAGGGGGGTTGCTTGGGTAGTAATTGTTCAGTGTTTTTTTTATTTAAAACCTGTAACAGTGTTTTTTTAAACAGTCTTGAAATTTTTGTTTTAAATTTAAAACAAAGTCAAACCCAGTTTTAAACAAGTTTAAATACTGAATTTAAGTTAGTTTTGAAATGTGGTTGGAAATAATAATGTTTTCAAAATTTAAATTATTTTAATAACTTAAAAGTGCTTAATGCTTAAGTGTATTCAAAGAATTGAATTTCAAAAATAAAATCTAAATTGTTAAGAAAAGTTTTAGACAAGTTAACTCCAAAATTGGAATCCAGAGTTTGGATTTGAAATTCTAGATTTGGAATAAAATAAAGTTTTATAATTTAAATTTATTCAAATAAGTTTTAATTGTAATTAAACATGTGAGTTTGCAAAGGATTTTGAAAAATAAATTAGTTTTAAAAACTTTATTAAGTATAAATTGGTTTTTAGTTAGAAAGTAAATTGAAATAAATGTTTTAAACATATTGGAATTTTACTTTAGTTCATGAAGTTTTAGAATTTTATATGCACTAACCTTTAAGTTAATTAGGTAAGAATAATTAATGATTGATATTAATTAAATTAGTAATTATGAATTTAAAGTAGTAATTAAAGTTAATTAATGAATTAATTAACTAGTATATGATTAAGGATAATAGATTAGATATTTATTTAAATTAATAAATTTTAATGGTTAATCAAACTTATAATTAATAATGATTAAACTAAGTTGATTATTTTAGAAGAAAATAATTAAATAAGTGTTAATGAAGATCATTAACTGGATAATTAATTAATGTAATTGATTTTTAATAAATTAATTTGATTAATTAATTCAATAATAATCATTGTGATAGTTTAAATGTAAATTATTTATTTGAGAAGTAATTAAGAAATTAATTACTTATTAGTTGAGTAAATTGATTTAATTTGAGTTAATTAATTTAGTATAATTAACTAATATTTTGGAATTAAATTACTTAGAGAAGTAACTGATGGATAATTACTGGAAGTAAATTACTGGATGATGCTGTTAATGGAAGTAATTTGAGTATAATTACTTGAAATTAATCAAGGGATTAATTAAGCTTGTTATTGGGATGTAATTAATTAAGAACGATTAACTACTGTTTGTTATTAATCAAGAGGATTAATATTTGTGATTTGAAGATTTGTATTCTTAATAAAATTAATAAATTAAAATGTAATTTGAAATCATTAATTAAAATAATTAATGATGGAATTAGAAATTGATTTATTTGGGAATAATAAATCAACAAGATAATCAAATGGTAATAAATCGATATAAATGTAATAAATTAATGGATTTATTCAAGATTAATTTCTGTAAATGAATTAAGGAAATTACTGGAATGTTGCAAAAAAAATTAAATCAAAGATGATTAATTTGAATATATAAGTAACGGATAATAAGTTTTAAATTATGTAAATTAGTAAATTTTAGTAATCATTTGATGATTTCGTATGAGTAATTACATAGTGTAATAAATGGAGTATAATTACTTAGAATAGTAATTAGATGATAATTACCTGATGAAATTCATACAAGATGATTTGTAAGTGAAGTAATTTGGGTAATTTCTTTTGTAATTAATCAAGGGATTAATTTATGGGAATAATTAATCATGGAATGATTAATTTGTTAATAAGTAATTAAGGGTAGTTACTGGCTGGTTGTTAATCAAGGGTGATTAATAATTGTGTTTAATTAAAGATTAATCACTTAATATAATTAAATTAAATAAAGCAATCTTATATAAATTGAAGATCATTAATTAATATAATTAATGATGTAATTAAAGAATTATTTAATTAAGGAATAATTAATAGGGAAGTAATTAAATGTTAACCTACTATGAATGATTTTGAATAATTCATTTGAGAAATAAATTAAAGACTAAATTATTCTTGTAATTAGAGAATGATTAATTAATTTGATTTATAATTAATTAATGATTGTGAGAGCAGGATTTATGGGACGAGTAATTAATTTAATTTATTTTAAATTAATTAAAAATGGAAGTAGTTAATTTAATTCATTTTAAATTAATTATAGCTTGTAATTCATAAATCATGCTGATGGATGATATTGATATTTCATTGTTTGATTGTGATCTCAGTAATGAGATGGATAATATCTATGTAACATGGATGTATGGTTTAAGTATGATAATATTTAATTATCTGTTTGGATGATAATATTAGTTATCTTTTTATGATGATGATGTGATTATCTATTATGAAATGTGAATTATCTATCTGTGCATATTGATAATATTGAATTCACTGTTAAGACTAAATAGACAACTTGGCCTTAAAAGACACGTTTTGGATTTCGATGTGACCGGGATTGGTTTTCCTTATTTGGAATATCCGAAAACCACATCGATTCCAAATTAACGATAGGTCGTGAATCTGAAGTGAAGATGAATATTCTGAATGCAAGGGCTATCGTCGTTAACTCTGAGGGTGATTCCAAAATGAGTGTAACGAGATGATGCCTTCGGTTTCGTTCGAACCCGGAACAAACTTGTATGGATTGAATGCTTTCAACACATCGTCAGGCGGACGATGAGCATTCTAAGAAATATGTTCTATAAAGGTAATCGTAACCTCAAGACTCATCAACCGGGAATGGCTAAAACAGGAGATGTGCAGCAAGGTTAGGTGGGTCATGCCCAAGCAGGACAAGGATATTCCCCTGTCTAGATGTCCCTTTTTATTCGGCTGTGTGGGCAATTGGTCTGCAGCCAACTGCGGGGCTTATCTTGTTCGAGACTGTTCAGTAAGGAATGGTTCCGGCCTTGTGTTGCAGGGGGTCGAGAGTGATCCTCGGTACGTTGATCTAGGCCACGTACTGTGACGGGCGGTACCCCAGTAGCCCTGCCATTGTATGGAATCCAAAATCCAATAAGTGCCTACAGTTTTGATTGTATTACCCACCTTTGTGGCTAGTAGCTGGAATTTAATCATGTAACAATTTCGGCTATTTCCTATTTACTTGAAAACCCTAGACCTATTATAATATCACTGGATTTCCTATCAAATGTTATGGTTAGCGTAAGGTAAAAACTTTCCCATGTTTATTTGTGGGGAGTCTTACGTGATATCTTTTGTTTTCAAAGGATTTTTTTTTCAAAATTAAGCAACTTTAACCAGTTACTCATACCAGATCCATGTCTGACCCGAAGTTTATTTTTGTTTTTCATAAACTCTCGGGTACCCAAATTTTTACGGGTAGCCAAGGGATTCAGGTTTACCTTCACGAATTTTGGAGGAGCAATGGAGCAGGAGGCTTCAGCGTTTTTAGATATATATTTAGTTCCGCTGTGTTGATATCTCTGAGTCTTATTGTTTGAGTTGTATCATATTGTGTTGTGTTGTATTAACTAGACAAGTGTTTTTAACTGTCTAGTATGTGATGTACTATATGTATCACTCTGATTGATGTTATATACTATGTAAGAACTTATGTGAATTAATATGTTTTATTCGTTCCGCTGTGAGATTCTGATGTTGTTCTTTCTTCTCTATCTTTTCTATTTTCTCACCCTTTTCTTTCTTTATAACGATACTTCTTCCTGGGCATAGAAAGCGGGGTCGTTACAGTTCATTTTGTGGAAATTAGGTTAAAGGGCTTCTATTTGCAGAGTAGTAAGTTTTAAGGACGACACTTCTGAAAAATTAGTTTTAAGGACAATTTACAGCATAATGATAAATTCACTTATCTTTTTAAGTTATATAGGAAAATGATAAATCCTTTTATCATTATTTCTGTATAACTGAAAATGATAAATTCTTTTATCTTTGTAGCGACCCGACTTCCCACTCCTGGTAAATCGCATCACTAATTAAGAAAGAAAGGGATAGAAGAAGAAAAGAAAGAGAAGAAAGAGAAAACAACACATCAGAATCTTACAGCGGAACGATTTAATATAATATAGAACATACACATAGTATCATATACATCTGAGTACACAACTAAACATCTCAATTTAGACAGTTATAACATTTCTGTCTAATACAATACAAGACATCATACATAATAACACACAGCGGAAACTCTAACCATATATCTACACGCTGAAGCCTCCTGCTCCAAAGCTCCTCCAGGATTCGTCAAGAGATATCCTGAATCACTTGACTACTCATATATAATATGAGTACCCAAGAGTTTAATAAAACAGAAAATAAACACTCGGGTCAGACAGGGGTCTGGTGTGAGTAAACGGTTTAAGATTGCTTAACTTTAGAAAATCCTTTGAAAATAAAAGGTATCACGTAAGACTTCCCACACATAAACATGGAAAAGTTTTTACCTTACGCTAACCAAAACATTTGATAGGAAATCCAGTGATATTATAATAGCGTCTGAAGTTTTCAAGTAAATAAGAAATAGCCGAAATTGTTACATCTATTAAATTCCAGCTACTAGCCACAAAAGTGGGTAATACAAACAAAACCGTAGGGTCTCGTAGGGAAAATGGGTTTCCAACAATGGCAGGGCTACTGGGGTACCGCCCGTCACAGTTGTGGCCTGGATCACCGTACCGAGGAGTACTCCCACTCCCCTGCAACACAAAGCCGGAACCATTCCTTACTAAACAGTCCCGAACAAGACCACCCCGCAGTCGGCTGCAGAACAACTGCCCACAAAGCCGAAATATAAAGGGACTTCTAGAAAGGGATGTATCTTGCTCTCCAGTGGGAGCGACCCACGAAGCCTTGTTGCACCTCCCCTGTTTTAGCCATTCCCGGTTGATGAGGCTTGAGGCTGTGATTACCTTTATAGGACCAATTATCTTAGAATGCTCATCGTCCGCCTAACGATGTGCTGAAAGCATTCAATCCATACAAGTTCGTTCCGGGTTCGAACGAAACCGAAGGCACTATCTCGTTGCACTCATTTTGGAACCACCCTCAGAGTCAACGACCATAGCCCTTGCACTCTGAATCTCCATCTCGAATCTATAAGCACTATTCCGTCAAACTCGTTACGGAATCACCCATAGAGTTAACTGACGTATAGCCCTTACACCTCGAGTCTTCACTTGCTCCACTTGGATTAATGACCTAACGTTTAATTGGAATCGATGTGGTTTTCGGATATCCAAATATGGAAACCCGATCCCGGTCTCACCGAAACCAAACGCCATTTTAATGTCCAAGTTGTACTTAAGGGATTTAAACAATAGATATTTCATAAATATCACTTAATATAAATGGATGTATCATATTACACAGATAGATAAGCATCTATTACCACATGCATCTGTACATATTACATAGCAACATATATATCATATTCAGATATAGCATATTCACACCATCACCCATCAATCAATGTCATCCAACAACAACCAATATCATTAACTCATCCAATGATATATATCATCCAATCATTAATCATTCATAAACAAGTTTGATTCAAACTTGATTAATTTAATTAATCCTTAAATTAATCCTTATTTAAACACTTGGATTATCTTCAATCCATTTAACTATTCATTAATTAATTACAAATTAATTAATTAACTAACATTACTTAATTCCATTTCAATTAATCTTCTCTGATTAATTATTACTTAATTACCATATTAATTAATCATCCTGATTAATTACTTCCAAATTATACTAAGTAATTACCTCTTAATTACCTTCTAAATTAATCAACCTTGATTAATTATTCTTTAATTATCCTGATAATTATTCCTTAATTATCCTTTAATCATACACGATTAATCACTTTTTAATTAATCATACTTGATTAATTATTCTTAATTAATCATACTTGATTAATTACTTTTAATTAAATATTACTTGATTAATTACTTTTAATAAATCATACTTGATTAATTATTTTTAATTAATCATATTTAATTAATTACTTTTAATTAATCACCTTTGACTAATTAATTTTAATTACATTTAGTAATTAAAACTAAATTATAAATTAATTATCCTTAAATTATAAATTAACAATTAATTAATTATTTTCATTAATTAATGATTACTTCATTAATTAAATTTCTTCCTTAATTAATTACTTTAACATGTAACTAATCACTTAATTAATTACTCTTAATCCTTTTATTAATTAATCATTAATCAAATAATTTAAACCTTTAACTAATTATTAATTAAGTCTTTAATTAATAACTAAAGTGATTATTCCTTAATCACATTTACTTAATTACTTTTAATAAAGTAATTATCCTTTATTTAATAACCTTTAGTAACTAACCACTTAATTACTTCACCAAGGAATTATATTAAATTAACTCATAAGTGGTTATCTTAATTAATCACTAATTAATTAATTAACTTATTCAACTTAATCGTTTAAACTAATTAAATGATTCCTTAATTTCTTATACTATAAAGACTCTTAATTAAGAAAATCATCATCTTAATTAAATCATTTATTAACAAATTAAAATTGATAATTAAAAATAATTTAATTATCTCAATTATCTTTACAAATGTATTTATCTTAAATTAAATCAAATTCTAAATTACTAAGATAATCCTTATTTTTAATTGATCTCTAAATCTTAATTATTTAATTTAATTAAAATAAAATACTTTAGAAATCAATTTTAATTAAAACCATTGAAACATTCAAATTAAAATGTTTGGATTTTCCAAAGCGATTAAATAAAATATAACACTCATTATTAAAATCCACTTATTTCATTTTTAAAACCTTTATGTTTCAGAATATAAAAATTTATTAAAATTTAACTTTGAAACCAAATTAGTTTATAAGAGAAAGCTTGTTTATATTTTTATAAACTTTAATTAAATTTTAAAAAGCAAATTCCTCTTGCTTTCAAAATCTTTAAACAATGCTTTATATTTTAAAACTTTGCAGTAATCTAAAACTGCATTACAAACTCGAGCTACACTTGGCAAACACAGCAACAAACCCGTGTAACCCACATGAAAATATCGCGTCAACCCCGTGCTTTCCACCTTCCTTCTTGCTTCGAGTCCCACACAAACAAAACACGAATTCATCTTCGAGTCTCCTTCCCTCCTCATCCCAGAACCCATACTTCCAGATACCCCTTGCACCGTGCATAGTGCACCGTCCACCTTTCCACCAGCGATCTTTGTCGCAGCTCCGACAAGTCATCTTCGACCCCAACGTCGAGTTTCCAAACCCAGAAAAATTATTTCCATTGAAAATCGAAATATAGCCCTCCATCCCAAAACTGTTCGAAGGCCATATTCCCAAACATGACCATCGCCGACCATCCCCTTCACCGGAAACCACACCGCCGCTACCCTAGCTCCACCTCACTCCCCCGCAACTCCAGAATCATATGCGATCGCCTCAAATAGCGTTTCGTCATCGCGGCGCCTAGATGAACACTGACAGAAAAATCAGGAAGCAAAACCCTATTCTAAAAAATTCCAACCACCTCGATACATAATAAATTCCAATCTCATTTTTCCTATGATCCCCATTTCCCTCTTCACCTTCATGCTCAATCACGAAACCCAGTTCATCGCCGTTCACCAAGAATCGGCCAAAAACCCCAAAACTAATTAACCCAGATACTCACCAATTACTAAATTAAAAATTGTAATAATCACACTAAAATTCATAATTTTCAATTGCTATTTCACTCATGTAATCAAAACATAAAATTGATTTAATAAAATTTTGACCCAACTCTCCATTTTATTGTAAATTTGAAAATTTTAAACTAGTTATTCGATTTTAAAACTTACAAACATTTTTAGATGATAAGTTAAATAATTTCAAACAACTTTTATTCATAAATCATAAGCTAACTTGGATCCAATATGAAGTTATTGATTTTAATATATTTTTGCTACTTGTAAATATCACAAAGAACTGTTTATTTACACAGACATCAAGCATTTTATATTTCAAACATGCAATTAGTTTAAATTCAAAAATCCAAATGAACCATCATGATTCCACAAGAACAAGATCCACTTTAAAATTTTAAATCTGTTTTTAAAATTGTATTTACTCACGTTGAATCTCCAGAAAACAGAGAGCAGAACTGCATTTTTCTTTTCCAGGCTTCAATTTTATTTGCATGTTGAAAACAGAATTCTTTGCATTGAATACTGATATTGCATGTTGATGTTTACATCTTGTTACATGATTAAACTTGCTTTGATGTTGAGCTTGCTTTTAAATTTCTTGTTTCAAGTTTCATTTTTATTCCCAGATCTGGTTCTCAGATTTGTATTCATTTTTTTCTGAAAATGAAACTCATTTGTATTTTACAATTTAATTTTAAATTAAATTTACAAGAGAGTGACATTTGTCTATCTTATATTCTAATTAGCTTACGCCAATACATATTAATTTACATTTGTCTTAACACATATTTAAAAGTTTAACAAGTGTTTTATAAGTGTTATTAAATTTTCTTTTAAATGTTATTTTATCTTTAATAATCTCTTTAAGCTATATATATATAAGTATTTGTGTAATGTTAGATAATTATAAAATGCTTCCATCTTATAAAAATAAACTTTAGGCTTTCATTATCTTAAAAACAAATTCATATAGGCATTTTTAAATAACTTGTATTTTAATCAATTTAACTTTATCACTTGTTTATAAATTGAGAAACTTAGTTTAACTCCTTATATAAATTTTTAAAACAATTTTATCTTATTAAAAACAAAAGCTAAAATATATGTTTATAAAATAAGAAATTAACTTTATTATTTAAAATTTAAATTTCAAATATCATTTCAAAGATATTAAATCAAATTATCATTTCAATTTACAAAACTAAATATATTCAAGTTTGAAAACTCTTATTAAATTCAAATTAATAATTTTCCTATTTCAAATATATATATATGTAAATATATACACATTTCAAATAGAAACATTCTTATATTAAATTTGTTAATTTCCATATTAAATTTTAAAACAAATATCAAATCACAATATATATACATTTATATATATCACAATTTGAATATAAAGTTTTATTACATTAAAAACTTCTTATTTACCAAAATAAATGTTCCCAAATCAAATTATTATAAACTTTCAAAAGAATTGAATCTTGCCTATTTATACTGTCAGAAAAATATTAATAGATATTAACAAATTACTATTTTCAGCCTTTGAAATAATCTTAACTTGCCAATATAAAATGATCAAATCAATTTAATTATTATCAAAGATTATTAAATTGATATTGCTCAAAATTCCGGGTCGTCACAATCTTTTTCCTATAAAAGTCCTTAAAACTAATTTTTTAGAAGTAGTTTCCTTAAAACTTATTACCCTGCATAAATAAGCCCTTGAAGTGAAAATCCCCGGTTCATTTTATTATACATATCTTGTTAAAATATTTTTCTAAATAGTCATTCTGATACTGTGAGATAGTTCGAATTTGATATGCACAATAAGTTATTAGTCTCCCACAACCTAATGCTTATATGTTCCTCATTTGAATTTGGATAAATTATACTTTTCCATTCTATTTTACTACTCCAAAATATGAAAATGAATGTTTGTTTGATTTGAGAATGTATTGGCATTGATTATTTACATTTTGGTGATGTAGAAAAACATATATGGTAAGAACCATTGGATTTGCGACCTAATGCTTACACTATATGTTTCTCGTATGAATTTGGGTAAATTGTACTTTTCATTCTATTACTCCAAAATACTAAAATGAATGTTTTGTGTGACGTATTTAACATTGATCATTTGAATTCTGGTAATGTAGAAAAGGATTTGGATTTGCAACAAACATACATGGGGATTTTATGTATTGGTATCACGTGCAAATTTGAGCACACAAGTTTTGACAATGAATCTGAAAAATAATAAGGGTAGCGTTCTTATTGTTAAATTTCTGACCATTGTAAAACCATAATTACACCATTCATCCTATACCCAGAATTTCTTTTCTGTGATATGTACTGTAGATCGTCTTAGATTTGAATCTGTAAGGTTAATTTGTTTGCTCATCTTTTAGTTCTAAGGTGTTTATATATATCTTATTTTTTAACCTGGATTGGACTCATTAGTAGACAACTGTCGTATGTTTACGTGCTAATTGATAGTACACAATGAAAAAGTATTAAGATGTTTTTTCAACTTCTGAAAACCTTTTATAATTTAAGCAACCTGCTAAATTGTATGATTTTCCGAATAGAGTCTGTGTTCCATGTGATGCCTGCATCAGTCAGTTAAACATTTGAATCTTAGAATAATTTTTTTTTGTAGAAACCTCAACGGTTGGGTTTGAAGAGGAATCAAAGATCAATCCCTTCTATAACTATGTTATCATGAGGTACACTTAATATTCCATTATATTTTGATCGCTTGGCATGTCCGTACTCTATGGGATTTATTTTGTACAACGTTATTTGTAGAAATTTGGTACTTTATTATTCACACAAAAATAAAAGTTTCAATGCAAATGAAACACCACCCCCAAATAGGAAACCCCAAATAGGAAAAACACTTAAAAACATACTACTAGAAAACATAATTTGCTCCTATAGGGCGGTGGGGTATGTATTCATGCCTCATGAATTAATACGCATCAATAACTAAGCGGTTCCTAATAAACTACACTTTAAAGATAAAATACTGACAATGTTGTAGAACCCTAGAATGGTAGATCCATTGGTTCTACTTGGAATTTCGTTGCTTCCTTATCAGATCTGTGCTCTATTTCTTCAATTTTACATATGGAGGCCTGAAAGTGGTGTTTATCGGCGGTGAGTTCATGTTTGGCATACAAATTCCTTCAAAAGCTCCAAGGATAAGATCTCTTTTCTCCTACTAGACTTGCGTAATAATTGCATGCAATCAAGTATGATCAATTTTTACGTATTTCTAAAATCTGGTAAAGTAACACTGATTAATAAGTCAAATTATATGTATTAATTTAATGTGGATTTTTTAATATAGAGATGTCTATATATAATGGAAAATTAACATTAGGAACATACTGTTCAAAAACGAAAACTAGTTTAGAGGTTGGCAAGGGTGAAACTAATGTTCTTTCATTTAAAAGCTAAGTGATTTATTAAAAAGAAAGGGGAATTCCAAGAAATGAACTCGGGACCTCTCGCACCCTAAGCGAGAATCATACCACTAGACCAAATGCCCCAATGTTAATGAAAATAATGGAATTAAAGTAATGTTATGTAATAATCTAACAACGTTGACGTCTCAATTCACGCATAAGACGAACATTGCAGTCCTCATAGAAGAATGATGTTTGGAGGTAGAGTATATAATACAATTCGCAAAGCCATCTACACAAATTTACATTTTCTAAAACTCACAGTGGAAGAAATATGTAACTACTCACAATTTTGAACCATTCAAATCGACAGTAATCCACACATATGAGACTTAAATTGCCCAAAACAGCAGATTGTTATTTTATATTTGGCAAAACTTAGTATATACGGTAAATAAATTAATCACAGAATACAGACACAGTAATACAACAATACGCAGCAGGATAGATAAATAGTAGTTCATGAAGCTACTACAGATGTATCACTCTAAAGCAAATACGACAGAAATCCCAAATACAATGAAGTCTCTAATACATAAGCAAATGACAAGTCTGAACATAAATAACTGGAAATAACAGAAATATCCAAAAAACTGAATAAATAAAGATAGATCTCCAAGCAAACTCTAAGCTCCAAAGGTAACCCCAGCTTACAGTAAGACACTCAAGTCAGGATTAACATTCTTATGCAAGTAAATCAACTCAAGTTAAATGTCCAAGTGAAATACAATATAACTTAAACGATGTTTGAGATTCCCATCCTTTAAGGATCGTGGAACTATCTACATATATAATACAATACGCTACATAGATAATGTCTACATTAAAGTAAAATATTAAAATAGCGTTAAGGCGTTTCACATATTCCCTTTAACACATTTTATATAAATATAGTAGTTTATATAGATACTGTAAGCTCCACCAAACAAGTGGGATACTCAGGGAGCACTACATAGGTATGATACAAACCAAAGTCGTAATGGGCTCGATAAGACATATGACAAGGCATGTGAGACAATGTCCATTGTAGGATACTACCGTTTGTAGGACCAGGCTGGTGGTAACGCATAACAACTACTATCGTCTACCTAGAGACACATTCCCATAATCAAAGTTGCACCTAATCAAATCACAAAGTAATAGATATGGTTTCAAAGAAGCATGCTCGATCGGAGGTGCGACCTCACTTGGTCCAGGTATAGCTTCTTTTTTAGTCATATCAAGCTGATTCGAGGGGGTCAGGGCCGCGTTCATACATCATATAGAAACGTTCGCCAAACCATCGTACTTCGTTCTGGATTCTCCACCACGTGCGCAGTTGTTAAAGTGGTTTTCGGTATTGGCAGAGAGTGGCAATATCCAATCCCGGTCTCTTTAATAACTAAACACTTATTTCACATCTTGGTCATTTTATAAAATTACCTTTATAAACATTAAATTAATCTCAAATTACAGGTTTAAAATCAATAATTAAATATCTAACTTCAAATATATTTAATTTTTAAAATATTCTTCTAATCACATTTAACAAAAATCAAGTATAAATTCGTATTTAATAAAATCTCAAATCAATAAGTTTCAAATCAATTTTTATTTATTCAATTCTTAAAAAAATTAAATTCCAAATCAACTTTAATTCACCTTTCTAACTTTTATTTATTAAAGTTATTAAAAAAATCTATTTTCAAAACATTAATACAAATTTTTAATTAATATTTAAACATATTATATATAATAATTAAATTAAATTTTTCTTTATATTTTACTAAATAAATTTTATTTTATTAAATTTTATTTTATATTAAATCTTATTTTATATATTTTAAAAATAATAAAGTTTTAAGTAACATGTTATGATTTACATTTTCAAAACTTAACTTATAATTTTAAAATTTTCAAACCATATAATTTTAAAATTCTAGTTATTTCACACACATATTAAAATAAAAATCTTTATATTATATATTTAAAAATCATTATTCATTAAACACATATTTTTTAAGCAATGACCTTTCCATCCCACATCAAGACAACACCCAAACCTTCTCGACAAGTATCAGTATAAAAAGATAATCCTTCACCGCCGTTCGAAACGGTGAGAACAAGAGCAGAGGTAAGCATTTGCTTCAACTCATTAAACGCCACTTCACACTTATCACTTCAAACCAAGGTTCAAAAACTCGGTTTCTGTCTCAGTTTCGTTTATTTGAAATTTTCTTAGTATCGGATGATTTTGGAAGTTTCGGTTTTAGGTTCGCTGTCAGTCATGCTTTCAGTTTTCAATGGTTTGTTAATGAAAATGTAACAATAAATAAAATATAAGATATAGTCCAACCTAATATTTTTATATGTAACTGAAAAAAATTAATTTGAAATTAGAATTATACTAAATTAAATTAAATAAATTGGTCCAGCCCAATTTATGTCATTAAATTCCGTCCTAGTTAAATAAAATTAAATGATGTTTAGTTTCATTTCAAGCCAGCCCAATATCTATTTTAATCAACATGTTTTCACTTCACCCCTTAATTACAAAACTGCACCTTCCTCTCTAGGGCTTTCACTTTAGCCTTTAATTTACAAAACCGCATCTTCCTCTCTGGACAAATTGTAAAATCGAACATGACGACAGTAAAATCAACAATGATAGTAAAATCGAATGAGATGCTCATCTTGAGTTTGCATCTCGATCTCGAATCTTGACGACTCTAAAACCGACGATGACAGTAAAATCGACGATGAAAATTGTAACGACCCGCATATTTTACGATAATATATTTAAATATTTTATTTAAATATAGCATCGTAAGTTGAATTTAAAATGTGACTTTTTGTAAACGGTCGAATCCGGACTTGAAACCACTTCCATTGAGTTCAAAACCACGTTTACAACTTGTTTGAGTATAAACATTGATATGTTTGGAGTTCAAAGCCTACTAACCCAACAAGATAACCCAACTCCTCTACCAAATGCCCTAACTCCTCTACTCTTCATTCATCCTACTCCTCATTTCCTAACACTCAAGCTAAACAAAGAAATGGTGGAAAGGAGAGGTTATTAGAACCACCATTTTTTCTCTTTAGCTTGAGGAATTTCTAATCTCTTCTCCTTTTCACCATTTCATCATAAGTTAGAGAGACGAGGAAAACCTTTTTACTCATTCTCACTTTATCTCAACCCATTATCTACAAGCCAATTCCTAATGTTTTATCCACCCTTAGACTTTTCGAAAACCGAAATTTTGCAGCCTTAATGACGGGCCTTAAACTCATCTAAGCCCAAGCCAAAATATTATGCAAGTAAATCTAATTTATTCGCTTGTCGATATTGTATATCAATCGATATATTTATAACTGTTATAAGTATATATAACATTATTTATTTCTCAAATCATTTTCAAATTTTATAATTAATATTTCATAAATATTGATTAATTTAATTAATTTACAATAATTATAAATTATCTAAATTGTTCGGCCATAAATGAATTCATCATTTCAACTGTGTAACTCTTGGGTGAAAATTTGGTCAGCGATTAACATCGAACTATTCTAATTGTAACATTTACACGTCACTTAGCAGATGATGTGACATTATGGCCAAATTTATCACTTACTCATTTTCGGTAAAATCCAATTTTGTTTTAATAAGCGTTACCCGGTTGTGACATTTGTTTACATCAATTCTCTTCGTCAAAACTATATCACTTTGGACTTGTAGAATTTGGTAATCGTCAAAATTCCAGACTCATCCACATTCAACTTTATAGTACAAATACAAAGTCCTTGGTTCAATAATAACAATTATTATTAATCGAAATGCTCTAGCCGGAGACTTTGACTTTGAGTTGACTTGAGTTGACTGTGATACTAACCGCATATAACTGAGGAGATGAATCCTCTATTGAATAGTGCTTCATTTTTAATTCTTCCACTCGTCCCAACTATAGTCGCTCGATGGACGCCTTGCTATGATTTGGCTACAATCAAAGCCAAGCTTTCATATTGAAGATCCTCGGTATTCTCAAGTCGAGAGAACTATGTAAATAAGTCGAGTCGATATTTTCTATTTGTCCTTAGTTATATTAACCAACAGAAAACCATCGAGTGAGTCGTTCCACAGTCTAATAACTACTAACACGTAACCCCTAGTTGCCTCCCGCAATCATGAGTAACACACTGACCAACATTTGGAGAGCATTACGTACTCCAGTCTCAACGGATACATTGATATCCAGTCTCGATTCATCTTGACTAGGAACATTTAAAATGGTATGTTTGTTTCGTTGTGATAAATTACTCACGGTTACAACACTTTGTAACTACTATCACAAACTATACCATTTATGGATTTTTCTGTTAAATATATTTTTAATCACATTAATTAATTAATATAATCAGATTATATCAAGTATATAATAGGAAGAAAATACATTTTATTTCGAAGATGGGTTTAAATTGGATTTAAATTCAAAGGTGATTGTTTTAACCCACTCACAACTTCTAAAATTTCTTATGTTTGTTAAATTAGATTTATGATGTGATTGGAAATTTATTTATGAATGTTTGGTATATTTTAAATCATCTCAGTTAATTTGAATTTATTTAATTAAATCGTTGTTTAATTCATTATCGAATTTAAATTGCCAGTTAAATACCTGTTATTGATTTCAATTTATCTATTGATGTTTATTGATTGATTTGGGTGATGATTGTGATAGATGATTGATTGTTGATATTGAATGAATGGATGTTTTATTTTATATCGTTATAATACTGCAAGTTCACTATGGGTTAAAATGATACATACCCGAACGATCTTATGGATTAGAGGAAAATGTTATGGATTGAAATGATAGACCTGAGCGGTTTTCATTGATTTGAATATTTTAAAATATTATTATGATACTGGTTGATGATATATATATATATATATATATATATGTATGTATATGTATATAAATGCTTGAAATTGGATTATGGATTGGAATTAATTTATGTAAAGGTAAAGTTAAACTTCGGATTTGTTTTAGTTAGATGGTTGAGATTGATATTTCGAAATTATTTGAAACCCTTTAAATTATTATAGTCACATTGTACACTCGATAAGAGATGAAAATCCTATAACACTATGAAACTGTTGCACTAATTGTCCTATTTTATTTAATTTGATTTGACTTACATAAGATCTTTTAGTTCCGACTCGAGTGTTTTGTCATTTCATTATGCTCGGGTTCGTTTGAGCTTTGCAGCGTATTAAAACTATTTTCTAGAGGATGAAGACAAAGAGAAAGTACATTATTGTTATTTATGATATTTATTCCACCGCATCATGTTGTTCCGTTGCATTTATGTATTTATTTCTGTTTTATGTAACTCTGATTTTGTATTGTATTAATATAATCAAATGTTTGTAAACAACTTCATGAACTTTTATTTAATTATTATATTTTATCATTTCACTGTGAGATTCTGTTTTCTTTTTTTCTTTATCTGTTTTCTTATTTTGTAACATACGCGATTTTTCGTTGCCGAAAAACCGAATAGTTATGGGTTTAAGAAAAAGAAAGACAAGAAGAAGAGATAAGAAAGATAGAAAATGGAGAGAAGAAGATAGAAAACAGAAAGAAAAGAAAATAGAAAATTTTAAAATAGAAGAAAAAGAGAATAGAACGGAACAGAAAACAACAGAACAACATCAGAATCTCACAATTCGCAGCGGAACAACATATAATAATAAATGAATAATCTTTAAACAAAGAACTATATCAGTTATTACATTACATCATATTTCATTACATCATATCATCAGAGTGTACAACAACAACAACAAACAGTGCAGCGGAAAAGAAATACTATATACTAGTAATACGCCATGCCATCCAGCTTGCCTCCAGCAACTCCAGAATATCCTGATAAACCTTAACTCTTGACTGCCCGTGTGGAAATTGGTGGGCACCCAGAGTTTAGGAAGGAAAACAATAAACTCCGAGTCAGTCATGTGACTGGTGTGAGAACTCAAAACAGTTTATTTATCTTTGAAATCAAAATAGAGGAATATTTTTAAAGTCAATTCGCAATGCTTTTAAAAATGAGACTACCATAAGGCCTCCCGCACACACACACAATGCAAACGCAGAATCGGAGGAGATTTCTCCTTATGATAGTCAAAGATGCTTGATACGCATTTAAAAGAACATTTTATATTATTACTAGTGCATAGTGTAGAGAAATATTCATTTGAAAGTAGAATATAAATCTTAGCCAACATACGACCATTATCGTATGCCTACTATAGCTAACCATGTTCAATAGCAGGTTACCGCCACATTCCATGGCAGGTTCTACAACTAAAACCGTACAAGTCTCGTATTGTTTCTTTGGATTTCCAACGAATGATCAGGCCAAGGAACTTCCCATTGCCACATGAGAATGCCTCTGGATGGACATCCCCGAGAACCAAACCGGATCTCTACCAACACAAGGCCGGGTTACCCCTAACTGAGTAACAACTGACCGAATATGCCATCCCCTAGTCCTTTGGGACCTTTCACCGAGCGCTCGTAATCAATTCACACAATCATAACAAAGTGTATTCAACATGAGTAAGTATCTGGGCTCCATACCATGATACCACCCTTTTCCAGAAGGTAATGCACACATCCTAAAGGGCGCTACCCTTCATAACCTTGCCGCATCTTTCCTGTTTTGACCATTCACGGGGTGTGAGGCTCGACGAAGTCACGTCCACAAAAACATACTTTATACAAAAGCCATGCTTTGGGTCAACAAATGATCATAGAGATGATCACCAAGATAGACGATCAAATAAACGATCCTATCACAAATAATCAACACAATGATCATTTCACAGCAACACTCAGCATGTCACATTACCAAAATGGGAATATATCGCTGATAACATTCAACTACATAACCTCTGAGCTCGTACATCTCAGAGAAGGGTGTTAAGCTAAAAGAATAAATTCTCCGCCACCAACAGAAATATATTTGAAAGAAATCGGCTTTATATCTCAACTTGTAATGTCAGGCATACTATCCATACAAGTCTGTTCCGGGCTCAAACAAAACCGAAGGCACTTACAAAGAAGTCCTTGCAATCCGGATATTCACAATCCTGATCGGATTTCCCATTACTTAGGGAGTCTCTATACCATTGCAACTCAGTGCAGAGACAATCGACAGGTCATCCTTTCGCTTTCGCAAATACCGGGTTTTCAACACCGATCTTCAATGCGATTCATAACGACGTATCACATATTCGGAATGGGTTATACGACCCCATGGTCCTTTCCCGGTTAACCCGAATAGTGAGCGCTTATTCAAAAATAAGTGTGGCATTCACATTCAAACAAATCACATCAATTACCCATTCAAAGGGAAATATTGATAGTCGGTTATTGAACTATCAATGGATATGCACACATCACCAGATTCCAAATAATTTTCCAAATTAATTATTTTCCAAAATATATTTACTAGATATATAGTTTTCACACTTCAAAAATAAATCAATATTTATTTTTAAACAACTTCCCTTTTCATTCATAAATTCCATAGTGAATTTATATTTCAAAATATCCATGCATATACGATTTCAATTATTCATTTCAATTTATCTTCAAAAAGATAAATTCTTAAGATATTCACTTTATATCGGAAAACATTTCCATACTTACTTATTCATAAGTAATTCACAAATTTTATTTATTTTCAACACTTAGAAAATATTCAATATACTTAAATCGAGATTAAGTATATATTTCATTCTTTAAGGAAATCATTCTTTTAAACATATTTATTTGGGCCAAAACGAATGTTGCGTAAAACATCGTTACGACAACCCAAGATCACTAGTATAGGGATTCGAAATTAAAATAGATATATAAATCCCAATACTATACAAAACATTTCCTTTCGGAAATCATTTACTATAACAACAGTGTTATAGTCCACCATTTCCTTCTATCTCTCGAAAACGTCTATTTCAACAATCAATGTTGAAATCTATGGTTTCGAATCTCAACACATTTTAAAACATCGTTAGATCGTTTTAATTTAATTTAAAATATCACATTCTAAACATTTTCTTTAACATATTATTCACTATTCAAAAACGTGAATATACTACGTTAACACATTTCATCCTTTTATTCATTTCATTTTAAAGGATTATTCACTGTCAACAACGTGAATATAACTTCATTTATAGGTTTCAACAATTTACTTATCAAAATAAGTCGTTTTCGAATTTATAAAACAACGTTTATAAATCCCATTTCTAATTATTTTATAACAACTTCCTTTTATAAATTTTCTTTATTAACCTATTCGATTTATAACTCAATTATAAACTAAAGGTTCATATTATAAGTTAAATACTTATAAAACGATTATTTACAAAATCGTTCCTTTAAACTTCATAATTATAAATCTTATAACTTATAAGATTCGATTATTCATCCCAATATATTCTTTAATAATTTCACAAAATTTATAAATCTTACTATTTATAAATTTCATTTATAACTTCACCATTTATAATTTTATAAATTCCATTCATTTACAAAATTCATTTTCACTTCATTCAAACACTTATAAAAACTCATTTTATAATGTCAATATTTCAATTTATAAATATCCATTTATAAATCTCTTAATATAAATCAATTTATATTATTCTTTAAAACGTCCTTAATCTCCTTTATTATTTCACCATTTTGATTCATAAAATAATTAAATTTTATAAATCCTATATTTAAACTTTTCACAATAATTTCAAAAATCCCGATTTTAATATTTTATAAAATCATTAGCATCATATTCTCAAAAATCAGTTTTTAACTATATTTCTCAAAAATCATAATTTTTATAACTTTAAAATTATAACGTTTATTTATTTAAAATAAATCAATTCCAAAAATATTTTATAAACGTATACTTTCAAAAATCACTTTAAAATCATTTTAAAATCCCAAATTTGGTCCAATGATGCTACATACCAAATAGTCAATCACGACAACAACGATATCATATATCAATATGATAATCCATCAAATATCAAAATATCTGAAATCAAATAAATACTGTTGAGGAATCCAGTTGGATCCCTCCAACCTGTTTTCCTGCATCTAAAAACATTAGCACAATACCAATTTCGCTCCAGTACGAAATTATCGCGGTATATGTTTTTATTAAATATTATCCGCTTAATAGACGGCGCAATAGGGTCTCATCCGCTAAAAAATGCGGGGAATCAACAACTGCAATATATACATATGCCAATATATATATATATATTGATATTATATATAATACCAATTTCACTGTTTATGAAATATTCGCGGTATATGTTTTTAATAAATAACATCCGCTTACTAACGGCGTATAATGTCTATTTTATCAATCAATAGATAACAATCATCATTCAAACATGCATTCAAATATTTTAAATCTAACTATTTAAAATAAAATCGAAACTGATTCGATTGAGTGAGAAGTTCTCACCTTGATTTCAATTTTGTTTTAGCGATTTATTTCGAATAAAATTAAACGGACGTTTAATTTTACACGAAATTTTCACTAACTCCAAACGACTCCAATCCAACTCCAATGCGTAGTGCTCGTCCATACGATTCCAACGCAACTGGTTTCGCACGTTTTCGACCTCGTATGAAAAAGTTATGAATATTTGAAGTTTTACACGAATTTTATTTATAAAATTTACAACAATTATTAACTAATTTTAACCTAGCAAGATCATGGCCGTTGATTTCAAATCCACCTCCATCAGGCCGCACACCCCCTTCTCCCTCTCACGTATCATCTTCCTTCAGGAAATTGCCGCACACCAAACCCATTCAACGTAAACTAGGGTTTAATCTTGCAACCTCATTTCTCGACGAAACTTCATCAAACCACCTTCATGCGAACGCTCTTCGCAAGAGCTACCTCCACCTTGCACCCCTTGAAGTTCGGCTGCCACATGAGCCTAGAAAGGCGTGCGCAACCTACAGAAAACGCGGCCAAAAATCTCACAAAATACAACTCCAATCTCGATCTCCACCGTTGAATATAAGGATCTCGCTGCGCTCTATAACTTTGTAGTTGAACACGAAGCTTGAAAGTGAATGGATCGAGAGATAATCGAGGAAGAAGGAGGAGAAATACTGGCCTTTGAATATGTTAGAGGCGGCTGCACTTTTAGATTAGGGTTTTGTAAAAAAAAAAAATTTATTTGAGTGAGGGCTATTTATAAGGAACCGACGAAACACTATTCATTCCGGAATTTCCGAACTCCGATTTACGCGCCGTAACAAGAGTTTCTAGGGTTTACCCCGTGTTTCGGACACAATGGAACAGGTTTCGGTAGCTAATTCGGACATCTGTGCGAGTTATGGCTATAAACGTTCAATTTAAATTAAATCGATTTAAACGATTTTTTAGGCGTTTTAATTTGTACCGGACAAACGGTAAATCCAATTGATACGAAATTTGAAACCTTGCAATAATATCACATTACGGATCCGATGAAACTGGTTTCGTCGAAATCCGAGACTTTTTGAAAAATGGCTATTTTAACTCGCCAAATTAAAATTAAAAATAATTCGATGCGTTTGGAGCTGCCACGATCAAACGATAGCTCCGATTGACACGAAAATTGAAATCCGGTAATAACTAACTATTACGGATCCAATGGAACTGGTTTCGTTCAATTCTGAGACTGTTCAAAAATTGACTATTTTCACTAGTCGATTTTATATTAAAATATTCAATTTTCACAAATTAACTTTTAATTCGATTTCAAAAGTTCTAAAATATCGTTCTAACTTCAATATGATAAAATAAAATTTTACAAATCATTTTCAATCATATTTAACTCAATTTTCAATTATTTCCATAATTTCACATATTAAATTATCGATTTAATTATCCAATTAAATCCAATTATTCAAAATAAAATTTATCTGACTTATAAATTTCACTTATTAATATTTAAAATTAATTAAATATCCAAATTTTAATTACTAAAAATTCTGGGTCGTTACAATCTTCCCCCTTAAAAGAATTTCGTCCTCGAAATTATTAAGTAAGAAAAGTTATAGAATCTATTAATTTTCCATAAATCCATAGTTAAACTTCTTACAATAACTTTACTAAGTTTTTTTTTCAAATCATACTTAGTTATCCATTCAAAAACAACTACTATTATTTAACTTTCAATTCCAAATCAAAGTTAAAGTTTTCAAAATTTTCCAATTTTTTCTCAAATTTTTTCTAACGCCTTAAATTTTCGGAAAAATTCGCCATAGTCTCCTTTGCGCGGCTCGATCCGAAAAAAAATGACAGTATATATATCAAAGATATACATCTCATCAAGTAATGAGGCATCCCGAAGGGAAAAAAGTATAAAAGTACGGTATGTAATCCGAGATATGTACCTTATATTTTATTAGCGAGCATATACGGCTAATATAGCGCGAAAGCGAGCTCCAAATGCGAAGCAAACGCGATCCGCACCTACTAAACACTCAACAAACAACATGAGAACATGCATATATGAAAATAATTTCGATATACAACATATAGCAACATAATAGCTATATATGTCAACATAGCAAATGCAACCAAACAACAAATGCAAGCATCAACCATCAACCAACTAACATCCATAACCAATATATATTCATTCATATTCTCATTAATATTCAATGAAATGGTTTTCAATTTAATCACATTTGATTCATTTACAGTGGATGTTCTTACTAACATTCATTTTCAATTAGTTCATATTCACTAATTCATATTCAAGTTGGTTCACTTCCAATCAAATTCAATTCTATTTAAGATTCATTCAATTCAATTAAAAAAGTTGAATTTCCTTTATATAACTTAAGTTCATATTTATCACTTAACTTTATTATTTTACTTTGATACCTTAAGTTATATTCCATTTAACTTTAAATTCATTTTTACTTACAACTCATATTCATAAATATATCCATATAGTTTCACTTCTTATATATATAAGTTTATTACACAATTTTAAATCACTTTAATTATAATTCAATTCTTATAATTCTTTTTGCTTATACAATTCCTTTATTTAGATTATTCAAATAACTAAACAATCAACTTATATACACTTTAATAATTCTTAAAAATTATTTCTTCATATATAAAATATAATCAAGGTAAAATTATTTCATTTACCCAATTTAAAATCAATATTGTGCCGAATTGTTCTATTCAAGTGTTTAGAAATCCCTTCGGCATAGTTGTCGAGACCACGCTGACGAAGGTTCATATACCACTCAACAAACCAATCATCACAATATAAACAATTTTATATATTCACTAACAAATACGCTCTCATAGCTATTATTACACTCAAACTCAATCTAGAGCACTACTGACTCTATCTCTAATGAGTAATACCCAACAGAACCATGGTTGTCGCTTAACCATATGCTCTGATACCAAATGTAACATACGCGATTTTTCATTGCCGAAAAACCGAATAGTTATGGGTTTAAGAAAAAGAAAGACAAGAAGAAGAGATAAGAAAGATAGAAAATGGAGAGAAGAAGATAGAAAACAGAAAGAAAAGAAAACAGAAAATTTTAAAATAGAAGAAAAAGAGAATAGAACGGAACAGAAAACAACATAACAACATCAGAATCTCACAATTCGCAGCGGAACAACATATAATAATAAATGAATAATCTTTAAACAAAGAACTATATCAGTTATTACATTACATCATATTTCATTACATCATATCATCAGAGTGTACAACAACAACAACAAACAGTGCAGCGGAAAAGAAATACTATATACTAGTAACACGCCATGCCATCCAGCTTGCCTCCAGCAACTCCAGAATATCCTGATAAACCTTAACTCTTGACTGCCCGTGTGGAAATTGGTGGGCACCCAGAGTTTAGGAAGGAAAACAATAAACTCCGAGTCAGTCATGTGACTGGTGTGAGAACTCAAAACAGTTTATTTATCTTTGAAATCAAAATAGAGGAATATTTTCAAAGTCAATTCGCAATGCTTTTAAAAATGAGACTACCATAAGGCCTCCCGCACATACACACAATGCAAACGCAGAATCGGAGGAGATTTCTCCTTATGATAGTCAAAGATGCTTGATACGCATTTAAAAGAACATTTTATATTATTACTAGTGCATAGTGTAGAGAAATATTCATTTCGAAAGTAGAATATAAATCTTAGCCAACATACGACCATTATCGTATGCCTACTATAGCTAACCATGTTCAATAGCAGGTTACCGCCACATTCCATGGCAGGTTCTACAACTAAAACCGTACAAGTCTCGTATTGTTTCTTTGGATTTCCAACGAATGATCAGGCCAAGGAACTTCCCATTGCCACATGAGAATGCCTCTGGATGGACATCCCCGAGAACCAAACCGGATCTCTACCAACACAAGGCCGGGTTACCCCTAACTGAGTAACAACTGACCGAATATGCCATCCCCCGGTCCTTTGGGACCTTTCACCGAGCGCTCGTAATCAATTCACACAATCATAACAAAGTGTATTCAACATGAGTAAGTATCTGGGCTCCATACCATGATACCACCCTTTTCCAGAAGGAAATGCACACATCCTAAAGGGCGCTACCCTTCATAACCTTGCCGCATCTTTCCTGTTTTGACCATTCACGGGGTGTGAGGCTCGACGAAGTCACGTCCACAAAAACATACTTTATACAAAAGCCATGCTTTGGGTCAACAAATGATCATAGAGATGATCACCAAGATAGACGATCAAATAAACGATCCTATCACAAATAATCAACACAATGATCATTTCACAGCAACACTCAGCATGTCACATTACCAAAATGGGAATATATCGCTGATAACATTCAACTACATAACCTCTGAGCTCGTACGTCTCAGAGAAGGGTGTTAAGCTAAAAGAATAAATTCTCCGCCACCAACAGAAATATATTTGAAAGAAATCGGCTTTATATCTCAACTTGTAATGTCAGGCATACTATCCATGCAAGTCTGTTCCGGGCTCGAACAAAACCGAAGGCACTTACAAAGAAGTCCTTGCAATCCGGATATTCACAATCCTGATCGGATTTCCCATTACTTAGGGAGTCCCTATACCGTTGCAACTCAGTGCAGAGACAATCGACAGGTCATCCTATCGCTTTCGCAAATACCGGGTTTTCAACACCGATCTTCAATGCGATTCATAACGACGTATCACATATTCGGAATGGGTTATACGACCCCATGGTCCTTTCCCGGTTAACCCGAATAGTGAGCGCTTATTCAAAAATAAGTGTGGCGTTCACATTCAAACAAATCACATCAATTACCCATTCAAAGGGAAATATTGATAGTCGGTTATTGAACTATCAATGGATATGCACACATCACCAGATTCCAAATAATTTTCCAAATTAATTATTTTCCAAAATATATTTACTAGATATATAGTTTTCACACTTCAAAAATAAATCAATATTTATTTTTAAACAACTTCCCTTTTCATTCATAAATTCCATAGTGAATTTATATTTCAAAATATCCATGCATATACGATTTCAATTATTCATTTCAATTTATCTTCAAAAAGATAAATTCTTAAGATATTCACTTTATATCGGAAAACATTTCCATACTTACTTATTCATAAGTAATTCACAAATTTTATTTATTTTCAACACTTAGAAAATATTCAATATACTTAAATCGAGATTAAGTATATATTTCATTCTTTAAGGAAATCATTCTTTTAAACATATTTATTTGGGCCAAAACGAATGTTGCGTAAAACATCGTTACGACAACCCAAGATCACTAGTATAGGGATTCGAAATTAAAATAGATATATAAATCCCAATACTATACAAAACATTTCCTTTCGGAAATCATTTACTATAACAACAGTGTTATAGTCCACCATTTCTTTCTATCTCTCGAAAACGTCTATTTCAACAATCAATGTTGAAATCTATGGTTTCGAATCTCAACACATTTTAAAACATCGTTAGATCGTTTTAATTTAATTTAAAATATCACATTCTAAACATTTTCTTTAACATATTATTCACTATTCAAAAACGTGAATATACTACGTTAACACATTTCATCCTTTTATTCATTTCATTTTAAAGGATTATTCACTGTCAACAACGTGAATATAACTTCATTTATAGGTTTCAACAATTTACTTATCAAAATAAGTCGTTTTCGAATTTATAAAACAACGTTTATAAATCCCATTTCTAATTATTTTATAACAACTTCCTTTTATAAATTTTCTTTATTAACCTATTCGATTTATAACTCAATTATAAACTAAAGGTTCATATTATAAGTTAAATACTTATAAAACGATTATTTACAAAATCGTTCCTTTAAACTTCATAATTATAAATCTTATAACTTATAAGATTCGATTATTCATCCCAATATATTCTTTAATAATTTCACAAAATTTATAAATCTTACTATTTATAAATTTCATTTATAACTTCACCATTTATAATTTTATAAATTCCATTCATTTACAAAATTCATTTTCACTTCATTCAAACACTTATAAAAACTCGTTTTATAATGTCAATATTTCAATTTATAAATATCCATTTATAAATCTCTTAATATAAATCAATTTATATTATTCTTTAAAACGTCCTTAATCTCCTTTATTATTTCAACATTTTGATTCATAAAATAATTAAATTTTATAAATCCTATATTTAAACTTTTCACAATAATTTCAAAAATCCCGATTTTACTATTTTATAAAATCATTAGCATCATATTCTCAAAAATCAGTTTTTAACTATATTTCTCAAAAATCATAATTTTTATAACTTTAAAATTATAACGTTTATTTATTTAAAATAAATCAATTCCAAAAATATTTTATAAACGTATACTTTCAAAAATCACTTTAAAATCATTTTAAAATCCCAAATTTGGTCCAATGATGCTACATACCAAATAGTCAATCACGACAACAACGATATCATATATCAATATGATAATCCATCAAATATCAAAATATCTGAAATCAAATAAATACTGTTGAGGAATCCAGTTGGATCCCTCCAACCTGTTTTCCTGCATCTAAAAACATTAGCACAATACCAATTTCGCTCCAGTACGAAATTATCGCGGTATATGTTTTTATTAAATATTATCCGCTTAATAGACGGCGCAATAGGGTCTCATCCGCTAAAAAATGCGGGGAATCAACAACTGCAATATATACATATGCCAATATATATATATATATATATATATATATTGATATTATATATAATACCAATTTCTCTGTTTATGAAATATTCGCGGTATATGTTTTTAATAAATAAAATCCGCTTACTAACGGCGTATAATGTCTATTTTATCAATCAATAGATAAAAATCATCATTCAAACATGCATTCAAATATTTTAAATCTAACTATTTAAAATAAAATCGAAACTGATTCGATTGAGTGAGAAGTTCTCACCTTGATTTCAATTTTGTTTTAGCGATTTATTTCGCATAATTTTACACGAAATTTTCACTAACTCCAAACGACTCCAATCCAACTCCATCGCGTAGTACTCGTCCATACGATTCCAACGCAACTGGTTTCGTGCGTTTTCGACCTCGTATGAAAAAGTTATGAATATTTGAAGTTTTACACGAATTTTATTTATAAAATTTACAACAATTATTAACTAATTTTAACCTAGCAAGATCATGGCCGTTGATTTCAAATCCACCTCCATCAGGCCGCACACCCCCTTCTCCCTCTCACGTATCATCTTCCTTCAGGAAATTGCCGCACACCAAACCCATTCAACGTAAACTAGGGTTTAATCTTGCAACCTCATTTCTCGACGAAACTTCATCAAACCACCTTCATGCGAACGCTCTTCGCAAGAGCTACCTCCACCTTGCACCCCTTGAAGTTCGGCTGCCACATGAGCCTAGAAAGGCGTGCGTAACCTACAGAAAACGCGGCCAAAAATCTCACAAAATACAACTCCAATCTCGATCTCCACCGGTTAATATAAGGATCTCGCTGCCCTCTATAACTTTGTAGTTGAACACGAAGCTTGAAAGTGAATGGATCGAGAGATAATCGAGGAAGAAGGAGGAGAAATACTGGCCTTTGAATATGTTAGAGGCGGCTGCAGTTTTAGATTAGGGTTTTGTAAATTTTTTTTTTTATTTGAGTGAGGGCTATTTATAAGGAACCGACGAAACACTATTCATTCCGGAAATTCCGAACTCCGATTTACGCACCGTAACTAGCGTTTCTAGAGTTTACCCCGCGTTTCGGACACAATGGAACAGGTTTCGGAAGCTAATTCGGACATCTGTGCGAGTTATGGCTATAAACGTTCAATTTAAATTAAATTGATTTAAACGATTTTCTAGGCGTTTTAATTTGTACCGGACAAACGGTAAATCCAATTGATACGAAATTTGAAATCTTACAATAATATCACATTACGGATCCGATGAAACTGGTTTCGTCGAAATCCGAGACTTTTTGAAAAATGGCTATTTTAACTCGCCAAATTAAAATTAAAAATAATTCGATGCGTTTCGAGCTGCCACGATCAAACGATAGCTCCGATTGACACGAAAATTGAAATCCAGTAATAACTAACTATTACGGATCCAATGGAACTGGTTTCGTTCAATTCTGAGACTGTTCAAAAATTGACTATTTTCACTAGTCGATTTTATATTAAAATATTCAATTTTCACAAATTAACTTTTAATTCGATTTCAAAAGTTCTAAAATATCGTTCTAACTTCAATATGATAAAATAAAATTTTAAAAATCATTTTCAATCATATTTAACTCAATTTTCAATTATTTCCATAATTTCACATATTAAATTATCGATTTAATTATCCAATTAAATCCAATTATTCAAAATAAAATTTATCTGACTTATAAATTTCACTTATTAATATTTAAAATTAATTAAATATCCAAATTTTAATTACTAAAAATTCTGGGTCGTTACATATTTACCCCATTAACAATCCTCTCTTTTGAATGGTTTGAACTAGACATGTGTGGTTTATTGTCGATTTAAACCGTTCAAAAAGATAGGTCATTACAGTAGTAAGAGGGACGATATCCTCCGCAACTCGTAGCTGATGAAAATCGGTGCAAGATGGAGCTGAGAAAAGACCCTAACATCACTCAGTAGATCAACAAGAGATTAATGAGATATAAGGATAATGGTAAGATATCTTCTCGGATGAGAAGAAATAACACTAACACCATATCATTATTTCGAGTAAAGTAATATCACAAGGTATATAAACAAATGAGTATCCTAAGAGGATATCTCGAAAGAAGCAAGAACGACAATATCAATTAAATTTAATTAATCGCCTCATTTCCTTAGTAGACATCCTCGTAGGAGGATAACCGAAAGGCTGAAACCAGAAACGAGGCCAACACAAAGCTCAATTGCCGTATTGGGCAGCAAGCTCAAAACAGACTCACATATATCTACAAAAGCACAAACAACAGGAATTCGAGATATGTCATCACCACCTCGAAATTCAAGAACGAATAAAGATACTTTGGAATTATCATCAATATTCCGAAGAACAAGAGGCAACAAATCGGCTGAATTAGGATGCCTAAAATATATGATCCACACAGAACATAGGATTGGCTTCCCAAAATCATTCCAAACTCAAGATAGTAAATAGCGTGCAAATTCGTATGGAAAGAAAAACTACCAGGAACAATCTCAAAATTTTCATACATCATGCCAAGTATTGCGGATCCCCTCATTAGGATTTGTAATCCTCAAAGAAATAAGAAGATGAGAAACATCCAACGGTATGAAAAGCTCCATCGATACGAATGTGTATGAAGCACCCGTATCGAAGAGAACTGGAATAAATAATAACGATAAGGATTAGTTTTAGGATGAGATATCAATAATTCAATTATGGAATTGTAACATCCCGCCTTTTCGCATGCTTTAAATCGACGATAAACCACACACATCAGGCTTAAAACATACAAAAGGGTGGATTGTTATGGGGTAAATAAGAAAAACAGAGAAGAGAAAAAAACTAAACAGAATGTCACAACGGAAGGATAAAATATAATAATAAATATACAGTTCATAAAACTGTTTACAAACATTTGATTCTTTTATATACAATAAATATCAGAGTTCACATACCCATAAATATCAATGCAGCGGAATTAAATAGTGTAGTGGAATAATATAGTAGATAGCAATACTACAAATCTTCGTCTTCATCCTCTAGAACTAAAATCTTCGATCCTGAAACGCTCGGACTGACCCGAGTGAATTGAAAAGACAAAACACTCGAGTCAGAACTAAAAGATCTTATGTAAGTTAAATTAATAGAAATAAATATGAGTGCGGTAACTCAAGAGATGCTCGGGATTTACATCTCCTAAGGATCCGTTAAACTATTTACTATGTAGTATACTGCGCTGTTATAATAGTGTCTAATTGTAAAATAAATTTACTTTTAAATAGCATTAAGGCTTTACATTTTCCACCTTAACACGTAATAGTCCCAGTAGTCCATCTAATATCATAGTCCCTCCTGATCGGGAAGCCACCAAAGGATACCACACGGGCTATGGGAGAAATCCAAACTCGTACAAGGCGCGATAGGGTAGGTGACACGGCACAACTAGGCAATGCCAGGGTATATATACCAATTACGCTTCCGGGTCGGTGGTAACGCGTAGCGCGCAGCTACCGCCCACCTCGAGCCACACCCCCAAAAATCAAAAGTGGCCACCAAATCAATCCAAAAGTCAAAGTATAACATCGAAGGGATGCGTCCGATCAAAGGTGCTATCTTATTAACCCGTCAATCGCTCCTGTTTTAGCCACCTTATGCCAACTCACGGGAGTTGGGTCCACGTATTTTCCTTACAGGAAACGCCGCCACCAACCTACTTCATTCTGGAATCTCCACTGCGTACACGGTTGTTAAAGTGGTTTTCGGTGTTGGCAGAGAGTATGACAACTTCCGATCCCAGTCTCTTCAACAACCAAACGTTATTATAACACCGCGGTCATTTAAAAATACTTATACTTTCAAAACCAGAATATAATTATCCGTTTCAAAACCCATAAATACGATATCATTTCCTTTTAAAAGCTCAAATAAATATGATATCATTTTATTTCAAAAATATTCCTTTTCCAAAATCATGCCACTTTTAAATTTATAATACCTCGGAATCAAATATTTGAATTTTAACTTTCAACATAATACTTCGAACTCCATGGTTTTAAAACCAAAACTTTCAAAACATAAGTGGTTTGGATATTCAACAGTATATAAAATAAAACAGTTGAATTTAAAATTTCTTTGAAAGTAAATAATTTCCACACCTTCACAATTTTATTCACTTTAAATTCAGTCTAAACCCATAACTTTTAGATTCACTTTCAGTTTGAATAAAACACTTCGATTTCAATATTTTCAAACTTTGAGTATTTAATGAATTTCAAACTAAGGTTGGGAATTTCAAATCAACAATTCCTTTTCCTATTATTTAGTTTGAAAGGTTTACATGATAAATCCATAACCGTTAAAAATAAACTAAATTTATTAACACTAAAAATTTTCTTCCATTTTATTTATACTAGAATTATTCATTAAATCCAGTTATAAATATCACACCTTTAAAATTTCCAAGTTTCAATAAGTTAAATCACTTATATAGTTAAATTCTTAAATACGCTCAATTCCAAATTAAATTTTTAATTTACCTTCCAATCTAAATTGATTTAAATCATTAAAACTCCATTATTCAGCTTATTTAGTTTATTTAAAAATTACACATAGCTTGAATTTAATAATTTAACTGTATGTGTATGTATAAAATAAGATTTTTAAAATATTAAAATTAAATATTTATTAAACCATATCCTATCCAAACCATAGAAAAATCATTTCAAAAATATTTTTATATATATACCGCGGTGCCCGTATAAAATTTTCTATCCTATGGACAAGTGATACAGATATTTATCATTTCAATCCGCAATTTAAAAATAAAAATTGCGGTTAGATATCATTTCAAACCGCAATCCCGAATGAAATGGAAATGCATAACAACTTGCAGTTTATATAATATAGAACACACCATCCATTTACCAAACATCATTCATCAACCATTTATTTCAATCATCATCCAATTTGAACAAACGTCAATATAGAGCATATAAGATATACCGGTAATAAATAACAGATACTAACTAATAGTTTATATTCAATAATAAATTTAATAACTGTTAAACTATCAGTTTATATGCAACTAAATAAACTGTCAAATTATATGCAATAAAAAATTAACAGGTAAATTAAATAAATGCGATTTAACAGAGATGATGAATAAAACATGCTAAACAGTCATAAATAAATTTCTACTCATATCTTAAGTCAATTTAATAGACATAGGAAATTTTAGAAGTTGTGAGTGGGTTAAAACGCTCACCTTTTGAATTTAAATTGAATTTAATCCCAAAATTTTAACCGTCTCTAAATTCGCCCAAACTAGCGTCAAAGTGTCCGGGATCTCAATACGAACCTAGCGGAGAAAACCGCGCGTGAAACGGAGTTCGTATGTATGAGTTATGATTATTAGAACTAATTGAAATCGAGATTTACAAAAATAAATTAGACAAAAATAAAATAACGTGCCACATCCACTCTTCCCATGTGAAAAACGCGTGTGCTTCTTCTTGATTGCTAGCTTTGTTCCATAACTTTTCTTTTATTTCGATTTACTTTAATTTTCCTCCTTACTATATGAATGTATGTATTTTTAAAAGGTTTGGAAAAAAAGATTTGAAAAAGAAGAATTGAAAAATAAAAGGATTAAAATAAGAACTGAAAATGGAAGAGAAGATCTGGATTTGAAAAGAAAGAAGAAACTTTGTAATAGAAGAAAATTTGAAGAAGAAGAATATTTGATGAGGAAGAAAAATTAAAATGAGAGATAATAAGGAGATTTGAAGAAAAAAAAAAGGAAAAAGAAGATGAAGATTAGAATGGAGGCTGTGGTTTCATTTGCGTCATATCTTATTTATAAGGTTAGAGTTAGGTTTAGGGTCAAAGAGATTTGAAAAGAGAGACCGCTATTAATTAGAAATAAATGAAATGATGTTTCAGAAAACGAAGTTGGAAAATGAATGGAAAGAAATAAAGTAAATATGAACAAACTTTTAGAATTAAAATTTCAAAACAATTGTTTACTTAACAAATTTTGTTAACCCTAAACATACCGAAATTAACATCTTTTGAAGATTTAATTAACACACAATAAATGAAAATAAATTCTCCACCCAAATTTGTGTCATAAATTTAAAGGATATGCAGCATTAGAAATCTTCATTTCTCCCTCTTTGTGATTAGATTGGAAATTAAACAACATGTTAACATTTCGATTGAATGTTTTACAAGGAATGCATTAACATACATTCCAGAATATGATAGCATAAACAAGGTAACATAAACAGGTGTATAATATATATGTACGTCTTTATCACCACTTATAGTTTACATTCATAAATAAAAGGTATGAAAATAATCCACATAAGAAGGCGATGAATGTAAGAGTAAATTAGAAAAGTGAAGATGGAATGGTAAGTTATGTTGCAATAAAATCAAATAAAGTCTAATTGGAAAGGAAATAGTCAAGTGTAAATCTATTTTACCCCCTTTATCATCTCCTATTAATATTTAATTTAACAACGTATGAGATTTCAATATAAACTAGCATTAAATTTTGATCTAAAACATAAGTTTGAATTTAGGTATAAACATATATGTAGTAAACTAGCATTAAATTTTGTTTAACATAAAACGTGCATTTTTTTTGTTAAATCTATTAATTGCAATCACCGTTTCTTTCCTTTTAATTGAAACATTTGAACTACATTAATTGCAATCACTTACAAAGTTAAATTTTAAAACATACAACTAAAAAGCACGAAAAAAAATAGAAAAATTGTTTGTACACAAGAGTAATAAATAACTTACTGAAATATATTATTTTCCTATTCTTGTAGTCAATCTGTAAGGTAAAACACAGTTCAAATAAACATATATTTCTTTTTTTTAAAATCAATCATTCTATTCTATATTTTAACGAAACTAGACCTACATTCATAAATGAAACATTCATTTATTTGATGTAAATGTTCTTTTTATTAAATCAAACTTTTCTTATTTTCACAAAACATAAGCTGCTTTTAATTACACCTATTAATTTACAATTAGTATTCTCTCCCCTATTAACTAGAAATTTTCAATTAAATTCATTTCAGTTGATTAAGTTTCAAAATGGGCTAAATGAATGTAATGAGAATTAAACAATTTTTCCTATCTAATAATAACATAAACATATTTACATTATTGGATACAAATAGTAATTACACATTTCTCACTAAATAATAGTTACTCATCTCTACAATCAATCTTTCAGCTAATAAACATATGTTTACTCCTTTACTAAACTTATTCATTTTTATTCTTTTTGATTTACACTCCTACTATTAAATCAACAATACCTTATGAAATTATTAACATAGGTTTCTATCTTTTTACTTCATAAATCACTGCCTTGTAAATAAAGTTTACATTTCTATACCTTTTGTTATGTTGACACTACAATTATTGTCTTATTCCATATTAATGTAAAATTTATTTACGTTTAGTTGCAATATATCCATTTATCATAATATAAACTACAATAAATTGATCAAACATGATTTTCATTTTTATTCAAATCAATAGTCACATTATGATTAAAATTTTCGTTGGTCACATCCTATTGAATTAACATTCTTCGATTACCAATTTAATCTACATTAATTGCACAAATTAAGTAAAACAAATTTTATGAACTAAATAAATAGATAACTTATAACCATTGTTACCCTTAACTTTTAATTACATTTAAAAGTTCATTAATTACAACAAATGTTCAAATCATCTATATAATTCTGATTTCATCTTTTATTTGTGTTAACTATTTTATTTCTATTATGCTGAGATTTAGTCACTTATATACACTTAATATTCCAATTCATTTATTTATATTGGTTTCAATTTTTTTTAATTTTTTTTATTAAATCAATTGCCATTTAGGCATATAATTAACGTTTCTATTGATTTTACATTCAAAAATTTTCAGTTATTATCTTAACTTACATAAGGTAATGTTTAATTACATTTAATTGCTATTGATTAAATACATTGGTAACGAACAATAGTTGCCACCATTATACATTTTATAACATTTGTAAATTTATTCTTTACCTTTTACATCCTACTATAATCAATGCACACATTAATACAACACGTATTATAATCCCTTGTACAATACTGATCTTATTAAATTACCATTAACTGTCTATTTTATACAATAATTAAATGTTTACATTTGTTACTTGTTAATTTTTTTTAACCAAGCATAGCATGTTTAAATACAATGAATTGGAATTTCATTAAGATTGTTGATAATTAACTTGTATTAACATTGTTTCACTTTAATTTAGTTATTATTCCATTATTAGATTACAACATTTTATTTCTTTCAATATTAACTCAAAAATATTATTAAATTAACAAAATTTAAACATCGAAAATTTATGGGTTGTTACACTCTCCCCCACTCAAAACTTTTCTTCCCTGAAAAGGAAAAGAAGGGAAAAGAAGAATTAAGTAAACAATACGTCTTGTTCAAAATATTAACTATATAAACAAATAATTTACAAATTTTATTACTTTAAAAAAATATACCCATTCTATACCCATTAAATCTTTTATACTTAAATAAATAAAGTTTGGAAATCATTTTCAAAAAAATTTCTAAGTCCAAAATTTATGAAAAATTTCGGTAGAGTCTCCTTTGTACGCTGAGGCTCGGGAGAAAATATAATATCAATATAAAAAATATTTTCAAAATAATATATATCCCAACACGGGAAACAATATAATTGCGCTATAAACTATAATACGAAAACGTACCTATTTTTCAGGCAATTTACGCTTAATTATGAAACCAAAAGCAATAGCAATTGCTTCCATAACCTGTATTTCACTTATATAATCCAAAAGGTTAACAATTATGTAAAATGAAATATTTAAAGCTGTTTCAAATAATCAACAAACAAATCAATCAACCATCACTTGCAACAGGCATACAACCATTACAAAAAAATCAACACGCATCAATCATTCATTCATATCAAACAAAACAAATAGTTATTCGGGCTCAAAACTTTAAATTGTACGGAAAGAAAAACAAACTACTAAGCATACCCTTCACTCAACAGTCTTAGGTGAAACTAAATAGATTATTCATTCCTTCCAAACAGATTTTAAAGTATCATTGCCCAAACTACCATAATCCAAACGAACAACAATCTCAACCAATAGTGTAACGACCCCAGATTTTTATGAATTTAAATTGATAATTTAAATGAATTTTTGAATTAAAATTTGTAAAATTGATTTTAAATGGCAGCGAGTTTCCCCAATTCAAATAGAAAATATATTAAGTCATATGAATTTGGAAATTTGTATATATGTGAATATATATGTATATATTGGATTTGAGATAAAATCTTAAATAAATGGTTTTTAAAAATAAATAGAAATTATTGCAAATGGTTTGAAATAATAATAAGTATTAACATAAGTATGAACACTAACACAAGTAAAAAAGCAACATGGAAAAAAATAAAATAAAATGAACAAAACAAAGTAAAAATATAAATATTTTTTTGTATAACTAAGATAAGTATGTAAGTTAAAGATAAATATTTAAGTAAGAAATACATTCACATATAAACATAAACAAAACAAAGTAAATACAAACAAATATAAAAATTTTAGTATGCATGCAAAAGTACTGAAGTAAGGCAAGCATGGGAACAAATGTCATGCATTTAATGAAAGCATCATCAGCCACCACAAAGAAGCTTTGTCAAAGATAAAGTGTGAAAAAAAAAATTAAAATATACATATGCATAAATAAGTACAACCAAAACATAACTAAAAAAAATAAAGTACAATAACATATCAGTACAACATCACTGCAGCCATGCCTAGCATTATAAAACAAACATCACCTTATACCAGTAAAGATATACAAGCTTGCATGTTTTTATATATATATACATATCTCCTCTCCATTTCGACCATTTGATCTGAGAAAAGAAGAAGAAAAAAAAACTGAGATAGTATCACTTTGTAAACAAGAAAACTTCAATCTAAAACAAAACAAACCAGATCAAAGTTAGCAGTAGCTTCCCAGATTTTCAAAAGACTTCAGCTTGTTTCAACTCAGTTTAAAAGCAAAACAAACATCAACAACTAAGCTTCAGTTTCAACTCAATTATATCAAGTAGCAGATCAAAAATTCAGATCAAAAGTAAAACTTCAGATAAGCCAGATTTCAAATTCAACTCTTGGAGTCAACATGATCTGGAAAGTGAGTAACTCCACCTTTAGAATTTTTAAAGTGTGATATAGTTGAATATTATTGCTGTGATCAATATTGTTTTGAGATATGGGTTTGCAAATTTCTGAAGCTTGATGTATGCAGGCATTAGAAATTTTTTTTATAACTTCTCTGTTAAATCTCAAAGTGCAGAAAAACAAAAAAATTCAACTTCTTTTTTTCTAATCAATATTAGGCTTTCGTTTTAAAATGAAATGGTCGTATTTAAGAATGAGATATAACCTAAAAATGGTTTCGTGGAATATAAATGCATATGAAGTAGAAAAATCAAATGTTTACAGTAAAAACTTAAGTCTCTGGAAATTTTGAATATATTGAATTATGGATTCAATCATATAGCTTGAATTAACAGCCAAAGATAAGATTTTTAAAACAAATATGAGGATTTTTAGTTGAGTGCGCAGCATGTAGTTTCAAATTGAACCGAATGTGCTTTTTAATCAATTTCTGGAAATTTAGCGAATCTGAGATGTTGAATTTTCGTTTGGAGATAGTTGGTTGATCGATGATTTCAGGAAAAATGCTAAATATTTTTTTCAATGCAAGAATGTTTGTGATGAATCGAATTTAGGGTTTAACGTGTATTTTTGGGTTCGGCCTGATTCTCGTGCTCGCGTGGAGTCAGGGAGGGATCGAGTTCAACGTGGTTTGGGGTAATGGAGGAGAAAGGGTTGACGCGTGCGTGGCCGGGGTTGCACGAATTCCAGTGGTCAGAGCTGCACGAACGCGGCGTTGCCAGGTATGGGTGTGGAGGAAGATGCAATTTCCAGGTTTGGGTTGAGCTCCTCGAATTTTATTTCGAGATAACTGGGTGGTCCAGATGTTTGGGATGGGTTGTGAGTTTGGTTTGTGACTTGCAGAGATGGCCGTTGATGGTCGGCGTCGGCGATCGTGCACGTGCACGTTGGGATTTGGGTTTGGCTGTGGGTTGCGTTGTTGAAGAAGAAGCTGGGTAAACTCTCGTGTGTTGACTCGAAGCTTTACTCGAGATTCTTTGGGTTGGATTCGAAGTGAGAACGGGAAGCCTCGGGTTAAAAGAGTTGTTCAAAATTTTCAACCTGAACCTGTTTCCAGAATTTTAGACTAAATTAAAAATACAAATTCAAGTTGAATTGGAGTTTAATTTGAAAACAAATAAAGTTTAAATTTTAAATTGTTTTCTTTTATAACTTTAAAAGCAACTAAATGTTTGGAGCAATTTGAATTCAAAATAGAATTGAATTGTAGACGGAAGATTTAAACAAGCTGAAACTTAAAAGTTTAAACCTGAAATAAATTTTAAATCAGATTTTAAAATTTTTAAAATAAATTTTAGTTTATAACTTATGCGTTTAAAATAAATTAAGTATACTAAAGTTAAAAAAGAGGAAAGGAAAATTGATTTGTAGCTCTTTAAGAATTTCCTTTATAATAAATTTTTCTTTAACATGTAAATTTAAAATGTTAGAAAATTCTATTTTAAACTTATTTAAAGATAAATAAGAATTCATTTCAATCTTGAATTTAAAATGGAATTGAAAAAGGGAATTTGAGAACAATGAATTAGATCGATTTATTTAATAATAATCATTTATGGAATTGTGAAGTGTAATTACTTAATAACAATAATTAAGGAATTAATTATTAAATATAATTAAGTGAGTTAATTGGATTAGTTCAGATTTATCACTTAAGTTAATTAGTTCAGAATAATCACCTGAATATTTTAGAAAACATAATTACGTAGAGAAGTAATAATAGATAATTAATGAATGTAATCAATTAAATGATGATTGAAATTTGAGTAAATTATTTGTTAATAAATTTAAAAGATTAATGGATAATGGTGATTAATTAAGATTAATTTAATAATTAAAGATTAATTGATTCATTGATTGAGAATGATAGTTAATAATTAAGGGTTAACTAATAAATTGTGAGAGGAAATTTATTTCAAATAATTTGTAATTAAATTATGATAATTAACCCGGATTAATAATTGATACATCCGATGTAAATTAATTATTTGATTAATAAATTCATTTGTGAATGTTTGGACTTGGCTGAATAGTTGTTTTGTTTGATACCCCTGATAGGTGATGCTTTGTTTTGAGCTGTGTGACTTATCTATCTGTAATTTATATCTGTGATCTGTAAATAAAGATGAGCGTTATAGTTATACTGCTTATCAACTATATTTCTGTGTTTTGATCTGTGATGATTGAATGATGTTGCACTATTGTGTTAAACCCCTGGACCACATCATACACACGCAATGATGGATTTCACGAGGAAATCGATTAAGTCACAGATTTTGAAATAGTTTAAAATTTGAATTCTTAAATTCAAATGTTTTGGAAATGGAATCTGAATAAATGTGAAAAGCTTTTGGAAAGGAATTTCAAAATAAAAATTTATTTTTAAATTACTTGATTAAGTTTTAGAATTTAAATACTTTGATTTAAATTTGAATTCAATATTGAAATTGAATTCTGTAATTTGAAACTAGGGATTAACGATGTTATACTAGTCATTATGAGTTAAACCATTTTTAAAGTATTATTTTTGAAAATTTGAATTAACCCAAAGATTGTAACTTGTATAAATGAAATCGGGTTTTTCGAAATAAGACTGTTGTTTCTAAATGATAAAAAGGCTTTCATAGGAGAAACAAATTTCAAATTATATAAAAAGGGATTTCAAGTTTAAACTGAAATAGTCTACCAAGTTATTGATGAAAATTTGGAAATGAATTTTGAAAGTGAATATTTGGAAACGGTTTGAAAGCTATAAGATAAATCTTTAATTTAAAGATTTTAAACGAGTTAATCCAAATGAAATGGAAATTGTTTTGAAATCCAGAAAAGAATACTTGTGAAAGTAGGTGAACTATATGAAATAAATCCTTTGTTTAAAAGATTTAAAATGGTAATTAGTTAAACCATTTGAAAGAAAGTTTTGAATTATTAAGTTGTGACTTAATTGAAATCCCATATCCATATGTTTTAAATGTTTTCGCTCACTACTCGGTTTAGCCGGGAAAGGACCTTTGTGTCGTATAACCCATTCCGAATATGTGATTTGATGTTATGGATAGCATTTGAAGACCGATGATGAAGACCGGGTATTTGCGAAAGCGATAGGATGACCTATCGATTGTTTCTGCACCGAGTCACGCCGGTATAGAGACTTCCTAAGTGATGGAAAATCCGATCGGGATTGTGAATATCCGGATTGCAAGGACTTCTTTGGAAGTGCCTTCGGTTCGGTTCGAACCCAGAACAGACTTGTATGGATTGTTATGTCTGACATTACAATTTGAGATATAAAGCTGATTTCTTTCAAATATATTCCTGTTGGTGGCAGAGAATTTATTCTCTTAGCTTAACACCCTTCTCTGAGACGTACGAGCTCAAGGGTTATGTAGTTGATGGTTATCAGTGCTATATTCTCAATTTGGTAATGTGACATGCTGAGTGTTGCTATGAAATGATCATTGTTTGATCATTTGTGATTTGATCATTTATCTTTGTGATCATTTCTATGATCATTTGTTGACCCAAAGCACAGCTTTTGTATAAAGCGTGGTTTTGTAGACGAGACTTCGTCGGACCTCACACCCCGGAATGGTGGAAACAGGAATGACGCAGCAAGGTTATTGGGGGTAGCACCCCTTAGGGTATGTGCATTTCCTTCTGGATAGAAGTGGTATCATGGTATGGAGCCCAGATACTTAACTTTTGTTGATATCGCAGATATATATATTACTTTGTGATTTGTTGCTGGGGCCCCGGTAAAAGGTTGGTTACGACCGGGAAATGGCATACTCGTGTCAGTAGTTACCCAGTTAGGGGTAACCCGGCCTTGTGTTGGCAGAGATCCGGTTTGGTTCTCGGGAACGTCCTTCCAACGGCATTCTCATGTGGCAATGGGAAGTTCCTTGGCCTGACCATTTGTTGGAAATCCAAAGAAACAATACGATCTTGTACGGTTTTAGTTGTAGAACCTATCTTTCACTTATGGTGGCGCCCCACTATTTGGATGGTACCTATAGTAGGCATAAGTGCGGAATGCCTATGCTGGCTAAGATTTATATCTTTACTTTCGAAATGATTTTTACTACACTATGCACTAGTATTAATATCAAATGTTTCTTTTTAATGCGTATCAAGCATCTTTGACTATCATAAGGAGAAATCTCCTCCGATTCTGCGTTTGCATTGTGTGTGTGTGCGGGAGGCCTTATGGTAGTCTCATTTCTAAAAAGCATTGCGAATTGATTTTTAAATGTTTCGTTGTTTGTTTTTAAAGATAAACTGTTTTTGTTGCTCACACCAGTCCCATGACTGATCCGGAGTTTATTGTTTTTTTCCTAAACTCTGGGTGCTCAAAATATTTTCTACACGAGCAGTCTAGAGTTTGGGTTTTTCAGATAGTCAGGTTTAGTAGATTATTTAGAGTTAGTTCAGTCTTTGGACCACACCAGTCTTTCTTAGCTTGGTGCATCGTTTTTGGGAGTTCAAGCTATTGCTGGATTGGTTCTTGGAAATGGAGTTGCAGTTTTTGGAGTTCTTCCTTGAAGACTATCTTAGAGTTATTTGTTCTGCTGCTATTCTATTGTATCATATCTCTGATGTATATTGATATTCATTGTATATTGATCATTGTATCAGATATTGTACCAAAGCTGTATATCAATGTATTATTCTTTTCTTCCGCTGTGTTGTTTACTTAATGTTGTTATAAGATCCGGCGAATCGGATTTGAATGGTCGAATCTATGGCATTCGAATACGATTTGAAGTATGGATGTCTATTTTCGAGCGGGCAAAATTCGTCTCGTCACAAATAGATTAAGTTTATTCTTATTAATTCCATTCATACTTTTGTTGTTTGATTTCTTTTTCATTCATATAATGGTTTATCTTTTTATTTTACATTTTATTTCTTATAGTTTTCATTTATCCATATATGCAAATTTCTTTTATTTGCATTACATTCATTTATTTATTGCTTAATTTCACTTATTTACAGTATTCATCTTTCTACTTATTTTTAAAATAAATAACTTCATCATATACTTAAGTCTATAATTACTTACTTACAACATTTATCTCTATCATATTTTATTATAGTAAGATCTTCATTATAACTTAAGTCTATACAATAACAACATCAATCCTTATTTATTAAAGAATTTTATTGAATACTCCATTACTTCAAATTTATTACTTGTATAATATTCTGTTTAAATTTCTTATAACATTTTAACTTTTTATAGATGGTAAGTTATATATATGTTTTTAAGAAATGCAAATGAAACTTATACAAGATTTACCTCATCTTTTAATTTAAATTAAATGTTCAATAATTACATCTTTGGTTTATAAATTACAATTTCAACTTTCTTCAAATTTTATTTATAACTCAGCATTTATCTCTTATTTCAATTAAAGGTTCCAATTTATAAATTAGTTACAACCCATTTCCTATAAAAATTAAAACTATTGATTAACGGAAACTGAAGAACTAAATACCGGGTTAAGTTTCAAATCATTTTAAAATAATAGATAAATATATACTTACAACTTATCTGTATCCAAGTATATATAAAGAAATTTAAAATTCACTTTTGTTTATCAAAATAAATCTGTAGTAAAACAACTACAATGGCCTTCCCACTTCGAAACTCGAAAATGAATGTCGATGATGCGTGCACTCATCACCGAAATTATTTTCCAGCGACAGAGAGGGGAGTACAATTTTTTTCTTTCCAGAATTTCTTTAAAACCATACTTTCAAATTATATTGAAATATATATATATTAGAAAATATTTCTAAATACTCTTATTATATTTCAAAATCCTTTGAAAGCAATTTTTCAAAATCGCAGACTTAAGTTCTAAAATTTCCAAATTTTCATTGATTTTATTTTCAATCTTATTTTACCTATTATTTATAAATTTTATTCCTAACAACCAATATATTGCAACCAAATATAATCTTTATAAAAATTTATTTTATATATATAGAAAGTATAACAGGAAAAATTATTTCATTCACCTATATTAAAAACAAATATTGTGTTGGTCTGTCCTATTAAGTGTTTAAAAATCCCTATTGATGTCATCGCATCCCATGCATCAACCAGAATTTATAAATACAAAACGGAACAGATTAAAACAATATTAATACCTTTTTATAACACTAACAAATACACTCTCTCATATATGTACACTCAGCGACTCACATAGGGTATTACTACCCTATTTGTAAAGAGTCAAACCCCACAAAGCTAAGGTTTATCGCTAAACCAAAGCTCTGATACCAAATGTAACATCCCGCCTTTTCGCATGCTTTAAATCGATGATAAACCACACATATCAGACTTAAAACATACAAAATGGCGGATTGTTATGGGGTAAATAAGAAAAACAGAGAAGAGAAAAAAAACTAAACAAAATCTCACGGTGGAAGGATAAACTATGGTAATAAATATACAGTTCATAAAACTGTTTATAAACATTTGATTCTTTTATATACAATAAATATCAGAGTTCACATACCCATAAATATCAATGCAGCAGAATTAAATAGTGTAGTGGAATAATATAGTAGATAGCAATACTACAAATCTTCGTCTTCGTCCTCCAGAACTAAAGTTTTCGATCCTGAAATGCTCGGACTGACCCGAGCGAATTGAAAAGACAAAACACTCGAGTCAGAACTAAAAGATCTTATGTAAGTTAAATTAATAGAAATAAATATGAGTGCAGTAACTCAAGAGATGCTCGGGATTTACATATTCTAAGGATCCGTTAAACTATTTACTATGTAGTATATTGCGCTATTATAATAGTGTCTAACTGTAAAATAAATTTACTTTTAAATAGCATTAAGGCTTTACATTTTCCACCTTAACTCGTAATAGTCCCAGTAGTCCATTCAATATCATAGTCCCTCCTAATCGGGAAGCCACCAGAGGATACCACACGTGCTACGGGAGAAATCCAAACTCGTACAAGGCGCGATAGGGTAGGTGACACGGCACAACTAGGCAATGCCAAGGTAGATTTACCAATTACGCTTCCGGGTCGGTGGTAACGCGTAGCTACCGCCCACCTCGAGCCATACCCCCAAAAATCAAAAATGGCCACCAAATCAATCCAAAAATCAAAGTATAATATCGTAGGGATGCGTCCGATCGAAGGTGCTACCTTATTAACTCGTCAATCGCTCCTGTTTTAGCCACCTTATGCCAACTCACGGGAGTTGGGTCCACGTATTTATCTTACAGGAAACGCCGCCACCAACCTACTTCATTCTGGAATCTCAACCGCGTACACGGTTGTTAAAGTGGTTTTCAGAGTTGGCAGAGAGTAAGAAAACTTCTGATCCCGGTCTCTTCAACAACCAAACGTTATTATAACACCGCGGTTATTTAAAAATACTTATACTTTCAAAACCAGAATATAATTATCCGTTTCAAAACCCATAAATACGATATCATTTCCTTTTAAAAACTCAAATAAATATGATATCATTTTATTTCAAATATATTCCTTTTCCAAAATCATGCCACTTTTAAATTTATAATACCTCGGAACCAAATATTTGAATTTTAACGTTCAACATAATACTTCGAAATCCATAGTTTTAAAACCAAAACTTTCAAAACTTAAATGGTTTCGATATTCAACAGTATATAAAATAAAACAGTTGGATTTCAAATTTCTTTAAAAGTAAATAATTTCCACACTTTCACAATTTTATTCACTTTAAATTCAGTCTAAACCTATAACTTTTAGATTCACTTTCAGTTTGAATAAAACACTTCGATTTCAATATTTTCAAACTTTGAGTATTTAATGAATTTCAAACTAAGGTTGGGAATTTCAAATCAACAATTCATTTTCCTATTATTTAGTTTGAAAGGTTTACATGATAAATCCATAACCGTTAAAAATAAACTAAATTTATTAACACTAAAAATTTTCTTTCATTTTATTTATACTAGAATTATTCATTAAATCCAGTTATAAATATGATACCTTTAAAATTTGCAAGTTTCAATAAGTTACATCACTTATACAGTTAAATTCTTAAATACGCTCAATTCCAAATTAAATTTTTAATTACCTTCCAATCTAAATTGATATAAATCATTAAAACTACATTATTCAGCTTATTTAGTTTATTTAACAAATTATACATAGCTTAAATTTAATAATTTAACTATATGTGTATATATAAAATAAGATTTTTAAAATATTAAAATTAAATATTTATTAAACCGTATCCTATCCAAACCATAGAAAAATCATTTCAAAAATATTTTTATATATATATACCGCGGTGCCTGCATAAACTTTCTATCCTATGGACAAGTGATACGGATATTTATCATTTCAATCCACAATTTAAAAATAAAATTTGCTTGTTATATATCATTTCAAAACGCAATCCCGAATGAAATGGAAATGCATAACAACTTGCAGTTTATATAATATAGAACACACCATCCATTTACCAAACATCATTCATCAACCATTTATTTCAATCATCATCCAATTTGAACAAACATCAATATAGAGCATATAAGATATACAGGTAATAAATAACAGATATTAACTAATAGTTTATATTCAATAATAAATTTAATGACTGTTAAACTATCAGTTTATATGCAAATAAATAAATTTTTAACTGTCAAATTATATGCAATAATAAATTAACAGGTAAATTAAATAAATGCGATTTAACAGAGATGATGAATAAAACATGCCAAACAGTCATAAATAATTTTCTACTCATATCTTAAGTCAATATAACAGAATAGGAAATTTTAGAAGTTGTGAGTGGGTTAAAACACTCAACTTTTGAATTTAAATTGAATTTAAACCCAAAAATTTGACCGTCTCCAAATTCGCCCAAACCAGCGTCAAAGTGTCCGGGATCTCAATACGAACCTAGCGGAGAAAACCGCGCGTGAAACGGAGTTCATATGTATGAGTTATGATTATTAGAACTAATTGAAATTGAGATTTACAAAAATAAATTAGATAAAAATAAAATACCGTGCCACATCCACTCTTCCCACGTGAAAAACGCGTATGCTGCTTCTTGATTGCTAGCTTTGTTCCATAACTTTTCTTTTATTTCGATTTACTTTAATTTTCCTCCTTACTATATGAATGTATGTATTTTTAAAAGGTTTGGAAAAAAAGATTTGAAAAATAAGAATTGAAAAATAAAAGGACTAAAATAAGAACTGAAAATGGAAGAGAAGATCTAGATTTGAAAAGAAAGAAGAAACTTTGAAATAGAAGAAAATTTGAAGAAGAAGAATATTTGAAGAGGAAGAAAAATTAAAATGAGAGATAATAGGAGATTTGAAGAAAAAAAAAGAAAAGGAAAAAGAATATGAAGTGTAACACCCCACCTCTATGCTCACAATAACAAAGGGTATTAAAACAAATACTGTCTGTTATTACGAAGAATAAGGCTGGATAGGAGCGACCATCTATAGTTAGGCCTTACACTAGTATTGGTTATCTCGATAAGAGTGGTATATATTTCAATTTTTCATCTCTTATTTATTTACTCCCATCAACATATCCAATTCCAGTATAAAACGAACTACGATGGTTCATAATAGTTTAGGACAATAGACATAATAATAACATAGATAATATAAATGCGGAACACATATAAAACAAAAATGTCTCATATATATAATAAGTGACGTCAGTTACAATACATGTGATACAGCACATATGATACAACTACAACTGTCGACTCTGGAAGTTACATATACAAGTACATTATCGTATATAATATACATGAATACATATCTTCCAATACAAATAAACCGACTACTCCAAAAAGTATGAAAAGACTTCATAGCACTAGCAGCAACCCAAAGTAAGATATCAACAACCTGTAAATACTCGGTCAGACCCGAGTATTACATTAAAAAGAAAATAATACACGGGTCAGTCTAATTCAAACTCAGTTATTAGTGCACATAAGCAATAATAATTAAGTAACAAATAGACTGCAGTCACAATAAGTCTCGTCTATCCGATCCTTAATTAAAGAAATCGGATAACGATAAATATAACACATAGCAGTGTTAAACAACAGATCAGCAAATCCAAATTATCGACGAAGATAAATTAAAAAGATTACCAAAGACGATAATTTAGAAAAACAACAGAATTGCCTAAACGACAATTAACGACAAAATTCAATTATTAAATAAATAATTAGAAACTCATAACCTAATTATCAAAAAGATAATTAGATATCGACAAAATCATTAAATTAAACCAAATCAAAATATGATTCAAAACATATTGAATTGAATAAACGAAACAGTCAAACAATTGAAATATCAATTAAAACGACAATTCGAGTAGGGCTGCAGTACACGCACGCGTGTACTGCCTCGCCGCTATGGCATATGTAATATGCAAAAGATCAATTAATCAAAAAAAAATAGAATATCATAAAAGCCATACCGTGTGGCTGCAGTTCACGCTTGCGTGCACTGCCTTGCCACTACAGTGATGATGTACCAAAAAGCTCAATACCGTGTGGCTGTAGTACACGCTTGCGTGCACTGCCTTGCCACTATAGTACAAGACGTCATCATAACTCCAACTATTGTCAGCAAATCAATACTGCAGAGGTCAAATCATGTCTATCATGACTCAACACAACTGCATATCAACTCAACTCGAATGACCAAGTGCACAAAGGCAGTGGTACAAATACACGAAAACGGCAGAATGATGGGGCAAGCACCAACGATATGACAACATAACATATAGCATTGCATATATAGGGATAGCAATAAGGCACAAAGGCCAGCCAAGGATGCATGTATAACGATCAACACTGTGAGCATTGTGGAATGCACGGGTGTGCAACAGGAAGAATGAACAGATGTGCCATAGGGAGTGTACACATGACAGTAATGACACGCAACAGACTAATGAAGTAAATTTCCAAACACACGGAGGCAAAGCCCAAACACCTGAAGACTCAAACTCAAGAATAAATTTACCATGCACAGCAAGTGATAAATTCGAGCACACTTGAACTACATGCCTCAAAGAACAGGCAATAATGGAGGCAACAAGTGATGTACAACTGAATGCACAATGGACAATGCAAGTGAACGCATCATGAACCAAGGAAGGCACCCGTAACAACTACATGAAACTGAATAGTGCAAACAAAAATAGAAGATGCATATGAAAATGAAGCAGTTCAATATCACCACACATAACAGGTACAACATGCAGTGATATTCAAGCTGCAAGTTAAAGATATAGAGGCAGGTACAACATGCAGTGATATTCAAGCTGCAGGTTAAAGATATAGAGGCCGAAGTGAATACAGAAAGGAAATGCAAAGTCACTCAAAGACAATTGCAATAACCAGCGACAATTCAAAGAAATGCCGAAGTCAATGAATCAACACGAGTCAAAAATCATCAAACAGCTGTCTCAAATCAAAACAATGCCACCCAAATCATTTTCGCAAAATCAAGTTTGCAAACCAAGTCCAAAAATAACTACAGTGCAAATTTAACAATACATGCACACAAACATACAAAGGTATGTATGAACACATATGAAGACACTTAAAAATAATTCGGTAGTGAATTGCAAAATCAATACAGACGGGATTCCAACCCATAGTTCAGAGGAATGCCCAAGACACAATCGAAACGAGTTCGAAATCTCATGGGCTGCTGTTTCAAATCAAAACAACATTCCAAAGTAAACAACCAAGATTAAGTTTGGACAGTACCATCTAACGAACATTCAAGGATGCAAGCATGTACGTGATGGTCAGTGAAACCCAAATGCTACATGAAACAAGTATAAGTGCAACATCAAGGGAAGCCCAATTAAAACGGGCTGCAACAATGAATCACCACCTAAATCAAACTATCAAAGACCAGTGGACAGTGACAGTATCAAGGTCACCAAAATCAAAGACATGGGCCGAATCCACTACACAAAAATGCAAAGCCAAAGTCGAGTATGTTACAGAATAGCCATGCCAAAGCTATGGAATAATAAATCAAAGTCAAGTGATATCAAATGCAAGTGAAGTACAACTATGCAGTGTTCAATACTGAAACCACAAATGCACATACACCAGACATATACATGAATGATCAGTACGGCCAAGTATGAAGTACTCACACCAGCGAAAGTGGAAACAATCACATAAAAATCGAAACCATTATCAAGTTAGATCCGAGTTTGAGAGTGTCAAACATCGAAGCGAAAATCTTATAATACGTGGCACTTTAAGTTCATAGAGAACATGATCAAGACAGTGGCCAAGGTAATCAATCAAGACCGAGAACAACTGCAGTGGTAACATACGAGTGTTACTAGAAGTCAAGACCGAAGTCACAATAGGAATCAATGCTTAGGTCACAAACACTCGACAAATTCAAGTAAAACACAGCAAAGAGGCTTAACAATCGAAGTGACCGAAGTCAACAAAAAATCGAATTCGTGATGGTCACGAGATACGAACAGCTAAAAATCAAAGCCGAGTTAATCAAATAACACGAAAATACACGAACTTGATAAAATCAGAGAAAGCATCAATAACGAAACCGAATCAAACGCAAAGCATATCACTAAGTCGAATTAGATGTGAGTAATAAAAATTACTCACCTGGTTTGCCAAATCGAAGCTGCCGAAGTAAAGAGGACACCATCAATTGAACGTCGACGTCTACGAATTTTATGCAAGCCCTAAATTTGAAAAGGAGAACGAACGAGATAGAAGCCGCCACCATTTTCTCTCATATGTTTTTGATTAGGTTTTCGAACGAATTCAAAATGAAAGGAGGATCGTCCTATGCTAAAAGAAAAGAAAAGGGGAACCAGTTATTGCCATTTTCTACTCAAAAAGGAAACGAGCCTAATGAATTATTTAAAGCCCGTAAACTCTTAAACAAAATTTTAAAATAATTATAACCTGAATCAAAACTCTAAATAGCACTTAACAAACCAATCTAATCGTCATTTGACGATAATTAAATAATTGCGAAATCCCGGGTTGTTACAGACTCCCCTCCTTATAGAAATTGCGTCCCCGCAATTTTCATAACTAAAGTCGTCAATAACAATTATTTTTCTAACATAAACTGGTTAAGCTAGAAAAATAAAGGTCGAGAATACAAACGACAAAGAAATCTTTTAATCTCAATAAAATAAATTCACAAATTCTCAACAAAATCTAATTATCAAATAGATAATCAGAATACAGAAATCGCAAAACTGCAAATATCCAGTTACCAAAACGGTAATCAGAAAACAACAAAGGTCCAATTATCAAAACGACAATCAGAAATCTCAAATCACAAATATCCGATTATCAAAAACGATAATCAAATCTCAAATCAACAAATATTCGATTATCAAAAACGATAGTCAAATCAACAAATATCCGATTATCAAAAACGATAATCAAATCAACAAATATTCGATTATCAAAAACAATAATCAAATCAACAAATATTCGATTATTAAAAACGATAACCAAATCAACAAATATTCGATTATCAAATCAACAAATATTCGATTATTAAAAACGATAATCAAATCAACAAATATTCGATTATCAAATCAACAAATATTCGATTATCAAAAATGATAATCAAATCTCAAATCAACAAATATTCGATTATCAAAAACGATAATCAAATCAACAAATATCTGATTATCAAAAACGATACTCAAATCTCAAATCAACAAATATTCGATTATCAAAAACGATAATCAAATCAACAAGTATTCGATTATCAAAAACGATAATCAAATCAACAAGTATCCGATTATCAAAAACGATAATCAAATCAACAAATATCCGATTATCAAAAACGATAATCAAATCAACAAATATTCGATTATCAAAAACGATAATCAAATATCAAATCAACAAATATTCGATTATCAAAAATGATAATCAAATCAACAAATATTCGATTATCAAAAGCGATAATCAAATCGCAAATCAACAAATATTCGATTATCAAAAACGATAATCAAATCAACAAATATTCGATTATCAAAAACGATAATCAAATCAACAAATATTCGATTATCAAAAACGATAATCAAATCTCAAATCAACAAATATTCGAATATCAAAAATGATAATCAAATCAACAAATATTCGATTATCAAAAACGATAATCAAATCAACAAATATTCGATTATCAAAAATGATAATCAAATCTCAAATCAACAAATATTCGATTATACAAAACGATATTCAAATCAACAAATATTCGATTATCAAAAACGATAATCAAATCTCAAATCAACAAATATTCGATTATCAAAAACGATAATCAAATCAACAAATACTCGATTATCAAAAACGATAATTAAATCAACAAATATTCGATTATCAAAAATGATAATCAAATCAACGAATATTCGATTATCAAGAACGATAATCAAATCAACAAATATTCGATTATCAGAACGGCAATCAAATCTCAAATCAACAAATATTCGATTATCAAAAACGATAATCAAATCTCAAATCAACAAATATTCGATTATCAAAAACGATAACCAAATCAACAAATATTCGATTATCAAAAACGATAATCAAATCAACAAATATTCGATTATCAAAAACGATAATCAGATCAACAAATATTCGATTATCAAAACGATAATCAAATCTCAAATCAACAAATATTCGATTATCAAAAACGATAATCAAATCTCAAATCAAAAAATATTCGATTATCGAAAACGATAATCAAATCAACAAATATTCGATTATCAAAAACGATAATCGAATATCAAATCAACAAATATTCGATTATCAAAAACGATAATCAAATCAGCATATATTCGATTATCAAAAACGATAATCAAATCAACAAATATTCGATTATCAAAAACGATAATCAAATCTCAAATCAACAAATATTGGATTATCAAAAACTATAATCAAATCAACAAATATTCGATTATCAAAAACGATAATCAAATCTCAAATCAACAAATATTCGATTATCAAAAACGATATTCAAATCAACAAATATTCGATTATCAAAAATGATAATCAAATCAACAAATATTCGATTATCAAAAACCATAATCAAATCTCAAATCAACAATTATTCGATTATCAAAAACGATAATCAAATTAACAAATATTCGATTACCAAAAACGATAATCAAATCAACAAATATTCGATTATCAAAAACGATAATCAAATCAACAAATATTCGATTATCAAAAACGATAATAAAATCTCAAATCAACAAATATTCGATTATCAAAAACGATAATAAAATCTCAAATCAACAAATATTCGATTATCAAAAACGATAATCAAATCAACAAATATTCGATTATCAAAAACGATAATCAAATCAACATATATTCGATTATCAAAACGATAATCAAATCTCAAATCAACAAATATTCGATTATCAAAAACGATAATCAAATCTCAAATCAACAAATATTCGATTATCAGAAACGATAATCAAGTCAACAAATATTCGATTATCAAAGCGATAATCAAATCAACAAATATTCGATCATCAAAAACGATAATCAAATCAACAAATATTCGATTGTCAAAAACGATAATCAAATGAACAAATATTCGATTATCAAAAACGATAAATCTCTAATCAACAAATATTCGATTATCAAAAACGATAATCAAATCTCAAATCAACAAATATTGGATTATCAAAAACGATAATCAAATCAACAAATATCCGATTATCAAAAACGATAATCAAATCAAAAAATATTCGATTATCAAAAACGATAATCAAATCAACAAATATTCGATTATCAAAAACGATAATCAAATCAACAAATATTCGATTATCAAAAACGATAATCAAATATCAAATCAACAAATATTCGATTATCAAAAACGATAATCAAATCAACAAATATTCGATTATCAAAAACGATAATCAAATCAACAAATATTCGATTATCAAAAACGATAATCAAATCAACAAATATTCGATTATCAAAAACGATAATCAAATCTCAAATCAACAAAAATTCGATTATCAAAAACGATAATCAAATCAACAAATATTTGATTATCAAAAACGATAATCAAATATCAAATCAACAAATATTCGATTATCAAAAACGATAATCAAATCAACAAATATTCGATTATCAAAACGATAATCAAATCTCAAATATCTAATTATCACAAGCGATAATCAGAAACAACAAATATCCAATTACCTGCAGATAATTGGAAACACGAATATCTAGAAATCAATTAAGATACTCTAGAAAATCAACATAAAAGGTTGGATCGATCCCATCAGATGACGAGTTTTAGCTACACCGCACATGCATCTCAGAGTGGCCGAAGCCTACCAAGTACTATAAATTTTGGCGCCCATCAGATTAACCTGAAGGTCCGCAGAGTGACCCGAAGGTCTAGTACTGGTATTTGACCTGAAGGTCCACAGAGTGGCCCAAAAGACCAGCAAATGACCCGAAGGTCCAGCAAATGACCCGAAGGTCCAGCAAATGACCCGAAGGTCCATCAGAGTGGCTCGAAAGCCAAATAAAATCATCAGAATCATCAAACAGCAATTATTTCAATTAACGAGTCCGGAATTAACAAAAATAGCAAACGCACATGTCCTATAACCACGAGTTTTACTAAATCGTTTAATTCTCTTCATCGTTTCCTTGAAAGTGCAAAATTGTGTATTCCAAAAATAAAGTTTCACATTCTCAAACGGAAAAGTCCAGAATTAAGCGAATCAGTAAAAGAAAGGGGTTATAATCCTCGATTTTGCTGAAACGTTTAAGTCACTTTCTCATTCTTCTGAAAGCGCAAACAGTAAAAATTCTGAAAACAATTTCATTTATTTTATAAAAGTAATAACTTACATTCTCAAACGAACAAATCCGGAATTAAGCGAATCAGTAAAAGAAAGGGGTCATAGTCCTCGATTTTGTTGAAACGTTTAAATCGCTTCCTCATTCTTTTGAAAACGTAAACTGAAAAATTTTGAAAACAATTTTTATTTTTAAAACAATTTGCAAATCCGTGATAAAAACAGCAACATTAGTGACAATTTCGACAAGGAAATTGCACTTCTCAAAACACCGTAGATACGGATCTCAAAATCAGCATTGCGGGATAACCGCTTGAAAATCCACTTTAAATTATGACGGATACTGAAGTCAAAGCGACAGTAATTTTTTTAAACGTCAAAATCTCATCAAAATAATTTGCATTAGAATATAATATCAGTGAATTTTCATTCATTAAAATGTCAACAAAACACCGGGTTTCAAAAATTTAGCATTGGTGTAAAAATCATGTTATAAAAATAACGACAACAAAATACGTTTAGAACCGAACATCGGTTTTACGTAAAATTAATGCAGTAATGTGCAACTTAAATTTGCACGTATACCACAAAATGAACAAAGAAATCATTCAAATATATCTTCAACGAAGACAATTTAAAACAGCTAAAATCTCAACAAATTCACATAACTGCAATCACTTCGAATCCACAAATCGGATTCGAATTTTCAAAGAAAACATAATAAACACAGCTATGTAAACAACAAATGAAATTTATTTCAATTTCATATTTTGATTTTTAAATCAAAAGGTTATCAGCCGTACTCGGCGAAGACAGTCTCACTGTTTTCGCTGTGCACTCTGATAAACAAAACATGAATCAACTAATCATCAAAACATAGTTTCATTTTTATTTTTAAATAAGGAAATTTAAAAAAATTCATCCTAATTTCAAAACTTTAGTTTTGACTCAAAACACAATTAAAGCATCGACTAATAGTTGTAACACATGTTCCATCTAAGTTACGTTTATATTATGTCCATAAACCCCAAGCTCTGATACCAATTGTAACACCCCACCTCTATGCTCACAATAACAAAGAGTATTAAAAGAAATATTGTCTGTTGTTACAAAGAATAAGGCTGGATAAGAGCGACCATCCGTAGTTCAGCCTTACACTAGTATTGGTTATCTCGATAGGAGTGGTATATATTTTTATTTTTCATCTCTTATTTATTTACTCCCATCAACATATCCAATTCCAGTATAAAACGAACTACGATGGTTCATAATAGTTTAGGACAATAGATATAATAATAACAAAGACAATATAAATGTGGAACACAGATAAAACAAAAATGTCTCATATATATAATAACTGACGTCAATTACAATACATGTGATACAGTACATATGATACAACTACAACAGTCGACTCTGGAAGTTACATATACAAGTACATTATCATATATAATATACATAAATACATATCTTCCTACACAAATAAACCGACTACTCCAAAAAGTATGAAAAGACTTCATAGCTCTAGCAGCAACCCAAAGTAAGATATCAACAACTTGTAAATACTCGGTCTGACCCGAGTATTACACTCAAAAGAAAATAATACATGGGTCAGTCTAATTTAAACTCAATTATTAGTGCACATAAGCAATAATAATTAAGTAACAAATAGACTGCAGTCACAATAAGTCTCGTCTATTCGACCCTTAATTAAAGAAATCAGATAACGATAAATATAACACATAACAGTGTTAAACAACAGATCAGCAAATCCAAATTATCAACGAAGATAAATGAAAAAGATTACCAAAGAAGATAATTTAGAAAAACAACAGAATTGCCTAAACGGCAATTAACGACAAAATTCAATTATTAAATAAATAATTAGAAACTCATAATCTAATTATCAAAAAGATAATTAGATATCGACAAAATCATTAAATTAAACCAAATCAAAATATGATTCAAAACATGTTGAATTGAATAAACGAAACAGTCAAATAATTGAAATATCAATTAAAACGACAATTCGAGTAGGGCTGCAGTACACGCACGCGTGTACTGCCTCGCCGCTACGGCATATGTAATATGCAAAAGATCAATTAATCAAAAAAAAATAGAATATCATAAAAGCCATACCGTGTGGCTGCAGTTCACGCTTTCGTGCACTGCCTTGCCACTACAGTGATGATGTACCAAAAAGTTGAATACCGTGTGGCTGCAGTACGCGCTTGCGTGCACTGCCTTGCTACTACAGTATAAGACGTCATCATAACTCCAACTATTGTCAGCAAATCAATACTGCAGAGGTCAAGTCACGTCTATCATGACTCAACACAACTGCATATCAACTCAACTCGAATGACCAAGTGCCCAAAGGCAGTGGTACAAATACACGAAAACAGCAGAATGATGGGGCAAGCACCAACGATATGACAACATAACATATAGCATTGCATATACAGGGATAGCAACAAGGCACAAAGGCCAGCCAAGGATACATGTACAACGATCAACACTGTGAGTATTGTGGAATGCATGGGTGTGCAACAAGAAGAATGCACAGATGTGCCATAGGGAGTGTACACATGACAGTAATGACACGCAACGGACTAATGAAGTAAATTACCAAACACACAGAGGCAAAGCCCAAACACCTGAAGACTCAAACTCAAGAATAAATTTACCATGCACAGCAAGTGATAAATTCGAGCACACTTAAACTACTGCCTCAAAGAATAAGCAATAATGGAGGCAACAAGTGATGTACACCTGAATGCACAGTGGACAATGCAAGTGAACGCATCATGAACCAAGGAAAACACCCGTAACAACTACATGAAACTGAATAGTGCAAACAAAAATAGAAGATGTATATAAAAATGAAGCAGTTCAATATCACCACACATAACAGGTACAACATGCAGTGTTATTCAAGCTGCAGGTTAAAGATATAGGGGCAGGTACAACATGCAGTGATATTCAAGCTGCAGGTTAAAGATATAGGGGCCGAAGTGAATACAGAAAGGAAATGCAAAGTCACTCAAAGCAATTGTAATAACCAGCGACAATTCAAAGAAATGCCGAAGTCAATGAATCAACACGAGTCAAAAATCATAAAACAGCTGTCTCAAATCAAGACAATGCCACCCAAATCATTTTCGTAAAATCAAGTTTGCAAACCAAGTCCAAAAATAATTGCAGTGCAAATTTAACAATACATTCAAACACACATACAAAGGTATGTATGAACACATATGAAGACACTTAAAAATAATTAGGCAGTGAATTACAAAATCAATACAGAGGGGATTCCAACCCATAGTTCAGAGCAATGCCCAAGAGGCAATCGAAACGAGTTCGAAATCTCATGGGCTGCTGTTTCAAATCAAAACAGCATTCCAAAGTAAACAACCAAGATCAAGTCTGGACAGTACCATCTAACGAACATTCAAGGATGCAAGCATGTACATGATGGTCAGTGAAACCCAAATGCTACATGAAACAAGTATAAGTGCAACATCATGGGAAGCCCAATTAAAACGGGCTGCAATAGTGAATCACCACCTAAATCAAACTATCAAAGACCAGTGGACAGTGACAGTGTCAAGGTCACCAAAATCAAAGACATGGGCCGAAACCGTTACACAAAAATGCAAAGCCAAAGTCGAGTATGCTACAGAATAACCATCCCAAAGCTATGGAATAATAAATCTTAGTCAAGTGATATCAAATGCAAGTGAAGTACAACTATGCAATGTTCAATACTGAAACCACAAATGCACATACACCAGACATATACATGAATGATCAGTACGACCAAGTATGAAGTTCTCACACCAGCGAAAGTGGAAACAATCACATAAAAATCTAAAACATTATCAAGTCAGAGCCGAGTTTGACAGTGTCAAACATCGTAGTGAAAAACTTATAACACGTGGCACTTCAAGTTCATAGAGGACATGATCAAGACAGTGGCCAAGGTAATCAATCAAGACCGAGAACAACTGCAGTGGTAACATACGAGTGTAACCAGAAGTCAAGACCGAAGTCATAATAGGAATCAATGCTCAGGTGACAAACACTCGACAAATTCAAGTAAAACACAGCAAAGAGGCATAACAATCGAAGTGACCGAAGTCAACAAAAAATCAAATTCGTGATGGTCACGGGATATGAACAGCTAAAAATCAAAGCCGAGTTAACCAAATAACATGAAAATACACGAACTTGATAAAATCAGAGAAAGCATCGATAACGAAACCGAATCAAATGCAAAGCATATCACTAAGTCGAATTAGATGTGAGTAATAAAGATTACTCACCTGGTTCGCCAAATCGAAGCTGCCGAAGTAAAGAGGACACCATCGATTGAACGTCGGCGTCTACGAATTTTATGCAAGCCCTAAATTTGAAAAGGAGAAGAACGAGATAGAAGCCGCCACCATTTTCTCTCGTATGTTTGATTAGGTTTTCGAATGAATTCAAAATGAAAGGGGGATCGGCCTGTGCTAAAAGAAAAGAAGAGGGGAACCGGTTATTGCCATTTTCTACTCAAAAAGGAAATGGGCCTAATGAATTATTTAAAGCCCGTAAACTCTTAAACAAAATTTTGAAAATAATTATAACCCGAATCAAAACTCTAAATAGCACTTAACAAACCAATCTAATCATCATTTGACGATAATTAAATAATTACAAAATCCTAGGTTGTTACATGAAGATTAGAATGGAGGCTGTGGTTTCATTTGCATCATATCTTATTTATAAGGTTAGAGTTAGGTTTAGGGTCAAAGTGATTTGAAAAGAGAGACCGCTATTAATTAGAAATAAATGAAATGACGTTTCGGAGAATGAAGTTGGAAAATGAATGGAAAGAAATAAAGTAAATATGAACAAACTTTTAGAATTCAAATTTCAAAACAATCGTTTACTTAATAAATTTTGTTAACCCTAAACATACCGAAATTAATATCTTTTAAAGATTTAATTAACACACAATAAATGAAAATAAATTCTCCACCCAAATTTGTGTCGTAAATTAAAAGAATATGCAGCATTAGAAATCATCATTTCTCCCTCTTTGTGATTAGATTGGAAATTAAACAACATGTTAACATTTCGATTGAATGTTTTACAAGGAATGCATTAACATACATTCCTGAATATGATAGCATAAACAAGGTAATATAAATAGGTGTCTAATATATAAGTACGTCTTTATCACCACTTATAGTTTACATTCATAAATAAAAGGTATGAAAATAATCCACATAAGAAAGCGATGAATGTAAGAGTAAATTAGAAAAGTGAAGATGTAAAGGTCAGTTATGTTGCAATAAAATCTAATAAACTCTAATTGGAAAGGAAATATTCAAGTGTAAATCTATTTTACCCCCTTTATCATCTCCTATTAATATTTAATTTAACAACGTATGAGATTTCAATATAAACTAGCATTAAATTTTGATCTAAAACGTAAGTTTGAATTTAGGTATAAACATATATGTAGTAAACTAGCATTAAATTTTGTTTAACAAAAAATGTGCATTTTTTTTGTTAAATCTATTAATTGCAATCACCGTTTCTTTCCTTTTAATTGAAACATTTGAACTACATTAATTGCAATCACTTACAAAGTTAAATTTTAAAACAGACAACTAAAATGCATGAAAAAAATAGAAAAATTGTTTGTACACAAGAGTAATAAATAACTTACTGAAATATATTATTTTCCTATTCTTGTAATCAATCTGTAAGCTAAAACACGGTTCAAATAAACATATATTTCTTTTTTAAAATCAATCATTCTATTCTATATTTTAATGAAATTAGACCTACATTCATAAATGAAACATTCATTTATTTGATGTAAATGTTCTTTTTATTAAATCAAACTTTCCTTATTTTCACAAAACATAAGCTGCTTTTAATTACACCTATTAATTTACAATTAGTATTCTCTCTCCTATTAATTATAAATTTTCAATTACATTCATTTCAGTTGATTAAGTTTCAAAATGGCTAAATGAATGTAATGAGAATTAAACAATTTTTCCTATCTAATAATAACTTAAACATATTTACATTATTGGATACAAATAGTAATTACACATTTCTCACTAAATAATAGTTACTCATCTCTGCAATCAATCTTTCAGCTAATAAACATATGTTTACTCCTTTACTAAACTTATTCATTTTTATTCTTTTTGATTTACACTCCTATTAAATCAACAATACCTTATGAAATTATTAACATAGGTTTCTATCTTTTTATTTCATAAATCATTTCCTTGTAAATAAAGTTTACATTTCTATACCTTTTACTATGTTGACACTACAATTATTGTGTTATTCCATATTAAAGTAAAATTTATTTACGTTCAATTGCAATATATCCATTTAACATAATATAAACTACAATAAATTGATCAAACATGATTTCCATTTTTATTCAAATCAATAGTCATATTATGATTAAAATTTTCATTGGTTACATCCTATTGAATTAACATTCTTCGATTACCAATTTAATCTACATTAATTGCACAAATTAAGTAAAACAAATTTATGCACTAAATAAATAGGTAACTTATAACCATTGTTACCCTTAACTTTTAATTACATTTAGAAGTTCATTAATTACAACAAATGTTCAAATCATCTATATAATTCTGATTTCATCTTATATTTGTGTTAACTATTTTATTTCTATTATACTGAGATTTAGTCCCTTATACACACTTAATATTCCAATTCATTTATTTATATTGGTTTCAATTTTTTTTTAATTTTTTTTATTAAATCAATTGCCATTTAAGCATATAATTAACGTTTCTATTGATTTTACATTCAAAAATTTTCAGTTATTATCTTAACTTACATAAGGTAATGTTTAACTACATTTAATTGCTATTGATTAAATACATTGGTAACGAACAATAGTTATCACCATTATACATTTTATAACATTTGTAAATTTATTCAATACCTTTTACATCCCACTATAATCAATGCACACATTAATACAACACGTATTATAATCCCTTGTACAATACTGATCTTATTCAATTACCCTTAACTATCTATTTTATACAATAATTAAATGTTTACATTTGTTAATTATTTTTTTTTTTAACCAAGCATAGCATGTTTAAATCTTAAACGTTTAGATTTGTTTAAAACATTTTGTTTAGAATATTTTTATTTAAGTCTTAAAATTTCACGATTATAAACAAACTATCCATTTCTTACTTTATTTTAAACCTGGTTGATCATGCTTATAAATTTAAAACTTATCTCTAAAATTCCACTTCAAAAAACATACCGAAGCATGCTCGAGACAAATCACGAGCAAACCGAGCAAATTCCCTATCAATCACACGATAACTTCCCCAAGACACACATGCGAGCTACTCAAAAACAATCCCGCTCACAACCTTCTTACCAAAGGCTTCAACCCCTCGAGCAATCATCTCTGCAATCATCAGACACGAGAGGATACTTGTGCACATGCACACATACTCCAGCCACCACCGGCCCGTGCTCCGACCGTCGATCATTCAAAGTCAACCTCACCATCACTTACAAGCCCCTAGTTCAACAATGTCATCAACAGAACAAAATCGAGTCCCTACACCCCACTGGAAATCAACACACCTCGAATAACGATGATCCATTGACGAACTGGACCTTGAGAATCACCGCCATTCGTACCAATATGTCGCCTCAACCCAATAAATCAATTCCGCACCTCGTGATCCAGTCTACAACATTCCCAAGGAAGCAGTTGATTCGAGAACGTAGGCCAATTCGATAGAGCCCAAACCCTACAATTCCCTCTCGATACTGCAACGATGATTTTTGGATCCTTCAACCATTTTTCCCATGTAACTCCATCCACTATCTATTACCAGCGACGAACTCGACGACCATCCCTTTGTTGATCGCCAGATTTTCCCAAAAACACGAACTCCGTTCAAACCCAAAATTCTTATCATCCCAAATCATAAAAATCACAATACTAACCTCAAAATTCATGTTATCCATATTCGAATCAAATTTTAGGATCAAAACTTGAAATTTTATAAATTGTGCTATTGATTTGAATAAGCTTCCTTTGTCAATTTTCGATTTAGCTGTCTGAAAAACATGAACAACAGCCTTACAGGGGTATGCATCCATACTTACACTCACATATATATATATATATATATATATACAACATCTCTAAACAACAGGCAAAATGTATTGCGCAACATGATTCAAAGATTATCTTATGCAGATTCATATATATAGTCAGATTAAATTCTGGATTTCAAGTTTACTCACCTGCCACAAAGACGAACAGAGGCTTCTAGGATATTTTAGACTGGAATCTGCTTGCCTTTCAAACTTGAGTCGCTGAAGTAAGATGCTTCTTTGTTTTAGATTTGAAATTGAAAGTTTTAGTTTGATTTTTCCCTAGATTTGCTGAAGCATTAATCCCTGCTCTTGATCAGGTTGCAACTTGTTGAATTTGAATTTTCGCTGGGTTGATCTTGCCCATGTATATTTTGTTTTCAGCTGGTTACTTCTTTTTTTTTTATATCTGAAACTGTTTTGGTTTGATGAATTTCAGATTTTGAAGATGAAGGAGTGATTGATTTTTTTTTCTCTGCTTCTTTAGAAAATGAGATGAAAAGTTTTAAATGATGAAGACGTAATAATCTTTTAGAGATATAATTTTGTTTTATTAAAATTTAAGAAAAATAATTCACAAATGTGACACTTGTCATGATCTATTATTAACTTAACCCACATGTGTTTCTTATAACCCATAATAGATCAACACTTGTAACTACTACATATTCATTCATTTAAAATGATATTTAAAGCCTTTATATTAATTAATCTAGTTAGTAAATACATTTGTAAATAAATGGATGTTTCCCCTCTTTTTTTTCTCAAATTTATACAAATAAAATCTTTAAAGAAAAATAGAATATAACACACTTATTTATTACTCAAGTTTGAATGTCACAAATTATATTTGTTTATGTGTTATCTTTATAGGTGTGCATTTTGTTTACGTATGTTTTATGTATTTGTATATAATATTCTTTATTAAATTTTATTCTTATTCATGTCTAAGGTATTTTGTTAATTACTTAATCTATGTAATATCTTTTTACATGTATGTTTAAATCCTTATATGTTTACAGACTACCTTCACTTAAATTTATTTAATTTTTTTTATACTTTATATATATAAAGAAAATGTATTATGTTTACAAATATACATTAAATCTTTTTATCCAATTTTATTCAAATTTGGACTATTATGTATTTAAACTTAAATTTATTAATTTACTATAAGATTCATCATGCTGATTTAATTATTATAGTTTCAAATCTACTTATATATATTCAGATATCTATTTATCCAAATAAAATTAGTTAATTATCCAATTAACAGATGTCCAGAATCTGGGTTATTACATTCCTCCCCCTTTGAATCTTTTCATCCTCGAAAAGGAACGAAACCAGAATTCACTAAATATTTTAAAACCAGTTAAAACATTCTTTAATCATTTTAAAAACACTTTTGAAATCAATATAACATTACGAAAATAGTTTTTATAAAAATACTTTTTATAACTTGATGTTTTAACAAGTTTATCCTCGTTCTCACAGAAATTCGATCATACGTTGATCAGGCGTAGGACTGAAAATCTATAAGTACTTAGCAGACCCAATTTCAACATCCGGTGAAAATACTTTGAAAATAATTTTATTGAAAATATAGAAAATAGTTTTTTTTTCTTTTTTTGAAAATAGAGGATATATCTTTGGTGAGAAAGCTTAGGAAATCATCACCCCATCCATGGTCACAGTTACATTCCAGGGTTACATTGCCGTCGCAGCAAAAGTCCATGTAACTGCAGGCTCTCCGCGGCCTCTCGATTACGCCATGGATCCCACACAACAGATCACAGTTACATCTAGGGTTACGTTGCCGTCGCAGCAAAAGTCCATGTAATTGTAAGCTCTCAGCGGCCTCTGATTTTCGCCGTCGAAATGAAACTCCTCCACTCCTACATAGGTCGCAGTCCGCCAATATAAAATCAAACGCAGACTGTTGGCTCTCAGCGGCACACACGACTTTCGCTATGTTATACCATAGGTCACAGTCTACGATATAAAATCAAACGCAGACTGTTGGCTCACAGCCGCACACACGACTTTCGCTATAGTATACTCTACCCATAATCCCCAGGAACTAGTTTTGTCCAGACTCCTCACAGGATCAACTTTAGAATCCCCCTTGGGGATCAAGGCAGCACCACCCGGTGGTACTCCTCAGAAGTCCATTCCAAGGGAGCGCCTTTTTCCCCAGAGCCATCATCAAAACATTTTATACTATATATATAGTATCTTTTAAATCATACACTTAGTATGATCTCATACAAAGCTCCTTTACACAAAATCGATTATCCCAAAATCGATAGTTCTGAAACTAGGCTTTCCAAATTCTCATATTGATTTTACCCAAAAATCATAAGCCTTTTCCAAATCCAAAGGTTCCCAAAACTCTTTTTCCAAAATCCCCATAAGATCCTTTATATATATACAGATATATATAATTTTTAAAAGCTTGGATCATCTCAAATTTGTATAAAACTCCTTTTATACTTCAAACACTTTTAAAGAAACCCTTTTTCTTCTGGCAAAAAATTCAACAAGGGAAGTTTTATTTTATAAAACAAAGATATTTACTTTGTTTACTCAAAGTCAAATATTCAAATTTGATTACTCCTTTCAATATCATTTTCATTCAAATCCGTACGATGTACACATATCATCCGTACGCTATACCAATCTGATCACTCACTCGATCACACAATTTAACTTCCAAACTAGTATCGTCCACCCGACTTCCTAGTGCGGACACAGATCTGGTTTCTTGATCAGAAACCGTCATTCTCCTTGCATAGCCTGACTATGATAGAGAATACCCAGAACCAATCAACAATCCATATCTAGGTTCGCCGCCGAAATTCGAGTGAAAAATCCCACTCGGATCGATATAACTATCTCGAAATTCTGTGCTCGAATCTGGATCAAATCACTATGCGAATAGAATAACATACATACACCCTACGTAATTGTCTTTATTGGTTATTAGCCAAATCAACTCTATTTCTATTCACATTCACTTTGATTTTTATTCACTTACACATAATTGCTTCAATCCCATATAGGTTATCACCTCTATTCTTATCTTGATTGGGTATTTAACCAATAACAATTTGGACTCCGACCAGTTTATATAGAGGATAGCTTAAAAAGTCAGAAATAGATAAATAGTTGAAAAATAATTACTAGTTTGTAAAGTAGGTGTAAAATAGTTCAGTAATTGTAAAATAATTGGAAAATAGTTAAATAGTCATAGAAATTTTAAATAATTGGAAAACAGCTATAAAATAGTAATTAGTAGTTGAAAATAGTAATTAGTTTAAGAATAGTTAGAAAATTGTTAAACAGTTTCAAAAATAATTGTAAAACAAGTATAAGATAGTTTGGCTTTTCAAAAGAAAGGTTGTTTATATAATGAATAGCTTGGAAAAATAGCTTTATATTAAAATAATTTATATATAAAAAATAGTCTAGAGTCAAAACTGCTCATTTCCCACTCTCCATTCTCATTAATTCAATTTAAATTTCCACTTTCATTTAAATTGACCCAATTCCAATTTAAATAACTTCAATTTCCATTGGACTTGATTTATTCCCAGTTCAAGTTGAATTAATTCTCAATTCCTTTCCAAATTTAAATCAAATTCCATTTGATTTTAAACATATTCAACTTTAATTACAATCGCAAGTTATTCCAATCACTTTGGACTAATATCCATTCAATTGAACCCACTTCAATACCAATCCATTTCAACTCCGGTTTGAATTAATCCCAATTTCAAACTCCATTTCCAAATCAAGTTGGATTATTCTTGATTTCCTTCCAAATTCAATTCCAATTCCATTTGAATTTAAAACTATTTATCTTTAATTACAATTCCAAATTATTCAAATCAATCTGGACTAATTTCAAATTGAATTCACCACAATTTCAAATTGTTTCAAATTAATCCAATTCAAAATTTTCATTTGAATTTAATACTCATACATCTTCAATCACCATTTCAATTAATTCCAATCAAATTCAATTTGAACTAATTCAAATTTCAAATCGGAATCATCTCGAATTATATAAATTCGAGTTAATACTTCAAATGTTGATTTAATTCCTTTAAATCAATTTACCTTTTTATCCCAACAATGGATTACCATACTCCATTTCTTATTCATTTAAACAAATCCTATTCACACTTTAAAGATTATTAATAACAATAGGATGATATCATCCAATTATTTCAAAACATCCCTCCTTTTCCAATTTTCGAATCTCAAACCCAATTTGAGATCACACAAACTCTCAAATATAATCAATCATTTAACTTTCCAAGTTAAAACTTAATTTCATCTTGAAATTTCCAAATCAAGTTGATCATTCCAACTTATTTAACCTTTCCCAAGCTAAACTCAATTCACTTAATCCAGTCAACCTTACCCAATTTTAACTTCCGTTTCAAATTTTAAACTTCTCATATATAATCTTCCACTTATTAAGTTCAAAAACTTATCACTTTGGGTATCATATCTCATTCCAAATTTAAAACTCAACATCTAGATTTATCTCAAATCATCTTTGTTATTTAAGTATATCCATACATATACATATTTACTACTTGGCTTGCCAAGCCAAATTTTAAAATTCAAACCACCTTTTTTTTTTCAATCCAAAACAAATTTTGTTTAATATTTTCAAACATTTCTTATTTTTAAAATAAGATCATATTCAAAGTAGTTTGAATAATATTATTTCCTTTAACATTTTGAAACCAATTCAAAATTTTAAACTTCGAATTAAGGACTTCACAATTTGAAACCCACTTTTATTTATATCCTTTCACATTTACAAATTATTTCCTTTTTAAATGGTTACTTCCTTCAAACATTTTATTGTTTGTTGAAGAACAATCATTCCATTATTAAACACAATAACCATCTATTTCTTTGGTTTGAAACCAATTCTAATTCATCTTATTTGAAATACTTTCCCAATTCAAGATTTCAAATTTTAGTTTGAATCCATTTCAAACTTATCTTTATTTAATTCCAATTTCAATTTGGTTGTATTATATTACTTCTTAATTCTTACTATTACTTTTGATTTAATTAATACTACAACCAATTTCCTTAATATAATAGATAATCTATTTCTTATATAAGATTCGTTTACTTTTGAAATCATTTAAAAACCTTATATAAGAAAATACCAAGTACGCTCTCTCATATATACACTCAACTCATTCTAGGGTATCACTTACCCTATCCTTAATGAGTAATCCCACCAGACCCATGGTTCTCGCTTAACCTTCAGCTCTGATACCAAATGTAACGACCCGGAAATTTCGATCCCGAAAATTCCAGAAGTTAGATAAAAGAAGAAAAAAGATAGAAGAAGAAGAACAGAAAAGAAACACACAATCTCACATTCGTAGCGGATAAAATATAATATCACATAAATAATAGTTATACAAAGGAAACTGTACTTGTCAAATTACACTTTAATATATATATATATATCAGAGTTACGACAGATTTACAATCACAGAACAGATAAATCAATCTGTTTCAGAGACTGTAATATATCATATATGAAGCTCTCTATACGTTACAGCACTCCAGCTCGCCTCCTGAGCTCCAGAACGTCCTTACCTGAAAATCTGTAATACTCGGTCTGACCCGAGCATTACATCAAAGTAACACCCGGGTCAGGCTGGAAACCAGCGTGAATAAACTCATCCAACAAGAATTACAAAGCATACAACTTATATGTAACCCGGGTAACTTATATCAACTACAAATTCACAAACTGTTATAGACATCACACATCAATTTCTAAGTAACAAAACTTAGATCAAATGGTCAAATTCACTTAAATCATTTCATACCAGCATATTAATTTCACATATCAATTTATAAAGAATCGAAGTGGTTTCGGGTATCTACTAATACCCGACTCCGGCCTCTTTGAGTCCAATGTAAGCTTAACCCAAGTTATTCAATTAAATACAATTCAGTCCTTAATTATAGGATAATAATTTCGCACAATAATTCATAAAGGATAGGTACTCTCACTTTCACTGTCCCCCAAACATATCATATCACAAAGCAATTCCTATCAGAGACTTCAACCAATCCAAAGCACTTATCATCATTCAATCATTCATAAGCAAGATTGATCACTTTCATTAATTTCATTAATTAATTATCCTCAAATTTCTTTCATTGGTTAATTATTCTTAAATTTCCTTTAATAATTAACCTTTAATTTAATTACATAAGTTAATCAATCTTTAGTCAATCACAGTCAATAATTAACTTTCCTTACCTCCTTCATCAACTCCTTGATTAATTATATTAATTTATCCTTTAATTACACTGAGTAATTATTATTTAATTTCTTCCACAAAGTAATTATCTTTTAATTACTTCCCATCAAGTAATTTTTCCTTTTTATTTATTTACATCCAGTAATTATCCAATAATTACTTTACTATGTAATTGCATCTCATTAATTACCTTAAGTACTTATACTTAACCCAACATCAAATGATTGCCTTTATTAAATTAAATTAAATAAATTAACTACAATCAATAATATCAACTTAGTTAATTAAAGTGAGTAATTATTTACTTTACTAAGTAATAGGCCTTCTTATAACAAGTAATTAGCCCCTAATTACACCATTATTGATTGATTTATTAATATTAGATTACTCAGAATAACCAGACCTAATCAAGTAACTAACTCTTCTAAATTAATTACTTAAATTAATACATCTTAATTTAATTACCATTAATCGCTATTATCGAGTAATTATCCTATTGGTTAATTATCCTCAACTAATTAACCTTATCATTAATTAATTTAATTGAAATTTAAGGTTAAATTAACTAATCTTCAACAAATTTACCCTTAATCATCCAAGGTTTTAATTAACCTTAGAATAGACCATTAATGATTCTCATAAATCAATTATCTATAATTAATTACATTTATTATTTGCATAAATTAATTAAACTTTAATCAATCATATTCGTAAATTAACTTTATTCAATCATATTTCACAATTAATTGCACTTAACAGGTAATCTAAAATTACTCCCATTCATTAATAGCCCAAAATCCCTTACAACAGTTAATCTTAGTTAGTTATCATTCGAACATTTTAAACATTTAATATCCTTAAACCTTTAGATTTGTTTAAAACATTTTGTTTAGAATATTTTTATTTAAGTCTTAAAATTTCACGATTATAAACAAACTATCCATTTCTTACTTTATTTTAAACCTGGTTGATCATGCTTATAAATTTAAAACTTACCTCTAAAATTCCGCTTCAACAAAAATATAGAAGATTGCTCGAGACAAATCACGAGCAAACCGAGCAAATTCCCTATCAATCAAACGATAACTTCCCCAAGACACACACGCGAGCTACTCAAAAACGATCCTGCTCACAACCTTCTTCCCAAAGGCTTCAACCACTCAAGCAATCATCTCTGCAATCATCAGACATGAGAGGATACTCATGCACATGCACGCGTACTCCAGCCAACACCGGCCCGTGCTCCGACCGCCGATCATTCAAAGTCAACCTCACGATCACTTACAAGCCCCCAGTTCAACAATTCATCAACAGAACAAAATCGAGTCCCCACACCCCACTGGAAATCAACACCCCTCGAATAACGATGATCCATTGACGAACTGGACCTTGAGATTCACCGCCGTTCGTACCAATACGTCACCTCAACCCAATAAATCAATTCCACCCTTGCGATCCAGTCTTCAACATTCCCAAGGAAGCAGTTGATTCGAGAACGTAGGCCAATTCGATAGAGCCTAAACCCTACAATTCCCTCTCGATACTGCAATGATGATTTTTGGATCCTTCAACCATTTTTCCCATGTAACTCCATCCTCTATCTATTACCAGCGACGAACTCGACGACCATCCCTTTGTTGATCGCCAGATTTTCCCAAAAACACGAACTCGGTTCAAACCCAAAATTCTTATCATCCCAAATCATAAAAATCACAATACTAACCTCAACATTCATGTTATCCATATTCGAATCAAATTTTAGGATCAAAACTTGAAATTTTATAAATTGTGTTATTGATTTGAATAAGCTTCCTCTGTCAATTTTCGATTTAGCTGTCTGAAAAACATGAATAACAGCCTTACAGGGGTATGCATCCATACTTACACTCAAACATATATATACAACATCTCTAAACAATAGGCAAAATGTATTGCGCAACTTGATTCAAAGATTATCTTATGCAGATTCATATATATAGTCAGATTAAATTCTGGATTTCAAGTTTACTCACATGTCACAAAGACGAACAGAGACTTCTATGATATTTTAAACTTGAATCTGCTTGCCTTTCAAACTTGAGTCGCTGAAGTAAGATGCTTCTTTGTTTCAGATTTGAAATTGAAAGTTTTAGTTTGATTTTTCCCTAGATTTGCTGAAGCATTAATACCTGCTCTTGATCAGGTTGCAACTTGTTGAATTTGAATTTTTGCTGGGTTGATCTTGCTCATGTATATTTTGTTTTCAGCTGGTTACTATTTTTTTAATATCTGAAACTGTTTTGGTTTGATGAATTTCAGATTTTGAAGATGAAGGAGTGATAGATTTTTTTTTCTCTGCTTCTTTAGAAAATGAGATGAAAAGTTTTAAATGATGAAGATGTAATAACCATTTAGAGATATAATTTTGCTTTATCAAAATTTAAGAAATAATTTACAAATGTGACACTTGTCAAGATCTATTATTACTTAACCCACATGTGTTTCTTATTACCCTTACTAGATCAACACTTGTAACTACTACATATTCATTCATTTAAAATGATATTTAAAGCCTTTATATTAATTAATCTAATTAGTAAATACATTTGTAAATAAATGGTTGTTTCTCCTCTTTTTTCTCTCAAATTTATACAAATAAAATCTTTAAAGAAAAATAGAATATAACCCACTTATTTATTACTCAAGTTTGAATGTCACAAATTATATTTTTTATGTGTTATCTTTATAGATGTGCATTTTGTTTACATATGTTTTATGTATTTTTATATAATATTCTTTATTAAATTTTATTCTTATTCATGTCTAAGGTATTTTGTTAATTACTTAATCTATGTAATATCTTTTTACATGTATGTTTTAAATCCTTGTATGTTTACAAACTACCTTTACTTAAATTTATTTAATATTTTTTATACTTTATATATATAAAGAAAATGTATTATGTTTACAAATGTACATTAAATCTTTTTATCCAATTTTATTCAAATTTGGACTATTATGTATTTAAACTTAAATTTATTAATATACTATAAGATTCATCATGCTGTTTTAATTATTATAGTTTCAAATCTACTTATATATATTCAGATATCTATTTATCCAAATAAAATTAGTTAATTATCCAATTAACAGATGTCCAGAATCCGGGTTATTACAATAAGAAAATAATAAACGGATCAGTCTAACTTTAAATATCAGATAAAATGATATAGAATAAGAGATATGACAAAAAACATATGATATCCATAAAGCCATACTATGATAAGTATGTAATTGAAAATCAATCGGAGATTAATCAATATCACAAGAATCTTCTCAAAGATCAAAAGAATGTCATACTCTTTAGGTTATTCACCAAGTCACAAATATCAACATCATATCGATGTCAATCATAAACGCCAGTGGAACACAAATTCTAGAAATCATCAATAGAAATCCAGAAATCACAAAAAGGGGGAGGTCTATCATAAACGGGAGCATGAAAACTCACCAACACGTGTATCACAAACGGGACGCTATCCCATGGTCGCTAACCATAGAGCCAGTGCAACAACGTAGTACAATATCGGTATGCCCGAGGAACCTGAAACTCGAATAGGTCGGAACATCGACGAAGTACAATGGTATGTTCGATGAACCAAACTCCATAAAAGAATATGGGTCGCTAGCCCACAAGAATTGAGTCGAAACTCCAAAGAATGCATAGCCTAAAAAGAAATGAGACGAAACTCAATGATAATAGGTACCGTCCCCTACATGGACAAAGAAACATAGCATATCGCTAGTTTAAATCACAAAATGATCATCATCAATCATCAAGAAGTGTCAACTACACTAAGCTAGTAAATAGATGAGTTTAGCTTCATGTCCCATAAACACTAGCTTAACTTAAATATTTACTAACAAATTGTAGACCTCCACTTGAAAGTTGTCACAAGAGTTTCAATCGACCAAGTCCAAGAATTAACCGACGATGTAAGCGCAAGCGTTTCATACCACTTGTTTTACTAAGCCGATTAATTAGATTTCTCATACGAGTGAGGTAAAGGTTTGTATATGCTAGTAGATTGGAAAACGGTTTAAGAAATGAGCTTTGTAATAAATTAGTGTTGAAATCGTTTAGATGAAAGAGTTTTGATATTTACTACTAGTAATGAAACCTTTATATTTTTAAAGTGACAAATCAAATAAATGATTGTAGAAACAATCAATCACCAAAAATCCACATTCGAAGACGCAAATAAAATCCAAAGAAATCGATACCAAATCCATCAATGGATATTCCCAAAAGTTCCAACGAAGACGTTATCAAAGCCAACAAGGTGATAACAACTAGTCGGAGGACGAAGAATCGATTAAAAAGTGGAAACTCAAACCCAAAAGGCAAATTAGGAAAAAACAGCAAATTCAGTCGACTGACTCAGAGTGTTCAGTCGACTGACTCAGAACCTGGAAACTTTCTATTTCCATGTTCAGTCGACTGACTCAGAGTGTTCAGTCGACTGAATCATGCCTGGGAACTCTCTGTTTCCAGGTTCAGTCGACTGACTCAGAATGTTCAGTCGACTGACTCTTGCCCAGGAAATTTCCTTGGTTTGGTTCAGTCGACTGACCCTCATGTTCAGTCGACTGAGATGAAAAATTCAGTATTCTTAGCCTAGCCCCCAAGGGGCAAAATCCCAACAAATCGCAATCGGACGAGCACAGACGCTAGTGGTTTACGCCTATCGGCAACCCGGCCCTTTGGGCTCCTCTATGCATCACCAAAACATGTTCAAACCTCAAAGATAGGATTTTTAAAGATTTGACTCCAAAACACAAAAAATTGGAATATTCATAAAAAAACCAATTCAAATCAAAAGCAAATGATCATCAATAAGTGTTAGGAATTCATACCTAACAACAAAGATAGATAAAGACATAGATGTGAGATAAAAATCTCACCTTCAAACGCAAAAGAAATGAAGAAGAAGCTATAGAGCAATGGCAAGGACAATCACACTTCAATTCCAACCCAACAAGCTTGAATCTAAGCTTAAAAGAGAAACATTTCCTAAGTTAGGTTTAGGAATTTCTGAAATTGAAAAGAGAACGAGTTGGAGAAGATGAAGAGAAGGCTTACCAAAGCTTCTTCTATGAATTTGGAGCTAGAACTTGAATTTGCAAAAATGATTAGCGCTTGGAGTTTTAATTTCCCATTCCTCTCTCCATTGTTGCTAGAGCTTGAGTATTAGGAAAATTATGAAGGAATGAAGAAAAGAGGGGGTGAAGCTTGGGTCTAATGGGCTGAAACCAAACCAAAGACCTAAGTGAAAAAGTAGCAAAATTCCCCTAACTCCAAACGTATCGAAGTTTATACTCAAAAAGGTCGCAAACGTCATTTTGAACTCGATGGGGGTGGTCTTGAGTCATAATTCGACTGTTTAAAAAAGTAGCTTTTTCGGACTATAATCCGACTAACGATGCTATATTTAAATAATATTTAAATACACAATCGTAAAATATGCGGGTTGTTACAGACTCCCCCTCCTTAAAGAAATTGCGTCCTTGCAATATTTAAGAAGAAAACTAAAAAGTAACACCCATAAAAGCATATCAACACAAAAGAAATTTGAAATAAAAAGTTCACCTCAAAGAGCACAAGAATGTAAGTCCGGATGTATCCGCTCAATGAATTCTCTAGATTCCCAAGAGCAATCCTTAGGATTTGAGGACCATTGAACTTTCACAAGAGGAACATCTTTATTTCGAAGGCATTTTACCTCCGAAGCAATAATACGAATAGGATTTTTCTCGTAAGTCAAATTAGGTGAAACTTCAATTTCTTTCACAGTACCGGGCTCAAGAATAGAATCGGAATCTCGAAGGCATTTTCGTATTAGAGAAACGTGAAACACGTCATGAATAGTAGAAAACTGAGCCGGTAATAAGAGGCGATAAGCCACGGAACCAATACGTTCGGTGATGAGAAATGGACCAATATATCTAGGTGCTAATTTTCCCGATCGACTGAAACACAAAACACCCTTCATAGGTGAAACACGAATAAACACAAAATCTCCCACGGAAAATTCCAATTTCCTTCTTCGGTTATCGGCATAGGATTTTTGTCTACTTTGGGCTTCTTTCATCCTATGACGAATAAGGTCAATCTTTTCTGTGAAATCAAGAATAAAATCTAGACCTAAAACCAGCTTCTCACCGGCCTCAAGCCAACAAGAAGGAGATCGACATGGCCTTCCATAGAGTGCCTCGAAAGGTGCCATACCAATACTAGATTGGAAGCTATTATTATAGGAAAACTCAATAAGAGAAATATGGTCTTCCCAACTTCCACCAAAATCAAGAACACAAGCACGAAGAAGATCTTCAAAAGTTTGATTCACACGCTCAGTTTGTCCATCAGACTGGGGTGATAAGAGGTGCTAAAATTAAGCTTCGTTCTCAAAGCTTTTTGAAGACTCTTCCAAAATCCACTAGTAAACAATGGATCACGATTGCTAACAATAGAAGTAGGAACTCCATGCAATTTAACAATTTCTTTAATAAAGAGTTTGGTCAAAAGAGGAACGGTCCGATTAGACTGAACATGAATAAAATGGGCGGATTTAGTAAGTCTATCAACTATCACCCATAAGCTATCATGACCCGAACGAGAACGGGAAGGCCGTCGATAAAATCCATGGAAATGTGATTCCACTTCCAAATTGGAATGTCTAACGGTTGCAATAACCCACCGGGTCTTTGATGCTCGGCCTTAATGAGTTGGCAAGTCATGCAACGCTTAACGAATTTAGCGATATCAAAATTCATTCCCTCGCAATAATAAAGTTGCTTCATATCCGCATACATTTTACTACTACCGGGATGAATGGTAAATTTAGAACGATGGGAATCTTCTAAAATGTCTTTGCGAAGATCACTAATGTTTGGCACGATAAGTCTACCAAATTTTTGAATACCTTCACGAGAATTAATATCAAAGTCTTTCAAATCTTCAATATCAATTTTATCCCTAAAATTTTGGGCAAGAAGTGCCAATTAGGATCTAGCTTTTGAGCTTCAAGAATGTGGTCTAAAAGAGAAGGATGAGCCTCAAGGCTACATAAAATAAGAGATGAACATAAATTAGATTCACGTTCTCAAATCTCACAAGTGGATAAAGTCTCGTGGTCATTCCATTCGGATATCATCATGGAAACAACCGCTTGTTGCTTACGACTAAGTGCATCGGCAATTTGATTCCCCTTTCCGGGAGTATAAAGAATATCAAGATCATATGATGCAAGGAACTCGAGCCAACATTGTAGATGCAAATTAAGTTCCTTTTGAGAAAATAAATACTTTAAAGATTTATGATCGGTGTAAAGAATAATTTTTTCTCCCAAAAGATAATGACGCCAAATCCGAAGGGCGAAAACAATAGCCGCGAGCTCCAAATCATAAGTGACATATCTAGTCTCGGCTGGCTTCAATTGCCTAGAAGCATAAGCAATAACACGTACTCTTTGCATGAGAACGGCTCCCAAACCAACACGACTAACATCAACATAAACAATAAAATCTTGATTCCCTTCGGAAATAACAAGAATAGGAGCATCAGAAAGGAGTTCTTTTAATTTCTAAAAAGAAGTTTCACATTTGTCCGACCAAATGTATTTAACTCCTTTCTTTGTTAAGCTAGTAAGAGACACGACAATTTTTGAAAAGTCTTTTATAAAATGGCGGTAGTAGCCTGCCAATCCGAGAAAACTACGGACTTCCATAACACTCTCCGGTCTCTTCCGACTTTGAATCGCTTCAATCTTTGAAGGATCCATGGAAATTCTGGATTCGGAAATAATATGACCGAGAAACTTCACACGGGATTGCCAAAAAATGGCATTTAGAAAATTTTGCTTTTAATTGATTGCTCCAAAGAGTTTCCAACACAATCCGAAGATGCTTTTCATGCTCTTCCTCGGTTTTTGAATACACTAGAATATCATCAATAAAGATGAGAACAAATCGATCGAGGAAATCTTTGAAAACTTGATTCATAAGGTCAACGAAATAAGCCAGAGCATTATTTAAACCAAATGGCATGACAAGCCATTCATAAGATCCATAGCGAGTATGGAACGATGTCAAAGGAATACTATCTTTTGCAATACGAAGCTGATGAAAACCGGTTGCCAAGTCCAATTGTGAAAAGACTCTAGCACCATTAAGTTGATTGAATAGATCATCAATCCGAGGTAAAGGATATTTATTATTGATAGTAAGATCATTAAGCTTGCGGTAGTCAACGCAAAGCCTAAGTGTACCATCGGATTTCTTCACGAAAATAGCCGAAGCTCCCCAAGGCGAGGAAATAGAGCGAATAAATTGCTTCATCTCCAATTTGGATAATTTTTTGCACATCTCCTCATTCTCTTTATTGGACATTCGATAAGGAGGATGAGTAATAAGTAGAGATCTAGGGATAAGGTTAATTCTGAACTCAACTGCTCGCTTAGGTGGTAATCCTAAAACGGGCTCAAATATGTCCGAAAATTCACGAACAACGTGAATAAGAGAAATGACATCTTCCTCATCATCATTATCGTCATCATGAGGATTTAAAGAATATAAAGATGCTGCCACGTTGGAATCCGAATCTTTAAGTACAACAGAAATCTGTTTAACAGATTGAGGGTGTCGAAGATGAATAGTCCGCACAAGACATAGGATATGAGCTTCATAACGGTTAAGCCAATCCATTCCCAAAATCATTCCAAAGCCTAAGTAATGCATTACATGCAAATCGGCTTGGAAAGAAAATCACATAAAACAATCTCGACATCATTACAAAGTAAACTGAGTGTTGCGGATCCACCAACCGGATTCGCGATTCTCAAAGAAGTCATTAAAGCAACAACACTCAAAGAAAAAGTATCAACAAGTTCTTTTGATATAAAAGAATGGGACGCACCCGTATCAAAAAGAACTCGAATAGGTTGATCACGAAACAAAATAATGCCATCAAGGATAGAATGAGAAATACCTTGACCACGAGAAGTGTTGCTTGGGGCTTGTGCAACATTTAACTTTCCCTCCTTCTTGCCTTGAAGTTTGGGGCATGAAGATAAAAGATGACTCGAACTTTTGCAATAGCGACAAAAGAGAGGTTCCGGACATCTATGGGCATAATGGTCTTTAGAACCACAATTTTGGCATTGCCCACTACTAGGGGTAGGAGTCTTTGCTACCGAAGTTGATTGTTTTCCTTTCTTGTTGAGATTAGGGCCTTTGAATTTAATAGGTCTTTTCTTGTTGTTGTTGAAGTTTGGTTTGGCACCCACCACTTCAACATCGCTCTCCATATCCGCCTCTTGAAGACGAAGAGCGATATCAATGAGTTGATCAAAAGAAACATCTAATTTTAGAAGTAATGGCTTCTTGAGATTTTTATTCAAGCCATAGACAAATCTTTGGTTCTTCTTCAATGGGGTGTTTATGTATTCGACGCCGTATTTAGAAAGTGACTCGAAGGATGCGACATAATCTGCCATGGAGGATTCACCTTGAACAAGGTTAATGAAACGACGAGCCAATGTCACGTTCTCAGCTTCTGGCATAAACTTTAATTTGATTCGTTTCCGGAATTTCTCCCAAGTAAGATCCTCTTCATTTATTTTAGAAATTAGAAGCTCATACCAGTCTAATGCTCTTTCCTGGAGCATACTAGAGGCCACCTGAACTCGGTGAAGATCTATAAGATTCGTGCGAGAAAAGATTCGATCGCATGTCCTTAGCCAAGCTTGGACTTCAATAATAGTTTCAGAACCTTTGAATGGCTTCCCACCCAAGTTGGTATAATCGTTGCACAAACGTGCAAATCCATACTTAGGGTAAGTAGGCTCTGGATTGGGTCTGGCAGCTTGAGCATTCTTCACGATATCTAAAAGCTACATGGAAGACATAAATACTCCATCTTGGGGAGTAGCACTAGATTGACCGGCGCTGGGTCGGCTAGGTCTAACCATTTCTCTTCTTTAAGAAAGAAAGAAAGAAGAAAAAGGTTATTCACAGAATGATTATCAAACAATCGTGATTGATAAAATAGGGCGTCACAAAGAAAATAGGATAGAACGGTTCGAAGACCCGAATAAAATCCTAAGACAAGACTCCTAAGATGGACTTAGGACGATGATCCTTGTTAAATTATTCTACATTGTTCCGAAGTTTGGCTCTGATACCAAGCTGTGACGCCCCACCTCTATACCCACACTGGCTAAGGACACTACGGGGTAATGCCATCACCTAGCGCGGAGAATAAGGCTGTTGAGGAGCGACCATCTATATAATTACTTTGTGCAAGTACCGATATGCCAGATAAAAATATAACTTTCATCTCAAGAGGAAATCCGACATACTGACACAAACTCAAAGCTACTACACAATGGCTATATATAATCTTCGGAAACAAATATAGATATATCATAACACAAATCAGTCATAGAAGTTCATATCTCAAAGACGGAAACAGATATGAATATTACACATAAAAGTGTATGTCAGAGTAGTGGTCTAACAAGATCCACAACTTCACAAAAAATAGTTACAAGTGCTACACAAAAGAATAAGTATACATCATGGAGTCTATATCTCAAATGTATACAACAAAATAAACTACTAATCGAAGTAGTTAGCCAAAAGTCAGATAATTCTCCCCGACAACGAGTCAAACAGAAGCATCTGCAACTTCTCGGTCTGACCCAAGTATTATTTAAAAAGAAAATAATAAACGGATCAGTCTAACTATAAATATAAGATAAAATGATATAGAATAAGAGATATGACAAAAAAGTATGATATCCATAAAGCCATACTATGATAAGTATGTAATTGAAAATCAATCAGAGATTAATCAATATCACAAGAATCTTCTCAAAGATCAAAAGAATGTCATACTCTTTAGAGTTATTCACCAAGTCACAAATATCAACATCATATTGATGCCAATCATAAAAGCAGGTGGAACACAAATTCTAGAAATCATTAATAGAAATCCAAAAATCACAAAAAGGGGGAGGCCTATCATAAACTGGAGCATGAAAACTCACTAACACGTGTATCACAAACGGGACGCTATCCCATGGTCGCTAACAATAGAGCCGGTGCAACGACGTAGTACAATATCGGTACGCCCGAGGAATTTAAAACTCGAATAGGTCAGAACATCGACGTAGTACAACGGTATGTCCAATGAACCGAACTCCATAAGAATATGGGTCGCTAGCCCACAAGAATTGAGTTGAAACTCCGAAGAATGCATAAGTCGTTAGCCTAAAAAGAAATGGGACGAAACTCAATGATACGAGGTACCGTCCCCTACGTGGACAAAGAAAAATAGCATATCGCTAGGTTACATCACAAAAATGATCATCATCAATCATCAAGAAGTGTTAACTACACTAAACTAGTAAATAGAAGAGTTTAGCTTCATGTCCCATAAACAATATCTTAACTTAAATATTTACGAACAAATTGTAGACCTCCACTTGAAAGTTGTTACAAGAGTTTCAATCGAACAAGTCCAAGAATTAACCGATGAGGTAAGCGCAAGCGTTTCATACCACTTGTTTTACTAAGCCGTTTAATTAGATTTCTCATACGAGTGAGGTAAAGGTTTGTATATGTTAGTAGATTGGAAAACGGTTTAAGAAATGAGCTTTGTAATAAAATAGTGTTGAAATCTAGATGAAAGAGTTTTGATATTTACTACTAGTAATGAAACCTTTATATTTTCAAAGTGACAAATCAAAGAAATGATTGTAGAAACAATCAATCACCAAAATCCACGTTCGAAGACGTGAATAAAATCCAAAGAAATCGATACCAAATCCATCAAAATGAATATTCCCAAAAGTTCCAACGAAGATGTTATCAAAGCCAACAAGGTGATAACAACTAGTCGGAGGATGAAGAATCGATTAAAAAGTGGAAACTCAAACCCAAAAGGCAAATTGGGCAAAAACAGCAAATTCAGTCGACTGACACAGAGTGTTCAGTCGACTGACTCAGATCCTGGAAACTTTCTGTTTCCATGTTCAGTCGACTGACTCAGAGTGTTCAATCGACTTAATTATGCCTGGGAACTCTCTGTTTTCAAGTTCAGTCGACTGACTCAGAGTGTTTTGTCGATTGACTCTTGCCCAGGAAATTTCCTGGGTTTGGTTCAGTCGACTGACCCTCCAGTTCAGTCGAATGAACTGAAAAATTCAGTATTCTTCGCCTAGCCCCCGGGGCCAAAATCCCAACAAATCGCAATTGGACGAGCACAGACGCTAGGGGTTTACGCCTATCGGCAACCCGGTCCTATGGGCTCCTCGATGCATCACCAAAAACATGTTCAAACCTCCAAGGTAGGATTTTTTTAAAAATTTGACTCTTAAACACCAAAAATTGGAATATTCATAAAAAAACCAATTCAAATCAAAAGCAAATGATCATCAATAAGTGTTAGGAATTCATACCTAACAACAAAGATAGATATAGACATAGATGTGAGATAAAAATCTTGCCTTTAAACCCAAAACAAATGAAGAAGAAACTATAGAGCAATTGCAAGGACAATCACACTTCAATTCCAACCCAACAAGCTTGAATCTAAGCTTAAAAGAGAAACATTTCCTAAGTTAGATTAATGAATTTCTGAAATTGAAAAGAGAACGAGTTGGAGAAGATGAAGAGAAGGCTTACCAAAGCTTATTCTATGAATTTGGTGCTAGAACTTGAATTTGCAAAAATGATTAGGGCTTGAAGTTTTAATTTCCCATTCCTCTCTCCATTGTGGCTAAACTTTGAGTATTAGGAAAATTATGAAGGAATGAAGAAAAGAGGGGGTGAAGCTTGGGTCTAATGGGCTGAAACCAAACCAAAGCCCTAAGTGAAAAAGTAGCGAAATTCCTCCAAACATATCGAAGTTTATACTCAAAAAGGTTGCAAACGTCATTTTGAACTCGATGGGGGTGGTCTCGAGTCCTAATTCGACCATTTGCAAAACGTAGCTTCTTCGGACTGTAATCTGGCTAACGATGCTATATTTAACTAAGATATTTAAATACACAATCGTAAAATATGCGGGTTGATACATTAGACTTCGCCTAGCCAAAAGAGTGCATAGATTTGCATTTTGGTTAATATTCTTATTATTCCAGACTTCACCATTGTCATTCTCAAAGTTTAGCTTATCGGTTTTTCTTTCTTGCGCTGTGAGGTTGCCAAGGCTCTATAAATAGTACTATAAACTGAATTGATATCAAAATGTAAACCGTACAATGGCTTTCTAAAATTATGTGACAACCCGGAAATTTTTGACATTTGAAATGAAATATTTAATTGATTTTAAATATTAGAAGGTTAGTTTAACTTGAATTTCGAATATAACTATAAAATTTGCAATTTAAATTATTGGATTTAATTTATTAAAGCTTGGGTAAAAATTTGAATCTTCAGTTTTAAGATGATTAAAAATATTTCAAAGGCTTCCATATTGATAATACTGAGGATAATGGAAGCTTCAAAATTTAATTTGGAAATGTTTTGTTCAGTTTTGAAAATATATCGTTTAAATCGATATCTAAAAATAGCCTACGGAGGCACAGTCGTGGATTTCGATGAAGCCAGTTCCTTTGGATCCGTAATATTGCATTATTATCGTATTTCAATTTTCGTAGTGTTTGGAGTTGTTGTGTGAGCGTACGATATTTAAACGCGCTGAAAAATTAATCGAAATTTAATTTAATAGCTGGTTTCAAAAGGCTATATTTTCCATACGATCGAATTTGGACTCGGAACCTTTTCCATTGCGTTCGTAGTAGAAGTATAACATTATAAACGCCTAGCGGCACGCCTCAATAGGAGTTCGCGATTTTAAGCTACGTAAATCGAGACTGTTTGAATTCAGTTTAAAATATATATTTATACCCTAGTCCTTTCAGCTGTATTTCATTCGCATCTCAACTTTTTGCTTTCAAATCACTGTCCCACTCGTACGCGCAACCGATCAAATCGTGTCTCATGTATCCCTATTTTCATCTTTTAAGAGCGTTGCAGCCGAATCTTTTTAATCAAAATTCAGAGAAAAATCTCTACTTTGCTGCTCGAAATCTTCATGGCCGATCTATTAGCAGTGAAATTTCAATTCAAAAAAAAAGAAATGAGCTCGGCTCGAAATTAAAATCCAGATTCAATTAACCCTAATTGCCTCCATTACTATACTCGCGATCTCGATCTAAGGCTAGGGCTTGGGGCCGTAGCGATTTTGGCTATCAAAGGGAGGGTTGATGCGCGCTTGCGTGCGCGATGGTGGATGTAGCATTTTTGCTCGGCGACCAGGCGATGGCGTTCAAGGGGGAAGTGGGGCAAATCGAAGTTGCGATCAATTTTGGAGATGTAGAAGATGAGGGCTTGGTCGAGCTAGGGCTCACATCGGCGTGGTGTTGCACGCGACGATCGGTGATTGTTAAGCTGCGATGGAGGAAGCCAGACTCGCGTGCGCTCGCGCAAGGCGATGAAGTCTAGGGTTTCGGCATTGTTTCTGAGCATCGTGTTTGGCATCGTGATTTTGGGAGTTCGAGTTTGGGTTGACAGCAAGGTACGCAGTGAGGTATTTTCTTGTTTTAATTTATAAATATAGGTTGAAAAAAAATATAATACACTTGCAGATTGAAAATAAAATAAAGGAACTGATGCAGATAATTTACAATAAGATATTTCCAGTTCATATTATTTAAATTTTATATGCATGAATATATTATAGAAACAAAACACATAATTATTTTAGTTCAAAGGTATATATTTAAAAGGCCTTTGGAAATAAATATGGATATTAAAATATTTGGAAGTTTAAATAAAATTAGATTTCTGAAATCTATCATTTATTTTTAAATATATATATATAGTTCAAAATAAAATAATGTATTTAGGATGATTAATTTATTTATTTAATAAACTTATTAAATTTAGTTACTAAAGATATATTTTATAGGAGAATTTGTTTAAAACTAAATTATTAGTTAACTTAAATTAATAAATGGTAATTAATTTGTTTGATTATTTAATGTTAATAAAATCGTATAATGTTTATACAAGGTATAAAAGCATGGGAACAAGCTGGATTGAATCTGTAACGACCCGAAATTTTAGTCGCTGGATTTGTACATTTAATTCGTTTTAAATGTTGGATATGTCTTATAATTTGATTTTGAATAAAAAGATTTTGGTTAAGTTAATATAATTAGTTAAATTTCAAATGCGGGAATTAAATTGAAATTTGAATAATAATAGCTTAATATTAGAATTGGGATAATGGGTGAATCTGGGTGTAAATAAATATAAAAATGGTTTCTAAAATTTATTTAAGTCTATTTGGATTTAAATTATAATATTGGACTATTGGATAGAACTAAAAGTTGATAGGTAGAATTTGGAATTTTATATTAATTTTTTTTGAGAAAAATGTGTGATCCTCTACGCATAGAGGAGAGCACACATGTGAATATATATAACACAAACATAAGGAGCTGCCAACATGCCTGGCAGGTAACAAGAGCAAAAATACATAAAGCTAAACTCAGGTACTCCTAAGATAGTTATGGCAAGGCCACCACCCTTCGCACCTCAATATCGAGCTCCGGCATGGCCACCGCCCGATATTAAGATGTTAGAAGTGCCAAAAAGGCTAAATAAAAAAGCTTCAAAAGTCTGGATCAGAAGAAGTGAATGAGCATCTGCTCCAAAGAGGATCTGCTGAATAGAGAAATCACTCTGAAGGCTCGGAATAAGAAGAAGGAGATCCAAACTAAAGAATAGAACATCCTAAAAAAGTACTTCATAATGAAGATAAAAGAACCTAAATCTGAGGGGATAACTGCAAGAAGCCCTGGATGAAAAAACCCTGCTCTGATGACCTCTCTACGATTTGAAATCCAGCAATCTGACGACAAGAGAAACTTGCGAAATGAACCTGATATCCTATCTCCAAAAACCTGTATCTGAAACAAGACTAAGGAGAAAATTAAAATGATATATATATATATATATATGTATTTAAAAGGAAAGAAAAAAACCTAAATAAGTCTAACAAGACAAAAAACTAAAGGAATGAATAGACTGAATATGCCTAGCTTGCCTAATGGTAGAACCTATTAAAATTCTGTTAAAGATGAAGTTCCAAGGAGGATCATTCTCTGGGGAGTAAACTTCGTTAATTAAAGTATACTTAAAATTGAAAATATCATGCAAATCCTTAAAATCAAACTTAAGAGGCAAGATCGAAATCCAATAGTCAGGCCAAAAAGAAATACTATTTCCTGAATGAACTATCGTCTTAGTTCCTAAATTAAAAATATCATAACATTTTAAAATGTTTTTCCAAAAATTAGAAAAATTACGGGAAAAAGGAAAATCAAATTGGTGTAAATTGATATTACCGTTATAGTAATATTTGGAAATGATCTCTTTCCAAATGGCATTATCATTTATATCTTTAAACTTCCAAAGCCATTTACCTAAAAGAGACAAATTCATGTTGCGTAAATTAATAACTCCTAAACCACCCTCATTTTTAGCTTTACAAACAGTTTCCCAGTTTATGAGACATTTTATACTGTTATTAATATTATCCCCACTCCATAAAAAATCTCTTCTAATTTTATCGATTTTACCAATAACCTAATCTAGAAACAGATGCATAGACATCCAATAGATAGGTAAGGCTGATAAAACCGAGTTTATTAAAACTAACCTACCCGCTTTAGAAAGAAATCTCCCATTCCAATTAGATATCTTATGTTTGATTTTATCAATAATAATAAGCCAATCATCATGCTTGAGTTTGGTAGGTCTAATCACAAACCCTAGATATTCAAAAGGAAATTTCATACTTTTGCAATTTTGGGTATTAACTACTAAGTTTTCTACCTTTTCAAAATCATTTAAAACTAGAACTAAACTTTTGTCAAAATTAATTTTTAAACCAGATAAAAGTTCAAAATTATAAAGAATAAACTTGAGAGTAATAATGTGTCTAGGAAGATGAGAAGAAAAAAGTAAGGTATCATCTGCAAATTGTAGAACCGATATACCGTTACGTGATATATCATTTCCAACACTTCCTAGAGAACCATTATCTACTGCTCTCTTAATAATTTTAGCAAAAACATCAGCACCAAGGTTAAACAACAAAAGGGATAAGGGATCCCCTTGCCTTAAGCCTCTCTTTGACTGAATTTTATTACCTAGAATACCATTAACCATAATACTAGAGTTACTCGTTCCAAGCAAATTCAAAATCCAACTAGTCCATCTATGCCCAAAGCCTCTAGCCTGAAAAATATCTACAAGAAAATCCCAATCTACTGAATCAAAAGCTTTTGCAAAATCACGTTTTAAAATCACACAGGTTATGTTGTTCTTACAGCAGTAATTAATATATTCTTGAACGGCAGCCACACCATTAGTTATATTTCTCCCTTTAATAAAAGCCGATTGTGAACAATCAATTAAATCGTTCATTCTTGTACTAAGTCTATTTGCTAGAACTTTAGAAATGATTTTAACTGAACATTTAATCAAAGAAATAGGCCTAATATCTTTTAAGTTGTTAGTTCCTACTTTTTTTATTCAGCAAAATAACATTTGCGAAATTAAATCTCCCTAATTGCAAATTACCATTATAAAAGTCATTAAACAAATTAGCTAAGTCAAATTTTGAAACATTCCAAAAAGTATTATAAAAAAATATAGGAAACCCATCAGGCCCCGGCGATTTATCACTAGGCATATCATTAATTGCTTTCCTAATTTCTTCTTCTGAAAAAGGAATATCTAACTTAGATAAATCAACAATAGAATCCGATGGATACAGATTAGTCCATCTAACATTGATTCTATGTTTGATTTTAGAACCAAAAATACCCTTATAATAGTCGGTAAAAGCCTTGTTGAGGTCTCCTTGGTCAACTAACTCTATATTGTTGATAAAAATATTGTTAATTGTATTAGAACATTTTCTACCAATAGCAATATTCTGAAAAAATTTGGTATTATTATCACCTTCGTTGATCGATTGAATTCTGGATCGCTGCTTCCACACCACCTCCTCTTTTTCTAAAATAGAATTTAGTTCATCTTTTAAATTAGAAAGAACATTACAATCACCTAGATTAAGAGGTCTAGATTCTTCTATCTTTTTTAATTTAAGCATTTCATTAAGAATATTATCTTTTTTAATTTTTAAATTGCCAAAAACATTTTTATTCCAATTTTTAAGAAAAATCCTAAGATCTCTAAGTTTAGAAATAAAAGGCTTAGCAGAATTATCCTTATTTATGAAATTATGAAAACTCAAAGAATTCCATTTACCAATAACTAAATTCACAAAGTTAGATCCCAAAAGCCACATCTTTTCAAATTTAAAATTGTTAATAAAAACTCTATTGTAATTGCAAGAAAGGATAATAGGAAAATGGTCAGAGAAAGTATACGGTAAGCCATTAACTCTACAGTTAGGAAATTTGCCCTCAATCTCATCACTAACAAAAAATCTATCTAGATGAGCCATGGAAGGAGACTCCCTAGAGTTACTCCAAGTAAACTCTCTATTAGCTAGAGGAATTTCAATCAAATTAGAGTTAACAATAAATTGATCGAATTCCTCCATGGCAGAGTAATCTCCTTCTCTAGGAAAACGCTCACCTATAAAACGCGTAACATTAAAATCACCCCCCAAAATCCAAGAACCCAGGGCATGAGATCTAAAATCTAGGCATTCATTCCATAAAATTCTCCTATTAATTTAAGAATTAGGCCCGTAAACATTTGAAATATTTAAAAAAGAGTTATCAAAAAGATTAATAAGAATAGCATGAAGAGAATGTTGCTTAGCAATACATTGAAGCAATTTAAAATAACCATCACGCCAACCTATCATTAAACCCCAGAAGAGCCAACGGAAGGTAAAAAACCCATTTTCTAAAATGATACCCACCTATTCTTCTAAAGAAACGAACATCAGGACAGTTAATTTTAGTTTCTTGGAGTAAAGCAATATCTATAGAGTTGTCTTTAAAAAAAGCTCTAACCTTATCACATTTTCTCAACTCGTTCAAACCCCTAATGTTCCAACTAATTATCCTCATATATGTACTGAACTAGCCCTCTCTAATTCCTTACATCTAATAAACTCCCGATCAAGCTCAATATCAGTAAAAATAAAAGAAGTGTCGCGAGCTAACTGGCTAAATTCAACAGAAGAAAGACTATCTAAAGCATAAGAAGAAAACGTACTACCTAAAATAGAACACGTACCTGAGCCTGGATACGTAGCACCACTCGTGGCACTCGATCCAGGTATCTCACCTATAGAAGAGGACTGGCTGTTACGGATTCTTGCACTTCTACGAACTGAACCACTAGAAACTACCGTTCGCTTACGCTTTCCTCTCTTCAACGAAGCGAAGATAGGAGCTGAGCAAAAGATATCTTCCAACCCATTAGATTTCGAAACATCTGGATCAACAACTACAAGCTCATCTGAAGAAACTCCCATAGACAACACGTGTGACTCAGAATATAAAGCAACATCACCAGAATTCATGCAATTAGAAAACCCTCTTCTCCAAAGCCTATCTTTTCTGGATCAGAAGGAAAACATGAGTTCTTTCCTTCAGAAGAAATAAGATGCAAATCTGATTCCTCCCTACTAATAGAATCATCATTCACATTGGCTATCTCTTCAATATCAAACAAAATATGTGCATCATGCACAACCGAATCAACTTGCAAGTCAACCAGCGAAACAGAGGAAGAATTATAAAAAACATCATAAAGACGAGGCTCTAATTCAACATCCATATCATCACGCCAAAGATCAAATGAAAATAACCGGTCACGATGATAATCCAATTCAAGCAAAGATTCATCAGTATGAGGAGCCAGAACATCAATAACAAGAGAGTTTCCTAACTCTTCCAAAACAATACCATCCCATGAGCTAGAATCCAATACCCCATAATGATCATTGCATTCAACAAAAAGAGAAATATCAGATTCTTGTAAAGCCACCCAAAAGTCAACGTCAACATGTGTATTAGGATCCCAGTTAACAACAAGCATAGTATTCTGGAAGTCTAGATCTAACCAAAGATGACTTAAGACATTACTGACTTCCGCTTGTTTGCCAAATATATCAATAGAGACTTCATCGGAAACATTCACATTCTCAATAAAATTTGCATCACACCCATCCGACAAAAGAGCGACTGCTATATCATAATTAACTCCACTCTCTACAAAGACTTCATCCCTAACATTCTCATTCCTCAAAGGAGATTCAACACAGCCAACATTCAAAAGAGCAACTGCCACATCGCTATTAACTCCACTTCCAATAGGAACATCATCACTAACAGTCACTTCCCATATTTGAGATACGACATTACCATCAGACAAAATGGCAATAGCCATATCACAATCAACTCCACACTCAAGAGAGACAACATCACTAGCAGACTCAATACACTTGTGATTTGCAACACAACTATCGTATGAGAAAACAGCAGCCATATCACTATCTACTCCTTTCTCCATTGAATCAGTTTCAGTTAAAAAATCAGAACTAAGAACTTCAAACTTATTAGCCGTATGAATCTCAAAAAATTCCTGATTTCTAGAAAAAGATTTGCCTTTTTATTTATTTGAAGAAAACCACTAAATGAATCTTTTCCATCAGACTCGGTTGTAGATGAACCATTAATGCAATATACAACATCAGGATCGAAGGAAATAGGATCGAAACTTAAAGGTCTATTATCAATATCAATCTTAATAAACTCGCTAGCATTAAACTGATTCTTCGATGAAGCATTATGAATAAGATCGATATTACCAAAATAGCATTCTGAATTTCCAAATTTCACATTGTTGCCCATGCCTATGTTTGGTGAATTGATGATAATAAAATGATGCAACAAATCTTCAAGATAATTAAAACCCTCCAATCTGAATTGCCAGAGAAAATCCAACATACAACCCTTCGGTAACAAGAACTTTAATACAAACTGAAAACCATTCTCTACCAAAAAAGAAGAAGAAATATTGGATGAGGATTCCGACTTGCCAAAAAATAATTCAGGATCACCAAATCTCTTTCTGTAGCCTTTGCCGATGTTAGGCAAGTTAACATTGTTGAAATGAAAAAGCAAATCTTCTAACAACTTAATTTCATCACTTCTATTTTGCTGAAGATGATCCATAAGGATCCCTTTCAACAGCATACATTTAAGAACAAAAAGAAACCCGTGTTCTGCCAAAGATTCATAAGAATCCGAAAATTTGGATTTGAATGTACAGGAATTTCTTTTGTGGCCAAACTTACCACAAGAAAAGCATCTAACAGGATCCCTATAATGAGAAGTATGATGATTATTATCCCCACATTTGAAACAAAAATCTTTCCAAACTTTAGAATCGATCCAGAAATTGTTCGAAGGTTGCAGAGGAACACCGAATCTTAACGGAGAACGATCTTTCACTACTTGAGCGTATGTTCGATTAGCAGGAATAAATCAATAATATGGATTAATCCAAGATGATTGAGGCGAAAAGTGGATTTTGAAAAACAGGACGAGAAATTGCAGGCGCCATTAATGATTGAATTTTATATTAAATTAATAATGGAATTTAATAATATAATAATGCAAATAATTAGATATTGATTTAAACCGAATCAGAATGATTTCTGATGTGAATATAAATTTTATACGAGTTATAATAGAGTTAATTTAAAAGTGAAATTTTAAGTGATTTTGACAATTTCGGAAATCGCTCGAATTTATCGACGAGTAAAAATAGCCTTCCGGGGTACAACCTCGAAATTCGATGAAACTAGTTCCATTGGATCCGTAATAGTTAGTGATTGTCGGATTTCAATTTTTGTAGCAATCGAAGTTGTCATTTGACCCTGGCAGCTCAAAACGCATAGAGAATAATTTAATCAATTTAATTTAAAATTGATCGTTTATTTTCGTAACTCGCGCATACGACCAAATTAGCCTCTGAAACATGTTCCATTGTGTTCGGAACGCGGGTAAAACATTATAATCGCATGTCAGCACGCGTCGTTTAGAGATCGTGTGAAAAAGTTGCTTTCAAATGGGTTTAATATTAAAATAATAATTATAAATGTTTTTATATTCATTTTTGGGGGCCGAGACTCAAGATATTATTCAGCTACCTCCTTTTCAGTTAATGGTTGAAACTCTCCCTCAATCTCCCTCATCTATCTCTCCATCCTCTCGACATTAGCCAAAACTCCCAACTAGAAAGTCGACGAGCTCGACGAGATTTTGGGATCTAACGGTCGTGATGGCTTTTAGTTTTTCGATGGTGAAATTTTTGGGTTCTGTTCATCGCGCGTTCGTGCTCAGATTTCGGGGCCATGGGTGAACCGAGCTCCACCTCGCTCTGGCCAAAGGTGGAGGTAGCGACGAGCTATCGCGTGGTGGGTTCTGATCTATCTCGCGTGGTACGAGCATTGTGCGGTTTGGAGCCCTAGATGGAAGTTGGTAGGTTCGTGCAACAGGATTAGCATAAGGTGCTCGGCCAATTTTCCTTTGTTTAATTCGAACAGCCGATGGTATTATATAAAAAAAATTGTTTAAATTTTATATTCAAACTTTATTAAACCATAACTCTTGCATACGTTGTCAAATTTCGACGAATTTGGTAGCGCCGGAATCGCAGAGACAAGATCTACGCAGTGGAGCAATTCTGGAATTATTCGGAGCGAATAAAAATTTAGGCTAAATTGAACACCGTTCGATTTAATCTAAATTTTGTATGCTCGTCGAAAACCTAAGATGAGTTAATCTCACTCACATCTGGATACCAGTAATTTATATAGCTAATATTTAAATGTTTGATTGGTTGTTTAGCCGAATATGATAATTATTATCAAATTAAATCGATATTTATTGGTTGTGCTAATATCTATGGATGCAGGGAAACAGGCTGAAGGGATCCAACTGGATTCCTCACAAATAGAAATTTATTTATATTCTGCGATATATCCCATTTATATTCTGTAATCAATAGTTTTAGATCCTGTTATGCTATGCTCTATTTATATACTATGTTAGATTAAATTGAAAATTAAATTGTGATGCGCTATGATTGGGTAAATACAACCTGGAAATTTAAATATAAATAACTGAATTGGGTTTAAAGGAAATTAAAGAAATTCTTAAGTAAAGAATTTAAAAGGAATTAAATTCAAGTAATTGGTTGATAATGTGAAGTGTTTGAAGTTGTGGTTTAAAAAGGGAATTGAGAATTGTTTAAAATAATAGCGAGATTTATTTTTAAAGAATGGGAAGTGTGCTTTCTCCTGGAAATTTTGGTATGTTTTTAAGAAAGCTTTCAAAATATAAATTTGCAGTTTAAATATGTTTAGAATATTTTAGAAAGAAATATTATTTTAAATTGTTTAAAGTGAAAGTAAATATTTATTTAAGTAATTATGGTAATTAATTATTTTAAAAAGGTAAAGTAGCGTTAAATTCTCAAAAGGAAATTATAATATAAATTTTTAATTCGATAACTTTATTTTTGAATATTAAATTTGACTTAAGGTGCTTAGGAAACCTCTATATATTTCCTTAAGTATTACTTTCAATCAAGTAATTTCTCGAAGCTTTATTTTTAATATTTTTAACATATATTTGTAAGTGATTTCGAGGAAATGACGATGTGTTTAAATATAAAAGGAGTTTAGTTTTAAAGTATGGAAAATATTTTATGGGATAAACGTAAAATTTAATTGGGATAAAATCGTGTTGGATCTATAAAAGAATTCTTGGATTATCCTAAAATGGAAGTGTATTTCCTTGAAAGCCAAGTACGCTTTTAAGCTGATTCTTGAAAAGTTAGAAGCTTTGAAGTTATATTAAAGAATGGTTTCAAGAAAATCATTTAAGTGGTAAGAATTTTAAAGTGAACATCTATCGAATTATTTATAGAAGTAATTATTTTAATGGTAAGTAGTATTATGTTTAAAAGAACATTATTAACATCTATACTTTATAAATGGTTCTATTTTAAAGATAATCAATTAAAAATTTTATTTAAAACTTGCATAGGATTTCATAGCTCTATTTTAAAATTTAGTATGAATTAACTTTATTTTAAAGAAAATAGTTTATATTTTATAAAGAAGTTTTATTCGAAATATTTTTAAAAGTATACGTATATTTTAAATTAAGTATGTAAGTAGATTTAATATAAATGTTTTAATGTATTTTCAAGAATAAAGTATTTAAATTATTTTAAACCTTAAATATTGGTACTTGGATGTTTTCAAGGGAAATAACAATTTGAGGGATTTATTCCATGAGAAAAATTGGGTTTGAAAAGTGTTTCAAAGGGGTTTTGAAATGGAATTATATCTCGCAAAGATATTTTGAGGAAAATAAATAATGTGGGAATTATTTATTGTGTGATGGATGCTTATGGATGTCAATTGATAGTAAAATCACCGACTATCAATATTGGGCAAATGCGTAAGATTAATTTCTTGAAAACCACTTCGATACGGTTTGTACTTTTCGTTGGAAAAACGAGTTCGGAGTCGAAGTAGGAGCAGTGACTTGCAAGGGCTAGTCTCTACTAATCTTGAGGATATTTCCAAAATGGATGTAGTAGGAGTAGTGCCTTCGTTCCGTTTGAACCCGGAACGGACTTGTATGGTTGAATGCTTTCGGAACATCGTCAGGTGGACGATGGGCATTCTAAGTGAAATGTTCTAGAAGGTAACGCTTAGCCTCAAGCCTCGTCAACCGGAAATGACTGAAAATCAGGGTTATGCAGCAAGGCTTGGTGGGCAGCACCATTTTCGGGTAAGGTCTTTCCTGTCTAGATGTCCCTTTTTATTTTGGCTTAGTGGTGCGGTTGCTGATCACTACCGTGGGGTGATCTTACTCGGGATTATCCAGTAAGGGATAATCCGAGCCTTGTGTTGTAGGGGATAGGGCGTGGTCCTCGGTACACTGATCTAGACCAGGTACTGTGACAGGTGTTACCCCAGTGCCTAGTCATTAGTTGGAAATCCATTCTCTCTACGCGCCTTTTACGAGTTTTGTTTGTATTACCCACTCCGTGGCTAGTAGCTAGAATTTAATGAATGTAAAAATTTCGGCTATTTTATAAGTATTTGTATATAGACCCTATTATAATATCAGAGGATTTTTATGAAAAGTGTTTTAGCCATCGTAAGGTAAAAATCCGACATGTTTATTTGTGGCGTGGTCTTACGAGACGCTTTTGTTTTCCAAAGGAATTTTGAAACTTTAATAATCAATTTGGATGCATTATTATCAGCTGGTATTCCAGACTGACTCCGGTGTTATTTCATTATAATGCTCGGGTCAGACCGACTATTATGTACTCAGGATAGGATGCTATGGAGCAGGAGAGGAGCTGGAGTACAAGGCGTATTATTCATACTTGTTTATATCCGCTGTTGATATTATGAGTTTGTCTGACTGGTAATTGTTATTTGTTTCTGATACTCTGATGATGTAATATATAAAACGAATATAGTTTTCATTTTGTGTAAAGCTCTATTATTGACTATTATATTTTATTCCGCTGCGACAGTGAGATTCTGATATTGTTTAGTTCCTTCTTTCTTCTATCTTCTTTCTTTTCCCTTAACAATCTTCTTTTCCGGCACTTGATCGTCGGCATATCAATACTATGGAGTATTTTGTATCGATTCTCGAGGTCGAGAAGGGCGGGTCGTCACACTTGGTATCAGAGCTTAGGTTGGCGACAACCTAGGCTTTGGTGGGGAAATTACACATTAGATATAGAGTCAATAGTACTCGATAATGAGTTGAGTGTATTAATAGCTATGAGCACGTACTTGTTAGTGAATATAAAAATTGTTTTCATACTGTGTAGACTTATCGGTTGAGTTTTTATGAATTCTGGTCGGTACGGAAAGTATAACCGTATCGATAGGGGTTTCTAATCTTAAACAAGATAGACCGACATAGTATCGTTTTAAAATGGGTAAATGAAATAATTTTACCCAAAAATATAATTTGATATAAAGGAAATAATTTTCTGAGAATTATTACATATATTTGATTGTTTGGATGTGGATATCTTAATCAAATAAGAATCTAAAATTTGATTTAAAATTTTAAATTGTTATAATCAAATAAAATTCTATAAGTATAAATCGTACAAAAGAAGAATAACTAAATTTGAATTGAACCAGAATTTAAATCCCAGGGATTTTGAAAAGGATTTTAAATGTATTGAAAACAAAAGTTTGGAAATTTAAAATCTTAGGAATGTTTGGAAATGTTTTCCAAAGTGTTTGAAGGCAATGATGGAATATTATTTTGGGAAGTATTTTTGAATGGAAACTGTTTGGAAATGAATTTGGAAAAGTAAGGAAGTACTGAACTAACTTCAGTCGCTAGAAAATAATCATGATGATGATGGCCACATCATTAGAATTCATTTTGGAGTTTCTTGAGTGATGGATTGCTTCCGTGGTGATTGGTTATGATATTTGTTTGGACTTGTTGGGTATACAAGGTGTTTTAGGAATTTCAAAAGGGAAAAATTGTTTTGGTATAAACAAGTTATTTGGAAATCTGGAGATTTGATTGATATACCAAATGGGTATATATTGGATATTATTTCAAAATAGTTTTGGAATAAAACCGGGTAATTGAATTCTGGAAAATCTATTTAAATAATGTGTAAAGTCAAAATGAATCAATTATTGAACTTATTAAGAGAAGTTGATATAAATAAGAAGGAAATGAAAATTTTAATCCTGGATTTAAAATTTAACTTGAATATATTGAAGTGAATAGAAAATTTGAATTTAACTTGGGATAAGTTAAATAAACTGGACTTAGAATAAAATTGATTTCGGTTAAATCGAAATGTAAAATGACTTTTTAATTATGGATCATTGTGTAATGAATTGTACCCATAAGCTATTAAGTGTTATATTTATAATCTGAAATTGTGGATTTAAAATTTGCAAAGAATCAAATTGAAAGAAAATTTGTATCCTTAAGAATTTAGTGATACATATATACATATATATATAATTTGAAATTGTGATTATAAGATGTAAATGTGTTAAAATGAGCAATATAAACTTTTAAGTAAATAAGTTGGTGAACTTATAAATAGAAAATGGAATTATAACCACAAATGGGAAATAGTTGAATGGTATGGTGAATTCAAACTTAATCTCAAATGAAAGATAAATTGAAATAAGGTAAAGTAAATATAAAAGATAAAAGGGTGAATGAACTTAAGTTAGTAAATAAATTTTGAACTTGTATATGGAGAAATAAAATTGGATTGAATTGGAATTAACATCGATTAAATGGAATTGAGTTGAATTTGGATTGAATTAAAATCAAATTTCAGTTGTGTTACAAATAATTTTGAATAGAATTAAATTCTTATTTAAGATAGTAAAAGAAATGGTATGGACTCAAGTTGGCTAAATAAAATTTAGTTAAACTTGAATTAAATTCGGGAAAAGAATTGAATTAAGTGGAATTTAAGTTAAGTAAGAATGACATTGAATGAATTAAATTCTCAATCAACTAAATCCAAAGGAATTGTTGAGAACAAATTTAGCGTAAGCTAAATTAAATAAAAAGAAGCCTGAAGATTAATTTAGTATAGCTAAATTAAATGGATTTGTATTGGCATGGATGAAATTTTGGTGGTTTGTTAAGAAAATTTTGGAAAGAAAAATAAAAACCCAGTTCTAGTATAGGATTTAGTTTTGGCAATAAAAGCTGATAGTGTGAATTGAATAATGAAATTAGATTACAATAGTGGTGGCTTGAATTGTAAATAAATTCAAAAGAGTGAAATGATATAAAGTGATCTCATTGTTGATAAAATAAATTTAAAATGGATTGAGTAAGTAAACAAATTGAATTAAATTTTTTAATGAATTGGAATTTGATTGAATGAGAATCAAATGAAAATGCAATAAAATTGATTTAAGAAGAAATAAAATAGTGTGAAAAAACTTAAGCAAATTGGGGAAAAAATGATTACGGTCGAGCTTTATAAGTGATCTTGAATGAAATTTGTTTAGATAATAAAATTGAAGGCAATTGAAAAGAATTTTAATTAATTGTCGTGATGAAGCAAGAATGTGTGAGTTGTAAATAATATAGAATGGAATGTTATTAATTTAAACTTAAGTTGAGTGGTGAACTTGAAGTGAAAATAAGGATTTGATTTAAAAATTGCAAGGAAATAAGAATACTTGGATTGTGAACCATGCAGAATTGAATAAAATCAATATAAATCTAAGTTGGAATTGATATTAAATGGTTATAAGCTTAAGTGATGATTATTTGCTTGAATGACATGAAAATTTGCATAAGAATTGGTTGTTTTGTTGTATTCGGAATTGAGTTGGTTTAAAGAAGCAAATAAAATTGGTTTTTGAATCAATTGGAATGGATTGAAATTTTATTAAGTGATTTTTGCATATGAATGAAAATGGATCATAAAAGAAATGCAAATGCTTCAAATTGAAAATAAGAATTTGATTGTGAATCAATTTGGAATTGAATTGAAATAGATTGATGTTAGTGAAGCACATGTTAATCATATTGATGAGAATATGGATTGAGAGTAGTAAACTTGAATGTAAATCATTCAAGTGAAATAAAAATGAAGTTTGGACTTGTATAAGAAATTAGAATGGTGTTGAAAACTGGTAGATTGTTTTTTTAGGAAGGTTAACATGTATAATTATGAAAATGTATTGTTTGGGGTTTGTAATTGATGTGTTTGGTTTAGATTAATGAAAAGAATGTTGATAAATTCTCATATTATTGAAAACCGATGTGTTTGTTTGAGTAAGTACAGGTACGGGTGGCAGTATATAGAGTTGGAGCGTGTATATGCAATACTATTTAGCCGCTTGCTTTTAAAATGCTAATAAAAGGTACGCCTATGCAATAAAAATAGGAAATATGAATTGTATTTGGTTTTTCCGACCATGTGGGTCGATGTATATATATTTATATCTATTGTGATATTACAAAAGCTTCTCCGTACAAGGGAGACTCTGCCAAAACTTTCCAGAAATTTTGGGAGTTAGAAAATTTTTGAAAATTTTTCGGTAACGACAAATTGATTTCAAATAACAATTAATATAAAAAGAATTTGGGATAGGAATTGAAATTAGTAGTTTCGATTTGAAACTAAAGAATTTAGGCAAAGTGAAGTTGAGATTTTCACTAAGTAGGTTTTGCTATTGAGTTTGGAGCATTCTTCTATCCTAGCAAATTTCGGGGAGGAAATTTTTATAAGGGGGGAGGAATGTAACGACCCGAAATTTTACTCACTAGATTTGAACATTTAATTCGTTTTAAATGTTGGATATGTCTTATAATTTGATTTTGAAATAAAAAGATTTTGGTTAAGTTAATAGAATTAATAGTTAAATTTCAAATACGGGAATTAAATTGAAATTTGAATAATAATAGCTTAATATTAGAACTGGGATAATGGGTGAATCTGGGTGTAAATAAATATAAAAATGGTTTCTAAAAATTTATTTAAGTCTATTTGGATTTAAATTATAATATTGGACTGTTGGATAGAATTAAAAGTCGATAGGTTGAATTTGGAATTTTATACTAAATTAGTAATGGAATTTAATAATATAATAGTGCAAATAATTAGATTTTAATTTAAACCAAACGAGAATTATTTCTGATGTGAATATAAATTTTATACGAGTTATAATAGAGTTAATAAAATTCTAAAAGTGAAATTTTAAGCGATTTTGACAATTTCGGAAATCGCTTGAATTTATGACGAGTTAAAATAGCCTTCCGGGGCAAAGTCTCGAAATTCGACGAAACTAGTTCCATTGGACCCGTAATAGTTAGTTATTATTGGATTTCAATTTTCGTAGCAATCGGAGTTGTCGTTTGACCCCGGCAGCTCAAAACGCATAAAGAATATTTTAATCGATTTAATTTGATATTGATCGTTTATTTCCGTAACTCGCGCATATGACCAAATTAGCCTTCGAAATACATTCCATTGTGTTCGGAACGAGGGTAAAACATTATAATCGCATGTCGGCATGCGTTGTTTGGAGATCGTGTGAAAAAGTTGCTTTCAAATGGCTTTAATATTAAAATAATAATTATAAATGTTTTTATATTCATTTTTGGGGGCGGAGACTCGAGACATTTCTCAGCCGCCTCTTTTCCAGTTAATGGCTGAAACTCTCCGCCAATCTCCCTCATCTATCTCTCCATCCTCTCGACATTAGCCAAAACTCCCAACTAGAAAGTCAACGAGCTCGACGAGATCTTGGGATCGAACAGTCGTGATGGCTTTTAGTTTGTCGATGGCGAAGTTTTTGGGTTCCGTTCATCGCGCGTTCATGCTCAGATCTCAGGGCCATGGGTGAACCGAGCTCCACCTCGCTCTGGCCAAAGGTGGAGGTCGCGACGAGCTATCCCGTGGTGGGTTCTGATCTATCTCGTGTGGTACGAGCGTGGTGCGGTTTGGAGCCCTAGATGGACATTGGTGGGTTCGTGCAACAGGATTAGCGTACAAAGAAGAAGGTGCTTGGCCTATTTTCCTTTGTTCAATTCGAACAGCCGATGGTATTATAAAAAAAATTGCTTTAAATTTTATATTCAAACTTTATTAAACCATAACTCTTGCATACGTTGTCAGATTTCAACGAATTTGGTAGCGTCGGAATCGCAGAGACAAGATCTACGCAGTGGACCAATTCTGGAATTATTCGGATCGAATAAAAATTTAGGTTAAATCGAACACCGTTCAATTTATTTTAAATTTTGAACGCTCGTCGAAAACCCAAGTTGAGTTAATCTCACTCACATCTGGATACCAGTAATTTAAATAGCTAATATTTAAATGTTTGATTGGTTGTTTAGCTGAATATGATAATTATTATCAAATTAAATCGATATTTATTGGTTGTGCTAATATCCGTGGATGTAGGGAAACAGGTTGGAGGGATCCAACTGGATTCCTCACAAATAGAAATTTATTTATATTCTATGATATATCCCATTTATATTCTGTAATAAATAGTTTTAGATCCTGTTATGCTATGCTCTATTTATATACTGTGTTAGATTAAACTTAAAATTAAATTGTGATGTGCTATGATTGGGTGAATACAACCTGGAAATTTGAATATAAATAAATGAATTTGGTTTAAAGGAAATTAAAGAAATTCATAAGTAAAGAATTTAAAAGGAATTAAATTCAAGTAATTGTTTGATAATGTGAAGTGTTCGAAGTTGTGGTTTAAAAAGGGAATTGTGAATTGTTCAAAATAATAACGAGATTTATTTTTAAAGATTGGAAAGTGTGCTTTCTCCTGGAAATTTTGGTATGTTTTTAAGAAAGCTTTCAAAATATAAATTTGCAGTTTAAATATATTTAGAATATTTTAGAAAGAAATTTTATTTTAAATTGTTTAAAGTGAAAGTAAATATTTATTTAAGTAATTATGGTAATTAATTATTTTAAAAAGGTAAAGTAGCATTAAGTTCTCAAAAGGAGATTATAATATTTATATATTTAATTTGATAAATTTATTTTTGAAAATTAAACTTGACTTAAGGTACTGAGGAAACCTTTATATATTTCCTTAAGTATTACTTTCAATCAAGTAATTTCTCGAAGCTTTATTTTTAATTTTTTTAACATACATTTGTAAGTGATTTTCAGGAAACAGCAATGTGTTTAAAAATAAAAGGAGTTTAGTTTTAAAGTATGGAAAAGATTTTACAGGATAAACATAAGATTTAATTGGGATAAAATCGTGTTGGATCTATGAAAAGAATTCTTGGATTATCCTAAAATGGAAGTGTATTTCCCTGAAAGCTAAGTACGCTTTTAAGCTGATTCTTGAAAAGTTAGAAGCTTTGAAGTTATATTAAAGAATGGTTTGAAGAAAATCATTTAAGTGGTAAGAATTTTAAAATTGAACATCTATCGAAATATTTATAGAAGTAACTATTTTAATGGTAAATAGTATTATGTTTAAAAGAATATTATTAACATTTATACTTTATAAATGGTTTTATTTTAAAGATAATCAATTAAAAAACTTATTTAAAACTTGTATAGGATTTCATAGCTCTGTTTTAAAATTTAGTATGACTTAACTTTATTTTAAAGAAAATAGTTTATATTTTATAAAGAAGTTTAATTCGAAATATTTTTAAAAGTATATGTATATTTTAAATTAAGTATGTAAGTAGATTTAATATAAATGTTTTAATGTATTTTCAAGAATAAAGTATTTAAATTATTTTAAACCTTAAATATTGGTACTTGGATGTTTTCAGGGGAAATAACAATTTGAGGGATTTATTCCATGAGAAGAATTGGGTTTGAAAAGTGTTTCAAAGGGGTTTTGAAATGGAATTATATCTCGCAAAGATATTTTGAGGAAAATAAATAATGTAGGAATCATTTATTGTGTGATGGATGCTTATGGATGTTAATTGATAGTTAAATCACCGACTATCAATATTGGACAAATGTGTTGATCGTTTCGAAGAGACCAGGATCGAGATTAATTTCTCGAAAACCACTTCGATCTGGTTTGTACTTTTCGTGGGAAATACGATTTCAGAGTCGAAGATGGAGCAGTGACGTGCAAGGGCTAGTCGCTACTAATCCTGAGGATATTTCCAAAATGGATGTAGTAGGAGTAGTGCCTTCGGTTCCGTTTGAACCCGGAACGGACTTGTATGGATGAATGCTTTCGGAACATTGTCAGGTGGACGATGGGCATTCTAAGTGAAACATTCTAAAAGGTAACGCTTAGCCTCAAGCCTCATCAACCGGAAATGACCGAAAATCAGGGGTTATGCAGCAAGGCTGGTGGACAGTACCCATTTCTGGGTAAGGTCATTCCTGTCTAGATGTCCCTTTTTATTTCGGCTTAGTGGTGCGGTTGCTGATCCCAACTGTGTGGTGATCTTACTCGAGATTATCCAGTAAGGGATAATCCGGGCCTTGTGTTGCAGGGGATCGGGCGTGGTCCTCGGTACACCGATCTAGACCAGGTACTGTGACAAGTGGTACCCCAGTTCCTAGTCATTAGTTGGAAATTCATTCTCCCTACATGTCTTTTACGAGTTTTGTTTGTATTACCCACTCTGTGGCTAGTAGCTGGAATTTAATGAATGTAACAATTTCGGCTATTTTATAAGTATTTGTATATAGACCTTATTATAATATCATAGGATTTTTATAAAAAGTGTTTTAGCTTCGTAAGGTAAAAACCCGACATGTTTATTTGTGGCATGGTCTTACGAGATGCTTTTGTTTTCAAAAGGATTTTTGAATCTTTAATAATCAATTTGGGTGCATTATTATCAGCTGGTATTCCAAACTGACTCGGGTGTTGTTTCATTATAATGCTCGGGTCAGACGGAGTATTATATGTTCAGGATAGGATGCTATGGAGCAGGAGAGGAACTGGAGTCCGAGACATATTATTCATTCTTGTTTATATCCGCTGCTGATATTGTATGAGATTGTCTGACTGGTAATTGTTATTTGTTTCTGATACTCTGATGATGTAATATATAAAACGGATATAGTTTTCATTTTGTGTAAAGCTCTATTATTGACTATTATATTTTATTCTGCTGCGACAGTGAGATTTTGATATTGTTTGTTCCTTCTTTCTTCTATCTTCTTTCTTTTCCCTTAACAATCTGTCTTTTCCGACACTTGATCATCGGCATATCAATGCTATAGAGTATTTTGTGTCGATTCTCGAGGTCGAGATGGGCGGGTCGTCACAGAATCGGATTGCAAATAAAAGGCGAGATCTTCTCACCTAGAGTCAGGTTTTAGTTATTCGGGAGCGATGTCTATCAAAAAGAGATGCTGTGGCGATCGGGAGCAAGATGGATGGCGAAGCGCGTCACTATTATATGTTGTATTCTTTTCCGCTGTTTGTTGTTGTAACACTCTGATAATGTAATGTGATGTAATGTAATAATTGATATAGTTCTTGTTTTAAAGATATTCATTTATCTATTATACTTGTTCGCTGCGATATGTGATATTCTGTTATTGTTCTATTTTCTTCTTCTATCTTCTTCTTCTTAAACCCTAATGGTTCGATTTTCCAGCATTCGACTGTGCGGCACTGGATACAGTGGACGTACCGATGTCGACTTTCGGGCGTCGTAAAATTGGGTCGTTACAAAAGTGGTATCAGAGCATTTGGTTAAGCGATAACCCTAGCTCTATTGGGTGGTACTCATTAAAGATAGAGTCGGTAGTACTCTAGAATGAGTTTGAGTGTAATAATAAATATGTGCGCATATTTGTTAGTGAATATAAAAATTGTTTTATATTGTGATGATTGGTTTGTTGAGTGGTATATGGACTCTGGTCGATATAGTCTATACAACTCTATCGATAGGGATCTCTAAGCACTTGTACAGAACAATTCGACATGATATTGTTTTAAAGTAGGGTAAATGAAATAATTTTACCCGAAACTATTTTGTATATAAAAAGAAATGATTTCCATAAATTATTATAGTAGTATATGGTTGCTTGTTTGTTAGGAACTGATAATATTGAAGTATTATCATTACTGTTGAATAAGAATTGAAATGATAAACAAAGAACTAAGAAAATAAAATCCATATACAAATGAGAATATAAATTGTAAGTGTGATTTATAATTTGAAACAGAATTCCAGAGAAGTGTTTCGAAATGTTTTTAAAAGAATTTGATAATTTTGGAGATTTGGAAAGTTTAAATCCCTTTTGATTTTGAAGGGTTTTTTTTTGGAAAAATGTTTTGGAAGGATAAAAGCTCTAAACTCTTTTCGGTCGCTGGAAAATAATTTCGATGATGATCGCGACATCATCGATGTTTATTTTTCAGTTTCTAAAAGAGGAATTGCTGCTAAATTGTGTTAAATGGAAGTTGCTTGGGAAATTTGGGTTTGGTTTTGAAATTCAAAGGATAATTTGGATTGTTTTCAATAATGGTTTTGGAAAAGGTGAAAAGACTCTAGAATTTTATTAAAAATAGTTATGGAATAATAATTTTGAAATCTTAGGAAATTCAGATTTGAACTAAAATTGACTTGAATTAATTTGAATAAAGGTGTATTTTAGAAGCCTAATGGACTAAAATGATTGAAATAAAATTATTAAGATGGAAAATAAATTGTGAATGAATGAATAAGTTTGCAATTGCAAGTACATGAAAGTGAATTGAATGTTGAAACTCATTTCGAATTTGTAAGTAAATAGAACTAGAATTGGAGTTGAATTTGGTTTGTATTAAACAAAGTGAAATATTGAAATAAAATTTGTAAGTAAAAACTAATTAAAGGAATGACGAAATTGAATATGATTTGAAATGAATCGAAATTCAATAATAATAAATGAAAGGTAAATTAAATTCATATGGAATTGGTAATCCAGTTTAATATAGGTAGATATAAACCAAAGTGATGAATTAAAAATAAATATAAGAAGTATATAGAATATGTGCATTGAACTTAATAAATGAAGTCTGAAATTCTTAAGTAAATTTTGTATGGGGAATATACCAGGTTAATCATTAAGTGAAGGTTAAATTGGAAATCGTGAAATGGTAATAGTGAATTGAAAACAAATTTTTGGGAATGGACAAAAGAATAAAATTGGAATTGAAACTGAATATTAAAAATCAATTTGAATTGTGTAAAATCAAATGAAGTTGTAGAATTAGTTCGAAGTGAACTAAAGATAATAAAGGTGAAATAAAAAAATGGTTTGAGATAAAATGTATTGGAATTCGTAATAAATTAGTAAATGAAAATAAATTAAAATAGTGCAGTTGTGAATGAAAGATAATGATAAAATTTAATATTCAGAAGATAAATTAAATCTAAATAGAATTGAAATTGTGAATCGAATTGAAATTAAATTAAAAATGTAAAGTTGAATGAAAATGAATATATAACTTCAATAGTAAAGTAAAAATGCATAAGAAGTATATATTGAAAACTTTTGCAAAGGAATGTGCCAAATAAATTTAGATGTTGTAATTAGGTATTATGGCTAGCAGGATATACAGGTGTGTTACAGGGAAATGGAATTGGGATTTGATTTTGAAGACAAAATTGAATAGCTCAACAAAAAAGGTATGTATTTAATTTCAATATGAAATTTGGTGATTTTCTTGTCTAGCCACTTGGCCTTTTGTTTTCTTTTTGAATCAAAGGGCATGTGGTGTCATTTTGTTGTCGTACCGAGCTAGCCGCGCAAAGTAGACATTGGCGAAATTTTTCGAAAAATTAGGGAGTTAGAAAAATTTTGAGAAAATTTTGAAAGTTAGTTAAGAAAACAATGTTGTTAATAAAACAATGTTGTTAAGAAAATGAGTTAGTTGAGAAAATTAGGAATGTGCCAAATAAATTCGAATTGTTAAGAAAACAATGTTGTTTGGAATCTATGATTAATTTTGGAAAGTTAGTTGAAGCGATAATGGGTTGTTAATATAAAAAAAGATTTCTTTGGTAAGTTGATAAAACTGTTTAGTTTTGGAAAGATAGCAAATGAGTTAAGGATCGTTCTTCTTAACTTGTAATTTCGGGACGAAATTCTTTTAAGGGGGGAAGGATGTGACGACCCGGAAATTTTTAACATTTAAAATGGAATATTTAATTGATTTTAAATATTTGGAGGTTAGTTTAACTTGAATTTCAAATATAACATAAAATTTTCAATTTAAATTATTGGATTTAATTTATTAAAGCTTGGGTAAAAATTTGAATCTTCAGTTTTAAGCTGATTAAAAATATTTCAAAGGCTTAGGAAATCCATATTGATAATACTGAAGATAATGGAAGCTTCAGAATTTAATTTGGAAACTTTTTGTTCAGTTTCGAAAATATATCGTTTAAATCGATATCTAAATATAGCCTTCCGAGGCACGGTCTCAGATTCGACGAAACCAGTTTCGTTGGATCCGTAATATTGTATTATTATTGAATTTCAATTTTCGTAGCGTTTGGAGTTGTTGCGTGAGCGTACGATATTTAAACGCGTTGAAAATTTAATCGAAATTTAATTTAATAGCTGGTTTCAAAAAGCTATATTCTCCATATGATCGAATTAGGACTCGGAACCTTTTGTATTGCGTTCGTAATAGGAATATAACATTATAAACGCCTAGCAGCACGGCTCGATAGGAGTTCGCGATTTTAAGCTATGTAAATCGAGACGGTTCGAATTCAGTTTAAAATATATATTTATACCCTAGTTCCTTCAGTTGTATTTCATTCCCATCTCAACTTTTTGCTTTCAAATCAATGTCTCCACTCGTACACGCAACCGATCAAATCGCGTCTCATTTATTCCTTTTTTCATATTTTAAGAGCATCGCAACCGAATCTTTTTAATCAAAATTCAGAGAAAAATCTCTACTTTGCTGCTCGAAATCTTCATGGCCGATCTATTAGCAGTGAAATTTCAATTCGAAAAAAAAGAAACGAGCTCCGCTCGAAATTAAAATCCAAATTCGATTAACCCTAGTTGCCTCCAATACTATACTCGCGATCTCGATCTAAGGCTAGGGCTTGGGGCCGTAGCTATTTTGGACATCGAAGGGAGGGTTAACGCACGCTTGCGCGCGTGATGGTGGATGTAGCGTTTTGGCTCGGCGGCCAGGCGATGGCGTTCAAGGAGGAAGTGGGGCAAATTGATGCAGCACAGGAAGTGTGTTCGATTGCCTTAAGTCGCGAAGTGCATAATGACTTACGACCTAAGGTGCTAAATGATGCAGTGCAATGTGAAAGACTACGTGCCTTTGGACGCTCCCACATAGGTCGTTCAGATGCTTCAGTTGCTTTAGGTCGCGCGAGTACTTTAAGTCGTTCACGACCTAGCGCATCAACCCTTAAGTCGCAAACAAGCAGTGTGGACCAACCTAGCAAGTCAAGAAAACTGGTGCGCGTTACTTTAGGTCGCTCAAGCGAGTTAACGACCTTATGCCGCATGAAGCAAGCCGATGTTGGTTAAGTCGCTTGGTGTCGTATGTTGTTAGGTCGCGTGAGTCTTAAGTCGCGTATGTGCTGTGTTGCTTAGGTCGCGTCTTATGTTCTGTTGTTAAGTCGTTCACTATTATGTCGTTATGTGTATATGTTGAGTCGTTATTGGTTAAGTCGTGTACTGTGTTGTATGCACTAGGTCGTTTACTTGTTGTAACTTGTATTTTGTTAGGTCGTTTAATCTTTTAGGTTGTTAGCGACCTATGTTAGGTTGGTGAAGGCTGTGTTGTGCGAGTTGTAATCTCTATAAATAGCGGGGTTGTGTCATTTGTAAAAAAGATTGATTTTGAATAAAACTTTGTTTGAGTGCTTTGTGCCTCTCAGAAATTGGAAGTTGAGTGTGAGGTCCCTTCTCCATTTTCGGTTATTCGAGTGCGCTCGAATCAATGGATTTGAAGCCGATTCACGGAATCTCGTGCGCGAGATCAACGTAGAAGAGTCGTAGATCTTTTAACACGGTATCGTGCGCGATCAATATGTTGGAGATAGCTAGAATTCGGTATCTCTCGAGATCAACGAATTTAGGCATTCGAGATTTTCAATTCATCGATTTATCTTGTTTCATCTAATCGTTTCATCGATTAGTTTGACACAAAATCTTCATTTCATCGTCATCTGTAACGACTCGTAAATTTGATAATTTAATTTGCATATTTAATAGGATTTCTAATTTAAGTTTAGGAAGAAACAGAAATCTTATTTATTTTTAGGAAAGAGAATGTTGTAACTAGATGTATCAAGGGAAATTAAAATTTACAAATTGAATTATATATTGCAATTATTTGTAATAGTGGAAATTGTTGCAATTGGATATAAGGTTAGAAATAAATAAATAAAGGCAAGTATTGAATTCATCAATGAAAATAAATTTTTATTCAGTACAATCCCTTTTTATTAACTATTGTAAGGTGTTAATTAATTGAAATGGAAAATTTGACAATAGATTAAATTTGTATGCTGGATGATAAATTGCAATAACTAAAGTTAGTAATTAATGGGTTAAAGGGAATACCAATTTACTCATAAAGTGAATATAAGTGAATGTAACAAAATAAATAGGAAACGATAATTATTCATAAGTGATGGTTGACGTAAAAGGAATAACTAATTGGATTTAGAATATTAATTTGTATGTGTGCATATATTTAATGGAATATGAGAAAAAAAAATGTAACGATTTGATTAATATATATGTTATTCATTCAGGGTATTAAATAAAAATTTGGAATCTAATTGTAATGAATGGTAATAATGTTGGTATTAGCTAATAAACTAAATTTTAATGCAATACCCATAAATGAATGGGATGAAATGAATGTATGTAAATGTATACTAGGTTATTTATCAAATAAAAGGAAGGAAAAGTATATATTGAATATGATTGATGAATAAATATGCGTTGAATAATAACTTAATGTAAAGTTAATGGTAATCAATACAAGATAATGAATTGCAATAATTGTGGGTTGATAATAGGTGTGAATGGGGAAAGTGATTGTTATATTAATTGAATGGAATTCAACTTTGATGGGAAAGGTAAATGGATATTTGGTAATAAACTTAAACGGACTTAAATAATGCTTTTATTTAATTTATACATATATAATAAGTGATGATTTAATAAAAACCAATACGCTGTAAACACCAAACTTATAAACATGGGATTTAGAGTTTGACAACAATCATTATGAGCTATATATATATATAGTTCATTCAATTTAATTTGCAAATCATTGAAATAAATGTTACGTTTAAATAAATTTAGGTAATAATGGGGAATAACGTAAATAAATTCTTCATTAAATGATGGTTAGTGTACATAAAGAATGGAGATAAAGCTTTATAAATTGATTTGAATCTAAATTTAATGAAAGGATAAATTGGAATTAAATGGATTAAATGTTTGAAGTTTATGTAAACTTTAATTTAGAAGAAAGGATAGACATTTATGTAATAGAGTATGAATCTATTATTAAGTTTATTTATAAAATGGCAGTTGGGTAAATGAAAGGGTGCAAAAGTAAGCTTATCAGTATATTGAAGTAATGTATGATAATAGGTTTAATTGAAATAAATGAAAATTGAACATCTAAATATTACGTTAATAGGAAGTAATTGTTCTACTTATCATTTCACTCATTTAGTCCATTTTGAAACTTAATCAACGGAAATTAATGTAATTGAAAATTTTCAATTAATAGGAGAGAGAATACTAATTGTAATATGTGTAATTAAAAGTAGCTTATGTTTTGTGAAATATGAAAAAAAACATTTACATCAATAAAATGAACGTTTCATCTGTGAATGTAGGTTTAATTTAATTTAAATAAAAAAATAGAAAGATTGATTTTATAGAAAGAAATATATGTTTATTTGAACTGTGTTTAGCTTACAGACTGATTACAAGAATAGGAAATATATGTATTACTCTTGTATATAAACAATTTTTCTATTTTTTTTTATGCATTTTAGTTATCTGTTTTAAAATTTAACCTTGTAAGTGATTGCAATTAATGTAGTTCAAATATTTCAATTAAAAGGAAAGAAAACGGTGATTTCGATTAAAAGATTTAATATAAAAAAACGCGCGTTCTGTGGTAAAGAAAAAGGGTGTTTCAATGGTAATAAGAGATCATTTTGGGAAAAACAAATCAAATGTTTTCATTTTTAAGGTAAGAATAAAAAAATTATTATGCATAGACAAAAACCCAAATGCATAGAAATTCGAATATTACTTGAGTTAATGAAGTAATTTTTGTGTGTTTAGGGTTAACAAAATTTATTAAATAAACAATTGTTTTGAAATTTGAATTCTAAAGTTTGTTTACAGTATAGAGTTAGTCCATTCATCCCCTTTCTAATTAATAATTGCCTCTTTTTAATACCTGCTACTTTTAAAAAGGCTGTTCATATTTACTATATTACAAAACCAAGTTTGTTCATATTTACTTTATTTCTTTCCATTCATTTTCCAACTTCGTTTTTCTGAAACGTCATTTCATTTATTTCTAATTACTAGCAGTCTCTCTTTTCAAATATCTTTGATCCTAAACCTAATTCTAACCTTATAAATAAGATATGATGCAAATGAAACCACAACCTCCATTCTAATCTTTTTTTTTCCTTTTCTTTTTTTTTCTTTTCTCTTCAAATCTCCTTATTATCTCTCATTTTAATTTTTCCTTCCTCTTCAAATATTCATCTTCTTCAAAATTTTCTTCTATTTCAAACTTTCTTCTTTCTTTTCAAATCTAGATCTTCTCTTCCATTTTCAGTTCTTATTTTAATCATTTTCTTTTTCAATTCTTCTTTTTCAATTTTTTTTTTCTTTCAACCTTTTTAAAAATACATACATTCATATAATAAGGAGGAAAATTAAAGTAAATCGAAATAAAAGAAAAATTACGGAACAAAGCTAGCAATCAAGAAGAAGCATACGCGAGGGAAGAGTGGATGTGGCACGGTATTTTATTTTTGTTTTGTTTATTTTTAATTTCTATTGCAAATCGTTTAATTATAATAACTTTCACATACGAACTCCGTTTCACGCGAGATTTTTTTTGTTAGGATCGTAATTAAATTCCGGATCTGTTGACGCTGGTTTGAATGAATTTAGAGACCATAAAATTTTTGGGTTTAAATTGGATTTGAATTAAATTTAAATCCAAAAGATGAGTGTTTTAACCCACTCACAACTTCTAAGATTTCTTGTGTTTGTTAAATTAATTTTAGATATGCGTAGAAACTTATTTATGACTGTTTGGCATGATTTATTCGTCATCTCAGTTAAATCGCATTTATTTAATTTAACTGTTAATTAATTTTATTTATAGCATATAATTTGACAATTAGAATTTATTTATTTGCATATTAACTGCCTTTCATAGTTATATTTATTTTTATTTCGTATTAACTGCCAGTTAAATTTACATTTATTTTTGCACATAAACTGCTAGCTTAACAGTAGTTAAATTTATATAAACTGTTAGTAAATACATGTTATTTATTACCTATATAATTTATATGCTCTATATTGATGTTGTTTAAATTGGATGATGATTGTAATAAAATGGTTGATGATTGATATCTGGATGAATGGATGTTGTATTTTATATCGGATAAACTACAAGTTATCGTGCATTTCATTCATTCGGGATTGCGGTTTGAAATGACATACAACCGCATTTTTATTTTAAATTACGGATTGAAATGATAAACATCCGTATCACTTGACCATATGGTAGAAATTTTTATACAGGCACCGCGGTAAATATATAAAATTATTTTAGGAAATGTTTTACTATGGTCTTGTAAAGCTATATATATATATATATATATGGTTTATGGGATATTGATTTGGTTATTTATATATATAGTAAATTTTAGGTTTTTAAGCTTTGTATAAATTTGATTTGAAGTATAAAATAAGTTTGATTTTTGTAACATACGCGATTTTTCGTTGCCGAAAAACCGAATAGTTAGGGTTTTAAGAAAAAGTAAAAGGTAGAAGAAAATAGAAAAGATAGAAAATAGAGAGAAAAGAAAATAGAAAATAGAACGGAATAGAAAACAACAGAACAATATCAGAATCTCACAATCGCAGCGGAACAACATATAATAATAAATGAATAATCTTTAAACAAAGAACTATATCAGTTATTACATTACATTACATTTCATTACATTACATCAGAGTGTACAACAACAAACAACATCAAACAACGAAAAAGAAATACTATACACTAATAATACGCCATGCCATCCAGCTTGCCTCCAGCAACTCCTGAATATCCTGATAAACCTTAACTCTTGACTGCCCGTGTGGAAATGGGTGGGCAACCAGAGTTTAGGAAGGAAAACAATAAACTCCGAGTCAGTCATGTGACTTGTGTGAGAACTCAAAACAATTTATTTATCTTTGAAAACAAAATAGAGGAATATTTTTAAAGTCAATTCGCAATGCTTTTAAAAATGAGACTACCATAAGGCCTCCCACACACACACACAATGCAAACACAAAATCGGAGGAGATTTCTCCTTATGATAGTCAAAGATGCTTGATACGCATTTAAAAAGAACATTTGATATTATTACTAGTGCATAGTGTAGGAAAAATTAATTTCGAAAATAAAGATATAAATCTTAGCCAGCATAGACATTCCGAACTAAGCCTACTATAGCTACCATCCAAACAGTGGGGCGCCACCATAAGTGAATGATAGGTTCTACAACTAATACCGTACAAGATCGTATTGTTTCTTTGGATTTCCAACGAATGGTCAGGCCAAGGAACTTCCCATTGCCACATGAGAACGCCTTTGGAAGGACGTCCCCGAGAACCAAACCGGATCTCTGCCAACACAAGGCCGGGTTACCCCTAACTGGGTAACAACTGACACGAGTATGCCATCCCCCGGTCCTTTGGGACCTTTAACCGAGCGCTCGTCACCATCATCACACAATCATAAATAAAGTGTTTCAACATGAGTAAGTATCTGGGCTCCATACCATGATACCACCCTTTTCCAGAAGGAAATGCACATACCCTAAAGGGAGCTACCCCTCATAACCTTGCCGCATCTTTCCTGTTTTGACCATTCCGGGGTGTGAGGCTCGACGAAGTCTCGTCCACAAAAACATACTTTATACAAAAGCCATGCTTTGGGTCAATAAATGATCATAGAAATGATCACAAAGATAAACGATCAAATAAATGATCCTATCACAAATGATCAACACAATGATCATTTCACAGCAACACTCAGCATGTCACATTACCAAATTGGGAATATATTGCTGATAACCTTCAACTACATAACCTCTGAGCTCGTACGTCTCAGAGAAGGGTGTTAAGCTAAAAGAATAAATTCTCTGCCACCAACAGAAATATATTTGAAAGAAATCTGCTTTATATCTCAATTTGTAATGTCAGACATACAATCCATACAAGTCTGTTCCGGGCTCGAACAGAACCGAAGGCACTTACAAAGAAGTCCTTGCAATCCGGATAATCTCTAATCACGTCTGGACTTCCCCTCACATAGGGAGTCTCTATACCGTAGCTACTCGGTGCAAAGACAATCGACGAGCTGTCCTTTCGCTTTCAAAAATATCCGGTCTTCAACACCGGTCATCAATGCTATCCATTACGTCGTATCACTATTCGGAATGGGTAATCCGAATAACGAGCGCAATAATTTAAAAATAAGTGTAGCATTCAAATTCAGCAAATCCCAACAAATACCTTTCAAAGGTAAATATTGATATCGGTTATTGAACTATCAATGGATATGCACAACATCACCAGATTCCAAATAATTTTCCAAATTATTTATTTCCCAAAAATATCTTTACAAGATATATAATTTCAATACCTCAAAAATAAATCAATATTTATTTTTTTAAACAAACTCCACTTTCTTTTATAAATTCCATAGTGAATTTATATTCCAAAATATCCATGCATATACGATTTAAATTATTCATTTCAATTTATCTTCAAAAAGATAAATTCTTAAAACGTTTTATTTCACATTGGAAAAGCATTTCCATACTTATTTATTCATAAGTAATTCACAAATTTTATTTATTTTCAACCTTTGGAAAATATTCAATATACTTAAATCGAGATTAAGTATATATTTCATTCTTTAGGGAAATCATTCTCTTAAACATATTTATTTGAGCCAAAACGAATGTTACGTAAAACATCGTTACGACAACCCAAAATCACTAGTATAGGGATTCGAAATTAAAATAGATATATAAATCCCAATACTATACAAAACATTTCCTTTCGGAAATCATTTACTATAACAACAGTGTTATAGTACACCATTGCCTTCTATTTCTCGAAAACGTCTATTTCAACAATGAATGTTGAAATCTATGGTTTCGAATCTCAACGCATTTAATACATCGTTAGATCGTTTTAACTCTATTTGAAACATCACATTCAAAACAATTTCTTTAACATATTATTTACTATTCAAAAACGTGAATATACTACGTTAACAATTTCATCATTTCTATACGTTTCATTTTAAAGGATTATTCACTGTCTAAAACGTGAATATAACTCCAAAAATAAGTTACAACAATTTATTTATCAAAATAAGTCGTTGCGAATTTATAAAACAATGTTTATAAATTCCATTTCTATTTATTTTATATCAACTCCTTTTATAAATTCCTTTATTAACCTATCTCAATTTATATCTCAATGATATACTAGAAATTCATATTATAAGTCAAATACTTATAATTTATTTGTTTGCCGAAAATCGTTCTTTTAAACATCCCAATTTATAAATCTTATAACTTATAAGATTCCTTTATTTATCAAAAATCCATTCTTCAAATAACTTTACGAATTTTATAAACCTATTGCTTATAAATTCAAATTATAACTTCACCGTTTATAATTCTATAAATTTCATTCATTTATCAAATTCATTCACAATTCATTCTAACACTTATAAAAACTCGTTTTATAATTCAATATTTTAATTTATAAATTATCAATTTGTAAATCTCTTATATAAATCAATTTATGCAATTATTCTTTTAAAACATCTTTAATCCCCTTTATAATTTCACCATTTTGATTTATAAAATAATCAAATTTTATAAATACTATATTTTCAACTTTTTATAATAAATTCAAAAATCCCGATTAAACTATTTTATAAAATCATTAGCCTCATATTTTCAAAAATCAACCTTTAACTATATTTCTCAAAAACCATAATTTTTATAACATTAAAATTATATCGTTTATTTATTTAAGATGGATCAATTCCAAAAATATTTTATAAACATATACTTTCAAAAATCACTTTGAAATCCTTTTGAAATTCCAAATTTTGGCCCAATGATGCTACACACCAAATAGTCAATCACGACAACAACGATATCATATATCGATATGATAATCAATCAAATATCAAAATATCGGAAAATAAATCAATACAGTTGAGGAATCCATTTGGATCCCTCCAACCTATTTTCCTGCATCCACAAACATTAGCACAATACCAATTCCGTTCCAGTATGAAATTATCGCGGTATATGGGATTTAAAATATTATCCGCTTAATAGACGACGCAATAGGGTCTCATCCGCTATACAATGTGGGAAATCAACAACTGCAATATAAACATATGCCAATATATATATATTGCTATTATATATAATACCAATTTCACTGTTTATGAAATATTCGCGGTATATGTTTTTAATAAATAACATCCGCTTACTAACGGCGCATAATGTCTATTTTAACAATCAATAGATATCCATCATCATTCAAACATACATTCAAGAATTTGAAATCTAACTATTTAAAATTAAAATCGAAACTGATTCGATTGAGTGAGAAGTTCTCACCTTGATTTCAATTTCGTTTTAGCGATTTATTTCGAATAAAATTAAACGGACGTTTAATTTTACCTGAAATTCTCACTAACTCCAAACGACTCCAATCCAATTCCATAGCGTAATGCTCGTCCATACGATTCCAACGCAACTGGTTTCGTGCGTTTTCGACCTCGTATGAAAAAGATATGATTTTTACAAGTTTTACGAATTTTTAATAAACAAAATTACAACATTTATTTATAATTTTAAACCTAAGCTATCCAGAGCCATTGGATCCACTGCCTCCCTCATCAAGACCGTGCGCACCCCCCTTCTCCCTCTCGTTCTCTTCTACAGGCAACTTATACGCACGCAACCCATCGTCGCCCCCCTAGCCCTAATTATCGCGACATACACAAGCATCTCCAACCTGAACAAACACCACCATATCGAAGGCCGTCCCCAACTCCATCACCGCCCCTGAGCACGGCAAACTCGGTCAAGCCTCTGGCACGAAAAACGAGGCCGAACGCACCCTCTTTGACTGCAAATTGCCGTCAATCCACTTCGTATTTTACGATCATCACCGTTGATTTACAAGATCTCAACGTGCTCTACCACTTTCTAGTTGGAAGTTTGTTGTAATACTTCACGGATTTGAAGAAATTGGAGGAGAAAGATGGGAAGATTTCGGCCGTAGGTTCGTAACTGGCGGCGGCTTTGCAAATTAGGTTTAGGGTTTTTTTTTATTATTTTTGTGAATGAGGGGGCTATTTATAGAAGTTTGAACGACACTATTCATTCCGGAATTTCCAAACTCCGATTTACACGCGGTGACCAACGTTTCTAGGGTTTATCCCGCGTTCCGGACACAATGGAACAAGTTTCGGAAGCTAATTCGTTCATCTGTGCGAGTTATGGCTATAAACGTTCGATTTAAATTAAATCGATTTAAACAATTTTCTAGGCGTTTTAGCTTGCACCGGACAAACGGTAAATCCAATTGACACGAAATTTGAAACCATACAATAATATCACATTACGGATCCGATGAAACTGGTTTCATCGAAATCCGAGACTTTTTGAAAAATGACTATTTTAACTCGCCAAATTAAATATTAAAACAATTTCGATGCGTTTCGAGCTGCCACGATCAAACGATAACTCCGATTGCTACGAAAATTGAAATCCGATAGTAACAAACTATTACGGATCCAATGGAACTAGTTTCGTCCAATTCTGAGACTGTTCAAAAATTGACTAACTTATAGTCGATAATTAAATATTAAAATATTCAATTTTCACAAATTAACTCTTAATTCGATTTTAAAAGATCTAAAACATCATTCTAACTTCAATATGATATAATAAAATTTCCCAAATCATTTTCAATCATATTAAACCCAATTTACAATTATTTCTGTAAATTCACATATTAAATTATCGATTTAATTATCCAATTAAATCCAGTTATTCGAAATAAAATTTATTCGACTTATAATTTCACTTATTAATATTTAAAATTAATTAAATATACAAATTTTAATTAATAAAAATCCTGGGGCGTTACATACTTCCCCTTAAAAGAATTTCGTTCTCGAAATTAACAAGTAAGAAAAGTTACAGAATTTATTAACTTTCCCAAAATCCATAGTTAAACTTCTTACAATACTTTATTAAGTTTTCAAATCATACTTAGTTATCTTTTCAAAAACAATTACTATTGTTTAACTTTCAATTCCAAAATCAAATTTATAGTTTTCACAATTTTTCCAATTTTCTCAAATTTTTTCTAACGCCTTAAATTTTCGAAAAAATTCGCCATAGTCTCCTTTGCGCGGCTTGATCCGAAAAAAAAATGACAGTATATATATCACAAATATACATCTCATCAAGTAATGAGGGATCCCGTAGGGAAAAAAGTGTAAAAGTACGATATTTAATCCGAGATATGTACCTTATATTTTATTAGCGAGCATATACGGCTAATATAGCGCGAAAGCGAGCTCCAAATGCGAAGCAAACGCGATCCGCACCTACTAAACACTCAACAAACAACATGAGAATCATGCATATAAACAATAGTATCGATATACAACATATAGCAACATAATAACTATATATGCCAACATAGCAAATGCAATAAAAGTAATATGTTCAACCATCAACCAACTAACATCCATAACCAATAAATATTCATTCATATTCTCATTAATATTCAATGAATTGGGTTCTCAATTTAATCATATTTGATTCATTAACAGTGGATATTTTTACTAACATTCATTTTCAATTAGTTTATATTCACTAATTCATATTCAAGTTGGTTCACTTCCAAATCAAATTCAATTCTATTTAAGATTCACTTAACTTCCAATTGAATTTCAATTACTTTAGCTTCCAATTTCGTTAATACTTAATGAATTATATACAATCAACTAACAATCAGATAACAACCAATGTTTATTAATTACAACCAAATTCCTTTGCTTATATTCATTCAATTTGGTTTAATTAAATTGATTTTCATTCAATTATTCAACTTCCAATAACATTAGATTTTAATGAATTAACACCTACATTCATTATTTCATATCAACTTTATTTACATTCAATTGATTAACATTCAATTCATTCATTCAATTCAATTACACAAGTTGAATGTCATTTACATAACTTAAGTTCATATCCATTTAACTTACTTTGATACCAAAATCAACTTCATTCAACATCACTTAAGTTATACTTCATTTTATAAACATCACTTGGTTTTACATAACTTAAATTCCCACTTGTAAATCAATTCAGATTTCAAATTCTAAAGTAAATTTCCATTTAACTTTAGATTCATTTTTATTTACAACTCATATTCAAAAAAATATTCATATAGTTTCACTTCTTATATATATAAGTTTATTTCACAATTGTAAATCACTTTAATTATAATTCAATTCTTATAATTCATTTGCTTATACAATTATTCTTTAATTTAGATTATTCAAACAACCAAACAATCAACTTACATACACTTTAATAATTGTGAAAAATTATTCCTTTATACATAAAATATAATCAAGGTAAAATTATTTCATATACCCAATTTAAAACAATATTGTGCCGAATTGTTCTGTACAAGTGTTTAGAGATCCCTATCAACAACGTTAATTACTCGTATTAAACAGAATCCATATACCACTCAACAAACCAATCATCACAATATAAAACAATTTTATATTCACTAACAAATACGCTCTCAGAGCTATTATTACACTCAAACTCATTCTAGAGTACTACTGACTCTATCTGTAATGAGTAATACCCAACAGAGCCACGGTTGTCGCTTAACCATATGCTCTGATACCAAATGTAACATGCGCGATTTTTCGTTGTCGAAAAACCGAATAGTTAGGGTTTTAAGAAAAAGAAAAAGGTAGAAGAAAAGAGAAAAGATAGAAAATAGAGAGAAAAGAAAATAGAAAATAGAACGGAATAGAAAACAACAGAACAATATCAGAATCTCACAATCGCAGTGGAACAACATATAATAATAAATGAATAATCTTTAAACAAAGAACTATATCAGTTATTACATTTCATTACATTACATCAGAGTGTACAACAACAAACAACATCAAACAACGGAAAAGAAATACTATACACTAATAATACGCCATGCCATCCAGCTTGCCTCCAGCAACTCCTGAATATCCTGATAAACCTTAACTCTTGACTGCACGTGTGGAAATGGGTGGGCAACCAGAGTTTAGGAAGGAAAACAATAAACTCCGAGTCAGTCATGTGACTTGTGTGAGAACTCAAAACAATTTATTTATCTTTGAAAACAAAATAGAGGAATATTTTTAAAGTCAATTCGTAATGCTTTTAAAAATGAGACTACCATAAGGCCTCCCGCACACACACACAATGCAAACGCAGAATCGGAGGAAATTTCTCCTTATGATAGTCAAAGGTGCTTGATACGCATTTAAAAAGAACATTTGATATTATTACTAGTGCATAGTGTAGGAAAAATTCATTTCGAAAATAAAGATATAAATCTTAGCCAGCATAGATTTTCCGAACTAAGCCTACTATAGCTACCATCCAAACAGTGGGGAGCCACAATAAGTGAATGATAGGTTCTACAACTAATACCGTACAAGATCGTATTGTTTCTTTGGATTTCCAACGAATGGTCAGGCCAAGGAACTTCCCATTGCCACATGAGAACGCCTCTGGAAGGACGTCCCCGAGAACCAATCCGGATCTCTACCAACACAAGGCCGGATTACCCCTAACTGGGTAACAACTGACACGAGTATGCCATCCCCCGGTCCTTTGGGACCTTTAACCGAGCGCTCGTCACCATCATCACACAATCATAAATAAAGTGTTTCAACATGAGTAAGTATCTGGGCTCCATACCATGATACCACCCTTTTCCAGAAGGAAATGCATATACCCTAAAGGGAGCTACCCCTCATAACCTTGCCGCATCTTTCCTGTTTTGACCATTCCGGGGTGTGAGGCTCGACGAAGTCTCGTCCACAAAAACATACTTTGTACAAAAGCCATGCTTTGGGTCAACAAATGATCATAGAAATGATCACAAAGATAAACGATCAAATAAATGATCCTATCACAAATGATCAACACAATGATCATTTCACAGCAACACTCAGCATGTCACATTACCAAATTGGGAATATATTGCTGATAACCTTCAACTACATAACCTCTGAACTCGTACGTCTCAGAGAAGGGTGTTAAGCTAAAAGAATAAATTCTCCGCTACCAACAGAAATATATTTGAAAGAAATCTGCTTTATATCTCAATTTGTAATGTCAGACATACAATCCATACAAGTCTGTTCCGGGCTCGAACAGAACCGAAGGCACTTACAAAGAAGTCCTTGCAATCCGGATAATCTCTAATCACGTACGGACTTCCCCTCACATAGGGAGTCTCTATACCGTAGCTACTCGGTGCAAAGACAATCGACGAGTTGTCCTTTCGCTTTCAAAAATATCCGGTCATCAACACCGGTCATCAATGCTATCCATCACGTCGTATCACTATTCGGAATGGGTAATCCGAATAACGAGCGCAATAATTTAAAAATAAGTGTAGCATTCAAATTCAGCAAATCCCAACAAATACCTTTCAAAGGTAAATATTGATAGTCGGTTATTGAACTATCAATGGATATGCACAACATCACCAGATTCCAAATAATTTTCCAAATTATTTATTTCCCAAAAATATCTTTACAAGATATATAATTTCAATACCTTAAAAATAAATCAATATTTATTTTTTTAAACAAACTCCACTTTCTTTTATAAATTCCATAGTGAATTTATATTCCAAAATATCCATGCATATACGATTTCAATTATTCATTTCAATTTATATTCAAAAAGATAAATTCTCAAAACGTTTTATTTCACATTGGAAAAACATTTCCATACTTATTTATTCATAAGTAATTCACAAATTTTATTATTTTCAACCTTTGGAAAATATTCAATATACTTAAATCGAGATTAAGTGTATATTTCATTTTTTAAGGAAATCATTCTCTTAAACATATTTATTTGAGCCAAAACGAATGTTACGTAAAACATCGTTACGACAACCCAAAATCACTAGTATAGGGGTTCGAAATTAAAATAGATATATAAATCCCAATACTATACAAAACATTTCCTTTCGGAAATCATTTACTATAACAACAGTGTTATAGTCCACCATTTCCTTCTATTTCTCGAAAACGTCTATTTCAACAATGAATGTTGAAATCTATGGTTTCGAATCTCAACGCATTTAAAACATCGTTAGATCATTTTAACTCTATTTGAAACATCACATTCAAAACAATTTCTTTAACATATTATTCACTATTCAAAAACGTGAATATACTACGTGAAAAATTTCATCATTTCTATACGTTTCATTTTAAAGGATTATTCACTGTCTAAAATGTGATTATAACTCCATAAATAAGTTACAACAATTTATTTATCAAAATAAGTCGTTGCGAATTTATAAAACAATGTTTATAAATTCCATTTCTATCTATTTTATATCAACTCCTTTTATAATTTCCTTTATTAACCTATCTAAATTTATATCTCAATGATATACCAGAAATTCATATTATAAGTCAAATACTTATAATTTATTTGTTTGCCGAAAATCGTTCTTTTAAACATCCCAATTTATAAATCTTATAACTTATAAGATTCCTTTATTTATCAAAAATCCATTCTTCAAATAACTTTACAAATTTTACAAACCTACTGCTTATGAAATTCCAATTATAACTTCACCGTTTATAATTCTATAAATTTCATTCATTTATGAAATTCATTCACAATTCATTCTAACACTTATAAAAACTCGTTTTATAATTCAAATATTTTAATTTATAAATTATCAATTTATAAATCTCTTATATAAATCAATTTATACAATTATTCTTTTAAAACATCTTTAATCCCCTTTATAATTTCACCATTTTGATTTATAAAATAATCAAATTTTATAAATACTATATTTTCAACTTTTTATAATAAATTCAAAAATCCTGATTAAACTATTTTATAAAATCATTAGCCTCTTATTTTCCAAAATCAACCTTTAACTATATTTCTCAAAAACCATAATTTTTATAACATTAAAATTATATCGTTTATTTATTTAAGATGGATCAATTCCAAAAATATTTTATAAACATATACTTTGAAAAATCACTTTGAAATCCTTTTAAAATTCCAAATTTTGGCCCAATGATGCTACACACCAAATAGTCAATCACGACAACAACGATATCATATATCGATATGATAATCAATCAAATATCAAAATATCTGAAAATAAATCAATACAGTTGAGCAATCCAGTTGGATCCCTCCAACTTGTTTTTCTGCATCCACAAACATTAGCACAATACCAATTCCGTTCCAGTACGAAATTATCGCGGTATATGGGATTTAAAATATTATCCGCTTAATAGACGGCGCAATAGGGTCTCATCCGTTATACAATGCGGGAAATCAACAACTGCAATATATACATATGCCAATATATATATTGCTATTATATATAATACCAATTTCACTGTTTATGAAATATTCGCGGTATATGTTTTTAATAAATAACATCCGCTTACTAACGGCACATAATGTCTATTTTAACAATCAATAGATATCGATCATCATTCAAACATACATTCAAGAATTTGAAATCTAACTATTTAAAATTAAAATCGAAACTGATTCGATTGAGTGAGAAGTTCTCACCATGATTTCAATTTCGTTTTAGCGATTTATTTCGAATAAAATTAAACGGACGTAGTGCTCGTCCATACGATTCCAACGCAACTGGTTTCGCGCATTTTCGACCTCGTATGAAAAAGATATGATTTTTACAAGTTTTACGAATTTTTAATAAACTAAATTACAACATTTATTTATAATTTTAAACCTAAGCTATCCAGAGCCATTGGATCCACTGCCTCCCTCATCAAGACCGTGCGCACCCCACTTCTCCCTCTCGTTCTCTTCTACAGGCAACTTATACGCACGCAACCCATCGCCGCCCCCTAGCCCTAAATATCGCGACATATACAAGCATCTCCAACCTGATCAAACACCACCATATCGAAGGCCGTAGCCAACTCCATCACCGCCCCTGAGCACGGCAAACTTGGTCAAGCCTCTAGCACGAAAAACGAGGCCGAACGCACCCCCTTTGACTGCAAATTGCCGTCAATCCACTTCATATTTTACGATCATCACCGTTGATATACAAGATATCAACGTGCTCTACGACTTTCTAGTTGGAAGTTTGTTGTAATACTTCACGGATTTGAAGAAATTGGAGGAGAAAGATGGGAAGATTTCTGCCATAGATTCATAACTGGCGGCGGCTTTGCAAATTAGGTTTAGGTTTTTTTTTATATTATTTTTGTGAATGAGGGGGGCTATTTATAGTAGTTTGAACGATACTATTCATTCCAGAATTTCCAAACTCCGATTTACGCACGGTGACCAGCATTTATAGGGTTTATCCCGCGTTCCGGACACAATGGAACAGGTTTCGGAAGCTAATTCGGTCATCTGTGCGAGTTATGGCTATAAACGTTCAATTTAAATTAAACCGATTTAAACGATTTTCTACGCGTTTTAGCTTGCACCGGACAAACGGTAAATCCAATTGACACGAAATTTGAAACCATACAATAATATCACATTATGGATCTGATGAAACTAGTTTCGTCAAAATCCGAGTCTTTTTGAAAAATGACTATTTTAACTCGCCAAATTAATATTAAAACAATTTCGATGCGTTTCGAGCTGCCACGATCAAACGATAACTCCGATTGCTACGAAAATTGAAATCCGATAATAACAAACTATTACGGATCCAATGGAACTAGTTTCGTCCAATTCGGAGACTGTTCAAAAATTGACTAACTTACCGTCGATAATTAAATATTAAAATATTCAATTTTCGCAAATTAACTCTTAATTCGATTTTAAAAGTTCTAAAACATCATTCTAACTTCAATATGATATAATAAAATTTCCCAAATCATTTTCAATCATATTAAACCCAATTTACAATTATTTCTGTAAATTCACATATTAAATTATCGATTTAATTATCTAATTAAATCCAATTATTCGAAATAAAATTTATTCGACTTATAATTTCACTTATTAATATTTAAAATTAATTAAATATACAAATTTTAATTAATAAAAATCCTGGGTCGTTACAATTTTCGAGATCAAATACGATTAAGAATTTATTTAAAATTAAATTTCTGGAGTTTTAATGACTAAAAAAAAGGATAAGATTTGGAAGATGAATATTAAGTTAAATTGAAATTTAATAAAAGTTAAAAATTTTAAAGGATAAGATTTTTATAACTTGATTTTTGTGTAAAGTGATTTAAATGAATATCAGGTTGATTTAAATGAATATATCAAGTTTAATAAATTGAAAGATTTTCCAATTATGTGAAGTTAAAGGTTTTACTTAAATTATATTGAATTCATTAAGTAAACATTTCAAGTCTAAATAATAAGGAATTGAATTTGATATAAATGGGTTTGTCAAATGAGTTTGTTTTTGAAATGGTAAAATATTTAAAGCTTTGGAAACATAAGAATTAAAAATGGTATTTGGAAGTTTAAATTGATATTGGAATTGATTTGTGATATGTAAAGAAGCTATTTTGTCTTATAAAAGAATTTAATATTTAACAATTTGAGAGATGGAAATTTGTTTCAAAGTTATGATTTTCAAGGTAGTATAATTTGAAAATATTATATTCCAAAGTTTTGATTTCTAAATATTTTACTTTGAAAACTCTATGATTTTGGAAAGAATAAATATTGGAAAATAAAATGACATTATATTGGTTTGGGCCTAAATGATATCGTATTGATTTGGGGTTTTAAAAATATAAATGATATCGTATTTATATGGGTTTAAAATGGATATTTTATTCTGGTTTTAAAGCATAATTATTTTAAATGAGCGCGGTGTTATAATAACGTTTGGTTGTTGAAGAGACCGGGATCGGAAGTTGTCATACTCTCTGCCAACTCCGAAAACCACTTTAACAACCGTGTATGCGGTGGAGATCCCAAAATGAAGTAGGATGGTGGCGGCGTTTCCTTTGAGGTAAATATGTGGACCCAACTCCTGTGAGTTGGCATAAGGTGGCTAAAACAGGAGCGATTCTCGGGCCAATGAGGTCATTCCTCTGATCGAACGCACTCCTTCGATATTATTCTCTGACTTTTGGATTGATTCGGTGGCCACTTTTGATTTTTGATTTGGGGGTGTTGTTTCGAGGTGGGCGGTAGCTGCGGCTACGCGTTTCCATCAGCCTGGATAGCAATTGGCATATCTACCCTAGCATTGCCTAGTTGTGTCGTGTCACCTACCCTATCGCGCCTTGTACGAGTTTGGATTTCTCCCGTAGCCCGTGTGGTATCCTCTGGTGGCTTCCCGATCAGGATTGGATGGACTACTAGGACTATTACGTATTAAGGGCTATATGGGTAACCCCTTAATGCTATTAAAAAGTAAGTTTATTTTACAATTAGACACTATTATAATAGCGCAATATACTATATAGTAAATAGTTTAACGGATCTTTAGGAGATGAAAATCCCGAGCATCTCTTGAGTTTACTGCACTCATATTTATTTCTGTTAATTTAACTTACATAAGATCTTTTAGTTCTGACTCGAGTGTTTTGTTTTTCAGTTCGCTCGGGTCAGTCCGAACATTTTCAGGATTTGAAGTTTTAGCTCTGGAGGACGAAGAGGAAGATTTGTATTACTATCTACTATATTATCCCACTACACTATTTAATTCCGCTGCATTGATATTATTGGTATGTGAACTGTAAGGACCCGATTCTTCGACTTTCGAAAACTGACATCAATACGTTCACAGTATCAACTGCCGAGAAATCGAAGGACGGAAAACTGAACACTTAGGGTTTTAAGAAAAAGAAAAAGAAGAACAAGAGAGAAGAAGATAGAAAATAGAGAGAAAAGAAAATAGAACGGAACAGAACAGAAAACAACAGAACAATTTCAGAATCTCACAATCGCAACGGAACAACATATAACAGATAAATGAATAATCTTTAAACAATGAACTATATCAGTTATTACATTACATTACATCATCATCAGAGTATACAACAACAAACAACATGCAAACAGCGGAAAAGAAATACTATATGCTAGTAATACGCCATGCCATCCAGCTTGCCTCCAGCAACTCCAGAATATCCAGAATATCTTGATAAACCTGTCTCTTGACTGCCCGTATGGAAATTGGTGGACACCCAGAGTTTAGGAAGGAAAACAATAAACTCCGAGTCAGTCATGTGACTGGTGTGGGAACTCAAAAAAGTTTATTGATCTTTAAAATCAAAATAGAAGAATATTTTTAAAGTCAATTCGCAATGCTTTTTAAAAATGAGACTACCATAAGGCCTCCCGCACACACACACAATGCAAACGCAGAATCGGAGGAGATTTCTCCTTATGATAGTCAAAGATGCTTGATACGCATTTAAAAGAACATTTGATATTATTACTAGTGTATAGTGTAGGAAAAATTCATTTCGAAAGTAGAATATAAATCTTAGCCAACATACGACCATTATCGTATGCCTACTATAGCTACCATCTAAACAGTGGTGACCACCATAAGTAAATGGCAGGTTCTACAGCTAAAACCGTACAAGGTTTCGTATTGGGAATTGGATTTCCAACGAATGATCAGGCCAAGGAACTTTCCATTGCCACATGAGAACGCCTCTGGAAGGACGTCCCCGAGAACCAAACCGGATCTCTGCCAACACAAGGCCGGGTTACCCCTAACTGGGTAACAACTGACACGAGTATGTCATTCCCCGGTCCTTTGGGACCTTTAACCGAGCGCTCGTCACCATCATCACACCAAATAATAAGTGTTTTCAACATGAGTAAGTATCTGGGCTCCATACCATGATACTACCCTTTTTCAGAAGGAAATGCACATACCCTAATGGGAGCAACCCCTCATAACCTTGCCGCATCTTTCCTGTTTTGACCATTCCGGGGTGTGAGGCTCGACGAAGTCACGTCCACAAAAACATACTTTATACTAAAGCCATGCTTTGGGTCAACAAATGATCATAGAAATGATCACAAAGATAGACGATCAAATAAATGATCCTATCACAAATAATCAACACAATGATCATTTCACAGTAACACTCAGCATGTCACATTACCAAATTGGGAATATATCGCTGATAACCTTCAACTACATAACCTCTGAGCTCGTACGTCTCAGAGAAGGGTGTTAAGCTAAGAGAATAAATTCTCCGCCGCCAATAGAAATATATTTGAAAGAAATCTGCTTTATATCTCAATTTGTAACGTCAGACATACAATCCATACAAGTCTGTTCCGGGCTCGAACAGAACCGAAGGCACTTACAAAGAAGTCCTTGCAATCCGGATATCCACAATCCTGATCGGATTCCCCATCACATATGGAGAACTCTATACCGGAGCAACTCGGTGCAGAGTCAATCGACAGGTCATCCTATCGCTCTCGTAAATACCCGGTCATCAACACCGGTCATCAATGCTATCCATTACGTCGTATCACTATTCGGAATGGGTAATTCGAATAAATAAGTGTAGCATTCAAATTCAAGCAAATCACAACAAATACCTTTCAAAGGTAAATATTGATAGTCGGTTATTGAACTATCAATAGATATGCACACATCACCAGATTCCAAATAATTTTCCAAATTATTTATTTCCCAAAAATATCTTTACAAGATGTATAATTTCAACACCTCAAAAATAAATCAATATTTATTTTTTAAAAGAATTCCACTTCCTTTTATAAATTCCATAGTGAATTTATATTCCAAAATATCTATGAATATACGACTTCAATTATTCATTTCAATTTATCTTCAAAAAGATAAATTCTCTAAATATTCACTTTATATTGGAAAACATTTCCATACTTACTTATTAAGTAATTCTCAATCCATTTATTTTCAACACTTGGAAAATATTCAAATATACTTAAATCGAGATTAAGTATATATTTCATTCTTTAAGGAAATCATTCACTTAAACGTTTTTATTTGGGCCAAAATGAATGTTGCGTAAAACATCGTTACGACAACCCAAAATCACTAGTATAGGGATTCGAAATTAAAATAGATATATAAATCCCAATACTATACAAAACATTTCCTTTTGGAAATCATTTACTATAACAACAGTGTTATAGTCCATCATTTCCTTCTATTTCTCGAAAACGTCTATTTCAACAATGAATGTTGAAATCTATGGTTTCGAATCTCAACACGTTTTGAAAACATCGTTGGATCATTTTAATTCTATTTAAAACATCACATTCAAAACAATTTCTTTAACATATTATTCACTATTCAAAAATGTGAATATACTACATTAACAATTTCATCATTTCTATACGTTTTATTTCAAAGGATTATTCACAGTCAAAAACGTGAATATAACTCCATAAATAGGTTTCAACAATTTACTTATCAAAATAAGTTGTTTGCGAATTTATAAAACAACGTTTATAAAATCCACTTCTATTTATTTTATAACAACTTCCTTTTATAAATTCCTTTATTAACCTATTCAATTTATAACTCAATTATAAAACAAAAGTTCATGTTATAAGTTAAATACTTAGAATTTATTTGTTCGCACAATCGTTCCTTTAAACTTCAAAACTATCAATCTTATAACTTATAAGATTCAATTATTTATCCAAAACCATTCTTTTAATAACTTTATAAATTTTATAAACCTACTGCTTATAAAATTCCATTTATAACTTCACCGTTTATAATTCTATAAATTTCATTCATTTGTGAAATTCATTCACAATTCATTCCAACACTTATAAAAACTCGTTTTATAATTCAAATATTTTAATTTATAAATATCAATTTATAAATCTCTTATATAAATCAATTTATACTATTATTCTTTTAAAACATCTTTAAAGTCCTTTATAATTTCACCATTTTGATTTATAAAATAATCAAATTTTATAAATCCTATATTTCAACTTTTTATACTAAATTAAGAAATCCCAATTTAAACTATTTTATAAGATCGTTAACCCATATTTCTCAAAAATCTATCTTTAACTGTATTTCTTAAAAATCATAATTTTTATAACATTAAAAGTATAACGTTTATTTATTTAAAATAAATCAATTTCCAAAAATATTTTATAACATATACTTTTCAAAAATCACTTTTAAAAATCATTTTAAAATTCCAAATTTTGGCCCAATGATGCTACACACCAAATAGTCAATCACGACAAACGACGATATCATATATCGATATGATAATCCATCAAATATCAAAATATCTGAAATCAAATAAACACTGTTGAGGAATCCAGTTGGATCCCTCCAACCTGTTTTCCTACATCCACAAACATTAGCACAATACCAATTCCGCTCCAGTACAGAATTATCGCGGTATATGAGATTTAAAATATTATCCGCTTAATAGACGGCGCAATAGGGTCTCATCCGCTATACAAATGCGGGAAATCAATAACTGCAATATATACATATGCCAATATATATATATTGCTATTATATATAATACCAATTTCACTGTTTATGAAATATTCGTGGTATATGTTTTTAATAAATAACATCCGCTTACTAACGGCGTATAATGTCTATTTTAACAATCAATAGATAACAATCATCATTCAAACATGCATTCAAATATTTTAAATATAACTATTTAAAATATAAATCGAAACTGATTCGATTGAGTGAGAAGTTCTCACCTTGATTTCAATTTCGTTTTAGCGATTTATTTCGAATAAAATTAAACGGACGTATAATTTTACCCGAAATTCTCACTAACTCCAAATGACTCCAATCCAATTGCATAGCGTAGTGCTCGTCCATACGATTCCAACGCAACTTGTTTCGCGTGTTTTCGACCTCGTATGAAAAAGATATGCATTTATGAAGTTACACGAATTTTTATATAAATAATTTACAACTTAATTTCTTTTTATAACCTAAATTAATCACTACCGTCCATTTCCAGATCCAACGCCTCCCTCCCATCTTCCCAACTCACGCACTCTCTCCAGGTAACCAACGTGACATAGGAACCCATACGCACGCCATCTAGGTTTACATGTCGCTCCTCCAGCCGACGTCGAGAGTTCATCAGACCACCTCCATTCGAAAGCCAACGTCGAGCTCCACCACTGCCGTGAGTACGGCCAAACTTGGCCACCCTTTGAGCACAGAAAACTGTGTGCAATCATAGCCGAACGCAGGTCATTTCTCTCCACTTCGTTGCTCCAAAACCCATCATCACTGTATGGATTTCAAGATCATCTCGTGCTCTACGTTTTGTTAGTTCGAAGTTTTGTGAAATATGGTATGGATTGAGAGAGATTAATGGAAGAAGATGAGATGATTTCAGCCATTCATTGGGGGGGTGGCGGCTAGGGTTTTAGAATTTTTTTGTTTGTTTGTGAAGGTGGCTATTTATAGGAAATCGAACGACACTATTCATCCCGGAAATTCGAAACTCCGATTCATGCACCGTAACCAGCGTTTCTAGGGTTTACCCCGCGTTCCGAACACAATGGAACAGGTTTCGGAAGCTAGTTCAGATATCTGTGCGAGATATGGCAACAAACGTTCAATTTAAATTAAACCGATTTAAACGATTTTCTAGGCGTTTTGGCTTGCACCGGACAAACGGTAAATCCAATTGACACGAAATTTGAAACCATACAATAATATCACATTATGGATCTGATGAAACTGGTTTCGTCGAAATCCGAGACTTTTTGGAAAATGACTATTTTAACTCGCCGAATTAAAATTAAAAACAATTTCGATGCGTTTCGAGCTACCACGATCAAACGATAACTCCAATTGCTACGAAAATTGAAATCCAATAATAACTAACTATTATGGATCCAATGGAACTGGTTTCGTCCAATTCTGAGACTGTTCAAAAATTGACTATTTTCACTAGTCGATTAAATATTAAAATATTCAATTTTCGCAAATTAACTCTAAATTCGATTTTAAAAGTTCTAAAATATCGTTCTAACTTCAATATGATAAAATAAAATTTTACAAATCATTTTCAATCATATTTTACCCAATTTTCTATTATTTCTGTAATTTAACATATTAAATTATCGATTTAATTATTCAATTAAATCCAATTATTCGAAATAAAATTTATTCGACTTACAAATTCACTTATTAATATTTACAATTAATTAAATATTCGAATTTTAAATAATTAAAATTCAGGGTCGTTACATACTTCCCCCCTTAAAAGAATTTCGTCCTCGAAATTAACAAGTAAGAAAAGTTACAGAATCTATTAACTTTCCAAAATCCATAGTTAAACTTCTTCCAAAATCTTTACTAAGTTTTCAAATCATACTTAGTTATCTTTTCAAAAACAATTACTATTGTTTAACTTTCAATTCCAAAATCAAAGTTAAAGTTTTCAAAATTTTCCAATTTTCTCAATTTTTCTAACGCCTTAAATTTCCGGAAAAATTCGCCAGAGTCTCCTTTGCGCGGCTCGATCCGAAAAAAATGATAGTATATATATCACAAATATACATCTCATCAAGTAATGAGGCATCCCGCAGGGAAAAATGTAAAAGTACGATATTTAATCCGAGATATGTACCTTATTATATAATTAACAAGCATATACGGCTAATATAGCGCGAAAGCGTGCTCCAAATGCGAAGCAAACGCGATCCGCACCTACTAAACACTCAACAAACAACATAAGAGTCATGCATATATGAATATAATCTCAATATACATCATATAGCAACATAATAACTATATATGCCAACATAGCAAATGTAGTAAAAGCAATATATTCAACCATCAACCAACTATCATCCAACTAGCATTCATAACCAATAAATATTCATTCATATTCTCATTAATATTCAATGAAATAGGTTTTCAATTTAATCACACTTGATTCATTAACAGTGGATGTTCTTACTAACATTCATTTTCACTTTCAATTAGTTTATATTCACTAATTCATATTCAAGTTGGTTCACTTCTGAATCAAATTCAATTCTATTTAAGATTCACTTAACTTGCAACTGGATTTCAATTACTTTAGCTTTCTAATTTCCCTAATTCAATTTCATTAATACTTAATGAATTATATACAATCAACTAACAACCATATAACAACCAATGTATATTAATTTCAACCAAATTCCTTTGCTTAAATTCATCTTGGTTTAACACCTTCACTTTCAATTGGTTTAATTAAATTGATTTTCATTCAATTATTCAACTTCCAATAACATTAGATTTTAATGAATTAATACTTACATTCATTATCTCAAATCAATTTTATTTACATTCAATTGATGAACATTCAATCCATTAATTCAACTCAATTTCTAAAGTTGAATTTCATTTACATAACTTAAGTTCACATTTATCATTTAACTTTATTAATCTACTTTGATACCAATATCAACTTCATTCAACATCTCTTAATTTATATTTCCTTTTATAAACATCACTTGTTTTTACTTAACTTAAATTCCCACTTATAAATAAATTCAGATTCCAATTCTAAAGTAAATTTTCATTTAACTTTAAATTCATTTTTATTTATAACTCATATTCATAAATATATTCATATAGTTTCACTTCTTATATATATAAGTTTATTTCACAATTGTAAATCACTTTAATTATAATTCAATTCTTATAATTCTGTTTACTTATACAATTATCCCTCAATTTAGATTATTCAAACATCTAAACAATCAACTTATATACACTTTAATAATTGTGAAAAATTATTCCTTTATATATAAAATATAATCAAGGTAAAATTATTTCATTTACCCAATTTAAAACAATATTATGTTGAATTGTTCTATTCAAGTGTTTATAAACCCCTTCGGCATAGTTGTCCGGACCGTGCTGACGAAAGTTCATATGCCACTCAATAAACCAATCATCACAATATAAACAATTTAATATTCACTAACAAATACGCTCTCATAGCTATTATTACACTCAAACTCATTCTAGAGTACTACTGACTCTATCTCTAATGAGTAATACCCAACAGAACCATGGTTGTCACTTAACCATATGCTCTGATACCACTCTGTAAGGACCCGATTCTTCGACTTTCGAAAACTGACATCAATACGTTCACAGTATCAACTGCCGAGCAATCGAAGGACGGAAAACCGAACACTTAGGGTTTTAAGAAAAAGAAAAAGAAGAACAAGAGAGAAGGAGATAGAAAATAGAGAGAAAAGAAAATAGAAAGGAACAGAACAGAAAACAACAGAACAATTTCAGAATCTCACAATCGCAGCGGAACAACATATAATAGATAAATGAATAATCTTTAAACAAAGAACTATATCAGTTATTACATTACATTACATCATCATCAGAGTGTACAACAACAAACAACATGCAAACAGCGGAAAAGAAATACTATATGCTAGTAATACGCCATGCCATCCAGCTTGCCTCCAGCATCTCCAGAATATCCAGAATATCCTGATAAACCTGTCTCTTGACTGCCCGTGTGGAAATTGGTGGGCACCCAGAGTTTAGGAAGGAAAACAATAAACTCCGAGTCAGTCATGCGACTGGTGTGGGAACTCAAAACAGTTTATTGATCTTTAAAATCAAAATAGAAGAATATTTTTAAAGTCAATTCGCAATGCTTTTTAAAATTGAGACTACCATAAGGCCTCCCGCACACACACACAATGCAAACGCAGAATCAGAGGAGATTTCTCCTTATGATAGTCAAAGATGCTTGATACGCATTTAAAAGAACATTTGATATTATTACTAGTGTATAGTGTAGGAAAAATTCATTTCGAAAGTAGAATATAAATCTTAGCCAACATATGACCATTATCGTATGCCTACTATAGCTACCATCTAAACAGTGGTGACCACCATAAGTAAATGGCAGGTTCTACAACTAAAACCGTACAAGGTTTCGTATTGGGAATTGGATTTCCAACGAATGATCAAGACAAGGAACTTCCCATTACCACATGAGAACGCCTCTGGAAGGATGTCCCCGAGAACCAAACCGGATCTCTGCCAACACAAGGCCGTGTTACCCCTAACTGGGTAACAACTGACACGAGTATGCCATCCCCCGGTCCTTTGGGACCTTTAACCGTGCGCTCGTCACCATCATCACACCAAATAATAAGTGTTTTAAACATGAGTAAGTATCTGGGCTCCATACCATGATACCACACTTTCCAGAAGGAAATGCACATACCCTAAAGGGAGCTACCCCTAATAACCTTGCCGCATCTTTCCTGTTTTGACCATTCCGGGGTGTGAGGCTCGACGAAGTCACGTCCACAAAAACATACTTTATACAAAAGCCATGCTTTGGGTCAACAAATGATCATAGAAATGATCACCAAGATAAACGATCAAATAAATGATCCTATCACAAATAATCAACAAAATGATCATTTAACAGCAACACTCAGCATGTCACATTACCAAATTGGGAATATATCGCTGATAACCTTCAACTACATAACCTTTGAGCTCGTACGTCTCAGAGAAGGGTGTTAAGCTAAGAGAATAAATTCTCCGCCACCAACAGAAATATATTTGAAAGAAATCTGCTTTATATCTCAATTTGTAACGTCAGATATACAATCCATACAAGTCTGTTCTGGGCTCGAACAGAACCGAAGGCACTTACAAAGAAGTCCTTGCAATCCGGATATCCACAATCCTGATCGGATTCCCCATCACATATGGAGAACTCTATACCGGAGCAACTCGGTGCAGAGTCAATCGACAGGTCATCCTATCGCTCTCGCAAATACCCGGTCTTCAACACCGGTCATCAATGCTATCCATTACGTCGTATCACTATTCGGAATGGGTAATTCGAATAACGAGCGCAATAATTTAAAAATAAGTGTAGCATTCAAATTCTAGCAAATCACAACAAATACCTTTCAAAGGTAAATATTGATAGTCGGTTATTGAACTATCAATGGATATGCACACATCACCAGATTCCAAATAATTTTCCAAATTATTTATTTCCCAAAAATATCTTTACAAGATATATAATTTCAACACCTCAAAAATAAATCAATATTTATTTTTTAAAAGAATTCCACTTCCTTTTATAAATTCCATAGTGAATTTATATTCCAAAATATCTATGAATATACGACTTCAATTATTCATTTCAATTTATCTTCAAAAAGATAAATTCTCTAAATATTCACTTTATATTGGAAAACATTTCCATACTTACTTATTAAGTAATTCTCAATCCATTTATTTTCAACACTTGGAAAATATTCAAATATACTTAAATCGAGATTAAGTATATATTTCATTCTTTAAGGAAATCATTCACTTAAACGTATTTACTTGGGCCAAAACGAATGTTGCGTAAAACATCGTTACGACAACCCAAAATCACTAGTATAGGGATTCGAAATTAAAATAGATATATAAATCCCAATAGTATACAAAACATTTCCTTTCGGAAATCATTTACTATAACAACAGTGTTATAGTCCATCATTTCCTTCTATTTCTCGAAAACGTCTTTTTCAACAATGAATGTTGAAATCTATGGTTTCGAATCTCAACACGTTTTGAAAACATCGTTAGACGTTTTAATTCTATTTAAAACATCACATTCAAAACAATTTCTTTAACATATTATTCACTATTCAAAAACGTGAATATACTATGTTAACAATTTCATCATTTCTATACGTTTTATTTCAAAGGATTATTCACAGTCAAAAACGTGAATATAACTCCATAAATAGGTTTCAACAATTTACTTATCAAAATAAGTTGTTTGCGAATTTATAAAACAACGTTTATAAATTCCATTTCTATTTATTTTATAACAACTTCCTTTTATAAATTCCTTTATTAACCTATTCAATTTATAACTCAATTATAAAACAAAAGTTCATGTTATAAGTTAAATACTTAGAATTTATTTGTTTGCACAATCGTTCCTTTAAACTTCATAATTATCAATCTTATAACTTATAAGATTCAATTATTTATCCAAAACCATTCTTTTAATAACTTTACAAATTTTGTAAACCTACTGCTTATAAAATTCCATTTATAACTTCACCGTTTATGATTCTATAAATTTCATTCATTTGTGAAATTCATTCACAATTCATTCCAACACTTATAAAAACTCGTTTTATAATTCAAATATTTTAATTTATAAATATCAATTTATAAATCTCTTATATAAATCAATTTATACTATTATTCTTTTAAAACATCTTTAAAGTCCTTTATAATTTCACCATTTTGATTTGTAAAATAATCAAATTTTATAAATCCTATATTTCAACTTTTTATAATAAATTAAGAAATCCCAATTTAAACTATTTTATAAGATCGTTAACCCATATTTCTCAAAAATCAATCTTTAACTGTATTTCTTAAAAATCATAATTTTTATAACATTAAAAGTATAACGTTTATTTATTTAAAATAAATCAATTTCCAAAAGTATTTTATAACGTATACTTTTCAAAAATCACTTTTAAAAATCATTTTAAAATTCCAAATTTTGGCCCAATGATGCTACACACCAAATAGGCAATCACGACAAACGACGATATCATATATCGATATGTTAATCCATCAAATATCAAAATATCTGAAATCAAATAAACACTGTTGAGGAATCCAGTTGGATCCCTCCAACCTGTTTTCCTGCATCCACAAACATTAGCACAATACCAATTCCGCTCCAGTACGGAATTATCGCGGTATATGGGATTTAAAATATTATCCGCTTAATAGACGGTGCAATAGGGTCTCATCCGCTATACAAATGCGGGAAATCAATAACTGCAATATATACATATGCCAATATATATATATATTGCTATTATATATAATACCAATTTCACTGTTTATGAAATATTCACGGTATATGTTTTTAATAAATAACATCCGCTTACTAACGGCGCATGATGTCTATTTTAACAATCAATAGATAACAATCATCATTCAAACATGCATTCAAATATTTTAAATATAACTATTTAAAATATAAATCGAAACTGATTCGATTGAGTGAGAAGTTCTCACCTTGATTTCAACTTCGTTTTAGCGATTTATTTCGAATAAAATTAAACGGACGTTTAATTTTACCCAAAATTCTCACTAACTCCAAATGACTCCAATCCAATTCCATAGCGTAGTGCTCGTCCATACGATTCCAACGCAACTTGTATCGCGCGTTTTCGACCTCGTATGAAAAAGATATGCATTTATGAAGTTACAAGAATTTTTATATAAATAATTTACAACTTAATTTCTTTTTATAACCTAAATTAATCACTACCGTCCATTTCCAGATCCAACGCCTCCCTCCCATCTTCCCAACTCACGCACTCTCTCCAGGTAACCAACGTGACATAGGAACCCATACGCACGCCATCTAGGTTTACATGTCGCTCCTCCTGCCGACGTCGAGAGTTCATCAGACCACCTCCATTCGAAAGCCAACGTCGAGCTACACCACTGCCGTGAGTACGGCCAAACTCGGCCACCCCTTGAGCATAGAAAACCGTGCGCAATCATAGCCGAACGCTGGTCATTTCTCTCCACTTCGTTGCTCCAAAACCCATCATCACCGTATGGATTTCAAGATCATCTCGTGCTCTATGTTTTGTTAGTTGGAAGTTTTGTGAAATATGGTATGGATTGAGAGAGATTAATGGAAGAAGATGAGATGATTTCAGCCATTCATGGAGGGGGTGGCGGCTGAAGTAAATAGGCTAGGGTTTTAGAATTTTTTTTTAATTTGTGAAGGTGGCTATTTATAGGAAATCGAACGACACTATTCATCCCGGAAATTCCAAACTCCGATTCATGCGCCGTAACCAGCGTTTCTAGGGTTTACCCCGCATTCCGGACACAATGGAACAGGTTTCAGAAGCTAATTCAGACATCTGTGCGAGATATGGCAACAAACGTTCAATTTAAGTTAAACAGATATAAACGATTTTCTAGGCGTTTTGGCTTGCATCGGACAAACGGTAAATCCAATTGACACGAAATTTGAAACCATACAATAATATCACATTACGGATCCGATGAAACTGGTTTCGTCGAAATCAGAGACTTTTTGAAAAATGACTATTTTAACTCGCCGAATTAAAATTAAAAACAATTTCGATGCGTTTCGAGCTGCCACGATCAAACGATAACACCAATTGCTACGAAAATTGAAATCCAATAATAACTAACTATTACGGATCCAATGGAACTAGTTTCGTCCAATTCTGAGACTGTTCAAAAATTGACTATTTTCACTAGTCGAATAAATATTAAAATATTCAATTTTCACAAATTAACTCTAAATTCGATTTTAAAAGTTCTAAAATATCGTTATAACTTCAATATGATAAAATAAAATTTTACAAATCATTTTCAATCATATTTTACCCAATTTTCTATTATTTCTGTAATTTAACATATTAAATTATCGATTTAATTATTCAATTAAATCCAATTATTCGAAATAAAATTTTTTCGACTTATAAATTCACTTATTAATATTTAAAATTAATTAAATACTCAAATTTTAAATAGTTAAAATTCAGGGTCGTTACATGAACTCTGTTATTTAATTGTATAAAGAAGAATCAATTGTTTGTAAACAGTTTTATGAACTATATATTTATTATTATATTTTATCCTTCCGCTGTGAGATTCTATTTTACTTTTATTTCTTTCTTGTTTTTCTTATTTACCCCATAACAATCCGCCCTTCTGTATGGTTTGAATTGGCACGTGTGTAGATTTAAAGCGTGCGAAAGGGCGGGACGTTACATCTGGTATCAGAGCTTTGGTTTAGCGATAAACCTTAGCTTTGTGGAGGTTTGAATCTTTACTAATAGGGTAGTAATACCCTATGGGAGTCGCTGAGTGTATATATATGAGAGAGCGTATTTGTTAGTGTTATAAAAAGATTTTATATTGTGTTAATCTGTTCCGTTTTGTATTTATAAATTCTGGTTGGTGCATGGGACGCTGTGACATCAATAGGGATTTCTAAACACTTAATAGGACATACCGACATAATATTTGTTTTATATAGGTGAATGAAATAATTTTGCCTATTATATTTTCTATATATAAAATAAATTTTTCAAAAGATATCTATATTTGGCTGCAATAGATTGGTTGTTAGGTAATAAAGTGTATAAATAATAATAGAAATAAGATTGAAAAATAAAATAAATGAAATTTGGAAATTTAGAACTTAACTTCCGGGGTTTTGAAATTTCTTTCAAATAAATTTTAGAACATAATAATATTGTTTATAAGTACTTTCTGATATAAACATTAAATATACTTTGGGAAAAATTGTTTTAAAGAAGATTTTGGAGAAAATAAGTTTTATACTTTCCTCTCTGTCGTTGGAAAATAATTTCAGTGATGACGGCCGCATCATCGACTTTCATTTTCGAGTTTCGAAGGGAAAATGCCACTGTAGTAGTTTTACTGCAGATTCATTTTGAAAAATATATAAATTTTGAATTGTTTTAAATATAATTAGAGATATATAAGTTGTAAGAATATATTTATCTATTATTTTAAAATAATTTGAAATTTAACCCGGTATTAAATTCTTAGATTTTCATTAGTTAATTGTTTCAATTATTGTAGTGAATTGAAACGTAGGTAATTAATAAATTAAAACCTCTAAAGGAAATAAGAGATTTAATGATAGGTTATAAATGGTATGAAATGGAATTTGAAATTATAACCTACGAAATAAAGAATATTATTATTGAATTTTAAATTAATCATTGGTAATGAGAAAACTTGTATAACTTTCAAGTACATTTTTAAAAAAAACATATATAACTTACCAAATATTAAAATTTGAAATGTTTAATAGGAAATGTGATGAAAATTGTACAAGTAAAAGTAGGTAGTGTACAATTCAATGAATTTGCTAATATAAATGAGAATTTAATGTTATCAACTTAAGTTACAATTAAAATCTTACTATAAGTGAATAAAACTAAAGGTAAGTAATTCAAATAGATGAATATCAACTTAAGTAAATAAAATGGAAATGCTAACAAATTAAATGAGGGCATGCAATAAACGAATAAATAATTGTAATGAGATAAAAAGAACTAGCATGACCTGAGTTAATGAAATTGAATAATTGAAGTAATAAGTAAAAATAAATGAAGCAAACATTTAATGAGTAAATGTAAATTAAAACGATGAATCACTGTATAAATAAAAAGATAATCAAACAACTGATGTATGAAATAAAATTTATAATAAGTTAATTTGATTTGTTGATTGTAATTGTTATTGTTTGATTGTGGTTGTTGGGTGAGTAAACTTTAACTTTGTTGGGATGGATGAATAATCCATTGGGTTTAATCTAAGACTGTTGAGTAAATGATGCACTTGATGGTTTATTCTTCATTCCGTACAATTTAAAGGTTTTGAACCCGAACAGCTATTTGTTGTATGATTGTATGGTTGTTTTGTATTTGTTGTGTATGTTGTTCGTTGAAATTGATGGTTGTTGTATTGATTTGTTGTTAGTGATTGAAATCCACTTAAATATTTCACTTCATGTAAATTGTTAACCCTTTAGATTTTATAAGTGAAATGCAGGATATGGAAGCAATTGCTACTGCTTTTGGTTCCATAAATTAAGCGTAAATTGCCCGACAAATAGGTATGTTTCGGATTATGGTTTATAGCGCTATTTTATATATTTTCCCGTGTAGGGATATATTTTATTTTGGAAAGTATTTGTGTATATTGTTATATTTATATTATATTTCTTCCGAGCCTCTCCGTACAAAGGAGACTCTACTAAAATTTTCCGTAAAATTTGGACTTAGAATATTTTGAAATGTTTACCAAACTTTAGTAATTTAAGTGTAAAAAGATATAATGATTATAAAACGGGTATATTTTATTTAAGGAAATAAATTTAGTAAATTATTGGTTATAAGTTAAATATTTTGAATAAGATGTAGTGTTATTTAATTCTTCTTTTTCCTTCTTTTCCTTTTCGGGGACGAAAAGTTTTGAGTGGGGGAGGGTGTAACGACTCGTAAATTTGTTAATTTAATTTGTTTATTTAATAGGATTTCTAATTTAAATTTAGGAAGAAACAGAAATCTTATTTATTTTTAAGAAAGATAATGTTGAAATTAGATGTATCAAGGGAAATTAAAATTTACAAATTGAATTATATATTGCAATTATTTGTAATAGTGGAAATTGTTTCAATTGGATATAAGGTTAGAAATAAGTAAATAAACGCAAGGATTGAATTCATCAATGAAAATAAATTTTTATTTAGTACAATCCCTTTTTATTAACTATTGTAAGGTGTTAATTAATTGAAATGGAAAATTTGACAATAGGTGAAATTTGTATGTTGGATGATAAATTGCAATAACTAAAGTTAGTAATTAATGGGTTAAAGGGAATACCAATTTACTCATAAAGTGAATATAAGTGAATGTAACAAAATAAATAGGAAACGATAATTATTCATAAGTGATGGTTGATGTAAAAGGAATAACTAATTGGATTTAGAATCTTAATTTGTATGTGTGCATATATTTAATGGAATATAAGGAAAACAAATGTAACGATTTGATTAATATATATGTTATTCATTCAAGGTATTGAATAAAAATTTGGAATCTAATTGTAATGAATGGTAATAATGTTGGTATTAGCTAATAAACTAAATTTTAATGCAATACCCATAAATGAATGGGATGAAATGAATGTATGTAAATGTATACTAGGTTATTTATCAAATAAAAGAAAGGAAAAGTAAATATTGAATTTGATTGATGAATAAATATGCGTTGAATAATAACTGAATGTAAAGTTAATGGTAACCAATACAAGATAATGAATTGCAATAATTGTGGGTTGATAATAGGTGTGAATGGGGAAAGTGATTGTTATATTAATTGAATGAAATTCAACTTTGATGGGAAAGGTAAATGGATATTTGGTAATAAACTTAAACGGACTTAAATAATGCTTTTATTTAATTTATACATATATAATAAGTGATGATTTAATAAAAACCAATACGCTGTAAATAACAAACTTATAAATGTGGGATTTAGAGTTAGACAACAATTATTATGAGCTATATATAGATATATATATATATATTTAGTTCATTCAATTTAATTTGTAAATCATTGAAATAAATGTTACGTTTAAATAAATTTAGGTAATAATGGGGAACAACCTAAATAAATTCTTCATTAAATGATGGTTAGTGTATATAAAGAATGGAGATAAAGCTTTATAAATTTATTTGAATCTAAATTTAATGAAAGGATAAATTGGAATTAAATGGATTAAATGTTTGAAGTTTATGTAAACTTTAATTTAGATGAAAGGGTAGACATTTATGTAATAGAGTATGAATCTATTATTAAGTTTATTTATATAATCGCAGTTGGGTAAATGAAAGGGTGCAAAAGTAAGCTTGTCAGTATATTGAAGTAATGTATGATAATAGGTTTAATTGAAATAAATGAAAATTTAGCATCTAAATATTACGTTAATAGGAAGTAATTGTTCTACTTATCATTTCATTCATTTAGCCCATTTTGAAACTTAATCAACGGAAATTAATGTAATTGAAAATTTCTATTAATAGGAGGGAGAATACTAATTGTAATAGGTGCAATTAAAAGCAGCTTATGTTTTGTGAAATATAAGGAAAGTTTTGATTCAATGAAAAAAAAACATTTACATCAATAAAATGAATGTTTCATCTGTGAATGTAGGTTTAATTTAATTTAAATAAAAAATAGAAAGATTGATTTTATAGAAAGAAATATATGTTTATTTGAATTGTGTTTAGCTTACAGACTGATTACAAGAATAGGAAAATAATTTATTTATTACTCTTGTATATAAACAATTTTTCTATTTTTTTTATGCATTTTAGTTATCTGTTCAAATATTTCAATTAAAAGGAAAGAAAACGGTGATTTCAATTAATAGATTTAATATAAAAAAAATGTGCGTTCTTTGGTAAACAAAAAGGGTGTTTCTATGGTAATAAGAGATCATTTTGGGAAAAACAAATCAAATGTTTTCATTTTTAAGGTAAGTATAAAAAAATTATTATGCATAGACAAAAACCCAAATGCATAGAAATTCGAATATTACTTGAGTTAATGAAGTAATTTTGGTGTGTTTAGGGTTAACAAAATTTATTAAGTAAATAATTGTTTTGAAATTTGAATTCTAAAAGTTTGTTTACAGTATAGGGTTAGTCCATTCATTCCCTTTCTAATTAATAATTGCCTCTTTTTAATACCTGCTACTTTTAAAAAGGCTGTTCATATTTACTATATTTCAAAACCAAGTTTGTTCATATTTACTTTATTTCTTTCCATTCATTTTCCAACTTCATTTTTCTGAAACATCATTTCATTTATTTCTAATTACTAGCGGTCTCTCTTTTCAAATATCTTTGATCCTAAACCTAATTCTAACCTTATAAATAAGATATGACGCAAATGAAACCACAGCCTCCATTCTAATCTTCTTCTTTTTTTTCCTTTTCTTTTTTTCCGTTTCTCTTCAAATCTCCTTATTATCTCTCATTTTAGTTTTTCCTTCCTCTTAAAATATTCTTCTTCTTCAAAATTTTCTTCTATTTCAAACTTTCTTCTTTCTTTTCAAATCTAGATCTTCTCTTCCATTTTCAGTTCTTATTTTAATCATTTTCTTTTTCAATTCTTCTTTTTCAATTTTTTTTTCTTTCAACCTTTTTACAGATACAAACATTCATATAATAAGGAGGAAAATTAAAGTAAATCGAAATAAAAGAAAAATTACGGAACAAAGCTAGCAATCAAGAAGAAGCATACGCGAGGGAAGAGTGGATGTGGCACAGTATTTTATTTTTGTTTTGTTTATTTTTAATTTCTATTGCAAATCGTTTAATTATGATAACTTTCACATACGAACTCCGTTTCATGCGAGATTTTTTTTGTTAGGATCGTAATTAAATTCCGGATCTGTTGACACTTGTTTGAATGAATTTGGAGACCGTCAAATTTTTTGGTTTAAATTGGATTTGAATTCAATTTAAATCCAAAAGGTGAGTGTTTTAACCCACTCACAACTTCTAAGATTTCTTGTGTTTGTTAAATTAATTTTAGATATGCGTAGAAACTTATTATGACTGTTTGGCATGATTTATTCGTCATCTCAGCTAAATCGCATTTATTTAATTTAAATGTTAATTAATTTTATTTATAGCATATAATTTGACAATTAGAATTTATTTATTTGCATATTAACTGCTTGTCATAGTTATATTTATTTTTATTTCGTATTAGCTGCCAGTTAAATTTACATTTATTTTTGCACATAAACTGCTAGTTTAATAGTAGTTAAATTTATATAAACTGTTAGTAAATACATGTTATTTATTACCCGTATAATTTATATGCTCTATATTGATGTTGTTTAAATTGGATAATGATTGTAATAAAATGGTTGATGATTGATATTTGGATTAATGGATGTTGTATTTTTTATCGGATAAACTGCAAGTTATTGTGCATTTCATTCATTCGGGATTGCGGTTTGAAATGATATACAACCGCATTTTTATTTTAAATTACGGATTGAAATGATAAACATCCGTATCACTTGACCATAGGGTCGAAAATTTTATACAGGCACCGCGGTAAATATATAAAATTATTTTTGGACATGTGTTACTATGGTCTTGTAAAGCTATACATATATATATATATATATATATATATATATATGTATATAAATGGTTTATGGGATATTGATTTGGTTATTTATATATATATAAAGTAAATTTTCGGTTTTTAAGCTTTGTATAAATTTGATTTGAAGTATAAAATAAGTTTGATTTTCGAGATCAAATACGATTAAGAATTTATTTAAAATTAAATTTCTAGAGTTTTAATGACTAAAAAAAAGGATACGATTTGGAAGATGAATATTAAGTTAAATTGAAATTTAATAAAAGTTAAAAAATTTAAAGGATAAGAATTTTATAACTTGATTTTTGTGTAAACTGATTTAAATGAATATCAGGTTGATTTAAATGAATATATCAAGTTTTATAAATTCAAAGATTTTCCAATTATGTGAAGTTAAAGGTTTTACTTAAATTATATTGAATTCATTAAGTAAACATTTCAAGTCTAAATAATAAGGAATTGAATTTGATATAGATGGGTTTGTCAAATGAGTTTGTTTTTGAAATGGTAAAATATTTAAAGCTTTGGAAACATAAGAATTAAAAATGGTATTTGGAAGTTTAAATTGATATTGGAATTGATTTGTGAAATGTAAAGTAGCTATTTTGTCTTATAAAAGTATTTAATATTTAACAATTTGAGAGATGGAAATTTGTTTCAAAGTTATGATTTTCAAGGCAGTATAATTTGGAAATATTATATTCCAGAGTTTTGATTTCTAAATATTTTACTTTGAAAACCCTCTGATTTTGGAAAGAATATATATTGGAAAATACAATGACATTATATTGGTTTGGGCCTAAATGATATAGTATTGATTTGGGGTTTTAAAAATATAAATGATATCGTATTTATATGGGTTTAAAATGGATATTTTATTCTGGTTTTAAAGTATAATTATTTTAAATGAGCGCGGTGTTATAATAACGTTTGGTTGTTGAAGAGACCAGGATCGAAAGTTGTCATACTCTCTGCCAACTCCGAAAACCACTTTAACAACCGTGTAACCAGTGGAGATTCCAAAATGAAGTAGGATGGCGGCGGCGTTTCCTTTGAGGTAAATACATGGACCCAACTCCCGTGAGTTGGCATAAGGTGGCTAAAACAGGAGCGATTCTCGGGCCAATGAGGTCATTCCTCTGATCGAATGCGCTCCTTCGGTATTATACTCTGACTTGTGGATTGATTCGGTGGCCACTTTTGATTTTTGATTTGGGGGTGTTGTTTCGAGGTGGGCGGTAGCTGCGGCTACGCATTTCCATTAGCCCGAATAGCAATTGGCATATCTACCCTGGCGTTGCCTAGTTGTGCCGTGTCACCTACCCTATCGCACCTTGTACGAGTTTGGATTTCTCCCGTAGCCCGTGTGGTATCCTCTTGTGGCTTCCCGTTCAGGAGGGACTATGATATTGGATGGGCTACTGGGACTATTACGTGTTAAGGGCTATATGGGTAACCCCTTAATGCTATTAAAAAGTAAGTTTATTTTACAATTAGACACTATTATAATAGCGCAATATACTATATAGTAAATAGTTTAACGGATCCTTAGGAGATGAAATCCCGAGCATCTCTTGAGTTTACTACACTCATATTTATTTCTGTTAATTTAACTTACATAAAATCTTTTAGTTCTGACTCGAGTGTTTTGTTTTTTAATTCGCTCGGGTCAGTCCGAACATTTTCAGGATTTGAAGTTTTAGCTCTGGAGGACGAAGACGAAGATTTGTATTACTAACTACTATATTATCCTACTACACTATTTAATTCCGCTACATTGATATTATTGGTATGTGAACTCTGATATTTAATTGTATAAAGAAGAATCAAATGTTTGTAAACAGTTTTATGAACTATATATTTATTATTATATTTTATCCTTCCGCTGTGAGATTCTGTTTTATTTTTATTTCTTTCTTATTTTTATTATTTACCCCATAAAAATCCGCCCTTATGTATGGTTTGAATTGGCACGTGTGTCGATTTAAAGCGTGCGAAAGGGCGGGACGTTACATCATCCGTTATATCCACTACGTCACAAATCGAAGTCGCGATCAATTTTGGCGATGTCGAAGATGAGGGCTTGGTCGAGCTAGGGCTCACGTCGACGTGGTGTTGCACGTGATGATCGGTGATTGTTGAGCTGCGATGGAAGAAGCCAGACTCGCGCGTGCTCGCACAAGGCGATGAAGTCTAGGGTTTCGGCACTGTTTCTGAGCATCGTGTTTGGCATCGTGATTTTGGGAGTTCGAGCTTGGGTTGGCAGTGAGGTACGCAGTGAGGTATTTCCTGGTTTTAATTATAAATCTTGGTTGAAAAAAATATAATACACTTGAAGATTGAAAATAAAATAAATGAATTGTTGCAGATAATTTACAATAAGATATTTCCAGTTTATATTATTTAAATTTTATACGTATGAATATATTATAGAAACAAAACACATAATTATTTTAGTTCAAAGGTATATATTTAAAAGGCCTTTAGTAATAAATATGGATATTAAAATATTTCGAAGTTTAAATAAAATTAGATTTCCGAAATCTATCATTTATTTTTAAATATATATATGTATATATATATATAGTTCAAAAGAAAATAATGTATGTACGATGATTTATTTATTCAATAAACTTATTAAATTTAGTTACTAAAGATATTTGTTAGAGGAAACTTTGTTTAAAATTAAATTATTAGTTAACTTAAATTAATAAATGGTAATTAATTTGTTTGATTATTTAAAAATGTTAATAAAATCATATAATGTTTATACAAGGTATAAAATCATGGGAACAAGCTGGATTGAATCGGATTGCAAATAAAAGGTGAGATCTTCTCACTCAAATTATAATAATTGAAAATTTCAGTTATTGATTGATGATTGAATTATGATAGTTAAATTTAATTGTTGATTGTGTGTTTGGATGATTAATTTATTATCAGTTATATTAGTTTACACCCTATGCGCCGCATAATAGCGGATGATATTATATTAAACCCATATACCGCGATATTCCGCCTCGAAGTGGAATTGGTATTATATGCATATTTGGAGTTGTTGATTTCCCGCATTATATGGCGGATGAGACCCTATGCGCCGCATAATAGCGGATGATATTTTATAAAGCCCATATACCACGATATTCTACCTCGAAGTGGAATTGGTATTTAATTATTGTGCTAACATTTATGGATGCAGAGAAAACAAGTTGGAGGGATCCAACTGGATTCCTCAAATAATTGAATTTATTTTAATATTGTGTGTTTATCATTTATAATCCGTGTGTGCCTATTTGTGATTGAAACCGTTGAAGGCTATAATTTAGCCAAATATATTTTTGGTATCGTAGGATACAATAAATAAATAAAATTTGATTTTTTTTTGAAATTTAGTAGAAAATTTACAGGAAATTAATTTTAGAAAAAATGAATAAATTTAAAAGAAGGAATTCATTTCAAAAGATTATAAATTTGGTGCTGAAATAAATTTAGAAATCAATTTCGGAAATTGATTTGGTATTTGAAAATAAATCTGGAAATCAATTTAGAATTTAATTCGGTGCTGAAAATGAATATTTGGGAAATCGATTTAGAAATCGTATATCTGTGGATATTTAAAAATCTAAAATTCACAATGAGAATTTTATAAAAGAAAGGGAAATTTGTTTTAAAAATAAATATTGTTTTATTTTTAAAGGTGTGAAAAGAAATTTATAGATTTGGAATGTAAATTAAAATAAATCGAGAAGATTTATTAATTTATATAAATGGAAAGAGAAATCTTCCTTGGGAAGCCGAATATATTTTCGAAGTAACTTTTAAAGTATGAATTAAATGTTTTAGAAATTGTTTTGAATCTTATTGTTAGAGAAATTATTTGGGAAATGTTTAAATCTTTAAAGTAAAGATTTACTTAGTTAATTATAGAAATGATTATTTTAACGATTTAATTAAAATTTGATTTAGAAATTGGTTATCTAAATACTTATACCCTATCTACTAATTTCTTTTATAGTTAGTTTGGACTTGAAATTTAATATGAGACGTTTATATAATATTTTAATATCTAATATTTAAATAAATGTTTTAAAATAGTTTATTTAAACATTTTCAAGTATATATCTTGGATAAGTGATTTAAAGTATTTTAAAATATCTTAACTCGGTAGATTTTTAGTGGAAATTAATAAATATTTGGAAATATATTCTACGTAAGGGAAATTATTTGAAATTTGTTTTCAAAGGATTGAAATGTGTAAATTGATTTGAAATTTGTTTTCAAAGTGTTGAAGTGTTAAAAAATTATATATCTTGCGAAGATTTTTTAAAATAATAATTGGAAAAATTATTTAAATCTGGTAATTGTTGTGAATATTGATTGATAGTTAAATAACCGACTATCAATATTGGCCTTTTAATGGCATTTAAATTTTGATGCGATCGAGGGTCGGATTCCAGATGGATATTCGAAAACCACATCAAACCTTTGTGATTGTGAAAGATCTTTTGTTTACAAGATCAAAGTAAAAATTGTTGTAATTTGTTGATATCTGAATGTAATACTTATTTTAAAAAATAAGCGCTCGTTATTCAGATTAGCCAGGAGAGGACCTTGTGTCATAAAACTCATTCCGAAAATTATACGACGAAATGGAAGTGCATTTGAAGACGGCGTTGAAGACCGGGTATTTTCGAAAGCGAAAGGATTACCTGTCGAATGCCTCTGCACCGGGTTGCTCCGGTATGGAGATTTTATCACCTTTGTGATGAGGATTCTGGACGTGATTTGTGAAAATCTGGATTTGCAAGGGCTTCTTTGAAGTGCCTTCGGTTTCGTTCGATCCTGGAACGGATTTGTACGGATGTGCGTCTTACGTTACACTTTGAGATGTTTCTATCAAATACATTTCTGTTGGTGGCAGAGAATTTATTCTCTTAGCTTAACACCCTTCTCTGAGACGTACGAGCTCAGAGTTTATGTAGTTGATTGTTACTAGTAACGCATTCCTAATTTGGTAATGTGACATACGAAGTGCTGCTGATCATTTGTTGATCAAAGCATGACTTTGTGAAATGTGTAGCTTTGTGGACGAGACTTCGTCGGACCTCACACCCCGGGAATGGTCGAAATAGGAAAGATGCGGGAAGGTTATGAGGGTCGTGCCCTTTAGGGAATGTCATTTCCTTCTGGAAATATGTAGTATCATGGTACGGAGCCCAGATATTTTACCTATGTTGTTGCTGCAAATTTATTATACTTTGTGGTTGAGGATCCTCGGATAAAGGTCCCAAAGGACTGGGGGATGGCATACTCGAGTGGTAGTTACCTAGTTACAGAGGTAACCCGGCCTTGTGTTGGAAGAAATCCGGGTAGGTCCTCGGGACGTCCCTCCAAAGGCGTACCCATGTGGCAGTAGGAAGTTCCTTAGCCTGACCATTTGTTGGAAATCCAAACTCCAATACGCGCCTGGTACGGTTTTAGTTGTATAACCTGCCATTTACTTATGGTGGTCACCACTGTTTAGATGGTAGCAATAGTAGGCGTAGTTCGGGATGTCTATGCTGGCTGAGATTAATATTATACTTTCGAAATATTTTATGCACTATGCACTAATGATAATATTAAAATGATTTTGCATATCAAGCATGGTTAACTATCATAAGGAGAAATCTCCTCCAATTATGCGTTTGCATTGTGTGTGTGGCGGGAGGCCTTATGGTAGTTTCATTTTCTAAAAGCATAATGGATTTCTTTTATTTTCTTTGTGAAATAACTGTTTTTAAGATCTCACACCAGTCCCACGATTGACCTGGAGTTTATTGTTCCCTTTCTAAACTCTGGGTGCCCATAATTTTCCACACGGGCAGCCTAGAGTCAGGTTTCAGTTATTCGGGAGCGAAGTCTATCAAAAAGAGATGCTGTGGAGATCAGAAGCAAGCTGGATGTTGAAGCGTATCACTAGTATATGTTATATTCTTTTTCACTTTTTGTTGTTGTAACACTTTGATATTGTAATGTGATGTAATGTAATAATTGAGATAGTTCTTCGTTTTAAAGATATTCATTTATCTATTATATTTGATCCGTGTAAAGACCCGTAAGTCCGTACTCCTTGAATAGACACTAATCTCCTTTGTTTAATTCAAGATGAACGAAAATACGAACCCTTAGGGGTTTTAAAAAGATTTTAAGAAAAGAAAAAGTAAGAAAGAAGAAGGTAGAAGAAGATAGAGATAGGGAAGAAGGAAATAGAAAATATTAAAATAGAAAGAAAAGAGAAGAGAAAGGAAACAGAAAAACAGAAGAAAATAGGACGGACAGAACACAACAGAATCTCACAATTCGCAGCGGAACAACATATAATAATAAATGAATAATCTTTAAACAAAGAACTATATCAGTTATTACATTACATCACATTTCATTACATCATATCATCAGAGTGTACAACAACAAATAGTGCAGTGGAAAAAGAAATACTATATAGTAGTAATACGCCATGCCATCCAGCTTGCCTCTAGCAACTCCAGAATATCCAGAATATCCTGATAAACCTTACTCTTGACTGCCCGTGTGGAAATTGGTGGGCACCCAGAGTTTAGGAAGGAAAACAATAAACTCCAAGTCAGTCATGTGACTGGTGTGAGAACTCAAAACAGTTTATTTAACTTTAAAATCAAAAATAGAGGAATATTTTTAAATTCAATTCGCAATGCTTTTAAAAATGAGACTACCATAAGGCCTCCCGCACACACACACATGCAAACGCAGAATCGGAGGAGATTTCTCCCTATGATAGTCAAAGATGCTTGATACGCATTTAAAATAACATTTGATATTATTACTAGTGCATAGTGTAGAAGAAAAATTCATTTTGAAAGTAGAATATAAATCTTAGCCAACATACGACCATTATCGTATGCCTACTATAGCTACCATCCAAACAGTGGTGACCACCATAAGTAAATGGCAGGTTCTACAACTAAAACCTTACAAGTTTCGTATTGTTTCTTTGGATTTCCAACAAATGGTCAGGCCAAGGAACTTCCCATTGCCACATGAGAATGCCTCTGGAAAGACATCCCCGAGAACCAAACCGGAACTCTGCCAACACAAGGCCGGGTTACCCCTAACTGGGTAACTACTGACACGAGCACGCCATTCCCCGATCGTAAACGACCTTTCTCACGGGATCCCGAAAGCCAACAACCACAAAGTAATAAATTCGTAGTAACCACATAGGTTAAATATCTGGGCTCCATACCATGATACCACCTCTATCCAGAAGGAAATGTACATACCCTAAAGGGTGCTACCCCTCATAACCTTGCCGCATCTTTCCTGTTTTGACCATTTCCGGGGTGTGAGGTTCGACGAAGTCACGTCCACAAAAACATACTTTATACAAAAGCCATGCTTTGGGTCAACAAATGATCAACATAATGATCACTAAGATAGACGATCAAATAAACGATCCTATCACAATAATCAACACAATGATCATTTACAGCAACACTCAGCATGTCACATTACCAAATTGGGAATATATCGCTGATAACTTCAACTATATAACCTCTGAGCTCGTACGTCTCGGAGAAGGGTGTTAAGCTAAAAGAATAAATTCTTCGCCACCAACAGAAATATATTTGAAAGAAATCGGCTTTATATCTCAACTTGTAATGTCAGACACACAATCCATACAAGTCTGTTCCGGGATCGAACAAAACCAAAGGCACTTACAAAGAAGTCCTTGCAATCCGGATATTCACAATCCTGATCGGATTCACCATCACATATGGAGTCTCTATACCATTGCAACTCAGTGCAGAGACAATCGACAGGTCATCCTATCGCTCTCGCAAATACCGGGTCTTCAACACCGATCTTCAATGCAATTCACAACGACGTATCACATATTCGGAATGGGTTATACGACCCCATGGTCTTTTCCCGGTTAACCCGAATAGTGAGCGCTTATTTAAAAATAAGTGTAGCATTCACATTCAAACAATTCACATCAATTACCCATTCAAAGGGAAATATTGATAGTCGGTTATTGAACTATCAATGGATATGCACACATCACCAGATTCCAAATAATTTTCCAAATTATTTATTTTCCAAAATATCTTCACTAGATATTAAATTTCAATACTTCAAAAATAAATCAATATTTATTTTTAAACAAATTCCACTTCCTTTATAAATCCCTTAGTGAATTTATATTCCAAAATATTCATGCATATACGATTTCAACTATCCATTTCAATTTATCTTCAAAAAGATAAATTTTAATTATTCACTTCATATTGGAAAACATTTCCATACTTATTAAATAAGTAATCCACAAATCTTTTATTTTCTACACCTGGAAAATATTCAATATACTTAAATCAAATTAAGTATATATTTCATTCTATTAAGGAAATCATTTACTTAAACATATTTATTTGGGTCAAAACGAATGTTGCGTAAAACATCGTTAGATCGTTTTAATTCTATTTCAAATATCACATTCAAAACAATTTCTTTAACATATTATTCACTATTCAAAAACGTGAATATACTTCATTAACAATTTCATCCTTTTATTCATTTTATTTTAAAGTATTATTCACAGTCAAAAACGTGAATATAACTCCATAAATAAATCATAACAATTTACTTATCAAAATAAGTCGTTTGTGAATTTATAAAACAACGTTTATAAATTCCATTTCTATTTATTTATAAAAACTTCCTTTTTATAATTTCCATATTAACCTATTCCAGTTTATAACTAAATTATAAACTAAACGTTCATATTATAAGTTAAATACTTACAAAACGATTATTTTACAAAATCGTTCTCTTAAAGACTTTCTAATTTATAAATCTTATAACTTATAAGATCCATTTATTTAACCAATCTATTCTTCAAATATTTTCACCAAATTTATAAATCTTACTATTTATAAATTTCTTTTATAACTTCACAGTTTATAATTCCATAAATTTCATTCTTATAACTTCACCATTTAAATTCTATAAATTTCATTCTTTAATGAAATTCATTTTCACTTCATTCGAACACTTATAAAAACTCGTTTTATAATGTCAACATTTCAATTTATAAATATCCATTTATAAATCTCTAAATATAATTCAATTTATATTATTATTCCAAAACGTCTTTAATTTCCTTTATAATTTCACCATTTTGATTTATAAAATAATCAAATTTTATAAATCCTATATTCAAACTTTTAATAATATATTCAAAAATCCAATTTAAACTATTTTATAAAATCATTAATCCATATTTCTCAAAAATCAATCTTTTAACTATATTTCTCAAAAATCATAATTTTTATAACTTTAAAAATTATGAAGTTTATTTATTTAAAATGAATCAATTCCAAAAATATAGTATATTTTCAAAAATCACTTTAAAATCATTTTAAAATTCCAAATTTGGTCCAATGATGCTACACACCAAGTAGTCAATCACGATTACAACGATATCATATATCAATATGAAAATCCATCAAATATCAAAATATCTGAAATCAAATAAAAACTGTTGAGGAATCCAGTTGGATCCCTCCAACCTGTTTTCCTGCATCCAAAAACATTAGCACAATACCAATTTCGCTCCAGTACGAAATTATCGCGGTATATGTTCTTATTAAATATTATCCGCTTAATAACGGCGTAATAGAGTCTCATCCGCTAAACAAAAAAATGCGGGAAATCAATAACTCCAATATATACATATGCCAATATATATATATTGCTATTATATATAATACCAATTTCACTGTTTATGAAATATTCGCGGTATATGTTTTTATTAAATAACATCCGCTTAATAACGGCGTATAATGTCTATTTTAACAATCAATAGATATTAATCAACATTCAAACATGCATTCAAATATTTTAAATCTAACTATTTAAAATAAAATCGAAACTGATTCGATTGAGTGAGAAGTTCTCACCTTGATTTTATTTCCGTTTTAGCGATTTATTTCGAATAAAATTAAACGGACGTTTAATTTTACCCAAAATTCTCACTAACTCCAAACGACTCCAAACTAACTCCATCGCGTAGTGCTCGTCCATACTATTCCAACGCAACTGGTTTCGCGCGTTTTCGACCTCGTATGAAAAAGTTATGATATTATGAAGTTTGTACACGATTTAAATAAACAAATTTATAACTAACTTTAATAATTTTAAACCTATCCAATTTCTGGCCACAAGATCTTGCTTCCCCTCATCTCCACCGTCCATCTCTTCTTCCCTCTCCACGTTCCTCTACAGGCACCTCAAAATTTAGGCCGAACCCATAATGCAATTTAGGTTTTAATTATGCTTCGCCTACGCTCGACGATACTCGATCAAACTACAGCCATTGCGAAGCACTCGACGCAAGCTACCTCCACCAGGAAGAGCTCGAAGCTCGGCCATCACTGTAGCATAGAAACGCGTGCGCAACCGTCCAGGGACGCGGGCCTGTAGCTTCCTCCACACGACTTCGTTTCCGATCATAACCGTTGAATCTCTAGCTCTCATCGCCCTCTTCAATTCTCTAGTTGAACATTCCTGCTAATTCTTGATGGATTTGGAGATTTGGAGGGAGGAAGTTCATGAGTTTCTGGCCGTTCAGTTTCTAGGGCCGGCTAGGGTTTTATTAGGTTTTTTTTATTTTTTTTTTATTTTCTAAATGAAGGGTAGGGGCTATTTATAAGGAATCGACGAACACTATTCATCCCGGAAATTCCGAACTCCGATTTACGCGCCGAAACTGACATTCCTAGGGTTTATCCCGCGTTCCGGACACAATGGAATAGGTTTCGGAAGCTAATTCGGAAGTATGTGCGAGTTATGGCTGTAAACGCTCAATTTGAATTAAACCGATTTAAGTCGATTTCTAGGCGTTTTAATTTGTACCGGACAAACGGTAAATCCAATTGACTTGAAATTTGAAACCTTACAATAATATCACATTACGGATCCGATGAAACTGGTTTCGTCAAAATCCGAGACTTTTTGAAAAATGGCTATTTTCACTAGCCAAATTTAAATTAAAAATAATTCGATGCGTTTTGAGCTGCCACGATCAAACGGTAACTCCGATTGACACGAAATTTGAAATCCGGTAATAACTAACTATTACGGATCCAATGGAACTGGTTTCGTTCAATTCTGAGACTGTTCAAAAATTGACTATTTTCACTAGTCGATTTAAATATTAAAATATTCAATTTTCACAAATTAACTTTTAATTCGATTTTAAAAGTTCTAAAATATCATTCTAACTTCCATATGATAAAATAAAATTTTACAAATCATTTTCAATCATATTTAACTCAATTTTCAATTATTTTCATAACTTAACTTATTAAATTATCGATTTAATTATTCAATTAAATCCAATAATTCAAATAAAAATTTATTTGACTTATAAATTCACTTATTAATATTTAAAATTAATTAAATATTCATATTTTAATTTCTAAAAATTCTGGGTCGTTACAATCTTCCCCACTTAAAAGAATTTCGTCCTCGAAATTACTAAGTAAGAAAAGTTACAGAATCTATTAATTTTCCAAAATTCATAATTAAATTTCTTATAATAACTTTACTAAGTTTTCAAAATCATACTTAGTTATCTTTTTCAAAAACAACTACTATTGTTTAACTTTCAACTCCCAAATCAAAGTTTAAGTTTTCAAAAAATTTCCCCTTTCTCAAATTTTTTCTAACGCCTTAAATTTTCGGAAAAATTCGCCATAGTCTCCTTTGCGCGGCTCGATCCGAAAAAAAATGACAGTATATATATCACAAATATAAATCTCATCAAGTAATGAGGCATCCCGAAGGGAAAAAAGTGTAAAAGTACGATATTTAATCCGAGATATGTACCTTATATTTTATTAGCAAGCATATACGGCTAATATAGCGCAAAAGCGAGCTCCAAATGCGAAGCAAATGCGATCCGCACCTACTAATCACTCAACAAACAACATGAGAATCATGCATATAGATAATAATCTCAATATACATCATGTAGTAACATAATAACTATATATGTCAACATAGCAAATGCAACTAAACAACAAATGCAAACATCAACCAACTACCATTCATAATCATAAATATTCATTCATATTCTCATTAATATTTAATGAATTGGTTTTCTCAGTTTAATCACATTTGATTCATTAACAATGGATGTTTACTAACATTCAATTTCAATTAGTTTATATTTACTAATTCATATTCAAGTTGGTTCACTTCCAATTTTATTAAATCAATTTCATTAATACTTAATGAATTATATACAATCAACTAACAATCAAATTATATACACTTTAATAATTCTGAAAATTATTTCTTTATATATAAAATATACTCAAGGTAAAATTATTTCATTTACCTAATTTAAAAATCAATATTGTGCCGAATTGTTCTATTCAAATGTTTAGAAACCCCTTCGGCATAGTCTTGCGGACCACGTTGACGAAAGTTCATATGCCACTCAATAAACCAATCATCACAATATAAAACAATTTTTATATTCACTAACAAATACGCTCTCATAGCTATTATTACACTCAAATTCATTCTAGAGTACTACTGACTCTATCTCTAATGAATAATACCCAACAGAACCATGGTTGTCGCTTAACCATAAGCTCTGATACCAACTGTAAAGACCCGTAAGTCCGTACTCCTTGAATAGACACTAATCTCCTTTGTTTAATTCAAGATGAACGAAAATACGAACCCCTAGGGGTTTTAAAAAGATTTTAAGAAAAGAAAAAGTAAGAAAGAAGAAGGTAGAAGAAGATAGAGATAGGGAAGAAGGAAATAGAAAATATTAAAATAGAAAGAAAAGAGAAGAGAAAGGAAACAGAAAAACAGAAGAAAATAGGACGGACAGAACACAACAAAATCTCACAATTCGCAGCGGAACAACATATAATAATAAATGAATAATCTTTAAACAAAGAACTATATCAGTTATTACATTACATCACATTTCATTACATCATATCATCAGAGTGTACAACAACAAATAGTGCAGCGGAAAAAGAAATACTATATAGTAGTAATACGCCATGCCATCCAGCTTGCCTCTAGCAACTCCAAAATATCCAGAATATCCTGATAAACCTTACTCTTGACTGCCCATGTGGAAATTGGTGGGCACCCAGAGTTTAGGAAGGAAAACAATAAACTCCAAGTCAGTCATGTGACTGGTGTGAGAACTCAAAACAGTTTATTTAACTTTAAAATCAAAAATAGAGGAATATTTTTAAATTCAATTCGCGATGCTTTTAAAAATGAGACTACCATAAGGCCTCCCGCACACACACACATGCAAACGCAGAATCGGAGGAGATTTCTCCTTATGATAGTCAAAGATGCTTGATACGCATTTAAAATAACATTTGATATTATTACTAGTGCATAGTGTAGAAGAAAAATTCATTTTGAAAGTAGAATATAAATCTTAGCCAACATACGACCATTATCGTATGCCTACTATAGCTACCATCCAAACAGTGGTGACCACCATAAGTAAATGGCAGGTTCTACAACTAAAACCGTACAAGTTTCGTATTGTTTCTTTGGATTTCCAACAAATGGTCAGGCCAAGGAACTTCCCATTGCCACATGAGAATGCCTCTGGAAAGACATCCCCGAGAACCAAACCGGAACTCTGCCAACACAAGGCCGGGTTACCCCTAACTGGGTAACTACTGACACGAGCACGCCATTCCCCGATCGTAAACGACCTTTCTCACGGGATCCCGAAAGCCAACAACCACAAAGTAATAAATTCGTAGTAACCACATAGGTTAAATATCTGGGCTCCATACCATGATACCACCTCTATCAAGAAGGAAATGTACATACCCTAAAGGGTGCTACCCCTCATAACCTTGCCGCATCTTTCCTGTTTTGACCATTTCCGGGGTGTGAGGTTCGACGAAGTCACGTCCACAAAAACATACTTTATACAAAAGCCATGCTTTGGGTCAACAAATGATCAACACAATGATCACTAAGATAGACGATCAAATAAACGATCCTATCACAATAATCAACACAATGATCATTTACAGCAACACTCAGCATGTCACATTACCAAATTGGGAATATATCGCTGATAACTTCAACTATATAACCTCTGAGCTCGTACGTCTCGGAGAAGGGTGTTAAGCTAAAAGAATAAATTCTTCGCCACCAACAGAAATATATTTGAAAGAAATCAGCTTTATATCTCAACTTGTAATGTCAGACACACAATCCATACAAGTCTGTTCCGGGATCGAACAAAACCGAAGGCACTTACAAAGAAGTCCTTGCAATCCGGATATTCACAATCCTGATCGGATTCACCATCACATATGGAGTCTCTATACCGTTGCAACTCAGTGCAGAGACAATCGACAGGTCATCCTATCGCTCTCGCAAATACCGGGTCTTCAACACCGATCTTCAATGCAATTCACAACGACGTATCACATATTCGGAATGGGTTATACGACCCCATGGTCTTTTCCCGGTTAACCCGAATAGTGAGCGCTTATTTAAAAATAAGTGTAGCATTCACATTCAAACAATTCACATCAATTACCCATTCAAAGGGAAATATTGATAGTCGGTTATTGAACTATCAATGGATATGCACACATCACCAGATTCCAAATAATTTTCCAAATTATTTATTTTCCAAAATATCTTCACTAGATATTAAATTTCAATACTTCAAAAATAAATCAATATTTATTTTTAAACAAATTCCACTTCCTTTATAAATCCCTTAGTGAATTTATATTCCAAAATATTCATGCATATACGATTTCAACTATCCATTTCAATTTATCTTCAAAAAGATAAATTTTAATTATTCACTTCATATTGGAAAACATTTCCATACTTATTAAATAAGTAATCCACAAATCTTTTATTTTCTACACTTGGAAAATATTCAATATACTTAAATCAAATTAAGTATATATTTCATTCTATTAAGGAAATCATTTACTTAAACATATTTATTTGGGTCAAAACGAATGTTGCGTAAAACATCGTTAGATCGTTTTAATTCTATTTCAAATATCACATTCAAAACAATTTCTTTAACATATTATTCACTATTCAAAAACATGAATATACTTCATTAACAATTTCATCCTTTTATTCATTTTATTTTAAAGTATTATTCACAGTCAAAAACTTGAATATAACTCCATAAATAAATCATAACAATTTACTTATCAAAATAATTCATTTGTGAATTTATAAAACAACGTTTATAAATTCCATTTCTATTTATTTATAAAAACTTCCTTTTTATAATTTCCATATTAACCTATTCCAGTTTATAACTAAATTATAAACTAAACGTTCATATTATAAGTTAAATACTTATAAAACGATTATTTTACAAAATCGTTCTCTTAAAGACTTTCTAATTTATAAATCTTATAACTTATAAGATCCATTTATTTAACCAATCTATTCTTCAAATATTTTCACCAAATTTATAAATCTTACTATTTATAAATTTCTTTTATAACTTCACAGTTTATAATTCCATAAATTTCATTCCTATAACTTCACCATTTAAATTCTATAAATTTCATTCTTTAATGAAATTCATTTTCACTTCATTCAAACACTTATAAAAACTCGTTTTATAATGTCAACATTTCAATTTATAAATATCCATTTATAAATCTCTAAATATAATTCAATTTATATTATTATTCTAAAACGTCTTTAATTTCCTTTATAATTTCACCATTTTGATTTATAAAATAATCAAATTTTATAAATCCTATATTCAAACTTTTAATAATATATTCAAAAATCCAATTTAAACTATTTTATAAAATCATTAATCCATATTTCTCAAAAATCAATCTTTTAACTATATTTCTCAAAAATCATAATTTTTATAACTTTAAAAATTATGACGTTTATTTATTTAAAATGAATCAATTCCAAAAATATAGTATATTTTCAAAAATCACTTTAAAATCATTTTAAAATTCCAAATTTGGTCCAATGATGCTACACACCAAGTAGTCAATCACGATTACAACGATATCATATATCAATATGAAAATCCATCAAATATCAAAATATCTGAAATCAAATAAAAACTGTTGAGGAATCCAGTTGGATCCCTCCAACCTGTTTTCCTGCATCCAAAAACATTAGCACAATACCAATTTCGCTCAGTACGAAATTATCGCGGTATATGTTCTTATTAAATATTATCCGCTTAATAACGGCGTAATAGGGTCTCATCCGCTAAACCAAAAAATGCGGGAAATCAATAACTCCAATATATACATATGCCAATATATATATATATTGCTATTATATATAATACCAATTTCACTGTTTATGAAATATTCGCGGCATATGTTTTTATTAAATAACATCCGCTTAATAACGGCGTATAATGTCTATTTTAACAATCAATAGATATTAATCAACATTCAAACATGTATTCAAATATTTTAAATCTAACTATTTAAAATAAAATCAAAACTGATTCGATTGAGTGAGAAGTTCTCACCTTGATTTTATTTCCGTTTTAGCGATTTATTTCGAATAAAATTAAACGGACATTTAATTTTACCCAAAATTCTCACTAACTCCAAACGACTCCAAACCAACTCCATCGCGTAGTGCTCGTCCATACGATTCCAACGCAACTGGTTTCGCGCGTTTTCGACCTCGTATCAAAAAGTTATGATATTATGAAGTTTGTACACGATTTAAATAAACAAATTTATAACTAACTTTAATAATTTTAAACCTATCCAATTTCTGGCCACAAGATCTTGCTTCCCCTCATCTCCACCGTCCATCTCTTCTTCCCTCTCCACGTTCCTCTACAGGCACCTCAAAATTTAGGCCGAACCCATAATGCAATTTAGGTTTTAATTATGCTTCGCCTACGCTCGACGATACTCGATCAAACTACAGCCATTGCGAAGCACTCGACGCAAGCTACCTCCACCAGGAAGAGCTCGAAGCTCAGCCATCACTGTAGCATAGAAACGCGTGCGCAACAGCCCAGGGACGCGGGCCTGTAGCTTCCTCCACACGACTCCGTTTCCGATCATAACCGTTGAATCTCTAGCTCTCATCGCCCTCTTCAATTCTCTAGTTGAACATTCCTGCTAATTCTTGATGGATTTGGAGATTTGGAGGGAGGAAGTTCATGAGTTTCTGGCCGTTCAGTTTCTAGGGCCGGCTAGGGTTTTATTAGGTTTTTTTTTGTTTTTTTTTTTATTTTCTAAATGAAGGGTAGGGGCTATTTATAAGGAATCGACGAACACTATTCATCCCGGAAATTCCGAACTCCGATTTACGCGCCAAAACTGACATTCCTAGGGTTTATCCCGCGTTCCGGACACAATGGAACAGGTTTCGGAAGCTAATTCGGAAGTATGTGCGAGTTATGGCTGTAAACGCTCAATTTGAATTAAACCGATTTAAGTCGATTTCTAGGCGTTTTAATTTGTACCGGACAAACGGTAAATCCAATTGACTTGAAATTTGAAACCTTACAATAATATCACATTACGGATCTGATGAAACTAGTTTCGTCGAAATCCGAGACTTTTTGAAAAATGGCTATTTTCACTCGCCAAATTTAAATTAAAAATAATTCGATGCGTTTTGAGCTGCCACGATCAAACGGTAACTCCGATTGACACGAAATTTGAAATCCGGTAATAACTAACTATTACGGATCCAATGGAACTAGTTTCGTTCAATTCTGAGACTGTTCAAAAATTGACTATTTTCACTAGTCGATTTAAATATTAAAATATTCAATTTTCGCAAATTAACTTTTAATTCGATTTTAAAAGTTCTAAAATATCATTCTAACTTCCATATGATAAAATAAAATTTTACAAATCATTTTCAATCATATTTAACTCAATTTTCAATTATTTTCATAACTTAACTTATTAAATTATCGATTTAATTATTCAATTAAATCCAATAATTCAAATAAAAATTTATTTGACTTATAAATTCACTTATTAATATTTAAAATTAATTAAATATTCATATTTTAATTTCTAAAAATTCTGGGTCGTTACAATCCGCTGCGATATGTGAGATTCTGTTATTGTTCTATTTTCTTCTTCTATCATCTTCTTCTTAAACCCTAACGGTTCGATTTTCCGGCATTCGACTGTGCGGCATTGAATATAGTGGACGTATCGATGTCGACTTTCGGGCGTCATAAAATTGGGTCGTTACAAATTATATATGTGTGTTTGCGCACGCATCTGTGTGTGTAGCTTATCGGGTTTTTTTTCTTGCATTAACGAGGGTGCTAAGGTCATACAAATAGCACTAGGGAGGAAGCGAGAGAGGCTAATCATTGGACGAGAGTTGAATTCCGGGGGAGATTCAATGGTTGATATCTATTGCGTCACCACTTACGTCATCTGTTTGCGTTCAAACCGATTTTCCATACCCCCTTTATGGGTTCATTAAAGTTTTATTTCACAATCTATGTTAAAGAACATCATCTTAATTATTTCACCAGACTAATTTTGGTGTATGATGAAGGTTTTCTTGCATTCTTTTTCAAAGACATTTCATATACAAAGGATGCTTCTAATCATATACGTTGGTTGATCTTTAGTAAGGTCGTGTTTATATATTTTCCAAAATAATGTAAAGATAATGGTTGTTAGATTGAAGAATCATAAGTATTACTATTATTCGTTTTTTCAGGTGAAAGATTGGATCATGCAGGTAACTACCCTTCACATGTAGCTTGGAGGATTGATGCATGGGAATAGATTCTTCCTGCAACGCTTGTGAATAAATGATGATAGCTTAGGAGCAAGTGAGACTGTAACTTTGGCTAGAACAAAGAGTAGGTATTTCAGATTCAGTGGAACACAATGATCCGGAGATCGTCTACAGGTTGTAGCTTCTGAGTGTAAGGTACCTATACAATTATGATGAATTTTGCTGCATTTGTATTACTTGACTTAGCATTGAGGGAGCAGATTATCTTCTTAACTATGCTTTCTTTGTGAATTGCTTTCATCCAACTTACTAATGTTTGATATTTACTACTGCTGATGCTCCTTCTTTAATATTTTTGGGGATTATGCCACTGCTTTCATTTATTTTTATATTCAGCACCCAACTCAATTAAACCTTTTTAATATGTTGATTTTAGGTGTTTCCTACATCTTACATACATGGCGAGTCAGAGGTTCATATTCATTTCAATAAATAGATAGTTCAACAAACATGTAACGGTAATTTCTTCTCTCTTCTATTTATTGAATCAAATCATGACTTATTTGTAATTACTAGAACCATTCATTGGATTAAGAAAATTATGGTGCAATTATTTTTCATGTGCCATATGTGCTCTAAAATTAGTAAAGGTTGTCTGATTTCTGTCCTACTAATAAGGCAATTGTTAACGTAAAAAATCAGACAATAACACCCCGGTGTAGATTGAAGTTGAGCGAGAGCACCACCCGTTAACACGGGAACAAAAAACAAGTAGAAAAGTCACAGAGAAAGCAAAAAAGACAACAGCTTTTATAGTGGTTCGGCTTAGGGTAAGCCTACGTCCACTTTAATTCTCTTTATTACTGAATTGATTACAACTTTACAACAATCTTCAATTACAATTCTGATGAGACAAACAACTAGAACTTTGATGCAGAAGAATTCTTTGAATCCATGTAGATTGCGTTAGATTTCCTCTCGAAGTTAGTTGAGATGCCTTTCGTATTTGAAGTGTTGAGTGAGTCGAGAATTCAGCAGAGTATCGGCGCTTAAAGAGATCGGCCAAAAAAGTCCTTTTCATGTTTGAGGTAGGTTGGTATTTATAGGAAAATTCTCCCCTTAGGTCGTAAGTCGTGACCGACCTATGGTAGGTCGTGGCCGACTCATCTGGCCAAAACCACCTGGTTTCACATAGGTTTACTTGTATAAGTCCCAGGTCGCCCCCGAGTCAACACAACCTTGTCTCAGTAATACGGCATCGGGCTTACATTTAGTAGCTTTAGGTCGTGGACGACTCAAGCTAGGTCGTGAGTCGTGAACGAGTTAACTGGCAAGTCGCAAGTCACGGCTTAACTGGTAAGTCCTGGATCATGTACGAGTTAAGAGGCCACTTTGCCAAGTTGCTGCATTGAACTTGCCTTCCTTTGCTTGGGTCGTGAACGACTTAACGTAGGTCATAGGTCGGTTGCGACTTAGGTCGGTAGCTATCTTAGGTTGGTAGCTATCTTAGGTCGGCAACCTTGTTAAAGAATTAGGTCGGTAACCTTGTTAAAGTATTAGGTCGGCATCCTTGTTAAAGCATTAGGTCGGTAACCTTGTTAAAGTATTAGGTCGGCAAGTGTTCAGCCTGTTAGGTCGGTATCCTTTTTAGGCCTTAGGTCGGCATCCTTCTTAGCCTGTTAGGTCGGTATCCTTTCAAGTCGCTGAGTCAAAACCGGGGCGGAGTTAACAATTGCCCCTCGAGGTATACGCCTACTGGTTAGGTCGTGTGCTTCGATATCCTCTAACTCGTTCCTCTCTAAGTCGGTAGGTCGTACGCGACCTAACAGTTAGGTCGTATGTGCCGGTTCAGATCCCTCCACTGCAAGGTATAAGTCACATCTTCTTCTTCCTTCTCATTACCTACTCCCTTGATTCTGCCATTAAAAACTTTCCTGAGCTCCAAAAGGCGATTTCACTCCAATCAATTACTGACAACCTTTGCTACTCATTGCGTAAGTGATTCTGCTCTTCTCTTGATCCCTTATTGTCATCGATTCACGAATTCCATTCAAACCAAACCCACCCCTTGCGCACTGCTTCACTGCGAATCTCATTACACCTGTAGTTTGTGAGCCCGAGTTAGCTTGGTTTTGGCTTTAAGTGATCGATGAGATGATGAAGATGGTTTATTGCTTCTGGCTAGTTGATTTTGATTTGTGTTAGGATTGCAAAGTGTTGAACTTGTAGTGGTTTCGAACTGGTTTATTGGATGATCCGATATCACGAATGAAACAGCATGAATGGAATGAGGGTTTTTTGTGGATGGAGTGGCTAACGGGTTAACGGGTTGAGTGGAGTGAGATACTGACTTGGACGCGACCCAGTGATTTTGGGTGACCTAACCTTTGGCCGACCTAATCCTTAAATCGTGGTCGAGTTAACCCTTGGGGGGAAAACTGCCGAGCTAATCTTCTGCCGATCCAACCCTTAAACCGTGGCCGAGTTAACCCTTAAACTGTGTCCGAGTTAACCCTTGGGGAATTTCACACCACTTTTTTTGAACCGGAGCCTTCCTCCTTACTACTCCTCATGACTTAAAGAACCACAGATTTAAGGAATTGGAAACTTTAATCTTAACTCGCGAGAGATTCCTTGAGTTGCAGCCGAGTTAACACTTGGATGCCCAACTTGAATTCTCACTTAAAAGCATAGTTCCAATTTGAATTCTTAACTTGATCTATTGTACTGAACTGCTTAAATCCTGGATTGTTTCAACTTTGCTGCCTTATTTCGCAGACCACATTAACTCATAGGCTAACAACCTTCTGAAAACAACAATCACAAAAAACCAAGGCGAATATACTGCCATTGACTTCCCACATCAAATCACAGATTAGTCGACATAAAGTAATCAACTTAAACACATTGTATGAAATGCTGTGAACCAATCAACTAAAGTGAAGTATTAATGCAAAGCATCGCTAACTTGAACTGATTTGTTTGCATCAACACTACTCTTGCATATTAAAACAACGTACCCTGTACTTTATAACTGACAAATACTTGCTAGTTTTTATTCCAGTTACATTTGCTTATTGCTTGATTGATTTTACACAACACTCCACACACTTTAGGAAACGTGCACCTTCAAGTTTGAATATCCAGTTGTTTGTGTAGAATGACTTCCCATCAAGAAGAAGAAGGGGTAGCTCAAGCTGAAGAGACCTTTCCGATAGCTATTCCCGTAGAGAACCCTCCAGAGAGAACTTCGACTATCCTAACTCCGAGAGCGTTTATTCAGCTACGTACTCAATTTGGTTTTGCTGAAAATGATGCCATACTTCCCAGGCCAAATGATACTGCAGACAGTCCTCCCCATGGTTTCGTCGCAGTCAATCTCAAATGTGCTTAAGCGGGGCGATTCCTCCCTTTAACAACTTCTTTCGAACCCTTCTCCTTCGGTTGACAATCTCTCCATTCCAACTTCATCCTAATGAATACGCCATCTTGATGGGGTTGTGTGTTTTGTTTAGGAGAACTCTTGATCGCTTGCCAAGTTTTGAAGAAATTCGCTACTTATGCTCGTTTGCAAAGATTAAAGACCATCCTTCCCTCATTATTGTGAGAAGTGCTAGGAACCGTAAGCTTATTTCTGATCTTACCGAAAGTGTTCATGGAATTTTGAACCAGTTTTTCTTTGCTCGCTGCCCCCAAGGTTTTATGCCATCTGGAGAGTAGGAAGTAAGATTACGTGTTTCTATTTTCTCCATTTTCAAACTTTTCGAGATCTGAATTACCAATTGCTAATTTCATTCTTTTCTCTTTTCAGCACTTCCTCTCCCTTCTAGAGATCCAAGCCATAAGCAATTTTTGAAAGACTGACTGCCGTTGCCGCGGAAGAGAGAAGTATAAAATTTTTGTTGAGGGATGAACTTTTGCATCAGTACAGGCTTTTACACATTTCTCATTCTATACATCCCCATGAGGTCCCAGACTCCCCGGCTAAAGCATTAGATGCCTCGGTTTCTTCTGATGCACCCATACCAAAAGAACCTGCTCCTGAGACTTCTCTGGTGAAGTGCTCTACTATTGTCGATGTTGCGGGGTCGTCTGGCAAATCTGCACTTGCCCCAGTCATTGAGGAAGAAGAGCCTCAAGGATCTCCCCAACGTTCACAGAAGTCTGGCGAAGAAGTCGGGAAAACAAGCCATGTCAGGTAGAGCGGGGACGACACTTTCGAAGGGTTGAGCGACCTCTTTGCCACCTCACAGGAGATCTTTAAAGACGACCCTGTCACTACTAGGGTTTCTTCTTCGGTAGTGGAAGCGACTTCTTCTTTGCAACAAGCTCCGTCGACCCAAGTGTTGACGTTAACTACTACCCCCACGATTACTCCGCAATCAAAGAGTGGTTTGTAGTTTGATGCGCGTAGTTTGCACATCACACACACTTAGAATCTTTCGGCACTTTTATACTCCTAACTCTTTGTACTTTGAAGATTCTAAAGTTATGCTTCTTTTCTCTGAAGACTTTTAAGACTTGTTTTTTTTTATTTCAGATTCTCCGATGGGACGCAGCGGCTCTTACTATGACGACTTTCAGCGCTACGGGAGGCGTAGTCAATATGATTATAGGCGCTACCTTCCCGTTTACAAAGAAACCGATGAAGAGAGAGCCGCTCGAAAGGCTCAGGAGAGAAGGGCTCAAGAAGAGCGTTATGAGAGAAAAGAAAGGGAGGAGCACCATGATTCTTCCCAGAGAGGTGACGATTCTCACAAGAGAAAGTCGCATGATGATCGGGGAAAAAGCCATATAGTTGAGGATCCAAGCAAGCGTGCCCGGCACGGTGAGAAGCATGCATCTACAACTCCTAAAAAGGCCACTGCCCCCGTTTCACTCGACATCCCTTCTGTCTCTCCTGCTCTCGGGAAGACAGACATTCAGGCAATAGTTAATAGGCCTAAATTTCAAATTGGACCAGGCCTAGCCACTTTGCAAAGCCGGTTTCCTCAATGGTGCTTGAAGGGAGTCCGCTTCGATCTCGATTTGGTTCCAATTGACAAGCCCGCCATGCTGCGAAATCTCGATGCCATTAGGCTTGATATTGAAAGAATGTCGAACTAGCAAAAGCTTGTTGACGAGCTTCGAAGGGTAAACCGTACGAATTTCGAGGCCATGCTTACTATGGAAAATGACAAAGCTGAATGAAAAAAGGTTCTTGAGCATCACGATACTGAGATGAGGAGCATTACTACTTATAATGAAGAGCTTGAAGCGAAGGTCGAGAAACTTAAAGAAGAACTCGCCACTTCTTCTACTTCTTACACTCAAAAAGAAGAGGTGCTTCAGAAACAAGTGAGAGATGCCCATGCCGGCCAAAAAGACGCCGAAGACAGGCTCGAAGTGCAAAAAAGAATCAATGAGGGCTATATTGCTGATATTGCAGAGCTTCGGAAGAAAACCAGCTCCCAAGAGGCGGAGATTCAAATGCTAAAGCTTCAACTCTCCAAAGCTGAAAGAGAGCGTGATGAGGCCGTTGCCGGTAAAACTGCAGCTGAAGAATCTCATGAGGCAACGAAGACCAGCATCAGCTCGACATTATTTGACTTCTACCTGCATAGCGTCTTGGGGCGCGGTAGCCTCGCCTTCCTAGGTCCCAAATATGAAGTTACTCTGGCTGAAGTGTGGGAGGCCGCACTTGACATGCTTGGCAGTAAAGGTGCTGGCTATGCCGAATCAGCTCTTGAGGAGCATTACTTGGATGACGACGCTCGCGCCGCTCTCGCCAAGGGAAAAGAACAACTTGCAAAATTAAGAGCTGAGATGGCCAAAGGGGAACGTTTAGGAAAAACTACTTCAACTATTCCAGTCCAGCCTTCACCTTCGGCCGAAATCGACATTGTCGGCTCCAGTTCTCATTCTCCATCCCTGGTTAAAGTTACAACTGAGATCACAAGTGCATAGGGTGGAGATGAAGGCGAAGAGAGCACCGAAGCGCAGGCTTATGAGGTTGATATCAGGAAGCCGACTTCTCCAGGTAACTCTACTGTTAATCTTGTCCAAGTAGACTGCTCATTTGCTTCTTATGAGTTCGATGAGCTTCTCGACTATTTCCTGAACTTCAATGAGCCATTATCTCCTCTCTTTACTGACTTTAACTTCTTTTCTTCTGTAGAGAAAGTGTCGAGCATCGTTTAGACTCCTCCTCCTTCAATTATTCCTTCTCCGCCTCTCCAGGCCACTCCTCCATCCGCCTCTTAACCCGGGTCGCAAGAGGAGCAAATAGAGGCTCTTCATGGCTTAGATGATCCTATTGCTTCTCAAGAACTCGGGGGAGAAGGGCTTGGAGAAGGAAATGAGTCTCCGGAGCGAACCACTTTTGATAACATAAAATTATCTGCTCTTGTTACTCCGGGAAGTGAGTCTTCTTCAAGGAGAAGGAGGAAACGTGTCACTTCCAAGAAGAGAAGGAAAGACATTCTTGTTTATGAAGAGGAAATGAAAGTCGATCCGGCAGTAACCTTCTCTCCTTCATCCCCGACTCTCCCAAGCCGTCCTGAAAAGCTGCCTATTAGGTCAGGTGAAGGCTCTAAGGGTGGTGGCAGGAAGAAGTAAGGGGTCCTGCTTCGATTTATTTTTACTTATTGCTTTTTACATGTACTAGCCGGAGATTGTGCGGGTACCGGCCTGCGCTTTTCTTTTTCCTTTTATTTTGAAACCTGTACCTGTACAAAATTTTGATAGCATTGAATAAAATGATTCTTTTTGTTTGTACAAACTTCTGTCCGTATTTGAGAATGCATTTACTATTCATTTTTGTACAAGTTTCTTTATGTGAAATTGCAGTGAGCTTGTGGTATGTTGTTTGAGCGTAATTTTTACCAATGTGGCTATACCATGTTGCCCCTATACCATAAGCTCGTTGCGATATTTTATACTTTGAGGGGACTTGTACTCTTATTTTCTAGAGAACAATTATTCCATATTTTAAGGAATATCATTCTGCTAAAAATAGAGTACAACTCGCTTCGTATGAGTTTCTACGCTTCAACCTTCGAAGATATCACTTTTCCTTTTGTGCATACACACATTTTTACAAAGAGAATTCTCCTATGCGGTAAAGCGGGCCTCTGAAGGGCACTTTAACTTCTTTTTGAGGAAGAGTATTTTCAAGAATAGAAGAACCAGTATTCCTTTGAAAGCTAAAGTGTGCCTTTGAAGAGGGCTTCTCTTTTTTTTTATTATTGCGCCTCAGTGGAGGGCTTTTTGATCTTTGCTTTGCATTTCTGACGAAATGCTTCTTTGAAAAGTTGTACCTCTGAGGAGAGCTTTTTCACGTTTCAAAACTTGGAAGTTTTATTTCAATCTCGGTGAAACGTGTGCCTCCGAAGAGTTGTGCCTTCGAGGAGGGCTTTTCACGTTTCAATACTTGGAAGTTTTATTTCAATCTTGGTGAAACGTGTGCCTCCGAAGAGGTCTTTCTGTTTGATTGCACCTCTGGGAAGAGGTTTTTCTGTTTGATTGTGCCCCTGGGAAGGGGTCTTTCTGTTTGATTGTGCCCCTGGGAAGGGGTCTTTTTTGTGTGATTGTGCCTCTGGGAAGAGGTCCTTTGTTTCTGCCCCTTGGGAGAGGCTTTTATTTTTCCCTGTTCGCTGGGAAGCGGGCCTCCGAAGAGGGCTTTTCACATTTCATCTCATGGGAGTGTATCACCGATCACGGTGAAATGTATGCCTCTGAGTAGGGCTTTTGCCTGGAAGTTTGAAGTTTCTTTCTCTCGGTTGGACGGATTCACGGGAGTGTATCGACCGATCAGTCCGCAACTTTGTATCGAGAAAGATCTCTCTTTTTCTGGTTTAGCCCGCTCGAGGTCTTTTAGCATTTCAACTGTGGTGAAATGGGCCTTCGAAGAGGGCTTTTCACGTTTCAACACTTGAAAGTTTTATTTCAATCTCGGTGAAACGTGTGCCTCTGAGTAGGGCTTTTGCCTGGAAGTTTGGAGTTTCTTTCTCTCGGTTGGACGGATTCACGGGAGTGTATCGACCGATCAGTCCGCAACTTTGTATCGAGAAAGATCTCTCTTTTTCTGGTTAAGCCCGCTCGAGGTCTTTATCCTCCGAAGAGTTGTGCCTCTGAAGAGGGCTTGTGCCTCCGAAGAGGTCTTTTGTTGTTTGATGCTTGCTCGCCCATGTCTCTTTGCCATCTATTCATGTTGGCGATCCCCTTTGTCTTTTGCAAGTGTCATCCCTTTTTAGTTGCCAATAATTTCCCTTATCCCATTGAAATATACTTCATAGTTAAGCGATATGGTGGTGGTAGACACAGGCTATTTAACTGGTTGTTTGTTTGTACAAACATTTGCAGTTAGTTAGAAATGGTCCACTTTCATCCACATCGCTAACTTTTGTTCGAAGCACTTCTTTTGTAGAATTTGAGTATGGAAATTTTGAATGGTTTAGCATTTGCTTGTTGGGTGATATCGGAGATCGCTTGGTCTTGCGATGGGTAGGCTTTGTTTTAATGGCCTGCATTATTAAATCGACATTTTAGTAACACAGTTAACGTATTTTATATGTCGAAATAAAACAAAGCAGTTTATAATAGTAGAGAACACAAGATTTATAGTGGTTCGGCCAAAAACTGGGCCTACATCCACTTTATAGCTTTTCATTATTCACTTGCTTTACAATTTCTTTCAATACAAGAATCATATATTCATAATTCTTTTGCAACATTTCAGCAAAGCTTTTAAGTAAAATATGGACGCAAATGATTGCTGTTCCAAGCTCTTGGGATTGGTTCTCCTTCGACAGTTGTGAGTTTGAATGTGCCATCAAGAAGTTTTGCGCCAATAACATATGGCCCTTCCCATTTTAGCCCAAACACGCCTATGGCTGTCATAATTCTCTTCAGGATTAAGTCCCTAACTTCAAAGCTGCGCTGACGAACTTTGGAATTGAAGTGCCTGGCTATTCTTTGTTGGTGAGCTGCAGTTCTAAGTCTAGCCTCTTCTCTTCTTTCACCGAGGAGGTCAAGTGCTTCCAATTGCAATTTTTCATTCTCATTTTGATCAAAATGGATCCTTCTGTGTGAGGGGACTTCAGTTTCCACTGGAATCATCGCTTCCGATCCGTATGCCAATGAAAATGGAGTATGCCCAGTCGCAGTTTTGTGAGTGGTTCTGTATGCCCATAGTGCAAGCAGTAACTTATCGACCCAACCACCTTTTGCTTTTTCCAGCTGCTTTTTGATGGTTGATTTGATGATTTTATTTACTGCTTCCACTTGCCCGTTTGCCTGCGGATGTGCCACTGCTGAGAAGCTTTTTCGGATCTTGAATCGTTTGCATAAATCTTGGAACTCTTCACTTTCAAACTGAGTACCATTGTCTGTGATTATCTTCTGAGGCACACCATAACTGCAAATGATATTTTTAGTCACAAAACTTATCATTTTCTTAGAGGTAATAGTAGCCAATGGTTCGGCTTCAGCCCATTTAGTGAAGTAATCAATAGCAACGATAGCATATTTAATTCCCGATTTGGCAGTCGGCAAAGGCCCAATGAGATCTATTCCCCAGATGGCAAACGACCATGGACTGACCATTTGTGTTAGCTCAGTGGAAGGTGCCCTAGGAATTTTAGCGAATCTTTGGCATTTATCACACTTTCGGGAATAGTCAGCAGCATCTTGATTAATTTCTGGCCAAAAGTATCCATAACGGAGGATTTTCTTTGCTAAAGTTTGACCACCTGTATGATCCCCACATTCCCCTTCGTGTACTTCAGTCAAAATTATCTTAGCTTCTTCCTTTGTCACACATCGGAGTAATGGCATTGAAAATCCTCGTCTGTACAAACGACCATCTTGAACTATATATCTGGAGGCTTTCCTCATCAGCTTCTGTCGTTCTTTTGAACTTTTTGGCAAAGAACCATTGAGCAAATATTCAAGTATCGGAGTCATCCTTGATTTTTGTTCTTGGGATACATTCATAATCCAATCAACATCAATTTCATCTGTGCTTGGAGCTGACAAGACTTCGACGGGAACTAATCCCAATAGTTGAGCTTCACTAGTACTCGAATACTTTGCAAGAGAATCCGCCTTCATGTTCTCTTATCGAGGTATATGGTTTATTGAATAACGGTCAAAATTTTGAAGAAGCTCCCAGGCATTTGATAAATAGGCGAGTAGATTCCCTCCTTTAGCTTGAAATTCCTTCCTGACTTGGCAAACAATAAGTTGAGAATCACTGAAGATCTGCAATGCCTTGATGTTTAGTTCTTTAGCGATCCTTAAACCAGCGATGAGAGCTTCATATTCAGCTTCATTGTTTGTCGAAGGGAATTCTAGTCTTAGCGCATAACATAGAGATTGCCCTTCTGGGGTTTCAAGGACAACCCCTGCTCCGGAACAGTAATCATTCCTTGTGCCATCGACATACAATTTCCATTGGATTGGGACGCTATCAGTGACTTCTTCCTCACTATCACCCTTATCCGTACATTCTGCGATGAAATCTGCCAAAGCTTGTCCATTGATTGCTTTTCGGGGATGGTAAGTGATATCATATTGGCTGAGTTCAATATTCCATTTCAAAAGACGGCCCGAAGTCTCAGGACGGAATATGACTTGCTTTAGAGTTTGATCAGTGAGGACTTTGATGGGATGAGCTTGGAAATATGGCCTCAATTTTCTTGATGCGATCAACAAACAATAGGCGAGCTTCTCTAATCTTGAATAGTTCATCTCTGCCCCAGTGAATCTTTTGCTGATATAATAGATTGGGCATTGAACCCTTGCGTCTTCTCGTACCAACACTGCACTAAGAGCATGAGGTGAAATTGCCAAATATATGAAAAGATCTTCCCCATTGTCAGGCTTTGAAAGTATCGGAGGTACTTCCATATGACGAACCAACTCATCAAATGCTTTCTGACATTCAGGAGTCCACTCAAAGTTTTTCCTTCCTTTCTTCAGAGCATCAAAGAATGGAATGCATTTGTCAGTAGCTTTGGAAATGAACCGACTCAATGCAGCAACCTTTCCATTGAGACTTTGCAATTCCTTCTTCGTTCTAGGAGCCTTGACCTCTCTCAGGGCAGTGATCTGAACTGGATTAGCTTCAATGCCCCTATCTCACAATGAAACCCAAAAACTTTCTGGACTCCACTCCAAATGAACATTTCAAGGGATTAAGCTTCATTCTGTACTTTCGGAGTATTGCGAACATCTCTGCCAAGTGATCCATGTGGTCCACTGCTTTCTTAGACTTCACTAGCATATCATCAACATAAACTTCCATTGTCTTGCCAATTTGTGGTTTAAACATGGCATTAACAAGCCTTTGGTAAGTTTCCCCTGCATTCTTGAGTCCGAAAGGCATGACCTTGTAGCAGTAGAGTCCAACATCGGTGATGAAGCTTGTATCCTCTTGATCTGGCTCATGCATCACAATCTGGTTATATCCGGAGTATGTATCCATAAAAGTTAACAATTCATGCCCTGCCATCCCATCCACCAACTGATCGATCCTGGGTAGCGGGAAACAGTCTTTGGGGGCAGGCTTTGTTCAAACCTGAAAAATCAACGCATACTCTCCACTTTCCGTTAGCCTTTTTCACCAGCACTGGATTTGATACCCAATTTGGATAAGTAGATTCTCTGATGAAACCGTTCTCCATGAGCCGATCCACTTCTTCCTTTAACGCTGCCATTCTCTCAGGACCCTAGGTTCTTCTCTTCTGTTTGACTGGTGTAAACTTTGGATCAATGTTCAGAGTGTGTACTGCAATCTCTGGGGATATTCCACACATGTCAGCATGAGTCCAAGCGAATACATCCAAATTAGCCTTCAAAAATGAAATCAGAACATTCTGAACTGTTGTGTTGAGTTGTGAACCCACATTAAGCACTTTGTTTGGGTCCTTTGGGTCAACGGGCAACGGCACTGTTACCTCTACCGGTACTACCCTATTCTCCCCTGCACTAGCTTTCCTTGGATCCATCTCTCTTCGTGCGCCACCACATTCGCCAGTGCAGGGTCCATCCTGTAATTGCTACAAGGTTGGTTCCTTGGTGCGGACTGGAGCCGCCACACCTTTTCCCATTTCTCTTCTCCTTGATTCACGCAGCTCTGCAAAGTAACATTCTCGCCCCGCATCTTGATCTCCCTTAATCACAGCAACTCCGTTATCTGTGGGGAATTTTAGAGTCAGACACCATGGGGCAAGAACAGCTTTGAACGCAGCAAGAGTTGGTCGGCCTAAAAAGGCATTGTAGGCAGAGAATTCTTCAACAATTATAAAGGTTTGCTTTCGAGCCACCTTCCTCAATCCCTTTCCAAGTTCTACAAACAAATCTATGGTCCCAATCGGCTTTTTGGGTTCTCCAGCAAACCCAACAATCTTAAGTGATGAAGCTTGAACATCAGCCATTGGAATTTTCATTTGATCAAAGGTCTTCTTGAAGAGGATGTTGCATGAAGCTCCACAATCAACTAGAACTCTTCTCACAGTTGCCGGCCCAATACCAGCGGATATGACCAAAGGATCTATGGTCGGAGCCTCGATACCCAAAGAATCCCTGGCACTAAATACAATATCATCTGTTGAAGTCTTTTGTTGCTTTAAAGGCGCATCATTCTCTAAAACAAAAAAATTCTCTTCAGCTAGTACATGCCTTAAGGCTCGGGCATACCTTTCCATCTCTCCCCATCTTTTGCCTGCTGGGTGTGGTCCTCCAGTTATTATATTGATAATAGGTCTTTCCGATTCATGCTCTACGGCCTTCTCACTTGAGGCAGGATGGTGAGCGGGAACTTGTTGTCCTTGAGTTGACGAAGTTGGGGCATTTCTGTTCCTTTTCACATACTGCTGGAGTTTGTTCTCTTTCAAAAGTTGTTCAATTACCTCTTTCAACTGACGGCATTCGTTGGTGTCATGGCCGGGTTGGTTGTGGAACCGGCAGAACCTTCCACTTTTTTCCGTCTTAATCCCAACTCTCATTTTAAGTGGTGTCGGATAATTGACATCATCCTTGGTTGCATAGAAGATGTTCTCAGGGGTATCAGTTAAGGGTGTGAAATTGAAAGAACAGCCTTTCTTAGCATCTCCTTGTTTTTTTCACCATCATTTCCCCTTTTCTGAGTGTTAGGTTCTTTCTTGTTCGAAGGGGCACCATTGTTCCCGGCTTTTGCTGATACCACTTTAGCCGGTGTTTGGAGGCTTTCCAAGTGCATGAATTCATCCGCTTTCTTGTAGAATTTATCAAGCGAGTTTGGTTCTTTCATTTTCAACCATTTTCCAAATTCACTCGATTTGTCAATCACCCTCATCAAGTATGTCAGGACCATGCGTGGCTCAGCATTATCTACCTCAGCCAATGCTATGTTAAAGCGATTTAAAAATGATCTGATTGATTCTCCCGGATTTTTCTCTAGACTTGACAGTGACATTATATCCTTTGCTTTAGAAGCATACAATCGAAATTGCTCCTTGAATTTTCTGGTCAAATCGGAGAATTGATCAATGGACCTGACTGGCAGCTTTGTAAACCACAATAGAGCCACACTCTCGAGATATACCGGGAAATATCGACATTTAATTTCATCAGACGCCCTGGCACCAGTCATATGCCAGTCGTACTTATACAAAAACTCGTTATGATCACTCGTCCCCTTGTAAGCCGGAATAGTAGGGGGAACGAATTTCCTTGGGAACTCGGCCTTCAAGATCTTTTCAGTAAATGGAGTTTTGCTTGGAGCAAAACCCCACTCTTTCTGATCTTCATCTCTTCGCATATTTTCCTTCATGATTTGACGAACCATACCCGAAAAATACTCTTCATCATTTAGAGGCTCTGGAGGGCACACATCAGCCACTCTCTCTGAATTCTGCCTTGACAATCGTTCACGGAGGGTTGGCTGCGGCCCTGATCCTCCCGCTTGAGGAGGAGTCCTTTCTACAGGGTCTGCGGCTCTTTGAGAAATGTTCCCTTCAACATCCTGAACTCCCACAGTAGGGTTCCCATCATTATTAACCGGTTGACGATTTTCCCCAAGCAGATCATTCAACTTACTCAAGATCAGGGCATTCTGGGCATTCTGGGCTTCCAACTGCGCATTCTGAGCATTCAATTGTTGATTCAGCCCCAAAACTATGGCGTCCAATTCTGCTCGCGTAACTCCAACAGTTGGAGCTTCTTGACTTGAAGGAGGAGAGGTAGCAGTATTCTCTTGAACATTATCGGATCTTACAGAACTTCGTTTTCTCCCAGGAGCCATTATTTCCAATAAACTTCTGGTTTTAAAAGAAATCCTTTCAACAATCCTTCATGGAGCAATAGTGGAAGTTTCCTGAGTTGGATTCTCAGTGAAGGCACCAAAAATGTTAACGTAAAAAATCAGACGCTACCACGCCGGTGTAGATTGAAGTTGACCGAAAGCACCACCCGTGAACACGGGAACTAAAAACAAGTTGAAAAGTCACAGAGAAAGCAAAAAAGACAACAGATTTTATAGTGGTTCGGCTTAGGGTAAGCCTACGTCCACTTTAATTCTCTTTATTACTGAATTGATTACAACTTTACAACAATCTTCAATTACAATTATGATGAGACAAACAACTAGAACTTTGATGCAGAAGAATTATTTGAATCCATGTAGATTGCGTTAGATTTCCTCTCGAAGTTAGTTGAGATGCCTTTCGTACTTGAAGTGTTGAGTGAGTCGAGAATTCAGCAGTGTATCGGCGCTTAAAGAGATCGGCCAAAAAAGTCCTTTTCATGTTTGAGGTAGGTTGGTATTTATAGGAAAATTCTCCCCTTAGGTCGTAAGTCGTGACCGATCTATGGTAGGTCGTGGCCGACTCATCTGGCCAAAACCCCCTGGTTTCACATAGGTTTACTTGTATAAGTCCCAGGTCGCCCCCAAGTCAACACAACCTTGTCTCAGTAATAGGGCATCGGGCTTACATTTAGTAGCTTTAGGTCGTGGACAACTCAAGCTAGGTCATGAGTCGTGAACGAGTTAACTGGAAAATCGCAAGTCACGGCTTAACTGGTAAGTCCTGGATCATGTGCAAGTTAAGAGGCCACTGTGCCAAGTTGCTGCATTGAACTTGCCTTCCTTTGCTTGTTCGTGAACGACTTAACATAGGTCATAGGTCGGTAGCTATCTTAGGTCGGTAGCTATCTTAGGTCGGTAGCTATCTTAGGTCGGCAACTTGTTAAAGAATTAGGTCGGTAACCTTGTTAAAGTATTAGGTCGGCATCCTTATTAAAGCATTAGGTCGGTAACCTTGTTAAAGTATTAGGTCGGCAACTGTTCAGCCTGTTAGGTCGGTATCCTTTTTAGGCCTTAGGTCGGCATCCTTCTTAGCCTGTTAGGTCGGTATCCTTTCAAGTCGCTGAGCCAAAATCGGGGCGGAGTTAACAGCAATGTTAATAAATTCTTGATTTTAAAATCATATTAGTATTTATCCACCATTATACTCAATAAAATATGGGAACAAAACTAAAGTTTTGTAATGAACAGTTCATTATGAACTATACAACTAAAGTACATTCATTCCTACATCACACGTTCAACTAAAAAACCTATCAATTTACGAATGTGTATGCATGGATTTTCCTTTAGTTTGTGTGTGCTTGTGTGATATAATTTTCGCACATACGCATATCATTTTCAACACTTTATCACTAACCAATCTTTGTAGTAAATTTTCTTTGATAATTTTAATTTCTATTTGCGGAAGTTGTAAATAATCTTGTTAAACATATTATTTTAAATTCATGAAAATTTATAACTTTTTTTTTAATTTACAACCAATCGGTTGGTTTTTCCAATGGTGTGCTGTTTCAATAGCCAAACTGACCATTAGGGAGGCTTGCCTAATGCAATAGAGCCGAATAAAACTCTCTAAAGATCATTTTATTAGGATACACAATATAATTTCCCCATGAGAATCTCTTCATAACTCGTCAACCTCTACAACTTCGATTCTACCTCCCCAAGCAAGTCTCAACTCATTTTCCACTGGAAAATATCTATTCTTCCTAAAATATCTATTTTCTTCTACTTATTTCAACTCGTTTCCCAAAATAACCATGTATAAACTCGAAACCTTAACTCATCTTTCCTAACCAACAGCAATTTGACAGCACGGCATCCTTTCAATCACTAACGCCGCTTGTACCGGCATCTCCATCGCCAAAGCCATCTACAGATCAACCCTAAATTTTTACTCCACTAATCCGTTATAAAAGGTATTTAATGTTTCTATTTAGTTTTTTGACATTATTATTGATTGATTTTGATTGTAGTATATTTTACTTTTTGTGACAGGGCATCGAAATATTAATTTTCACTGTCGATTTTAATTTTGTTGCAAAAACAATGGGTCCACAATGGTTCATTTTAATCTAAATATCTGGTTAAAATATTTTTCTAAATAGTCATTCTGATAGAAACTGTGAAATAGTTCGAATTTGATATGCACATTAAGTTATTAGTCTCCCACAACCTAATGCTTATATGTTTCTCATTTGAATTTGGATAGTTTATACTTTTTCATTCTATTTTATTACTCCAAAATATTAAAATGAATGTTTTATGTGATTTGAGAATTATTGGCATTGATTATTTACATTTTGGTGATGTAGAAAAACATATATGGTAAGAACCATTGGATTTGCAACCTAATGCTTACACAATATGTTTCTCATATGAATTTGGATAAATTGTATTTTTCATTCTATTACTCCAAAATACTAAAATGAATGTTTTGTGTGACTTGAATACGTATTTAACATTGATCATTTGAATTCTGGTAATGTAGAAAAGGATATATGGTAAGAACCATTGTATTTTCAATAAACATACATGGGGATTTTATGTATTCGTATCACGTGCAAATTTGAGCACACAAGTTTTGACAATGAAACTGAAAAACAAACAGGGTAGCGTTCTTATTGTTAAAATTTTGACCATTGTAAAACCATAATTACATCATTCATCTTATACCCAGAATTTCTTTTCTGTGATATGTACTGTAAATCATCTTAGATTTGAATCTATAAGGTTCATTTGTTTGCTCATCTTTTAGTTCTAAGGTGTTTATATATATATATATATATATATGTATGTATGTATGTATCTTATTTTTTAACCTGAATTGGACTCATTAGTAGATAACTGTCGTATGTTTACGTGTTAATTGATAGTACACAATGAAAAAGTATTAAGATGTTTTTTCAACTTCTGAAAACCTTTTATAATTAAAGGAACCTGCTAAATTGTATGATTTTCCGAATAGAGTCCGTGCTTCATGTGATGCCTGCATCAATCAGTTAAACATTTGAATCTTAGAATAATATATATTTTTTATGTATAAACCTCAACGGTTGGGTTTGAAAAGGAATCCAAGATCAATCCCTTCTATAACTATGTTATCATGAGGTACGCTTCGTACTCCATTATATTTTGATCACTTGGCATGTCCGTACTCTATGTGATTTATTTTGTATAACGTTATTTGTAGAAATACGGTACTTTATTATTCACACAAAAATAAAAGTTTGAATGCAAATGAAACACCAACCCCAAATAGGAAAAACACTTAAAAACATACTACTAGAAAACAAAATTTGCTGCTATAGGGCCGTAGGGTATGTATTCATGCCTCATGAATTAATACGCATCAATAACTAAGAGGTTCCTAATAAACTACACTTTAATGATAAAATACTTAAAAAGGAGAATGTTGTAGAACCCTAGAATGGCAATCCGTTGGTTCTACTTGGAATTTCTTTGCTTCCTCATCAGATATGTGCTCTTTTTCTTCAATTTCACATATGGAGGCCTGAAAGTGGTGTTTATCGGCGGCGAGTTCATGTTTGACATACAAATTCCTTCAAAAGCTCCAAGGATAAGATCTCTTTTACTCCATTCCTTACTAAACTTGCGTAATAATTGCATGCAATCAAGTATGATCAAATTTTACATATTTCTAAAATCTGTTAAAGTAACACTGATTACTAAGTCAAATTATATGTATTAATTTAATGTGGATTTTTTAATATAGAGATGTTTATATATAGTGGAAAATTAACATTAAAAACATATTGTTCAAAAATGAAAACCAGTTTAGAGGTTGGTAAGGGAGGAACTAATGTTCTTTCATTTAAAAGCTGAGTGGTTTATTAAAAAGAAGGGGGCATTCCGAGAATTGAACTCGGGACCTCTCACACCCTAAGCGAGAATCATACCACTAGACCAAATGCCCCAATGTTAATGATAATGGAATTAAAGTAATGTTATATAATAATCTAACAACGTTGACGTCTCGATTCACACATAAGACGAACATTGCAGTCCTCATAGAAGAAGGATGTTTGGAGGTAGAATATATAATACAATTCTCATGAATTAATACGCATCAATAACTAAGCGGTTCCTAATAAACTACACTTAAAGATAAAATACTTAAAAAGGACAATGTTGTAGAACCCTAGAATGGCAGATCCGTTGGTTCCACTTGGAATTTCGTTGCTTCCTCATCAGATCTGTGCTCTATTTCTTCAATTTCACATATGGAGGCCTGAAAGTGGTGTGTATCGGCGGCGAGTTCATGTTTGACATACAAATTCCTTCAAAAGCTTCAAGGATAAGATCCCTTTTACTCCACTCTTTACTAGACTTGTGTAATAATTGCATGCAATCAAGTATGATCAAATTTTACATTTTTCCAAAATCTGGTAAAGTAATATTGATTAATAAGTCAAATTATATGTATTAATTTAATGTGGATTTTTTTAACATAGAGATGTGCATATATAATGGAAAATTAACATTTGGAACATACTGTTCAAGAATGAAAACCAGTTTAGAGGTTAGTAAGGTTGGAACTAATGTTCTTTCATTTAAAAGCAATTTAAAAGCTAAGTGATTTATTAAAAAGAAAGGGGCATTCCGAGAATTGAACTCGGGACCTCTCGCACCCTAAGCGAGAATCATACCACTAGACCAAATGCCCCAATGTTGATGATAATGGAATTAAAGTAATGTTATGTAATAATCTAACAACGTTGACGTCTCGTTTAACGCATAAGACGAACATTGCAGTCCTCATAGAAGAAGGATGTTTGGAGGTAGAATATATAATACAATTCGCAAAGCCACCTACAAAAATTTACATTTTCTAAGACTCATAGTGGAAGGAATATGCAACGACCCGCAATTTTGAACCATTCAAATCGACAATAATCCACAGATATGAGACTTAAAATGGCCAAACAACATACTGTTATTTTATATTTGGCAAACTTAGTATATACGGTAAATAAATTAATCACAGAATACAGACACAGAGTAATACAACAATACGCAGCGGAATAGATAAATAGTAGTTCATGAAGCTACTATAGAAGTATTAGTCTAAAGCAAATACAACAAAAATCCCAAATACAAAGAAGTCTCTAATACATAAGTAAATGATAAGTCTGAACATAAATAAGTGGAAATAACAGAAATATCCGAAAAACTGAACAAATAAAGATAGATCTCCAAGCAAACTCCAAGCTCCAAAGGTGACTCGAGCATATAGTAAGACACTCGAGTCAGGATTAACGTTCTTATGCAAGTAAATCAACTCAAATGAAATATCCAAGTGAAATACAATATAACTTAAAAGATGTTTGAGATTCCTATCCTTTAAGGATCGTGGAACTATCTACATATATAATACAATACGCTACATATATAATGTCTGCATTAAAGTAAAATATTAAAATAGAGTTAAGGCGTTACACATATCCCCCTTAACACATTTTACATAAATATTGTAGTCTATATATATACTGTAAACTCCATCAAACCGGTGGGATACTCAGGGAGCACTCCATAGGTATGATACAAACCAAAGTCGTAATAGGCTCGATAAGACATATGACAATGCATGTGAGATAGTGTCCATTGTAGGATATTGCCATTTGTAGAACCAGGCTGGTGGTAACGCATAACAATAACTGTCGTCCACCTAGAGACACATTCCCATTATCAAAGTTGCACCCAATAAAATCACAAAGTAATAGATATAGTTTCAAAGAAGCATGCTCGATCGGAGGTGCGACCTCGCTTGGTTCAAGTATAGCTTCTGTTTTAGTCATAATAAACCGACTCGAGGGGGTCAGGGCTGCGTTCATACATCATACAGAAACGTTTGCCAAACCATCGTACTTCGTTCTGGATTTTCCACCACGTGCACATATGTTAAAGTGGTTTTCGGAATTGGCAAAGAGCGAAAATATCCAATCACGGTTTCTTTCATAACTAAACGCTTATTTCACACCGTGGTCATTTTATAAAATTACTTTTATAAGCTCAAATAAATCTCAAATTACAGGTTTAAAATGAATAATTAAATATCTAACTTCAAATATATTTGATTTTTAAAATATTCATCTAATCACATTTAATCAAAATCAAGAATAAATTCATATTTAATAAAATCTCAAATTAGTAAGTTTCAAATCAATTTTTATTTATTCAATTCTTAAACAAATTAAATTTCAAAATATGATGTGTAACAACAAAAATATGAAGTGTAACAACAAAAAATAAGCTTTGGTGCCTTTACGCAGAGGAGCAGCAGAAGGTTTGAAAATCAGATCTTGCTTTTTCTTCCAACGGTTTTTTTGTTTTGAATCTCTCTCTCAAAATATGAAGTGTAACAATAAAAACTAAGCTTGCACTGAGAAATGACGAAGTAAATTAAGCCACCATTAGAGTCTATTGAAAACTTATTAAATTTTCAAGTGCTCAAGTATATCCCTGGGCATACAACTTACATATATTTATAATCACACAGCCAGTTAAAGCGGTTATATACACACACTAGGCAGTTACTTATATTCTGCCTTTATATAAAAATATGTGCAATGTTAAAGCAACGATACAGAACATGCCACCGCATAATTATCTGGAGAATTCTATATCGCCTGTCCTTATTTTATAAAGATAAGATTCCTTCTTATCTACTCTTGTCTTTAGTGGAGAATATCAGCTTTTAGTGGGTTTTACAGTTGTAGGATTGAAAGCTAACTTTCAATTTGTGTCTGCCATCTGGTCCATAGGATTAAACTCTTCCATTATCCCTCTATCATTTGCACTAAGATTTGGACTAGACTCTAGTTCTAGTTCAGTTGTTTCTTGATCATAGATTAAGGCATCGTTATTTGGATCGAACATATGTTCAGCTGTTGATAAGGGTAGTAGAATTTTTAGCCCCATTTCGCCCCATATCTGATATCTTGATGTTTCTGCCTGTAGAATTAGTTCCTTCCAATCAGGTGGAGGACTTAGAGTCATTTTTAATTGATGATATTGGCGAGGTTTATCCGCACCAAACCAAATTGGTACTTCATACATCTGGAAAAAACATCTTAGGCATTTTGATTCATTGTGTCATGTATAGTTTACGTGCTTAAAAATAGTCATACGATGCATTGCTGGTTTAATCGTATATTGCTTATTGAACTGAAAAACTGGAGTAGTTGAACTGATACACATTACTATGGCTGGAAAGATGAGTAGGTATTGTTGTGCTACTAATGAAAATCGTTTACCAAAGAGTTCCAATACCGATTCCTCAATTGGATTGCTAAAGGTTATTTTGGATAACATTCCGTGGTCAAATAAACTAACTATCTTATCCATGCTGCACAGAAATTGTGTACTGTGGCCTCTAGCACATAACATATTAGATCTTCTGTCTTGGACTACTTTAAACTGAACTGTTTCTATTATTCGTTTGAAATAAGTTGCAAGGAGCTTTTGTATCTCTTCCTGATAATTGTTCCATCGATCATAGGCTAGCTTTTCTGTCTTAAGAACTAATTCTTGTCCTCCTCGTTTGCATAACTCGTCAAGAATTGGCTCTGGTCGTAATTTGAAATGATTTGAAAGTTGTTCGTGGGTTAGGGTTTTAGGTCGTTTTGGAATTTGGTTGAAGAATTCTTATTTTTCATGGACTAATTGTGAAATACGTTGTTCTAGCAGCTGATTAGTTTTGTGGACATATGCGTGCTTATGGTTTTCTTCTTCTAGGAATTGATTTCTTTGGATGTAATGTTGTAATTGGGCTTGATTTCGTTGATATAGGTTTTGTATATCATTTGATTGCGAGGCTTGAGAATTTTTATAAGGTCTGTTGGGGATTTGGGAGTTGATAAAGCCGTATGAGAATATGATTGCTGACAATGTGGGTCAATGTAATAATTAGGACCAAAGTAGTTTCTTGCTTCGTATAGAGCTTGTTGTAGATTGTAAAAACATTTAAAATTGGATTTTGAAAATTTTGTATAGCCATCTGCACTTTGGCTATAATGTTTAAATATTCCTGTCAAATTGCCTTTAAAAACTATATAGCAAAAGATTTTTAGAAAGAGGTTTTTGTTGAATTTTTGAAAAGTAATATGCAAAACAGTTTCTAAGTCGTTGTTTATTATTTCGTTCACTTTCAGCCGTTTTCAAATTTCAAAGATGGTCGAGTAAGCATTGCTGGGACAAATCATTTATTCTGACAAGGGGTTTAAATTTTGATGGGATCATTATGTTTAAACTGAATAAGAGAAGTATGACCAAAGATCATGCATGGAGTATTAACTTCCATCGTTTGATTATCACTCGTTTTTACTAGAGGTGGAGTTTGTGAACCGGATTTTGTTGGTGGCGTTGTTGGTGTTTTCACCTCTGTTTCAATTGATAGGGCCTTTTCCTCCACATTCGTTTTGATATTGCTGTTACCTACAGACTTTCCTGTTTCTTTATTCATATAATATCTTTCCTGCATATAATAAACTTTGTTAAACACATGAGATAATTTTCGTGATAGAATATCGGCTAACTGATTATTTTTTCCTTTAATGTATTCAAAGTTTATTTTATAACCATTACCTTGTATAAGATTTTGCAAATTTAGCCATTTAGTTTTATTTACTTTTTTAGAATTTTCGTTTGAAATAAATTTAACAATTGCTTCACAATCTGTTCGGACTGTGAATTCTTTATTTAGATATATCCTATACTTATCTAAGACATTAATTATTGCTTTGATTTCGAAATCTAGAGATGTCCAATTAGTTACTTTGTTAAAGTTGCCACTTGCGTAAGCTGCAATTTTTTCTGTTTACTTGTCACTGTATTTAAATGGTTTACATTTTAGGATTGCTCCCCATCCTTCTTTGCATCCGTCACATTCAATAATGATATGATCTGTTTCTAATGGGAGTACTGATGGATTAATTTTCTTAACTTCTTCTTTAATTCTTTGAACTAGTTTAATGTCTTCTGTATTAAATCGTGTTTCTCCGTGTTTCGAAAATTTACCATATAGGGGTCCTACCAGTTTTGCTAAATTAGGAATAAATTTTCTGTCGTAATTTATTAATCCTAGAAAAGCCTGGATTTTCTTTTTACTGCCTAATTTATCTGGGAATTCTACAATCTTTTGGGAAATATGTGGCTGAAGTTCAATTTTTCCATTACCAATTTCTAAACCTAAAAACGAAATTTTTTGTTTAAAACGTTCCATCTTTTTTCTTGATATTACTAGATCATTGTTTTCAACTTCTTTAAATACTATTTTTAAATGTTGTTCATGTTCTTTAATATTTTTACTTAAAACTGAAATGTCATCTATATAAACTAAATAGAAACCATTTTTTTTTAAAATATATTATCCATAAATCTTTGGAAAATTGCAGGTGCTGTTTTTAATCCAAAGCTTAATATATTACATTCAAAATGTCCTTCAGAGCAAATAAATGTTATCTAAGTTTTAAAACTTTCTTCTAATTTTAACTGGTCGTATCTTGATTTTAGATCAAACTTGCTAAAAATTCACTTATTTTGTATTAAGTTAACAATATATCTTTATTTGGTATATTATAACCATCAACTTCTGTATTATCATTTAATCTTTTATAATTGTAGACGATTCTTGGTTTTCCTCTTTTCTGTTTGGAGTGATTTCGAACTAAAAAGGCTGTTGATCTATGTCTGCTGTCAAATCTCTTGATTAAGTTTTGTCTTAGCATTTCTTCAATCTGTATTTTGAATTATTTTATATCAGCTGGTGAACAGTCAACGTTTGCTGTTTTAATTGTTATTTCTGGGTTTACGATTTTTATTTTACAAGTAGAGTCAACTTTGTTTTTGTAACATCCTCACCGATTAGTCCTAGTTTTTCTAAGTGTGAAATAATCTGATAAGGAATAAATTTGGTTTCTTTTCCTTTCTTTAGTTCTCTATTATTTCGAATGCTAGCATGGCTAACGCATTTTTATGTTCTTTGGTAGGTGAAGTATGTTTTTTTTCTATTTCTGGTTTGAAAAAAATCTAGTTCGGCATGTCCACTACGCTTTCGAGCTAATTCTGATTGATAATTGTGGTAGTTTGTAGGTAATGTGTAGTTGTGTTTACTGAAAGTAATACTATTTCTGAAAATTGAAATACTACCTCGATAATTAAGTATAAAATTTAATCCTAAAAGAAATTCTTGACTTTTAATCTCCTTTGGAGTAATATTGTTAGTCCGTGAGATGATGGTTTTGATGACAACAACATTAGAATAGATTATAAAATAAAAATACTAACATTATAAGTTTAGATATACGTATATCAGGTTTTAACCATGCAGGTACCAAGAATGAAGACTATATAGTATAGGGATTCAAGATATCGATATTGAAGTCTCATGAGTATCAAGGATATCAAGAGTTCAAGAATTGAAGTAATTTATTCCTTAATTAGAAATTTTGTTAAAACTCATAGAAAAGCACTAGCATCTTAAAATCCAATTTGTTCGTGGAATGAAATCCACTTCGACCCTGCTAAAGGGATGGAACCCTAGGTAGGATGGAACCTACGAAAAATCTAGTGGAACATTGTTTTGTATCCGCCAACTTTTTATTCAAAATGATTTTTCAAAATTATATCCTATTTTCAAAATGTTTTCAAAACCTTTCTTTTAAAAGCATCAAAAACCTCTATCTTGATTTTAAATGATTTTAGCCTCAGAATTATCTTTAATTTCAAAGTCAAAATTACTCCTGATTTTAAACTATCTTTCAAAATAATATATTTAACTTTTAAATATTTATACTTAAGATGTAAATATAAAATTATAATTAAACTATATATATATTATTCTCTATATTTAATTATGAATTTTAACTATAGTCAAGTATATTAGAAAAGTTTAAAATAGTTTTAATATAAGATAAATGTTATTTTCAAAGAAAATCAAATCATTAAAAATTGCCTAGGGATGTCGACATGGCTATGGTGACCATGTCGACATGGTGTCAGTTGAGTTCAAAATTTAAATTTCAAAAGAAGTGTCTATTCGCCATAACTCTTCATGAATGGACATGGCTGTTGTTCTTCTATAAATAGGGGTTAGTTTCAACGAATTTTATATCATATTTTCTGGTTTTTCATCAGATTTTCTGGTTTTTCACTCCTCTTCTTCTTCCACATTTCTTAATAAATACTCTTACCATTACTCTGCCGGAATCAATATTGAATCATACTCGATTACTTCTAGTTTGATTCCCTATCATTATCTCAACAAGGTTCTCAGTGCTATTCAGAGTTATAGACTTCTCTGTAATCTATTAAGCGAGTAAAGGTGTGATTGTGGCCTTGAAAATCAATCAAGCAAGAAAAGGTGTGATTGTAGCCTTGGTAAATCTATTGGGTAAACTTGTGGCATGGAAATCAAGTATCTCTATCCAGAGGATTGAAATTCTAGAGGGTGTACCGCAAAGCCTTGAAATCGAGGGTGTAATTGTACAATTGCTTTTGAAAGGAAATCCGTACTTGTGTTGCGGGACTGGATGTAGGGTAACTCCAAACCGGTATAAAATTCGGTGTGTTCTTTCCTTTGTTTCTTTTATTTTACTTCTGCATCTGTGTTTGGTTCTGTGATTATCCTTGTATCTGTAGATTGCATACATCTATGTCTAAATTAACATAAACTCAAAAAGATTTAGTAATTCTTTATAAACACTATTCACCCCTTCCTCTAGTGTTAATCCTAGCCTTAAGTTCTGTAATCCGCATTTCTTCAATTGGTATCGGAGCGAGGTATTCAAAGTTTCATAATCTGATTTTTTGAAAAAAGTTTTTAAAATGGCTATATTTGTTAATACTAGTTTAGAAATATTCAAATCATCATTGTTTCATGAGTCTGCATATAATCAATGTTCATATTCAAGTTATCTATCAAAATTGTTTGATGTGTAGGAATCATGCTTTATGGCTGTTGAGGAATCAATCCACAATGGACAAATTGTGCAGATCAGAAAGAACAAATGGATACTTGATAGTGGGTGTTCTAAATACATGACTGGAAATCTAGAAATACTGAATGATATTATATACAAAGACGGAGGACTGGTTAACTTTGGAGACAATTCAAAAGGATATGTGATTGGCATCGGCAAAGTCGGTAATTCTAAAACTCCTAATATTGCTAATGTTTTGCTAGTTAAGAATCTAAAACATAATCTGCTAAGTATAAGTCAACTCTGCGATAAAGGACATAAAATTAAATTTGAATAAGATAAATGTTACATCGAAGATAATAATTCAATCATAATATTTGAGGGAGTCAAGAAAAATAATATTTGTATTCTTAGTACGAAAGTTTCAAATGATAACCTGTGTCTATTAGCAAATACAAGTGACCCTTGGATTTGGCATAAGAGATTTGGGCATTTGAATTTCAAACTCTTATCTAGACTGTCAAAACATGATCTAGTAAGAGGTCTCCCTGAATTTTAAAGTAGATACTTTATGTGATGCATGTCAATTAGGAAAACATAGAAAAAGTTCCTTTAAATTAAAAGATATGATTTCAACTTCAAAACTTCTTGAATTACTTCATCTTGATTTATTTGGTCCATCTCAAATTTTGTCAATTAATCATAGTAAATATGTTTTTGTAATTGTAGATGATTATTCTAGATTTACATGGACAATATTTTTGAAACATAAAAGTGATACTTTTGAATGTTTTAAGACCTTTTCAAAAAAAATTCAAAATCAATTTTCTCTAAAAATTATAACTATTCGAAGCAAACACAGTTGTGAATTTGAAAATGAAATTTTGAGGAATTCTGCAATAAAAAGGGAATAATTCACAATTTTTCATTTTCGAGAACTCCACAACAAAACGGAGTTGTAGAACGTAAAAATAGGACGATTCAGGAGTGTGCGAGAACTATGCTTTCAGATAGTAATTTACCAAAGAATTTTTGGGCAGAAGGAGTCGTTACCGCCTGTTATATTTTAAATAGAATTTTAATTAGACCTCTAACTGATAAGACATCTTACGAACTTCTTTATTCAAAGAAACCTAAGGTATCTTATTTCAGAATTTTTGGAAGTAAATGCTTTATTTTAAATGCAAAAAATAATTTAGATAAATTTGATCCTAAATCCGACAAAGGAATCTTTATCGGATACTCTAATAGAAGTAAAGCATACAGAGTGTTTAATTTAAAAACTAACACCACTGAAGAAACAATGCATGCTTCATTCGAAGAAAATTTCAAAATTTTGAAGATACAAATGATGAATTTTGAAGAGGATTTAATCACTCAAAATCAAGAATCAATTGAAACTAATAACGAAATTAATCATCCTAATAAAAGGACAAAACTTTTAAAAGATCATCCTATAGAAAATTTACTAGGAGATATGCAATCTTTTGTTAAAACTGGAAATCAACTAAGTCAAATAAGTAATGTAGCTTTTATATCAACTATTGAACCCAAAAATCCAAAATAAGCATCAACTAATGATTCATGGATTTTGGCTATGCAAGAAGAATTAAATCAATTTACTAGAAATGATGTTTGGGAACTTGTTCCTAGACCTGAAAATAAAACTATAATTGGAACTAAATGGGTTTATAAATATAAAATGAATGAACAAGGAGAGGTAGTTAGAAATAAAGCTCGATCAGTCGCTCAAGGTTATTGTCAAGAGGAAGGAATAGATTTAGATGAAACCTTTGCTCCCGTAGCAAGATTGGAAGCCATTAGGATTCTACTTGCTTTCGCAAATCATAGTAATTTCAAATTATTTCAAATGGATGTCAAAAGTGCCTTTTTAAATTGATTTGTAAAAGAAGAAGTATATGTTGAACAACCACCACTCTTTGAAAATGATAAATTACCAAATCATGTTTACAAACTTATGAAAGCTTTATATGGTCTAAAACAAGCTCCTAGAGCCTGGTATGATAGACTAAGATCTTATTTATTGCAATCTAATTTTGAAATTGGTAAAGTAGATAAAACTCTTTTTATTAAAAGACATAAAAATGATATTCAACTAGTACAAGTTTACGTAGATGATATCAATTTTGGATCAACTAATTTTGAAATGAATAAAGAATTATCTGAAATAATGACAAAAGAGTTTGAGATGAGTCATATGGGTGAATTAAATTTCTTTTTAGGATTACAAATAAAACAATTAGATAATGGTATCTTTATTAGTCAAGAAAAATATGCTAAAGACCTAATTAGTAAATTTGGTTTGACTACTGCGAGTGGAAAACCCACTTTCATGGCAAGCAATGAGTACCTTAGTAAAGAAGATCTCTCGAAAGATGTAGATCAAAAATTATATAGAGGAATGATTGGATCACTACTCTATATTACTGTCAGTAGACCTAATATCATGCATAGTGTTTGTCTCTGTGCCTATATCAATCCCAACCTAAAGAGACCCACTTAAAAGCCGTCAAACGAATCATAAGATATGTTAAACACACATCTGATTAAGATTTATTTTACCCTAAAAATGATTCTTTTGACCTAATATCTTACTGTGATGCTGACTATGCTGGTCGTAAATCAGACCGAAAAAGTACAAGTACGACTTGTCACTTTTTGGGGCATTCTCTGGTTTCTTGGCTTAGTAAAAAGCAAAACACAATTTCTTTATCAACATCTGAAGCAGAGTATATTTCTGCTGCTTTGGCTTGTTCTCAAGCAATATATATGCAACAAACTTTAAAAGATTTTATTTTAAATTTTTCAAAGTCACTGATTTATTGTGACAATACGAGTGCGATAAATTTATCCAAAAATATTACTCAACATGCTCGAACTAAACATATTGATATCATACATCATTTTCTCAGAGATAATATAAGTAAGAAAGTAGTTACTCTCGATCATATCAATTCTGAGAATCAAATTGCTGATATCTTAACAAAACCATTAAATGAATCAATATTTACTAAATTTAGAAGAGAATTAGGTATTTGTTCTATAACTGAAATATAAAATATAAATAACAAGTATAATTAATAATTAACATTAAAATAAATCAAATAGTAAATATAAAAAGGACCATGTCGACATCCCCCATATACCCATGTCGACATGCAACGATTTTCTTTTCTAAATTCTTTTCCCACCAAAATTCAAAATAATTGGTTATATATTCTTCACATTTTCGAAATTCTATTCAACATTTCTGTTATCTTTCTGTTCTTCTCTCTGAAATCAAATAATCAATGGCCTCCTCTTCCAAATCAAACATAAAATCAACCTTTTCGTTCCCCTCTCCTACGTCTGGTCCATTTCAACGTACTACTCTCGCTCGTGTGACTAAAATAGAGGACTCTCTAAAGGATGCACTTCGAATGATGACTGAAATTCAAGTGATTCAACTCCGTATGGCAAAGGAACAAGAGAAGCAAGGCAATTCTTAGGAATCTGCAAAAATTTATAATGGATAATCAAGCTAACCCTATTTTGATTGATGAAGATTCCTCACTCAATCAAGAGGCCAACGAAGAAGAAGAAGAAGAGGAAGTACCCATGGAAGAAGCGCACACGGAGGATGATGACCAAGTCGTGTGTGTTGGAGAAGTGTGTTAAGATAAGAATGGGAATCTTGTCGAACAACGTGGAAATTTCTGTTTCCACTATCCAAACTGTTCGATTCATAGATCTTCTATGTTTAAAAACACACATTAGTTTCTTCTCTTTCTTTACCATTGTTGTTTATTCCTTCAAACGTTTACAACGAAAAATGTATATTCAACTATGTGATTAATAAATTAATTATGTTCTTATATGTGTTCTTCTTATTAATACATATAACTATATGATTATTATATACTTAAGATAGTTAGTAGTTTAGCATTAAATTTATTATTAAATCTAAGTATTGATTATTTATGATAACACTATTATTATAATCACAAAGTATATTAGAATTAGGGAGAGTTATATAGTTTGGAGTTATAAAGTTTAGAGTTTGTTTTGTTGATGACAAAGGGGAAGAAATATAAAATAGGTTAGTTAGGCATAAATTAAGAGGGAGTTACAGATTAAGGGGGGTTTATTAAGATAGAAGTAATATTTTATAAACAAAGGTTGTCATCATCAAAAAAGGGGAGATTGTTAGTCCATGAGATGATGGTTGTGATGACAACAACCTTAGAATAGATTATAGAATATAAATACTAACATTATAAGTTTAGATATATGTATATGCAGGCTTTAACCATGCAAGTACCAAGAATGAAGACCGTACAGTATAGAGATTCAAGATATCAAGATTGAAGACCCATGAGTATCAAGAATATCAAGAGTTCAAGAATTGAAGTAATTTATTCTTTAATTAGAAATTTGTTAAAACTCATAGAAAAGCACTGGCATCTTAAAATCCAATTTATTCATGGAATGGAATCCACTTCGAGCCTGTTAAAGGGATGGAACCCTAAGTAGGACGGAACCTACAAAAAATCTAGTGGAACATTGTTTTGTAATCGCTAACTTTTTATTCAAAATGATTTTTCAAAATTATATCCTGTTTTAAAAATGTTTTCAAAACCTTCCTTTCAAAAGCATCAAAAACTTCTATCTTGATTTTAAATAATTTTAGCGTCAAATCTATCTTTAATTTCAAAGTCAAAATTACTCCTAATTTTAAACTATCTTTTAAAATAATATATTTAACTTTTAAATATTTATACTTAAGATTTAAATACAAAATTATAATTAAATTTTATATGTATTATTCTCTATATTTACTTATGAATTTTAACTATAGTCAAGTATATTAGAAAAGTTTAAAATAGTTTTAATATAAGATAAAGGCTATTTTCAAAGAAAATCAAATCATTGAAAATTGCTTTGGATGTCGACATGCCTATGGTGGCCATGTCGACATGGTGTCCGTTGAGTTCAAAATTTAAATTTCAAAAGAAGTGTCTATTTGTCATAACTCATCATGAATGGTCATGGCTGTTTTTCTCCTATAAATAGGGGTTAGTTTCAACAAATTTTATATCAGATTTTCTGGTTTTTCACTCTTCTTCTTCTTCCACATTTCTTAATACATACTCTTACCATTACTCTGCCGAAATCAATACTGAATCATACTCGATTACTTCTAGTTTGATTCTCTATCACTATCTCAACAAGGTTCTCAGTGCTATTCAGAATTATAGACTTCTTTATAATCTATTAAGCGAGAAAAGGTGTGATTGTGACCTTGAAAATCAATCAAGCGAGAAAAGGTGTGATTGTAGCCATGTTAAATCAATTGGGTAAACTTGTGGCCCGAAAATCAAGTATCTCTACCCAGAGGATTGAAATTCTGGAGGGTGTACCTCGTAGCCTTGAAATCGAGGGTGTAATTGTATAATTGCTTTTGAAAGGAAATCTGTACTTGTGTTGCGGGACTGGATGTAGGGTAACTCTGAACCTGTATAAAATCCGGTGTGTTCTTTCCTTTACTACTTTTATTTTATTTCTGCATCTGTGTTTGTTTCTGTGATTATCCTTGTATCTGTAGATTACATACATTTGTGTCTAAATTAACATAAACTCAAAAAGATTTAGTAATTCTTTATAAACACTATTCACCCCTCCTCTGGTGTTAATTCTATCCTTAAGATCCGTAAGCCGCATTTCTTTCAAATAGTACATCGCCCTAATTCGTATTTGGAACTGTAATTACCGACAAAGTCTCTAAATTGAATCATTGATTCGCCTGGCAATTTATGAGTTGATGTCATTAGACTTTGATTAGTTGTTTTTGAAGTGATAATGTAATTTAGATGTTTTTTCAATGATTAAATGGAAAGGGGGAGCAGTTTGCTTCTTTCTTTTACTAATGTAATTGATTAGCACCACCAGATCTTCAACAAGGTGTCAATTCTCGTATTCCGTATGTACATGGCAACTAAGAAGAGGGAGTATGCGGGCTTCTTTCGCTTGAGTTGTTTATGATATTGTAACGGTGTCAATGAATGCGCAATTAATCTTTTAGTGCTACCTGTATCTATTATTGGTATTGTATCGGTAAACTTGTTATTATCGAACAAGACGCGGCAATTTACTGTAAGTAGGGATGTATTGTATTTATTAGTATTGACTGAAAATTCTGTATTTTCTTGTATGTTATTATTCAAATTATCTATTTGTTCCATTTCAGTTGATTTGGATGAACTTCCTGGTTCATTTTGATTGTAGTCTTTATATTTTTCTTTCAAGAAACTAATATCATTTTGTGAAGTACTAAGTTCTAGTTGTAATAGTTTTATTCGTGCATCATGTTTATCTACCATTTCTTGTAATATTGTTTTTTAACTTATTTTTTTTGCTTCAACGAAAGTTCTAAATTAAACTGTCTTTTTGTAACAACCCGCATATTTGGAAATTTTATATTTAAATATTTTATTTGAATATTTTATCGATACTCGGAATTTAGTCTGAAAAGCTACTTTTTGCATACGGTCGAATTAGGACTTGAGACCACCTCCATTGAGTTCAAAATGCCGTTTGCGACCTTTTTGAGTATATACTTTGAGATATTTGGAGTTAGTCAAAAATTTGACCTTTTTCACTTTGGGTTTGAGTTTGGGTTCAGCCCACTAGCCAACTTATACTCAAAACTGAACCACTCTTCCCCATTCACCCTCACTTCTTCCTCTTTTCAGTTCTAAGGCATTAATGGTGGGAGAGATTGGAAATTAAAAATCCAAAACCCTAGTTCCTCTTGCAACCTCAAATTCCTAGCTCCAAATTCAAGAGAACCCATTGGTAAGCATTCTCTTCTTCTTCTCCAACTTATTCTCTTACCAATTTCAGAAATTCCTAAACCTAATTTTGGGAATGTTCTTGTTTTGAGCATAGATTCAAGCTCATTTGGGTTGTGATAAAGAGAGGTTGATTCTCCATTTGCTTTCAAGCTTCTTCTTGTTTGATTTTGTAAAAAGGTGAGATTTTTATCTCACATCTTTGTCTATAATTATCTTCGATTGTTAGGTATGAATTCCTAACGTTTATTCGTGTGCAATTGATTTTGGTTTGGATCGATTTGGTGTATATTCCAACTTTTGGTGTTTTGGTCTAATTTATGAAAATCCTTTTATGGATATTTGGACATGGATATTTGAGGTGTATCGACGGGTCGTTTAAGGCTGGGTTGTCACTTGGTGCAAATCCTTAGTCGTCACTTGCTCGTTCGATCGTTTCCGATATTCGTTTGGCCATTTTTGGTCGAGGTTCAGAAAATGCTCTGAATTCCAGTTTCAGACGTCTGAATCTGGAATTTCAGACGCCTGAATTGTGTTCTGGAAATCTTTATATTTCCAGATTCAGACGTCTGAACCACTTGTTTCAGACGTCTGAAACTGCAGTGTTTTGCCTGCTTGCCTATTTGCTTGAGAATTCCAACTTTAATCGATTCGTGTTGATTCCCTTTTGTTATTATCACTTATTATCGATTTTGATGACATTTTCTTCGTGATTTTTGGGAATATCCATTTTGATGGATTCGGTATCGATTTCTTTGGATTTTATTCACGTCTTCGAATGTGAATTTTAGTGATCGATTGTTCTTACAATCTTCTTTGTGATTTGTCACTATAAAAATATAAAGGTTTTCTATACTAGTAGTAAATATCAAAACTCTTTCTTCAAAACGATTTCAACACTATTTTATTACAAAGCTCATTTTCTCAAACCGATTTCTAATCTATTAGTATATACAAACCTTTACCTCACTCGTAGGAGAAATCTAATTAAACGGCTTAGTAAAACGAGTGGTGTGAAACGCTTGCGTTTACTTCGTCGGTTAATTCTTGGACTTGTTCGATTGAAACTTTTGTGACAATTTTCTAGTGGAGATCTACAATTTGTACGTAAATTTTTAAGTTAAGCTAGTGGTTATGGGACATGAAGCTAAGCACATATATTTACTAGCTTATTGTAATTGACACTTCTTGATGATCGATGATGATCATTTTATGGTTTAGACTAGCAATTGTGCGATGTCTCTTTGTCTATGAGGTAGACTAAACCCCGTTTGTGTGAGTTTCAACTCACATATGTGGGGTAGCGCCCCATGGTCTTCGGGCCGTTCGTGTGTCAAAAATTAATGGCTAGCTACCATGAGATAGCGTCTCGTTCATGTGATACATATGCTGGTGAGTTTTCATGCTCCCGTTCATATGATAGGCCTTCCCCCCTATTTTGTGTGATTTCTGGATTTCGTGTGTCGAATTCTGGAATTTTCTTCTTCACCTATTTTTGTGATTTCTATTGATATGATTTATCAATTTTTGTGCATAGGTGAATTCGTGTGTCATTGACTGGATTTCTTGAGATGATTTCTAGAATTTATGCTTCATCAATTTTCGTGATTTCCATTGATAAGTTTTATCAATATTTGTGTATTGGTGAATTTGTGTGTCATGGACTTTTGTGATTGACATTGATATAATCGTCAATATATATGGTTTGGTGAACGACATTTCCTTTGATTCTTGTGTAGATTTGGTGATATTGATTAATCTCTTGTTGATTCTCAATTACTTATATATATCATAGCTTGGCATTGTGATTATTATGTGTTTAGTCATATCTCTTACTCTATATCGTTTCATCTGATATTTATAGTTAAACTGATCCGTTTATTATTTTCTTATTAAATAATACTCGGGTCAGACCGAGATGTTGCAGGTGCTTCTGCTTGACTTCTCTCCAGGGATCCATTCCTCTGACCTTTTGCTTACTACTTAGGTTAGTAGTTTTTGTTGTATACTCTTGAGATATTGACTCATTGATGTATTCTTTTGTATAGCACATGTTGCTATTATTTTGTGTTATTGTGGATCTTTTTGACCACTACTCTGATATACACTTCCATGTGTTAATTATATCTTCATATCTTCTTCCGCCTTTGTGATATGAATTATCTGTGACTGATTTATGTTATGTTTATTTCTGTATTTGTTTTCGAAGATATTATAGCCACTGTGTAGTAGGTTTGAGTTTGTGTCGGTATGTCGGATTTCCTTGCATGTTATACCATCTGACATATCGATGCTCGCACAAAGCAATTACACGGATGGTCGCTCCTCAACAGCCTTATTCTCCGTGCTAGTTGAGAGCATTCACCGTAATGTTCTTGGCTAGCGTGGGTATACAGGTGGGGCGTCACAACTTGGTATCAGAGCCAAACTTCGGAACAATATGGAATAATATAACAAGGATCATCGTCCTAAGTCTACCTTAGGAGTCGTGCTTTAGGATTTTATTCGGGTCTACGTACCATCCTATCCTATTTTCTTCTATGATTCCTTGTTTTATCTATCAAGAATTGCTTGATATTGAATTTGGTGAATAACCTTTTTCTTCTTCTTCTTTCTTTCTAAGGAAGAGAAATGTCTAGACCAGGCCGCCCCAGAGCCGTACCATCTAGTACACTACCCCAGGATGGAGTTTTTATGACTGCTCAACAGCTTCTTGATTTGGTAACTAATGCTCAAGCAGCTGGAGCTACCCCGGAACCTACTCACCCAAAGTCGGGATTTGCACGCTTGTGTAGCGATTACACTAATTTGGGTGGGGAGCCATTCAAAGGTTCCGAAACTGTTATTGAAGTACAGGCTTGGCTAAGGTCATGCGATCGAATCTTTTCTCGCTTGAATCTTATTGACCTTCACCGAGTTCAGGTGGCCTCTAGTATGCTCCGAGAAAGAGCATTGGACTGGTACGAGCTTCTTATTTATGAGATTAATGAAGCGGATCTCACCTGGGGGCAATTCCAAGAACGCTTCGAATTAAAATTCGTTCCAGAAGCTGAGAAAGTGACATTGGCTCGACGATTTATAGACCTTGTTCAAGGTGAGTCCTCCGTGACTGATTACGTCGCCTCCTTCGAGTCGCTTTCCAAATATGGGGTTGAATACATCAACACCCCTTTAAAGAAGAACTAGAGGTTCGTCTATGGCTTAAACAAAAATCTGAAGAAGCCATTACTTCTAAAATTAGAAGTTTCTTTCGACCAACTCGTTGATATTGCTCTTCGTCTTGAAGAGGCGGATAGGGAGAATGATGTTGAAGTGGTGGGTTCCAAACCAAACTTCAACAACAAGAAGAGGCCAAGCAAATTCAAAGGCCCTTATCCCAATAAGAAAGGGAGGCAAGCAACTCCTGTTGAAAGGACCTTTTCCTCTACTCAAGGGAAATGCTATAATTGTGGTTCGAAAGACCATTTTGCGAACAAGTGTTCAAAGCCTCGTACTTGTCGCTATTGCAAAAGCCCGGACCATTTTATGCATGTATGTCCCAAACTTCAAAATATGTGGAAGGGAAAGCTTAATGTTTCTCAAGCCCCTGGCAGCACATCTCGTGGCCAAGGTATTTCTCATTCTATTCTGGATGGAATTATTTTATTTCGAGATCATCCTATTCAAGTTCTTTTTGATACGGGTGCGTCCCATTCTTTTATATCAAAAGAACTTGTTGATACTTTTTCTTTGGATGTTTTGTGTTTAATGACTTCTTTGAGAATTGCGAATCCGGTTGGTGGATCCGCGATAATCAGTTTATTGTGTAAAGATGTCGAGATTATTTTGTGTGACTTTTCTTTCCGAGCCGGTTTGCATGTCATGCGTTATTTAGGCTTCGGAATGATTTTGGGAATGGATTGGCTTAACCGTTCTGAAGCTCATATCCTATGTCCTGAGCGGACTATTCATCTTCGACATCCTCAACCTGTTAAGCAGATTTCTATTAATCTTAAAGATTCAGATTCCAGCTTGGTTGCATCTTTATATTCTTTAAATCCTCGTGATGACGATGATGACGATGAGGGTGATATTATTTCTCTTATTCACGTCGTTCGTGAATTTTCCGACTTATTCGAGCCCGTTTTAGGATTACCACCTAAGCGAGCAATTGAGTTTAGAATTAATCTTATTCCTGGAGCTCAACCTATCACTCGTCCTCCGTATCGTATGTCCAATAAAGAAAACGAGGAAATGCGTAAACAATTATCCGAATTGGAGATGAAGCAATTTATTCGCTCTAGTTCTTCGCCTTGGGGAGCTTCAGCTATTTTTGTGAAGAAATCCTATGGAGGCTTTGCGTTGACTACCGCAAGCTTAATGATCTTACTATCATCTAAATAAATATCCTTTACCTCGGATTGATGATCTATTCGATCATCTTAGTGGTGCTAAAGTCTTTTCACAATTAGACTTAGCTACTGGATTTCATCAGCTTCGTATTGCAGAGGATAGCATTCCTTTGACATCGTTCCGTACTCATTATGGATCTTATGAATGGCTTGTTATGCCATTTGGGTTAACAAATGCCCCGGCTTATTTCGTTGACCTTATGAATAGAGTTTTCAAGGACTTCCTCGACCGGTTTGTTCTCATCTTTATTGACGATATTCTTGTGTATTCTAAAACCGAGGAGGAGCAAGAAAAACATCTTTGGATTGTGTTGGAAACTCTTAGGAGTAATCGTTTAAAGGCAAAATTTTCTAAATGCCATTTTTGGCAATCTCTTGTGAAGTTTCTCGGTCATATTATTTCTGAATCCGGAATTTCCGTGGATCCTTCAAAGATTGAAGCGATTCAAGATTGGAAGAGACCGGAGAGTGTGACAGAGATTCGTAGTTTTCTCGGATTGGTGGGCTATTACCGTCGTTTTATCAAAGACGTTTCTAAGATTGTCGTGCCTCTCACTAGCTTGACGAAGAAAGGTGTTAAATACATTTGGTCGGACAAATGTGAAGCTTCTTTTCAAAAATTAAAAGAACTTCTTTCTGATGCTCCTATTCTCGTTATTCCCGAGGGGAATCAAGATTTCGTTGTTTATACCGATGCTACTCGCGTTGGTTTGGGTGCCGTTCTTATGCAAAGAGAACGTGTTATTGCTTATGCTTCTAGGCAATTGAAGCCTGCTGAGACTAGATATGCCACTCATGATTTAGAGCTCGCGGCTATTGTTTTCGCCCTTCGTATTTGGCGTCATTATCTTTTAGGAGAGAAATTTGTTCTTTATACCGATCATAAGTCCTTGAAGTATTTATTCTGTCAAAAGGAACTTAATTTGCGCCAACAGCGTTGGCTCGAATTTCTCGCACCATATGATCTCGACATCCTTTATACTCCCGGAAAGGGAAATCGTGTTGCCGATGCACTTAGTCGCAAGCAACAAGCGGTTGTTTCTATGATGATATCTGAATGGAATGATCTCGAGATATTATCCTCTTGTGAGATTCGAGACCGTGTCTCCGATTTATGTTCATCACTTGTGTTATGTAGCCTTGAGGCTCATCCTTCTCTTTTAGACCGCATTCTTGAAGCTCAAAGGCTAGATCCCGAACTAGCTCTTCTTGGCCAAAATATTAAGGATGAAATTGACGTTGAAGGTTTGAAAGACTTTGATATCGATTCTCGTGGCGGCATTCGGAGATTTGGTAGACTTATTATGCCAAATAATAGTGATCTTCGTAAATATATTTTAGAAGATTCTCATCGTTCTAAATTCACCATTCATCCTGGTAGTAGTAAAATGTACGCGGATATGAAGCGACTATATTATTGGGAGGGAATCAAATTTGATATTGCTAACTTTGTTAAGTGTTGCATGACTTGCCAGCTTGTTAAAGCCGAACATCAAAGGCCCGGTGGGTTATTGCAACCTTTAGAAATTCCAATTTGGAAGTGGGACCAAATTTCCATGGATTTTATAGATGGTCTTCCCCGTTCTCGTTCGGGTCATGATAGCTTATGGGTGATCGTTGATAGACTTACTAAATCCGCCCATTTTATTCCCGTTCGGTCTAACCGAACCGTTCCTCTTTTGGCCAAGCTCTTTATCAAAGAGATTGTTAAATTACATGGGGTTCCTACTTCTATTGTTAGTGATCATGATCCATTGTTTACTAGTGGATTTTGGAAGAGTCTTCAAAAAGCTTTGGGAACGAAGCTTAATTTTAGCAACGCTTATCATCCTCAGTCCGATGGACAAACTGAGCGTGTGAATCAAACTCTTGAAGATCTTCTTCGTGCATGTGTTCTTGATTTTGGTGGAAGTTGGGAAGATCATATTTCACTTGTTGAATTTTCCTATAATAATAGCTTCCAATCTAGTATTAGTATGGCACCTTTTGAGGCACTCTACGGAAGGCCATGCCGATCTCTTTCTTGTTGGCTTGAGACCGGTGAGAAGCTGGTTTTAGGTCCAGATTTTATTCGTGATTCCACAGAAAAGATTGATCTTATTCGTCATAGGATGAAAGAAGCCCAGAGTAGACAAAAATCCTATGCCGATAATCGAAGAAGGAAATTAGAATTTTCTGTTGGAGATTCTGTTTTTATTCGTGTTTCACCAATGAAGGGTGTTGTACGTTTCAGTCGATCGGGAAAATTGGCGCCTCGATATATTGGGACATTTCCTATCACTGAACATATTGGTTCCATGGCTCATCGCCTTTTATTACCGGCTCAATTTTCTGCTACCCATGACGTGTTTCACGTTTCTCAACTTCGGAAATGTCTTCGAGATTCTGATACTATTCTTGAGCCCGGTGTTGTGGAAGAGATTGAAGTTTCGCCTAATTTAACTTATGAGCAGCATCCTATTCGAATTGTTGCTTCGGAGGTCAAACGCCTTCGAAATAAAGATGTCCCGCTTGTTAAAGTCCAATGGTTTTCAAATCCTAAGGATTGTTCTTGGGAATCTAAAGAGTTCATCGAGCGAACACATCCGGACTTGCTTTCTCGTGCTCTTTGAGGTGAACCTTTTATTTCAAATTTCTTTTGTGTTGAATATGCTTTTATGGTTGTTACTATATATCTTCTTTTTAAATATTGCGAGGACGCAATTTCTTTAAGGAGGGGAGTCTGTAACAATCCGCATATTTGGAAATTTTATATTTAAATATTTTATTTAAATATTTTATCGATACTCGGAATTTAGTCCGAAAAGCTACTTTTTGCATACGGTCGAATTAGGACTCGAGACCGCCTCCATTGAGTTCAAAATGTCGTTTGCGACCTTTTTGAGTATAAGCTTTGATATATTTGGAGTTAGTCAAAAATTTGACCTTTTTCACTTTGGGTTTGAGTTTGGGTTCAGCCCACTAGCCAACTTATACTCAAAACTTAACCACTCTTCCCCATTCACCCTCACTTCTTCCTCTTTTCAGTTCTAAGGCATTAATGGTGGGAGAGATTGGAAATTAAAACTCCAAAACCCTAGTTCCTCTTGCAACCTCAAATTCCTAGCTCCAAATTAAAGAGAACCCATTGGTAAGCATTCTCTTCTTCTTCTACAACTTATTCTCTTACCAATTTCAGAAATTCCTAAACCTAATTTTGGGAATGTTCTTGTTTTGAGCATAGATTCAAGCTCATTTGGGTTGTGATGAAGAGAGGTTTATTCTCCATTTGCTTTCAAGCTTCTTCTTGTTTGATTTTGTAAAAAGGTGAGTTTTTTATCTCACATCTTTGTCTATAATTATCTTCGATTGTTAGGTATGAATTCCTAACGTTTATTCGTGTGCAATTGATTTTGGTTTGGATCGATTTTGTGTATATTCCAATTTTTGGTGTTTTGGTCTAATTTATGAAAATCCTTTTATGGATATTTGGACATGGATATTTGAGGCGTATCGACGGGTCGTTTAAGGCTGGGTTGTCACTTGGTGCAAATCCTTAGTCGTCACTTGCTCGTTCGATCATTTCCGATATTCATTTGGCCATTTTTGGTCGAGGTTCAGAAAATGCTCTGAATTCCAGTTTCAGATGTCTGAATCTGGAATTTCAGACGTCAGAATTGTGTTCTGGAAATCTTTATATTTCCAGATTCAGACGTCTGAACCACTTGTTTCAGACGTCTGAAACTACAGTGTTTTGCCTGCTTGCCTATTTGCTTGAGAATTCCAACTTTAATCGATTCGTGTTGATTCCCTTTTGTTATTATCACTTATTATCGACTTCGATGACATTTTCTTCGTGATTTTTGGGAATATCCATTTTGATGGATTCGGTATCGATTTCTTTGGATTTTATTCACGTCTTCGAATGTGAATTTTAGTGATCGATTGTTCTTACAATCTTCTTTGTGATTTGTCACTTTAAAAATATAAAGGTTTTCTATACTAGTAGTAAATATCAAAACTCTTTCTTCAAAACCATTTCAACACTATTTTATTACAAAGCTCGTTTTCTCAAACCGATTTCTAATCTATTAGTATATACAAACCTTTACCTCACTCGTATGAGAAATCTAATTAAACGGCTTAGTAAAACGAGTGGTATGAAACGCTTGCGTTTACTTCGTCGGTTAATTCTTGGACTTGTTCGATTGAAACTTTTGTGACAATTTTCTAGTGGAGATCTACAATTTGTACGTAAATATTTAAGTTAAGCTAGTGGTTATGGGACATGAAGCTAAGCTCATATATTTACTAGCTTATTGTAATTGACACTTCTTGATGATCGATGATGATCATTTTATGGTTTAGACTAGCAATTGTGCGATGTCTCTTTGTCTACGAGGGAGACTAAACCCCGTTTGTGTGAGTTTCAACTCACATATGTGGGGTAGCGCCCCATGGTCTTCGGGCCGTTCGCGTGTCAAAAATTAATTGCCAGCTACCATGAGATAGCGTCTCGTTCGTGTGATACATATGTTGGTGAGTTTTCATGCTCCCGTTCGTGTGATAGGCCTTCCCCCTATTTTGTGTGATTTCTGGATTTCGTGTGTCGAATTCTGGAATTTTCTTCTTCACCTATTTTTGTGATTTCTATTGATATGATTTATCAATTTTTGTGCATAGGTGAATTCGTGTGTCATTGACTGGATTTCTTGAGATGATTTCCAGAATTTATGCTTCACCAATTTTCGTGATTTCCATTGATAAATTTTATCAATATTTGTGTATTGGTGAATTTGTGTGTCATGGACTTTTGTGATTGACATTGATATAATGGTCAATATATATGGTTTGGTGAACGAAATAAGGAGTATGACATTTCCTTTGATTCTTGTGTAGATTTGGTGATATTGATTAATCTCTTGTTGATTCTCAATTACTTATATATATCACAGCTTGGCATTGTGATTATTATGTGTTTAGTCATATCTCTTACTCTATATCGTTTCATCTGATATTTATAGTTAGACTGATCTGTTTATTATTTTCTTATTAAATAATACTCGGGTCAGACCGAGATGTTGCAGGTGCTTCTGCTTGACTTCTCTCCAGGGATCCATTACTCTGACCTTTTGCTTACTACTTAGATTAGTAGTTTTTGTTGTATACTCTTGAGATATTGACTCATTGATGTATTCTTTTGTATAGCACATGTTGCTATTATTTTGTGTTATTGTGGATCATTTTGACCACTACTCTGATATACACTTCCATGTGTTAATTATATCTTCATATTTTCTTCCGCCTTTGTGATATGAATTATCTGTGACTGATTTATGTTATGTTTATTTCTATATTTGTTTCCAAAGATATTATAGCCACCGTGTAGTAGCTTTGAATTTGTGTCGGTATGTCGGATTTCCTTGCATGTTATACCATCTGACATATCGATGCTCGCACAAAGCAATTACACGGATGGTCGCTCCTCAACAGCCTTATTCTCCATGCTAGTCGACAGCATTCACCGTAATGTTCTTGGCTAGCGTGGGTATAGAGGTAGGGCGTCAAACTTTTAACACATAAAAACATATTTCTATAAAACATCTATCACATTGAAAACGTTTAATTATTTCGAGATATGTATAACATACAAAACAAGGTATATGGTCATTACCTCTATTTTGTATCCATTGGTGTTCGCATTCATTATTGTTATTCATTAATGCGTAGCTAATACTGTTTTGTGAACTGCCTTCATCATTATTTGAGACAATGCTATATATTGATTCCGTTTCATCAAAATCGTTTTCACAAAGACTTTTTATTTCATATTCTCCTATTTCATCAACTAAATTAGAACGTTGTTGGTTATTTTCCTTGTATGGACATCTATTTGCTAAATGATTTGGGTCACCGCAAATAAAACAATTACACTTTCTATTTGGTTTACTTCTTTTAACATATTTTTCTTTTTTACGTTTATCAAAATGCTTAGATTTTCTAAAATATTTTCTTGGTTTATAGTAGCCATAAGCTTGTGGAGTATAGATAGCTGTCCGGCAAAATGCCCAAGCTTGTCTTTTAATCTGTTCTTGCAAATTTTCTTCTTTACAATGTTTTTCTAATTCTTGGAATACAAACAATATTCTTGGACCAATTCCTAGTTTAGGTATTGTTCCGTCTTGTATATTACAGTCTTCTTGCAGCTTTCGACCTAAGTCTCCTGGTAGCTTTGAAAAATATTTATTACATAAATCTTCATCCATTGCTTTACCCGTCTGGGATAAAGTGACAGCAAAGATTTGGCTAAATTCCTTTATATACTTAAAATCTCTTATACTTAATTGTTTTAGGTTTCTTATTGGTGTATTTTGCATTAGCGTACCACCTTTTCCTGGGTCATTTCCAATTAGTAGTAATCTAATAAAGCTTGTAAAATTGTAAGGGTTGTTTCCTAAAGCTTTCTGTTCATTAATTACGGCTGGATTATCTGGTTTTCTAGTTTGATATATTCCTAAGGCTAATGGACTGAGGGTAGTTTCTAATTCTGCCCACATATCCATTTCTGGCTTTTTATTAACTTCCCAATATCGAACTATATTTTGCTCCCATATTAGAATTTCCTGGCCACAATTGTGGTGACTGGTTTTCTAGTAATAACATATTGTTGTTATAAAATTTTCCGTAGGGTTTTCTTATTCATTTTCCTACATATGGACTTTCTTGTAAATAATCTACTTCGGGTTTTGCCCATTTTTCTCTTTCTAATGGTCCTTCTTTATATTGGCTGCTTGGTTCGTTATCAAATCTACTACGTTTATTGGTTGGTATCAAATCCCTAAAATTAGTTTCAATAAAAAAGTCACTAAGAGGGATCTTTATATTTAGGATGTCCTCAATTAATGGCATATTGAATTTTTTTGATAACGTTGTAAAAGCATCTTCGTATGTTATATCTAATTCTGTTATGCAAGCAATAAGCATATTATCTGTTTCTTCTCTTATATTTTCTACTATTATTTTCTTATTAATTATTTCATGTAATGCTCTTTTACTTTCTCTTTTAATGTTTCTTCTATTTCTGGATCAATATCATTTTCTTCATATTGTTCTTCATCCACTATGTATCCATGTCAAAATTTTCAATATTTTCGCTAGCTGTTTCATAATGGTCATAAATTGGTTCATCATCCCAATTTATAGCGTTAAAATGATCTAAGTGTTCATTTTGATTATGTCTTAGTTCTATTTCTGATTCTGTGTCAGATTCTTCTTCATTTTGTTTAAACTTATAATTTCCAAATCTTAAACCTGGTTCTCCAAATTGGTTATTGTATATAACGTGTGGTTCTAGAATAAAAAGATTTTTATCATTTCAACAAAATCTTTTAATTGTCGTTCAAGACCTGCTAAGTCTTCTGGACTAATTCTACGGGGTTCGATCATTTTGGTTCCTACTAGCTATATTCTGTACTATCCCATTAAGATTAATTTTGAACTTCATTCCTGATCTATTACTAGCCTTACCAATTATTCCTATACTAATGATCAAATTATTTCCAACATAGTTTTCAAAACCGCTTGCCTTGAATCCTAGTTTTAAATGTTTTAAATCTTTAATACTTTTAAGAATATCTGGTACGCAATAAGCTAAAACTGATTTATCGTTTAGATCTATTTCCATTCCTGAGAGTAGAAATTTTTCTATGTTTGATGTCCATGATTTGTCTAGGACCAACGTAAGGAGCTTTGTTCCTAAACCTTTTCTGGTTAGAGTTTTTATTCCTATGACTATTAGAACTAAACGGAAAACACTATTTCCTGTGTTTTTTAATTTTTGTACCGTTTCTGGTTATAAAACATCTAAGGTTACACTGTTATCTATCACTCCTTCCTCTTCCTCTCTAATATTTCGAATTAAAGTTGTGTTAATATTTGTAATTCATGTTTGATATAGAATTCGTGGGTTTAATAAATCTAGCTGATTATTGTTATATAAATCTAAGTTTTTGTCTAAATCTACTTCTTCATCTAATTGTACTATTTGTTTTTCTTTTTTAGATTTCACTTTTGACAAAATACTAGAAATTTCATGTTTAGGTTTACCATTGGATGTAAATTCTATTAATGTCCTACTGGGTCCATAGAACGAGTTTCTTGGATTCATTTTGGGATCCAAAATTTATACATCTGCCATATTATTTTTCTTAATAACTGAATTTCCTAAACATAGATTAACTAGTTGTTCTGATGTCTTATCTAGTTCCTGATCAAAAGTTCGTTTTTTCAAGTTTTTCTAGTTTTCTAAAATTTGAAGATTTAGGCCAATTAAAATATTAAAAAAAAATTAGAATATTCTTTATCTGATAAACCATTCCCTGAATAAGTAGTAAAACTTTGTTTTGGAACTGGCTGTGATGCAAATTTTGTTGCGTTGTCTTTCGCTTTTTCCAAATATTTGTTCATAAAATTAACCACTAACAATCTTTTTAACTTCTAAAAGGAGCGTCACTATCTGTCTAGTTTTCGAATCAAATTCACGGGTTCTGGTTTTATGTTCTTCTAAAATACGTTTAGATTCTAATTCCATAGCTTTTGGCTTATTGCTCTCTAGTAACAATTTTAATTCGTTAATAATTGTCTTATCTCGAAGAATATTTTTTAAGCTTATTAAAGTGCGTAAGATACTTTCGTTTTGATTTTTAATAAAATCAAAATTATCTACTAACTGCTTTAAAGTTTTATTTTTATCAGTAATAGATTTAGCAGTTACTTCTAACGTCTTAGCTGTTGAATTATCGTAGTGTTGTAAGGCTGTTCCTAGGTTCATAATTAAGTCTGTAACTGAATTAAGCTGTTTATTTTCTTCGTGCAGAAGATGTTGAAAACCTTTTTCAAAGTGACAAACAAATTTATAGTTATCAAGACTAATAATACTTCATTCCTTAAAAGTGTATTCAAGATTTAAATTACTTAAACACTTGAGATTTGAAGAATAGATTTTTTTGAGGTTGTTTTTCTTAGATTTAAATGGTTCATTTCCCTATGCAGCTTATATTTTTTCCGATAAAATTTTCTTTTGAGTGAGAAAGATTTAATATATTTGTATTTTTATCAGAGATAATTTAAAATTTGGGCGAAAGATACTTACTAGTATAAAGAGCATAATTGAATTCCGTGGTTACTACACAATTTCGTTTTCATCCATACTTAATTTTCCTATTACTTTGAAGTTTACCATGTTCAGCAAAAGATGGGAATTACACACCTTTGCTACCCTAAAAAATGACTCAGAGGGTTCTGCATCAAAATAATATTTTAATTTTATATGATTAAAAATTAAATTTTGTAGCAACACTAGAATCAACCTTGCTCTAATACCAAAATGGCAGGGGCAGTTTTTTTTAATATCAAGAAATCAATAAAAAAAGCTAGTAACGATATAAAATCTTATAGGTAAATTCCTAAAAGATATTTTAGTAGAAACTTAATTACAAACATAATTATACTACAAAGGACAAGAAGCAAAGGAGGTAACATAAAGACTTATGCAGAGGAGCAGCAGAAGGTTTGAAAATCAGATCTTGCTTTTACTTCCAACAGTATTTCTATATATTAAGAAATCAATAAAACAACCTAGTAACGATATAAAATCTTCTAGGTAAATTCCTAAAAGATATCCTAGTAGAAACTTAATTACAAACATAATTATATTACATAGGACAAGAAGCAAAGGAGGTACCTGATTCATAAAGACTTATGCAGAGGAGCAGCAGAAGGTTTGAAAATAAGATCTTCCTTTTTCTTCCAATAGTTTTTTTTTATTTTTTTACCTTTTTTTGAATCTCTCTCTCAAAACATGAAGTGTAACAAAGAAAAATAAGCTTTGGTGAAAAAAACTACCCCTGCCATTTTGGTATCGGAGCAAGGTTGATTCTAGTGTTGCTACAAAATTTAATTTTTTATCACATAAAATTAAAATATTATTTTGATGCAGAACCCTCTGAGTCAGTTTTTAGGGTAGCAAAGGTGCGTAATTCCCATCCTTTACTGAACATGGTAATCTTCAAAGTAATATGAAAATTAAGTATGGATAAAAACGAAATTGTGTAGTAACGAGGGAATTCAATATGCTCTTTAAATTAGTAAGTATCTCTTGCCAAAATTGTAAATTATCACTGATAAAAATACAAATATAATAAATCTTTCTCTCTCAAAAGAAAATTTCATCGGAAAAAATATAAGCTGCTTAGAGAAATGAACCATTTAAATCTGAGAAAAACAACCTCAAAAAACAGATTCTTCAAATTTCAAGTGTTTAAGCTATTTAAATCTTGAATATACTTTTAAGGAACGAAGTATTATTAGTCTTAATAACTATAAAAAAAATCCATTTTGACAAAGATTTTCAATATCTTCTGCATGAAGAAAATAAACAGCTTAATTCATTCACAGACTTATTTATAAACCTAGGAACAACCTTACGACACTACAATAATCCAACAGCTAAGACGTTAGAAGTAATTGCTAAATCTATTACTGATAAAAATAAAACTTTAAAACAGTCAGTTCATAATTTTGATTTTATTAAAAATCAAAACGAAAGTATCTAACGCACTTTAATAAGCTTAAAAAATATTCTTCCAGATATGACAATTATTAACGAATTAAAATTGTTAATAGAGAACAATATGCCAAAAGCTATTGAATTAGAATCTAAACGTATTTTAGAAGAACTTAAAACCAGAACCCGCGATTTTGATTCGAAAACTAGACAGATAGAAATGCTCCTTTTAGAAGTTAAAAATATTGTTAGCGGTTAATTTTATGAACAAATATTTGCAAAAAGCAATAGACGACGCAACAAAATCTGCATCACGGTGTAGCAACCCAATATTTTTGAAATTTACTTTTATTTGAATTTATTTCACTTTGAAAATGTTTTAGAAATTACTTTATTTAAAATTTTGTTTTAAAATATTTTTAAAGTGAAGTAGAAATTTTTCTAGATTTAATGGTAATTTTTTTGTAATTTTCATGCCTTGTTTTTCAATTTTTAAACAATTTCTGTAGTTCTTTTTCTATTTTTCTCAAATTTAATTATTTATTTCATTTTAGAAATGATAAATTAGTTATTTTAATTCAAATTTTTGCTTTCCAATATTTTAAAAATGAAGTGGATATTTTTCCAAGGCTAGTGATGATTTATTTGTAATTTTTGAACGTTGTTTTGAACTTTTATGCAATTACTTAAATTCTTTTTATTTTTTCTTTAAATTTAATTATTTATTTTCATTTTATTTCACTTTGCTTCAGTTTTAAAATGTGTTTACTAAAATTATTTTGTTTTGTTTGTTTTAAAAAGAAATGGTAAATTGAAGAGACAAGACTATTCCTTTTCCTATGGCTTTTCATTTCTAGATTTTTCAATTTCATAACTCTTCATTTAATTTTCTTTTGGCCGTGTAAATTTTTTGGTAAGCCGTGAGTTTTATTTTCATTTCACGCATAAAAAAATCTTCCTCATTTTTTCATTCGCGGCTAGGGAATTTTATTGGTAACGGCTACATCTTTTTCTTTATTTTCTTCTTATTTTCTAAGTATTTTGCCTTGTTTACTCATGTGTATTGCTCGGCCTCTGCTCCATAGCCACGCCCATCGCCTCCTACACCTCTTCCCTGCCATCATCACCACTTACACTCCAGGCCTTGACCATGGCCATGCCTACCATGGTGCAAAAACTCCACAAAAACGTAACTGGACCCTTGAAACCATGCTAGTTTGACCACCACTTGTCTCATCTCCTTCAACCACCACCACGGCCACCACCCTAGCTGCCACCACCTAACTGACCTAACCACCACACACTCCTCCAGCAACTGACCAGTCAAGGTGCACCCCAGGCGGAGCCCAATCCTTCATGGCCGAGCCTTTGTTTTGGCAAAAATCACACTACATTACCTAAAGCCCCTTCACCTTTTCATGTTATAAACTCCTCTCCTTGTTCATGCCTTAAAACCGAGCCATGCTAGCCCAAAACCCGAGCCATGTCTTCATCAATACCTGACCAAAATCATCCCTAGGCCATGCCAAAGAATTGAGAAAGCAAGGCAAAAGACTTTGTGTTCAAATCACTTTTCATTTCAAAGTTATTTTATTCCATAGTGTATTGTATTTATAATTTGTTTGGTTTTGTTTTGGGTTGTGACACAAGATTAGTAGCATTGGATCTCGCTCTTCACTCAAATCTGTAGCCTTTTCATTGTGCTTTGATTCCGTTGTGTCAGTTGTATTGCAATCTCCAGCATTTAGAGGTGAGTAAATCTCACACGACATTATTCATACTTATGCAATTGTGAAGAGACAACATTTGAATGTGTAGAATTATAAATGATGCTATAACTGCCTATGATTATTTATGTATGATGTTAAACCTGTAAATTACATGTCATATCACCTGTTACTGTTGTATATTGTTAAACTGTTCATTTATATCTGTTTATCAAACTACAAGATCCCTATAGATTAGAAATCACTATGGGTTGAAATGATACATACCCGAACGGACTTTAGAATAGGGAAAAATCGTTATGGGCTGAAATGATAGGCCTAAACGATTTTTAATTATTTATTTTGACTTGGGACTACGGGTTTGAAATGATAGAACTCAGATTTTTATTTGTAAACTGCGGATTGAAATGACATATATTCGTATCACCTGACCTAGGTTAGAAAACTATATACAGGCCCGTGGTAATTTTTATAAAATTATCTAGAATTTTTAAGTAATTTTAAATGTGTATATATATGAAAATTTGATTTAAATTGGATTTCTAAATATTAAGTATAGAAATTTGGAATTTTCTGTAAGTTAAAAATGTTGGAAAAATGAATAGTTACATTGAATTTTGAAAATATAACATAAGTAGAAAACTGGAATTTTGTTAAATAAAAATTTAGTTACACAAGTAAAAATCGAAATTAAATTTTATTTGAAAAAAATGGATAAAATTTAAGTGTTAAGTTGTTTATTTAAAAATGTGAAGGATTGGAAACTTTTACACTTGAATTTATTAAGTAATTTGTTGAAATTGGATTTAATTATAAGAAATTTATTTTATAAAAATAATATGCTAAATGACATGTTAATGAATATTTTTAATGTTAAAATATGATTTTTGACAATGTTTAAAGGGTTTAAAATGAAGTTTATTAACTGCTGGAAATACACTAAAATCTGGAAATCACTTTTAGTAGCATTCAGAAGTGCTATGGTTTTTGGAAATCAACTAAAAGACTAATAAAAGAGCTATTACAGCAGTTCTGGAATGCTGTAGTTGCTGTAGTAAACTGAAAAGGCTAAAACTTGATAAAGGCCTATTATAGCAGTTCTGTAAATGCTGTGGTGGTCTGCTGTCAATGCAGAAATGAATAAAAACCCTTGTTTTGAAACCTGAGCTATTACAGCATTTCTGAAAATGCTGTCTTTGCTGTTTTGAACTAAAATTTAATTAAAACTGAGTTTTAGCGGCAGTTTTTAAGTGCTGTCTTTGCTGAATTAAAATGTTTTCAAGTGTAACTTATAACAGTTTTTTCTAAATGCTGTGAAAGGCTGGAATTTTAATAATTATGGGTTTTGACTTAGTAAATAAGCTCAGAATGGCTTGAAACTTTGAAATTTGAATACTTAACTTGGAAGAATAATAACTTCATTTTTAAATGGTTTAAATGAATTAAGTAAATTGGAATATAAACTATTTAAAATCTATTTGAATTGAAATTAAATGAATGTTATCTTTGAACTTTAAAAGAGTATTAAATTGGATATTTGGATTTGAATTCAAATATTGATTTGAAAAGGGAAGTTTTGAAAGGATATGATATTTTGAAACGTTGAAACGGTTTGGAAATGATTCAATCTTTATTTCGATAAAGATTGGGTTTTGAAATGATATTTTATTTTGAAGTATAAAATATTATTTTCAAAGTTATTACCACAGGTTATAATAACGATTGGTTGGAAAAGAGACCGTGAACGGACATGGAAACTCTCTATCGATACCGAAAACCACTTTAACAACTTTGTACGCGGTGAAGATTCCAAAATGAAGTAGGATGGTGGCGACGTTCTTGTGGTATGTTATGTGGACCGAACTCTCGTGAGTTGGCATAAGGTGGCTAAAACAGGAGCGGTGTCGGGCTAAAAGGGGTAGCTCCTCTGGTCGGACGCATTTCTTCGATACCATTCTATTACTTGTGATTGTTTGGCGGCTACCCTCCGATTTGGGAATGTATTACGAGGTGGACGTATGTGGCTGCTGCGTTACCACCGGCCCAGGTATCGTAATTGGTATATCTACCCTGGCATTGCCTTGTGTGCCGTGTCACCTACCCTATCGAGCTTTTACTACGAGTTTGGTTTTCTCCTGTAGCCCATGCGTATCTTCTCGTAGTCTCCCGATCAGGAGATATGCAGATATTGGATGGACTACTGGGACTATTACGTGTTAAGGTGAAAAATGTAAAGCCTTAATGCTATTTAAAAGTATGTTTATTTTACTGTAGATATTATTATAATAGCGCAATATACTACATAGTAAATAGCTTAACGGATCCTTAGAGGATGGGCGGTCCCAAGCATCTTCTAAGTTACTTGTACCTTTACTACAGTACACTTGAGTTAGTTTACATTGGATAAGTATGTATGTCTTGACTCGAGTGTTTGTGTTTTATTTACGCTCGAGTCAGCCTGAGTTATTCACAGATTTGGATTTCCACTCTCTGGAGGTCTGGAATCGCTGGAGATTATCAGCTTTTCTAGTTTTATCTATTTCAGTTATGTTGTTCTATTGTCAGCTTTCTGTTGTCAGCTTTGTATTAGAGGACTTCTTTGTATTTGAGATTTTATGTTGTATCTGTTTTCAGACTGATGTTTTGTATTTGGTTTTGAGACTTTGTGATAGTAGCTTCATGAACTACTATGGCATTTTATTTCCGCTGGGAGATATTCTGATGTTCTATGTCTGTGATTCTGTGATTTTATTTTTATTTGCTTTGAATTTTTATTACAATCTGTTATTTTGTACTATTCAAGTCAGGCATGTGTGGATTATTGTCGATTTGAATGGTGGAAAATAACTGGTCGTTACAGTTTGTATCAGAGCTTTGGTTTTTAGGCAAACCTTAGCATGCTGAGCAAAAACTCATTAGAGATAGGGTAGAAATACCCTAGAATGAGTGAAACCAACTTCAGTATCATTTCTTTGTGAGAGAACGTATTTTCAAAGTATAAAATGATTTTAAAATGGTTTTCAAAGGATTTTCCAAAGATCATTTTGATTTAAAAATTTTCTTATTTTAAAAGCAAAATTTTCCAAACTTCTTTCCTTTCATATCTACCTTGATAGAAATTTCTGTAATTAGGATGTTCATCTACGCGAATTTGTATTGTCTTGACTAGTCTTGTCTTTATCATATCTTTATCTTTGTCCTAATATTCATTCTTGAATTTTCAGGATGAATCGTAGAAATCCTGGAGGTCAAGGTCGTGGTGCTGCCCCAGGTTCCAGCCCCAGCTCTGGTTCATTTCACTATTCTTTACAAAGAATTTACTCAGTTTGGTGGAATCAAGTTCACTGGTTCTGAGTTTATCATTGAGGCTCAGAAATGGCTGAGGAGTATCGAGAGGATATTTACTGGTCTTGAGATTCCCGATGTCTAGAAGCGTCAGTTAGCCGCATGGCAGTTGCAGGAGACTGCCCAAGACTGGTGGGAGTCTGTTGCGGCTAACACCATTGAGGCTGATCTTACTTGGGAACAGTTCAGGTATCTTCTTGTGTTTCTTCGAATTATGTTTTTCTATTACTTTTCGTGCCTTTTCTAAGCTTATCTATCATTCTTCTCAGGGAGGCTTTCGTTGCTAAGTGGATGCTCGAAGCCAGGAAATCCCAGTTTTATAGGGAGTTCAATGGCCTCAAGCACGGAAGCATGTCTTTTTCAGAGTACGAGAAGAAGTTTAACGAACTTTCTAAGTTTGGACCTGGTCTGATAGACACTCCTCTAAAGAAGAATGAGAAGTTTATTGCTGGTGCTCGTCCCGAGTACTATAATCGTCTCATTTCTCATGTTCATGGCACTTTTACCCAACTTATGGATATGACTCTTCGTTATGAAAACCCTACTTCTAAGGGTCCTGTTTCAGTTGGTGCTCCTTCATCTCGGACTTCTTCTGCAAATTCTAGGAAGAGAAAGCTCAGTTTCCAGCAGCAGAAGAAGAATTGGCTCAAGAATCCTGGTTTGGGATCTTCATCATCTACTCCATCTCAGAGGCAGCCATTTGACCTTTCTTCCATCACCTGCTTTAAGTGTGACTAGAAGGGACACTATGCGAATAGTTGTCCTATTATTGTTGGTACTGCCATTCCTCCCCCCGCTCAACCAGTTAGGCGTGATCTTTGCCACATCTGTCTCCAGCCTGGCCATTTCAGGATAGATTTCCCTACCCAGCAGGAGGGTAAGCCTTCTGGTATATTTGCTGTCACCTCTGCCTCTTCTCTGGCTCCTCCAGCTCCTAGTGATGACCAAGGTACTCTCCGGGGTTATTTTTCTTTATTTCAGCATCCTGTTCGTGTTCTGTTTGATACTGGTGCATCCCACAGTTTTATATCTGTTGATTTGTGTGACAAGTTTGAGCAATTCCTTTCTCCTGAGTATGTTTCTGTGCCTTTATGTGTTTCAAATCCAATTGGGGGCCCCGCAAACCTTAATAGGATTTGTAAATAAGTGAAGCTTCTTTATTCTGATCATTGCTTCAATGGGGATTTTTATGTTTTGGGCTTTGATGGTTTTGATTTATTGCTTGGAAGTGATTGGCTTGGTAGGCATAATGCCCATATCTCTTGTAAAGCCCGGTATGTTTATCTTGAGGATGATTTGGGTACTTCCTTTGTTATTCAGTGTCGCATGCCGCAGGATTTTGCAGGCAGTTTTATTTATTCTCTGGATTCTTCTCTTGGTTATCTTCATTCGACCCGTGTGGTCAATTTCTATCAAGATGTTTTTGGTGAAGTCACTGCTTTGCCTCCTAAACGGGAGATAGATTTCCGCATTGATCTTATTCTTGATGCTCGACCCATAGTTCTTCCTCCTAGAAGAATGGCACATCGTAAGAAGGTTGAGTTAGGAAAGCTGATTGAGGACTTGTCTTCCAAAGGTCTGATCAGACTTAGCCATTCCGAATGGGGAGCAGCAGTGGTCTTTGTCACTAAGTCGGATGGTTCTTTGAGGTCGTGTGTTGATTATAGGGAGATGAACAAACTCACTATAAAAAACAGATATCCAATGCCTCGCATAAATGATATGTTTGATCAGCTTTATGGTGCCACTTGTTTCTCTCAGCTTGATCTTGCCACAGGTTTTCACCAGCTCAGAGTTGCCGAGGAAAGTATTTCCAAGACTGGTTTTCGGACTAAGAATGGGTTTTATGAATGGTTAGTCACGCCTTTTGGTTTGACTAATGCTCCTGCTTTCTTTGTGGATCTTATGAATCGTGTTTTTCATGCTGTGCTCAATAAATTTGTACCAGTCTTTGTTGATGATATCCTTGTCTTCTCTAAGAACAAGGAGGAGCATGAGTCACATTTGAAATATGTTCTTGAGACTCTCATAAATCATCAGTTGAAGGCTAAATTTTCTAAATGCCATTTCTGGAAAGATGAAGTCCGATTCCTTGGACATATTGTTTCTGGTAATGGAGTTTCTGTTGATCCAGTCAAGATCACTGCTATCAATGTAATTCTTTCCTTTTTATCTTTTCCTTTATCATTTAATTATTCTATCTATTCTATGGTTCTTATTTTCTCTATTATGTTACAGGAATGGAAAACTCCTAAGACTCCTTTTGAGATTCGTAGTTTTCTGGGCCTTACCAGTTACTACCGGAGATTTATCGAGAATTTTGCTCAGAGATTTGTTGAGAATTTTGCTGGGATCGCTGCACCTCTCATTGCTTTGACTCGTAAGAATGTTAATTTTATCTGGGATAGGAAATGTAAAGCTGCATTCAACGAGTTAAAGAGCAAGCTAACTTTCGCACCGGTTCTTACCATTCCAAACGGAAGTGAGGGATTGACGGTATATACTGATGCATGTCATGAGGGATTGGGTGTTGTTCTCGTGCAGGATGGTAGAGTCATTGCCTATGCCAGCGTCAGTTGAAAACCCCTGAAGCTAATTATGCTGCCCATGATTTAGAGTTACTTGCTGTTTTCTTTGCTTTTAAGCTTTGGACGCATCATCTGCTAGGAGCCAAGTTTGAGCTTTTCATTGATCATCGGTCTCTGAAATATAATCTTCTCCCAGAAGCATTTGAACCAGAGGCAAGTCCATTGTTTTTGATTTTTTGGCTTCTTATGACCTCGATATTAGCTATACTCCCAGTAAAGCTAATGTTGTGGCCGATGCTCTGAGTTGGAAGAAGGCTTTATTGTGTCAGATGGTTATTTCTTCTTCTCCCCTTTTGGACTGCATCACAGCTAAGCAAGATGAGGATAGGATGCTTAGGCTTATTAAGGAGAGTGTTCGAAGCAGAGTTGGTGGAAGTGGTAGTGGTAGTAGTGGAGATCAGATCGATGATAAAGGGATTTTGAGGATTAATGGCAGGATTTGTGTTCCAAATGTTGATGAATTGAGGCAGGAGTTGCTTTGGGAGAATCATCGATCCAGGTTTTCTATCCATCCTGGTGTGTCGAAGATGTATCAGGATATGAAGAGGCTTTATTGGTGGAGAGGGATGAAGCGGGATGTCTCTATCTTTGTTATTCGGTGTGCGACTTGTCAGGAAGTCAAGGCCGATCATCAGAAGACTCCTGGTATGTTGTAGCCTCTTGAGATTCCCAACCGGAAATGGGAACAGGTTTCCATGGGTTTCATTGATGGATTACTGAGGTCTAGGAAAGGCAATGAGAGTATCTGGGTTATTGTAGATAGGCTGACCAAATCTGCTTATTTCATTCTGGTCAAGTCTACCTGTTCTGCTTCTAGCTTGTCTGAGATCTGCATGAGGGAGATTGTTCGTCTCCATGGTGTTCCTCTCAATATTGTTTGTGATCATGATCCTATCTTTACCAGCCAGTTCTGGAAAGCTTTTCAGGAATCTATGGGTACTCATCTGAATCTCATCACTGCTTACCATCCGCAGACCGGCGGTCAAACAGAAAGAGTGAATCAGATACTCGAAGAGCTTCTTCGTGCTTGTGTGCTTGATTATGGTGGATCTTGGGAAGATCATTTGCATCTTGTCGAATTCACCTACAATAATAGTTATCAAATATAATCTTATCTTCTGTTTTAAGCTTATCTTAATCATTTATCTATCTCTTTCTATCTTTGAATTCAGGCCAGTATAAAAACGTCTCCATTTGCTGCTCTATATGGACGACCTTGTCGATCTCCATCTTGTTGAATTGAATCCGATAATCGTCTGGTTCTTGGTCCTGATATGATTTTGGAAGCTTCAGAGAGAGTTGAAGAGATTAAGAGAAGGTTGAGGGTTGCTCAGAATAGGCAGAAGAAGTATGCTGATAGGCAAAGGCGGAAGCTTGAGTTTGTTGTTGGCGATATGGTTTTCCTTAAGGTCTCTCCCTTATGGAACATCATTCGCTTTGGTCGTAGAGGGAAGCTTTCTCCTAGGATCATTGGTCCTTTTCGCATTTTGAAAAGAGTTGGTTCCTTGGCTTATCGTCTGGAGTTACCCGAGAAGCTTTCTGGAGTGCATGATGTATGACCTGTCTCACACCTTCGCCGGTATCTCCATAACCCATCTCTGTTTGTTCAGTCTTCTGCCCTTGATAGCTTGGATATTGAACCTAACCTGACTGTCGAGAGGAAGCCACTTCGTATTGTCGACAGAGGTACGAAGCAGCTAAGAAGGAAATCTGTTACCTGGTCAAAGTACAATGGAGTACTGATGATCGTGATTGTACTTGGAAGACGGAGGAGACCATTCGTGCTTCGAATCCGAAATTGTTTATTCCAGGTACTATTTTGTTTTCTATCTTGTTTTCCCTTATTTCCTTATTTCCGTTCTTTTCGAGGACGAAAAGGTTTGAGTGGGGGAGAGAGTAACAGCCCAATATTTTTAAAATTTATTTTTTATTTGAATTTATTTCACTTTGAAAATGTTTTAGAAATTACTTTATTTAAAAAAAATTAATATATTTTTAAAGTGAAGCAGAAATTTTTCTAGAGTCAATGGTAATTTTTTTGTAATTTTTATGCCCTATTTTCAATTTTTAAACAATTTCTTTAGTTCTTTTTCTATCTTTCTCCAATTTAATTATTTATGTAATTTTATAAATGATAAATAAATTATTCTATTTCAAATTTTTTTCTTTATAATATTTTAAAAATGAAGTAAATATTTTTTCAAGGCTGGTGATGATTTTTTTTGTAATTTTTGAACACTGTTTTGAACTTTTATGCAATTATTTAAATTCTTTTTATTTTTTCTTTAAATTTAATTATTTATTTCACTTTTTTTCGGTTTTAAAATGTATTTACCGAAATTATTTTTTTTTATTTATTTTAAAAAGAAATGGTAAATTGAAGAGACAAGACTCTTCCTTTTCTTATGGCTTTTCATTTCTAGACTTTTCGATTTCATAACTCTTCATTTAATTTTCATTTGGCCGTGTAAATTTTTTTTGGTAAGCCGTGGGTTTCATTTTCATTTCACGCACAAAAACATCTTCCTCATTTTTTCATTCATGTCTAGGGAATTTTATTGGTAATGGCTACATCTTTTTCTTTATTTTCTTCTTATTTTCTAAGTATTTTGCCTTATTTTATCATGTGTATTGCTCGGCCTCTCCTCCATAGCCACGCCCATCGCCTTCTACACCTCTTCCCTACCATCATCACCATCTACACTTCAGGCCTTGCCCATGGCCGAGCCCACCATGGTGCAAAAACTCCACAAAAATGCAACTAGATCCTTGAAACCGTGCTAGTTTGCCCACCACTTGCCTCATCTCCTTCAACCATCACCACGGCCACCACTCTAGCTGCCACCACCTCACTGACCTGACCACCGCACACCCCTCCACCCACTAACCAGTCATGGTCCACCCCAGGTCGAGCCCAATCCTCCATGGCCGAGTCTTTGTTTTGGCAAAAATCACACTACATTGCCTAAATCCCCTTCACCTTCTCATGTTATAAACTCCTCTCCATGTTCATGCCTTACACCCGAGCCATGCTAGCCCAAAACCCGATCCATGTCTTGACCAAAACCTGACTAAAATTATCACTAGTCCATGCCAAAGAATAAAGAAAGCAAGGCAAAAGACTTTGTGTTCAAATCACTTTTCATTTCAAAGTTATTTCATTCCATAGTGTGTTGTATTTAAAATTTATTTGGTTTTGTTTGGGTTGTGACATAAGATTTGTAGCATCGGATCTCGCTCTCCACTCAAATCCATAGCCTTGTCATTGTGCTTTGATTCCGTTGTGTCAGTTATATTGCAATCTCCAATATTTAGATGTGAGTAAATCACATACGACATTATTTATACTTATGCAATTGTGAAGTGACAACATTTGAATGTGTAGAATTATAAATGATGCTATAACTGCCTGTGATTATTTATGTATGATTTAAACCTGTAAATTACGTGTCATATCACCTGTTACTATTGTATATTGTTAAACTATTCATTTATATCTGTTTATCACACTACAAGTTCCCTGTACATTAGAAATCACTGTGGGTTGAAATAATACATACCCGAGCAGACTTTAGAATATGGAAAATTTATTATGGGATGAAATGATAGGCCTGTACGGTTTTTAATTATTTATTTTGACTTGGGACTACGGGTTTGAAATGGTAGAACCCGGATTTTAATTTGCAAACTGTGGATTGAAATGATATATATCTGTATCACTTGACCTGGGTTAGAAAACAATATACAAGCCCGCGGTTATTTTTATAAAATTTTCTGGATTTTTTAAGTAATTTTAAAAGTGTGTGTATATATATATAAATTTGTTTTAAATTGGATTTCTAAATATTAAGTATAGAAATTTGGAATTTTCTAGAAGTTAAAAATGTTGGAAAATGAATAGTTACATTGAATTTTGAAAATATAACTTAAGTGGAAAAGTGGAATTTTGTTAAATAAAAACTTAGTTATATGAGTAGAAATGGAAGTTAAATTTTATTTAAAAAAAATGGAGAAAATTTAAGTGTTAAGTTGTTTATTTAAAAATGTAAAGATTTGGAAACTTTTACACTTGAATTTATTAAGTAATTTGTTGAAATTGGATTTAATTATAAGAAATTTATTTTATAAAAATAATATGTTAAATGTCATGTTAATGAACATTTTTAATTTTAAAATATGATTTTTTGACAATGTTTAAAGGGTTTAAAATGAAGTTTATTAATTGCTGGAAATGCACTAAAATCTGAAAATCACTTTTAGCAGCATTTAGAAGTGCTATGGTTTCTGGAAATGAACTAAAAGGCTAATAAAAGAGCTACTACAGCAGTTCTGGAATGCTGTAATTGCTGTAGTAAATTGAAAAGGCTAATATTTGATAAAGGTCTATTATAGCAGTTCTATAAATGCTGTAGTGGTCAGCTGTCTTTGTAGAAATGAATAAAAACCCTTGTTTTGAAACCTGAGCTATGACAACATTTCTAGAAATGCCGTCTTTTCTGTTTTGAACAAAAATTTAACTAAAACTGAGTTTTAACAGCAGTATTTAAGTGATGTCTTTGCTGAATTAAAATGTTTTCAAGAGTAACTTATACAGCTTTTTATAAATGCCGTGAAAGCCTGGAATTTTAATAATTATAGGTTTTGACTTAGCAAATGAGCTCAGAATGACTTGAAACTTTGAAATTTGAATAGTTAACTTGGACGAATAACAACTTCACTTTTAAATGGTTTAAATGAAATAAGTAAATTGGAATATAAAATATTTAAAGGCGATTTGAATTGAAATTAAATGAATGTTATCTTTGAACTTTAAAAGAGTATTAAATTGGATATTTGGATTTGAATTCAAATATTGATTTGAAAAGGGAAGTTTTGAAAGAATATGATATTTTGAAATATTGAAATGATATGGAAATGATTTAATCTTTATTTGGATAAAGATTGGGGTTTGAAATGATATTTTATTTTGAAGTATAAAGTATTATTTTTAAAGTTATAACCACGGGTTATAATAACGATTGGTTGGCAAAGAAACCGGGATCGAATATGGACATACTCTCTGTCGATACCGAAAACCACTTTGACAACTGTGTATGCGGTGGAGATTCCAGAATAAAGTAGGATGGTGGCGATGTTCTTGTGGTATGTTATGTGGACCCAACTCCCGTGAGTTGGCATAAGGTGGCTAAAATAGGAGCGGTCTCGGGCCAAAAGGGGTAGCTTCTCTGGTCGGACGCATTTCTTCGACACTATTCTATTACTTGTGATTGTTTGGTGGCCACCCTTCGATTTGGGAATGTGTTACGAGGTGGGCATATGTGGCTGGTGCGTTACCGCCTCCCGGGTATCGTAATTGGTATATCTATCCTGGCGTTGCCTTGTGTGTCGTGTCACCTACCCTATCGAGCTTTTACTACGAGTTTGGTTTTCTCCCGTAGCCCATGCGTATCTTCTTGTAGTCTCCCGATCAAGAGATATGCAGCTATTGGATGGACTACTGGGACTATTACGTGTTAAGGTGGAAAATGAAAAGCCTTAACGATATTTAAAAGTATGTTTGTTTTACTGTAGACATTATTATAATAGCGCGATATACTACATAGTAAATAGTTTAACAAATCCTTAGAGGATGGGCGGTCCCAAGCATCTTCTAAGTTACTTGTACCTTTAATACAGTTCACTTGAGTTGGTTTACAATGGATAAGTACGCATATCCTGACTCGAGTGTTTGTGTTTTATTAACGCTCTGGTCAGCTTGAGTTATTCACAGATTTGGATTTCCACTCTCTAGAGGTCTGGTTGGAGATTATCAGCTTATCTAGTTTTATCTAGTTCAAAATCTGTTTATTGATTGAAGATATGACCAATTTATGATCATTATGAAACATATAGCGAAAATATTGAAGATTTTGACATATTAGGATACTTAGTGGATGAAGAACAATATGAAGAAAATGATATTGATCCAGAAATAGAAGAAACATTTAAACAGAAAGTAAAAGAACGTTATATGAAATAATTAATAAGAAAATAACAGTAGAAAATATAAGAGAAGAAACAGATAATATGCTTATTGCTTGTATAATAGAATTAGATATGACATACGAAGAAGCTTTTACAACGTTATCAAAAAATTCAATATGCCATTAATTGAAGATATCCTAAATAAACAGATCCCTCTTTGTGACTTTTTTATTGAAACTAATTTTATGGATCAAGCTATGATACCAACCAATAAACGTAATAGATTTGATAATGAACCAAGCAGCCAATACAAAGAAGGACCATTAGACAGATAAAAATGGGCAAAACCCGAAGTAGATTAGTTACAAGAAAGTCCATATGTAGGAAAAGGAATAAGAAAACCCTACGGAAAACTTTATAGCCACAATATGCTATTACTAGAAAACCAGTCACCATAATTATGGCCAGAAGAAATTCTAATATGGGAACAAAATGTAGTTCAATATTGGGAAGTTAATAAAAAGCCGAAAGTGGATATGTGGGCAGTATTAGAAACTACCCTTAGTCCATTAGCCTTAGGAATATATCAAAGTAGAAAAACAAATAACCTAGCCGTAATTACAGAACAGAAAGCTTTAGGAACCAACCCTTATAATTTTAAAAGCTTTATCAGATTACTACTAATTGGTTATGACCTAGACAAATGCGGTACGCTAATGCAAAATACAGCGCTAAGAAACCTAGAACAATTGAGTATAAGAGATTTTAAGTATATTAAGGAATTTAGCCAAGACTTCGATGTCACTTTAGCCTACATGGGTAAAGCAATGGATGAAGATTTATGTAATAAATATTTTTTAAAGCTACCAGGGGACTTAGGTCGAAAGCTACAAGATGACTGGAATATACAAAACAGTATTAGCAACACATTAATAAATAACGATAATGAATGCGAACACCAATGGATACAAAATAGAGGTAATGGCCATATACCTTGTTTTGTATGTTATAGATATCCTGAAATTATTAAACTTTTTCAATGTGATAGATGTTTTACAGAAATATGTTTTTTATGTGCTAAAAGACAGTTTAATTTAGAACTTTCATTAAAGCAAAATAAAATAAGTGAAAAAACAATATTATAAGAAATGGTAGATAAACACGATGAATAAAACTATTACAACTAGAACTTAGTACTTTACAAAATGATATTAGTTTCTTGAAAGAAAAATATAAAGACTACAATCAAAATGAACCAGGAAGTTCATCCAAATCAAATGAAATGGAACAAATAGATAATTTGAATAATAGCATACAAGCAAATACAGAATTTTCAGTCAATATTAATAAATACAATACATCCCTACTTAAAGTAAATTGCCGTGTCTGGTTCGATAATATCAAGTCTATCGATACAATAGCAATAATAGATACAGGTAGCACTAAAAGCTTAATTGTGCATTCATTGATACCTTTACAATATCACAAACCTACAAATTACATTATCACTTCAAAAATAGCTAATTAAAGTCTAATGACATTAACACATAAATTACCAGACGAATCAATGATTCAATTTAGAGACTTTGTCGGTAATTACAGTTCCAAATACGAATTAGGGAAATGTACTATTACTCCAAAGGAGATAGAAGTCAAGAATTTCTTTTAAATTTAAATTTTATACTTAATTATCGAGGTAGTATTTCAATTTTCAGAAATAGTATTACTTTCAGTAAACACAACTACACATTACCTACGAACTACCACAATTATCAATCAGAGTTAGCTCGAAAGCGTGGTGGACATGCCGAACTAGATTTTTTTCAAACCAGAAATAGAAAAAGAACATACTTCACCTACCATAGAACATAAAAATACGTTAGCCATGCTAGCATTCGAAACAATTAGAGAACTAGAGAAAGGAAAAGAAACCAAATTTATTCCTTTTCAGATTATTTCACATTTAGAAAAACTAGGACTAACCAGTGAGGATGTTACAAAAAACAAAGTTAACTACACTTGTAAAATAAAAATCATAAACCCAGAAATAACCATTAAAACAGCAAACATTGACTATTCACCAGCTGATATAAAGGAATTCAAAATACAGATTGAAGAAATGCTAGGACAAAACTTAATCAGGAGATCTGACAGCAGACATAGATCAGCAGCCTTTTTAGTTCGAAATTACTCCGAACAGAAAAGAGGAAAACCAAGAATCATCTACAATTATAAAAGATTAAATCATAATACAGAAGACAGGGTTATAGTATACCAAATAAAGATACACTGATTAACTTAATACAAAATAAGTGAATTTTTAGCAAGTTTGATCTAAAATCAGGATACAACATGTTAAAATTAGAAGAAAGTTTTAAACATTGGACAGCATTTATGTGCTCCGAATGACATTTTGAATGGAATGTATTAAGCTTTGGATTAAAAACAGCACCGACAATTTTCCAATGATTTATGGATATTAATGTTTGCGCCAAAATTGGTCACAAACCTCAAATATCGTGAAAGCACCAAAGTATGAATATAAATCAGAAGTATTAATCACAGATCTAAATAAACAGCAAGCAACAATTCAGGAATAATGAACAGAGACACAAGATTTATAGTGGTTCGGCTATCTCCGACCTACGTCCACTTCAAAGTCTTATCTTTTATTGATTATCCTTGCTGGTTACAGATGATTACAGCAGTAGCAATGGAGAATTTCGAGTACAATAGTTGTATTGAAGTGTAGAAATGAATCCGGTAGTGTCTGGGCGTTTAGTAGTCAAAAGATCCTTTTTCTCTAGGCTTCATGGAGCTATTTATAGGCGTAGGAGGCTGATATCGCGCTCACACATCGGGAGACTTCTTATGGCACGTGAGTGGGCCCACGTGACCGACCCCACCAAGTTTCGACTCGATCTGTGATCGATACAATACCTTTTCGTGTCCATCAAAAAATGATCCAATCGAGCTGAAACTTGGAAAGATTATCCTTTACCTTGTATGTAAGCTGCTGTGAAAATTTCACTGCATTTGGATCTATAGAACTCAAGATATGATTGATACTAATTGTGATTTCTCGATGCTATCTGGTTTGCACCGATCAATTCGTATCGATGTCCCTTTGCGTTGTTTCCCAGCACGTGCGCATCGATGACGAGGCGCTATCTTCAAAGCTCGATCCATTTTCCTCACCGTTTTGAACGCTTCTTCCCTTGATTCGTGGATTTCCTTTGTTCGCACCCACATTTCATGCTTGTTAATATCCACAACATCGTACGTTCGCACCCATCAATTCGTGTCCTTCTTCGTATTGACTCTAGGAGTACATTTCGTACCGCTTCTATATGCGCTGATCGATACGAAATGAGCATGGGGGTAACGATACGAAGTGGTCATGAAAATGAACACGAATCTCATCCTTGGGATGGATACGAGCGAGACCTTACCTAATGGATACGAACAAGGCTTTACCTGATGGATACGAACCCCAATAGCCTCCCATGGATACGAAAGTGCCAAATCATTCTACTATCGATACGAGAGCATCGATTCGAGACATGCCACCTCTTTCCATCCTGACCGATACGAAACCATTGTGTCGAGCCCATGTTGATCGATACGAATGATATCGATTCAAAGTCCACCACTATGCTCTATCTTCGATCGATATGAACAGTATCGACTCGAAATGCAATCTACCGACTGATGCGAAATGCATCGATATGAACCGTTCCTTATGCGTCTTAGCCCATTCATATCTTGTGCATACGAACTCCGATCGACCTGAAATTTGAAACATAGCTTCTTCTTGCTTTGATCATCATCTCCAATCGATTCGTCCTGATCGGAGCTGAGCCAAATTTTAGCGACATCGGTTGCAGCCATGTTTTCAATCGATCTCCAATCCAGCTATCCATCATTCCTTGCCAATTTGTTGATATTCCAGCTTTGACCAAAAGGTGGGATAACATTTTCCCCCCAAAACATGGCTTGTGATAAGAAGGCATGTTTTGAATAGTTCCGAATCCGGTATCCAAAGTCCATAGCCATATCATCAGAGTACATCATCCTTGACTGCTCCGAGTCGATGCCCAATTCCAAATCCAATAACCAAAGCCTTAGCCAATTCCACATCCATTCGAACTCGACAACCGAGTCCTAATCTATCCTTATCCAATAGCCAATAACTGAATCCAGGACCTATCCGGGTCGATGTCTAAATCCATAATCTCTCCTGGCTCTTGCCGAGCACAATCCACACCTGACAACCGTGGTCCAGTGTCCCTGGACGTTGAGCTAACCTCTCCGGGTTCTTGCCAAGCGCAATCCACACTTGGAGACCGTGGTCCAGTGTCCCTGGACGTTGTACAATGCCATTACTTAAGTCCTAAGCTGAATCCTGGTCTCTCCGGACCCTTGTTGAACGTAGTCCATACTCAACGACCTGAAATAATAATCGATAATATGGGGCCTAAGTCCTAGGTCGAATCCCGGTCACTCCAGACCCTTGCTGAGCTTAGTCCATACTCAGCGACCTGAATAAGCCAATTCGCCACAAGCGGACGAAGAGGCTTACCCCTTGCCAGGTATATCCATACCTGACGACCATTTACCAAAAACCAGATAAAAATCCGATCAAAATCCAATCCAAAATCCAAATCAAATCAGAAATCAAAATGCAAACGAACATCCAAAACATGAAAACAACCATCCAAACGAAAATCCAAACCAGAAAGCAAACAAAACCAGAAGTTCAAACCAAACTCCAAAACCAAACTCCAAAACCAAACCAGAAAATGAGCATCTAATCCAAAACACAAGACAGATTTCACAAACCATAGCTTCGCGGTTTATCATCATTCAGAGCATGCTTAGGGGCTATCTCCATTCCCATACATGTGTAAATGACTTGGTAGCTCGCCAATGGTTTGTTACTTATTTCACATTATCCCGGTCAATTGATAACCAATCGGCCATCATTCCTGGGCCTCATATCATGGTTTGAGGTAGGCGGTGGTTGCTCCTGCTCCACCGCTGCATTCCGTGCCCCAACATACTGCCTCAATTGTCCATTCCTTACATGTTCCTCAATTATGTCCTTTAAGTGCCTGCAGCTGTTGGTGTCGTGCCCATCCAAATCATGAAAGAGGCAGTGCCTTCTTGATGTTCGGTAAGGATGGCAATTCTGAGTATCCAGGTATATCCGCTCCAGCATCTCATTCAACCCTGTGTATGTGGAAAACTTAGGATCCTTCCATCGCTTCCTAGCTTTTCTAGAATCATAGTCCAACTTCCTTTTTCCTTTATCTTTATCCGAACCTCTACTGGATGGTCCTCCACCCTCAGTCGCATTTACTTCCTTCATCTTTAAGTCTGCACATGCATCCTCTTGTCGGAGGAACCTCTCAGCTTCGTGAAAGAATTCCCCGAGATCCAGTGGTGGGTCTCGTATCAAAGATACCTTGAAATCTGAATCCTCCCTGACTCCTGACACTGCCGCCATTAAAACCATTGATGGATCCGGCCGATGATTGTTTATTGATTTCAATTTATCTATTGATGTTTATTGATTGGTTTGGATGATGATTGTGATAGATGATTGATTTTGATATTGAATAAATGGATGTTGTATTTTATATCATTATAGTACTGCAAGTTCACTATGGGTTGAAATGATACATACCCGAACGATCTTATAGATTAGAGGAAAATCGTTATGGATTGAAATGATAGACCCGAGCGGTTTTCGTTGATTTTAAAATTTGAAAATACTATTATGATACTGGTTGATATATATATATATATATATAAATGCTTGAAATTAGATTATGGATTGGAATTAATTTATGTAAAGGTTATGTTAAACTTCGAATTTGCTTTAGTTAGATGGTTGAGATTGATATTTCGAAATTATTTGAAACCCTTTAAAACATTATAGTCACGTTGTACACTTGATAGGAGATGAAAATCCTATAACATCTATGAAACTATTGCACTAATTGTTCTATTTAGTTTATTTTGATTTGACTTACATAAGATCTTTTAGTTCCGACTCGAGTGTTTTGTCTTTTCATTACTCTAGGGTCCGTTTGAGCTTTTCAGTGTATTAAAATTATTTTCCAGAGGACGAAGACGAAGAGAAAGTATATTATTCCTATTTATGATATTTATTCTACCGCATCATGTTGTTCCGCTGCATTTATGTATTTCTTTCTGTTTTATGTAACTCTGATTCTGTATCGTATTAATATAATCAAATGTTTGTAAACAGCTACATGAACTGTTAATTAATTATTATATTTTATCATTCCACTGCGAGATTCTGTTTTGTTTTTTCTTTCTCTGTTTTCTTATTTACCCCATTAACAATCCTCCCTTTTGAATGGTTTGAACTAGACATGTGTGGCTTATTGTCGATTTAAACCATCCAAAAAGGTGGGTTGTTACAGCAGTAAGAGCGACGATATCCTCTGCAACTCGTAGATGATGAAAATCGGTGCAAGATCGAGCTGAGAAAAGACCCTAACATCACTCAATAAGTCAACAAGAGATTAATGAGATATAAGGATAAGGGTAAGATATCTTCTCGAATGACAAGTAATAACACTAACACCATATCATTATTTCGAGTAAAGTAATATCAAAAGGTATATAAACAAATGAGTATCCTAAGAGGATATCTCGAAAGAAGCAAGAATGACATTATCAATTAAATTAAATTAATCGCCTCATTTCCTTAGTAGACATCCTCGTAGGAGGATAACCGAAAGGCTAAAACTAGAAAGAGGCCAACACAAAGCTCGATTGCCCGATTGTGTAGCAAGCTCAAAACGCGCTCACATATATCTACAAAAGCACAAACAACAGGAATTCGAGATATGTCATCACCACCTCGAAACTCAAGAACGAATAAAGATACTTTGGAATTATCATCAATATTCCGAAGAACAAGAGGCAACAAATCAGCTGAATTAGGATGCCTAAAATATATGATCCATACAGAACATAGGATTGGCTTCCCAAAATCATTCCAAACTCAAGATAGTAAATAGCGTGCAAATTCACACGGAAAGAAAAACTACCAGGAACAATCTCAAAAATTTCATACATCATGCCAAGTATTGTGGATCCCCTTATTAGGATTTGCAATCCTCAAAGAAATAAGGAGATAAGAAACATCCAACGGTATCAACAGGCTCCTTCGATACGAATGTGTATCAAGCACCCGTATCGAAGAGAAATAGAATAAATAATCACGATAAGGATTATTCTTAGGATGTGATATCAATAATTCAATTATAGAATACTACAGAATAAAATATATTCCAAGACATATTCCCAACTTATATCTATCACAAAGGACACAGATAGGTTAAGGACACGATGATTGGGGAATTTGTAACACTTGTATTACACTTCCACATACCGTAATATATTTTCTGTTCTGTGCTTATCATATTTTGTTCTGAACTTAGCTTTAATACTAATCTATGACGCCTCACCTCGAGACCCACATTAACAAAGAGTATTACTGGATAATACTATCAACTAATGCGGAGAATAGGGCTGTTTCGGAGCGACCATCCATAGCTTTGTCTTGAACATCCATTAAATACATCGATTTGGTACTGCATTTTTTCAATCCCAAGTGGATCGACATATTCAATAAGTGTTTAATACAAAACTACAGGTGCCTAATGGATCTATCAGAACAAAATATAACAACTAAAGGTACAACACATCACAGAATAATAAACAGAAATACACACACACACATACACCGATACATTACAGTACGATACAAAATGATACATCATAAGTGGTTTGAAGACCATACTATACACAATGAGTCAAAAATATACATATCAAAGTCAAACAAAAGGCTACAACAACAAAAGACGATAAATAGATATCCAAGCGGGATCACCAAAGCGAAGGTAAGTCCAAAAGCTATTTAACCTGAAATAATTCGGTCCGACCCGAGTATAAAATACATGTGTTAGTCTGGCTAAAAAATCAGTTTAGTAAAATAAATGATAATATGAATCATAAGGTAAAAGGTAGAGAATCCTCTCAAATGAGAAGAAACCATGATAAGAGCATGTCACTACTTCACTGAGGTAATTCTAAGTGTATGTCCTCGAAAGAGATAAACCCACCAATAAACACTACTAAGTACAACAAATGCCTCATATCATCGGCTTTATTCATTAGCTATATAATAGCTAAGTTAAGCAACAACAAATCAATTATTCACGAATATACGCCTTATCTCATTGGCGTATACAAATCTCAAAAAGGCCAAAGAATAGCAATATGAATCACAATATAAATAGAACTCAATTAAGAGTTCAAAACTCCGAATTTACCACCATATAGTCTATACTATAACACTCAGGCTAAATAGATAACTCACCAAAGGCGACTATGGTGAAAATATTTATAAATCATCAAAATTCTAGAAATCGTCACAAGAAAATTAAGAAAACATCAATATAAGAAATAGGACCCAACAATCCAATAAAAGCCCAATAACCAAATGCGTGTAGGACCCAATAGTCCAATAAAAGCCCAACAGCTTTAAATAACTAGGGTATGCAATATATGACCCAACAGTCTGCCAAGTACCTGTGCATAAGAGACCCAACAGTCCATGAACAGTCCAATAACTGTATATATGCACATAGGACACACAAGTGACCCAATAGTCTAAGTATTTGCAATCACTTGTGAATGTGTCACAAACTCCCAGAGAGGAACCCGAAAAGTGGTAACAGTGCGTACTATACCACACGTTCTCACTTAACGGTTTCCTAACCGCTCGTCAATGCCACAATAGAAAGCAGTAAAAATATTTGCCTCATCTCATCGTCAAATACGACCTGAAGGTCAAAACATTCAGACGGACAAGTCAGGAATTAACCGACAAATTAAACGCACATGTCCCATACCGCGTGTTTTTACTAAACCGTTTAATTCCCCTTCTCATACGCTCGAGTAGTGAAAAAACATGTAATTTTATATAGAAAACAACTTGTTTGAGAAAACTAGCTTTTAAAAACAATTTTCGAAATCGTTTTGGAAAACAAATCTTTGACATTATCTTATTATAAAGAATATATAATTTTGATAGCTTTAAAATAATTATTAACATTATAAAATATTTAGAAAAATCTTCCGAAAACGGTTTAGAAAGAAAGTGCAAAGAAGTAACAAAAAATAAACAAAAATTCAATGAAATTATTCATCATCATACGAAAATCTTCTAAAAACTCACAAATCCGAAATACGGATAAGTGGTAATATTGGCTCTTCCATCTTAGGATCAAACCGATTAAAAACAACATCGAAAGAAATCCATGTAAAACAATTCCGAAATTTTCAGCGGGAGCAATACACGCTCCGATTCAAATTTTTAGGCAAATTTTCAACTAATTACAGAGGTCTAAAGCCTTGTAATTTTGCTGGCATAGAGTTCAACAATTCTACTTTAAATAGAAAAAGGTTCAGATATAGTCGGATAAGAAATGAGAGAGCTAACAAAGTTGGACTCACAGCCAGATTTTACCGTAAACGGCTAGAACAAAACATGCTCTGATTCAAAGTTGCAGACAAGTTTTTAACTAGTTACAAAGGTCTAAAAGCTTGAAATTTTACAGGCATAGAGTTCAACAACTCCACTTTTAATAAAAAAGAATGGATACAATCGGACAAGACACGGAATAGATATAATATCACAAAGTTGAACTCACAAACAGATTATACAATAAATGCTGGAGCAAAACATGCTCTGATTCAAAGTTTGGTAGCATGTTTTTATAGGCTGCAGAGATCGGAATGACCTAATATTTTACATGCATAAAGTTCAATAACTATACTTTAAGCTGAAAAAAGAATTATGAAATTTGAACAAGATATGAGAAAATTATGATGTCTCAAAGTTGTATCCAAACAATAGATCAAAAACAAAGTTGAAATAAAGTATGGAAGCATATTTCTACCTCCTGTGTTTTAATGTCATATTTTAATTTCACTCAGACAGCCGGCGAGAATCTGCACTCCCTTCAAACTCTCCTAAAAGGCTAAAACCCTTCTAATTGCTATTACCAAATTCTCAGAAATTCCTCCCCCCCCCCAAAATTTCTCCTCTCCCAAAAGTTCCTCCGTATTTTAAATTTGATCATGTTCGCTTTCACTCATCTTCAAATCACCCCTGCCGATTGCCAATTGCTTTTTCGGTCGATACATCCCGAGCCAGTCCCAACGCAAGAAAAATTAGTATCCTTTTGAACTAGAATTCTTCATTTAACAGTGGAGTGGAAGGAAATGATAGGTTAGATAGGGAACTCGTGACTCCATGGTTTAAGATACCGTAAAAACTTGCAAGACCATGCTTGATATTCTACACAATAATTCTAAGCAGGAAGCACGTATGATGTAAGTTACTTCAATTTTTACAATTGGACATGTGAAAAGGAATTATAACTTGTTGGGATCAATAAACCAGTCATGGTTGGAAAGTGAAACTTGAGATTGAAATTCCACCAAGAATTTAGTTGTAACTCTTTGTTTAGAGAAAGATAATATTCCACCTTTTACTTTATTTTTACTAAAGCCTGAACTAGTACAGAAATAGATCTTGAATATTATTCAGTAAACCAACATTTTACAAACTTAATTTCATACTCGAATAATATTCTACTACATCCTAAGAGTATATGCCCAAAACATCAAACTTATTTTAATTAACAAGGATGATCAATAATTTGAACTTGTTTCAACCTAATACCCTTTTCCCAATTTAAGTGTTATTTTATTTTCAAAAATACATAACCACAAGTTCAATAAAAATTCAGAAGTTCACGACTATCCAAAATCATTGAGAATCCCATTTCATTTTAACAGTTTAAAACTGCCAAAAAACATATCATATCATGATGCACATCCATACTTTCCTGATGCATAAGCAACACGTGTCCATGAAATAACTTAACAAGAAAACTTTAGAACTAAACACCGGTTTCATTTCAAATCTCTTGAAATTACACACACACACACATACATACATACATACATATATATATATATATATATATATATATATATTAATTCATGCTAGGGGATTTAACTAAAATCTCTTTTACAAAAATAATTTTGTAGCATCCCACACTTAGAAACCCGAAAATGAATGCCTCTGATGTTGAAATCATCACTATAATTATTTTCAAGCGACATAATTGAGTTCAGTGCATCATACCATACTTTTCGTATTTAACCAAAATTATTTCAAAGTGGTATCAAATACTTCGTGTAATAATACTAAGTATCATGATCTCTATTTCACAAATCAATTTCCCAAATGATACCATAAAAACTTACAAGACCATGCTTGATATTCTACACAATAACTCTAAGTTGGAAGCAGGTATGCTGTAAGTTACTTCTATTTTTACAATTGGACACGTGAAAAGGAATTATAACTTGTTGGGATCAGTAAACCAGTCATGATTGGAAAGTGAAACTTGAGATTTAAATTCGACCAAGAATTTAGTTGTAACTCTTTGTTTAGAGAAAGACAATGCTCCGCCTTTTATTTTATTTTTACTAAAGCCTGAACCAGTGCAGAAATAGATCTTGAATATTATTAAGTATTTCTTTGTATATTTTGGTTCTACTTATGTGGGATATTTAAAGGTTAATTGTCCTATGTAAGAAACTTATAATTTTGTATATAGAATATTATGACCACTATATTTCCTCTATAAATCCATTTATATAATTTGTGTTGCATTGTTGCTGAAAGTACAGTCTGTTTCATACCTCAGTCTCATGTGGAACTAAATGATATTTCAACACAAGCCTGAGTTCTTTGAAAACTCCTTAAGTTAAAAGAAATATGAAAGAAAACACTGCACAAATTCTTATGTGTTGCACAATAATTGAATATTCAGTGAAACATTAATACCCAAATGGGTAATGTTGTGTTCTTCCGGTGTAGTTCCCACAATATCAATTCCTCTGACCAATATTTGTGTTTATTTTAGAATCAACATGAAAAGGCACTTAAAAGGATTATTTGCATATGTCTTAGCTTGTTAGTTCTTTATAATCATGGCATCCAAAATAATGCATGGCTTGGAAACCTAAATACAAGAACAACCCAAGTTATATTACAGACTCAGCTATATATAATGTTTTGATTCTTCTAGACTACTTACTTTTTTTATTTTATTTATCCACCTTCCTAAAATGGTGATTATGTTATCACTTAACATACTGCATAATTTTGTTTAAAGATTGTCCTTTGTGAAATTAGATCTTTTGGTCAAGAATTTATATTAATTTTGCCCATAATATGCAGACAACGCACCCTAAATGCAAGTTATGCTCTTAAATTATCATATTATATTGCATGTAGTCTTCCTTGATGACCTTAATAAGATAATTCCTTTAATTTTTCACTTTTAATTGACTTAACATATGCAAAAGAAAACGTTATTAATCACTCCATGTAATTTCTTGGAACAAGCATTAGTTAGTTATAGTACATATTGGTTGTTATTTGGATCTTCACAATACTTCATCCCTCAAAGAACACATTGTCGAGTTTGGATATATTAATTATCACAATTTTTAAAATGAAAAATAATATAATGTTAACATATATTCAAATTTTATTTAACCAAAAACTTCCAGAGCATCGCTAATTTTAAGGTAAATTATATTGGTATTCAAAAATAAATTAAATTTGACATTTTATAGACATTGTTCTCATTACTGCATGTAAGTAATCAACATTGTCAGTGCATTATAAGTTATGGAAGAATTTTAAATATAGCAGTATAGCTATGTCTTTGCAAACCTAATTTTATTACTAATTTTATCTATAAATCATAGAGCAAATCAACCAAATGTGTTTCGTTTAAGCAACTATTTTTGCAATATGTAGCTCACAGCTGTTCAAAATAGCAAAATGGCTTTCAAAACATTTATTTTATCAAGATAGGTGCGTATGAAAATAAATTATAACTTCGCTTATGATTGGTCAATTTTTTCTCTCTTCATATTTGATAGTCTGCTAAGTTGATAATTCTTCAGATCAAGGTTTTTTTTCAAATTCATTTAGTTTCAATAATTTTAGTCTGCATACATTTTTCACTATTATTTGTGTTATAATCAAATTCTAATAAAGTTAGAATAAAGCAAAATGTCTATTGAATAAATGACTGCACATCGAGCTTTCCAATTTTGAAAGTGGTACAAAATGAATTTCGAAGAGTATGTGAGATCATAAAAAACCATCTTGCCAAGTTAGACAAATAGAAAGATCAAAGAGATGGGCGTGATCTAATATCTACTTTACTTGGAAACTTTAGTAGAACAACTTAAAGTACCAATAGACTGGCTCTATGATGAGTTGTGGATTGCCATCACTCTTTTTTCTTCATCGCTAACTGCTTTTTTTCGTTTACATTGTTTTGTTGTTACTTTGTCCACCCTTGATCAAATTTTTATTAACGGTTCTTCATTAAGAAGCATTCCTCTCTATGGAGGATAATCCTAATTTAATGAATATGGTAAAGAAGTACCCAAAGCCATTGATGATTACACTGTATCATGCTAAGATTATCGAGATATTTTGGGTCATGGACAGTCACCTTTACCAGGCATATGCCTAGCTTAAGCACTTTACTTTGTAGAAAAGTTATTATTAGAACTTGACATAGAAGAATTTGCAATTGCTGGCACTATATCTTTTGTTGGCTGCACTTTAAATGGTTCCTTACGACCATAAGCATAGAATTTCACATTCACAACATGAAATCAAGAAATAGTGTATTTTAAGAATGACTATTTCCGTTGAGTTTTCTCCTAATAGCAGGGAGATGGTAAGCTTTTCTTGAGAATTCACAGTTGTATCAGTGCTGCATTTGAACCCTTACATATAGAGTTTTAAGTATCAAGTCATATTATAAGAAAAATGTGGTAACGTAATGTAAAAATGACAATGTATGCTATCCTATACTACTATTTTATATGTACGATGCACTTTTGTCACATATCAACAAGTTTTTCTTAGTATTAATAGTTAGTGGATGGGACTATGCTTCTCATTGGAATACTGACACCGCCCTTTATAATTCTGCATGAATATTTGAGCAAATGACTATAGATAGCATTGGACATTTATAAAGAATATGTATGCTAAATGTTAAAAAAGAAAATGAAAAACAATAATAACACCAAGAGAATCTAGAAGCAAGATTTTCAGTTTTGATCAATCTCATTTAGTCATATATGTTTTTGGACTGATTTATTGTTTGTTTTTTAATTTTCAGAGTATCTGTTAAATTGTCAATTTTAAATAAACAGAGCACATTCACAATAACAACAACATCCTCATAATATCATTTTTTATACTTTATTGTGATATATGTTTGCACTGGATATGTTATTATTCAATTTAATAAATTTGGTTTGCATACAATAAAAATGCACTGGATGCCAAATTGCATTGGGTTTCATGCTATATGTTTGCAGAATGTGCTAATGATAATTCTTTAAATCATAGTGTATTATTTTGTTCTCAGATTGCAGTCTTGATAATTGATTACTACAAAAGAAGAGGGGAAAAAATCACCTCTTAGGAACTTAGACTTTTCCTTGCCAAAAGACTACATAGATTTGCATTTTGGTTAATATTCTTTTTATTCCAGACTTCACCAGCTTCATTCTCTAAGTTTAGCTTATCAGTTTTTATTTCTTCCATTGATGAGGGTGCCAAGGCCCTACAAATAGTACTATAAACTGAAATAATATCAAAATGTAAACCGTACACTGGCTTTCTAAAATTATATGTGTGTGTTTGCGCACGCATCTATGTGCGTAGCTTATCAGTTTTTTTTCTCAAATTATATATATGTGCTTGCGCACGCATCTGTGTGCGTAGCTTATCTGTGTGCGTAGCTTATCAAAATTAGCCAAACTGACCATTAGGGAGGCTTGCCTAATGCAATAGAGCCAAATAAAACTCTATAAAGACCATTTTATTTGGATACATAATACAATTTTCCCATGAGAATCTCTTCAAAACTCGTCATCCTCTACAACTTCGATTCTACCTCTCCAATCAAGTCTCAACTCATTATCCACTAGGAAATATCTATTCTTCCTAAAATATCTATTTTCTACAATTTATTTCAACCCGTTTCCCAAAATAACCATGTCTAAACTCTAAACCTTAACTCATCTATCCTAACCAACACCAATCTGACAGCACTGCATCCTTTCAATCACTAACGTTGCTTGTACCAGCATTGTCATCACCACAGCCATCTGCAGATCAACCCTAAATCTTTACTCCACTAAACCATTATAAAAGGTGTTTAATGTTCCTATTTAGTTTTTTGATATTATTATTGACTGATTTTGATTGTAGATATTTTACTTTTTGTGACAGGGCATCAAATTATTAATTTTCACCATCGATTTTCATTTTGTAGCAAAAACAATGGGTCCACAATGGTTCATTTTAATCTACATATCTTGTTAAAATATTTTCTAAACAGTCATTCTGATAGAAACTGCGAAATAGTTCGAATTTGATATGCACAATAAGTTATTAGTCTCCCACAACCTAATGCTTATTTGTTCCTCATTTGAATTTGGATAAATTATACTTTTCCATTCTATTTTATTACTCCAAAATATTAAAATGAATGTTTTGTGTGATTTGAGAATGTATTGGCATTGATTATTTACATTTTGGTGATGTAGAAAAACACATATGGTAAGGACCATTGGATTTGCAACCTAATGCTTACACTACATGTTTCTCATATGAATTTAGATAAATTGTACTTTTCATTCTATTACTCCAAAATACTAAAATGAATGTTTTGTGTGACTTGAATACGTATTTAGCATCGATCATTTGAAATCTGGTAATGTAGAAAAGGATATATGGTAAGAACCACTGGATTTGCAATAAACATACATGGGGATTTTATGTATTGGTATCACGTGCAAATTTGAGCACACAAGTTTTGACAATGAAACTGAAAAATAAACAGGGTAGCATTCTTATTGTTAAATTTCTGACCATTGTAAAACCATAATTACACCATTCATCCTATACCCAAAATTTCTTTTCCGTGATATGTACTGTAAATCGTCTTAGATTTGAATCTGTAAGGTTCATTTGTTTGCTCATCTTTTAGTTCTAAGGTGTTTATATATATATATATAACTTATTTTTTAACCTGAATTGGACTCAATAGTATATGACTGTCGTATGTTTATGTGCTAATTGATAGTACACAATGAAAAAGTATTAAGATGTTTTTTCAACTTCTGAAAACCTTTTATAATTTAAGCAACCTGCTAAATTGTATGATTTTCCAAATAGAGTCTGTGCTTCATGTGATGCCTGCATCAGTCAGTTAAACATTTGAATCTTAGAATAATATTTATTTTTTCTATAGAAACCCCAACAGTTGAGTTTGAAGAGGAATCAAAGATCAATCCCTTCTATAACTATGTTATCATGAGGTACACTTCATACTCCATTATATTTTGATCACTTGGCATGTCCGTACTCTATGTGATTTAGTTTGTACAGCGTTATTTGTAGACATACGGTACTTTATTATTCACATAAAAATAAAAGTTTTAATGCAAATGAAACACCACCCCCAAATAGGAAAAACACTTAAAAACATACTACTAGAAAACAAAATTTGCTGCTATAGGGCGGTGGGGTATGTATTCATGCCTCATGAATTAATATGCATCAATAACTAAGCGGTTCCTAATAAACTACACTCTAAAGATAAAATACTTAAAAAGGACAATGTTGTAGAACCCTAGAATGGCAGATCCGTTGGTTGTACTTGGAATTTCGTTGCTTCCTCATCAGATCTGTGCTCTATTTCTTCAATTTCACATATGGAGGCCTGAAAGTGGTGTTTATCGGCAACGAGTTCATGTTTGACATACATATTCCTTCAAAAGCTCCAAGGATAAGATCCCTTTACTCCACTCTTTACTAGACTTGCGTAATAATTGCATGCAATCAAGTATGATCAAATTTTACATATTTCTAAAATCTGGTAAAGTAACACTAATTAATAAGTCAAATTATATGTATTAATTTAATGTGGATTTTTTAATATAGAGATGCCTATATATAATGAAAAATTAACATTAGGAACATACTTTTCAAAAATGAAAACCAGTTTAGAGGTTGGTAAGGGTGGAACTAATGTTCTTTCATTTAAAAGCTAAGTGGTTTATTAAAAAGAAGGGGGCATTCCGAGAATTGAACTCGGGACCTCTCGCACCCTAAGCGAGAATCATACCACTAGACCAAATGCCCCAATGTTAATATCAAAATGTAAACCGTATAGTGGCTTTCTAATTATTATATGTGTGTTTGTGTGCGCGTCTGTGTGTAGCTTATCAGCTTTTTCTTTCTTGCATTAACGAGGGCACTAAGGCTATACAAATAGTACTATAAACCGAATTAATTTTCTTCTATTTATTTCGACTTATTTCCCAAAATAACCATTTCTAAACTGTAACCCTTAACTCGTCTTTCCTAACCAACACCAATTTGACAGCACTGCATCCTTTCAATCGCAAGCGCCGCTTATACCAGCGTTGCCATCACCGAAGCCATCCGCAGATCAACCCTAAATTTTTACCCCACTAATCCATGATGAAAGGTAATTAATGTTCCTATTTAGTTTTTTGATATTATTATTGATTGATTTTTATTGTAGCGTATTTTACTTTTTGTGACAGGGCATCAAATTATTAATTTTCACCGTCGATTTTCATTTTGTAGCAAAAACAATGGGTCCACAATGGTTCATTTTAATCTACATACTTGTTAAAATATTTTTCTAAATAGTCATTCTGATAGAAACTGTGAAATAGTTCGAACTTGATATGCACAATAAGTTATTAGTCTCCCGCAACCTAATGCTTATATGTTCCTCATTTACATTTGGATAAATTATACCTTTTCATTCTATTTTATTAATCCAAAATATTAACATGAATGTTTTGTGTGATTTGAGAATGTATTGGCATTGATTATTTACGTTTTGGTGACGTAGACAAACATATATGGTAAGAACCATTAGATTTGCAGCCTAATGCTTACACTATATGTTTCTCATATGAATTTGGATAAATTGTACTTTTCATTCTATTATTCCAAAAAAATAAAATGAATGTTTTGTGTGGCTTGAATACGTATTTAACGTTGATTATTTAAATTCTGGTAATATAAAAAAGATATATGGTAAGAACCATTGGATTTGCAATAAACATACATGGGGATTTTACGTATTGGTATCACGTGCAAATTTGAGCACACAAATTTTGGCAATGAAACCGAAAAATAAACAGGGTAGCATTCTTATGTTTGAATTTCTGACCATTGTAAAACCATAATTACACCATTCATCATATACCCAGAATTTCTTTTCTGTGATATGTACTGTAAATCATTTTAGATTCATTTGTGACCGGCAAGGCCTAGAAAATTGCGACTATCAGTTGGAGTTTTAGGTTCTTCCCAATCCTATAACAGAATAAGGGGAGATAAGGACTCCAGAAAACATAGAGGGAGATTTAATTTAGGAAAATAAAGGAGGAAAAGACTTACTTTGATCGCAGCGATCTTGGCTGGATCAACAGAAACTACTTCACTAGAGACAATATGACCGAGGAATCGGACTTCCTCTTTCCAGAAATGACATTTAGAGAACTTAGCCTTTAATTGGTGATTCCGGAGAGTGTCCAAAACATATTTCAAATGTGACTCGTGCTCTTTCTTCGTCTTGGAGAAAACAAGGATATCATCAATAAAGACAAGAACAAATTTGTTGAGCACATCACGAAAGACACGATTCATTAAGTCGACAAAGAAGGCTAGAGCGTTAGTCAGACCAAAAGGCATAACAAGCCATTCAAAGAACCCGTTCTCAGTGCGGAAAGTAGTTTTGGGAATGCTCTCCTCAGCAACTCTAAGCTGGTGAAAACCTGTGGCTAAATCAAGCTGAGAGAAAACAGTCGCTCCATAGAGTTGATCGAACATATCATTGATACGGGGCATAGGATATCTTTTTTTCATAGTGAGCTTGTTCATCTCCCTATAATCAACACATATTCGAAGGAAACCATCTGATTTGGTGATGAAAACCACGGCCGCACCCCATTCTGAAAAGCTAGGTCTGATCAGACCTTTAGAGGACAAATCTTGAATTTTCTTCCTTAATTCGATCTTCTCCCATGGTGTCATCCTTCTTGGTAGAAGAACTACAGGTCGTGCTTCAGGAATGAGATCGATACGGAAATCAATTTCCCTCTTCGGAGGCAGAGAAGTTACCTCACCAAAAACGTCAGGAAATAGTTTGACTACTCGAGTCGAATGAATATCATCAGGCGAAGTATCGAGAGAATAAATGAAGCTACCAGCGAACTCTTGGGGCAAACTACACTGGATCTTCAATGAATTACAAAAATCATCCTTGAGGGCAACAGTTCGAGAACTGCAAGAGATACGGGCGTCATGCCTATCCAACCATTCACACGCAAGAAGTAGATCGAAAGCATCAAAACCCAAGATATAAAAATCACCCGTGAAACAGTGCTTGAAATGGAGAAGCTTTACTTGCTTACAAATTTTATTAAGATTTGCAGGCCCCCTAATGGGATTTGAAACACATAGAGGTATAGAGACGAACTCGGAAGAAAGGTGGTGCTCAAATTTATTATAGAGATCCGAAGAAATAAAGCTATGGGAAGCTCCGGTATCAAATAAAACACGAACAGGAGATTTAAACAAAGTAAAAGAACCCTGAAGTGTACCTTGAGAGTCGCTAGGGGAGGAAGCAGGAGCAGGAGCGCTGCGGAGCTGGAGAGGATGCAGAAGTAACCGCGAAAATCCCTGATGCCTTGCCCTTCTTCTGAGATGGGCAGTCGCTCTTGAAGTGTCCTAGCTAAAGGCAGATGTGGCAGAGGTCTCGTCTATCCAACTGAGAAGGTGGAATAGCAGCACCCAAAGTAGGACATCTATTTGCGTAGTGTCCCTTCTGGTGGCATCTATGGCAAATGATGGTAGAAAAGTCTACGGGCTGCCTCTGAGATGCAGAAGACGATGATCCTAGCCCTGGAGTCCTATTCTTATTCTTCTGTCGATGCTGAAAATGGGGCTTCCTCTTCTTTGAGTTTCCAGAATACTGAGATGGTGCAGACTGGGCAGCAGGAGGAGCCCTAGAGGTAGGGTTCTCATACCGGATAGCCATGTCCATCAGAGCGGTGAACGTCCCATGCACGTGGGTAGTAAGGCGATCGTAGTACTCGGGACGTGCACCGGCGATAAATTTCTCGTTCTTCTTCAGCGGGGTGTCTATCAGTTTTAGGCCATACTGTGAGTGCTCATTGAATTTCCTCTCGTACTCGGTAAAGGACATATCGCCCTGCTTCAAATCCATAAAGTCTCTATACGCTGAGACTTTCCCACTTCGGGCATCCATTTGACAAGAAAAGCCTTCCTAAAGCACGATAAGAGATATAAGACAGATTCCAAAAATGGAGGGATTGAACCTAAATTTGGACAACCAAAGAGGATACCTAAATTGCTCCCAGGTGATGTCAGCCTCATTGGTGTGAGCAGTAACTGACAGCCACCAATTCAAAGCGGCTCGTTTCATCTGCGGGCCGCCAATTTTCGCTATTGGGCATTAGTGATTTCGAGACAGGAGAAGATTCTCTTCAAGTCTCTCAACCACTGCTGAGCTTCTATTATGGTTTCAGACCCCGTGAACTTGGTGCCACCAAGCTCGGTATAATCTTTGCACGGCGTAGTAAATCTAACCGGGGCAGCGGGTGGAGGAGCTGGGGCACCACCTCGTCCCCTTTCTCTGGCATTTCCTCGATTCATCCTGAGAAATCAAGAATGAATTTAAGGACAGAGGAAAATATAGAGGCCAAATGTATTAAATAAGATAAAGTTTAACTAGATAGGCATTTAACAAAGGTCCAAATTATATAAGGTGGAAAAGGGAAATAAGTAGTTGGAAAATTTTATTTTAAAACAAGAAATTTTTATATCAAAATACTTCTTTGAAAACCCTTTTAAAAACCATTTTAAATTTTTAAAATACGTTCTCTCACCAGGAAACGATTCTAAAATTTGACTTTACTCTTTCTAGGGTATTTCTACCCTATCTCTAATGAGTTTCTGTTCCTTAGGCTATGGTTAAACCAAAGCTTTGATACCAACTGTAACGACCCACTTTTTTGTACTATCCAAATTTGACAATAAATTAAAACTTGTCAAACTTGAATAGTTCAAAATAATAGATTGTAAATAAATTTGGAGCAAATGAAATCAAATCACATAATCACAGACACAGAAATCAGAATACTCGCAGCAGAATAAAATAACTTAGTGGTTCATGAAGCCACTTTCACAAAGTCTCAAATAAGAAAAATTTACATAGTATTTAAAATCAAATATAGTTTGAATCAACAATAGAACAAATCCAAATTTATCTGTTTCCATTACATAAACTATGGTAAAGAACTGAAAGGGAAATTTGACAGCAGCTTGAAGGGTGATTTGCAGAAGTCCTAGCTCCGATGATGAAGTTCGAACTGAAACTCAGGATGACTCGAGCGTAAGAAATGAACACAAACACTCGAGTCAGGACATACATACTTATACAGTGTAAGCTAATTCAAGTGAATTGTAATAAAGTACAAGTAACTTAAAAAATGCTTGGGACTGCCCATCCTTTAAGGATCCGTTAAAGTATTTACTATGTAGTGATACTTCGCTATTATAATAGTGTCTATTGGTATAATAAACTTACTTTAAAATAGCGTTTAGGAGTGAGCCAATATCCCCTTTAACACATAAATAGTGCCAGTAGTCTATACAGTACCTGCATATCTCCTGATCAGAAGACTACGAGAAGATACTACATAGGTACGACACAAATCAAACTCGTACAAAGCTCGCTAGGGTATGTGACACGGCACAACTAGGCAATGCTAGGGTAGATATACCAATTGCTATCCGGACTGGTGGAAACGCATAGCAGCTACTTCCGCCCATCTCGAACAACACTTCCAAAATCAAAGGTGCGCATCAAACAATCACAAAATAATAGAATGACATACGAAGAAATGCGTTCAATAACAGGTGCTACCTCCTTGGCCCGAGAATCGCTCATGTTTTAGCCATCTTATGCGAACTCACGAGAGTTGGGTCCACGTACATACCTCAATAGAACATCACCACTAACCCACTTCATTCTGGAATCTTCACCGCGTACACGGTTGTCAAAGTGGTTTTGGGTATCGACAGAGAGTATGCCTATATCCGATCCCGGTCTCTTTTCCAACCAGTCGTTATTATTTACCCGTGGTTATAGATTTCAAAATGGTTTATATTTTTAATCAAAACTTCATTTTTTCTTTCATCAGTGAAGATATTATATTTACAAATCAGATATTCGAAATCTCAGATCAGCCAACGGTAACACTTAACAAGTGCTACTTTGGCTCTTTTATTTATTCGAGTTAAATTTAAATTTCGCGATCACAACACTTATCAAGTACTGCAATAGCCTTAAATAAATTTTAGCCTTTAGTTTATTTGTATCAACCATGGGACTTACAAAGTGCGATGATGTCCTTTACAACAGATTTTAAGTAAATTAAATTCCAGACTTTAATCTAAATTTATAATTAATTAAACTTTGATTTAACCAATTTAACTTCCAAAACCATATTTCCACTTTTAAAAATAGTCATTTAGATTACTCCAAATTTATGATTTATATAAGGTAAATTTCACAAATACACATCAACTTCTTAAGGCTTCACTTAATAAAGTCAAATCAAAATTTTCTATTCTTCACATTCAAAATTTACTTTAAACATTAAGTTTATTTACCATTTCAAAATATAACTTGTTTCAAATTTCTTTCTTAACTTACTCTTTTCTTAAACTAGACTTCCCTTTTCCTAAGTTTAGATATATTCAATAATTCATTTTTTGGTATTTACTTTATTAACCATTTAATTTATAGGAAAATTAAATATCACCTATTTATCATTTAAATTCAATTTTGATCAAATATACTTTATTTTGTTTACGTAACTTAAATTTCATTTCTTTACAAATTTAAAATTCAAAAATAAATTTATATTCAAATTCCAACTTAATCATTTATTTATATATATATTTAATTGTATAAATCACTAAAATCAATTTAATTCAATTCAAACCAAAATGGTGTAATATAAAAATTTAAAATTACTTCAATTTTTCCAAAAAACTATATATATATATATATATATATATATATATATATATATATAACCACGGGTTTGTATAATGTTTTCTATCTGGGTCAAGTGGTATGGATAATATATCATTTCCATCCGTAATTTACACAGAATATCCGGGTTCTATCATTTCAAACCCGCAATCCCAAGTTAAATAAATAACTAAATAAATATCGTTCAGGCCTATTATTTCAGCCCGTAACGATTCTATATTACAGGGAACTTGCAGTGTGATGACAGTAAATAAATCAATAGTATAACTGCATAAATATAACAGTAGATAATACAACTGATGATGTGTCAATTTAATAATGGGGTTTATCCATCATAAATTTTATATCACAGGCAAATAAGATTAAATAAAATAAATTTACAATTACACTTGTTATTAGATTTACCGATATATAAGTACGTTGTCAGGTGAGAATACTCACCTTTATGAAGCTGAAATTTTTTGATTCACAACTACGGTAACCACACCAAAACAGCGTACAGAAGGCATGAATCAATTATTGAAAGATGAGCTAATCCGATTCAGATCTTGACATAAGACAAATACAACTAAGTACGCAAGATTTTAAATACGATCATAGAAACAAAACTGAATAGCTGATTACGAATAAACGATGGGATAAATAAATAACGTGGCCCTTCACCCCACGGCTCAATCTCCATCCCCATGCTAGGCCATTCCATACGCAAGCCCTAACCATGGTTTGTTTAAATAAATATGCCGCGGTTCAAATTCAAGGTGGGGAATGAAATTTGTTCAATGTACGCTCACATGCATGATGATGCTCGGCCTCATGCACGTCTCTATGCAACGTCAACCGAAGCTCTGGCAACTGCGCGGCTCGTCCACCATGGCCTGGAAGCGAGGCAACGTCAGGGCGGGCTACACAAAGGAGGTGAGCTGAGCCTACTCGGGATGGAGATAGGACGGCGACACGTGGTGGTGGAGAGGCCTTGTGTGGTAAGGGAAATAATTTCTAATACAAGAAAAGGTACAGGAAGCAAAAGAAACGAAAAAAAATGAAGCCATTACCTGTTTGTGAATCACACGCAAAAAGAAGGGAAGCTGAAGCTACATGAGATATAAATTTTTTTATGGACGTGTAGTATTTATAAGGTGAGGTCTCGTTGCTTTAGGGTGCGCAAATTCGGGCAATTATTAACCAAAATTAAATGCATGAAAACAAATTCAAAGCAAGCAATCTGATGGATACGTGATACCATATTTATGTAATTAGAAAGAAACACGCGTTGATTTAGATGAGAAGTTGTAGGCAAGAATTTATGGCGTTGATTGATGAAAACAAGAAACGGCAAGAATTATTTGTCAAATATTTGTATTCGTTTAGAAATTTTAGGAAGAGAATGCATTGATAAGGGAAAGAAACGACATCGAATTAGATTTTGGAATGGTAGGGGAAAATCAAAGATTTCATACAAATTTTAAATAATTTTTGAACGTGTTTACAAATAAAGCTCGCGTTGATTTGGGAACAAAGGAAATAAATAAAAAAATATTAATGGTTATAAAATTTGTGAATAACGTTTCTGTTAAATCAGAAGAGCAAAAGGAAAATGAATATATTTAGAATGCGTACAATAGACGCAATATTTTATGCCAAAAATATAACGAAAATAACGTATTTAAATTTATACTTTTTTTATCCCATCAAATAACGTGCCTTTTAAACGCGTAATTAAACAGTATATTTATACACTATAAATTTTAAAATTTATTACTTATATAAAATATGATTTGTTTACATTTTTTCTGATTCATTTACATTTACTACGAAATCTATTACTAAAATGTATATAAGTAAAAATATAAATTATTTAATTTTTAAAAGGTATGTAATCCATTTTTAAAAGAACAAAAGTGAAAAAAACGTTGTTACGAATATATTCAGTAAAATTAAAAGATTAGGAAGTTAGGATTTAAAAGATTTAAAATTCCATTAAATGTTAAACACTAACCAAAATAAGAATCATAGAATTGGTTTATATTAATAACATTTGGATGGTTATTAAATTTAAATTTTAAAATTCAACATTTTGTTCAATTAAAACCCCAAATTTTATAAATAAAGAATAAAATGCTTTCTATAAATTTTGGGCTGTTACACTACTCGAGTAGAGAGGGGTGGGTTGCGAAGGTGAAAGGCTGAGCTGTTGAGGGGATTTGGATGCTTGTGGGTGCTGGGTGGAGATTAGTCGCGAGGGGAGGAGTATGGCTGGCGTTCGGTGGGAAGGCGGAGGTGGAGTGATGGGTGGTCGCGGCTGTGACAGGGCGGGCTGAAGTTTGGAAGGGAAAGGTTGGTAGTAAAGAATGACGAGCATGAGCAGGGTTTTCTCAAAACCAATATGAACTTTATATTTTCTTATTAAGTTATGAATAGAACGAAAGAGAAGAGGCTGAGAAAATGAAAATGAAGGACGAACCAACAATATATTGAAACAATTGGGAATAGTGAAAGTCAGAAGCTGAATTTCTAAAATATACTGTAATGACCCGCTATTTCGAACCATTCAAATCGACAATAATCCATCAATAAAGTCCATAGACACTTGATCCTACTTCCAAATGGGAATCTCAAGGGGTTGCAGCAATCCGGCGGTCTTCTGGCGGTCAGCCGGCACGTCTACTAACATAGATGGAGATATCACACTTCATACCACTCCACCAATACAACCTCTTCATATTCTGAAACATCTTCACATGCCTTGTCATATTTATCCCTCTACGAGCCCATTACAATTTTGGTTTAGAACAGTACAAATGTGTGAAGGTGGATCAATGTAAAGCCTTAACGCTATTTTGATATTTATTTTACCGATAGACATTATCTATTATAGTGTGTACTATTATATATAAATAGTTTAATGGATTCTTAGGAGATGGAAAATACCGTAACATCTTTAAATTATTGCACTCATATTTTGCGATATTAATTTAGCTTACATAAGAGTATTTTAGTTCTGATTCGAATGTTTTGCTTTTCATTACGCTCGAATCAGTCCTAAGGTTTTCATCATATTAAAGATTATTCTTTGGAGGACGAAAATGAAGATCTGATATATTACTATTATTATTATCTTCTGCATCGTGGTATACTACTGTATTGATTTTTATGCCAAATGTATATATATAACTCAAATAATTGTGTATAGATTATAATCAAATGTATAGTAAGCAGCTTCATGAACTATTATTGGATCATTATATTTTATCTTTTCCGCTATGAGATTCTATGTTTGTTTTCTTCTTCTTTTTCTTCTTTTTCTTAATTAACCCCGTTGATTATCTACGTTCCGGATTGTTTAAGTTTGACATATGTGGATTATTGTCGATTTAAACCTTTCAAAATGTGGGTTGTCACACATATAAGAATTGATCTACATCAATGTAATTTAATATTATACAGAAGTATATAATATTCTCGCTTACCTTTTTTGCATTTCAAATCTCCAGATCTAATCCTTGTTATTCCATTTTGACTACCTTTACTTCCTATTTGAATATATACTGCAAGCATATGCGGATCTATTAGAAATCTAGATTTGAATTTTATTTGTATTTAAGATCCGAATTTGCGGTTTACCTCAGCTTTACGTTTTGTTTTGACTCTCTTTCTTTTCTTTGTCATCTTCTACAATTCTCCAATGCGCATATACGTATAACTAGAACTAATTTAAGAACTTAGAAATTTGTGGAGGAGAAAATGGTAGAGCTTCTGCGTCCATTAGAAAATATGAGTTTGGAAGTTGAGGGTCTAGGTCGGTAATAGGGGTTCAAATCAATATAAACTGTTTTAGACCTGGGCCGTTCTGGCATAATTACTGTCTTTTTAACACTGTCCACGATGGACCGCATGCCCTTCACGGTCGACTGCTACCGCTTGACCATGGTGCATCCTGGGTCGACCGTGTTCCTGTTAATTTGGCGTTGTTCGACTTTTGTTATTTAATTACTTATTTAACCATCGTTAATATTTATTTCCCGTTGACGTTTTCTTAACAACTAAGTTAGCGTTAAGTGTCCGTTAAGTTTAACTGTTTGTAATTAACATTACTTAATTATTATTTGTTTTATTAATTTATATAATTATTTCCAATTCTAAAATTTCAAACGTCAATAATTTTTTTCGTTTGAATATCAGTCGAAAAGCTTTATATATAAAAATTAATCAGAAAATCGGCAGGAACTCAGTGATGCACGTTTCGTTGCCAATTTCTGGCCTGTACAAAAATTCTATTTTTTGGCGTTGTTATTTATTAATTAATCATTTTAGAATTAATTATCGTTAAGATTTCTGGGTGTTACAGTTATTTAAATTCCAAAATTTCCAAAGTTTTAAGATTAGAATGAGTAAACCATACAACAAAAACAACAAAGCCATTATTCCCAAACAAGTTGGGGTCGACTAAAGATGGAACCCTAAAAAAATAAAAAAATAAAAAAATAATATATAATAATAATTAAATAAAATCAAATAGGTAAATTAATAATAATAACTAAGTAAAATAAGATAAAATAAAAATGCATATGTATGTATAAGAGGAATGATAATAATAATACTAATAGCAATAATGACACTGACAGTAATATTGGTCAAAGAATAAACCTACGTCTTAGGCTCATGTTCTCTAGTCCTATAATCTAAAACTCAATGCCCATGGTTCTTGTATGTAAATCGCTAACTTCCACTCGCTCTGATCCGTCACCAGCTCTTCGGATATACCCCAATCTTTCAAATCCCTTTTTACTACTTCCTCCCATATTAATCTTGGGCGACCTCTACCTCTCTTTGCGCAATCAACGCGGCCTATAATTCCAACACTCACAGGTGCCTCGGGAGGCCTTCGTTGAAGATGTCCAAACTATCTTAAGCGATGTTGAATTAGCTTCTCCTCAATTGGTGTTACTCCATGTTTATCACGTATATCATCATTTCTAATTCGGTCTCTTCTTGTATGATCGCAGCTCCATCGCAGCATACGCATCTCTGCTACGTTTATCTTTTGGATGTGTTGGCTTTTAGTAGGCCAACATTCTGCACCATACAACATCGCAGGCCAAATTGCCGTTTCGTAGAACTTTCCTTTAAGCTTTTGTGGGACCTTCCTGTCATAGAGAATTCCAGACGCTTGTCTCCATTTCACCCATCCCGTTTGAATGCTAAAACTAACATCTTCATCAATCTCACCATTATACTGCAACATTGATCCAAGATATCGAAATGATTCCTTCATGGGAACTAATTGTCCGGCCAGAGTGACATCTCCATCCTCCGACCTGACACCACTGAACCCGTACTTCATATACTCTGTTTTAGTTCTACTAAGTCTAAATCCCTTCGATTCTAAAGTTGTCTCCACAACTCCAGTTGTCTATCAACCCCAATCCTACTTTCATCAATTAGCACAACATCATCAGCAAATAGCATACACCAAGGAATCTCTCCTTGTATATCCTTCATAACCTCATCCATCACTAGAGCAAAAATGTAGGTACTCAAAGCTGACCCTCGATGTAATCCTATGTTAATGGGAAAGTCGCTAGTTTCACCATCGCATGCTCTGACACTAGTCACAACATCGTTGTACATATCCTTAATAAGTGTAATGTACTTTTGAAGCAACCCGCTATTTTGGACCATTCAAATCGACAATAAAACCATACATGTTCGACTTGACTAATTCAAAATACCGAATTGTTAATTAAAATTTGGCAAAACTTAACATATATAGTAAATAAATCATCACAGATCACAGACATAGAGTAATATAATGCAGCGGAATAGATAAAGAATAGTAGTTCATGAAGCTACTATATACATTGGAGTTAGAAATAAAATACAACTGAATATCTTAGATGTAGTGAAGTCTCCAGTATACGCAGATGACTTCTCTGAACAAATCAACAGGATGACTGAAAGGATAGATAGCTGGATCTTCAAGCAAGGCTCCAACTTCGAAGGTGAGTCTCAAATGCTTTATCACTCAGTCTGACCCGAGCGTAAAGCAAAACACAAAACACTCGAGTCAGGAATAACATTCTTATATCAATAAATCCAACTCAAGTGAAATACCAACTGAAATACAAATAACTTAAAGGATGTTTGGAATAACCATCCTCTAAGGGTCCATGGAACTATCTACAGGGTAGAAATATACACTATAACACCGTGGTTCTTTCATCTTAATTTATACCACAAAATCAAATATCATTCACTTCAAATATAGCTATTTTCCAAAAATAGTATTTAGATATATTAAATAATTTATACCGTAAAATATTTCAATTCCCTCAACTTAACAAATTGTTTCAACATCAACCTGACCTTCCCATTTAAATTAAATTCAATCTCAATTTATCAATTTAAATTCAACTCAATTCCTAAAATAACCACTTCAATTTTATCGATCTCAAATTCGGATTTGTAATCACAAAATACCCCTTTATATTCAATATTTTTAAACCTTTAAGTATTCAACGTTTCAACTAAATTTTTATTCAATTTAGTTTTCTAAATAATAAATTCAAATTTAGTTCAACCTAAATTTTCATTTTAATTCAATTTAGTTTCTAAATAAAATATTCAACTATATTTATTTCAAATACAGGTCCGAATCTTAAAATTTAAACCATTTAAATTCCAATATAGTTTAAGGCTTAAAAATTTAAATGTTCAATTTAACCGTTTCATATAGATCTCGATTTAACCTTATTATTATTTAGTCTTGAAATACTTCCTCATTAGATTCAAGATTATTTAATTAACCTTAAATTCCATTTTTCTCAATATTTTCTTTAATTTACTTAAACGTGAAATATGCATTTAATCGCTTAAATAAAAAATCCAGTTATAAAATCCTACCTTTTTAAAATTTCCCATTTAAAATTTTAGATTGATTTAATTAAATAAATCCTTATTTAGATACCATTTAATAAACTCAAATTTATCTCCCCATCTTAATTTATCCCAATTATTTCAAAAATCTATTTGAAATATAATTTACATAAATATTAACATAGTTTATGTATTAAATCAAACTTAATTAAATTAAGTATTATTAAATCTATATATATAGTAATTTAAGAATTAACATTTATTAAGACCATATATTTCTTTCCAAACAAAGAATTTATTTCCAAAATATTTATATATGAACCACGGTGTCTGTATATATTCCTTATCATCTGGTCAAGTGTTACGGATATTTATCATTTAAATCCGTACACTAAATATATACCGGTGGATATCATTCCAATCCGTAATCCCAAATTTAATTAAATGAAAATCGCTTGGGTCTATCATTTCAACCCATAACGAAATTCTCCTATTCTAAAGTCTGTTCGGGTATGTATCATTTCAACCCATAGTGAATTCTAAACTACAGGAAACTTGCATAGTGATAACAGATAACAAAAATATAGCAGGATATAATAATAATATACAACAGGAATATATCATCAGTAATTAAATAAAGTATAAACAATAGGATATGGTTCATATCCCGTAGGTGAACAGATACAGGTAATAGCATATATATAACAATTTAAAAAACTACAGCAACATATTTCAATTGCCGTTTCAATTGAAATCAAATTTAATAAATAAAAGAATGTAAATCGTGAGTGATTGCTCACCTTTCAAGGTTAGAGAGATAGACAATGAAGTTGAGTTATGAAATGCAAGCACGACTTCCAAAGTAAAGTTAGATGGTACGATTTCGACGGAAAAGCTGATAGATAGAAATTGATGAGAACGGATCAAATTAGCTTGATAAAATCGAAACGAAGATTATATGATTAATTTATTACTTTCTTTCAAAATGAACGTTAAATCAAAACACGCATTTTAAAAATGAAATATATATATATATATATATATATGCACACCCATGAAAATCATATAACTTTAAAACGCTTCCATTTCATATTAATGTTAAATACAAATATATAATTATTCAAAATGTCACATATATAGTATATTCATTTTATGGTTGTCGTTCCCATGTAATAAATATTCATTTTGAACCAATATTAAAATAATATATATGTATAGTTAAAAAAATCAATGTTCTAACATAAAACACATATATTAAAGATCAACACACATATATATAATATCTTTTGAAATGAATACTTATGTATATATATAATTATTATAGTTTATTACTTTCCTTTTCAAAATATCCAGCAGAAAATCAAACAAACTTATGCACATATATGTGCAGATAAACAGTATTCTTTATAATACATTGTTAGCTTACTCCTTTTTTTCTCTTTTTTTTAATTTTTTATTAAACCTTTATATATAACAAAATATATGAATAAAATAAAATATTTGTATACATAAAAATCAAAACGTTTCAAACATATATCCAGAAACTGGATCATATAAATAACAATGTATTTAGTTAATGCATAGTATAAAATTCATTTATATAACACTCTTATATATATAAATCTTGTATAAGTAAACTTTTATAGCTTCATAACTTATTTGCTTTCACATATAACAAGATCTGTACAAAAGAATGCAAACTTTTCTCAAATCCTTTTGAACGTTTATAAGAAAAATTTTAAACAATAAATATACCTTCTTATTTAGGAAAGAAAGTAAGCAGGCACTTGTAGGAGAAACGTGGGTGGAGGTTGAGGGTTGTAGGCGGTGGGAAGGGGCAGTGCAAAAATTTGACTTTTTTTTTATATCTGGCATAGGCCATGGAAAAATTTGGGAGGAGGAAAAGTAAGCAATGGTGGGGAGTGGATCTCGAAAATGAAGAAGGAGCAGGCAACAATGAAATATATGAAGAGAGAGGTAGTGGAAAGCTACAGAGAAAAATATAATATAAAAGGGAATAATAAATGAAATATCAACGTTCATGCGTTGATTCAGCAGAGAAGTTAAAGCAAATAAGAAGAGAATGGATTGATCTAAAGGAAAGGCAATGAATGGTTTAGAACTAAATAAATGTAAAACGTATACGTTTTAATTTCAAAAAGGAAAGAAATAAATACGGGGATGACAACAGTCAAAATGCACGTTTAGGCTAATAATAGAATATAAAAGTAAGAAACTCAAAAGGATAGGCACAGAGATGTGAAATCAGGGAGACAAGGGAAGCAAGTGATCTTTCAAATTTATAACGTTGGCAATAAATATAAAACAAATGAAAATTAATAGATGGATGCTTGATTGACGCAGTGATTAAAGTAAGGTTGCGTGTCAGTCACGATGAAATTTGAAACAGAAGAAAATGTAAATGAATAAAAGGGGTAAGCTAGATTTTCCGCTTAGATTTAGAGAAGACACATCAAATGCTGAAAAAGAGAATTATGAAACAGCTAGATTCTAGCAAATAATAAACATGGTAAGAAAAGTAAATAGGCAGGTTATAAATCCGATTGGAAAGAAAAGTGGAGAGGTTAATTGATAAAAAAATTAAGATAATGAAAATGCATAATAATATTATTGGCATCTAATGTCATTTAACGTTAACTAGCATCAATCATGTCAGACAACCATGTTAAAAAAGAAATGCATATAGGAGCATGCATTTTCTTCTGACTTGCAACATCATTCATCATTTTGGCATTCGTGGCATTCAACAAATTAAGGTGGTGGTCAAAGTCGTGAAATGGTAGCAAATTAACAATGAATAGGATCCAATAATTCTTAGTGCAATGAATAAAATTGGAAAAATCAGCATGTGCCCTCTACGCACATGTTAAGATTTGCATAATTTCACTAATAACCTTTATGATTTTGCATTTTTGCATGATAAATATAGATAGTTTGATTTTTTAACAATATACAATGTTTATTAGGATTATTTGAGCGGTTGTTAGCATATGCCTACTGAATACATATTAACATAATCCCATAAAAATTTATGTGTACTTAAAATGTTCTTCTGATAAAGTTTTTTTTTCTTTTTCAAGATTATTATTAACATTTAGAATATCATTTGACTTATCCGAAGGCTGATGATTTTCAAATCCTATTAAGATTAAGGTCGCTAATTGATTATTTTTGAAAGATAAGGATATTAAGAAAATACTATTATGTAATCCATATCTTGTACACGGAATTTGTTATTAAAATCGTATCATTAGAGTTACATGTATGATTATAAACAATAACATTCATAATTTACAACTACGATGTTGCAGATCCTTTTAATTTATACTATTTATTCTCTACCTATTAATTTATACGTTTCATTCTCTACCTATTAATTTGTACTATTTATTCTCTACCTATTAATTTATACGTTACATTCTCTACCTATTAATTTATACGTTTTATTCTCTACCTATTAATTTATACGTTTTATTCTCTGCCTACTAATTTATACTATTATTCTCTACCTATTAATTTGTTAAAAATTATTAAAATTTTATGGGTCGTTACAACTTTGTTGGGACTCTCTTCTTTTCCAGAGCCCACCACATCACCTTTCGCAGTACCTTGTCATAAGCTTTCTCCAAATCGATAAATACCATGTGTAGATCCTTCTTTTGCTCCCTAAACCTCTCCATAAGTTGTCTTATCAAGAAAATCTCCTCTGTGGTTGACCTCCTAGGCATAAAGCCAAATTGGTCTTTTGAAACACTTGTCATTCTTCTTAATCTATGTTCAATGACTCTCTCCCAAAGCTTCATTGTATGACTCATAAGTTTAATTCCTCTGTAGTTATTGCAACTTTGGATGTCTTCTTTATTCTTAAAAATTGAGTCTAGAATGCTTCTTCTCCACTCATCTGGCATCCTCTTTGATTTGGAAATATTGTTGAACAACTTAGTTAGCCAGGCTATCCCTGCATCTCCAAGGCATCTCCACACCTCAATGGGGATGTCATCAGGCCCCAATGCCTTGCCTGCTTTCATCGGTTTTAGTGCCTCTTTTACCTCGGATTCTTGAAATCTCCGAACAAAATGACCAATAAAAATTTCATAGTATTATCATAGTAAACAAAAAATAATAATTTAATCTGGTGTTATAAATAATACAACACGAATAAATCTTTGCACAAAATTGTTAATTAAATAAGTTTTAGTTTGTCTTCCTGAAATTATTTCAGTATTACTTCATTTTTGTATACCCTGTGGGTTTAATGTTCTAGAAAATTAATCAAACCGATCGTCAAAGTTTTGTTTTGAAGATTTTTTTATAGGTTTTGACCGATTTTTGGTGACTTTATATTTTAGGTGTTCTTATAATCCTTCTTGCAAGTCGTTTCCTTGTTGGTTCTCATCAGTAATAAAACCAGTAAAAGTCGATTTAATATAATTTGAAGGTAAATATCAAATTGAGGTAGTTATACTCCTATTAATTATATTGTAAAATTAATCTTCACAACTAAAAGTAAATTAGAAAATTATCATGTTAAGGTGCTCTTGTTCAAGTGATTAGATATATGTCCCTTTATACAAAGTATCACTCTTTTTATTAAAAAAATTACAAGAATGAATATATAATTTTACCGAGTTGCTAAAAGCATTCAGTGAGAGAAAGAGAAGGTATTAAGTTGCATGTTTATTTATTAAACATGATTAAAATTTAATGTGGTATTTGGAAGCATGTTTTGGGATGTTTCTAGCACCATATTGAATTTACTTTCGAGGAGAAATGTTATGCTTGTTGGTTTATAATACCAATCAATTAAAACCTCTCAACTCTCAAAATCCTCTCAGTTGCAACTACAAAATTCACAAAAATTTCTCTCCTTCCAGAAATTCCTTTAGATTTTAAGGTAGTATTTGGTTTAAAAACGAATACTGTGTTTTCGGTTTTCGATATGCATCTCAAATATGGGAAGAATGAAGAGACTGCCGAGGGAATGAAAGAAAGACGGATGAGAGAACGAATGGGATAAAGAAAGAGACGACGGAAGAATGGATTGTTTCACTTTCTTGTGTTGTTTTCCAAAACATGGAAAATTAAAAAAAAAAGTTTTCTATTTTGTATGTTAATTTCGTTTTCTAAATTGGTCGTTCAACAATATACATACGTCATGTGCACTTTTGACGCAGCGGATAATTGACAAAACTATATGGATCGATGAAAGTAGCAATCAGTGGATTGGAGATACTGAAATGCCCAAATTCGTTGATCACAAGGATACCGAATTCTAGCTATCTTCGACACGTTGATCGTGCACGATACCGTGAGAGAAGATCTTCAATTCTTCAAGTGTTGATCAAGCGTACTTGATTCCGCGAATCGGCTTCAACAATCGTTGATTCGAGTTGATTCGAGCGCACTCGAATAACCGAAAGTGGAGATAGGAGATCACACTCAACTACCAATTTAAATTGAAAGCACAAAGCTAACAAAAGAGAATTTTATTCAACAATCAACAACCTTACAAAATGACACGACACTACTATTTATAGCTTTTACAACGCAACGCAATCAAAACATCACCAGACTCTTAGGTCGTTCGCGACTTACGACCCAACTAAGTCGTTGCCGACCTATCTGACCAATATTGCAAACAGTAAGCGACCTAACCTTCTTACACACAACACAGCGCAAACGACTCAAGACACACGACTTAAGAACCTACTGTTGCGACCTATACAACCCCGCGACCTAATAGTTACAACATAAGAAGACGCGACTTAAAAAAAATACAACTCACCATTACAACACTTCACATAGGTCGGTAACGACCTAACATACAACGCGACTCAACACATTACATCTCACCCGACTCACGACTTAACAGCTACAACACTGAATATTACAATGACTCAACACAAGACGACTTACGACCTAACAAGGTTGTTAATGACTTAATTTCAACACGTTACAACATTCCCCTGTACAGTTTCCAACGACCTAATACTAGACGACCTATGACTTAAGAAAACTGAGCGACTCAAGATTCTTCATGCGACTTATCCAAAGAGCGTCATAAGGATGCATGGCTTCAAGATTATGCGACCCATGAAAATAGCGACCTAACTTAGGTCGTAGCTTGTTAAGGTCGTGGACGACTTATCTTACTTTAACAACAGAACATCATCATGCGACCTAACTAGGTCGTTAGGTCGTTTGAACGACTTAAGGAAGCGGCATGTGGAGCATTAGGTCGTTAACTCGCGTGTCTTTACTAGGTCGTTTCGCGACCTATCATAGGTCGTTGGTTCCCTTTCCTTTACATAACTCGCTGCTCTATATTCCTTTGCTTCTCTGCCTTGCTCTAGTGTCTTGCTAGGTCGTGAGCGACCTTCACTAGGTCGTGAGCGACCTAAAATTCCCCCCTTAGGTCGTGTGTGACCTAAACCACATGATTTTGCAGTTCGCGCTGCATCATCCTCCCCTGGTTGACAGAAATTCGACCTCGAATTTTCATCATCTTCTTTCACCACAAGTTCATTTCCATAATCCAGAATTAAGCATTTGACGTTGAAAACATCAGAAGTATGAACGTCATCTGGTAACTTCAATTGATACGCATTCTCATTGATTTTCTTCAAAATCTCAACTGGACCAATTTTCCGCGCCTTCAACTTATTGTATGTTCCCATTGGAAAGCGATCTCTTATTAACACTGCATAAACCAAATCACCTTCCTCGAAATTCACACTTCTCCGTTTTTATCCGCCAGTCGTTTATACTTCTCATTAGATGCAAGCAACCGTTCATGAAAAGTTTTGTGGCACTCCTGTAATTCATTTACGAAGTCACTAGCCCGCTTAACAACTTTCTTCTGATGTGGCATTGTTGTCAAATCCAACAGTCCTTTAGGAATTGCAGAGTATACAACTTGAAATGGACTAAATCCAGTACTTCGATTCACCGCATGATTATGTGCAAACTCCGCTAGACATAACTTCATATCCCAACTTTTCAGATTGTCTTTCACAAGACTTCGCAACAAATTTCCTAACGATCTGTTAACAACTTCGGTCTGTCCATCTGTTTGTGGATGATGAGCGCTGCTAAAGTTCAACTTCGTTCCCACCATCTTCCACAAACTAAGCCAAAGAAAATGAGTATCTCTATCCGAAACAATAGACTCTGGTAACCCATGTAAACGATAGATCTCTTTAAAGAACAATTGTGCCACATGAACTGCATCCGCTGTCTTCTTACAAGCAACAAAATGTACCATCTTCGAGAAACGATCCACCACAACATATATAGAGTCATTTCCCCTTTGAGTTCTCGGCAAACCCAACACGAAATCCATGCTGATATCAACCCATGGTTTAGTCGGTACAGGTAATGGCATATACAACCCTGCATTTGTCGCTATTCCTTTCGAAACCTGACAGATATGACATCTCTGAACAAACCTTTCAACTTCCTTCCTCATCGATGGCCAAAAATAAGATTGAGAAATCAGATGCAATGTACGATCACGGCCCACATGTCCCTCCTCGTGCAACTCTTTGATAATCTTCAATCTCAAACTGCTCTCTGGAATACATAATCGATTTCCTTTAAACAAGAATCCATCAACCAACATAAATTCATTAGTATCCCCATCCTTAACTTTCTCAACGAACTTTGCAAAGTAAGGATCTTCGTCAATCAACTCTGGCAATAATTCAAACCCTATCACTTCAACTTTCATTGTAGTCAACAAATGACTCCTACTCAAAGCATCAGCCACACGATTCGTTGCCCCAGATTTATGTTTCACGACAAAAGTAAACTATTGCAAATAAGCAATCCATGATGCATGTCTCGCTGAAATCTTATCCTGCCCCTGCAAATGCTTCAAAGCTTCATGGTCTGTGTAAAGAACAAACTCCTTATGGAACAAATAGTGTCTCCAATGTTTCACTGCTTGCACTACAGCATAAAACTCTACATCATACGTACTATATCTCATCTTTGCCCCTGATAACTTCTCACTAAAGTATGCAATAGGACGTCCCTTCTGACTCAACACTCCACCAATCCCAACCTTTGATGCATCGGTGTGTAACTCAAATAACAACTGAAAGTCTAGTAATACAAGAATTGGTGCTGTCGTCAAAAGTTCTTTGATCCGTTCAAAAGCAACTCCTGCTTCCTCTGACCAAGAAAACTGCTTTCCTTTCATACAATCGGTAACTGGTGCCATCACGCTACTGAAGTGTGGAATGAATCTTCGGTAGAATGATGCCAATCCATGAAAACTTCTAACTTCAGTGATAGTTCTCGGTTGTGGCCAATTTCCAATAGCTTCAACTTTACTCTGGTCCACCTGGATTCCCTTCTCAGATACAACATATCCCAAAAATAATACACTTCGAGTCATGAACACACATTTCTTCGTAGCTGCATAAAATTGTTCCTCACGAAGAATAATTAACACCTTTCTCAAATGCTCTGCATGCTCCTCTGTGCTCGCACTATAAATCAGAATATCCTCAAAGTAAACTACAACAAACTTCCCAATGTACGGTCTGAAAATTTGATTCATCACCCTCATAAATGTACTTGGTGCATTTGATAGACCAAACGACATAACTAACCATTCATATAAACCTTCCCTCGTCTTGAATGCGGTCTTCCATTCGTCTCCCGGTCTGATTCGAATCAGATGATAACTACTCTTCAAATCAATCTTCGAAAAGATAGTAGCCCCACTCAACTGATCTAGCAAGTCATCCAACCTTGGCATAGGAAATCTGTAGCGAACAGTAATCTTGTTCAAAGCTCTACTATCGGTACACATTCTCCATGTTCCATCCTTCTTCGGCACCAACAAGGCTGGTACTGCACAAGGACTCAAGCTTTCCTGAACACGTCCCTGCTCTAACAACTCTTCCACTTGCCTTCGTAACTCTTCATGTTCCTTCGGACTCATTCGATAATGTGGTCGATGTGGTAACACTGCTCCCGGAACAAGATCGATTTGATGTTGAATGTCTTTCAGTGGCGGTAACTCCTTAGGCAACTCTTCTGGAAATACATCCTCAAATTCTTTCAAAACTGGCTTCGCTTCTTCTGGAATCTCAACCTCTTCATGACTCTCTCATCCAATCAACAAATAGACTTCAGGCTCCTCTTCAACTTCTTTAACAAACTCCTTCAAAGATAGCAAAATTTTCAGCTCTTCAATCTCCTCCAACTTGCTTTCCTTCTGTTGCTGCTTCTTGGGAACTAAAGTGATCTTAGTACCTTCGAACATAAAACTGTAACTATTAGCACGACCATCATGTTGCACTGCTCTATCAAACTGCCCTGGTCTGCCCAACAACAGATGACACACATCCATGTCTACAACGTCACGCCAAATTTCATCTTTGTACTTCTTTCCAATAGAAAAATTCACACAAGCTCTTCGACACACCTTTACTTCACCACCCTTCCTTAACCATACTAACTTGTACGGTTTAGGATGCTTCTCAGTTTTCAAGTTCAGCTTCCTTACTGCTTCAGTAGAGATAATATTGTCACAACTCCCAGCATCAATAACGAACTTGCAAACTTTTCCCAAAATATTGCATGTCAACTGAAAAATATTGCTTCTCAACCAACTAGAATCTTCCTCTTGTTTGGGTGTAAGACAAGACCTCCTCATCATAAGGTTACAACCCTCATCTCCGGACAATAAGTCTTACTCCTCAACTGGTAATGAATTAGAACATTCTGCATCCACATCCTCTTCTTCCATCTCTGCAACCATTGCTCTCCTCTTCGGCTTCGGACATTCGTTACTTTTGTGACCCAACACCTGGCAATTATAACACTTGAAACCACTGTTAACCTTCGCCTTCTCAGCCTCCTTCACAACTGGCTTACCGACAGGTTTAGGAACATTAGAACTCCCACTAACACCCTTTACTGGATTATTGGAATTAGTAAACACACCACCTCCACGTCTTCCCTGCTTCTCCCAAGCCAACGCCTTCTGATGTGCTTCTGCAACAGATCTTGGATCAAACATATTAACCATATCCTGGATCTGCATTCGCAACCCTCCAACAAATCTAGCAGTTAGCTGTTCTTCCGTCTCCATAATATCATTTATGGCAATGAGTTGGTAAAATTCATCTGCATAATCATTAACCGACTTCGTCCCTTGCCTCAGATTCTGCAATCTCTGTTACATAAGTGATTGATAGTTATAAGGTAAAAATGTAGCTCTCATCAACTTCATCATCTTCTCCCATGATTCAATCTTCGACTTTCCCATTCTCTCCCTTGTAAGTTTAGTTTGCTGCCACCATGCCAAAGCTCTCCTCCTTAACCTAGTAGCAACCAACTTCACTCGACGATTCTCCGAAACTTCCTTGAAATCAAAGATCTCTTCAACATTAGACAACCAATCAAGAAATTCTTCTGCTACCATTCCACCTTTAAATTCAGGAATTTCCATCTTCATACCCGATTCCCATCGACGATCATCATCCACATCTCGATATGAATTTCGAACTGGGTCTCGATCTCGATAATGAATGCTAGCTCTATCACCCTCTTCATCAAAATCAAATGTACGTCTATATCGATCTCGACCATTATCATCCCTTCGATCACGCATGTCTCTTCTACTATGTCTCCCTTCATCTCTATATGGCTCTTCTACAAATTCTCGTGGAGTTCTTCTCTCTTCATGTCCATAGTCATGGTGATCTCTCCTCGATGAAATTGATGTTTCTCGTCTCTCTCTAAAAGATTGCGGTGATACCCTTCCCACTTCCGTAACCGATGGCGAAACTCTGTTTCCTCCATGGTTCGAGATTGGTGATCTCCTCCTTTGATTTTGATTCAAATCATTCATCAACTTCTCTAGCTTCTCAATGCCTTCATCAAATTTCTCATTAATACGTTGTTCCATTTGCTCGCCCTCTTTTCTTCGATGCATTGCTTCAACATTTTTATGACGATTAGCTCTCCTCGGCGGCATGATTGAAAACTTCTCACAAACTTCACAAATACTTCAACAATTTTCAGCACAAAACAAACACGTCACGGCCTAACACTTAGCTCGGTTCAAGTATGTAACGACCTACAAACACTTCTCCAACTCTAGATCCAAAATGAAATGGATTTAAAACTTCAAACTTGTTGCAATCTCGCGATGAACACGATGAACACCAACTTCAAACTTCCTTGGCTCCAAGACTCGTCTTAGCTATGATTGGCTAAGTCAAGCTCTGATACCAAAACTGACGCAGCGGATAATTGACAAAACGATATGGATCGATGAAAGTAGCAATCGGTGGATTGGAGATACTGAAATGCCCAAATTCGTTGATCATAAGGATGCCGAATTCTAGCTATCTTCGACACGTTGATCGCGCATGATACCGTGAGAGAAGATCTTCAATTCTTCAAGCGTACATCAAGCGCACTTGATTCCGCGAATCGGCTTCAACAATCGTTGATTCGAGCGCACTCGAATAACCGAAAGTGGAGATAGGAGATCACACTGAACTACCAATTTAAATTGAAAGCACAAAGCTAACAAAAGAGAATTTTATTCAACAATCAACAACCTTACAAAATGACACGACACTGCTATTTATAGCTTTTACAACGCAACGCAATCAAAACATCACCAGACTCTCAGGCCGTTCGCGACTTACGACCCAACTAAGTCGTTGCCGACCTATCTGACCAATATTGCAACAGTAAGCGACCTAACCTTCTTACACACAGCACAGCGCAAACGACTCAAGACACACGACTTAAGAACCTACTGTTACGACCTATACAATCCCGCGACCTAATAGTTACAACATAAGAAGACGCGACTTAAAAAAAATACAACTCACCATTACAACACTTCACATAGGTCGGTAATGACCTAACATACAACGCGACTCAACTCATTACATCTCACCCGACTTACGACTTAACAGCTACAACACTGAATATTACAATGACTCAACACAAGACCACTTACAACCTAACAAGGTCGTTAACGACTTAATTTCAACACGTTACAACATTCCCCTATACAGTTTCCAACGACCTAATACTAGACGACCTATGACTTAAGAAAACTGAGCGAATCAAGATTCTTCATGCGACTTATCCAAAAAGCGTCATAAGGAAGCACGGCTTCAAGATTATGCGACCCATGAAAATAGCGACCTAACTTAGGTCGTAGCTTGTTAAGGTCGTGGACGACTTATCTTACTTTAACAACTGAACATCATCATGCGACCTAACTAGGTCGTTAGGTCGTTTGAACAACTTAAGGAAGCGGCATGTGGAGCAGTAGGTCGTTAACTCGCGTGTCTTTACTAGGTCGTTTCGCGACCTATCATAGGTCGTTGGTTCCCTTTCCTTTACATAACTCGCCGCTCTATATTCCTTTGCTTCTCTGCCTTGCTCCAGTGTCTTGCTAGGTCGTGAGCGACCTAAAATTCCCCCCTTAGGTCGTGTGTGACCTAAACCACATGATTTTGCAGTTCGCGCTGCATCAACTTTTATATGGACGAAAACTCAAAATTAAAAAAAACAAACCAAACACTACTTAAACAATTTATCCCTTTCGCTTTCACTCGTCTTCAAAACACCTCTGTCGATTGCTTTTCTGATTGATACTTCCTGATCCAGTCTCAACATATGAAAAATTGATGTCCTTTTGGACTAGAATTCTTCATCCGAGAGTAGAGTGGAAGGAAACGATAGGTTAGATGGGAATTTGTGACTCCATGGTTTAAGATACCGTGGAAAACTTATAAGACCATTCTTGATATTCTGCAAAATAAATCTAAGCTGGAAGCACCATATACTATACTGTAAGTTACTTCTACATTTACAATTGGAAATGTGGAAAAAAGTTGTAACTTGTTGAGATCAGTAAACCAGTCATGATTGGAAAGTGAAATTTGATTTAAATCTGACCAAGAAAGATAATGTTCCGCTTTTTTATTTTTTATTTTTTATTTTTTACTTTTTCATTTTTACTAAAGCTTGAACTAGTACAGAAATAGATCTTGAATATTATTCAGTCGTTCTTTGTATATTTGGTTCTACTTATGTAGGATATTTAAGGTTAACTATTCCATGCAAGAAACATATAATTTTTTATTTAATATGTTATAACCAACATGTTTACTCTCTAAGTCCATTTATATGGTTTGTGTTGCATTGTTGCTAAAAGTACAGTCTATTTCGTAGCTCAGTTTCATATGCAACTAAATGATATTCCATTTTGATCTTAGGTTATAATCATGATCGATCGTAAGGGGAACCTATCAAACCCAAGCCTGAGTACTTGGAAAACTCCTCAAGTTAAATGAAATATGAGAAGAAGAAAAATCCATCGCACAATTGTTTATATGGTACATAATAATTGAATGTTCAGTGAAACATCAATACCCAAATGGATGATGAGTTCTTTCAGTATAGCTGCCATAAGATCAATTCCTCTAAACATTATTTATTTTTATTTTAGAATCAATGTGAAAAGACGCTTAAAAAGGTTTATTTGCATATGCTGTATATAATGTTATGATTCTTCTAATCTACTTACGTTTATATTTATCCACCTTCCTAAATGGCGATTACATCATCACTTAATAGAGCGTATAATTTTATTTTAAGATTGTCATTTGTGAAATTACTTCTTTTGGTCAAGGGTTTACGTGAATTTTGTCCATCATATGCAGACAATGCACCCTAAATGCTAAGTTATGTTCTCGAATGATCATATTATATTTTATGTAGTCTGCCTTTATGACCTTAATAAGATCTTTCTTTTATTTTTCCACTTTTAATCTACTTAACCGATGAAATTCTTTTTTCTTCTTGGAACAAGCATTAGTTAGTTATAGTACACATAGGTTGTTATTGTTATTTGGATTCTCACAATACTTCATCCTTGGAAGATCGCATTACTGAGTTTGAACATGTTAATTATCACATTTTTTAAAATAAATAACAATCCCATGCCTTATTTCTAACATATACTCAAATTTTTGCCCAAAATTGTAAGGTAAAATATATTGGTATTCAACATTAAATTATGTTTTCATATTTCATAGATTGTGTTCTCATTACTGCATGTAAGTAAATAACGTTATCAATGCATTGCAAATTATGGAAGAATTTTTAATGTAACAGTGTTTAGCTGTATCTTTACAAACTTAATTTTATTTAATAATCATAGAACAAGCCAACCATGTTTTTCCTTTAAGCAACTATTTCTGCCATATGTAGTCCGTGGCTGTTCGAAATAACAGGATGGCTTTCACAACATTATTTTATCAAGATAGGTGAGCTTTCATATGTGATTGTCTTTTTGGTTGACGATTCTTCAGATCAAGGTTTTCTCCAATTCGTTTGGTTTTAATTATTTTATTTTTCATGCATTCCCTTTCACTGTTAGTCGTGTTACTGAATGAATGACTGCACGTCGAGCATTCCAATTTTGAAAGTAGTACAACATGACTAGTGAATTTGGAAGAGTATGTGAGATCATAATGAACCATCTTTCCAAGTTCAAACAAATACATAGATCAAAGAGATAGGCCTCTTCAAGGTCTGTCAAATGGGTCGGGTTGGGTCAAAATGGATTGGGTCGAGTTTGATCCAATCCACTTATGACCCATTCTCTTTTATCTAGTTATGGCCCAATCCATTTATGACTCAACCCACTTAATAAGTGGGTTACCCAATTTGACCCACTTAAAGATTTAAATTTAATTTGACTAATAAAAAACAAATAAATATATAATAATTCTAATTTTTATGTTTTGAGATCCGACAAAAATTTAAAATTTTTAACTCTAATATTCATCAAATTTCAAATATGGGGATGAGGTAGCTTTTTTTTTCTAAGTACTACTTTCAGTCCTCTTGGAGAACTACAGTGTGCGTTCACACGATAAAGTATCTGAGTGTTCCATACTATCTGTAATTTATGTGGTAGTTAATCGGTTGAAGTCTCGCCTGATTCTGAGTTAGAACGAAGGAGTTATTGCAGTCAGAACAAAAAAAATAGTGGCTTCTACACTAGGCAGAGTTCGTATACATGGATGTGTTAGCATGTTATTTTCCAAGTACAACTATCAGTCCCCTTAAAGAACTATAGTGTGCGTTCACACGTTAAAGTATCCGAGTGTTCCATACTGTCCGTAATTTAGGTGGGAGTTGATTGGTCGAAGTCTCGTCTGATTCCGAGTTACAACGAAAGAGTTATTGCAGTCTGAACAAAAAAATAGCGGCTTCTGCACTAGGTGGAGTTCAATATGCAGATGTGGTAGCCTGTTATTTTCTAAATACAACTGTCAGTCCCCTTGGAGAAATACAGTGTGTGTTCACACGATGAAGTATCCGAGTGTTTCATACTGTCTGTAATTTAGGTGGAAGTTAATTGGTCGAAGTCTCGCTTAATTCGGAGTTAGAACGAAAGAGTTATTGCAGTCCGAACAAAAAAATAGCGGCTTCTGCATTGCCGATGCCAAAAATATATCCTTTTGAGTTATCTCCAAAGTTGACCAATCCACCATCTTGATATACAATTTCATTGAGTATCTCAGGATTTCTAGTCATATGCCTTGAACGGCCACTAACAAGTATCCGTTTACTTTTCTCGATTTGTACAGTTTTTCCAATGGTTGTTGATTCTTCAAGAGCCATGTAACCTCTCTATTCCTGCATAACAAACCAATTCGCTAGATAACTTGATTTTTCATAAAAACTATATGAAAACTTATGATACTTTGATGAAATGCATAAATTCAAACTAATATTAGCAAAATTTCCTAAAAATGCCATTTTTAAATTTTCAAGTTTTAGATTATGAAAACTATGAAAACTATGCTCTAATACTGTAACAACCATGTATTTTGTGATTTATTTTATTGTATATTTCATTATGTTAAATTGCATTTCTTGATTTAAAACTTTATTTTATTTATATAAAATGAATAATTTGTTATTTTAAAATATAAATTTGGTTTGTATGTGAATTATAAATCAGACATGAATAAATAGAATATTTTCCATAAAAGTGTATTTATGGTCAAATTGGTCAAACTTTGACTTTTAAATTTAAATTTTTGAATTTTATCTTTTATTATGAAATTGGATTAAATTTCAAGAATACTGCTTTTCGTTTCGTTGAAATCTGATTTATACTGTGAAAGTTATGCTTTTTACAATATTGTGTATAAATTGATTTATTTAACAATGTTGTTTATAAATAATATTTTTATTTGTCACATCTTACTTTAAATTTTATAAATATGTGTAATATATTATGTTATGTTATTTATATATTTTATCTTTTAAATATTTTTAAATGATGTTTGAATTTTTCCAAAGTTTATTGAATGTATTTTCAATTTTTATAACCTACTTTCTATTTTTAAGCTATTTTCTTAATTTATTTATATTTATTTCAAATTTGTTCATTTATTTTTATTCATATGTTATTTTTTTATCTTATTTATTTTCATTTTTCATGTATTTTGAAAATGCAAAAAGAGTTTGGAAATATGAAGAGTTTTGACATTTAATATGCATGCCTTTTCACATTCATTTTTGCCTTTTCACTCCAATCACCACATCCATTCGTTTTCTGACCATATCACCTTAATTCAGCCGACTTCCCTACAATTTTCTCATGCAAAAACTTTCTCAAACACAAAAAAATTCGACCTCCATTTCCTGAAGAAAAACTTTGGTTAAAATTTCAATTTCTCTACTTTTTTCTTCCTTGTTTTTGTATTATTCTTGCAATTGCTTCACCTATAGCTAGGCCCTTCCTCCTCCATCACCATAGCCGCCTCTACCACCACCATAACCAGCTGCTACCTCTTCCGGCCCACTGTCCAACCATGGTCGTGCACCACTTCATTACCAAACTCCACCAAAATTTGCTTTATTCCTTGAAAACTACATAGTCGAGCCACCCTTTGCTTCACCACTCCACCACATCACCTTGGCCGACCTTTGCATCATCACCACCAGCCACTTGTTGACCTGAGACCCCTGCCACATCACCTCCAATCCACTAGCAAACCTGGTCGTGCCTGTTCATGCTTAAGGTCGAACCATTCTTTGCATAAAAACCCACTTTTGTTGCCTTGTGTTGATAATTCATGCACATACCACCTTCTACTCCTTCATATCCATGTATGGCCGACCTATTGAACCCACACCTGACCCAAAGTCACACCATCTCCATGTATTTTTAACCTATGGCCGAGCATAGGGTTGTTGAATGCAAGTGCAAGAGTTTTGGATATGTGTTGTGCATATATTTCTAGCTTGTTTAATAATATTTTGGGTTGAAAATTCATGTTGTATATTTTGTTTTGTTTTCTATGTGACAAAAAAAACTTTGGCTCTCCCACACTCGAATCATAGTCGTGCTTTCGTGCCTTTATGGATCTCTATTTTGTGTATTTGGTTGTTATCTCCAGCTTGTAGAGATGAGTAATTCTCACCAGACAAATTTATACTTATATTACTAGTAAACTGATAGCATTTGAATCTGTAAACCATATCATCGTGTTATAACTGCTTATGCTATGATCATATGATGTTCATCCATGTTTATACACCTGTTATATCATCTGTTACTTCTATATTATGCTATTTTGTTTATTTATATTAGTTTATCACACTGCAAGTTCCCTGTAGATTAGAATCACTATAGGTTGAAAGGATACATACCCGAACGGATTTTAGAATAGGGAAAAATCATTATGAGTTGAAATGATAGGCCTGAGCGATTTTTAGTTATTTCATTTTACTTTGGACCGCGGGTCTGAAATGAAAGAACCTGGGTCTTTTTTGTAAATTACGGATTGAAATGATATATATCCGTATTAGTTTACGTAGATTAGAAAATGATATACAGACCCGTGGTTAGTATATATTTTTCTAAAATTTTTAAAGTATTTTAGAAATGTAAATAATATAATATTTTTATTTAAATTTAATTAAGAATGATTTATATAAAGTATTATTGATTTTCTAAATATTTGTAAGTGAAATAAATTAATGGTAAAGTTAGAAATTTGAAATATAAGTTATTTTGGAAATTATGATTTGGTTATAAATGTAATTTAAATTAAGTAAGAAAATATGATTAATAGATTTAAAATTTGAATTTAAAATGATTTTATAAAATGTTATTTATGTCTCTATAAATCAAAATAGTTATATAAATGAATGAGAAAAATGTAATTTGAATTATAACTTAACTTATGAAATGGAAATTGTATTTAAAGGGAAGAAGTTAAGTTATATAAATAAAATGGAATTTAATTTAACTTATAAAAATGGTAATTAAATTTAAAGAATAAGTACATGAAACGTTATGAAAATGGTATATTGAATTTAATAAGTGAATTATTAAAATTAATATTTAATTTGTGAAATTTCACTTTATAAAATCATAATTTGAAAGGGTATTTAAATGATTGTTTTAAAAGTGAAAATATATGATTTTATAAGTTTAAAACGATTTAAATAAAATTTAATTGTTTATGAAATTATGTTAAATATTTGAATTTTAATTGATAGCATTTTTGGAATGCTATTATTTATAATGTATAGGATATTACAGCATTTTGTAAATACTGTAGTTGATATAAATGAACTAAATGACTAGAATTGAACAAAGGCTATTACAGCACTTTGTAAGTGCTATAGTGGCTGAATTTAACTAAAGTTTTATCTGAAACTAAATTAAACCTATTACAGCATATGTAAGTGCTGTCTTTTTTAAATTGAATTGTTTTAAAACATAACTTCCCGTAGCATTTTCTAAGTGCTGCGAAAGTTGAAATTTCCATTGTTTTGATAGATTTAAATGAATAAATGAACTTTGAAAAGGCTAAATTTTTGATAATTTGATATTTAATTATTAAATATAATAACTTCATTTTTAAATGGTTCAAATGAAGAAATTTTATTTGAAATATAAACCATTTTAAACGTGAGTTGAAATTGTATTTTAATTTTAAATAAAATGAATGTGGTTTTGAACATATATGATATTTTGATATTTTGAAACGGATTTGAAATGATTTTGAATTGTTGAAATGATATTTGATTTTTGAAATATAAATACCACTTGTAATTATAACCACGGGTTATAATAACGATTGGTTGTTAAAGAGACCGGGATCAGATATGGACATACTCTCCGTCGATACCGAAAACCACTTTAACAACTGTGTACACGGTGGAGATTCAACAATGAAGTAGGATGGTGGCAACGATCCTATTATGGTATGAACGGGGACCCGACTCCCGTGAGTTGGCTTAAGGTGGCTAAAACAGGAGCGATCGACTGGCCAAGTGAGGTAGCTCCTCCGATCGGACACACTTCTTCGATACCATTCTATTACTCTGTGATTGGTTTGGTGCGCACCTTTGATTTGGGAGTGTGGCTCGAGGTGGGCGGTAGTGGCTGCTATGCATTACCACCAGCCCGGAGGCATAATTGGTATATCTACCCTAGCATTGCCTAGTTGTGCCGTGTCACCTAGCATACCAAGCCTTTACTATGAGTTTGTTTTTCTCCCGTAGCCCATGGAGCATTTAGGGTAGTCTCCCGATCTGGAGATATGCTAATACTGGATGGACTACTGGGACTATTACGTGGTGGGGGCTATAAGGGTAACCCTTCGACGCTATTTTAAAGTAAGTTTATTTTACTATAGACATTATTATAATAGCGCAATATTACTACATAGTAAATAGTTTAACGGATCCTTAGAGGGTGGGCGGTCCCAAGTATCCTTTAAGTTACTTGTATCTTTATTATGGTTCACTTAAGTTAGTTTACATTATATAATTATATATATGTCCTGACTCGAGTGTTTTGTGTTTTGCTTTACGCTCGGGTCAGCCAGAGTATTCACAGCTTTGGATTATCTTTCTGGAGCTGGTCTTTGTTGGAGATTCTTCCTATCTATTTATATATCTATTACCGTTTCAGCTGTTCTATTTATCTCATGTATTAGTGAACTTCTATGTATTTAGATTTCTATTATGTTATTTTCAGGCTGATATTATGTTTTTTTTGAGACTTTGTTATAGTAGCTTCATGAACTACTATGGTATTTTATATTTCACTATGAGTTATTCTGATTGTTCCGTGTCCGTGATTTTGTGTATTTGAATTCATTTGCTCCGAATTTATTTACAATATGTTATTTTACATCATTCAAGTCCATCATGTGTGGATTATTGTCAGTTTGAATGGTACGAGATAGTGGGTTGTCACATTTGGTATCAGAGCTTTGGTTTTAGGAAAACCATTACCTGTGGAGCAAAAACTCTTTAGAGATAGGGTAGAAATACCCTAGAATGAGTGAAGTCAATCTCAGAATCATATCTTTGTGAGAGAACGTATTTTCAAAGTATAAAATGATTTTAAAATGATTTTTCAAAGGTTATTTTGATATAAAAAAATTCTTGTTTTAAAGGTTTTCATTGTTTTCTAATGTCCTTCCTTTCGTATCTACCTTGTTAGTATTTTCTTTCATTAGGATATTCATTCAAGTGAATTTATCTTATCTTATCTTTATCATCTCTATATCTTGTCCTAAATTCATTCTTGATTTTTGAGGATGAATCGAGGAAATTCCAGATGTAGGGGTCGTGGTATTGCCCCAGCTCCTCAACCCGTTGCTCCTGTTACATTCACTGTTCTTTGTAGGGAATTCACTCAACTTGGTGGAACCCCATTCACCAGTTCAGAGTGCATCATTGAGGCTCAGCAGTGGTTGTGGAGTCTAGAGAGGATATTTACTGGTCTCGAGATTGCCGATGCTTAAAAGCGTCAGTTAGCAGCTTGACAGTTGCATGAGTCTGCCCTAGACTAGTTGGAGTCTGTTATGACTAACACCGTCGAGGCTGATATTACTTGGGAGAAGTTTAGGAATCTTATCGTGTTTCTTTCAATTCTGCTTTTCTATCTTCTTCGTGCCTTTTCTAAGCTTGTTCTATATCTCTTTCCATGGAGGCTATTGTGGCAAAATGGATGCCCGAAGCCGGGAAATCTCAGCTTTATCGTGAGTTTATGGATCTTAAGTAGGGTAGCATGTCTTTTGCTCGGTATGAGAGGAAGTTCAATGAACTTTCCAAGTTCGATCCTAGCCTGATTCATACTCCTCTCAAGAAGAATGAGAAGTTTATTGCTGGTGCTTGCCCTCGGTACTATAGTCGTCTCATTGCTCATGTTCATGGCACTTTCACCCAGCTTATGGATATGGCTATCCGTTATAAGAACCCTACTTCTAAAGATCCTGCTATTTCTGGTGCTCCTTCATCTCTGTCTTACTCTGCAATTCTAGGAAGAGAAAGCCTAATTTCCAGTAGCAGAAGAAGAATTGGCTCAAGAGTGCGGGTTTGGGATCTTCGTCACCTTCTCCTTCTTAGAGGCAGCCTGTTGATTTCTGCTAGCACCTTCTGATCACTATGCCTTTTAATTGACAGCATTTTTGGAATGCTATTATTTCTAATGTAAAGGACATTACAACATTTTGTAAATGTTGTAGTTGATATAAATGAACTAAATGACTAGAATTGAACAAAGGCTATTACAGCACTTTTTAAGTGCTGTAGTCGTTGAATTTAATTAAAGTTTTATTTGAAACTATATTAAACCTATTACAACATTTTTAAGTGCTGCCTTTGTAAACTTCAATTGATTTAAAACATAAATTTTCGTAGCATTTTCTAAGTGCTGCGAAAGTTGAAATTTTCATTGTTTTGATAAATTTAAATGAATAAATGAACTTTGAAAAGGCTAAATTTTTGAGAATTTGATATTTAATTATTAAATGTGAATTGAAATGGTATTTTAAATTTAAATAAAAAGAATGTGGCTTTGAACAGATATGATATTTTGATATTTTCAAATGGATTTGAAATGTTATTGAATTGTTGAAATGATATTTGATTTTTGAAATATAAATATCGTTTTTGAATTATAGCCACGGATTATAATAATGATTGGTTGTTAAAGAGACCGGGATCGGATATGGATATACTCTCTGTCGATACCGAAAACCAGATTAACAACTGTGTACGCGGTGGAGATTCCAGAATGATGTAGGATGGTGGCGAAGATCCTATTATAGTATGAACGTGGACCCGACTCTCATGAATTGGCTTAAGGTGGATAAAACAGGAGCGATCGACGGGCCAAGTGAGGTATCTCCTCCGATCGGACATACTTCTTCGATACCTTTCTATTACTCTGTGATTGATTTGGTGCGCACCTTTGATTTGGGAGTGTGGCTCGAGGTGGGCGGTCATGGCTACTACGCGTTACCATCAGCCAGGAAGCGTAATTGGTACATCTACCCTGGCATTGCCTAGTTGTGCATGTCACCTACCATACCGAGCCTTTACTACGAGTTTTTTTTCTCCCGTAGCACATGGAGTATTTAGGGTAGTCTCCCGATCTGGAGATACGCTGATACTTGATGGACTACTGGGACTATTACGTGTTATGGGCTATATGGGTAACCCTTCGATGCTATTTTAAAATAAGTTTATTTTACTGTAGACATTACTATAATAGCGCAATATTACTACATAGTGAATAGTTTTAAAGGATCCTTAGAGGATGGGAGGTCCCAGACATCCTTTAAGTTACTTGTATCTTTATTACAATTCACTTGAGTTAGTTTACATTATATAAGTATATATATGTCCCGACTTGAGTGTTTTGTTTTACGCTTGGGTCAGCCTGAATATTCATAGCTTTGGATTCTCTTTCTGAAGAGGGTCTTTGTTGGACATTCTACCAATCTATTTATATATCAATTCCTGTTTCAGCTATTCTACTTTATCTCATGTATTAGTGAACTTCTATGTACTTAGATTTCTATTATTTTGTTTTCAGACTGATATTATGCATTTGTTTTGATATTTTGTTATAGTAGCTTCATGAACTACTATGGTATTCTATATTTCGCTGCGAGTTATTCTGATTGTTCTGTGTTTGTGATTCTGTGTATTTAATTTCATTTGCTCCAAATTTATTTACAATCTGTTATTTTGCATCATTCAGGTCCGGCATATGTGGATTATTGTCGATTTGAATGGTACGAGATAGTGGGTTGTCACAGATACCAATTGAAAGGGAGCGTGGATTAAGGATCTTAAGGCTAATTTAACACAGGAAAGAGGGGGTGAATAATGTCTAACGGACTTTAAGACTTATATGGACTAATTTAAAAATTATGATATAAAAAAATGCAAAACTTAATCACAGAATAATTACAGAATCAAACACAGTGCAGAAAGTAAATAAAAAGATGTAATGGGAAAGAACACACCGTTTTTTATACTGGTTCGGAGTTACCCTACATACAATCCTGTACCAAGGAAAATACCTCATACAGATTTTTATTATACCAATGTCGAGATTACATTCCTCAATTTCTAAAGGCCATGACGTAACCTCCTGTCTCACGAGTCCGGGTCAAACTCTCTTGATTTACGTGACACAAGATCACCCAATTGATTTTTAGGCACAACCATCGACTTGTTAAACTTTTGATTACAAATTGATCCTCTAACTCAGAATAGCACTTTGATCTTTGAGAGAGGATAAAGAATCAAACAAGAATTAAATTCTAATGTGATTCACTTAAGAATTCGGTAGAATTTCGGCACGGTCTTAAAAATATGAAAATTTTAGAATATGGATTTGTGGAGAAAAAGAAGTGAAGAAAATTAGAAAATAGTTCGTTAGAAAATTCACCGGTGAAGGATATTTATAAAGCAGCAACGGTCATACCCATTCGTGAAAAGATTTAAACAAATAAGCACTTCTTTTGAAAATTGAAACTTTTGAATTCAATGGCCACCGTGTCGATATGGGGTATCCCATGATGTCGACATCCCTAGTTAAAAAACAGTGTAAAATTTGTTTTGAAAATGAAGTTTAAAACAAGAGTTTATTTAAAAAAACAAATAGTATTTTAAGGCTAGAACATCTTTTTGAAAATCGTTTGAAAAGATAATTTTAAGGCTAAAATATTTTGAAAAGTAGTTTTGAAAATCATTTTGAAAAACAATTTTGAAGTAGTTTTGCAAGCTTCTTCCTGCAGAATATCTCGTCACATCAGGACTTAAGGACTTGTACAAAACAAAGATGTTCGTGGGTTTGTAAACCACTTGTCGTAGGTTTGTAAGCTACTTGTCTTGGGTTTGCAAGCCACTAAATGTAGAAATGAGTTCCATCCCAAATGAAATTCAGAATGAAGATTTCCGTGCTAATATGAAGTTTTGACAAAAACTGGAAACTTATCTTGAAATCTTGATCTTGATACTCATGAATCTTCAAACTAGATTTCTTCATTCTTGATCTTTATACTATACAGTCTTCAATAATCAGTACCTGCCTTATATATAACCTGCATAATAACATTCATATATATCTAGACAATAGTGTTAGTATATAAGTTATAATAAAATAAGTTACAAAGGTTGTTGTCATCAAAACAATTATCTCTAGTTCCTAACACATGTAGTGTGTCTATGATATGTTCATGAAATATAAAATGGAAGTAAATAACATGACATATAAAAGAAAAGAAAATAATTTGATTTGTTCAAATAGCCGAGTGTATTGAGGAGTTCCAAATGTACATAAGACAAATAAGATTCAATCTTAAAAATTACTCCTCCCTGTGATACAAAATGATATATCGATAAGGAGTAATCAAACGTTTTGGACAATGAATGAATGATGACGACTGAAGTTGATTTAACTTCTTTCTATAAGGACGTGTTCTTATGATTATGTAAATAAGGTTAAATTTAATTTCATTTAAGAAGTCTACAAAATCATACAAGAAAAGAGTTGATGATGAAATCTGTAAAGGCCCGCAAATCCGTACCCCTTTGAACTGACAAAATCCCACAACAATTCTGTCCAAAGTGGCACAAAAGTACGAGTCTTCGGGTAAAAAGAAGAAAGAGGTAGAAGAAGAAGAAATAAAAACAACATCAAAGTCTCACAATCGCAGCGGAACAAAATATAATATATAATAACAGCTTTTAGATACAAAGAAAACTGTACTGTTATACATATACATACCATCGTCAGAGTACAGCAAAGCATCCATACAGAGACAACTTAATATTTATCCATACACAGCGGAAATAATAGTCAAATACGGAAGTATGCTCTGTCATCAACTCATCTCCTGAACTCCTCACCTTTTAACCTGATCCTGTTTAACTCGGTCTGACCCAAGCATCATATAAAACAACACCCGAGTCAGTCTGGAAAACCGGCGCGAGAAATCACACTTAATTGGATTATTATGTTTTCAAAAATCCTTTGAGAAACAAAAGCATCTCGTAAGACCACGCCACAAATAAACCTGTCGGGTTTTTACCTTACGATAGCCAAAACATTTTTTTATCAAATTCGTCTGATATTATAATAGTGTCTATAGAAAGTAAAATAGAATCTAGCTGAAATGCTTGCATCTCATGTTTCAGCAATAGTTGGGCACAATCATAACCGTACATGCGCTTATTGGAGATTGGATTCCATACAATTACAGGGCTACCGGGGTACCGCCCATCATAGTACCTGGTCTAGATCAGAGTACCGAGGAGCCACCCTAACTCCCCTGCAACACAAGACCGGAAGCATCCCTTACTTGACAGTCTCGAGTAAGATCACCCTGTGGTTGGCGCGACCATCCACCCACTAAACCGAAATAAAAAGGGACATCTAGACAGGGGAAACCTTACTCTCAAGTGGGGGCTACCCACGAAGCCTTACTGCAGCTCCCCTGTTTTAGCCATTCCCCTATTTTAGCCATTCTGAAAGCATTCATCCATACAAGTTTCCCAGGGTCTGGACAAACCAAATCACCGTCTTCATTATCTTCATGGTCTTCATTCGTTATCGTTCAAACTGGATCGAAGTGGTTTTCAGATAATTAAATCCAATCCCGAACTCTTCGAAACGATCAACTCATTGTCCAATATTGATAGTCGGTGATTTAACTATCAAATAATCATTCACAAGCAATCATTAAATAACAGTTCCCAAATTATTTATTTCAGATATCCACCCAGATATTTATTTTTATTCATCCCATTTAAATCAATTTTCAACTCCTTTTTAATTTTCCCATGAAATCATTTAGATGATTTCTCACACTTTAATTACATTTCGATTTACTCTTTGAAAATATTCTTTATTTTCTTATTCTTTTCTCAAAATCAATTCACACTTTTGCTTATAAATTCTCAAACCCGATTGCCCACTTTACTTTGTGAATCTTTATTTCGTTTCCAGAAAACTCTTATTTTATACTTGTAAATTTATTTAAGTTTCTTTAACTCCACCTAGAAGATATTCTTCTAAATCTTATTCATTTACTAAATTTGTTTATCATCTCAAGAGACTTTATGATTCGATTTTTTTTAAAATATTTGAAAACATCTAAAGTTATATAATAGAATAATAATCTTATTTTAACTTATGGTTTGAAGGATATATTAAATATAACTATTACAATTTATATCAAATTATTAATAAGATTCAAAGCCAGTTTTAGAAAATTTGAGTGTATAATAAATTACTAAGCTTTCGAATAAGTAATTTGACATAATTATAGTTCATAAAATTATAGTAGTAATTTAAAAATATTCCTTTAAAATAAGTTTATCATGTTTAGAAAACCCAATATCCACATAAAAATGTCTCTTGTCCAAATTCACACTTATCATCTTTGGATATATTTAACTATTTCCTTCCAACAAATTTCATATCTCAATATAAGTTTAGTTTTACTTATCTTTTCCAATATACACTGATATTCCCCTATCTCATCTATAAACTCCATTTATAAATTTATAAAATCTCCTTGAGTTCCCTTTTTCTATAAAATAGTTTTATTTAAGAATTCCATGTCATAATTTATTTATTTATATAAATCTCCATATTGCTCTTTAAATAAATTCCATTCATTACATAATAAAATTTTCCTTTTTATTCCATAATAAAATTTCCTTTACTTCTTAATAGAATTCTTAATTATACTTCTTAATAACATCTTCTTTTTAATTCTTAATAAAATTTCACTTATTGATTACAATAATTCTTCAGGTGTTAATATATTTAAATCTATCCAAAAACTCAACTTTAACTAATTTCAGTTTATAAGATACCTTTATTTCTTTTTCTTCATTCTCTATTTGAAGTAGATTCATTATTTCAATCATTATTTTCTATTGATTTTTATTTATCTTCGTTAAATTAATTTATTTCATTTATAAATTTCAAACTTCAACTTCAATGTTATTTTACTCTTAATAATTCAATTCACATACCAATCTATATCAATTCATCCATCCAGTCATATCACAACATATATAATGAGAAATAAATACTTTTGAGGAATCCTGTTGGATTCCTCCAAACTGTTTCCCTGCATCCACAGATGTTAGCACAAACTAAATATCAATTCTACTTCAAAGTGGGATATCACGGTATATGGGTTTATAATATCATCCAATGAATAAACTATTATAAATCAACCAAACACATCCAATGATTTAAATTTAACATTTAAATTTAATCTATGTCATCCAAATGATTGAGAAAATCTCACCTTTGCTTTTAAGTTGCAATCCCTTCCAATCTTGACACGATTTCTTGACTTTTGACCTTATATAAACAATTATATGATTTCATTAATATCCGAACTAATCGAATGATTAACCACCGTTTAATAAATTTATTCTTTCACTCTAATAATTAAATTTTAACTAATAATTTATTTCAACAAATAATTAAATTTTTAACTAATTCTCCCTTAAAAATTTCTTAGTAACTAAAATAATTAAACAAGTAAATTAAACAAATTAATCACCCTAATTAAATTATTTTAAAATGAATTAGCAATATTTAAAATGTAGAGATATATTTATTTTAGTTTCTTCTTTGTATGCACATATATTTAAGTTAACTAGGATAAATTTTAAGATCTAAAACTATTTAACAGTATTTTTTTTTCAAAAATCAAAGCCCTAAGTTACTGTAAATTTAAATTTTCTGTATAACCCACCAATCCTCAAATTTAAAACTTTAATTAACTAACTAAATGTATAACAATTCATATATTTATAACTCACTGCTTGAGAAATCCTAGCCACGCACTCTGATACGCGACAGCAACCTCGACTCTACCCCAAAAATCACTGCGCGACCATCGAGTGACCACCTCGTACGGTCGAAGCTTCACCGACACCCTTCAACTTCGGCCTCCACTGCTCGAGCCACACGTCACCGCGCGAACATCTACATCCTTCATCAAGGCTCCACACCACCCACAGCACCGACGCGACCTATCTTTATCGCGAACGCAAGCTGCAGCCGCCTCATCTTCGTCGCCGCCCTTCTCAACACACGTCGCCTCCACGAAATCACGATCTCCTCTTCTCAACCTAGCTTCCAAAAATCACAGCTCGGCCAGATTCGATTTCGCTCGAACGCGATTTGATTTAGGATTTTCTCTTTTTTTATTTTAGTATATCGTTGAATTCGGCTTTGATGGAGAAAAGGAAGAACGAACAAGGCTCAGGATATAAAATGAATACGGCTGCCATTTATCAATTTATTAGAGATCTCGTGAATGGAAAAAAAGAAAGAAGGATGCGTGATTTAAAGATGAACAAAGGAATTTTAGCTTCTGAGGGAAGACAGAGGGTACTTGATGAAGTGAGAGGAGTAGGTCGGCTGAGAAGAAGGCTGATGGGAAAGAAAGGCAGCTGACGGAATGAAATTCGGCTGTAGACTAGGGTATAAATTTATATATTTAAATTAAATCGATTAATTATTGTCTAGGCGTTTATATTTCATACGATCACATGATAGCTCCGAACGCTACAAAATTTGGAATCCGATAATAATACAATATTACGGATCCAATGGAACTGGTTTCGTTGAATTCCGAGACTGTGCCTCAGAATGCTATTTTTAAATATTAATTTAAACGATATATTTTTAAAATTGAACAAATCAATTCTAACACATTTATTACCTTTATTATTATCAATATAGATTTTACAAGTCTTTAAGTATTTTTAATAAGTTATGACTTCGGATTGTATATTTTAGCCAACATCCAATTGCTGCTTAAATAATTAATTTATTCAATAGATTGTTATATTTAAATTCTATATCCTTTTTATTAAATAAAACCAAATCTTTTATATTAAAAATCAATTCATAGTTCAAATTAAATATTTAAATTTATTTTAAATATCTTAAATTAATCGTTATAAAATCTGGGTCGTTACAAAATCCCTACATATCCTTGGTCATGGAATTGACAAGTTGTGTAAGTTGGGAGACTGCATGTAATACTTATTTGTGAGCGAACTTGTGTGAACTCCCCCAAACAAGTTTGGGAATAATCAATATTGATTGACCAATTTATGCAATAATCATGAATTTCATAAACTTAAAGACCAAATCAATTTTATACATTTATATTGGAAATTCATAAAAGTTTCTGAATGCATATTCGATTGCACCGAGAAGAATTATTATTTCAAGAAACACTGACTTCATGACAAAAGAATTTCCTTTAGAACTTATTAGTAGTAAAATGGATTTGGATAAAATCCAAAATTAAAATTGATTATAAAAGATGAAATGTAATTGATCAACTCTAAGTAGACACAACTAATTAGAGTGTCTAGTAAGAACTCTTGCATAATAAAGAGGAACTATGATCTTCTCATTGATGATGAGAAAAGAATATCCTTAGTTGTCAACAAGCTATCAAGAGTCTTGACTCTACCATTTTGGTGATGAAAAAATCGAGAATGGATTCCAAGCACATTACTAAATATGGTTTTGATGGTTGTACCCAAAGGGATATGATCCATCAGCCGTAAAAGTGTCTCCAAGAGGAAGACAAATGCAGTCGTAATATGGTAAGCTACGTGATAGAATAACATTGTAAATTTCAATTATTGAAATTAACGTAGAAAATTCATTATTCAATGTACTTATGTTACTTTGGATTTTACTTGCAAAATTATTGCTAGATACGATTTGGAGTTTTGGTGTATGTATGTTGAACCAGAAATTCTAAACGATTTAGAATATGCTATTTGTGCTTAATAAACAAAGTGTCTCTCTATTATTGGGAGCGATTTTGAGCTTGTTGGTTATTGGATATGGTCCAAGAAATGGCACGAAAATATTATTCGAACTATTTATAGAAACAACGAACTCCTTATGAAAGATTGTGCGGACTTGAACCTCATATGTGACATCAAGTATAGTGTGTCAATTCTAAGTTCATTTTCACTCTTAAGAACTTTAAGTTGGAAATGTTCCAAATGATAAGTAATTGTTGTTTTTGCCAAGGCTAAGTACATCACGTGGAATAGCATAACAATGAATGAAGTATAAATAAATGCATAAATTTATATCTGGGTTATGGGTGATTTCAAATATTGATAATCCTATGACATTATTATATGACAATGAGGTATAATATAGTTTGTAAAAGAACCTAAAGATCACTAGAAGTCGAGAGACACACTCTGAAGACTCTACATGATAAAGTTAGTTAACATCAGAGAGAGTTGATTGATAGAGTATATAATTAAAGCAATATAGCACACTCATTCACCAAGAGACTGGCACGATTAGTTTTCGAGAAGATCGATCGAAGGAGTTGGAATAAGATTATACAATAGACTCCAGGTGCAAGTGGGAGAATTGTAATGTAACAAACCGCATATTTTACGATTGTATATTTAAATGTTTTTTTAAATATAGCATCGTTAGTCGGATTAAAATCCGAAATGCTACTTTTTGCAAATTGTTGAATTAGGACTCGAGATCTCTTCCATTGAGTCTAAAATGGCGTTTGCGACCTTTTTGAGTATAAGCATCGATATGTTTGGAATTGAGTAGAATTTCCTTTTTTTGGGTTTGGGTTTCTGTAACGACCTAGAATTTTGGTTGTTAGTTTTTGAGCATTCAATTGTTTTAAATGTTGAATGTGAATTTTAATTGGTTTTGAAATATGGAGACTTGGGTTGAATTAACAAAATGAGTTATAATTTCAAATATAACAATTTAAATAGATTTGGATAATAATAATTTAACATTTGAAATTGGGTGAATCTGCGTATATATAGATATGGAAATGGTTTCTAAAATTTATTTAAAGTCCAGTTGGATTTGAATTATGGCACTGGACTTTTGGATGGAATCAAAAGCCGATAAGTTAAAATTGGAATTTTTATATTAATTTAATAATGAAATTTAATATATAGTAATAATTTAAATAATCAGATTTTGATTTAAAAGAATCAAGATGATTTAATGTGAATATAAATTCTACATGATTTATATTTAAGTTGGTAAAGTTCTTAAAGTGAAATTTTAATTCATTTCGATGAGTTTGAAAATCGCTTGATTTAATCGACGAGTTAAAATAGCCTTTCAGGGCAAAGTCTCGGAATTCGATGAAACTAGTTCCATTGGATCCGTAATAGTTAATTATTATCGAATTTCAAAGTTCGTAGTGTCTGGAGTTACCGTTTATCCGTACGGGTGAGAAACGTGTTGAAATTAAAATTGAAAATTCAATATTTAAAATCGATTCAAAAAGCTATCTTCTACATATGATTGAATTAGTCTCCAAAACATGTTCCATTGTGTTCGGAATACGGATAAAACCTTATAAACGTCAGGCGGCACGTGGGGTTTGGAGTTCGATTGAAAAGCTTGTTAAAATGGGAAATATTAATAAAATAATATTCTAATACTTATATAAATTCCTTATACAGGCCGAAACCCTAGTCTTCTTTTTACAGCCGCCTTTTTTTATTTTAATGGCCGAAATCGCCTTAACTTTCCTTTCCAATTCCACTCAATCCTCTTACTTTTACGCATCAACCTCTAAACGAATATTATCGAGCTTGGCGAGACCTTCAGAACCGTACGGATTTGATGGCTTTTTGAGCAATGGATGGCCGCATTTTTAGTCTCTGTTCGTGATGGTTTAAGCACGGTTTTCGATGGCAAGGAGGGACCAGGTCCCTCTAGGTTGCGGCTGGGGGTGGCGGTGTTCTGGGCGCACGTTGTGGCAGCGGTGGATTGCTCTAGGGGCGTGCGTAGAGGGAGCGGTTCCAAAACATAGAAGGCGGCTAATGGGTTTTGAAAACCCTTGGACGCACGATGGAAGAAGCAGCTTGGAGCGGCCTCGTTTTCGTATTTCAAAGATGACCGACCGAGATTCGTTTGGTATAATAAAATAAGAAATTAATTTATATAAATTTTATCCAAAACTTTATAAATCCATAACTTTTGCATGCATGGTCAGATTTCAACGAAACTGGCAGTACCGGAATCACAGCGACACGGTCGATGCTGCAATGAGGATCTAAAGATGATTGGAGCTCGTGAAAATTTTAGATTAAATCGAAGGCGGTCGATTTAATTTAAAATTGGAAAGTTCGACGTTTTAAACTCAAGGTGAGTTAATCTCGGTCATATCTGAATATTCAGTTAAATTTAAATAGTTAGAATTTAAATTATTGATTGATTGGTTGAATGTGAATATTATTATCAGTTTTGATATGATATTATATATGGTAGTATATATATCGGAGTGATTGATATTCCCACATTATATAGCGGATGAGACCCCATGTGCCCCGCATAATAGCGGATGATCCTTTATACCGCGATGTCCCCCTCGAAGTGGGATTGGTATTTTTATATTGTGCTAACATCTATGGATGCTGGGAAGCAGATTGGAGGGATCCAACTAGATTCCTCAAAATATTGAAATTTATTTCCATAATCTGTGATATGTTTTATTAATATTCTGTGATATATCGTATTGGAAATCTAAATTATTCGATGCTATAGTTTGGATGAATATATTTTGGTGTTCTAAAATATAGAATAGAATGAATTAGGTTTTTAAAGGAAATGAAAAGAAAAGTTTTAAGTAAATAATTATTGGGAATTTGGATAAATCGGGTAATAAATTTAAAGGGAAATTAAACCAGGATATCAGTTTGAAATTGGTTAAGTGTTTGGAAACTATGTTTTAAAAGGAAATAAGGAATGGAAATTTATAAATTGGATTTATAAATGAAGTGGAATATTTATCATTGGATAAATTTGGAAGTATAAATTTCCGGTGGGATTTTTTTAAGGAAGGTGCAATTAATTTTAAAAAATAAAGAGGTTATTTCATTTTTAAAAGTTGGAAAGTATATTTTTCCTGGGAAACTAAGTAAATTTTTAAAGAAAAGGTTTAAAAGTATAAACAAGAAGTTTAAAAATGTTTTTTAGAACGTTTTATTAAATTTACTATTTTAATTTTTTTTAAGTGAAAAGTAAATATTTATTTAGTTAATTATGGTGGTTAATTTTTTTAAAGGTAAATTAGTACATGATTTTTAAAAGGAAATTTTAACATAAATATTTGACGTAATAACTTTATTTTAAAAGGCAATTTTGGTTTAAGTTCTACTTAGGAAATTCTTATAGAATTTCATAAGTATTATTTTGAATAAAGAATTTAGTAACTTTAGTTTAAATAATTGAAGTATATATTTTTGAAAGTGATTATAAGCAGATAGGAAATGTGTTTTAAAAATAAAAAGTGGTTTTATTTTTGAAATGTTGAAAGAAATTTACGGGATTGGAACGTAAATTAAATTGGGATAAATCGAGCAGGATTTATAAAAGATTATACGGGTTTTATTGAAATGGAAAGTGTATTTCCCTAATAAGCCAAGTATATTTTCAAAGGAGATTTTTATGTATAAGTTTAAGGTTTAAAAATTGTTTTAAAAGAATGTTTTAGAGAAATTTATTATTTTTAAATTGTTTTAGAATTTTAAAGTAAATATTATTCAAAATTATTTTAGTAGTAATTATTTTAAAAGTTTAATTAGTATTTTGTTTTTAAAGGAAATTTTTCTAATATTTATACTTTATATAAAACTTTTATTTAAAAAATAGTTTGTGGCTTAAGTTTTACTTGGAAATTATTATGGAATTTCATAACTATTATTTTTTAGTAAGGTGATTTAAGTAGTTTTATTTTTAAATGTTTTAAGTTTATATTTTTGGGTTAAGTGATTTAAATTATTAAAAATTTAACTTAATAAGATTCGGAGTTTTCAATGGAAATAAAATAATTGGTTGAATTGGTTGTATATTTGATAGTTAAATAACCGACTATCAAATCTGGACCCAAATTTGACTTTGGAATATCTAGAAGAGGTATGAGAATTATATGGCACAGTTACCGATCGAGGTGCTATACTGTATGTATAAACTCGTTTGTTCTTCTAGGATGTTTATAAGAAATTCCGTCCACAAACGATTGGGAGGTGAACTCCGATCTTGTTCTCCTTTGAGTATCCCTAAAGAACCGGGGTTGAGTTTACTGGGAAAATAATGAACGTTGTTTCGAAGAGATCGGGATCAGATTTGAGATCCAAAAACCACTTCGGTCCAACGAGTATATTTTCGTGATGAAGACAAGAGCTTGGAGTTGAAGATGGAGCAGTGAAGTGTAAGGGCTAATTGCTACTAATGCTGAGGATGATTCCAAAATGGATTTAGTAGGAGTAGTGCCTTCGGTTTCGTTCGGACCCGGATTGAACATGTATGGATGAATGCTTTTAGAACATCGTCAGGAGGATGATGAGCATTCTAAGTGAGATGTGTTCTAAAAAGGTAACGCTTAGACTCGAGCCTCATCAAATGGGAATGACTTAAAATCAATGGTTATGTAGCAAGGCTAAGTGGCTAGCAACTAATTTGGGTAAGGTCATCTTTGTCTAGATGTCCCTTTTTCGGCTATGTGGGTAGTTGCTGATCCCAACCGCGGGGTGGTCTTATTCCGGCTATCATGCAAGGGGTAGTCCGGTCTTGTGTTGCAAAGGATCAGGGTGAATCCTCGGTATGTTGATCTAGACCAAGTACCATAATAGGTGGTACCCCAGTGCCCAGTCATTAGTTGGAAATCCATTCTCCCTACGTGCCTTTACGGTTTTGATTGTAGAGCCTAGTAATTGCTGGAATTTAATGAATGTATCAATTTTGGCTATTTGAATAAGTATTTGTACTTAGACATTATTATTATATCGGAGGATTTTGTAAGAAATGTTTTGGTTATCGTAAGGTAAAAACCCGGCATGTTTATTTGTGGCATGGTTGTGAAGACCCGGAATTTTGGACATTTGAAATTGGAATATTCAATTGATTTTAAATATTTAAAAGTTAGTTTCTAGCTTCAATTTCAAATGCCACTATCTATTGAGTAATTTAATTATTTAATTAAATAATTAGAAATTAGGTAAAATGTTGAATCTAAAATCTTAAGCTTGTTAAAAATAATTTAAAGGCTTGTAAAATTTATACTGATAGTATTGAAGACAGTAAAAGTGTTAAACTTGAATTTAAAAGTGTTTTGTTCAGTTTTGAAAATATATCGTTTAAATCGATATTTAAAAATAGCCTTCCGAGGCACAATCTTGGAATTCGACGAAACTAGTTCCATTAGATTTGTAATAGTGCATTATTATCGGATTTCAATTTTCGTATCGTTTGGAGTTGTCATGTGATCGTACGATAGATAAACACGCTGAATTTATATAAAAAATTTAATATAGTAACTGGGTCCAAAAAGCCAACTTCTCCATTCGATTGAATTAGGGCTCGAAATCTTTTTCATCGTGTTTGTAATAGGGGTATAACATTATGAACACCTAGAGGCATGCCTCGATAGAAGATCGAGATTGTGAGTTGTGATAATCGAGATGATTTAAATTTGAATTTTAATCTAATTATAAATAATATTGTTACATTAAAATACCATGTCAAGCCCTTACATACACGTACAGAATTTTAGGCACGTGTCCTTTCGATTATACACGAGTCTCCTTCTTCCTTTAATAATCACAGCCGAGCATTTTTAAAAAAAATATACAAATCAAAACAGAAGAAGAAATCAAATTCATAGCTCAGTATTTTAATGGCGGAACCTATACTAATTCAAAATCAAAACATCCGAAAAACAAATCGAAGATCAACGTTCAAAAAATAAAACTGCTCTTCATTCAAAATCGATTTATTTTACCCAAAATCAATTGGTGTTCATTCCTAAAAAAGAGAGCGAGAGAATTCAACCCGAGCAGGAGATGATTCTCGCGTCAAGGGAGATCGCAAGCACAATTAGGCGAAGCAATGACGAGCTTGGGTGATAGCAGATACTCGGCAAGGGCACGCGAGCCACTGCTACGGCACGGTGATGGACTTGCGACGTGGGGTGACTTGAGGGTTCATCGAGGCACGACATCATCGTTCTTGGAGGCTCGACATAATTTATGGTGGTCGGTGGGTTCGCATCGCAAGGTGGAGGGTTTGTCAGCAAATGGGCTACTGGTCGCGACTAGGTTTGGTTGTTTTCGTTAGTAAGGTAGTTAGCTTTCTGCGGTTATTTTATTTTGCAATTTTTCATAATTTTGATTTAACATATATATATATAAGATTTAAAAAGAAAAGTAAAATATAAATGTTAAATGGTAATAGAGAATATTTTATAGATATATATATTTATATAGATTTTGGAATCTATATAGACTACATTCAAATGGATACATATTTTCAAAAATAAAAATAATGAAGATAAGAATAAATATACGTATACATATTTTTAATTTATTTGTTTAATTTTTTTTTTAAATAATAGGTAATGGTGATTAATTTGTTTTATTAACTTGTTTAATTTATTTTAGTTACTAAAGGATTTTTAAAAGAAAATTATTGGTTAGAATTAAATTTGTAGTTAATCAAATTATTAATTGGCAATTGATAGTTCGATTTATTTCGAATATTAATAAACCATAAATGTTTATACAAGGTCTAAAATCATGGAGAACCGAACCGGTGTGGATCGCATTACAAATTAAAATCAAAGACGTGTTAATCTCACTCAAATGGATTATCAGTTAATTTAAATAATTAAATTTAAATCATTGGTTGATTGCTTGAGTTGATAATTTACTATTAGCTTGGATGTGATATGTTATATATAGTTTATATATTGGAGTGATTGATTTCCTGCATTATATAGCAGATGAGACCCTATACCCTCCTGCATAATAATGGATAACCCCATATACCATGATATCCCGCCTTGAAGCGGAAATGGTATTTTAAATTGTTGTGCTAACATCTGTGGATGAAGGGAAACAAGTTGAAGGGATCCAACTGCATTCCTCCAATGTTGAATTTATTTTATATTCAGTAATTTGATGTATGTGATAATCTGTGATGGATTATATTGATTATATTTGGAATTAGAATTATTAAATGCTATGGCTTGGTTGAATATTTATTGGTATTTGAGAAAAATGAAATATACATATAAAGCTGGGATTTTTGAAGGAAATAAAAAGGGAAAATTTTAAGTAAAATAATTATAATGAATTCAAATAAATTAAGAGAATGAATTTGGGGAAATAGGGATTTTGAATAAATAGGAAAAAGGATTTTTATTTAAAATAAGGACTTAAGCAATATTGTTTTGTAAGTATGAAAAATTATATTTTTAAAATCCAAGATTTGAATGAGTTTGGGAAATAAAAGGAGAATTTTGAAAAAGGGTATGAAATTGGTATTTCCGATTTAAATAAGATTTAAATCATAAATAAAGGTGTGAATATGGGATAAATGGGTTTGAAATAAATTAGGTTAAGTAAAGAAATTTATTTTAAAATGGAGTTAATTTTGAAAATCAATTTGAAAATTGATTAATGGTTGAAACTGTGCTTTAAAAGGGGGATGAGACTATGGAATTTACAAATTGGGTTTATAAAGTGAAATAAGATATCAGTGGATATTTGGAGGTATAAATTCACCGTAGGAATTTATAAAGGAATGGGTAATTTTTTAAAAGTATATAATGGAATATTTTCAAAGGTGTGGAAGGAAAGTTAATTTCCTCGAAAAGCCGAGTATATTTCCAAAAAAAAGGCGGATTTCCTTTTATAAGTTAGAGGTTTTAAAGTGGTTTTAAAAGAATGTTTTAGAGAAATTTTATTATTAAAGATTATTTTGGAATTTTAAAGTAGATATTTATTTAAATTAATTATAGTAGTAATTATTTTAAAGGTTTAACTATTATTATGTTTAAAGATAATTATTTAATATTTATACCTTATAGAATAACTTTTATTTTAAATTAGTTTTAGCTTAAGTTTTACATGAGAAATTGTTATAAGATTTCATAAATAGTATTTTAAATAAATTATTTAAGTAGCTTTTATTTTTAAATATTTTAAAGTGTATATATATTTGGATAAAGGGATTTAAATTATTTTAAAATCTAAGGTATTAAGATTTGGTGGTTTTCAGTGGAAATAAAACAATTTGGTGGAATTTATTCCGCGAGAGAGAAAATGATTTGAAACTATTTTCAAAGGGAGAAGTGTGGAATATATATCTTGCGAAGATATTTTGAAATAAATAATTTGGAAAAATTATTAAGGCTGATGGTCGCTTGTGAATGTTATATGATAGTTAAATAACCGACTAACAATATTGACTAATGCGCTGATCGTTTCGAAGAGACCGAGATCCGGATTAATTTCCCGACAACCACTTCGATCCGGTTTGAATGTTTACGTGAGGAAGACAAGAGCTGGAGTTAAAGATGAAGCGGTGGAGTGGAAGGGCTAATCGCTTATAAACCTGAGGGTGACTCCAAAATGGATAGTCAAGAGGAAGGTGAGCATTCTAAGCGAATGTGTGCTAAAAAGGTAACGCATAGCCTGAGCCTCATCAATCGGGAATGGCTAAAATTGGGGAGGTGCACGCAAGGCTTAGTGGCTAGCAACCAATTAGGGTAAGGTCATCCCTGTCTAGTTGTCCCTTTTTATTCGGCTGTGTGGGAAGTTGCTGATCCCAACCGCGGGATGTCTTATTCGGACTATCCAGTAAGGGGTAGCTCCAGTCTTGTGTTGCAGGGGATCAGGGTGGATCCTCGGTACGGTGATCTAGGCCACGTACTATTACGGGAGGTACCCCAGTAGCCCTGCCATTGATGGAAATCCATTTTCCCTACGTGCCTTTACGGTTTTGATTCTAGAACCTAGTATTGCTGGAATCTAATAATGGTAACAATTTCGGCTATTTGAATAAGTTTTTCTACATAGACACTACTATAATATCATAGGATACAATACGAAATTGTTTTGGTTATCTTAAGGTAAAAACTCAACATATTTATTTGTGGCATGATCTTACGAGATACCTATGATTTTTAAAGGATTTTTGAAACTTTAATAATCAAATTGAGTGTATTTTCTCACGCTGGTTTTCCAGATTGACTCGGGTATTATTTAACTATAATGGTCGGATCAGACCGAGTATTATAGAGTACAGATTTTAGATGGACTGCTATGGAGCTCAGGATAAGAGCTAGATGGCGAGACGTATCACAAGTACTTGATGTATATTCCGCTGTGCAATATAAGCTGTATAGTCAGCTTTTGTGAGAATAAGTTGATATAACTGTCCAGTATTAAACTATTGATTGTGTTGTACTCTAATGATGTAATGTATAAGGGAGATATAGTTCTTTGTAAAGATCTGTTATTATCTATTATATATTGTTCCGTTGCGATTGTGAGATTTTGTTGTTGTTTTTCATTTTCTTCTTCTACCTCCTTCTTCTTTAACCTTAATGGTTCGGTTTTCGGCATTCGGTTGTTCGGCATTTGATACAGTGGACGTATTGATATCGATTTTTGGGCATCGAAAAATCGGGTCTTTACATTTGGTATCAGAGCAGGAGGTTAAGCGAGAACCTTAGCTATGGTGGGAATTATTCATTGAAAATAGAGACCGTAGTACTAGAGCGCGTATTTGTTAGTGAATATAAAAATTGTTTTTATATTGTGTTGACTTATCGGTTGAGTGTTTATGGATTCTGATCGATACATGGGACGCCATGTCATCGATAGGGGTTTCTAAACTCTTAAACAAGATAAACCGACACAGTATTATTTTAAAATAGGGTAAATGAAATAATTTTACCTAAATTATTTTGTATTATAAAAGGAATAATTTTTCATAAATTATTATAGTTATATATGGCTGCAAGGTTGTTAGGAAGTGATAATATTAATTTATTATCGTTGTTATGTGGAAATTGAACTAGGGGTTAAAATTATAACCAAAGGAATAAATTTATATAAAAATATAGGATCTACAAATGAATTATAAATGTGATTTATAATTGAAAATGAAATAAAAATTCTAGAGGAATATTTGAGTTTGAATTGAAAGGATTTGGAATTCGTAATTTTGGAAATTAAATTCCTTTGAGTTTGATAATGATTTTCAAAGGTTTTGGAGAAATAATAGGGATGTTATTTGGGAAATATTTTTAAAGTGGATTTGAAATCTCGTGAGATTTGGAATTAGAAATATTTGGAAATGTTTTTAAAAAGGATAAAAGCATTGAACTCTTTTCGGCCGTTGGAAAATAATTTCGATGATGATCGCGACATCATCGGTGTTCATTTTCGAGTTTTCGAGTGAGGAATTACTGCCAAAATATTTTGAATTTGGTGTTTGTTTGCAAAAAATTGGATTTTATTTTGGAATGCAAGGGAAAATTTGGTTTAGTTATATATGATTTCAAAAATATTTTGACTGTTTAAGCAATTGTTTAAAACTCTGGAAGTTTAATTAAAAATGTTTATTGAATATAAATGGGTTTGATAAATTATAAAAATATGAAAAAAATTGTTTGGGATAAATTTAACTTGAAGAAGAGTTAAATTAAAATAAGATTGAAATGTAAATAAGTTGGAAAACTTATAGAAGTTAAAAATTTGAATTAATTGAAATGTAACTGAACTAACTTAGATAGAATTGAATTTTGAGAAAAGAGTCTAAGTTGGTTAAATGGAATAACCATTGAAATAAATTTTTATTAAGTTAGAAATAAATTTGAGAAGGAACAAGTTAATTTAAATTTGTAAGTAAATGAAATTGAAGCTGAGTATTGGAACTCAATTTGAATTGGGTTAAGTAAAGTGAAGTTGAAAACTTAGTTCGAAGTAGACTGAAAATAATAAGAGCTTGGAAATGAAGTCTATTGAGTTTTAAAATAAACTAGTAAATCGAACTAATTAGATGATAAATTAAATATGGGTTTGAGATAAGGTGAATAAAATTAAATATTAAATTTGACTTGGAAATAAATTGAGAATTGAAAATAAATTGAATTTGGAATGAAGTTGAAATTTAATATTAAATAAAATAGATGTGAGAGCTTAAGTAGTGAAAATAATTTTTTTTAAGTGGGTAAAATATATATTTTGAGCTTAAGGAAGGTAAATGGTAAAATTCTTGTGTGAAACTGGTATTTGGGAATATATACTTAGTTTATATGTGAGTGAAGGTTTAATAAGGGTGTGTGAAATGATAATTGTGAGTAAGTGAACGGAATCAATGTAATTGTGAATAAAAAAGAGTAATGATATAGCTAATAATCAATTGGAATAAATATGTAGGATGTACGTATATTATTTTATTCGCATAACAATTTGATCCAGATTCGAGCACAAAATTTCGAGATAGTTATATCGATACGAGTTGGGATTTTTCACTCGATTTTCGACGGCGAACCCTGAATATGGATTTTTGATTGGTTATGAATTTCTCTATCATAGATTAGGGCTATGCAAGGAGAATGACAGTTTCTGATCAGGAAACCAGATCCGAGTCCGTACAAGGGAGTCGAGTGAACGATACTAGTCGAAAGTGAAACTGTATGATCGAGTGAGCGATCAAATTTGATATTGCGTACGAATGATATGTGTACATCGTACGGGCTTGAATGAAATAGATATTGAAACTTTTGTAAAAAGGAGTGCATAAAATGATTTTGAACTCTATGTTTGGATATTATTGCTATGTAGGATATACAGGTATTTAAAAAGCAAAAGGAAATTGGTGTTTTGATTTCAGAAGATAAATATGAATTGCCCGACAAAAATGTATATATTTAAATTTCTGTATGAAATTTTGATGATTTTCTAGTCTAGCCACCTTGCGTTTTGTTTTCTTTTGAATCTGGGGACCCATAGAGTTATTTTATAGTTGAACTGATCTTGCCATGCAAAGGAGACGTTGGCGAAATTTTTTCAAAATTTTAGGGAGCTGGAAATTTTTTGAGAAAATTTGATAATTTAAAATTTGGTTTTAAATTTAAATTTGAATTTTTGAGTAAATAATGTTGTTTGGAAACTATGGAAGATTTTGTAAAGTTAGTAAGGGTGATGGACTTTTAGAAAAAGAATGTTTTGGGTGTTGTTAAATTGTTTGGTTTTGGGAAGTTGTTAAAAACTAATTCGATTGGGAAAATATTTAACGGGTTATGGATCGTTCTTCTTAACTAGTAATTTCAGGGACGAAATTCTTTTAAGGGGGAGGAATGTGACGACCCAGAATTTTGAACATTTGAAATTGGAATATTTAATTGATTTTAAATATCTAAAAGTTAGTTTCTAACTTGAATTTCAAATGCCACTATCTATTGAGTAATTTAATCATTTTGTTAAATAATTGGAAATGGGGTAAAAGGTTGATCTAAAATTTTAAGCTTGTTATAAATAATTTAAAGGCTTGTAAAATTTATATTGATAGTACTGAAGATAGTAAAAGAGTTAAACTTGAATTTAAAAGTGTTTTGTACAGTTTTGAAAATATATCGTTTAGATCGATATTTAAAAATAGCCTTCTGAGGAACATTTTTAGAATTCGAAGAAATTTTCTCCATTGGATTCGTAATAGTGTATTATTATTGAAGTTCAATGTTCATAGCGTTTGGAGTTGTCGTGTGATCGTACGATAGATAAGCGCGCTGAATTTATATCGAAAATTTAATATAATAACTGGGTTCAAAAAGCTATCTTTTCCATATGATCGAATTAGGGCTTGAAACCTTTTTCATCGTGTTCGTAATAAAGGTATAACATTATGAACGTCTAGCGGCACGCCTAGATAGGGGATCGAGATTGTGAGTTGCGATAATCGAGACGATTTAAACTTGAATTTAAATCTAAATATAAATAATATTGTTGCATTAAAATACCGTATCAAGCCCTTACATACACGTATATAATTTTAAGCATGTGTCCTTCCATTTGTACACCCGTCTCCTTCTTCCTTTAATTATCATAGCTGAGCATTTCTTTTAAAATATACAAATCAAAACAGGAGAAGAGATCAAATTTGCTGTTCAACATTTTAATGGTCGAGCCTATACGAATTCAAAATCGAAACATCCTAAAAACAAAGCGAAGATCGACGTTCGAAAAATAAAACCGCTCTTCATTCAAAATTGGTTTATTTTACCCAAAATCAAATGGCGTCCCTTTATAAAAAAAGAGAGAGAAGGAATTCAACGCGAGTGGGAGAGGAATCTTGCGACAAGGGAGATCGCGAGCACGATTGGGCGAAGCAGCGACAAGCTTGGGTGATGGCAAATACTCGGCATGGGCATGCGAGTCGCTGCTATGGCATGGTGGTGGGTTTGCGATGTTGGGTGATTGGAGGGTTCAACGAGGTATGGCCGTATCTTTCTTGGAGGCTTGGCATCAGTTGTGGTGGTCAGTGGGTTCGCGTCGCAAGGTGGAGGGTTCGTCAACAAAAGGGTTGTTGGTCACGACTAGGCTTAGGGGTTTTCGTTAGTAAGGTAGTTAGCTTTCTGCAGTTATTTTATTTTGAAACTTTTCAAATTTTTGATTTAATATATATATATATATAAGATTTAAATATAAAAGAAATATATAAATGTTAAGTGGTAATAGAGGTTATTTTATAGATATATATTTATATAGATTTTGGAATCTATATAGACTATTTTCAAATCCATATGTACTTTCGAAATTAAAAATAATGAAGTTAAGAATATATATATATATATATATATATATATATATATACATACATACATACATACATACATATTTTAAATTTATTTGTTTAATTTTTTTAAATAATAAGTTATGGTGATTAATTTGTTTTATTAACTTGTTTAAGTTATTTTAGTTACTAAAGGATTTTTAAAAGAAAATTATTGGTTAGAATTAAATTTATAGTTAATCAAATTATTAAATGGCAATTGAGAGTTCGATTTATTTCGAATATTAATAAACCATAAATGTTTATACAAGGTCTAAAATTGTGGGAGATTCGACCCGGTGTGGATCGGATTACAAATTAAAATCAAAGGCGAGTTAATCTCACTCAAAATGGATTATCAGTTAATTTAAATAGTTAAATTTAAATCATTGGTTGATTGCTTGAGTTGATAATTTTTTATTAGCTTGGATGTGATATATATATATATATATATATTTATGTATATGTATATATTGGAGTGATTGATTTCACGCATTATATAGCAGATGAGACCTTATGTGCCCCGCATAATAGCAGATGACCCCATTTACCGCGATATCCAGCCTTGAAGCGGAATTGGTATTTTAAATTGTTGTGCTAACATCTGTAGATGCAGGGAAACAGGTTGGAGGGATCTAGCTGAATTCCTCAAATGTTGATTTATTTTATATTCAACAATGTGATGTATGTGATAATCTGTGATGGACTATATTGATTATATTTGGAATTAAAATTCTTAAATGCTATGGCTTGGTTGAATATTTATTGGTAGTTGAGAAAAAAGATATATATATATATATATATATATATATATATATATATAAAGTTGTGATTTTTAAAGGAAACAAAAAGGGAAATTTTTAAGTGAAATAATTATAATGAATTCAAATAAATTAAAAGAATGAATTTGGGAAAAGATTTTGAATAAATGGGCAAAAGGGTTTTTATTTAAAATAGGGACTTAAGCAATATTGTTTTGTAAGTACGAAGAATTATATTTTTAAAATCCGAGGTTTGAATGAGTTCGGAAAATAAAAGGAGAAGTTTGAAAAAGGGTATGAAATTGGTATTTCCGAATTAAATAAGAATTTAAATCATAAATAAAGGTGTGAATGGGATAAATGAGTTTGAAATAAATTTGGTTAAGTAAAGAAATTTATTTTAAAATTGTGTTAATTTTGAAAATCAATTTGAAAATTGCTTAAGTGTTGAAACTTTGTTTTAAAAGGTGGGTGAGACTATGGAATTTATAAACTGGCTTTATAAAGTGAAATAAGATATCAGTGGATATCTGGAGGTATAAATCCACAGTGGGAATTTATAATGGAATGAGTAATTTGTTTAAAAATAAATAATGGTTTGTTTTCAAAGGTGTGGGAGGAAAGTGTATTTCCCTGAAAAGCCGAGTATATTTTCAAAAAAAAGGGATTTCCAAGTATAAGTCAGAGGTTTTAAAGTGGTTTTAAAAGAATGTTTTAGAGAAATTTATTATTAAAGATAATTTTAGAATTTTAAAGTAGATATTTATTTAAATTAATTATAGTAGTAATTATTTTAAAGGTTTAACTAGAAATATGTTTAAAAGATAATAATTTAATATTTATACCTTCTAGAATAACTTTTATTTTAAATAAGGTTTAGCTTAAGTTTTACATGAGATATTATTATAAGATTTCATAACTAGTATTTTAAACAAAGTGTTTTAAGTTGTTTTTATTTTTAAATGTTTTAAAGTGTGTATATAGATATTTGGCTAAAGTGATTTAAATTATTTTAAAATCTAAAGTATTAAGATTTGATAGTTTTCAGTGGAAATAAAACATTGGGTGGAGTTCATTCCACGAGAGAGAAAGTGATTTGAAACTATTTTCAAAGGGAGAAGTGTGGAATATATATCTTGCGAAGATATTTTGAAATAGATAATTTAGGAAAATTATTAAGGTTGATGGTCGTTCGTGAATGTTATATGATAGTTAAATAACCGACTATCAATATTGACCAATGCGCCGAACGTTTCGAAGAGACCGGGATCTTAATTAATTTCTCGAAAACCACTTCGATCCGATTTGAACATTTTCATGAGGAAGACAAGAGCTGGAGTTGAAGATGAAGCAGTGAAGTGCAAAGGCTAATCGCTACTAATCCTAAGGGTGATTCCAAAATGGATGTAGCATGAATAGTGCTTTCGGTTCCGCTCGAACGCGGAACAGACTTGTGTGGATAAATGCTATCAGAACATCGTCAGGAGGACGATGAGCATTCTAAGTGAATGTGTGCTAAAAAGGTAACACATAGCCTAGAGCCTCATCAACTGGGAATGGCTAAAAAAGGAGAGGTGCATGCAAGGCTAAGTGGCTAGCAACCAATTAAGGTAAGGTCATCCCTGTCTTGATGTCCCTTTTTATTCGGCTATGTGGGCGGTTGCTTATCCCAACCATGGGGTGATCTTATTCGGACTATCCAGTAAGGGGTAACTTCGGTCTGGTATTGCAGGGGATCAGGGTAGATCCTCGGTATGGTAATCTAGACCATGTACTGTGATGGGCAGTACCCCAGTAGCCCTGCTATTGATGGTAATCCATTTTCCCTACGTGCCTTTACGGTTTTGATTGTAGAACCTAGCATTGCTAGAATTTAATAATGGTAACAATTTTGACTATTTGAATAAGTATTTGTATATTGACACTACTATAATATCAGAGGATTTGACACGAAAATGTTTTGGTTATCGTAAGGTGAAAACCCAGCAAGTTGATTTGTGGCGTGGTCTTACGAGATACCTTTGATTTTAAAGGATTTTTGAAACTTTAATAATCCAATTGAGTGTATTTTCTCACAATGGTTTTCCAGACTGACTCGGGTGTTATTTAACTATAGTGCTCGAGTCAGACCGAGTATTATAGAGTATAGATTCTGGATGGACTACTATGGAGCTCAGGAGTGAGCTGGATGACGAGACGTATCACACATACTTGATGTATATTCCGCCATGCAATATAAGCTGTATAGTCAACTTTTGTGAGGACAAGTTGATATAACTGTCCAGTATTTTACTATTGATTTTGTTGTACTCTGATGATGTAATGTATAAGACAAATATAGTTCTTTTTGTAAAGATCTGTTATTATCTATTATATATTGTTCCGCTGCGATTGTGAGATTCTGTTGTTGTTTTTCGTTTTCTTCTTCTACCTCCTTCTTCTTTAACCCTAATGGTTCGGTTTTCGGCATTCGATTATTCGACATTTGATATAGTGGACGTATTGATGCCGATTTTCGGACGTCGAAAAATCGGGTCGTTACAGTGGTCTTACGAGGTACCTTTGATTTCAAAGGATTTTGAAATTTAATAATTAAATTGAGTGTATTTTTTCTCACACTGGTTTTCCAGACTGACTTGGTTGTTATTTTATTATAATGCTTGGGTCAGACCGAGTATTATAAATATAGGGTGGGATGCTGTGGAGCTTAGGAGACGAGCTGGATGGCGGGACGTATCATACGTACTTGAAGTATATTCCTCTATGCAGTATAAGCTGTATAGTCCCATTGTTAGTCCTTGAGAGGATGGTTTTGATGACAATAATCTTGGAATAAGATAATAAAATATAAATACTAACATTATAGTTTAGATATATATGTATATGCAGGATCTAACCATGCAGGTACCAAGGATGAAGATTGTACAATATAGAGATTCAAGATATCAAGATTGAAGACTCATGAGTATCAAGAATATCAAGAGTTCAAGATTTCAATAGTAAGTAATTTAATTAGGAATTTTGTTAAAACTCCTAGAAAAGCACTGGCATCTCAAAAACCAATTTATCCCTGGAATGGAATCCACTTCGAGCCTGTTGAAGGGATGAAACCCTAAGTAGGATGGAACCTACGAAAAATCCAGTGGAACATTGTTTTGTATCTGCTAACCTTTTATTCAAATGTTTTTTACAAAAATTACATCTTGTTTTCAAAAAGATTTCAAACTTTCCTTTAAAAGAATCAAAAACATCTTTCTTGGTTATATATATTTTTAGCCTCAAAATAATCTTTATTTTCAAAATCAAATTATCCTTGATTTTTAAACTATCTTTTAATAATAATATATTTAACTTTTAATATTTATACTTATATTTAAATATAAATTTATAGTGAAATTTTATATATACCAAAATATTATTCTCCATATTTATTTATGTATTTTAACTATAGTTAAGTATATTTATAAAGTTTAAAATAGTGTTAATACATGATGAAAGTTATTTTCAAGGAAAAACAAATTACCAAAATTTCCTTAGGCATGTCGACATCCTCAAGTACCCATGTCAATATGGTAGCAGTTTACTTCAAAAATTTGAATTTCAAAGGAAGTCGTCATATCCTTTCACGAATGGACATGACTATTGTTCTACTATAAATAGGGGTAGTTTTGAATGAATTGATAACCATATTTTTTTTAGGTTTCATGCATCTTCTTCTTCCACATTTCTTTATACACATTCTTACCATTACTCTGCCGAAATCAACAATGAATCTAACCAGATCATATCTGGTTTGATACTCTATCACTATCTCAACAAGATCTCAGTGTTATTCAGAGTTATAAGCGTCTTTGTAATCATTTAAGCGAGAAAAGGTGTGATTGTAGACTTGGAAATCAATCAAGTGAAAAAAGGTGTGATTGTAGCCTTGGAAATCAATTGGGTGAACTTGTTGCCCATGAAATCAAGTACCTCTACCTAGAGGATTGTGAATTTGGAGAGGTGTACCTCGTGGCCTTGAAATTGAGGGTGTAATTGTACAATTGCTTTTGAAAGAAAATCCATACTTGTGTGCGAGACTGGATGTAGTGTAACTCCGAACCAGTATAAAATCCGGTGTGTTCTTTCCTTTTTTGCTTTTACTTTATTTCTACATCTGTGTTTGATTCTGTGATCATATCTGTGTCTAAATATTGCATACATTTGCGTTCAAATTAACAGAAACTCAAAAAGATTTAGTAATTCCTTAAAACAATATTCAGCCCACCACAAGTGTTAATCCTTTCCTTAAGATCCATATTCCGCAATTTTCACATTTGGTATTAGAGCAAGGTTTTCAAAGTTTCATAATATGATTTTTGAAAAGTTTTTAAAATGGCTATGTTTGAAAAACTTGTTAATACTAGTCTAGAAATATTCAGATCATCATTGTCTCTTGAGTCTGTATATAATCAATATTCAAAATCAAGTTTTCTACCAAAATTATATGATGTGCAGGAAACATGCTTTATGGGTGTTGAGGAATCAATTCATAATGGATAAATTATGCAGATCAAAAAGAATAAATGGATACTCGATAGTGGATGCTCTAAACACATGACTGGTAACCCGATATGCAGAGTGATATAATATACAAGACAGAGGACTGGTTAACTTTGGAGACAATTCAAAAGCATATGTGATTAGCATCGGCAAAGTCGGTAACTCTTAAACTCCTATTATTACTAATGTTTTGCTAGTCAAGAATCTGAAACATAACCTGTTAAGTATTAGTCAACTTTGCGATAAAGGATATAAAATTAAATTTGAAAAAGATAAATGTCACATTGAAGATAATAATTCAACCATAATATTTGAGGGAATCAGGAAAAATAATATTTATATTCTTGTATGAAAGTATCAAATGATAACTTATGTCTTTTGGAAAATATAAGTGACCCTTGGATTTGGCATAAGAGATTGGGACATTTTAATTTCAAACTCTTATCTAGACTGTGAAAACATGATCTAGTAAGAGGTCTTCCTAAAATGAATTTCAAAGTAGATAGTCTATGTGATGCATATCAATTAGGAAAACTTAGAAAAAGTTCCTTTAAATTAAAAGATATGATTTCAACTTCAAAATCTTTTGAATTACTTCACCTAGATTTATTTGGTCCATCTCAAATTCTGTCAATAAATCATAGTAAATATCTTTTTGTAATTGTAGTTGATTATTCTAGATTTACATGGACAATATTTTTGAAACATAAAAGTGATACTTTTGAAGGTTTTAAGAACTTTACTAAAAGGATTCAAAATCAACTTTCTCTAAAAATTATTACCATCCACAGTGATCACGGTGGTGAATTTGAAAACGAAAAGTTTGAGGAATTCTGCAATAAAAAGGGAATAACTCACAGTTTTTCATTTCCAAGAACTCCATAACAAAACGGAGTAGTAGAACATAAAAATAGAGAGTGTGCGAGAACTATGCGTTCAGATAGTAAATTACCAAAGTAGTTTTAGGCCGAAGCAGTTGCTACCACCTTTATATTTTAAATAGAATTTTAATTAGACCTTTAACGGATAAGACATCTTATGAACTTCTTTACAGAAAGAAACCTAAGGTATCTTATTTTAGTATTTTTGGAAGGAAATGTTTTATTTTAAATACAAAAGATAACTTAGATAAATTTCATCCTAAATCCGACAAAGGTATCTTTATCGGATATTCTAATAGAAGTAAAGCATACAAAGTGTTTAATTTAAGATCTAACACCATTGAAGAAACAGTGCATGTTTCATTCGATGAAAATCTCAAAAATTTTGAAGATACAAACGATGAAGTGGATTTAATCACTAAAAATAAAGAGTCAACTGAAACTAATAATGAAATTAATCATCCTAATAAAAGAATTAATCTTTTAAAAGATCATCCTATAGAAAATATACTAGGAGATATGCATCTGTTGTTAAAACTAGAAATCAATTAAGTAAAATGAGCAATGTAGCATTTATATCAACTACTAAAACCAAAAATTCAAAAGAAGCATCAATTAATGATTCATGGATTTCGGCTATGCAAGAAGAACTAAATCAATTTACCAGGAATGATGTTTGGGAACTTGTTCCTAGACCTGAAAATAAAACTATAATTGGAACTAAATAGGTTTATAAAAATAAAATGAATAAACAAGGAGAGGTTGTTAGAAATAAAGACCGATTAGTCGCTCAAGGTTATTGTCAAGAAGAAGGAATGGAGTTTGATGAAACCTTTGCTCCCGTAGTAAGATTAGAAGCCATTAGGATTCTACTTGCTTTTGCAAATCATAATAGTTTCAAATTATATCAAATGGATGTTAAAAGTACCTTTTTAAATGGATTTGTAAAAGAGGAATTATATGTTGAACAACCACCACTTTTTGAAAATAAAAAATTACCAAATCATATTTACAAACTTAAGAAAGCTCTATATGGTCTAAAACAAGCTCCTAGAGCCTGGTATGATAGACTAAGATCTTACTTATTACAATCAAACTTTGAAATTGGTAAAGTAGATAATACTTTTTAATTAAAAGAAATAAAAATGACATTCCACTAGTGCTAGTCTACGTAGATTATATCATTTTTGGATCAACTAATTTTGGGATGAATAAAGAATTTTCTGAAATAATGACAAAAGAGTTTGAGATGAGTCATATGGGTGAATTAAACTTCTTTCTAGGATTAAAAATAAAATAATTAGATAATGATATCTTTATTAGTCAAGAAAAATATGCTAAAGACCTAGTTAGTAAATTTGGTTTGACTACTGCAAGTGGAAAATCCACTCTCATGGCAACCAATGAGTACCTAAGTAAAGAAGATCTCTCAAAAGATATAGATCAAAAATTATATAAAGGAATGATTGGATCACTACTCTATATCACTGTTATTAGACCTGATAACATGCATAGTGTTTGTCTCTGTGCAAGATATCAATCCCAACCTAAAGAGCACTTAAAAGCCGTAAAACGTATCATAAGATATGTTAAACACACATTCGACTATGGCTTATTTTACCCTAAAAATGATTCATTTGACTTAATATCTTACTGTGATGCTGATTATGCTGGTTGTAAATCAGACCGAAAATGTACAAGTGGAACTTGTCCCTTTTTGGGGCAGTCTCTAATTTCGTAGTTTAGCAAAAAGCAAAGCAGGTTTCTTTTTCAACAACCGAAGTAGAGTATGTTTTTGCTGCTTTGGCTTGTTCTCAAGTAATATATATGCAACAAACTTTAAAAGATTTTGGTTTAAATATCTCAAAATCACCAATTTATTGTGATAATACTAGTGCAATAAATCTATCCAAAAATACTACTCATCATGCCCGAACTAAACATATTTATATCAGACATCATTTCCTCAAAGATAATATAAGTAAGGAAGTAATTACTCTCGATTATATCAATTCTGAGAATCAAATTGATGATATCTTAACAAAACCCTTAAATGAATCTATATTTACCAAATTAAGAATAGAATTAGATTTTTATTCAATAACTAAAATATAAAACATAAATAACAAAGTACAATTAAAAATTAATTCAAATAGTAAAAATATCAAGCACTATGTCGACATCCTCCTTCTACCCATGTCGACATATAACAATTTTTATTTTTTAAATTTTTCCTACCAAATTTCAAATAAGTGGTTATATATTCTTCATATTTCAAAATTTTGATCATTCTTTATGTTTTCTCTCTATTCTAACATCTGAAATCAATTAAACAATAGCCTCCTCTTCCTAATCAAACAAAAATTCAAACATTTCGTTCCCTTCTCCTTCTTTTGGACCATTTCAACGAACTACGCTCGCACAAGTGATGAAAATGGAGGATTCTTTGAAGAATGCACTGCAACTAATGACTGAAGTTCAAGTGGTGCAACTTAGAATGGCCAAAGAACAAGAACGACAAGGAAAAATCCTTAGAAACTTGCAAAAATTTCTAATGGACAATCACACTAATCCGATCTTGATTGATGAAGAGTCTTCAAGAGATCAAGTGCAAGAGGACAGCGAGGAAGAAGAAGAAGAAGCCTTCATGGAAGAAGAGTACGCTGAAGATGACGACAAAGTCGTTTGCGTTGGCGAAATGTGCTTTGACAAGGATTGAAATCTAGTCGAACAACGTGGAAAATTTCTGCTTCCACTACCCAAATTGTTCGGTTCATAGATCTCCCATTTTCAAAGACACACATTAGTTTCTTTTCTCTTTCCTATTGTTGTATGTTTCTTACTTACGTTCTCTACGCGCATGTAAATAAAACAATATATAATTAATAAATAATTTGCGTTCTTGTATTTGATTTCTCACTATTATAAGTATTATCATAGATTCTTAGTTGGGATAGTTAGTAAGTTAGGACTAAGTTTTAGTTTTGAAATTAAGTAATGATTATTTATGATAACACTATCATTACAATCACATGTCATAGAGTATTAGATTAAGGGGGTGTTCTATAGTTTGGAGTTAGTTTTTGTTGATGACAAAGGGGGAGAATTATAAAATAGGATAGTTAGTTATAGATTAAGGGGGAGTTATTAGGATAGAAGCAATATTTTATAAACAAAGGTTGTCATCATCAAAAAAGGGGAGATTTTTAGTCCTTGAGATGATGGTTTCGATGACAACAACCTTAGAATAAGGTTATAAAATATAGGTACTAATAGTATAGTTTATATACATACATACATACATACATACATACATACATACATACATATATATATATATATATATATATATATGCAGGATCTTGCCTTGCAGGTACCAACAATGAAGACTGTACAGTATAGAGATTCAAGATATCGAGATTGAAGACTCATGTATCAGGAATATCAAGAGTTCAAGATTTCAATAATAAGTAATTTAATTCGGAATTTTGTTAAAACTCCTAGAAAAGCACTAGCATCTTAAAATCCAATTTACTCGTGGAACAGAATCCACTTCGAGCCTGTTAAAGGGATGGAACCCTAAGTAGGATGGAAGCTATGAAAAATCTAGTGGAACATTGTTTTGTATCCACTAAAATTTTATTCAAATGTTTTTACAAAAATTATATCTTGTTTTCAAAATGATTTCAAAACCTTCCTTTTAAAAGAATCAAAAACATCTATCCTGGTTTTAAATATTTTTGGCCTCAAAATAATCTTTATTTTCAAAATAAAATTATCCTTGGTTTTTAAACTATCTTTTAATAATAATAATAATATATTTAACTTTTAATATTTATACTTAGATTTAAATATAAAATTATAGTAAAATTTTATATATACCAAAATATTATTTTCCATGTTTATGTATTTTAACTATAGTTAAGTATATTTATAAAGTTTAAAATAGTGTTAATATAAGATGAAAGTTATTTTCAAAGAAAAACAAATTACCAAAATTTCCTTAGGATTGCCGACACCTCAAGTACCCCATGTCGACATGGTAGTAGTTTATTTCAAAATTTTGAATTTCAAAGGAAGTGTCTATTCATCATATCCCTTCACGAATGAACATGGCTATTGTTCTACTATAGATAGGGGTACTTTTGAACGAATTTATAACCATATTTTTTCAGATTTCACTCCTCTTCTTCTTCCACATTTCTTTATACACATTCTTACCATTACTCTACCAAAATCAACATTGAATCTAACTAGATCATTTATTATTTGACTCTCTATCACTCTCTCAACAAGATCTCAGTACTATTTAGAGTTATAGGCTTATTTGTAATCATTTAAGCGAGAAAAGATATGATTGTAGCCTTGGAAATCAATCAATTGAGAAAAGGTGTGATTTTAGCCTTGGAAATCAATTGGGTGAACTTGTTTCCCGTGAAATCAAGTATCTCTACCCAAAGGATTGTGAATATGGAGAGGTGTACCTTGTGGCCTTGAAATCGAAGGTGTAATTGTACAATTGCGTTTGAAAGGAAATCCATACTTGTGTGCAGGACTGGATGTAGCATAACTCCGTACCAGTATAAAATCCGTCCTTTGTTGCTTTTACTATATTTCTGCATCTGTTTTTGATTCTGTGATCATATCTGTGTCTGAATATTGGATAAATTTGTGTACAAATTAACAGAAACTCAAAAAGATGTAGTAATTCCTTAAAACACTATTTACCCCCTTTAGTGTTAATCCTAGCCTTACGATCTGTATTCCGCATTTCTCACAAGCATTTGTGAGGACAAGTTAATATAACCGTCCAGTAATTATTTTGATTGTGATGTACTGTGATGATGTAATGTAAAAACAGATATAGTTTCTTTTTGTGTAAAGATCAGTTGTTATCTATTATATTTTTTCCGCTACGTTTGGAGATTCTTCTCTTGTTTTAGTTTATTCTGTCTTCTATCTTCTTTCTTTTCCCTCAGCAATTTGCCTTTTCCGGCTCTCAATCGTCGGCATATTATACAGTGGCGTATTTGTGTCGATTGTCGAGGGTCGAGAAGGGCAGGTCGTCACATGTGCTATCAGAGCTTGGGTTGGCAATAACCTACACTTTGGTAGGGGAAATTACTCATAAGATAGAGTCAGTGGCACTCTAGAATGAGTTTGAGTGTAACAATAGATATGTGAACGTAATTGTTAGTGAATATAAAAACTAATTTTGTATTGTGTTGACTTATGGGTTGAGTGTTTATGCATTCTGGTTGATATGTGGGACACCATGTCATCGATAGGAGTTTCTAAACTCTTAAACAAGATAAACCAACATAGTAATGTTTTTAAAGTGGGTAAATGAAATAATTTTACCCAAAATTATGTTTTGATATAAAATAAATAATTTTTCTAAATTTTTTATATATATTTAGATGTTTGGTTTTTAATATTGTAATCAAATAAGAATCTAAAATTTGAAATGGTCTCTATTTACAATCAAATAGAATTGTATAAGTATGAAATGGTATAATGGAGCACAACCAAAATTTTATTTAAAGCAGAATTTAAATCCCGAGAATTTTCAACAATGTTTTTTTAACTGAACCTGAACAAAAAGATTGAAAATTTTAAATCATGGGAATTTTTGAAATGTTATCCAAAGTGTTTGAAGAAAATAATGGAGTATTATTTGGAAAATATTTTTGAATAGAAATAGTTTTAATAAATTTATGGAAATAAGGAAGCACTGAACTCACTTTAGTCGTTGGGAAATAATCCTAATGATGATGGCCACATCATCAATATTCATTTTCGAGTTTCTAAGTGATGGATTGCTACCTGATGGTTTGTGATGCATCGCACCATGGTAATTCGCTCAACCATCTTATGTCGCTTGCTGGCTTTAAATCGCTCAACCAATATAGGTCGCTCGGCCTTAAGTCTCTCAACCATCAATCGCATGCCTTAAAGATAACAGCTCAAGAAAACAAGGCCGCATTTCTTAAGTCGCTGACCAACCTTAAGTCGTAAGTCGCCTGCTTTGTTAAGCGACTTAATATATCAAGCCTGCATCTCTTAAGTCGTTCGCGACTCAATATAACAAGCCGCGTCTCTTAAGTCATTCCTAAAGCCGAGTTTTCTCTTATGTCGTTATGTCGCTAGGTCGCATGATTCCTTATGTCGCATGAAGCTTATGTCGCTTAAGCCATGCCTGAAGTTGTGCTATGTTGTTAAGTCGCTAATGTTATGTCGCATGTGTGGGTTGTATCGTTAAGTCGTATATTATTGTAATTTTCTTATCTCATATGTTGTATTGTTGTAACTCGTGTTGTATTTTCTTATGTCGCATATGTGTTGTATGTTGTTAAGTTGCGTATGTTAAGTCGTGTAATGTGTTAAGTCGTGTGATGTTGTATTGTTAAGTCGTATGTCGTGTTGTGTTGTTACGTCGCATGAGTTGTAACTCGTTTGTATCGTGATTGTTAGGTCGTAAGACGTGGATGTTGGGTCGCCTGTGTGGGTTGTAAATTCCTATAAATTGGGTCGTGATGTCATATGTAAAGTAGGTTGATTTTGAATAAAATTTGTGTGTGAGCTTTTGCCACCATTGTTGAAGTTGAGTGTGATCTTCTTCTTCTTTCCTTCTTCGGGTTATTCATGCGCGAATCAACGGAGTAGAAGCCAATTCTCGGTATCACTTGCGAGTGATCAATGATCGAATTGTAGATCTTTCAACACGGTATCTTACGAGATCAACGGGTTGGAGATAGCTAGATTCCAGCATCGTCACGATCAACGGAATTGGGAATTTATCGTTCTATCGGTATATTTGACACGAAATCTTCATTTCATGGAGAAGATCCTGGATAGGTTGCGAAAGTTTAACATCTAAACTGATCGAGCCTGCTATAAGCTGCGTCATTTTTGGTATCGGAGCAATACTGCTGCGTCAATTGGCATCAGAGCCAAATCAAAGTTAGATCAGAGACAGAAACAAGATTGTGTAATAATCATGCATCCGAGACGTGCTAATCGCCATCAAAATGTTGAAGATTTGTATCGAAGACAGGAAGCTGAGCATATAGAGCAGTGTATCAATGAAAAGTTCGATGAGGGTATTTAAAAGTTGAGAAATTGATGAAAGACATGAATCACAATCAAAGAAGAATGTCACCAGTTTCGAACCAAAGTGGAAACAGGGTTTCACCATCGGTTTCGGTAGAAAGGAGGATGTCACCCCAGTCTTATCGGGATAGGAGAGATTCATCAGTATCAATGATGCGAGACCACCATGGGCACCGAAATGAAGAGAGAAGAACTCCACGTGGGTTTGAAAATGAACCATATCGTGATGTTGAAAGACAGGGTAGAAGGGACGTATATGGTCAGGATCGATATCGAAATACATCTGATTTTGAGGAGGATGGTGATGGAGGTAGTATTCATTATCGAAATCGAGGCCAAGTGCGAAATCAATATCTGGATGTAGAAAATGATCGTAAATGGGAGTCGGGTATTAGGATGGAAATTCCAGAATTAAAAGGTGGTGTGCAAGCAGAAGAATTTCTTGATTGGTTGTCTAATATTGAAGAAATTTTGGAATTGAAGTATGTGCCTAAGAATCGCAGAGTCCAATTAGTTGCTACAAGACTAAGGGGAAGAGCTATGGCTTGGTGGCAACAAACTAAACTAACTTGAGACAGAATGGGAAAATCAAAAGTAGTCACTTGGGAGAAGATGAGAAAGATGATGAGAGCAGCTTTCTTGCCGTACAATTATCAATCACTTATATATCAACGTTCGCAGAATTTGAGACATGGGACGAAGACAGTGAATGATTATGCAGATGAATTCTGTCAATTGATTACAAGGAATGATATTATGCAAACTGAGGAACAGCTAACGGCTATATATATTAGAGGGTTAGGAATGCAAATTCAAGACATGGTTAATATGTTTAATCCAATGTCTGTTGCTGAAGCGCATCAGAAAGGTCTAGCTTAGGAGAAACAATGGAGACGAGGAAGTGGTGTGTTTACAGGTTCTAACAACCAGAATAAGGGTGCTAGTAGCAGTGCTAATGTTTCCAAGGCAGTCAATAAACCAGCTGTCAATGAAGCCGCTAAAGCGAAGGTCAATAACAGTATCAAGTGCTATAATTTTCAGGAGTTTGGCCATAAAAGTAATGAATATACAAAGCCAAAGAAGAGAGCATTGGTTGCAGAGGAATGTGAGTATGAGGATGTGGAAGTTGAAATTGATTATTCTCAACCATCGAAGTTTGATGAAGATGAAGAAGTTGCGTCGAGGAAACGAAGGGTGTAACTTGATGATAAGGAGGTCTTGTTTAGTGCTAAAGCATGAGAATGGTTCTAGTTGGCTGAGAAGCAATATCTTTCAGTCTACGTGTACTATCTTGGGAAAGGTTTGTCGATTTGTTATGCGGGAAGCTGCGATAACATTATTTCTGAAGAAGCTGTCACGAAGTTAGGGTTGAAGACTGAAAAACACTCTAGACCTTATAAACTGGCATGGCTGAAGAAAGGTGGAGAAGTAACAGTGGGAAGACGAGCATTTGTTACATTTTCTATTGGGAAGAAGTACAAAGATGATATATAGTGTGATGTTGTCCATATGGATGTGTGTCATCTACTATTGGGAAGGCCATGGCAATATGATAGAGTTGTACAACATAGTGGTCGCACCAACAGCTACAGTTTCATGTTTGAAGGTACTCAAATTACCTTAGTTCCTAAGAAGCGTGAACAAAGTGAGAGCAAGTCAGAGAAGAAAGTGGAATCAACTAGTCTATTATCTACGAGAGAATTCGTTGAAGAAGTGAAAGATAGTGCTGAAATGTTTATGTTGATTGGGTATGAAACAAGTGAAGATCGTGATGTTCCTGCGGAGGTTAGACCGGTGTTAAATGAATTTGAAGATGTCTTTCCTTCGGAATTACCCAAGGAATTACCGCCACTGAGGGATATACAACATCAAACAGATCTAGTGCCAGGTGTTGTTTTACCACATAGACACCATTATCGTATGAGTCCAAAAGAGCATGAAGAGTTGAGGAGACAGGTTGAGGAGTTGCTTAAGCAAGGACGCGTTTGAGAGAGTCTCGGTCCTTGTGCTGTACCAGCTCTGTTGGTACCGAAGAAAGATGGTTCATGGAGAATGTGTACCGACAGCAGAGCACTCAACAAAATAACTGTCAAATACAGATTTCCTATGCCAAGACTTGATGATCTATTGGATCAACATAGTGGGTTTGTAATTTTTTCGAAGATCGATATTAAGAGTGGTTATCATCGGATTCGCATAAAACCAGGTGATGAATGGAAGACAACATTCAAGACTCGGGAAGGATTATATGAATGGCTAGTCATGCCATTTGGTCTATCTAATGCACCAAGTACATTTATGAGGGTGATGAATCAAATTTTTAGACCTTACATTGGGAAGTTTGTTGTAGTCTACTTTGATGATATCTTGATCTATAGTGCTAGCACAGAGGAGCACATTCAACATTTGTGAAAGGTATTAACTATTCTTCGTCAAGAACAGTTCTATGCAGCGATGAAGAAATGCGTGTTCATGACGCCAAGTGTTTTATTTTTGGGATATGTCATGTCTAAGGAAGGGATACAAGTGGACCAGAGTAAAGTAGCCGCAATCAGAAATTGGCCAAAGCCCATGACAATAACAGAAGTCAGAAGTTTCCATGGGTTAGCTTCATTTTATTGAAGATTTATACCGCACTTTAGTAGTGTAATGGCTCCTGTTATTGATTGTATGAAAGGAAAGCAGTTTTCATGGACGAAAGAGGCGGAATCTGCTTTTGAGCAAATCAAGGAACTTTTAACTTCAGCACCGATTCAAGTGTTGCTGGATTTTCAATTACTATTTGAGTTACATACGGATGTATCAAAAGTTGGGATTGGAGGAGTGTTGAGTCAGAAGGGTCGTCCAATTGCCTATTTCAGTGAAAAACTTTCGGCAGCAAAGATGCGATACAATACTTATGATGTGGAGTTTTATGCTATTGTGCAGGCTGTGAAGCATTGGGGACATTACTTGTTCCACAAAGAATTTGTTTTGCATATGGACCATGAAGCGTTGAAACATTTACAAGGGCAGAGTAAAATTGTAGCTAGGCATGCATCGTGGATAGCTTATTTTCAACAATTTACATTCGTCGTAAAACTCAAGTCTGGAGTAACTAATAGCGTCGTCGATGCATTGAGTTGGAGGGAGAATTTACTAACAACCATGCGAGTAGAAGTGATGGGTTTTGACTTACTTCCAGATTTGCTTACTTCAGATTCATATTTTTTCGAAATCCTAGAAAAAGTCAAACAAGGAAGCATGGATGGATATATGCTGGTTGAAGGTTTTCTATTCAGAGGAAATCAGTTGTGTATTCCAGATTGTAGTTTACGAATGAATATCATTACAGAATTACATGAAGAAGGACACGTGGGCCGCGACCGTACTATGCAGTTGATATCAAAGTCTTATTTTTGGCCGTCAATGAGGAAGGAAGTTGAAAAGTTTGTTCAGAGGTGCCATATTTGTCAAGTTTCAAAGGTACCGCAACAAATGCAGGTTTATATATGACGTTGCCTATACCTACTAAACCATGGGTGGATGTTAGTATGGACTTTGTATTGGGTTTGCCGAGGACGCAGCGTGGCAATGATTCTGTTTATGTGGTGGTTGATCGGTTTTCAAAAATGGTACATTTTATTGCATGCAAAAAGACGGCAGATGCAGTTAATGTCGCACAGTTATACTTCAGAGAGGTCTATCGTCTTCGTGGGTTGCCTGAATCTATTGTATCGGATAGAGATACTCGTTTTCTGAGTCATTTTTGGATGAGTCAATGGAGAATGGTCGGGACAAAGTTGAAATTTAGTAGTTCTTATCATCCACAAACGGATGGACAAACAGAAGTTGTGAATAGATCCCTAGGTAATCTATTGAGATGCCTTGTGAATGACAATTTGAAGAGTTGGGATTCCAAGCTGTGTCAAGCTGAGTTTGCACACAACCATGCAGTTAATCGTAGCACTGGGTTCAGTCCATTCCAGGTCGTTTACTCAACAATTCCTAAAGGACCATTGGATTTATCTATAGCACAACAGCAGAAAGGAGTGATCAAATGAGCTAGTGATTTTGTGAATGAATTGCAAGAGTGCCACAAGGTTGTGTAAGAGATTTTCTTAAGGCGATTGAGAAATATAAGCAATCCGCAGATATTAAACGATAAAATGTTGAATTCAAAGAAGGAGATTTTGTATATGCAGTATTAACTAAGGATCGATTTCCTATTGGTGCTTACAACAAGCTAGATGTTAGAAAGATTGGTCCTTTGGAAATTGTGAAAAAGATTAATGAGAAAGCTTATTAGTTAAGACTGCCGGGTCATATCCATACTGCTGACGTTTTCTACGTCAAACACTTGATTCCATATCATGAGGATAAGTATGTCGAAGAAGAGGAAATTTGAATTCGGCGTCGAATTCTTTTCAACCAAGCGAGGATGATGCAGCGCACCATGATAATTCGCTCAACCATCTTATGTCGCTCGTTGGCCTTAAGTCGCCCAACCAACATAGGTCGCTCAGGCTTAAGTCGCTCGGCCATCAGTCGCATGCCTTAAAGATAACAGCTCAAGAAAACAAGGCCGCATTTCTTAAGTCGCTGACCTACCATAAGTCGTATGTCGCCTGCTTTGTTAAGCGACTTAAAATATCAAGCCCGCATCTCTTAAGTCGTTCGCGACTCAATATAACAAGCCGCATCTTTTAAGTCGTTCCTAAAGCCGCGTTTTCTCTTATGTCGTTATTTCGCAAGGTCGCATGATTCCTTATGTCACATTAAGCTTATGCCGCTTAAGTCGTGCCTGAAGTTGTGCTATGTTGTTAAGTCGCTAATGTTATGTAGCAGGTGTGGGTTGTATCGTTAAGTCGTATATTGTTGTAATTTTCTTATCTCGTATGTTGTATTGTTGTAACTCGTGTTGTATTTTCTTATGTCGCATATGTGTTGTATGTTGTTAAGGCGCGTATGTTAAGTCGTGTAATGTGTTAAGTCGTGTGATGTTGTATTGTTAAGTCGTATGTCGTGTTGTGTTGTTATGTCGCATGAGTTGTAACTCGTTTGTATCGTGTTCGTTAGGACGTAAGTCGTGGATGTTGGTCGCCTGTGTGGGTTGTAAATTCATAGGTTCATGATGTCATATGTAAAGTAGGTTGATTTTGAATAAAATTTGTGTGTGAGATTTTGCCACCATTGTTGAAGTTGAGTGTGATCTCTTTCTTCTTTCCTTCTTCGGGTTATTCGTGCACGAATCAACGAAGTAGGAGCCAATTCTCGGTATCACTTGCGAGTGATCAACGATCGAATTGTAGATCTTTCAACACGGTATCTTGCGAGATCAACGGGTTGGAGATAGCTAGATTCCGGTATCGTCACGATCAACAGAATTGGGCATTTATCGTTCTACCAGTTTATTTGACACGAAATCTTCATTTCGTGGAGAAGATCCTGGATAGGTTGCGAAAGTTTGACATCTAAACTATTTGAGCCTACTATAAGTTGCGTCATTTTTGGTATCGGAGCTATATCGCTACGTCAGTTTGGTACAATTATTTGCTTGGACCTGTTTGATAAACTAGTTCGTTTTAGAAATTCCAAAGGGAAATTGTTTTGGTAAAACCAAGTTGTTTTGGAAATCCGAAGGTATGATTTGATATACCAAAGTGGGTATGTATATTTATGATTTCAAAATGGTTTTGAAATAAAACAGGGTAATTTAATTCTCGGAATTCCATTTAAAAATGATGTGGAAATTCAAGGGGGAATCAGTATTTAATTTATAAAGTGAAGTTGATATAAATAAGAAAGGAAAATGAAATTTTAATCCTGGAATTAAAATTTAACTTAAGTAATTAACGGGAATGTGATATATTGGATAATAAGCGGTACGGAAGGATAATCGTATAAGTATAAGTTACAAATATTTAATGGACTGAATACAAATATGAATGGACTTAGGTAAGTAAATATGTTTTTGAACTTATATATTGGGAAATACAAATTTAAGTTGGATTGAGATATAAATCAGATCGAATTGAATTTAACTTAAATTAAATGAATTTGAGTTGAATTTGGATTGAAATCCAAATTCAGATGAGCTATAAATAGTATTGAATGAAATTAAATTCTTGTTTAAATTAATAAAAGAAATGTTATGGATTTGACTTGGTTAAATAAAATTTAATTGAACTTGAATTAAATTGAAATAGAATTCAATTGAAGGAAAATTTAATTTAATTGAAATGATATTGAATAAAACTTGTTTGGATAATGAAACTGAAATGCAAGAGTAGGGATTTAAATTAATAATGTAAAGGAAATGAGAATGTATGGGTTGTGGACAATTCCGAATGGAATGAAATTAATATAAATTAAGTTGGAATTAATTTTAAATGGTTATAAGCATATAAAATTGTTATTTGCTTGAATAACAGCAAACTTGTGCAGAAACTTGTCGTTTTGGCGTAAACTAAGTAAATGAATTAAAAGAAGTAAATGAAATTGGTTTTTGAATCAATGAGAATAGACCGATAGTTAATAAAATGGTTTTGCATATAAATGAAAGTGAATTATGTATGTGATGCAAATTAATTAATTTGGAATTGGGAAAGGCGAAATTATGTAAAGTAAGGCATATAAACCAATTTGATATGAATATGAGATTAGTTGGTGCAAAGACGAATTGAATATAGTGAACTTCGTTGTAAATCATTTCGAGCGGAGTAAAATGATATATGGATTTATGAAGGAAATTAAAAATAGTGGTGAAACCTTAAGATTTCTTATAGTACATGGTTAACATATAGGATTTTGAATTTTATTTGTTTGGGCTATGTAATTGATGTGTTTGGCTACTTAAATAAATGAAATGTCGTTAAAAATTTCATATTGTTGGATACTTATGTGCTTGTTAAGTATGTACAGGTACGGGGGGCAATCAGATAGTGTTTGGAGCGTGAAATTGCTAAATTAATAAGCCACTTGCTTAAAAATGCTAAATAAAAGTTACGTCTATGCAATAAAATTAAGAAATGATAATATATTACTATACATTTTATTTTTCGATCGTGTGGGTCATGTATATATATTTATCATATTTGTGATATTGTAAAATCCTCTCTGTACAAAGGAGACGCTGTCAAAAATTTTCGAAAAATTTGGGAGTTAGAATGATGTGAAGTTGATTTTTGGAATGATGTGAAGAATCCAAGTTTTTGGAATGATGTGAAGACTGATTTTTGGAATGATGTGAAGAATCCAAGTTTCTGAGTTAGAATGTAAGCTAATGGTTTGGGATTAAACTAAAAGGTTTTTGAGAAGTTAATGTAAGTTTTAATTAAGCGGATTTTGGGTAAGTTAATGGGTTTGGAGAGTATTTTCCAACATTAGAAAATTTCGGGGACGAAATTTTTATAAAGACGGAGGAATGTAACGACCAGGAATTTTGGTCATTTTTTTTTTGAACATTTAATTGTTTTAAATGTTGAATGTGAATTCTTAATTGGTTTTGAAATATGGAGATTTGGGTTGAATTAACAAAACTAGTTATGACTTCAAATATAACAATTTAATTAGATTTGGATAATAATAATTTATCATTTGAAATTGGGTGAACCTGGGTGTATATATACATGGAAATGTGTTCTAAAATTTATTAAAATCTAGATGGATTTGAATTATGATACTGGACTTTTAAATGAAATCAAAAGTCGATAAGTTAAATTGGAACTTTTATATTAATTTAATAATGGAATTTAATATATAGTAATAATTCAAGTAATTAGATTTTGATTGAAAAGAATCAAGATGATTTTTAATGTGAATATAGGTTCTATATGATTTATAATTAAGTTAGTAAACTTTTTAAAGTGAAATTTTGAATGATTTTGACGATTTTGAAAATCGCTTAATTTAATCGACGAGTTAAAATAGCCTTCCGAGGCATAGTCTCGGAATTCGACGAAACTAGTTCCGTTGGATCCGTAATAGTTAATTATTATCTGATTTCAAATTTCATTATGTCTGGAGTTACCATTTTTCCGTACGGGCGAGAAATGCGTTGAAATCAAAATCAAAAATTTAATATTTATAATCGATTCAAAAAGCTATCTTCCACATATAATTGAATTAACCTCCGAAACACATTCCGTTGTGTTCGAAATGCGGATAAAACCTTAAAAAGGCCAGGCGGCATGTGTGGTTTGGAGTTCATTTGAAAAGCTCGTAAAAATTGGGAATATTAATAAAATAATATTCTAATAGTTGTACAAATTCCTTTATACGGGCCGAAACCCTTGTCTTCTTTTTACAGCAGTCGTTTGTTTATTTTAATGGCCGAAATCATCTTAACTTTCCTTTCTAATTCCTCTCAATCCTCTTGCTTTTATGCTTCGACCTCTAAACGAATATTGTCGAGCTTGGTGAGACCTTCAGATTCATATGGATTTGATGGCATTTTGGGCAATGGATGGCTGCATTTTTGGTCTCCGTTGGTGATGGTTCAAGCTCAATTTTCAATGGCAAGGAGGGACCAGGTTCCTCAAGGTTGCGGCTGGGGGAGGAGGTGGTGCGGGCGTGCGTTGTGGCAGCGGGGGATTGCTCTAGTGGAGGGAGCGGTTCCAAACCCTAGAAGGCGGCTAATGGGTTTTAATGTAACAACCCGCAAATCCGCACCCCTTGAGTCAACACTATTCTAAAACAATCAACTCAAGTTGCACAAAAATACGAACCATTTGGGTTTAAGAAGAAGAGGTAGAAGAAGAGAAAACAAAATCAACATCAGAATCAAACCATCGCAGCGGAATAAAATATAATAGATAGTAAATAATCTTTACTCAAAATCAAATATATCTGTTCACATATTACATCATTAGAGTACATCAATCATAGCTCAACATCAATATCATACAAATGGATACACAACAACTCAACACGGCGGAATATATGTATATAAACAAGTACGGAAGTACTATCGTCATCCAGCTCGTCTCCTGAGTTCCATAGCATCATCCTGTATTCTATAATACTCGGTCTGACCCGAGCATTACAGTTAAATAACACCCGAGTCAGTCTGGAATACCAGCGTGAGAAAATCACACCCAATTGATTATTAAAGTTTCAAAATCCTTTGAAAACCAAAAGCATCTCGTAAGACCACGCCACAAATAAACATGTCGGGCTTTTACCTTACGATATCTAAAACAATTTTTATAGAAATCCTTTGATATTATAATAGGGTCTATATACAAATACTTATAAAATAGACGAAATTGTTACATTATTAAATTCCAGCTACTAGCCACAGAGTGGGTAATACAAACAAAACTCGTACAAGGCTCGTAGGGAGAATGGATTTCCAAGTAATGACTAGGCACTGGGGTACCACCTCTCACAGTAAGGGGTCTAGATCACCGTACCGAGGAGTACGCCCGCTCCCCTGCAACACAAGGCCGGGACTGCCCCTTACTGTATAATCCCGAGTGAGATCACCCCGCGGTTGGGATCAGCACCCGCCTACTAAGCCGAAATAAAAAGGGACATCTAGACTGGAATGACCTCACCCTGCTTGGGTGCTACCCACCTAGCCTTGCTGCATAACCCCTGATTTTCAGTCATTCCCATTTGATGAGGCTTGAGGCTAAGCGTTACCTTTATAGAACATATCACTTAGAATGCCCATCGTCCACCTGACGATGTTTCGCAAGCATTCATCCATACAAGTCCGTCCCGGGTTCGAAAAAAATCGAAGGCACTATTCCTACTACATCCATTTTGGAAATATCCTCAGGACTAGTAGCGACTAGCACTTGCACTTCACCGCTCCATCTTCGACTCCGAATCGTTTTCACGAAAACGTACAAACCGGATCGAAGTGGTTTTCGAGAAATAAATCTCGATCCCGGTCTCTTCGAAACGATCAACGCATTTGTCCAATATTGATAGTCGGTGATTTAACTATCAATTAATATTCTCAAACAACCAACAACCAATAAATAATTTCCCAAATTATTTATTGATCCAAAATATCTTCGCAACATATAGTTCTATTTTCAATCCTTTGAAAACAGTTTCAAAACCATCTTTCCTTTCATAATAAACTTTCCCAATTATTTTCTATCTCTTCTGAAATAACCAAGCACAAAAATAAACTTCTAAAATAATTTAAAACACTTTACTTTGAAGATATACTTTAAAACATTTATTCTAAAACTATGTGACGCCCCACCTCTATACCCACGCTAGCCAAGAACGTTACGGTGAATGCTGTCAACTAGCACGGAGAATAAGGCTGTTGAGGAGCGACCATCCGTGTAATTGCTTTGTGCGAGCATCTATATGTCAGATGGTATAACATGCAAGGAAATCCGACATACCGACACAAACTCAAAGCTACTACACATTGGCTATAATATCTTCGGAAACAAATACAGAAATAAACATAACATAAATCAGTCACAGATAATTCATATCACAAAGATGGAAGAAGATATGAAGATATAATTAACACATGGAAGTGTATATCAGAGTAGTGGTCAAAAAGATCCACAATAACACAAAATAGTAGCAACATGTGCTATACAAAAGAATACATCAATGAGTCAATATCTCAAGAGTATACAACAAAAACTACTAATCTAAGTAGTAAGCAAAAGGTCAGAGTAATGGATCCCTGGAGAGAAGTCAAGCAGAAGCACCTGCAACATCTCGGTCTGACCCGAGTATTATTTAATAAGAAAATAATAAACGGATCAGTCTAACTATAAATATTAGATGAAACGATATAGAGTAAGAGATATGACTAAACACATAATAATCACAATGCCAAGCTGTGATATATATAAGTAATTGAGAATCAACAAGAGATTAATCAATATCACCAAATCTACACAAGAATCAAAGGAAATGTCATACTCCTTATTTCGTTCACCAAACCATATATACTGACGATTATATCAATGTCAATCACAAAAGTCCATGACACACAAATTCACCAATACACAAATATTGATAAAACTTATCAATGGAAATCACGAAAATTGGTGAAGCATAAATTCTAGAAATCATCTCAAGAAATCCAGTCAATGACACACGAATTCACCTATGCACAAAAATTGATAAATCATATCAATAGAAATCACAAAAATAGGTGAAGCATAAAATTCCAGAATTCGACACACGAAATCCAAAAATCACACAAAATAGGGGGTAAGGCCTATCACACGAACGGGAGCATGAAAACTCACCAGCATATGTATCACACGAACGAGACGCTATCTCATGGTAGCTAGCCATTAATTTTTGACACACGAACGGCCCGAAGACCATGGGGCGCTACCCCACATATATGAGTTGAAACTCACACAAACGGGGTTTAGTCTCCCTTGTAGACAAAGAGACATCGCACAATTGCTAGTCTAAACCATAAAATGATCATCATCGATCATCAAGAAGTGTCAATTACAATAAGCTAGTAAATATATGAGCTTACCTTCATGTCCCATAACCACTAGCTTAACTTAAATATTTACGAACAAATTGTAGATCTCCACTAGAAAATTGTCACAAAAGTTTCAATCGAACAAGTCCAAGAATTAACCGACGAAGTAAACGCAAGCGTTTTATACCACTCGTTTTACTAAGCCATTTAATTAGATTTCTCATACGAGTGAGGTAAAGGTTTGTATATACTAATAGATTAGAAATCGGTTTGAGAAAACGAGCTTTGTAATAAAATAGTGTTGAAATCGTTTTGAAAAAAGAGTTTTAATATTTACTACTAGTATAGAAAACCTTTATATTTTTAAAGTGACAAATCACAAAGAAGATTGTAAGAACAATCGATCACTAAAATTCACATTCGAAGACGTGAATAAAATCCAAAGAAATCGATACTGAATCCATCAAAATGGATATTCCCAAAAATCACGAAGAAAATGTCATCAAAGTCGATAATAAGTGATAATAACAAAAGGGAATCAACACGAATCGATTAAAGTTGGAATTCTCAAGCAAATAGGCAAGCAGGCAAAACACTGCAGTTTCATACGTCTAAAACAAGTGGTTCAGACGTCTGAATCAGGAAATATAAAGATTTCCAGAACACAATTTAGACGTCTGAATCAAGTGTTTCAGACGTTTGAAATAGACATATTTTAGCCTATTTTCTTTCTGTTTGAAATAGAACCAATTCAGACGTCCGAAATTCCAGATTCAGACGTCTGAAACTGGAATACAGAGCATTTTCTGAACCTCGCCAAAAATGGCCAAACGAATATCGGAAACGATCGAACGAGCAAGTGACGACTAAGGATTTGCACCAAGTGACAATCCAGCCTTAAACGATCCGTCGATACGCCTCAAATATCCATGTCCAAATATCCATAAAAGGATTTTCATAAATTAGACCAAAACACCAAAAATTGGAATATACACGAAATCGATCCAAACCAAAATCAATTGCACACGAATAAACGTTAGGAATTCATACCTAACAATCGAAGATAATTATAGACAAAGATGTGAGATAAAAATCTCACCTTTTTACGAAATCAAACAAGAAGAAGCTTGAAAGCAAATGGAGAATCAACCTCTCTTCATCACAACCCAAATGAGCTTGAATCTATGCTCAGAACAAGAACATTCCCAAAATTAGGTTTAGGAATTTCTGAAATTGGTAAGAGAATAAGTTGGAGAAGAAGAAGAGAATGCTTACCAATGGGTTCTCTTGAATTTGGAGCTAGGAATTTGAGGTTGCAAGAGGAACTAGGGTTTTGGAGTTTTAATTTCCAATCTCTCCCACCATTAATGCCTTAGAACTGAAAAGAGGAAGAAGTGAGGGTGAATGGGGAAGAGTGGTTCAGTTTTGAGTATAAGTTGGCTAGTGGGCTGAACCCAAACTCAAACCCAAAGTGAAAAAGGTCAAATTTTTGACTAACTCCAAATATATCAAAGCTTATACTCACAAAGGTCGCAAATGGCATTTTGAACTCAATGGAGGTGGTCTTGAGTCCTAATTCGACCGTATGCAAAAAGTAGTTTTTTGGACTAAATTCCGAGTATCGATAAAATATTTAAATAAAATATTTAAATATAAAATTTCCAAATATGCGGGTTGTTACAGACTCCCCTCCTTAAAGAAATTGCGTCCTCGCAATATTTAAAAAGAAGATATATAGTAACAACCATAAAAGCATATTCAACACAAAAGAAATTTGAAATAAAAGGTTCACCTCAAAGAGCACGAGAAAGCAAGTCCGGATATGTTCGCTCGATGAACTCTTTAGATTCCCAAGAACAATCCTTAGGATTTGAAGACCATTGGACTTTAACAAGCGAGACATCTTTATTTCGAAGGCGTTTGACCTCCGAAGCAACAATTCGAATAGGATGCTGCTCATAAGTTAAATTAGGCGAAACTTCAATCTCTTCCACAACACCGGGCTCAAGAATAGAATCAGAATCTCGAAGACATTTCCGAAGTTGAGAAACGTGAAACACGTCATGGATAGCAGAAAATTGAGCCGGTAATAAAAGGCGATAAGCCATGGAACCAATACGTTCAGTGATAGGAAATGGCCTAATATATCGAGGCGCCAATTTTCCCGATCGACTGAAACGTACAACACCCTTCATTAGTGAAACACGAATAAAAACAGAATCTCCAACAGAAAATTCTAATTTCCTTCTTCGATTATCGGCATAGGATTTTTGTCTACTCTGGGCTTCTTTCATCCTATGACGAATAAGATCAATCTTTTCTGTGGAATCATGAATAAAATCTGGACCTAAAACCAGCTTCTCACCGATCTCAAGCCAACAAGAAGGAGATCGGCATGGCCTTCCCTAGAGTGCCTCAAAAGTTGCCATACCAATACTAGATTGGAAGCTATTATTATAGGAAAATTCAGCAAGTGAAATATGATCTTCCCAACTTCCACCAAAATCAAGAACACATGCACGAATAAGATCTTCAAGAGTTTGATTCACAGGCTCAGTTTGTCCATCGGACTGAGGATGATAAGCGGTGCTAAAATTAAGCTTCGTTCCCAAAGCTTTTTGAAGACTCTTCCAAAATCCACTAGTAAATAATGGATCACGATCACTAACAATAGAAGTAGGAACCCCATGTAATTTAACAATCTCTTTGATAAAGAGCTTGGCCAAAAGAGGAACGGTTCGGTTAGACCGAACGGGAATAAAATGGACGGATTTAGTAAGTCTATCAATGATCACCCATAAGCTATCATGACCCGAACGAGAACGGGGAAGACCATCTATAAAATCCATGGAAATTTGGTCCCACTTCCAAATTGGAATTTCTAAAGGTTGCAATAACCCACCGGGCCTTTGATGTTCGGCTTTAACAAGCTGGCAAGTCATGCAACACTTAACAAAGTTAGCAATATCAAATTTCATTCCCTCCCAATAATATAGTCGCTTCATATCCGCGTTACTACTACCGGGATGAATGGTGAATTTAGAACGATGAGAATCTTCTAAAATATCTTTACGAAGGTCACTATTATTTGGCACAATAAGTCTACCAAATCTCCGAATGCCGCCACGAGAATCGATATCAAAGTCTTTCAAACCTTCAACATCAATTTCATCCTTAATATTTTGGCCAAGAAGAGCTTGTTCGGGATCTAGCCTTTGAGCTTCAAGAATGCGGTCTAAAAGAGAAGGATGAGCCTCAAGGCTACATAACACAAGTGATGAACATAAATCGGAGACACGGTCTCGAATCTCACAAGAGGATAATATCTCGAGATCATTCCATTCGGATATCATCATAGAAACAACCGCTTGTTGCTTGCGACTAAGTGTATCGGCAACACGATTTCCCTTTCCGGGAGTATAAAGGATGTCGAGATCATATGGTGCAAGAAATTCGAGCCAACGCTGTTGACGCAAATTAAGTTCCTTTTGGGAGAATAAATACTTCAAGGACTTATGATCGGTATAAAGGACAAATTTCTCTCCTAAAAGATAATGACGGCAAATACGAAGGGCGAAAACAATAGCCGCAAGCTCTAAATCATGAGTGGCATATCTAGTCTCAGCAGGCTTCAATTGCCTAGAAGCATAAGCAATAACACGTTCTCTTTGCATAAGAACGACACCCAAACCAACGCGACTAGCATCGGTATAAACAACGAAATCCTGATTCCCCTCGGGGATAACAAGAATAGGAGCATCAGAAAGAAGTTCTTTTAATTTTTGAAAAAAAGCTTCACATTTGTCCGACCAAATGTATTTAACACCTTTCTTCGTCAAGCTAGTGAGAGGCACAGCAATCTTAGAAAAGTCTTTGATAAAACGACGGTTATAGCCCGCCAATCCGAGAAAATTACGAATCTCTGTCACACTCTCCGGTCTCTTCCAATCTTGAATCGCTTCAATCTTTGAAGGATCCACGGAAATTCCGGATTCGGAAATAATATGACCGAGAAACTTCACACGAGATTGCCAAAAATGGCATTTAGAAAATTTTGCCTTTAAACGATTACTCCTAAGAGTTTCCAACACAATCCGAAGATGTTTTTCATGCTCCTCCTCGGTTTTAGAATACACAAGAATATCATCAATAAAGATGAGAACAAACCGGTCGAGGAAGTCCTTGAAAACTCTATTCATAAGGTCAACGAAATAAGCCGGGGCATTTGTTAACCCAAATGGCATAACAAGCCATTCATAAGATCCATAACGAGTACGGAACGATGTCAAAGGAATGTTATCCTCTGCAATACGAAGCTGATGAAATCCAGTAGCTAAGTCTAATTGTGAAAAGACTTTAGCACCACTAAGCTGATCGAATAGATCATCAATCCGAGGTAAAGGATATTTATTTGTGATAGTAAGATCATTAAGCTTGCAGTAGTCAACGCAAAGCCTAAGTGTTCCATCGGATTTCTTCACAAAAATAGCTGAAGCTCCCCAAGGCGAAGAAGTAGAGCGAATAAATTGCTTCGTCTCCAATTCAGATAATTGTTTACGCATCTCCCCGTTTTCTTTATTGGACATACGATATGGAGGACGAGTGATAGGTTGCGCTCCAGGAATAAGATTAATTCTGAACTCAATTGCTCGCTTAGGTGATAATCCTAAAACGGGCTCGAATAAGTCTGAAAATTCACGAACGGCGTGAATAAGAGAAATAATATCACCCTCATCGTCATCATCGTCATCACGAGGATTTAAAGAACATAAAGATGCAACCAAGCTGGAATCTGAATCTTTAAGATTAATAGAAATCTGCTTAACAGATTGAGGATGTCGAAGATGAATAGTCCGCTCAGGACATAGGATATGAGCGTCATAACGGTTAAGCCAATCCATTCCCAAAATCATTCCAAAGCCTAAATAACGCATGACATGCAAATCGGCTCGGAAAGAAAAATCACACAAAATAATCTCGACATCTTTACACAATAAGCTGATTGTCGCGGATCCACCAACCGGATTCGCAATTCTCAAAGAAGTCATTAAACACAAAACATCCAAAGAAAAAGTATCAACAAGTTCTTTTGATATAAAAGAATGGGACGCACCCGTATCAAAAAGAACACGAAATAAAATAATTCCATCCAGAATAGAATGAGAAATACCTTGGCCACGAGATGTGCTGCCAGGGGCTTTGTGACGCCCCACCTCTATACCCACGCTAGCAAAGAGTATTAATAGATAATACCGTCTGCTAACACGGAGAATAAGGCTGTTTAGGAGCGACCATCTATGGCCTTGCTTTAATTATCTATTGAATACATCGACAATTGCCTTACCAAGCGGATCGACATATCCAATGAATACTTAAAACAAAACCATAGGTGGCTAGAGGATCTATCAGAACAGAATATAACAACTCAAATGCAATATACATCACAGAACAGTAAACCATCATATACACACATATACTGATACAAAGCAGAGTATACAAAATAATACATGTCAAGTGGTATAGCAAACCACAATATACAGACGAGTTCACAAGAATACATATCAGAGTTACAACAGATAAGGACAACACAAAAGCTAAGACAAAAGAAACTAGCGGAGTAGTCCGTGCGGAAGCAAAAGAGGCTAAGTCCAAAAGCACCTAATCTGAAACATCTCGGTCTGACCCGAGTATAAAATACACGGGTCAGTCTAGCTAAACAAATCAGTTAGATAAACTGAACGATAATGAACCTGCAAGGTCATATAGTATAACAAATATCTCTAAGGGAGATAACACAATCATCTAACATAAGATGAACATAATAAAACAAGCCTCATATCATCGTCATCATAAATAATCAAAGGATAAGAATATCCCAAGGCAAGCCAAAAGGAAAATAACAAATACCAATTGCAACAAATCCAATATCTCATGAGCGGTGGTGAAGAAACCACTCCAATATCTCTCGAGCGGTGGTGAAGAAACCACTCCAATATCTCTCGAGCGGTGGTGAAGAAACCACTCCAATATCTCTCGAGCAGTGGTGAAGAAACCACTCCAATATCTCTCGAGTCAGGGCAAAGGACCAACTCGAAAAGCGATATTAAAGGCAACAAACCCAATATCACCCATGCGGCTCATAATGACCAACATAGAAAGCGATACTATAGGGCGACAAGCCGTAGTGGTGAGACCCAGTACTGGACACCACTAACTGGCGGAATGTGTCACAACTCTCGAAAAGGAATCTGAAAAGTGTTAACGTGCGTCCCATAACCACTCGTTCGCACTAAACGGTTTACTATCCGTCAGTTACTTTCACACTCAAAGCAGTACAAAGTTTATCTCATATCATCGATAAACCAAACCCGAAGGTCAAAACGATCAATCGAATAGGTCGGGGACTAATCGGAAAGATAAACGCATGGATTCATGGTCCGTGTTTTACCTAACCATTTAATCTTCCTTCCACTTCGCTCAAAGTGCGAAATCGTGTGTGTGCATTATAAATGGAATTTATGAATTGGAGACGGAAGCTTTTAATACGATTTAGAGGGATTATTTATAAAACCCGTGAATGAAGTCAAAAATAAGTTATCAAAATCAAAGATGCAATAACAAACACTAAAAACCAATTTGAATCGATAAAATCCGGAAATTCAATCAAATATGCAAAATAGGCAAAACAGGCAGAACAGAGCAGGTCGGTCGACCGGACTACAGGGCTCGGTCGGCCGGCCAGATGCAGGAAACAAAATATGGCTCGGGGCAGCAGGTCGGTCGACCGGCTACAGGGCTCGGTCGGCCGAACCTGATGATTTTGCACTTCCTGCCCTATTTCAATGAAATGCAAATTCTTTCCAAATCCAAAACAATGGCACATGCATACTTGTTAGGAATTCATACCCAACACCCATGAAATCAAGAGAAGTAGATGTGAGTTCAAAACTCGCCTTTTTACACAAAACAAAGAGGATGAAGAAGCACAAATGCAAGGAATCAACCAACTACACTCCACTTCAACACTACAAGCTTCAATCTAAAATCAAAGCAAGTATTTCCTAAGTTAGGGTTAGGAAATTACTGAAATTGAAGTGGAGAAGAGATGGAGATGATGAAGATGAAGCTTACCTATTGCTTCTCTTTGATTTTGGAGCAAGAATATGAGCTAGCAAGAAGAACTAGGGTTTGCAATTTCTATTTCCCTTTCCCTTCCACCATTTTCAGTTGGAGCTTGAGTTTAGAAGAGTGGAATGAGAGAATGGAGAGGAGAGGGCTGAGTTAGGGTATTAGTTAAGCTAGTGGGCTGAACCCAAACCCTAACCCAATAGAAAAAGTAGCAAAATTCAACTTACTCCAAACATATCAAAGATTATACTCAAAAAGATCGCAAACGACATTTTGGACTCAATGGAAATGGTTTCGAGTCCCAATTCGGCCGTTTGTAGAAAGTAGCTTTTCGGACCATAATCCGACAAACGACGTCATATTTAAATAAAATATTTAAATATACCACCGATAAAATGCGGGTTGTTACAGGCTTGAGCAACATTAAGCTTTCCCTCCCTCCTATTTTGAAGTTTGGGACATACATGCATAAAATGGTCCGGGCTTTTGCAATAGCGACAAGTACGAGGCTTTGAACACTTGTTCGCAAAATGGTCTTTCGAACCACAATTATAGCATTTCCCTTGAGTAGAGGAAAAGTTCTTTTCAACAGGAGTTGCTTGCCTCCCTTTCTTATTGGGATAAGGGCCTTTGAATTTGCTTGGCCTCTTCTTGTTGTTGAAGTTTGGTTTGGAACCCACCACTTCAACATCGTTCTCCCTATCCGCCTCTTCAAGACGAAGAGCAATATCAACGAGTTGGTAGAAAGAAACTTCTAATTTTAGAAGTAATGGCTTCTTGAGATTTTTGTTTAAGCCATAGACGAACCTATGGTTCTTATTTAAAGGGGTGTTGATGTATTCAACCCCATATTTGGAAAGCGACTCGAAGGAGGCGACGTTATCAGTCACGGAGGACTCACCTTGAATAAGGTCTATAAATCGTCGAGCCAATGTCACTTTCTCAGCTTCTGGAACGAATTTTAATTCGAAGCGTTCTCAGAATTGCCCCCAGGTGAGATCCGCTTCATTAATCTCAGAATTAAGAAGCTCGTACCAGTCCAATGATCTTTCTCGGAGCATACTAGAGGCCACCTGAACTCGGTGAAGGTCAATAAGATTCCTGCGAGAAAAGATTCGATCACATGACCTTAGCCAAGCCTGTACTTCAATAACAGTTTCAGAACCTTTGAATGGCTCCCTACCCAAATTAGTGTAATCGCTGCACAAGCGTGCAAATCCCGACTTTGGGTGAGTAGGTTCCGGGTTAGCTCCAGCTGCTTGAGCATTAGTTACAAAATCAAGAAGCTGTTGAGCAGTCATAAAAACTCCAACCTGGGGTAGGGCACTAGATCGTACGGCTCTAGGGCGGCCTGGTCTAGACATTTCTCTTCCTTAGAAAGAAAGAAGAAGAAGAAAAAGATTATTCACCAAATTCAATATCAAGCAATTCTTGATAGATAAAACAAGGAATCATAAAAGAAAATAGGATCGGACGGTACGTAGACCCGAATAAAATCCTAAAGCACGACTCCTAAGGTAGACTTAGGACGATGATCCTTGTTATATTATTCCATATTGTTCCGAAGTTTGGCTCTGATACCAAGCTGTGACGCCCCACCTCTATACCCACGCTATCCAAGAACATTACGGTGAATGCTGTCAACAAGCACGGAGAATAAGGCTGTTGAGGAGCGACCATCCGTGTAATTGCTTTGTGCGAGCATCGATATGTCAGATGGAATAACATGCAAGGAAATCCGACATACCGACACAAACTCAAAGCTACTACAAAGTGGCTATAATATCTTCGGAAACAAATACACAAATAAACATAACATAAATCAGTCACAGATAATTCATATCACAAAGGCGGAAGAAGATATGAAGATATAATTAACACATGGAAGTGTATATCAGAGTAGTGGTCAAAAAGATCCACAATAACACAAAATAATAGCAACATGTGCTATACAAAAGAATACATCAATGAGTCAATATCTCAAGAGTATACAACAAAAACTACTAATCTAAGTAGTAAGCAAAAGGTCAGAGTAATGGATCCCTGGAGAGAAGTCAAGCAGAAGCACCTGCAACATCTTGGTCTGACCCGAGTATTATTTAATAAGAAAATAATAAACGGATCAGTCTAACTATAAATATCAGATGAAACGATATAGAGTAAGAGATGTGACTAAACACATAATAATCACAATGCCAAGCTGTGATATATATAAGTAACTGAGAATCAACAAGTGATTAATCAATATCACCAAATCTACACAAGAATCAAAGGAAATGTCATACTCCTTATTTCGTTCACCAAACCATATATATTGACGATTATATCAATGTCAATCACAAAAGTCCATGACACACAAATTCACCAATACAAAAATATTGATAAAACTTATCAATGGAAATCACGAAAATTGGTGAAGCATAAATTCTAGAAATCATCTCAAGAAATCCAGTTAATGACACACGAATTCACCTATGCACAAAAATTGATAAATCATATCAATAGAAATCACAAAAATAGGTGAAGAAAAAAATTCCAGAATTCGACACACGAAATCCAGAAATCACAAAAAATAGGGGGGAAGGCCTATCACACGAACGGGAGCATGAAAACTCACCAGCATATGTATCACACGAACGAGACGCTATCTCATGGTAGCTAGCCATTAATTTTTGACACACGAACGGCCCGAAGACCATGGGGCGCTACCCCACATATGTGAGTTGAAACTCACACAAACGGGGTTTAGTCTCCCTCGTAGACAAAGAGACATCGCACAATTGCTAGTCTAAACCATAAAATGATCATCGTCGATCATCAAGAAGTGTCAATTACAATAAGCTAGTAAATATATGAGCTTACCTTCATGTCCCATAACCACTAGCTTAACTTAAATATTTACGAACAAATTGTAGATCTCCACTAGAAAATTGTCACAAAAGTTTCAATCGAACAAGTCCAAGAATTAACCGACGAAGTAAACGCAAGCGTTTCATACCACTCGTTTTACTAAGCCGTTTAATTAGATTTCTCATACGAGTGAGGTAAAGGTTTGTATATACTAATAGATTAGAAATCGGTTTGAGAAAACGAGCTTTGTAATAAAATAGTGTTGAAATCGTTTTGAAGAAAGAGTTTTGATATTTACTACTAGTATAGAAAACCTTTATATTTTTAAAGTGATAAATCACAAAGAAGATTGTAAGAACAATCGATCACTAAAATTCACATTCGAAGATGTGAATAAAATCCAAAGAAATCGATACCGAATCCATCAAAATGGATATTCCCAAAAATCACGAAGAAAATGTCATCAAACTCGATAATAAATGATAATAACAAAAGGGAATCAACACGAATCGATTAAAGTTGGAATTCTCAAGCAAATAGGCAAGCAGGCAAAACACTGCAGCTTCAGACGTTTGAAACAAGTGGTTCAGACGTCTGAATCTGGAAATATAAAGATTTCCAGAACACAATTCAGACGTCTGAATCAAGTGTTTCAGACGTCTGAAATAGGCGTATTTTAGCCTATTTTCTTTCTGTTTGAAATAGAACCAATTCAGACGTCTGGAATTCTAGATTCAGACGTCTGAAACTAGAATTCAGAGCATTTTCTGAACCTCGACCAAAAATGGCCAAACGAATATCGAAAACGATCGAACGAGCAAGTGACGACTAAGGATTTGCACCAAGTGACAACCCAGCCTTAAACGACCCGTCGATACGCCTCAAATATCCATGTCCAAATATCCATAAATGGATTTTCATAAATTAGACCAAAACGCCAAAAATTGGAATATACACGAAATCGATCCCAACCAGAATCAATTGCACACGAATAAACGTTAGGAATTCATACCTAACAATCGAAGATAATTATAGACAAAGATGTGAGATAAAAATCTCACCATTTTACAAAATCAAACAAGAAGAAGCTTGAAAGCAAATGGAGAATCAACCTCTCTTCATCACAACCCAAATGAGCTTGAATCTATGCTCAAAACAAGAACATTCCCAAAATTAGGTTTAAGAATTTCTGAAATTGGTAAGAGAATAAGTTGGAGAAGAAGAAGAGAATGCTTACCAATGGGTTCTCTTGAATTTGGAGCTAGGAATTTGAGGTTGCAAGAGGAACTAGGGTTTTGGAGTTTTAATTTCCAATCTCTCCCACCATTAATGCCTTAGAACTGAAAAGAGGAAGAAGTGAGGGTGAATGGGGAAGAGTGGTTCAGTTTTGAGTATAAGTTGGCTAGTGGGCTGAACCCAAACTCAAACCCAAAGTGAAAAAGGTCAAATTTTTTACTAACTCCAAATATATCAAAGCTTATACTCAAAAAGGTCGCAAATGACATTTTGAACTCAATGGAGGTGGTCTCGAGTCCTAATTCGACCGTATGCGAAAAGTAGCTTTTCGGACTAAATTCGGAGTATCGATAAAATATTTAAATAAAATATTTAAATATAAAATTTCCAAATATGTGGGTTGTTACAAACTACTTCAATGATTTGTTAAAAAACATACTATATGAATATTTGAAAATAAGGTTACTAAATATAAAACTAGATTTTCACTTTTTTTTTAATATAATACTATCACTCTTTAAATAATTATTGCTATAATTGATTAAAAAGAAATATTTACTTTAGAATTTAAATATCTAGAAATAGTAAATTTTTCAAAACATATTTCTTAAACAACTTTAAACCTTTAATTTGTACTTAAAAATTTACTTTGAAACCGTACTTGGTTATTTTGAGAGAGATTTCCAACTTCAATCACTTAAATCAATTCTCCAAATTGATTCTCGATTTATTTCATTTGAAATAAATTTCTTTACTTATCGGTTCATTTCGAAATTCATTAGTTATGGACTTATTATTATTGTTGTTATTTTCTGTTTGATTTTAAATCCTTTAACTGAAATATACAGATTCCAGACTTTTCCCAGTTTCTTCTTTATTCCTTCAATAATTTAAATATTAAATATTAAATAAATGTTTTGTTCTATTAAATAATATTATTGAAGTTTCAAACTTCATTAACTTTCTGTTTATTTAAATTTTCCTTACCATACTCAAAATTTATTTGTTAAAATTTTAGAGTCACTTTATTTCCTTCCCAGTTCATTTATAAATTTATTCAACTTTTCTATAATTATTTTACTTACAATTTCACTTCTTTTATTTCCATTTCCAAACTCAAATTATATATTTGGTTCTTCATTATTGCCTGATTACAACAATCAAGCCATAGCATTCAATACTTTCACATACTTCACTACAGGATATCAAATATTCAGAACAGAGAATATTAAATAATTAAATAAAGTTGATGGGTCCAGTTGGATCCCTCCAACCTGTTCTCCCTGCATCCACAGACGTCAGCACAATATAAAATGCCAATTCCAAATATATACCACACTACAGCACATAAATCAATTCAACCAGTTCACACAATTATTTAAATTTTATCGTTTAAATTTACATTAACTGAGTGAGATTAACTCACCTTTGCTTTTACTAGCAATCAGATTCAATCCAGCTTGTTCCCATGATTTTATACCTTGTATAAACATTATATAATTCTATTAACATCTTTGAATTAGTCAATCGATTAATTGCTATTTATTCATTTGATTTAGCTACTAATTTGGGTTTAAACCAATAATTTATTTTAACTAATTTTCTTTGGTAAAACATTTTTAGTGTCTAAAGTAATTAAACAAGGAATTTAAACAGGTCAATCATTCCAATACATATTTTCAACAGATAATTTATATAAACCGAAAGTTCAATTTTAATATAACTGTTCGAATCAAAATATTTTAGAATTCCTGTTTAGCCCTATATAGTTTCCGGTAAATAAATAATAATAAATTTTAAACTAGTAATTTCCCCCCCTTTTTTTTAAACTCACATACACTTATAAAAGTAAATTATAGATTTCAACACTCTAACTTTTATAAATTCTTCATACGCTTTTAAAAATCCCTATTTTTCGAATATCTTGTTTAAAAAAATAATTTCTGATTAATAGACTAAAATCAACGGGTTAAACACAGGTTTTAGGCTTGAGTATTAACAATTTTAAAAAGCCTCAAACTAAATTTACCATTGTCCAACAATTTATCACTTTGTATATTCATTTTCAATATTAAAATTTTTTATGTTTATTTCTTCCTGTATATTCATAGGTAAGCATTATTAAATTAAATAAAAAATTAATACCTTCACTGTCGAGAACCCTGCTCCCTTCCAACTACCCACGCAAACCCTGCTTCCCAACCCTAGCCTCAATCGAACCCTTCCACTCGAGCCCTAACGCACGACGCAACTAGACCACGAACAACAGCTGTCGGCCTCATTCTAACGGCCGCGACTCTCCTCCGCGCACGCGTAGCCAACGCCAAGTCGAACTCAAATTCCTCCCACGAATGTTGCCGCTGACGAAACCATCTTGCGCGTGCCCAGATTTGACTTCGCGGCTGCACTTCCTCGTGCGTGCCTTCTTCGCGACCGCGACCCTCCTAATACTCGATCTCGATTTGATATCAGGAAGTGATCGCCATTTTTTTTCACCGAGTAGGGTTTGGGGTTTGAAAGGAAGAAAAAGGGTTCGGTTAATTGATTTCGATTTGAGGAATACAGCTTCGACCATTAATTATTATTTTCGAACAGAGGTATTTAGGTTTTGATTTTGTAATGTAAAGAAGCGACATTATTATTTCCTTTTCTGAACGATGAAGGACACTCGCGTGGTAAAAATAATAACGAAGGGGACAGGGAGACATAATCGTACTAGAAGCTGAGAAAAGAAGACATGATTTGAGGGGAAATTTCAGTGATGGTGATGGGAATTCGGCTGAAGGAAACTTTGATAAATAGGAACATAATATGTTTGAATTTTAAATTGTTTCAATACAAATTTCAACATGTTTATATATCGGTTGCTCACATAATAACTCCGATCAACATGAAATTCCAAATCCGATAATAATTCAATATTACGGATCCAATGGAACTGGTTTTGTCGAATTCCGAGACTGTGCCTCGGAAGCCTATTTTTAAATTCAATTTAAACGATTTAAATTTTTAAAACTAAACAAACCACTGTTAAATTAAATTTTAACACCTTTATAATTTCCAGTATTATCAATATAAGTTTTATCAGCCATTAAATTATTTTGATTTAATAATTAAATCACCCAATACATATTGATATTTGAAATTCAAGTTAAAAATTAACTTTTGAATATTTAAAATTAATTAAATATTCTCATTTCAAATGCTCAAAATTCTGGGTCGTCGCATTCCTCCGCCCTTAAAAGAATTTCGTCCCCGTAATTACCACTTAGGAAGAATGATCCAATACCCGTTTACTTTTTCCAAAACCAATCAGTTCTTAACCATTCAACATCTTACCAACTATCTTTTTAATAGAAGGCCCATTACAATTCTTACTAACTTCCCAAACTTTTCCCTTAATTCCCTAACAACTTTATTTATACAATCATTCAAATTATAATTCAAAACTAAATTTTGAATTATCAAAAAATTTCTTAAAATTTTTCTAACTCCCTAAATTCCCGAAAAATTTCGCCAGCGTTTCCTTTGCGCGGCTAGCTCGGTACTACTACAAAAGGCCTCTACGGGCTCCCAAATCCAAAACGAAAACAAAAACAAAGTGGCTCAATCCAAATCCCAATCAAATTTCACACCAAATTTAAAATGCATACCTTTTGTCGGGCAATTCATATTTATCTTTCTGAAATCAAAATCAAATCTCTTTTCCCTTTATAATACCTACATATCCTGCTTAGTACTAATATCCAATCACAATATCCCAAAACAATTCATCGACTTTTTCACAAAATGCCAATATCTATTCATCCAAATATTAACTTGGAATATATTTATATTATCAACTTCCAATTAAGAAATTCACCATTTCTTACTTAAGTTAACATAGGCATTTTATATGTTTCTTATATTTATTTTCGCTTTACTCCTTTAATTTATATCCATTACTATTCAAATTGGTTCTTTCATTTCCATATGAATTCAATTTATATTTAACTTTGCATATATAAATTTTATTTGTCATTTATTACTAATTCATGTCATTACTTTAAATTGGGTTCATTTACTAACTTATTTTAGTTTCCAATTTGAATTTGTTTGTCGTTAACAAAATTTTCCAAAAATTTCAAAAAAAATTCTAGCTCCCAAAATTTCTGAAAATTTTTGGCAGAGTCCCCTTTATACGGAGGAGCTTTTGCAATTTGACAAAAGAGATAAATATATATACATCGACCCACACGATCGGAAAAACCAAAAACAGTTCATATTTCCTAATTTTATTGCGTAGGCGTACCTTATTTAGCATTTTAAGCAAGCTGCTTATTATTTTAGCAGTTAATGCAACCGAAATCCAGCCACACGGCTTCCAGGTACCTGTACTTACTCAATTTAAACATGTAAGTGCCAAATGTATGCAATTTAAACTATATTTCACTTAGTTGCAGTGGTTAAAACATATGAATTCTAAAGAAATTCACATCCTACATTTCCGTAAGCAATTTTTATAGTTTCCATGCTAATTCAACTGTTTCAATTTATTCATAAACCATTTTCATTCCATTCGAAGGGTTTTCAATCCATTCATATACAATCTCATCAATTTGAATGGTTTAAAACTCAATCGCTTACATTTAATTTATTCTTAAGCAAACTGAACTCATATTTAATTCAATTGCTTTCAAAATCAATTTATTTTACCCTTATCAACACATAGAATTTTAATTACTTCCATTTACATCCAACGACCATTTATTCTATGCAATTCGACGATATTTATGTGAATAAATAAGTATTTATGTTTATAACCAATTTAAATTGATTTCAACTCAATTTATACTTAATTCTATTCCATTTTCAATTTATTCACAATCCGTATATTCTCATTTTCATTGCATTTCATATTTGAACCCATTCACTTGCATTCATTCCATATTTTTTTATTCCAAATTATTTTATTTAGCTCGAAAACAGTCCAAGCTATCCCATTCAATAATTATTTCTCAACTCATTAAACCATACTTTATTTTGAATTCGGATTTCATTCAACACTTACTTAAGTCAATAACTTATGTTCTTTTCCATTTCTTTTTATAATAAGTTCTACTTCCATCTTTCGTTTAATTCTTATTTATTCTATCCATTTACATATTCAACATAATTAGTTTATCTACATTTACTTAAACCATTCTAGTAAACTTGAAACATTCTATTTTCCTTATTGTCTCAAGCTTTTTCAATCCTTTAATAATTTAAATGGTTTACCATTATTTATTTAAGAATTTTCATTCCATTAAATATTATCGGCAACTCACCGAATTTTATTTCAATTAAAATCATTATTACTTGATTTAAATCCAACCTACTATCAATACACTTAATTTAAGTTGAATTCAATTCAACTCTCCTTCATCTCTTCTGCTTAAGTTATTCCACTACAATTTATTCAATTTTTTTTAATATATATACTTAAGCTCATTTCATTTTGCAAATAAATTTCCTTTTTTCAATTTAACTCGATTCTATTTCATTCCAATCTCATTTCAAACTACAAATTTATTTGATCAATTATTATACATTTTAACTTTCTAGATTCAGCTCATTCAATTTATTACATGGCCATTTCCAATTTATTTCCACTTAGTTGGATTTTATTTTCAATCCTAACCATTACTATTTAAATCCATTTCCATTTTTTTCGATACATATCTAATTTGTTAACACTTCTAGTTAAATTTTATTTCTGATTCCACCATACAATTTAAATTTACCACCAAATTTCATGAACTCACAATTCAGTTACATTTACTTTATTGACAATTCAAGTCGAATTCAATTTATAACTTGAGTTTTATTACCAAACTTCATCATAATTTCACAATTCAGCTTCATCAACTAATTCATTATCTAATTAATTCTTTTCCTGGTCAAAATTCAACACTTGATTTTTTTATCTCAAAATCCCTTCGTTTAATTTTCTTAAGTTCAAATTTATTTTATAATGCAAATTTGGATTTTCTTTTATTCTCCAATTCATCAATAATATTTATTTCCAACTGTAACAACCCGCAAATCCGCACCCCTTGAGTCAACAATATTCTACAACAATCAACTCAAGTTGCACAGAAATACGAACCATTTGGGTTTAAGAAGAAGAGGTAGAAGAAGAGAAAAAAAATCAACATCAGAATCTAACCATCGCAGCGGAATAAAATATAATAGATAGTAAATAATCTTTACTCAAAATCAAATATATATCTGTTTACATATTACATCATCAGAGTACATCAATCACAGCTCAACATCAATATCATACAAATGGATACACAACAACTCAACACAGCGGAATATATGTATATAAACAAGTACGGAAGTACGTATCGTCATCCAGCTCGTCTCCTGAGTTCCATAGCATCATCCTGTATTCTATAATACTCGGTCTGACCCGAGCATTACAGTTAAATAACACCCGAGTCAGTCTGGAATACCAGCGTGAGAAAATCACACCCAATTGATTATTAAAGTTTCAAAATCCTTTGAAAACCAAAACCATCTCGTAAGACCACGCCACAAATAAACATGTCGGGTTTTTACCTTACGATAGCTAAAACAATTTTCATAGAAATCCTCTGATGTTATAATAGGGTCTATATACAAATACTTATAAAATAGCCGAAATCGTTACATTATTAAATTCTAGCTACTAGCCACAGAGTGGGTAATACAAACAAAACTCGTACAAGGCTCGTAGGTAGAATGGATTTCCAACTAATGAATAGGCACTAGGGTACCACCTGTCACAGTACGGGGTCTAGATCACCGTACCGAGGAGTACGCCCGCTCCCCTGCAACACAAGGCCGGGACTACCCCTTACTGGATAATCCCAAGTGAGATCACCCCGCGGTTGGGATCAATAACCGACCACTAATCCGAAATAAAAAGGGACATCTAGATTGGAATGACCTCACCCTGCTTGGGTGCTACCCACCTAGCCTTGCTGCATAACCCCTGATTTTCAGTCATTCCCATTTGATGAGGCTTGAGGCTAAGCGTTACCTTTATAGAACATATCACTTAGAATCCCCATCGTCCACCTGATGATGTTTCGCAAGCATTCATCCATACAAGTCCGTCTTGGGTTCGAACCGAACCGAAGGCACTATTCCTACTACATCCATTTTGGAAATATCCTCAGGATTAGTAGCGACTAGCCCTTGCACTTCACCGCTCCATCTTCGACTCCGAATCATTTTCATGAAATCGTTCAAACCGGATCGAAGTGGTTTTCGAGAAATAAATCTCGATCCCGGTCTCTTCGAAATGATCAACGCTTTTGTCCAATATTGATAGTCGGTGATTTAACTATCAATTAATATTCTCAAACAACCAACAACCAATAAATAATTTCCCAAATTATTTATTGATCCAAAATATCTTCGCAAGATATAGTTCTATTTTCAATCCTTTGAAAACAGTTTCAAAATCATCTTTCCTTTCAGAATAAACTTTTCCAATTATTTTCTATCTCTTCTGAAATCATCAAGCACAAAAATAAACTTTTAAAATAATTTAACACACTTTACTTTGAAGATATACTTTAAAACATCTATTCTAAAACTACTTCAATGATTTGCTAAAACACATACTATATGAATATTTGAAAATAAGGTTACTAAATATAAAACTAGATTTTCTCCTTTTTTTAATATAATACTATCACTCTTTAAATAATTATTTCTATAATAGATTAAAAAGGAATATTTACTTTAGAATTTAAATATCTAGAAATAGTAAATTTTTCAAAAAATATTTCTTAAACAACTTTAAACCTTTAATTTATACTTAAAAATTTACTTTGAAAACGTACTTGGTTATTCAGAGAGAGATTTCCAACTTCAATCACTTAAATCAATTCTCCAAATTGATTCTCAATTTATTTCATTTGAAATAAATTTCTTTACTTATCGGTTCATTTCGAAATTCATTAGTTATGGACTTGTTATTATTGTTGTTATTTTCCATTTGATTTTAAATCCTTTAACTGAAATATACAGATTCCAGACTTTTCCCAGTTTCTTCTTTATTCCCTCAATAATTTAAATATTAAATATTAAATAAATGTTTCGTTCTATTGAATAATATCATTAAAGTTTCAAACTTCATTAACTTTCTGTTTATTTAAATTTACCTTACCATACTCAAAATTTATTTGTTAAAATTTTAGAGTCGCTTTATTTCCTTCCCAGTTCATTTATAAATTTATTCAACTTTTCTATAATTATTTTACTTACAATTTCACTTCTTTTATTTCCATTTCCAAACTCAAATTATATATTTGGTACCCGATTACAACAATCAAGCCATAGCATTCAATACTTTCACATACTTCACTACAGGATATCAAATATTCAGAACAGAGAATATTAAATAATTAAATAAAGTTGATGGGTCCAGTTGGATCCCTCCAACCTGTTCTCCCTGCATCCACAGACGTCAGCACAATATAAAATGCCAATTCCAAATATATACCACACTACAGCACATAAATCAATTCAACCAGTTCACACAATTATTTAAATTTTATCGTTTAAATTTACATTAACTGAGTGAGATTAACTCACCTTTGCTTTTACTAGCAATCAGATTCAATCCAGCTTTTTCCCATGATTTTATACCTTGTATAAACATTATATAATTCTATTAACATCTTTGAATTAGTCAATCGATTAATTGCTATTTATTCATTTGATTTAGCTACTAATTTGGGTTTAAACCAATAATTTATTTTAACTAATTTTCTTTGATAAAATATTTTTAGTGTCTAAAGTAATTAAACAAGTAATTTAAACAGGTTAATCACTCCAATACATATTTCTAACAGATAATTTATATAAACCGAAAGTTCAATTTTAATATAACTGTTCGAATCAAAATATTTTAGAATTCCTGTTTAGCCCTATATAGTTTCCAGTAAATAAATAATAATAAATTTTAAACTAGTAATTTCCCCCCTTTTTTTATAAACTCACATACACTTATAAAAATAAATTATAGATTTCAACACTCTAACTTTTATAAATTCTTCATACGCTTTTAAAAATCCCTATTTTTCGAATATCTTATTTAAAAAAATAATTTCTGATTAATAGACTAAAATCAACGGGTTAAACTCAGGTTTTAGGCTTGAGTATTAACAATTTTAAAAAGCCTCAAACTAAATTTTCCCTTGTCCAACAATTTATCACTATGAATATTCATTTTCAATATTAAAATTTTTTATGTTTATTTCTTCCTGTATATTCATAGGTAAGCATTATTAAATTAAATAAAAAAATACCTTCGCTGTCGAGAACACTGCTCCCTTCCAACTACCCACGCAAACCCTGCTTCCTAACCCTAGCCTCAATCAAACCCTTCCACTCGAGCCCTAACGCACGATGCAACTAGACCACGAACAACAGCTGTCGGCCTCATTCTAACGGTCGCGACTCTCCTCCACGCACACGTAGCCAACGCCAAGTCGAACTCAAATTCCTCTCGCGAATGTTGCCGTCGACGAAACCATCTTGCGCGCGTCCAGATTTGACTTCGCGACTGCACTTCCTCGTGCGTCCCTTCTTCGCGACCACGACCCTCCTAATACTCGATTGCGATTTGATATCAGGAAGTGATCGCCATTTTTTTTCACCGAGTAGGATTTGGGGTTTGAAAGGAAGAAAAGGGGTTCGGTTAATTGATTTCGATTTGAGGAATACAGCTTCGGCCATTAATTATTATTTTCGAACAAAGATATTTAGGTTTTGATTTTGTAATGTAAAGAAGCGACATTATTATTTCCTTTTCTGAACGATGAAGGACACTCGCGTGGTAAAAATAATAACGAAGGGGACAGGGAGACATAATCGTACTAGAAGCTGAGAAAAGAAGATAGGATTTGAGGGGAAATTTCAGTGATGGTGATGGGAATTCGGCTGAAGGAAACTTTGATAAATAGGAACATAATATGTTTGAATTTTAAATTGTTTCGATACAAATTTCAACATGTTTATATATTTTTTTCTCACATAATAACTCCGATCAACACGAAATTCGAAATCTGATAATAATTCAATATTATGGATCCAATGGAATTGGTTTTGTCGAATTCCGAGACTGTGCCTCGGAAGGCTATTTTTAAATTCCATTTAAACGATTTAAATTTTTAAAACTAAACAAACCACTGTTAAATTAAATTTTAACACCTTTATAATTTCCAGTATTATCAATATAAGTTTTATCAGCCATTAAATTATTTTGATTTAATAATTAAATAACCCAATACATATTGATATTTGAAATTCAAGTTAAAAATTAACTTTTGAATATTTAAAATTAATTAAATATTCTCATTGCAAATGCTCAAAAATTCTGGGTCATCACATTTGAAAACCCTTGGACGCACGATGGAAGAAGAAGCTTGGAGCGGCCTCATTATCGTATTTCAGAGATGACCGACCGAGATTCGTTTGGTATAATAAAATAAGAAATTAATTTATATAAATTTTATCCAAAACTTTATAAATCCGTAACTTTTGCATGCATGGTCAGATTTCAACGAAACTGGCAGCGTCGGAATCGCAGCGACGCGGTGTACGTTGTAATGTAGATCTACAAACGATTGGAGCTCGTGAATATTTTAGATTAAATCGAAGGCGGCCGATTTAATTTAAAATTAGAACACTCGGTGTTTTAAACTCAAGGTGAGTTAGTCTCAGTCACATCTGAATAATCAGTTAAATTTAAATAGTTAGAATTTAAATTATCGATTGATTGGTTGAATGCGAATATTATTATTAATTTGGATATGATATTATATATATATATATATATATATTGGAGTGATTGATATTCCCGCATTATATAGCGGATGATCCTTTATCCTGCGATGTCCCGCTCGAAGTGGGATTTCTAATTTATATTGTGCTAAGATATGTAGATGTAGGAAAGCAGGATGGAGGGATCCAACTGGATTCCTTAAAATTTTGAAATTTATTTCCATAATCTATGATATGTTTTATTAATATCCTGTGATAGATCGTATTGGAAATCTAAATTATTCGATGCTATAGTTTGGATGAATATATTTTGGGGTTCTAAAATATAGAATAGAATGAATTGGGTTTTTAAAGGAAATGAAAAGAAATTTTTTAAGTAAATAATTATTGGGAATTTGGATAAATCAGGTAATAAATTTAAAGGGAATTTAAACCAAGATATCAGTTTGACATTGATTAAGTGTTTGGAAACTGTGCTTTAAAAGAAAATGAGGAATGGAAATTTGTAAACTGGATTTATAAATGAAGTGGAATATTTATCAATGGATAAATTTGGAAGTATAGATTTGCAGTGAGAATTTTTTGTAAGGAAGATGCAATTCATTTAAAAAAATAAAGAGGTGATTTTATTTTTAAAAGTTGGAAACTATATTTTTCCTGAAAAACTAAGTATATTTTTAAAGAAAAGATTTCATCGTATAAACTAGAAGTTTAAAAATGTTCTTTTTAGAATGTTTTAGAAAATTTATTATTCTAATTATTTTAAGTGAAAAGTAAATATTTATTTAAGTTAATTATGATAGTTAATTATTTTTAAGGGTAAATTAGCATATGATTTTTAAAAGGGAATTTTAACATAAATATTTGGTATAATAACTTTATTTTAAAAGTAATTTTGGTTTAAGTTTTACTCAGGAAATTCTTATAGAATTTCATAAGTATTATTCTGAATAAAGAATTTAGTAACTTTGTTTTAAATAATTTAAGTACATATTTTTTAAAGTGATTGTAAGGAGATTGGAAATGTGTTTTAAAATTAAAAAGCGGTTTTATTTTTAAAGTGTTGTAAAAAATTTATGGGATTGGAACATAAATTAAATTAGGATAAATCGAGCGGGATTTATAAAGGGTTATATGGGTTATATTGAAATGGAAACTGTATTTCCCTCAAGTATATTTTCAAAGGAGATTTTTACGTATAAGTTTAAGGTTTAAAAATTGTTTTAAAAGAATGTTTTACAGAAATTTATTATTTTTAAATTGTTTTAGAATTTTAAAGTAAATATTACTTATAGTTACTTTAGTAGTAATTATTTTAAAAGTTTAATCAGTATTTTGTTTTAAAGGAAATTTTCTGATATTTATACTTTATATAAAACTTTTATCTTAAAAATAGTCTGTGGCTTAAGTTTTACTTGAAATTATTATGGAATTTCATAACTATTATTTTTGAGTAAGGCGATTTAAGTAGTTTTATTTTTAAATGTTTTAAGTATATACTTTTGGGTTAACTGATTTGAATTGATTGTTTATTTGATAGTTAGATAACCTACTATCAAATCTAGACCCAAATATGACTTTGGAATGTCTAGAAGAGGTATGAGAATTATACGGTACAGTTACCGTTCGAGATGCTATATTGTACGTATGAATTCATTCGTTCTTCTAGGATGTTTATGAAGAAATCCGTCGACAAATGGTTAGGAGGTGAACTCTGATCTTATTCTCGTCTAAGTATTCCTTAAGAACCAAGGTTGAGTTTACCAGCAAAATAGCGAACGTTGTTTCGAAGAGACTGGGATTAGATTTGAGATTCGAAAACCACTTCGATACAATGAGTACGTATTCGTGATGAAAATAAGCGCTTGGAGTCGAAGATGGAGCAGTGAAGTGCAAAGGGTAATCGCCACTAATCCTGAGGGTGATTCCAAAATGGATGTAGTAGGAATAGTGCCTTCGGTTTCGTTCGATCTCCGATGATGTAATCCCATAAATTTTTTACAACACTTTAAAAAATTAAACACTTTAAAAATAACGCTTTAAGAATAATTCTTTCAGAACATCGTCAAGAGGATGATGGACATTCTAAGTGAGAAGTGTTCTAAAAAGGTAACGCTTAGCCTTGAGCCTCATCAACCGAGAATGACTGATAACCAAGGGTTATGCAACAAGGCTAAGTGGCAAGTGTTAACCCCGCTGAAACTTGAACCGACTCATTTACTCAACTAATCCCGACTCATCCATGTAGAGGGAAGGACGACTCATCAAGACCCCGGCTCAACAACCTCACGACTCTGCAAGTCCTTGAGTTAACAGGCCACGACTTAAGGTGCTTAACGGTTCAGGAAGGATCTATGACTCAACGACCCAAGGAGAGATTGTACGACTTAAGGAACCTTACGAGTTAAGGAACCTTACGAGTTAAGGAACCTTACGACTTAAGGAATCTTACGGGTTAAGGAAGGCTTGCGAGTTAAGACATTAACGACCTGAGGAATGTCACGACTTATGGAAGTCTGCGACTTAAGAGGTATGCGACATAAAGGTGATACGACCTAAGACTTCAGAGACAAGTTCAATACCGTGCTATAATGAGATAACTCGTTGACGACATACGACTTATGATGAGTCGTGTACGACTCATACTAACATCAAGGAAGGTTGCACTGGTTAACTCGTGAACGGCTCAGGACTTGTGTTATTCATTTAAATGGGAGCCTAGCTTTGGACCAAGCGGTGAGCTAACCCAGTAGGTCGGCCGCGACCTACTATGAGTCGTGAACGGGTTATGGCTCATCATGAGTCGTGTACGAGTCATGACCTAATTCCGAGAAATGCCTATAAATACGACCCTAGCTCCAACTAGGAAGGGACCTTTTTGGGCTCACTCTCTTCAAGCGCCGATACTCTGCTGCATTCCGAACCAATCTAACACTTGAAGCTCTCAAAACACTAAGAACGCTACAAACAACTTCAAGGAGAGATCACATGCATCCAACATGGATTCGAAAACTCTCATCTTCATCGAAGTTTAGGCTACTTGTTCTAAGTCTCTTGTAATTCAAAGTATATTGTACTTGAGAAGAATTGTATCAGCTTGTAACGAGATCATTAATAAAAGTACTTAAAGTGGACGTAGGCTATACCCTTAAGCCGAACCACTATAAAATTGTTGTTGTTTACTGCTTTTCTGCTATTATCTGCTTGTAATCTGTTCCCGAGCTATCGGGTGGTGCTTTCTCAACTATAACTCATACACCGGGGTGTTAGCGTTCGAATTTTTAGCGTTAACATTTTTGGTGCTTTCACTGAGAACTCGAACTCAGGCAAGTTATCATCATTGCTTCACAGAGGTTTGTAGAGAGAATTTCCTTGAAAACCAGAAGTCTATCTGAGATTATGGCTCCTGGAAGGAAGAGTAGATCTGTCAGATCTGGGAATATTCAAGAGGGAACCTCCGCTTCCCCCATATCGAATCAAGCCACTCCAGCTGTCGGAGTTACAAAGGCAGAGCTGGATGCTGCAATTTTGGTGCTGAACCAACAGATTAATGCCCAAAATGCACAACTCGAGGCTCAAAATGCCCAGAATGCCCTAATTCTGAATAGGTTGAACGATCTGCTTGGGGTAAACCGTCAACCAACGGGTAATGAGAGGAATTTTGCTGGCAACCTTCATGATGCTGAAGAAAGAAATGCTCCTGAAAGGGCTGCTAGCCCCTTTGAACAAACACTTCCAGAGGCTGGTGGGTTTAGAACTCGACATGATGAGGAGTATCTTTCTGGAATGGTCCGACAAATTATGAAAGAGAGTATGCAGAGGGTTGAAGACGAGAAAGAATGGGGTTTCGCCCCAAGTAAGACTCCATTTACTGAGAAAATCTTAAAGGCTGAATTCCCAAGGAAGTTTGTCCCTCCAACCATTCCAGCTTATAAGGGGACAAGTGATCCGAATGAATTCCTATACAAGTATGATTGGCACATGACAGGTGCCAAAGCCTTGGATGAAATAAAGTGCCAATATTTCCCTGTGTATCTCGAAGGCGTAGGTCTGCTTTGGTTTACCAAGTTGCCCGTCCGATCTATCGATCAGTTTTCTGACTTGACCCAGAAGTTCAAGGAGCAGTTCAGAATATATGCCTCAAAAGCCAAAGATATCATGTCACTATCAAGTTTGGAGCAGAGTCCAGGAGAGACTATCAGACCTTTCTTAAACCGCTTTAATATAGCGTTAGCTGAGGTGGACAATGCAGAACCGCGAATGATACTGACTTATCTGATGAGGGCTATTGATAAGTCGAGCGAATTTGGGGAATGGCTAAACATGAAGGAGCCAACCTCCCTCGAAAAGTTCTACAAAAAGGCAGATGAATTCATACGCCTGGAAAGCCGTCCTTTACCAGTAAAGGCAGTGTTGGAGAAAGTTGAAGATAACACTGTCGCTCCACGCAAGAATGAATCGGTGGGGCAAAAAAGGGAGAGTAATAATGGAAAGAAACAGGGTAATCTGAAGAAGCCCCGATCCTTCAAGCCATCAGAGTATACTCCATTATCACATACGCCGGAGCACATCTACCTTGCCACTAAAGATTCTGTTGATTTTCCTAAACCTATCCCTTTGAGGACCGGGAAAAAGGCTATACAAAGTGGGAAGTTCTGCCGCTTCCATAATCAACCCGGTCATGAGACCGATGAATGCCACCAGTTGAAAAATTTGATTGAAGAATTGCTAAGAGAAAACAAGCTGCAGCAATTTGTGAAAAAGAATAGCAACAATCCTGCATCGTCAAGTCAGGGGCAACAGGCTCCTGTTCATCAGCCTAGGATAGGTGAGAAAGCTACGGGGCATGAATCTAGAAGGCCCATTATCAATGTCATTACAGGAGGACCTCACCCAGCTGGCAAGAGCTGGGGTGAGATGGAGAGATATACCAGGGCTTTGAAATATTTTCCAGCCGAAGAAGACGTCTTTGTTTTAGAAGACACTATGCCCCTGAAACAACAGAAAACTTTCAGTGATGATATTATTTTCAGAGCCAGAGATTCCACGGGTATCGAAGCTCCTACCCTAGATCCCTTGGTCATCTCAGCTGGTATTGGACCGGCCATTGTCAGAAGAGTTCTCATTGACTGCGGAGCATCATGTAATATCCTCTTCAAGAAGACATTCGACCAAATGAAAATCCCTATGGTCGATGTACAAGCCTCATCGCAGAAGATCGCTGGCTTCACTGGGGAGCCAAAGCAACCAATAGGAACCATCGATCTGCTTGTAGAACTTGGGGAAGGAGAAAGGAAAGTAGTCCGCAAGCAAACATTTGTGATTGTCGATGAATTTTCTGCTTATAATGCTTTCCTTGGCCGTCCAACGCTCGCAGCGTTCAAAGCTATCCTAGCCCCGTGGTGCCTCACTATTAAATTCCCTACAGACAATGGAGTAGGAGTTATAAAAGGGGATCAAAATGCTGCGCAAGAGTGCTATTTGACAGAGTTGCGAGAGTCAAGAAAAAGGGAAATGGGAAAGGATGCGGCCGCCCCGGTCCGCATCAAAGAGCCAGCCTTGTAGCAATTACGGGGCGGACCCTGCACTGGCGAGCATAGCGGGGCACGGAAAGAGATGGATCCCAGAAAAGCCAGTGCAGGGGAGAATAGAGTAGTGCCGGTTGAAACGACAGTACCGGTACCTGTTGACCCGAAGGACCCAAATAAGGTGTTGAATGTGGGTTCACAGCTTAATGTGTCAATTCAGAATATCTTGATATCTTTCCTGAAAGCAAATCTGGATGTCTTCGCTTGGACTCATGCTGATATGTGTGGAATATCTCCAGAAGTTGCAGTACACGCTCTGAATATTGACCCAAAGTTTACACCAGTAAAACAGAAAAGAAGAACCCAAGGTCCAGAAAGGTCAGCAGCATTAAAAGAGGAAATTGATCGACTCATGGAAAATAACTTCATCAAAGAATCTACATATCCGAATTGGGTTTCAAATCCTGTGCTGGTTAAGAAAGCTAATGGAAAATGGAGAGTGTGCATCGATTTTTCAGATCTGAACAAGGCCTGCCCCAAAGATTGCTTTCCTTTACCCAGGATCGATCAACTGGTAGATGGAACAGCGGGGCATGAATTGTTATCTTTCATGGATGCCTACTCCGGATATAACCAGATCATGATGCATGAACCGGATCAGGAGGACACGAGCTTTATCACCGATGTTGGTCTTTATTGCTACAGAGTTATGCCCTTCGGATTGAAAATTGCAGGGGCAACCTACCAAAGACTTGTTAATGCTATGTTCAAACTGCAATTGGGCAAAACTATGGAAGTCTACGTCGACGACATGTTAGTAAAGTCTAAGAAAGCAGCGGATCACATTGAACACTTAGCAGAAATGTTCGCAGTCCTCCGGAAATACAGAATGAAGCTTAACCCTCTGAAATGCACGTTGGGGGTCGAGTCCGGAAAGTTCTTAGGGTTTATCGTCAGCGCTAGGGGCATTGAGGCTAGTCCAGCTCAAATTACTGCCTTGAAAGAAGTCAAAGCTCCTAGAACAAAGAAGGAATTGCTAAGTCTCAATGGAAAAGTTGCCGCCTTGAGTCGGTTCATTTCCAAAGCCACAGATAAATGCATCCCATTCTTTGACGCCCTAAAGAAAGGAAAGAAAAACTTCGATTGGACTCCCGAATGCCAAAAAGCCTTTGATGAATTGATTCACCATATGGAGACGCCTCCAATACTTTCTAGGCCTGGCGATGGCGAGGATCTTCTTATATACTTGGCAGTATCATCTTATGCTTTAAGTGCAGCGCTGATACGGGAAGACAAAAGGATTCAACATCCAGTTTACTATATCAGCAAAAGACTCACTGGGGCAGAGATGAATTACTCTAAGTTGGAAAAACTCGCCTATTGCCTGCTAATTGCGTCTAGGAAATTGAGGCAATATTTTCAAGCTCATCCTATCAGAGTCCTCACTGATCAACCTTTAAAGCAAGTCCTGTTTCGCCCTGAAACTTCGGGTCGTCTTCTAAAGTGGAATATTGAACTCAGTCAGTATGACATCACTTATCATCCCCGAAAAGCAATCAATGGACAAGCTTTAGCGGATTTCATTGCAGAATTTACAGATAAGGGTAACAGTGAGGAAGAAACGGTCGACAATTCCCCTATCCAGTGGAAGTTATATGTCTATGGTGCGAGAAACGACTACTGTTCTGGAGTCGGAGTTGTACTTGAGACTCCTGAAGGTCGATCATTATGCTATGCACTAAGATTAGAATTTCCTTCAACAAACAATGAAGCAGAATACGAAGCCCTTATCGCTGGCTTAAGGATTGCTAAAGAATTAAACATCCGAGCGCTACAGATATTCAGTGATTCTCAGCTTATTGTATGCCAAGTCAAAAAGGAATTCCAAGCAAAAGGGGGGAATCTGCCCGCCTACTTGTCAAAGGCTTGGGAACTCCTGGGTGATTTCGATCATTACATGATAAGCCACATTCCTCGAGAAGAAAACATGAAAGCAGATTCTCTCGCGAAGTATTCGAGCACAGGCGAAGCTCAATTTCTGGGGCTAACTCCAGTGGAGGTCCTGTCGACTACTAGCATTGATGAGATGGACATTGATTGGATCATGAGCATGTCTCAAGAGCAAGAATCATGGATGACTCCGATAATAGAATATCTGCTCAATGGATCCTTACCAGGGAACTCAAAAGAACGACAAAAGCTACTGAGAAAAGCCTCTTGATACGTAATCCAGGATGGCCGGTTATACAGACGGGGATTCTCAATGTCATTACTTCGATGTGTATCCAGGGAAGAGTCTAAAGCAATCTTAGCAGAGGTACACGGAGGAGAATGTGGTGATCATTCAGGTGGCCAAACATTAGCAAAGAAAATTCTCCGGTACGGATATTTTTGGCCAGAAATTAATCGAGATGCAGCGGAGTATTCCCGAAAATGTGACAGATGTCAAAGATTCGCCAAAATTCCTAGAGCTCCTTCCACTGAACTCACACAGATGGTCAGTCCATGGCCGTTTGCGATATGGGGAATCGACCTTGTAGGACCGTTACCAACTGCCAAATCTGGAATTAAATATGCCATTGTTGCTGTAGATTATTTTACTAAGTGGGCAGAGGCTGAACCACTGGCCACTATCACCTCAAAGAAGATGATAAGTTTTGTGACTAAAAACATCATTTGCAGATACGGTGTGCCTCAAAAAATAATTACAGACAATGGAACTCAGTTTGAAAGTGAAGAATTCCAAGATTTTTGCAAGCGATTCAAAATCCGGAAAAGCTTCTCAGCAGTAGCTCATCCGCAGGCAAACGGGCAGGTGGAAGCCGTGAACAAAATTATCAAGTCAACCATCAAGAAGTAACTTGAAAGAGCAAAAGGTGGTTGGGTCGATAAGCTACCACTGGCACTATGGGCATACAGAACCACTCACAAAACTGCGACTGGGCACACCCCGTTTTCATTGGCATACGGGTCAGAGGCAATGATTCCGGTAGAAATAGAAGTCCCTTCACACAGAAGAATCCATTTCAATCAAGCAGAAAACGAAAAGCTACAGCTTGAAGCGCTAGATCTCCTTGATGAAAAAAGAGATGAGGCTAATCTCAGAATTGCAGCTCATCAGCAAAGAATAGCCAGACATTTCAATTCCAAAGTTCGCCAACGCAGCTTTGAGATTGGAGACCTAGTCCTGAAAAGAATTATGACAGCGACAGGTGTGTTTGGGCCAAATTGGGAAGGACCATATGTAATAGGTCAGAAGCTTCTTGACGGCACATTCAAACTCACCACTGTTGAAGGAGATCAAATTCCAAGGGCATGGAACAACAACCATTTGCGTCCATACTTTACTTGAAAATTTTGTTGAAATATTGTAAAAAGAATTATGAATGTATGATTCTTGTAATTGAAAGCAATTGTAAAACTGATGCAAGTAAATAATGAAAGAATATAAAGTGGATGTAGGCCCAATTTCCTGGCCGAACCACTATAAATCTTGTGTTCCTTATTATTATTACATGTTTGCTTTATTTTCGATATAAAAAGTACATAGAATGTATTGCTGAAATGTCGATTTAAATTTTTGCAGACAATGGAAGTGAAACTTGCACATAAAAAGACCAAGTGATTCTCGCCAAATTTCAAGTCACAAAAGCCCTGAATTCAAATCCTAGATAGGAAGTACTTCAATTGAACGGCCTATGATTTCGACAGAACGGGTCTTTGCTAATAAATTGAGATCGTTTGAACAAAAAAACATCCAATTAAGAAGCTAGTGCTCGTTCTCACGAAATTGCCTGACAATGAAGCGCACTTCCTTGGATTAAACAAGTTACTTGTAAAAAAAAAAAAGGGGGGGGGGCAGAGGATCATTGAAAAGGCATAAGCAAGTGAACAGAGGAACAACCAAAGCCATCATCGGCAGCACAAGTCCTCTTCGGAGACACAACTCTTCGGAGGATAAAGACCTCTAATGGGTCATACGTCACAAAAAAGAAAGTTCTCTACTCAACAAAAAAAGATTGGAGGAGTCATGACCCTCCAACCATGAGAGAGTAACTTCCAGGCGATGAAAACCCTCTCTGAGGCACATTTCACCAGGAGTTGAAGTGTTATGACCGCTCTTCGGGATTTCACTTCACCAGAGTTGAAATGCAAACAAAATAAAAGCCCTCTTCGGAGGCCCATTTCACCAGGAGTTGAAGTGTTATGACCGCTCTTCGGGATTTCACTTCACCAGAGTTGAAATGTAAACAAAATAAAAGCCCTCTTCGGAGGCACATTTCGCCAGGAGTTGAAGTGTAACAACCGCTCTTCGGAATTTCACTTCACCAAAGTTGAAATGCAAAAACAAAATAAAGACCTTCCTGAAAGCCCACGTTTCACCGAGATTGAAATAAAACTTCCAAGTGTTGAAACGTGAAAAGGCTTTCTTCGAAGGCACAACTCTTTGGAGGTACACGTTTCACCAAGATTGAAATAAAACTTCCAAGTGTTGAAACGTGAAAAATCCCTCCTTAGAGGTACAACCCCCTCCCGGGGACACATTTCAAAGGAAAGACCTCTTCGAAGGCACAATCAAGAAGAAAGACCTCTTCGGAAGCCCACGTTTCACCAAGATTGAAATAAAACTTCCAAGTGTTGAAACGTGAAAAGGCTTTCTTCAAAGGCACAACTCTTTGGAGGTACACGTTTCACCGAGATTGAAATAAAACTTCCAAGTGTTGAAACGTGAAAAATCCCTCCTCAGAGGTACAACTTTGTATATAAAAAAAATCCTCATCAAAAGCGTACTTTAACTTTCAAAGGAAGAGTAATTTACCTACTCTGGAAAATGATCTTCAAAAAAAAAAAAAAAAAAAAAAAGTTAAAGTACCCTTCAGAGGTCCGTTTTACCACATAGAAGAATTCACTTGGTAAAATATGCACATAAGTAAAAGAAAAATGTCACGACCCGATTTCCACTCCCGGAAAATCGCGTCATGAATTAAGAAAGAAAGGGATAGAAGAAGAAAAGAAAGAAGAGAAGAAAGAAACAACACAAGAATCTCAACAGCGGAAACGAATAAATTATATTAATAACAAAGTATTACATAGTATACATCAAATATCAGAGTACACAGACATATACAACACATACTAGACAGTTATAATTACCTGTCTAGTTATTACAACTCAATACAAACACAAGACTCAGAGATACCAAACACAGCGGAACTAAATAACTATACGCAGAAGCCTCCTGCTCCATATGCTCCTCCACAAATCGTCAAAGCTAATCCTGAATCCTAACCTGAATTCTCTTGACTACTCATAAAAATTTGAGTACCCAAGAGTTAAAGAAAAACAGAAATAACTCCGGGTCAGACATGGGTCTGGTGTGAGTAACAGGTTAAAGTTGCTTAACTTTGAAAAACCTTTGAAAGAAAAGGTATCACGTAAGACTTCCCACACATAAACATGGAAAAGTTTTTACCTTACGCTAACCAAAACATTTGATAGGAAATCTGATGATATTATAATAGTGTCTAGGGTTTTCAAGTAAATAAGAAATAGCCGAAATTGTTACATCTATTAAATTCCAGCTACTAGCCACAAAAGTGGGTAATACAATCAAAACCGTTGGCACTTATTGGATTTTGGATTCCATACAATGGCAGGGCTACTGGGGTACCGCCCGTCACAGTACGTGGCCTAGATCACCGTACCGAGGAGCCACCCTAACTCCCCTGCAACACAAAGCCGGACCCGTTCCTTACTGAACAGTTCCAAATAAGACAACCCCGACGGTTGTCATGATCAACCGTCCCACACAGCCGAAATATAAAGGGACCTCTAGACAGGGGTAAATCTTACTCTCAAGTGGGGGCTACCCACGAAGCTTTGCTGCACCTCCCCTGTTTTAGCCATTCCCGGTTGATGAGGCTTGAGGTTACGATTACCTTTATAGGACACATCACTTAGAATGCTCATCGTCCACCTGACGATGTTCTGAAAGCATTCAATCCATACAAGTTCGTTCCGGGTTCGAACGAAACCGAAGGCATTATCTCGTTACACTCGTATTGGAATCACCCTCAGAGTTAACGACAATAACCCTTGCACTCTGATTCACCATCTCGAATCTATAAGACCTATTCCGTCAAACTCATTACGGAATCACCCACAGAGTTATACTGACGTATAGCCCTTACACCTCGAGTCTTCACTTGCTCCACTTAGATTCACGACCTAACGTTAATTGGAATCGATGTGGTTTTCGGAATTCCAAATATGGAAACCCGATCCCGGTCTCATCGAAATCCAAAGCGTGTCTTATTAAGGCCAAGTTGTTTTAAGTTTAAAACAATTCAATTCATTATCTAAGCATACACAGATAGATAATTCACAACACCACAGATAATCAACATTATCATTATCAACAGATAATCATATCATAATCAGATAATTCATACTATCATCCAAAAGCAACCAATGCATCCATATCACATACACCATTCGTCTCACAACTGAGATTACAAACTATACCAAACAATCAATACCATTCATCAAACATAAGCAAATGATCTACTGATCTCACTTTCTATAATTAATTTAAAATGAATTAAATTAATTACTCAATCTCCAATTAATTTAAGATGAATTAAATTAATTACTTCATCATCAAAATCTGCTTAACTTAACCATCAATTGATTTCAAATCAATTTATAAATCATCTTAATATTTATTTCAATTAATCATTATTGATTAATCATCTCTAATTACAATAAGTAATTAGCATTTAATATTAATCACACAAGTTAATTATATTAAACCCTACATATATATTAATCACCCTTGATTAATAACCATTCAGTAATTAACTACATTAATTACTCAACCCATAATTAATTATTCTTAATTAATTATCTAAATTAATCCCCTTGATTAATTTCAAAGTAATTTAAATCCAAATTACTTCCATATCAAATATCTTTAATTACATCCTGTAATTATTAATTAATTACTTCCTTAAGTAATTACAAATTTATAATTACATAAAGTAATTATCAAACAATCCTCAATTGTTTAAATCAATTAAACTTAATTAATTAATCTAAACAAATCACATTAACCTTAATTACATTAAGTAATTAATTCACTAATTACTTTCATTAAGTAATTAAACCTAAACAATTGATTATTAATTAATTAATTAATCTAATTAATTATCAAAAATTAATCACATTAATTAACTGTTAAATAAATCTTAAGTTAATGACTTCATTAACATTTCATAATTACTTAATTAAGAAATTAACTTAAATTAATCATCATTAGTTATTAAGTAATTAATATTTAATTACTATTTAATTAACCTCTAATTATTAATTAACTAAGTGTTAATTAAAATCTTAATTAATCATTAATCACTTGATTAAATAAATCTTAATCATCAATTAAAATTTAGTTAACCATCCTTAATTATAGATTAATTAAACTAAATTAATTAATCTCAAATCAAATTAAAAATCATTAATTATTTAATTAAACATTCACATTATTTAATTAATTAAATAATTAATATTTATCTTAATTACCTTAATAATTAATGAATCAAATCATTAACTTTAATTTATCTTTAGATAAACATTCCTTATTTAAATTATGCATTTTAAAAAAACAAAATGTTTTTAAATTCACATTAAATTCAATTTAACATTTCTTTTAAACTTAAAGACTCAAACTTATTTAAAATAAGATTTTAAACAATACAACTTAATCTTATATGTTTACAAGAAACATATACTTTGTTAATAAGTTTAAAAAGAATTTAAATTTCAATTCAAATCAAATCCAAACAAATTTAAAAATTACTTTAACATTTGAAATTCAACTTTCAAACTTATTTTAGCTTTAACTCTTTAAACTCTTTCTATAATTATACCTTTAATTCAAATGCAAACCATTTGAAACAATTTAAATTTAAATCTTTAATTTAAAAACTGAAATCTAAATTTTAAATCCAGATTTAAAAACTCAGTTTTGAATTCAATTTGAATTTTTAATTTTAAATACTTAATCCTTCCAATACAAATGCCAAAACACACAAGCAATCACACTTGAGAGTTTAAATTCAAATTTGAATTTGAAAACATAAATGGTCTCAAATTCTTAGACAAATCCAAATTTGAATTCATATTCAAATTTCAAACTAAACTCAGTTTAAATCCTACACCTGCAAATTTTAAACTTTATCTTAATACTTAAAACAGAAAACAGTCTTCTGTTTACTTTAAAACTTAAACTTTGAAATTTTGCAGAATTTTAAATTATTTTTAAAGAAACAGAATTCAAACTATTTGAATTCATACTTATTTGAATTCATATTCAAATTCAGGTTCTTAAAGCCTAAGTCCAAATTAAGCTTACATTTAAAACTTTCACTTTCAAAACTGTAAACAGTTTTCCTGTTTCTTTATATATATATTTTTTTTTTAACCAACTTAAATCTTCTGCATTTAAATTATTACAAAAGAATTTAAATAATTTGAATTCATTTTTAGATTCAAGTTTAATTTTAATATCCAGATTTATATTTAAACTTTATTCTTAAAATTTCTAAGAACAGAACAGATTCTGTTAAATAAAACCCTGAACATAGTTTACTCGAGCATGCTTCAAATTTACTTCGGGTCATTCCTTAACTAGCTTCGAGTTATTTGCCAAAAATCCCGAGATCAACCCGAGTCACAATTCCCTGCAACCCAGAAACTTACCCCAAACCTGAAACAGTCTATACCCCATACCATCTCAACCCTGTCAACACCAGTTTCTCCCAACTCCGACCACCATCATCGACCAAATTCCGGTGATAGCTTCTTCAACACACCACCTACCAATACCCAAAATGGCATTGAACTCGATGCATTCAAGAAGCCACAGCACCCAAACCTTTTTCTAATCCCAGTAAACCAGTGTTCTAACAGAACCTTCCAAATTTCAACCCTAAACTAAAATTCAACCCAATTAAATAATTTCCCACAATCTTAGATAGATATACCACCTTCAGAAATAAATACAATCAAACAAATTCATTCATCCTCTGTGTTTATCAATATGTATAATATTGTAAATTGAAAGTTGTTTCCTTGTTTTACAGTATTATAACTAGTAATCTTTTTGATTTAAAATTCATGCATTCATTCATTATTTCAAATTTATTTAACCTACATAAAGTGTTTTAACTTTATTCTATCAAGAACCAAACATATTTCATTCAGATGTTAATTCATAACACAGCCAAATCAGAAGAAAATCATCAAATGGGTATACAGTCAATACCCTGATGAACAAACATGCACCACATTCAAATTTAAATGCTCAACAGTTCATAAATCACAGGTAAACTATTCATAGCAATTTTATATAGGTTCATTTCTAATCTATAAGCATGCACAACCTTACTTAATTTTAAAATAAAAAGAGTTACTCACCTTATGTGCCAAAATGCAGAGCATATTTCAATGTCATGTTCCAGATTTGAAATGCAGGCACTTTGAATGCTTTTAAAAATGCAGACCCTTTCTTCAGATGCTTAGAAGTGTAAAGCTTCAACTTGATTTACCAGATTTTGAAGATCCATGAATGCATGTAGATTTGTATATGTTGAAGGATGCAGATCTTTATGCTTGCAAATGAAAGGCAGGGCTTCAAATGGTTGTGCAGGTTGTCAAACTGTTGCATGCAGGTCTTTGATTGAATTTGCAGATGCAAGAACATGCAGGGCTTTCTTGCATTTCCAGATTCAAATGCATGTTTGTATTTTGAAAAGAGGGATTTGTTTGTGTTTCAGATTTGAAATGCAGGTAGTAATTTTGGAAAGAGGAGTTTGCAGGTTTGTAATTTGGGATATGCAGATTTGTAATGCAGGTGTTTGCTTTCAAATTGATGCAAGTTTGAATATTGAAGAATGCAGATTTGGATTTTGGTTGTGAGAATGTAATTTGGTTTTTCTTGATTAAGGAATGAGAAAATGAATATGAATGAATAACAAAATGATATGAATGAAAAGCAAGTTAACAAGAATGTATTTTCAGAAAATGAAATAAAGAAAAAGAAAATAAATTTGACACTTGTCACTTTAAAATAAAGATAAGATTACATTTGTTAGCTTAAATCTTTAATGTACAAACACTTGTCTTTGTGAATTAAATTAATGTTTAATTAGAGTTAAATAAGTATTAAGCTTTGTCAATTAATTCTTATACATAATTATGAATTAAATAAATTTCTAAAGAACAAAGCAAGTATTACTATTATAAATAAAATGATATACAAGTAGTTTATTTGAAAAGAAACCTTTAAAACAAATTTATAAAAGAGCTTGTAACATATTTTAATATACAACTTGAATTAAAAATGAAATTTAAACTAATTAAAACATTTATCTCATATTTAAAATCATATAGTATTTTAATTAAATATTTTGAAAAGCTCAAATCAAAAATAAATCACCATTTCTATTTTCAAAACATATTAAAATTATACTATACTAATTTAACTAAAAACAAATTGTCTATTTAAAATATATACATAAATACGTATACATTATAAAATAGAAAACAATTTGTTAACTTATCAAAAATAATTTCACAAATTAAATTATTAAATAAAGAAGATTATTTAAATCAATATCAAATTTATTAACAAAAATATCAATTCAATATAAATTTTAAACCAGATTATTAAATTTATATTGTCCAAAATTCCGGGATATTACAATCCTTCCCCCTTAAAGGAATTTCGTCCCCGAAATTTAAAACAAAGGCAATTTAATAATCTATTTACAGATTTTATTTTAAAATACAGCATATGTTATCATATGCCAACAACCAAAGCAACCAATTCACACATTCATAACAAATCTAATTATCCAAAAGAATTTTGGATAAAACATTCACGAGTTTCCCCGGTATATATATATATATCGGGATACTCGTTCTATTGAATACAATCAATCAATACTACTATGCTATAGAGCTCCTAACAACAATTCTATACAGAATATCAGACTACAAACGAGTCTGACACAACAAACAAACCATCTTAAACTACTGGTTCTACAACCAGAAATATCAAACATGTACTCCCTCAGAGATACGTGAAACATACTGAATCCCAGTTATCCAAACTGGCAATTCAACTCTAGAAAACCAAACACTGAACTACCCACAACATAGAAGAAACAAAAACACTTCGGAGCTAGCTTCCCAAACTCGTAGCTCTCTGGATCAGAGAAAAACTTATCCAAAATCAAATCTCCAATTCCAGAATCCAAATTTCTCTGTCTCTTATCCATAAAAAAAAAATTCGGACGATCCTGGGCTTACCAACATCCAACCTAATCAGCTCAACTCTTGCTGATTCCAAAAGAAACAGACCGAAGCAAAACAATCCAATGATCTCTTCAAGATCACTCAAAAACCAAGAACAAACACTCTGCTTCTCATCAACAGAAGACAGAACAAACTTCTCCTTATCCGGAAAAGAAAACAGAAATGCCCAAACTGCTTCCGCTGCACAACTCTGATCCGAAACAGAAGAAAATGCTGACGAAGAGCACAAGCACAGACTAGATAACCCAGCACAGAAATATGGTTCCACAGATCATAAAGAAAAACTCAGATGTCTCTTCCAAACCTGAGTTGCTCACCAACTTCTATCTCAAGGAACCATCCATCTACTAACTGAACCACCTATACCAATCCTGGAAAGAAAACTCGATCTCCAGATGCAGACAAACTTTGACTTCCAGAAAACATCCAGACAATCTCCAACAAACACAAGAGAACATACTATCGCAAGTCACTTTTGCGATCAACTCAGCCTAAATCCAAAGAAACTGCTCTCTCTCAACCAAACAGAATAGCTTATGCTGACTTAGCCAACTTACCAGAGAAAAAGATCCACTCTGCTGCTTCTGAACTCCACTTAAAAAAAACTTCTCAGCCAAAGACTCCCAATTAACACAGAATACTCAGCTAAACTCAGCCACATCACCGTGCTGACTCACTTCTTATTCTTGTTCCAAAGAAAACATCTTCGGAAACATCCATAGTCACTGCATCTCATCACGCAGCTACTAATTCCTGAGATATCAAGATACCATCACTTGCTTGCTTCTGCTCAACCGACAGATCAAAACTCAATTCAACACTTCAAAGATGAACTCCGAACCTTTACGGGTTACCTTCAGAGATCGATGAAGTACTCATCAAAACAGAACCCACTCGAGACGGTATTAGATCTGCAGTCTCGACAAATACACTTCCAACCTCATCCATCAAACTCCAACCAATGGTAGTTGTGTTACACACACTTCTACCTCATCTACCTTTATGACTTATATTGGAAAAAAACCCGAACAGGTAATCCAACAAATAGGTAGAACCAATAAATATATATATATACATATAAAATTACAAATACGCTCTCTCAAGATAGACACCACTACAGAGCCTAGGTATTCACTCAACCTAACGCTCCCTAAAGAAAGACACACTTCAGAGCCTAGGTATTCGCTCAATCTACAGCTCTGATGCCAAGATGTCACGACCCGATTTCCACTCCCGGAAAATCGCGTCATGAATTAAGAAAGAAAGGGATAGAAGAAGAAAAGAAAGAAGAGAAGAAAGAAACAACACAAGAATCTCAACAGCGGAAACGAATAAATTATATTAATAACAAAGTATTACATAGTATACATCAAATATCAGAGTACACAGACATATACAACACATACTAGACAGTTATAATTACCTGTCTATTTATTACAACTCAATACAAACACAAGACTCAGAGATACCAAACACAGCGGAACTAAATAACTATACGCAGAAGCCTCCTGCTCCATATGCTCCTCCACAAATCGTCAAAGCTAATCCTGAATCCTAACCTGAATTCTCTTGACTACTCATAAAAATTTGAGTACCCAAGAGTTAAAGAAAAACAGAAATAACTCCGGGTCAGACATGGGTCTGGTGTGAGTAACAGGTTAAAGTTGCTTAACTTTGAAAAACCTTTGAAAGAAAAGGTATCACGTAAGACTTCCCACACATAAACATGGAAAAGTTTTTACCTTACGCTAACCAAAACATTTGATAGGAAATCTGATGATATTATAATAGTGTCTAGGGTTTTCAAGTAAATAAGAAATAGCCGAAATTGTTACATCTATTAAATTCCAGCTACTAGCCACAAAAGTGGGTAATACAATCAAAACCGTTGGCACTTATTGGATTTTGGATTCCATACAATGGCAGGGCTACTGGGGTACCGCCCGTCACAGTACGTGGCCTAGATCACCGTACCGAGGAGCCACCCTAACTCCCCTGCAACACAAAGCCGGACCCGTTCCTTACTGAACAGTTCCAAATAAGACAACCCCGACGGTTGTCATGATCAACCGTCCCACACAGCCGAAATATAAAGGGACCTCTAGACAGGGGTAAATCTTACTCTCAAGTGGGGGCTACCCACGAAGCTTTGCTGCACCTCCCCTGTTTTAGCCATTCCCGGTTGATGAGGCTTGAGGTTACGATTACCTTTATAGGACACATCACTTAGAATGCTCATCGTCCACCTGACGATGTTCTGAAAGCATTCAATCCATACAAGTTCGTTCCGGGTTCGAACGAAACCGAAGGCATTATCTCGTTACACTCGTATTGGAATCACCCTCAGAGTTAACGACAATAACCCTTGCACTCTGATTCACCATCTCGAATCTATAAGACCTATTCCGTCAAACTCATTACGGAATCACCCACAGAGTTATACTGACGTATAGCCCTTACACCTCGAGTCTTCACTTGCTCCACTTAGATTCACGACCTAACGTTAATTGGAATCGATGTGGTTTTCGGAATTCCAAATATGGAAACCCGATCCCGGTCTCATCGAAATCCAAAGCGTGTCTTATTAAGGCCAAGTTGTTTTAAGTTTAAAACAATTCAATTCATTATCTAAGCATACACAGATAGATAATTCACAACACCACAGATAATCAACATTATCATTATCAACAGATAATCATATCATAATCAGATAATTCATACTATCATCCAAAAGCAACCAATGCATCCATATCACATACACCATTCGTCTCACAACTGAGATTACAAACTATACCAAACAATCAATACCATTCATCAAACATAAGCAAATGATCTACTGATCTCACTTTCTATAATTAATTTAAAATGAATTAAATTAATTACTCAATCTCCAATTAATTTAAGATGAATTAAATTAATTACTTCATCATCAAAATCTGCTTAACTTAACCATCAATTGATTTCAAATCAATTTATAAATCATCTTAATATTTATTTCAATTAATCATTATTGATTAATCATCTCTAATTACAATAAGTAATTAGCATTTAATATTAATCACACAAGTTAATTATATTAAACCCTACATATATATTAATCACCCTTGATTAATAACCATTCAGTAATTAACTACATTAATTACTCAACCCATAATTAATTATTCTTAATTAATTATCTAAATTAATCCCCTTGATTAATTTCAAAGTAATTTAAATCCAAATTACTTCCATATCAAATATCTTTAATTACATCCTGTAATTATTAATTAATTACTTCCTTAAGTAATTACAAATTTATAATTACATAAAGTAATTATCAAACAATCCTCAATTGTTTAAATCAATTAAACTTAATTAATTAATCTAAACAAATCACATTAACCTTAATTACATTAAGTAATTAATTCACTAATTACTTTCATTAAGTAATTAAACCTAAACAATTGATTATTAATTAATTAATTAATCTAATTAATTATCAAAAATTAATCACATTAATTAACTGTTAAATAAATCTTAAGTTAATGACTTCATTAACATTTCATAATTACTTAATTAAGAAATTAACTTAAATTAATCATCATTAGTTATTAAGTAATTAATATTTAATTACTATTTAATTAACCTCTAATTATTAATTAACTAAGTGTTAATTAAAATCTTAATTAATCATTAATCACTTGATTAAATAAATCTTAATCATCAATTAAAATTTAGTTAACCATCCTTAATTATAGATTAATTAAACTAAATTAATTAATCTCAAATCAAATTAAAAATCATTAATTATTTAATTAAACATTCACATTATTTAATTAATTAAATAATTAATATTTATCTTAATTACCTTAATAATTAATGAATCAAATCATTAACTTTAATTTATCTTTAGATAAACATTCCTTATTTAAATTATGCATTTTAAAAAAACAAAATGTTTTTAAATTCACATTAAATTCAATTTAACATTTCTTTTAAACTTAAAGACTCAAACTTATTTAAAATAAGATTTTAAACAATACAACTTAATCTTATATGTTTACAAGAAACATATACTTTGTTAATAAGTTTAAAAAGAATTTAAATTTCAATTCAAATCAAATCCAAACAAATTTAAAAATTACTTTAACATTTGAAATTCAACTTTCAAACTTATTTTAGCTTTAACTCTTTAAACTCTTTCTATAATTATACCTTTAATTCAAATGCAAACCATTTGAAACAATTTAAATTTAAATCTTTAATTTAAAAACTGAAATCTAAATTTTAAATCCAGATTTAAAAACTCAGTTTTGAATTCAATTTGAATTTTTAATTTTAAATACTTAATCCTTCCAATACAAATGCCAAAACACACAAGCAATCACACTTGAGAGTTTAAATTCAAATTTGAATTTGAAAACATAAATGGTCTCAAATTCTTAGACAAATCCAAATTTGAATTCATATTCAAATTTCAAACTAAACTCAGTTTAAATCCTACACCTGCAAATTTTAAACTTTATCTTAATACTTAAAACAGAAAACAGTCTTCTGTTTACTTTAAAACTTAAACTTTGAAATTTTGCAGAATTTTAAATTATTTTTAAAGAAACAGAATTCAAACTATTTGAATTCATACTTATTTGAATTCATATTCAAATTCAGGTTCTTAAAGCCTAAGTCCAAATTAAGCTTACATTTAAAACTTTCACTTTCAAAACTGTAAACAGTTTTCCTGTTTCTTTATATATATATATTTTTTTTTTAACCAACTTAAATCTTCTGCATTTAAATTATTACAAAAGAATTTAAATAATTTGAATTCATTTTTAGATTCAAGTTTAATTTTAATATCCAGATTTATATTTAAACTTTATTCTTAAAATTTCTAAGAACAGAACAGATTCTGTTAAATAAAACCCTGAACATAGTTTACTCGAGCATGCTTCAAATTTACTTCGGGTCATTCCTTAACTAGCTTCGAGTTATTTGCCAAAAATCCCGAGATCAACCCGAGTCACAATTCCCTGCAACCCAGAAACTTACCCCAAACCTGAAACAGTCTATACCCCATACCATCTCAACCCTGTCAACACCAGTTTCTCCCAACTCCGACCACCATCATCGACCAAATTCCGGTGATAGCTTCTTCAACACACCACCTACCAATACCCAAAATGGCATTGAACTCGATGCATTCAAGAAGCCACAGCACCCAAACCTTTTTCTAATCCCAGTAAACCAGTGTTCTAACAGAACCTTCCAAATTTCAACCCTAAACTAAAATTCAACCCAATTAAATAATTTCCCACAATCTTAGATAGATATACCACCTTCAGAAATAAATACAATCAAACAAATTCATTCATCCTCTGTGTTTATCAATATGTATAATATTGTAAATTGAAAGTTGTTTCCTTGTTTTACAGTATTATAACTAGTAATCTTTTTGATTTAAAATTCATGCATTCATTCATTATTTCAAATTTATTTAACCTACATAAAGTGTTTTAACTTTATTCTATCAAGAACCAAACATATTTCATTCAGATGTTAATTCATAACACAGCCAAATCAGAAGAAAATCATCAAATGGGTATACAGTCAATACCCTGATGAACAAACATGCACCACATTCAAATTTAAATGCTCAACAGTTCATAAATCACAGGTAAACTATTCATAGCAATTTTATATAGGTTCATTTCTAATCTATAAGCATGCACAACCTTACTTAATTTTAAAATAAAAAGAGTTACTCACCTTATGTGCCAAAATGCAGAGCATATTTCAATGTCATGTTCCAGATTTGAAATGCAGGCACTTTGAATGCTTTTAAAAATGCAGACCCTTTCTTCAGATGCTTAGAAGTGTAAAGCTTCAACTTGATTTACCAGATTTTGAAGATCCATGAATGCATGTAGATTTGTATATGTTGAAGGATGCAGATCTTTATGCTTGCAAATGAAAGGCAGGGCTTCAAATGGTTGTGCAGGTTGTCAAACTGTTGCATGCAGGTCTTTGATTGAATTTGCAGATGCAAGAACATGCAGGGCTTTCTTGCATTTCCAGATTCAAATGCATGTTTGTATTTTGAAAAGAGGGATTTGTTTGTGTTTCAGATTTGAAATGCAGGTAGTAATTTTGGAAAGAGGAGTTTGCAGGTTTGTAATTTGGGATATGCAGATTTGTAATGCAGGTGTTTGCTTTCAAATTGATGCAAGTTTGAATATTGAAGAATGCAGATTTGGATTTTGGTTGTGAGAATGTAATTTGGTTTTTCTTGATTAAGGAATGAGAAAATGAATATGAATGAATAACAAAATGATATGAATGAAAAGCAAGTTAACAAGAATGTATTTTCAGAAAATGAAATAAAGAAAAAGAAAATAAATTTGACACTTGTCACTTTAAAATAAAGATAAGATTACATTTGTTAGCTTAAATCTTTAATGTACAAACACTTGTCTTTGTGAATTAAATTAATGTTTAATTAGAGTTAAATAAGTATTAAGCTTTGTCAATTAATTCTTATACATAATTATGAATTAAATAAATTTCTAAAGAACAAAGCAAGTATTACTATTATAAATAAAATGATATACAAGTAGTTTATTTGAAAAGAAACCTTTAAAACAAATTTATAAAAGAGCTTGTAACATATTTTAATATACAACTTGAATTAAAAATGAAATTTAAACTAATTAAAACATTTATCTCATATTTAAAATCATATAGTATTTTAATTAAATATTTTGAAAAGCTCAAATCAAAAATAAATCACCATTTCTATTTTCAAAACATATTAAAATTATACTATACTAATTTAACTAAAAACAAATTGTCTATTTAAAATATATACATAAATACGTATACATTATAAAATAGAAAACAATTTGTTAACTTATCAAAAATAATTTCACAAATTAAATTATTAAATAAAGAAGATTATTTAAATCAATATCAAATTTATTAACAAAAATATCAATTCAATATAAATTTTAAACCAGATTATTAAATTTATATTGTCCAAAATTCCGGGATATTACAAAAAAAGTGATTTCTTCGAACGACAAAGCGTAGAAACTTATACGAAGGGAGTTGTACTCTACAAAAATTTTCTTTAAAGAATAAAATAATTATTCTTTAGCAAATAAGAGTGCAAGTCCCCTCGAAGTATAAAATATTGCAGCAAGCTTAAGGTATGGGGGCAACATGGTATAATAGTATAGCTGCATCAGTAAAGTAATACTCAAACAACATACCATAAGCCCGCTGCAATATCATATAAATAAACTTGTGCAAAAATGAATAATAAATGCATTCTCAAATTCAAACAGAAGTCTGTACAAACAAAGGATCATTTTATTCAATTGAAATGCAGGTACATGTTTCAAAATAAAGAAAAGCGGGGGCCGGTACCCGCACAATTCTCGACCAGTACATACAAAAGGCAAAAAGCTAAAATCTTCACTTCTTTTTACTACCTTTGGACCCTTTTCCCGGTCGAATGATTAGCTTTTCAGGTCGGTCAGTTGGCACAAGGGAAGAAGGAGGGGTAGGCGCAGCTGGTCCAACTTCTGGCTCCTCTTCGGTAACAGTGATTATCTTCCCCCTCCTCTTTGACGTTCCGTGCTTTTTCCTCCTCTTTGAGGAAGACTCGCTTCCTGGAGTGACAAGTTTAGACAAAGTTATGTCATCAGAAGGAGTCCGCTCCGGAGATATCTCACCTCCCTCAAGTCCCTCGTCTCTATGCTCTTGCGAAGCGATGGGATCGTCTAAACCATGAAGGGCCTCTATTTGTTCCTCTTGCGACCCGGGCTGTGAAGCAGGAGGAGGAGCCACCTGGAGAGACGGAGGAGGGATAACCGGAGGAGGAGAAATCTGAGCGGTGCTTGATACTTTCTCTACAGAAGAAAAGAGGTTAAAGTCAGTAAAGAGAGGTGATGAAGGCTCATCAAGGTTGAGAAAATAGTCAAGGAGCTCATTAAACCCATGTGAAATAAATGAGCAATCCACTTGAGCGAAATTTACAGTGGAATTACCTGCAGAAGTTGTCTTTATTACGTCAATTTCATAGTCCGGAGCTTCAGCACTCTCTTGCGATTCATCTGTGGCTTGAGAAATTTTGGCCCCGGTATCAGTTTGAACAGGGATCGGTACATAAGAGCTAGAGCCAATAATGCCAGCATCGGCCGAAGTTGAAGGAGGGACAGGAGCAGTCAAATTTGTTTCTTTTTCTTGATGCTCTTCCCCTACTATTTCAACCCGCGATCTGGCAAGTTGCTCCTTCCCTCTGGCAAGGGTTGCGCGAGCCTCAAAGTCTAAGTAGTGCACCTCCAACTCCTCTTCAGTGTATCCGGCCCCTTTAAACATATCTAGTGCGGCCTCCCACACTTCGGCCAGGGTAATCTCATACTTGGGGCCCAGGAATGCAAGACTACCACGCCCTAATATACAATGCAAGTAGAAATCAAATAGTGTCGAGCCAATATCAGCTTTGGTAGCTTCATGGGCCTCTTCAGCTGCAATTCTACCCGCAACAGCCTCATCCCGCTCTCTCTCGACTTTGGATAACTGGGCTTTCAATTTTTCAATCTCTGCAGCCTGAAGGCCAGTTTGTCCTCGTAACTGAGTAATATCAGTACGGTTGCCCTCTATAATCTGCTCCAACCCATCAGCCTTGGCCTCAGCATCCCTTTGCGCGGCATGAGCATCCCGCACCTGTTGAAGAAGCACACTCTCCCATTGAGAATAAGAAGTGGAAGAAGTAGCAAGCTCCTCTTTAAGTTTCCCAACTTCTGCCTCAAGTTTCTCATTATAATCGGCAATACTCCTCATTTCTGCATCATGATGTTTAAGGATCTTTTGCCATTCAGTTTTGTCGTTCTCCATGGTAAGCATAGCTTCGAGATTGGCCCTATTCACCCTTTGGAGCTCATCAATGAGTTTCTGCCAAGATGACATCCTTCAATATCGGTTCTGACTGCATCAAGGTTCCGTAACATAGCACTTTTATCTATGGGAACCAGATCGAGGTCAAAGCGAACTCCTTTTAAACACCAATTAGGAAATCGGCTTTGAAGAGTGGCTGGACCTGGTCCAACTTGGTAAGATGGCCTATTGATGATTGCTTGGATATCAGTAGGGGAAGGGGCAGGAGATTGAGAAGAAGTAGGAGCAGTAATCTTCTCTGAAGGCGCAGGCATTGGCTCCTCAATAACTTTGGCCCGTTTGCTCGAGTCATCAGTTGTGTGACTCTTCCCTCTATCATCATGAGATTTGCGTTTAAGGGAGTCACTCTCTCTGTGGGAGGAATCATGTCGATTATCTGGTCTTCCAAAGCGTTCTTCATAATCACGTCTTTCCCGAGCCTTCCGGGCAGCCCTTTCTTCATCAGTCTCTCTATGAACAGGAGGATAGGATTGATAGCCATACTGGCTGCGTTTCCCATATCGCTGAAAGTCATTATAGTACGAGCTGGCTCGCCTCATTGAAGAACCTAAAATAAAAAAAAGAGGAAACAAAACTTGAGAATTTTTCAAATATCAAAAAAAAAAAAGAGCATAAAAGTGCCAGGAATTCTAAGTGTGTGTGATGTGCAAACTACGCGCATCAATCTACGAACCACTCTTTAATTAGGGAGTAGTTGTGGGTGTAATAGTTAGCGTCAACTCTTGAGTCGACGGCGACTGTTGCAAAATAGAAGTAGCTTCAACTACTGAAGAAGAAATCCCGGCAGTGATAGGATCGTCTTTAAAGATCTCTTGTGAAGTAGCAAAGAGGTCGCTCAGTCCTTCGAAAGTATCGTCCCTGCTCTGCTTAACAGGACTGGATTTCTCAGCTTTTTCACCAGGTTCTTGTGAATGATGGGAAGATCCCTGAGGCTCTTCTTCCTCGATAACCGGGGCAAGTTTGTCAGATGGCCCCACAGCATCAACAGAAGTGGAACACTTCACTAGCGAAGCCTCAGGAGCAGGTCCTTTTGATATGGATGTGCTAGTAGAAACTGAGGCATCCAACGCTCTAGCTGGGGAGTCTGGGATTTCATGAGGACGTGTAGAACGAGAAGTATGCAAAAGTCCGTACTGATGCAAAAATTCATCTTTCAACAGAAATTGAATATCTCTCTCCTCAACCGGCACGGCCTTAAGCCTCTCAAAAGTCGACTTGTGACTGGGATTCCTAGAGGGAGGAGGCAGCGCTGAAAATAAAAAGAAGCAGAGTTAACACTTAGCAGGTCAGTCTCACAAAGGCCAGATAACAAACGAAGTAAGGATGGATGATCTTACTTCCTTCCCTCCACACAGCATAAAACCCCGGGGGGCAACGAACGAAGAAGAACTGGGTTAGAAACCCATGAGCAGTGTCAGGAAGGCCAACAATTAATTTGCGGTTTCGGGCGCTTCTCACAACAGTAATAGAAGGATGATCTTTGGTCCGGGTAAAGGAGCATAAGTAACAAATTTCATCAAAGCTCGGAAGTCGATAAAGTGTTCTCCTAAATAGCACACACAACCCCATTAGAATGGCGTAGCCGTTGGGGTGTAGCTGGGATGGAGCAATGGCCAATTGATGAAGAAGTTGTTGGAAAAAGTCATTGAAAGGAGGAACGCCCCCACTTAGGCACATTTGTCGGTTAACTGTCACAAAGCCAGAAGGTGCTATGTCAGCAGTGTTACTTCTCTCAGGAAGAATGGCATCTAATTCAGCAATGCCAAACTGAGCACACAACTGGCGAAAAACTTTGTATGATAGTGTGGTAGGGACTCTTTCGGGAGGATTAACTAGTGGAGCCGGAAGAACAGTTGCCTCTCCAGTCTGAACTGTTGCATCTTCTTCCTGAGAAGTCATTCTACACAAGCAACTGGATATTCAAATATGAAGGTGCACGTTTCCTAAAAGTGTGAAGTGTCGTGCAAAACTGATAAAAATAACAAGTAAATATAACTGGAATTAAACTGGTCGACGATTGATCGACTACGGTAATTTCAGAACTTGTTAATTTAAAGTTCAAGCATAATATTAGTGCAGGCTGGTCAGTTTCAATTGACTATTTCAGTGTTGCTTTAATATTCTACTTGAAATCGATAGCACTTCGTTCACACAATTTATTTAAGTTAATTATCTGTTATTAACTAATCTGTCATTTGATGTGGGCGGTCAATGGCAGTATATTCGTCCCAATTTTCTGTAAATGTCATATTAAACAGATTGTTAACCTACAAGTCAAAGTAATCTGTAAAAGAATGCAGCAGAGTTCAACAGTTTGAAATTCAAGCAGCAGTTCAAAGTTCAAGCAGAGTTTAGGAGTGCAAGTGCTAAGTCGTAGACGACTCAAGTGCTAAGTCGTAGACGACTCAAGTGCTAGGTCGTAGACGACTCAAGAGCTAAATTATACACAACTCGAATGCTAACTCGGCAGCGACTTAAGTGCTAACTCGCCAACAACTCAAGAGTTTTTCCTACGGGTCAAGACAAATCATCGGTTCTCTGGCTAGCTCGTCCACGACCTAAGGATTGGGGGGCAAGCTAGGATGAGTCGATTTAATTTTGGGTCGTTGGTGTTTTGAGCCGGCAGCGCTCTGAATCGTGAGTCGTGGTGAAAAGAAAAAACTCTAGTTCTAAGCAGCAAGAAGATCTCCAAGTCCTATCTCCAAATCCTAACCCATAACCCGTTAACCCAATGGCATCTCCAAAAATAACAACTTTAATCCTATCACGATACAGAGTCGCCTCGAATGACGAATCGCCACAAGACAAATCAGGCAAGACCAAATTCATCGGCGATCAATCCAACCAAACTCGTAAAGCTCGAAGGAACGAACCGGAAGTGGAAAATTAAACGAATGAGCCAGTGATGATCGACAATCGGAAGGAAAGTAGGATTGCTTACGTAGTGTGATGCCCAAAAAAATTGAAGGTGGATTGAGTTGAAATCGTCTTGGGAAGCTCGGAGAAGTGTTAATGGCAGATGCGATTTAGGAGATTGGTATGAGAAGAAGAAGATAAAAGTGACGATTCATGCCTTTTATACTAAGGTAGTAGGACATGAGTCGGCACATGCGGGTTAAGATAAGTCGAAGCACGCGACCTACGACTTAGGCGCGTGCTTCGAGGGGCAAATGTTAACCCCGCTGAAACTTGAACCGACTCATTTACTCAACTAATCCCGACTCATCCATGTAGAGGGAAGGACGACTCATCAAGACCCCGGCTCAACAACCTCACGACTCTGCAAGTCCTTGAGTTAACAGGCCACGACTTAAGGTGCTTAACGGTTCAGGAAGGATCTACGACTCAACGACCCAAGGAGAGATTGTACGACTTAAGGAACCTTACGAGTTAAGGAACCTTACGAGTTAAGGAACCTTACGACTTAAGGAATCTTACGGGTTAAGGAAGGCTTGCGAGTTAAGACATTAACGACCTGAGGAATGTCACGACTTATGGAAGTCTGCGACTTAAGAGGTATGCGACATAAAGGTGATACGACCTAAGACTTCAGAGACAAGTTCAATACCGTGCTATAATGAGATAACTCGTTGACGACATACGACTTATGATGAGTCGTGTACGACTCATACTAACATCAAGGAAGGTTGCACTGGTTAACTCGTGAACGGCTCAGGACTTGTGTTATTCATTTAAATGGGAGCCTAGCTTTGGACCAAGCGGTGAGCTAACAAAGTAGGTCGGCCGCGACCTACTATGAGTCGTGAACGGGTTATGGCTCATCATGAGTCGTGTACGAGTCATGACCTAATTTCGAGAAATGCCTATAAATACGACCCTAGCTCCAACTAGGAAGGGACCTTTTTGGGCTCACTCTCTTCAAGCGCCGATACTCTGCTGCATTCCGAACCAATCTAACACTTGAAGCTCTCAAAACACTAAGAACGCTACAAACAACTTCAAGGAGAGATCACATGCATCCAACATGGATTCGAAAACTCTCATCTTCATCGAAGTTTAGGCTACTTGTTCTAAGTCTCTTGTAATTCAAAGTATATTGTACTTGGGAAGAATTGTATCAGCTTGTAACGAGATCATTAATAAAAGTACTTAAAGTGGACGTAGGCTATACCCTTAAGCCGAACCACTATAAAATTGTTGTTGTTTACTGCTTTTCTGCTATTATCTGCTTGTAATCTGTTCCCGAGCTATCGGGTGGTGCTTTCTCAACTATAACTCATACACCGGGGTGTTAGCGTTCGAATTTTTAGCGTTAACAGCAAGCAACCAATTAGGGTAAGGTAATCCCTGTATAGATGTCCCTTTTTTCGGCTGTGTGGGCGGTTCCAGATACCAACCATGGGGTGATCTTATTAGGCTATTCAGTAAAGGGTAGTCCGATCTAGTGTTGCAGAGGATCAGGGTGGATCCTCGGTATGCTGATCTAGACCATGTACCGTGACAGGTGGTACCCCCATACCTAGTCATTAGTTAGAAATCCATTCTCCCTACGTTCCTATACGATTTTGATTGTAGAGCCTAGTAATTGCTGGAATTTAATGAATGTAAAAATTTCGGCTATTTGAATAAGTATTTGTACTTATACACTATTATAATATCAGAGCATTTTATAAGATATGTTTTGGTTGTCGTAAGGTGAAAACCCAACATGTTTATTTTTGGCTTGGCCTTACGAGATACCTTTGATTTCAAAGGATTTTAAAACTTTAATAATTAAACTGAGTGTATTTTTCTTACGTTGGTTTTTTAGACTAACTTAGATGTTATTTTATTATAATGCTAGGGTCAGACCGAGTATTATAAATACATGATGGGATGTTATGGAGCTCATGAGATGAGCTGGATGGTGAGACGTATCTCACGTACTTGAAGTATATTCCGCATTGTAGTATAAGCTGTATAGTCAGCATTTGTGACAAGTTAATATAACTGTCGAGTAATTGTTTTTATCGTGATGTACTCTGATGACGTAATATATAAACAGATATAGTTTCTTTTTGTGTAAAGATCAGTTGTTATCTATTATATTTTGTTCCGCTGCGTTTGTGAGATTCTGCTATTGTTTTAGTTCCTTCTTTCTTCTATCTTCTATCTTCTTTCTTTCCCCTCTGCAATTTGTCTTTTCCAGCACTTGATCGTCAGTATATTATACAGTGGCGTATTTGTGTCGATTTTCGAGAGTCGAGAAGGGCGGGTCATCACAGTTTCAGCCCACTAACTCATCTAATATCCTAATTCCTCCTCTTTACTCCTATCCATTCATTCTATTATTTCCTAACTCTCAAGCGATAGTAAAAATGGGGGAAAGAAGAGGAGATTAGAAATTCCTAAGCCCTAGTATCATTAGGAAATTCAAGTTCCTCATCTTCTCCATTTCAGTCTCTCTTCAATTTTCAAAAATTCCTAAACCCTAACTTAGGAAATATTTGCTTATAAGCTAGATTCGAGCTTCTTGCGTTGATGTGAACGGTGGTTGATTTTTCCTTTGTTTTAAAGCTTCTCATTCGTCTTTTTTGAGTTTAAAGATGAGTTTTTGAACTCACATCTACGTTTATAGCTTTAATTGTTGTTAGGTATGAATTCCTAACATCTATTCATGTTCATTTGCTTTTGATTTGAATTAATTCGGTAAATTTTCCAATTTTGATGTTTTGAAGTCTAAATCTTTAAAGATCCTTTATGGGATATTTAGACATGCTATTTGGGGTGCATCGAAGAGCCTATAAGGTTGGGTTGTCACTTTTCATAAATCCCTGGTTATATTTCCTGTAGAAATAATTATAAAAGCGCAGAAAATTAACTGGTAGAGACAAATTCTAGACGTTTGATTTTATGGTTCAGACGTTTTATTAGCACACAGACGCCTGGATTGAGTTCAGATGTCTAGGAGGTTTTCTGAATTATTTCCAAAACCCAAATCCAGACGTCTGGTTGAACCTCCAGACGTCTGGAACTGTTCAGTTTTGCTTTTTGCTTTTTTGAGTGAATTTCCAATGTTTATCGATTTTTGTTGATCCGATTAGTTATTACTTTTATCGACTTTGATGACTTCTTTTTTTGGATTTTTTGGAATATCCATTTTGAGGGATTTGGTATCGATTTCTTTGGATTTGATTCACGTCTTCGAATGTAAATTTTTGGTGATCGATTGTCTTGTTTTTTATGATTTGTCACTTTAAAATACAAAGGTTTAGTAAATATTCAAACTCTTTCACAAAAATGATTTCAACATTACTTTTAATATAGAACCCGTTTTAAAATCTTTTTTCTAATCTAAGTATGTACAAGCCTTTATCTCATTCGTATGAGAAATCTAATTAAACGAATTAGCAAAACAAGTGGTATGAAACACTTACGTTTACTTTGTCGGTTAATTCTTAGACTTGTTCGACTGAACTCTTCTGACAATTTTCGAGTAGAAATCTACAATTTGTTCGTAAATATTTAAGTTAAGACAGTGGTTACGGGACATGAAGCTAAACTCATTTATTTACTAGCTTAGTGTAATTTCAAACTGCTTACTGATCATCATTGAACGTTTTATGGTTTAGACTAGCGATATGAGATGTCTCTTTGCCCATGTGGGGTACTGTACCTCGTTTTATTATGCTTCGTCTCATTTCTTTTATGCTCTAGCGACCCATAGTCTTTGGACCATTCGTGGACAATCGGCTCGATAAGTCGAAGCATGGGGCGTATCTGTGACTAACCGGAATTTTCGAGCTTTTGAAATTGGAATATTTAATTGATTTTAAATGTTTAAAGGTATAATTTTAACTCGAATTCAAATACTACAATTTATTTGATAGTTAAATTATCGAATTAAATAACTTGAAGTGAAATAAAATATGAAATCTAATGTTTTAAGCCTGGTAAAATAATTTGAAGGCTTGTAGATTTTTTTTTATATTGATAACACAGAAAATCTTAATAATAATATATATATACACACATTGTTGACTGTTTGATGGATGCTCCTTCTCAGGTACGCCATTTGTTTCTCCATTCATATACGCAACCTATCACTTTTTAATTTACGCCTTCCCCACTTACTTCAGTTCTAATCGAAAACAAAATCAAGATAGTTCTTATAAGAAAAATGGCCGAAGCCTGAAGAGAAAACAAAAAAAAACATCACAAAACAACGGCCGATACACGAAATCGATATCAAGTTCAATTATGGCCAAATCTTTTCTCCTTTCCAAAAACCCCAATTCAGTTCGATTCGAAAAAAAAGAAGATCTTCTAATACAAATCGCGATCGACCTGGATGCCTTGGCTTGTCAACGTGAGCAAGAAGAGGTCGCGAACGAGAATCTGAGTCGCGTTCAGATCTAGGTGGAGCGCCGCGCGTATACTGATTAGGGCAGAGACCGGCGTGCAAGGAGGAGTGGTGGTGGTGCAGCGCGATTCGTTTTGGTTAGGGTGGCCGACGATGGCTGCTGCGGTGAGGAAGTGGGTGAGCGCACGTGGTTTGGGTAGGCGCAGGAAACGACGATGCAAGTGGCGGCTCGTGGTGAAGTCGAGTCAATGAGGTATCGATATGTTGTTTTATTTAATTATAATTAATACATATGAATATAGCAGTAAGTAAAATTTAGTTATTGTTTCCAGAAAAGAAAATGACTCACAGTAAGGTATAAACTTAAATTTATATACTATAAATTTGAGAATTTGTTAACTAATAGGAATAAAAGAAATTTTGGAAATGATTTTACAGAAAACAGAAGTTATAAACTGAAGAATATATTTAATTTAAAATGGCATTGATTATTTTTGTAACCGGTTGAAATTATAATATAAAGTAAATATACCTATTAATATTCCATTTGCATATGGAGATGACTTATTTGTTTAATTGGATTTAAATAGTTTTAATCACTAAGGGTAATTTATTTAAACGGAAATTAGTTGGATTTAAATTTCTGGTTAACTAAATTTATTTAAAATAAATATTTACAGTTCGATTTATTCAAATAATTAATAGACCGTATAATATTTATATACAAGGTCAGAAAACCGTGAATCCAAGGCAAAGTTGAAGTGGACTGTAAACGGAAACAAGGTGAGTTAATCTCACACAGTTAATTTAAAGTTTAAATTTAAATAATTTAACTTAAATAATTGTTTGAATGGTTGAAATTTGATTGATGTGGTATGGTATGGAATATTCTGGAATCAATATATTATTGTGCTAACTTCTATGGATGCAGGAAAACAGGTTGGAGGGATCCAACTGGATCCCTCAACATTTATTTAAATTTATTTAATATTCTCTGCTGTGAATATTGATATTCTATGATGAGTTGTATTGGAATAGAGAATGTTATGGTTTGATTGGATATTTGGGTATAATGAATTACCAAAATATATGAATTGGATTGTTGAAAAGAAATTGAAAGGAAGTAAATTTGTAAGCGAAATAATTATAGAAAGTTTGAATAAATTAAGAATGAATTGAAAAGAAATAGAAGTAATATGAAAATGATAGTAAATAACTTCGAGTATGAAGAGAAATAGCATTTTGAATAGAATGAAATTGATGAATTGTAAACTTAAGTTATATCAATTAAAGAAATAATGAATTATATAAAATCCAAAGTTTAAATTTATTTAAAAGAATAAAGAAGTAAGTTAGAAATCTAAAAAAATTGGAATTTTTAGTTAAAGTATTTTTAAAATCATAATCAAGAAATGAAATCTGAAATTAATAGATTCTGAATTAAAAGGGTATAAATTGGAAACTAATTTGGGAAATTGATTTAAGTGATTGAAGTTGGAATTTTTTTCTCTGGATAACCAAGTACATTTTGAAAGTAAACTTTTAAATAAATTTAAAGGTTTTAAAGTTGTTGTAAAAAGCAAGTTTTAGAAAATTTATTATTTCTAATATTTAAATTCAAAAGTAAGTATGTTCTCAAATCTATTATAGTAGTAATTACTTAAAAAGTGACCTAGTATTTGTTTTCAAAAGTGAAAATCTAGTTTTATATTCTATTAAGTAACTTTATTTTCAAATACTCATATAGTATATATTTTTACAAAGTATTGAAGTAATTTAACTTAAATGTTTAAAAGTATATTGTATATTTTCATAGTAAAGTGTTTTAAATTATTTCGAAAATCTAGTTTTGTGCTTGATGATTTCAGAGGAGATAAAAATATTTGGGGAAGTTGAATTCGAAAAGAAAGACGGTTTTGAAACTGTTTCAAAGAATTGAAAAAAAAAATATCTTGTGTAGATATTCTTGAGATAAATAAATAATTTGGGAAATTATTTATTGTTTGATGGATGTTTGTGAATATAAATTGATAGTTAAATAACCGACTATCAATATTGGACAAATGCGTTGATCGTTTCGAAGAGACCGAGATCGAGATTTATTTCTCGAAAACCACTTCGATCCGGTTTGTACGTTTCGGGTAAACGATTGTGGATTCGAAGATGGAGCAGTGAAGTGCAAGGGCTAGTCGCTACTAATCCTGAGGATATTTCCAAAATGGATGTAGTAGGAATAGTGCCTTCGGTTCCGTTCGAACCCGGGACGGACTTGTATGGTTGAATGCTTGCGAAACATCGTCAGGTGGACGATGGGCATTCTAAGGAATATGTTCTATAAAGGTAACGCTTAGCCTCAAGCCTCATCAAATGGGAATGACTGAAAATCAGGGGTTATGCAGCAAGGCTAGGTGGGTAGCACCTAAGCAGGGTGAGGTCATTCCAGTCTAGATGTCCCTTTTATTTTCGGCTTAGTGGTGCGGTTGCTGATCCCAACTGCGGGGTGATCTCACTCGGGACTGTCCAGTAAGGGATGGTTCCGGCCTTGTGTTGCAGGGGATGAAGGGAGTAATCCTCGGTACGGTGATCTAGGCCCCGTACTGTGACAGGTGGTACCCCAGTGCCTAGTCATTAATGGAAATCCATTCTCCCTACGAGCCTTGTACGAGTGTTTGTATTACCCACTCTGTGGCTAATAACTGGAATTTAATAATGTAACAATTTCGTCTATTTTATAAGTATTTGTATATAGACCCTATTATAATATCAGAGGATTTCTATAAAAATTGTTTTAGCTATCGTAAGGTAAAAACCCGACATGTTTATTTGTGGCATGGTCTTACGAGATGCTTTTGTTTTTCAAAGGATTTTTGAAACTTTAATAATCAATTGGGTGTGATTTTCTCACGTTGGTATTCCAGACTGACTCGGGTATTATTTAACTGTAATGCTCGGGTCAGACCGAGTATTATAGAATACAGGATATGATGCTGTGGAGCTCAGGAGACGAGCTGGTTGGCGACACGTACTCTCGTACTTGTTATATATATATATATTCCGCTGTTTGAGTTGTTGTGTATCCATTTGTATGTTATTGATGTGAGCTGTGATTGATGTACTCTAATGATGTAATATATGTAAACAGATATATTTGATTTTGAGTAAAAATTATTTATTATCTATTATATTTTATTCTGCTGCGATGGTTAGATTCTGATGTTGTTTTCTATTTTCTTCTTCTACCTCATCTTCTTTAACCCAAATGGTTCGTATTTCTGTGCAACTTGAGTCGATTTAGGTAGAATAGTATTGATTCAAGGGGTAGGGATTTGCGGGCTGTTACACTTGCCTGTAACGACCCGCAATTTTCCAACCCGAAAATTCCAGATAGTTAAGAAAAAGAAGAAAAAGATAGAAGAAGAAGATCAGAAACAATAACACCTCACATTCGCGGCGGATAAAATATAATAATAAATAATAACAGTTGACAAAAAAATATTATATCTGTCGGTTACATTTAATATACGTCAGAGTTGCACATAATATACAGTCACTGAATATTTACAATTATCATGACTCTGATTAACAATAATATAAATACAGCGGAAATACTCTATACGATCTCGCCCTCCAGCTCGCCTTCTGAGCTCCAAAACGTATCTACCTGAAAATCGGTAATACTCGATCTGACCCGAGCATTACACCAAAGTAACACCCAGGTCCGGCTGGAAACCAGCATGAGTAAACCCAACTAACATGAATACCAAATCAATCAACACATAGAACCCGGGGCAACTCAAATCAATTTACAAAGTCACAGAATGATATCGACCAGACTTATTTCCAAATAAGTTTTCTAAATGTCAAAATTTTTGATTTCATAATCCGATTTAAATCCTTTCATTCAAACTTATCAATTCCTTATTCCAACTTATACGAAATTTGAAGTGGTTTCGGGTATCTCCCAATACCCGAACTCGGCCCCTTCGAGTCATATGTCATCCCAACCCCAGTTATCCAATGAGATACACAACATTTCATATTAACTCGTTCAAAGCATCCAATACTATTCAACCATTCATCAGCAAAGCTTAATCACATAATCATTTGATTTAGTTAATCCTGATTGAATTACTAACCTCTACCACTTAGATTTCTTCATTCAACATTACTTCGTTTCGAATTCAATTAATCAACCATTCCTTCATTTTTCATCTTAATTAATCACCCGGATTAATTATCCTTCCAGTCTTCCATTCAAGTAAGTAACTTAAATTAATTCCACGATATTAATTCTTCTTACCAAAATCATCAAGTAATCTTAAATTACTTCTTAAATTAATTAACTATTTAAAGTTTCATTAACCCTTAATTACTTTCGTTAATTAATCTCTCATAAGTCACTTATTTATTAATTGATAAGTCTTAATTAATCAAATCTTTAATTACCTCATCATTCATTTTTTTTATATATTGAGGATTACCAATTATATTTTAATTTATCCCAAATTTAATTACCTAAATTAAACCACAATATTAATCATTTTCGATTAATTCCAAATGATAATTAATTATACTTTTATTTTCTTCATTTAGTAATCAATTAATCCTTAATTAACCATCTTAATTTATTCTTTGATTAATTTCACAAAGTAAATTTATTTATTTAATTACATTAAGTAATTATCTATTAAACCATTCATTGATTATTCTAAATTAATTCAACTAAATTAACTTAACCAAAGTGAATTCAAACCTTTACTTACTAATTAATCAACTCGATTTATTTATTAATTTAATTAATAAATCATCCATTTCAATCACCCTAATGATTTTGATGAGCCACCAATCATTAAACTTTTAATTATACTTTAAGTTCAAACAATTTAAAACCCAATACTTCGAGTCAAACTACAGTTAACTAAAGAACCAATCAAAACCAAGATCGCATCAACAGTAGTGCACATCAAATCAACTCAACCAATCATCCAATTATTTAGCTTGAACCATTTAAATTTAAATGGAAATCCAACAGGATGAGATTTACTGACCTTTGCTTTTATTTGCAATCCACTCTAATCCACTTTCAATTCAGCTTGTTTCTCTATTTTAGACCTTGTATAACATTACGTGATTTATTAATATTTCAACTAATTGAAAAATCAATTATCATTTATTCTAAACATTTAAAGTTCCTTTCTAAACCTATATACAAATATATAACTGCTTTAAACCCTCTTTTCTGTCTTTTCTTTTATACCATACACATCCCATCTGTATTAACTTTAGACTTGACAGAAAATAAAATCATATACCTCTCTGCTCTTTACGCGTGTGACTTCACCCCAGAGTCGAATGACGAACTCATCCCTCTGCAGACAATGCTAACACTCGAAGGCTCCCCTTCCGGACCCCTTCACGAGCTCCCTACGATCGCCACCACTGCCGCGAGTTCCTATCGGCTCCCTCATGCCGCGAACCCCCTCGTTGCCACCCGGTCGCTGCTCGAGACCCCACGACTTCGAAACCCCCAAAAGACAAATCCCGATCCCTAATCACCTGGGCGCGTCTCCTCATCTTCGATTTAGGTTAGAGCATGAGAGTAGAAATCGCGATTTGAACGAGACGAACAGATTAGAAAACAAAATGGCACGGCCATTTTTTTATTTCAATTTTTTTTCTTTTTTATGTATTCGATTTCGTGCCTGAAGAATATAGAGAAGGGAACGAGATAATATAATCATTTGGGAAAGCTTACCGCGTACGATTGTTTATATAATTAAATATTTAAAATATCTCGCGTCGCATCGTGAAATTTCGAACCCCGAATCAGACATGCCGCTGGCGATTATAAGGTTTTACGCGCATTCCGGACTCAATGGAACGTGTTTCGGAGGCTAATTCGATCGTATGCGCGAGTTACAGAAGAAAACGATCGATTTTAAATTAAATCGATTAAAATAGTTCTAAGCGTTTTGAGTTGCCAGGGTCAAACTACAACCCTGATTGCTACTAAAATTGAAATCCGATAATAACTAACTATTACGGATCCAATGGAACTGGTTCCATCAAATTCTGAGACTGTGCCTCGGAAGGCTATTTTTAAATATTAATTTAAACGACATATTATTAAAATTGAACAAATCACCTTTAATTTAAATTTTAACCATTCAATTATCTTCAGAATCATCCTTATAAATTTTATAAGCCTTCAAATTGTTGTAAACAGGCTTCGAAATCCCAGATTCAACAATTTACCCAATTTCAATTATTAAATTCATTTCTTAAACCATACAATTCAATGATTTAATTATCAAGTAAATATCGATATCTTAAATTCAAGTTAAAATTAACTTTTAGATATTTTAAAATCAATTAACAATTCTATTTTAAATTGTTTGAAAAATCTGGGTCCTCACATTCCTCCCCCCTTAAAAGAATTTCGTCCCCGAAATTACTAGTTAGGAAGAATGTCCCATACCTGTCTACTTTTTCCCAAAACCAAACAGTTCTACAACCTACCAATTATCTTTCATAAAAACCCCCTTTATTATTCTTACTACCTCCCAAACTCTTCCACAATATCAAACGATACCCCTTTTCTCGATCATTTAAATGTCAATTTAAAACCTAAATTTTGAACTATCAAAATTATCTCAAAAATTTCCTAACTACCTAAATTCCCGAAATTTTTTGCCAGCGTCTCCTTTGCGCGGCTAGCTCGGTACTACTACAAAAGGCCTCTACGGGCTCCCAAATTCCAAAAAGAAAACAAAAGCCATGTGGCTGCATCAAAAACCCAATCCAATTTCATACAGAAATATAAATACATACCTTTTTGTCGGGCAATTCAAATTTATCTTTTGGAACCAAATCCAATTTCTTTTCTCTTTAATACCTGCATATCTCCCTTAGCAACAATATACAATCGCAACCTTACAAATCATTTTATACATTCTCATATATAGGTTTTCACATATACAGCTATTTAATTTTGTTGTTCCCTTTTCATATAAATTCAATTTTATTTCGATTTATAATATGGAGTTATATCTTTCATTTAAAGTGATTCATATTAGTTTCATTTACTAGTTTATTTTAAGTTTCCCATTTGAAATTGTTTATCGTTAACCAAAATTTTCCAAAAATTTTCTAACTCCCAAAATTTTCGAAAATTTTTGGCAGAGTCTCCCTTGTACGGAGGAGCTTTTGCAATTTGACAATAGATATAAATATGTATACATCGACCCACACGGTCGGAAAAAGCAAAAACAGTTCATATTTCCTATTTTTATTGCGTAGGCGTACCTTATTTAGCAATTTAAGCAAGCCGCTTATAAATTTTAGCAATTAGCATACCCAAATCTAGCCAAACGGCTTCCCTGTACCTATACTTACTCAATTTAAATACGTAAGTGTCATACATAGAAAATCTATTAACATTTCACGTAGTTTTAATAGCTAAACACAAGCATTACATAAATAACAAGCACCAAACACTTCCAATAAGCAATTTATATGTTTTAAAGCACATCTAATTGTTTCCAACCAAATTTATATGCCTTTTCATTCAATTTTAATGGTTTACACACAATTACTTGCATTCAACTCATTTTAAGCGAAACAATCTCATATTCACTTCAATTGATTCAAAAATCAAATATATCGCTTTCCACTAATTCATAGCATTTAATTTGATTAAAACTCGCTTACGTTAAACGATAATCATTTCTACGCAATTTGATAATATCCATGTGAATAATTAATTATTTAAGTTTTATAACCAATTAAATTGATTCCAACTCAGTTTTATTTAATTCAATTCCATTTTAATTTATTCACAATCATTTTATTTAGCTCGACACATTCCATGCTTGTGTAATACTAACCATTCCCAAATTAATTTAAACCGAGCTCTGATAACAAATGTAACGACCCGAAATTTTCCAACTCGAAAATTCCAAATAGTTATGAAAAAGAAGAAAAAGAAGAAAGAGATAGAAGAAGAAAAGGAACAGAAACATCAACATCTCACATTCGCAGCGGATAAAATATAATAATAAACAATAACAGTTTACAAAAGAATAATATATCTGCTGATTACATTTAATACACACCAGAGTTTCACATATATACAAACACTGAATAAATAATTATCATGTCTCAGATTAACAATAGTATAAATAAAGCGGAAATACTTTATACGCTCCTGTCATCCAGCTCGCCTCCTGAGTTGCAGAACGTACCTACCTGAAAGTCTGTAATACTCGGTCTGACTCGAGCATTACACCAAAGTAACACCCGGATCAGGCTGGGAACCAGCGTGAGTAAACCCATCTAACATGTAGAACCAAACAAAACAACTTATATAAACCCGGGGTAACTTTTATTAATTTAACCAGTTCACAAATTGCTATAGACGATGCTTATTTCACATTTCACAGATAACCTTCTAAGTCAAAACTTAAATAAAAATAATCTAATTCACTTAAATCGTTTCATTCCAGTCTTTTTATTTCATACATCAATTTATTTTAATCCCAAATGGTTTCGGGTATTTCCTAATACCCGATCCCGGTCTCCTCGTATCTCATGTCATCCTAATCCCAAATTATCCAAATGAAATACACAATATTTCATATCAGCAATATCAACTCATTCTAAGTATCCCATATCATTCAATCATCCATAAGCAATGCTTAATCACATAAAAATTAATTTAATTGATTCTAATTGAATTTTCTAACAACATCCACTTAGATTATTAATTAATTCCAAAACAATTAATTAATCAGTTCCTCTATATCCATTCATCTTAATTAACAACCCTGGATTAATTATCTTCCAATTCCATTCAAGTAATTCTCTTTAATTAATCTCACGATATTTATTACTCTTACCAATCAATGAGTAATCTTTAATTTCTTCACAAATTAATTAGTTTTCATCAACTACGTTACTTCTTAATTACTTATATTAATTGACTTCTTATAAGTCACTTATTATGAATTAATTAATCTCAATTAATCAAATCTTTAATTACTTCATTAATTATATAAATTAATGATTTTCAATTATATTTTACTTTAATTCATCCCCAATATTTATCATTCTCGATTAATCTCAATATGTAATTAACTATTCTTGTATTTACTTCATTCATAAATCAATATTTCAAATTCCTTTTTGATTTTAAACCAATTCCACTTTAATTACAATTCCAAAGTTATTCTAATTACTTAGGACTAAGATCTATTCAATTGAATCCACTTCAATTTCAATCATTACAATTCTATCCAAATCTTCTATTTAAAGTTTTGAACTTATACATCTTCAATCCCAAATTCAATTAATTCAAATCGGGTTCAATTTGAATGAATTCAATTCCAACTTCAAATTTAAATCATCTCGAATTATATAAATTCGAGTTAAATTCTCAAGGATTGGTTTAACCTTTTTAAACCAAATTAACTTTGTTTATTTAAAGTTTCAAACAATTCTAATTTCTGAGTTCATTCACTGGTAGAATAGTGTATACTCTGCCAAAATTTTCTGAAAATTTTAGGAGTTAGAAATTTTTTGGAAAATTTTGGTTAACGACAAAACAATTTCAAATGGGAAACTTAAAATAAACTAGTAAATGAAACTAATATGAATCAGTTTAAATGAAAGATATAACCATATTAGAAATCGAAAATAAATTGAATTCATATGAATCGGTGGAAACTAAGTTGAATAGAAGTAATGTGAAGACTTCTGTAAGAAAATGTATACAATGATTTGAAAGATTTCGATTGGATATTGTTGTTAAATAGAATATGCAGGTGTTATAAAGGAAAAAGGAAATTGGATTTGGTTCTAAAAGATAAATTTGAATTGCCCGACTGAAAGGTACGTATTGAGATTCTGTATGATTTTGGATTGGGTTTTTGATGTAGCCACTTGGCCTTTGTTTTCTTTTTTGGAATTTGGGAGCCCCAAGAGGCCTTTTGTAGTAGTACCGAGCTAGCCGTGCAAAGGAGACGCTGGAAAAAAAATTCGGGAATTTAGAGAGTTAGAAAAAAAATTTGATAATTCAAAATTTGGTTTTAAATCGAAATTTGAATGGTTGAGCAAAAGGGTAAACGAGAATTGGTCCATTCTTCCTAACTAGTAATTTCGGGGACGAAATTCTTTTAAGGGGGGAGGAATGTGACGACCCGGAAATTTTAACGATTTAAAATGGAATAATAAATTGATTTTTTTTACATTTGAAATGTTAATTTTAGCTTGAATTCCAAATATTAATATTTATTAGATAATTAAAGTATTGAATTATATAATTGAAATTGGGTAAACTGTTGAATTTGAGATTCTAAGTCTGTTTAAATAATTTGAAGGCTTATAAAATCTATAATGAGGATACTGAAGATAATAGAATGGTTGAAATTTAATTTAAAGGCAATTTGTTCAATTTTAACAATATATCGTTTAAATTGGAACTTGAAAATAGTCTTCCGAGGCACAGTCTCGGAATTTGACGAAACCAGTTCCATTGGACCCGTAATAGTTAGTTATTATCGGATTTCAATTTTCGTAGCAATCGGAGTTGTCGTTTGACCGTGGCAGCTCATAACGCTTAGAACTATTGTAATCGATTTTAATTTAAAACTGATCATTTTCTTCTATAACTCGTGCATACGATTAAATTAGCTTCCGAAACGTGTTCCATCGTGTTTGGAAAACGGGTAAAACTTTGTAATTGCCTCGCGGTATTGCTTAAGTGGGGTTCGAAAATTTGACTAGCAATCGATGAAGCATTTTGAAGTTTTATATAAGTTAAAAACTATAATAATAATAATATATAATATAGTTATTAAAATAAAATAGCTAAGATATTTTTTTCCCACAATCGTGCTCAAGAAGCCTTTAGCCTTCGTCCTTAAATTTAGACCCGTCTCCCTTTTTGAAGATTGATTAAATTAAATTTGTATGTGATTAAGCATTTCTTATGGATGATTGAATGGTTTTAGATGATTGATTGAGCTGATATCTCTGATATGAAATGCTGTGTATTTCAATCGGATATCTTGGGTTAGGATGACATGAACTCGAAGAGGCCGGGGTTGGGCATTTGGAAATACCCGAACCCACTTCGAATTCTTATAAATGGATTTGTGAAATCAATAGGACAGAGTGAAATGATTTAAGAGTATTGGATTATTTTATCTAAGTTTGGTACTTAGAAAATTTATATGGGAAATAAGTATTGTTTATAGCAAATTGAGAATTGGTTAAATTGATATAAGATACCCGGGTTTATATAAGTTGTTTGTTTGGTATTCCATGTTAGATGGGTTTACTCACGCTAGTTTCCAGCCTGACCCGGGTGTTACTTTGATGTAATGCTCGGGTCAGACCGAGTATTACAGATTTTCAGGTAGGTTCGTTCTGGAGCTCAGGAGGCGAGCTGGAAGGCTAACGTATAGAGTATTTCCGCTGCAGTATATTATTATATATCCGAGACATGATTATTGTGTATATTCAGTGACTGTATATTATGTGAAACTCTGATGTATATTAAATGTAACCGATAGTTATAATATTCTTTTGTAAACTGTTATTATTTATTATTATATTTTATCCGCTGCGAATGTGAGATGTTTGGTGTTTCTATTCTTCTTCTATCTCTTCCTTCTTTTTCATAACTATCTGGAATTTTCGGGTTCGAAAATTTCGGGTCGTAACGTTTGCTATTTTATTAAGTATGTTGTGAATTTAAAAGCATTTCTAAAATTTTAAATAAAGGTGTTGGAATTTTGGGAAAATAAAAAGGAAATCCAAACTAGAATTTCAATGAAGTGATTTGTAATTAAAATCGAATATTGATTTAGAAATTGGAAATAAGCTAATTGGTTGAATGATTGTGAGATGTTTGGTGTTTCTCTTCTTCTTCTACCTCTTTCTCCTTTCTCTTAACTATCCGAAATTTTCGGGTTCGAAAATTTCGGGTCGTTACATTTGGTATCAGATGTAACAACCCGATTTTTTTTTTTTTTGAATTGAATGATGTTTTGGTAAAATGAAGATACTTCTTATCCCTTTTCCTTCTGGTTTTTCTTAGTTTATTACTGAAAGAACTGGAAGACAAGTTGCATTGCATATCTATATAAAACAGTTTTGCAAAGGTGGCTTGTGGTACAAGATTATTTTTTATCTTTGACCAAGCAGATTTTTATAGAACTGACATGATTTTGTATATTTCGGCTAATAGGATTTCTTGCAAATTGGAATTGACAGCATGTTGTGCTAATTAATACTGGATTCAAAACTTGAGATATAAATTTAAAATTTAACTTGAAGTGTTAACAAATTAAATATAATTGGGAATGTATCAAATAAAAATGTAAATGGATTAAAATAGCAATGGTTTGAATGTGCAAATAAAATCCAAATAAGTGAGGATAACCTAGAAAATAGCCAGGTAATAAATTGAATGAGTTGAATCTGGAAAGTTAAATTTTATAATAACCAATCAAATGAAATTTGCAGATTTAAAATGGGATTGGATTAGAATAAAATCAAGTTAAATTGAAAAGAGAAAATTTACTTGTAAAATGAAAATGAGCTTAAGTGTAAAATTTGAATAAATTGAAGTTAATGGACTTAAGCTAAATGAATGAAGGAAAGGTGAATTGAATTCAACTTAAAACCAAGTTTAAAGATATTGGATGGAATTTAAACCAAGAAAAAATAAATTTGGATCGGAATAAAATTTGGTGGGTTGTAAATAATATTTAAGGAAATGAAAATTTAAAATAAATTGAATGTGGATAAACTAATTATATTGAATAAATAAATAATGGAGTAAATAAGTATCAAATGAAATGTGGTTTAAATAAGTTGAGAAATGGTTATTGAATGAAATATCTTGGATTGTCTTCGAGCTAAATAAAATAGTTTGGAATAAACAAATATGGAATGAATTGTAAATAAATGGATTGTAAATGAAATTTAAATGGGATGTGTCGAGTTAAATAAATGGTTGTAAATGGATTAAATAAGAAGGGAAATTTAATTGGCAATTAAGATGAACCTAGGTTGTATATGGTTTGGATGAACTAACTGGTTAATAAAATGGTATGCGAGTGAATGGATTCAAATATAAAATGCAATGGGAATGAGAATATAGGAATTGTGAATAAATTTAAAAATGGGATAGAGTTAAGTATGAATTGAGTTGAAATCCATTTAAATTGGTTATAAAACATAATACTTATTTATTCACATAGATCTCGTCAAATGGCAAAGAATAAATTGTTATTGAATGTAAATGGAAGCTATTAAAATGCCTTGGATGGATAGGAGTAAAATAAATTGATTTTGAGAGCAATTGAATTAAATGTGAGTTCAGTTTGCTTAAGAATAAATTAAAAGTAAGCTATTGTGTTTTAAACCATTCAAATTTGATGAAGATGTATACGAATGGATTGAAAACCATTCAAATTGAATGAAAATGGTTATAAATGAATTAAAACAGTTGAATTGGCATGGGAACTACATAAATTGCTTATGGAAAAATATTTGGTGTGAATTTCTTACATGTTTAACTATTGTAAATAAGTAAAATGTAGTTAAACTTCATTTATATCATACTTACATGTTTAAATTAAGTAAGTACAGGTACCTGGAAACCGTGTAGCTGGATTTGGGTTGGGCTATTTGCTAAAAATAATATGCTGCTTGCTTAAAATGCTGAATAAGGTACGCCTACGCAATAAAAATAGGAAATATGAACTGTTTTTGGTTTTTCCGACCATGTGGGTCGATGTATATATATTTATCTCTTTTGTCAAATTGCAAAAGCTCCTCCGTACAAAGGAGCCTCTGCCAAAAAATTTCAGAAATTTTGAGAGTTAGAAATTTTTTGAAAATTTTGGAAAATTTTGTTAACGACAAAACGATTTAAAACTGGAAAATTGAAATAAGATAGTAAATGAAACTAACTAAAATAATGGTATGAATTAGTTATAAATGGAAAATAAAATTCAATATTTAAAGTAAAGATAAATTGAATTCGTATGGAAATGACGGAATCAATTTGAATAGAAACAGATATAAACTAAGGTGGTAAGATGAAAATAAGTAAAAGAAGCATATTAAATACGTATACCAAACTTAAGAAGGGGATGGTAAATTCTTGATTGGGAATTGATGCTACAAATATAATCCAAGATAATATTGGAATGAATAAATATGGGCATTTTGTGAGAAAGTCGATAAAATGTTTTGGAATATTGTGTTTGGATATTGGTGCTAAGCAGGTATGCAGGTAATATAAAGGGAAAAGAGGATTGGATTGATTTCAAAGGATATAAATTTGAAATGCTCGACATAAAGGTATGTATTTAAATTTGGTATGAAATTGTTGGGTTTTTGGATTGAGCTACTTGGCCTTTTGTTTTCTTTTCGGATTTGGGAGGCCGTAGAGCCATTTTGTAGTTGTACCGAGTCAACCGCGCAAAGGAGACGCTGGCAAAAAAATTTGGAAATTTAGAGTGTTAGAAAATTTTTGAGAAAATTTGAAAAAAACTTTAAACTTAGTTTGAATTATGATTTGTATGATTGAGCAAGTAATAATAGTTGGAAACTATAGGAGAGTTGGGAAGTTAATAAGAATAATAATGGGTCTTTGTAAAAGATAGTTGGTAGGATGTTGAATTGTTGGTTCCGGGAAAGGTAAGCGGGTATTGGAACATTCTTCCTAACTAGTAATTTCGGGGACGAAATTCTTTTAAGGGGGAGGAATGTGACGACCCGGAATTTTCGAGCATTTGAAATTGGAATATTTAATTGATTTTAAATGTTTAAAGGTTTAATTTTAACTCGAATTCAAATATTACAATTTATTTGATAGTTAAATTATTTAATTAAATAATTTGAAGTGAAATAAAATATGAAATCTATGGTTTTAAGCCTGGTAAAATAATTTGAAGGCTTGTAATTTTTTTTTTATATTGATAACACAGAAAATCTTAATAATACTATATATATACATTGTCGACTGTTTGATGGCTGCTCCTTCTCAGGTACGCCATTTGTTTCTCCATTCATATAGGCAACCTATCACTTTGTAATTTACGCTTTCCCCACTTACTTCAGTTCTAATCGAAAACAAAATCAAGATAGTTCTTATAAAAAAAAATGGCCGAAGCCTGAAGAGAAAAAAGAAAACATCACAAAACAACGGCCGATACACGAAATCGATATCAAGTTCAATTGTGGCCAAATCTTTTCTCCTTTCCAAAAACCCCAATTCAGTTTGATTCGAAAAAAAAAAGATCTTCTAATACAAATAGCGATCGACCTGGATGCCTTGGCTTGTCAACGTGAGCAAGAAGAGGTCGCGAACGAGAATCTGAGTCGCGTTCAGATCTAGGTGGAGCGCCGCGCGTATACTGATTAGGGCAGAGACCGGCGTGCAAGGAGGATTGGTGGTAGTGCAGCGCGATTCGTTTTGGTTAGGGTGGCCGGCGATGGCTGCTGCGGTGAGGAAGTGGGTGAGCGCACGTGGTTTGGGTAGGCGCAGGAAACGACGATGCAAGTGGCGGCTCGTGGTGAAGTCGAGTCAATGAGGTATCGATATGCTGTTTTATTTAATTATAATTAATACATATGAATATAAGCAGTAAGTAAAATTTAGTTATTGTTTCCAGAAAAGAAAATGAATTACAGTAAGTTATAAACTTAAATTTATATACTACAAATTTGAGAATTTGTTAACTAATAGGAATAAAAGAAATTTTGGAAATGATTTTACAGAAAACAGAAGTTATAAACTGAAGAATATATTTAATTTAAAATGGTATTGATTATTTTTGTAACCAGTTGAAATTATAATATAAAGTAAATATACCTATTAATATTCCATTTGCATATGGAGATGACTTATTTGTTTAATTGGATTTAAATAGTTTTAATCACTAAGGGTAATTTATTTCAACGGAAATTAGTTGGATTTAAATTTCTGGTTAACTAAATTTATTTAAAATAAATATTTACAGTTCGATTTATTCAAATAATTAATAGACCGTATAATATTTATATACAAGGGCGGAAAACCGTGAATCCAAGGCAAAGTTGAAGTGGACTGTAAACGGAAATAAGGTGAGTTAATCTCGCTCAGTTAATTTAAAGTTTAAATTTAAATAATTTAACTTAAATAATTGTTTGAATGGTTGAAATTTGATTGATGTGATATGGTATGGAATATTCTGGAATCAATATATTATTGTGCTAACTTCTGTGGATGCAGGAAAACAGGTTGGAGGGATCCAACTGGATCCCTCAACATTTATTTAAATTTATTTAATATTCTCTGCTGTGAATATTGATATTCTATGATGAGTTGTATTGGAATATAGAATGTTATGGTTTGATTGGATATTTGGATATAATGAATTACCAAAATATATGAATTGGATTGTTGAAAAGAAATTGAAAGGAAGTAAATTTGTAAGCGAAATGATTATAGAAAGTTTGAATAAATTAAGAGTGAATTGAAAAGAAATAGAAGTAATATGAAAATGATAATAAATAACTTCGAGTATGAAGAGAAGTAGCATTTTGAATTGAATGAAATTGATGAATTGTAAACTTAAGTTATATCAATTAAAGAAATAAAGAATTATATAAAATCCAAAGTTTAAATTTATTTAAAAGAGTAAAGAAGTAATTTAGAAATCTAAAAAATTGGAATTTTTAGTTAAAGTATTTTTAAAATCATAATCAAGAAATGAAATCTGAGATTAATAGATTCTGAATTAAAAGGGAATAAATTGGAAATCAATTTGGGAAATTGATTTAAGTGATTGAAGTTGGATTTTTTTTCTCTGGATAACCAAGTACATTTTGAAAGTAAACTTTTAAATAAATTTAAAGGTTTTAAAGTTGTTGTAAAAAGAAAGTTTTAGAAAATTTATTATTTCTAATATTTAAATTCAAAAGTAAGCATATTCTCAAATCTATTATAGTAGTAATTACTTAAAAAGTGACCTAGTATTTGTTTTCAAATGTGAAAATCTAGTATTATATTCTATTAAGTAACTTTATTTTCAAATACTCATATAGTATATATTTTTACAAAATATTGAAGTAATTTAACTTAAATGTTTAAAAGTATATTGTATATTTTCAAAGTAAAGAGTTTTAAATTATTTCAAAAATCTAGTTTTGTGCTTGGTGATTTCAGAGGAGATAGAAATATTTGGGGAAGTTGATTCTGAAAAGAAAGACGGTTTTGAAACTGTTTCAAAGAATTGAAAAAAAAATATCTTGTATAGATATTCTTGAGATAAATAAATAATTTGGGAAATTATTTATTGTTTGATGGATGTTTGTGAATATAAATTGATAGTTAAATAACGGACTATCAATATTGGACAAATGCGTTGATCGTTTCGAAGAGACCGGGATCGAGATTTATTTCTCGAAAACCACTTCGATCCAGTTTGTACGTTTCGTGTAAACGATTGTGGATTCGAAGATGGAGCAGTGAAGTGCAAGGGCTAGTCGCTACTAATCCTTAGGATATTTCTAAAATGGATGTGGTAGGAATAGTGCCTTCGGTTCCGTTCGAACCCAGGACGGACTTGTATGGTTGAATGCTTGCGAAACATCGTCAGGTGGACGATGGGCATTCTAAGGAATATGTTCTATAAAGGTAACGCTTAGCCTCAAGCCTCATCAAATGGGAATAACTGAAAATTAGGGGTTATGCAGCAAGGCTAGGTGGGTAGCACCCAAGCAGGGTGAGGTCATTCCAGTCTAGATGCCCCTTTTATTTTCGGCTTAGTGGTGCGGTTGCTGATCCCAACTGCGGGGTGATCTCACTCGGGACTGTCCAGTAAGGGATGGTTCCGGCCTTGTGTTGCAGGGGATGAAGGGAGTAATCCTCGGTACGGTGATCTAGGCCCCGTACTGTGACAGGTGGTACCCAGTGCCTAGTTATTGATGGAAATCCATTCTCCCTACGAGCCTTGTACGAGTTTTGTTTGTATTACCCACACTGTGGCTAGTAGCTGGAATTTAATAATGTAACAATTTCGGCTATTTTATAAGTATTTGTATATAGACCCTATTATAATATCAGAGGATTTCTATAAAAATTGTTTTAGCTATCGTAAGGTAAAAACCCGACATGTTTATTTGTGGCGTGGTCTTACGAGATGCTTTTGTTTTTCAAAGGATTTTTGAAACTTTAATAATCAATTGGGTGTGATTTTCTCACGCTGGTATTCCAGACTGACTCGGGTATTATTTAACTGTAATGCTCGGGTCAGACCGAGTATTATAGAATACAGGATATGATGCTGTGGAGCTCAAGAGACGAGCTGGTTGGCGACACGTACTCTCGTACTTGTTATATATATATTCCGCTGTTTGAGTTGTTGTGTATCCATTTGTATGTTATTGATGTGAGCTGTGATTGATGTACTCTGATGATGTAATATATGTAAACAGATATATTTGATTTTGAGTAAAGATTATTTATTATCTATTATATTTTATTCCGCTGCGATGGTTAGATTCTGATGTTGTTTTCTATTTTCTTCTTCTACCTCATCTTCTTTAACCCAAATGGTTCGTATTTCTATGCAACTTGAGTCGATTTAGGTAGAATAGTATTGATTCAAGGGGTAGGGATTTGCGGGCTGTTACAGTATCTTTCTATGTAGGTCGATGTTTGATTAGGCATATGGCGTATCTTTCTAGTTGCGTCGATGTTCGTTTATGATGGGGCATGTCTTTCTAGGTGTTCAATGTTTGATTATGCATGTGGTGTTTCTTTCTAGGTGCGTCGATGTTCGATTATGCATAGGACGTATCTTTCTAGGTGCATCGATGTTTGATTATGCATGGGGAGTATCTTTCTAGGTGCTTCGATGTTCGTTTATGCATGGGGCATATCTTTCCAAGTGTGTCGATGTTTGAAATATGCATGGGGCGTGTCTTTCTAGGTGCGTTGATGTTCGATTGTACGTGGGGCATATCTTTTTAGGTGCGTCGATGTTCGGTTTATGGAATAGCATTCCATTTGTGATACACGTGTTGGTGAGTTTTCATGCCCCCGTTCCTTTGTGATTTTTGGATTTCTAATTGATGATTTCTAGAATTTGTGTTTTCACTAATTTTTGTAATTTACATTGATAAGTTTTATCAATATTTGTGGTTTGATGAATATGTTAAAGAATATGACATTCTTTGAGGTGTTTGAGATTTTTGAGATATTGTATGATTTTTGTCGTTGTTAAATGTATGCTTGTCACACTATGGCATTATTGTTATCATACATTTTTATCATATCTCTTATCCTATCTCATTTTATCTGATATTTATAGTAAGACTGATCCGTTTATTATTTTCTTATTAAATAATACTCGGGTCAGACCGAGGTATTTCAGATGCTTCTGCTTGACTTCTTATGTGGTTCTTGTTATCCCACCTTTTGGCAAGGTCGAGATACCAAGGATTACTCTTGCTGGATATCGAGCATGCACAGGTTCGCTATGGATAGAGATGAATTTTGTCCGCGTCCAGATTGAGTTACAATTGATAGGACATGGCAAGCAAGGCAAAGAGAGCCAACGTTCCAAATTTCAAGTCAATCCGAGTTCGTATGTTCAAGTTATGATCGATTCAATTTGAGAGAAGAGCCTTCGGTTTCGAATCCTTCCCCAAGCTTCATTTCGAATCGATAGTTTTCGAATCGATCAGGGGAACAGCGGCTTTGAATCAGTTGAGGGAATTCAATTCGTATCGATCGAGTTCACGTCGTCCATTGACAGGCCATTCCTTAAGCATATCCTACCCAGCATGTCTTCAGAAATATTGGACCGAACGGAGTCCGATGGATTGGCAATAAAGACGCATTGGGAAATTCGTCCGGGGCTGGACCAATGATTTCGGGCTCAATGTCCGAAACCTCTATTCTCGAAGGAACTGCACTTTGGATTTCTTGCAGGTTTTCTTGCGGCTGCGAACTTGATGTTTCCATAACTGGCTAACTTATGAGAAATTATCGTTAGACGACAAAGGGCCCGTGCATTCCCCAGTGTAAAGTGTACGAGTGTGTGTTGTGCGGTGCAATGCATTACTTGAATAAATTTGTGCAAAGTTAAAAAAGATGTGCATGCAGTCAAGGTTGTTATGGTTCCATCGACGAGCTTCAAGATATAGTCAAGTATGCAGTTCAATCAAGTCCAAATATGCGAGAATGAAGCTCGTCAGAATTGTATCGAAGAATGTCAAAATTTTCGTATTCAATGTGGGAAGTTCGAATCGATCAAAGGAAGCTCAATCGAATCCATCATGATATTGGTCCGAATCGATCGCATGGAGTTCGTTCGAACCCATCATGATATCGGTACGAGTCGATCACATTGAGTTCGTTCGAATCCATCAAGGTACCAGTTCGAGTCGATGCCAATAAACATGTTTCGAACCGATCATCTGGTGCCGAGTACGTATCGATAAAATCCGATGATTTCGTATCGATCCTTCGTTACCTAGTTCGTACCGATCGGGAAAGTATTAGCTTGACATCGATGACGCGTTAATCGACAAACTTTCCATATCGATCGTAATGACAAGATTCACATCGATTTGAAGCAAAGGACTTCGTATCGATCACTTCGTATCGATACGATCAACCATCGTGATCATCGGTACGAACTTCCCTCTGGTTTGTCTCAAGAATCGACACGAGATCTAGGGAAAATATCATTGCTCTCATCGATTCGAACACACACCTCGGATCGATGTGTTCTCGTCTTTTCCACTCTTTCTTCTCCAATCTACAAAAAATAATAAGTAAAAAACCACGATGGCCATTGCCAGATATGGTTTAACCAATTCCCAGAGTGGATGATTGATGAAGAAAGAGTGGATCTGAGGCGGCTTCGTCATTTAGGTTCATGGTCGATTACCTAGTTTAAGGCGGGGATTCGAAGTTCTAGAGAATTGAAATCGATCGAGTTGAAAGTACAAGGCTACAGTCTCTCCAAGTTCTAGAACGATGCGAAAATCAATGGCAGCGGTAAAAAGTGAAAAAGTGAAAAACGGCTAGGTATGAGGAATTTATACGGAGCATGGGGTGAAACCGGGACGATACATCTCCCAGCTCGCCTAACCGGTCACGACCGGTCAAGCCCAAAAACCGAGTCGAAGGCCTTGCTCGAACCTAGCGGACCAGAGTCTGCATCGATGCGGATCGAACGATAAATCCCATTGGTTCGAAGCATGTGTTCACGCCTATAGACTCACAACACCTTCTGCTACATATTGATGCGAATGACAGTTTCGTATCCATCATAGCACAAACACTATCATCGATGCGAACGACACAACAGATTCTTATTTCTTCATTGCTAAGCATCGACACGAATGGGCATTCGATACCCATAGGATTTTCATTTCATCGACACGAAGTCAATTCCTTCAACCTTTTATGTCGATACAGGAGAGGATCGACGCGTAGGGACTTCTCAAAACAACTGACGGACGTTGTTGCAACTCAAATTTCACATCGATCCAGGAGAGGATCGATTCAAAATTCAATATGGCAAACAAACTAACTGACAGCAACTCGCGAACACACAACGTTAACGAGAGTCAAACTAACATATGTGCATGTATGTCGAACTAATATATGATTTTAAACATTCACAGGAATTGGATACTCATCTTGTTACGATTGCAACAACGAACATCCAGTCGCTATCATACAGCGATCAGTCGTATCAACGCAAGGTTACAGCAATACAGAGCACAACTTTCAGTGAAAGAGAGCAACGGTTGTTCAGAGAAAAATTGCAGCTTTTCAAAGCATGTCATGTTTCCACAAGACGTACTTTGGGGGGCAAATGTTATCCCACCATTTGGCAAGGTCGAGATACCAAGGATTACTCTTCCTGGATATCGAGCATACATAGGTTCGCTATGGATATCGATGAATTTTTTCCGGGTCCAGATTGAGTTACAATTGATAAGACATGGCAAGCAAGGCCAAGAGAGCCAACATTTCAAATTTCAAGACAATCAGAGTTGGTATGTTCAAGTTATGATCGATTCAGTTTGAGAGAAGAGGCTTCGGTTTCGAATCCATCCCCAAGCTTCATTTTGAATCGATAGTTTTCGAATCGATCGGGGAAATAGCTGCTTCGAATCAGTTGAGGGAATTCAATTCGTATCGATCGAGTTCGAATCAATCGGATACCTCGGTTCGACTCGATCGCATTCGAACCCATTGACGTCTCCCTGCTTCGCCTCCATTAAATAAGGCAATAGTCACTGCTTACTATCCATCTAACTCGTGTCCATCCTCTGCTTCGCATCGGTCTGTTTTCATTAGTTCGTATCGATCAAGAGGGTACGATCCGAAACCATCGAGTTCGCATCGATCGGATTCGTATCCATCAACAGATGACGTGCCTCGTAACATTCAGCCAGTGTCTACTTCGAATCCATCTAGGCAGTGCTATTCGTATCCATCAGTTAACCTAAGTTCGTACCCATCGAGCCTCTGCTCTTCGAACCCATCGGATGACCTTACTTTGAAACCATCAAAAGTCTCTCGTTCGGACCCATGACCCATGGTGCGTTCGAGTAAAAAGGACCTGATCTAACACAACGGTCTTCATTTCGAATGGGGCGAAATATATGGATGCGACGTGGCCAAACCGGATAAATAGGTGGATCGGCTCGAAATATGCGTGCCACGTCATCGAATGACCACGTGAGTTGATCGGTTCGAAACAATTGATTCGAAGGAATCGATTCGAACCAAACTGCAACCGAAAGACTCCGTTTCGTATCCATGATATCTAGAGATCTACTGATCCAAATGCCATGAAATTTTCATAGGAGCTTGCGTGCATGATGAAGAATGTCTCCACCAAATTTCAGCCCAATTGGACATCATCTTGATCGATACATAATGACTTCGTATCGATCACAGATCGACTTGAAACTTTCTGAGGTTGGTCGCGTGGGCCCACTCACGTGCCAGAAAATGTCTTTCGAGATTTGAGCGCGGTCTCAGCCTCCTACGCCTATAAATAGAGCCCCAGAGCCAACAGAAAAAGGATCTTTAGATTCTCAAGCGCCCAGACTCTGCCGGATCGAGATCCCCATCATCCTACATCATTTTCTTGCTGTTGATTTTGAATTTCCAGTTGTAATTTGTTGTTGCTTGCTGTAATCACTTGTAAACGTTGAAAGAGAATCAATAAAATTGCAAAAACTTCACAGTGGACGTAGGCAACACGCCGAACCACTATAATTCGCTTGTCTTTGCCTTTACATTACTGTTATTTGGAGTTTTTGTTAGATAATCCACATTTTCAATTTACATTCTTCATTTATTCTCTCTTCAAAAACTTCCGAAGTGTGTTGTGCCTAATTTTGGTACAAACAGTTCTGTCATTTGACTTTTGGCTAGTTATTTAGCTTAGTAGTTTTTGCTTTTATACATTCGAGATAGAGACTCCTTGATGTAAACATATTCTTTTGTCTAGCACTTGTACCTATTCTTTTTTGTGATGTAGTTGTAACAACCCGATATTTTCAGCCATTCGCATCCACACATGTCGGACTTGAATTGCATAAAATACCGCATTGTAATAAAAATTTGGAGCAAATGAAATACAATCATAGAATCACACACACAGAAATATCATAATAACTCGCAGCGGAATTTAAAATACCATAGTAGTTCATGAAGCTATTACAAAAAACTCTGAAAACATAATACATAATATCAGTCTGAAAAAAAACCAAAACGAACATAGAGAAACTGAAACTGAAAGGGAATAGATACTAGACAAGTAGAATCTCCAGCGATTCCTAACTCCAGGAAAGAAATCCAAAGCTAAGCTGTAAATACTCAGACTGACCCGAGCGTAAAGTAAAAGAAAAAACACTCAAGTCAGGGCATATATACTTATATAATGTAAACCAACTCAAGTGAACTGTAATAGTAATGCACTATAACTTAAAGGATGCTTGGAATCGCCCATGCTTTAAGGATCAGTTAAACTATAAATTAAATACATCCCAAGGTTAAAATTTCAAAATGGTACTTTATACTTAGAAATCAAATATCATTTCAAAATACAATATCATTCAAAAATCCATTTCAAAATATCAAAATGTCGTATCGTCTAAACCACATTCATTTATTTAAAATACCATTTCAACACACATTTCAAAATAGTTTATATTTCAAAACAAATTACTTCATTTTAAATCATAAAATAATGTTATTATATTTAATAATTAAATTATTAAATTTCCAAAATTTTAAATCTTTCAAAATTCATTTATTCACTTGAATTTATTAAAATAATGAAAATTCAACTTTCGCAGCATTTAGAAAAATGCTACGGAAAGTTACTTTTAAAACAATTCAATTTAACAAAAGACAACATTCAAAGTGATGTAATAGGGTTACATTAATTCAAATAAAATATTAGTTAAATTCAAAAATTATAGCACTTACAAAGTGCTATAATAGCCTTTAATTCAATTTAGCGCTTTAGTTCATTTATATTAACTACAACATTTACAAATGCTATAATATCTTTTACTTTAGAAATAACAGCATTTCAAAATGCTGTTAATTAAATTCCAAATATTCACTATACATTCACAAACCACTAAATTTTTATTTAAACCATTTCAAACTTATAAAATCATATATTTTCACATTTATAACCATCATTTAATTTTCCTTAAATTCATGATTTTATAAAGTAAAGTTTCCATTCAAAAATCAATGTTTAATAATAATTCACTTATTAAATTCCAACATACAATTTCAATTCATATAATTTTTTTTTACTTAACGCTTAAGTTTAAATTTCAAAATATAACTTATTTTTCATTTTATTTACTGAACTTCAAAATTCACTTTTAAACAAAATTCAAAATTTTCCAATTTAAGTTATATTTCAAAATTCAACTCAGTATTCATATATTTCACATTTTAACTTATTCAACCCATAATTTACAAAGAAAACCTAGGTTTTATCATTTCAAACCCGCAGTCCCAAGTAAATTGAAATAATTGAAAATCGTTCAGGCCTATCATTTCAGCCCATAACGATTTTCCCTTATTCTAAAGTCCGTTCGGATATGTAACATTTCAACCCATAGTGATTCTAATATGAAAGGAACTTGTAGTGTGTTAAACTGATATAAATAATAGTAATATATGATATAAGAGGTAAATAAGCATGGGTGAACATCATATGATCATAACATGGCAAATATACATGGTGATGCATTTTACAGATTCAAATGTGATCGATTTACAAGTTATAGAAGTATAAAACTGTCTCGTGAGAATAACTCACTGGTATAAGCTGGAGACACAACTAAAACACACAATAACGATCTTCAGAGGCATGAAAACAGGAAAATGGTTTGAGATTGAGAGAGCTAAAGATTAATTGCCTTGAACGCATTCAGACAAAACCATACAAACAACATAAGTTTTCAACCCGAATAGAATAAAACAATGTTAGAAATGAATGCACAAAACAACACCAAAGTGTTTGCACTTGCTTTCAACCACTTGTGCTTCAGCCTAGGGTCAAAAACACATGGTTAAGCATGGGTTAGGATCTAGTCTTTGATTTATAAGAGGTTGGCCTAGCATGGGAAAAAATGGTGCAAACATTGGTGAGCATGAAACTACACAACTCAAGGCAACACAGCCAAGGATTCCATGCACAATTTGGCTCGGCCACCATCAAGCATGGCACGGCCAGGTCTCAGGTGATCAAATACAGTTGTGGCAGTGGTGTATGGGTCAACTATGGAAGGTGGTGGTGATGTAGGTGGCGGCCAAGAAGGAGTGTGGGGTGGTGGTGCATGGTGTGCTCGGCTATAGTTCATATAGGTGTAGTTTGGTGCATTTTTGTGATGGATCATCAACCAAGGGTGGCTCAGCTTGGCTATGGGGTTGGAGAGAGGGTGGTGGAGGTGGAGGCGCCAAGGTGGCTGGAGTGGTGAGGCCGAACATGAAGAGGAAGGAAGCAAGTGAAAATTCAAATTAAAAAAAAACAATGAAAAGTGAAAAAGAAAAGGAAGTTTTACCAATTTTTTTTACAAGTAATGGCCGAACTTTTTTCCCTCTGAGTTTGAGAAAGGAAATTCACGTGAAAATGATATGGGAGTGGTCGGCTGAAAGATGAGGAGTTATGGCAGAAAATAATGTGGAGATGTTGGTCGAAAAATGAAAAGACAAGAAGACAAAAAGCCTTAAGCAAAACAAAGGTCACCAAACTCTTCAAATTTCCACATTTTCTTTTGAAACATTAAAAAACTAAAAAATATATAAAAATTCAGATAAAAACACAAAAATGTAGTAAATAAACAAAAATAAATAAATAAATATTGATTAAATATAATTAATTAAGAAAATAGCAAAGAAAATGTAAACTAGGCTAGAAAATTTGAAAATAAATGAAACAAATTTTGGAAAAAAAATTTGTACTTGAAAAATATTTATAAGTAAAGATAAGTACACAAAATAAAAATGAATTCACAAAAATAAGTAAATAAATTTTTAATTAAATATAATTTATATAAAGAAAATAGCAGAAAAATGGAAAGTGGGCTTTAAAAATAGAAAATAAATGCAATAAATTTTGGAAAAACTATAATATCACTTTAAAAATGTTTCAAAAATAAAATATATAACTAACATGTCATATCATACATATTAGAACATGATATGAAAAAAAAAATATTATTTATATAATTTAAAATAGACAATTTTATTAAATAAATCAATTTACATACAATATTGTGAAAAGCATAACTTTCACAATAAAAATCAGATTTCAACGAAACAAAAAGCTGTATTCTTGAAATTTAGTATATATTCATAATAAAAGATAAAATTCAAAAATTCAAAAATTTAAATTTTAAGTTTAAAAGTCAAAGTTTGACCATATTGACCAAAATTCACATTTATGGAAAAGATTCTATTTATTCAAGTTCGGAATTATAATTCAAACAAAAATCAACATTTATATTTAAAATAAAAATTTTATCCATTTTAATAAATATAATTCAAATTAGTAATTCAATTTAAATAATCAAAATAAACAATTAAAATAAATTATAAAATTCAGGGTTGTTACACTCTCCCCCACTCAAATCTTTTCGTCCTCGAAAAGGAATGAGTAAGGAAAATAAGGAAAAGCAAGACAGACAAAACAAATAGTAACAGGAAAAACAATACTGCATTCGAAGCACGAATGTTCTCCTCGAAGCACGAATGCTGACAATATGACGTGGCTTACTCTCGACAGTCAGATTAGGCTAAATATCCAAACAATCAAAAGTAGAAGGCTGAACAATAAGAGAAGAGTTATGAAGATACAAGAGAAGATGTGAGACATGGAATACATCATGCACTCCAAACAGCTTCTCGACAAATCCAGATGATAAGCCAAAGAACCAACTCATTATACAGAAGGGACCCTCGAAGGGAAAAGGTAAGAATAGATAGAAAGGAAAATAGGTTAAAAGACAAGGATGAACCATTATTTTAAAACCATATAGATTTCAATTTAAAATTTTGTATTTACAACATTTTAAACATTTTATAATATGATAAATAGTCATTTGATTCAAATTTAATAGTTCAAAGTAAATAATATTTAAAACATTTTAAATTATTTAGAAAAGTAAAATAAATGATCAAAATATCCTTTATATAATACTTTATCAAAATACTGTATAACTCGATGTCTTAACAAGTTTACTTTCGTTCCTGTAGACTCTGGCTATGCGTTGTTCAGGCGCAAAGCTAGAATTCTCCAAGCACTTGGTAGACTTGTTTCAACACCCAGTCAAAATACTAGAAAACCTTTTAAAACAAAATATATGGAAAGTACAATCCAAACAAATCAACCAAAACAAAAATTTTCTAACCATGGATCGCAGATCCACACTGGTTATGCCTGGATCACCCAAGAAACATCCGTATTCGTAAGCTATCTCAGCCCTGCGAATTACACTATGATGACTAGTAGACCGCAGATACACAATGGTATACCTGGATCCCCCAGGAAATATCCGTACCCTTAAGCTATCTCAGCCAGCGGATTTCGCTACTACTACTACGACCTACATAGATCGCAGGATACGCAATGATTACGCCTGGATCCCCCAGGAAACATCCGTACCCCCAGGCCATCTCAGCCACGCGAATTACGCTATGCAGTCGTAAACATAAGACCATGGTGATCTTCATGGAATTCGATGGACACCCGAGTATCATATCCAGAAAACCCAAATCAGAGAGAGAATAATATCGATAGAATGAATCCACAATGTGGCCACAAAGCGGATATCAAGCAGAAGGCACTTTCCATATCTTTACTTCGAAAATATGTATCATATAGTACCTTTCAAAATCACTTCCAAATATCATACTTATATAAAGTCCATTATATATAAGATTCCATTTCAAATCGAATATTTTCCAAAATCAATAGTATATCTAATCACATTTATATAGACTTTAATTATAAAAGATTTCAATTTACAAATTAAGTATGAGTACCCTTTCGAATCAACAGTTTTCAAATCAGTTTCACACTTATACAAATCAATTTTGTATAAGTTCGATAACTCCCAAATCAAAGTATTTAAATAAACAAGGTTCTCAATCTCAAACCATTTCTATATCAATTCAGTTTCAAAATCATATATGATTTCGCCAAATCATTTCTTCCAAATTTCATATATTCAGTTTCAAAGTTTTTTTTCAAAACAATAAATTCCAAATTTCCAAAACAACAAAATTTATGTCAAACAAATTCATTTCTATTTCAAACATATATTCACTTTTAAAAATCATAATACTTTCAAAGTTATAAATCTTTCGATACCAAAATACTTGAAATCATTACACTTTGAAAATCATAACCTTTCGAAATCATACATTTGAAATCATAAAACATTCCTTTAATTCTTTACATTTCACAAATTTATTCAATTAAACCCAAATCTAAAATTTCAAATTTTAATTCAATTCAAACCATCAGCTTCAATTCAATTTAGTTTTCCAACAAAACCATTTCAAATATTATCAATTTCAAATAAAGAATTGATCCATAAAGTAAACTATTCAATCTCTAATATATTTCGAAGCTTAAATATATCCTATTTCAAAACTAAATTTTATAATTTCATATATCTCAAATTTTACTTCATTATAACTTAGCTTTGAAATATTCATTTCATAAATCCATCATTTCTAAATAAACTCAAATTACAAGTAAACCAAATATCCTTTCATACAAATATAAACTCCACATATTCATTTATCAAAATCAATTATCATTTCAAATTCACATTCTTTATCAAAATAAAGATTAAATCATCTCCAAGCTGTTTCAATCATCAAAATATCAAAAATGGTTACAAAGTTTAAAACCATCTCTTTTAAAAACTTCAAACTATTTATTTATGTATGAAAAATCCAATTTACCATTGGAAAGATTTTTTTATTTATTATATATATATATATACACTTTATTCAAAACATTTCAAATCTATATTTCATACCAGTATAATTCAACATAGTCTTATTTATTTCACTCAACAAACAATTTCAAACTTATATAAATCATATTACTTTATACATTAATCATACAAAACTAAATTTATATTCTTTATCAAATACCTTATACCTTTCAAAATTTCTTAGCTTTGAAAAGTTAACCTTGATTTGGAAGTGCTCGAATCTACAAAATAGTCGAAGAAATCATACTTTCAATCCAAGAGTTGGAAATCACCAACAAATCAGTAAATCAATTCCAATAGATAAGGTTATACCAAAACAAATTTGAATCCCGAGGACTGAACACCGGCTTACTTTAACTCATTTCAAACACACACACACACACGCACACACACACACACATATCTTTCGAATGTCAAACTATACTTCAAAATCTAAAATCAAAATTTAGTTTCACAAAATCACTCACATAACAAAGCTACTAGAGTGGTCTCTCCCCCACTCAGAAACTCGAAAATCAATGTCGATGATGCATGCATTCATCACCGAAATTATTTTCCAGCGACAGAAGTGGGTTCTGGACTTTTATTTCTTGAAACTTCTTTGAAATCTCTTCGAAATCATTGGAATTCATTCAAATACATTTGAAACATTTATTATTTAGAAAAAATCTTTAAATCATATTATTATTATATATTTTTCAAAATCTTAAAACTAATTTCAAAACACTAAAGTTCGATTCCTCGAAATTCAAATTCAAAAACCTTTCAGTTATAAATCATTTTATATAAGTCAAATTCTTATAAAATTTGCAAAATTTCAAATCCTTTCAAAGCTTCAAATTTTCAAAGAAAGAAAAATATATAATCCATATCGAAAACATTTCACTTTTATATATAAGATGGGGACATCCTTATCAAAAAATAATAATTTCGATGTATGCACAATTTCAAAATACAACGAAACACAAATTTCCAAAGGATGATTCAATGGTGGATTCCAAACAACAGAGATTCAAATTAGAGGAACCTAATCAAATAGAATTCTGATTCGAAGATAAGCTCGAACAAAGGTGAGATAATTAAATTTCCCAATAAAAGATAGATAAGCCTATATTAATCACGGGCGACCTTAACTGGTCAACCGTGACTTTAAGAATATATCCAATGCGGAAATCTAAGGCAAATCGACCTTCGAATGCCAAAGATAGAATCTGGGTAGAGTAGGAGATAGATAGCATCCTAAACCGAGGATATAGAAATCTCCGATGTTACAATGCTAATTGTAAAGGAGGTTCACCCCTTTACAAATCATTCAAAGATTGGCGGAATCGCCGATCTTTAGAGAGGTCATTTAATGTGGATTTATGGAATGCTCCAAGATCAAAAGGGTACAAGACTGGATTTCAGAACTAGTGGGAGCGTTCAAAAGTTCAACAAATCCTAATCGATAAGAATACTAACCAAGAGATTTCTTACAAGGTGGATACAGACGGAATGAAGTTTAGAAAATCTTGGTTTCAAAATAAGAAAATTTTTATGCCAAAATAATCTTCGAAATTACTTTAAAAATCATTTGGAAATCATTTTATACTTCGAAAATACGTTCTCTCACAAAGAAAGGATTCTGAGATTGATTTCACTCATTTTAGGGTATTTCTACCCTATCTCTAATGGGTTTTTGCTTCGCTGGCTATGGTATGCCAAAAACCAAAGCATTGATACCAACTGTAACAACCCGATATTTTCATCCATTCGCATCTACATATGTCGGACTTGAATTGCTCAAAATACTGCATTGTAATAAAAATTTGGACAAATGAAATACAATTACAGAATGACAGACACAGAAATATCAGAATAACTCGCAGCGGAATTTAAAATAGCATAGTAGTTCATGAAGCTACTATAACAAACTCTCAAAACATAATATATAATAGCATTCTAAAAAAAACATATACAATAGAAATCTCAAATACATAGCAGTTTATAAATACCAGAACTGAAATAGAAAAAGTGAAAATGAAAGGGAACAGATACTAGACAAGTAGAATCTCCAACGATTCCTAACTCCAGGATAGAAATCCAAAGCTAAGCCGTAAATACTCAGGCTGACTTGAGCGGAAAGTAAAACAAAAAACACTCGAGTGAGGATATATATACTTATATAATGTAAACCAACTCAAGTGAACTGTAATAGTAATGCACTATAACTTAAAGGATGCTTGGGATCGCCCATCCTTTAAGGATCAACTAAATTATAAATTAAATACATCCCGTGGTTAAAATTTCAAAATGGTACTTTATACTTCGAAATCAAATATCATTTCAAAATTCAATATCATTCAAAAATCCATTTCAAAATATCAAAATATCGTATCTTCCAAACCACATTCATTTATTTAAAATACCATTTCAACATACATTTCAAAATAGTTTATATTTCAAAACAAATTACTTCATTTTAAATCATAAAATGAAGCTATTATATTTAATAATTAAATTATTGAATTTCCAAAATTTGAAATCTTTCAAAATTCATTTATTCACTTAAATTTATCAAAACAATAAAAATTCAACTTTCGCAGCATTTAGAAAAATGCTACGGAAAGTAACTTTTAAAACAATTCAATTTAACAAAAGACAGCATTCAAAATGCTGTAATAGGGTTACATTAATTCAAACAAAACCTTGGTTAAATTCAACAATTATAGCACTTACAAAGTGCTATAATTACCTTTAATTCAATTTAGCCCTTTAGTTCATTTATATTAACTACAGCATTTACAAATGCTGTAATATCTTTTACTTTAGAAATAATAGCATTTCAAAATGCTGTTAATTAAATTCCAAATATTCACTATACTTTCAAAAACCATTAAATTTTTATTCAAACCATTTCAAACTTATAAAATCATATATTTTCACATTTATAACCATCATTTATTTTCCTTAAATTCATGATTTTATAAAGTTAAATTTCCATTGAAAGATCAATATTTAATAATAATTCACTTATTAAATTCCAACATTCAATTTCAATTCATATAATTAAATTTTTTTTACTTAACACTTAAGTTTAAATTTAAAAATATAACTTATTTTTGATTTTATTTACTGAACTTCAAAATTCACTTTTAACAAAATCCAAAATTTTACAATTTAAGTTATATTTCAAAATTCAACTCAGTATTCATTTATTTCACATTTTAACTTATTCAAAATCCATTAACATAATATAAAATCATTTTAAATTCATTTAATTCAAAATATCATAAATTTATCATATTTTCATATTTAATTTTAAATTCCATTTATAATTAAATCAAAATTTCCAAAATAACTTATATTTCAAATTTCCACTTTATCATTAATTTATTTCACTTATTAATTCTCAGAAAAATCAAAATACTTTAAAAAATCAATTTTAGTTAAGTTTAAATCAAAGTATTATAATATTTACATTTCTAAAACATTTTAAAAATTTTAGAAAAATATATTTTAACCACGGGTCAGTATATCATTTCCTACGCTAGATAAAGTGATACGGGTAATATATCATTTCAACCCGTAATTTACAAAGAAAAACCGGGTTCTATCATTTCAAACTCGCAGTCCCAAGTAAACTGAAATAATTGAAAATCTTTCAGGCCTATCATTTCAGCCCATAACGATTTTACCTTATTCTAAAGTCCGTTCGGGTATGTATCATTTCAGCCCATGGTGATTCTAATCTAAAGGGAACTTGTAGTGTGATAAACTGATATAAATAACAGTACAACATAAAATAATAGTAATATAAGATATAACAGGTAAATAAGCATGGGTGAACATCATATGATCATAACGTAGCAGATATAACATGGTGATGCATTTTACAGATTCAAATGTGATCGATTTACTTGTCATATAAGTATAAAACTGTCTGGTGCGAATAACTTACTGGTATAAGCTGGAGACACAACCAAAACACACAACAACAATCCTCAGAGGCACGAAAGCACGACAATGATTTGAGATCGAGAGAGCCAAACATTAATTGCCTTGAACAAATTCAAACAAAACCATACAAACAACATAAGTTTTTAACTCGAATAGAATAAAACAATGTTAGAAATGAATGCATAAAACATCACCAAAGTACTTGCACTTGCTTTCAACCACTTATGCTTTAGCCTAGGGTCAGAAACACATGGCTAAGCATGGATTACGATCTGGTCTTTGGTTCATAAGAGGTCGGCTTAGCATGGGAAAAAATGGTGCAAACATTGGTGAGCATGAAACTTCACAACACAAGGCAACACAACAAAGGATTCCATGCACAATTTGGCTCGGCCACCATCAAGCATGGCATAGCCAGGTCTCAGGTGGTCAATTATAGTTGTGACAGTGGTGTATGGGTCAACTATGGCAAGTGGTGGTGATGTAGGTGGAGACCAAGGAGGAGTTTGTGGTGGTGGTGCAAGGTGTGCTCGGTTATGGTTCATATAGGTGTAGTTTGGCGCATTTTTGTTATGGATCATCAACCAAGGGTGGCTCAGCTTGGCTATGGGGTTGGATGGAAGGTGGTGGAGGCTAGTTCAAGTGGTAGTGGAGGCAGCAAGGTGGCTGGAGTGGTGAGGCCGAAGCTGAAGAGGAAGGAAGCAAGTGCAAATTCAAATAAAAAAAACAATGAAAAGTGAAAAAGAAAAGGAAGTTTTACCAAAATTTTTCGCAATTAACGGCCAAACTTTTTTTTCCACAGTTTGAGAAAGAAAATTCACGTGAAAATGATGTGGGACTGGTCGGCTGAAAGATGAGGAGTTATGGCAGCAAATAATGAGGAGATGTTGGTTGAAAAATGAAAAGACAAGAAGATAAAAAGCCTTAAGCAAAACAAAGGTCACTAAACTCTTCAAATTTCCACATTTTCTTTTGGAATTTTAAATAACTGAAAAATATATATAAATTAAGATAAAAACATGAAAATTTAGTAAAAAACAAAAATAAATAAATAAATATTGATTAAATATAATTTAATTAAGAAAATAGCAAAGAAAATGTAAACTAGGCTAGAAAATTTGAAAATAAATGAAACAAATTTTGGAAAAAAAATTTGTACTTGAAAAGTATTTATAAATAAAGATAAGAACACAAAATAAAAATGCATTCACAAAATAAATAAATAAATTTTAATTAAATATAATTTAAATAAAGAAAATAGCAGAAAAATGGAAACTAGGCTTTAAAAATAGAAAATAAATGCAATAAATTTTGGAAAAATTATAACATCGCTTTAAAAATGTTTTAAAAATAAAAAATATACCTAGCATGTCATATTACACATATTAGAACATGATATGACAAATGAAATATTATTTATATAATTTAAAATAGACAATTTTATTAAATAAATCAATTTACATACAATATTGTGAAAAGCATAACTTTCACAACACAAATCGGATATTAACCAAACAAAAAGCAGTATTCTTGAAATTTAATATATTTTCATAATAAAAGATAAAATTCAAAAACTCAAATATTTAAATTTTAAGTTTAAAAGTCAAAGTTTGACCATATTGACCAAAATTCACATTTATGGAAAAGATTCTATTTATTCAGGCTCGGAATTATAATTCACACAAAAATCAACATTTATATTTAAAATAACAAAATTTATCCATTTTATTAAAGATAATAAAGTTTTTAAATTTTATTTCAATTTAAATAATCAAAATAAACAATTGAAATAAATTACAAAATTCAGGGTTGTTACAGTAGTGGACCTTATATGATCAATACTTTGATGTACATTTTATTTATTTTATCGTGAAGGCTTTTTAATTACATATAGTAACCATACTTGAATTAGCATATTTGTGTTTTATGTGTTGTAATCATATCTGTTTCCATCTTAGTGATATGAATATCTGTGACTAATTTATGTTATGTTTATTTTATATTTGTTTCCGAAGAGCTTATAGCCACTGTGTAGTAGCTTTGAGTTTGTATTGATATGTTGGATTTCCTCTTGAAACAAAATGCATGTAACACTATCTGGCATATCGGTGCTCGCACAAAGAAAGTACACAGATGGTCGCTCCTCAACAGCCTTATTCTTCCTGTTAGTTGATGGCATTACTCCATAATGTCCTTGGCTAGTGTGAGTATAGAGGTGGGGCGTCACAGCACGGTATCCAAGCCAAACTTCAGAACAATATAGAATATTATGACAGGGATCATGTCCTAAGTCTCTCTTAGGAATCATGCCTTAGGATTTAGTTCGAGTCATTGGATCCGTTCTATTCTATTTTCTTTTATGATGCCTTGTTTTATCAATCACGATTGTTTGACATTCATTCTGAGAATAACCTTTTTCTTCTTCTTTCTTTCTTTCTTAAAGAAGAGAAATGGTTAGACCAGGCCCTCCCAGCGCCGGTCAATCCGGTGCTACAACTTAGGATGGTGTATTTATGTCTGCCCAGCAGCCTTTAGATATTGTATAGAATGCTTAAGCTGTCGGACCTATTCCAGAGCCTACTCATCCTAGATCTGGGTTTGCATGCTTATGTAGAGATTATACTGATTTGGGTGGAATGCCATTCAAGGGATCCAAAAGTGTTAATAGAAATTCAAGCTTGGCTTACATCATGAGATCGTATCTTTTCTTGCATGAATCTTGTTGATCTCCATCGAGTCCAAGTAGCTTCTTGCATGCTCCAAGAAAGAGAATTAGATTGGTATGAGCTTTTGATTTTGAAAATCTTTGAAGCGGATCTTACTTGGGGGAAATTCCGAGAAAGGTTGGAGTTGAAGTTTGTGCTGGAAGCTGAAAAAGTAACTTTGGCCTAACGCATTATTGACTTTGTTAGAGGTGAATCTTCCATGACAGACTATGTCGCATTTTTGAATCTTTCTCCAAATATGGGGTCGAGTACATTAATACCCCATTAATGAAAAATCAGAGGTTTGTCTATGGGTTGAATAAGAACCTTAAGAAGCCATTACTTCTGAAACTAGAAGTTTCTATTGATCAGCTTGTTGATATCGCTCTTCGACTGGAAGAGGCCGATAAACAAAGTGATGTTGAGTTATGGGTGTCAAACAGGACTTCAACAATAACATGAAGAGGCATATTATGTTCAAAGGCCCCAATCCCAACAAGTAAGGGAAGCAAGAAACTAGGATAGCAAAGACTCCTACCTCTAGTCGTGGACAATGCTACAATTCTAGTTCAACGTACCACTATGCAAATGAGCGTCCGAAACCACTTTATTGTCGCTATTGCAAAAATTCGGGTCACTATATATCTGCATGTCCCATACTTCAAAGTAGGAAGGAGGGAAAGATGAATGTTGTGCAAGCCCCTAGTAACACTTCTCGTGGTCAAGGTATTTCTTATTCTATCCTTGATGGCATTATTATGTTTCATGATCAACCTATTCGAGTTCTTTTGGACATGGGTGCATCCCACTCTTTTATATCAAAAGAACTTGTTGATAGTTTTCTTTAAATGTTATGGGCTTGGTGACTTCTTTGAGACTTGCGAATTCGATTGGTGGATTTGCAACACTTTGTTTACTTTGTAAAGATGTCGAGATTATTTTATGCGATTATGCGTTCCGAGCCGATTTGCATGTTATGCGTTACTTAGGCTTCAGAATTGATTTTTGGGAAAGGATTGGCTTAATCACTATAAAGCCATATCCTATGTCCCGAGAGGACTATCCATCTTCGACACTCTCAATCTGTTAAGCAGATTTTCAAATTTTTTTAATGATTTCGATTCCAATTCGGTGGCATCATTTTATTCCTTAAACCCACATGATGAGGGAAATGTTATTTCTCTTATTCAAGTAGTTTGTGAATTTTCCAGTGCTTTTTAGCTTGTCTTATGATTATCACCTAAGCAATCTATTTAGTGGTGCTAAGGTCTTTTCAGTTCGACTTTGCCACCGGTTTTCATCAGCTTTGAGTTGCGGACGATAGCGTTCCACTAACCGTATTCCGCACTCATTATGATTCTTATGAATGTCTTGTTATGCCATTTGGTTTGACGAGCCCTCCAGCTTATTTAATCCTTCTTATGAATCGAGTATTCTGTGAGCATCTCGATGACTCCATCCTTGTATTCATTGATTATGGGTGAAACAACAATATAAAATTGCAAATCTTTCTAATAAGATATATTTATAAGTATAATTGGATTTTGTTCTTAAAACGAATAGAGAATATTCGTAAAATTTTAAGATATATTTGTATCATATAGAAGATGATTTCGTGTTGTACTGACCATTGAGTGCTTTAAGAATTCTGATCGATGTGCCTGATCAACGTTATCGATAGGAATCTCCTAAACGCTATAATGAGACAGTCTGACACGGTAAATTGACTTGGGATAAGTAAATTTTTCTAAAAAAATATGACTACATAAAGTTAATTATAATTTTGAATGTCTTAAAATTTTCGAGAAAGAGGATCATTTAAAAGGACTCCTTTTTGATACTCCTATTCTTGTGATTCCTGAAGAGAACCAAGACTTCACTGTTTGTATCAATGCTAGTCGTATTGGTTTGGGTGCTGTTCTCTTGCAAAAGGGAACGTGCTATCACTTATGCTTCTATACAATTAAAGATTATCGAGACTATGTATGCCACTCATGATCTAATGCTCACAGCCATTGTTTTCGCTTTTAGAATTTGGCATCATTATCTTTTGGGAGAGAAATTTGTTCTCTACATCGATCATAAATCTTTGAAGTATTTGTTTTCTCAAAAGGAACTTACTTTGCATCAACAACGTTGGCTCGAGTTCCCTGCATCTTATGATCTTGATATTCTTTATACTCCCGAAAAGGGAAATAGTGTTGCCGATGCCCTTAGTCGTAAGTAACAATCGATTGTTTCTATGATGATGTCCGAATGGAACGATCTTTTTATCAGGTTCATCTGGCATACCGTTATTGTACTACGTTGTTTTTCTAAATTATTCGAGTTTAAGGTTCCTCGGGCATACCGTTATTGTACTACGTCGTTGCACCGACTCAATTTTCTACTATTCATGACGTTTTCCACCTCTCAACTACGGAAGTGCCTTGGGATTTCGATTCTATTCTTGAGCCCGATGTTATTGAAGAAATTGAAGTTTCACCTAATTTGACTTATGAGAAACATCCTATTCACATCAATGATTTGGAAGTTGAGCGCCTTCGAAATAAAGATGTTCCTCTTGTGAAAGTTCAATGGTCCTCAAATCCTAAGGATTGCTCTTGGGAGTCTAGAGAATTCATCGAACGAACATGTTCGGACTTACTCTCTTGTGCTCCTTAAGGTGAACTTCTCGTTTCAAAATTTCTTCTTTTGTGTTGATATGCTTTTATGGTTGTTACTCTTTATTTTCTTCTTAAGTAGTGCGAGGACGCAATTTCTTTAAAGAGGGGAATCTATAACAAAACTCATATTTTACGATTGTATATTTAAGTGTTTTATTTAAATATAACATCGTTAGTTGGATTAAAGTCTGAAATGCTACTTTTTGTGAACTGTTGAATTAGGACTCAAGACTACTTCCATTAAGTCCAAAACGACATTTGTGACCTTTTTGAGTATAAACGTCGATATGTTTGGAGTTGTGTAGAATCTCGCTATTTTTCTATTGGGCTTTGGGTTTGGGTTTCAGCCCACTAACTCATCTAATATCCTAACTCCACCTCCTTACTCCTCTCCATTCATTCTATTATTTCCTAATTCTCAAGCTAAAGTAAAAATGGAGGAAAGAAGAGGAGCTTAGAAATTCATAAGCCCTTGTTTTGCGAGGAAATTCAAGTTCTAGCGTCAAAATCAAAGAGAAGCTTAGGTAAGCATCCTCTTCATCTTCTCTATCTCAATATCTCTTCAATTTTTAGAAATTCGAAAACCCTAACTTAGGAAATATTTACTTATGAGCTTGTTTCGAGCTTCTTGGGTTGAAGTGAAGTGTGGTTGATCTTTCCTCTGTTTTAAAGCTTCTCATTCGTTTTTTTTGAGTTTAAAGGTGAGTTTTTGAACTCACATCTACGTCTATAGCTTTCGTTGTTGCTAGGTATGAATTCCTAACATCTATTCATGTTCATTTGCTTTTGATTTGAATTGATTTGGTGAATTTTCTAATTTTGGTGTTTTGAAGTCAAAATCTTTAAAGATCCTATCTTGGATATTTGGACATGTTATTTGGGGTGTATCGAAGAGCTTATAAACTGGGTTGTCGCTTGGCATAAATCCCTAGTCACCGTTGATCGTCCAATCGCTTCCGAATCGTTTTGGCCAACATTGGCCTAGGCAAAATGTTGCCCAGAATAGGCAACCAACGTCTGGTTGTCAAGTCCAGATGTGTGGTTATGGTCCCTATAGAAAAAAATATAAGAGCGTAGAAAATAAAATGGCAGAGACGAATTCTAGACGTCTGAATTTATGGTTTAAACATCTGGTTAGTTCTCAAATGCCTGAATTGAGTTCAGACATATGGAAGGTTTTCTGAATTATTTCAAGAATCCAAATCCAGACGTCTGGTTGAACCTCCAAACGTCTAGAACATTCAGTTTTGCCCGTTTGCATTTTTTTGAGTGAATTTCCAATGCTTAACAATTTTGTTGATCCGATTAGTTGTTTTCACTTTTATCGACTTCAATGACTTCTGTTTTTAATTTTTGGTAATATACATTTTGATGGATTTGGTATCGATTTCTTTGGATTTGATTCACGTCTTCAAATACGAATTTTTCGTGATCGATTGTCTTTACAATCATTTTCTGTGATTTGTCATTTTAAAATACAAAGGTTTCTATACTAGTAGTAAATATTCAAACTCTTTCACAAAAACAAATTCAACGTTAATTTTAATACATAACTCGTTTTCAAATCCATTTTCTAATCTATTAGTATACACAAACCTTTGTCTCATTCGTATGAGAAATTTAATTAAACGACTTGGCAAAACAAGTGGTGTGAAACGCTTGTGTTTACTTTGTTGGTTAATTCTTGGACTTGTTCGATTGAACTCTTGTGAAAATTTTCGAGTGGAATCTACAATTTGTTCGTAAATATTTAAGTTAAGCTAGTGGTTATGAGACATGAAGCTGAAATCATTTATTTACTAGCTTAGTGTAATTTCACACTTCTTACTGATCAACGATGATCATTTCATGGTTTATACTAGCGATATGCGATGTCTCTTTGTCCACGTGGGGGACTGTACCTCATTTTATTGAGCTTCATCTCATTTCTTTTATGGGCTAGTGACCCATGGTCTTTGGACCGTTCGTGGAGCAATCAACTCGATAAGTCGGAGCATGAGGCATATCTTTCTAGGTGCATCGATGTTTGATTATGCATGGAACGTATCTTTCAAGGTGCGTCGATGTTCGTTTTATGCATGGGGCGTATCTCTCCAAGTGCATCAATTTTTGATTATGCATGAGGTGTGTCTTTCTAGGTGCATCGATGTTCGTTTATGCATGGGACGTATCTTTCTAGGTGCATCGATGTTTGATTATGCATGGGGCTTATGTTTCTAGGTGCGTCGATGTTCGTTTATGCATGAGGCGTATCTTTCTAGGTGTGTCGATGTTTGAAATACGCATCGGGCGTATCTTTCTTGGTGCATTGATGTTCGACTGTGCATGGGGCGTATCTTTCTAGGTGCATCCATGATCGATTTGTGGAATCGCATTCCATTTGTGATACACATGTTCGTGAGTTTTCATGCTTCCGTTTGTGATAGGCCTCTGCCTTTTTGATTTTTGGATGTCTAATTGATGATTTCTAGAATTTATGTTTCACCCTTTTTTGTGATTTACATTGATAAGTTTTATCAATATTTGAGATTTGGTGAATATGTTAAAGAATATGACATTCTTTGAGGTGTTTGAGATTTTTGAGATTATGTATGATTTTTGTTGTTGTTAAATGTATACTTGTCACAGTATGGCATTATTGTTATCATACATTTTTGTCATATCTTTTATCCTATCTTATTTTATCTGATATTTATAGCTAGACTGATCCGTTTATTATTTCCTTATTAAATAACAATTGGGTCAGACCGAGTATTTCAGGTGCTTCTGCTTGACTTCTTATTTGGGTCAGTCATTTGACTTTTGGCCAACTACTTAGCTTAGTAGTTTTTTCTTTTATACATTGGAGATAGAGACTCTTTGATGTAAACATATTCTTTTGTCTATCACTTGTACCTATTCTTTTGTGATGTAGTGGATATTATATGATCACTACTTTTATGTACACTCTTATATGTTGTATTCATATCTGTTTCTGCCTTAGTGAAATGAATATTTATGACTGATTTATGTTACGCTTATTTTGTATTTGTTTCCGAAGACCTCATAGCTACTGTGTAGTAGCTTTGTGTTTGTATTGATATGTCAGATTTCCTCTTGAAACGAAATGCATGTGATACTATCTAGCATATCGGTGCTCTCACAAAGAAATTACACCGATGGTCGCTCCTTAACAGCCTTATTCTTCGTGCTAGTTGACGGCATTACTCTGTACCATCCTTGGCTACTGTGAGTATAGAGTTGGGATGTCACATGTAACGACCCTAATTTAGATTAACAATATTTAGGACATTTAATTAGATAAAATAAATGAAATAATTTAAATTGTGAAGGGATTAAGATTTGTATAATTAGAAGGTAGTCGTGCCTAATTAACTAATGAACTAAAGGGAAATAAAATGAATAGACAAGGATAATAAGGTAAGGGCAAAATAGGAATAGGTTATACTCTTATACCCTAAATACCCATGCCACCTTCTTTTTCCACATTCATAAATAAATTTAAAAAAGAGTTTGACCGCCTACCATTGGGAGAAAGTAAGAGGAAAATGAGCAAAAATCAAAGGAAGATGCTTAATCAAATTAATTCAAGAGCAAATCTCAACTCCTTAATAACAAGCTAAGGTGAATAATAGATTACATCTCATATTTCTTATTTTCGATTCTAGATCAAATCTGAATATGTTTTGCAATGCCATATTTTAAATGTTAAATGGAGATATATGCTTGTTGATGAATTTTATTGTTTGATATAGATTTTATGATAAATTTTAATTTGATAATCCCATCAAATGACATCCAAAATGCCTTGTGATTTTGATATAGGACCAGAAATAATATTTTAGAGATACGTTTCAAGTTTCATTATTTTTTGAATTAATGTGGATTTATTATAATTTTCTAGTAAAGAAAATGGTTAAATTGGGTTTAAATTAATTACGGCTACTATATGTTAGCTATGGATCAGAAATTTAAAATGTTAGTATACATATTACAAGTGATTTATGAGATTTTTGGTGAAATTTTCCAAAGTATATTATTAAAGGTATAAAGTTATTTAAGGTATGAGACTTAAATGTTTTATATGTTTGTAGAAAGAGAAGGTGCTATTTGTAAATGTTTTAATTTTTTAAATTCTGAAATTCGACAGCACTTTTAGAATTTTTTTATAAAATTATTGGCAACCAATTATATGTTGACAAACAATGCAAGCTAGTTGAAGAGAAATTGCTTTAAAAATTTAAAAAAAAGTTTTATAAGATTTTACTGCTTCGCCACTTATAGCAGCCTCCTTTCGGAATCATACCGCTGCCTCCATCTAAGTCGAAACCAATACACATGGTATCAGCCTTGGTACGTAGTGGATTGTAGTTAGGCAAAAGGAAGGGAGTCTATACAGGCTTTCAAAGGGGTTGAAGTAGCTTTTGTAAACTTAGAACTATTATGAATGAATCTTTCGAAAAAGATAGCTTTCGACATGGTTAGTTGTTTTAGAAAAAGGGCTTTTGAAAGATGTTGCCGCCTTTGTTTTAAAAAGAGGCTTTCAAGGGGGTCGAAACCTTTGCTGCCGCTTTCTATCTTTCGAAGCACTGCCCTCGAAAGGGTCCTTTTATTTTAAACCTTAAAGCCGCTTCTCCATGCTTTCGAAGGGGTTGGTTTCGACACCATCCACTTTCTTTTATTTAGGAAAATGCTTTCGAAAGAGATGCTTTCGTCCAAGTTCATTAAGACCTTTTGGTATATGGAAAGTTAAACCCAAAGGTTCTTAAAGGATTGATTTTAAATGGTTTCAAAGCTATGATCCACAAGCTTTTACTTGAACCCAATGCTTTCAAAAGGTTTGTTTTAAGCTAAGGACTTTGATGCTTTCCCATGGTATCAAATGAAGGTTTTGAAGAGGAAGTTCCCTAAATGTTTTTGAAAGGTTTATTTTAGTAATTGAAGGGATTGTTTCCAATGCTCTCGAAAGGCAAGTTTGAATGGTTTTGAAAAGAGGATGTCTAAGGTTTTATAAAGCTTTCAAAAGGACACTTTCAATGGTTTCGAAAGGTCCATTTTAAATGATTTCGAAATGTTTGTTTTGGCCATTCGGCCTAGTGTTAGAAGATAAAGTAGTTAACCTGTTTTGAAAGGGGTACTTTCAATGGTTTCAAAAGAGATTGTTTAAAGATTTTAAATAAAGGCTTCGAAGGTTTTCATCAACAATATTTTGTGTAAAGCATATAGCATGGCAAATATATATGAGTAAAGCCAAAGTATGTTTTCCTTGTTAACTATGATTTAAATGGTTAAATCAATTTGAAAGAATGTTTTCGAGGAAAATTTGACGGGTAGTTAACATTAAGTAAATGACTTAGATAATTGAATACTAGATGGGACTGGTATAGGGTCGTGCCCTTTACATTAGCTAAAGTCCCTAGCTAATTTAGTCTAAAATTCCAGTGTGTAGGGCTTAGCCACAGGTAAGACTTAAATGATGTTACACACAGAAAGAAATATACCGATAAGGACGATAAGTTATTGGTGAGCCCGCAAAACTGTTATGATCAGTTGACCCTGGGAGAAGTAAGTTAAGGATAGACCATCCAGAAGTGTGTCTAATCGAGTTAGGTTATTTATTTTGTAAGGTAGACCTAAGTGAGCCAATGGTTAGTAGCTAGCCAAACAAAACTATATTTTTCGTACAGATAGTCCATTTATTATCTGATTTATAAGCATATATGATATTGCTATTATTGTTTTAACCGGTTTGACTGCAGGATTATGATTTGCAAAAAGACATGCTTTAAATGGATATAAGTGAGGAGAAACCCGTTCCGCCAAGCAGTGTGGTCTCATTTAATATCAGAAAACCGAGATGTAATAGTATTATTCACACCAGACTTTATGTCTGACTCGAAGTTTATGTTTTTTCCTTAAACTCTAGGGTGCTCAAAATTCATTTTGAGTAGATTGAGAGTTAAGGTTTTTCAAGTTTAGTAGGTTGGATGAATAAAGCTTCCAAAGACGTGCATGAGGCAAAACTAGCTATATAGGAGCTATTTAGTTTTATTTTCGCTATGATGTATTAAGATTGATATGTCTATTTAGTACTCTGCTCAATTCAAGGGCATCTTCATATGTCACTCTTGGCATAATTTGTAATAATTATATTTGATCAAAAGCCTGAGAATCGTTCATGGGATTATGTAATTGAATATGAAATATTGATTTGGAATGTAATCGAAAAAGTTGTTTTAATATATGATGATTTTATTTCATATTCATGTGCTCCTGATACTATGGATACCATTAGCACTACCGTATTTTGTCACCGGAAGTTAATACTATGGATGACTGCTGCATCTATAGCGCTTAGCTTCAGGCCTCAAGATAGGATATGTTACAACTAGGTATTAGAGCATGGGTTTATGAAAAACTTAGAAGAAATTTCAAACTTAAAATGATTTTGAAAATATAATCCTAAGGAATTAGAGAAAAGATGGGGGTATGGAATGATGCTACAGTAACATACAAGTATTTTCTATATATAAGTATAAGGTTTATCTCTATTCTTCCATCTCTATTAGGCTATTCTTCTGTATCTTACAAAGGCTCGAATGTAGATATTACTGACGTAAGATATGGATGCAAGAAGTGGAAGAGTTAACATTGGTGGGGCAAGCTCCATAACTAGTGGAAATGCCAAACCAAATACTGAAAGGAATCAAGGTCGGGCACAAGCTGTTAATATGGATGCTGTAGTGCCACAGATCAATATGGGAGCTATGTATTCGCTTTTCGTGAACATGATGCAAGCAGGTGTTGCTGCAAGGTTAGTTGGACGAAATGCTGAAGGAGGAAATCAAGGAACTTTAGTGGCTAATAACTATGCTGTTTTGAATAGAGATTATGCTCGGCTGGGAGGAAAGCTGTTTACTAGTACTGAAGACGCAATCGAAGTAGAGAATTATCTACTTCATTGCGAGAGGATTTTGCTGATTTAGGACTCAATGATGAGCAAAAAAGTAGACTCGATTCTAGACAGCTACAAGGAGCAGTACTGTATTGGTGGAACAATGTTACTGTAGGAGTCAATGAGGAGGCTATGACTTGGGTTGAGTTCTGGAGGAGGTTTGAAGAAAGATTTATGTTGAAGATTGCTAAGTCTAATCTGCTTAGGAAGTTTGCAGATTTAAAGTAGGGGGATATGATAGTACTTGAGTATGCAACCAGGTTTGAGGAGCTAGCGAGATACGAATACATAACGGTTCATACTATCATAAATAAGAATGAGAAGTTCATTCATGGGTTGAAGCCTGAGCTTGCTAAGGCCACGTTATCGCATATTAGAGATCCATGCGATGTTGTTGTTGAGATGGCTTTGAGGCAGGACGAGATGCTTGCTTATCTTGAAGGAAAAATAGCAAGGGAAGCTCAAGGAGGGCAGAACCAGGAGAGGAAGTTTTTCCATAAGGAAGGAGCTTAGAAGAGTGAAGCTGCTAAGAAGGGAAAGGCAGAAGTTGTCTGTTATAAGTGTGATAAGAAAGGACACTATGCTCACGAATACCGGATATGCAAAGTGAAGAAAGTTGCTAAGAAGAAAGGAGTGAGATGTTTCAATAATGATAAGAGTGGATAACATAAAAACCAGTGCAAGGAGCTAGCCAAGGATGGAAAAGGCAAGTTATTTGCGTTGGAACCAGCTACCTCGGGACTAACCGCAGAGGAGAAGGGAAAAGCTATTTTGGGAGGTACGCTTTTGATCCATTGTGTATCAGTTAGAGTTCTATTTGATACCAGTGCATCACATTCTTTTATATCTCATTGTTTGATATATAAGCTTAACCTAAAACCCTCATACTAGTTGCTCCGTAAGGATTGTGAATCAATAGGCGAATATGCAATTTTTAGGTTGAGATGTGACAACCTAGAGTTTGAATTATTAGGTCATACATTTTTTTGCAGTTTTCATGTGTTTGATTTCGTAGGGTTCAGAACTATTTTGGGTATGGATGGTTAAGTAAATATGACGCTAGGATATTTTGTCATGATAGAAAAATATCACATAGACCCTTGACTGTAGCGATCAGATTGTATTTTCCATATAAAACACTAGTTTCGTGTTTAATTCTTTATTGAGTGTTGTGGAGGTAGAAGACGAGTTGAATTGAGTTTTCATTATTAGAGAATTCACAGATGTCTTTGGACCTGTAGTAGGATTGTCGCCAAAACGAGCCATTGAGTTTTAGATATATTTAGTACCAGGAGCAGAACCGGTGAGTAGACCGCCAAGCAGAATGACACCTATCGAGATGAGGGAGCTAAAGGTGCAGTTAGTGGATTTGGAAGCAAAATTTTATCGGACCAAGCAATTTGCCTTGGGGAGCAGCCGCGATTTTTGCAAATAAACCAAACAGATCGTTAAGGTTATGTATCGATTATCGTCACTAGAATGAAAAGATAGTAAAGAGTCAATATCCATTACGTAGAATTGACTATTTGTTCGACCAATTCAGTGGAGCCAAACTATATTCCTAGCTAGACTTAGCAACAGGGTTCCATCAGCATAGAGTGGCAGAGGATAGTATTCCCTTGACGATGTTTAGAACCAGATATTGATCGTACAAATGGTTACTGATGTCGTTTGGACTAACTAATGCACCAGCATTTTTTGTAGATTTCATGAACAGAGTTTTCTGAGAACCCTTGGATATGTTCGTGTTGGTTGTCGTATTTGATATTTTGATATACTTTAAAGTTGAAAGAGAGCATGAAGTTCATCGTAGAATGGTGCTTGAGATGTTAAGGAAGCATCAACTAAAAGCAAGATTTTAGAAATGTCATTTTTGGAAGAAGGAAGTGAAGTTCCTTGGTCATATAGTCATAGAAAAAGGGTTGTTAGTAAATCCAGCTAAGATCAAGGCAGTGAATAGTTGGAAGAGACATGAGATAGTGACTAAGATAAAGAGTTTTCTCAGATTAGCTAGTTGCCATCAGAGATTCATTAAGGACTTTTCATGGATAACTGCACCGATGAATAAGCTAATGTGGAAAGACGTGAAATTTATCTGGACTGATAAGTGTGATAAAGAATTCCAGAAGCTAAAACACTTATTGACGAATGCATATTTGTTAGTTTTTCCAAAGGGTAATCAGGACTTAGTGGTGTACATGGATGCATGCGGAATATGATTAGGAGCTGTGTTAATGCAAAGAGCTAAAGTAATTGCCTATGCATCACGATAGCTCAGACCGCATGAGGTTAGATATCCAACTCATGATTTGGAATTAGTTGTAGTAATTTTTGCGTTATATACGAATCGTAAGTCTCTGAGGTATTTATTCTCTCAGAAGAAGTTGAATATGAGACAACAGAGGTGGTTAAAGTTTTTAGCCGCATTTTACTTTGGTATTGAGTATACACCAGGAAAAGGCAATAAGGTTGTAGATACACTTAGCAAAATACATCAGAATGTAGTATTGGCAATGATAATTGAGTGGAAATATTTGGATGCATTGACAGAGTACAATGGAGATCTCAGAGTGGTTTTGGCACAGAAACCACTATGTTGTCATGTTTAGAAGTTCGACCAGTGATGATCGAAAGGATTGCTTCTAAACAAGGAGAGGATCCATTATTAGCTGAACGAATCGGAAAGTTAAGGAATGGAATGGAGAGCGAGGACTTGAAAGATTCCAGTCTTGACCAGAATAGGTGGTTGAGGAAGAAAGGACAACTATGTGATCCAAATGAGGGTGACACTGGGAAGGAAGTTCTTGAAGAATGCCATCATTAAAAGTTTCATCCGGGAGGAACTAAGATGTATTAAGATATGAAAAGAAGTTTCTTTTGGGAAGGTATGAAGAGGGATGTAGGCTTATGGGTGAAGCATTGCTTGAACCGTCAATAGGTTAAACCGGACAACGAAAACCAAGTGGATTACTACAACCTTTAGATGTTCCCGTATGGAAATGGGATTCTATCCCAAAGGATTTTATAGACGAGTTTCCAAGGTCAAATAGAGGAAATGAATGCATATGGATCATAGTGGACGGGTTGGCCAAGAGCGCCCATTTCATTACAGTTAAATCAATTAGAACAACACCTATTTTAGCTAGGTTATTTATGAAGAATATAATTAGACAGCATGGAATTCCTAGTAGGATAATAAGCGACAGAGATTCCTTATTCATTAGTGAGTTCTGGAAGAGTCTACAGGAGACTTTTGGTGCCAATTTCAAGATGAGTACTGCCTGCCATTCGCAAATAGATGGGCAAATAGGAAGACTTAACAAAGTCTAAGAAGATTTGTTACAAGCTTATGTGCAAGATTTTGGAGGATCGCGGGAAGACCGTCTACACTTAGTTAAGTTTTCGTATAACTACAGTTATCAGGCTAGTATAGGGACGACACCATTTGAAGCTTTGTATGGAAGGCCATGCAAATCTCCCATTTGTAGGTTAGAGACCGAGGGTAGATTAACTCTTGGTCCGGATTTGGTTAGACAAGCTACAGAAAAGATTGAGTTCATTCGAGCCAAAATGAAGGAAGCTCGGCCTAGGCAGAAGAGTAAATAGAAGATGAAAAGACTTAGGTTTCTCAGTTGGAGATCATATATTCATCAAGATATCACCGATGAAAGATGTAATCAGGTTTGGAAATCAAGAAAATTGGCACCGAGGTTCGTTGGATCCCTTCCTATTGTGGAAAGGATTGGGAAACTAACATATCGGGTGAAATTATCAAGTAGTTTGGCAGGAATCCATAAAGTTTTTCATATTTCTCTTCTAAGGAAGTGTATTCGAGATCCATAGACTACTATAGCACCAACTGTGTTAGATGACTTAGTAGTGGAACCGAATTTGACTATAGTTAGAAAGTCATTTCATATAGTCGCGAGTGAAAAGAATAAGCTAAGAAAAAAGATAGTCAGATTAGTCAAAGTCCAGTGGAGTGACGATAAGGGAGACTGTACTTGGAAGACTAAGAGCATGATTTGAGATACTTATGTTGACTCGTTTCATGTTATGTTTTACCTTTTTGATTGGTTTTAACGGGTACATTATTGTAATTTCGAGGACAAAATTCTTTGAGGCGATTCTGTAGCGACCCTAATTTTGACTAACACTACTTAGGATATTTAACTGGATACATTAAATGAAATAATGTAAATGATTGAGGGATTGAGATTTATATAATTAGAGGGTGCTTAATTAACTACTGAATTAAAGGGAAATAAAATTAAATAGACAAGGGTACTAAGATAAGGCCAAAATAAGAATAGGTTATATTATTACACCCTAAACCCTAATGCCATTTTCATTTTCCATGTTTATAAATAAAATTAAACAAGAGTTTGGCCATCCACCATTAGGAGAAAGTAAGTGGAAGATAAGCAAGAATCAAAAGAAGAAGCTTAATCAAATTAATTCAGGAGCAAATCTTGACTCCTTAACTACAAGCTTAGGTGAATAATAGATTACATCTCATATTTCATATTTTCGATTCTAGATTAGATCCGAATACATTTTGCAAGGTAGATTTGATATTAAATAGAGATATATGCTTGTTGATGAATTTTTTTGTCAAATTTCTATTTTATGATAATTTTTAATTTGTGAAACCTATCAAATGACAATCAAATGCCCTGTGATTTCATATGAGATCATAAATAATATTTTAGAGATCAGTTTCAAGTTTCATAATTTTGTTAATTAATGTAGATTTATTATGAATTTTCTAGTGAAGAAAATGGTTAAATTAGGTTTAAATTAATTACGGCTATTATATGTTAGCATTGGGTTAGAAATTTAAATATGTTAGAAAATATATTAGAAGTGATTTATGGGAATTTTTTGAGAAATTTTCCTATGTAACGACCCTGACTCGACCTTCGAAAATCGGCACCCGCACTCCACTATACCCGAATGCCGCAGATCCAAACGTCGAATGTGGTTCACCGGAGCTTATAACACAATTAAGTATAACAACACAGTGGAAGAGTAAGATATGAATATCATATACAATCCCAATGAATACAATATCCAATGATATACAACAATGATATCAAAATGATACAAGAATATCAGAGATACAATAAACAACAACGGAAAACGAATAGCAAAAGCGATAACTCAAATGATCAAACTACAACTCCAACCCAATGCTCCAAAGCCAAAACAACAAGCCGCTAGCTCGAACCACCATCGCGTTGCACAAAGCTAAGCAAGGTTAGTCGTTCCCACCAAATACTTCAGTATCCAAAGTGTCCAAAGAATACCAAAGAGAAATCTGAAAGCTACCGAATCGATATCTATATCTACTATCTGAAAAACCAAATCTAGACTACCCGTGTGGCAAATTATGGGCACCCAGAGTTTAGGAAGAGAACAATAAACTCCAAGTCAGTCATGGGACTGGTATGAGCAAATAAAATCAATTGTCTTTAAACAAACAACAAAGAAATTTAAAATATTGAAATCCGCAATGCTTTTTGGAAAATGAAACTACCATAAGGCCTTCCGGCACACACACAATGCAATCGCACACATGGGGGAGATTTCTCCTTATGATTGTCAAACATGCTTACTACGCAAAATCCTTTTTGATATTATTATTAGTGCATAGTGGAAAACATTTCGAAAGTATAATATTAATCTTAGCCAGCATACGTACCATTATAGTATGCCTACTATAGCTACCATGTTAGATGGCAGGTTTTACAACTAAAACCGTACAAGGCGCGCATTGGTAATTGGATTTCCAACAAATGGTCATGCCAAGGAACTTCCCATTGCCACATGGGTATGCCTTTGGAGGGACCCCCTGAGAACCTAGCTGGATCTCTGCCAACACAAGGACGAGTTACCTCTGTAACTAGGTAACTACTGACACGAGTATGCCATCCCCCGGTCGTAACCAACCTTTATCTCGGGATTCACCAACAACCAAAAAGTAAAAAATTTGCAACAACCACATAGGTTAAGTATCTGGGCTCCATACCATGATACCACCTCTATCCAGAAGAAAATGAACATACCCTCAGGGGACGCTACCCCCAAATAACCTTGCTGCATTCTTCTTGTTTTGACTATTCCGGGTTGTGAAGTTTGACGAAGTCTCGTCCACAAAACTATGTTTTTACAAAAGCCATGCTTTGATCAACAAATGATCAGCAACACTACGTATGCCACATTACCAAATTGGAAATGTATCACTGGGAACTATCAACTACATAACCGCTGAGCTCGTACGTCGCAGAGAAGGGTGTTAAGCTAAGAGAATAAATCTCCGCCACCAGATAGAAATGTATTTGATAGAAACGGATTTTGCATCTCAAGGTGTAATGTCAGACATACATTCATACAAGTATGTTCCGGGTCTGAACAGAACCGAAGGCATTTCCAAAGAATCCCTTGCAATCCTGGAATCCACAATCCCGATCAGACATCCCATCACTTAGGGAATCTCTATACCATAGCTACTCGGTGTAGAGACAATCGATGGGTTATCCTATCGTTCTCGCAAATAGCCGGTCTTCACCACCGGTCTTCAAATGCTATCCATAACGTCATATCATTATTCCAAATGGGTTATATGACACAAGGTCCTCTCCCGGCTAAACCAAATTATGGGCATAAAGTTTAAAAAACGTATGCATAAGGATTTCACTTAAGTCACAATTTCAAAATTCATAACTATTTCAAATGGTTTAACCCAATTACCATTTCAAACCTTTAAACAAAAGATTTATTTTACAAAGTTTACCCAGTTTCACAAAGATCCATTCATGGATTTCAAAACAAATTTGCATTTCGAGTGGATTAATCCATTTAATCTTTAAATCAAAGATTTAACTTATAGCTTTCAAAATGTTTCCTAAGATTCATTCATAACTTGGAAAACCGTTTTTCAATTCAAACTTGAAACTATAATACAAGTTGGAAATTCATTTCTTATATGAAAGCTTTTATCATTTGAAAACAAACAGTTTCATTTTGGAAAAATTTGATTTCAATTATACAAGATAAAGTTTTTCAAACTTGGGTTAAATTTAATTTCCAAAACAACACTTCAAAAAAAATGGATTAAAAACCCATATAACTTGCATGACCTTTTACTTCATAAATTCTCAAAATATAATTTAATTTCAAAATCTGAATCCAAATTTAAACTGAATTATTAAATTTCAAAACTTTATTAAGTTATTCAAAATAACTTTTATTTTAGAAATTCTTTTCCAAAAGCTTTTCATTTTAAAACCCGATCCATTTCCAAAATCGTTTAGATTTAAAAAATTCAATTTTACAATTTATTTCAAAAAAATCTGTGACTTAACCAATTTCCACGTGCAATCCATATTTGTGTGTGTATAGTGTAGTTCAAGGGTTTAACACAATAGGGCACAACATCAATCATCAAAGACATATCCATAAGCGGTATAACCCATAACGCTTATCTTCATTCACAGATTCATAGATAAAGTAAATTTATCAATCAAAAAAATTCACTAATATGATTCGATGTGGGTTTCGGATAACTAACTGGAATTCGACTCCCTGTCGCATCGAAATTCAAATGTTGGTTTATTGGTCAAGGGTTTTGCATATTCATACAACATTATATTCATCATAAATATAACAGCTTAGCACGAGCATTACATAATTCAATGAAATATAATTCAATGGAAATCAAACATCTATAATTAAGATGAATAAGGGTGATTTTTAAATTTATCAACCACATAATTACTTTCATTAGTAATCTTTAATCAATGCTTAATTATCATTAACTGTAATTGATTAAGTCTTAGTTACCTTCATTAATTAATTCATTTCTTAATTAATTATCTAAATAAAACCCTTTATTGTAATTAATTAAATCTTAATTACTTTTATCAGTTAATTTATTCCTTAATTAATTACTTTGATAAATAACCCCTAATTGTTAATTTAGTCTTTATTATAATTAATTATTCTTAACTGACTAAATTAATAGCTTTATTATTCCTTAATTAATTACAATAATTAATTACTCCTTTATAAATAATGATTTCTTAATCACCTTAAGTTAATTAACCTTTAATTAATTATTCTTAATTTAATTACCTTAATTAATTAACCACATTAATTGATTATTCTTTAAAGTAATTAACCCTTAATATTTGATTAATCGATCTTCAACCATTAATTATCTACCCTTAATTACTTACACTAAGTACTTACTGTTTTTATTTATTCATTTATTAATTACTTGATCAATTAACTTGAATTACTAATTAATTTATTTTAAACTAATAAATCCTCAATTATTAATTCTTAATTGTAAATATATTATTCTTTAATTGATTTTCTTAATTATTAACGAATTCTCAATTGCAAATTATTAATCACTTGATTATCATTAACGATATAGATTAATTTACCTTTGAGTAAAAATTATCACTTATTAAGTTTTATTAAAAATAACTTGTTAACAATATAAGTTTAAAACTTAGTTGTTTTAAATACCCTTTATTTCAACTCCTTTCAATTTATACCTTCTACTTAATAAATAAATCATTATTTATCAAAAGAATAATTTTAGAAATTTCTTTAACTAATTCATTAAAGCTTAAAGCTGGAAATATAAAAATCCCTAGGCAACCCGAGTGTTCCCCCCAAGCTAAACCCCTACGAACTCGAGCCCTACTTCGAGATTTTCCAGAAATTGATCAGAGTGACCCAGAATTTTACATTTTAAAAATTTTCTCTAAGTTCTCTTCTTAACACCAAAAACCTACTTCGAGTAAGAACTCGAGCTAATCTTCTTTCACCCCGAGACACGCTTCGAGATTACATCTTCTTCCCTAAAACACGAACTCACAGCACAACCCAATCTAACCCAACGTGCACGTGCACTTTGCACATCAACCTGACCATCTTTGATCACCGCCGCAACCACCCACAAGTCACCATCGACCATGTCGATGACCCACGCTCCAAAAATTTTCAATCGACCTCTCATATCGAAAACTAGGTAGTCAGGTGCCTGATTGGAAACAACATTCAATTGAAAACCCATCTCTGGCCATCGCCTTGCACCTCCGATGAACTCGCCATCGCATCTAGAACTTCACCATACCCCAACGTATCGATTCAACCCACTCCGGCCTCTTCCGATCCACCATTGGAGCCGCACTAGTTCAAACAACATCGACGAAAGAACCCACCATCAAAACCCTAGTTCATCAATCTCTGGCCACCACGTTCATAAAAAAATCTTCCACTATTTTTGTTAAGCAACCCTACTTACATTCTACCTCCAGCAACAATCTTGACTTTCCGCTCCTCGCCATTCATCAAATATTGATGAAAGTACCGCATTTGATGAACTCGAGAATTCCCCACTTTTTACAAGTTTGAAAATCTTGAAATCATTACTTAAATTCATCGTTTTTCAATACAATTTTGTTTATATAACGAATTCAAATTTCCAGATGGTCGAATATTTGACCTGTCACTGATTTCCTCTGTATTTTCAAAATTTTGAATTATTTATCACATGTTTTTACTTGTGATTATTGTTAAAAATAAGTTTATGTTGTTATAAACATTTTCTCTTCAAAGTTCTAAGCTTAATATTGATTTTACAAAATAAATTTCAGTTTAAAGCTTAGATTTGGAACCCTGTAACTGTGAACAGGATCTTTTTCATATTTGCAAGCATGTACACTCGGTCATTCGCATGTATATAGACATGTAAGCAAGTACACACCATTATTCAACCACATCTCATTATCACACTTCAGGAACCATTAAGATAAAATCAGAAAAAAATAAGTTTGCTCACAGATTCATAGCATTAGGTAAACAAAACTGGTTTTTAAAAAGAATTGAAATCGCTCGGCTGATGTTTGATGTTTGAAAGCAGAGACATTTTTTTTGATAAATCTAGGATTTTGATTTAGCTCACTTGATTTGTTTTCACTTCTTCTTTGATCTTGAACTTGTTCTGCTTTGAACTTTTGCATGCTCAATTCCTTTTTGAACAGATTTTTGTTTTAAATTTTAGATAATGATCCGAAAGGAACCCGAGCCTGGAATTCCCTCTTATTGAAACTGATGTTGTTTTGATCTTTGAACCTGAATCTAACTTCTACTTCTCAGGTTTGCCTTCTTTTTTTAGTTATAAACTGAAGCTTATGTCACTTTAACAGATTATTGTTTTGGTTTGAGATCTGGTTTTACTTTCTTTGAGATTTGATTTCTATTTCTTGGTTTGCTTCCTTCATTTTTCAAGTTTTTATTAAGGGACAAATGAAGAGATTAAAGAAAAAATGGTTTGCAAATTTTCTTCCCTACATATTGTTTGTGTAATTAAATTTTCAAAAGAAAAATTAATTCTTTTGCCACTTGTATGATTACAACTAACACTTGTAGTTTTTAATAGACACTTGTTAATCCATATTGCTTAAATTTTACAATTGTCGTTTGGGACAAAATTTATGTTTATATCGTTGTCTTGATTTAATTTATAAAATCTTTATTTTTAAACTCTTTTCATTTTAAGATTTTTGTATCAATTTATCTCTTAAGTTTTATAACTTAACATATTTATTACATTTTTAAATTTATAAATGTACAACTATTTGTTAGGCCTTTTTAAACTTATACTTTTCAAAAGATATATCCATACTCAAGCTTTATATTTATTTACAATTTAAATTCAAAAATATAAAACTATATTTATTCATTTTAAAAGAAAAGGTGTTTTAAATTCTTTTATCAAATTCATATTATATTTAAAATCTGAATTTCTATTTAAAATCAAAAATTTATTTTTGTTTTAAACATTTCTAATTAATTCACAATTTAATTTCCAAAAATTAAATTAATTATCATATTACCTTAACTAAAATTTCAAGGATGTTACAGATTCCACCCCGTAGAAAATTTTGTCCTAGAAATTTGAAAGTAGGGAGACAACAAAGGATGGACACGCAAAGATAGAGAAACAGTTTTCAATATCAAACTGGGTATCTGTTCTGCATTTGGCTTACCAAATCAGAATATCAATAATGGATACAAGAACGAATCAAGACACTCGGGTCATCTACGAATACACAGGAGTATTGGTTAGTTCAAAAGATAACTAACCACTTGTAGAATATATCTAGACCCAAAAGAACAAATAAATGAATTTAATCGTCCAAACTCAAACATTGGGTATGGATTCCAAGCTCAAGTTGGAATACCCAAAGAATAGACAGATATATGGATATAATTCCAAAACTTTTAATTTAAACAACCAAAATAAACCTATCAACCATAGCAACCAAAGCCAATAATTCATCCAAACAAACAATTCTGGCCCATCTGGAGTTTATGTCCCATGCAAAATCAAAGCTTCTTGCTGGAGCTGTTAGGATTCATCAAAGAATTGAAAAGACGAATCCAAAGAGATTGATAGAGAAATTTGTTTCCGCTATTGCAGGGTACTGACCATTCATAGTTGTACTCCACTGTCCCCTATCTTGTCCTCTTCTTGCACTCATACTCACTATCAGTGGATAGTAAGAGAATTTACTAAGGCATTCAGACAGATATCTTAGGGATATACTCATTATATGGTATACTTCACCATATCTCTAATGAGTTACCAAATGTGTTAAACTCCTGAGCTAAAGTTTCAACCTTCAGCTCTAATACCAAATGTAATGACCCTGACTCGACCTTCGAAAATCGGCACCCGTACTCCACTATACTCGAATGCTGTTGTAACGACCCAGAATTTTAAGTAATTAAAATTTGAATATTTAATTAATTTTAAATATTAATAAGTGAATTTATAAGTCGAATAAATTTTATTTCGAATAATTGGATTTAACTGAATAATTAAATCGATAATTTAATATGTTAAATTTCAGGAATAATTGAAAATTGGGTAAAATATGATTGAAAATGATTTGTGAAATTTTATTATATCATATTGGAGTTATAATGATGTTATAGAACTTTTAAAATCGAATTAAGAGTTAATTTGTGAAAATTGAATATTTTAATATTTAATCGACTAGTGAAATTAGCCAATTTTCGAACAGTCTCAGAATTGGATGAAACTAGTTCCATTGGATCCGTAATAGTTTGTTATTATCGGATTTCAATTTTCGTAGCAATCGGAGTTATCGTTTGATCGTGGCAGCTCGAAACGCATCGAAATTGTTTTTAATATTAATTAGGCGAGTTAAAATAGCCACTTTTCAAACAGTGTCGGATTTCGATGAAACCAGTTTCATCGGATCTGTAATGTGATATTATTGTATGGTTTCAAATTTCATGTCAATCGGATTTATCGTTTGTCCGGTGCAAGCTAAAACGCCTAGAAAATCGTTTAAATCCGTTTAATTTAAATTGAACGTTTATTTCCATAACTCGCACAGATGACCGAATTAGCTTTTGAAACCTGTTCCATTGTGTCTGGAACGCGGGATAAACCCTAGAAACGCTGGTCACCGCGCGTAAATCGGAGTTCGGAAAATTCGGGGTGAATAGTGTTCGCGTATTTTTCTATAAAACCCCCTTTGAATTCATTTTTGCAAAAGTAAAAAGAGGCTAGGGTTTCAAAAACTGTCCAGCCGCCATTTTCCTATTCTAAGGCCAGAAATTAATATCCTTCTCCCCTCAATCACTCTCAATCTACAAGGAATTACACGAAGTGTTCAACACGAAAGTCGAAGAGCTCGACGAGAGCTTTCGATCCATACGGTGATGATCGTGTTTGGAGCATCAGAGGGGGAGATACAGGGGGCCGACAGCAGCTAGTTGCGCACGAGATTCCAGGGCCATGAGGAGGCCGAGCTCCTCCCTGTTCCAGCCGAAGATGGCTCTTGCGTTGTGCTTTGGAATGGAAACTTCTGATCGTGGTGGATTTCGTCGTGGTGGCCGCAAGTGTTAACCCTAATTTGCAAGATTGGGTTTCTTGCGTGCATGTAAATTACCTGTAGAGGGAATCACGTGAAAGAAAGGGGAGAGAAGAAGGAAAGTGCGGCCTGGATGAATCAGGGGAAGATCGTGTGGCTTAGATTAGGTTAGGTCGAAAATTATAAATTTAAGTTGTAATTTTGTTTATATAAAATCGTGTAATCTTTAAAAATTCATATCCTTTTCATACGAGGTTGAAAACGTACGAAACCAGTTGCGTTGGAATCGTATGGACGAACACTACGCTATGGAATTGGATTGGAGTCGTTTGGAGTTAGTGAAAATTTTGGGTAAAATTAAACGTCCGTTTAATTTTATTCGAAATAAATCGCTAAAACGAAATTGAAATCAAGGTGAGAACTTCTAACTCAATTGAATCGGTTTCGATTTTAATTTTAAATAGTTAGATTTAAAATATTTGAATGCATGTTTGAATAATGATTGTTATCTATTGATTGTTAAAATAGACATTATGCGCCGTTAGTAAGCGGATGTTATTTATTAAAAACATATACCGCGAATACATGTAACGACCCAGAATTTTAAGTAATTAAAATTTGAATATTTAATTAATTTTAAATATTAATAAGTGAATTTATAAGTCGAATAAATTTTATTTTGAATAATTGGATTTAATTGAATAATTAAATCGATAATTTAATATGTTAAATTTCAGGAATAATTGAAAATTGGGTAAAATATGATTGAAAATGATTTGTGAAATTTTATTATATCATATTGGAGTTAGAATGATGTTATAGAACTTTTAAAATCGAATTAAGAGTTAATTTGTGAAAATTGAATATTTTAATATTTAATTGACTAGTGAAATTAGCCAATTTTCGAACAGTCTCAGAATTGGACGAAACTAGTTCCATTGGATCTGTAATAGTTTGTTATTACCGGATTTCAATTTTCGTAGCAATCGGAGTTATCGTTTGATCGTGGAAGCTCGAAACGCATCGAAATTGTTTCTAGTATTAATTTGGCGAGTTAAAATAGCCACTTTTCAAACAGTGTCGGATTTCGACGAAACCTATTTCATCGGATCTGTAATGTGATATTATTGTATGGTTTCAAATTTCATGTCAATCGGATTTATCGTTTGTCCGGTGCAAGCTAAAACGCCTAGAAAATCGTTTAAATCGGTTTAATTTAAATTGAACGTTTATTGCCATAACTCGCACAGATGACCGAATTAGCTTTCGAAACCTGTTCCATTGTGTCTGTAACGCGGGATAAACCCTAGAAACGCTGGTCACCGCGCGTAAATCGGAGTTCGGGAAATTCGGGGTGAATAGTGTCCGCGTATTTTTCTATAAAACCCCCTTTGAATTCATTTTTGCAAAAGTAAAAAGAGGCTAGGGTTTCAAAAACTGTCCAGCCGCCATTTTCCTATTCTAAGGCCAGAAATTAATATCCTTCTCCCCTCAATCACTCTCAATCTACTAGGAATTACACGAAGTGTTCAACACGAAAGTCGAAGAGCTCGACGAGAGCTTTCGATCCATACGGTGATGATCGTGTTTGGAGCATCAGAGGGAGAGATACAGGGGGCCGACAGCAGCTAGTTGCGCACAAGATTCCAGGGCCATGGGGGGGCCGAGCTCCTCCCTGTTCCAGCCGAAGATGGCTCTCGCGTTGTGCTTTGGAATGGAAACTTCTGATTGTGGTGGATGTCGTCGTGGTGGCCGCAAGTGTTAACCCTAATTTGCAAGATTGGGTTTCTTACGTGCGTGTAAATTACCTGTAGAGGGAATCACATGAAAGAAAGGGGAGAGAAGAAGGAAAGTGCAGCCTGGATGAACCAGGGGAAGATCGTGTGGCTTAGATTAGGTTAGGTTGAAAATTATAAATTTAAGTTGTAATTTTGTTTATATAAAATCATGTAATCTTTAAAAATTCATATCTTTTTCATACGAGGTCGAAAACGCGTGAAACCAGTTGCGTTGGAATCGTATGGACGAGCACTACGCTATGGAGTTGGATTGGAGTCGCTTGGAGTTAGTGAAAATTTTGGGTAAAATTAAACGTCCGTTTAATTTTATTCGAAATAAATCGCTAAAACGAAATTGAAATCAAGGTGAGAACTTCTCACTCAATCGAATCGGTTTCGATTTTATTTTTAAATAGTTAGATTTAAAATATTTGAATGCATGTTTGAATGATGATTGTTATCTATTGATTGTTAAAATAGACATTATGCGCCGTTAGTAAGCTGACGTTATTTATTAAAAACATATACCGCGAATATATGTAACGACCCAGAATTTTAAGTAATTAAAATTTGAATATTTAATTAATTTTAAATATTAATAAGTGAATTTATAAGTCGAATAAATTTTATTTCGAATAAGTGGATTTAATTGAATAATTAAATCGATAATTTAATATGTTAAATTTCAGGAATAATTGAAAATTGGTAAAATATGATTGAAAATGATTTGTGAAATTTTATTATATCATATTGGAGTTAGAATGATGTTATAGAACTTTTAAAATCGAATTAAGAGTTAATTTGTGAAAATTGAATATTTTAATATTTAATCGATTAGTGAAATTAGCCAATTTTCGTACAGTCTCAGAATTGGACGAAACAAGTTCCATTGGATCCGTAATAGTTTGTTATTACCGGATTTCAATTTTCGTAGCAATCGGAGTTATCGTTTGATCGTGGCAACTCGAAACGCATCGAAATTGTTTTTTATATTAATTTGGCGAGTTAAAATAGCCATTTTTCAAACAGTGTCGGATTTCGACGAAACCAGTTTCATCGGATCTTCAATGTGATATTATTGTATGGTTTCAAATTTCATGTCAATCGGATTTATCGTTTGCCCGGTGCAAGCTAAAACGCCTAGAAAATCGTTTAAATCGGTTTAATTTAAATTGAACGTTTATTGCCATAACTCGCACAGATGACCGAATTAGCTTTCGAAACCTATTCCATTGTGTCTGGAACGCGGGATAAACCCTAGAAACACTGGTCAGCACACGTAAATCGGAGTTCGGAAAATTCGGGGTGAATAGTGTTCGCGTATTTTTCTATAAAACCCCCTTTGAATTCATTTTTGCAAAAGTAAAAAGAGGCTTGGGTTTCAAAAACTGTCCAGCCGCCATTTTCCTATTCTAAGGCCAGAAATTAATATCCTTGTCCCCTCAATCACTCTCAATCTACAAGGAATTACACGAAGTGTTCAACACGAAAGTCGAAGAGCTCGACGAGAGCTTTCGATCCATACGGTGATGATCGTGTTTGGAGCATCAGATGGGGAGATACAGGGGGCCGACAGCAGCTAGTTACGCACGAGATTCCAGGGCCATGGGGGGGCCGAGCTCCTCCCTGTTCCAGCCGAAGATGGCTCTCGCGTTGTGCTTTGGAATGGAAACTTCTGATCGTGGTGGATGTCGTCGTGGTGGCCGCAAGTGTTAACCCTAATTTGCAAGATTGGGTTTCTTGCGTGCGTGTAACTTACCTGTAGAGGGAATCACATGAAAGGAAGGGGAGAGAAGAAGGAAAGTGCGGCCTGGATGAATCAGGGGAAGATCGTGTGGCTTAGATTAGGTTGGGTTGAAAATTATAAATTTAAGTTGTAATTTTGTTTATATAAAATCGTGTAATCTTTAAAAATTCATATCTTTTTCATACGAGGTCGAAAACGCGCGAAACCAGTTGCATTGGAATCGTATGGTCGAGCACTACGCTATGGAATTGGATTGGAGTTGTTTGGAGTTAGTGAAAATTTCGGGTAAAATTAAACGTCCGTTTAATTTTATTCGAAATAAATCGCTAAAACGAAATTAAAATCAAGGTGAGAACTTCTCACTCAATCGAATCGGTTTCGATTTTAATTTTAAATAGTTAGATTTAAAATATTTGAATGCATGTTTGAATGATGATTGTTATCTATTGATTGTTAAAATAGACATTATGCGCCGTTAGTAAGCGGATTTATTTATTAAAAACATATACCGCGAATATTTCATAAACAGTGAAATTGGTATTATATATAATAGCAATATATATATTGGCATATGTATATATTGCAGTTATTGATTTCCCGCATTGTATAGCGGATGAGATCCTATTGCGCCGTCTATTAAGCGGATAATATTTTTAATCCCATATACCGCGATAATTCCGTACTGGAGCGGAATTGTTATTGTGCTAATGTTTGTGGATGCAGGAAAGCAGGTTGGAGGGATCCAACTGGATTCCTCAACGGTATTTATTTGATTTCAGATATTTTGATATTTGATGGATTATCATATCGATATATGATATCGTTGTTGCCGTGATTGACTATTTGGTGTGTAGCATCATTGGACCAATTTTGGAATTTTAAAATGATTTTTAAGTGATTTTTGAAAATATACTATATTTTTGGAATTGATTCATTTTAAATAAATAAACGATATAATTTTAATGTTATAAAAATTATGGTTTTTGAGAAATATAGTTAAAGGTTGGTTTTTGAAAATATGAGGCTAATGATTTTATAAAATAGTTAAATCGGGATTTTTGAATTTATTATAAAAATTTTAAAATAGGATTTATGAAATTTGATTATTTTATAAATCAAAATGGTGAAATTATAAAGGGAATTAAAGATTTTTTAAAAGAATAATAGTATAAATTGATTTATATAAGAAATTTATAAATTAATATTTATAAATTAAAGTATTCGAATTATAAAACGAGTTTTTATAAGTGTTAGAATGAATTGTGAATGAATTTCATAAATGAATGAAATTTATAGAATTATAAACGGTGAAGTTATAAATTGAATTTTATAAGCAGTAGGTTTATAAAATTTGTAAAGTTATTTGAAGAATGGATTTTTGATAAATAAATGAATCTTATAAGTTATAAGATTTATAAATTGGGAAGTTTAAAAGAACGATTCTTATAAACAAATAAATTGTAAGTGTTTAACTTATAATATGGACCTTTGGTTTATAATTGAGTTATAAAGTGAATAGGTTAATAAAGGAATTTATAAAAGGAAGTAGTTATAAAACAAATAGAAATGGAAATTATAAACGTTGTTTTATAAATTCGCAAACGACTTATTTTGATAAGTAAATTGTTATAACTTATTTATGGAGTTATATTCACGTTTTAAACAGTGAATAATCTTTTAAAATAAAATGTATAGAAATGATGAAATTGGTTAACGTAGTATATTCATGTTCTTGAATAGTGAATAATATGTTAAAGAAATTGTTTTGAATGTGATGTTTTAAATAGAATTAAAATGATCTAACGATGTTTTCAAAACGTGTTGAGATTCGAAACCATAGATTTCAACATTCATTGTTGAAATAGACGTTTTCGAGAAATAGAAGGAAATGGTGGACTATAACACTGTTGTCATAGTAAATGATTTCCGAAAGGAAATGTTTTGTATAGTATTGGGATTTATATACCTATTTTAAATTCGAATCCCTATACTAGTGATTTTGGGACGTCGTAACGATGTTTTACGTAACATTCGTTTTGGCCCAAATAATTATGTTTAAGAAAATGATTTCCTTAAAGAATGAGCTATATACTTAATCTCGATTTAAGTATATTGAATATTTTCCAAGGGTTGAAAATAAAAAGATTTGTGAATTACTTATTAAATAAGTATGGAAATGTTTTCCAATATGAAGTGAATATTTTGAGAATTTATCCTTTTGAAGATAAATTGAATATGAATAATTGAAATCGTATATTCATAGATATTTTGGAATATGAATTCACTATGGAACTTATAAAAGAAAGGGAAATTTGTTTAAAAATAAATATTGATTTATTTTTGAGGTATTGAAATATATATATCTTGTAAAGATATTTTGGGAAATAAATAATTTGGAAAATTATTTGGAATCTGGTGATGTTGTGCATATCCATTGATAGTTCAATAACCGACTATCAATATTTACCTTTGACAGGTATTTGTTGTGATTTGCTGAATTTGAATGCTACACTTATTTTTAAATTATTGCGCTCGTTATTCAGATTACCCATTCCGAATTGTGATATGACGTAATGGATAGCATTGATGACCGGTGTTGAAGACCGAATATTTTTGAAAGTGAAAGGACAACTCGTCGATTGTCTTTGCACCAAGTAGCTACGGTATAGAGACTCCCTATGTGATGGGAAGTCCGGACGTGATTAGAGATTATCCGGATTGCAAGGACTTCTTTGTAAGTACCTTCGGTTCTGTTCGAGCCCGGAACAGACTTCTATGGATTGTATGTCTGACATTACAAATTGAGATATAAAGCTGATTTCTTTCAAATATATTTCTGTTGGTGGCAGAGAATTTATTCTCTTAGCTTAACACCCTTCTCTGAGACATACGAGCTCAGAGGTTATGTAGTTGAAGGTTATCAGCGATATATTCCCAATTTGGTAATGTGACATGCTGAGTGTTGCTGTGAAATGATCATTGTGTTGATCATTTGTGATAGGATCATTTGTTTGATCGTTTATCTTTGTGATCATTTCTATGATCATTTGTTGACCCAAAGCACAACTTTTGTATAAAGCGTGGCTTTGTGGACGAGACTTCGTCGAGCCTCACACCCCGGAATGGTCAAAACAGGAAAGATGCAGCAAGGTTATGAGGGGTAGCTCCCTTTAGGGTATGTGCATTTCCTTCTGGAAAAGGGTGGTATCATGGTATGGAGCCCAGATATTTACTCATGTTGAAACACTTTATTTATTATGGTGTGATGTTGATTACGAGCGCTCGGTTAAAGGTCCCAAAGGACCGGGGGATGGCATACTCGTGTCAATTGTTACCCAGTTAGGGGTAACCCGGCCTTGTGTTGGCAGAGATCCGGTTTGGTTCTTGGGGACGTTCTTCCAGAGGCGTTCTCATGTGGCAATGGGAAGTTCCTTGGCCTGACCATTCGATGGAAATCCAAAGAAACAATACGATCTTGTACGGTATTAGTTGTAGAACCTATCATTCACTTATGGTGGCGCCCCGCTGTTTGGATGATAGCTATAGTAGGCATACGATAATGGTCGTATGTTGGCTAAGATTTATATTCTACTTTCGAAATGATTTGTCCTACACTATGCACTAGTAATAATATCAAATGTTCTTTTTAATGCGTATCAAGCATCTTTGACTATCATAAGGAGAAATCTCCTCCGATTCTGCGTTTGCATGTGTGTGTGTGCGGGAGGCCTTATGGTAGTCTCATTTTTAAAAGCATTGCGAATTGACTTTAAAAATATTCCTCTATTTTGATTTTAAAGATAAATAAACTGTTTTGAGTTCTCACACCAGTCACATGACTGACTCGGAGTTTATTGTTTTCCTTCCTAAACTCTGGGTGCCCACCAATTTCCACACGGGCAGTCAAGAGTTAGGTTTATCAGGATATTCTGGAGTTGCTGGAGGCAAGCTGGATGGCATGGCGTATTATTAGTATATAGTATTTCTTTTCCGCTATTTTTTGTTGTTGTTGTTGTACACTCCGATGATAAGATGTAATGAAATGTGATGTAATGTAATAACTGATATAGTTCTTTGTTTAAAGATTATTCAATGTTGTTCCGCTGCGATTGTGAGATTATGATGTTATTCTGCTGTTTTCTTTCCGTTTTATTTTCTTTTCTCTCTATTTTCTATCTTTCTTATCTTTTTCTGCCTTTTTCTTTTTCTTAAAACCCTAACTATTCGGTTTTTCGACAACGAAAAATCGCGTACGTTACAGCTGCAGATCCAAACGTCGAATCTGGTTCGCCGGAGCGTATAACACAATTAAGTATAACAACACAACGGAAGAGAAAGAAATGAATATCATATACAATCCCAATGAATACAATATCCAATGAAATACAACAATGATATCAAAATAATACAAGAATATCAGAGATATAATAAACAACAGCGGAAAACGAATAGCAAAAGAAATAACTCAAATGATCAAACTACAACTCCAATCCAGTGCTCCAAAGCCAAAACTCCAAGCCACTAGCTTGAACCACCATCGCATTGCACAAAGCTGAGCAAGGTCGGTCGTCCCCACCAAATACTTCAATATCCAAAGTATCCAAAGAATACCAAAGAGAAAGCTAAAAGCTACCGAATCGATATCTATATCTACTATCTAAAAACCCAACTCTAGACTGCCAGTGTGGTAAATTATGGGCACCTAGAGTTTAAGAAGGGAACAATAAACTCCAGGTCAGTCATGGGACTGGTATGAGCAAATAAAATCAGTTGTCTTTAAACAAACAACAAAGAAATTTGAAAATATTGAAATCCGCAATGCTTTTTCGAAAATGGAACTACCATAAGGCCTCCCGGCACACACACAATGCAATCGCACACATGGGGGAGACTTCTCCTTATGATAGTCAAACATGCTTACTACATAAAATCCTTTTTGATATTATTATTAGTGCATAGTGGAAAACATTTTGAAAGTATAATATTAATCTTAGCCAGCATACGTACCATTATAGTATGCCTACTATAGCTACCATATTAGATGGCAGGTTTTACAACTAAAACCGTACAAGGCTCATATTGGTAATTGGATTTCCAACAAATGGTCATGACAAGGAACTTCCCATAGCTACATGGGTACGCCTCTGGAGGGATGCCCCGAGAATCTAACCGGATCTTTTCCAACACAAGGCCGGGTTACCTCTGTAACTAGGTAACTACTGACATGAGTACAGCCATCCCTTGGTCGTAACCAAACTTTATCCCGGGATTCACCAACAACCACAAAGCAATAAATTTGCAGCAACCACAAATGTAAAGCATCCGGGCTCCATACCATGATACCACCTCTATCCAGAAGGAAATGAACACACCCTCAGGGGCGCTACCCCAAATAACCTTGCTACATTCTTCCTGTTTCGACCATTCCGGGTTGTGAAGTTCGACGAAGTCTCATCCATAAAGCTACGCTTTTTACCAAAGCCATGCTTCGATTAAAAAATGATCAGCAACACTTCGTATGCCACATTACCAAATTGAGAATGTATTACTGGGAACTATCAACTACATAACCTCTGAGCTCGTACGTCTCAGAGAAGGGTGTTATGCTAAGAGAATAAATCTCCTGTGACGTTCGCGATTTTTCGTTGCCGAAAAACCGAATCGTTATGATTTAAGAAGAAGAAAGAGGTAGAAGAAGAGAGAAAAAGACAGAACAGAGCAGAAAGAGACAGCAGAACAATATCAGAATCTCACAATTCGCAGCGGAACAACATATAATAGATAAATGAATATCATTAAAACAAAGATCTATACATTTTATACATTACATCATTATCAGAGTTTACAACAACGATAGACAACAGAGTCAATAAATCAATGGACAGTTATATAAACTTGTCCTCATACAGAATACACAGCGGAATAATACATAGTATAATATCATATACAAGTGGTACGTCTCGATATGCAGCTCGCCTCCTGAGCTCGATAGCACTCCTAAATCCAGAATAACCTGATAACCAAACTCTAGACTGCCCGTGTGGAAATTGGTGGGCACCCAAAGTTTAGGAAGGGAACAATAAACTCCAGGTCAGTCATAAGGCTGGTGTGAGAACTTAAAACTGTTTATCTTTAAAATAAATAACATGATAGTTTTTAAAATAGATTCGCAATGCTTTTTAGAAAATGAGACTACCATAAGGCCTCCCGCACGCACACACACAATGCAAACGCAGAATCGGAGGAGATTTCTCCTTATGATAGTCAAAGATGCTTGATACGCATTAAAAAGAAGCATTTGATATTATTACTAGTGCATAGTGTAGAAAACAATTTCGAAAATAAAGATATAAATCTTAGCCAGCATAGGCATTTCGCACTTATGCCTACTATAGCTACTATGTTCAATAGCAGGTTACCGCCACATTCCATAGCAGGTTATACAACTAAATCCGTACAAGATCGTATTGTTTCTTTGGATTTCCAACAAATGGTCAGGCCAAGGGACTTCCCATTGCCACATGGATACGCCTCTGGAAAGACGACCCGAGAACCAAACCGAATCTCTGCCAACACAAGACCGCGTTACCCCTAACTGGGTAACTACTAACACGAATATGTCATCTCCCGATCGTAACCGATCTATCCGAGGATCCTCGATTTCCAACAACCGCAAAGCAATAAATTTGCAGCAACAACATAGGTGAAGTATCTGGGCTCCATACCATGATACCACCTCTATCCAGAAGGAATGACATACACTAAAGGGGCGCTACCCCCTAATAACCTTGCCGCATCCTTCCTGTTTTGACCATTTCCGGGGTGTGAGGTCCGACGAAGTCTCGTCCACAAAGTCACGCTTTATACAAAAGTTGTGCTTTGGGTCAACAAATGTAATGATCATAAAGATAAACAATCAAACAAATGATCATATCACAAATGATCAAACAATGATCATTTCACAGCAACACTCAGCATGCCACATTACCAATTTGGGAATATATCACTAATAACCATCAACTACATAACCTCTGAGCTCGTACGTCTCAGAGAAGGGTGTTAAGCTAAGCGAATAAATTCTCCGCCACCAACAGAAATATATTTGATAGAAACCAGCTTTACATCTCAAATTGTAACGTCAGACATACAATCCATACAAGTCTGTTCCGGGCTCGAACAGAACCGAAGGAACTTCCAAAGAAGTCCTTGCAATCCGGATATTCACTAATCACGTCCGGACAACCCGTCACTAAGGGTGATAAAACCTCTATATCGGAGATCAGCCGATGCAGAGTAACTCGACGGTAATCCATCCGTTTTCATAAATATCCGGTCTTCAACACCGGTCCTCAAATGCAATTCATAACGACGTATCGCATATTCGGAATGGGTTATACGACCCCAAGGTCCTTTCCCGGCTAAGCCGAATAGTGAGCGCTTATTTAAAAATAAGTGTGGCATTCAAATTCAAGCAATTCACAACAAATACCTATTTAAAGGTAAATATTGATAGTCGGTTATTTAACTATCAATAGAGATGCACAACATCACCAGAATCCAAATAAGTTTCCAAATTATTTATTTTCAAAAAAATATCTTTACTAGATATATAATTTCCACACTTCAAAAATAAATCAAAGTTTATTTTTAAACCAATTTTCCCTTTCTTTTATAAATTCCATAGTGAATTTACATTTCCAAAATATCTAAGAATATACGATTTTTCAAATCGATTTCTAATATTCATTTTCAACTTATCTTTAAAAGATAATTTCTAAAACGTTCATTTCATATTGGAAAAATATTTCCATACTTATTTAATAATAAGTAATTCACAAATCTATTTATTTTCAACATTTGAAAATATTCAATATACTTAAATCATAGTTAAGTATAGATTTCATACTTTAAGAAATCATTCTCTTAAACACATTTGTTTGGGTCAAAACGAATGTTACGTAAAACATCGTTACGACAACTCAAAATCACTAGTATAGGGATTCGAATTTAAGATAGATATATATAAATCCCAATACTATATAGAACATTTTCTTTCGGAAATCATCTACTATAACAACAGTGTTATAGTCTACCATTTCCTTCTATTTCTCGAAAAACGTCTATTTCAACAATGAATGTTGAAATCTATGGTTTCGATGCTTAACACTTTTTAAAACATGGTTAAAACAATTAACTTCATTTTTTTAATATTGCTTTCCCAAAACGTATCCATTTCATTTAATAATATATTCAATGTCCAAAATCGTGAGTATACTTCGTTAACCAATTTCAACATTTCTACATATTTAATTAAAGTATTATCCACTGTCCAAAATCGTGGATATAATTCCTTTCATATATTCCTATATCCAACTTATCAAATTCAATTGATTTCGATTTATAAACAACGTTTATAAACTCCATTTATATTTTTATAAACTTCTATTTATAGAAAATCCTTTTTATATCTCATTTTAAATGCCAAAATCCGATTTATAAGTTAATTACTTATAAATCTTTTATTTTACAAAATCTATTCATTTTAAAATTTTACAATTTATAAATCTATAAATTTCATTTACTTATAAAAACAATTTATACTTCATTTTAACACTTATAAAAACTCGTTTTGTAATTCTAATATTTATAATTTATAAATATCAATTTTATAAATCCTTTATATAAACCGTTTATAATAATTCAAAAATCCCAATTTAAATCCTTTTACAAAAATCTATAATTTTTATAAGATAAAATTTATAACGCTTTAATAATTTAAAATGAATCAATTCAAAAATTTAATAAAACGCATACTTTCAAAAATCACTTTAAAATTCTTTTTAAATTCAAAATCATTACTTTAACATTTTTAAAACTCCAAAAATGGATCCGATGATGCAACAGCACCAAATAACCAATCAACACAACCAAACATCATATATCAATATGATAATCAACAAATATCACAATATCTGTAATCAAATAAATACTGGTGAGGAATCCAGTTGGATCCCTCCAACCTGTTTCCCTGCATCCACAGATGTTAGCACAATACCAATTCCGCTTCAAGACGGAATATCACGGTATATGGGATTTACAAAATATTATCCGCTATTATGTTGCGCAATAGGGTCTCATCCGCTATACAATGCAGGAAATCAACTCCAATATATACATATGCCAATATATATATATATATATATTGCTATATATAGATATATCCTACTATATATACAATCACAATCAAACAGCAATCAATAACTGCAATCATCATTCAAACATACATTCAAGCTACTTTAAATCCAACTATTTAAAATTTAAATCGAAACTGTTCGATTGAGTGAGGAGTTCTCACCTTGATTTCCAATTCCGTTTCAGCGTTTTATTTCGAATAAAATTAAACAGGCGTTTAATTTTACCCGAATTTCGCGAGCTCCAATCACTTCCAATCCAAATCCATCGCGTAGTGCTCGACAATACAATTGCAACGCAACTTGTTTCGTCCAAAATGGACCTCGTATGAAAGAGATACACATTTTTAAACATTATACAAAGCAATTTACATTTAAATTTTAAATTTCAAAACCCTCACTCTCATCAGGGCCGTCGATTTCCTATACACCAGATCACAGCCGCATACTTCATCTTCCCGCTTACGTGAACCCCAGGTGAAAATCGCGAATTGAAACCCACGGCCGCCACCCTTGCTCGAATTAACGCGACTCCGTCGTTCGTCTATACATCGATCAACCACCATCATCTCGAAGCCAGCACTTGACTCCACCTCCACCACGAATTAATCGAAGCTCGGCTCCCTCCTTCCTCATAAAAAACGTGCGAGAACGAGCATGAACGTGGCCACCTATCTATCAAACTACAGCTCAAAACCCAATCATAACCGTTGGATTGCTAGCTCTCATCGTACTCTACATCTTTGCAGTTGAAAACTTTTAGAATTGATTTGTGGATTGGGAGAAAAATGAAGGAGAGTAGGGGAGTTTCTCAGCCATTGAATGTAGAGTGAGGCGGCTGAAGGGTAAAACCCTAGGGCTTTGAGTTTGTCGCAAAGTGAAGATAATGAGGTGCTTATATAGAAAATTGCCAAATTACTATTCATCCAAAATTTTCCGAACTCCAAACGAAGCGTAGTGACCGACGTTTCTAGGGTTTACCCCGCGTTCCGGACACAATGAAATAGGTCTCGTAGGCTAATTCGATCAACTGTGCGAGTTACGGAAATAAACGATCAAATTTAAATTAAACCGATTAAACGATTTTCTAGGCGTTTTGGCTCGCCCCGGACAAACGATAAATCCGATTGACTTGAAATTTTAAATCTTACAATAATATCACACTACGGATCCAATGAAACTAGTTTCGTCGAAATCTGAGACTTTTTGAAAAATGACCATTTTAACTCGCCAAATTAATACTAAAACAATTTCGATGCGTTTCGAGCTGCAACGGTCAAACGACAACTCCGATTGCTACGAAAATTAAAATCCGATTATAACAAACTATTACGGATCCAATGGAACTAGTTTCGTCCAATTCTGAGACTGTTCGAAAATTGGCTAATTTTCAGTCGATAATTAAATATTAAAATATTCAATTTTCACTGATTATCTTTGAATTCAATTTTAAAAGTTCTATAACATTGCTATAACTCCAATATGATTAAATAAAATTTTACAAATCATTTTCAATCATATTAAACTCGATTTTCAATTTTTTTCTGAAATTTAAATATTAAATTATCGATTTAATTGTCCAAATTAAATCCTATATTCGAAAAATAAATTATTCGACTTAAAAATTTCACTTATTAATATTTAAAATTAATTAAATATTCAAATTTTAATTATCAAAAATTCTGGGTCGTTACATCTCCGCCACCAGACAGGAATGTATTTGATAGAAACGGGTATTACGTCTCAAGGTGTAATGTCAGACATACATCCATACTATTCTGTTCCAGGTCCGAGCGACACAGAAGGCACTTCCAAAGAAGCCCTTGCAATTTGGGAATCCACAATCCCGATCGGAATTCCCATCACTTAGGGAATCTCTATACCATAGTTACTCATTGCAGAGACAATCGATAGTTCATCCTATCGTTCTCGCAAATACCCGATCTTCACCACCAGTCTTCAAATGCTATCCATAACGTCGTATCATTATTTGGAATGGGTTATATGACACAAGGTCCTCTCCCGGGTAAACCGAATAATAGGTGAAAAGTTTAAAAAACATATGAATATGGATTTCAGTTATGTCACAATTTAAAAATTCAAAACTATTTCAAATGGTTTATCCCAATTACCATTTCAAACCTTAAACAAAAGATTTATTTCACAAAGTTTACCCAGTTTAACAAAGATCCATTCATGGATTTCAAAACAAATTTCCATTTCGAGTGGATTAATCCATTTAATCTTTAAATCAAAGATTTAACTTATAGCTTTCAAAACATTTCCTAAGATTCATTCATAACTTGGAAAACCATTTTTCAATTCAAACTTGAAATTCCTATAATACAAGTTGGAAATTCATTTCTTATATGAAAGCTTTTATCATTTGAAAACAAACAGTTTCATTTTGGAAAAATCCGATTTCAATTATATAAGTTAATGTTGAAAACTTGGGTTAAATTTAATTTCCAAAACAACATTTTAAAAAAATGGTTTAAAAACTCATATAACTTGTAAGACCTTTTACTTCATAAATTCTCAAAATAGAATTTAATTTCAAAATCTGAATCCAAATTTAAACTGAATTATTAAATTTCAAAACTTTATTGAGTTATTCAAAATAACTTTTATTTTAGAAATTCTTTTCCAAAAGCTTTTCATTTTAAAACCCGATCCATTTCCAAAATCATTTAGATTTAAAAATTCAATTTTACAATTTATTTCAAAAAATATGTGACTTAACCAATTTCCACGTGCAATCCATATTTGTGTGTGTATAGTGTAGTTCAAGGGTTTAACACAATAGGGCACAACATCAATCATCACAGATATTTCGATAAGCGGTATAACCCATAACGCTTATCTTCATTCGCAGATTCATAGATAAAGTAAATTTATCAATCTCAAAAATTCACTAATATGATCCGATGTGGGTTTCAGATAACTAACTAGAATCCGACTCCCTGTCGCATCGAAATTCAAATGTCGGTTCATGGGTCAAAGGTTTTGCATATTCATACAACAGTATATTCATCACAAATACAAAAGCTTAGCACGAGCATTACATTGCATCACATCATATATCAAATATATCAATCTGTTACATAGAATTCAATGGAAATCAAACATCTATAATTAAGATGAATAATTTGGGTGATTTTTAAATTTATCAACCACATAATTACTTTCATTTGTAATCTTTAATCAATGATTAGTTATCATTAACTGCAATTGATTAAGTCTTAATTACCTTCATTAATTAAATCATTTCTTAAGTAATCATCTAAATAAATTAACCCTTTATTGTAATTAGTTAAATCGTAATTACTTTTATCAATTACTTTATTCCTTAATTAATTACTTTGATAAATAACCCCTAATTGTTAATTTAGTCTTTATTATAATTAATTATCCTTAACTGATTAATTAATAGATTTATTATTCCTTAATTAATTACAATAATTAATTACTCCTTAGTAATAATGATTTCTTATCACTTTAAGTTAATTAACCTTTAATTAATTATTCTTAATTTAATTACCTTAATTAATTAACTGCATTAGTTGATTATTCTTTAAAGTAATTAACCCTTAATATTTGATTAATCGATCTACAATCATTAATTATCTATCCTTAATTACTTACACTAAGTAATTACTGTTTTTATTTAATCATTTATTAATTACTTGTTCAATTAACATGAATTACTAATTAATTTATTTTAAATTAATAAATCCTCAATTATTAATTCTTAATTGTAACTAATTTATTCTTTAATTGATTTTCTTAATTATTAATGAATTAATCTTAATTACAAATTATTAATCACTTGATTATCATTAACAATATATATTAACTTACCTTTGAGTTAAAAATTATCACTTATTAAGTTTTATTAAAAATAACTTGATAAAAATATAAGTTTAAAACTTAGTTGTTTTAAAAACCCTTTATTTCAACACCTTTCAATTTATACCTTCTACTTAATAAATAAATCATCATTTATGAAAAGAATAATTTCAGAAATTCCTTTAACTAATTCATTAAAGCTTAAAGCTGGAAATATAAAAATCCCCAGGTAACCCGAGTGTTCCCCCCGAGCTAAACCCCCACGAACTCGAGCCCTACTTCGAGATTTTCTAGAAATTGACCCGAGTGACCAAGAATTTTACATTTTTAAATTTTTTTCTAAGTTCTCTGCTTAACACCAAAAACCTACTTCGAGTAAGAACTCGAGCTAATCCTCTTTCTCCCCGAGACATGCTTCGAGACTACATCTTCTTCCCTAAAACACGAACTCACAGCACAACCAAATCTAACCCAATGTGCACATGCACCTTGCACAGCAACCTGACCATCTTTGATCACCGTCGTAACCACCCACAAGTCGCCATCGACCATGTCTGTTATCCATGCTCCCAAAATTTTCAATCGACCTCTCATATAAAAAACGAGGTAGTTAGGTGCCTGGCTAGAAACAAAATTCGGTTGAAAACCCATCTCTGGCCATCGCCTTGCACCTCCGATGAACTCGCCATCGCCTCAAGAACGTCACCATACCCCAATGCATTGATTCAAACCACTCCGGCCTCTTCCGATCCACCATTGGAGCCACACTAATTCGAACAACATCGACGAAAAAACCCGCCATCAAAATCCTAGTTCATCAATCTCTGGCCACCACGATCATAAAAAAATCTTCCACTATTTTTCTTGAGCAACCCTACTTACAATCTACCTCCAGCAACAATCTTGACTTTCCACTCCTCGCCATTCATCAGATATTGATGAAAGTACCGCATTTGATGATCTCGAGAATTCCCCACTATTTACAAATTTAAAAATCTTGAAAAAATTACTTAAATTCTTCATTATTCAATACAATTTTGTTTATATAACTGAATTCAAATTTCCAGATGGTCGAATAATTGACCTGTCACCGATTTCCTCTGTATTTTCAAAATTTTGAATTATTTATCACATGTTTTTACTTGTGATTTTTTTTAAAAATAAGTTTATGTTGTTATAAACATTTTCTCTTCAAAGTTCTAAGCTTAATATTGATTTTACAAAATAAATTTGAATTTAAAGCTTAGATTTGGAACCCTGTAACTAAGAATAGGATCTATTTCATATATGCAAGCATGTACACTCAGTCATTCGCATGTATATAGACATGCAAGCAAGTACACACCATCATTTAGCCATATCTCATTATCACACTTCCGGAATCATCAAGATAAAATCAGAAAAAATGAGTTTGCTCACAGATTCACAGCATTGGGTAAACAAAACTGGTTTTTAAAAAGAATTGAAATTGCTCACCTGAAGTTTGATGTTTGAAAGCAGAGACATTTTTTTTTGATAAATCTGGGATTTTGATTTAGCTCACTTGATTTATTTTCACTTCTACTTTGATCTTGAACTTGTTCTTCTTTGAACTTTTGCATGCTCAATTCCTTTTTGAACAGATTTTTGTTTCAAATTTTAGATGATGACCAGAAAGGAACCCGAGCCTGGAATTCCTACTTGTTGAAACTGATGTTGTTTTGATCTTTGAACCTGAATCTAACTTCTGCTTCTCAAGTTTGCCTCCTTGTTTTAGTTATAAACTGAAGCTTTTTGTCACTTTAACAGATTATTATTTTGGTTTCAGATATGGTTTTACTTTCTTTGAGATTTGGTTTTGATTTCTTGGTTTGCGTCCTTCATTTCTCAAGTTTTTGTTGGGAGAAAAATGAAGAGATTAAAGAAAACTGGTTTGCAAATTTTCTTCCTTACATATTGTTTGTGTAATTAAATTTTCAAAAGAAAAATTTATTCTTTTGCCACTTGTATGATTACAACTAACACTTGTTATTTTAAATAGACATTTGTTAATTCATATTGCTTAAATTTTACAATTGTCATTTGGGACAAAATTTGTGTTTATATCCTTGTCTTGATTTAATTTATAATTTTTTTTATTTTTAAACACTTTTCATTTTAACATTTTTATATCAATTTATCTCTTATAATTTATCACTTAACGTATGTATTACATTTTTAAATTTATAAATATACAACTATTTGTTAGGCCTTTTTAAACTTATACTTTTCAAAAGATATATCCATGCTCAAGCTTTATATTTATTTACATTTTAAATTCAAAAATATAAAAACTATATTTATTCATTTTAAAAGAAAAGGTGTTTTAAATTCTTTTATCAAATTCATATTATATTTAAAATCAGAATTTCTGTTTAAAATCAAAAATTTATTTTATTTTTAAAAATTTCTAATTAATTCACAATTTAATTTCCAAAAATCAAATTAATTATCATATTACCTTAACTAAAATTTCAGCGATGTTACACCTAAGTATTTTATTAAAGATATAAAATTAGGACTTAAATGTTTTATATGTTTATTAAAGAAGAAGGGCTATTTGTAAATGTTTTAATTTTTTTAAATTCTGAAATTCACACTTTTAGAAAAGATTTCGTAAAAGTATTGGCAACCAATTATATGTTGAAAAACAAGGCAAGTTAGTGGGAAAGAAATTGCTCTATAAAGTTAAGAATCAATTTTATAAGGTTTTACTGCTTCGCCACTTATAACAGCCACTTTTCGACCTCATACTACCGCCTCCATCTTAGTCGAAGCGAATACACATGGTATCAGCCTTGGTACGTAGTGGATTGGAGTTAGGCGAAAGGTATGGAGTCGAAACAGGCTTTTGAAGTGGTTGAATTAACTTTGGTAAACTTAAAACTATTATGGTTACAAATGAAGCTTCCAAAGGAGATAGCTTTCGACTTGCTAAATTATTTTGGAAAAAGGGCTTTTGAAAGAGGTGGCTGCCTTTGTTCAAAAAGAAGCTTTCGAAGGGGTTGAAATCCCTGCTGCCACTTTCTATCTTTCGAAGCAATGCCTTCGAAAGGGTCCTTTTATTTTAAACCATGAAGCTGGTTCTCCATGCTTTCGAAGGGGTTGGTTTCAACGCCATTCACTTTCTTTTATTTAGGAAAATGCTTTCGAAAGAGATGCTTTTGTCCCAGTTAAGACCCTTTATTTGGAAAGTTAAAGCCAAAAGTTTAGAAAGGAATGATTTTAAATGGTTTCGAAGCTATGATCCACACGCTTTTACTTGAAACCAATGCTTTCGATAGGTTTGTTTTAAGAAAAGGGCGTTAATGCTTTCAAAAGGTATCAAATGAAGGTTTCGGAGGGGAAGTTCCCTAAATTTTTTCGAAATGTTTATTTTAGTAATTGAAGGGAAGGTTTCTAATGCTCTCGAAAGGCAAGTTTGAATGGTTTTGAAAAGAGGATGTCTAAGGTTTTATAAAGCTTTTGAAAGCACACTTTCGATTGTTTCGAAAGGTTTATTTTAAATGATTTGGAAATGTTTGTTTTGGCCATTCAGCCTAGTGTTACAAGGTAAAGTAATTAACCTGTTTTGAAAGAGGTACTTTCAATGGTTTCAAAAGATATTGTTTAAAGATTTTAAACAAAGGTTTCGAAGGTTTCATCGACAATATTTTATGCAAAGCATATAGCATGGAAAATAGATATGAGTGAAGCCAAAGTGTGTTTTCGTTGTTTAAGTATGATTTAAACGGTTAAATCAATTTGAAAGAAAAGTTTTCAAGGAAAATATGAAGGGTAATTAACCCTAAGTAAATGACTCAGATAATTGAATACTAGATGGGACTGGTATAGGGTCGCGCCCTATACATTTGCTACAGTCCCTAGCTAATTTAGTCAAAAATTTCAGTGTGTAGGGCTTAGTCACATGTAAAGCTTTAATGATGTTACACACAAAAAGAATATTCAGAGAAGGAGGATAGTTATTAGTGAGCCCATAAAACCATTATGATCAGTTAACCCTAGGAGAAGTTAGCTAAGGACAGATTGTCTAGAAGTGTGTCTAACCGATGTAAGGTTTTTTTTGGTAGGCCCGAGTCAGCCATAGTTAGTAGTTAGACAAACAAAACTATATTGTTCGGACAAATAGTCCATTTATTACCTGATTTATGTGCATATATGATATTACTATTATTGATTTAATCAGTTTGATTACAGGATTCTGATTTGCAAAAAGATATGCTTTAAAAGGATATTAGTGAAGGGAAATCCGTTTCGCTACGCGGCGTGAACTGACTTAACATCAGAAATCGAAGATGTAATATTATTATTCACACCAGGTTTTATGTGTAACTCGAAGTTTATTTTTTCTCCTTAAATTCTCGGGTGCTCAAAATTCAATTTGAGTAGATTGAGAGTTAATGTTTTTTAAGTTTAGTAGGTTAGACAAATATAGCTTTCGAAGATGTGAAGGAGGCAAAGCTAGAGAGCTAAGAGCTATTTAGTTTTATTTCCGCTATGATGTATTATGACCGATATGTCTATTTGGTATTATGATCATCCAATGGGTCATATTCATATGTCGCTCTTGGCGTAATTTGTAATAACTATATTTGAACAAAAACCTAGGAGTCGTTCCTGGGATTATGTGACCGAATATGAAATATTGATTTGGAATATAATCAGAAAAGTTGTTTTAATCTATGCTGATTTTATTTTATATCATTATTTTTAGATATTGTGGATACTATTAACATTACCATATTTTGTCATCGGAAGTTAATACTATGGATTACTGCGGCAACTACAATGCTTAGCTTTGGGTCGCAAGATAGGGGATGTTACAAGATTGGTAGAGTTAAGGGTATGCCTAGGTGTAATTATATAATTTGTTACATATTTCTAACTAGATAACCAATCTTATCTAAAATAATGGGTTCTTTCTATTATATACTTGTTATATTATCATATAATTAATTAAGTAATTTAAAGTAGAATAAATAGAAAATCCTCAAATGATATCTTATGTGATAGTAATTACAATGTGTTGTAGTCGTGAGAAATTTATAACATTTAATACAACATATTACTTTAAATATTCATGGTTAAGATGTTTCGAGATGGGATAACGACACATCCATTATGACTTAAGTGAATAATGCTCTCCATATGTTGGCAGTGTATTACTGACTGCTGGAGGACGAGGAGTTACATACTGATAGTTATTTGGTAACTATGAAATTACTCACTCAAGAGTAATCTGTTGGTTAAATAACTAAGGTCAATAATAGAATCTCAAAGCAACATTATTGCACGGTTCTCTTAACTTGAGAATACTGTTGAACTTCATTGTGGATGCTCCCCTTTGATTATAGTTAGATTATGGCATGGAGTCCATTGAACGGTTATAGTTAGGTCTAAGTTGAAGCATTGAAAGTAAAACATTATTCAATAGAGAATCTGTCTCATTAGTTATATGAGGTTAGTATCGCGATCAAGTGTAGTCAACTCAAAGTCAAAGTTTTTTTAGAGTAATACAATAGAAATTACAATATAATAAATATTAATTAGTATTATTATTATTAAATTAAGGATTTTATGTTTGGACTAATCTAGTTAAATGTGGATGATTTTGGAACTTTGACCAAATTATGTAAATCCTAATGTGATATAGTATTGACGAAGAGAATTGATGTAAATAATCATTACTACTTGAAATCATGTAGATTATCTGAAATAGATTTTATGAGAAAGATGTGTAGCAAATAGATTCAGCTATAATATCACACAACTAGCTAAGGTGACATGTGAAAGGTTATATTAAATTGTTCGACATTAATCACTGACTGAATTTTGCACCTTTGAGTCGTGCAACCATAATGATAAATACTCCAAAAGTTAATTATTTTATTTTGCTTGGGATTTGAATGCGATCAATATTTAATAAAAGAGTATATATGAAAATTTTGTGTATGCGTATAATATATGATACTGATAGAATATTTAAATTAGATTTAAATAGATTAATTGTTAACGGGTTTAGGAATCTTCTAGCATCCATATTGCCTTTATGAAGACCAACTAAGGAGGGAGAAAAAAGGATGTCAAATTGAAATTGAAAATGAAAAATAGTAATTAATGGAAGGCTAAAGATCCCTGGCCTCTAATTATCTTTTATTACCCTCTTAGTAGTTTTCGTTCATTTTAAGTTTTTAGTCTCTCTCTCTCATCTTGTAACGACCCACCATTTCGAACCATTCAAATCGACAATAATCCACACATGTTAGACTTGAATTTCTCATAACAACAGAATGTAAATTTATATTTGGAAAAACTTAGTACATATAGTAAATAAATCAATCATAGAATCACGGTCATAGAGTAATATAATAATAAGCAGTGGAATAGATAAATAGTAGTCATGAAGCTACTACACAAACATCAGAGTCTGAAACAAATACAATAGAAAATATCTAGTACGTAGAAGTCACCAATACAAAGCAAATGACAAGTCTAAACATAACCAACTGGAAATAACTGAAAGCTAAATAGATAAATGTTCGATCTCTAAGAAAAGCTCCAACTCCAAAGGTGAGTCTCAAATGCTATGACACTCAGGCTGATCTGACATAAAGCAAAACACAAAACACTCGAGTCAGGATTAACATTCTTATGCAAGTAAGTCAACTCAAGTGAAATGTCTAAGTGAAATGCAATATAACTTGAAGGATATTGGGATTCCATCCCGTAAGGATCCGTGGAACTGTCTACATACATAGTATAATACGCTACATAGATAATGTCTATAGTAAAGTAAAATATTAAAACAACATTAAGCCGTTACCCATATCTCCCTTAACACATTTTTATATAAATGTCGTAGTCTATACAGTATTGTAAACTCCACCAAACCGGTGGGTTTCAGGGAGCACTCCATTGGTACAATACAAACTAAACTCATAGAGGGAGAGATAAAGCATGTGATAAGGCACAAGAGGCAATGCCCAGGGTAGGATACTACCGTTTTGAAGGTTCGAACTGGTGGTGACGCATAGCAGCTACTACCGCCCGTCTTGAGACACACTCCCGTAATCAAATGTGCACCCAAAGAAATCACAAAGTAATAGAATGGTATCGAAGAAGCATGCTCGATCGGAGGTGCGACCTCACTTGGCCCGGCGTGGCTCCTGTTTTAGTCACACCAAGCTGACCCGATGCGGTCAAAGCTGCGTTTATACCTCATGCAGACGTTCGCCAACCATCCTTTTTCATTCTGGATTCTCCACCACGTGCACAGTTGTTAAAGTGGTTTTTGGTATTGGAAAAGAGTATGACAACATCCGATCCCAGTATCTTTAACAAACAAATGCATATATCACACCGTGGTCATTTTTCATTTTAAATAGTTCATACTTCGTATCAAAATTTCATATTCATTTCGAAATCATATCACTTTCGAAATCATTATTTACTTCAAAATTATATCCATTTCCAAAATCATAACTACAAAATAGTTTAAACCATCTGATCAAAGTATTCGCATTTAAATCCATTAAATCTAAATCATAACGGTTCCAACTTAAACAGTTTGAATATTGAAAGTAGTTTATACATTGGAAGAGTTATACATTTAAAATAGTTTATGTTTAAAATAGATTATAGATTAAAATAGTTTATATATTAAAAATAGTTTATATAATAAAAGGAGTTTATATTGAAAATAGTTTCTAATTAGAATTCTTTCTTCTAATTTGACAAATCAATTCAAATAGAACTTTACTTCCAAAATTCAATTTAAATCAATCTCAGTTCAAACATTTCAATAGGTTAAAGGTTTATTTCAAATTCTCATTAAAACCATTTTAGTTTATATCGATTTTAATCCAAGTTTGAACTACAAATTTAAACCACTTCAAATTTAATAGGTTTCAAAATTTAAATATCCATACAATTTACAATAGCTCAATTTGATATATTCCATTTATATTTCAAAATTTACTTTAATTTTATTTAAATTTGAAAATATTTACTTAATCCATTTTAATAACATTTAAATAAAATCTCAAATTACAAATTTAAACCAATATTAAATATTAAATTTCAATTATATTTAAATTTGAAATATTCATTTAATCACCTTTAATCAAAATCAAATTATCAAGTTATAAATTCATATCTTTAAAATCTCAAAATCTAAAGTTTCAAAAACAATTTTTATTAAATACAATTCTTAAACAGTTAAAATCACAAGTCCACTTTAACTTTTTTCCAACTTTTATTCATTTAAGTTATTGCAAAATTTATTTTAAAATATTAATAATAATTGTAAAAAAATAACTTTATTCCAAACATTGATATGGTAAACCATGAGATTCTTCCGAAACTAAACTTCAATGACTATCAATCTCTATGCCTAGAAGTTGTAGATGTTGAAATTCATTATGCTACGTTTTCCCTTAACAAAAGCCCAACTAGATGTCTTGACGGCCTCAATGCTTATTTTTACACTTCGTGGTGGTAAATTGTTGGTAATGACGTTTGCAAAGTAATTAAAAACTTCTCTAAGAAAGCTAAAATTGTGCATTCTTTCAATTTCACCAACATAGCACTTATTCCCAAAGTCCAAAATACTGATGATGTTAATGCCTTCGGTCCTATCTTCTGCTGCATCACTATTTACAAGTTCATAACGAAGATTATTGCAACCAGAATGAAAAATGTATTACCATCCATAATATCCTCTAATCAGGCAGCCTTCCTCTTGGGAAGAAATATTTTAGACAATGTTATGTTATCTCATGTTCTGTTAAATGGTTACAATCGATCAAATTCAACTCCGAGAGCCTGTTAAAGTTAGACATAATGAAAAGTATTTGGCACGCTCAAATAAGATGTGGCAGTTCGTATAATGGGGTTGATGTGCACATAAATATGCATATTTTTGCCACCATGTTTATTTCTTTAAATTTAATAAATGATCATATTGGATATTTTAACATTTGCTAGCCAAAATCTATATTAATTTCAAATTGTCACATATCCATCTTCATATAGGGGCAAAACGGTCATTTGCGTGCATATATATCTTTGAGAAAAATTAAGTAGAAATTTACATACTACTTTGTGGGAATTTGATTTCAACTACAAGTTGTTTCATGAAGAAGATATGCATGCACAAAAAGAACAAAAAGGAATGAAGATGGAAATAATTCAATGTGAAGATCACGGAGGACTCCACCTACCCACCACCTTAATGTACAAATTGGAGACTAATGCACATGCTTATGGAATTATTGGCTTCATGTACGCTTAAATGAGGATTATGACATGCTAATGATTACTTGGTGGCCACACTACCTCAAGGACATTTTGGGAATTCTTCAAAAATATAAATTAGGGTTTCGTACATGTATAAATACCCATAAGTTTCATGTAATCTTCTCCTCTCCCTTAGTCTCTCTTTAGATTAGTTTGGGCACAAAATAAAAGAAAGCTCTCTTTCTCTTTTCAAGGCTACTTAGCCATTTTTTATTTTATATAATTTTATTTTTATTTTATGCAATGTTAATTATTGTTTATTTTTAATTACATGTTCATTTCCTTTTATGCAAGTAGTGTAAATCTTTATTATTTCATGCAAGTAGATTAGTTTTTCCTCTTGTTTGTTTACTATTTCTTTCTACATTTATTCATATGATAACAAATATGAGAGCTTAATCCCTTCAATTTAGGGTTAGTGAAGCTCTCTAGTATGTAGATTCAACATTTTGATATTATTTCTGTCTTTTAGTGCTTAATGACAATGCTTGAAGTGGTTTAACTTGTTATTTTTGTTTTGAATTTGATAGCCTATATTGTTGACACCAAATAGGCTATACTTGAACAATCACTAACACAAGTGCCACTTCATCAAAATATGATTATGGCATAAAAAAGTGATTTGAAATTCAAAATTAATGGTCTATATTTCTAATTAATAGTTAATAGGCCATACTTAAAATAGACTTCATTTTCAACTTTGTTGTCATTTCATTAGAGTTAGTAAGTGGTTTAAGTGGTGTATTATAGTTTGATGGCTTGAGTTGAGCTAATTAATAGCACAAATAAGCCACACTTATGATAAATACATCATCTAACTTCACTAATGACCAAAAAAGAGAGATCATAATTTCATTTTTATTGAACTATGTGATTTATGGAGTGAATTAATCTCTAAATTGTTTTTCTACTCTCATATTTTTATCAATTTTCTTTTGCTCATTTTTCTACATTTTTAGTTAATCACATTTTTAACTTTGGTTAATTTGATTGAATAGAATTTCAAAATCATCAATTCCCTGTGGATCGACCATGTATTCGCCACGTGCTACATTTGTACACAGTGCGCTTGCAGTTATTTTTATTTCTAAATTTTTCGACGATTTTCTAACTCGATAGAATTTCCGTCGATTAACAAGTTTTTGGCGCCGTTGCCGGAGAGTTGTTTTGATTTTAGTTTTATATTCTACGAATTAATTTCTTTTGATTTTTATGTGCTTTTTATTTTTATTTTGTGTGTTTGTTTGCTATTAAAAAAATTGTTATGTGTGATTTTTGATTGCATTTGGATTGTGTGTTTCTTATTTTGTAGTTGCGTTTGCATAAACATTTCTATTTAAGAAAAAAAACATTTACATTTTCAAAAACAAAACAAAACAAAAACATTTTATTTCCTTTTTTGCATACATTTTGTTTTTACAAGTTTTTGATTCATTGCTGTCATTCTCATTCTCTATTTTCACTGTTTTCACTCATTTCTCTGTGTATCATTCTGCACAGCCCACTCTTTTTCTCTTTTATCCTTCACTGTTGACACCACTCTTCAACACTCCCTCTTGTTCAACTACAATTCTCCTGGCCATCAAATTCATCTGACCTCTGCACCATCACTGCCATTTTCTTGGCCACTAATCACCAATACATCATTCACACATACTTCCCTCAAAATGTTGCATTGTTTCAAACTACTGCACATTTCATCACTCTCCTCTTACCACTCCACAACCATTCCATCACCCACGGTCATCGACCACTGTAAACAACTTCCCTTCCCATCTAGTTTCTGTTCGACCACTACATCACTATACCACCACAACTTCAACTCTCTGCCTTATCTCCCCACAAACCTCTACTAACTTGAAGCCAGCAACCACATCACTCTATGACAACACTCCTCCATCACCGAAATCAAACACTAGCTTCATCTCGTACATCACCTCCATTTCCCCTGCGCAGCAACGTCTTCCCGAACCACACTGCCCTCTACCGTACTAAACCATCTTCATCCTTCCCTGACTGCAACATATATCATTCATCACTGCTATTACTCACATATCACCGAACTTCCTGTGCAAATTATACCAAATCACAAATCGTTAAAAAAAAAATCAACTCAAAACTCACCTACAACACCATCTTCACCAAACTCCACCAACAAGCACTACAGAAACTCGACACTCAACCATCGCCTGAAGGAAATTCGCTAACCCAATCATCAAGCCCATCATTCCCACGAATTCACTGAACGACATCTTCCATCGCCTCCTACACCCACGACCACCTCCGCGCCATCCAAAACCAAATTCCAATTCTTGACCAAACACTTCCTTGTGATCACAATCGCATTCCCAAAAATCCACCAACAATCTTCGCCTTCACCCAATTACAAGATTCCAACCTCCGCGCTCCATCGTGACTCCCCAATTCACCAATACCTTGCTTCAGAGTCACGAACAACACCAACCGCCTCGATTCAATCTTAACCCAAAATCACAATCGCGAAATCCCTTGAATTCACCCAACCATCGCCGCAATCATTTGCCTCATTCACTGCCGCATCGAAATCGAACTTTGTCACGTCGAATAATTGGAACATTGATTTATCTCTTGAAACATTAGAAATAACTTTGGGATATTTTTTTTATTGATATTTTGAAGAGTTCTGTCATTGTATGAAGTCAAGATTCATAGTTATGAATGTTTCATTAGTTTAAAATTTGAGTGTTTGGACCGGGATTATCACAAATTATTTTCTTTTGTTATCGGGTCGGGTTTGCTGTTGTTTTTAATTTTATTTTTATTTGTTAGATTTCCTTTCTCTAGTTCATTTGTCATTTTTGTTCCATTCTCAAAAAAAAAAAAGAAGAGAAAAAAGGTTGTTTTGATTTCCTATTTTTCTTGGTTTCTTCCTCGAAAAAAAACATAAATAAATAAAGAAATATTGTATATATCTTGCTTTTGATTTTCACGTTGTGGGAAATAAAAAGGAGTTGCTGTAAGAAAACTATTGTGCTTGCTTGCTAAAAAAATGCTCCTTTCATCTCTAGTTTTATTTGAATTGCATTGTTGATTGCTTGTATTTGCATTTGTATAAAAAAAATTAAATTAAAAAAAAAAAGAAAACGAAAATTCATTAGTAGGTGCATTGTTAATACACATTTAATTTCTACTTTGCATTTCATTTTAGAATTTTGATTAATAATAACGATAGCTCTTAATTGTATATTGACAATTTGTCTTTTTTGAACGATTTAATTTCTTGGTGTCTAGGCTACGACAGAGTAATAACCATTTATAAATATTACGGTGATTCTAAATATTATAGTGGTTGTTCCTTTAAAGGCACGTAAATCTTCAGCTGCATTGCTATGGTGATTCTTGGTGCACCGATAAATCTTGACCGTTACCTGGCTGAGAACTATCTTGTTGATTTAAGACAATGTGTGATTATACAATTTTGGGTTAACTTTGGATAAATCATTTGTAACTTACCTAAGCATTCATTTAGTTGCATTAGTTCATGCATATTTTAAAAAAAATTCAAAAATCCAAAACTAAAAAAATTGTAAATATTCCTTTTTTTTCTTTAAATTTTTAAATCCTTTTCCTTTGAAAATTCAAAAATCCAAAAAAAATTAGAAAACCGAAAATCCAAAAAAAATAAGAAATGTTTTCAAAAAAATTGAAAATCCAAAAAACAAAACAAAAATCGATTTCCCTTTTGAAGAATAACTTTTCTCTGTAAATATTTTTTCGTATATAAAAAACAAAAACAGAAACATTCTTGAAAATGTTCGAATTTCCATATTCACTTGAATTTTACAATAGTTGTGAAAATCAATATAATCCATATGATTTCACTCCAAATTCGTATGGGTATTTTAACAATAACTATTATGTAAATAATTTGAATTTCGAACAATTTTTTTTCAAAACAATGACCAACCCTTGACTCTTGAAAATAGCATTTCATCTCTACTCGAACTCTCCATAAAAAAAATCAAGAGATAAATGATTTGTGTAATTCATATTTGTGCAATGATTCAAGACCAAGTTTTCTAAGTGATCAAAACTTGAATTCAATTCAAAATTCAAACGATTTCGATTATAACCCATGCCAATTCAATTTTGAACTCCAAAATGAATTTCAAACTAAAAATGAAAGTGGAAAATTTTTTCAAACGAATTTAGCAATGAGAATAATCTTAACCATGTTACAATTGAAAAATTTTGTTCTAAACAATTTCAAAGTGAAAATCCTCATGTTAATAACTATAAGTTGGATTTTGTTGAGCAAATGAACGAAATTTACGATGACCACACGAATTGGTTGTTTGAAACATATATGAAACAACGTGGAAAACTAAATCAAATTCCAACGTGTGATAAGTCAAATAATAATCCATCTTTTACCCAAATCGAAGATTTTCAAATAATAACTTATGAAATTTAAAACGAAAATCTTAACGAAGTTGTTGAAAATTTGGTAATTGAGTTGGATTTCAATTCTCTTGAGCGTAAGAAACGTTATTTAAATTTCGATCTTTCTTTTCTCGATTCTGAAAATTTGAATACAACAACTTTGAATTTTGAACTTGAGATACACAATGAAGTTGTTGATAATCCAACAAAGGAAGACGAATTTAATGAACATGAATTTTTTGACCTTTGGATGACGGTTTGTTAAATTCCAACGGGGAATATGAAAATTACCATTTTGATTTTGAAATCAATAATTCTAAAAATGTTTTCAATGAAAGGCCTGAATTTCAAATTGGTGAAAATAAACTTGAACTTCAGTCAATTGTTTTATCGACCCCAAAAATCACCGAAAACAAAACAACTCGTAGAATTTCCAATAAAACAACATTCGTTTCTCCAAATCAACGTTTGACTTCGAAATTTTTTATGATTTGGGTTTCGTGCTTAAGCTGTGTCTCGCACATTTGACGAAACAAATGAATCGATCTTTAGAAGACTGTTTCATTTACTTTTGACCGTATACTTTCTCATCTCTTGTTAATAATCTTTCATGTAGATATAGGATTTTTATTTTGTTTTTCTCCTTCCATTTGGGTTGACTGTGGGGACACAGTCAAAATCAAGTGTGGGGGGGGGGAGGGAGACTCATCTTCAATTTTATTTTATGTTTCATGGTTTATTTTTGCATTTTCTTTTACAATCTCAAAAAAATCCCAAAAAAAAAATTTCTTTTTGATTTATTTTTAAATAACATTATAGGATAAATATATGGTTTTGGTTTACTAAATTAAAATTTTTGAAAAATTATTCATCTTAATAAAAATAAAAATAAAGTTTTATTACAAATAACAATGATTTAACTAGCATATAGGAAGATTCATATGTGTTAATTATGAAATACATCCTAATTGAAAATCTTTGTTTCAAAAAGTGGTTGATTTAAAGTAAAGATATAACATTTTTTTGTCTTCTAAGCTAAATAGTTCTTAGATGATTTTGCAAAACTTTCTCTCTTAAAAATAAAATGAAAAATAAAAACATCCAAAGTATTCACTCTCATTTAAAAGTCCTCACGGTTATGCATGGATGAGTTATTTGGAATCTTTGATTATGTGCTTTCATACTCATTTAAAAGTCCTCACCGTTATGCATGTATGGAACACATGTAAAAAAATAGACTTAATAACAACCACCTATGGTCGATAGGTGTATGCACGAAAGTGTGTGCACTCGCCATGCTCTGTACTTCCCTCACATAAGATCGAAAGGCAGTGCATGGGTGGTATATCTAGCCTCAGTTTACCTGAGCTAGATGTGTAATTTTTCTTGCAAATAATGGGGAAGCAAGCAATTGAAATTCTAGCACTATTTTTACTTATTTGATTTGATTTGTTATTGAAAATAAATGAAAATACCACTTTGATAAACTTTGATAATCAACTAAGGATCCATTTCATAGTTACACTGTGTTATTGACCAAAACAATGAGTTAAACTATAGTCTATTTGTTATGATAACTTCATTTTTATTGGAAATATTGATGAGTAAATAACTTAAATTTCAAGATCATGACCAAAACCTATATTTAACTTATTCTTGTCAATTTAGAAATAAATCCTTCATTTGTAAATATTTTCAAAAACTTACATTCATCTCTTTGTGAATAAATCTTGCATTTGGATTTGTGGGTAGTATCCGCTAAAAACCCTCACGAGACAACACTCGTCCTACTGTGGACACCCTGAGGTTTAACGGCTTGTTGCATACGCTCAATGCAATCATGCATCCTATGAAAACAAATTTATCTTAGTTTAAGTTTATTCGAGGACGAATAAAAAGATAAGTGTGGGGGTATTTTAGATAATATTATGTTATCTCATGTGCTGTTAAATGGTTACAATCGATCAAATTCAACTCCGAGAGCCTGTTGAAGTTAGACATAATGAAAAGCATTTGGCATGCTCCAATAGGATGTGGTAGTTCGTATAACAGGGTATATGAATTTCCCTCCACACTTTATAGCTTGGATTTATGATTGTTTATCTACAGTCAAGTACTCTATAATCATCAATGGATCAAGCAATAGTTTTTTTGAAAGTAGGAGTATACGTCAAGGTGACCCTATCTCTGCATATATCTTCATCTTAGTTACGGAAATGTTGACATAAATGCTTAACAAAATTGTCGCATCTGGATCTTACAAGCTACATCCTCGTTGTAACGACCCACAAAGCACTTCTTTAATGTCTGTAGATAACGTTGTGAACCTGCCTTTCAGAGAATGACATTATCCAAGCAATATTAAATATTCTCAAATAGTTCCATGCCATGAAAGGCTTGAAAATCAACCTAAATAAATCTGAGATATTGATTGCTGGAGTCAGTGAAAGTCATGCTATGGAAATTCAACAGCTTTTGGTCTTAATAGAAACTCTTCTACTTCCTCCTACCTTGGCCTTCCTCTCACTGCCTCTAAAATTACATTTAATCAATGTGCACCCCTAAATGATAAGATAACTACAAGGCTGGACTATTGGTCGAATAGAATGCTAAGCCAAGCAGGTAGAGTTACTCTTATTAAATTTGTTATATCTTCAATGCATGTGTATCGGGACAAGTCCTTTATCTTGCCACATAAGTTGATTAGAATGATAAGATCCTCTTTCATTAAGTGTCTCTGGTCTGGTTCCTTCCATGGTAGGTTCCTTGCTTCTACATCCTTTAAAAGTATTGAAAGGCAATTGAAAAAGGAGGTCATGGCATCTACACTCTTCTTTGCAATAAAGTAGCTTTTGGAAGGCACGTTGACAATTTTTTGAATCAAAGAGATGGTGTTTGGGTCAGATGGTCTAAGATCAATGTAATATGTATAGGAACTTCTAGACTATGTCAACCCCTCAATGTATTAGTTAGACCTGGAGGAGCATCTCTAATTTGAGAGAAGAAGTGTTTCCCTTAATAAAAAATTGCAACCTCCAACGGAAATGTGTTTTTGGTATGATCCCTGGATTAAGCGGGGGTTAATATTGAGAAGAAGTCATTCTCATCAACAAATAGAGCAGATTGGGATTAACTTTAATGCTAAAGTTAGTTCTATGCTTCACGGATCGAGTTTCATGCTGCTAGCACCTCTAATCAAAGGATACGTGACTTATGGAATCATATTTGTAGAGTTAGAATTGAAGGTGGAAACACAAAAAATAACAATTGGTGTGACGTTGGGACAAAGTTAAAAATTGATCTTGTTTACAACTTTCTCGCTAGAAATGAAGAAGAAGTTGACTGCAAGTGGCAAAAGAGAATATAGAAAAAAGAAATTTGTGCTAAAGGCAATTTACCGATGCGGAAAGTGATCAACAGAGTACTTCTAACCAAGGAAAAACTAGTCTCTTGAGGCATGGGAGTTGATATTCTCTATAGCTTTTGTAAATTGCAACCTAAAATTGTCCAGCACCTGTACTTTGAATGTTTTGTTATCAATGACCTGTGGCATACAGCTATGAAGAAATATGGTCGGTCTGACGTCAGCCAAAACAACATGGAGGAATGGGAACTTGTGTATAAGAGTACTGGTCTGAAGGAAAGTAATTCTACAGTGAGAAATAATGTCTTGAAGAAATTCCTTGTGGTGATCTGGAATGAGAGAAATAATAGAGTTTTTCAAAACGTCAAAAGTAGGAGAGGTGAACAACTGAAAAAGTTCTTGTTGCATGAAATCAAAGAAGTTATCATGATGTTGAAATTCGTCTATGACCCTAGTATCTTGAATGCAATGGTGGGAGACTAACTGTTCTTGCTAGTCATGTGTATTTTATTTTTTTGTTTTATGTCTCGTTGTTTTTTCCCTTGTGTTTGATGCATCATGTTGCTCTATTTTCTTTTTGCATGGCTTTGTTGTCATGCTTGTATTTGTTTGTTTCTCCGATACTTCAATAAAAATGGTAGGTGTAACAACCCTAGATTTTGACTATATATTTAAATTTGACTTTATTTCATTTTGAAATTATTTTAAATTTGTTTTAATTGTGTGATATCATTTCTAAACATTTTTAAAATGATAATATATTTTTTCCAAAATTTACTGTATTTATTTCTTATTTTTAAGGGCTGTTTTCTAATTTTCTGTCATTTTCTTCATTTTAAATTTCTTTATTTTATTTTAAATTTGTTTTATTTGTGAAAATTCATCTCTAAATATTTTGAAAATAATAATAAAAAAATTTCAAAAATTACTGTGTTGATTTCCTATTTTTAAGGGCTGTTTTCCCATTTTCTGCTATTTTCTGCATTAAAATTTTATATTTAAATTAAATTTTAAATATTTATTTTGTGAATATATTTGTATTTTGTGTTATTATTTATGTTTAAAAATACTTTACAAGCTTATATGAATTTTCTAAAAATTATTTCATTTAACTCCAAATTTTGCTAGTCTAGTTCACCGTTTTAGCTATTTTCCTTAATTTTACTTTACATAATTGATAAATATTATATATATTTGTATATTTGTTAAAAATTTCGATATCTTATCTGATATTATTATTATTTCAGCTACATAAATTTATATAAATAATAAAAGGTAATTTGAAAGGTTTTGTGACTTTTTATTTCTTAAGGCTCTTTGTATTCTCACCTTTTCAACTCCAACCATTACTTTTCATTCAATTGCCTGCCTTAACTCATTTCTCCAGCCGACTCCTCTATCATTTCACGTGATTTTCTTTCTCGAACTCGGAAGAAAAGTACGGCCTCTCCTATGTGAAAATCTTGGTAAAAATTTTCTTCTTTTCTTTGCAACTTCTACTTGTTTTCTTATGATTTGGCATTTGTTTTCTCACATTCTATGCTCAGCTCCTCCTTCCTCCTCCACCTTGGCCTCTCCCACCACCACCACATCTAGTCAGCACCTCCTCCAGCCCAGGTCCAAGCCATGGTGGTGCCCCTTGATGAAGAAGAACCACCTAAAAATGAACAAAACTCCACCTAAATGTTCATAGCCTAGCCTAACTTGTCCCACCACCTCTCTCCATCACTTTGGCCGACCATACACCACCACCACCAGCAAATTCCTGACCTGAGCCCACTGCCACATCATCCTCCAGCCCACTACAGACTTGGCCGCGCCCTCCTTGGCCTTGGCCGAGCCCTCTAGTGCATAGCAATCCATGATATTTGCCTTGTAGTGTTAGTTCATGCTCATATATCTTTGCTCCATCATTTTGCCATGCTAGGCCGACCTTTAAGAACCCAAACCAAATCCAAACCATGCCTTTAGCCATGCCATTTCAGACCTAGAGTTGAAGCATAGGTGGTAGAAAGCAAGTGCGAACACTTCGGTGATGTTTTGTGTATTCATTTCTAGCTTTGTTTAATTGAATTTGGGTTGAAAACTTATGTTATATTTATTTATTTTGTCTCATGTATCCAAGGAGAATTAATCTTTGGCTCTTCCACTCATCTTTGTGTCGTGTTATTGTGCTTGTTTGGATCTCATTCGTGCATTTCGTTGTTGTGTCTCCAGCTCAAAACAGTGGGTAAATCTCACCAGACCAATATGTACTTATATAGTGATAAACTGACATCACCTGAATCTGTAAATGCATATCATCCTGTTATAACTGCTATATTATATTCATATGAAGTTCACACCTATATTTCCACTTGTTATACCATATGTTACTGTTATTTCATGCTATTCTGTTATTTTCATCAGTTTATCACACTGCAAGTTCCCTATAGACTAGAATCACTATGGGTTGAAATGATACATACCCGAACGGACTTTAGAAAAGGAGAAAATCGTTATGGGCTGAAATGATAGGCCTGAATGATTTTCAATTATTTTCTTTTACTTGGGATTGCGGGTTTGAAATGATCAAACCCGGGTTTTCTTTGTAAATTACGGGTTGAAATGATATATTACCCGTATCACTTTACCTAGTCTAGAAAATGAAACTTGTTAAAATATGTTTTTCTAAAAAAATTTAAATTATTTTAGAAATGTAAATATTATAATATTTTGATTTAAATTTGATTAAAAATGATTTTTGTAAAGCATTATTGATTTTCTGAAAATTTATAAGTGAAATAAATAAATGGTAAAGTTAGAAAATCTGAAATGTAAGTTATTTTGAAAATTAGAATTTGGTGATAAATGGAATTTAAATTAAATACGAAAATATGATAAATTTATGATATTTTGAATTAAATGAATTTAAAATGATTTTATAATATATTAATGATTTTTTAATAAAGTTAAAATGTGAAATGAATGAATATTTAGGTTGAAATTTGGAAATATAACTAAAATTGGAAATTTGTGAATTTGGCTTAAAAGTGAATTTTAAGTTAAGTAAATAAAAATGAAATTAAGTTATATTTGAAAATTTTAAACTTAAATGTTAAGTTAAATTTAATTTAATGAATTTAAAATTTAATGTTGGAATTTAATAAGTGAATTATTATTAAATTTTGATTTTTGAATGGAGATTTAACTTTATAAAATCATGAATATAAGGGTATTTGAATGACTGTTTTAAAAGTGAAATTATATGATTTTATAAGCTAAAAATGATTTAAATAAAAATATAATTGTTTGTGAAATTATATTGAGTGAGGTTAATTAACTGCATTTCTGAAATGCTATTAATTCTAATGTAAATGATTATACAGCATTTGTAAATGTTGTAGTTGATAATAATGAACCAAATGGCTAAGTTGAATTAAAGTTTATTATAGCATCTTTGTAAATGCTATAATTATTGAATTTAACTAAGTTTTATTTGAAACTAATGTAACCCTATTACAGCATTTTTAAATGCTATCTTTTATTAAATTGAACTGTTTTGAATGTAACTTTCTGTAGCAATTTCTAAATGCCGCGAAAGTTGAATTTTCATCTGTTTTAATAAATTAAGTTAATAAATGAATTTTGAAAGACTAAAATTTTGGAAATTTAATAATTTAATTATTAAATATAATAACTTCATTTTATGATTTAAAATGAAGTAATTTGTTTCGAAATATAAACTAGTTTGAAATGTGTTTTGCAATGGTATTTAAATTAAATAAAAATAGATGTGATTTGGAAGATACGATATTTTGAATGATATTGAATTTTGAAATTACGTTTGATTTTGAAATATAAAATACCATTTTGAAATTTTAACCACGGGATGTAATTAATTTATAGTTTAACTGATTCTTAAAGGATGGGCGATCCCAAGCATCCTTTAAGTTATTGTGTACTTCTACTACAGTTCACTTGAGTTAGTTTACATTATATAAGTATATATTGTCCTGACTCGAGTGTTTTGTGTTTTACTTTACGCTCGGGTCAGCCTGAGTATTCACGGCTTTGGATTCTCTTTCTGGAGCTGGTCTATGCTGGAGTTTCTACTTATCTACATTTATATCTACTCTCTGTTTCAGCTGTTCTAGTTTATCTCATGTATTAGTGAGCTTCTATGTAATTGGGATTTCTACTATGTTGTTTTCAGACCGTATTATGTATTTGGTTTGAGACTCTGCCGTAGTCGCTTCATGAACTACTATGTATTTTATTTCCGCTGCGAGTTATTCTGATATTTCTGTGTCTGTGATTCTGTGATTGTATTTCATTTGCTCCAAATTTATTTACGATGCGGTATTTTGAGCAATTCAAGTCCGACATGTGCGGATGCGAATGGCCGAAATACGGGTTGTTACAGTTGGTATCAGAGCTTTGGTTTTAGGCAAACCTTAGCCTGCGGAGCAAAAACTCATTAGAGATGGGGTAGAAATACCCTAGAATGAGTGAAATCAATCTCAGAATCCTTTCTTTGTGAGAGGGCGTATTTTCGAAGTATAAAATGATTTCCAAATGATTTTTAAAGGATTTTCAAAGATTATTTTAGTATAAAAATGTTCTTACTTCGAAATCAACATTTTCTAAACTTCATCTCTTCGGTATCCACCTTGTTAGAAATCTCTTGGTTAAGATTCTTATCGATTAGGATTTCTTGAACTTTGGAACGCTCCCAACTTGTTCTGGAATCCAGTCTTGTTTTCCCCATTTTTCCTTTGATTCGGAGCATTCCGTAACTCTACTTTGGAATGACCTCTCTAAAGGGCGGTGATTCTGTAAATCGTTGAATGATTTGTAAAGGGTGAAACTCCTTTACAATTGGCTTTGATTCACTGGAGATTTCTGTATCCTCGGATGTCGATGCTATCTATCTCCTGCTCTACCCGGATTCTATCTCTAGCGATCGAAGGTCGATTTGCCTTAGATTTCCGTATTGATTATATTCCTAAAGTCTCGGTTGACCGGTTAAGGTCGCCCGCGATTTATATAGGCTTATCTATCCTCTATTTGGTAATTAAATTATCTCATCTTCATATGAGTTTATCTTTGAACTAGAATTCTATTTGATTAGAGTTCCTCTAATTTTGAATCTTTGTTTGTTTGAAATCCTTCCTTGAATCATCCTTCGGAAATTTGTGTTTGGTTGTATTTTGATATTGTGCATACATCGAAATTATTAAGGATGGCCATTTTTCTATATATAAAAGTGAAATGTTTTCGATAAGGATTATATACCTTTCAAAAATGAAAATTTGAAATTTCGAAAGGATTTGAAATTTTGAAAGTTTATGAGAAATTTAAATTTATATAAAATGATTTATAACTGAAAGGTTTTGAATTTGAATTTCAAGGAATCGAACTCTGGTGTTTTGAAATCGGTTTTAAGATTTTGGAAAATATAATAATAATATGATTTAAAGATATTTTATGAATAAGAAATATTTCAAATGTATTTGAATGAATTCCAAAGATTTTGCAGAGATTTTAAAGAAGTTTCAAGAAAGTAAAAGTCCAGAACCCACTTATGTCGCTGGAAGATAATTTCGGTGATGAATGCATGCATCATCGACATTGATTTTCGAGCTTCTGAGTGGGGAGAGGCCACTCTAGTAGCTTTGCTATGCGAGTGATTTTGTGAAACCAATTTTGATTTCAGATTTCAAAGTATGGTTTGATATTCGAAAGATATATATATATATATATATATACACACACACACACACACACACACACACACACACATTTGAAATGATTTAAAGTAAGCCGGTGTTCAGTCCTCGAGATTCAGATTTGTTTTGGTATAACACTATCTTTTGAAATTGGTTTACTGATTTGTTGTTGACTTCCAACTCTTGGTTTTGAAATATGATTCCTTCAACTATTTTTAAGATTCGAGAACTTCCAAATCAGGGTTAACTTTTCAAAGCTAATATATTTGAAAGGTATAAGTTATTTGATAAAGAATGTAAGTGTAGTTTGTATGTTTCAAGTATGAAATAATATGATTTTTATAAGTTGAAACTGTTTTGTTAAGTAAATAAATAAGACTATTTTGAATTATACTAATATGAAATTTAGTTTTGAAATGTTTTGGATAAAAATTAGTCTTCAAATGTTTGAGAAAAATTTAGTTTTAAATGTTTTAACTTAGTAACATCTTTATGAAATTATTTATTTAACAAGCTGGAATAGATAAATAAGTTGTACGTATGCTGTTTTATTCGCATAATTAATTTGATCCAAGTTTGAGTACACAAGTTCGAGGTGAATTACACCATTTCGTGTTAGGATTTTTCATTTGAGTCTTGATGGCGTATATTTGATATGGATTTTGGGCTTGATTCTAGAGTTCTCTGTCATAGTATATGGCTATGCAAGGAGACTGATGGCTTCTAGTCGAGAAACCATATCGAAGTCCGCATTAGGGAAGTCGAATGGACAATACTAGTTCGAAAGCGAACTTGTATGATCGAGCGAGCGATCGAATGTAATGTTGCGAAATGATGACATATGTACATCTTATATCCTTATATACTTGACGTTGAAATTGAAAGTTGTTGGGTTAGATATCTTTGTAATTTAATTGAAAAATTTCTTTTATGAAAAATTACTATCAAATTTAAAACCATTTTTCAAAACTATTTTTCTTTTTTTTTTCTTCTTAAACTAACTATTTTATTCTATTTTTTATACAAAATATTTTATATACAAAACCGTTCTTAATTAAAAATCTTTTAGTAAGCAAAGATGTTCAATCCCATATGGCATTTCATGCAGCGAAATTTATTTTTTTGAAAATTTTGATCCTTATATAAGATAAACTTTATGTAAGTATAAGATGATTTTGAAAACCATTGATTTTGATAAATGAATAATTGAAGCTTATATTAGTATGAAAGGATATTTGGTTTACATGTAATTTGAGTTTATTTAAAAATAATGGATTTATGAAATAAATATCTCAACACTAAGTAATAATGAAGTAAAATTTGAGATATATGAAATTATGAAATTTAGTTTTGAAATATGGTATATTTAAGCCTTGAAACATATTTAAGATTTAATAGTTTATTTTGTAAATCAAATCTATATTTGAAATTTGATAATATTTGAAATGGTTTCGTTGGAAAACTAAATTGAATTGAAACTGATGGTTTGAATTGAATTAAAATTGGAAATTTTAGATTTTGATTTAATTGAAAAAAAAAAATTTGAAATGTAAAGGATTAAGGGCATGTTTTATGATTTCAAATGTATGATTTCAAAATGTTATGATTTTCAAAGTGAAATGATTTCAAGTATTTTGGTTTCGAAAGATTCATAACTTTGAAAGTATTATGACTTTTGAAGTGAATACATGTTTGAAATGGAAATGAATTTATTTGACCTAAATTTTGTTGATTTGGAAATTTGGATTATTTTCTAAACCTATTGTTTTAAGAAATTTTGAAACTGAATATGTATAACTTGAAAGAAATGATTTGGTGAAATCATATATGATTTTTAAACTGAAATACTATTGAAATGAATTTAAATTTAGAACCTGTTTTATTTAATACTTGATTTGGGAGCTATCGAACTTATATAAAAATGATTTGTATAAGTAAACCATTGATTTGAGAACTGTTGATTTGAAAAGGTACTCAATTTTGAAAAATGAAATCTTATATAATCGAAATTTATATAAGTGTGATTTGATATACTATTATTTTGGAAAGTATTTGATTTGAAATGAAATCTTATATATATGGACTTTATATAAGTATGATATTTGAAAGTGATTTTGAAAGGTACTATATGATACATATTTTCGAAGTAAAGATATGGAAAGTGCCATCTGCTTGATATCCGCTTTGTGGCCACACTGTGGATTCATTCTATCGATATTATTCTCTCTCTTTGATTTGGGTTTTCCAGATACGATACTCGAGTGTCCATCGAATTCCACGGCGATCCCCGTGGTCTTATGATCGCGACTACATAGCGCAACTACCTGGCTGAGTCTTGCCTAGGGGTACGGATTGTTTCCTGGGGGATCCAGACGTAATCATTGTGTATCCTGCAATCTATGTAGGTCGCGAATAGTAGCGCAAGTGCCTGGCTGAGTCTTGCCTGGGGGTACAGATTGTTTCCTGGGGGATCCAGGCGTAACCATTGTGTATCCTGCATTCTACTCGTCATCATGGCGTAACTCGCAGTGCTGAGAAAGCTTACGGATACGGATTGTTTCCAGGGGGATCCAGGCGTAACCATTATGTATCTGCGATCCATGGTTAGGCAACTGCTTTGGTTTGGTTGATTTGTTTGGATTGTACTTTCCATATCTGTTTTTAAAAGCGTTTTCATTATTTTCACTGGGTGTTGAAACAAGTCTACTAAGTACTTGGAGAATTCTAGCTTTGCGCCTGATCAACGCATAGCCAGAGTCTGCAGGAACGAAAGTAAACTTGTTAAGACATCGAGTTATAAGAGTATTTCGATAAAAGCATCTTGATAAAGTACTGTATAAAGAATATTTTGATCAGTTATTTTCCCTTCTAAAAATTTAAAATGTTTTAAATATTGTTTACCTTGAACCATCAGATTTGAATCAAATGACTATTCATCATATTATAAAATGCTTAAAATGTTATGAAATTTTAATTGAAATGTATAATGGTTTAAATAATGGTTCACCCTTGTCTTCCAACATGCTTCCCTTCCTAGCTACCTTTTCCCTACCTTCTTTCTAGGATGTCTTCCAACCTATTGCTCTTTCTTGTTGTTTCACTGCTTCCTTCCTTTTCGAGGACGAAAAGATTTGAGTGGGGGAGAGTGTAACAACCCTAGATTTTGACTATATATTTAAATTTGACTTTATTTCATTTTTAAATTATTTTAAATTTGTTTTAATTGTGTTATATCATTTCTAAACATTTTTAAAATGATAATATAATTTTTCCAAAATTTACTGTATTTATTTCTTATTTTTAAGGGCTGTTTTCTAATTTTCTGTCATTTTCTTCATTTTAAATTTCTTTATTTTATTTTAAATTTGTTTTATTTGTGAAAATTCGTCTCTAAATATTTTTAAAATAATAATAGAATTTTTCCAAAAATTACTGTGTTGATTTCCTATTTTTAAGTGCTGTTTTCCCATTTTCTGCTATTTTCTGCATTAAAATTTTATATTTAAATTAAATTTTAAATATTTATTTTGTGAATATATTTGTATTTATGTTATTATTTATGTTTAAAAATACTGTACAAGCTTATATGAATTTTCTAAAAATTATTTCATTTAACTCCAAATTTTGCTAGTCTAGTTCACTGTTTTAACTATTTTCCTTAATTTTACTTTACATAATTGATAAATATTATATATATTTGTAAATTTGTTAAAAATTTCGAAATATTATCTGATATTATTATTATTTTAGCTACATAAATTTATATAAATAATAAAAGGTAATTTGAAAGGTTTTGTGACTTTTTATTTCTTAAGGCTCTTTGTATTCTCACCTTTTCAACTCCAACCATTACTTTTCATTCAATTGGCTGCCTTAACTCATTTCTCCAGCCGACTCTTCTATCATTTCACGTGATTTTCTTTCTCAAACTCTGAAGAAAAGTACGGCCTCTCCTATGTTAAAAGCTTGGTAAAAAATTTCTTCTTTTCTTTGCAACTTCTACTTGTTTCCTTATGATTTTGCACTTGTTTTCTCACCTTCTATGCTCAGCTCCTCCTTCCTCCTCCACCTTGGCCTCTTCCACCACCACCACATCTGGTCAGCACCTCCTCTAGCCCAGGCCCAAGTCATGGCCGTGCCCCTTGATGAAGAAGAACCACCTAAAAATGAACAAAACTCCACCTAAATGTTCATAGCCTAGCCTAACTTGTTCCACCACCTCTCTCCATCACTTTGGCCGACCATACACCACCACCACCAGCAAATTCCTGACCTGAGCCCACTGCCACATCATCCTCCATCCCACTACAGACCTGGCCGCGCCCTCCTTGGCTTTGGCCGAGCCCTCTAGTGCATAGGAATCCATGATATTTGCCTTGTAGTGTTAGTTCATGCTCATATATCTTTGCTCCATCATTTTGCCATGCTAGGCCGACGTTTAAGAACCCAAACCACATCCAAACCATGCGTTTAGCCGTGCCATTTCAGACCTAGAGTTGAAGCATAGGTGGTAGAAAGCAAGTGCAAACACTTAGGTGATGTTTTGTGTATTCATTTCTAGCTTTGTTTAATTGAATTTGGGTTGAAAACTTATGTTATATTTATTTGTTTTGTCTCTGGTATCCGTGGAGAATTAATCTTTGGCTCTTCCACTCATCTTTGTGTCATGTTATCATGCTTGTTTGGATCTCATTCGTGCTTTTCGTTGTTGTGTCTCCTGCTCAAAACAGTGAGTAAATCTCACCAGACTAATATGTACTTATATAGTGATAAACTGACATCACCTGAATTTGTAAATGCATATCATCCTGTTATAACTGCTATATTATATTCATATGAAGCTCACACCTATATTTACACTTGTGATACCATATGTTACTGTTATTTCATGCTATGCTGTTATTTTCATCAGTTTATCACACTGCAAGTTCCCTGTAGACTAGAATCGCTATGGGTTGAAATGATACATACCCGAACGGACTTTAGAATAGGAGAAAATCGTTATGGGATGAAATGATAGGCCTGAATGATTTTCAATTATTTTCTTTTACTTGGGATTGCGGGTTTGAAATGATCAAACCCGGGTTTTCTTTGTAAATTACGGGTTGAAATGATATATTATCCGTATCACTTTTCCTAGGCTAGAAAATGAAACTTGTTAAAATATGTTTTTCTAAATTTTTTTAAATTATTTTAGAAATGTAAATATTATAATATTTTGATTAAAAATGATTTTTTGTAAAGCATTATTGATTTTTTGAAAATTTATAAGTGAAATAAATAAATGGTAAAGTTAGAAAATCTAAAATGTAAGTTATTTTGGAAATTAGAATTTGGTGATAAATAGAATTTAAATTAAATATGAAAATATGATAAATTTATGATATTTTGAATTAAATGAATTTAAAATGATTTTATAATATATTAATGATTTTTGAATAAAGTTAAAATGTGAAATGAATGAATATTTAGGTTGAAATTTGGAAATATAACTAAAATTGGAAATTTGTGAATTTGGCTTAAAAGTGAATTTTAAGTTAAGTAAATAAAAATGAAATTAAGTTATATTTGAAAATTTTAAACTTAAATGTTAAGTTAAATTTAATTTAATGAATTTAAAATTTAATGTTGGAATTTAATAATTGAATTATTATTAAATTTTGATTTTTGAATGGAGATTTAACTTTATAAAATCATGAATATAAGGGTATTTGAATGACTATTTTAAAAGTGAAATTATATGATTTTATAAGCTAAAAATTATTTAAATAAAAATATAATTGTTTGTGAAATTATATTGAATACTTGAAGTTAATTAACTGCATTTCTGAAATGCTATTAATTCTAATGTAAATGATAATACAGCATTTGTAAATGCTATAGTTGATAATAATGAACCAAATGGCTAAGTTTAATTAAAGTTTATTATTGCATTTTTGTAAATGCTATAGTTGTTGAATTTAACTAAGTTTTATTTGAAACTAATGTAACCCTATTACAGCATTTTTAAATGCTATCTTTTGTTAAATTGAACTGTTTTGAATGTAACTTTCCGTAGCAATTTCTAAATGCTGCGAAAGTTGAATTTTCATCTGTTTTAATAAATTAAGATAATAAATGAATTTTGAAAGACTAAAATTTTGGAAATTTAATAATTTAATTATTAAATATAATAACTTCATTTTATGATTTAAAATGAAGTAATTTGTTTCGAAATATAAACTATTTTGAAATGTGTTTTGTAATGTTATTTAAATTAAATAAAAATAGATGTGATTTGGAAGATACGATATTTTGAATGATATTGAATTTTGAAATTACATTTGATTTTGAAGTATAAAATACCATTTTGAAATTTTAACCACGGGAGGTAATTAATTTATAGTTTAAATGATTCTTAAAGGATGGGCGATCCCAAACATCCTTTAAGTTATTGTGTACTTCTACTACAGTTCACTTGAGTTAGTTTACATTATATAAGTATATATTGTCCTGACTCGAGTGTTTTGTGTTTTACTTTACGCTCGGGTCAGCCTGATTATTCACAGCTTTGGATTCTCTTTCTGGAGCTGGTCTATGCTGGAGTTTCTACTTATCTACATTTATATCTACTCTCTGTTTCAGCTGTTCTAGTTTATCTCATGTATTAGTGAGCTTCTATGTAACTGGGATTTCTACTATGTTGTTTTCAGATTGTATTATGTATTTGGTTTGAGACTCTGCCATAGTAGCTTCATGAACTACTATTTATTTTATTTCCGCTGCGAGTTATTCTGATATTTCTGTGTCTGTGATTCTGTGATTGTATTTCATTTGCTCCAAATTTATTTACAACGCGGTATTTTGAGCAATTCAAGTCCGACATGTGCGGATGCGAATGGCTGAAAATATCGGGTTGTTACAGTAGGGGTCTATTCAACCCCATCGGCCTTGCCAAAAATAATTTTAAATAAATATTTAAAAAAAATTATATACATTAGTTAAATTAAATTATTAATAAATTTTATTATGTTAATGATTATTAAATTAAATCTTATTATTATTACATCTATTTTAAATCTTATTTTATGTATTTTAAAAATAATAAAGTTGTAAGTAGAAATTTATAATTTACATTTTAAAACTTAACTTATAATTTTAAAATTTCCAAAACATATAATTTTAAAAATCTAAATTAACATACATATTAAAGCAAATCTTAATTTTATTTTAGAATTAAAATTTATTAAAACCCATATATTTCCTTTCAAAACCTTAGAATGATTTTTCAAAAATAGACAACGGTGTCCGTATATAGTTTTCTGTCATATGGTCAAGTGATACATATATTTATCATTTTAATCCGCAATAATTTAGTATTTATGGTTATATATCATTTCAACCCGCAGTCCTAATATTTCAAAATTAGTAAAATTGCTTGGGTCTATCATTTCAACTCATAACGATTTTCCTTAATCTATACTATCGTTTGGGTATGTATCAATTCAACCTATAGGGATTTCCTAAACTAACAGGGAACTTGCAGTTTGAGAACAATAGAATAATAATATAAAATGGAGAAACATATCAATTGACAAGCATATATCGTAATTAACAATTTAAATATAATATATTTACAACATGTTATGGTGTCATATGTCAATTAACATAAGTAAAACAATTTAAAATAATAACATTTCATATTCAACAATTTAATCACTGATCAATTCAAGTTTAATAACATATTTAAATAGTCATTTCATGTGAAATCAATTTACTAAGCATACGAACATCAATCATGAGTGATTGCTTACCTTTCGAGGCTAGAGAAAACAATGTGAATAAGAAAGAGACATGGACATGCACACAGACTTCCGGGACAACGACAAGCTAGAAGCTGTTGCCATAAATTCGACAACGGCAAGGCAAAGCAAGCTAACCAGTATCGATGAAAATGAATCAATAGTTTGAGATTGATATAACAATATATATATATATATATATATATGTATGTATGTATGTATATGTATGTATTAAATATACATATACCTTTTCTTCCTTTTTTTATATATAAACAGAGAAGAGCTCAGGGTCGACAAAGGAAAGAGTTTGCTTGGTGGTGGGCTACAGCGACAAGGAGAAGGGTGGACTGCTCGGTTTTTGTCAGTGAGGCCTGTGTTTGGGTTTAGGCTGTTCGAGTGCAGTGTTTGGCTTGGAAGCTAAGATTGAGCAAGGCGGATGGCTGTTGGGCTCGGAGCAGGAGGGAAAGCTAGGGGTTGCGGATCCTGTGATGGGCAGAGGCGTTTTTGGGAGAAAGAAGGCATGGGTTGAAAGCTGCGGTGTGGAGGTAGTTGATTGAAGCAAGGGTGATGGAAAACGATGTGATTGGATGGCTATCGGCTGTTGTGGGTAAGGTGTCGGAGCGCCGGGCTACGGCGGGGGGATAGGATGGGCTGTTGTCATAGGTAGTGTTGAGCGGATGTAGGTTGTTGCATGGTTGCTCGGCAAAGTGTGGGATGCGGCTGATCGAAGTAGAGGGGGAAGGCCAAGGCGACGGATCAAAACGGTGGACAAGGGTCGGCGAAGTCTGGGTAATGTTGTGTGGGCGGAGGTGGTCCAACTGGCGGAGAGGGGAGAAGGAATGGAGAGGGAATGCAACGCGTGGAGTGGCAGCATGAGTAGGTCAGCCTGCTTGGCGAGTGAATGGGAAAGAGGATGAGCCCTTGTTTAGGAATTATACATGCTTTTCACCTTTTCCCTTTATATATGTGTGTGTGTATAGAAGCAAGACAGAACGAAAAGAAAGGAGAAATGGAGAGAGAATGGGCAGAGAAATGAACCAACAAATAATATACATTGAAATGGTGGAATAACCAAAGTCAGAAGTTGGATATTCTAGAAATATTAATAATTATTGCCTATAGGTTGTCTTGGGAAACAACCGAAAGGACACAAAACCCAAAAGGACCATATGCGGAAACGATATAGCTAACCGTTTTGCAGATTTCACCGTGTACCAGACACCGAAATGCACAAATGAATGTAATGTAGAGATCAGCACGATGAGACAAACATGATGGTGCACAGATATGAGTGACACGATCCTCCTATCAAAACTCAATATTCGTTGCCAAATTGCTGCTAAACCATCAAAAATAAGAAACGGGGCTAGAGCAGTTCAAATGTAACGACCCGGATTTTTGAACGGTTAATTTGAGATATTTAAATGGATTTAAATATCTGGTTTGAGTTGTGAATTGATTTTTAATATGAAAATTTTGGTTTTTATTTAATAAAAGGGATTCAGAATTTAACTACAGCAATCTATTGAATAAATTAATTATTAAAGTAGCAATTGGATATTGGATAAAATATGAAAATTTGGAATTATAAGCTTGTTAAAAATATTTCAACGGCTTATAAAACTTATACTGATAATATTGAAGACAATAGGTGGATTAAAATTGAATTTAATTGTCGTTTGTTCAATTTTAAATTTACATCATTTAAATTGACGTTTAAAAATAGCTTTCCGAGGCGCAGTCTCGGATTTCGACAAAACAAGTTCCGTTGGATCCGTAATATTGAATTATTATCGGATTTCAATTTTTGTAGCTTTCATAGTTATCGTGTGATTGTACAGGATATTAACGCCTAGACGATAATTTACCGATCTAAAAAAATAAAAAATAATATTTATATAACCTATGTCAACAGCTAAGGTTCTTTCTTCAGTCTGCTTGCTTTCACCATCACGCTTTTTTGCCGTCTCTGTAGCCAGCATCCAGTACGCGAGCTTTCACATCCTCCTTATCCTTCTTCAACACGCAGCCGCTCTGTTAAATCGTGTATATCCTTCCTCCTTTCATTTGAAATCAATTCAGACGAAGAAAAAATATATATATTAATAATGGCCAAACTCCCTCCTCCTTTCGAAATCAAAATAGAAAATCGTCGCCTTCCTTCTTATTCGCTAACCAAAAATCAGTTCGAACGAAATCAATCGAGGCCGCATCTCCTCTTATAAATCGATTTTGCCCTCTTCTGTTTTCAATTGCAATCGAGCAGCGTAATAGAAAAAATATAAGAGGAGAGAAAGCAAGAGGAGAACGACGAGTGGGATCGAACTCGAAATCGATTGATGCTTCAGTTCTTGGCTTCGATTCTCGCTTCTACGGGTTAGGGTTCTTGAAGGTTCTCGAAAGCCGCGTTAATCAAGAAAAAAGGGGTGGAGCTTCGAGCTCGCACGTGCGATGGGAACACCAAGGCGACGTTGGCGGTGGTTTCGCTATCTGGAAGCGGTGGCGTGGATCGCGGTGTTGAGCAGCGAAGCGTTGGAGGTTGAGGCTCGACTCTGGGGACAACATGGAGATTTTGGTTCCCTATTCGATTTGAGGTAGTCTTCTTTTTTTTACAGTAAAACAGTAGGTATAGATGTAAATATACAGATAACACCAAACATAGGTATATGCTTAAGATTTTTGAAAAATAAATATGAATTTTAAAACACTTGAAAAGTTTATATAAAACTAAATTTTTGGAAACCTATCATTTTTTTATATATAGATATATTTAGTTCCTGAAGGAACAAATACACATTTACTTATTTTAATTTACTAAGTTTATTTTAAGGTGATTAATTTGTATAAGTAATTCATTTAATTATTTTTAGTTACTAAAAAGGATTTTTAAAAGGAGAATTAGTTTAAAAAGTAATTATTTGGTTAAAATTATATCACTAGGTAAAATTAAATTATTAGAGTTAAAAAAAAAAAATATTAAACGATAGTTAAACATTTGATTATTTCAAATATTAATAAAATCCATGCAATTGTTATTCAAGGTCAAAAATATGGAAACGAGTCGGGATTGGGAAGGATTGCAACAATTAAATCAAAGGTGAGTTAATCTCACTCAGTTGAATTTAAATTTAAATTGTTGAATTTAAATTTATTTGTTGAATTGCTTGAATGATGGTTGAATTAGTGAATAACTAAATAGACCCTATACGCCGCATAATAGCGGATGATAATATATGAATCCCACATACCGCGTTATTTCACCATTTAAGTGGAATTGGTATTTTATTTGTGCTAACATTTGTGGATGTAGGGAAACAGGTTGGAGGGATCCAACAGGATTCCTCAAAATATTTATTGATCTCATATATATGTTGTTATATGCCAGGATGATGAATTGATATGGATTTGTTTGTGAATCGAATTATTAAGTATTAAATAACACGGAAGTTAAATTTGTAATTTTCTTAAATACTAAATAATTTAAATTAAAGGAAGTTAAAATTTAACTTGAATAGAATAATTATTAAGAATTTGAGTTTACTTCTATTTGAAATTTAAAGGAAGACAAATGTATTTTTATACCATAATTGGTTAAAGAAGAGTTTTGGGAAATCAAACTTATAAAATGAAAACTTGAAGAAATATTGTAATCGTTAAATAGAATTGAAATATGATGAAATCTTAATAAGAAATGAGAAGAGTTTTACTAAGAAACAAATATGAATTTTAATGATGAATAAATTATAAAGATAAGATTTTTAAATAATATAAGAAAAGCGAAAACTCTGTGGAGTTTATAAATTTATAAACGGAGTTTATAAATGGGAAAGGAAGATGTCAATGGATATGAAAAGAAATAAGTTATGAACTTATATTGAGAATGATATTGTTTTGAATGGAAATACAAGAATATTTCCGACGATAAGAAAGGTGAATATGGACAAGGGGCATTTATAGATATTGGGTTTCTAAAAATTATAAATTTATTTAAAAGGGAATATTTTAAATTATTATACTATATAAATTTTTATAAACCATTATTTGAATGTAAAATATTCTCGAATTAGTTACTTTGAAGGCTTGGCAAATATTTATTAATAAACTCTATTTTTCTAAAACCAGTTTTGAATTTTATCATTAACTGGTTATGAACTTTAATATTACTTTCGAACCATAATTTGTATAAAACCATACTTCTTATTTTATAAATTTATATGTTTTCAAAATGTTTTTAAAATCCAATTAGAATCCTCTTGTGATGGTAAGCAAATTAATTTAAATTGGATAAGATTTAGGAGAAATCTTATTAAGTGGAGAAAGTGAATTTGTGAAATTATAAGGAAAGTGTAAATTGATTTTTGAGAAAGAAATGAGAAAATAGGAATATTTTCAAAGGATAAATCAAAATGTGAGTGAGCATAAGAACTCATTTAATTGATTTCGTGGAATAAAAGGGCTTTGAAAATTTATTACAAATGGGTTAGATGGAAATAATATCTGAATGATATTTGAGATAAATAATTCGTGGAAATTATTTGATGGTTGCTTGTGAATGATTAATTGATAGTTAAATAACCGACTGTCAATATTGGACAATGCGCTGATCGTTTCGAAGAGTCCGGGATCAGATTTAATTATCCGAAAACCACTTCGATCCGGTTTGAACGATAACGAATGACGACCGTGAAGAGTTGAAGGCGGTGATTCGGTTTGTCCACACCCAGGGCAACTTGTATGGATTGAATGCTTTCAAACCATCGTCAGGTGGACGATGAGCATTCTAAGTGATGCGTTCTTGAAAGGTAACGCTTAACCTCAAGCCTCATCAACCGGAAATGGGTAAAACAGGGAAGGTGCGGCAAGGTTAGGTGGGTCATGCCCAAGCAGGACAAGATTTTCCCCTGTCTAGATGTCCCTTTTTATTCGGCTTAGTGGGCGGTTGGTCATGCCAACCACGGGGTTATCTTGTTCGGGACTACTGTTCAGTAAGGAATGGTTCCGGCCTTGTGTTGCAGGGGAGCCGGCGTACAGTTCGGTACTCTGATCTAGGCCAAGTACTGTGACGGGCGGTACCCCAGTTGCCCAACCATGGATGGAAATCCATTCTCCCTACGAGCCTTGTACGAGTTTTGTTTGTATTACCCACTCTGTGGCTAGTAACTGGAATTTAATCTTGTAACAATTTCGACTATCTTATAAGTATTTGTATATAGACCCTATTATAATATCAGAGGATTTCTATAAAAAGTGTTTTAGCTATCGTAAGGTAAAAACCCGACATGTTTATTTGTGGCGTGGTCTTACGAGATGCTTTTGTTTTCAAAGGATTTTTGAAACTTTAATAATCTAATTGAGTGTGATTTTCTCACGTTGGTTTTCCAGACTGACTCGGGTGTTGTTTTATATGATGCTCGGGTCAGATCGAGTTAAACAGGTTCAGGTTATATGCTGGAGCTCAGGAGACGAGCTGGATGACATAGCGTATTTTCGTATTTGTCTATTATTTCCGCTGTGTACGGATATGTATGATTGATTGATGTACTCTGATATGGTATGTATGTATATATGACAGAACAGATTCTTTGTATTTAAAAACTGTTGTTATATATTATATTTTATTCCGCTGCGATGTGAGACTCTGATGTTGTTTTCTTTCCTTATTTTTCTACCTCTTTCTTCTTTAAACCCGAAGACTCGTACTTTTGTGCCACTTGGGCTGTTGTGTTGTGGAGTTTTGGCCAGCTCAAAGGGGTACGGATTTGCGGGCCTTTACACTTGGTATCAGAGCAAAAAGGTTAAGTAAGAACCTTGGCTCTGGTGGGGATTACTCATTAGAGATAGAGTCAGTAATACTATAGAATGAGTTTGAGCGTGTTAATAGATATGAGTGCGTATTTGTTAGTGAATATAAAATGTTTTTATATTGTGTTGATTGATTTATTGAGTGGTATATGAACCTTCGTTAGCACGGTCTACACAACTGTGCCGAAGGGGTTTCTAAACACTTGAATAGAACAATTCGACACAATATTGTTTTCGAAAGTGGGTGAATGAAATAATTTCATCCAAAAGATATTTTGATATGAAAAGAATATTTTCTAAATTATTATTATTACTTGGATGTTTGGATGCTAATATTTTAGCCAAATGAGATTTTAAAATCTGAAATAATTTATATAGCCAAGGGAATCATTAGATTTGATTTGGAATTAAAATCAAAAGTGATGTTAAAAATGAAAATTTAAGTTGGATTAAGATTAAATTTTTGAAATTTAATTATGTTGGAAGAAATAAAATAGCAAATTTTGTATGTGATTGAAATGGGGAAAATGAAAATAAAGAAAAATAAAAAAATAAATATACATGAATTGGTGAAGTAAATAAAATTTTAGAATGTGAATGAATTGGATTGGGAAGTTTGATAGAAATTAAAATAGATTGAAATTCATTTAAACTATGTAAATAGAAGTAGGTTGAAATAAACTGAAGATAAAATTCAGTTGTATTTGAACTAAGTTGAAATTTGAGTTAATATGTGAAAATGAGTGTGATTGAGTGTATATGGATAGAAGTGTGGAAAATAAATGAGTATGCGGCTTATAAAATTTAAAAGTGAAATAAATAAGCCAAATGGAATTGTTTGGAACTTTAGAAATGTAATAGAAATCTAAACACGAATTACAAACTGGAAATGAACTCAAGGAATATAATGAAATGATTTTTTTGTGATAAAATCAAATATTGAATTGAAAATGGAAATAAACTAATCTGATACAAATAAGTAAATTGTATATGTAAATGAAATTTTAATTGGCCAAATAGAAGTTGAATTGAGAATTAATAAAATTGGATTGTGAATTAAAGTGAATGGTAGGAAGAGAACTTGAGTTACCAATACATAAAATTCAACTTGGATTGGTTAACAAATAAAATGGAATTGGATTAAAATAAAATGTCTAAAGTGAAAATAAAATCCAAATGAGTATAAATAAGTGGAGATGGTCTTGAAATTAATTAAATAAGTTCGAGAATGAATCGAACATGAGAATTGAAATTTTTAAAAGAATTGAACAAATAAATTATTTGGCCTAAGTGATAAATGAAAGAGATTTGATTTAAATAGAATCAAAATAAATTGAAAAAGAATTTATGGGCAAAGGAAATGAATTTAAATTATGAAATTTAAATGATTTAAAGTGAATTGACTTAATTATAAAATTAAATGAAGCATGACTTGTATAAATTTGGGAAATGGTTATTAATCATAAGCATGGAAGATGTCAAGCTAAATAAAATAGTTTGAGTAAAACTCAATGTAAAAATTAAGTAAATGCAAATATATGGATTTTAAAGAAATTGGAATGGAACGGATTTAAATATAAATTGAGTGGGAAATCAATTTTAAAATAGTTATAAAACTAAAGAAACTGTTGTTTGAACGGATATTTGTCGAATTTGCATGGAAATAATTGTTGTTGTTGTAAACAAAATTAAATAAAGTTCTATGGAATGATAGAAGTAAATAAACTTGTTTTTCATCAATTTCCATGAATATAAAATAGATTGAATTAAAAATAAATTGAATATAAAAAGAATGATATTGAAAATCATTCCGAATCGGATTGGATGATATAAATTGAGTAAAAGTAATTGCATTTAATTGGAACCTTATCAATTGTTTATACAAACTGCTTGTATATATTGTTTGTATATTATGGATTTGAATCGATAGAAGTAGCAGAAATTGATTTTGAAATCAATTAAATTGCAAATGGGTTTATTTGAACATAATTATGAATTGAACTTAAGTAATGAGTTGAAACTCACTTGTGTTGAATGCTAATGGTATATGAATTGGTTTAGAAGCCAATTGAATTAGATTGAAATCCCTGTAACTTGCTTATGTAAGTTGTATTGAGTGCATTACTTATGTTATTGATTGTTGTAGTTGTTTAAATGAGTAAAATGTTATAGATTTCATAAATATGTTATTTATGTGTTTAAATTGAGTAAGTACAGGTTCCAGAAGACTGTATAGCGGGATTTTGGGCAAGTAAATGCTAAAATAAAATATGCCGCTTGCTTAAAACGCTAAATAAGGTACGCCTATGCAATACAAAATAGGAAATATGAATTGTTTTTGTTTTTTCCGACCGTGTGGGTCGATGTGTGTGTATATATATATATATATCTCTTTTGTCAAATTGCAAAAGCTCCTCCGTACAAAGGAACTCTGCCAAAAAATTTCAAAAATTTTGGGAGTTAGAATTTTTATTGAATCTTTTGAAAATTTTCACTAACGACAAATGGTTTAAATTTGTTAAGCAAATAGGATTATAACTGAATGTTGAAATCTAATTTAAATTGTATATGTAAAGTAAGATGAACGGAAGATATTGTTCAAAGAAATTAAAGATAGAAAAAGTATTTGAGATATAAAAACAAATTAGTTAGTGAAATTAATTTAAGGAATGATTAATCGAATATCATTTGAAATAAAATAAATTGAACTCAGTGTTTTGAATTGGAAGGTGAACTAAACTCAAGTAAAATTGAAAATGAAATTTGGATAAAAGATGGGAATAAAAGTATTGAGGTTTGAAATTAATTTGCAAATTAAAGCAAATTGAATTTATTTGGAATTGGGATACAAAAGAGATTAAAACTAATAGTTGTGAAACGGGAAAATTGTGAATAAGTGAATAACAATCAAAATAAATGAGAATAAAAAGGAAATTGATAAAGTTGATAATCAATTGGGGAAAATACATAGGAAGTACGTATATTATTTTATTCGCATAGTTATTTGATCCAGATTCGAGCACAGAATTTCGAGATAATTTTATCGATTCGAGTTAGGATTTTTCACTCGATTTTCGACGGCGAACCCTGGATATGGAATTTTGATTGATTTTGGAAATTCTCTATCATACTTATGACTATGCAAGGAGAATGACGGTTTCTAATAAGGAAACCAGATCTGAGTCTGCACTAGGAAGTCGGGTGAACGATACTAGTTCGGAAGTGAAATTGTGTGATCGAACAAGTAATCGAATTTGATATTGCGTACGAATGATATATGTACATCGTATGGGCTTAAATGTAATGAATATTGAAATTTTGTAAGAAGCCAATAAATGTTTTTTTTGAATGTTGTAATTGGATATTATTGCTAAATGGGATATACAGGTGTATAAAAGCAATGGATGAATTGGGATTTTTGATTTCAGAAGATAAAAATTTAATTGCCCAACTTAAAAGGTATGTATTTAAATTTCTGTATGAAATTTGATCGGGTTATGGATATAGCCACTTGGCCTTTTGTTTTCTTTTTGAGATTTGGGGGCCATAGAGCCATTTTGTAGTTGTACCGAGCTAGCCGCGCAAAGGAGACGCTGGCGAAATTTTTCGAAAATTTAGGGAGTTAGAAAATTTTTGATAATTCAAAATTCGGTTTCAAATTTAAAATTTGAGTTGATAAGTAAGTGATATTGTTCGGGACTTATGGCTAAGTTTGAAAGGTTAGGAAAAGGGTTAGTGGGTCTACGATAAAAGATTTGTTTGGTAAGTTGTAAACTATTTGGGCTGAGGAAAATGATAATGGGTTATGGATCATTCTTCCTAACTAGTAATTTCGGGGACGAAATTCTTTTAAGGAGGGAGGAATGTAACGACCCGGATTTTTGAACGGTTAATTTGAGATATTTAAATGGATTTAAATATCTGGTTTGAGTGGTGAATTTATTTTTAATATGAAAATTTTGGTTTTTATTTAATAAAAGGGATTCAGAATTTAAATATAGAAATCTATTGAATAAATTAATTATTAAAGTAGCAATTGGATATTGGATAAAATATGAAAATTTGGAATTATAAGCTTGTTAAAAACATTTCAACAGCTTATAAAACTTATACTGATAATATTGAAGACAATAGGTGGATTAAAATTGAATTTAACTGTCGTTTGTTCAATTTTAAATTTACATCGTTTAAATTGACGTTTAAAAATAGTCTTCCGAGGCGCAGTCTCAGATTTCGACAAAACAAGTTTCGTTGGATCCGTAATATTGAATTATTATCGGATTTCAATTTTTGTAGCTTTTAGAGTTATCGTGTGATCGTACGAGATATTAACGCCTAGACGATAATTTACCGATCTAAAAAAAATTAAAAAAATAAATAAATATTTATATAACCTATGTCAACATCTAAGGTTCTTTCTTCAGTCTGCTTGCTTTCACCATCACGCCTTTTTGCTGTCTCTGTAGCCACCATCCAGCACGTGAGCTTTCACATTCTCCTTATCCTTCTTCAACACGCAGCCGCTCTATTAAATCATCTATATCCTTCCCCCTTTCATTTGAAATCAATTCAGATGAAGAAAATATATATATATATATTAATAATGCCCAAACTCCGTCCTCCTTTCGAAATCAAAATAGAAAATCATCGCCTTCCTTCTTATTCACAAACCAAAAATCAGTTCGAGGGAAATCAATCAAGGCCGCATCTCCTCTTATAAATCGATTTTGCCCTCTTCTGTGTTCAATTGCAATCGAGCAGCGTAATAGAAAAAATATAAGAAGAGAGAAAGCAAGACGAGAACGACGAGCGGGATCGAACTCGAAATCGATTGATGCTTCAGTTCTTGGCTTCGATTCTCGCTTCTATGGGTTAGGGTTCTCGAAGGGCTTCTCGAAAGCCGCGTTAATCAAGAAAAAGGGGTGGAGCTCCGAGCTCGCGCGTGCGATGGGAACACTAAGGTGACGTTTGTGGTTGTTTCGCTATCTGGAAGCGGTGGCGTGGATCGCGGTGTTGGGCAGCGAAGCGTTGGAGGTTGAGGCTCGACTCAGGGGACAGCGTGGAGATTTTGGTTCCCTATTCGATTTGAGGTAGTCTTCTTTTTTTTACAGTAAAATAGTAGGTATAGATATAAACATACAGATAACACCAAACATTGGTATATGCTTAAGATTTTTGAAAAATAAATATGAATTTTAAAACACTTGAAAAGTTTATATAAAACTAAATTTTTGGAAACCTATCTTTTTTTTATATATAGATATATTTAGTTCATGAAGGAACAAATACACATTTACTTATTTTAATTTACTAAGTTTATTTTAAGGTGATTAATCTGTATAAGTAATTCATTTAATTATTTTTAGTTACTAAAAAGGATTTTTAAAAGGAGAATTAGTTTAAAAAGTAATTATTTGGTTAAAATTATATCACTAGTTAAAATTAAATTATTAGAGTTAAAAAAATAAATTTTATTAAACGATAGTTAAACATTTGATTAGTTCAATATTAATAAAATCCATGCAATTGTTATTCAAGGTCAAAAATATGGAAACGAGTCGGGATTGGGAAGGATTGCAACAATTAAATCAAAGGTGAGTTAATCTCACTCAGTTGAATTTAAATTTAAATAGTTGAATTTAAATTTATTTGTTGAATTGCTTGAATGATGGTTGAATTAGTGAATAATTAAATAGACCCTATACGCCGCATAATAGCGGATGATAATATATGAATCCCATATACCGCGATATTTCACCATTTAAGTGGAATTGGAATTTTATTTGTGCTAACATTTGTGGATGCAGGGAAACAGGTTCAAGGGATCCAACAGGATTCCTTAAAATATTTATTGATCTCATATATATGTTGTTATATGTCAGGATGATGAATTGATATGGATTTGTTTGTGAATCGAATTATTAAGTATTAAATAACACGGAAGTTAAATTTGGAATTTTCTTAAATACTAAGTAATTTAAATTAAAGGATGTTAAAATTTAACTTGAATTGAATAATTATTAAGAATTTGAGTTTACTTCTATTTGAAATTTTAAGGAAGACAAAAGTATTTTTATACCTTAATTGGTTAAAGAAGAGTTTTGGGAAATCAAACTTATAAATTGAAACTTGAAGAAATATTGTAATCGTTAAATAGAATTGAATTATGATGAAATCTTAATAAGAAATGAGAAGAGTTTTACTAAGAAACAAATATGAATTTTATTGATGAATAAATTATAAAGATAAGATTTTTAAATAATATAAGCAAAGGGAAAACTCTGTGGAGTTTATAAATTTATAAACGAAGTTTATAAATAGGAAAGGAAGATATCAATGGATATGAAAAGAAATAAGTTATGAACTTATATTGAGAATGATATTGTTTTGAATGGAAATACAAGAATATTTCCGAAGATAAGAAAGGTGAATATGGACAAGGGGCATTTATAGATATTGGGTTTCTAAAAACTATAAATTTATTTAAAAGGGAATATTTTAAATTATTATACTATAAAAATTTTTATGAACCATTATTTGAATGTAAAATATTCTCGAATTAGTTACTTTGAAGGCTTGGCAAATATTTACTAATAAACTCTATTTTTCTAAGACCAGTTTTGAATTTTATCATTAACTGGCTATGAACTTTAATATTACTTTCAAACCATAATTTGTATAAAACCATACTTCTTATTTTATAAATCTATATGTTTTCAAAATGTTTTTAAAATCCAATTAAAATCCACTCGTGATGATAAGCAAATTAATTTAAATGGGATAAGATTTAGGAGAAATCCTATTAAGTGGAGAAAGTGAATTTGTGAAATTATAGGGAAAGTGTAAATTGATTTTTGAGAAAGAAATGAGAACATAGTAATATTTTCAAAGGATAAATCAAAATGTGAGTGAGCCTAAGAACTCATTTAAATGATTTCGTGGAATAAAAGGGCTTTGAAAATTTATTACAAATGGGTTAAATGGAAATAATATCTGAATGATATTTGAGATAAATAATTTGTGGAAATTATTTGATGGCTGCTTGTGAATGATTAATTGATAGTTAAATAACCGACTATCAATATTGGACAATGCACTGATCGTTTCGAAGAGTCCGGGATCAGATTTAATTATCCGAAAACCACTTCGATCCGGTTTGAACGATAACGAATGAAGACCGTGAAGAGTTGAAGGCGATGATTCGGTTTGTCCAGACCCAGGGCAACTTGTATGGATTGAATGCTTTCAAACCATCGTCAAGTGGACGATGAGCATTCTAAGCGATGCGTTCTTGAAAGGTAACGCTTAACCTCAAGCCTCGTCAACCGGAAATGGCTAAAACAGGGGAGGTGCAGCAAGGTTAGGTCGGTCATGCCCAAGCAGGACAAGATTTTCCCCTGTCTATATGTCCCTTTTTATTCAGCTTTGTGGGTGGTTGGTCGCGCCAACCACGGGGTTATCTTGATCGGGACTGTTCAGTAAGGAATGGTTCCGGCCTTATATTGCAGGGGAGCGGGCGTACTCCTCGGTACTCTGATCTAGGCCAGGTACTGTGACGGGCGGTACCCCAGTAGCCCAGCCATTGATGGAAATCCATTCTCCCTACGAGCCTTGTACGAGTTTTGTTTGTATTACCCACTCTGTGTCTAGTAACTGGAATTTAATCATGTAACAATTTCGGCTATTTTATAAGTATTTGTATATATACCCTATTATAATATCAGAGGATTTCTATAAAAAGTGTTTTAGCTATCGTAAGGTAAAAACCCGACATGTTTATTTGTGGCGTGGTCTTACGAGATGCTTTTGTTTTCAAAGGATTTTTGAAACTTTAATAATTCAATTGAGTGTGATTTTCTCACGCTGGTTTTCCAGACTGACTCGGGTGTTGTTTTATATGATGCTTGGGTCAGACTGAGTTAAACAGGTTCAGGTTATATGCTGGAGCTCAGGAGACGAGCTGGATGACAGAGCGTATTTTCATATTTGTCTATTATTTCCGCTGTTTATGGATACATATGATTGATTGATGTACTCTGATATGGTATGTATGTATATATGACAGAACAGATTCTTTGTATTTAAAAGCTGTTGTTATATATTATATTTTATTCCGCTGCGATGTGAGACTCTGATGTTGTTTTCCTTCCTTCTTTTTCTACCTCTTTCTTTTTTAAACCCGAAGACTCGTACTTTTGTGCCACTTGGGTTGTTGTGTTGTGGAGTTTTGGCCGGCTCAAAGGGGTACGGATTTGCGGGCGTTTACATCAAATTTGGTGAAACAAAATATGGCGTCTCACTCTAAAAATGGATTACAATTTTATTATATAAAAATATTTATATTTCAAATATATTTTATTACCATCAAATTTAACTAATTTTAAATTTTAAATTGAAATTTCACAACCAAACAGACTTTCATATTTTTTGATGAAAATCTAACGCTTACTATGCTTAAATAGATGCATACCAAATATCAAACTTTTATTTCATGAAAATTTAGTTAATTAAGCTATTAAAATTGTTAAAATTTCCCGGTCATTACACTCTCCCTACTCAAAACTTTTCGTCCCTAAAAAAGAAACGAGATAGGAGAATAGAATCAACAAAAAGAAAGATAAATTCGAAATACATAGTGCCATATAAAAAAATTAAATCAAAACTATATAAATTTCATTACTTATTATCATCCATTTATTATTACCATTCTAATTAACTAACTTTCAATTAATTTACATTCATATACAATTTATTTGCACTCACCTTATTTACTTAATTAGCATTCTCTTTTTATTATTTAATTTATTTCACTTAACATATCTTGCAACATAGACTAAGTGCATAAATATTTATTATAACCACTCAATTTTTATTTATAAATTCCCTTAACAGAATTTCATTTTTGGACATCCAATTACTTACATTTATATTGTATACTATTCAGTTACATGTTCATTACATTCAAAAAATTTCCAGATAAGTTTTATTGATGTTCCTAAATGTAATTGAGCATTACACATATTTACGTTTTGTTTAAAACATATCTATTCAGCAAAAATTTAGGTTTAACATTTCATCACTTAAGTTTTCTCTTGTATAACCTTCAATTACATATTCACATTTACATTTTTAACCTTTTGAATATTTCAGGTAAGTTATATATGTTTTAGAATGCAATTGAGTATTATACAAATAAGTTTTATCCTAGTTCAACTATTTCAGTTTGTTTCAATTCCATTTCTCATTTTAGACACTCCAATTATTCAAAAAAAATGATTCATTTGAATAATTAAAAACCGTCACATAACATAGGACTTAAGAGTCAAATTTTTGGTTTCATTTTAAATCATTTTGAAATAAATATATACATATATATTTTTGTACATCAAATCATACCCAAGAAATTCAAATCAAATCCATTTTCCAAAACAAAAGTGTAGCAAAGCAACTAAGTGGTCTCCCAAATTTGAGACTCGAAAATGAATGTCGATGATGCTGCAGTCATCATCAAAATTATTTTGCAGCGACATAAGGGAAGAGTATTGACTTACTTCTTGTAAAATATTTTGTAAATAATTTCCATTCGAAGATACTTTCAAATAATATATTTTAAACTCTGAAAACCAAATTTTCAAATGCAATGAAAATTAAATTCTCAGATTATAAATTTAAATTCATTTCATTTGCAAATCAGATTTATAAACTATGTTTTAAAAATTTCGTCTCCTTATAACATACAACAATAGTTAATGGTTTAGGGATGTTGACAAAACAATAAATGATAATCTACTACTTTCATTTCTAACAACCAATTCATTTAACTATTTAATTTCAGAAAATTATACTTTTATATATAACATATAATCATTCATAAAAATTATTTCATTAACCATTTTCGAAAAAATATTGTGTTAGTTTTCTCTGTTCAAGTATTTTGGAATTCCTACCGATAACATTAGCTAGACGAATTGATCGAAACCGAAAATTCAAACTTAACAACTCAAACAACACAATATAAAACATTTTTATATCAATTCAAATATGTTTCCTCATAGGATGACTCAGGAATGGATTTTAGAACAAGGATAGAGATTCAAATTTAGAGGGACCTTAATCCATGAGAATTCTAATTAAGAAGATAGGCTTGAAAGGAAGATGAGGTAATTAAATTGCAAAAGCGGAAAGATGGATAGATTTACATTAATCGCGGTGACCTTAACCTGGCCAACCGAGACTCCATTTTCAGAAATAATACGCCCAAGGAATCGGACTTCATCCTCTAGAAATGGCGTTCATAAAATTTGTTTTTCAACTGATGACTCCTAAGAGTTTCCATCACATAACCTAAAAATGACTCGTGCTTCTTCTCTGACTTAGAAAAGATGAGAATAACATCAATGAAAACCAAGATGAACTTGTTGAGAACATCGTGGAAAACGCGATTCATGAGATCGATGAAGAAAGCAGGTGCATTGGTTAATCCGAAGGGTATGACTAACCATTCATAGAAACCATTCTTTGTTCGAAAATTTGTCTTTGGAATGCTCTCGTCAACTACACGAAGCTGGTGAAAACCAGTAGCAAGGTTGAGCTCCAGGAATAAGATCGATGCGAAATTCAATTTGCTGCTTAGAAGGAAGAGAAGCGACATCACCAAAGCCAATTGGACATAATCGAACAACAGGGTGGAGTCAAGATCACTAGGCTGAGCATCTAGCGAAAAGATAAAACTACCTGCATAATCCTTAGGCAATCGACATATGATCACAAGTGAATGACCCTGGTCATCTACTAGAGAAACGATTTGGTATTTGCAAGAAATAATAGCATCTTAACGCTTTAACCAATCACCCCCAAGTAAGATCTCAAATGCATCAAAACCAAAGTCTTAAATCGATGCCCGTTGTAAAGGAGTTTCACCCCTTTACAAACCATACCAAGGTTGGCGGGACCGCCGATGGGATTAGTCATACAAAAGGATGAAGTTGCTAATTGAGGTTGCAAGATGTGCTCAAATTTACTGTAGAGAATAACAGAAATGATGTTATGCGATGCTCTAGTATCAAGGATAAAACAAACAGGAAAAATAAGAATCGATTTTAGAACAAAGGTAAAGTTCCAAAGTTCAAAAGAAATCCAAATCAAAGAGGATCCTAACAAGGAATTTCAAGCTCGAATGAAGATGATTCTGTAATTAATTTTACTCATTCTAGGGTATTACGACCCTATCTCTAATGATTTTTTACTCCATAAGCTAAGTTTCGCCTAAACTAGAGCTCCGATACCAACTGTAACATTCCACCATTTCGAACCATTCAAATCGACAATAATCGACACATGTCGGACTTGAATTTCTCAAAACAACAGATTGTTAATTTATATTTGGAAAAATTTAGCATATACAGTAAAAAAATTAATCATAGAATCAAAGACGTAGAGTAATATAATAATAAGCAGCGGAATAAATAAATAGTTGTTCATGAAGCTACTACATAAACATTAGGTCTGAAACAAATACAAAATAAAATCACAAGTACATAGAAGTCACTAAGGCAAAGCAAATGACAAGTCTGAACATAATCATCTGGAAATGACTAAAATAACTGAAAGTTGAATAGATAAAAGATGGATCTCCAAGCAAAACTCCAACTCCAAAGGTGAGTCTTAAGTGTTGTGACAATCAGGCTGACCCGGGTATAAAGCAAAACACAAAACACTCGAGTCAGGATTAACATTCTTATGCAAGTAAATCAACTCAAGTGAAATGTCCAAGTGAAATGCAATATAACTTAAAGGATGTCGGGATTCCATCCCTTAAGGATCCGTGGAACTGTTTACATACATAGTATGATACACTATATAGATAATGTCTATAATAAAGTAAAATATTATAAAAGCATTAAGGCGTTACTAATTTCCCACTTAACACATTTTTTATAAATGATGTAGTCTATACAGTACTATAAAATACACCAAGCCGGTGGGCTATTAAGGCACACCAGGGGTATGACACAAACCAAACTCGTAGAGGGCGCTATAAGGAATGTGACAAGGCACGCGAGGCAATGCCCATAGTAGGATACTACCGTTTTGTGGATCCGGACTGGTGGTAATTCATAGCAGCTACTACCGTTCAACTTGAGACACACTCCTATAATCAAAGGTGCATCCAATGAAATCACAAAGTAGTAGAATGGTATCGTAGAATCATGCTCAATCGAAGGTGCGACCACACTTGGCCCGGCGTGCCTCCTGTTTTAGTCACACCAAGCTAACCCGAGGGGGTCAGGGCTGCGTTCATACCTCATACAAACGTTCGCCAACCATCCTATTTCGTTCTGGATTCTCCACCATGTGCATAGTTGTTAATTGGTTTTCAGTATTAGCAAAGAGTATGACAACATCCGATCCCGATCTCTTTAGTAACAAAATGCTTATATCACACCGTGGTCATTTTTCATTTCAAATAGTTGATACTTCATATCAAAATATCATACTCATTTAAAATCATATCACTTTTGAAATCATTATTTACTTCAAAATCATATTCATTTCCAAAATCATAAGTATAAAATAGTTTAATCCATCATATCAAAATAGTCACACTTAATTCCATTAATGCTAAATCATAACAGTTTCGAGGTAAAAGTTTGAATACTGAAAGTAGTTTATATATTGGAATAGTTATACATTAAAAATAGTTTATATTTAAAATAGGTCATGGATTAAAATAGTCTATATATCAAAAATAGTTTATATAATATAAAGAGTTTATATCGAAAATAGTTTCAAATTGGAATTGTTTCTTCCAATTTCACAAACCAATTCGAATAAAACTTTTGTTCTAAAATTCAGTTTAAATCAATCTTTGTTCCAATTTAATTAAAAGGTTAAAGGTTCAATTCAAATTCTCCTTAAAGCCCTTTTAAGTTTATACCGATTTTAAATCCAGGATTGAACTACAAATTTCAACGATTTTCAGTTCAATAGGTTTCAAAATTTAAATATTCAAACGATTTAGAAAAACTCAATTTGATAGATTTCATTTCTATTTAAAAATTCACTTTAATTTTATTTAAATTTGAAAATACTCCCTTAATCCTTTTTAATAACATTTAAATAAAATCTCAAATTACAAATTTAAATCAATATTAAAAATTCAATTTCAATCATATTTAAATTTTAAATATTCATTTAATCGCCTTTAATCAAAATCCAGTTATCAAGTTATAAAATCATATCTTTAAAATCCCAAAATCTAATAAGTTTAAAATAATTTTTTTATTTAAATACAATTATTAAACATAAAATTACAAATCCATTTTAAATTATCTTTCCAACTTTTATTTATTTAAGTTATCACAAAATCTATTCAAAAATATTACTAATAATTATAAATAAATATTTAAAACATATTATATATGTCAGTTAAATTAAATTCTTATTATATCAATTATTATTAAATTAAATATTATTATTAGATCTATTTTAAATCTTTTTTTATATATTTTAAAAATAATAAAGTTATAAGTAAAATTTTATAATTTACATTTTAAAACTTAACATATAATTTTAAAATTTCCAAACCGTATAATTTAAAAAATCTAAATTTACACTCATATTAAAATAAATCTTTATATTACATTAAAATCAATATTTATTAAAACCCATATATTTCCTTTCAAAACCATAAAAATCATTTTTCAAAAATAGACCAACGTTGTCCGTACATAGTTTTCTGTCCTATGGTCAAGTGATATGGATATTTATCATTTCAATCTGTAATAATTTAATATTTAAGGGTACATATCATTTCAACCCGCAATCCCAAAATTTCAAAATTAATAAAATCCCTTGGTTTTATCATTTCAATCCATAACGATTTCCCTCGTTTATAATATCATTTGGTTATGCATCAATTTAACTCATAGGATTTCCTAAACTAGTAGGGAACTTGCAGTGTGAGAAGAATTGAATAATAATAAAATGGTATAACATATTAATTGACAAGCATAATCATAATTAAAAGTTTAAATATAATATATTTACAACATGTTATGGTGTCATATGTCATAAACATAGGTAAACAATTTAAAATAATAACATATCTTATTCAACAATTTAATCACTAACCAATCCAAGTTTAATAACATATTTAAATTGTCATTTCATGTGAAATCAATTTACTAAGCGTACGAATGTGAATTATGAGTGATCGCTCACCTTTCGAGACTAGAGAAACAATAGAATAAGTAAGAGACATGGACGCGCACACAGACTAGCAGGATAGCGACATGCTAGAAGCTGCTGCAACAAATTCGACAGCAGCAAGGCAAAGTGAGCTAACTAGAATCTATGAAAACAAATCAATAGCTTGAGATTGGTAGAACAATATATATATATATATATATATATATATATTCAATATACATATACCTTCTCTTCCTTTTTTATATATAAGTAGAGAAGAGCTAAGGATCAGAAAAGGGAAGAGTTTGCTTGGTGGTAGATTCCTACGACAAGGAGGAGGGTGGATTACTGCTCGGGCTCTGTCAGTGAGACACGTGCTCGGGTTTAGGATGTTCGAGTGGAGTGTTTGGCTCGGTAGCTACAATGGAGCAAAGCGGATGATTGCTGTGCTCGGAGCAGGCATGAAAGCTAAGGGTCGCTGATCTTGATGATGGGTGGAGGGATGTTTGGAAGGGAGAAGGCGTAGGCTCACAGCTACCGTGTAAAGGTAGTGGATCTGGAGCAGAGGTGCTGGCAGACAAGGTGATTGGATGGCTGTCGGCTATTGCAGGGAAGGAGTTAGAGCGGCAAGATACGGCAAGGGGAGATGATGGGTTGCTGTCATAGGCAGTGATAGGGGGATGTGGGGTGTTGTGTGGTTGCTTGGCAGAGTTTGGGATGTGGCCAATTGAAGTGGAGGCAGAAGGCCAAGGTGGTAGAGCAAAACGCTAGACAAGGATCGGCGAAGTCTGGGTAATATTGTGTGGGCGGAGGTGGTTCAACTGGCGGAGATGGGAGAAGGGATGGAGCTGGAAGGCGATGCGTGGAGTGGCCGTACGAGCAGATCGGCCTGGGTGGAAAGTGAATGGGAAAGAGGACGAGCCCATCTTTAGGAATTATACATGCTTTTCAACTTTTCCCCTTTATATATATATATATAGAAGCAAGACAGAATGAAAAGCAAAGAAAAAGGGAGAGAGAATGGGCAGAGAAATGAACTAGAAAATAATATATATTGAAATGGTGGAATAACCAAAGTCAGAAGTTGGATTTTCTAGAAAAATTAATAACTATTGGTTATTGGTTATCTCGGGAAACAAACAAAAAGACACAGAATCCGAAAGGCCCAAATGCGGAGCCGATATCGCTAACCGTTTTGCAAATGTCGCCGTGTACCAGATGCTGAAATTCACAAATGAATATACTGCGAAGATCAGCGCGATGAGAAAACAAAGATGGTCCATAGTCATGAGTGACACAACATTTCTATCAAAACTCGATATTTGCTGCCAAGCTGCTGCTAAATCACCAAAAATAAGATAAATGGTGCTAGAGCGGTTCAAATTTGACGAAACGAAATATGACATCTCACTCAGAAAATGGTTCAAATTTGACGAAACGAAATATGACATCTCACTCAGAAATATGACATCCCACTCAGAAAATTTAACTGATTTTAAATTTTAAATTGAAATTTCACAACAAAACAAACTTTCATATTTTCTGATGAAAATTTGACACTTGCTACGCTTAACTAGAGACATACCAATTATCAAATTTTCATTGCAAAATTTTTATTTTCATGAAAATTTAGTTAATTACATTATTAAAATCATTAAAATTTTCAGGTCGTTGCACATATCTTTTACGAAAATTCCATGGTATCCGTGGAATAGTAATTTTCAAAACAAAGGGAAATTAAACTAAAATATTCAAGGTGGTGTTGATCTTCAAATCCATGTAAAATTCAAAGACAAATTTAATCAAATCTAACAGTCCTATTCTTCATTCAAGGCATATTTTTGGCTACATCCATTGGGTAATTTCTAATTTTTTCTTGAATATGAAATACGTGATGGCGATATAGTTAGATACCATACATTTACATCTCTTTTGATTAATTGTTCATCTTGTACATGTAGTTTTGACTCCCATCACGCTTAACAAATTTACAAAGGCCTAAGTTATTTGATCTAATTTTGTTATTTTAGAATTGATGTTGATAAAAACTTTTTGATTGAGAACTAATTTCAATTAATCATTATAGTTTTGTAATAGTGATATACGCAAACATAAGTATTGAAACCATTTTTAAAGTTGATATAATTTTTTGTATGTTAGTTCATTTTTAATGTAAATTTTTTTTGTTTTGCATACATTTAAAGGTTGTTTCGATGGGAAATTTACAAATGGAATTTTATGCAAAATCACAAAGTAACTATGAATTCTACTTAATTTAAATCTAGTTTTCAATATGTTAGATCTATGTTTAAAACATATTAAGACTACACACTTTATATACAAATGTCATTTTAAATTTGAAATATAAGTTGTAATTTTGCACATGCATACACACATGTCATTTCATCTCAAAGCTTGAAAAATAGGCGTTTTGTAAAATCTTCAACTTAATTTTAAATCTTTCCTAAATTGAAACTAAATTTGTAATTGTTTATTTTAATTTTCAAAGCATGTCAATTAGTCAAAGTCCATCTTAATATGTGTGTATGTATATGTGTATGTATATGTATATGTGCTTAAATAAATAAATGTTATTTTTTTATAGTTAAAAAATCGATGAATAATAAACATATATATAAAGGAAAAAAATGGGTCCGTTGCTCTGCAAATCCTAGCACAATTGTACGTTACATTAGCCACGTACACTGGTTATATGTTGCACTTGCACTTTACACACATGTGTGTATTTGATACACTTATTACAATATAAATTTAAACTTAAATCAAATTCAAACTCCTTTAAACAAATTAAACAAAATAGAAACTTTATTTAAAATATTTGACATTAGACCTAAAATCCATTTAGATTTCGCAGCTCTAATAAGGATCTAAAATTAATTACTTTTTAAATTCACCCTGACTTGCTCTATTTCTTCAGTTTTCAAGCAAAGTGGTTTTTTAATTTCCAAAGTCAAAACTATAGAATTGAAATTCAGTACCAATATAATAGAAAATCTAACTTTGATTTGGTAAATAATTTATAAGGCAAACTTTCCTTAATCCACTCCTCCATTCATTACCATTTATCAGATCCAAATCCAAATATGAATTATTGTAATTACAAATTTTGCACATAAATTTAGAAACACAACATTTTGAATGACGATGATTTTCAAACATTAAATTCAAAATGTTTAAATCATTTCTAACATTTATTAAGCTATTTTAAATATTCGGTTATATATTGTAAAGACCCGTAAGTCCGTACTCCTTGAATAGACACTAATCTCCTTTGTTTAATTCAAGATGAACGAAAATACGAACCCTTAGGGGTTTTAGAAAAAGAATTTAGAAAAAGAAAGAAAGAAGAGAGAAGAGATAGGAAATAGAGAGGAAAGAAAAGAGAGAATTTGAAAATAAGAGAAAGAGGATAGAAGAATTTGAAAAATAGAAAAAGAGAAAGAAAGAACAACAACAGAATCTCACAATTCGCAGCGGAACAACATATAATAATAAATGAATAATCTTTAAACAAAGAACTATATCAGTTATTACATTACATTATATTTCATTACATCAAATCATCAGAGTGTACAACAACATACAACAATCAGTGCAGCGGAAAAAGAAATACTATATAAATAATACGCCATGCCATCCAGCTTGCCTCCAGCAACTCCAGAATATCCAGAATATCCTGATAAACCTAACTCTTAACTGCCCGTGTGGAAAATTGGTGGGCACCCAGAGTTTAGGAAGGAAAACAATAAACTCCGAGTCAGTCATGTGACTGGTGTGAGAACTCAAAACAGTTTATTTAACTTTAAAAATCAAAAAGAGGAATATTTTTAATTCAATTCGCAATGCTTTTAAAAATGAGACTACCATAAGACCTCCTGCCACACACACAATGCAAACGCAGACTTGGAGAAGATTTCTTCTTATGTTAGTCAAACATGCTTGATACGCATTTAAAAAGAGCATTTGATATTATTATTAGTGCATAGTGTAGGAAAAATTCATTTCGAAAGTAGAATATAAATCTTAGCCAGCATAGGTACCATTATATTATGCCTACTAATAGCTACCATATTAAATGGCAGGTTCTACAACTAAAACCGTACAAGTTTCGTATTGTTTCTTTGGATTTCCAACAAATGGTCAGGCCAAGGAACTTCCCATTGCCACTGAGAATGCCTCTGGAAAGACACCCCCGAGAACCAAACCGGATCTCTGCCAACACAAGGCCGGGTTACCCCTAACTGGGTAACTACTGACACGAGCACGCCATTCCCCGGTCCTTTAGGACCTTTTCAACCGAGCGCTCGATATCCAACATCACACCATAATAAATAGAGTGTTTTCAACATGAGTAAGTATCTGGGCTCCATACCATGATACCACCCCTTTCCAGAAGGAAATGCACATACCCTAAGGGGAGCTACAGCAACCCCTAATAACCTTGCCGCGTCTTTCCTGTTTTGACCATTTCCGGGATGTGAGGCTCGACGAAGTCACGTCCACAAAAACATACTTTATACAAAAGCCATGCTTTGGGTCAACAAATGATCAACACAATGATCACTAAGATAGACGATCAAATAAATGATCCTATCACAAATAATCAACACAATGATCATTTCAGCATCACTCAGCATGTCACATTACCAAAATGGGATATATCGCTGATAACTTCAACTATATAACCTTTGAGCTCGTACGTCTCAAAGAAGGGTGTTAAGCAAAGAATAAATTCTCCGCCACCAACAGAAATATATTTGAAAGAAATCGGCTTTATATCTCAACTTGTAATGTCAGGCATACAATCCATACAAGTCTGTTCCGGGATCGAACAGAACCGAAGGCACTTACAAAGAAGTCCTTGTAATCCGGATATTCACAATCCTGATCGGATTCACCATCACATATGGAGAACTCAATACCGGAGCAACTCGGTGCAGAGTCAATCGATAGTTCATCCTATCACTCTTGCAAATACCGGTCTTCAACACCGATCTTCAAATGCGATTCACAACGACGTATCACATATTCGGAGTGGGTTATACGACCCCATGGTCCTTTCCCGGTTAACCCGAATAGTGAGCGCTTATTCAAAAATAAGTGTGCATTCAAATTCAATCATATTCACATCAAATACCCATTCAAAGGGAAATACTGATAGTCGGTTATTGAACTATCACTGGATATGCACACATCACCAGATTCCAAATAATTTTCCAAATTATTTATTTTCCAAAATATCTTTACAAGATATTTAATTTCAACACTTCAAAAATAAATCAATATTTATTTTTAACAAGTTTCACTTTTCATTTATAAATTCCATAATGGATTTATATTTCAAAATATCCATGCATATACAATTTCAATTATCCTTTTCAATTTATCTTCAAATAGATAATTTCTAAATATTCACTTCATATTGGAAAACATTTCCATACTTATTAAAAATAAGTAATCGACAAATCTTTTTATTTCAACCTTTGAAAACATTCAATATACTTAAATCGAATTAAGTATATATTTCATTCTTTAAGGGAAATCATTCTCTTAAACATTTTTATTTGGGCCAAAACGAATGTTGCGTAAAACATCGTTACAACAACCCAAAATCACTAGTATAGGGATTCGAAATTAAAATAGATATATAAATCCCAATACTATACAAAACATTTCCTTTCAGAAATCATTTATTATAACAACAGTGTTATAGTCCACCATTTCCTTTTATTTCTCGAAAACGTCTATTTCAACAATAAATGTTGAAATCTATGGTTTCGAATCTCAACACCTTTTAAAACATCGTTAGATCGTTTTAATTCTGTTTAAAATATCACATTCTAAAACAATTTCTTTAACGTGTTATTCACTGTTCAAAAACGTGAATAAACTATGTTAACAAACTTCATCCTTTTTGTACTTTTTAACTTAAAGGATTATTCACAGTCTAAAACGTGAATATAACTCCATTTATAAGTTATAACAATTAACTTATCAAAATAAGTCGTTTGCGAATTCATAAAACAACGTTTATAAATTCCATTTCTATTTATTTATAAAAACTTCTTTTTTATAAATTCCTTTATTAACATATTTCAGTTTATAACTCAATTATAAACTAAATGTTCATATTATAAGTTAAACACTTATAAAACGATTATTTTACAAAAATCGTTCCTTTAACCTTCATAATTATAAATCTTATAACTTATAAGATTCAATGATTTATTCAAAACCCTTCTTTCAATAACTTTATAAAATTTATAAAACTTACTATTTATAAATTTCATCTATAACTTCACCATTTTTAATTTTATAAATCCATTCATTTACAAAATTCGTTTTCACTTCATTCAAACACTTATAAAAACTCGTTTTATAATGTCACTATTTCGATTTATAAATATCCGTTTATAAATCTCTTAATATAAATCAATTTATATTATTATTTTAAACGTCTTAACTCCTTTATAGTTTCACCATTTCGATTTATAAAATAATCAAATTTTATAAATCTTATACTCAAACTTTTAATAATAAACTCAAAAATCCAGTTTAAACTATTTTATAAAACCATTAGTTCATATTTCTCAAAAATCAGCTTTTAACTATACTTCACAAAATCATAATTTTTATAACTTTAAAAATTATAACGTTTATTTATTTAAAATGGATTAATTCTAAAAATATAATATATTTTCAAAAATCACTTTAAAACCATTTTAAAATCCCAAAATCTGGGTCCGATGATGCTACACATCAAATAGTCAATCACGACTACTAACGATATCATATATCGATATGATAATCCATCAAAATATCAAAATATCTGAAATTAAATAAAAACTGTTGAGGAATCCAGTTGGATCCCTCCAACCTGTTTCCTGCATCCAAAAACATTAGCACAATACCAATTTCGCTCCAGTACGAAATTATCGCGGTACATGTTCTTATTAAATATTATCCGCTTAATAACGGCGTAATAGGGTCTCATCCGCTAAACAAAAAAATGCGGGAAATCAATAACTCCAATATATACATATGCCAATATATATATATTGCTACTATATATAATACCAATTTCACTGTTTATGAAATATTCGCGGTATATGTTTATATTAAATAACATCCGCTTACTAACGGCGCATAATGTCTATTTTAACAATCAATAGATACAAATCATCATTCAAACATGCATTCAAATATTTTTAAATCTAACTATTTAAAATAAAAATCGAAATCTATTCGATTGAGTGAGAAATTCTCACCTTGGTTTTAAATTCCGTTTTAGCGATTTATTTCCAATAAAATTAAACGCGCGTTTAATTTTACCCGAATTTCTCACTAACTTCAAATGACTCCAAACCAACTCCATCGCGTAGTGCTCGTCCATACGATTCCAACGCAACTGGATTTGCATTTTTTCGACCTCGTATGAAAAAGTTATGAATTTTACAAGTTTGTACACGTTTTTATAACTAATTTCAACATTAAACTTTAATAATTTTTATACCAAACTTGATCAAAGCCCTCCATCCCAAACCCAAACACATCAGGCCGTCCCCCCATCATCTCCCACATTCACGCAACTCCATCTCCAGAAAAAAGAACGCACGCACAACCCATCATGCTCCAATTTAGGTTTTAATCTTACTACCTCATTTCTCGACGAAATCGTATCAAACCACCTTCATCTCGAAGCTCCTTCCACAAGCTATACTCGGCCCCAAGGAGGTTGAACTCGGCCATCCCTGTAGCACGCAGTTCGAGGCCGAACTCCAGGTCTTTGAGTGAGATTTGTCGCCAATCCGGAGCTCCAAACACGATCATAGCCGTTGAAAACGTAGTACTCACAGCCCTCTACAACATTCTAGTTGAAACTTTCTTGAAATAATGCTTGGATTTGAAGATAATGGAGGAGAAAGTTGATGATTTTCTGGCCATTCATTGTAGGTGGCGGCTGGAGTTATTAGATTAGGGTTTTGTATATTTTTATCTAAAATTATGAAAGGTAAGGGGCTATTTATAAGGAACGAGCGACACTATTCATCCCGGAAATTCCGAACTCCGATTTAGACGCCGTAACCAGCGTACCTAGGGTTTATCCCGCGTTCCGGACACAATGGAACAGGTTTCGGAAGCTAATTCGGAAGTATGTGCGAGTTATGGCTGAAAACGTTCAATTTAAATTAAACCGATTTAAACCGATTTCTAGGCGTTTTAATTTGTACCGGACAAACGGTAAATCCAATTGACTTGAAATTTGAAATCTTACAATAATATCACATTACGGATCCGATGAAACTGGTTTCGTCGAATTCCGAGACTTTTTGAAAAATGGCTATTTTGACTCGCCAAATTTAAATTAAAAACGAATCGATGCGTTTCGAGCTGCCACGATCAAACGATAGCTCCGATTGACACGAAAATTGAAATCCGGTAATAACTAACTATTATGGATCCAATGAAACTGGTTTCGTTCAATTCTGAGACTGTTCAAAAATTGGCTATTTTACAGTCGATTATTAAATATTAAAATATTCAATTTTCACAAATTAACTTTTAATTCGATTTTAAAAGTTCTAAAATATTTCTATAACTCCAGTATGATTAAATAAAATTTTCCAAATTATTTTCAATCATATTTAACTCAATATTTAATTATTTCCATTATTTAACATATTAAATTATCGATTTAATTATCTAATTAAATCCAAAAATTCAAAATAAAATTTATTTGACTTATAAATTCACTTATTAATATTTAAAATTAATTAAATATTCAAATTTAAATTAATAAAAATTCTGGGTCGTTACAATCTTTCCCTCTTAAAAGAATTTCGTCCTCGAAATTACAAGTAAGAAAGGTTACAGAATTTATTAACTTTTCAAAATTCATAATTAAACTTCTTACCATACTTTACTAAGTTTTCCAATCATACTTAGTTATCTTTTCAAAAACAACTATCTATTGTTTAACTTTCAATTCCAAAATCAAAGTTAAAGTTTTCACAATTTTCTAATTTTCTCAAAATTTTTCTAACGCCTTAAATTTTCGGAAAAATTCGCCATGTCTCCTTTGCGCGGCTCGATCCGAAAAAAAAAATGACAGTATATATATCACAAATATACATCTCATCAAGTAATGAGGCATCCCGCAGGGAAAAAAGTGTAAAAGTACGATATTTAATCCGAGATATGTACCTTATACTTTATTAGCAAGCATATACGGCTAATATAGCGCTAAAGCGAACTCCAAATGCGAAGCAAACGCGATCCGCACCTACTAAACTCAACAAACAACATGAGAATAGACACTAATCTCCTTGAATAGACCCGTAAGTCCGTACTCCTTGAATAGACACTAATCTCCTTTGTTTAATTCAAGATGAACGAAAATACGAACCCTTAGGGGTTTTAGAAAAAGAATTTAGAAAAAGAAAGAAAGAAGAGAGAAGAGATAGGAAATAGAGAGGAAAGAAAAGAGAGAATTTGAAAATAAGAGAAAGAGGATAGAAGAATTTGAAAAATAGAAAAAGAGAAAGAAAGAACAACAACAGAATCTCACAATTCGCAGCGGAACAACATATAATAATAAATGAATAATCTTTAAACAAAGAACTATATCAGTTATTACATTACATTATATTTCATTACATCAAATCATCAGAGTGTACAACAACATACAACAATCAGTGCAGCGGAAAAAGAAATACTATATAAATAATACGCCATGCCATCCAGCTTGCCTCCAGCAACTCCAGAATATCCAGAATATCCTGATAAACCTAACTCTTAACTGCCCGTGTGGAAAATTGGTGGGCACCCAGAGTTTAGGAAGGAAAACAATAAACTCCGAGTCAGTCATGTGACTGGTGTGAGAACTCAAAACAGTTTATTCAACTTTAAAAATCAAAAAGAGGAATATTTTTAATTCAATTCGCAATGCTTTTAAAAATGAGACTACCATAAGACCTCCTGCCACACACACAATGCAAACGCAGACTTGGAGAAGATTTCTTCTTATGTTAGTCAAACATGCTTGATACGCATTTAAAAAGAGCATTTGATATTATTATTAGTGCATAGTGTAGGAAAAATTCATTTCGAAAGTAGAATATAAATCTTAGCCAGCATAGGTACCATTATATTATGCCTACTAATAGCTACCATATTAAATGGCAGGTTCTACAACTAAAACCGTACAAGTTTCGTATTGTTTCTTTGGATTTCCAACAAATGGTCAGGCCAAGGAACTTCCCATTGCCACTGAGAATGCCTCTGGAAAGACACCCCCGAGAACCAAACCGGATCTCTGCCAACACAAGGCCGGGTTACCCCTAACTGAGTAACTACTGACACGAGCACGCCATTCCCCGGTCCTTTAGGACCTTTTCAACCGAGCGCTCGATATCCAACATCACACCATAATAAATAGAGTGTTTTCAACATGAGTAAGTATCTGGGCTCCATACCATGATACCACCCCTTTCCAGAAGGAAATGCACATACCCTAAGGGGAGCTACAGCAACCCCTAATAACCTTGCCTCATCTTTCCTGTTTTGACCATTTCCGGGATGTGAGGCTCGACGAAGTCACGTCCACAAAAACATACTTTATACAAAAGCCATGCTTTGGGTCAACAAATGATCAACACAATGATCACTAAGATAGACGATCAAATAAATGATCCTATCACAAATAATCAACACAATGATCATTTCAGCATCACTCAGCATGTCACATTACCAAAATGGGATATATCGCTGATAACTTCAACTATATAACCTTTGAGCTCGTACGTCTCAAAGAAGGGTGTTAAGCAAAGAATAAATTCTCCGCCACCAACAGAAATATATTTGAAAGAAATCGGCTTTATATCTCAACTTGTAATGTCAGGCATACAATCCATACAAGTCTGTTCCGGGATCGAACAGAACCGAAGGCACTTACAAAGAAGTCCTTGTAATCCGGATATTCACAATCCTGATCGGATTCACCATCACATATGGAGAACTCAATACCGGAGCAACTCGGTGCAGAGTCAATCGATAGTTCATCCTATCACTCTTGCAAATACCGGTCTTCAACACCGATCTTCAAATGCGATTCACAACGACGTATCACATATTCGGAGTGGGTTATACGACCCCATGGTCCTTTCCCGGTTAACCCGAATAGTGAGCGCTTATTCAAAAATAAGTGTGCATTCAAATTCAATCATATTCACATCAAATACCCATTCAAAGGGAAATACTGATAGTCGGTTATTGAACTATCACTGGATATGCACACATCACCAGATTCCAAATAATTTTCCAAATTATTTATTTTCCAAAATATCTTTACAAGATATTTAATTTCAACACTTCAAAAATAAATCAATATTTATTTTTAACAAGTTTCACTTTTCATTTATAAATTCCATAATGGATTTATATTTCAAAATATCCATGCATATACAATTTCAATTATCCTTTTCAATTTATCTTCAAATAGATAATTTCTAAATATTCACTTCATATTGGAAAACATTTCCATACTTATTAAAAATAAGTAATCGACAAATCTTTTTATTTCAACCTTTGAAAACATTCAATATACTTAAATCGAATTAAGTATATATTTCATTCTTTAAGGGAAATCATTCTCTTAAACATTTTTATTTGGGCCAAAACGAATGTTGCGTAAAACATCGTTACAACAACCCAAAATCACTAGTATAGGGATTCGAAATTAAAATAGATATATAAATCCCAATACTATACAAAACATTTCCTTTCAGAAATCATTTATTATAACAACAGTGTTATAGTCCACCATTTCCTTTTATTTCTCGAAAACGTCTATTTCAACAATAAATGTTGAAATCTATGGTTTCGAATCTCAACACCTTTTAAAACATCGTTAGATCGTTTTAATTCTGTTTAAAATATCACATTCTAAAACAATTTCTTTAACGTGTTATTCACTGTTCAAAAACGTGAATAAACTATGTTAACAAACTTCATCCTTTTTGTACTTTTTAACTTAAAGGATTATTCACAGTCTAAAATGTGAATATAACTCCATTTATAAGTTATAACAATTAACTTATCAAAATAAGTCGTTTGCGAATTCATAAAACAACGTTTATAAATTCCATTTCTATTTATTTATAAAAACTTCTTTTTTATAAATTCCTTTATTAACATATTTCAGTTTATAACTCAATTATAAACTAAATGTTCATATTATAAGTTAAACACTTATAAAACGATTATTTTACAAAAATCGTTCCTTTAACCTTCATAATTATAAATCTTATAACTTATAAGATTCAATGATTTATTCAAAACCCTTCTTTCAATAACTTTATAAAATTTATAAATCTTACTATTTATAAATTTCATCTATAACTTCACCATTTTTAATTTTATAAATCCATTCATTTACAAAATTCGTTTTCACTTCATTCAAACACTTATAAAAACTCGTTTTATAATGTCACTATTTCGATTTATAAATATCCGTTTATAAATCTCTTAATATAAATCAATTTATATTATTCTTTTAAACGTCTTAACTCCTTTATAGTTTCACCATTTCGATTTATAAAATAATCAAATTTTATAAATCTTATACTCAAACTTTTAATAATAAACTCAAAAATCCAGTTTAAACTATTTTATAAAACCATTAGTTCATATTTCTCAAAAATCAGCTTTTAACTATACTTCACAAAATCATAATTTTTATAACTTTAAAAATTATAACGTTTATTTATTTAAAATGGATTAATTCTAAAAATATAATATATTTTCAAAAATCACTTTAAAACCATTTTAAAATCCCAAAATCTGGGTCCGATGATGCTACACATCAAATAGTCAATCACGACTACTAACGATATCATATATCGATATGATAATCCATCAAAATATCAAAATATCTGAAATTAAATAAAAACTGTTGAGGAATCCAGTTGGATCCCTCCAACCTGTTTCCTGCATCCAAAAACATTAGCACAATACCAATTTCGCTCCAGTACGAAATTATCGCGGTACATGTTCTTATTAAATATTATCCGCTTAATAACGGCGTAATAGGGTCTCATCCGCTAAACAAAAAAATGCGGGAAATCAATAACTCCAATATATACATATGCCAATATATATATATTGCTACTATATATAATACCAATTTCACTGTTTATGAAATATTCGCGGTATATGTTTATATTAAATAACATCCGCTTACTAACGGCGCATAATGTCTATTTTAACAATCAATAGATACAAATCATCATTCAAACATGCATTCAAATATTTTTAAATCTAACTATTTAAAATAAAAATCGAAATCTATTCGATTGAGTGAGAAATTCTCACCTTGGTTTTAAATTCCGTTTTAGCGATTTATTTCGAATAAAATTAAACGCGCGTTTAATTTTACCCGAATTTCTCACTAACTTCAAATGACTCCAAACCAACTCCATCGTGTATTGCTCGTCCATACGATTCCAACGCAACTGGATTTGCATTTTTTCGACCTCGTATGAAAAAGTTATGAATTTTACAAGTTTGTACACGTTTTTATAACTAATTTCAACATTAAACTTTAATAATTTTTATACCAAACTTGATCAAAGCCCTCCATCCCAAACCCAAACACATCAGGCCGTCCCCACATCATCTCCCACATTCACGCAACTCCATCTCCAGAAAAAAGAACGCACGCACAACCCATCATGCTCCAATTTAGGTTTTAATCTTACTACCTCATTTCTCGACGAAATCGTATCAAACCACCTTCATCTCGAAGCTCCTTCCACAAGCTATACTCGGCCCCAAGGAGGTTGAACTCGGCCATCCCTGTAGCACGCAGTTCGAGGCCGAACTCCAGGTCTTTGAGTGAGATTTGTCGCCAATCCGGAGCTCCAAACACGATCATAGCCGTTGAAAACGTAGTACTCACAGCCCTCTACAACATTCTAGTTGAAACTTTCTTGAAATAATGCTTGGATTTGAAGATAATGGAGGAGAAAGTTGATGATTTTCTGGCCATTCATTGTAGGTGGCGGCTGGAGTTATTAGATTAGGGTTTTGTATATTTTTATCTAAAATTATGAAAGGTAAGGGGCTATTTATAAGGAACGAGCGACACTATTCATCCCGGAAATTCCGAACTCCGATTTAGACGCCGTAACCAGCGTACCTAGGGTTTATACCGCGTTCCGGACACAATGGAACAGGTTTCGGAAGCTAATTCGGAAGTATGTGCGAGTTATGGCTGAAAACGTTCAATTTAAATTAAACCGATTTAAACCGATTTCTAGGCGTTTTAATTTGTACCGGACAAACGGTAAATCCAATTGACTTGAAATTTGAAATCTTACAATAATATCACATTACGGATCCGATGAAACTGGTTTCGTCGAATTCCGAGACTTTTTGAAAAATGGCTATTTTGACTCGCCAAATTTAAATTAAAAACGAATCGATGCGTTTCGAGCTGCCACGATCAAACGATAGCTCCGATTGACACGAAAATTGAAATCCGGTAATAACTAACTATTACGGATCCAATGAAACTGGTTTCGTTCAATTCTGAGACTGTTCAAAAATTGGCTATTTTACAGTCGATTATTAAATATTAAAATATTCAATTTTCACAAATTAACTTTTAATTCGATTTTAAAAGTTCTAAAATATTTCTATAACTCCAGTATGATTAAATAAAATTTTCCAAATTATTTTCAATCATATTTAACTCAATATTTAATTATTTCCATTATTTAACATATTAAATTATCGATTTAATTATCTAATTAAATCCAAAAATTCAAAATAAAATTTATTTGACTTATAAATTCACTTATTAATATTTAAAATTAATTAAATATTCAAATTTAAATTAATAAAAATTCTGGGTCGTTACATATATGTTATATTTCAGTTTAACCATGGATATAAAATTAAATCGTTTTTGTAAAGTAACAAATTGAATATTAGGTATGAAATTTAAATTAAATAAAGATATATAGCACAATATTTCTTAATGTATAAAACACATCAATTTAATCATAGATAATGGAGGTGAGACAACACATGTGTTAGCAAATAAATTTGCTAACTCCGAAAGTGCTTGGAAATTGGGTTGCTTAAAAAGAATCTTTATTGAGGCTTAACGAAGTTCTTAGTCAATATGAACCTTCATAGCATTTCTTGATATTATAGTCATAGTCGAAGTCATATGGGCAGTTCATAGTCTTATATGCAAGATTCGATTATGTTTGAAATCACTAGTATGACATGCCGATCATGAAGTCACAAAAATTTAGATATACGATATGTAAAGTCACAAGTTTGTTCAGTCCGCAAGTTCAAATAGATCATACTTATGCTATGCAATATCCTTATTTGATACCCAAGATCCTACGTTTACAACGTTCTTGAATTAAGATATGCTCGAAAATCCCCAAATTTATTTAGGTTCTACAATTTGAGAAACGAGAGAAGACAAAAATTCCATCCCCAAAACAAGGTCCCTAGGGTCGTATTTGTAAGGGTGAGCAGCCACCACCTCGCCCATTAAGCCTCTTCAATAGTGTTGACTTCGGCAGCACTCGGTTGAAGCCACTTCGTTGATCAGCACTAGCAAAAATTTGTGATGACTCATCTTTCTGACCCTTAGGAATGAAGCTTAATACATCCATGGTATTCATGTGCCTTTGCCCAAGCATCCGAAAGATAAGTTGTCTTGGGGTAAAATAAAGAACAGAAAGAACATAAAAGAAAAGCCTCTTGTAACGACGCGAAATTTCGAACACTTCATATTTAAATATTGAATTATTTGAATATTTGAATATTGGATTAAATGTTATTAAAATAATTTAACTAGCATTTTAACCCCCTTTTAAATCATAAGTAATGATGGTAAACTTAGTTTGGAAAAATGTTTACAAAAATATGTTCTTTGGAAAAGCATCCATAATGTGAGTAAAATTCGTTTTATCGATAAATAGTTTTTCTCTCAACGGAAGTTATTCAAACTTTTTTCACATATCTAATTAATCATTATGGAGATAATTAGCAACTAAAAATATTTTCATGGTTATGGCTGACTAAATAGGATGATGCCATGAGCAAAAATGGAAATGTTAACTCTTAAGCTAATGTTCAAGTGAACACATTAGCCACTGATTAAACAGTCTTCTCTTTATATAAACTTGGAAGGTTCTAGAACATTCCTAAAGGATAATGGTAAGGGTATAATGATAATTAGCATAAATAGATAGTGACATAAAGTAAAAATGGGAAAAATGGTAATACTTCAAAGTTAAGCTAATGTGACATAAAGGAGAAGTGATGTGTAATTAATGACATTAGGGTTTTGAGGGGTATTTGGTCATTTCCCATCATCATTCGTAAGCTTATAAAAGGAGGGGCATACCCTTTGGAAATAATCATAAAATTCCTAAGCAAATCTAAGCTCCTTTAATGGCATCTTCAATTTCTTCTTCTCTCATGTTCTAAAAAGAAAGAGTTGCCAGTCAACTCCAAATTACTTCAAACTTTGCAACAAGGCTTATTATAATATTAGATAACCTTCTACCATATTAGAAGTTGAAGAAGTGAATCCATGCTCCCTAAGGAGGGGATGGCCGTGTGCAATTGTGAGGATGGGGAGGAATTTAAGCAAGGTGAAGGCAAGGAGGAGAAGGAGGAAAGGTGTTGCAAGGTGGAGGCTTGACTTTAGTTAATGGATATTAGTTGTTTGAGTGGCTAAAGGTGAGTTAACACCTAATTTTGGATGAAAAAAATATAACACATATATGTTGTGCTTGATTGCGTTAATGTTTTTTGAATTGTTGTTAATCTACGTTGGAAATAATGGTTGTAAATTCTTACTTTAAAAGTAAGTGACATATGAGATCCATGTACATGGACTTGAACAAACTTGGAATGGACCTATATGACATATGGTTAGACCTTGAACAAAACATATAGGTTGTAGTTGAACATAGGTTGAGATATGACTTGGATTAAGAAGTGCACTTATAGCGATAGTCGATATAGAAGCAGTTTGGAATTGCCTTGTTTTTGGCAATTGTTATGGAACTATATAGAGAGATCCGTAGGGATTTCTCGTTGTATTTGTATTGTTATATATGTATGTTTGTTGCTACTAAAACTTTGAATAGTAAAATGTTAAGTTACATCTCAAAAACGGCTAAAACATCACTTATGCAAAACTATCTCGTTTAACCTTGATTTATGAACTTTAATTATTTCATAAAGGACTTTAAGTTTGAGCGATTTATTTCATTCTTTTTAAAAGTATTGCCTTATTATTTTTATAGTATTTTAAAAGTACTAGTTTGGGATTTATATGAAATATTAAGAATTAGTTATGAAATTTTAAAGAGAGGAATTTTAGAATAAAACATGTTCTTTTTTCCAAATTTTGTCGACTTTTCAAACTTGTTATTTCAAGTGATATTTTAAAAGAGTGTTTTAAGATATATTATAAGTATTTTGGAGTATAAACATCTTATATATATATATATATATATATATATATATATATATCTTGGAAAATACCTTATATAAATATCTTAGAAAATATTTTATATAAATATTGTGTTTTATATTATAAAACAAAAGGTTTAGAAAGAGGTTGGTAAATTGCATAATGGCTAAATAGATACTTGTTTAATTACTTATTTGAAAATTAATTGATTATTCTTAGCACTAATAAGCCGACGAGGTAAGCTTACCTATTTGTGAGAGTTACGACTGTTGTCGAGTAGGGACGGGGCAATAGAGCTTTGACCTACCGGGCTTCCTTCTTAAACGAGGAATAGGTAAGTGGAAAATGTCGAAAACGTGTTAATCGAGTTGATTCCGTATTGTTTATGGAAATCATTAATAATATACTCAACATTAAAACCGACGAGGTAGACTTATATGTTTGTGAGATTCAAGACCGAAGTGTCAAGGCAAGGCTTGGACCAACCAGTGCCCAAACATACCTGGCTTCGCTCTTGGGCGAGGTATAGTTAAGTTAGAATGTTGGAAACTAATTAAGTGTACGAATCGTGATTTGTATAAGAAACCATTTTTAGAACTTGATAGTTAACTATTACACGCTGAACTTGACTAAATACGAACTTGGAACTTTAAGGGATATTTTAAAGTAAATGGCAAGTATAAAAGTGATTTTGGGTGTATAGTATCGATGTTTGTGCAACATCTGTTTTAACCCATTTAATTATACTTTTGAAAAGTAATTGGATCTTTAAAATGAAGTTCTAAAAATAACGGAATAGTAAAGAAATTCTAGATTTGTCTTAAATAATGTTTTATAGTGTTAAAATATGGTTAAATAAGTTTGGAAAGTACTTGGATCTTTAAAGCAAAGGTTTGTAAAGACAGGAAAAAGTAGGAAAATGGTTTTTGGTGTGTTGTGACAATATGTTAATCCACATTCGTCTTCAACTCTTTTTTATTACACTTAAGGATGTAAATAGATCTTTAAAAGAATGATTTAAAGATAAGCAAAAGCGAAATGGTTTTGGGTTGTAGTGATGATGTTTAATTAACATTTGCCTTAAACATTATGAATGGATTTGTGAAAGTACTTAGATCCTTAAAATGGTTATTTTAAAGGAAATAATAAGTGATGGATCTTTTGGAAAAAGTAGAAGTTTATTAGATATAGTTTACGAATGAAGGATTTTTAATTAATAAAGGATTAATTGATTGGAAGAGATTAAGAGTTACTTAAGTAACTTAATAATATTTTGTGCGACTTGATTGTGTTTTGGATGACGATAGTGGTTTGTGTGTTTATTTGTTTATGGAAAGTAATGCAAACTTGATTTCCATTTATAAACACCCGTCCTATACCAGATAGTCGATTAGTCGACTATCGAAATTGACCAAAATATGACTTTAGAAGTTATGGAAAGGCTTCAAAATTTCATACCAGTAAGAACCCTCAAGGAGGAGTATTGGTACGAAACCTCTCTTGCTTTCTCTTACTTCTGAGAGAACGGGATTAAGTTGACCGAAAAATTCATTGATTGGTTTTTAAGAGACCGGGATCAATAAGTATTCTACTTATCGAATACCACTTCAAACCATTTATGGAGATTTGAGATATGTTTAAGATGCTCGAACACATGTAGTTGTTCATGATCTATTCAGGATGTGGTAATCCATGTGTGGTTCCAAGATCTATTGAGATATGGGAATCCATGTGTGGTGCCAAGATCTGTTGAGATTGAGAATCCATGTATGGTTTCGAAATGTATTCGAAATGTGTGGAATCCATTTGGGAATTCATATGTATATCAAGTAATGAAGAATTGTGTGGAAGATGTTGAACGTAACCTCGACATCAGAAATGGCTAATGACAGAGTAGGATGCACAATATGGGGTTTTGCAGTCCCATGACAGAATATTATCAACTCCGGATCTAGAGTATGCTTATTGATGTTGCGCATGGGAGTTGGTGGTATTTGGTTCACGTTGTTTATGTTCGGGCGTGGACCTTTTTTTTACCTTATGATATATTTACTTAGAGATATACGATGCTCGAAAGGTGTTTTCTAATCCTTGTGCATGGAGGCTTCCCTAAGGAGGTCTCTGTGGAAATCCATTTTGCGAACGTTCCTTATCGATTTTGGCTATACCATCTAATATGCTATTGAATGTAACAATTCGAGCTATGATTAATATTTATTTTGAACCTTAGTCATTATTACAATATCACCGGATTCTCTATAAATGGATTGGTAATCATAAGGTGAAAACCCATCCGTGTTTATTGGCAGTGTGGTCTTACGAGATACCACTATTTTGAAGGGTTTTATGGTATAATAAATCTGCATGATTTGAGTTTCTCATGCTAGTTTACCAGACTAATCCAGGTGTTATTTTCTTTTAATGCTTGGGTCAGCCCCATGTATATTTTCTAGATTTAGACGTGGATGCTTTGGAGCTTCTGAAGAAGTGTTGGGGTTCTACCTATCGTAGTATTTATTTCCGCAGCATTACTTCGTATGTATTATCAACATTTGTAAGGATAGGTTTTTTTAACGTCCGGGTTGATTATTGTTGCTCTTAAAACTTTCTACCTTAGGAAGACCGTTTATAATGTCTTTTGATATTATAAATGATCGTTTTGTTCTGAGATTCTAATATATGTTCCTTCTTTGTTGTTCTATTTCTTTTTCTTCTTATTTTACCCTAACAAATTGTCTTTACGACAAATAAGTGCTCGGCATGTGAATACCAGGGATGTATAGCTTCAACATTTGGGGGTCGAAAAGGCGAGTCATTACAGCTCATAATGGGATGATTACATATAATACAAATTGACATACGACAAAAGGTTACCCTTACATGGAGTGATCAAAGTTATACAAAAGTAGCCCACCTAACAGATTTACAGTTATACATTCTGAATTTGCATTTTTAAGATACTAAATACACAAATATAATCATACAACGGAAATAAATAACTAGCTAACCAAGGAGCCTCCTGCTCGATCAACATCTTCAAAGTGCCCCAAAGAGAAACTTCCTACTCTCGAATTACTCAAATATAATTGAGAACCCAAGAGTATAGGAAAAATAAACAACTCGGGTCAAACAATATGTCAGGTATGAGTAAATCTCTAAAACATAAGGGGACGTATTTAACAGTGGGACCATACTGCTAATGCGGAATGAGTTTTCTCTCGCATAAACAAAAATCAAACATAAGAATAGGAAAGAATAATAGCAAACAAATCTAAACATAGATGATGGGCATAAATAGTATAAAGATTCAGACTTGAAAGAATGGAAAGAGTTTGAACAAAATCCAAACTGGACAGAATGGATAAAATAAGATAACAGTCCAAACTTGATAGAATGGACAAAACCTATAATTAAACATTGTGAATGGTGGCTGAGTCTTCCCGTTGATATTATAGATAAAAAATTCACATGTTCGAATCAAATAAGGAAATAAATTTTTCCAACAAATGACTAGGAGGGTGCACCCCCTTTAAAGCATACCTCTATTATATACTTCTGAGAAGCCCATTTACTCCCTGACACTTCTCGAAAACCTCCAAGTCGGACCCCACAAAACCTTATCGAGTATTCGAATACTTCACTTCTAATAGCGCTACCGAATCCACTCTAGATGAGATGTGAAAGTACTCTGATAGGAGCAACCCTACATAGCTTGGCCCTCTCTCGCACTTTGGTTTCAGTCATTTTCAATAAAGGGTATCAAAACTCAACGGGGAAACTCATTATCTTAGAAGGACGATAATAAAGAAGTCAAAGTAACCGACAGTTGAGAAACCAACTACCGAGGAATAAAACGGTCGTATGTAGAAATTAACTCTTCTATACTTACCACCACTCATCAAATTCAAACTTGTACTTTTTATTGGTTAATAATAATACCGGATAAGTCAAGGTAGTGTTACTTCAAAGTCACGACCTACGATTATTCTTAACTTTCGAATAGCGACAAGTCTACTTCTTCGATGTTTAGTGCAAATTATACAAATAAATCATTTCCATATAAGTGAATCACTTTACAAAAATTAATTCATTTCAATAAACAATTCAATCCTTTTTTTACAAACCTGAATTCGTACTTGGCTTTGCGTTGCAAGTATTAGTCTTAGAACACTTTGTCAGTTTACTAACTTTGAAACATGATTATAAAAATGATTTAACAACTTAAAACGCCCTCATTATATTAATAACTAACTTTAAAATTTTGTCAACTAAGTTAATTAATTAACTTCAATAACCTTTAATCAAAAAGGGTAAATCGCCTTTTAAAATATAATTAATTTAAATTAATCAATAATATTTAAATATAATTAATTTAATTAATTAATAAGTAAATAAATATCATTATTTAAATATGCTTAATTAATTTAAACTTTATTTAAGGTTAAGTAAATTTATTATCTTTTAAAAGTCATTAATTAAAAAGATTAACTAATTTTAAAACATTATTAGTAAATTGATTACTTAAATTTAATCGATCATTGTTAAACGGTTAATTAAGCTTAAACATCATTAGATAAAATGATTAATTAATTTCAAAACATCATTAATTGATTAGTTAATTTTAAACGCATCTTTAGTAAGTTAATTTGTTAACTTTAATCCTTATTAATTAAATAATTAAATAAATTAAATAAATGTTATTAAAATAGTTAATTATTTTTGAAAACATCATTAATCGGGCTTAACTTGAAAAAATAATTTCAAGCATGATACTGAAACCAAATGATTTCGATATAAGGTGATTTTTCGATAGTACTGATATAGCGACTATCGCTATACGGTCAGTTTAGAAAACAAGTTCATATCATTATCAATTCAACCAAACATCACATAGCAAGGATATGAGCATATATAAATTGTAATTTACTATGATACAACACGTAGTAAGTGTTTATTGACAAATATATTAACTTTAACTACTAACTTTTTATATAATTTATTACATGCTTACTAACTTTTTAGCTACTATTAACTACCCAAAATGTTGTTTTTCCACATCATGAAGCAAGCCAATAACCAATAATATTTAATTACACATCCAATAAGAAATGAGTAATAACAATATGAAGCACATAACAGTCTAAAAGATTAGTTTTGAATGGTGAGTTTTACTTATCGAAATCTCGACTAAACCTAAGCTAATCTTCACAAAACTCGAGTATAGCCTAACATCTCCCTTTAGCTTCGGTATAATTAAAGTTTGTGGCCTAAAAGGACAAAATGGGCTCAGCCCTAGAGCAAACTAGGCTCGGCCAAGTTTGTGGTGGGGATGTCGGTGCTTGTTTTGGTGAAGAAGAAGTATGTAAGTGGATGTAGGGAGTTTAGAAGTGAAGAAGCAATGGATTTTGAACTTTAAAACTTTGAAATGGCAATGTATAACGGCCCGTAAATTTTAATGGTTTTTATAAAGTAATAAACTGAAATCTTGCTCGAAATTTTACAATTAAAAATTTGAATCGAAAATTTGATATTTGGAATATGTCTATCTTAACATAGCAACTGGTAAATTTTTATTGGAATGTATGGAAGTTCAATTTTGTTGTGTAATTTTATTTCAATTTACATCAATTAAAAATCGATGAAAATTAAATGTTTTCGAAATCTGAATATTTTTATATAATAAAAATGTAAATCATTTTCTAAGTGAGACGTCATTTTTTATTTCGTCAAATTTGGACTTCCCTAGCTCCGTTCATTTTTTCCGGCATTTTAGCAGCATTTTCGGTACCGAATATCGAATTTTGATAGGATGGTCGTATCGCTGATATCTATGTACCGTTCCATTCGCCTCGTCGTACAGATCTTCGTAGTATACTCATTTATGCATTTTGTCCGGTACGCGATGAAATCTGTGTAAATGATTAAACGTATCGGCACCCATTTTTGAACTTTGGATGTGCTGTGTCCATTCAAATTTCAAAAGGCTGAAATAAACAGCCACTAGCATTTATAACATTTTTTTGAAACAAGTAAATGTTAGGCCCAAGCCCAATAGCATGAAACCGGGTAAAAACCCGTAACCAACACAACCCAACGCCGAACAAAAACCCAAAAAAACCCTAAATGTCTCAAAGCAAAAGACACACCGCCTCCACAACACTCCTCCAACCAAAAAAATAAAAATAAAACAAGGCGGATCTAAAAAAGATTTTGCGATTCGCAAAATAATTAATACATGAAGGGTGCTTCCAATCCCTCAGTGATTTAACTGGGGTAGAGTTGTCTCAGTCGCCTTTGAGCTCATCAAAGTTAAGATCTTTGAGGTCGTTGGGCCTCTGATTGATACTGTTGTCTTCCAGATCAAGGTGGAGGGTAGATTGAGTCTTTATAATGGACGATTCGCCATGGTCGTTGATGAACTTGACCCAGTTTTGGGCTTTGAGATCTTTGCGGCTCTGATAATTGTTGTAGTTGATGTTGATATCCAAAATCAAGTTTGGAGTTAGAAATATGGTGTGTCTTGCTGCCTTTAAGCTTGATTTGATCTTCCGAAACAATCTGAGGATCGGTCTTGTTGTAAAGGTTGCTCCTTTCTGCAGCTGTGACTGCCTCATTCTCCACAGTGTTTGAAAAATTGCTGCTTTCCCCCCTACTCCACTCAGATATGTGATAAATATTTCCATTCAGATTGCTAATGTAGTGATAGTTGTCAACCATATGCAGATTTGAATCTAACTGCTTTGTTTTATCGTGATTCAGGGGGACCTTCAGATTCAGTACCTCAATGCTCGCTGCGCGGTGACTCCTGCCAATATCAGGTGAGAAATAGTGATTATTACAATTCTGCATGTTATTTAAGCTAATTAAATTTTTATTCTGTTGACTTCCCTTGCAGAGACTATCTCTGGTATTGGAGTTGAGATGGCCGCCACCAGCTAAATTGGCATTGACATGGATGGTTGCCTTCCTCAAATGGGAAGTTCTCAGATTCAAATTCTGATGATATTTGTTATGGAGAAAATTATTGAGCTTCCCATTTTGTAAGTATGATTCCACTACAGTTTCGGGATTTTGAGGATCATTACTATCAGAGAAAAGTGGATGCGATTGATTTCTTTTGCTGAAGTCTTTATTAAGTAGGATTTTGAAATTTGCTTCTATGATTTTCCAGATTTGAATTGTATCTGATTCTTTTTTGGTATGAAGTCTAGCATTTCTTTCTTTCTATATAAAAAACCAGAAGTAGTGATGATGCTGGCTTCATTGAATCTCATTGATTTGACTTTATGATTTTCCCTTATGAAGTTGATACTTTCCTTGATGTTTTGAGTTGAAATATATTTGTTGAAATTAAGCTTATTTTTGGCAATATGCCAAATATGCCTGGAAAATTCACAATCAAAGAAAAGATGATCTACAGTTTCTTTATCATTTTTGCATAGCAGACATTCTGTTTCAGTGCTTTTGTTCCATTTACTATATCTATCCCTGGTTGGCAACCTTTTTAATAAAGCAAAATAGGCACAATGTGCCATTTTAGGGCAATTTTCTTTGTTCCAAATGACATAGTGCCAATCCAATTCTGCATTAAAACCTTTTAAGAAATTCCAGGTAGACTTGAAAGAAAATTTGCCTTTATTTGAAAGCTTCCAGTTCCAGCAGTCTTATTTCAAATTTATATCAATACCAATGTTTTCAATGTCCCTTTTGAAAATAGAAGTTGTTGGGTGAATATTTGCATTCCAAGTATGATTTTGAATAATATGATCAACTTTTAAATTTGCACCTCCAAAATTTAGCAAGTTATTCCAACCTAATAATCCAATCAATGACTTTCCATTGATCCAAGGATCAAACCAGAGGCCAGTATTTTTGCCATCCTTGAAACTTCTTTCCAATAGTTTGGTGCCATTATTTCTGCTTTTTAAAATATTTTCCAAGTACTTGAGTTGTAAGATTCAGCTGGCATGGTCTAGAAATTTTTGTTCTTAACATATTTATTTTTCATCCACTTAGACCAAAGAGAATTTCCTTCAACAAATCTCCAAAAGAGTTTCATACTGCATGTTTCTTGGAGATCCTTGAAATTCCTTAGCCCCAAAACCCCCATATTCTTTTGGTTTACATATAGTTTCCCATGACATTTTTTATGATGTTCTCCTTTCCATATGAAATTTGCACACATTTTCTCAATTCTTTGAATGATTGTTACTGGGATGTAGTGAGTCTGAGTCCAATACATTAAGATAGCCGTGATGACAGTGTGCGTTAGTTCAAAGTACCAGCTATAGGTAAGAGTCTACTAGACCAACTTTCTAACTTTTCTTGAATGATGCTACAAAGTCTTGAGCAGTCTCTAGTAGTGAGTTGATTTGTACTGAGAGGTAGCCCTAAATATGTGATAGGAAGATGACCTTCTTGAATATTGAGAATGTTAATTATCTCCTCTTTGTTAACACAATTTTTGCTGAAATAAACTTTGCTTTTGCTTTCATTGATTTGAAGACCAGAATTTTCTTTTAAACTATCAAAGAGCTTTTTAATGGTGTTAGCACTTTTCAAGTCTGCATTTATAAACAAAAGAAGGTCATCAGCATATAATAAATGAGCAATACTAGGTACAACCCTATTAAAAGGCTTGAGATTTCCTTTTAAAAGTTCAGCATCCATCTGAATAGTTAAAAATTCTATAGCAATAGCAAATAAGTATGGGGAAAGGGGGTCCCCTTGTCTTATACCTCTATTACTGTTGATAAAACCACTAGGAGAACCATTAATTAAAATAGAAAAGGATGCAGTTCCAATGCATTCTTTAACAAGACTGCAGAATTTTTCATGAAAACCCAGTTGATTCATCATGTGAATAATAAATGCTCTGTTTATCTTGTCAAATGTTTTGTGAATATCAATTTTAATACAAAATTTTGTTTTTACTACCTTTGATTAAAATCTCTTATGATTTCATGAGCCAAAAGGTTATTTTCAATAATAAATCTGCCTGGGATGAAAGCACATTGATTTCCAGAGATTAAGTGCTTTAAAAATATTTTAATTCTATTACTTAAAATGTTGGCAATAATATTATAAATAAAGTTGCAACATGAAATTGGTCTATAATCTCCAAGTTCTAAAGGAGATTTAACTTTAGGAATTAAAGAGATAAAAGTATGATTAATACTTTTTAGGAGTTTACCAATAGCAAAGAATTCTTTCACAGCATCAAAGATTTTGAATTTAATATAATCCCAGTGTAATTTATAAAATTTTGCCCCAAACCCATCAGGGCCAGGGCTTTTATCATCCTTGGAATTGAAAATAAATTTTTTAATATCATCTAAAACAATAGGAGCAAGAAGGATGTCTTTACTACTATCTTTAATAATAAATTTTGGCTCAATATTTTGGAACTCCTTTTTATAATCAGCAGTGCTGTATAGCTCAGTAAAATAAACTACTGCTAATTGCTCAAGTTGTGAGGCATCATTTAAGATTTTCCCATTTCTATCTAGCAATTTTCCTATGTCATTGATTTTCTTTCTACTAGAAATCTTGGCATAGAAAAATTTGCTAGCTTCATCACCATTAGTAAGCCACTCCACCTTGGCTTTTGGTCTAATGTTGGTAGCTTGAACAAGCAAACTATTATTTAGTTTGTTCTGACATTGAAAAAATTGATTAACAATAGACATGTCTGAGCTATCATTATCAATAATGTTTTGGAGAGACTCACATTCTTTTCTAATTGTGTTGATGTCATTTCTGTTCTTATTTTTATTCCAATGTTTCAAATTTTCCTTTGTTAGTTTAAGAAAATTCTTGAATTTGAATTGGGCAGAGCCATGGCAGGGAGTAATAATACTATTTTTAATCACATCAGAGTAATCTTTTTCAAAAGTCAACCCATTAACAAATCTAAATGGAGATTTAACTTTAAGACTTTTACTGTCTGAGAAAGTAATATGAATAGGAGTGTGATCACTTGTGGCTTGAGGGAGAGTAAAACACTGATAATTAGAGAAAGAATTAGCGAAGTAAAAGTTAATAAGAATTCCATCTAATTTGCAATGTATATTTCTGAAAATACCCGATTTCCAAGTGAATTTATTACCAGTTATATTTGCTTCCATTAAGCCAGTTTTAATAAAGAAGTTATTCAGAAATTCTAGTTTTTTAAATGGTATAGGAAGACCACCTCTTTTTTCATACTGATGTAAAACAGTATTAAAATCCCCCATAATAATCCAAGGCTTTTTTTTGATTCAAGTTTAAAGCTTCAAGGTCTTCCCAGAGGGAATTTCTAGTTTTTTCACTATTAGAGGCATAAACAAAAGTAATTTCCAATTGAAAACCACCTTTATTAGAGAATTTACAGTGAATATTTTGGAAATTCAGAAAAAATTGGTCTAAATTCCAAATAGAAGTCTCCCAAAGAACCATAATTCTACCAAAACCACCCATGATATTGTTATTAACTAAACCCCAATTATTGTAATAACTGGAGTGAAATTTTGTTAAATTAACATCATCAAGTTTATGTTCTAAAATACCAATAATAACAGGTTTCATAGAAGAAATTAGATTACTCAGATCCAATTTTCTAGAAGGGGAGTTTAATCCCCTAATATTCCAAGAGATAATAGACATAATTAATAAAAATATTAATAAAAGGATACACAAAGGATATCACAGCAACTAAATAGGGAGACTGGAATCATCCTCCACTGATTTCTCCTTATCTTTCCTTTCATCCATAAATTCCAAGCATTTAGCCCCTTTTCTTTGTAGAGGTTTTTTATCTTGAATTTTAAGATGCACTTCCCATCTAGGATTTCTCATTATGTATTTTTCCTGAAATTCATCTTTTCCTCTACTGCTTTCATTATTTTGAGCAATAATGTCCTGTAAATTTTTTGTTTTCTTTTTCTTTTTTCCTTTTTTCTTCCTTTTTGCTGTGCTGAGAGAATTTGGAATAATTTTGATTGCTTTATGGATTAGTTCTTCATCAATAAATTGTTGTGCAATGCTTGAAGTCTGTATAGTGACTTCTGCATTCCTTTCAGTAATGACTTTGCCTCCTGCATTTAGGCTTAATTCCATACTTTCTACAGATATTTCTTCTCCCTGTTGAATGGTATTCGAGATTGGATCATCTTCTGGAATTTCAGTCATTTCTTGATATGGTAAACATTTCTATAGAGAAGCATCAGATGATTGAAGACAGCCATTATTCTTTTTCATGTTTTCAAATTATTTAATTTTTATAGAAAGGGAATTTTCCATTTTTCCAGAAACTTGTGTTTCTTGATGCTCAGAGTTTATTGTTTTAAAATTACCAGAAATGCTGACATATTCTTGATTTCTGCTTTGAAAAAGATCTGTGGGAACCACCTTTTCTTGATTACTAGTTGAATCTTTGACTTTTTCTTTCCAAACTTTTTTTGAAGAACAATCTTCGGTTTTGTGCCCAAAGCATTCGCAGATTATACACTTTCAAGGATCCATTCATATTCGATATTCTACACTATAGTTTCTCCATCATGCATTGTGATGTAAGCTTCACTTGGAAGATTTGATTTTGCGTTGATTTCAACCAGTATTCTAGCGTAACATAACCTACTTTCTTTAGCTATTTGCTCATCCATTTTTAAACGTGTACCAACAGTGCTAGCAATTGCTCCAAAAGCTTCACTATCCCATATTTTTAAACTAATTTCTGGTAAACGGATCCAAATGGGAATTGTGTTTAATAGATCTTTATCGAAAGAGAATTTAGAACTCCATTTTTTCAGAATAATCAGCCTTCCGTTAATGAAATATGGACCCCCATTGATTGTTTTTTCACAATCACTATCTATAGCAAATTTTATAATAAAGAAACCATTGTTTCTTGTAAAGATTTCAAAATTACCTGTGGGATTCCAAGTTCTTTGAACGAAAGCTTTAAAATGATGATAAAATGGCCTATTACCATAGACATAAGCTATCACCGAGAAGCCCCACTTGGACTCCATTCTCTTGCTGACTGCTTCATTGATCACCACCATTTTTCTATTGTTAATGGTTAATGGAGCTTGATATTTTAGGGTACATTGCAGGCTGAAGCCCCCTTCTTTAATGAAATCTGCACATGATGATATTTTGTGAGAAAAAATCCCTTGTTTGCTCATTTGTTGCCCCTGATTATCAGCAGCATTTTGATTGAACTGAGATCTTATACCAGAGTTTGATGGAACCCGAGAATCAATTCTTGACTTTTTAAAACTTGGGTTATTTCTTGAGTCTTTTTGAATGTTTCTGTAATGATTCTTGTATTGGCGGGCAGGTTTAGATTGAAGAAGAGGAGGTTTCTCCCTAAAGCGGCGGTTCCTAACCAATTGGAACCCCTCACTGTCGATTTGTGGCTGTACCCCTTTGAGAGTAGATGAAGAAGATAGGGGAAGAGGAGGAGGAGGCTCGGGTGTGATAGAAATAGAGGCCAAAGACTGATTAGAGCTTTCTTGAAGATTTGTTGTAATCATCATTGCTATTATTATCAATTTCATTTATAACATTTATATCTCTTGGATTCAACGGTTGATTTTTTCTCTTTCGCACTGTTTGCCTTTCATTGTCGGTACAATTCATTTCGCAATCTCTCTTCATATTCTTCACTCTGTCAGTTAATAAAATAAAATGTATATTGTATATTTGAAACCGTTCATTCCTCATTTAGCCTCTTTCCTCCAGATCTATTTCTTACTCTCCCCTTTTTATTTTTATTTTTTCTTGTTTTATTGAAGGAGAAATATTTAATAAGTTTATATATATGACAGCTTTTATAGTTTGCATTCTTGGATTTGAAACCTGCTTGCCATCAAATTTTGGACCGAAAGCTTCCCCTCTACCACGCCTTGCACCACACCCCACCTGATCCACCTGCAACCACTGCAATTTCCCGACCTTCCCCATGTCCACCACCCGCTCCTCCACCCACCACCCAACCCCAAAGCCTCCCCAGATTTAGTCGAACTTTCTCCACGTTTCTAGGTCGAACCTTCGAGCAACGCCGACCTACCGAATCCTCCCACGTCATCCATTGATCGGCCTCCAAACTCCTTAGCCTCCACGTGACAAAACCAACCACACGTCGAACTGCCACCATCCTCCTACCACCATACTTCCCTTCTGCCTCAACCATGCCCTTCCATCGATTTTGGTTACTCCCCACCAAACTGCCGATACCTCCACTCCTCCTTCGATTAGCCGCCAGCGGCCAAAGCCACTCCGCCTCGCTCAGCTCCGGTCTTGATCGTGCACCCTTTATTGTTACCTGCGTGCTCATCCATTTCCCTCTCCAGTTCGGCCAGCGTGCCATTTCTTCTACTCATATCGAAGCTTGCTTAAGTGTATATGTATGAATATATATAGTGTAAAGACCCGTAAATCCGTACTCCTTGAGTAAACACTAATCTTCATTGATTAACTCAAGATGAACGAAAATACGAACCCTTAGGGGTTTTTAAGAAAGAAGAAAGAGGTAGAAAAAGAGAGAAAGAAAAACAGAACGAAAATAAACAATAGAACACATCAGAATCTCACAATTTGCAGCGGAATAACATATAATAATAAATGAAAAATCTTTAAACAAAGAACTATATCAGTTATTACATCACATTTTATTACATTACATCAAATCATCAGAGGGTACAACAACAAATAATTTTAAACAGCGGAAAAAAAGAAATACTATATACTAGTATACGCCATGCCATCCAGCTTGCCTCCAGCAACTCCAGAATATCCAGAATATCCTGATAAACCCTAACTCTTGACTGCCCGTGTGAAAAATTGGTGGGCACCCAGAGTTTAGGAAGGAAAACAATAAACTCCGAGTCAGTCATGTGACTGGTGCGAGAACTAAAAAAAACAGTTTATTTATCTTTAAAATAAAAATAGAAGAATATTTAAAAAATCAATTCGCAATGCTTTTGAAAATGTAACTACCATAAGACCTCCCACCACACACACAATGCAAACGCAGACTTGGAGGAGATTTCTTCTTATGTTAGTCAAAGATGCTTCTACGCAAAAATCAAATCAATTTTGATATTATTATTAGTGCATAGTGTAGAAAATTTATTTCGAAAATAAAGATATAAATCTTAGCCAGCATAGGTACCATTATATTATGCCTACTAATAGCTACCATATTAGATGGCAGGTTCTACAACTAAAACCGTACAAGATCGTATTGTTTCTTTGGATTTCCAACGAATGGTCAGGCCAAGGAACTTCCCATTGCCACATGAGAATGCCTCTGGATGGACATCCCCGAGAACCAAACCGGATCTCTACCAACACAAGGCCGGGTTACTCCTAACTGAGTAACAACTGACCGAATATGCCATCCCCCGGTCCTTTGGGACCTTTTCACCGAGCGCTCGTAATCAATTCACACAATCATAAAGTGTTTTCAACATGAGTAAGTATCTGGGCTCCATACCATGATACCACCCTTTTCCAGAAGGAAATGGACACATCCTAAAGGGTGCTACCCCTCATAACCTTGCTGCTTCTTTCCTGTTTTGACCATTCACGGGATGTGAGGCTCGACGAAGTCACGTCCACAAAAACATACTTTATACAAAAGCCATGCTTTGGGTCAACAAATGATCAACACAATGATCACTAAGATAGACGATCAAATAAATGATCCTATCACAAATAATCAACACAATGATCATTTCAGCATCACTCAGCATGTCACATTACCAAACTGGGAATATATCGCTGATAACTTCAACTATATAGCCTTTGAGCTCGTACGTCTCAAAGAAGGGTGTTAAGCTAAAAGAATAAATTCTCCGCCACCACAGAAATATATTTGAAAGAAATCGGCTTTATATCTCAACTTGTAATGTCAGACACACAATCCATACAAGTCTGTTCCGGGCTCGAACAGAACCGAAGGCACTTACAAAGAAGTCCTTGCAATCCGGATATTCACTAATCACGTTCGGACTTCCCATCACATATGGAGTCTCTATACCGGGGACCAGTCGATGCAAAGACATTCGACAAGAAACCCTTTCGTTTTCGAAAATATCCGGTCTTCAACACCGGTCTTCGAATGCAATTCATACGACGTATCACATATTCGGAATGGGTTATACGACCCCATGGTCCTTTCCCGGTTAACCCGAATAGTGAGCGCTTATTTTAAAAAAATAAGTGTGGCATTCAATTTCAAACAAATCACAACATATACCATTTAAAGGTAAATATTGATAGTCGGTTATTGAACTATCAATAGATATGCACACATCACCAGATTCCAAATAATTTTCCAAATTATTTATTTCTCGAAAATATCTTTACTAGATATATCCATAATTTCCATTCTTCAAAAATAAATCGGTATTTATTTTTAAACCCATTTTCCAAATCCATTTATAAATTCCATATTGAATTTATATTTCCAAAATATTTATGAATATACGATTTCAAATATTCATTTTCAATTTATCTTCAGAAAGATAAATTCTCAACATATTCAATTTATATTGGAAAACATTTCCATACTTATTAAATAAGTAATTCACAAGTCTTTTTATTTTCTACGCTTAGAAAATATTTAATATACTCTAATCGAAATTAAGTATATATTTCATTCTTTAAGGAAATCATTCTCTTAAACATATTTATTCGGGCCAAAACGAATGTTGCGTAAGACATCGTTACGACAACCCAAAATCACTAGTATAGGGATTCGAAATTAAAATAGATATATAAATCCCAATATTATACAAAACATTTCCTTTCGGAAATCATCTATTATAACAACCGTGTTATAATCTACTATTTCCTTTCGTTTCTCGAAAACACCTATTTCAACAATAAATGTTGAAATCTATGGTTTCGAATCTCAACACCTTTTAAAACATCTTTAGATCGTCTTAATTCTATTTCAAATATCACATCCAAAATAATTTCTTAAATATATTATTCACTATTCAAAAACGTGAATATACTTATTAACCAATTTCATCATTTCTATTCCTTTTATTTTTAAGGATTTTTTCACTGTTCAAAAACGTGAACATAACCCCATAAATAAATTATAACAATTTACTTATTAAAAATAAGTAGTTTGCGGATTTATAAAACAATGTTTATAAATTCCATATTGAATTCATTTTATATCAACTCCTTTTACAAATTCCTTTATTAACCTATTTAAATTTATATCTCAATGATATACTACAATTTCATATTATAAGTCAAACACTTGTAATTTATTTGTTTGCAAAAACATACTTTTAAACTTCCCAAATTTATAAATCTTATAACTTATAAGATTCATTTAAAAATCTATTTCTTTACAAATTTTATAAACCTACTTCTTAAAAAATTCCATTTATAACTTCAGCGTTATAATTCTATAATTCCATTTCTATTTATGAAATTCATTTACAATTTATTCTAACACTTATAAGAGTTCGTTTTATAATTCCCATATTTTTAAATTTACAAATATCCGTTTGTAAATCCTTTAATATAAATCAATTTATATTACTATTTTTAAAACATCTTTTACTCTTTTATAATTTCATCTTTTGATTTAGAAATAATCCAATTTCATAAATCCTATTTAAACCTTTTTATAATTTATTCAAAAATCCCAATTCAGCTATTTTATAAAATCATCAATCTCATATTTTTCAAAATCAACTTTTAACTATATTTCTCAAAAATATAATTTTTATAACATTAAAATTATAACTTTTATCTATTTAGAATGAATCAATTCCACAAATATTTTATAAAGTATATTCCCAAAAATCACTTTAGAAATTCCTTAAAAATCAAAATCATTGTTTTAAACTTCCAAAAAATTGGATCCGATGATGCAACACATCAATAGTCAATCACGACTTTCAAACACCATATATCATCCATGATAAACAATCAAATATCACAATATATGAAATCAAATAAATATTTGTGAGGAATCCAGTTGGATCCCTCCAACCTGTTTCCCTGCATCCACAGACATTAGCACAATACCATTCCGTTTCAAGACGGAATATCGCGGTATATGGGGTTTTATAAAATATTATCCGCTTACTAACGGCGCAATAGGGTCTCATCCGCTAAAAAGAAATGCGGGAAATCAATCAACTGCAATATATACATATGCCAATATATATATATTGCTATATATATAATATAATACCAATTCCACTTCGAGGTGGAATATCGCAGTATATGTGTGTAATAAATAACCTCCGCTTACTAACGGCGTATAGGGTCTATTCACATCCAATATATATATAACAATCATCATTCAATCATTCAATCATCACAGTCAATCAATTTTAAATCTAACTATTTAAAATTTAAATAAACAACAGAAATTCCTTTTTTTTTTTTTGAGTGAGAAGTTCTCACCTTTATTCCCGTTTGCAATCCACTTCCAATTCAACTTGTTTTCTTCATTTATACCTTGTATAAATATTATACACAATTTATTAATATTCGAACAGATCGAATAATAAATTTTCATTCTTGATTGTTTAATTAATCAATAGTTTTATTTAAACCAATCTCTTTTTAAATAAATTTATTTTAACAAATTTTTCCTTTGAAAATAATTCTAACTATTTATTTAAGTAAATTTTCCTTTGATAAAATATCCTTTAGTTATTAAATAAACAGATAAATTTTGTTAAAATAATTAATCCTCATATTATGTATTATTTTAATATAAACTTAGTAAATTTAAAATCTATCTGTACATTTATTTTACATTTCTAACTAATGACTTATTTATTTATAAGTTAAATAAATCATTCTTTTAAAATCTACTTTAAGTTTAAACCTTGTTTTAAACATTTAAATATTTAAACTTTTATTTCAAATTAACTTCTCTTTTTATTCTAACAAAAATATCCGTTTTAGCAACTAAACAAACTACTTCTATAATATATTTTATTTTTAAAATCAAACAAGTAAATCAAAATGTCTATAAGTTTATTTATTTTATTTCCCTGTTTTATAATTTTTAAGACTTTACATGTATATATATTTTTTCTATCTGTATATAAATTAAATTGGTAATATTTACTTACTGTAAAAATTTAAACTTTTTCAACATATTTTTTTTCTTTTTCTTTTAAATACTGCATACACTTTTAAATTAAATTAAAGGATAAAAATTTATTACCTTACTGCCGATCGACTTCGCGAGACTCCTGCCTCACAGTCGACGTCGCACTGCCCTAAAGTCGTCGCCTTCGATGTTCGCCACCGCCTCCATCGCGAACGCCACCGCACGTGTGCTCGTATTCCCCATCCACGCGCGACTTGTCGTCGCACCATCGCGCGCGCGCTCGACCCACCTCCATCGCCTCGAAGTCGCGCTCTCCCCAAATCAACCCATCGCGACCTCTCCTCATACGCGAACACCACCAGTCAACCCCAATAGCCTCGTCCCCCCGCCGCCACTTCAACTCGAATCCATCGCCTATCCCTCGCGGCCGCTGCCTCCTCGCACCATTGCGAACTGCACGAGTTCCCCTCGCCATTGAGCTCGCCGCGAATGATTCCAATTAGGGCTTCGGTGATTTTTTCCGAAAGAGGGAAGAACGTGGCCATTTATTTTTTCGTTTGTTTTTTTTTTTATTGCTGAAGAGAAATTTTGATTTCAAATGAAAAAAAGAAATCGCGACCATGGCTTCGGCCATTATTTGTTTTATTTTTGTTCGAATGATTTTTGAACTGAAGGGAAGATGGCATTTTAAAATCGTGAAGAACATGGGCATCACGTTCACCTTCGTGATCTCAGGCGAGATTTTAGGCGTGAAGAAAGGGAGAACGTGTACTGATGTTGACAAATTTTAATTTAAATTCAAATTGAATATTGAATTCGTTTTAAAATTTCAATGCGTTTACTCACCGTGTGCTCACATATAAACTCCGAAAAATACGGAATTTGAAATCCGGCAATAATTCAATATTACGGACCCAATGGAACTGGTTTCGTCGAATTCCGAGACTGTGCCTCGGACGGCTATTTTAAAATTTGATTCAAACGATAAAAATTCCAAAACTGAACAATTTACTTTCAAATTCAATTCTGAAGCTTCTATTACCTTCAGTATTATCAATATGAATTTTACAAGCCTTTGAAATAATTTTTAATCGGCTTAAAATTGAAGATTCAAAATTTTATTCAACTCTCAATAGATTAAATTCTATAATTTAATCGCCAAATCAAAGTTATATTGAAAATTCAATCTAAACCATCAATCAAATATTTAAAATTAATTAAATATTTCCAAATTAAATTATTCAAAATTCAGGGTCGTTACATTCTTTCCTCCTTAAAAGAATTTCGTCCCGAAATTACAAGTTAAGAAGAATGCCCTTATCCCGTCCATTATTTTTCACAATCCAAATAGTTTTATCAACTTACCAACCTAAATCTTTTTACTAGAGATTGACTATCATTTCAACCAGCTTTCGAACTCCAATTATAGGTTTCAAACAAATATTGTTTTCCTTAACAATTCAAGTTTAAATTCAAATTCAAATTTCAAACTTTCAAATTTTTCTCAAAATTTTTCTAACACCCTAAATTTTCGAAAAATTTCGCCAGCGTTTCCTTTGCGCGGCTCGATCGGTACGACTACAAAATGGCACCACGGCCCCTCAGAATCAAAAAGAAAAGAGAAAAGCCAAGTGGCTAGAGAAGAAAGTCATCAAATCTCATACTGAAATTGAAATACGTACCTTTTTGTCGAGCAATTCAATTTTTATTCTTTGAAATCAAATTTCCATTCCATTTATACCTGTATAACCTGTATAATCTGCTAGTAGTAGCATCTCAATCCAACATTCAAACTATCTTGCAAATTTTATTACAAAATTTCCAATATATGCTTATTTATATGTTTTTACTTCACTATTGAAGTTACATATCTAATTTTCATTCAATTTCACAATTTAAATTTCATTCGGATTCAATTCTCAATTCTAAATATTGAATTCTAACGATTAACTTTCATTTAGTAATTCGTATCACTACTTTAAATTAGTTTCATTCACTAATTCATTTCAATTTCCATATTCAATTCATCTCGAATTTCACTTAATTACCTAATTCAATTTTATTCACATTCCATATTCATATTCATTCGATTTGAAATTATTTCACAAATAAATAAATTATCAAGTTAGCTTACTTGAATTCAATCTATTTTATTTAATTCCATATACTAATGATAATAATTCAATATTATCACTTCTTAACAATCATGCAACCATATACTATAATAATTCATAGAAAATCATTTCTTTTCTATTCAAAATAGTTTTGGGCAAAATTTTCTCATTTACCCGATTCAAAACAAATTTTATATTCACTAACAAATACGCGCTCATATCTATTATTACACTCAAACTCATTCTAGAGTACTGCTGACTCTATCTCTAACGAGTAATACCCATCAGAACCATGGTTGTCGCTTAACCAACAGCTCTGATACCAACTGTAAAGACCCGTAAATCCGTACTCCTTGAGTAAACACTAATCTTCATTGATTAACTCAAGATGAACGAAAATACGAACCCTTAGGGGTTTTTAAGAAAGAAGAAAGAGGTAGAAAAAGAGAGAAAGAAAAACAGAACGAAAATAAACAATAGAACACATCAGAATCTCACAATTCGCAGCGGAATAACATATAATAATAAATGAAAAATCTTTAAACAAAGAACTATATCAGTTATTACATCACATTTTATTACATTACATCAAATCATCAGAGGGTACAACAACAAATAATTTTAAACAGCGGAAAAAAAGAAATACTATATACTAGTATACGCCATGCCATCCAGCTTGCCTCCAGCAACTCCAGAATATCCAGAATATCCTGATAAACCCTAACTCTTGACTGCCCGTGTGAAAAATTGGTGGGCACCCAGAGTTTAGGAAGGAAAACAATAAACTCCGAGTCAGTCATGTGACTGGTGCGAGAACTAAAAAAAACAGTTTATTTATCTTTAAAATAAAAATAGAAGAATATTTAAAAAATCAATTCGCAATGCTTTTGAAAATGTAACTACCATAAGACCTCCCACCACACACACAATGCAAACGCAGACTTGGAGGAGATTTCTTCTTATGTTAGTCAAAGATGCTTCTACGCAAAAATCAAATCAATTTTGATATTATTATTAGTGCATAGTGTAGAAAATTTATTTCGAAAATAAAGATATAAATCTTAGCCAGCATAGGTACCATTATATTATGCCTACTAATAGCTACCATATTAGATGGCAGGTTCTACAACTAAAACCGTACAAGATCGTATTGTTTCTTTGGATTTCCAACGAATGGTCAGGCCAAGGAACTTCCCATTGCCACATGAGAATGCCTCTGGATGGACATCCCCGAGAACCAAACCGGATCTCTACCAACACAAGGCCGGGTTACTCCTAACTGAGTAACAACTGACCGAATATGCCATCCCCCGGTCCTTTGGGACCTTTTCACCGAGCGCTCGTAATCAATTCACACAATCATAAAGTGTTTTCAACATGAGTAAGTATCTGGGCTCCATACCATGATACCACCCTTTTCCAGAAGGAAATGGACACATCCTAAAGGGTGCTACCCCTCATAACCTTGCTGCTTCTTTCCTGTTTTGACCATTCACGGGATGTGAGGCTCGACGAAGTCACGTCCACAAAAACATACTTTATACAAAAGCCATGCTTTGGGTCAACAAATGATCAACACAATGATCACTAAGATAGACGATCAAATAAATGATCCTATCACAAATAATCAACACAATGATCATTTCAGCATCACTCAGCATGTCACATTACCAAACTGGGAATATATCGCTGATAACTTCAACTATATAGCCTTTGAGCTCGTACGTCTCAAAGAAGGGTGTTAAGCTAAAAGAATAAATTCTCCGCCACCACAGAAATATATTTGAAAGAAATCGGCTTTATATCTCAACTTGTAATGTCAGACACACAATCCATACAAGTCTGTTCCGGGCTCGAACAGAACCGAAGGCACTTACAAAGAAGTCCTTGCAATCCGGATATTCACTAATCACGTTCGGACTTCCCATCACATATGGAGTCTCTATACCGGGGACCAGTCGATGCAAAGACATTCGACAAGAAACCCTTTCGTTTTCGAAAATATCCGGTCTTCAACACCGGTCTTCGAATGCAATTCATACGACGTATCACATATTCGGAATGGGTTATACGACCCCATGGTCCTTTCCCGGTTAACCCGAATAGTGAGCGCTTATTTTAAAAAAATAAGAGTGGCATTCAATTTCAAACAAATCACAACATATACCATTTAAAGGTAAATATTGATAGTCGGTTATTGAACTATCAATAGATATGCACACATCACCAGATTCCAAATAATTTTCCAAATTATTTATTTCTCGAAAATATCTTTACTAGATATATCCATAATTTCCATTCTTCAAAAATAAATCGGTATTTATTTTTAAACCCATTTTCCAAATCCATTTATAAATTCCATATTGAATTTATATTTCCAAAATATTTATGAATATACGATTTCAAATATTCATTTTCAATTTATCTTCAGAAAGATAAATTCTCAACATATTCACTTTATATTGGAAAACATTTCCATACTTATTAAATAAGTAATTCACAAGTCTTTTTATTTTCTACGCTTAGAAAATATTTAATATACTCTAATCGAAATTAAGTATATATTTCATTCTTTAAGGAAATCATTCTCTTAAACATATTTATTCGGGCCAAAACGAATGTTGCGTAAGACATCGTTACGACAACCCAAAATCACTAGTATAGGGATTCGAAATTAAAATAGATATATAAATCCCAATATTATACAAAACATTTCCTTTCGGAAATCATCTATTATAACAACCGTGTTATAATCTACTATTTCCTTTCGTTTCTCGAAAACACCTATTTCAACAATAAATGTTGAAATCTATGGTTTCGAATCTCAACACCTTTTAAAATATCTTTAGATCGTCTTAATTCTATTTCAAATATCACATCCAAAATAATTTCTTAAATATATTATTCACTATTCAAAAACGTGAATATACTTATTAACCAATTTCATCATTTCTATTCCTTTTATTTTTAAGGATTTTTTCACTGTTCAAAAACATGAACATAACCCCATAAATAAATTATAACAATTTACTTATTAAAAATAAGTAGTTTGCGGATTTATAAAACAATGTTTATAAATTCCATATTGAATTCATTTTATATCAACTCCTTTTACAAATTCCTTTATTAACCTATTTAAATTTATATCTCAATGATATACTACAATTTCATATTATAAGTCAAACACTTATAATTTATTTGTTTGCAAAAACATACTTTTAAACTTCCCAAATTTATAAATCTTATAACTTATAAGATTCATTTAAAAATCTATTTCTTTACAAATTTTATAAACCTACTTCTTAAAAAATTCCATTTATAACTTCAGCGTTATAATTCTATAATTCCATTTCTATTTATGAAATTCATTTACAATTTATTCTAACACTTATAAGAGTTCGTTTTATAATTCCCATATTTTTAAATTTACAAATATCCGTTTGTAAATCCTTTAATATAAATCAATTTATATTACTATTTTTAAAACATCTTTTACTCTTTTATAATTTCATCTTTTGATTTAGAAATAATCCAATTTCATAAATCCTATTTAAACCTTTTTATAATTTATTCAAAAATCCCAATTCAGCTATTTTATAAAATCATCAATCTCATATTTTTCAAAATCAACTTTTAACTATATTTCTCAAAAATATAATTTTTATAACATTAAAATTATAACTTTTATCTATTTAGAATGAATCAATTCCACAAATATTTTATAAAGTATATTCCCAAAAATCACTTTAGAAATTCCTTAAAAATCAAAATCATTGTTTTAAACTTCCAAAAAATTGGATCCGATGATGCAACACATCAATAGTCAATCACGACTTTCAAACACCATATATCATCCATGATAAACAATCAAATATCACAATATATGAAATCAAATAAATATTTGTGAGGAATCCAGTTGGATCCCTCCAACCTGTTTCCCTGCATCCACAGACATTAGCACAATACCATTCCGTTTCAAGACGGAATATCGCGGTATATGGGGTTTTATAAAATATTATCCGCTTACTAACGGCGCAATAGGGTCTCATCCGCTAAAAAGAAATGCGGGAAATCAATCAACTGCAATATATACATATGCCAATATATATATATTGCTATATATATAATATAATACCAATTCCACTTCGAGGTGGAATATCGCAGTATATGTGTGTAATAAATAACCTCCGCTTACTAACGGCGTATAGGGTCTATTCACATCCAATATATATATAACAATCATCATTCAATCATTCAATCATCACAGTCAATCAATTTTAAATCTAACTATTTAAAATTTAAATAAACAACAGAAATTCCTTTTCTTTTTTTTTTTGAGTGAGAAGTTCTCACCTTTATTCCCGTTTGCAATCCACTTCCAATTCAACTTGTTTTCTTCATTTATACCTTGTATAAATATTATACACAATTTATTAATATTCGAACAGATCGAATAATAAATTTTCATTCTTGATTGTTTAATTAATCAATAGTTTTATTTAAACCAATCTCTTTTTAAATAAACTTATTTTAACAAATTTTTCCTTTGAAAATAATTCTAACTATTTATTTAAGTAAATTTTCCTTTGATAAAATATCCTTTAGTTATTAAATAAACAGATAAATTTTGTTAAAATAATTAATCCTCATATTATGTATTATTTTAATATAAACTTAGTAAATTTAAAATCTATCTGTACATTTATTTTACATTTCTAACTAATGACTTATTTATTTATAAGTTAAATAAATCATTCTTTTAAAATCTACTTTAAGTTTAAACCTTGTTTTAAACATTTAAATATTTAAACTTTTATTTCAAATTAACTTCTCTTTTTATTCTAACAAAAATATCCGTTTTAGCAACTAAACAAACTACTTCTATAATATATTTTATTTTTAAAATCAAACAAGTAAATCAAAATGTCTATAAGTTTATTTATTTTATTTCCCTGTTTTATAATTTTTAAGACTTTACATGTATATATATTTTTTCTATCTGTATATAAATTAAATTGGTAATATTTACTTACTGTAAAAATTTAAACTTTTTCAACATATTTTTTTTCTTTTTCTTTTAAATACTGCATACACTTTTAAATTAAATTAAAGGATAAAAATTTATTACCTTACTGCCGATCGACTTCGCGAGACTCCTGCCTCACAGTCGACGTCGCACTGCCCTAAAGTCGTCGCCTTCGATGTTCGCCACCGCCTCCATCGCGAACGCCACCGCACGTGTGCTCGTATTCCCCATCCACGCGCGACTTGTCGTCGCACCATCGCGCGCGCGCTCGACCCACCTCCATCGCCTCGAAGTCGCGCTCTCCCCAAATCAACCCATCGCGACCCCTCCTCATACGCGAACACCACCAGTCAACCCCAATAGCCTCGTCCCCCCGCCGCCACTTCAACTCGAATCCATCGCCTATCCCTCGCGGCCGCTGCCTCCTCGCACCATTGCGAACTGCACGAGTTCCCCTCGCCATTGAGCTCGCCGCGAATGATTCCAATTAGGGCTTCGGTGATTTTTTCCGAAAGAGGGAAGAACGTGGCCATTTATTTTTTCGTTTGTTTTTTTTTTATTGCTGAAGAGAAATTTTGATTTCAAATGAAAAAAAGAAATCGCGACCATGGCTTCGGCCATTATTTGTTTTATTTTTGTTCGAATGATTTTTGAACTGAAGGGAAGATGGCATTTTAAAATCGTGAAGAACATGGGCATCACGTTCACCTTCGTGATCTCAGGCGAGATTTTAGGCGTGAAGAAAGGGAGAACGTGTACTGATGTTGACAAATTTTAATTTAAATTCAAATTGAATATTGAATTCGTTTTAAAATTTCAATGCGTTTACTCACCGTGTGCTCACATATAAACTCCGAAAAATACGGAATTTGAAATCCGGCAATAATTCAATATTACGGACCCAATGGAACTGGTTTCGTCGAATTCCGAGACTGTGCCTCGGACGGCTATTTTAAAATTTGATTCAAACGATAAAAATTCCAAAACTGAACAATTTACTTTCAAATTCAATTCTGAAGCTTCTATTACCTTCAGTATTATCAATATGAATTTTACAAGCCTTTGAAATAATTTTTAATCGGCTTAAAATTGAAGATTCAAAATTTTATTCAACTCTCAATAGATTAAATTCTATAATTTAATCGCCAAATCAAAGTTATATTGAAAATTCAATCTAAACCATCAATCAAATATTTAAAATTAATTTAATATTTCCAAATTAAATTATTCAAAATTCAGGGTCGTTACATATAGTTTTATAAGATAACAATCTTTTGTTTATATATAAATTATATATAGTTGTTGTTCATATATATAGTTTACGCACATTAGGTATAAATGATTTGTTGAGTCTATATACATAAGTTTTATATTCTTATATTCTATATATGTTGTACATTTGATATAAGTTGTGTATTAGTATTCATGAGTTGATTTTCTTTCATATATACTACGCCTATATTATATTGAGATCTGATGTATATTATAGATATTTTTGTAGTAATATTATACTTGTAACAGTATATGAGTTGCCTTTTTAATTTGGACCCATCTGTCCTATAATATATTTTAAAGTATTTGGTATATTAGCCGTTTGGGGTTTTGCGAAAAGCTATATCTTTTGTTTGTTGTAGCCATATTATATATATGTGTGTGTATAGATATTGATATCTCGATTTTATAGAATGCATGTTGTTTTCATAAGCTGGAAAGCTGTTCGATTTTTAGTAGTGATTCTAAATATGATAAGTATAAAGATTTCGATTTTTATAGGTGTTTTAATTTAAATATTGATTTTATTGTATTTATATACAATATAAAGTGTTACAAAGTATAGTCATATTTGTTATAATTCGATCTGTTGGGTTTATATATATATATATATAAATATATATATGTATGTATGTATGTATGTATGTATGTATGTATGTATGTATGTATATGTTTACATAAGAATTATAATCTCTTTGTTTATATGTATGAAGTTATATAAATTATATAAAACCTGGTTGTTATGTATATATATATGGTAGGTATATATAATGGGTATCATATAAATATATGGTTCAACGTTATTGTGTGCCGCTCAATAGAAAATACATATGTATGAATAATGTGTTAAGCTATTTTGGTCCCTTCGGTTTATATCACTTACTGTCTTATATATACATAAGTATTCTATTTTGGTTATACAAATTGATTATAAGTATTGGTCTTTAAATATATATATATATATATATATATATATTTATATATCATTGATTTTTGATATAATTGTGTTTTAAGAATAATGATTTTGAATTTTGTATGTGTATATATATATATATATATTAATGTTTGTCTTAACTTAAAATATTGATTTTTGTAATAATATATTTTTTCCTTTATATATAGCTAGTTGATTTTTTCTCATCAGTTCCAATTTATCAGTTTTGTTCGTCGAATTCATGTCCATCTTGTTTCGCTTTGGAAGTTCATGCTTGGATTCATAACCTATTTCATTGTCAAATCCCTCTAGCCTCGAAAGGTAAGCAAACACTCACAATTAACATTCTTATATTTGTAAATTTGATTTCACTTGAAATGAAATATGTTGTTAAATTTGAATTGCCAGTTATTTAATTGTTAAATACGATATGCTATTATCTGAAAAAATTTCACTTGTGATATATGACACCATATCTTGTTGTGTATATTTATTTAATTTGTTATTGATGATATATGCATGTTGTTGATATGTAATATTTTTATCATAATTATCCTCACTTTGCAAGTTCCTTATTAATTTGGAATTCCCTATGGGTTGAAATGATACATACTCGAACGATATTCTAGAATATGAGAAAATTGTTATGAGTTGAAATGATAAACCCATGCGATTTTCATTGATTTTGAAATTTAGGATTGCTGGTTGAAATGATATATACCCGTAAAAATTTAAATTGCAGATTGAAATGATAAATATCCGTAGCACTTTACCATAGGATAGAAAATTATATGCGGACACCGTTAGTCTATATTTTAAAAAATGATTTCCAATGTTTAAAAGGAAATATACGAGTTTAATAAATATTGACATCATATGAAAATGCTTTTTTCATATATGTACAAAAATTTAATTTTAAAATAATATGTTTGGAAATTTTTATTTATAAGTTAGTTTTGAAAATTAAATTCTAAGATTTTCTTATAAGTTTATTTTTTAAAAATACATAAAATAATATTTACAAATTTAGTTAATAGTTTGATTTAATTAAAAAAATAATTTAATTGGTTTATAATATATTTAAGTATTTATTTAAATATATATTAATATTTTTAAAAATAGATTTGTATAACTTTAATAATAAAGGTTGGGAAGGTAAAATAATGTTGACTCGAATTTAAATTAGTTAAAAATTGAATTAAATAATGAATTTAATTGAACTTATTGATTTTGAGATCTTGGAAAAATGTGGTTTATAACGTGCTTTGATAAAAAGTGATTAGACGAATATTCTCAATTTTAAATAACTTGGGATTGAATATTTAATATTGATTTAAATTTATAGATTAAGATTTAATTTAATTGTTATTAAAAAAAATTAAGCGAATAATTTTTAGTTTGAAAAATAAAATTAAAGTTAAATGTAGAAATATAAATGAAATTTATATTGTAATCATTTGAATATTTAAACTTGAACCTTTGAACCTTAAATTTTTTGATGTGAACGGGTGTGTAGCGTGGAACTACACAGCCGATTATAGTGATATAAATATATAAGTAGTTCGACCAACAAGCCTGGTCGATAGCCAAAATGGCATAATCCGAGCTTAAACATACAACCACCGTTTGAGAACAAAAAGTATCATCCCAGCAAATTCGAATATTACATTGATGGACCCAGTAAAATCAGAAGCGAGAAAAACTACTACTAAGAGCGATTCAGAGACTGAAGGCGAAAAAACTCAGGTTTTAGCTGCAACCTGGTGACGCCGATGAAGCACTGCCATCAGATTCATCAGAAGGGGATCGAACTGTAGGAAGACGAAACCTGAATGGTGCTGAGGAAGAAGAACCTGTCCAATACGCGAAAATATAAGCAATTTTGCTGCATAAGCTAAAAAGAGTGTTGGTTGGTTTGTTGAATATGAAGGCATTTCTTTCGTTCCAGATGACCCAGCTGTAGATGGCTAGAAGAGAATCCAAGAGACGATTCGATACATTGTATTGCCAATGGTCAAAAAAGACAGTGATCAAGTGAATTTTTCCCAAGATGTGAATACAAACTGAGACCCATATGTAGTAGGATATGTCGCATTCGAAGAAGAGATGGCGGATTGATTCAGCTTTGGTATTACACAGGACACAAAACTGGTCAGATGAGATGTTCAAACGAACGGGACAGTCTTTGGTGTTAATGCGTCCATGGATGAGGCACCATTGAAAAAAATTGATACGGGGAGGGATGTGGCATTTCCAGACACGAGCGAATGCGAAGAGGCGGCCAGGATGATTAAGGAACAAAGAGTACTGAGAAACGGAGAAACCATGCAAGGGAGAGAGAGACCATGCATGGCTGTCCTTCACAAGAGGATCGAGTGAAACGTGTTGAACCAGGCACAGGAGAGAAAAAAACTCCGAGAGGGTGTCAGGGGTAAAGAGGGCTGAGGGGCAAAAGCAAGGAAGACCGAGGGAAACAACCTCCGCCACTGTCAGGAGGGGAAGGTTGGAGTGAGAAAAGAGAAGAGGGAAGGATCTGTGTAGGGGGGGGGGAGGTTGTGCCAGGCATCGAACCAGAAGAGATAATTGGCGCCATTGCCAATATTAATCCGGATAATGGATTTGAAGCGGTCAACAGAGGTTAGAACACTAGTCTAAAGGGGGGAGGGCCTGCGGTGATGAGCGAAATGGAGGATGAGGAAAGGGTCAGCGTTATAGTGAGAAGCTAGAATCCACTGTTTCCAAATGTACTGTCCCGGCGAGAGTAGGCGCCAGAGCCATTTTGCTAGCAGAGCTTGATTGAAAGAGTTCAGATTGGGGACACCAAGACCCCATGATTTTCATGCATGCACACAATTTTCCAGTTAACAAGGCATTTGATGATTTGAAATTGATTTAAATTGAATTTTTGGAATTTAAGATGATTTGAATTGACTTCTGAAATTGGAGGAAACTATTTTAATATATAAATTATTTTAATATATAACTTTTTAAATTTATAACTATTTTGATATACTATTTTCAACATCTAAACTATTTAAGTCCAAAATGTTATGATTTCAAAGTGCTATGATTTCAAAAGTGTTATGATTTCGAAAGTGTTATAATTTTTTAAAGTTTTACTATTCTAGAAATGAATAGTATTTAAAGTGAATAATGATATTGAATTGATATGGTTTTGAAATGTGTACAATATTTTCATATGAAGTACAAATTATTTGAAATGAAATGACCACGGTGTGAAATAAGCATTTGGTTGTTAAAGAGACTGGGATCGGATATTGTCATACTCTTTACTAACATCGATAACCACTTTTACAACTGTGTACGTGGTGGAGATTCCAGAATGAAGTTGGATGGTTAGGTAACGATTCTATATGTTATTTTTGTAGCCCGGACTCCCGTGAGTCAACGTGATGCGGCTAAATAGGGGCCACGCCAGGCCAAATGAGGTCATTCCTCTTATCAGACACATTTCTTCGATACCATTCTATTGCTTTTGTGATTTGATTGAATGCGCCTTTGATTGGGACTGTGTCACGAGGTGGGCGATAGTAGCTGGTATGCGTTACCACCAGTCGGATACGCAAACGGTATATCTACCCTGGTATTGCCTGAGTGTCTTGTTGCATACCCTATCGCGCCTTCTACGAGTTCGTTTTGTACCATACCTACGGGGTGTCCTTTGTGTAAACCTCCAATTTACGGGGAGGTTTATGGAGGAGTGTACGACGTTATGTAGACTACGGGAATATATAAAATGTGTTAAAGAGGATATGGGTAACGCGTTAATGCTATTTTAATACTTTTACTTTACTATAGACATATTATAATACGTATATTACTACATAGTAGATAGTTCCACAGATCCTTATAGGATGGGTATCCCAAACATCCTTTAAGTTACTTGTATTTCAGTTAACATTTCACTTGAGTTGAATTTACTGATATAAGAATGTTAATCCTGACTCGAGTGTGTTGTGTTTTGCTTTATGCTCGGGTCAGACTGAGTGGAACAACATTTGAGACTCAGCTTTGGAGATTGGAGTTTTATTTGAAGATCTATCTATCCAACATTCAGTTATTTCAGTCGTATACGTTTAGACTCGTCGGTTGCTTATGTATTAGAGAAATATTTGTATTTTTGATTCTATTGTGTTTGGTTTCAGACTCTGATGTTTTGTAGTAGCTTCATGAACTACTATTTATATATTCTGCTGCTTATTGTTATATTATCCATGTCCGTGATTCTGTGATTGATTTATTTACTATATATGCTGAGTTTTGCCAAATATAAAATTTACAATCTGTTGTTTTGAGCAATTCAAGTCCGACATATGTGGATGTGAATGGTTCAAATAGCGAAATGTTACACGATGGTTGGATAAATGAATGCGAATATGAGGAAATGGAATGAATCTTAGGAAATAAGAATGTGAAAGTGAGAATGGAGTGTGTGTGGTGGTATTAATAGACATGTAGAATAAGTATATTACTAAATGTATATGGAGATAAATGGTCAAATCATGAACATAAGTCTATATAAATGTATTTTGTAGGTTATTACGTATGTATACATGTATAAGTGTGTGTATATGTTACTAAAAATAGTTTAAATAAGTGTGTAGATGTTGAAACAAATACACCTTTTAGATGCCTAAAAGTCATAAATTCGAAAAACGATATTCGGTCACATTTTCTGTTTTTATTTGAACTAACCACCTAGTTAACAAAATTTGAAAAATGATTTCAACATCATTGATTATTATTTAAAAGATGTTTATTTAGCTATGAAAATCTATTATTTAAATATTTGAAAATGGTTTAAATGTTCAACTACTAAGTGAGTAATTCATAGGTCGTTACACTCTCCCTCCTTTAAAAGAATTTTGTCCTCAAATTATTACAGAGAGGAAGAAGTAATAACTAACCTAAGAAATTGATTTAATTACTTGGTTTTCAGTAAATCTGATTAGTTATATTTTCCTTAGTTATATTATTTCTATCATAAACATATGTAATATAAACAGTATAACAACCAAATTCAATCAGGTAACATGATGCAATCAAAAGTAATGTAACAACCATATGCAATAAAATAAGATAATATTCTATAATAAATGCTATGCGTCCAACATTTTTCAAAATACTTCCAAAATTTAGAAATAAATGCCCAGGTTTTATATTCAAAATTTATTTTCGAATTTCTGAAAAAGAGAAGTAAATCAAAAACAAAAATAAAAAATGTCAAGGAGTGGGTCCTCCTAACAAAACATGTTAAACTCTAAAATCAAAAGAATATGGAGCTTCCAATAGTATTATGGTTCCTCCTAATACAACAACTATAGTGAAAAATTATTATTCCTTTCCTAAAAATTTCCAAAACCATATTTCTAAAAGCACAAGGATTTAAGTCCTACTAAACAACAATTCAAAAACCCTTGGTTTACAAATTTTAACTTCATAAACTATGGTATATAAGACCACTCAATGAATCTATCAATTCTGTAAAGAAAAACCTAACACTCAACATGATTTAAAATGTCAAATGATAAACAAACAAATATTAACTTATGTTCAAAACTTTCTTGATTGTCTAAGAATATAAATAATTTCCTACACGCGTCATTTTACACATTAGCCTTTGGTTATTGCTTAGAAGATTACCTATGCTCCTTCTGAAAATTTGAAAGTCACTTTCCAAAATTATTGTTTTCTTAATTATACCAATATTTATAGATCACTTTTGTTTACATTTAGTATTTTATTCAATATTAAAATCATTTACGAATTATTTCATAAATTTTCGCCTAAGTTTAAAAATATTTTATAATGTCTTTTCTTTGTAAAGCACCAAATAATAACTTATGCTACTTTATTTACATGTAGAATACTCTTTTATATCTTAAGAGTATATACAAATATAATTTTTTTTACTTTTCACAATTTAGGTGAAGATCAAATTAAATTTTGGGTCTTTTATAACTGAGTCAACCTCATGACCTGTAACATCCCGTATTTGGAGGACAAAAGCTAAGCGCAACAGATGCTGCTGTCGTCTATAGTATTAACTTCTGGTGACAAAACAGGGTAATGATAATGGTATCGATAATATCAAAAGCACTTGAATATGACCGAAATCACAGATGACTTAATAAACAATGGAACCAAAACAAAATGAAACTGCAAATCCTAGTTAGCTATATGTCAGCCACTTGCTCGTCTTCTGAATCGTTATTCACCAAAAGACTAAAATCGAAAAACCTCTACCCTCGGCCTACTCCAATCAATTTTGAGCACCCGAGAGTTTAAGGGGAAACAAAAACTTCACGTTAGACATAAGCCTGGTGTGAATAATTATGTTACATATCGGTTTACTGATATTAAGTAAGGCCTAGCCACTTAGTGGAACGGATTTTCCCTCACTAATATGCATTTCAATACATATATTTTGCAATCCTTTCCTACAACCAAACTGGTTAATCAAAATGATTATATCAAAATAGCAATATCATTTATACTAATAAATGGACTATCTATTCGTAAAATAGGTAATATGTAACTATATGCGCACAATATAATAGCAAGGTCCATTATGCTGCAGATGGACTATCTGTCCATACAACTGGGCTGACTACCTACAAAACTGGACTAATTGTCCGAATCAAAATGGGCTAACTGTCCGAATTATTTTTTTAGGGTTAACGACTCTTTAAATTTTCCTTGAAAACCTTTCAAAATGATTTAGTCCTTCAAATCAAAAATACATACATACATACATACATACATATATATATATATACAAGGAAAACATACCTTTAGCTTTGCTCTAAGCTGTTTTGCCATGTTATATACTTTATTCAAAATAATATTGATAAAATTTAATGAGGATTAACTATCCTTCCAAAACAAGTTAAAACCTTTTTAAAATTGAAAATACTTAGGCTACATTGCTTATTAAATACATTCAAAACCTTTGTTTTAAACCGTTAAAAAACCCTTTTGAAGCCATAGAAGTTAGCCCCTTCGAAACCATTGAAAGAACCTTTTGAAACCAATAAATGTTGCCTTTTGAAAACATTGGCAAAACCATTCCTTTCTTTTCTTCGAAAGCTTCAAAATATTAGACATCTCCTTTAAAACCTTTTAAATACTGCCTTTCAAAAACATAGGAAAAACCTTTCCTTTCTTTTCTCTAAAAGCTTTAAAATATCAGACATCCCTCTTAAAACATTTTAAATATTGCCTTTCAAAAACATAGAAAAAACCTTCCCTTTCGACCCTGTCGAAACCCTACGGAACCACCCCTTTCGGAACCATTCATTAATACCTTTTGAAACAGTCAAAATTGAATCCTTTCGAAAGCACTTTGGGTTTAATTTAAAACATGTGGAATCCTTTCGAAACCATTCAGAAATTTACCCCTTCGAAACCTTTGAAAAACGTCTCAGTCGAAAACATTTGGATTCTACCTTCAAGTAGAGCAAAAGGATCAGAAAACCCATTAAAGTCGAAAGCATCTATTTCAAAACCATTTAAAACTATCCCTTTTGAAACCATTTGGGTTTTACTTTACTTACAGAAAAAGGGTCCTTAAAACATTTAAGTCGAAAACAACTGCTTTGAAAGCATTTCCTAAGTAATGAAGCGATGTTGTCGAAACCATCCCTTCAAAATCATTGGAGAGGTGGCCAACTTTTTAGAAAACAAAACAACCCTTTCGAAACCATCTACGTCAAAAGGTATAAAGGTGGCAGCAAAATGTTTCGACTTAGCTGAAAGAAATTGTTAAAAACAAAGGAGCAATCCAATCGAAACCATTTCCTTTAAATCCTTTGGCCTATCGAAAGCTACTTTGTCAAAGCCAATTAGTTGAAAGCAAGCAGGCGTATTTCTTTAATTCAAAAATAAAGGACTGCCTCAACCCCTTCGAAATACCTAGTTTCGACTCCCTACCTTCCATCTGCATCCAATTCACTACGTACCAGTAAACTATTATCATGTGCATTGGTTTTGACTATGTCGGAACCTATGGTGAGAGGCAGAACCTGGTGCCGACGGTGTCGAAATAGTGAAAAACACGTAGCAAATAGTTTTTCCCACCTAAACTTCCTTAAGTTTCTAATTATGATTGGTTTCCTCTTTCTTTACCAAAAAAAGTCACGCACTTTTTCAAAAGTGCTGTTGACATTTCAGATTTAACTATTTAAGTTATTTTACAAAAAGCCACCTCTCCTCTTTACATTATACAAAACATTTAAGTCCCATACTTTTTATAACCATTAAAACACTTATGAAAAATCCATAAAAATTCATGAAAATCCCTTTTAATATTTTTTCCAACATATAAAAATTTCAGACCTCAATCTTTTATTATTTAACCCAAAATAATTAATAACCCAAATAAACATTTCCTTTACTAGAAAATTCATATAAATTCCACATAATTTCATAAAAATCCGAAAATTGAAACCTATCTCCAAAATAATATTTATGACCTTCATAAAAATTTTCAAGGCATTTTGATGACATTTTGTAGGGTTTTCACCTTAAAACTTATCATAAATCCAATATGAACATACATAAATCATCAACATGCATATATAATCATTCGGTCATTAAAAACATGGAAAATCATTGCAATACATTCAACAATCATCTAAAAACTTAACATACAATCAAAAATGAGATGTAAACATTATTCACCTTAGCTTTAGAGATTAAGGAACTTGAGATTTGGATGAATTTGATTTATATTAGCTTTTCCTTTAGATTTTCTTACTCTTCTTCCCCTTTTCCTTGTTAATGGTGGCCGACCTCTTGTTTTTAAAATTTTCAAAATGAAATGAATGTGTATTCTAATACACGACCAAGGTTGCTGGATATAGGAACGGTCTCTTTCCTATTTGATGTCTACTATATTTCAGTTTAAACTCTTCTTAATTCATTGTTTAGATGGCATGGCTACACCTTAATTAGAGTCAAATCTCAATCCCCTAATCAACACATTATTTTATTTTATTTAAATAATGTTACCAAAAATCTAGGGTGTCACATGGCCTCTTTAACTTAGAGTGTTAAAATGGACGTTTGTTCATGGGTTAATCCAAAATAACACATACTTACAAGTTTTAAAAAAATGATGCGGTTTTGATAAAACAATATCGATTAAAACCTTCCTACCCTTTTTACCTTAAATTGTTATAATGGATGATGTTTATGGACTAGCCCGATAACACCAATTAGTCTACACTGGTTGGAGGCTTTAAATCAAACCTATTGTTTTGATGAAACAAGGTTATCAAAACCTTCTTATCCAATTTAACCCATTAAAATTAGTGTTAACTTATTCCTTATATTAGCAAAGGTTAAAAATTCATTTATCCAAAACAATCTTTTATTAATAATACTATTTATTTTATACATAAATGCCTTAATAAGGGAACTTAAAGATTAAATACCTAGTTATAAATTTCAATACTCATCTTTGAAAGCATACCATATATATTTCTATTATAAAATAACTTCAAACAATTTGTTTACTAAAAGTCACTGTGGCGTTCGGATTTAAACTCATTTCAATCCCAAAATGATAAAGAGAATAACTTATTGAGTACTCCACAATGTTCGCCTAAACAACATCGGATCGTCACTTAAATAATTACTCATATTATCATAAACTTACCAAAATGTTTTCCACTGAATTATTCGAATAAAAAGCATTCTACTTAATATTTCTTTTCCAAAATATTTATGCTTTTAGAAATATTTTCAACTAATACCACTATCAATTTTCTAATTTTTTTTTGAAATCGTTTCAAACAATTTCGGGATTTAAATTTTCCAAACACTCTTTAAAATGTCCTTTTTAAGAGACAAATATATAATACTAAGTGTATTAAAACAAGGGTCAAAAACAAATGTCATTTAAAACATGGTTTGCTATAAACCCAAGACAATTTACATTTTGCTTTATTTATAAGCAGTTCTATTTAAAAGTTCTCTTTTAAAAAGTGTCATTTATTAATTTAAAACAATAATAATTATCTCAAAGGATAATAAAACACTTTAAATACCTTCTATAAATTGAAGGCAATGTTAATCATCTCGGGTGATGATTTATTATATTCATTTATTAATTTATAAAAATATTAACTATCCCAAAAGATAATTAACCAAATTTATAGTTTCTTTTAATAAACAAATCAATTATCTATAATAAAATAGCTAATTACTTCCAAAACACTTTCATCAGATCAATTAATTTAGTTTAAACTTATTTATTAAATCAATTAACCAACTTAAAATATTATTTATCAAATGATTTATTAAATTTAAATAATTATTACTAAAATAAATAATTACTAAAATGAATAATTACTTTAAATATCATTAATTAAAATGATTATTAATTTTAAAATATATTAATTAAATTCAAATATCATTGCTTAAAATTATTAATTAAATCCAAATCTCAGTAATAAAAAAGATTCATTAATTTTAAACATCAGTTGCTAAAATGATTAATTAATTTAAAATATCATTAGTCAAAATGATTAATGAATTTTAAACATCTACTTTTGTGAAAATATGAGCTCAAGTTCAAACACACACAAAGGTTTAGTGGATGATTTTTTTTATAAATGATGGTATAGCAGAAATTTCTATAATGCCACTTAAACAGTTTAAATGGAATATCTAGATTAATTTCAATTGAACAATCAATCAAAAAAATCTAACTATCATTTACGAAGTCAACAACAGTTTATAGCATCACATATATAATATAGTAAATTTGGGTGTGAGTTAAACTCATATTTAAATAATTCTCCTTGATTACAACTAAATTTTCTCATACATTTATATTCTAAATTTATTATCCTACCATTCAAATTTTATTAAATAATTTTTTGTTAACAGTTTACTCTTAGCGTAATACGATTAAAAGATAACTTTTAACTTAACCCTTTCACCGAACACCTTATAATTAAATTGTGAAACTGAATTCGCAAGTGGTTTGTTCTCTAGGTTCCCTAATTCCTACTTACCTAACCTATATCTTAATAATGGAAATTTCTTATGAACTTATTCAACAATAGTCAATGCTCAAACTAGATGAGAATACTAAACAAATCATAAATGATAACAATAAAATATTATCATTTCCTAATAATAAAATAATTTCTAAAAATCACCATTATATATATATATATATATATATATATATATATATATGTAATATATTCCTAGGTAAAAGTATTTCGTTTACCGTTTTAAAACTATAATGTATCAGTAGGTGTATTTAAATGTTTAAGAATCCCTATCGATAACGTAGATCAGACACATCGACCAAAATTCATATACCATTCAATGAATCGAACAACACAATATAAAATATTTTGTGACACTAACAAATACACACTCAATATATATATATATATATATATATATATATATATATATATATATATAGACACACTCTTAGATTTATCCTAGGACATTTCTAATCCTATCCTTAGGGAGTTTACCATGCCAGGGCATAGGGGTTAGCTAAACCTATGCTCTGATACCATCTATGAACGACCCACCTTTCTAACCCTTAGGAACGATGCTTAATACATCCGTGGTATTCATGGGCCTTTTCCCATGCCTTCGAAAGATATGTTGTGTTAGGGTAAAATAAAGAACAGAATAGAAAAACCTCACAACCAGTATAACACCCCTAATTTTGATAACATTATTTAAGACATTCAATTAGACAAATTAACTAAAATAATGTAAATCTTAAAGTGATAAGGGGATTGAGATTTAAACAAATATTTAGAGGTCGAGCTTAATTAAATAAATCGGCTATAGAAGGTTACACATGTTAATTAATCAACGTAAGGGTATTAGGGTAATTCCCGCCCTATATTTTCATTACCTTTATATTCTCGTTCCTTATACCATTCACGTTCACTTTATAAAACACAAACAAACGTAAGAAAAGAAAGAGTATAGCCAGCCATTGCCAGGATAAAAAGGTGAAGAAAAATTCAAGTAAAGCTAAGGATTTAAGCAAGGGGAATTAATCTCAGTCAAATCTCAAAATCCTCATCATGATCAAGGTGAATAATAATCTAGACCATCTCTATTTTATTTTATAATCATTTATTTTTCAGGTTTAAGTTTAAATCCATTATTATGATGATTTTTGATTATGCTTGGAATTGGACGTGTGGGATTGAAACAAAATAATTTGATAATTATTTTGTACGGTTTTAAGGGTAAAACCGATTATAATGATTTCCATATGCCACAATAAATTTTTAGGTTAAGTAAAAAATGATTTGGGAGATGGGTTTTAATTTTTATAATTTTCCAATTTATATAAGATTTAATGTGAATTTTCAAAGAAAAATATGTATAATTGGGTTTAGAAATTAATTTCGATCATTTCATGATGAATTTGGGTCTGGAATTTTTATATGTCTGATAACATATTGAAAATGAATTTCTATAACTTTTGGGGATTTTTCCTATGTAATTTACTATGGAAATAAAATTATTTTAGTTGAAGGACATAATTGTTTTATGGGTTTGCTTAATGGAGGGGCTTATTTGCTAAACTATCCATGTTTAGATCTGAAATTATGCGGAAGTTATTTTGATAAATAATTTTTAAATTTATGGCAACCAATCAAATGTTTACAAATAGGTAGGTTAGTCATAAAGTGTTTACTTTAATTGGCAATAAATTAATTTTTACCCAGAAAAGTGGGTTCCGCCTCTTTTAGAAGCACCATTTGATGCATTACTTCCGCTTCAACTAAGTCGAAACCTACCAAAGCCAAAGCCAATACACAAGCTATCACATTGATGGTTCATAGTGGATTGGAGAAAGGAGAAAGATATGGTATTGAAACCATTACTTTCAATGGGGTCAAAGCCTTTATTTCGCTTTCAAAAGATAAGAGCCTGCCTTGTTTTCAAAAGAATGCTTTCGACCAAGTTGAAACCTTTGCTTTTGGATATGTTGCCAACTCTTTGTCTAAGTGGTGTTTCCAAATGAGTTCCTTGTTTATAAATCAAATTTTTTCGAAAGGGTGGTTTCGACCTAGTCAAGACCTTGCTGCCAATCTTATGCCTTTCAAATATATTAAAGTAATTAATTCTGTCAAAAAGTGGTGTTTGTTTTGCACTTGAGCTAAGCCCCTTCCTAAAAGCTTTCGAAAGGGTTCAAGGATATCGAAGGCAATGGAAAGGGAGGTTTCGATGCTATCCGTTAGTGTTTTACTTAATGTTTTGAAGCTTTCGAAAGGATGGTTCCGAAGCCGTCAAGTTTTTCTCCAATCAATTATAGTTAAAGGTAAATGGTTTCGAAAGGGGTACTTTCATTTGTATTCACTTAGACCCAATAAGTTATGTTTTAAATTATTCCCACTAGTTTTAGAAGGGGTATTTTCATATGATATCGAAGGTACACTTCTATAATTGAATGGTTTCACTTAAATACATTCGAAAGGTTTCGAAAGAAAGGTTTTAAAGTGTTTCGAAAGGCAAGTACCTAAATTATTGAAAAGAAGATTTTAATGCTTTCGAAAATTAGTTTTCCATTGGTTTTGAAAGCAATGATACAGGTTTCGAAAGCCTTAGGTTTCAAATCAAATAAAACAATCTCATTTTAAAGGAAAACCATGGAATAATAAAAGTTTTTTGAAATGATTTTAAATATGAAGTTTTCGAAGAAGTTTTCCTTGATTAATAGGTTAAAGGGATTAACTAAGTTTTATATCAAAATGATTTCAACGATATTAAACCACAGGTGTTGGTATTATCATGTTATTATGTTTACTTCTTTATATATATATATATATATATATATATATATATATATATATATAATAGAATGGACCCATAACTATATTTTGGAGAAGGGTTGAATAACCAGTTAGGTCGATCCAGTAGTGAATAAAAATTAAGTTAACTCCTAAATGAGTAGAATTGCATCTAGGAGATCAGATAGACCAGAATGTAGGATGCCAGAATATTGACTAAAGAAGTTACCAAGTAGACTGGTTCATAGTAAACCCATGAAAACTATGATTAGAAAACATTTATTGCCATTGGCCAATAGGTTCATGGTAAACCCATGAAAACTATGATTAGATTGGGTTATTGGCAGGGGCCAGTAGGTTTGTAGTGGATCCATAAAACTATATTCGAATTAAGTTAGCAACAAATGTCAATAGGTTCCTAGTCAATCCATGAAAGCTATGATAAGAGAGAAGTTATTGGAAATACCAATTGGTTCAGGGTGAACCCATGAAATAATGAAGTTGTTGGCAGAGGCCAATAGGTTCCTAGTGATCCTATGATGACTATGAAATCAGATAGGGAGTCCATAAGTATCAAATAGGTTACTAGTCAGCCCACGAAAACTAATAGGTTAGTAGCGACCTTAGAAACTACAGCTAAGACAGATAGTCAAAATGAATGGGGATAGGAAATCCAGAATTGTTTTACTTGTTTGCATATCATCATAATATTTTTGAATTGACTTTGAGTAGTTTAAGACTTGAGGTTTTCAAGTACCTCTTTAGACGAATAAGCTTTCGGAGATGTGCATGAGGCATGGTTGCTATTTAGAGTTCTTTTGTAATTTAATTCCGTTGTGTTTTGTTGTAAAGGCAAAGATGTTTAATTGCCTAGTTATATTCTCTAATCATCCAACGGGCATCTTCATATGTCGCTCTCGGCATATGTTGTAATAGTTATATTTTCTTTGAACGTGGTTCTCATATTAGGATTATGTAATGAATTTGAAATGGAATGAGAAAGCTGTTTGTTGGTTTTGAAAATTTTCCACATCCATGTGTTTATGTTATATCAATGTATATAACATTTTAATATTTAGTCGTCGAGGATTAATAGCTATGGATGACTGTAGCACCTGTAGCAGTTAGTTTTGGGCCTCCAAGTGGGGGATGTTACAAGTTGGTATCGGAGCATAGGTTTATGAAATTTAAAAGAAATTTAAGCCTAAAAGATTTTCAAACATAATCCAATGAATCAGAAAATAAGATTGAGGTTTAGGTTAACGCTATAGTAACATACTTGTATATATATATGTATGCATGTATGTGTATACATACATACACACACATATAAATGTGTACTTCCCAATCTCTTAGATCGCTCTTCTGTATCTTACTAAGGCTTGTTCGTAGATTTACGAGAAAGAAGATATGGAGGCAGGAAACGGAAGAGGAAATCTCGATCGATGAAGCACCACGACTAAGGAAAATGTTCGACCCACTAGGAGCAACCCAGGTTGACAGACTAATGCTAACTAAAATGAAGATGCCAATATGGGTGCTGGAAATCCACTAGTGGATATGGTGGCGATGTATCAATTTATCATCAATATGACGCAAGCAGGAGCTGCTACTGGTGTTGTAGGTAGGGCTATTATGGTAATGGTAAATTTACCATTACCATACCATTACCAGTCAATCAGTTACTATTTTAATGTAAGGTTGGTGTACCAACATAATCGGTACGATAATGGTAAATTTACCCTTTTTTTGGTAAAACATCGGTAATATTTTTACAAAACCAGCAGTAACGGTAATTTATTAGTCCATTCATAATACATTGATATTCATGTAAGATGTTGTATTACAGGCATTTAGAAGCAAGAAAGCAATTCAATTTATTTCAGTAATTAAACTGAAATGATGATAAATACACTTCTTTTCTACGTCGTTTATTAAGTGACCCAATGAGATATATAGTGAAGAACATTTAGTGTAAACATATATCAACGTATTATTTTCTAGACAAACGATAATTTACCATTACCAGTGTAGCGGTTTTCAGTTTATCGATATACAATTCATTGGTATACCAATCAATCGGTAACGGTAAGCAATTTTTGTTTACCAGTAAAAAAGGTACGGTAATGGTATTTATGGAATGGTAACGGTAACCATTACCATAACAACCCTAGGTGTAGGGAATGTTAGAGGAGCTAATCCTGTGGCTCTAGTTAGTAATATTTATACTAAGCTGAGCAGAGACTACACCAGTATTGGTGGGAAGCCATTTATGGGAGCAAAGGATGCTATAGAAATGGAGAATTGGTCATTTCATTGCGAGAGAATACTTGCAGATTTGGATTTGGATGATGAGCAGAAGAGGAGTCTGGCCTCTTGGCAGTTGCAAGGGGCAGTACTTCACTGGTGACTATTGTTACTACCGGAGTTCCAGAGGAGGAGTAGACTTAGGCAAATTTTAGTAGGAGATTTGAATAGAGGTTTTTATTTAAGGTTGCTAAGTTAGAATTGATGAGAAAGTTTATGTATTTAGTGCAGGGAAAGATGTTAGTAATTGAGTATGCTACTACGTTTGATAAGATGTCCCGATATGGGTATGCTACTATAGACAACGTCATCAGAAGGAATGAGAGGTTCATTAGGGGATTAAGGCCTAAGATTGTCAGGGCGATACTGACACATATCTGTGATTCTTATAATATAGTTGTGGAGATGGTAATCCACAATGAAGAGATGCTTGCTATTTAAGCTAGAGAGAAGCCAATTGAAACCCAGGGTTCTCAGGAAAAGAAGAGAAAGTTCTTTACGAAGAAGGGAGCCCAAAAGGAGGAGGCTGCCAAGAAGGAAAAGGCTGATTTATTTGCTTCAAGTGGCAAGAAAGGTCATTATGCTCATGAGTTTCGGTCAGGCATGGGGAAGAAGGTGGCATAAAAGAAGAATGTGAAGTGCTTTAACTGTGACCAAGTTAGGCGTTATAAGAATCAGTGTCTAAAACCAGTTAGGGTGGACAAGGGAAAGGTGTTTGCTATTGGACCACCATCTACTAGGCCAACTGCAGCTGAAAAAGGGAAGACTATGCGGGAAGGTACACTTTTGATTCAAAGTATACCAATAAGGATACAATCTGATACCAGTGCATCACGTTCATTTATACCTTAGAATTTGGTTGATACGTTATGCTTAGAACCCACATACCTTGTTACATCCTTAAAAGTTGCGAATCCAATAGAAGGACATACAACTCTAGGGATGAGATATGAACAGTTAGAACTACAATTATTAAGTCATAAGTTTGCATGTAGTCTATATGTTTTCGATTTTATAGATTTCGGAATCATTTTGGGTATGGATTGGTTGAGTACGTATGAGGCTAGCATAGTTTGCCAGGATGGGGAGATATCACTAAGACACCCTGATAGTCATAACCAAATCATATTCTCAATGGAGAATTCTAACTGGAGTCGTTATGCTTTGTTAAGTACCTTGGAAGTGGGAGAAGAGTTAAGTCAGGTTCGAGTAGCAAGAGAGTTTGCAGATGTCTTTGAGCCGGTTACGCGCTTACCACCGAAATGAGCTGTTGAATTTCCAATAGATCTTGTTTCAAGAGCTGAACTTATAAGTAGACCATCTAGAAGAATGACACCGACCGAGATGATGGAATTGAAGGTGTAGCTAGTGGATCTAGGAGGAAGTAATTTTATTAGACCAAGCAGTTCGCCTTAGGGAGCAGCCTTGGTGTTTGTGAAGAAACTAGATGGGCCGTTGAGGATGTGTATCGATTATCGTAAGTTGAATGAGAGGACGATTGAGAATAAGTATCCTTTGCCGAGAATAGATGAACTATTTGATTAGTTGTATGGAGCCAGAGTGTTTTCCCAGTTGGATTTGGCAGCAGGTTCCATCTGCTAAGAGTGGTAGAGGGCAGTATTTCATTGATAGCATTTCGGACTAGGTATGGTTCGTATGAGTGGTTCGTAATGCCATTCGGGTTAACGAATGCACCTGCTTTCTTTGTGGATTTGACGAACCGAGTTTTTCATGAGTACTTGGATAGGTTTGTGTTGGTGTTTATTGATGACATTTAGTATACTCCAAGGATGAAAGAGAGCATGAGGATCATCTTAGAGTAGTGCTTGAGATGGTGAGGCAACATTAGCGAAAGACGAAGCTTTCCAAGTGTCTTTTTTGAAAGACGGAAGTTAAATTCCTAGGTTACATGGTTTCAATAAAGGGGTTGTCAATCGATCCAGATAAGATCGAAGCTCTTAATAATTGGAAGAGACCAAAGACGGTGACTGAGATTAGGGGTTTTCTTGGACTTGTTGTATATTAACTAAGATTCATCAAGGATTTCTCGTGGATAGTGGCACCTTTGACTAAGTTAACTGGGAAGGATGTGAAGTATGTTTGGTATGACAAATGCGAGGAAGCATTCCTTAAGTTAAGCATTTTTTGGCCAACGCCCCGGTGTTTGTAGTTACGAACGAAAACCAATGGTTGGTGGTGTATACTGATGCATGCGCAACTTAATTGGGAGACATGTTGATGCAGACAGGTAAAGTAATTGCCTAATCTTCATGAAAACTTAGACCACATGAAGTGAGATATCCTACTCATGATTTGGAGTTGACTACGGTGATCTTTGCACTGAAGATTTTGAGACATTATCTCTTAGTGTAGAGATTTGTGCTATACACAGATCATAAGTCATTAAGATATTTATTCTCTTAGAAGGAGTTGAATATGAGACAACAGAGGTGGTTAGAGTTTTTGGCTGCTTATGATTTTGGTATGGAGTATACACTTGGGAAAGGTAATAAGTTAGTAGATGCTCTTAACAGAAGGCATCCGAATGTGGTGTTATCTATGTTGGTTGAGTGGAAAGAATTAGAATCTTTGACTACTTGTAGTGTGCAGTTAAAATCGACTGCTAGTTCTAGTCAAAGTACCACCGTGTTGTCCTGTTTGGAAGTTCGACCAGTATCAATGGAGGAGATTACTTCTAAGAAAAAGGAGGATACTTTACTAGCCGAGAAGATTAAAGGCTTGAGGTTGGAACCTAGATCAATGATCAGAAAGATTTTAGTCTTGACTTGAGGGGATGTTTAAGAAAGAAGGGACAGTTGTGTGTTGAGAACTTAAGTAAATAATTTCCTGGGGAATGTCATCAATCCAAATTTACGATTCATCCTGGAGAGACCAAGATGCATCAAGGTATAAAGAGGAGCTTCTATTGGGAAGGTATGAAGAGGAATGTTGGCTTGTGGGTTAAGTAGTTTGCAAACTATCATCAAGTAAAAGCCGAACATCAGAAGCGAAGTGGATTGCTTCAACCTTTTAGAGATTCCAATTTGGAAATGGGATTTGGTATCCATGGTTTTTATAGATGGGTTGCAAAGGTCAAATAAAGGAAATGAAGTTATAAGGGTCATAGTGGACAGGTTGACCAAGGGTGCCCATTTCATTCAAGTTAAGTCAACTAGGACGACACATGTTTTAGCTAAGTTGTTCATGAAGAACATAGTTAGAACACATGGGATTCCTAGTAGTATAGTCAGTGACAGAGATGCTTTGTTTACTAGCAAATTCTCGAAGTGTCTGCAGGATGTATTAGATAGCTAGCTTAAGATGAGTACAGCATATCACCCTCCGACGGATAAGCAGACAAAGAGGGTCAATAAGGTACTTGAGGATTTACTAAGAGAATCTGTATTGGACTTTGATGGATCTTAGGAAGATCACCTACATTTGATTGAGTCTTCCTATAATAATAGTTATCAAACTAGTATATGAAGGGTGCCTTTTGAAGCTTTATGTGGAAAACCATGCAAATCACCATTATTTTGGTTGGAGACTGGAGAAAGATCGGTCTTAGGTCCAGATATGGTTAGAGAGGCGACAGGGAAGATTGTGTTGGTCCGAGAAAGGATGAAGGAAGCTTAGTCTAGACATAAGAGTTACGTAGGTAGGAGGCATAAAGACCTAAAGTTCTCAGTTGGAGATAAGGTTTCATTAAAGTATCACCAATGAATGGTGTGGTATGATTTGGAAAGTTAGAGAAGTTGGCACTAAGATATGTTGGTCTATTCCAGATTATAGAAAGGACTGAAAAGCTCACATACACGATAAAGTTTCCAGGAATTACGGCAGGTGTCCATAATATATTTCATGTGTCTCATATTCGCAAGTATGTACATGATCCAGGGACTACTATTCCTCCAACAAGGTTGGAGGATCTGTTAGTAGAGCCAAATTTGACTTTTGTTAGACTACTAGTTCGGGTAGTAGCGAGAGACGGGAAAAGGCCATGGAACAAGACAGTCAAGTTGGTGAAAGTTCAATGGAGCGATAACGAGAAAAACTATACTTGGGAGACAGAAGACAGGATTAGAGATACTTATCCAGATCTACTTTAAGGTTATGTCTATATTAGCTTTATATAGATAGTTGCTAGTTAGGTAGGCAAGTATGGTTGTTAGGAGTTGTTACACATGATTGCTATGTGTAGTATTTAATCCTTACTGAATTTCAATGACGAAATTCTTTAAGGAGAGGAGCCTGTTACACTCCTAATTTTGATAATATTATTCAAGAGATTTAGTTAGATAAATTAAATAGAATAATGTAAATCTTAAAGTGATAATGGGATTGAGATTTGAATAAATACTTTGAGGTCGAGCTTAATTACGTAAATGGGCAATAAAAGGCTATACACGTTAATTAATCAACACAAGGGTATTAGGATAATTGCCGCCTCATATTTTTATTGCCCTTATATTCTCGTTCCTATACCATTCACATTTATTTTACAAAACGCAAACAAACATAAGAAAAGAAAGAGTATATCCAACCATTGCTGGTAGAAAAATGACAAGAAAAATTCAAGTAAAGCTAAGGATTTTAGCAGGGGGAATTAATCTCAATCAAATCTCGAAGTCCTTATCAAAATAAAGGTGAATTATAATCTAGATCATCTCTATTTTATTTTGTAATCATTTTTTTGGGGTTTAAAATTAAATACATTATTATGATGATTTTTGATTGATGATATACTTGGATTTGGACATTTTGGGTTCAAACAAAATAATTTGGTAATTATTTTATGCGGTTTTAAGGGTAAAACCGATTATAATGATTTATGTATGCCATGAGAACATTTTATGTTACGTAAACATGATTTTGGAGATAGATTTTAATTTTTATAATTTTTCAAGTTTTGGAAGATTTAATATGAATTTTCAAAGGAAAATATGTAAAATTGGGTTTAGAAATTAATTTCGATTAGTTCATGAAGAATTTGGGTCTGGAATTTTTATATAATTGATAACATATTGAAAGTGAATTTTAGTAATTTTTGGGGATTTTTTCTAAGTAATTTACTATGGAAATAAAACTATTTTTGATGAAGGACTTAATTATTTTGTTGGTTTGGCTTAATGGAAGAGCTTATTTGTTAAGTTAATCCATGTTTACATCTGAAATTGTGTGACAGTTATTTTTGTAAAGAATATGAAAAGTTATGGCAACCAATCAGATGTTTACAAATAGGTAGATTAGTTATAAAGTGTTTTCTTTAATTGACTTTCAATCAATTTTTATCCAATAAAGTGGGTTCCGTCTCTTTCAGAAGCACCTTTCGACCAATTACTTACACTTCAACCGAGTCAAAACCTACCAAAGCTGAAACAAATGCACAAGGTATTACAATGATGGTACATAGTGGATTGGAGAAAGGCGGAAGACATGGTATCAAAACCATTACTTTCGATGGGGCTAAAACCTTTGTTTCGCTTTCTAAAGATAAGCGCGTGCCTTGTTTTCAAAAGAATGCTTTGGACGAAGTCGAAACATTTTCTTTCGGATCTGTTGCCACCTCTTTGTTTAAGTAGAGCTTTCAACTGAGTTCCCTGTTTATAAATCAAATGTTTTCGAAAAAGGTGGTTTCGACCTAGTCGAGACCTTGCTGCCAATCTTATGGCTTTCGAATATATTGAAGTCATCAATACATTCAAAAGGTGGTGTTTTTTTTACACTTGCTCTAAGCCACTTCGTAAAGGCTTCCAAAAGGGTTCAAGTGTTTCGAAGGCAATAGCTTCAAAAGGGATTTTGATGCTATCCTTCAATGTTTTACATAATGTTTTAAAGCTTTCAAAAGGATGGTTCTGAAGCCATCAAGTTTTCCCCCAGTCATTTTTTGTTAAAGGTAAACGGTTTCAAAAGGGGTACTTTCATTATTATTCACTTAGACCCAATAAGTTATGTTTTAAATAAACCCAATGGTAAGCGGACTTTCATATGGTTTCGAAGCTATGCTTCTATAATTGAATGGTTTCACTTTAATACATTCGAAAGGTTTCTAAAGAATTTAAAGTGTTTCGAAAGGCTGGTGCCTAGAATATTCAAAAAAGAAGATTTTAATGCTTTCGAAAGGAAGTTTTCCAATGTTTACGAAAGTAATGATTACAGGTTTCGAAAGCCTTAGCTTTCAAAATAAATAAGACAATCTCATTTTAAAGGAAAACCATGGCATAATAAAAGTGTTTTGAAATGATTTTAAGTATGAAGTTTTTGAAGAAGTTTTCCATGATTAATAGGTTAAAGGGATTAACAAGGTTTTATATAAAACGATTTCAACGATATTAAACCATCGGTGTCGATATTATCATGTTATTATGTTTTCTTCTTTATACACACACACACACGCGCGCGCGCGCGTGCACACACAATAACATTATAATGGACCCATAACCGTATTTTGGGGAATAGCGGAATAACCAGTTTGGTTGATCCAACAGTGAATATAAATTAAGTTAATCCCTGAATGAGTAGAATTGCATCCAGGAGGTCATATAGACCAGAATGTAGGGTGCAATAATATTGACTAAAGAAGTTGTCAGGTAGAGAGGTTCATAGTAAACCCATGAAAAATATGTTTAGAAAAAAGTTATTGGCAAGGGCCAATAGGTCCTGAGTAAACCCACGAAAACTATGATTAGATTGAGTTATTGGCAAGGCTAGTAGTTTTGTAATGAACCCATGAAAACTATATCCGGATTTAGTTATTGATAGATGTCAATAGATTCCTAGTCAACCCTTGAAAACTAAGATAAGAGGAAGGTATTGGAGATACCAATTGGTTCAGGGAGAACCTATGAAACAACGAAGTTATTAATAGAGGCCAATAGGTTTCTAGTGATCCCACGAAATCTATGAAATTGGACAGTGAGTTTACAAGTATTAAATAGGCATTAGTCAGCCTATGAAAAATAATAGGTTAATATTGACCCTGACGGTCAGAATGAATAGGAATGGGAAATCCAGAATTGATTTACTTGTTTGCATATCATCATAATATCTTTGAATTGCTATTTTTTAACCATTGTGGATGCATGAGCATAGTATATGTTTTATCAAGTTTGAATATGATACTAGTGAGAGGAAAAATCATTCTGCAAAGCGGCATGGTCCCACTAAATATCTAAATGGTTTGAGATGGTAGATTATTATTCATACTAGGCTTTATGTTTGACTCGAAGTTTATGTTTTCCTCTTACACTCTCGGATGCTCAATTGACTTTGAGTATTTTGAGAGTTGAGGTTTTCAAGTACCTCTTTAGACAGATGAGCTATCGGATATGTGCACGATACATGATAGCTATTTAGAGTTCTTTTCTATTTTGATTCCATTGTGTTGATTGTAAAGGCAAAGATGTTTAATTGCCTAGTTATATACTCTTACCATCCAATGGGGCATCTTCATATGCCGCTCTTGGTGTATGTTGCAATAATTATACTTTCTCTGAACATGGTTTTCATATTGGATTATGTAATGAATTTGAAATGCTTTGAATGGAATGAGAAAGTTTTTTGTTGACTTTGAAAATTTTCGATAACAATGTGTTTATGTTATACAAATGTAACTAATAATACCGTATTTGGTCGATAGGGATTAATAACTATGAATGATTACGACATTCGTAGCCATTATTTTTAGGCCTCCAAGTGGGGTATGCTACAATTGGATGGTTACATATACTAAAAATGATATTGTACAAAGGTTACTCCTTACATGGAGTGATCAGAGTTATACAAAAGTAGCACACCTAACATATTTGCAGTTATACATTTTGACTTTACATTTTTCAGATCCAAGTATAGAAATATAATCATACAGTGGAAGTAAATAATTAGCTAACTAAGGGGCCTCCAGCTCGATCACGTTAACGAGCTCCAAGGAGAAACCTACTACTCTCGGACTACTCAAATATAATTGAGAATCTGAGTGTTTAGGGAAAATAAACAACTCAGGTCAGACAATAGGTCAGGTATGAGTAAATCTCTGAAACAAAAAGGAGCGTACTTATAATAATATGTGGGACCACGCCGCTAATGCGGAATGGGTTTTCTCCCATATAAACAACAATCAAACATAAGGATGGAAAAGAATAATAGGAACAAATCCAAACATAGATGATGCGTTGAAATAGCAGAAAGATCCAGACTTGGAAGAATGGAAATAGTCTGTACAAAATCCAAACAGGATAGAATGGATAAAACAAGATAACATGCCAAACTTGATAGAATAGACAAAACCTATAATTAAACATTACGAAGAGTAGTTGATGATTCCTATTGCAATAATAGAAAAACAAATTGAAGGTTCAAATAAAATAAGGAAATGAAATTTTCCAACAAATGACTAGGAGGGTGCACCCCCTTGAAGTATACCTCTAGTAATATGATTTTGAGAAGCTCATTTACTATGTGATACTTCTCAAAAACCTCCAAGCTGGACCCCGCCAAACTTTACCGAGTATTCGAATACTTCACATCTAATTGCGCTACCGAATCCACTCTAGATGAGATGTTAAAGTATCCTAATCGGAGCAACCCCACATAGCTTAGACCTCTCTAGCGCTTTGGTTTTAGTCATTTCTGACAAAGGATATCAAGCTCAACAGAGCAACACATCGTCTTATAATGATGATAATAAAGAAGCTGAAGTAACCGACAAATGGGAAACCAATTATCGAGGATATAAAATGATCGTATATCAAAATTAAGTCTTATATACTTACCACCACTCATCAAATTCATACTTGTGCTATTTCTTGGTTAACAATAATACCAGACAAGTCTAGGTAGTGTTTCATCAAAGTCATTTCACTCAATTATTGTTATCGTTTGAAATAGCAACAAGCCTACTTATTCGATATTTAGTGGTAATTATACAAATAAATAGTTTCCATACAAGTGAATCGCTTTACAAAATTAATTAATTTCCATTAACGATTCAATTGTTTTATTTTAAAAACCCGAATTCGTACTTGGCTTCACACTACAAGTATTAGCTTAAAACACTTTGTCAAAAGGGTTTACTAACTTTGAAACATCGTTGTAAAAATGATTTAACAACTTAAAACAACCTTATTATATTGATTAACTAACTTTAAAACTTTATCAACTAAGTTAACTAATTAACTTTAATAACCTTCAATAAACAGGGTAAATCACCTTTTAAATATCGTTAAATTAATTAATAATATTTAAATATAATTAATTTAATTAATAATTAATTGAATATCATTATTTAAAAGTGGTTAATTAATTTTTACTTTATTTAAGGAAAGTTTTATTTAAGGTTAAACGGATTTATTAACTTTTAAAAGCCATTAATTAAAAAGATTAATTAATTTGAAAACATCATTAGTAAATATATTATTTGAATTTAATCCACCATTATTAAAAGATTAATTAACCTAAATATCATTAGATAAAATGATTAATTAATTTCAAAACATCATTAACCAAGCGATTAGTTAATTTTAAACACATCGGTAATAAGTTAATTAGTTAAATTTAACCCTTATTAATTAATTAAATTAAATTAACATTATTAAAATAATTAATTATTTTTGAACACTTCATTAATCAAAACTTGCTTAACTTGTAAAATAATTTCAAGCACGATTATGAAACCAAACAGTTTCGGTAAAGGTGATTTTCTTAAAGTGCCGATATAGCGACTATTGCTATACGGACAATTCGGAAAACAAGTTTATGTCATTACCAATTCAACCAAACATTACACAACAAGGATATGAGTGTATATAAATGGAAATTTAATATGTTACAACATGTAGTAAGTGTGTACTAACAAATATGTTAACTTTAACCACTCACTTATTCATACAGTTTACCACATGCTTACTAACTTTTTGGCTACTAATTAACTACCCAAAACATCAACTTCCTGCATAATAAAAAGCCAATAACCAACAACATTCAATTACACATCCAACAAGAAATTAGTAATAACAATAGGGAACACATAAGAGTTTAAAAGATTTGTTTTGAAAGGTGGGATTTACTCACCGAAATCTCGACTAAACCTAAGCAAATCTTCATCAAACTCGAGTATAGCCTAACATCTCCCTCTAGCTTTGGAATAAGTCAAGTTTATGGGCCTAAGAGGACAAAATGGGCTCGACCCTAACACATATTAGGCTCATCTAAGGTTGTGGTAGGAACGTAGGTGCTTGTTTTGTTGAAGAAAATTTATTTCAGTTGATGTAGGGAGTTTAGAAGTGAAGAAACAATGGGTTTTGAACTTTAAGATTTAAGAATGGCTATAGATGGATAAATGAATGTGAATACGAAGAAATGGAATGGATCTTAGGGAACAAAAATGTGAAAGTGAGAAAGGAGTGTGTGTGGTGGTGGTATTTACAGGCATATAGAATAGTAGATTACTAAAATGACCTTGGCATTAAAATATAATATAGTTTTCATGAAACTAAGGAAGCTACATACCTCCCCCTCATCCTGTTAGGTCACATTCTCAGCATGTACAACCCCCACCATGCTTGTAAGTACTTTTCCTAGGGATCTAATGATGACAGTGTACTTAGGCTCAAATTTTTAGGTTATAAAATACGTACATGTACATAGAAGGTCAAATCATGAACATAAGTGTATATAAATATATTTTCTATGTTATTATGAATGTATACATGTATGTATGTGTATATTTCTAAACCTAGTCGAAATAACTGTGTGCATGTTGTAACAAATGTGCATGACATTTTCTGACAACATTTCGATGCCGAAAAGTCATAAATTCAAAAACGATTTTTGGTCACAATTTTTTATTTTATTTGAACTAACTATTTTAGTAAGCAAAATTTGAAAAATGATTTTAACATATTAATTATTATCTAAAAGGTGTTTGATCGGTTATAATAAAATCCATTATTTAAATATTTAAAATGATTCAAATATTCAAATACTAAGTGATTAATTAACGGATCCTTACAAAAGTGGCACTAACATTGGGGAGGGGCAGGTCATCATTAGCCAATCTCATATGGGAACGTCTTTGACATGCAAAGGTGTCTTCGATGTGCTTCAGCTTTAACTTTTTTATTATCATACCTCCGACGGTATTAACTTCTTCAAGCATAGCATTATTCTCTCTGGTGTTGACTCCAACATCGATAGATGAAGTTATCCACACTACCCTTCCAACGCTATCCTTTAAAGATGACGAGAGGATAACCTCGAAGTCCTGTGAGTAGGTATCAACGACTTCATGGGCATCAACGATGTACTTCATTGATACCGCTTTTCACAATATCTTCGAGGAGTTTGTATGAGGATGATCTGTGGTGTGTCCACTGTCGAAGATCAGGGTGGCATTATCCTTCTTTGACATCTCCATAGGCTAACACCGTCGAAGTGCTCATTAAGTCTGATGACGATTCAAGCGAAGTAAGACTCCTTTCAATACAAGCATTACTAGTAAATCTTTGCCATGCAGAGTGGTTGTTCTGATGCTTATCAATGGTTTTTGAAGTAAATTACGATTGATTCCTTTGCCTGCTTTATCTTCTGTGACTTCATGCATTATTTTTTATTGTCGAAGTGCATATCCTACCTCTTCGACTGTAACCTACAATATCTCTCCGATGCTAATTTCTAATGCAAAGTCATGGAACACCGAACCTCTTCGATTTGAATTATTGTCGTAACATTTGCCCTCCTTAGCTAGAAGAATCCTTGACTTTTCAATTCAAGAGCATCGAAGTCATATTTTTCGCCTATTGGCCTTCCCTTTGTCGATCTGGCTATCTCTTTAAAACAAATCAATGTTGTCCAGTCATTTTCTTTTCTTCTATAAATAGCCGATCTTCTCCTCCTTTCCTCTTTCGCTTGTAATCCAAAAGCTCAAGCGAAAGTCAAGTTTTCTAAATGGACTGCAAAGTTCTAGCTCTTTGTTTCGATTTTTAAAACTAAGGTATGATTTCCTGTTAGCTTATTCACAAACACGATTCTTGTGTTGAAATCATAATTAGGATTTTTAGCTTAAACTTCATTATCTTTGAATCCATTGTTGAAATCAATCATTTGGTTTCACCAATTCAAGTTTTATTGTTAACTATGATTATTCGTCTTTGGATTAGTTTCTTAATGACGTTGATTTGGGGTTTAGGGGTTTGGCACTAGACCCATACCCATTACCACTATGAATGACTTTAACATTATCGTTTCCTATACCATTAGTAGATTAAAAGTGGGTTGTCCGATTCAATAATGGTTAATCCACTAGTGTTTTTCTTCCAATCAATGTTAATTTAGCGCGTAGCAGGCCATTTAATTGATAAAATGACTTTGATTCTATCCTTTCTTATTGACTTTGACCCTTATCGCGTGGTTATGACTCTCAAAGTTTATATGATCTATTTCCACTATATATTTTATTTTACTAAAGTGTTCAGTATTGCAAGAATAAGTCGAATGTGGCAGTAATAAGATTAGTGTTTAATAAAATCCATATGTCTCTAACAGCGTTAAATCTCCATTTTCGATAAGGTGTGACGAACCCCAACTATTATGACAGTTAATACTTATAAAGGTTTAGTGTTTAATTAAAGTCATTTCATACCTCTCTAACTAAGTCGAAGAGTGGCTACCCTTAGTTGGGAATTCTTATTGGGCATCGATAATGTTTATTTAGTCAAATATGCTGGTAACATGCTCGAAGTCATATAATATCAAAGTCATCTATCTTCGATGCTCGCACGAATATATGTTGATAATGTTAACCTTATTGTTTCCTTTTTCTTTTCACAGTCAATTTAAACATTGCAAATGGGGGCTTTATATGACTTCGACGCTCTAGTTATAAAATTGTTTTTAGCTAGCTATTAGGTTTTTTGTGTCATTTTTGTTTGCATGTTTGCAGGTGTTAGTGGCCTTACTACTCTAGCATTAACTACGAACATGGGACTTATTGGCATTTAATCGTTTAAGTTCCATGACATTATTAATGAAACTTATTAAAACTATATATTTACTTTCCTTTGATTTATATATTTCCCCTTTTCATGAAGCACTCTTAGTAGCATTGAAACTTATTTTCTTAAATACATTTATCATAGAGCACTTGAAAGTTACCACCCAATGATTACTGTAAGCACTTTCATTTTTCGAGATAATGGGTCAGATAGGCAATAAATTTTTTACTTTACCTACTTTACATACTTTAGATAATATGGTTATCCAAAACAAGAAATAATATCACCTGGCAGGATAATAAAGAATAAACAATCCACCAAGAAATCTGTCCAAATAATTTATGTGAAGCCTAAACCTTCACCCTCAACTATCAAAAAGTAAGGATTTGTCACCAATCCATCGTATATTACTTCTCAAGCCAATGTGAACTCTATTCTCGACCAGTTCAGAATTATTGGGCTCGAGGATATACCTGCTGGTCCTTCGGATGACATTTATAATCCTCGAGAGATATTTTGTTTCCACCCCTATTCATATTAGACACACTGGTTATCTTCCCTTATCGGCTTCCTCTTAAGATACCTGGAGTACTTGGACATAACATCGATCCAACTTTTGCCTAATGCTTACACATATTTGACTTTCTTGGAGGTCTTTGCTCGAGAATCTAGACTCCCATCACTTAGTCTTGACATTCTTTATTATCTAGCCGGTCATGCTAAAGTGAATAATCAACCAGTCAACTAACTATATCTAGTTCATTTTCACCTAAAGAGCTTATTCTTTGAATTTGTAAATAAAGCAAGAGTTTGGGAGACTCAATTTTTTTCATCAGACGCTTATCTCAATAAGAGGAAAATTTTCTGCTACTAGCAAGCCTATTGTCCTTGACTATCATTATTTATTTACTATTATTTACTAACAGTTTTACTTTCTCAAATCCTGCCCTTAAAATTCTAAGCTCTAAAGATCAAAAAACTGTAACTCCTAACTCTTTAGTTGAGAATCAGAGAAATAGGCTTACACTCTTAACTCTCCTAATGCTCCATCATCGTTCTATTATCTTAAGTCATCACAAGATCTTCGGAGAGCCATCCACAGTTAAACACAACTCTCAAGGAGTTAGCTCGTTAGTGTTGGGTGATTTCAGAGTTTTCACGATTAATTCCTCGATGCAACCTGATACTGATGGAAAGTGTTAATATAGTTAAAAAGGAAATTATCAATGTTATCAGTTTACTAACTTCCATTCTTTGTTTTAGGCTCAACCTCTCTTGTTACAATTCCTAAGGATCAAGAATCAAAACTACTATGTCCAAAAAGAGGAAAAGAAAAGATGCATCCCAATTGTGCCTCAGCCAACCGAACTTGTATCCTTTAATAATTATATTGCCAAGGCTATCGAAGCATTTGAAAAAGAAAGGATAGATGCTGATGTTATTAACGATGCTCCTCCTACTCCTTAGGAAAAAAGACCTAAACTTACGGGTAAATTTACCCTTATCGTCATGGAGGAGATAGGGCAAGCGGTTACTTTAGATAAAGCTCCAGAATAGCTTAAAGAAATTCAAGCTGATGCATCCTAAGAAGTTCAGACTTCTGATCCCCTTCTTAATGTTTCTCATCTCTTTCTCCAACATCTATCGATCGCATATGTGCTGAGCTTGGTTTGGTTCCTTCTTCGATCGATCCTCTTCCCTCAAAGGCTCAACCTCAGAATTCTGTAATGAATTTTGAAGAATCGGATCGATTGGTTATTCAGTCTCCTTCCATTGCTTCTCTTGGATCACCTAAATCTCTATCCTACTTTTGCAATCACCTTTTCCTCATTCTTAAATAGATTATGTCAGTATGTTTCTTAATTTTGTTGATTAATTTCAACTTCATGAATTTCACCTTAAGTTAATCAAGTTATAAAATTTTAGGTTGGAAAACATATGTTCCATTTTCGAAATTCTTCTCGAGGGCCTACTAAATGAAGTGGTAGAGCTTAAGGTAAAGGTTGCTTTCCTTCAGATGGGCATGATCGATATTACTGCAAAAAGAGACGAAGAAATCACTAAAAAAGATAATTTGGCTTCCTCTCTTAAGGAGGAAAAGAAATCCGAGTTGTTATTTGAGGAAAAATTGAAAAACTTGGAGACTAATCTCGAGTCGTTCGATAAACCCAAGGTAGAATAGGAGTTTATGACCAAGGAAGCTGCTGCGCGATCAAGGCTAAACTCTAGCTGAGCGAAACAAATTTTTTTGCTTACATATCAATTGAACAGAAAACTAAACTTTTGAACTAGTCAAATAACATCATCAAAGATTCCAAGAAAAAGGTCTCCTCCATCCTCGACATTGCTTTTCCCAAAATCACCAAGAAGCGCTATGAAGATGTATTGTATGTTGCATACATCAACAATATCTACAAGTGTTCAGACTTGGTCTTCCCTCTCTTCCAGCTTTGAATGAAAGATGTAAAAGGAAGTCCAGTCTAAAGATGAAAAAGGACAGAAAGGTTTTTGAGGAAGAAATCCCTATCGAGAAAGAAATTGATGCCGAGAAGTGGTTAAAGTTTGATGATGCTCCTATTGAAGAAGTGCTGCGGCATGACGACGATGATAGTGATGTCAAAAATAATGATATAAAAGATGACGACGACGATGGTGGTGGTGATGAGGATGATGAAAATGATGATAATGGCGGTAGTGGAGGGAGTGAAATGGATCCACCTGGTCAACCGGATGATAAATATGCATCTGGTGGTAATAACCCAGATATATATGCACAAGATATAGCAGCCGCTGATGCTACTAATTTCTCAAAAGGGGATCTTCCCATTAAGGGTAGCGCTTCTCAAAGTCAGAAGCCTACTGATGAAAATATTCTCATTACCTTCTATCCCACTTTCTTAGGTGTAGGTCTTTGTTCAAAGTCTTGGGCGATCATGTAACTTCTTGTTAATGCATTATTTTCTTTAGCTAAGGAGAAAATCGAAATAATGTTATGATGTTATGCTCGAGAAGAAACAAACAGACATAAATCGGTTAGACAAGAGTTGGATAAACAAATAAAGGAATATAATACATTGTCCGAAAAATATTGAAAACTTGTTGAGGACGCATCAAAATTGAGATTTTTCAAAGAAAGAGAAGTTGCTACTCGGATGAAGAGGCGCACAAACATCCGGAAAAGATTTTAGGGGAGAATGTTGAGCTGATGACCCTTTTTTGGATGTTAATCGATGACAGAGACGACTTGGTGAAATTCTTGTATAAATTTTATTGTAAGGGTTTGTTTGTCACATACTTAGGTAATAACGGTAGAGGTTTGCTCAGATGCCTTCATCGTAGATATTTGGATGAACATAAGAAAGATCCTCATTTCATGGCATGTTGGAACCTTCCCTGAGTCACTCCCATTTCTTTTTCCTTGCACTCTCTTCCCTGCGAGAAACTTAAAAATAATAGGAAGAGATTCATTTTTGTAATGTATAAGAAATCTAGTTTGTATGAATCAGAATGACTTGTATAATTTTTGTATACTATTGAGTTTTAATTATGAGCGTTATTGTTTTAGTTTCTCCATTCTTAGCTTAATTTCAACATATTCACAAAATAAAGGTCTTCCGCGCAGCCTAGTTCCTAAGGATCTCTAAAGTAAATTTGTCAAATTGAAGAAAGGCTTTTCAAAGAAATCCTAGATTCATAAAACATCACAATTGGCGAGACGTAATTTCCTTAGAGATTTGCAAGAAGTTTCCATGCGTTACTCTCATTTCCATTTTGACTTCTTATGCGCTGAAGGTGATAAACTGCTTGACAAAATTCGTTCTTATCATTCCTAATTAATGCGTAGCTATGATAATCCTCCAGTCAAAGAATGGAATTATCATTGTTTTCCTAAAATTTATACTCCGGTTAGGATCAAGGCTTCTTTTGATTCTACACTTACTTTGTCTACTAGGTCGTTTGAAAAGGCTAAGGCCATGGTTTCAAAACTTTAAACATTATTGAAATGAAATTGCAATGTAATCTTGACTCCTGTTATTATTTGTAAACTTCATTTTTTATTAACAGAAGAGTTTGTCCTTTATGTATTGATTTTTGTTTTCATTATTTTTAATAGGATGCCCAATCAGAACGTAAATCTGATTCCTTAGACAACTCACAAAGTTAAAAATCATGCATATATGGAGGAGAAACGATCATCTCGAGTTGACTCGGCTTTACAATTCCAAAATAACCTTGAGGAATGAGGTGGCATAGGAACTATTTCCTATTAAAATTAGCTTTTAGTGCTTATAAAGAAATGACCTCTCTCATGGAGGTATAACTTAAAGAAACAAAGAACGAGCTTCAGTTGCCGAAAAAGAGAAAGGACACATCTTATGGATCTAAATTTTCCGTCGAATTTGGCATTGAGATAGCTAAGCTTCATTATAAAATATGTAATCTTGAATTAAAGCTAACAAAAAGCCATGTATTATGCCAATCTTCAGAGCTTATTATAAGTGGGGATGATTCTAGCCTTCCCACTCCTACTGCGAGATGAAGAATAAGATACACATCCTCGACTAATTATGAGTTTTCTACTTTACTATACCCTCCTCCAGGTTCTCTAAGTGGAGTAATGAAGTCAAATTTGAAATAATGCAGTATTTCAACAAGAAGTGGGAGGAAAAGAAATCCCAACACATTAATGAATATGAAGTTAATGTTCAAAAGTCGAACGCAAGAAGTATGAAACGAAGAAATCAAAAGGGTAACAAATATGATTCGAGCTTTGCGAGAAGCTAATAAGACTCTTCGTCATACCCTAAAAGCACTGATCAACTCAATTGATAATGCAAACACCAGTCATAAAAGTGAAACGAAACTTATGGAACTCGTGGACATTTCAATTCGTCACATCGCTGATCCCTTAGTTGTCAAGGACTTGGATCAATCAGTATCGAGTCTTGGGTTACAATAGGAGCTGAACTTATTTAGATTTTCTTTCTTTTATATATCTTTTGTGCCTGCAACTTGTGTAAATAGTGTATAAAATTGTAAATAATTTGTAATTAAATGAATATTACCTTGGATATGTAATTAAGAACTGAATTTTGATTCTGACTTGAAATTTTATGATGCTTAGTATTTCACTTTTCCATACTTTGAGTTTTTTAGCTCACTTCCTGCTTGTTTGTAAAATTGAGATTGCTACTGATTGAACGTTTAATAACTCAATGCGGATGTTTACTAATGAAGATTCCCGTTTAAATAATTTTAGATCCGGTAACAATATAAATTATCAAAAATCCCCATCCGGTAATAGCGGAATAACAGAAATTTACATTTGGCGCTTGAATACTTGAAGATCTTTTCTTCTTGTGGGTTAGATAGATTTGAAGAGCTACTTGGCTCGGATTTCATTAGATCTTCCTCTTGAAAAATGATCAGTTGAGAGTACTACTTGGCTCAGAATTTGTTGGACTTGAAAGCAATACTTGGCTATGATTTCGATTGATCCGAAAACACTTCTTTGGCTCAAATTTTAATAGTTTTAAGAGCATCACTTGGCAATGGTTTCGAGTGACTCGAGAGCGCTTCTTTGCCTCAAAATTTGATAGGTTTGAGAGCACTACTTGGATCTGATTTGGATTGATTTGAGAGAACTGCTTTGGCTCAAATTTTGATAGGTATGAGAGAGACTACTTAGCTCTGATTTCGTTTGATTCAGGTGCACTATTTTAGCTTGGACCTCTTATCACCATCTTAGTTGATGGTTTAGGTCTATTGTCTGTTGCATTTGGTTAGCTATCTTATGAAGGACCATAGACTTACCCGACCGCCCTCTAGAATGTGCTTCAGGGAGGCCTTTGATAGCAAGCATTGAAGGACAGTTTGATGCTTTAGTGAGGCCTTTGATGATGTCACTAAAGGCTTACTCCATCTTCCCTTAAGGAGGCGCTCCAATCATGCCATGTAAGCTGGGTTGAAGGTTTGCAGAAATTTTAGACAGGCCCTTTTGGAGGGGACCAATTGATTACTCCAGCCTCCCTCTAGGAGGCGCCTTAACCAGTTCTTCGACGATGGGTGTAAGTGCTTATATTCCAGCTAGGCCACATAAGAGGGACCAAAGACTTAGTTGGTGCTATGGAAAGGCCATTTCAGATGGGACCCAAGGCTTGCTCCATCCTTCCCTAGGAGGTGCTTAATCTAGGAACGTGTTTGCTGGAGACAAAGGCTTTAGCTTCTTAGGTAGTGATTTAGGCTTTCCATTATATAAGGAGAATTCAACTACCCAACTATGTAAAATTACTTATTTGATGAACTTTTTTTACCATCGAACTTGTCTAATATCTTTTTACGTGTTTCATCTTTTTACAAATTCATTGAGCTTGCCTTGCCTTAGAAAATTGATGATCGTTCCTTCTAGGCTTTTGCAATGATTGATTTTATCCCCATTTCTAAGTTGATGATGAAAATACGAGCTTCCAAGATTTCTTTTGAACTTAGGCCTTCTCTTTTGCGAAGGCTAATAATCGTGCTTATCCTTAGTCAAGAAGTAGATGTTTTCCAAAGAAGTGTTAAAAGTGTAATCCCTTAGAAGTTGAGATTTGAATGCTAGCCTTCTAGACCGTTGATTTGTTCTTTTGCTACTTGGTATCTCATCCTCCATAGTAGACATTGTTTCAATGTCATTTGAACTTCACTATAGGCCAATGAATGATTCCACGACTCTATACCATTTCTGAACGAAAATATTGAAATCATTTGTTATCTCTTACTCGAATATAGTCCCCTTGGCTCGAGATTGAATAGCTCTCCTTACCCTTAGGAACAAATTATCTTTCCTTGGGGCATCTCTTCCCAGGGAAATTTTTTGCAAAGGGTCCACATGAATGGGATTTATGCTCCAATTATTGGTATCATAAGGGGCCGCCTGCTTCTTTGCATTTATGATTTGCAAGGCCTTCAGTCCCAATAATTACTCTTCATGAAATCGTGGATCATCAGTGATTTGATAAGTGGGCCTAATTATTCATGGCTAAGAAGTTCCCTTCTTAGATTTCTAAACAGGATTAAGCAACATTGTGTTAGGGATTGAGGTTGGTTATCTTCAAATTGTTATATGCTTGGATAAGAATGTTTCAATGAAGTGGAGGTTCAAGCCCTCCTCTTAGTGCCAAAATATTAGCAAATAAATTTGCTAACCCTGAAAGTGCTTGGAAATTGGGTTGCTAGAAAATACCTTTTTGAGGCTTGATGAAGTCCCTGAGTCAATAAGAACCTTCATCGTATTTCATGATGTTATGGTCATAGTTGAAGTCAAATGGGCAGTTAGAAGTAGTATATGCAAGTTTCAATCATGTTCAAAATCATTAGGTCAAAGTTAATTATGTTCGATGTGTTCGTTGTTGGAGATCAGAGTAGCATTGTCCTCCTTTGACGTCTTCATAGACCAACACCCTCGAAGTGCTCATTAGGTGCGATGACGAATCGAGCAAAGTGAGAATCCTTTCAATATGAGCGATGTCAAATCTATGCATCCTTGCCATGTGGAGTGGTTGCGTTGATGCTTATTAATGGTTTCCAAAGTGAATTGCAGTTGATTCCTTTGTCTGCTTTGTCTTCTATGATTCCGTGCATTGTTTTTTTTGTAAAAGTGCATATCCTACCTCGAGTGCATTTCTGTAACGACCATTATTTTGATTAACATTATTTAGGATATTTAATTAGTTAAATAAAATAAAATAATGTAAATGGTTAAGGGAATTGAGATTTGAATAATAGAAGTGTAGCTGTGCTTATTTAAACAATGAACTAGACGAAATTATAATGAAATAGGAAAGGCTAATAGGTAAGGGAAAAATAGGAATAAGTTATATTCATATACCTTAAAGCCCTCATGCCTCTTTCATTTTACATGTTCATAAATAAAACTAAATCTAAGAAGAGCTGGCCACCATTAGGAGAAAGCAAGAGAAAGATAAGCAAAAACCAAGAGGAAGGAAGCTTAATCAATCTAATTCAAAAAGAAAATCTCAAATTCCTTAATCACAAGCTAAAGGTGAATAATAGGTTACACCTCATTTTATTATTTTCAGTTTTATATGAGATCCAAATTTATTTTGAAAACGATTTGCCATGTTTTGATTGTTCAAAAGGAATATATGCTTGTTGATGAATTATGCTATCTTGATATATATTTTATGTTAAGGTTTAAATTGAAAAACCTATTAAATGGCATCCAAACGCCTTGTGATTTTGATATAAGGTTCGAAATATTATTTGAGGGTTGGGTTTCAACTTTCATAATCTTTTCAATTAATGTGGATTTAATATGAATTTTCTACCGAAGAAAATGGTTAATTCGATTTAAAATTAATTATCTTTGTTTTATATTGGCTTTCGGTCAGAAATTTATATACGTTGGGAAACGTATTAAAATTAATTTATAAGAATTTTAGGAAAATTTTCCTATGTGTCTTACTAAGTATATTAAATTATTTAAGGTATGAGACTTAAATGTTTTATATGTTTATGAAAGGAGAAGGGCAATTTGTGAATATATTAAATTGTTAATCTTTGAAATTCGACACCACTTTTAGTAAAGATTATGAAAAGAAATTGGCAACCAATTATATATAATGACAAATAAGAGGGTTAGCGGAAAAGGAATTACCTTATAAAGTTAAAAAATCAGTTTTACAAGGCTTTTGCTATTTTGCCACTTTCGGCAGCTACCTTTCGACCATATATTGTTGCCTCCGCCTTAGTCGAAACCTATATACATGGTTACACTGATGAGACATAAATGACGGTTACACATAGAAAGGAATATATACAAAGAAGGAGGATATGTTATTAGTGAGCCCGCAAAAACTTTAGGATCAGTTGACCGTGGGAGAAATAAGTTAGGGACAGACTGTTCAGGAGTGTATCTAACAGAAGTTAGATTATTTTGTTTATTTTGATTGGTTGGCCCGATTCAGCCAAAGGTTAGTAGTTAGCCAATCAAAATTATATTGTTCGGACAGATAGTTGATTTGTTACCTGATTTGTATGCACACATGATATTGTTATTATTGCTTTTGTCGGATTTTGATTTGCAAAAGATATGTTTTGAAAGAGATATTATTAGGTGGAAACCTGTTCGGCTAAGCGGCATGGACTCACTTGATATAAATAAACCTAAATGTATAATATTATTCACACTAGAGGATTTATGTCTAACTCAAAGTTCATGTTTTCTCCTTAAACTCTTGGGTGCTCAAAATATGATTTGAGTAGGTTGAAAGTGGAGTATTTACAGGTTTTTGTAGGTGGAACAAATAAAGCTTTCGAGACGTGCATGTGGCATTGATAGCTATTTAGGAGTTTTTATTTTTATTTCTATTTCCGCTGCGATGTATTAAGAAAGTTTTTGTCCATTTAGTACTCAGATCATTCAAAGGTGCATCTTCATATGTTGCTCTTGGTATATTTTGTAATAATCATATTTGATCAAAACTTGAGAAACATTTAGGATTATGCAATAGAATGTGAAACATGTTTTTGAAATGTAATTAGTAAACATTACAACAAAAAGAGTCTTTTGCAGCGTTTTAGAATTGTTGTCATTATCATTCGTAGTGTTTTGAAGAACGCTATTGTGCCCTGCTGCAAAAGAGCACTAATATACCGCAACATTTCTGAAAAGTTGCTAAAAACGAATAACTGTGGTGTTTCTGAAAGATTGCTAAAAAAAGGGATTCTGAAGCTTTTACAAAATGCTGCGAAAAGTTGTTTGTGCAGTGTTTTCTAAATATTGCAAATTCATTTAGCAGCATTTCAAAGAACGCAGTCAAAAAATATGCTTCAACATGTCGTTGATATAGCATCATTTATAAAACTCTACAGTAATATATAATGCAACGTTTTTTTTAATTTTGCAGCATTTAGCTATTTTATTTTGCAGCGGTTTAAAAACGCTTCTGTATATCAAAATTTTGCTTCATCCTGTTCATTTGTTGCAGCAGTTTTAAATAAGTTATAGCTAATGAGTTTAATAACAAATTGCTCAACTTATAACACAATAATGGATATATTGTGATAAAATAAACAACTATAAAGAATAAACATAATCAACGCTGCATCAATTTCATTAACTATAAGATTTAGTGATATACAAAATTATAAAAACCTTGTTTTAACTCAAATGTTAGTGGCATAAAACCTTATAAAAAAGTTTGTTAAAATAGCATAATATAAATCAAGGAAAGTTCAAGCTCTTCTCCTTCAAAAGTCCAATTTTCCTACAAGAAAAAACAATTAGAGGTAAACGGTAGAAGAATGTCATATAGTGCTTGGAATGGTCATTCAACACACATAACAAGAGTGGTCATTCAAACAATAATGACCTGCGTACTCATCTAGCCTGTATCAGTCCACGCATATAATGTATTAGCATCAAATAAAACACAGTAAGCGTAAAGTACTACTACTACTAGTGACCAGCGAGGACAAAAAATTCAGCAAAATTTAAAAAAACCAACAAGCTGAAGATATGCAGATAAAGTCCGCTTTATTTTGTGCGATTTCAAGAGTATTTATACGAATTTATTGCAGGCAGTTGGCAGGTGCACCAACTAAACAACAAGAAAATTACTGTATTATGATGTAGGAGGCACAAAACTTACCTAAAAAATATACTATCTAACTTGGATGTGGTCAATTTCTAGTTAAAAAATTTTGAATTTTGAACCTTTGTAAGACTGAATGACCGAAATGAAGTTGAATGATCAGAATTGAAAGTAGCCATGCATGATATTAAGCTCATTTTTGAATCCGTATTGAAATAAATACACGTGTACTTTCTTATTTTGGTTGCTTAATAGGGGTGAAATTGAAAAAAATAGATAACCAAAATTGAATAGGTTTCAAAGTTGGATCATAGCATAGGCACAATGTTTTGGTTCTAGGTAAGCATGCACCCATGTTAAGATTGGTTAAAAATTGCATTGGTATTGATGATGGCAGTATGTAGACCTCTCATTTCTTCGTTTTTTAAGAGGAAGATGACCATAATATATTAAAATTACGACACTAACCTACGTTGCATTTATCAAAATGTAATTACTAGGCAGATTTTCCTCTGGGCTAAATAACAGGAAACCTTATATGTAATATATGACATGTCCCTGTGACATTTGTATAATTGGTTAACAGCCAACAACATTGTTTTTTATTCAACCAATAAAGGGAGGAGTTATCACCCTTCATGCAATAAATTTTAAACAATCGTGATGCACATTGTTGGCAAGTGCACCAACTAAACATGTAACGACCCACTATTTTCCACTATTCAAATCGACAATAATCCACACATGCCAGACTTGAATAGTACAAAATAACAGATTGTAAAAAAATTTGGAGCAAATAAAAATCAAATCACAGAATCACAGACACAGAACATCAGAATACGTCGCAGCGGAAATTAAATACCATAGTAGTTCATGAAGCTACTATCACAAAGTCTCAAAACCAAATACAAAATACATAATATCTGACTGAAAGTAAATACGACATCAAATCCCAAATACAAAGAAGTCCACTAATACAAAGCTGACAACAGAACAACAGAACTGAAATACAGATAACTAGATAAGCTGATAAATCTCCAGCGATTCCAGACCTCCAGAGAGTGGGAATCCAAATCTGTGAATAAACTCAGGCTGACCCGAGCGTAAATAAAAAGCAAACACTCGAGTCAGGACATACGCACTTATCCAGTGTAAACCAACTCAAGTGAACTGTAGTAACGGTACATATAACTTAGAAGATGCCTGGGACCGCCCATCCTCTAAGGATCTGTTAAAATATTTACTATATAGTATATTGCGCTACTATAATAATGTCTAACGGTAAAATAAACATACTTTTAAATAGCGTTAAGCTTTGCATTTTCCACCTTAACACAATTAATGCCAATAGTCTATACAGTACCTGCATATCTCCTGATCGGGAGACTATGAGAAGATACTGCATAGGTACGACACAAATAGAAACTCGTAGTAAAGGCTCGGTATGGTAGGTGACACGGCACACAAGGCAATGCCAGGGTAGATATACCAATTACGCACACGGGCTGGTGGTAACGCAGCAGCCACATACGCCAACCTCGGAACACATTCCCAAAATCAGAGGGTGGCCACCAAACAATCACAAGTAATAGAATGGTATCGAAGAAATGCGTCCAATAAGAGGTGCTACCTCAGCTGGCCCGAGATCGCTCCTGTTTTAGCCACCTTATGCCAACTCACGGGAGTTGGGTCCACGTAACATACCACAAGAACGTCGTCACCATCCTACTTCATTCTGGAATCTCCACCGCGTACACGATTAGTCAAAGTGGTTTTCGGTATCGACAGAGAGTATGTCCATATCCGATCCCGGTCTCTTTGCCAACCAATCGTTATTATAACCCGTGGTTATAACTTTAAAATAATACTTTACTTCAAATGAAAACATCATTTCAAAACTCAATTCTTTATCCAATAAAGATTTAATCATTCCCAAAAATCATGTCAATATTTCAAAACAACATATCGTTTCAAATTTCCCTTTTTAAAGCATTATTAAATTCAAATGCAAATTATCAAACTTAATACCCTTTTAAAGTTCAAAGATAACATTCATTTATTTCAATTTGAACTTCTCTTTAAAACGATTCATTTCTAATTTAATTTATTCATTAAGATCATTTTAAAAGTGGACTTATTGTTCTTTCATTTCAAGTATTCAATTTCCAAAGTTTCAAACCATTCAGAGTTCGTTTACTAAGTCAAAAACCATAATTATAGAAATTTCAGTCTTTTACAGCATTTAGAAAAAACTGTTATAAGTTATATATGAAAACATTTTTATTCAGCAAAGACAGCACTTAAATCTGCTGTTAAAAAACTCAATTTTTAGTTGAATTATAGTTCAAAATAGAAAAGACAGCATTTCAGAAGTGCTGCGGTAGTTCAGATTTCAAAACAAAGGTTTAAATTGATTTCAGCAAACACAGCAGACCACTACAGCATTTCCAGAGAATGCTATAATAGACCTGAGTCCAATATTAGCCTATAAATTCAACTACAGCAACTACAACATTTCAGAAATGCTGTAATAGCTCTATTTACACTATTTTAGTTCAATTCAGCAACTATAGCATTTCTGAATGCTATTAAAAGTGATTTCCAGAATTTAGTGTATTTCCAGCAAATAATAATCTTCATTTAAAATCCTTTAAATATTTCAAAATCATTTTTTAACAATAAAATGTTCATTAACATATTATTTATATACAATAAATTTCTTATTATTTAAATCCAATTTTCAACTGATTCTTTTAATAAATTCAAGTGTAAAATTCCAATTCTTCACATTTTTAAATAAACAACTTAACACTTAAATTTTCTTCATTTTTTTTCAAATAAATTTAATTTCCAATTTTTATTTATATAACTTAATTTATTTAAATAGAATTCCAATTTTCCACTTAAGCTATATTTCAAAAATTCAACGCAACTATTCATTTTTCCCAACATTTTAACTTATAGAAAATTCCAAATTTCTATAATTAATAAATACAAATCCAATTTAAATAAAATTTTCATATATTTACAATTTAAAAATATTTAAAATTCCAGAAAAACATTTATAAAATAACCACGGATCTGTATATAGTTTTCTAACCTAGGTCAAGTGGTACGGATATGTATCATTTCAATCCGCAGTTTAAAATAAAAATCCGGGTTCTATCATTTCAAACCCACAATCTCAAGTCAAAATAAATAATTTAAAAACCGTTCAGGCCTATCATTTCAGCCCATAACGATTTTTCCTTATTCTAAAGTCTGTTCGGGTATGTATCATTTCAACCCATAGTGATTTCTAATCTACAGGGAACTTGCAGTGTGATAAGCATATATATAAGAACAGTTTAACAATATACAATAGTAACAGGTGATGTGACAGGTAATAGGTGATATGACATATAATTTAACATGTTAACATCATATATATATATAATCACATGGCGGTTATAACACCATAACTATTTTCTACACATTCAGTTGTGGTTGTTTTACAACTGCATAAGTATATAATCATCGTGTGAGATTTACTCACCTCTAATTGCTGAATATTTCCAAACCAAAGGCACAAATAGACAATAAGGCACGATGACACAACTACGGACTTGAGTGGAGGTTGAATCCAAGCTACAACTCTTGTGTACAACCCAGAATAAACAAACAAAACAACACAATTCAATATGACTATAACATGCAATAACTTTGATATAAAAGAGAAACGAATTGCCAAACTTTTGCCTTGCTTCCTCAAGCCTTAGTCACGGCCTAGGGTATTTTTTGTTTCAGATTTGGTAAAGTTTTGGTTCAGGTTTATGGCTAGCATGGGTCGGGTTCATGGCCAAACAAGATGGAGTTTTATGCATGAGGCGGTGAATGGTTTTTAGGCAAAAAGTGGAGTTTTTGTTAGGCTAGGTGGCTCGGCCATGGGAAGTATGCTCGGCCTAAGGGTGCATCATGACTAGACAGAGGTGGAAGGGGTGTGTGGTGGTCATGTCAGTGGTGGTGGCGGCGGCTATGGTGGTGATTTTAGTGGTGGATGGAGGGAATGAGGCAAAAATGGTCAAAAACATTGTTTTTAGGCATGTATGTTGCAATTTGAAGGTTTTGGTCACCATATGTAACGACCCAGGATTTTTAGTAATTAAAATTTGAATATTTAATTAATTTTAAATATTAATAAGTGAATTTATAAGTCGAAGAAATTTTATTTCGAATAATTGGATTTAATTGAATAATTAAATCGATAATTTAATATGTTAAATTATGAAAATAATTGAAAATTGGGTTAAATATGATTGAAAATGATTTGGGAAATTTTATTTTATCATATTGAAGTTAGTATGATATTTTAGAACTTTTAAAATCAAATTAAAAGTTAATTTGTGAAAATTGAATATTTTAATATTAAAATCGACTAGTGAAATAGTCAATTTTTGAACTGTCTCAGAATTGGACGAAATCAGTTCTATTGGATCCGTAATAGTTAGTTATTATCGGATTTCAATTTTCGTAGCAATCGGAGTTATCGTTTGATCGTGGCAGCTCGAAACGCATCGAATTATTTTTAATTTTAATTTGGCGAGTTAAAATAGCCATTTTTCAAAAAGTCTCGGATTTCGACGAAACCAGTTTCATCGGATCCGTAATGTGATATTATTGTAAGGTTTCAAATTTCGTATCAATTGGATTTACCGTTTGTCCGGTACAAATTAAAACGCCTAGAAAATCGTTTAATCGGTTTAAATTTAAATTGAACGTTTATTGCCATAACTCGCACGGATGTCCGAACTAGCTTTCGAAACCTATTCCATTGTGTCCGGAACGCGGGGTAAACCCTAGAAACTCTGGTTACGGCGCGTGAATCAGAGTTCGGAATTCCCGGATGAATAGTGTTTCGTTCGTTTTCTTATAAATAGACCCTTACCCCTTCATAAATTAAAAAAAAAAATATAAAACCCTAACCCTAGCAGCCGCCGCCTCCTATATGAACGGCCAGAAAAACGCGACCTTCTTCCCCTCAAATCTCCAAATCCGTTCATTAATATCGAAAACTCCCAACACGAAAGATGAAGAGCTTCGTGAGATCGACAAATCCATACGGCGATGATCGCCTGGATCGTGACGTGGTGGCCGCAAATCGAGCTGGAAGGGAGCACGATCGTGCACGTTTTTCGATGCACAGGCGCAACCGAGCTGGGCGATAATTGGGGCGGCGGCATGTGGCGGCGGCGGCGTTCCAACGAGGGTCTCCGATCAACTCCTCGATGTCGGCAAAAGTCGTGGTGGTTAGGGCTTGGAGGCGGCTGGAGTGGGTTCATGTACGTGCAAAAGAAAATGGGAAGAGAGGGAGAAAGGATGGTGCGGCCGCGATCTGCTCAATCAAGAAATGGACGGCCAGAGATTAGTTAGGGTTTGAAAATAATTATTTAAGTTGTAAATTTATATAGTTTAATTCGTGAAAATTTAAAAAATCATATCTTTTTCATACGAGGTCGAAAACGCGCGAACCAGTTGCGTTGGAATCGTATGGACAGGCACTACGCTATGGAATTGGATTGGAGTCGTTTGGAGTTAGTGAGAATTTCAGGTAAAATTAAACGTCCGTTTAATTTTATTCGAAATAAGTCGCTAAAACGAAATTGAAATCAAGGTGAGAACTTCTCACTCAATCGAATCAGTTTCGATTTTATTTTAAATAGTTAGATTTAAAATATTTGAATGCATGTTTGAATGATGATTGTTATCTATTGATTGTTAAAATAGACATTATGCGCCGTTAGTAAGCGGATGTTATTTATTAAAAACATATACCGCGAATATTTCATAAACAGTGAAATTGGTATTATATATATAATAGCAATATATATATATTGGCATATGTATATATTGGAGTTGTTGATTTCCCGCATTTTTTAGCGGATGAGACCCTATTGCGCCGTCTATTAAGCGGATAATATTTTAAATCCCATATACCGCGATAATTCCGTACTGGAGCGGAATTGGTATTGTGCTAATGTTTGTGGATGCAGGAAAACAGGTTGGAGGGATCCAACTGGATTCCTCAACAGTTTTTATTTGATTTCATATATTTTGATATTTGATGGATTATCATACGATATATGATATCATTGTAGTCGTGATTGACTATTTGGTGTGTAGCATCATTGAACCAAATTTTAGGATTTTAAAATGATTTTAAAGTGATTTTTGAAAGTATACGTTTATAAAATATTTTTGGAATTGATCCATTATAAATAAATAAACGTTATAATTTTTTTTAAAGTTATAAAAATTATGTTCTGAGAAATATAGTTAAAGATTGATTTTTGAAAATATGAGGCTAATGATTTTATAAAATAGTTTAATCGGATTTTTGAATTTATTATAAAGAGTGGAAAATATAGGATTTATAAAATTTAATTATTTTATGAGTCAAAAGGATGAAATTATAAAGAAGTTTAAAGACGTTTTAGAATAATAATACAAATTGATTTATATAAAAGATTTATAAAATGGATATTTATAAATTAGAATATTTTGAATTATAAAACGAGTTTTTATAAGTGTTAGAATGAATTGTGAATGAATTTCATAAATGAATGAAATTTATAGAATTATAAACGGTGAAGTTATAAATGGAATTTTATAAGCAGTAGGTTTATAAAATTTATAAAGTTGTTAAAAGAATAGGTTTGGATAAATAAACGAATCTTATAAGCTATAAGATTTATAATTATGAAGTTCAAAGGAACGATTTGGCAAACAAATAAATTAAAAGTTGTGACGACCCGCCTTTCTCTAACCCAGAAAGACGTTTCATCATTAAGAAAGAAAGGGATAGAAATAGAAAAGAATAGAAAGAAAGAACAACAACATCAGAATCTCATAGCGGAATGGAACAAAATATAATACATCACATATCTATTACATAGTTATACATACATCAGAGTCATACAATATCATGTAACAGGACTGTTATATACATACATGACCATACATACATCCAAAATACAGCATCACTAACTACACAGCGGAACTACATATATAGATACATACGTCTGGTCTTCTCCCAAAATAGCTCCTCCAGAAAAGCAACACTTCTAGATACCTATCACTTGGCTACTCATAAAAATTTGAGTACCCAAGAGTTCATGAAAACACAAAATATAAACTCCGGGTCAGACATGGGTCTGGTATGAGTAAACGGGTTAAAATTGCTTAACTTTGAAATCACTTGAAAATAAAGGTATCACGTAAGACTCCCCACACGGGTAAGTTTTTACCTTACGCTAACCAAAACATTTTATAGGAAATTTTGTGATATTATAATAGTGTCTAGGGTTTTCAAGTAAATAGAAAATAGCCGAAATTGTTACATCTAATAAATTCCAGCTACTAGCCACGAAAGTGGGTAATACAAATCAAAACCGTAGGGTCTCGTAGGGTAAATGGATTTCCAACAATGGCAGGGCTACTGGGGTACCGCCCATCACAGTACGGGGCCTAGATCACCGTACCGAGGATTACTCCCTTCATCCCCTACAACACAAGGCTGGAACCATTCCTTACTGAACAGTTCCGAACAAGATAACCCCGCAGTTATGGCCAACAACTGCCCACTAAGCCGAAATAAAAAGGGACATCTAGACAGGGGAAAATCTTGTCCTGCTTGGGCATGACCCACCTAACCTTGCTGCATCTCCCATGTTTTAGCCATTCCCGGTTGATGAGGCTTGAGGCTACGATAACCTTTAAAGGACATATCACTTAGAATGCTCATCGTCCGCCTGACGATGTGTTAAAAGCATTCAATCCATACAAGTTCGTTCCGAGATCGAACGAAACCGAAGGTATTATCTCGCTACACTCATTTTGGAATCACCCTCAGAGTTAACGACGATAACCCTTGCATTCTGAAACTCCATCTCGATCTCCATTTGATAAGTTACGACCTATCGTTTAATTTGGATCGATGTGGTTTTCGGAGAATCAAAATTGATTTTTCCGATCCCGGTCTCATCGGATCCAAACGCCATTTTAAGGGCCAAGTTGTCTATTTAACTTAACAGTTCAATTTAATATCAAGAATTAACATAACAGATATATCAGATAAATCATATACAGTTAACACAGATATCCATAATACATCACAACATATCACAGAAATATCATCAACAGATATCAAAGTCAATCAATCATGATTATCAATGCATACCAAACAGTTTGGTTTTACTTAACTAAATTATTTGCTTAAGAATAAACTATTTTATTCTGTAAACTAATTACTGATTAATTAGCTGATTAACGATCAATTAATTAATTAGTTAATCATTAATTTGTAATTTATAAATTATCTAACCTTTACTTAATTATTTTTTTATTCATTAACTATTTCTCAATTAAACAAGTAATTAGTTAATTCTTAATTATTAATTAATAATTTATAACTTACTTATTAAAATGAATTAAGTGTTTAATTACCACAAATTACTTTACTTATCAATTTAATTAAAGTGTAATATCTTTAATTAATCTCGTGAATTAATTTCCATTCACTAATTAACTCTTTAATGATAAGCTTATGTTCTTAAGATTTTAATGGATTTAATTTAGGATTAAATTTTTATTTCAAATTCAACGTAAAGTTATTAATTTAAAAATTCAAGTATACATTTTAATTAACATTCCAACTATTTACTGACAAATCTTCTACCTTTATATTTTTACTTAAATCCAATCTTTAATTAAAACATTAGCTTAATTAATTAACATTTGATTATTGAACTTAGTTATAAGTCTGTACAAAAATCATTCCAGACCTTGAAACACCGAGGCACAATTGTACCATACTCGAGAAAACCCCGAGTTTCCCCGCGTCTCACCCGTGCTCTCTCCCCTTCCATTTCTTCTTCTTTCCAGTTCTTTTCTTCTTCTTCTTTTTTTTTTTTTAAGTTGAAATCGTACCTGAAGCTACTCTCGCACGCTACTCGAAGAAACACGGGAATTACTCGAAGCATTCCTCACAAATGTCTCGAGCAACCCACGCATTAACCCAGAATCCAAAGAAAAACAACGCGACACTGATCACCGAACCCCACTTCGCCACCGTGCACGTGCACGGCGGTCTCCCTTGCCTGCGGTGACTCGCGTCCATCCCCACAAACCCCAAAACACCCATAGATCCAACATCTAAACTCAGTTTCGATTTCAAGATGAAACTAAAAAAAAAGACCAGATGCTCGAAAACAACAACAGCTATGCCGCTGTCAAAACGGTCGCGCGATCGCCACACATCACTAGAGGTGATGAAAATTCGCCTGAACCTCACTCTCACCTCCACCTAGCTCCTCCAAAGGTCACGGCCAACTCGACTTCATATTGGAGCCGAGATCAAATTTCTACAGAGCTTTAAAAAAAATGGGTTTAAACCCTATTTATGATTCAAACTCAAAATATATGAATTCGAAAAATAATTTACTATTTTTCTAGTGTTAATACCTCTTAAATCTTGCTTCATACCAAATTCCAGGAATTAACATTTCATTAATCTTCCAAATTTGACAAATATGCAGTGAAACTTAAAAGCAAAACTGCTCAACAAATCTTTGATTATAAATTACAATTTTTATGTGTAAAATCATAATTTTGTTTATGAAAACTAATTATACTATTGGATTTACAATTTTCGACATTTGAATTTTAAAGCTAAATCTTCTTTTTAAACCTGTAGTTTGGAATACAGGGTTAATATCCTACTGTGAAACATCAAACATGCTTACAGGCTTTGTTTTCATATAACAACTTGAATTTACAAAATTTTAAATAGTTAATATGAATAAGATTTGTAAACTTATATTGATTCACTTTGTAACAACTTAAAGTATTGATCAAGAACAGCTATATGAGCTTCCAGATCAACAGACATACACAGAGCAGTGAGTTAAACTATATAAAGCACATATCATAAACAAATACACAACTAAAGTTGAACTTAGTTTGTTTACTCACTTATCAAATTTGAGCAGAAGATGTTGAAGAAGATACTTGCAAATTGAAACTTTCCTGAAGCTCCCCTCTACTCTTCTTTTCTGTTTCTCTCTTCTTTGCTTGTTTACAGTTTTTTTTTTCTTTTTCTTTTTCTTTTTTTAGTTTAAGTTTGTGTTCAGTGTTTGTGAGTAAATTAAAGGTTATAAGTGATATATGTATAAACTGATGATATATAAGTAGATTCATATAGAAGCTTAATACAGGTTGCAACTGGACAGTCTTATTTGCAAGTCATTTTCCCCTTTTTTTTTATTGGCTAGTAAATTCTGCAGAAAGTAATGATATAAGAGATTTCGGCTGTGTACTTGTTTAAACAATAAGTTAGGCTAATTAATGCTTATGTTATTAATTTTGATGGCAAGTATTTAATGTATACTGATAATTACTATTTGTTGTACAAAGATATTAAATTTATTTCGGCTAGCCTATCTTGCAAGATACAGGTTTTGTTTGTATTCTATTTGAAGTAAACTTTGTTTCTTGTTTGCTTATATACAAGCTACAGATTTTGTTTATTATTATTTTGAAGTGAGACTAGTTTTATATTGAAGTTCACTCTGATTTCCTAAGGCACAAAACTGCACACAACACCTACACAAGTTATAGTTAATATATATGTTTATTTATATGTTTATTACTGGTTTACTTTTATCTTTAGTTTATTATTATTCTTATTATTATTTTTTTCCGGGTACATCATTTAATTGCTGTACAAACTTATATATGTATTAAGCAATGTATCAAGATTCTTATATTTGACTTTGTTTTCTTATAGATAACTTTTATTATTCCATACTCTTGCTATTTGTTCATTTATACTGACATAAATGTTATAGTGTTCACAGGTTCATATACTTGTATTAATATAGTTCAAGTTATAGCTTATATTCGTAAATTTATATCTTGGTTACATTCTATATTTTATATTTTTATGTTACTTTAATTACATATATAATATATTATTGTGTTTTATACTAGTTTCTTTTGAATGTTTACACTTATATTGTTTTGCATTTCCATGTTTTATGTTAAATAATTTCATGTTTGTTTATTTTAAAACTTATCATTTTAAAAACTAAAAGTGTATTCATATGTATTTTATCAAATATCAAAAATATAAAGACTTTGATTTGATTCAATTGAATAAGTCAGATTTTGTCTTTAAATGGTTTTGAAGTATTAACTTCTTTTATAAACATACATAACTGTTTAATATTTAATAACTCATCAATTTAAATGTTGACAAGCTTATATTTGTTTTAATTAGATTCAATATCTATTAAAATATATCGTCAAAATTCCGGGTCGTTACATTCCTCCCCCCTTAAAAGAATTTCGTCCCCGAAATTTAAACAACAGTAATTCAAAAGCTTTTATATTAACAATCCAAACATACATATCATTCATACAATAGCAAACAAACAAGCAGTCTATTCTAACAAACAACACTAGTTATCCAAACATAAATCCGGATAAGCACTCCTAAAACTATCAAGAGTTTCCCAGGTACAATCCCTGGGATCCTCACTCCATTGCACCTTAATGAGTTTCACCACTTTGTTCCTGAGCTGCTTCTCATCACGGTCCACAATCTGAACTGGATTTCTGACCACAGTTAAATTGGGTTCTACTTCCAAATCTTCTTGAATTACTGGTTCCACAACCAGTGAGGGATCATGAACAAATTTCCTCAAATGCGATACATGAAACACATTGTGAACCCCAGACATCCGCTCTGGTAATTCAATCCTGTAGGCTACAGCTCCAATTCTTTCCAACACTCGGAACGGTCCAATGTATCTCGGAGCAAGTTTTCCCGTCATTCCGAATCTTATAGCACCTTTAATTGGGGAAACTTTAACAAAAACCAAGTCTCCGATCTCAAATTCTAATGGCCTTCGTCTTCTATCCGTATATTTCTTCTGACGATCTTGAGCAGCTTTCATCCTTTTCTTGATAAGCTCAACCTTCGCAGAAGCTTCACGAATAAGATCGGGTCCAAGCACAATACGATCCTTCGATTCAATCCAACAAGATGGAGATCTACACGGTCTTCCGTATAGAGCTTCATAAGGAGCCATCTTAATACTTGCTTGATAACTGTTATTATAAGAAAATTCCACTAAATGAAGATGGTCCTCCCAAGATCCTCCAAAATCTAAAACACAAGCCCGTAGCATATCCTCAAGAATACGATTCAGCCTCTCTGTCTGTCCGTCCGTTTGAGGATGATAGGCTGTACTCAGTCTCAAATCTGTACCCATTGCTGATTGCAGAGCTTCCCAAAATTTGCTAGTGAAAATAGGATCACGATCACTTACTATGCTGACTGGAACTCCATGCAATCGAACTATCTCCTTCAAGAAAATTTCTGGCAAAGAAACTGCAGTACGGGTTGCCTTTACTGGTATAAAATGGGCACTCTTAGTTAAACGATCCACAATAACCCATATACCGTCATTTCCTTTCCTGGTTCTAGGCAAACCATCAATAAAATCCATCGAGATCATTTCCCATTTCCAATTCGGAATTTCCAGAGGTTGCAATAACCCGGCAGATTTCTACTGATCACCTTTAACTTGCTGACAAATGGCACAACTGTTCACAAATCTAGCAACATCCTTCTTCATATTCGGCCACCAGAATGCTCTCCTCATGTCCTTATACATCTTCGAGATTCCAGGATGAATATTCAATTTGGAGCGATGACTCTCGGATAAAACTTCCTGCCTCAACTCCTTGTCGTTCGGAACACAGATTCTCCCATTGATCCTTAGCGTTCCTCGGTCATCGATGTCAAAACTAGGACACTGACCCTTCCTGACTCTCTTGATGATCCTCCTCAACATCTTATCAGATTCTTGGTTGCTTGATATCCTTTCAATAAGTGATGGAACCACTTCCAGAAGAGATAAAACTGCATTCCTACTGAGAGCATCAGCTACGACATTCGTTTTCCCCGGAGTGTACAGAATATCCAGATCATAGGATGCAAGAAATTCAACCCACCGCTGCTGTCTCAGATTAAGGTCTTTTTGAGAGAATAAATATTTCAACGGTTTGTGATCCGTGAACAATTCGAATTTCTCTCCTAACAGATAATGTCTCCAAATCTTCAGAGCAAAACAATGGCAAGCAATTCAAGATCATGCGTAGCATAGTTTTTCTCATGAGGCTTTAACTGCCGACCAGCATACGCAATCACCCTTCCGTTCTGCGTCAGAACCGCTCCCAAACCCATAATACAAGCATCCGTATAAACCTCGAATTTGCTCTTCCCATCCGGAACAGCAAGTACTGGTGCACTCGTGAGCCTTATCTTCAATTCCTGAAAAGCTTCTTCACACTGAGGTGTCCATTTGAATTTTGCTCCTTTTCTGGTCAGCTTAGTCAAATGCGAAGAAATCTTGGAATAATCTCTAATAAATCTCCTGTAGTAGCCCGCCAATCCTAAGAAACTGTGAACTTCCGTCGGTGTCTCTGGCTGTTTCCATTCCAGAATAGTTTCCATTTTCACTGGGTCTACAGAAATGCCTTCACCCGAAACAATGTGTCCTAGAAATTTAACTTCCGATTTCCAGAAGTGACACTTCGAAAACTTCGCCTTCAGCACATTCTTTCTCAGAGTCTCCAATACAATCCTCAAATGTTCCCTGTGCTCTTTTTCGGATTTTGAATAGACCAAGATATCATCAATGAATACCAGCACAAACTTATTCAACACATCTCTAAAGACTCGGTTCATGAGATCAATGAAATAAGCAGGAGCGTTGGTTAATCCAAACGGCATAACCAACCACTCGTAGAAACAATTCGGTCCCCTAAATGCAGTCAAGGGAATATTGTCTTCCGCTACCCTCAACTGGTGGAACCCTGAAACTAGATCCAATTGAGAAAAGATAGATGCACCATGCAACTGGTCGAAAAGATCATCGATGCGAGGAAGAGGATATTTATTACGGATAGTCAATTTTTTCAATTCTCTATAATCCACACAGAACCTCAGTGATCCATCCGATTTGGTCACAAACACCGCCGCTGAACCCCAACAAGAAAAACTAGGTCTAATCAATCCCTTCTCTAAAAGATCCTGCGCCTGCTTAATCAACTCTTCTCTTTCCCTGGGAGCCATTCTCCTACTGGGTTGAATTACTGGCACAGCTCCTGGAATCAAATCAATACGGAACTCTATTTCTCGATGTGGTGGCAAACACTTAACTTCTTCAAAAACATCAGCAAAATCCCGAACCACATCAATAACTTCAACACTCTCTTCAGATGTCTCCATTCCATGCAGAAGACTGCTCAAGTGAATTCTAGAATTATCACACGACACTCTGGCAATTCTACCCAGATCAGTTTCCAACGAAACTGTTCTCTCATCACAATTCAAAACGGCTTTATACTTATCCAGCCAATCCATACCCAAAATAAGATCAAATCCCTTAAAATTCAACACATATGGGTCACAAGAGAAACTGTGGGATAGATAAGAGATCTTCAAGTCCTTACAAATAGAGTCTAATTTGGTCACCCCTCCTATAGGATTAGACACCAAGATAGAACTATCTACTGAACTAGGGGTAAGAGAAAACTTTTCCACAGAGTCCAAAGAAATAAAACTCAAGGAAGCACCCGAATCAAACAAAACTCTAATGTACTTTCCATTTAAAAGTAAAGTACCTTCTAATACTCCTTTGCCCTTCGAAGAAGAAGATGGTCCATCTTCCAAAGCAAAAACTTTATTCTGAGGTGCTCTCTGCAGAAGTGGACAGTTCTTGATCATGTGCCCTGGCTGATGACAATTAAAGCACAATGATTTCTGAACCATAGCTGATCCTGGGCCACTCTGGTGCGGTTGCTGCTGTTGCTGCTGGAATCCCTTCCTAGAACACTTGTTCGCCAAATGCCCTTCCTGATGACAAATGTAGCACTTTCGGGGTCCGTTGTTATTCCCAGGTTTCTTCTTATTCGGTTTCCTCCATTTAGGATCAAACTTTCGCTTATTCGGATTAGTGAAATTCCCACTTGAAGTTGCAACTGAATCCATCGGCTTCTTACTCATCAAACTTTCATACCTCAATGCCATATCAATCAAATCAACAAAAGATCCCTTCAGAAGCACTGTCAATTTCCCATGGAATTCAAGTCTCAATCCTTGCACAAATTTCTCATTCTTTTTCAGAGGAGTATCAATGAGTCCTTGACCATAACAAGAGAGCTCGTTGAATCTAGTTTCGTACTCCGAAATAGACATACTACCCTGCTTCAAATTCAGAAAATCCTGATACAGTTGGGTTTTCCCTGCTGTCGGCACATACTTCTCTTCGAACAACTCCTTGAATCTGCCCCAAGAAATATCATCCTCAGAAATATTCGCAATAGTTGAATCCCACCACGCTGCTGCACCACCTTGCAACTGCCACGATGCCATATGCCTCTTACGCTCATCAGACAATCTCATGCTCTTGAAAATGCGCTCGCAAGAGCGTAACCATTCCCGAACTTCAATTATTGACTCCGAACCTTTGAATGGTTGACCTCCAAGATGTTTGAAATCCTTGCATAAGGCTGCAAAGCTAACTTGAGATGGTACTGGATTGACAGCCTCACTAACATTCTGACTCCGTCCATTATCTGTAGAAGTACTGGCCCTAACTCTGCCTCTTCTTCCTGAACTCATGTCGGTCACCTGAAAAGGTAACTCAACCAATTTAGATATATATATATATATATATATTATATGAAAATACAAATACGCACTCTCTAGAGAACTATAACACTAGAGCCTAGGTACTCGCTTTACCTAGCGCTCTGATAACAACTGTGACGACCCGCCTTTCTCTAACCCAGAAAGATGTTTCATCATTAAGAAAGAAAGGGATAGAAATAGAAAAGAATAGAAAGAAAGAACAACAACATCAGAATCTCACAACGGAATGGAACAAAATATAATACATCACATATCTATTACATAGTTATACATACATCAGAGTCATACAATATCATGTAACAGGACTGTTATATACATACATGACCATACATACATCCAAAATACAACATCACTAACTACACAGCGGAACTACATATATAGATACATACGTCTGGTCTTCTCCCAAAATAGCTCCTCCAGAAAAGCAACACTTCTAGATACCTATCACTTGGCTACTCATAAAAATTTGAGTACCCAAGAGTTTATGATAACACAAAATATAAACTCCGGGTCAGACATGGGTCTGGTATGAGTAAACGGGTTAAAATTGCTTAACTTTGAAATCACTTGAAAATAAAGGTATCACGTAAGACTCCCCACAAATAAATACGGGTAAGTTTTTACCTTACGCTAACCAAAACATTTTATAGGAAATTCTGTGATATTATAATAGTGTCTAGGGTTTTCAAGTAAATAGAAAATAGCCGAAATTGTTACATCTATTAAATTCCAGCTACTAGCCACGAAAGTGGGTAATACAAATCAAAACCGTAGGGTCTCGTAGGGTAAATGGATTTCCAACAATGGCAGGGCTACTGGGGTACCGCCCGTCACAGTACGGGGCCTTGATCACCGTACCGAGGATTACTCCCTTCATCCCCTACAACACAAGGCCGGAACCATTCCTTACTGAACAGTTCCGAACAAGATAACCCCGCAGTTGTGGCCAACAACTGCCCACTAAGCCGAAATAAAAAGGGACATCTAGACAGGGGAAAATCTTGTCCTGCTTGGGCATGACCCACCTAACCTTGCTGCATCTCCCATGTTTTAGCCATTCCCGGTTGATGAGGCTTGAGGCTACGATTACCTTTAAAGGACATATCACTTAGAATGCTCATCGTCCGCCTGACGATGTGTTAAAAGCATTCAATCCATACAAGTTCGTTCCGGGTTCGAACGAAACCGAAGGTATTATCTCGCTACACTCATTTTGGAATCACCCTCAGAGTTAACGACGATAACCCTTGCATTCTGAAACTCCATCTCGATCTCAATTTGATAAGTTACGACCTATCGTTTAATTTGGATCGATGTGGTTTTCGGAGAATCAAAATTGATTTTTCCGATCCCAGTCTCATCGGATCCAAACGTCATTTTAAGGGCCAAGTTGTCTATTTAACTTAACAGTTCAATTTAATATCAAGAATTAACATAACAGACATATCAGATAAATCATGTACAGTTAACACAGATATCCATAATACATCACAACATATCACAGAAATATCATCAACAGATATCAAAGTCAATCAATCATGATTATCAATGCATACCAAACAGTTTGGTTTTACTTAACTAAATTATTTGCTTAAGAATAAACTATTTTATTCTGTAAATTAATTACTGATTAATTAGCTGATTAACGATCAATTAATTAATTAGTTAATCATTAATTTGTAATTTATAAATTATCTAACCTTTACTTAATTATTTATATATTCATTAACTATTTCTCAATTAAACAAATAATTAGTTAATTCTTAATTATTAATTAATAATTTATAACTTACTTATTAAAATGAATTAAGTGTTTAATTACCACAAATTACTTTACTTATCAATTTAATTAAAGTGTAATATCTTTAATTAATCTCGTGAATTAATTTCCATTCACTAATTAACTCTTTAATGATAAGCTTATGTTCTTAAGATTTTAATGGATTTAATTTAGGATTAAATTTTTATTTTAAATTCAACATAAAGTTATTAATTTAAAAATTCAAGTATACATTTTAATTAACATTCCAACTATTTACTGACAAATCTTCTACCTTTATATTTTTACTTAAATCCAATCTTTAATTAAAACATTAGCTTAATTAATTAACATTTGATTATTGAACTTAGTTATAAGTCTGTACAAAAATCATTCCAGACCTTGAAACACCGAAGCACAATTGTACCATACTCGAGAAAACCCCGAGTTTCCCCGCGTCTCACCGTGCTCTCTCCCCTTCCATTTCTTCTTCTTTCCAGTTCTTTTCTTCTTTTTTTTTTAAGTTGAAATCGTACCTGAAGCTACTCTCGCACGCTACTCGAAGAAACACGGGAATTACTCGAAGCATTCCTCACAAATGTCTCGAGCAACCCACGCGTTAACCCAGAATCCAAAGAAAAACAACGCGACACTGATCACCGAACCCCACTTCGCCACCGTGCACGTGCACGGTGGTCTCCCTTGCCTGCGGCGACTCGCGTCCATCCCCACAAACCCCAAAACACCCATAGATCCAACATCTAAACTCAGTTTCGATTTCATGATGAAACTAAAAAAAAAGACCAGATGCTCGAAAACAACAACAGCTATGCCGCTGTCAAAACGGTCGCGCGATCGCCACACATCACCAGAGGTGATGAAAATTCGCCTGAACCTCACTCTCACCTCCACCTAGCTCCTCCAAAGGTCACGGCCAACTCGACTTCATATTGGAGCCGAGATCAAATTTCTACAGAGCTTTAAAAAAAATGGGTTTAAACCTTATTTATGATTCAAACTCAAAATATATGAATTCGAAAAATAATTTACTATTTTTCTAGTGTTAATACCTCTTAAATCTTGCTTCATACCAAATTCCAGGAATTAACATTTCATTAATCTTCCAAATTTGACAAATATGCAGTGAAACTTAAAAGCAAAACTGCTCAACAAATCTTTGATTATAAATTACAATTTTTATTTGTAAAATCATAATTTTGTTTATGAAAACTAATTATACTATTGGATTTACAATTTTCGACATTTGAATTTTAAAGCTAAATCTTCTTTTTAAACATGTAGTTTGGAATACAGGGTTAATATCCTACTGTGAAACATCAAACATGCTTACAGGCTTTGTTTTCATATAACAACTTGAATTTACAAAATTTTAAATAGTTAATATGAATAAGATTTGTAAATTTATATTGATTCACTTTGTAACAACTTAAAGTATTGATCAAGAACAGCTATATGAGTTTCCAGATCAACAGACATACACAGAGCAGTGAGTTAAACTATATAAAGCACATATCATAAACAAATACACAACTAAAGTTGAACTTAGTTTGTTTACTCACTTATCAAATTTGAGCAGAAGATGTTGAAGAAGATACTTGCAAATTGAAACTTTCCTGAAGCTCCCCTCTACTCTTCTTTTATGTTTCTCTCTTCTTTGCTTGTTTACAGTTTTTTTTTCTTTTTCTTTTTCTTTTTTTAGTTTAAGTTTGTGTTCAGTGTTTCTGAGTAAATTAAAGGTTATAAGTGATATATGTATAAACTGATGATATATAAGTAGATTCATATAGAAGCTTAATACAGGTTGCAACTGGACAGTCTTATTTGCAAGTCATTTTCCCCCTTTTTTTTTATTGGCTAGTAAATTCTGCAGAAAGTAATGATATAAGAGATTTCGGCTGTGTACTTGTTTAAACAATAAGTTAGGCTAATTAATGCTTATGTTATTAATTTTGATGGTAAGTATTTAATGTATACTGATAATTACTATTTGTTGTACAAAGATATTAAATTTATTTCGGCTAGCCTATCTTGCAAAATACAGGTTTTGTTTGTATTCTATTTGAAGTAAACTTTGTTTCTTGTTTGCTTATATACAAGCTACAGATTTTGTTTATTATTATTTTGAAGTGAGACTAGTTTTATATTGAAGTTCACTCTGATTTCCTAAGGCACAAAACTGCACACAACACCTACACAAGTTATAGTTAATATATATGTTTATTTATATGTTTATTACTGGTTTACTTTTATCTTTAGTTTATTATTATTCTTATTATTATTTTTTTCTGGGTACATCATTTAATTGCTGTACAAACTTATATATGTATGAAGCAATGTATCAAGATTCTTATATTTGACTTTGTTTTCTTATACATAACTTTTATTATTCCATACTCTTGCTATTTGTTCATTTATACTGACATAAATGTTATAGTGTTCACAGGTTCATATACTTGTATTAATATAGTTCAAGTTATAGCTTATATTCGTAAATTTATATCTTGGTTACATTTTATATTTTATATTTTTATGTTACTTTAATTACATATATAATATATGATTGTGTTTTATACTAGTTTCTTTTGAATGTTTACACTTATATTGTTTTGCATTTCCATGTTTTATGTTAAATAATTTCATGTTTGTTTATTTTAAAACTTATCATTTTAAAAACTAAAAGTGTATTCATATGTATTTTATCAAATATCAAAAATATAAAGACTTTGATTTGATTCAATTGAATAAGTCAGATTTTGTCTTTAAATGGTTTTGAAGTATTAACTTCTTTTATAAACATACATAACTGTTTAATATTTAATAACTCATCAATTTAAATGTTGACAAGCTTATATTTGTTTTAATTAGATTCAATATCTATTAAAATATATCGTCAAAATTCCGGGTCGTTGCATAAGTATTTCACTTATAATATGAACTTTTGGTTTATAATTGAGTTATGAATTGAATAGGTTAATAAAGGAATTTATAAACGTTGTTTTATAAATTCGTAAACAACTTATTTGATAAGTAAATTGTTGAAACCTATTAATGGAGTTATATTCACATTTTTGACTGTGAATAATCCTTTAAAATGAAATGTATAAAAGGATGAAATGTGTTAACGTAGTATATTCACGTTTTTGAATAGTGAATAATATGTTAAAGAAAATGTTTAGATTTGATGTTTTAAATAGAATTAAAATGATCTAACGATGTTTTTAAATGTGTTGAGATTCGAAACCATAGATTTCAACATTTATTGTTGAAATAGACGTTTTCGAGAAATAGAAGGAAATGGTGGACTATAACACTGTTGTTATAGTAAATGATTTCCGAAAGGAAATGTTTTGTATAGTATTGGGATTTATATATCTATTTTAATTTCGAATCCCTATACTAGTGATTTTGGGTTGTCGTAACGATGTTTTACGCAACATTCATTTTGGCCCAAATGAATATGTTTAAGAGAATGATTTCCTTAAAGAATGAAATATATACTTAATTTCGATTGAAGTATATTGAATATTTTCCAAGTATTGAAAATAAATAAAATTTGTGAATTACTTATGAATAAATAAGTATGGAAATGTTTTTCCAATGTGAAATGAAACGTTTTGAGAATTTATCTTTTTGAAGATAAATTGAAATGAATAATTGAAATCGTATATTCATAGATATTTTGAAATATAAATTCACTATGGAATTTATAAAAGAAAGGGGAACTTGTTTAAAAATAAATATTGATTTATTTTTGAAGTGTGAAAATTATATATCTTGTAAAGATATTTTGGAAAATAAATAATTTGGAAAATTATTTGGAATCTAGTGATGTTGTGCATATCCATTGATAGTTCAATAACCGACTATCAATATTTCCCTTTGAATGGGTAATTGATGTGATTTGTTTGAATTTGAATGTCACGCTTATTTTTGAATAAGCGCTCACTATTCGGGTTAACCGAGAAAGGACCATGGGGTCGTATAACCCATTCTGAATATGTGATACGTCGTTATGAATTGCATTTGAAGACCAGTGTTGAAGACCGGATCTTTTTGAAAGCGAAAGGACAACTCGTCGATTGTCTTTGCACCGAGTAGCTACGGTATAGAGACTCCCTATGTGATGGGAAGTCCGGACGTGATTAGAGATTATCCGGATTGCAAGGACTTCTTTGTAAGTGCCTTCGGTTTTGTTCGAGCCCGGAACAGACTTGTATGGATTGTATGTCTGACTTTACAAATTGAGATATAAAGCAGATTTCTTTCCAATATATTTCTGTTGGTGGCGGAGAATTTATTCTCTTAGCTTAACACCCTTCTCTGAGACGTACGAGCTCAGAGGTTATGTAGTTGAAGGTTATCAGCGATATATTCCCAATTTGGTAATGTGACATGCTGAGTGTTGCTGTGAAATGATCATTGTGTTGATTATTTGTGATAGGATCATTTATTTGATCGTCTATCTTGGTGATCATGTCTATGATCATTTGTTGACCCAAAGCATGGCTTTTGTATAAAGTATGTTTTTGTGGACATGACTTCGTCGAGCCTCACAAACCGGTAATGGTCGAAACAGGAATTGTGCGGCAAGGTTTTCAGGGATCGCTTCCCTAGGGTATGACCATTCCTTCTGGAAAAGGGTAGTATCATGGTATGGAGCCCAGATACTTACTCATGTTGAAAACACTTTATGATTGTGTGATGATGGTGACGAGCGCTCGTTTAAAGGTTCCAAAGGACCTGGGGTGGTATATCTGAGGGTTTGTAATATCCCTTGGGAAAAGGGGTTCCCGGCTTTGTTTAGCAGAGAACGGTGGTTCTCGGGGCGTCCTTCCAGAGGCGTTTCCATGTGGCAATGGGAAGTTCCTTGGCCGACCATTTGTTGGAAAATCCAATCTTCAAATACGAGCCTTGTACGGTTTTAGTTATATAACCTGTCATGGAATATGGCGGTAACCCGCTATTGAACATGGTAGCTATAGTAGGCATAGTTCGAAATGTCTATGTCGGCTAAGATTTATATCTTTATTTTCGAAATGAATTTTCTCTATGCTATGCACTAGTAATAATATCAAATGTTCTTTTTAATGCGTATCAAGCATCTTTGACTATCATAAGGAGAAATCTCCTCTGATTCTGCGTTTGCATTGTGTGTGTGTGCGGGAGGCCTTATGGTAGTCTCATTTTTAAAAGCATTGCGAATTGATTTTAAAAATATTCCTCTATTTTGATTTTAAAGACAAATAAACTGTTTTGAGTTCTCACACCAGTCACATGACTGACTCGGAGTTTATTGTTTTCCTTCCTAAACTCTGGGTGCCCACCAATTTCCACACGGGCAGTTAAGAGTTAGGTTTATCAGGATATTCTGGATATTCTGGAGTTGCTGGAGGCAAGATGGATGGCATGGCGTATTACTAGTATATAGTATTTCTTTTCCGCTGCACTGTTTGTTGTTGTTGTTGTTGTTGTTGTACACTCTGATGATATGATGTAATGAAATGTGATGTAATGTAATAACTGATATAGTTCTTCGTTTAAAGATTATTCATTTATTTATTATATGTTGTTCCGCTGCGATTGTGAGATTCTGTTATTGTTCTGTTGTTTTCTTTCCGTTCTATTTTCTATTTTCTTTGCTCTCTATTTTCTGTCTTTTCTTATGTCTTCTTCTCTCTCTTTCCTTTTCTTAAACCATAACATTTCGGGTTTCCGGCCTTCGATTTCTCGGCAGTCGATAAAGTGAGTATCGATGTTGAATTTTCGAAAGTCGAAAATTTCCGGGACGTTACATTTGGTATCAGAGCATATGGTTAAGCGACAACCATGGTTCTGTTGGGTATTACTCATTAGAGATAGAGTCAGTAGTACTCTAGAATGAATTTGAGTGTAATAATAGCTACGAGTGCGTATTTGTTAGTGTGTATAAAATTGTTTTATATTGTGATGATTGGTTTGTTGAGTGGCATATGAACCTTCGTCAGCGTGGTCTCGACAACTATGCCGAAGCGGTTTCTAAACACTTGAATAGAACAATTCGGCACAGTATTGTTTTAAAATTGGGTAAATGAAATAATTTTACCTTGATTATATTTTTATATATAAAGAAATAATTTTCAGAATTATTAAAAGTGTATTTAAGTTGATTGTTTAGTTGTTTGAATAATCTAAATAAAAGAAGAATTGTATAAGCAAATGAATTATAAGAATTGAATTATAATTGAAGTGATTTACAATTGTGAAATAAACTTATATATATAAGAAGTGAAACTATATGGATATGTTGAATGAAGTTGATTTTGATATCAAAGTAAATTAATAAAGTTAAGTGATAAATGTGAACTTAAGTTATGTAAATGAAATTCAACTTTTGTAAATTGAATTGAATTAATGGATTAAATGTTAATCAATTGAATGTGAATTAAATTGATATGAAATAATGAATATAAGTGTAAATTCATTAAAATCGTATGTTATTGGAAGTTGAATAATTGAATGAAATGAATATAAGCAAAGGAATTTGGTTGTAATTGATATACATTGGTTGTTATATGATTGTTAGATGATTGTATATAATTCATTAAGTGTTAATGAAATTGGAAGCTAAAGTAATTGGAATTCAATTGGAAGTTAAGTGAATCTTAAATAGAATTGAATTTGAATTGGAAGTGAACCAACTTGAATATGAATTAGTGAATATAAACAAATTGAAAATGAATGTTTGTAAAAACATCCACCGTTAATGAATCGAATGTTATTAAATTGAAAACCCTATTTCATTTAATATTAATGAGAATATGAATGAATATTTATTGGTTATGGATGCTAGATGGTTGATGGTTGAACATATTGCTTTTGTTTCAATTGCTATGTTGACATATATAGTTATTATGTTGCTATATGTTGTGTATTGATACTATTTTCATATATGCATGTTCTCATGTTGTTTGTTGAGTGTTTAGTAGGTGCGGATCGCGTTTGCTTCGCATTTGGAGCTCGCTTTCGCGCTATATTAGCCGTATATGCTTGCTAATAAAATATAAGGTACATATCTCGGATTACATACCGTACTTTTATACTTTTTCCCTGCGGGATGCCTCATTACTTGATGAGATGTATATTTGTGATATATATACTGTCATTTTTTTTTGGATCGAGCCGCGCAAAGGAGACTATGGCGAATTTTTCCGAAAAGTTAAGGCGTTAGAAAAAATTTGAGAAAATTTGGAAAATTTTGAAAACTATAAACTTTGGACTTGGAGTTGAAAGTTAAACAATAGTAGTTGTTTTTGAAAAGATAACTGAGTATGGATTTGAAAACTTAGTAAGTTATTGTAAGAAGTTTAACTATGGATTTATGGAAAATTAATAGATTCTATAACTTTTCTTACTTAATAATTTCGAGGACGAAATTCTTTTAAGGGGGAAGATTGTAACGACCCAGGATTTTTAGTAATTAAAATTTGAATATTTAATTAATTTTAAATATTAATAAGTGAATTTACAAGTCGAATAAATTTTATTTCGAATAATTGGATTTAATTGAATAATTAAATCGATAATTTAATATGTTAAATTATGGAAATAATTGAAAATTGGGTTAAATATGATTGAAAATGATTTGGGAAATTTTATTTTATCATATTGAAGTTAGAATGATATTTTAGAACTTTTAAAATCAAATTAAAAGTTAATTTGTGAAAATTGAATATTTTAATATTAAAATCGACTAGTGAAATAGTCAATTTTTGAACAGTCTCAGAATTGGAAGAAACTAGTTCCATTGGATCCGTAATAATTAGTTATTACCGGATTTCAATTTTCGTAGCAATCGGAGTTATCGTTTGATCGTGGCAGCTCGAAACGCATCGAATTATTTTTAATTTTAATTTGGCGAGTTAAAATAGCCATTTTTCAAAAAGTCTCAGATTTCGACGAAACCAGTTTCATCGGATCCGTAATGTGATATTATTGTAAGGTTTCAAATTTCGTGTCAATTGGATTTACCGTTTGTCCGGTACAAACTAAAACGCCTAGAAAATTGTTTAATCGGTTTAAATTTAAATTGAACGTTTATTGCCATAACTCGCACAGATGTCCGAACTAGCTTTCGAAACCTATTCCATTGTGTCCGGAACGCGGGGTAAACCCTAGAAACGCTGGTTACGGCGCGTGAATCGGAGTTCGGAATTCCCGGATGAATAGTGTTTCGTTCGTTTTCTTATAAATAGACCCTTACCCCTTCATAAATTAAAAAAAAAAATATAAAACCCTAACCCTAGCAGCCGCTGCCTCCTATATGAACGGCCAGAAACACGCGACCTTCTTCCCCTCAAATCTCCAAATCTGTTCATTAATATCGAAAACTCCCAACACGAAAGATGAAGAGCTTCGTGAGATCGACAAATCTATACGGCGATGATCGCCTGGATCATGACGTGTTGGCCGCAAATCGAGCTGGAAGGGAGCACGGTCGTGCACGTTTTTCGATGCATAGGCGCAACCGAGCTGGGCGATAATTGGGGCGGCGGCATGTGGCGGCGGCGGCGTTCCAACGAGGGTCTCCGATCAACTCCTCGATGTCGGCAAAAGTCGTGGTGGTTAGGGCTTGGAGGCGGCTGGAGTGGGTTCATGTACATGCAAAAGAAAATGGGAAGAGAAGGAGAAAGGATGGTGCGGCCGCGGTCTGCTCAATGAAGAAATGGACGGCCAAAGATTAGTTTGGGTTTGAAAATAATTATTTAAGTTGTAAATTTATATAGTTTAATTCGTGAAACTTTAAAAAATCATATCTTTTTCATACGAGGTCGAAAACGCGCGAAACCAGTTGCGTTGGAATCGTATGGTCGGGCACTACGCTATGGAATTGGATTGGAGTCGTTTGGAGTTAGTGAGAATTTCGGGTAAAATTAAACGTCCGTTTAATTTTATTCGAAATAAATCGCTAAAACGAAATTGAAATCAAGGTGAGAACTTCTCACTCAATCGAATCAGTTTCGATTTTATTTTAAATAGTTAAATTTAAAATATTTGAATGCATGTTTGAATGATGATTGTTATCTATTGATTGTTAAAATAGACATTATGCGCCGTTAGTAAGCGGATGTTATTTATTAAAAACATATACCGCGAATATTTCATAAACAGTGAAATTGGTATTATATATATAGTAGCAATATATATATATATATATTGGCATATGTATATATTGGAGTTGTTGATTTCCCGCATTTTTTAGCGGATGAGACCCTATTGCGCCGTCTATTAAGCGGATAATATTTTAAATCCCATATACCGCGATAATTCCGTACTGGAGCGGAATTGGTATTGTGCTAATGTTTGTGGATGCAGGAAAACAGGTTGGAGGGATCCTACTGGATTCCTCAACAGTTTTTATTTGATTTCAGATATTTTGATATTTGATGGATTATCATACGATATATGATATCGTTGTAGTCGTGATTGACTATTTGGTGTGTAGCATCATTGAACCAAAAGTGATTTTTGAAAGTATACGTTTATAAAATATTTTTGGAATTGATCCATTATAAATAAATAAACGTTACAATTTTTTTTAAAGTTATAAAAATTATGTTTTTGAGAAATATAGTTAAAGATTGATTTTTTAAAATATGAGGCTAATGATTTTATAAAATAGTTTAATCGGATTTTTGAATTTATTATAAAGAGTGGAAAATATAGGATTTATAAAATTTAATTATTTTATGAATCAAAAGGATGAAATTATAAAGAAGTTTAAGGACGTTTTAGATTAATAATACAAATTGATTTGTATAAAAGATTTATAAATAGGATATTTATAAATTAGAATATTTTGAATTATAAAACGAGTTTTTATAAGTGTTAGAATGAATTGTGAATGAATTTCATAAATGAATGAAATTTATAGAATTATAAACGGTGAAGTTATAAATGGAATTTTATAAGCAGTAGGTTTATAAAATTTATAAAGTTGTTAAAAGAATAGGTTTGGATAAATAAACGAATCTTATAAGTTATAAGATTGATAATTATGAAGTTCAAAGGAACGATTTGGCAAACAAATAAATTATAAGTATTTCACTTATAATATGAACTTTTGGTTTATAATTGAGTTATGAATTGAATAGGTTAATAAAGGAATTTATAAACGTTGTTTTATAAATTCGTAAACAACTTATTTGATAAGTAAATTGTTGAAACCTATTAATGGAGTTATATTCACATTTTTGACTGTGAATAATCCTTTAAAATGAAATGTATAAAAGGCTGAAATGTGTTAACGTAGTATATTCACGTTTTTGAATAGTGAATAATATGTTAAAGAAAATGTTTAGATTTGATGTTTTAAATAGAATTAAAACGATCTAACGATGTTTTTAAATGTGTTGAGATTCGAAACCATAGATTTCAACATTTATTGTTGAAATAGACGTTTTCGAGAAATAGAAGGAAATGGTGGACTATAACACTGTTGTTATAGTAAATGATTTCCGAAAGGAAATGTTTTGTATAGTATTGGGATTTATATATCTATTTTAATTTCGAATCCCCATACTAGTGATTTTGGGTTGTCGTAACGATGTTTTACGCAACATTCGTTTTGGCCCAAATGAATATGTTTAAGAGAATGATTTCCTTAAAGAATGAAATATATACTTAATTTCGATTGAAGTATATTGAATATTTTCCAAGTATTGAAAATAAATAAAATTTGTGAATTACTTATGAATAAATAAGTATGGAAATGTTTTTCCAATGTGAAATGAAACGTTTTGATAATTTATCTTTTTGAAGATAAATTGAAATGAATAATTGAAATCGTATATTCATAGATATTTTGAAATATAAATTCACTATGGAATTTATAAAAGAAAGGGGAACTTGTTTAAAAATAAATATTGATTTATTTTTGAAGTGTGAAAATTATATATCTTGTAAAGATATTTTGGAAAATAAATAATTTGGAAAATTATTTGGAATCTAGTGATGTTGTGCATATCCATTGATAGTTCAATAACCGACTATCAATATTTCCCTTTGAATGGGTAATTGATGTGATTTGTTTGAATTTGAATGTCACGCTTATTTTTGAATAAGCGCTCACTATTCGGGTTAACCGGGAAAGGACCATGGGGTCATATAACCCATTTCGAATATGTGATACGTCGTTATGAATTGCATTTGAAGACCAGTGTTGAAGACCGGATCTTTTTGAAAGCGAAAGGACAACTCGTCGATTGTCTTTGCACCGAGTAGCTAGGGTATAGAGAATCCCTATGTGATGGGAAGTCCGGACGTGATTAGAGATTATCCGGATTGCAAGGACTTCTTTGTAAGTGCCTTCGTTTTGTTCGAGCCCGGAACAGACTTGTATGGATTGTATGTCTGACTTTACAAATTGAGATATAAAGCAGATTTCTTTCCAATATATTTCTGTTGGTGGCGGAGAATTTATTCTCTTAGCTTAACACCCTTCTCTGAGACGTACGAGCTCAGAGGTTATGTAGTTGAAGGTTATCAGCGATATATTCCCAATTTGGTAATGTGACATGCTGAGTGTTGCTGTGAAATGATCATTGTGTTGATTATTTGTGATAGGATCATTTATTTGATCGTCTATCTTGGTGATCATTTCTATGATCATTTGTTGACCCAAAGCATGGCTTTTGTATAAAGTATGCTTTTGTGGACATGACTTCGTCGAGCCTCACAAACCGGTAATGGTCGAAACAGGAATTGTATGGCAAGGTTTTCAGGGATCGCTTCCCTAGGGTATGACCATTCCTTCTGGAAAAGGGTAGTATCATGGTATGGAGCCCAGATACTTACTGATGTTGAAAACACTTTATGATTGTGTGATGATGGTGACGAGCGCTCGTTTAAAGGTTCCAAAGGACCGGGGGTGGTATATCTGAGGGTTTGTAATATCCCATGGGAAAAGGGGTTCCCGGCTTTGTTTAGCAGAGAACGGTGGTTCTCGAGGCGTCCTTCCAGAGGCGTTTCCATGTGGCAATGGGAAGTTCCTTGGCCTGACCATTTGTTGGAAAATCCATTCTTCAAATACGAGCCTTGTACGGTTTTAGTTATATAACCTGTCATGGAATATGGCGGTAACCCGCTATTGAACATGGTAGCTATAGTAGGCATAGTTCGAAATGTCTATGTCGGCTAAGATTTATATCTTTATTTTCGAAATGAATTTTCTCTATACTATGCACTAGTAATAATATCAAATGTTCTTTTTAATGCGTATCAAGCATCTTTGACTATCATAAGGAGAAATCTCCTCTGATTCTGCGTTTGCATTGTGTGTGTGTGCGGGAGGCCTTATGGTAGTCTCATTTTTAAAAGCATTGCGAATTGATTTTAAAAATATCCCTCTATTTTGATTTTAAAGACAAATAAACTGCTTTGAGTTCTCACACCAGTCACATGACTGACTCGGAGTTTATTGTTTTCCTTCCTAAACTCTGGGTGCCCACCAATTTCCACACGGGCAGTTAAGAGTTAGGTTTATCAGGATATTTTGGATATTCTGGAGTTGCTGGAGGCAAGATGGATGGCATGGCGTATTACTAGTATATAGTATTTCTTTTCCACTGCACTGTTTGTTGTTGTTGTTGTTGTTGTTGTTGTTGTTGTACACTCTGATGATATGATGTAATGAAATGTGATGTAATGTAATAGCTGATATAGTTCTTCATTTAAAGATTATTCATTTATTTATTATATGTTGTTCCGCTGCGATTGTGAGATTCTGTTATTGTTCTGTTGTTTTCTTTCCGTTCTATTTCTTTTTTCTTTGCTCTCTATTTTCTGTCTTTTCTTATGTCTTCTTCTCTCTCTTTCCTTTTCTTAAACCATAACATTTCGGGTTTCCGGCCTTCGATTTCTCGGCAGTCGATAAAGTGAGTATCGATGTTGAATTTTCAAAAGTCGAAAATTTCCGGGACGTTACACCATAGATGGCTCGGCCATGGTCATGGCTGGTGGAGTGGATGGTGTTGGAGGCATGGAAGAGATGTAGGAGTTTGTGGCTGCGGCTATGGAGAAGAGGCCGATCCAAACTAGAAGAGAAACAAGGCAAAAATTTAGAGAAAACAAGGAGAAAAGTAAGAAAAAGAAAGGGAAGCCATTACCAGATCTTATTGAAGCCGTGAGAAACAAATGAAGATGGATTTTTTTTCACGTGAAAACCTAATGAGATGACGACTACACTAGGGTTTTACACGGCTAAGGCAATTAATTGAGGAGTTTAAGGAAACGAAGGGTTTGGGCAAATAAAAGGGCTTACGTTTCAAAGTGATTTACAATCTTCCATATTCCTTTCCTTCTAAATCTTTATATAAACAAAATTTCAGGAGAAAATACTTTACAAACCGAAATCAATTAGAAATATGAGGTAACAAATAGTATAACTTGAAAAAAATATAAAATAATGAAGAAAATGCCTTCAAAATACCAAGCAGTGTTCTAAAATTGTGAATAAATCACTGTTAGTCTTGGAAAATTATACATTTCATTATAAAATTATTATGAAGTGGAAACTTGAATTAAATTAATTTATTTATCATTTTCAAAATAAAATAGAAAATTAAATTGGAGAAAAATAAAAAAGGAATAAAGAAATTGTTTTAAAAAATAGCAAGCAGGACATAAAAATTACAAAAAAATTACCAATGGCTTTGAAAAGTTATTTACATCATTTTAAAAATATTATAAGAATAAAATGATTTTTAAAACATTTTCAAAGTGAAATGAATAATTAAATTCATGGAAAATATCAAAAGAATTAAAGAAATTGCTAAAAAATAGGAAACAGAACCTGAAAAATTCAAATAAATTACCATTAATTCTAGAAAAATTTCTACTTCACTATAAAAATAATTTAAAAAAATAAAATAAATTTAAAAAATATTGGGTTGTTACAAAACAACAAGATAAATAAACCGAAACATGAAAAGGTAAGAACCAAAATCCCAAAATTAAAATAAAAGACGGTACTCTTCTTCTCTATAATTTGATTTTTTTACACGAAAGCGAACCTAACCAATTGGTATCTTAATAGCGATATTGAAGGACCATTTTACACGATTATGACAGAAACCTTTATTTCATTTGTAATATGCCTTAATGTGATTTGATAACATGAACAAATGGAAAACAGTTGATGTTGATAAATTGGTCACATAGAAACATATATGTGCATAGAAACAGATTTGGGAACATGAGCAACCATGACTTCTTTATGTGGTACTATTTTGCTTCTTTAAATCACTATATGCTCATACATAAAATTACTTAAGTGGGACTTTGTCAAACAATCGTTTAGTGAAAAAAAAACAGAACAGTTGATGATAAAATAGAATGGTAAGGCATGAAAAAAGGATCCAAAATGCTTACCTCAAATGTATGGTGGGATAGTTGACTCAAGAGGAACCTGAAAACAACAAAAAATGAATAAACAGCCAATAAAATGAGATTAAACTTTAAACTTCCATTGAATTAAACTTTGTACTTCCTTTAAATTATGCAAATAATTGGTATACAAATAATCATGAATTTAGTTATTTCAATTTACAGGCAACTTATCACTCAATTGTATATACAAATAATGAGTAAAAAATCTATGAATTTAGTTATTGCCGATTTTGAATTTTAAAAAAATAAAATGAAAATTAAACCTGCTCTGTCCGAACATACAAAAATTTTAGATGATAGCAATTCGGCTCTACGACCCAAAATTGCATAAAGACCGTGGTCCATGTAGTTTAGTCATTCATCCTTAGATTTACTTTTACCAATTATCATTGATGAGTCTAAAAAAAGAATCTTGAAAAATCTCGTTATCCTAATTCATTTTTTTGATGTCTCCCAAACAATGCTCCAACATCATTTACGCCTAGGAATTTAATTAATATTGATGATTTTCAATTTGAAATAAAATTATAAAAAATCATTTAGAATCAAAACAAAAATATATTGTTCTGTCAATGAAAGAAAAGAGTAGTTAATAAAGAAAGCTTTGCACTATGCTACATTAAATAAAAGTTAACAAAAAACATACTGCAAAGACAAAGAAAAGAGTAGCAAAACAACAGAAAAGAAACCATTTATTTTTGAAATAAAAGATATATCTTTTCCTTCCTTGTTCTATGAAGAACTATATTATTAAAAGAAAACATCAAATATATGATTTGGTTCTTAAATTATTTTATCGTCAGTATTATATAGTTACCTATGTAGATGCATCTGATCTTCATCCATCAGAAAATGAAAATAGCTCTTATATATAAACTGTATTAATAACAATCTATCTAACATGGTTAATTTTTTATTATACGGATCCAATAGGATATTGTCAGTATTTATGGTTGCAGTTTTCATAGTATGATTTAATTTTCATAGAACAAAGTTAACTTAGTTAAATTGTATAAATTTTACAAATTTAGTTAGCTTTGTTCAATTCCTATTAAATTTAGTTAATTTATTTAATTTTCTAAACTATATTATTTTTATAAACATAGTTAATATTTTAAACTTAATTAATTTTTGTAAACTTAATTATTTTTTACCAATTTGTTGATATATTAAAACTTAATTTGTTTTATAAATTTAATAAATTTAGGTTTTTTTTTAAAAATAGTTACTTAATTGATTTTTGTAAACCTTAGTCAACTTAGTTAAATTTTTATAAAACATAATTTCTTTAGCTAATTTTTGTAAAACTTAGTTAATTATTATTAACTGAATTATTTTTTTCAAATTTTATTATATTTTATAAACTTTATAAGTTTTTTTACTTTTATAAGACTTAGTTAACTTGGTTAATTTTCAAAATCTTAGTTATTTTTTTTGTAAAACTTTGTCTACTTGGTTATATTTAATCTAGTTACTTCATTTTATAAAACTTAGTTAACTTTGTTCGTTTTTATATAGTTCTTTAATTTATTCAAAGTTTAAAAACATAATTAGTTTTTATAAACTTGTATAGAACTTATTTAGTTTAGTTAAGTTTTTAGAATTTAGTTAATTTTCTAAAATTTAGTTAATTTTTTTAAATTTAGTTTTTTTTTAAAACTTAGTCCGCTTTTTACCAACCTTAATTAATTTATTTAATTTCTATATAGCTAACTTTTTCAACTTTAACAAATTTATTTAAATTTTAAAGAACTTCATGATATATCGTGCAAAAAGTAACATGGTTTGAAAAGGCAAGACTAAAAAACTGAAAAATAAGTAATGCGTACAAACATTACATTTCAATTTCATACATCTAAATGAATGGGGGTTAAAAAAAGAAAACTAATCTAGGATATCAACATATAAGGAAACTGGGGAGTAAGCCATCTAACAAATTTATTTCCATCACAACAAATGAATATCATAAAATAGGGTACCTAATGTTGTACGAATATATTGAAATCTTAAGCTTGCATGCTGGTAACAATTGAAGAATAGGAGTTATAGATTTTAATTGTATCACTTGTAATAGAAATTTTGTTATCCGGAGATGCAACTTTAGGAATATTGATATAGAATAAAGTCAAGATTGAAGTTCTATTCTAAACAACGTGAATTACTATTCTATGTTGGGTCACAAACTAAAGTTGTACTCAGAAATAAGGATATTAAAAGTCACCTAACTAAGAGGTTAACAATACACATCCGTAGGAGCTATTCTACCTTATAACACCACCAAATCTTTTTCTTTACATCATCATCATAGGCGAATCCAACAATAATCTGTGGCATAGTGAGCAACCAGAAGGCAGCTACCTTTGGATCTTTCAAGCTATGGATTATATTTTGAGAAATAACAAATGAAACAACATGAACTGTGGTAAGCATCCAAAAATTGTTGAGACTGATATTCAAAACAAGGTCAACTAGTCAGACAAGGTAATAGATCTTCGTAAATGTATGTCACATTTTCCTTGACTACAATATTGTTATTGATACCACCACACCAAAAGTAGTTTGTGATTTTGTTGAAGCCGCTGTTATTACAGTTCAAGTTCAATTACACAAAACAAAATAGAATAAGGTATATAGAGTATGTGCACCTAGAAGGAGATAATATAAGTGGTAAGAACCCTACAACAATCTTGGTCATGTAGCTATAGCAATATAACCACAGTACTTGCCTCATAGTGGTAATCCATCTTCTTCAAAACATTATAGGCTTTCCATGGAGGCTCTATAATCTGAAAGTGTTTAATAAGCATTGTTACATAAGTAAGATGAAATCTCAGAAGTTACATTAACTTTATGGTCTGTATTATATTGTTCAATAGTATAATGCTACATCTAGTGTAAAAATTATCTCATTTGATTTGGAATTCCAGTAGCTTCTCTGCTATTGGCGACAATTGGTCTCACCTCACTTTGACATTTTGATAGGAAGTAAAAAGAAAGAAATAACCTCAATTTTTATTATATGAACATATATACGAGTTTAATCATTAGCATAAAAACAAAAAGTAATATTATTCGCTTCGCGTTTACATTTCAATGTGGGTTTGTCTTATAAAAATTTAGCCATATGCATGCATGTATAATAAAAGAAAGGAGGTTATATCGCTGACACAAAACACCAAACTATCAGTTATCAGTGTTGTATTTATTACCAATAAGAAAAGGATTTTACGATTATTAGGTCATATTTGTACGTCACCAAAATGTGTTACAGAGGGTATAAAAATAGAGATTAGTTAAAGAAAAAAAAGGTAAATTGGCTATTCATATTCATATAGCCAACACCACTCCATCGATTAAAGATGGTGATCAAATAAGAAAGAAAAGGTTTACTACAGTACATCAGTAACATAATGCGACTTTTAGACATACACACAATTCATGATAAACAACAAATCTATCATATTATAAAGTATATAATATAACAAACTAAGTTAGAACTCACATCGTCTGCCAAAATCCTGATTTGCAACTGATTTTTACACTCTGGGCAACTCATTGTGATATCCCGAAAATTTTAGCAAATCAATTTAATAATTTGTATTTAAAATTAAATTGATTTGATAAAATTTTGTTACTAAAATTAAGTTGATTGAATAATCCAATTAAATAGATGTTTAATTTGATGAATTTTTATCTTTTGAAAACTAATAAAATGTTTTCCTGTTTATAATGTATGTATATATATTTATATATATATATATATATATATTGTGAACATATAATTGAAGTTAAATAAACAAATAAAATATTGTTTTTAAATTCTAATATTCACTTTAATAATTTGAGGATTTTTATTTAATAAATAACTAATTGGTTTAGAATACTTAAAGAAATTGTTTTAAAATTGTATTTCAAACATAGTTTAAATTTCAATAAGATAAACAAAAGTTTAGTTCATTTCTTTTTAAATATGGCTTAATAATTATAATTTGAAATTATTTAAAAAAATTAAAATACCCTTAAACATTAAACATTAATGTATGTAATTAAGATAAATAAGATAAGAAATTTATAATTTCTTTTATAAATGATTTAAATTGGATAAATATGTTATTTTCAAAATAATAATGATAAATATATAAATATAGATAGATTTTAATAAGGCAATATTATTAATTTAAAATTTAAAAATATGTTAATATAAGCTAGTTTAAATTGGATTTTTAAAATGTATAAATAGAATTCGGTTTTGAATTTATTTTGAATTCAAATGAATAACCATATTTAAATTTTGTAAGTGAGCTTTCATGTTTTATAAATTGTTTTATTTCATTAAAAAGAAATACATATCATTTCATTTATGTAAACTACTTTATATGTATTTAAATAAAGGAAGAGGATTTTATTTATCTTTAAAATTTAAAATAATAAGTAACATATGCATAGAACAAGTGTTAATATTCTAGGTGACTAATGAGACAAGTGTGAACTAATAACCTACTCATATTGACAAATATAAGAATTTAGTATATGTGACATATTTATTTTTAATTTTTCTTTTAACTTTTAATTAAATCATTTATACTTTTTTAAAACATGTTTTCTTCAACCTTCTCCTTTTCATATCTTCATTTTTTTTTCAAAGTTTAAAAAAGAAAAGAAAAGTTTCAGCTCATAATTTATTCAAAACCAAGAATAAAATCATGTTCAAAATTTGATTTTCTTTTCAATACTCAAATTCCTCCCAAACCATGATCAAATCTGAAAGTTTTATCCTCAAACTAGATAGTAATCTGCAAATCTCTTTCCAAATTCTACAAATCATTTTACAAATTTTCATGTGTAAATTCTGTTCAAACATGCAAGTCTATAATTCACTTCCAAAACAAATCTGCAACTCTACTTCCTCTCAAACCTGAAATTCATTTTCCTTGAATCTGAGAATCAAATGTAAAGCCTCTGCATTCTTTTAAGATCTGGAAATCAAGCCTTAAACCATCAAAGCAAGTAAAATCTAAAGCCTGCATTTTCCAATTAAAAACAAGATCAGGCCTGCATACAAGTTTCTAACAGCAGCAACTCAGTTTTAAAGCATGGAAGTAAAAGTTTCCAACTGCAAATTTTGAAATCAGTCTCAAAAATCTCTGCCTCTGTTACTTGCAATAACAGGTGAGTAACATTACTAACTTAAAAGATTAAGTGTGAAATTGTTGCATGTTTTTCCTTCTGAGCTAAATATGTTTGTGTGAATGAACATTGATGGATTTCTGTGCAATTTAGATGTTTAATACATGCATATATGTGACTGTACTTCTTCTGACTCTGGTTCCAGAACCAGATTCTTTTAAAAATAAAAATAAATCCTCTTGCTCTTGTTCAAATTTTTCTAGGGATTAAGTCCTGAAGCAAATGTGTTAATTATAACATAGTTTAGTTCAGAAATTTATTTAAGTAAAATAAAGTAGGGTGATGTTTCAGAAAATTGTAAAACTTCAGAGTATGTTAAATCAAGTTGAAATTCAAACATTATAAAATATAAATTCAGTGTTATAATCTGAAAACTTAAACAAAAAGATGATTTTTAAAACTAAAATCATATTGTTTAGTTAGGGATTGGGATTGCAGTACTTATTTGAACTGATAATGAGTGTTGGTCAATCTGTGTTGGTAAAATTGATTGGAGAGTTTGGGGTTCATGGAGGTGGTAGTGGGATGATCAGGGGGTGTGGAAAAAACGCCAAGAAGATGTATAGTGTGCGGTGGAGGCGATGGGAGGTTGACAAGATCTGTTAACCTTGTTTTGGCATGGTTCGAAGTTTTTGATAATTTGGTTCTTCCTAGTGGACCGAGCATATTGGAATTCAAGGTATTCATTGTTGGAGTATTGATGCAGGTGTGGTCGGAGTAGCAGTCGACAAGGTGGCCGGAGGAGGGAGAAGTGAGGGATTTCAGGTTTGGGGTAGAGGTGTGCCTGTTGTTGCTGACAGGTTTGGATTGGGGAAAAAACTCGAATTCGTTTTCGAGTGGAATTGAGGGGTTTGACGGTCGCGAGGTGATGCTGAGAAGGACGACGATTTGTTCATGGCCTGGGTGGTGGCCGGAGGTGGCCAAGACCTCCGTGCACATGCACGGAGCAGAGGAAAGTATCAGGGAAGTTTGGGATTTGCTGTAGTTCGTACTCGAGTTATACTCGAGTAAATTCGAATTTTGCTCGAAGTTATCTAGTTTGGGACTCGAAGTAAATAAAGGGGGGGTGTCTCGGGTATCTCCAGTAGTTACGGGTTTCTTTGGAAACCTCTATAAATTTTCAAATTCAATATGTTTAAATCTGAAGCCAGTTTTAAAACAGAAATAAAACTTAAATTTAAATTATGGTTTTCAAACTGGGTATGAATCCAAGTTTTAAAATCTAATTAAAATTTTATTAATTAAAATGTTTAAACAACTTCAAAAGAATTTAAATAATTGAATTTAAAGTTGAGGCTTTAAATTTAAAGTAGAAAATTTAGACATAAGTTTAAATCTGGAAACAAGATTCAAATTTGAATCATGTCTCGAAAATAAAAGAAGTTTTTAAATTTTGAAATGTTTAAACAACTTTGATATTAAATCATATTTTAAATAAGATTGGTATTATAAATATGGGTTTAAATTTCCTTTAAACTTCTTTTTAATATGAGAAATTATTTAGCATAAGTTTAAAAAGGTTTTAGAATGTTTTTAAGACTTTGATAAAGTTAAGTTTAGTTTTCATTTTAAATTTTAAATTTTAAATGTAATTTGAAATCAAAATTTTAAGTTAAGTGTTTTAAATTACTTTATTAATGATAAAGTAATCATGAATAAGAAATGTTTTATTTTTAAAGTAAATTAAAGAATTAATGATCTTTGTTTCATTAAAATTAGTAATTTAAATAATTTAATTAATTAATTAATTTATTTAATTAATTAAAGATTTGAAATAAATTAATTTAGGATAATTAAATTTGTAATTAGTTTAAGTTAATTATTTAAGAAAGATAATTAAGAATTTGTTAATATGTTAATGAAGGTCATTAACTTGTGATTATTTATTAATTAATTAATGTAATTAATTTTGATAATTAATTGGATTAATTAATTTAAATAATCAATTATGAAACTTAATTAAGTATGATTACTTTATGGAAATAATTAAAGATATCAATTACTCTTTGTAATTAATGTATTAATTGGATTAGTTTAAATTAATTAATTAAGTTTAATTAATTTAGAATAGTCTTTAGGTGGGTTGATAAGTAATCAATGGTGGTTAATTACTTAGAGAAGTAATTAAGATAAGTAAATTACTGAAGATAATTAATTGAAGTATGGTATTTTGACATTAATTACTTTGTGTAATTAATGTGAAGATAATTTCTTTATGAAGTGATTAATAATTAATTACTTAATGTAATTTATTTAAGCATTTATCAATTAAGTTATTTGAAATAATTAAGTGATGTAATTAATTAAGAGTAATTAGTTACTAATGAGATTACTCAAGGATGATTAATAAATATAATTAATTATTAAATGTAATTAATTTAGAAGTAATTAAGGAAGTATTTAAGAGTAGTTAATTACCAAATGTAATTAATCAAAAATGATTAATAAATGTGGTTTAATTAAGTTAATTACTTAATGTAATTAGTTTAAAAAAAAGTAATTAATTTAAATTTAATTAAGGATCATTAATTAATTTGATTAATGATGTAACTAAGGATTAACTAATTAAGATTAATTAATCAATGAGTAGTGATTAAGAAAGTAATTAATTAATGTAATTAATTAAGGAAGTAATTAATGTAATTAATTATAATTAATTAATTAATGAAGTAATTAAAGGTTAATTACTTATTTCGGTTAAGGATAATTAATTTGTAAAATTAATTAAAGATAATTACTTGAATGTAATTAAAGGATAATTAATCAAAGGTGATTAATTAAGGTGATTAACTTGAGGATAACTATTTAATTGATTGGTAATCAATTAAAGGTTAAGTAAGCAAGTTTTAAATGGTGAAGTAATTAATTTTATTCATTTTAAATTAATTAAAGAATAAGTAATTAATTTAATTCACTTTAAATTAATTAGAGATAGAAGTAATTAATTTAATTCATTTTAAATTAATTATAGATGGTGTGATTATAGATCTTTGCTTATGAATGGATGATATGGTTTACCCTGAATGGTTTGAATCTCAGACATGAGATAAATAGTGTTATGTGATATGGATGCATTGGTTGCATTATGATAATGATATAAGTATCTATTGATGATAATAATATAGATTATCTATTATGGTGATATGAATTATCTATCTGTGTGTATACGGATAATTAGATTGAATTGTTTTAAACTTAAAACAACTTGGACCTAAAAGACACGCTTTGGATTTCGATGAGACCGGGATCGGGTTTCCATATTTGGAATCCGAAAACCACATCGATTCCAATTAAACGTTAGGTCATTAATCCAAGTGGAGCAAGTGAAGACTCGAGGTGTAAGGGTTATACGTCAGTATAACTCTGTGGGTGATTCCGTAATGAGTTTGACGGAATAGTGCTTATAGATTCGAGATGGTGAATCAGAGTGCAAGGGCTATGGTCGTTGACTCTGAGGGTGATTCCAATAATGAGTGCAACGAGATAGTACCTTCGGTTTCGTTCGAACCCGTAACGAACTTGTATGGATTGAGTGCTTTCAGAACATCGTCAGGTGGACGATGAGCAATCTAAGATTTGATGTCCTATAAAGGTAATCGTAGCCTCAAGCCTCATCAACCGGGAATGGCTAAAACAGGGAAGGTGCAGCAAGGCTTCGTGGGTAGCTCCCACTGGAGAGGAAGATTGATCCCTGTCTAGAGGTCCCTTTATTTTCGGCTGTGTGGGCGGTTGGTTTGCGACAACTGCCGGGGTTGTCTTGTTCGGAACTGTCCAGTAAGGAACGGGTCCGGCCTTGTGTTGCAGGGGAGTGGGAGTACTCCTCAGTATGGTGATCTAGGCCACGTACTGTGACGGGCGGTACCCCAGTAGCCCTGCCATTGTATGGAATCCACAATCCAATAAGTGCCAACGGTTTTGATTGTATTACCCACTTTTGTGGCTAGTAGCTGGAATTTAATAGATGTAACAATTTCGGCTATTTCATATTTATTTGAAAACCCTAGACACTATTATAATATCATCGTATTTCCTATCAAATTTTTTGGTTAGCGTAAGGTAAAAACTTTTCCATGTTTATGTGTGCGAAATCTTACGTGATACCTTTCCTTTAAAGGATTTTTGAAAGTTAAGCAACTTTAACCTGTTACTCACACCAGACCATGTCTGACCCGGAGTTTATTTTTTTTTTCATAAACTCTTGGGTACTCAAATTTTTACGAGTAGCCAAGGGATCAGGTTAGGATCCAGGTTAGCTTTGATGAATATTGGAGGAGCAATGGAGCAGGAGGCTTCTGCGTTAGATATTAGTATTCCGCTGTGTGTTCTGTGATTGTCTCTGAGATTGTATTATGTTGTAAATACTAGACAGGTGTTTATAACTGTCTAGTATGTGTTGTATTATCCGTGTACTCTATTAGTGATTGTAAACTATGTAAATATTTTATGTTATTAATATAATTTATTCGTTCCGCTGTTTAGATTCTGATGTGCAGTTTCTTCTTTCTTCTCTTTCTTTCTATTCTCTATCCCTTTCTTTCTTATTAGCGATGCGACTTCCTGGAGATAGGAAGTTGGGTCGTTACAGTGGTATCAGAGCATTAGGTTGAGTGAATACCTAGGCTTTGTAGTGGTGTCTATCTTGAGAGAGCGTATTTGTAGTTTTGATATATATATATATATATATATATATATATATATTTATTATTTCTACCTATCTGTTGGGTTACCTGTTCAGGTTTTTCCAATATAAGTTATAAAGGTAGATAAGGTAGTGGTGTGTGTAACACGATTACTACCATTGGTTGGAGTTTGAATGTTTGAGGTTGGAAGTGTATTTGTCGAGACTGTAGACCTAATACCGTCTCGAGTGAGTTGTGCAGTGGTGTAGAAATTTCATCGATCTCTTAAGGTAACCTGTTAAGGTTCAGAGTATATCTTTGAAGATGGATGAGTTGAGTTTGGATCTGTCGATTTGGCAGATGTGTGCGATGGTATTTTGATACCCCAGGAAGTAGTAGCTGCGTGATAAGATGCAGTGAATATGGATGTCTCCGAAGATGTTTTCTTTGGAACAAGTTTTAGGAAGTTTTGGCATCGGTGTCAGCAGTTCAGCTCGGAGTGTTCTATGTTGGCAAATGTTTTCCGGCTTAGCAATTTATAAAGGTGGAGTTCAGAAGCAGCAGAGTGGACCCAATACTTTATTGGCTTGGCTAATTAAGAGTAAGTTGTTCTGTTTGGTAAAGACAGAACAGTTTTTCTTTGGGAATTGTTATATATTGATCGCAAAAGTGATTTGCGATAGTTTGAGTGTTCTTTTGAGGTATTGAAGAATTTTTGATTGTATTTTGTGAAGTCGGAGGTTTATCCACTTTTGAAGATTGAGTTTTCTTATCGTCTGGATTCCAGGACGGCTACCGATGAATCAGCTAGTAGAAGGATGATTTATCGAGATAGGTTTTCTAAGGCATATCAGGATTGGTGAAACATCTGAGTTTTCTTGGATATGTTGAGCCATATTTCTGGGAAGTGATGTCCAGTTTGTGCTCATCAGCAGTGTCTTCTGTGCCAGTTCAGAGTTGTGCAGCGGAAGCAGTTTGGGAATGCTTCTGTTTGTCTTTTCTGGATAGAAGAAGTGAGATTGTTCTTCTGATGTTTGAAGAGTGGAGTTGGTGATCTTAGTCTTGGTTGATCTTGAGAAGATCGTTGTGTTGTGTTGTTTTTGGTTCTGTTTGTTTCAGAGGCATCGGTGAAGGTTAAGCTTATCAGTTTGGATGTAGACAGCCCAGGATCGTCAGAAGATTTTTATGGATAAGAAACTAAGGACTGTAGATTCCGGAGTCAGAGTTTTTTTTTGGATCTCTTCTATGTTTTGGTTGGATTGGTGTTTGGTTTTCAAGAGTTGAATTGCCAGATTCACGTATCTCTAAGGGAGTACGTGTATGAGTTATCTCTGGAAGTGGAACCAGCTGTTCAAGAAGGTTTAGTGGTTGAGTCAGACTCGTCTGTAGTCTGATATCTGGTCTAGTTCTGTAGACCTGGATGAATAGAAGCTCTGTAGCTTCGTAGTTTTGATTATTTGAATTCTGTAGGACGAGTATCCCGGTATATATATACTTGGGGAAACTCGAGGAAATTTTATCTAGAATTTTGTCTGGATAATTAAATTTGTTTGATTAAATATATTGGTTGCTATGGTTGTTAGCATATGATGGATGTATGCTTGTGATTTAAAATCTAGAATTTTAAATGGGTTATTAAATTACCTTTTCTTTTAAATTTCGGGGACGAAATTCTTTTAAGGGGGAGGAATGTGATATCCCGAAAATTTTAGCAATATCAATTTAATAATTTGTATTTAAAATTAAATTGATTTGATAAAATTTTGTTAATAAAATTAAGTATATTGAATAATCCAATTAAATAGATGTTTAATTTGATGAATTTTTATCTTTTGAAAACTAATAAAATGTTTTCCGGTTTATAATGTATGTATATATATATATTTATTTATATATTGTGAACATATAAGTTTTGAATTGAAGTTAAATAAACAAATAAAATCTTTTTTTTAAATTCTAATATTCACTTTAATAATTTGAGGATTTTTATTTAATAAATAACTAAGTGGTTTAGAATACTTAAAGAAATTGTTTTAAAATTGTATTTCAAACATAGTTTAAATTTCAATAAGATAAACAAAAGTTTATTTCATTTCTTTTTAAATATAGCTTAATAATTATAATTTGAAATTATTTAAAAAATTTAAAATACCCTTAAACATTAAACATTAATGTATGTAATTACGATAAATAAGAGACGAAATTTATAATTTCTTTTATAAATGATTTAAATTGGATAAATATGTTATTTTCAAAATAATAATGATAAATATATAAATATAGATAGATTTTAATAAGGCAATATTATTAATTTAAAAATTGTTAATATAAACTAGTTTAAATTGGATTTTTAAAATGTATAAATAGAATTTGGTTTTGAATTTATTTTGAATTTAAATGAATAACCATATTTAAATTTTGTAAGTGAGCTTTCATGTTTTATAAATTGTTTTATTTCATTAAAAAGAAATACATATCATTTCATTTATGTAAACTACTTTATATGTATTTAAATAAAGGAAGAGGATTTTATTTATCTTTAAAATTAAAAATAATAAGTAACATATGCGTAGAACAAGTGTTAATATTCTAGGTGACTAATGAGACAAGTGTGAACTAATAACCTACTCATATTGACAAATGTAAGAATTTAGTATATGTGTCATATTTATTTTTAATTTTTCTTTTAACTTTTAATTAAATCATTTATACTTATTTAAAACATGTTTTCTTCAACCTTCTCCTTTTCAAATCTTCATTTTTTTTTCAAAGTTTAAAAAAGAAAAGAAAAGTTTCAGCTCATAATTTATTCAAAACCAAGAACAAAATCATGTTCAAAATTTGATTTTCTTTTCAATACTCAAATTTCTCTCAAACCATGATCAAATCTGAAAGTTTTATCCTCAAACTAGATAGTAATCTGCAAATCTCTTTCAAAATTCTACAAATCATTTTACAAATTTTCATATGTGAATTCTGTTCAAACATGCAAGTCTATAATTCACTTCCAAAACAGATCTGCAACTCTACTTCCTCTCAAACCTGAAATTCATTTTCCTTGAATATTAGAATCAAATGTAAAGCCTCTGCATTCTTTTAAGATCTGGAAATCAAGCCTTAAACCATCAAAGCAAGTAAAATCTAAAGCCTGCATTTTCCAATTAAAAACAAGATCAGGCCTGCATACAAGTTTTTAACAGCAACAACTTAGTTTTTAAGCATGGAAGTAAAAGTTTCCAACTGCAAATTTTGAAATCTGTGTCAAAAATCTCTGCCTCTGTTTCTTGCAATAACAGGTGAGTAACATTAATAACTTAAAAGATTAAGCGTGAAATTGTTGTATGTTTTTCCTTCTGAGTTAAATATGTTTGTGTGAATGAACATTGATGGATTTCTGTGCGATTTGGATGTTTAATACATGCATATATGTGACTGTACTTCTTCTGACTCTGGTTCCAGAACCAGATTCTTTTAAAATTAAAAATAAATCCTCTTGCTCTTGTTTAAATTTTGTTAGGGATTAAGTCCTGAAGCAAATGTGTTAATTATAACATAGTTTAGTTCAGAAATTTATTTAAGTAAAATAAAGTAGGGTGATGTTTCTGAAAATTGTAAAACTTCAGAGTATGTTAAATCAAGTTGAAACTCAAACATTATAAAATATAAATTCAGTGTTATAATCTGAAAACTTAAACAAAAAGATGATTTTTAAAACTAAAATCATATTGTTTAGTTAGGGATTGGGATTCCAGTACTTATTTTAACTGATAATGAGTTCTGGTCAATCTGTGTTGGACAAATTGATTGGAGAGTTTGGGGTTCATGGAGGTGGTAGTGGGATGATCAGGGGGTGTGGCAAAAATGCCAGGAAGATGTATATTGTGCGGTGGAGGCGATGGGAGGTTGACAAGATCTGTTAACCTAGTTTTGGCATGGTTCGAAGTTTTTGATAATCTGGTTCTTCCTAGTGGACCGAGCGTATTGGAATTCAAGGTATTCGTAGTTAGAGTATTGATGCAGGTGTGGTCGGAGTAGCAGTCGACAAGGTGGCCGGAGGAGGGAGAAGTGAGGGATTTCAGGTTTGGGGTGGAGGTGTGCCTGTTGTTGCTGACAGGTTTGGATTGGGGAAAAAACTCGAATTCATTTTCGAGTGGAATTGAGGGGTTTGACGGTCGCGAGGTGATGCTGAGATGGACGATGATTTGTTCATGGTCTGGGTTGTGGCCGGAGTGGCCAAGACCTCCGTGCACATGCACGGAGCAGAGGAAAGTATCAGGGAAGTTTGGGATTTGCTGTAGTTCGTACTCGAGTTATACTCGAGTAAATTTGAATTTTGCTCGAAGTTATCTAGTTTGCGACTCGAAGTAAATAGAGGGTGGGTCTCGGGTATCTCCAGTAGTTACAGGTTTCTTTGAAAACCTGTATAAATTTTCAAATTCAATATGTTTAAATCTGAAACCAGTTTTTAAAACAGAAACAAAGCTTAAATTTAAATTATGGTTTTCAAACTGGGTATGAATCCAAGTTTTAAAATCTAATTAAAATTTTATTAATTAAAATGTTTAAACAACTTCAAAAGAATTTAAATAATTGAATTTAAAGTTGAGGCTTTAAATTTAAAGTAGAAGATTTAAACATAAGTTTAAATCTGGAAACAAGATTCAAATTTGAATCATGTCTTGAAAATAAAAGAAGTTTTTAAATTTTGAAATGTTTAAACAACTTTGATATTAAATCATATTTTAAATATGATTGGTATTATAAATATGAGTTTAAATTTCCTTTAAACTTCTTTTTAATATGAGAAATTATTTAGCATAAGTTTAAAAAGGTTTTAGAATGTTTTTAAGACTTTGATAAAGTTAAGTTTGGTTTTCATTTTAAATTTTAAATTTAAAATGTATTTTGAAATCAAAATTTTAAGTTAAGTGTTTTAAATTACTTTATTAATGATAAAGTAATCATGAATAAGAAACGTTTTATTTTTAAAGTAAATTAAAGATTTAATGATCTTTGTTTCATTAAAATTAGTAATTTAAATAATTTAATTAATTAATTTGTTTAATTAATTAAAGATTTGAAATAAATTAATTTAGGATAATTAAATTTGTAATTAATTTAAGTTAATTATTTAAGAAAGATAATTAAGAATTTGTTAATAAGTGAATGAAGGTCATTAACTTGTGATTATTTATTAATTAATTAATGTAATTAATTTTGATAATTAATTGGATTAATTAATTTAAATAATCAATTATGAAACTTAATTAAGTATGATTACTTTACGGAAATAATTAAAGATATTAATTACTCTTTGTAATTAATTTATTAATTGGATTAGTTTAAATTAATTAATTAAGTTTAATTAATTTAGAATAGTCTTTAGGTGGGTTGATAAGTAATCAATGGTGGTTAATTACTTAGAGAAGTAATTAAGATAAGTAAATTGCTGAAGATAATTAATTGAAGTATGGTGTTTTGCGATTAATTACTTTGTGTAATTAATGTGAAGATAATTTCTTTATGAAGTGATTAATAATTAATTACTTAATGTAATTAATTTAAGTATTTATCAATTAAGTTATTTGAAATAATTAAGTGATGTAATTAATTATGAGTAATTAATTACTAATAAGATTACTCAAGGATGATTAATAAATATAATTAATTATTAAGTGTAATTAATTTAGAAGTAATTAAGGAAGTACTTAAGAGTAGTTAATTACCAAATGTAATTAATCAAAAATGATTAATAATTGTGTTTTAATTAAGTTAATTACTTAATCTAATTAGTTTTAAAAAGGTAATTAATTTAAATTTAATTAAGGATCATTAATTAATTTAATTAATGATGTGATTAAGGATTAACTAATTAAGATTAATTAATCAATGATAAGTGATTAAGAAAGTAATTAATTAATGTAATTAATTAAGGAAGTAATTAATGTAATTAATTTATGAAGTAATTAAAGGTTAATTACTGATTTTGGTTAAGGATAATTAATTTGTAAAATTAATTAAAGATAATTACTTGAATGTAATTAAAGGATAATTAATCAAAGGTGATTATTTAAGGTGATTAATTTGAGGATAATTATTTAATTGATTGGTAATCAATTAAGGGTTAAGTAAGCAAGTTTTAAATGGTGAAGTAATTAATTTAATTCATTTTAAATTAATTAAAGAATAAGTAATTAATTTAATTCACTTTAAACTAATTAGAGATAGAAGTAATTAATTTAATTCATTATAAATTAATTATAGATGGTGTGATTATAGATCTTTGCTTACGAATGGATGATATGGTTTACCTTGAATGGTTTGAATCTCAGACATGAGTTAAATAGTGTTGTGTGATATGGATGCATTGGTTGCATTGTGATGATGATATAAGTATCTATTGATGATAATAATATAGATTATCTATTATGGTGATATGAATTATCTATCTGTGTGTATATGGACAATTAGATTGAATTGTTTTAAACTTAAAACAACTTGGACCTAAAAGATACGCTTTGGATTTCACTGAGACCAGGATCGGGTTTCCATATTTGGAATCGGAAAACCACATCGATTCCAATTAAACGTTAGGTCGTTAATCCAAGTGGAGCAAGTGAAGACTCGAGGTGTAAGGGATATACGTTAGTATAACTCTGTGGGTGATTCCGTAATGAGTTTGACGGAATAGTGCTTATAGATTCGAGATGGTGAATCAGAGTGCAAGGGCTATGGTCGTTGACTCTGAGGGTGATTCCAATAATGAGTGCAACGAGATAGTGCCTTCGGTTTCGTTCGAACCCGGAACGGACTTGTATGTATTGAATGCTTTCAGAACATCGTTAGTTGGACGATGAGCATTCTAAGATTTGATGTCCTATACAGGTAATCGTAGCCTCAAGCATCATCAACCGGGAATGGCTAAAACAGGGGGGGTGCAGCAAGGCTTCGTGGGTAGCTCCCACTGGAGAGCAAGATTGATCCCTGTCTAGAGGTCCCTTTATTTTCGGCTGTGTGGGCGGTTGGTTTGCGACGACTGCCGCGGTTGTCTTGTTCGGAACTGTTCAGTAAGGAACGGGTCTGGTCTTGTGTTGCAGGGGAGTAGGAGTACTCCTCGATACAGTGATCTAGGCCACGTACTATGACGGGCGGTACCCTAGTAGCCCTGCCATTGTATGGAATCCACAATCCAATAAGTGCCAACGGTTTTGATTGTATTACCCACTTTTGTGGCTAGTAGCTGGAATTTAATAGATGTAACAATTTCGGCTATTTCATATTTATTTGAAAACCCTAGACACTATTATAATATCATCGGATTTCCTATCAAATGTTTTGGTTAGCGCAAGGTAAAAACTTTTCCATGTTTTTGTGTGGGAAGTCTTACGTGATACCTTTCTTTTAAAGGATTTTTGAAAGTTAATTAACTTTAACCGTTACTCACACCAGACCCATGTCTGACCCGGAGTTTGTTTTTGTTTTTCATAACCTCTTTGGTACTCAAATTTTTACGAGTAGCCAAGGGATTCAGGTTAGGATCCAGGTTAGCTTTGACGAATATTGGAGGAGCAATGGAGCAGGAGGCTTCTGCGTTAGATATTAGTATTCCGCTGTGTGTTCTATGATTGTCTCTGAGATTGTATTATTTGTAAATACTAGACAGGTGTTCATAAATGTCTAGTATGTGTTGTATTATCCGTGTACTCTGTTAGTGGTTGTAAACTATGCAAATATTTTACGTTATTAATATAATTTATTCGTTCCGCTGTTTAGATTCTGATGTGTTGTTTCTTCTTTCTTCTCTTTCTTTCTATTCTCTATCCCTTTCTTTCTTATTAGCGATGCGACTTCCTGGAGATAGGAAGTTGGGTCGTTACACTCATCACACCGTACAACATTGAATTAAATTAGATGGGCTCAGATATGTAAATTGATGAAATAATTAACCAATTTCTAAGATGCAATAGACTTCTAAGAATAGCTAGTAATGATAGCCGACAGTTAAGTCTGCTAGGTTTAATACACTGGTATAATACTAAAAACCTATTTCTTTTTTCTCTAATGTCAATTTCATTTAATTTGATTTCTCTATTTAACTTACTTGAAATAAGAAAATGCACATAGAACAAAAAGTTAACCTTTTTAACTTTACTACTCGGTTATTATACAAACATTTACGCATTTATATGAATCGACACAAACAGTTATAACGCGTGAGCTCAGTAACAATCCAAAGAAAAGTTCTTATACTCTGTTCATTTTTTATATGATTTTATCAATTTTACATATAAGGACCCATTCTATACCACTACAAGCAGGAACAGAGCAAGAAACTCCTACAAATCCTCCTGATTGCTATAGATAACATGTGAAAATTTATCATGAATTTGTTGCACCAAATATAGAAAATATTTGATTCCCTCTATATGCATTTATGTAGTTGTTTTACAACAATGGATGATAATGGGAAACCCCTTGATAGTTCTAGTTGTCAGAAAGTGAACAACTTTATCCTGCTCTACCACATACCAGCTAAAAAGTTTTTACTAAACCAATCAGTTTTCATGTCAAAAAGACGAAATAAATAAGTAAAAAATAAATAAACATTGGATGTAAAGAGCGATCAAGTTGCAGAGAAACACAGTTATTTCAACACGAACGAGCTCGTAACCAGGGCACATTCTTGGACCTCCTTCAAAAGGAGTGAACGTACATGTTTCGGTGTCATCATTCTACATCGTTATTTATGGTTATAATTTTGGATAACAATTCAAACAAACTGCGGACTGCTGAGTAGTTTACATATGTTTGTTCTATCAGGTGTTTTTATAACATGATAAGCATTAGGAACTTGCATTAGGAACTTCAATTTGCACTATATATTGAATTTAAACCACTTAATCCTTTGCCTAATGACAACGTTAAAAACTTATTTATGTAAACACGAAGTAACCAGCTTTAAAGAGATTATATACCTGCCATCTCCAAGGATTGAATGTACGTGCATCTTTGAAGTTAGTATTTGGATCCATGTACATGACTCTGAAGCTAGCAAATACTTTATACCCTGTAGGTAGTATGAAACGACCCGATTTTCTCACCACAGAAAATCGCATCATTTTTAAGAAAGAAAGGGATAGAAAAGAGAAAAGATAGAGAAGAAGAAAGAAACAACATTAGAATCTAAACAGCGGAACGAATAAATTATATTAATCACATAATACATTACATAGTATCATATACATCAGAGATACACAGGTAAACAACGTCTACTAGACAGTTATAGACACCTGTCTAGTTATACAACTCAAAGACAATCGACTCAGAGAACACACAGCGGAATACTATAACTATACACAGAAGCCTCCTGCTCCATTGCTCCTCCAGAATTAGTCAAGCCAACCTGAATTCCCCTGGCCACTCGTAAAATTTGAGTACCCAAGAGTTTAAGAAAAACAGAATAAACTCCGGGTCAGACATGGGTCTGGTGTGAGTAAACGGTTAAAGTTGCTTAATTTTCAAAAACCTTTTGAAAGAAAAGGTATCGCGTAAGACTTCCCACACATAAACATGGAAAAGTTTTTACCTTACGCTAACCAAAACATTTGATAGGAAATCCAGTGATATTATAATAGGTCTAGGGTTTTCAAATAAAAAGGAAATAGCCGAAATTGTTACATTTATTAAATTCTAGCTACTAGCCACAAAAGTGGGTAATACAATCAAATCCGATGGCATTTATTGGATTTTGGGTTCCATACAATGGCAAGGCTACTGGGGTAACGCTCGTCACAGTACGTGGCCTAGATCACCGTTCCGAGTAGTATGCCCGCTCCCCTGCAACACAAAGCCGTAACCATTCCTTACTGAACAGTTTCGAATAAGACAACCCCGACGGTTGTAGCTATTCAACCGCCCACACAGCCGAAATAAAAGGGACTCTAGACAGGGGTTAATCTCATCCTACTTTGGCATGACCCACTAAGCCTTGTTGCACCTCCCCTGTTTTAGCCATTCTCGGTTGATGAGGCTTGAGGCTACGATTACCTTTAGTGAATACATCACTTAGAATGCTCATTGTCCACCTGACGATTTTCTGAAAGCATTCAATCCATACAAGTTCATTCCGGGTTCGAACGAAACTGAAGGCATTATCTCGTTACAGTCATTTTGGAATCACCCTCAGAGTTAACGACAATAACCCTTGCACTCTGAATCTTCATCTCGAATCTTAAATTACTACTCGTCAAACTCATCAAGGAATCACCCTCAAAGTTATACTGACGAATAGGTCTTACACCTCGAGTCTTCACTCTTCACAAGAGATTCACAACCTATCGTTAATTTGGATCATATGGTTTTCAGATATCCAAATATGGAAACCTGATCCCAGTCTCATCGAAATCCAAAACGTATCTTTTATGTCCAAGATGTTTAAGGTTAAAAAATTCAATTCAACTATCTATACACACATAGATAGATAATTCACAAGTCACAATTGATAATCACATTATCAAAATAAACAGATGATCCATAACAAAATAGGTAATCCATATCATCATTACAATACATAATCTATATACCATTACAATGCAACCAAGCATTCATACCACACAACATTACTTATCTCATTTCTGAGATTACATCCATTGAAGACAATCAATGTCATCCATTTATACATAAGCAATGATTTACTTAATCACAACATAATTAATTTAAAATGAATTAAATTAACTATCTCTAATTAATTTAAAGTGAATTAAATTAATTACTTCATCTCTTAATTAATTTAAAATTAATTAATTTAATAACCTTCATCATAATAAATCTTGCTTACATAAACATTAATTAAGCCAATTAATTAATCATTATCTTAATTAATCAACCTTGATTAATTATATCTTAATTAAATAATTAATCCTTAATTATTCTCATTAATCATATTAATTAATGAACCTTAATTAATTACTTCCATTAATTAATTAACTATAATTAATTACATTATTCCTTAATTAAATATATTAATTAATCATGCTTAAATTAATTGCTTTAAATGAGTCAACTTTAATAAATATAAACTGTAATTAATTATTCTTAATTACTTCTTAATTGTATTTATAAATTCTATGATTTATTACACCAAGAAATAAACCCTTAATTACTTTAACAAGTAATTATCCATTTAAAATTACTTCCCAATAAGTAATTTCACTTATCTCAATTACCCCTGTAATTTATTCATCAATTACTTATCTTAAGTAATTTATCTTATCAAACTTATTAAGTAAACATACTTAATTATTTGTCATGTGACTATCTTTAATTAATTATTAAATTAATTAACTGAACTTGATCACAAACACCCCATAAATTATAATCGAGTAATTCATCCCTTAATTACTCTTTAACCAAATTAATCATTAACTACAGATTAATTATGCTTCAACTATTAATTAATAAACCTTAATTATCAATCAATCCTTTAATACAAAGTAATCAATCCTTTAATACAAAGTAATCAATCACTAATTACTTTTATAATTAATTAATTAACCTTAATTAACTAATTAATCATCTCTTAATCATTAATTAATAAACTTAATTATTAATTAATAACCTTAATTACAAATTAATTAATCCATAATTATAATTAATTAACCTTAATTACAATTAATCAACCTCAATAATAATAGTTAATTAATTCTTAATTAACTTGCATTATAGATTAATAACCTTTTAATTATTAATTAAGAAAACCCAATTAAAACTTAGTTGCTAGTTTAATTACTTAATTAATTAATAATTATAATTTAATTAATCATTAGTCATTAATTAAATCATCATAATTATTAGTTAACTATATTAATAATTATACTTAATTAATTACTTAATTAATCCTTTTTAAATAATTAATTAAATTAATTAATTAAACTTAAAATTTCTTAATTAACTTAATTAATTACAATTCATTAAAACTTAATTATCTCTTAAGATAAAACATTATCTTAAATTAACCTTGAAAACTTACTTAACTTAATTCATTAATTAATTTGAAATATAAAGAAATCATTAATCACCTACCCTTAATTATTAATTAACAATCATTTGTTTCAAGTTAATAAATTACTTAAACCTTTAATTGTTTAATTATAAATCCTTATTCATTAACTAATTTAATAAAAAATTTCCTTTATATTACAAAATAAGTTGGAAAATAACATTAAGGTTTTTAAAATAAAACATTTTAAACCATTCATACAAATTCATTCATATAAAAAAATCAATTCAAGAAATGAATTACAAGAATTTAATTTAGCTTAAATTATTTAAAGTCTAAAACTAACTTTATTTAAAATTAAAAATCTGTTTAAGCATTTCAATTTGGGTTCAATCCACGTATACATGAATCCAAGAACAAAGTACATCTTCTTTTCCTTTTTATTTAAAGAAAATTTGACTTAAATTTAGAAACTGTTTTAATAAAAAATTTAAAACTTAACATTTGAATCCTGCATACAAAAGACCCCAGAACACACGAGCCACAATCCCAGAATCATGCGAGTTTCCCCGAGTCAACTTCCCTATACCCCGAGCTAATACCCAGCAACCCAAAACAACCACAACCCACTGACACCCAACAATGCCTCGTGCACCTACACTAGTGCCGGAACCATCTCCAATCAACGATGACTCCACCGACACGTCAATCAACAACTCTACAAACCCCTACGATCAACAGAACTCCATTCCTTGCCTCGATTCAAAATCGAGTACCTAGAGTGTACTGCAACCCAAATCATCATCATAAAAAAATTCACTTAACCCTCGCCTCCGATCAACGATAACCCCTACAACTCCGGCTATGGATTGCCGACCCACCGTGCTTCCTTCTCCCAAAATTCCTTCAAGCTCGATGCAAAAATGAAGATATAGTAGACAAATTCCCAAGTTCGAATAGAACTAGGTTTAAAAACAATCTCGAGCAAATTCAAACTCCACAATGGATTACAAACTCTTCAACAATTTTTACCTTACTCCCCAATCCTACCCCTAGCTCCATCAAAAACCCCGAGCAACCCAGATACATAGATCATCAGATTTTGGCAGAAACCCAATTTCCAAACAATACCCAAATCCTCACTCAATAAAATCTTAAAAATTGTGATATTTGTTTTAAAAATCTTATTTTCCAAAATTTATTCATGAATTAAACTTGAATCAGTAATTTACAACACTTGAGTTTCGCAAGTTTACAGATTCCTACTGTTTTTCCCAGATACAAGCATATCTTTAGTTCATAAATACTTGTTTATATATTCAGTACCTAGATTATGCTAATACTTAGTTAATTTACTTTTAATCCAAGTGTTAAAAATGAATAAATAAAAAGATATGAAATTTTATACATTTGTAAACATTTAAAACCTGTAAACAGGGAGGTATTAGACATGCACAGATTTAAAGCATAACAAAACCTATTGCATATTTATCTACACAGAGGCAAACTCATATAAACATCATCACTAACTTATTTACAACAGAAAATTACTACTTTAGTTTATGTAAAATGTTTACTCACCTTTAATTAAAAGAAGTGCAGAGGTTTGAAAATGAACTGGAACTTGCAAAATACTTTGAACTTAAAGCTTTAAAAATAAAAAATGCCTCATCCCTTTCATTTTGCATTTAAGATTTGCATTTTGAAAAACTTGCAAACACTTGAGCTTGAAAATAAATAAAAAACTGGAGTACTTCAGGTTGCCTTTGACCCAGATTATCGACTTGCATGCCTTTGAAAATGTTTCCAGGCTTGATAACAGAGGGTTTCAGGATTTTGAAAACTGATTTACAAGTTTGAGGCGAATCTGAAAAGAATGTTTACAGGTTTTTGTAAACAGAGGTTGATGTTTGAATTTGAGGAATTGATGGCAGGCTTTTGTGCATAAAACAGTTTTACAGAGAAGGGTTACAGGTTTGGGAAAAATTTACGGGAAAACAATTTTTTTTTTGTAGATTTGATTAGAGGAGATTTCAGGTTTGATTTGAGCATTTGTTTGAGGATTTTCAGATTTGCATTTGAACTTGAGAGATTTTACAAGATATTGATTTGAGCATGGGTTTTGAGGATTGTTTGAATTGAGGAATTTCAAATTTGGATCTGCCATTGTTTTTCTTAGTTTTTGAAAAGAAGATAAAAAGAAAAATCAGAAGGAGATTGAAAATGTTTATAAGTAATTTTAGATTTTATTAAAATTAAAAAGAGAATGTAAATATGACACATTTCTCAAGCTTACATAAATGTTTAACACTTGTTATCTAAATGATTTCTATTTTAACACTTGTCACATTGTATTTATTTTAATTCTAAAAGAAATTGAAAAGCTTTTTAAATTAATTTCCTAATTAACAAATATGTTTTCTTAATTTAAAAATGATTTTATAATTAAATTCCTAATTAACTAATATTTTTATAACACTTTTCTAAATTTATACAGATACAATCTTTAAAAGAAAATAAACTAAAACCAATTATAATTTAAATAAAATTATATACAATATTGTAAACTAATTTTTAAAATGCTATTTCAAAAACCTTTGTATTTATTTTTATTATATAAATACATATCAAATTTCTATAGATAAATTTTTATAAAAAGAATAATATAAAAAAAAATCTTATTTTTAATTAAAAAAATTATCTATATATTTTAAATTCGAACTATTTTATTATTCTATTTTAAGATGTATATATATCCCCTTAAATTCAAATTTTTATATTTAATTCAAAGTCAAATTTAAAAATCCAAATCTAAAATAAATTTAAATAAATAAATATCAATTTTTAAATAAGCTCATTATTATTTATAAACAATTTATCCCATTTGAAATTCAATTTAAATACACAGAAGTATATATACAACACACTTATTAACTTTGAAAACAATAAGTAAAGTTAGAATTTATTTATACAAACAAAATAATTATTCTTATTATAAAACCAATTCATAACAAAAATTAAGACATTATATTATTATTACTTGGTTAATTATTTTTGAAAATAACAATTTATCGATTTCCAATAATTTAAATTAAGAGATTATCACATTTTAAATTCCTGAAAATTCCGGGATATTACATATTATTTATTATGCAATTGTTCATATCCAATATATTTTCATGGTGAATTTAGGTTTAAAATAAAAAGGCATGCTAACAACACTTTCTTTTAATAGGGAAGTTGTAATACTTAGTGGAGTGTGCAAAATTTCAACAAGACCTGAACTTAAACTGTTTACCAATAATGTGAAAAGTGGGCATTCTTTAACTTAATACTTAAGCAAAATAGACAAAAAAATTAAATCTATTTATCTACAGACCTTTATAATGTATGTCACCGGTAGCTCTTCTGAATACTCCGCTAACTATGTTAGCTACTTGAAGAGTCTCATCGATTACCTGAATGTTCAAATACATGTTATAAGATTTTATGGACTTCTACTTACTATTGGTGACTTAATCAACGGAACTTAAGATCATATACATTGAGTGAAGAGCACAGCATTGTAATCATCCCATTCTAATGGATCCGATTCATTTTTCTTCCTTTCTCTGATTGCATCATGCTCCTCCTTTTTTAGTACATTGGGTAAATTATTCTCTACTTTGTTGGCATAAGCATGAGAATGCGTCAATCATAATGATTGAAAGATAGAATACAGATAGCATGTGGAATTGCACATGCAAAGTAGGATCTGATGCCCTACTTTCTTTTATTAGCCGGTACCATTATTCAAGATTATTTATCTAAATCACAAATTAATAAATATACATCATAATGTATTCATGTTCATTGTAACTCAAAAGAGAGAACTCAACTACGAGCAAGAGCATAGCCAAATTATTCAGGTGTGTCTTGTACAGTCCCTTAACAAACCAAATTTGATGGCGCACTGCTTATATTTTATATACAACTTCGGTCAAATTTATTTCAAAATAGTACTTTAAATTTGCACTAGCATTGGTGAGAGCAAACCAAATTAAATAGACACCCTATTTCTTCAGAATTAAGAATAATTCACTATGTTACTTTTATTTGAAACTCTACATAAATCAGTTTGCTTGAAGGCTGTATAAGAAGAAAAGGTCTCGGTTGCAAATTCATTAACTGCTTTGATGTATAACTTCAGACATATGTGATGTTCCATTAGATCATAATTTTGATACATTGAATTCACAATATTATAGCATATTTACAAAAAATATGAATTGCTTCAGTGCACAGATGGTTGAAAACAATAAGTGAGTCCTTTGTTTGATTTTGAACCAACATAGATAGTCCTGCATAGATACAAACCACTAATGTAGCATATATCTTAACTAGATACATAACATACGTCATTACTGAGACTTTTCATCTGCTATTGATATGCATGGCAGATGCAACTAGAGGATAGAGTAGTCTATGTGCGTACGAAAATTTCTTAAGCTCGAGCATATTTTTTATTTAACCAAATTTTACTCAATCGCATCTGATTCATCTATTCTGAACTAAATTTCTAAGTCGGCTACTGATCAATAAGTAAAACATTTGCATATACACACACACACACACACACACACACACACACACACACACACACACACACACACACACACAATAATCCATCTTTAAAATACAGCAAAAAACATGAAGATTACCTTCAATGATCCCAACAAATCACTGCATTAATTATCATTTGCAATGACATTAAGCTTCATGCCATTAAGAATATTAGGATTTCCATTTATATCCTAAACCGCGAGCTTAATCGCTTGCCTAACCACCCTCCTAATAGTTGAATTGAACATGAACAGAGCACTCAAATTCACAACATTTGGCTTTAACAATGTGACAATGTCATTTTGGCCTTTAGTTAATGTTATGATGAAGTACAAAGCCCGTAGCCTAATTGAAGCTAGACTCGTTATGGATTTGTATGTACAAATCAATAGGGGTCCCATACATTCCAAAACATGTATTAAGAATGGTATGAAAAGCAGTAGCAAATTCAGTTTATCAAGTTAGAATCTACGATAGATGGAACAATTAACAAAGGGAAAATGGCATGTGAAGAAATACCAAAACCCTTTGAACAAGTTACACAAACGTACAACTATAATCAAAGACAAAATAACATTATCTTATGATCTTGAAAACATAAAAAAAGAGTACACTAAGCTCTGCTAGCCAAATCAATCTGTACTAAGGAAACTAGCTAGCCACATCAAAGAATAAAATCATAGTTTCATTTCAACAGTCTAAAATGAAATACATGGTTTCATTTCAACCCTAAACTCAGCTATTTCCAAAGATCCACAAAAAAGACACAAGCAAGATAACATACCTAAGAATCACAAAATGGATGCTTCATAATCACGTACTCATACTAATAATGATTTATTCATACCATGAATAAAGAATCAGATATTGAAAGTAATAATGAAAAAATTAGATATTACCTTCTATTATGGTTTCGAAAATTTAGGGTTGCTCGACAGGTTAAATTGACGGCGGAGACGACGGAGATTGCTTCAACGGTGAAGGCGGCAGTGCATGCTACGGTGAAGGTCGATGTTGAGCGATGTTTGAAATAGTTTTATTTTTCATAAATTTGGGTTAGGGATATGTGGAAGAAAGAGGGTTTTAATTTCTTGTGTTCGGATATAATTATTCATAAGGCGGCTAATTTTTGTTTTTCACGCTTTCACGCAGACCAGTAACGTTTTAGCATTTATGCTGCTTTTTAGAATTGTTTTTCCTTTTTTTAAATAAGTCACCCAAATCGCTGCATCATTTTTATTGAAACCCTATGCGTTCGTGCTGCAAAAAACATATTTTCTTGTAGTGGAAGTTGCTGTTTTTGGAATATGTGATTTTGTTTCATATCCATATGCTTCTGATATTATGCATATCATTAACATTACCGTAATTTTTCACCGGAAGTTAATACTATAGATGATTGCAACATTTGTGGTGCTTAGCTTCGGGCCTCAAGATATGGGATACAACTTTGTATTAGAGCATAGGTTTATGAAAAACTTTAAACTTAAAATGATTTTGAAATCATAATCCAAGGAATTAGAGAAAAGAATGGGGTAAGGGATATTGTTATAGTATCTACTTGTATTTGCTATATATAAGCATACACTTTATCTCCGTTCTCCCATCTCCATTAGGATTTTCTTCTGTATCTTACGAAGGCATGAATGCGGATATGGATGCTAGAAGTGGAAGGGTTAACCATGATGGAGGAAGCACCACAGCTAATGGAATTGCCAGACCAAATACAAGGAGGAACCCAGGTCAGACATAAGCTGCAAATGTGGGTGTTGGAATCTCGCAAGTTGACATGGGAGCAATGTATTAGTTCTTCATAAAGATGAAGCAATCGGGAGTCGTTGTTGTAGTAGTAGGAGGAAATGTTGAAGGAGGAAATCAAGAAGCTCTAGCAGTGAATAATTATGCTATTTTGAGTAGGGATTATGCTCGGTTGGGAGGAAAGCCGTTTATTGGTACTGAAGGCATAATTGAAGTGGAGAATTGGTTACTTCATTGTGAGAGTATATTTGCTGATTTGAGGCTCAATGATGAGCAAAAGAGGAAATTCACTTCTAGACAACTACAAGGAGCAGCGCTGTATTAGCGGAATAGTGTTACTGTTGTAGTTAATGAAGAGACTATAACTTTGGTTGAGCTTAAAAGAAGACTTGAGGAGAGTCTTATATCGGAGATTATGAAGTCCACTCTCCTCAGGAAGTTTGTTGAATTGGAGTACGGAGATATGATAGTTCATGAGTATGCAACCAGGTTTTGTGAGGTAGCGAGATATGGCTACGCTACGGTCGATACTATTATTAAGAGGAATGAAAAGTTCATTCGTGGGTGGAAGTCTATGCTTGCTAAGGCCACATTACCACATATTAGGGATCCAAGTGATGTTGTAGTTGAGATGACTTTGAAGCATGAAGAGATACTTGCTTTTCTTGAACAAATAAGGAAAAGGAAGGTCAAGGAGGGCAGAGTCAGAAAAGGAAGTTTTTCCACAAGAAGGAGGCTTAGAAGGGTGAAGCTGCTAAGAAATGAAAGGCAGAGGTTGTCGACTATAAATGTGAAAAAAAAAAGAATTTCGCAAATGAATGTAGCTCGGGAGATAGAAAAAAGGTGATCAGGAAGAAGAATATTAGATGATTCAACTGCAATCAAATTGAACTAGTGCAAGGAGCCAGCCAAGGATGGAAAGAGCAAAGTGTTTGCATTGGAGCCAGCTACCTTGAGGACAATAACAGAGGAAAACGGAAAAGCTATATTGGGGGGTACGCTTATGATTCACCGTATGTTAGCGTTCTATTTGATACTGCTGCATCACATTCTTTTATATTTCATTGTTTAATAGATAAGCTTACTTAAAACCCTTATACCTAGTTACTTCCTTAAGGGTTGCAAATCCGATAGGAGGTTATGCGACTCTTGGTATGAGATGTGACCACCTAAATTTTGAATTGTTAGGTCATACCCTTGTTTGCAGTTTGCATGTGTTTGATTTCGTTATGTTCGGAATTATTTTAGGTATCGATTGGTTGAGTAAATACGATGCAAGGATATTTTTCCATGATAGGAAAATATCACCTTAGACACCCTGATTATAGTGATTAGATCATATACTCTGTAGAAAACCCTAGTTTTGAGGTTAAAAATTTGTCGGGTGTTGTGGAGGTAGAAGATGAGTTGAATCGAGTTTTCATTATTTGAGAATTCGTAGATGTCTTTGAACCTGTAGCTCGATTGCCGCCTAAACGAGCTATTGAGATTCAGATGGATTTAGTACCAGGAGTAGAACCGATCAGTAGATCACTAAGAAGAATGATTGCTATCGAGATGAGGGAGCTGAAGGTGCAATTGGAGGATTTCGAAGGAAAGAGTTTTATTAGACTAACCAATTCTCTTTGGGGAGTAGCCGTAATGTTTGCCAAGAAACCGGATGGATCGTTAAGGTTGTGTATGGATTATCGTAAGTTGAATGAGATGACTATAAGGAATCGATATCATTGCCTTAGGTTGACGATTTGTTCGACTAGCTGAGTGGAGCTAAAGTATTTTCCCAGTTGGATTTAGCAACAGGGTTCCATCAGCTTAGAGTGGCGGAGGATAGTATTCCTTTAATGGAATTTAGAACTAGATATGGATCGTACGAATGGTTAGTAATACTGTTCGGACTAACTAATCTGCAAGAATTATTTATAGATTTGAGGAACCGAATTTTGCGAGGGTACTTGGATAGGTTCGTGTTGGTTTTCATAGATGATATTTGATATACTCTGAATATGAAAGAGAGCATGAAGTTCATCTTAGAATGGTGCTTTAGACGCTGAGGTAGCATCAGCTAAAAGCAAATTTTCAAAGTGTCATTACTGGAAGAAGGATGTGAAGTTTCTTGGTCGTGTAGTCTTAAAGAAAGGGTTGTTTGTAGATCTGACTAAGATCGAGGCAGTGAATAATTGGAAGAGACCCATGGCAGTGATGGAGATAAAGAGTTTTATTGGATTAGCTAGGTATTATCTGAGATTTATTAAATATTTTCCATGGATAGCAGCTCCGATGACTAAGTTAACTCGGAAAGATGTGAAATTTGTCTGGATTGATAAGTGTGAGGATGAATTCCAGAAGCTGAAGCACTTATTGACTAATACACCTATGTTAGTTGTTTCAGCGGGAACTAGGATTTAGTAGTGTATACGAATGCATGCGAAATAGGACTAGAAGCTGTGTTAATGCAAAGAGGTAAAGTGACTGCCTATGCATCTCGACAACTTATAATACATGAGGATAGATATCCAACTCACAATTTGGAATTAACTGCGGTAATTTTTACGTTGAAGGTGGTGGGACATTACCTTTTGGAAGAGAGATTCGAGTTATATACAGATTATAAGTCACTAAAGTATTTATTCTCTCAGAAGGAGTTGAACATGAGATAGTAGAGGTGGTTAGAGCTTTTAGCCGCTTATGATTTTGGTATTAAGTACACACTAGGAAAAGGCAACAAGGTAGCTTATGCACTTAGCAAGAAACATCAAAATGCAGTTTTGGCAATGATAGTTGAGTGGAAAGATTTAGAAGCATTAACTACATGCAGGATACAGTGGAGATCTGAAGTTAAATTTCGTAAGGAGACTGCTATGTTATCATGTTTAGAAGATTGACTGGTGATGCTCGAAAAGATATGTTCCAAGCAAAAGGAGGATCCATTATTTGTTGAACAGATCAGAAAGTTTAGGGATGGAACAGAGAGCGATGACTTGAAAGATTTCATCTTGACCGATGATCGAAAAGACTGCTTCTAAGTAGAAGGAGGATGCATTATTAGTTGAACATATAAGAAAGTTAACGGATGGAACAGAGAGCGATGACATGAAAGATTTTAGTCTTGACCAAAATGGGTTGCTAAGGAAGAAAGGACAACTATGTGTTCCAAATGTAGGAAACATTAGAAAGGAAGTTTTTGAAGAATACCATCGTTCGAAGTTCACCATTCATGCAGGAGGGACTAAGATGTCTCGGGACATGAAAAGAAGGTTCTTCTAGGAAGGTTTGAAGAGAGATGTAGGCTTATGGGTGAAACAATGCTTGAACTTTCAACTGGTAAAAACCTAACATTAGAAATCAAATGGATTACTTTAGCCTTTAGATGTTCCAGCATGAAAATGAAATTCTATCTCAATGGATTTCATAAACGGGTTGCCAAGATCCAATAAATGAAATGAAAGTATATGGTCATAGTGAACATGTTAACTATGGGTGCCCATTTCATTCCAATTAAGTCAACCAGGATGGCACTCTTTTGGCTAAGTTATTCATGAAGAATATAGTTAGACTTCATGGAATTCCTAGTAGTATAGTAAGCGATAGAGATTCCTTATTCACTAACAAGTTCTGGAAGAGTCTACAGGAGACATTGGGCACCGGGCTCAAGAGGAGTACCGCTTACCATCCGCAGATAGATAGATAAATGGAAAGGATTAACAAAGTCCTAAAAGATTTGTTTCAAGCTTGTGTGCTCGATTTTGGGGGATCATGGGAAGACCATATACGCTTAGTTGATTTTTCTTATAACAACAGTTATCAGGCTAGTATAGGGATGGAACTGTCTGAAGCTTTGTATGGAAGGCCATGCCAATCTCTAGTTTGTTGGTTAGAGATTGGGGATAGGTTAGTTCTTGTTCCGGATATGGTTAGGGATGCTGCAGAAAAAATTGGGTTAATTCGAGTTAGAATGAAGGATGCTCAGTCTAGATAGAAGAGCTATGCAGATAGAAGACAGAAAGACATAGAGTTCTCGGTTGGAGATCATGTTTTCGTCAAGGTATCACTGATGAAAGGTGTGGTTCGATTTGGAAAATTTGGGAAATTGGCACCGATGTTCGTTGGACCATTCTTATTGCAGGGAGGATTGGGAAACTCACATATAGAGTAGAGTTACCAAACAGTTTAGTAGGATTCCACGATGTTTTTCATATTTCTCACCTAAGGAAGTGTATTCGAGACTTAGAGACTACTATCGCACCAACTATGTTAGAGGACTTAGTAGTGGACCCGAATTTGTCTATAGTTAGAAAGCCAGTTCGTATAGTCGCGAGAGATGAGAAGAGGCTAAGGAACAAGATAGTTAGATTAGTTAAGGTCCGGTGGAGCGACGATGAGAGAGACTGTGCTTGGGAAACTGAGGGCATGAATAGAGATGCTTATTCTGATTTGTATCATGCTATATGTTACCTTTATTATTGATTTGAAGTGTACCGTACCGTAATTTCGAGAATAAAATTCTTTAAGAAGGGAAGTCTGTAATGACCTAATTTTGATTAACATTATTTAAGACATTTAATTTTTTAAATAAAATAAAATAACGTAAATGGTTAAGGGAATTGATATTAGAATAATATAAGGGTAGTCGTGCCTAGTTAAACAATGAACTAAAGGGAATTAAAATGGAATCAGAAAGGCTAATAGATAAGGGTAAAATAGGAATAAGTTATATTCATATACCCTAAGAACTTCATGCCAATTTCATTTATACGTTCATACACAAAACTAAAAAGAAGTGGTCGTCCACCATTCGGAGAAAGCAAGAGAAAGATAAGCAAAAACCAAGAGGAAGGAAGGTTAATCAATCTAATTCAAGAAGCAAATCTCAAATTCCTTAATCACAAGCTAAAGGTGAATAATAGGCTACACTAGTTTTATTATTTTCGGTTTTAGATGATATCCAAATTTATTTTACAAATGATTTGCCATGTTTCGATTGTTTAAAAGGAATATTTGCTTGTTGATGATTCATGCTATTTCACATATATTTTATGTTAAGGTTTAAATTGAAAAACCTAGTAAATGACATCCAAATGCCTTGTGATGTTGATATAAGGTCTGGAATATTATTTGAAGGTTGGGTTTAATTAATGTGGATTTATTATGTATTTTCTAGTGAAGAAAATGATTAATTCGGTTTAAAATTATTTACGGTTATTTTATATTGTCTTTTGGTCAGAAATTTATATATGTTGGAAAACATATTAAAATTAATTTATAAGAACTTTTGGAGAATTTTCCTATATGTTTTAGCAAGTATATAAAATAATTTGTGGTATGAGACTTAAATGTTTTATATGTTTGTGAAAGGAGAAGTGGCAATTTGTAAATATTTTAAATGGTTAATCTTTGAAATTCGGCAGCACTTTTAGTAAAGATTTTGGAAAAGAGTTTAAAAACCAATTATATAATAACAAATAAGAAAGTTAGTTGAAAAGAAATTACTTTATAAAGTAAAAAATCAGTTTTACAAGGCTTTTGTTGTTTCGCCACTTTTGGCAGCCACCTTCCGACCATATACTGCCACCTCCACCTTAGTCGAAGCCAATACACATTGTATCAAAGCCTTGGTGCGTAGGGTATTGGAGATAGGCGAAAGATATAGAGTCGAAATAGGGCTTTCAAAGGGGTCGAGACCATGTTTAGCTTTCAAAAAGGAAATGTCTCTTGCTTTGATTTTCAAAAAGAATGCTTTCGAATAAGATAGTGTTTATCCTTGTTAAGTATTTTAAAAGAAAAGTTCTTTTGAAAGATGATGCCGCCTTTGTTTTAAGAAAATGCTTTCGAAGGGGTCGAAACACCTACGGCTGCATTCTACCCTTCGAAGCAATGCCTTCGAAAGGGTTCTTTCTCTTTAAACCGAACCACTTTTCTAATGCTTTCGAAGAGATTGGTTTCGACCCATCCACTTCTTTTACTTAGGAAATTGCTTTCGGAAGAGTTGCTTTAAACTTTGTTCTTTTATGTTCGTTTTGGGATTTTGAAAGTTATGCCCAAAGGTTTCGAAAGGAATGGTTTTAAATGGTTTCGAAAGGTTTTTCCATATGTTTTTACTTGAACCTAATGCTTTCGAAAGGTTTGATTTATGTAAAGGACTTAATGCTTTCGAAAGGTATATGATAAAGGTTTCGAAGAGATGGTTCCCCGATGTTTTCAAAAGGTTTAGCTTAATGTTTAATTGGAGGGTTTTCAATGTCTTCTAAAGGCATGTTTAAAGTGTTTTGGAAAGAGGATGTCTAAGGTTTTATAAAACTTTCAAAAGGATATTTTCATTGTTTTCAAAAGGTCTATTATAAATGGTTTCGAAAGGTATGTTTTGGCCTTTCGGTCTGAGGTTATAAAGTAAAATTGTTTACTTGTATCGAAAGGGGTACATTCAATTATTTCAGAAGGGGTACTTTCAAAGGTTTCAAAAGAGATTGTTTAAACGTTTAAACAAAGGTTTCGAATGTTTTCATCAATAATATTTGTTGTAAAATATATATAACACGGTAAAGTGATTTTAGTAAAGCATAGAGTATATTTTCCTTGTTCAAGTATGATTTAAAGGGTCAAATCAATTTGAAAATGTTTTTAAGGAAAATGTGACTCGGATATAGAATACTATATGGTACTTTTATAGGGTCTCACCCTATACATTAGCTACAGCCTCTAGCTAATTTAGTCCAAAATTTTAGTGTGTAGGGCTTAGTCACAGGTGAGACTTAAATGATGGTTACACACAGAAAGGAATATATACAAAGAAGGAGAATTGGTTATTAGTGAGCCCACAAAACCATTAGGATCAGTTGACCCTGGGAGAAGTAAGTTAGGGATAGACCATCCAGGAGTGTGTCGTACAGAAGTTAGATATTTTTTATTTTGTCTGGTAGGCCCGAGTTAGTCAAAGGTTGATAGTTAGCCAAACAAAACTAAATTGTTCGGATAGATTATCAATTTATTACCTGATTTTATGCAGACGTGATATTGTTATTATTCTTTAATCTGTTTGTTTACAGGATTATGATTTGCAAACGATAAGTTTGAAAGGGATATCAGTAAAGGGAATCCCATTCCGCTATGTGGCATGGTCTCACTTATTATCACTAATGTATAGTATTATTCACAACAAAGTTTATGTCTAACTCGAAGTTTATGTTTTTTCCCAGACTCTTGGGTGCTTAAAATATGATTTGTGTAGGTTGAAAGTTGAGGATTTACAAGATTTAGTAGGTGGATCGAATAAGCTTTTGAGACGTGAAGGAGTCATGTATAGCTAGTTAGGAGTTGTTATTTTTATTTCTATTTTTGCTGTGATGTATTAAGAAAGTTTTTGTCTATTTAGTACTTTGATCATCCAAGGGGCATCTTCATATGTTGCTCTTGGCATATTTTGTAATAATTCTATGTGATCAAAACTGAGGAAACGTTTGGGATTATGTAATGGAATATGAAACATGTTTTTGAAATGTAATCAGTAAAGTTGCTATTTTTGGAATCTGTGATTTTGTTTCATATCCATGTGTTTATGATATTATGGATACCATTAACATTATCGTACTTTGTTACCGAAAGTTAATACTACGTACGGCTGCAGCATCTGTAGTGCTTAGCTTCCGACCTCAAGATAGGGGATGTTACAATGTCTCTTCGATGTTGATTTCTGATGCGAAGTCACGAAATACTAAACCACTTCGACTAGAATTATTGTAGTAACAATATGCCAATGTGGAATCATTCCCAAAATAATCCAATAAATGATATATGTGAATTAAAATGTAAATAAATTGTATACCATGAAGATGTCGCTGTTGATCATGCCGTGAATGGTAGGTCATACAAGATCCAAACTGAAAAGTCTTGCCCTTTGTAACTCCTTGATTTGGGATTCCTCCTCAGATCTCCAAGTAGATCCGCTTCTAGCTTTACAAGAGAAGGACAAACCACTTAAATTTTTTATTATTTAATGCTTGCATTAAATTTGAAGTTGATGAAATTTTGAAAATGTCCAATTTGATTTTCTTCCATAGAAGGTTTAAAAGAGAGAAAAAAGTGAATTAGAATTCAAAAAAAACGAGTGAGATGATCTATTTCAATGAGAGAATAAAACCTTTCCTGCTCTTTCTTTAAAATTTTCACCTTTAATTCTCAATTAATTTTAATCAAATCTCATCCATATCCCTTCCTCTCTCTTTAGAATGGAAAATTAGATCATTCCATCACATGGATAATTATTTCCAAAAGCTTATTAAGAAATTAATTATATTTAAAACCCATTTAAATATACACTAGTATCGTATATCAATACACGATTATATAATTTATATAGACACACATACATATAAACATCCAAATAATTACTAACAACACCAAAACATCATATAAATTCAATAATAATCAAAATATTACTCAAATATTGACTAATTTAAATAATTTAAAAACATTATATAAATTAATAAATCAATTGATTTTTCAAAGAATTCAAAAATGTGGTTATGTGACTAGTGGTGTGAATTCAATTAGTAATTAATATTGAACAATTTAAATATTAACTCTTGCACATCACCTTATTTGGTGGTGTGACAGTTTAGCCGAATTTATTGCTTATATGTAGTAAAATCACATTTTATAATTTCTTAAGCGGTATACTTAAGTAACGATTATTTATACTAATTCTCTTCATCAACACTATACCACATTAATACTTATGCAATTTGATATTGGTCAAAATTTCAATATCGTCCACATTCAACTTGGTTAGTCCATAAATAAAGTCCTTAGTTTAATAATAACATCAATTGTTAACCATACTACCCTAGCCAAATTTTTTGACATTGAGTTAATTATAGTTGAACATGATACTAGCCTTATATAACCAAGGAGTTGAATTCTCTATTGAATAATGTTTCACTTTCAATGCTTCAACTCAGACCCAATTATTGTCATTTGATGGCCACCATGCAATTATTTAATTATAATAGAATGAAGTTCCATATTATAATTCTACAACATTCTGAAGACGGGAGAACTAGGTCACATTGTTTCTTTAAGATTTCCTATTTGACCTTAGTTATTGCTAACGAATAGGAAACCATCATATGAGTCATTCCATATTTGTCTAAGAACTATCAGTCTGTAACCCCTTAGAGCCCCCATAAGTTATGAGTAATACACTACCCAACATTTGAAGAGTGTTATATAATCTGGTCTTAACGAATGTATTAATATCCTTTTTCGAAACATCTCGACTTGGAATATTTGAAATATATAGTTAGTTTATATTGTGATTAACTACTTACGATTGCAAGTATTTGCATCTACAATCACATAACATTTCATATAAGGATTTTCTTATTTATATACTTTAAATTAGTTAGTTAAGTAATTATACCGCTATATATTAAAATATATAATAGAAATCAAATACCTTTACTATGAACAATACCAGTCATGGAGTTAGATATGTAATAAATTACATAATTCCCTTAGGGCATACCCTTAAATATATCAATCTCCCATTTATACTTTGGGTCAATTATGGAATTTTATCCTTATTCCTTTGATCAATTTTCTTAAAACTGATTAAGTTAGTCCCTTTGTGAGTGGATATGTTATACCACCTTAACATCTACTTTGTCAGTCAACTCACTTCATCATCGCTAAACTGTCTCATCATGTGGAACTCTTCAGAGTATGTTTTCTGACTTTTAGTGGGTTTTAGGTTCTTCCAAAATATTTCTTATGACATTCTTATCGCATAAGAATGTTAAGTGATTCTCAATATTTGAAATCATCCCAGCTCAGTTATAAATTCATGCATTATATAGCTTTTATTGCAGTTCAATTCAAGGTAATTGATTGTGCACAAAGTTGGACAAACACTCAAATTGATTAAAAGTAGAGAATAAAATGAAGAAATTTCATAAAAAATGAGATAAATCAATACATAACAATTAATTGTGGTTCGGCTAAAATATGGCCTAAGTTTAATTAAGCTTTGTTAATGGTATTCTTATATTTTGCAGTTCACGATTTTACAATTTAGTGCTTACAACTCAGTTGGTATCTAGGGCGACAGAGTAAAATCAAAATATTCAAAAAAAATAGAAAAAAGGATCTTAAAATAGTGCCCCTCTCCTCCTATTTATGGTCGTAGATTAGCGAATCAAGCTTCGATATTGGCTACTTACATTCTCTACGTTCAGGAATAGGTTCTAAAGGAAGATCGTGACCACGTTCATAAGTCGTGTGTTAACTTGGTGCGGAGTTGGGCTTCACAACTTGGTGCTGATCTATAACTTAGACTAATTTGGCGATCTGACTTCAAACTCTAGTTTTCTTCAGTGGAATGCACATGGCCATTTTCCTCTTATTCAACGTTTTTCTGTACCTAAAGTTCATACTTCGACCGTCCTTAAACTGCTTGGTCCATTATCTCAAGTTCATGCTTCGACCATCCATAAACTGCTAGGTAGGTTTGGCTTTATGGATTGGTACCAAGTTGTGTTAGACAACTCGACACCGATCTGGCACTTCACACATCCTTGGCCACTTCTTCTTTTTACCACTTGGTTCCTTTAGTAGGCACTGAACTTTACTTAGATTTCTAGTGAGATTCCTAACCAATCTTCAAGCTTTTGTTAAAACCTAAACTTGTCGAGTTATAGTTCTGGATTTATGGTTTACCATCCGATCATTTGATGGTTTTGACTCATCTTGGTATGGCCCAGATCAAAGGCATGATAAAACTTGCCCTCCAAAGTATGACTTATTGTAAACAGGGTATGATTTAGACTGAGAAAAGCTATCGATTTTAAATTCCTCTTTGATTTGACATTCCTGTTCATAAGACCGTAGATCAAGAATCATTACGTCGTCTCTGGATCATCACTAGTCTTGAATATCTTCCATAGTTACTTATTTTGAATAGTTTAAAATTAAATCTTACAGTCATTGTTTTTTATAGGAACTTTGGAGATTATGGATGTACTTGTTACGTAAATTATCGTCATCACCTTTCAACACCATCGCCGCTACTTCTGACCGCCCCCAACATTGGCAACCACGGATTCAACATGTTCGAACACAATTAGAAACTTGATTTTGATTTTCAGGCTAGCCATCGATTTACACGAACTTTGAAATCAAACTTCTCTCAGTTAACTTAGGTAAGTAGCAATGTTGCTCCTAATGGATTGTTAGTAATCAGTCACTGCATTCCATTAATCGCGACTGGGAATTCAGTTTCCCCACATTGGATCGACAATAAACCATGACTTAGGAAGTTTTCCTAATTTTTTGTAACAAAACATAAAGTATGGCCATGTATTTAGTTAAGGTAGAAAAAACTCGATGGGCACTCAAGGATTCTCAAGGAATGGCTCGAGTTTTTACTCATGTTTGGTTATGCATTATCTTCCCTTGGACTGTCTTGAGTCCTACCAAGGCTTGATTCGATTTTTTCAAATGGTTATGTTTTTTCGGAATATTTTCAATAGGAAGCTCTATAACTCAAGGAGAGAGGGAAAAGTGGAGTTCTTAATTGATTTTGATCGTGCTATAATCAATACAGTGATTCATTCGGACGGTTTCAGATAATGGTCCCATTGAACGTACTTCGGCATTCGAACAGATTCTTTACCATTTTTTTAGCTTATCACCTCACTTTGGTTTCCTTGCAAAGAGAAATTCTATATCACTTTGACTAAATGGTTTTGTCATCATAAATCGTACGATAATAGGTAAAATTCAACGCACAGCTCCATTGCATAACGGTGCTCGTTTGTCAGCATGAGCAAACTTTCTACACATAGTGCATTGATTAACTAGGCTTTAGACATCGAACACACACAACATAGATTAGATAGTACATCACTGGCTTCAGACAGTGTATAAGTTCCAATCGGTCAACACATGTTGTCATCTGTTGGGTGTTATGTATTGATCATATAAGGCTTTATTTCAACATGGTTATTATAGTTAATTTCCACCTAGCCTTGTTCATCTGTGAAGTTTTCAATAGCTATCGATCGTAGACACTCCTCACGTATCTCAGTGATGGTTGTTGGTCCATTTACATAAAGATAGTTCAATCAACAAGACAGTAGAATTCAAACTCCGGCTCGGCATCTTTAGTATGATCTACTTCATTGTCTCCTCAGCCTCAACCACTGTGCCATCCAGTATGGAAATCTTTAGAAATTGTTCCCTTTGTAATGGTGGGTGAGGATTTCACCATAATTACTCCCGATGTCAATCTCGGGGATGCTACTATTCTCGATAACTCATTGGCCTCCTAGGCATCCAAACTTGATAGGGCAGCTATTTTAAGAATATGTGATAGGCACAAAATCCCCGTTGAAGATATTCTCATCCCGGAGTTTTATAAACGGGCTCATAATCCGCTTGAAAGTTATATCGCATACAACCAATATATGCGTTTATTTAGATAGGTCCCATTATTCAATCACTACATCCAGATCATGCTCTATATATAAGGCTTGTTCCTATTCAGCTTCATTTGAATAGTTATGCTTCGTTGAATAGTAAATACATGATCTTTTTACAACATCTGGGCATGGATTCGACAGTTGATGATATTCAATGTTTATATGCCTTCAAGAGATAGAAAGGAAGTCTCTCTCATTTATTTAAAGCTATATTCAGGCTACCAAGTCACTCAAGTGCTTTATAATAAACTTAGCCATTTCAGAAGGGAATATTTCTTTGTGTCGTATCTTCCTAAATCAACCAGAAATGAGTATCTAGACGTAAGTTTCACCTTCATAAGTGTTTCGTACAATACTAACTCGTTTAAATTGTCGATCTATAAATTTTTATGGATTTTTAGGTATCCCAAGAAGGCCTGGTAGCTCAGCCTTGACTAACCCTTCATCGCTTGATTGTTATCCCTTTAGAAGAATAAGAGATGAGGTATATGCTTACTGATGAGTGAATATGGCAGTTACCTTTTGAATTCTTACCATACCTCAAGCATCACACCAATTATTCATGAAAGAGCCCAACATGTTGTGAGGGTCAAAGAAAGTGTGGACATCCCCCAATCCAAGATTCCTAAGCTAACGTAGAGGTGAATGATGAGGAGATAGAGGTACATACACCATTATGAAAGGTGGTGTTGGTGATAAAAAATTATAGGTCTTGATCATAAATCGGCTAATGATACAAGTGGTGACGATCAGGTGCCACTCGTTCCTTGATGGCCAAAATTAAGGACAATCTCATTCTGGACATCTTTACATCCACCACTAGCATCCGCAAAAGAAGAATAACTTATTCCCCTTTTCGGGGATATTTATGGATCTTGGGAGAATACTAATGAGATAGGTTCTTTTGGCCCTGACAATATTTACATTGGTGACCTGGATTCTCCAATTCGCTTACCAATTGATGTACCTCCAACCATTGCAAGGGGGATAACCTTTGTGAGCAAGCTGCAAGACCATGGTCCATGGAGAGGCAATAGGGCACATCTATGCTACAAAACACTATACACTTATATTACATGTCCTATATCTCGATCTTCCTAGTGTTAATTTGTCTGTACTTTGTTTTTAGATTCCATGGATCACCAACATCTCTTTGATGAACTTAAGAGCCATGGGGTTTAGCATAAGTGGCTTAGTACACGAGATTTCCATTGTGAATCATCTAATCAGTCATACTCAAGCAGGTGCCAGAGTAGGGATTACAGATGGTAGGACAGAGACCATATGCACCATGATGAGCGCCATAGAGAGTTAGATTGGATTTTACCTCCTTGACATACGTCTTGCACTCTGATTCCATAAAGTGTTAATAGGTATACGATGAGGCTTGACACCGTCTCTTCTATTCAAGCTCTAACTGCCTTCATATTCATTTACACCCACAACATAACCAATAGTGTTTTCTCATGTGCCTCTGCGATATGAAGAGCCTTCTGGGCTTGTGTCTTTTGATGCTTCTAAGTAATGGCCTAGTAAAGAGCAACTTCCTACCCCTATTACAACTGTAGAGACTGAAGTTATTTTGAACTTATATTTGGCCGCCATGAAAAAAGCCTTCCTAAAGATTTATTTCAATGATGTCATATTCGTCACCCACTTAAAAGAGATTCCGTGGTACATTGGGCCTTATGTCCTGGATTATTAGGGTGTTGTATATGCCCAATACTACAAGTGGAAGAGGGTAACCAAGGCCATTCTGAATTATCTTATGCGAGAAAAGTAGCTCTTTAGGGGTAGAAGCATGTTGAACAAAACTGTTAATGGTAAAAATAGCTTTAACGCTAACACTCGGTGTATATCGTGATGAAGTGAAAGCATCACCCGCTTGCACGGGAATCAAAGTAAACAAAAAATAGCAGAAAAGTAAAAGAGACAGAGATTTTTATAGTGGTTCGTCTTCTAGCAAGCCTACATCCACTTTACATCCTCCATTATCTTCTTCGACACTACAACAAAAAAGACTTTTCACAGCGTTTGAAAAACGCTGTTAAAAGTTTTCACAGCGTTTTTAAAAACGCTGTATAACGACATGCTGTCGTTGACCCTAAAGTTTTAACTGCAAAATATAAACGCTGTCAAAAACCAACTTTCTACAGCGTTTTTTAAACGCTGTTAATAATTTTTCTACTGCAAGGTATAAACGCTGTTAATAGTTTCCTACTGCAAGGTATAAACGCTGTCGTAGGGATATGCATTTTTTTCCCAATGAATTGACAGCAATGTATATACGCTGTCGTAGGGATATGCATTTTTTTCTTCAAAGAATTGACAGCAATGTATAAACGCTGCCGTAGGGATATGCATTTTTTTTTCCAAAGAATTCAGAAAATGCTCTATACTCAGTACATTACAATTACAATACTTTGTGCAATTCAGTTCAGATAGTACTCACTCCCCAGTTCAACAATAATACATATAGTACAATTCAATTCAGATAGTACTCACTCCCCAGTTCAACAATAATACATAATACCATATGCAATCCAATTCAGATAGTACTCACTCCCCAGTTCAACAATAATACATATAGTACAAAGTTCAACAAGGCAGGCAGCAACAATACAATATAGCACTTACGATAGTATCTGCAACATGCGGGTTCACTGGTTCACCATTTTTTCGAGTGTGAGATTTAATCCAAACATCAGATCTACAAATGGAAGAAGGACTGCTACTTTTCTCTTTCTGCATTAAAGGAAACATAACATTAACAAAACTATTAACCATAGGTAATAAATCAAATATATTTCTCACCAAATCTTCAGTTAGTCGAGCCATTCCTCGACGACCTCGCGCATATCATCACTGTGCACACCATCCCTGTCCACTACACTCTGCGAATTGCTCCTCTATTAACCACTGCCTGTCACAAAACTTCAACACATACTGCTGACCACTATCTTACTGCCTTCAAAACCACATTAACTCTAAAGAGTCCCCTCTTAACTACTACACTTCACCCCACTACAACAGAACTACCATCTTAAACCACATACTGACCACTGCATATCCACTTGATCATCACTGCTACTTCCAGACCTGCCACCATCCACTAGTCATTCCACACAGTCACCATTCATTACAGTCATACTACATTGCTTGCAGTCAAACAACCATATTGCCATCTCTTCTCAATATCAACAACACTGCCTACACTTCAATACCACCTCCAAGACCACTGACATACCTCATCATCACTTCCTTCACAACAGTCTCCCCCCGACATCACACTGTGAACACTTCATTAATTCTCCACTGTCCCACAGCTAGCCATATCCACTAAACTAACCACAATACAACAGTACATAACTACACTCTCAACACATATCACCACTGCCTGTAAATCCATAACTGCTTCATCCTCACAAACATACCATAGCCATATCACTTGCCAATCCACTGCTACATCGCTAACTTGAACAATCTCCATCCATCTCAAGGACAATCCCACTTCTGCTCCTTCTACCACACATCCCTTTTTCTGCCACAACACTGACCATCACATAAATACACAACCATCAAAACTGGCCACCATCAAATAATCTGTGTCCAAAGTTCATAGAACAGCTAAAAGAACAATAAATCACAGACAATACCTCAAAAATGAAGCAGAAAGAGGCGAATCAAAGCAGAAACTGCCAGTAGAAATATGGGTAGTAAATCTCTTAGCGATGAATCCAGCAATTGTAGGAGAACGAGAAATATTAGCTGTCATATGTGATAATGGAAATAATTAAACTTTAATGGAAATTTGATGTTATAGATATAACTGAATCAGACTTGAAAGGATACAAGGTACTCTTCTACAGCTTAGAAAACTTGCACACTCCCCTCAACGTACCTTTCCACATTTAGAAAAATATCTGAGTGCTAGGAAACCATTTAATTTTATCACAATAGGAAGCTAGCGGAGCAGCATCAGGTTCAGGTGCATTTGGAAACCTCGAATATGAATGTGGAGTTCGTAGAATACATATTTGGCTTGTAATTTTAGTTTCATATATTTAGCAGATTATACTTTTTATTTCTTTAATTTTTTTCCTTAATTTTCAACGTGTTCCAATGATATATAGCTAAAAAAAATTGCTTAGGTATATTGTTTTACTTGAGAGAAAGTAATGTAATTTTGTTTATAAATATACACATAACCCTTAGACATTTCATGTATAGCTCACAAATATGGAGAGGGCTTCATAAGCAGGTTACCTATTTTTTATTAAAATAGCAAACTTGATCGCATATATGATATATTCTTCAAAAAAAATTGCTGCGGAAGGGGGAAAGACATACTAGCTGGCCAAATTTTATTTGTTGGCAATGACTGCCAGAACTGTTAGAGATTATAATTTAAAAGCCAAATAATCACTTGGTTAACCAATAATAAATTCAGACAACTATTTTCAGTCATATTAAATTTCATTCTGTCTCTCACAACATGAGTTTAGATGATACTTTTTGATGCTATTGAATTTTTACAGAAAATGACATGTTTCGATCATGACCACTGTGTTAAACGAATAACAATCACACATTGATGATCATGCTTTCAAGCAAAAACAAATTTTGACGGTAAACCATTAAGAAAATACTTTGAGCTACAAACTTAACTTATATGTAAAACTAGTTCAAACGATGATTGTATATAGTACACTGTAGTTTGAAGACAATTCATGCAATTTGAATAGACTATCTTTTTGCGAATTTATTTCCTAAATAAGTGACACTTAGCAGAAAAAGGTGGGGGAAAGTATCAGAAACAACGTTCCAAATTAAATGGACAATGAAGCTAAAATCGACCTCATCAAGCATGATGTAGTCCTGCAAGTTTTCTTCTTCATTTATGTTGTCATAAAGGTCCTGATAATGGTTACCTCGTAATGATTTGTAATTATTCCGGACAATATCGTAGGTTGTAAGAAGAATGCCACCATCCTATTAATGCCATAATAAATTATGTCTGTAGGTAATGTTGGAAAAAAATAGGCTGCTGAATTTATAATAACCAGATATTTGTAACAAAATAAAATGGATATACCTGAAATGTGTACTGAAGTTCATGATCACGAATTTTTTGAGAAGCCCAAGAGTAGCTGCATGAATAAATGGTTATAACAAAATAAAAGGATTTCCCAACATATGAATAGTGGTTATAATAAGTACAAATGATAATTAATAATCATTATGCATATGTTTAGCAATTTTAATAAAACTAAGGATAGCCTCATCTTGTGAATTACTAAAAAAGAAGGAATTTCGCCTTTTAATATTAAACTATTTGATCATAATATCTAATGACCGAAGCTGAAATTTTCAGTACTAATATAACTAAAATATTGCACAAAATCATTTTTGTCTAATATATCGCAGAATATCATATATTGATCTTCAATCCAATGGTTTAACCTAAAGAAAAAATTATTTCTGTCTAAATTCATAATGAATATTTTTATAGACTTTCAAATTAAGTATAGGATCATGCCATGGGAAATTTATTATAATAAAAAATTTGTGCATTACATCACTAGACTATTTAACCCATTCCTTAAATGCCAAATGATGATTCCAAAACTTATGCAAGTGCATCTTAGAATAATATATTTGCTTCGTGTCGAACATGGAACATCAGCTAAACAACGTTATTTAATTTGCAAACATGGAAAATAATATAAAAATCAAGCCACTCACTATTCCATAAAAATATGTATAAAAGGTGTGTCGAACAATCAAACCAACTCCATCATTTTCACTGCATAAACATATGTATAGGAATTCAGAAAAAGGTGTGTGTGTGTAAAAGAAGGACAAGCCAACCACTATTCCATAAAAATGGGTCTTCTCGCTAACCTGCGAATAGCTTTTGAAACATGATGTTTATCATCAGTATTGTCAGTACTATCCAGTGCACCTGTTTCTTTTTGCTTTTTTACTTTCTTTTTCTTGCCAGTTTCATCATGTTCGCTTGCTTCTTCCTTTTGATCTTCTTCCACTCCAGTTTCATCCTTGTCACTAGTTTCTGTTTGCTTGTTTGCGTCATTCCTCTTATCAGTTTCATCATGTGTGTGTATCAGTTTCCTTGTCACTTTTAAATTATCAATAACTTTAAAAATCATTTAATTTGTACTTGCATTAAACTATAAAACGATACATATACATGAATAACAGATATCAGAACTCATATATGGAATTAGTTATTTAAGTAGTCCCTTGCCTGTACATTAATCACAATAGGTAACTAATGTCTCAGACTTATACCTAACTGCTAATACAAAGCTAAAACTCACATTATTCTTTCATATTACACTAGCGGGATTAATTTATAGATTTTTGCTTTCTCCATAATTGATTTCATCATGAAAATTGGGCAACTATGTCTGAGACGACAATTAAATAAACCAGGTAACGTATAACTATCATGTTATTTGCAAGTAATTATACTAAGCAACCAACATTAATAATAAACTTGTCCACGATATTGAGTGTATGTTGAAACCATTCAGTTGCATAATTTCCTTCAAGGTCATTTGTAAACATCTTACGTATGAGGGCACAAAATGTTATACATTGTTAATGAAACTTAAAAATTTAAACACCAATCAGTATGCTTAGCGAATTTTATAACATGAAACCCTAGGTGTATCTTTTGGTGTTACAAGTAACTGCAAAGAACAACTATTTTGTTACTGGAATTAAGATTTTTAGTAAATGGAAGTCAACTTCACAATGTAAAATGCCAGTAAAGTTGATGAAATATTGGATCTCCAAATTTTGATAAGCAGTATTTCAAGGACATAAAGAACTACAACCTACCATACTAATGGCATGTAACCAAGACAAAGCGGCTTCCCAACTCCTTGCAGCTCCATAATGTTCCAGGTTTCGTCAAGAACCATGCATTATTTCACCTGTTCCAATACTTTAACCCCTAACTGTACGCATCAGCGTTTATCTACAGCCACACAACCCACCATGCAGCTTTATTCACACTGTTACTGTGAATCTACTTCAATCTCAACGGTTTATCTTCAGCCCTTCAGCAAGTACTCGGCTTCTACACATTGAAACACAGATTGTTGCTATTAATTTGTTACTGCAATTAGTCTGTCTGCTATAAATTAGCATGCTTTATTCAATTCACCCATCTCAAAATTATTCTCTAGTTTCTTACTTTTTTTCATATCCTATCACATCTAAATCACGTGTAAGGCCACCGAAGGCATGCATATGTTATGCATATCAGACACTTGTAGTTATATAAAGCAACAAGTTTATGAAAAATTTAAACCAAGATAATAAAAAAATGACTACCTAACCAATATATTGGGAAGAAGAATTTAACTATTTTCTGCAAGTGTAAATGGAACGTGCTCATGGCCAAGTGGCCCTAAATATGAATTTAACTATTTTCTGCAGGTATAATGGAATTTTGAGCTCTTTCAGGGAACTATTATCAAAATATGAACGTTAAACATTAAGAAAAACAACCACTACATCCTATTTAAGAAAAATAATATATTAGTGAATATACTCATTTAAGAAAAACAACCAATTGCGACCTGTTAAATAACAAATGCATCTGGATAAATTCCATCTGAATCATTTCCTTCTTTGTCATCTTGACTAGCTTAATATTTCATATCTTTAAAGAAGCATGTATTAGTGCATTGTATGTATATACATTCGGTGTGACACCCATCTCATGCATCATGTTTTTAATTAAGCATGCATCCCATTACTATTAGACGAAAAGAATGTTTCAAGAATTAGATGTATTGATTACTAAAGCATATCATAGATTTTTAAACCGTATTATGAAATACTTGTAGCAACATGATACGCCACTCACATTTGAAAAGGGTAAAATGAAAATAGACTAAAAATGTTATATCATATATATATTGAGCGTTGCTATTTCATTTCACCTAAAATTTTCTCTACAATACCAATTGAAAAAAGAAACTAGTGAATTCTGGATTTGATAAGACCAACAACATAAAAGATTGTTGATTTTTGCCAGCCAAACATATGCCATTTAGAAAAGAAATAAACAGAGTCAACATTTTTGTAGTTTTATGTTAAATTTTGAAATAACATGTTCAGATTAAATTTGGAACTAAAATTGTAATTGGTCCCAAAAAAAATTTAATTTTAAATATTCATAGAATTTGAGACCAAATTATAAGTGAAAATATTCATGAACTCGAATTAAAGAATGCATGTATGTGTGTATGTGTGTGTATTTGTGTATATGTGTGTGTGTATGAGAATATTAAAGTCAAAACTTTACCAATATCATATTCACTGCTGATTCTGGAACTCGCATAACTTTTGAAGCAAAGGCAAGGGGATTTCGAAACTCTATCATTCGCGAGTAGCCAAAACTATTTCTTCATGTATGGGTTTGTTGAAATAACCCTTTGCATAAACAAGGTTCGACACAATAAATTCCATCATGAAAGCACTGGCAATAACTAGAATTATCATTCTATATATTTTTATAACCCGTATGTAAGAAGTTTATTGAGCATACTACAAACAAATAAAAAAGATAATAATGTGTTTTGTAATAAGTTAATGAAAATTCATAGTTGATGATGATATAAAAAATGATTTTATTTTGATCTTCAAATCTACATGCATCAGTTCCTACATATAGAATTAGAACCATATGCTCCTAAAACACTTTAAGAAAACAATAATACTTCATTGCCAATAAATGAATACATACACATTGGATTGATATGAATATTGTGCAAGTACCAATCTTCTTGCTCATTTTGAATTAGTCCCCAGGTAAATCCAATCACCTATATTGGCTAAAAAAATAAAAGAAGAAAGCCTCAGCCATATAACAATCCATATGAGTAGGAAATGTTTTGATATCCAACACTGCAAAATGCCCATGATTGTACAGAATTTGCATTTAAAATATTATACATAAAACATCAAAATTATTTCTCATAGAGCCCATGAAGTTTTCATTACAAGCCTAAAAATGCAGCAAGCAAATGTCTACTTAAATACATGTATATTATAAGCCTAAAACACAGCAATCAAAATTGGCTTCCCTAATTTTTATGTCAAGAATGATAAGTTATTATATATAACCTAATTATATCTACTAAACCAGATTCCTAAATAAACAATCAAAACATCTTGCCTCTTCCTCTCATATTTATTATAAGTGTTCAATATTATAAAAGAGTAAGAAATTTTCTTAATACTATGGCATCAAAACTTTATGACAGAACCAAAACAAGAGTATGGAAAAAATTACTAAGTATATACCTGCTCGTAAAAAGCTCTCCTCAACTAGGCATGGGAAATCAATGAATGGAAAAGCTTAATTGTTCCCGTCTGAACTTGAAATCAAAGTATTCGACTAACCTTGTAATCGATTCTTTTCGACTAGATCAATATATGAACTGTAAAACCCAAAAAAATCGAACTAGGGCACCTTTGAGATAAGGTTTTAAGGGAAAAGAGGATAACCTGAAGAAGGAAGGATGAAATCAACGAAGAAAATTTTGGCTTCTTTCTAGATTTACCAAAAAAAGAGCGACATTAGGAGATAAGGGGAAAAAATTCTTTTGGAGGGAATGACATGAATGAAAGGCGGCAAACAGAAAAGACTTAAACCTAATGAATATCGTCAGCGTTCATACGTATATAATTTTCCTCGTAATTTACTTTTACCGCACCTTCTACTTAAACGCTGAGAAAGGATGCTGTCAATAGTAAGTTTTTTTGTAGTGCGAGCACACTTTTACAAGATTACAACACCTTTACAACACGATTGATTGATTACAACACTTTTACAATTCACTTTCGAGTTTACAACACAATTGAAGAAGGAGATTAGAACTTTGATCATAGATTGTTCCGCGGATCCATGCTGAATGGAGTAGATGCATTGATGAAGAAGCTTCAATGGGTGAGGTGCTCGGAGAGTCGAGAAATCAGCAGAGTGTAGGCGCCTTGAAATCCAAAAAAGTCCCTTTGTCGTTGGAGTAGGCGGAGTATTTATAGGAGAGTTCGGAGTTGGGTCGGCTGGAGGCGTGACCAACCTAGGGGTAGGTCGTAGGTCGTTAGCGACCTAAGAGGTAGTAGGAGAAGGAGCGGCGACCTAAGGAGTGGCAGGAGAAGGGGGAGCGACCTAAGGCCGGCGGCATAAGGAGTAGCCTTCGTCTTCTTAGGCCGTGAGCGACCTAATAGAGGAGGGAAAGTGAGGCTTAGCTCTTTAGCGACTTACTGGAAGAGGGAATGTGAGGCTTAGGTCGGTAAACTATAGGTCGCTAGGTCGCTCCGTGTTTGGTGAGAGATAGGTCGCGAGCAACCTACGGGTTAAGTATAGGAGTTAGGTCGTGAGCGACCTAACTTGGAGGGAGATATGTCTCTAAGTCGCCAGGAATTCTCTAGCTCGCTAAGTCGCCGGTCCCTTTAACTCTTTAGGTCGCTGGAGACGTTAGGTCATTGGAAGCTATAGATCGTTGCATACTTGAGAAGTTAGGTCACTAGGTCGTGTATCATCCTTAGACCGTAGCGGTGGCGTTGCCCCCGCACCCCCACCTTGGGGGTTGGCACCCCCCTGGACCCCCCCCCTCCGTAGGGGATCTTAGATGAGAAATCATTCAACAGAACTTGCTTTGTTGAGATGTTGAGTTGACCAATCTTTGAGACGAGCATCTTGCTTTTCTCGGTCGATCTTTTGATATCACGGCCTTGCTAAAATGGCGGGATAACAAAAACATTATGTGTATTATCAAGAATCTCGAAAAATAGAAGGGCTTAATGCCTCGTGAGCTCAAGTTGAGAAAAAATTGGATGAAAAAACTAAGTCCTTTGAGGGACAAGGTAGGACCTAACAGAGAAAAATCAAGTCAGCACACTACAAGAGTCACACCCTTACTTTGGAAAATGAAAAGCTTTAGGAATTCATGGATGAGCGAGCCTTGGTAATTCAAAAGTTGAAAGAGACGTTAGAGGTTGAGAAAAAGGATAAAGTCAATGTTCTTATTTAGTTCCAGGATTATTGCAATGAGTTTTTGGACGCTTGATAATTAAAAAAACGAAGCCGAGGCCTAGAAGAGGAGATTGATAAGCAACTCAAGGCAGCAAAGGATCAAATCAAATCTGAAATTAAGCCTTCCCTCGTACGATTCTTTGTGAACATCATTAAATTTGGCAATTTGAGATGGCTAAACAAGAGGTATCTCTGGGCTTTGGCTATTACTTGGGAAGAAGTCTTAAAGCAGGAAAGATGGCATTTCGATAGGGCTGAGATTGATGAAGAGGAGTTCAAGTGTGACCTATTAGAGGATGAGGATATAAGGGCGCTCAAGGCATTCCGGCTCTTTCTAACTTCTATGGTCGTTCCCCACGTTGATGTGTCTGCTAGGTTCGAACCTTAACCTTGCGCTAAGTGTTTGGGTCAAAGTTCCAGTTTTGTTCCATAAGGACTTATGGCATAGACTTCAATGCCAATGCCGGGTGCATTTCATGCCGCTACCTCTTTCATATCGAGGCCACCAGCAATTGAAATCATTATTGTGCCCCTTTGCTCTATGAAAACTTCCACTATTACGGCAACTTCTACCACTTTAGCTACTTTGAAATCCTAATTGCATTTTCATTATAACCCTGAAGAGCTTGGCTACACAAGGACTAAATCACTTCCAAAACTACCCATCTTATCTCCTATCATGGAAGGAAGTTCTACCAGTACTCCATCTCATATGACATATGCATCTACTAGAGGTATATCATTAATCTCATTTGTATTCAAGATGGCTCACATGACTGAGGTTGACGTTTTCATTCTCTATGCTTCCATTTTTGAAGTTTCATGTCAACCTGCTCTTGTCCCCTGAAGGAAACTTGTCTTTTGGCACACAAGCTACAACAACCAAATCGGTCATCCTGTACACCCCTATCTCGATTCCAGCATCTTTAGTGGACCTCTTCAATGTCTTGACACTGAAATTATCCACGCATTGGATGAAGAGGCCATAGACGATCCTCATGTGACATGAGGACGAAGACATTGTTACTACTTATGCCATTGAGCATTTGTCTAGGCCCTCGACGTAGGAGAAGAAGTCGCAAACTATAAAGATTGTAAACATCAAGAACAAAAAGATGGATGACTTGCTTCTCCCTTATTAATCTCACTGCCTATAACACCTATTGTCATTTCGGCTGCTTCTCTTTTCTTTGGTTGCATCAAACCTAAAGCTCCTGGATCTCTAGGGAGCGATTATGATTGGAGTGTCAACCCTAAAATATATCTATCTAGGGAAGGAAGAGGTGGAAGCCCGACAAGACACATATTACATATTCTTTTGGGGAGAAAAAGGGGAAGAACATCTAAATGCTTTTTTTTGTTATCATATGTTCGTTTGTCTAGTTTTTGGTCCGTGTACATAGGCTGCTATTATGCGGGTACAACTCACGCTTTGATTCAAAAAGTTTGTCATTGATGAATAAAGCAACTTTCTTTTCAAATCTCAATTTCATTTGCCTATGTACTTAGCTTTTATACTTTAGTTGCAACTAAATTTGGATCAAAGTGCATTTATCATCTATTGTAATTGGATACACATGGACGATTCTCAAAATTGTTTAGCTTATCTCCAGTCAGATTCTGTTTGACTGTGACAAAGTAGGATTTTCACATCATACCTTATCTTTGGGAGTGGCATCTTATATATCTGTCTCTCGACATCCACGCTCGATCCCACCTATCTCTGAGTATCAATCGCGATTATTCACCTTGAACGGTGGACTGAACATCTATCTTCGGATGTTTGAATTTCATCTCCCCTAACTCCATGCATTGTTAATATTTGACTAAGAGGATTATTCTCCTGCTACGCCCAATCTCTAGGACTTAATATGGAAGATGTCTATATATCTGGGCATTGCACTTTGGCCTTGTCAATCTCCGAGCGATGGTCTTAAGCTTTGCTTGTCTTTGGGCAAAGTCTTAGGATGGAAGTGTAGGGTGTATCATCACGATCGACCCTAGTTTATTTATACTCCATCATTCCGATCATGGATTGAACGTTTAAGCTAGTATCTATCTCTCGATACTCAAAATAGTTATATTCCTAATATCCAATTATGGATCAGGAGTATCGATCGACATAAATCTCTAAGTGCCTTTATACCTAAATTTTCAAATCCTAGAACATTCAATTTCACTATTATCCACAATGTATAGTTAGGCTAACGAGGACATAATTCAATCGATCCCAAGAGCCACTTTATTTCATATTCGAAGAATGGCAGACTCTACCTTGTTACATCAAAGCCTATTAAGTATTTACAAATATACATTAAAGAAAAATAGCATCATAGATGTTCGCAATTCCATACCCTCGAAAGTGAGATTCTGTCAACAGTTGCTAGTTTGAATGTTCCATTTCTAACCTTGCATTCAATGGCTTACGAACCTTCCCAGTTTAGGCCTATATTCACTGGACCAGGGAAAATTCATTTAAGGATGACATCACTGGTATCAAAAGTCTGATTCCTGACCTTTGCACTGAATTTCCAAGCTGACCATTTCGGGTGAGCTATAGCCCTTAAATCAGCTTCTTTGCGCTTCTCATCAACCAGATCAAAGGACTTAAGAAGGAGCTCTTCGTTCATCCTAGGATCATAATGGATCTTTCGATGAGAAGGCACTTACAATTCAATTAAAACCATGGCCTTTGATCCATAGACTAGGGCAAATAGAGTATTGTCGGTTGAGGGCTTGTGGGTTGTTCAGTAAGCCCAAAGCACCAGAGATAACTCGTTGACCCACTTTCCCGGGGTATTTGTTAGCACTTCTTCAAGATGGACTTGATAATTTTATTCATGACCCCACCAATCCATTCACATGTGGATGTTATACCACTGAAACCTTTTTTTTGATTCCGCACTTGTTGTAGAAATTCTTGAATTCAACACCGTCGAATTGGGTTCCATTATTAAAAATGATTATTAGCAAATTCCAAAATCAACATATAATGTTCTAGACTATGAAATCGATAATCTTCATTGTGATGATTGTGGAAAGTGGTTCCACATCAGCCTATTTTACTAAACACTCAACTGCAAAAATGGAATATTTGGCTCCGCCCTTCGACATTGGTAGTGCACCAATGATCTCATTTCCCAAACTGCAAATGGCCAAGGACTGGCCATCTATGTGATCTGTGTAGAAGGGTCTTTAGGATTCTTCACAAATCTTTAGCATCTGTCGCACTTCCTAGTTTAATCAGTCGCATTTTGGTTGATTGTCGGCCAAAATTATTCATAGCGAATAACCTTTCTTGCTAAAGTCATCCCCTTGACGTGATCGTCATAGGCGCCTTTATACATGTCCTTAAGGATCCTTTAAGCTTCTTCGTTGGTGATACACCATAGCAAGGCAGCTGAAAGTCTTCTCCTATATATCACTGCCTCTTGATTGATTAGCTGTGGTACTTTGCATAGAAGTTTCTTCCATTCATTCCTTCCATTCGAGGGAGTTTCTTTAGGCCAGTCATCCTTGATTCCTTCTCAACTTTAGCCTCCAAGATCGAGTCGATGTCCATTTCATTAAAGATCAAAGTTGATACTACCTCTGCTGGAGCCAAACCATGAGCTGTGCATATCTAGAGTTAGCCAACTTGGCTAGCAAATTAACTTTTGTGTCCTATTCCCTGGGACATGCATTATCATGTAGTATTCGATGTCATTGAGCACTTCTAGAACCTTCATCAAGTAATTAGCTAGTCTCAAACCTTTAGTTTGAAATTCTTTCTTCACCTAGTAGACCACTAATTGAGGGTCGCTGTAAATATGTATTGTTTTGACTCCTAATTTCTTCGCTGTCATGAGCCATGTAATAAATGCTTCGTACTCAGCTTCATTGTTCGTGATGCGAAACTCAAGTTTCAAAGTGTAACAAATTGATCACTTATCTAGGGTTATCAAGATTACTCTTGCCCGCGAGAAATGCTCATTATATGCTCCATCCATGTATAATATCCACTGAGCACTCAACTCCATGCCTTGTCTTCTTTCTTCATCCCGAGTGGTAAATTTAACGATAAATCAACCAATGCTTTTCATTAAATCACCCTCCTAAGATGATAGTATATATCGTAAACTCGATATTTCACTTCAAAATCCTTCCCGAAGAATTAGGTCGATGCAGCACCCGTCTCAAAGGTTCGTTAGTTAGAATTTTAATTGGATGAGCTTGAAAGTAGGGACAGAGTTTCCTCGATGCGATCAACAAGTAGTAAGCTAGCTTTTCCAGTTCCATAAATTTCTCTTTGCTCTAGAAAATCGCCTACTGATATAATCCACTAGCCTTTAGAGCTTGGCTTCTTTATGCACCAGGCCAGCATCTGGATTGTGAAAGATACCGCCAAATAAATAAATAACTCTTCTCCTTCCAAAGGCTTCGATAAGACCGTTGATCTCTCCAAATGATCAAGCAAGGGCTAAAAAGCATCTTTACACTCTAGACACCTGGGATGACTCCTACCCCATTCTCCATAGGAAATTTCTTTGTTAAACACCATGGGCTAGTGCTACTAGAAAGCTGGCAAGGACCGGTTGTCCAAAAAAGCATTGTATGCAAAAAATATATCCATCATAGTAAAGGTCATAACCTACAATCTCTTACGCTTAGCTTCACCTAAATTCACCAGCAAGGCAACATGCACTACAAGCTCTACAACCTCTTCGATAAATTCCTATATCCCAAACTACATGGCTTTAGATCCTGGCTATCCCTCATCATTTGATCATGGGTTTTCTTAAACAAAATATTCGAAGAGCTCCCACAGTCGATGAGAATTTTCTTCGTGGTAGCTTGCACAGTTATAGCCATTATCACCACAGGTCAAGCATCGATGCTTCCACCTCATCTACACCATAATTTTTGAGTACAATATCGTCTGCTATCGTCTTCAGCTACTTTGTCGAAGCCCTGCCTTTGATGGAGAAGTATCTCTCCTGTACAACATGTCTTAAAGAGCTTCCATATCTTTCCATCTCATTCCAACTCTTCTCAATTGGATAAGGTCCATCAGTTATCATGTTAATGATAAGTCTTTACCCAAGTTGCCTAGGTTCATCCTCACTAAGCCTAGCCTGGCCCTGTGGAAGCAACTGCCTCTTGGGTTGATTATATACTTTCCTGCCATCCTGTAGGGCTTTCATATACTGCAGAAGTGTCTTTTTTGGGATTAAGGCTTCAATTACATCCAGCAAGTGTCTACATTTATTAGTGTTATGACCATCTATTTCATGGAAGTTGGAGTACTTTCCATACATTTTCTCTCTTTTAGTCAACTCCCTCCAAATTGACTTCTTATAGTTCCCAATACCCTATGTCGCAAGGTAGATATTCTTGACCATAGCATTCAGTGGGTTATAGTCTTTATGCTTTGGGAACTTTGGATGCTTCTTGAAGTCCATTTTCCATCCTCCATTTCCTTGAGTGCTGTTCTTATTTCCTATATTAACGAAAACATTCGCTGAGCTCTCAGTGATTTGTTTAACAATTACATCACTTTGAACCACCTTGGTTGATTCTGTTCCGATAGCTTTTCTAGCAGTTGTATTTGCCTCTTGCAAGTGAAAATACTAAGTTGTTTTTTTGTAAAATTCTTCCATGGTCAGTGGAGGTATAGTCTTCAGCCATCTATTGAAATTCGTCTCTAGGTGAATCCCTCTAATCAAAAAGTCAATACATTGTCCTCCTTGGCGTAGCTTACCTCTATCACAGCCATATTAAACCTACTCAAGAAATCTATCAAAGATTTTCCAGAATTCTTGAAAATGTTTAACAACAACATCACATCTTTTGGATGAGCCGGATGTAACCTAAATTACTCTACAAACTTTCTAACAAGCTAATCAAATGAGGATATTAACCTCGACGAGAGCCAACTGAATCACATCATAGCTACACCATCTAAAAATATCGTCCAACTTATATACCTAACAGTATTGGTAACCCAGGAGCTATCCTTATGCCATTTATATGCTGGAGATGCTGTCACGGATCAATTGTTCAATTGTAGGATGACATCATGGGCACGGTAAACCTTTTGGGTTGCTCCTCTCATAATATCTTCTCATTGAATGGGTTTCAACTAGGAGAAGATCCTAGTCATCCTTAGTTCTATGCCATCTCTCATTTACCAGGCTTCTCACCGTATTGGCTAAAATTTCTTGTTTAATAGGATCGGTTGAATGACGATCATCATAGTCTGCCCCAAGCATTTGATTTCGCAAATAGGATCGGTTGAATGACGATCATCATAGTCTGCCCCAAGCATTTGATTTCGCAAATAGTCTCGGTTAGTTGCATGATATATGGGTTCTTTGTCTTTGGGAGAGCCATTTGTTTAGTTGATCGGGTTTCTACACGATGGGTCAACGGAAATCGTCCAAACTCCACAATTCTAGTCCCCATTGGAAGGACCACCACCGTCACCAATATCATTTCGCAAGCCAACCAGAAAATCATTATTCGCAACTCGGTTGTAGGGATCGATATCGACCTATAATGGGGAATCGTTACCTAGTTGTGCCTTACTAACCTAGGTCTTGCATGTTCCAACCTTAGAAGTTCCAGCCTCCTTCCTCTTAATTTTTTGCTTTTCCTATCTGTGGTTTCTACCCAATGTAGATAAATTATCTTCATCTAAATTGGAAGGTGACAATTCCATCTAGCTACTTATGCAGCGTTGGGATAGCTAGGTCATCAAATCCAAATTTTCTTTCATCTATTTTATCATATCATTCTAGCTCTCAAGCAGCTTACCATTCATATCATTCATCATCCTATCTAGATAGACCTTGGTGATCATATCTAAAAAACTCTAAATTTTAATAGTTTCAGGCTTATTTTTTCCTTTTTGTGCAGAGAGCCAGCATTCTCGGCATCATTGTGGGCTTGGAGGTAGTGGACTTTTCCTCGGTATTCCCTGGGGATATGGATTTGATAGATCCTATGATAGATTTTAAGAAATCTAAGTAATCACAGACTTGATAAGTAGAATATGTAGATCTACTTCGTGGATTATAGTAATCCAAAGGTTGAAATTAGATCTAAACAACAAGAATCTAGAGTCCGATCTCAGTGAAAGTACCGAAATGTTTGTGCCAAAAGTTGGATAAACGGTTGAATAGATTGAAGAAGAGAATAAAATGAAGAAATTAAAATGGAAAATGAGATAAATCAACACAAAATAATTTATAGTAGTTCCAAAAAACTACGGCCTACGTCCACTTAAATTTTATTAATGATTTTATGAGATTTTACCTTTTATGATGTTATAACTCACTGCTTACTACCCGGTAGGAATCCAGCAGGATGATAGAGTAAAATCAGAATATCCAGAAAACAAAAAAAGGATCTCGAAATAGTACCACTCTCCTCTTGTTTATAGATGTATAGTAGTGAATTAGGCTCCGATATTACCTACTAACATTCTTCACATTTAGGAAGAGGTTTTGGAAGAAGATCGTGGACACGTTCTGTACTGACCCGTAATTTAATCACTTTTAAATCTTAGTATTTACTATATTTTTGAATAAATAATAAATAAATATTATAACACAAAATAAATATTTTAAACATATCTAGTCAAAGGGAAATGACTTTCTACAAAAATAATTGGTTAAAAAAATAGAAAATGTGATCGGAAATCGTTTTTCGAATTTTCGACTTTTTGGTGTCTAAAAGTTATCTGGAATGTTGTGTACATTATAGTTATCATATGCACCTAAATTTATTAAATAACTTAACCATGGTTATTAAAAATATGTGGTAGATATTTATTTACTTAAGTGAAAAGGAAGGAGTTGTGACATATGATTAAAAAATTAAATAAAAATGAAATAAGAAAAAGCAAATGTCACATCTTATAACACATAAGTATATGGAAGGGTTTTACATGTTGGATAATAGATGAAGGGGGATGGGAAATGTGTAAATGAAGATATGGAGGAGAATGTGATGATGTGGAGGAAAATGGATGGAGATTAAGTACTTTAGGGGTAGTTTAGAAATTTGTTTACTTCATTTTATATGAAAACAATTTCCGACTTCCTTTTATTTTCAATTTCATTTTTCAAACCTTCATTCAAGTTACTTTCATGGCTTCCAAAGTTAGTTTCATAGTTTAAAATCCCCATCTTTAATCTCTTCCTTAAGTGAAATCAATAAAACAATCATCTTTCTTTTTTAGATCACTTTGCTAACCAAAATAGGACCTATACTCCTCAAAAAAATTATGGCCAAGCTTATTTTCTTCAAGGCCAAAACACATAGCCCACTATAAGGCTCCAAAATTCCATCTTCTATAAATTAAATCTTAGATGTAGTTCGATTGAGAGTTCGGTGGTAGTTCGACTTAGTTTGGTTACTTTTTGGTAAGCAAAATCACACCTTTTTCAATAAAGTTTTGGCCTTTATTTTGCGATGCAAATACATGCTATTTACTTATGTTTGTATGTGTTAAATATGTTTGTTGTGTTGGCTTGTTTACCACTTTTAAAAAGTTGACATTGTGGTGATTAGGTAACAACTTGAAGTTAGTCGAAAAAAGTTTAAGTATATAATGTTAGAATGCTCTCTACATAAGATATAGTTATTACATGCCATTGTATTTGTGTTCACCCTTATGTGAAGTATGTTTTGTTGAATAAGTGACATGTGGAAGTGTTTTCGAAAGTGTTCATATAGCGACAATCGCTATATCGGCACTTTTGAAACCAACATTTTTTTTGGAATCTTTGGTTAAAAATTTGTGTTTGGGTTTTACAAGATTGATTAATTACTTTATTAATGACGGATAAATTTTAATTAATCATTTTTATACTGATGGTTCAAGGTTAATTAATTATTTTAATAATGATATTTTAAATTTAATTAATTGTTTTACATAGTAATGATTAAGGTCAATTAATTATTTAAATGAGATGTGACTAAGATTAATTAATCATTTTCTTAATAATGTTTCTAAAATTAATTAATCATCTTAATAATGATGTTTAAGGCTAACTAATTATATAATCAATGATAATTAATCATTTTGTTAATGATCTTTTAAGATTAATTAATCAGTTAAATAATAAGGTTTAAAATTTAATTAATCATTCCAATAATGATGTTTTAAAATTAATAAATCTTTTAATCAAGGATGACTAAAGTTAAGCAATCATATTAAATAGTGTTGTTTTGAAGTAACTAGTTAGGATTAAAGCTAAATAATTATGCTAAATAAAGATGTTTGAAATAGTTAATCATTTCCTAAAGTTAACTGATCGGTTTAAATTATGATATTTATTGAAGTAATTAATTTGTGTTTTAAAGTAATAAATCGATCGTTTTGATAAGGCTACTATATGAAAAGTGAAATCCCAGCACAAGTTTGGTTTTTTAAAAGTAAAATTTTGATTAGATTATGCAAATGTTGTTTCGTAAACGATATTGCTTATATGGAAAGGGTTTACTAATACTCTTAACACTAAATGTCAAGGCAGGAACTCATTTCTATTTTGAAGGATAAAATTATCGTCAAGGCAATGCGTAGAGGTAACACTACCTCCACTTGCCCGGCTTCATTTTCTACTGAGGGATGACACTTGATAGGAATCAATGAGTAGTGGTAAGAATATGTAATTTTATATCCATATACGATAATTTTTAATTGTCTCTGATGGTTGATTTATTAACTATCAGTTCAGCTTTCTTTATTGTGTATCATCAATCTAAGATGATTAGTAGGTTTTTTGAGCATTTATATCCTTTGTCGAAAATGACTAAAACCAGAAAATGAGTGGACGTCAAGCTATGTAGGATTGCTCCCATTAGGATATATTCATATCTACTCTATATTTAGATTGGTTATATGCGCACTAAGATGTAAAATACTCAAATTCTCGGTAAGGTTGGTGGGGTCTGGCTTGTACATTTCTGAAAGTGGTCATAGGAGAAAATGACACTCTCAGGTATATAGTCTAGAGGTATGCTTTCGATCAACGGGACACACCCTTCTAGTCATTTGCTGGAAAATTTCTCCTTCTTTTCCTTTGATCCAAATTTTAAAATATACTTTTTTCTTAATTGCATCGGGAAGTGTCGTGAGTACTTAACTACGTTTAATTATTTGTATCCATTGTTGTAGTTGGATGTTTTTCTTATGAGAGGAAACTCATTCCACATTTGGCAGTGTGGTCTCACATATTGCGTTTATATCCACCTTTTGTTTAGAGTTTTTTCTCAGACCAGACTTATTTACACATAATATCCAATCAAGTACCTTTTTGTCAGGAAATCCAATTTTTATTGATTTTAAATGCCTGCATCTTATTTACCAATAATATCCAATCATATAATTCAAAATTATTTTATTAAGTATTTTGGAAATTCCAACATTTATTTCACCAAAACCCGTACGATGTACATATATCATCTGTACGCAATATCAAATCTGATCGCTTGCTCGACCACACAATTTCACTTCTGAACAAGTGCCATTCACACGATCCTCTAGTGCGGACTTAGATCTGGTTTCTTGATTATAAACCGTCATTCTCCTTGCATAGCAATTTACTATGATAGAGAATTCCAAAATCAATCAAAAATCCATATCCAGTGTTCGCCGTCGACAATAGAGCGAAAAATCACAACTCGGATCGATATAAATTATCTCGAAATTCTGTGCTCGAATCTGGATCAAATCTTTATATGAATAAAATATTATACGTACAATTTACGTATTTAATCCAATTGATTATTAGCTATGTCAAATTCTTTTTATTCACATTTATACTTCACGTTTACCTATTCACTTAGTATATCCATTCAATACTAATCCCACTTAAGAGTTTCACCATCAATTTTTTTTAAGTCCATTAAAACATTTATTCAAATGTTCTTAGATTTATTTCGACTGCACCACTTAAATTTATATCCATTTATATTCAAATTCGATTCCAATTTTCCAATTTCACATTTGATTTTTATCAATTAACATTCCAAACAATATGCAAATAACTAATCGATTTAATTAGTTCATTTATTAATTTATCACAAATCTCAATATATTACGCTCCCAATAATTATTTCATTTAGCCTAGCTAAATTTTAAAATTCACTCTTATTTAAATTAATTTAAGTTAAATTCCATTCCAAAATCAAATTTCAAATTTTTATTAGTTATCAAACTTACTCATATTCCATAAAACATTTTAAATCAAAACTCCAGAGTTTAAACAATTTCTTAAATATTTCAAAATATTTTTTGAAATCATATATACACACAATCCCTTGGTACATCAAATTATTCCTTTGAATTTCAAAATCAAATCAGTTTTACCAAAACAAAAACTTCAATGATAGCAATTCCTTTCTTGGAAACTCAAAAGTGAACGTCGAAGATGCTGCAGTCATCACCTAAATTATTTTCCAGCAACCAAAGTGAGTTTGGTGCTTTTATTTCCTTTACAATTTCTTTTAACTATTTCCTATTCAAAAATATTCTCCAAATAATATACTATTATTTTCCAAGACTTTGCAAAACATTTTCAAAACCAATGGAAAATTAAATTCCTAAATTCCTAGCCTTTAAACCCTTTTAACAAATCATATTTAAATATACCTCTGGAATTTCATTTTATTATAAATCACATTTACATAATTCCATTTCGTTATATGAAATTGTTTCTTAACTGTTGCTAAGAATATCAACTTTCATTCGATCCCAAACAACAACCAACAATTGATAATAATTAATTATTATCATTCTCTAACAACCAAGCACACCGTATACAACTATGATAATCTCCGAAAGATTATCCCTTTATATATAAAAATAATCTAGGTAAAATTATTTCATTCGCCCAATTTCAAAACAATACCATGTCAAATTACTCTGTTCAAGTGTTTACAGATACTTATCAATAACGTTTATTACTCGTATTGACCAGAATGCATAAGCCACTCAATAGATCAACCAACATAATATAAAGCATTTTATGTTCACTAACAAATATGCGCTCATATCTATTAATGCACTCTAACTCATTCTAAGGTACCATTGACCCTATTTCTAATGAGTTACTCCATCAAAGCCAAGGTTCACGCTTAACCTTCAGCTTTGATGCCAAATGTTACGAACCGAATTTTCGACCTTCGAAAATCGACATTAATACATCCTTTGTATCGCTGTCGAGGAATTGAGTATCGGAAATACTAGATCGTTAGAGGAAAAGAAGAAAGAGGTTAAGAAAATAGAAATGACAACACAGAATCTCATAATCGCATAAGAACAGTATATAGTAGATAATAACACATCTTTATACAAAAAGAACTATAACTGTTAATATACAACACATCATCAGAGTACAACAAATCAATAACTCAATATTGGACAGTTATAACAACTTGTCCTCACTAGTGCAATACATACCGCCTACAGTACACTGCGGAATATAATCAAGTACGTGGAATACGTCTCGTCATCCAGCTCCTCGCTTGAGCTCTATAGCATCCTAACATGAATATGTAATACACGGTTTGACTCGAGCATTATAATAAAATAACACCCAAGTCAGCCTGGAAAACGGCTGTGAGAAAACACACTCATTTTGAATTTATTAAAGTTACCAAAACTCGTAAGACCACGCCACGCACAAATACAATGGGTTTTTATCTTGCGATAACCAACATTTTATATCAAAATCATCTGATATTATAATAGTGTCTAAGTACAAATATTTATTCAAATAACCGAAATTGTTACATTAATTAAATTCTAGCATACAAGGCTCTATAGCCAAAACTGTAAAGGCACGTATTAGAAAATGGATTCCATATAATGAATAGGCACTAGGGTACTACCTATACGGTACACATCTAGAAAAATGTACCAAGGACCTCGTCGGGATCCCCTATAACACAAGATTGGACAACCCCTAACTTGGATGGCACCGAATATGTTATCACCTTGGGTGTTCCCACCCTTACCGAGCTCTCGAATGCACCGTAATTGAAATATCTGAGGGTATCTAGGAAGGTGACAAACATGACCTAATTGGGTGCGACCCTCTGTTCCTTGGTGCATCTCCCTTGATTTTCATTCATTCCGGTTGATGAGGCTTGAAGCTATGATTACCTTTTCTATGAATTTTCTCTTAGAATGCTCATTGTCCTCCAGTGACAATGTATTGATAGCATCCATCCATACAAGTCAGTTCTAGGTCTGAACGAAACCGAAGGCACCATTCCTACTACATCCAGTTTGGAATCATCCTCAAGATTAGTAGCGATTAGCCCTTGCACATCAAGGCTGCAACTTCGATTCCATAATTTTTTCATCACTGCAAAAACGTATTTGTTGGATCGAAGTGGTTTTCGGATAACTTATCGGATCCCGGCCTCTTTAAAAAGCCGTTCATTATTTTCGGTAAGCTCAACCCCAGTTTGTTAGGAAATAAATAAACGAAAATAAGATCGGAGATCATCTCAAAATCGTTAGTGGACGGATTTCCTTATCATTGTCCTAGTAGAACGAAATGAGTTTATACGTACAGTATAGCACCTGCCGACGGTAACTGTACCACATAATCCCCATGTTTCTCTTAGATATTTCCAAAGTTGTTTTTTTGGTCTAGATTTGATAGCCGGTTATTTAACTATCAAATAAACAATCATTCAACCAAAGAGCTCATTTTCCACTGAAAATACCAAGTCTCATTTACTTTAAACTTTAGTAAATTAAATCTCTATATCAAAGGGTATAAACTTGTCTTATCGGAGTAAGTACGTCCACTAACCATTCTTTTCAAAAATATTTGAAAACTTTCTAAAATAAATATAGAAAGCATCCATGGATTCACAGCTCAATGATCATGTCTCTATCCTAGAGAAATCCAAATTTAACTGTAGGCAATCTCTGCCTCTGATTTCGCCATGAAAGTATAACATTACTTTTCGAAAAATTATTTAATAATTGAATATACTTTTAAAACAATTTTAAATAATTATATAACTTTGAAACGAAAATTAACTTTGATTTAATTGTAGGATTCTAATCACTTTACCAGACTTGTTCATAAAACTTATAATTCTTTTTGCCAATTTAAAAATATTTATGTAATTAAATTTATGAAAATATTCTTATGCTAAAGCATTTTAAATTACCTAGTTTAATAATTTAAAATCGACTTTTAAAAATACACTCAACTTCTTGATAACAATGAATTTTTCAATTCCAATATGGCCTGTCTAATATTTATAAATCTTTCTCGATTTATCACCAATTGATTTACGTCCCAATTTCATAAGTCCCTTTTTTCACATTTCTAGAAGTAAATCTATCATTTTTTTATAAACCGATTTGCCTATCTCATTATAAATTCTTACTACGAATTTATATCTTTAATTTACCAAATGATAAATCTTTTTTCATCATTTATAAACATTGTTTATAAATTGTGATGACCCAATTTTTTGACACCCGAAAGTCGACATCAATACCTCCACTGTATCAAATACCTCATTGTCGAATGCCGAAAAACCGAACCGTTGGGGTTAAAAAAGAAGAAACAGAAACAATAACTGAATCTCATATTTCACAGCGGAGCAACATATAATAAATAAATAAATAATCTTTAAAACAAAGAACTATATCGGTTTATAAATACCAACATCAGAGTTTATACAATACAAAACACAACATCGACGGTCTTTATAACTTGACTACATGGAAATTTGACTTGCGCGAACCCATACGCCGTGGACACTATATAATACCAGTGATACGTCTTGCCATCCAGCTTGCTCTTGATCTCCAGAGCATCTTTTCTGACTTTTCTCTAGAACAACTGATAACCTGACTCTAGGCTGCCCTTGTGGAAAATTATGGGCACCCAGAGTTTAGAAAGGGAATAATTTTTTCTATCAATCTCTTTTGTTCATCATTCGATTTCAATTCTTTGATGGCTTCATGGCAGCTCGAGGGAGAAGCTTTGGGGCGCCCTACGAATCACGTAGATAATTTCCTACTTCGTATTCTCTTACCAGTTTCCCTAAGCTTTTCATTCTAAACTTAATGAATTTGAAATTTAAATTGAAAGAAATTAACGGAATATGCAGCTGAATTAAATTGTATCTTTTTATTTATTCTTTGCGGTCCAGATATATTCTATGAATGGTTAGTTATCCTTTCGAACTAACCGATGTACCTGCATATTTTTTAGATCAGAATGACTCGAGTATCTTGTGTAGTATTGAGTGTGTTCATTCTCATATTTATTGATGATATTCTGATTTGGTAAGCCAAATGCAAAATAGATATTTAGTTTGATCTGGTAAAACATTCTCCATTTATTCTTTGGTTGTCTCCTTGTCTAGCAAATTTCGAGGAAGAAATTTTCTTATGGGGGGAATCTGTAACATTCCCATTTTTAAGTCAAATTTAAATGGTAGTTAATTTAATTTTTGGAATTAAATTGTGGGTTTAATGATGAATTGATTTAGAAAATTTCCAGAATAAATTAAAATACATGTTTATTTATATATATGGAAGTAGATTTTTAAATAGAATTTTGGATTTGGAATTCAATAATAAAAATCTTGAAAAAAATAAATATATTGGAATTAAAAATTGGATTTAAAATTCTATGTTTCAAGGAACAACTATATATATATATATAAATGTATGATTATTTATTAGTTATGTATAATTTGGTTTCAAATCATTTTCTTAAGGTTATGAAAATAGTTATAAAGGTAAATATATGTTGATTAAATATTTTTAATTAAAATAAGATTAATGAAAAGGTTTGTATTTAAAAGTATATAACACTTAAAACATAATAAGTATAAAAATATATTTATAAAAACTTGATTCTTAAATATACAAAAGTGTAAATTTATTAACATAAGGGTTTAAACATAATTTTTGAATTTATTTAAGTGGAGGATTTAGACATGAAATTTATCATTTTAACAAATGTGGTATCAGAGAAATTGGTTAAGCGACAACCTTGGCTCTGGAGGGGATTACTCATTAGAGATAGAGTCAGCAGAACACTAGAATGAGTTTGAGTGTAATAATATATATGAGCACATATTTTTTAGTGATTGTAAAGTTGTTTTAAATTGCGTTGATTGGTTTGTTGAGTGGTATATGGATTTTGGTTACTATGAGGAATTAACGTTATTGATAGGGATCTCTAAACACTTGAATAGAACAATTCGACACGATATTGTTTTAAAATAGGGTAAATGAAATAATTTTACCCAAACTATTTTCGTATATAAAAGGAATAATTTTCCGTAAATTATTATAGTATATAGTTGATTATTTGTTAAGAAGTGATAACATTAAATTATTATCAGTAATTATTGAATAAGAAATTGAAATCATAACAAAAACCTAAGTGATAAATTCACATACAAATGGGATTTGTAAATAGAATTCCAAAGAAATATTTGGAAGAATTTGAACGGATTTGAAAATTCTGAAATTTGGAAAAGATTAAAATCCTTTAGAGTTTGGAAATGGTTTTCAAAGGTTTTGGAAAAATGTTTTTTAAGGGATGGAAGCACTAAACTCTTTTCGGTCGTTGGAAAATAACTTCGGTGATGACTACAGCATCATCGATGTTCATTTTCGAATTTCCAGGAGAGGAATTGCTTCCAAATTGTTTTAAATGGAAGTTGTTTGAAAAATTGATTATGGTTTTAGAAATTCAAAGATAATTTGAATTGATTCTAAAAATGATTTGTGAAATGTTAAAAAGACTGGAATCTTATTTAAAATAAGTATGGAATATGATTGAGCTTTATAACTTATAAAATTTATTAAGGTAGAAAATGAATTTGTAAACGAATAAATGAATTTACAATTGCAAGTAAATGAAATTATAGCTGAATAATGGAAATTGAATTTAATTTGTGATAAATTAAGTGAAATGGAGAAATTTGTCAAATTAGACCAAATGAAGCAAAGTATTGAAATTAAATTAGTAAGTGGAACTAATTAAAGAAGTGACAAATTAAATATGGTTTAAAATGAATTGAATTCATATGGAATTGGAAATCCAATTTAAATATAAGTAGAGATAAATCGATGTGGTGAACTGAAAATTAAATATAAGTATGTAAAATACTTATATAGAACTTAAGAAACAAATGGTAAAATTCTTAAGTAAATTTTGAATTGAGGAAATATCCTAAGTTGATGATTGAGTGAAGGTTAAACTGGAAACTGTGAAATGGTAATTGTGAATAAGGAAATGAAAATAATCAATATGAATAAAAGAAAAGAAAATTGATAAAGCTAATAATCAATTGGAATAAATACGTAGGATGTACGTATATTATTTTATTCGCATAGCGATTTGATCCAGATTTCGAGCATAAAATTTCAAGATAGCTATATCGATCCGAGTTAGGATTTTTCACTCGATTTTCGATGGCGAACTTGGACATGTGTTTTTGGTTGATTCTGACAATTCTCTATCATAGTTATGGTTGTGCAAGGGGAATGATGGTTTCTGATCAAGAAACCAAATCTGAGCCCGCTCTAGAAGTCGGATGGACGATACTAGTTCGGAAGTGAAATTGTGCGATCGAGTGAGCGATCGGATTTAGTATTGCATACGAATGATATAAGTACATCGTACGGATTCGAATGAAATAAATATTCAAAATTTTGTAAAGAAATGTGTAAAATGATGAGCAGGATATACAGTTGTGTTAAAGGCAAAAGATAAATTGTATTTGATTTCACGGATAATTTAAATTGCTTGACAAAAAGGTATGTATTTGAATTTCTATATGAAATTTGATGATTTTCTTGTCTAGCCACTTGGCTTTTAGTTTTCTTTTGAAATCCGTGGGACCGTTGTGGCATTTTGTAGTCGTACCAAGCTAGCCATGCAAAGGAGACGCTGGCGTAATTTTTCAAAAATTTAAAGGGTTAATTTTTTGGGAAAAAGTTAAAAATTTAAAATTTGAATTTAGATTTAAATTTGAACTGTGGAGTAAATAAAGTTGTTTGGAAACTATGATGGACTTTGGAAAGTTAGTTGAAGTGATATGGGTCTTTAATAAAAAATTTGTTTTCGCAAGTTATTAAAAACCGTTTATTTTGGATAAGAGATTTAAGTTATTTTAAAGTATTTGAACTCGAAAAATTTTCAGTGGAAATAAATATTTAGAAATATATTCCATGTGAGGAAAGTGATCTAAAATTTGTTTTCAAAGGGTTGAAGTGTGAGAATATATCTTGCGAAAATATTTTGAAAAAAATAATTGGGGGAAAATTATTTAAAATCTGGTGATTGTTGCGGATATTGATTGATAGTTAAATAATTGACTATCAATATTGGCCTTTAACTGGCATTTGAATTTCGATGCGACCAGGGGTCAGATTCCAATTGGATATTCGAAAACCACATCGAATCTTTGTGATGGATCTTTTGTTTAAAATATCAAATTGGAAATTGTTGTGATTTACTTGAAATCTGAATGTAACACTTATTTTTAAAATAAGCACTCACTATTCGTATTAGCCAGAAGAGGATTTTGTGTCATATAACCCATTCCGAATAATGATACGATGCAATGGGATTGCATTTGAAGATGGTGTTGAAGACCGGGTATATTCAAAAGCGAAAGGATTACCTACCGAATGTCTCTACACTGAGTTGCTCCGGTATAGAGATTTTATCACCCTTTGATGGGGAGTCCGAACGTGATTAGTAAATATCCAGATTTGCAAGGGCTTCTTTGAAGTGCCTTCGGTTCCGTTCGAACCCAGAACGGAATTTTATGGATGTATGTCTGACGTTACCTTTGAGATGTAAAGCTGGTTTCTATCAAACACATTTTTGTTGGTTGTGGAGAATTTATTCTCTTAGTTTAACACCCATCTCTGAGACGTACGAGCTAAGAGGTTATGTAGTTGATGGTTATTAGTGATACATTCCCAATTTGGTAATGTGGCACATGAAGTGCTGTTGATCATGTGTTGATCGAAGGATGGCTTTTGTGAAAAAGCGTAGCTTTGTGGACGAGACTTCGTCGGACCTCACAACCTAGAAATGGTCGAAACAGAAAGGATGCGGTAAGGTTATTTTGGTTTAACGTCCCCTGAGGGTATGTCTATTTCTTTCTAGATAGAAGTGATATCATGGTATGGAGACCAAATACTTAACTTATGTGGTTGCTGCAAACTTATTTCTTTGTGGTTGTTGGTGTAGAGGTACCTCGGATAAAGGTGGGTTACGACCGGGGGATGGCATACTCATGTAGTAGTTACCTAGTTGCAGAGGCAACCCGGCCTTATGTTGGCAGAGATTCGGTTAGGTTCTCACGGAGTCCCTCTAGAGGTGTTCCTATGTGGCCTAGGAAGTTCCTTAGCTGGATCATTTGTTGGAAATCCAAAGAAACAATATGAACCCTTCACGATAACAGTTGTATAACCTGCCACCTCAGGTGGTAGCTATAGCAGGCATAATATAATGGTACATATGCTGGCTAAGATTAATATTATACTTTCTAAATGTTTTCTGCACTATGCACTAATAAAAATATCAAAACAGATTTTGCGTATCAAGCATGTTTGACTATCATAAGAAGAAATCTCCCCTAAGTATGCGATTGCATTGTGTGTGTGCCGGGAGGCCTTATGGTAGTTTCATTTTCCAAAAAGCATTGCGGATTTCATTTATTTACCTTTTATTTTCTTTTGTTAAAAATAAACTGTTTTTGTTTCCTCATACCTGTCCCATGACTTACCCGGAGTTTATTGTTTCATAGACCTGACGACCTGAGTACTTCGTAAAATATTGAATGAGTTCGTTCTCATATTTGTGACATTCTGATTTGGTAAGCCAAATGCAGAATAGATATTTCAGTTTGATCTGGAAAACTGTTTCTCTATCTCTGTATAACCATCTATTTTTTGCAGTCTCCCTGTCTAGCAAATTTCGGGATGAAATTTTCTTAAGGGGGAATCTATAACGATCCCGATTTTGAGTAAAATTAAATTTAATAATTGATATAAATTTGTGGATTAAATTGTAAATTAATTTGGATTTTTCCAAATTAAACAGGATATTTGTTTGTTTATATTTGTATATGGATTGATCTTTGAATTGGATTTTAAATACTCTATATTTTAAATTAATAAAATTTGTTTTCTAATTATAACACATATATTTTGAAAGTTATGATTTGAGATTTATATAACAATTTTCATAAAGGCTCTTTTAAGTTAAATTCTTATATATAAAAAGATAAATACTCCAATTAAAAGGGTTCAAAACTAAATCTATAAATTAATTAAAGTTAAGGATTTAAACACAATTTGAATAACAAAGGACATTTGTAAAATGGTTATGCAAGCAAATGAACAAGTGTTAATTTTGATAACCAGTGGAAAAAACAAAGTTTTCTCTTGAAATTTAATACATACAAAAAAGAATTAGAGAAACATTATATTTTTTTTCATTTTATCAAACCTGAAACAAAAATGTGACGACCCTGACTCGACCTTTGAAAATCGGCACCGAATACATCACCCATATTCGAATGCCGCAGACCAAACGTCGAATCTGGTTCGCCGGAGCTTATAACACATTAAGTATAACAACATAGCGGAAGAAAAAAAACATATAACACTGATACAATAGTTGATACAATATGGTTACAATCAATATCAGAGACAATAAACAATAGCTGGAAAGATAACAACAGAAGAGATAACTCCAACATGATCTTCAAGAGAGAAGGAAAGAAAGAACCCAACGCTGCAACATCTCCAATCCAAAGCTCCGAACCTCCTTGGCTAACATCTCATAATCCAAAAGCTCGAATCACTATCAACATTGAAGTGAACAAAAATCCAAAGACTCCAAAAATATCGAATCTACATCTACTAGCTGATTATCTGAAAATCTAACTCTAGGCTGCCTATATTACTAATGAATAAATTACTAATCCTGGTTAATTAATATTAATTAATTACAAACCAATTTGATTAGTTATCCTTTAATAATTTATTAATTAGCCTTAATTAATAAATTAAGCAATCCTTTTAATTTAAATTAATCAATCTTAATTAATAAATCAATCAACCTTTAATTAATTAATATTAATTAACCAAGATTAGTAATTTATTCATAAGTAATAACATCTGTTTAATTTAAACTAGATTAATTACTTTCATTAATTAATTAACCGTTAATTAATTAATTATCCTCAAATAAATTATCTTAATTAATTAACCACATAAATTAAACATTTATGTTGGCAAATAGGAGGTTTACAAATTCATGCTCAAGTACTTATCACTTCTTAGGTAGTAATTGCTATCTTATTAGGGTCAGTTATCATAACTGTTCTGAATCCACAAATTATTCCTTCCGACGGGCAGAATTTCTTTGAATATGTTCTTGAATTTATTCGAGACTTGAGTAAAACTCAGGTTGGAGAAGAATATGGGCCTTGGGTTCACTTTATTAGAACCATGTTCTTATTTATTTTTGTTTCTAATTGGTCTGGAGCTCTTTTACCTTATCCTTTAATTAATTCTTCTTTAATCACTTGATTAATCAACTTTAATCATTAATTAATTACTTTTTTTAAAACTGGGTTAATTCATTAACGAATTGGGCTTTGCGGCCCATAGCAGTAATACACGGCCTCGTATTAAAGAATACAAATAAGTTGCAACGTCAAACAAACAGCAAACATAAACTACCTCCCCCAACTCAACCTTTCATTTTTAGGGTTCTTTTATGGCGGCTGCTGGTTCGTTAATTGAGCTCGTTCGCTCGACACCTTCCTCCTCAACTTCTCCAATAGTTGTTCTTCTTGTTCTGATGTAGTGGTAAGGATCTTCTTCGGAATTCTCCCAATTATGTCACTAATTTCCCAGCTTATTTGATTTCTAAGTATTAATGCTTCTTTCTGTTTGTTTTCGAAATCCCTATAGTTTCTCTCCTTCCAGATGTACCACAAGGAAGTTGTGAGTCCAATTTTGCCAATCTCCTTCGTCAGCTTCGAGAAATTACTCCTATTATGTAGGTACTCCACCTCTTCTGTTAAGCTTCGAACATTATTGATGAGTAGACAACTTATTTTTTGAATACTCCATATTTTTTTAGAGTATTCAGAATCGAAGAATAAATGTTCGTGTATTTCTTCGGCTCTAGGAAAAAAGTAACATGTTATGTCTTCCAAAATACCCTATTTATGTAATCTATCTTTAGCGGGTAATTTACCCAGAATTGCCTTGTAGAGTGTATGCGCCATTTTGGGGTTATTTGATTTGCTCCAGACTACTGTAGACCACTTAGCCTCTGGATATTTGTCTCTTGATTCTTCCCATATTTCTTGAAATTGAATTGACTTTTTGAATTTCCTTCCATATCCAGTTGTCCTCAGATTTTTCTTTATGAATATATTTATGTCGAGTCTCCTCCTGACAATTAAGCATTAGTAGGTTGTTGGTGCATCGCCATTCTCCATTTTCCACAATGTCAGCCACCTTCCAATTTGGAGCTCCATAAGCCGAGAAAGTATTCCATTCTAACCTATCAATAAAGATTTTAGAATTAAGCCATGGGTCCCTCAAAGGTCAGTATTTCTACCATTTCCAATCACTCTGTCTAGATACATCTGAAATTCCTCTCTGATTTTAAGAATATTCTTCCAAGTGACTGAAGCATTGTTATCTATTTTAATAGTCCAAAAATTTTCTTTCAGATATCTAGATCTCATCCATGTTGCCCATGAGTTATTTGAGGTTAAAACATTCCAAGCTAATTTCAGACAGTATACTTTTTTGAGTTCAAATAGGTTTTTCGATCCAACTCCACCCTCTATCTTTTCCCTACATAAGTCTGAGTATTTAACTTTATGCATCCCCCTCTCCATATAAAATCAGCACACACCGAATTAATTTTTGCAATAGAGCAATCTGGAATTTGAAAAGATTGTAGTCAAAACCTGACTTTGGAAGTGATGTCTGTGTGCACTAATTCTACTCTGCGTACAAAAGATAGAAGCTTTGATCTTCAGCCTTGAAGTTTATTTCTGATGTCATCTATTAACTTGCCACATTTCGCATCAATGATATTTTTGTTGGAAAGAGGAACCCCCAAATATTTGACTGGGAGATGCCCTTCAGTAAAACCTAATCTCTCTAGCATAACCGGCTTGTTTGAGCAATGTTTGTTAAGATAACATTTAGTTTTCGATTCATTCAGTTTAAGCCACGCAAAAGTTTCCAATTCCATAAAAATGGCTTTGATTTTGTCTATTGCCTTCAAGTTGCCTTTGACCACCATTAGCAGGTTATCCACATAAATTAAATGTGTATTTGGAGGGTTATTGTATATTGGCTGAATGTATTCCTAGAAACTTGCCAGTTCTATTTGTAGAGTGAACCATTCCATAGCTATAGCAAATAAGTAAGGGGATAGAGGGTCACCTTGTCTAATTGCACGATTGCTCTGTATATACCCCTTAGGGGTACCATTAATCATGATTGAATATGTTGGAGTGTCTAGACAGAATTTTATCAATTTTAACATCTTCATTGGGTTCCCCATAGATTCAAGCATATGAATGATGAATCCTCTGTTAATCTTATCATAGGCCTTTTGTGATTTAATGCATAATTTATCTGCCCCTTGTTCATTGAAATTCCTGATCAATTCATGAGCCATTAGAGAATTTTCTGAAATGAGTCTACCCTTGATGAAAGCACTTTGACATTGTGAGATGAAGTCGGGAAGGACTTTATTTAGTCTCTTAAAGATAATTTTACTAAGAATTTTGTAGATGACATTATAGCAAGCTATAGGTCTGTAATCTTCAATTCTTTCTGGTTTCTTTGCTTTCTAGGAATGAGAGATATGAAAGTATGATTAATTTCTTGAATGAACCCACCAATTTCAAGGGCTTCATTATATGCTTTTAACATAAATTCTTTCAGCTTCATCCAATACATTTTGAAGAAGGCTGCCCCCATTTAATTAATTATCTTTAAGTAATTAATTGCTTTAAATTAAGTAATTATCTTTAAGTAATAAATTACCCTTAATTACTTACATTAGTTAATCTTAGTTAATTAATTATCCCTAAATGTAATTACATAAAATAATTAACTTTAATTTAATTACATAAAGTAATTATTCATCAGTTAACTTTAAAAACATTTAATCTTTAAACCTTTAATCTCTGAAACAAAATTTTTATTAATCCATAAATTAACTTAAGATTTTAAAGTCAAATAACATTTTGAAATGCGACGAACCAGAATCGCCATTCGAAAATCGATACTCAAATACTTCACATGTATTCGAATGCCGTAGATTCAAACGTCAAACCCTATCCACTCGAACGATCGACATCACCTCTAGCCCATTCTGTCGCGACTGATGATGACTGAAAGGGTCTTGAGTTGCATGGGCGCGATCATAGGTGGAAGGTCGCGACACTATGGGCTGGAGGTGATGTCGATCGTTCAAGTGGATAGGGTAGGGCGTGGCGTCGCTGAGCTTGAGCGAGTGGTGGTGATTCAATGATGGATTTAACAGTAAGGTTTGAATCATATTTTTTCTAATTAAGATTTAAATTTAATTTATATGTATATTTGGGTTAAAATAAAAAAATGGTTTGGTTAATTTCAAAAGAGGGAATTTTGCTGCAGGGTATAAAACAGTGGATTTTAAATTTAGCAAGCTATATATATATGCCTCTAAAAATAGTAAAAGTAATTTGGTTTTAAATTTAAGATTTTAAAAGGTGTCTAATTTTAAAATCTCATTTTTGATTAAGGGATAATTAGTTAATTTGGGATATATATATATATATAGGTATGTATAGAAATTCAGATTTTTAGGCCTATATAGATTACTTCTATATGTAGTTTAGAAATGGAAAATATGTATATACAAAGTATATTTATTGAAATCTATATAGGTTATTTTTATAGCCATATATATAGACACACACACACACACACACACACACACACATAGTTCAATAAAATTATGTTAAAGGAAAAGTTTTGGTTTAAAATAGAAAACTGAAATTCGATAATAATACAATATTGCGAATCCAATGTAACTGGTTTCGTTGAATTCCGAGACTGTGCCTCGGAAGGCTATTTTCAAATATCAATTTAAACGATATAAAATCAAAACTGAACAAACGCTTTAAATTTCAATTTTTAACACTTCTATTATCCTCAATATTATCAATATAGATTTTCCAAGCATTCGAAATATTTTTATCAAGCCTAAAACTGAAGATAAAATATTTTACCCAATTTCATATTATTAAATTTAATAATTCAATTGCCAAAAAAAACAATGATATTAGAAATTCAAGTTAAATTAACTTCTAAATATTTAAAATTAATTAAATATTTCTATCTCAAATGTTCAAAATTTCTAGGTCATCACATTCTTCCTCCCTCAAAAGAAACAGGTTGGAGGGATTCAACCGGATTCCTCAAATATTTGAATTTGTTTCAATATTGTGTGTTGATTTATTTATAATCTGTGTATGATTATATTTGTGATTGAAATCGTTGAAGGCTATGGTTTAGCCAAATATGTTTTTGGTTTCGTAGGATACAAGAAATATAAAATTGGATTTTTGGAAATTAAAGTAGAAAACTTTAAGTAAATTCATTTTAAAGAATTGGGTAAATTTAAAAGAAGGAATTTAAAGGGGTAAAGATTGAATTTTGTAATCCTATCGGATAAATTCCAAAATACCGGAACTTTTTTTAATAAATGGATTTTGAGAACATTGTTCAAAAGTTGGAGAAATTATTTAAAATTCGGATTTTAAATAGTTTGGGAAAAATAAAGGGATTTATTTTAAAAGGTAATAAATTTTAGAAATCAATTTGAAAATTGATTTGGTGTTTAAAAAAATAAATCTTTGGGAAATTGATTTGAAAATTTGATTTGGTGTTTGGAAATAAATTTAGAAATAAATTTGAAATTTAATTTGGTGTTTAAAATAAAATTTGGAAATCAATTAGGAATTCGATTTGATGTTTGAAAGTGAATATTTGGAAATCAATTTGAAAATCGTATATCAGTGGTTATTTGGAAATTTAAATTCGTAACGAGAATTTATAAAGGAAAGGAAATTTGTTTTAAAAATATACATGGGTTATTTTTAAAGCGTGGAAAGAAATTTACGGATTTGGAATGTAAATTAAAATAAATCGAGAAGGATTTATTAATTGATTTAAATGGACCTTTTTTGAAATGGAAAGTGTATTTTCCCTGGAAAGCCGAGTATGTTTTTAAAGTAGCTTTCAAATATAAATTAAAAGTTCTAAAGTTGGTTTTAAAAAGAATGTTATGGAGAAATTATTTTCTTAAGTTATTTTGATAATCTTTAGAGTAAAGATTTATTAAATTAATTATATAAATGATTATTTAAAATTTAAATTGATATTTGATTTAGTTAAATAGGTATACTCTATCTAATAATTATAATTTAAAATTATTTTCGGCTTAAGATTTATATAGGATATGGGTATAAAATTCACAACTAATATTTTAAGATAAAGGGTTTTAAAATAGTTTATTTCAAATATTTCCAAGTATATATGTTTGGATGAGTGATTATTATTTTAAAGTATTTAAACTCGGCAAATTTTCAGCAGAAATGAACAAATATTTAGGGAATATTCTACTTGAGGAAAGTGATATGAAATTTGTTTTCAAAAGGTTGAAGTGTTAAAATTATATCTTGCGAAGATATTTTGAAAGTAAATAATTGGGGAAAAATTATTTAAATCTTGGTGATTGTGGTGAAAGTTGATTAATAGTTAAATAACCAACTATAAATATTGGCCTTTAAATGGCATTTGAATTTCGATGCGACCAGGGGTCGGATACCAAACGGTTATCCGAAAACCACATCGAATCTTTATGATGGATCTTTTGTTTAGAAGATCAAAGTGGAAGTCTTTTGTGATTTACTTGAAATCTGAGTGTAACACTTATTTTAAAAATTAGTGCTCATTATTCGGATTAGCCGAGAGAGGACTTTGTGTCATAAAACCCATTCTGAATAATGATACAATGAAATGGGATTGCATTTGAAGATGGTGTTGAAGACCGGGTATTTTTGAAAGTGAAAGGATTACCTGTCGAATGTCTCTGCATTGAGTTGCTCCGTTATAGAGATTTTATCATCTTTTGTGATGAGGGGTCTGTATGTGATTAGTGAATATCCAGATTTGCGAGGGCTTCTTTGAAGAGCCTTTGGTTCCGTTTGAACCCAGAACGGACTTGTATGGATGTGTGTTTGACGTTACACTTTGAGATATAAAGCTGATTTCTATCAAATACATTTCTGTTGGTTGCGGAGAATTTACTCTCTTAGCTTATCACCCTTCTCTGAGACGTTCGAGCTCAAAGGTTATGTAGTTGATGGTTATTGGTGATATACTTCCAATTTGGTAATGTGGCATACAAAGTACTGATCAATTGTTGATCGAAGCATGGCTTTTGTGAAAAGCGTAGCTTTATGGACGAGACTTCGTCGAACCTCACAACCCGGAAATGGTCGAAAAAGGAAGGATGCAACAAGGTTGTTTTGAGGGTAGCGTCCTCAGGGTATGTCCATTTCTTTCTGGAAAAAGGAGATCTTGGCCAGATAAAGATTGAGAAGATAGGAAATCAATTTTGAACTATTTCTAGCCTGTAAAAATAAACAGTGATATGTTCTTCCAACATCAGGCGTACATTCAGATATAGACACACAGATCTCCACAATATTCAATTCTATTCCAGTTTAAACTACATGCATATCAAAATGACATCATGACCATATGATTTTAACACATGTATTTACAAAATTTTGAATATTTATTTCGTTCGAATCCTTACGATGTACTTATATCATTCGTATGCAATATCAAATTCGATCGCTTACTCGATCACACAATTTCACTTCCGAACTAGTATCGTCCACCCGACTTCCTCGTGCGGACTCAGATATGGTTTCTTGATCAGAAACCGTCAATCTCCTTGCATAGCCATAACTATGATAGAGAATTCCTAGAATCAACCAAAAATCCATATCCAGGTTCGCCATCGAAAATCGAGTGAAAATTCAAACTCGGATCGATATAACTATCTTGAAATTTTGTTCTCGAATTCTGGATCAAATCGTTATGCGAATAAAATAATATACATACATCCTACGTATTTATTCCAATTGATTATTAGCTTTATCAATGTTCTTTTCTTTTATTCACATTGATTATTTTCATTTCCTTATTCACAATTACCATTTCAAAATTTCAAGTTTAACCTTCACTCAATCATCAACTTAGAATATTCCCTCAATTCAAAATTTACTTAAGAATTTACCATTTGTTTCTTAAGTTCGATATAAGTGTTTTACATACTTATTATATTTAATTTTCAATTCACCACTTTGGTTTATCTCTACTTATATTTAAATTGGAATTCCAATTCCATAGGAATTCAATTCATTTCAAGCCATATTTATTTTTTCACTTCTTTAATTAGTTTCACTTACTAATTTAATTTCAATACTTTGCTTCATTTGGTCTAATTTGACAAATTTCTCCATTCACTTAATTTATCACAAATTAGATTCAATTTCAAATATTCAGCTAGAATTTCATTTACTTGCACTTGTAAATTCATTTGTTCGTTTACAAACTCATTTTCTACCTTAATAAATTTTATAAGTTATCACGCTCAATCATATTCCATACTTATTTTAAATAAGATTCCAAAGACTTTCTAAAACTTCAAAAATCATTTTTAAAATCAATTCAAATTATTTTTGAATTTCTAAATCCAAACCCAGTTTCCAAACAACTTCCATTTAAAACAATTTGGCGGCAATTCCTCTCTTGGAAACTCGAAAATGAATATCGATGAGCTGCATTCATCACCGAAGTTATTTTTCAGCGGTCGAAAAGAGTTTAGTGCTTTCATCCCTTAAATAAATATTTTTCCAAAACCTTTGAAAACCATTTCCAAACTCCAAAGGATTTTAATTTTTTCCAAATTTCAAAATTTTCAAATCCGTTCAAATTCTTCCAAATATTTCTCTGGAATTCTATTTCAATTTATAAATCACATTTACAATTTATATTTACAAATCTCACTTGTATATGAATTTATCACTTAGCGTTTTGTTATGATTTCAATTTCTTGTTCAATAATCATTGATAATAATTTAATATTATCACTTCCTAACAAACAATCAACCATATATTATAATAATTTGCAGAAAATTATTCCTTTTATATGCGAAAATACTTTGGGTAAAATTATTTCATTTACCCTATTTTACACAATATCGTGTCGAATTGTTCTATTCAAGTGTCTAAAGATCCCTATCAATAACCTTAATTACTCGTATTGAAATCCATATACCACTCAACAAACCAATCAACACAACAAAAAACAATTTTATATTCACTAACAAATATGTGCTCATGTTTATTACACTCAAACTCATTCTAGAGTACTAATGACTCTATCTCTAATGAGTAATCCCCACCAGAGCCAAGGCTGTCGCTTAACCAATTGCTCTAATACCACATTTATTAAAATGAGAAATTTTATGTCTAAATCCTCCACTAAAATAAATTTAAAAATTATGTTTAAACCCTTATGTTAATAAATTTACACTTTTGTATATTTAAGAATCATGTTTTATACTTATTATGTTTTCAATATTATATACTTTTAAATACAAACCTTTTCATTAACCTTATTTTAATTAAAAATATTTAATCTACATATATTTACCTTTATAACTATTTTCATAACCTTAAGAAAATGATTTGAAATCAAATTATACATAACTAATAAATAATCATATATTCATATATATAGTTGTTCCTTGAAACATAGAATTTTAAATCCAATTTTTATTTCCAATATTTTTTTTCATGATATTTATTATTGAATTCCAAATCCAAAATCTATTTAAAAATCTACTTCCATATATATAAATAAACATATATTTCAATTTATTTTGGAAATTTTCTAAATTAATTCATCATTAAATCCACAATTAATTCCAAAATTAAATTAATTACCCATTTAAATTTGACTTAAAAATAGGAATGTTACATAAATTCCATAGTCTCAATCCTAGTTTCCAACGGTTTTACATCACTTAAATCCATTATAAATCAATTTTTACATTAAATTCCATTCATAAATAAATTTCTCAAATAACCCAAAATTATATTCCACAACCAACCAAATCTTGATTCTACTCGTAATTCGTAATTTAGAAACCTTATTTAAGATTCAGTATGACCAATTTTATCCCTGCATGCAAACTCACTTTTATTTTCTCAATCTATTAAAATCTCGATTTTCAAAATCTTTTATATTCAAAAAAGTATCACTTAAGAATTATTATTTAAAATACTTTATGTACTTTTACTAAGAATTTCTATTTACAATGACACGAAATAGTTAAGTACAAATTTAAAGTCCAAACTTTTGTTTTATCCCAATCAATTTCCTTTAACTAGTTCAATAACTCTATACAGAACATTTCACTTCCAAAATCCGTTTAAATTTTTTTTCAAATTCAAAACACATATTATTGGTATATAAAAATACCAAAATCTTGGACAAAACTTCCATTGCATCCAATAAATTCAAATCACACTATAATCTACCATGGATTATTTAAACATATCATATATTGCTATATATGAAACTAAATTCAACATTTTTGAGGAATCCAGTTGGATCCGTCCAACATGTTTTCTTGCATCCACCGAAGTTAATACAGCATAAAAATACCAATCCAGCTACGAGATGGGTTATTGCGGTAATATAGGGTCATCCGCTATTATGTGGGGCACATAGGGACTCATCTGCTCCAATTAGTTGGGAATATCAATCCAACTACTTATATATACATAGCTATATATATTATAACATCCAACCGATAATAATAATTATCAAATCATCCAATCAACCGATAATTTAATCTTTCAACATTTTAAATTAAACTAGCAATCCAAAAATGAGTGATATTTACTTACATTAATTTTTATTGTCGCTTTCGCGTTTTGGTTCCTATTTAATCTGAGCGCATTTGAATTTATCTGAAAATTCAGCAAGCTCCAATATTTTCCAAACCATTTCCTATGCGTAAATGATGACAATACAATCCCAATGCAATTTGAATCGTCCGAATCGAACCTCGTGTGAGAGAGATATACATTTTATAAGTTCATCGATAATTTAATTAAACACAAATATAACATTTCTTTTTAAACCCATACCCAAATTCAAGCCGGCCCGCCTAAGCTATGCCCTTCTTCCAAAAACACGCTATTCTTCCCTTTCTTTTTTTTGCCTGTAGCTTGCAAATCCTCATGCATGCTCGTGTCTGTGACACGCTAAACCCCTCGACTACCCATCGAACTAAACCGACCAATACATCACCTTTCGCCTCCTCATCCATCTGGCAGCACCGCCCTTTTCCTTATCCCCCTCGGATGAAATGCAACAACATGGTCATGCTCGAACTGCCATAGTAATGTCGCACCCCTCCATTCCGATCGCACGCTCCAATTTCTCGACCACAAGATGATGTTTACCTTGCCAAGCCCAAATAAAAGGTCCAATCCATCCATCTCCTCCCCTATTGCAAACTGCTCCAAACCTAGTGAAAAACTAGTTCGACATTACTGTCGAGCCTCCCACACCCGACATCGCACCATTCAAATCATATGCGAATTCGAATATTACGCAAAAGCGTGAATTTACAACTTGGTTTGGATTTTTCCATTGAGTGGAACTCAAGAATTTGGTTTTTGAACGTTGCCATTTTTTTCTTCATAACATGCTCGGCTGTTATGAAGGGGAAACGTGATTTGTAAAAGAGAAGGAGACGTGATGTTTGCATGTAGGGGAAAGGCTATAATGGCTTGAAATGAGATAAAGGAGCTGATGTCAAAATATTGCCAATTCAATCAAATATATATATATATATATATATATATATATATATATATATATATATATATATATATAATTTAAATTTTCAACTCGTCGGGATTATGTGGCTTAAAATCTTGAACCCCTATTGAGGTGTGCCACTAGGTGTTCATAATGTTATACCCCTATTTCGAACGCAGCGGAAAAGGTTTCGAGTACTAATTTGATCGCATGGAGAAGATAGCGTTTTGGACCCAATTATTATATTGAATTTTCAATATAAATTTCAGCACATTTCTATCCATACGTCCAAACAATACCCCAAACGTTACGAAATTTGAAAATATTAATACACTATTACAGATTCAATGGAACCGGTTTCGTCGAAATCTGAGAATGTGCCACGGAAGGCTTTGTTTACTCATTAATTTTAAATGTGGTATTTTTTTAAAATTGAACAAAACACTCTTAAAATCCAATTTGAAATTTTACTTACCTTCATTCTTATTAATATAAATTTTATAAGACCTTAAATTATTTTTATTAAGCTTAAAACTCAAGATTCAATTATTCAAGTAATTTCCAGTTATTAAGTTATCCAACAAATCATTATATTTGAAATTCATGTTAAAAATTAACTTTTAAATATTTAAAATCAATTAAATATTCCAATTTCAAATAACCAAAATTCTAGGTCATTACATTCCTCATCCCTTAAAAGAATTTCGTCACCGAAATTTCCAAGGTAAGAAGAATGAGTGAAAACCTATTAATTTACTCAATCAATTAAACAACTTCCCAATTTTTTTTATTGAAAACACATTATCCCCTTTACTAATTTCCAAATTCATCCACAGATTCCAACAATATTATCCCTACAATTATTTCAGATTCTAACTCATATCCAATTTTAGTTACTAAAAATTTTCTTCAACATTTTCTAGCTCCTTAAATTTTCAAATTGTTTTGCCAGCATCTCCTTTGCGTGGTTATATCCGAACAATTACAAATCACCACTATGGGCCTAAATCATCAAAAGAAAACAAAATCGATGTGACCCAATCAAAAAACCATCAGTTTCAAATGTCAATTTAAACATGTACTTTTTTGTCGGGCAATCCAAATTTTCTCGATTTTAAATGCTTGCATCTTATTTACCAATAATATCCAATCATATAATTCAAAATAATTTTATTTAGCATTTTCAAATTTCCAACATTTATTTCACCGAAACCCGTACGATGTACATATATCGTATGTACACGATATCAAATCTGATCACTCACTTGATCACATAATTTTACTTTCGAACTAGTATCGTTCAGACGACTCTCTAGTGCAGACTCAGATCTGATTTCTTGATTTGAAACAGTCATTCTCTTACATAGCCATTTACTTTAATAGAAAATTCCAAAATCAATCAAAAATCCATATACAGTTTTCGCCGTCAAGAATCGAGCGAAAAATCCTAGTTCGAATCGATATAGATTATCTTGAAATTCTATGCTCGAATCTGGATCAAATTGTTATGCGGATAAAATAATATACGTATACCTTACGTATTTATTCCAATTGATTCTTAATTATATCAAATTTTTTTTATTCACATTTATACTTCATATTCACCTATTTACTTAGTATAACCATTCAATACTAATCCCACTTAAGAATTTCAACATCTAATTTTCTTAAGTCCTTTATAACATTTTATGCAAATGTTCTTAGATTTAGTTCGACTTCACCACCTAAATTTATATCCATTTATATTGTACTTAAATTCCAATTTTCCAATTTTACATTTGATTTTTATCAATCAACATTCCGAACAATATCCAAATAATTAACCGATTTAGTTAGTTCATTTATTCATTTATCCCACATCTCAATAGGTTCCATTTCCAATAATTATCTCATTTAGCCTACTTAGGCTAAATTTTAAAATTCACTCTTATTCAACTTAATTTATGTTAAATTCCATTCCAAAATCAAATTTCAAATTTTTGTAAGTTATCAAAATTACTCATATTCCATAAACATTTTTAATCAGAACTCTAGAGTTTAAACAATTTCATAAATATTTCAAAATTATTTTTTAAATTAGATACACACAACCATTAGGTATATCAAATTATTTCTTTGAATTTCAAAATGAAATCAGTTTTACCAAAACAAAAACTTCAATGGTAGCAATTCCTCTCTTAGAAACTCGAAAATGAATGTCGATGATGCTGTAGTCAACACCGAAATTATTTTCCTGCGATCGGAGTGAGTTCGGTACTCTTATTTCCTTTAAAATTTCTTTTAAATATTTCCCATTAAAAAATATTCTCCAAATAATATCACTATTGTTTTCCAAGACTTTGCGAAAAAATTTCAAAACCAATGAAAAATTAAATTCCTTAATTCCCATCCTTCAAACATTTTAACAAATCATATTTAAATATACCTCTGGAATTTCATTTCATTCTAAATCACATTTAAGAAATCACATTCACATAATTCGATTTAATTATATGAAATTATTTCTTAACTGTTGCTTAGAACATCAACTTTCATTCGATCACAAACAACATCCAACAACCAACAATTGATAATAATTAATTATTATCATTCTTTAACAACCATGCACACCGTATACAACTATGATAATCTCTGAAAGATTATCCCTATATATATAAAATAATCTGGGTAAACTTATTTCATTAGCCCAATTTCAAAACAATACCATGTCGATTTGCTCTGTTCAAGTGTTTAAAGATCCCTATCAATAACGTTAATTACTCGTATTGACCAGAATCCATAAGCCACTCAATAGATCAACCAACACAATCATTTTATATTCACTAACAAATACTTGCTCATACCTATTAATACAATCAAACACATTCTAGGGTACCACTGACCCTATCTCTAGTTAGTTACTCCATCAAAGCCAAGGTTCACGCTTAACCTTCCGTTCTAATACCAAATGTTACGAACCAGATTTTCGACCATCGAAAATTGACATTAATACATCCCCTGTATAGCATGTCGAGCAATCAAGTATCGGGAATATCAGATCTTTAGAGGAAAAGAAGAAATAGGTGGAAGGAAATAGAAATTACAACACAGAATCTCACAATCACAGCGGAACAATATATAACAGATAATAACATATCTTTATACAAAAAGAACTATAACTGTTACATATACATTACATCGTCAGAGTACAACAAATCACTAACTCAATACTGGACGGTTATAGTAACTTGTCTGCACTAATGCAATACACACGGCCTACAATACGTAGCAGAATATAATCAAGTATGTGGAATACATCTCTATCATCTAGCTCTTCTCCCTGAGCTCCATAATATCCTAACTTGAGTCTATAACACTCGGTCTGACCCGAGCATTATAATAAAATAACACCCAAGTCAGTATGGAAAGCCTACATGAGAAAACACACTCGATTTGAATTTATTAAAGTTATCGAAATCCTTTGAAAAATAAAGGTATCTCATAAGACCATGCCACACATAAGCACAATAGGTTTTTACCTTACGATAACCAAAACATTTGATATCAGAATCATCTGATATAATAATAGTGTCCAAGTACAAATACTTGTTCAAATAGCCGAAATTGTTACATTAATTAAATTCCAGCATACTAGGCTCTACAACCAAAACCGTAAAGGCACATATTGGAAAATTGATTCCATATAATGACTAGGCACTGGGGTACCACCTATCGCCATACACATCTAGAAAAATGTACCGAGGACCTCGTCAGTATCCCTTACAACACAAGACCGGACTACCCCTAACCTGAATAGTATCCAATATGTTATCACCTCTGGTGTTCCCACCCTTATCTAGCTTTCGATTGCATCGTAATTATAATATCCGAGGGTATCTAGAAAGGTGATAAACATGCCCTAATTGGGTGCGACCCACTTTTCCTTGCTGCATCTCCCTGATTTTTAGTCATTCCGGTTGATGAGGGTTGAGTTTACGATGACCTTTTTAACGAATTTTCTCTTAGAATGCTCATTGTCCTCCAATGACAATGTATTGATAGCATCCATCTATATAAATCCGTTCTGGGTCTGAACGAAACCCAAGGCACTATTCCGGCTACATCCAGTTTGGAATCATCCTCATGATTAGTAGCAGTTAGTCCTCACACTTCAAGGCTGCAACTTCGATTCCATGCTCTTTTCTTCACTTCGAAAACGTATTCGTTCGATCGAAGTGGTTTTCGGATAATTTTTCTGATCCCGATAGTGACAACCCGAAATTTGTGAATATTTGAAATTGAGATATTTAATTAATTATAAATATTTGGGTATACTGAGTTATCAAAAATAAAGATTGAATTTTTTAAAGAAAAATAAAATAGGGAATTTTAAGTAAAATAATTATAGAGAATTTGGATAAATTAAAGAATGAACTAGAAAAGGAAAATTAATGTGGAAAGGATATTAGAAACCAGAAACATTAAATGTTGATTTGGGAAAATTACATCAAGAATTTGATTTTTGGTGTATATATAAATCATTTTATAAATATATGTGATTTTAGAAAAAAGAATATATAATATATACATAAATAGATTAGGTTGGTTATCTGTAAACATGCAATTTAAAAGTTTGAATTTTAAGTTAGTCTTAATGAGATTAATTTAGTTATCTCGTTGTTAATTAAATTCGTAGATTTGCTTTGGGATTTTTGAAGTTAGCTTGAATTTTAGGAATTCTAAAATATGGATGTTCGTCAAATCAAAGAAGAAGAAAAGCAAATAAAAGAAAAGGTGAGTTAATCTCACTCATATGGGTTCCATTTAAATTTAAATAGTAAAATTTCAATTATTGGTTGATTGCTTGAATGGTTTGGATGTGATATTATATATAATAGTTATACATTGGAGTGATTGATTTCCCGCATTATATAGCGGATGAGACCCTATGCTCCCCGCATAATAGCGTATGACCCCATATACCACAATATTCCACCCCGAAGTGGAATTGGTATTTTATATTATGCTAACATCTGTAGATGCTGGGAAACAGGTTGGACGGATCCAACTGGATTCGTCAAAACGTTGAATTTTATTTTAAATTCGGCAATGTGAATTATGTGATAATCGATGATGATTATATTGACCATATTTGGAATTGAATTATTAAATGCTTTAGCTTGGTTGATTATATATTGGTATTTGAGAGAATAAAAAACATAAGTGTATTTTTAAAGGAAATAAATAGGGAAATTTTTAGTATAGTGAATTTGGGTAATTAAAGATTTAATTTGGAGAAGTATAAAAGTTTGTTTTCTTAATTTCTAATAAATATAATTTTGAGTATGGAAATAAAGATAGAGAGTTTAAATAAATTAAAATAAAATAATTATGGAGTCTTAAGTGATATTGTCTAAAAATTTAAAGAATTTTATTTTCCAATTTTAAGATTTAAAAGGTTGGGAAGAAAAAAAAAAGGTAGGATTTGGAATGAGGTATGAAGTGTGTTAGCACCAGATTTGGTCACTGACACCCTTAGAAAGATTGTGTAGAGAGATTAATGAAGAAAATAAATTAAAATAGAGAACAAGAACACCAAATTTATAGTGGTTCGGCGTAATTGCCTACATCCACTTTAGGGTTAATCTTTATTGCTTTCTCCACTACTTGAGTACAGATACAATCCGAAAATCAATCGCTTGAACACAAGTTTGAACGAAGAAGAAAAGAGTATAAAAAATGGTAGAGTCTCCCCAGTGTACTCGGAAAGATCCCCCTTTTACTGTGCCCTTGCCCCTATATTTATAGACGAAAATGGGTTGGACTCCCTGGTGGGCTTGGTATCTGAATATCTTGGTCCAAATGGAATGAGCCCTGTGTGCCGACCCAAACATGTCGAACAGCCAAGTGCTGAACCTTCATCTTTATGCCGAACAAAGTAAGGCCGGATGCTCTACATGCCGAACGATTCTGGATGACGAACGGTAGGAGACGGCCGAACGAGGTATGTGCCGTACGAGATATGGTGTTGAGTGAGGGGTGCAGGTCGAACGAGGCGCTTGATGCCGAGCGCTGTCCAATGCCGAAGAGGCGCTTGATGTCAGACGACTCTATCATGCCGAACTCCCGGAGATGCCGGATGTCCTTTGACCGAATGATGCCTTTGACCGAGCGATGTTTTTGGCCGAACGATATCTCGACCGAACGAAGTCTTTGGCCGAACGATGCCTTTGGCCGAGCGCTCCTAGATGCCGAGCGTTCCTTGATGCCGGACGTTTCTAAATGATGGTCGTAAATAGATGCCGACCGAGGGTATGCTGAGTACTAAATTGCCTTGTCAAATCTCTAGGAAACACTTGACCTCCAAAGTGTACCGCGTGATCGAACGTGATACGCTTTGAATTACGTGTCCTCTGGGCTCCTCTTCAATCCTTGGTTCACTTTTCTTGTTGGGGTTATGGCGCGTGCCGAACGTAATGTGCATGCGGAACAACCAAGCTGAAGACGAGTACCTGGGATGCCGACCGAACCAGATTAGCTGACGCCGAACGAACCAAGGTAGCCGACAAATATCACCTTGACCGGTTCTACCGGTCATAGTCTCTTCAACTTCTTCTTCTCCCCTATAAAACCTGGCGCCTTCCTCCTCCTTCTCTTTTCACATTTTACCACCACTGCTTTGTACTTGCTGACCTTCCCAGTTAACAACCTCCAACGATTCATCAATCCTTTCCAGTTTTGATCTATTAATTAGGTATCGATCCTTCCATCAAAGTCCTTTTCATAACTATAGAAGTCTTTTCATGCCCGAGTCCTCGGGTGATAAGATAGGGTCGGGCCTTGATTAAGGTATACTAAGGGTTTCTAGAGTTAAAAGATGAGGAGGAAAGGAGGAATGACTAGAGACGAGCGTACGAGGGAGAGATGTTTCGTGGTTCGGCATGGTTTCCTTGTGCCGAACGAGATTGGGAAAAAAGAATAGAGGAGGAGTCGGAGATGGTTAGAATGTCGAACGGTATGTTCTGGCATGGCTTGCCGAATGATGACGGAGTTCCAAGCATTGGGGCTAGGTGTAGCTTTGGTTCGGCATGGCTCGCCACATGCCGAGAAGTGAAAGGGTGGGTTAGGTAGGAAGTATGAATTGGGCAGGATACTGAGTATTGTTTCGGCCGAACTGAATCTTGGCCGAACGATACTTTGCCGAGCGCTAACCAGTTCGAATGATAGTTAGGCCAAACGAGAGTTTGGAAGAACAAGTTTCAGGCCGAACGTTAGCTTGGCCGAATGACAGCTTGGCCGAACAAACATAAATGCCGAACCATATCAAGGCCGAACAATCATAAATGCCGAATCATATCAAGTCCGAATAAACATAGATGTCGAACCATATCAAGGCCGAACAAACATAGATGCTGAACCATATCAAGACCGAAAAATCATAAATGTCGAACCATATCAAGGCCGAATAAACATAGATGCCGAACCATATCACAAAACAAGGACTCTAGCATATTAGCATATCGAACTGATCCGAACTATAAACTTCCTAGTTTCGATAGTCACATGTCTGAACTTAAATCGACATAAACAGATAATTTCTTCCAACGTTTACTGAATCCGAAATTGTTAACACCATAAGGCAGTCTTTTGGAGACGGTCAATGATGACGGTCTTCCAAGTCGACGATCTAAAGTTCAATTTTGTATTACTAATTCTGTGACTCTCAATTATTCAATGCTTATATACGATTGATCGCATTAGTTCACACACCACTTGGGGGGAATATTTGTGTTGTTAATTCTAACATCGAACATTTTTCAAGTATAGTTCACACAGGTGCTTAGCCAAATTCACTATTCGTTGAAGATGTCGAAAAATTCCAGCTCCCCCACGATTGCTGACAAACCAGGGCCATCCTCCCGGCAGGAAGTCGCAGACGTCTCAAATCCATCCACCTCCCATGTACATAACTTAGCCCCCGATGCCCTGGAGGCATCGATTTTCTTGGACAACCCTGTCGACTCACAGGCTTCAAAGATCAATGAAGTCGCGCTTCGGCGAATATGCTCCATCCATGGAATACCTTTTGACGATGTGCTGGTTCCATCGGGGCGCGACCGGCTATACCTGCCCCCTGTCGGATATACAGCGTGCAATAAATTCATGTGCTGGGTTGGCAGCGTGCCACCGTTTAATCAATTTCTTCGGGATGTGCTGCAAAACATCGACATCGCCCGTCGCAGCTACACCCAAACGGTCATGCCTTCATCTATGGCACCTACATCCTCTTCATGACCGTTTTCTCTAGGCCCCCAACTACTAGTGACATCAGATACATATACATAATCAAAAAGACCGGAGATAGCCCCTCATACATGTTCCTCGAGCCATACCGTAAATGCCAAATCTTAACCGGGGCACGGAGCAAATTTTCCACGTATAAACAAGAATGGTTCTAATGCGTTGCCCCCTGGTTTCGCGAGGAGATGGGTCGAAGGAAGTAAGTCTCTTCTTGGAACGATGCTCATGTTTAGGTCGAAGCTATGCATATTCTAACTCTTGTTTCATCTTCTCAGGTACCAATCCACATCCCGACGGCCATGGGTATTTTGAGGCCGTTGAAGCTATTAGAGCTCTTCCCGTCGAAGAACGAGACATCCGAACTCTTATCTCAAATGAGTCACTATCGAGGTTCGGATTGTTAGCAGAAGTTTGTCGGGTAAGTCTTCCTGAAGGCGTTACTGTACCCAGGCCGGTCTCCGGCAAAGGGAAAAAATTAGCTGAGTCGTCAGCGTGCCACACTCCTGATGTACAAGAAGAGGGGGAAATCAAGGAGGGTGGAACACCCAAAGCACAAGGTGAGAATTTGGGTCCAGCCCAAGATCCTATAGCTGAAGTGCACGATATCGAAACGTCATCATCTCCTTCACAGAAGAAAAAGGGATTGACGTACAAGATCAGAAAGGAAAAGGTTGGCGGAACTTCGAAAGTTACGCTTATCCCGACGGAGAAAGAGGCTTCTTCGCAGCACATAGAAAGTTCTTTAAAGGGCTTATAGAACCTCTCTATTCCAGATGATCTGCTCAATTATGACTTTGACGATCCGAAGGCATTCAAACTTCATTTGCCCATCAGAGGTGACGTCGGTGCTCCAACCCAGAGTCAGGGAGAGCAAACTCCTATTAGCAAAGCGACTGGTCCGTTGGGGGGAAACACTAGGACACACTCGAAAACTTGCACTTCAATTTTCGCTTAGACTTTTGTCGTCACACTACTCTTTGCTAATTCGCTGTTATTTGGATTCTGTACAGGTGGTATGGGGCGTTCTCATGGATTCGATCGCCTTTGTGTCTCATCTGTTCTTCACCACTCTGGATGGGACTCGGGTTTCGGAAGATGTCGAGATAGGGATGGCGACGACGATAAAGACTATCATTCCCAGGACTCATCATCTCAGAGTAAAACTTATTATCAGCCAAAATACCACCAGGATTCCTCTTCTCACGCGGAGAAAAGCAAAGACAAGCGTGGCCATAAGAGGTCACAACCTGATGCTCCCCGGGACCAACACTCCGGCTCCTCTTCCACTCGACAGTCCTGAGATTCTTACAGGAGGGACGAACTTTCAACGCCGTCTCCTCCCTCTCCTCCAACAGACCCAACAGTATCAGAGAGGCTAGCCGGGCTTAAAGATAAATTTGCGAAAATCTGCTTCGATGGCCTGAAATTACTCCCGATGATTCACCCTATTCCCGAACATGCCAAATAGAGCGCTATTTCCTGTACGAATGATGTCTACGTTCAACATGACGTGTTTGTTCATCTAGCTGATAAACTTTCTGAAGTTTCCGTAGAGCGCCAGCATGAAATCGACCACCTGAAGCTTGAGGCTATCCACAACAAAGATATCATTAAAGCTCATGACGAAGAAATGGCCACTTATAAGTCTGAGCTCGAGGTAGCCCGTCAGAGCGCTAAGGACACTGTTGAGTCCGTTACTAGTCTGGAGTCAACTCATAGGAAAGAACTTGACGAGGCAGTTCAACGATGTGGGGTTTTGGCTCTAGAGAAGGACTCAGTTTAGAAGGAGAGGGACGCACTCAGCCTCCGAGTGAAAGAACTTGAGGAGCAGCTCCACAGGGAGAGGGAAGAGAAAACGACCACTCAAGAAGAGTCACAACGGTACTGTGACGAAATCGTTACCACTCGACTCTTAAAGGAAAAACTTGAGGCCGAGCTTTCCCAAGCTGAGGTACTAAAGAGCGAAGCCCGAGAAGAGGGCAAGAAGATAGCGTCCGTGGATATCGATTCGCATCTCAAGGAGGCTAGAGAAGAGGGCAGGGAAGAGGTCAAAAGCATGTTTGACCCGCTAATTGCTGAGTTAAATGCCCGCGTTCTCATGCATCGAGACTTGACTTTTTTGGGTGAGGGCTATCTTGAATCTTTAGCCGAGGCATGGGAGGCTTTGATAGAGTTCAGGAAGGCCGAGCACAGCACAGAAGATATTGATGAGGGGGCATGGATAAAAGAATATCTCAAGGGAAATGAGCCTTCGGACTTGTCGGCGGCCAAAGCTATCTATTGCAAAGGATCCCCCTCAAAGAAAGGAAAGAAGTTATTACTAGTCCATCCGGGGCCATGCCTCCAGCTCATGGGCCTATTCGATCGGCCGATCGGCCGACACTCGATCCATTCGAGCAGCATATTAGTTACAATCCGGAGTACCTTAGCCTTGGTGTCCATATTCTGACTCCCAATTGGAGGGTGAGACCACCTTGACGGCTGAGAGCCTGCCAGAAGCTAGTAGATAATTCTTCACTTTGAGATTCCAGATGTCGATATCCTGGGACTGTTGTATTCTAATGCTTGTTATCCATGCTTTCGCGTAGGTCGTTCTGATCCCAGACCCACACCAAGGAGCGATGTCGCCAAGGAGGTGGAGGAGAAGATAGGAGAGGCTAGTCAGGCAGGAGAAGCACCCGGGCCATATGCTCAGGTGATTGGGGCTCTAGATGAAGACAAATCTGAGACTTCTTCTCCCATCGAGGGGAGTTATGAAGTAGAGATCACAGGCGCCTCCGAACACACGTCTGAGCTGAGTATGAAGGAGCGGCTGGAGAAAGAGAAGAGAGAAACGACCAAGAACAAGGTCGAACCTCAAACCGTGGACCCCGACGATCCTCTGAATAATCCGCTGAAGATCATTCTCCCTGGCAGGTCTAAACCCGTGGATGTCCCTCATACTTCTCCGACTGTCACTCCTCCGTCAAAGAAGTGTACCAAGGGTAAACGCGAGGAGAGGGGTCGTTTGAGAAGACAACGGAGGTGAAGAAGGCGAAGAAGCATAAGAAGTAATCATTACTCTCGTTCAACGAGAGTCAGTTTAGATTATGCAAGTACTTGTGTTTTCTTAGTTTGTGTAAATAAATTTTTGATTCCGAGCTTCAAAGGCTTTGTAATGGAAACTTATCTTTGATGAATAAAACTTAGTTTTTCTGTCTTTCCATGGCTCTTGTCGTTTAGTTTCCTTTGTGATTGTGATTCAGATCCAAGCTGTTGTGAATATAATAGGCCTTTCGGTTCATCTTCCTATAGCTTGGAAATCCTTTAAGAACTGTCTATTTTTTCTACCGCGCCCCAAGCACTTAGAATATTTCCTAATACGCACGCTGAAGGTTCAATGTCTTCAAGTCATTTATATCCAGTCCGTCTTCAGCGGACCTTGTCACTTAAATCGTTTATACTTGAGTCCACGCTCCAGGGGCTCAAAGTACTCTAGCCCGCACTCCAGGGACTTGGAGATTTTAAACCGTTTATACTCAAGTCCGTGCTCCAGGGACTCAGAGTACTCCAGTCCGCACTCCGGGGACTTGGAGATTTTAAATCGTTTATGCTCGAGTCCGTGCTCCGGGGACATAGAGTACTCCAGTCTGCACTCCGAGGACTTGGAGATTTTAAATCGTTTATCCTCGAGTCCGCGCTCTGGGGACTTAGAGTACTCCAGTCCGCACTCTGGGGACTTGGAGATTTTAAATCGTTTATACTCGAGTCCATGCTCTGGGGACTCAGAGTACTCCAGTCCTCATTCCGGGGACTTGGAGATTTTTAACCATTTATCCTCGAGTCCGCGCTCCGAAGACTCAGAGTACTCCAGTCCACACTACGGGGACTTGGAGATTTTAAATCGTTTATACTCGAGTCCGCGCTCCTTGGACTTAGAGTACTCCAGTCCGAACTCCGGGGACTTGGAGATTTTAAATCATTTATATTCGAGTCCACGCTCTGGGGACTCAGAGTACTCCAGTCCGCACTCAGGGGACATGGAGATTTTAAATAGTTTATACTCGAGTCCACGCTCCGGGGACTTAGAGTTCTCCAGTCCGCACTCCGGGGACTTGGAGATTTTAAATCGTTTATACTCGTGTCCACGCTTCGGGAACTCAGAGTACACCAGCCCGCACTCCGGGGACATGGAGATTTTAAATCGTTTATACTCGAGTCCGCGCTTCGGGGACTTAGAGTACTCAAGTCCTAACTCTAAGGACTTGGAGATTTTAAATCGTTTATACTCGAGTCCGCGCTCCGGGGACTTAGAGTACTCCAGTCCGCACTATGGGGACTTGGAGATTTTAAATCGTTTATACTCGAGTCCGCGCTCTAGGGACTTAGAGTACTCCAGTCCGCACTCCGGGAACTTGGAGATTTTAAATCATTCGTACTCGAGTCCGCGCTACGGTGACTCAGAGTACTCCAGTCCGCACTCCAGGGACTTGGAGATTTTAAATCGTTTATACTCGAGTCCGCGTTCCTGGGACTTAGAGTACTCCAGTCCCCACTCCGGGGACTTGGAAATTTAAATCGTTTATACTCGAGTCCGCGCTCCGGGGACTTAGAGTATTCCAGTCCGCACTCTGGGGAGTTGGAGATTTTAAATTGTTTATACTCAAGTCCGCGCTCCGAGGACTCAGAGTACTCAAGTCCGCACTCCGGAGACTTGGAGATTTTAAGTGTCCGTGCACATTCGTACGTTAGCCGAAATAACATAATTTTATTTGCCCGTCACAGGGTCATCATTTGTAGAGACATTAGTAATTCATGGAAAAGATGGCTTCAAGCCTTTATTAATGAGAGCAAGCTAAATTGCCATATTACATGCCAAGAATTAGAAATAAAAGCATACTGAAATGAGTGCAACTAATACATGAAAGAAATAGACTAAGTATAATAATGCCACAATTGCTCGCTATTCCATGCTCGGGGGAGTGTCGCACCATCGTCGGTCGCTAGCTTGAAAGTTCCTTCTCCAAGCTTCCGTTCGATGACATATGAACCTTCCCATGCAAGATTCATATGAGATGGGATCAGGAAAACTAGTTTCAAAACGAGGTCTCCCACACTAAAAATTCTTGGTCGGACTTTCTCGTTATAATATGTAGCTACTCTATGTTCGTATGCGGCTGCTCTCAAATTGGATTCTTCGCGTTTTTCATCAATGAGGTCCAATGATTCCAATAAAAGATTCTGGTTCGACTCGTGGTCGTAATAAGTTACCCGATGTGATGGGACCTTAAGTTCCACAGGTATGACAGCTTCCGTGCCATATGCCAATGCAAATGGAGTGTGGCCAGTCGCGGTCTTGTGGGTGGTCTTGTAGGCCCAAAGTGTTTTTGGAAGTTCATCCACCCACCTGCCTCTAGACATTTCCAGACGTTTTTTCAGTATGGACTTGGTTATCTTGTTTACGGCTTCCACTTGTCCCTTGGCCTTCGGGTGAGCAACCGCTGCAAACTTCTTTTCAATGCTACATTTCTGACAAAATTCTTTGAACTCCTTGCTTTCGAATTGAGTCCCATTATTTGTAATGATGGTCTGTGGAAGGCCGAAGCAGCATATAATATTTCGTACGACAAAATTAATAACCTTCTTAGTGGTTATCGTGGCCATAGGCTCTGCTTCTGCCCATTTGATGAAGTAGTCGACTGCAACTATTGCTTATTTCGCTCCACCTTTGGCTATGGGTAAAGAACCAACTAAGTTAATTCCCCACATTGTAAATGGCCAGGGACTAACAATTTGTGTGTGTTCCATCGGTGGAGCTCTCGGTATTTTTGCATATATCTGGCATTTATCTCATCTTCTCACATAATCTGTAGCATCCCGATTCACAGTTGGCCAGTAGTATCCATAGCGGATGATCTTCTTTGCTAATATCTACTCCCCGTATGGTCGCTGCACTCTTCTTCATGGAATTCCTCCAGGACTTGTTTTTTCTCATCATGGGCCATGCATCGGAGTAGTAGGGTTGAGAATCCCCTTCGATACATTATTCCATTCTGTATTACATAACGAGAGGCCTTACGAAGGACTTATCGCCTTTCGCTCCTTTCTTTGGGCAAGATCTCGAATAGCAAGTACTGCTTGATTGAGGTCATCCACGATTCCTTCTTGACTTCTGCTTCCAACACGAAATCTATCTCCATCTTGTCTATACTCGAAGCATGGAGGGTCTCAAAATGAAATAATCCCATTTGTTGTGCGTCGCCTGTGCTTGCGAACTTTGCCAACGAGTCGGCTGCTCTGTTTTGCTCACGCGAGACATGCGAAATATCATAGTACTCGAGATTCGCTAGCAGCTCCTGAACTCGAACCAAATATGGGGCAAGTCTCTGCCCCTTTCTTGGTAGTCACCTCGCACTTGGTACACCACCAGTTGCGAGTCGCTGAAGATTTCAACCGATTTTACTCCCAGTTCTTTGATAAGTTTCAAGCCGGCGATCAACGCTTCATACTCGGCTTCGTTATTCGTTGCTATGAATTCGAGCTTTAAAGCAAGCAGACCGATCAGTTTTCAGGAGTTACAAGAACTATGCCAACCCCCGAACAGTGGTCGTTAGATGCCCCATCGGCGTACATCTTCCATCGAACGAGATGTATGACATTACGTTCATTTAATTCGTCTGTCGTAGTGAATTCAGCAATGAAGTCAGCTAGTTCCTGTCCTTGTATGGCCCTTCGCGGCAGGTAGGTGATGTCGAACTGACTTAGCTCAATATTACATTTTAGCATCCTTTTGGAAGTTTTCGGTGGTTGGAGTATCTGTCACAAAGGCTGATCAGTATACACTGATTGAGTGTGCCTGAAAATATGGGCGAAGCTTGCGTGCTGCAATCTCCAAGCAATAGGATAGTTTTTCAATCTTCGGATAATTTCATTCTGCCCCCGTCAAGCATTTACTAACATAGTAAACGAGCTTCTGGACCCGGTCTTCCTCACGAACCAGGGCTGTGCTGATAGCGTGTTGGGATACAGCCAAGTATACGTACAACATTTCGTGGTCTATTGGTTTCGACAATATTGGGGGACTTTCCAAGTGCCTTACAAGAGCCCGGAATGCTTCCTCACAGTCGGATGTCCACTCGAAATTCCTCCTTCCTCTCTTTATGACATCGAAGAAAGGAATACACTTGTCCGTGGCCCTGGATATGAATCGACTCAGCGCGACCACCTTTCCATTCAAGCTTTGTACCTGTTTTATGGTTCTGGGAACTTGTATATCACGGATAGCCTGAATCTTCTCTGGGTTAGCCTCGATTCCCCGGGCATCCACAATGAATCCCAGAAACTTTCCTGACGCTACGCCGAATGAACACTTCAATGGTTCGATCTTCATTCTTTAATGCCTAAGTATGTCAAACATCTCTGTTAACCCCGTTCCAGCCTACAAGTTAAGGGGCCCACGAGTTAAAGGAGTCAACGAGTTAAGGCCTGGGATGAGCCACGACTTAAGGTGTTTAACGGCTCAGGAAGGATCTACGACTCAGAAAGCCTCACGACTCATCAAGTCACCGACTCAATAAGTTAATGACCTAAAGCTCAAAGCGACTTAAAGGGTTACGACTCAAGGGGTTAACGGTTCACAAGGCAGGACCGACTCAATGCATTACCGACTCATCAAAGGTATTGCCTCAGCGACTCAACAGGTCCACGACTCATCATAAGAAACGACTCAAGAGGATTGACGATCTAAGCAATGACTTGATGACTCATAACTCAGGATGACTCGTCCGCGACTTAAAGCCACTGAGTCGTATTCCGTTGCTACAATGCATGTCCCAGTGAGAATTGACTCGCCAACGACTCAGGACTTGGCTTAGAATCCAGCAAGAGAATGAGCTAGTGAGAAGACCAAATGCTTAATCAGATAAGCCGGCCACGACTCAACTTGACTCGGCCACGGCTTAGCCTGAGTCGGTCACGACTCAGGACTTGGGCGAAAAACTTCTATCCAGATTTGCCTATAAATACATGGCCACCCCCAACATTCAGGGGACTTTTGGCTCATTCATTTCAAGCGCCGTTACTCTACTGCATTCTGAACTACTTCAACACCTTCAAGGAACTTCACGAAGAAATCAAACATGTCTAACATGTGTTCAAAGATTTGGATCGACATTGAAGTTTAGGCTACTTGTTCTGAGTCACTTGAAACTCAAAGTGTGTTGTAATCAAAGTGTAACTGCATTGACTTGTAATCAAATCGTCAATAAAGATATTCAAAGTGGACGTAGGCTCTCTCTTAAGCCGAACCACTATAAAATTGCTGTTATTTACTGTTTTTTTCACTATTATCTGCTTATAATCTATTCCCGAGCTATCGGGTGGTGCTTTCACGATCTCACTTCATACACCGGGGTGTTAGCGTTCAAATTTTAGCGTTAACATTTTTGGTGCTTTCACTGAGAACTGAACTCAGGTGAACTATCATCATTTCTTCACAGAGGTTTGTAGAGAGAATTTCCTTGAAAACCAGAAGTCTATCCGAGATTATGGCTCCTGGAAGGAAAAGTAGATCTGTCAGATCTGGGAATATTCAAGAGGGAACCTCCGCTTTCCCTATATCAAATCAAGCCACTCCAGCTGTCGGGGTTACAAAGGCAGAGCTGGATGCTGCAATCTTAGGGCTGAACCAACAGATCAATGCCCAAAATGCACAATTCGAGGCTCAGAATGCCCAGAATGCCCTAATTCTGAGTAGGTTGAACGATTTACTTGGGGCAAACCGTCAACCGGCAGGTAATCAAAGGAATTTTGCTTGCAACATTCATGAGGCTGAAGAAAGGAATGCTCCTGAAAGTGCTGCTAGCCCCTTTGAACAAACACTTCCTGAGGTGGGTGGATCTAGAACTCGACATGATGAGGAGTATCTTTCTGGAATGGTCCGACAAATCGTGAAAGAGAGTATGCAGAGGGTTGAAGATGAAAAAGAATGGGGTTTTGCCCCAAGTAAAACTCCATTTACTGAGAAAATCTTGAAGGCTGAATTCCCAAGGAAGTTTGTCCCTCCAACCATTCCAGCTTATAAAGGAATAAGTGATCCGAACGAATTCTTGTATAAGTATGATTGGCACATGACAGGTGCCAGGGCTTCTGATGAAATAAAGTGCCGATATTTTCCCGTATACCTGGAAGGCGTAGCTCTGCTTTGGTTCACCAAGCTGCCAGTCCGATCTATCGATCAGTTTTCTGACTTAACCCGGAAGTTCAAGGAGCAGTTCAGACTATACGCTTCAAAAGCCAAAGATATTATGTCATTGTCAAGTTTAGAACAGAATCCGGGTGAAACTATCAGATCTTTCTTGAATCGCTTTAATATAGCGCTGGCCGAGGTAGACAATGCAGAACCACGAATGATCTTGACCTATCTAATGAGGGCCATCGACAAGTCAAGCGAATTTGGGAAATGGCTAAACATGAAGGAACCAAATTCCCTTGAAAAATTCTATAAAAAAGCAGATGAATTCATGCGCTTGGAAAGCCGTCCCGTACCGGTAAAGGCAGTGCTGGAAAAAGCTGAAGATAACACTGTTGCTCCACGCAAGAATGAATCTGTAGGGCAAAAAAGGGAAAATAACAATGGGAAGAAACAGAGTAATCTGAAGAAGCCCCGATCCTTCAAGCCATCAGAATATACTCCTTTGTCAGATACGCCGGAGCGTATCTACCTTGCCACTAAAGATTCTATTGACTTTCCCAAACCTCCTCCTCTAAGGACGGGAAAAAGGCTATACAGAGTGGGAAGTTCTGCCGCTTCCATAATCAACCCGGTCATGAAACTAACGAATGCCGCCAGTTGAAAAATCTGATTGAAGAGTTGCTAAGGGAAAACAAACTGCAGCAATTTGTGAAAAAGAATAGCAACAATCCTGCTTCATCTAGTCAGGGGCAACAGGCTCCTACTCATCAGCCTAGGACGAGTGAGAAGGCTGCAGGGCATGAGTCTGGAAGGCCCATTATCAATGTCATTACAGGAGGACCTCACCCAGCGGGCAGAAGCTGGGGTGAGATGGAAAGGTATACCCGAGCTTTAAAGTATGTACCGACCGAGGAAGATGTATTCGTTTTGGAAGGTGCTACGCCCTTGAAGCAACAAAGAACTTTTGATGATGATATTGTGTTCAAAGTTAGGGATTCCGCAGGTATTCAAGCTCCTACCTTGGATCCCTTAGTCATCTCGGCTGGTATCGGGCCAGCTATTGTCAGAAGAGTTCTCATTGATTGTGGCGCATCCTGCAATATCCTCTTCAAGAAAACATTCGACCAAATGAAGATCCCTATGGCTGATGTGCAAGCCTCATTGCAGAAAATTGCCGGCTTCACTGGGGAGCCAAAGAAGCCGGTAGGAACCATTGATTTGTTTGTGGAACTTGGAGAAGGAGAGAGAAAAATGGTCCGCAAGCAAACTTTTCTGATTGTCGACGAATTTTCTGCTTACAATGCTTTCCTTGGTCGTCCAACTCTGGCAGCGTTCAAAGCTGTTCTTGCCCCGTGGTGCCTCACTATTAAATTCCCTACAGACAATGGAGTAGGAGTTATAAAAGGGGATCAAAATGCTGGGCGAGAGCGTTATCTGACAGAGCTACGAGAAACCAGAAAAAGAGAAATGGGAAAGAATGCGGCAGCCCCGGTCCGCATCAAAGAACCAGCCTTGTAGCAATTACAGGGCGGACCCTACACTGGCGAGCACAGCGGAGCAAGGAAAGAGATGGACCCTAGAAAAGTCAGTGCAGGGGAAAATAGAGTGGTACCAGTGGAAACGACAATACCAATACCTGTTGACCCAAAGGACCCAAACAAGGTGTTGAATGTGGGTTCGCAACTTAATGCGTCAATTTAGAATACCTTAATATCTTTTTTAAAGGCAAATTTGGATGTTTTTGCTTGGACTCATGCTGATATGTGCGGAATATCCCCGGAAGTGGCAGTACACGCTCTAAATATTGATCCAAAATTTACACCTGTGAAGCAGAAAAGGAGAACTCAAGGCCCAGAAAGGTCGGCAGCATTAAAAGAAGAAGTTGATCGGCTCATGGAGAACAATTTTATCAAAGAATCTACCTATCCGAATTGGGTTTCAAATCCAGTGCTGGTTAAGAAAGCCAACGGAAAATGGAGAGTATGCATCGATTTTTCAGATCTAAACAAGGCCTGCCCTAAAGACTGCTTCCCATTACCTAGAATCGTTCAACTGGTAGACGGAACAGCGGGACACGAATTGTTATCTTTTATGGATGCTTACTCCGGATATAACCATATCATGATGCATGAGCCAGATCAGGAGGACACGAGCTTTATCGCCGACATTGGTCTTTACTGCTACAGAGTTATGCCCTTCGGGCTGAAGAATGCAGGGGCAACATACCAAAGACTTGTTAATGCTATGTTCAAACAGCAATTAGGCAAGACTATGGAAGTCTACGTCAAAGACATGTTAGTAAAGTCTAAGAAAGCAGTGGATCACATAGAACACTTAGCGGACATGTTCGCAGTCCTCCGAAAATACGGAATGAAGCTCAATCCTTTGAAATGTTCATTTGGAGTGGAATCCGGCAAGTTTTTAGGTTTCATCGTGAGCGCTAGGGGCATTGAGGCCAGTCCAGCTCAAATTACTGCATTGAAAGAAGTCAAAGCCCCTAGAACAAAGAAGGAATTGCAAAGTCTCAATGGAAAAGTCGCCGCCTTGAGTCGGTTCATTTCCAAAGCCATAGATAAATGCATCCCATTCTTTGACGCCCTAAAGAAAGGAAAGAAAAACTTCGATTGGACTCCCGAATGCCAAAAAGCCTTTGATGAATTGATTCGCCATATGGAAACGCCTCCAATACTTTCTAGGCCTGGCGATGGCGTGGATCTTCTTATATACTTGGCAGTATCATCTCATGCTTTAAGTGCAGCGCTGATACGAGAAGACAAAAGGATTCAACATCCAGTTTACTATATCAGCAAAAGACTCACTGGGGCAGAGATGAATTACTCTAAGTTGGAAAAACTCGCCTATTGCCTACTAATTGCATCTAGGAAGTTGAGGCAATATTTTCAAGCTCATCCTATCAGAGTCCTCACTGATCAACCTTTAAAGCAAGTCCTGTTTCGCCCTGAGACTTCGGGTCGTCTTCTAAAGTGGAATATTGAACTCAGTCTGTATGACATCACTTATCATCCCCGAAAAGCAATCAATGGACAAGCTTTAGCGGATTTCATCGCAGAATTCACAGATAAGGGTAACAGTGAGGAGAAAACGGTCGACGATTCCCCAATCCAATGGAAGTTATATGTCGATGGTGCGAGAAACGACTACTGTTCTGGAGCCGGAGTTGTACTTAAGACCCCTGAAGGCCGATCATTATGCTATGCACTAAGATTGGAATTTCCTTCAACAAACAATGAAGCAGAATACGAAGCCCTTATCGCTGGCTTAAGGATTGCTAAAGAATTAAACATCCGAGCGTTACAGATATTCAGTGATTCTCAGCTTATTGTATGCCAAGTCAAAAAGGAATTCCATGCAAAAGGGGGGAATCTGCCCGCCTACTTGTCAAAGGCTTGGGAACTCCTGGGTGATTTCGATCATTACATGATAAAACACATTCCTCGAGAAGAAAACATGAAAGCAGATTCTCTCGCAAAGTATTCTAGCACAGGCGAAGCTCAATTTCTGGGGTTAACTCCGGTGGAGGTCCTGTCGACTCCTAGCATTGATGAGATGGACATTGATTGGATCATGAGCATGTCTCAAGAGCAAGAATCATGGATGACTCTGATAACAGAATATCTACTCAATGGATCCTTACCAGGGAACTCAAAAGAACGACAAAAGCTACTGAGGAAAGCCTCTCGATATATAATCCAGGATGGCCGATTATACAGACAGGGATTCTCAATGCCATTACTTCGATGTGTATCCAGGGAAGAGTCCAAAGCAATCCTAGCGGAGGTACACGGAGGAGAATGTGGTGATCACTCAGGAGGCCAAACATTAGCAAAGAAAATTCTCCGATACAGATATTTTTGGCCAGAAATTAATCGAGATGCAGCAGAGTATTCCCGAAAATGTGACAGATGCCAAAGATTCGCCAAAATTCCTAGAGCTCCTTCCACTGAACTCACACAGATGGTCAGTCCATGGCCATTTGCAATATGAGGGATAGACCTTGTAGGACCGTTACCAACTGCCAAATCTGGAATTAAATATGCCATTGTTGCTGTGGATTATTTTACTAAGTGGGCAGAAGCTGAACCACTGGCTATTATCACCTCAAAGAAGATGATAAGTTTTGTGACTAAAAACATCATTTGCAGATACGGTGTGCCTCAAAAAATAATTACAGACAATGGTACTCAGTTTGAAAGTGAAGAATTCCAAGATTTTTGCAAGAAATTCAAAATCCGGAAAAGCTTCTCTGCAGTGGCTCATCCGCAGGCAAACGGGCAAGTGGAAGCCGTGAACAAAATTATTAAGTCAACCATCAAAAAGCAACTTGAAAGAGCAAAAGGTGGTTGGGTCGATAAGCTACCACTGGCACTATGGGCATACAGAACCACTCACAAAACTGCGACTGGGCACACCCCGTTTTCATTAGCATACGGGTCAGAGGCAATGATTCCGGTAGAAATAGAGGTCCCTTCACATAGAAGAATCCATTTCAATCAAGCAGAAAACGAAAAGCTACAGCTTGAAGCGCTAGATCTCCTTGACGAAAAAAGAGATGAGGCTAATCTCAGAATTGCAGCTCATCAGCAAAGGATAGCCAGACATTTCAATTCCAAAGTTCGCCAACGCAACTTTGAGATTGGAGACCTAGTCCTGAAGAGAATTATGACAGCGACAGGTGTGTTTGGGCCAAATTGGGAAGGACCGTATGTCATAGGTCAGAAGCTTCTTGGCGGCACATTCAAACTCACTACTGTTGAAGGAGATCAAATTCCAAGGGCATGGAACAGCAATCACTTGCGTCCATTCTTTACTTGAAAATTTTGTCGAAATATTATAAAAAGAATTATGAATGTATGATTCTTGTAATTGAAGGCAATTGTAAAACTGATGCAAGTAAATAATAAAAAATATAAAGTGGATGTAGGCCCAATTTCCTGGCCGAACCACTATAAATCTTGTGTTCCTTATTACATGTTTGCTTTATTTTTGATATAAAAAAAAGTACATAGAATGTATTGCTGAAATGTCGATTTAAATTTTTGCAGACAATGGAAGTGAAACTTGCACATAATAAGACCAAGTGATTCTCGCCAAATTTCAAGTCACAAAAGCTCCGAATTCAAATCCTAGATAGGAAGTACTTCAATTGAACGGCTTATGATTTCGACAGAAACGGGCCTTTGCTAATAAATTGAGATCGTTTGAAAAAACAAACATCCAATTAAGAAGCTGATGCTCGTTCTCACGAACTTGCCTGACAATGAAGTACACTTCCTTGGATTAAACAACTTACCTAAAAAAAAAGAGAGGATCGCTGAAAAGGCATAAGCAAGTGGACAAGGGAACAACCAAAGCCATCATCGGCAACAAAAAGTCCTCTTCGGAGGCACAACTCTTCGGAGGATAAAGACCTCTAATGGGTCATACGCCACCAAAAAAGAAAGTTCTCTACTCAACAAAAAAGATTGGAGGAGTCATGACCCTCCAACCATGAGAGAGTAACTTCCAGGCGATGAAAACCCTCTCTGAGACACATTTCACCAGGAGTTAAAGTGTAACAACCGCTCTTCGGAATTTCACTTCACCAGAGTTGAAATGCAATCAAAATAAAAGCCCTCTTCGGAGGCCCATTTCACCAGGAGTTGAAGTGTAACAACCGCTCTTCGGAATTTCACTTCACCAGAGTTGAAATGCAATCAAAATAAAAGCCCTCTTCGGAGGCCCATTTCACCAGGAGTTGAAGTGTAACAACCGCTCTTCGGAATTTCACTTCACCAAAGTTGAAATGCAAAATAAAATAAAGACCTTTATGGAAGCCCACGTTTCACCGAGATTGAAATAAAACTTCCAAGTGTTGAAACGTGAAAAGGCTTTCTTCAAAGGCACAACTCTTTGGAGGTACACGTTTCACCTAGATTGAAATAAAACTTCCAAGTGTTGAAACGTGAAAAATCCCTCCTCAGAGGTACAACCCCCTCCCGGGGACACAATCAAAAAAAAAAAAAAGACCTCTTCGGAAGCCCACGTTTCACCGAGATTGAAATAAAACTTCCAAGTGTTGAAACGTGAAAAGGCTTTCTTCAAAGGCACAACTCTTTGGAGATACACGTTTCACCAAGATTGAAATAAAACTTCCAAGTGTTGAAACGTGAAAAATCCCTCCTCAGAAGTACAAATTTCTATTTAAAAAAAAATCCTCATCAAGGGCATACTTTAACTTTCAAAGGAAGAGTGATTTAACTATTCTAGAAAATAACCTCCCTCAAAAAAAAAAGAGAAAGTTAAAGTACCCTTCAGAGGCCCGCTTTACCACATAGAAGAATTCACTTGGCAAAATGCGTACATAAGCAAAAGAAAAAAAAAGTGATTTCTTCGAAGGGCAAAGCGTAAAAACTTATATGAAGGAAGTTGTACTCTACGAAAAATTTCTTCAAGAATGAAGTAATTATTCTTCAAAAAATAAGAGTGCAAGTTCCCTCAAAATATAAAATATTGCAGCAAGCTTATGGTATGGGGGCAACATGGTATAGTTACATACAAAATGGTATAGCTACATCGGTAAAATACGCTCAAACAACATACCACAAGTTCACCGCAATATCATATAAATAAACTTGTGCAAAAATGAATAATAAATGCATTCTCAAATTCAAACAAGAGTCTGCACAAATAAAGGATCATTTTATTCAATTGCAGATACAGGTTTCAAAATAAAAAAGCAGGGGCCGGTGCCTGCACAACATCCGACCATTACACAAAAAAGGAATCAAAAAGCCCGAAGCCCGACTCTTCACTTCTTTTTACCACCTTTGAACCCTTTGCCCGGCCGAATGATTAGCTTTTCAGGTCTATCTATAGGCATAAGGGAAGGAGGAGAGGGAGGTGCAACCGGTGCAACTTCCGGTTCTTCTTCAGTAGCAATGATTTTCTTCCCCCTCCTCTTCGATGTTCCGTGCTTCTTTCTTCTCTTCGAAGAAGACTCACTCCCTGGAGTAACAAGAGCGGACAAAACCACGTCATCAGAAGGAGTCCGCTCCGGAGAGATCTCGCCTCCTTCAAGTCCCTCGTCTTTCTGCTCTTGCGAAGCGATAGGGTCATCCAAGCCATGAAGAGCCTCAATTTGCTCCTCTTGTGACCCGGGCTGTGAAGCAGAAGGAGGAGTCACCTGAAGAGACGGAGGAGGGATAACCGGAGGAGGTGAAGTCTGCACAGCACTTGGTGTTTCAACTGCAGAAGAAGAGAAATTAAAAATATTAGTATCTCCCCAAAAGAAGGGAGATATGGGTTCGTCGAGATTCAAGAAGTAATCAAGAAGCTCATCAAACTTTTGAGGAGCAAGCAGGCGATCCACCTGAATCGGACCAATGTCAAAATTACCTGAAGATGTTTGCTTCGTTAGTTCAATCTCATAATTTTGAGCCCCGATATCCTCCAAAGCCTCATCATCAGTAGGGGTAATTACCCCGGTTCTTGTAGGAGGTAGCGAATGAGCACTGGAACCTGTGATGTCAACTTCAGAAGAAACTAAAGGACGTTCAGAAGCGGTAGGTGGTATTTCTTTTTCAGAACGTTCCCCTTCCGCCATTCCGGCCCGCACACTGGCGAGTTGCTCTTTTCCCTTGGCAAGAGCGGCGCGGGCATCATCATCAAGATAATGCTCTTCAAGAGCTGACTCGGTGTAGCCAGCACCTTTACCACCGAGCATATCAAGTGCTGCCTCCCAAACTTCAGCTAGTGTAATTTCATACTTAGGGCCTAGAAAGGCAAGGCTGCCACGCCCCAAAATGCTGTGCAGATAAAAATCAAATAATGTGGAGCCATTGTCAGCTTTGGTTGCTTGATGGGCCTCTTCGGCCGCAAGTTTACAAGCAACAGCCTCGTCACGCTCCTTTTCGGCCGTAGCAAGTCAAGCTTTTAACATCTCTATCTCCAAGCTTTGAGAGCCGGTCTGTTCTCGCAGCTGTAAAGTTTCAGCGCGATATTCTTCTATGACCTTCTCCTGGTGTGTAAGCTTATCTTCGACTGCCCTTTGACTGGCATGCGCATCTCGTACTTGTTGCTGAAGCATGCTCTCCTTTTGAGAATAGAAAGTAGATGAAGTAGCTAATTCTTCCTTAAGCTTTTCTACTTCCGCTTCCAGCTTTTCGTTATAGGAAGCAATACTTCTCATTTCGGCGTCATGCTGTTCGAGAGTCTTCTGCCACTCAGCCTTATCGTTCTCCATTGTGAGCATGGCCTCGAGATTGGGTCGGTTAACCCTCTGAAGCTCGTCGACAAGTTTTTGCCAGTTCGACATTCTTTCAATATCGGTCTTGACAGTATCAAGATTTCGTAGCATAGCCGATTTGTCGAGAGGAACCAAGTCGAGATCAAATCGAACCCCTCTCAGGCACCACTGAGGGAATCGACTTTGAAGACTGGGAGGACCTTGCCCAACTTGGTATGCGGGCCGGTTGATGATTGTTTGAATGTCGGAACGAACGGGGGCAGGAGATTGAGCAGGAACATTTTGAGAAACTGTCGGCGTTGTTTCTTCAGTAAGTTTAGCCCGCTTGCTAGAAGAATCGTCCATGTGACCTTTACCTCTCTCATCGTGAGTCTTTCTTTTTTGGGTATCATCATCTCTGTGGGGAGGGTCATGTCTTTCTTGTTCTCTTCGGTGACGTTCTTCATATGCTCGTCTCTCGTCTGCTTTCCTGATGGCCCTCTCTTCATCGGATTCTCTGTAAGAGGGGAGGTGACGCCTATAATCATATTGGCTACGCCTCCCGTAGCACTGGAAATCATCATAGTATGAACTATTGCGCCCCATTGGAGAATCTGGAATAAAAATAATAAGCTTTAGAAATCTTTAAAGTATAAGAAGATGAATGCGTAGAAGTGCTGAAAAGTCCTAAGTGTTGTGTAACGTGTAAACTACACGCATCAAGTTACAAACCACTCTGTGGAGTAGAGGTAGTGATAACTTGAGTGGAAGGAGTTGACATTTGTTGTAGAGAAGATGTCGCCTCAATTACAGAAGAGATAGTTTTGGAAACATCATCTTTGAAAAGTTCTTGAGAAGTCACAATTAAATCGCTCAACCCCTCGAAAACATCATCACCATCATGTTTTTTGGGACTGGCTTTCTCAACTCCTTCGTCAGCAGATCTTCCGGAAGATCGTGGAGTTTCTTCCTCTTCGATAACTGGGGCAAGTGCAGACTTGTCAGACGGCCCCACAACGTCCTTCGGAATTGAACACTTCACTAGTGGAGTTTCTATAGAGGTTCCTCCCTGCATGTGCTCTTTAGTAGAGACCGGGGCATCAGGAGTTTCCGTCGGAGAATCGGGAATTTCAGTTGGGACTTCACGAAGCTGAGTGAAGCGAGAGGAATGAAGAAGCCCATATTGTTGTAAAAATCCATCATTCAACAAAAACTTTATACTCCTCTCTTCTGCCGCCACGGCGTTCAATCTCTCAAAAATTTGTTTATAGCATGGATCTCTAGAAGGAGGAGGAAGTGCTAAAGCAGGAAAAAAAAAGAAGCCAAGTTAGCATTTAGCAACTCAGATTTCGAAAAGCCCAAGAATGAAGAAATAAAAACAGGAAAATCTTACTTCCTACTTTCCAGATGGCATAAAACCCTGGAGGGCAGCGAACAAAGAAATACTGATTTAGAAATCCATGAACGCTTTCAGGAAGATCAGTGATGAGTTTGCGGTTTCGAGCACTCCTTATAACTACGATAGAGGGATGATCTTTAATTTTTGTAAATGAGCAGAAGTAGCAGATTTCCTCAAAGCTCGGTAATCGGCCCAGAACTCTACTAAATAGCACACATAACCCCGTCAGAATGGCATGGCCATTGGGGTGCAGTTGGAAGGGAGAGATAGATAATCGAAGCAGGAACTGCTGAAGGAAGTCATTAAAAGGTGGTATGGCACCGCTCAAGCACATTTGGCGATTGACAGCAATAAAGCCAGAAGGGAGCCTATCTGCAGTATCATTTGGCCCCGGCAGTAAGGCATCAGCTTTGGCAATACCAAACTGGATGAGCAATTGGTTAAACACCCACTGATTCAGAGTTGTGGGAGTTCTCTCCGGAGGGTTATCCAACAGGTTGGCTACTGGGAAGACATCTTCAGCCTGGCCCATCGGTTCTTCTTGTTGAGATGTCATTCTACACAAGCAACTGGATGTTCCAATGCGAAGGTGCACGTTTCCTAAAAGTGTGAAGTGTTGTGCAGAACTAATGAAAATAACAAGTAAATATAACTGGAATTAAACTGGTTGACGATTGATCGACTATGGTAATTTCAGAACTTGTTAATTTAAAGTTCAAGCATAATATTAGTGCAGGCTGGTCAGTTTCAATTGACTATTTCAGTGTTGCTTTAATATTCTACTTGAAATCGATGGCACTTCGTTTACACGATTTGTTTAAGTTAATTGTCTGTTATTAACTAATCTGTCATTTGATATGGGCGGTCGATGACAGTATATTCGTCCCAGTTTTCTGTGAATTTTGTATTGAACAGATTGTTAGCCTACAAGTCAAAATAACCTGTGAATGAATGCAATAAAATTCGACAGTTCAAAGTTTATGCAATGGTTCAAAGTTCGAGCAGAATTCACGCAAGTCCTAACTCGTCAACGGCTCAAAAATTTTGAGTCGGCAGTGCCCTAAGTCGTAGGTCGTATAAAAAGGGAGAAGCTCTGGTTCAAAGTAATAAGAAAATCTCCAAGTCTTATCTCGGCCACGACTCAAGGCTTAGGTCGTGGAGCATGTTGGGTCGGATCATGGTTGCTGGATCATACAAAAATGGCCGAGTCATACCTAAAGCAGTATTCGACTCTATCTGACCAACTAATCACCTAACCCCTAACCAGTTTACCTTCTAACCCATAAACCATTTCACTCCTAACCCGTTAATCTTCCAACTTTTAACCCATTAACCCAATAAAACTCTCAATAAACAACCCCGGTCTTATCACGCCACTAAATCACCTCAAGACGCAAATCATCAGATCAGACAACCCTACATCCATTGATGGTTAGAATGACCGAACTTGCAAGACTCAAGGGAGTAAATTGAAGGTAGGGACGGAGCGCATAGGTTAATGATGATCGACAATCGGAAGGAAAGCAAGATTGCTTACGTAATGTGGTGTCAAAGATGATCAGAGGAGAGTCGAGTTGGAATCGCCTGTGAGAACTTGGAGATGCGTTAATGGCGGATGCGGTTTAGAGGATCGCTGATAAGAAGTGGGAGATAGGAGGAACGAGTCAAGCGTTTTATATCTGGAAGAGCTGGAACTCGAATCGGCATGCCCGGGTTATGATAAGTCGAAGCACACGACTTACGACTTAAGCGTGTGCTTCGAGGGGCAAATGTTAACCCCGTTCCAGCCTACAAGTTAAGGGGCCCACGAGTTAAAGGAGTCAACGAGTTAAGGCCTGGGATGAGCCACGACTTAAGGTGTTTAACGGCTCAGGAAGGATCTACGACTCAGAAAGCCTCACGACTCATCGAGTCACCGACTCAATAAGTTAATGACCTAAAGCTCAAAGCGACTTAAAGGGTTACGACTCAAGGGGTTAACGGTTCACAAGGCAGGACCGACTCAATGCATTACCGACTCATCAAAGGTATTGCCTCAGCGACTCAACAGGTCCACGACTCATCATAAGAAACGACTCAAGAGGATTGACGACCTAAGCAATGACTTGATGACTCATAACTCAGGATGACTCGTCCGCGACTTAAAGCCACTGAGCCGTATTCCGTTGCTACAATGCATGTCCCAGTGAGAATTGACTCGCCAACGACTCAGGACTTGGCTTAGAATCCAGCAAGAGAATGAGCTAGTGAGAAGACCAAATGCTTAATCAGATAAGCCGGCCACGACTCAACTTGACTCGGCCACGGCTTAGCCTGAGTCGGTCACGACTCAGGACTTGGGCGAAAAACTTCTATCCAGATTTGCCTACAAATACATGGCCACCCGCAACATTCAGGGGACTTTTGGCTCATTCATTTCAAGCGCCGTTACTCTGCTGCATTCTGAACTACTTCAACACCTTCAAGGAACTTCACGAAGAAATCAAACATGTGTTCAAAGATTTGGATCGACATTGAAGTTTAGGCTACTTGTTCTGAGTCACTTGAAACTCAAAGTGTGTTGTAATCAAAGTGTAACTGCATTGACTTGTAATCAAATCGTCAATAAAGATATTCAAAGTGGACGTAGGCTCTCTCTTAAGCCGAACCACTATAAAATTGCTGTTGTTTATTGTTTTTTTCACTATTATCTGCTTATAATCTATTCCCGAGCTATCGGGTGGTGCTTTCACAATCTCACTTCATACACCGGGGTGTTAGCGTTCAAATTTTAGCGTTAACAATCTCCGTCAAGTCTCGGATGTGGTCGTTTGACTGCCGCGACTTCACGAGCATGTCAACCACATAGACTTCCATTGTTTTACCAATTTGATCTTTGAACATTCGATTCACTAGGCGTTGATAAGTCGCTCCTACGTTCTTCAAACCAAATAGCATTACTACATAGCAGTACAGTCCCATGTTCGTGATGAAACCGGCGTGTTCTTGGTCTGGGAGGTGCATTGGGATTTGATTACATCCGGAGTACGCATCCATAAATGATAATAGCTCATGTCCGACAATTGATTCGACCAGCTGGTCAATCCTAGGCAACGGGAAACTATTCTTAGGGCATGCTTTGTTTAAATCAGGATAATCAACACAGGTTGTAACGACCCGTAAATTTAGCTGATCTTAATAACGTTATTAATTGGAATTTTTCGGGATTTTAAACGATAAAATTTTGAAATATAAATTTGATATTTGGAATGCGTCTAGTTAAACATAGCAACCGGTAAATTTTCGTCCGAAAATACGAAAGTTTATTTCGTGCGTAAATTTACTTCAATTTAATCAGTTAAAAAGCGATGAAAATAAAACATTTTCAAAACCAAAATATTTTTACATAGAAAAATTCTAAAACATCTTTTGAACAAGTTGTCAGTTTGTCGTTTTTCCAAATTCGAGCATCTTTGGCTCCGTCGATCTTAATTTTCTACGACTTTTGCGCTTTTCCGCTAGTAGAAAATTCGAATTTTTATAATCCAATCGTACCACCAATATCCGTATACCGTTTTGATCGTCTCGTCATGCTGATTTCCATGGTATATTCAATTCTGTGTTTTGAAGTTTCAGGCATGACGAAACGCGCCAATAGTTAACCGTAATGGTTCGCCTATTTGTATTATGATCATTTATGTTCCGCTGGGAAATCAATGGCCATTCGTTATTAATATCTGGCCCTTGTCATTCCCACTGTTGGAGTTATTATCTCTTGGTTCGTCCTGTCTATTCCACTATTTCAAACAAACAGCCACAAGTCTTTTAATATAACCAAAATTCAACTATGTACTACTAATATTCCTATATTTTATATGATACGTAATTCATTCCCTGCTCTTCTCTATTTTTCTTTCTCTCTAACCTGAAAGAAAAAGTTATATTATAGCTTTCATTTCTTTGGAATTTCCTATTAGCTTCCAAAGACCTGCACATTTATCGCAGTGCCAAGTCTCCGCCTTACTTCCCACCTTCCGACCTCATGACCGCGCGCGTCAGCCTCCATCACCACGCAACCCAAAGCAGCGCTATCCACTCCTCTGTCCTGACAGCGACCACACCCTCCAACCGAGATCTCACAGCTCTGACCTCGCCCAGCCCCGCCGAACGCACTTCGTACATCACCAGTGACATCTCCTCCACACCACTTTCCTCCCAGAGCAGCCACTAGCTCGCCTCACCGACCCCGCTCAGCCAAACCGCCAAACCGCCTTCTTCCTCTTCCGCCCGCCACCGCCTAACTTCGGCAACCAACCCGCATCCCCTCTGGTCCGCCTCTCCCTCCCTCTGTCTCACGGCCCCACTTTTGCCTCATCCTCGCCAGCAACGCAGACTGGCCGATGCACCTCCTCGCAGCTCTTCAGTATTATATGCAAGTATGTATATTTTATATAGGACAGTATTATATATACATAGTTACCGCATATATTTCTTTTGTTATTATATGTTAGATATATATAGTAGTTTACTAAGTTGTGTTAGTTAATTTATGTAGGAAGTCGAGCATACTGTTGTTAGCATTTTAAGTATATGTAATATATTATATATAGGTTAGTCTTTATAAGCTATTAGTATATAGGTTATATAATACTAATATATACAAAGAAAATTCATATACATACTTGGATTTTAAATAAATGTAGCTTATATGAGTTTTTCAGTGTGACAGTTCTTATAATTGACTTGAACTATAGGTATACATATGGTAAATATATATATTGTTCTTATTTGATCTTTGAAGTAAAACCTGTTCATGCTTTGTGAAGTGTATATGTATATGTTTACGTTAATAACAGTGTGATGGTTTGTCAAATAAAGGTGTGAGTTGCGTAAAGTCTGGGTGTTCTCCGTTGTCACTAATGTTTACAGTTTATACACTTGTCTAAGTATGTTCATTATTGTTATACGTATGTATTAAAATATATATATATATATATATATATATATATATATATATATATATGAGTTTGATTTAATGATATTTGAAAGTTATATTATTCTAATATTTGTCTTGAATTGAAATATAGAAATGAATGAATAATATGTATATATTATATTATAGAAAGAAAAATACATGTTTACAGTTTTACATATATATTTACTGTAAGTGTAATTAGTTGTACACACCTAGTTAGTTGTATTGTTTTGCATGAGAAAGCTTAGCACATGTTATTGAATATTTGTTTTGCAATGCAGTTTCTTCATATATATTTTTTATATAAAGTTACATAAGTTATTTGTTTTACTGTAAATATATATATTGTTACATAAGTTGCTACTTAAGCTTTTGAGTTTAGTTTATATATATCTATTGTATATCTATTTTGGCAGAAATGTTAAATATATTGCTAGTCTGCATATGTTCATTGAATATGATATATAAGTTATATAACAGTATTATATGATAAAGTATGTTCATATATAAATTAAAGATTGATTTTAAAATATAGGTTGTGTATTTGGATATGTTTGCATGTTTATTTTTTTCTGAACAGCAGTTAGACTTCATGTTTACGATATCATATCTCACTCATGTTTTATCGGAATGGATTGATTCTATTTTTTAAAAAAGAGTTGAAGTTACCTACTTTATGCATGTCAAATTTTAGCAAAATCCGACATCGTTTGATTAGTGGTCGAGGATCTAGAAGTTTGACCCAGGCAGATGTTCTTTTGTACTTACATTTTTTTACACTGCTGCAAACACGACCTGAGTTCATGTTTGACGCATCGTATCTCCTCCGTCTTACATCGGAATCAAGTGATTCTTTACAGTTTTGAAATACAAGTTTTTGTCTTTATTCATACCAAATTTCAGACCATTTCGATCTTGGTAGCATATAGAATTATATTGTTAAACTTTGACGTAGGACTTGTTTTGTAATTGTTGCTATGTTGAATGTTTTGATTTGATTTCGGCAATTCCTATTTAACAGTTTTGCTCGTCGATTCGTGCCAATCTTACTTTGCTCTGAGAATCATGCTTGGATTTGTAACTCCATTTCAGTGTCTGTATCAGTGTGCGTATCCGTGCCATCTCCTATTTTTTCTAGCCTCGAAAGGTGAGCAATCACTCACGATTAATATTCTTTTATTTATTAGATCTGATTTCAATTGAAACGACAATTGAAATATGCTGCTGTTAGTTATTTACACTGTTATATATGCTATTACCTGTATCTGTTCACCTATGACATCTGACACCATTATCTGTTAATTATTTATGCAATGATAATACAGTTTGGCTGATAATTGATTGATTGATTGTTGTTATATTTGATGTAAATTGTAATAAATATTATGCAATTGAATTTGACGTAGAATAGTTTAAAATTGTGAATCGACATATGTGTTGAATTTGATTAGTAAATTTGAATAATATGACCCCTTTAATTGTTAAGTTAATTGACACGTAGAATTTGATAAATTATGCTTTGAACCGTTGAACGTATATTGGATAAATTGTTGTAGTATTAAATTTGAAATTGAAATTGAAATTGAACGACGAGTGAAAAAACCGTAATGTAATAATCTTTAATCTACATGAAATGATAGTGTAGATTCTAGAGATAATTATATTAATTCGCACAAACAACAATGCGAATTAATACGATTATTTCGGAATTATTTGAATTGATTATTGGATTGTTATTGATTGTTGTTATTGCTTGTTTATTTACTTTGACACCATCCCAGTTATCACACTACAAGTTTCCTTTATTATGCTTGATTTTGAACTGAAATTGGAATCGGGTTGAAATGATAAATACCCAAATGAACTTGACTTAGGATAGAGAATTAAATAAAATCCGATTGGTTAAAAATTTGATTTAAAATAAAATAATGATTTGATTCGACCAAAGAATAAGTTTTGAAATGAAGTTGGAATTTGAATTATTTGAAAGGAAAATGTAAAGATCGAAATCTAAAACAGATATAACGTGGTAATTGATGATAGAACGTTGTTTGAAATTTGATTATCTAATAATTAAATTTGGAATTATTAATAAATAATTTGAAATTGGTAATAATTGAGTTTTGAAATTTTAAGTTTGAAGTCATTTAATGAATAAATTTGAAATTATAATTAAGTTTGAAATTATAATTAAGCTTGAAATTATTAAGTTGAATTTACGATTAAGTTTGAAATGGTTTGATAATTAAGTTTGAATTTATAATCAAGTTTGAAATTATTAAGTTTTTAAATTATTAAAAATTAAGATTGAAATTATTTAATAATCGAAAAAGATTGGATTATTTGATAATTGAACAAAAATTGGATTCTTTGATAAAAGAAATTGAACTTTGAATAAGTGAATTCGAACTTCGTTAATAAATGAAACTGAGTTTCTTTATTTATTAAAGTTTTGGGAAATTTATTTAAGTAGGTTAATAAGTGAAATTGAATCTTCTCGAGCATGTGAAATTTAGTTCTTTATTAATTAAGTTTGAAATTTGTAACGAAGTCAACAAATGTGTGAAATTTGAATTTCATTAACAAGAAATAAAATGTGATTTATTGAAATGAATATGATTTATCGAAATTAACGTAAGACTTGTAATTTAAAGAATTGATTTGGCGAATCTAATTGAATTTAATTTGTAAGTTGATATAATGAAGTTAAACTTAAGAAATTGATTTAACGAATTGGAAATTAATAGTAATTGTTTTGAATGATAAAGTAACTTAACGAATATTGAATGGAATCGATAAATGAGTTTAGATTGATTTGAATGTTAAATTAAATTAATTTAAAGGATTTCGGAATGAAATTATATACGAACTTGAATCAATAATTGAATTTTTTTAAATAAAAGTTGAAATTGAATTGTAAGATTTTGAAATGGTAATTTGGAATTTTGAAATGTAAGTTATGGAAATTGATTTTAAAAGACAAATGAATTGTTGATTCACGAATTGAAATTGAAATTGAATTTGTTTTGGTTTTGAAATATATAAATGATCAATCGGTGTAATAATTACGAAAGTTATTAAAGAAACCGGAATCGGTTATGGACATACTCTCTGTCTAAACCGAAAACCACTTTAATAACTATACGCGGAGTGATAATCCAGAATGAAGTGGTTGGAATGATGTATGTGATGATTGGAGAAAGAGAACGATAATGGATAGCCATGACACTTGTGTCAAATTGGAAATGACTAAAATCAGGAGCCGTGCCGGGCCAAATGGGGTTAGCCACCTCGAGCGGACACACTTCTTCGTAACAACTACTCATTACTTGTGATTGATTGGTGCACCCCCGTACTTTTCAGGAGTGTTGTTTCGCGGTGTTGCGATCGCTACGGCGATGCGTTCTCACTAGTCCGGATCAGGCGAACGGTAGTTTCACTACCTTGGGTATTGCCTCATGTGCCTTGTCATACTTGTATCCCGATATATGCGACCACTACGAATTTGTTTTGTGTTATACCTATGGAGTACTCCCTGATATCCCACCAGTTTACGGTGGAGTTTACAGTGCTGTATAGACTATGATGCTTGTATAAAAACGTGTTAAGAGGGATAATGGTAACGCCTTAACACTATTTTGATATTTTAGATTACTGATAGACATTATCTATTTAGCGTACACTACTTCATAGTAGATAGTTTAACGGATCCTTAAAGGATGGTGATTCCAACATTCTTTGAGTTACTTGTATTTCGATTGCTATTTCACTTGAGTTGGATTTATTGATATGAGAATATTAATCCTGACTCGAGTGTTTTGTATTTTTCTTTACGCTCGGGTCAGACTGAGTGTACCAGTATTCGAGGCTCACCTTTGGAGTTGGAGCTTTGCTTGAAGATCCAGCCATCTATTCTGCTTTCAATATTCGATAATTCCAGTGATGTATTCTGATTTGTACTTGATGTATCATATTTCTCTTCTGTTGTAAACTCTGATGTATCTTATATATTTATATAGTAGCTTCATGAACTACTATCTCTTTTAATTCCGCTGCATATTATTACTCTGTGTCTGTGATTATGTGATTATTTATTTACTGTATATCTCAGTTTTTGCCAAATTTAAATTAACAATTCGGTATTTTGTATTATTCAAGTCCGACATGTGTGGATGCGAATAGTCCAAAATAGCGGGTCGTTACACAGGTCCTCCATTTTCCATTTGCCTTCTTTACTAGCACCGGGTAAGATACCCATTCAGGGTAGTGGGCGTCGCGGATGAACCCGTTGGCTTTGAGTTTGTCCACCTCCTCTTTGAGAGTCGCAGACCTCTCCGAGTCCATGCCTCTCCTTTTTTGTTTCACAGGTACATGTTTCGGGTCTATGTTCAACATATGACTCGCAATCGTAGGAGAAATTCCGCATATATCAGAATGTGTCCAGGCGAAAACATCAAGATTCGCTCGAAGGAAATCAGTAAGGCTCTCAGCGGCCAAAGGGTCGAGTTGCGACCCAATTTTAAGAACTCATGATGGGTCGCTCCGGCTAACTGGGATGTCAATGGTTAGCTCAGCCGATGCTGCATTTGTTTCCCTGGGTTTCCCATCATCCTCTCCCGGATCAATGTGTCCATAGATCCGAGAAGGTTGCTCGAGCCATGGCTCGGGCGCTACTTGTCAATCATCAGCATTTCGGCTGCGAACGGAGCAGTCCGCAACCTTAGCTTTCTCTCTATGCCGAGCCTCTCTCAGCTCAGCCACATAGCAGGCACGCCCGGTCGTCTGATCGTCGTGCACCACTCCAACACCACTGTCTGTGGGAAATTTTAGTGTCAGACACCAAGGAGCCAATGCTGCCCTAAATTCTGCCAAGGCTGGACGTCCTAGAAATACGTTATATGGAGAGTCAACGTCCAACACTATGAATGGTAGGATTCACGCCCTCCTACGTTCTCTTTTCCCCAATTCAACTGGTAGCTCCACATACCCCACTGCATCTGTTGTCGCGCCGTTAAAGCCATGGATTCTGGCTCTGGATGGTTTCAAATCCTTGATCTCCAACTTCATTTAGTCGTACGCCTTCTTGAAGATGATGTTAACGGAACATCCGCAATCAATCAGAATTCTCCTCACGAACGTCGGCCCGATTGTCACAGATATGACCATTGGGTCGATAGTAGGGCCTCTACCTTGTCCGCATCTCTGCTCTAGAATATGATATCATCATTCATCGTGCATTGCTGCTTTGCAAGAGTCCCATCCTACATATTCGAACAGCACTCATGCTCCGCATGTCTTAAAGAGTTCGCATACCACTCCATCTCCTGCCAATTCTTATCCGCTGGATGACCGCTGGCAATCGTATTAACAACCAATCTACACATAGTTCGAGCGGATTGTTCTGGTTGGTGTGGGGTCGGCCCATGTCCAGGGTCCGAAGTTTCTTACATTCCGTCTTGTGCGTCTTCGACAAATTCCTGCAGCTTCTTTTGTCTAATCATCTTTTCTATTGCGTCGTGGAGGTGTCTACACTCCTCTGTGTTGTTCCATAAGACTCGTGAAAGCGGTACTATTTCCCGGTCCGCTTCTGTTCCTCCATCGATTCCTTTGTGCATGGTTTTCTATATTGAAAAGTGTTACAAGTTGACAAATACATGTTCTCAAGTGATGCGTTGAGCAGGGTGTATGCATTGTAAGTCGGGATCCTTGTCTTCCATTTCCCTGTCTCTCTTTTTCTTTCCAGGATTCCCACCTCCAGATCCTTTAGACTACCCAGGCTTGCTCTGGACGTTAACTTGGTTTTTTTTAGGATTATCGCCAGTTTGCTTCATGGCGATGTTACCTTTCACGGACCCCTGAACGTGCCCTGGTGCCTTGTCTCGTCTTGTCCATCAAGCTTCCTCCCTCCTTATGAACTGATGAGCTTTTGAATAAAAAAGTTTCAGCGTAGCTAGGGGCTTTCCCACCAACCAATCTCCAAATTTAGAATCTGGATCCACTCCATGCATTACCGCCTCAAAATTGCGTGGTTGTTTGGATTGCTTACCCCAGTAGCAGCAACATGAAATCTCTGCAAGTATGCTTTCAATGACTCTCCTGGAGCTTGGATTATGCTTGATAAGGGCATCACATCCTTTGGACGAGTGGTGTGTATTCTGAACTACTCTATGAATTTCATTGCCAATTCATCAAAGCTGGATATAGATCACGGGGGAAGTCGAGTAAACCACATGGTGGCAATTCCAGACAGAGTGATTGGGAAGCACCTAAACTTGGTTGCATCATTGGCTCTTGCAGAATCCATCATCCATCCATACCTCATTACATGCTTCCCGGGGTTAGTCTTCCCCTTATAGGCTGGGATAGTTGGCATATTGAACTTCTTGGGGTACTCAGCCTGCAGGATACCATCCGTAAAGGGGGTATGGCTTCTGGTCACTTCCCAATCTTCATTGGTAGAGCCTTGGTTTTCTCTCATCAACTTCCTGACAATAGCTGTTAAGTCCTGAGTTTGTATGGAGGATGGAAGGTTGGGTTCCGTTCCATAGGGTCGTGCGGGTTGATGTCCCGCCTGATTTGGGTCCGGAGATTCAGGTGTGTGGTCTCTTCGCGGGATTGATTCCCAATGCCTGCTTGTGCATATTCATCCTTACGGTGTCTACGCCTAGGAGGTTCGTCAGCTGAGGTTGAGCTATCAGATTCAGAATAAGGGGCAGGGTTACTTCCACTGTTCTGGCGCTGCTGTTGAGCGAGCTGAGTCATGAGGTAGTGTTGGCTTGAATCTTTTCAGCAAGCTGCCTTCTACATTCCTTGAGTTCTCTTATCAAATCATTGAACTCCGTTTGGGAACGACTTCCGTTTGGATTTGGGTGGTGGGCCCTACACCTCTGCTTGTTTGCTAATTTCCAGGTCCAACTTATTGTACGCTAGCAGTTTCATGGACATCTGCATTATGAGAGGCCGATCTGGTTCGTGGTCTCCCCATCATAGAGTTGTTGGTTGTAACTCTGAGTAGAATCAACAGATGCCTTGCCAATGATTTTGGATCTCCTTCGGGGGATTTATGCAATCCAGTAGCTACAAAGCAGATCCTAACAGCCTGTGAATTCAGCTCTCAATAAAAGCACCAAAATGTTAGCACCAGATTTGGTCATTAACACCCTTAGAAATATTGTGTAGGGAGATTAATGAAGAAAATAAATTGAAATAGAGAACAAAGTATAAATTTAAATGCAGAGAACAAGAACACCAAATTTATAGTGGTTCGGCGTAATTGCCTACGTCCACTTTGGGGTTAACCTTTATTGCTTTCTCCACTACTTGAGTACAGATACAATCCGTAAATCAATCTCTTAAATACAAGTTTGAATGAAAAAGAAAAGAGTATAAAAAATGGTAGAGTCTCCCCAGTGTTCTCGGAAAGATCACCCTTTTACTGTGCCCCTGCCCCTCTATTTATAGACGAAAATGGGTTGGACTCCCTGGTGGGCTTGGTTTCTGAATATCTTGGTCCAAATTGAATGAGCCATGTGTGCTGACCTAAACATGCCGAACAGCCAAGTGCCGAACCTCCATCTTTATTCTGAGCAAAGTGAGGCTGTACGCTATACATGCCGAACACCCCTTGGCACCAAACGATTCTGGATGATGAATTGTAGGAGACGGCTGAACGAGGTATGTGCCGGACGGGATGTGGTGTTGAGTGAGGGGTGCAGGCCAAACGAGGCATTTGATGCCGAGCGCTATCTAATGCTGAATGAGGCGCTTGATGCCGAGCGCTATCTAATGCCGAACGAGGCGCTTGATGCCGGACGACTCTACCATGCTGAACGCCAAGATATGCCGGATGCCCTTTGACCGAATGATGCCTTTGGCCGAACGATGTTTTTGGCTGAACGATATCTTGACCGAACGAAGTCTTGTAGGATCGATTTCACCCTAGAGGGGGGGTGAATATGGTGATAGTATTAATTATAACAATTAATTGGGGAAGCTTAAAAAATAATTTTAACACAGATCACAGAATAGTAGCAACACAAATAAAAGCAGAATAATAAATGCAGAAATAGAACGACACAGAATTTACCCAGCTTCGGCAAAAACCTGCCTACGTGCTGCACCCAAGGTTTCTACTAGAAATTAGATAGTCACACGCTTACACACGTAAACTCGCGACACCCGCTACTGACCAACCTAACTCTACGCTCAAAAAACTGCCACAACTCAGCCACTGAGTTGCGAATTCTCAAGCTACGCCACGTAACTTTTCCCCTAGTCACACGACTAGCAAATACAACGGTTTGAAAAGAGATTTAAAATTAAAAACAAATTAAAACAAATAATAAGATAAAACCCTTATTTTAAAACTAAAGCCCTTATTTAAAAAACCCTAAAAATTAATTTGCCGGCCCCCTTTATTATTTCGACCCGATCCTTTTTTATTCTTTGGGAAAAATGGCGGTCGTTCTCTCGTTCGTTCCTCTTTGTGAATTTAGGGATTTTCTGAAATTGAAGCGCCGCTCTGTCAAAATGATTTCAGAAGCTTCGATCCCTTTCTTCGTTCGATTATTTTGTTCGCAGCTACCTCAATTTGGTCGAGTTAATTGTCCACGATTTCGTTATGTACTTTACTCCTTTTGCTTTGCTGGTTTTGACTTGCTTGAACCCGATGCTTTTTGAATTTCCGATGATGATGATTGTGTTTTTATCCTTTAACTCGATTGATTGTTATTGCCAATGATGTGATTCCTATTTATAGGATTCGACCTTCTAAATTTACGTCGTATATTTACTTATTTGAATTCGTCAAATCCTTTGAACTGCCGCTTGATCATGCTTAGACGTTTGAGAAGATTGTGACTTGTTCAAAAACGTTTATTTTTTGTTGCTTGAATCCCAAGACATTGATTTCAACTCCTTGGTCATCACGTTGTTGATCTTGATTTGGTTTGATTCCTTTATTGCCAAGGCTCTGACTTTGAATCGTGAATTCAACTTTTTTACCTGATGACTTCGGCCTTGACACTGAATGTTTACGTCGGCCATTTTGAATTTTATGAATTACGTGAATTTTTGGTTATCTTCGTTTCTGGCCATATCTGTGTTCATCCCTCTGCTATTCGCATTTACTTCATTCACATATCTGCTGGCTTGACTTTGTTAATGATTGACACCGGCCAGTGATTTGAACTTGTAAATTTTTGACTTTGTTTAAAAAAACTGTTGCATGACTTCGCTGTGTAGTATGCACATATTGATTCCATTCATGTGTGTGTTTTAGCTTTGCCTCTCTCAGGTCAGTGCATGTAGTCCATTATGCTTGATCTACAAGTTCTTTTGCATATGATACTCTAAATTGTCACTGTGCTTCTTTTGTTGGTAGCTGTCGTGTTCGCTGTGTCACTTACAAAAATTAGTGCATTTATTTGCACTGTGCATTGAGCATTGTCAATGTTTTCACAAAAAATGGGCAAATACCTCCTAGTCGTATGATTTAGTCGATTTTAAGTTGTTCTTAGTGATTTGGATGATTTATGCAAATATGTAAAAAGCAGAGACTAAACTGTAAAAGACACACATATTTATAGTGGTTCGGCCAGAACGTGCCTACGTCCACTTTATATGTTATTCTCCTTTTATATTCAGATTACAAGTAAAAAGCTTTGATTACAAGTAACTGAAAGTTGTTTGAAAGTTCTATCCGTGCTTGAGCTCTCAAACTTGTCTCCCATTGTTGTACCCCTGCCCCTCTATTTATAGAGTGAGGCTGAAGGTAGGGGTTCTGGATGTATATAGCTGCTGGTGGGCCTAGGCTGAAGCAATCTGGCCTGGCAATGTTGGTTCGGCAAGGCCTTGGTCCGGAGATGGTTGGAGTGGAATTGGTCCGGTATCACTTTGGTTCGGCATGCATGGGGAGGGAGTTGGTTCGGCAGTGGTTGGTCCGGTATCACTTTGGTTTGGCAGGCATGGGGAGGGAGTTGGTTCGGCAGTGGTTGGTCTGGTATCACTTTGGTTCGGCAGGCATGGAAATGGAGTTGGACCGGTGGTGCTTTGGCTCGACTGTGCGTTGGTCCGGTGGTGGAAATGCACACGCAACATTGATATTCCAATTTTGACCAAAAAATGGGATAACACTTTGCCCCCCAAAATATGCCTTGCGGTAGGAAGGCGTGTTTTGTAATGCCATGAGCTGGATGTTCATATCCTGTTGATGTCCTGCAAAGGAATTTACAGTTTTATGTGACCTCAAATGACGACTGTTCGGGATCGAGATATTTGAGATGAAGTGCGACCGTTCATGGTCAAGCGCCTAACTTCAAATGACGATCGTTCGGGATCGAGATATTTGAGATGAAGTGCTACCTTGCGCAGTCAAGTGGCGGACGTCATATGACGATCGTTCGGGATCTAGATATTTGAGGTGAAGTGCAACCGTGCGCGGTCAAGTGGCGGACCTCAAATGACGATCGTTCGAGATCGAGATATTTGAGATGAAGTGCGACCGTGCGCGGTCAAGTGGCGGACCTCAAATGACGATCGTTCGTGATCGATCCATTTGAGGTGAGGTGAGTTGTGCGTTCGGGGCGAGTTGTGACCGTTCGAGGCCGGGTGTCGTTCGAGGCGAGTTGCGACCGTTCGAGGTCGGGTGCCGTTCGAGGCGAGTTGTGACCGTTCGAGGTCGGGTGCCGTTCGAGGCGAGTTGTGACCGTTCGAGGTCGGGTGCCGTTCGAGGCGAGTTGTGACCGTTCGAGTTCGGGTCCCGTTCGAGGCGAGTGAGTGTGCCCGGGGGGGACTTAATATTATCAGTGCCAGGTTTCATGTTCGGGGGAGTTTCTGGATCAAAGACTTTGGCGGTTCATCGCCATACAAGAGGTGCTCGTGGACCGTTCGCGATGCAACAGGCATACAAGTATATTCTTTCACAGGATTGCAGATATCAAAGAAATGATCATACGAATTCCACAACAGGAATGTTCAAATCAAAATCAAACCAAGAGCAAGACGAGGATGTCAAAGCGTAAACTCTTACTATGGTGCGGTTAGTAGTCATTCAGAGCATGCCTATGGATCATGCGCGATCGCTTACATGTGTAAATGATTTAACCGTGTTAATGAGAGGTTTGTGACTTGTTCATCGCTTTCGACCTGCCCCCGAGTTCGCGAGGGAATTTTACCTGCCCCCGGTTGAGCGTTCATTCCTCTACTACCACTAGGTTGCTCAGATACCCTTATCTCTCTCTGGGATTGGATCAACATGCTCCAAGTGTGGTTTCCCCATGCAGGATTGATGCCTGATTCGCTTCTGAAGAAGCCTCTTGACTTCCCTCATGTTCGCTTCTCTCCGGCCTCTGTCTTCTATTTGTTTGTCTTGTCATAGCTTCTTAGATCTTAGTTCTTAAGTCTTCAAAATCAACTTCTCCTGAGTTATCCTCTCAATGAAAGTACCAAAAGTGTTTTCACAAAAAATGGGCAAACACCTCCAAGTCGTATGATTTAGTCGACTTTAAGTTGTTCTTAGTGATTTGGATGATTTATGCAAATATGTAAAAAGCAGGGACTAAACTGTAAAAGACACACAGATTTATAGTGGTTCGGCCAGAACGTGCCTACGTCCACTTTATATGTTATTCTCCTTTTCTATTCAGATTACAAGTACAAAGCTTTGATTACAAGTAACTGAAAGTTGTTTGAAAGTTCTATCCGTGCTTGAGCTCTCGAACTTGTTTCCCATTGTTGTACCCATGCCCCTCTATTTATAGAGTGAGGCTGAGGGTATGGGCTCTGGATGTATATAGCTGCTGGTGGGCCTGGCTGAAGCAATCTGGCCTAGCAATGTTAGTTCGGTAAGGCCTTGGTCCGGAGATGGTTGGAGTGGAATTGGTCCGGTATCACTTTGGTTCGGCAGGCGTGGGGAGGGAGTTGGTTCGGCAGTGGTTGGTCCGGTATCACTTTGGTTCGGCAGGCACGGGGAGGGAGTTGGTTCGGCAGTGGTTGGTCTGGTATCACTTTGGTTCAGCAGGCATGGAAATGGAGTTGGACCGCTAGTGCCTGGACCGGTGATGCTTTGGCTCGGCTGTGAGTTGGTCCGGTGGTGGAAATGCACACACAATATTGATATTCCAATTTTGACCAAAAAATGGGATAACAGTCACTTGTGTTTATGGCCATTGGTTCATTGTGAAGCTTGGTTACTGGTTATCTTGTGGCTTTGTTCATCATTTTATGGACTTTGGCCATTTTGATTTTTGACTTCTTCGACTTGTACCTTGGTCTTAAACATTGCTGTGTCCATATTGTATTCGGTACTATGGCATTGTTGTTGTGGTATGAAGTTTTCAATTGCATATATTATCTGGTGTTGTCACTTATGTTTGCACTGCTTTACATCTTGTAGTTTGCTTTGGTTTTCACTGTCCACATGACACTGGTCTTGATACTTGTACTACCTGGTCTGGTTCTCTTGTGGTCTGGTTGACACTTGATGTCATTTGCTTCACTGGTGTATACTATGTCATTTGATATTTCATGTGTACTAAATGTTGTTCAAGTGCTTTCACATGTGGTCTGGTGGGTTCCTTTCACCGGCTTGTTGAGTTACCCTGATCTTGTGCAACTTTGTTCATGGTTTGTTGTGTGTACACATTTGTTTGGTCTTGCTGTTTTTACTGGTGTCACTTCTCCATAAATTTGTCGTGCTGTAGTCCAGTGCCACCATGCCTTGTGTACATATCTTGTTCATGTTGTACATATTTTTGCCTTGTTTCATGTTATAGTTGGTACTTGTTTGCACTGTCATTTTGCTGGAATGACTTCGACATGGTCTTTGAGTTGTATTTCATTTGCGGCCTTGACTTTTGTTGTTGCATTGAGTTGAGTAGTGACTTGACCTTTGCATTTTGTTTATTTTTCTAATTTTCACCTGAGTTGAATCCGGCTTGGATTTGACCTTGTGCTTAATGACATTGTTCTATTGCACTTGAGTTGAATCCTGTATTTGGGTTTGACCTGTGCTCACTTGTCCCTGTAAATCGATCAAGTGTATATTTCTGTGTGCACGGCCTTGTGGCATATATAGTGATACACTGTGTATGTCACAAGCTATTCGTGTATGATGAATTCAAATTTAAATGATGAGGAACAACCCAAATAACTGAGGCAAATATTATTTTCAAAAATTCACATTTTATTTTATGTCACAAAAATATTTCTTTTTCAATTTTACTGCGTTAGTGAATATTTTTGCAGATTGTTCAGATGCTGGATTCTAACTGGAATGAGGTTGAAGATAAATACGAGTGTGAGTGATATGTAATGAGGTCAACTGTAAATGTAAAATAGTGATGTAATTGAATTTGTATCAAAGTTGTATAGTGAATAGTGAGAGCTTGAATTTGTACTATTCAAAAATGTAATAAATATTTGTTTGAATAAAATTTCTGTTTGAATTCAAATTCTGTGTTATTTAATTTTATTCAGCAAATATTTATTTAATCTATGAAAAATAAAATAGTATATTAACAAATACATTTAACTGAATGTATATATATTTATTATCATCAAACAAGAATCATATAAGCGCATATTCAACAATCTCCCCCTTTTGATGATAACAAACATATATTTAAGATTTTGAATATATTAAATGTATTTGATCATTGATATGCTCTAATTCCTCCCCTTATTTAAATGCTTCCTCTCTACACAAAGCTCCCCCTACAAATATGCATACAAATAGTTATATAAATAAGCCTAGATGCAAATGGAAAATTATTTGACCTATGCTTGATTCTATTTGACAAAATCTTAACTTTTCTCTCCCCCTTCTGTTATCAGCAAAAGAATAATAGTGTTAGAGAAAAATAAAGATGAAGTGATCAATATTAATCCAACATTAAACTCAAATTGAATATAAATATTAATCTTCAATAAAAATCAAACAAAAAACATAACTACCCTTGTTAGGCACATATTCCACTTTTATAATTATGGAAATGATGTTCTAATATAAAATCATACAATTGTATCAACTTGTGGTACATTTATATCAGGAATTTGAATATCTACTAATCATGCATAACCGTTAGGACTTTTAAATGAGATTAGTAGTACTCCAATTTAATTTTTAAAATATGAAATCAAGTATCTTCTAACCACGCATGACCGTGAGGACTTTTAAATGGTATTAGAATCAACTTGTCTATTTAATCAATTAATTTTGATATGCATTCCATACATGCATAACCGTAAGGACTTTTAAATGAGCATGGAAGCACATAATCAAAAATCCACGTAATTCACCCATGCATAACCGTGAGGACTTTTAAATGAGAGTGAATACTTTGGATATTCATTTATTTTTACAACAAAAATATGAAATGAAAAACAAATGATCCCTGATTATAGTACCACATATCGACCAACTATATTTAAGTTTTGATAAACCATAGTCGATAGAAATATGATAGACATAAAAATGGTCATAGAATCTTTACCCAACAAAAAGTTTTATAACTCTTGTTTGAATTCCTAAAGAAAATTTCCAAATATACTCTCTTGAGTAATGCATGTTAAATATCAACACTTATCACCTTTTCAATCACTATTTATCTTCTTGATAATTAGTAGGTAGTCGGATTAGTCAAAATTTGTCATTTAAAACCAAATAAAAATGACTAATCTAAAAATATGGTCAAACAATTATTTTCTCGAAGGGGTTATATGAGAAAAAAATTCTGCTAGTTGAAAATTATTTGTAATGAAAAATATGCAGATATTTTCTTTGAAAAACGATGCAGTTACTAAATGTCTCACCATAAATCACGTTCAACTAGTAATTTTTCTATCAACTAGATTACCAGTGTAATCTGCATCTGAATTTCTCTTTCACTCCAAAATATTACTAACTATAATTGATAGACCAGATCATGAAGTGTGCATGAAAACTCAAACCGCATTCAAAATGGCATTCTCTTGAATTTGGATTGAAGCCGTGTAAATAATAAAAAACTGTGAATATAGAGTTAGCCGAATTATAACCAAATGCATTATCATCCAATAAAAACACAATATTTAATCCAAACAAATATGTATGAAGTAATTCAAAGATTAGTGTTTTTTGGCATAAATGTAATTGGCCAACTATTTTGAATAAGTCAGAATCAAAGTCATCATCTTTTCATCATCTCGATATTTGCTGATTCAGAATATGGGGCAGATTATCACATTTAACATATCGTTCAAATAAATATACCATTACCTGTTTTACCTTTACAATATTTTTCGTTGTTTATCCATTGTGATTTTGTCACCTTTATAATAGGCCAAGGAACTTTGCTTTGTCGCCCGTTGTGTTTCTGGAACAGCCAAAAATCCAGAAAACACTGTTTTTTGTTCCTTAGCCTGCCACCACACCTACACGGGAAAAGTTTTATGTGACCTATTTGTTTTTATAGGTCCATGGTTGTTAGTGGCAGAAGATTTAGAAAAATAATTTTGTGGAGACCCAAAACTATTTATATATGTTACTTTTGGCACCCAAATTTGTTTAACTTTGAGAGATTTTATATTTGTGCCTTTTGGAACCCAAATTGGTATGGTTTTCACATGTTTGGGTCTATACCAACAATTATTGTGATCGTGTCCATATTTTCTACAAATTGTGAATGTGGAATTTTCTTGATTAATATCGCTTTCAACATTTTCAGATTGATTATATCCAAGTCCTTGTCTAGCTGTATTAACAGTTTGCTTCCCTAATAGCAGATTCAACGATTTCTCACTTTTTGAAAATTTATTTAAAGTTATTGACAATTGTTGGACTTGTATTTTGAGAGATTCATTTTCGTTCAATAATTGTGTGCACTTTTTGATAGTTCTCTCCAAGTATTTTCGTTCTCTTTCAAAATCAGAATTTCATTTTCAAGTGATTTTATATTAATTTCTGATTTTTTAATTTCTTCTTCGAATGTTGGACACTTATCAAACTTAGGGATCCTACTTCGATAGGTTTTAACTAATTGGTCAAGTTGTTTATTTAAATCTATCAAAGTATCTTTTTGTGATTCAAGTTTGGCATACTTCTCTCTAAGTCGTTCGAAACAACCATTCACTTCATGGAAATATATAAGTAATTCCGAATGAGAAAGTTTTGACACCTCACTTGGCTCGTCATCATCACTGTCAGTTATTTCACCATGAAGACACAAATCTGCTTTTTCATTCTCACTATTAGCACTTTGATTATCTTCATCACTTGTATTCCACGTGGCAGCAAAACTTCTCCTTTTTGATTTCTTTTCAAAGTCGCGTCGATTTTGAGGACAATTTGGCTTGATGTGTCCGGGTTGGTTGCACCTATGACAGATGATCTTTTGTTCTTCTGGATTGTCCAATATTTTATTTATTCTGCTTTTCAATTTTCGATTTAGAGCTGAATTTCCGTATTTGTAATTCCACCTTTTGACTTTCTTTATTATCAGCTCCAATTCTGCTGCTCCATCATCATTATCATCACTATCACTTTCTGTTGTTCCTTTAAGAGCTATTGGTTTCTTTCGAGTATCACCTCCTTCACGTTCTTCCTTGAATTTCATTTCTAGCTCATAAGCAATGAGATTTCCGATGAGTTCTTTGACTTTCATTTGTTTCAAATCTTTTGATTCTTGAATGGCAATCACTTTGGCTTCAAAACTTCGTGGAAGGTCTCTGAGGATTTTTCGGACTATCTCCAACTCTGTATAAGGTTTTCCAAGGGCTTTTGATTTGTATACGATATTGGAAAGTCGTCCATGCATCTCTTTGACATTTTCTTCTTTTGCCATTGTGAAATTCTCGTATTCGCTGCTTAGCATGGCAAGGTGAGATTCTTTGACTTGAGATGTTCCTTCGTGAGTCACTTCTAGTGTGTGCCATATTTCCTGTGTAGTTAGACAATGTGAGACACGATTAAATTCAAATTGATCCAATGAACAGATAATAGAATTCATAGCTCTAGCATTAGCATTTTGTAATTTATTTTCTAGTTTTGTCCATTGATCCATCGGTTTATCTATTTCCTGATTATCTACCATTATAGTTAGTGCTCTATAACCTGTCTCAACAATGTTCCAAGCGTCAATGGTTTTCAGAAAAATTTTCATTCTATTTTTCCAATAAGCATATTCACCATTGAACATTGGCGGTCTAACTATGGACTGACCCTCAGCAAAAGCATTATTAAAAGAAGCCATTATAAAAATTCAAATTTTTAAAATAAAAATTGGTTTTTGAAAAAACGAATTTTTTAAAACAGAAGTTGACTTCTATTCCTAGTTTTGATACCACTTGTAGGATCGATTTCACACTAGAGGGGGGTGAATAGGGTGATAGTATTAATTATAACAATTAATTGCGGAAGCTTATAAAATAATTTCAACACAGATCACAGAATAGTAGCAGCACAGATAAAAGCAGAATAATAAATGCAGAAATAGAACGACACAAAATTTACCCATCTTCGGCAAAAATATGCCTACGTGCTGCCCGCAAGGTTTCTACTAGAAATTAGATAGTCACACGCTTACACACGTAAACTCGCGACACCCGCTACTAACTAACCTAACTCTACGCTCAAAACCCTGCCACAACTCAGTCACTGAGTTGCGAATTCTCAAGCTACGCCACGTAACTTGTCCCTTAGTCACACGACTAGCATATACAACGGTTTGAAAAGAGATTTAAAATTAAAAATAAATTTAAAACAAATAATAAGATAAAACCCTTATTTTAAAACTAAAGCCCTTATTTAAAAAACCCTAAAAATTAATTTGCCGGCCCCCTTTATTATTTCGACCCGATCCTTTTTTATTCTTTGGGAAAAATGGCGGCCGTTCTCTCGTTCGTTCCTCTTTGTGAATTTAGGGCTTTTCTGAAATTGAAGCGCAGATCTGTCAAAATGATTTCAAAAGCTTCGATTCCTTTCTTCGTTCGATTATTTTGTTCGCAGCTACCTCAATTTGGTCGAGTTAATTCTCCACGATTTCGGTATGTACTTTACTCCTTTTGCTTTGCTGGTTTTGACTTGCTTGAACCCGATGCTTTTTGAATTGCCGATGATGATGATTGGGGTTTTTATCCTTTAACTCAATTGATTGTTATTGCCAATGATGTTGATTCCTATTTATAGGATTCGACCTTCTAAATTTACGTCGTATATTTACTTATTTGAATTTGTCAAATCCTTTGTACTGCCGCTTGATCATGCTTGGACGTTTGAGATGATTTTGACTTGTTCAAAAACATATATTTTTTGTTGCTTGAATCCCTCGGCATTGATTTCAACTCCTTGGTCATCACATTGTTGATCTTAACTTGGTTTGATTCCTTTATTGACAAGGCTCTGACTATGAATCGTGAATTCAACTTCTTTTACCTGATGACTTCGGCCTTGACACTGAATGTTTACTTCGGCCATTTTGAATTTTATGAATTACGTGAATTTTTGGTTATCTTCGTGATGTGCACGTAAATATGCATATTTTTACCACCATATTTATTCTATTTGAATTAAATAAATGATCATATCGGGTATTTTAACTTGTTTAAACCAAAAATTCAAATTTTTCCAAATTGTCACATATTCATCTTCATATATGGGCAAAACGGTAATTTGTGTGCATATATTTCTTTGAGAAAAATTAATTGAAAATTTGTATATATTTTTGTTGGAATTTGATCTCAAATAGAAGTGGTTTCATGAAGATATGCATGCACAAAATTAATACAAAGGAATGAAGATGGAAATAATTCAAGTGAAGAATATGGAGGACCCCACCTACCCACCTACCTTAATGTACAAATTAAAGGCTAATGCACATGCTTTTGGACTTAATAGCTTCATGTACATTTAAGTGGGGGATTATTAAAGCTAATGATAACTTGGCCACCACACTTTCTCCAAGGGCATTTTGGGTACTCCCCAAAAATATGTATTAGGGTTTCTAACTTGTATAAATACCCCTTATGTTTCATGTAGCCATCTTCCTCTTAGTTAGTGAGTTTTAGTTTAGAAAATAAATAAAAGCTCTCTTTCTTTCCATGGCTACTTAGCCATTTCTTCTCTTATGTAATTCTTTTTTCTATGCAATGTTAATTATTGTTTCTTTTTAATTACATGTTCATTTCCTTTTATGCAAGTAGTGTAGATTTACTTTTATGCAAGTTGAGTAGTTTTCCTTTCATTTAGCTTTCATTGTTGCTTTCTACATTTGTTGATTTGATAACAAATATAAGAGCTTAATCCCTTCAATTTAGGGGTAATGAAGCTCTCTAGTATGTAGATGCAACATTTTGATGTTTATACTCTCTTTTTGTGCTTTAATGGAAACACTTGAAGTGGTTTAATGATGTTGTTTAGCTTTGAATTTGATAGCCTATGTTGTTCAGAACAAATAGGTTATGCTTAAACAAACATAACACAAATTGCCTCTTCATCTAAATATGATTATGGCAAAGAAGTGAATGTTGAAATTGAAATTTGATAGCCTATATTTCTAAACAATAGTTAATGGGCTATGCTTAAAATATATTTTTATTTCAACTTTGTTATCATATTTCATGAGAGTTAAATGTGTATTAGTGGTTGTATTACAGTTTGATGGTTTATATTGAGCTAATTAATAGCACAAATATACCATCTTATGATAAGCACATCAACTAATTCACTAATGACAAGAAAAGAGAGACCATAACTTCATTTTGTTGATTTATATGATCTAGAGAGTGGATTTATCTCTAAATTGTTCTTTTAACTCTCATATTTTTATCATTTTATTTTGCTAGTTTTTGTTAGTTTCTTACATTTCTAGCTATTCACTCTCGACTTCGGTATAATTTGATTGAATATAATTTTAAAATCATCAATTCCCTGTGGATCGACCCGTATTCGCCGCGTGCTACATTCATACAGCGTGCGCTTGCGGTTATTTTTATTTCAAAATTCGTTCGACGGTTTTCTAAACCGATAGAATTTCCGTCGACGAACAAGTTTTTGGCGCCGTTGCCGGGGATTTGCTTTGATTTTGATTTTCTATTCTTCGAATTATTTTGTTTGATTTTTATTGTGTGTTTGTTTTGTGCGTTAATTTTCAATTAAAAAAAAACTTCTTGTGTGTTTGTTTTGTGAATTTTGCTTCCATTTTGCTTTGTTAGTTTGTAGCCTTTTCTATTTTTCATTTTTGCATTTCAATTCAAAAAAAAAAAAACAACACAATTTAAAAAAAAAAAAGGATTTTATTACACTCACATCTTTTTACATTTACATTTCATTTTCTCCTTTAATTTACATTTAAAACAAAAAAAAAGGATTTCTGTGCATGTAACAGTGCACTATGCATCTTAGTGCAGATCAACCCTCTCTGTTCACTGTTTCTGCCCATCACCAAACAGACTTCAACCTTTGCAATCACCATACATTGCTTCTTCCTTAAACCACTTTCAAGTTCTCCACCATCACAAAACAACCATCATCACCATTGCTTACTGACCCTTCCCACACAACCATCATCTACATCACCTGATCTTCGTCATCCCCACCTTAACACTCAAATCACAACCAACACTCCAACAACTCCATCAACACACATTCTCCATACTCATATATCACCAACCGCCACCATTACTGCTGCACTAACCAACCTTTGACTCAAACCATCTCCTACATTTCCCAAACTTCTACAGCAATTCCTTGCCTCTGCAACTCCTTGGCCATTCAAGCTACCTCAACAATCTTTTGCTTCACCACTCACCATTTTTCTTCCATCCTTCGTGCTATACATCACCCAAACTTGCACCTCCTTCACCCAATTCAAGCAAAACTTCCACAAATATTCTCCGATCGCCTACTGTCATTACCAAACCCCTATCCATCTCTGCTACATTCCATCATAGCCACTTCATTTCCCACTGTCAACATTACTCAACTCATAACAGCAGAACTGCCTCTAACACACCTCCCTGAACCACATTCACTTATCTTACAGCCACCACAGACCTTACAGTGCATTCACATACATAACTCCTCCACCCATACATCCATCACATTACTTCGGTTCAATCAACAACAATCCCCTTGCAACTCCATCACAACTCAACAACTCCATATCAACCCTTGCCACAACAACAAACAAGCACTTCCAGTCTCCTCCCCTATCCATTGCAAACTCCTCCGTCATTCAAACTGATACAACAGAGCAACTTCACCTAACCACCCTCCTCCGAAGACCACAAACAAACCAACAGCTACTACCAAACCCCTGTCAGCCTTCAGATCATAATAAAACAAACCACTCTAACCATTGCCATCAATACACTGTCTCGAACCACATCAATACCACTGCTCTTACCAAATCAACACATTCTTCTACAAACCATCCATCTCACAACAGCCTCACTGCCATTACATTCCACCACCACAAACCAAGCACAACCAAAAAAAAAAATTGCTGCACAGAAACATACCCATTACTGTACAGCCATCACCATAAACGCTGCCTTCCACCTTCAGAACGCCACAACCAAACATCGTGACTCCCTATCGCCTGCCTCATCCTCTGCAATCCAACCACACTTCTTCCATCATCCCAAATCCAGCAAGCCCACTCCTCAACAGCAACCTCGAATAGCAGCTCGCAAAATCCCAAATCGAACTCCACTCCGACAACGATCAACTTCCCATTACGCTTCAACCCCCAACCGCGACATCCCAATCAAGCAACTCGAACCACTCCATCGACCAGCAACCCACGCAATTACCATCGGCCAACCAAAACGCCACTTCAATAATCAAATTCGCAACCACCCTCGAACGGCAGCAATTTTGAATCAAGAAATTTGTACTTGAAAGTAGATTTGAAGTTAATTTGATAAAAAGGGGAGAGTTTCTGAGATTCAGTTAATTTGAATAAGAAGGGAGAAGTATTTCGTATAAATAAAACTGTTTTTAAGTGAAATGAAGTAGCGGTAGTCGTTATTGGGCCGGGTTAAAATTTTGAAGGCCTGGTTAAATTTTTGTTAGTCTAGTTTTCTTAGTTTTGCTTCAAAATTGTTCCACCCTCTTTAAAAAAAAATTGTTCAATTTTTTTTTTTTAAGTAAAACCTTATTTTTAAGTTTCCTTTCAAAAAAAAAACCAAAAAAAAAATTATTGTATATATCTTAGTTTTTAATTTTCAGGTTGCCAAAGCAGGAAATAAAGGAAGAATAGCTTGCTGAAAATTGCTTCCTTAGCTAGCCAAAATAAATTGCTCTGCTTGCTAAAAAATTCTGCTTTCATTTCTAGTTTTATTTGAATTGAATTGTTGGTTGCTTGCATTTGCATTTTAAAAAATAAAAAAATTCATTCGTAGTTGCATTGTTAATACACGTTTAGTTTCTGTTCTGCATTTCATCTTAGATTTTGATTAATAATAACGGTTAGACATCGATAACACTTAATTGTATATTGACAATTTGTCTTTTTTTGAACAATTTAATTTCTTGGTGTCTAGGCTACGGAAGAGTAATAACCATTTATAAATATTACGGTGATTCGTAAATATTATAGTGGTTGTTCCTCTGAAGGTACTTAAACCTTCGGCTGCATTGCTACGGTGATTCGTGCTGCACCGATAAATCCTATCTGTTACCTGGCTGAGAACTCTCTTGTTGATTTAAGATAATTTGTAATTATACAATTTTTGGTTAACTTAGAATAAATCATTTGTAATTAACCTTGCATTCATTTAGTTGCATTAGCTCATGCATATTTAAAAAAAAAACTAAAAAAATTCAAAATCCAAAACTAAAAAAATTGTAAATATTCCTTTTATTTTTCTTTGCAATTTTTAAATCCTTTTCCTTTGAAATTTCAAAAATCCAAAAAATTTAAAAAAAAATCAAAAAATATATATATAACTTTTTCGTAAAAAAAAATTTGAAAAAAAAACAAAAATCAATTTTCCATTTTGAAAAATAAATTCCACTTGTAGATATTTTTATTTATTAAAAAAAACAACAAAAAAATCTTGAAAATGTCCGAGTTTCCTCTCTCTTACCCACTTGAATTTAGTTGTGAAAATCAATATAATCCATATGAGTTCACTCCAAATTCGTATGGATATTTTAACAACGACTATTGTTTAAACGATTCGAATTTTGAACCAAATTTTTTTCAAAATGATGACCAACCTTCAAATCTTGAAAATAGAATTTCATCTTTACTTGAAATCGCTACACAGCAAAATCAAATGATAAATAAGTTGTGTCATTCATATTTGTGCAATAACTCGAATCAAAGTTTTCAAAATAATCAAAATTTGAATTCACTTCAAAAGTCAAATGATTTCGAGTATAACCCATGCCAATTCAATTTTGAACTCCAAAATGAATTTCAAAATCAAAATGAAAATGTGATCCACTTTTCAAATAATTTTGGCAATGGGAATAATCTCGACTACGATGCGATTGAAAATTTTTGTTCTCAACAAATCCAAATCGAAATTCTCAAGTTAATAACTATAAATTGGATTTTGTTGAACAAATGGATGAAATCTACAATGATCACATGGATTTGTTGTTCGAAGCATATACGAAACAACGTGAGAAACAAAACCAAATCCAAACGTGTGACGAGTCAAATCATAATCCATCTTTTACCAAAATTGACGATTTTCAAATAACAACCTTTCAAACTGAAAATGACGATCTTAGTGAAGTTGTTGAAAACATGGTAATTGACTTGGATTTCAATTCTTTTGAGGGTGTGCAACCAAATTTAAAATTCAATCTTCCGTTTCTCGATCTTGAAAATTTGAATACAACAACTTTGGATTTTGAACTTGAGATACGCAATGAAGTTGTTGATAATCCAACAAAGGAAAACGAATTTAATGAACATGGATTTTTTGGACTTTTGAATGACGAGTTGTTAAATTCCAACGGGGAAGATTTAAATCACCACTTTGATTTTGAAATCAATAATTTTGAAGAATTTTTCAACGATAAACATGAATTTCAATCAATTGTTTTATCAACCCCAAAAATCATTCAAAGAAAAACAACTCGTTCAATTTTTAATAAAACAAAATTTGTTTTTCCAAATCGACAATCAACTTCGAAATCTTTTACGATTTGGTTTTCCGTGCTTAAGTTGTGTCTCACACATTTGACGAGACAAATGAATCGGTCTTTAGAAGACCGTTTCATTTACTTTTTGACTGTATACTTTCTCATCTCTTGTAAATAATAATCTTTCATGTAAATATAGGATTTTTATTTTATTTTTCTCCTTCCACTTGGGTTGACTGTGGGGACACAGTCAAAATCAAGTGTGGGGGAGGGAGACTCATCTTCATTTTTTTTTCATGGTTTATTTTTACTTTAAAATCACAAAAACAAAAAAAATTATTAAAAAAAATTAAAAAAAATCCCAAAAACAAATTTTCTTTTGATTTATTTGTAAAAGAAACACTATAAGATAAATATATGGCTTTGGTTTATTAAATTGAATTTTTTGGAAATTTATTTTTCTAAACAAAAATAAAAATGAAATTTGATTACAAATAATAATGGTTTAACTAGTATATAGGAAGATTCATACGTGTTAATTATGAAGTATATCCTAATTGAAAATCTTTGTTTTAAAAAGTGGTTGATTTAAATTAAAGAATATAACATTTTTTTGTCTTCTTAGTTAAATGGTGCTAAGATGATTTTGAAAAACTCTCTCTCCCTTAAAAAAAATAAAAAAAATAAAAAAATAATAATAACATCCAAGTATTCACTCTCATTTAAAAGTCCTCACGGTTATGCATGGGTGAATTGCTTGGAATCTTTGATTATGTGCTTTAATACTCATTTAAAAGTCCTCACGGTTATGCATGTATGGAACACATGTAAAAAAAACAACAAACATAATAAAAACCACCTACGGTCGATAGGTGTATGCACGAAAGTGTGCGCACTCGCCATGCTCTGTACTCCCCTCACATAAGCCCGAAAGGCAGTGCATGGGTGGTATATCTGGCCTCAGTTTACCTGAGCTAGGTGTGTAATTTTTCTTGCAAATAATGAGAGAGCAAGAAATTGAAATCCTAGCACTATTTTTACTTATTTGATTTGATTTTTTATTGAAAAGAAGTGAAAATGCCACTTTGATAAACTTTGATAATCAACTAAGGATCCATTTTATAATTACACTTTGTTATCAACCAAAACAACAAGTTAAACTATTGTCTATTTGTTATGATAACTTGATTTTTGTTGGAAATTTGACAAGTAAATGACTTAAATTTTCAAGATAATGACCAAAACCAATATTTAACTTATCTGTGTCGATTTAAAAATAAATCCTTAATTTTGTAAATATTTCAAAAAACTTGCATTCATCTCTTTGTAAATAAATCTTGCATTTGTAAATATCTTCATCCTGCATTTGGATTTTGTGGGTAGTATCCGCTGAAAACCCTCACGAGATAACACTCGTCCTACTGGGGACACCCAGAGGTTTAACGGCTTGTTGCATATGCTCAATGCAATCGTGCTCCCTACGTAAACGGATTTATCTTGGTTTTTCCTTTATTCGAGGACGAATAAAAAGATAAGTGTGGGGGTATTTGATGTGCACGTAAATATGCATATTTTTACCACCATATTTATTCTATTTGAATTAAATAAATGATCATATCGGGTATTTTAACTTGTTTAAACCAAAAATTCAAATTTTTCCAAATTGTCACATATTCATCTTCATATATAGGCAAAACGGTCATTTGTGTGCATATATTTCTTTGAGAAAAATTAATTGAAAATTTGTATATATTTTTGTAGGAATTTGATTTCAAATAGAAGTGGTTTCAGGAAGATATGCATGCACAAAATTAATACAAAGGAATGAAGATGGAAATAATTCAATTTGAAGAACATGGAGGACCCCACCTACCCACCTACCTTAATGTACAAATTAAAGGCTAATGCACATGCTTTTGGACTTAATAGCTTCATGTACATTTAAGTGGGGGATTATTAAAGCTAATGATAACTTGGCCACCACACTTTCTCCAATGGCATTTTGGGGACTCCCCAAAAATACGTATTAGGGTTTCTAACTTGTATAAATACCCCTTATGTTTCATGTAGCCATCTTCCTCTTAGTTAGTGAGTTTTAGTTTAGAAAAAAATAAAAGCTCTCTTTCTTTCCATGGCTACTTAGCCATTTCTTCTCTTATGTAATTCTTTTTTCTATGCAATGTTAATTATTGTTTCATTTTAATTACATGTTCATTTCCTTTTATGCAAGTAGTGTAGATTTACTTTTATGCAAGTTGAGTAGTTTTCCTTTCATTTAGCTTTCATTGTTGCTTTCTACATTTGTTGATTTGATAACAAATATGAGAGCTTAATCCCTTCATTTTAGGGGTAATGAAGCTCTCTAGTATGTAGATGCAACATTTTGATGTTTATACTCTCTTTTTGTGCTTTAATGGAAACATTTGAAGTTGTTTAATGATGTTGTTTAGCTTTGAATTTGATAGCCTATGTTGTTCATAACAAATTGGTTATGCTTAAACAAACATAACACAAATTGCCTCTTCATCTAAATATGATTATGGAAAAGAAGTGAATGTTGAAATTGAAATTTGATGGCCTATATTTCTAAACAATAGTTAATGGGCTATGCTTAAAATATATTTTTATTTCAACTTTGTTGTCATATTTCATGAGAGTTAAATGTGTATTAGTGGTTGTGTTATAGTTTGATGGTTTATATTGAGCTAATTAATAGCACAAATATACCATACTTATGATAAGCACATCAACTAATTCACTAATGATAAGAAAAGAGAGATCATAACTTCATTTTGTTGATTTATATGATCTAGAGAGTGGATTTATCTCTAAATTGTTCTTTTAACTCTCATATTTTTATCATTTTCTTTTGCTAGTTTTTGTTAGTTTCTTACATTTCTATCTATTCACTCTCGACTTCGGTATAATTTGATTGAATAGAATTTTAAAATCATCAATTCCCTATGGGTCGACCCGTATTCGCCGCGTGCTACATTCATACACCGTGCGCTTGCGGTTATTTTTATTTTAAAATTCGTTCGACGGTTTTCTAAACCGATAGAATTTCCATCGACGAACACTTCGTTTCTGGCCATATCTGTGTTCATCCCTCTGCTATTTGCATTTACTTCATTCACGTATCTGCTGGCTTGACTTTGTTAATGATTGACACCGGCCAGTGATTTGAACTTGTAAATTTTTGACTTTGTTTAAAAAAACTGTTGCATGACTTCGCTGTGTAGTCTGCACATATTGATTCCATTCATGTGTGTGTTTTAGCTTTGCCTCTCTCAGGTTAGTGCATGTAGTCCATTATGTTTGATCTACAAGTTCTTTTGCATATGATACTCTAAATTGTCACTGTGCTACTTTTGTTGGTTGTTGTCGTGTTCGCTGTGTCACTTACAAAAATTAGTGCATTTGTTTGCACTGTGCATTGAGCATTGTCACTTGTGTTTATGGCCATTGATTCATTGTGAAGCTTGGTTACTGGTTATCTTGTGGCTTTGTTCATCATTCTGTGGACTTTGGCCATTTTGATTTTTGACTTCTTCGACTTGTACCTTGGTCTTGAACATTGCTGTGTCCATATTGTATTCGGTAACATGGCATTGCTGCTGTGGTATGTAGTTTTCAGTTTCATATATAATCTGATGTTGTCACTTATGTTTGCACTGCTTTACATCTTGTAGTTTGCTTTGGTTTTCAAATGTCCACATGACACTGGTCTTGATACTTGTACTACCTGGTCTGGTTCTCTTGTGGTCTGGTTGACACTTGATGTCATTTGCTTCACTGGTGTATACTGTGTCATTTGATATTTCATGTGTGCTAAATGTTGTTCAAGTTCTTTCACATGTGGTCTGGTGGGTTCCTTTCACCGGCTTGTTGAGTTACCCTGATCTTGTGCACCTTTGTTCATGGTTTGTTGTGTGTACACATTTGTTTGGTCTTGCTGTTTTTACTGGTGTCACTTCTCCATAAATTTGTCGTGCTGTAGTCCAGTGCCCACATGCCTTGTGTACATATCTTGTTCATGCTGTACATATTTTTGCCTTGTTTCATGTTATAGTTGGTACTTGCTCGCACTATCATTTTGCTGGAATGACTTCGACATGGTCTTTGAGTTGTATTTCATTTGCGGCCTTGACTTTTGTTGATGCATTGAGTTAAGTAGTGACTTGACCTTTGCATTTTGTTTATTTTTCTAATTTTTACCTGAGTTGAATCCGGCTTGGATTTGACCTTGTGCTGAATGACATTGTTTTATTGCACTTGAGTTGAATCCTGTATTTGGGTTTGACCTGAGCTCACTTGTCCCTGTAAATCGATCAAGTGTATATTTCGGTGTGCACGGCCTGGTGGCATATACAGTGATACACTGTGTATGTCACAAGTTGTTCGTGTATGATGAATTCAAATTTAAATAATGACGAACAACCCAAATAACTGAGGCAAATATTATTTTCAAAAATTCACATTTTATTTTATATCGCAAAAATATTTCTTTTTCAATTTTACTGCGTTAGTGAATATTTTTGCAGATTGCTCAGATGCTGGATTCTAACTGGAATGAAGTTGAAGATAAATACGAGTGTGAGTGATATGTAGTGAGGTCAACTGTAAATGTAAAATAGTGATGTAACTGAATTTGTATCAAAGTTGTACAGTGAATAGTGAGAGCTTGAATTTGTACTATTCAAAAATGTAATAAATATTTGTTTGAATAAAATTTCTGTTTGAATTCAAATTCTGTGTTATTTAATTTTATTTAGCAAATATTTATTTAATCTATGAAAAATAAAATAGTATATTAACAAATACATTTAACTGAATGTAGATATGTTTATTATCATCCAACAAGAATCATATAAGCGCATATTCAACAAGTATTTGGCCGAACGATGCCTTTGGCCGAGCGCTCTTGGATGCCGAGCATTCCTGGATGCCAAGCGTTCCCTAGACGCCGAAGGTTTCTAAACGACGGTCGTAAATAGATGCCGACCAAGGGTACGCTGAGTACTGAGTTGCCTGGTCAAATCTCCAGGAAACAAAGTGGATATTTAAATTTAAAATAAGATTTTGAACCATAACTATAGAAGTAAATACAGAATTAATGGATTTTCAAATAAATGTGGGTAAGTAAAGAAATTTATTTTTAATAGGGTTAGTTTTGAAATTCAATTTGAAAATTAATGAAGTGTTGAAACTGTGATTTAAAGGGAGTATGAAACTATGGAATTTATAAAATTGGTTTATGAAGTGAAATAAGATATCAGTGAATATTTGGAATTATAAATTCATGGTGGGGATTTATAAAGGAATGCGTAATTTATATAGAAATAAATAACGGTTTATTTTTAAAGGTGAGAAAGGATAGTGTATTTCCCTTAAAAGCCAAGTACGATTTCAAAGCAGATTTTTAAGTATAAGTTAAAAAGTTTTAAATTTGCTTTAAAAGAATGTCTTTGAGAAATTATTATTTAAGTTGTTTAAAATTTATAGGTAAATATTTATTATTTTAGTTATAGTAGTAATTATTTTAAAAGGTTAAATGGTATTCTGATTTAAAAAGATAATTATTAATATTTAAATTTTACAAAGTAGTTTTATTTTAAAGAAAGATAGGCTAAAGTTTTTATTTGAAAACTTATATAGAATTTCATAATTTTTAATTTTAATTTTATTTTAAAATTTGTTTTAGCTTTTGTTTTACTTGAGAATTTCTAGAAAATTTCATAGTTAGTATTTTAAATAATGTTTTTAAATAGTTTTTATTTTAATTGTTTTAAAGTTAAATTTTTGGACAAAGTAATTTAAATTATGTTACAGTCTAAAGTATTTAGACTTGGTGATTTTCAGTGGGAATGAACAATATTTGAAAGTTAATTCCACGAGAAAAAAGTGATTTGAAAACTGTTTTCAAAGGGATGAAGTGTAGAAAAAATATCTTGCGAAGATATTTGAAATAAACAATTTGGAAAATTATTTAAATCTGATGGATGTCTGTGGATGTTGTTTGATAGTTAAATATCCGACTATCAATACTTGCCACTGCACTAATCGTTTCGAAGAGACCGGGATCGGGATTAATTTTCCAAAAACCACTTCGATTTGGTTTGAACGTTTTCGTGATGAAGGCAAGAGCTTGGGGTCGAAGATGGAGTAGTGAAGTGCAAGGGCTAATCGCTACTAATCTTGAGGGTTATTCCATAATGGATGTAGTAGGAATAGTACCTTCAGTTCTATTCGGACCCAAAACAGATTTGTATGGACGAATGCTTTCAGAACATCGTCAAGAGGATGATGAGCATTCTAAGTGAATGTGCGCTAAAATGGTAACGCAAAGCCCCGAGCCTCATCAACTGAGAATGGATAAAACAAGAAAGGTGAACACGAGGCTATGTGGCTTGCAACCAATTAGGGTTAGGTCATCCCTGTCTAGAGGTCCCTTTATTTCAGCTGTGTGGGCAGTTGCTGATCCCAACCGTAGGGTGATCGGTACGGTGATCTAGACCACATACTGTGACGGACGGTACTCCAGTAGCCCTGCTATTGTATAGAATCCAATCTCCAATAAGCGCATGTACGGTTTTGGTTGTGCCCAACTATTGCTGGAACATGAGATGCAAGCATTTCAGTTAGATTCTATTTTACTTTCTATGGACACTATTATAATATCAGACGAATTTGATAAAAAAATTTGGTTATCATAAGGTTAAAACCCGGCATGTTTATCTATGACGTGGTCTTACGACATACCTTTGATTTCAAAGGATTTTGAAAACTTTAATAATCCAATTGGGTGTGCTTTCTCATGCTGGTTTTCCAGGCTGACTTGGGTGTTATTTCACTATACTGCTTGGGGTCAGACTGAGTATTATAGAATACAGGAAAGGATGCTGTGGAGCTCAGGAGACGAGCTAGAAGGGGAGACTTATCACACGTTTTTGATGTATTATCCGCTGTGTATAGTATGCTGTGAATTCAGTTCTGTACAGACAAGTTAACATAACTGTCCAGCGTTTGTTTTGTTGATATTGTACTATGATGATGTAATGTATAAAAAGACAAAATTCTTTGTTTTAAAGATTAGTCATTTATCTATTATATATTGTTTCAACTGCGTTTGTGAGATTCCGATATTTTTTTCTATTTCTTCTTCTACCTCCTTCTTCTTTAAGCCTAATGGTTCATTTTTACGGCATTCAATTGTTCGTCATTTGATATAGTGGATGTATTGATGTCGATTTTCGGGCGTCGAAAAATTGGGTCGTTACACTGATCTCTTCGAAACAACGATCGATATTTTCAGTAAATACAACCCCGATCCTTTTGGAAATAAATAGACGAAAATAAGATCGAAGATCATCTCCAAACTGTTAGTGGACGGATTTCCTTATCATCGTCCTAGTAGAATGAAATGAGTTTATACGTATAGTATAGCAACTTTTGACGGTAACTATACCACATGATCCCCGTGTTTCTCCTACAATTTCCAAAGTTATGTTTTTGGTCTAGATTTGATAGTCGGTTATTTAACTATCAAATAAATAATCAATCAACCAAAGTGCTCATTTTCCACTGAAAATACCAAGTCTTATATAATTTAAACTTTAATAAATTAAATCTCTTTATCGGAAGGTATATACTTATATTATCGGAGTAAGTACGTTCACTAAGCATTCTTTTCAAAAATATTTGAAAACTTTCTAAAATAAATATGGAAAGTACCACATGGTATCAATCATGGATTCACAGCTTAATGATTACGTCTCTTTCCTAGAGAAATCCAAATTTAACTGCAGGCAATCTTTGCCTCCGATTTCGCCGTGAGAGTATACCATTACTTTCCGTAAACTTATTTAATAATTAAATTTACTTTTAAAACAATTTTAAATAATTACGTAACTTTGAAATGATAATTAATTTTGATTTATTTATAAGATTCAAATCGCTTTACCAGACTTGTTTATAAAACCTATAACTCTTTTCGCCAATTTAAAAATATTTAAATAACTAACTTTATGAAAATATTCTTATGCTAGAACATTTTAAATTACCTAATTTAATAAATTAAAATCTACTTTTAAAAACACAGTCAACTTCCCGATAACAATATATTTTTCAATTCCAATATAGCCAGTCTAATATTTATAAATCTTTCTCGATTTATCACTAATTGATTTACGTCCTAAATTTTGTAAATCCCTTTTTTCACATTTCTAGAAGTAAATCTACATTTATTTATAAACCGATTTACCTATCTCATATAAATTCTTACCATGAATTTATATCTTTAATTCATCAAATGATAAATCTTTTCTCATTATTTACAAACATTGTTTATAAATTGCATAGTCCCATTCCCAGTTTCCAGCGGTTTCACATCACTTGAATCCATTATAAATCGATTTCTACATTAAATTCCGTTCATAGATAAATTTATTAAATAACCCAAAACTATATTCCAAAACCAACCAAATCTCGATTCTACTCCCATTTCGTAATTTAGAAATCTAATTTAAGATTCTGTATGACCAATTTTATCCCTGCTTCCAAATTCACTTTTATTTTCTCAATCTATTAAAATCTCGATTTTTTAAAACCTTTTATATTTAAGAAAGTATCACTTAAGAATTATTATTTAAAATCCTTTATGTAATTTTTCTTTGAATTTCTATTTGCAATGACATGAGATAGTTAAGTACAAATTTAAAGTCCAAACATTCGTTTTATCCAATCAGTTTCCTTTAACCGGTTCAATAACTCTATATAGAAAATTTCGCTTCCAAAATCCCTTTTAAAATTCTTTTCAAATTCAAAAAATATATTATTGGTATTTGAAAATACCAAAATCTAGGCCAAAAATACCTTAGCATCCAATAAATTCAAATCACACTATAATCTACCACGGATTATTTAAACATATCATATATCTCTATATGTGAAATTAATTCAACATTTTTGAGGAATCCAGTATCCGTCCAACCTGTTTTCTTGCATCAACAGATGTTGATACAACATAAAAGTACCAATCCCATTTCGAGATGGGATATCGTGATAATATAGGGTCATCCGCTATTATGTGGGGCGCATAGGCACTCATTCGCTCCAATCAGCGGGGATATTAATCCAACTACTTATATATACTACTATATATATATTATAACATCCAACTGATAATAACAATTATCAAATCATCCAATCAACCGATAATTTAAATTTTCAACATTTTAAATTAAACTAGCGATCTAAAAATGAGTAAGATTTACTAATATTGATTTTTATTGTCGCTTTCGCGTTCCGGTTTCGATTTAATCTGAGCACATTTGAATTTATCTAAAAATTCAACAAGCTCCAAATTATCCCAAACCATTTCCTATGCATAAATGATGACAATACGATCCCAACGCAACTTGAATCATCTGAATCGGACCTAGTGTGAGAGAGATAAACATTTTATAAATTCGTTGATAACTTAATTTAATTAAACACAAATATAACATTTCTTTTTAAACCCATACCTAAATTCAACCTGGCCCACTTAAGTTATGCCCTTCTTCCCCAAACACGCTATCCTTTCCTTCTTTTTTTCCGCCTGAAGCTTCCAAATCCTCATGCAGGCTCGTGTCAGTGACACGCTAAACCCCTCAACTACCCTTCGAACCAAATCCACCAATACATCACCTATCTCCTCCTCATTCATCTGGCACCACCGCCTTTTTCCTTATCACCTTTGAATAAAACATGACACTACAGCAATGTCGCACACCTCCATTCTGATCATAAACTCCAATTTCTCAACCACAAGATGTCGTTTGCCTTGCCGAGCCCAAATCAAAGTTCCAATCCATCCATCTCCTCCCCTATTGCAAGCTATGCCAAACCCAAGCAAAAAACTAGTTTTACATTACTGTTGAGCCTCCTACCTGATGTCACACCATTCAAATTGTATGTCAATTCATAATTTACGCAAAACATGAATTTACAACTTGGTTTTGGATTTTTCTATTGAGCGGAATTCAAGTATTTTATTTTTGAAGGTTGCCATTTTTTCTTCTTTATAATGTGCTCGGCTGTTATGAAGGAGGGAAACAAGATTTTTAAAAGAGAAGGAGACAAGATGTTTGTGTGTAGGGGGAAGGCTACAGTGGCTTGAAGTGAGATAAAGGAGCTGATGTGAAAATATAATCAAGTCAAACATATATATAAATTATTTAAATTTTCAAACCATCTCATTTACCTGGGTTACAATCCAGAACCCCAATCGAGGCATACTTCTAGGTGTTCATAATGTTATACCCTACTTCGAATGCAATGGAAAAGGTTTCGAGTCCTAATTCAGTCATATGGAGAAGATAGCTTTTTGGACCCAATTATTATATTGAATTTTCAATGTAAATTTCAGCGTGTTTCTATCCCATACGACCAAGCGATAATTCCAAATTTTACAAAATTTGAAATTCGACAATAATGCACTATTATGGATCCAATGGAACTTGTTCCGTCGAATTCCGAGTCTATGCCCCAAAAAGCTATGTTTACTCTTTTATTTTAAACGAGCTATTTTTTTAGGATCGAACAAAACATTCTTAAAATCCAATTAAAAAATTTACTTACCTTCATTCTTATTAGTAAAAATTTTATAAGCCTTTAACTTATTTTTATCAAACTTAAAATTCAAGACTCGATTATTTAAGTAATTTCCAATATCCAATAAATCATTATATTTGAAATTCATGTTAAAAATTAATTTTTTAAATATTTAAAATCAATTAAATATTCCAATTTCAAACGAACAAAATTCCGGTTCGTTACAGATCCGTGCTGAGTTTTGTATAACAACTCGACATTGATCTAGCACTGCACGCATCCTTAACCACTTCTTCTTTGTACCACTTGATTCCTATATAAGATGATGAACTTACCTTGATTTTCTAGTGTGATTCCTTATCAATCTTTAAGCTTTTGTTGAATTCCGACTTCCCAGGTTATGATTCTAGATTTCTAGCATACCATTCGACGATTCGATAGTTCTGACTCATCCAGATTGGGCCTAACTCAAAGGAAGGACAGCATCGACGTGCTTAGCCTTTTGGTCAGCCATAGCTTTTCGTTTCGAACAATTCCGACTTAAAGCTCCTTAACTAAGAATTATCATGAATTTGGGATTGACATCCTATACTAGATATCACTTATGAAGTTCAAGTCCACATACTCCTATATAAGGAGATCGTTATTTCTAAAAACAATTCTCTATTATTTTGTAAATACCCGATAACACACCAAATTATCATTTAGTGATTTTAATTCGGATTTGATACTTGCTTGATGTGTCAAATACATAAGCAACATGTGGTATTGTAGACAACATGACATGTGTGATAATTCCTATTGCAGATGCATAAGGAATCCATCTTACATGCTCCATATTAAACATTTGACAACGATGTCTATGTATATCATCTGGTACAGTCCCAAATTCTTTTATTTTGATTATAGAAGTCTTCCTTTCATATCCAATATCAATAATTAAACAACCAAACTATAATAATTTTAACACGGATACATCGTTAACATTTATAAATCTTTAATTTGCTTGTAGTTTTTTAAAAATATTTTGGTACCTTTATATTTCTTACTTACACATACATGCTTCCTCTACATTTTAACTAACATTCAAATTTTGTTTTGTCGAGATATTTGCTCGAATCTAAAGCTTGTTGAATAGTTCTTTGTATTAGTTCTTGAATTCCTTCTGAAACCTACCAGCCGAGTATCGCTCTCACTAACTTCGTGACACTTTGTTATTATGTGAATTAGATTATTCTAAATCAGTATATAGAATTTCCATTTCAGCATATACGTAACAAAACTCAAAATCACATTGAAGGATAATGTTGCAAGTGAAATCTAAATTAACTTAAGCATGTTGAATAATGAATCTGTTATGTTTATTTCAACCATTGGAATTTATAATGTTATTCTTATCAATGCACATTGCTATATTCTGACTACATTAGTACATTTCTCAAAAACACTCTTGCGACTAATAGATCATATCCTTTTAAGCACCACTGTCATATTCTGATTATGTACTTGGAATCCATTCTATATTTTTGCATCATGCCTTATAGCAGAGGCAATACTGTTAATGATTTATTTGACAATTGTGGAAATTCTTTTCTTAACATCAATGTAAAACTCATCGTTTTCTTTAATGTACGAGAGTTCTTATTAGACATTCTAGTGAGTTATATCTATTTTGGCTTGGTTAATGTTATTTCATTGATTGTAATAAATACTACAATTGGATCATATCCAAATCCATTTTACTAGCAATAACCTGCATAAAAATTCCTTCGTCATGTAGTTGGCCTATTCTTGAAACAGCAGTTGTTTCTCGGTATAACAAAATAGGCGTTTAAAAATGTTTTATTGATTGCCTTTGTGTATATGTTTAAAAGATTCAATTTTAAGTTTATAAAATTTATTACATAACATAAGTTGCTCAATATTGCTCAATTTATATTGGCCTGCCCCAAACTACTTTCAGATGATCTACATAAGATCCCTCGTGAATAAATACTATGTGCATCCTTTTGACTTACACAAACTACCAACTCTTGGACCTAGGATATATAGGGTTTCTTGTAAACTTTTATCCTGTATGATTTTTTAAATTATTTTTTGGATGAGATTAATATTAACCTATGTACTTGCTCTTAAGTACACTTTCTTACAGAAAGATATTAATGCAACTTCACTCATCACCAATCGGGTTTTGTCCAACAAAGTCTGATTATTCCTTGTTGATATTTCATTATGTATAATATGGTGAAGTTACTATTGAGATTGAATCTTATTTGTTTTTAGGTACTTATGGAACCATTTCCAATACACTCACCTATTCAAAGGGCCTGGAAATGAGAAAATTATTATTACCCACCTTAGACTACCATGCCCTCTCAAATTAATTCTATGATAGAAACCGTATAACTAAGGACAAATCTTTCACTCATTTATTTGTGAAAACTAATGAATACATCGTCCTAAAGACACATGCGATGGGAAGAAGTGGCAGTGGCCAGTAGTGTTGATTTAGCTAGAAATGGCAGAATTGATGCCAAATATTCCGAGAAATTAAGAGGAAAAAAATCCAAATCGAATATTTATTTTCTTCACATATTATGATTTTCTACTTCGTATGAGATTCAATAAAAATACCATGACTACACTAGTTGTGTGTCAAATGCACATATTTCATGGTTTTCATGTTAAAATAAAACTATATATATTTTTAATCAATACTTAACACAACGACTGTTTCATAAATAACAATTAGATTATTTATACAAATAATATTCGTGACTTAACGCATCCATTGACAAGTGTTATATAGCATGCTCCTACTGTTTCCTCCACTATACAACCACGTACAAAATGCAAAGCTCCATTCAACCACTTGATATAGGCTATTAATTTCAATTATTATAACCAGTTTACCATCAAGAGTTTTAGATAAAATATCCTAAGCTTAAATAAATAAATCTCAGAGGAAAAAATTTCTGTATGAAATTATATTATGGAATAGAAATTACGTTTTTCATTCTATGTTAATATCTACTATTATTTTATGCAATTCATATCTCCGATATCTCTTCATGACATAAAGGTGACCATTCACTCTTTTTAGCCCAACCGTGCCTAAGTTATATCCACTCTCGTACCTTCGCTTTCCTTTCAAAAATGGTCAAACCAAATAAAGGAAACTTTTAATACACAACTTGTGATGACCACCCTACATCTTTGGTTCCCCAAATACCATAAAAGATGTGACGCAATGGTATCCGGTCGATGTAGAGCAGTAGTCAAAGTAAAATAATCAATGCAAAACCAACATGTCATATATCTTACAAAACATATGATAACATATAATAATCAACATAGATATAAAAAAGCAATAAAATAATATAACAAAATGAACTGAGATAAATCAAAGTACATCGGCCCACAACAATTATATGAAACAAAGTGGAAATAGAGTATACACATTGGATTAAATAAACTCTAAATAGAAAACTATCTCTAGTACATAAGTACTGATAATAGCTCCACGATATTTCGCAACGGAATAACAATAATTGATTTGAAAAATAGAATAGGAAAATCCCAAACCACCTACTCGTCCTCCATACAGCTCCATATGATATCCCAGATCTTTTATTTCTAATCATTCATTTAAGAGTACCCAAGATAATAAGAAGCAAACCATAAAACCTTGAGCTAGACAATAGTATAGTATGAAAATCTATAATCTCTAAATATTATGAAAATAGATATAGTATATATGAGCGTATGGAATGGAAAATCATACCTGACTTATGCTTGTATCCAACAGCTTAGCACATAACAACGGTATATGCTAAACTACTATCATATGGATGTACAACTGCTCAAAGTACAATATGGTGTGCCTAGGTATACTATTTAATAATACCTACATCATGTGGTATCCATATCGAACATAGAAAATGTCAAACAATCTCGCATCTCTCAACTCAAATGTTGATGGATGTAAGATAACTCATATGATCCCTTTATTAATCGGCAACTATTATCATCACGTCCCCATCGATGCTTGCACCCAATCCAGTCTATAATGCTCGGAAACTAGACCACCATATATAAGTCCAAGGTTAAACAAATATCCTTATATCGATCTATAGTGAGCGTCACTACCAACCCCTTCCTCTGGATCATTCATATTGACCTTTGAGTAATCGACGATCCCTTTGGCATATGTCCCAATAGTATAAACCCTCGTATGTTGTACTCTATAAGTTCACTACATATATAACTTGTCTCGCTCCATATATTATACTTCACAAGTTCACTCCATATCAAACTTACCTTCTTTTATCCCCAAATACTACACTTTCTACTTGAAGCATTCGATCTAATACAATTACGTCATTATATCATTGAAGCCATATCACTTCCTAGGATGCTACTTAATCTCCCAAGTTGTCTTGAGTCATTCTAGAGTTGCTCGACACTTGCCTAAACTCACCTTATGGAACCCCAAAGTAGGCCTTGGTTAGTCCCAAAGTAGTGCTCAAGAGAGCAAGAATTTCACAGCCCATGACCCCATGCTAACCAAAGAACTAGTACTAAGGTCACCGCCGAACAAGAATTCTTGTTAGGCACGCCTCCACTGATCTAACATTTTTACCGAACCAACCCAAGCCAGACTGAAGCTCTTCCCATGTTTTTCCTTATATTGGTCGAATTCCTTATCGAATGAATTAACTACCGAATCAATTTACCACCGCACCTTCCATGCACTAAACTAACTTCATCTAATAGGATCCATGTCCTCGCTTTCACCTCTATAGCCCAAAGCCTACCCGCAAGCATGCTCCTACCATCCAAACCATCTGTAGCTATTTCTAGAACTTCAAATCCATACTAATTCAATTCTTGCGCTTACCACTTCAATCCACGAGCTACACCAATGCATCGACATGACCCCAAACACTTTAGATTCAGTCCTTCGAAGTTCAATTCTATGTTTACAAATCCCTCATCCTTCGTGTATCAAATTAGGAATTACATTATTACTCCTTCTACATTGAGACTCCCGGCCGTAGTGCCGGTTATCACCCAAGTTCGTGTCGATGAGCATTTACAACCATTTAAACATTTAAGTAACATTCGGGTATATATAAACATATAACAACATTTAACCTTTATTCAAGCATGTAAATATACATCTAATTATAGTAATTTATCTCGAAACTTGTTCATAGTCTAACCTAACATTCACGTGAAGAATCATGCATCAAAACAATATTTTAGAATTATTTTGAATAATTTAAAATTCGATTTTTTCCTAGTTTTTATTTCAAAATAGCGACAAAATACATATTTAACTTTAAAATTGAATCCAAAATATGTCAAAACCTAAATATATATGTAGTTGGCCTAGGGAAGATAAATCAATGACTAATCACCCAAAAATTCAGTAGAAAACACACTAATCACGTAGATCCAAAATTGGATAGAAAATGATCAATAAAAAATCATATATTTAAGTTTGCAAACCTTTTTAAGACACTTTTAAAATATATATACGTAGTTATAAAAAAGTGAGAGAATAAAATCACCCACCTAGGGTGTTGATTCGACAAAATTCACAAATTAACTGTAGATTCACCAAAATACGACTAGATCTGAATTTGACCAGCAACTACATGCTTTCCTAAGCGCCAAATTTGAAAAATAAAAAAACCATTACAAACATCTTGTCAATTTCCCTCTTAATTAGTTATGTAGGCTAAGTTGGTTAAAAGAATAATGGAATTTAGGTAGAATCATGTCAGTGGAGGCTAAGAAGGGTTAGGAGATGTATATATTGCTGCTATGCAGGTTGCTCCTAACCCTAATCATGAATGAGTTAATGGGCTACACTACTCACCCCTTAATTACTCGCTGATTTGCCCAAAAGTCGCTTGAACTTCCAACCACCATATGTCCCAAATCGTAAGTCCAAAACTCTATTTGGCCGCACTGCGAAATGAGAAAACATCATACATTTCATTTGAAAGTAGCTTGAGATATTTAGACTCCTATAAAAGTTATAGGCCTTATAAGATTTTTCGAGTCAAAATCAATGTATATTTATCCTTAGGGTCAAAAATATCAATTCTCAACATTATATAAAGCTATATTCAGTTTGGACCTAATTTGATTTAAAATATTATTCTTACGATCTGTCGATATGTAAAAATGTGGACTGTTGTAGACTTTCTCGTTTTAGGAATTGTGCACTTGAAATTCCAACCAAACAAATGTAAGCATAACAATTTATATATCAAGTATGCTTAACAATCGAACAAGAATGGAAATCACAAAATACACACATCAAACAAACAATAAACCCTATGCAAACCTTAACATGCAAGGTACTATCATAACAAAACAAGCTACCAAATGTGAAAGCTAATGATAAACATGGAGTTAGACCAAGTAAAGTGCTTTGGACAATCGATCCTCATATTCTACTCGGCCCTATGTACTATCGCCTTTGCTTTCACTGACTGAATCTTTACCAATTGCACCATCTTGCTCTTCAATTGCTTCATACACCAATTGACTATATGAACCGGCCTCGAGGACTTAATAGTTTAGGTTTTACTACAACATTATGAAGTTGATTAAGTGTCACAATCACACCTAAGTTGTGTAAAGACTTCCTAAGATGACACATTATGCACACCATCCATCTTTTGAGGTAAGTCGACATTATATGCTAGGTTTCTAATCATCTCTAGTATAGAAAAAAGGACCCGCAAATATTGGTGTCAACTTCCCCTTATTACCTAATCAAAGTGTATTCTTTGATAGAGAATTCTAACAAACACCATATTGCTAATAAAGAAATCCAACTCTCGGTGTCCTATATCAACATGATTCTTCTGTCTGTCTTGTGCAGTTTTCATTCGTTGCCAAATGTTCTCAATCTTCCCCAGAATCTTCTTAATGACATTTACATGCTCTCCTAAAATTCGCTCATTAATGTTCGGTCTTGATTGCTTACAATGATCTTCGGTACACGATGGAATTGTACGACCCATTTCACATAAAATTCACCCAGCTTTAATTCCATTCTATTGGACTTTATAGGTATGAATTGGACATTCTCTGTTAATTCTATTGACTACGACCCAAATGCTATCACACCTTCCTTTTATCCTCGACAATCCATCAATGAAATTCATTGATATTGGCTCCTACTTGGAATGGATGATACTGATGCAATCATTAACCTATCTTTCAATGCAACAAATGCATGCTCACGCCATGTGTCCCAAGAAAAATTCTTATTCTTCTTCGTCAAATTGGTTGATGGTGCTGCTACCTTAGCCAGATCCACTATGATGCACTACTTTGAAACAACATGACATAAAAATTGCACTATCCTCCTTCAGAGTGAAACTTATGAAAGTCTATATGAGTGGATCGTATGATATATATGTGCAAGTATAAGTAATCAACACTGAGACTAGATAGACAATAGTAGTAAAGTAAATTAAACTAATCACACCAGGATTTTATACTGGTTCGGACCTCCAGTCCTACGTCTAGTCCCGAAGCTCCTCTTCGGAATTTCCTTTCACTAACTACCCTCACTTGACCCGGAGGAACAGGTTTACAATAGCAGAGTTTCTTTGTCAAAGATGTGTTCTTATAACACTGATGTTGACTGTTGAATACAAGTGCTTCCAATATATTTATCTAGAAAGTGTTGAATACGTAATCCAGAATATATGGAAGTGTAAGTAGTTGATTGCTTTGAGAACAGATGTAAGTCAGAGTATAGAAATCAATAGCATAAGTAAGTATTATATTCTTTTCTTTGCATTGCTGATGCTATTTATACTGATGAAGGGTTATCTTGTATACTTGTATCCGTTGTAATCTCCCTAAAGTTGCTTCTGATGATGATGAGGAGTTGCGGTAAGAAGAAGTAGACATGTCCCTTCGAGTGTGACAGTTGGAGTTTGAAAATGCTATGTCGAATTCAAAATCAGACGTCTGAGAGCATGTTTCAGACGTCTGCCCTTCATATTTTTTTTTGTGTATGGTTGTTTTTCAGACGTCAGAGTTTAATACCAGACGTCTGATTCCTTCTGAAATATAGAACCAGATAATATCATCAGACGTCTGGTATTTTTATCAGACGTCTGTTTTATACTGATTTGCAATACAGAGGTATAATCCAGACGTTTGGTAAGTGCACCCAGACGTCTGAAAGTGTGTATTCTTGCTTTCTTTGTGTCTGTGCATTTCCATTTCAACTTCTATTGATTTGTTTGCCTTTTGATTCTTGTTTCTATCTCTTTGGTGATGCTACTTCATCAACTACCTGTAAATATAGATATATACATACATACGATTTCCATTGTATAGTTGTTATCATCGAAACCGTAGAATAGATTTCCTAACAATCTCCCCCTTTTTGATGATGACAACTTATTCAATGTACTTATATATAGATTTGAAATCTCACCCTGAATATATGCTTATTCATATTGTTTTATGAGAATATTAATATTTCTCCCCCTTTGACATTATCAAAAAGAATTTAGAACAATTAAGTCAATATGTCAGAAAAATATTCATTAATAAGAAAAAGTTTACATGCATTGTTCTATTATAGAAGTACACAAAAGCTACAAAAGTAAACTTAAATTTATTTTGGAGAGGATTGATTTGGGTCATCTTGTTTTGGTGAATCTAGTTTTGAATCACCTTCCTTTGGCGAAGCTTGATTTGTATCATCCTCGTTTTGATCTCCTTTTGTAGAAGTACTAGTTTTTGAAGGAGATATCATAGCTTCCTCTGGAGGTTCATCCTCAAATAATTTAGAGTGCTTTGTAGGAGGGGAAGGAACGGGAGTTGGCCAATCCTCAGAGGGTGGAGTTGGACCACGGACCCGTTGTAATACTTCTTTCAGCACCGACAAAGCAGTTGATAGGGAATCTTCAATTGTGGCTAGGCGAGTAGCAAATGATACTTCAAGGTTGTCAATTCGCTTAGCCAAGTGTCTTTGATTTTGGGACAGTATGTGTTGATTTCGAAGAAAGAGATCTCGAATACTTTCATTTGGTTCTGTTTCTAGTCGAGTCTCCATAATATCCTCTTGTCCCGGGTAATCAAAAGGTTGAGGAGGAGGAGGAATTGCTTCTTTTTGTTCTTCTCCTTGAGAAGGAATCATGGGTGGTTGAGGAGGAGGCTCAATACGTCGAGATTGTCGATTGTGCGTCCAATCCTCAAATGTCATGAATTCCGGAGGAATTTCGGGCAAGTGCATCAAGGAGAAAATTTTTGTTGAAGAATATTTGGGTGAAATTTCTTCGAATGTTGATAAATACGATTGAATGTTATTAGCCCGAAGAAGCCGCATAATATAAGTCGGGTAAATAATGGAAGGTCGAGATCGATTCCAAAATTGCTTAAGCTCATCAAAAATAAATTTTTCCCTATTCACTCTTGGCCGACTAAATATAGCATACAATGCTTTATTCTCCATTTCTGTGATTTGCTCGTGACTACCTAATCGTGGAATAATGGTGTTTATTATCATCCTTGTTAGTAGTCGATCCTTCGGGCGTAAATACTTGGAAGCAAATTTTGGCATATTATCTTCCCAAATTTGATGTGTAACACTATCCCTAGGCTTAAATCTCATATCGGGAATGTTATACAAATCTTCCCCAGTGTCAGAGCAACCAACGGTTCGACCTATTAAGCCAGGGGTTAATCGAATTGTTCTTCCATAGACACTGGACCAAAGCCAATTTTCTTCATTCTCAGTATTCCAAACTGCGGTGCTATCTAAATTTGAGTAGAATAGGATGATGGCTAATTGGTCAATTTGAATATCGTTTGTTTGAAAAGAAATCAAGGTTTCTAAACCGGCTGTTTCACATAATTCATCTAGGTCATACATAGGAAATTTTAATAAATTGTAGAAGGGACCTGTGTGAAGTTTCTTTTTTTGAATCTCTTCGTACCTTTTTAGAGAATGAGGAGCTCTATTCATCCAACGTTCGATTTGATCATCCGAACAAACTTGCGGATGTGAAGATGTCGTTGGTTGATCTTGCTTTCTCTTTTTAGTAGGATTTTTAGTACGAGGCGGCATTGTTGTTAAAAAATGCTGTATGATTTGGAGGAAAAAATTCTATTTGAGAAGATCGTGGGAAGAAGAAAAAAGCTGTTTTTGAAGTAGAAAAAAAATGTCGTTATCTGATCGGTTTTATATGGTAGAGTGGGAATCAGACGTCTGAAAAAGGAATAAGACGTCTGGTTTGCCCTAATTTTTGTCCAGTAGGTAAAAACAGACGTATGAGATCTTAATTAAGACGTCTGGTTGTTAGTTTACGTATAATACTTTGATGCAGAGAAAAATTTCAGACGTCTGGAATTTAAAGCAGACGTCTGTTTCGGTTTAAGATTGAAACAGAGAACTTATACAGACGTCTAGTTATCATTCTACACGTATGAAATGGCCATAATTTTATTTTTGAGAGGGCAGAGGCATATTTCAAATGTCTGGTACCTGTTGGAAGACGTCTGAAGTTTGTAGATTGTCAAAGAAATGATAGAAATTTTATTTATTGAACGTAAATAATAAATTTCCTTATAAAAACATGTATACTTATAGATACATACACCAATTAATAATTTATTTAGATGGAGACGGAGTTTTAGGATTTCTTGATTCATCATCATTTCATGGTCGAAGTGGAGACTTTATATTTCCACGTTCGTGTGTTCGTGGAGAGCCAGAATATCGTCTAGGTGAAGGGTCTGAAGGAGTACGATACGAAGAAGATGGATCCAATGAACTACAAGGTTTGGAAGTGGTTCATGAACATCTTTCTTGCGTGACGAACAAAACTTCATTGCAAATTGCTCGAGAAAGTTTAACCTCCGTGCCGTAACTTTTTGTTTGAAATAAAGTTCCCGTTGAAGATTCTTCTGTTGTTTTTGGTAATGATGGATTTCATTGATTTCCTCCTTTGTGTTAGGAGACGTAAACAAAGATTTTTTGGCTTTCTTATTATCTGGTGTAAAACCTGTGCGATACGAAGACCACCTATGAGTTGGTTCTTGCTTTGGGGTAGGCGCTGGGAGTTGTTGTGGTGTGTCAACCGCGCTATCCGTCGAGGGTGTTGATACGGAGATGGATATATAGTAATTTGGTGAAGACATTGTTATATATATTAAAAAAAAAATTAATTGGTTGAATAAAGTTTTTCTATTTGGCTATATTTATAATTTGGAAAGTATGTAAATATAGACAAATTAAAAAAAAATTAAAGGTGCAGAATTAAATAACCTAACTCATGGTCATTATTTTTCTGAAAACCTTAGAAGTGCAGAAATCAATAATATATCTTGTGGTCAGTATTTTGGTAACTAAATGTAGCTTTAAATTTTTATATATAATGTATTAAGGAAAAAGATAATTTAGTGAGCAAATTCCTAAACTTCGTCGAAGCTTAGAAAAAGTTTGTTCATTTAATGGTTTAATAAAAATGTCAGCTACTTGATTTTCGGTACTAACGTATTCTAATGAAATGGTTCCTTTTTCAACATTGTCTCTTAGAAAATGATGTCGTATATCTATACATTTGGTTCTTGAGTGATTAATTGGGTTTTTGGACAAATTAATTGCACTTGTGTTATCACAATAAATTGGAGACTTGATGATAGTTTTACCAAAATCTGTGTAACGTCCCGCCTTTTCGCACGATTTAAACTGACACACGTGCCAATTCAAAACATACGGAAGGGCGGATTGTTATGGGGTAAATAACAAAAAAACAGAGAAGAAATAAACAAAATAGAATCTCACAGCGGAAGGATAAAATATAATAAAAAAATATACAGTTATAAAACTGTTTTCAAAACATTTGATTTTTCTTTATACAATTAAATATCAGAGTTCACATACCAATAATATCAATGCAGCGGAATACAGTGTAGTGGAATAAAATAGTAGATAGTAATACTACAAATCTTCATCTTCGTCCTCCAGAGCTAAAACTTCAAATCCTGAAACGCTCGGACTGACCCGAGCGAATTGAAAAGACAAAACACTCGAGTCAGAACTAAAAGATCTTTTGTAAGTTAAATTAACTGAGATAAATATGAGTGTAGTAACTCAAGAGATGCTCGGGATTTACATCTCCTAATGATCCGTTAAACTATTTACTATGTAGTATATTGCGCTATTATAATAGTGTCTAATTGTAAAATAAACTTACTTTTAAATAGCGTTAAGGGTTACCCATATAGCCCTTAACACAGAATATATTCCCATAGTCTATACAGTACCGTAATCTCCCCCGTACTGGGCGTCGTCAGAGGGCACTCCATAGGTATGGTACAAAACAAAACTCGTAGTAAAGGCTCGGTATGGTAGGTGACACGGCACAACTAGGCAATGCCAGGGTAGATATACCAATTGCTATCTGGGATGGTGGAAACGCGTAGCCGTAGTTACCGCCCACCTCGAACAAACTCCCCCAAAATCAAAAATAGAAGTGGCCGCTGAATCAATCCAAAGTCAAAGTATAATGTCGAAGAGGAGCGTCCGATCAGAGGTATGACTTCATTGGCCCGAGAGTCACTCCTGTTTTAGCCACCTTATGCCAACTCACGGGAGTCGGGTCCACGTATTTACCTTACAGGAAACATCGCCACCACCTACTTCATTCTGGAATCTCCACCGCGTACACGGTTAGTCAAAGTGGGTTTCGGTATCGACAGAGAGTATGTCCATATCCGATCCCGGTCTCTTTGCCAACCCATCGTTATTATAACACCGCGGTCATTTAAAAATAGTTTATACTTTAAACCAGAATAAAAATTTCCATTTCAAAACTATAAATACGATATCAATTTAAACCCAAAACAAAATGATATCATTTTATCTCAAATAAAATTCTTTTCCAAAATCATGCTGGTTTAAAATTTAAAATATCTGGAAACCAAATATTTGAAATATACTTTCAAAGCATAATATTTCGAAATTCAAAATTTTAAAACCATAACTTCTAAAACTTGAATGGTTTGGATATTCAACGAATGTAAAATAAATGGTTTAACTTTAAAGATACTTTGTAAAGAAAAATAATTTCCATGGCTTTTCAAATATATTTCTTTATTTAAAGTTTAAACCATAATTTAAATATCCCTTCAAGTTCCAAAAACCCCTTCAATTTCTATATATATATCCATTTGGAGTATTAATATTTCAAAACTAAAGTTGGATTTTCTTCTTTCAACAATTAATATTCTATTATTTAGTCTTGAATATTCATATAAATTCCATAAATAAAACTCCAATTTCTAGCAATTAAATATTTTCTCAAATTTACTTTATACTAGAATTTTCATTTTTAATTCATCTTGAAAATCCAGTTATAAATATCATACCTTAAAATTTCCAAACTTAAACATATAAGATAATTTTCCAAATTCCATTTTCTCAATTTTTCATTTTTATTCAACAGGTTTATACATAACTAGATTTTCAAATTTTTAACTTCATATGTATATATATCGAAGAATAATATTTTATAAAATATCAAAATCAAATTTTTATAAACCGTATCCCATCCAAACCATAGAAATCACTTTAAAAAAAATTATATATAGACCACGGTGCCTGTATATATTTTTCTATCCTATGGTCAAGTGATACGGATATTTATCATTTCAATCCGCAATTTAAAAATAAAATTTTGCGGTTGTATATCATTTCAAACCACAATCCCGAATGAAACAAAAAATGCATGATAACTTGCAGTTTAATGATATAAAATAAAACATCCATTCATCAACATCATCCATCATCCAAATCACAATCATCATCCAATAATAATTCAATATCAATATATATCTGATAATATATATCAAGTAATAACTGGCGGTTATATTCAAAAATAAATTTAATCAACTATTAAACTAACAGTTTATATTTGGTAATAAATTTTATAACTGTTTACTAGCAGTTCCTATGCAAATAAATAAATTCTAACTGTCAATTAATATGCAATAAATAAAATAAATTAACAGTTAAATTAAATAACGCGATTTAGCAAATATGATGAACAAAATATGCCAAACAGTTATAAATAAATTTCTACTCATATCTAAAATAAATTTAACAAACATAAAAACTTTTAGAAGTTGTGAGTGGGTTAAAACACTCACCTTTGGAATTTAAATTGGATTTAAATCCAATTTAAACCCAAAAATTTTGACGGTCTCCAAATTTATCCAAACCAGCGTCAACGGATCCAAAATTTTATTACGATCCTAACAAAAAAAAATCGTGTGTGAAAAGGAGTTCGTATGCGAGAGTTATTCGTATTTGAATACGCGGAAATAGAAATTAAAATTAAAAATTAAACAAACAACTCACCCTCCCAAAATGCAAAACCACGTCATCACTTCTCATGTTCCTCACGCGCACAGTAAACCTCATACGCGAAGTTTCCCCTTCCCAGCCGAACGTTGACCAAACTCGTTCCATCACCCCTGGCCGCCATTGGACAAGCTACCTCCACCAATATGACCGCCTTCCCAACCTCCATCAGGTGCGCCCCCTCCGGCTGCCTAACCTTCCGTGCGCCGCCACTTGGATGCTAGGTTTTCAAACCCTAGTTCGTCGATTATGGCCGCGTCAGGCCACAACACCCCTTCGAACGACCACCAAACGACTCCGCGCGACGAAAACTCCAAAACCCATATCTCAATTTCTCCGATTGAGGCCGAAATCAAAAAACCCCAATTTGAACATAGAGTTTCGTGATTTTGAACTTTGACCAAGTTTTCTGGCTGAACCGAGCATCAATTGCAGAAACAGACCCATACGTAGATTCGTATCGATGAAATCTACAACATATTTTTTTTTGAATTTTTCTGAGATGTTTGAATTTTCATTTGATTTTTGAATAGAATTGGATCTGAAATTTGCATCCATTGAGGAAGAGAAAGAGTTGAAGAAAATGAACGTACAGCAAATGAGGATAGAAGATGGAGGCTAGGGTTTATCACAGTCTATTTATAGACAAACTGTAGTAGGCTAGGTGGGCACGAATTACGAACGTGCTAAACGGTAGTTGGCCCAAAAAGCCCGTTCTAACCCCGGAACAAAATTCGTTAAACCCATATATCCAAATAGGTATTTTAAAATATTCTGAACGCGATGGAAAAAGTTTCACGTCCAAATTCGATCGTATGAAAAAGTTATGCTGAAAACAAAATTTCGAAATTGATTTCAAATTGATTTTAATTAAATCGATTTCAAGGCGTTTCGCGTCCGTACGATCAAACGACAGGTCCGATCGATACGAAACTTGAAACCCTACAATAATTCACCGATACGGATCCGATGAAACTGGTTTCGTCGAAATCCGAGTTCGTGGCCAAAATGGCTATTTTTGGAATAATTAAATAAATTAAAATAAATTATAAAAATCCAATTTTATACTTAAATTCTAAAATTGACCAAGTTTTATTGCTTATATACTTCTTAATCAATTTCAATGATTTAACAAGTATAGATGTGAATTAAAAGTTGATAAGTCTATCCATTGCAGTGCTAATTTCTCCACTTCCTTATATTTAGGAATTATAAATTAAATTCTCAAAACCAATTTATTAGATTTCAACTTTTATATTCTCACCTTTTATCCAAAATAAGGATGCCACTAACATTGCTTCATGATTTCACATTATTATCCTCAAAGTCCATTTATATTTCAATAACGTAATATTTTACCGTTAAATTCCATTTTATTATGCAATAAATGCAATTGTTGTATTTTGATACTCTAATTAATTTATAAATCCTGCTTTCTATAATCTATATCAACCAATGGTCCTATTATAAAAGAATTAGCATTAACTTCATCTTATAGAATTAACTACTTCAATTACAAAACAAATCTACACTAACTGCACAATTTAAATCAATTAATTGTGATTAAGTCTACATTAAATGTTATAAATTATACATTTGAACCTCAATAAATTCGTTTATTGAATTAAAATCTTTCTATTCAGTAAATAGACATTTTATGGGTATAAATAACATTTGAATTATAATACATTTCATTAGTGCATGTTTCACTTCCTATAAATTCCCTTTTATTAACTAGAACACATTAACACACCACAAATAATAAATTTAGATTTTTTTCAATCGATTTCCATTCTTAACTTAATATACTAAATAAATGGTTAACTAAAAAAAATGTTACCCTTTTATATTCAATTTCACTCACAACATCAATAACTACAATGTTGCCATAGATTTAGATTCAATTAAGTAAATTAGATGAATGGTAAAACTTTGTAATTATCCCAAATGCCAAATATATTTATGCATTAATTACTACTTATTATTATGAATTCATTTATTAATTTACTAGTTGCCTTTGTCATCTTATTTCCTATTTACTACCAACTTCCTACTTAGTTATAGTTTATCAATATATACATACCTAGGCAAATCAAGATCTTGTCCTTTCTGTTACTTCAATTAAATCGGGTATGCATAAATAAATTGTTAATTAACTTATTCCTACAAAATTATTTACATATATTCAGTTCCAAATTTTATAGAATTAAATTCTAATTACTTACCACTTAATCCATCAATCATATATTCTATCCAAAATGCATTTAAATCTTTTTATTTTAAATAAATTTATTCAATGTTGACATCCACTAAATAAAATTTACTTTCATTTATATAGTTGCAATTCAATTCAGTTATTATTTCATTAATACTATTTCCGCTTTATATCTTCCAGTATTAATTTCACAAACCAATTTAATCAACAAATTATAATTTATAACCACAAACGCCAAATTTACGTTATTTCAATCTATTGCCATATAAACATTTAAAATTGTTAACCTTAAATTACAGTTACTATATCTAATTCCTACATTTACTCAAATAAAATCTTAAGACTTTTATTTCATTCTAAATTAGATTAGAAATCATATTAAATTAACTCATTTAATATCATCAAATTTAACGGGTCGTTACAATCTGTTTGTGTTTGTTGCATGTATATTACTTGAGCACATGCTAGTGCTGTGGAGATGTATTCGGCTTCGCAAGTTGATAAGGAAACGCAATTTTGTTTTTTGCTAAACCAAGAACTAATGATTGTCCGATAAAATGACAAGTTCCACTAGTACTTTTACGATCTGTTTTACATCCTCCGAAATCCGCATCACTATATGAGATAAGTTCAAATGAGGATCCTTTAGGGTAGAACAACCCATAATCTTTAGTACTAGAAAGATAACGTAAAATTCGCTTAACTGCTCTTAGATGCGACTCTTTTGGATTGGCTTGAAATCGAGCATAAAGACATACACTCATCATAATATCAGGTCGACTAGCCGTTAAATAGAGAAGAGAACCAATCATGCTACGATATTTCTTTTCATCAAAATCTTTTCCATTTTCATCTTTTTCTAAGTTAGCAGTGGTACTCATTGGAGTTGGTTTACTTGAGGTTTTATTCATTTCAAAACGATTTAATAAATTATTACAATATTTTTCTTGATGAATAAAAATTCCATTATCAAGATGTTTTATTTGTAAAGCTAATAAAAAATTTAATTCTCCCATGTGGGACATTTCAAATTCACTTTTCATAATATTTGAAAATTGGTTGCATAAATTTTCATTAGTTGAGCCAAAAATGATGTCATCGACATAGATTTGCACTACTAAAATATCATTATTTTCTCTTTTAATAAACAAAGTTGTATCAATTTTGCCTATTTGAAAACCTGATGTAATTAAATTATTTTTAAGACGTTCATACCAAGCTCGTGGGGCTTGTTTTAATCCATATAAAGCTTTGTGTAATTTAAATACGTGATCGGGATATTTTTCATGAACAAATAGTGGTGGTTGTTCTACATATACATTTTCTTTGATAAACCCATTTAAAAAAGCACTTTTGACATCCATTTGAAATAGTTTAAAATTATTATATGTTGCAAAAGCGAGTAATGTACGAATGGCCTCCAATCTTGCTACTGGAGCAAAGGTTTCATCGTAATCTATTCCTTCTTCTTGATTGTAGCCTTCAGCAACTAATCGTGCTTTATTTCTAATAATATCTCCGTTTTTATCGGATTTGTTCTTAAATATCCATTTTGTTCCTATTACCGATTGATCTTTAGGTCGTGGTACTAATTCCCATACGTTATTACGTTCGAATTGATTTAATTCTTCTTGCATAGCTATTATCCAAAAATCATCATTTGATGTTTCTATATAATTTTTTGGTTCAAAGTTTGACACAAATGCTATATGGCTTATATGATTGAGATGATTTCTAGTTACTCTTGTATTAAGGTCTCCAATAATATTATCTATTGGATGATTTTTAAGAATTCTAGAAGGTGATACCAGAGTGTTATTTTCAATATTTATGTCATTATTAACGGTATTTGTTGGATTTATTAGTGGAATATTTTCTTCTTCATTGTTATTTTTAAGATTACAAATATTTTCATCGAACGAAACGTGTAAATTTTCTTCAACGGTATTATTTCTTTTATTAAAAATTCTATATGCTTTACTCCGATCCGAATATCCAATAAAGATACCTTCATCGGCTTTTGGATCAAATTTACCTAAGTTATCTTTTGTATTTAAAATAAAACATTTTGACCCGAAAGTTTTAAAGTATGATACCTTAGGTTTTTTACTAAAAAATATTTCAAAACACGTTTGTTTATTCATAGGACGTATTGTCACACGATTTAATACATAACAAGATGTCGCAATAGCTTCAGCCCAAAAGTGTTTTGGTAAACCATTACTTTTTAGTAATGTTCTTGCGCATTCTTGTAATGTACGATTTTTTCTTTCTACGACACCATTTTGTTGCGGTGTGCGAGGAAAAGAAAAATTGTGAGTTATTCCTTTTTTATTATAAAAATATGTAAAAAGATCATTTTCGAATTCTCCTCCATGATCACTTCGGATATTTTTAATTTTAAGTTCATTTGTGTTTTAATTCTTTTAGCAAAAATTTTAAACATTCCAAAAGTATCACTTTTATGTTTTAAAAACAAAGTCCATGTATATCTTGAAAAATCATCAACTATTACAAAGACATATTTGTTGTGATTTATAGACCGAATTTGTGTAGGGCCAAATAAATCTAAGTGTAACAGTTCTAATGGTTGTTTTGTAGAAATATTATTTTTAGATTTAAACGAGCTTTTCTTTAGTTTTCCAATTTGACAATCATCACATAAATTTTCTACTTTGAAATTTATTCTAGGTAATCCCCTTACTAGTTCATATTTTGCTAACTTATTAATACTTTTAAAGTTGATATGACAAAATCGTTTATGCCATAACCATGGATCATCATGTTTGGCGGTTAAGCATAAGTTTGAATTTTTATTTATATTCATGTTTAATACATAAATATTTTTGTTTCTAAATCCTTCAAAAATGAGTTGTTTGTTATTATCAAAAATATTACATTTATCTTTTTTCAAAATTTATTTGAAAACCTTTATCGCATAATTGACTAATGCTTAGTAAGTTGTGTTTTAGATTTTTTACTAATAAAACATTTGTAATAATAGGATAATTTGATATACCAGAGTTGATGACTTCTCCAATGCCCACGACGTATCCTTTTGAATTGTCTCCAAATGTTACCGTTCCACCATCAATGTATGATATATTTGATAATATCTTTGAATTTCCGGTCATATTTTTAGAGCAGCCACTATCTAGTATCCATTTCTCTTTATTTTTTATTTTGGGTACCTGCAAAATAAAAGATGTTTCAATTGGTACCCATATATTATTAGGGTCCTATTGGTTAGGAGAAGGTAGCCATACCCAAGATGGTTTGGTACCTTTATAAACATAATTTTTATTATAGACCACATTCTCTACATAATTATTGATATACTTTTGTCTAATTAAATGATTATTTGTTTTAGGAATCCAAATTTTTATAGTTTTGGTATTAAACGTAGACTTAGGTAAACTTTTAGTTTTTTTATAACTAAGATTTTTTGCAACCTTTTCTTTTTGTTCAGAGGAATTTTTAAAACCTATTCCATTTTTGTTGCTTGATGGTTTTGATATTTTTATATGGTTTTCCAAATCTTGTTTTCCTTCATTAAATTTTGACACATTATTTGTAATCTTATCTAGCTTTTCTTTTAGTTCTACATTTTCAATTTTAAACAATTCAATATTATTTTTAAGGTTGGTATTTTCTTTCAAAAAATTATCGTTTGCCTTTTTTGTGCTTTCAAGTTCTATAGTGGTAGCCTCATTCATTATCAAATTACTTTTGAATTTTTCTTGAGATAATTCAAGTTCTTCTTCGAGAATGATTTTTTCATCTTTTAACATACCTACTTCAATTTCTAATCTATTTATTTTAACTATATATTCTTTAGTCAATTTTTTAACTTGTCCAAATTTATCATCCAATTCCATGCTTAGTTCAATTAATTCGTCATAGCTAAGTTCCGGACATACCTCATCGTTTTGTGCCATAAAACACACATTTGCTTGTTCTTCGTCGCTATCGCTATCACTTTTTGATGACGAAGAATCTGAATCATCCCATGTTACTTTGAAAGCTTTCTTCTTCTTGAATTTTTCAAATTTATTCTTCTTTTTATCATTGTTGAGTTTTGGGCAATCTTTCTTCATGTGTCTGTATTGATCACATTCATAGCATTTGATTTGAGATTGATTTATTGAGTTGGACTTTCCTTCTTTTTGAAATTTTGTCATCTTTCTAAATTTCTTGAATCTATTATAGTTTTTGGCAATGAATACTATCTCATCTTCATCTAAATCCGAGTCATTATTCTTTTTTGCCTGAAATGCTATGTTCTTCTTTTTCGAATTTAGTTCTTTTCGTGCCTGCAAATTTGCTTCATAGGACATCAAATTTCCTATCAACTCTTCAACTTTGAGGGTAGAAAGATCATTAGCCTCTTCTATAGCCAATACCTTTCTTTCCCAGTCAGGTGTTAAAGAGTTGAGTATTCGAGAAACTAAATCAAAATCAGTAAACTTAACTCCTAATGTCATAAGATCATGTTGGATTCTTTGAAGTCTAGAATACATGTCTACTATAGTTTCATTTTGTTTCATTTTGAAAGATGAGAATTGGTTTTGCAAAATTGAAATTTTAGTTTGTTTGACCTTTGTTGTACCTTCGTGTGTAATTTGTAAGGAACGCCAAATATCAAATGCAGTGGTGCATAGCATTACACGTGAAAATTCATTTTTGTCTAAAGAACAAAATAAAACATTCATAGCTTTAGCATTGTTTGATGCTAAGGTTTTTTGTGCATCGGTCCAAGTGTTCATAGTAGTAGTGGGTGCTTCATATTTATCTTGAGTGGCTGACCAAATTTCTAGACCGTTAGCTTCCATAAAAATTCTCATAAGTGTTGACCAATATGCATAGTTAGAGCCATTAAAAAGTGGGGTCGCGCTGTGGATTGTCCTTCTTGAAAAATACTTGCCATATTTAAAAAGATTCAAAAACGTGTTACTGTTCTTTGATCAAACCTTGCTCTGATACCAATTGAAAGTCTATATGAGTGGATCGTATGATATATATGTGCAAGTATAAGTAATCAACACTAAGACTAGATAGACAATAGTAGTAAAGTAAATTAAACTAATCACACCAGGATTTTATACTGGTTCAGACCTCCCGTCCTATGTCCAGTCCCGAAGCTCCTCTTCGAAATTTCCTTTCACAAACTAACCCTCACTTGAGCCGGAGGAACAGGTTTACAATAGCAGAGTTTCTTTGTCCAAGATGTGTTCTTATAACACTGATGTTGACTGTTGAATACAAGCGCTTCCAATATATTTATCTAGAAAGTGTTGAATGCGTAATCCAGAATATATGGAAGTGTAAGTAGTTGATTGCTTTGAGAACAGATGTAAGTCAGAGTATAGAAATCAATAGCATAAGTAAGTATTATATTCTTTTCTTTGCATTGCTGATGCTATTTATACTGATGAAGGGTTATCTTGTATAGTTGTATCCGTTGTAATCTCCCTAAAGTTGCTTCGGATGATGATGAAGAGTTGCGGTAAGAAGAAGCAGACATGTCCCTTCGAGTGTGACAGTTGGAGTTTGAAAATGCTCTGTCGAATTCAAAATCAGACGTCTGAGAGCATGTTTCAGACGTCTGCCCTTCATATATATTTTTGTGTATGGTTGTTTTTCAGACGTCTAAGTTTAATACCAGACGTCTGATTCCTTCTGAAATATAGAACCAGAGAATATCATCAGACGTTTGGTATTTTTATCAGACGTCTGTTTTATACTGATTTGCAATACAGAGGAATAATCCAGACGTCTGGTAAGTGCACCCAGACGTCTGAAAGTGTGTATTCTTGCTTTCTTTGTGTCTGTGCATTTCCATTTCAACTTCTATTGATTTGTTTGCTTTTTGATTCTTGTTTCTATCTCTTTGGTGATGCTACTTCATCAACTACCTGTAAATATAAATATATACATACATACGATTTCCATTGTATAGTTGTTATCATCGAAACCGTAGAATAGATTTCCTAACAACTTCAACCTTTTCTCCTTTTACTAGTGCCTCCCCACGACCTGTAGCACAATCCTAATATGCATCTTGTCTTCCTCTTCTAACAATGGATTGATAAGATTATCATTAACGAACATAAGTGCAAACTTATTTAGTTGATCTCTGAAAACAAGGATCATTATACTAACAAAATATGTCACTTCATTAGTTAGCCAGAACGGCATAACTGAATCCTCATAAAACTAGAACCTTCTCCCTCACTACTCTTAGTCAATGGAACTCCATAGCCATGTCCAATTGGGAAAACATTTTGCATCATGGAGCTGATTGAATAATTCACAAATACGTTAGAGCGGATACTTGTTCTTTTTTGCCAGCTTATTCGGCTTATGGTAATCCCAATAAAATTTCAAAGAATTGTCCGCCCTAGTAGTAATACTACAGGTGCTCCCTACTCAGATATACTCTTATGAATGAACCATCTCCTTAGTAGGTCATCCTCTTAAACTTCTAGATCAATCTGCTCTTTAGGTGTCATATGCCTCAATGGCATAACCATTGGCCTTGCATGTTTTGCTGAACCAACATGGAATTCTACCTCCCTATGTGATGGTAATTCGGTCATCTCCTCAAATATGTCCGAATACTCCCTAACTATGGGTACCAATGACAACCCATCGCGTGGGATCTCGAGCGAATATAGAAAGCTAACAATCGCCTCATCATCACAAGATAGCCCAATTCCATTGTACACTCACCATCTTTCCTAATTTAGCAACAACCTTTTGAAATCTACCATGACTCCATACTTCTACTGCCAGTCTATCCCTAATATGATACCACACCCTACAAAAGCAAAGTGTAATACAGTCATAAACAAACAAGCACCCATTATTCGACAGGATAACATCGCGATAGACAATAGACAAACTAGTTGAACCTCTTACATGGTTTGACACAATCTAAATGTTTATCTACTAGATCAGGTTCAGTTTTACTCTATTTAAATATAAAAGAATATGAAGCTCGATATAAAATAGAGTATGAACAAGTATATCATGGATAGAAAGCATAACTTGGATAGCAATGCCCTTTCCCTTCTCATTCAATGATAGAGCACTTGATGAAGTTAAAATAGCATTGAGAGCATATGTCCTCAAAACCTACTTCTCTTTCAGTGGCTCTGGGAAATCCTTCTTAATATGCTTAAGCTTGTTATAGTTGTAACACTTCTTGTTTGCAGACATGCAATTCTTGCTTGGATGACTTTCACCCCATAATTAAAGCAAGTAGGATACAAGCTCTCATTCCACTTTCTCTCCCCGCCTCCACCACCTTGCAGCCGAGACCCCCCTTTTGGAATAACAATAACTTTTGGCTTTGGTTACAAGCTCTCCTTCCTTGAAGCAATCTCGACTATCTTCTTAAAGCTTTCATCAACGTGGCCTTCTAGCCTCTCTTTTAAATAATCATTCAATTCAATTATAAACTTCTCGTTCTTCTTTAAAGGAGTGTCAATTAAGGAAATCCCATATTTCAACAACATGTCGAATTCAGCTATATATTTCGAAATGGAAAGGTCGCCTTATTTTAGATCAATAAATCACCTAAACAGTGCCAACTTCAGAGCTGCCAATATAAACTATTCTTTAGATATTACCTTAAACCGATTCCAAGTGAAGTGGTCTTTAGGAGTAATAACTCTAATGGAATTCCACCAATTCATTGCTCTTCCCTGAAGTTTCCAAAAAGTTGCTTCCTCTTATTACATCCTCTAATTCCAAATCCTCAAAGAGGCATTTGTAGACATCCAACCAATCACGCACTTCAATAGTTGATTTTGTTTCAAGGAATAATTTGCTTGCAAGACTAGCGAAGTGCTTAATTAGGTTGGCAAAATTAGCTCTTAGCAAAAGCACTAGAGCACCACCATATAGATGCAGCTGGAGCGCCAACTTGGATGTTCTACATCATGTTCATCACCATACTATTGAACATTGTTTGCATATTAGGGTTCGCACATGCCCCATTGCCTGCTCTAATCCTAAACCATGAAGAAGAGTTCCAAGCTATATTCCTCATTTGTCGACTCATTCTTTAAAAGTAGTAATAAGAATGACTAGTTTCACCAAAAGAAAAGCTACACAAATGATCTTTGTATGTGCAATGCGATTTCTATATACATATAGTACTACATAGTTTTGAAAACCAAAATATATAACAAGTATGTTCTCTCATATATTGCTTGATCTATTCTAAGGTGATAACTCCTCCTTCTATCTAATGGATCCACATACCAACTTTGGTCTATTGATCAACCTAGGCTCTAATACTAGGTTTGAGAAACACCCTGTATGTTTGATACACTAAATACTATAAATAATGCACTACAATGGTATCCGATCGATGTAGAGTGATAGTCAAAGTAAAATAAAATAATACAAAATAGAACATGCCATATATCTCATAATGCATATGATAAAGTATAATAATTATGTTGCCCGTCAAGTCAACATGTCATCTCCATGGCACCTCACCCATGAACCCGAGGAAAACAAAGAATTGCTCAAGTATGGGCTCGACGGTTTAGAAGAAAAAAGGTTGAGGAAAAGGTCCACACTAAGGCATATAAAAAAATAACCAAGAATAATAATACAAGGGTAAAGCTCCATTAGGTCAAGGATGGAGACATAGTACTTTGTAAACGCTAAAAATTGATCGAAGAAGTATTGGGTCGACCTAGGAAGGCCTTTATGTAATCAGCACTATACTTATCAATAGCACTTACCGCCTTGCACAATTTGATGGCACTCATGTATCTTTCACTTGGATTAGGAGCACCTTCGGGCAGATTATGTATTAAATTATGTATGATGTAATCATAAGGCTAAATGATTTAGCCAAAATTATAAGGCCAAACAATTTTTGTATAAATATCCAAAGTATGGAATGTAAATAGAGCATTCATAAACATTCTTGATTCAAGCATCAAAAAGGCTATTCGATTCGGATGTGCCAGAAAATGCTCTCTTCCTTGCTGAGAAACACCACAATTAGAGGTCTCAAGATGGGGCGAGTTGAAAAGACCCAAATTTGCAATCAAAGGATGCCAAAACTTCCCAGTGGGGATTAGTTAGCCAATCAATGCTCCCAACCTTGCTAGAGGCATTGACAAACCAATGGTATGACCTCCCTTGTCGTGATCCGAATTCATTCACCCATGATGTATCATGTTCCCCCAACTAAGCAGAGCACCGGTGCCATGGTGGACACCATTTTGTAAACACTAACTTGGAATGATAGTGCTACTCTGTTTGAGTGTATGAGGCATTTAGTGCTCCTATTCATGCCGAAGGCATCGACGTACCGATGACATGACCACCTACGCTATGGCCCAAATTCATTTTCCCTTGATGTTGCTTGTCCCTCAAGTAGTGTGGGACACTGCTTCCGTGGCAGTTAGGTTACCTATATTGTAACCCCATACCTTGCATTTGTAGTGCTACTTCGTGAGGATGCAAGAGCCACTTAGTGCCCCCTTCTGTGCTAGAAGCATTAATGAAACAGTGGCACGATGACCCATGTCATGATCCTGATTCGTTCACCTATGATGTTGCTCATCCCTCCAGCAGGATAGGGCGCTAGTGCTAAGGTGGCATGGTTACCCATGTTGTGACTTCAAACCTGGAATTTGTAGTGCTAGTTGACTAGAACACCTAAAGCGGCCCTATTAAACTAAGTTGAGACCATTGACAGCCCGTAAATCCAACAGACATGACTTAACTTAAGAATTAGGTGACTTCTTAAGATGGATCAACCCGCACCTTAATGAGCCCGAATTTCTACTAAATCAAAATTCAAGTCCATTAGGATATGGATTGTGGGTTTTGGTAACATGTAATAAGCATAAGCATATCAAAGAGCGATTGATATAAACTCATTGCGGAATTGAGAAGTATAATAGAATATACGTGTTGACTAAGGTTACTAACTCGGAATAACATTTCTTGGATATTTAATTGCCTATTCATCGTCGAGCATAAATAAGAAGATTTCACCATCTGCAGTTTCCATCTCGCTCTAGTATCCTATCCTTCTAAACCTAACATGTGGGTTGTTATGAGAGGGGGTTCGAACAATATTTAAGTGGTTAGAAAATTACATACTTTAATCATTTCATTAATTTATGCTGATTGGTTTCCATTTAAGTGTTTGTCTATTATTTACGACCAGTTCAATAGAATCCTATGTGGACGTATGATATGGCTAACCTAACCTTCTTCAGGGTATCATTATATATACTTGTTTATATTCATTTTCATCTAAACATTTCACTACCCAAAACCCCAGCCACTTAACACTTCTTAAATAGGGAGGAAGCATACCATTGGCCATTTACGAGCTCAGTTGAAGTAGGCCCTTTGCAATGTCAATAATAGTCAATTGGTTCTAGCTATAAAGTCTAATGACCCCCATATGTGGCTCTATAAAATAAGATATAATTTAATTATTGTACTACTAATGAATTCAAAGGCTCACAGAAGAGTTAACTAACCCACCTCCAATGAACTAATTTTCATCCAACCATCTACTTTGAGGTTTGTGCGCCTTCTGTGACGGCCCGAAAATTTTAACGATTTAAATTGGAATAATAAATTGATTTTGAACATTTAAAGTTAATGTTTAATTTGAATTTCAAATATCACCATTATTTGGAATTTAATTATTGGATTTAATTACTAGAGGCTGGGTAAAATGTTGAATCTGGAGTTTTAAGCCTATTTAAAATAATTTGGAGGCTTATAAAATTTATAATGATGATACTGAAGATGAAAGAATATTTGAAATTTAATTTAAAGATGATTTGTTCAGTTTTGAGATTTTATCGTTTAAATTGAATTTTTTAAAAATAGCTTTCCGAAGCACAGTCTCGGAATTAGACGAAACTAGTTCCATTGGATCCGTAATAGTTAGTTATTGTCGGATTTAAAATTTTGTAGCAATCAGAGTTGTCGTTTGACCCTGGCAGCTCAAAACGCTTAGAACATTTTTAATCGATTTAAACTTGAATTGATCGTTTACTTCCCTAACTCGCGTATATCATCGAACTAGCCTCCGAAGCATGTTCCATTGTATTCAGAACGCGGTAAAAACTTATAATCCCTTGTCGGCATGTCTGTTTCGGGTTTCGGAGTTTCGCGTTATGCTTAACGAGACGATTCGTAAGCCTTATAATATAATAAAAAATTAAAAATCAACATGTCCGAGATATTTTATTAACAAGCGTATTCAAGAAGCTCCCTCTTGCCTCCTTTTACTTCTTCTTAGCCGTGCTTTAACATTATCTCCAGATCCATCGTTCAACAACGAAAAAAAGGAAAAAAAATAATGGCCGATCAAACTCGTTCTTCCCTCTCCCTCGTTCTTCATTCCAAAACAAAGCCTATACCGTTTAAAAAAAATAAAAAACCTAAATCAATGGCCGAAGTCGCAAGGTTCGAGGCTCGCGAGGGCGACACGGGCGCACTGGGTTTAGCAAAGGCGGCTCGAAGGGGAGACGAGGTTAAGGCTTGTTGGAACATCGCGATGGTGCGATTGTGGTCGGCTCGATCTAATTTCGAGCGAGGATGCGATTTCGAGGAAGGAGGCGGCTACGTTGGGTATGGCGACTAAGCAAGGCTGCTTTGGACATCGTACTGGGTTCTAAAGCCCCGATCGTGAGGGTTGCGAGAGGGAGAGCCTGGTTCGTTTTTCCTGTGAGGTATAATTCCTATTTCTTCAATTATCATGGTACCATTGACGATATGCACAAATATATAAACTGCAATACAATAGAAAATTATTTTGAGCACTTTTAAAATTGACAGTACTTTAATCTAAAACCTAACTTAATCTAATGGTTTTAAGAATTTTTTTTTAGATAAGATTAAGAAATAAATTATTTAGTTAAATTGAAAAAGAAATTTAGTTTTAAATTAAATGATCGATTAAATCTATGTATCCAAGTGTCAATAAACCATATAAATGTTTATTCAAGGTTGGAAATCGTGGAATCAAATCGAGAATGAAGTGGATTACATATTTAAGAGGGGCAAAGGTGAGTAAATCTCACTTTGTTAGATTTCTATTTAAATTTTAAATGATTAAATTTAAATATTTGGTTGAATGATTGAATTGACTTGATATGCACCGTGAATTGATGATCTGGTGATTTTGGTTTTGGTTGGTTCTCGAGTTAATTGTTGTTTAACTCGAAGTATTGAGAATTTTAAGTTGTTTTAAACTTAAACATAAATAAGAAAATGTTTCCGTTTTAAAAGCTACTAAAGGGCTTAATGATTTGTATGTGATTAAGCTTTGTAATGGATAATTAATTAATTCAATTAACTAGTGGTTTGGGTTATTTAACTTAGTAATGAAAGGATTGAATAAACAATAAATTAAGTTGTAGGTTAATTAACTAAGTATAAGTAATTCAGAATAATCATTTGATGGTGTGATAAATAATTACTTAATGTGATGAATAAAATATAATTACTCCGTGTAATTAATCGAAAGTAAATTAAGAAAATTAATTAAGGAGAATTAATTTATTTATTGCAGTAAATCAAAAGTAGATAACTTCAGGTGGAGATAAATCAAGTATGATTAATACTGGGGTTTTATTAATATAATTAAATTTGATTAGGATAAATTAGAATATAATTGAAAATCCTTAATTTATTTAATTAACGAGATAATCAAACATTGATTGATTAAGATTGATTAATCCATAATAAGTGACTTATGAAGTTAATTAATATAAGTAATTTAGGATTAATGTTATTAAAATAGGTAATTAACTCATGAAGTAATTAAGATTTCATATTAATTTTGGTTAAGTACAATTAATATCGTAAAGTTAATTTAAGATAATTACTTGAATGTAATTGGAAATAATTAATCCAGGGTGATTAATTAAGATGAATAGTGAAGGTTGACTAATTAATTGATTTGGAATTAATTAATATTGAATGAAGGAAATCTAAATGAATGTGGTTAGAAATTCAATTAGAATCAATTGAATTAATTTGTATGTGATTAAGTATTGCTTATGGATGAATGAATGGTATTGGATGCTTTGAATGAGTTGATATCTCTGATATGAAATGTTGTGTTTTTCATTTGGATGTCTTGGAATAGGATGGCATGAGTCTCGAAGAGACCGGAATCGGGTATTGGGAAATACCCGAAACCACGTCGAATTTTTTTTTTAAAATTGTTTTGTGAAATCAATAAGCTGGAGTGAAACGACTTAAGTGAATTGGATAATTTTATCTAAGTTTGGTACTTAGAAATGGATATGTGAAATATGTGTTGTCTATAGCGAATTGTGAATTGGTTAAATTGATATATGTTACCCCGGGTTTATATAAGTTGATTGTTTTGGTATTCCATGTTAGTTGGGTTTACTCACGCTGGTCCAGCCTGACCCAGGTGTTACTTTGGTGTAATGCTCGGGTCAGACCGAGTATTGCAGATTTTCAGGTAGGTATGTTCTGGAGCTCAGGAGGCGAGCTGGATGGCTAACGTATAGAGTATTTCCGCTGTAGTATATTATTGTGTATCTGAGACATGATTTGTTTATGTCCAGTATCTGTATATATGTGTAACTCTGATGTATATTAAATGTAATTAACAAATATAGTATTCTTCTATAAACTGTTATTTATTATTATATTTTATCTGCTGCGACTGTGAGTTGTTGATGTTTCTGTTCTTCTTATTCTTCTACCTCTTTCTTCTTTTCATAACTATCTGGAATTTTCGGGTTCGTTACAGCTGGTATCAGAGCTGAAAGGTTAAGCGAGAACCTTGGCTCTAGTGGGAATTACTCACTGAATAGAGTCCGTAGAACTCTAGAATGAGTTGAGTATATATATGTATGAGAGCGTACTTGTTATTTGCTTATAAAGATTTTAAATGATTTTATATAAAAAAATATTTTGATATACAAAGCAATATTTCCTTCTAATAAATATTTAGGCGATTGGTTGTTAAATCATTGGAATTAAATTAAGAAGTAATAAATACAACCAAACTGAAGTCTAGAATTGGAATTAAATTAAGTAGAAACAAAAATACAATCAAATTAAAATTTAATGGATTGAAATTAAAATTCTAAATCTGGTTCTAGAATTTGGAAATTTTGTTTCAAAATAATAAATAATAATAATAAATAAGTATTATTTGGATAACTGGGAATTTGTTTGCAAACAATGGGTTGTTTGAAATTTGATTTGAGGTGGTTTAAAATTTTAAAACATGGCTGGGAGGGCCAAGAAATAAATATATATATGTATGAATATACATGATATCAAAGATAATTTGAAATAAATTCTAAGAGGTTGAGTTTTGATCATTCCCTGAATTGAGATTTAAAAACCCAAAGTAGTATAAGTTTGAGCTTATAAGAGGGAAAGAATTTTGAAGTTTGAAGCAGAAATTCAAATTGAGTAAGGTTGATTTGATTAAGTAAATTGGAATTTAACTTTGGAAAGTTAAATAAGTGTAGAAAAAGCAACCAGAATTGAAAATTTCAAGATGAAATTGGAATTTAAGTTGGAAAGTTAAACGGTTGATTTGATTTGGGAATTTGTGTAATCTCAAAACGGGTTTGAGATTTTAAATTTTTTTATATATATTGAAAATGGATGGACATTTTAAATAAATGGGATGATATTATCCTATTGTTAGTAGAAATCTTTAAATTGAAAATAGTATTGTGTAAATAAATAAAATAAATTTGAATACTTGAGTTTTTAAATTAAAATTGTATTGAACCATGAAATACGTAAGTAAAGATAATTTAAAATGGAATTTTGAGAATTGAACTCAGAAATTAAATTGGATTATATTGAAATGATTTGAATTTGGAATGGGTTCAATTGATAATAATTCAGATTGATTGGAATAAAGTGAAATTATAATTAAAGTGAACAGGATTAAAATCAAATGGAATTTGATTTAGATTGGGAAGGAAATCAGGATTGATTCAACTTGAATTGGAAATAAATCAAGTCCGATGAAAGTTGGAGTTATTTAAATTGGAATTGGGTCAATTTAAATGGAAATTTAAATTGAATTGCTGGCAAAGTGAAAAGTTGGCTCTTGACTATTTTTAATATAAATTGTTTTGATATAAACTTATTTTTCCTAAGCTATTAAATATATACAACCTTTCTTTCTTAAAGCCATATTATTTTATATTTGTTTTACGATTATTTTTGGAGCTAATTAACCATTTTTTTCGACTGTTTCCTAAACAAATTACTATTATTCAACTATTTCACAAACTAATTTCTATTTTACAACTATTTGGCAATTATTTAAAAATTTATGAAACTATTTAAACTATTTTCAACTATTCTATAATTAGTTGATTATTTTAAAGCTATTTTGCAAACTAATAATTATTTTTCAACTATTTATCTATTTTTAAAATTTTCAAGCTATTTCCTAAATATAAACTGGTCGGAGTTCAAACTGTTATTGGTAAAATACCCAACTGAGATGAGAATTGAAGTGATAATCCAAATGGGGACTAAGGTAAATGTGGATAAGTGAATGAAAATTTAAGTGAACGTGAATAGAAGGCAATTGATTTGGCTAATATCAATGAAGTTAAATACGTAGGATGTACGTATATTATTCTATTCGCATAGTGATTTGAACCAGATTCGAGCACAGAATTTCAAGATAGTTATATCGATCCGAGTTAGGGTTTTTCACTCGATTTTCGGCGGCGAACCTGGATATGGATTGTTGATTGGTTCTGGACATTCTCTATCATAGTTATAGCTATGCAAGGAGAATGACGGTTTCTAATCAAGAAACCAGATCTGTGTCCGCATTAGGAAGTCGGGTGGACGATACTAGTTCGGAAGTGAAATTGTGTGATCGAGTGAATGATCATATTGGTATAGCGTACGAATGTTATGTGTACATCGTACGAATTTGAATGGAATTGATATTTGAAAGAGTAATCAAATTTGAATATTTGATTTTGAATAAACAAAGTTACATATCTTTGTTATATAAGAAAAATCCTTCCTTGTTAAATCTATTGCCGGAAGAAAAGGATTTATGAAGGTGTTTGAAGTATAAAAGGAATTTTATACAAGTTTAAAGTGATCCAAAGTTTAAAAAAATTATATATATTTGTATATATATAAAGGATCTTATGAGGATTTTGGAAAGGGTTTTGGGAACCTTTGGATTTGGAAAGGGCTTTTGATTTTTAGGTAAAATCAATATTTAAATTTAGTATGCCTGGTTTGAGATTTATCGATTTTGGGATAATCGATTTTGTGTAAAGGAGCCTTGTATGAGATCATACTAGGTGTATGATTTGAAAGATACTATATGTATAGTATAAAATGTTTTGATGATAGCTTTGGGGAAAAAGGCGCTCCCTTGAAATGAACTTCTTAGGAGTGCCACCGGGTGGTGCTGCCTTGAGCCCCAAAAGGGGGGGTTCTAAAGTTGATCCTATGAGGAGTCTGGACAAAACTAGTTCCTGAGGATTATTGGGTAGCGAAAGTCGATGGCGCAGATGCCTACAGGGGCATTTGGGTTATGCTATGACGACAATGTAACTCGATGTAGCTGCGATCTACTGTGGGGACCATAGCGGAAATCGTGTGGAGGATGAGCGTCAACGATCTACACTTGATTTTGCCGGGAAGGCAACGCAACATCGGTAGACTGCGATCTATGGTGAAGTGGAGTGTAGAAGTTTCATTTTTGGCAGCGAAATTCGATGGCGCTGATGCCTACAGTTATATGGGTTTTTGCTGTCATAGCTACGTAACCCCAGTTGTAGCTGCGATCTGTCATGGGTTCCATGGTGTAATTGTGGGGCGCGGAGGCCTACAGCTATCTGTGGATTTTTCGGGACGGCAACGTAACCATCGGGTTAACTGCGACCATGGATGGGGGTGATGATTTCAAGAGCATCCTCACCAAAGATATTTCCTCTATTTTAAAAAAAACAAAAAAAAACTGATTGCTATATTTACAATAAAATTATTTTTCAAAAGTATTTTCACTGGATGTTGAAAACGAGTTTACCAAGTACTTATAGATTTTCAGTTCTACGCCTGATCAACGTATGACTGAATTTCTATGAAAACAAGAATGGACTGGTTGAGACATCGAGTTACAAAAGGTATTTTTATAAAGAGTTATTTTAATAGTATTATGTGACTTTAAAAGCTATTTTGAAATTTTAAATAAAAGAGTTGGAATTTTGGGAAATAAAAAGGGAATCCAAACTGAAATTATAAAATAAATTTAAAACTCGGGAAAATTTGATGAAGTGATTCTTTATAATTAAAAATCGAATATTAAATTAAAAGTGGAAGTAAGCTAACCAGCTAAATAAATTATTTAATAGAGTATGTTAATAAATTTAACTCGGTTAAATAAATTGGTTGTAAGTTGATAATGGGTTTGGAAATGAATTCGAATTTTAAATAGAATTTGGCTTAGATTTGATAATGAATTAAATAAGAGGAGATATTGTAAAAAAATAAAATAGAGTTGGATTGGGAAATGTGATGGTATGAATTACAAATAAAATTCAAGTGTATTTAATGAAATTTGCAAGTTAATTGGATATAAGGGAAGTGATGTCATATGAATAATATTTAATGGAAGTGCTGTTGAATGAAATGGTTTGGGTTTCAAACAAAACCCAGGTAGGTAGAAATAAATTGAGAATGGCCTTGTATTAATAAAATAAACTCGATAATGAATTAAGTAAGTAAATTTAAAATTTAAAATGGGTTAATGGAATTAAATAATAAATGGATGAAGTTTAAAATTTATGGAAGCTTGGCTTCGAGTAAGGGTAAAAGCCCATTTAAATAAAAGCTTGGATTGAATTAATTTGTGAATGGCTAGTAGTATACTAAAACGAATATGTCGAGTTAAATAAAATAGTTGTGAACAAATTAAAATGGAATTGAATTAAATAAAATTGAGTTGGAATCAATTTAAATTGGTTATAAAACTTAAATAATTATTTATTTACATGGATATCACCAAATTCGTAGAAATGACTGTCGTTTAACGTAAACGAGATTTAATTAAATTCTATAAATGAAAGGAAGCAAATATAATTGATTTTTGAATCAGTTGATATGAATATGAGTTGTTTGGAATTATAGATGAATTGCAGGTAAGTGAGTGAGTTGTACATTACTCAAATTGAACGCAAGGATAAGAAAAGCGAATGAAAGCAAATAAATTGATTTTAAGAGCAATTGAAGCGAATATGAGATTGTTTCGCTTAAAAATGAGTTGAATGTAAGCAATTGTGTTGTGAATCCTTAAAATTGAATGAATGGCTTACGAATTGGTTGAAAGCAATTGAATTAGCTTTAAAGTTATGTAAATCGCTTATGAGAAGCCTTTGGTGCTTGTTGTTTTTGTAATGCATGTGTTTAGCTATGGAAAGTAAGTGAAATGTTAATAGATTCTCTACATATGGTACTTACATATTTAAATTGAGTAAGTACAGGTACACGGAAGCCGTTTGGCTAGATTTTGGGGTATGCTTATTGCTAAAATTTATAAGCTGATTGCCTAAAATGCTAAATAAGGTACGCCTACGCAATAAAAATAAGAAATATGAACTGTTTTTGCTTTTTCCGACCGTGTGGGTCGATGTATACATATTTATATCTATTGTCAAATTGCAAAAGCTCCTCCGTACAAAGGAGACTCTGCCAAAATTTTCTAAAAATTTTAGGAGTTAGAAATTTTTGGAAATTCTTAAGAAAATTTTCGTTAGCGACAAAACGATTACAAATATGGAATTAAAATAAATTAGTAGACGAAACTAGTATGAATTAGTTATAAATGGAGGATAAAATTCAACATTTAGAATTGAAGACAAATTGAAATCATATGGCGACAAGAAAAACAAAATCGAATAGAAGTATGTATGAAATTATATATATAAGAATGTATAAAATGATTTGTAAGGTTACGATTGGATATTGTTGCTAAGTGAGATATGCAGGTATTAAAGAGAAAAGAGAAAATTGGATTTGATTCCAAAGGATAAATTTGAATTGCACGTCAAAAAGGTATGTATTTAAAATTCTGTATGAAATTGGATTGGGTTTTTGATGTAGCCACTTGGCTTTTGTTTTCTTTTTTGGAATTTGGGAGCCCGTAGAGCCCTTTTGTAGTTGTACCGAGCTACCCGCGCAAAGGAGACGTTGGCAAAAAAATTCGAAAATTTAGGGAGTTAGAAAAATTTTGAGGAAATTTTGATAATTTCAAATTTTGGTTTTAAATTGAAATTGGAATGATTGAGCAAAAGAATATTATTGGGAAAATGTGGAAGAGTTTGGAAAGTTAGTAAAAACTGATAGTGAATCTTTAATGAAAGATTATGGTGAGTTGATAAAAGTGTTTGATTTTAAGAATATTGTAACAGGTGTTGGACCATTCCTCCCAAAATTAGTAATTTCCGGGACGAAATTCTTTTAAAGGGGGAGGAATGTGACGGCCCGGAAATTTTAACGATTTAAATTTGAATAATAAATTGATTTTGAACATTTAAAAGTTAATGTTTAACTTGAATTTCAAATATCACCATTATTTGGAATTTAATTATTGGATTTAATTACTGGAGGCTGGGTAAAATGTTGAATCTGGAGTTTTAAGCCTATTTAAAATAATTTGGAGGCTTATAAAATTTATAATGATGATACTGAAGATGAAAGAATAGTTGAAATTTAATTTAAAGATGATTTGTTCAGTTTTGAGATTTTATCGTTTAAATTGAATTTTTTAAAAATAGCTTTCCGAAGCACAGTCTCGGAATTAGACGAAACAAGTTCCATTGGATCCATAATAGTTAGTTATTGTCGGATTTCAAATTTCATAGCAATCAGAGTTGTCGTTTGACCCTGGCAGCTCAAAATGCTTAGAACACTTTTAATCGATTTAAACTAGAATTGATCGTTTACTTCCCTAACTCGCGCATATGATCGAACTAGCCTCCGAAGCACGTTCCATTATATTCAGAACGCGGTAAAACTTTATAATCTCCTATCGGCATGTCTGTTTTGGGTTTCGGAATTTCGCGTTATGCCTAACGAGACGATTCGTAAGCCTTATAATATAATAAAAATTTAAAAATCAACATGTACGATATATTTTATTAACAAGCGTATTCAAGAAGCTCCCTCTTGCCTCCTTTTACTTCTTCTTAGCCGTGCTTTAACATTATCTCCAGATCCATCGTTCAACAATAAAAAAAAAGGAAAAAATAATAATGGCCGATCAAAGTCGTTCTTCCCTCTCCCTCGTTCTTCATTCCAAAACAAAGCCTATTCCCTTTTAAAAAAAACCTAAATCAATGGCCGAAGTCGCGAGGTTCGAGGCTCGCGAGGGGGACACGGGCGCACTGGGTTTAGCAAAGGCGGCTCAAAGAGGAGATGAGGTTTAGGCTTGTGGAACATCGCGATGGTGCGATTGTGGTCGGCTCGATCTAATTTCGAGCAAGGCTGCGATTTCGAGGAAGGAGGCGGCTACGTTGGGTATGGCGACTGAGCAAGGCTGCTTTGGACATCGTACTGGGTTCCAAAGCCCCGATCGTGAGGGTTGCGAGAGGGAGAGCCCGGTTCGTTGTTTCCTGTGAGGTATAATTCCTGTTTCTTCAATTATCATGGTACCATTGACGATATGCACAAATATATGAACTGCAATACAATAGAAAATTATTTTGAGCACTTTTAAAATTGACAGTACTTTAATCTAAAACCTAAGTTAATCTAATGGTTTTAAGAATTTTTTTTAGATAAGATTAAGAAATAAATTATTTAGTTAGAATTGAAAAAGAAATATAGTTTTAAATTAAATGATTGATTAAATCTATGTATCCAAGTGTCAATAAACCATATAAATGTTTATTCAAGGTTGGAAATCGTGGAATCAAATCGAGAATGAAGTGGACTACATATTTAAGGGGGGCAAAGGTGAGTAAATCTCACTCTATTAGATTTCTATTTAAATTTTAAATGGTTAAATTTAAATATTTGGTTGAATGATTGAATTGATTTGATATGCACTGTGAATTGATGATCTGGTGATTTTGGTTTTGGTTGGTTCTCGAGTTAATTGTTGTTTAACTCGAAGTATTGAGAATTTTAAGTTGTTTTAAACTTAAACATAAATAAGAAAATGTTTCCATTTTGAAAGCTACTAAAGGGCTTAATGATTTGTATGTGATTAAGCTTTGTAATGGATAATTAATTAATTCAATTAATTAATGGTTTGGGTTATTTAACTTAGTAATGAAAGGGTTGAATAAATAATAAATTAAGTTGTAGTTTAATTAAATAAGTATAAGTAATTCAGAATAATCATTTGATGGTGTGATAAATAATTACTTAATGTGATGAATAAAATATAATTACTCCGTGTAATTAATCAAAAGTAAATTAAGATAATTAATTAAAGAGAATTAATTTATTTATTGCAGTAAATCAAAAGTAGATAATTTCAGGTGGAGATAAATTAAGTATGATTAATACTGGGGTTTTATTAATATAATTAAATTTGATTAGGATAAATTAGAATATAATTGAAAATCCTTAATTTATTTAATTAACGAGATAATCAAACATTGATTGATTAAGATTGATTAATCCATAATAAGTGACTTATGAAGTTAATTAATATGAGTAACTTAGGATTAATGCAATTAAAATAGTTAATTAATTCATGAAGTAATTAAGATTTCTTATTAATTTTGGTTAAGTACAGTTAATATCGTGAAGTTAATTTAAGATAATTACTTGAATGTAATTGGAAATAATTAATCCAGGGTGATTAATTAAGATGAATAGTGAAGCGTTGACTAATTAATTGATTTGGAATTAACTAATATTGAATGAAGGAAATCTAAATGAATGTGGTTAGAAATTCAATTAGAATCAATTGAATTAATTTGTATGTGATTAAGTATTGCTTATGGATGACTGAATGGTATTGGATGCTTTGAATGAGTTGATATCTCTAATATGAAATGTTGTGTTTTTCATTTGGATGTCTTGGAATAGGATGGCATGAGTCTCGAAGAGACCGGAATCGGGTATTGGGAAATACCCGAAACCACTTCGAATTTTTTTTTAAAATTTTTTGTGAAATCAATAAGCTGGAGTGAAACGATTTAAGTGAATTGGATTATTTTATCTAAGTTTGGAACTTAGAAATGGATATGTGAAATAAGTGTTGTCTATAGCGAATTGTGAATTGGTTAAATTGATATATGTTACCCCGGGTTTAAATAACTTGATTGTTTTGGTATTCATGTTAGTTGGGTTTACTCACGCTGGTTTCCAGCCTGACCCGGGTGTTACTTTGGTGTAATGCGCGGGTCAGACCGAGTATTATAGATTTTCAGGTAGGTACGTTCTGAAGCTCATGCGGCGAGCTGGATGGCTAACGTATATAGTATTTCCCCTGTAGTATATTATTGTGTATCTGAGACATGATTTGTATATGTCCAGTATCTGTATATATGTGTAACTCTGATGTATATTAAATGTAATTAACAAATATAGTATTCTTCTGTAAACTGTTATTTATTATTATATTTTATCCGCTGGGGCTGTGAGTTGTTGATGTTTCTGTTCTTCTTCTTCTTCTACCTCTTTCTTCTTTTCATAACTATCTGGAATTTTCGGGTTCGAAAATTCCTGGTCGTTACACCTTCCATATGGATTCTACATTAGTAGGAAGCGAAATAAATCAGGGCATAACCCAACCGCTATGGACTATCGGTGGTCATACTTATATGCCGTACATACTATTAAATACTAGTACTAACTACCGGCATAGCCCTCCAACCTTCCACTGATGACATCCCGTTTAACCTACCACAAGTAAGTTAAGGATAATGTCCTTTTCAATTACTTATTACATCTTATTGCAATTGAAGCAGACCTCATTTCCTAGAAAATACTGGGCCATTTAATACTTAAAATCCGAAGTGATCCCTCGCTATATTTTCCCTACCCATCTCTAATACATATCCCTTCACTGTGGGTTCTATGGTTGGAGATGTCCCACTTTAGTAGAAAGTGAACATAATTGTTGGTAGCTTTTTGGTGAAGAGCAGACTTCTATTATTTAGCTCTACTGACCTCGCATCCCAACCTGCTAAACCAAATCTATTGCCCAAAGCCAAAGTATTAGATTAAGCCTACTAATTCATGCTTGTTCTAAATGTATAATGAAGCTATATAATTTTCTACCATGAAAATCATATTGCTTTCAATGTATATTTAATGGTATTAATACTTACTTGTTCGCTACGTAATTATTCCTAATTTATGCACTTATTTTTTCGTTTCCTTGTAATGTCTAATAAATGTCCATTACCCTTAATAATTGGTCATTATTGTCAAAATTGTACAATCTCAGATCAATCCTTATTTAATTCGTTTAATTTATTTACCAATTTTAAAATCCACTCATCGCGTCTATCCAATTCATCCATAAATCCATATTAAATTCCCTAATCAGTACCTATTTAATTCCTTTTTAACTCTTTATTAATCAAAAATTTAGTCTCCATTGACTTTGTAATTAATGTTTATAAATCTTGGTCTATTAAGTATTACGTTGTTAATAACTAATACGTATATAGTCTTAAGTTATGATATTTACATATATTTTTACTTTAGAACATTAAGCGTAGTTATACATGTTAGTATTCATTTCCAATTATTTATTTATAATCCAGAACATTTCGTTTGAAATTATAAGGACATATTTCTTTTCTTTATTGAAAAAGATAGTGTAGCACCCTAAAAATCAACAAAAATTGAATATAATTAAGTCGGTGTTAAAAAGGAAATTTTGTTAAAGAGGGAATTTGGTCATGAAATTTTAACCATTGCGTTTTTGGTGAAGTTCTGATATGTCTTCATATATCATATGTTGAAAACGGAGTTCAAATAAAGAAGTTATAGGGATTTGACATTCTCAGCTCTAAAATAATTTAATTCAAATTCAAATAAATAATTAAATTTGAAATTTAAAAATTAGTCGGGATTAGACTGGGGGTTAAGAAATTGTTTGCTTTCAAAATTAACATTAAAAGCATAATACAGAAATTAAATAAAACAATGGTACAACAATAATTACGTACCCAAAATAAGGGAGGGGTCGACCGTCAATACGAACCAGTCGACCGCTAGTGGTTGACTGGTGCGTATAGGGCAGTAAACCACTCCTATTGGTGGCGGCTAGGTATTTCCAATCAATGAACGTTCCATATTTATTGTTTTAACTATTTTCATCCTATGGTTCTAGTACGTTTCAACCTCTATAAATAAGACCCTACCTTCTCCACTTTTATTTACAAAAAGTATTTAGGAATTTGGCGAAACTCTATCATTTTCTCTATTTGGTTAGATTTAGAAATTCAATTAGGAATTATGGTTTCAATCTCGTTCCTAATTATTCTATCAATCTATTCTCTTTTCTTCCAACCTCTCTTAATCTAACAAAATTATGTATATATATATATATATATATCTCAAAAGAAGAGATCTGGAAGAGAGTGCTTTGGCATTACAAATCCATACAAGAAAGGCTAAGGATAACCTATGAGTGGGAAACTTAGTATTTTTATTTCAGTAATTGTTTAGTATACTATGGATTCGAATTTACCATAAGGGTTTTAGGTTTATGAAAATAAAACAAAATGGAACCCCCCATACTCCTATAATTTGAAATGTCAATTCGTTTTGGAATCCTCAAATGCTTACGTTAAATTATTGGAATATGTATCTTTTGGTGATTTTAATTTCTATTCCATTCCTCTTTAAATTCTAATGTGATTATGAAGTTTTAATTATGGAATAGGGTGTAAAAATATGAATTTGTTTGTAGTTTACACCATTTATTACAGATGAAAATAAAAGAGAAAACTCATTGTTTAGATTCTTTGTAAAAGAGGTTGTAGGATCGATTTCACCCTAGAGTGGGGGTGAATAGGGTGATGGTATAAATTATAAAAATTAATTGCGGAAGCTTATATAAAATGATTTCAACACAGTTCACAGCAGAATAATAGCAGCACAGATATCGCAGAATATAAATAACAGAAACAGAACAACACAGAATTTACCCAGCTTCGACAAAACACTGCCTACGTGCTGCCCCAAAAGGTTTCTACTAGAAATTAGATAGTCAGACGCTTACAAACGTAAACTCGCAACACCCGCTATCGACTAAACCTAACTCTACGCTCAAAATCCTGCCACAACTCATCCGTTGAGTTGCGAATTCTCAAACTATGCCACGTAGTTTATCCCCTAGTCACACGACTAGAAATTACAACGGTTTAAAATTTAAAAAAAAATTTAAAAAGCAATTTAAAAAAAAGGCAAAAACCCTAATTAAAAAATTAAAAACCCCTTAATAATATAAAGTCGGCCCCTTTTTGATAATTTAACGCGATCTTCTTTTATTTGTTTCTTTGAGAAAATGGCGGCCGTTGCTTTTTTTCGATTACAACTAGGGCTTTCGTCCTTGATCCAAATTTGGGCTTTTGGTATGATTGAAGTCGCTGACTCCAGTAGCTTCGATCGAGATCTCCAGTAGCTTCGATTGAGATAAATATGTTCCAGTTCCTTGCGTTCGTCGATCGTTTGTCTCTTTGAATTTCTATCGGCTATTTCAATTCGATCAAGTTCGAATTATAATTGGTATGTTAATTTTTGATTTTTCTTTTACTGGTTTCGGCTTGCTTGAACTTGATGGTTTTGAAATTTCCGATGATGATTGTTTATATAGGGTTAGTAACCCTTGAGTTTCGTTCGTACAAAATATGTTTGATTTGTCTTGGCCGATTGATGTTGCTTGGATGCTCGTGATTATTCCTGACTTGTTTGTAATCGTATATTCTTCGTTACTTGATGCTCACAGCTTTGATTTTGAAATTGCGATATATTTGGTAAAAACGGAATTTTGATTTCTTTTCGTGATGACCACGGCTTCGACTCCGTTCCTTTTTCTGTTGACTTGTTTGATTAAAACACGGATTTGACTTGGTTACCATTGACTTCGGCACGAACTTGATATTGATACTGTGAATTCATGTTTCTGCTTGCTTCGGTAGTACTTTCGACCTTATTTGATTTTTACTGTTGTTACATGACTCTGGCCATTGATTTATTGATTGCTTGGTTTACTGGTGCATACATGTTGCTTGATTTTGTTCATTGATGGTTTTTGGTAATGTGTCACTAATTTATGCATGGAGTTGCATCACTGGTCTTTGCATTGTGTAGTTGCCATATATTGTGCTCGAGCTCTTTCCACACTGATGCATTCTGGAGTTGGTCTTGTTGCAGTGTTAGCTTGATGGTTTTCTTCTTTGGTTGTACATTTGAATCTGGTTAGATGGAACTGTCCAGTTGAGCTTGTTTTGTAGTGATGCACTTGATGTTTGTAGCTTGGTTTATGTTGTTTCCGTCAGTAGTCTTCATTTGTGTCTGCATTGTCATGTTGTATTATTGACATGATACTTGTTGCGTTGGCTAGTTTGGTTCACCTATTTACTGTTAGTCGAGTTCATTTGCTTGTAGTTGTACTGTCTTGAGCTCGTATCACAGCAAACTGCATGTTATTTTTCTTGAATTAATCTGAACTTGGTTTTGCTTCATGGTCAGTGGTGCACTGCGCTAGTATCACTGGTGCATGTGCTTATGTATTAGAGTTGAGGCTTGCTTGCATTGTCCACTTCGATATATGTTTGCACTGGCTTAGCTTTGTTGTATTACCATATTTACTACATGTATGAATACATGTGTATATACATATGTATGTATATATGTTTGTGATATTCGAGTCAGTTTGCATTTTTGTTTCAAATGCTTGCTACCTGGCTTTTGTGCATTGTTGCTATTCCTTTGGTGCACTATGTCGTAGCCTTGCTAGTGCATCACCATACATCTGCTGCAGCCACATTGTCGCTGTTCACTGCCCTTTTTCATATTGATCGAGCACTTTCACTTGAGACTGTATTGTCACGTTGCATTGAGTTGAATATTTCAGTGACTTGACCTTTGCATTTTGTTTGTTTTTCGAAATTTCACCTGAGTTAAATCCAACTTGAAGCTCGGATTTGACCTTTTGCTAAAAGTTGTGACATTTATTTTATTGCATGTGAGTTGAACCCGACTTTTCATTTGGGTTTGACCTGTGCTCACTTGTTCATGTAACATTATCAAGTGTCCTGGTCCATTGCTAGTTATACGACATAATACAACAACTCAAAGAACACACAGCGGAATACTAGATATATAACTACACGAAGAAGCCTCCTGGTCCATTGCTCTTCCACAATTCGTCAAAGCAAACCTGAATTCCCTTGGCTACACGTAAAAATTTGAGTACCCAAGAGTTTATGAAAAACCAAAATAAACTCCGGGTCAGACATGGGTCTGGTGTGAGTAACAGGTTAAAGTTGCTAAACTTTCAAAAACCTTTTGAAAAGAAAGGTATCACGTAAGACTTCCCACACATAAACATGGAAAAGTTTTTACCTTACGCTAACCAAAACATTTGATAGGAAATATGATGATATTATAATAGTGTCTATGGTTTCAAATAAATAATAAATAGCCGAAATTGTTACATTCATTAAATTCCAGCTACTAGCCACAAAAGTGGGTAATACAATCAAAACCGTTGGCACTTATTGGATTTTGGGTTCCATACAATGGCAGGGCTATTGGGGTACCGCCCGTCACAGTACGTGGCCTAGATCAACGTACCGAGGATCACTCCCGACCCCCTGCAACACAAAGCCGGACCCATTCCTTACTGAATAGTTTCGAACAAGACAACCCCATGGTTGTAGCTAGCAACCACCCACACAGCCGAATATAAAGGGACTTCTAGACAGGGATCAATCTTGCTCTCCAGTGGGTGCGACACACGAAGCCTTGCTGCACCTCCCCTGTTTTAGCCATTCCCGGTTGATGAGGCTTGAGGCTACGATTATCTTTATAGGACACATCACTTATAATGCTCATCGTCCACCCGACGATGGTCTGAAAGCATTCAATCCATACAAGTTCGTTCCGGGCCGAACGAAACCGTAGGCATTATCTCGTTACACCCATTTTGGAATCACCCTCAGAGTCAACGACAATAACCCTTGCTCTCTGATTCACCATCTCGAATCTATAAGAACTAATTCCGTCAACTCATTACGGAATCACCCATAGAGTTATACTGACTCATAGTCCTTACACCTCGAATCTTCACAAAGCTCCACTTTGATTCACGACCTAACGTTATTTGGAATCGGTGTGGTTTTCGGATATCCAAGTATGGAAACCCGATCCCGGTCTCATCGAAAACCAAAGCGTGTCTTTTAAGGCCAAGTTGTTTTAAAGGTTTTAAAACAAGTTAATACAGTATCTATATACACACAGATAAATGATTCACAATCATAACTGATAATCAACATTATCACATAGCAGGTAATCCACATTATCAATATTAAATAGATATACCATATACCACCATCACAATAGATAACCTTGTCCTATGTTATCATTACAATACAATCCAAGCATTTCATACCACACAACATTTCTTATTTCATTATTGAGATCACAAAGCATCCAAGGCAAACAAGTTCAACCATTCATCCATAAGCAATGATTTACTCATCATCATATAATTAATTTAAAATGAATTAAATTAACCATCTCTATCTTAAATTAATTTAAAATGAATTAAATTAATTCCTTCATCTATAATTAATTTAAAATAAATTAAACTAATTACTTCACCAATATAAACCTTGCTTACTTAATCATTTAATTGATTTCAATCAATTAATCAATCATTCAAAATAAATTACCTTAATTAATCACTCTTGATTAATTATACTTAATTACATTAATGTAATTATTCTTAATTAATTTCACAAATTAATTAACCTCAAACAAAACAGTAATTAACCTTTAATTACTTTAATTAATTAATCAATCATTATTAATTACATTAATCCTTAATTAATTATATTAATTAATTACGTTAATTATCTATTATTGATTAATTAATAATAATTAATCATCTTTAATTATATCATTAATTAAAATAATTAATGATCCTCTTTTTATTAATTACCTTAAGTAATTAATTATTAATCATCCCAGATTAATTACATTTAGTAATTAACTAACTTAATTACTTTATTTAAATAAATTAATTATCCTTTAATTTAATTACTTAATTAAGCCCTTGATTAATTATTAAATAATTAAACCAAATTACCTCACACTTAAACATCTCACTTAATTACAATCATGTAATTATTAAACAATTACTTAACTAAGTAATTTCCAAAACTTTAATTACATAAAGTAATTATTTATAAAACTCAAGTGTTTAAAATTAATTAAACTTAATTAATTAAAATAAATAATCACATTAAATTAAATAAATTACATTAAGTAATTAATTTCCTAATTACTTTGTTAAGTAATTACACTCAAACCATTTACAATTGATTATTATTAAATTAATTAATCTAATTAATTATAAAATTTAACTACATTAATTAATTGTTAAATAATCATGGTTAGTGACCTTCATTAACCATCCTCTAATCATTTTATAAAGTAATTAACTTAAATTAATTACCATTTGAATTATCTTTAATCATTCATTAACTAAAGTTAATTATAAAATTAATTAACCTTAATTAAAACCTGATTCCACAATTAATATTCATTTATCATTAATTAATAACTTAATTAATGATCTTAATTTTAAATTGATTAATCATTAATCAATTATTAATTCCAAATTTAATTAATTAAATAAATTAATTAATTAATCTTAATTACCTTGTTAATTAAATTCTAAAACATAAATCTTAATTCAAATTTTCAAGATAAAACTTAACTTAATTATGTTTTAAAACAATTTAATTCAAAACTAAGTGCTTTTGAAATTACCTTCAAATTCCAATTTAAATTCAAGTTTAAAATAGAATAATTTCAAAAACTTATCAAAGTTTTAAATAATTTTAAAACTTTTTAAATTGCAAATCAAACAAATGTTATATAAAAATTTTAAAGTGAAATTTATTTCAAAACTTTTGATAACTTAAATTTACTTTTAATTTAAAACTTCAATTTAAACCCTCTTTTAAAATTTAAAACTGAAACTCAAATTTAACTTTTGAATTTCTAGATTTTAAATTAACCTTAAATCTATTCATATATTTTAAAATCTCATTACTAAAAAGTTTAAACTATTTATCAACATGATATAGTTAATTAAGATAAATTTTAACTTAAATTTCTGTTTTTAAAAACTGGAATTTGAATTTCAAATCAGAAATTCAAACGTGAATTGAATTTAAACCTAAACTTTGCTTTAAATCCTAAAACTATATATTTAAAAAGTTTAAAAACCCAGATTTTTAAAAAAAAGTAGAACAGGTTTTCCTGTAACTTGAAATTTACAGGTTCAACCCAAGCAAAACCAAATTTTACTTCGAGTTTTATGCATCATTACTTCGAGTTGATTTAATACTTGCTTCGAGCAAACAAAACCTTCCCCTGCAACATCCAGCCCGACATAAAGTTCACCAGAAAACTCGCCGCCGCCACCTCTGCCGATCATCTCAGGTGATTAAGCCACAACCAGAACCCACCACTACTTCTACATCAACCCAAATCAAGTAATTAAACAAGAATTCAAAATTTAGCTCAGGAACCCCAAACCTGAAAACATTTTCCAGGTTCTTACCCCAACCTGTCAACGGCGATCTCTTGCCATTCCGACCATCTGTCATTAAACCCTCCCGGCCTCGTGTTCCAACACCCTTCATCTACACAATCACCTAGTATCACATCACTCGATCCACTCTTCCCCTCTCACTGTCCCAATCTTTTACCCCTATTCAAACTAGGGTTCAAACAAAAACTTCCCAACTGCAACCAATCTAGTAATCATTATACACTTCTCTGATTTTCCCAAGGATCTAAGATCCTTACTTAATAACTCAGAAAGAAATTTGGGTTTTCTTATACTACAGATTGCAAGAATTTTCACAAATTCATATTTTTGTTCAAGAACAAACTGCCACTTAATCAAACACCTAAAAATACTAATACTTGATTTAAAAATCAAGTTACAGTTTAAATATTTGATTTATACTACTAAATTACTACATCCATTTGTTTGAGTTTTGATAAAGATAAGCATGCATGATGCTTTTCCCTGTTTCCAGAGTCAACTTATAATTTTTAACTTCTTGACATTTTTAAACATGAACTGATGAAAATAATACAACTTACTTTGCATCTAAACATGGATTAAATCTTGAGTTTATGAAATTTTGAATTGTATCTAAAGTCTGGAATTCTAGAACAAGAAGAAATCATCACAGCAAGCAGATGTTCAAACTCATACATATATACAGACATTTTATGATACTCATTAGTAAACAATTCAAGCAACTATATAAATTTAAATTAGTTTTTAAAATAAATTGTTACTCACTTTTTTAATGATGTAGACCACTGATCATTTGAATTTTGCAGAAACATGATATGCAGAGTCCCTGTTTCTCCATTATGCAGAAGACATAAAAATGCAAGCTTGACCCAAATGCTAGCATGCAGATGTTCATTCAACCTAGATTCAAACAGAAATGCAAAGGTCTTCATTCACTCCAGGTTTGAAACAGAGTGCAGAGGAAAAGAACAGGCTTCACTTTGCTTTTAGGAAATGCAGATAAAAACAACAGTGCAGGCTTTATTTGATTTTGAGGAAGTGTAGATTGATATTTGATTTTAAGGTAGATGAGTTTGATTGTAGAAGAAGAGGAATATACATATTTGATCTTTGATGAGGGGTGGAGTATGCAGGTTTTTACTTTGATTGTAAATGCAGATTTGTGGATTGTTAATATGAAAATGAATTTTGATCTTCATTTGATTTAGGAAATGAAAATGTAATATGAATGAAATAAAGATGCAAGCTTAACCAAATGTATTCTCAGATTTTAATAAAAGAAAAGAAAAATTTAAAACAAAATTTAACACTTGTCAAACTTTACAACACTTGTCAAATTTATGTAAATTTTTAAACACATGTCTCTTTAAAATAGTGAATACCAATTACAAATTAATGTATATGTTAGCTTAGTTTAAGTTGTTAGTTTATTTTAAAATATGTGTATGAATTTATAAAAGAAATAAGAACAAACTATGTTTATAAATAAACTTATACATATTAAAAATTAAAACAATTAAAATTTTAAACTTTTGAATTTAAATTCAAACTAAATTCAAATTCAATTATTTCAAATCAAGTTATAAATATAAATTCAATTTGAAATAAAAATTACAAATTCTATTCAAAACTTATTTATAAAGACAATACAATATTAATATTGCTTTTATAACTCTCTTATTATTAAATTAAAATCATTTTAAAAGAAATTATATTTTTATTAAATAAATAATCCATTTTATTAAGTCATGAAATCATTTTGTTAAATTTATTCTAAATTTAAAACTCAAACCAATTTAATTTAAAACATTTAATATTTTTCTTATCAATTTTAAAATCATATATTTTTTATGAAATAGATATTAAAACTCAATACTAATAAAAATCAAAATTTCCAATTTGAATTGTATATGTTTGAATTTTAAAACAAGATTCAATTATTAAATTTAAACGAAAATCATTTATTAAATTTTGAAAAGCTTAAATATTAAATAAAACAAATTTTCCAAATTACTATAAATAATAAAACTAGAAAATATACATTACTTGTTAAAATTAAAACAATACCAATCTATTTAAAATATAAACCATACATTTATATTGTAAATAGAAATCAATTTATTATTTTTAAAAGATAAAATAACCAATTTAAATATCTATTGAAGAAGATTATTAAATTTATCTGAATAATTATTAACAGAATATCAATATCAATTTAATTTTAACTACAAATTATTAAATTGATATTGTTAAAAATTCCAGGATATTACAATCCTTCCCCCTTAAAAGAATTTCGTCCTCGAAATTTAAAACAAAGGTAATTTAATAATCTTATTAAATTTTTGTAACAACCCGATATTTTTAGCCATTCGCATCCGCACATGTCGGACTTGAATTGCTCAAAATACTGCGTTGTAAATAAATTTGAAGCAAATGAAATACAATCCCATAATCACAGACATAGAAATATCAGAATAACTCGCAGCGGAAATAAAAATACCATAGTAGTTCATGAAGCTACTGTAACAAACTCTCAAAACATAATACATAATATTAGTCTGAAACATATACAATAGAAATCTCAAATACATAGAAGTTTATAAATACCAGAGCTGAAATAGAACAACGAAAACTGAAAGGAAATAGATAACTAGACAAGCAGAATCTCCAGTGATTCCTAGCTCCAAAAAAAGAAATCCAAAGCTAAGCTGTAAATACTCAGGCTGACCCGAGCGTAAAGTAAAACACAAAACACTCGAGTCAAGACAATATATACTTATATAAAGTAAACCAACTCAAGTGAACTGTAGTAGAAATGCACAATAACTTAAAGGATGCTTGGGATCGCCCATCCTTTAAGAATCGGTTAAATTATAAATTAAATACATCCCGTAGTTAAAATTTCAAAATGGTATTTTATACTTCAAAATCAAATATCATTTTAAAATTCAATATCATTCAAAATCCATTTCAAAATATCAAAAATATAATATCTTCCAAACCACATTCATTTTTATTTAATTTAAATACCATTACAAAACACATTCCAAAATAGTTTATATTTCGAAACAAATTACTTCGTTTTTAAATCATAAAATGAAGTTATTATATTTAATAATTAAATTATTAAATTTAAAAAATTTTAGTCTTTCAAAATTCATTTATCCACTTAATTTATTAAAGCAGATGAAAATTCAACTTTCGCAGCATTTAGAAATTGTTACAGAAAGTTACATTCAAAATGGTTCAATTTAACAAAAGATAGCATAAAAAAATGTTGTGATAGGGTTACATTAGTTTCAAATAAAACTTAGTTAAATTCAACAATTATAACATTTACAAAAATGCTATGATAGCCTTTAATTAAACTTAGCCATTTGGTTCACTATTATCAACTACAACATTTACAAATGCTGTGTTATCATTTACATTAGAATTAATAGCATTTCTGAAATGCAGTTAATTAACTTCAAATATTCAGTATAATTTCACAAATAATTATATTTTTATTTAAATCATTTTTAACTTATAAAATCATATAATTTCACTTTCAAAACAATCATTCAAATACCCTTATATTCATGATTTTATAAAGTTAAATCTCCATTCAAAAATCAAAATTTAATAATAATTCACTTATTAAATTCCAACATAAAATTTCAATTTCATTAAATTAAATTTAACTTAACACTTAAGTTTAAAATTTTCAAATATAACTTAATTTCATTTTTGTTTACTTAACTTAAAATTCACTTTTAAGCCAAATTCACAAATTTCCAATTTTAGTTATATTTCAAAATTTCAACATAAATATTCATTCATTTCACATTTAACTTTATTCAAAAATCATTAATGTATTACAAAATCATTTTAAATTCATTTGATTCAAAATATCATAACTTTATCAGATTTTCATATTTAATTTAAATTCCATTTATCACCAAATTATAATTTCCAAAATAACTTACATTTCAGATTCCTAACTTTACCCTTTATTTATTTCACTTATAAATTTTCAGAAAATCAATAATGCTTTACAAAAATCATTTTTAATCAAATCTAATCAAAATATTATAATATATACATTTCTAAAAAAAATTAAATTTTTTTAGAAAAACATATTTTAACAACGGGTCCGTATTTCATTTTCTAGCCTAGGTAAAGTGATACGGGTAATATATCATTTCAACCCGTAATTTACAAAGAAAACCCAGGTTTGAACATTACAAACCCGCAATCCCAAGTAAAAGAAAATAATTGAAAATCATTCAGGCCTATCATTTCAGCCCATAACGATTTTCTCCTATTCTAAAGTCCGTTCGGGTATGTATCATTTCAACCCATAGTGATTCTAGTCTACAGGGAACTTGCAGTGTGATAAACTGATGAAAGTAACAGAATAGCATGAAATAACAGGTGTAAATATAGGTGTGAACATCATATGAATATGATATAGCAGTTATAACAGGATGATATGCATTTACAGATTCAGGTGATGTCAGTTTATCACTACATAAGTACATATTAGTCTGGTGAGATTTACTCACTGTTTTGAGCTGATGACACAACGACGAATTGCACAACGGGATCTACACAAGCACAAAAGCACGTTACAGATACGAAATGGAGGAGCCAAGGATTAATTCCCTTGAATACAAATCAAACAAACAATATAATAATTATAAGGTTTCAGACCAAAAATACGATAAACGATGCTAGAAATAACTTCATAAAACAAAGCTGAAATGCTTTGCACTTGCTTCTGACATCTCATAGGCTCGGCCAGAGGTAGAGTACAGGTCTAAGACAATGATTTAGGGTCAAGTCTGGGTTTCTAAGGTCGGCCTAACATGAGTTTGAGTGATGGTGTAAAGGTGGGTGAAGGCAAGAACACCAAATCATGCATACACATGGGTTTTGGGCCATGAATTGGCTCGGCCAAGGCCCTAGGCATCACGGCCAGAGGAGTGGGGTCCATTGTGGTGGTGTGGCCATGGGTGCTGGAGGTGCTGGAGGTGGTGGTGGTGGAGTAGGGGCGGCCATGGTTGGTGGAAGTGGTGGATGTGGAAGCTAGTGCTCGGCTAGGTCAATGAAGGGTGTTTTGAAACTTTTGCAGATATGCATCACCAAGGAGGTTAATGGCTTGGGTGGCTGGTGAGGAGGAGGTGTTGGTGGTGTGTCATCAGGTGGTGGAGGCGGCTAGGCAGCAAGGTGGCATGGTTGAACCTACATGAGGTGAAGAAAGTGCAAAATCAAACTAGAAAAATCAACATAAGTGAACAAAAGAAGATAAAAGGAAATAGAACTTTACCAAACTTCTCAATCAAGAGGAGGCCGAAATTTTTTTCAGGAAGGAGGAAAAAGATGTACGTGAATGAAGAATGGAGGTAGGAAGCTGAATTATGTGAATTGTTATGGCTAATTGATGGCAAAATTAAGTTAAAATGTGAAAAGATGGGAAAATCAAAAGCCATAGGAAACAAAAGGTCACAAACCCTTTCAATTTACCTTTTATTATTTATATAAATTTATGTAGATTAAATAATAATAATATCTGATAAGATTTCGAAATTTTGAACAAATATACAAATATATATAATATTTATCAATTATGTTAAGTAAAATTAAGGAAAATAGTTAAAACAGTGAACTAGACTAGCAAAATTTGAAGTTAAATGAAATAATTTTTAGAAAAATCATATAAGCTTGTAAAGTATTTTTAAACATAAATAATAACATAAAATACCAATATATTCACAAAATAAATATTTAAAATTTAATTTAAATATAAAATTTTAATGCAGAAAATAGCAGAAAATGGGAAAACAGCCCTTAAAAATAGGAAATCAACACAGTAATTTTTGGAAAAATTCTATTATTATTTTAAAAATATTTGGAGATGAATTTTCACAAATAAAACAAATTTAAAATAAAATGAAGAAATTTAAAATGAAGAAAATGGCAGAATATTAGAAAACAGCCTTTCAAAATAGGACATAAATATAGTAAATTTTGGAAAAATTATATTATCATTTTAAAATGTTTAGAAATGATATCACACCAATAAAACAAAATTAAAATAATTTCAAAATGAAATAAAGTCAAATTTAAATATATAGTCAAAATCTAGGGTTGTTACACTCTCCTCCACTCAAATCTTTTCGTCCTCGGAAAGGAAGGAAGCGGAGAAAAAACAAGAAAGAGAAATAAGTTGGAATACATCCCCGAAAGAAGGTAGGGAAAAAAAATAGCTAGGAGGTAAAGAAGGTTGAAAGACAAGGATGAACCATTATTTGAACCATTGTACATTTCAATTTAAAAAAAAAATAGTATGATGAATAGTCATTTGATTCAAATCTGATGGTTCAAAGTAAACAATATTTAAAACATTTTAAATTTTTAGAAGGGAAAATAAATGATCAAAATATTCTTTATATAATACTTTATTAAGATACTTTTATCAAAATACTTTTATAACTCGATGTCTTAACAAGTTTACTTTCGTTTCTGCAGACTCTGGCTATGCGTTGATCAGGCGCAAAGCTAGAATTCTCCAAGTACTTAGTAGACTTGTTTCAACACCCAGTGAAAATAATGAAAACACCTTTAAAAACAGATATGGAAAGTACAATCCAAACAAATCAACCAAACTGAAACAGTTGTCTAACCATGGATCGCAGATACACAATGGTTACGCCTGAATCCCCCAGGAAACAATTCGTATCCGTAAGCTTTCTCAGCCCTGCGAGTTACGCCATGATGACGAGTAGAATGCAGGATACACAGTGGTTACGCCTGGATCCCCCAGGAAACAATCCGTACCCCCAGGCCAGCTCAGCCAGGCATTTGCGCTACTAATGCGACCTACATAGAGTGCAGGATACATAATGGTTACGCCTGGATCCCCCAGGAAACAATCCGTACCCCTAGGCCAGCTCAGCCAGGCAGTTGCGCTATGCAGTCGCGATCATAAGACCATGGAGATCGCCATGGAATTCGATGGACACTCGAGTATCATATCCGAAAAACCCAAATCAAAGAGAGAGAACAATATCGATAGAATGAATCCACAGTGTGGCCACAAAGCGGATATCAAGCAGAAGGCACTTTCCATATCTTTACTTCGGAAATATGTATCATATAGTACCTTTCAAAATCACTTTCAAATATCATACTTATATAAAGTCCATTTTATATAAGATTTCATTTCAAATCAAATGCTTTTCAAAATACTAGTATATCAAATCACACTTATATAGATTTCGATTATATAAGATTTCACTTTTCAAAATTGTGTACCCTTTCAAATCAACTGTTCCAATTCAACAGTATACTTATACAAATCATTTTTATATAAGTACGATAGCTCCCAAATCAAGTATTTAAATAAACAAGGTTCTCAATTTCAAACCATTTCAATATCAATTCAGCTTCAAAATAATATATGATTTCACCAAATCATTTCTTCCAAATTACATAAATTTAATTTCAAAGTTTCTTAAACAATAGATTTAGAAAATAATCCAAATTTCCAAATCAACAAAATTTAGGTCAAATAAATTCATTTTCATTTCAAACATGTATTCACTTCAAAAATCATAATACTTCCAAAGTTATAAATCTTTCCAAACCAAATACTTGAAATCATTTCACTTTGAAAATCATAACATTTTGAAATCATACATTTGAAATCATAAAACATGCCCTTAATTCTTTACATTTCAAATTTTTTTCAATTAAACCAAAATCTAAAATTTCCAATTTTAATTCAATTCAAACCATCAGTTTCAATCTAGGTTTCCAACAAAACCATTTCAAATATTATCAATTTCAAATATATACAAAATAAACTATTAAACCTTAAATATGTTTCAAGGCTTAAATATACCATATTTCAAAACTAAATTTCATAATTTCATATATCTCAAATTTTACTTCATTATTACTTAGTGTTGAAATATTTATTTCATAAATCCATTATTTTTAAATAAATTCAAATTACAAGTAAACCAAATATCCTTTCATACTAATGCAAGCTTCAGTTATTGATTTATCAAAATCAATGGTTTTCAAAATCATTTTATACTTACATAAAGTTTATCTTATATAAGGATCAAAATTTTCAAAAAAATAAATTTCACTACATGAAAAGCCATATGGGATTGAACATCTTTGCTTACTAAAAGATTTTGAATTAAGAATAGTTTTGTATATAAAGTAGTTTTTATGAAAAATAGAATAAAACAGTTAGTTTAAAAAAAAGAAAATAGTTTTGAAAAATGGTTTTAAATTTGATAGTGGTTTTTCATAAAAGAAAAATTCCAATTAAATTACAAAGATATCCAACCCAACAACTTTCAATTTCAGCGTCAAGAATACCAATGATATTAGGATATAAGATGTACATATGTCATCATTTCGCAACATTACATTCGATCGCTCGCTCGATCACACAAGTTCGCTTTTGAACTAGTATTTTTCATTCGACTTCCCTAATGCGGACTTCGATATGGTTTCTCGAATAAAAGCCATCAGTCTCCTTGCATAGCCATATACTATGATAGAGAATTCTAGAATCAAGCCCAAAATCCATATCAAATATTCGCCATCAAGAATCAAATGAAAAATCCTAATATAAAATGGTGTAATTCACCTCGAACTTGTGTACTCAAACTTGGATCAAATTAATTATGCGAATAAAACAGCATACATACAACTTATGTATCAATTCCAACTTGTTAAATAAATAGTTTCATAAAGATGTTACTAAGTTAAAACATTTAAAACCAAATTTTTCTCAAACATTTGAAGACTAATTTTTATCCAAAACATTTCAAAATAAATTTCATATTATTATAATCCAAAATAGTCTTATTTATTTACTTAACAAAATAGTTTCAACTTGTAAAAATCATATTATTTCATACTTGAAACATACAAACTAAACTTATATTCTTTATCAATACCTTATACCTTTCAAAATTTCTTAGCTTTGAAAATTTAACCTTGATTTGGAAGTGGTCGAACCTTCAAAATAGTTGAAGGAATCATATTTCAAATCCAAGAGTGGGAAATCACTAACAAATCAGTAAATCAATTCCAATAGATAAGGTTATAACAAAACAAATCTGAATCTCGAGGACTGAACACCGACTTACTTTAAATCATTTCAAATATATATATACACACACACACACACACACACACACACACATACATATATCTTTCGAATATCAAACCATATTTCAAAATCTCAAATCAAAATTGGTTTCACAAAATCACTCGCATAGCAAAGCTACTAGAGTGGCCTCTCCCCCACTTAGAAACTCGAAAATCAATGTCGATGATGCATGCATTAATCACCGAAATTATTTTCCAGCGACATAAGTGGGTTCTGGACTTTTATTTTCTTGAACTTCTTTGAAATCTCTTTGAAATCTTTGGAATTCATGCGAATACATTTGAAATATTTCTTATTCGAAAAATATCTTTAAATCATATTATTATTATATATTTTCCAAAATCTTAAAACTGATTTCAAAACACCGGAATTCGATTCCTCGAAATTCAAATTCAAAACCCTTCATTAATAAATCATTTTTATATAAATCACATTTCTTATAAATTTCAAAATTTCAAATCCTTTCAAAGCTTCCAATTTTCATTTTAAAAGGTATATAATCCTTATCGGAAACATTTCACTTTTTATATACAAAATATGGTCATCCTTAATAATTTTGATGTATGCACAATTTCAAAATACAACCAAACACAAATTTCCAAAGGATGATTCAAGGAAGGATTTCAAACAAACAAAGATTCAAAATTAGAGGAACTCTAATCAAATAGAATTATAGTTCGAAGATAAACTCAAACGAAGATGAGATAATTTAATTATCGAACAGAAGATGGATAAGCCTATAAAAATCGCGGGCAACCTTAACCAGTCAACCGTGACTTTCGGAATATAACCAATTTGGAAATCTGAGGCAAATCGACATTCGACCGCCAGATATAGGATCCAGATAGAGCAGGAGATAGATAGCATCGACATCCGAGAATACAGAAATCTCCGGTGAATCAATGCCAATTTTAAAGGAATTTCACCCATTTACAGATCATTCAAAGATTTACGGAATCACCGCTCTTTAGAGAGGTCATTCCAAAGTGGGGTTACGGAATGCCCAAAATCAAAAGGGTAAAAATAGGGAAGACAAGACTGGATTTCCGAACCAGTGGGAGCGTTCCACAGTTCAAAGAATCCTAATCGATAAGAATCCTAACCAAGAGATTTCTAACAAGGTGGATACAGAAGTAATGAAGTTCAGAAAATCTTGATTCCAAAATAAGAAAATTTTTATACCAAAATAATTTTTGAAAATTCTTTAAAAATCACTTGGAAATCATTTTATACTTCAAAAATACGTTTTCTCACAAAGAAAGGATTCCGAGATTGATTTCACTCATTCTAGGGTATTTCTACCCTATCACTAATGAGTTTTTGCTCCGCAGGCTAAGGTTTGCCTAAAACCAAAGCTCTGATACCAACTGTAACAACCCGATATTTTCAGCCATTCGCATCCGCACATGTCGGACTTGAATTGCTCAAAATACCGCGTTGTAAATAAATTTGGAGCAAATGAAATACAATCGCATAATCACAGACACAGAAATATCAGAATAACTCGCAGCGGAAATAAAAATACCATAGTAGTTCATGAAGCTACTGTAACAAACTCTCAAAACATAATACATAATATTAGTCTGAAACATATATAATAGAAATGTCAAATACATAGAAGTTTATAAATACCAGAGCTGAAATAGAACAACGAAAACTGAAAGGAAATAGATAACTAGACAAGCAGAATCTCTAGTGATTCCTAGCTCCAAAAAAAGAAATCCAAAGCAAAGCTGTAAATACTCAGGCTGACCCGAGCGTAAAGTTAAACACAAAACACTCGAGTCAGGACAATATATACTTATATAATGTAAACCAACTCAAGTGAACTGTAGTAGAAATGCACAATAACTTAAAGGATGCTTGGGATCGCCCATCCTTTAAGAATCAGTTAAATTATAAATTAAATACATCCCGTAGTTAAAATTTCAAAATGGTATTTTATACTTCAAAATCAAATATCATTTTAAAATTCAATATCATTCAAAATCCACAAAATATCAAAAATATAATATCTTCCAAACCACATTCATTTTTATTTAATTTAAATACCATTACAAAACACATTCCAAAATAGTTTATATTTCGAAACAAATTACTTCGTTTTTAAATCATAAAATGAAGTTATTATATTTAATAATTAAATTATTAAATTTACAAAATTTTTGTCTTTCAAAATTCATTTATCCAATTAATTTATTAAAACAGATGAAAATTCAACTTTCGCAGCATTCAGAAATTGCTACAGAAAGTTACATTCAAAACAGTTCAATTTAACAAAAGATAGCATAAAAAAATGCTGTGATAGGGTTACATTAGTTTCAAATAAAACTTAGTTAAATTCAACAATTATAGCATTTACAAAAGTTCTATGATAACCTTTAATTAAACTTAGCCATTTGGTTCATTATTATCAACTACAGCATTTACAAATGTTGTGTTATCATTTACATTAGAATTAATAGCATTTCTGAAATGCAGTTAATTAACTTCAAATATTCAGTATAATTTCACAAATAATTATATTTTTATTTAAATCATTTTTAACTTATAATATCATATAATTTCACTTTTAAAACAATCATTCAAATACCCTTATATTCATGATTTTATAAAGTTAAATCTCTATTCAAAAATCAAAATTTAATAATAATTCACTTATTAAATTCCAACATAAAATTTCAATTTCATTAAATTAAATTTAACTTAACACTTAAGTTTAAAATTTTCAAATATAACTTAATTTCATTTTTATTTACTTAACTTAAAATTCACTTTTAAGCCAAATTCACAAATTTCCAATTTTAGTTATATTTCAAAATTTCAACATAAATATTCATTCATTTCACATTTAACTTTATTCAAAAATCATTAATCTATTACAAAATCATTTTAAATTCATTTGATTCAAAATATCATAAATTTATCAGATTTTCATATTTAATTTAAATTCCATTTATCACCAAATTATAATTTCCAAAATAACTTACATTTCAGATTTCTAACTTTACCCTTTATTTATTTCACTTATAAATTTTCAGAAAATCAATAATGCTTTACAAAAATCATTTTTAATCAAATCTAATCAAAATATTATAATATATACATTTCTAAAAAAAATTAAATTTTTTTAGAAAAACATATTTTAACAACGGGTCCGTATTTCATTTTCTAGCCTAGGTAAAGTGATACGGGTAATATATCATTTCAACCCGTAATTTACAAAGAAAACCCGGGTTTGATCATTACAAACCCGCAATCCCAAGTAAAAGAAAATAATTGAAAATCATTCAGGCCTATCATTTCAGCCCATAACGATTTTCTCCTATTCTAAAGTCCGTTCGGGTATGTATCATTTCAACCCATAGTGATTCTAGTCTACAGGGAACTTGCAGTGTGATAAACTGATGAAAGTAACAGAATAGCATGAAATAACAGTAACATATGATATAACAGGTGTAAATTTAGGTGTGAACATCATATGAATATGATATAGCAGTTGTAACAGGATGATATGCATTTACAGATTCAGGTGATGTCAGTTTATCACTACATAAGTACATATTAGTCTGGTGAGATTTACTCACTGTTTTGAGCTGATGACACAACGACGAATTGCACAACGGGATCTACACAAGCACAAAAGCACATTACAGATACGAAATGGAGGAGCCAAGGATTAATTCCCTTGAATACAAATCAAACAAACAATATAACAATTATAAGGTTTCAGACCAAAACTACGATAAACGATGCTAGAAATAACTTCATAAAACAAAGCTGAAATGCTTTGCACTTGCTTCCGACATCTCATAGGCTCGGCCAGAGGTAGAGTACAGGTCTAAGACAATGATTTAGGGTCAGTTCTGGGTTGCTAAGGTCGGCCTAACATGAGTTTGAGTGATGGTGTAAAGGTGGGTGAAGGCAAGAACACCAAATCATGCATACACATGGGTTTTGGGCCATGAATTAGGCTCGGCCAAGGCCCTAGGCATCACGGCCAGAGGAGTGGGGTCCACTGTGGTGGTGTGGCCATGGGTGCTGGAGGTGCTGGAGGTGGCGGTGGTGGAGTAGGGGCGGCCATGGTTGGTGGAAGTGGTGGATGTGGAAGCTAGTGCTCGGCTAGGTCAATATGAATGGTGTTTTGAAACTTTTGCAGATATGCATCACCAATGGGGTTCATGGCTTGGGTGGCTGGTGAGGAGGAGGTGCTGGTGGTGTGTCATCAGGTGGTGGAGGCGGCTAGGCATCAAGGTGGCATGGTTGAACCTACATGAGGTGAAGCAAGTGCAAAATCAAACTAGAAAAATCAACATAAGTGAACAAAAGAAGATAAAAGGAAATAGAACTTTACCAAACTTCTCAATCAAGAGGAGGCTGAAATTTTTTTCAGGAAGGAGGAAAAAGATGTACGTGAATGAAGAATGGAGGTAGGAAGCTGAATTATGTGAATATTTATGGCTAATTAATGGCAAAAGTAAGTTAAAATGTGAAAAGATGGGAAAATCAAAAGCCATAGGAAACAAAAGGTCACAAACCCTTTCAGTTTACCTTTTATTATTTATATAAATTTATGTAGCTGAAATAATAATAATATCAGATAAGATTTCGAAATTTTGAACAAATATACAAATATATATAATATTTATCAATTATGTAAAGTAAAATTAAGGAAAATAGTTAAAATAGTGAACTAGACTAGCAAAATTTGAAGTTAAATGAAATAATTTTTAGGAAATTCATATAAGCTTGTAAAGTATTTTTAAACATAAATAATAACATAAAATACCAATATATTCACAAAATAAATATTTAAAATTTAATTTAACTATAAAATTTTAATGCAGAAAATAGCAGAAAATGGGAAAACAGCCCTTAAAAATAGGAAATCAACACAGTAATTTTTGGAAAAATTCTATTATTATTTTAAAAATATTTAAAGATGAATTTTCACAAATAAAAAAAATTTAAAATAAAATAAAGAAATTTAAAATGAAGAAAATGGCAGAAAATTAGAAAACAGCCTTTCAAAAAAGGACATAAATATAGTAAATTTTGGAAAAATTATATTATCATTTTAAAAATGTTTAGAAATGATATCACACCAATAAAACAAAATTAAAATAATTTCAAAATGAAATAAAGTCAAATTTAAATATATAGTCAAAATCTAGGGTTGTTACAATTTTAATTTAAAAACACAAGCATATATCAAACATATGCTAACAATCAAAACAACCAATCAAAAAAACCTAATTATCCAAACAAATTCTAGATAGAATTTTATCGAGTTTCCCCAGGTATATACATATACCGGGATACTCGCTCTAGAGAATCCAAACAAACAATGCTATGAAGCTACAAAACTCCTATACAACTATATCTATAACACTAAACAAGATATCAGACTACAAACGAGTCTGACTCAACAACCAAAACTCCAGAACTACTGGTTTCACAACCAGAGACAGATCATACACGTACTCCCTTAGAGATACGTGAAACTCATCGAATCCCTGTTATCCAAACTGGCAATTCAATCCTATAGATCAATCACTTAATCTCCTAGATACAGAAAAGATCCAAAACACTTCAGAGCAACTTACCCAATCTTACTTTTGATTGGAGAAAATTTATCCAAAATTAAATCTCCGACTTCGGAGTCCAAATCCCTCCGACTCTTATCCACAAAACTCTTCAGATGATCCTGGGCTACATACAATCTTACTGATTAGCTCAACCCACGCTGATACTTCTAGAAACAAACTAGACCAATCAACTTAACAAAATGATCTCCTCAAGATCAACCAAGATCAAGAACTCAAACTCAACTCCTCAACATCAGAAGACAACAACTCACTTCTCCAATCCATAAAAGAAAAGCAGATACACTTCCCAACTGCTTCCGCTGCTCAACTCTGATCCGAAGTAGAAGAGAATGCTGAAGAAGAACACGAGCACAAACAGGACAACACACCCCAGAGATACGATTCAGCAAACCCATAAGAAAAATTCAGAAGTTCCTCCAAAACTCTGAGCTGCTACACCAACTCAACTCCTGGAACCATTCTACTATAAAGCTGAACCTCCAGATGTAAACAAACTCTGACTTCCTGAAGACATCCAGAAAAACTCAAATAATCCAGAGAACACTCAAACAATCGCAAGTCACTTTTGCGATCCACCAAACCAAATCCAAGAAAAACTGTTCTTCCTTAACCAAATTGAACAGCTTAAACTTAACCAGCCAACCTATAGTAGAAACAGATTCACTCAACTGCTTCTGAACACCACTTCAGAAAAACTGCTAAGCCAAAAGATCTCTTGCCAACACCAAGAACATTCCAACTACACTGCTGCCACAGATGCCAAAGAATTCCAAAACAAAGCTCTCCGAGAAACTCGGACATCAAAGCAAACAGAAACTCCAGCTGACCACAGCCAAACACTGAAGCACACTCACTACCTTAACTTGTTCCAAAGAAAACATCTTCGGGAACATCCATAGTCACTGCATCTCATCACGCAGCTACTATTTCCTGAGGTATCAAAATACCATCAATCGCTTCTGCCAACCAACAGATCCAAACACTACTCATCTAACTTAAGAAATAAACTCCGAACCTTCACAGGTTTCCTTCGGAGATCAATGAAGTTCTTTATCACTACAGAACTCACTCGAGACGGTACTAGGTCTACAGTCTCGATAGATACACTTCCAACCTCAGACATTCAAACTCCAACCAATGGTAGTAATCGTGCTACACACACTACTACCCCATCTACCTTCATAACTTATATTGGAAAACCTGAATAGGTAACCCAATAGATAGGTAGAAATATATATATATATATATATATATAGTTATATAATTATATATAAAAATTACAAATGCGCTCTCTCAAGAAAGACACCACTATAGAGCCTAGGTATTCACTCAACCTAATGCTCTGATACCAAATGAGACGACCCGACTTTCCACTCCCGGAAAGTCGCATCGTTAAGAAGAATGAAAGGGATAGAAAAGAGAACAGAAAGAAGAGAAGAAAGAAGCAACACATCAGAATCTAACAGCGGAACGAATAAATTATATTAATAACATAAATATTACATAGTTTACAACCAATATCAGAGTACACAGATATACAACACATACTAGACAGTTATAAACACATGCCTAGTTATACAACATAATACAACAACTCAGAGAACACACAGTGGAATACTAGATATATAACTACACGCAGAAGCCTCCTACTTCATTGCTCCTCCACAATTCGTCAAAGCAAACCTGAATCCTAACCTGAATTCCCTTGGCTACTCGTAAAAATTTGAGTACCCAAGAGTTTATGAAAAACAAAAATAAACTCCGGGTCAGACATGGGTCTGGTGTAGGTAACAGGTTAAAGTTGCTTAACTTTCAAAAACCTTTTGAAAAGAAAGGTATCACGTAAGACTTCACACACATAAACATGGAAAAGTTTTTACCTTAAGCTAACCAAAACATTTGATAGGAAATCTGATGATATTATAATAGTGTCTAGGGTTTTCAAATAAATAAGAGATAGCCGAAATTGTTACATTCATTAAATTCCAGCTACTAGCCACAAAAGTGGGTAATACAATCAAAACCGTTGGCACTTATTGGATTTTGGGTTCCATACAATGGCAGGGCTACTGGGGTACCGTCCGTCACAGTACGTGCCTAGATCAACGTACCGAGGATCACTCCCGACCCCGGGCAACCCAAAGCTGGACCCATTCCTTACTGAATAGTTCCGAACAAGACAACCCCGTGGTTGTAGCTAGCAACCACCCACACAGCCGAATATAAAGGGACTTCTAGACAGGGATCAATCTTGCTCTCCAGTGGGTGCGACCCACGAAGCCTTACTGCACCTCCCCTGTTTTAGCCATTCCCGGTTGATGAGGCTTGAGGCTACGATTACCTTTATAGGACACATCACTTAGAATGCTCATCGTCCACCTGACGATGTTCTGAAAGCATTCAATCCATACACGTTCGTTCCGGGTTCGAATGAAACCGAAGGCATTATCTCGTTACACCCATTTTGGAATCACCCTCAGAGTCAACGACAATAACCTTTGCACTCTGATTCACCATCTCGAATCTATAAGAACTAATTCTGTCAACTCATTACGGAACCACCCATAGAGTTATACCGACTCATAGTCCTTACACCTCGAGTCTTCACAAAGATCCACTTTGATTCACGACCCAACGTTATTTTGAATCGATGTGGTTTTCGGATATCCAAGTATGGAAACCCGATCCCGGTCTCATCGAAAACCAAAGCGTGTCTTTTAAGGCCAAGTTGTTTTAAAGGTTTTAAAACAATTTAACATAGTATCTATATACACACAGATAGATAATTCACAATCATAACTGATAATCAACATTATCACATAGCAGGTAATCCATATTATCAATATTAAATAGATATACCATATACCACCATCACAATAGATAACCTTATCCTATGTTATCATTACAATACAATCCAAGCATTTCATACCACACAACATTTCTTATTTCATTATTGAGATCACAAAGCATCCAAGGCAATCAAATTCAACCATTCATCCATAAGCAATGATTTACTCATCATCATATAATTAATTTAAAATGAATTAAATTGACCATCTCTATCTTAAATTAATTTAAAATGAATTAAATTAATTCCTTCATCTATAATTAATTTAAAATAAATTAAATTAATTACTTCACCAATATAAACCTTGCTTGCTTAACCGTTTAATTGATTTCAATCAATTAATCAATCACTCAACATAAATTACCTTAATTAATCACTCTTGATTAATTATACTTAATTACATTCATGTAATTATTCTTAATTAATTTCACAAATTAATTAACCTCAAACAAAATAGTAATTAACCTTTAACTACTTTAATTAATTAATTAATCATAATTAATTACATTAATCCTTAATTAATTAATTACGTTAATTATCTATTATTGGTTAATTAATCATAATTAATCATCTTTAATTATATCATTAATTAAAATAATTAATGATCCTCTTTTTATTAATTACCTTAAGTAATTAATTATTAATCATCCCAGATTAATTACATTTAGTAATTAACTAACTTAATTACGTTATTTAAATAAATTAATTATCCTTTAATTTAATTACTTAATTAATCCCTTGATTAATTAATAAATAATTAAACCAAATTACCTCACACTTAAACATCTCACTTAATTACGATCATGTACTTATTAAACAATTACTTAACTAAGTAATTTCCAAAACTTTAATTACATAAAGTAATTATTTATAAAACTCAACTGTTTAAAATTAATTAAACTTAATTATTTAAAATAAACAATCACATTAAATTAAATAAATTACATTAAGTAATTAATTTCCTAATTACTTTACTAAGTAATTACACTCAAACCATTTACAATTGATTATTATTAAATTAATTAATCTAATTAATTATGAAAATTAACTACATTAATTAATTGTTAAATAATCATGGTTAATGACCTTCATTAACCATCCTCTAATCATTTTATAAAGTAATTAACTTAAATTAATTACCATTTGAATTATTTTTAATCATTCGCTAAGTAAAGTTAATTATAAAATTAATTAACCTTAATTAAAACTTGATTCCATAATTAATATTCATTTATCATTAATTAATAACTTAATTAATGATCTTAATTTTAAATTGATTAATCATTAATCAATTATTAATTCCAAATTTAATTAATTAATTAAATTAATTAATTAATCTTAATTACCTTGTTAATTAAATTCTAAAACATAAATCTTAATTTAAATTTTCAAGATAAAACATAACTTAATTATGTTTTAAAACAATTTAATTCAAAACTAAGTGCTTTTGAAATTACCTTCAAATTCCAATTTAAATTCAAGTTTAAAATAGAATAATTTCAAAAACTTATCAAAGTTTTAAATAATTTTAAAACTTTTTAAATTGCAAATCAAACAAATGTTATATAAAAATTTTAAAGTGAAATTTATTTCAAAACTTTTGATAACTTAAATTTACTTTTAATTTAAAACTTCAATTTAAACCCTCTTTTAAAATTTAAAACTGAAACTCAAATTTAACTTTTGAATTTCTAGATTTTAAATTAACCTTAAATCTATTCATATATTTAAAAATCTCATTACTAAAAAGTTTAAACTATTTATCAACATGATATAGTTAATTAAGATAAATTTTAAACTTAAATTTCTGTTTTTAAAAACTCGAATTTGAATTTCAAATCAGAAATTCAAACTTGAATTGAATTTAAACCTAAACTTTGCTTTAAATCCTAAAACTACAGATTTAAAAAGTTTAAAAACCCAGATTTAAAAAAAAAGTAGAACAGGTTTTCCTGTAACCTGAAATTTTCAGGTTCAACCCGAGGAAAACCAAATTTTACTTCGAGTTTTATGCATCATTACTTTGAGTTGATTTAATACTTGCTTCGAGAAAACAGAACCTTCCCCTGCAACATCCAACCCAACATAAAGTTCACCAGAAAACTCGTCGCCGCCACCTCTGCCGATCATCTCAGGTGATCAAGCCACAACCAGAACCCACCACTACATCTACATCAACCCAGATCAAGTAATTAAACAAGAATTCAAAATTTAGCTCAGGAACCCCAAACCTGAAAACATTTTCCAGGTTCTTACCCCAACCTGTCAATGGCGATCTCTTGCCATTTCGATCATCTGTCATTAAACCCTCCCGGCCTCGAGTTCCAACACCCTTCAGCTACACAATCACCTAGTATCACATCACTCGATCCACTCTTCCCCTCTCACTTTCCCAATCTTTTACCCCTATTCAAACTAGGGTTCAAACAAAAACTTCCCAACTGCAACCAATCTAGTAATCATTATACACTTCTCTGATTTTCCCAAGGATCTAAGATCCTTACTTAATAACTCAGAAAGAAATTTGGGTTTTCTTATACTACAGATTGCAAGAATTTTCAAAAATTCATATTTTGGTTTAAGAACAAGCTGCCACTTAATCAAACACCTAAAAATACTAATACTTGATTTAAAAATCAAGTTACAGTTTAAATATTTGATTTATACTACTAAATTACTACATCCATTTGTTTGAGTTTTGATAAAGATAAGCATGCATGATGCTTTTCCCTGTTTCCAGAGTCAACTTATAATTTTTAACTTCTTGACATTTCTAAACATGAACTGATGAAAATAATACAACTTACTTCGCATCTAAACATGGATTAAATCTTGAGTTTGTGAAATTTTGAATTGTATCTAAAGTCTGGAATTCTAGAACAAGAAGAAATTCATCACAACAAGTAGATGTTCGAACTCATACATATATACAGACATTTTATGATACTCATTAGTAAACAATTCAAGCAACTATATAAATTTAAATTAGTTTTTAAAATAAATTGTTACTCACTTTTTTAATGATGCAGACCACTGATCATTTGAATTTTGCAGAAATATTATATGCAGAGTCCCTGTTTCTCCATTATGCAGAAGACATAAAAATGCAAGCTTGACCCAAATGCTAGCATGCAGATGTTCATTCAACCCAGATTCAAACAGAAATGCTAAGGTCTTCATTCACTCCAGGTTTGAAATAGAGCACAGAGGAAAAGAACAGGCTTTACTTTGCTTTTAGGAAATGCAGATAAAAACAACAGTGCAGGCTTTATTTGATTTTGAGGAAGTGTAGATTGATATTTGATTTTAAGGCAGATGAGTTTGATTGTTGAAGAAGAGTAATAGGCAGATTTGATCTTTGATGAGGGGTGGAGTATGCAGGTTTTTACTTTGATTGTAAATGCAGATTTGTGGATTGTTAATATGAAAATGAATTTTGGTCTTCATTTGATTTTGGAAATGAAAATGTAATATGAATGAAATAAAGATGCAAGCTTAACCAAATGTATTCTTAGATTTTAATAAAAGCAAAGAAAAATTTAAAACTAAATTTAACACTTGTCAAACTTTACAACACTTGTCAAATTTATGTAAATTTTTAAACACATGTCTCTTTAAAATAGTTAATACTAATTACAAATTAATGTATATGTTATCTTAGTTTAAGTTGTTAGTTTATTTTAAAATATGTGTATGAATTTATAAAAGAAATAAGAACAAACTATGTTTATAAATAAACTTATACATATTAAAAATTAAAACAGTTAAAATTTTAAACTGTTGAATTTAAATTCAAACTAAATTCAAATTCAATTATTTCAAATCAAGTTATAAATATAAATTCAATTTGAAATAAAAATTACAAATTCTATTCAAAACTTATTTATAAAGATAATACAATATTAATATTGCTTTTATAACTCTCTTATTATTAAATTAAAATCATTTTAAAAGAAATTATATTTTTATTAAATAAATAATCCATTTTATTAAGTCACGAAATCATTTTGTTAAATTTATTCTAAATTTAAAACTCAAGCCAATTTAATTTAAAACATTTAATATTTTTCTTATCGATTTTAAAATCATATATTTTTTATGAAATAGATATTAAAACTCAATACTAATAAAAATCAAAATTTCCAATTTGAAATGTATATGTTTGAATTTTAAAACAAGATTCAATTATTAAATTTAAACCAAAATCATTTATTAAATTTTGAAAAGCTTAAATATTAAATAAAACAAATTTTCCAAATTACTATAAATAATAAAACTAGAAAATATGCTTTACTTGTTAAAATTAAAACAATACCAATCTATTTAAAATATAAACCATACATTTATATTGTAAATTGAAATCAATTTATTATTTTTAAAAGATAAAATAACCAATTTAAATATCTAATGAAGAAGATTACTAAATTTATCTGAATAATTATTAACAGAATATCAATATCAATTTAATTTTAACTACAGATTATTAAATTGATATTGTTAAAAATTTTGGGATATTACACCAAATAACCGAGGCAAACATTATTTTCAAAAATTCACATTTTATTTTATATTGCAAAAATATTTCTTTTTCAATTTTACGGCGTTAGTGAATGCTTTTGCAGATTGCTCAGATGCTGGATTCTAACTGGAATGAAGTTGAAGATAAAATACGAATTGAGTGAATGAGTGATGTGTAATGAGGTTAAATGTAAATATGAAATTGTGATGTAATTGTAATCAAAATTGTATATGTACAGTGAGAGCTTGAATTTGTACTATTCAAAATTGAAATAAATATTTGTTTGAATAAAATTTCTGTTTGAATTCAAATTCTGTGTTATTTAATTTTATTCAGCAAATATTTATTTAATCTATGAAAAATAAAATAGTATATTAACAAATACATTTAAAGGAATGTATATATGTTTATTATCATCAAACAAAAACCATATATGCGCATATTCAACAATCTCCCCCTTTCAATGATAACAAACATATATTTACTATTTTGAATGTGTTAAATGTATTTGATCATTGATATGCTCTAATTGCTCCCCCTATTTAAATGCTTCGTCTCTACACAAAGCTCCCCCTACATATATGCATACAAATAAAAATATGCAAACGAGCCTATATTTAAGATTTTGAATATTTTAAATGTATTTGACCATTGATATGCTCTAATTGCTCCCCCTATTTAAATGCTTCCTCTCTACACAAAGCTCCCCCTACATATATGCATACAAATAAAAATATGCAGATGAGCCTAGATGCAAATAGAAAATTTGTTTGACCTTTGCTTGATTTTATATGACAAAATCTTAACTTTTCTCTCCCCCTTTTGTTATCAGCAAAAGAATAATAGTGTTAGAGAAAATAGAGATAAGGTGATCGATATTAATTCAACATTAAAACTCAATCGAATATAAATATTAAATTTCAATAAAAAAATCAAACAAAAATCATAAATATTTTGTTAGGCGCATATTCCACTTTTAGAATGATGAGAATTATGTCATCATATAAAACCATACAGTTGTGTCTATTTGTGGTATATTTATATCAGGAATTTGAATACCTACTAACCATGCATAACCGTTAGGACTTTTAAATGAGATTAGTTGTATTCCAATTTTATTTTAAAAAAATTCAAGTATTTTCTAACCACGCATAACCGTGAGGACTTTTAAATGGGATTAGAATCAACTTGTTTATTTTAAAAATCAACTTTTGATATGCGTTCCATACATGCATCACCGTGAGGACTTTTAAATAAGAGTGAATACTTTGGTATTTATTTATTATTATTTTTACTATATAAATTTTTCTATTATTTAAAAAAAATGTAAAAATGAAAAACGAACGATTCCTGTTTAAAGTACCACATATCGACAAACTATATAGAATTTTGATGAGTGATGGTCGCTAGAAATATGATAGAGATAGAGATGGTCATGGAATTTTTACCAACAAAAAGTTTTATAACTCTTGTTTAAATTTCTAAAGAAATTTACTAATTATACCATTTCGAGTCATAATATATAATACATATCAACACTCATCACTTTTTCAATCACTATTTTTCTTTTCGATAATCATTAGGGAGTCAGATTAGTCAAAATAGTCATTTAAAATCAAATTCAAAAATAATTATGAAATCAATTTTTCAAAATGGCTAATCTGAAAATATGGTCAAAAATGATTTTCTTGAGGGGGTTATATGAAAAAAATTTCTGCTATTTGAAAATTATTTGAAATGAAAAATATGCAGAAATTTTCTTTGAAAAACGATGCAGTTACTAAATGTCTCAAAAATCACGTTCCACTAGTAATTCTTCTATCAACTAGATTACCAGTGTAATCTGCATATGAATTTTACTTTCACTCAATTATCACTCGTTGGATGACATAAACCAGATTATGAAATTTCAACAAATTATATCAGAATGAAATTTTCTTGAATTTGAAATGAAGCCATGTTAACAATCAAACAAATATCATAGTGTTAATCTTAGAAGCCATAGGATAAACAACTATATTCATGAGTAATCATCAGTCATTAAAACATCATTATCATTCCAAACAGTTTCTTGAAGTTTCAAAAATTTCTTAAAATCCTTTTTACAATTTTTAGATGAAATTCTTTAGGATTTTAATTGAAGTCGTGTCAAAAGAAATTGTGAATATATAGTTAGCCAAATGTATTATCAATCAATAACACCATCAGTAATCCGAATTAATCTATATTAAGTATTTCAAGGATAAAAGCATAATTGGCCAACAATTTTGAAAAAGTCAAAATCAAAATCATCATCTTTTCATCATCTCAATATTGGTTGATTTTAATTCAGAATATGGTGCAGATTATCACATTTAATATATCGTTCAAATAAATATACATTTACCTGATTTACCTTTACGATATTTTTCGTTGTTGTCCGTTGTGATTCTGTCACCTTTGAACTAGGCTAAGGAACTTTGCTTTGTCGCCCGTTGTGTTTCTGGAACAGCCAAAAATCCAGAGAACAATGTTGTTGTTCCTTAGCCTGCCACCACACCTACACGGAAAAAGATTTTTGTGACCTATTTGTTTTTATAGGTCCATGGTTGTTAGTGGCAGAATATTTAGAAAAATAATTTTGTGGAGATCCACAACTATTTATAATTGTTCCCTTCGGCACCCAAATTTGTTTAACTTTGAGAGATTTTATATTTGTGCCTTTTGGAACCCAAATCGATATAGTTTTCACATGTTTGGGTCTATACCAACAATTATTGTGATTGTGTCCATATTTTCTACAAATTGTGCACATAGAGTTGACTTGATTAATATTTCTTTCAACAATTTTTGTTTTATTATATCCAAGTCCTTGTCTAACCGTATTAACAGTTTGCTTTCCTAATAGCATATTCAACGATTTTTCACTATTTGAAAATTTATCTAAAGTCGTTGACAATTGTTGGACTTGTGTTTTGAGAGACTCATTTTCGTTTAACAATTGTGTGCACTTTTTAATAGAATTCTCTCTTCTAGTATTTTCACTTTCTTTCAAAATCAGAATTTCATTTTCAAGTGATTTTATATTGATTTCTGATTTTTTAATTTCCTCTTCGAATATTGGACACTTATCATACTTAGGGATGCTTCTTTGATAGTTTTCAACTAATTGGTCAAGTTGTTCATTTAATTCTATCAAAGTGTCTTTTTGTGATTCAAGTTTGGCATATTTCTCCCTAAGTGGTTCAAAACAGCCATTCACTTCGTTGAAATAAATAAGTAATTCAGAGTGAGCAAGTTTTGATAGCTCGCTTGACTCGTCATCATCGCTATCAGTTATATTTCCATGAAGGCACATATCTTCTTTTTCACTCTCACTACTAGAACTTTGATTATCTTCATCACTTGTATTCCACGTGGCTGCAAAACTTTTCCTTTTTGATTTCTTTTTAAAGTAGCGTTGATTTTGAGGACAATTGGGCTTGATGTGTCCGGGTTGGTTGCACTTGTGACAGATGATCTTCTGTTCTTCAGAGTAGTCTAGTGCTTTAGCTATTCTGCTTTTTGCCTTTTGAATTCGAGTTGAATTTCCATATTTGTAATTCCATCTTTTGAATTTCTTTATTAATAGCTCCAATTCTACTGCTGCATCATCATCATCATCACCATCACTTTCTGTTGTTCCTTTAAGAGCTATTGATTTCTTTCGAGTGTCACTTCCTTCACGCTTTTCCTTGAATTTCATTTCTAGCTCATAAGTGGTGAGATTTCCGATGAGTTCTTCAACTTTCATTTGTTTTAAATCTTTCGATTCTTGAATGGCAGTCACCTTTGCTTCAAATTTTCGTGGAAGGACTCTGAGGATTTTTCGGACTATCTCCAACTCTGTGTATGATTTTCCAAGAGCTTTTGATTTATAAACGATATTGGAAAGTCGTCCATGCATCTCTTTGACATTTAGTTCCTTCGCCATTGTGAAGTTCTCGTATTCGCTGCTTAGCATGGCAAGGCGAGATTCTTTGACTTGAGATGTTCCTTCGTGAGTCACTTCTAGGGTGTGCCATATTTCCTACACATTAAGACAATGTGAGACACGATTAAATTCAAATTGATCCATTGAACATATAATAGAATTCATAGCTTTAGCATTAGTATTTTGTAATTTATTTTCTAGTTCTGTCCGTTGTTCCTTTGGTTTATCTACTTCCTGATTATCTACAGTTATAGTCGGTGTTCTATAACCTGTCTCAACAATATTCCAAGCGTCAATGGTTTTCAGAAAGATTTCCATCCTATTTTTCCAATAAGCATATTCACCATTGAATATTGGTGGTCTAACTATGGATTGACCCTCAGCAAAAGCAGTATTAAAAGAATCCATTTTAAAAATTCAAATTTTTAAAACAAAAATTGGTTTTTGAAAAACAAATTTTTTAAAACAGAAATTGACTTCTATTCCTAGCTCTGATACCACTTGTAGGATCGATTTCACCCTAGAGGGGGGTGAATAGGGTGATGGTATAAATTATAAAAATTAATTGCGGAAGCTTATATAAATGATTTCAACACAGTTCACAGCAGAATAATAGCAGCACAGATATCGCAGAATATAAATAACAGAAATAGAACAACACAGAATTTACCCAGCTTCGGCAAAACCCTATCTACATGCTGCCCCCAAGGTTTCTACAAGAAATTAGGTAGTCAGACGCTAACACACATAAACTCACGACACCAGCTATCGACTAAACCTAACTCTATGCTCAAAACCCTGCCACAACTCAGCCACTGAGTTGCGAATTATCAAACTATGCCACGTAGTTTGTCCCCTAGTCACATGACCAGAAATTACAACGGTTTAAGATTTAAAAACAAATTTATAAAGCAATTTAAAAAAATAAAAGGCAAAAACCCCAATTAAAAAATTAAAAACCCCTTAATAATATAAAGTCGGCCCCCTTTTGATAATTTAACCCGATCCTCTTTTATTTGTTTCTTTGAGAAAATGGCGGCCGTTGCTTTCTTTCGATTACAACTAGGGCTTTTGTCCTTGATCCAAATTTGGGCTTTCGGTATGATTGAAGTCGCCGACTCTAGTAGCTTTGATCGAGATCTCCAGTGACTTCGATTGAGATAAATATGTTCCAGTTCCTTGCGTTCGTCGATCGTTTGTCTCTTTGAATTTCTATCGGCTACTTCAATTCGATCAAGTTCGAATTATAATTGGTATGTTAATTTTTGATTTTGCTTTTACTGGTTTCGGCTTGCTTGAACTTGATGGTTTTGTAATTGCCGATGATGATTGTTTATATAGGGTTTGTCACCCTTGAGTTTCGTTCGTACAAAAAATGTTTGAATTTGTCTTGGCCGATTGATGTTGCTTGGATGCTCGTGATTATACCCGACTTGTTCGTAATCGTATATTCTTCGTTACTTGATGGTCACGACTTTGATTTTGAAATTGCAATATATTTGGTCAAAACGGAATTTTGATTTCTTTTCGTGATGACCACGGCTTCGACTCCGTTCCTTTTTCAGTTCACTTGTTTGATTAAAGCACGGCTTTGACTTGGTTACCATTGACTTCGGCACGAACTTGATATTGATACTGTGAATTCATGTTTCTGCTTGCTTCGGTAGTACTTTCGACCTTATTTGATTTTTCCTATTGTTACATGACTCCGGCCATTGATTTATTGATTGCTTGGTTTACTGGTGCATACATGTTGCTTGATTTTGTTCATTGATGGTTTTTGGTAATGTGTCACTAATTTATGCATGGAGTTGCATCACTGGTCTTTGCATTGTGTAGTTTCCATATCTTGTGCACGAGCTCTTTGCACACTGATGCATTCTGGAGTTGGTCTTGTTGCAGTGTTAGCTTGATGGTTTTCTTCTTTGGTTGTATATTTGAATCTGGTTAGATGGAACTGTCCAATTGAGCTTGTTTTGTAGTGATGCACTTGATGTTTGTAGCTTGGTTTATGTTGTTTCGATCAGTAGTCTTCATTTGTGTCTGCATTGTCATGTTGTATTATTGACATGATACTTGTTGCGTTGGCTAGTTTGGTTCACCTGTTTACTGTTAGTCGAGTTGCATCTGCTTGTAGTTGTACTGTCTTGAGCTCGTATCACAACAAATTGCATGTTATTTTTCTTGAATTAATCTGAACTTGGTTATGCTTCATGGTCACTGGTGCACTGCGCTAGTGTCACTGGTGCATGTGCTTATGTATTAGAGTTGAGGCTTGCTTGCATTGTCCACTTCGATATATGTTTGAACTGGTCGAGCTTTGTTGTATTACCATATTTACTACAAGTATGTATACATGTGTATATACATATGTATGTATATATGTTTGTGATATTCGAGTCAGTTAGCATTTTTGTTTCAAATGCTTGCTGCCTGGACTTTGTGCACTGTTGCTATTCCTTTGGTGCACTATGTCGTAGCCTTGCTTGTGCATCACCATACATCTGCTGCAGCCACATTGTCACTGTTCACTGCCCTTTTTCATATTGATCGAGTACTTTCACTTGAGACTGTATTGTCACGTTGCATTGAGTTGAGTCATGATTTCAGTGACTTGACCTTTGCATTTTGTTTGTTTTTCGAAATTTCACCTGAGTTGAATCCAGCTTGAAGCTCGGATTTGATCTTGTCCTAAAAGTTGTGACATTTATTTTATTGCACGTGAGTTGAACTCGGATTTTCATTTGGGTTTGACCTGTGCTCACTTGTTCCTGTAACATTATCAAGTGTATATCTGTTTGCACGGCCTTATGGCATATACAGTGATACACTGTGTATGTCACAAGCTGTTCGTGTATGATGAATTCAAATTTAAATGATGACGAACAACCCAAATAACTGAGGCAAATATTATTTTCAAAAATTCACATTTTATTTTATATTGCAAAAAAATTTATTTTTCAATTTTACTGCGTTAGTGAATATTTTTGTAGATTGCTCAAATGCTGGATTCTAACTGGAATGAATTTGAAGATAAAATACGAAATGAGTGAATGAGTGATGTATAGTGAGGTTAAATGTGAATATGAAATTGTAATGTATTTGGAATCAAAATTGTATGTGTATAGTGAGTGCTTGAATTTGTACTATTCAACATTGTAATAGATATTTGTTTGAATAAAATTTCTATTTGAATTCAAATTCTATGTTATTTAATTTTATTCAGCAAATATTTATTTAATATATGAAAAATAAAATAGTATATTAACAAATACATTTAAACGAATGTATATATGTTTATTATCATCAAACAAAAACAATATAAGCGCATATTCAACAGAGGGGTTAAATGGTGATTGAAACTGGAATTCTATTTTCATTTTTTTGAGGTCTTTTCTTGATTTGATTTGACAGATTAAGTTGAAATTTTTATTATATATTAGTCTATTTATTACAATTTTGGGTTACAAATGTTGAATCCTTTGATAAGGATATTGAAATCCCGTGTTATGGAGATTGGAACTTTGGCACCACTGATAATATGGAGAAGGACTTGTATTATTGTTATTAAAAGGAATTAACATTTAAAGTTAGTGAAAGCGTAATCACCGCATGCATAGAAAATAGTAGGTGCGTATTTATTTATATATTAACTACCGTAAATAACATATAATTATATTGTATAATTGTTAATTATCTAATGGTTATCATTAAACCCCCTTAGGAAGATAATTGATTTGGTAAGGAAAAATAAGAAGGATTATTATATAGCCTAATTAATGGACACGGTGAGGTGTGTAGTAATATATTAAAAGTGTTGTAAAATTTGACAAAGCCATATGTAGTGCGTGGTCAGTCAAAAAATGCACGAAAGTTTGCCCAGCTAACCAGGCTATCATTAGTGGGGCTGAAGCGAGACATCACCTATGATAAGTAACTGCGATGACGTGATGTTAGTCCTTATTCTGTAGAGCAAACCTGCTTGGTTAATCTGACTACTAGTACCTATGAACAATTGGGCTTATGTGAGACAACACCATGGATACAGGTCATAAGACGAAGCAATTTCTTCGAGGTTTTAGTAGGTATTAGATTGTTGTTTGAGAGCTCACCTTCTTCCCCAAATGAAGTATTAAGTCGTTGGCATTAGGTTAGGCACGGTTAAGGATATCTTGGAAAGGTTCGCTTCAATAGGAAGTATTAAGTGTCCGAAGATATTTTTATGCAATGTCAGGTAGATAGATGCCTATATAGAGTCCGCCTTGGGAATATGTATTAAATGATGGGGTCTAACTTAAATGAGGTCTTAAATGGTTAGAGTCTGCATATTTTTCTATTAAAGGTATTAAATGGCTTGGGTTTTATCTTTAAAATTGTTAGACATTTATGATGTTGGTTATGGGTTATGGGATTGGGAAACTTGCTTTGGAAATGTAAGGTATTAAGTGATTGCTTGAGGATCCGAAACCTTTCTTATATGAATTATTAATTGGTTTTAGAATATGTAAGACATATTCCTATTTTGACATATACTGCCTAAGTACTGAATTAATAAGGCTTGAGGTTTTAATTCACCAAACACTTGTTGTTCTAACTCCCTTCTCATTACAATATAGGTTAAGGAAGGACTAATGACTATGATTATGCTTTAAGACGTCATGAGCAAAGCTTATAGTCGTGTTGCTATTTGTGGAACTTTTTATTGTACCCATGAAACAATATTTTTGAAAAAATGATGTAACGATTATTATGGAAACAATGTTTGGTTCGTATTATGACATTTGAATTTATTTTGAAATAAACGGTTATGGTTTGCTATTACACTTTGTTCCTTCCATTGTGAGTTCTGAAAGAAAATTTATAGCTCAATTTTGTTATTACTTTTACCAACCAACAGCCAGCTTTATAATGAGTCTAAGTTTTGATGGGCCTTATCCGGGTCAGAATTTAGGTATGTTTCGGGATGGGTTGTTATTTTTGGTATCAAAGCTTAGGTCACCCGATCAATGGGGAAATTATACATATGGGAGACGCGTTTATTATTTTTTCAAAAGTTTTTTAAATGGTTTTCACAAAGCCTTATAATATATGTGTGTGTGTGTCTGTGTGTATTATACCTTTGTTTCTTTATGCGTGCACTAGGCATCCCTTTTTCTTTCAACATATAATACTATCTTAGGAAATCATCATTAATGATTCAACCTACAGATAGTTAATGTGGTCGGTAATCAATCTTCTTCTCGAACTGGAATCCTTGCCCAAGGAAGGCCAGCCATTTGTGGATTCCCAAATAGTTAAAACAGTACATCAAAAAAGCCAAGCAAGTCACTAAACCTCCAACAGCACCAGTGGCAACCCACCGCCCCACCCGTCGTTGTCGCACCCCTTACTATTGAGTTTCCTAAGATATGTAATGAATTTTCTAATATGGGAGGAAAAACATACTCTGGAACCGAAGGATATGTGGAAGCCAAAGCATGGATTAATGATGGCAAGAGAATATTTTGAGAACTCAAATGAGAGGATAAGATAAAGAGAAGGATAACATCTTGAGACCTTAAAAGGGAAGCTTTAGATTATGGAAATAAGTAATTGAAGAAATGCTGATTCGATTTTCACTTGGAATGAATTTGAAGATATATTTGAGTTAAGGTTTATGTTGAGAGCAGAAGCGATTTTACAAACAGAGAAATTCATACAGCTTAGCCAAGAAGGCTCCACCTTAAGGGAGTACATTAGTAAGTTCATGGAGTTATCTAAGTTTGGGATGAACCTGGTAAGTATGCAAATGAAAAAGGCCATGACGTTCTTGAAGGGCCTAAACTCCCCACTGAGAGAAATGTTGTCGACACATGTTCTTGGGAACGCTACATATGAGGCATTGGTTGAGATGGCTTTATTGCAGCGAGCAAGTTTAGAAGAAAAGGGGCAAAGAAGAAGGCTGGGCTTACCCAAAAGAAGGAAGGGTCCAAAAGGGAAGAGTTTGGGAAAATAAGAAGTCAAAAGGGAAATTCAAGAAGGATGGCAATGTATGAAAGATATGCCAGGAAAAAGGTCATGAAGCTAAAGATTGTAAGGGTGAGTCTGGTGGAAGAAGATTTTAAAGGGAAGTGCTATAATTGCCATGAAGAAGGGTGCATCAAGAACCAATGTCCTAAGTTGGCAAAAGAAGGGTCAAGTGGACAAGTCTATTCTATCAAGACTATCCCTACTATGGGTGGACTACCTAAAGATCAAGGGAAGACAACATTAGAAGGTAAACCTCCTATTTGTTGGGGTTAATATTCGTACCCTATATTCTAGAGCATCACATTTTTTTTATAGGTAGGAATGCCATTAACTTCTTAAACCTACAAAACTAAATTATCACCAGCCCAATAACTGTGACGCCCCACCCCGAGACCCACATTAACAAAGAGTATTACTGGATAATACTGTCTGCTGGTGCAGAGAATAGGGCTGGTTAGGAGAGACCATCTATAGCCTTGTCTTAAATATCTATTGAACACGTCGATAAACGCTCTCCTAATTTTTTTCTAACTCAAGTGGATCGACATATCCAATAAATACTTAATACAAAACTATAGTGGGCTAACTGATCTATCAGAACAAAATACAGAAACTAAATGAACATCAAAGAACAACAAACAGATATACACACACACATACAATGATACATCCCAACGCAATATAAATGATACATTAACTGTGATATAACGACCACATTATATACACGAGTCAAATAAATATACAACATAAGATACAACTCCAAAGAGACCATAATTGTAAAAGATGAAAGAAAAATATCCATATGGAAGCTTCAAGGCACATCTAAGTCCAAAGCAAATGCTAAACCAGAAACAAACACGGTCTGACCCGAGTATAAAATACATCGGTCAGTCTAGCTAAAACATCATTTTAATAAGGATGGACGATAAAAAGAATCATGAGAAAAGGGTATAGTATCCTTTCGAACGAGAGGAAACTATGCTAAGTGTGTGATATCTCTTTATTAATAAAAGAATGTACATACTTCTTGAATAAAAAGAAATAACAAGAAGTAATAGTTCATAACTTAAGTGGACTATTATCACTTAAATATATGAAACCTCAAGGAAGAAATTTTTGTGATAAAACTAAGTTGAACATCATAACCGCCTCAAATCATCGGCGAAATCTCTAAGATAACAATAACGGTTTTGGTGAACCATATCTCCTAAATAGGAGAATCATTAATTCGAACACTCGCCAAAATGGAAAACATAAAACATTCACAAATAGGATGATCCCAAACTCAAATATGTCTCATCTCATCGGCATGGACAAAATCTCGAAATGCCATAGAATGACAATATAAATCTCGAATATAAAAGAACCTCCAAACTCAATTATACCTTATCTCATCGGTATAAATGTATATAAAACTCAAACTCAACTTGTCAAAATGGAAAAACCCAAAATATCCTATAAAATCATGAAATCATCAAAAATCTAACTCGAGGAACTCAATAAGAATTCAAAATATCATAAATGGGATCACCATATATATATATATATATATAACATCTCATATAGCAATAGGCTATCGATGTAGTAAAACATCTTATAATGGTGAAATCATAATAGTACAAAAAACTCAAAAAAAATTGGATTGGCCAGATCCCTAATTGCAAAGCCAAAGCAATGCCGCACGTTCTAAGCTCTTGTCTAGTGCTATTTATAATTTAGGTACTTAACTCGTGGACCCGAAGGTCATACTCGTGGTGACGGAAGTCACATAACTCCTGGTGACCAAAGTCAAATACTCAGATGACCCGAAGGTCTATAGCACTGGCATAGTCTTGAATGTGTCACAAACTCTCGAAAAGGTACCAAAAAGTGTTAACGTGCATTCTAGATCACACGTTCGCACTAAATAGTTTATTAACTGATAGTTATCTCCCATTATAAAAATAAAATCTCAAATCTTAGAAATCTTAGAATACTCATATCTTGCCTCGTATCGTCGGCAAGTTCAATAAAATCTCATAATGATTTCTCATAAGCCATAATTCCCAAATAGGGAGATCTCAACTCAAGGCTCGCCTCGTCTCATCGGCAAGTATGAAAATACATCGTGAAGGTTTTCATCGACCATAATCCTAAGTCAAACCATAAAACTTGCCAAACATTAGCTAACTCAGATAATTCCTATAAATAGGAATTATAATTCTCAAAACAAGGCAAAAAATGGCCGATCTCAATTATCATCTCAAATCAATTACCCAGAACTGCTTCGATCGTACAAGTCCGAAATTAACCGAGAAAGCAAATTCACATATCCTGTAACGTCCCGCCTTTTCGCACGCTTTAAATCGACACACATGCCAATTCAAACCATACGGAAGGGCGGATTGTTATGGGGCAAATAAGAAAAGGAAGGAAGAAATAAAACAAAATAGAATCTTGCAGTGGAACGATAAAATATAATAATCAAATATACAGTTCATGAAGTTGTTTTATAAACATTTGATTATATTTATACAATACATATCAGAGTTGCACATACCAGTGAATAATAACAATGCAGCGGAATAAAATGGTGTAGTGGAATAATATAGTAGATAATAGTAATATAAATCTTCGCCCTTGTCCTCCAAAGCTGAAGTCTTCGAATCCTGAGATGCTCAGGCAGACCCGAGCGAATTGAAAAGACAAAACACTCGAGTCAGAACTGAAATATCTTATGTGAGTTAAATTAACAGAAATAAATATGAGTGCAGTAACTTAAGAGATGCTCGGGATTTACATCTCCTAAGGATCCGTTAAACTATTTACTTATGTAGTAATATTTCGCTATTATAATAGTGTCCAATTGTAAAATAAACTTCCTTTTTTTAGCATTAAGGGGTTACCCATATAGCCCTTAACACGTAATAGTCCCGGTAATCCATCCAATATCATGGTCCATCCTGATCCAGAAGCCACCAAAGGATATTACACGGGCTACGGGAGAAATCCAAACTCGTACAAGGCACGATAGGGTAGGTGACACGGCACAACTAGGTAATGCCAGGGTAGATATACCAATTAAGCTTCCGGGTCAGTGGTAACGCATAGCCGCAGCTACCGCCCACCTCGAGCCACACCCCCAAATCAAAGAAATCAAAAGTGGCCACCGAATAATCCAAAAGTCAGAGTATAATATCGAAGGATGTGTCCGATCAAAGCTGCTACCTCATTAACCCATTGATCGCTTCTGTTTTAGCCACCTTATGCCAACTCACGGGAGTTGGGTCCACCTATTTACCTCGAAGGAAACGCCGCCGCCATCCTACTTCATTCTGGAATCTCCACCGCATACATGGTTGTTAAAGTGGTTTTCGGAGTTGGCAGAGAGTATGACAACTTCCGATCCCGGTCCCTTCAACAACCAAACCTTATTATAACACCACGGTTATTTCAAAATAACTTATACTTTAAAAACCAGGATATAATATTCATTTCAGAACCATATAATTACGCTATCATTTCCCTTTTAAAACCAAATCAATATGATATCTTTTCAAATATCCTTTTCTAAAACTATAACTTTTCATCGTTAAAATATTTCTAAACCAAACACTTGAAATATAACATTTCAAAACATAAAGCTTTGAATTACATAACTTTGAAATATAACCGCACCACTTAAATGGTGTTAAATATAAATTACTTTATATAATAAAATAGTTTCTTCACCTTCACAAATCAATTCCAAATATAGATAAAAATCCAAGTAAACATTTCAATTTATATATATATTAAAGCTTTGCATATTTCACCAATTCAAAGATAATTCGTTAATAATTCCGTATATATTTAATTCAATTGCTAATATTTAGATTTGAAATGTTTAATTAATAAATCCAATATCATTTAAATAAAACATTTGACTTCAAACAGCTGGATATTCTTTCAATTTATTTAACTTGATATATTCATTTATCTCAACTTTATATTTATTTAAATCACTTTAAACCAAATCAAGTTATAAGAATCAAACCCTTTAAAATATTCATTTTTATTTATTTTTCAAATCAAATTTTGTTTAAGTACAATTTTCAGATAATTCAATTTAAACCAATATCATATTTATTTTCCAACTTAAATTTCATTTAAGTCGTTCAAAAACTCTATATATACAATATCTTAAGTATGTACTTAACCATATAATATAAAACAATTAACTCCATTATTAAACTCATTTAGTTAATCAATTTTACACATAGCTTAAACCAAGAATTTTACCATATATAAAATAACCTTTATCAAATATCCGAATCAATACCTCATAAAACTATATATATTTCTTTACAAAACCATAGAAAATCATTCCAAAATATTTCTATATATAGACCGCGGTTGTCTGTATAAATTTTTTTATCCTATTGTCAAGTGATACAGATATTTATCATTTCAATCCGTAATTTAAAATAAAAATTACGGTTATATATTATTTCAAACCGCAATCCCGAATGAAATGAAAATACATAATAACTTGCAGTTTATAACAGTATAAAATACAGCATCCATTCAACCAATATCAGCCATCAACCGTTTATCGCAATCATCATCAAATTCTATCAATAGCATAAATATAGAACGGATAATAAACAACAAGTATTAAATAGTAGTTTATATTCAATAATAAATTAAATAACTGTTTAACTGGCAGTTTATATGCAATGAAAAATTAATTAACAATTTAACTGGCAGTTTAATTGCAATGAATAAATTAAACAGCAATTTAATTTAAATAAATGGAATTAACTGAGATGATGATAAAAAATATGCCAAACAACCATAATTAAATTTTTAAATCATATCATATACCAATTTAACAAATATAAGAAATTTTAGAAGTTGTGAGTGGGTTAAAACACTCACCTTTTGAATTTAAATTGAATTCAAATCAAATTTAAACCCAAAAATTAGACTACCTCCAAATTCATCCAAACAAGCATCAAAGTGTCCGAAATTCCAATACGAACCTAGCGGAGAAAACCGCGCGTGAGACGGAGTACGTATGTGGATGTTATAACGATTAGAGTATTGAAAACAAAATTTGAACAAAATAATTAAAACAAACAAAATAGACCATACCTCCACGCCACATCATCATCTCTTTCCCAAATCACGCACGCATCAGGAATTAACCCATACGCACGCAACCGTGACGACGTCCAACGTTGACCAAAAAAAATAGGCCGCCACCGACCACTAAAATCGACGCCGCCCCCACCATTGCCCTCGCCTCCTACGGTTGCACGCGCTGACCATGTTCCGGTCGCGTGAAGTCCCTCCGGCCGCCACGTGAAAAATGGTGATTTTGAACCCAAAAACGCCAATTCCGGCCACCACGCTTCGATTCAAGTCAAGCGACCACCACAATCTCGAAGCCCGTGACGAGATCTATAATACCCAGAAACCGATTTCCTAATTGTCGCCCCCAAACAAAAACGCCCAATTTGACTTTGATCGCGATTTCTAATCAATCCGGTCACTGTCTCGAAAAACGAACAACGGACTCATATCATTGAGATCTTCGATATATATTTATCCCAAATTTTCGAAGGAGTTTGAATTTTTGAAGTTGATTTTTTAATTGAATTAGAATTGGATAAATTAGGGTTTACAGCCATTAAGGAAGAGGAGCACGGCAGTTTCTGTATGTATAGAAATGAGGAATAGGGCTTCTAGGGGTTTATAGCAGGCTATTTATAGACAACTAGAAGATAAAATAGCTGGATTGGGTTTATAAACGCGTTGAACGATATATGGCCCGAAAAGCCCGTTCTGACCCCGGAACGAAATTTGTTCAACCGTATATCAAAGTAGATATTTTAAAATATTTTAAACGCGATGGAACAAGTTTCAAATCAAAATTTCGTCGTATGAAGAAGTTATGTTAAATACAATATTTTCAAATTGAGTTCAATTGATTTTAATTTATCGATTTCAAGGCGTTTCGCATTCGTACGATCAAACGACAAGTCTGATCGTTACGAAACTTGAAAACCTACAATAATTCACCGATACGGATCTGATGAAACTAGTTTCGTCGAAATCCGAGTCAGTGGCCAAAATGGATATTATTATATTAATTAAATAAATTAAAAATTAGTCAATTTAATCAAATTTTGAATTTCAATTCGATAATTGACCATTCTTATCATTTTAAATTTTCCAAATCATTTACACTGATTTAAATAAATTTGAATGTGACTTTAGAGTTGATTAATTCATCAATTCCAACGTTAACCTCACTTTTAATAATAAATTTCAGTAAATTCCCAAATTATAAATAAAATCTCCAAAATTTCATTTAGTTAAGTAAATAAATTATTATTCCATTCATTTCTGTCAAATAGATGGATTAAATATTAGATTCAAAACTATTATATAAATTTCTCATATTATCTTTATTTCAAATAACGTATTATTTAACTATTTCAATTTCATTTAATTGCAATTTAATCCAATTATTGAAATTTCCATTTCACTTAAATAAATGAAGTTTTGATTTCCATTCTTTTTATCCTACTAATTTTTTTAATAAATTGGGATTGCACTAAATAAGTCAATTACTACAATTTCTTTCAAATTAAATTCTTTGACTAAACAAATTGGAAATTTATAACAATCGTAACCATTAAACTTTAATTACCAATAACTAAGCTTATTTACTTCAAAAAATATTACAATTACTTCCAGAACATTGATTTTATTCATTGACCATTTATTATAATTTAAATTCATTAATTTAATTCACTGCTTACATTTGTTTTCATATATTCCATTTGTAGCTTAGTATATATATATATATATATATATATATATATATATATTTACATTATTTCCATTGAATTGAAATTCATTCAATTTATTAATAATTACCTTAGTTTACCAATTTGACAACCCCTGGCCATTTGTATTACATTTCACATTTATGTAATATTTATTAAAATTTATTTCCAATTAACGTACTAATTAATTTCCCTTAATATACCCAATTTAACTCTCCTAAACATTGTGTTACATTTCACATAAATGTAACATTTATTACAAACATATTTCCCATTTCACCTAACAATCTAAATAAATAAATAGGCAACCTGCCATAAACATTACCGTTATCTTTTTGTCACATAAATAAGCTTTTATTACTTAAAATCAATTTTGGCATTTATTTCCATACTACTAATTTCATTCACCTATGTTCTATTCAAACATAACATTTAGATTTATTTCATTAAATAATTTAATATTTACATCCACTTCCGTATATTAATTTTTTTTTGTAACCAAGCTATAACATTTACATTGTTTTACTTATTAGAATTGCATCCAAGTTATTAACAGTGAACTTGCATTTTTACGGTTTCAATTCATTCTAGTTATTATTTCCAAACAATTGCATACATAACATTAATTTTATTTAATCACTATTTATTCATTATTAATGCATAGATTAATTCAATAAATTCCCTTTGTTTTCCTTACATTAATTTATTATCAAATATTTCTATTTACAATAAATTTCAACCCTGCAATTGTTCTAATCAATTGGAATTGCATTAAATTGGTTATTCATCACTGCCATTTACATTCCTACCTTAATTTACATACAACTCCTATTTTCCAATATATTATTGCATTGGTTAATATAACTTTGAATTCATTCAATCACTCCTAGTTATACCATTTCATTAGTTAAAACACTATTCACATTTGTTCTCTTATATTACATTCTTAGCCTAGTACAACAATTCCCATAACTTCAATTAATCGTAATTTCATTACAATTGTTAATACTTAACTTTAGTTTCCATGGTTGCATTGCACTTTTAACATTTACTTCAATATACATCATAAATTTTTTATTTCTTTCTAAAATTTAATTACAAAATTCTTATGATTCAACAAATTTAATTATCGAAGTTTACGGGTCGTTACACTCTCCCTCACTCAAAACTTTTCGTCCCCGAATAGAAAAAAGAGGGAAAAGAAGAATTAAGAAGTCAATATATCTTATTTAGAATATTAAATTTATACACAAATGAATTTACAAAATTTAATAATTTAATAAAATACAAATTTATAACTATTAAATCCCCTTTATACTCAAATTAGTAAAGTTTGGAAAAACATTTTCCAAAATACTTTCTAAATCCAAAAATTTCGGAAAAGTTCGGCAGAGTCCTCTTTGTATGGATAGGCTTGGAAGAAAATATAATATCAAATAGCAATATATAACATATATTTCCCAAAATAATATATCCCAACACGTTTACATAAATGAAATATTAAAGTTGTTTTAAACACTACAAAAAAATCAGTCAACCATCACTTGCAACAAGCATACCACCATCACATAAAATCAACATGCAGCAATCATTCATTCATATCAAACAAAACAAATAGTTGTTCGGGCTCAAACTTTAAATTGTCGGAAAGAAAAGTAAACTACTAAGCGTACCCTTCACTCAACAGTCTTAGGTGACATTAAATAGATTATCAAACCTTCCAAACAGATTTAAAGTATCTTACCCAAACAACTATAAACCAAACAAACAACAAATCCAAACAATAAGCTAAGATTATTCTTGTTAATTACATTTCATACTATTGTTGTTTGATTTCCTTTTTATTCATATATGATTTTTTTTCATTTATTTCTCGCAAATTTTCATTTACTTTTATTCATTTCTAACAAAATATCATTTTCACTTATTCATCTTGTGAATTTTTTTTATTGCATTCATTTATTCATAATTTATTTATTTACAGTGTTCATCTTTCTGCTTATTTTCAAAATAAATGCCTTCAACACTTACTTAAGTTTATTATCATTTCTTTATAACCTTTCTATTATATTTAATTAGTGGCCTTTCAGTCATAACTTAAGTATATAATAATTATAACTTTAGATCCTTATTTATAAATGCATTTCATTAATTAATTTCATTACCTCAAATTTCTTACTTGTATGATATCTATAACATCTTCTTATTAACATTTCAACTTTTATATCTTTTGGTAAGTTATATATATGCCTTTAAGGATGTAATAGAAAGTTACCCAAGTTTATTTCTATTTCTTTTAATTAACTAAATGTTCAACAATATTATTCTTTGTTTCATAGGTTACTGTTTCAAATTACTTTTAATTTCATTCATAAACTAGCATTAAATTACTCATTTTAATTAAAGGATCCAATTATTGATTAACTTCCATTTTACCACACTAATTGAAACTATAAAATAACGAAAACTTAAGAACTTAAATACCACGTTTAATTTCAAATCATTTTAGATGTAATAGATAAAGGTTTATACTTAAACTTATATATCTAATTAAAATTAAAACAATAATTTTTTTTTCAAAACAAATCTGCAGTAAGCTACTACAATGGCCTTTCCCCTTCGAAACTCGAAAATGAATGTTGATGATGCGTGCACTCATCACCGAAATTATTTTCCAACGACAGAGTGGGGAGTACAACTTTATCTTTCCAAAATTTCTTTTAAAAACATTTCTTTCAAATTATATTGAAATACTTATATCAGAAAATGCTTCTTTTCATAATATTGTTATTATATTTCAAAATCGTTCAAAAGAAATTTCAAACCCTGGAACTTAAGTTCTAAATTTCCAATTTTATTTATTTATTTTAAATCTTATTTCAACTATTATTTATAAATTTCATTACCTAACAACCAATATATTACAACCAAATATAATCTTTATAAAATTTATTACTTTATGTATAGAAAATATAATAGGCAAAATTATTTCATTCACCTATATTAAAACAAATATTGTGTTGGTCTGTCCTATTAAGTGTTTAGAAATCTCTATTGATGTCATAGCGTCCCATGCATCAACTAGAATTTATAAATACAAAACGGAACAAATTAACACAATATTAAAACCTTTTTATAACACTAACAAATACGCTCTCTTATGTGTATATATACCCTCAACGACTCCCATAGGGTATTACTACGCTATTAGTAAAAAGTCAGACCCCACAAAGCTAAGGTTTGTCACTAAACCAAAGCTCTGATACCAGATGTAACGTCCCGCCTTTTCGCACGCTTTAAATCGACACACGTGCCAATTCAAACCATACGGAAGGGCGGATTGTTATGGGGAAAAGAAGAAAAAGAAGGAAGAAATAAAACAAAATAGAATCATGCAGCAGAATGATAAAATATAATAATCAAATATACAGTTCATGAAGCTGTTTTATAAACATTTGATTATATTTATACAATACATACCAGAGTTGCACATAGCAGTGAATAATAACAATGTAACGCCCCACCCCGAGACCCACCTTAGTAAAGAGAATTAACGAGTAATTCCGTCTACTAAAGCGGAGAATAGGGCTGGTTAAGGGCGACCATCTATAACTTTGTCTTAAACATCTACTGAATACGTCGATAAATGCAATATGATTTTTCTTTTCTATCTCAATGGATCGACATACACAGTAAATGCATAATCCAAAACTATAGGTGGCTAACGGATATATCAAAACAAAATACAATAACTAAATGTAAAGCACATCACAGAACAGTAATCAACATCATGTATACACATATACAACGATACATGTTTAGTACAATACAATATGAATACAATAAAGATGGTTCACTACCATACCATATACATTGAATCAAATATAAATACATCAGAGTATGCGAAAGGACAAAAATTGCTCAAGAGAAAGGTGAGCTGATATCCAGCATCAACTTCAAGCTAAGTCCAATACATGATACCTGAAACAACTCGGTCTGACCCGAGTATAAATACACGGGTCAGTCTAGCTACACAAATCAGTCAATATCGGTAATATGAAGCTGAATAGACACGAAGATACTTCTTCTCGAGAGAGAAGAATGAATCGGTAAAATTATAAGCTCAACACTTAAGTAACAAACGCTACTTAAGTGAACAAATACCTTGAAGGAGGTAACTCAAACTCAATACTCAAATCAAACACAAGTGTCTCATATTATCGGTGACATCCCAAAATGTCTGCAAGGTTTCCATGAACCATAAACCCTCAAAAGGAGAAATATCAATACAACTCTCGTCGAAATGGAAAACATAAAACATTCTCAAATAGGATGATCCAAAATTCAACTATAGATGAATCTCCAAATTCAATTATACCTCATCTCATCGGTATAAATGTATATAAAACTCAATCTCAACTTGCCAAAATGGCAACACCAGAATATCTTATAAAATCCTGAAATTATTAAAACTCATAACTCAAGGAACTCGATAAGAGTTCAAACATCATAATTGAAATCTCTATATATATAACATCTCATATAGCATTAGGCTATCGATGTAATAAAACATCTTAAAAAGGTGAAATCACAATAAAACAGAAACTCAGAAAATGCGGATTGGCCAAATCCCCGATTGTAATGCCGAAGCAATGCTGCACGTGCTAAACTCAGATGGCTGAAGCCTCAGACAAGGTCGCTAACACCTCCCAAAGCAGTTCGTCCTCATGACAAGGTCGCAAACACCTCTCCAAGCTATTTTGTCTGCCCGAACAAGGTCGCTGACACCTCCCAAAGCAGTTCGTCCTCATGACAAGGTCGCTAACACCTCTCCAAGCTATTTTGTCAGCCATAACAAGGTCGCTAACACCTCCTAAGCAGTTCTTCCTTATGACAAGGTCGCTAACACCTCTCCAAGCAGTTCTGTTAGGTGAACATCGTGAATGTGTCACAAACTCACGGATAGGAACCCAGAAAGTGTTAACGAGTGTCTCATAACACACGTTCGCACTTAGCAGTTTACTAGCGCTAGTCGATGCCACACTAGAAACAACATAAAACTCATAAAATCATATCTTGCCTCGTCTCATTGGCAAGTGATAAAAAGACATCATACTCGTCTCATCTCATCTACAAGTATTAAATGGCATCGTAACTTGTCTCATCTCCTCGAAAAGTGAAAACATCATGATGGTTAATCATAAACCATAAACCTCAAAATATGAAATCATAAACTCGGGGCTTGTCCTATATCATTGGCAAGTAAGTAAAACATCATGAATTGAACATCATGATGTTTTCATCGACCATACTCCTATATAGGAGATCTCAAACCATAATACTTGCCAAATATTGACCATCTTAAATAATTCCAATAAATAGGAATTATAAAACTCAAAATGCATCATAAACTGGCAAAACATCTCAGAATCAATAATCTTAAATAGCTTCGACCGTACAAGTCCGAAATTAACCGAAATAGTAAACGCACATGTCCCATACCACGTGTTTTACTAAATCGTCTAATTCTCTTTCTCATATGTTCGAATAGTATAAAAGTATGTATTATATATATAAAATAAATATAAATTTTTTTAAAACATTTAATTTGAACGCTTTTCCATTTTGAAAATCATTTCGAAAACGGTTTAGAAAACACGTGCACAAAAACAGCAAAAATCGATGAAAATTCAATAAAATTAACATACGATAAAACCCAAATGAAACTGTCAATTCATAGTGCGAATCAATGTTAATGTCGGTTTTCTATTAGTAGGAGTTAGCCTTTTAGAACCACCTCTAAAAAAAATGCTCGAATTATCGAATTCAAAAACAATTCAACGGAAAATGGTCAAACATTGCAAAAGAACTCAGGCCTGCGGCTTGTATTGCCAGTTTGCACCTTTTAAACTCAAAATTTGTGAAAACATAAAACATATAAGTTGAATATAATTGTCATAGATTAAAGTCAGAAAAAGAATCAACTAATTCGGATATTCCAGCCAAAAGTTATGGCAATTCTAATTCTCAGGTATAAAATTATAAAACTAAGAACAATATGCATAACAACAGGGATGCGGGTCAAAAAGCCATTTTGACCCTGTAGATGCTAGAATTTGTTGAATCTTAAAACATTAAAGTTGAAGAGAATTGAAAAAGTTAAATTACAAAGAAAGAATCACCCAATTTGGACAACCGAGCCAAAAGTTATGATGATTTTAATTCTCAGGTCTAAAATTGCAAAACTGTGAACAATTAACATAACAACAGGGCTGCCGCTTAAAGAGCCAATTCGACCTTGTATGTCATAGAACTTGATAAATCATAAAACATGAAAGTTGTAGAGCATTGTCATAAATAGAATTTAAAAAAATAATCGCGTTATTTGGACATAAGAGTCAAAAGATATGCTCAATACAATTTTTAGGTCTGGATTCATTGTCACTGTCTTTTGCACTCGGGACAGCGACAAAGAAGTGCATTTTCGACCGAACTAAACTCAAAAATTCATAAAACTCAAAACATGAAACTTTTAGCTAAAAGCCTAAGCTTTGCAGAACATCCAAAATCATCAAATTTGGATAAGAAACGAGAGAGATATGGTTAAATTAGTTTCAGGTTCAACTCTGGAAAAAAAAAATTTCCAGCAAACAACAAAGAAGACAACATGTAATTGACATTCAAGCTTATTTAAGTTAGAAGTGTGAGATAATACTCACCTTAGGATTTGTTGGCAGCAAATTAAATGATTTTGCTTGCAAAGAAAAGAGCTTTGACCTAGAAAATGGCTTCAATAACCTAAAAATGAAGCTTTACAAACATGCAACACAAGATAAAGAGTAAATTAGAAACCTACTACTCAAATCAGGAATTTAATGAAATTATAAGGTTTAGATATTGATTACCTATTGAAAGATCTTTAATTTAATAATTTTCAGCAAAAGATTGATTTAATTTGGAAATTGAAGCTTGGATTCTTAAAATAGGGATGGTTTCTCTTTTGATTTTCAGCCTTTGAGGAAGAAGAAGGTGAGGTAGGAAAATGAACATACAGACAATTTGTTTTCTCATTTCCTTCTTTCAGATTTAGGCTAAGTGGGCTTGGACCCAACATTTAAAAGAAAAATCAAATGGCCTAAGTTTTGATTCATGTACATAAACAACTATGCTTAAGTTACACTATTTTACAAAACAAATTACATTTCCCTCAAGTTTTTAAACCAAACAAAATATGTGAACTTACATACATATTAAATAAAATGTTTACATCATAAAAAAAAGATAATTTTAGTTTTTAAAACATTTTTATTAATAAAAACCTTTATTTTACAAAAATACATAATTTCCACAAATAAATGCACAAAACCTTATTTTTAACTTCCAAAATTCCACAAAAATATTTTTCTTGCTTAGAAAAATATAACTAACCATTCTAAACTCAAATTTATAATTAAAGCTCATTTTTACAACAATTTCCACCTTTTTATTTAAATAAGCAGCCTTTAAAAATCAAATACTTCCTTTAAAAATTATTAAAAGAAGTAATTGCCAATAATTAATACAATTATTGCATTTTCTCTAAATAAAAACTATTTTCCATTTATTATAAACCCAAACAAATAAAATAAAGTTCCAAACTTTATTTTCTCATTTTAATTTCCAAAATTCATTGTTTATTCCAAATAAACAATTTAAAATCTTCAATTTTATTTTAATTTACAATATTAAATTATAACTACCGTTATAATTTAGTATTAATAGGTAACCTCAAAAATCAGGGTTGTTACAGACTTCCCCCCTTAACAAAATTGCGTCCACGCAATTTCTAGTGAAAGAGCCGTAAACAACACAAAAATTCAATCGACAAAGGATAAAAGACAAGCTCGAAACTCAAACCATTCATACTCTCAACATAGAATGGTAGAGAGAAACAAGGAAAAAACTCACTTGGTTAATCCAATGGTCCATCAAATGCTAGTGTAATGATTGGAAAACCATCGAATTTTCCAAGTATCTCGAAAGAATTTCGAAGATATCCCGTCTTGAATCAAAACTCAATAAGATGCTCAACAATTAATCAATCGAAAATGATTGATTTCGAAAAACACTCTACGAATAGAGTCGGGATCAAATTCACTTAAACCCGAACCCAAAGCAATAAAGAAGATCATCAATATGATTTTCTGCATAAATATACGGAAAGTACATTCTCACAACAGGGTAGACATAATAGACAAGATAGATAAATTACAAGATGACTTCTTACAAGGCCACCAAACTCGAATGATCGCGAAAAATGCACGTCGTTGATAATAGCTCAAAGATAGAATATACTCAGGAATAAGGATATAAGCTCAAATTATCTTTTAATCCAAGATATTTAGAATTTTAAACCTCAACATCTTTTAAAATTTTAAATCTCAATTTTTCAACATTTGAAAATTTCTCAAACTCTTTACTGAATTACTTAGTAAGTAATTTAAAACTCAAAATTCAAATTCAAATTTCTTCTCTTACTTCAAAATTAATTTCCAAAGAATTTTGTAAATCCATAATAGTATCCCTTAAAATAAATTAAGGGTTTAAATTCTCTTATTATACTCTTCCCTTAAAACATCCAATGTATATAATATAGATTCTAAAATCTCAAAATATACTTCCAATAAAGCACAGATCAAAAATAATCTCATTTATATTCTCATCTTTACAATTTAAAAATAAATGAATGGAATTGCCTCGCTGTTGAGTCTCTAATAAATAAATATGTCTATTGGCTGCAGAGTGGACCGAACGATCAAAACTGCCTCGCCACTCTATTATTCATTTCTAAAATCAATGGCTGCAATTATCATTCAAAAATAAATTTAATATTTAATCCCAAAATATTATTTTCAAAATCTCAATCCTTAAAACACAAATCATCGTGTCTGATTGCCTCATCATAGCATTTAGGAGATTCCTATCGATAACGTTGATCAAGCGTATCGACCAGAACTCTTAACTACTCGATGGATAACCCAACACTCTCAAATCATTACTATGAAAGAATACTACTCATATAAATATATTCTCGAAACATTCTTTGATTTTTAAAATATCTCAAACCTCCAATTTCTCTTTTTAAAACTCATGTATATAGCTTCAAAAACTCAAACCAAAGAACATTAAGAGAATGCATCGAGATATCCTAGAATACGCCATTCACAAAATCAACAGAAGGAGAGGGAGTGTTCGTCAACTCCTACAAGACGATGAGCCACTCTCAGAAATCATCAAAACAAAAGATAAGCAAGATATTCTTCTCGAAGGCGAAGATGCACACAAACAACAAATCATTACTTCAAACAAAGTAATGCTACAAAGGATAACACCGATTGAGTATTCGAAAAGGATAACTCGAAGAAACTGAATGATAAACTCAATCGACCTCAAACAATCTTGAAAATCACCTCATTCCTTAGCAGATTTCCTAGTGGAAGGATAGCCGAAGGCTAAAAGCCAGGAATTAGGTTACCTCAACACTCGATTGCCCGATTGGATGTCAAATCCAAACAGACTCACAAAACTCAACAAAGTCACCTTGATTGGAATTCGAGATATATCATCAACATCTCGATACTCAAGAGTGAATATAGAAACATTGGAATCATTATTAACATTCCAAAGTGATAGAAATAACAAAACAGTCAAAATAGGAAACTTAAATATACAATAGGATCCTATAGAACAAAGGATTGGACTTAATATCAAATAAGTCAATCCTTCTCAAATCAAATGCATCTCAAGATTGTGAGTAACAAACTAATAATCACAAAAGCATCATCAAATATAAATCTTAGAATGCTCAAAACAAGTCAATCATTATGGATCCCCTCAATACGATTCACAACTCTCAAAGGAAAAAACAAGAATACTCTAAGGAATCAATAAGCTTCATCGATACGAACTCACTCGCATCGACAAAAATAAGAATAGAATAATCCTAGATAAGATCATTCATAAGATAAGATAATATCAAACTCAATTAGGGAATACTACGGAACACAATATATATTCCTAGACATATTCCATCTCAACATGACCCAATACTCGAAAAATAATCAAAGCACGATTCGAAAACAAGCTCGAATAAAGGACAATGATTCACTCGTATTGTACTTCGACGTATCATGATATACGTACTGTTCTATGTTTATTCTACTTTGTTTTCACCACAACTTTGATACCAAGCTGTAACGCCCCACCCCGAGACCCACCTTAGTAAAGAGAATTAACGAGTAATTCCGTCTACTAAAGCGGAGAATAGGGCTGGTTAAGGGCGACCATCTATAACTTTTTCTTAAACATCTACTGAATACATCGATAAATGCAATATGATTTTTATTTTCTATCTCAATGGATCGACATACACAGTAAATGCATAATCCAAAACTATAGGTGGCTAACGGATCTATCAAAACAAAATACAATAACTAAATGTAAAGCACATCACAGAACAGTAATCAACATCATGTATATACATATACAATGATACATGTTTAGTACAATACAATATGAATACAATAAAGATGGTTCACTACCATACCATATATATTGAATCAAATATAAATACATCAGAGTATGCGAAGGGACAGAAATTGCTCAAGAGAAAGGGGAGTTGATATCAAACATCAACTTTAAGCTAAGTCCAATACATGATACCTGAAATAACTCGGTCTGACCCGAGTATAAATACATGGGTCAGTCTAGCTACACAAATCAGTCAATATCGGTAATATGAAGCTGAATAGACACGAAGATACTTCTTCTCGAGAGAGAAGAATGAATCGATAAAATTATAAGCTCAACACTTAAGTAACAAACGCTACTTAAGTGAACAAATACCTCGAAGGAGGTAACTCAAACTCAATACTCAAATCAAACACAAGTGTCTCATATTATCGGTGACATGCCAAAATGTCTGCATGGTTTCCATGAACCATAAACCCTCAAAAGGAGAAATATCAATACAACTCTCGTCGAAATGGCAAACATAAAACATTCTCAAATAGGATGATCCAAAATTCAACTATAGATGAATCTCCAAATTCAATTATACCTCATCTCATCGGTATAAATGTATATAAACCTCAATCTCAACTTGCCAAAATGGCAACACCAGAATATCTTATAAAATCCTGAAATTATTAAAACTCGTAACTCAAGGAACTCGATAAGAGTTCAAACATCATAATTGAGATCTCCATATATATAACATCTCATATAGCACTAGGCTATCGATGTAATAAAATATCTTAAAAAGGTGAAATCACAATAAAACAGAAACTCAGAAAATCCTGATTGGCCAAATCCCCGATTGTAATGCCGAAGCAATGCTGCACGTGCTAAACTCAGATGGCTGAAGCCTCAGACAAGGTCGCTAACACCTCCCAAAGCAGTTCGTCCTCATGACAAGGTCGCAAACACCTCTCCAAGCTATTTTGTCTGCCCTAACAAGGTCGCTGACACCTCCCAAAGCAGTTCGTCCTCATGACAAGGTCGCTAACACCTCTCCAAGCTATTTTGTCAGCCCTAACAAGGTCGCTAACACTTCCCAAGCAGTTCGTCCTTATGACAAGGTCGCTAACACCTCTCCAAGCAGTTCTGTTAGGTAAACATCGTGAATGTGTCACAAACTCACGGATAGGAACCCAAAAAGTGTTAACGAGTGTCCCATACCACACATTCGCACTTAGCAGTTTACTAGCCGCTAGTCGATGCCACACTAGAAACAACATAAAACTCAGAAAATCATATCTTACCTCGTCTCATTGGCAAGTGATAAAAAGACATCATACTCGTCTCATCTCATCTACAAGTATTAAAATGGCATCGTAGCTTGTCTCGTCTCCTCGACAAGTGAAAGCATCATGATGGTTCATCATAAACCATAAACCTCAAAATATGAAATCATAAACTCGGGGCTTGCCCTATATCATTGGCAAGTAAATAAAACATCATGAATTAAACATCATGATGTTTTCATCGACCATACTCCTACATAGGAGATCTCAAACCATAATACTTGCCAAATATTGACCATCTTAAATAATTCCAATAAATAGGAATTATAAAACTCAAAATGCGTCACAAACTGGCAAAACATCTCAGAATCAATAATCTTAAATAGCTTCGATCGTACAAGTTCGAAATTAATCGAAATAGTAAACGCACATGTCCCATACCACGTGTTTTACTAAATCGTTTAATTCTCTTTCTCATATGTTCGAATAGTATAAAAGTATGTATTATATATATAAAATAATTATAAATTTTTGTAAAACATTTAATTTGAATGCTTTTCCATTTTGAAAATCATTTCGAAAACGGTTTAAAAAACACGTGCACAGAAACAGCAAAAATCGATGAAAATTCAATAAAATTAACATACGATAAAACCCAAATGAAACCGTCAATTCATAGTGCGAATCAATGTTAATGTCGGCTTTTCTATTAGTAGGAGTTAGCCTTTTAGAACCATCTCTAAAAAAAATGCTCGAATTATCGAATTTAAAAACAATTCAACGGAAAATGGTCAAACATTGCAAAAGAACTCAAGCCTGCGGCTTGTATTGCCAGTTTGCACCTTTTAAACTCAAAATTTGGGAAAACATTAAACATATAAGTTGAAGATAATTGTCATAGCTTAAAGTCAGAAAAATAATCAACTAATTCGGACATTCCAGTCAAAAGTTATGGTAATTCTAATTCTCAGGTATAAAATTATAAAACTGAGAACAATATGCATAACAACAGGGCAGCGGCTTAAAGAGCCATTTTGACCCTGTAGAAGCTAGAATTTGTTAAATCTTAAAATATGAAAGTTGAATAGAATTGAATAATCTAAATTACAGAAAAATAATCATCCAATTTGGACAAACGAGCCAAAAGCTATGACGATTTTAATTCTCAGGTCTAAAAATGCAAAACTGTGAACAATTAACATAACAACAGGGCTGCGGCTTAAAGAGCCAATTCGACCTTGTATGTCATAGAATTTGATAAATCATAAAACATAAAAGTTGTAGAGAATTCTCGTAGCTAGATTTCCAAAAAAGAATCGCCTTATTTGGACTTACGAGTCAAAAGATATGCTCAAAACAATTTTTAGGTCTGGATTCGTTGTCATTGTCTTTTGCACTCGGGACAGCGACAAAGAAGTGCATTTTCGACCGAATTAAGCTCAAAAATTCATAAAACTCAAAACATGAAACTTTTAGTTAAAAGCCTAAGATTTCCAGAACATCCAAAATCGTCAAATATGGATAAGAAACGAGAGAGATATGGTTAAATTAGTTTCAGGTTCAACTCTGGAAAAAAAAAATTCCAGCAAACAACAAAGAAGACAACATGTAATTGACATTCAAGCTTATTTAAGTTAGAAGTGTGAGATAATGCTAGCCTTAGGATTTGTTGGCAGCAAATTAAATGATTTTTCTTGCAAAGAAAGCAACTTTGACCTAGAAAATGGCTTCAATAACCTAAAAATGAAGCTTTACAAACATGCAACACAAGATAAAGAGTAAATTAGAAACCTACTACTCAAATCAGGAATTTAATGAAATTATAAGGTTTAGACATTGATTACCTATTGAAAGAGCTTTAATTTAATAATTTTCAGCAAAAGATTGATTTAATTTGGAAATTGAAGCTTGGATTCTTAAAAGAGAGATGGTTTCTCTTTTGATTTTCAACCTTTGAGGAAGAAGAAGGTGAGGTAGGAAAATGAACGTATAGACAATTTGTTTTCTCATTTCCTTCTTTCAGATTTAGGCTAAGTGGGCTTGGACCCAACATTTAAAAGAAAAATCAAATGGCCTAAGTTTTGATTCATGTACATAAACAACTATGCTTATGTTACACTATTTTACAAAACAAATTACATTTCCCTCAAGTTTTTAAACCAAACAAAATATGTGAACTTACATACATATTAAATAAAATGTTTACATCATAAAAAAAGATAATTTTAGTTTTTAAAACATTTTTATTAGTAAAAACCTTTATTTTACAAAAATACATAATTTCCACAAATAAATGAACAAAACCTTATTTTTAACTTCCAAAATTCCACAAAAATATTTTTCTTGCTTAGAAAAATATAACTAACCATTCTAAACTCAAATTTATAATTAAAGCTCATGTTTACAACAATTTCCACCTTTTTATTTAAATAAACAGCCTTTAAAAATCAAATACTTCATTTAAAAATTATTAAAAGAAATAATTGCCAATAATTAATACAATTATTGCATTTTCTCTAAATATAAACTATTTTTCATTTATTATAAACCTAAACAAATAAAATAAAGTTCCAAACTTTATTTTTTCATTTTAATTTCCAAAATTCATTGTTTATTCCAAATAAACAATTTAAAATCTTCCATTTTATTTTAATTTACAATATTAAATTATACCTACCGTTATAATTTAGTATTAATAGGTAACCTCAAAAATCAGGGTTGTTACAAACAATGCATCGGAATAAAATGGTGTAGTGGAATAATACAGTAGATAATAGTAATATAACTCGCCAACAGGGTTGGCGTAGTTAGTTGATGGTTTGGATTACGTGATCGAAGGTCACGAGTTCGAGCCCCGAAACTGACAACCCTGTAACAAGTACCCGAAGTATGTGTTTGGCAGGCACATACTTCCCTAGAGTTTACATGCGAAGCTTGGTTCTCTAGGTAATTCAAAAAAAATAGTAATATAACTCTTCGTCCTCGTCCTCTAGAGCTGAAGTCTTCGAATCCTGAAATTATCGGGCTGACCCGAGCAAATTAAAAAGACAAAACGCTCAAGTCAGAAATAAAATATCTTATGTGAGTTGTTATCCCACCTTTTGGTCAAAGCTGGAATACAAACAAATTGGCAAGGAAGGATGGATATCAGGATTGTAGATCGATTGGAAACAAGGCTGCAATCGATATCGTTAAAATTTGGCCGAGCTCCGATCAGGACGGAATTGGTTGGGGATGATGATCGGGACCAGAAGAGGCTGTATTTCAAATTTCAGGTCGATCGGAGTTCGTATGCACAAGATATGGATGGGCTAAGATACACAAGGAATGGTTCGTATCGATGCATTTCGCATCGATCAGTAGATGGCATTTCGAATCAATATTGTTCGTGTCGATCAGAGATAGAGCATAGTGGTGGACTTCGAATCGATATCGTTCGTATCGATCAGCATGGACTCGACTCAATGGTTTTGCATCGATCAGCAGAAGGTGGTTCGAGTCGATACATTTCGTATCATCGTCAAGCAAGGTTTCGAATTGGTATCGTTCGTATCGATTGGCTCGACTCGTTCGTTCCGTATCGGTGATAGAAGGATTTGGAACTTTCATACCCATAGGAAGCAATCGTAGTTCGTGTCCATTAGGTAAGGCTTCACTCGTATCCATCAGGTAAGGTTTCGTTCGTATCCATCGGTATCTAGCTTCGTATCCATATGATTGGCCCTTCTTGCGTTTTTCGTATCGATCGATAATAACTCGCATAACATTATTTCGTATCGATCAGACAAATTGATATGAAACACACTCCTCAAATCGATATGAAGAAAGGTACGATGCAAGTAGTTGGATACAGATGCAAACCAAAATTATTGGCACGAACGAATGCAAAGTATGGATGCGAACGCGAATCAAGGGAAGAAGCGTTCAAAATAGCGAGGAATATGGATCGAGCTCTGGAAGTAGCGCCACGTCACCTCACACACATGTAACAGCCCGCAAATCCGTACCCCTTGAGTTAACACTATTCTACAACAATCAACTCAAGTTGCACAGAAATACGGACCATTTGGATTTAAGAAGAAGAGGTAGAAGAAGAGAATTGAAAACAACAACAGAATCTAACCATCGCAGCGGAATAAAATATAATAGATAATAAATACACTTTACTCAAAATCAAATATATATCAGTTTACATATATTACATCATCAGAGTACATCAGTCACAACTCACATCAATAACATCCAATGGGTACACAACAACTCAACAGCGGAAATATATGTATATACAAGTACGAGAATACGTATCGTCATCCAGCTCGTCTCCTGAGCTCCACAGCATCATATCCTGTATTCTATAATACTCGGTCTGACCCGAGCATTACAGTTAAATAATACCCGAGTCAGTCTGGATTACCAGCGTGAGAAAATCACACCCAATTGATTATTAAAGTTTCAAAAATCCTTTGAAAACAAAAGCATCTCGTAAGACCACGCCACAAATAAACATGTCGGGTTTTTACCTTACGATAGCTAAAACAATTTTTATAGAAATCCTCTGATATTATGATAGGGTCTATATACAAATACTTATAAAATAGCCGAAATTGTTACATGATTAAATTCCAGCTACTAGCCACAAAAGTGGGTAATACAAACAAAACTCGTACAAGGCTCGTAGGGAGAATGGATTTCCAACAATGACTAGGCACTGGGGTACCACCTGTCACAGTACGGGGCCTAGATCACCGTACCGAGGACTACTCCCTTCATCCCCTGCAACACAAGGCCGGAACCATTCCTTACTGAACAGTCCCGAACAAGATAAACCACGTGGTTGGCGCGACCAACCACCCACTAAGCCGAAATATATATAAGGGACATCTAGACAGGGGAATTATCTTGTCCTGCTTGGGTATGACCCACCTAACCTTGCTGCATATCCCCTGATTTTCAGTCATTCCCATTTGATGAGGCTTGAGGTTAAGCGTTACCTTTTTAGAATGTTTCACTTAGAACGCCCATCGTCCACCTGAGATGTTTCGCAAGCATTCGTCCATACAAGTCCGTCCCGGGTTCGAACGGAACCGAAGGCACTATTCCTACTACATCCATTTTGGAAATATCCTCAGGATTAGTAGCGACTAGCCCTTGCACTTCACTGCTCCATCTTCGACTCCGAACACGTTCTTCGCACGAAACGTACAAACCGGATCGAAGTGGTTTTCGAGAAATTAATCTCGATCCCGGTCTCTTCGAAACGATCAACGCAGTTGGCCAATATTGTTAGTCGGTTATTTAACTATCAATTATATTCACAAAACAACTATCAAACAATAAACAAATTTTTCCAAATTATTTATTAATCTCCAAAAATATCTTCACAAGATATATTTCTATTTCCAATCCTTTGAAAACAGTTTCAAAACCATCTTCCTTTCAGAATAAACTTTCCCAAATATTTTCTATCTCCTCTGAAATTTACCAAGCACAAACTAGATTTTTTTTTAAAAACTAATTTAAAACACTTTACTTTGAAATATATATTTATATTTTAAAACATTTAAGTTAAAAACTACTTTGATAATTTGTTAAAAATACATACTATATAAATTTTTGAAAATAAAGTTAATAAATATAAAACCAGATTTATACTTTTTAAAACATAATACTACTATAATAGATAAAGAGAAATACTTACTTAAGAACTTAAATATTAGAAAGAAGAAATTTGCCACACTTGCTTTTTTAAACAACCTTTAATCTTTTAACTTATATTTAAAAATTTACTTCGAAAACGTACTTGGTTATCCAGGGAGAATTCCAACTTCAATCACTTAAATCAATTTCCCAAATTGATTTCCAATTTATTTCCTTTTTATTCGGAATCTATTAATTTCAGATTTCATTTCTTGATTACAATTTAAAAATACTTTAACTAAAAATTTCCATTTTTAGATTTCTCAGTTACTTCTTTATTCTTTTAAATAAATTTAAACTTTAAATTTTAAGATAATTCTTTTTTTCTTATTGATATAACTTAAGTTTACAATTCATTAATTTCATTTTATTTAAAATTATATTCCTCTTCATACTCGAAGTTATTTAATATTATTTCATATTACTTCTATTTCTTTTCAATTCATTCTTAATTTATCCAAACTTTCTATAATTATTTTGCTTACAAATTTAATTCTTTTTAATTTCTTTCAACAATCCAATTCATATAATTTGTTAATTCATTATACCCAATTATCCAATCAAACCATAACATTCAATATCCCAATATAACTCATCATAAGATATCAAATAATCACAACAGAGAATAGTGAATAATTTAAATAAATGTGAGGGGTCCAGTTGGATCCCTCCAACCTGTTTTCCCTGCATTCACAGACGTTAGCACAATGAATTGCATCAATTCTCAAATATAGCATACAATAGCACATCAGCAATTCAACCATTCAAACAATTATTTAAATTTAATCATTTAAATTTAAATTTAAACTGAGTGAGATTAACTCACCTTTGCTTTTACTAGCAATCCAATTCAATCCAGCTTGTTCCCATGATTTTATACCTTGTATAAACAATTTACAGTTTATTAACATTTGACCTGATTGGAAAATTAATTACTATTCATTTTATTTTTATTTTGAAATTTTATATTAAAGATTTGTTTTGATCTTGTTAAATTAAAAATAACTGTTTAAATCTAAATGTCAAAGTGGTTTATATATTATTATTTTTAGACTGTAGGTATATTAAATAACCAGACTAAATGTTGCTCCTCTAAAATTATCTTTCTTTGTCTGCCTACTATTTATTTTCTACTAGAAATCTATTTTATACAAAGTCTATTTCCAGTTTACTAAAAATCTGTAAGTTTCCACATATATACATGTATCTGTCTTACTATGAAAGTCAAATACAGGTTATATCAAATTCCAAGATTTAATTAACCAAAACATTTTATTTTAAACTTAATAATTTAATTTTAAACAGATTTTTCTTTAATTAAAAAAATATCTTTAGCAATAAAATAATTGAATAAGTTAAATAAACAAATCCATCTCCATAATTTATTATTTACAAATAACTAGTAAGTGAAGGTACCTATATTTATTTATTTATTTTTTTTTTTTTTATAATTCCTCAAACATATTAACATTCTTATAATATATTTGCTGTTTATTCATGCATATATATATATTTAAACTAACCAGTAACATAGACTGTGCAATTTTATTTCAAACTAAATTAAAAACATACTACTTGATATTTATTGTAACCCATCTGTATTAAATTAAGGGTAAAATTTTAATTACCTATCAAACGTTCCAGGCAAAACGAACGGCATCTCACCAAAATTGCTACGAACAAACGTGCGTGCTTCAGCCTCTCGTCTCGCGAGTTTCCTCCAAACAATCTCGCCTCATAGCATGCGTGGAACCGCCTCCCTCCATTGCCGTGCTACCGAGACCAACTTGCGCCACTGTCATTCACGCGACCATCATTTCCTCGAGGTTCAACCATGAACCTTCTCGCCCAAAATCACTCGCGCCCCCAAATCAACGCCACAACCCGAAACTAAAACTTCCCCCAATTTGATTTCGAAAACCCTCGTGATTTGTGGCCGCCATTTATTCGAGCAGTCTTCGGCCGATAATTTTTTTTTTCCCTTTTCGTATATGGTTTAATAGAAGAAGAGAAATAGAAGAGGGAAGCGACATGATTTCGATGAAAAGCTTTTGCTCGGCATTGATTTATCTCCATTTGGTTGAGAAGAAGAAAGGGGATTTAATGAGTGTAACGAGTAGCCGAATATTTGTTTATATTGTCTCCGCTGGAAAGAAATAGGAGGACGCGATATGAAAAAGTGGTGGCGTATAAAGAAAGCTTTGCGTAAGAAAATATCTAGCTATAGTGATTTAAAATAAAAATAAAAATAAAAACCGATGTGACAAGGTGACTAGTCAACAATGTATATTATATTGCGTTTCCGATAAACATTCAGTGCTTTTATATGTCGTACACTCACACGCTAACTCCGATCAATACGAAATTTGAAATCCGATAATAATTCAATATTACGGACTCAATGGAACTGGTTTCGTCGAATTCCGAGACTGTGCCTCGGAAGGCTATGTTTAAATTCAATTTAAACGATATATTTTTAAAACTGAACAAACCCCTGTAAATTTCAATTTTACAACTTCTATTATCCTCAGTAATACGAATATAAATTTTATTAAGCCTTCAATTCATTTTTAACAGGCCTAAAATCTCAGATTTCATATTTTATCCAATTCAAATTATTTAATTCAACAATTTAATTGTCAATTAAATTATGATATTTGTAATTTAAGTTAATAATTAACCTTTAAATAATTAAAATCAATTAAATATCCCAAATTTAAATGCTTGAAAATTCCGGGTCGTCGCATTCCTTCCCCCTTAAAAGAATTTCGTCCCCGAAATTACTAGTTAGGAAGAATGGTCCAATACCCATCTACTTATCCCCAAAATCAAACAATTCAACATCTAACTATCTTTTTATAAAAGACCCATTATCATTCTTATTAACCTCTCAACTCTCCCATAGTTTCAAACTATACTATTTGTTAAACCACTCAAGTTCAATTTAAAACCAAATTTTGAGTTATCAAAAATTTCTCAAAATTTTTCTAACTCCCTAAATTCCCGAAAATTTTTGCCAGCGTCTCCTTTGCGCGGCTAGCTCGGTACTACTACAAAAATGGCTCTACGGCCTCCCAAATCCAAAAAGAAAACAAAAAGCCAAGTGGCTCAATCCAAATCCCAATCAAATTTCATACCAAATTTAAATACATACCTTTTTGTCGAGCATTTCAAATTTTTATCTTTAGAATCAATCCAATTCTCTTTTCCCTTTATACTTTCTGCATATCCTGTTTAGTACTAATATCCAATCACAATATCCCAAAATATTTTATCGACTTTCTTACAAAATGTCAATATTTATTCATTTCAATATTATCTTAGATTATATTTGTAATATCAATTTCCAATCTAGAATTTACCATTCCTCTCTTAAGTTAGTATAAACATTTTATATGTTTCTTATCTTTATTTTTAGTTTATACTTATTTCTATTCAAAATGATTTCCACATTACATATGTATTTCATTTATTTTCAACTTTGAATTTTTAATTTTATGCGTCATTTATTCCTCATTTAAGTCATTACTTTAATTAGTCTCATTTACTAACTTATTTTAGTTTCGAATTCTAAATAGTTTTGTCGTTAACAAAATTTTCCAAAATTTTCAAAAATTTTCTAACTCCCAAAATTTCTGAAATTTTTTGGCAGAATCCCCTTTGTACGGAGGAGCTTTTGCAATTTGACAAAAGAGATAAATATATATACATCGACCCACACGGTCGGAAAAATCAAAAACAGTTCATATTTCCTATTTTTATTGCGTAGGCATACCTTATTTAGCATTTTAAGCAAGCGGCTTATTATTTTTAGCAGATAGCACAACCCAAATCCAGCCATACGGCTTCCAGGTACCTGTACTTACTCAATTTAAACATGTAAGTGCCAAATATATGAAGTTTATTAACATTCCACTCTTTTAAACAACTACAACACATAAAAAAAATAAAAACAATGTAACTAACAATGTTTATAAGTAACTTATATGGTTTTTAACACTTACGCACTTGTTTTCAACTAGTGCACACGCCATTTCATTCAAATTTAAATGGTACAATTTCATTCCTTGCATTCAATTTTAGTTTTCATCCAAACCAGCTCATATTCAATTTGCTTGATATCAAAATTAATTTTATTCCACTTCTGTCAATTCATAGAATTTATTTAATCTCGGTTCATCCAACGACAATTTTATTACTATGCAATTTGACAATATCCATGGGAATAAATAAGCACTTGAGTGTTATAATCAATTTAAATGGACTCCGACTCAACTTTACACTTAATTCTATTCCATTTCATATTTATTCACAATCTATATATTCTCATTTTCATTGCATTTTAAAGTTGAATCCATTCTCCTGCATTTCTTTGTTAACCATACCAGTTTCAGTCAAAACCATTTATAAATTTCAATAACAACTATTTAACCATTTACTTAAGTTAACACTTACGTTCATCTTCATTGCCAATTAAATTTCCTTTTAATTTCAATTCATTCACGACCATTCATTCAGCTCGACACACTATTTGAATTTCATCCACAATCCATTCATTTACATTTCATTTCACATCTGTTTATTCGGAACTATTTATTTAGCTCAAAAACAATCCAAGCTATTTCATTCCATAACCATTTCTCAACGTATTTAAATCACATTTCATTTTATTCATATTTATTCCATCATGTATTTAATATAATTAGTTTATCCACATTCACTTAAACCATTCTAAAAACCTCGAAACATTCTATTTTCCTTATTGTCTCAAGTTATATCAGTCCTTTAATAATTTTAAATGGTTTACAATTATTTATTCTGGAATTTCATTCCATTAATATTATTCATAACTCACCGAATTTTATTTCGATAAAAAAAATTTATTTTCACTTGATTCTATTTCAATCCAATCTCATTTAAATTTGCAATTTCATTTGATTGGTTAATTTTAATTAATAACTCAAGTTCTGATTCTATTATTCATTTTTAATTTACCATCCAATTTACTAACTCACAATTCAACCTCATTCTCAATTACTTTCACTTCATCAACATTTTGAATCAATTTTAATTTATAGCTTGAGTTTATTTCCAACTTCATCATAAACTTACAATTCAATTTTATTAACTAATTTATAGTTCTTCCCTTATTTATAATCCAACACTTGAATTTTTTTTTTTCATTCCAAATATCACTTTTATTTATTTTCCTTAGTTCAATATACTTTACAATTCAAGTTTGGATTTTCCTCTCATTTCCCTATTCATCTAAATATTTATTTGGATTTGTATTCCATTTCAAAAATTTATAAGCCACAACTTATTACTTACACAATTCCATCCATTATAGGCTTGAATATATTCATCTTTTATTTTTAACTCAAGCCTGTTATTTATTTATAGCCCAATCATATTTTATTTCTATGGATTTTAATTCTTTTATAAGTGATTTTGATTTATTTATTCCAATTCCAATCGTTATCCCACTTAATTCCATTTATTCAGGTAAGAATCTAATTCCATTAAATAATTCAATTGAATTCTTATGCCAATTCAATTTTATCTTAACTCGGATTTATTTAATCCAATTCAGTTTCAACTAAATTCAAATACAACTGGATATTATTTCTAGCCTATTCAATTTATTCCAATCCAGTTAAGTTTATTATTATTATTTTTATTTCCCATCCAAGTTAACTTCATTTCATTTTAAATTTACATTTCATTATTCAAAGCTTATATTTCCTTTCTGTTTTAAAAATAATCTCAATCTATAAGCTTACAATTCATCTCATCAGGATTTTCAAACACCCGCTTTAGTTTCAAATTATTTTGAAATCTCCAACATTTCAAAATCACACTTCTCAGAAATTTAAACCAATCCTGGTTTTATTCCCAACAAATTTCCTCTAAAATTTTCAAAAACAACTCGTTTTTCCTGAACAAATTAATTTGGCAGCATATCCGTCACTTAGAAACTCGAAAATGAACATCGATGATGCTGCAGTCATCACCGAAGTTATTTTCCAGTGACTAAAGTGAATTCAATGCTATATCACTTTCAAAACCCATTTAAAACAAATTTCCATCCAGAAATACTTCCAAAACAATAATGTTATCATTTATCTTCAAAACACTTCGATAACATTCCCAAAATCTCTGAAATTTTGAATTTCCAAATTCTGCTTAAATAAATTTTAACTATAATTCATTTGCACAGCTTATGTTCATACAAATTCTCATTTGATTATATTTCAATTCACAATTTTCATCTATAATTCATATTTATAAATTTCTTTTTATAATAAATTTATTCCTTCAAACTTTGGTTATATTTCCAATTTCTAATTAAATTTTCACTTAACAATGATAATACTTTAATATTATCAACATCCAAGCAACCATATATTAGTCAAACAGTTTACAAAAACTATGCTTTATATCAAAATATGTTTTTGGGTAAAATTATTTCATTCACCCATATTTAAAACAATATCGTGTCGACTGCTCTATTCAAGTGTTTAGAAACCCCTTCGATACAGTTGTACGGACTGTGCCGACGAAGGTTCATATGCCACTCAATAAACCAATCAACGCAATATTAAAACAATTTATATTCACTAACAAATACGCGCTCATATTTATTAATACGCTCAAACTCATTATAGAGTACTAGAGACTCGAATTTAAATGAGTAATTCCCACCAGAGCCAAGGTTATCTCCAACCTAAGCTCTGATACCAAGTGTAACAGCCCGCAAATCCGTACCCCTTGAGTTAACACTATTCTACAACAATCAACTCAAGTTGCACAGAAATACGGACCATTTGGATTTAAGAAGAAGAGGTAGAAGAAGAGAATTGAAAACAACAACAGAATCTAACCATCGCAGCGGAATAAAATATAATAGATAATAAATACACTTTACTCAAAATCAAATATATCAGTTTACATATATTACATCATCAGAGTACATCAGTCACAACTCACATCAATAACATCCAATGGGTACACAACAACTCAACAGCGGAAATATATGTATATACAAGTACGAGAATACGTATCGTCATCCAGCTCGTCTCCTGAGCTCCACAGCATCATATCCTGTATTCTATAATACTCGGTCTGACCCGAGCATTACAGTTAAATAATACCCGAGTCAGTCTGGATTACCAGCGTGAGAAAATCACACCCAATTGATTATTAAAGTTTCAAAAATCCTTTGAAAACAAAAGCATCTCGTAAGACCACGCCACAAATAAACATGTCGGGTTTTTACCTTACGATAGCTAAAACAATTTTTATAGAAATCCTCTGATATTATGATAGGGTCTATATACAAATACTTATAAAATAGCCGAAATTGTTACATGATTAAATTCCAGCTACTAGCCACAAAAGTGGGTAATACAAACAAAACTCGTACAAGGCTCGTAGGGAGAATGGATTTCCAACAATGACTAGGCACTGGGGTACCACCTGTCACAGTACGGGGCCTAGATCACCGTACCGAGGACTACTCCCTTCATCCCCTGCAACACAAGGCCGGAACCATTCCTTACTGAACAGTCCCGAACAAGATAAACCCCGTGGTTGGCGCGACCAACCACCCATTAAGCCGAAATATATATAAGGGACATCTAGACAGGGGAATTATCTTGTCCTGCTTGGGTATGACCCACCTAACCTTGCTGCATATCCCCTGATTTTCAGTCATTCCCATTTGATGAGGCTTGAGGTTAAGCGTTACCTTTTTAGTACGTTTCACTTAGAACGCCCATCGTCCACCTGACGATGTTTCGCAAGCATTCGTCCATACAAGTCCGTCCCGGGTTCGAACGGAACCGAAGGCACTATTCCTACTACATCCATTTTGGAAATATCCTCAGGATTAGTAGCGACTAGCCCTTGCACTTCACTGCTCCATCTTCGACTCCGAACACGTTCTTCGCACGAAACGTACAAACCGGATCGAAGTGGTTTTCGAGAAATTAATCTCGATCCCGGTCTCTTCGAAACGATCAACGCAGTTGGCCAATATTGATAGTCGGTTATTTAACTATCAATTATATTCACAAAACAACTATCAAACAATAAACAAATTTTTCCAAATTATTTATTAATCTCCAAAAATATCTTCACAAGATATATTTCTATTTCCAATCCTTTGAAAACAGTTTCAAAACCATCTTCCTTTCAGAATAAACTTTCCCAAATATTTTCTATCTCCTCTGAAATTTACCAAGCACAAACTAGATTTTTTTTAAAAAACTAATTTAAAACACTTTACTTTGAAATATATATTTATATTTTAAAACATTTAAGTTAAAAACTACTTTGATAATTTGTTAAAAATACATACTATATAAATTTTTGAAAATAAAGTTAATAAATATAAAACCAGATTTATACTTTTTAAAACATAATACTACTATAATAGATAAAGAGAAATACTTACTTAAGAACTTAAATATTAGAAAGAAGAAATTTGCCACACTTGCTTTTTTAAACAACCTTTAATCTTTTAACTTATATTTAAAAATTTACTTCGAAAACGTACTTGGTTATCCAGGGAGAATTCCAACTTCAATCACTTAAATCAATTTCCCAAATTGATTTCCAATTTATTTCCTTTTTATTCGGAATCTATTAATTTCAGATTTCATTTCTTGATTACAATTTAAAAATACTTGAACTAAAAATTTCCATTTTTAGATTTCTCAGTTACTTCTTTATTCTTTTAAATAAATTTAAACTTTAAATTTTAAGATAATTCTTTTTTTCTTATTGATATAACTTAAGTTTACAATTCATTAATTTCATTTTATTTAAAATTATATTCCTCTTCATACTCGAAGTTATTTAATATTATTTCATATTACTTCTATTTCTTTTCAATTCATTCTTAATTTATCCAAACTTTCTATAATTATTTTGCTTACAAATTTAATTCTTTTTAATTTCTTTCAACAATCCAATTCATATAATTTGTTAATTCATTATACCCAATTATCCAATCAAACCATAACATTCAATATCCCAATATAACTCATCATAAGATATCAAATAATCACAACAGAGAATAGTGAATAATTTAAATAAATGTGAGGGGTCCAGTTGGATCCCTCCAACCTGTTTTCCCTGCATTCACAGACGTTAGCACAATGAATTGCATCAATTCTCAAATATAGCATACAATAGCACATCAGCAATTCAACCATTCAAACAATTATTTAAATTTAATCATTTAAATTTAAATTTAAACTGAGTGAGATTAACTCACCTTTGCTTTTACAAGCAATCCAATTCAATCCAGCTTGTTCCCATGATTTTATACCTTGTATAAACAATTTACAGTTTATTAACATTTGACCTGATTGGAAAATTAATTACTATTCATTTTATTTTTATTTTGAAATTTTATATTAAAGATTTGTTTTGATCTTGTTAAATTAAAAATAACTGTTTAAATCTAAATGTCAAAGTGGTTTATATATTATTATTTTTAGACTGTAGGTATATTAAATAACCAGACTAAATGTTGCTCCTCTAAAATTATCTTTCTTTGTCTCCCTACTATTTATTTTCTACTAGAAATCTATTTTATACAAAGTCTATTTCCAGTTTACTAAAAATCTGTAAGTTTCCACATATATACATGTATCTGTCTTACTATGAAAGTCAAATACAGGTTATATCAAATTCCAAGATTTAATTAACCAAAACTTTTTATTTTAAACTTAATAATTTAATTTTAAACAGATTTTTCTTTAATTAAAAAAAATATCTTTAGCAATAAAATAATTGAATAAGTTAAATAAACAAATCCATCTCCATAATTTATTATTTACAAATAACTAGTAAGTGAAGGTACCTATATTTATTTATTTATTTTTTTTATTTTTTTTTATAATTCCTCAAACATATTAACATTCTTATAATATATTTGCTGTTTATCCATGCATATATATATATTTAAACTAACCAGTAACATAGACTGTGCAATTTTATTTCAAACTAAATTAAAAACATACTACTTGATATTTATTGTAACCCATCTGTATTAAATTAAGGGTAAAATTTTAATTACCTATCAAACGTTCCAGGCAAAACGAACGGCATCTCACCAAAATTGCTACGAACAAACGTGCGTGCTTCAGCCTCTCGTCTCGCGAGTTTCCTCCAAACAATCTCGCCTCATAGCATGCGTGGAACCGCCTCCCTCCATTGCCGTGCTACCGAGACCAACTTGCGCCACTGTCATTCACGCGACCATCATTTCCTCGAGATTCAACCACGAACCTTCTCGCCCAAAATCACTCGTGCCCCCAAATCAACGCCACAACCCGAAACTAAAAATTCCCCCAATTTGATTTCGAAAACCCTCGTGATTTGTGGCCGCCATTTATTCGAGCAGTCTTCGGCCGATAATTTTTTTTTCCCTTTTCGTATATGGTTTAATAGAAGAAGAGAAATAGAAGAGGGAAGCGACATGATTTCGATGAAAAGCTTCTGCTCGGCATTGATTTATCTCCATTTGGTTGAGAAGAAGAAAGGGGATTTAATGAGTGTAACGAGTAGCCGAATATTTGTTTATATTGTCTCCGCTGGAAAGAAATAGGAGGACGCGATATGAAAAAGTGGTGGCGTATAAAGAAAGCTTTGCGTAAGAAAATATCTAGCTATAGTGATTTAAAATAAAAATAAAAATAAAAACCGATGTGACAAGGTGACTAGTCAACAATGTATATTATATTGCGTTTCCGATAAACATTCAGTGCTTTTATATGTCGTACACTCACACGCTAACTCCGATCAATACGAAATTTGAAATCCGATAATAATTCAATATTATGGACTCAATGGAACTGGTTTCGTCGAATTCCGAGACTGTGCCTCGGAAGGCTATGTTTAAATTCAATTTAAACGATATATTTTTAAAACTGAACAAACCCCTGTAAATTTCAATTTTACAACTTCTATTATCCTCAGTAATACGAATATAAATTTTATTAAGCCTTCAATTCATTTTTAACAGGCCTAAAATCTCAGATTTCATATTTTATCCAATTCAAATTATTTAATTCAACAATTTAATTGTCAATTAAATTATGATATTTGTAATTTAAGTTAATAATTAACCTTTAAATAATTAAAATCAATTAAATATCCCAAATTTAAATGCTTGAAAATTCCGGGTCGTCACAACACACGTGCCTTGATCGAGTCGAACAGGAGGGATACGTAAGCATGGATTCGAAGATAGAGGGCTATGGAAAACTTGAGATTGCATCGATCATATCTCCTAAACATCTGATCCAAATGCAACGAAATTTTCACTGCAGCTTACACACAAGGTAGAGAATGTTCCTGCCAAGTTTCATCCCGATTGGATCTTTTTTTGATGGATACAAAATCAATTCGTATCGATCACAGATCGAGTCGAAACTTGGTGGGGTCGGTCGCGTGGGCACACTCATGTGCCAAAAGAAGTCTCCCGAAGTTTGAGTGCGATATCGGCCTCCTACGCCTATAAATAGCCCTCTGAAGCCTAAGGGAAAGAGGATCTTTTGGCCTACTCAACGCCCGGACTCTGCCGGATTCATTTCTACACTTCAATACAACTATTATACTCGAAATTCTCTATTGCTACTGCTGTAAACATCTATAACAAGCAAGGATAATCAATAAAAGATAAAACTTTGGAGTGGACGTAGGCCGGAGATAGCCGAACCACTATAAATCTCGTGTCTCTGTTCATTATTTCTGAATTGTTTCTTCTTGTTTACTTAGATCTGTGATTAATATTGCTGATTTATATTCATACTTTGGTGCTTTCACGATATTTGGAGTTTATGACCAATTTTGGCACAAACACTTTGGTGCTTTCACTGAGAAGGACTAGCACCTGCTACATCGGGTTGAAGTTTGGATTTGAAAAGAGTGAAGAGTTTAGAGTTGAAAGACAATGACTCGTCAGACAAGCAGGAGACAAAGAGCTGAGGAAGGAAGTCAAAAGCATCCTCCGGAGCCGGGGAAGGACAAGCTTCGATCTACATAACCAGGGATGAAATGGAGGCTATGGCCAATTCATTGCAGGAGAGATTGTTGAAAAGTCAACAAGAAATGATGCAGACTTTCTTCGAACAGATGAGAGCTGCAGGAACGCAAAACCTTGGACCAACTATAGTGACTGCGAATGTGGAGCAAGGAACTAGGGTTGCGGAGCCTAATAGATGACAGAATACAGAACCAGAGGGCAATCAACAAAGGATTGGGGGAAGGCCCGCAGGATTTGATACTGGAAGGCCTATGGATGGAGCTCAACAGGCTAGAGCTAGCGCTAACATTAGTGAACCGCATGAGGAGTATGTACCGGAATTCCCTCGGGGGCATAAGGGGCAACCTTTGACAGATAATGCTGGATTGGATGAGGTTATCAGGAGAACTATGCATGGGGGTCTAACCAATAGAGATTTGGAAGGGGTGAACAAGAGTCTGTTCACACAGGAAATCAGCATGGCACGAAATCCGCCTCATTTCAAGCTACCTAATTTGGAAGTGTACAATGGCAAGGCTGATCTGACAGATCATCTGATGAGATATGCTAGACACATGGAAGTACTGGGGGCATCGAAGAAAGTAATGGCCCGATGTTTTCCCTTGTATTTGACAGATATAGCCGCAATGTGGTTTAGGCAGTTGGAAGAAGGGTCTATCAGAACATGGACGGAGCTGGTGGATAGGTTTCTAAGGCAGTTTCGGGTTCATATTAAGAGGCCCAAGAACGTGATGACGGTAACGTCGATGAAACAAAGGGCAGATGAATCACTTAGAGCTTTTCTAACTCGATTCAATGCATTAGTTGCGTCGGTGGATCGGCCAGATCCATAAATGGTTTTAATGGCAGCCGTGTCAGGAGTCAGGGAGGATTCGGATTTCAAGGTATATTTAATACAAGACCCGCCACCGGATCTCGGGGAATTCTTTCACGAAGCTGAGAGATTCCTTTGACAAGAGGATGCGTGTGTAAACTTAAAGTTGAAGGAGGTGAATGCGACTGAGGGTGGAGGACCATCCAGCAAAGATTCGGATAAAGATAAAGGAAAAAGGAAGTTGGACGATGATTCTGGAAAAGCTAGGAAGCGATGGAAGGATTCTATGTTTTCCACATACACAGGACTAAATGAGACGCCGGAGCAGATATACATGGAAATCCGGAATCGCCTTCCTTACCGAAGGCCGGCTAGGAGGGAACCATCCAAACAAGAGAGGGCGTCAGGAAGGCGTTGTCTCTTCCATGATTTGGACAAACATGATACCAATAGTTGCAGGCACTTAAAGGACATAATTGAGGAACATGTAAGGAATAGACAATTGAGGCAGTATGTTGGGGCACGGAATCCAGCGGTGGAGCAGGAGCAACCACCGCCTACCTCAAACCATGATGACGTGAGGCCCAAGAATGATGGTCGATTGGTTATCAATTGACCGGGATAATGTGAAATAAGTAACAAACCATTGGCGAGCAACCAAGTCATTTACACATGTATAGGGACGGAGATAGCCCCTAGGCATGCTCTGAATGATGATAAACCGCGAAGCTGTGGTTTGCAAAATCTGTCTTGTGTTTTTGATTGGACACTCATTTTTTGGTTTGGTTTTGGAGTTTGGTTTTGGAGCTTGGTTTGAACTCCTAGTTTTGTTTGCTTTCTGATTTGGATTTTCGCTTGGATGATTGTTTTTTGTTTTGGATGTTGGTTTGGATTTCTGATTTTCTGGTTTGATTTGGATTTTGATTGGATTTTTATCTGGTTTTTGGTAAATGGTCGTCAGGTATGGATTATACCAGGCAAGGGGTAAGTCTCTTCGTCCGCATGTGGCGAATTGGCTTATTCAGGTCGCTGGGTATTGATTATTCTCAGCAAGGGTCCGGAGTGACCATGATTCGGCCTAGGACTTAGTCCCCATATTATCGATTATTCTTTCAGGTCGTTGAGTATGGACTATGCTCAATAAGGGTCCGGAGAGACCAGGATTCGACTTAGGACTTAAGCCATGGCATTATACAACGTCCAGGGACACTGGACCATGGTCGTCAAGTGAGGATTGCGCTTGGCAAGAACCCAGAGGGGTTAGCTCAACGTCCAGGGACACTGGACCACGATCGTCAAGTGTGGATTGCGCTTGGCAAGAGCCCGGAGAGGTTATGGATTTGGACATCGCCCCGGAGAGGTCCTAGACTCGGTTATTGGCCATTGGATAAGGATGAATTAGAATACGATTATCGGGATCAGACGGATACAGAATTGACTAAAGGCTTTGGTTATTGGATTTGGAATTGGGCATCGACTTGAAGCAGTCAAGGATGATGTACTCTGATGATATGGCTATGGGCTTCGGATATTGGATTCGGAACTATTCAACACACGCCTTGTTATCACAAGGCATGTTTTGGGGGGTAAATTTTATCCCACCTTTTGGTCAAAGATGGAATACCAACAAATTGGCAAGGAAGGATGTATATCAGGATTGGAGATCGATTGGAAACAAGGCTGCAATCGATATCGTTAAAATTTAGCCGAGCTCCGATTAGGACGGAATTGACTGGGGATGATGATCAGGACTAGGAGAGGCTGCATTTCAAATTTTAGGTCGATCGGGGTTCGTATGCACAAGATATGGATGGGCTAAGATACACAAGGAATGGTTCGTATCGATGCATTTCGCATCGATCAGTAGATGGCATTTCGAATCGATACTGTTCGTGTCGATTAGAGACAGAGCATATTGGTGGACTCTGAATCGATATCGTTCGTATCGATCAGAATGGACTCGACTCAATGGTTATGCGTCGATCAGTAAAAGGTGGTTCGAGTCGATACACTTCGTATCGATCGTCAAGCACGATTTCGAAACGGTATCGTTCGTATCAATCGGCTCGACTCGATCGTTTCGTATCGGTGATAGAATGATTTGGCACTTTCGTACCCGAAGGAAGCTATCGTAGTTAGTGTCCATCAGGTAAGGCTTCACTTGTATCCATCAGGTAAGGTTTCGTTCGTATCCATCAGTGCTAGCTTTGTATCTATATGATTGTCCCTTCATGCTTTTTCGTATCGATCGACAATACCTCGCATAACATTATTTCGTATCGATCGGATAGATCGATATGAAACACACTCCAGAAATCGATATGAAGAACGGTACGATGCAAGCAGTTGGATACAGATGCAAAGCAAAATTATCGGCACGAACGAACGCAAAGTATGTAAGCGAGCGCGAATCAAGGGAAGAAGCTTTCAAAACGGCGAGGAATATGGATCGAGCCCTGGAAGTAGCGCCACGTCACCTCACACACACGTGCCTTGCTCGAGTCGAACAGGAGGGATACGAAAGCATGGATTCAAAGATAGCAGGCTATGGAAAACAAGAGATTGCATCGATCATATGTCCTAAACCGCTGATCCAAATGCAACGAAATTTTCGCAACAGCTTGCACACAAGGTAAAGAATGTTCCTTCCAAGTTTCATCCCGATTGGATCATTTTTTGATGGTTATGAAATCAATTCGTATCGATCACAGATCGAGTCGGAAATTGGTGGGTCGGTTACGTGGGCCCACTCACGTGCCAGAAGAAGTCTCCTGAAGTTTGTGCGCGATATCAGCCTCCTACGCCTATAAATAGCCCCCTGAAGCCTACAAGAAAGGCGATCTTTTGGCCTACTCAACACCCAGACTCTGCCGGATTCATTTCTACAGTTCAATACAACTATTGTACTCGAAATTCTCCATTGCTACTGCTATAAACATCTGTAACCAACAAGGATAATCAATAAAAGATAAAACTTTGGAGTGGACGTAGGCTGGAGATAGCCGAACCACTATAAATCTTGTGCCTCTGTTCATTATTTCTAAATTATTGCTTGTTGTTTACATAAATCTGTGATTAATACCGCTGATTAATATTCATACTTTGGTGCTTTCACGATGTTTGAGGTTTGTGACCAATGTTGGCGCAAACATGGGTTAAATTAACAAAAATAAATCTGAGTGTAGTAACTTAAGAGATGCTCGGGATTCACATCTCTTAAGGATCCGTTAAACTATTTACTTATGTAGTAATATTTCGCTATTATAATAGTGTCTAATAGTAAAATGAACTTACTTTTTTCTTAGCATTAAGGGGTTACCCATATAGCCCTTAACACGCAATAGTCCCAGTAGTCCATCCAATATCGTGGTCCCTCCTGTTCCGGAAGCCACCAGAGGATACCACACGGGCTACGGGAGAAATCCAAACTCGTACAAGACGCTATAGGGTAGGTGACACGGCACAACTAGACAATGCTAGGGTAGATATACCAATTACGCTACGGGTCGGTGGTAACGCATAGCCGCAGCTACCGCCCACCTCGAGCCACACCCCCAAATCAAAGAAACCAAAAGTGGCTACCGAATATTCCAAAAGTCGGAGTATAATATCGAAGGGATGTGTTCGATCAAAGGTGCTACCTCATTAACCTGTCGATTGCTCCTGTTTTAGCCACCTTATGCCAACTCACGGGAGTTGAGTCCACGTATTTACCTCAAAGGAAATGTCGCCGCCATCCTACTTCATTCTGGAATCTCCATCGCGTACACGGTTGTTAAAGTGGTTTTCGGAGTTGGCAGAGAATATGACAACTTTCGATCCCGGTCTCTTAAATAACCAAACATTATTATAACACCGTGGTTACTTCAAAATAATTTATACTTTAAAAACCAGGATATACTATACATTTCAAAACCATATAATTACGGTATCATTTCCCTTTTAAAACCAAATCAATATGATACCTTTTCAAATATCCTTTTCTAAAACCATAACATTTCATAGTTAAAATATTTCTAAACCAAACGCTTGAAATATAGCCTTTCAAAACTTAAAGATTTGAATTACATAACTTTGTAGTTTAACTGCACCACTTAAATGGTTTTAAATATAAATTACTTTATATAATAAAATAGTTTCTTCACCTTCACAAATCTATTCCAAATATAGATAAAAATCAAAATAAAAATTTCAATTTATATATATTTCAAAGCTTTACATATTCCACCATTTCAAAGCTAATTATTTAATAATTCCATATATATCAAATTCAATTGCTAATATTTAGATTTGAAATGTTTACTTAATAAATCCAATATCATTTAAATAAAACTTTTGACTTCAAACAATTGGATATTTTTTCAATTTATTTAACTTGATATATTCATTTATCTCAACTTTATATTTATTTAAATCATTTTAAACCAAATCAAGTTATAAGAATCATACCCTTTAAAATCTCCATTTTTATTTATATTTTTTCAAATCAAATTTTATTTTAGTACAATTTTCAAATAATTCAATTTAAACCAATATCATATTTATTTTCCAACTTAATTTCATTTAAGTCATTCAAAAACTCTATATATACAATATCTTAAGTAGGTACTTAACCATATAATATAAAACAATTAACTCCATTATTAAACTCATTTAATTAATCAATTTTATACATAGCTTAAACCAAGAATTTTACCATATATAAACTAACCTTTATCCGAATCAATATCTCATAAAACCATATATATTTCTTTACAAAACCATAGAAAATCATTTCAAAATATTTCTATATATAGACCGCGGTGTCTGTATAAAATTTTCAATCCTATGGTTAAGTGATACAGATATTTATCATTTCAATCCACAATTTAAAATAAAAATTACGGTTATATATCTTTCCAACCGCAATCCCGAATGAAATGAAAATGCATAATAACTTGTAGTTTATAACAATATAAAATACAGCATCCATTCATCTAATATCAACCATCAACCATTTATCGCAATCATCATAAAATTCATTCAATAACATCGATATAGAACGGAAAATAAACAACAAGTATTAAATAGCAGTTTATATTCTATAATAAATTAAATAACTGTTTAACTGGCAGTTTATATGCAATAAATAATTAATTATCAATTTAACTGGTAGTTTAAATGCAACGAATAAATTAAATAGCAATTTAATTTAAATAAATGAAATTAACCGAGATGATGAAAAAAAAATATGCCAAACAACCATAATTGAATTTTTAAATCACATCATATATCAATTTAACAAACATAACAAATTTTAGAAGTTGTGAGCGGGTTAAAACACTCACCTTTTGAATTTAAATTGAATTCAAATCCAATTTAAACCCAAAAATGGACAGTCTCCAAATTCGTCCAAACCAGTGTCAAAGTGTCCGAAATTCCAATATGAACCTAGTGGAGAAAACTGCACATGAAACGAATTTCGTATGCAAAGTTATAACGATTAGAGTATTGAAAACAAAATTTAAACAAAACAATTAAAACAAACAAAATAGACCATACCTCCACACCATGCCATCGTCTCTTTCCGAAATCACGCACGCATCAGGAATTAACCCATATGCATGCAACCGTGACCACGTCCAACTTTGACAAAAAAATAGGCCGCCACCGCTAAAATCGACGCACCACCACCATTGCCCTCGCCTACTACGGCCGCACGCGCTGACCATGGTCTGGTCATGCAAAGTCCCTCCGACTGCCACGTGAAAAACGGTGATTTCGAACCCTAAAACGCAAATTCTGGCCACCATGCTTCAATTCAAGTCAAGCGACCACCACCATCTCGAAGACCATAACGAGATCTATAATACCCACAAACCGATTTCCCAATTGTTGACCCAAAAAAATTGCCCAATTTGACTTTGATCATGATTTCTGATCAATCCGGTCAACGTCTCGAAAAACGAACATTAGATGTAGGTTCGTACCATTGAGATCTTTGATATATATTTTTTTCAAATTTTTCGGAGGAGTTTGAATTTTTGAAGTTTATTTTTGAATTGAATTTGAATTGGATAAATTAGGGTTTACAGCCACTGAGGAAGAGTAGTACAGCATTTTCTGTACGTATAGAAATAAGGAATAGGGCTGCTAGGTTTTATAGCAGGGTATTTATAGACAACTAGAAGATAGAATAGATGGATCGGGTTGATAAGCGAGCTGAACGATATATGGCCCGAAAAGCCCGTTCTAACTCCTGAACGAAATTTGTTCAATCCGTATATCAAAATAGATATTTAAAATATTTTAAATGCAATGGAACAAGTTTGAAGTCCAAATTCCATCGTATGAAGAAGTTATGCTAAAAACAATATTTTCAAATTAATTTCAATTGATTTCAATTTTCAATTTCAAGGCGTTTCGCGTTCGTACGATCAAACGACAAGAACGATCGCTACGAAAATTGAAACCCTACAATAATTCACCGATACGATCTGATGAAACTGGTTTTGTCGAAATCCGAGTCAGTGGCCAAAATGGCTATTATTATATGAACTAAGTAAATTAAAAATTAGTCAATTTAATCAAATTTTAAATTTCAGTTCGATAATTAACCATTCTTATCATTTTAAATTTTCCAAATCATTTACACTAATTTAAATAAATTTAAATGTCACGGTAGAGTTGATTAATCCATCAATTCCAACGTTAACCTTACTTTTAATAATTAATTTCATTAAATTCCCAAATTATAAATAAAATCTCGAAAATTTCATTTAGTTAAATAAATAAATTATTATTCCATTCATTCCTGTCAAATATGTGGATTAAATATTGGATTCAAAACTTTTGTATAAATTTCTCATATTATCTTTATTTCAAATAACGTATTATTTAACTATTCCAATTTCATTTAATTGCCATTTAATCCAATTATTGAATATTCCATTTCACTTAAATAAATAAACTTTTGATTTCCATTCTTTTTATCCTACTAATTTCTTTAATAAATTGGGATTGCACTAATTATGTCAATTACTACAACTTCTTTAAAATTAAATTCTATGACTAAACAAATAGGAAATTTATAACAATCGTAACCATTAAAGTTCAATTACCAATAACTAAGCTTATTTCCTTCCAACAAATATTATAATTACTTCCAGAACATTGTTTTTATTCAATGGCCATTTATTATAATTTAAATTCATTAATTTAATTCACTGCTTACATTTGTTTTTATATATTTCATTTGTAGCTAAGTATATATATTTACATTATTTCGATTGAATTGAAATTCATTCAATTTATTAATAATTACCTTAGTTTACCAATTTGACAACACCTAACAATTTGTATTACATTACATTATGTAATATTTATTAAAATTTATTTCCAGTTAACGTACTACTTAATTTCCCTTAATATACCTAATTTTTAACACTCATAAACATTGTGTTACATTTCACATGAATGTAACATTTATCTACATTTATTACAAACCTATTTCCCATTTCAACTAACAATCTAAATAAATAAATAGGAAACCTAACATAAACATCACCATTATCTTTTTGTCACATAAATAAGCTTTTATTACTTAAAATCAATTTTGGCATTTATTTCAATACTACTAATTTGATTCACCTATGTTCTATTCAAACATAACATTTAGATTTATTTCATTAATTAATTCAATATTTACATCCACTTCCGTATATTAATTTTTTTTACCAAGCTATAACATTTACATTGTTTTACTTATTAGAATTGCATCCAAATTATTAACAGTTAACTTGCATTTATATGGTTTCAATTCATTCTAGTTATTATTTCCCAACAATTATATACAGAACATTAATTTTATTTAATCACTATTTATTCATTATTAGTGCAAAGATTAATTCAATAAATTCCCTATGTTTTCCTTACATTAATTTGTTACCAAATATTTCTATTTACAATAAATTTTAACCCTGCAATTGTTCCGATCAATTGGAATTGCATTAAATTGATTATTCATCACTGCCATTTACATTCCTACCTTAATTTACATACAGTTGCTATTTTCCAATGTATTATTGCATTGGTTAATATAACTTTGAATTCATTCAATCACCCCTAATTATATCATTTCATTAGTTAATACACTATTCAAATTTGTTCTCTTATATTACATTCTTAGCCTAGTACAACAATTCCCATAACTTCAGTTAATCGTAATTTCATTACAATTGTTAATACTTAACTTTAATTTCCATGGTTGCATTGCACTTTTAACATTTACTTCAATAAACATCATAAGATTTTTATTTCTTTCTAAAATTTAATTACAAAATTCTTATAATTCAACAAATTTAATTATCGAAATTTACGGGTCGTTACATGTCCTATATTACGTGTTTTACTAAATCATTTAATCCTCTTTTTCATACGCTCGAATAGTGCAAAAATGTTTATTTTATATTTAAAATAATTTACTTAAGAGAACTAGCTTTTAAAACCTTTTTCTAAAAGCGATTATTGAAAACGATATTTGAAATTCCCTTATTATAGAGAATAAATAGATTCATATATTAAAAATACTTTAAAAATATTTTTGTAATAATAATTTTAAAAGCCAATTTACTTAGAAAATTATTTCAGAACTGTTTAAAGAAAACCATGCTCTAATGCAACGAAAAACAAAAGAATTACACAAAATTGATAACTCTTATTCAATACAAATTCAATTCAAATTCAACTCAAAATCCATTCAAATTTGAATTTCAAATTCTCTATAATTTAGCTACCCTATTTTTAAGCATCGTAGCTCTCAAAATAGCTCAAATTCATCATCAAAATCAAGCGAAATGGAGAGCAAAACAATAAAATAAGCATCGAAAATACACAACACAAGAGAGGAAGGGCTACATGCAAAAGTGCCTCGTACGGTCGACATGTAGGTCGACCTTTCTCTCCTCTAGGTTGACCGTATGATCGACCTAGATGGTATGAAGGTCAATCCCTAGGTCAAAATGCATGCCGACTTAGGGCATGGACTTGCCCTATTTGTTTCAACAGCTTCAAACCTGATTTTTAAATAACAATTCGACATAACAAATGACCTTATTTTGCTATAGACTTATGCAGAGAAAATTACAACATGCAATCTACCATCTGAAAGAAGTCCTATGGGTTTTCGTTGCCAGAATCAAAAGATATAAGCCTCCAAAGAAGCAATACAGAGCAGTTTCGAACAAAGAGAAACAAGCTCAAAAAGTTTATCTACAGAAGCTAAATTATTCATAGATTTTGCAATATGAAGCATTGTTTTTGCTAGATTTTGTGAGTTGATCAACTCACCTTGCTATAGTGTGCAAAAACTAGGATTTAAGCAGAAAGTTAGGAGCTTGGAGATGAAATTTGCCTTCCGTAACCTGTAGAAACTAAGAAATAGCACACGCAAAAGGAAATATATAGTAAATAGAAAACCCTTTTCTCCAACAAAGATTTTGATGAAATAGTGATGTTTTGGGATGAGATTACCTTCTAATTCTCTTTATATTTGATAATAACAGCAATTTATTGAAGAAATTTAAGTTTTTGAAAGCTTGGAATTAAAAACGGTAAACTTTACTTTTACTGGCTTCCATTTCTTTCCGGAGAAGACGATAGGAATGTTTGTATATCCAGCACAAAGTTTTCCTCCTTTCTCATTTTTAGGCTAAGACTAAGTGGGATTTGGACACAAGAATTTACAAAGAAAATTAAATAAGCCTATGAGAATTAATACAACACTTAATCATATATACGTAAGTTATAAAATAAATGTCACTTTTTTGCAATGTTTTCTACACAAACAAAATATGTAAACAAACTTACATATGAAATAAAATATTTTCATCAAATAAAAAGATTAAATTTTATTTTTGATACATTTTTATTATAATCCTTTATTTTACAAAAATACCATATTTTCACAATTAACAGCAAAAGTCTACATTTTTAACTTCCAAAATTCAACAAAAATTATTTTCTTACTCAAAAAATATTACAAACCATCTTAAACTCAACTTACAATTGAAACACATTTTTAAACCAATTTCCATCTTTTTATTTAAATAAACAACCTAAAGAAATCATATACTTCTTTTTAAAAATTATTAAAATAAGTAATTGGCAATAATTGATACAATTATTGCATTTTGTCTAAATAAAAACCATTTTCAAATCATTATTAACCCAAACAAATGAAATAAAGTTCCAAACTTTATTTTTCCCAATTTATTTTCAAAATTCATTGTTTATTTCAAAAAACAATATAAGTCTCCAATTACTCTCCCCCTTGGCGTCCTTGCATTTTCTAGAGAAGAATTTATATTCAACATAATTATTTCGTCAATCAAAGGAAGGATAGACAAGAACGAGATCAAACTTCCTCACTCTCTACTCAAGATGAAAGAATGCCAAAATAAATTTACTTGGTAATTTCTATGATTTCTCGAATATATTCATCGGCATCAGCGGTCTATAGAATACCTTCGAGCAATACCTCACGATTTCAAAGGCAACACACCTTCGAAAGAAGAATACAAAAGTAGAATGCAACCCAAAAATCAATTGATTGAGATTTATTTCTCAAAAATTCCTTGAATAGAGTTAGAGTTTAGCTAAAATTTTATCCCAAACTCCAATCAATAAGGTGATCATTGACATAAATTTTCATGTATCACAATGGAAAAATCCATACTAACACAAAGGAGAAAACAATTGAGGTAAGAAAATTCAAAGAGAGGTGGTTTCTTCAATGTCCACCAACCTCAAATGACCACAAAAATGCAAGTCGTTAGGTATTTGCATTAAGGCAAGATAAATTCAAGATATCAAAATATATAAAGAGATTAATTATTTAAACAAAATTCTTAGAGTTCTAAAATTCATCACTTTGAAAATCATAATCTCAATTTCCTCTACTTGAAAATTTTGAAAGTCTTTAGTATAGTATCTTGAAATAAGGAATAAATTTTAATTCACATACACTTACTTTTACAAAATTAGATGTTTTTTTCAAAGAATTTTTTCTAAGTCCATATCAATTCTTATTAAAATAAAATTTTAAAACCTCACTTTGAAAAAATTATAAAACCATTTTACATAAGCCAATCAAAATAAAAAATTATTTCTAAACCTCATGACATTAATTCCAAACTTAATCTTACTAAAATTCTATTTTTATCATGCCTTATGGTCTCATCATAGCATTTAGGAAACTCCTATCGATAACGTTAATCAGGCATATCGACCAGAATTTTTAAATACTCAAAGGACGACACAACACCAAGAAAATCATTTTCTATAAAAATAAATTCTTCATATAATACTCAAAATATTCTTTATTTATCTCAAAATAAATTCATTTCCTATTAAAATATAACTAGAAGATTTTGAAACTCTATTTACAACTTATACTCGAAATCAAAAAAACAAGAAGAACTCATCGAGATATTCTTAGAATACCCAATTCATAAAAGGGAAGAAATAGACTAAAGTATTCGTCATTTCTAATGGTAAAACAAACTACTCAAAAGAACAACACGAGTGTGGAATGTGATAAGAACCATGCGATCCTCCGTGACTCATAGCCCTGGAAAATCGATGTAGAGTCAAGATAAGGAATGACCCTAGCAACACTCAGTAGACCAAAAGAAATCGACAAGATGGCAAGATACATTCTCAAAGGAAAATAAGGGACACCAACACTAAATCATTACTTTGAGTGAACTAATGTCACACAGTATATCTACAAATGAGTATCCAAGGAGGATATCTCGAAAGAAGCAGGAATGAAAAATGTCGAATAAATCCAATCGATTGCCTCATTTCCTTAGCAGACATTCTCGTGGAAGAATGACCGAAAGGCTTGGAGCTATAAATGAGTTCAATCCAAAAGTCGATTGCCCGATGGGATGACATACCCGAATAGACTCCTAGAAATCAATAAAGTCATCATGAATGGAATTCGAGATATACTATCAACATCTCGAAACTCAAGAGTGAATACAGAAACTTCGAAATCATCATTAACATTCCAAAGAACGAGAAGCAACAAACCAAAAGAAGTAGGATACCTAAATATAGGATCCTTAAAATAAAGCGTGGCTCAATAAAATGTAAGCCACTCCATCTCAATCACTCCAAATTCTAGATAGAGACTCTAGATAGGGAATATCGTGCTAATCCTCACGAAAATATAAACTACAAAGGATGATCTTCAAATGTCATACATCATGCCCAATACTATGGATCCCCTTAATAGAATTCGCAATCCTCGAAGAACAAGATAAGAACATTAAAAAGTATCAATAATTTCCTCTGACACGGATGAGTGTCAAGCACCTGTATCGAAAAGGACCCAAATAGAATAATCACAATGGATTACTCCAAAGATAAAATAACATCAACTCAATTTGGGATACTATGGAACATAATATATTCCTAGACATATACCATACTTCTATCTCGAACATAATATGTTCCTAGACATATCCCATACTTCTATCTCGAACATAATATATTCCTAGACATATCCCATACTTCTATCTCGAAAATAATGGAAAGTTTAAAGAATCAAAGGTTAACAGATTTTTATACTTGTACTATACTTGGATGTATCATTATATATATGCTTCTGTTATGTGTTTATCATCTTTTGTTTTCAAATTAGCTATGATACGAAACTGTGATTCCCCACCCTGAGACCCACATTAACAAAGAGCATTACTGGATAATACTGTCTGCTAATGTTGAGAATAAATCTGGTTAGGAGCGACCATATATAGCCTTATTTTAAATTTCTATTGAATATGTCGATAAATACTTAATACAAAATTATCCAATAAATACTTAATAGAAAATTATAGGTGGCTAATGGATCTATCAAAACAACATATAATAACCGAATGAACATAACATCACATAACATCAAACAGATACACATATACACATGTACAATGTTACATCCTAATGCAATACAAATGATACATCAACTGTGGTATAACGACCAAATTATATACACAAGTCAAATAAATATACAACACAAGATACAACTCCAAAGAGACCATAACTGTAAAAGATGATAGAAAAATAGCCATGCGGAAGCTTAAGCTAAGTCTAAAGTAAATGCTACACCTGAAACAAACTCGGTCTGACTTGAGCATAAAATACACAGGTTAGTCTAGTTAAAACATCAGTTTAATAAGGATAGACGATAAAAAGAATCACAAGGAAAGGGTAAAGTATCCTTTCAAATGAGAGGAAACCATACCAAGTGTGTGATACCTCTTTATTAAGAAAAGAATGTTCATACTTCTTGAATTAGAAGAAATAACAAGAAGTACAAGTTCATAACTTAAGTGGACTACCGTGACGCCCCACCTCAAAACCCATGTTAGCCAAGAACACTACGGTGTAGTGCTGTCAACTAGCGCGGAGAATAAGGCTGATGAGGAGCGACCATCCATGTAATTACTTATCACAGGGTGGCTAAAAATAATCTTCTGAAACAAACATAGAAATAAGCATAACCCAAATTAGTCACAGACATCCATACCACAAAGGCGGAAGAAGATATGAATATATAACTAACACATGAAAGTGTACATCAGAGTAGTGGTCAAAAAGATCCACAATAATACAAAAGAATAGCAATACGTGCTATACCAAAAGAATACAACTATGAGTCTATATCTCAAGTGTATACAACAAAAACTGCTAATCTAAACAAGTAGCCAAAAGTCTGTGTAGTGAATCACTGGGGGAGAAGTCAAGCAGAAGCACCTGTAACATCTCGGTCTGACCCGAGTATTATTTATAAGAAAATAATAAACGGATCATTCTAGCTATAAATATCAGACGAAATGATATAAAATAAGAGAAATGGCATATGCGAATAATATCCATAACATCATACTACTATAAGTATATAAATGATAATCAACAAGAGATTAATCAATATCACAAGAATCTTCTCAAAGATCCAAAAGGGTATCATACCCAAAACTTGTACTCATAACAAGTCAATGACATAAATTCTAGAAATCAACACAAGAAATCCAGAAAATCATGAAAAAGAAAGAGTCCTATCACATGACGGTCCGAAGACCATGGCGAGCTACCCCATATGTGTTAGTCGAAATCACACGGATGAGGTCTAGACTAACCAAAAATCAAAAAGGTATGTGTGAGTGAAATCACACAAGTGGTGTCTAGTCTAACCTCGCAAACAAAAACGTATGTGTGAGTGAAATCACACAAGTGGTGTCTAGACTAACCAAGAAGGTAAAAAGGTATGTGTGAATGAAATCACACAAGTGGTGTCTAGTCTAACCAAGCAAACAAGAGACATCGCACAATTTCTAGTCTAAATCATAAGAATGATCGTCATGATCAACGAGAAGTATCAATTACACTAAGCTATTAAATATAAAAGTTTAGCTTCATGTAACATAACCACTTGCTTGACTTAAATATTTACGAACAAACTGTAAATCTTCACTAGAAAATTGTCACAAGAGGTTCAATCGAACAAGTCCAAGAATTAACCGACGAAGCAAACGCAAGCATTTCATACCACTTGTTTTACTAGGCCGTTTAATTAGATTTCTCATCCGAGTGAGGTAAAGGTTTGTTTATACTAATAGACTGGAAAACGGTTTTATAAACGAGTTTGGTATTGAAAATAAAGTTGAAATCATTTTGATGAAAAAGTTTTGGTATTTACTACCAGTATTGAAACCTTCATATTTCTAAAGTTGTCTCGAAGAATGGTCAACTCAGCATCTCAACAAAGCAAGTTCTGTTGAAGGTTTTTCAGATAAGATCCCCTACGGAGGGGGGGTGGCAACCCCCCAAGGTGGGGGTGCGGGGGCAACGCCCCTGCTACGGGGTTCGACCTAGTGAAGACAAGCGGCCTACGACCTAAAACAAAAATGAGGTCTAACGACCTAAGGGGGTGCGCGACCTAAGAAGGTACGCGAGCTAAGGATGAGCGACCTAACAAGGTTCACGACCTAAGAAAAACAAGGTCACGCGACCTAACAGGAAACAAGGTCAAGCGACCTAAGGGGTTACGCGACCTAACGTAGCACGGGTCAAACGACCTAAGGCATCACAGGTCGAACGACCTAACTGCTTAAGGGACAGACGACCTAAAGTGGTTTGCGACCTAATGGGGTTCACGACGTAAAGGTATTCGTGACTTAACGGGTTATAGGTGTAACGACCTAACGACATAAAGGCCTAACGACCTAAAGGTGATGGGGTTACGCAACTTAGGGACAGAAGTAGGACCGAGCAACCTACGACCTAGGAGACTCACGACCTACGACCTAAGGCCCGCACGACCTAGTGAAATAGCAGAGGCAATATTAGGTCGGAGACGACCTACGACTTAAGGCCAGCGCGACCTAAAGTTTTAACACGCGAGCGACCTAACGTTATAAAGGCCAAACGACCTAAGGCTTAACTCGCGAACGACCTTCGGCTTAAGGCTTAACTCGCGAGCGACCTACGAACTAACGTCCAAGCAACTTTTCCACACGCGCAAGCCACGAACCCGAGCGACCTAAGGGTCCAGAACGACCTAAGGCTGGAAATTCACCAAAAACACCAAAAAGTGGAGTTTTTCGCCAATCCAAACCAAATGCAAATGTGCATGTTAAAGTGATAGGGAACCATTCCCAACAGTCCAAGATAGTTATAAGCAAGAGTGTGAGATAAAAATCTCACCTTTTCACTAAAATGGATGATGATGAAGCTTGAAGCCAATGGAGAAGCAATCCAAAGCTTGAATCCAATATCTTTTACTTGAATTTGGAGTTGAATGTTGGATTAGCAATTAAATTTGAGTTTGGAGTTTTAATTTCCCATTCTCTTCACCATTAATGCAAATTTCAAGTTAGTTAGGAATTTATGAAGAGTGAGGAGAAGGGGGTTGGAACTTGGGCTTAATAGGCTAAACTAACCCAAAGTCCAAAGCGGGAAAAGTTAGTGAAATTTCACTAACTCCAAACCTATCGATGTTTATACTTAAAAAAGTTGTAAACGGCATTTCAAACTCAATGGAAGTGGTCTCGAGTCTTAATTTGACCATTTGCAAAAAGTAGCTTTTCGGACCAAAATCCGATAAACGATATAATATTTAAATAAAATATTTAAATATAAACTCGATAAATATGGGGGTTGTTACAACTACTATCACTTAAGTATATGAAACCTCAAGGAATAAACTTTTTGTGATAAAACTCAATTAAACATCATAATCGTGTCACATCGTCGGCGAAATCTCTAAGATAACAATAACGGTTTTGATGAACCATAACTCTTAAATAGGGGAATTATCAATTCAAACAGTCACCAAAATGGCAAACACAAAAAATTCTCAAATAGGATAATCCCAAACTCAAATATGTCTCATCTCATCGGCATGGACAAAATCTCTGAATGCCATAGAATGACAATATAAATCTCAAATATAGAAGTATCTCCAAACTCAATTATACCTCATCTCAGTGGTATAAATGTATGTAAAATTCAAACTTAACTCATAAAAATCACAAAACCCAAAATATCCTATAAAATCACGAAATCGTCAAAACTCATAACTCAAGGAACTCAATAAGAGCTCAAAATATCATAATTGAGATCACCATGTATGTAATATCTCATATAGAACTAGGCTATCAATGCAATAAAACATCTTAAATGATGAAATCATAATTAAACAGAAAAATCAGATTGGTGAGATCCCTGATTGCAAAGCCGAAGCAATGTTGCACGTGCTAAACTCTTGTCCAGTGCTATTTATAATTTAGGTACCTACCTCGTGGACCCGAAGGTCATACTTGTAGTGACCGAAGTCAAATAACTCATGGTGACTGAAGTCACATACTCAGATGACTCGAAGGTCTATAGCACTGGCATACTCGTGGATGTGTCATAAACTCTCGGAAAGGAATCCGAAAAGTGTTAACATGCGTCCCATACCACACAATTAGACTAAACGGTTTACTAATCGATAGTTAACTCTAGATCATAAAAATAAAATATCAAATCTCAAAAATTTCAGAATACTCATATCTTGCCTCGAATCATCGGCAAATGCAATAAAATATCATAATAGATTCTCATAAACCATAATTCCCGAAATAGGGAGATCTCAACTGAAGACTCGCTTCGTCTCATCGGCGAGTATAAAAATACATCGTGATGGTTCTCATCAACCGTACTCCTAAGGTAGGAGATCTCAAACCATAAAACTCGCCATATATTGGCCAACTCATATAATTCCTATAAATAGGAATTATAATCTCAAAACAAACCATGAAATGGCAGATCTCAATTATCATGTCAAATCAATAACCCAGAACTGCTTCGATCGTACAAGTCTGGAATTAACCGAGAAAGCAAACTTACGTGTCCCATATCACTTATTTTACTAACTCGTTTAATGTGCGAAAATGTGTATTTTATATTTAAAATAATTTTCTTAAGAGAACCAGCTTTTAAAACCATTTTTAGAAGGCGTTTATTGAAAACGATATTTCAAATTCCCTTATTATAGAGAATAATTAGATTTATAAATTAATAATGCTTTAAAAATATTTTATAATAATAAATTTAAAAGCCAATTTTCTTCCAAATTATTTCAAAACCGTGTAGAGAAAACCGTGCTCGAATTCAATGAAAAACAAAAGAATTACACGAAACCAATAACTCATATTCTATACGAATTCAATTCAAATTCAACTCAAAATGCATTCAAAATTATATTTTAGATTCTCAAAAATTTACATAGCCTTTTTGTAGGCAACATAGCTCCCCAAATAGCAGAAATTCACCATCAAAATCAACTGAAATGGAGAGCAAAACAATAGAATGAGCATTAGAAATACCCGGCACAAGAGAGGAGGGGCTACAGGCAAAAGTGCCTCATAGGATCGACATGTAGTTCGAACTCAGGTTCTATCTTTCTCTCCTCTAGTTAGACCATACGGTTTTATTTTGGAAACATTTTTATAATAATCCTTTATTTTACAAAAATACCCCATTTTCACATTAAAAGCAAAATTCTACATTTTTAACTTCCAAAATTCCACAAAAATTATTTTCCTACTCGAAAAATTATTACAAACCATCTTAAACTCAACTTTGCAATTAAACCACATTTTCAAACCAATTTTCATCTTTTTATTTAATTAAACAACCTACAGAAATCACATGTTTATTTTTAAAATTATTAAAAGAAGTAATTGGCAACAATTAATACAATTATTGCATTTTCTCTAAATAAAAACCATTTTCAAATCATTGTTAACCCAAACAAATAAAATAAAGTTCCAAACTTTGGTTTTCCTTATTTTATTTCCACAATTCATTGTTTATTCCAATAAACAACTATAAGAATCTAATTTTATTTTAGTTTACAATATTAAATTATAACGATCGTTATAATTTAGTATTAACAGGTAATCTCCAAAACCGGGTTGTTACTGACTCCCCCTAATAAAATTGCATCTTCGCAATTTCTAGAGAATAATTTGTATTCAACATAACTGATTCATGAATCAAAGGAAGGATAGACAAGCACGATATCAAACTTCCTCACTCTCTACTCAAGATGAAAGAAGGCAAAAATAAAATTGCTTGGTAATTCTATGATTTCCCAAATATATTCGTCGGGATTAGAGATATATAGAATACCTTCGAGCAATACCTCATGATTTCAAAGGCAACACTCCATCGAAATAAGAATACAAAAGCAGAATGCAACCCAAAAATCAACCGGGTGAGATTGATTTCTCAAAAGTTCCTTGAATTGAGTCAGGGTAAAGCTCAAAGTTTATCCCAAACTCCAATCAACAAGGTGATTATTAACATAACTTTCCACGTATCTCTACGAAAAAAGCCATGCCCACACAGTGGAGACAACAAATGAGGTAAGAAAATTCAAAGAGAGGTAGTTTCTTCAAGGGCCACCAACCTCAAACGACCACAAAATGCAAGTCGTTAGATATTTGTGCTAAGCCAAGAAAAACTCGAGAGATCGAAACATATGAAAATAAAAAAAAATTTACTCAAAAATGCTTAGAGTTTTAAAACTCATCATTTTAAAAGTAATAATCTCAATTTCCTCTTCTTGGAAATTTTGAAACTCTTTAGTATAGTATCTCGAAATAAGGAACAGATCTAAATTCATATACCCATATTTTTACAAAACTAAATTTTTCAAAAAAAAAATTCTAAGTCCATGTCAACTCCTATTAAAATAAAATTTGGAAACCTCACTTCCAAAAATTTCTAAAACAATTTTACATAAGCCAGTCAAAATGAAAATTTTATTTCTAAACCTAATGACATTAATTCTAAATTAATCTTATTGAAATTCAATTTTACCGTATCTGATGGTCTCATCATAGCGTTCAGGAAACTCTTATTGATAATGTTGATCAGGTGCATCGATCAGAATTCTTAAACACTCAATGGATGACCCAACACAAAGAAAATCATTTTCTATAAAAAGAAATTCTTCATATAATACTCTAAATATTCTTTATTTATCTCAAAACAAATACAATTCCTCTTAAATCATAACTTCAATTTAGAAGATTTCTAAACTCAGTTTATAACTTATACTCGAAATCAAAACCACAAGAAGAAATCATCAAGATTTTCTCAGAATTCTCGATTCATAAGATGGAAGAAATAGACTAGAGCATTTTTCATTTCTAATGGTAAAACGAACCACTCAAAAGAAACACACGAGTGCTGAATGTAGTAAGAACCACGCTATTGTTCATGACTTGTGGCCCTTGAAAATCGATGTAGGGTCAAGCTAAGGAATGACCCTAGCACCACTCAATATATTAAAAGAAATCGACAAGATATATGAGTAATGCAAGGTGCCTTATCAAATGATAAGAAGGGACACCAAGACTAAATCATTACATTGAGTGAAGTAAGGTCACACAGCATATCTACAAATGAGTATCTAAGGAGGATATCTCGAAAGAAGTAGGAATGATAAATGTCGAATAAATCTAATCGATTACCTCATTTTCTTTGTGAAATTCTCATGGAAGAATGAAGGTCTAGAACTAGAAATGAGTGTCAATCCAACACTCGATTGCCTGATGGGGTGACATACCCAAACGGAGTCCTAGAAATCAACATAGTCATCATGACTGGAATTTGAGATATATTATCAACATATCGAAAGTCAAGAGTGAATACGAAGACTTTCAAATCATCATTAACATTCTGAAGAACAAGAAACATCAAACCAACAGAATTAGGATACCTAAATACAGGATCCTTAAAATAAACATTGCTCGATAAAGGGCAAGCTACTCTATCTCAATCACTCCAAATTCTATATGGAGACTCTAAATAGGAAATATCGTGCTAATCTACATGAAAAGATAAACAACAAAGGACAATCTCAAAATATCATACATTATGCCCAATACTGTGGATCCTCTCAATATAATTCACAATCCTCGAAGAAGAACAGGACAAGAACATCAAAATGTATCAACAAATTCCTCCGATACGGATGAGTGTCAAGCACCTGTATCGAAGAGGACGTAAATAGAATAATCAAAATGGATTACTTCTAAGATAAGATAATATCAACTCATTTGTGGGATACTACAAAACATAATATATTTCAAGACATATCCTATACTTCTATCTCAAAGGATACAGAAAGTCTAAAGAAGAAAATGTTAACAGATTTGTATACTTGTATTATACTTAGATGTATCGTTATATATATGCCTCCATTATGTGTTTATCATATTTGTTTTGATATTAGCTCTGATATAAAACTATGACGCCCCACCTCAAGACCCACATTAATAAAGAGTATTACTGGGTAATAATGTCCACTAATGCAGAGAATAGGGCTAGTTAGGAGCAACCATCTATAGCCTTGTCTTAAATATCTATTGAATACGTCGATAAATTCTCTACAATTTTTTTCTAACTCAAGTGGAGCGACATATCAAATAAATACTTAATACAAAACTATAGGTGGCTAATGGATCTATCAGAAAAAAGCGCGGTAACTAAATAAATATCACATTAGGGAACTGCAAATAGATATAAATATACACATATACAATGATACATCCTAATGTTATACAAATGATACATCTACTATGGTATAACGACCATAGTATATACACGAGTCAAATAAATATACAACACAAGATATAACTCCAAGGAGGCCATTACAATAAAAGATGATAGAAAAATATACATGCGGAAGCTTCAAGGAAAAGCTACGTCCAAAGCAAATGTTAAACCTGAAATAAACTCGGTCTGACTCGAGTATAAAATACATGGGTCAGTCTAGATAAAATATCAGTTTAATAAGGATAAACGATAAAAAGAATCATGAGGAAAGGGTAAAGTATCCTTTTGAACGAGAGGAAACCACACCAAGTGTGTGATACCACTTTATTAAGAAAATAATGTTCATACTTCTTGAATAAGAAGAAATAACAAGAAATACAAGTTCACAACTTAAGTGGACTACTATCACTGAAACCTCAAGGAAGAAAGATTTATGATAAAACTCAATTAAACGTCATAATTTCCTCATATCATCAGCGAAATCTCTAAGATAACAATAATGATTTTGATGAACCATATCTCCTAATTAGGAGAATAATTAATTCAAACACTTGCCAAAATGGAAAACATAAAACATTCTCAAATAGGATAATCCCAAACTAAAATATGCCTCATCTCATCGGCATAGACAAAATCCCAAAATGCCATAAATAACAATATAAATCTCAAATATAGAAGAATCTCCAAACTCAATAATATCTCATCTTATCGGTATAAATGTATATTAAACTCAACTCGCCAAAATGGAAAACCCATAATATCCTATAAAATCATGAAATCATCAAAACTCATAACTCAAGGAACTCAATAAGCATTCAAAATAATATGAATGAGATTACCTTATATATAACATCTCATATAGCACTAGGCTATCGATGTAATAAAACATCTTAAAAAGGTGAAATTATAATAAAATAGAAAAATAAGAAAACTTTGAAAACCCGGATTGGCCAAATCCCCGATTGCAAAGCCGGAGTAATGTTTCACGTGTTAAACTCTTGTCGAGTGCTATTTATAATTTAGGTACCTAACTCGTGGACCCAAAGGTCATACTCATGGTGAACGAAGTCACATAACTCGTGGTGACCGAAGTCACATACTTAGATAACCCGAAGGTCTATAGCACTAGCATACTCGTGGATGTGTCACAAACTTTCGAAAAGGAACTCAAAAATTGTTAACGTGCATCCCATACCACACGTTCTCACTAAACGGTTTACTAACTGATAATTAACTCTACATCATAAAAATAAAATTTCAAGTCTCAGAAATCTTAGAATACTCATATCTTGCCTCATGTCATTGTCCAGTGCAACAAAATCTCGTAACGATTTCTAATAAACCATAATTCTCGAAATAGGGAGATCTCAACTCAAGACTCGCCTCGTCCCATCGACGAGTATAAAAATACATCGTGATGGTTCTTATCAACCATACTCCTAAGATAGGAGGTCTCAAACCATAAAAATCGCCAAATATCGGCCAAATCAGATAATTCCTATAAATAGGAATTATAATTCTCGAAACAAGCAATAAAATGGCAGATTTCAATCATCATCTCAAATCAATAACCTAGAACTGCTTCGATCGCACAAGTCCGAAATTAACCGAGAAAGCAAACTCATGTGTCCCATACCACATGTTTTACTAAATCGTTTAATCCTCTTTATTACATGTTTGAGTAGTGCGAAAATCTATATTTTATATTTAAAATAATTTACTTTAGAGAACCAGCTTTTAAAACCATTTTCTGAAGACGGTTATTGAAAACAATATTTGAAATTACCTTATTTTGGAGAATAAATATATTCATAAATTAAAAATACATTAAAAGTATTTTATAATAATAATTAGGGCCAATTTATTTCGAAAATTATTTCAAAACCATTTAGAGAAAACCATGATCGAACTTAATGAAAAACAAAAGAATTACACAAAAACTAACTCATATTCAATGCGAATTCAGTTAAAATTCAAGTCAAAATCCATTCAAATTTAAATTTCAAATTCTCCAAAATTTATCTAGCCTATTTGTAGGCATCATAGCTCTCAAAAAACACAAATTCATCATCAAAATCAAGCGAAATGGAGAGTAAAACGATAGAACAAGCGTTAGAAATACACAGCATAAGAGAGAAAGGGCGACAGGCAAACGTGCCTCATAGGTTCGACATGCAGGTCGACCTTGTGACGCCCCATCCCGAGACTCACATTAACAAAGAGCATTTATGGGTAATGCTGTCTGCTAATGCAGAAAATATGGTTGGTTAGTAGCGACCATCTATAGTTTTGTCTTAAATATCTATTGATTACGTTGATTAATGCTCTATATATTTTTCTTTGATATCTCAAGTGGATCGACATATCCAATAAATGCTTAATACAAAACTATAGGTGGCTATAGGATCTATCAGAAAAAAATACAACAACTCAAATGCATAACACTTCATAGAACAACAAACATACACACACACACACACACACACACACACACACACACTGATACATCCCAATACTATACAAATAATACGTCATAAGTGTTATGACGACCCCAATATACACACGAGTCAAAACAATATACATATCAAAGTAGCAATAAGAATACTATAACAAAAGGACTAGCAGCTAAGTCCATGCAGACTGAGAATAGGCTAAGTCCATAAGAGTACCTTACTTGAAACACCTCGACCTGACCCGAGTATAAAATACACGGGTCAATCTAGCTAAACAAATTAGTTTATAAGGATAAGTGATAATATGAGCATAAGGAGGGGTGATAATCTTCTCAAGTGAGAAGGAATAATTCAAGGGTATATTATTAGTTCACATGGCATAACTAAGTAGGTATAGTAATTTCAAGTGATATAAGGATACCACTAAATATGAATGCAACTCAAAGGCGATAAAACTCTATAACAAATCTCACAATAAAAGCACACCTCATCTCATCGGCGTATCACAAAACATCAAATGTGGTTTAGGAGAGAAACATAACTCCAAAGAGGAGAAACCCCAAACCCGCCATATCGGCAACTCAAAAAAATCTTAAAGAAATCACTATCCCCAAATACGCCATAAGGCAATCGAATATAAATCTCCAACATAGGAGACTATAATCCCAAATAAACGCTAAAAGGAAAATCACATATCATACGCCAAAAAGAAAATCTGAAAAAAGGCCAGTGTTCGCAAATCCAAATCTCAAATATAGAACTCGATGTGGTATTCAATTTCCAAAGATGTAATCACCATATATAATATCTCGAACGGCTCAAATGGCCAATAATGTAAAAAGGCAATACATTTGGAAAATCATAAGGAAATCAATGAAATCATCTCAAAGTTATGGCACATGCTTATGGACAAAGCCCGCCAAGTACCGTTCTCCCAAAATAAGGCGCCACGTCCTTAGATAAAAGCCTTGAAGGACAAATAAATTCGTCTGTTAGACAAAAATCCCGAAAGACAACATCCTGAAAGAAAAATATGTCATAATAACAAACGTCTCATAAACAAACATCTCGAAGGACAAATGACCTGAAGGTCAGGTACCGGCAAATACGTCTCTTAGTCAAATGTGACACAAACACTCGGATAGAAACCCGAACAGTGTTAACGTGTGTCCATACCATACGTTCGCACTAAACTGTTTAATACCGCTAGTAAATTTCACATTCAAAGAAGTAAAAAGTTTATCATTTTTATATATAGTGCAAAAATGGGTATTTTATATGCAAAATAATTTTCTTGAGAAAATAAGCTTTTAAACCATTTATCGAAATCTTGAAAACAATATTTAAAAATTCCCTTATTATAAGAATAAATAGATTTTATAGCCTAAATAATTTTGAAGTATATATTAATTATTTCAAACGATAATTTATTTGAAAATTATTTCAAAATATTTGGAAAAATCCGTGCTCGAAATCAAAGAAATCGCTCAAAAGCGTCATTCAAATTCAATTCAAATTTAACTCAAATTTGAATTTAAAATTCATCAAAAATGGGTTAGGCAATTGATAGGCAACACATCCCTCAAAACATTTCTGAAATATCACAAAAACATGAAGTAAAAGTCAAAATTCGGATGGGAAAAGAACAAAAAAATGCATAAGCAAAATAATACCCAGGTCAGAAATCTTCTCTGGGTTCATATTTCGGACATGAAACAGGTAGCCAAATTACCATAGATTGAATTAAAAATTGGTGTGCACATTGTAGAAAACTTCAGATTTTAAAGAAAAAAGAATCGATGAATTCAAACTGGAAATGAAAAGTTACGTTGTCTCCATGTTTGCAATAGTTCAAAAACAAGTACCCAGGCCTGAAAACAATCTTAGGTTCAACTTACATGCCTGAAACTGAGGATTAAACTACCTCATGTTGAGCTGACAATTGGTATGCACATAAGAGAAAGCTTCATCAGTGAATTCTGTCAGAAAATGGAAAAGTTACACTGCCTCAAACATGGACTCAGGCCATGTTTACAACAATTTGCGAAAAAACAAATATGTACAGGCCTGAAAACCATCTCGGGTTCAACTTTAAGAAATGAAAGAGAGGATCAAACGACCTCATATTGAGATGATAGTTGTTATGCATATAGTAGAAAACTTTTTATTTTAAACCAAAAAAGAATCGATGAATTCCAGTTAGAAATGAAAGAGTTATGCTGTCTCAAACATGAACTCATGCAATGTTTGCAGCAACTCAAACAAAATATGCCCAGACAAAAATCTGGGTTTTTGTTGATTTTGCAGCCAAGTATTGAACACTCAAATGACAATATATTTCAACTATATTTTGCAGAGGAAAATTTCAACATATAAACTACTATCTGAAAGAAATTCGGCAGCATTTCTTTGCCGGAATCAAAAGTTATAAACTTTCAAAGAAGCAACAGAAAACAGTTTACAAGCTGAGATAAAATAACTACAAAGAGAAAATTATTCACTGTTCTTGGAAATTTGATCTTTGATCGGCTAGAAGTTGTGAGTTTTTGTAACTCATCTTGTTGTAGTTGTGCAAATACCCAGATTTAAGTAAAATAGATTGAAGCTTTGGTGGAGAAATTAGCCTTCTGGAACCTGTAGAAGGAAGATACAATACATGCAAGCAAAAACATATAGTAAATTAAAAACCTCTTTCTCCAATCAGAAATTTGACGAAATTATTAAGTTTAGAGTTTGATTACATTTACATTGACACTCTAGATTGCAAAATGTTTCAGTTTTTTGAATTTATTTAAAGAACTTAGCTTGAAATTGGAAATTTATGAAGTGGGTTTACTGATTTTTTCTTATTTCAGAAAAGAGGAAGAAGGAGAACTAAATGTTTCCTCTTTCTCAATATTAGGTTAAATGTACTAACGGGCCTAATGAAATAAAAAATGAAAGAAAAATCAAATGGCCTAAGGAATTAATTCATGTACAAGTACAATTACACAAAAGTTGCATAATATTATCAAATAAATTACATATCTCTTTCAAGCTTTAATCAAACAAAATATATGAACTTATATCGACATGAAATAAAACATTTTACATCATATAAAAAGATAAATTTATATTTTTTAAACATTTTATTATTAAAACCCTTAATTTAAAAAATACACTATTTTCACGAAATGAATGAATAAAACCTTGTTTTTAACTTCTAAAATTCAACAAAAATACTTTTCTGACTTAGAAAGATATTTCGAATCCTTTCCAAACATAATTTATAAACAAAACTTATTTTTAAACCAAATTCCATCTTTTTTTGAAATAAGCACCCTTCAAACATCAAATACCTCTTTTAAACATTATTAAAAGAAGTAATTGGCAATAATTAATGAAATTATTGCATTTTCACTTAATAAAACCTATTTTCCATCTATTATCAACCCAAACAAAATAAAAAGTTCCAAATTTATTTTCACAATTTAATTCCAAAATTCATTATTTATTCCAAATAAACAATATAAAATTGCCAATTTTATTTTAATTTTACAATATCTAATTTAATATTAACAGGTAATCTCCAAACCAGGGTTGTTACAGACTCCCTCCCTAGAAAAAATTGCATCCTCACAATTTCTAGAGAAGAGTTTGTATTCAACACAATTATTTCATCATTCAAAGGAAAAATATACATGCTCGAGTTTAAAAAATTTCTCTCACTCTCAAAATAGAATAGTTGAAAACCAAGATAAGGCTTGCTCGTTTAGTTCTATGGTTTCCAAAGTCCTAATATTGGATTAGCAATCCATTGAATTTTCCAAGCAATACACAACATTTCGAAGGCATCTCACCTTCGAATGAGAACACAATAAGATGCTACATAAAGGATCAATCGAATGAGATTGATTTCTCATAAGCTCCTCGAGTAAGGTTAAGATTCAGCACAACTTCAACTCCAAATCTAACCAACAAAACGATTAGCAATATGATTTTTCGTATGACACTATGGAAGGAACCACACCGATACAAGATAGGCAGAAAAGAGGTAAGATAGATTAACCAAAAGGTGGTTTCTTCAAAGGCCACAATACTCAAACGACCGCATAAACACACATCATTAGAAAATAACTAGAGAGTAAGATAAAAAAGGAACTAAAATATATGTATAAGCTCTCAATCAAAAATTCTTAGAGTTTCAAAATTCAAAATTTTATAATTATAACCACAATTTTCAACACCTGAAATTTTTTCAAAACTTCTTTCTGAGATTTTAAATTTAACACTACTCTTCATTAGAGTAAATGAAGTTTAAGTTGTTTATTCTCTAATTCTTCCATATGTATTCTCTAGCTTGCAACATATTTTTTTTAAGTTTGTTTCTCAAATTTTATAAGTGTTAGAAATTTTTAGAAAAATCGGCATAGTCTCCTTTGTACGGAGCGCCATATACAATACTACAAAATTGATTTATATAATTTACATCGACCAATAGGTCGGAAACACAATATATATGTGACCACCCAAATATTTTTCGATATTTCAAATTGAAACATTTAATTTAATTTAAATATTTGGTAGTATAACAACCCTGAATTTTGTGATTTATTTTAATTGTTTATTTTGATTATTTTATTTGAAATTTTGATTTAAATATTTTATTTTATTTATTATAATTAATAAGTTATGTTATTTTAAATATAAATGTGACTTTTAAGTGATTTATAGTTCAAACTAGTATAATTTGAATATTTTACTATAAGTGAATTTCTGGTCAAACTGTTCAAACTTTGACTTCTAAAATTTCAAATTTGAATCATTTTTAAATCTTGAATTTTATCTTTTATTATGAAAATAGATGTAATAAATTGAACACTGCTTTTCGTTTCGTTGAAAAACAGAGTTAAACTGTAAAAGTTATGTACATTTCAATTTTGAGTGTAATTTGATTTATTTAACAATTTTATCTATTTTAAATTATAAAAATCTTATTTTCTTTGTCATATTTTATTTTAATATGTTATTCTATGTATATTTTTGTATTATAATAATTTTAAAATGAAGTAAACAATTTTCCAAAGTCAATGGTGATTTATTTGTAATTTCTGGACACTGTTTTGGATTTTTAAGAAATTTCTTTAAATCTTTTTCTATTTTCTTTAAATTTAATTTTTTTTCTTATGTGTTAATGGGTTATTTTAAGTATATTTTGTCTTTTAATATTTTTTAAAGTGATGTTATAATTTTTCCAAAGTTTACTGTGTTGATTTCTTTTTTTTAAAAAAGGCTATTTTCTTATTTTCTGCTATTTTCTTCATTAAAATTTTATTTAAATTTAATTTTTTTTGTGAATTTATTATTTATGTTTAAAAATATATTACAAGCTCATATGAATTTTCTAAAATTTATTTCATGTAATTTCAGATTTTCTAGACTAGTTTACTATTTTTAGCTATTTTCCTTAATTTAACTTTAAATAATTAATAAATATTATATATATTTTTATATTTTGAGAAATTTTCGAAATTTTATCTGGGATTATTATTATTTCCAGAAATTTCATGTTATATAAACAAAATTAAGGAAATTTGAAAGGTTTTAAAAGCTTTTGAAACGTAAGTCGTTTCTTTTACCGTTTCCTCATTTACTCTTTGACCGTTTTTTTCTCCTTCCGCTTTTAGCAGTGACTTCCTCCTTCATTTTTCATGTGGATCTCAGATCTATTTCTAATCTAAAACGAAAGAAAAAAATACGGCCGTGGCTTGAAGGAGTTTTGGTAAAAATTATCTTCTTCTTCCTTTGATTTTCTACTTTTCTATTTTGAATTTTGTACTTGTTCTCACCTTCATAGCTTGGCTCCTCCTCAACCAGATCTGACCTGACCTCTACCACCCCTTTCCTCTGACCATCACCCATCCTACTACCTCTCCATTTCAGGTCGAGACCATCCATGGCAAGGACCACCACAAAATCCACCAAAAACCATCACCTATTGCATTAGCCTAGCCTAGTTTATCATCTCCTCCTTCTACCACCATTAGCCGCCACTACCTCCACCACCACCACCTCTGACGTGACCTACACCCTCTGCCACAGCACCCACCACCCTCTAGAAATCAGGCCATGACCATAGAGCATGAGGCCGAGCCTAATAGGAGCCAATATGTGATGATATTTGCTTTGTTTTGTAAAGTGTTGCACCTATATCTTCATCTCCTTTAAACCCATGTAGGCCGACCACTTTTCACCCAAACCAGACCTTAATCCATTGCATAGCTGAGCTTAACCCATCCATAACTGATCCATGTGAAGTTGAGAACAAGTGCAAAGCATTTGACTTTGTTCTGGACATTGATTTCTAGTGCTGTTCAAGTGCTACATTGTTTTGTAACTTATATGTTGTATTGTTTGTTTAAATATTTGAATAAGGAAATTATCTTTGGCTCTCTCAATATCAAATCTTTGTCGTGCCATCGTGCTTTTGAAGATCTTAGTTTGGGTCATTTGTATCGCAATCTCCAGCTCAAACAAGTGGGTATTTCTCACCAGACATTATGTACTTATATAAGTAGTAAATTGTCACCCTGTGAATCTGTAGAACTATATGATCATGTTATAACTGCTTATATTATTATCATATGATGTTCACACCTGTTATTACACCTATTGTGTTATATGTTACTGCTATTTCATGCTATTTTGTTTATTTTATCTGTCCATCACACTGCAAGTTCCCTTTAGATTAGAATTGGGTTGAAATGATATATACCCGAACGGACTTTAGAATAAGGGAAAATTGTTATGGGCTGAAATGATAGTCCTGAATGATTTTCAATTTATTTCACTTACTTGGGACTACGGGTTAGAAATGATAAAACCCGGATTTTCTTTGTAAATTACGGGTTGAAATGATATATTACCCGTATCACTTTTCCTAGTGTAGAAAATTATATACAGACCCGTAGTTAATATAGGTTTTTCTAAAAATTTTAAAATTATTTTAGAAATGTAAATATTAAAATATTTTGATTTAAATCTAATTAAAAATTATTTTTGTAAAATATTATTTATTTTCTGAATAATTGTAAGTGAAATGAATTAATGAAAAAGTTAGAGAATTTTGAATGTAAGTTATTTTGGAAAATTTGATTTAATTATAATTGGAAATTAAATTGAACGTGAAATTATGATAAATTTATGATAATTTGAATTTAAATGAATATAAAGTGATTTTATATCATATTAATGATTTTTAATAAAATTGAAATATGAAATGAATGAATATTTAAATTGAAATTTTGAAATATAACTAAAATTTGAAATTTATGAAATTGACTTAAAAGTGAATTTTTAGTTAAGCAAATAAAAATAAAACTAAGTTATATTTGAGAATTTGAACTTAAGTGTTAAGTTGAAATTTAATGTAATGAATTTAAATTTGAATGTTGAAATTTAATAAGCGAATTATTAATAAATATTGATTTTTGAAAGGAAACTTAACTTTATAAAATCATGAATTTAAGGAAAATTAAATGATGCTTATAAATGTGAAATGTATGATTTTGTAAGGTAAAAATGATTTAAATAAAAAAATAAGTGTTGTGAAATTCTATTGAATATTTGAAGTTAATTAACATCATTTTTAAATGTTGTCTTTTGTTAAATTGAATTGTTTTGAATGTAACTTTCTGTAGCATTTTCCCAATGTTGCGAAACTTGAATTTTCATTGTTTTAATAAATTTAAGTGCATAAATGAACATTGAAAAGTTTAAATTTTTGGAATTTAATAATTTAATTATTAAATGTAATAACTTTATTTTATGATTTAAAATGAAGCAATTTGTTTTGAAATATAACTATTTGATATATTAACATGATTGAAATGTGGTTTCGAAAAGATATGATATTTTGATATATTAAAATGATTTGAAATGTGGTTTTGAAAAGATATGATATCTTGATATATTAAAATGATTTGAAACGAAGTTTTGAAAGATATGATATTTTCATATTAAAATGACTTGAAAGAAGTTCTGAAAGATATGATATTTTGGAAATGAAGCTTTGAAAGGTTATGATATTTTGATATATTAAAATGATTTGAAAGGAAGTTTTAAAAGGATATGATAATTTAATATAATGAAATGGTTAGAAATGACTGGATAAAATATTTGAATTGAAAGATATGGTATGATGATATATTGAAATTGTTTGGAAATGATTTAATCTTTATTTTGATAAAGATTTGGGTTGAAATGATATTTTATTTTGAAGTATAAAATATTGTTTTAAAGTTATAACTACGGGTTATAATAACGATTGGTTGTTAAAGAGACCGGGATCAGATATTGTCTTATAGCAGGCCAATACCGAAAACCACTTTAACAACTGTGTACGCGGTGGAGATTCCAGAATGAAGTAGGATGGTGGCGACGTTCTCGAGGTATATTACGTGGACCCAACTCCCGTGAGTTCGCATATATGACTAAAACAGGAGCTATACCGGGCTACACAAAGGGTCGCACCCTTTCATCGAGCATGCTCCATCGAAAAACATTCTATTACTTCTGTGATTCGATGTGTGGTGCCACTTTGATTCGAGGGTATTGTTCGAGGTGGGCGGAAGCTACTGGCTTGCCGTCACCACCGGTGCAGGAGTGCAAACGGTGTATCCACCCTGGCAATGCCTCGCGTGCCGTGTCATATCCTTATATCGAGCCCACTACGATTTTGGTTTTAAAGATCCGACCGCGTTAAGTTTCACCATCCCCTTAATGCTATTTTCTATATGATTATACTTTACTGATTAGACACTACCGTATATAGCGTATATTACTACACTGTAAATAGTTTAACGGATCCTTAGAGGATGGGCGGTCCCAAGCATCTTCTAAGTTACTTGTACCTTTACTACAGTTCACTTGAGTTGGTTTACATTGTATAAGTATGTATGTCCTGACTCGAGTGTTTGTATTTTTATTTACGCTCGGGTCAGCCTGAGTTATTCACAGATTTGGATTTCCACTTTCTGGAGATTATCTACTTGTCAAGTTTTATCTTTTCAGCCTGTTGGTCCTTTCCAGCTATTGTATTAGTAGATTTCTATGTATTGAGACTTCTCTTGTACTTTATTTCTTCTGTTGTATCTTATGTAACTCTGATATATTTATATAGTAGCTTCATGAACTACAATCTCTTTTACTTCCGCTGCATTATTATTACTCCGTGTCTGTGATCTGTGATTTTTATTTACTGTATATTCTAAGGTTTGCCAAATTTTATTTACAACGCGGTATTTTGAGCAATTCAATTCCGGCATGAGTGTCTACCTGTACACTTATAAGGGATGCGAATCGTTGAAAATATCGGGTCCGTTACAGTTGGTATTAGAGCTTTGGTAGCTATAGGCAAAACTCATCATATGGAGTGAATGTATTTACAGAATCACTTTCATTCGAGTTTGAATCTCTTCCTTTTTGACTCGATTTCTTTGAATTTTGGAACGTTCCCTACGGTTCCAAAATCCATTCGTATCCCTCACTATTCATCTTCTTTTGACTCTGGAGTATTCCATAACTCCGCTTCGAATGATCTTTCAAGTGAGTCGGCGGTCACGCCAATTTCAAATGGAATTGAAAAAAAAGGGGAAAACTCCTTTACAATTAGCATTGATTCACTAGAGATTTATATCTATCCTTAGTTTATATGCTAATATCTTTTGTTATTCCAAACTTTATCTATTGAGATCGAATGTAGATTTACCCTAGAAAAATCCACATTGATCTTATTCTTTAAGCCAGGGTTGACCCGGTAAATGTTGCCCGTGATTTATTTAAGCTTATCCACCTCCCTATTTTGTTATTTAATCATCTTGTCTTTTGTTTCCAACCTATTTTCAAACATTTTGAATTGTGCTTGTAAATCTATGTTTTTTTATATATTGTGTTGTTTGAGTTGTTGATGTTGAGTTGGGTTTCTGATCGATTCGTCCGATCAACACTATCGATATGATTTCTAAAACACTTTGACAGAACAAACTGACACAATATTATTTTAAAATTTGGTTAATGAAATAAATTTTGATATATAAGTACATTTATGAAACTTAATAAACTGATTTAAATTGATTATTTGAAGTGAAAATACTTGATTTGGGAACTGAAATGAATTTAGAACAAGAAATTTGAGAATTTGATTGCCGATGGTTTCAAACCATGTGTTTAAGTTTTAAAGTATATTATTTAAAGTATTTTCGAATCAAAATATGTTCCCAAAGGATGTTAAAGTTTAAAAATTAGTGCTCTTCTCTTTGTCGCTGGGAAATAATTTCGGTGATGATTGCAGCATCATCGACATTCATTTTCGAGTTTCGAAATGAAGAGACCGCTCTATAGACTTACTACAGCTTTGTTTTGGTAAATCAAATTGATTTGAATTGAATTTCTAAAATATGACTTGATTTCTAATATATATAGATATATGATTTAAATTTGATTTGATAAACTATGTACATACCTTTAGTTATCTCTAAGTGGTTTGAAGAAACCGGAAATTTAATTCTTAAATTTTATTTTTAAAGAATAATTTCAATTATAAAAAGAAAATCAAAATTTTTGAATAAATGATTTAAGCTTGAAATGATTGAATTGGAAAGTTTTATTTGTATAATACAATTGCATTCAGATATAACTTACCTTAATTTCAGAAGTTAACAATGTAATTAGATAATATACAATATAAAAAGATTTTATAAATAAATTTTGAGTGGTTATAATAAATGTTATAAACATAAATTTTAATTGTAAAATGATTAGCAGAGGTAAATATAATAAAGGGTAATTAAATAACTTACAATATAAAATAATGTTAAAAGAACTAAGAATAAAACAAAGCAGTTATAAAAAGTGTAAGTATATTTAACATAAGTGATACATATATTGAGAGGAATAAATTTAATTTTAATTAGGAACAAAGAAGAATAAAATTTATTAAGTACGTTATGAGTACAATAAATGATTATTTTTCAAACCATGGTTTTAAAATTGTTAATTTAAGATGATTAGATAATAAGATAATGAAAATTGAGATAGTTAACGATTTATTTAACTTATGAAAAAATAAGGAAAAAAAATTTTAGTTGAAATTTCCATGGTTTCAAATTTATTTCCTTATTTTGTTTTGCAAACTATCTTTTTGTCGTCCTTATTATTCTTATCTTCCTACAGACAGGTATATGCATCTTTCTATAATCTTTCCATTTAGAAATCTTTCTATAATCTTTGATAATCTGCACCTTGTTAAACTTACTTATAACAATAGTTATCAGGTATAATTTCAATCTTCTTGTCATCTTATCTTAATCCTATTTCACTCTATCTTTTTCTGTGCTTTTCCGTACTTCATTCCTTTTCGAGGACGAATAGTTTTGAGTGGGGGAGAGTGTAACAACCCTGAATTTTGTGATTTATTTTAATTGTTTATTTTTATTATTTTATTTTATTTATTAAAATTAATAAGTTATTTTATTTTAAATATAAATGTGACTTTTAAGTGATTTATAGTTCAAACTAGTATAATTTGAATATTTTACTATAAAGTGAATTTCTGGTCAAACTGTTCAAACTTTGACGTCTAAAACTTCAAATTTAAATCATTTTTAAATATTGAATTTTATCTTTTATTATGAAAATATATGTAATAACTAGAACACTGCTTTTCGTTTCGTTGAAAACAGAGTTAAACTGTAAAAGTTATGTACATTTCAATTTTGAGTGTAATTTGATTTATTTAACAATTTTGCCTATTTTAAATTATATAAATCTTATTCTCTTTGTCATATTTTATTTTAATATGTTATTGTATGTATATTTTTGTATTATAATAATTTTAAAATGAAGTAAACAATTTTCCAAAGTCAATGGTGATTTATTTGTAATTTCTGGACACTGCTTTGGATATTTAAGAAATTTCTTTAAATATTATTCTATTTTCTTTAAATTTTATTTATTTTCTTATGTGTTAATGGGTTATTTTAAGTATATTTTGTCTTTTAATATTTTTTAAAGTGATTTTATAATTTTTTCAAAGTTTACTGTGTTGATTTCTTTTTTAAAAAAAAGGCTGTTTTCTTATTTTCTGCTATTTTCTTCATTAAAATTTTATTTAAATTTTTTTTTTTTTGTGAATGTACTTTTATTTTATATTATTATTTGTGTATAAAAATATATTACAAGCTTATATGAATTTTCTAAAATTTATTTCATGTAATTTCAAATTTTCTAGACTAGTTTACTATTTTTAGCTATTTTCCTTAATTTAACTTTATTTAATTAATAAATATTATATATTTTTTTATATTTTGATAAATTTTCGAAATTTTATCTGGGATTATTATTACTTCCAAAAATATCATGTTATATAAACAAAATTAAGGAAATTTGAAAGGTTTTAAAAGCTTTTGAAACGTAAGTCGTTTCTTTTACCGTTTCCTCATTAAATCTTTGACCGTTTTTTTTTTTTTGTTTCTCTTCTCTTTTAGCCGTGACTTCCTCCTTCATTTTTCACATGGACCTCAGATCTATTTCTCATCTAAAAAAAAAGAAAAAAAATACGGCCATGGCTTGAAGGAGTTGAGGTAAAAAATTATCTTCTTCTTCCTTTGTTTTTCTACTTTTCTATTTTGAATTTTGTACTTGTTCTCACCTTCATAGCTTGGCTCCTCCTCAACCAGATCTGACCTAACCTCTACCACCCCTTTCCTATGACCATCACCCATCCTACTACCTCTCCATTTCAGGTCGAGACCATCCATGACAAGGACCACCACAAAATCCACCAAAAACCATCACCTATTGCACTTGCCTAGCCTAGTTTATCATCTCATCTTTCTACCACAATTAGCCGCCACTACCTCCACCACCACCACCTCTAACCTGACCTTCACCCTCTGCCACGGCACCCACCACCCTCTGGAAATCAGGCCATGACCATAGAGCATGAGGCCAAGCCTAATAGGAGTCAAGATGTGATGATATTTGCTTTGTTCTGTAAAGTGTTGCACCTATATTTTCATCTCCTTTAAACCCATGTAGGCCGACCACTTTGCACCCAAACCAGACCTTAATCCATGGCATAGCTAAGCTTAACCCATCCATAACTGATCAATGTTAAGTTGAGAACAAGTGCAAAGCATTTGACTTTGTTCTGGAAATTGATTTCTAGTGCTGTTCAAGTGTTACATTGTTTTGTAACTTATATGTTGTATTGTTTGTTTAAATATTTGAATAAGGAAATTATCTTTGGCTCTCTCAATATCAAATCTTTGTCTTGCCATCGTGCTTTTGAAGATCTTAGTTTGGGTCATTTGTATCGCAATCTCCAGCTCAAACAAGTGAGTATTTCTCACCAGACATTATGTACTTATATAAGTAGTAAATTGTCACCCTGTGAATCTGTAGAACTATATGATCATGTTATAACTGCTTATATTATTATCATATGATGTTCACACATGTTATTACACCTATTATGTTATACGTTACTGTTATTTCATGTTATTCTGTTTATTTTATCTGTCCATCACACTACAAGTTCTCTTTAGATTAGAATCACTATGGGTTGAAATGATACATACCCGAACGGACTTTAGAATAAGGGAAAATTGTTATGGGCTGAAATGATAGGCCTGAATGATTTTCAATTTATTTCATTTACTTGGGACTGCGGGTTGGAAATGGTAAAACCCGGATTTTCTTTGTAAATTAAGGGTTGAAATGATATATTACCCGTATCACTTTTCCTAGTGTAGAAAATTATATACAGACCCGTAGTTAATATAGTTAATATAAATTTATGATAATTTGAATTTAAATGAATATAAAGTGATTTTATATCATATTAATGATTTTTAATAAAGTTGAAATGTGAAATTAATGAATATTTAAGTTGAAATTTTGAAATATAACTAAAATTTGAAATTCATGAAATTGACTTAAAAGTGAATTTTTAGTTAATTAAATAAAATAAAACTAAGTTATATTTGAGAATTTGAACTTAACTGTTAAGTTGAAATTTAATGTAATGAATTTAAATTTGATTTTTTAAATTTAATAAGCGAATTATTAATAAATATTGATTTTTGAAAGGAAACTTAACTTTATAAAATCATGAATTTAAGGAAAATTAAATGATGCTTATAAATGTGAAATGTATGATTTGTAAGGTAAAAATGATTTAAATAAAAAATAAGTGTTGTGAAATTCTATTGAATATTTGAAGTTAATTAACAGCATTTTTAAATGCGGTCTTTTGTTAAATTGAATTGTTTTGAATGTAACTTTCTGTAGCATTTTCCAAATGCTGCAAAACTTGAATTTTCATTGTTTTAATAAATTTAAGTGCATAAATGAACATTGAAAAGTTTAAATTTTTGGAATTTAACAATTTAATTATTAAAAGTAATTACTTCATTTTTATGATTTAAAATGAAGTAATTTGTTTTGAAATATAACTATTTGATATATTAACATGATTGAAATGTGGTTTCGAAAAGATATGATATTTTGATATATTAAAATGATTTGAAATGTGGTTTTGAAAAGAAATGATATCTTGATATATTAAAATGATTTGAAACGAAGTTTTGAAAGATATGATATTTTGATATTAAAATGATTTGAAAGAAGTTCTGAAAGATACGATATTTCGGAAATGAAGCTTTGAAAGGTTATGATATTTTGATATATTAAAATGATTTGAAAGGAAGTTTTGAAAGGATATGATAATTTAATATATTGAAATGGTTAGAAATGACTAGATATTTATTTTGATAAATATATGAATTGAAAGATAAGGTATGATGATATATTGAAATGGTTTGGAAATGATATAATCTTTATTTTGATAAAGATTTGGGTTGAAATGATATTTTATTTTGAAGTATAAAATATTGTTTTAATGTTATAACTGCGGTTATAATAACGATTGGTTGTTAAAGAGACCGGGATCGGATATTGTCCTATAGCCGGCCAATACCGAAAATCACTTTAACAACTGTGTACGCTTTGGAGATTCCAGAATGTGGTAGGATGGTGGCGACGTTCTCGAGGTATATTACATGGACCCAACTCCCGTGAGTTGGCATATTTGACTAAAACAGGAGCTATACCGGGTGTAACGCTTCGATTTTTCGTTGCCGAAAAACCGAATAGTTAGGGTTTTAAAAAAAAAAGAATTTAAGAAAAGAGAAGAGAAAAAGATAGAAATTAGGGAGGAGAGAAGATAGAAAATTTTAAAATAGAATAGAAAAGAGAAAATAGAACAGAATTTTAAAATAGAAGAAAAAGAGAATAGAGAACATAGAACGGAACAGAAAACAACAGAACAACATCAGAATCTCACAATTCGCAGCGAAACAACATATAATAATAAATGAATAATCTTTAAACAAAGAACTATATCAGTTATTACATTACATCACATTTCATTACATCATATCATCAGAGTGTACAACAACAACAACAAACAGTGCAGCGGAAAAAGAAATACTATATAGTAGTATACGCCATGCCATCCAGCTTGCCTCCAGCAACTCCAGAATATCCAGAATATCCTGATAAACCTTAACTCTTGACTGCCCGTGTGGAAATTGGTGGGCACCCAGAGTTTAGGAAGGAAAACAATAAACTCCAAGTCAGTCATGTGACTGGTGTGAGAACTCAAAACAGTTTATTTATCTTTCAAATCAAAATAGAGAGATATTTTTATTTCAATTCGCAATGCTTTTAAAAATGAGACTACCATAAGGCCTCCCGCACACACACACAATGCAAACGCAGAATCGGAGGAGATTTCCCTTATGATAGTCAAAGATGCTTGATACGCATTTAAAATAACATTTGATATTATTACTAGTGCATAGTGTAGAAGAAATTCATTTTGAAAGTAGAATATAAATCTTAGCCAACATACGACCATTATCGTATGCTACTATAGCTAACTATGTTCAATAGCAGGTTACCGCCACATTCCATAGTAGGTTATACAACTAAAACCGTACAAGTCACGTATTGTTTCTTTGGATTTCCAACAAATGGTCAGGCCAAGGAACTTCCCATTGCCACATGAGAATGCCTCTGGAAAGACATCCCCGAGAACCAAACCGGAACTCTGCCAACACAAGGCCGGGTTACCCCTAACTGGGTAACTACTGACACGAGCACGCCATTCCCCGATCGTAAACGACCTTTCTCACGGGATCCCGAAAGCCAACAACCACAAAGTAATAAATTCTTAGTAACCACATAGGTTAAATATCTGGGCTCCATACCATGATACCACCTCTATCCAGAAGGAAATGTACATACCCTAAAGGGTGCTACCCCTCATAACCTTGCCGCATCTTTCCTGTTTTGACCATTTCCGGGTGGTGAGGCTCGACGAATTCACGTCCACAAAAACATACTTTATACAAAAGCCATGCTTTGGGTCAACAAATGATCAACACAATGATCACCAAGATAGACGATCAAATAAACGATCCTATCACAATAATCAACACAATGATCATTTCAGCAACACTCAGCATGTCACATTACCAAATTGGGAATATATCACTGATAACTTCAACTATATAACCTCTGAGCTCGTACGTCCCAGAGAAGGATGTTAAGCTAAAAGAATAAATTCTCCGCCACTAACAGAAATATATTTGAATGAAATCGGCTTTATATCTCAACTTGTAATGTAAGACATACAATCCATACAAGTCTGTTCCGGGATCGAACAAAACCGAAGGCACTTACAAAGAAGTCCTTGCAATCTGGATATTCACAATCCTGATCAGATTTCCCATCACTTAGGGAGTCTCTATACCGCTGCAACTCAGTGCAGAGACAATCGACAGGTCATCCTATCGCTCTCGCAAATACCGGGTCTTCAACACCGATCTTCAATGCAATTCACAACGACGTATCACATATTCGGAATGGGTTATACGACCCCATGGTCCTTTCCCGGTTAACCCGAATAGTGAGCGCTTATTCAAAAATAAGTGTAGCATTCACATTCAAACAAATCACATCAATTACCCATTCAAAGGGAAATATTTATAGTCGGTTATTGAACTATCACTGGATATGCACACATCACCAGATTCCAAATAATTTTCCAAATTATTTATTTTCCAAAATATCTTCACTAGATATATTATTTCAACACTTCAAAAATAAATCAATATTTATTTTTAAACAAGTTTCCCCTTTCATTTATAAATTCCTTAGTGAATTTATAATCCAAAATATCTATGAATATTCGATTTCGATCATTCATTTCAATTTATCTTCAAAAAGATAAATTCTTAAGATATTCACTTTATATTGGAAAACATTTCCATACTTACTTATTTATAAGTAATTCACAAGTTTTATTTATTTTCAACACTTAGAAAATATTCAATATACTTCAATCAAAAATATGTATATATTTCATTCTTTAAGGAAATCATTCTCTTAAACATATTTATTTGGGCCAAAACGAATGTTACGTAAAACATCGTTACGACAACCCAAAATCACTAGTATAGGGATTCGAACTTAAGATAGATATATAAATCCCAATACTATACCAAACATTTCCTTTCGGAAATCATTTACTATAACAACAGTGTTATAGTCCACCATTTCCTTTTATTTTCTCGAAAACGCCTATTTCAACAATCAATGTTGAAATCTATGGTTTCGAATCTCAACACATTTAAAACATCGTTAGATCGTTTTAATTCAATTTAAACATCTCATTCAAAACATTTCCTTTAACATATTATTCACTATTCAAAAACGTGAATATATTTTGTTAACAACTTCCATCCTTTTATTCATTTTAATTCAAAGGATTATTCACATTTAAAAATGTGAATATAACTCCTTTTATAGGTTTCAACAATTTACTTATCAAAATAAGTCATTTGCGAATTTATAAAACAACGTTTATAAATTCCATTTCTATTTATTTATAAAAACTTCCTTTTTATAAATTCTTTTATTAACCTATTCTAGTTTATAACTCAATTATAAACTAAAAGTTCATATTATAAGTTAAATACTTATAAAACGATTATTTTACAAAATCGTTCTTTTTTAACTTCCCAAATTATAAATCTTATAACTTATAAGATTCATTCATTTATCCAAAATCATTATTTTAATAACTTAATAAATTTTATAAACCTACTGCTTATAAAATTCCATTTATAACTTCACCGTATAAAATTCTATAAATTCCATTCAATTATGAAATTCATTTTCACTTCATTCAAACACATATAAAAAACTCGTTTTATAATGTCCATATTTCAATTTATAAATATCCATTTATAAATCTCTTAATATAAATCAATTTATATTATTCTTTTTAAACGTCTTTAAATTCCTTTATTATTTCACCATTTTGATTCCTAAAATAATTAAATTTTATAAATCCTATATTTAAACTTTTCACAATAAATTCTAAAATCCCGATTAAACTATTTTATAAAATCAATAGCATCGTATTCTCAAAAATCAGTTTTTAACTATATTTCTCAAAAATCATAAGTTTTATAACATTAAAAATTATAACGTTTATTTATTTAAAATGGATCAATTCCAAAAATATAGTATATTTTCAAAAATCACTTTAAAAATCATTTTAAAATTCCAAATTTGGTCCAATGATGCTACACACCAAATAGTCAATCACGACTACAACAATATCATATATCGATATGATAATCCATCAAATATCAAAATATCTGAAATCAAATAAGAACTGTTGAGGAATCCAGTTGGATCCCTCCAACCTGTTTTCCTACACTCACAAACATTAGCACAATACCAATTTCGTTCCAGTATGAAATTATCGCGGTATATGTTCTTATTAAATATTATCCGCTTAATAACGGCGCAATAGGGTCTCATCCGCTAAACAAATAAATGCGGGAAATCAATAACTCCAATATATACATATGCCAATATATATATATAATACCAATTTCACTGTTTATGAAATATTCGCGGTATATGTTTTTAATAAATAACATCCGCTTACTAACGGCGTATAATGTCTATTTTAACAATCAATAGATATCAATCAACATTCAAACATGCATTCAAATATTTTAAATCTAACTATTTAAAATAAAATCGAAACTGATTCGATTGAGTGAGAAGTTCTCACCTTGGTTTTAATTTCGTTTTAGCGATTCATTTCGAATAAAATTAAACGCGCGTTTAATTTTATCCGAAATTCTCACTAACTCCAAACGACTCCAAACCAACTCCATAGCGTAGTGCTCGTCCATACGATTCCAACGCAACTGGTTTCGCGCGTTTTCGACCTCGTATGAAAAAGATATACAATTTCAAAGTTTACTCGAATTTTAACTTATAAATTACAACTAAAATATAAAATTTTAAACCTAAGCTAGATCATAGCCGTGCATTCCAAGGCCAAGAAATCAGGCCCGTGCGTTTTCCTCCTTCCCATCATCACGTCTTCCATCTACAGGCACCAAGAGTTGAGGCCGAGCCCATTTACGTCAATTAGGGTTTAATTTATCGCCTCGATCACTCGACTATACTTCGATCAGCTTGCTCCATGACGAAGCTCTCCACCACAACCATGCTCGGCCAAGATAGCCTGGAGTTCGGCCCCCCCAACCTCCTTAATTTCCATGCGCAACACGTAGGTGTCGGCCCCCATTTGCTCCGCCTCGAGTCGACCAAACTACATCTCAACCGTACGGATCTAAAGCTCTTGATACGCTCTACGATCTTGCTGTTGAACACTTCGCGTGAATGTCGACGGATTGTGAGTGATTGAGGGAAGAAGGTGGGAAAATTCTGGCCGTTTATAATAGGGTGGCGGCTGCATAAACTAGGGTTTGATTTCTTTTTCTTTTTTTATTTGTGAGGGTTGTGGTGCTATTTATAGAAGAAAATCGAACACTATTCATCCGGAAATTCCGAACTCCGATTTACGCGCCGTAACCAGCATTTCTAGGGTTTACCCCGCGTTCCGGACACAATGGAACAGGTTTCGAAAGCTAATTCGGAAGTATGTGCGAGTTATGGCAACAAACGCTCGATTTAAATTAAACCGATTTAAGCGATTTCTAGGCGTTTTAATTTGTACCGGACAAACGGTAAATCCAATTGACATGAAATTTGAAACCTTACAATAATATCACATTACGGATCCGATGAAACTGGTTTTGTCGAAATCCGAGACTTTTTGAAAAATGGCTATTTTCACTCGCCAAATTTAAATTAAAAATAAATCGATGCGTTTCGAGCTGCCACGATCAAACGATAGCTTCGATTGACACGAAATTTGAAATCCGGTAATAACTAACTATTATGGATCCAATGGAACTGGTTTCGTTCAATTCTGAGACTGTTCAAAAATTGACTATTTTCACTAGTCGAATTAAATATTAAAATATTCAATTTTCACAAATTAACTTTTAATTCGATTTTAAAAGTTCTATAATATTGTTCTAACTCCCATATGATAAACTAAAATTTTACAAATCATTTTCAATCATATTTAACTCAATTTACAATTATTTCCATAATTTAACGTATTAAATTATCGATTTAATAATCCAATTAAATTCAATAATTCAAATTAAAATTTATTTGACTTATAAATTCACTCATCTATATTTAAAATAAATTAAATATTCAAATTTTAATTAATAAAAATTCTGGGTCGTTACACCGGGCTACACAACGGGTCGCACCCTTTCATCGAGCATGCTCCATCGAAAACCATTCTATTACTTTTGTGATTAGATATGTGGCGCCACTTTGATCGGGGGTATTGTTCGAGGTGGGCGGAAGCTGCTGGCTTGCCGTCACCACCGGTGCAGGAGTGCAAACGGTGTATCCACCCTGGCATTGCCTCGTGTGCCGTGTCATATCCTTATATCGAGCCCACTACGATTTTGGTTTTAAAGATCCGACCGCGTTATGGTTCACCATTCCCTTAACGCTATTTTCTATATTATTATACTATACTGATTAGACACTACTGCATATAGCATATGTTACTACATAGTAAATAGTTTAACGGATCCTTAGAGGATGGGCGGTCCCAAGCATCTTCTAAGTTACTTGTACCTTTACTACAGTTCACTTGAGTTGGTTTACATTGTATAAGTATGTATGTCCTGACTCGAGTGTTTGTATTTTTATTTACACTCAGGTCAGCCTGAGTTATTCACAGATTTGGATTTCCACTTTATGGAGTTTATCTACTTGTCATGTTTTATCTTTTCAGCCTGTTGGTCCTTTCCAGCTATTGTATTAATAGATTTCTGTGTATTGAGACTTCTCTTGTACTTTATTTCTTCTATTTTACCTTATGTAACTTTGATATATTTATATAGTAGCTTCATGAACTACTATCCCTTTTACTTCCGCTGCATTATCATTACTCTGTGTCTGTGATCTGTGATTTTTATTTACTGTATATTCCGAGGTTTGCCAAATTTTTATTTACAACGCGGTATTTTGAGCAATTCAATTCCAGCATGAGTGCCTACCTATACACTTATAATGGATGCGAATGGTTGAAAATATCGAGTCGTTACAGGTAGTTAGTTTAACTTGAATATTAAATATCACTAATTTTTGGGTAATTTTAATATTGAATTTAATGGTTGAAGATTGGATAAAATATGAAATCTAAGGTTTCGAGCTTGTGAAAAATATTTCAAAGACGTGGAAAATTTATATTTATGGTACTGAAGATAATAGAAGTTTTAAATCTGAATTTGAAAGTATTTTGTTCAGTTTTAAAAATATATAGTTTAAGTCGATATTTAAAAATAGCATTTCGAGGCACACAGTTTCGGAATTCGACAAAACCAGTTTCATTGGATCTGTAATATTGTATTATTATCGGATTTTAATTTTCTTAGTGTTTGGAGTTGTCGTGTGATTGTACGTAGGTAAACGCGCTAAAATTAATATCAAAAATTCAATATAATAATTGGATCCAAAAAGCTATCTTTTACATACGATCGAATTAGGACTCGAAACCTTTTCCATTGTGTTCGAAACAGGGGTTTAACATTATGAACGCCTGGCAGCACGCCTAGATAGGAGGTCGAGATTTGTGAATGCGGAAATCGAGACGATTTGAATTTGAAATATAAATAAATTATAAATTGCATTTGAACTATTGCAGATCTCTATGGACACGTAATGGAATTTTAAAACAGGTGTTGCACTACATCAACACGCGTTCATCTTCATCTTCAAACTAAAACCAAAACAGCCGTGTTTTCTTTTCAAAAAATAAAATAAAATCAAATTCATTTCTTTCATTAATCAATGGCCGTTGTTTAAATCGAGTCTTTTCTTTTTCCTCCTCACAATCGATAACCGAAATCAACGAAGAGAAAATGGCTACAACAGTCGCAATTTCTAGCCAATGATATCAATCCTTATCCAATCGCTATCGTCAATCTCGTCCTTTCCCTTCAATCGATTTCTCAAAATCAATTTTTAACTATATGTACTCGGTAGAATTGAAGATCGCTTTCGATTCCAAAATCAAAAGCGGAGGAGGGAGCAGCCAAATCATTGCGCGACGAAGTTGCGATCATGAGCTTGAATCGGGCAGGGCTATTTTGATTTGTGCACGTGAGCGACAAGGTACCTCGGGGTTCTTCTAGCCTCTCACCAGCGGCATACATAATATCGTGATTCTCGAGGCATTTTAAGAAGGGTGTGTCGCCTGTGTCGAGGCTCCGATGGGATGTGAGGCCCGTGTGGTCAACTGAAGTGAAGATGGTGATGTGTTCTAGTCATTGTCCGAAGCTTGGTTGCTGTGCTGTAATTCCTATGCCTAATATTTATAATTAAAATAAATATTATGTATATATATTTTAGGTGTAAAATTGTTTGGGTTTTAGTTCTGTATATATATATATATATATATATATATATTATTTGTATTTAAATTTTATATATATTTGTAGGCTAGGAAATAAATAGCAAGAGAAAATTTTTAGGTGAAAAAAAAAGAGGAAAGTTCTGTTTTTAAATTTATTATATACATATATGGTCTAGAAAGGAATTAAACTATCAATTTCCCTTTTGAAACTAAAAATAAATTATAAATTTCAAAAATGGAAATTGATTATTAAGTTAATTCAAATGTTATATAATGTTCATATAAGGTCCAAAATTTATGGAGAAATGGTAAATATGGAAATGGATTGCAACCAGAAAAATCAAATGTGTGTTAATCTCACTCATCTCACATTTCTGGTTAATTTAAATAGTTAATTTAAATTATTGGTTGATGGATTGAATAGATTGGATGTGATAGTATATATATAGTAGTATATATAGTATATATTGGAGTGATTGATTTCCTGCATTATATAGCGGATGAGACCCTATGCGCCGCAAAATAGCAGATGAGATGGTAAAACCCCATGTACCGCGATATTCCACCTCGAAGTGGAATTAATATTTTATGTCGGGCTAACATCCGTGGATGCAGGGAAAACAGGTTGGAGGGATCTAGCTATATTCCTTAAAATGTTTAGATTTTCTTAAATATTCTGTTTTATGATTTATCGGATAATCTATGATAGATTACATTGGTAATTCAAAATAATGGATGCTATGGTTTAATTGAATATATTTGGGTATACTGAGTTACCACAAATATATAGATTAGATTTTTGAAATGAAAATAAAAGTGAGAATTCATGAGTAAAGTAATTATAGAGAACTTGAATGAACTAAAGGATTAATTGGGAAGAACAAAAGTGATTTTTAAATTCTAATAAATAAATACCGACTATGGGAAAGGAGATTTTGAATAAAGGGGAAATAATGAATTTTAAAACTAAAGTAATATTATTTAAATGAATAAAGAATTTATTTTAAAAAAATTCAAGGTTTAAATTTATTGCAAAGGATAAAGAAGAAATTTGAAAAAGTATGAAATTGGTATTTTCAGTTAAATAAGATTTTAAATCATAATTAAAAAGTAAAATCTGAAGTTAATGGATTTTGAAATAAATTGTGTAAGTAAAGGAATTTATTTTAAAATGGAGCAAAATCTGCAAATCGATTTGGGAATTGATTTAGAGTTCGAAATTTGTGTTTTGAAAGAAGATGAGACTACGGAATTTATAAACTGGGTTTATAAAGTAAAATAAGATATTAGTGGATATTTGAAAGGACAAATTCACGGTGGAAATTTATAAAGGAATGGGTAAATTTGTTTTCAAAATAAATAGTGGTTTATTTTAAAAAAAGTGTGAAAGAGAAGTATATTTCTATGGAAAACCAAGTATGTTTTCAAAGTAATTTTTTAAGTATAAGTCAAAAGTTTTAAAGTTGTTTAAAGGAACGTTTGTAAGAAATAATTTTTAACTTGTTAAACTTTTAATGGTAAATATTTATTAAATTAGTTATAGTGGTAATTGTTTTTAAAGGTTAGTTGGTGTTATGTGTTAAAAAATTATTACTATCTATATTTTATAAATAATTTTATTTTAAAGATATTTTGGGTAATGTTTTATTTAGAAACTTGTATAGAATTTCGTAACTCTTATTTTAAAATTTAGTTTGGCTTAACTTTTTTTTTAAAAAAAATTTATTTTTATGTTTTATAAAGTAGTTTTATTTTAAATATTTTTAAAGTATATATTTTTGAATAAAGCGTTTAAGTAGTTTTAATTTAAAATGTTTTAAAGTATATATTTTTGAATAAAGCGTTTAAGTAGTTTTAATTTAAAAAAGTTTCAAAGTATATTCTAGAATGAAATGATTTAGATTATTTTTAAATCAAAAGTATTTGGACTTGGTGATTTTCAGTGGAAATAAACAATACTTGTGAAATTTATTCCGTGAGAGGAAAGATGGTTTGAAAATGTTTTCAAAAGTTTGAAGTGTGGAAAATATCTTGCAAAGACAATTTGAAAATAAATAATTTGGGAAATTATTAACGTCTGATGGTTTTCTGTAAATGTTAATTGATAGTTAAATAACCGACTATCAATATTGGCGAATGCGCTGGTCGTTTCGCAGAGACCAGGATCGGGATTTATTTATCGAAAACCACTTTGATCCGGTTTGAACGTTTTTGAGGAAGACAAGAGTTCGAGTCGAAGATGGAGCAGTGAAGTGCAATGGATAGTCGCTACTCGTCCTGAGGGTAATTCCAAAATGGATGTAGTAGGAGTAGTGCCTTCGGTTCCATTTCGACCCTGAAACAGACTTGTATGGACGAATGCCTTCAGAACATCGTCAGAAAGACGATGAGGATTCTAAGTGAATTTGTGCTAAAAAGATAATGCATAGCCTCGAGCCTCATCAAACCGGGAATGGCTAAAACAGGGGAGGTGCACACAAGGCTAAGTGGCTAGCAACTAATTAGGGTAAGGTCACCCCTGTCTAGATGTCTCTTTATATTCGGCTGTACGGGCGATTGCTAATCCCAACCATGGGGTGAGCTTATTCAGACTATCCAGTAAGTGGTACCTCTGGTCGTGTGATGCAGGGGATCAGGGTGGATCCTCAGTACGATGATCTAGACCACGTATTGTGAAAGGCTGTACCCCAGTAGCCCTGCCATTGATGGAAAACCATTTTCCCTACGTGCCTTCACGGTTTTTGTTTGTAGAACCCACTTTGTGGCTAGTAGATGGAGTTTAATAATTTAACAATTTCGACTATATGAATAAATATTTGTATATAAACACTATTATAATATCATAGGATTTTATGAGAAATGTTTTGGGTATCGTAAGGTAAAAACCCGACATGTTTATTTATGGCGTGGTCATACGAGATACCTTTGATTTCAAATGATTTAGTAAACATTAATAATCCAATTGAGTGTGTTTTCTCATGCTGGTTTTCCAGACTGACTCGGGAGTTATTTAACTATAATGCCCTGGCCAAACCGAGTATTATAGAGTACATGAAAGGATGTTGTGGAGCTCAAGAGACGAGTTGGATGGCGAGACGTAGTATACGTATTTGATGTATAATTCCGCTGTATTGTAAGTTGTATTGTCTGTTTGGTGAGGACAAGTTAATATAACTGCCCAATTGTGTGTTATAGATGTTGAACTTTGATGATGGATTCTGGTGATGTACATATAAAACAAATATAGTTTCTTTTGTGTAAAGATCTGTTATTATCTATTATATTTTATTCTGCTGCGTTGGTAAGATATTGATATTATTTTTATTTCTTTTTCTACCTCCTTCTTCTTTAACCCTAATGGTTCGGTTTTTCGGCATTTGATTGTTCGACATTTGATATAGTGGACATATTGATGTCGATTTTCGAGCGTCGAAAAATTGGGTCGTTACATTTATCAGAGCGAGGTTAAGCAAGAACCTTGGCTCTGGTGGGGATTTCTCATTTGAATGGAGTCCATAGTACTCTAGATTGAGTTTGAAAGCATTAATAGTTATGAGCGCGTATTTCTAGTGTATATAAAAAGTGTTTTTATATTGTGTTCACTTATCGGTTGAGTTTTTATGAATTCTGGTCGATATATGGGAGCCATGTCATCAATAAGGATTTTTAAACTCTTGAACAAGATGAACCGACACAGTATTGTTTTAAAATAGGGTAAATGAAATAAATTTACCCAAATTATTTTTGTATATAAAAGAAATAATTTTCTGCAAATCATTATAGTTATATATGATTACTTGGTTGTTAGAAAGTGAAAATATTAAAATATTATCATTGATGTGTGGAAATTGAAATAAGAAAATTATATTATAACCAAAGTTAAGAAAAACTTTATAAAATAGAATAAGATTTGTAAATGTGAATTATAAGTGTGATTAATAATTATATAAAATTCCAGAGTAATATTGAATATGAATTGAAAGACTTTGGAATTTGGAATTATGGGACAGTTTAAATTCCTTTGGATTTGAAAATGATTTTCAAAGGTTCTGGAGAAATAATAGTGATATTATTTCGGAAATATTTTTGGAATTAGATCTAAATTCTGGTGACATTCGGGATTTAAAAATATTTGAATAATGTTTTTGAAAGAATAAAAGCATTGAACTCACTTCAATCGCTGGAAAATAACTATGGTGATGAATGCAGCATCATCGATGTTCATTTTCAAGTTTCCAATGGAGGAATTACTGCCTGGAGATTTTGAATTGGGGTTATTTGCAAAAATGGGTTGGTTTTGAAATTCAAAGAGATAACTGAATTTACCGAAGGATTTGGGATATAATTGATTTAAAAAGGGATTTTGAAATACTTAAATGATTATTGAAGACTCTGGGATTGGAATAAAATGTTTATGACTTATAAACATGTTTGGAAACTTATAAGTTATTGAATGGATATTGAAATTAAATTTGAATAATGTTACTAAAGTAAAATGGAAAATATAGTTGAGTTGGACTAAATAAGACTAAAGAAGGTTAGTAAATGGAATGGAAATAAATTGAAAAACTTATAGAAATTAAAAATTAAATCAGAGTGTAATTGAATCTAGTTAAATGAAGGTGAATGTAAAGAAAAGGTCTAAGTGGAATGGTTACTTAACTAAAATTGTGGATAGACAAATGAATTTGCATTTGTAAGTAAATAGAATTGGAAACTGAATATTGGAAATTAATTTAAATTGTGTGTAATGGAAGTTAGTCAAGATTTGGCAACATAAAATAAAGGACTAAAATAAAATTAGTGAGTAAACTAATTGATTTAAGTAGGTAAGAAAATGATTTCGAATGAAAGTTGATTTGAATCTTGTTGTATAAAATGAAGTATTAAATTTTTTTGGGAATAAGCGGGTAGAAGGAGGGAAAATTTAATTCAAGTGGAATTGAAAATGGAAAGTTGAATAAAAGTATTGAGATTTGAAAATTTATTTGGTTGTAACTAAATGAAATTGAGAACTGAATATTAAAAATTTAAACTAAATTGAGTAGAGTGAAGTTGTAGAACTAGTTCTAAGTGAACTAAAATAATAAAAGTTTGGAAGTAAAAATGGTTTGAGATAGGAATAAATTAGTAAGTGGAACTAATTTGGAGAAATGGTTAATTAAGTATGGACTGAGATAATGTGAATAGAATTCAATATTTAAAATGAAAGGGAAATGGAATTCAAATGAATTTGAAACTGAAAATTTGAATAAAAATATAGATAAACAGAAGGGGTGAAGTAAAAATTGTTATAAGAAGTACATAAAACATTTATATTATAATTAAGAAGGAATGGTGAAATTCTTAAGTAAGTTTGGTATTGGAAATATACTAAGTAATATTGGAATAAGTGAATGGAAACCTAAATAAGTGAATAAAAAAGAGAATTGTTATGGCTAATAGTAAATTGGGGCAAATTACGTATGATGTACGTATATTATTTTATTCGCATATCAATTCGATCTAGATTTTGAGCACAGGACTTCGAGATATTTATATCGATCCGAGTTGGGATTTTTCATTCGATTTTTGACGGCGAGCCATGGATATGGATTTTTGATTGATCTTGGAAATTCTTAATCATAGTTTGTGGCTATGCAAGGAGAATGCCAGTTTCTGACAAAAACCAGATCTGAGTCCTCACTAGAAAGTCGGGTGGACGATACTAGTTTGGAAGTAAAATTGTGTGATCGAGTGAGCGATCGAATTGGGTATTGCGTACGGATGATATATGTGAATCGTATGGATGTGAATGAAATAGATATGAAAACTTTTGTAGAGAAATGTATAAAATGATTTTGAAGGCTATAATTGGATGTTATTGCTAAGCAAGATGTTCAGGTGTTAAAAAGAAAAAGGGAATTGGGATTTTGATTTTTGAAGATAAATTGAAATTTGCTCGGCAAAGGTATGTGTTTAAATTTCTATATGAAATTTGATGATTTTCTGGTCTAGACACTTGGCGTTTTTGTTTTCTTCCGAGATTTGGGGCCTATAGAGGTATTTTGTAGTTTTACCGAGCTGCGGCGCAAAGGAGACGTAGGCAAAAAAATTCAAAAATATAGGGAGTTAGAAAATTTTTGAGAAATTTTGAAAAATTAAAACTTGGTTTTGAATTATAATTTGAAATGATTTGGTCAATAATATGGATTGCAATCTAGGGTTGAGTTTGGAAAGTTAGTGAGGTGATAGTGTGACTTCAGTAGAATAGATTGTATGGGAAGTTGTTAAAAACTGTTTGGTTTGGGAAATAATAAGCGGGTTATGAACCATTCTTCCTAAAAAGTAATTTCAGGGACGAAATTTTTTTAATCGAGAAGGAATGTGACGACTCAAAATTTCTAGATATTTGAAATTGAAATATTTAATTGATTTTTAATATTTGGAAGTTAGTTTAACTTGAATTTCCAATATCACTAATTTTTCTGTAATTTAAACATTGAATTTAATGGTTGAAAATTAGATAAAATATGAAATATGAGGTATCAAGCTTGTTAAAAATATTTCAAAGACTTGAAAAATTTATAATTATGGTACTGATGATAATAGAAGTTTTAAATCTGAATTTGAAAGTATTTTGTTCAGTTTTAAAAATACATAGTTTAAATGGATATTTAAAAATAGCCTTCCGAGGCACAGTCTTAGAATTCAACGAAATCAATTCCATTGGATCCGTAATATTGTATTATTGTTGTCGGATTTCAATTTTTGTAGTGTTTGGAGTTGTCATTTGATCGTACGATAGGCAAACGCGCTAAAATTAATATCGAAAATTCAATATAATAACTGGATCCAAAAAGCTATCTTCTCCATATGATCGAATTAGGACTCGAAACCTTTTCCATTGTGTTCGGAACAGGGGTTTAACATTATAAACGCCTGGCGGCACACCTCGATAGGAGGTAGAGATTGTGAGTGCGGAAATCAAGACGATCTGAGTTTGACATTTAAATTTAAATAAATTATAAATTGCATTTGAACTATTGCAGATCTCTGTGGACATGTAATGGAATTTTAAAATACGCGTTCATCTTCATCTTCAAATTAAAACCAAAACAGCCGTGTTGTCTTTTAAAAAAATAAAATAAAATCAAACTCATTTCTTTCATAAATCAGTGGTCGTTGTTTAAATCGAGCCATTCTTTTTTCTCCTCACAATCGATAACCGAAATCAACGAAGAGAAAATGGCAACAGCAGTCGCGATTTCTAGCCGATGATTTCAATCCTTATCCAATCGCTATCCTAAATCTCGTCCTTTCCCTTTAATTGATTTCTTAAAATCGATTTTTAACTATATGTACTCAGTAGAATTGAAGATTGCTTTCGATTCGAAAATCGAGAGCAGAGGAGGGAGCGACCAAATCGTTGCGCGACGAAGTCGCGATCATGAGCTTGAATCGGGTAGGGCTGTTTTGATTTGTGCGAGAGAGCGACAGGGTACCTCGGGGTTCATCTAGCCTCTGGGCAGCGACATACACAATATCATAATGCTCGAGGAAGTTCTAAGATGGGCATGTCGCTTATGTCGAGGCTTCGATGGGACGTGAGGCCGGTGTGGTCAACTGAAGTGAAAATGGTGATGTGTTGCTGTCGTTGTCCCGAGCTTGGCTGTTGTCTGGTAATTCCTATGCCTGATATCTATAATTAAAATAAATATTATGTATATACATTTTAGGTATAAAACGATTTGGGTTTTAGTTCTGTATACATGTATGTTATTTTTTATTAAATTCTGTATATTTTTGTAGGCTAGGAAATAAACACTAAGAGAAAATTTTTAGGTGAACAATGAAAAGAAAGAAAGAGAACGGTTCTGTTTTTAAATTTAGTATATACGTACATAGGCTAGGAAGGAATTAAACTATTAATTTCCCTTTTGAAACTACAAAATAAATTATAAATTTCAAAAATGGAAATTGCTTATTAAGTTAATTCAAATGTTAATGAACTGTATAAATGTTTATACAAGGTCCAAAATTTTTGGAGAAATAGTCAAGATGGAAATGTATTGCAAACAGTAAAATCAAAGGCGAGTTAAGCTCACCCATCTTCGAATTTCTAGTTAATTTAAATAGTTAATTTAAAATATTGGTTGATGGATTGAATAGACTAGATGTGGTAGTATATATATAGTAGTATATATATAGTAGTATATATAATATATACATTGGAGCGATTGATTTCGCACATTATATGGCGGATGAGACCCTATGCGCTGCTTAATAGCAGATGAGATGATATAACCCCATATACCGCGATATTCCACCTCGAAATGGAATTGGTATTTTATATTGTGCTAACATCTATGGATGCAGGGAAAACAGGTTGGAGGGATCCAACTGGATTCCTTAAAATATTTAGATTTTGTTTAAATATTTCGTGTATGATTTATTGGATAATCTGTGATATATTACATTGGTAATTGGAAATAATGGATTCTATGGTTTGGTTGAATATATTTGGGTATACTGAGTTACCAAAAATATATAGATTGGATTTTTGGAAAGAAAATAAAAGGGAGAATTTGTAAGTAAAATAATTATAGAGAATTTTAATAAATTAAAGAATGATTGGAAAGAATTAAAGTGACTTTTAAATTCTAAAATTCTGATTATGGGAAAAAGATTTTGAATAAAGGGTAAATAATGAATTATAAAACTTAAGTGATCCTATTTAAAGGAATATATAATTTATTTTAAAAAAATTCAAGATTTAAATTTAATGGAAAGGATAGAGAAGAATTTGGAAAAGTATGAAATTGTTATTTTCAGTTAAATAAAATTTTAAATCATAATTAAAATGTAAAATATGAAGTTAACGGATTTTCAAATAAATTGAGTAAGTATAGAATTTATTTTAAAATGGAATAAAATCTGAAAATCGATTTGGGAATTGATTTAGAGTTTGAAATTTTTGTTTTGAAAGAAGAAGGGACTATGAATTTTATAAATTGGGTTTATAAAGTGAAATAAGATATTAGTGGATATTTGAAGGGATGAATTAACGGTGGGAATTTATAAAGGAATGGGTAAATTTGTTTTAAATATAAATAGTGGTTTATTTTAAAAAAAAGTGTGAAAGAGAAGTATATTTCCCTGGAAAATCAAGTACATTTTCAAATAAATTTTGTAATTATAAGTTCAAAATTTTAAAGTTGTTTAAAGTAATGTTCTTAAGAAATAATTATTAAGTTGTAAAATTTTCAATGGTAAATATTTATTAAGTTAGTTATAGTGGTAAATATTTTAAAGGTTAATTGGTATTATGTTTTAAATAAAATTATTAATATTTATATTTTATAAAGTAATTTTGTTTTAAAGATAGTTTGGTTAACGTTTTATTTGAACTTGTATAGAATTTTGTAACTCTTATTTTAGAATTTAGTTTGGCCTAACTTTTATTTAAGAAAAATTATTAGTTTTATATTTTATAAAGTAGTTTTATTGTCAATATTTTTAAAGTATATTTTTGAATAAAGTGTTTAATTAGTTTTAATTTATAAATTTTGAAATTATATTTTAGAATTAAATTATTTAAATTATTTTTAAATCAAAAGTATTTGGACTTGGTGATTTTCAGTGGAAATAAAAAACATTTGAGAAATTTATTGCGTGAGAGGAAAGATGGTTCGAAACTGTTTTCAAAAGGTTGAAGTATGGAAAATATCTTCGAAAGATATTTTGAAAATAAACAATTTGGGAAATTATTAATGTCTTATGGTTTTTTATGAATGTTAATTGATAGTTAAATAACCGACTATCAATATTGGCCAATGCGCTGATCGTTTCGAAGAGACTGGGATCGGGATTTATTTCCAGAAAAACAACTTCGATCTGGTTTGAACGTTTTCGTGAGGAAGACAAGAGTTTGGAATCGAATTTGGAGCAGTGAAGTGCAAGGGCTAGTCTCCACTAATCCTGAGGGTAATTCCAAAATGGTTGTAGTAAGAGTAGTGCCTTCGATTCCACTTCGAACCTGGAACGGACTTGTATTGACGGATGCTTTCAGAACATCGTCAGGAGGACGATGAGCATTCTAAGTGAATGTGTGCTAAAAAGGTAACACATAGCCTCGAGCCTCATCAACCGGGAATGGCTAATACTGGGAAGGTGCACACAAGGCTAAATGGCTAGCAACCAATTAGGGTAAGGTCACCTTGTCTATATGTCCCTTTATAATCTGCTGTGTGGGCTATTGTTGATCCCAACCATGGGGTGAACTTATTCGGACTATCCAGTAAGGGGTAGCTCCGGTCTTGTGATGCAGGGGATCGGGGTAGATCCTCGGTACGGTGATCTAGACCACGTACTGCGACGGGCGGTACCCTAGTAGCCCTACCATTGATGGAAATCCATTTTCCCTACGTGCCTTTACGGTTTTTGTTTATAGAACCCACTATGTGGCTTGTAGCTGGAATTTAATAATGTAACAGTTTCGGCTATTTGAATAAGTATTTGTTTATAGACACTATTATAATATCGGAGGATTATATAAGAAATGTTTGGTTATTGTAAGGTAAAAACCCAACATGTTTATTTGTGGCGTGGTCTTACAAGATACCTTTGATTTCGAATGATTTTGAAAACTTTAATAATCCAATTGAGTTTGTTTTCTCACTTTTCAGACTGACTCAGGTGTTATTTAACTATAATGCTCGGGTCAAACCGAATATTGTAGAGTATAGGAAAGGATGCTGTGAAGCTCAGGAGACGAGCTGGATAGCGAGATGTAGTATACATACTTGATGTATAATTCCGCTGTGTTGTAAGTTGTATTGTCAGTTTGGTCAGGACAAGTTAATATAACTGTCCAGTTGTGTGTAATAGATGTTGTTGAACTCTGATGATGTATTCTGGTGATTTATGTATAATACAAAAATAGTTTCTTTTGTGTAAAGATCGGTTATTATCTATTATATTTTATTCCGCTGCATTGGTAAGATTCTGATATTGCTTATATTTCCTCTTCTACCTCCTTCTTCTTTAACCCTAACGGTTTGATTTTTCGGCATTCGATTGTTCGGTATTTGATACAGTGGATGTATTGATGTCGATTTTCGGGCGTCAAAAAACCGGATCGTTATAATATATCATCATTTAACACTTTAAAAATTTAATTCGAAAACAAACCTTCCTTTTTAGCATTTGAAAGCGAGTTTGCACAAACTTATATATATTCTTTTTTCTTAAAATATATAGTTCAACTATCCACTTTCTCTTGTACATAGCTCAAATAGATGATAATATATCATGTTCATAAATAATAAGTGCTACATTTAATTATAAAGAGGAAATAGATCAATTTCATTTCAGACCTACTATAAGAAGACATGTTTTGACCCAGCAAGCAACCAAATCTAAAAATTTTAACAATTTAAAGTTGTTCTACTCAGTCTATGCTTTTATAAAATATAAAGATCATCAAAATTGGATCTACAGTTTGAAAGTTATGCTAAATTTTCTTTCAGCTTAAATTTTAGAAAATTTCATAAGAGGACATAAATGTTTATCCACTTTCAAATCCATTTTGACTCAGTAAAAAGAAAAATATTTTAAATTGGTAAAAAGAAACTTTATAGCTTAGTGAAATCTTTTTCATTTTCAAAACGATTGGACTCATTTGGAGTTATAAATTCAAGTTATCATTGTTTTAGTACAACACTTTTTCAAAGAAAATTTCAGCTTTTAAATCAATTTGAAATTTGAAATTTACCCAAATGATTTTGAGCTCAAACTACATTTTCAAACTAGCTTTTTTCCTAAATCATTTATTAAATTATTTCCTTTTTCCTCAAAAACCTAAGACATACAAAATTATGATCAACTTCATGTGATTAAAAAAACTATTCATTAATTGCAAATATTTTCATTACCTTTCAAAATCTAGCTTTAAAAACAATTGACTATGAAAAATCATTTTGGAAGAGGTAACTACTCTCTTCCATTATCATGAGATGATTATTGATTATGCACCAAAATAAATTTTTGGGATACATAAAGCTTAAAATTATTCTCATAATTTAAAATGATTATACTACATGAATTGTTCATTTATCAAAACAATCCAAATTCACATTTCCACTTGTCACAAAAATTAAATTTCCATCTAATTATCAACATAAAATAATTAAAGTTGATAATTAAGTCAAACTCGTTTTCAAATGAATTTCGGAATTTCAAACCCGCAAGTTTTAATACCATTTAAGTTTAAAACAAAAAATAGCCCACAAATTTATACTAAATGTTCTAAACTAACACTTTTATATTTTCTCTTAAGATAGAGTTTTATATTTATCCTCTACTATTACTCAAATAAATATGTGTCAAAATAAATTTTATAGTCATCATTAATAACTTGTACTAAAAAATTCAATTAATATTTTAATCTTTCAAACAAAGTATTCTTTTACCTTAAATACATCATATTATTAATCAAAGCATCAAATGGTATTTTCTTCTAATTAAGATATCCCCTTAATTAGAATAATTCACTTTTACTTACTAAATTTAACATATTCAATTTCTCAAATTTTAAACAATATAAGGCTATTTCCTTACCATTGATTTTTTTAGTGAATGACCCCATCGATTGGCTGGAGAGTTGATCAAAACTGCCTCGCCACTTATCCAACACTCACTATGGTTCAATGGTTTCATTAAATATTTAAAAATAAAAATTAATACTCCACAATATTAATTATTTACAAACTTTACTTATTAAAACTCAATTTACCGTGTCCGACTATCTCAACACAGCGTTTAGGAAATTCCTATTGATAACATTGGCCAAACACATCGAACAAAAATCTTAAAGCACTAAATGGACAACCCGACACAAAAATTCATTTTCTTTAAAAAGAAATACCTCATATATAATACTCCAAATATTCTTCGTTTTTCCTAAAAAAATCCAAATTCTCTTAGAAACATATCTTCAATTTTTGAAAAAATTGAAAACATGGTTTATTACTTTTTCTCAAAATCAAAGAACATAAATAGAGCTCATTGAGATATTCTTAGAATACTCGATACTCAAGATTTATGGAGTAGATTGGAGTATTCATTATTCCAAACGGTATAACGGACTACTTTGAAGACTCATAACGAGTGCGGATTGCGGTAAGAGTAAGCTATCTTCCATGACTCATAGCTCAAGAAAAATCGGTGTAAGGTTAAGTTGAGGAATGACCTTAGTATCACACAATAGATTAAAAAGAGAGAAATGAGATATAAGAGTAAAGTTAAGATATCTTCTCGAATTAGAAGAAGAACATTAACAACATAACATTACTTCAAGTGAAGTAATTTTACAAAGTACATCGACAATTGAGTATCCAAAGAGGATATCTCAAAAGGAGGCAAGAACGACAACATCGATTAAATTTAATGAATCATCTCATTTCCCTAGTGGACATCCTTGCAGGAGGATGACCGAAAAGCTAAGAACCGAGAATGAAGTCAATACAATATTTGATTACCCGATTGGGTGTCATACCCAAAATGGACTCACAGAATTCAACAAAGTCAGAATGACTGAAATTCTTGATATATCATCAACATCTCGAATCTTAGGAGTGAATACAAAGACTTTGAAATCATCATTAACATTCCAAAGACAAGAAGCAACAAATCAGCCGAATAAGGATACCTAATATAGGATCCTTCGAATCACAGAATGTGGCTTGACAATAGGCATGCCACTTCATCTCAAACACTCCAAAATCCAGACAGAAAATGGCATGCTAATTCGCACGAAAAGATAAGTTATAAGCAACGATCCTAAATCCTCGTACATCATGCCAAATATTCCGGATCCCCTCAATAGGACTCACAGTCCTCATAAAAGAACAAGACAATAACATCCGAAAGCATCAACAAACGTCTCTGATACGGATGGGTGTCAAGCACCTGTATTGAAGAGGTCTTGAATAATCACCATTAGGATTACTCCTATGATAAGATGTCATCAATTCTTTTTTTGGAATACTACGGAATAAAAATATTCATAGACATATCCCAAACTTCAATCTCAAAGGACACTATAAGATAAAGCACAAGATGATTAAGGGATTTGTACACTCGTACTATACTTGGATGTATCATAATATATGCATATGTTCTATGTTTATCCTGTTTTATTCTAAACTCAGCTCTGAAACCAAGCTATGACGCCCCATCCCGAGACCAACATTAACAAAGTGTATTACTGGATAATACTATCTGCTAATGCGGAGAACAGGGTTAGTTAGGAGCGATCATCTATAATTTTTCCTTAAATATCTATTGAGTACGTCAATTTGTGCTCTATATTTTTTTCTTTGATATCTTAAGTGGATCGACATATCCAATAAATGCTTAATACAAAACTATAGGTGGCTAAAGGATTTATCAGAACATAGTACAAAACTCAAATGCATAACACATCACAGAACAATAAACGGATAGATTTACACATATACACTAATGCATCCCAATACAATACAAATAATACATCATAAGTGGTATGATGACCACAATATACCCATGAGTCAAAAAATTATACATATTAGAGTAGCGACAAAAACACTATAACCAGAAGGGATAATAGGTAAGTCCATGTGGAAGCCAAATAGGCAAAGTCCATAAGTGGTACCTAACCTGGAACATCTCGGTCTGGTCCGAGTATAAAATACATGGGTCGGTCTAGCTAAACAAATTAGTTTATAAGGATAAATGATAATATGATCATAAGGAAAGGTGATAATCTTCGCATGTGAGAAGGAAAAATTCAAGGGTATATTGTTACTTCACATGGCATAACTAAGTATGTATAGTAATTTCAAGTGATATAAGGATATCACTAAATATGAATGCAACTCAAAGCTGATAAAACTCCATAAAAAATCTTACAATATATATACGCCACATCTCATCGGCGTATCACAAAACATCAAATATGGTTTAGGAGAAAAACATAACTCCAAAGAGGAGATATTCCAAAACCGCCATATCGACAACTCAAAACAACCTCAAATAAATCACCATCTCAAAATATGCAAAAAGCAATCAAATATAAATCTCCAACATAGGAGACTATAATCCCAAATAAACACCAAAAGGCAAATCTCGTATAATACGCCGAAAGGCGAATATCAAATAACGCTAGTATTGAATGTAGAACTCGATAATGAGTTCAATTTCCAAAGATGCAATCGCCATATATAATATCTCAAATGGCTCGAATGGACAATAGTGTAAAATCCGATGCACTTGGAAAATCACAAGGAAATCAGTGAAATCATCTTAAAGATATAGCGCGTGCTTATAGATGAAGCCTGCCAAGTACTCTTCTCCCAAAATAAGGCGCCATGTCTCTTAGACAAACATCCCAAAGGACAAATAAATACTTCTCTTAGACAAACTTCCCGAAGGACAAATATGTTGCAACGATAAATGTCTCCTGGACAAACATCCCGAAGGAAAATGACCCGAAGGTCCAGTACCGGCAAATACGTCTCTTAGACAAATGTGTCATAAACTCTTGGATAGGAACCCGAACAGTGTTAACATGTGTTCTATAACACACGTTCGCACTAAATGGTTTACTAACCGCTAGTAAATTTCATGCTCAAAGCAGTAAAATGTTTACCTCATCTCATCGGTAACTTGACACGATGTTCAAAACAATCAAACGGACAAGTCGGGAATTGTCCCATATAACGACCCGTAAATTTTCAATAATTAATTTGGTTATTTAATAAAAAAATTGTGATTAACTTTATAAGAAAAAAAGAAAATTTTTAATTTATATAGAAATAAATGTTAAGAATGGAATGTAGCAATAGTTATAAAAAAACTAAATTTTGACTATTGAAGTTAAATCACATATTAAATGAAATAGGGAAAATTGTGCACCTGGATATAAATTTGAAAATAGATTAAGGTAAGTGTTGTATAAATAAAAGAAGTTTGAAACTTGTTATTAAATTTATAAAGGGAATAAATTATAAAAATGTCGATGTAAGATAATAAATATACTAATTCAATGCCATCCAAATTAATTGAAACAAATTTGTAAAGCTTCATCTGATTGTAATTTGTAAGTAGGAAAATAGATTCAAAGTTATATAAATTGTTGGAATGATAAGTAATAAAGTGCAAATTAGATATAATCAATGTTAGTGTAAATTTAAGGAATACTTGTTCAAAATTTTAATATAGGAAAACGAACTTAAATATTGATTTATGAATTAATATATACTGAATAGCAATTGAACGTAAATTAATGGAATAAGGATGATACAGGTTGATAAGTATTCATAATGTTTGGGTTGATGATAAACGTTACTTTAATGAAAATAAATGTAGTAACGGAAGTGGGAATGAAAATTTAATAGAAACGTAATTTATTTTTAGGTAGAAATTGGTGAATTGGGAAATAAGTTCAAATGAGGTAATTTACGGAATTCTTTAATAAATAAGAAATTATTGTTCTAGCATTACAAACTTAGGTATAATTGAAATTGCTTCTAATAATAATAGAAAGGGAAGTATTATAAATAAATGGTTAGAAACTTAAGTGAACAATTGGGAGGCTAAGAAATGTGATTAAGCATAAATACTATAGATAAATGAATGATAATAAATGAGGTTATGCAATAATGAAGGAATGAATAAATATAATGCAATAAAAGAAGAAACTGACATCACATTTATAAACGACAACGAATATTTGTGAGTAATAAATGAAAATATTTGAAATAAACATTGAATCAATGAATAAAAGTAAAAGTGGTAAAAAGTAAGTGTAAACTTTATGGATGAATCCTTATATGAATAGAAAGGGAAATGAAACAATAAAAGTTAATGGTATTAATTACATGTTACATATTTCTTTAGTTTATTTAATAAAAGTTGGAAATCTATTTGCGATCAAAGGAAACTAAGTAGTACGTTAATTTGAAATGGAGTTAAAATAGGAGTTAATACGAAGGAAAGATGGATATCTGGATATAGTATGTAATGAAAGACAAACAAATCATTCCATTGAAATATAGCATATAATAACTGTAATTATTGCAGCAATCGGAATTAAATGTTATACAAATAAAAAAAAGATGAAAATAGAATGGAATAAATTAGTGAATATTTGAAATTAATGTTAATTCCGTTCACAATATGACAATTGGTTGAAGTATGAGAAACTTACGTGTAACAATTGGCTTGTAAACAAATATTATAAGTTATCTGTTTAAATAGTTGATGGAATTAGGATTGGAAATAAATTTTAATAAATGTTACATTAATGTGAAATGTACTACAATGTTAGGAGTTGTCAAATTAGAGTATAGTAAAGTAATAAAAGGTTGAACAAAGGTTACCAGATTTTAGAGTAGTAAAGAACATAATAAAAAGAATGATATACGTTCCTTTACTAAATGAAAAAATCATATGTTTATTTATTTGAAATGTTGGTGGCTGAAAAATTTATTACAGAAATAAGAAACTAATAACATGTGGTTTGTATACAATATTTCCATAAATACGTTAAATTACTATAAAAAGGAATTGAATTGTCTCATTCATTTTTACCTTAGAAATCAATGAAAATTAATATGATTGGAAACTTTTTAAGTGGGAAGACGTTAATTGTAAACATATATTGAAATAAATTAATTCAGTTCATGTTTCAAAATTTAATGTTAGTTTACTACATATATGTTTATACCTAAATTCAAACTTATGTTTTAGATCAAAATATAATGCTAATTTATATCGAAATCTCATACGTTGTTAAATTAAATGTTAATAGGAGATGATAAAGGGGGTAAAATGGATTTACACTTGACTAATTCCTTTCCAGTTAGACTTTATTAGATTTTTATTACAACATTACTTACCTTTCCATCTTCACTTTTCTAATTTAATCTTACATTCATTGCCTCCTTATGTGGATTATTTTCATACCTTTTATTTATGAATGTATACTATAAGTGGCGATAAAGATGTACATTTATATTATACACCTATTTATATTACCTTGTTTATGCTATCATATTTTTGAATGTATTTTAATGCATTCCTTGTAAAACATTCAATCTAAATGTTAATATGTTGTTTAATTTCCAATCTAATTACAAAAAGGGAGAAAATGAAGATTTCTTAATGTTGTATGTTCTTTTAATTTATGACACAAATTTGTGTGGAGAATTTATTTTCATTTATTGTGTGTTAATTAAATCTTTAAAAGATGTTAATTTTTGTATGTTTAGGGTTAACCAAATTAATTAAGTAAATGATTGTTTTGAAATTTGAATTCTAAATGTTTGTTTACAGTATAGAGTTAGTCCATTCATTCCCTTTCTAATAAATTATTACCTCTTTTTAATACCTGCTACTTTTAAAAGAAGGTCGTTCATATTTACTATATTTCAATACCAAGTTTGTTCATATTTACTTAATTTCTAATTAATAGCAGCCTCTCTTTTCAAATCTCTTTGTCCCTAAACCTAACTCTAACCTTATAAATACGATATGATGGAAATGAAACCTTAGCCTCTATTAAAACCTTCTTCTTCTTCTTTTTTCATTTTTTCAAATCTCCTTATTATATCTCATTTTAATTTTTCCTTCCTCTTCAAATATTCTTCTTCTCAAGTTTTATTATATTTCAAACTTTCTTCTTTCTTTTCAAATCTTGATGTTCTCTACAATTTTCAGTTCTTCTTATTTCAATCCTTTTCATTTTCAAATCTTTTCCAAACCTTTTAAAAATACATACATAAATACATACATATATACATATATATTAATATAATAAGGAGGGAAATTAAAGTAAATCAAAATAAAAAAAATTACGGAACAAAGCTAGCAATCAAGAAGAAGACTAAGGCAACGTTGAGCGAAGCTATTGATTAGAAGTCTATTATTTTCAGATTCGTATAAAGGTGAGTGTTTAACCCACTCACAACTTATAAAATTTCTTATGTTTGTTAAATTGATATATGATGTGTTTTGACATTTATTCATGATTGTTTGGCATATTTAAATCATCATCGCAGTAAAATTTAATTATTTAATTTAATAGTTACTTAATTATTCATTGCATATTAACTGCCAGTTGAATTGTTATTTATTTTTATATATAAACTGCCAGTCAATTTGTTATTTATTATTTATTGCATATAAACTGCCAGTTAAACAGTTTTAATTTTTTTTTGAATATTAACTGCTCGTTAATACTTGTTGTTTATTATCCGTTCTATAGTGATGTTATTGTTTATATTGGATGATGATTGTCATAAATGGTTGATGATAGATATTGGATGAATGGATGTTGTATTTTATATTGTGCAAACTGCAAGTTATTATGCATTTTCATTTCATTCAGGATTGCGGTTTGAAATGATATATAACCATAATTTTTATTTTAAATTACGGATTGAAATGATAAATATCTGTATCGCTTGACCATAGGATAGAAAATTTTATACAGACACTGCGGACTATATATAAAAATATTTTGAAATGATTTCTATGGTTTTGGAAAGGAATATAAAGGTTAATAAATATTAATTTTTGGTGCTATATGAATATTATTTTATATACATATAGTTAAATTCTTGAAGTAAAGCTATGTATAAATTGTTTACTTTTGGAGTTTGATTATGTATACTACATGGTTAAGTACCTATTTAAGATATTGTATATATAGGGTTTTAAATGACTTAAATGGAATTAAGTTGGAAGATAAATATGGAATTGGTTTAAATTGAATTACTTAAGAATTGTACTTGAATAAATTTATGTTGAAGTTTAAATAAAAAATGGAGATTGTAAAGGGTATGATTTTTATAACTTGATATGGTTTAAAGAATTTAAATGAATGTAGAGTTGAGATAAATGAATTTATCAAGTTAAATAAATTGAAAGAAATATCTAGTTGTTGAAGTTAAAAGTTTTATTTAAACTGTATTGGATTTATTAAGTATACGTTTCAAAGCTAAATAATAGCAAATGAATTTGTTTTATATGAAGTTATCAAAGAATAAGTTTTGAAATGTTGTAAAAAATAAAGCTTTGAAATATTTGAAAATTTATTGGGTTATTTGAGATTTAAATCTATATCTGAAATTGACTTGTAAAGGTGAAGAAGCTATTTTATTATATAATTAAGTAATTTAATATTTATACCATTTAAGCGGGTGGTTATATTTCAAAGTTATGAAATTCGAAGTTTTATGTTTTGAAAGGCTTTATTTCAATTTTTGGTTTCGAAGCATTATAACTTTGAAAATGTTATGTTTTATAAAGAATATATTTTAAATGATATCTTATTGATTTGGTTTTTAAAAGAGGAAGTGATATCATAATTATATGGTTTTAAAAAGGGATATTATATTCTGGTTTTAAGTATAATTTATTTTGAAATAACTGCGGTGTTATAATAACGTTTGGTTGCTGAAGAGACTGGGATCGGAAGTTGTCATACTCTCTGCCAACTCCGAAAACCACTTTAACAACCGTGTACGCGGTGGAGATTTCAGAATGAAGTAGGATAGCGGCGGCGTTTCCTTTATGGTAAATACGTGGACCCAACTCCCGTGAGTTGGCATAAGCTGGCTAAAACATGAGCGATTGACGGGTTAATTGAGGTAGCACCTTTGATCGGACACATCCCTTCGATATTATACTCTGACTTTTGGATTGATTCGGTGGCCACTTTTGAATTTTTTTTATTTGGAGGTGTGGCTCAAGGTGGGGGGTAGCTGCGGCTACGCGTTACCACCGACCCTGAAGTGTAATTGGTATATCTACCCTGACATTGCCTAGTTGTGCCGTGTCACCTACCCTATCGCGCCTTGTACGAGTTTGGATTTCTTCCATAGCCTGTGTGGTATCCTCTGGTAGCTTCCCAATCAGGAAGGACTATGATATTGGATGGACTACTGGGACTATTGCGTGTTAAGGGGAATATTGGGTCACTCCTTAATGCTAAGAAAAAAGTAAGTTTATTTTACAATTAGAAACTATTATAATAGCGCAATATACAACATAGTAAATAGTTTAACGGATCCTTAGAAGATGTAAATCCCGAGCATCTCTTGAGCTATTGCACTCGTATTTGTTCCTGTTGGTTTAACTTACATAAGATATTTTAGTTCTAACTCGAGTGTTTTGTCTTTCAATTTGCCATGCGTTTCAGGATTTCAAAGACCTTAGCTCTGGAGGACGAAGATGGAGATTATTATTATTATTATTAGTCCACTATACTCATACTGTTCCGTTACATTGTTATTGGTGTGTGTAACTCTGATAAATGTGCAAGTATAATCGAATATTTTGTAAAACAGCTTTATAAACTGTATATTTGATTATTATATTTTATCCTTCCATTGTGAGATTCTATTTTGTTTTATTTCTTTCTCGTTTTTCTTATTTACCACATAACAATCCGCCCTTCCGAACGGTTTGAATTGGCACGTGTGTCGATTTATAGAGAGCGAAAAGGCGGGATGTTACAATGTGGTATCAGAGCATTGGTTTAGCAATAAACCTTAGCTTTGTGAGGTCTGACTCCTTAGTAATAGGGTAGTAGTACCCTATGGGAGTCACTGAGTGTATATATGAGAGAGCGTATTTGTTAGTGTTATATAAAGATTTTAATATTGTGTTGATCTGTTCTGTTTTGTATTTAAAAACTCTGGTTGGTGCATGGGACGCTGTGACATCAATAGGGGTTTCTGAACACTTAATAGGACAGACCGACACAATATTTGTTTTAAATATAGGTGAATGAAATAATTTTGCCTATTATATTTTCTATATACATAAAATAAATTTTATAAAGGTTATATTTGGTTGTAATATATTGGTTATTAGGTAATGGAAATTTATAAATAATAGTTGAAATAAGATTTAAAATAAATAAATGAATTTGGAAATTTAGAATCTAAGTCCTGGGGTTTTGAAATTTCTTTTGAATGATTTTGAAGTATAAAAATAGTATTATTTAGAAATATTTCCTGATATTAATGTTTCAATATAATTTAAAGGAAAATTTGGAAAAGAAATAAATTTTGTACTCCCCTCTCTGTCGTTGGAAAATAATTTCGGTGATGAGTGCACGCATCATCGACATTCATTTTCGAGTTTCGAAGTGGGAAGGCCACTGTAGTAGTTTTACTACGGATTTGTTTTGATAACCAAATTTAAAATTTAAAATTGTTTTAAACATAATTGAATATATAAAGTGTAAGTATACACATTTATCTATTATCTTAAAATGATTTGAAATTATCCCAGTATTTAATTCTTAAGTTTCCGATTTATTAGTAGTTTCCGTTATTGTAGTAAAATGGAATGTAACCGATTAATAATTGGAGTCTTTAATTAAAATAAGGAATTTAATGCTAGGTTATGAGTGAAATTAAAGATAATTTGAAACTGTAACCTATGAAACAAATAATAATTATTGAACATTAAATTAATTAGAAGAAATAGAATAAATTGGTATAACTTTCAAACTACATCCTTAAAAACATATATATAACTTACCGAATATTAAAAGTTGAAATGTTTAATAAGAAAATGTAATGGAAGTAGTACAACGAAAAGTATGTAATAAAGTGTTCAATAAAATTTCATTTATTCTTAAGAATTTATGTTGTTATTGTTATAAACCTAAGTTATAATGGAAATCTTACTATAATGAAATTTGATAGAAGATAAATGTTGTAAGTAAGTAATTATAGACTTAAGTAAATGTTGAAGTTAATTATTTTAATAAACAGAAAGATGAATACCGTAAATAAATGAAATTAAGCAGTAAATAAATGAAGTAATATGCAAATGAATCGAATTAAAAATGAAAATTTGCAAGAAATAATGTAAAAATTAAAAAGATAAATCAGAATATAGATAAGAAGGAAATCAAATAACAATGGTTTGAAATGAAATTAATAAAAAATTTCACTTGATTTATTGTTTGGAATTTGTTGTTTTTTGGTCTATGGTTGTTTGGGTAAGGATACTTTAAAATTGTTTGGATGAGTGAATAATCTATTTAGGTTCACCTAAGACTGTTGAGTGAAGGGTACACTTAGTAGTTATTTTTCATTCCGTACAATTTAAAGTTTTGAGCCCGAACAACTATTTGTTTTGTTTGATATGAATGTATGATTGATGTGGGTTGATTTTTATATGATGGTTGTATGCTTTGTTGCTAGTGGTTGATGGATTTGTTTGTTATTGATTGAAACAACGCTAAATATTTCGTTTTATATAATTATTAACCCTTTTGGATTATATAAGTGAAATACAAGTTATGAAAGCAATTGCTACTGCATTTGGTTTTATAAATTAAGCGTTAATTGCCCGACAAATAGGTACGTTTCGGATTACGGTTTATAGCGTTATTATATTTTTCCCATGTTGGGATTCATATTATTTTGGAAAATATATGTTGTATATTATTATAATTGATATTACATTTTCTCCCAAGCCTCCCCGTACAAAGGAGACTCTACCGAAATTTTCCGTTAATTTCGGACTTAGAAAAATTTGAAAATGTTTTCCAAACTTTATTAATTTAAGTATAAAAAAGATATATTGGTTATATATTTGTATATTTTATTTAAATGAATTAATTTTGAAAGGTGTATTTGTCTATATTAAATGTTTTAATTAAGATTATGGATTTTCTAGTTCTTCTTTTCGCTTCTTTTCCTTTCCGGGGACGAAAAGTTTTGAGTGGGGGAGGGTGTAATGACCTGTAAATTTTCAATAATTAATTTGGTTATTTAATAAAAATTTTGTGATTAACTTTAGAAGAAAAAAAGAATTTTTTTAATTTATATTAAAATAAATGTTAAGAATGGAATGTGGCAATAGTTATAAAAAAAACTAAATTTTGACCATTGAAGTGAAATCACATTTTAAATGAAATAGAAAAAATTGTGCACCTAGGTATAAAATTTGAAATATATTAAGGTAAGTGTTGTATAAATAAAAGAAATTTGAAACTTGTAATTAAATTTATAACGGGAATAAATTATAAAAATGTCGATGTAAGATAATAAATATACTAATTCAATGCCATCCAAATTAATTGAAACAGATTTGTAAAGCTTCATTTGATTGTAATTTGTAAGTAGGGAAATAGATTCAAAGTTATATAAATTGTTGGAATGATAAGTAATAAAGTGCAAATTAGATATAATCAATGTTAGTATAAATTTAAGGAATACATGTTAACAAATTTAATATAGGAAAATGGACTTAAATATTGATTTATGAATTAATATATATTGAATAGCAATTGAACGTAAATTAATGGAATATGGATGATACAGGTTGATAAGTATTCATAATGTTTGGGTTGATGATAAACGTTACTTTAATGAAAATAAATGTAGCAGTGGAAGTGGGAATGAAAATTTAATAGAAATGTAATTTATTTTTAGGTAGAAATTGGTAAATTGAGAAATAAGTTCAAATGAGGTAATTTGTGGAATTCTTTAATAAATAAGAAATTGTTGTTCTAGCATTACAAACTTAGGTATAATTGAAATTGCTTCTAATAAAAATAGAAAGAGAAGTATTATAAATAAATGGTTAGAAACATAAGTGAACAATTGGGAGGCTAAGAAATGTGATTAAGCATAAATACTATAGATAAATGAATGATAATAAATGAGGTTATGCAATAATGAAGGAATGAATAAATATAAAGCAATAAAGATGAAACTGACATCACATTTATAAATGACAACGAATATTTGTGAGTAATAAATGAAAATATTTGAAATAAACATTGAATCAATGAATAAAAGTAAAAGTGGTAAAAAGTAAATGTAAACTTTATGGATGAATCCTTATATGAATAGAAAGGGAAATGAAACAATAAAAGTTAATGGTATTTATTATTACGTGTTACATATTTCTTTAGTTTATTTAATAAAAATTGGAAATCTATTTGCGATCAAAGGAAATTAAGTAGTACGTTAATTTGAAATTAAGTTAAAATAGGAGTTAATGTAGGATCGATTTCACCCTAGAGGGGGGGGGGTGAATATGGTGATAGTGTAAATTATAAAAATTAATCGCGGAAGCTTATAAAATATTCAATTCAGATCACAGAATAGAAGTACAGATATCGCAGAATATAAATAACAGAAAAAATAGAACAACACAGAATTTACCCAGCTTCGGCAAAACCCTGCCTACGTGCTGCCCCTAAGGTTTCTACTAGAAATTAGATAGTCCCTTGCTTACACACGTAAACTCGCTATACCCGCTATTGACTAATCTAACTCTACGCTCAAAACCTTGCCACAACTCAACCACCGAGTTGCGAATTCTCAAGCTACGCCACGTAGCTTGTCCCCTAGTCACATGACTAGAAAATTAAACGGTTTAAAATTTAAAACAAAATTAAAAAGCAATAGAAAATAAAAAAAAACCCTAATTAAAACACCCTTAAATAAAAAAACAGGCCGGCCCAATTATTCTTTCTCTATGTTTTTATCGGCCCCGTTCCTTTGTTTATGATGGCGGCTCTTGTTTCTTCGTTCATTCTTCTACGCAACTGAATTAGGGCTTGCGTCCTTGATCAAAATTAGGGCTTTGTGTAAAATTGAAGAAGCCGACTTTAATTGCTTTGATCAGGTGGATTGTTCTTCGTGGTTGCTTGATGATAGATGCTCTATTCTCTTTGCTTCACGGCTCCTTCAATTTTTACCGAGTTCGATTCTTTCTGGGTAAGAATTTATGCTTTGTGTCTTTTTGATTTTCGTATTAGAACTCACACCTCTTGCCGATGATGTTGAATGGTTTTTATAGGGTTCAATGCCCTTGAATTGCGTTCGTATAAACTAATTTGAATTTATCAATTAATTTTGCTCGGCCATTGATTTTCGTATGGATGATGGTGATTTTCTCTGACTTGTTCATAATCGTATATTTCTGATGCTTGATACCCATGGCTTTGAATTGCTGCTTTGAATTGCCGTGCTCAACACGTGTTGCTTTTTGACTTCGTCAATACTGCATACGCACTTGAATTTTTATCACTTGACTTCTGTATATTTTCACGACTTCGATACATTCATTGTTCATCTTGGCTTGACTTTGTCATACCTTGCTGTGCATTGCATTGATGATTTTGTAGCTGTCTTGTATAACTTGAACTTTGATAGTTGCTTAGTGTCTTGATGCTAGGCTTGCATTGTCACTGCCTGGTTTTAGTCTTGAATGCATCTGTGCATATTGTTGTGTCACTCTGTATACTACGGCTCTGACCATCTTTTTATTTGATCTTTTGTTCATGCTGTTGCACTTGGTGTTTTGGTTAGGCATCTTGTACCTGCTGATGTTTGTTGCAGTCTTGAGTCACTTTGTTGTCGGGCTCACTGTACACTGATGCATTCTGGTTTGATTTGCTAGTTGATGTAGTTGCACTTGTGTACTTCATATATGCACTGTGTCTTTGTTTGCACCTTTTCTGGTTGGTCTGGCCTGATGCATACTGCCTGACTATTGTTGCTGTGTTGATCATGTTTCTGGTTGTTGTACTGGTGCTTTGTTGTAACTGGACATGTTCAAGCTTTCATGCGAGGTTCTCTTGACTGACCATTGTATATTTGTACTGTTGGCATTCTTCATTTTTGCTGTATGCATTGTTAAGTTTGTGGTCATCTTGCTTTGCCTGGATTGTGTGCATTTGTGCACTTGTTGTCTTGTGTCTGATCATGTATCAATGTGCACAGTGTTTTCTATGACATTGTAGTTTGCTGATCTGATGGCATTTTTGATTTGTCGAAGCTTTGTAGTTGAGTTGAGTCATGACAACAATGGCTTGACCTTTGCATTCAGTTTATTGTGCCTTGTGTTGAACCCAGTTTTAAAACTCGGGTTTGACCTTGTGCTCGTGTTGTGATATGTTGCATGTGAGTTGAACTCGGTTTTCATTTGGGTTTGACCTGTTCTCACCTGTCCCTGTAAATCAATCAAGTGTATATATCGGCGTGCACGGCCTTGTGGCATATACAGTAATACACTATGTATGTCACAAGTTGTTCGTGTATAATGAATTCAAATTTAAATTATGACGAACAACCCAAATAACTGAGGAAAATCATATTTTCAAAAAATTATCTTTTATTTTTGAATTGCAAAAATATTTCTTTTTCAATTTTGCTGCGTTAGTTTATATTTTTGCAGATTTCTCAGATGCTGGATTCAAAACTGGAAGGAAGTTGAAGATAAATACGAGTGTGAGTGATATGTAGTGAGGTGAACTATAAATATGAAATGTGATGTAATTGTAATCAAAGTTGTACAGTTATAGTGAGAGCTTGAAATTGTACTATTCAAAGATGTAATAAATGTTTGTTTGAATAAAATTTCTGTTTGAATTCAAAATCTGTGTATTTAATTTTATTCAGCAAATATTTATTTAATCTGTGAAAAATAAAATAGTATATTATCAAATACATTTAAATGAATGTATATATGTTTATTATCATCAAACAAAAATCATATAAGCGCATATTCAACAGTTAATACAAAGGAAAGATGGATATCTGGATATAGTAGTGTAACGAAAGACAAACGAATCATTCCATTGAAATCTAGCACATAATAACTGTAATTATTGCAGCAATCGGAATTAAATGTTATGCAAATAAAAAAAAGATGAAAATAGAATGGAATAAATTAGTGAGTATTTGAAATTAATGTTAATTCCGTTCATAATATGACAATTGGTTGAAGTATGAGAAACTTACGTGTAACAATTGGCTTGTAAACAAATATTATAAGTTATCTGTTTAAATAGTTGATGGAATTAGGATTGGAAATAAATTTTAATAAATGTTACATTAATGTGAAATGTACTACAATGTTAGGAGTTGTCAAATTAGAGTATAGTAAAGTAATAAAAGGTTGAACAAAGGTTACCAGATTTTAGAGTAGTAAAGAACATAATAAAAAGAATGATATACATTCCTTTACTAAATGAAAAAATCATATGTTTATTTATTTGAAATGTTGGTGGCTGAAAAATTTATTACAGAAATAAGAAATTAATAGCATTTGTTTTGTATACAATATTTCCGTAAATACGTTAAATTACTATAAAAAGGAATTGAATTGTCTCATTCATTTTTTACCTTAGAAATCAATGACAATTAATATGATTGGAAACTTTTTAAGTAGGAAGACGTTAATTGTAAACATATATTGAAATAAATTAATTTAGTTCATGTTTCAATGTTTAATGCTAGTTTACTACCATGTTTATACCTAAATTCAAACTTATGTTTTAGATCAAAATTTAATGCTAATTTATATTGAAATCTAATACGTTGTTAAATTGAATGTTAATAGGAGATGATAAAGGGGGTAAAATGGATTTACACTTGACTACTTCCTTTCCAATTAGACTTTATTAGATTTTTATTGCAACATAACTTACCTTTCCATCTTCACTTTTCTAATTTACTCTTACATTCATTGCCTCCTAGTTTATTTTCATACCTTTTATTTGTGAATGTAAACTATAAGTGGCGATAAAGATGTACATATATCTTAAACGCCTGTTTATATTACCTTGTTTATGCTATCATATTTTTGAATGTATGTTAATGCATTCCTTGTAAAACATTCAATCGAAATGTTAATATGTTGTTTAATTTCCAATCTAATCACAAAGAGGGAGAAATGAAGATTTCTTAATGTTGTATGTTCTTTTAATTTATGACAAAAATTTGTGTGGAGAATTTATTTTCATTTATTGTGTGTTAATTAAATCTTTAAAAGATGTTAATTTTGGTATATTTAGGGTTAACCAAATTAATTAAGTAAACGATTGTTTTGAAATTTGAATTCTAAATGTTTGTTTACATAGAGTTAGTCCATTCATTCCCTTTCTAATAAATAATTACCTCTTTTTACTACGTGCTACTTTTAAAAAAAGGCTGTTCATATTTACTATATTTCAAAACGAAGTTTGTTCATATTTACTTTATTTCTAATTAATTGCAGCCTCTCTTTTCAAATCTCTTTGTCCCTAAACCTAACTCTAACATTATAAATACGATATGATGCAAATGAAACCCTAGCCTCCATTCAAATCTTCTTCTTTTTCTTTTTTTTCAAATCTCCTTATTATATCTCATTTTATTTTTTCCTTCCTCTTCAAACATTCTTCTTCTCGAGTTTAATTCTATTTCGAACTTTCTTCTTTCTTTTCAAATCTTGACGTTCTCTACAATTTTCAGTTCTTCTTATTTGAATCCTTTTCTTTTTCAATTCTTCTTTTTCAAATCTTTTCCAAACCTTTTAAAAATACATACATAAATACATATATATATTAATATATTAAGGAGGGAAACTAAAGTAAATCAAAATAAAAAAAATTACGGAACAAAGCTAGCAATCAAGAAGAAGACTAAGGCAACGTTGAGCGAAGCTATTGATTAGAAGTCTATTATTTTCAGATTCGTATAAAGGTGAGTGTTTTAACCCACTCACAACTTATAAAATTTCTTATGTTTGTTAAATTGATATATGATGTGTTTTGAAATTTATTCATGATTGTTTGGCATATTTAAATCATCATCCCAGTAAAATTTAATTATTTAATTTAATAGTTACTTAATTATTCATTATGATGTAGCTCAGGGGATAAGTCGTATGCAACTTAAAGAGGAAGATCGTTCTCGAGTTAAGGAAGCTTCGTTTTTAGGACTTAAGTCGTTCACGAGTCAAGAAGATGTAGCTCAGGGGATAAGTCGTATGCAACTTAAAGAGGAAGATCGTTCTTGAGTTAAGAAAGCTTCGTTTTTAGGACTTAAGTCGTTCACTAGTCAAGCAGCTATGAGTCGTGAACGACCTAACTGGTCGAGTGAAGGGGAGGTACGACCTAACGAAGAAGAGGCACGAGATAACAAACACTTGAGTCGTATACGGGTTAATGAAACAGGACTACGACTCAACGGGAACTTGGGGTGTTCAAGTCTGATGAATCGTACACGACTCAACGACCCATCTATAAGGCGTATACGACTTATTAGGAAGAAGGAGAAGGTTCCAACTGTTAAAGGCTTGAGTCGGCGGAAGGGCACGACCTAGTTAAGTCGTTTGAGGAGTTACCACAGGAAGCTTGGGAGCTAAGTCGTGTGTGTTTTGAGTCGTTCCATAGTTGAGTCGTAAGTCGTATGACTTCGTATATTGATTCGCTGCCGACTTATATGCGTTGTAATATGGATGTGTCCTGAGTCGCTTTGTATGATGAGTCGTATATCGTAAAGTCTTGAGTCGCTGAGGATGAGTCGTTGGTGATGAGTCGTTAATGGTGATGATGAGTCGTATGTCGTTTGTATCTGATGACTCGTGTTGTATATAAGTCGTTCATGTTTAGGTCGTCTATTTTTGCCGCTGTTCTAAGTCGTATGTCGTTGTCATCTGTTGAGTCGGTTGCTTGTGTTGTGTTGTAATTGAGGCGTATAGTGTTTGTTAGGTCGGCAACGACCTAGTTGAGTCGTGAGGCATGAGTCGGTCACGACTTAAGGGTCAGGGGTTGAAAACACTATAAATAGGGGGTGAGTTGTAATTTTTTAAGGTGGTTGATTTTTGAATAAAATTCTCTTTTGATTGCTTTGTGCTTTCTTCTCTAATTGGTAGTTGAGTGTAATCTCCTATCTCCACTTACGTCATTCGAGTGCGCTCGAATCCACGTTTGTTGAAGCCGATTCACGGAATCTAGTGCGCTAGATCAACGTGCGAAGAATCGTAGATCTTTGAACACGGTATAGTGCGCTATCAACGTGTTTGAGATAGCTAGAATTCGGTATCTTCGGATCAACGAATTTGGGCATTTCGGTATCTTCATTCCATCGATCGCTACTTTCACCGATTGAAGTTTGTTTCGATTTATCCGCTGCGTCAGTTTGGTATCAAAACCATACTTAGCCAATCATAGCTAAGTTGATTCTTGGAGCCAAGTGTTGAAGTTTGAAGTTGTGTTCGTTGTGTTCATCTTGAAGTTGCAACAAGCTTGGAGTATTTGATCTATAGCATTTTGAATCAAGTGTTGGAGAGTGTTTGAATTTGTGAGGAAATTTTTGCGCGCCAAGTATAGAAGAGTGTAAGCCGTGCCTTGTGTTTGAATTGAAGCCGACTTAACCTTGAGCCGAGCCAAGTTAAGTCGTGAAGATCAAGCCGTGAATTGTTGAGGCCGATCTAAGTGTAGCCGAGTCAAGGAGAGTTTGAAGTTTTGTGAAGAGTTTTCAACCATGCCACCTAGAAGAGCTAACCGACATCAAAACGTTCAAGCTTTATATCGGAGAGAAGAGGCCGATCAAATGGAACAACGAATGCACGAGAAGATTGATGAAGGCATTGGTAGGTTGGAGAAGCTTATGATTGATATGAATCAAAGTAGAAGAAGAAATTCACCTGAATCCATCCGTGGGGGTAGTAGAGTGTCATCACATTCAGAACGGGAGAGGAGAGAAAGTCAAGAGCCTAGGAGTGTTGATAAACGAAGTAGGAGGAATATTGATGATCATGATAGACGGGATGTTGGTAGTAGGAGTGGTGGTAGAGATGCTGGAGGGCGTGAAAGACAACGATATGCATCAGATTTTGATGAGGAGTTTGACGGTGATAGGGGAAGTATTCATTTCAGAGACCGAGATCAGGGACAACGTCAGTATCGGGTTATTGATGATGATCGACGTTGGGAATCGGGTATAAAAATGGAGATTCCGGAGTTTAAAGGAGGGATGGTAGCTGAAGAATTTCTTGATTGGGTGTCAAATGTTGAAGAGATCTTTGAATTCAAGGAGATTCCTGAGCATAGGAGAGTAAAGTTGGTTGCTACGAGGTTGAGGGGGAGTGCTTTGGCGTGGTGGCAGCAAACTAAACTTACCAGGGAGAGAATGGGGAAGTCAAAGATAGAATCTTGGGAGAAGATGAAGAAATTGATGAGGGCTACATTCTTACCATACAACTATCAATCACTTATGTACCAGAGATTGCAGAATCTGAGGCAAGGGACGAAGTCTGTTAGTGATTATGCTGACGAATTTTACCAACTCATTGCCAGGAATGATATTATGGAAACGGAAGAACAGCTAACTGCTAGATTCATTGGGGGATTGAGAATGCAGATCCAGGATATGGTTAATATGTTTGATCCTAGATCAGTTGCAGAGGCACATCAGAAAGCATTGGCTTGGGAGAAACAAGGAAGACGTGGAGGTGGTGTGATTACTAATTCCAATAATCAAGCGAGGGGTGTTGGTGGAAGTTCTAATGTTCCTAAACCTGTTACAAAGCCAGTGGTAAAGGAGGCTGAGAAGGCGAAGGTTAGCAGTGGTTTCAAATGTTATAATTGTCAAGAGTTGGGTCATAAAAGCAACGAATGTCCGAAGCCGAAGAAGAGAGCAATGGTTGCAGAAGTTGAGGAGGATGATGGTGAGGAGGCAGAATGTTCAAATGAACCTTATGTTGAGGAGGAAGAAGAATTGTCTGGAGATGAAGGTTGTAATCTTATGATGAGGAGGTCATGTCTTACACCAAAGCAAGCGGAGGATTGTAGTTGGTTGAGAAGCAATATTTTTCAGTCGACATGCACTATTCTGGGAAAAGTTTGCAAGTTCGTTATTGATGCTGGAAGTTGCGATAATATTATTTCTACAGAAGCAGTAAAGAAGTTGAACTTGAAGACTGAGAAACATCCTAAACCGTACAAGCTAGCATGGTTAAGGAAGGGTGGTGAAGTGAAGGTGTGTCGAAGGGCTTGTGTTAATTTTTCTATTGGGAAGAAGTACAAAGATGAAATTTGGTGTGATGTAGTGGATATGGATGTTTGTCATCTGTTGTTGGGCAGACCATGGCAGTTCGATAGAGCAGCTCAACATGATGGTCGTGCCAATAGCTATAGTTTCATGTTCGAGGGTACTAAAATCACTTTGGTTCCCAAGAAGCAACAACAGAAGGAGAGCAAACTAGAAGAGATTGAGGAATTGAAAACTCTGTTGACTTTGAAGGAGTTTGTGAAAGAAGTTGAAGAGGAGCCTGAAGTATTTTTGTTGATTGGGCGAGAGTGCAGTGAAGAGGTTGAAATTCCAGAAGAAGCAAAGCCAGTTTTGGAAGAGTTTGAGGATGTGTTTCCAGAGGAGTTGCCTAAGGAGTTACCGCCATTGAGAGACATTCAACATCAAATTGATCTTGTTCCGGGAGCAGTGTTACCACATCGACCACATTACCGAATGAGTCCGAAGGAACATGAGGAGTTACGAAGGCAAGTGGAAGAGTTGCTTGAGCAGGGACGTATTCAGGAAAGTTTGAGTCCATGTGCTGTGCCAGCATTGTTGGTGCCCAAGAAGGATGGAACATGGAGAATGTGCACAGATAGTCGAGCTTTGAACAAGATTACTGTTCGTTACAGATTTCCTATGCCAAGGCTGGATGATTTATTGGATCAGTTGAGTGGGGCAACTATATTTTCGAAGATCGACTTGAAGAGTGGTTATCACCAGATTCGGATTAGACCTGGAGACGAATGGAAGACAACGTTCAAGACGAGAGAGGGGTTATACGAATGGTTGGTTATGCCATTTGGTTTATCAAATGCACCTAGTACATTCATGCGGGTGATGAATCAAATCTTTAGACCATTCATTGGGAAGTTCGTGGTAGTTTATTTCGATGATATTCTGATATATAGCGGGAGTATGGAGGAGCATGTTCTACATTTGAGGGAAGTGTTGATTATTCTTCGCGAAGAACAATTTTATGCTGCTACGAAGAAATGTGTGTTCATGGCAAGAAGTGTTTTATTTCTGGGGTATATTGTTTCGGAAGCAGGAATTCAAGTTGACCAGAATAAAGTGGAAGCAGTCAGGAATTGGCCACAGCCGAGGACGATTACAGAGGTGAGAAGTTTTCATGGGCTAGCATCATTCTACCGAAGATTCATTCCGCACTTCAGTAGCATGATGGCTCCAGTTACTAATTGCATGAAGGGGAAGCAGTTTGTATGGTCAGAGGAAGCGGGGGTTGCTTTTGAGAAGATTAAGGAATTGTTGACGTCTGCACCAATTCTTGTTTTACCGAATTTTCAGTTGTTGTTTGAATTGTATACCGATGCTTCGAAAGTTGGTATTGGAGGAGTTCTGAGTCAGAATGGGAAGCCAGTTGCTTATTTCAGTGAGAAGTTGTCAGGAGCAAAGATGAGATACAGTACATATGACGTTGAATTCTATGCTGTTGTACAAGCTGTTAAGCACTGGAGGCACTATCTGTTTCAGAAAGAATTTGTTTTATATACTGATCACGAGGCATTGAAGCATTTACAGGGGAAAGAGAAGATTTCAGCGAGACATGCATCATGGATTGCTTATTTACAGCAGTTTACTTTTGTCGTTAAGCACAAATCAGGGGTGACGAATCGTGTGGCTGATGCTTTAAGTAGGAGGAGTCATTTGTTGACAACATTGAAGGTTGAAGTGACAGGGTTTGAAATGTTGCCAGAGCTGATTGAGGAAGATCCTTATTTTGTGAAATTTGTTGAAAAGGTAAAGGAAGGAAGTGATGATGAGTTTATATTGGTGGATGGTTTTCTGTTTAAAGGGAATCGTTTATGCATACCGGATTGTAGCTTGAGATTGAAAATTATCAAGGAGTTACACGAGGAAGGGCATGTGGGCCGTGATCGTACTTTGCAATTGATTTCACAGTCTTACTTTTGGCCGTCGATGAGGAAAGAAGTGGGAAGGTTTGTGGAGCGATGTCATATTTGCCAAGTCGAAAGGAACCGCGACCAATGCTGGGTTGTATATACCGTTGCCTGTACCGGCTAGACCATGGGTTGATGTGAGTATGGACTTCGTATTGGGATTGCCGAGAACGCAGCGTGGTAATGATTCTATATATGTAGTGGTTGACAGATTTTCTAAAATGGCACATTTTATTGCTTGCAAGAAGACGACGGATGCTGTTCGTGTTGCTCAGTTATTTTTCAAGGAGATCTATCGACTTCATGGATTGCCAGAGTCTATTGTGTCGGATAGAGATACTCGTTTTCTGAGTCACTTTTGGTTAAGTTTGTGGAAGATGATGGGAACGAAGTTGAACTTTAACAGCGCGTATCATCCGCAGACAGATGGTCAAACCGAAGTTGTGAACAGATCATTGGGAAATTTGTTGCGATGTTTGGTGAAAGATAATCTGAAAAGTTGGGACATGAAGTTATGCCAGGCAGAGTTTGCTCATAATCATGCAGTGAATCGTAGCACAGGATTCAGTCCATTCCAGATTGTATATTCAAATTTACCCAGGGGACCGTTGGATTTGGCAGTAGTACCACAACTGAAGGGGACGGTTAAACGAGCTGTAGACTTTGTTGAAGAATTAACCGAATGTCATAAGATCGTTCAGGAACGATTGGTGAAGACAAACGAGAAGTATAAGCGAACTGCAGATTTGAAGCGACGGAATGTTGAATTTAACGAAGGTGATTTGGTTTACGCTGTGTTGACGAAGGATCGTTTTCCGGTAGGCACTTATAACAAGTTGAAAGCCAGAAAAATTGGTCCTGTAGAAGTTGTGAAACGGATTAATGAAAATGCTTACAAATTGAAATTGCCGGAGGATGTTTACACTTCTGATGTGTTCAATGTTAAACATCTCGTACCATATTATAGAGACGAACAATCTGAGGTAGAAGAATTTACAAATTCGAGGACGAATTTTTCTCAACCAAGGGAGGATGATGTAGCTCAGGGGATAAGTCGTATGCAACTTAAAGAGGAAGATCGTTCTCGAGTTAAGGAAGCTTCGTTTTTAGGACTTAAGTCGTTCACGAGTCAAGCAGATGTAGCTCAGGGGATAAGTCGTATGCAACTTAAAGAGGAAGATCGTTCTCGAGTTAAGGAAGCTTCGTTTTTAGGACTTAAGTCGTTCACGAGTCAAGCAGCTATGAGTCGTGAACGACCTAACTGGTCGAGTGAAGGGGAGGTACGACCTAACGAAGAAGAGGCACGAGATAACAAACACTTGAGTTGTATACGAGTTAATGAAACAGGACTATGACTCAACGGGAACTTGGGGTGTTCAAGTCTGATGAGTCGTACACGACTCAACGACCCATCTATAAGGCGTATACGACTTATCAGGAAGAAGGAGAAGGTTCCAACTGTTAAAGGCTTGAGTCGGCGGAAGGGCACGACCTAGTTAAGTCGTTTGAGGAGTTACCAGAGGAAGCTTGGGAGCTAAGTCGTGTGTGTTTTGAGTCGTTCCATAGTTGAGTCGTAAGTCGTATGACTTCGTACATTGAGTCGCTGCCGACTTATATGCGTTGTAATATGGATGTGTCCTGAGTCGCTTTGTATGATGAGTCATATATCGTAAAGTCTTGAGTCGCTGAGGATGAGTCGTTGGTGATGAGTCGTTAATGGTGATGATGAGTCGTATGCCGTTTGTATCTGATGACTCGTGTTGTATATAAGTCGTTCATGTTTAGGTCATCTATTTTTGCCGCTGTTCTAAGTCGTATGTCGTTGTCATCTGTTGAGTCGGTTGCTTGTGTTGTGTTGTAATTGAGGCGTATAGTGTCTGTTAGGTCGGCAACGACCTAGTTGAGTCGTGAGGCATGAGTCGGTCACGACTTAAGGGTCAGGGGTTGAAAACACTATAAATAGGGGGTGAGTTGTAATTTTTTAAGGTGGTTGATTTTTGAATAAAATTCTCTTTTGATTGCTTTGTGCTTTCTTCTCTAATTGGTAGTTGAGTGTAATCTCCTATCTCCACTTACGTCATTCGAGTGCGCTCGAATCCACGTTTGTTGAAGCCGATTCACGGAATCTAGTGCGCTAGATCAACGTGCGAAGAATCGTAGATCTTTGAACACGGTATAGTGCGCTATCAACGTGTTTGAGATAGCTAGAATTCGGTATCTTCGGATCAACGAATTTGGGCATTTCGGTATCTTCATTCCATCGATCGCTACTTTCACCGATTGAAGTTTGTTTCGATTTATCCGCTGCGTCACATTGCATATTAACTGCTAGTTGAATTGTTATTTATTTTTGCATATAAACTGCCAGTCAATTTGTTATTTATTATTTATTGCATATAAACTGCCAGTTAAACAGTTTTAACTTATTTTTGAATATAAACTGCTAGTTAATACTTGTTGTTTATTATCCGTTCTATAGTGATGTTATTGTTTATATTGGATGATGATTATCATAAATGGTTGATGATTGATATTCGATGAATGGATGCTGTATTTTATATTGTGTAAACTGCAAGTTATTATGCATTTTCATTTCATTCGGGATTGCGGTTTGAAATGATATATAACCATAATTTTTATTTTAAATTACGGATTGAAATGATAAATATCTGTATCGCTTGACCATAGGATAGAAAATTTTATACAGACACCGCAGACTATATATAAAAATATTTTTAAATGATTTCTATGGTTTTGGAAAGGAATGTAAAGGTTAATAAATATTAATTTTTGGTGTTATATGAATATTACTTTATATACATATAGTTAAATTCTTGAAGTAAAGCCATGTATAAATTGTTTATTTTTGGAGTTTGATTATGTATACTATATGATTAAGTACCTATTTAAGATATTGTATATATAGGGTTTTTAAATGACATAAATAGAACTATGTCAGAAGATAAATATGGAATTGTATTAGATTGAATTATTTAAGAATTGTACTTGAATAAATTTGTGTTGAAGTTTAAATAGAAAATGGAGATTGTAAAAGGTATGACTTTTATAACTTGATATGGTTTAAATAATTTAAATGAATGTAAAGTTGAGATAAATGAATTTATCAAGTAAATAAATTGAAAGAAATATCCAGTTGCTGAAGTTAAAAGTTTTATTTAAACTGTATTGGATTTATTAAGTATACGTTTAAAAGCTAAATAATAGCAAATGAATTTGTTTTATATGAAGTTATCAAAGAATAAGTTTTGAAATGGTGGAAAAATTAAAGCTTTGAAATATATGAAAATTTATTGGGTTATTTGGGAATTTAAATCTATATCTGAAATTGACTTGTAAAGGTGAAGAAGCTATTTTATTATATAATTAAGTAATTTAATATTTATACCATTTAAGAGGGTGGTTATATTTCAAAGTTATGAAATTCGAAGTTTTATGTTTTGAAAGGCTTTATTTCAAGTTTTGGTTTCGAAGTATTATAACTTTGAAAATGTTATGTTTTAAAAAGAATATATTTTAAATGATATCATATTGATTTGGTTTTTAAAAGAGGAAGTGATATCATAATTATATTGTTTTAAAAAGGGATATTATATTCTAGTTTTAAGTATAATTTATTTTGAAATAACTGCGGTGTTATAATAACGTTTGGTTGCTGAAGAGACCGGGATCGGAAGTTGTCATACTCTCTGCCAACTCCGAAAACAACTTTAACAACCGTGCACGCGGTGGAGATTTCAGAACGAAGTAGGATGGCAGCAGCGTTTCCTTTAAGGTAAATACGTGGACCCAACTCCCGTTAGCTGGCATAAGGTGGCTAAAACAGGAGCGATTGACGGGTTAATCGAGGTAGCACCTTTGATCGGACACATCCCTTAGATATTATACTCTGACTTTTGGATCAATTCGGTGGCCACTTTTGATTTTTTTATTTGGGGGTGTGGCTCGAGGTGGGCGGTATCTGCGGCTACACGTTACTACCGACCTGGAAGCGTAATTGGTATATCTACCCTGGCATTTCCTAGTTATGCCGTGTCACCTACCCTATCGCGCCTTGTACGAGTTTGAATTTCTCCCGTAGCCCGTGTGGTATCCTCTGGTGGCTTCCCGATCAGGAGTGACTATGATATTGGATGGACTACTGGGACTTTTACATGTAAGGGGAATATTGGGTCACTCCTTAATGCTAAGAAAAAAGTAAGTTTATTTTAAAATTAGACGCTATTATAATAGCGCAATATACTACATAGTAAATAGTTTAACCGATCCTTAGAAGATGTAAATCCCGAGCATCTCTTGAGTTAATGCACTCATATTTATTCATGTTGGTTTAACCTACATAAGATATTTTAGTTCTGACTCGAGTGTTTTGTTTTTCAATTCGCTCGGGTCAGTCCGAGCGTTTCAGGATTTCAAAGACCTTAGCTTTGGAGGACGAAGACGGAGATTATTATTATTATTACTATTATTAGTCCACTATACTAATATTGTTCCGCTGCATTGTTATTGGTATGTGTAACTCCGATAAATGTGTAAGTATAATCGAATATTTTGTAAAACAGCTTTATAAACTGTATATTTGATTATTATATTTTATCCTTCCGTTGTGAGATTCTATTTTGTTTTATTTCTTTCTTGTTTTTCTTAACTACCCCATAACAATCCGCTCTTCCGAGCGGTTTGAATTGGCACGTGTGTCGATTTAAAGCGAGCGAAAAGGCGAGATGTTACAACCCACAAAGTAAACGTATGTGTCCCATACCACGTGTTTTACATAACCATTTAATTCTCCTTCCTAGTCACTCGAATAGTGCAAAAATGTGCAATTTATATATAAAATAATTTTCTTGAGAAAACAAGCTCTTAAAGCCATTTTTCGAAATCAATTTTAAAAACAATATTTGAAAATTCCTTTATTAAAGAGAATTAATAGATTTTATAGCTTAAAATAATTTTGAAACATACAATAATTATTTTAAATGCTAATTTATTTAAAAATTATTTGAAAATAATTTGGTAAAATCAGTGCTTGAAATCAAAGAAATCGCTCAAAACCATCGTTCAAATTCAATTCAAATTTGAATTTTAGATTCATTAAAACTGGGTTAGGCAATTGATAGGCATCATAGCCCTAAAAAAGTTCTGAAATATCACAAAAACATGAAGTAAAAGTCAAAAGTCGGATGGAAAAAGAACAGAAAATTGCGTAGGCAAAATAATACCCAGGTCCGAAATCTTCTCTAGATTTAACTATCAGACACGAAATAGGTGGCCAAACTATCTCTAATTGAATTAAAAATTGGTGTGCACATAATTTAAAACTTCAACTTTTAAAGAAAAAATGAATCGATGAATTCCGATTGGAAATGAAAAAGTTACACTGTCTTAAACATGGACTCAGGCCATGTTTGCAACAGTTCAAAAACAAGTACCTATGCTTGAAAACCATCTTGGGATCAACTTACAGGCCTGAAACAGGGTACCAAACTACATCGTATTGAGATGAAAATTGTTTTACACATACTAGAAAACTTCATCTTTCAAACAAAAATAGAATCAATGAATTCCGACCGAAAATGAAAAAGCTACACTGCCTCAAACATGGACTTAGTCCATGTTTGCAACAGTTCGTAAAAAACAAAAATGTACAGGCCTAAAAACCACATCGGATTCAATTTTCAAGCATGAAACAGAGGATCAAATGACCTCATATTGAGCTGATAATTTTTACGCATACAGTAGAAAACATTATCCTTCAAAACAAAAGAATCAATGAATTTCCGTAAGAAATGAAAGAGTTATGATGTCTCAAACATAGACTCAGGCCATGCTTGCAGCAACTCAAACAAAATATGCCCAGGCAGAAATCTGGGTTTTTATTGATTTTGCAGCCAAGTTTTGAAAATACCAAAGCCAACATTTTTTAACCAAATTTTTCAGAGGCAAAATTCAACAATATAAACTACTATCTGAAAGAAATCCGGTAGCATTTCGTTGCCGGATAAGCTTTCGAAGAAGCAACAGAAAACAGTTTGCTAGCTGAGATAAAATAACTACAAAGAGAAAATTATTCACTGTTCTTGGCGATTTGAGCTTTGCTCAGCTAGAATTTTTGAGTTTTTGTTACTCACGTTGCTGTAGTTTTGTAAATACCCGGATTTAAGCAAAAAGATTGAAGCATCGGTGGAGAAATTGGCCTCTAGGAACCTGTAGAAGGAAGATATCATACATGCAAGCAAAATATGTAGTAAATTAGAAACCTCTTTCTCAAATCATAAATCTGATGAAATTATTGAGTTTGGAGTTTGATTACCTTTAGACTAACACTCAAGATTGCAAACGATTTCAGTTTTTTGAATTTATTTGAAGAACTTAGCTTGAAATTGGAAATTTGTGAAGTGGGTTTACTATTTTTTTTTCTTATTTCAGAAAAGAGGAAGAAGGAGAATTAAATGTGTCCTCTTTCTCAATATCAGGTTAAGTGTACTAATGGGCCTAATGGAATCAAAAATGAAAGAAAAATCAAATGCCATAAGGAATTAATTCATGTACATATACAATTATACACAAGTTACATAATATTACCGAATAATTTACATTTCTCTTTCAAGTTTTCATCAAACCAAATATGTAAACTTATATACATATGAAATAAAACATTTTACAACATATAAAAAGTTAAATTTATATATATTTTTTTAAAATTATTATTAAAACCCTTAATTTACAAAAATACACTATTTCCACCAAATAAATGAACAAAACCTTGTTTTTAACTTCTAAATTTCACTTAAAATACTTTTCTTACTTAGAAAATATTCAAACCCTTTCCAAACATAATTTATGAACAAAACTTATTTTCAATTTCAAACCAAATTCCATCTTTTTATTAAAATAAACACCCTTTAAAAGTCAAATACGTCTTTTAAAAATTATCAAAAGTAGTAATTGGCAATAATTAATGAAATTATTGCATTTTCACTAGATAAAACCTATTTTCCATCTATTATCAACCCAGAACAAAATAAAATAAAGTTACAAATTTTCACAATTTAATTCTAAAATTCATTGTTTATTCCAAATAAACAATATAAATTTCCAATTTTATTTTAATTTTACAATGTTAAATTATAACTGCCATTATAATTTAATATTAATAGGTAATCTCCAAACCAGAGTTATTACAAACTCCCTCCCTTATAAAAATTGCATCCTCGCAATTTCTAGGGAAGAGTTTGTATTCAACATAATTATTTCATCATTCAATGGAAAAACAGACAGACTTGAGTTTAAATAAATTCTCTCACTGTCAAAATAGGATAGTAGAAAACCAAGATAAGGCTTGCTTGATTAATTCTTTGGTTTCCAAAGTCCTAATATTGGAATTAGCGATCCATTGAATTTTTCGAGCAAAGCTTAAGATATCGAAGGTGTCTCACCTTCGAATGAGAACACAACAAGATGCTACACAAAGGATCATTCGAATGAGATTGATTCTTATAAGCTCCTCGAGTTGGGTTGGGATTTAGCATAACTCCAACTCGAACTCTAACCAACAAAGTGATTATCGATATGATTTTCCGTATTACACTACGAAAGGAACCACACAGATACAAGATATACACAAAAGAGGCAAGATAGATTAACCAAAAGGTGGTTTCTCCAAAAGTCACCATACTCAAACGACCGCATAAATGCACGACGCTAGAAAATAACACTAGAGTAAGATTAACAAAGGAACGAAAATATATGTATAAACTCTCAATCAAAAATTCTTAGAGTTTCAAAATTCAATATTTTTATAATTATAACCACAATTTTCAACATTTGAAATTTTTTAAAAACTTTTTACTTAGATTTTAAATTTAAATTCATTACTCTTCTTTAGAGTAAATAAAGTTTAAGTTGTTTATTCTCTTCCATAGGTACTCTCTAGTTTGCAACATATATTATTATTATTTTCAGTTTATTTCTCAAATTTTCTAATCATTAGAAATTTCTAGAAAAATCGATGGAGTCTCCTTTGAATGGAGGGCCATATACAATACTACAAAAATGATTTATATAATATACATCGACCATTAGGTCAAAAACACAACATATATCATCATTTAACACTTTAAAATTTTAATTCGAAAACAAACCTTCCTTTTTAGCATTTTAAAGCGAGTTTGCACAAACTTATATATATATATATATATGTATGTATGTATGTATGTATGTATGTATATATATTCTTTTCGCTCAAAATGTATAGTCCAACTATCCTCTTTCTCTGTACTTAACTCAAATAGATGATAATAGTTCATGTTCATAAATACAAAGTGCCACATTTAATTATAAAGAGGAAATAAATCAATTTCATTTCAGATCTACTATAAAGAAGGCATGTTTTGACCCAGAAAATAAACAAATTTGAAATTTTTATAATATTAAAGTTGTTCTACTCAGTCTACGCTTTCCAACAATATTAAGATCATCAAAATCTGATTTATGGTTTGAATGTTATGCTAAATTTGCTTTCAGCCTTAATTTTCGAAAATTTCATAAGAGGACAGAAATGTTTATCCACTTTTAAACCGATTTTAGACTCATTAAAAGGAAAAATATTTCAAATTGGCAAAAAGAAACTTTATAGCTTACTGAAATCTCTTTCATTTACCAAAATATTAAAATCATTTGGAGTTACAAATCTCAAGTTATCCCTGTTTTAGTATAGCACTTTTCCTAACAAAATTTCAGCTTTTAAATAGATTTAATATTTGAAATTTACCCAACCATTTTAAGTTCAAACTACATTTTCAAACAAGCATTTTTATAAATCATTTATTAAATGATTTTCTTTTTCCTCGGAAAGTTAAGACATACAAAATTATGATCAATTTTATGTAATAAAAAACAATTCATTAAGTGGAAATATTTTCAGTACTTTCCATAATCTAGCTTTAAAAACCATTAACTATGGAAACTCATTTTGGAAGAGATAACTAATCTCTTCCATTATCAAGATATGATTATTGATTATCCACCAAAATAAATTTTTGGAATATATATATATACATATATATATATATATATATATATTTTAAAATTGTGCTTATAATTTAAAATGATTATACTACATGAATTGTTCATTTATCAAAACAATCCAAATTCACATTTTCGCTTGTCACAAAAATTAAACTGCCATCTCATTATCAGCGTAAAAATAATCAAAATCGATAACTAATTCAAACTTGTTTTCAAAAGAATTTTGCAATTCCAAACCCATAAGTTTAGTACCATTTAAGTTTAAAACAAAAACTGGCTCACAAATTTATATTAAATGTTCTAAACTAACACTTCTTTATTTTCTCTTAAGATAGAGTTTTATATCTATCTCTACTATTACTCAAATAAATAAGTATCAAAACAAATTTTATAGTCATTATTACTAACTTGTAATGTAACATTCAATTAATATTTTAATTTTTCAAACCAAAGTATTCTTTTACCTTAAATACATCATTTTATTAATCAAAGCATCAAATGGTATTTTCTTCTAATTAAGACATCGCCTTAATTAGAATTCACTTTTACTTACCAAATTTACCATATTCAATTTCTCAAATATTAAACATTATAAGGATATTGCCCCGCTATTGATTTTACAGTGAATAACCCCATCGATTAGCTGGAGAGTTGATCAAATGATCAAAACTACCTCGCCACTCACCCAACAATCATTACGATTCAATTGTTTCATTAACTATTTAAAAATAAAAATTAATACTCCACCATATTAATTATTTTTAAACTTTACTTATTGAAACTCAATTTACCATGTCCAACTGTCTCATCACAGCATTTAGGAAATTCCTATCGATAACATTGACCAAACACATCGAAGAGAATTCTTAAAGCACTAAACGGACAACCCAACATCATTTTCTTTAAAAAGAAATACCTCATATGTAATACTCCAAATATTCTTTGTTTTTCCCCAAAAAAATCCAAATTCTCTTAGAAAAGCATCTTCAATTTTTTAAAAATTTGAAAACACAATTCATTACTTTTTCTCAAAATCAAGGAACACAAATAGAGCTTATCGAGATATTCCTAGAATGCTCGATCCTCAAGATTGATGGAATAGATTGGAGTGTTCATTATTTCGAACGGTATAACGAACCACTTTAAAGACTCATAATGAGTGTGGAATGCGGTAAGAGTAACACTATCCTCCGCGACTTGTAGCTCATGAAAAATCAATGTAAGGTCAAGCTGAGGAATGACCCTAGCACCATATAATAAATTAAAAAGAGAGATATGAGATAAAAGATTAAGGTTAAGGTATCTTCTCGAATGAGAAGAAGAACACTAACAACATATCATTACTTTAAGTGAAGTAATTTTACAAAGTACATCGACAATTGAGTATCCAAAGTGGATATCTCAAAAGGAGGCAAGAACGACAACATCAGTTAAATTTAATGAATCGCCTCATTTCCCAAGTGGACATCTTTATGGGAGGATGACCGAAAAGCTAAGAACCGAGAATGAAGTCAATATAATATTCGATTACCCGATTGGGTGTCATACCCGAAACGGACTCATAGAAATCAACAGAGTCACAATGATTGGAATTCAAGATATATGATCAACATCTCAAAACTCAAGAGTGAATACAGAGACTTCGAAATCATCGTTAATATTCCAAAGGATAAGAAGCAACAAATCAGCCGAATAAGGATACCTAATATACGATCCTTCGAATCACAGAATGTGGCTTGACATTCGGCAAGCCACTTCATCTCAAAAACTTCAAACTCAAAAAAGAAAACGGCGTGCTAATTCGCACAAAATGATAAGCTATAAGCAACAATCCCGAATCCTCATACACCATGCCAGATATTGCGGATCCCTCAATAGGACTTGCAATTCCTACAAAAGAACAAGCCAAGAACATCCAAAAGCATCAAAAAACTCATCCGATACGGATGGGTGTCAAGCACCCGTATTGAAGAGGAATCGAAGAAAACAATCATGATTAGGATTACTCCTAAGATAAGATGTCATCAATTCTATATTTGGAACACTAAGAATAAAAATATTCCTAGACGTATCCCATACTTCAATCTCAAAGGACACTATAAGTTAAAGCACACGATGATTAAGGGATTCGTACACTCGTACTTACTTTGATGTATCGTAATATATGCTTCTATTCTGTGTTTATCCTATTTTTTCTGAACTCGGCTCTGATACCAAGTTGCAACACCCCACCGCGAGACCCACATTAACAAAGAGTATTACTGGGTTATGTTGTCTACTAATGTGGAGAATACGGTTAGTTAGGAGTAACCATCTATAGTCTTATCTTATATATCTGTTGAGTACGTCGATTAGTGCTCCATATTTTTCTTTGATATCTCAAGTGGATCGGCATATCCAATAAATGCTTAATAAAAAACTACATGTGGCTACAGGATCCATCAGAACAAAATACAACAACTCAAATGCATAACAGATCATAGAACAAGAAACATATATACATACATACATACATACATACATACATATATACTGATGCATCCTAATACAATACAAATAATACGTCATATATGGTATGATGACCACAATAAACCCATAAGTCAAAACAATATACATATCAGAGTAGCGACAAGAAGTCTATAACAAAAGGCTAGCAGGTAAGTCCATGTGGAAGCAAAATAGGCTAAGTCCATAAGGATACCTAACCTAAAACCCCTCGGCCTGACCCGAGTATAAAATACACGAGTCAGTCTAGCTAAAAAAATTAGTTTATAAAGATAGGTGATAACATGAGCATAAGGAAAGGCGATAATCTTCTCAAGTAAGAAGGAATAATTCAAGGGTATATTGTTGCTTCACATGGCATAATTAAGTAGGTATAGTGATTTCAAGTGATATAAGATATCACTAAATATGAATACAACTCAAATCCGATAAAACTCTATAACAAATCTCAAAATAAAAGAACGCCACATCTCATCGACGTATCATAAAACATCTGTTAACCTGCATTTTGGTAAGGCCATAAACAGGCAGATTTAACTAAAATCAATAGTGTTACCCGGTTATAAGACGACAGTTGCAGAGGATATGATCGGACTTGAATGAATTTCGAGTTAGGAAAGGATTGAAGGAATGAGGGCTAGTATTGCTCGGTTAAGGGTGGAAAGTCAGGAGTGGCTCGGCCTGAGTGGGTCGGTAGGTGTGGCTCAATGGTGATCTGGATCGCCATTTCTGGGTCAGTCATGTTGAAGCGGATCAGTGGGAAGCTGGTTTGGTCGCATTGGAGTGGATCGACAATGGAGTGGATCGATCGTGTATGGTTAGTCAAGGTAGATAAGTCAAAGTGGATAGGTTAAGGAGGATCGGTCATGTTGGATCGGTCAGGGTAGATAAGTCAAAGTGGACCGGTTAAGGAGGGTCGGTCGGACAAAGGAAGGAAGGACATGTCATTCGGTCATGGTGTGAAATCTAAGGTGGGTGGGTCATGGATGGTTGGGTACGTGTCGAGGATAATACAAAGTGGTTCGGTATGAATGGTTCTAGGCTCAAGAGGATTGGAGCATATGGATCGGCCATACGTGGTTTGGCGGTAGTGGGTCGGTATGCATAGAAGGAGGTTGTGAGTAGGAAAAGGGGGTGTCATTCATGGACCTTCGGATTGGCACTCATCTAACTCTGGGTTGGCATGCAAGTGGCTTCGAGTCACTGGGCACTTTACTTCGAGTCGAGGTTAGGGTCACTTTGATTCAATACCCTGGCTACTATGGGTGGGCATGTTAAAGGATGGGATCGGCATCATCTTGCTTCGAGTTCTGGTCTAGTTTACTCGGAGTCCTTGGTAGGTTTGCTTCAGGTCATGCCTAGGGGATATCAGGTCGGCGTATTCTGAACTCAAGGTTGTCATAATGTTGGGTTTTCGGTCAGCTATGGTATTGGTGGGCCCGGATCATTCAGGAAGCCCAGTAATTTAGATTTTTCCTATAAATACAACATGTGGGGCTTCAGAAAAGGGATCTTCATTCAGTTTTCCTCCTTCTTCCCCATTAAGGCTACTCTGCCATTATTGCTTTAAAAATTCTAGATTATAACTATAGTTGATTCTCATATCAATAAAAAGGAAATTTATGAAGTAGACGTAGGCCGGAGTCGGCCGAACCACTTTAAATCTTCTGTTATTACTGTTTTCTTTTTAATTTTAACCATTCGTATTTATACTCTCTACATACATTCTGTCCGTGATCTGTAACTGCAATTTGGTGCTTTCAACGGTGTTTGACTGTTGGTGATCAATTTTGGTGCTAACATTTTAGTGCTTTCATTGAGAGGGCTAACGCTCAGGGATCGAAAATCTAGGAATTTGGATTTGAAGGCTCTGGAGACTATAGAAAAGCAATCAACAACGAGACAGAGGACGGAAAGAAGTCATCAAGAGTGAATTTAGGAGGCTTCTTCTAGTGCTGATCAAGCGTACGTGTACACCACTAGGGATGAGATGCAGGTCATAATGAATTCCATGCAGGAGCAATTGATGAAAAGGAAAGAGGAAATGATGGAGACAATTTTTAAATAATTTGGACAAGCAGGAACTGCAGGAGCTTAGATCCATGGAGCTGCATCAGAAGGACTCAACCTACAAGTAGATGGAGTGGTTCAGTTGGGGCTGTCCACAATCAGCAAACAACTATCAATCTGAATGGACCTAGACTCAGAGGCATGCCGCTAGGAAATGCTGACCGATCCATGGAGGGATACCAGATAATGCTACGCAACCCGACGCCAATAGGAATATAGGAGTGTGTGACGAGGAGTGTCTACCAAAATTCCCTCGGGGACTTGGGGGCAGTTAGGAAATGGAGATGAGGGCAACCCTTGGTAGGTAACCCTAGATTAGCTGATATTATCAGGATACCTATTCGTGGAGGTCTAACAAACAGAGATTTGGAGGGAATAAACAAAAGTCCATCTACCCATAACATCAGGATGGCTAGGAGTCCACCCGATTTCAAGCTGCCCACACTGGAAGTATACAACGGTAAGATGGATCCCACTGACTACTTGATGAGGTACACAAGGCATATGGAAGAGCTTTGGGTATCAGAGGAGGTTATGTCCCGGTGTTTACCCTTGCACTTGTCCGATATAGCTGCTGTGTAGTTCAAACAGCTGGAAGATGGATCAAGTGTGACATGGACAGCACTAGTGGATAGGTTATTGAAGTAGTTTCAAGTTCACATAGAAAGGCTGAAGAATGTGATGACCCTGACGTCGGTGAAGCAGAAGATGGGAGAATCGCTCAAGATTTTTTTAACTCGGTTTAATGCAGCAGTTGCTACGGTGGATCGGCTGGATCCGTCAATGGTTCTAATGGAGGCGGTATCAAGAGTTAGGGATAATTCAGATTTCAAAGTATCATTGATACGGGACCCAGCAATGGATCTCGGGGAATTCTTTCCTGAAGCTAAGAGGTTTATTCGACAAGAGAATGCGCGTTTGGATATGAAGTCAAAGGAAGTAAACATGGTTAAGGATAGAGAACCATTCGTTGAAAGCTCGGGTAAAGACAAGGATAAAGGGAAGAGGAAGCGCTGGGAGAACCAAAATTCTCCACTTGCATAGGACTGAGTGAGACATTGTAAGAATATACTTAGACACTCGGGATCACCTTCCTTATCGAAGGCCTACGAGACCCTTAGAATGTGAAAGGGCATCAGGAAGACACTGTCGCTTTCATGACCCGGATCGGCATGACGCTAATAACTACAGGCATCTAAAGGATATAATCGAGGAGCATGTAAGGAATAATCAATCATGGCAATATGTCGAAACTGGAAATGTGGTGTTGGAGCAGGGGCAGCCACCGCCTACCTTGAATGACTATGGCGCAAGGCCCAGGAATGGTGGTTGGTTGGTCATATACTAATCGTGATGATTTGGAATAAGTAACAAACTCCGGGCAAATGACTAAATCACTTACTCATGTGAAGGGACAAAGATAACCCTTTGGCATGCTCTAAGATGACGGTAGACCGTGATGCTCTAGTTGTGAATTTTTTTTCTTTTTGGCTTAGTCACTTGATTTTTCTTCTTTGGTTTTGGAGTTTGGTTTGAGCTCCCTTTTTTTTGGTTTTCTGATTTGGATTTTGGTTTAGATGCTTGATTTTTTACTTGGATTTTGATTTCGACTTTTGATATGGATTTCTGGTTTTCTTGCTTGAATCTGTATTTTGAATTGGATTTTAATTGATTTTTTTCGGTCTTTGGCTAAAAAGTCTTTGAGCATGGACTATGCTCGGCGAGGGTCCGAAGAGACTAGGATTCTGCCTCGGATTTAGGCCCAATATTATCTATCGATTACTATTTCAGGTCATCGAGTATGGACTATGCTCGGCAAGTGTCTAGAGCGACCAGGATTTAGATTAGGACGTAAGCCACGGCATTACTTAGCATTCAGGGACATTGAACCAAGAACACCATGGCATTACTTAACAGAGGTCATCGAGTGTGGATTACGCTTGGAAAGAACCTAGAGAGGTTATAAATTTAGATGTTAGCTATGAACAGCTATGGATTTTGATATTAACAAGGAGAGGTCATGGATTTGGTTATTGATTATTGGAGATGGATGGATTAGAACTCAAAACAATATACATATCATAGTAGCGACAAGAAGACTAACAAAATGGGCTAACAGGTAAGTTTGTGTGGAAGCCGAATAGGAAAAGTCCATAAGGGTACCTAACTTGAAACATCTCGGTTTGGCCCGAGTATAAAATACATGGGGAAATCTAGCTAAACAAATTAGTTGATAAGGATAAATGATAATATAAGCATAATAAAAGGTGATAATCTTCGCAAGTGAGAAAGAATAATTCAAAGCTATACTGTTACTTCACATGGCATAATTAAGTAGGTATAGCAATTTCAAGTGATATAAGGATATCACTAAACATGAATGCAAATCAAAAGTGATAAAATTCTATAACAAATCTTACAATATAAGCACGCCACATCTCATTGGTGTATCTCAAAACATCAAATATGGTTTAGGAGAAAAACATAACTCCAAAGAGGAGAAATCCTGTACCCGCCATATCGGCAACTCAAAAGAATCTCAAAGAAATTACCGTCTTAAAATATGCCATAAGGTAGTCAAATATATTCTCCAACACAGGAGACTATAATCTTAAATAAACACCAAAAGGCAACTCTCATATAATATGCCAAAAGGCAAATCTCAAAAAAAGCTAGTGTTGGCAAACCCAAATCTCAAATATAGAATTCGATAAGGAGTTCAATTTCCAAAGATGTAATCGCCATATATAATATCTCGAATGGCTCAAATGGACTATAATGTAAAAAGGCGATACGCTTGGAAAATCATAAGAAAATCAATGAAGTCATCTCAAAAATATAGCATGTGCTTATGGCCGAAGTCTGCCAAGTACTGTTCTCTCAAAATAAGGCGCCAGGTCTCTTAGAAAAACGTTTGGAAGGACAACTAAATACATCTCTTAGACAAACATTTGAAGGACAAATACGTCGCAACGACAAACGTCTCCTAGACAAACATCCCGAAGGGCAAATGACTAGAAGATCCAGTACCAGCACGTCTCTTAGACAAATATGTCATAAAGTCTCGGATAGGAACCCGAATAGTGTTAACGTGTGCCCCATACCACACGTATGCACTAAACAGTTTAGTAACCTCTAGTAAATTTCATGCTCAAAGTAGTAAAAAGTTTACCTCATCTCATCGGTAACTCGACCCGAAGGTCAAAACGACCAAATGGATAAATCAGGAATTAATCGATAAGGTAAATGCATGTGTCCCATACCACGTGTTTTACCTAACAATTCAATTCTCCTTCTCATTCACTCGAATAGTGTAAAAACAAGTATTTTACGTATAAAATTATTTTCTTGAGAAAACAAGCTTTTAAACCATTTTTCGAAATCAATTTTGAAAACAATATTTGGAAATTCCCTTATTATAGAGAATAAATAGATTTTATAGCTTAAAATAATTTTTAAAATGTATAATAATTATTTTAAATGCTAGTTTATTTAAAAATTATTTGGAAAAATCTGTGCTCGAAATTGCTTAAAACCGTCATTCAAATTCAATGCAAATGGGGTTAGGCTATTGAGTGTCATCATAACCTCAAAACAATTTTGAAATATCACAAAAACATTAAGTAAAAGTCAAAAGTCGGATGGAAAAAGAACATAAAATGCATAGGTTTGCAAGAGTTCAAAAGTCAAAAGTCAACTTTCAAACACGAAACGGGTAGCCAAGCGACCTTTGGTTGAATTTAAAATTGGTAAGCACGTAGTAGAAAATTTCAACGTTTAAAGAAAAAAGAATTAATGAATTCCAACTGGAAATGAAAATGTTACGTTGTCTTAAACATGTACTCAGGCCATGTGTGCAAGAGTTCAAAAACAAGTACCCAGGCTTGAAAACCATCTTGGGTTCAACTTGTAGGCCTGAAACAGAGGACATCACTACCTCATATTGAGCTAAAATTGGTATGCATACACTAGAAAACTTCATCTTTAAAAAAAAAGAATCAATGAATTCCAACTGGAAATGAAAAAGTTACAATGCCTCAAACAAGTACTCGAGCATGTTTGCAACTGTTCGAAAAAACAAAAAATATACAGGCCTGAAAACCATCTCGAGTTCAACTTTTAGGCATGAAACAGAGGATCAAACAACCTCAGATTGAGTTTATAATTGTTATGCATATAGTATAAAATTTTGTCTTTCAAACAAAAAATAATCCAATGAATTCCAGTAAGAAATGAAAGAGTTATGCTGTCTCAAACATGTACCCAGGCCATGTTTGCAACAACTCAAACAAAATATGCCCAGGCAAAAGTCTGGGTTTGTATTGATTTTGCAGCCAAGTTTTGAACAGTCAAATGATGATACTTTTCAACCAAATTACGCAGAGGCAAATTTCAACATAGACTACTAACCGGAAGAAATTTGGCAGCATTTCGCTGCCGGAAGCAAAAGTTATAAGCTTTTAAATAAGCAACAGAAAACAATTTACAAGCTGAGATAAAATAACTACAAAGAGCAAAATATTCATTGTTCTTGGCGATTTGAGCTTTGCTCAGCTAAAATTTGTGAATTTTCGTAACTCACCTTGCTGTAGTTGTGCAAATATCCGGATTTAAGCAAAAAAATGAAGCTTTGGTGGAGAAATTGGCCTTTAGGAACCTATAGAAGAAAGATACAACATGCAAGCAAAAATATATTATAAATTAGAAATCTCTTTCTCGAATCGGAAATTTGATAAATTATTGAGTTTGGAGTTTGATTACCGTTAGATTAACTTTCTAGATTGTAAAAAAATTCAGTTTTTGAATTTACTTGAAAAAATTAGCTTGAAATTGAAAATTTTGTGAAGTGGGTTTACTGTTTTGTTATTTCAAAAAAGAGAAAAAAGGAGAAGTAAATGAACGTACTGGAAATGTTTTCCTCGTTCTCAATATCAAGTTAAGTTTACTAATGGGCCAAATGGACTCAAAAATGAAAGAAAAATCAAATGGCCTAAGGAATTAATTCATGTACATATACAATTATGCACAAGTTTAACAAAATATTACTAAATAAATTATATTACTCTTTCAAGTTTTGATCAAACAAAATATGTAAACTTATATACATATGAAATAAAATATTTTACATCGTATAAAAAGATAAATTCATATTTTTGAAACATTATTATTATTAAAACCCTTAATTTACAAAAATACACTATTTCCACCAAATAAATGAACAAAACCTTGTTTTTAACTTCTAAAATTTATCAAAAATACTTTTCTTAGTTATAAAAATATTTCAAACCCTTTCCAAACATAAATTATGACCAAATCTTATTTTTAAACCAAATTCCATTTTTTATTTAAATATACACCCTTTAAAAATAAAATACCTCTTTTAAAAATTATTAAAAGAAGTAATTGACAATAATTAATGAAATTATTACATTTTCACTAAATAAAATCCATTTTCCATCTATTATCAACCCAAAATAAATAAAGTCCCAAATTTTATTTTCACACTTTAATTCCAAAATTCATTGTTTATTCCAAATAAACAATATAAAATTTCCAATTTTATTTTAATTTTAATAGGTAATCTCCAAACCAGGGTTGTTATAGACCTCAAGGTAGACCTTTCTCTCCTCTAGGTCGACCGTATGGTCGACCCATTCTCTCCTCTAGATTGACGGTACAGTCAATGCAGATGGCATAAAGGTCGACCCTTGCACGACGACCTAGGGCACGGACTTGCCCAGTTAGTTTCAGCAGCTTCGAACTTGATTTTTAAATAACAATTCGACATTGCAAATGACCTTATTTCGCTGTAAATTTTTGCAGTGATAAATTATAGCATGTAATCTTCCATCTGAAAGAAGTCGGTAGTGTTTCGTTATCGAAATCAAAAGATACAAGCTTCCAAAGAAGCAATGCAGAGAAGTTTTGAACGATGAGAAACAAGCTCAAAAGTTTTATCTACAGAAGCTAAATTATTCACAGCTTTTGCAGTATAAAGCATTGTTTTTGCTAGATTTTGTGAGTTAATAAACTCACATTGTTGTAATGTGCGAAAAATTGGATTGAAGCAGAAAGTTAGGTTTTGGCGATGAAATTTGCCTTCCATAAGATGTAGAAACTAGAAACAGCACTTGCAAAAGGAAATATATAGTAAATTTGAAAACCCTCTTCTCAGACAAAGATTTTGATGAAATAGTGATGTTCTGGAATGAGATTACTTTTAATTCTATTTAAATTTGATAACAACAGCAATCTATTGAAGAAATTTAAGTTTCTGAAAGCTTGGAATTGGAAAATGGTGAACTTTCCTTTTACCGGCTTGTATTTCTTTCTGGAGAAAATGAGAGGAATGTTTGTACATACGATACAAAGTTTTCCTCCGTTCTCATTTTCGGATAAGACTAAGTGGGCTTTGGACCCAAGAATTTACAAAGAAAATTTAATAGGCCTATGAGAATTAATACAACACTTAATCAAATAAACATAAGTTATAAAATAAATGTCACTTTCTTTCAATGTTTTTTACACAAACAAAATATGTAAACAAACTTACATACTAAATCAAAAATATTTTCATCATATAAAAAGATTTATTTTTATTTTGAAACATTTTTATTATAATCCTTTATTTTACAAAAATACCTTATTTTCACAATTAAAAGCAAAAGTCTGCAGTTTTAACTTCCAAAATTCCCCAAAAGTTATTTTCTTACTCGGAGAAATATTACAAACCATCTTAAAATCAACTTTATAATTAAAACACATTTTTTAACCCAATTTTCATATATTTATTTAAATAAACAACCTATAAAAATCACATACTTCTTTCTAAAAAGTATTAAATGAAGAATTGGCAATAATTAATACAATTATTGCATTTTGTCTGAATAAAAACTATTTTCAAATCATTATTAACACAAACAAATGAAATAAAGTTCTAAACTTTATTTTTCTCATTTTATTTCCAAAGTTCATTATTTATTCCAATAAACAATTATAAGTCTCCAATTTTATTTTAGTTTACAACATTAAATTATAACTACCGTTAAAATTTAATATTAACAAGTAATCTCCAAAATTAGTTTTGTTACAATAATGGTCTCAATCCTATTTAGGGAGTCGATACATCGGTCTTTAGTTTGCAAAGACCTAGTTATGGACATATCCGATGTTGATTTCATATGTAATGCGTATTTTTTAAATTTTGAGGGGTATGATCTTGTCTTAGGTATGGATTAGTTAGCATACTATAGGGTGATTCTTGACTGTGGTAAAAGGGTTGCACGATTAAAATGTTGTAGAGGCTACGACCTAGAAGTTCTTTGTACACCCCTAAGACTCGGTTAGGTCAAGCCATTTACACTCGCTAAGGCTTCCTTTTAGTGAGTAATCAGTCATACTTATGGTCTGTGAATTTCCAGATGTCTTTGAGGAAGTCTCAGGTCTCCTACCTTATAGTAAGATCAAGTTTGGAATTGATTTGGAGAAGGAAGCAAGGCCAGTCGCTCTGCCCTTAAGACACATGGCCCCTAAAGAAAGAAGAGAGTTAGACAAGAAGATCTCTGAGTTATTGTACAAAGGATTCATCCATCGAAGTACCTCAGAGTGTAAAGCCTCTATTTTCTTCGCCACCAAGGTGGATGGCTTGTTGAGACTCTACGTTTATTGTAGGGAGCTAACCTAGTCGACAAGAAAGAATGGTACCCTTTACTGAGGAAAGATCACTTGTTCGACATACTTGTGGGAGCCAGGGTCTTTTTCCAACTAGACTTGGCAGCCAGATTCCATCAGTAAAGGATTGTAGAAGAATGCAAGTCAAAAACCGCATTTTGCACACCAGATGGGCTCTATGAAAGAGAAGCGATATTTTTGGGTTGAAGAATGCCTGCATATACTTTGTAGATTTGGTTAGTAGGGTATTTATGGGACAAATCTATAAATTCATCATTGTATTTGTGTATGATATTTTAGTATTTTCCAATTGCAAATAGGAGCATGAAGACCACCTAAGAGAGCTAATAAGGCACTGGCTTAAGGCCAAATTTGCTAAATGTCACTTTTGATAGAAGGAGGTTAGATTCCTTGGACATATTGTTCCTGAGCAAGGACTGGCTGTGGACCTTGCTAAAATGGAGGCTATTCAAAGATAGAGAGTTCCTAAGAATGTATCGAAAGTTAGAAGTTTTCTAGGGTTAGGAGGCTATTATAGGAAGTTCGAAAAGAATTTGCAAGAATAGCAGCCCTCTTAACACACTTGACTAAGAAGAACTTAGCATTTTCTTGGTATAATAGATACACCAAGACATTCGAGAAGCTTAAGTAGTTATTAATAAGTGTACTTATGCTCACCATTACCAATAGGACCAAACCATTCATGGTTTTCGCAGATGCTTATGGCATAGGATTAGGAGTGATTCTGGAAGGGAAGGTAGTTGCTTATGCTAGTAGGAAATTAAAGTATCACGAGAAAAGACATCATGTTCAAGACTTAGAGTTGACAGCTATTGTCTTTGCATTGATGTTATGGAGGCATTATCTTTTAGGAGAAAGGTTTGAGTTTTTTCACCGACCATAAATCACTCAAATACTTATTTCTCAAAAGGATTTAAATCTTAGGCAGTAGAGATGGATGAAATATATAGCGTTTTTTGATTTTGGTATACAATATACCTTAGAAAAGGAAACATAATTGCCCACGCCCTTAGTCGGAGGCGCTACCCTAAGCATTATATATGAATGGAGACAGTAGGAGTATCTCCCATATTTAACTTCCAACTGCCAATAGAACCCATCCCAAGCTTTTTAGTCATAATGGAGGTTAGAACAGCTCTAATGGATCGTATTGGACTAGAGCAGACGAAGGATGAGAAGTTAGTGGTGATTTTGAATAATTTGAGAAGAGGAGATTATTTTCCACATGCCGATAGATATTCAGTTAATGATAAGGGATGGTTGTGAATGGATGGAAGCCATTATGTTCCAATGATTAATAGCATATTAGAAGAAGTGCTTATGAAATTCCACCACTTTAAGATTACTTTTCACCCCATTGGAGATAAAATGTATAAGGATATGAAGAGGATTTTTTTGGCCCGGAACGAAGAGAAGGGTTGCTGAGTTTGTTGCTAAGTGCTTGACATGTCATAAGATTAAGGTTGAGGAAGGGAAGCTTGGAGGGCCACTGTTACCTTTGGAGATTATAACTTTGAAACGGAAACACATTTTGATGGACTTATGGAAGGATTGCCTAGGAGTCAGAGGCATAATGAAGCCATTTAGGTTTTTTTAGATATACTCACTAAGTGTGCCCATTTTATTCTCATTAGGAACAATAGGACTACTGCATCTCCCATGCAGATTTACATCAAGAGATAGTATGATTACATGGCATTCCAATGAGTATTGTTAGTGAAAGGGACCCCTTATTCACTAGCGAGTTTTGGAGGAGTTTGTAAGTAGCTTTGGGAACTCCATTGAATCTCAGCACAGTTTGCCACCCATGGACAAATTGTCAAATGGAAAGGGTATATAGGATTTTGGAAGTCTTGTTGAAAGCTTGCATGTTGGACTTTGTAGGGCATTTAGGAGCAGCACCTACCATTGGTGGAGTTAACGTATAATATTATTTATCAAGCGACGATTGGTATGACCCTTTTTGAAGTACTTTATGGAAGACCAGAGAAATTGCTATATTGTTAGTTGGAAACCACTGACAACATTTTGCACGGATTCGATTTGATCTGTGATACCGCGAAAAGTAGAATTTATCAGGCAATGAGTGAAGGTAGCGCAAGATAAGAGAAGGAAAGAACTAGAATTTGAGGTAGGAGAAATGATATTTGTTAAAGTCTCCCCTCTTAGAAAGGTTGTTAGATTTGGAAAGTCACGAAAGTTGGGGCCTAGATTTAATTGAACATTTCGAGTTCTGGGAAGGACAGAAAGGCTTGCTTACTGCATGGAGCTTTTAGATCCAACTGGTAGGAGTCCATGATGTTTTTCATGTTTCTCACCTTAGGAATTGACTTTATGACAGCGCATTTTTTTGTGGAAAATGTGTGATCCTCTACTATTAGACGAGAGCATACATGCAAATATGTATATAACACGAATATATGGTGCTGCCAACATGCCTGGGTAGGTAAAAAGACCAAAAAAACACATACAACAAAACTAAGCTACTCCTAAGATGAGTCCCGGCAAGGCCACCACCCATCACACCCCAATATCGAGTTCCGGTATGGCCACCGCCCGATATTAAGGTGATAGAAGAACCTAGGAAACTAGAGGAAAAAACAAAGCTACAAGACAAAGACCCAGACAAGCGAGGAAACTCCAACCAACTGAATCGGAGGAGGTGAAGAAGTAGCTGCACTGAAGTGGGCTATGCTCTGGTGAAAAGGAATCTACACTCAAGTGGATCTGCTGAAAAGTGAAACCGTTTTGAGCCTCTGAATAGTAGAAAGGTGTACCAAACCGAGGAATATATCATCCTGGATGAAGATACCCTGCTCTGGTAGCTTCTCTACCCTTTGATGCCCTACAATCTGAAGAAAGGAAACCTGCTAAATGAACCTGATATTCTATCGCCCATACCTGTAACTGGAAGGTGACTAAAGAAAAAATAAGAACTATACATATATATGTATATTTACAAAATAAGTGTACATATATATGTATTTAAAAGGAAGGATTTAAAAACCTAAATAAGACCAACTGGATAATAACACAATGAATGAAATACCTAGAAATCAATATCAAACAAAGACTAGAACAAGTTATTAAGATGGAACAATCTTATGGATCTTTAAACATGATTAAGTTATGTTTAGATGTGATATCATCATCTAAATTAGAGAAAATGTTAATAATACTAGTATTGGTGTTAAAAAAATTGTTGTTGAGTTTAAAGAAATTGATATTATGATTAACTTTGTTAAGGTACGTTTTGAAAAGGATATTTTTAGCCAATTTATATTTGGGGTTAGAGATCCAATTAAAACAAAATGAAGAAATTGTAAAAATCAATTTTTTTAAATGACAATTATTGTTATTAAAAATTCTTTGATTTCTTTCAAACCAAATAAACCAACTAATAATAATGAATAAGGTGTCTAATAAAAATCTAATATTCTTTTTAAACTTTAATCTATGATTATTCCAGTAGAACTCACAATCCGAAATTTTAGTTGTTATATTAAAGTTAAAAAATTTAAGAGTATTAATTAGAATATAATTAGAATCCATACAGTTAAAGTACAAATGATTAATGTCCTCAAGATACATATTACAGTAACAACATTTTTTATCATTTTGAATATTTTTACTCTTTAAAAATTCGATTGTATTAAGTTTTCCATGAAAAGTTAACCACGTATGAATTTTGGATTTGGGAGGAGCGTTAGATTTCCACATATATTTAAATGAGTTATTTCTTGTACCCGAAAAATTAATGAATCTGTAAAAAGAATTAGAAGTATATTTCTTACCATTATCCCATTCCCAACTAATAGAATCATAATCGTTATCAATATTATAGAGATTTAGTCTAGCGTAAAGCAAAGAAAGTTGTCTAAGAGTTGAATCAACTAAAATTCCGCTAAAATTGAAACTCCAAGGAGGATCATTATAAGGAGAATAAACTTCATTGATTAAGGCATATTTAAAGTTACAAATTTCATACTTTATGACACCGCCTTTGTTATAGAGCCTGATCAGTTGGGGAATATAGAGACAGAGCCAATAGCTTCTTGTGTCACCGCACGCATTGTGGAGTACGGAACTACGAGACTCCACAAGAAAGAAATTAGATTGGTCTAAGTGTAATTGGGAGATAACCCGGTGGAAACCACATCGGAAACCAAAGACAATATGAGGATCCCTAATCTAGATCTTTTCATTGGTAAATTTTCTCTCTAAAATTAAAATTTTGGTAGCACTGTGGTTTCTAGATTGGATGGTAGGAGATGATTGCTATACTTTTTCACTACCACTTTACACTGATATAGAAATTTTTGTTCATGTTTAGGGTATTTGCACACATACTTGAATGACACAATTACGCTAGGTTTGAGCTCATTTTAGTATATCTACGGTACACAATTTTACTTGAGTTGATGGGACGTGTAGATAACTTGGTTATATAACGTGGATGTTATTATGTGTTACACTATTCTCTCTTTAGAGAGATTTTAGGGGTGAATCCCTTTTATGGTGGGAGAATGTAACACCCTGAAAAATTAGTAAGAAATAAATAAATAAGTCAAATTAAGTAGGGGTAAAAATGTAAATTTTTTAAAAGACAGAATTTGGCCACAAAAAGTGTATAGTTGTGTTCCTAGCAAAATTCGACCTGATTTCATAAATAATATGCTAAAAACGGAGCTCAAACGAAGAAGTTATGGGCATTTGAAGTTTTCAGGTTTAAAATAATTTAACTAAAATTCAAATAAATAATTAAATTTGAAATTTGAGAATTAAACGAGATTAGACTTGGGGGCTTAGAAGTCGTTAACGCTAAATATTAACATTAAAAGTATAATAAGGAACTAAATAAAATAATGGTACAAAAAGAATTACATTCCCAAAATAAGCGGAGGGGCCGATCGCCAATCCCAACTGGTCGAGTGCATATAGCACGGCCGACCGCTATTATTGGTAATGGCTGGGTTTTTCCTATCGACAAACGTTTCAAAAAAATTTTGTTTTCAACCTTCATCCGACGGATCTGGTATGTTTCAACCTCTATAAATAGGATCCCACCCTCTCCACTTTTATTCACAAACATATATGGGAATTTAGCAAAACTTTGCCATTTTCTCTCTTCAGTCAGAATCAGAAATTCAATTAGGAATTCAGATAAGGATTCCATTTCATTCCTAATTATTCTTTTAGTATATTCTCTTCTCTTCCAACCTCTCTTAATCTAACAAAATTATATATATCAATCTCTTGCTGTGTATATATCAAAAAAATAGATCTAGAATAGAGTGCTTTGGCATTATAAACCCATGCAAGAAAAGCTAAAGATAATCTGTGAGTCGAAACCTTAGTATTCTTATTCCAGTGATAATTTAGTATGTTATGGATTTGAATAAGACTTATAGGTTTTGGGTTGACAAAAAAAAATGAAACCCCTTAAAACTCCTATAATTTGAAATGTTAATTCTGGAAACTGAAAATTAGGTCCTATTGACTGCAATATGATTTGGATTAGTTTCTGGGCCCGTGTTTGAAATTATTAGTTTGTGGGGCCTTATTTTTTCCAACTGTAGTTTTAGGGCTTCTTATTTAAAATCAAATAAGTTTTGAGGATGGGTCGTAAAAACTCATTATCTAAAGTAACCCTCTCCTCGTATCTTTGTGTATACTCAGCGCTAATATTATTGTCGTTGATTTTATTAGATTTTGTCCTCCTCTTTGATACCCCTAGATCTCTTGCATTGTTTAGCTTTTCTTCATAGCAGTCTTTGATTTTCCTATTTTGGCTAAGGTCTTCTATTTTTCATAAGTTTTATGATTTTTCTACTATTGATGAGTATTCTTTTATGCTTTTATGTTATGATTGGAATCTTTCATTTACTTGTCGATTATGTTGTTTAATTGATTTATATTTTTTCAAGATTTTTCTGTTATTGGTTTTATGTATTCACAACTTCATTTGGTTGAAATTTAGCTAATATTATTGTTACGATTGATAATGTTGGTGAGTAGAGGTATGCTTTGCATTGAATTTATTTAGAACGTTTTTTACCATTTTTGTATAATTATTAATTAAGTTTTTTGGTTCTACAAGGATTTAGAATTTGTTATGGTTGTTTTGATTTTAATAACCATACTTTCTCTTTGAGGTTTTATGTGAATTCTCTATTGTCAAGTGTTAGAGATAACCTATGTGAATTTTGGAAAAATCTAACTCCTTTGGCTTTTGATCTTTTCTATGTTAAAGATAGTAAGACTACATTTGTGGAAACAGATAATGATCTACATGCTATTTTAATTTTTATGTTTAAAGTTTTATAGAAAAGGGGATTTTTTTGGTGTTATTTGTTAGACTGAAGGTTCTTGGTCGTATTAATTTTATTAGAAGCAGTATATCTTGCTCTAATAGTATATCAGTTCGTGGTGATGATAATATGGTTGATTTTACCAATAGTGTGGATTCTTTTGCAAAAGAACATAACTTTAATGAAGCGATGAAAAAGGGTTCTGCTTTGGATTTCTTGCTAGAGTTGGTATGATCTTGCGCTAGATTTTATAGAACTGTTCATGCATAGAACACTAAAGATGTGTTTAAAGCAAAGTTAGAAATGGGTTAAAACCAAAGTTTGTGAAGAATTGCAAAGAATGTATTTCAATTAATTGTTCTACTAAAAATTTCTCTTAAAATTCGTGCATCTTGTGTGGTTGGATAACTTTCTATTAAGAATATTTGAACCAAAACATACACGTGGAGGTGGTTTTCGATCAATTAGTAGCCCATTAATAAATAGTGATAAGGTGAAAACATTAATTTTGGATCAATTGCACGATGAGCTACCTGGAAAAACAAAGGATATTATAGCAAGCTTTAAAAGGGATAATGATATTGAATTGATTTATTATTATGCATATATGGGCAAAAAGATGGCTTTGAAATAAATATTTGGTGATGGAAAAAAATTATATAATAACTTGGTTTAGTGTTTAAAGGCTATGGAAAGAAGCAATCCTAGTAGTTATTCTGCTATTAATGTTAATGAGAATACAAATCGACTTCAAAGAGTTTACATATCTCTCGAGACTTGTATTTATGGATTTCGCCGTCGTCGTCCTAGGATTTTTCTTGATGCTACTTTTTAAGGAGGTAAGAATGATTGTGTGATGGCCGCCATGGAAAAAATGGACATCAAAGTAGAATTTTTTTTCTAAATTTATTTTAAATGCATATAAGATGGTAGTTTACTATTTTTTACCTTTCTTTTATTAGTTTTTGTATATTTATGAACAATTATTTTCCTCATTTGTTATTGAGTATATGTAAGTGTTTAATTTTGCTCTATATTGAATGTTAATAGTTGATTATATATAACATACTATGAAGTACATAATTGTTCGACATTTTTGTTAGTTGCTTTCAAAAAATAACGTTTACATAACATATGAATAATATTGTTATAATAACATTATTAAGAATAACATCATTATGGAGCATAGCTAGATAGAAAATAATAACATCCAAATCAATTGTAATAGTCGGCCTGCTATTAATTAGGCGCACTATTATTTGAGCCTAATACATAAACGATTCTTCTTTTGTTAAGGTTTCAAATCTTAGATTTTACTATATATAGGTCAGCGTCTATGCTAATTCTATCGAAATAAGGGTTATGGAATTAATATTGTTTCTCTAGCTCATTAAAATAAAATATGACCCATGCTATGACGTTGAGTATGTAAAATGTGTCTTATATTATGAGTGATTAGTTGATTGTAACCTTTGGCACCATGGAGTACGAAATAAATCCAACTTAACTACATTTGTTTTAACTATACTTTTATTTAATATAAAAGATCTGGCAATATTTATATAAAAAGGTTTCCATTTAGAAAGCATAGTATTATGTTGAGCTTTAGTGTGTGTGAACATTAATGCATTTTGACTCTAGATAGTTATAATGTTCAAATGATAAATTTGTATTTTATTCTATAAACTAGCATCATGTACAAACCTACAGAACATAATTTTTTTTCCAAATAAAGACTTAAATATCTTTTACATAGTTATATATCATTAGTATGTTTTTCTTTACATTTATAAATTCTTTTTAATTAATTCAATTACATAATTTACAACTATGAATCTTAAAATCTAAATTTACCTTTCTTTTATATTTTCATGTTACTTTTTCATATTTATCTTTTATGTTTTGTTGGTATATTATTTGCTGAGGTGTGTTTGTTGATTTATTTTTTTCCAATAATATTTTTTCTGTATTTGTTAACACTTAAAATCGAACGCTAACACCTCGGTGTGTGAAGTGTGAATGTGAAAGCACCACCCGACTGTTCGGGAACAGAATATCAGCTAAAATAATAGAAAATACAGTAAGAGACAGCGATTTTATAGTGGTTCGGCTTAAGGAGTAGCCTACGTACACTTTAAGCATCTTTATTACTGATCTTGTTACAAAACGATACAATGCTCTTCAAGTACAAATCTCTTTAGTTACAAGACACTTTGAGCAAGTAGCTTAAGCTTTGATGTTGATGAAAGTCTTTGAATCCATGTCGGACGTGTGAAAGTCTTTCAAAGTAGCTTGTAGTGTTCTTCGGAACTTCAAGTATAAAGTCGGTTTAGAAACTGGCAGAGTATCTGCGCTTGAAGAGATTGTCCAAAAGTCCCCCTCACGTTCAATGTAGGTTGGTATTTATAGAGAATTTTACCCCTTAGGTCGTAACTCGTGACTGACTTAGGGTAGGTCGTGGCTGACCCATTGAGTCCATCTCGTAGCTTGGTAGACGTTTGCTTATCTGTTCGAATTCATGTTACAAGTCCTAAGTCGTGCACGAGTTAACCGGATGCGGCTTCTTATCTGTTTGCTTAAGTTGTGTACGACTCATCATAGGTCGTAGGTCGTGACCGACCTAAACTAAGTCTTGGCTTGCGGCTTAACTGGAGTAAGTTTGCTCTTTTGGATTCACATCTCAAGTCCCAAGTCGCCAACGAGTTAACGAATCATGGCGTGGTATTGAACTTGCCTATGTAGTCTTAGGTCGTGATCGATCTAGCAAAAGTTGTAAGTCGGTTGCGACTTAAGTGTAGTTGTCTTAACCTTTTCGTGCCTTGAGTCGTTAAGTCGTAGATCTTTTAAGTCATGCCATCTCTTAAGTCGTAGACTTCCTTAAGTCGTATACTTCCTTAAGTCGTAGATTGCTCTAGGTCGTAGACCTGCTTGAGTCGAAAACTGTAGACCGTTCCAATTCTTAAGTCGTGTAGACATTAACTCGTTAAGTCGTCCAGACCTTAAGTTGTTAAGTCGTGGAGTACTTTGAGCTGTTAGATCGTGGTGACCTTAAGTCGTAAGTCGTTCATGCCTTAACTTGTTAAGTCGTCACATACCTTAAGTCGTGAGATTTTCTAAGTCGAAGATCCCTCTTGAACCGTTAAGCACCTTAAGTCATGGATCATCCCAGGCCTTAACTCGTTGACTTAACGGGGTTATCATTTGCCCCTCAAAGTACACGCCTAAGTCGTAAGTCATGTGCTTCGACTTTCCTTAACTCGCGTGTGCCGTTTCGAGTTCCACTGCCCTGAGATATAAAAGGCTTGAGTCGTTACTCTTACCTCCTTCTTCTCATTACTTAATCTCTAAGCTGCATCTACCATTTACACTTCCCCAAGCTTTCAAAGGCGATTTCGAGTTGATTCATCTTCAATCATCTCTAGCATCACACCGCGTAAGAGATTTTGCCTCTTTTCCAATTGCCGATCATCATCGATCTTCGTCTCCGATTTTCCCCTTGAGCCTTGCGAATATTGTTATATTGGACATCGATGGACTTAAGGCAGGCGGTTTGATCCGACTTGCGATGATTCGTGATTTGAGGCGATCTAGTGGTGTGATAGAACTAGGGTTGACCATTGTGAGGTTATTGGGTTAACGGGTTAGGAGTTAGATGGTTAACGGGTTAGGAGTAAGAAAGTTAACGGGTTAGGAGTAAGAAGGTATGTTGGCCAAATAGAGTGGAATGTTGCCTCGGGTGCGACTTGGCAATTTTGTGCGATCCAGCAATCTTAGCGACTTAGCTATGAACCGACTTAACATGCTTTACGACTTAACCTTTGAGTCGGGGCCGAGTTAGGACTTGAGAATTTCTCGTTGATTTGAATTGAAGTTTCTTCTATCTTCCACGGTTTACGACTTAGAGCACAGCCGACTTAAAGCATTAACGAATCAAGATTGAAACGACCTAACTTAACTCGCCTCATAATCCTTAGGTCGTGGACGAGTTAGCCAGAGAACCAAAGACTTAACTTAACCTGTAGGAAAATTTTCTTAAGTCGTCGGCGAGTTAGCACTTAAGTCGTCGCCGAGTTAACACTTGAGTCGTCGGCGACTTAGCACTTGTACTTTTAAACTTTGCTTGAACCTTGAACTGTTGCTTGAACTTTGAACTGTTAAACTTTGTTCTGTTAAACTTTGTTGCATTCTTTCACAGATCACTTTTGACTTGCAAGCTAACAATTTGTTCAATACATCATTTACAGAAAACTGGGACGAATATACTGCCACTGACTGCCCACATCAAATGGCAGATTAGTTAATCAACAGATAATCAACTTAAATAAATTGTGTGAACGAAGTGCTTTTAAATCATCAAATTCAAGTAAAGTATTAAAGCAGCATTGAAATAGTCAGCTGAAACTGCCCAGTTTGCACTAATACTATGCCTGAACTTTAAATTAACAAGTCCTGAAATTTGGTAATCAATCAATTGTCGACTAGTTTAATTCCAGTTATATTTACTTGTTATTTTTATCAGTTCTGCACAACACTTCACACTTTTAGGAAACGTGCACCTTCACATTTGAACATCCAGTTGCTTGTGTAGAATGACTTCTCAACAAGAAGAGATAACAGTCCAGACTGGAGAATCCACTCTTATTCCGGCTCCCCTAGTTAATCCTCCAGAGAGAGCCTCTACCACTTTATCATACAAAGTTTTTCGTCAGTTATGCACTCAATTTGGCATTGCTGAAGCAGATGCCATTCTTCCTGAGAAAACTAACACTACTGATGTGGCGCATCCTGGCTTTGTAGCGGTTAACCGGCAAATGTGCCTGAGCCGGGCCATTCCCCCTTTCAACAACTTTCTCCAGAATCTTCTTCGTCAACTAGCCATCTCCCCATTCCAGCTACACCCTAATGGCTACGCCATTCTGATGGGGCTGTGTGTGCTATTTAAGAGAACATTTGATCGACTTCCAAGCTTTGACGAGATTTGCTTCTTATGCTCCTTTACCAGGACTAAGGATCACCCTTCTATCACCGTCGTGAGAAGCGCCCGAAATCGCGAATTGATCGTTGGCCTTCCCGACACTACTCATGGGTTCTTAACTCAGTTCTTCTTTGTCCGCTGCCCCCCGGGGTTTTATGCTGTATGGAGGGAAGGAAGTAAGATCATCTACCTTTACTTCTTCTATTCTCTGAGTTTTACGAAGTCCGAATTGCCAAGTGTTAACTTCGTTTTTTCATTTCAGCGCTCCCCCCTCCTTCTAGAGATCCTAGCCACAAGCCAACTCTGGAGAGGCTCACGGCTGTACCGGTTGAAGAGCGGGACATGAAATTTTTGTTGAAGGACGAATTCCTTCACCAGTTCAGACTTCTTCACCCTTCTCGCTCCACTCAGCGTCATGAAGTCCCCGATTCTCCAGTGGAGGCACCAGATGTCTCAATCTCTGCTAAAGGGCTTATGCCAAAGGAGCCCTCTACTGAAACTTTACTGGTGAAGTGCCCCACACTTACCGATGTTGCGGGTCCGTCCAGCAAATCGGCACTTGCCCCAGTTATTGAGGAGGAAGAAACTCTTCGTTGCTCTGAAGATGCGGCTGATCTGGAAGCCGAAAAAGAAACTCCCGCCGGGCATGGCGGTGATGATACTTTTGAGGGGCTAAGCGACCTGATCATAACTTCACAGGAACTTTTTAAAGATGATGTCCCTAAAGCTTCTTCTCCTGTTGTCGAGGCGACATCCACTTTTCAGTAAATTTTGACGCCTGCCACTCAAGTCACTACCACCCCTGCACCCAAGAGTGGTTTGTAGCCTGACGTGTGTGGTTTGCACACCACACACACATAGGATTTTCAGCATTTATTTGTACTTAACTTCTTTTCTCTGAAGACTTTTAAGACTTGTCTTTTTTTTCAATTTCAGATTCTCCGATGGGGCGAAGTGGTTCATATTACGACGATTTCAAGTAATACGGAAAGCGTGGTCAGTATGACTATAGGCGCTATCTTCCCACTTATAGGGAAACTGATGAAGAGAGGGATGCTCGAAAGGCTCGGGAGAGACGTTCTTATGAAGAACGCTATGGAAGAGGGGATGAGCGGTACGATTCTTCCCATAGAGAGGGTGATTTCCATAAACGTAAATCCCATGATGACAGAGGGAAGAGCCACATGGATGATGACCCAAGCAAACGGGCTAAAGTTAGCGAGCAACCAGTGCCTGCAATTTCTGAGAAGAACACTGCTCATGTTCCTCCTCAATCTCCTGCCCCTTCCCGTACCGATATCTAGACAATCATCAATAGGCCTTCGTATCAAGTTGGGCCAGGTCCAGCTACTCTCCAAAGCCGGTTTCCACAATGGTGTTTGAAGGGGGTTCGCTTTGATCTCGACTTAGTTCCAATTGACAAGCCTGCCATGTTGCGAAATTTTGACGTCGTCAGACTTGATATTGAGAGAATGTCGAGCTGGAAAAAACTTGTTGACGAACTCCAGAGAGTGAACCGTGCAAATCTTGAGGCTATGCTGACCATGGAGAACGATAAATCTGAATGGCAGAAAATTCTCAATGAACATGACGCAAAGATGAGGAGCAACACTGACTATAACGAAAAGCTCGAAGCGGAAGTCGGAAAACTTAAAGAGGAGCTTCCTACTTCTTCCACTTCCTGCACTCAAAAAGAAGAAGTGCTTCAGAAACAAGTGAGAGTGCTCATGCCGGCCAAAAAGATGCCGAAGACAGGCTCGATGTGCAAAAAAAAAATCAGTGAGGGCTATATCGCTGATATTGAAGAGCTTCGGAAGAAAACCGGCTCTTAAGAGGCGGAGATCGAAATGCTAAAGCTTCAACTCTCCAAAGCTGAAAGAGAGCATGATGAGGACGTTTCCGGTAAAATTGCAGCTGAAGAATCTCATGAGGCAACGAAAACCAGCATCAGCTTGACATTATTTGACTTCTACCTACACAGCGTCTTGGGGCGCGGTAGTCTCGCCTTTCTAGGCCCCAAATATGAAGTTACTCTGGCTGAAGTGTGGGAGCCGCACTTGACATGCTTGGCGGTAAAGGTGCTGGCTATGCCGAATCAGCTCTTGAGGAGCATTACTTGGATGACGAAGCTCGCGCCGCTCTTGTCAGGGGAACAGAACAACTTGCGAAATTAAGAGCCGAAATGGCAGAAGGGGAGCATTTAGGAAAAACTACTTCATATGATCTAGTTCAGCCTTCACCTTCGGCCGAAATCGACATTGTCGGCTCCGGTTCTCATTATCCACCCCCTACCAAAGCTATCACAGAAGGTGCAACTGTCCATAACGGAGACGAAAGCCAAGAGAGCGGTGAAGCGCTGGGTTTTGAGATTGACGTAGCAAAGCCTATCTGCCAGGTAATCCTAATGCTGATCTTGCTCAAATAGACTGCTCATTTGCTTCCTATGAGTTTGATGAGCTTCTTGACTACTTCCTGAATCTCAACGAGCCTTTATCTCATCTCTTTACTGACTTTAACTTCTTTTCTTCTGTATAGAAAGTGCCGAGCATCGTTCAGACTCCACCTCCTTCAGTTATTCCTCCCCCGCCTCTCCAAGTCACCCCTCCATCCGCCTCTCAACCCGGGTCACAAGAGGAGAAATAAGAGGCTCTCCGAGACTTAGATGATCCTAATGCTTCACAGGAACATGGGGGAGAAGGGCTTGGAGAAGGCAATGAGTCCCCGGAGCGAACCATTTCCGATGATATAAAATTGTCTGCTCTTTTTACTCCGGGAAGCGAGTCTTCTTCGAAGAGGAGGAGGAAGAGTACTACTTCTAAGAAGAAGAGGAAAAGCATTTCCGTTAGTGAAAAGGAAGCGGAGGTTGATCCGGTAGTAGCGCTCTCTCCTTCTTCACCAACACTCCCAAGCCGTCCTAAAAAACTACCTATTAGGTCAGGTGAAGGCTCCAAAGGTGGTGGTAAGAAGAAGAAGTGATGGACCCTGCTTCCCCTTCCTTGTTTTTACTTTTTGCTTTTAGCTTTTTGTTTGTACTGACCGGACGTTGTGCGGGTACTGTCCCCCGCTTTTCTTTTATTCTGAAACCTGCATATGTACATAAGTTTCATAACGTTGAATAAATGTATATAATTTTCATAACGTTGAATAAAATGATTCTCTTTCTTGTACAAACTTCTGTCTGTGTTTGAGAATGCATCTATTCTTTTCTTCTTGTTTTTTTTATATATGCAAGTTTCTTTATATAATATTACAGTGAGCTTGTGGTATGTTGTTCGGGCGTTGCTTTTACCAATGCCGCCATACCGTATTGCCCCATACCATAAGCTCATCGTAATATTTCCAATCTTGAGGGGACTTGTACTCCTATTTTTCTTTTTTCTGAAAAAAGTCACTTTTTCTTTGGCTAGTGAGTTTCACTTCATAGTGCAGTGGGCCTTTCGAAAAGAAAAAGGGGTTTCAACCTGCTTGAGCCTCTGATGAGAGTTTTTGATTGTGCCTTTGGGAAGAAGACTTTTTGTTTGATTGTGCCCCTGGGAAGAGGTCTTTTTGTTTCTGCCTCTTGGGAGAGGCTTTTATCTTTTCCCTGTTCGCTGGGAAGCGGGCCTCCGAAGAGGGCTTTTCACATTTTGACTCATGTGAAGTTTTATTTCAGATCATAGTGAAATGTGTGCCTCTAAGTAGGGCTTTTGCGTGGAAGTTTGGAGCTTCTTTCTCTTAGTTGGATGGATTCACAGGAGTGTATCACCGATCAGTCCCCAACTTTATGTCGAGAAAGAACTCTCTTTTTCTTGCGAGGCCTGCTCGAGGTCTTTTAGCATTTCAACTATGGTGAAATGGGCCTCCGAAGAGGGCTTTTCACATTCCAGCACTTGTGAAGTTTTATTTCAGATCCCGGTGGAATGCGTGCCTCCGAGTCTACCTGGAAGTTTCTTTCTCATGGTTGGCCGGATTCACAGGGCGAGCGCAAGTTACTTGGACGTTTGTTTACGTAGATTGTCTCAACTAGTGAACGAGCGCCTTGCCTTCCACTTGGAAAGGTGCCTCCGGTCGTCTCATGGACTCACGGGGCAGACGCAAGTTACTTGGACGCTTGTCTACGCAAACTGTCTCAACTAGTAAACAAGCGCTTTGCCTTCCTGTTAGGAAGGTGCTTCCGATCATTCCATACCATGTTGAGAAAGTCTTCTAGCATGCCCCGTTTGAGGTCTTTATCCTCCGAAGAGTTGTGCCTCTGAAGAGGGCTTGTGCCTCTGAAGAGGTCTTTTGCTGTTTGATGCTTGCTCGCCCATGTCTCTTTGCCATCTATTCATGTCGGCGATCCCCGTTATCTTTTTCAAATATCATCCCTTTTTAGTTGCCAATAATTTTCCTTATCCAAAGGAATATACTTCATAGTTAAGCGAGTTGGTGGTGGTAGACACAGGCTATTTAACTGGATGCTCGTTTGTACAAACATTCGCAGTTAGTTAGAAATGGTCCACTTCCAGCCACATCGCTAACTTTTGTTCGAAGCACTTCTTTCGTAGGATTTGAGTATGGAAATTTTGAATGGTTTAGCGTTTTCTTGCTGGGTGATGTCGGAGATCGCTTGGTCTTGCGATGGGTAAGCTTTGTTTTTATGGCCTGCATTATTAACTCGACATTTTAGTAACACAATTAACGTATTTTGTATGTCGAAATAAAACAAAGCAGTTTATAGTAGTAGAGAACACAAGATTTATAGTGGTTCGGCCATAAGCGGGGCCTACATCCACTTTATAGCTTTTCATTATTCACTCGCTTTACAATTGCTTTCAATACAAGAATCATATATTCGTAATTCTTTTACAACATTTCAGCAAAGCTTTTAAGTAAAATATGGACGCAAATGATTGCTGTTCCAAGCTCTTGGGATTGGTTCTCCTTCGACAGTTGTGAGTTTGAATGTGCCATCAAGAAGTTTCGTGCCTATGACATATGGCCCCTCCCAGTTTGGCCCAAACACACCTGTGGCTGTCATAATTCTCTTCAGGACTAGGTCCCCAACTTCAAAGCTGCGCTGACGAACTTTGGAATTGAAGTTCTTGGCTTTCCTTTGCTGATGGGCTGCAATTCTAAGCTTAGCCTCTTCTCTTCTTTCATCAAGGAGGTCAAGCGCTTCCAATTGCAGTTTTTCATTCTCATCTTGATCAAAATGGATCCTTCTGTGTGAGGGAACTTCCGTTTCCACTGGAATCATTGCTTCTGATCCGTATGCCAATGAAAATGGAGTATGCCCAGTTGCAGTTTTGTGGGTAGTTCTTTATGCCCATAGTGCAAGTGGTAACTTATCGACCCAACCACCTTTTGCTTTTTCTAGCTGCTTTTTGATGGTTGATTTGATGATTTTGTTTACTGCTTCCACTTGCCCGTTTGCCTGTGGATGAGCCACTGCTGAGAAGCTTTTTCAGATCTTGAATCATTTGCAAAAATCTTGGAATTCCTCACTTTCGAACTGCGTACCATTGTCTGTGATTATCTTCTGAGGCACACCATACCTGCAAATGATATTTTTAGTCACAAAACTTATAATTATCTTAGAGGTAATGGTAGCCAACGGTTCAGCTTCAGCCCATTTACTGAAATAATCAACAGCAACGATAGCATATTTAATCCCCGATTTGGCAGTCGGCAAAGGCCCAATGAGATCTATTCCCCAGATGGCAAACGGCCATGGACTGACCATTTGTGTTAGCTCAGTGGAAGGTGCTCTAGTAATTTTGGCAAATCTCTGGCATTTATCACACTTTCGGGAATAGTCAGCAGCATCTCGATTAATCGCTGGCCAAAAATATCCATAACGGAGAATTTTCTTTGCTAAAGTTTGACCTCCTGTATGATCTCCACACTCCCCTCCGTGTACTTCAGTTAGAATTGTCCTGGCTTCTTCTTTAGTTACACAGCGGAGTAGTGGCATTGAAAATCCCCGTCTGTACAATCGGCCATCCTGGATCATATATCTAGAGGCTTTCCTTAACAGCTTCTGTCGTTCTTTTGAACTTTCTGGCAAAGAACCGTTGAGAAAATATTCAAATATCGGAGTCATCCATGATTCTTGCTCTAGGGATACATTCATAATCCAATCAACATCCATCTCATCTGTGCTCGGAGCTGACAAGACTTCGACGGGAACTAATCCCAATAGTTGAGCTTCACCAGTACTTGAATACTTTACGAGAGAATCCGCCTTCATGTTCTCTTCTCGGGGTATATGGCTTATTGAATAACGGTCAAAATCTTCAAGAAGCTCCCAGGCTTTTGATAAATAGGCGGGTAGATTCCCTCCTTTAGCTTGAAATTCCTCCTTGACTTGGCAGACAATAAGCTGAGAATCACTGAAGATCTGCAATGCCTTGATGTTTAGTTCTTTAGCGATCCTTAAACCAGCGATGAGAGCTTCATATTCTGCTTCATTATTTGTCGACAGAAATTCTAGTCTCAGTGCATAACATAGCGATCGCCCTTGTGGGGTTTCAAGGACAACCCCTGCTCCAGAACAGTAATCATTCCTTGCGCCATCGACATACAATTTCCATTGGATTGGGATGTTATCAGTGGCTTCTTCCTCACTATCTCCTTTATCCATACATTCTACGATGAAATCTGTTAAAGCTTGTCCATTGATTGATTTCCGGGGATGATAAGTGATGTCATATTGTTGAGTTCAATATTCCATTTCAAAAGACGGCCCGAAGTCTCAGGACGGAATAAGACTTGCTTTAGAGGTTGATCGGTGAGGACTTTGATAGGATGAGCTTGGAAGTACGGCCTCAATTTTCTTGATGCGATCAACAAACAATAGGCGAGCTTCTCCAACCTTGAATAGTTCATCTCTGCCCCAGTGAATCTTTTGCTGATATAATAGACCGACCGTTGAATCCTTGCGTCCTCCCGTACCAACGCTGCACTGAGAGCATGAGATGAAATTGCCAAATATATGAAGAGATCTTCACCATTGTCAGTCTTTGAAAGTATCGGAGGCATTTCCATATGACGAACCTACTCATCAAATGCTTTCTGACATTCAGGAGTCCACTCAAAGTTTTTTCCTCCTTTCTTCAGAGCATCAAAGAATGGAATGCATTTGTCAGTAGCTTTTGAAATGAACCGACTCAAGACAGCAACCTTTCCATTGAGACTTTGCAATTCCTTCTTCGTTCTAGGAGCTTTGACCTCTCTCAGGGCAGTGATCTGAGCAGGATTAGCTTCAATGCCCCTAGCGCTCACAATGAACCCAAAAACTTTCCGGACTCCACTCCAAATGAACATTTCAAGGGATTAAGCTTCATTCTGTACTTTCGGAGTACTGCAAACATCTCTGCCAAGTGATCCATGTGGTCCACTGCTTTCTTAGACTTCACTAGCATATCATCAACATAAACTTCCATTGTCTTGCCAATCTGCGGTTTAAACATGGCATTAACAAGCCTTTGGTAAGTTGCCCCTGCATTCTTGAGTCCGAAAGGCATGACCTTGTAGCAGTAGAGTCCAACATCTGTGATGAAGCTTGTGTCCTCTTGATCTGGCTCATGCATCATAATCTGGTTATATCCAGAGTATGCATCCATAAAAGATAACAATTCATGCCCCGCCGTCCCATCCACCAACTGATCGATCCTGGGCAGCGGGAAGCAGTCTTTGGGGCAGGCTTTGTCCAAATCTGAAAAGTCAATGCATACTCTCCATTTTCCGTTAGCTTTTTTAACCAGCACTGGATTTGATACCCAATTTGGATAAGTAGATTCTCTGATGAAACCGTTCTCCATGAGCCGATCCACTTCTTCTTTCAATGCTGCTGACCTTTCTGGACCCTGAGTTCTTCTTTTCTGTTTCACGGGTGTAAACTTTGGATCAGTGTTCAGAGTGTGTACTGCAATCTCTGGGGATATTCCACGCATGTCAGCATGAGTCCAAGTGAATACATCCAAATTTGCCTTCAAAAATGAAATCAGAACATTCTGAACTGTTGTGTTGAGTTGTGAACCCACATTCAGCACTTTGTTTGGGTCCATTGGGTCAACGGGTACCGGCACTGTTACCTCTACCGATACTACCATATTCTCCCCTGCACTGGCTTTCCTTGGATCCATCTCTCTTCGTGCGCCACTATATTCACCAGTGCAGGGTCCACCCTATAATTGCTACAAGGTTGGTTCTTTGATGCGGACTGGAGCCGCCGCACCTTTTTCCGTTTCTCTTTTCCTTGATTCACGCAACTCTGTAAGATATCATTCTCGCTCCGCATCTTGGTCTCCTTTAATCACACCAACTCCATTATCTATGGGGAATTTTATAGTCAGACACCATGGGGCAAGAACAGCTTTATATGCAGCAAGAGTTGGTCGGCCTAAAAAGGCATTGTAGGCAGAGAATTCTTCAACAATTATAAAGGTTTGCTTTCGAGCCACCTTCCTCAGCCCTTTTCCAAGTTCCACAAACAAATCTATGGTCCCAATCGGCTGTTTGGGTTCCCCAGCAAACCAAGCAACCTTAAGTGATGAAGCTTGAACGTCAGCCATTGGAATTTTCATCTGATCAAAAGTCTTCTTGAAGAGAATGTTGCATGAAGCTCCACAATCAACTAGAACCCTTCTCACAGTAGTCGGCCCAATACCAGCGGATATGACCAAAGGATCTATGGTAGGAGCCTCAATACCCAAAGAATCTCTGGCACTGAATACAATATCATCAATGGAAGTCTTTTGTTGCTTTAAAGGTGCATCATTTTCTAATACAAAAACATTCTCTTCAACCGGTACATGCCTCAAGGCCCGGGCATACCTTTCCAGCTTACCTCAGCTTTTGCCTGTTGGGTGAGGCCCTCCAGTTATTATATTGATGACAGGTCTTTCTGACTCATGTTCTACGGCCTTCTCACTTAAGCCAGGACGGTGAGCGAGAACTTGTTGTCCTTGAGTCGACGAGGCTGGGGCATTACTGTTCCTTTTCGCATACTGTTGGAGCTTGTTCTCTTTCAAGAGTTGTTCAATTACCTCTTTCAAATGACCACATTCGTTGGTGTCATGGCCGGGTTGGTTGTGGAACCGGCAGAACCTTCCACTTTTTTCCATCTTACTTCCAACTCTCATTTTAGGTGGTGCCGGATAATTGACATCATCCTTGGTCGCAAAGAAGATGTTCTCAGGGGAATCGGTCAAGGGTGTGAAATTGAAAGGACGGCCTTTCTTAGCATCTCCCTGTTTCTTTCCACCATCATTTCTCCTTTTCTGAGTGTTAGTTTCTTTCTTGTTCGAAGCAGCACCATTGTTCCCGGCTTCTACTGATACCACCTTAGCCGGTGTTTGGAGGCTCTCCAAGCGCATGAATTCATCCGCTTTCTTGTAGAATTTGTCAAGCGAGTTTGGTTCTTTCATTTTCAACCATTTTCCAAATTCGCTTGATTTGTCAATCGCCCTCATCAAGTATGTTAGGACCATGCGTGGCTCAGCATTATCTACCTCGGCCAATGCTATGTTAAAACGATTCAAAAATGATCTGATGGATTCTCCTGGATTTTGCTCTAGACTTGAGCGACATTATATCCTTTGCTTTTGAAGCATACAATCGAAATTGCTCCTTGAATTTCCTGGTCAAATCGGAGAACTGATCAATGGACCTGACCGGTAGCTTTGTGAACCACAATAGAGCCATACCTTCCAGATATACCGGCAAATAACGACATTTGATTTCATCAGACGCTCTGGTACCCGTCATATGCCAATCGTACTTATACAGAAACTCATTAAGATCGCTTGTCCCTTTGTATGCCGGAATAGTAGGAGGAACGAATTTTCTTGGGAATTCGACCTTCAAGATTTTCTCAGTAAACGGAGTTTTGCTTGGAGCAAAACCCCATTCTTTCTCATCTTCGTCCCTTCGCATACTTTCCTTCATGATCTGACGAACCATGCTAGAGAAATACTCTTCATCATCTAAAGGATCTGGAGGGCAAACATCAGCCATTCTCTCTGAATTCTGTCTTGACAACCGTTCACGGAGGGTCGGCTGCGGTCTTGATCCCCCAGCCTGGAGAGGTGTCTTTTCCACAGGGTATGCGGCTCTTTGAGAAACGTTCCCTCCTTCAACATCTTGAACTCCCACAGTAGGGTTTCCATCGTTATTAAACGGTTGACGGTTAGCCCCAAGTAGATCATTCAACTTACTTAAGATCGGGGCGTTCTGGGCGTTCTGAGCCTCCAACTGTGCATTCTGGGCATTCAATTGTTGATTCAACCCCAAAACTACGGCATCCAATTCTGCTCGCGTAACTCCAACAGTTGGAGCTGCTTGACTCGAAGGAGGAGAGGTAGCGATATTCTCTTGAACATTGTCGGATCTTACAGAACTTCGTTTTCTCCCAGGAGCCATTATTTCCAATAAACTTCTGGTTTTAGAAGAATTCCTTTTGATAGCTTTTTGAGAAGCAATGGTGAGACCAACCTGAGTTCAGTTTCTCAATGAAAGCACCAAAAAATGTTAACGCTTAAAATCGAACGCTAACACCTCGGTGTGTGAAGTGTGAATGTGAAAGCACCACCCGACAGTTCGGGAACGGAATATCAGCTAAAATAACAGAAAATACAGTAAGAGACAGCGATTTTATAGTGGTTCGGCTTAAGGAGTAGCCTACGTCCACTTTAAGTATCTTTATTACTGATCTTGTTACAAAACGATACAATGCTCTTCAAGTACAAATCTCTTTAGTTACAAGACACTTGAGCAAGTAGCTTAAGCTTTGATGTAGATGAAAGTCTTTGAATCCATGTCGGACGTGTGAAAGTCTTTCAAAGTAGCTTGTAGTGTTCTTCGAAACTTCAAGTATAAAGTAGGTTTAGAAACTGGCAGAGTATCGGCGCTTGAAGAGATTGTCCAAAAGTCCCCCTCACGTTCAATGTAGGTTGGTATTTATGGAGAATTTTACCCCTTAGGTCCTAACTCGTGACCGACTTAGGGTAGGTCGTGACCGACCCATTGAGTCCAGCTCGTAGCTTGGTAGAAGTTTGCTTATCTGTTCGAATTCATGTTACAAGTCCTAAGTCGTGCACAAGTTAACCAGATGCGGCTTCTTATCTGTTTGCTTAAGTCGTGTACAATTCATCATAGGTCGTAGGTCGTGACCGACCAAAACCAAGTCGCCAACGAGTTAACGAATCATGGCGTGGTATTGAACTTGCCTATGTAGTCTTAGGTCGTGATTGACCTAGCAAAAGTCGTAAGTCGGTTGCGACTTAAGTGTAGTTGTCTTAACCTTTTCGTGCCTTGAGTCGTTAAGTCGTAGACCTTTTAAGTCGTGCCATCTCTTAAGCCGTAGACTTCCTTATATACTTCCTTAAGTCGTAGATTGCTCTAGGTCGTAGACCTGCTTGAGTCGAAAACTGTTTAGACCGTTCCAATTCTTAAGTCGTGTAGACCTTAACTCGTTAAGTCGTCCAGACCTTAAGTTGTTAAGTCGTGGAGTACTTTGAGCTGTTAGATCGTGGTGACCTTAAGTCGTAAGTCGTTCATGCCTTAACTTGTTAAGTCGTCACACACCTTAAGTCGTGAGGTTTTCTAAGTCGTAGATCCCTCTTGAACCGTTAAGCACCTTAAGTCGTGGATCGTCCCAGGCCTTAACTCATTGACTTAACGTGGTTAACAGTATTATAGGTTTTTTCCATTCTTTATAGCTATTGTTCTAAAGAAATTGAAGATAATTAGTATTGGTTTCTGGATCACTAGAAAAATTCAATTGGAGTTGAACGAACACTAGTTTCATTTCGGATAGACATTGGGGTTATTGCTTAGTACTCCTAAAAAGTTTCAAAGTTTTTTCATTCTTATTCTTACACCATATGCAAAATGTAGCTTCATTTGTAAAAAAGTGGTGAAGGACCTTGGATGGCTCATTTATTGGAACGTTGTGCAAAAGCTTCAAACCTTATGAATTTTAAAGAGCTATGACAAAACTTAGATTAATTGGAGGTCAAAAGGCAATAGATTTTTTGAATGATAAGCCTCTTGATTATTGGACCGACCTTTTTTTCTTGGTAATCATTATGGTGAAAATAAACCGAATGTTGCTGAATCTTTCAATTCATGGATTTTAGATGAAAGACATCTACCTATTACTGCATTTATTGATGGAATTCGGATTAAACTCTTGATTTAGATGTCAAAAAGAAAAGAAAAAGCGTCAAAATGGAATATTATTCTTTATCCAAAGATGGAAGCTAAATTATTGGCTTTAAAAGGAGAAGGTTTTGGATGGAATATTTATAATTCTTCTTCTAATATTTTTGAAGTTCATCTACCAATTTCTCAAAAAGTTGATGTTTAAAATTAGGTGTGTGCTTGTAACTAATAGGAGGTTACTAGTTTCATTTGTGCACATTGTAACATCCCGCCTTTTGACCGCCCCCAGTCGGTAATTAAACCAACTTGAAACGTTCAAAATGACGGATTGTTATTTAGTTTATAGAGTTTAGAACAGAATCAGCCACAGAATCACAGAATAATAATATTATTTCACAAGAATGAATTTTTATACATATATCAGAGTTTATACAATGCATTAAATTTTATACACCGGAACATTTCTTTTAAGTACAAAAATCCTGAAAAGATAAAGTGAAGCGTTTCCCCCTCTCTCTCTAACTTCGCTGCCTGAAAATCTTCAAGCTGTAAAATACTCGGTCTGACCCGAGTATTACATTCAAAAGAAAATAATACACGGGTCAGTCTAATTCAAACTCGGTTATTAGTGCATAGAGGCAATAATAATTAAATAGAAATTTGACGACAGTCAAAGATAAATTCACCTATCCGACCCTTTTTAACAAAGAAATCGGATAACGGTAAACATAACACTTAATAGTGTTAAACAACAATTCAGCAAACTCAAATTTTCAAAGAACATAGATGACAGAATATTTTTTTTTGAAAATAATGTTTGCCTCAGATATATGGGTTATTGTCATTACTTTTGACTGTGTAATATCTGTGCATATCAGTATTTCTATCAGGGACAGGTAATCATGAGTGGCTGCAGTACACACGTGTACATTTATACATGTGTGCACTGCCTCGCCAACTCGTGTGCGCCAATCAAAAGGCACCACTAACAAATCAAAGTTCAAGTTATACAATGCACAAGAAACATGCAAGCAGAGCTCTAAACCAAGCTTAAGAGACAACAAGTGTACAACAGTGTCAAGATGACTACTCCATGAAAATAAACATGAATGCACCAAGTAAATGCAAACAAACATGCAACAGCAAGCATGCAACAGAGACCAAGAACAAGCCATACATGGAAGTGAGACAGGCCAAACAATGAAGTATACCAAATGCAACAGGGACAGACCAACATCAGTTCAACAGGTTTACTACATAGAAGTAAAGACAAGCAATGGAGTATCAAAATGATGATTAACAACTTGAAATCAATCAGGCAAAGACTTAAGCATATCAATACAAAGCTTCTACAAATCAGAACAAAACAAAACCAATGGCAAGCAATGTATACAGTTCAGATAAACAAGCCAGAGCCACCAAAGTGCAGAGCAACTACAAAGTGGTAGCAGTTCAGATGACATAACAGAGACCAAAGACAATCATACATGAAGGCCACATACTTGAAACAGTGGTAACTACACCGAGCTCAGTGCAACTGAATGGAATGCAATTACAAATAAATGCAGAGACAAAGCACACAAGATATCAACATAAACAACATCAGGTTGTATGTGCAACAGGTAAGGGACGAAGCACTGTTGTTATATATTTTTTTTTAAATGGTCTGGCTATAGCATATAAACGAAAAACATGGACAGAGCAGCAAACAAATCAACTTGAACATGAACTAGACCTTAAGGCTAAGCACAAGTGCACAAGCACAGTCCAATATGAATGGAAACAATACATGCACAGTACAACTCAATACCCACAAACACATGTTGAGTATAAATATTTAAAGATGGAATGTTGAGATTTCACAAAGGCAATGGATCAGCAAAATAAGTAACTTAAGTATAACAGTGCCTTATATATATTTAAAACTTTGTTTTAGAAAACTCGGGGAAGATCTGGGTTTAAAGTTGAAGAACTGAATTTTTACAAAGTTCAAAATCAAATCTTAAAGTATGAACTAGATCAGGTTGTATACTAGTTGTAATGTTTAAGTTTTATAAAATTATTAATGCCAAAATCGACAAGTTAACCAAACTCAAAGCCAAATCATTAACAACTACACTTAACATTTAAATTTGCCTAGATACTTTCATTTTATTTTTATTTTATTTTATTTTTTTGAAAATCCTATTTGATTTTGAACTAGGATACAAAGTTAATTTGAATCTCTGTTTAAAACTTGACTCAAAACCATGTTAATTCTGGCTTTACATTTAAACTCGGGTTTTTTTCCTTTCCTTTTCAGGTCTGGACAACATGGATGAACAATCAAACATGAATGGCTTCAGGTTTGAAACCACAAAGGGACATACAATGACAATATGCAAAAATGACCCTACATTTCAACTGCAGCATATATACAACAAAGATGAATATCAAACTTGCAACAGTACCGTGGCAATGAACAAAGAAACCCAAGTGCAAAACCAACAAATCAGTAAAGGTTCATTATGGACAGAATCAACAGAGTTTCCAACTCGAAGTCAACTGATAAAAATCAGGTGTACAGCACTGTCAAATGAAGACTCAAATTACAATTTCACTGCCTCAACAGCCAGAGTATCATCGACAAAGTGAAACTACTCATATATATAAACCAGTGCAAACTTCAGTTACAAAATCCATATCTAAAATTTCAAATTGAACAAGTCAACATAATTAAACACTGTACTCAAATGGAAACCAATGCAAACTACTGAAGTTCAATAATGAACAGCGGTAAAATGTACATGCCAATGGAAAACCAAGTCAAGGCCAGAAGTTCAACCACAGTTCAAGTGACAAAAGTCGACAACGTGCCAGCAAAAATGAAGTTTCAAATCAAGGCCGAAGCCAAAATACTTTCCCAAAAATCAAGGTGAACAAAGTTTAACTTCAATTCAGAGCCGAGAGGAAAAAAACACGAAAGTACAAGTTCAAAATTGCTAAAATCTTGAATTAGATGTGAGTGACAATTAATCACTCACCTTTGCCTGAAACAGTCGCGAGCGCAACCCGAAAAGAAAAGCAACGATCGAACTCGATCATCGAAGGAGCCGCCTTTGATTTTGAAAAGCCCTAATTGTGAAAAGAGGGACGAAGAAGAAACTCGTGGCCGCCATTATATCGTTTCCTCGTTTGATTTTTAGATTTAGGTTTCTTTTCTTTTTTTTCTTCTGGCTTCGAACGAATATAAAACAAAAGAAGGTCGTGTGATGGCCAAGCGTACAGGGTATAGGGTGGCTAAAATCAGAGAGAGGGTGGCTGCATTTATTAGTTTGTACCATGATTCATAATTAATAAAAAAAATTATTACTTTTGTATGCTTAAGTTTATTTCTTTGCTTTATACAATATTCATATTATTTTATTTTTATTATTATTATTATTAGTATTATTTTTTTCATTTCAAATTCAATTTGTTTTTTAGATATTTTCTTCAGTAAATATATAAACGTTTTGAAGTTCAACTATCAACATAAATTTATATTAACGTTTTTTACAATTAGATTTTATACTTGTATTTTGTATTGATAAAATTTATTCCATTTTATTTAAGTTAAAGAAAAATGTTATTAAAACTAACCATCAATTTAATAAAAATTCTTAAATCCAAATTAATATTTTTTCTTCAAATACAATTTGTTTTCAACACAAACTTCAATGCGTTTATACATCGTATGCTCACATATCAACTCCGAACGCCACGAAATTTGAAATCCGATAATAATTCAATATTATGAACCCAATGGAACTGGTTTCGTCGAATTCCGAGACCGTGCCTCGGAAGGCTATTTTAAATCCAATTTAAACGATAAAATTCCAAAACTGAACAAATCACTTTCAAATTCAATTCTGAAGCTTTTATCATCTTCAGTGTTATTAATGTGAATTTTCTAAGCCTTTAAAAATATTTTTAAATTAATGTAAAATTGAAGATTCAAATTTTTATTCAACTTTCAATAGATTAAATTCCAAAATTTAATCCCCAAAGTCATAGTTATATTAGGAATTCTATTTAAGCCATCATTCAAATATTTAAAATTAATAAAATATTTTCAATTTAAATTGGCCAAAATTCAGGATCATTACAATCTTCCCCCCTTAAAAGAATTTCGTCCCAAAATTATAAGTTAGGAAAAATGAGTGTTAAAATCTCACCGATATTTATACCCTACACAATTTTATTAAGATCAAAATTTATTAAATAAATAAATATAGGATTCATTCCATTTGTTTTATTTCACTAGCTTTGTTCATTATCTCCTTTGTTCATTGATTTCTACAATCAAGACGCAAAAGTCTTTTACCAAAATTTTCGACTTACAAAACTCAGATTTAAACTTGAAATTCTTCACGTTAGAGATTTGCATATTATATCTTTTCCAAAGCTGTGGACTTTTCAAGACATTTGAAAAATCTTCTTCCTTAGTTTATTAGGTTGGAATTATGTAATTTTAATTTCATACTATTGCTTTTCTATTTAAAGTTTGAAAATACTTGCTAACTTAAAATTTAACAAGTCTATTGTCGTTCTTACAGACATTAGTCATACGCTAGCCAGGCGCAGGACCAAAAATCTCCAAGTACTTAATATACTTGCTTCAATTCCCAACGAAAATACTTTTAAAAATTCTTTTTTAAAAATGGATATGGAAAGCACGTTCCCCCATGGATCACAGTTTACCCGGCGGTTATGCTACTATCCCAGTAGAATCGCTTGTAACCGTAGATTTCTCATCTCTCTTGAATTTCGCCATGGTTGTTGCCATAGATCGCGGTCCACACGGCGGTTACGCTACTATCCCAGTAGAGTTGCTCGTAACCGTAGGCATCTCGCCCCTCGAATTACGCTTTGGCATCTAGATTGCAGTTTACTCGGCGGTCACGCCACTATCCCAGTGGAATCGCTTGTAACTGTAGGCATCTCGCCCTTCAAATTACGCTAGCATGCATCAAAACCAATATGATCCCATCACGATGATCTATCACGAGGGATTCTAGTCCAAATGGACACACCAACTTATGGAAATTCTACGTTGCTACGATTTTCAAATGGACACTCATATCGAGTTCCAACAACCTTCACAAATTTTAAGTGGAAGGTACTTTTCCATATCCTCAGTTTAGAAAACATAATATCATATATAGATAGTACTTCACCTTCCGTACATACCATACCCATGTAAACTTACATAAGTTTCCCATAACAATTACTTTCCAAACTGATGGTTTTCGAATTTACTACATTTTCATATATAAGTTCCGAAAACCTCAATATCTCATACCCAAAACAAATAGAGGATTTATGAGTTTCCCATCTCATTACCAATTTAAAATTTTCCTCTAAGTCGATTTGGAAATTTTAAGGTTATCCCAAACCTAATTCATATTCATAATTCAATTTATTGACTTCACATTCGATTTGGATTTCACGTTACATCGTCAATTCTCAACACATAATTGATGTCTACCGATATATAACCTCTGAGCTCGTACGTCTCAAAGAAGGGTGTTAAGCTAAGAGAATAAATTCTTTGCCACCAAACAGATATATATTTAATAGAGATCAATTGCTATGTCATCAATTCACAATGTTAGACATACAATCCAAATCAACCATCCAAAATTCAAGTTGAACTAATTGTTCAAATTTCCCAAAAAATATCTTTACAAGATATACATATAATTTTCCACACTTAACCATTTGAAAACAAATTTCAAATCGTTTTTCACCTTTCAATCTTTGAAAACAAATTTCAAAGCAATTTCCTTAAACGGAAACATTTCCAAATATTTATCCATTTTAAACTTAAAATGGTTCATTTAAATCAATCAAATAAATCCTTACCGATTTATTTTAAACTTACGTTCCAAATCCGTAAATTTATTTCCACACTTCAAAAATAAATCAATGTTTATTTTTTAAACAAATTTTCCTTTCTTTTATAAATTCCATAATGAAATTACATTTCCAAAATATCTACGAATATACGATTTTCAAATCGATTTCAAATATTCATTATCAATTATCTTTAAAAGATAAAATCTCAAAACATTCACTTCATATTGGAAAAACATTTCCATACTTATTTAATAATAAGTAATTCACAAATCTATTCATTTTCAACACTTGAAAAGTATTCAATATACTTAAATCATAATCAACTATATATTTCATTCTTTAAGGAAAGCGATCCTTTAAACACATTTATTTGAGTCAAAACGAATGTTGTGTAAAACATTGTTACGACGACCCAAAATCACTAGTATAGGGATTCGAATTTAAGATAGATATATAAATCCCAATACTACATAAAACATTTCCTTTCGGAAACCATTTACTATAACAACAGTGTTATAATCCACCATTTCCTTTTATTTCTCTCGAAAACGTCTATTTCGACAATGAATGTTGAAATCTATGTATTCGATACTTAATGCATTTTAAAACATCTTTAAAACCATTAACTTCATTTCATAGTATCACTTCCCTAAAACATTTCCGTTTCATTTAATAATATATTCACTGTCCAAAATCGCGAATATACTTCGTTAACCAATTTCAATATTCTACGCATTTAATTCAGAATTATCCACTGTCCAAAATCGTGGATATAATTCCTAATCAAACTCTAATTATCACAATGTTTAACTTAAAGGATAATTCGCTGTCCAAAATCACGAATATATCTCCTTTAATAACTTCTATGTTTCATTTATCAAATTCAATTGGTTTCAAATTTATAAACAACCTTTACAAATTCCATTTCTATTTATAAAACTTCGATTTATAAATCTCCTTTATTAATTCAATTCAATTTATATAACTCAATTATATACAAAAGTCCATTTATAAGTTAAGTACTTATAATCCATTTATGTACTAAATCATTCTTCAAAACATTTGAAATCAATTTCCAAAAGAATTCAGAATCAAATTCCCAAGTTATAGTTCAATGATCCCCTTGGCTATAACTAAATTGACATATCATTTTATTTCCCAGTTATTACTTTGGAGATATTCGAAATATTTGATTTAAACCAATTCATTTATTCACTTAACTCATATATTTTTTTCCATAAATCTCAACAATTCGATAATGAGTTTCGAATAGTCGGGACTCAAATCTAAGGAGACCTTGCCAAAGAGAAACTATCGCAAACCTAAATTTAGAGAGCTACAAAAGAGAGGGGGATTGTCCGAAAAGAATTTGAATTTTCAAAATACCTTTTATTTTTCAAAGAAAACAATTTTATACTTCTTTAGATTCGAAAAACATTTGCTTTAAAGTGATCCTAGTAACTATTCATATTAAACGCCATAAACTAAGCTTTGTGTAAACCAAAGCTCTGATACCAAGATGTAACATCCCGCCTTTTTGACCGCCCCCAGTCGGTAATTAAACCAACTTGAAACGTTCAAAATGACGGATTGTTATTTAGTTTATAGAGTTTAATACAGAATCAACCACAGAATCACTGAATAATAATATTATTTCACAAAAATGAATTTTTGTACATATATAAGAGTTTATACAATGCATTAAATTTTATATAGCGGAACATTTCTTTTAAGTACAAAAATCCTGAAAAGATAAAGTGAAGCGTTTCCCTCTCTCTCTAACTTCGCTGCCTGAAAATCTTCAAGCTGTAAAATACTCGGTCTGACCCGAGTATTACATTCAAAAGAAAATAATACACGGGTCAGTCTAATTCAAACTCGGTTATTAGTGCATAGAGGCAATAATAATTAAATATAAATTTGACGACAGTCAAAGATAAATTCACCTATCCGACCCTTTTTAACAAAGAAATCGGATAACGGTAAACATAACACTTAATAGTGTTAAACAACAATTCAGCAAACTCAAATTTGCAAAGAAGATAGATGACAGAAATTTTTTTTTTTTTTGAAAATAGTGTTTGCCTCAGATATATGGGTTATTGTCATCACTTTTGATTGTGTATTATCTGTGCATATCAGTATTTCTATCAGGGACAGGTAATCACGAGTGGCTGCAGTACACACGTGTACATTTATACATGTGTGCACTGCCTCACCAACTCGTGTGCGCCAATCAAAAGGCACCACTAACAAATCAAAGTTCAAGTTATACAATGCACAAGAAACATGCAAGCATAGCTCTAAACCAAGCTTAAGAGACAACAAGTGTACAACAGTGTCAAGATGACTACTCCATGAAAATAAACATGAATGCACCAAGTAAATGCAAACAAACATGCAACAGCAAGCATGCAACAGAGACCAAGAACAAGCCATACATGGAAGTGAGACAGGCCAAACAATGAAGTATACCAAATGCAACTGGGACAGACCAACATCAGTTCAACAGGTTTACTACATAGAAGTAAAGACAAGCAATGGAGTATCAAAATGATGATTAACAACTTGAAATCAATCAGGCAAAGACTTAAGCATATCAATACAAAGCTTCTACAAATCAGAACAAAACAAAGCCAATGGCAAGCAATGTATACAGTTCAGATAAACAAGCCAGAGCCACCAAAGTGCAGAGCAACTACAAAGTGGCAGCAGTTCAGATTACATAACAGAGACCAAAGACAATCATACATGAAGGCCACATACTTGAAACAGTGGTAACTACACCGAGCTCAGTGCAACTGAATGGAATGCAATTACAAATAAATGCAGAGACAAAGCACACAAGATATCAACATAAACAACATCAGGTTGTATGTGCAACAGGTAAGGGACGAAGAACTGTTGTTATATTATTATTTTTTTAAATGGTCTGGCTATAGCATATAAACGAAAAACATGGACAGAGCAGCAAACAAATCAACTTGAACATGAACTAGGCCTTAAGGCTAAGCACAAGTGCACAAGCACAGTCCAATATGAATGGAAACAATACATGCATAGAACAACTCAATACCCACAAACACATGTTGAGTATAAATATTTAAAGATGGAATGCTGAGATTTCACAAAGGCAATGGATCAGCAAAATAAGTAACTTAAGTATAACAGTGCCTTATATATATTTAAAACTTTGTTTTAGAAAACTCGGGGAAGATTTGGGTTTAAAGTTGAAGAACTGAATTTTTACAAAGTTCAAAATCAAATCTTAAAGTATGAACTAGATCAGGTTGTATACTAGTTGTAATGTTTAAGTTTTATAAAATTATTAATGCCAGAATCGACAAGATAAACAAACTCAAAGCCAAACCATTAACAACTACACTTAACAATTAAATTTGCCTAGATACTTTCATTTCATTTTATTTTATTTTATTTTTCTGAAAATCCTATTTGATTTTGAACTAGGATACAAAGTTAATTTGAATCTCTGTTTAAAACTTGACTCAAAACCATGTTAATTCTAGCTTTACATTTAAACTCAGTTTTTTTTTCCTTTTCAGGTCTGGACAACATGGATGAACAATCAAACATGAATGGTTTCAGGTTTGAAACCACAAAGGGACATACAATGACAATATGCAAAAATGACCCTACATTTCAACTGCAGCATATATACAACAAAGATGAATATCAAACTTGCAACAGTACCGTGGCAATGAACAAAGAAACCCAAGTGCAAAACCAACAAATCAGTAAAGGTTCATTGTGGACAGAATCAACAGAGTTTCCAACTCGAAGTCAAATGATAAAAATCAGGTGTACAGCACTGTCAAATGAAGACTCAAATTACTATTTCACTGCCTCAGCAGCCAGAGTATCATCGACAAAGTGAAACTACTCATATATATAAACCAGTGCAAACTTCAGTTACAAAATCCATATCTGAAATTTCAAATTGAACAAGTCAACATAATTAAACACTGTACTCAAATGGAAACCAATGCAAACTACTGAAGTTCAATAATGAACAGCGGTCAAATGTACATGCCAATGGAAAACCAAGTCAAGGCCAGAAGTTCAACCACAGTTTAAGTGACAATAGTCGACAACGTGCCAGCAAAAATGAAGTTTCAAATCAAGGCCGAAGCCAAAATACTTTCCCAAAAATCAAGATGAACAAAGTTTAACTTCAATTCAGAGCCGAGAGGAAAAAAAACACGAAAGTACAAGTTCAAAATTGCTAAAATCTTGAATTAGATGTGAGTGACAATTAATCACTCACCTTTGCCTGAAACAGTCGCAAGCGCAACCCGAAAAGACAAGCAACGATCGAACTCGATCATCGAAGGAGCCGCCTTTGATTTTGAAAAGCCCTAATTGTGAAAAGAGGGACGAAGAAGAAACTCGTGGCCGCCATTATATCATTTCCTCGTTTGATTTTTAGATTTAGGTTTCTTTTCTTTTTTTTTCTTCTGGCTTCGAACGAATATAAAACAAAAGAAGGTCGCGTGATGGCCGAGCGTACAGGGTATAGGGTGGCTAAAATCAAAGAGAGGGTGGCTGCATTTATTAGTTTGTACCATGCTTCATAATTAATATTTTTTTATTACTTTTGTATGCTTAAGTTTATTTCTTTGCTTTATACAATATTCATATTATTTTATTTTTATTATTATTAGTATTATTTTTTTCATTTCAAATTCAATTTGTTTTGTAGATATTTTCTTTAGTAAATATATAAACGTTTTGAAGTTCAACTATCAACATAAATTTATATTTACGTGTTTTACAATTAGATTTTATACTTGTATTTTGTATTGATAAAATTTATTCCATTTTATTTAAGTTAAAGAAAAATGTTATTAAAACTAACCATCAATTTAATTTAAATTCTTAAATCCAAATTAATATTTTTTCTTCAAATACAATTTGTTTTCAACACAAACTTCAATGCGTTTATACATCGTATGCTCACATATCAACTCCGAACGCCACGAAATTTGAAATCCGATAATAATTCAATATTACGGACCCAATGGAACTGGTTTCGTCGAATTCCGAGACCGTGCCTCGGAAGGCTATTTTAAATCCAATTTAAACGATAAAATTCCAAAGCTGAACAAATCACTTTCAAATTCAATTCTGAAGCTTTTATCATCTTCAGTATTATTAATGTGAATTTTCTAAGCCTTTAAAAATATTTTTAAATTAACGTAAAATTGAAGATTCAAATTTTTATTCAACTTTCAATAGATTAAATTCCAAAATTTAATCGCCAAAGTCATAGTTATATTAGGAATTCAATTTAAGCCATCATTCAAATATTTAAAATTAATTAAATATTTTCAATTTAAATTGTCCAAAATTCAGGATCGTTACAACATGCTTTGAAGTTTATAATAATTTGCAGACTTTTGGTTTATGACTGCATTGATTAATATTATACTGGCACGGCTTATCATGCTTCTTATTCACTTGCTATTAAGCTAATTCCTACTGTTTATAAAGTGCTTATTATAGCCAAAGGCTCTTCAATTGTTCATCCTCCCGAACCTATTAGTGGGGCTGGTAGGCCTAGAAATAATAGACTTGGCGGTACTGATTTTTTTCATGGAAAACAAAATAGATGTGGAAAATGCAAGAAATTAGGACATAATCGACAAGGGTATCAAATGAATGTTTGACTGTTTTTATATATTCTTAATTTGTAATGGAGAAATATTTTGTCCATTTAACTTTGTTATGATATATTGTCTAATTTGAATTTTTAAATTTTAAGGTAGATTTTTATTTTGTAATTAGGCTTTATTTTTTGTGGTACGCATTGATGTGAAAAACTAATTAGAATTGTTGCCTTTAATTTATTTTTGGAGCCCTAGGATCAATTCTGTTTCATCTAATTAAACAAAATGAGGGTGATAAACTGCATGAATGAAGCTTTAGTTTCAAAAGCATTTATTTACTAAGACTGAATGAATGAAATTGAGTTTCAAAGTAATTGAATGACCTATTGAAGTTATCTGACTGATTGGTTGGGAGATAGAGTGATTGAGAGAACATAAGTATGCATGTGCTACATGTTGAAGTTTATTTTGAGGTGGCTTACTGTTGCATCAACTTTAATTGTATAAAAATTATTTTGCATTGAAATTGAAGGTATGTTATAATACAATTAGTTATGTAGTTGATTTTTCTTACTATTCTATTATTTATATATTGGTTCTTAATATATTTCTCTCAGGCATAGTTTGAGAAGTTTTTTCTATTATTCTTAATGGGGTAAGTTCAATCATAGTTACTATGATTATTATAGTGGAATTGTTTCTAAAATTAATCCATTGTTCGATGATTTATTGTAGTTCACCAGTGCACTCAATGTGAATTAAGGAGACAATAAATTTAGTATATATTTTTATAACTGTTACTTTATTCTTAAACTTTATAGTTTTGTTTTTTATTTGTCAGTAATGAAGAATTTGAAGAAGTGATGGAAAAGTTGGATAGTAAGGTTTAACACTTGTCATACTAACTTTTATTTTCATTTTTATAATTGAATTTAATAGACATTTTCGTTGAATTAGTCTATTTTAATGCATTCCAGATTCTTTCCTAATTGCTCTAATCAAGATTACATCAAAATTCAGGTATTGCTTCTTTACTAATTTTATATTCAATTAAAATTCAAATATCCGGTGTTTTGTACCAATTTTTGGTTTGGTTCGAGAATTTTATTGCAAATTTTTGGTTGTTGTGTTTTATCAATATGTTTTTCGATCTGAAATTGATTTAGTGCTTGAAAATTATTTTGAATTATTTCATTATGCCCAATTTAATGTGTTATACCAATTTAAGATTCATGGCTTAATGTCAGTTGCATTATTTCCCTCTAGAAAGCAAAAACATTTGCATTATGAGACTCCCAAATTAGTTAATTTTGATTTTCTGATCTATTTTGTTTATCAACATATTTAAATTTTATTTATATTTCGTGGATCATTTTACAAATTTTAGGCTTCTAACTTTGTTGAAAAAGTAAACGAAAAATATAGTTCTGTTATAGGCTACAAAATGAACAATATTATGACTTCATTCTTGAGCTAATTTGATCTCGAGAAACAAGCCAATGGAAGTGGGCATCACAACCAAACCCAACATCAAGTCTCAAGTGAGCAACACAAAATAGAAAACCTTATGGCTTGAGATACAAACTCTAGGAGCTGATGAATGGGTTCGGTTTGTTGAGGCAGAGTATATTGATGACTGAAAGTGGCTGTGATATAGAGAATGAGGTGGGGTATAAAGCAGTGAATGAGATGAAGAGGAGTTTGAGAAGATTGCACCAGGTGTTACTGGACACAACTATCATTGTAGGGAGGCGAGTCGAGGAAATAGATTATATAGAGGAGATCATGGTAAAGACAAGGGAGTATGTAAGCAGTGGGACAGGGAGGTTGGCGAAGAGGTCAGGCTGAGAGTAAAGAGGAAGATGTGGTGGGTCAGGTTTTAGGGCTGTGTTTTGGAGCCGTGTTTTGGTTGTCTTGGTTTTTATTTTGGTTTTTTTGATATTTTAATTTGTTGATTAATGGGTTCTTTTTTCTTTTCTATATGTTTTTGTGATGGTTGTGCATACCTGAAAGATGTTTATGACATGAATAATATGATGATAAAATTTTGGTTCTAATTAATGTGTGATTTAATGTGACTATTATTATTTGGTTAGCAGTGGATGATTTCGTGTTTCCATGTTTGTTTTTACTTCTTTTTTTTCTTTTTTTATTATCAACCTCAAAGTAACTAATGTACAGTTAACTAATGTTACTTGCGAAGCCACCATGTCTTGTTAGATGAATAATAGAATTAGCAATTGCAACTAGAAACCTATGATCCTAATTTCATGTTTAGGCTGAATTACCCAATATTTCTTGTAAGATTTGTGAGATCATATAGGACCTTAAAAGATAAATTATGTTGTAATCTTTGATATTTTTAAATCAAATTGATTATATAAAACATAAAATATAAAAGATAACTAACTTGATGTGGAAAGTAGCAAGAAGGACAACCATAAAGAAAAAAATTTGGTGCAAGGACAACACGTTTTTTATTAAGTACGTATGCCAAACTTTCTGCAAAAAGTACATCATAACGAAAAATTTAGAAGGCGACTAAATGGTGGAGGCTTGACAGGCAATGCTATTGTGGATGAGGCTTAGGAATCGATAAGGTGGAGACGGCTTAGGTTGATGATGGTGGTTAGTCGAGGCAATGAGGTGGTTAGTCGACATGGTTGGGAGGATGGAAGAGAAGAGTGTTAGACATGTAACAACGATGATCAAGTCATGGCATCAATGGTGATGTCAGTGAAGACTGTAGAAGTGGGTGGTGATCGAATTTTTTTGGAACTATTAACAGTTGAAAATGCTAAGTATAACTAGGATTATCTTTAAGTAAAAATGAATGTGCATTATATGGTATAATGCTAATTTAGTTAAAAATATCAAATGTGAATATGTGTTAAATGTATCAAATGTGGCATATGATATTTTTTGCTTTTGCATTCAACGGGGTTAAACAATGTATCTTGGTAGATTGACTCCATACACACCCGATTAGGCTTAGCATCCAACTAGCTTTTGCATTCGATGGTACATTGGGCTAAAAAATATATCTCAGGTATAGACTGGTTCCATATATTCCAGATTAGGCTTGACATTCGATTTGCTTTTGCATCCATACATATCTGATTAGGTTTGGCATCCGGTTAGCTTTAACATTCGATGGCACGCTCGGTTAAACAATATATCTGGGCTATAGATTTGTTCCACATGTACACGATTAGGCTTGACATTCGATTAGTTTTTCCACCCATACAAAACCAATTAGGTTTGGGATCCAACTAGATTTTGCATTCGATGGCACGCTCAGTTAAGCAATATATATTGGGTATAAGTTGGTTCCATATATAGTCGATTAGGCTTGGCATTTGATTAGCTTTTACATCCATACATACGCGATGAGGCTTGGCATCTGGTTAGCTTTAACATTTGATGGTATGCTTGGTTAAACAATGTATCTCGGGTATAGATTTTTCCGTATGTACCTGATTAGGTTTTGCATTCCATTAGCATTTACATCCATACATACCAGATTAGGCTTGGCATTAAATTAGCTTTCGTGTTTGATGATATATCTAGGGTATAGATTGGTTCCATATGTACCCGATTAGGTTTGGCATTCGGCTAGCATTTGCATCCATACATACCCGATTAGACTTAATGTAACGACCCACAAATCCGTACCCCTTGAGTCAACACTATTCTACAACAATCAACTCAAGTTGTACAGAAATACGAACCATTTGGGTTAAAGAAGAAGAGGTAGAAGAAGGAAATAGAAAACAACAACAGAATCTAACCATCGCAGCGGAATAAAATATAATAGATAATAAATAATCTTTACTCAAGAATCATATATCTTCGTTTATATATTACATCATCAGAGTACGTCAATCATAACTCAACATCAATATCATACCCATGGATACACAACAACTCAACACAGCGGACTATATATATATATATAAACAAGTATGGGTGTACGTATCGTCATCTTGCTCGTCTCGTGAGCTCCACAGCATCAAAACCTGTATCCTATAATACTCGGTCTGACCCGAGCATTACAGCTAAATAACACCCGAGTCAGTCTGGATTACCAGCGTGAGAAAATCACAACCAACTGATTATTAAAGTTTCAAAATCCTTTGAAAACAGAAGCATCTCGTATGACCACGCCATAAATAAACATGTCGGGTTTTTACCTTACGATAACTAAAACAATTTTTATAAAAATTCTCTGATATTATAATAGGGTCTATATACAAATACTTATAAAATAGCTAAAATTGTTACATTCATTAAATTCCAGCTACTAGCCACAGATTGGGTAATACAAACAAAACACGTACAAGGCTCGTAGGGAGAATAGATTTCCAACTAATGACTAGGCATTGGGGTACCACCTGTCACAGTACGGGGCCTAGATCACCGTACTGAGGAGTACGCCCGCTCCCCTGCAACAAAATGCCAGGACTACCCCTTACTGGATAATCCCGAGTGAGATCACCCCGCGATTGGGATCAGCAACCGCCCACTAAGCCGAAATAAAAAGGGACATCTAGACTGGAATGACCTCACCCTGCTTGGTTGCTACCCACCTAGCATTGCTGCATAACCCCTGATTTTCAGCCATTACCATTTGATGAGGCTTGAGGCTAAGCATTACCTTTTTAGAATATATCGCTTAGAATACCCATCGTCCACCTGACGATGTTTCGCAAGCATTCATCCATACAAGTCTGTCCGGGGTTCGAACGGAACCGAAGGCACTATTCCTACTACATCCATTTGGAAATATCCTCAGGATTAGTAGCGACTAGCCCTTGCACTTCACCGCTCCATCTTCGAATCCAAAATCGTTTACACGAAACGTACAAACCGGATCGAAGTGGTTTTCGAGAAATTAATCTCGATCCCGGCCTCTTCAATACGATCAACGCATTTGTCCAATATTGATAGTCGGTGATTTAACTATCAATTAATATTCACAAACAACCATCCAACATAAATAATTTCACCAAATTATTTATTTACCTCAAAATATCTTCGCAAGATATATTTCTATTTTCAATCCTTTGAAAACAGTTTCAAAACCATCTTTCTTTTCAGAATAAACTTCCCCAAATATTTTCTATCTCCTCTGAAATCACCAAGCACAAAACTAGATTTCTTAAAATAATTTAAAACACTTTACTTTGAAATATACGTTAAAACATTTAAGTTAAAAATACATCAATAATTTACTAAAAATACCATACTATACGAATATTTGAAAATAAGGTTACTTAATAAATATAAAACTAGATTTACACTTTTAAAAACATAATATTAAGTCATTCTTTAAATAATTACTAATATAATAAATTAAGAGAAAATACTTACTTTAGAATTTAGATATTAGAAATAAGAAATTCTCCAAAACTTGCTTTTTAAAATAACTTTTAATCTTTTAACTTATGTTCAAAAATTTACTTTGAAAACGTACTTGGTTATCCAGGGAGAATTCCAACTTCAATCACTTAAATCAAATTTTCCAAATTGATTCCCAATTTATACTACTTGAATTAAATCTCTTCACTTACTCAATTCCTTCAAAATTCATTAATTATGTGTTTTATTATTAATGTTATTAATTTCCCTTCGATTTTAAATCTTTTAACTGAAATATACAAACTCAAGATCTTATCCCAATGTCTTCTTTATTCTTTCCAATATTTTAAATCTTAAATTTCAAATAAATGTTTTATTCTTTTTAAATAATAACATTGAATTTTTAAAATTCATTAATTCCCTGATTTTTCAAAATTTCCTTCCTATACTCAAGATTTATTTACTAGAATTTTAAAGGGCACATTATTTCTTTCCCAATTCATTCTTAAATTTTATTCAAATTTCTATAATTATTTTATTTACAAATTTACTTCTTTTATTTTCTTTCCAGAATCCAATATTTTTTTTTTTTGGTAATTCACTATATCCAGTTATATCCAATCGAACCATAGCATACAATATTCTAATATAATTCATCATAGAATATCAAATAATCACCACAGAGGATATTAAATAATAAATGTTGAGGGATCCAGTTGGATCCCTCCAACCTGTTTTTCCTGCATCCACAGACGTTAGCACAATAAAATATGCCAATTTCAAATTATACCATTTCAAATTATACCATACTATCGCACATCAATCAATTCAATCATTCAAACAATTATTTAAATTTAATCATTAAAATTTAAATTAAACTGAGTGAGATTAACTCACCTTTTCCTCTTAAATTTGTACGTCCACTTCATTCTCGATTTAAGTCCATGATTTTGTACCTTGTATAAATATTTATATGGTTTATTAATACATGAATAATTGAACAATAAATTTCCCATCTAGTAAATTTAATTAACAGAATGGTTTGGTTTAAAACTAATTTTCTTTAATAAAATTACCATTGGTAACCAAATAATTGATTAACCAGTTAAATAAATTATTTCCTTAATATTGATAAATTAAAATGTACATTTATTTTCCTTTGAGACTACGTATGTAAATACTTACAGGATAGTCTATACAGATTTTTCAAACTTTATCTATCAAAAAAAATCTCCCTTTAATAAATTATTTCTAAATGACTAAAATAACTTAAATGAGCTAATTACATAAATTGACCACCTTAATAGTTATTATATTTCTTTTCAAATCAATAAAACTGCAGTTTACTCACTGTAAAACTGTTTCTATTTCATATATGTATATTTGTACAAATATACATATGATTTTAGAACTTTCTGTATATATATAAACATCTACTTATTCAATTAAATCAAACAAAAACAAAATACCTCACTGCCATTTGACCCAGAATGAACCCAGCGTCACTTCGACCCCTCCAGGAACCCTAGCACTCCCTCCACGTCACCGCGTGCAGATGTCGCATCCCTCATAGTTGACATTCACGTGCGCTCGAGCCACCATAACTCGAGTTCGATTCCTTGCCTCGCGGTTAACGTCGCCGTCATTGACCAGAATCGCGACCGCGACCCTAAATAGCCCTCAAACTCGCGATTTCAACGTGATGTTCGATCGTTGAAAATCGAACGAGGGCCTCTCTCGATCTATAGCTGATTCCAGATTGCCTCTCCCCCCCTTTTTTTTATGTAACAAATTGAATTCGTATGAAGAAAAGGGGAAAAGGGGAATGGGGTTTTTTCTTCGAATTCGTGAGATTGAAAGAGAGGAAAAAGTATGGCTCGATTTCTGGAAGAATCTCGAGAGGAAGCTCGGCCGTTTTTTATATTTTTTGTTTGTTTGATAATGATTGAAATTGAATTGAATAAACGAGGAAGGAACTAGCAGTTTTTAGAAGGGACGAGAAGTGTACGATGGAAGATAAGGGTAGTGTGTTAAAACGAATATGTGATGGCGTATACAAGAAGCTTGACTAATTAAATTATTATCAATTAAATTTTCAGCGTGTTTATATATCGTACACTCACACACTAACTCCGATCAAAACGAAATTGCAAATCCGATAATAATTCAATATTACGGACCCAATGGAACTGATTTCGTCGAATTCCAAGATTGTGCCTCGGAAGGTTATTTTTAAATTCAATTTAAACGATGAAATTTTCAAAACTGAACAAATCACTGTTAAATTTGATTTTAAAGCTTCTATTATCTTCAGCACTATCAATATAAATTTTACAAGCCTACAAATTATTTGTAATAGGCTTAAAACTCCAGATTCAATAATTTATCCAACTTCAAATAATTTAATTCAAAAATTTAATTATCAAATAAATAGTGAGATTTAAATTCAAGTTAAAATTAACCTTTAAATATTAAATTCAATTAAATATTCTAATTTCAAACGCTCAAAAATTCCGGGTCGTCACATTCCTCCCCCTTAAAAGAATTTCGTCCCCGAAATTACTAGTTAGGAAGAATAGTCCAGTACCCGTTACTATTTTTCCAAACTAAATGGTTTAATTAACTTGCCATATAATTTTTTGATTATTGACCCACTATCATACCTACTAATTTCCCAAAACCTTCCATAGTTTGCAAACAATCTTGTTTGCCCAAACATTCAAGTTTTAATTTTAAAACCAATTTTGAACTATCAAAATTTTCTCAAAAATTCTAACTCCCTAAATTTCCAAAAAATTTCGCCAGCGTCTCCTTTGCGCGGCTGACTCGGTACAAGTACAAAATGGCTCTACGGCCTCCCTAATCCAAAACGAAAACAAAAAGCCAAGCGGCTCGATCTAAATCCCAATCAAATTTCACAACAAATTTAAATAAACACCTTTTTGTCGAGCATTTCAAATTTATATCCTTTGAAATCAATCCAATTCTCTTTTCCCTTTATATTACTTCATATCCTGCTTAGCACTAATATCCAATCACAATATTCCCAAAACATCATATCAACTTTCTTATAAACTGTCGGTATTTATTCACTCAAATATTATCTTAGGTTATATTTGTAGCATCAATTCCCAATCAAGAATTCACCATTCCCTTCTTAAGTTAGTATAAGCATTTTATACGTTTCTTATATTTATTTTCATCTCCGACTTTAGTTTATATCTATTTCTATTCAAATCGATTCTTTCATTTCCATCTGAATTCAATTTATCTTTAACTCTGAATATACAAATTTTATTTGTCATTTATTACTAATTCATATCATTATTTTAATTAATTTCATTTACTAACTTATTTTAATTTCCAGTTTGAAATCATTTTGCTGTTAACTAAATTTTCCAAATATCTTCAAAAAATTTCTAACTGCCAAAATTTCTGAAATTTTTTGGCAGAGTCTCCTTTGTACGGAGTAGCTTTTACAATTTGACAAAAGATATAAATATATATACATCGACCCACCCGGTCGGAAAAACCAAAAACAGTTCATATTTCCTATTTTAATTGCGTAGGCGTACCTTAGTTAGCATTTTTAAGCATGTAGCTTATTTATTTAGCCGTTAGCGCAACCAAATCCAGCCACGATTTTTATTACTCCTATTTGCATCCAATGACAATTTATTCTATGCAGTTTGACGAGATCTATGTGAATAAACAAGTATTTATGTTTTATAACCATTTTAAATGGATTTCAACCCAATTTATACTTAATTCTATCTCATTTTAATCTATTCACAAACTCTCGTTGTATTTCTTCCTTATCCAAAATGTTTAATTCCAAACTATTTTATTATACTCGACATTATCCCATGCTTCTATAAATTTTAAACTTAAAGATAATTTACTTTAATTAACCACCATTTCATAACTTAAGTTCACTCTCGTTTTAATTTATTCATACTCGAATTGGATTTTATTTCTTAAGTTTTATAACAAATCTTAAATGGATCTCCAACTCAATTTATACTTATTTCTATTCCATTTTTAAATTTATTCATGATCCATATATTCTCATTTTCATTGCATTTCAAATTTGAATCCATTCATTTGCATTTCATTTTATTATCCAAACCAGCTCATTCAAAACCATTAACAATTTAGGTTTATCTTCAATACCAATTAAATTTCCTTTTTATTTCAATTCATTCATGACCATTTATTTAGCTCGACACATTTCATTTCAATTTTATTCACAATCAATTCATTTACATTCCATTCCATATTTTTTTATTCCAAATTATTTTATTTAGCTCAAAAACAATCTAAGCTATTTCATTCAATAACCATTTCAATCTTTCTTATAAACTCCAAGTTATTTCAATTCCTTAATAATTTAAATGGTTTACAATTACTTATTTAAGAATTTCATTCCATTAAATATTATCTGTAACTCACCGAATTCTATTTCGATTTGAATTTATTTTCACTTGATGTAAACCCAACCCAAAATCATTAAACTTAGTTTAAGTTGAATGAAATTCAACTCTCTTCCGTCTATTCAGCTTAAGTCAATTTACTCCAATTTATTCAAATTTTATACTTAAGCTCATTTTCATTTTTCAAGAAAATTTTTTCTCTCTTATACCCAACTTAACTCAATTGATCCCAAGGCCATATCCAATTTATTTCTACATATCTGGATTTTATTTCCAATTCAAACCATTACTATTTTAATCCATTTCAATTTTTATTTCTTCTTATTTGGATTTTATTTGCAATCATGCCATTACTATTTAATCTATTTCATTTTCACATTTTATAAGTCACGACTTATTATTCACACAATCCCATACATTCTAGGCTTAAATATGTTCATCTTTATTTTTAACTCAAGCCTTATGCTTATTTATAACCCAAGCATATTTTATTCTATGGATTTTAATTCTTTTACAAGTCATTCTAATTTATTTATTTCAATCCAACCCTTATTCAATTTATTTTCCCTTTATTCAGGTAAGAATCTAATTCCATTCAATAATTCAATTGAATTCTTATTCTAGTTCAATTTTTATTTCAAACCAGATTTATTTAACTCAATTCGACTTCAACTTAATTCGAATACACTGGATATTATTTTCAGCCTATCCCATTAATTTCAATCCGGTCAAAATTTTATTTCCCATCCAAGTTAATTTCATTTTTAACTTTTTCCCAATTTATATTTAAATTCCAACATTCAAAGCTTATATTCTTCCTGATTTAAAAATCATCTTAATTTATAAGCTTACAACCTATCTCATCAGGATTTTCAAACACCCGGATATTGGTTTTGAAATTTTCAACATCTCAAATCACATTTCTCAAAAGTCAACCAATCCTGGTTTTATTCTCAACAAATTTCCCTTGAAATTTTCAAAACTAGTTTTTCCTGAACAATTTTTTTTTTGCAGCAATCTGTCACTCGGAAATTCGAAAATGAATACTGATGATGCGGCCGTCATCATTAGATTTATTTCCCAATAATCCATGTGATTTCAATGCTATATCACTTTCAAAATCCATTTAAAACAGATTTCCATTCAGAATTATCTCCAAAACAATAATGCTATCATTTATCATTAAAACACTTCGATAAACATTTCCAAATCTCCGAGATTTTAAATTTCTAAAGCCTGCTTAACTAAATTTTAACTATAATTCGTTTGTACAGTTTATGCTTATACAAATTTCCATTTAATGTATTTCAATTTATAAATTACATTCATAATCCATATTTATAAATTTCATTTTATAGTGAATCTATTCTTCTAAATTTTAGATATATTTCAATTTCTATTAAAATTTTCACTTAATAATGATAATACTCTAATATTATTCTTCCTAACATCCAAGCAACCATATATTAGCTAAAATAGTTTACAAAACTTTTATTTATATTAAAATATATTTTGGGTAAAATTATTTCATTTACCTACATTTAAAACAATACCGTGTCGATCGTTCTATTCAAGTGTTTAGAAACACCTTCGATACAGTTGCGCAGACTGTGTCGACGAAGGTTCTTATGCCACTCAATAAACCAATCAACACAATATTAAAAAAAATTATATTTACTAACAAGTACGCACTCATATTTATTAATACACTCAAACTCATTATAGAGTACTACGGACTCTATTTTAAATGAGTAATTCCCACCAGAGCCAAGGTTATCTCCAACCTATGCTCTGATACCAAGTGAAATGACCCGCAAATCCGTACCCCATGAGTCAACACTATTCTACAACAATAAACTCAAGTTGTACAGAAATACGAACCATTTGGGTTAAAGAAGAAGAGGTAGAAGAAGAAAATAGAAAACAACAACAGAATCTAACCATCACGGCGGAATAAAATATAATAGATAATAAATAATCTTTACTCAAGAATCATATATCTCCGTTTATATATTACATCATCAGAGTACATCAATCATATCTCAACATCAATATCATACCCATGGATACACAACAACTCAACACAGCGGACTATATACATATATATAAACAAGTACGGGTGTACGTATCGTCATCTTGCTCGTCTCCTGAGCTCCACAGCATCAAAACCTGTATCCTATAATACTCGGTCTGACCCGAGCATTACAGTTCAATAACACCCGAGTCAGTCTGGATTACCAGCGTGAGAAAATCACACCCAATTGATTATTAAAGTTTTAAAATCCTTTGAAAACAGAAGCATCTCGTAAGACCACGCCATAAATAAACATGTCGGGTTTTTACCTTACGATAGCTAAAACAATTTTTATAAAAATCCTCTGATACTATAATAGGGTGTATATACAAATACTTATAAAATAGCCGAAATTGTTACATTCATTAAATTCCGGCTACTAGCCACAGAGTGAGTAATTCAAACAAAACTCGTACAAGGCTCGTAGGGAGAATGGATTTCCAACTAATGACTAGGCACTGGGGTACCACCTGTCGCAGTACGGGGCCTAGATCACCGTACCGAGGAGCACGCCCGCTCCCCTACAACACAAGGCCGGGAGTACCCCTTACTGAATAATCCCGAGTGAGATCACCCCGCGGTTGGGATCAGCAACTGCCCACTAAGCCGAAATAAAAAGGGACATCTAGACTGGAATGACCTCACCCTGCTTGGGTGCTACCCACCTAACCTTGCTGCATAACCCCTGATTTTCAGTCATTCCCATTTGATGAGGCATGAGGCTAAGCGTTACCTTTTTAGAATATATCCCTTAGAATACCCATCGTCCGCCCGACGATGTTTCGCAAGCATTCATCCATACAGGTCCATCCCGGGTTCGAACGGAATCGAAGGCACTATTCCTACTACATCCACTTGGAAATATCCTCAGGATTAGTAGCGACTAGCCCTTGCACTTCACCACTCCATCTTCGAATCCAAAATCGTTTACACGAAACGTACAAACCGGATCGAAGTGGTTTTCGAGAAATAAATCTCGATCCCGGCCTCTTCAAAACGATCAACGCATTTGTCCAATATTGATGGTCGATGATTTAACTATCAATTAATATTCACAAACAACCATCCAACATAAATAATTTCACCAAATTATTTATTTACCTCAAAATATCTTCGCAATATATATTTCTATTTTCAATCCTTTGAAAACAGTTTCAAAACCATCTTTCTTTTCAGAATAAACTTCCCCAAATATTTTCTATCTCCTCTGAAATCACCAAGCACAAAACTAGATTTCTTAAAATAATTTAAAACACTTTACTTTGAAGTATACTTTAAAACATTTAAGTTAAAACTACATCAATAATTTATTAAAAATACCATACTATATGAATATTAGAAAATAAGATTACTTAATAAATATAAAACTAGATTTATACTTTTAAAAACATAATATTAACTCATTCTTTAAATAATTACTAATATAATAAATTAAGAGAAAATACTTACTTTAGAATTTAAACATTAGAAATAAGAAATTTTCCAAAACTTGCTTTTTAAAATAACTTTTAATCTTTTAACTTATATTCAAAAATTTACTTTGAAAATGTACTTGGTTATCCAGGGAGAATTCCAACTTCAATCACTTAAATCAAATTTTCCAAATTGATTCCTAATTTATACTACTTGAATTAAATCTCTTTACTTACTCAATTCCTTCAAAATTCATTAATTATGTGTTTTATTATTAATGTTATTAATTTCCGTTTGATTTTAAATCTTTTAACTGAAATATACAAACTCCAGATCTTATCCCAATGTCTTCTTTATTCTTTCCAATATTTTAAATCTTAAATTTCAAATAAATGTTTTGTTCTTTTTAAATAATAACATTGAATTTTTAAAATTCATTAATTCCCTGATTATTCAAAATTTCCTTCCTATACTCAAGATTTATATACTACAATTTTAAAAGGCGCATTATTTCTTTCCCAATTCATTCTTAAATTTTATTCAAATTTCTATAATTATTTTACTTACAAATTTACTTCTTTTATTTTCCTTCCAGAATCCAATATATTTTTTCTTTTGGTAATTCACTATATCCAGTTATATCCAATCGAACCATAGCATACAATATTCTAATATAATTCATCATAGAATATCAAATAATCACCACAGAGGATATTAAATAATAAATGTTGAGGGATCTAGTTGGATCCCTCCAACCTGTTTTTCCTGCATCCACAGACGTTAGCACAATAAAATATGCCAATTTCAAATTATACCATACTATCGCACATAAATCAATTCAAACATTCAAACAATTATTTAAATTTAATCATTAAAATTTAAATTAAACTAAGTGAGATTAACTCACCTTTGCTTCTTAAATTTGTACGTCCACTTCATTCTCGATTTAAGTCCATGATTTTATACCTTGTATTAACATTTATATGGTTTATTAATACATGAATAATTGAACAATAAATTTCCCATTTAGTAAATTTAATTAGCAGAATGGTTTGGTTTAAAACTAATTTTCTTTAATAAATTACCATTGGTAACCAAATAACTGATTAACCAGTTAAATAAATTATTTCCTTAATATTGATAAATTAAAATGTACATTTATTTTCCTTTGAGACTACGTATGTAAATACTTACAGGATAATCTATACAGATTTTTCAAACTTTATCTATACAAAAAAAAATCTCCCTTTAATAAATTATTTCTAAATGACTAAAATAACTTAAATGAGCTGATTAAATAAATTGACCACCTTAATAGTTATTATATTTCTTTTCAAATCAACAAAACTGCAGTTTGTTCACTGTAAAACTGTTTCTATTTCATATATGTATATTTGTACAAATATACATATGATTTTAGAACTTTGTGTATATATATAAACATCTACTTATTCAATTAAATCAAACAAAAACAAAATACCTCACTGCCATTTGACCCAGAACGAACCCAGCCTCACTTCGACCCCTTCAGGAACCCTAGCTCCACCTCCACGTCACCGCGTGCTGATGTCGCATCCCCCATAGTCGACTTCGCGTGCGCTCGAGCCACCATAAATCGAGTTCGATTCCTTGCCTCGCGGTTGACGTCGCCATCATTGACCAGAATTGCGACCGCGACCCTAAATAGCCCTCAAGCTCGCGATTCCAACGTGATGTTCGATCGTTGAAAATCGAACGAGGGCCTCTCTCGATCTATAGCCGATTCCAGATTGCCTCTCCCCCCTTTTTTTATGTAACGAATTGAATTCGTATGAAGAAAAGGGGAATGGGGTTTTTTCTTCGAATTCGTGAGATTGAAAGAGAGGAAAAGAGTATGGCTCGATTTGTTAAAGAATCTTGACAGGAAGCTCGGCCATTTTTTATATTTTTTTTGTTTGATAATGCCTGAAATTGAATTGAATAAACGAGGAAGGAACTAGCAGTTTTTAGAAGGGCGAGAAGTGTACGATGGAAGATAAGGGTAGCGTGTTAAAAGAATATGAGATGGCGTATACAAGAAGCTTGACTAATTAAATTATTATCAATTAAATTTTCAGCGTGTTTATATATCATACACTCACACACTAACTCCGATCAAAACGAAATTGGAAATCCGATAATAATTCAATATTACGGAACCAATGGAGCTGGTTTCGTCGAATTCCAAGACTGTGCCTCGGAAGGTTATTTTTGAATTCAATTTAAACGATGAAATTTTCAGAACTGAACAAATCACTGTTAAATTTAATTTTAAAGCTTCTATTATCTTCAGCACTATCAATATAAATTTTACAATCCTACAAATTATTTGTAATTGGCTTAAAACTCCAGATTCAATAATATACCCAACTTCAAATAATTTAATTCAAAAATTTAATTATCAAATAAATAGTGAGATTTGAATTCAAGTTAAAATTAACCTTTAAATATTAAAATTAATTAAATATTCCAATTTCAAACACTCAAAAATTCCGGGTCGTCACACTTGACATCCGATTAGCTTTTGCATTTTATGGTACACTCGATTAAACAATATATCTTAGGTATAGATTGGTTCCGCATGTACCCGATTAGGCTTGGCATTTGGTTATTTTTTGCGTCCATACTTGCCCGATTAGGTTTGGCATCTAACTGGCTTTTGCATTTGATGGTATGCTCGGTTAAACAATATATCTCGTGTACATATCGGTTCCATATGTACCCGGTTAGCTTGGCATTCAATTATCTTCTGCATCCATATGCATTCGATTAGGCTTGGCATCTAGTCAGCATTAACATTCGATGGTATGCTCGGTTAAACTATATATCTCGAGTATAGATTGGTTCCATATGTCCACTATTAGGCTAGACATTTGATTGGCTTTGCACCATACATACCCGATTAGGCTTGGCATTCGATTAGCATTTGCACTCGGTAGTATGCTTGGATAAATAATATATCTTAGGTGTAGATTGGTTCCATATGTACCCGGTTAGGCTTGGCATCTGATTATTTTTTTCATCCATATGTACCCGATTAGGCTTGGCATCCGACTAGCTTTGACATTCGACGGCACGCTTGGTTAAACAATATTTATCGGGTATAGATTATATCCATATGTACCGGTTAGGCTTGGCATCCAATTAACTTTTGCATCCATACATACCTTGTTTAGTCTTGGCATCTAATTAGATTTTGCATTTGATACTATGCTCGATTAAATAATTTATCTCAAGTATAGGTTGGTTCCATATGTACCCGATTAGGCTTGCATTCGATTTCCTTTTGCATCCATAAATAACTGATTGGGCTTGGCATCCGGTTAGCTTTGAAATTCGATGGTATGCTCGGTTAAACAATATATCTTGGGTATAGTGTGGTTCTAAATATATCTGATTAGGCTTGGCATTCTGTTCGCTTTTGCATCCACACTTACCCAATTAGGCTTTGCATCCGATTAGGTTTTGCATTCGATGGTATGCTTAGTTAAACATTATATTTTGGGTATAAATTGGTTTCATAAGTACCCGATTAGGCTTAGCATCCAATTTTCTTTTGCACCCATACATACCTGATTAGGCTTGGCATCCGGTTAGCTTTTGCATTCGATGATATGCTTGGTTAAATAATATATCATAAGTATAGATTAGTTCCATATGATACCAATTAGGCCTGGCAGTTGATTAACTTTTGCATCAATATGTACCCGATTAGGCTTGGCATCCAATTAGATTTTGCAGTTGATGGTACGCTTGGTTAAATAATATATCTCGGGTATAGATTGGTTCCATATGTGCCCAATTAGGCTTAGCAATAAATTAGCTTTTTCACCCATACGTATCCAATTAGGCTTGGCATCTGATTAGCTTGTGCATTCGATGGTACAGTCGGTTGAACGATACATCATGAATATAGATTGGTTCCATATATATCCAATTAGGCTTGGCATTCTATTAGCTTTTGCATCCATATGTACCCGATTAGGCTTTGCATTCGGTTAGCTTTACCATTCGATGGTACGCTCGGTTATAAAATATATCTAGGGTATAGATTGGTTCTATGTGTACCTCGTTTGACTTGGCGTCCGATTAGCTTTTGCATCCATATGTATCCGATTAGGCTTGGCATCAATTAGCTTTTGCATTCGACCGTACGCTCGGTTAAACAATATATCTCGGATATAGATTGGCTCTATATGTACCCGAATGAGCTTGGCATTTGATTAGCTTTTGCATTCATACGTACCCGATTAGGCATGGCATCCTATTAGCTTTAACATTCGATGGTACGCTCAGTTAAATAATATATCTCTGGTATAGATTGGTTCCATATGTACCAGAAGAGGCTTGGCGTTCGGTTGGCTTTTGCATTCATATGTACGCGATTAGGCTTGACATCCGGTTAGCTTAATATTCGGTGGTATGCTCTATTAAACAATATACCTCGAGTAAAGATTCCATATGTACCCGGTTAGGCTTGGCATTCCATAAGTTTTGCATCCATGCTTAAATGATTAGGCTTGGCGTCCGACTAGATTTTGAAATAAATGGCACACTCGGTTAAGCATTATATCATGGGTATAGATTGGTTCCATATGTACCTGATTAGGCTTGGCATTTTATTAGTTTTTTCATCCATACGTATCTGATTAGGCTTTGCATTTGATTAGTTTTTGCATCCTTATTTGATTAGGCTTTGCATCCGGTTAGCTTTAACAGTCTATGATGTGCTCTGTTAAACAATATATCTCGGGTATAGATTGGTTTCATATATACCATATTAGGTTGGCATTCGGTAAGCTTTTACATCCATACATACCTGATTAATCTTGGCATCCATTTAGCTTTTGCATTTGATGCTATGCTCAATTAAATAATATATCTCGAGTATAGATTGGTTCTATATGTACTCAGTTAGTCTTCGCATCCGATTAGCTTTAATATTCGATTGTATGCTCTGTGAACAATATATCTTAGTTATAGATTGGTTCCATATGTACGTGATTAGGCTTGGCATTCGATTAGCTTTTACATCCATACGTATCCGGTTAGGCTTGGCATTTGATTAGCTTTTGCATTCGATGATACGTTGTATGCTTAGTTAAATAATATATCTAGGGTATAGATTGGTTCCATATGTACCCGATCAGTCTAGAAATTTGATTATCATTTGCATCCATATGTTCCTGATTAGTCTTGGCATCCAGTTAGCTTTAACATTTGATGGTATGCTCGGTTAAATGATATATCTTGGCTATAGATTGGTTCTGTATGTACCCGATTAGGCTTGGCATTCAGTTTGCTTTTGCATCCATACACCCGATTAGGCTTGGTAACCTATTAGCCGCTTTTTCATTCCATGGTACGCTCGGTTAAACAAAGTATATCGGGCATAAATTGGTTCCATATGTACTCGGCTAGGCTTGGCATTCAATAAGCTTTTGCATACAGACGTTTCTGATTAGGATGGCATCAAGATAGTTTTTGCGTTCGATAGTATGCTAGGTTGAACACTATATCTCGGGTATAGATTGGTTCCATACGTATCCAATGATGCTTGGCATTCGATTAACTTTTACATCCATATGTACCCGATTAGGCTTGGCATTCGATTAGCTTTTGCATTTGTTGGTACGCTCAGTTAAAAAATATATCTCGGGTATAGATTGATTCCATATGTACCCGATTAGGTTAGGCATTCGATTAGCTTTTACATCCATACGTATCCGATTAGGCTTGGCATTTGATTAGCTTTTGCATTCGATGGTGTGCTCAGTTAAACAATATATCTCGGGTATTGATTATTTCAATATGTACCTGATTAGGCCTGGCATTCGATTAGCTTTTGCATCCACACATATACAACAAGTGAGAGACCCGACTTCCTATCTCCAGGAAATCGTATCATCTTGAAGAAAGAAAGGGATAGTAGAAGAAAAGGAAGAGAAAGAAAGAAACAACAACATCAGAGAACTCACAGCGGAACGAATAAAATATAATAAATAACATAAAATATTACATATCATCTATTTACATCAGAGTACAAAACTTAAAACAACAGATAATAGGCAATTATAAACTTCTGTCTAACTATACAATTCAAGTATACAAGATACAGACACAACATACACAGCGGAATCAATATATATCTACACGTCGAAGCCTCCTAATCCATATCTCCTCCAAAATTCGTCAAGCTAACCTAATCTACTTGACTACTCATACATAATATGAGTACCCAAGAGTTTAATAAAACAGAAACATTCGGGTCAGACAGGGGTCTGGTGTGAGTAAACGGGGATAAAAGTTGCTTAACTTTTAGAAAAACCTTTGAAAAGAAAAGGTATCACGTAAGACTTTCCACACATAAACATGGAAAAGTTTTTACCTTACGCTAACCAAAACATTTAATAGGAAATACAGTGATATTATAATAGTGTCTAGGGTTTTCAAGTAAATAAGAAATAGCCGAAATTGTTACATGATTAAATTCCAGCTACTAGCCACAAAAGTGGGTAATACAATCAAAACCGTAGGGTCTCGTAGGAAAAATGGATTTCCATCAATGGCAGGGCTACTGGGGTACCGCCCATCACAGTACGTGGCCTAGATCAACGTACCGAGGAGTACTCCCACTCCCCTGCAACACAAGGCCGGAACCATCCCTTACTTATCAATTTAAAAATTCTGAAATTAGTGCTAAAATTCGTGATTTTTCATCACGAATTCATTCATACAGTTTAAACTATAATTTAAGTTCAGTGAATTTTAACATGCATCAGATGTTTACTGAGTTTCCTATTTTTAAACTATTTGTAAATTAAAAATTTCAGAAACTATTTTTACAATCATCTTCAACATCAACATACAATCTTTCATTCAGTCATCAAGGGAAATATTGATGTTTCAGTGGGAGATTCAAATTTTAATAAGTTCAGGCCTGAGAAACTATAGTTAACAGAGGGTTTGATTTTACAGTTTACTTACTTATGTGAACTTATCAACAAAATTCAGTAATATAAACCTGGAAAATTCTTATACAACTCACAAATCAAACCACAGAACATCAAAAGCATTTAAATTTAAGCAAGATTAACCTGTTTTTAAAAATATTTACTCACCTGTTTATAACATGCAAAGCACAGCAGAGAACAGCAGATTTAAATTGCCTTTAATTTGCTTTTGAAAATCCCTTTGCATGCTTTAGTTTGATTGTTTAATAAGTTGAATAGACCTTTAACTTGCTGCTGAACTCCCAATGCATCCCTCAAATTGATGATGAATTTGTAGAAGAATTGAATTGCAGGTTGATTGAAGTTGCAGATTTACTTTTCATTTGAGATGCAGGTTGATTCTTTGGTTTAGTTGCAGCTTTAGTTTGAATTGCAGGTTGAAATTGTAGTTTCATGTTTGAATTGTTTTTTTTTTTTTGCAGATTCACTTTTGCTTTCTTTTGGTTTAGATTTTCAGATTTGAGAAATAGTTCAAGTTTTTTGAAAGAATGAAGAAAGAAAACAAAAGAGTTTTGAGCTGAAAAATAGGTGTGGAAAACAAACTTCTCTTGAAACAAAAACTTTAATATAAAATTTAAATTCTAATTAAGAATAAATGTTGCCACATGTTTACATTCTTACAATTGTCATTCATCTTGTTTAACTACTTTACGAGTGTGTTAGAGATGCCTTAGAATGTTTACATTTGTGCTTAAGTGTTTTTAAACTTTTATTTAATTTAAGTGTAAATATACACTTACATTTTCTCTTCTTTCTTTTTAGTTACTTAACAAATATAATTTACATATATATGTCTTACTTTTAAAAGAAAATATTCTAAAATTAATTATAATGCAAATATATATTCTCATACAAGTACTTTAAAAATCTAAAACTCATACATATACATTTTTAACCATTTCAAATTAAGCACTTATAAAAAGAAATAAAACAAAACTTTATTTAAATCCTTTTTATAAACTATCATATTAAAAATAAACAATTATCTTTATATTTTTAAAACAATTGAATTGATTTTTGAATTAACTTTTGAAAATATAAATTAAAACAAAACTCTAGATTACCATATTCATTCAAATTATCAATAGATTAAAATTAAATTTCAAACAACTCAAATTATAACATGTACATACATATATATTACAATTTGAAACTTCAATCTTTAATTTAAAACAAAAGCTCTTCTATCCACAATATATATCAAGTGTATCTATTATAAACATAATAAAAATTTAATTAGCTTTGAAAAATAAATCTTATCCATTTTAAATGGTTAAAAAGATATTGATCACAATTATCAGATTAAATATTTATTAACCATAAAAGAATAAATTTATCAATTTAAATTAAAATTATAAAGAAAATTATCAAACGAGTTAAATTATTAACACAGATTATTAAATTGTTATTGCCCAAAATTCCGGATCGTTACAATCCATGTTTATGAGCAAGATTGATCCCTGTTTTAGCCAAGGGTTTATGAAAAACAAAAATAAACTCCGGGTCAGACATGGGTCTGGTGTGAGTAACAGGTTAAAGTTGCTTAACTTTCAAAAACCTTTTGAAAGAAAGATATCACGTAAGACTTCCCACACATAAACATAGAAAAGTGTTTACCTTACGCTAACCAAAACATTTGATAGGAAATTCTATGATATTATAATAGTTTCTAGGGTTTTCAAGTAAATAAGAAATAGCTGAAATTGTTACATTATTAAATTCGAGCTACTAGCCATAAAAGTGGGTAATACAATCAAAACCGTTAGCACTTATTGGATTTTGGATTCCATACAATGGCAAGGCTTCGTGGGTAGCAACCACTGGAGAGCAAGATTGATCCCTGTCTAGAGGTCCCTTTTATTCGGCTTAGTGGGCAGTTGTTAGTGCGCACCAACTACGGGGTTGTCTTGTTCGAAACTATTCAGTAAGGAATGGGTCCGGCCTTGTGTTGCAGGGGAGTGGGAGTACTCCTCGGTACGTTGATCTAGGCCACGTACTGTGACGGGCGGTACCCCAGTAGCTCTGCCATTGTACGGAATCCAAAATCCAATAAGTGCCAACGGTTTTGATTGTATTACCCACTTTTGTGGCTAGTAGCTGGAATTTAACCCACACAGCCGAATATAGAGGGACCTCTAGACAGGGATCAATCTTGCTCTCCAGTGGGTGCGACCCACGAAGCCTTACTGCACCTCCCCTGTTTTAGCCATTCCGGTTGATGAGGCTTGAGAGCGTACTTGTTAGTGAATATAAAATTGTTTTTATACTGTGTTGACTTATCGGTTGAGTGTTTATGAATTTTGGTCGGTGCGAGAAGTACAACCGTATCGATAGGGGTTTGTAAACTCTTAAACAAGATAAACCAACATAGTATTGTTTTAAAAAGGGGTAAATGAAATAATTTTACCCAAAATTATATTTTGATGTAAAAGGAATAATTTTTTGAAATTATTATATATATTCGATTGTTTGGATGTGGATATCTTAATTAAATGGGAATCTAAAATTTTATCTAAAAATTTGAAATTGTTATAACCAAATAAAATTCTATGAGTATAAATTATACAAAGAGAATAACTAAATTTAATTTAAACCAGAATTTAAATCCCGAAAGTTTTGGAAGGGATTTTAAATGTAATGAAACCAAAGGTTTGGAAATTTAAAAATCTTAGAAATGTTTGGTAATATTTTTCCCAAGTGTTTGAAGGCAATAATGGAATATTGTTTTGGGAAGGAGTTTTAAATGGAAACTGTTTTGAAATGAATTTAGAAAAGTAAGAAGCATTGAACTCACATCAGTCGCTGGAAAATAATCCTGATGATGCTGGCCACATCATTAGAATTCATTTTTGAGTTTCTAAGGTAATGGATTGCTTCCCTAGTACTTGGTTATGATATTGTTTGGGACTTGTTGGTTATAACAGTTGATTTGGAAATTTTCAAAATGGGAAATTTTGTTTGGTATAACCAAATTGTTTTGGAAAATCAGGGGATTTGATTTGATATACCAAATGAGTATGAATTGATTATTATTTCAAAATGGTTTTGGAATAAAACTGAGTAATTTGATTTTGGAAAATTCTATTTAAATAATGTGTAAAGTTAAAATGAATTGACTATTGAACTTATTAAGTGGAGTTGATATCTATAAGAAGGACAAAATGAAAATTTTAATCTTGGAATTAAAACTTAACTTGAGTAATTGGAAATGAATAATATATTAAAGTGAATTGGAAATTTGAATTTAACTTGGATAATTTAAAAAAATTGGACTTAGAATTAAATGGATTTGGGGTTAAATGAAAAAGTAAGTTGGTCTGAAATTGTGGGTCATTGTGAAATGGATTGTACCCATAAGTTATTAAGTTGTATACTTATAATTTGAGATTGAGGATTTAAAATTGTGTAAGGAATTAAATTGAAAGAAGATTTGTATCTTCAAAAATTCAGTGATGCATATATGTAGAAAATTGAAATTGTGGTTATAAGATGTAGACAGATTGAAATGAGCAATATGGGCTTTAAAATAAATAAGTTGGTTAACTTATAAAAAAATAGAAATGGAGTTATAATCACAAATGGGAAATAGTGGAATGGTATGGTGAATTCAAACTTAATCTCAAATAAAATGTGAATTGAGATAAGGTAGAGTGAGATATAAAGGAAGTGAATGAACTTAAGTTAGAAAATAAGTTTTGAACTTATTTATGGAGAAATAAATTGGATATAAAGGTGAAATGTAAAATTGCTTATAATTACATTAAAGAAATTCATATTCTTAAGTTATTAAGTGTTATAATTTGAATTTGTGATTATAAAATGGAAATGGACTTAAGTAAGCAATCTAAACTCTGAATGGAAGTGAAATTGTAATTCATTAATGGAAAGAGTTAAATGGTGTGGCAAATTCAAAACTTGACCATAAATGAAATATAAAGGGTAATGAAGTAAGTGAGAATATAAAGGTGAATGTTCTTAAGTTAGCAAATAAGTCTTGAACTTATGTATAGGGGAAAATGAAATTTGTTTTGATAATGAAATTGAAATTAAGTTTCAGTTGTGTAGTAAATAATATTGAAAGAAATTTAGTTTCTATTTAAAGGAGTGAAAAGGAAAGGTAGAAATTTAAATTTGCTAAATGAAATAATTGGAAAATGGCCGTATTATAAATGAATTCAGAGTGAATTGAGGAAGTGAATTAAAACCTAATATGGATTAGGTTAGAGACTAAATTGAATTACAATTAAATGGAATGTGTATGGTAATGAATGGAATTTTGATAGTTTGATCAAAATTTGGAAAGTAAATAGAAATCCAATTGTGGCATGGGATTCAAATTTGTGATAACAAATAATGAAGTGTGAATGAAAAATGGAATTAGATTATAATAGCGATGGTTGGAATTGTAAATAAATTGAAGTGTGTGAAATGATTTGAAGTGACCTTATTATCACTAAAAGATTTAAATTATTGGATATAAACTAGAATTGGATGAATATACTAATCAAGTTTAATGGAATTGGAATTTGCTCTGATACCAAAAATGTAACGCCCGACCCCTATACCCATGCCAACCAAGAGCAATACTAAGTATTACTGTCGGAAAGCACGGAGAATGGGACTCGATAGGGCTAAATGTTGTACTCATTCCCTTGAACTAACACTGGCATGAGAAATTTTTTCAATTTTTTTTCTACTTACCATTCGTGCGCAGTGTTGATTCAAAGCAATGGTACAAGATAAAAAAAATTCCAGGTTACATAGTATAGAATATAATAGAATGTATGGTTCAGCACAACAACAGCATAATGCATAATACATATCATAATGTCCACGATATATAGTCCATAGTACATATCACTTCCAAAATACATAATAACATACATACCATAATACATGCTAACTACTCCTAAGTCCAAGCTGAAAAGTCCAAAACCCCAAAACGTGGAAAATAATATGAGTGCTGCTACAGTCCACGCAACCTAACCTACAACCATAATCCTCAGACTGACCCGAGGATTATAAAACAAATCACACGGGTCAGACTATTTCTAGTGTGAGTGAAGTAAGGTCTATGAACAATAATTGTCTCAATCAACAAAATGAAAAGAAAGCGCCGCATTTATAAAGCAACATGAAGCATATATGTGTGTGAGAACCAACATGCAAATTTTGTTTCATAGACAATTCATTTAATCAAACAATGGTTTTAGGCCAATCGTATCGTATATAATCCAATACGATACCAACCCAATTATCATATGTAACACAATGAATAAGTTCATACGCACTTTCTCTAAAAATACTGGGTTTTAAAAATCAACTTTCATATTTTCCAAAAATCATAAGATAAAGAAAAATTGCATATGGGAATTATGGGATAAATATAACATGACTCATAAGATATACCAAATAAACAGACGCTAGTATTGTAAAATCACAGTGGTAGAGCTCGAGCGCGCGTGGAGACATCAACACCGTAACCTACTCATAACGCCATAATACACCTGGCGATCAACCCAGGATAACCAAGATGGTCTAAGGCAAAGGCCGTATGCTACCCGTTCACGGATCTACACGTGGGACCCCCACGCCTCCATCCATCATAGTCCATGACCCGCCGATCGGAGTTCCCGATCAAAAATAAAATTAGCCCTATGTAGCAGACCGTTGACCTTTGGTGGTAATAGGGAATGTGATATACCACCGATTCAGGTAGCGATCCTGAATCAGGTCGGTCAAGGTGGTGTTTTGACCCATTGGTACAACAGAGTCCAATCTATCCCGACCCAAAAATCAAAGTGTTTGTAATTTCAAAACACTTCTAAAAAAAACATTGGCGACATTGGCGACAACATCTTCCAATAAAACCTTTGATAAACCCAGTATAATATTCAAAAGCAAATAAAATTTAGCAAACAATTATGTGTATAAAAGAAAATAATTACATCTCCGTTTCGCATTAACACACAAGTACACCATAATACTTATGTATCAAGGCGAAACACGGAAACATATTTTATTGGAAAAAAAATCGTTAGCTTAAATAAAATTATTTTTTTTAAAAAAAAAAAAGAAACAAGTTTTAATTATAAAAAATCTAATCAAAATTCTAAATAGAAAATTCTTTAATTTTTTTTCCCCCTCCGACATGGTGCAGCCCCGATTAGGTTGTACCAGTGCAGACCTGGGCTGCACAGTGCAGACCTGGGCTGCACAGTGCAGACCTGGGCTGCACAGTGCAGCCCGCCCGGGCGCCCCTGTGCAGCCCTGGGCTGCACAGTGCAGCCCGCATGGGCAGCACAGATGCAGCCCTGGGCTGCACCTCCCGAGCCGCACGGGCTGTCCGTGCAGCCCTGGGCTGCACCGCCCGGGCTGCCCTGCCGAGCTGCACCCAGGCAGCCCTGTGCAGCCCGCCCGGGCTGCCACTGTGCAGCCCGCCTGGGCTGCCACTGTGCAGTCCTAGGCTGCACACCTGTGCAGCCCCCGACTGCACATTTGCAGCCCGTCTGGACTGCATCTGTGCAGCCCCAGGCTGCACCTCTATGCAGCCTCAGGCTGCACCTATGCAGCCCAATCTGGGCTACTGTTGTGCAGGCAGCCCCGCCTGGGCTGCACCTGCTGCCTCTTCTAGGCTGCACAGTGCAGTTCTGAATTTTTTTTTCATTCTTCCATAATAGAGAACCCTGAAAGTTATTGTGACAATTATGCGAACACCATGCATGCATTGCAATCGTATACTTTGGCTTACATTTCTTTCTAATTCAATGATCCAAGCAACACACATGCTACAGGGAATATGCAAGCAAGCCTTTTTATCCAAAAAATTCCATCATATTTGCATGCACACTTAAAAATAAAATTTAATTATAACTTCACTCACCTAATTCTCCAAATTGCAATCTTCACACCCTAATTCAACTAGCCCTTGATTGCTGAAGCTTTCCTTTCAATTGCTAACCAAATCAAAAATTCCTAAATAGCTATTCACAAATATAAAATGAAAAAGATACAAATAGGATTGATTTAGGGATACTTACTCTTAGAATTGGGAATCATTTCTTTTAGCCTTCGATTGCAAATAAAATTTGTGTTTGAGAGAGGGAATTTAGTTTTCTGATTTTCTCCTTTCTGCCTTTTTTTTTTCTTTCTGTTTCTCTGTCTGTTGTTTGTACGTACAGTAAGAAATGAGAACAGGAGATAATGAGGTGGGCTGAGTTTTGTAGTTGAGGCCTTTTCTAGAAACCTCTTAGGAAATATCTTTATACCCTTCTATTTTAATCCTTTTTTTATAATTCAAACATAGTGATTATACTTTGTCTCATGTCAAGATATTTTTTTTTCTTATTAAATTTTCTTCTAGACTATTCTTACATTATTTTAAAAAATTGAATTTTATTATTATAATAATAATTATTTTTATGTATAATTTGTAAATTGGTATGAAAATTTCCCTTCCTCTTCTTTTTTTCCTTTTATATCTAATTGTAAATCAACATAAAAAAAATTCTTATCTAAACTTTTCGTGCATAAAACGCATTTTATCTTATGTAATTAGCAAAATATAAGGATACAACCTGAAAACAAATTGTTTCTTCTCGAATGTAGTTTCCAAAAAAAAAATTGAGGTAAAACGGACAAGAAATGTGAAAGTTATGACCGAAAATGGGTTTGAAGATAGGAGCCTGATTCTGTCTTTAACAAATCAGGTTGAGTTTGAATTTGTTAACAAAACCGCCATAACTTTTGAACCACGGATCGGATTTTGATAATCTTGGCCATTACGGAAAGCTTATTTCTTATACTACAACTTTAGTTTTTTGAGTTTTCTGTTATTTTGAGGTTAGCTAAGACAAAATTGATTTTTTTTACTGCTAACCCGGGAGCAAGACCTGAAATTCCCTGTTGTTGAATCTGAAACGGAAACGGCCATAATTTTTTCGTTTTTAAGCCGATTCCGATAGTCTTAGATGTTCTAGAAAGCTCATTTCATAAGCTACAACTTTTTCTTTATTCATATTTCCAGATTTGGATGTTTACTATGCTGAAATTGTAAGTATATAACTTACAACAACTAAATTGAAAGCCTGTGCAAAATCTGTAGCTTTTTGTTGCAAATTCGTACTAGTTTCTTAAGTTTTTCGTATATCACGTTTTGCTGAAAATGCATCATATTAAAACGGAAAAATACAATACATGAAAGTTGTATAATATGATTTGTGCTTTCCGAACATCTAAATTTATGAAAATCATTGAATGAGAATCAAATGAAGAAAAAAATAAAATTGATATAAGAAGATAATGGAAATATTGTATGATTTAAACAATATAAGAAAATTGAAAACAATAATGATGGATGAGCTTTATTAAGTAATCTGGAATGCAATCTGTTAGATAATTAAAACTGAATTACAAGTGAAATGGTATTAATTAATTATTGTGATAAAGAAAGAATATGTGGGTTGTAAATAATCCAGGATGGAATGATATTAATATAAACTTAAGTAAAATGATGAATTTGGAGTGAGAATAAGAATGTGATTAAAAAATTGAAATGGATGATTCAGAATGGAATAAAATTAATATAAATTTAAACTAGAATTAATTTTAATGGTTATGAGTTTAAGTGGTGATTATTTTTGGCTTGAATGACATGAATATCTGCATGTATTCAGAATTGAGTTGTTTAAACAACAACTAAATTGGTTTTGAATAAATTGGAATGGATTGAAATGTTATTAAGTAATTTTTGCACAAGAATGAAAATGAATCATAAAAGAAATGAAAATGCTTCAAAATTGAAAATAAAATTGGTTTGTAAATCAATTTGGAATTGAATTGGTATAGATTGATGTTAGTGAAGCATATGTTAGTTATATTGAAATAGAAATGAATTGGTTGTAATTAACATAAATGGTATATAATGAACTTGAATGTAAATCATTCAAGTGAAATAAAATGAAGTTAGTTTGGATGAAATTAGAATGGGTTAAAAATCTTGGTAAATGGATTTGAGTATAAATGTAAGTGAATCATAATAGAAATGCAAATGTAGAAAATTGAAGTAAAACTTGCTTGGTGAATCAATTCGAAAATTGGGTAAAGTATGAATTGGAATGGCGAAACTTGTTTGTAAATCTTTTGTGTGAAATAAAATGGAATTTGGTATTAGAAAAGGAACTTGTGCATGTTATAAAATATGGTTTACTTATGGAATCATGCAAATTGTTGATTGGATTATGAAATGGTTATGTTTGGCTTACATTTATATTGAAAATGTTGTTAAAATGTTCATATCTTTGAAAACTAATGAGTTTGTTGAGTATTGTACAGGTGCGGGAGGCGTTCGAGAGAGTTGGAGCGCATATATGCTAAAATATTAGCCGCTTGCTTTTAAAATGTGCTTAAAAGGTACGCCTACGCAAATATAATTGGGAAATGATATATATATTGTGATATATTTTGGTTTCCGACCGTGTGGGTCGATGTATATATATATATCTGTATCGCGATATCACGAAAGCTCCTCCGTGCAGGGGAGACTCTGCCAAAATTTTCCGAAAATTTTGGGAGTTAGAATTTTATGTAGGATTTTGAAAACTTATTAACTTGGAAAGATATAAGTTAAAATTAAAGCTTTAGAATAAATGAAGCAAATGAGTTTGAAATTAAGCTAATGAATTTTAGAAGGAATATGAGCTTTTAACTAAGCAAATTGGGTAAGTAAATGGGTTGGAGAGTATTTTCTACCCTAGCAAATTTCGGGGACGAAATTTTTATAAGGGGGAGAAATGTAACATCCCGTATTTTTAAGCCATTGAATTTGAACATTTAATTCATTTTAAATGTTTAATGTGGATTCTTAATTGATTTTGAAATGAATGGATTCAGGTTCAATCAATGAAATAAGCTATAGTTTTTAATTATAGCAATTCCGGTTGAATTTGAATAATGGGAAAATAATAATTTAAATATTCGGAATTGAAATAAAAGTAAATCTGGATGTAAATAGTGATAAAAATGGTTTTAGAAATTTATTTTGAGTTATTTGAGTGTAAATAGAGTGGTGGGAATTTTAGAAGAATTTTAAAGTTGATAAATTAATATTTGGGATTTTATATTAATTTAAAAATGAATCTAATATTATTAAAATGCAGTTTAATCAGATTTTGGTCGGGAATGAGCCAGGATGATTTTTTATTGTGTTTATAAATTTTATATGATTTATTTCTAAGTTATTAAAATTTCGAATGTGAAATTTTAAGCGTTTTCGTCAATTTTGAGAACCACCCGATTTAATAGACGAGTTAAAATAGCCTTCCGGGGCACAGTCTCGGAATTCGACGAAACCAGTTCCATTGGATCCGTAATAGTTAGTTATTATCGGATTTCAATTTTCGTAGCAATCGGAGTTGTCGTTTGACCGTGGTATCTCAAAACGCATAGAAATCGTTTTAACCGATTTAATTTTTAATTAATCGTTTAATTCTGTAACTCGCACATATGACCGAATTAGCTTACAAGACTTGTTCCATTGTGTCCGGAACGCGAAAAAACCCTAGGAACGCCTGTCGGAACGCGTAGTTTGGAGTTCGTTTTCATATGAGGTTAAATTGAGAATTTTGTTGATTAAAATAATATTAAATAACATATATATATATATATATATATATATGTATATATTAATTTTTCTAAACCCTAGCGTTATCTCAGAGCCGCCGCATAGAAAACATTTAATGGACGAAACACGATATCTTTCCTTCCCCAAAATCTCTTCATCCAAGAATTTTTAGGCTTCATTTTCTAAATGGAAAACGTAGAGCTCTCCGAGCTCTACAATATGAACGGTGGCGATCGAATATGGAGTTGTAGATGGACGGCAAATCATGGTGGAAGGGCCGCCGTTCGTATGCGTTTTTAGGTGAGTTGGGGAGGCCGAGTTCCATGGGATCTGGGGCGAGTGAAGGGGATGTTGAGGGCGTTCGTATGGTGGCGCCAGATCGAGCTCAAGGCGATCGTGTGCAGTGCGGCGAGCTACCCTAGTTTTTGCGTGTTGGGTTTCATTTTCTGGGAATCACGATGTTACGTGAAAAGAAGGAGCTAGCGGCTTCGTTCGTATCTACGGCCAGATTTCTGTATGGTATAAAATAAAATAAAAAAATATATTTTTTGTTTAAAATTCAATTCAAACTTCAAAATTGAATAACTCTTTCATACAATATCAGATTCGAACGAAATTTGCGGCGCCGGAATCGCAGAAGCGCATACTACGCAGTGGTACAGTTCGGAAACAATTTCGGGTAAGTAGAAATTTGAGTTAAATCGAACATCGTGCGGTTTAATTTGAATTTCGAACGCTCGCCGAAACTCAAGGTGAGTTATTCTCACTCACATCTGGATATTGGCTGATTTAAATAATTAATATTTAAATATCTGTGTGATTGGTGGAATATAATTATTGTTATCAGCCTGGATTGATATATATATTGTTGTGCTAATATTTGTGGATGCAGGAAAAAAACAGGTTGGAGGGATCCAACTGGATTCCTCACATTATAATAATTATCTTTATAATTGATGTTGTGATCTGTTTATATATTGTGATTGATAATTCAGAATTAAATTATACTGTGACGTTGCTGGATAAGTGTATACACAGAATTTAAAATAAAAATAAAATTGGGTTTATAAAGAAATAAAGAAATTGATAAATAAAGAATTTAAGGGAATAAAATTTGGAATAAATAAAGAGGAATATTTATTAGTTGGCAAATGTGGAAGTATGGATTTCTGGTAATAAATTCGATAAGAAGTTATAAATTGTTAAAAATAACAAATGGAGTTGTTTTGATAATATCATTCCCTGGAAATTAAATATGATTTCAATAGCAACCCTTCAAAATTTAATTAGCAATTAATTGCAAATTAGAATGTTGCAGAACTATTATTTAAAAATCATTGAAATTGAAGTAGGTATTTCTTTAAGCAATTCCTTAAGTATGATTTTCATTTAAATAAATTTATAATGGTTTATTTAAAAAGACGTAAACCTATACTTTGAAAGTAAATTTCTGGGAATGGGAATATGATTAAGCTTCGTAAGAAGTTATTTGAAACGTGGAAAGTAAATTTATGTTATTAAACCATAAATCTGAATTGAAATAAATCGATAGAATTTATAAGAAGGATTTTTTGGAATGTTTAAGTGGGAATGAGTTTCCCTGGGAAAACCAAGTTCGAGTTTTAAACAGATTTTATTAAAAAGGAAGTCTAAATTTCAAACTTGTTTTAAAGAGTATTTTGAAAATTACTATTTTAAAGTAACTATTATTAAATTAGCAATAGTAAATCTCTATGAATATTCTAGTAATTATTTTTACAAATGGATTGTTTTAAAAGACTAGTTTTGACCTAAGTTATTGAAATTAGTATTAACCTCTTAAACTCTACTTATAAGTTTAGTTTAAACTAAACCCTTATTTACAATCAAGATTTATATCCTAATAAATGGTTTTACTTTACACATTAGAAATTATATTTTGTTTAATAACTACTAGTAAATTTCCATATTTAAAGTATATTTTAAAATAAAGTGTTTTACTTGTTAAAAATCTAAATTTGTTTTGAACTTGGTTATTTCCAATGGGAATAAATGGTAAAGGATTTACCTTGTAAAGGAAGAGATTTTGGGAATTGTATTCAAATGAGTTGAAAATGAAATTATACCTTGTAAGAGATATTGGAGGCAAACAAATAATGTGGGAATTATTTATTGTGTGATGGATGTTTGTGAATATAAATTGATAGTTAAATCACCGACTATCAATATTGGACAAATGCGTTGATCGTTTCGAAGAGACCGGGATCGAGATTTATTTCTCGAAAACCACTTTGATCCTACGTTTCGTGCGAAAAACGTGTTCGGAGTCGAAGATGGAGCAGTGAAGTGCAAGGGCTAGTCGCTACTAATCCTGAGGATATTTCCAAAATGGATGTAGTAGGAGTAGTGCCTTCGGTTCCGTTCGAACCCGGGACGGACTTGTATGGATGAATGCTTGCGAAACATCGTCAGGTGGGCGATGGGCATTCTAAGTGAAATGTTCTAAAGGTAACGCTAAGCCTCAAGCCTCATCAACCGGGAATGACTGAAATCAGGGGATATGCAGCAAGGCTTCGTGGATAGCCCCCACTTGAGAGTAAAGTCATCCCTATCTAGATGTCCCTTTTTATTCGGCTTAGTGGTGCGGTTGCTGATCCCAACCGTGGGGTGATCTTATTCGAAACTGTCTAGTAAGGGATGGGCCCGGCCTTGTGTTGCAGGGGATCGGGAGTGGTCCTCGGTACTGTGATCTAGACCACGTACTGTGACAGGTGGTACCCCAGTGCCTAGTCATTGTTGGAAATCCATTCTCCCTACGAGCCTTTTACGAGTTTTGTTTTTATTACCCACTTCTGTGGCTAGTAGCTGGAATTTAATCATGTAACAATTTCGGCTATTTATAAGTATTTGTAAATAGACCCTATTATATATCAGAGGATTTCTATAAAAAGTGTTTTAGCTATCGTAAGGTAAAAACCCGACATGTTTATTTGTGGCGTGGTCTTACGAGATGCTTTTGTTTTCAAAGGATTTTTGAAACTTTAATAATCAATTTGGATGCCTTATTATCAGCTGGTATTCCAGACTGACTTCGGTGTTATTTCATTATAATGCTCGGGTCAGACCGAGTATTATTTGTATAGGACAGGATGCTATGGAGAAGGAGAGGAGCTGGAGTCCGAGACGTATTATCCGTATTTATATATATATCCGCTGCTATGATTGTATGGTATGTCTGATTGGTATTGGTTGTTGTATGAGATACTCTGATGATATGATGTATAAAACAGTGATAGTTTTCATTTTGTGTAAAGTTCCATATTTACTATTATATTTTATTCCGCTACGACTGTGAGATTCTGATATTGTTTAGTTTCTTCTTCTATCTCTTCTTCTTTAACCTTAATGGTTCGTAATTCTGTGCCATTTGAGTTACTAGAGGTAGAATAGTGGTAATTCAAGGGGTACGGATTTGCGGGCTGTTACATATACAATTAAGCTTGGCATCTGGTTAGCTTTAACAATCTATGGTATGCTTGGTTAAACAATATATCTCAGGTATAGATTGGTTCTGTATGTACCTGGTTTCGCTTGGCTCTCTATTAGCTTTTGCATCCATACATACCTGATTAGGCTTGGCATTCAATTAGCTTTTGCATTAGATGGTACACTCGATAAAACAATATATCTCAAGTATAGATTTGTTCTACATGTCCCGACTAGGCTTGGCGTTCGATTAGCTTTTGCATCCATACATACCCGATTAGGCATGGCATCCGGTTAGCTTTAACATTCGATGGTACACTTGGATAAACAATATGTCTCGAGCATAGATTGGTTCCAAATGTACCCGATCAGGCTTGGAATTCGGTTATCTTTTGCATCCGTACATACCCAAATAGGCTTGGCATTTGATTGGCTTTTGCGTTCGGTGGTACACTCAGTTAAACAATACGTCTTAGTTGGTTCTTTATATACCTGGTTAGGCTTGGCATCCTATTAGCTTTTGTATCCATACGTACCCGATTAGGTTTGGCATTCGGTTAGCTTTTGTGTTTGATGGTACGCTTAGTTAAATAATATATCTTGGGTATAGATTTGTTCCATATGCACCCGATTAGGCTTGGCATTCAATTAGATTTTGCATCCATACATACTCGATTAGGCTTGACATCCGGCTAGCTTTAACATTCGATGGTACACTCAGTTGAAAAATATGCTCGAGTATAGATTGGTTCCATATGTACCCGATTAAAGCTTGGCATCCAGTGAGCTTTTGCATCCATACATATTCGATTAGGCTTGGCATCCGATTAGGTTTTGCATTCAATGGTACACTTGGTTAAACAACATATCTCAGATATTGATTAGTTTAATTTGTATTCAATTAGGTTTGGCATTCGATTAGCTTTTGCATCCATACATACCCGATTAGGCTTGGAATTCAGTTAGCTTTAACATTTGATGGTACGCCCAGTTAGACAATATATATCAATTATAGATTGGTTCCATATGTACTCGGTTAGGCTTGGCATCCGATTAGCTTTTGCATCCATACGTACCCGATTAGCTTGGCATCCGATTAGCCTTTGAATTTGGTGGTACGCTCGATTAAACAATTTATCTTGGGTATAGATTGGTTTTATATATAACTGGTTAGGCTTGGCATTGGATTAGCTATCGCATCCATACGTACCCGATTAGGCTTGGCATTCCGTTAGCTTTAACATTCGATGGTACACTCGATTAAACAATATATCTCGAGTATGGATTGGTTCCATATTTACCCGAATTGGCTTGGCATTCAGTTAGCTTTTACATCCAAACATATCCGATTACGCTTGGCATCCTATTAGATTTTGCATTCAATGGTACGCTCGATTAAAGAGTATATCTCGATCATGGATTGGTTCCACATGTACCTGACTAGGCTTTGCATTTGATTAGCTTTTGCATCAATACATACCTGATTACACATGACATATGGTTTGCTTTAGCATTCAATGGTACACTCGGTTAAATAATATATCTCGAGTATACATTGGTTCTATATGTACACGATTAGGCTTGGCATCTGGTGAACTTTTGAATACATATGTATCCTTTTGGCTTGGCATTCGATTAGCTATTGTATTCGATGGTATGCTTGGTTAAACAATATATCTCGGGTATAGATTAGTTCCATATGTACCTGATTAGGCTTGGTATTTGATTATCTTTTGCATCTATACATACCCGATTAGGCTTGGCATCTAGTTAGCTTTAACATTCGATGGACGCTTGATTAAAATATATATCTCGGGTATAGATTAGTTCCACATGTATCCTATTAGGCTTGGCATCCAATAAGCTTTTGCATCCATACATATCTGATTAGGCTTAGCATCCGGTTAGCTTTAACATTCGATGGTACACTCGATTAGACAATATATCTTGGTTATATATTGGTTCCATATATACCCGATTAAACATGGCACTCGGTTAGCTTTTTCATCCATATGTTCCTGATTTGGCTTGGCATCCGGTTAGTTTTTACATTCGATGGTATGCTCAGTTAAAAAATATATCTCGAGTAATGATAATACAAAGAAATATTGGTTAACCGAAGGAATCAAACCCATAAAGAAGTTTAACCAAGCCCTATAAAAGATAAACTTGAAAGTATAAAACATAAAATGCTAAAAATTAAAACTAACATATAAAAGTTAAATCTAGAAATATAAAAGATGAAATAAAAAAGATAAAAATAGGTAAATAATACAATACAAAATACAAGAATAGAAATATAACCTAGTTTAATCAAGCCCTATTACCAAGTCTATAACCGAGCATATTATCAAGTCTATAACCGAGTTCATAACCGAGCCCATAACCGAGTGCATTATCAAGTCTATAACCAAGCCAATACCCAAGTCTATAACCGAGCCCATAACCAACTCTATTATTAATTCCATAACCGAGCTTATAACTGAACCCATAACCGAGTTCATTATCATGTCTATAACCGAGCCCATAATTAAGTCTAATATCAAGTCTATAACCGAGCCCATAACCGAGCCCATAACCGAGCCCATAATCGAGTCAATTATCAATTATATAACCGAGCTCATAACCAAGTCTATAACGACCCATTACCGAGCCTTTAACTAAGCCTATAATTGAGTCCATACCTGAGCACATTATCAAGTCTATAACCAAACTCATAGCCAAGCCTATAACAAGAGTCTAAAACATGAAAACTAAAACATAAAACATGAAAACTAAAACATAAAACATGAAAACTAAAACATAAAACATAAATCTGAAAGCATAAAAGATAAAGTATAAAAGATAAGAATAGAGATTTAAAAGATAAAAATTTAAGTTAAAGAAAATATAAAACATTATCATGTAATGATTGGCTTCTTCATATTCCATGAAAAGAAAAAAATCCATAACCAAAAACCAAAATAGAAACATAAACAAATCCATAATTGATGTTAAATTCAACTAAATTTCCAACAAGTATACAAACGATGGCAATAGCACTTCCAAGATTGAAAATAAAGAACTCAAATGCAGCACAGCTAATATAACACAAGGCAAAATGGGTTTTGGAATATCATAATATGTAAGAATAAGTACATAATTTTGATAAATAATAATGGAAGATATAAATATCACAAGTCCAAAACTATAATGACATCCCATTCATCCAATAACTTCAACAAACTTGTAAAATGACCAAATCCATTATTAATTGAATTTGCATAAACATTATAAAGATTAAATTTACCAAATCATAAAAACTATCATAAATATTACAAAATTGTAACATTTCCATTTTACTATGCTAGTAAATAAAGTTTGAAACAATGTTTCCAACTAAATAAACAAAAGATAAAAAACCAACAGAGTAAGAAAAATAAGGCTATTGTAGAGACAAATCAAAAATGGTATAAAAGTTAAATTATAACTTTAGTTACTTCAATTTTTGAACAACATAAAACTTTTTAAATAGTCTTAAATATGTATTTAACAACATAACTGTACTACAAGCAAAAAATAGTTCAAAAAAATATATTAAAAATTCTTAATACATCAAGTTAATGTTTCTTAGAACAGATTTGCAAATTTAAAATAACACCTAACAACCATATTTGACAAGAAAACTATTCCTTTTGAACATCAGCAATTAAATTTTTCCTGCCTTCAACCATAAACATCTCCACCATCCAACAATTAGGTTTATCTAAACGAATTTCATATGCTAGCTTTCCTCTCGTTTCTCTTATTAGATCTTTACTTACAACATCAGATAAATCGAATGCTTTAACTTTTTCTTCTAAAGCAATCATCACAAAGACACATGTTTAATTAAACTTAAGGTACCCATTTCTGTGCACATTTTCCAGCCATAATCACTTTCTTCTTATCCAATTTAATACTAACACCTTCTTCTTTCAATTTTTTAAATTCGTCATCCACTACACTTTTCTGTAAACGTAACGTATATGGTTATATAAAGAAACAACAACTAAGATTTTAACATAAATTGGTAATAAAAAATTCTTAAAATTTTAAGTGCATATTTATATACAAACTAGTCCTTGAATTTAAACATCGAGTTTGATTAGAATCATACAAACTCCACTTTGAATTTTCCAAATCAACTTCTAATATACTCCAATGATATAACCCATTAATTGGAAAGAAAATATTGCAATACATTTTATTTGTCAAGGCTTTTCTCGCACTAGGTATTAAAATACATTCTTTAGTTCTCTTTAGATAAGAAGTATCACTTTTCTACTAAATATATCAAATAAAAAGTGATACAATTAAAACACATGCCACCACCACTATAGCATATTAATAAAATATCAGAATAAAAACTTACTGTCATTGTTGTATTAACATACATAAAGCTCTCACTTGCATCCATAAATCTAGCCTTCCTTTCCCAAAACCAATCAATTATCTAATAAAAAAATAAAAAAATACAGAAACATATTTTCTAAATGTAGATTATATACAAGATAATGTGAAGTAAATAAAGATTGATAAAATAAATCATTAATATAAAACTACAAAACATAAGTTGCCTTAAATTAATACATAAACATCTTTTACATAGTTATATATTATCGGTAGGTTTTTCCTTACATTTATAAATACTTCATAACAAATTTTAAAACATAAACAACAACAATGAAAACTAAAATCTAAATGTATTTACCTTTTCTGGTTCGTTTTACTTTTTCATATTTATCTTATATATTTTGAAATGCAATTCATACATAAACCAACAAGAATTCAACATATTATTAAAGCATACTAATTTTAAAATCTACCACCAATAAACGGAATAAAAAATTTAGTTTAGGCATTACAAAATTGAAACATTACTAGTGAGAAATTGGATACCTATCCATACACAAATATATCAAAAAGTAACTCTCCAAGCATTATTTTTGTTATATCCAACAATACCATATCATTATTAGACAACCATGCTACCCCACTGTTAGCTTCGAAAATATAGATATTAATTTATAAATTTTGACAAAGAGAAAACAAAATTAAAAACACTTACTTATTATCATCAGCGACTTTAATTTTTTTTTATAACTGAAGCCTTTTCTTCATTTAAATAAAGAACAACATCATAATGATCAATATCATACTCAACCTTCCTTGAAACAACTACACCTCCATATACAAAGTCAGGATCCATTTTGTGAACTATCTTTTCTCCTTCTATTCTCTTAACCATAGAGGGAACATCATTCTTTACTATTTTTATGTTCCTTTTCTTCCTTTTAGACTCATAATCAACCATAGTAACATTCCAAACTATTTCATTTTATGGAGTTTCAAATTGTAGAGTTATTCCCAAATCAAAATTTGGGAATTTTGATGCCTTTACATGATCAATAATTTTTTTTACAAACATCACTAATTAAAAAAACAGTACTAAATAAATTAAATTAAAATGAATGAGTAAAACTAACCTTCCTCTTTTTAGCTATAGAATTTTCGAGTTCTATCTATGCAAGTAAATCTTCACCTTCTTTTTGATCATCCACAAAAGATAAAGGACTTTCATCATTATTGACAAGTACTAATTGTGAAGACTTTATATCATCAACCTACCCACATATATAATAATCATTAATTAGCATTTTTAAAATACAATAAAATATAAATCACATTATAAAGAAATTAAATTGACCTTCCATTTTTTCAACTTTTTCTTCAAATTTAACTTCTTATTCACATTTTATATATATAATTGTATTTTCTTCAATTTTATCTCCATTTCTATTACATCCTAAATCAAATTCTGATACAATAGATGATAAAAGCTCAGGCTTCATTTTTCCTTCATTTCTTTCAACTCTTCCTCTATTTTAATTCTTCTATTTTTTTCATCATCCAAACTTTTACCAAAAAAGGAAGTTCCTATTTTATTTTTCAAAATTCAATTCATAAAAAATCTATTTTTTTCTTTACTTTCATAGCGATAATCATCATTTTTAACCCTTTCAGCACTCCTTTTAAATTTAGTATTGTCAAAGTTTCTTTTGCCAACATCAATTTGACCTTTCATTTCAATATTCTCAAAATTCCTTCCATCTAATAAAAAAAATTGCACTTCACTTATATAACTTAGTTATTCAAAAACCTAATGATAAAAATATAATATAAAACACACATTATATCATTGAATATCTAATTAAAAACAAACCTAAAACCCTACAAACTAGAATGGAAAATTACAATTGAACTCATAAATCTTCTAAACAATGAGTGGTAAAAAACAATAGCTTATCTCTAACGACCCACTATTTTGGACCATTCAAATCGACAGTAAAACCGCACATGTCGGACTTGAATAATTCAAAACAACAGATTGTTAATGTATTTGGAGAAAATAAAGCCAATCATAGAATCACAGACATAGAATATGAGAATAACTCATAGCGGAAATAAAATAACCATAGTAGTTCATGAAGCTACTACATACATAGTCTCAAAACAAATATATAAAACTAGATAGATAGATAATCTCCAGCAAATCTTTAGCCCCAGAAGATGAATCCAATGCTATGATACTTAGGCTGGCCCGAGTGTAAAGTAAAACACAAAACACTCGAGTCAGGACATGCATACTTATAAAATGTAAATCAACTCAAGTGAACTGTAACAGAAATGCATAAGTAACTTAAAGGATTCTTGGGATCGCCCATCCTTTAAGGACCCGTTAAACTATCTACTAGGTAGTAGTATACGCTAATAATAATGTCTTAAGTAAAATAAACTATTAAAATAGCGTTAAGGCGTTACCCGTATCTCCCTTAACACATTTTATATATTCTCATAGTCTATACAGTACCGTAATCTCATCCGTATAGGGCGTCGTCAGAGGGCACTCGATAGGTATGGTATAAAACAAACTCGTATAAGGCGCGCTAAGGTAGGTGACACAGCACAACAAGGCAATGCTAGGGTAGATATACCAATTACGCACCTAGGCTGGTGCTAACGCATAGCGGCCACTACTGCCCACCCCGAGCCACACTCCCAAAATCAAAAATCAAAGGTGTGCAACAAATAAATCACAAAGTAATAGAATGGCATATGAAGGAGTGTGTTCGATCGGAGGAATGTCCTCGCTTGGCCTGAGAATCGCTCCTGTTTTAGCCACCTTATGCCAACTCACGAGAGTCGGGCTCATGTATATACCTTATATAGGATCGTCATTGTCATTCTACTTCATTATGGAATCTCCACAGCGTACACGGTTGTTAAAGTGGTTTTCGGTATTGGCAGAAAGTATGACAATATCCGATCTCGGTCTCTTTAACAACCAACCGTTATTATAGCACTACGGTCATTTCATAATAGTTTATACTTCAAAACCAAAATATCATTGCCATTTCAAAACCATATCCATACGATATCATTTCCATTTCAAATATATCCATTTCCAAAATCATAGCACTTTCAAAATTATAACACTTTCGAAACCAAACACTTTGAAAATGTAATCCTTATATAATAGCATTTCGAAAATGTTACATTTTTAGAAATAGTAGCATTTTAAAAACATAATCGAATGTGGCATAACATTTTGGAAATACTACCAATTTTTTCTTAAAACATGTTTAAAACAAAATATCTTCAATTTTACAAAATTATATTCATTTCATAAAAAATATATTATATTACTAGGTTAGATTTAAATTCGATATTAAATCAAATTTAATTATTAAGTTATATTAAGATTTTATATCGTAGATAAAATCTTTAAGTTATAGTTTAGAACCAGTTAGTAACTTATAAAATTTTAACTTATAGAAAAACCACTATATATATATAAATCATATAAGTCAAAATTTAAGTTAAATTTCATATATTTCAAATTCAAAAATACTTAATAATTTTTAGAAATTTTAAAAAATTATTATTAACCACGGGACTGTATAATAATTTCTAACCTAGGTCAAGTGATACGAATATGTATTATTTCAATCCGCAATATATATAAATACTGGGTTTTATCATTTCAAACCCGCAATCCCAAGTCAAATAAAAATCACTTGAGCCTATCATTTCAGCTCATAATGATTTTTCCCTATTCTAAAGTCCACTCGGGTATGTATCATTTCAACCCATAGTGAGGGAACTTGTAGTGTGAGAAACAGAATACAAATAAACAGAATAACATAGCATATCATGTCATGTGATAAAACAGGTATAACATAAGGTGATAACATCATATAATATCATATTGCAGGCATATATGAGATTTCTAACAACATATGTTTATCACTACAGTTTCTCATGTCATCAATTCGCTAAAAGATAAGTACGTAGTCGATAGTGATGAACTCACCTTCTTTGATGGAGATGATAATTCAAACAACAAGACAACTCCGAAAAGCACGACAAAGCACGTCAAACTTGAGTGGAAGTATAAACCAAATCCAAATCTTAGAAGCAAATAATATATATATATATATATATATATATATACGTAAATATTTATATATGAAAGAACAAAATAAAAGATAAAGAAAAATAGGCTAGCAACAACACAAGTGGGCTCGGCCACATAGGAATTTTTGGCTCGGCTACATGTGTTTTGGGAATAGCCATGATCATTTGGCTCAACCACTTGATGAAGGGCACGACCAGGCTAGGTTTGTGGCTAGGTAGGCTCGGCCATAGGTGCATACAAGAGATGGCAAGGCATAGAAGGATAAAGGACAAGGGGAAGTGGCATTTGGGTTCGGCCATGATGGTTTGGGCTCGGCTACTTGGTGCATAGGTACCGCTATGGTGGGAATGAAGGAAACTAGGCATAGCTAGTGAGGAGAAATGGTCACGACAAGGCAAGAAGGAGGTCGACTATGGCAAGGGTTGTGGCCGAAATAAGGAAGAGGAAGGAAGAAACAAAATAAGAAAAACTGGAAGAGGAGAGAAAGACTTACTGTAAAATTTTGTGCAGCAGAAAGTAATGAGAAAGAAGAAGGAATGAGAAGTTTTTGTACGCACAAACTTATGAAGAGATGGCTTTACAAAATGAATAGACAAAGACATGTCTATTAGGAATGTTAGCCCATTAGCAAAGCCCATCAAGCAAACCAAACCAGATCATGACCAGATCTGGCCCAAAACCCAAATAAAATAAGAAAAAATACTGAAAAATAATCGCGTGCAAAGCGCTGAAACTTTGCAGATTTGAAAAGTATAAATCAGAATTTTATGAAACAAAAAGCAGAAAGAATGTTGGAATCAAGTCTAGCTTTAAACAAAAAGAATAAAAATTCTAATTCAAATAATAAATTTCAACTGAAAGTTAAACTTTGACCAAAGTTGACCAAATTTTAAAATTTTAGAAAAATCTTAATTTTATTATATTTGGAAAAATAATTCTCAACAAATCCGAAAAAATACATTATAAAATTCCAAATTTTTAAATTTTAAATGATTTAATAAGCAAATTTTATTTAAAATATACATCTTGTTACATTATCTCCTTCAATTGAACACAACTTTGAATATATCAATTGATTTTTCAAGCTAGAAAGATTCCATTTGATAAATCATGGATACAAGCTAACTTTCTCATTTTCTTGTACGAAATTTATCCACTCACAAACCAGTACCACAAAAAATGAAAACAATTAAAATTAGACAACATTTAATAATACAAAATATAATATATATATATATATATATATATATATAATAAAAGAAAAACTTACTAGAAATAGCATTGTACCGCTTGGCATATTTCTCCAATCTTCGCTAAAAAAATTCTTACTTCTTTCCAGGGTATCGATAATAAATGTTGGCCATGAAACATACTTCATATTTTTCAAATCAAGAAAGTATGGTACATAATCCCTTGATAGCTATCCCTGACTATTAGGGTATAAGAAAGAAATAACCGCCAACATAATAACCAAAAACATAATATCTTCATTTCCATATTTTTGTCCAATTAAAAAATTGAATTCTCTTCTCAGTAATCTTCTTTGTAAGCATATTGTCATCTTTAAAATAGGAACCTAAGAAGCAATGGTATTGTTCTGGTAATAAACTTCTAGCAGTGTTTGGAAGAGGAAATATCTTTACCATGCAATGGAAACCCAAGTATCAAGCTTACATCTATTACAGTTAGCTTCAATACTTTCTCTCCAGTTTGAAATGAATTGCTGTCAAAACTAGAAGTGTGAATAACATCATCCAATATTTTTGCAATCACTTCTTGTAATTTTATTTTCAACAAATACTTTTAAAAAATTTCTAAAAGGAGTCTTGTTTAGATAGTCAGTTACTTTTCGATTTAACAAATTTTTGTTTCTAAGATATCGAAAGATCTTGTGCAAAGAATCTAAACTACACTTACACGTGCCAAACATTTTTATTTCTCCCCTTTTAAAATCGTATTATGCTCCATTGCTAGAATCTTCATTTTCATCCTCAATATCATCTAATTTAACTAGACATTTAGAATTGGAACTTTCAGATTTATTTTGCTCACATTCTGAACTATCACTACTAAAATGATCGGATTCTTGTTGTGTAGTAGGTAAAGCTTTTTTATCAGAAGAAGTAAACTCATTTACAACCTAAAAATTAAAAATTATATAAGCTAAAATACAAAAATATCTACAAGAAAAACATTACTAAATAAACTAAAGACTGAAAATTGAAGACTGCGGCATATATAGAAAAATGTATCTTCAATTTTCAGCTTTTCAATGGTTCTATTTGTAATTTTGTAAATTTTTATCCATAATTTGGCCACTTTGTTTAGCATACTTGTATAAACACTAACCACTAAAACGATTACTTATAGGAGAAAACTTAAAAAAAATTAATCGATTTCTTGGTTGGATTGGCCATGAGCTTCACTAGAAGGAGCTATTTGAAGATATGAAATTGATGCATTGCTTTCCACCAAAATTTACGAATATGCAGTAGCCACTATGGGTTAACATTATATACCTGAAGATTTACGAATATGCACTAGCCACTATGGGTTAACATTATATACCGGAAAAATAGAAAGTATAGTATAAAAACATTATAAATTTTTTTAATTTAAACATATAAAATATACTAATTAAAAAAATTATGTTGCACTTGAAAAATAATAAATATAGAATTAAAAAGTATTTTTTCTCTTGTTCTGGTATAACGTGCTAAGAATGATTAGTTGAATGTGAAAATTGTTGATGTTATTTTGCGTATGAAACTGAGCTGCAAATGTGAACTAAAATATAATATAGGAAGAATAGATATTGCCAAAGCGAAATAAAAAAATGCATAGTATGGTGATAAACTAAGAGAAAGGATAACATGAGCCTGGTATGAGATTTAGACATGCGTAGCATGTATTAAGCAAGGAAGATGCATTGTGAGTGCAGCACAAATGTGGTAGTAGCTTGGTGCAAGACTAAGAATGTATGGCATGAATGAATAAAAACATTAGCAATAGCACCAAAGTACTGGTGCAGTTGAAGCACACGGTGTTGGACTGAATGTTTGTGGCTTGTAAGATAAATCAATAGACATTTAAACCATATCAAAACTTTAGTAATACCATTGTTTATCCACATATTAAAAAAAATCAAAAAAGTAGTTTATAAAATGAAGAGTTAAAAAAGTAAAATATAATTACAAAGATAAAAAATAAAAGATAATAAAGAAGACATATATAATATGAAACATAAATAATAAAAGATAAATCTAGAAATATGAATGATGAAGTAAAGATAAAACCAGAAATATAAAGGATAAAAATTTAAGCTAGAGACAAATCAACTGAAATTTGTACTTGCAGCTAATTTTTAACCATAATGATGACTGTATAGTACAATTGTATGAAAACAACCCGCTCAACTTCAAAGCGTACTGCATTCAAAAATGTAAATCAGAAAGTATGAAAGATAAAGTATAAAAGATAAAAATAAAAATGGAGAAGATAAATTAAAAAAGTAAAATATAAAACTAGAAATGTAAAAGATAAAAATTCAAGTTATAGTAATTACAAGGCTTTTGCTTTTTTATTTCTTTTCATATAGTATACATGTGCTACATGTTAAAGTAGTGTTTATGATATAGGTATCGCTATCCTTATGCTTCTTAATACCATCACTAAAAATGACACAATTAAACACTAGTTCTTCTTGATAACATAGACGTTAAGAGATTACCACCTTGAAACTATATAAGCATGATACTAGAAAGCATCTTTAATTTATTCAGATTTGATTGATTTGATTAATCTTTGAATGTATGCATGTGCTATAATAAAAAACATTAAAATATTCCTATTTAAATAGTGCCATGCTAATGTGAAGTGATAGTACTCAAATTGAAATTGTGTAAAATCAAAGTGAAATGTGAATGTTATCATAAAGTTGACTAATACGATTTAAACTTCTAGCAAACGAAGCTATAGCAGTCTTTTAAAGTTAGTAATGTAATGACTCACTTTTCAAAATAGTTTAAGCAAACAATCAACCATACATGATCCACTCAAATTTAACGAAAAGGAAGATATGTAAGGGAAGAAGACACGAAGAAACTAAACAACACAGAATCTCACAGCGGAATGAATAATCTATAATATACAACAAACCTTTACACAAAGAAAACTTTAACATATATACAGAGGCATCAATCAGAGTATACTAACCTATTTCAGCCCGGACAATTATAACAACTTTCCTCGTAATTTTTGATAAATACAACAATGAATGCAGCGGAAAAATAACCATATATGTGAATACGTCTCTAGGCGTCCTGCTCATCTTCTGAAGCTCCAATGCATCCAAAGAATCTGTGAATGTGCTCGGTCTGACCCGACCATTATAATAAAATAACATCTAACTCAGTCTGGAAAACTAATGTGAGAAAACACACCTAACTGCATTTTAAAGTTATAAAAAACCTTTGAAATCAAAAGTGTAACGACCCGCCATTTTGACCATCGAAAGTCGTCATTGAACACTACTACTATGTTCCAATGTCGTGCATCCAATTAACAGAAGGGTAGATCGTTAATGTAAATAAAAGGAAAGAAATAGAGAACAGAGAGAATCATAATCTCATAATGGAATCGACAACATATAATACATTAAGGATAGTAAAAATTGTCACTCCAAAATACAGAGTACATCAGAGTCAAAAACAAACCTTATCAGCTGGATAGATATAAAATCCTGACCTTACAATTGCTGATAAGGATACTATATAATAAGGTGGAAAATAAAACACTACAATAGGTGAATCTCCAGCTCCCTGCCAAGCTCTTCGTAAGTCCAAAGACAACCTGGCAAAATACTCGGTCTGACACGACCATTATAATAAAACAACACGCGGATCAGTTTGGAAATAGCAATGTGAGATAACTCAAATAATGGGGAAACATATATAAGTTCTGTGAGACCACGCCGCTAACGTAGAATGGATTTTTATCTCACAAGAATAACATCCACACTTGAAAGATTAGAGATAAACAATAGGAAAGAAATCTAAGTAAAAATGGGCATAAATAGTATTGAAAATCCAAACTTGGAATAATGGAAATAACCGGAGTAAAATCCAACTAGAAGTAATGGATAAAACAAGATAACTATCCAAACTTGATAGAGTGGGCAAACAAGATAACTGTCCAAACATGATAGAATCGAAAAAACCTATAATTAAACATTGTGAAGAGTGGTTGACTCTTCCTATGTCAATTATAGAAAAATTGATTCAAAGGTTCGCATCGAATAAGGAAAATGAATTTTTCCAACTTAACTAGGAGGGTGCTCCCCCTTTCAACGAAAGTATACCTCTGAATAAAATATACTAGAGAGCACAAGCGCAACTCTCGGGAGCTTCCAAACTTGACCTCGCTACACACGAGCATCCGAATATTTCACATCAATGCATGCATGCCGACACCTCTCTAGATGATGTGAACATACTCTGATAGGTGCGACCCACACGGCTTAGCTCCCACTCACGCTTTGGTTTTAGTTTTTCTTGTGTTGGGTACCAATGCTCAAAATGAGTGATAAATCGTTTTAGGATGACGAAGCTCCACAATGACTTGGAGGATGCACCCACTTTATCCGCGCTCTAGTTTTAGTCATTTTCGATAAGGGATATCAAAGCTCAATAAAGCAAACCTCGTCTTAGAATGACAAAAAATGAAGAAGATGGCATAATCGAAATCGATAGTCGAGATATCAGCTATCAGAAATAACTACGTAATTATCATATGAGAATTATGTTACGTAGATTTACCGTAAATGAAATAAATCAGACGGTTAAAAACCTTTGATCCTTACTTATACTTGATTTTCACATTTCAATCTTGTAAAAACAATTTAAAATGTTATTTGAATTGATCTTTAAAAAGGAAAATTTATAATATTAAGTGTATTAAAAACACGGGTCAATAACAAATGTCATTAAAACATTGTTTATTACAAACCCAAAATAATTTACACTTAGTTTTATTTATAAATAATTTCTTTTAGAAGATTTTCTCATTTATAAACTATTACTTATAAATTAAGAACAATGTTCATTATCCCAAAAGATAATAAAACAGATTATACACTTCTATAAATTTTAAACAATATTAGTTATCTTGAAAGATAATTAATCAAATTTAAAATCTCTTTTAAATTAACAAATCAAGTATTTTAAATAAAATAGTTAATTATTTCCAAAACACTTTTAACTTTACAATCTTTATTTGATAAATTTATTAACTTTTAAACACAAACTACGTTGATAGCTTTTAAACACTTTCATTATATTAGTTAATCTACTTTAATCACTTTTATTAGATTTTAATTAACTTTAAATATCATTAATTAAAAGATATATTAAATTCGAAAATTCATTAATTAAATTGAATTGTTAATCTCAAACGTTATTCATTAAAATGATAAATAAATTTTGTATACTATAAATTAAAACAATTAATTAAGTTTTAATAACCATGAATTAATTGGATTAATTAAATTCAAACATCATTTGTTAAAATGACAAATTAAAACATCATTTGTTAAAATGATTTACTTCACTATAAAACATCATTAATTAGATTGATTTAAATAAATTCCAAATATTATTAGTCAAAACAATTATTTAACTTTAAAACGATCATATTTAAAATGATTATTAAATTTTAGAATCATTAATTAAAAAGATTTAACTAAATTCAAGTCTCATTGATCAAATAGATTAATAAATTTCAAAACATCATTAACTAAAAAATGATTAATTAAATTCAAATATCATTATTTAAAATGATCATTTACTTTTAAATATCATTAATTAAAATGATTATTGATTTTCAATTATCATTAATTAAAATAATTAATTAAACTCTTGTAATCATTAGTTAAAATGACTAATTACATCCTATCTCTTTTAAATCAAAGACAAACCAATCTTAAACATCTTTTATTAAATTGGTTAATTATTTTCAAAATCATTAGTTATGTTTTAAATTATCATCAATCAAAATGATTAATGAATTTTAACATTCTGTTTTGGGAAAACAGAGCTCAAGTTCAAAAACATACGACAGGGTTTTGAGGATGAAAATTCATAAATAACGATATAACCAAATCTCTATAACGACTCTCAAAAAATTAAATGGAAGATCAAGATTTATTTCAATTAAACATCAATATAACATCACAAGGATGTAAAGAAATATTATTGGCAAGAGACCCTCAGGATCTCTCTATAGATTTTCTATGCAAAACAATGGTTATGGATAATATATAAACATATGGGTTCATAACGATCAAATTAATATGTTATCCAATTTCCAAACGGAAATTCAACCAAACAATCAAACAATTTAACTAATATCCAAGCAATCAATATTTTTTCATAACATCATAGATATGATATAGTAAAATTTAATGTAAGTTAAACTCGCCTTGATTTTCGTTTTTCCCGAAACGTTCTGATTTTGGACTAAAACAGAAAGGTCGTTCGATTTTAGTCTAAATTTTTACTTGCTCCAAATCTAACCAAAACATTGCAAATATCTCGATGACACGAGTCCAACGCAAAAGGCGGCTTTCGAATCCGATCTCATGTGCAAAAGTTATAAATTTTACAAATTATTGATAAATTTAAATTAATAACTAATTGCTTTCTTCCCCAACTTAACACAAATGTGCATATTGAAGACATGAAACTAACAATGGTCGTGCATGAATAGCACTGATGCGGAGCTTCGGTGATCCATATGACGATCTGCCTTCACCGATGAACTTCTCTCGGTGAATCGCATAGGTTCCACAATAAGAAGATGACGCTCCACCCAGCCATCAAACCACGACTTGTAGGAATATCCCCAACCATGCAGTTCAGGTCGCGACCAAATTCATCGCCAATCCCTTTGAAACTCCGGTTAAAGCGACATCTCCCAGTAGAAAACCCAAAACTAAGCTTTGATTTGCCTAAATCTGCCTAAAATCCAACTAGATCAAGCCTTAGTCCCCATGCCATGATCGACAATCCACTAAATAAGAACTCATGCGAATACGAGGCCATGGACGGAAGCACAACTCAGTGCGAGTTTAAAGAATCTAAGATCATGATTTTTAGATGAGTGTATATTTAGTTATAATTTCTAAACTTTGAATTGCAAAAGGGGAAACTCCATTTCTTAGTTACAGGCAACAATAGATTGAGAAGGGCATGGCTTTGAGTAAGTAGGGTGTATGGGTAAGGTGGCTGTGGGTACGGCCTAATTAAAGAGTGTGTGTGTGTGTGTATGTGTATATATATATATATAATTTTTGTTTTATTTAATAAAATATTCAACATAACTTACTCAAAATCTTGAACTCCACACGAGATGTGCCACTTGGCGTTCTACATGTGTACCCCTATTCCGAACGCAGTGGAACTAGTCCCAAGCCTTAATTCGATCGTATGTAGAATATAGCTTTTCAAACCTAATTATTATATTAAATTTTCGAAATTAGTTTCTATGCGTTTCAATCTCGCATGACCAAACGATACGTTTGTTCGCCATAAAATATAACGGCATATTATAATTCACTATTGCAGATCCAATGAAGCTGGTTTCATCAAAATCCGAGATAAAGTCTCGGAATGACAATTTCACAGATCTAAATATCATTTTTATATTTAGTTAATGATGTTAATCAAATCTATTTATATCTGTAAATAAATTTACAAATTGAATTTACCAATATTATTTATAAATTAAAATGAGCTTAACAATATTATTAAATCGATTTAATTAATATTTAATCTATAATTCAAATGTAACGACTCGGATTTTCTGAAGTTAATTTGAATTTGGAATATAAATTGATTTTTAATATGGAAATTTTGGTTGAAATTATAAAATTAATTTAAATTTTAAATATAGCGATTTATTTAATACGAAAATGGTGAATAATTGAAATTTGATTTGAATTTGAATCGAAACGATTTCTAATGTTGATATAAATTCTATTTGAATTAGAATTAAGTTAGTAAGCTTTTAAAACTGAAATTTCAAGTGATTTCATCAATTTTTTGAAATCATCGATTTAATCGATGCGATAAAATAGCGATCCAAGGTACAGTCTCGAAATTTGATGAAACTAGTTCTATTAAATCTGTAACAGTGTATTATTATCAGATTTCAAATTTCGTAATGTCTGGGTTTACCTTTTGGTCATACGAACTAAAATTGCCTAGAATAATTTAATCGAATTTAATTCAATAGTTGATTTAAAAAGCAATCTTTCATATACGATCGAATTAGGCTTCAAAACTTATTCCATTGAGTATGGAATAGTGGTATAACTTTAGAAACACAAGGCGGCATGTCTCGATAGGAGTTCAGAGTTTTAAGTTATAATAAGCAAGATATTTAATAATATTGTAAAATCGAAAGGTCAAACCCCTACCTTCTTGTACACGTTGCTTATCGGCTTTTAAATCACGTTCCTTTCTTCTCTTCCTAGAAACGCTTCGTCTATGTAAAATAAAAAATAAAAACCGAAAGAAAGAGAAATGGTTAGAAAATGTAAAAAAATGAAAGCTTCAAATTCGAAATCAAAGAAAATAAAATCAAGAGAATAGCAAAAGCTTGGATTATCATATGGTACGCGTTAAAGGTTGCTTGGCTTTAGAGTGTAAGAGCAACATTGATGAGCAGTGAGTGAACCAGAAGAATTTTTGTTAGGGTTTATGGTTATTTGAAGGTGATTTTGTTGAATTAAAGGTCGGAAAAGAGTTCGTAGCATCGGAAAGCACCTTAGTCGTGATTTTAGAGTGCTCCATTCATCATGGGCATATGCGACTTTCAGGGATCACGCTTGAACTCGTCGAGGTTTCGATTTATGGAAGGAGCTCGGACGGCATATGGTGATGACGAGTGAATAGAGCTCGCAATGATGAGAGGAATGGTGAGGTCGGTTGTCATTTTTATTGTCCATGGTGAGTTTGATGAGGAGGGAGGAGACGCGGTCGTGAGTTGGCGACAATTTGAACTTGGGAAAGAGAGCTATTTTGCTAAAGATGGTAATTAATTTTCTAATGAAGTAATTAATGAAATTTAAATAAAAATTAGTTTGTGAATCTTATAAATGCTATTACTAATTCATACGAGGTCGAAAATGAATGAAATATATCACGTTGAGTTCACAATGGCAAATACTTCGCGATAAAACTGGTGTGGAAATTTATTTGGAGTCAAGCAGGAATAGGTAGAATTTTAAATTGAATTGAATGTTAGTTCAATTTAACTTAAAAAAATTTGGAACGATCAGCAATTAAATCAAGGTGAGTAAATCTCACTCGATTTGGTTAATTATTTTAAATTATAATAATTAAAATTATTTATTGGATGATTGGTTGAATGGATACATATTTATCAGTTGAGTTATAATATATATATATATATAGTAGTATATATATTAGTAGTTTGATTGATATTCCCACATATTTTAGCAGATAAGGCTCTATGCGCCCCACATAATAGCGGATGACCCTATATATCGCGATATCCCCCTCGAAGTGGGATTGGTATTTTTATGTTGTATTAACATCTGTGGACGTAGGGAAACAGGTTGAAGGGATAAACTGGACTCCTCAAAAGTTTATATTGATTGTTTGTCATATATAATAATATATGATTTGTTAGAATAATTTGTTGTAGATTGTTGTTGTAATGTGGATTGTTGGATGCTACAGTAGCACTATCCTAACTTTTAGTATTTTAGATACCATAAATATTATTTTTGGAATTTGAAAGGATTTAAAAGGAGATTTTGGATCTAAAAAAATTTATATCAGAAACGGATTATTTTTAAAAATAAATTGATTCGGAAAAATAATAATTGATTTGGAGTTGTACTTAACTATTCATAAAATGTTTAAAGTTGAAATATAAATAATTCAAACAAATAATTTTTAACAATGGATTCTCAAGTTATCGCTGAAATATGGCAAAGAAGTTGAAATTGGAATTTTAAATGAGTACAAGAAATAATTGGAGTTATTTGAGTAACAGATTTGTAAATGGGATTTTAAATAGAAATCGATTTATAAATGAAGTGATTAATGTAGATCTATTATAAATTTGGAAATGAGTTTATATAATTTAAAAACGATGCTTATAAATAAGGGAAATGATATTAGTGATAAATTGGAATAAAAATTCATAATGTGAATTTATGTCGAGATATGAAAATAGTTTTTGGGAAAAATAGTATAGTCTATTTTTGGAAAGTGAAATGGCTTGGGAATAGGAAAGAAAATCGATGTGTTGTGAATCGAAAGGGGTTTATAAATTGATAATTTGTTATTAGGTTTTTAAAAAAAAATATTTTTTATTAAGAAGTTAAGCTTGTATTTAAAATAAAAATTTGTTTATTAAACTATGTAATTTAAAACTAGTTACTATTGAAATATTTCGAAAAAATGGATAATTCAAATATTTAATATTTATTAAAATGAATTCACATGTTTATAATAAGCTTTGTAACTCGATAGGTTTTATTTTTAAATTAAATTGGAAATAAATTATCAATGTTTATTCAAAATGTTTAAATATTTTAAATAATTGCTTAAATATGTTTTTTAAAATAAATTTTTATTCTTTAGAAATGCTTATCTTATATATATAGGGTTTGCTGTGATTGAAATTCTCGAGATTCGTAAACAGGTTTTATAAAATGGATGTGATTTTGATAGAGGAATTTTAAAATAATCCAAAGAAAATGGAATTAAAAAATGTTGAATATGGGAAAGTCGAAAATAAAATCTGAATTCATAAAAGAAGTTTCAAATTGTTGGTGGGGATTACTCATTTGAGATAGGGTTAGCAATACCCTAGAATGATTTTGAGAGTATTAATAGATATGAGCACATATTTGTTAGTGAATAAAAATTTATTTTGTGTTGGTTGATTTATTGAGTACCTTATGAATTCTGGTCGGCGCAGTCCTTACAACTATATCGATAGGGGAAAATGAAGTAATTTTACCCAAAGATATGTTTTGATATAAGGGAAATAATTTTCTGAAGTCAATATATTATATTAGATTGTTGGTTGATAATATTATACTTTAATAAGATTACTAAGAGTAAAATGGTTATATATATAACCAATGAAAATTGTATAAGTATGAATTATACAAATGAGTTAAAACTAAAAAAGAATTCAAGCCAGAATTGGAAATTTAAATTTTGAAAGGTTTTGAAAATATATGCAGAAGTGTTATGGATATGAAAATGGTATTATTTTGAAAATATTTTTTGAATAAATAATGGTGATATTATTTTTGGAGTAGAAAATGCTTTAAATTTGATTTAAAAATGGATTTTCAAAGTGATAATGCACTGAACTCATTTCAATCACTGGAAAATAATTCTGGTGATGACGGTCGCATCATTAGTATTCATTTTCGAGTTTCTAAGTGATGGATTACTACCAGGGTGATTTGATATGAATATTTTTGGTGAAAACAAGTGTTGTTTTGGGAAAATTCCAAAGGGTTATGTTTTAGATAAAAACCAGATTTGGTTTAAATGAAAAGGTGGGATTTGATATATATATATATATATATATATATATATATATATATATATATATATATATATATATATATATATATATATGATTTCAAAAAGATTTGAATAAAATACCGGGTATTTAATTTTTGAAATTCCTAGCTAAATGTTTAAAATAAAAGTAAGTTTTAAAACTTATAGGTGGAGGATGAAATTTATCTAGAAAGAAGCGAGAAGATTGAATTTTGGAATTAAAATTTATGTGAGAAAGTTAAAATGGGATAAAGTATTTATGAAATGTGGAAAATAAATTGTATGAATTGGAATTTAACTTAAGTTAAGTTAACTAAAAATTGTTTTGGAATTTGAAATGTCATCGAATTGATTATAGAGTTCGAATTATAAAGTGGCGGGATAACCATAATCTATAAATTTTTGAGTGGAATAAATTTAAAGGGAAAAGTTATGGAATGGTGAACAAGTAAGTTATATAGCGTATAAAAATTGAAATTAATGAAATAATAATATACTTAGGCTATAAATACATGTATAATCTTGAGTCAAAAATAAAATGTGAATATACTTGAGTATAGAGTTGATAAAAACAAGAAAAATAAGCTGTTAAATTTATAAATTGGTGTGAAATAGAACGGTAAAACCCAAATTAAAAATGGTTCGATATTTTGGTGAAGAAATAAAATCCAAACTTGAATTATAAAATAAATGTGAACTCAAGTAAATTAAATAGAGTGATTTTTGAATACAAAAATGGAATTTAACTTGGTTGAATAAAATTGGGTTGTGGATTAAGTGTGGATTTTGGAAATGGAACTTGTGTTATAAATAAAATTCGACTTAAATTGTAAGCGAATTAAATATAATTGGAAATGTGGTCGAATAAAATAGAAATGGATGGGAATAGTAATGACTTGAGTTATAAATAAATTCAATTTAAGAAACAAATTGAATATGGCCGTGGATGTTGTTTAAATAAATTCGAGAATGAATTTAAGTATGGAATTGAAATTTGAAGTGGATTAAATGAAGGAACTCATTAAATAAATTAGTTAACGGGATGAAATTTGATTGAATGAGAATCAATCTAAAATTTGAATCGGAATTTGATGGAAAGGGAAGTAAACTTTAGTTATAGAGTTGAATTAATTATAAATAAACGAATCAACTTAAGTAAATTATTTTTGAGGGAAGATTGGTAAAATAAAATCATAATGCATAAGTAAATAACATGGAATGATTCCGAGCTTAATAAAATGGATTTGAATATAATGTGGATATGAATGGAATGCAAATGAATGGATTGAGTTGGAAATGGAATAAAATTGAATATAAATTGATTTGGAATCAATTTTAAATAGTTATAAGATTAAATGATTATTCTATTAAATAAATATTGCCACATTTGCATAGAAAAATTGTTGTTTGACGTAAATGAAAGTAAATAAACTTCTGTAAATTAATAGGAAGTGAGTAAATTGATTTTTAAATCAAATTGGAATGGATAAGAGTTTGGTTGGTATAAATATGAATTGAATGCAAGTAAATTGAGTTGTAATTCATTCGAATTGAATATGAATCAATTGAAAGTAATTAAATTAGTATTGGAATCTTAAATTGCTTATAAATCCATGTTTGGCAAGTGGTTTATGAAATTCATGTGTTTAATTAGTTAAATGAATGTGATGTTAGTGAATTTCATATTATGGTACTTATGTGGTTTAATTGATAATTACAGGTACCCGGAGGCTATTGGGCTAGTTTTGGGTTGCGTAATTGCATATTAAATAAGCCGCTCGCTTAAAAACGCTAATATAAGGTACGTTTTCGGGTTAAATATCGCAAAAATATAAATATTGTTATATATTGTGTTTTTCGACCGTGTGGGTCGATGTATACATTTATCTCTCTTTTCATACTACAAAAAGCTCTCCGTACAAGGGAGGCTCTGTCAAAACATTTCGAAAATTTAGGATGTTAAAAAAAATTTAAAAAAATTTGGAAAATTTTTGCTAACCAAAAATTTGTTTTCAAATTGTACTTGAAATAAAAGGGTTTTGGTTTGGAAATGGAAACAAGATGTTTTGTATGGAACTAGAAGTTAGAAAAGCAAAATATCGAATTTTCACTAATTCAGCTTTGAATAGGTTAATGGGATTGGATCATTCGTCCTACCATAGCAATTTCAAGGACGAAATTCATTTATGTGGGGAGGGATGTAACGATCTGGATTTTTCGACGTTTAGTATTGAACATTTAAATGGTTTTAAATATTTAATTTGGAATATAAATTGATTTTTGAATATGGAAATTTTGGTTGAAATTATAAAATAAATTTAAATTTTAATACAGCGATTTATGGTAATACGAAAATGGTGAATAATTGAAATTTGAGTTGAATTTGAATAAAAACGATTTCTAATGTTGATATAAATTCGACTTGAATTATAATTGAGTTATTAAGTTTCTAAAACTGAAATTCCAAGTGATTTCGTCAATTTTTGAAACAGTTGATTAATCGACGCGATAAAATAGTGATCCGAGGCATAGTTTCGGAATTCAATTGTGACGACGCGACTTTTCGACGCTCGAAAACCGACATTAATAAGTACATTGTATCAACTGCCGAGCAATCGAATGCTGGAAAACCATACCGTTATGGTTAAAAAAAGGAGGTAGAAGAAGAGAGAAAAAGATAGAACAGAAGAGAAAGAAACAACAGAACAATATCAGAATCACATAATCGCAGCGGAACAACATATAATAGATAGATGAATAATCTTTAAACAAAGAACTATATCAGTTATTACATTACATCACATTACATTACATTACATCATCAGAGTGTACAACAACAACAACAAATAGTGGAAAAAAATACTATATACTAGTGAATACGCCATGCCATCCACCTTGCCTCCAGCAACTCCTGAATTCCAGAACATCCTGATAACCTAACTCTAGACTGCCCGTGTGGAAATTGGTGGGCACCCAGAGTTTAGGAAGGAAAACAATAAACTCCGAGTCAGTCATGTGACTGGTATGAGAACTTAAAACAATTTATCATTAAAACAAAGTACAGGATAATTTTAAAATAGATTCGCAATGCTTTTTAGAAAATGAGACTACCATGAGGCCTCCCACACACACACACAATGCAAACACAGAATCGGTGGAGATTTCTCCTTATGATAGTCAAAGATGCTTGATACGCATTAAAAAAAACATTTGATATTATTACTAGTGCATAGTGTAGAAAAAATCATTTCGAAAGTAAAGATATAAATCTTAGCCAGCATAGGCACTTCGCACTTATGCCTACTATAGCTCCATCCAAACAGTGGGGCGCCACCATAAGTGAATGATAGGTTCTACAACTAAAACCGTACAAGATCGTATTGTTTCTTTGGATTTCCAACAAATGGTCCGGCCAAGGAACTTCTCATTGCCACTTGGGTACGCCTCTGGAAAGACGACCCGAGAACCTAACCGGATCTCTGCCAACACAAGGCCGGGTTACCCCTAACTAGGTAACTACTGACACGAATATGTCATTCCCCGATCGTAACCGATCTATATCCGAGGATCCTCGATTTCCAACAACCACAAAGCAATAAATTTGCAGCAACAACATAGGTTAAGTATGTGGGCTCCATACCATGATACCACCTCTATCCAGAAGGAATGACATACACTAAAGGGGCACTACCCCCTAATAACCTTGCCGCATCCTTCCTGTTTTGACCATTTCCAGGGTGTGAGGTCCGACGAAGTCTTGTCCACAAAGCCACGCTTTATACAAAAGCTGTGCTTTGATCATGCTCAATAGCACTTTGTATGCCACATTACCAATTTGAGAATGTATCACTAGTAACCATCAACTACATAACCTCTAGGGTGTTAAGCTAAGAGAATAAATTCTCCGCCACCAACGGAAATATATTTGATAGAAACCAACTTTACATCTCAAACTGTAACGTCAGACACACATCCATACAAGTCCATTCCGGGATCGAACGGAACCGAAAGCACTTCCAAAGAAGTCCTTGCAATCCGAATATTCACTAATCATGACCGGACTTCCCATCACAAAGGGTAATAAATTTCTATATCGGGGATCAGCCGATGCAGAAACATTCGACGGTAATCCTTCCATTTTCACAAATATCCGGTCTTCAACACCGGTCATCGAATGCAATCCATAACGACGTATCACATATTCGGAATGGGTTATACGACCCCAAGGTCCTTTCCCGGCTAACCCGAATAGTGAGCGCTTATTCAAAAATAAGTGTAGCATTCAAATTCAAGCAACCACAACAAATACCTATTTAAAGGTAAATATTGGTAGTCGGATTATTTAACTATCAATAGGTATGCTCAACATCACCAGATTCCAAATAATTTCCCAAATTAATTATTTTCCAAAATATCTTTACTAGATATATAATTTCCACACTTCAACATTTGAAAACAAATTTTCAAATCACTTTTCACCTTTACAACTTTTGAAAACAAATTTCAATCATTTTCCTTACGCGGAAATACTTTCATTTCAAAATGGTTCATTTAAACCATTTAAATAAATCCTTACCGATTTACTTTATATTTACGTTCCAAATCCGTAAATTTATTCCCACAATTCAAAAATAAATCAACGTTTATTTTTAAACAAATTTCCTTTTTTATATAAATTCCATAGTGAATTTACAATTCCCCAAAATATCTATGAATATACGATTTCCAAATCGATTTCTAATATTCGTTTCCAATTTATCTTTAAAAGATAAAATCTCAAAATATTCACTTTATATTGGAAAACATTCCATACTTATTTAAAAATAAGTAATTCACAAATCCATTTATTTTCTACACTTGGAAAATATTCAATATACTTAAATCGAAATTAAGTATATATTTCATTCTTTAAAGAAAATGTGCGCTTAAACACATTTATTTGGGCCCAAAACGAATGTTGCGTAAAACATCATTACGACGACCCAAAATCACTAGTATAGGGATTCGACATTAAGATAGATATATAAATCCCAATACTATATGAAACATTTCCTTTCAGAAATTATTACTATAACAACAGTGTTATAGTCCACCATTTCCTTATTTCTTGAAAACGTCTATTTCAACAATGAATTTTGAAATCTATGTATTCGATTCATAATACATTTTAAAACATCTTTTTAAAATAATTAACTTCATTTTATAATATAGCTTTCCCAAAACATAACCATTTTATTTAATAATATATTCACTATCCAAAATCGTGAATATACTTCACTAACCAACTTTCAATATTTCTACACATTTTATATAAAGAATAGTTCGCTATCCAAAATCGCGAATATACTTCTTTTAATAAATTTCTATATTCAATTTATCAAATTCCTTTGATTTCGAATTTATAAACAATGTCTATAAATTCTATTTCTATTTATAAACTTCGATTTATAAATCTCCTTTATAAATCCAATTCAATTTATATATCTCAAATATATACCAAAAGTCTATATTATAAGTTAAATACTTATAATTTATTTATTTACAAAATCGTTCTTTTTTGAAACTTCTATTACTTATAAGATTCATTTATATTTTATAACAACTTCAACTTATAAAATCTCCTTTATTAACAGTTTCTATTAGTATCCCATTTAAATGCCCAAAATCCAGTTTATAAGTTGATTACTTATAATCTTTTATTTTATGAAATCTATTTATTTTAAAATTTCACAATTTATAAACTATAGATTTCATTCACTTATGAAATCCATTTATACTTCTTTTTAACACTTATAAAACTCGTTTCATAATTCCTATATTTTCAATTTATAAATATTAATTTTAGAAATCTTTTATATAAACCGTTTATAATAATTCAAAAATCTCAATTTAAATTAACAAATCTTTTTAATAATTTACAAACGTTATTTAAAACTTACATAACTCCAAAATCATACTTAAGTACTATTTTCCAAAAATATAATATTTATAACAATAAAATTTTAATGTTTATTTATTTTAACAATCCAACTTTTAATAAAACGTATACTTTCAAAAATCACTGTAACAGCCCGCTAATCCGTACCCCTTGAGTCAACAGTATTCTACCTCAATCAACTCAAGTTGTACAGAAATACGAACCATTTGGGTTAAAGAAGGAGAGGTAGAAGAAGAAAATAGACAACAACATCAGAATCTAACCATTGCAGCGGAATAAAATATAATAGATAATAAATGATCGTTACTCAAAAGTCAAATATCTCTGTTTACATATTACATCATCAGAGTACATCAATCACAGCTCAACAACAATGTCATACAAATGGATACACAACAACTCAACATATCAGAAATATATATATAAACAAGTACGAGAGTACGTGTCGTCATCCAGCTCGTCTCCTGAGCCCCAAATCATCATATCGGGTATTCTATAATACTCGGTCTGACCCGAGCATTACAGTTAAATAATACCCGAGTCAGTCTGGAATACCAGCGTGAGAAAATCCTTTGAAAACAAAAGCATCTCGTAAGGCCACGCCACAAATAAACATGTCGGGTTTTAACCTTACGATAGCTAAAACATTTTTATTAAAGTCCTCTGATATTATAATAGTGTCTATAGAAAGTAAAATAGAATTTAGCTGAAATGCTTGCATCTCACGTTTCAGCAATAGTTGGGCACAATCAAAACCGTACGGGCGCGTAGGGAAAATGGATTCCAACTAATGGCTAGGCACTGTGATACCACCTGTCACAGTACCTGGTCTAGATCAGCGTACCAAGGAGCCACCCTAACTCCCTTGCAACACAAGGCCGGAACCATCCCTTACTGGACAGTACCGAGTAAGATTACCCCGCGGTTGGGATCAGCAACCGCCCACTAAGCCGAAATAAAAGGGACATCTAGACAGGGATGACCTCACCCTCCAGTGGGGGCTACCCACGAAGCCTTACTGCATAACCCCTGATTTTCAGCCGTTCCTATTTGATGAGGCTTGAGGCTAAGTTGTTACCTTTAAAGAACATATCCCTTAGAATGCCCATCGCCCACATGACGATGTTTTCGTAAGCATTCATCCATACAAGTCCGTCCTGGGTTCGAACGGAACCGAAGGCACTATTCCTACTACATCCATTTTGAAAATATCCTCAGGATTAGTAGCGATTAGCCCTTGCACTTCACTACTCCATCTTCGAATCCAAAAATCGTTTTCATGAAACATACAAACCGGATCGAAGTGGTTTTCGAGAAATTAATCTCGATCCCGATCTCTTCGAAACGATCAACGCATTTGTCCAATATTGATAGTCGGTGATTTAACTTCCAATTTATATTCAAAAACAACCATCCAACAATAAATAATTTCCCAAATTATTTATTTATCTCAAAATATCTTTATAAGATATAATTTCACTTTCAAACCCTTTTTAAAACAGTTTTTCAAACTATCTTCCTTTTCTCAAAATAAATTTCGAGTATTTTCATTTCCACTGGAATCACCAAGCACAAAACTAGATTTTCTAAATTAATTTAAAACACTTTACTTTTAAAAATATACTTTAAACATTCAAATTAAAATTTCTTTAATAATTTGTTAAAAATACATACTATACGAATATTTGAAAATAAGGTTACTTAATAAAATATAACACCAGAATTACACTTTTAAATCAAATACTAAATCACTCTTTAAATAATTATTTGCTATAATAAATTAAAAAGAAAAGATTAAAAGAAATTACTTACTTTAGAATTTTAAATATTTAGAATAATAAATTTTCTACAACTTGCTTTCTTTAAAAACAACTTTACGGCATTTAATTTATATTTAAAAATTTACTTTAAAAACGTACTTGGTTATCCAGAGAAAAATTCCAACTTTAATCACTTAAATCAATTTCCCAAATTGATTCCCAATTTACTCCATTTGAAATAAGTTTCTGTAATTATTCACTTTATTTCAAAATTCATTAATTATGCACTTAATTATTATTGTTATTATTTTCCATTTGATTTTAATCTTTTAACTGAAATATACAAATTTCAGGCTTTTCCCATTTTCTTCTTTGTTCCTTTCAAAATTTAGAATCTTAAGTTTAAAATAAATGTTTGTTCTTTTAAATATTAGCATTGGAGTTTACAATTTATTAACTTTCTATTTATTCAAAAATTTCCCTTCTATACTCAAGATTCATTAATTAGAATTCTTATGTCACTTTAATTCCTTTTTTTTCTTTTTCATTCTTAAATTTATTCAAATTTCCATAATTATTTTACTTACAAATTCACTTCCTTCATTTTCTTTCCAATATCCAAGTTATATATTTTTGGAAATTCATTATACCCAATTATATCCAATCAAACGATAACATTCAATATTTCAACATAATCCATCATAAATATCAAATCATCATAACAGGGGGTTTAAATAATTTAAATAAATGTTGAGGGATCCAGTTGCATCCCTCCAACCTGTTTTCTCTGCATCACAGACGTTAGCACAACACAATATTCCAATCCCAAAATATCATACTATAGCACATTAATCAATTCAATCATTCAAACAATTATTTAAATTTAATCATTTAAATTTAAGTGTAACTAAGTGAGATTAACTCACCTTTTGCTTCTTGTTTGTAATCCATTCTCATTCCGACTAGATTTCTTCAAGATTTAGACCTTGAATCAATATTTACATCATTTATTAATACTTGAATCGATTAAACAATTAACTACCATTAAATCATTTAATAATTTAGTTTAACTAATGATTTAAATTTAAACTAACCATTTAATTTAAACTAACAAGTTTATTTGAACTAATTACCTTTTCCAATTATTTTTAGTAACTAAAGTAATTGAACAAGGTGATTGAACAAGTAAAGCATTATAATCCATATTTTAAAAATTAAATGGTAGGTTTATAATCTATATTTGAAATTAAAGATCTAATTTTATATATACCTTAAACATTTTAAAATTCCTTCTTTCCGAAATCTGATCTATATACAATTCCCGGCTTTGCTGTATTTATCCATATATTAATATATATATATATATATATATATATATAGCTGTTAATTAACAAGAACAGTACTTTGTTTTACTATAAAAATTTCTCTATAATTTATATTTGTAAATTAAACTTGGGCTTTCAAATTTCTTTCACTGTATGCATATTAAAATTTTCTAATATATATATACTTAAATTAAAAGGAGTTGCAGTACCTCACTGTTACGACGAAGCTACAGCCTGCCGACAACATTGCGAGTCACCCATCGACATCGCCTCCACCTTCCCATGCTTGCGTCCCCTTCCTTAAGCCGTCGCCTCACAGAGGAAGTCGCCCTACCTCGGCATCGCGAATCACCTTGCCACAAGATCGGAACCCCAGCGCTAGCTCGCGTTCCCCTCCACCAAGATCGCGACTCGAAAACCTAACTCGAAGACGCGAGTCCCCTCACCCCGTTCTTTGATGGCGCACTCAAGTATTGCGCGATTCAAGGCGAAGTCGAACTCGAATTGAAGATGGGTTTCGATTTTAAAAACCGAAAGGAAAGCATCGGCCACCATTTTCTTTTTTGGTTTATTATATTATTTTTTCCTCTGAATAAACGAAGGCTCGATAAAACGAAATCGAGGGGAATGAAAGAACATAATTTGAACGTGAAAAGATGGGTGGCGTATACGAGAAGCTTGATTTATTAAATTAAATTACATTAGATTATTATCAATTAAATGTCCAGTGCGTTTACAAATCGTACACTCACATACTAACTCCAATCAATACGAAATTTGAAATCCGATAATAATAAAATATTACGGATCGAATGGAACCGGTTTTGTCGAATTCCGAGACTGTGCCCCTGAAGGATATTTTTAAATTCAATTTAAACTATAAAATTTCAAAACTGAACGAACCACTATTAATTTCAATTTTAACACTTCTATTCTCTTCAATATTATCAATATAAATTTTATAAGCCTTCAAATTATATTTTTAATAGGCTTAGAATTCCAGATTCAGTATTTTACCCAACTTCAAATTATTTAATTCAATAATTTAATTGTCAAATAAATTATGATATTCATAATTTAAGTTAATAATTAAACTTTAAATATTTAAAATCAATTAAATATTCCGGTTACAAATACTTAAAAATTCCGGGTCGCCACATTTCTCCCCCTTAAAAGAATTTCGTCCCCGAAATTACAAGTTAGGAAGAATGGTCCAATATCGTTTATTATTTCTCTAAAATCAAACAGTTTCTAACAATTAAACATCTAACCAACTATCTTTTTATAAAATATCCATTATTATTCTTATTAACTTTCCAAATCTTTCCAAAACCTTTTATAGTTTTCAAATAACTTACTTGTTTAGTTACTCAAATTACAGTTCAAAACTAAAATTTTGAATTATCAAAATTTTCTCAAATTTTTTCTAACTCCCTAAATTTCCAAAAAAAAATTGCCAGCGTCTCCTTTCCGCGGCTAGCTAGGTACAACTACAAAATGGCTCTACGGCCTCCCAAATCCAAAAAGAAAACATGTAACGACCGAGGAATTTTAATAATTAAAATTTGACTATTTAATTAATTTTAAATATTAATAAGTGAATTTATAAGTCGAATAAATTTTATTTCGAATAATTGGATTTAATTGAATAATTAAATCGATAATTTAATATGTTAAATTATGGAAATAATTGAAAATTGAGTTAAATATGATTGAAAATGATTTGGGAAATTTTATTTTATCATATTAAAGTTAGAACGATATTTTAGAACTTTTAAAATCGAATTAAGAGTTAATTTGTGAAAATTGAATATTTTAATATTAAATCGACTAGTGAAAATAGTCAATTTTTGAACAGTCTCAGAATTGAACGAGACCAGTTCCATTGGATCCGTAATAGTTAGTTATTACCGGATTTCAATTTTCGTGTCAATCGGAGTTATCGTTTGAGCGTGGCAGCTCGAAACGCATCGAATTATTTTTAATTTTAATTTGGCGAGTTAAAATAGCCATTTTTCAAAAAGTCTCGGATTTCGACGAAACTAGTTTCATCAGATCCGTAATGTGATATTATTATAAGGTTTCAAATTTCGTGTCAATTGGATTTACCGTTTGTCCGGTACAAATTAAAACGCCTAGAAAATCGTTTAAATCGGTTTAATTTAAATCGATCGTTTGTTGCCATAACTCGCACATATGTCTGAATTAGCTTTCGAAACCTGTTCCATTGTGTCCGGAACGCAGGGTAAACCCTAGGAACGTCAGTTTCGGCGCGTAAATCGGAGTTCAGAATTCCCGGATGAATAGTGATTGAAAAATTCTCTATAAATAGACCTTAATTTCCAAAAAAATAAAAAAAAATATGTGGACCCTAATCTATTCTCGTGGCCGCCACTTCCAACAGTTAATGGCTGAGATTTTTGATTTTTCTTCTTTATTTTCCTTCCAATTCACACTTCAATTCAAGAAACTTATAACTACAAAATTGTAGAGCATGCCAAGATCCATCTATTCAACGGTTATGATCGTTTGAAGTGGCTTAGATCGACGGCAATTCGAGCTAGAAGGTCGCGCGTTCGGCCTCGAACTGCGTGCAGATGGTGGGGCCGAGTGCCACCGTGCTCTGGCCGAACGTGGAGGGGATGGAGGTGAGTCGCATGGAGGTGCCTGATCGAAGTATAGGTGAACGAGGAGGATGCAAATTTAAACCCTAGTTGATATAATATAGGTTCGGTTTTAGGCATCGTGACCTGTAGATGGTTGCGTTGGTAGAGAAAGCAACGCGCGGCCCATATTTTTCCAAATGAAATGTACGGTGGAGATGTTGTTTGGTTTAAAATTTTAATTTATGTTGTAATTATAGTTTTAAAAAAAAATCGAGTAATCTTAGAAAAATCATATCTTTTTCATACGAGGTCAAAAACGCGCGAAACCAGTTGCGTTGGAATCGTATGTACGAGCACTACGCGATGGAATTGGATTGGATTCGTTTAGAGTTAGTGAGAATTTTGGGTAAAATTAAACGTCCGTTTAATTTTATTCGAAATAAATCGCTAAAACGAAATTGAAATCAAGGTGTGAACTTCTCACTCAATCGAATCAGTTTCGATTTTATTTTAAATAGTTAGATTTAAAATATTTGAATGCATGTTTGAATGATGATTGTTATCTATTTATTGTTAAAATAGACATTATGCGCCGTTAGTAAGCGGATGTTATTTATTAAAAACATATACCGCGAATATTTCATAAACAGTGAAATTGGTATTATATATAATAGCAATATACATATATTGGCATATGTATATATTGGAGTTATTGATTTCCCGCATTTTTTTGTTTAGCGGATGAGACCCTATTGCGCCGTCTATTAAGCGGATAATATTTAAATCCCATATACCGCGATAATTTCGTACTGGAGCGAAATTGGTATTGTGTTAATGTTTGTGGATGCAGGAAAACAGGTTGGAGGGATCCAACTGGATTCCTCAATAGTATTTATTTGATTTCAGATATTTTGATATTTGATGGACTATCATATCGATATATGATGTCGTTGTTGTCGTGATTGACTATTTGGTGTGTAGCATCATTGGACCAAATTTGGAATTTTAAAATGATTTTAAAAGTGATTTTTGAAAATATACTATATGTTTGGAATTTGATCTATTTTAAATAAATAAACGTTATAATTTTTAAAGTTATAAAAATTATGATTTTTGAGAAATATAGTTAAAAAACTGATTTTTGAGAATATGATGCTAATGATTTTATAAAATAGTTTAATCGGGATTTTAGAATTTATTGTGAAAAGTTTAAATATAGGATTTATAAAATTTAATTATTTTATGAATCAAAATGGTGAAATAATAAAGGAGATTAAAGACGTTTTAAAGAATAATATAAATTGATTTATATTAAGAGATTTATAAATGGATATTTATAAATTGAAATATTGACATTATAAAACGAGTTTTTATAAGTGTTTGAATGAAGTGAAAATGAATTTTGTAAATGAATGGAATTCATAAAATTATAAATGGTGAAGTTATAAATGAAATTTATAAATAGTAAGATTTATAAATTTTGTGAAATTATTAAAGAATATATTTGGATGAATAATTGAATCTTATAAGTTATAAGATTTATAATTATGAAGTTCAAAGGAACGATTTTGCAAACGAATAAATTATAAGTATTTCACTTATAATATGAACCTTTGTTTTATAATTGAGTTATAAATCGAATAGGTTAATAAAGGAACTTATAAAAGGAAGTTGTTATAAAATAAATAGAAATGGAATTTATAAACGTTGTTTTATAAATTCGCAAACGACTTATTTTGATAAGTAAATTGTTGAAACCTATTAATGGAGTTATATTCACGTTTTTGACTGTGAATAATCCTTTAAAATGAAATGTATAAAAGGATGAAATTGATTAACGTAGTATATTCACGTTTTTGAATAGTGAATAATATGTTAAAGAAAATGTTTAGATTTGATGTTTTAAATAGAATTAAAACGATCTAACGATGTTTTAAATATGTTGAGATGCGAAACCATAGATTTCAACATTGATTGTTGAAATAGACGTTTTCGAGAAATAAAAGGAAATGGTGGACTATAACACTGTTGTTATAGTAAATGATTTCCGAAAGGAAATGTTTTGTATAGTATTGGGATTTATATATCTATTTTAATTTCGAATCCCTATACTAGTGATTTTGGGTTGTCGTAACGATGTTTTACGCAACATTCGTTTTGGCCCAAATAAATATGTTTAAGAGAATGATTTCCTTAAAGAATGAAATATATACTTAATCTCGATTTAAGTATATTGAATATTTTCTAAGAGTTGAAAATAAATAAAATTTGTGAATTACTTATGAATAAGTAAGTATGGAAATGTTTTCCAATATAAAGTGAATATTTTGAGAATTTATCTTTTTGAAGATAAATTGAAATGAATAATTGAAATCGAATATTCATAGATATTTTGGATTATAAATTCACTAAGGAATTTATAAAGGAAAGTGGAATTTGTTTAAAAATAAATATTGATTTATTTTTTTGAAGTGTGAAAATTATATATCTTGTAAAGATATTTTGGAAAATAAATAATTTGGAAAATTATTGGGAATCTGGTGATGTGTGCATATTCATTGATAGTTCAATAACCGACTATCAATATTTCCCTTTGAATGGGTAATTGATGTGATTTGTTTGAATTTGAATGCCACACTTATTTTTGAATAAGCGCTCACTATTCGGGTTAACCGGGAAAGGACCATGGGGTCGTATAACCCATTCCGAATATGTGATACGTCGTTGTGAATTGCATTTGATGATCGGTGTTGAAGACCGAGTATTTGCGAAAGCGATAGGATGACCTATCGATTGTCTCTGCACTGGGTAGCTCCTGGTATAGAGATTTCCTAAGTGATGGGAAATTCAATCGGGATTGTGAATACCCGGATTGCAAGGGCTTCGTGAGAAGTGCCTTCGGTTTTGTTCGAGCCCGGAACAGACTTGTATGGATTGTATGTCTGACATTACAAATTGAGATATAAAGCAGATTTCATTCAAATATATTTCTGTTGGTGGCGGAGAATTTATTCTTTTAGCTTAACACCCTTCTCTGAGACATACGAGCTCAGAGGTTATGTAGTTGAATGTTATCAGCGATATATTCCCAATTTGGTAATGTGACATGCTGAGTGTTGCTGAAAATGATCATTGTGTTGATTATTTGTGATGGGATCATTTGTTTGATCGTCTATCTTGGTGATCATTTCTATGATCATTTGTTGACCCAAAGCACGGCTTTTGTATAAAGTGTGTTTTTGTGGACGTGACTTCGTCGAGCCGCACAAACCGGTAATGGTCGAAACAGGAATTGTGCGGCAAGGTTTTCAGGGATAACTTCCCTAGGGTATGACCATTCCTTCTGGAAAAGGGTAGTATCATGGTATGGAGCCCAGATACTTACTCATGTTGAAACACTTATTATTATGGTGTGATGTTGGTTAGAGAGTGCTCTCGTTTAAAGGTCCCAAAGGACCGGGGGTGGCATATCTGAGGGTTTGTAATATTCCTTGGGAAAAGGGATTCCCGGCTTTGTTTAGCAGAGAACGGTGGTTCTCGGGGCGTCCATCCAGAGGCGTTTCCATGTGGCAATGGGAAGTTCCTTGGCCTGACCAATTGTTGGAAATCCAAAGAAACAATACGAAACTTGTACGGTTTTAGTTGTAGAACCTGCCATTTAATATGGTAACTATAGTAAGCATACTATAATGGTACCTATGCTGGCTAAGATTTATATTCTACTTTCGAAATGAATTTTTTCTACACTATGCACTAATAATAATATCAAATGTTCTTTTTAAATGCGTATCAAGCATCTTTGATTATCATAAGAAGAAATCTCCTCTAAGTCTGCGTTTGCATTGTGTGTGTGGCGGGAGGTCTTATGGTAGTCTCATTTTTAAAAGCATTGCGAATTGACTTTAAAAATATTCTTCTATTTTGATTTTAAAGTTAAATAAACTGTTTTGAGTTCCCACACCAGTCACATGACTGACTTGGAGTTTATTGTTTTCCTTCCTAAACTCTTGGTGCCCACCAATTTTCACACGGGCAGTCAAGAGTAGGGTTTATCAGGATATTCTGGATATTCTGGAGTTGCTGGAGGCAAGCTGGATGGCATGGCGTTATTACTAGTTATATAGTATTTCTTTTCCGCTGCGCTGTTTGTTGTTGTTGATGTTGTACACTCTGATGATGATATGATGTAATGAAATGTAATGTGATGTAATGCAATAAATGATATAGTTCTTTGTTTAAAGATTATTCATTTATTATTATATGTTGTTCCGCTGCGATTGTGAGATTCTGATGTTGTTCTGTTTCTGTTCCGTTCTATGTTCTATTTTCTCTTCTCTCTATTTTCTACTACCTTTTCTATTTTCTGTCTTTTTCTTCTCTTTTCTTTTCTTAAACCCTCAGTGTTCGTTTTTCCGTCGTTCGATTGCTCGGCAGTCGATAAAGTGAGTATCGATGTTGAATTTTCGGAAGACGAAGAATCGGGTCCTGACAATGTGGTATCAGAGCTTATGGTTAAGCGACAACCATGGTTCTGTTGGGTATTACTCATTAAAGATGGAGTCAGTAGTACTCTAGAATGAGTTTGAGTGTAATAATAGCTATGAGAGCGTATTTGTTAGTGTATATAAAATTGTTTTATATTGTGATGGTTGGTTTATTGAGTGGCATATGAACTTTCGTCAGCGTGGTCCGCAAGACTATGCCGAAGGGGTTTCTAAACATTTGAATAGAACAATTCGGCACAATATTGTTTTAAATTGGGTAAATGAAATAATTTTACCTTGAGTATATTTTATATATAAAAGAAATATTTTTTCAGAATTATTAAAGTGTATATAAGTGGATTGTTTAGTTGTTTGAATAATCTAAATTAAAGAATTATTGTATAAGTAAAAAGAATTATAAGAATTGAATTATAATTAAAGTGATTTACAATTGTGAAATAAACTTATATATATAAGAAGTGAAACTATATGAATATATTTATGAATATGAGTTGTAAATAAAAGTGAATTTAAAGTTAAATGGAAATTTACTTTAGAATTGAAATCTGAATTTATTTACAAGTGGGAATTAAGTTAAGTAAAACAAAGTGATGTTTGTAAATGAAGTATAACTTAAGAGATGTTGAATGAAGTTGATATTAGTATCAAAGTAAATTAATAAAGTTAAGTGGTGGATGTGAACTTGAGTTATATAAATGAAATTCAACTGTTGTAATTGAATTGAATGAATGGATTGAATATTAATCAATTAAATGTAAATTTAAGTTGATATGAAATAATGAATATAGGTGTTAATTCATTAAAATCTAATGTTATTGTAAGTTGAATAAATTGAATGGAAGTCAATTTAATTTAAGGTGTTAAACCAAATTTAAAAAAAAAATATATAAACAAAGGAATTTGGTTGTAATTAATATACATTGATTGTTATATGGTTGTTAGTTGATTGATTGTATATAATTCATTAAGTGTTAATGAAGTTGAAAGCTAAAGTAATTGAAATCCAATTTGAAGGTTAAGTGAATCTTGAATAGAATTGAATTTTAATTGGAAGTGAACCAACTTGAATATGGATTAGTGAATATAAACTAATTGAAAATGAATGTTAGAAAACATTCACTGTTAATGAATCAAATGTGATTAAATTGAAAACCTATTTCATTGAATATTAATGAGAATATGAATGAATATTGATTCGGTTATGGATGCTAGTTGGTTGATGGTTGCATTTGTTGTTTGTTTCATTTGCTATGTTGACATATATAGTTATTATATTGCTATATGTTGTATATTGATACTATTGTCTGTATACATGTTTCTCATGTTGTTTGTTGAGTGTTTAGTAGGTGCGGATCGCGTCTGCTTCGCATTTGGAGCTCGCTTTCGCGCTATATTAGCCGTATATGCTTGCTAATAAAAATATAAGGTACATATCTCGGATTACATGCCGTACTTTTATACTTTTTTCCTGCGGGATGCCTCATTACTTGATGAGATGTATATTTGTGATTTATATACTGTCATTTTTTTTCGGATCGAGCCGCGCAAAGGAGACTATGGCGAATTTTTCCAAAAATTTAAGGCGTTAGAAAAATTTGAGAAAATTTGGAAAATTTTGAAAACTTAGACTTTTATTTGGAGTTGAAAGTTAAACAATAGTAATTGTTTTTAAAAAGATAACTAAGTATGATTTGAAAACTTAGTAAAGTTTTGTAAGAAATTTAATTATGAATTTTGGAAAAATTAATAAATTCTATAACTTTTCTTACTTAATAATTTCGAGGACGAAATTCTTTTAAGGGGGGAAGATTGTAACGACCCAGGAATTTTAATAATTAAAATTTGAATATTTAATTAATTTTAAATATTAATAAGTGAATTTATAAGTCGAATAAATTTTATTTCGAATAATTGGATTTAATTGAATAATTAAATCGATAATTTAATATGTTAAATTATGGAAATAATTGAAAATTGAGTTAAATATGATTGAAAATGATTTGGGAAATTTTATTTTATCATATTAAAGTTAGAACGATATTTTAGAACTTTTAAAATCGAATTAAGAGTTAATTTGTAAAAATTGAATATTTTAATATTAAATTGACTAGTGAAAATAGTCAATTTTTGAACAGTCTCAGAATTGAACGAGACCAGTTCCATTGGATCCGTAATAGTTAGTATTATCAGATTTCAATTTTCGTGTCAATCGGAGTTATCGTTTGAGCGTGGCAGCTCGAAACGCATCGAATTATTTTTAATTTTAATTTGGCGAGTTAAAATAGCCATTTTTCAAAAAGTCTCGGATTTCGACGAAACCAGTTTCATCGGATCTGTAATGTGATATTATTGTAAGGTTTCAAATTTCATGTCAATTGGATTTACCGTTTGTCCGGTACAAATTAAAACGCCTAGAAAATCGTTTAAATTGGTTTAATTTAAATCGATCGTTTGTTGCCATAACTCGCACAGATGTCCGAATTAGCTTTCAAAACCTGTTCCATTGTGTCCGGAACGCGGGGTAAACCCTAGGAACGTCAGTTTCGGCGCGTAAATCGGAGTTCAGAATTCCCGGATGAATAGTGATTGAAAAATTCTCTATAAATAGACCTTAATTTCCAAAAAAATAAAAAAAATATGTAAACCCTAATCTATTCTCGTGGCCGCCACTTCCAACAGTTAATGGCCAAGATTTTCGATTTTTCTTCTTTATTTTCCTTCCAATTCACACTTTAATTCAAGAAACTTATAACTACAAAATTGTAGAGCATGCCAAGATCCATCTATTCAACGGTTATGATCGTTTGAAGTGGCTTAGATCAACGGCAATTGGAGCTAGAAGGTCGTGCGTTCGGCCTCGAACTACGTGCAGATGGTGGGGCCGAGTGCCACCATGCTCTGGCCGAATGTGGAGGGGATGGAGGTGAGTCGCATGGAGGTGCCTGATCGAAGTATAGGTGAACGAGGAGGATGCAAATTTAAACCCTAGTTGATATAATATGGGTTCGGTTTTAGGCATCGTGACCTGTAGATGGTTGCGTTGGGAGAGAAAGCAACGCGCGGCCCATATTTTTCCAAATGAAATGTACGGTGGAGATGTTGTTTGGTTTAAAATTTTAATTTATGTTGTAATTATAGTTATAAAAAAAAAATCGAGTAATCTTAGAAAAATCATATCTTTTTCATACGAGGTCGAAAACGCGCGAAACCAGTTGCGTTGGAATCGGATGGACGAGCACTACGCGATGGAATTGGATTGGAGTCGTTTGGAGTTAGTGAGAATTTTGGGTAAAATTAAACGTCCGTTTAATTTTATTCGAAATAAACCGCTATAACGAAATTGAAATCAAGGTGAGAACTTCTCACTCAATCGAATCAGTTTCGATTTTATTTTAAATAGTTAGATTTAAAATATTTGAATGCATGTTTGAATGATGATTGTTATCTATTTATTGTTAAAATAGACATTATGCGACGTTAGTAAGCGGATGTTATTTATTAAAAACATATACCGCGAATATTTCATAAACAGTGAAATTGGTATTATATATAATAGCAATATATATATATATATATATATATATATTGGCATATGTATATATTGGATTTATTGATTTCCCGCATTTTTTTGTTTAGCGGATGAGACCCTATTGCGCCGTCTATTAAGCGGATAATATTTAAATCCCATATACCGCGATAATTTCGTACTGGAGCGAAATTGGTATTGTGCTAATGTTTGTGGATGCAGGAAAACAGGTTGGAGGGATCCAACTGGATTCCTCAACAGTATTTATTTGATTTCAGATATTTTGATATTTGATGGACTATCATATCGATATATGATGTCGTTGTTGTCGTGATTGACTATTTGGTGTGTAGCATCATTGGACCAAATTTGGAATTTTAAAATGATTTTAAAAGTGATTTTTGAAAATATACTATATGTTTGGAATTTGATCTATTTTAAATAAATAAACGTTATAATTTTTAAAGTTATAAAAATTATGATTTTTGAGAAATATAGTTAAAAAACTGATTTTTGAGAATATGATGCTAATGATTTTATAAAATAGTTTAATCGGGATTTTAGAATTTATTGTGAAAAGTTTAAATATAGGATTTATAAAATTTAATTATTTCATGAATCAAAATGGTGAAATAATAAAGGAGATTAAAGACGTTTTAAAGAATAATATAAATTGATTTATATTAAGAGATTTATAAATGGATATTTATAAATTGAAATATTGACATTATAAAACGAGTTTTCATAAGTGTTTGAATGAAGTGAAAATGAATTTTGTAAATGAATGGAATTCATAAAATTATAAATGGTGAAGTTATAAATGAAATTTATAAATAGTAAGATTTATAAATTTTGTGAAATTATTAAAGAATATATTTGGATGAATAATTTAATCTTATAAGTTATAAGATTTATAATTATGAAGTTCAAAGGAACGATTTTGCAAACGAATAAATTATAAGTATTTCACTTATAATATGAACCTTTGTTTTATAATTGAGTTATAAATCGAATAGGTTAATAAAGGAACTTATAAAAGGAAGTTGTTATAAAATAAATAGAAATGGAATTTATAAACGTTGTTTTATAAATTCGCAAACGACTTATTTTGATAAGTAAATTGTTGAAACCTATTAATGGAGTTATATTCACGTTTTTGACTGTGAATAATCCTTTAAAATGAAATGTATAAAAGGATGAAATTGATTAACGTAGTATATTCACGTTTTTGAATAGTGAATAATATGTTAAAGAAAATGTTTAGATTTGATGTTTTAAATAGAATTAAAACGATCTAACGATGTTTTAAATATGTTGAGATGCGAAACCATAGATTTCAACATTGATTGTTGAAATAGACGTTTTCGAGAAATAAAAGGAAATGGTGGACTATAACACTGTTGTTATAGTAAATGATTTCCAAAAGGAAATGTTTTGTATAGTATTGGGATTTATATATCTATTTTAATTTCGAATCCCTATACTAGTGATTTTGGGTTGTCGTAACGATGTTTTACGCAACATTCGTTTTGGCCCAAATAAATATGTTTAAGAGAATGATTTCCTTAAAGAATGAAATATATACTTAATCTCGATTTAAGTATATTGAATATTTTCTAAGAGTTGAAAATAAATAAAATTTGTGAATTACTTATGAATAAGTAAGTATGGAAATGTTTTCCAATATAAAGTGAATATTTTGAGAATTTATCTTTTTGAAGATAAATTGAAATGAATAATTGAAATCGAATATTCATAGATATTTTGGATTATAAATTCACTAAGGAATTTATAAAGGAAAGTGGAATTTGTTTAAAAATAAATATTGATTTATTTTTTTGAAGTGTGAAAATTATATATCTTGTAAAGATATTTTGGAAAATAAATAATTTGGAAAATTATTGGGAATCTGTGATGTGTGCATATTCATTGATAGTTCAATAACCGACTATCAATATTTCCCTTTGAATGGGTAATTGATGTGATTTGTTTGAATTTGAATGCCACACTTATTTTTGAATAAGCGCTCACTATTCGGGTTAACCGGGAAAGGACCATGGGGTCGTATAACCCATTCTGAATATGTGATACGTCGTTGTGAATTGCATTTGATGATCGGTGTTGAAGACCGAGTATTTGCGAAAGCGATAGGATGACCTATCGATTGTCTCTGCACTGGGTAGCTCCTGGTATAGAGATTTCCTAAGTGATGGGAAATTCGATCGGGATTGTGAATACCCGGATTGCAAGGGCTTCGTGAGAAGTGCCTTCGGTTTTGTTCGAGCCCGGAACAGACTTGTATGGATTGTATGTCTGACATTACAAATTGAGATATAAAGCAGATTTCATTCAAATATATTTCTGTTGGCGGCGGAGAATTTATTCTTTTAGCTTAACACCCTTCTCTGAGACGTACGAGCTCAGAGGTTATGTAGTTGAATGTTATCAGCGATATATTCCCAATTTGGTAATGTGACATGCTGAGTGTTGCTGAAAATGATCATTGTGTTGATTATTTGTGATAGGATCATTTGTTTGATCGTCTATCTTGGTGATCATTTCTATGATCATTTGTTGACCCAAAGCACGGCTTTTGTATAAAGTGTGTTTTTGTGGACGTGACTTCGTCGAGCCTCACAAACCGGTAATGGTCGAAACAGAAATTGTGCGGCAAGGTTTTCAGGGATAACTTCCCTAGGGTATGACCATTCCTTCTGGAAAAGGGTAGTATCATGGTATGGAGCCCAGATACTTACTCATGTTGAAACACTTATTATTATGGTGTGATGTTGGTTAGAGAGCGCTCTCGTTTAAAGGTCCCAAAGGACCGGGGGTGGCATATCTGAGGGTTTGTAATATTCCTTGGGAAAAGGGATTCCCGGCTTTGTTTAGCAGAGAACGGTGGTTCTCGGGGCGTCCATCCAGAGGCGTTTCCATGTGGCAATGGGAAGTTCCTTGGCCTGACCATTTGTTGGAAATCCAAAGAAACAATACGAAACTTGTACGGTTTTAGTTGTAGAACCTGCCATTTAATATGGTAGCTATAGTAAGCATACTATAATGGTACCTATGCTGGCTAAGATTTATATTCTACTTTCGAAATGAATTTTTTCTACACTATGCACTAATAATAATATCAAATGTTCTTTTTAAATGCATATCAAGCATCTTTGATTATCATAAGAAGAAATCTCCTCCAAGTCTGCGTTTGCATTGTGTGTGTGGCGGGAGGTCTTATGGTAGTCTCATTTTTAAAAGCATTGCGAATTGACTTTAAAAATATTCTTCTATTTTGATTTTAAAGTTAAATAAACTGTTTTGAGTTCCCACACCAGTCACATGACTGACTTGGAGTTTATTGTTTTCCTTCCTAAACTCTTGGTGCCCACCAATTTTCACACGGGCAATCAAGAGTAAGGTTTATCAGGATATTCTGGATATTCTGGAGTTGCTGTAGGCAAGCTGGATGGCATGGCGTTATTACTAGTTATATAGTATTTCTTTTCCGCTGCACTGTTTGTTGTTGTTGATGTTGTACACTCTGATGATGATATGATGTAATGAAATGTAATGTGATGTAATGTAATAAATGATATAGTTCTTTGTTTAAAGATTATTCATTTATTATTATATGTTGTTCCGCTGCGATTGTGAGATTCTGATGTTGTTCTGTTTCTGTTCCGTTCTATGTTCTATTTTCTCTTCTCTCTATTTTCTACTACCTTATCTATTTTCTGTCTTTTTCTTCTCTTTTCTTTTCTTAAACCCTCAGTGTTCGGTTTTCCGTCGTTCGATTGCTTGGCAGTCGATAAAGCGAGTATCGATGTTGAATTTTCGGAAGACGAAGAATCGGGTCCTGACAAAACAAAAGGCCCAGTGGCTCAATCCAAATTCCCAATCAAATTCATACCAAATTTAAATACATACCTTTATGTCGGGAATTCAATTTATCTTCTTGAAATCAAAAACCAATTCTCTTTTCCATTTTTATAATACCTACATATCCTGCTTAGCACTAATATCCAATCACAATATTCCCAAAACATTTTATCGTCTTCCTCACAAAATGTCAATATCTATTCATTCCAATATTATCTTAGAATATATTTGTAGTGTCAATTTCCCATTAAGAATTCACCATTCCTTATACTTAAGTTTAATATAAGCATTTTATATGTTTCTTATTTATTTTCACTTCACCACTTTAGTTTATATTTATTTCTATTCATATTGATTCTTTCATTTTCATATGAATTCAATTTATCTTTAACTCTGCATATATAAATTTTATTTGTCATTTATTACAAATTCATGTCATTACTTTAATTAGTTTCATTTACTAACTTATTTTAAATTTCCAGTTTGAAACGGTTTTGTCGTTAACAAAATTTTCCAAAAATTTTCAAAAAAAAAAAAATTCTAACTCCCAAAATTTCTGGAAAATTTTGGTAGAGTCTCCTTTATACGAAGGAGCTTTTGCAATTTGACAAAAGATATAAATATATATACATCGACCCACACAGTCGGAAAAACCAAAAAAAGTTCATATTTCCTATTTTTATTGCGTAGGCGTACCTTATTTAGCATTTTAAGCGAACAGCTTATTAATTTTAGCAAATAGCACGACCAAATCCAGCCACACGGCTTCCAGGTACCTGTACTTACTCAATTCAAACATGTAAGTGCCAAATATATGCAGTTTAACTATATTTCACTTAGTTGCAATAGTTAAAACGTATGAATTCTAAAAGAAATTCACACCAAACATTTTTCCGTAAGCAATTTATATAGTTTTCATGCTAATTCAACTGTTTCAACTTATTTACAAACCATTTTCATTCAATTTGAATGGTGTAAAACTCAATCGCTTACATTTTATTTATTCTTAAGCAAACTGAACTCGTATTTAATTCAATTTCTTTCAAAATCAATTCATTTTACTTCTATCAATTCATGGGATTTTTAATTACTGTCATTTACATCAAATGACAATTAATTCTATGCAATTTGACGAGATTTATGTGAATAAATAAGTACTTATGTTTATACCAATTTAAATTGATTTCAACTCAATTTATACTTAATTCTATTCCATTTCGGATTTATTCACAATCCGTATATTTTCATTTTCATTGCATTTAAAGTTGAATCCATTCACTTACATTTCCTTCTATTAACCAAACTAGTTCATACAAAACTATTAACATCTTAGGTTCGTCTTCATTACCAATTTAATTTCCCTTTTATTTTAATTCATTCACAATTATTTATTTAGCTCGACACATTCCATTTAAATTTCATTCACAATCCATTCATTTACGTTTTATTCCATATTTGTTTATTCCAAACTATTTTATTTAGCTCAAAAACAATCTAAGCTATTTCATTCAATAACCACTTCAATTTTTTTTATAGACTCCAAGTTATTTCAAATCCTTAACATTTTAAATAGTTTACAATTATTTATTTAAGAATTTTCATTACATTAGATATTATCTGTAACTCACCAAATTCTATTTCGATTTAAATTTATTTTCACTTGATTTAAAATCCAACCCAATATCATTAAACTTTCAAGTTGATTTAAATTCAACTCTCTTCCATCTATTCAGCTTAAGTCGATTTACTTCAATTTATTCAAATTTTATACTTAAGCTCATTTTCGTTTTACCAGCAAATTTTACTCTTTTATACTCAACTTAACTCAACTGATTCCAAGGCCATATCCAAATTATTTCCACTTATTGGATTTCATTTACACATTCAAATCATTACTATTTTAATCCATTTACATTTTTATTTATTCGACACATTCCTAACTATATTTAATCTGTTAACACTTCAAGTTAAATTTTAATTTATAACTCAAGTTTCGAATCCACTATCCATTTTCAATTTTTAACCAATTTCATGGACTCACAATTCGATTACATTCTCAGTTCATTTAATTAATTGCAAGGCCACTATCAATTATATTTTCTTCACTAGTGGTTCAAGTCGAATTTGATTTATAACTTGAGTTTTATTTCCAAACTTCAATATTAACTCACCAATTCAGCTTTTCCTTAGCTACATCGGTTATCATTATATATTTCTTTATCTAATTTATTATCTACTTAGTTTTTTTTCCTTAATTTATAATTCAATACTTGAATTTTAATTCCAAATATCACTCCATTCAATTTGCTTAAGTTCAATTTATTTTATAATTCAAGCTTGGATTTTTTTTTATTTCCTAATTCATCAAACAATACTTATTTTGGATTTTGTATTCCATTTTCAATTTAATACGTCACAACTTATTGTTTTATGGTCTTCCAAATTTTTTTTCTCTTATTCTAGCTTCTAATTATTCTCAACTTAAGTTAATTTACTCAATTTGCTCCAATTCAACTTAAGTTCACTTCCATTTGATTCTAGGTTTAAATATGTTCATCTTTTATTTTTAACTCAAGCCTTATGCTTATTTATAGCCCAAGCATATTTTATTCCATGGATTTTTAATTCTTTTACAAGTCATTCTAATTTATTTATTTCAATCCAATCTTTATTCATCTTATTTTCCATTAGTTCAGGTAAGAATCTAATTCCATTCAATTTTATTTTGACTCAGATTTATTTCACTCAATTCAATTTCAACTTGATTCGAATACAACTGGATATTATTCCAACCTATTTAAATTAATTTTCAATCCAGTTAAATTTTATTTTCCAATCCAAGTAAATTTCATTTTTAACCTTTCACGTTAAATTCACGTTCCAACATTCAAAGCTTATATTTCCTTCCTGATTTAAAATCATCTCAATTTATAAGCTTACAATTATCTCATCAGGATTTTTAAACTCCCGGCTTTGGTTTAGAATCATCTTGAAATCTCCAACCTCTCAAATCTCATTTCTCAAAAACTTTAAACCAATCCTGGCTTTTATTCCCAACAAATTTCCTTTGAAATTTCAAAAACAACTAGCTTTTCTGAACGAATAAAGTTTTTTGGCAGCAATCTGTCACTTAGAAACTCAAAAATGAACATTGATGATGCTGCAATCATCACCGAAGTTATTTTCCAGCTACTGAAGTGAATTCAACGCTATATCCCTTTCCAAAATTTATTTGAAACAATTTCCTTTCAGAAATACCGCAAAAACAACAATGCTACAATTTATCTTCAAAATACTTCCAAAATCTCCGGGGTTTTAAAGTTTCAAATTCTATTTTGAATTCAAATTTAACTATAATGCATTTGTATAGTTTATGCTTATATAAATTTCCATTTGATTGTATTTCAATTCATAAATTACATTTATAATTCATATTTATAAATTTTATTCTATAATCGAGTTTATTCCCTTAAATTTTGGTTATATTTCAATTTCTTGTTAAATTTTCACTTAACAATGATAGTACTTTAATATTATCATTTCTAACATCCAAGCAACCATATATTAGCTAAATAGTTTACAAAACCTTTCTTTATATCAAAATATATTTTGGGTAACATTATTCCATTTACCCGTATTTAAAAAATATCATGTCGATTGTTCTATTCAAGTGTTTAGAAACCCCTTCGATACAGTTGCGCAGACTGTGCCGACGAAGGTTCATATTCCACTAAATAAACCAATCTACACAATATTAAAACAATTTATATTCACTAACAAATACGCACTCATATCTATTAATACGCTCAAACTCAGTCTAGAGTACTACGGACTTTATTTGAGTAATTCTCCACCAGAGTCAAGGTTATCACCAACCTACGCTCTGATACCAAGTGTAACAGCCCGCTAATCCGTACCCCTTGAGTCAACATTATTCTACCTCAATCAACTCAAGTTATACAGAAATACGAACCATTTGGGTTAAAGAAGAAGAGGTAGAAGAAGAAAATAGACAACAACATCAGAATCTAACCATCGCAGCGGAATAAAATATAATAGATAATAAATGATCTTTACTCAAAAGTCAAATATCTCTGTTTACATATTTCAGAGTACATCAATCACAGCTCAACAACAATATCATACAAATGGATACACAACAACTCAACACAGCAGAAATATATATATATATATATATAAACAAGTACGAGAGTACGCGTCATCATCCAGCTCGTCTCCTGAGCCCCAAAGCATCATATCCTGTATTCTATAATACTCGGTCTGACCCGAGAATTACAGTTAAATAATACCTTAGTCAGTCTAGAATACCAGCGTGAGAAAATCACACCCAATTGATTATTAAAGTTTCAAAAATTCTTTGAAAACAAAAGCATCTCGTAAGACCACGCCACAAATAAACATGTCGGGTTTTTACCTTACGATGGCTAAAACATTTTTATTAAAGTCCTCTGATATTATAATAGTGTCTATAGAAAGTAAAATAGAATCTAGCTGAAATGCTTGCATCTCACGTTTCAGCAATAGTTGGGCACAATCAAAACCGTACGGGCGCGTAGGGAAAATGGATTCCAACTAATGGCTTGGCACTGGGATAGCACCTGTCACAGTACCTGGTCTAGATCAGCGTACTGAGGGGCCACTCTAACTCCCCTGCAATACAAGACCGGAACCATCCCTTACTAGACAGTCCCGAGCAAGATCACCCCGCGGTTGGGATCAGCAACCGCCCACTAAGCCGAAATAAAATGGACATCTAGACAGGGATGACCTCACCCTCCAGTGGGGGCTACCCACGAAGCCTTGCTGCATAACCCCTGATTTTCAGCCATTCCAATTTGATGAGGCTTGACGCTAAGCGTTACCTTTAAAGAACATATCCCTTAGAACGCCCATCGCCCACCTGACGATGTTTTCGTAAGCATTCAACCATAAAAGTCCGTCCCGGGTTCGAATGGAACCGAAGGCACTATTCCTACTACATCCATTTTGGAAATATCCTCAGGATTAGTAGCGCTTAGCCCTTGCACTTCACTACTCCATCTTCGAATCCCAAAATCGTTTTCACGAAACGTATAAACCGGATCGAAGTGGTTTTCGAGAAATTAATCTCAATCCCGGTCTCTTCGAAACGTTCAACGCATTTGTCCAATATTGATAGTCGGTGATTTAACTATCAATTTATATTCACAAACAACCATCCAACAATAAATAATTTCCTAAATTATTTATTTATCTCAAAATATCTTTATAAGATATAATTTCACTTTCAAAACCTTTTTAAAACTGTTTTTCAAACTATCTTCCTTTTCTCAAAATAAATTTCGAGTATTTTCATTTCCACTGGAATCACCAAGCACAAAACTAGATTTTCTAATTAATTTAAAACACTTTACTTTTAAAAATATACTTTAAACATTCAAATTAAAATTTCTTTAATAATTTGTTAAAAGTACATACTATACGAATATTTGAAAATAAGGTTACTTAATAAAATATAACACCAGATTTACACTTTTAAATCAAATACTAAATCACTCTTTAAATAATTATTTGCTATAATAAATTAAAAAGAAAAGATTAAAAGAAATTACTTACTTTAGAATTTTAAATATTTAGAATAATAAATTTTTTACAACTTGCTTTCTTTAAAAACAACTTTAAAGCATTTAATTTATATTTAAAAATTTACTTTAAAAAACGTACTTGGTTACCCAGAGAAAAATTCCAACTTTAATCACTTAAATCAATTTCCCAAATTGATTCCCAATTTACTCCATTTGAAATAAGTTTCTGTAATTATTCACTTTATTTCAAAATTCATTAATTATGCACTTAATTATTATTGTTATTATTTTCCATTTGATTTTAATCTTTTAACTGAAATATACAAATTTCAGGCTTTTCCCATTTTCTTCTTTGTTCCTTTCAAAATTTAAAATCTTAAGTTTAAAATAAATGTTTGTTCTTTTAAATATTAGCATTGGAGTTTAAAATTTATTAACTTTCTTTTATTCAAAAATTTCCCTTCTATATTCGAGATTCATTAATTAGAATTCTTACGTCACTTTAATTCCTTTTTTTTCTTTTTCATTCTTAAATTTATTCAAATTTCCATAATTATTTTACTTACAAATTCACTTCCTTTATTTTCTTTCCAATATCCAAGTTATATATTTTTGGAAATTCATTATACCCAATTATATCCAATCAAACCATAGCATTCAATATTTCAACATAATCCATCATAAATATCAAATCATCATAACAGGGGGGTTTAAATAATTTAAATAAATGTTGAGGGATCCAGTTGGATCCCTCCAACCTGTTTTCCCTGCATCACAGACGTTAGCACAACACAATATTCCAATCCCAAAATATCATACTATAGCACATTAATCAATTCAATCATTCAAACAATTGTTTAAATTTAATCATTTAAATTTAAGTGTAACTAAGTGAGATTAACTCTCCTTTTGCTTCTTGTTTGTAATCCATTCTCATTCTGACTAGATTTCTTCAAGATTTAGACCTTGAATCAATATTTACATCATTTATTAATACTTGAATCGATTGAACAATTAACTACCATTAAATCATTTAATAATTTAGTTTAACTAATGATTTAAATTTAAACTAACCATTTAATTTAAACTAATAAGTTTGTTTGAACTAATTACCTTTTCCAATTATTTTTAGTAACTAAAGTAATTAAACAAGGTGATTGAACAAGTAAAGCATTATAATCCATATTTTAAAAATTAAATGGTGGGTTTATAATCTATATTTGAAATTAAAGATCTAATTTTATATATACCTTAAACATTTTAAAATTCCTTCTTTCCAAAATCTGATCTATATACAATTCCCTGCTTTGCTGTATTTATCCATATATTAATATATATATATATATATATAGCTGTTAATTAACAAGAACAGTACTTTGTTTTACTATAAAAATTTCTTTATAATTTATATTTGTAAATTAAACTTGGGCTTTCAAATTTCTTTCACTGTATGCATATTATAATTTTCTAATATATATATATATATATACTTATATTAAAAGGAGCTGCAGTACCTCACTGTTATGACGAAGCTACAGCCTACCGACAACATTGCGGTCACCCATCGACATCGCCTCCACCTTCCCATGCTTGCGTCCCCTTCCTTAAGCCGTCGCCTCACAGAGGAAGTCGCCCTACCGCGGCATCGCGAATCACCTTGCCACGAGATCGAAACCCCAGTGCTAGCTCGCGTTCCCCCCCTCCCCCAAGATCGCGACTCGAAACCCTAAATCGAAGACACGAGTCCCCTCTCCCCGTTCTTTGATGGCGCACTCGAGTATTACGTGATTCAAGGCGAAATCGAACTCGAATTGAAGATGGGTTTCGATTTTGAAAACCAAAAGGAAAGCATCGGCCACCATTTTCTTTTTGGTTTATTATATATATTTTTTTCTCTGAATAAACGAAGGCTCGAGTAAAAGGAAATCGAGGGGAATGAAAGAACATGATTTGAACGTGAAAAGATGGGTGGCGTATACGAGAAGCTTGATTTATTAAATTAAATTACATTAGATTATTATCAATTAAATGTCCAGCGCGTTTACAAATCGTACGCTCACATACTAACTCCAATCAATATGAAATTTGAAATCCGAAAATAATAAAATATTACGGATCGAATGGAACCGGTTTTGTCGAATTCCGAGACTGTGCCCCTGAAGGATATTTTTAAATTCAATTTAAACTATAAAATTTCAAAACTGAACGAACCACTATTAATTTCAATTTTAACACTTCTATTCTCTTCAATATTATCAATATAAATTTTATAAGCCTTCAAATTATATTTTTAATAGGCTTAGAATTCCAGATTCAGTATTTTACCCAACTTCAAATTATTTAATTCGACAATTTAAATGTCAAATAAATTATGATATTCATAATTTAAGTTAATAATTAACCTTTAAATATATAAAATCAATTAAATATTCCGGTTACAAATACTTAAAAATTCCGTGTCGTCACAATCACTTTAAAATTCTTTTTTTTTTAAATCAAAACCATTATTTTAAAACTTCAAAAATGGATCCGATGATGCAACAGCACCAAATAGTCAATCACGACAATCAAAATATTATATATCAATATGATAATCAACAAACATCACAATATTTGTAAATAAATCAATATCATTGAGGAATCCAGTTGGATCCCTCAAACCTGTTTCCCTGCATCCAAAGATGTTAGCACAATACCAATTCCGTTTCAATACGGAATATCGCGGTATATAGGATTTATAAAATATTATCCGCTATTATGCGGCGCAATAGGGTCTCATCCTCTATATAATGCAGGAAAATCAACTCCAAGTACATAAATAATACCAATTCCATACAAGTTGGAATTATCGCCGTATACGTTTTTAATAAATAACCTCCGCTTACTAACGGCGCATAATGTCTATTTTAACAATCAATAGATAACAATCATCATTCAAACATATAATCAAGCAATTTTAAATTTAACTATTTAAAATATATATCGAAACGATTCGATTGAGTGAGAAGTTCTCACCTTGATTTTCAATTTCCAGCGTTTTATTTCGAATAAAATTAAACGTGTGTTTAATTTTACCCGAAATTTTCACTAGCTCCAAACGACTCCAATCCAGTTCCATAGCGTAGTACTCGACAAAACGATTCCAACGCAACTGGTTTCGTAATTTTTCGACCTCGTATGAACAAGTTATCAAAGTTTAAAGCTTACACAATTTTAATATAATTCAATTTACAATTTATTATATTTATTTTAACCTTCACTCTTTCTGGCCGTTGATTTTTCTACACCATCAAGGCCGCGCACGCGACTTCTTCTCCCCCTGGTAATTTCCGTTCAATCGAACCAATTTTTGGCCGCCTAGGGTTAAATATCTCGGCCCATACGAACATCTTTACGTCGATCAAAGTATGCCACGTCGAAGGCCAACGCGAGCTCCACCTTTAGCCTGAACATAGATGAGCTCGGCTATCATATTGCCTAGGAAATCATTCCCAAAACGCACGCGAAGGCGGGTCACTTACTGTCGATCCATGGCTCCGAATACGATCTTGACCGTTGAATAGCTAGTGCTCCCTGAGCTCTTCAATTTTGTAGTTGGTGATTTTTCGTCGAAGTGAATGGATCGAGAGAAAATTGGAGAGGAAGTTTTGAGCTTCCATGGCCATTAAAAATTAGGCCCGGCTGAAGAAAGGTTGGAGGGTTTGCTGCAAATGGAAAGAGGATGGGTCCTTTTATAGAAAATTCACGAATTACTATTCATCCAAAATTTTCCGAACTCCAAATCTCGTGCGGTGACCGGCTTTTCTAGGGTTTACCCCACATTCCGGACACAATGGAATAGGTTTCAGAGGCTAATTCGATCATCTGTGTGAGTTATGGCAATAAACGATCAAATTTAAATTAAATCGATGAAACGAATTTTCTATGCGTTTTGGCTTGCCCCGGACAAACGTTAAGTCCGATTGACACGAAATTTGAAACCATATAATAATATCATATTACGGATCCGATGAAACTGGTTTCGTCGAAGTCCGAGACTGTTTGAAAAATGCCTATTTTAACTCGTCAATTAAATATTAAAATATTCAATTTCCACAAATTAACTTTAAATTCAATTTTAAAAGTTCTATAACATCATTATAACCTCAATATGATAAGATAAAATTTTACAAATCATTTTCAATCATATTTAACTCGATTTCCAATGATTTCTGTATTTTCAAATATTAAATTATCGATTTAATTATCCAATTAAATCCAATTATTCGAAATAAAATTTATTCGACTGTTTAATTTCACTTATTAATATTTAAAATTTATTAAATAAACGAATTTTAAATTGACAGAAATTTTGGGTCGTTACAATCTTCCCACTTAAAAGAATTTCGACCTCGAAATTACCAAGTAAGAAAAATTTAAAGAATCCATAAACTTTCCAAAACAAACCATTCAAACTGGATTTTTCAAATCTCTTAAGTGTTTAACTTTTCCAAAATTCATAGTTAAACCTCTTACAAAATCTTTACTAAGTTTCCAAATCATACTTAGTTTTCAAAATTTTCCAAAATTCCCAAAAAAAATCTAACGCCTTAAATTTTCGGAAAAATTCTCCAGAGTCTCCTTTGCGCGGCTCGATCCGAAAAAAAATAACAGTATATATATCACAAAAATACATCTCATCAAGTGATGAGGCATCCCGTAGAAAAAAGTGTAAAAGTACGATATTTAATCCGAGATATGTACCTTATTTATTATTAGCGAGCGTATACGGCTAATATAGCGCGAAAGCGAGCTCCAAGTGCGAAGCATAAGCCATCCGCACCTACTATACACTCAACAACAACATGAGAACATGCATATATGAAAATAATATCAATATACAACATATATCAACAACTATATATGCCAATATAGCAAATGCAATAAAAGCAACAAATGCAACCATCAAACAACTATCATCCAACTAATAAACATCCAACAATCATTGTCTATCCAAATCAATTCATAACCAAATCAATATTCTTTCATTTCTCGTTAATATTTAATGAATTGGTTTTCCAATTTAAATCACATTTGATTCATTTACATTGGATTTACTAACATTCATTCATTCGTTTCCAATTTGTTTACAATCATTAATTAAATTCACATTAGTTTACTTCCAAATTGAATCAAATTCAATTCATATTCATTTACTTCCAATTTTAATTTAATGATTTATAGCTTTCCATTTCATTAATTCATTTCATTCACTTAATGAATTATGCGCAATCAATTTACAACCATATAACAACCAATGTATATTCAACATAACCAAATTACTTAATTTACATTCAATTTGGTCCAATACTCTTAATTATAATTGGTTGATATTAAATTGACTTCAATTCAATTATTCAATTTCATTAGCTTCCAATGAATTATTCGTTATTCCATATCAATTTATTTTACATTTAATTGATTAACATTCAATCCATTTATTTATTCAATGGCTAATTCCTTTAACAATATAAGGTTGAATTTCATTTATATAACTCAAGTTCAAATTCTTAATGACTTCACTTGATTAATTTACTTCGATACCAAAATCAACCTCATTCAACTTCACTTAAGTTATATTCCACATATAGATCCAATTCAGATTCCAATTCTAAAGTAAATTCTATTTAACTTTTACCAAAGCTAAATTTATTAACTCATATTATAAGTTCAAAACTTATTTCACTTATATTCATCATTCTATAAGTTATACAACTTAAATTCAACAATTACCACTTGGATTTTATTGATTTACTTATACTTCCCTTAATTTAACTCCATCCTTTAAGTTAAATTTATTCTATCAAAATTCAAATCGTATAAGTTATCAATTCATTTATCATTTCCATAATATTTTAAATAGGATTCCAAAGTCTTTTCAACCTTTCAAAACCATTTTTGAAATCAATTCAAATTATCCTTTGAATTTCAAAATACAAACTTAAATTTTCCAAACAACTTTCATTTAAAACAATTTGGCATCAATCCTTCTTTTGGAAACCCGAAAATGAACACCGATTATGTCATGATCATCATCGAATTATTTTCCAGCGACCGAAAAGAGTTTAGAGCTTTAATTTCTCTAAAATAATTTTCCCAAAATATCAAATCCTTTCAAAATACTTCTCTGGAATTTTATTTTCAGATTATAAATCACATTTATAAATCTTTTACTTATATACTTTCACTTCTTATATATAAGATTATTTCACAATTGTAAATCATTTTAATTATAATTCCATACTTATAATTCATTTGCTTATACAATTCATTCTTTTACAGCTGTTGTTTTTATTTAACTTATTCAACAACCAAACAATCAATTCATATACACTTTAATAATTCTGAGAAATTATTCCTTTATACATAAAACATAATCAAGGCAAAATTATTTCATTTACCCTATTTTAAACAATATCGTGTCAAATTGTTCTGTACAAGTGTTTAGAGATCCTATCAATAACGTTAATTGCTCGTATTGACCAGAATCCATATACCACCCAACAAACCAATCAACACAATATAAAACAATTTATATTCACTAACAAATACGCGCTCGTATCTATTATTACACTCAAACTCATTCTAGAGTACTGCTGACACCATCTCTAATGAGTAATTCCCAACAGTGCCATGGTTGTCGCTTAACCATATGCTCTGATACCAAATGTGACGACGCTACTTTCGACGCTCGAAAACCGACATTAATACGTACACTGTATCAACTGCCGAGCAATCGAATGCCGGAAAACCGTACCGTTATGGTTAAAGAAAAAAAAGAAAGAGGTAGAAGAAGAAAGAAAAAGATAGAACAGAACAGAAAGAAACAGCAGAACAATATCAGAATCTCACAATCGCGGCGGAACAACATATAATAGATAAATGAATAATCTTTAAACAAAGAACTATATCAGTTATTACATTACATCACATTACATTACATTACATCATCAGAGTGTACAACAACAACAACAACAACAACAACAAACAGCGGAAAAGAAATACTATATGCTATTGAATATGCCATGCCATCCAACTTGCCACCAGCAACTCCAGGATTCCAGAACATCCTGATAACCTAACTCTAGACTGCCCGTGTGGAAATTGGTGGGCACCCGATGTGAGGACCCGATTCTTCGACTTCCGAAAACCGGCATCAATACGTTCACTGTATCAACTGCCGAGCACTCGAATGCCGGAAAACCGAACACTTAGGGTTTTAAGAAAAAGAAAGACGTAGAAGAAGAGAGAAGAGATAGAACAGAACATAAAAAGAACAGAACATTAAAAAAACAGAACAATATCAGAATCTCACAAACGCAGCGGAACAACATATAATAAATAAATGAATAATCTTTAAACCAAGAACTATATCAGTTATTACATTACCTTACATTACATCATTATATCATCAGAGTGTACAACAACAACAACAAACAGCGGAAAAGAAATACTATATACTAGTCATACGCCATGCCATCCATCTTGCCTCCAGCAACTCCTGAATTCCAGAATATCCTGATAAACCTGACTCTTGACTGCCAGTGTGGAAATTGGTGGGCACCTAGAGTTTAGGAAGGAAAACAATAAACTCCGAGTCAGTCATGTGACTGGTATGAGAACTCAAAACAGTTTATCTTTAAAACAAAGAATAGGATAATTTTAAAATAGATTCGCAATGCTTTTAAAAATAAGACTACCATAAGGCCTCCCGCACACACACACAATGCAAACGCAGAATCGGAGGAGATTTCTCCTTATGATAGTCAAATATGCTTGATACATATTAAAAAGAACATTTTATATTATTAATAGTGCATAGTGTAGGAAAAATCATTTCGAAAATAAAGATATAAATCTTAGCCAGCATAGACATTCCGCACTTATGCCTACTATAGCTACCATGTTCAATAGCAGGTTACCGCCACATTCTATGGCAGGTTATACAACTAAAACCATACAAGATCGTATTGTTTCTTTGGATTTCCAACAAATGGTCAGGCCAAGGAACTTCCCATTGCCACATGGAAACGCCTCTGGAATGACGTCCCGAGAACCAAACCGGATCTCTGCCAACACAAGGCCGGGTTACCCCTAACTGGGTAACTACTGACACGAATATGCCATCCACCGATCGTAACCGATCTACATCTGAGGATCCTCGATTTCCAACAACCACAAAGTAATAAGTTCGCAGCAACAACATGGGTTAAGTATCTGGGCTCCATACCATGATACCATCTCTATCCAGAAGGAATGACATACACTAAAGGGCGCTACCCCTAATAACCTTGCCGCATCCTTCCTGTTTTGACCATTTTCGGGGAGTGAGGTCCGACGAAGTCTCGTCCACAAAGCCACACTTTGGTACAAAGCCATGATTTGGGTCAACAATTGATCAAAGTAATGATCACAAAGATAAATGATCAAACAAATGATCATGTCACAAATGATCAAACAATGATCATTTCACAGCAACACTCAGCATGTCACATTAACAAATTGGGAATATATCACTGATAACCATCAACTACATAACCTATGAGCTCGTACGTCTCAGAGAAGGGTGTTAAGCTAAGAGAATAAATTCTCCGCCACCAACAGAAATATATTTGAAAGAAATCAGCTTTATATCTCAATTTGTAATGTCAGCCATACTATCCATACAAGTCTGTTCCGGGATCGAACAGAACCGAAGGCACTTACAAAGAAGTCCTCGCAATCCGGATATTCACTAATCACGACCGGACTTCCCGTCACATATGGAGTCTCTATACCGGGGACCAGTCGATGCAAAGACATTCGACGAGTTGTCCTTTCGCTTTTGAAAATATTCGTTCTTCAACACCGGTCTTCAAATGCAATTCATAACAACGTATCACATATTCAGAATGGGTTATACGACCCCAAGGTCCTTTCCTGGCTAACCCGAATAGTGAGCGCTTATTTAAAAATAAGTGTGGCATTCAAATTCAAGCAAATCGCAACAAACACCCATTCAAAGGTAAATATTGATAGTCGGTTATTGAACTATCAATGGATATGCACAACATCACCAGATTCCAAATAATTTTCCAAATTATTTATTTTCCAAAAATATCTTTACAAGATATATATAATTTTCACACTTCAACCATTTGAAAACAATTTTCAAATCACTTTTCATGTTTACCACTTTTGAAAACAAATTTCAATCATTTTCCTACGTGGAAATACTTTCATTTCAACATGGTTCATTTAAACCCATTAAATAAATCCTTAACGATTTACTTTATATTTACGTTCCAAATCCGTAAATTTATTCCCACACTTCAAAAATAAATCAATGTTTATTTTTAAACAAATTTCCCTTTTCATTTATAAATTCCATAGTGAATTTACATTCCAAAATATTTATGAATACACGATTTCAATTATTCATTTTCAATTTATCTTCAAAAAGAAAATTTCTCAAAAATGTTTCATTTCACATTGGAAAAACATTTCCATACTTACTTATTAATAAGTAATTCACAAATCTATTTATTTTCAACATTTGGAAAATATTCAATATACTTAAATCGAAATTAAGTATATATTTCATTCTTTAAGGAAATCATTCTCTTAAACATATTTATTTGGGCCAAAACGAATGTTGCGTAAAACATCGTTACGACAACCCAAAATCACTAGTATAGGGACTCGAAATTAAAATAGATATATAAATCCCAATACTATACAAAACATTTCCTTTCGGAAATCATTTACTATAACAACAGTGTTATAGTCCACCATTTCCTTCTATTTCTTGAAAACGTCTATTTCAACAATGAATGTTGAAATCTATGGTTTCAAATCTTAACACATTTTCAAAACATCGTTAGATTGTTTTAATTCTATTTAAAACATCACATCCAAAACATTTTCTTTAACATATTATTCACTATTCAAAAATGTGAATATACTTCGTTAACCAATTTTATCATTTCTATACATTTTATTTTAAAGGATTATTCGCTGTCTAAAACGTGAATATAACTCCATTAATCAGCTATAACATTTTACTTATCAAAATAAGTCGTTTGCGGATTTATAAAACAATGTTTATAATTTCCATTTCTATTTATTTTATAACAACTTCCTTTTATAAATCTCCTTTATTAACCTATTTCAATTTATAACTCAATTATATACCAAAAGTTCATATTATAAGTTATATGCTTATAATTTATTTGTTTACAAAATCGTTCCTTTTAAACTTCCCAAATTATAAATCTTATAACTTATAAGATTCATTTATTTACCCAAATCTATCCTTTTAATAACTTTACAAATTTTATAAACCTACTGCTTATAAAATTTCATTTATAACTTCACCGTTTATAATTCTATAAATTTCATTTATTTATGAAATTCATTTACACTTCATTCTAACACTTATAGAAACTCATTTTATAATTCAAATATTTTAATTTATAAATAACAATTTATAAATCTTTTATATAAATCAATTTATATTATTATTTTAAAACGCCTTTAAACTCCTTTAAAATTTCACCATTTTCTTTGATTTATAAAATAATCAAATCTCATAAATCCTATAATTTAACTTTTTATAATAAATTCAAAAATCCCAATTTAAACTATTTTATAAAATCATTAACCCCATATTTTCAAAAATCAACTTTTAACTATATTTCTCCAAAATCATAATTTTTATAACATTAAAATTATAACGTTTATTTATTTAAAATGAATCAATTCCAAAAATATTTTATAAAACGTATACTTTCAAAAATCACTTTAAAATCCTTTTAAAATTCAAAAATTGGCCCAAATGATGCTACACACCAAATAGTCAATCACGACAACAACGTCATCATATATCTGTATATGATAATCAACGAATATCAAAATATCCATAATCAAATATACTGTTGAGCAATCCAGTTGGATCCCTCCAACCTGTTTTCTTACATCCACAAACATTAGCACAATACCAATTCCATTCCAGTACGGAATTATCGCGGTATATAGGATTTATAAAATATTATCCGCTTAATAGACGACGCAATAGGGTCTCATCCGCTATATAATGCGGGAAATCAACTCCAAGTACATAAATAATACCAATTTCACTGTACTGTGAAATATTCGCGGTACATGTTTTTAATAAATAACCTCCGCTTACTAACGGCGTATAATGTCTATTATAACAATCAATAGATAACAATCATCATTCAAACATACATTCAAGAATTTTAAATCTAACTATTTAAAACTAATATCGAAACCGATTCGATTGAGTGAGAAGTTCTCACCTTGAATTCAATTTCATTTTCAGCTTTTATTCCGAATAAAATTAAACGGACGTTTAATTTTACCCGAAATTCTTGCTAGCTACAAACGACTCCAATCCAATTCCATAGCGTAGTACTCGTCCATACGAACCCAATGCAACTTGTTTCATGCATTTTCGACCTCATATGAAAAAGATATGAATTTTTAAAGTTACATGAATTTTTAATATAAAATTTTACAACATATATTTTATTTTCTTAAACCTAAATTGCATCAAGCCGTTAGATCCATCACCCTGCAGATCACCACCATCCCTTGCTTCCATCTCCCTCTCTCCATTAAAACACACGCGCGTGTGAACCCACGAATCACGATACTAGAGTTCCATTTTGCGACCACCACAAGCACATCCACCACGATCAAAGGTCGCCATTCCCTCCGGCTACGTGAGAGCTACTCACGACCCCATATCAAGAAGCTCGGCCCCTCTTTTTTTCATGCGAAATGAAAATAACGGCCACGAACGCGAGCCCAAAGCTCCTCTTTCGATCGACGATAGCCAATTCCCACCGTTAGATGTCTTCGTCTCGACGAGCCTAACGTTTTTCATTCAGGGAGTTTTCGATAATACTGAGTGGATTTGAAGAAATCGAGGGGGAAAGAAACGAGTATTCTCGGCCATTGAATATTTTTGAACGGCGGCCTGGAGCTTAAATCCTAGCTAGGGTTTTCTTTTTGCAAAATGAAATATAGAGGGGCTTATATAGAAAATATAACGAACACTATTCATCCCGGATTTTCCGTACTCCAAACGAAGCGTGCCGGTTGGCGTTTCTAAGGTTTACCCCGTGTTCCGGACACAATGGAACATGTTTCGGGAGCTAATTCGATCATCTGTGAGGGCTATGGCAATAAACGTTCGATTTTAAATTAAATTGATAAATCAAATTTCTAGGCGTTTTAGCTTGCCCCGGACAAACGGTAAATCCGATTGACACGAAATTTGAAACCATACAATAATAGCGCATTACGGATCCGATGAAACTAGTTTCGTCGAAATCCGAGACTGTTTGAAAAATGACTATTTTAACTCGCCAAATTAATATTAAAAACAATTTCGATGCGTTTCAAGCTGCAACGATCAAACGAAAACTCCGATTGCTACGAAAATTGAAACCCGATAATAACAAACTATTACAGATCCAATGGAACTAGTTTCGTCCAATTCTGAGACTGTTCGAAAATTGACTAATTTCACTAGTCGATTTAAATATTAAAATATTCAATTTTCACAAATAAACTCTAAATTCAATTTTAAAAGTTCTAAAATATCGTTCTAACTCCTACATGATAAAGTAAAATTTTACGAATCATTTTCAATCGTATTTAACCCAATTTTCAATTATTTCTGTATTTTCACATATTAAATTATCGATTTAATTATCCAATTAAATCTAATTATTCGAAATAAAATTTATTCGACTTATAAATTTCACTTATTAATATTTAAAATTAATTAAATATACAAATTAAAATTCTGAGTCGTTACAATCTTCCCCCCTTAAAAGAATTTCGTCCTCGAAATTACCAAGTAAGAAAAAGTTACAGAATCTATTAATTTTTCCAAAATTCATAGTTAAACTTCTTACAAAATCTTTACTAAGTTTTCAAATCATACTTAGTTATCTTTTCAAAAACAACTACTATTGTTTAACTTTCAATTCCAAATCAAAGTTATAGTTTTCAAAATTTTCTAATTTTTTTCTCGAAAATATTCTAACGCCTTAAATTTTCGGAAAAATTCGCCAGAGTCTCCTTTGCGCGGCTCGATCCAAAAAAAATGACATTATATATATCACAAATATACATCTCATCAAGTGATGAGGCATCCCGCAGGGAAAAAAGTGTAAAAGTACGATATTTAATATGAGATATGTACCTTATATTTTATAACGAGCATATACGGCTAATATAGCGCGAAAGCGAGCTCCAAATGCGAAGCAAACGCGATATGCACCTACTAAACACTCAACAAACAAATGAGAAACATGTATATAGACAATAGTATTGATATACAACATATAGCAACATAATGACTATATATGCCAACATAGCAAATGCAGTAAAAGAAATATATTCAACCATCAACCAACTATCATCCAACTAACATCCATAACCAATAAATATTCATTCATATTCTCATTAATATTCAATGAAATGGGTTCTCAATTTTAATCACATTTGATTCATTTACAGTGGATGTTTTTACTAACATTCATTTTTAATTAGTTTATATTCACTAATTCATAATCAAGTTGGTTCACTTCCAAATCAAATTCAATTCTATTTAAGATTCACTTAACTTCCAATTGGATTTCAATTACTTTAGCTTTCAATTTCATTAATACTTAATGAATTATACACAATCAACTGACAATCATATATCAACCAATGTATATTAATTACAACCAAATTCATTTGCTTTCAATTGGTTTAATTAAATTGATTTTCATTCAATTATTGAACTTCCAATAACATTAGATTTTAATGAATTACACTTACATTCATTATTTCATATCAATTATTTACATTTAATTGATTAACATTCAATCCATTCATTCAATTCAATTACAAAAGTTGAATATCATTACATAACTCAAGTTTACATTTATCACTTAACTTTATTAATTTACTTCGATACCAAAATCAACTTCATTCAACATCACTTAAGTTATATTCCATTTAAACATTACTTGGTTTTACTTAACTTAAATTCCCACTTATAAATCCGATTAAGATTCCAATTCTAAAGTAAATTTCCATTTAATTTTAAATTCATAAATATATTCATATGGTTTCACTTCATATATATAAAAGTTTATTTAACAATTGTAAATCACATTAATTATAATTTCAATTCTTATAATTCATTTGCTTATACAATAATTCTTTTGTTTAGATTATTTAACTTATATATATATTCTTACATTTTCAACAACCTAAACAATCAACTTATATACACTTTAATAATTCTGAAAAATTATTCCTTTATATATAAAATATACTCATGGTAAAATTATTTCATTTACCCAAATTAAACAATATCGTGTCGAATTGTTCTGTACAAGTGTTTAGAGATCCCTATCAACAACGTTAATTACTCGTATTAACCAGAATCCGTATACCACTCAACAAACCAATCATCACAATATAAAACAATTTTATATTCACTAACAAATACGCTCTCATAGCTATTATTACACTCAACTCATTCTAGAGTACTACTGACTCTATCACTAATGAGTAATCCCCCACAGAGCCATGGTTGTCGCTTAACCATATGCTCTGATACCATATGTGAGGACCTGATTCTTCGACTTCCGAAAACCGACATCAATACGTTCAATGTATCAACTGCCGAGCACTCGAATGCCGGAAAACCGAACACTTAGGATTTTAAGAAAAAGAAAGAGGTAGAAGAATAGAGAAGAGATAGAACAGAACAGAAAAAAAACAACAGAACAATATCAGAATCTCACAATCGCAGCGGAACAACATATAATAAATAAATGAATAATCTTTAAACAAAGAACTATATCACTTATTACATTACCTGACATTACATCATTATATCATCAGAGTGTACAACAACAACAACAACAAATAGCGGAATAGAAATACTATATACTGCTAATACGCCATGCCATCCATCTTGCCTCCAGCAACTCCTGAATTCCATAATATCCTGATAAACCTGACTCTTGACTGCCCGTGTGGAAATTGGTGGGCACCCAGAGTTTAGGAAGGAAAACAATAAACTCCGAGTCAGTCATGTGACTAGTGTGAGAACTCAAAACAGTTTATCTTTAAAACAAAGAATAGGATAATTTTAAAATAGATTCGCAATGCTTTTAAAAATGTGACTAACATAAGGCCTCCCACACACACACACAATGCAAACGCAGAGTCGGAGGAGATTTCTCCTTATGATAGTCAAATATGCTTGATACGTATTAAAAAGAACATTTTATATTATTACTAGTGCATAGTGTAGGAAAAATCATTTCGAAAATAAAGATATAAATCTTAGCCAGCATAGGCATTCCGCACTTATGCCTACTATAGATACCATGTTCAATAGCAGGTTACCGCCATATTCTATGGCAGGTTATACAACTAAAACTGTAACGACCCGCCTTTTGGACAGTTTTAACCGATGATCAAATACACTTGTCGATTCCAAACCATTCAAAAGGGCAGATGGTTATTGGGGTAAATAAGAAAAGAAGAGAAAAGAGAAATAAAAGAAAGGAAACAACATAGAATCTTGTAGCACTACGAGAAAATATAATAATCAAATAAACAGTTAATGAAGTTTTTTACTATACTTTGATCATTATTTATACAACATTTATCAGAGTTATACATATTCAACAGAACAAATAAAATAATGCAGCAGACAGCATGATGCAAGGATAATAATAGTAATAGTATACCAAATTTTCGTCTTCATCTTCCAGAATAGATCTTCAAAAATCTGAAAACTCAGGACTGACCCGAGCGTAAAGAAAAAACAAAACACTCGAGTCAGGACTAAAATATCCTTATGAAAGTTAAATCAATCGTAAATAAATATGTGTGTAATGGCGTTAGAGATGTTTATGGGGTTTGACATCTCATATCCAGTGTCAACGTGCATGCAATAACTTAAGAGATGTTACGGGATTTTCCATCTCTTAAGGATCCGTTAAACTATATACTATGTAGTACAATACGCTAAGTAGATAATGCTTATCAGTAATATAAAGTATCAAAATAGCGTTAAGGCGTTACCATAATCCCCCTTAACACATTTTTATAATGCCATAGTCTATGCAGCACCGTAAGCCCCACCGTAAACTGGTGGTTATCAAAGGGTACCCCATAGGTATAACACAAAACAAAACATAGTGGTCGCGAATAGGATAATCAGTATGACAAGGTACATGAGGCGATACCAACTAGGATACTAGTAGTTACGTGATCCGGACTGATGTTGAGCATAGCCAGCAGCTACCCCAACACCGCGAAACAACACTCCCAAATCAAGAGGTGCACCCAAATCGAATCACAAATGTAATAGATATGGTATCGAAGAAGTATGTCCGCTAGAGATGGCGAACCTCAATTGCTCGGCGCGGCTCCTGTTTTAGTCATGTCAGGGGTCATCCAATAATCGTTCTCTTTCTTCAGTCAACGCGTTCACCAAACCATCCACTTCATCTGGATCAACACTCCGCGTATAATAGTTATTAAAGTGGTTTTCGGTATCGACAGAGAGTATGTCCATATCTGATCCCGGTCTCTTTAATAACTACGTATTATTACATCGATGGCTCTTTTACATTTCAAATCGATTCATAATTGATATCAAAATATCATATTCGCTTCAAAAATCAAATCCATTTCAAATATCGTCATATCTATTTAAAATGTAAGGTTCCGTTTCAAAAATCATTTTTCGCCTCAATATCTCATTTCGATTTCCAAATCATTTCGAATTTCATTCTAGGTTGCAACTTCATTTAACCCAATTCATACTTACATTCAAAATGTAAACATAAACATTGCACCTTATTGACCAGCTTGAAATTTTAGAAAATAGTTTTAAGTAGTTTAAAAGTAGTTTTAAATAATTAAATTAGTTAAAATACTTAAAATCTTAAAATGGATTTAAAATAGATAAATTAGTCTAAAATAATTTGAATTGGGTTAAGTAGATTTAAAATAGACTAAAATAGTTCAAGTACTCAAAAATGGTTTATATAGCAGAGTAATTTGGAAAATAAAATAAAACATCTTCAAACCCAGTCCATTTCAATTATAACTTCCCAATTTAAATCAATTTCAATTTCCATTCTACCAATTCAATTTCGATTTCAATTTAAATCAATGTCAACTTTGACTTCAAATTAATTCAATTTTACATTCACCTTCAATTAATTCAATTTCAATTTATATCGATTTGGAGCTTGATTTTCAAAATATCAATTTGTAACACTTAACAAAATTATCCTTCAATATTCAAATTTAAATCCAAATTTCAATATGATTCAATTTCAAGCTCAATTTCAAAATATCATTTTTATGTCGCTTTTACTTAGTAATATTTAAAGCTCAAATTAAGGTTAAATCTTAAACAAATCAATTTTCGAAATTCAATCATATCCCGATTTAAAATTCCAAAGTCTCCACTTTAAATTTTTAACAATTTCTTTTAACCAAAATTTATTTCAACATTCCAAACTCAATTTTTCGACAAATTCGATTTCTATAAATTGATTTCCATTTATAACCTTTAAATCAAAACATTTAAATAAATTTCAAATCGACGATTTTAAAAATTATTAATTTAGCCAATTCAGTGTCCGTATATAATTTTCTATCCTATGACCAAGTAGTTATTTATTTCAATTAAATGTCAGGGATGAATATATATCACTTAAATCAAATCACAGTTTCATATGTATGCCTAACAGGATATATATAAGCACATAAACATCCACACATTTAAATATCAACCAATAGCATCCATCGAAATAAATCATCCAATAGACAATACAATTCACGGCAATTTCATAGTTATCAATGTCAGGTAATTTAATCGCAATTCAATTTTAAATTTAACTTGATTGTCAATAAAATTTTAAACGGTAAATTCAAATGACAATCTATATGACAATTAAATTTTTATTCAACAACGACAAATAAAATCATAACACTTCATAATGTCAAATTTAACTAGCATAAAGATATTCAGTACATTGTGAGCGTTATAAAACACTCACCTTGATTTCAATGTAGTTCCAGCGTTTTATTTCGAATAAAATTAAACGAGCGTTTAATTTTACCCGAAATTTTCACTATCTCCAAATGACTCCAATCCAATTCCATTGCGTAGCGCTTGACCATACGATCCTAACGCACTTCGTTTCGTCCAAAATGGACCTCGCATCAACAAGTTATGATATTTAGAAGTTATGATATTTAGAAGTTAATACAAAATTTTATATAAATCAATTACAACTCTATTTATTTTTCAAACCCTATCATCACTGTTCATTCCACTTGGCCGCATACGTATGTCTTCCTTCCTTCATCACGCGAAACTCCCCAGTACACGAACCCAACGTGGCCGCCCCAAACCCTAATACACGCACCAACTCCGTCGACATCTAGCTCGATCAGGATGCTCCACCATGTGCGCCTTCGCCTGAGCTACCTCCAGCCTCCGACCGCACCCCCATAGCGCCACCCACACCTCGATTTCCATGCGTGACCTGAAGCCATACGCGGCCCCCTAGCGCCTCCAAACGACAACGATGCACGCAATCAACCGTATGGATGCAAAGACCCTGCTCCACTCTACAACTTTCGTGTTGAAGGTTTCGCGTGAATGTCGACGGATTAGGAGATCGGAGGGGATGAATTGGGTGTGTTTCTGGCCTTTAAAACAGTAGGGGGAGGCCGACCATTTATTTCTAGGGTTAGGGTTTTATTTTGAAAAAAGAAAATAATGAAGTGCTTTTATAGAAAAACGACGAACACTATTCATCTTGGGTTTACCGAACTCTGATTTACGCGCGGTGACCAGCGTTTCTAGGGTTTACTCCACGTTCCGGACACAATGGAATAGGTTTCTGAAGCTAATTCGATCGTATGCGCGAGTTACGGAAATAAACGATCGATTTTAAATTAAATCGATTAAACCGATTTCTATGCATTTTGGCTTGCCCCGGACAAACGGTAAATCCGATTGACACGAAATTTGAAACTTTACAATAATATGACATTACGGATCCGATAAAACTGGTTTCGTCGAAATCCAAGACTGTTTGAAAATGGCTATTTTAACTCGTCAATTAAATATTAAAATATTCAATTTTCACAAATTTACTTTTAATTCGATTTTAAAAGTTCTATAACCTCATTCTAACTTTAATATGATAAAATAAAATTTTACAAATCATTTTTAATCATATTCAACCCGTTATTCAATTAACCAATAAATTCCAATTTTAAAATCTTATTGACTCTATTATAATCCCGATATAACTTACATTCACTTTGGAAACCAATTTGAATCATATTAAATCGAATTTCAATTATTCACCCTATTTCCATATGTTAAATTTCAGTATCAAATTAATCATATCAAATTCGGAATTTAATTATTCAATAAATTCCAAATATTAAATTTAAAAAAAATTTATTATTCTTGAACCACTATCTTTTGAGATATTCAAAAATGAACTTAAAAATTTAACTTTTGAAATGAATTAAAATTATAGAACAACCATTTCCATTATACGGTTATTCAATTCCCATTATTAAATTATTCAATAAATTCCAAATATTAAATTTAAACAATTTAATTGCTCAATATTTGACGGATTTCAATATTGGATTTTTAAATAAAAATTTCATTATCAGTCGATTTACTATATTACATCAAATGAATTCCACATTATTATTTAACTACACTTAGAGATAATGCACTCAACTAATATATAAACTTTCGTTTCAATTGCAATTGGTTCACAAATTCAATTCGACTAACTAAATGAATAGGTAACTTAAATAATTATCACCGTTAACTTTTTATTACTTATAAGTTTATTATTTACAAACAAGTGTCACAATTACCTATACAATACAAATTTATTCATTTACCTTTGACTATAAATTATTTCAATTGATTTGGGATTTCATTCAATTCATAAATAATTAACTTAGATAAAATTGTTGCATTTCATTCTAGTTATTATTATTCCAAAGGACTTACAAATTTTTTTCTAACACTAAATCACGAAATCTTTTAAATTAGCGAAAATTTAAGGGTCGTTACACTCTCCCGCACTCAAAACTTTTCGTCCCCGAAAAGGAAAAAGAAGGGAAAAGGAACTAAGTATAGAATTCAACATTAGACATATTTTATTCAAAGTTACCAACTTATAAAACAATGAAATTCCATTCGTAAAGTCATTACTACACTTCCATTAAGTTACTCTGAACGGCTTTCTAACTTTAAAAGTCAGTTATCAAAACAAGTTATAAAAAAAAATTCAAAACTTGAAAAATTTTCCAACACCCGGATTTACGGAAAATTTCGGCAGAGTCTCCTTTGCGCGGCTCGATCGGAAAAAAAATGACAGTATATATATCACAAATATACATCTCATCAAGTGATGAGGCATCCTGTAGGGAAAAAAGTGTAAATGTACGGTATGCAATCCGAGATATGTACCTTATATATTATTAGCGAGCATATACGGCTAATATAGCGCAAAAGCGAGCTCCAAATGCGAAGCAAGCGCAATCCGCACCTACTAAACACTCAACAAACCATGAGAAACATGCATATATGAAAATAATATCAGTATACATCATATAACAACATAACTACTACATGTGCCAACATAGAAAATGCAACAAACAACAAATGCATCCAACTAATCAATTATCATCCAACTGTCATCCAACGAATCCATAACCAATCAATATAAATTCTCTTCTCATTAATATTTATTGACTTGGTTTTTCAATTTTTTAATCACAGTTGATTAATTAACGTTGGATTTTACTAACTTTCATTCTTAATTCAATTAGTTAACATTCACTAATTTATATTTACATTAGTTCACTTTCAATTTGAATCAAATTAAATTCTATTTAAATTCATTTAACTTCCAATTTGATTTCAATGATTTATAGCTTTGAATTTCATTAACACTTAATGAATTATATACAATCAACTAACAATCATATAACAACCAAAATCATACCCAACATAACCAAATTATAAATTTTACATTCAATTTGGTTTATCTCTTTTATATATATATCCTGTTATATAATTTTAAAAGAATCATTTTATATTTGGCATCTTAAATTTCCAATATTAACTTTAATTAAGTCCGTAAGCCGTACATATATCATCCGTGAGCAATATCATTCTAATCGCTTATTCGATCACACAATTTCACTTCCAAACTAGTATCGTTCACACGACTCTCTAGTGCGGACTCAGATTTGGTTCCTTGATTGGAAACTGTTACTCTCCTTGCACAGCCATATACTATGATAGAGAATTCCAGAATCAAACCAAATCCATATCCAGGGTTCGCCGTCGAGAATCAAGTGAAAAATCCTAACTTGGATCGATATAAATCATCTCGAAATTTTGTGCTCGAATTTGGATCAAATCGTTATGTGAATAAAATGATACTCGTACAACTTATGTATCACCTTTCAATAGATTTCTATACAAGTTATCTATACCAAATTATTCTATTTTTTTTCTCACTTAATTACTCACAATCCATTATTCAGTTAGTATATTCATTTCTTTACATAGCATTTTTTTTAACATTATCTTTTCTTAAACATCATATCAAAGAATTTGCTTACTCAAGTTCATTTTGAACATTCTATATAATTTAATTAAATTCAATTTCATTTTCCCATTTGATTCTTAGCTATAAGAAATTCCTTTGCTTACATTTATTGCATATTCCTAGTTTCAGTTAATACAAATTTATTTGTGGAACATTTTATTACTCATCACTTTAGTTTATAGTCATTCCATACAAGTCTAACTTCTTATATATGACTTTTCTTAGTTTACGGTTATCTCAAAGTTACAAATTCAATTTTTTCTATGCAATTTATATTTATTTTCTATAACCAATTTACAAAAGATATTATACAATTCATTTGTCTTCTTTCTTAAGTTCACTTACTTGTTCCATTTATCATTTTGTGACGCCCCACCTCTATACCCACGCTAGCCAAGAACACTACGGTGTAGTGCTGTCAACTTGCACGGAGAATAAGGCTGTTGAGGAGCGACCATCAATAGTTAGGCCTTATACTAGAATTGGTTATCTCAATGGGAGTGGTATATAAATATATATTCTTTCATTTTTCATCTCTGATTTATTTTCTCCCATCGACATACCCCAATTCCAGTATAAAACGAATCTACGATGGTTCGTAATAGTTTAGAACAGTAAATATAAAATATCACACAGATAATATAATGCGGAACACAAATCAAACAGAAAGTCTCATATATACAATATCTGATGTCAGTTACAATACATTTGATACAATACATATGACACGGTACATATGATACAACTACAACAGTCGACTAAGGAAGTTACATATACAAGTACATTAACGTATATAATATACATGAATACATATCTTCCTATACAATTTTACAGACTACTACAAATGACGACGACTACTCCAAAAGATATGAAAAGAACCTCATAGCTCTAGCAGCAACCCAAAGCAGAATATCTACAACCTGAAATACTCGGTCTGACCCGAGTATTAAATGCGAAAGAAAATAATACTCGGGTCAGTCTAATTCAAACTCAGTTATTAGTGCACAGAAGCAATAATAATTAAATAATGAATAGATGACAGTAATTAAACCAAATCAGAATGCAATTCAGAATATTGAATTGAAATAAACAAAACAGTTCAAAACATTGGAATATCAATTAAAATATTAAGTCGAGTAGGGCTGCAGTACACGCACGCGTGCACTGCCTCGCCACTACAGCATATGGAATATGCAAAAGATCAAATAATCAAAACAAGATAGATATCATAAAACCATGCCATGTGGCTGCAGTTCACGCTTGCGTGCACTGCCTTGCCACTACAGTGACGATGTACCCAATGAATACCGTGTGGCTGCAGTTCACGCTCGCGTGCACTGCCTTGCCACAACAGTGATAATGTACCCCAAAAGATCAACGAACCAAAATCAATGAAGGTTCAAATACCAATGAAATCAAGGCGGTGTGGCTACAGTACACACGTACATACATGTGCACTGCCTCACCAACTCGAGTGCACAAGGTCAAATCAAAATCAGATTCAACACAAGTACAAATGGCCTCGACCAAAAATTCAAAATACCACTGCAACTATGATGAATCAACAATTGCAACATATTCAAGTTGATACAAATGCACAGTTACAGTTCAACAAAGATCAAGTTCAAGTCATCAAGTTCAAGTAATCACTGTAATAAAGCAAACATGAGAGTACAAACAGTGGCACACTGATACATGATCAGGTCAGAGACAACATTCAAGCCAAATGAAGTACAGTATGCAACAGATAATGATGCAGGGAAGACTTGAATGACCGAGTGCACCAGTAATGCACAATTCAAATCAATGACAAAGCAACACTGGGTGCAACAGCTACATGCAGGCCAGAAGCAAAAACTCAAGTGCAACAGTGAAGTTCAGCTATGCAAATGAAACACGGTTGCAAACAACATGACAGGAAACAGATAACAATGAACTTATGAAGCAGTGCAAGTGTGTAAGTGCAAATCACCAACTACAAGACCTCAAGTAACATGGTGAAGCAGTACAAAAGAGAAAATGCAACTACAAGATACAGCAACCCAACAGTGATGCAAATGCATGTACAAACTGTAGTGTATACATGATGGTCACAAAAATGCATGAAGCAGTTCATATATACAACATAGCAGCCCATACATGCAAACTGCCTCAGAAATGAACTCAAACCAAGTGCATCACTGACCATACACCAAAGCTATCAGCAACAAACAAGCATGAAGCCAGTCAATGCCGAGGCTAAACAAATCAATGACATAGAAACAATGCAGTATGGCCAGAGTGAAGATTATAAGACTGCAATGGATACAACAATGCCCAAGATAAGGCAATGCAGCAGCGACACAGAGGTGGCAGCATGGTGCTACAGGCCAACACCAAAACAAACGTACACAAAATACATATAGGTACTACTCGAATAAACAAGTTGACAGAGCATAGACAAGTGACAATAAACAAGTCAGGGTCACTGCACTAATGTGTATAGACCCGAAGTCCAATTGAGGAATCAACTATAAATGGTACTGCCTCAATAATGAAGAACAGATTTCGAATGCAGTGACACCACTTTCTCAAGTGCACAGTGCAAATGAACTCCACCAAGTACAAAACATTCAAACTCGAATGCACAAATACATATGACACTGAACAAATGAACTCGAACAGTATCTAAAAATACAAGATAAAAACACAATTCTGAATGAATATAAAATGACCAAAGAATGGCCAGAACTAAGGCAACTTAGTTATAAGTGAAAAAACAATGCCTATGAGCAATTATCAGTTTTGAACTAAGATAATTGCAGTTCAAATTAAGGTATGCCGAAGTCACAGTTCAAAAATCATCAATTTTCTTAAAATTAGATGTGAGTGAAAATTAAATCACTCACCTTTGCAAATCGAAGTGGTTCGGAGACGAAACCATAGCAATTCAAGGAAAACGAGCGAATTGAAAAATATCAGAGAAAACATCAACATTTAAACTAAATTATACGAAAATAAAATAAAATCAAAAGAGTTATGGAGCTTGAATTAGATGTGAGGGAGAGATTCACTCACCTTCTTCGACGTGGCAGCCGTGAGCAAAGAAGAATCAATCGAGCATGCGACTTTGGAAAACCCTAATTTGGATCAAGGGGGAACGAACGAGAGACATCGGCCGCCATTTTTATTTTCTTCGTTCGAATGAATGAAAAATAAGAAAAGGGGACAGGATTATTTAATTGTCGCGACCCAAAAAGGAACGGGCCAAAATAAATTTTTAAAGCCCGTTAAAAATTCTTAAACAAATTATAAAAGAATTTTAATTCAAATTTAAAAACTTCAAATAGAAATTTGCAACAATATTAATCGTCTAAATGTCAATTATTAATCGATGCAAATACCGGGTTGTTACAGACTCCCCTCCTTAAAGAAATTGCGTCCTCGCAATCATAAGGAATAAACGGACAAAAAGTAACAACCATAAGAGCATGAAAGAGTAAGCTTGAACGTGTTTGCTCGATGAATTCTCTGGATTCAAAAATGAAATCCATAGGATTTGAGAACCACTGAGCTTTCACGAGATAAACATCTTTATTTCGAGGATGCTGAACCTCCGAAGCAATGATGTGAATAGAAGGTAGCTCGAGAATAAGAATAAGGATCGGAAATCCCAAAGGCATTTCCGTAATTGGAAGACATGGGAAACGTCATAAATAGCAGAAAATTGAGCCGGTACACTGGCGTAGTACAATATAAACGCCAAAGAAATCTTTTAATTTCATAAAAGAAATTCTCAAATTCTCAACAAAATTTGGTTATCAAATAGATAATCAGAATACAGAAATCACGAAACAGCAATATCTAACTATCGATACGATAATCAGGAATTACCACAACGGTAATCAAATTTCAAATCAGCAAATATTCAATTATCAAAACGATAATCAAATCTTAAATCACAAATATTTAATTATCACAAACGATAATTAAATCTCAAATATCTAATTATCACAAGTAATAATCAGAAACAATAAATATCTGATTATCAAAAACGATAATCAGAAATCACAAAATTTTCAATTAACGAGTCCGGAATTAACCGAAATAGCAAACGCACATGACCCATAACCACGAGTTTTACCAAATCGTTTAATTCACTTCATCGTTTTCTTGAAAGTGCATAATTGTGTATTTTTAAAAAAATAACATTTCACATTCTCAAACGGACAAGTCCGGAATTAAGCGAATCAGTAAAAGAAAGGGGTCATAGTCCTCCATTTTTCTGAAACGTTTAAATCGCTTCCTCATTCTTTTGAAAGTGTAAACCGTAAAAATTTTGAAAACAATTTTGATTTATATTTTAAAACATTTGAAGAATAACAAATTTTTAAAAAACATGATTAAAATAGCAACGTCAGTAGCAACTTTGACAAGGAAATTTCACTTCTCGAAATACCGTAAAAACGGACACAAAAACAGCATTGCGGGATAACCGCTTGAAAATTCATTTTAAAATTGACGGTTACTGAAGTTAATACGTCAAAATTTCATCGAAATAATTGGCATCAAAATATAATACCAATGAATTTTCATTCATCAAAAATGTCGCAAGAATCTTTTCAAAGATAGGAAAGGGTTTCATACCCTAAACTTGTATTCATAACAAGTCAATAACACACGAATTCACCAATGCACAAAAATTGATAAAACTTATCAATAGAAATCACGAAAATTGGTGAAGCACAAATTCCAGAAGACTACACAAGAAATCCAGAAATCACAAGATGAGAGTATGAAAACTCGAACGGAGTATGAAAACTCGGACGGGAGTATGAAAACTCGAAGGAGAGTATGACATACAATAAACGATATGGCATAACATAAAATATCCATAATAACATACTACTATAAGTATGTAAATAATGATCAACAGGAGATCAACCGATATGAGGTATGGCATAAATATGAAATATCCATACTGACATACTACTATAAGTATGTAAATAATGATCAACAGGAGATCAACCGATAAGAGATAATCAATATCACAAGAATCTTCTCAAAGATCCAAAGAGGTATCATACCCCAAATTTGTACTCATGACAAATCAATAACATATGAATTCACCAATGCACAAAAATAGGTGAAGCATAAAATTTCCAGAAATCAACATAAGGAATCTAGAAATCACAGAAAAAGGAAAAGAGGCCTATCACATGACGGTCTGAAGACCAAGGGGAGCTACCCCGTATGTGTGAATAGAATCACACAGATTGAGGTCAAGACTAACCAAAAAGCAGAAAGGTATGTGTGAATGGAATCACACAAGTGGTGTCTAGTCTGACCATCAGAACGATCATCATGATCAACGAGGAGTGTCAATTACACTTAGCATGTGTGAATGGAATCACACAGATTGAGGTCAAGACTAACCAAAAAGCAAAAAGGTATGCGGGAGTGGAATCACACAAGTCGTGTCTAGTCTAACCTCGCAAATAAAAAGACATAGCACAATTGCTAGTCTAAATCATAAGAATGATCGTCATGATCAATGAGAAGTGTCAATTACACTAAGCTAGTAAATATAAAAGTTTAGCTTCATGTCTCATAACCACTAGCTTAACTTAAATATTTACGAACAAACTGTAGATCTTCACTAGAAAAATGTCACAAGTAATTCAATCGAACAAGTCCAAAAATTAACCGACGAAGTAAACGCAAGCGTTTCATACCACTTGTTTTGCTAAGCCGTTTAATTAGATTTCTCATACGAGTGAAATAAAGGTTTGTATATACTAATAGATTGGAAAACGGTTTAGGAAAAGAGGTTGATATTGAAAATAGAGTTAAAAACATTTTGATAAAAGAGTTTTGATATTTACTACTGGTATTGAAACATTTATATTTTTAAAGTGACAAATCACAAAAATGATTGTAGGAACAATCAATCACAAGAATTCACACGCAAATATGAGAATAGAATCCAAAGAAATCGATACTGTATCCATCAAAAGGTATGTTCACAAAAGTTCCGAAGAAAATGGTATCAAAGTTGCTAATAAATGATAGCAACAAATCGGGGAATTAACAAGAATCGATTAACAATTGGAAAAACAAAGCAGAACGAGCATAAATGCATAAATGACTTCAACAAAAATAAAAATCAAGTCAATGTCGAAGTCAACAATTAATGGCCATAATCGAGTACAAAACGATTCAACATCATCATCAAAGAATTCAATGGCAAACCAAGTCAGAGTCTTGGAAATCAAGAATTTAGAAATTTCTCAAAAACAAAGTGACCGAAGTCGAATGGAAATCAAGCCGAGGAAAACATAAAATATCAAGTTTAGAATCGCTGAGATTCGAACAAAATCAATCATCGGCTAAATCAAATCAAAGCCGAAAACACAAGAATTCAAAATCAAATGCATATGAATAAGCGTTAGGAATTCATACCTAACAATCAAATACAAATATGAGAGATAAAACGTCAACAAATAGTTGTATCACATGTACTATCTAAGTTATGTTTTATATTTGTTCTAAACCCCAGGCTCTGATACCAAGCTGTGACGCCCCACCTCTATACCCACGCTAGCCAAGAACACTACGGTGTAGTGCTGTCAACTCGCACGGAGAATAAGGCTGTTGAGGAGCGACCATCAATAGTTAGGCCTTATACTAGTATTGGTTATCTCAATGGGAGTGGTATATAAATATATATTCTTTCATTTTTCATCTCTGGTTTATTTTCTCCCATCGACATACCCCAATTCCAGTATAAAACGAATCTACGATGGTTCGTAATAGTTTAGAACAATAAATATAAAATATCACACAGATAATATAATGCGGAACACAAATCAAACAGAAAGTCTCATATATACAATAACTGATGTCAGTTACAATACATTTGATACAATACATATGACACGGTACATATGATACAACTACAACAGTCGACTAAGGAAGTTACATATACAAGTACATTAACGTATATAATATACATGAATACATATCTTCCTATACAATTTTACAGACTACTACAAATGACGACGACTACTCCAAAAGATATGAAAAGAACCTCATAGCTCTAGCAGCAACCCAAAGCAGAATATCTACAACCTGAAATACTCGGTCTGACCCGAGTATTAAATTCAAAAGAAAATAATACTCGGGTCAGTCTAATTCAAACTCAGTTATTAGTGCACAGAAGCAATAATAATTAAATAATGAATAGACGACAGTAATTAAACCAAATCAGAATGCAATTCATAATATTGAATTGAAATAAACAAAACAGTTCAAAACATTGGAATATCAATTAAAATATTAAGTCGAGTAGGACTGCAGTACACGCACGCGTGCACTGCCTCGCCACTACAGCATATGGAATATGCAAAAGATCAAATAATCAAAACAAGATAGATATCATAAAACCATGCCGTGTGGCTGCAGTTCACGCTTGCGTGCACTGCCTTGCCACTACAGTGATGATGTACCCAATGAATACCGTGTGGCTGCAGTTCACGCTCGCGTGCACTGCCTTGCCACAACAGTGATAATGTACCCCAAAAGATCAACGAACCAAAATCAATGAAGGTTCAAATACCAATGAAATCAAGGCGGTGTGGTTGCAGTACACACGTACATACATGTGCACTGCCTCGCCAACTCGAGTGCACAAGGTCAAATCAAAATCAGATTCAACACAAGTACAAATGGCCTCGACCAAAAATTCAAAATACCACTGCAACTATGATGAATCAACAATTGCAACATATTCAAGTTGATACAAATGCACAGTTACAGTTCAACAAAGATCAAGTTCAAGTCATCAAGTTCAAGTAATCATTGTAATAAAGCAAACATGACAGTACAAACAGTGGCACACTGATACATGATCAGGTCAGAGACAACATTCAAGCCAAACGAAGTACAGTATGCAACAGATAATGATGCAGGGAAGACTTGAATGACCGAGTGCACCAGTAATGCACAATTCAAATCAATGACAAAGCAACACTGGGAGCAACAGCTACATGCAGGCCAGAAGCAAAAACTCAAGTGCAACAGTGAAGTTCAGCTATGCAAATGAAACACAGTTGCAAACAACATGACAGGAAACAGATAAAAATGAACTTATGAAGCAGTGCAAGTGTGCAAGTGCAAATCACCAACTACAAGACCTCAAGTAACATGGTGAAGCAGTACAAAAGAGAAAATGCAACTACAAGATACAGCAACCCAACAGTAATGCAAATGCATGTACAAACTGTAGTGTATACATGATGGTCACAAAAATGCATGAAGCAGTTCATATATACAACATAGCAGCCCATACACGCGAACTGCCTCAGAAATGAACTCAAACCAAGTGCATCACTGACCATACACCAAAGCTATCAGCAACAAACAAGCATGAAGCCAGTCAATGCCGAGGCTAAACAAATCAATGACATCGAAACAATGCAGTATGGCCAGAGTGAAGATTATAAGACTGCAATGGATACAACAATGCCCAAGATAAGGCAATGCAGCAGCGACACAGAGGTGGCAGCATGGTGCTACAGGCCAACACCAAAACAAACGTACACAAAATACATATAGGTACTACTTAAATAAACAAGTTGACAGAGCATAGACAAGTGACAATAAACAAGTCAGGGTCACTGCACTAATGTATATAGACCCGAAGTCCAATTGAGGAATCAACTATAAATGGTACTGCCTCAATAATGAAGAACAGATTTCGAATGCAGTGACACCACTTTCTCAAGTGCACGGTGCAAATGAACTCCACCAAGTACAAAACATTCAAACTCGAATGCACAAATACATATGACACTGAACAAATGAACTCGAACAGTATCTAAAAATACAAGATAAAAACACAATTCTGAATGAATATAAAATGACCAAAGAATGGCCAGAACTAAGGCAACTTAGTTATAAGTGAAAATACAATGCCTATGAGCAATTATCAGTTTTGAACTAAGATAATTGCAGTTCAAATTAAGGTATGCCGAAGTCACAGTTCAAAAATCATCAATTTTCTTAAAATTAGATGTGAGTGAAAATTAAATCACTCACCTTTGCAAATCGAAGTGGTTCGGAGACGAAACCATAGCAATTCAAGGAAAACGAGTGAATTGAAAAATATCAGAGAAAACATCAACATTTAAACTAAATTATACGAAAATAAAATAAAATCAAAAGAGTTATGGAGCTCGAATTAGATGTGAGGGAGAGATTCACTCACCTTCTTCGACGTGGCAGCCGTGAGCAAAGAAGAATCAATCGAGCATGCGACTTTGGAAAACCCTAATTTGGATCAAGGGGGAACGAACGAGAGACATCGGCCGCCATTTTTATTTTCTTCGTTCGAATGAATGAAAAATAAGAAAAGGGGACGGGATTATTTAATTGTCACGACCCAAAAAGGAACGGGCCAAAATAAATTTTTAAAGCCCGTTAAAAATTCTTAAACAAATTATAAAAGAATTTTAATTCAAATTTAAAAACTTCAAATAGAAATTTGCAACAATATTAATCGTCTAAATGTCAATTATTAATCGATGCAAATACCGGGTTGTTACAGACTCCCCTCCTTAAAGAAATTGCGTCCTCGCAATCATAAGGAATAAACGGACGAAAGGTAACAACCATAAGAGCATGAAAGAGTAAGCTTGAACGTGTTTGCTCGATGAATTCTCTGGATTCAAAAATGAAATCCATAGGATTTGAGAACCACTGAGCTTTCACGAGATAAACATCTTTATTTCGAGGATGCTGAACCTCCGAAGCAATGATGTGAATAGAAGGTAGCTCGAGAATAAGAATAAGGATCGGAAATCCCAAAGGCATTTCCGTAATTGGAAGACGTGGGAAACGTCTTAAATAGCAGAAAATTGAGCCGGTACACTGGCGTAGTACAATATAAACGCCAAAGAAATCTTTTAATTTCATAAAAGAAATTCACAAATTCTCAACAAAATTTGGTTATCAAATAGATAATCAGAATACAGAAATCACGAAACAGCAATATCTAACTATCGATACGATAATCAGGAATTACCACAACGGTAATCAAATTTCAAATCAGCAAATATTCAATTATCAAAACGATAATCAAATCTTAAATCACAAATATTTAATTATCACAAACGATAATTAAATCTCAAATATCTAATTATCACAAGTAATAATCAGAAACAATAAATATCTGATTATCAAAAACGATAATCAGAAATCACAAAATTTTCAATTAACGAGTCCGGAATTAACCGAAATAGCAAACGCACATGACCCATAACCACGAGTTTTACCAAATCGTTTAATTCACTTCATCGTTTTCTTGAAAGTGCATAATTGTGTATTTTTAAAAAAATAACATTTCACATTCTCAAACGGACAAGTCCGGAATTAAGCGAATCAGTAAAAGAAAGGGGTCATAGTCCTCCATTTTTCTGAAACGTTTAAATCGCTTCCTCATTCTTTTGAAAGTGTAAACCGTAAAAATTTTGAAAACAATTTTGATTTATATTTTAAAACATTTGAAGAATAACAAATTTTTAAAAAACATGATTAAAATAGCAACGTCAGTAGCAACTTTGACAAGGAAATTTCACTTCTCGAAATACCGTAAAAACGGACACAAAAACAGCATTGCGGGATAACCGCTTGAAAATTCATTTTAAAATTGACGGTTACTGAAGTTAATACGTCAAAATTTCATCGAAATAATTGGCATCAAAATATAATACCAATGAATTTTCATTCATCAAAAATGTCGCAAGAATCTTTTCAAAGATAGGAAAGGGTTTCATACCCTAAACTTGTATTCATAAAAAGTCAATAACACACGAATTCACCAATGCACAAAAATTGATAAAACTTATCAATAGAAATCACGAAAATTGGTGAAGCACAAATTCCAAAAGACTACACAAGAAATCCAGAAATCACAAGATGAGAGTATGAAAACTCGAACGGAGTATGAAAACTCGGACGGGAGTATGAAAACTCGAAGGAGAGTATGACATACAATAAACGATATGGCATAACATAAAATATCCATAATAACATACTACTATAAGTATGTAAATAATGATCAACAGGAGATCAACCGATATGAGGTATGGCATAAATATGAAATATCCATACTGACATACTACTATAAGTATGTAAATAATGATCAACAGGAGATCAACCGATAAGAGATGATCAATATCACAAGAATCTTCTCAAAGATCCAAAGAGGTATCATACCTCAAATTTGTACTCATGACAAATCAATAACATATGAATTCACCAATGCACAAAAATAGGTGAAGCATAAAGTTTACAGAAATCAACATAAGGAATCTAGAAATCACAGAAAAAGGAAAAGAGGCCTATCACATGACGGTCTGAAGACCAAGGGGAGCTACCCCGCATGTGTGAATAGAATCACACAGATTGAGGTCAAGACTAACCAAAAAGCAGAAAGGTATGTGTGAATGGAATCACACAAGTGGTGTCTAGTCTGACCATCAGAACGATCATCATGATCAACGAGGAGTGTCAATTACACTTAGCATGTGTGAATGGAATCACACAGATTGAGGTCAAGACTAACCAAAAAGCAAAAAGGTATGCGGGAGTGGAATCACACAAGTGGTGTCTAGTCTAACCTCGCAAATAAAAAGACATAGCACAATTGCTAGTCTAAATCATAAGAATGATCGTCATGATCAATGAGAAGTGTCAATTACACTAAGCTAGTAAATATAAAAGTTTAGCTTCATGTCCCATAACCACTAGCTTAACTTAAATATTTACGAACAAACTGTAGATCTTCACTAGAAAAATGTCACAAGTGATTCAATCGAACAAGTCCAAAAATTAACCGACGAAGTAAACGCAAGTGTTTCATACCACTTGTTTTGCTAAGCCGTTTAATTAGATTTCTCATACGAGTGAAATAAAGGTTTGTATATACTAATAGATTGGAAAGCGGTTTAGGAAAAGAGTTTGATATTGAAAATAGAGTTAAAAACATTTTGATAAAAGAGTTTTGATATTTACTACTGGTATTGAAACATTTATATTTTTAAAGTGACAAATCACAAAAATGATTGTAGGAACAATCAATCAGAAGATTTCACATGCAAATATGAGAATAGAATCCAAAGAAATCGATACTGTATCCATCAAAAGGTATGTTCATAAAAGTTCCGAAGAAAATGGTATCAAAGTTGCTAATAAATGATAGCAACAAATCGGGGAATTAACAAGAATCGATTAACAATTGGAAAAACAAAGCAGAACGAGCATAAATGCATAAATGACTTTAACAAAAATAAAAATCAAGTCAATGTCGAAGTCAACAATTAATGGCCATAATCGAGTACAAAACGATTCAACATCATCATCAAAGAATTCAACGGCAAACCAAGTCAGAGTCTTGGAAATCAAGAATTTAGAAATTTCTCAAAAACAAAGTGACCGAAGTCGAATGGAAATCAAGCCGAGGAAAACATAAAATATCAAGTTCAGAATCGCTGAGATTCGAACAAAATCAATCATCGGCTAAATCAAATCAAAGCCGAAAACACAAGAATTCAAAATCAAATGCATATGAATAAGCATTAGGAATTCATACCTAACAATCAAAGACAATCATATACAAATATGAGAGATAAAACGTCAACAAATAGTTGTATCACATGTACTATCTAAGTTATGTTTTATATTTGTTCTAAACCCCAGGCTCTGATACCAAGCTGTGACGCCCCACCTCTATACCCACGCTAGCCAAGAACACTACGGTGTAGTGCTGTCAACTCGCACGGAGAATAAGGCTGTTGAGGAGCGACCATCAATAGTTAGGCCTTATACTAGTATTGGTTATCTCAATGGGAGTGGTATATAAATATATATTCTTTCATTTTTCATCTCTGATTTATTTTCTCCCATCGACATACCCCAATTCCAGTATAAAACGAATCTACGATGGTTCGTAATAGTTTAGAACAGTAAATATAAAATATCACACAGATAATATAATGCGGAACACAAATCAAACAGAAAGTCTCATATATACAATAACTGATGTCAGTTACAATACATTTGATACAATACATATGACACGGTACATATGATACAACTACAACAGTCGACTAAGGAAGTTACATATACAAGTACATTAACGTATATAATATACATGAATACATATCTTCCTATACAATTTTACAGACTACTACAAATGATGACGACTACTCCAAAAGATATGAAAAGAACCTCATAGCTCTAGCAGCAACCCAAAGCAGAATATCTACAACCTGAAATACTCGGTCTGACCCGAGTATTAAATTCAAAAGAAAATAATACTCGGGTCAGTCTAATTCAAACTCAGTTATTAGTGCACAGAAGCAATAATAATTAAACAATGAATAGACGACGGTACTTAAACCAAATCAGAATGCAATTCAGAATATTGAATTGAAATAAACAAAACAGTTCAAAACATTGGAATATCAATTAAAATATTAAGTCGAGTAGGGCTGCAATACACGCACGCGTGCACTGCCTCGCCACTACAGCATATGGAATATGCAAAAGATCAAATAATCAAAACAAGATAGATATCATAAAACCATGCCGTGTGGCTGCAGTTCACGCTTGCGTGCACTGCCTTGCCACTACAGTGATGATGTACCCAATGAATACCGTGTGGCTGCAGTTCACGCTCGCGTGCACTGCCTTGCCTTGCCACAACAGTGATAATGTACCCCAAAAGATCAACGAACCAAAATCAATGAAGGTTCAAATACCAATGAAATCAAGGCGGTGTGGCTGCAGTACACACGTACATACATGTGCACTGCCTCGCCAACTCGAGTGCACAAGGTCAAATCAAAATTAGATTCAACACAAATATAAATGGCCTCGACCAAAAATTCAAAATACCACTGCAACAATGATGAATCAACAATTGCAACATATTCAAGTTGATACAAATGCACAGTTACAGTTCAACAAAGATCAAGTTCAAGTCATCAAGTTCAAGTAATCACTGTAATAAAGCAAACATGACAGTACAAACAGTGGCACACTGATACATGATCACGTCAGAGACAACATTCAAGCCAAATGAATTACAGTATGCAACAGATAATGATGCAGGGAAGACTTGAATGACCGAGTGCACCAGTAATGCACAATTCAAATCAATGACAAAGCAACACTGGGAGCAACAGCTACATGCAGGCCAGAAGCAAAAACTCAAGTGCAACAGTGAAGTTCAGCTATGCAAATGAAACACGGTTGCAAAAAACATGACAGGAAACAGATAAAAATGAACTTATGAAGCAGTGCAAGTGTGCAAGTGCAAATCACCAACTACAAGACCTCAAGTAACATGGTGAAGCAGTACAAAAGAGAAAATGCAACTACAATATACAGCAACCCAACAGTGATGCAAATGCATGTACAAACTGTAGTGTATACATGATGGTCACAAAAATGCATGAAGCAGTTCATATATACAACATAGCAGCCCATACACGCGAACTGCCTCAGAAATGAACTCAAACCAAGTGCATCACTGACCATACACCAAAGCTATCAGCAACAAACAAGCATGAAGCCAGTCAATGCCGAGGCTAAACAAATCAATGACATAGAAACAATGCAGTATGGCCAGAGTGAAGATTATAAGACTGCAATGGATACAACAATGCCCAAGATAAGGCAATGCAGTAGCGACACAGAGGTGGCAGGATGGTGCTACAGGCCAACACCAAAACAAACGTACACAAAATACATATAGGTACTACTCGAATAAACAAGTTGACAGAGCATAGACAAGTGACAATAAACAAGTCAGGGTCACTGCACTAATGTATATAGACCCGAAGTCCAATTGAGGAATCAACTATAAATGGTACTGCCTCAATAATGAAGAACAGATTTCGAATGCAGTGACACCACTTTCTCATGTGCACAGTGCAAATGAACTCCACCAAGTACAAAACATTCAAACTCGAATGCACAAATACATATGACACTGAACAAATGAACTCGAACAGTATCTAAAAATACAAGATAAAAACACAATTCTGAATGAATATAAAATGACCAAAGAATGGCCAGAACTAAGGCAACTTAGTTATAAGTGAAAATACAATGCCTATGAGCAATTATCAGTTTTGAACTAAGATAATTGCAGTTCAAATTAAGGTATGCCGAAGTCACAGTTCAAAAATCATCAATTTTCTTAAAATTAGATGTGAGTGAAAATTAAATCACTCACCTTTGCAAATCGAAGTGGTTCGGAGACGAAACCATAGCAATTCAAGGAAAACGAGCGATTTGAAAAATATCAGAGAAAACGTCAACATTTAAACTAAATTATACGAAAATAAAATAAAATCAAAAGAGTTATGGAGCTCGAATTAGATGTGAGGGAGAGATTCACTCACCTTCTTCGACGTGGCAGCCGTGAGCAAAGAAGAATCAATCGAGCATGCGACTTTGGAAAACCCTAATTTGGATCAAGGGGGAACGAACGAGAGACATCGGCCGCCATTTTTATTTTCTTCGTTCGAATGAATGAAAAATAAGAAAAGGGGACGGGATTATTTAATTGTCGCGACCCAAAAAGGAACGGGCCAAAACAAATTTTTAAGCCCGTTAAAAATTCTTAAACAAATTATAAAGGAATTTTAATTCAAATTTAAAAACTTCAAATAGAAATTTGCAACAATATTAATCGTCTAAATGTCAATTATTAATCGATGCAAATACCGGGTTGTTACACATTTCATGTTATATTTAAGTATATATATAAAAAAAATTCACAACCAAATTTTCCATTTATGTACATTTTAATTCCTTTTGAGTTTTCCTTACTTGTATATTTCAATTACTTTCAGGTTCTGTTTATCTATGCAATATCTCATTACATATCCAAAACATCATTTTAACTTTTAACATTTGGTAAGTCTTGTTATATATTATCAGAATGTAATTTTTGTATCATACAAATTTATAGAATTTCATTTTTACTTAATTAGAATGTTCACAGATTTAATTTGTTTAAATCCTCTTTACCTTTCAACTTTAAAGTTTCCCAAAACATAAGCTTAGATACCTTAATCCTCTTATTTTATAAATTTTGGTTATTCACATTTCATTCAAATAATTTGAAAATTACTAATTAACATAACTTAGAATTTTAATGCCCGGTTTTTCAAATCGTTTGAAATAAACATATACACTTATATATTTAATATATCAAATCATACCTTTGGAGTTTAAACCAAAACCCTTTTACCCAAAATAATTTCAAAGAAAAGCAAAGCTTCTTAGAAGTCTCCCCACTTTGAGACTCGAAAATGAACGTCGATGATGCGGCGCGGTCATTACCGAAATTATTTTCCAGCGACATAAGAGAAGAGTACTGAATTCATTCCTTCTTAAAAATCCTTTCAAAATATTTCCATAAATATTTTCCAACTAATATTACTATATATTTCTTCAAAACTTTGAGAACCATTTTCCAAAATCTTCGGGTCTTAAATTCAATATTTTCCAATTTAAAGCTATTTTAATTCATAAGTCACCTTTATAAAATATTCTTATAGGATTTTTTTTCTTAAAACATTTCACAAGTGTTTTATCATTGTTCATTTTGTAATTCACCTTATTTATTAAATTACAATATCCAATTAATGATAATAACCAATATTTCCATTCCTAACAACCAGGTAAGCTAGATAAGTCACAATAATTTCTGAAAATTTTCTTTATATACAAAATATAATTAGAGCAAAATTATTTCATTTACCCAATTTCAAAACAATACTATGTCGAATTGTTCTGTTTAATTGTTTAGAGATCCCTATCAATGACGTTAATTACTCGTATTGACCAGAATCCATAAGCCACTCAACAAATCAACCGACACAATATAAAACATTTTATATCACTAACAAATACGCTCTCTCATATGTATACACTCAGCGACTCATCATAGGGTATAACTACCCTATTTATAAAGAGTCAGACCCCACAAAGCTAAGGTTATCGCTAAACCAAAGCTCTGGTACCAACTGTAACGACCCGCCTTTTTGGACAGTTTAAACCGACGATCAAATACACATGTCGATTCCAAACCATTCAAAAGGGCAGATGGTTGTTGGGGTAAATAAGAAAAGAAGAGGAAAGAGAAATAAAAGAAAGGAAACAAGACAGAATCTTGCAGCGGAATGAGAAAATATAATAATCAAATAAACAGTTAATGAAGTTGTTTACTATACTTTGATCATTATTTATACAACATTTTTCAGAGTTATACATATTCAATAGAACAAATAAAATAATGCAGCAGACAGCATGATGCAAGGATAATAATAGTAAAAGTATACCAAATCTTCGTCTTCATCCTCCAGAATAGATCTTCAAAAATCTGAAAACTCAGGACTGACCCGAGCGTAATGAAGAAACAAAACGCTCGAGTCAGGACTAAAATATCCTTATGAAAGTTAAATTAATCGTAGATAAATATGTGTGTAACGGCGTTAGAGATGTTTACGGGGTTTGACATCTCATATCCAGTGTCAACGTGCATGCAATAACTTAAGAGATGTTACGGGATTTTCCATCTCTTAAGGATCCGTTAAACTATCTTTTAAATTAGCTATTTTAATTATCGAAAATTTACGGGTCGTTACAAAAACCGTACAAGATCGTATTGTTTCTTTGGATTTCCAACAAATGGTCAGGCCAAGGAACTTCCCATTGCCACATGGAAACGCCTCTGGAATGACGTCCCAAGAACCAAACCGGATCTCTGCCAACACAAGGCCGGGTTACCCCTAACTGGGTAATTACTGACACGAATATGCCATCCCCCGATCGTAACCGATCTACATCCGAGGATCCTCGATTTCCAACAACCACAAAGTAATAAGTTTGCAGCAACAACATAGGTTAAGTATCTTGGATCCATACCATGATACCACCTCTATCCAGAAGGAATGACATACACTAAAGGGCGCTACCCTTAATAACCTTGTCGCATCCTAATTGTTTTGACCATTTTCGGGGTGTGAGGTCCGACGAAGTCTCGTCCACAAAGCCACGCTTTGGTACAAAGCCATGTTTTGGGTCAACAAATGATCAAAGTAATGATCACAAAGATAAATGATCAAACAAATGATCATATCATAAATGACCAAACAATGATCATTTCACAGCAACACTCAACATGTCACATTACCAAATTGGGAATATATCGCTGATAACCATCAACTACATAACCTCTGAGCTCGTACGTCTCAGAGAAGGGTGTTAAACTAAGAGAATAAATTCTCCGCCACCAACAGAAATATATTTGAAAGAAATAAGCTTTATATCTCAATTTGTAATGTGAGACATACTATACATACAAGTCTGTTCCGGGATCGAACAGAACCGTAGGCACTTACAAGTAAGTCCTTGCAATCCGGATATTCACTAATCACGACCGGACTTCCCATCACATATGGAGTCTCTATACTGGGGACCAGTCGATGCAAAGACATTCGACGAGTTGTCCTTTTGCTTTTGAAAATATCTGGTCATCAACAACGGTCTTCAAATGCAATTCATAACGACGTATCACATATTCGGAATGGGTTATACGACCCCAAGGTCCTTTCCCGCCTAACCCGAATAGTGAGCGCTTATTTAAAAATAAGTGTGGCATTCAAATTCAAGCAAATCACAACAAATACCCATTCAAAGGTAAATATTGATAGTTGGTTATTGAACTATCAATGGATATACACAACATCACCATATTCCAAATAATTTTCCAAATTATTTATTTTCCAAAAATATCTTTACAAGATATATATAATTTTCACACTTCAACCATTTGAAAACAATTTTCAAATCACTTTTCATCTTTACCACTTTTGAAAACAAATTTCAATCATTTTCCTTACACGGAAATAATTTCATTTCAACATGGTTCATTTAAATCCATTAAATAAATCCTTAATGATTTACTTTATATTTACATTCCAAATCCGTAAATTTATTCCCATACTTCAAAAATAAATCAACGTTTATTTTTAAAAAAAATTCCCTGTTCATTTATAAATTCCATAGTGAATTTACATTCCAAAATATTTATGAATACACGATTTCAATTATTCATTTTCAATTTATCTTCAAAAAGATAAATTCTCAAAAATGTTTCATTTCACATTGGAAAAACATTTCCATACTTACTTATTAATAAGTAATTCACAAATCTATTTATTTTCAACATTTGGAAAAATATTCAATATACTTAAATCGAAATTAAGTATATATTTCATTCTTTAAGGAAATCATTCTCTTAAACATATTTATTTATGCCAAAACGAATGTTGCGTAAAACATCGTTACGACAACCCAAAATCACTAGCGTAGGAATTCGAAATTAAAATAGATATATAAATCCCAATACTATACAAAATATTTCCTTTCGGAAATCATTTACTATAACAACAGTGTTATAGTCTACCATTTCCTTCTATTTCTCGGAAACGTCTATTTCAACAATGAATGTTGAAATCTATGGTTTCGAATCTTAACACATTTTCAAAACATCGTTAGATCGTTTTAATTCTATTTAAAACATCACATCCAAAACATTTTCTTTAACATATTATTCACTATTCAAAAACGTGAATATACTTCGTTAACCAATTTTATCATTTCTATACATTTTATTTTAAAGGATTATTCACTGTCTAAAATGTGAATATAACTCCATTAATCAGCTATAACAATTTACTTTTCAAAATAAGTCGTTTGCGGATTTATAAAACAATGTTTATAATTTCCATTTCTATTTATTTTATAACAACTTCCTTTTATAAATCTCCTTTATTAACCTATTTCAATTTATAACTCAATTATATACCAAAAGTTCATATTATAAGTTAAATGCTTATAATTTATTTGTTTACAAAATCGTTCCTTTTAAACTTCCCAAATTATAAATCTTATAACTTATAAGATTCATTTATTTACCCAAATCAATTCTTTTAATAACTTTATAAATTTTATAAACCTACTGCTTATAAAATTCCATTTATAACTTCACCGTTTGTAATTCTATAAATCTCATTTATTTATGAAATTCATTTACACTTCATTCTAACACTTATAAAAACTCGTTTTATAATTCAAATATTTTAATTTATAAATATCAATTTATAAATCTTTTATATAAATCAATTTATATTATTATTTTAAAACGACTTTAAACTCCTTTAAAATTTCACCATTTTCTTTGATTTATAAAATAATCAAATCTCATATATCCTATATTTTAACTTTTTATAATAAATTCAAAAATCCCAGTTTAAACTATTTTATAAAATCATTAACCCCATATTTTCAAAAATCAACTTTTAACTATATTTCTCCAAAATCATAATTTTTATAACATTTAAATTATAACGTTTATTTATTTAAATTGAATCAATTCCTAAAATATTTTATAAAACGTATACTTTCAAAAATCACTTTAAAATCCTTTTAAAATTTCAAAATTGGCCCAAATGATGCTACACACCAAATAGGCAATCACGACAACAACGACATCATATATCTGTATATGATAATCAATGAATATCAAAATATCCATAATCAAATAAATACTGTTGAGGAATTTAGTTGGATCCCTCCAACATGTTTTCCTGCATCCACAAACATTAGCATAATACCAATTCCGTTCCAGTACGGAGTTATCGCGGTATATAGGACTTATAAAATATTATCCGCTTAATAGATGGCGCAATAGGGTCTCATCCGCTATATAATGCGGGATATCAACTCCAAGTACATAAATAATACCAATTTCACTGTACTGTGAAATATTCGCGGTATATGTTTTTAATAAATAACCTCCGCTTACTAACGGCGTATAATGTCTATTCTAACAATCAATAGATAACAATCATCATTCAAACATACATTCAAGAATTTTAAATCTAACTATTTAAAATTAAAATCGAAACCAATTCGATTGAGTGAGAAGTTCTCACCTTGATTTCAATTTCGTTTTCAGCATTTATTTCAAATAAAATTAAACGGACGTTTAATTTTACCCGAAATTCTCGCTAGCTCCAAACAACTCCAATCTAATTCCATAGCATAGTACTCGTCCATACGAACCCAATGCAACTTGTTTCGTGCGTTTTTGACCTCGTATGAAAAAGATATGAATTTTTAAAGTTACACGAATTTTTAATATAAAATTTTACAACATATATTTTATTTTCTTAAACCTAAATTGCATCAAGCCGTTAGATCCATCACCCTGTAGATCACCACGTCCCTTGCTTCCATCTCCCTCTCTCCAGTAAAACACACGCACGTGTGAACCCATGAATCACGATACTAGGGTTCCATTTTGCGACCACCACAAGCACATTCACCATGATGAAAGGTCGACATTCCCTCCGCCTACGTGAGATCTACTCACGGCCCCCATATCAAGAAGCTCGGCCCCCCTCTTTTTTTCACGTGAAACGAAAATAACGGCCACGAACGCGAGCCCAAAGCTCCTCTTCCGATCGACGATAGCCAATTCCCACCATTAGATGTCTTCGTCTCGACGAGCCTAACGTATTTCATTCAGGGAGTTTTCGATAATACTGAGTGGATTTGATGAACTCGAGGGGGAATGAAACGAGTATTCTCGGCCATTGAATATTTTTGAACGGCGGCCTGAAGCTTAAACCCTAGCTAGGGTTTTCTTTTTGCAAAATGAAATATAGAGGCACTTATATAGAAAATATAACGAACACTATTCATCCCGGATTTTCCGAACTCCAAACGAAGCGTGCCGGTTGGCGTTCCTAAGGTTTACCCTGCGTTCCGAACACAATGGAACATGTTTCGGGAGCTAATTCGATCATCTGTGCGAGTTATGGAAATAAACGTTCGATTTTAAATTAAATCTGTAAATCAAATTTCTAGGCGTTTTAGCTTGCTCCGGACAAACGGTAAATCCGATTGACACGAAATTTGAAACCATACAATAATATCACATTACGGATCCGATGAAACTGGTTTCATCAAATTCCGAGACTGTTTGAAAAATGACTATTTTAACTCGCCAAATTAATATTAAAAACAATTTCGATGCGTTTCGAGCTGCCACGATCAAACGAAAACTCCGATTGCTACGAAAATTGAAACCCGATAATAACAAACTATTACGGATCCAATGGAACTAGTTTCGTCCAATTCTGAGACTGTTCGAAAATTGACTAATTTCACTAGTCGATTTAAATATTAAAATATTCAATTTTCACAAATAAACTCTAAATTCAATTTTAAAAGTTCTAAAATATCGTTCTAACTCCTACATTATAAAATAAAATTTTATGAATCATTTTCAATCATATTTAACCCAATTTTCAATTATTTCTGTATTTTCACATATTAAATTATCGATTTAATTATCCAATTAAATCTAATTATTCGAAATAAAATTTCTTCGACTTATAAATTTCACTTATTAATATTTAAAATTAATTAAATATATGAATTAAAATTCTGGGTCGTTACACCCAGAGTTTAGGAAGGAAAACAATAAACTCCGAGTCAGTCATGTGACTTGTGTGAGAACTTAAAACAGTTTATCTTTAAAACAAAGTACAGGATAATTTTAAAATAGATTCGCAATGCTTTTTATTAAATGAGACTACCATAAGGACTCCCACACACACACACAATGCAAACGCAGAATCGAAGGAGATTTCTCCTTATGATAGTCAAAGATGCTTGATACGCATTAAAAAAAACATTTGATATTATTATTAGTGCATAGTGTAGAAAAAATCATTTCAAAAGTAAAGAATCGTAGCCAGCATAGGCATTACGCACTTATGCCTATTATAGCTACCATCCAAACAGTGGGGCGCCACCATAAGCGAATAATAGGTTCTACAACTAAAACCGTACAAGATCGTATTGTTTCATTGGATTTCCAACAAATGGTCAGGCTAAGGAACATCCCATTGCCACATGGGTACGACTTTGGAAAGATGACCCGAGAACCTAACCGGATCTCTGCCAACACAAGGCCGGGTTACCCCTAACTGGGTAACTACTCACACAAATATGTCATTCCCCGATCATAACCGATCTATATCCGAGGATCCTCAATTACCAACAACCACAAAGCAATAAATTTGCAGCAACAACATAGGTTAAGTATCTGGGGCTCCATACCATGATACCACCTATATCCAGAAGGAATGACATACACTAAAGGGGCGCTACACCCTAATAACCTTGCCGCATCCTTCCTGTTTTGACCATTTTCGAGGTGTGAGGTCTGACAAATCTCGTCCACGAAGCCACGCTTTATACAGAAGCCGTGCTTTGATCATCAAATGCTCAACAGCACTTCGTATGCCACATTACCAATTTGGGAATGTATCACTAGTAACCATCAACTACATAACCTCTATGGTGTTAAGCTAAGAGAATAAATTCTCCACCACCAACGGAAATATATTTGATAGAAACCAGCTTTACATCTCAAACCGTAACGTCAGACACACATCCATACAAGTCCGTTCCGGGATCGAACGGAACCGAAGGCACTTCCAAAGAAGTCCTTGCAATCCGGATATTCACTAATCACGACCGTACTTCCCATCACAAAGGGTAATAAATTTCTATATCGGGGATCAGCCGATGCAGAAACATTCGACGGTAATCCTTCCGTTTTCACAAATATTCGGTCTTCAACACCGGTCATCGAATGCAATCCATAACGACGTATCACATATTCGGAATGAGTTATACGACCCCAAGGTCCTTTCCCGGCTAACCCGAATAGTGAGCGCTTATTCAAAAATAAGTGTAGCATTCAAATTCAAGCAATCACAACAAATACCTATTTAAAGGTAAATATTGATAGTCCGATTATTTAACTATCAATAGGTATGCTCAACATCACCAGATTCCAAATAATGTCCCAAATTATTTATTTTCCAAAATATCTTTACTAGATATATAATTTCCACACTTCAACATTTGAAAACAAATTTTCAAATCACTTTTCACCTTTACAACTTTTGAAAACAAATTTCAATAATTTTCCTTACGCGGAAATACTTTCATTTCAAAATGGTTCATTTAAACCAATTAAATAAATCCTTACCGATTTACTTTATATTTACGTTCCAAATTCGTAAATTTATTCCCACAGTTCAACAATAAATCAACGTTTATTTTTAAACAAATTTCCTTTTTTTTATAAATTCCATAGTGAATTTACAATTTCCCCAAAATATCTATGAATATACGATTTCCAAATTGATTTCTAATATTCATTTTCAATTTATCTTTAAAAGATAAAATCTCAAAATATTCACTTTATATTGGAAAACATTACATACTTATTTAAAAATAAGTAATTCACAAATCCATTTATTTTCTACACTTGGAAAATATTCAATATACTTAAATCGAAATTAAGTATATATTTCATTCTTTAAAAAAACGTGCGCTTAAACACATTTATTTGGGCCCAAAACGAATGTTGCGTAAAACATCGTTACGACGACCCAAAATCACCAGTATAGGGATTTGAAATTAATATAGATATATAAATCCCAATACTATATAAAACATTTCCTTTCAGAAATTATTTACTATAACAACAGTGTTATAGTCCACCATTTCCTTATTTCTCGAAAACGTCTATTTCAACAATGAATGTTGAAATTTATGTATTCGATTCGTAATATATTTTAAAACATCTTTTTAAAATAATTAACTTCATTTTATAATATAGCTTTTCCAAAACATAACCATTTTATTTAATAATATATTCACTGTCCAAAATCGTGAATATACTTCACTAACCAACTTTCAATATTTCTACACATTTTATAAATATACTTCTTTTAATAAATTTCTATATTCAATTTATCAAATTCCGTTGATTTCGAATTTATAAACAATGTCTATAAATTCCATTTCTATTTATAAACTTCGATTTACAAATCTCCTTTATAAATCCAATTCAATTTATATATCTCAAATATATACCAAAAGTCCATATTATAAGTTAAATACTTATAATTCATTTATTTACAAAATCGTTCTTTTTAAAACTTCTATTACTTATAGGATTCATTTATATTTTATAACAACTTCAACTTATAAAATCTCCTTTATTAACAATTTCTATTAGTATCCCATTTAAATGCCCAAAATCCAGTTTATAAGTTGATTACTTATAACCTTTTATTTTATGAAATCTATTTACTTTAAAATTTCACAATTTATGAATCTATAGATTTCATTCACTTATGAAATCCATTTATACTTCTTTTTAACACTTATAAAACTCGTTTCATAATTCCCATATTTTTAATTTATATATATTAATTTTAGAAATCTTTATATAAACCGTTTATAATAATCAAAAATCTCAATTTAAATAAACAAATCTTTTTAATAATTTGCAAACGTTATTTAAAACTTATATAACTCCAAAACCATACTTAAGTACTATTTTCCAAAAATATAATTTTTATAACAATAAAATTTTAATGTTTATTTATTTTAACAATCCAACTTTTAATAAAAACGTGTACTTTCAAAAATCACTTTAAAATTCTTTTTTTTTAAATCAAAATCATTATTTTAAAACTTCAATAATGGATCCGATGATGCAACAGCACCAAATAGTCAATCACGACAATCAAAATATCATATATCAATATGATAATCAACAAACATCACAATATCTATAAATAAATCAATATAGTTGAGGAATCCAGTTGGATCCCTCCAACCTGTTTCCCTGCATCCAAAGATGTTAGCACAATACCAATTCTGTTCCAATACGGAATATCGCGTATATAGGATTTATAAAAATTATCCGCTATTATGTGGTGCAATAGGGTCTCATCCGCTATATAATGCGGGAAAATCAACTCCAAGTACATAAATTATACCAATTGCATACAAGTTGGAATTATCGCGGTATATGTTTTTAATAAATAACATCCGCTTACTAACAACGTATAATGTCTATTTTAACAATCAATAGATAACAATCATTATTCAAACATATAATCAAGCAATTTTAAATTTAACTATTTAAAATATAAATCGAAACGATTCGATTGAGTGAGAAGTTCTCACCTTGATTTTCAATTTCCAGCATTTTATTTCGAATAAAATTAAACGTGCGTTTAATTTTACCCGAAATTTTCACTAGCTCCAAACGACTCCAATCCAGTTCATAGCGTAGTGCTCGACAAAATGATTCCAACGCAACTGGTTTCGTAATTTTTCGACCTCGTATGAACAAGTTATCATAGTTCAAAGTTTACACAATTTTAATATAATCCAATTTACAATTTATTATATCTATTTTAACCTTCACTCTTTCTGGCCATTGATTTCTCTGCACCATCAAGGCCGCGCACGCGACTTCTTCTCCCCCAGGTAATTTGCGTTCAATCGAACCCATTTTTGGCCGCCTAGGGTTAAATATCTCGGCCCATACGAACGTCTTTACGACGATCAGAGTGTGCCACGTCGAAGGCCAACGCGAGCTCCACCTTTAGCCTGAACATAGCTGAGCTCGGCTATAATATTGCCTGGGAAATCGTGCCCAAAACGCACATGAACGCGGGTCACTTACTGTCGATCCATGGCTCCGAATACGATCTTGACCGTTGGATAGCTAGTGCTCGGTGAGCTCTTCAATTTTGTAGTTGGTGATTTTTCGTGGAAGTGAATGGATCGAGAGAAAATTGGAGAGGAAGTTTCGAGCTTCCATGGCCATTGAAAATTAGGGCCGGCTGAAGAAAGGTTGGAGGGTTTGTTGCAAATGGAAAGGGGATGGGTCCTTTTATAGAAAATTCACGAATTACTATTCATCCGAACTCCAAATCTCGCGTGGTGACGGGCGTTTCTACCGCGTTCCGGACACAATGGAATAGGTTTTGGAGGCTAATTCTGTGACGACCCGCCTTTCTCAACCCAGAAAGACGTATCATCATTAAGAAGGAAAGGGATAGAAATAGAAAAGAATAGAAAGAAAGAATAACAACATCAGAATCTCACAGCGGAATGGAACAAAATATAATACATCACATAACTAATACATAGTTATATATACATCAGAGTTATACAGTATCACATAACAGGACTGTCATATACATATGTGTCCATACATACATCCAAAATACAGCATACACTAACTACACAGCGGACTACATATATAGATACATACGTCTGGTCTTCTTCCCAAAATAGCTCCTCCAGAAAATCAACCTCCCAATACCTATCACTTGGCTACTCATAAAAATTTGAGTACCCAAGAGTTTATGAAAAACAAAATATAAACTCCGGGTCAGACATGGGTCTGGTATGAGTAAACATGTTTAAATTGCTTAACTTTGAAAATCATTTGAAAATAAAGGTATCACGTAAGACTCCCCACAAATAAATACGGGTAAGTTTTTACCTTACGCTAACCAAAACATTTTATAGGAAATTCAGTAATATTATAATAGTGTCTAGGGTTTTCAAGTAAATAGAAAATAGCCGAAATTGTTACATCTATTAAATTCCAGCTACTAGCCACGAAAGTGGGTAATAAAAATCAAAACCGTAGGGTCTCGTAGGGAAAATGGATTTCCAACAATGGCAGGGCTACTGGGGTACCTCCCGTCACAGTACGGGGCCTAGATCACCGTACCGAGGATCACTCCCGACCCCCTACAACACAAGGCCGGAACCATTCCTTACTGAACAGTCCCGAACAAGATAACCCCGCAGTTGTGGCCAACAACTGCTCACACAACCGAATAAAAAGGGACATCTAGACAGGGGAATATCTTGTCCTGCTTGGGCATGACCCACCTAATCTTGCTGCATCTCCCCTGTTTCAGCCATTCCTGGTTGATGAGGCTTGAGGCTGCGATTACCTTTATTGAACATTATTCTTAGAATGCTCATCGTCCGCCTGACGATGTGTTGAAAGCATTCAATCCATACAAGTTCGTTATGGGTTCGAACGAAACCGAAGGCATTATCTCGTTACACTCATTTTGGAATCACCCTCAGAGTAATCGACGATAACCCTTGCATTCTGAAACATAATCTCGATCTTCATTTGATAAGTCACGACCTATCGTTTAATTTGGATCGATGTGGTTTTCGAAGAATCAAAATTGATTCTTCCAATCCCGGTCTCATTGGAATCCAAACGCCATTTTAAAGGCCAAGTTGTCTATTTATCTTAACAGTTCAATTTAATATCAGAATTCACATAACAGATATAACAGATAAATCATACATAGTTATCACAGATATCCATAAAATATCACAACATATTACAGAACTATCATCAACAGATATCAAAGTCAATCAAACAGAATCATCAATGCATACCAAACAATTTGGTTTTACTTAGCTAAATTATTTGCTTAAGAATAAACTATTTTATTCTGTTTAATTAATCACTGATTAATTAGCTTATTAATGATCAATTAATTACTCAACTAATCATTAATTATGAATTTATTAATTATCTAATCTTTAATTACTTATTTAATTAATAAACTTTTATTCATTAACTATTACTAAATTACTCGGTTAGTTAGTTGATTCTTTGTTAATTACTTATTTAATTATCACAAATTATTTTAATTAATCATGTATTATCAATTTATTAATCAAAAATCCTTAATTAATCACTTAATTAGTTTATTGCCATTTATTAATTTACTTTAAGTAATTAATTATATTTTCTTACCTTAAACTGATTAACTATCTTTACAACTTTCCTTAATAAACTTTTAAATTACATATTAACTTAACACTAACTAACATTACTTACAATATTAACTTTGTTATTCAAAGTACATAAATTAATTAGGCAGGTCTAAAAAAACCCAAGGCAATCCCACGTTTCCTTCGAGTAACACACGAGCCTCCTCCCTATTCCTTGCGTCCACATTCCCACTATCTTCTTCTTCCCAGTTCTATTCTTCTTCTCATTTTTTTTTAAAGTTAAAGTAAAATTAAAACTAAAGTAACAACATCATGTGCTCACCCTAGGGAAACCCGAAACCATGCTCGAAGCAAACACCAAAAAATCACGGCACGCGACGACTCACTGATCATCGACCATCACCTCGCCACCGTGCACGTGCACGGTGGCTCGCCTCCCCTGCGGCGACTCACGACAATCCCCACAAACCACAAATCACCCCTAGAATCGAAAACTAAACTCAGATTCTAATTCAAGTTGAAAACAAAAAAACGACCTGATGCTCGAACATGCGACTGCAACACCCACTGTCAAATCATTCGTGCGGCCACCATACATCACCGGAGGTGATGAAACTCCACCAGAACGTCGATCACACCCCTCCCTAACTCCACCTGAAATCGCGGCCAACTCGATTTACATATGATGCCGAAACTCAATTTTTTTATAGAGCATTCAGATGTAAACACTAAAACCCTACTCTTGATTCAAACTCAAAATTTATGCATTTGAAAAATAATTTTACATTTTTCTAGTGTTAATACTTCTTCAAGCTTGCTTCATATCGATTTACAATAGTTAAAATTAACCCAAACATTCAGAATTTACAAAAATCACATTTTAGTTCTATTTTAAACTGCTCTTAAAACCCTGGTTTAAAAATCATAATATTTAAGTTAAAAATCATAATTAGGTGTATGGTATCTAAATTTGTTATGGAATTTACCAATTTAAACATTTGAATTTTGAACCTTTAATTTGTTTACCTGTAACTTGAAGAAAAAAAACAGTGTTTATAACTTACTGTTATACTTCAATATATTTCCAGGCTTTGTTTTATGTTAAACACTCTGAATTACTTACATCTTAGGTTTAAAATTAATTCGAATGGAGAAGTCTAAATGTTCTTTACTTCTTTTACTCAGAAGCTTGACAACAAATCAGGAAACGGAGACTTCCAATGCATCAACCAATACAGGTTCATATATTATCAATATATGTAGCAGCACAATCATCAGAAGTTAATTACCATACCTAAATTCAAGAAAAATATGTTTACTCACCAAAAATATTTGTTGAAGAAACTGCAGTTGAAACTATCCTGAAACCTTCTTTTGTTTTCCTACCTTAAGTTAATATATGTTTGCAAAGCCAAAACAATGTTTCTCTCAGGTTTGCTTTTAGTTTAAGTTTGTATAAATGAACTGATGATATATATTGGATATATATAGAAGCTACTAATCAGTAGGTTGTATCTAGGCAGTTCATATTTGTAATGCCATTCTTTCTTTTAATTGGTTAATATATATTCCGCAGAAAGAAATTATTACTAGAATCTCGGCTGTAGGTACTAGTTTAACAAGAAGTTGTGCTATTAAATGTTCATGCTTTTAATTATGATAACAAGCATTAAATGTTTTGCTGAGTTGCAATTTGTACAAAAATACTTATCAAATTTCGGCCAGCATATATTTGTAAGATACAGATTTTTGTTTTTATTATATTTGAAGTAAAACTTGTTTTATATTGAAGTGAAACTTTGTTTTCTCATGCATAAAACTGCGTACAGCACATATATGTTTAGTACAGAAATATGTTATAAGTTACCCCTTTAACTTATGCATTTAACATGTGCACATGATATTTAAAAGTTCTATGTTGTACAAATAAAATTTACAGGTTATTGTTTTGACTTCATTGATTGTAATTTATTTGCACTTTAGATTTCCAAGCATTTGTTTCATAATATTTCATATGTAAATTTTATATTCCTAGTTATAACTTATATTCGTATATTTATATTGTTAGTTATATTTTCTATTTTATAATTATGGTTTATACTTATGTTTATGTTTTAACTTTATCATTTTAAAAACTAAAACTGTATTCATATGTATTTTATCAAATAACAAAAATATAAAGTCTTTGATTTGATTTTATTGAATAAGACAGATTTTGTTTTAATGGTTTTGAAGCATTCTGTTTTAAATTTTCAAATCAAAACTTTCTTTTACAAACATATATAACTGTTAAATATCCAAGATCTCATCAATTTAAACATTGACAAGCTTATATTTAATTTAAATTAGATTAAATATTTATTAAATATGCTGTCAAAATTCTGGGTTGTTACATTCCTCCCCCTTAAAAGAATTTCGTCCCCGAAATTTAAACAACAGTTAATTCAAAAGCTTTTATATTAACCATCCAAACATACATATCATTCATACAATAGCAAACAATCAAACAGTCTATTCTAACAAACATCACTATTTATCCGAACATAAATCCGGATAAGCATTCCTAAAACTATCGAGAGTTTCCCAGGTACAATCATTGGGATCCTCACTCCATTGCACCTTGACGAGTTTCACCACTTTGTTCCTGAGTTGCTTCTCGTCTCGGTCCATAGTCTGAACTGGATTTCTGACCACAGTTAAATTTGGTTCTACTTCTAAATCTTCTTGAATTACCGGCTCTTCAACCAGTGAGGGATCATGAACAAATTTCCTCAAATGCGATACATGAAACACATTATGAATCCCAGACATCCGCTCTTGCAATTCAATCCTATAGGCTACAGTTCCAATTCTCTCCAACACTCTAAATGGTCCAATGTATCTCGGAGCAAGGTTTCCCGTCTTTCCGAATCTTATAGCACCTTTAATTAGGGAAATTTTAACAAAAACCAAGTCTCCGATCTCAAATTCCAATGGCCTTCGTCTTCTATCCGCATATTTCTTCTGACGATCTTGAGCAGCTTTCATCCTTTTCTTGATAAGCTCAACCTTCGCAGAAGCTTCACGAATAAGATCGGGCCCGAGCACAAGACGGTCCTTCGATTCAATCCAACAAGATGGGGATCTACATGGTCTTCCGTATAAAGCTTCATAAGTAGCCATCTTAATACACGCTTGATAACTGTTATTATAAGAAAATTCTACTAGATGAAGATGGTCCTCCGAGGATCCTCCAAAATCTAAAACATAAGCCCGTAGCATATCCTCAAGAATACGATTCAGCCTCTCCGTCTGTCCGTCTGTTTGAGGATGATAGGCTGTGCTCAATCTCAAATATGTACCCACTGCTGATTGCAGAGCTTCCCAAAATTTGCTAGTGAAAATAGGATCACGATCACTTACTATGCTGATGGGAACACCATGCAATCGAACTATCTCCTTCAAGAATATTTCCGCCAAAGAAACTGCAGTACGGGTTGCCTTAACTGGTATAAAATGGGCACTCTTAGTTAAACGATCTACAATAACCCATATACCGTCATTTCCTTTCCTGGTTCTAGGCAAACCATCAATAAAATCTATCGAGATCATTTCCCATTTCCAATTCAGAATTTCCAAAGGTTGCAATAATCCGGTAGATTTCTGTTGATCACCTTTAACTTGTTGACAAATGGCACAACTGTTCACAAATCTAGCAATATCCTTCTTCATATTCGGCCACCAGAATACTCTCCTCATGTTCTTATACATCTTCGAGATTCCTGGATGAATATTCAATTTGAAGCAATGACACTCTGATAAAACTTCCTGCTTCAAATCCTTGTCATTCGGAACATAGATTCTCCCGTTGATCCTTAGTGTTCCTTGGCCATCAATTTCAAAACTAGGACACTGACCCTTCCTGACTCTTTTGATGATTCTCCTCAACATCTTATCAGATTCTTCCTTGCTTGAGATTCTTTCAATAATAGATGGAACCACTTCCAGAAGAGATAAAACCGCGTTCCTACTGAGAGCATCGGCTACGACATTCGCTTTCCCCAGAGTGAACAGAATATCCAAATCATAGGATGCAAGAAATTCAACCCACCGCTGCTGTCTCAAATTTAGATCTTTTTGAGTGAATAGACATTTCAACGGTTTGTGATCCGTGAACAATTCGAATTTCTCTCCCAAAAGATAATGTCTCCAAATTTTCAAAGCAAAAACAATGGCTAGCAATTCAAGATCATGCATAGCATAGTTTTTCTCATGAGGCTTCAACCGTCGACTAGCATACGCGATAATCCTTCCGTTCTGCATCAGAACTGCTCCCAAATCCACAATACAAGCATCAGTGTAAACCTCGAATTTGCTTTTCCCATCCGGAATAGCAAGTACTGGTGCACTAGTAAGCCTTATCATCAATTCCTGAAAAGCTTCTTCGCACTGAGGCGTCTATTTGAATTTTTCTCCTTTCCTGGTCAGCTTAGTCAGATGCAAAGAAATCTTGGAATAATCACTGATAAATTTCCTGTAGTAGCCAGCCAATCCTAGAAAACTGCGAACTTCCATCGGTGTCTCTGGCTGTTTCCATTCCAGAATAGTTTCAACTTTCAATGGGTCTACAGAAATGCCTTCACCCGAAACAATGTGCCCTAAAAATTTAACTTCCGATTTCCAGAAATGGCACTTCGAAAACTTTGCCTTCAGCACACGCTTCCTCAGAGTCTCCAATACAATCCTCAAATGTTCCCTGTGCTCTTCTTCGGATTTGGAATAGACCAAGATATCATCAATGAATACCAGCACAAACTTATTCAACACATCCCTAAAGACTCGATTCATGAGGTCAACGAAATAGGCAGGAGCGTTGGTTAATCCGAACGGCATAACCAACCACTCATAGAAGCAATTCGGTCCCCTAAATGCAGTCAAGGGAATACTGTCTTCAGCTACCCTCAACTGATGGAAACCTGAAGCTAGATCCAATTGAGAAAAGATAGAGGCACCATGCAACTGGTCAAAAAAATCATCGATACAAGGAAGAGGATATTTATTACGGATATTCACTTTGTTCAATTCTCTATAATCCACACAGAACCTCAGTGATCCATCCGATTTAGTCACAAACACTACGGCTGAACCCCAACAAGAAAAACTGGGTCTAATCAACCCCTTCTCTAAAAGATCTTGAGTCTGCTGAATCAACTCTTCTCTTTCCCTAGGAGCCATTCTCCTACTGGGCTGAATCACTGGCGCAGCTCCTGGAATCAAATCAATACGGAACTCTATTTCTCGATGTGGTGGCAGACACTTCACTTCTTCAAATACATCAACAAAATCTTGAACCACATCGATGTCTTCAACTCTCTCTTCATAAGTCTCAATTCCATGCAAAAGACTACTCAAGTGAATCCCAGAATTATCACACGACACTCTGGCAATTCTACCCAGATCAGTTTCTAACGAAACTATTCTTTCATCACAATTCAATACGGCTTTATACTTATCCATCCAATACATACCCAAAATAAGATCAAATCCCTTAAAATTCAACACATACGGGTCACAAGAAAAACTGTGAGATAGATAAGAGATCTTCATGTCCTTACAGATAGTGTCTAATTTGTTCACCCCTCCTATAGGATTTGATACCAAGATAGGACTATCTACAGAACTAGGGGTAAGAGAGAACTTTTCAACAGAGTCCAAAGAAATAAAACTCAAGGAAGCTCCTGAATCAAACAAAACTCCAATATATATCCCATCTAAAAGTAAAGTACCTTCTAATACTACTTTGCCCATCGAAGAAGAAGATGGTCCGGCTTCCAAAGCAAAGACTTTATTCTGAGGCGCCCTCTGTAGAAGTGGACAATTCTTGATCATGTGCCCTGGATGATGACAATTAAAGCACAATGATTTCTGAACTATAGCTGATCCTGGGCCACTTTGATGCGGTTTGTGTTGCTGTTGCTGGAATCCCTTTCTAGGACATTTATTTGCCAAATGCCCTTCCTGTTGACAAATGTAGCACTTTCGGGGTCCGTTGTTATTCTCAGGTTTCTTCTTATTCGGTTTCCTCCATTTAGGATCAAACTTTCGCTTATTCGGATTACTGAAATTCCCACTTGAAGCTGCAACTGGAGCCCCCGGCTTCTTACTCATCAAACTTTCGTATCTCAATGCCATATCAATCAAATCAACAAAGGATCCCTTCAGAAGCACTGTCAATTTTCCATGGAATTCAGGCCTCAACCCTTGCACAAATTTCTCATTCCTTTTCAAAGGTGTATCGATGAGTCCTGGTCCATAACAAGAGAGTTCGTTGAATCTGGTTTCATACTCCGAAATAGACATACTACCATGCTTCAAATGAAGAAAATCCTGGTACAATTGGGTTTTTCCTGCCGTCGGCACACACTTCTCTTCAAAAAATTCCTTAAATCTGTCCCAAGAAATGTCATCCTCAGAAATATTTGCAATAGTTGAATCCCACCATGCTGCTCCACCACCTTGTAGTTGCCACGATGCCATATGCCTCTTACGCTCATCAGTTGTTAACTCCGTTTAGGCAACGAGTCAAGGTCTGGGCCGACTCACGACTTAAGGTTCTTAACGGTTCTGCAGGCTACCGACTCAGGAAGCTACCGACTCAAGAAGCAACCGACTCAACAGGCTACCAACTCAAGAAGCTACCGACTCAGGAAGCTACCGACTCAACAAGCTAACGAGTTCAAACTTAAGGCGACTTAGAGGAGTGGAGCGACTCAAGGGATTAACGGTGTATGGGATAGACCGACTCAAGTTCTCTAACGACTCAACGACCTAAGTTGTCAAATGACCTAACCGACCTACGACCTATGGTAAGTCGTTCACGACTTAGCTTGAGTCGTCCACGACATAAAGCTACTAGGTAGAAATCCAACGCCGCCTCATCTTGGACCACGACCTATTAACTCGTAGACGAGTTAGGACTTGTGCTATATACAGAGGACCGGAGACGCTCTGATACGAAGCCTGGGCTCAATTAGTTGAGTCGCCTACGACATACGACTCATCCTGAGTCGGTCACGACTTACGACTCATCTTGAGTCGGTCACGACTCATGGCTTAGCAATTTCAGCCTAGAAATTTGCCTATAAATACATGACCACATCAAGCATTGAAGGGACTTTTGGGCTGATTCTCTTGAAGCGCCGTTACTCTGCTGCATTCCAAACCAATTCAACACTTAAAGCTCTCAAGACACGAAGAACGCTACAAACTTGAGAAAAGATCACACACATCCAACATGGATTTGAAGACTCTAATCTTCATTGAAGTTTAAGCTACTTGTTCCAAGTGACTTGTAATTGAAAGTGTATTGTACTTGGAAAGAATTGTATCAGCTTGTAACGAGATCATCAATAAAAGTACTTAAAGTGGACGTAGGCTATACCATTAAGCCGAACCACTATAAAATTGTTGTTGTTTTCTGCTTTTCCGTTATCATCTGCTTGTAATCTGTTCCCGAGTTATCGGGTGGTGCTTTCACAACTATAACTCATACACCGGGGTGTTAGCGTTCAAATTTTAGCGTTAACATTTTTGGTGCTTTCATTGAGAATTGAACTCAGGAGAGTTATCATCATTGCTTCACAGAGGTTTGTAGAGAGAATTTCCTTGAAAACCAGAAGTCTATCCGAGATTATGGCTCCTGGAAGGAAGAGTAGATCTGTCAGATCTGGGAATATTCAAGAGGGAACCTCCGCTTCCCCTATATCGAATCAAGCCACTCCAGCTGTCGGAGTTACAAAGGCAGAGCTGGATGCTGCAATTTTAGGGCTGAACCAACAGATCAATGCCCAAAATGCACAACTCGAGGCTCAAAATGCCCAGAATGCCCTAATTCTAAATAGGTTGAACGATTTGCTTGGGGCAAACCGTCAACCAGCAGGTAATGAGAGGAATTTTGCTGGCAACCTTCATGATGTTGAAGAAAGAAATGCTCCTGAAAGGGCTGCTAGCCCCTTTGAACAAACGCTTCCAAAGGTTGGTGGATCTAGAACTCGACATGATGAGGAGTATCTTTCTGGAATTGTCCGATAAATTATGAAAGAGAGTATGCAGAGAGTCGAAGACGAGAAAGAATGGGGTTTCGCCCCAAGTAAGACTCCATTTACTGAGAAAATCTTAAAGGCTGAATTCCCAAGGAAGTTTGTCCCTCCAACCATTCCAGCTTATAAGGGGATAAGTGATCCGAATGAATTCCTATACAAATATGATTGGCACATGACAGGTGCCAGAGCCTCTGATGAAATAAAGTGCCGATATTTCCCTGTGTATCTCGAAGGCGTAGCTCTGCTTTGGTTCACCAAGCTGCCCGTCCGATCTATCGATCAGTTTTCTGACTTGACTCGGAAGTTCAAGGAGCAGTTCAGACTATATGCCTCAAAAGCCAAAGATATCATGTCACTATCAAGTTTGGAGCAGAGTCCAGGAGAGACTATCAGATCTTTCTTAAACCGCTTTAATATAGCGTTAGCTGAGGTGGACAATGCAGAACCGCGAATGATATTGACTTATCTGATGAAGGGTATTGACAAGTCGAGCGAATTTGGGAAATGGCTAAACATGAAGGAACCAAATTCCCTTGAAAAATTCTATAAAAAAGCAGATGAATTCATACGCTTAGAAAGCCGTCCCGTACCGGTAAAGGCAGTGTTGGAAAAAGCTGAAGATAACACTGTTGCTCCACGCAAGAATGAATCTGTAGGGCAAAAAAGGGAAAATAACAATGGGAAGAAACAGAGTAATCTGAAGAAGCCCCGATCCTTCAAGCCATCAGAGTATACTCCTTTATCAGATACGTCGGAGCGTATCTACCTTGTCATTAAAGATTCTGTTGACTTCCCTAAACCTCCTCCTCTAAGGACCGGGAAAAAAGCTATACAGAGTGGGAAGTTCTGCCGCTTCCATAATCAACCCGGTCACGAGACCGACGAATGCCGCCAGTTGAAAAATCTGATTGAAGAGTTGCTAAGGGAAAACAAACTGCAGCAATTTGTGAAAAAGAATAACAACAATCCTGCTTCATCTAGTTAGGGGCAACAGGCTCCTACTCAACAGCCTAGGACGATTGAGAAGGCTGCAGGGCATGAATCTGGAAGGCCCATTATTAATGTCATTACAGGAGGACCTCACCCAGCAGGCAGAAGCTGGGGTGAGATGGAAAGGTATACCAGAGCTTTAAAGTATGTGCCGACTGAGGAAGATGTATTTGTTTTGGAAGGTGCTACGCCTTTGAAGCAACAAAGAACTTTCGATGATGATATTGTGTTCAGAGCCAGGGATTCCGCAGGTATTGAAGCTCCTACTTTGGATCCTCTAGTCATCTCGGCTGGTATCGGACCAGCTATTGTCAGAAGAGTTCTCATTGATTGTGGCGCATCCTGCAATATTCTCTTTAAGAAAACATTCGACCAAATGAAGATCCCTATGGCTGATGTGCAAGCCTCATCGCAGAAAATTGCTGGTTTCACTGGGGAGCCAAAGCAGCCGGTAGGGACCATTGATTTGTTTGTGGAACTTGGAGAAGGAGAGAGAAAAGTAGTCCGCAAGCAAACTTTTGTGATTGTCGACGAATTTTCTGCTTACAATGCTTTCCTCAGTCGCCCAACTCTGGCAGTGTTCAAAGATGTTCTTGCCTCGTGGTGCCTTACTATTAAATTCCCTATAGACAATGGAGTAGGAGTTATAAAAGGTGATCAAAATGTTGGGCGAGAGTGCTATCTGACAGAGCTATGAGAAACCAGAAAAAGAGAAATGGGAAAGAATGCGGCAGCCCCAGTCCGCATCAAAGAACCAGCCTTGTAGCAATTACAGGGCGGACGATGCACTGGCGAGCACAGCGGAGCAAGGAAAGAGATGGACCCTAGAAAAGTCAGTGCAGGGTAAAATAGAGTGGTACCAGTGGAAACGACAATACCAATACCTGTAGACCCAAAGGACCCAAACAAAGTGTTGAATGTGGGTTCACAACTTAATGCGTCAATTCAGAATATCTTAATATCTTTTTTAAAGGCAAATCTGGATGTTTTTGCTTGGACTCATGCCGATATGTGCGGAATATCCCCAGAAGTTGCAGTGCATGCTCTAAATATTGATCCAAAATTTACACCTGTAAAGCAGAAAAGGAGAACTCAAGGTCCGGAAAGGTCAGTGGCATTAAAAGAAGAAGTTGATCGGCTCATGGAGAATAATTTTATCAAAGAATCTACATATCCGAATTGGGTTTCAAATCCAGTGCTGGTTAAGAAAGCCAACGGAAAATGGAGAGTATGCATCGATTTTTCAGATCTAAACAAGGCCTGCCCCAAAGACTGCTTCCCATTACCCAGAATCGATCAACTGGTAGACGGAACAGCGGGACACGAATTGTTATCTTTTATGGATGCTTACTCCGGATATAACCAGATCATGATGCATGAGCCAGATCAGGAGGACACGAGCTTTATCACCGACATTGGTCTTTACTGCTACAGAGTTATGCCCTTCGGGTTGAAGAATGCAGGGGCAACATACCAAAGACTCGTTAATGCTATGTTCAAACCGCAACTGGGCAAAACCATGGAAGTTTACGTCGATGACATGTTAGTAAAGTCTAAGAAAGCACTGGATCACATAGAACACTTAGCAGACATGTTCGCTGTCCTCCGAAAATACAGAATGAAGCTCAATCCTTTAAAATGTTCATTTGGAGTGGAATCCGGCAAGTTTTTAGGTTTCATCGTGAGCGCTAGGGGCATTGAGGCCAGTCCAGCTCAAATTACTGCATTGAAAGAAGTCAAAGCTCCTAAAACAAAGAAGGAATTGCAAAATCTCAATGGAAAAGTTGCCGCCTTGAGTCGGTTCATTTCCAAAGCCACAGATAAATGCATCCCATTCTTTGACGCCCTAAAGAAAGGAAGGAAAAACTTCGATTGGACTCCCGAATGCCAAAAAGCCTTTGATGAATTGATTCGCCATATGGAGACGCCTCCAATACTTTCTAGGCCTGGCGATGGCGAGGATCTTCTTATATACTTGGCAGTATCATCTCATGCATTAAGTGCAGCGCTGATACGGGAAGACAAAAGGATTCAACATCCAGTTTACTATATCAGCAAAAGACTCACTGGGGCAGAGATGAATTACTCTAAGTTGGAAAAACTCGCCTATTGCTTACTAATTGCGTCTAGGAAGTTGAGGCAATATTTTCAAGCTCATCCTATCAGAGTCCTCACTGATCAACCTTTAAAGCAAGTCCTGTTTCGCCCTGAAACTTCGGGTCGTCTTCTAAAGTGGAATATTGAACTCAGTCAGTATGACATCACTTATCATCCCCGGAAAGCAATCAATGGACAAGCTTTAGCGGATTTCATTGCAGAATTTACAGATAAGGGTAACAGTGAGGAAGAAACGGTCGACAATTCCCCGATCCAGTGGAAGTTATATGTCGATGGTGCGAGAAACGACTACTGTTCTGGAGCCGGAGTTGTACTTGAGACTCCTGAAGGTCGATTATTATGCTATGCACTAAGATTGGAATTTCCTTCAACAAACAATGAAGCAGAATACGAAGCCCTTATCGCTGGCTTAAGGATTGCTAAAGAATTAAACATCCGAGCGTTACAGATATTCAGTGATTCTCAGCTTATTGTATGCCAAGTCAAAAAGGAATTCCAAGCAAAAGGGGGGAATCTGCCCGCCTACTTGTCAAAGGCTTGGGAACTCCTGGGTGATTTCGACCATTACATGATAAGTCACATTCCTCGAGAAGAAAACATGAAAGCAGATTCTCTCGCAAAGTATTCGAGCACAGGCGAAGCTCAATTTCTGGGGCTAACTCCAGTAGAGGTCCTGTCGACTCCTAGCATTGATGAGATGGACATTGATTGGATCATGAGCATGTCTCAAGAACAAGAATCATGGATGACTCCGATAATAGAATATTTGCTCAATGGATCCTTACCAGGGAACTCAAAAGAACGACAAAAGCTACTGAGAAAAGCCTCTCGATACGTAGTCCAGGATGGCCAGTTATACAGACGGGGATTCTCAATGCCATTACTTCGATGTGTATCCAGGGAAGAGTCTAAAGCAATCCTAGCAGAGGTACACGGAGGAGAATGTGTTGATCATTCAGGTGGCCAAACATTAGCAAAGAAAATTCTCCGGTACGGATATTTTTGGCCAGAAATTAATCGAGATGCAGCAAAGTATTCCCGAGAATGTGACAGATGTCAAAGATTCGCCAAAATTCCTAGAGCTCCTTCCACTGAACTCACACAGATGGTCAGTCCATGGCCATTTGCAATATGGGGGATAGACCTTGTAGGACCGTTACCAGCTGCCAAATCTGGAATTAAATATGCCATTGTTGCTGTAGATTATTTTACTAAGTGGGCAGAAGCTGAACCACTGGCTACTATGACCTCAAAGAAGATGATAAGTTTTGTGACTAAAAACATCATTTGCAGATACGGTGTGCCTCAAAAAATAATTACAGACAATGGAACTCAGTTTGAAAGTGAAGAATTCCAAGATTTTTGCAAACGATTCAAAATCCGGAAAAGCTTCTCAGCGGTAGCTCATCCGCAGGCAAACGGGCAAGTGGAAGCCGTGAACAAAATTATTAAGTCAACCATCAAGAAGCAACTTGAAAGAGCGAAAGGTGGTTGGGTCGATAAGCTACCACTGGCACTATGGGCATACAGAACCACTCACAAAACTGCGACTGGGCACACCCCGTTTTCATTGGCATACGGGTCAGAGGCAATGATTCCGGTAGAAATAGAAGTCCCTTCACACAGAAGAATCCATTTCAATCAAGCAGAAAACGAAAAGCTACAGCTTGAAGCGCTAGATCTCCTTGATGATAAAAGAGATGAGGCTAATCTCAGAATTGCAGCTCATCAGCAAAGAATAGCCAGACATTTCAATTCCAATGTTCGCCAACGCAGCTTTGAGATTGGAGACCTAGTCCTGAAGAGAATTATGATAGCGACAGGTGTGTTTGGGCCAAATTGGGAAGGACCATATGTCATAGGTCAAAAGCTTCTTGACGGCACATTCAAACTCACCACTGTTGAAGGAGATCAAATTCCAAGGGCATGGAACAACAATCATTTGCGTCCATACTTTACTTGAAAATTTTGTTGAAATATTGTAAAAAGAATTATGAATGTATGATTCTTGTAATTGAAGGCAATTGTAAAACTGATGCAAGTAAATAATGAAAGAATATAAAGTGGATGTAGGCCCAATTTCCTGGCCGAACCACTATAAATCTTGTGTTCCTTACTATCATTACATGTTTGCTTTATTTTCGATATAAAAAGTACATAGAATGTATTGCTGAAATGTCGATTTGAATTTTTGCAGACAATGGAAGTGAAACTTGCACATAAAAAGACCAAGTGATTCTCGCCAAATTTCAAGTCACAAGAGCCCCGAATTCAAATCCTAGATAGGAAGTACTTCAATTGAACGGCCTATGATTTCGACAGAAACGGGTCTTTGCTAATAAATTGAGATCGTTTGAACAAACAAACATCCAATTAAGAAGCTAGTGCTCGTTCTCACGAAATTGCCTGACAATGAAGCACACTTCCTTGGATTAAACAAGTTACTTAAAAAAAAAAAAAGGGGGGGGGGCAGAGGATCATTGAAAAGACATAAGCAAGTGAACAGAGGAACAACCAAAGCCATCATCGGCAGCACAAGTCCTCTTCAGAGGCACAACTCTTCGGAGGATAAAGACCTCTAGTGGGTCATACGCCACAAAAAAGAAAGTTCTCTACTCAACAAAAAAGATTGGAGGAGTCATGACCCTCCAACCATGAGAGAGTAACTTCCAGGCGATGAAAACCATCTCTGAGGCACATTTCACCAGGAGTTGAAGTGTTATGACCGCTCTTCGGAATTTTACTTCACCAGAGTTGAAATGCAAACAAAATAAAAGCCCTCTTCGGAGGCCCATTTCACCAGGAGTTGAAGTGTTATGACCGCTCTTCGGGATTTCACTTCACCAAAGTTGAAATGCAAACAAAATAAAAGCCCTCTTCGGAGGCACATTTCGCCAGGAGTTGAAGTGTAACAACCGCTCTTCGGAATTTCACTTCACCAAAGTTGAAATGCAAAACAAGATAAAGACCTTCCTGGAAGCCCATGTTTCACCGAGATTGAAATAAAACTTCCAAGTGTTGAAACGTGAAAAGGCTTTCCTCGAAGGCACAACTCTTTGGAGGTACACGTTTCACCAAGATTGAAATAAAACTTCCAAGTGTTGAAACGTGAGAAATCCCTCCTCAGAGGTACAACCCCCTCCCGGGAACACAATTAAAAAGAAAGACCTCTTCAGAAGCCCACGTTTCACCGAGATTGAAATAAAACTTCCAAGTGTTGAAACGTGAAAAAATCTCTCCTCGGAGGCACAAATTTTTATTAAAAAAAAAGAAGAAAAATCCTCATCAAGAGCGTACTTTAACTTTCAAAGGAAGAGCGATTTACCTATTCTAAAAAAAAACGAAGGGGGGAAGAAAGTTAAAGTACATTCAGAGGTCCGCTTTACCACATAGAAGAATTCACTTGGCAAAATGTATACATACGCAAAAGGAAAAAGTGATTTCTTCGAAGGACAAAGCATAGAAACTTATATGAAGGAAGTTGCACTCTACGAAAATTCTCTTCGAGAATGAAGTAATTATTCTTTAAAAAAACGAGAGTGCAAGTCCCCTCAGAGTATACGATATTGTAGTAAGCTCATGGTATAGGGGCAACATGGTATAGTTACATACAAAGTGGTATAGCTACGTCGGTAAAGTACGCTCAAACAACATACCACAAGCTCACCGCAATATCATATAAATAAACTTGTGCAAAAATGAATAATAAATGCATTCTTAAATTCAAACAAAAGTCTGTACAGATAAAGGATCATTTTATTCAATTGCAAATATTGCAGATACAGGTTTCAAAATAAAAAAGCAGGGGCCGGTGCCTGCACAACATCCGACCATTACACAAAAAAGGAATCAAAAAGCCCAACTCTTCATTTCTTCTTGCCGCCTTTAGACCCTTTACCCGGCCGAATGGTTAGCTTTTCAGGTCTTTCAGGTCGGTCTGAAGGCATAAGGGGAGAAGGGGAGGGAGGTGCAACTGGTGCAATTTCCGGTTCCTCTTCAGTGGTGATAATTTTCTTCCCCCCTCCTCTTCGATGTCCCATGCTTCTTTCTTCTCTTCGAAGAAGACTCACTCCCTGGAGTAACGAGAGCGGACAAAACTACTTCGTCAGAAGGAGTCCGCTCCGGAGAGATCTCGCCTCCTTCAAGTCCCTCATCTTTTTGCTCCTGCGAAGCAATAGGGTCATCCAAGCCATGAAGAGCCTCAATTTTCTCCTCTTGTGACCCGGGTTGTGAAGCGGAAGGAGGAGTCACCTGAAGAGATGGAGGAGGAATAACCAGAGAAGGCGAAGTCTGCACAGCACTTGTTGTTTCAACTGCAGAAGAAGAGAAATTGAAAATGTTAGTATCTTCCCAAAAGAAGGGAGATATGGGTTCATCGAGATTCAAGAAGTAATCGAGAAGCTCATCAAATTTTTGCGGAATAAGCACGCAAGCCACCTGAATCGGACCAATGTCGAAATTACCTGAAGATGTTGGCTTCGTCAGTTCAATCTCATAATTCTGAGCCCCAATGTCCTCCAAAGCCTCTTCATCGGTAGGGGTAATTACCCTGGTTCTTGTAGGAGGCGGCGAATGAGCACTAGAGCCTGTAATGTCCACTTCGGGAGAAACTAGAGGGCGTTCAGAGGTAGTAGGCGGTACTTCTTTTTCAGAACGCTCCTCTTCCGCCGTCCCGGCCCGCGCTCTGGCAAGCTGCTCTTTTCCCTTGGCAAGAGCAGCGCGGGCTTCATCGTCAAGATAATGCTCTTCAAGGGCTGACTCAGCATATCCAGCACCTTTACCACCGAGCATATCAAGTGCTGCCTCCCAAACTTCAGCCAGTGTGATTTCATACTTGGGGCCTAGAAAGGCAAGGCTGCCACGTCCCAAAATGCTGTGCAGATAAAAATCGAATAATGTGGAGCTAATGTCAGCTTTGGTTGCTTGATGAGCCTCTTCGGCTGCAAGTTTACCAGCAACAGCCTCGTCGCGCTCCTTTTCGGCCATAGCAAGTCGAGTTTTTAACAACTCTATCTCCAAGCTTTGAGAGCCGGTCTGTTCTCGCAGTTGTACAGTTTCAGCACGATATTCTTCTATGACCTTTTCCTTGTGTGCAAGCTTATCTTCGACTGCTCTTTGACTGGCATGCGCATCTCGTACTTGTTGCTGAAGCATGCTCTCCTTTTGAGAATGGAAAGTAGATGAAGTAGCTAATTCTTCCTTAAGTTTTTCTACTTCCGCTTCCAGCTTTTCATTATAGGAAGTAATACTTCTCATTTCGGCGTCATGCTGTTCGAGAGTCTTCTGCCACTCAGCCTTATCGTTCTCCATTGTTAGCATGGCCTCGAGATTGGCTCGGTTAACCCTCTGAAGTTCGTGGACAAGTTTTTTCCAGTTTGACATTCTTTCAATATCGGTCCTGACAGTATCAAGATTTCGCAGCATAGCCGATTTGTCGAGAGGAACCAGGTCGAGATCAAATCGAACCCCTCTCAGGCACCACTGAGGGAATCGACTTTGAAGAGTGGGAGGACCTTGCCCAACTTGGTATGCGGGCCGGTTGATGATTGTTTGAATGTCAGAACGAACGGGGGCAGGAGATTGAGCAGGAACATGTTCCGAAGCCGTCGGCATTGTTTCTTCGGTAAGTCTAGCCCGCTTGCTAGAAGAATCGTCTATGTGACCTTTACCTCTCTCATCGTGAGCTTTTCTCTTTTGAGTATCGTCATCTCTGTGGGGAGGGTCATGTCTTTCTTGTTCCCTTCGGTGACGTTCTTCATATGCTCATCTCTCGTCGGCTTTCCTGATGGCCCTCTCTTCATCAGATTCTCTGTAAGACGGGAGGTAACGCCTGTAATCATACTGGCTACGCCTCCCATAGCGCTGGAAATCATCGTAGTACGAGCTGCTGCGCCCCATTGGAGAATCTGGAATAAAAACAATAAGCTTTAGAAATCTTTAAAGTATAAGAAGATAAGTGCATAGAAGTGATGAAAAAATCCTTAGTGTTGTGTAACGTGTAAACTACACGCATCAAGTTACAAACCACTCTGTGGAATAGAGGTAGTGATAACTTGAGTAGGAGGAGTTAACATTTGTTGTAGAGAAGATGTCGCCTCGATTACAGAAGAGATGGTTTTGGAAACATCATCTTTGAAAAGTTCTTGAGAAGTCACAATTAAATCGCTCAACCCCTCAAAAACATCATCGCCATCATGTTTTTTGAGACTTGCTTTCTTAACTCCTTCGTCGGCAGATCTTCCGAAAGATCGTGGAGTTTCTTCCTCTTCGATAACTGGGACAAGTGCGGACTTATCAGACGGCCCCGCAACGTCCTTCGGAATTGAACATCTCACTAGTGAAGTTTCTATAGAGGTTCCTCCCTGCATGTGCTCTTTAATAGAGACCGGGGCATCAGGAGTTTCCGCCGGAGAATCGGGAATTTCAGTTGGAGCTTCACGAAGTTGAGTAAAGCGAGAGGAATAAAGAAGCCCGTATTGATGTAGAAATTCATCATTTAACAAAAACTTGATACTCCTCTCTTCTGCCGTCACGGCGTTCAATCTCTCGAAAATTTGTTTATAGCATGGATCTCTAGAGGGAGGAGGAAGCGCTAAAACAGAAAAGAATAAAGAAGCCAAGTTAGCATTTAGCAACTCAGATTTTGAAAAGCCCAAGAATGGAGAAATAAAAACAGGAAAATCTTACTTCCTACTCTCCAGATGGCATAAAAAGGGCAACGAACAAAGAAATACTGATTTAGAAATCCGTGAACGCTATCAGAAAGATCGGTGATGAGTTTTCGATTTCGAGCACTCCTTATGATTACGATAGAGGGATGATCTTTGATCTTTGTGAATGAGCAGAGGTAGAAGATTTCCTCAAAGCTCGGTAATCGGTCCAGAATTCTACTAAAAAGCACACATAACCCTATCAGAATGGCATGGCCATTGGGGTGCAATTGGAATGGAGAGATAGACAATCGAAGCAAGAGCTGCCGAAGGAAGTCATTAAAAGGTGGTATGGCACCGCTCAAGCACATTTGGCGGTTGACAGCAATAAAGCCAGAAGGGGGCCTATCTGCAGTATCGTTTGGCCCCGGCAGTAAGGCATCAGCTTCGGCAATGCCAAACTGGGTGAGCAGTTGAGTAAACACCCGGTGATTCAGAGTGGTGGGAGTTCTTTCCGGAGGATTATCCAACAAGTTGGCTACTGGGAAGACATCTTCAGCCTGGCCCATCGGTTCTTCTTGTTGAGATGTCATTCTACACAAACAACTGGGTGTTCAAATGCGAAGGTGCACGTTTCCTAAAAGTGTGAAGTGTTGTGCAGAACTAATGAAAATAACAAGTAAATATAACTGGAATTAAACTGGTTGACGATCGATCGACTATGGTAATTTCAGAACTTGTTAATTTAGAGTTCAAGCATAATATTAGTGCAGGCTGGTCAGTTTCAATTGATTGTTTCAGTGTTGCTTTAATATTCTACTTGAAATCGATAGCACTTCGTTCACACGATTTGTTTAAGTTAATTATCTGTTATTAACTAATCTGTCATTTGATATGGGCAATCGATGACAGTATATTCGTCCCAATTTTCTGTGAGTGTTGTATTGAACAGGTTGTTAGCTTGCAAGTCAAAATAACCTGTGAATGAATGCAATAAAATTCAACAGTTCAAAGTTAATGCAATGGTCCAAAATTCAAACAGAATTCACGCAAGTCATAACTCGTTAACGGTTCAAGAGTTCTGAGTCGGCAATGCCCTAAGTCATAAGTCGTAGAAATAGGAAAATCTCCAAGTCTTATCTCGGCCACGACTCAAGGGTCTTATCTCGGCCACGACCCAAAGGTTTTATCTCGGCCACGACTCAAGGGTTTTGTCTCGGCCACGACTCAAGGCTTAGGTCGAGGGGCATGATGAGTCGTATCATGGTTAAATCGCAAGGGTCGCTGGATCATACAAAAGTAGCCGAGTCAAATCTACGCAATGTTCGAATCAATCTGACCCATTAACCATCTAATCCATAACCCGATAACCTCGCAATGGTTAACCCCAGTTCCATCACAGCACTAGGTCTCCTCAAATCTCGAATCGCTACAAGTAAGATCAAACCGCCTGCTTTTAATCCATCAATGTCCGATGCAATAGTATTCGCAAGGGTCAAGGGGGAAAAACAGAGGCGGAGATCGGCAATCATCAGCAATTGAAAAAAGATGCAAAATCTCTTACACGGTGTGATGCTAAAGATGATCGAAAATAAATCAGGTTGGAATCGCCTTTGAGAGCTCGAAGATGCGTTAATGGCAGACACGGTTCAAAGGATAAGAAATGAGAAGAAGGAAGTAAGGAGGAAGTAAGGAGAACGACTCAAGTCTTTTATAGCTTTGAGAAGTGGTAGTTGAATCGGCACACGAGTTTAGATGAGTCGAAGCACACGACCTACGACTTAAGCGTGAACTTCGAGGGGCAAATGTTAACTCCGTTTAGGCAACGAGTCAAGGTCTGGGCCGACTCACGACTTAAGGTTCTTAACGGTTCTGCAGGCTACCGACTCAGGAAGCTACCGACTCAAGAAGCAACCGACTCAACAGGCTACCGACTCAAGAAGCTACCGACTCAGGAAGCTACCGACTCAACAAGCTAACGAGTTAAAACTTAAGGCGACTTAGAGGAGTGGAGCGACTCAAGGGATTAACGGTGTATGGGATAGACCGACTCAAGTTCTCTAACGACTCAACGACCTAAGGTGTCAAATGACCTAACCGACCTACGACCTATGGTAAGTCGTTCACGACTTAGCGTGAGTCGTCCACGACATAAAGCTACTAGGTAGAAATCCAACTCCGCCTCATCTTGGACCACGACCTATTAACTCGTAGACGAGTTAGGACTTGTGCTATATACAGAGGACCGGAGACGCTCTGATACGAAGCCTGGGCTCAATTAGTTGAGTCGCCTACGACATACGACTCATCCTGAGTCGGTCACGACTTACGACTCATCTTGAGTCGGTCACGACTCATGACTTAGCAATTTCAGCCTAGAAATTTGCCTATAAATACATGACCACATCAAGCATTGAAGGGACTTTTGGGCTGATTCTCTTGAAGCGCCGTTACTCTGCTGCATTCCAAACCAATTCAACACTTAAAGCTCTCAAGACACGAAGAATGCTACAAACTTGAGAAAAGATCACACACATCCAACATGGATTTGAAGACTCTAATCTTCATTGAAGTTTAAGCTACTTGTTCCAAGTGACTTGTAATTCAAAGTGTATTGTACTTGGAAAGAATTGTATCAGCTTGTAACGAGATCATCAATAAAAGTACTTAAAGTGGACGTAGGCTATACCATTAAGCCGAACCGCTATAAAATTGTTGTTGTTTTCTGCTTTTCCATTATCATCTGCTTGTAATCTGTTCCCGAGTTATCGGGTGGTGCTTTCACAACTATAACTCATACACCGGGGTGTTAGCGTTCAAATTTTAGCGTTAACATCAGTCAATCTCATGCTCTTGAAAATACGTTCGCAAGAGCGTAGCCAGTCCTGAACTTCAATTATAGACTCCGAACCTTTAAACGGTTGGCCTCCAAGATGTTTGAAATCCTTGCATAAAGCTGCAAAACTAACTTGAGACGGTACAGGATTGACAGCCTCACTAACATTTTGACTCCGTCCATTATTTGTTGAAGTACTGGCCCTAACTCTGCCTCTTCTTCCTGAACTCATGTTGGTCACCTGAACAGGTAACTCAAAAATTTAGATAGATATATATAATTATATGAAAATACAAATACGCACTCTCAAGATAAATATACACAAGAGCCTAGGTTCTCGCTCAACCTAGCTCTCTGATACCAACTGTGACGACCCGCCTTTCTCAACCCAGAAAGACGTATCATCATTAAGAACGAAAGGGATAGAAATAGAAAAGAATAGAAAGAAAGAATAACAACATCAGAATCTCACAGCGGAATGGAACAAAATAGAATACATCACATAACTAATACATAGTTATACATACATCAGAGTTATACAATATCATATAACAGGACTGTCATATACATAGGTGTCCATACATACATCCAAAATACAGCATACACTAACTACACAGCGGACTACATATATAGATACATACGTCTGGTCTTCTTCCCAAAATAGCTCCTCCGGAAAATCAACCTCCCAGTACCTATCACTTGGATACTCATAAAAATTTGAGTACCCAAGAGTATATGAAAAACAAATATAAACTACGGGTCAGACATGGGTCTGATATGAGTAAATAGGTTTAAATTGCTTAACTTTGAAAATCATTTGAAAATAAAGGTATCACGTAAGACTCCCCACAAATAAATACGGGTAAGTTTTTACCTTACGCTAACCAAAACAATTTATAGGAAATTCAGTGATATTATAATAGAGTCTAGGGTTTTCAAGTAAATAGAAAATAGCCGAAATTGTTACATCTATTAAATTCCAGCTACTAGCCATGAAAGTGGGTAATACAAATCAAAACCGTAGGGTCTCGTAGGGAAAATGGATTTCCAACAATGGCAGGGCTACTGGGGTACCGCCCGTCACAGTACGGGGCCTAGATCACCGTACCGAGGATCGCTCCCGACCCCCTACAACCCAAGGCCGGAACCATTCCTTACTGAACAGTCCCGAACAAGATAACCACGCAGTTGTGGCCAACAACTGCTCACACAGCCAAATAAAAAGGGACATCTAGACAGGGGAATATCTTGTCCTGCTTGGGCATGACCCACCTAACCTTGCTGCATCTCCCCTGTTTTAGCCATTCCCGGTTGATGAGGCTTGAGGCTGCGATTTCCTTTATTGAACATTATTCTTAGAATGCTCATCGTCCGCCTGACGATGTGTTGAAAGCATTCAATCCATACTAGTTCGTTCCGGGTTCGAACGAAACCGAAGGCATTATCTCGTTACACTCATTTTGGAATCACCCTCAGAGTTAACGACGATAACCCTTGCATTCTGAAACATCATCTCGATCTCCGTTTGATAAGTCACAACCTATCGTTTAATTTGGATCGGTGTGGTTTTCGGAGAATCAAAATTGATTCTTCTGATCCCAATCTCATCGGAATCCAAACGCCATTTTAAAGGCCAAGTTGTCTATTTATCTTAACAGTTCAATTTAATATCAGAATTCACATAACAGATATAACAGATAAATTATACATAGTTATCACAGATATCCATAATATATCACAACATATTACAGAACTATCATCAACAGATATCAAAGTCAATCAAACAGAATCATCAATGCATACCAAACAATTTGGTTTTACTTAGCTAAATTATTTGCTAAAGAATAAACTATTTTATTCTGTTTAATTAATCACTGATTAATTAGCTTATTAATGATCAATTAATTACTCAATTAATCATTAATTATGAATTTATTAATTATCTAATCTTTAATTACTTATTTAATTAATAAACTTTTATTCATTAACTGTTACTTAATTACTCGGTTAGTTATTTGATTCTTTGTTAATTACTTATTTAATTATCACAAATTATTTTAATTAATCATTTATTATCAATTTATTAATCAAAAATCCTTAATTAATCACTTAATTAGTTTATTGCCATTTATTAATTTACTTTAAGTAATTAATTATATTTTCTTACCTTAAACTGATTAACTATCTTTACAACTTTCTTTAATAAACTTTTAAATCACATATTAACTTAACACTAACTAACATTACTTATAATATTAACTTTGTTATTCAAAGTACTTAAATTAATTAGGTAAGTCTAAAAAAACCCGAGGCAATCCCGCGTTTCCTTCGAGTAACACACGAGCCTCCTCCCTATTCCTTGCGTCCACTTTCCCACTATCTTCTTCTTCCTAGTTCTATTCTTCTTCTCATTTTTTTTCTAAGTTAAAGTAAAATTAAAACTGCAGTAACAACATCACGCACTCACCCCAGGGAAACCCGAAACCATGCTCGAAGCAAACACCAAAAAATCACGGCACGCGACGACTCACTGATCATCGACCATCACCTCGCCACCGTGCACGTGCGCGGTGGCTCGCCTCCCCTGCGGTGACTCACGACAATCCCAACAAACCACAAATCAACCCTAGAATCGAAAACTAAACTCAGATTCTAATTCAAGTTGAAAACAAAAAAAAACGACCTGATGCTCGAACATGCGACTGCAACACCCACTGTCAAATCATTCGTGCGGCCACCATACATCACCGGAGGTGATGAAACTCCAACAGAACGTCGATCACACCCCTCCCTAACTCCACCTGAAATCGCGGCCAACTCGATTTACATATGATGCCGAAACTCAATTTTTTTACAGAGCATTCACATGTAAACACTAAAACCCTACTCTTGATTCAAAATCAAAATTTATGCATTTGAAAAATAATTTTACATTTTTCTAGTGTTAATACTTCTTCAAGCTTGCTTCATATCGATTTACAATAGTTAAAATTAACCCAAACATCCAGAATTTACAAAAATCACATTTTAGTTCTATTTTAAACTGCTCTTAAAACCGTGGTGTAAGAATCATAATATTTAAGTTAAAAATCATAATTAGGTGTATGGTATCTAAATATGTTATGGAATTTACCAATTTAAACATTTGAATTTTGAACCTTTAATTTGTTTACCTTTAACTTGAAGGAAAAAAACAGTGTTTATAACTTAGTGTTATACTTCAATATATTTCCAGGCTTTGTTTTATGTTAAACACTCTGAATTACTTACATCTTAGGTTTAAAATTAATTCGAATGGAGAAGTATAAATGTTCTTTACTTCTTTTACTCAGAAGCTTGACAACAAATCAGGAAACAGAGACTTCCAATGCATCAATCAATACAGGTTCATATATTATCAATATATGTAGCAGCACAATCATCAGAAGTTAATTACCATACCTAAATTCAAGAAAAATATGTTTACTCACCAAAAATATTTGTTGAAGAAACTGTAGTTGAAACTATCCTGAAACCTTCTTTTGTTTTCCTGCCTTGAGTTAATATATGTTTCCAAAGCCAAAACAATGTTTCTCTCAGGTTTGCTTTTAGTTTAAGTTTGTATAAAAGAACTGATGATATATATTGGATATATATAGAAGCTACTAATCAGTAGGTTGTATCTAGGCAGTTCATATTTGTAATGCCATTCTTTCTTTTAATTGGTTGAGATATATTCTGCAGAAAGAAATTATTACTAGAATTTCGGCTGTAGGTACTAGTTTAACAAGAAGTTGTGCTATTAAATGTTCATGCTTTTAATTATGATAACAAGTATTAAATGTTTTGCTGAGTTGCAATTTGTACAAAAATACTTATCAAATTTCGGCCAGCATATATTTGTAAGATACAGATTTTTTTTTTATTATATTTGAAGTAAAACTTGTTTTATATTGAAGTGAAACTTTTTTTTCTCATGCATAAAACTGTATACAGCACATATATGTTTAGTACAGAAATATGTTATAAGTTACCCCTTTAACTTATGCATTTAACATGTTCACATGATATTTAAAAGTTCTATGTTGTACAAATAAAATTTACACGTTATTGTTTTGACTTCATTGATTGTAATTTATTTTCACTTTAGATTTCCAAGCATTTGATTCATAATATTTCATATGTAAATTTTATATTCCTAGTTATAACTTATATTCGTATATTTATATTGTTAGTTATATTTTCTATTTTATAATTATGGTTTATACTTATGTTTATGTTTTAACTTTATCATTTTAAAAACCAAAACTGTATTCATATGTATTTTATCAAATAACAAAAATATAAAGTCTTTGATTTGATTTTATTGAATAAGACAGATTTTGTTTTAATGGTTTTGAAGCATTCTGTTTTAAATTTTCAAATCAAAACTTTCTTTTACAAACATATATAACTGTTAAATATCCAAGATCTCATCAATTTAAACATTGACAAGCTTATATTTAATTTAAATTAGATTAAATATTTATTAAATATGCTGTCAAAAATTGTTACATTTAATTCGATCATCTGTGCGAGTTATGGCAATAAACGATCCAATTTAAATTAAATCGATTAAACGAATTTTCTATGCGTTTTGGCTTGCCCCGGACAAACGGTAAATCCGATTGACACGAAATTCGAAACCATATAATAATATCATATTACGGATCCGATGAAACTAGTTTCGTCGAAATCCGAGACTGTTCGAAAAATGGCTATTTTAACTCGTCAATTAAATATTAAAATATTCAATTTCCACAAATTAACTTTAAATTCAATTTTATAAGTTCTATAACATCATTATAACCTCAACATGATAAAATAAAATATTACAAATCATTTTGTAACAGCCCGCAAATCCATACCCCTTGAGTCAACAATATTCTACCTAAATCAACTCAAATTATACGGAAATACGAACCATTTGGGTTAAAGAAGAAGAGGTAGAAGAAGAAAATAGAAAGAAACATCAGAATCTAACCACCACAGCGGAATAAAATATAATAGATACTAAATAATCTTTACTCAGAAACAAAAATTTCTGTTTATATATAATACATCATCAGAGTACATCAATCACAGCTCGACATCAATATCATACAATGGATACACAACTCAAACAGCGGAATATATATATACAAGTATGGGAGTACGTATCGCCATCATGCTCGACTCCTGAGCTCCACAACAACATATCCTGTATCCTATAATACTCGGTCTGACCCGAGCATTACAGTTAAATAACACCCGAGTCAGTCTGGATTACCAGCGTGAGAAAATCACACCCAATTGATTATTAAAGTTTCAAAAATCCTTTGAAAACAAAAGCATCTCGTAAGACCACGCCACAAATAAACATGTCGGGTTTTTACCTTACGATAGCTAAAACAATTTTTATAGAAATCCTCTGATATTATAATAGGGTCTATATACAAATTCTTATAAAATAGCCGAAATTGTTACATTCATTAAATTCCAGCTACTAGCCACAAAAGTGGATAATACAAACAAAACTCGTACAAGGCGCGTAGGGAGAATGGATTCCCAACTAATGACTAGGCACTGGGGTACCACCTGTCACAGTACGGGACCTAGATCACCGTACCGAGGATTACTCCCTTCATCCCCTGCAACACAAGGCCGGAAACATTCCTTACTGAACAGTCCCGAACAAGATAAACCCCGTGGTTGGCGCGACCAACCACCCACTAAGCCGAAATATATAAGGGACATCTAGACAGAGGAATTATCTTGTCCTGCTTGGGCATGACCCACCTAACCTTGCTGCATATCCCCTGATTTTCAGGCATTCCCATTTGATGAGGCTTGAGGCTAAGCATTACCTTTTAGAACGATTCACTTAGGATGCCCATCGCCCACCCGACGATGTTTCGCAAGCATTCATCCATACAAGTCCGTCCCGGGTTCGAACGGAACCGAAGGCACTACTCCTACTACATCCATTTTGGAAATATTCTCAGGATTAGTAGCGACTAGCCCTTGCACTTCACTGCTCCATCTTCGACTCCGAACACGTTTTTCGCACGAAACGTACAAACCAGATCGTAGTGGTTTTCGAGAAATTAATCTCGATCCCGGTCTCTTCGAAACGATCAACGCATTTGTCCAATATTGATAGTCGGTGATTTAACTATCAATTTATATTCACAAACATCCATCACACAATAAATAATTTTCCACATTATTTATTTATCTCAAAATATCTTCACAAGGTATATTTCTATTTTCAATCCTTTGAAAACAGTTTCAAAACCATCTTTCTCTCCAGAATAAACTTTTCCCTAAATATTTTCTATTTCCTCTGAAATCCACCAAATACAAAACTAGATTTAAAAATAATTTAAAACACTTTACTTAGAAATATATACTTTTAAAACATATAAATTAAGCCTACTTTAATAATTTGTTAAAAATACATCTTATATGAATATTTGAAATAAAGTTACTTAATAAAACATAGAACTAGATTTCCACTTTTGAAACAAAATACTAAGTCACTTTTTAAATGATTACTACTATAATAGATTTGAGAAAATGCTTACCTTAAAATTTAAATATTAGAAATAATAATTTTTTTTCAAAACATACCTTTTAAAACAATTTTGAAACTATTAACTTATATTTAAAATTTACTCGAAACGTACTTGGTTATCCAGGGAAAATTCCAGCTTCAAATACTTAAATCAATTTTCCCAAATTGATTATCAATTTATTCCATTTGAAATCAATTTCTTTACTTATCAGTTCATTTCAAAATTCATTAATTATGGACTTTATTATTATTTTTAGTTTGATTTTTAAATCCTTTATCTGAAATATACAAATTCAGGTTATTCCCACTTCATTATTCTTCTTAAATAATTTAAATCCTAAACTTAAAATAAATGTTTTGTTCTTTTAAATCACAACATTGAAATTTAAGTTTCATTAACTTCCTGTTTATTTATAAATTTCTTTCCATACACATAATTTATTAATTAGCGTTTTGAAAACACTAATATTCTTATCCAATTCATTTTAGTTCATTTACATTCTTTATAATTATTTTCTTAAAAACCTACTCTTTTTATCACTTCTTTCCAAAATTCCAATGCTATATAATTTGTTAACTCAGAGTCCAGAATATATCCAAGCAACTATAGCATTCAGTATTTCAATATAATTCATCGTAGAATATTACAAAGCATAACAGAGAATAAATAAACAATATATATATGATGAGGGACCCAGTTGGATCCCTCCAACCTGTTTTTCCCTGCATCCACAGACATTAGCACAACATAAATACCAATCCAAAATATACCATACTACAGCCCACCAATCAATTCAGCCATTCAAACAATTATTTAAATTTAATCATTTAAATTTATTTAACTGAGTGAGATCAACTCACCATTGTATTTGTTTTGCAATCCACTTCCATTCCGACTTGTTCTTTCAAGATTTTAAACCTTGAATACACATTAGGTGGTTTTTATTAATATTCGAATCAAACGAACTATTAAATTTCATTTGATAAATTTAATTAACCAATGATTGATTTTAAACCGGTAATTTAATCTTAATTAATAATTTCCCTTTTTAACTATATATATACATATATATTTATAAACTAATTTATAGATTTCAAAAAGAAAAATCTAATTTTAAGTGAACTCCTTAACATTTTAAAATTCCTAGGTATTCTCCAAAATTATTCAAATATATTATATAAAATAAAATTCTTCTTCAACCTATTTTTTTTGTTTTTGAAAAACAGAAATTTTGTTTTAACTTTACCTAAAACTATATATATATGTCTACTAATATCACACTTCCCTTTACTGTTAATCCTATCCTTTTTTAATCGTAAGTTCAAAATCAAAACAACATACCTCACTGCCCAGAAATCATCAATGCTGATGCTCACGAAATTGCCCACTTTCCACAGCCTATACCCTAACATCGAATCCCTAGTCGAATCGCGCCTCGACTGTCGACGCCTCGTCACTCACGTCGTCCTCTTCAAATCGAACTCGCAACCCTAACCCACTTCGATGTCAATCTACTCGTCACTCGTTGCAGCAATGGCGTGAGACCCAAACCCACGTCGCACCGTTCCTCATCCCTTCAACGTGCGATTGGACAGCGAACCCATCTCCAGGCCGTGCTTAGTTCGGCCCCAAGCACCGCGACTTTGATGTCGAGACTTCCCCCTCCTACGAGCTTCTCAATCGAATGACGTCGTGTCGTTCCGGATTGCCTCTTCCCTCATTTTTTTTTATTATGTAGCTCGAATTCGATTTTAAGAAAAGGAAATTGGGATAAGGATGTCGCCATTTCTTCTGTTTTGATTTTTTTTTAAACTAGTTCGGCCTTTGGATAAGAAATTGGATAGGGAAGATCAATAAACTTGAGATAGGTTTAAATCAGAATTTGCTTTTATTCGAAACTGAAAAATAAAAAGAAGGGTTGCGTGTTAAATTCTTTAGCGTGCTGAGGAAGGGACATAGGATGGCGTATATAAGAAGCTTGACTAGTTAATTTAAATTTAATTAGATTATTATCACTTAAATGTTCAACGCGTTTATATATCGTACATTCGCACACTAACTCCAAAAGCTACGAAAATTGAAATCCGATAATAATTCAATATTACAGACTCAATGGAACTGGTTTCATCGAATTCCGAGACCGTGCCTCGGAAGGCTCTTTTTTTTTTAAAATTCAGTTTAAACGATTAAATTTCAAAACTGACCAATTCAGCTTTAGATTCCATTTTAACACTTCTATTATATTCAATGTTGTCAATATAAATTTATAAGCTTTCAAATTATATTTTTAATAGACTTAAAATCTCAGGTTTCATATTTTATCCAATTCAAATTATTTAATTCAACAATCTAATTGTCAAATAAATTATGATATTCGTAATTTAAGTTGAGAATTAACCTTTAAATACTTAAAATCAATTAAATATTCCGATTTTAAATGCTCGAAAATTCCGGGTCGCCACATTCCTCCCCCCTTAAAAGAATTTCGTCCCCGAAATTACTAAATAGGAAGAATGGCTCAAGACCCGTTACTTTTCCAAAACCAAACAGTTTCTAACAACTCAACAACTTACCAACTATCTCTTATAACAGATCCATTATCTTCCTTATTAACTTCTCAACTTTCCCATAGTTTCAAACTATACTACTTGTTTAATCACTCAAGTTCAATTTAAAACCAAATTTTGAGTTATCAAAAATTTCTCAAAATTTTTCTAACTCCCTAAATTCCCAAAAAATTTCACCAGCGTTTCCTTTGCGCGGCTAGCTCGGTACAACTACAAAATGGCTCTACAGCCTCCCAAATCCAAAAAGAAAACAAAACGCCAAGTGGCTCAATCCAAAATCCCAATCAAATTTCACAAAAATTTAAACACATACCTTTTTGGTCAGGCAGCTCAATTTTTATCTTTATGAAGTCAATACCAATTCACTTTCCCATTTTGTTTACCTGCATATTTTTCTTAGCACTAATATCCAAACACAATATTCCCAAAACAGTTTATCGACTTTCTTACCAAATGACAATATCCATTCATTCCATCTTAGAATATATTTGTAGTATCAATTTCCAATTAAGAATTCACAATTCCTTATACTTAAGTTTAGTATAAGCATCCCATATGTTTCTTACATTTATTTTCATCTTACCATTTCAATTTATATTCATTTCTATTCAAATTGATTCTTTCATTCCCATATGAATCCAATTTATCTTTAACTTTGCATATATAACTTTTATTTGTCATTTATTACTAATCCATGTCATTATGCTAAATTGGTTTCATTTACTAATTTATTTTAGTTTCCAATTTGAATTTGTTTTGTCGTTAACCAAAAATTTCAAAAAAAAATTCTAACTCCCAAAATTTCTGAAATTTTTTGGCAGAGTCTCCTTTGTACTGAGGAGCTTTTGCAATTTGACAAAAGAGATAAATATATATACATCGACCCACACGGTCTGAAAAACCAAAAACAGTTCATATTTCCTATTTTTATTGCGTAGGCGTACCTTATTTAGCATTTTAAGCAAGCAACTTATTATTTTTAGCAAATAGCCCAACCCAAATCCAGCCATACGGCTTCCAGGTACCTGTACTTACTCAATTTAAACATGTAAGTGCTATATATAAGAAATTTAACTACATTTCACTTGTTTACAATAGTTAAAACATATGAATTCTAAAAGAAACTCATACCAAACATTTTTCCGTAAGCAATTCATATAGTTTTCATACCAATTCAACTATTTCAATTAATTTACAAACCATTTTCATTCAATTTGAAGGATTTCAATCCATTCATATACAGTCTCATCAATTTGAATGGTTTAAAACTCAATCGCTTACATTAAACTTATTCTTAAGCAAACTAAACACATATTTAATTCAATTGCTTTCAAAATTAATTTATTTTACCCTTATCAACACATAGAATTTTAATTACTTCCATTTACATCCAAACGACAATTTATTCCATGCAATTCGACGAGATTTATGTGAATAAATCAGTATTTATGACTTTATAACCAATTTAAATTGATTTCATCTCAACTTATACTAAATTTTATTCCATTTTCAAATTATTCACAATCCATATGTTCTCATTTTCATTGCATTTCATTTTATTAACCAAACTAGTTTATTCAAAATCATTAACAATTTAGGTTCCTCTCCATTACCAATTAAATTTCCTTTTTATTTTAATCCATTCACAATCATTTATTTAGCTCGAATACAATCCAAGCTATTCCATTTAATAACCATTAACAACTTATTTAAACCACATTTCATTTGATACTTATTTATTCCATCATTTTTTTTATTCAATATAATTAGTTTATCCACATTCACTTAAACCGTTCTAATAAACTTGAAACATTCTATTTTTCTTATTGTCTCAAGTTATTTCAATCCCTTAATAATGTAAATGGTTTACAATTATTTATTTAAGCATTTGCATTCCATTAAATATTATCGGCAACACACCGAATTTTATTTCAAATAATTTTTTTTTTAGCTTAAGTTTATTCACTCCAATTTTATACTTAAGCCCATTTTATTTTGCAAATAAATTTCTCTTTCAATTTGATTTGATTCTATCTCAATCCAATCTCATTTCAAACTACAAATTTATTTGATTAGTTATTATAAAAATTAACTTTCCAGATTTAACTCATTCAATTTATTACAATGCCATTTCCAATTTATTTCCACTTATTCAGATTTTTTTTTATTTGCAATTCATACTATTACTATTTTAATCTATTTACATTTTATTTGATACATTCCCAATTATATTTAATTTGTTAACACTTCAAGTCAAATTTTTAAATTTATAACTCAAGTTTTGAATCCCCTATTCATTTGCAATTTACCACCTAATTTATGAACTCACAGTCCAATTTCCTTTTCTTCACCAACCATTTGAAGTCGAATTCAATTTATAACTCGAGTATTATTTCCAAACTTCATCATAAACTCGCAATTCAATTTTATTTAACATTTCATTAACCAATTTATTAACAAATTAGTCCTCTCCTATTTATAGTTCAATACTTGATCTTTAACCCCAAATATCACTTGAGTTTTATTTTCTTAAATCCAATTTAGTTTACAATTCAAGTTTGGATTTTCTTTTCTTTATCCAAATCAAACAATATTTATTTTGGATTTCTATTCCACTTCCAAAATTTATAAGCCACAACTTATTATTTATACAATTCCATCCATTATAGGCTTAAATATATTCACCCTTTATTTTTAACTCAAGCCTTCTATTTATTTATAACCTAAGCATATTTTATTTCTATGGATTTTTAATTCTCTTACAGGTTATTCTAATTTATTTATTTCAATTCCAATCCTTATTCAATTTATTTCCCATTCGTTCAGCTAAGAATTCAATTCCATTCATTAATTCAATTGAATTCTCAGCCCAACTCAATTTTACTTTAACTCGGATTTATTTAACTCAATTCGATTTCAACTTACTTCGAATACAACTGGATATTAATTTCAGCCCATCCAATTAATTTCAATCTAGTTATATTTTTATTTCATCAATCCAAGTTAATTTCATTTTAACTCTTCACTTTAGATTCACATTCCACTATCCAAAGCTTAAATTTCTTCCGGATTTAAAAATCATTTCCATTTATAAACTTACAACTTATCTTATCAGGATTTTTAAATCCCCAGTTTTGGTTTCAAATCATTTTGAAATCTCCAACATCTCAAAATCACACCTCTCAAAAATTTTAAACCAATCCTGGATTTTATTTCCAACAAATTTCTTTTGAGATTTTCAAAAACAACCAGCTTTTCTGAACAAATCAATTTTTGGCAGCAATCCGTCACTTAGAAATTCGAAAATGAATACTGATGATGCGGCCGTCATCATCAGAATTATTTTCCAATGATCCAAGTGATTTCAATGCCATTTCACATCCCAAAATTCATTTAAAACAGATTTCCATTCAAAAATATCTCCAAAACAATAATACTATTATTTATCATTAAAACACTTCGACAAACACTTCCAAAATCTCCAGGATTTAAATTTTTAAATCCTACTTAAATCAATTTTATCTATAATTCATTTGCATAGCTTATGCTCATACAAATTCTTATTTGATTATATTTCAATTTATAATTTACATTTATAATTCATATTTATAAATTTCATTTCATAATTGAATTTATCTTCTCAATCTTTGATTACATTTACAATTTTCTAGTTAAATTTTTACTTAACAATGATAATACTTTAATATTATCATTTTTAACATCCAAGCAACCATATAATAGTTATATAGTTTACCAAAAACTTTCTTTATATCAAAAATATATTTTTGGGTAAAAAATTTTCATTCACCCATATTTAAAACAATACCGTGTCGATTATTCTATTCAAGTGTTTAGAAACCCTTTCGATTCAGTTGTCCAGACTGTGCCAACGAAGGTTCATATGCCACTCAATAAACCGATCAACACAATATTAAAACAGTTTATATTCACTAACAAATACGCACTCATATTTATTAATACGCTCAAACTCATTCTAGAGTACTATAGACTCTATTTTAAGAGTAATTCCCACCAGAGCCAAGGTTATCACCAACCTATGCTCTGATACCAAGTTTAACAGCCCGCAAATCCATACCCCTTGAGTCAACACTATTCTACCTAAATCAACTCAAATTATACGGAAATACGAACCATTTGGGTTAAAGAAGAAGAGATAGAAGAAGAAAATAGAAAGCAACATCAGAATCTAACCATCGCAGCGGAATAAAATATAATAAATACTAAATAATCTTTACTCAGAAACAAATATTTCTATTTATATATCATCATCAGACTACATCAATCACAGCTCAACATCAATATCATACAATGGATACACAACTCAAACAGCGGAATATATATATATACAAGTACGGGAGTACGTATCGCCATCATGCTCGACTCCTGAGCTCCACAGCAACATATCCTGTATCCTATAATACTCGGTCTGACCCGAGCATTACAGTTAAATAACACCCGAGTCAGTCTGGATTACCAGCGTGAGAAAATCACACCCAATTGATTATTGAAGTTTCAAAAATCCTTTGAAAACAAAAGCATCTTGTAAGACCACGCCATAGATAAACATGTCGGGTTTTTACCTTACGATAGCTAAAACAATTTTTATAGAAATCCTCTGATATTATAATAGGGTCTATATACAAATACTTATAAAATAGCCGAAATTGTTACATTCATTAAATTCCATCTACTAGCCACAAAAGTGGGTAATACAAACAAAACTCGTACAAGGCGCGTAGGGAGAATGGATTTCCAACTAATGACTAGGCACTGGGGTACCACCTGTCACAGTACGGGGCCTAGATGTGACGCCCTACCTCTATACCCACGCTAGCCAAGAACACTACGGAGAATGCTGTCGACTAGCACGGAGAATAAGGCTATTGAGGAGCGACCATCCGTGTAATTGCTTTGTGCGAGCATCGATATGTCGGATAGTATAACATGCATTTCTTTATCAAGTGGGAAATCCGACATACCGACACAAACTCAAAGCCACTACACAGTGGTTATAAGGTCTTCGGAAACAAATATAGAAATAAACATAACATAAATCAGTCACAGATAATTCATATCACAAAGGCGGAAGAATATATGAATATAAAATTAACACATGGAAGTGTATATCAGAGTAGTGGTCAAAAAGATGCACAATAATACAAAAGAATAGCAACACGTTCTATACAAAAGAATACAACTATGAGTCTATATCTCAAGTGTAAACAACAAAATAAACTACTAATCTAAGTAGTTTGCCAAAGTCAGAGTAATGAATCCCTGGGGAGAAGTCAAGCAGAAGCACCTGTAACATCTCGGTCTGACCCGAGTATTATTTAATAAGAAAATAATAAACGGATCAGTCTAACTATAAATATCAGATGAAACGATATAGAATAAGAGATATGACTAAACACATACTAATCACAATGCCAAGCTGTGATATATATAATTAGTTGAAAATCATCAAGAGATTAATCAATGTCACAAATTCTACACAAGAATCAAAGAAAATGTCATACTCCTTATTTTGTTCACCAAACCACAAATATTGACGATAATATCAATGTCAATCACAAAAGTCAATGACACAAAAACTCCAGAATTCAATACGCGAAATCCAAAAATCACAAAAGTCAATGACGCACAAATTCACCAATGCACAAATATCGATAAGGCTTATCAATAGAAATCACGAAAATTGGTGAAGCACAAATTCTAGAAATCATCTCAAGAAATCCAGAAATCACAAAGGGGGGAAGGCCTATCACAAACGGGAGCATAAAGCCCACCAACACGTGTATCACAAATGGAACGCTAATTCCATGGTTGCTAACCATCACAAATTGAGCCGAAGCTCCACAAACGGCCCGAAGACCATGGGTTGCTACCCCACCAAATTGAGTCAAAACTCCACAAAACAGGGTTTAGTCTCCCTCGCAGACAAAGAGACATCGCACATTGCTAGTCTAAATCACAAAGATGATCGTCATGATCAACGAGAAGTGTCAATTACACTAAGCTAGTAAATATATGAGTTTAGCTTCATGTCCCATAACCACTTGCTTAACTTAAATATTTACGAACAAACTGTAGATTTCCACTAGAAAATTGTCACAAGAGATTCAATCGAACAAGTCCAAGAATTAACCGACGAAGTAAACGCAAGCGTTTCATACCACTCGTTTTACTAAGTCGTTTAATTAGATTTCTCATACGAGTGAGGTAAAGGTTTGTATATACTAATAGATTGGAAAATGGTTTTAGAAACGAGCTTTGTAATTAAAATAGTATTAAAATCGTTTGAGGAAAGAGTTTTGATATTTACTACTAGTATAGAAAACCTTTATATTTTTAAAGTGACAAGTCACAAAGAAGATTGTAAGAACAATCAATCACTAAAATTCACATTCGAAGACGTGAATAAAATCCAAAGAAACCGACAAAGAATCCATCGAAATGGATATTCAAAAATCCCTAAAAAGAGTCATCAAAGTCATAATAAATGATAACAACAAATAGGATTATCACGAATCGATTTAAATTGGAATTCTCAAACAAAAAGGAAAGAAGGCAAGATCACAACAGTTTCAGACGTCTGAAATAAGAGATTCAGACGTCTGAATCTGGAAATATAAAAAATTTCCAGAACACGATTCAGACGTCTGAACCAAATGTTTCAGACGTCTGAAATAGGCATATTTTAGCCTATTTTCTTTCTGTTTGAAAATAAGCCAATTCAGACGTCTGAAATCCCAAATTCAGACGTCTGAATCTGGGAATAGAAAACTTCCCAGACAATATTTAGACATCTGAATATTACGTTTCAGACGTCTGAATCTGGGGTTCAGGGCATTCCCTGAACCTAGGCCAAAAATGGCCAAACGAATATCGGAAACGATCGAACGAGCATATGGCGATGACTAAGGAATTACGTCCAACGACAACCCAGCCTAAACGGCTCTTCGATACGCCTCAAATATCAATGTCCAAATATCCATAATAGGATTTTCATAAATTGGACCAAAACACAAAAAATTGGAATATACACCAATTCAATCCAAACCAAAATCAATTGCACCCGAATAAACGTTAGGAATTCATACCTAACAATCGGAGATAATTATAGATAAAGATGTGAGATAAAAATCTCACCTTTTTACCAAAATCAAACAAGAAGAAGTTTGAAAGCAAATGGAGAATCAACCTCTCTTTAACACAACCCAAATGAGCTTGAATCTATGCTCAAAACAAGAACATTCCCAAAATTAGGTTTAGGAATTTCTGAAATTGGTAAGAGAATAAGTTGGAGAAGAAGAAGAGAAGCTTACCAATGGGTTCTTCTATTAGTTTGGAGCTAGAACTTGATTTGCAAAAGAAAACTAGGGTTTTGGAGTTTTAATTTCCAATCTCTCCCACCATTATTGCCTTAGAACTGAAAAGAGAAGAGAATGAGGGTGAGTGGGGAAGAGTGGCTCAGATTTGAGCATAAGTTAAACATAGGGCTGAGCCCAAAACCAAACCCAAAGTGAAAAGTAGCAAAAATTAACTTTCTCCAAACATATCGAAGCTTATACTCAAGAAGGTCGCAATCGGCATTTTAAACTCAATGGGAGTGGTCCCGAGTCCTAATTCGACCGTATGCAAAAAGTGGCTTTTCGGACTAAAATCCGACTAACGATAGAATATTTAAATAAAATATTTAAATATAAAATTGATAAATATGCGGGTTGTTACAGACTCCCCTCCTTAAAGAAATTTCGTCCTCGCAATATTTAAGAAGAAGATATGTAGTAACAACCATAAAGGCATATTCAACACAAAAGAAGTTTGAAATAAGAAGTTCACCTCAAAGAGCACGAGAAAGTAAGTCCGGATGTGTTCGCTCGATGTACTCTCTAGATTCCCAAGAACAATCCTTAGGATTTGAAGACCATTGAACTTTAACAAGCGGAACATCTTTATTTCGAAGTCGTTTGACCTCCGAAGCAATGATACGAATAGGATGTTGCTCATAAGTTAAATTAGGCGAAACTTCAATCTCTTCCACAACACCGGGCTCAAGTATAGAATCGGAATCTCGAAGACATTTCCGAAGTTGAGAAACGTGAAACACGTCATGCATAGCAGAAAACTGAGCCGGTAATGATAGGCGATAAGCCATGGAACCAATACGTTCAGTGATAGGAAATGGCCCAATATATCGAGGCGCCAATTTTCCCAATCGACTGAAACGTACAACACCTTTCATAGGTGATACACGAATGAACACAAGATCTCCCACAGAAAATTCTAACTTCCTTCTCCGGTTATCGGCATAGGATTTTTGTCTACTCTGGGCTTCTTTCATCCTATGTCGAATAAGTTCAATTTTCTCTGTGGAATCGCGAATAAAATCTGGACCTAAAACCAGCTTCTCACCGGCCTCAAGCCAACAAGAAGGAGATCGGCATGGCCTTCCATAGAGGGCCTCGAAAGGTGCCATACCAATACTAGATTGGAAGCTATTATTATAGGAAAATTCAACAAATGAAATATGATCTTCCCAACTTCCACCATAATCAAGAACACAAGCACGAAGAAGATCTTCAAGAGTTTGATTCACACGCTCGGTTTGTCCATCGGACTGAGGATGATAAGCGGTGCTAAAATTAAGCTTCGTTCCCAAAGCTTTTTGAAGACTCTTCCAAAATCCACTAGTAAACAATGGATCACGATCACTAACTATAGAAGTAGGAACTCCATGCAATTTAACAATTTCTTTAATAAAAAGTTTGGCCAAAAGAGGTACGGTTCAGTTAGACCGAACGGGAATAAAATGGGCAGATTTAGTAAGTCTATCAACGATCACCCAGAAGCTATCATGACCCGAACGAGAACGGGGAAGGCCATCTATAAAATCCATGGAAATTTGGTCCCACTTCCAAATTGGAATTTCTAAAGGTTGCAATAACCCACCGGGCCTTTGATGTTCGGCCTTACTAAGTTGGCAAGTCATGCAACGCTTAACGAAGTTAGCGATGTCAAGTTTCATTCCCTCCCAATAATAAAGTCGCTTCATATCCGCGTACATTTTACTACTACCGGGATGAATGGTAAATTTAGAATGATGAGAATCTTCTAAAATATCTTTACGAAGATCACCAATTTTTGGCACGACAAGTCTACCAAATTTCCGAATGCCGCCACAAGAATCGATATCAAAGTCTTTCAAACCTTCAATATCAATTTTATCCTTAATATTTTGGCCAAGAAGAGCCAATTCAGGATCTAGCCTTTGAGCTTCAAGACTGCGGTCTAAAAGAGAAGGATGAGCCTCAAGGCTACATAAAACAAATGATGAGCATAAATCGGATACGCGCTCTCGAATCTCACAAGTGGATAAGATCTCGAGATCGTTCCATTCGTATATCATCATAGAAACAACAGCTTGTTGTTTACGGCTAAGAGCATCGGCGACACGATTACCCTTTCCGGGAGTATAAAGAATATCAAGATCATATGGTGCAAGAAATTCGAGCCAACGTTGTTGACGCAAATTAAGTTCCTTTTGAGAGAATAAATACTTCAAGGACTTATGATCGGTATAAAGAACAAATTTCTCTCCTAATAGATAATGACGCCAAATACGAAGGGCGAAAACAATAGCCGCGAGCTCTAAATCATGAGTGGCATATCTAGTCTCGGCTGGCTTTAATTGCCTAGAAGCATAAGCAATAACACGTTCTTTTTGCATAAGAACGGCACCCAAACCAACGCGACTAGCATCGGTATAAACAACGAAATCTTGATTTCCCTCGGGAATAACGAGAATAGGAGCATCAGAAAGAAGTTCTTTTAATTTCTGAAAAGAAGTTTCACATTTGTCCGACAAAATGTATTTAACACCTTTCTTCGTCAAACTAGTGAGAGGCATGGCAATCTTAGAAAAGTCTTTGATAAAATGACGATAATAGCCCGCCAATCCGAGAAAACTACGAATCTCTATCACACTCTCCGGTCTCTTCCAATCTTGAATCGCTTCAATCTTTGAAGGATCCACGGAAATTCCGGATTCGGAAATAATATGACCGAGAAACTTCACACGAGATTGCCAAAAGTGGCATTTAGAAAATTTTGCCTTTAATTGATTACTCCTAAGAGTTTCCAACACAATCCGAAGATGTTTTTCATGCTCCTCCTCGGTTTTAAAATACACAAGAATATCATCGATAAATATGAGAACAAACCTGTCGAGAAAGTCTTTAAAAACTCTATTCATAAGGTCAACGAAATGAGCCGGGGCATTCGCTAACCCAAATGGAATAACAAGCCATTCATAAGATCCATACCAAGTACGGAACGATGTCAAAGGAATGCTATCCTCTGCAATACGAAGCTGATGAAAACCGGTAGCTAAGTCTAATTGTGAAAAGACTCTAGCACCACTAAGTTGATCGAATAGATCATCAATCCGAGGTAAAGGATATTTATTTTTGATAGTAAGATCATTAAGCTTGTGGTAGTCAACGCAAAGCCTAAGTGTTCCATCGGATTTCTGCACAAAAATAGTTGAAGCTCCCCAAGGCGAGGAACTAGAGCGAATAAATTGCTTTGTCTCCAATTCGGATAATTGTTTACGCATCTCCTCATTTTTTTATTAGACATACGATACGGAGGACGAGTGATAGGTTGAGCTCCAGGAATAAGATTAATTCTGAACTCAATTGCTCGCTTAGGTGGTATCCTAAAACGGGCTCGAATATGTCGGAAAATTCACAAACGACGTGAATAAGAGAAATAATATCACCCTCATCATCATCATCGTCATCACGAGGGTTTAAAGAATATAAAGATGCAACCAAAGCAGAATCCGAATCTTTAAGAATAACAGAAACCTGATTAACAGATTGAGGATGTCGAAGATGAATAGTCCGCTCAGGACATAGGATATGAGCTTCATAACGGTTAAGCCAGTCCATTCCCAAAATCATTCCAAAGCCTAAATAACGCATGCAAATCGGCTAGGAAAGAAAAACCACACAAAATAATCTCGACATCTTTACACAATAAACTGATTGTTGCAGATCCACCAACCGGATTCGCAATTCTCAAAGAAGTCATTAAACACAAAACATCCAAAGAAAAGGTATCAACAAGTTCTTTTGATATAAAAGAATGGGACGCACCCGTATCAAAAAGAACTCGAATAGGATGATCACGAAATAAAATAATTCCATCCAGAATAGAATGAGAAATACCTTGGCCACGAGATGTGTTGCCAGGGGCTTGAGCAACATTAAGCTTTCCCTCTTTCCTGCCCTGAAGCTTGGGGCATGAAGATATAACATGACCGGGACCTTTGCAGTAGCGACAAGAGATAGACTTGGGACACTTGTTCGCATAATGGTCCTTCAAACCACAATTATAGCATTCACCACGACCAAAGGAAGAAGTCTTTGCCATGGAGGTTGCTTGCTTCCCTTTCTTATTAGGATAGGGGCCTTTGAATTTGTTTGGCCTCTTCTTGTTGTTGTTGAAGCCTGGTTTGGAACCCACCACTTCAACATTATTCTCCCTATCCGCCTCTTCAAGACAAAGAGCGATATCAACGAGTTGGTCGAAAGAAACTTCTAATTTTAGAAGTAATGGCTTCTTGAGACTTTTGTTTAAGCCATAGACGAACCTTTGGTTCTTCTTTAAAGGGGTGTTGATGTATTCAACCCCATATTTGGAAAGCGACTCAAAAGACGCGACATAATCTGCCACGGAAGATTCACCTTGAACAAGGTCTATAAAACGGCGAGCCAAAGTCACCTTCTCAGCTTCTGGTACGAATTTCAACTCGAAGCGTTCCCAGAATTGCTCCCAGGTGAGATCCGCTTCATTAATCTCAGAAATAAGAAGCTCGTACCAGTCCAATGCTCTTTCTCGGAGCATACTAGAGGCCACCTGAACTCGTTGAAGGTCAATAAGATTCATGCGAGAAAAGATTCGATCGCATGACCTTAGCCAAGCCTGTACTTCAATAATAGTTTCGGAACCTTTGAATGGCTCCCTACGCAAATTAGTGTAATCGCTACACAAGCGTGCAAATCCCGACTTTGGGTGAGTAGGTTCCGGGTTAGCTCCAGCTGCTTGAGCATTTGTCACTAAATCAAGAAGCTGTTGAGCAGTCATAAAAACTCCATCCTGGGGTGGAGTGCTAGACGGTACGGCTCTAGGGCGGCCTGGTCTAGACATTTCTCTCACTTTAGAAAGAAAGAAGAAGAAGAAAAAGGTTATTCACCAAATTGGATATCAAGCAATCTTGATAGACAAAATAAGGAATCATAAAAGAAAATAGGATAAGACGGTACGCAGACCCGAATAAGATCCTAAAGCACGACTCCTAAGGTGGACTTAGGACGATGATCCTTGTTATATTATTCCATATTGTTCCGAAGTTTGGCTCTGATACCAAGCTGTGACGCCCCACCTCTATACCCACGCTAGCCAAGAACACTACGGAGAATGTTGTCGACTAGCACGGAGAATAAGGCTATTGAGGAGCGACCATCCGTGTAATTGCTTTGTGCGAGCATCGATATGTCGGATAGTATAACATGCATTTCTTTATCAAGTGGGAAATCCGACATGCCGACACAAACTCAAAGCTACTACACAGTGGCTATAAGGTCTTCGGAAACAAATATAGAAATAAACATAACATAAATCAGTCACAGATAATTCATATCACAAAGGCGGAAGAAGATATGAATATAAAATTAACACATGGAAGTGTATATCAGAGTAGTGGTCAAAAAGATGCACAATAATACAAAAGAATAGCAACACGTTCTATACAAAAGAATACAACTATGAGTCTATATCTCAAGTGTAAACAACAAAATAAACTACTAATCTAAGTAGTTTGCCAAAGTCAGAGTAATGAATCCCTGGGGAGAAGTCAAGCAGAAGCACCTGTAACATCTCGGTCTGACCCGAGTATTATTTAATAAGAAAATAATAAACGGATCAGTCTAACTATAAATATCAGATGAAACGATATAGAATAAGAGATATGCCTAAACACATAATAATCACAATGCCAAGCTGTGATATATATAATTAGTTGAAAATCATCAAGAGATTAATCAATGTCACAAATTCTACACAAGAATCAAAGAAAATGTCATACTCCTTATTTCGTTCACCAAACCACAAATATTGACGATAATATCAATGTCAATCACAAAAGTCAATGACACAAAAACTCCAGAATTCAATACGCGAAATCCAAAAATCACAAAAGTCAATGACGCACAAATTCACCAATGCACAAATATCGATAAGGCTTATCAATAGAAATCACGAAAATTGTTGAAGCACAAATTCTAGAAATCATCTCAAGAAATCCAGAAATCACAAAGGGGGGAAGGCCTATCACAAACGGGAGCATAAAGCCCACCAACACGTGTATCACAAATGGAACGCTAATTCCATGGTTGCTAACCATCACAAATTGAGCCGAAGCTCCACAAACGGCCCGAAGACCATGGGTTGCTACCCCATCAAATTGAGTCAAAACTCCACAAAACAGGGTTTAGTCTCCCTCGCAGACAAAGAGACATCGCACATTGCTAGTCTAAATCACAAAGATGATCGTCATGATCAACGAGAAGTGTCAATTACACTAAGCTAGTAAATATATGAGTTTAGCTTCATGTCCCATTACCACTTGCTTAACATAAATATTTACGAACAAACTGTAGATTTCCACTAGAAAATTGTCACAAGAGATTCAATCGAACAAGTCCAAGAATTAACCGACGAAGTAAACGCAAGCGTTTCATACCACTTGTTTTACTAAGTCGTTTAGTTAGATTTCTCATACGAGTGAGGTAAATGTTTGTATATACTAATAGATTGGAAATCGGTTTTAGAAACGAGCTTTGTAATTAAAATAGTATTAAAATCGTTTGAGGGAAGAGTTTTGATATTTACTACTAGTATAGAAAACCTTTATATTTTTAAAGTGACAAGTCACAAAGAAGATTGTAAGAACAATCAATCACTAAAATTCACATTCGAAGACGTGAATAAAATCCAAAGAAACCGATAGAGAATCCATCGAAATGGATATTCAAAAATCCCTAAAAAGAGTCATCAAAGTCATAATAAATGATAACAACAAATAGGATTATCACGAATCGATTTAAATTGGAATTCTCAAACAAAAAGGCAAGAAAGCAAGATCACAACAGTTTCAGACGTCTGAAACAAGAGATTCAGACGTCTGAATCTGGAAATATAAAAAATTTCCAGAACACGATTCAGACGTCTGAACCAAATGTTTCAGACGTCTGAAATAGGCATTATCCTATTTTCTTTCTGTTTTAAAATAAGCCAATTCAGACGTCTGAAATCCCAAATTCAGACGTCTGAATCTGGGAATAGAAAACTTCCCAAACAATATTCAGACGTCTGAATATTACGTTTCAGACATCTGAATCTGGGGTTCAGGGCATTCCCTGAACCTAGGCCAAAAATGGCCAAACGAATATCGGAAACGATCGAACGAGCAAATGGCGATGACTAAGGAATTACGTCCAACGACAACCCAGCCTAAACGGCTCTTCAATACGCCTCAAATAGCAATGTCCAAATATCCATAATAGGATTTTCAAAAATTGGACCAAAACACCAAAAATTGGAATATACGCCAATTCAATCCAAACCAAAATCAATTTCACACGAATAAACGTTAGGAATTCATACCTAACAATCGGAGATAATTATAGATTAAGATGTGAGATAAAAATCTCACCTTTTTACCACAATCAAACAAGAAGAAGTTTGAAAGCAAATGGAGAATCAACCTCTCTTCAACACAACCCAAATGAGCTTGAATCTATGCTCAAAACAAGAACATTCCCAAAATTAGGTTTAGGAATTTCTGAAATTGGAAAGAGAATAAGTTGGAAGAAGAAGAGAAGCTTACCAATGGGTTCTTCTATTGGTTTGGAGCTAGAACTTGATTTGCAAAAGAAAACTAGGGTTTTGGAGTTTTAATTTCCAATCTCTCCCACCATTATTGCCTTAGAACTGAAAAGAGAAGAGAATGAGGGTGAGTGGGGAAGAGTGGCTCAGATTTGAGCATAAGTTAAACATAGGGCTGAGCCCAAAACCAAACCAAAGTGAAAAGTAGCAAAAATCAACTTTCTCCAAACATATCGAAGCTTATACTCAAAAAGGTCGCAATCGACATTTTAAACTCAATGGGAGTGGTCCCGAGTCCTAATTCGACCGTATGCAAAAAGTAGCTTTTCGGACTAAAATCCGACTAACGATAGAATATTTAAATAAAATATTTAAATATAAAATCGATAAATATGCGGTCACCGTACCGAGGATTACTCCCTTCATCCCCTGCAACACAAGGCCGGAACCATTCCTTACTAAACAGTCCCGAACAAGATAAACCCCGTGGTTGGCGCGACCAACCACCCACTAAGCCGAAATACATAAGGGACATCTAGACAGGGGAATTATCTTGTCCTGCTTAGGCATGACCCACCTAACCTTGCTGCATATCCCCTGATTTTCAATCATTCCCATTTGATGAGGCTTGAGGCTAAGCGTTACCTTTTAGAATGATTCACTTAGGATGCCCATCGCCCACCCGACGATGTTTCGCAAGCATTCATCCATACAAGCCCGTCCCGGGTTCGAACGGGACTGAAGGCACTACTCCTACTACATCCATTTTCGAAATATCCTCAGGATTAGTAGCGACTAGCCCTTGCACTTCATCTTCGACTCCGAACACGTTTTTCGCACGAAACTTACAAACCGGATCGAAGTGGTTTTCGAGAAATTAATCTCGATCCCGGTCTCTTCGAAACGATCAACGCATTTGTCCAATATTGATAGTCGGTGATTTAACTATCAATTTATATTCACAAACATCCATCACACAATAAATAATTTTCCAAATTATTTATTTATCTCAAAATATCTTCACAAGGTATATTTCTATTTTCAATCCTTTGAAAACAGGTTCAAAACCATCTTTCTTTCCAGAATAAACTTTTCCCCAAATATTTTCTATTTCCTCTGAAATCCACCAAGTACAAAACTAGATTTAAAAATAATTTAAAACACTTTACTTAGAAATATATACTTTTAAAACATATAAATTAAACCTACTTTAATAATTTGTTAAAAATACATCTTATATGAATATTTGAAATAAAGTTACTTAATAAAACATAGAACTAGATTTCCACTTTTGAAACAAACTACTAAGTCACTTTTTAAATGATTACTACTATAATAGATTTGAGAAAATGCTTACCTTAAAATTTAAATATTAGAAATAATAATTTTTTTTCAAAACATACCTTTTAAAACAATTTTGAAACTATTAACTTATATTTAAAATTTACTCGAAACGTACTTGGTTATCCAGGGAAAATTCCAGCTTCAAATACTTAAATCAGTTTTCCCAAATTGATTATCAATTTATTCCATTTGAAATCAATTTCTTTACTTATCAGTTCATTTCAAAATTCATTAATTATGGACTTTATTATTATTTTTAGTTTGATTTTTAAAACTTTTATCTGAAATATACAAATTTAGGTTATTCCCACTTCATTATTCTTCTTAAATAATTTAAATCCTAAACTTAAAATAAATGTTTTGTTCTTTTAAATCACAACATTGAAATTTAAGTTTCATTAACTTCCTGTTTATTTATAAATTTCTTTCCATATACATAATTTATTAATTAGCGTTTTGAAAACACTAATATTCTTATCCAATTCATTTTAGTTAATTTACATTCTTTATAATTATTTTCTTAAAAACCTACTCTTTTTGTTATTTCTTTCCAAAATTCCAATGCTATATAATTTGATAACTCAGAGTCCAGAATGTATCCAAGCAACTATAGCATTCAGTATTTCAATATAATTCATCGTAGAATATTACAAAGCATAACAGAGAATAAATAAACAATATATATATATATATATATATATATATATATATATATATATGATGAGGGACCCAGTTGGATCCCTCCAACCTGTTTTTCCCTGCATCCACAGGCATTAACACAACATAAATACCAATCCAAAATATACCATACTACAGCCCACCAATCAATTCAGCCATTCAAACAATTATTTAAATTTAATCATTTAAATTTATTTAACTGAGTGAGATCAACTCACCTTTGTATTTGTTTTGCAATCCACTTCCATTCCGACTTGTTCTTTCAAGATTTTAAACCTTGAATACACATTAGATGGTTTTTATTAATATTCGAATCAAACGAACTATTAAATTTCATTTGATAAATTTAATTAACCAATGATTGATTTTAAACCGGTAATTTAATCTTAATTAATAATTTCCCTTTTTAACTATATATATACATATATATTTATAAACTAATTTATAGATTTCAAAAAGAAAAATCTAATTTTAAATGAACTCCTTAACATTTTAAAATTCCTAGGTATTCTCCAAAATTATTCAAATATATTATATAAAATAAAATTCTTCTTCAACCTATTTTTTTTTTAAAAACAGAAAATTTGTTTTAACTTTACCTAAAACTATATATATATGTCTACTAATATCACACTTCCCTTTACTGTTAATCCTATCCTTTTTTAATCGTAAGCTCAAAATCAAAACAACATACCTCACTGCCCAGAAATCATCAATGCTGCTGCTCACGAAATTGCCCACTTTCCACAGCCTATACCCTAACATCGAATCCCTAGTCGACTCGTGCCTCGGCTGTCGACGCCTCGTCACTCGTGTCGTCCTCTTCAAATCGAACTCGCAACCCTAACCCACTTCGATGTCAATCTACTCGTCACTCGTTGCAGCAATGGCATGAGACCCAAACCCACGTCGCACCGTTCCTCATCCCTTCAACGTGCGATTGGACAGCGAACCCATCTCCAGGTCGTGCTTAGTTCGGCCCCAAGCATCGCGACTTTGATGTCGAGACTTCCCCCTCCTATGAGCTTCTCAATCGAACGACGTCGTGTCGTTCCAGATCGCCTCTTCCCTCATTTTTTTTTATTATGTAGCTCGAATTCGATTTTAAGAAAAGGAAATTGGGATAAGGCTGTCGCCATTTCTTCTGTTTCGATTTTTTTTTAAACTCGTTCGGCCTTTGGATAAGAAATTGGATAGGGAAGATTAATAAACTTGAGATAGGTTTAAATCAGAATTTGCTTTTATTCGAAACTGAAAAATAAAAAGAAGGGTTGCGTGTTGAATTCTTTAGCGTGCCGAGGAAGGGACATAGGATGGCGTATATAAGAAGCTTGACTAATTAATTTAAATTTAATTAGATTATTATCACTTAAATGTTCAACGCATTTATATATCGTACATTCGCACACTAACTCCAAAAGCTACGAAAATTGAAATCCAATAATAATTCAATATTACGGACTCAATGGAACTGGTTTCATCGAATTCCGAGACCGTGCTCGGAAGGCTCTTTTTTTTAAATTAAATTTCAAAACTGACCAATTCAGCGTTAGATTCCATTTTAACACTTCTATTATGTTCAATGTTATCAATATAAATTTATAAGCTTTCAAATTATATTTTTAACAGACTTAAAATCTCAGGTTTCATATTTTATCCAATTCAAATTATTTAATTCAACAATCTAATTGTCAAATAAATTATGATATTCGTAATTTAAGTTGAGAATTAACCTTTAAATACTTAAAATCAATTAAATATTCCGATTTTAAATGCTCGAAAATTCCGGGTTGTCACACATTTTCAATCATATTTAACTCGATTTCCAATGAATTCTGTATTTTCAAATATTAAATTATCGATTTAATTATCCAATTAAATCCAATTATTCGAAATAAAATTTATTCGACTGTTTAGTTTCACTTACTAATATTTAAAATTTATTAAATATACGAATTTTAAATTGACAGAAATTCTGGGTCGTTACATCGATGAAACCAGTTCCATTGGATCGTAATAGTGTATTATTATCAGATTTCAATTTCATAACGTTTGGGTTTACTATTTGGTCATTCGATCCGAAAATGCCTATAATAATTTAATCGAATTTAATTTAATAGTCGATTTAAAAGGCTATCTTCCGCATACGGTCGACTTAGACTTCGAAACTTGTTCCATTGAGCTCAGAATAGTGGTATACCTTAGAAACGTCAGGTGGCACACCTCGATAGGAATATGGAGTTTTAAGTTATAATAAGCAAGATATTTTGAAGATTTAATAATATTATAAATCAAAAGGTCAAACCCCTACCTTCCTGTACATGTTGCCCGTCTGCTTTTAAAATCATGTTCCTTTGTTTCTCTTCCTGGAAATGCTTCGTCTATGTAAAACAAAAAAATAAAAAAAATAAAGAAATCGAATTCATTTGAAAACTTAAAAAAAAGCAAGCTTAAAATTCAGAATAAAATAAAATAAATTCAAGTAAATAGCAAAATCTTGAATCTATCATATGGTACGAGTTAAAGGTTGCTCGACTTCATAGTGTAGGAGCGACATTGGTGAGCAATGAGCGAACGAGAAGAATTTGTGCTAGGGTTTGGGTTTATGATCATTTGAAAGTGATTTTGTTGAATTAAAGGCCATAAATGACTTCATAGCATCGAAAGCACCTTGGCCATGATTTTGGAGTGCTCCGTTTATCATGGGCGCGTGCGACTTTCAGGGGTCGCGGTTGAATTCGCTCCAGATCACGATTTATGGGAGGGGCCTGAATGGCATATGGTGATGATGAGTGCATAGAGCTCACGTTGATGAGAGGAATGGTGAGCTCGGTTGTAATTTTTGTTAACCGTGGAGGGGTTGATGAGTAGGGAAGAGACGCGATCGTGAGTTGGCGGCTGTTTGAACTTGGGGAAGGAGAACTGTTTTGCTAATGAAGTTAATTAATTTTCTAATGAAGGAATTAATGAAATTTATATAAAAATTATTTCGCAAATGCTATTACTAAGTCATACGAGGTTGAAAATGAACGAAACAAGTCACGCTGAGTTCACAATAGTAAATACTTCATGATAAAACCGATGTGGAAATTTATTTGGAGTCAATCGGGAATAGGTGGAATTTTAAATTAAATTGAATGTTCGTTCAATTTAATTTTAAAAAAATTGAAACGATCAAATAAAGATGAGTGAATCTCACTCGATTTGGTTAACTAGTTTAAATTGTAATAATTAAAATTATTTATTAGATGATTGGTTGAATGGATACATATTTATCAGCTGAATGTTATAATATATATATTTAATATTCCCACATATACCGTAATATCCACTTGAAGTGGGATTGGTATCCTTATGTTGTATTAACATCTATGGATGTAGGGAAACAGGTTGGAGGGATCCAACTGGATTACTCAAAAGTTATATTGATTGTTTTTGACATATAATAATATATGATGTGTTAAAATAATTTGTTATAAATTATTTTTGTGATGGATTTTTGGATGCTATAGTAGCACTAGCCTATTGGTATTTTAAATACCATAAATATTATTTTTGGAATTTGAAAGGATTTAAAAGGAGATTAGGATATAAAAATATTTATATCGAAATTGGATTATTTTTAAAAACATAAATTGATTTTGAAAAAAAAAAATTGATTTTGAGTTGTACTTAACTATTTGTAAAATGTTTAAATTAGAAATATAAAATAATTTATATAAAGAATTTTTAACAATGGATTCTCAAATGATATCTCTTAAATATGGCAAAGTGGTTTAAATTGGAATTTTAAACGAGTTCAAGAAATAATTGGAGTTATTTGAGTAATAGATTTCTAAATGGGATTTTAAATAGAAATCGATTTATAAATGAAGTGATTAATATAGATCTGATATAGATTTGGAAATGAGTTATAAAAAATGTTTATAAATAATGGAAATGATGTTAGTGATAAATTGGACTAAAAATTCATAGTGTGAATTTATATCGGGATATGAAAATTGTTTTTGGGAAAAATGGTACAGTCTATTTTTGTTAAGTGAAATGGCTAGGGAATTGGAAAGAAAATCGATGTGTTGTGAATTGAGAGGGGTTTATAAATTGAAAATTTTTTATTGAGATTTTTTTTTAAAAAATATTTTTTTAATTAAAATTAAGCTTGTTTTTAAAAGAAAATTTATTCAATAAACTATGTAATTTGAAACTAGTTAGTATTGAAATATTTTGGAAAATGGATTATTTAGATATTTAATATTTATTAAAATGAATTCATATGTTTATAATAAGCTTTGAAACTCGATGGTTTTATTTCAAAAATAAATTGGAAATGGATTATCGATGTTTATTCAAAGTGTTTAAATATTTAAAATAATTACTTAAATATGTTTTCAAAAAATAAATTATTATTTTTTATAAATACTTATCTTATATATATAGGGTTTGCAGTGATTGAAATTTATTTATAAATCTTCTCGAGATTCGTAAACAGGGTTTACAAAATGGATGTGTTTTGATAGAGGAATTTTAAAAGGATCCGGAGAAAATGGAATTTAAAAATGTTCAACATGGGAACTTCGAAAATGAAATCTGAATTCATAGAAGAAGTTTCAAATTGTTAGTATTGTTTATAAAAGAGTATAGATCGGCTTAGAAAAAATTATAGGAAGAAATATATTATTAACTCCAGAGATTAGGAGATATGTGACGCCCCACCTCTATACCCACGCTAGCCAAGGACACTACAAGGTAATGCCGTCAACTAACACGGAGAATAAGGCTGGTTGGGAGCGACCATCTATAGCCTTGCTTTAATTATCTATTGAATACATCGACCATAAAAATACCAACCAGGTCGACATACCCAATGAATAATTAAAACAAAACCATAGGTGGTTGGATCTATCAGAACAGAATATAATAACTCAAATGTAATATACATCACAGAACAGTAAATCATCATATACACATATATCGATACACAACAGAGTTTACAAAACAATACAAGTCAAGTGGTATAGAAGACCACAATATACAGACGAGTCAATAGAATAACTATCAGAGTTACAACAAAATGGGACTACACAAAAAGATGTAACAAAAAGAAGCTAGCGGAGTAGTCCATGCGGAAGCAAAATAGGCTAAGTCCAAATGTACCTAACCTGAAACATCTCGGTCTGACCCGAGTATAAGATACACGGGTCAGTCTAGCTAAACAAATCAGTTAGATAAACTGAACAACAATAAACCTGCAAGGTTACAAGGTATAACATATATCTCTAAGGGAGATAACACAATCATCTAACGAAAGATGAATCATATAGAACAAGCCTCATATCATCGGCAATATATAGAAACAAAGGATAAGAATATCCCAAAGCAAGCCATAAGGCAATAACAAATACCAATAAGGTACACAAGTTCCGCAAGGTAAACGCTACGCATCATGCGGCTCATAATGACCAACACCGAAGGGCGATACCAAGGGCATATACATATGAATGAAACATCATAAAATTTGCTCGAGCTCAGTACTGTACAAACAAGGATCCATGAGCTGAAGACTCCAAACCCAATATCACCCATGCGGCTCATAAAGACCAACATCGGAAGCGATACTAAAGGGCAACCCAATATCACCCATGCGGCTCATAACGACCAACATCGGAAGCGATACAAAAGGGCAACAAACCCGAAGGCACATACCCGAAGGCAACAAACCGTAGTGGTGAAGGTCAGAGACCCAGTACCGGACACCACTAACTGGCGAAATGTGTCACAACTCTCAGAAAGGAATCCGAAAAGTGGTAACGTGAGTCCCATAACCACTCGTTCGCACTAAACGGTTTACTATCCGTTAGTTAATTTCACACTCAAAGCAGTACAAAGTTCACCTCATCTCATCGGTAAACCAGACACCAAGGTCAAAACAATCAATCGAATAGGTCGGGGACTAATCGGAAAGATAAACGCAGGGATTCATGGTCCGTGTTTTACCTAACCATTTAATCTTCCTTCCACTTCGCTCGAAGTGCGAAATTGTGTGTGCATTATAAATAGAATTTAAGAATTGGAGAACGAAACTTTTAATACGATTTAGAGGGATTATTTATGAAAACCCGTGAATGAAGTCAGAATTAAGTTATCAAAGCCAAAGATGCAATGACAACCACTAAAAAGCAACTTGAATCGATAAAATTTGAAAAACAAATCAAAATATGCAAAAATAGGCAAAACAGCAAAATAGGAACAGGTCGGTCGACCGGTTGCAGGGCTCGGTCGGCTGGCCAGATGCAGGAAATAAAAAACTCGACATGAGCAGGTCGGTCGACCGGCTGCAGGGCTCGGTCGGCCGAACTGCATAAATTTGCAGTTTCTGCCCTTTTTTCCAATGAAATGCAAGTTCTTCCAAAATGCGACCGTTCGAGCAATGGAGTTAAGGAGCCTTAGCCAATAGATACCCCAGCTCCATTAGCTCTCCAATTCGCTACCAAATACATGTTCAAAATCAAAGTTAGGATCTTTAAAGAATTGAACCCAAACACTAAAAATTTGGATATTCACCAATTCAATCCAAACCAAAAGCAAGAGCATATGAACAAGGTGTTAGGAATTCATACCCAACATCATTGAAATCAAGAGAAGTAGATGTGAGTTCAAAACTCACCTTTAACCCAAAACAGAGAAGTAGGAGTTCAATTTGCAAGGAGAAGACCAACAAACACTACTTCAACTCAACAAGCTTCAATCTAAGAATAAAACACATATTTCCCAATTTAGGTTTAGGAAATTTTTCTGAATTTGAAGAGGAGAAGAGTTGGAGAAGATGAAGAAGAACTTACCAATGGATTCTCTTTGATTTTGGAGCAAGAATTTGGATTTTTGCAAATGGATTTAGGGCTAGGAGTTTCTAATTTCCTTTCTCTTCCCCCATTTCAGTTTTAAGCTTAAGTTTTTATGAAATGAATAAGTGAATGAGAGGAGAGGGCTGAGTTAGGGTTAATTAGATAGTTAGTGGGCTGAGCCCAAACCCAAAAACCAAAAAGAAAAAGGGTCAAAATTTCACAAACTCCAAACATATCAAAGATTATACTCAAAAAGATCGCAAACGCCATTTTGGAACCAATGGAGGTAGTTTCGAGTCCCAATTCGGCCGTTTGCAAAAAGTAACATTTCGGACCTAAATCCGACTAACGACGCTATATTTAAATAAAACATTTAAATATAAAATCGTTAAATATGCGGGTTGTTACAGATCTCCCCTCCTTACAAAATTACGTCCCCGCAATTCCTAGAGACGATATTTGTAACAACCACATACATAAAACATTCCAAAGAAAAGGAAATAAGCTCGAGATGAAAAGACATACTCACCGTTTCAAAGCGAAGAAAGAAAACCCGGATAAAATCGCTCCATATACTCTCTGGTTTCCCAAGTACAGTCATTGGTATTAGCGGACCATTGAACTTTAACGAGCGGCACGTCCTTGTTTCGAAGGTGTCGCACCTCCGTGTCAAGCACGCGAATAGGTTGCTGTACAATAGATAAGTCCGGTGAGATCTCAAGCTCTTGCAAATCAGGAGAAGTAATAACAGAATCCGACTCCCGAAGACACTTCCGAAGTTGCGAGACGTGAAAAACGTCACGAATGCCAGATAAATGAGCTGGAAGTGAAACTCTATAAGCCACAGGGCCTATACGTTCAGTAATAGAAAATGGTCCTATAAAGCGAGGAGCCAATTTCCCAGTCGTACTGAAACGCATAACCCCCTTCAAAGGAGAAACATGAATAAAAACAAGATCGCCGATCGAGAACTCGAGAGGCTTCCTACGGTTGTCCGCGTAGGATTTCTGACAACTCTGTGCCTCTTTTATTCTCAATCGAATAAGATCAATCTTCTCGGAAGAATGACGAACAAAGTCTGGACCAAGAATAAGCTTCTCTCGAGATTCCAACCAACAAGAAGGTGATCGACATGGTCTTCCGTATAAGGCGTCGAAAGGAGCCATACCGATACTAGACTGAAAACTATTGTTGTAGGAGAACTCTACAAGAGGTAGGTGATCTTCCCAACTACCACCAAAATCAAAAATACAAATACGGAGAAGATCTTTCAAGATACGATTCACCCGTTCAGTCTGTCCGTCAGACTGCGGATGATAAGCTGTAGAAAAATTAAGCTTTGTTCCCAAAGCTTGCTGAAGACTCTTCCAAAAATGACTCGTGAATAAAGGATCACGATCACTCACAATAGAACTAGGAACACCATGAAGTCTCACGATTTCCTTGACATATAACTTAGCCAAAAGCGAAGCATTTCTATTAGACTTAATAGGAACAAAATGAGCAGACTTAGTGAAGCGATCAACAATAACCCAGATACTAGAATGGCCTGATCTCGAACGAGGTAGGCCGTCAATAAAATCCATAGAAATCTGATCCCATTTCCACAATGGAATCTCAAGGGGCTGAAGAAGACCCGAAGGATGCTGATGCTCGGCTTTAAAACGCTGACAAGTTATGCAATTGCTCACATAACTCGCCACATCGCGCTTCATGCCTTCCCAATAATAAAGACGACGCATATCGGCATACATCTTGCTACTACCGGGATGAATGGTATACTTAGAACGGTGACAGTCATCAAGAATGTCATGCCTAAGTGCAAGATCAGAAGGCACAAAAAGACGGTTCTTCTTACGAAGACACCCATGAGAATCAATGCTAAAATCTTGCAACGCCTCATCACAAGATCCAGACTCACAAAGCTAAATAAAATGCAACAATTCAGGATCACGCCGCTGACCATCGGCAATACGATCCAATAAAATAGGTCGAGCTCCCAAACTAAATAATAGAATAGGAGAATCAGAAGATGAACCTCGATCACGAATTTCACAAAAAGATAGAGTCTCAAGAACATCCCATTCGGCAAACATTATAGAAATAACAGCCGAATGTTTGCGACTAAGCACATCTGCAACACGATTACCCTTACCAGGGGTAAACTGGATATCAAAGTCATAAGAAGCAAAAAACTCGAGCCAACATTGTTGTCTCATATTGAGTTCCTTTTGAGTAAACAAATACTTCAAAGATTTATGATCGGTATAGAGAATGAAGCGCTCGCCCAATAAATAGTGTCGCCAAATCTTCAAGGCGAAGACAATGGCAGCTAAATCAAGATCATGAGTGGCATAGCGAACTTCATTCGGACGCATTTGCCTAGAATCATAAGCAACTACCCGATCCTTCTGCATAAGAACAGCACCGAGACCACTACCACAAGCATCGGTGTAGACAACAAGATCATGATTCCCTTCGGGAAACACAAGAATAGGAGCATTAGTGAGAAGTTCCTTTAATGTCAAAAAGGAAGCTTCACACTTGTCGGACCAAATAAAACAAATGCCTTTCCGAGTAAGGCAAGTGAGAGGAAGCACAACACGGGAAAAATCCTTAATGAACCGACGGTAATAACCCGCCAATCAAAGGAAACTACGAATCTCATGAACATTCTAAGGCCTCTTCCAATTCTGAATGGCTTCGATCTTTGAGGGATCGACAGAAATGCCATCGAAAGATACAACATGGCCTAAGAACTTAACCTTATTCTCCCAAAAGTGGCATTTGGAGAATTTGGCTCTAAGCTGATGATGACGGAGGGTACTCAAGACAATTCTCAAGTGATTAGCATGCTCAGCTTCAGACTTAGAATAATAAGGATATCATAAATGAACACAAGGACGAACTTGTCGAGATATTCCCGGAATACTCGATTCATGAGATCGACAAAGAAAGCAGGAGCGTTCGTCAAACCGAACGGCATAACGAGCCACTCAAAAGAACCATATCGAGTGCGGAAAGCTGTAAGAGGTATGCTATCCTCCGCGACTCGTAACTGATGAAAACCTGTGGCAAGGTCGAGCTGAGAAAAGACCTTAGCACCACTCAATAGATCGAACATATCATCGATCCTAGGCAATGGATACCTATTCCTAATGGTTAACTCGTTAAGCTTGCGATAGTCAATGCAAAGCCTAAGAGTTCCATCGGACTTTTTCACGAAGACGACCGCGGATCCCCATGGAGAAAAACTGGACTGAAATAACTGCTTGGACTCAAGCTCCAAAAGCTGCTTCTTGAGTTCCTTATTTTCCTTTGTAGACATCCTCGTGGGAGGACGACTAACTGGCTGCGTGCCTGGAATGAGATCAATGCGGAACTCAATTGCCCGTTTGGGTGGCAAACCCGATACAGGCTCAAAAACATCAGAAAAATCACAAGCAATAGGAATACGAGATATATCGTCATCATCTCAAGAATCAAGAGAATACAAAGCCATATCGGAATTATCCACATCCCGAAGAGTAAGAGATAGCTGAGTAGGCGAATCCGGATGTCGAAGATACAAAATTCTTTCCGAACAAATAATCCTGCCATCATATCTCACTAGCCAGTCCATACCCAAAATCATATCAAATCCCAAACAAGAAATAACGTGCAGATTGGCACGGAAAGAAAAGTCACATAAAACAATCTCAACATCATCACAAAGCAACTAAGGGTCGTGGATCCCCCAATTGGATTCGCAATCCTTAAAGAAGTAATCAAACAAGAAACATCCAAAGATAAATCATCTACGAGTTTTTTCGATACGAAAGAATGTGATGCACCCGTATCAAAAAGAACTCGAATACTGCGATCATGAAATAAAATAGAACCTTCCAAAATAGATGAAGATATACCTTTGGACTGAGAAGGACCTTCAGAAGCCTTAGCAGCATAAAGCCTGCTAGACTTGGCACCAGCCGGAACAGTAGGGCAAGCTGAAACATGATGACCTTCCTTCTTGCAATAACGGCAGAAGAGAGGCTTAGGACAAGCTCGAATAATATGATCAGGAGAACCACAATTGAAACACTTTCGAACGAAAGGTGTTCCGGAAGACTGAGGCTGAGAGCTAGGACCACCGGTCTTCTTTTTCTTAGAAGGAAAAGGCTTCTTCTGAATTGATAACGGCCTCTTGTTGGGGTTCTTGGAAACCTCAACATCAGCATCACTATCACACTCCTTCTCGACGGTCTCGAGATGAAGTGCCGAATCAACCAACTCCTCAAAAGAAAGTTTAAGCTGGAGCAACAAAGACTTCTTAAGATATTTCTTAAGACCAGAAACAAACTTCAAATTCTTCTTATAAGAAGTGCTGATGAATTCAAGACCATACTGAGATAAAGCCTCGAACGATGCAACATACTCAGAAACAGAAGATTTCTCTTGCTTCAACTCAAGGAAGCGACGGGTCAATAAAACTTTTTCAGATTCCGGAACGAACTTGAGTTCGAATCGCTCCCGAAACTGAGTCCAAGAAAGAGTAGACCCATCAATCTCGGCTACAAGAAGCTCATACCAATCAAGAGCATGCTCTTGTAATAAACTAGAAGTCACAAGAACTCTATCATGGTCGGAAAGATCCATGCGAGAGAAGATACGCTCGCACGTACGAAGCCAAGCTTGGACTTCAAGAACAGACTCGGAGCCCTTAAACGGCTTCCCTCCAAGATGAGAAAAATCACTACACTGACGTGCAAAGGCAGACTTGCGAGGTGGAGATACTCGACGAGGAACTGGAGGCTGAGTTCTCCTAAACAATTCCAAAAACTGATCAGCAGACATATAAACGCCATCCGGATGTGAGCCACTGGATTGCCCAGCATCCGAACGTCGTCCCCTGCCTCTTCCAGCCATACGCTGAAGGTAAGATAAGAACAAGATTATTCACAAGGTAGATATTGCAATACGGAATACTACGGAATAAAATGCATTCCTAGACGTATTCCCAAACTCTATCTAACCTTGATAGAATAAAGAGACACAATGATTCAAAGATTTGTATCACTTATACACTTTGATGTATCGTAAAATGTGTTTCTATTCTGTGTTCATCATACTTTGTTCTGAACTCAGCTCTGATACCACGCTGTGACGCCCCACCTCTATACCCACGCTAGCCAAGGACACTACAAGGTAATGCCGTCAACTAACACGGAGAATAAGGCTGGTTGGGAGCGACCATCTATAGCCTTGCTTTAATTATCTATTGAATACATCGACAATAAAAATACCAACCAGGTCGACATACCCAATGAATAATTAAAACAAAACCATAGGTGGTTGGATCTATCAGAACAGAATATAATAACTCAAATGTAATATACATCACAGAACAGTAAATCATCATATACACATATATCGATACACAACAGAGTTTACAAAACAGTACAAGTCAAGTGGTATAGCAGACCACAATATACAGACGAGTCAATAGAATAACTATCAGAGTTACAACAAAATGGGACTACACAAAAAGCTGTAACAAAAAGAAGCTAGCGGAGTAGTCCATGAGGAAGCAAAATAGGCTAAGTCCAAATGTATCTAACCTGAAACATCTCGGTCTGACCCGAGTATAAGATACACGGGTCAGTCTAGCTAAACAAATCAGTTAGATAAACTGAACAACAATAAACCTGCAAGGTTACAAGGTATAACATATATCTCTAAGGCAGATAACACAATCATCTAATGAAAGATGAATCATATAGAACAAGCCTCATATCATCGGCAACATATAGAAACAAAGGATAAGAATATCCCAAAGCAAGCCATAAGGCAATAACAAATACCAATAAGTTACACAAGTTCCGCAAGGTAAACGCTACGCATCATGCGGCTCATAATGACCAACACCGAAGGGCGATACCAAGGGAATATACATATGAATGAAACATCATAAAATTTGCTCGAGCTCAGTACTGTACAAACAAGGATCCATGAGCCTGAAGACTCCAAACCCAATATCACCCATGCGGCTCATAAAGACCAACATCGGAAGTGATACTAAAGGGCAACCCAATATCACCCATGCGGCTCATAACGACCAACATCGGAAGCGATACAAAAGGGCAACAAACCCGAAGGCATAAACCCGAAGGCACATACCCGAAGGCAACAAACCATAGTGGTGAAGGTCAGAGACCCAGTACTGGACACCACTAACTGGCGGAATGTGTCACAACTCTCAGAAAGGAATCCGAAAAGTGGTAACGTGGGTCCCATAACCACTCGTTCGCACTAAACGGTTTACTATCCGTTAGTTAATTTCACACTCAAAGCAGTACAAAGTTCATCTCATCTCATCGGTAAACCAGACACAAAGGTCAAAACAATCAATCGAATAGGTCGGGGACTAATCGGAAAGATAAACGCAGGGATTCATGGTCCGTGTTTTACCTAACCATTTAATCTTCCTTCCACTTCGCTCGAAGTGCGAAATTGTGTGCATTATAAATAGAATTTAAGAATTGGAGAAGGAAACTTTTAATATGATTTAGAGGGATTATTTATGAAAACCCATGAATGAAGTCAAAATTAAGTTATCAAAGCCAAAGATGCAATGACAACCACTAAAAAGCAACTTGAATCGATAAAATTTGGAAAACAAATCAAAATATGCAAAAATAGGCAAAACAGCAAAATCGGAACAGGTCGGTCGACCGGTTGCAGGGCTCGGTCGGCTGGCCAGATGCAGGAAATAAAAAACTCGACATGAGCAGGTCGGTCGACCGGCTGCAGGGCTCGGTCGGCCGAACTGCATAAATTTGCAGTTTCTGCCCTTTTTTCCAATGAAATGCAAGTTCTTCCAAAATGCGACCGTTCGAGCGATGGAGTTAAGGAGCCTTAGCCAATAGATACCCCAGCTCCATTAGCTCTCCGATTCGCTACCAAATACATGTTCAAACATCAAAGTTAGGATCTTTAAAGAATTGAACCCAAACACTAAAAATTTGGATATTCACCAATTCAATCCAAACCAAAAGCAAGAGCATATGAACAAGGTGTTAGGAATTCATACCCAACATCAATGAAATCAAGAGAAGTAGATGTGAGTTCAAAACTCACCTTTAACCCAAAACAAAGAAGAAGGAGTTCAATTTGCAAGGAGAAGACCAACAAACACTACTTCAACTCAACAAGCTTCAATCTAAGAATAAAACACATATTTCCCAATTTAGGTTTAGAAAATTTTTCTGAAATTGAAGAGGAGAAGAGTTGGAGAAGATGAAGAAGAACTTACCAATGGATTCTCTTTGATTTTGGAGCAAGAATTTGGATTTTTGCAAATGGATTTAGGGCTAGGAGTTTCTAATTTCCTTTCTCTTCCCCCATTTCAGTTTTAAGCTTACGTTTTTATGAAATGAATAAGTGAATGAGAGGATAGGGGTGAGTTAGGGTTAATTAGATAGTTAGCGGGCAGAACCCAAACCCAAAAACCAAAAAGAAAAAGGGTCAAAATTTCACAAACTCCAAACATATCAAAGATTATACTCAAAAAATCGCAAACGCCATTTTGGAACCAATGGAGGTAGTTTTGAGTCCCAATTCGGCCGTTTGCAAAAAGTAACATTTCGGACCTAAATCCGACTAACGACGCTATATTTAAATAAAACATTTAAATATAAAATCATTAAATATGCGGGTTGTTACAAGATAAGTTATGAAATATTCTCCTAAGAATTGAAAAGAGGGTTTTGGGAAATATTTTAAGTGTGAAATGATTTATAAAGAAATATTTTTTCTAATTGTTGTAAATTGAATTCGAAAATATTTCAATGTTGAAATGGTTAAAAAATTCCTGAAATGGATAAGTACTTGGGATTGTTTTCAAATATTGGAATACTGGAAGAGATTTGGATATATATATCTTATAAAGATATTTTGAAAATGAATGTTTGATAAATTTATAATATGGGCCTAACGACTGCTTATGGATGTTATTTGATAGTTAAATAACCGACTATCAAATATTGGCCAAATTTGCTGATCGTTTTGAAGAGACCCAGATCGGATTTAATTATCCGAAAACCACTGTGATCCGGTTTGAAAGTTACGAATGGATATTGTGAAGATAGTGAAGACGGTGATTCGGTTTGTCCAGCCCCAGGACAACTTGTATGGACGAATGCTATCAAAACATCGTCATTGGAGGACGATGAGCATTATAAGTGAAATTGTTCTTGAAAGGTAATCATAGCCTCAAGCCTCATCAACCGGAATGGTTGAAAATCAGGGGAATTGCAGCAAGGCAAAGTGGGTCGCGCCCAATTAGGATATGTTATCACCTTTCTAGATGCCCTCGGATACATTAAAATTATGGATATAGTTGTGCATGGAACTGTGAGTGCTCGATTTTAAAGGTGGGAACACCTAGGGGTGATAACATTTTCGGTTCTATCCAGGTTAGGGATAGGGCCGGTCTTGTGTTATAGGAGATCCCGACGAGATCCTTGGTACATTTTTCTAGATTTGTACCATGATAGGTGGTACCTTGGTGCTAAGTCATTGTATGGAATCCATTCTCCAATAAGTGTCGTACGGTTTTGATTGTGCCCAACTATGCTGAAACATTAGATGCAAGTATTTCAGCTATTTTTATTTACTTTCTATAGACACTATTGTAATATCATATTATTTTGATAAAAAATTGTTTTGTTATCATAAGGTAAAAACCTGTCGTGTTTATATGTGACGTGGTCTTACGAGATACCTTTGATTGCAAAGAATTTTCATAAAATTTAATAATTCAAATAGAATGTGTTTCTTCACGTTGGTTTTCCAAACTGACTCGGGTGTTACTTTACTATAATGCTCGGGTCAGATCGAGTATTGTAGATTGAGGATAGGATGCTATGGAGCTCAAGGGACGAGCTAGATGACAAGATGTATTTCCGTACTTGATTTGTATTTTTGCTGTGTGAGGACAAGTTATTAAACTGTCCAAAACTATTGTTGTCTATTGTACTCTTATAATGGTATGTATATTAACAGTACAGTTCTTGTAATTAAAATCTGTTATTATATTTTGTTCCGCTACAATTGTGAAATTCTGTGTTGTTGTTTTTTGTTTCTTCTTCACCCCTAATGAACTGGTATTTCCGGCACTCGATTTCTCGGCATTCTATACAATGAATGTATTGATGTCGATTTTCGAAGATCGAAAATCATATGTTCGTTACATCAAATATTTAAACATTCCCTATATTTGAATTATAATTTATTAAATTCTAAAAAATTCAATTATTTAAACATTTAAACCAAATTACCTGAATTTTGGATTGTTACAAAAGGTATCTCATAAGACCATGCCGCACATAAACACGGACGTATTTTTACCGTACGATATCCAAAACATTTAATATGAAATTCTCTGATTCATAATAGTGTCTAGGATACAAATACTTATTAATCATAGCTGAAATTGTTATATTAATTAAATTCCAGCATAATAGTTATAGAACTAAAACCGTAAAGGCACGAATTGGAGAATGGATTTCATACAATAACCGGGTTACTGGGATACCACCCATCACGGTGCATCTCTAGATAGAATTACACCAAGACCTTGCCAGGATCCCCTGCCAATACAGAACCGATCTACCACTTGACTAGTAGTACCAAATATGATCACCCCTCCGTTAATGATTCCCGAAGCATACAAATGAGAGATAATATCGACTCTAGATAGGGATGATCTTACCCTAATTAGAAGCGACCCACTTAGCCCTGCTGTATCTCCCATGTTTTAATCGCTCCCGGTTGATGAGTCTTGAGGCTACGTTTTAACTTTTATATAGCACTTCCCAATTGGAATGCTAACACTGCTCTCCAAGCAACAATGCAATGCCAACATTCATCCATACAAGTTCATTCTCGGACTGAACGAAACCAAAGGCACCACTTCTACTACATCCATTTTGAAATTACTATTAGGATTAGTAGCAAGCAGCACTTGCACTTAAAAGAGCTTCATTTTAATTCCATCATAATTAAGGTTTCTTTACTTCAAAATGCTTGAGCTGGATCGAAGTGGTTTTCGGATAACATATCCGATCCCTGTCTCTTCGAAACAAGTTTTAATAATTTTCAGTAAAATCAACCCCGGTTCTTTAGGAAATAAACAGTCAAAGATAGGAGTGGAGATCACCTCCTTACCGTTAGTAGACTGATTTCTTTATCATTTGTGCTAGGAGAATAAAACGAGATTTATATATAGTACAGCATCATCAGAGATGAATATGCCATATAACTCACATGTTTCTCATAGATATTTCTAAAATTACATTTTGGGTCCAAATGTGATAGTCAATTATTTAACTATCAATAAACAAACATTCAAATTAGGGAATTAACTCCATAGGGAAAACCAACATTGGTTAAGCATGTGAGCAATCACTATCCTCCTTTTAATTTATCTTTTCATTAATTAAAATCACTTTATAATACTTGCATAACAATAATTTTACAATGATATATTCACAAATCTCTATATTCTCAATACTTAGAAAATATCCATATACTTATCTCAATAGTATAAGTATATTTACCAAAATGGAGGAAGGATTCCTTTTTACACAATTCTAAATCATTTATAACTCCTTCGTAAATTTCTAAATCCAATTTATGAACTATCTTATAAATTTATAAAAACCATTTATAATGTCTCTAAATCATTTCTCAAATCATTTATAAATTCTTTATAAATCCATGCAACTAATTATAAAACTTTTCTTATAAATCTATAAACCCATTTCTAAAATCCATATATAAATATCTAACCATTCATAAACTCCTTTACCACGTAAATAATCTTCTTTTGAGTCTTCAAACCCTTTTATAACACTCCTCTTATAAAACCCAAGTCCGTTTATAAAGCCTTACTTATAAGTCTCAGAAACATTTATACATAAATTCTAATCATTTACTTTAAATATTGTTACATATAATAATAATTTTTAACTTTAAATATCTTAAAATAATAATTAAAAATTACTAGGCGTTATTAATAATCACTTATAATTAATTTTCAGCATTATTATAATTAATACAATTTACATTCAAAACAATATTAATAAATCAATGTTATTAATTTCAAACCATATTATTTTTAAAAGTAATTAACCTGTTACAATATTAAAGTATTCATAACTGACTTTAAAGTAACATTAATATAAATAAGTAATCTTTAAAACAATATTAAATATAAATAATCTTCACACAATATTAGATATAGATAAATAACTTTTAAAACATTATTAATATAAATAAACAACTTTTAAAACATTCCTAAATAATAGTTGAATACTTTAATTATTTCTAATAATTTATAGAAGACAAATACAAAGGTTGGAGTAAAATAGAAATTAAATCCATTTAAAATAAAATATACGAAAAACCAATTTCAGATTTAAAATCATTTCCTATCCTAAAAATCAATTCTAAACCAAGTGACAATTTATAATATTTCAAAATACTAATTTAAGGCCAATAGCTACCAAATGTTTAACCAATATCGATATTGATTTCCTATTACTATAAGGTTTAAGCTTGAGCATATATCAATGTCATAACCCATGGTGTCAACAATCAGGTTAGATTTTCGAAAATTCATATAATAGGAATATTACAGAAAACATTTCAAAATGTCGAGGAATCTCATTGGATCCCTCCAGCCTGACCCCCAACATCAAAAGTTCATATATAGACACACACACACACACACACACACACACACACGCACACACACACACACATACACACACACACACACAGATATATATATATATATATATATATATATATATATAAATCAAAAGTGGTGAGGAATCCTATTGGATCCCTCCAACCTACTTTCATGCATCAAAAACAGTATATATTATATAATATAGGTCATCCGCTACTATGTGGGTATATATAAAAAGGGACATCCACTCCAAGGGTAGGAATAAATTTAAACCAACTGATAAAGAAGTAAATCATCCAGACATCCAATTAATAATTTTTATCAACTATATAGCATTGCTGGTTAGCCAAAGAGGTGAGTTTAACTCGCCGCTATCCCTTTCATTACTTGCATGTTCTAGTTTCATCTAAATCGAACGACGTTCGCTTTAACATGAAATTTCCAATAGCTCCAATTTCTACAAAAGTAATTCCATTGTCAAGTATTCGACACTACAAGTGCAACGCGACTAATCACATGTGATTTGGATCTAGTATGCAAACGTTATACAATTTATAAGTAATTGCTTTTCAATTGATAATTAAACAATCAATTAAAAAAATTAAATACTTAAATATCCCTAACCTTAAACTTCCTTCTTCTTAATCAAACACATCCTATGTACAAGAAATGCACTTGTCGTGCACCTCCGCTTTGCCTCTCTCCTCCCCAAACCATCGACGCTTCACTGATCATCCCACCGTGGCTTTGATTTTGATTTCAATTTATTTTGATTTTTAAAGATTTTATTTCAATTTATTTTGATTTTAAAATGGTCGAGTTGCTTTGTTTTTGATTAAGAAGAACAAGGCATACAGGAAAATAGAATTTAATAGGGAAAGACATAATTTTATGTGCTATGTGTAACAACCGGCCTTTTTGACCATCGAAAGTCAACACCGAACACTACCACTGTGTTCTAATGTCGCACATCCAACCGACAAAAGGGCAGATTGTTAGAATAAATAGAAAATAAAGAACAGTGAACAGAGAATAACAGAATCTTACAGCGGAATCGACAACATATAATATATCAAGGACAATACAAACAATCACCCCTAAATACAGAGTATATTAGAGTTAAAAACAAACCTTATCGACTGAACAATTAGAAAATCCTAACCTTACAAATGCTGATAGAGATACTATATTATACAGTGGAGAATAAGAGCATTACGATAGGTGAATCTTCAGCTCCCTTCCAAGCTCACCATAACTTCAAAGACAGCCTAGGAAAATACTCGGGCTGACCTAATCATTATAATAAAATAACACCTGGATCAGTTTGGAAATACCAATGTGAGATTACCCAAATAATGGGGAACATATCAAGTTCTATGAGACCACGCCGCTAACGTTGAACGGGTTTTAAGCTCACAAGAATAACATCCATACTGGCAAGAGAAGAAATAAATATCAAGAATAAATCCAAATATGAATGAGCATAAAAAATATTAAATAAGACTTGAAAGAATGGAAATAACGCGAGTAAAATCTAAAATGGACAAAACAAGGAAATGGTCCAAATTTGATAGGATGGACGAAATAAGGTAAAAGTCCAACTTGACAGAATGGACTATATAAAGTAACAGTCCAACTTGATAGAATGGACTAAATCAATACTTCAATGCCTTGATGAGAAGTTGGCTCGTGGCAATTTAAAGATAAACAGATTTCGGGTTTGGATCAGATAAGGAAAGGAAAATTTCCGTGTAACAACCCATATACTAGTACCATTTAAATTGAAAATATTCCACACATGTCAATTTAAATAATACAAAACATGAATTATTATTGGAGTATATATATATATAAATGAAAATTATCACAGAATCATAGAAATATAACATCACAGAATAGTGTAGCGGAATTACAACATAGTCATAAGAGTAGTTCATGAAGCTACCCATAAATACAACAATGTCTCAAATGAGATGAAATAGAACAACATAAATGTACAATAGTCCAAATAGGAAGAACAATTGTAACGACCCACTATTTTGTACCATTCGAATTCGACAATAATAGAACATGTCGAGCTGGAATTGTTCAAAATAATAGATTGTAGAATAAATTTGGCAAAACTCAGAATATACAGTAAATAAATCACAGAATCACATACACAGATATCAGAATCTCGCAGCGGAAATTAAAATTTAGTGGTTCATGAAGCCACTGATACATCTTTACAAAACAGAACTTACATTGTCTATAATCCTCAATACAAATTTTAACATACACAGATAGAGAGTCTTCAAAGTCTTGAATTCCAGAAAGGATAAAGGCTGAAACAACTTCCAATAGCACGAATGATCTATTGAGTGTCCTAGCTACGGAGAAGAAACTGAAGCTGCAACTCAGGCTGACCCGAGCGTACAATAAAACAAAACACTCGAGTCAGGACATACATACTTATATAATGTAAGCTAAATCAAGTGTACTGTAATATATAGCAAGTAACTCAAAGGATGCCTGGGACCGCCCATCCTCTAAGGATCCGTTAAACTATTTACTATGTAGTATATTGCGCTATTATAATAGTGTCTATTTATAAAGTAAACATACTTATTTCTTAGCATTAAGGGGTTACCCATATAGCCCTTAACACGTAATAGTCCCAGTAGTCCATCCAATATCATAGCTCCTCCTACTCGGGAAGCAACTAGAGGATACCACACGGGCTACGGGAGAAAACCAAACTCGTACAAGGCTCGATATGGTAGGTGACACGGCACAACTAGGCAATGCCAGGGTAGATATACCAATTGCTATCCGGACCGGTGGTAACGCGAAGCCGCAGCAACCGCCCACCTCGAACAACACTCCCAAATCAAAGGGTGCACCCAAACAATCACATAAGCAATAGAATGGTATACGAAGAAGTGCGTTCGATCAGAGGAGCTACCTCATTAATCCGAGAATCGCTCCTGTTTTAGCCACCTTATGCCAACTCACGGGAGTCGGGTCCACGTATATACCTTTCAAGAAACCGTCACCACCAACCTACTTCATTCTGGAATCTCCACCGCGTACACGGTTAGTCAAAGTGGTTTTCGGTATCGACAGAGAGTATGTCCATATCCGATCCCGGTCTCTTTGCCAACCCTTCGTTATTATAACCCGTGGTTATTTAAAAACAGTTTATACTTTAAATCAGAATAAACATTTCCATTTCAAAACTATAGATACGATATCATTTTAAAACCCAAAACAATAGGATATCGTTATATTCAAATATAATTCTTTCCAAAACCATACTGTTTATAATATCTGGAGACCAAATATTTGAATTATATCTTCAAAGGATAATGTTTTGGAAACTTTACTTAAATCCATAACTCCCAAACACTATGGTTTGGACATTCAACGGTATATATATAAATGGGTTAACTTTATGGTTACTTTGTAAAGAAGATAATTTACATAGCTTCACAAATATATTTCTTTATTTAAAGTTTAACCAAAATTTAAATATCCCTTTATGTTCCCAAAACCATTTCAATTTTTATATATATCCAATTGGAGTATTTACTATTCAAAACTTAGTTTGGGTTTTATTTTTTCACAAATCAATGTTTTATATTTTTAGTCTTGAATATTCCCATAATTTCCATAAATAAAACTCCAAATTTTAACCATTAAATTTTTCCCAAAATTTACTTAATACCAGAATATTTATCTTTAATTTATTTAGGAAAATACAGTTATAAATATTATGTCTTAAGTTTTCCAAAACTTAAGGTAAAATAAAATTTATCAAATTCCATAAATTTTAGAGCAATCAAATTCTAGATTCCATAGCACTTAGGAAATGCTACCTAAAGTTATGGGTAAAACTAGTCCAATTTCAAAAGACAGCATTTAAATGCTGTAATAGATTGTTTAACTTGATAAATATTTCCAAATATAACCTATTTATTTATTCATTTATTAACTGAAATCTTATTCTTTCAAAATCCCGATTTACCAAATAAGTTATATTCCATAAATTTATTCAAATATTTATTTATTTCTTTATTTATAACTTATTAAAAATCAATATAAATTCCTTTAAAGATATAAATCAAATATTTAACTTCCAAAATGATTTTAAATATTTCAGAAAATATTATAAGGACCACGGGCCTGTATATAGTTTTCTAGCCTAGGTCAAGTGGTACGGATGTATATCATTTCAACCCGTAATTTACAAATACCCCGGGTTCTATCATTTCAAACCCGCAATCCCAAGTTCAACAGTTTAGCAGTTAACAGCATAATTTAATAATAATCATTTAGGCCTATCATTTCAGCCCATACAAACTAAATTTAACAGGGAACTGGCAGTGGTGATTTTAAGCAGTAGATAACAAAATATAATATAACTGCAGAAATAATATAACAGATAAATAACTGATGTGGTGTCAATTTAAATGGGGTCCATCATGCTATATTACACTACAGACAGATAATAGTGACATACAATTTTACACATACACTTGCAATAATTTACTAAAATATAAATACGTATGTCTGGTGAGAAATACTCACCTGGACGATGCAGAAAAATTGAATTTCAAAACGGCAATTCACCGGTAAAGACCGACAGAAAATAACGATCAAATATCTTCTGATGTCGCCTAGATTCAAATCTAGAACAAATTCAAATATTTTGAAACGCGACTTTAGAATTTATGGTCAAGGAAAAATTTAGAATAGAACAAGAATATGTTTGCTTTGCTCGACCACTTCACCGTGTAACGTGACCAAAACATACCCAAAACTGTGAACCGTGCTAACACAGAATTTTACGACCAAAATTTTCCTAAACAACTACGGCAAAAATTGAACACGAATACACGTGCACCAAATTTTCTCCATGACCGTGATACGGATATATGCATGTACGTGCACCACTCTATGTTCATGCACACGGCAAAAATTTTTATTTTTTTTTTCTTTTTTGCAGCCTTCCCTTCTCATCCTTTCCATTCCAAAACTTATAAAATTCTTTTTCTCTTTTCTCTTTGGTTTGCAAACTCCAGTTAACTTATAAATTTTTACAACTGGGCTTGCCCCCCTTTTTTTTTTCTTACATCAATTTCCAGACCCCTTGTTCAAACAGCTCAACTATCATCACTTCCCCGAGTTTCATGCTCACATGCTTCGAGAAATTAAGCTAAATCTTCGGGTAAAACATGAAATCACTTCGAGGCAACATGTACAGTCTTCGAATCAATTTTGCAATACTTCTCTGACTACTAACCTGCCTACCTAACTATCCCTCGTATTCACTTCTCTTCTTATTTCAAAGCTTCTTTCTTTGATTTATCTCACTACCAATTCAGTTCCTATCCCATTCTATTTGTTTAGTTTTACATTGTATCTTAACCCATCTGCTATTTTATTTTCCAGACTAAATCCAAATATGCCTCTCCCAAACAGTAGTTCACTTACTTTCTCAACTTATTCCAGCCCAACTTCCATTTCAAATCAGTCCAGTTTACATCCTAGCCTTATAATAAAATTAATATTTAAAATAATCTAGGCTTCATAATACCAGATACTCACTCAACCCCTGCACACAGTGATACAATATGTACAGGTGCACACACCCAAAACATCCCTTTAGAACTGTACTTCCTTGCCAATCTCCCAACAACTCGTGTACAGACTTCCTCCAGGCACATTTTTTTTTTTTTTTTTTTTTTTTTTTTTTTTTTTTTACACACATGTATTTGCTTGAACATACACAGATTGAAAACTTACGCAACTCTTCAACTAAACACTTAGCCTAGCTGAAGCTTATACTCTAGACATGCTTTACTGATTATGATATGGTTTTGATAACAAAAAGTTGAAACCTATTCTCAGTAAACTCACATCCACGCAAATTATATACCAAAGTACATGCAGACTACAACCCAATCTGTTATCCATGTTTATGCAAACCAATCTACTCAAACAGAATGCAACTGGAAAACAAATCTCTGCCTATACTCCACTACTAAAGTTACACTTCTTTAATCATTCCAGACTAACCTCTGTAGGCTTTACAACTTCTCTATAATATAACTTCAGCCCAGATCTTCCTATACTTCCCGAGCCACTTCCCTTCTCTACTTCGGGCAAATACATGCAACACTTCGTGTCCACTAGGCAACTACTTCGGGTAATTCCCCCTTTTTTTTTCTTTACTTCTCTCTGCAAATAAATTTAAGAACCACACCTACTAAGCTACCTCTGAAGTATTCCCACACATATACTTGCCTACCTCTCTATTTCTATCATCACACACTCCTGTCAGTTTAAATATGCACACACACAGTGATTATATCTAACTTCCAGCCTATATCTAACTTCCAGTTCTCTTACTCCTCTTTCAATCCACCACTCTTCACACTAACACCATGGCCTAGCTTCCTATATCCTACTGTATCATCCAAAAATGGTGGTGTACGCAACTAATTCATAAATGCAAAAGGAAAGGTGATCAAGCAAACACGTTCCCTCATGTCAGGATTGCCTTCCCATGAAGTTGGCGTAAGTGGTACATAGCCCAGGCTTGGCTTCACCCCGGCATGGGATGGTGATTCATGAGGGGAGGAGTGGTAGTGATGGGTTGAAGTGGCCGAGCATAAGGTTGAAGGGGCAAGGCATGTCAGTAGAGAAATAAGATAGAAAGAAGAAGAGAGAAAAAATGTTACCTGGTGAGCACTCACAAGAACAGATAGGGGATGAAGGTAGCGCAAATAGATGTAAGGGAAATAAATTTATAGGCAAAAAGGCTTTTGAATTCTAGAGGAAAAATAACGTATCAGTTACAAAAGAAATAAAGCAAGAAGGGGCCGAGAGTTACAACCTATATAAAGTTTGAAAATATGAAAATATACGTGCGTGATTTATGGTTTGTTTAATAATGGGTTTAAAGTATTAGTTACAACGTTATGAATATATTAGCTTGCGTGATTTAAGCTGCCTATTAACTACATATTTGATTTCACCATTTATACCAGTAAATAATTGTTTGGTTTAACATCTTCCAGATTAATGCACATTTCAGTTTCTTTTTGATAATTGCTGGTACACGTGGTTAAAGAAATAAACCAGGAGAGTTATCAATGCGTGATGCTTGGCAAAATAAATTTTCCAGTTTATAAAACTTGATTACCCTATTTTATACCATTTAATTGGTTGAGTGTTTTTTTTTGGAAATCAATTGAAAAAGCTTTCACTCAACAAGGCAAAAGAAATAACTATTACATACATATTTGCTTGATCATGTTCGAGAGTTTTCAGTTGATAAAGTGGAAGGCTAAGATATGTTTTACGTTATATTTTTAATAGATGTGATACCTGGCGAGATCAGGGGAAGAGAAAAGATGTATCAGTTTTATGTTGAATGTTGACTCATATGATTTCTCTTCAGTTATAAATATAAATGCGTGATTATAGGTTGATGACTGATGAAGCAGAGCAAAGGTTGATAATACGTTACTTAGAGCTTGCGTGATTTATGGATTATCAATTTTTGAATTCAACAGTTTCTCACGTATTGATAGCATGAGTAAAAGATGATGATTCATTTATATTTACATAAGTTTTGATTTGTATCAAATGTATGAACTGGCCAAACTTAAGGCAAAGCAAAAAAAAAAACGTATGCAATGAATATATGTCTGGTTTTAATGTTTGTTCGTTACTTTGTGTCCATCTCATTTCATATATACATTTTGATTTTTTTAGTTTTGAAAACAATAAATGAAATGGTAAATATTTATGTTGGCTATAAGAGTGGAAAACGTATACAAGTTTATTGAAAATCAGACTGTTAGTTAACAGAGTACCGGTTGCTATAAAGTTACTGACTGATATTTTTCTTCAAATTAATATGAAAATATGATTTTTACACTACGTTAAACAGACGCAGTCTAAAACATCAAAAATTTCTGTAAAAATATCATTTTAGAAACACACGTTTTATTACGTTGCTTATACCCTAAAATTGACGCGTCTTTTGAACGCGAAATTCAACTGTTCCAACATAGCTTAAAAATTCACAGTTATTATTAGATTTTATTGGCATATGCAATTTTATAAAATATATCTTCAAATTAAATAATTAAACTATATCTTTAAACACAATTTATATAAAATATCTTAAAAATTAAATAATTAAAATAAAATAAAATAGCTAAAAATTAGGGTTGTTACACTCTCCCCCACTTAAGAACTTTTCGTCCTCGAAAAGGAACGAAAAAGAGAAACAACAGGAAGATAAGCTAGATAAACAAGTACCATAAACGAATAGTTCCGGTATTTGAAGCACGAAGAAGATCCTTAGAATCGGATTATACCCTTTTCAGTTTGACAGTCATGCTCTGGGTGCTCAGCGGTGCTCAGGTCCCGATGGGTAACAAAGATTTCAAAGATTATAGAAAGATTTCTAAACAGACTGGAATAAGCAATAGCCTTCCCAATCCGTAGCAGATAGGGAAACCAAGGATACTCGAAGATAGTTTGAAAACAAAGTAAGATAATAACTTTGAAATCATAATGCCTTTGAAATCATAATACTTTGAAAGTCTTTTAAAATCTATAGATATTATTTGGAAATCATATTACTAAAATCATATTACTATCAAAATAATCCTCATTTATATCTTTCAGTTTCAATGCCAAATAATATTCATATCAAAGTTTAAATATTCCTGAGTTCATTTATCCAATTATAAGAATTTCAAAACAAATTTTTATTGTTAGAGACAGCAGCACTTATAATATGCTATAGTAGATATGATAGCACTCCTAATCAGTTTATTATTGCATTTAATTCTTAATTTTAACAAATAACCTAACACTTTGTTTGAAATACCTATTTTAATAAATAAGATATTCCTTCTTGAAATTTCCAATGGAAAACCAATTCTCAATTTATCAAAATTTAGTGATATTGAAATATGTCTTAACTATTTAAATCATAATTATCTATTTTCAAGACATGTCTATTTCATAAATAGAATATTTATTATAGCAAATATAACAATCAAATTTCTTTTCATAATATTTTCCTTGGACATTAATTAACTATGATTTTAAGATAAACAATCCTTATTACAAAACATTCCTTCCAAATATATTTTTCTTATCTCTATATTACCTTTATTTATCTTTTTTTTTTATAACTAAAATTTAAGTGTATAACATTAATTATAACCACTCAAATTTTATTTATAACCTCCTTTTTATATTGTATATTATCCAGATTCATTTTTCACTTTTGAAAATCAAGGTAAGTTATATTGAAATGAAATTTCTTAAGATAAAATTTTAAGAATTAAATTTCTGATTCCCCTCAAACCATATAGAGATAAATAAATATATATACGTAATATGTCAATCAATTTTAAATTATATATCTATATATATTAAATCATACTTAAGAAATTCAAATCAATTAAAAACTCAAGGAAATACTGTAGCCAGACTACAGGATGGTCTTTTCCCTTCGAAACTCGAAAATGAATGTCGATGATGCTGCAGTCATCACCGAAATTATTTTCCAGCGACAAAGAGGAAAGCACTAATTTTAAAATTTCTTTGGAAACAAATTTCTATAAAAATACTCTAAATAATATATCCTTTAAAACTTTTTAAACCCAAGGTTTGAAATCATCAGAAATTGAATTCTCAAGTTCTTGTTTTAGATTCGTTTCTGTTTCTAAATTAATTTATATCCATTGTTTATATTCAAATTTTTATTCTATCTTACAAAACCATAAATAAAATCAAAACTATTATCTTTTTGACAACTAGTTAAATTAATTATAAAATTCTGAAAATCATACTTATATATAATATTAGATTTTATTTTCAAATATAGGAATAAAATTTTTCAAAACAAGGATAGAGACTCAAATTTGATGGACTCAAATCAAATAGAATTCAAGATAAATGGAAATCAGAAAGACTGATGATTTAATATCAAAATAAGGAACTGGGTGAGTTTATATGAATCGCGGACAACCTTGACCTAGTTATCCGTGACTTAAAGAGTCGGATCGATGTGATTGGGTTAAATCTATATTTGATCTGAAGAGATAGAGTTCGGAATAACCGAAGATACTGGCATATAACCCGAGGATAAATATAAATCTCCGGTGAATCAATGCTAATGGTAAAGGAGTTTCACCCCTTTATTAGAATAATGGCGAAACCGCCAATTCACTAATAAGAGCATCCGAAGTGGAGTTATGGGACACTGCAGAATCTAAAGTAGATGATAAGTGAGGGACACGAATGAACTTTGGAATCACAGGGAATGTTCCAAAATTCGAAAAGGAAGAGATTCAAGCTCGAATGAATGTGATTCTATAATCAAATTTACTTTACATTCTAAGTTTTGCCTAGAGCCAAAGCTCTGATACCAGCTGTAACGACCCACTATTTTGTACCATTCGAATTCGACAATAATAGAACATGTCGAGCTGGAATTGTTCAAAATAATAGATTGTAGAATAAATTTGGCAAAACTCAGAATATACAGTAAATAAATCACAGAATCACATACACAGATATCAGAATCTCGCAGCGGAAATTAAAATTTAGTGGTTCATGAAGCCACTGATACATCTTTACAAAACAGAACTTACATTGTCTATAATCCTCAATACAAATTTTAACATACACAGATAGAGAGTCTTCAAAGTCTTGAATTCCAGAAAGGATAAAGGCTGAAACAACTTCCAATAGCACGAATGATCTATTGAGTGTCCTAGCTACGGAGAAGAAACTGAAGCTGCAACTCAGGCTGACCCGAGCGTACAATAAAACAAAACACTCGAGTCAGGACATACATACTTATATAATGTAAGCTAAATCAAGTGTACTGTAATATATAGCAAGTAACTCAAAGGATGCCTGGGACCGCCCATCCTCTAAGGATCCGTTAAACTATTTACTATGTAGTATATTGCGCTATTATAATAGTGTCTATTTATAAAGTAAACATACTTATTTCTTAGCATTAAGGGGTTACCCATATAGCCCTTAACACGTAATAGTCCCAGTAGTCCATCCAATATCATAGCTCCTCCTACTCGGGAAGCAACTAGAGGATACCACACGGGCTACGGGAGAAAACCAAACTCGTACAAGGCTCGATATGGTAGGTGACACGGCACAACTAGGCAATGCCAGGGTAGATATACCAATTGCTATCCGGACCGGTGGTAACGCGAAGCCGCAGCAACCGCCCACCTCGAACAACACTCCCAAATCAAAGGGTGCACCCAAACAATCACATAAGCAATAGAATGGTATACGAAGAAGTGCGTTCGATCAGAGGAGCTACCTCATTAATCCGAGAATCGCTCCTGTTTTAGCCACCTTATGCCAACTCACGGGAGTCGGGTCCACGTATATACCTTTCAAGAAACCGTCACCACCAACCTACTTCATTCTGGAATCTCCACCGCGTACACGGTTAGTCAAAGTGGTTTTCGGTATCGACAGAGAGTATGTCCATATCCGATCCCGGTCTCTTTGCCAACCCTTCGTTATTATAACCCGTGGTTATTTAAAAACAGTTTATACTTTAAATCAGAATAAACATTTCCATTTCAAAACTATAGATACGATATCATTTTAAAACCCAAAACAATAGGATATCGTTATATTCAAATATAATTCTTTCCAAAACCATACTGTTTATAATATCTGGAGACCAAATATTTGAATTATATCTTCAAAGGATAATGTTTTGGAAACTTTACTTAAATCCATAACTCCCAAACACTATGGTTTGGACATTCAACGGTATATATATAAATGGGTTAACTTTATGGTTACTTTGTAAAGAAGATAATTTACATAGCTTCACAAATATATTTCTTTATTTAAAGTTTAACCAAAATTTAAATATCCCTTTATGTTCCCAAAACCATTTCAATTTTTATATATATCCAATTGGAGTATTTACTATTCAAAACTTAGTTTGGGTTTTATTTTTTCACAAATCAATGTTTTATATTTTTAGTCTTGAATATTCCCATAATTTCCATAAATAAAACTCCAAATTTTAACCATTAAATTTTTCCCAAAATTTACTTAATACCAGAATATTTATCTTTAATTTATTTAGGAAAATACAGTTATAAATATTATGTCTTAAGTTTTCCAAAACTTAAGGTAAAATAAAATTTATCAAATTCCATAAATTTTAGAGCAATCAAATTCTAGATTCCATAGCACTTAGGAAATGCTACCTAAAGTTATGGGTAAAACTAGTCCAATTTCAAAAGACAGCATTTAAATGCTGTAATAGATTGTTTAACTTGATAAATATTTCCAAATATAACCTATTTATTTATTCATTTATTAACTGAAATCTTATTCTTTCAAAATCCCGATTTACCAAATAAGTTATATTCCATAAATTTATTCAAATATTTATTTATTTCTTTATTTATAACTTATTAAAAATCAATATAAATTCCTTTAAAGATATAAATCAAATATTTAACTTCCAAAATGATTTTAAATATTTCAGAAAATATTATAAGGACCACGGGCCTGTATATAGTTTTCTAGCCTAGGTCAAGTGGTACGGATGTATATCATTTCAACCCGTAATTTACAAATACCCCGGGTTCTATCATTTCAAACCCGCAATCCCAAGTTCAACAGTTTAGCAGTTAACAGCATAATTTAATAATAATCATTTAGGCCTATCATTTCAGCCCATACAAACTAAATTTAACAGGGAACTGGCAGTGGTGATTTTAAGCAGTAGATAACAAAATATAATATAACTGCAGAAATAATATAACAGATAAATAACTGATGTGGTGTCAATTTAAATGGGGTCCATCATGCTATATTACACTACAGACAGATAATAGTGACATACAATTTTACACATACACTTGCAATAATTTACTAAAATATAAATACGTATGTCTGGTGAGAAATACTCACCTGGACGATGCAGAAAAATTGAATTTCAAAACGGCAATTCACCGGTAAAGACCGACAGAAAATAACGATCAAATATCTTCTGATGTCGCCTAGATTCAAATCTAGAACAAATTCAAATATTTTGAAACGCGACTTTAGAATTTATGGTCAAGGAAAAATTTAGAATAGAACAAGAATATGTTTGCTTTGCTCGACCACTTCACCGTGTAACGTGACCAAAACATACCCAAAACTGTGAACCGTGCTAACACAGAATTTTACGACCAAAATTTTCCTAAACAACTACGGCAAAAATTGAACACGAATACACGTGCACCAAATTTTCTCCATGACCGTGATACGGATATATGCATGTACGTGCACCACTCTATGTTCATGCACACGGCAAAAATTTTTATTTTTTTTTTTCTTTTTTGCAGCCTTCCCTTCTCATCCTTTCCATTCCAAAACTTATAAAATTCTTTTTCTCTTTTCTCTTTGGTTTGCAAACTCCAGTTAACTTATAAATTTTTACAACTGGGCTTGCCCCCCTTTTTTTTTTCTTACATCAATTTCCAGACCCCTTGTTCAAACAGCTCAACTATCATCACTTCCCCGAGTTTCATGCTCACATGCTTCGAGAAATTAAGCTAAATCTTCGGGTAAAACATGAAATCACTTCGAGGCAACATGTACAGTCTTCGAATCAATTTTGCAATACTTCTCTGACTACTAACCTGCCTACCTAACTATCCCTCGTATTCACTTCTCTTCTTATTTCAAAGCTTCTTTCTTTGATTTATCTCACTACCAATTCAGTTCCTATCCCATTCTATTTGTTTAGTTTTACATTGTATCTTAACCCATCTGCTATTTTATTTTCCAGACTAAATCCAAATATGCCTCTCCCAAACAGTAGTTCACTTACTTTCTCAACTTATTCCAGCCCAACTTCCATTTCAAATCAGTCCAGTTTACATCCTAGCCTTATAATAAAATTAATATTTAAAATAATCTAGGCTTCATAATACCAGATACTCACTCAACCCCTGCACACAGTGATACAATATGTACAGGTGCACACACCCAAAACATCCCTTTAGAACTGTACTTCCTTGCCAATCTCCCAACAACTCGTGTACAGACTTCCTCCAGGCACATTTTTTTTTTTTTTTTTTTTTTTTTTTTTTTTTTACACACATGTATTTGCTTGAACATACACAGATTGAAAACTTACGCAACTCTTCAACTAAACACTTAGCCTAGCTGAAGCTTATACTCTAGACATGCTTTACTGATTATGATATGGTTTTGATAACAAAAAGTTGAAACCTATTCTCAGTAAACTCACATCCACGCAAATTATATACCAAAGTACATGCAGACTACAACCCAATCTGTTATCCATGTTTATGCAAACCAATCTACTCAAACAGAATGCAACTGGAAAACAAATCTCTGCCTATACTCCACTACTAAAGTTACACTTCTTTAATCATTCCAGACTAACCTCTGTAGGCTTTACAACTTCTCTATAATATAACTTCAGCCCAGATCTTCCTATACTTCCCGAGCCACTTCCCTTCTCTACTTCGGGCAAATACATGCAACACTTCGTGTCCACTAGGCAACTACTTCGGGTAATTCCCCCTTTTTTTTTCTTTACTTCTCTCTGCAAATAAATTTAAGAACCACACCTACTAAGCTACCTCTGAAGTATTCCCACACATATACTTGCCTACCTCTCTATTTCTATCATCACACACTCCTGTCAGTTTAAATATGCACACACACAGTGATTATATCTAACTTCCAGCCTATATCTAACTTCCAGTTCTCTTACTCCTCTTTCAATCCACCACTCTTCACACTAACACCATGGCCTAGCTTCCTATATCCTACTGTATCATCCAAAAATGGTGGTGTACGCAACTAATTCATAAATGCAAAAGGAAAGGTGATCAAGCAAACACGTTCCCTCATGTCAGGATTGCCTTCCCATGAAGTTGGCGTAAGTGGTACATAGCCCAGGCTTGGCTTCACCCCGGCATGGGATGGTGATTCATGAGGGGAGGAGTGGTAGTGATGGGTTGAAGTGGCCGAGCATAAGGTTGAAGGGGCAAGGCATGTCAGTAGAGAAATAAGATAGAAAGAAGAAGAGAGAAAAAATGTTACCTGGTGAGCACTCACAAGAACAGATAGGGGATGAAGGTAGCGCAAATAGATGTAAGGGAAATAAATTTATAGGCAAAAAGGCTTTTGAATTCTAGAGGAAAAATAACGTATCAGTTACAAAAGAAATAAAGCAAGAAGGGGCCGAGAGTTACAACCTATATAAAGTTTGAAAATATGAAAATATACGTGCGTGATTTATGGTTTGTTTAATAATGGGTTTAAAGTATTAGTTACAACGTTATGAATATATTAGCTTGCGTGATTTAAGCTGCCTATTAACTACATATTTGATTTCACCATTTATACCAGTAAATAATTGTTTGGTTTAACATCTTCCAGATTAATGCACATTTCAGTTTCTTTTTGATAATTGCTGGTACACGTGGTTAAAGAAATAAACCAGGAGAGTTATCAATGCGTGATGCTTGGCAAAATAAATTTTCCAGTTTATAAAACTTGATTACCCTATTTTATACCATTTAATTGGTTGAGTGTTTTTTTTTGGAAATCAATTGAAAAAGCTTTCACTCAACAAGGCAAAAGAAATAACTATTACATACATATTTGCTTGATCATGTTCGAGAGTTTTCAGTTGATAAAGTGGAAGGCTAAGATATGTTTTACGTTATATTTTTAATAGATGTGATACCTGGCGAGATCAGGGGAAGAGAAAAGATGTATCAGTTTTATGTTGAATGTTGACTCATATGATTTCTCTTCAGTTATAAATATAAATGCGTGATTATAGGTTGATGACTGATGAAGCAGAGCAAAGGTTGATAATACGTTACTTAGAGCTTGCGTGATTTATGGATTATCAATTTTTGAATTCAACAGTTTCTCACGTATTGATAGCATGAGTAAAAGATGATGATTCATTTATATTTACATAAGTTTTGATTTGTATCAAATGTATGAACTGGCCAAACTTAAGGCAAAGCAAAAAAAAAAACGTATGCAATGAATATATGTCTGGTTTTAATGTTTGTTCGTTACTTTGTGTCCATCTCATTTCATATATACATTTTGATTTTTTTAGTTTTGAAAACAATAAATGAAATGGTAAATATTTATGTTGGCTATAAGAGTGGAAAACGTATACAAGTTTATTGAAAATCAGACTGTTAGTTAACAGAGTACCGGTTGCTATAAAGTTACTGACTGATATTTTTCTTCAAATTAATATGAAAATATGATTTTTACACTACGTTAAACAGACGCAGTCTAAAACATCAAAAATTTCTGTAAAAATATCATTTTAGAAACACACGTTTTATTACGTTGCTTATACCCTAAAATTGACGCGTCTTTTGAACGCGAAATTCAACTGTTCCAACATAGCTTAAAAATTCACAGTTATTATTAGATTTTATTGGCATATGCAATTTTATAAAATATATCTTCAAATTAAATAATTAAACTATATCTTTAAACACAATTTATATAAAATATCTTAAAAATTAAATAATTAAAATAAAATAAAATAGCTAAAAATTAGGGTTGTTACAACAATACTGATAAGATAAAGATAACGATAGCCTTCGGTCTTTAGCTCCAAGTAGAACAGCAACAGCAATCCTCAGTCTCATCCGAGCATAAGCATAAACAAACACACGAATCAGGACATATATTCTTATACAGATAATATGGTTCAAATTCACAATAACAATAACTCAAAGATGAATGGAATAACATCTTTCAGGATTCGTTAAACTATTTGTACATAGTAGTGTACGATAAAAAGATAATGTCTAACAGTAAAGTAAAATATCAAAATATTGTTAAGGCGTTACCGTTTTCCCCCTTAACACATTTTATATAGCATTATAGACTATAGCACTGTGAACTCCACCATAAACTAGTGGGATATCATGGAGTACTCCATAGGTGTAATACAAAACAAATTCATAGTGGTCGCGTATATAGGGATACAAGTATGACAACGAACATGAGGCAATACCCAAGATAGTGAAACTACCGCTTGCCTGATGCGGACTGGTGAGAACGCATCGCCGCAACGATCGCAACGCCGCGAAACAACGCTCCAAATTCAAGGGTGCGCACCAATCAATAACAAGTAATGAGTAGTTTACGAAGAAGTATGTTCGCTCGAGGTAGCTAACCCCATTTCGCCCAGCACGGCTCCTGTTTTGGTCATTTCCATTTTGGCACAAGTGTCAAGGCTATCCATTATCGTTCCCTTTCTTCAGTCATTGCGTACATCGTTCCAACCACTTCATTCTGGATCACACTCCGCGTATAGTTATTAAAGTGGTTTTCGGGTTAGACAGTGAGTATGTCCCTAACCGATTCTGATGTCTTTAATAACCTTCGTAATTATTTCACCGATTGGTCGTTTAATATATTTCAAAACCGAATCAATTTCAATTAGACTTTGTAAACCATTATTTCATTTATCTTTCTAAACCAGTTTCCAAAATTTACGTTTCATAACTTCCAAATTTCCATTTGAAAATTCTATAATTCAATTTCAAAATTTGATTTAAAACCATTCAAATATTCATTTAATTTCATATATAAGTTTCATTCCATAATCATTTAAAATTAACTTAATTTAACGTTCAAATCGATTTAAACTCATTTATCGACTCGATATTCATTAAATTAATTTATCATTTAAAACAATTTCTATTAAATTTCCAATTCATTAAATTAATTACTTAGTTACAATTTCAAAACTCAATTAATAAAAAACTTAGTTTCACTTATTCAAGAATTCAATTTAAATTAAATTATTAAACGATTCAACCTCATTAAATTTATCAAATAACTTCAAATCTTAATTATTACTAATTTCAAAACTTAATTATTAATAATTTCAAAAATTAATTATTAATAATTTCAAAACTTAATTGTTAAAACTTAATTATTAATCATTTCAACTTAATTATTAATAATTTCAAAACTTAATTATTAATCAATTAAATTTTAAACAATGTTCTTTCGTCAATTACTACGTTAATATTTTGTTCAAATTTCAAATATTCACATTTCCTTTCATTAAAATTTAAATTCCAATTTTATTTCAAAACCTTATTATTATTTAAATAAAATATTCATTTTAATTTAAATCAAATTATTGACCAATCGGGATTAATTTAATTTTCTATTCTAAGTCAAGGTTTATTTGGGTATTTAGCATTTCAACTCCACTTCATTTCAATTCAAAAATAAAAACATAGCAAAGGAACTTGCAGTATGATAACTGGGATGATGCCAAAGTAAACAAACAAGCAATAGCAACCATACATAACTATTCAACAATTTATTTAAATAATCCTGAAATAATCGTATTAATTTACATTTGTTATTTATGCAAATTAATATAATTATATCTAGAATCTACACTATCATTTCGTGCAGATTAAAGATTATTCCACTAATTATTTATGCGGTTTTTCACTTGTCATTTATTTTCAATTCTATACTACAACAATTATACAACATACATTCAATGGTTTAATGTGTAGTTATCGCTATCCTACGTGTCGGTTTATTTAACATTTAAAGGGGTCAAATTTAACTAATCAATATTCAACATATAAATCAATTTAAAATTGTTAACTCTCCTATATAAAATTCAATTTACATATTATTTATTACTTTAACAAATAACAAATAACATCCAATTACAATCATCACATAGTAATCATTCATCAACCAAACTTGTATAAGAATATAAGTCGTGAAAATCAATTCCCCTTTCGTGGATATAGAAATTGACAGCGAAGCACGAAGAAGCACGAATGAAGTCAGTACAACACAAACAAATAGACACTGCAAATATCGAAAAAAGAGAGATGATATTAATTAAATGAACGTTTATATATAATTTATAAAATTATATAGATGCACTTACCAACGACGGAGAAAGAACGAAAGCTGAAAATCGATGCTGTTACAAAAGGCTTAACTGGTCGCTTCTGCACACAACAAACAAAGAAAAGTGGTTACTATTTTCAGCAACCAAAATAGATATATGCATACAATTTCTTCTGCAATATCTAAAACAACAGTGTGTTGTTCAATCATTTTTTTTTCTTTTTTTTTTCTGATACACATGCAACTCACTTTTCAAAACCGACCCATATCACTCACGCATACACACACTACCCACGCACGCAGCAAAACATGCACGCACACATTTCCCATACACACGACACGCATCCAGTTTCATCACCCTCCCCACCTACATGCTACAACAACATAATACTCAAATTTTCTTTTGCTTTTTTTTATATTAACAAACCGAGACCAACTCAAAAATATGCATCAGTTTCTTCCTTCACACATGAACCCCCTGCACCCATCCACGGCATGCACAGTTCGAACCTTCCTTCTCCCCTCCCTCTTCTGCTTACTGCAACATGCATGCAACTCTTTCCATTTTATTTATTTTTTACAAAACACGCAACTCACACGGCACAAAACACACACTATACATGCACACGACAAGCACACGCACACACACAATGGAACGCACGCACACACACTAAAACGTATTCACACGGAACTGGAAGGTGTATTGTCCAGAAAACATGTCGCGTGCCTCTGCACATGGTAGAGGAAGCTCGGTCTTGGCAGTGGGGTCGAGTACTTGGCCAAAAGAGTGGGCATCGAAGGTGGTTCAGGTGGAAGGTGAGTTGCGCGTGGAGTGTATGCTGAGGTGGAGTGATGGTGGTAAGTGAGGGTGAAGTTATTTCGGCCATGGAGGAGAAGTTGTGCGTGCGTGCTTCTTTGTTTCGGCCATCACTTGTTTTTCATAGAACGAAAAAGAAATGAGAAGAAGAAGAAGGAGAGACGCGTTGGTGGTGAATGGAGAGGGAAGGGTGCGTATTTTCTTTTGTTTCGGCCATGCTTTTTCTCATTTTTTATTTTTATTTTTGTTTTAATTTATTTTTTTCCAGAAGAAAGAACGCAACATGATGAAGAGAAAGGAGGAAGTGGCGCATTTACCTTATGCTTGCAAATTTGTGAACAGTGAATTGGTCGATAGGTTTTTCATTAACTTAACTTTGTAAATTTTGTAATCAGTAAATATTTTATTGAACTCCCAAACGTCCACACCTATTCCCAAGCCAACTACTAGCTTCCAACTACCACCATAAATGCACCTCAGCTGAGATTAATTTTGTTTTTAAATTCAAATGGATATGGGTTAAAGTTTGTTCAACCGGTCCGTCCGGAACGGTTAAATTAACGCGACTATTTTTACGTTGGACTTCGATTTGCGTGAATGAGTATACCGTTTTGATCAGCATGACGATGCGCTTCCAACGGTACACAGATAATTGTAATTCGACAGTTTTATTAAAACTCGAATTTACGCCACTTAAATTGTTCGATTTGCAAAACAATTTAAATGGAATAGGCAATGACGAAATTTGACGAAATAAATTGCGACGTTTTGATCAGAATAATTTTTACAACATAACTGTGTAAAAATATTTGGATTTGAACGATAAATTTTACGCAGCTTTATATGAACTGATATACAGTAAAACGCGAACGAAATTTACTGCAATATTTCGCGATGAAAGTTTTTCTATATTCATAACTAACTAGACACATCTTAAAAATGAAGTTTGGACGTTAATTGAGATCGTATAAAAATTTCAAATTTTTATATTAAAACGAAGGATTTAAAATTTTAAATTGGGTCAGAAATTCAGGGTCGTTACAATCTCCCCCGCTCAAAACTTTCGTCCTCGAAAAGGAAAGAGATAAGTGAAGTAGGAATGAAGTAAGAAGAAAAATCAAGATAGATTTTAAGAAAATTGAATTACACCTGAAATTAGTAATTCGATGTTTGAATCCCGAATACTATCCTTAGTTTCCCATGTGCAATCTCGCTCATCTGCACTCCGCTGGACATTGACGATATTTACCGACTTTCTTCTAAGTTGCTTTGTCTCACGATGGACTATCCGAAGTGGCTTTCTCTCAATAGTCAAGTCAGGCTCAATAACTAACTCTTCCAACTGAGCAGTGGGAATGGTCATAGATGGATCGTGCACAACTTTGCGAAGATGTGAGACGTGGAACACATTGTGCACACCGGCAAACTTCTCTGGTAATGCAACTCTATGGGCCAATGTTCCGACTCTTTCCGTAATCTCAAACGGACCAACAAATATGGGAGCTAACTTCCCTTTCCTTCCAAATCGAACCATATTCTTCAAAGGCGACACTTTTAGAAATACTTTGTCTCCTACACTGAATTCGAGATCTCTTCTCCTTCTGTCAGCGTAGCACTTCTGTCTATCTTGTGCCGTCTTTACCTTCTTCCTGATTTCTTTAACTTTTTTGGAAGCTTCTATAATTATTTATGGACCAAGGACTAGTCGATCACCAGACTCAATGCAACAAGCTAGCGATTTGCACCGCCATCCATATAAGGCTTCGAACGGTGCCATACCAATGCTTGCCTGATTTATTTAAAGATAATTAATTAAAATTCAAATATACTTATTCAAATTTGAAATTCAATTTCTTTACCTGATAACTATTATGGTAAGTGAATTCAACCAAATGAAGATGGTCTTCCCAAGATCCACCAAAGTCTATAATACAAGCTCGAAGAAGGTCTTCCAAAATCTGATCCACCCTCTCAGTTTAGCCATATGTCTGAGGATGATATGCTGTGCTCAGATTCATTTTGGTGCCCAACGTATCCTGAAATGCTTTCCAGAATTTACTAGTGAAAATAGGATCTCTGTCGCATACAATACTATATGGTACACCATGAAGTTTAACAACTTCTCTCATGTATATCTCAGCCAAACTTGAAGTAGTACGAGTGGACTTGACTGGAATAAAGTGAGCGGATTTCGTCAGTCTATCGACAATCACCCAAATGTTTTCGTTACCCTTTATAGTCCTTGGTAGCCCATCAATAAAGTCCATAGAAATCTGCTCCCGCTTCCAACCTGGAATCTCTAGTGGTTGAAGCAAACCTGCTGTCTTTCTGTGGTCGGCTTTAACTTGTTGGCAAGTTATGCATCTTCTAACATAGGTAGAAATATCGCGCTTCATCCCACTCCACCAATATAACTTCTTCATATTCTAATACATTTTAGTGACACCGGGATGAAATGAAAGCGAAGATTGATGGTTTTCTCTCAACACTTCTTGTCTTAGACCATCAACATTAGGAACACAAATTCGATTATTAATTCTCAAGACTCCATTACTATCAACTTGTGCACCCAATTTATTGTTAGCATTTCCAACTTTACCGAGAACTATTTCCTTGATATGGTATAGCAAAGTGCCCTCGTATTGCTTGTCTATAATGCGATCCATAACAGCTGGGAAGACGACATGCTGAAACAACATTCCTTCAACCAAATTACAACATGCCATTGCTTGATTTATGCTTAAAGCATCAGCTACGGCGTTTGCTTTCCCTGGACTGTAATTAATATCAACATCATATGTGGCTAAAAATTCGAGCCATCGGACTTGTCTTTGATTCAAATCCTTTTGCGAGAAAATATATCCTAATGACTTGTGGTCAGTGAATAACTCGAATTTGGTTCCAATAGATAGTGCCCCCATAGCTTAAGAGAAAATACAACCGGAAGAAGCTCTAAATCATGAGTTGCGTAATTTGCTTCATAGGTCTTTAACTAACGACCCGCATAGGCAATAACATTTCCTTTTTGCATTAAAGCTGCTCCTAATCCATCCCGGCAGGCATCAGTATAGACGGTCAATCCTTCGCTACCGTCAATAACTGTAAGAACTGGGGCAGATGTCGATCTTCGCTTCATCTCATTGAAAGCTGCTTCGCACTTTTTACTCCAAATAAATTTCACATTCTTTTGGTCAGTACGGTAAGTGGGCAGCAATACGAGCAAAGTTTTCTATAAATCTGCAATAATAGCCGGCCAAGCCCAGGAAACTACGGATGTCTGTAGGAGTTTTGGGAGTCTCCCAATCCTGCAAATTCCAAGGATTCGTATTTAGATAGTGATAAGATGTTTAGATAGAATTGACAAATAAGGATAGAACTTACATTGATTACGGCGATCTTAGCAAGATCGACCGAAATCCCGTTTTCCGAAACAATTTGGCTAAGAAAACGAACTTCATCACTCTAAAAGTGGCATTTCGAAAACTTAGCTTTAAGTTGATGGCTGCGAAGAGTTTCAAGAACAAAAGCCAAATATGACTTATGCTCTTTCTCATCTTTAGAGAAGACGAGAATATCGTCGATGAAAACAAGAACGAACTTGTTAAGAACATCTTGGAAAACTCTATTCATCAGGTCGATGAAATAAGGCGGAGCATTGGTAAGACCGAATGGCATAACCAGCCATTCATAGAAATAATTTTCAGTGCGGAATGCTGTTTTAGGAATACTATTCTCAGGGATTCTGAGTTGGTGAAAGCCGGTAGCCAAATCAAGTTGGGAGAAAACTTTAGCTCCATGGAACTAGTCGAATAGATCGTTGATGTGGGGCATCAGATACCTGTTCTTGTGTGTGAGCTTCTTTAGCTCTCTATAGTCCACACATATTCTGAGAGAACCATCAGATTTTGTGACGAATACAACCACAGCACCCCATTCTGAATGACTTCTCTGAATCAAGCCTTTAGCAAATAAATCTTCAATCTGAACATTCAATTCTGCCTTTTCTTTAGGTGCCATTCTCCTAGGAGGGAGAACTACTGGTCGTGCACCAGTGATAAGATCAATGCGGAATTCAATTTCCCGCAGAGGTGGTAGAGAATTGACTTCTCCAAACACATCAGAAAAGAATCGAACAACTGGAGTGGAGCTTAGTTCACTAGGATGAGAGTCAAGAGGAAATATAAAACTCCCAGCACATTCTTGAGGCGATTTACCTTTAATAACTAAAGGTATACTCTTACCGTCAATAAGAGAGATGGTTCGAGCTTTGCATGAAATAACGGCTTCGAACTTCCATAGCCAATCAATACCTAATAGGATATCGAATGCCTCGAATCCAAGTACAAAGAAATCCCAAGTTAAACGATGCATGCCGTACATAAGTGTGACATATTTGCATACCGTTTTGAGGTTAGCGGGCCCTCCAATAGGGTTAGATACACATAAAAAGGTAGATGCAAGAATAGGTTCCAATCCAAGTTTGTTAAATAAATCAATAGATATGATGCTATGTGTTGCTCTGGTGTCAAATAGAACTCTAACAGGTGAAGAATGCAACATAAAAATACTCTATAAAGTACCTTGACTATCTGGAACTTCCAGGACAGGTGTGGAAATAGAAAAAACTCCAGATGGGGTACCTCTCTTCTGTGTTGGGCAATCTTTCTTAAAGTGTCCTGGCTGTAAGAAAATGTGACAAACATCTCTCTTGGCCATCTGAGCCGATGGCGGAATAGCTGCACCCTTTGGGGATGGGCAACTACTGGCATAATGACCTTTCTGGTTGCAGTTGAAGCAGGTGATAGATGAGATGTCAATGGGCTTCTTCTGAGAATAGCCAAGCCCAGATTTCTTCTGCCAGTTCTTCTTCTGTTGCTCAAAATTTGGCTTCCTCTTCCCAGTCTGACTAGAGGATGGCTGAGTAACTGGAGCCTTAGTGACTGATGTTCCCTTTGGCTTTCCATCATATCTAAGAGCAAAATCCATCAACTCAGTGAAAGTTCCATGGACATGAGCCGTGAGGAGTTTGTAATACTCTAGACGTGCTCCATGGATGAATTTCTCATTCTTCAGCAGTGGTGTGTCAATCAAGCCAGGTCAGAACTTGGAGAGTTCGTTAAACTTCCTTTCATACTCAGAGAAAGTCATATTGCCCTGTTTGAGGCCCATAAATGATCGATAAAGCTGGGCCTTTTCGGCGGTAGGCATCCACTGAGCCGTAAAGGAATTCCTATTTACAAGGGGTAATAAGATGAGTCAAAATCTGACGAGATAAAAGTAATTTTATTTGGATGAAATTTAGATAGATTTCTACCTAAACTGGGCCCAAGTGTTGGTTTCCTCGTCGGTACGAGAAGTGACTTACTCCCACCAATCTTGTGCCGCATCCTGAAGCTGCCAAGCGGCCAATTTACGCTTCTAAGCGTCTGTGATCTCCAGGCCAGTAAAGATCCTCTCCAAACTCTTCAGCCATTGCTGTGCTTCGATGGTACTCTCAGAGCTAGAATTTGACTCCGCCAAGCGGAGTGTATTCCTTGCTAAGGGTGGAGAACTTGACCGCGGGAGCCGGGGCACGTGGTTCGGGAGCATTTCCTCTACCCCCGCCTCTAGCATTTCTTCTAGTAGTCATCCTGGATACCAAAAGTGATTTAGAATCAAAGAAAGAGATTTATAGAATCTTAAAGAAATTCAAATCGAATGAATCAAATAAGAAGAATGTAATCCAAGGATATGGATTCTGAAATGATTCTCCTCGTTCTAGGTTATGGTTACCCTATCTCTAATGAGCTTAAAACTCCACAGGCTAAGGTTTTCGGGAACCAAAACTTTGATACCAACTGTAACAGCCCGTATATTTGGACCATTTAAATTGACAATATTCCACACATGTCAACTTAAATAATACAAAACACGAATTATTAATGGAGTATATATATAAATGAGAATCATCACAGAATCACAAAAATATAACATCATAGAATAGTGCAGTGGAATAACAACATAGTTATAAGGGTAGTTCATGAAGCTACCCATAAATACAACAATGTCTCAAATGAGATGAAATAGAACAACATAAATGTCCAATAGTCCAAATAGAAAGAAAAATACTAATAAGATAAAGATAATGATAGTCTTTGGTCTTCAGCTCTAAGTAGAAACAGCAACAGCAATCCTCAGTCTGATCCGAGCATAAGCATAAACAAACACTCGAATCAGGACATATATTCTTATACAGATAATATGGTTCAAATTCACAAAAACAATAACTCATAGATGAATGGAATAACATCTTTTAGGATCTGTTAAACTATTTATACATAGTAGCGTACGATAAATAGATAATGTCTAACAGTAAAGTAAAATATCAAAATAGTGTTAAGGCGTTACCATTTTCCCCTTTAACACATTTTATATAGCATTATAGACTATACAGCACTGTAAACTCCACCGTAAACTAGTGGGATATCAGGGAGTACTTCATAGGCATAATACAAAACAAATTCGTAGTGGTCACATATATAGGGATACACGTATGGCAAGGTACATGAGGCAATACCCAAGGTAGTGAAACTACCATTTGCATGATCCGGACTGGTGAGAACGCATCACTACAACGATCGCAACACCGTGAAACGACACTCTAAATTCAAGGATGCGTATTAATCAATAACAAGTAATGAGTAGTTTACGAAGAAGTGTGTGTGCTCGAGGTAGCTAACCCCATTTGGCCCGGCACAGCACCTGTTTTAGTCATTTCCAATTTAACACAAGTGTCAAGGCTATCCATTATCGTTCTCTTTCTTCAGTCATCGCACACGTCATTCCAACCACTTCATCCCGGATCACACTCCGCGTATAGTTATTAAAGTGGTTTTCGGTTTAGACAGTGAGTATGTCCCTAACCGATTCCGGTCTCTTTAATAACCTTCGTAGTTATTTCACTGATTGGTCGTTTAACATATTTCATAACCGAATCAATTTCAATTAGACTTTGTAAACCATTATTTCATTTGTCCTTCTAAACCAATTTCCAAAATTTGCGTTTCATAACTTCAAAATTTCCATTTCAAAATTCTATAATTCAATTTCAAAATTTGATTTAAAACCATTCAAATATTCATTTAATTTCATATATAAGTTTCATTCCATAATCATTTAAAATAAACTTAATTTAACATTCAAATCGATTTAAACTCATTTATCGATTTCATTTGATATTCATTAAATTAATGTATCATTTAAAACAATTTCTATTAAATTTCCAATTCATTAAATTAATTACTTAGTTACAATTTCAAAACACAATTAATGAAGAAACTTAGTTTCACTAATTCAAGAATTCAATTTAAATTAAATTACTAAATGATTCAATCTCATTAAATTTATCAAATAATTTCAAATCTTAATTATTACTAATTTCAAAACTTAATTATTAATAATTTCAAAATTTAATTATTAATAATTTCAAAACTTAATTATTAAAACTTAATTATTAAAAATTTCAACTTAATTATTAATAATTTAAAAACTTAATTATTAATCAATTAAATTTTAAACAATGTTCTTTCGTCAATTACTACGTTAACATTTTGTTCAAATTTCAAATATTCACATTTCCTTTCATTAAAATTTAAATTCCAATTTTATTTCAAAACCTTATTATTATTTAAATAAAATCTTTATTTTAATTTAAATCAAATTATTGACCAATCGGGTTTAATTTAATTTTCTATTCTAAGTCAAAGTTTATTTGGGTATTTATCATTTCAACCTGATTCCATTTCAGTTCAAAAATCAAAACATAACAAAGGGAACTTGCAGTGTGATAGCTAGGATGGTGTCAAAATAAATAAACAAGCAATAGCAACCATACATAACAATTCAACAACTTATTTAAATAATCCTAAAATAATCGTATTAATTTACATTTCTTATTTATGCAAATTAATATAGTTATCTCTAGAATCTACACTATCATTTCGTGCAGATTAAAGATTATTCCACTAATTATTTATACGGTTTTTCACTTGTCATTTATTTTCGATTCTATACTACAACAATTATACAACATACATTCAATGGTTCAAGGTGTAGTTATCACTATCCTACGTGTCGGTTTATTTAACATTTAAAGGGGTCAAATTTAACTAATTAATATTCAACATATAAATCAGTTTAAAATTGTTAACTATCCTATATCAAATTCAATTTACATATTATTTATTACTTTAACAATAACAAATAACATCCAGTTTCAATCATCACATAGCAATCATTCATCAACCAAACTTGTATAAGAATATAATTCGTAAAAATCAATTCACCTTTCGTAGATAAAGAAATTGACAGCGAAGCACGAAGAAGCACGAATGAAGTCGGTACAACACGAACAAACGAACATTGCAAATATCGAAAAAAGAGAGACGATATTAATTCAATGAAAGTTTAAATATAATTTATAAATTATATAGATGTGCTTACCAACGACGGAGAAAGAATGAAAGCTGAAAATCGATGTTGTTGCAAAAGGCTTAACCGGTCGCTTCTGCACACAACAAACAAAGAAAAGTGGTTACTATTTTCAGCAACCAAAATAGATATATGCGTAAAATTTCTTCTGCAATATCTAAAAAACAGTGTGTTGTTCAAACATTATTTTCTTTCTTTTTTTTTTCTAATACACACGCAACTTACTTTTCAAAACCGACCCATATCACTCACGCATACACACACTACCCACGCACGCAACAAAACATGCACGCACACATTTCCCATTCACACGACACGCATCCAGTTTCATCACCCTCCCCACTTGCATGCTACAACAACATCATACACAATATCTCTTCTGCATTTTTTTATATTAACAAACCGAGACCTCCTTAAAAATATGCATCAGTTTCTTCCTTCACACATGAACCCCCGCACCCATCCACGGCACACATATTTCGAACCTTCCTTCTCCCCTCACCCTTCTACTTGCTGCAACATGCACACAACTCACTCCATTTTCTTTTTTTCTTTTTTTATAAAACACGCAACTCACACGGCACACAACACACACTATACATGCACACGAGATGAACGTGCACGCACACAATGGAACGCACGCACACACACTAAAACGCATACACATGGAACTGGAAGGTGTATTGGCCAGAAAACATGTCGCGCGCCTTTGCGCATGGTGGAGGAAGCTCAGTCTTGGCAGTGGGGTCGAGTACTTGGCCGAAAGAGGGGGCATCGGAGGTGGTTCAGGTGGAAGGTGAGTTGTGCGTGGTGTGTATGCTGAGGTGGAGTGATGGTGGTAAGTGAGGGTGAAGTTGTTTCGACCATGGAGGAGAAGTTGTGCGTGCATGCTTCTTTGTTTCGGCCATAACTTTTTTTTTTAATTTTACAGAACAAAAAAGAAATGAGCAGAAGAAGGAGGAGAGATGTAACGACCCGATTTTTTCGACTTTCGAAAGATCAACATCAATACGTCCACTGTATCAATTGCCGAATAATCGAATGCCAGAAAACTAAACCGTTAGGGTTTAAAGAAGAAGAGGTAGAAGAAGAAGGAAAGAAAACGACAACAGAATCTCACATATCGCGTCGGAACAAATATAATAGATAAATAAATATATTTAAACAAAATCACTATATCAGTTATTACATTACATCACATTACATTATCAGAGTGTACAACATATACTAGTGCAGAAGAAAATACAACATATGCTAGTGATACGCTTCGCCATCCAGCTTGCTCCTGATCTCCACAGCAACTTCTGAATTCCAGCATGACATGATAACCTAACTCTAGACTACCCGTGTGGAAATTGGTGGGCACCCATAGTTTAGAATGGGAATAATAAAATCCAGGTCAGTCGTGGGACTGGTGTGAGATCTTAAAAATAGTTATTTTCACAAAGAAAGTAAAAAGTAATCCGCTATGCTTTTGGAAAATGAATCTACCATAAGGCCTCCCGCCACACACACAATGCAAATGCAGAATTGGAGGAGATTTCTCCTTATGATAGTCAAACATGCTTAATACGCAAAATCCTTTCGATATTATTATTAGTGCATTGTGTAGAAAACATTTGGAGAGTATAATATTAATCTTAGCCAGCATACAACATTTCGTAGTATGCCTACTATAGCTACCATGTTCAATTGCAGGTTACCGCCACATTCCATGGCAGGTTATACAACTAAAACCGTACAGAGCGCTTATTGTTTCTTTGGATTTCCAACAAATGATCAGGCTAAGGAACATCCTACTAACATTGGGTATGCCTCTGGCGAGACGTCCCGAGAACCTAACCGGATCTCTGCTGACACAAGGCCGAGTTACCTCACGCTTCCGGTGCAATGAAGCTGTAACATAGATAACTCCACACATGAATATGCCATCCCCGGTCGTTACCGATCTTTATTCGAGGATCCTCAATCACAAAGCAAACATCACACGGTAATAAATTTACAGTGTTCACATGAGATAAGTATCTCGGCTCCATAGCACGATACCACCCTTTATCCAAAAGAAAATGGACATACCCTAGGGCGCGACCCCTAAAAACCTTGCCACGATATTCCTGTTTCGACCATTTCCAGGTTGTGAGGCTCGACGAAGTCTCGTCCACAAAGCTACGCTTTTCACAAAGCCATGTTTCAATCAAAAAATGATCAGCAGCACTTCGTACGCCACATTATCAAATTGGGAATGTATCACTAGTAACCATCAACTACATAACCTCTGAGCTTGTACGTCTCAGAGAAGGGTGTTAAGCTAAGAGAATAAATTCTCCGCCACCAACAGAAATGTATTTGATAGCAACCAGCTTTACATCTCAATTTGTAATGTCAGACACACATCCATACAAGTGTGTTCTGGGTTCGAACCGAACCGAAGGCACTTTCGAAGAAGCCCTTGCAATCCGGGTATTCACAATCCCGATCGAACTTCCCATCACTTAGGGAATCTCTGTACCGTAGCAACTCAGTGCAGAGACAATCAGTAGGTCATCCTATCATTCTCGCAAATACCTGGTCTTCACCATCGGCCTTCAAATGCAATCCCATTTCGTCGTATCATTATTCGGAATGGGTTATATGACAAAAAGGTCCTCCCTCGGCTGATCCGAATAACGAGCGTTTATTTTTAAAAATAAGTGTTCATTCAGATTTCAAACAAATCAAAACAATTTCCACTTTGATCTTTTAAATAAAAGATCTATCACAATCACAAAGGTTCGATGTGGTTTTCGGATATCCACTTGGAATCCGACCCCCGGTCACATCGAAATTCAAAAGCCATTTAAAGGCTAATATTGATAGTCGGTTATTTAACTATCAATCAATATTTACAACAATTACTGGATTTCAAATAATTTTTCCCCCGGTTATTTATTTTCAAAATATCTTTGCAAGATATATTTTCACACTTCGATCGTTTGAAAACAAATTTCAAATCACTTTTCACTCGCGGAATAAAATTCCCGATATTATTTATTTCCACTGAAAATCTTCCGAGTTCAAGTACTTTAAATAATTCAAATCGCTGATCCAAAATATATACTTGGAAACATTAGATAAAACTATTTAAAAACATTTGCAGGGCTCGGTCGGCCGAACTGCATAAATTTGCAGTTTCTGCCCTTTTTTCCAATGAAATGCAAGTTCTTCCAAAATGCGACCGTTCGAGCAATGGAGTTAAGGAGCCTTAGCCAGTAGATACCCCAGCTCCATTAGCTCTCCGATTCGCTACCAAATACATGTTCAAACATCAAAGTTAGGATCTTTAAAGAATTGAACCCAAACACTAAAAAATTGGATATTCACCAATTCAATCCAAACCAAAAGCAAGAGCATATGAACAAGGTGTTAGGAATTCATACCCAACATCAATGAAATCAAGAGAAGTAGATGTGAGTTCAAAACTCACCTTTAACCCAAAACAAAGAAGAAGGAGTTCAATTTGCAAGGAGAAGACCAACAAACACTACTTCAACTCAACAAGCTTCAATCTAAGAATAAAACACATATTTCCCAATTTAGGTTTAGGAAAGTTTTCTGAAATTGAAGAGGAGAAGAGTTGGAGAAGATGAAGAAGAACTTACCAATGGATTCTCTTTGATTTTGGAGCAAGAATTTGGATTTTTGCAAATGGATTTAGGGCTAGGAGTTTCTAATTTCCTTTCTCTTCCCCCATTTCAGTTTTAAGCTTAAGTTTTTATGAAATGAATAAGTGAATGAGAGGAGAGGGCTGAGTTAGGGTTAATTAGATAGTTAGTGGGCTAAACCCAAACCCAAAAACCAAAAAGAAAAAGGGTCAAAATTTCACAAACTCCAAACATATCAAAGATTAAACTCAAAAAGATCGCAAACGCCATTTTGGAACCAATGGAGGTAGTTTCGAGTCCCAATTCGGCCGTTTGCAAAAAGTAACATTTCGGACCTAAATCCGACTAACGACGCTATATTTAACTAAAACATTTAAATATAAAATCGTTAAATATGCGGGTTCTTACAGATCTCCCCTCCTTACAAAATTACGTCCCCGCAATTCCTAGAGACGATATTTGTAACAACCACATACATAAAACATTCCAAAGAAAAGGAAATAAGCTCGAGATGAAAAGACATACTTACCGTTTCAAAGCGAAGAAAGAAAACCCGGACAAAATCGCTCCATATACTCTCTGGTTTCCCAAGTACAGTCATTGGTATTAGCGGACCATTGAACTTTAACGAGCGGCACGTCCTTGTTTCGAAGGTGTCGCACCTCCGTGTCAAGCACGCGAATAGGTTGCTGTACAATAGATAAGTCCGGTGAGATCTCAAGCTCTTGCAAATCAGGAGAAGTAATAACAGAATCCGACTCCCGAAGACACTTCCGAAGTTGCGAGACGTGAAGCACGTCATGAATGCCAGATAAATGAGCTGGAAGTGAAACTCTATAAGCCACAGGGCCTATACGTTCAGTAATAGAAAATGGTCCTATAAAGCGAGGAGCCAATTTCCCAATCGTACTGAAACGCATAACCCCCTTCAAAGGAGAAACATGAATAAAAACAAGATCGCCGATCGAGAACTCGAGAGGCTTCCTACGGTTGTCCGCGTAGGATTTCTGACGACTCTGTGCCTCTTTCATTCTCAATCGAATAAGATCAATCTTCTCGGAAGAATGACGAACAAAGTCTGGACCAAGAATAAGCTTCTCTCGAGATTCCAACCAACAAGAAGGTGATCGACATGGTCTTCCGTATAAGGCGTCGAAAGGAGCCATACCGATACTAGACTGAAAACTATTGTTGTAGGAGAACTCTACAAGAGGTAGGTGATCTTCCCAACTACCACCAAAATCAAAAATACAAATACGGAGAAGATCTTTCAAGATACGATTCACCCGTTCAGTCTGTCCGTCAGACTGCGGATGATAAGCTGTAGAAAAATTAAGCTTTGTTCCCAAAGCTTGCTGAAGACTCTTCCAAAAATGACTCGTGAATAAAGGATCACGATCACTCACAATAGAACTAGGAACACCATGAAGTCTCACGATTTCCTTGACAGATAACTTAGCCAAAAGCGAAGCAGTTCTTTTAGACTTAATAGGAACAAAATGAGCAGACTTAGTGAAGCGATCAACAATAACCCAGATACTAGAATGGCCTGATCTCGAACGAGGTAGGCCGTCAATAAAATCCATAGAAATCTGATCCCATTTCCACAATGGAATCTCAAGGGGCTGAAGAAGACCCGAAGGATGCTGATGCTCGGCTTTAAAACGCTGACAAGTTATGCAATTGCTCACATAACTCGCCACATCGCGCTTCATGCCTTCCCAATAATAAAGACGACGCATATCGGCATACATCTTGCTACTACCGGGATGAATGGTATACTTAGAACGGTGACAGTCATCAAGAATGTCATGCCTAAGTGCAAGATCAGAAGGCACAAAAAGACGGTTCTTCTTACGAAGACACCCATGAGAATCAATGCTAAAATCTTGCAACGCCTCATCACAAGATCCAGACTCACAAAGCTAAATAAAATGCAACAATTCAGGATCACGCCGCTGACCATCGGCAATATGATCCAATAAAATAGGTCAAGCTCCCAAACTAAATAATAGAATAGGAGAATCAGAAGATGAACCTCGATCACGAATTTCACAAAAAGATAGAGTCTCAAGAACATCCCATTCGGCAAACATTATAGAAATAACAGCCGAATGTTTGCGACTAAGCACATCTGCAACACGATTACCCTTACTAGGGGTAAACTGGATATCAAAGTCATAAGAAGCAAAAAACTCGAGCCAACATTGTTGTCTCATATTGAGTTCCTTTTGAGTAAACAAATACTTCAAAGATTTATGATCGGTACAGAGAATGAAGCGCTCGCCCAATAAATAGTGTTGCCAAATCTTCAAGACGAAGACAATGGCAGCTAACTCAAGATCATGAGTGGCATAGCGAACTTCATTCGGACGCATTTGCCTAGAAGCATAAGCAACTGCCCGATCCTTCTGCATAAGAACAGCACCGAGACCACTACCACAAGCATCGGTGTAGACAACAAGATCATGATTCCCTTCGGGAACCACAAGAATAAGAGCATTAGTGAGAAGTTCCTTTAATGTCAAAAAGGAAGCTTCACACTTGTCGGACCAAATAAAACAAATGCCTTTCCGAGTAAGGCAAGTGAGAGGAAGCACAACACGGGAAAAATCCTTAATGAACCGACGGTAATAACCCGCCAATCCAAGGAAACTACGAATCTTATGAACATTCTCAGGCCTCTTCCAATTCTGAATGGCTTCGATCTTTGAGGGATCGACAGAAATGCCATCGAAAGATGCAACATGGCCTAAGAACTTAACCTTATTCACCCAAAAGTGGCATTTGGAGAATTTGGCTCTAAGTTAATGGTGACGGAGGGTACTCAAGACAATTCTCAAGTGATTAGCATGCTCAGCTTCAGACTTAGAATAAATAAGGATATCATAAATGAACACAAGGACGAACTTGTCGAGATATTCCCGGAATACTCGATTCATGAGATCGACAAAGAAAGCAGGAGCGTTCGTCAAACCGAACGGCATAACGAGCCACTCGAAAGAACCATATCGAGTGTGGAAAGATGTAAGAGGTATGCTATCCTCCGCGACTCGTAACTGATGAAAACCTGTGGCAAGGTCGAGCTGAGAAAAGACCTTAGCACCACTCAATAGATCGAACATATCATCGATGCTAGGCAATGGATACCTATTCCTAATGGTTAACTCGTTAAGCTTGCGATAGTCAATGCAAAGCCTAAGAGTTCCATCGGACTTTTTCACGAAGACGACCGCGGATCCCCACGGAGAAAAACTGGACTGAAATAACTGCTTGGACTCAAGCTCCAAAAGCTGCTTCTTGAGTTCCTCATTTTCCTTTGTAGACATCCTCGTGGGAGGACGACTAACTGGCTGCGCGCCTGGAATGAGATCAATGCGGAACTCAATTGCCCGTTTGGGTGGCAAACCCGATACAGGCTCAAAAACATCAGAAAAATCACAAGCAATAGGAATACGAGATATATCGTCATCATCTCGAGAATCAAGAGAATACAAAGCCATTTCGGAATTATCCACATCCCGAAGAATAAGCGATAGCTGAGTAGGCGAATCCGGATGTCGAAGATACAAAATTCTTTCCGAACAAATAATCCTGCCATCATATCTCACTAGCCAGTCCATACCCAAAATCATATCAAATCCCAAACAAGAAATAACGTGCAGATTCGCACGGAAAGAAAAGTCACATAAAACAATCTCAACATCATCACAAAGCAAACTAAGGGTCGCGGATCCCCCAATTGGATTCGCAATCCTTAAAGAAGTAATCAAACAAGAAACATCCAAAGATAAATCATCTACGAGCTTTTTCGGTACGAAAGAATGTGATGCACCCGTATCAAAAAGAACTCGAATACTACGATCATGTAATAAAATAGAACCTTCCAAAATAGATGAAGATATACCTTTGGACTGAGAAGGACCTTCAGAAGCCTTAGCAGCATAAAGCCTGCTAGACTTGGCACCAGCCGGAACAGTAGGGCAAGCTGAAACATGATGACCTTCCTTCTTGCAATAACGGCAGAAGAGAGGCTTAGGACAAGCTCGAATAATATGATTAGGAGAACCACAATTGAAACACTTTCGAACGAAAGGTGTTCCGAAAGACTGAGGCTGAGAGCTAGGACCACCGGTCTTCTTTTTCTTAGAAGGAAAAGGCTTCTTCTGAATTGATAACGGCCTCTTGTTGGGGTTCTTGGAAACCTCAACATCAACATCACTATCACACTCCTTCTCGACGGTCTCGAGATGAAGTGCCGAATAAACCAACTCCTAGAAAGAAAGTTTAAGCTGGAGCAACAAAGACTTCTTAAGATATTTCTTAAGACCAGAAACAAACTTCAAATTCTTCTTATAAGAAGTGCTGATGAATTCAAGACCATACTGAGATAAAGCCTCGAACGATGCAACATACTCAGAAACAGAAGATTTCTCTTGCTTCAACTCAAGGAAGCGACGGGTCAATAAAACTTTTTCAGATTCAGGAACGAACTTGAGTTCGAATCGCTCCCGAAACTGAGTCCAAGAAAGAGTAGACTCATCAATCTCGGCTACAAGAAGCTCATACCAATCAAGAGCACGCTCTTGTAATAAACTAGAAGTCACAAGAACTCTATCATGGTCGGAAAGATCCATGCGAGAGAAGATACGCTCGCACGTACGAAGCCAAGCTTGGACTTCAAGAACAGACTCGGAGCCCTTAAACGGCTTCCCTCCAAGATGAGAAAAATCACTGCACTGACGTGCAAAGGCAGACTTGCGAGGTGGAGATACTCGAGGAGGAACTGGAGGCTGAGTTCTCCTAAACAATTCCAAAAACTGATCAGCAGACATATAAACGCCATCTGGATGTGAGCCACTGGATTTCCCAGCATCCGAACGTCGTCCCCTGCCTCTTCCAGCCATACGCTGAAGGTAAGATAAGAACAAGATTATTCACAAGGTAGATATTGCAATACGGAATACTACGGAATAAAATGCATTCCTAGACGTATTCCCAAACTCTATCTAACCTTGATAGAATAAAGAGACACAATGATTCAAAGATTTGTATCACTTATACACTTTGATGTATCGTAATATGTGTTTTTATTCTATGTTTATCATACTTTGTTCTGAACTCAGCTCTGATACCACGCTGTGACGCCCCACCTCTATACCCACGCTAGCCAAGGACACTACAAGGTAATGCCGTCAACTAACACGGAGAATAAGGCTGGTTGGGAGCGACCATCTATAGCCTTGCTTTAATTATCTATTGAATACATCGACAATAAAAATACCAACCAGGTCGACATACCCAATGAATAATTAAAACAAAACCATAGGTGGTTGGATCTATCAGAACAGAATATAATAACTCAAATGTAATATACATCACAGAACAGTAAATCATCATATACACATATATCGATATACAACAGAGTTTACAAAACAATACAAGTCAAGTGGTATAGCAGACCACAATATACAGACGAGTCAATAGAATAACTATCAGGGTTACAACAAAATGGGACTACACAAAAAGCTGTAACAAAAAGAAGCTAGCGGAGTAGTCCATGAGGAAGCAAAATAGGCTAAGTCCAAATGTACCTAACCTGAAACATCTCGGTCTGACCCGAGTATAAGATACACGGGTCAGTCTAGCTAAACAAATCAGTTAGATAAACTGAACAACAATAAACCTGCAAGGTTACAAGGTATAACATATATCTCTAAGGGAGATAACACAATCATCTAACGAAAGATGAATCATATAGAACAAGCCTCATATCATCGGCAACATATAGAAACAAAGGATAAGAATATCCCAAAGCAAGCCATAAGGCAATAACAAATACCAATAAGTTACACAAGTTCCGCAAGGTAAACGCTACGCATCATGCGGCTCATAATGACCAACACCGAAGGGCGATACCAAGGGAATATACATATGAATGAAACATCATAAAATTTGCTCGAGCTCAGTACTGTACAAACAAGGATCCTTGAGCCTGAAGACTCCAAACCCAATATCACCCATGCGGCTCATAAAGACCAACATCGGAAGTGATACTAAAGGGCAACCCAATATCACCCATGCGGCTCATAACGACCAACATCGGAAGCGATACAAAAGGGCAACAAACCCGAAGGCATAAACCCGAAGGCACATACCCGAAGGCAACAAACCGTAGTGGTGAAGGTCAGAGACCCAGTACCGGACACCACTAACTGGCGGAATGTGCCACAACTCTTAGAAAGGAATCCGAAAAGTGGTAACGTGGGTCCCATAACCACTCGTTCGCACTAAACGGTTTACTATCCGTTAGTTAATTTCACACTCAAAGCAGTACAAAGTTCACCTCATCTCATCGGTAAACCAGACACAAAGGTCAAAACAATCAATCGAATAGGTCGGGGACTAATCGGAAAGATAAACGCAGGGATTCATGGTCCGTGTTTTACCTAACCATTTAATCTTCCTTCCACTTCGCTCGAAGTGCGAAATTGTGTGCATTATAAATAGAATTTAAGAATTGGAGATGGAAACTTTTAATATGATTTAAAGGGATTATTTATGAAAACCCATGAATGAAGTCAAAATTAAGTTATCAAAGCCAAAGATGCAATGACAACCACTAAAAAGCAACTTGAATCGATAAAATTTGAAAAACAAATCAAAATATGCAAAAATAGGCAAAACAGCAAAATAGGAACAGGTCGGTCAACCGGTTGCAGGGCTCGGTCGGCTGGCCAGATGCAGGAAATAAAAAACTCGACATGAGCAGGTCGGTCGACCGGCTGCAGGGCTCGGTCAGCCGAACTGCATAAATTTGCAGTTTCTGCCCTTTTTTCCAATGAAATGCAAGTTCTTCCAAAATGCGACCGTTCGAGCGATGGAGTTAAGGAGCCTTAGCCAATAGATACCCCAGCTCCATTAGCTCTCCGATTCGCTACCAAATACATGTTCAAACATCAAAGTTAGGATCTTTAAAGAATTGAACCCAAACACTAAAAATTTGGATATTCACCAATTCAATCCAAACCAAAAGCAAGAGCATATGAACAAGGTGTTAGGAATTCATACCCAACATCAATGAAATCAAGAGAAGTAGATGTGAGTTCAAAACTCACCTTTAACCCAAAACAAAGAAGAAGGAGTTCAATTTGCAAGGAGAAGACCAACAAACACTACTTCAACTCAACAACCTTCAATCTAAGAATAAAACACATATTTCCCAATTTAGGTTTAGAAAATTTTTCTGAAATTGAAGAGGAGAAGAGTTGGAGAAGATGAAGAAGAACTTACCAATGGATTCTCTTTGATTTTGGAGCAAGAATTTGGATTTTTGCAAATGGATTTAGGGCTAGGAGTTTCTAATTTCCTTTCTCTTCCCCCATTTCAGTTTTAAGCTTAAGTTGTTATGAAATGAATAAGTGAATGAGAGGATAGGGCTGAGTTAGGGTTAATTAGATAGTTAGTGGGCTGAACCCAAACCCAAAAACCAAAAAGAAAAAGGGTCAAAATTTCACAACTCCAAACATATCAAAGATTATACTCAAAAAGATCGCAAACGCCATTTTGGAACCAATGGAGGTAGTTTTGAGTCCCAATTCGGCCGTTTGCAAAAAGTAACATTTCGGACCTAAATCCGACTAACGACGCTATATTTAAATAAAACATTTAAATATAAAATCGTTAAATATGCGGGTTGTTACAAGATAAGTTATGAAATATTCTCCTAAGAATTGAAAAGAGGGTTTTGGGATATATTTTAAGTGTGAAATGATTTATAAAGAAATATTTTTTCTAATTGTTGTAAATTGAATTCGAAAATATTTCAATGTTGAAATGGTTAAAAAATTCCTGATATGGATAAGTACTTGGGATTGTTTTCAAATATTGGAATACTGGAAGAGATTTGGATATATATATCTTATAAAGATATTTTGAAAATGAATGTTTGATAAATTTATAATATGGGCCTAACGACTGCTTATGGATGTTATTTGATAGTTAAATAACCGACTATCAAATATTGGCCAAATTCGCTGATCGTTTTGAAGAGACCCAGATCGGATTTAATTATCCGAAAACCACTGTGATCCGGTTTGAAAGTTACGAATGGATATCGTGAAGATAGTGAAGACGGTGATTCGGTTTGTCCAGACCCAGGACAACTTATATGGACGAATGCTATCAAAACATCGTCATTGGAGGACGATGAGCATTAAAAGTGAAATTGTTCTTGAAAGGTAATCATAGCCTCAAGTCTCATCAACCGGAATGGTTGAAAATCAGGGGAATTGCAGCAAGGCAAAGTGGGTCGCGCCCAATTAGGATATGTTATCACCTTTCTAGATGCCCTCGGATACATTAAAATTATGGATATAGTTGTGCATGGAACTGTGAGTGCTCGATTTTAAAGGTGGGAACACCTAGGGGTGATAACATTTTCGGTTCTATCCAGGTTAGGGATAGGGCCGGTCTTGTGTTATAGGAGATCCCGATGAGATCCTTGGTACATTTTTCTAGATTTGTACCATGATATGTGGTACCTTGGTGCCAAGTCATTATATGGAATCCATTCTCCAATAAGTGTCGTACGGTTTTGATTGTGCCCAACTATGCTGAAACATTAGATGCAAGTATTTCAGCTATTTTTATTTACTTTCTATAGACACTATTGTAATATCAGATTATTTTGATAAAAAATTGTTTTGTTATCATAAGGTAAAAACCTGTCGTGTTTATATGTGACGTGGTCTTACGAGATACCTTTGTTTTCAAAGAATTTTTATAAAATTTAATAATTCAAATAGAATGTGTTTCTTCACGTTGGTTTTCCAAACTGACTCCGGTGTTACTTTACTATAATGCTCGGGTCAGATCGAGTATTGCAAATTGAGGATAGGATGCTATGGAGCTCAAGGGACGAGCTAGATGACAAGATGACTTTAAAGTAACATTAATATAAATAAGTAATCTTTAAAACAATATTAAATATAAATAATCTTCACACAATATTAGATATAGATAAATAACTTTTAAAACATTATTAATATAAATAAACAACTTTTAAAACATTCCTAAATAATAGTTGAATACTTTAATTATTTCTAATAATTTATAGAAGACAAATAAAAAGGTTGGAGTAAAATAGAAATTAAATCCATTTAAAATAAAATATACGAAAAACCAATTTCAGATTTAAAATCATTTCCTATCCTAAAAATCAATTCTAAACCAAGTGACAATTTATAATATTTCAAAATACTAATTTAAGGCCAATAGCTACCAAATGTTTAACCAATATCGATATTGATTTCCTATTACTATAAGGTTTAAGCTTGAGCATATATCAATGTCATAACCCATGGTGTCAACAATCAGGTTAGATTTTCGAAAATTCATATAATAGGAATATTACAGAAAACATTTCAAAATGGCGAGGAATCTCATTGGATCCCTCCAGCCTGACCCCCAACATCAAAAGTTCATATATATATATATATATATATATATATATATATATACACACACACACAAACACACACACACACACACGCACGCACACACACACACACACACACACACATATATATATATATATCTATATATATTTATAAATCAAAAGTGGTGAGGAATCCTATTGGATCCCTCCAACCTACTTTCATGCATCAAAAACAGTATATATTATATAATATAGGTCATCCGCTACTATGTGGGTATATATAAAAAGGGACATCCACTCCAAGGGTAGGAATAAATTTAAACCAACTGATAAAGAAGTAAATCATCCAGACATCCAATCAATAATTTTTATCAACTATATAGCATTGCTGGTTAGCCAAAGAGGTGAGTTTAACTCGTCACTATCCCTTTCATTACTTGCATGTTCTAGTTTCATCTAAATCGAACGACGTTCGCTTTAACATGAAATTTCCAATAGCTCTAATTTCTACAAAAGTAATTCCATTGTCAAGTATTCGACACTACAAGTGCAACGCGACTAATCACATGTGATTTGGATCTAGTATGCAAACGTTATACAATTTATAAGTAATTGCTTTTCAATTGATAATTAAACAATCAATTAAAAAATTAAATACTTAAATATCCCTAACCTTAAACTTCCTTCTTCTTAATCAAACACATCCTATGTACAAGAAATGCACTTGTCGTGCACCTCCGCTTTGCCTCTCTCCTCCCCAAACCATCGACGCTTCACTGATCATCCCACCGTGGCTTTCATCGGACTTCCCATCACCTTATATTCCCAGTGCACCCCTCCACATCCAGCACGAGCACCTACAACTATTTTTGACTAAGACGACCTACTGAGACTTAACGGTGGTCGCATTTTGCTTCGGCCACCTAGGGTACCAATCACAACCTCCCTCCAATTGACAACCCATAGTGTCAAAAACTCATCCTCACCATCGAAACAACCTCCGACTCCTTGCTAACAATCACGACTATGCTTTTCAGCTACTACAGTAATAGAACGCAATTCGAAATATCGCCTTGGACCTCCTCAAACTACGGTCGCCGATGCCATATCCCACCACAAACACATATCCAATCTCCAATCCCCACTCGTCGCCCAGAAAATCATGAAGCTTAAACCATGGATTCTATTGAGAACTGACAAACTCAGAAGAAGAGGCTGCAAACTCCAAATCCTTAGCCAAAATGTGGAACTCCCAATTTGAAATGCAAAGTTCACTCATTTTGATTTTTAAAGATTTTATTTCAATTTATTTTGATTTTAAAATGGTCGAGTTGCTTTGTTTTTTGATTAAGAAGAACAAGGCATACAAGAAAATAGAATTTAATAGGGAAAGACATAATTTTATGTGCTATGTGTAACAACCGGCCTTTTTGACCATCGAAAGTCAACACCGAACACTACCACTGTGTTCTAATGTCGCACATCCAACCGACAAAAGGGCAGATTGTTAGAATAAATAGAAAATAAAGAACAGTGAACAGAGAATAACAGAATCTTACAGCGGAATCGACAACATATAATATATCAAGGACAATACAAACAATCACCCCTAAATACAGAGTATATTAGAGTTAAAAACAAACCTTATCGACTGAACAATTAGAAAATCCTAACCTTACAAATGCTGATAGAGATACTATATTATACAGTGGAGAATAAGAGCATTACGATAGGTGAATCTTCAGCTCCCTTCCAAGCTCACCATAACTTCAAAGACAGCCTAGGAAAATACTCGGGCTGACCTAATCATTATAATAAAATAACACCTGGATCAGTTTGGAAATACCAATGTGAGATTACCCAAATAATGGGGAACATATCAAGTTCTATGAGACCACGCCGCTAACGTTGAACGGGTTTTAAGCTCACAAGAATAACATCCATACTGGCAAGAGAAGAAATAAATATCAAGAATAAATCCAAATATGAATGAGCATAAAAAATATTAAATAAGACTTGAAAGAATGGAAATAACGCGAGTAAAATCTAAAATGGACAAAACAAGGAAATGGTCCAAATTTGATAGGATGGACGAAATAAGGTAAAAGTCCAACTTGACAGAATGGACTATATAAAGTAACAGTCCAACTTGATAGAATGGACTAAATCAATACTTCAATGCCTTGATGAGAAGTTGGCTCGTGGCAATTTAAAGATAAACAGATTTCGGGTTTGGATCAGATAAGGAAAGGAAAATTTCCATGTAACAACCCATATACTAGTACCATTTAAATTGAAAATATTCCACACATGTCAATTTAAATAATACAAAACATGAATTATTATTGGAATATATATATAAATGAGAATTATCACAGAATCACAGAAATATAACATCACAGAATAGTGTAGCGGAATTACAACATAGTCATAAGAGTAGTTCATGAAGCTACCCATAAATACAACAATGTCTCAAATGAGATGAAATAGAACAACATAAATGTACAATAGTCCAAATAGGAAGAACAATACTGATAAGATAAAGATAACGATAGCCTTCGGTCTTTAGCTCCAAGTAGAACAGCAACAGCAATCCTCAGTCTCATCCGAGCATAAGCATAAACAAACACACGAATCAAGACATATATTCTTATACAGATAATATGGTTCAAATTCACAATAACAATAACTCAAAGATGAATGGAATAACATCTTTCAGGATTCGTTAAACTATTTGTACATAGTAGTGTACGATAAAAAGATAATGTCTAACAGTAAAGTAAAATATCAAAATAGTGTTAAGGCGTTACCGTTTTCCCCCTTAACACATTTTATATAGCATTATAGACTATAGCACTGTGAACTCCACCATAAACTAGTGGGATATCATGGAGTACTCCATAGGTGTAATACAAAACAAATTCATAGTGGTCGCGTATATAGGGATACAAGTATGACAAGGAACATGAGGCAATACCCAAGATAGTGAAACTACCGCTTGCCTGATGTGGACTGGGGAGAACGCATCGCCGCAACGATCGCAACGCCGCGAAACAACGCTCCAAATTCAAGGGTGCGCACCAATCAATAACAAGTAATGAGTAGTTTACGAAGAAGTATGTTCGCTCGAGGTAGCTAACCCCATTTGGCCCAGCACGGCTCCTGTTTTGGTCATTTCCATTTTGACACAAGTGTCAAGGCTATCCATTATCGTTCCCTTTCTTCAGTCATCGCGTACGTCGTTCCAACCACTTCATTCTGGATCACACTCTGCGTATAGTTATTAAAGTGGTTTTCGGGTTAGACAGTGAGTATGTCCCTAACCAATTCCGATCTCTTTAATAACCTTCGTAATTATTTCACCGATTGGTCGTTTAATATATTTCAAAACCGAATCAATTTCAATTAGACTTTGTAAACCATTATTTCATTTATCTTTCTAAACCAGTTTCCAAAATTTACGTTTCATAACTTCCAAATTTCCATTTGAAAATTCTATAATTCAATTTCAAAATTTGATTTAAAACCATTCAAGTATTCATTTAATTTCATATATAAGTTTCATTCCATAATCATTTAAAATAAACTTAATTTAACGTTCAAATCGATTTAAACTCATTTATCGACTCGATATTCATTAAATTAATTTATCATTTAAAACAATTTCTATTAAATTTCCAATTCATTAAATTAATTACTTAGTTACAATTTCAAAACTCAATTAATAAAAAACTTAGTTTCACTTATTCAAGAATTCAATTTAAATTAAATTATTAAACGATTCAACCTCATTAAATTTATCAAATAACTTCAAATCTTAATTATTACTAATTTCAAAACATAATTATTAATAATTTCAAAAATTAATTATTAATAATTTCAAAACTTAATTGTTAAAACTTAATTATTAATCATTTCAACTTAATTATTAATAATTTCAAAACTTAACTATTAATCAATTAAATTTTAAACAATGTTCTTTCGTCAATTACTACGTTAATATTTTGTTCAAATTTCAAATATTCACATTTCCTTTCATTAAAATTTAAATTCCAATTTTATTTCAAAACCTTATTATTATTTAAATAAAATCTTCATTTTAATTTAAATCAAATTATTGACCAATCGGGATTAATTTAATTTTCTATTCTAAGTCAAGATTTATTTGGGTATTTATCATTTCAACTCCACTCCATTTCAATTCAAAAATAAAAACATAGCAAAGGAACTTGCAGTATGATAACTGGGATGATGCCAAAGTAAACAAACAAGCAATAGCAACCATACATAACTATTCAACAATTTATTTAAATAATCCTGAAATAATCGTATTAATTTACATTTGTTATTTATGCAAATTAATATAATTATATCTAGAATCTACACTATCATTTCGTGCAGATTAAAGATTATTCCACTAATTATTTATGCGGTTTTTCACTTGTCATTTATTTTCAATTCTATACTACAACAATTATACAACATACATTCAATGGTTTAAGGTGTAGTTATCGCTATCCTACGTGTCGGTTTATTTAACATTTAAAGGGGTCAAATTTAACTAATCAATATTCAACATATAAATCAATTTAAAATTGTCAACTATCCTATATAAAATTTAATTTACATATTATTTATTACTTTAACAAATAACAAATAACATCCAATTTCAATCATCACATAGTAATCATTCATCAACCAAACTTGTATAAGAATATAAGTCGTGAAAATCAATTCCCCTTTCGTGGATAAGGAAATTGACAGCGAAGCACGAAGAAGCACGAATGAAGTCAGTACAACACAAACAAATAGACACTGCAAATATCGAAAAAAGAGAGATGATATTAATTAAATGAACGTTTATATATAATTTATAAAATTATATAGATGCACTTACCAACGACGGAGAAAGAACGAAAGCTGAAAATCGATGCTGTTACAAAAGGCTTAACTGGTCGCTTCTGCACACAACAAACAAACGTCCACACCTATTCCCAAGCCAACTACTAGCTTCCAACTACCACCATAAATGCACCTCAGCTGAGATTAATTTTGTTTTTAAATTCAAATGGATATGGGTTAAAGTTTGTTCAACCGGTCCGTCCGGAACGGTTAAATTAACGCGACTATTTTTACGTTGGACTTCGATTTGTGTGAATGAGTATACCGTTTTGATCAGCATGACGATGCGCTTCCAACGGTACACAGATAATTGTAATTCGACAGTTTTATAAAACTCGAATTTACGCCACTTAAATTGTTCGATTTGCAAAACAATTTAAATGGAATAGGCAATGACGAAATTTGACGAAATAAATTGCGATGTTTTGATCAGAATAATTTTTACAACATAACTGTGTAAAAATAATTGGATTTGAACGATAAATTTTACGCAGCTTTATATGAACTGATATACAGTAAAACGCGAACGAAATTTACTGCAATATTTCGCGATGAAAGTTTTTCTATATTCATAACTAACTAGACACATCTTAAAAATGAAGTTTGGACGTTAATTGAGATCGTATAAAAGTTTCAAATTTTTATATTAAAACGAATGATTTAAAATTTTAAATTGGGTCAGAAATTCAGGGTCGTTACAATCTCCCCCGCTCAAAACTTTCGTCCTCGAAAAGGAAAGAGATGAGTGAAGTAGGAATGAAGTAAGAAGAAAAATCAAGATAGATTTTAAGAAAATTGAATTACACCTGAAATTAGTAATTCGATGTTTGAATCCCGAATACTATCCTTAGTTTCCCATGTGCAATCTCGCTCATCTGCACTCCGCTGGACATTGACGATATTTACCGACTTTCTTCTAAGTTGCTTTGTCTCACGATGGACTATCCGAAGTGGCTTTCTCTCAATAGTCAAGTCAGGCTCAATAACTAACTCTTCCAACTGAGCAGTGGGAATGGTCATAGATGGATCATGCACAACTTTGCGAAGATGTGAGACGTGGAACACATTGTGCACACCGGCAAACTTCTCTGGTAATGCAACTCTATAGGCCAATGTTCCGACTCTTTCCGTAATCTCAAACGGACCAACAAATATGGGAGCTAACTTCCCTTTCCTTCCAAATCGAACCATATTCTTCAAAGGCGACACTTTAAGAAATACTTTGTCTCCTACACTGAATTCGAGATCTCTTCTCCTTCTGTCAGCGTAGCACTTCTGTCTATCTTGTGCTGTAACGTCCCGGATTTTCGTTCTCCGAAAATTCAACATCGATACTCACTTTATCGACTGCCGAGAAATCGAAGGCCGAAAACACGGAATGTTATGGGTTTTTTTTTAAAAGAATTTAAGAAAAAGGAAGAGATAGAAGAAGAGAGAAGATAGAAAATAGAGAGGAAAGAAGATAATTTGAAAAAGAGAATTTTAAAATAGAACGGACAGAAAGGAAACAAAAAGAACAACATCAGAATCTCACAATTCGCAGCGGAACAACATAGAATAATAAATGAATAATCTTTAAATAAAGAACTATATCAGTTATTACATCACATTATATTTCATTACATCATATCATCAGAGTGTACAACAACATACAACAATAAACAGTGCAGCGGAAAAAGAAATACTATATAGCTAGTAATACGCCATGCCATCCAGCTTGCCTCCAACAACTCCAGAATATCCAGAATATCCTGATAAACCTAACTCTTAACTGCCCGTGTGGAAATTGGTGGGCACCCAGAGTTTAGGAAGGAAAACAATAAACTCCAAGTCAGTCATGTGACTGGTGTGAGAACTCAAAACAGTTTATTTATCTTTAAAATCAAAATAGAGGAATATTTTTAAATTTAATTCGCAATGCTTTTAAAAATGAGACTACCATAAGGCCTCCCGCACACACACACAATGCAAACGCAGAATCGGAGGAGATTTCTCCTTATGATAGTCAAAGATGCTTGATACGCATTTAAAAGACATTTGATATTATTATTAGTGTATAGTGTAGAAGAAATTCATTTCGAAAGTAGAATATAAATCTTAGCCAACATAGACATTTCGAACTATGCCTACTATAGCTACCATCCAAACAGTGGTGACCACCATAAGTGAATAGCAGGTTCTACAACTAATACCGTACAAGTTTCGTATTGGGAATTGGATTTCCAACAAATGGTCAGGCCAAGGAACTTCCCATTGCCACATGAGAATGCCTCTGGATGGACATCCCCGAGAACCAAACCGGATCTCTACCAACACAAGGCCGGGTTACTCCTAACTGAGTAACAACTGACCGAATATGCCATCCCCCGGTCCTTTGGGACCTTTATCAACCGAGCGCTCGTAATCAATTCACACAATCATAAAGTGTTTTCAACATGAGTAAGTATCTGGGCTCCATACCATGATACCACCCTTTTCCAGAAGGAAATGCACATATCCTAAAGGGCGCTACCCCTCATAACCTTGCCGCATCTTTCCTGTTTTGACCATTTCCGGGATGTGAGGCTCGACGAATTCACGTCCACAAAAACATACTTTATACAAAAGCCATGCTTTGGGTCAGCAAATGATCAACACAATGATCACTAAGATAGACGATCAAATAAATGATCCTATCACAATAATCAACACAATGATCATTTCAGCATCACTCAGCATGTCACATTACCAAATTGGGAATATATCGCTGATAACTTCAACTATATAACCTTTGAGCTCGTACGTCTCAAAGAAGGGTGTTAAGCAAAGAATAAATCCTCCGCCACCAACAGAAATATATTTGAAAGAAATCGGCTTTATATCTCAACTTGTAATGTCAGACATACAATCCATACAAGTCTGTTCCGGGATCGAACAAAACCGAAGGCACTTACAAAGAAGTCCTTGCAATCCGGATATTCACAATCCTGATCGGATTTCCCATCACTTAGGGAGTTTCTATACCGGCGCGACTCGGTGCAGAAACAATCGATAGGTCATCCTATCGCTCTTGCAAATACTCGGTCTTCAACACCGATCTTCAAATGCAATTCATAACGACGTATCACATATTCGGAATGGGTTATACGACCCCATGGTCCTTTCCCGGTTAACCCGAATAGTGAGCGCTTATTCAAAAATAAGTGTGCATTCAAATTCAATCAAATCACATCAAATACCCATTCAAAGGGAAATATTGATAGTCGGCTATTGAACTATCAATGGATATGCATACATCACCAGATTCCAAATAATTTTCCAAATTATTTATTTTCCAAAATATCTTTACAAGATATATATTTTCACACTTTAAAATAAATCAATATTTATTTTTATACAAATTCCACTTTTCATTCATAAATTCCATAATGAATTTATATTTCAAAATATTCATGAATATACGATTTCAATTATCCATTTTCAATTTATCTTCAAAAAGATAAATTCTAATTATTCACTTCATATTGGAAACAATTCCATACTTATTAAAAATAAGTAATTCACAAATCTTTTTATTTTCAACACTTAGAAAATATTCAATATACTTAAATCGAATTAAGTATATATTTCATTCTTTAAGGAAATCATTCCCTTAAACATATTTATTTTGGGCCAAAACGAATGTTGCGTAAAACATCGTTACGACAACCCAAAATCACTAGTATAGGGATTCGAATTTAAAATAGATATATAAATCCCAATACTATTCAAAACATTTCCTTTCGGAAATCATTTACTATAACAACAGTGTTATAGTCCACCATTTCCTTTTATTTCTCGAAACATCTATTTCAACAATCAATGTTGAAATCTATGGTTTCGAATCTCAACACATTTAAAACATCGTTAGATCATTTTAAATTCAAATTAAACATCTCATTCAAAACAATTTCTTTAACCTATCATTCACTATTTAAAAACGTGAATATACTTCTTTAACAAATTCCATCCTTTTATTCAATTTAATTCAAAGGATTATTCACTGTCTAAAACGTGAATATAACTCCATTTATAAGTTATATACAATTAACTTATCAAAATAAGTCGTTTGTGAATTTATAAAGCAACGTTTATAAATTCCATTTCCATTTATTTCATAACAACTTCCTTTATAAATTTTCTTTATTTACCTATTCGATTTATAATCTTAATTATAAACCAAAAGTCCAAATTATAAGTCAAACACTTATAATTTATTTATTTGCAAAAATCGTTTCTTTGAACTTTACAAATTTTATAAACCTATTGTTTATAAAATTCCATTTATAACTTCACCGTTATATAATTCTATAAATTTCATTCATTTATGAATTTCATTTTCACTTCATTCAAACACTTATAAAAACTCGTTTTATAATGTCGATATTTCGATTTATAAATATCCATTTATAAATCTCTTAATATAAATCAATTTATATTATTCTTTTAAAACGTCTTTAAATTCCTTTATAATTTCACCTTCTCTTGATTTATAAAATAATCAAATTTTATAAATCTTATATTCAAACTTTTAATAATAAACTCAAAAATCCAGTTTAAACTATTTTATAAAATCATTGGTTCATATTTCTCAAAAATCAGTTTTTCTAACAATATTACTCAAAAATTATAATTTTATAACTCCTAAAATTATAACGTTCATTTATTTATAATGGATCAATTCCAAAAATATAGTATATTTTCAAAAATCACTTTAAAACCATTTTAAAATCCCAAAATCTGGGTCCAATGATGCTACACACCAAATAGTCAATCACGACTAACAACGATATCATATATCGATATGATAATCCATCAAATATCAAAATATCTGAAATCAAATAAAAACTGTTGAGGAATCCAGTTGGATCCCTCCAACCTGTTTTCCTGCATCCAAAAACATTAGCACAATACCAATTTCGCTCCAGTACGAAATTATCGCGGTATATGTTCTTATTAAATATTATCCGCTTAATAACGGCGTAATAGGGTCTCATCCGCTAAAAATACGGGAAATCAATCAACTCCAATATATACATATGCCAATATATATATATTGCTATTATATATAATACCAATTTCACTGTTTATGAAATATTCGCGGTATATGTTTTTATTAAATAACATCCGCTTACTAACGGCGTATAATGTCTATTTTAACAATCAATAGATATCATTCATCATTCATACATGCATTCAAATATTTTAAATCTAACTATTTAAAATAAAATCGAAACTGATTCGATTGAGTGAGAAGTTCTCACCTTGGTTTTAAATTCCGTTTTAGCTTTTATTTCGAATAAAATTAAACGCGCGTTTAATTTTATCCAAAATTCTCACTAACTCCAAACGACTCCAAACCAACTCCATCGCGTAGTGCTCGTCCATACGATTCCAACGCAACTGAGTTTGCATTTTTTCGACCTCGTATGAAAAAGATATGCAATTTACAAGTTTACTCGAATTTAAATAAACTAATAACAACATTTTAATTATAATTAAAACCCAACTTAACCCACTATCGTTCGATCTACAGGCCCCCCATCATCACGACCGTAGAACGCAAACCCCCTCCCCCATCTCCTTTCTTCTTCATGCGCACACGGCTACAGCCGAACCCAACTATTGATTTAGGGTTAAATTTTTCAAATAAATCGCTAGCTTCCACCTCGATCGAGTTACTCCACCACATGCGCCTCCCCATGCTCCACCTACGGCCTCCGACCGCACGCCCCTAGCAGCCCCATCGCCTCGTATTTCGTGCTCGAACTCACAACCTTTAGACGAGCTTCGCCGTTGATCCATCATCCCAAATATGATCACCACCGTTCACATTATAGCTCTCTTCATGATCTTCGTTTTGTTAGTTGAAAGAATTTGCAATCGATGCACGGATTTGGAGTAATTGGAGGTGGAACGTCTTGCGTTTCTGGCCATTAAAATCCTAGGGCCGGCTACAAGAAGGAAGAAGGGTTTTGTATATTTTTTTTATTTTCTTGAGTTATGGGGGTATTTATAAGGAACGAGCGACACTATTCATCCCGGAAATTCCGAACTCCGATTTACGCGCCGTAAGCAGCGTTTCTAAGGTTTACCCCGCGTTTCGGACACAATGGAACAGGTTTCGGAAGCTAATTCGGACATCTGTGCGAGTTATGGCTGAAAACGCTCAATTTAAATTAAACCGATTTAAATCGATTTCTAGGCGTTTTAATTTGTACAGGACAAACGGTAAATCCAATTGACACGAAATTTGAAACCTTACAATAATATCACATTACGGATCCGATGAAACTAGTTTCGTCGAAATCCGAGACTTTTTGAAAAATGGCTATTTTCACTCGCCAAATTTAAATTAAAAATAAATCGATGCGTTTCGAGCTGCCACGATCAAACGATAACTCCGATTGACACGAAAATTGAAATCCGGTAATAACTAACTATTATGGATCCAATGAAACTGGTTTCGTTCAATTCTGAGACTGTTCAAAAATTGGCTATTTTACAGTCGATTATTAAATATTAAAATATTCAATTTTCACAAATTAACTTTTAATTCGATTTTAAAAGTTCTAAAATATCATTCTAACTTCAACATGATAAAATAAAATTTTACAAATCATTTTCAATCATATTTAACCTCATTTTCAATTATTTCTATAATTTAACGTATTAAATTATCGATTTAATTATCCAATTAAATCCAATAATTCAAATAAAAATTTATTCGACTTATAAATTCAATTATTAATATTTAAAATAAATTAAATATTCAAATTTTAATTAAATAAAATTCTGGGTCGTTACAATCTTTCCCCCTTAAAAGAATTTCGTCCCCGAAATTACAAGTAAGAAAGGTTACAAAATCTATTAACTTTTCAAAATTCATAGTTAAACTTCTTACAAATCTTTACTAAGTTTTCAAATCATACTTAGTTATCTTTTCAAAAACAACTATCTATTGTTTAACTTTCATTTCCAAAATAAAGTTTAAAGTTTTCAAAATTTTCCAATTTTTCTCAAATTTTTTTCTAACGCCTTAAATTTTCGGAAAAATTCGCCATAGTCTCCTTTGCGCGGCTCGATCCGAAAAAAAAAATGACAGTATATATATCACAAATATACATCTCATCAAGTAATGAGGCATCCCGAAGGGAAAAAAGTGTAAAAGTACGATATTTAATCCGAGATATGTACCTTATATTTTATTAGCAAGCATATACGGCTAATATACCGCTAAAGCGAACTCCAAATGCGAAGCAAACGCGATCCGCACCTACTAAACTCAACAAACAACATGAGAAACATGCATATATGAAAATAGTATCGATATACAACATATAGCAACATAACAACTATATATGTCACATAGCAAATGCAACTAAACAACAAATGCAAACATCAACCATCTATTAAATCTATATTCATTCATATTCTCATTAATATTAAATGAAATGGTTTTCAATTTAATCACATTTGATTCATTTACATTGGATGTTCTTACTAACATTCATTCTCAATTCAATTAGTTTACATTTACTAATTAAATCCAATTCACACTCAATTCTATTCAAATTTATTTACTTCTAATTTGAATTCAATTTCATAGCTTCCAATTTCATTAACACTTAATGAATTACATACAATCAATCAACAATCATATAACAATCAATGTATATTAATTTCAACCAAATTTCTTTGCTTTTAAATTGATTTTCATTCAATTTTATTCAACTTCTAATAACATTAGATTTTAAATGAATTAACATTCATTATTTCATATCAACTTTATTCACATTCAATTGATTAACATTCAATCGATTCATTAATTCAATTCAATTCTAAAGTTGAATTTCATTCACATAACTTAAGTTTACATTTCTTTTAATCCACTTGATTATTTACTTCGATACCAAAATCAATTCCATTCAACAACACTTAAGTTATATTCCATTTAAACATCATTTAGTTTTACATAACTTAAATTCATACATATATAAGTTTATTTCACTAATTGTAAATCACTTTAATTATAATTCAATTCTTATAATTCTTTTGCTTATACAATTATTCTTTAATTTAGATTATTCAAACAACCTAACAATCAACTTATATACACTTTAATAATTCTGAAAAATTATTCCTTTTATATAAAATATAATCAAGGCAAAATTATTTCATTTACCCAATTTTAAAATCAATATTGTGTCGAATTGTTCTATTCAAGTGTTTAGAAACCCCTTCGGCTCAGTTTCGAGGCTGTGCTGACGAAAGTTCATATGCCACTCAATAAACCAATCATCACAATATAAAACAATTTTATATTCACTAACAAATACGCTCTCATATTTATTATTACACTCAAACTCAATCTAGAATACTGCTGACTCTATCTCTAATGAGTAATACCCAACAGAACCATGGTTGTCGCTTAACCATCAGCTCTGATACCAAATGTAACGTCCCGGATTTTCGTTCTCCGAAAATTCAACATCGATACTCACTTTATCGACTGCCGAGAAATCGAAGGCCGAAAACACGGAATGTTATGGGTTTTTTTTTTAAGAATTTAAGAAAAAGGAAGAGATAGAAGAAGAGAGAAGATAGAAAATAGAGAGGAAAGAAGATAATTTGAAAAAGAGAATTTTAAAATAGAACGGACAGAAAGGAAACAAAAAGAACAACATCAGAATCTCACAATTCGCAGCGGAACAACATATAATAATAAATGAATAATCTTTAAATAAAGAACTATATCAGTTATTACATCACATTATATTTCATTACATCATATCATCAGAGTGCACAACAACATACAACAATAAACAGTGCAGCGGAAAAAGAAATACTATATAGCTAGTAATACGCCATGCCATCCAGCTTGCCTCCAGCAACTCCAGAATATCCAGAATATCCTGATAAACCTAACTCTTAACTGCCCTTGTGGAAATTGGTGGGCACCCAGAGTTTAGGAAGGAAAACAATAAACTCCAAGTCAGTCATGTGACTGGTGTGAGAACTCAAAACAGTTTATTTATCTTTAAAATCAAAATAGAGGAATATTTTTAAATTTAATTCGCAATGCTTTTAAAAATGAGACTACCATAAGGCCTCCCGCACATACACACAATGCAAACGCAGAATCGGAGGAGATTTCTCCTTATGATAGTCAAAGATGCTTGATACGCATTTAAAAGACATTTGATATTATTATTAGTGTATAGTGTAGAAGAAATTCATTTCGAAAGTAGAATATAAATCTTAGCCAACATAGACATTTCGAACTATGCCTACTATAGCTACCATCCAAACAGTGGTGACCACCATAAGTGAATAGCAGGTTCTACAACTAATACCGTACAAGTTTCGTATTGGGAATTGGATTTCCAACAAATGGTCAGGCCAAGGAACTTCCCATTGCCACATGAGAATGCCTCTGGATGGACATCCCCGAGAACCAAACCGGATCTCTACCAACACAAGGCCGGGTTACTCCTAACTGAGTAACAACTGACCGAATATGCCATCCCCCGGTCCTTTGGGACCTTTATCAACCGAGCGCTCGTAATCAATTCACACAATCATAAAGTGTTTTCAACATGAGTAAGTATCTGGGCTCCATACCATGATACCACCCTTTTCCAGAAGGAAATGCACATATCCTAAAGGGCGCTACCCCTCATAACCTTGCCGCATCTTTCCTGTTTTGACCATTTCCGGGATGTGAGGCTCGACGAATTCACGTCCACAAAAACATACTTTATACAAAAGCCATGCTTTGGGTCAGCAAATGATCAACACAATGATCACTAAGATAGACGATCAAATAAATGATCCTATCACAATAATCAACACAATGATCATTTCAGCATCACTCAGCATGTCACATTACCAAATTGGGAATATATCGCTGATAACTTCAACTATATAACCTTTGAGCTCGTACGTCTCAAAGAAGGGTGTTAAGCAAAGAATAAATCCTCCGCCACCAACAGAAATATATTTGAAAGAAATCGGCTTTATATCTCAACTTGTAATGTCAGACATACAATCCATACAAGTCTGTTCCGGGATCGAACAAAACCGAAGGCACTTACAAAGAAGTCCTTGCAATCCGGATATTCACAATCCTGATCGGATTTCCCATCACTTAGGGAGTTTCTATACCGGCGCGACTCGGTGCAGAAACAATCGATAGGTCATCCTATCGCTCTTGCAAATACTCGGTCTTCAACACCGATCTTCAAATGCAATTCATAACGACGTATCACATATTCGGAATGGGTTATACGACCCCATGGTCCTTTCCCGGTTAACCCGAATAGTGAGCGCTTATTCAAAAATAAGTGTGCATTCAAATTCAATCAAATCACATCAAATACCCATTCAAAGGGAAATATTGATAGTCGGCTATTGAACTATCAATGGATATGCATACATCACCAGATTCCAAATAATTTTCCAAATTATTTATTTTCCAAAATATCTTTACAAGATATATATTTTCACACTTTAAAATAAATCAATATTTATTTTTATACAAATTCCACTTTTCATTCATAAATTCCATAATGAATTTATATTTCAAAATATTCATGAATATACGATTTCAATTATCCATTTTCAATTTATCTTCAAAAAGATAAATTCTAATTATTCACTTCATATTGGAAACAATTCCATACTTATTAAAAATAAGTAATTCACAAATCTTTTTATTTTCAACACTTAGAAAATATTCAATATACTTAAATCGAATTAAGTATATATTTCATTCTTTAAGGAAATCATTCCCTTAAACATATTTATTTTGGGCCAAAACGAATGTTGCGTAAAACATCGTTACGACAACCCAAAATCACTAGTATAGGGATTCGAATTTAAAATAGATATATAAATCCCAATACTATTCAAAACATTTCCTTTCGGAAATCATTTACTATAACAACAGTGTTATAGTCCACCATTTCCTTTTATTTCTCGAAACATCTATTTCAACAATCAATGTTGAAATCTATGGTTTCGAATCTCAACACATTTAAAACATCGTTAGATCATTTTAAATTCAAATTAAACATCTCATTCAAAACAATTTCTTTAACCTATCATTCACTATTTAAAAACGTGAATATACTTCTTTAACAAATTCCATCCTTTTATTCAATTTAATTCAAAGGATTATTCACTGTCTAAAACGTGAATATAACTCCATTTATAAGTTATATACAATTAACTTATCAAAATAAGTCGTTTGTGAATTTATAAAGCAACGTTTATAAATTCCATTTCCATTTATTTCATAACAACTTACTTTATAAATTTTCTTTATTTACCTATTCGATTTATAATCTTAATTATAAACCAAAAGTCCAAATTATAAGTCAAACACTTATAATTTATTTATTTGCAAAAATCGTTTCTTTGAACTTTACAAATTTTATAAACCTATTGTTTATAAAATTCCATTTATAACTTCACCGTTATATAATTCTATAAATTTCATTCATTTATGAATTTCATTTTCACTTCATTCAAACACTTATAAAAACTCGTTTTATAATGTCGATATTTCGATTTATAAATATCCATTTATAAATCTCTTAATATAAATCAATTTATATTATTCTTTTAAAACGTCTTTAAATTCCTTTATAATTTCACCTTCTCTTGATTTATAAAATAATCAAATTTTATAAATCTTATATTCAAACTTTTAATAATAAACTCAAAAATCCAGTTTAAACTATTTTATAAAATCATTGGTTCATATTTCTCAAAAATCAGTTTTTCTAACAATATTACTCAAAAATTATAATTTTATAACTCCTAAAATTATAACGTTCATTTATTTATAATGGATCAATTCCAAAAATATAGTATATTTTCAAAAATCACTTTAAAACCATTTTAAAATCCCAAAATCTGGGTCCAATGATGCTACACACCAAATAGTCAATCACGACTAACAACGATATCATATATCGATATGATAATCCATCAAATATCAAAATATCTGAAATCAAATAAAAACTGTTGAGGAATCCAGTTGGATCCCTCCAACCTGTTTTCCTGCATCCAAAAACATTAGCACAATACCAATTTCGCTCCAGTACGAAATTATCGCGGTATATGTTCTTATTAAATATTATCCGCTTAATAACGGCGTAATAGGGTCTCATCCGCTAAAAATACGGGAAATCAATCAACTCCAATATATACATATGCCAATATATATATATTGCTATTATATATAATACCAATTTCACTGTTTATGAAATATTCGCGGTATATGTTTTTATTAAATAACATCCGCTTACTAACGGCGTATAATGTCTATTTTAACAATCAATAGATATCATTCATCATTCATACATGCATTCAAATATTTTAAATCTAACTATTTAAAATAAAATCGAAACTGATTCGATTGAGTGAGAAGTTCTCACCTTGGTTTTAAATTCCGTTTTAGCTTTTATTTCGAATAAAATTAAACGCGCGTTTAATTTTATCCAAAATTCTCACTAACTCCAAACGACTCCAAACCAACTCCATCGCGTAGTGCTCGTCCATACGATTCCAACGCAACTGAGTTTGCATTTTTTCGACCTCGTATGAAAAAGATATGCAATTTACAAGTTTACTCGAATTTAAATAAACTAATAACAACATTTTAATTATAATTAAAACCCAACTTAACCCACTATCGTTCGATCTACAGGCCCCCCATCATCACGACCGTAGAACGCAAACCCCCTCCCCCATCTCCTTTCTTCTTCATGCGCACACGGCTACAGCCGAACCCAACTATTGATTTAGGGTTAAATTTTTCAAATAAATCGCTAGCTTCCACCTCGATCGAGTTACTCCACCACATGCGCCTCCCCATGCTCCACCTACGGCCTCCGACCGCACGCCCCTAGCAGCCCCATCGCCTCGTATTTCGTGCTCGAACTCACAACCTTTAGACGAGCTTTGCCGTTGATCCATCATCCCAAATATGATCACCACCGTTCACATTATAGCTCTCTTCATGATCTTCGTTTTGTTAGTTGAAAGAATTTGCAATCGATGCACGGATTTGGAGTAATTGGAGGTGGAACGTCTTGCGTTTCTGGCCATTAAAATCCTAGGGCCGGCTACAAGAAGGAAGAAGGGTTTTGTATATTTTTTTTATTTTCTTGAGTTATGGGGGTATTTATAAGGAACGAGCGACACTATTCATCCCGGAAATTCCGAACTCCGATTTACGCGCCGTAACCAGCGTTTCTAAGGTTTACCCCGTGTTCCGGACACAATGGAACAGGTTTCGGAAGCTAATTCGGACATCTGTGCGAGTTATGGCTGAAAACGCTCAATTTAAATTAAACCGATTTAAATCGATTTCTAGGCGTTTTAATTTGTACAGGACAAACGGTAAATCCAATTGACACGAAATTTGAAACCTTACAATAATATCACATTACGGATCCGATGAAACTAGTTTCGTCGAAATCCGAGACTTTTTGAAAAATGGCTATTTTCACTCGCCAAATTTAAATTAAAAATAAATCGATGCGTTTCGAGCTGCCACGATCAAACGATAACTCCGATTGACACGAAAATTGAAATCCGGTAATAACTAACTATTATGGATCCAATGAAACTGGTTTCGTTCAATTCTGAGACTGTTCAAAAATTGGCTATTTTACAGTCGATTATTAAATATTAAAATATTCAATTTTCACAAATTAACTTTTAATTCGATTTTAAAAGTTCTAAAATATCATTCTAACTTCAACATGATAAAATAAAATTTTACAAATCATTTTCAATCATATTTAACCTCATTTTCAATTATTTCTATAATTTAACGTATTAAATTATCGATTTAATTATCCAATTAAATCCAATAATTCAAATAAAAATTTATTCGACTTATAAATTCAATTATTAATATTTAAAATAAATTAAATATTCAAATTTTAATTAAATAAAATTCTGGGTCGTTACATGTGCCGTCTTTACCTTCTTCCTGATTTCTTCAACTTTTTTGGAAGCTTCTATAATTATTTATGGACCAAGGACTAGTCGATCACCAGACTCAATCCAACAAGCTAGCGATTTGCACCGCCATCCATATAAGGCTTCGAACGGTGCCATACCAATGCTTGCCTGATTTATTTAAAGATAATTAATTAAAATTCAAATATACTTATTCAAATTTGAAATAAAATTTCTTTACCTGATAACTATTATGGTAAGTGAATTCAACCAAATGAAGATGGTCTTCCCAAGATCCACCAAAGTCTATAATACAAGCTCGAAGAAGGTCTTCCAAAATCTGATCCACCCTCTCAGTTTAGCCATATGTCTGAGGATGATATGCTGTGCTCAGATTCATTTTGGTGCCCAACGTATCCTGAAATGCTTTCCAGAATTTACTAGTGAAAATAGGATCTCTGTCGCATACAATACTATATGGTACACCATGAAGTTCAACAACTTCTCTCATGTATATCTCAGCCAAACTTGAAGCAGTACGAGTGGACTTGACTGGAATAAAGTGAGCGGATTTCGTCAGTCTATCGACAATCACCCAAATGTTTTCGTTACCCTTTATAGTCCTTGGTAGCCCATCAATAAAGTCCATAGAAATCTGCTCCCACTTCCAACCTGGAATCTCTAGTGGTTGAAGCAAACCAGCTGTCTTTCTGTGGTCGGCTTTAACTTGTTGGCAAGTTATGCATCTTCTAACATAGGTAGAAATATCGCGCTTCATCCCACTCCACCAATATAACTTCTTCATATTCTAATACATTTTAGTGACACCGGGATGAAATGAAAGCGAAGATTGATGGTTTTCTCTCAACACTTCTTGTCTTAGACCATCAACATTAGGAACACAAATACGATTATCAATTCTCAAGACTCCATTACTATCAACTTGTGCACCCAATTTATTGTTAGCATTTCCAACTTTACCGAGAACTATTTCCTTGATATGGTATAGCAAAGTGCCCTCGTATTGCTTGTCTATAATGCGATCCATAAGAGCTGGGAAGACGACATGCTGAAACAACATTCCTTCAACCAAATTACAACATGCCATTGCTTGATTTATGCTTAAAGCATCAGCTACGGCGTTTGCTTTCCCTGGACTGTAATTAATATCAACATCATATGTGGCTAAAAATTCGAGCCATCGGACTTGTCTTTGATTCAAATCCTTTTGCGAGAAAATATATATTAATGACTTGTGGTCAGTGAATAACTCGAATTTGGTTCCAATAGAGAGTGCCCCCATAGCTTAAGAGAAAATACAACCGGAAGAAGCTCTAAATCGTGAGTTGCGTAATTTGCTTCATAGGTCTTTAACTAACGACCCGCATAGGCAATAACATTTCCTTTTTGCATTAAAGCTGCTCCTAATCCATCCCGGCAGGCATCAGTATAGACGGTCAATCCTTCGCTACCGTCAATAACTGTAAGAACTGGGGCAGATGTCAATCTTCGCTTCATCTCATTGAAAGCTGCTTCGCACTTTTTACTCCAAATAAATTTCACATTCTTTTGGTCAGTACGGTAAGTGGGCAGCAATATGAGCAAAGTTTTCTATAAATCTGCAATAATAGCCGGCCAAGCCCAGGAAACTACGGATGTCTGTAGGAGTTTTGGGAGTCTCCCAATCCTGCAAATTCCAAGGATTCGTATTTAGATAGTGATAAGATGTTTAGATAGAATTGACAAATAAGGATAGAGCTTACATTGATTACGGCGATCTTAGCAAGATCGACCGAAATCCCGTTTTCCGAAACAATTTGGCTAAGAAAACAAACTTCATCACTCCAAAAGTGGCATTTTGAAAACTTAGCTTTAAGTTAATGGTTGCGAAGAGTTTCAAGAACAAAAGCCAAATATGACCTATGCTCTTTCTCATCTTTAGAGAAGACGAGAATATCGTCGATGAAAACAAGAACGAACTTGTTAAGAACATCCTGGAAAACTCTATTCATCAGGTCGATGAAATAAGGCGGAGCATTGGTAAGACCGAACGGCATAACCAACCATTCATAGAAATAATTTTCAGTGCGGAACGCTGTTTTATGAATACTATCCTCAGGGATTCTGAGTTGGTGAAAGCCGGTAGCCAAATCAAGTTGGGAGAAAACTTTAGCTCCATGGAACTAGTCGAATAGATCGTTGATGTGGGGCATCAGATACCTGTTCTTGTGTGTGAGCTTCTTTAGCTCTCTATAGTCCACACATATTCTAAGAGAACCGTCAGATTTTGTGACGAATACAACCACAGCACCCCATTCTGAATGACTTCTCTGAATCAAGCCTTTAGCAAATAAATCTTCAATCTGAACATTCAATTCTGCCTTTTCTTTAGGTGCCATTCTCCTAGGAGGGAGAACTACTGGTCGTGCACCAGTGATAAGATCAATGCGGAATTCAATTTCCCGCAGAGGTGGTAGAGAATTGACTTCTCCAAACACATCAGAAAAGAATTGAACAACTGGAGTGGAGCTTAGTTCATAGGATGAGAGTCAAGAGGAAATATAAAACTCCCAGCACATTCTTGAGGCGATTTACCTTTAATAACTAAAGGTATACTCTTACCGTCAATAAGAGAGATGGTTCGAGCTTTGCATGAAATAACGGCTTCGAACTTCCATAGCCAATCAATACCTAATAGGATATCGAATGCCTCGAATCCAAGTACAAAGAAATCCCAAGTTAAGCGATGCATGCCATACATAAGTGTGACATATTTGCATACCCTTTTGAGGTTAGCGGGCCCTCCAATAGGGTTAGATACACATAAAAAGGTAGATGCAAGAATAGGTTCCAATCCAAGTTTGTTAAATAAATCAATAGATATGATACTATGTGTTGCTCCGGTGTCAAATAGAACTCTAACAGGTGAAGAATGCAACATAAAAATACTCTATAAAGTACCTTGATTATCTGAAACTTCCAGGACAGGTGTGGAAATAGAAAAAACTCCAGATGGGGTACCTCTCTTCTGTGTTGGGCAATCTTTCTTAAAGTGTCCTGGCTGTAAGAAAATGTGACAAACATCTCTCTTGGCCATCTGAGCCGGTGGCGGAATAGCTGCACCCTTTGGGGATGGGAAACTACTGGCATAATGACCTTTCTGGTTGCAGTTGAAGCAGGTGATAGATGAGATGTCAATGGGCTTCTTCTGAGAATAGCCAAGCCCAGATTTCTTCTGCCAGTTCTTCTTCTGTTGCTCAAAATTTGGCTTCCTCTTCCCAGTCTGACTAGAGGATGGCTGAGTAACTGGAGCCTTAGTGACTGATGTTCCCTTTGGCTTTCCATCATATCTAAGAGCAAAATCCATCAACTCAGTGAAAGTTCCATGGACATGAGCCGTGAGGAGTTTGTAATACTCTAGACGTGCTCCATGGATGAATTTCTCATTCTTCAGCAGTGGTGTATCAATCAAGCTAGGTCAGAACTTGGAGAGTTCGTTAAACTTCCTTTCATACTCAGAGAAAGTCATATTGCCCTGTTTGAGGCCCATAAATGATCGATAAAGCTGGGCCTTTTCGGCGGTTGGCATCCACTGAGTCGTAAAGGAATTCCTATTTACAAGGGGTAATAAGATGAGTCAAAATCTGACGAGATAAAAGTGATTTTATTTGGATGAAATTTAGATAGATTTCTACCTAAACTGGGCCCAAGTGTTGGTTTCCTCGTCGGTACGAGAAGTGACTTACTCCCACCAATCCTGTGCCGCATCCTGAAGCTGCCAAGCGGCCAATTTACGCTTCTAAGCTTCTGTGATCTCCAGGCCAGTAAAGATCCTCTCCAAACTCTTCAACCATTGCTGTGCTTCGATGGTACTCTCAGAGCTAGAATTTGACTCCGCCAAGCGGAGTGTATTCCTTGCTAAGGGTGGAGAACTTGACCGCGGGAGCCGGGGCGCGTGGTTCGGGAGCGTTTCCTCTACCCCGCCCTCTAGCATTTCTTCTAGTAGTCATCCTGGATACCAAAAGTGATTTAGAATCAAAGAAAGAGATTTATAGAATCTTAAAGAAATTCAAATCGAATGAATCAAATAAGAAGAATGTAATCCAAGGATATGGATTCTGAAATGATTCTCCTCGTTCTAGGTTATGGTTACCCTATCTCTAATGAGCTTAAAACTCCACAGGCTAAGGTTTTCGGGAACCAAAACTTTGATACCAACTGTAACAGCCCGTATATTTGGACCATTTAAATTGACAATATTCCACACATGTCAACTTAAATAATACAAAACACGAATTATTAATGGAGTATATATATAAATGAGAATCATCACAGAATCAAAAAAATATAACATCATAGAATAGTGCAGTGGAATTACAACATAGTTATAAGGGTAGTTCATGAAGCTACCCATAAATACAACAATGTCTCAAATGAGATGAAATAGAACAACATAAATGTCCAATAGTCCAAATAGAAAGAAAAATACTGATAAGATAAAGATAATGATAGTCTTTGGTCTTCAGCTCTAAGTAGAAACAGCAACAGCAATCCTCAGTCTGATCCGAGCATAAGCATAAACAAACACTCGAATCAGGACATATATTCTTATACAGATAATATGGTTCAAATTCACAAAAACAATAACTCAAAGATGAATGGAATAACATCTTTTAGGATCCGTTAAACTATTTATACATAGTAGTGTACGATAAATAGATAATGTCTAACAGTAAAGTAAAATATCAAAATAGTGTTAAGGCGTTACCATTTTCCCCTTTAACACATTTTATATAGCATTATAGACTATACAGCACTGTAAACTCCACCGTAAACTAGTGGGATATCAGGGAGTACCTCATAGGCATAATACAAAACAAATTCGTAGTGGTCGCATATATAGGGATACACGTATGGCAAGGTACATGAGGCAATACCCAAGGTAGTGAAACTACCATTTGCCTGATCCGGACTGGTGAGAACGCATCACCGCAACGATCGCAACACCGTGAAACGGCACTCTAAATTCAAGGGTGCGTACTAATCAATAACAAGTAATGAGTAGTTTACGAAGAAGTGTGTGTGCTCGAGGTAGCTAACCCCATTTGGCCCGGCACAGCACCAGTTTTAGTCATTTCCAATTTAACACAAGTGTCAAGGCTATCCATTATCGTTCTCTTTCTTCAGTCATCGCGCACGTCATTCCAACCACTTCATCCCGGATCACACTCCGCGTATAGTTATTAAAGTGGTTTTCGGTTTAGACAGTGAGTATGTCCCTAACCGATTCCGGTCTCTTTAATAACCTTCGTAGTTATTTCACTGATTGGTCGTTTAACATATTTCATAACCGAATCAACTTCAATTAGACTTTGTAAACCATTATTTCTTTTGTCTTTCTAAACCAATTTCCAAAATTTGCGTTCCATAACTTCAAAATTTCCATTTCAAAATTCTATAATTCAATTTCAAAATTTGATTTAAAACCATTCAAATATTCATTTAATTTCATATATAAGTTTCATTCCATAATCATTTAAAATAAACTTAATTTAACATTCAAATCGATTTAAACTCATTTATCGATTTCATTCGATATTCATTAAATTAATGTATCATTTAAAACAATTTCTATTAAATTTCCAATTCATTAAATTAATTACTTAGTTACAATTTCAAAACACAATTAATGAAGAAACTTAGTTTCACTAATTCAAGAATTCAATTTAAATTAAATTACTTAATGATTCAATCTCATTAAATTTATCAAATAATTTCAAATCTTAATTATTACTAATTTCAAAACTTAATTATTAATAATTTCAAAACTTAATTATTAAAACTTAATTATTAAAAATTTCAACTTAATTATTAATAATTTAAAAACTTAATTATTAATCAATTAAATTTTAAACAATGTTCTTTCGTCAATTACTACGTTAATATTTTGTTCAAATTTCAAATATTCACATTTCCTTTCATTAAAATTTAAATTCCAATTTTATTTCAAAACCTTATTATTATTTAAATAAAATCTTTATTTTAATTTAAATCAAATTATTGACCAATCGGGTTTAATTTAATTTTCTATTCTAAGTCAAAGTTTATTTGGGTATTTATCATTTCAACCTGATTCCATTTCAGTTCAAAAATCAAAACATAACAAAGGGAACTTGCAGTGTGATAGCTAGGATGGTGTCAAAATAAATAAACAAGCAATAGCAACCATACATAACAATTCAACAACTTATTTAAATAATCCTAAAATAATCGTATTAATTTACATTTCTTATTTATGCAAATTAATATAGTTATCTCTAGAATCTACACTATCATTTCGTGCAGATTAAAGATTATTCCACTAATTATTTATACGGTTTTTCACTTGTCATTTATTTTCGATTCTATACTACAACAATTATACAACATACATTCAATGGTTCAAGGTGTAGTTATCACTATCCTACGTGTCGGTTTATTTAACATTTAAAGGGGTCAAATTTAACTAATTAATATTCAACATATAAATCAGTTTAAAATTGTTAACTATCCTATATCAAATTCAATTTACATATTATTTATTACTTTAACAATAACAAATAACATCCAGTTTCAATCATCACATAGCAATCATTCATCAACCAAACTTGTATAAGAATATAATTCGTAAAAATCAATTCACCTTTCGTAGATAAAGAAATTGACAGCGAAGCACGAAGAAGCACGAATGAAGTCGGTACAACACGAACAAACGAACATTACAAATATCGAAAAAAGAGAGACGATATTAATTCAATGAAAGTTTAAATATAATTTATAAAATTATATAGATGTGCTTACCAACGACGGAGAAAGAACGAAAGCTGAAAATCGATGTTGCTGCAAAAGGCTTAACCGGTCGCTTCTGCACACAACAAACAAAGAAAAGTGGTTACTATTTTCAGCAACCAAAATAGATATATGCGTAAAATTTCTTCTGCAGTATCTAAAAACCAGTGTGTTGTTCAAACATTATTTTCTTTCTTTTTTCTAATACACACGCAACTTACTTTTCAAAACCGACCCATATCACTCACGCATACACACACTACCCACGCACGCAACAAAACATGCACGCACACATTTCCCATTCACACGACACGCATCCAGTTTCATCACCCTCCCCACTTGCATGCTACAACAACATCATACACAATTTCTCTTCTGCATTTTTTTATATTAACAAACCGAGACCTCCTTAAAAATATGCATCAGTTTCTTCCTTCACACATGAACCCCCGCACCCATCCACGGCACGCATATTTCGAACCTTCCTTCTCCCCTCACCCTTCTACTTGCTGCAACATGCACGCAACTCACTCCATTTTCTTTTTTTCTTTTTTTATAAAACACGCAACTCACACGGCACACAACACACACTATACATGCACACGAGATGAACGTGCACGCACACAATGGAACGCACGCACACACACTAAAACGCATATACACGGAACTGGAAGGTGTATTGGCCAGAAAACATGTCGCGCGCCTTTGCGCATGGTGGAGGAAGCTCAGTCTTGGCAGTGGGGTCGAGTACTTGGCCGAAAGAGGGGGCATCGGAGGTGGTTCAGGTGGAAGGTGAGTTGTGCGTGGTGTGTATGCTGAGGTGGAGTGATGGTGGTAAGTGAGGGTGAAGTTGTTTTGGCCATGGAGGAGAAGTTGTGCGTGCGTGCTTCTTTGTTTCGGCCATAACTTTTTTTTTAATTTTACAGAACAAAAAAGAAATGAGCAGAAGAAGGAGGAGAGATGTAACGACCCGATTTTTTCGACTTTCGAAAGATCAACATCAATACGTCCACTGTATCAATTGCCGAATAATCGAATGCCAGAAAACTAAACCGTTAGGGTTTAAAGAAGAAGAGGTAGAAGAAGAAGGAAAGAAAACGACAACAGAATCTCACATATCGTGTCGGAAAAAATATAATAGATAAATAAATATCTTTAAACAAAATCACTATATCAGTTATTACATTACATCACATTACATTATCAGAGTGTACAACATATACTAGTGCAGAAGAAAATACAACATATACTAGTGATACGCTTCGCCATCCAGCTTGCTCCTGATCTCCACAGCAACTTCTGAATTCCAGCATGACATGATAACCTAACTCTAGACTACCCGTGTGGAAATTGGTGGGCACCCATAGTTTAGAATGGGAATAATAAAATCCAGGTCAGTCATGGGACTGGTGTGAGATCTTAAAAATAGTTATTTTCACAAAAAAAGTAAAAAGTAATCCGCTATGCTTTTGGAAAATGAATCTACCATAAGGCCTCCCGCCACACACACAATGCAAATGCAGAATTGGAGGAGATTTCTCCTTATGATAGTCAAACATGCTTAATACGCAAAATCCTTTCGATATTATTATTAGTGCATTGTGTAGAAAACATTTCGAGAGTATAATATTAATCTTAGCCAGCATACAACATTTCGTAGTATGCCTACTATAGCTACCATGTTCAATTGCAGGTTACCGCCACATTCCATGGCAGGTTATACAACTAAAACCGTACAGGGCGCTTATTGTTTCTTTGGATTTCCAACAAATGATCAGGCTAAGGAACATCCTACTGCCACATGGGTATGCCTCTGGCGAGACGTCCCGAGAACCTAACCGGATCTCTGCTGACACAAGGCCGAGTTACCTCACGCTTCCGGTGCAATGAAGCTGTAACATAGATAACTCCACACATGAATATGCCATCCCCGGTCGTTACCGATCTTTATTCGAGGATCCTCAATCACAAAGCAAACATCACACGGTAATAAATTTACAGTGTTCACATGAGATAAGTATCTCGGCTCCATAGCACGATACCACCCTTTATCCAGAAGAAAATGGACATACCCTAGGGCGCGACCCCTAAAAACCTTGCCACAATATTCCTGTTTCGACCATTTCCAGGTTGTGAGGCTCGACGAAGTCTCGTCCACAAAGCTACGCTTTTCACAAAGCCATGTTTCAATCAAAAAATGATCAGCAGCACTTCGTACGCCACATTACCAAATTGGGAATGTATCACTAGTAACCATCAACTACATAACCTCTGAGCTTGTACGTCTCAGAGAAGGGTGTTAAGCTAAGAGAATAAATTCTCCGCCACCAACAGAAATGTATTTGATAGCAACCAGCTTTACATCTCAATTTGTAACGTCAGACACACATCCATACAAGTCTGTTCTGGGTTCGAACCGAACCGAAGGCACTTTCGAAGAAGCCCTTGCAATCCGGGTATTCACAATCCCGATCGAACTTCCCATCACTTAGGGAATCTCTGTACCGTAGCTACTCAGTGCAGAGACAATCAGTAGGTCATCCTATCATTCTCGCAAATACCTGGTCTTCACCATCGGCCTTCAAATGCAATCCCATTTCGTCGTATCATTATTCGGAATGGGTTATATGACAAAAAGGTCCTCCCTCGGCTGATCCGAATAACGAGCGTTTATTTTTAAAAATAAGTCTTCATTCAGATTTCAAACAAATCAAAACAATTTCCACTTTGATCTTTTAAATAAAAGATCTATCACAATCACAAAGGTTCGATGTGGTTTTCGGATATCCACTTGGAATCCGACCCTCGGTCGCATCGAAATTCAAAAGCCATTTAAAGGCTAATATTGATAGTCGGTTATTTAACTATCAATCAATATTTACAACAATTACTGGATTTCAAATAATTTTTCCCCCGGTTATTTATTTTCAAAATATCTTTGCAAGATATATTTTCACACTTCGATCGTTTGAAAACAAATTTCAAATCACTTTTCACTCGCGGAATAAAATTCCCGATATTATTTATTTCCACTGAAAATCTTCCGAGTTCAAGTACTTTAAATAATTCAAATCGCTTATCCAAAATATATACTTGGAAACATTAGATAAAACTATTTAAAAAAATTTGCTGAAATATTTGTTAAGAAACTATCATACTAATATCTTATATAAAACTTCAAATCCAAATTAATTTTAAAATAAAGTTAGTAGATCGGGTATACCTATTTAAATAACCACTTTCTAAAACAAATATCAACTAAATCTTTAAATAATCACTTCTATAATTAATAAAATAAATCTTTACTTTAAAGATTTTCAAATAACCCAAGTAAATAAAAAATTTCAAACATTCTTTTAAAACCAACTTAGGACTTTTAATTTATATTTTAAAAGCTACTTTCAAAACGTACTCGGCTTTCCAGGGAAAATACACCTTCATTTCAAAATGGTTCACTTAGACCAATTTAATAAACCCTTCTTGATTTATTTTATATTTACATTCCAAATCCGTAAATCCCTTTTCCCATTTTAAAAATAAACCAATATTTATTTTTAAAACAATTTCCCTTTCCTTTATAAATTCCATTTTGAATTCAAATTTCCAAATATCCATTGATTTATGATTTTCAAATCGTTTCCCAATTATTCACTTTCAACCCCAAATAAAATTTCCATATTGAATTTCCCAAAGGTTTATTTTCAATCACCAAAATCAATTTCCAAATCGATTTCTAAATTTTGTTTCAAACATCGAATCAAATTTTCAATTTGATTTCCAAAGATTTATTTCCATGTACCAAAACAATTTTCAATGGATTTCCTCATTTATCATCTTTATAAAAATCAATCCCTTTATTTTTTCCAAACTATTTAAAATCCATATTTTAAATAAATTCTTCAACTATCAAACAATATTTCTCAAAATCCACTTATATTTGGAATTAATTTGATCGGATTATAAAAATAAACTTTAATACTTTAATTGTAACGGTCTAGGCTTTTCTATTTGGATTTCAAAAAAAAATCCAATTTCATATTTCTAGTATCCAACGATACCAAAAATATATTCGGCTATATCATAGCCTTTCACAATTCCAATCACAAGTATAATCACACACATATTATAAATAAATTAACACACAACATATGAAACAAATTCAAATGTTTGAGGAATCCAGTTGGATCCCTCCAACCTGTTTCCCTGCATTCACAGATGTTAGCACAACAATTAAATACCAATTCCACTTCGAGGGGGAATATCGCGGTATATGGAATTGATATAATAACCTCCGCTATTATGCGGTGCAATAGGGTCTAACTAATATAACTGATAATAAATTAATTATCCAAGCACCCGGTCAATCAATTTTAATTTTAACTATCACAATTCAGTCATCAATCAATAACTGGAATTTTCAGTTATTAAAATTTTGAGTGAGAAGATCTCACCTTGCTTATTCATGCAATCCAATTTCCATTTTGGCTCGTTTTCTTGATTTATAGACCTTGTATAAACAATGTGTACAATTATTAATATTTGAAATAAACAGAGCAATCAATTTTCCATTTAGAAATTTTAAATTAACCAATGATATTATTTTGAATAAATACTTTTAAATTTCAAACAAATTACTTTTATATAAATTTATTTAACTAAAAATTAATTTTAATGCTAAATTTACTTTAACAGATTATTTTTAGTAACTAATCACTTAGATAAGTTTTGACTTTCACAATATATCTTTTTTTATTTTAAATACTCGATCTTAATATACTTTAAAATATATATACGTCACCATACTATCTATTTAAAATTTTAAAAGTAAGAATTTTTTTCTTTTTTTCTTTTTCCCTGTAATTAAAAATTCTGACTGAAAAGAAAAATTCCTACAGCATCTGTATAAACATTTGCCTATTAAATTAAACTAACAGTAAAACAATATACCTAAGCACTGTGTTTGAACGACCACCACGCATTCGATTTCTTGCACCAGAATGACGCGACCGCAAGACCATCCTCTGCTCTTCGCTCGCCCAAACGAACGTCAGCCACCAACGACACGACCGCAAGGTCGCCACTGCTCGACGAACACGCCGCCGTACCCTACCACTAAGCTCGAATTCGCGAGCTTGATGCAGTTTGATTTCCCATTGTCGAACCCTAGGATGCCTTCGTTCGAACGTGAACCTACCCAGTGACTCACGACCCTTCACGATACCTCCCACGAGCTACCGCCTGCAAACAACCATCGCGACAAGGTCGTGAACTCCGCCTCACCATCCCGGCCTCGATTTCCTTTCCAGTTGCTTCCCCAATCGCGAGCTCAAACTCCCTTCTTGAAGTCTTGAATTCAATCGAACGAATCGTGTTCGAACCTTCCTGGAATCGAGCCGATTTCAATTCGATTTTGCTTCCAAATTTTTTTTCTTTTAGATCGAATCAATTTCCATTCTTATTGTGAAAAAAAAATTTCCTCTTGAACGAGGCCGTCTCGAATCCCATTGATTTTGGAAAAGGGGAACGAGATGTTTTCCCTTTTGAAGGTGTAACCATTAAAGTTTATTTCTCTGTTTTCTGCTTTTGAAAGAATTCGCGTGAGATTTGTAAAGAAATGGAGAGACAAGGACGATATGTTGGCGCATGGAGGAAGGCTGCAGTGCTTCAAAAAAAAGTTTTGATACTGAAAGAAAATAGGCTGCTGTGTTGACTTAGGGAATAATATATTTTAATTTAAATTCAAATTCAAATTATCTCGACAAACACAGCATGAAATTTATGACAACTTATCGAGGCGTGCCGCCAAACGTTTATAGTGTTATACCATCATTCCGAACGCAATGGAAAAGGTTCCGAGTCCTAATTCGATCATATGGAGAAGATAGCTTTTCGAACCGGTTATTAAATTAAATTTCGATTTAATTTTCAATGCGTTTGCTTATCGTAAGGCCAAATGACAACTCCGAACAATACGAAAATTAAAATCCGATAATAACTAACTATTACGGATCCAATGGAATTAGTTTCGTTGAATTCTGAGACTGTGCCTCGGAAGGCTATTTTTAAATATTGATTAAAACGATAAAATTTCAGAACTGGACAAGGTAGTTGCAATTTCAATTCTTAAGCTTCCATTATCTTCAGTATTATCAATACAAATTTTACAAGCCTTTGAAATATTTTGAATCAGCGTGAAACTGAAAAATTCAAATTTTTATCCAACTTCAATAAATTAATTTAATTTAATAATTTAATTGCCAAATTCATGTTTGTATTCGAAATTCAAGTTACACTAACCTCTAATATTTAAAATCGATTAAATATTCCATTTCAAATGTTAAAAATTTCCGGGTCGTCACATCCTTACCCCCTTAAAAGAATTTTGTCCCGAAATTACTAGTTAAGAAGAATGGACCTTAACCCCTATACCATTTATCCAAAACCAAACAGTTTTATCAACTCACCCAACAAATCCTTTTTACCAGAGACCCATTATTAATTCAACTAACTTTCCAACTTCAATTATAAGTTCCAAACAACATTGTTTTCTCAATAATTCAAATTTAAATTTAAATTTCAAAATTCAAAATTTCTTAAAATTTTTCTAACACTCCAAATATTTGAAAATTTTCGCCAGCGTCTCCTTTGCGCGGCAAGCTCGGTACGACTACAAAATGGCACCACAGACCCTCAAATTCCAGAAGAAAATGAAAAACCAAGTGGCTAGACAAGAAAATCACCAAATTTCACATTGAAATTGAAATACATATCTTTTTGTCGAGCAATTCAAATTTTATCTTCAAATCAAAATCCCAATTCCATTTCCCTGTACACATCTGTATATTCTGATATCCATAATATCCAATTACAACATTCAAATATCATTTTGCACATTCCTTTACGGAATTTTAATATACACTTCTTATACCATTTTTACCTTACTATTGAATTTATATATCCATTTTTTTTCAATTTTGCATTTTCAATTTCTTTTGAAGTCAAGTGACAAATTTCAATTCTATTTGGATTCAGTTTAACTTCTGAATATTGAATTTTATCTTTTATTTATAACTGATTCATATCATTATTTTAAACTAGTTTCATTCACTAATTTACTTCAATTTCAAATTTAAAATCGTTTGTCGCTAACAAAACTTTTCGAAAAATTTCTAACTACCAAAATTTTTGAATTTTTTTGGCAAAGTCTCCTTTGTACGGAGGAGCTTTTGCAATTTGACAAAAGATAAAAATATATATACATTGATCCACCCGGTCAGAAAAACAAAAATAGTTCATATTTCCTATTTTAATTGCGTAGTCATACCTGATTTAGCATTTTTAAGCAAAGCGGTTTATTATTAGCATTTTAGCGCGACCAAATCCATCCAAACGGCCCTCCTGTACCTGTATTTACTCAATTTAAACACGTAAGTGACATATATAGGAAATTCATTTACATTTCACTCATTTTTTATAATGAGCACATAGTTTTCATAAGCAATGCACTCAAAATAATTCACATAAGCAATTTATAAGGTTTCAATACAATTTTAGTTGCTTACAACTAAATCACACATCATTTCCACTTAATTCAAGCGATTTACAATTCACTTTCTTTCATTCAATTCATTTTTTAAACGAAACGAATTCATATCTATTTCGATTAATCCAAAAATCAATTTTATTGGCTTTCATTAACTCATAGGATTTTATGCAATTACGTTTGCGTCAAACGACAGCCATTTCTATGCAAATTCGACGATATTCACTTAATAGAATATCTAATCTAGTTTATAACTAATTTAAATTGATACCAACTCAATTTACTCTTTATTCTATTTCATTTCCAACTGATTCCGTTCATTGTCTATTTATACTTGCATTTTTAGTTCTAATCCATTCATTTGCATTTCATTAATCAAACAAGTTTCATTCAAAACCATTTCATAAAACTTGACAACTACCGTTTCACAATTTTACTGAAGTCGGGTTTTATCCAATAATTACTTAAATTATATTCAAAACTCAAGTTCATTTTCCTTGTTAACAATTCCAATTTTTAAATCCTTGATTTGATTTTCATTTATCAAATCCATTCTATCTACTAATTTAATTAAATTAGTTTTATTCACTTATCCATTTTAAATTTTAAATTTCCTTTCTCAATTCATCTCGAATTTATTTTATCAATAATAAGGAAATTTTCAGTTTATTTCTACTAACTTGAATTTATCTACAAATTTAACTCACATTTGAATTTTAATTTAACTTATTCAACTTTCCTATTTCATGAATTAATTAATTATCATATTAGTTTACTTGGATTTAATCCATTTTATTTTTATTTTTATGAGTTATCAAACTTATTTAGATATCGTAACATTTCAAAAATTTCCATAGTCTTTTAACAATTACTCACATTTCAAAGCCAACTTTGAAATCAATTATATCCCTTCAAAATATTTTTCCAAATATTTTTAAATTTCAAACCTCACCAAATTTCATATCCAACTCAAAATACTTCTCAAATAATTATTCTCCAGACTTTTGGAAACCATTTTCAAATTAAGGAAATTTAATCCTTTGAAATTTCAATCCAAATCCTTTAATCTGTATATCAAAGATTACTCTGGCATCTCATTTCAATTTATAAAACACATTTATAAACTCACATTACCAATTCCATTCCATTAATAAATTTTATTTCAAATATTTTTCTGGAATTCTATTTCAAATTATAAATCACATTTACAATTTACGTTTACAAATCTCATTTGTGTACAGATTCATTCCCTTATCCTTTCAATTCATATTTATAAATTTCATTTGTTAAATGAATTTATCTCCAAATCTTAGGTTATACCATTATTTCTTATTAAATTACCATACAATAATGATGATAATTCAATATCATCACTTCCTAACAACCAAGTAACCATAAAAATTTACAGAAAATCATTTCTTTTATATACGAAAATAGTTTGGGTAAAATTATCTCATTTATCCGATTTTAAAACGATACTACGTCGGTTTATCTTGTTCAAGAGTTTAGAAACCCTTATCGAAATAGTTGGCCAAACTGCACCGACCAAAATCTATAAACAATCAACCGATAAGTCAACACAATATAAAACAATTTTATATTCACTAACAAATACGCGCTCACATCTATTATTACACTCAAACTCGTTCTAGAGTACTACTGACTCTATCTCTAATGAGTAATACCCAACAGAGCCAGGGTTGTCGCTTAACCAAATGCTCTGATACCACAATGTAACGACCCGATTTTTTCGAATTCCGAAAGATCAACATCAATACGTCCACCGTATCAACTGTCGAATAATCGAATGCCAGAAAACCGAACCGCTAGGGTTTAAAGAAGAAGAGGTAAAAGAAGAAGGAAAGAAAACGACAATAGAATCTCGCATATCGCAGCGGAACAAATATAATAGATAAAATAAATATCTTTAAATAGAATCATTTTATCAGTTATTACATTACATCACATTCATTATTAGAGTGTACAACAACAAACAGCAGAAGAAAATACCCATATACTAATGATACGCTTTGCTATCCAGCTTGCTCCTGATCTCCACAGCAACTTCTGAATTCCAACATGACCTGATAACATAATTCTAGACAGTCCGTGTGGAAATTGGTGGGCACCCAGAGTTTAGAAAGGGAACAATAAACTCCAGGCTAGTCATGGGACTAGTGTGAGATCTTAAAAACAGTTATTTTCACAAAGAATATAAAAAGAAATCCGCTATGCTTTTGGAAAATGAAACTACCATAAGGCCTCCCGCCACACACACAATGCAAATGCAGAATTGGAGGAGATTTCTCCTTATGATAGTCAAACATGCTTAATACGCAAAATCCTTTCGATATTATTATTAGTTCATAGTGTAGAAAACATTTCGAGAGTATAATATTAGTCTGAGCCAGCATACAACATTTCGTCGTATGCCCACTATAGCTACCATGTCCAATATCAGGTTACCACCACATTCCATGGCAGGTTATACAACTAAAACCGTACCGGGCGCGTATTGTTTCTTTGGATTTCCAACAAATGGTCAGGTTAAGGAACTTCCTACCGCCACATGGGTATGCCTCTGGCGGGACGTCCCGAGAACCTAACCGGATCTCTACTAACACAAGGCCGAGTTACCTCACGCTTCTGGTGCAATGAAGCTGTAACATAGATAACTCCACACATGAATATGCCATCCCCGGTCATTACCGACCTTTATTCGAGGATCCTCAACCACAAAGCAAACATCACACAGTAATAAATTTACAGTGTCTACATGAGTTAAGTATCTGGGCTCCATACCATGATACAACCCTTTATCCAGAAGTAAATGGACATACTCTAGGGGCGTGACCCCTAAAAACCTTATCGCAACATTCATGTTTCGACCATTTCCGGGTTGTGAGGCTCGACGAAGTCTCGTCCACAAAGCTATGCTTCGATCAACAAATGATCAGCAGCACTTCGTATGCCACATTACCAAATTGGGAATGCATCACTAGTAACTGTTATCCCTCTTTTTGGCAAAGTCGTGATACCAAAAGATCGATCGAAAACAAAGGACAATTCGTCTCAGAGATTGGTCATACTTCGTTTCACCATGGATATCGCTGATTTTATCCGAGTCCAGATTGAGCTAAAATTGATAGGACATGACAAGAAAGATCATAGAAGTCGGCATCTCAAATTTCAAGTCAATCCGAATTCATACGCTCAAGTTATGATTGATTAAATTTGAAGGGAGAAACCTAGATTTCGAATCCATCACCGAACACTGGTTCGAACCGATCACCATCAGTGACGCCTTGTTCGAACCCATCAGTGAAGCCTTGTTCGAACCCATTAGTGAAGCTTCGTTCGAATCCACCAAGTCAACTAGCCATGATGATGTGTCATCCATCAATTCGAATACGCCGAGATACATGGAGTCGAAGCGGTCAACTCGGAGCGAAATCCGGATCGAGGCGAAGTGTGCGCTCCACGTCAACACGAAGGCGCGTGCCACCATTGGTTCGAAGCTATTAGTTCGAACGCATCGATTCGAACCAAACAGCCACTCGAAGAATCCCATTTCGTATCAATCATATCTCTCAATCTACTGATCCAAATGCCACGAAATTTTCACAGAAGCTTGCATTCATGTTGAGGAATGTCCTCAACAAATTTCACCTCGATTGGATGATTTTATGATCGATTCGAATGGAGTTCGAATCGATGCCAAAGTGGGCCCAAATTTCATGAGGCCGTGCGCGTGGGCCCCCTCACGTGCCAGAAGCGGTCTCCCGAGTTTTCAGTGAAATATCAGCATCCTATGCCTATAAATAGAGCCCTAGAACCAACAGAAAAGGGATCTTTCGACTCTCAGGCGCCCAGACTCTGCCGGATTGAAATCTCCATCATCGTACATCATAATTTTGTTGTTGATTTCGAATTTCTAGTTGTAACCCGCTGTTGATCGCTGTAACAACTTGTAATCATTGAAAGAGAATCAATAAAACTACAAAAAACTTCACAGTGGACGTAGGCAACACGTCGAACCACTATAAATCGCTTGTCTACGCATTTACTTTACTGTTGATTGGAGTTTTTGTTAGATAATATTCGTTTAGAACTTACATTCTCTATTATTATCTCTTCAACGACTCCCGAAGAGTGTTGTGACCAATTTTGGTGCAAACACTTTGGTGCTTTCACTGAGAAAACCCAGATTTTCTCCTGCTCTTTGGATCTATCATCGACACTGGATTGAATAAATCTAAGAGAGAGATCCAAATCATCAAGTCGAACTTCCTTCCCTTCTATTCAGATTTGCACAAAGTCTAGGAAAGGAATTCAATTTTCAAGATGGTTAGAACAAGAACCACCTCAAACGCTGTCAATCAAGAAGAACAGGATAGACAGAATCCTGCTCCACCACCTCCATCTAATCAAGATGCTACTGGGCACTCGGAACCGTCAGGTCCGGTTACCCGACAAGAGTTCCAATTGCTACTCCAAGAGCTGACCCAGAGTCGGCACCAACTAGGAGAACAGCTACATGCTAACGCCGAGTTGATCAACAAGCTGGATCGCCAGAAGCGAAAGAGATCTAGGAGAGACCATGCTTCTCGCTCCTCTAGCGAAAGTTCTTCATCTTCTGATTATCACAATCGATCACCACGACCCCGACTAGATGGGAGTCGCATGCCAGTCACTGGAGATCAACCGGCAGTGACTGTTGGACAACTGAGAGTTGGTCCATCAGCCAGTTTCCAAACCGGACCCTCCTCCCAAGGAGGTGCCGTTCCTCACCACACCGCAGAATACCGCACCACTAACGTTGCGGCTGAACCAGTAGTCGACGCCCAAGATCAGTCAGACCTGGACCGTCGTCACAGCGGACGTACTCCTGAACCATACGTCCCAGAAGACTATGAGCCAAGAAGGCAAGACTTGGGCCGTCGACGACATCCGGTTCAACCCCAAAGTATGGAACGTAATCATACTCCGGTGCAAGCCACACAAAACGCGCAAATGCCGGATCTTTCAACTATGGTACGTCAGATGATCCGTGAGATCCAGGGATTCACAAATGACGATTGGGAAGTTTCCCGAAGTCACACTCCTTTTACAGACGATATCCTTACTGCTGAACCCCCACGGCGATTCAGAATGCCATCTCTACCTATGTACGAAGGAAACTCCGACCCCAACCAACATATTCTGAAATATGAATGGTCGATGACTGCTGCCCGTGCCGACGATGCAGTGAAGTGTCGTAGATTCCCCTTATCCTTGGGGGGCATCGCTGCCATGTGGTTCACTCGACTGCCACCTCGATCCATCTCTTCATTCTACCAGTTGGCCACAAAATTCGTTGAGCAATTCCGCATGCACGCAAGACCAAAAGATGTCAACACTCTGTCTAATGTCACTCAAGCTCCTGGAGAGATGCTCAGAAAATTCTTAGAGAGATTCCATACTGCATGTGCAGAGATCAGCAATCCAAACGATAACTCCATCCTTATGGCGTTGACTAAGGGGATCGACCCCGATTCTGAGTTTGGAAACTGGTTAGCTGGAAAACCACCTGCATCGTTGGACCATTTCCATGCCAAAGCGGCTCAATTCCTGAGACGGGAAGATGCGAAACAGTCTAGGAAGCAAAACGATGCGGGGCCAAGCACGGAAGGAATCCAAAGCAACGTTACAATCAAACAGTCCGGTGAGAGCTCCGAAAAAGTTCAGTTGAACTTCAAAAAAAAACAAGCTCGGCGAAGAGAGAGCGTGAATCAAACTAAAAAACAAGATCAAAATCGTGGCCCGCAGCGCAAGAATCCAATGTTCAACAGTTACACTCCTCTGAATACATCACTAGAGGACTTGTACTTACGAACCTGTAATACAATTTAGTACCAAAAACCTGCACCAAAACCGTCGTCAGAGAGGCAAATCTAGACGGGAAAATTTTCCAGATTCCATGAAAGCTACGGGCACAATACGAACGAGTGTCGCCACTTACAAGACCTCGTTGAAAAACTGATCAGAGAAAGGAAGCTGGAACAGTTTGTGCGGACACCGCAGCCTAGAGAAGCGGGCCCATCCAATCAAAACAATGAACCCAATCGACCGAGACAGGAGGACTCGACTTGTGCCCATGGAAGATTGGTGATAAACGCCATCAGTGGCGGACCAACTTTCTCAAGAGCCTGGAACGACGAAGATCCTCGTCACTGTCACACATGACAGGCTAATTCAATCTATGAATACTTTGCAGTTTCCTTTACATTCTGAAATTTGAATTTGTAATTAGGCACTGACTTTGCCATATTTTCTTATTTCAGCAATAAAATACTATCTCTTCAAGCTAGAGCTATGATTCACCGAATGCAACGTTCAACAATCATGACACACGAAGAGCTAAGTTCCATCAAACAATGGAATTTATTCAAATAGCGAGTGACTGCGATACGACCGGCCACTCACTAATTAAAATCCCATCTCAGGGGCAAGCCATCACATCATAGGCTGAACTGGACCAACACACGACAGTCCCACAACGGACTCCAACTTCCCAGAGTGTGAATTGGAGTATAAACATCCAATAACTCGTTCCCAGAACGCGAACGGACTCCAACTTCCCAGAGTGTGAATTGGAGTATAAACATCCAATAACTCGTTCCCAAAGCACGAACGGACTCCAACTTCCTAGAGTGTGAATTGGAGTATAAACATTCAATAACTCGTTCCCAAAGCGCGAACGGACTCCAACTTCCCAGAGTGTGAATTGGAGTATAAACATCCAATAACTCGTTCCCAGAGCGCGAACGGACTCCAACTTCCCAGAGTGGGAATTGGAGTATAAATATCCAATAACTCGTTCCCAGAGCGCGAACGGACTCCAACTTCCCAGAGTGTGAATTGGAGTATAAACATCCAATAACTCGTTCCTAGAACGCGAACGGACTCCAACTTCCCCGAGTGTGAATTGGAGTATAAACATTCAATAACTCGTTCCTAGAGTGCGAACGGACTCCAAATTCCCAGTGTGCCAATCGAAGTATAAAACGTCAAATCCATCGTTTCCAGAGTGTGAACGAATTCCTAAAAAGCCCAAACAGGTGTGACTGACCACCTATCGGCCAACTTCAACTTCCCAGAGCGTGAATTGGAGTATAAATATAGATTATAGGTTCCCGGAGCACGAACCCAAACATACATGCTATCTCCGAATTCCCAGAGCATGAATTGAAGCACAAATACCAAGTCAAAGTTCCTGGAGTGTGAACCGAAGTATCAATACTAACTCCAAGTTCCCAGAGCGTGAAGTGGAGTATAAACATCAATTCCAGGTTCCCGCAGCGCGAACCATGTTACAAACATCGATAACTCTCAAATTCCTGGAGTGTGAACCAGGTTATCGATCTCAAATTATCCTAAGTCCCCAGAATGTGGACATGTGCTTAAGATTTGCAATAAGTGCGATCAACCACCAAAATACAAATGTTGTTCCCCGAAACTGGGGGCAAAAAAGCTAAGTGTTAGTCACTAACCAAAGTGATACAATGTCCGGAGTTCAACTTATTCACCGATCACAACTTGTGACCAAGATTTTCAGACTTGGCAAGTAAAACAAACTATACTTGACGGTAAAAACACGACAAGTACACCGGACTGAAAACCAAAACACTACAAACGCTTAAGCACAATAGAAATGAGAATTTAAACAAAGAAATTGAATTTTATTTCAACTAACTAGAGACAAGGACTTACATGCAAATAAGTTCTTCCAAAAAAGAATTCCTACTTGCAGGGGCCGAACCTGTGTCTATACACGGCCTACTAGCGGAAAACAAACACGAGTTCCTATCTATCAAAAAATCCGCTTAAACGGCCCATCTGTTTCTTCTTTTTAAATCTCCTTATCAGCGGTTCGTCCTCGGAATCGCTAGAAACAGAGATCCTTCGTTTAGAGCGCTTCCTCTCCAGTAGTTGCTCTTGGGCTGGGGGCATAATGTCAACGTCCTACTCAGAGCTTGAATCTACATGAAGGCTTCCCACCGGAGGAGTAGGAGGGACTGGATCTGTAACGGAAGATGGGATAGTGCCACCCGATGATATTACCCTTAAAGGTGCTGGGCTATGCGCCGCCATACTGCCACCAATACTACCACCTTGCCCCGCAGCCTCTAATTCTGCATTAATCTCGGCCAAAATCTCTTCGTCACGAATCGCTTGGGCCTGGCTGGGGGCATCTGCTGTCTGCATTGAAGATCTAGAGGTTGGCGGGAGATCACTAACGATGAACGGCAAGTCTGTGGAGAAGCCACCCTGCTCGCCGAGCAGCTCGCTCACCATTTGCTCATCAAGAGATAGTGCGCTCCCCTTCGTCACCTCAGTCGACAATACTGTTACGATGGTAGTCTCAGTGGTGATGGCTTTCTCCCCCTTACTTGATTCTTAGTCGTGGCAATCGGCACAACCTCAGTCACTGAGCAAAGATAAGAAGTTATTAATAACTGCTTCAAAACAAACTCCCTATTTGGAATACACTTGAGATAAGTTCGGAGTACCTTCCTCAGTTTGGCTGACGGACGGCTGAACGGCCTCGGAAGTGTGCTCCTGAATAGGAGATAGCCGCGGCTGTTCTGGGTCGTAAGCTAGAACGGATTGTGAATCAACCACAGACACAGGCTCTAACGAAGGTGGAGCAGTAGTTTCAAGAATACTAGCGCGATGCTCGACACCCGATCCTTCCCCAATCTCCCGGTGCTGGCCACCAATCATGCCCTTCTCATGAGAAATTATGGCATCATGAAGGATCTTCTTTTCGTCTTCGGTCAGCAACCGGTTCTCAAGCTCGAACTGGTCGATTGATGCATCCGGGTGCGGTTCTCCTTCCCCCTCAACCAATCGGACCCAAGCATTACGAAGATGTACCGGATAATCCTGAAGCCAGGCCAAATTTCTGTGCCTCAGCACGTTGGCATTGTAAGTAACGAGGAGTTCTTCGATGTCGGCCTCTAGCCTGGCCTCTGCCCTTTGAACCTTCTCCTCAACCTCTGCCTCGACAGCCTGAACTTTAGCCGCTGCCGCATCTCTCTCAGTCCGAAGCACTACGGCCTGTCCGCATGCTTCTTGGGCCGCGTTGTGCGCGTCATCTCTGTCTTTAGTGATCTCGGCAAATTTGGCTTTGACTGCATTAAGTTCCTTCAAGGCCGCGTCCTGCTCGGCGGTCACGATGGTGTTTCGGTGGCCCATGTCCTCCACCGTAGCGTAATGCTCACACTTTATCATGTCCATCGCCGCCTGGGCCTCGTCCGCTTTCTTCGTAGCATCCGTCTCTGACTTCCGAGATGACTCAGCTTCATCGGTTAGCACTTGTATGATACGATCCAGGTGAGCTAGATCAGTTTGGAGTTTCTCGATGATGGCCGCTCGCTCAAAGGCCAACGACGATGCTTTATCAGCCGCTTTCTTCCACGCTTTGTACTGGGCATAAAAATCGTGCACGTAGTCATGTACTAACTGCTCGGCTTCCTCTGGGATCCTTTTTAAATGTGGAGGAAAGATATAGTTATCAAAGCAGATGTTCGGAAAATCTTTCTTTAGCTGAGCAAGCTTGATTGCTCCTTCCCCTGAAATTTCCACAGGGGGCTGTTCTGTAACAGCGGTAGTTATTATTTCGCTTCTAGGGTGGCGGGATTCGTGCCTAGAAGATTGAGAAGCCGACTTGTAGCGTGAAGATTCAGAGGGACAGGAGACATAAGCAGGAGTTTGTATGGGATCTCTGGGAGGAGGAGGAGTGCACGATCGAGATCGACGCTTATAGCCTCTATCTTTATCATATCTATCTTGGCTAGAATACCCAGAGGATCCCTGGTCGTAATCTCTGTCCCCTTCTCGTCTGCGCGACTCATGGTATGAAGACTTGCGAGCATGTCGGAGACTCCCTAACATTGAACCTCACCCGGACATAGTATCTGCAGGGCAAAATAAAGTAGAATTAATCACCTTTCAAACATGTAGTTTACAGTCAAATGTTATGCAGTGTTGTGAAATATGTATGAATGTGCAACCCCCCGACCAACCGGATGTGCCTGCCACACCAATGGGAAATGACTCGCTCAAAACTAAAGTTTCTGAAAGTTCTTCCAATCCGGCATCATGCTGCAGGGACACATCGTCCGGAATTGGAATATCGGCGAGCCCTTCGTAAAGATTTTCAGTTCTCGGAGGAGACATCTCCAAAATTCTAACTCCGAGAGCGGATCGGGCCGTGACAACCGATTTCCATCTCCCCTTCTTAGTTGGCTTAACAACGGCTGCCTTGCCTTTTCTTTGCTCTGTGACATCCGAAACTACATCTGTAGGCCCAGCCAATGGCTCATCATCAGTATGAGTTCTTTTAGAATCGGCTTCCTCGGCTATAATAACTTTGGGCTTCTTGTGCTTGATTCGTTTTTTCAAGACGGTCCTTAGTGCCCGTCGAACTTTATACTCTGCCCTCGTTCAATCAACCTAAAAGTCCGGAGATTCCTATCCGTCAAGAGCAATTCGATATCCCTATCTTCGCTCGGGACTCCCCGGATTACTCGTACTATCTCCTTAAAGTGTTCACCTTCAGGTCACTGAATCGTTACTGTAAAAAGGAAAAATTGTAAGTTTCACTTCGACTGCAATTGCCGAAGTAATTATTTGAGAACTCAGCTATACTCACGTCTGAATAACCATCGTCGGGCAAACCCTGGAGGACATCTGACGTAAAACCATTCCGTCCTGTAATAGCTTAGTCTGGTCCAAGACCCAGTGTCCACTTGACAATTTCTCACTGCTTTCAAAAATGTGAAGGAGGGGTAATCACTTCGAGTTTTGAAATTGAACAGATATCTGATCTCGGTCGGGATCGGTGGTCTATGAAGGTACTCCATGAAGACGATGAACAAGCTGTTCACGGAAGCATATCCGTTAGGGTGTAGTTGAGATGGGGCAATCCTCAAATAAGACAGTACTTCTATTATGTACTCATTGAACGGAGGAAGCGTCCCGGCCGCGCACGCGTGGCGGTTGAATGCGGTGTATCCCTCCGGCGGATTGTGTGGTCTGTCATTCGGTCCCGGTAATAACACATCGTCCAGTAACAGGCCATGCCTTAAACATATCCTCCCCAACATATCTTCAGAAATATTGGATTGAACGGAGTCCGATGGGTTGGCAATAAAAGACGCATTGGGAAACTTGTCCGGGGCTGGACCGATGATCTCAGGTGCAATATCCGAAACCTCTAGTCTCGAAGTAACTGTACATTGAATCTCCTGCTGCTGCGAACTTGAAGGTTCCGTGACTAGCTAACTCATGAGAAACCATCGTTAGACGACAAAGGACCCGTGCATTCCCCAGTGTAAAGTGTATGAATGTGTGTTGTGCAGTGCTGTGCATTACTTGGATAAATGTCGCGGAATTAAAGGAAATATGCAAACGACAAAGCTACGGAGTCCAGTTATAATGACCGTCATCGCTGACCGTCATCACTAAACCATTCATATGATGGAAATTGATTCGGAAATAAATTGTTATGGTTCCGTCGACGAGCTTCGAATGGTGGTCTAGTACGCAGTTTAATATTCAAGTCCAAATATGCAAGAATGAAGCTCGTCGGAATTATGCTAAGCAAATGTCAAACTTTCGTACCAATCATAGAGGGTTTCGAACCGATCACAGGAAGCTCGTTCGAACCCATCATAATACCACTTCGAATCGATACAGAGGGGCGCGCTTCGAATCGATGATCAAGTGTCGAGTTCGAATTGATCAATGAAGGATGACTTCGAATCGATCCTTGGTTAACTGGTTCGTACCGATTAGGAAAACCTCAACTTACATCAATCACGTTCGAATCGATAGCTTTCGTATCGGTCAAAAAGATGTAATTCGTATCGATGTAAAGTTAAGGACTTCGGATCGACCAATAGCTATTTCTCATATCGATCATTTCGTATCGATGCGACCCATCACAATAGTCAATCGGTGCGAACTGCGTCCCCACCAAAGGGCATCCCAGGGATCGATGTGAAATCCAAGGAAAAATGATGCCGCCCTCATCGATTCGAACACAAGTCCACAGATCGATTTGAAGCTCCTCAAAACCAGATCTGGTTTTACCAATCACCAGAGTGGTCAATCGATGAAGAAGAGGCAGATCTGAAATAGCTTTGCCGTTTGGATTCGTGGTTAATTACCTTATTTGAGTGTGGAATTCGAGGAATTAGATCTTGATTGATTCAAAGAAGTGACACAGTGCTTCTCTGAATCTTCGAGTCGATGCAAAAGCACAGTAAACGCAAGGCAAAAGTAAAAAGTAAAAATTGAAAAATGGCAAGGTCTCGGCTATTTATATGAAATCTAGAAGATGACCGAGCCGTTTCGCATCCCAGTCAACTCGACCAGTCACAACCGGTCAATTCCCAGATCGGTTCGAAATCTACCTTTGAATCCATGCGCTGAAGCTTCATCGATACGAAACACACAGCAGAACATCGAGTCACATCGATGCGAAACAAACAGTGGGAACATCGATTCGAAGCCCCTGTTCACATCAACAAATTCACAACTTCATCCACAACCTACTGATACGAACGACGATTTCGTATCCATCATTTCCTATTGATACGAATGACGATTTCGTATCCATCCATTTCTCATCGTTGCGAATGGGTGATTCGTACTCATCCAAGCCATCGATACGAATGTCGATTTCATACCCATCGTAGCATAAGCGTACTTCATCCATACGAATGTTGATTACGAATCCATCGATGCTCATACCCATCGTTTCGAAATATTACATTCGCTCAACACAAAGTCGTTTCCTTCAACCTTCTATATCGGTTCAGAAGAGAATCGATACGAAGGGACTTTTCAAAACAACCATCAAGCGTTGTCTCAACTTAAATTTCGAAATCGGTTCAGGAGAGAATCGATATGAAATTCAATAGCAAACAAAACTGACAACGACTCGTGGACGCACGATGTTAACAAGGGTCAAACTAACATATGTGCATATATGTCGGACTAACATTCGATTTTAAACATTTACAGGGATCGAATACTCATCTTGTTACAAAACAGCCAACGGCTAAGCACTATTATACAGCAATCAAGCATATCAATGCAAGGTTACAGCAATACAGGGTACGAAACTCAACAAAAGAGAGCAATGATTGTTCAAAGAGAGATTGCAGCTCTTCAAAGCACGTCATGTTTCCACAAGACGTACTTTGGGGGGCAAAATGTTATCCCTCTTTTGGGCAAAGTCGTGATACCAAAAGATCGATCGAAAACAAAGGACAATCCGTCTAAGAGATTGGTCATACTTCGTTTCACCATGGCTATCGCTGAATTTTGTCCGAGTCCAGATTGAGCTACAATTGATAGGACATGACAAGAAAGATCATAGAAGCCATGTCTCAAATTTCAAGTCAATCCGAATTCATATGCTCAAGTTATGATCGATTCAATTTGAAGGGAGAAACCTAGATTTCAAATCCATCACCGAACACTGGTTCGAACCGATCACCTTCGTATCGATCAACTTCGAACCCATCGAAGTGCCTCGGATTCGACTCCATCAACTTCGAAAACATCGAGTTCGTATCGATGGACCTCGTATCCATCAGCCAGTGTTTGCTTCATATCCATCGAGCATTGGTTGTTCGACTCCATCAGTGACGCCTTGTTCGAACCCATCAGTGAAGCCTTGTTCGAACCCATTAGTCAAGCTTCGTTCGAATCCACCAAGTCAACTAGCCATGATGACGTGTCATCCATCAATTCCAATGCGCCGAGATACATAGAGTCGAAGCGGTCAACTCGAAGCGAAATCCGGATCGAGGCGAAATGTGCGCTTCATGTCAACACGAAGGCGCGTGCCACCATCGGTTCGAAGCTATCGGTTCGAACGCATCAATTCGAATCAAACATCCACTCGAAGAATCCCATTTCGTATCGATCATATCTCTCAATCTACTGATCCAAATGCCACGAAATTTTCACAGAAGCTTGCATACATGTTGAGGAATGTCCTCACCAAATTTCACCTCGATTGGATGAATTTATGATCGATTCGAATGGAGTTCGAATCGAAGCCAAAGTGGGCCGAAATTTCATGAGGCCGTGCACGTGGGTCCCCTCACGTGCCAGAAGCGGTCTCCCGAGTTTTCAGCGAAATATCAGCATCCTACGCCTATAAATAGAGCCCCAGAGCCAACAGAAAAGGGATCTTTCAACTCTCAGGCGCACAGACTCTGCCGGATTGAACTCTCCATCATCCTACATCATAATTTTGTTGTTGATTTCGAATTTGCAGTTGTAACCCGCTGTTGATCGCTGTAACAACTTGTAATCATTGAAAGAGAATCAATAAAACAACAAAAAACTTCACAGTGGACGTAGGCAACACGCCGAACCACTATAAATCGCTTGTCTACGCATTTACTTTACTGTTGATTGGAGTTTTTGTTAGATAATATTCATTTTGAACTTACATTCTCCATTATTATCTCTTCAACGACTCCCGAAGAGTGTTGTGACCAATTTTGGGGCAAACAGTAACCATCAACTACATAACCTCTGACCTCGTACGTCTCAGAGAAGGGTGTTAAGCTAAGAGAATAAATTCTCCGCCACCAACAGAAATGTATTTGATAGAAACAAGCTTTACATCTCGATTTGTAACGTCGGACACACATCCATACAAGTCTGTTCGAGGTTCGAACAGAACCGAAGGAACTTCCGAAGAAGCCATTGCATTTCGGGTATTCACAATCTCGATCGGACTTCCCATCACTTAGGAATCTCTATACCGTAGCTACTCAGTGCAGAGACAATCGATCGGTCATCCTATCGTTCTCGCAAATACCCAGTCTTCACCATCGATCTTCAAATGCAATCCCATTTCGTCGTATCATTAATCCGAATGGATTATATGACACAAAGGTCCTCCCCCGGCTAATCCGAATAACGAGCGCTCATTTTTAAAAATAAGTGTTCATTCAGATTTCAAACAAATCACAAAAATTTCCACTTTGATCTTTTAAATAAAAGATCTATCACAATCACAAAGGTTCGATGTGGTTTCGGATATCCACTGGGAATCCGACCCCCGGTCGCATTGAAATTCAAACGCCATTTAAAGACCAATATTGATAGTCGGTTATTTAACTATCAATCAACATTCACAACAATTACTGGATTTCAAATAATTTTTCCCCCGGTTATTTATTTTCAAAATATCTTTGCAAGATATATTTTCACACTTCGATCGTATGAAAACAAATTTCAAATCACTTTTCACTTGCGGAATAAAATTCCCGATATTATTTATTTCCATTGAAAATCTGCCGAGTTCAAGTACTTTAAATAATTCAAATCACTTATCCAAAATATATACTTGGAAACATTAGATAAAAATATTTAAAAACATTTGCCTAGATATTTGTTAAGATACTATTATACTAATATCTTATATAAAACTTCAAATCCAAATTAACTTTAAAATAAAGTTAGTAGATCGGGTATACCTATTTAAATAACCACTTTCTAAAACAAATATCAACTAAATCTTCAAATAATTACTTCTATAATTAATAAAATAAATCTTTACTTTAAAGATTTTCAAATAGCCCAAGTAAATAAATTTTTTCAAACATTCTTTTAAAACCAACTTAGGACTTTTAATTTATATTTTAAAAGCTACTTTCAAAACATACTCGGCTTTCCAGGGAAAATACACTTTCATTTCAAAATGGTTCACTTAGACCAATTTAATAAACCCTTCTTGATTTATTTTAGATTTACATTCCAAATCCGTAAATCCCTTTTCAAATTTTAAAAATAAACCAATATTTATTTTTAAAATAATTTCCCTTTCCTTTATAAATTCCATTGTGAATTCAAATTTCCAAATATCCATTGATATACGATTTCCAAATCGTTTCCCAATTATTCACTCTCAACACCAAATCAAATTTCCCAAAGGATTATTTTCAGTCACCAAAATAAATTTCCAAATTGATTTCTAAATTTTGTTTCAAACATCGAATCAAATTTTCAATTTGATTTCCAAAGATTTATTTCCAAATACCAAGGCAATTTTCAATGGATTTCCACATTTATCATATTTTTAAAAATCAATCCCTTTATTTTTTCCAAACTATTTAAGATCCATATTTTAAATAAATTCTTCAACTATCAAACAATATTTCTCAAAATCCACTTATATTTGGAATTAATTCGATCGGATTATAAAAATCAATTTAATACTTTAACAGTAACGGTCTAGGCTTTTCTATTTTAATTTCGAAAAAAAATCAATTTCATATTTCTGGTATCCTACGATACCAAAAATATATTCGGCTAAATCATAGCCTTTCACAATTCCAATCACAAGTACAATCACACACAGATTATAAATAAATTAACACACAACATATGAAAAAAATTCAAATGTTTGAGGAATCCATTTGGATCCCTCCAACCTGTTTCCTTGCATCAACAGACGTTAGCACAACAATTAAATAACAATTCCACTTCGAGTGAAATATCGTGGTAAATGGGATTTATATAATAACTTCCGCTATTATGCGACGCAATAGGGTCTAACTAATATAACTGATAATAAATTAATTATCCATGCACACAGTCAATCAATTTTAATTTTAACTATCAAAATTCAACCATCAATCAGTAACTGGAATTTTCAATTATTAAAATTTTGAGTGAGAAGATCTCACCTTTGCTTATTCATGCAATCCATTTTCCATTCTGACTCGTTTTCTCGATTTATAGACCCTGTGTAAACAATTTATACAATTATTAATATTTGAAATAAATTGAACAATCAATTTTCCATTTAGAAAATTTAAATTAACCAATGATTTTATTTTGAATAAATACTTCTAAATTTCAAATAATTTCCTTTTCAATAAATTAATTTAACTAAAAATTAATTTTAAAGCTAAATTTACTTTAACAGATTATTTTTAGTAACTAATCAGTTAGATAAGTTTTAACTTTCACAGTATATTTTTTTTATTTTAAATACTCGATCTTAATATACTTTAAAATATATATACACATCACCATACTGTCTATTTAAAATTTTAACAGTAAGAATTTTTTTATTTTTCCCTGTAATTAAAAATTTTGTCTGAAAAGAAAAATTCCTACAACATCTATATAAACATTTGCCTACTAAATTAAACTAAATTAAAACAATATACCTAAGCACCGTGTTTGAACGACCACCACGCATTCGATTTCTTGCACCAGAATGACACGACCGCAAGACCATCCTCTGCTCTTCGCTCGCCCAAACGAAGGTCAGCCACCAACAACACGACCGCAAGATCGCCACTGCTCGACGAACACGCCGCCGCACCCCACCACTAAGCTCGAATTCCCAACCTCAATGCAGTTTGATATCCCATTGTCAAACCCTAGGATGCCTTAGTTCGAACGCGAACCTACACAATGACTCACGACCCTTCGCGATACCTCACACGAGCCGCTGCTTGGAAACAACCATCGCGACAAGGTCGCGAACTCCGCCTCACCATCGTGGCCTCGATTTCCTTTCCAGTTGCTTCCCCAATCGCGAGCTCGAACTCCCTTCTTGAAGTCTTGAATTCAATCGAACGAATCGTGTTCGATACCTTCCTGGAATCGAGCCGATTTCAATTCGATTTTACTTTCAATGTTTTTTTTCTTTTAGATCGAATCGATTTCGATTCTTATTGTGAAAAAAAAATTCTCTTGAACGAGGCCGGCTAGAATCCTATTGATTTTGGAAAGGGGGAACGAGATGTTTTCTCTTTTGAAGGTGCGGCCATTAAAGTTTATTTCTTTGTTTTCTGCTTTTGAAAGAATTCGCGTGAGATTTGTAAAGAAATGGGGAGACAAGGACGAGATGTTGGCGTATGGGGGAAGGCTGCAGTGCTTTAGAGAAAAGTTTTGATACTGATAGAAAATAGCCTGCTGTGTTGACTTAGGGTATAATATATTTTAATTTAAATTCAAAATTCAAATTATCTCAACAAACGCAACATGAAATTTTTGACTTCCTATCGAGGCGTGCCGCTTGGCGTTTATAGTTTTATACCACCATTCCGAACAAAATGGAAAAGATTTCGAGTCCTAATTCGATCGTATGGAGAAGATAGCTTTTTAAACCAGTTATGAAATTAAATTTTGATTTAATTTTCAATGCGTTTGCTTACCGTACCGCCAAACGACAACTCCGAACATTACGAAAATTGAAATCCAATAATAACTAACTATTACGGATCCAATGGAATTGGTTTCGTTGAATTCCGAGACTGTGCCTTGGAAAGCTAGATTAAAACGATAAAATTTCAAAACTGAATAAAGTAGTTCCAATTTCAATTCTGAAGCTTCCATTATCTACAGTATTACAAGCCTTTGAAATATTTTTAATCAGCGTGAAACTGAAAAATTCAAATTTTTATCCAACTTTAGTAAATTAATTTAATTTAATAATTTAATTGCCAAATTCATATTTTTATTCGAAATTCAAGTTACACTAACCTCTAAATATTTAAAATCGATTAAATATTCCATTTCAAATGTTAAAAATTTCCGAATCGTCACAAGAGACGCATCAGTGGTGAATGGAGAGGAGAAGGTTGTGTGTTTCCTTTGGTTTCGGCCATGCTTTTTCTCATTTTTTATTTTTCTTTTTTAAATTTTTTTAGAAGAAAGAACAAAACCTGATGAAGAAGAGAAAGGAGGAAGGGGCGCATTTACCTGATGCTTGCAAATTTGTGAACAGTGAATTGGTGAATAGCCGTTAACTTAACTTTATAAATTTTGTAATCAGTAAATATTTAATTGAACTCCCAAATGTCCACACCTATTCCCAAGCCAACTACTAGCTTCCAACTGCCACCATAAATGCACCTCAGCTGAGATTAATTTTTTTAAAATTCAAGAGGATATAGGTTAAAGTTTGTTCAACCGGTCCGCCCGGAATGGTTAAATTAACGCGACTATTTTTACGCTGGACTCCGATTTGCACGAATGAGTATACCTTTTTGATCAGTGCGCCGATGCGCTTCCAACAGTACACAGATAATTGTAATACGACAGTTTTATAAAAACTCGAATTTACGCCGCTTAAATTGTTCGATTTGGAAAACAATTTAAATGGAACAAGCGATGACGAAATTTGACGAAACGAATTACGATGTTTTGATCAGAATAATTTTTACAACATAACCGTGTAAAAATATTTGGATTCGAACGATAAATTTTACGCAGCTTTATATGAACTGATATACAGTAAAACGCGAATGAAATTTACTGCAATATTTCGCGGCGAAACTTTTTCTACATTCATAACTAACTAGATGAATCTTGAAAATGAAGTTTGGACGTTAACTGAGATTGTATAATAATTTCAAATTTTTATATTAAAATGATGGATTTAAAATTTTAAATTGGGTCGGAAATTCAGGGTCGTTACATTCCAACAAATGACAAGGAGGGTGCATCCCCATTAAAAGAAGTATACCTCTAGCAATATACTTGAAAACCTAGGGAACTCTAAGTCGGACCCCGCCAAACCTAACCGAGAATTCGAATTTTTTACATCTAATACTTTCAACCATTTTTCACATGGCAGTGCACAAAAATCTAGATGAGATGTGAAAATATCCTAATGGGAGCTACCTCACATAACTTGGCCCCTAAAAACCACACGTTTTGGTTTAGTCATTTCAGGCAAAGGATAAACAACACTCAAAGGAGAATTAAATCATCTTAGAATGATGAAAATAAAGTAGCTGGAGTAACTAATAGCTAAGATACCAACTACCGAGGATATAAGATGATCGTATATGGAAATTAACTCTTGTATATCTATCGCCACTCATTGAATTCAAAGTTGTACTTTTTCTTAGTTAACAATAATACCATACAAGTCAAGGTAGTGTTACCTCAAAGCCATATCCAATGATTATTCTTAACTGTTGAAATAGCGACAAGTCTACTTCTTCGATGTTTGATGCTAATTATATAAACAAATCGTTTCCATATAAGTGTTTTGCTTTATAGAAATAACTCGTTTCCATAAGCGAATCAAACTTTTTCCTTTAAAAATGAACTAAACTTATGCTTGATTTCCATATTGTAGTATTGGTAAAACATTTTTAGAAATACTCTTTCGAACCGTTCTTTTATAAGGCAATGTTTATAATACTAAGTGTATTAAAACAAGGGTCAAAAACAAATGTCGTTAAAACAATGTTTACTATAAACCCACAAAACAATTCACACTTAGCTTTATTTATAAATAATTCCTTTTGAAAGATTTTCTCATTTATAAACCATTATTTATAAATTTTAAAACAATATTTATTATCTCGAATGTATACACAATTGTTAAGCCCCAGTCAGTTAATTGCTTAACCCATTGCTTTCCCATTACAATTAGTTCCTCATTATAAAATGTTGAGAGAGTAAATTTTCCAAACGCTTGACCCTGAAAGCCTAAACCAACATCACATCAACACCAAGAAGATTATCCAACTTAATGTCCCAATAATCGAGTTCCAATCCCTTTTTAACTTTAAAACACTTTTATTATATCAGTTAATTTACTAAATTCACTTTTTATTAACTATTAGTTAATCTTAAATATCATTTATTAAATTATTCAATTCAAATAATCATCAATCAAATAAATAATAAATCTCAAATATCATTAATTAAAATGATTAATAAATTTTAAATACCATTAATTAAAATAATTAGTTAAGTTCAAATAATCATAACTTAATTAGATTAATTAAATTCTAACTTCATTAGTCAAAATGATTAAATAAAAATAGAATTTGTTAAAATGATTTATTTAATTATTAAACATCATTAATTAAAATGAATTAACTAAATTCCAAATATCATTAGTTAAAACAAATTAGTTTAAACTCAAAACAATCATTAATTATTAATTAAATTCAAACATAATTATTTAAAATTATTTATTACTATTAAATATCATTAACTAAAATTATTATTAGTTTCAATTATCATTAATTAAAATAATTAATTAAACTTAAAAAACCATTAGTAAAAATGATTAATTAAGTTCTATCTTATTTAAACCAAAAGTAAACCAATTTAAACATTATCTATAAAATTGGTTAATAAATTTCAAAACCATTAGTTAAAATGATTAATTATTTTAAATTATCATTATTCAAATGATTAATGAATTTTCAATATTCTGTTTAGCGGAAACATAAACTCAAGTTCATACAACAGGGTTTGGTGATGAAATTTAATAAACGATAATATAGCGAAATCGCTATAAAGACACTTAACAAATTAAATGGAATTTCAGGATTTTATTCCTATTATTATCAACGTAATAGCTTAAGGATGTAAATAAATAATGATGGAAGAGAAACCCCTTTGGGTCTCTCTACTGATTTTTCCTGCAAATCAATGGTTATGGGTTATATATATATATAATCATATGGGTTCGTAACGATCAAATTGATATGTCATCCATTTTCCACTCGAAAATTCAACCAAACAAGTAATCAAATAGTTTAACTAACATCCAAGCAATTAATAAACGTTTATAATGTCATTAATATGATATAATAAAATTTAATTTGAGTTATACTCACATTGCTTTTCATTTCGGTCGAAACGTTCCAATTTTGGACTAAAAACCAAACGGTCGTCCAATTTTTTCCTCCATTTTCACTTACTTCGAATCTAACTAAACTAAATCAAACCGGAAGATCTCGATGACATGAGTCTAATGCAAAAAAGGGTGTTTGAACTCGACCTCATCTGAATAAGTTATACAATTTATAAGTTATCAGATTTTTAAATTAAAATTAACAATTCAACTTTAAATTAATTTACACCTTTACCCCACGACCTTTCTTCTTCTCTATCCTTAAATGAACATGCACATGTAACACAATGCATCCCCTCAATGTGCATGCACACCCAACCACTACCAAAAACCCAACTCCAACTTCGCCAACAAGTCGAGCTACACAATCTCCGCTCGCCCGGACCCTCGATTATAACTCTGGCCTCACCCTGTCAAATGCGACCTGCTCGAACTCCATGACAACCATAAGAAATATCGCACCAAGCTAGGTCAAGTCGCCTCCCACCGAATTCTAACCCGAAATGTCAAACAACGCTACAAACCAAATCCAAACTCCAATTCCACTAACTCCCCTTTAATCTCCTAAATTTTGAAGCCCTACTCAAAACCATTCTCTGAAAACTGTCGGGCCTCTCCAAACCATGCCCGAAAACAGTTCCAAGCTCAGGGAGGATAGCTCACACCATAACAAACTCAGAAGATTTATCTTGGAATTTCAATTTTGGTATAACATGAGATACTGATTTTTGAATTCCATGTTTTCAAAAAGGAGGCTCTAGTTTTTCGTTTCTAGGCAAGTTTATATAGAGTGGAGAGGTATGGCTTTAGGCTTGGGGGTTATGGGTAGATGTGATTAGTTATGGGATTAAAAATCGGAGTAAGCTGACACACACACACACACGTAATCTAAAATTTTAAAATAATCAACAAAATATACCTGAAAATCTCAAACTCCAAACGATGCATGTCGCTTGGCGTTCTTTATGTTATACCTCAATTCCAAATACAATGGAACTAGTCTCGAGCCCTAATTCGATCATATGTAGAAGTGAGATTTTCAAAACCAATTATTATATTAAATTTTCAATAATAATTTCGATGCCTTTCGATCTCACACGACCAAACGATTTTCCTGACCGCCATGAAATTTGACAGTATATTATAATTCATTATTACGGATCCAAGGAATAGTTTCTTTGAAATCCGAGACGGGGCCTCGAAAGGCTAATTTTACAAATTTAAATATCATTTTATATCCAATTTTCGATATTAATATAATCTATTCGTAAATTGATTTACAAATTGAATTCACCAATATTATTTATTGGTTGAAAAAAAGTTGAATAAAATTATTAAATCCATTTAATTAAGGTTTAATTCACAATTCAAATATTTAATTATTCCCTATATTTGAAATAAGTTATTAAACTATAAAATCCAATTATTTTAAAATTTAAATTAGTTAAACATTTAAAATCAAATAACCAGAATTTTGGGTTATTGCATTCTCCCCCTTAAATGAATTTCATCCTCGAAATTCTTATGGAAGAAAATGTTTTCAAACCCTTAAGTCTAAAACTGTTAATTAAAATGAGTTATTAAACATATTGACCTTTCAAAACCAAATTGCTGGAATAGATTCTAGATTATAACTTAAAAATCAAATTTTAGTTATCAAACATTTTCCAAAATTCTCAAAAAAATTCTAACTCTTAATATTTTCGAAATATTTCGCCAACATCTCCTTTGCGTGGCACGATCAGAACAAATACAAATTGCCCCTATGGGCTCCAAACCAATCAAAGAGAAAAAGCGAAGTGATCTCCCTTATCCGAGGCATAAAATCATCAACCAATTTAAATTTTCTAAATTTATTACGTACATTTTTTGCATTTGATGTATATTTTGGCAAGCGGTTTATTATCTCTATGCAAATGCAGGTCCGTAAGAATCATAAAGCAATTTTTTGCATACCTGTACCTACATAATCTAAAAGAGAATCAGGCTGACAAAAGCAACTTGATGTAACTCTACATATAAAAACTAGTCCGATATAAATGTATATGCAATCAACAACCATATCTTAATCATATGCGATAAAATACAGATAGTACTCTGTCATAGATGCTATGCGTCCAATTATTTCAAATGATAAATTTAGATCTAAATACCTAGTTTTTCAATTAAAAGGTTCATTTTCAAATTTCTCAGATGAGAAAAATCAAAGTTCAAAGTTCAAAATTCAAAATGACAAGGAGGGAACTTCTATTTATAAAGTATGGTGAAACTCTAGAATTAAAACAACATAAAGCGTCCAGTGTTTTTCCGGTTCATCCAAAAACATCAACTAGAGTGAATAAATATCATTCCTTTTCCAAAATCTTCAAAAATTTCCTTTTTCAAAATCACCGGGATTTAGGTTTTAATAACAACATGTAACGACCTGTAATTTAACCACTTTGAAAATGGAATATTTAATTTATTTAAATGTTCAAATGTAGAATTTTCAAACTTACACAATCATGTTTTGTATGATAAACAAGAATGTTAAACTTATTTTTAATATCAAATAAAAGTTTTGGTTTTCCATTGTAAAATTGACAAAAGCCGGATTCTGATAAAGTAGGATAAATATTCGAGAAATTTATTTTAAAGGATAAATAATTATTTTCAAATATATATATAGTCCATATCAAACTCATTTGATAATAATAGTAATTTAATTTATAATGGTTCGATAAATATATAAAACTTGTTTTATAAATGTTGACAAATTTTGTCGCATGTCGATAAATCGATGTCGTATTTTTAAAAATAGATTTGGATTTTTTTATATTATTTTATAAAACAAATATACTAGTTTTAATTTTTTAAAGATTATAAGAAATTTATTTTTATGTCTGGTTTACATAAATAAATTATTTAACTAAAACATCAAAATGTGACCGGAAAAGTTTTGTCGAAAATCAACGTTTTGTCGATTAAAAGTTGTCGCAACATTGTCGCACCTTTATTTTCTTATACAAGAACATATTTTCAAATAGTATAAGTATTAACTAATTCACCAATCAAGTTTACTTTTACTAAATATACTTAGAAAATTCTAGAATTTAATTAAGAAAAAGTAAGCATAAAATTTCAAAACATGTCAAATCAAACCAAACATAATTATTACTTTATTTTTTTACTCTTTAAGTAAAATGGACATAAAGCATGAAGTGAATGGATGATGTTTAGAGTTAAAAAAAATGAAGGTTGCTTTAGGTTGAAGTAATGATAGTTTGGTAATTTGGTAAGAGGTTATTTTGGTAAATTTACCACTTCTTTCTTTTTCTATAAATACCCACCTCCTTCAACACTTTCATTCACACTTCTTCTTCTTCTTTTTTCTGGCTTCTTCACCTTATTCCTCTCCTCTTTAATGGATTCCAAGCCATAGAAAAAAATTAGAAAGAAATAATGTCAGAATATTTACAAAATGTTCAAAAGAAATCAATGTTCATTCTCTTCAAATCAAACTCATCTTTCTCCATATTTTGCCTCTTTTCTCTCGACCATAACTTCTTCAAAACAAAACCAAAATACAAAATTATTTTTTATAATCATGTATTTTTCTAGTGATTACAACTTTCTTGTTGACCACTTTGCCTCATTCTAAAATTAACTATGTAAAAAATCCACTTCTTTTTAGTGCTTTCTTTGGCCTAGTTTTTGAGATAGAGAATAGATCATTTTGTTTTGATCGTAACTTGATCATAACTGATCCAAATTAAGAAATTCTTGTTTTTCAAATCATGTAAAATTCCAGTGGCTATAACTTTAATATTGATCACTTATTCTAGTTTTGAGGTTTTCTATACCTGAGACTCTATTCTTTGAAGTACATTTTAAGGCTTAATTTTGGTCAATTCGACAATACCTCTTCTTCATTCTATCATATCTCCCTCAAACCAACTAGAATTCAAATGACAATTATTTTGAAATTCAAGAGAAAATAAACAGTTTTTTGGTTAACAACCTCTTCTTCATTCTATCCATCTCATGGCTTGACCGAGCTATTTGAAGGAAGGGTATTGTTTGCTAGTGTTTAAATGGAGTATGGATTAATTAGTGAAGTATTGGTTGATTAGAATGTTAGTAGGAAGTTAATTGCTTTGGTTTATGATAAAGAACTATATTTAATAGCTATATATATTATACATGTTTGATGATGTGTTATGATTGTTATGGATGCTTATATATGCTTTCATTATCAAGTTTTGATTGTTTGATATGATTGTTAAATTGTTTTACCAAGTCACGTTAATACACGTCCATAAGCACAAAGGAAATCACTTTCCTTTTGAAAATGAAATGGTGCATATGGAATGCTTAAAATTTTTGAAAATAGTTTTAAAATGAGTTAGAAATATTTTGTAAACATTCAAATATGTTTGAAGAAATAAAGAAAGAAAATCAAGATTCCATCTTGTATGTTTTTAAATAAGTCCAAAACGATATTTCAGAAAAATCAAGGTTCTACGGTTTAAAATCCGAATTTGAAATTGACACAAAAGTAATATTTTTAAATGTTTAAAAATTTGAAATAGATTCTAAAAATATTTTAAAATGTCATTAAAGAGATTTAAGTTAAAAATATGGGTTTCTAAATGATATAAAAGTCGTTTTGAAGAATATAGCTTTTAAAACACTATTTACAACGCTTTTCGTAACGCTTTTCGCTGTTTTAAATAACTTTTGAAATATTGCTTTAAACTTATGATTCTTTCCCAAATCTTTTGTGAATGATTTTAAAACAATAATTAAGTAATTTAAAGATGATTTGGAAGTTTTAATAAGATCTTGAATAAATGGTTAAGAGGAATTGTTTGTAACAACTAAACAATAATTGAAGAATACTGAATATAATAACAAACCTAGTATGTAGAAACAACTAATACATTTGTCCCTCCTATAAGATCGAGGAAGATAAAACACGGTGTTTAACTAAGGTTAGGAATGGAGAAGTGGTCTATAGCATGGAAAACTATATGGAGATCATGCAGGCGATATTTTAGGCTTTATATAGCTATAAATAGGAAGGTATGGTGTAACAACCCGCATATTTAACGATTTTATATTTAAATGTTTAATTTAAATATAGCATCGTTAGTTGGATTTTAGGTCCGAAATGTTACTTTTTGCAAACGGCCGAATTGGGACTCGAAACCATTTTCATTGATTCCAAAATGGCGTTTGCGATCTTTTTGAGTGTAAGCTTTGATATGTTTGGGGTAAGTCGAATTTTTCTATTTGCTAAGTGGGCTTTGGGTTTGGGTTTCACCCAAACTGTTCTATAAACCAACTCAGCCCTTCTCTCCTTCCATTCACTTATTCATTTCATAAAAGCTTAAGCTAAAATTGAAATGGGGGAAGAGAAAGGAAATTGGAAACTCCTAGCCCTAGATCCTCTTGCAAATCCAAATTCTTGCTCCAAAATCATAGAGAAGCCATTGGTAATCTCCTCTTCATCTTCTCTATCTCTTTCTCTCTTCAATCTCAAAAATTTCCTAAACCTAATTTAGGAAAATACTTGTATTATTCTTAGGTTGAAGCTAGTAGAGTTGAAGTGGAGATTTGTTGGTCTTCTCCTTGCAAATTGAACTCCTTCTTCTTTGTTTTTGAATTGGAAGGTGAGATTTTTATCTCACATCTATGTTTACAACTATGTTCGGTAGTTAGGTATGAATTCCCAACAATTATTCATGTGCAATTGCTTATAATTCGGATTGGTTTTATGAAAATTGCAAATTTTGGTGTTTTGGATAGTTTGAGTTTTGTTCATGTGTTTGGAGTTGGGTAAGAGAGCCAATAGCGCTGGGTTGTCGTTGGGCATAATTCCCTAGTGTCGTTGCTCTTAGATTGCATTTTGAAGGAGTGTTTCCTTCATTAGAAAAGCTGAGATGCAGCCTTAAGGCTTAGTCAGTCGACTGACCTTCTGCAGTCAGTCGACTGGCTGTAGCCAATTCGCATATCAAGGCCGTAAACAGAGACATGAAGTCTCTGTTTCCTGCAACCAGTCGACTGACCATTTTAGTCAGTCGACTGAATGCATAAAATGGGATTTTTATGTCTCTGGATCAGTCGACTGACTACAGTGAACCAGTCGACTGACCTGCCTCATTTTGCCTAATGTGCCTATTTGTTTGTAATTCTGACTTTTATCGATTTAAATTGATTCCAATTAGTTGCTTATGCATATTTAACCATGATGATTCCTTTTAGACTTCATCCATGGGTTTTTTTTATAAAATAATCTTCTAAAATCACATTTAAAAGTTCGTTTCTCCAATTTATAAATTCTATTTAAAACACACAGTTTCGCACTTCGAGCGAAGTGGAAGGAATATTAAATGGTTAGGTAAAACATGGACCATGAATCCCTGCGTTTGTCTTTCCGATTAGTCCCCGACCTATTCGATTGATCGTTTTGACTTCGGGTTTGGTTTATCGATGATATGAGGTAAACTTTGTACTGCTTTGAGTGTGAAAGTGGCTGACGGATAGTAAACCGTTTAGTGCGAACGAGTGGTTATGGGACAAACGTTAACACTTTTCGGATTCCTTTTTGAGAGTTATGACACATTCCGCCGGTTAGTGGTGTCCAGTACTGGGTCTCTGACCTTCACCACTACGGTTTGTTGCCTTCGGGTATGTTGCCTTCGGGTATGTCCCCTTCGGGTTTGTACCTTCGGGTTTGTTGCCCTTTAGTATCGCTTCCGATGTTGGTCGTTATGAGCCACATGGGTGATATTGGGTTGCCCTTTAGTATCGCTTCCGATGTTGGTCGTTATGAGCCGCATGAGTGATATTGGGTTTGGAGTCTTCAGGATCATGGATCCTTGTTTGTACAGTACTGAGCTCGAGCAAATTTTATGATGTTTCATTAATATGTATATTCCCTTGGTATCGCCCTTCGGTGTTGGTCTTTTTGAGCCGCAAGAGGTGTAGCGATTACCTTGTGGAACTTGCATACCTTATGGGTATTTGTTATTTGCCTTTTGGCTTGATTTTGGATAATTATCCTTTCTTTATCTATGTCGCCGATGATATGAGGCTTGTTCTATATGATTCATCTTTTGTTGATGATTGTGTTATCTCTTTTAGAGATATTTGTTATACTTAGTAACCTTGCAGGTTTATTGTTGTTCAGTTTATCTAACTGATTTGTTTAGCTAGACTGATCCGTGTATTTTATACTCGGGTCAGACCGAGATGTTTCACGGTAGGTACATTTGGACTTAGCCTATTTTGCTTCCGCATAGACTACTCCGCTAGCTTCTTTTTGTCATAGCTTTTTGTTAGTCCTATTATGTTGTAACTCTGATATTTATTCTTGTGAACTCGTCTGTATATTGTGGTCTGCTATACCACTTGACTTGTATTATTTTGTATACTCTGTTATGTATCAATATATGTGTATATGATGATCTGTTGTTCTGTGATGTATATTACATTTGAATTGTTATATTCTGTTCTGATAGATCCAACCACCTATGGTTTTGTTTTAAATATTCATTGGGTATGTCGACCTGCTTGGTATGACTCTTGTCGATGTATTCAATAGATAATTAGAGCAAGGCTATAGATGGTCGCTCCCAACCAGCCTTATTCTCCGTGTTAGCAGACGGTATTATCTATTAATACTCTTTGCTAGCGTGGGTATAGAGGTGGGGCGTCACAGCGTGGCATCAGAGTCAGGTTTAGAACAAAATATGATAAACCCAGAATAGAGCACGTATTACGATACATCAAAGTGTATAAGTGATACAAATATTTGAATCATCGTGCCTCTCTATTCCATCAAGGTTGGATAGAATTTGGGAATACGTTTAGGAATGCATTTTATTCCGTAGTATTCCATATTGAATTATCTACCTTGTGAATAATTTTATTTTTATCTTAGCTTTTAGCGTATGGCTGGAAGAGGCAGAGGACGACGTTCGGATGCTGGGCAATCCAGCGGTTCACATCCGGATGGCGTTTATATGTTTGCCGATCAGTTTTTGGAATTGTTTAGGAGCACTCAGCCTCCAGTTCCTCCTCGAGTATCTCCACCTCGCAAGTCTGCTTTTGCACGTCAGTGTAGTGATTTTTCTCATCTTGGAGGGAAGCCGTTTAAGGGCTCCGAGTCCGTTCTTGAAGTCCAAGCATGGCTTCGCATGTGCGAGTGTATCTTCTCTCGCATGTATCTTTCCGACCATGATAGAGTTCTTGTGACTTCTAGTTTATTACAAGAGCGTGCTCTTGATTGGTATGAGCTTCTTGTAGCCGAGGTTGATGAGCCAACTCTTTCTTGGACTCAGTTTCGGGGACGATTCGAACTCAAGTTCGTTCCTGAATCTGAAAAAGTTTTATTGACCCGTCGCTTCCTTGAGTTGAAGCAAGGGAAATCTTCTATTTCTGAGTATGTTGCATCGTTCGAGGCTTTATCTCAGTATGGTCTTGAATTCATCAGCACTTCTTACAAGAAGAATTTGAAGTTTGTTTCTGGTCTTAAGAAATATCTTAAGAAGTCTTTGTTGCTCCAGCTTAAACTTTCTTTTGAGGAGTTGGTTGATTCGGCACTTCATCTCGAGACCGTCGAGAAGGAGTGTGATAGTGATGTTGATGTTGAGGTTTCCAAGAACCCCAACAAGAGGCCGTTTCCAATTCAGAAGAAGCATTTTCCTTCTAAAAACAAGAAGACTGGTGGTTCTAGTTCTCAGCCTCAGTCTCCTGGAACACCTTTCGTTCGAAAGTGTTTCAATTGTGGTTCTCCTGATCATATTATTCGAGCTTGTCCTAAGCCTCTCTTCTGCCGTTATTGCAAGAAGGAAGGTCATCATGTTTCAGCTTGCCCCACTGTTCCGGCTAGTGCCAAGTCTGGCAGGCTTTATGCTGCTAAGGCTTCAGAAGGTCCTTCTCAGTCCAAAGGTATATCTTCATCTATTTTGGAAGGTTCTATTTTATTTCATGATCATAGTATTCGAGTTCTTTTCGATACGGGTGCATCATATTCTTTCGTATCGAAAAAGCTCATTGATGATTTATCTTTGGATGTTTCTTGTTTGGTTACTTCTTTAAGGATTGCGAATCCTATTGGGGGATCCACGAACCTTAGTTTGCTTTGTGATGATGTTGAGATTGTTTTATGTGGCTTTTCTTTCCATGCGAATCTGCACGTTATTACTTGTCTGGGATTTGATATGATTTTGGGTATGGACTGGCTAGTGAGATATGATGCCAGGATTATTTGTTCGGAGAGAACTATATATCTTCGACATCCGGATTCGCCTACTCAGCTATCTGTTGTTCTTCGGAATGTAGATAATTCCGAGATGTCTTTATATTCTCTTGACTCGCGAGATGATGATGATATATCTCGTATTCCTGTTGTTTGTGACTTTTCTGATGTTTTTGAGCCTGTATCGGGTTTTCCACCCAAACGGGCAATTGAGTTCCGCATTGATCTCATTCCAGGCGCGCAGCCAGTTAGTCGTCCTCCCACGAGGATGTCTACAAAGGAAAATGAGGAACTCAAGAAGCAGCTTTTGGAGCTTGAGTCCAAGCAGTTAATTCAGTCCAGTTTTTCTTCGTGGGGATCCGCGGTCGTCTTCGTGAAGAAGTCTGATGGAACTCTTAGGCTTTGCATTGACTATCGCAAGCTTAACGAGTTAACCATTAGGAATAGGTATCCATTGCCTAGGATCGATGATATGTTCGATCTATTGAGTGGTGCTAACGTCTTTTCTCAGCTCGACCTTGCCACGGGTTTTCATCAGTTACGAGTCGCGGAGGATAACATACCTCTTACAGCTTTCCGCACTCGATATGGATCTTTTGAGTGGCTCGTTATTCCGTTCGGTTTGACAAACGCTCCTGCTTTCTTTGTCGATCTCATGAATCGAGTATTCCGGGAATATCTCGACAAGTTCGTCCTTGTGTTCACTGATGATATCCTTATTTATTCTAAGTCTGAAGCCGAGCATGCTAATCACTTAAGGATTGTCTTGAGTACTCTCCGTCATCATCAGCTTAGAGCCAAATTCTCCGAATGCCACTTTTGGGAGAATAAGGTTAAGTTCTCAGGCCATGTTGTATCTTCCGATGGCATTTCTGTCGATCCCTCAAAGATCGACGCCATTTAGAATTGGAAGAGGCCTGAAAATGTTCATGAGATTCGTAATTTCCTTGGATTGGCGGGTTATTACCGTCGGTTCATTAAGAACTTTTCCCGTGTTGTGCTTCCTCTCACCTGCCTTACTCGTAAAGGCATTCATTTTATTTGGTCCGATAAGTGTGAAGCTATCTTTTTGACATTAAAGGAACTTCTCACTAATGCTCCTATTTTTGTGGTTCCCGAAGGGAATCATGATCTTGTTGTCTACACCGATGCTTGTGGTAGTGGTCTCGGTGCTGTTCTTATGCAGAAGGATCGGGTAGTTGCTTATGCTTCTAGGCAACTGCGTCCGAATGAAGTTCGCTATGCCACTCATGATCTTGATTTAGCCGCCATTGTCTTCGCCTTGAAGATTTGGCGACACTATTTATTGGGCGAGCGCTTCATCCTCTATACCGATCATAAATTCTTGAAGTATTTGTTCACTCATAGGGAACTCAATATGAGGCAACAGCGTTGGCTCGAGTTTCTTGCTTCCTATGACTTTGATATCCAGTATACCCCTGGTAAGGGTAATCGTGTTGCTGATGCGCTTAGTCGCAAACATTCGGCTGTTATTTCTATGATGCTTGCCGAATGGGATGTTCTTGAGACTCTATCTTTTTGTGAAATTCGTGATCGAGGTTCATCTTCTGATTCTCCTATTCTATTGCTTAGTTTGAGAGCTCGACCCATTTTTTTGGATCGTATTGCCGATGGTCAGCGGCGTGATCCTGAATTGTTGCATCTTATTCAGCTTTGTGAGTCTGGATCCTGTGATGAGGCGTTGCGGGATTTCAGCATTGATTCTCATGGGTGTCTTCGCAAGAAGAACCGTCTTTTTGTGCCTTCTGATTTTGCGCTTAGGCATGACATTCTTGATGACTGTCACCGTTCTAAGTATACCATTCATCTTGGTAGTAGTAAGATGTATACCGATATGCATCGTCTTTATTATTGGGAAGGCATGAAGCGCGATGTGGCGAGTTATGTGAGTATTTGCATAACCTATCAGCGTATTAAGGCCGAACATCAGCGTCCTTTGGGTCTTCTTCAGCCTTTAGAGATTCCATTGTGGAAATGGGATCAAATTTCTATGGATTTTATTGACGGCCTACCTCGTTCGAGATCGGGCCATTCTAGCATCTGGGTTATTGTTGATCGCCTCACTAAATCTGCTCATTTTATTCCTATTAAGTCTAATAGAATTGTGTCTCTTTTGGCTAAGTTATATGTCAAGGAAATCGTAAGACTTCACGGTGTTCCTATTTCTATTGTGAGTGACCGTGATCCTTTATTCACGAGTCATTTTTGGAAGAGTCTCCAGCAAGCCTTGGGAACAAAGCTTAATTTTTCTACAGCTTATCATCCGCAGTCTGATGGACAGACTGAATGGGTGAATCGTATCTTGGAAGATCTTCTCCGTATTTGTATTTTTGATTTTGGTGGTAGTTGGGAAGATCACCTACATCTTGTAGAGTTCTCCTACAACAATAGTTTTCAGTCTAGTATCGGTATGGCTCCTTTTGAAGCCTTATACGGAAGGCCATGTTCATCACCTTCATGTTGGTTAGAATCTGGGGAGAAGCTTATTCTTGGTCCAGACTTTGTTCGTCATTCTTCCGAGAAGATTGATCTTATTCGATTGAGAATGAAAGAGGCACGGAGTCGTCAGAAATCCTACGCGGACAACCGTAGGAAGCCTCTCGAGTTCTCGATTGGCGATCTTGTTTTTATCCGTGCTTCTCCTTTGAAGGGGGTTATGCGTTTCAGTACGACTGGGAAATTGGCTCCTCGCTTTATAGGACCATTTTCTATTACTGAACGTATTGGCCATGTGGCTTATAGAGTTTCACTTCCAGCTCATTTATCTGGCATTCATGACGTGTTTCACGTCTCGCAACTTCGAAAGTGTCTTCAAGAGTGGGATTCTGTTATTACTTCTCCTAATTTGCTAGAGCTTGAGATCTCACCGGACTTATCTATTGTACAGCAACCTATTCGCGTGCTTGACACGGAGGTGCGACACCTTCGGAACAAGGACGTGCCGCTCGTTAAAGTTCAATGGTCCACTAATCCCAATGACTGTACTTGGAAAACCAGAGAGTATATCAAGCGATCTTATCCGGGGTTTCTATCTTAGCTTGTGAACGGTGGGTATGTCCTTTCATCTCAAGCTTATTTCCTTTTTCCTTTGAATGTTGTATGTATGTAGTTGTTACAAATATCGTCTCTAGGAATTGCGGGGACGCAATTTTGTAAGGAGGGGAGATCTGTAACAACCCGCATATTTAACGATTTTATATTTAAATGTTTAATTTAAATATAGCATCGTTAGTCGGATTTTGGGTCCGAAATGTTACTTTTTGCAAACGGCCGAATTGGGAACTCCTAGCCCTAGATCCTCTTGCAAATCCAAATTCTTGCTCCAAAATCATAGAGAAGCCATTGGTAATCTCCTCTTCATCTTCTCTATCTCTTTCTCTCTTCAATCTCAGAAATTTCCTAAACCTAATTTACGAAAATACTTGTATTATTCTTAGGTTGAAGCTAGTAGAGTTGAAGTGGAGATTTGTTGGTCTTCTCCTTGCAAATTGAACTCCTTCTTCTTTGTTTTTGAATTGGAAGGTGAGATTTTTATCTCACATCTATGTTTACAACTATGTTCGGTTGTTAGGTATGAATTCCCGACAATTATTCATGTGCAATTACTTATGATTCGGATTGGTTTTATGAAAATTGCAAATTTTGGTATTTTGGAAGTATAAAACTCTAGAATCATAGTTTGAGTTTTGATCATGTGTTTGGAGTTGGGTAAGAGAGCCAATAGCGCTGGGTTGTCGTTGGGCATAATTCCCTAGTGTCGTTGCTCATCGATTGCATTTTGAAGGAGTGTTTCCTTCATTAGAAAGGCTGAGATACAGCCTTAAGGCTCAGTCAGTCGACTGACCTTCTGCAGTCAGTCGACTGGCTGTAGCCAATTGGCATATCAAGGCCGTAAACATAGACATGAAGTCTCTGTTTCCTGCAACCAGTCGACTAGGCATTTTAGTCAGTCGACTGAATGTAGGAAATGGGATTTTTATGTCTCTGGATCAGTCGACTAACTGCAGTGAACCAGTCGACTGACCTGCCTCATTTTGCCTAATGTGCCTATTTGTTTGTAATTCCCACTTTTATCGATTTAAATTGATTCCAATTAGTTGCTTATGCATATATGACCATGATGATTCCTTTTAGACTTCATCCACGGGTTTTTTTTTATAAAATAATCTTCTAAAATCACATTTAAAAGTTCGTTTCTCCAATTTATAAATTCTATTTAAAACACACAATTTCGCACTTCGACCGAAGTGGAAGGAAGATTAAATGGTAAGGTAAAACACGGACCATGAATCCCTGCGTTTGTCTGTCCGATTAGTCCCCGACCTATTCGATTGATCGTTTTGACCTTCGGGTTTGGTTTATCGATGATATGAGGTAAACTTTGTACTGCTTTGAGTGTGAAAGTGGCTGACGGATAGTAAACCGTTTAGTGCGAACGAGTGGTTATGGGACAAACGTTAACACTTTTCGGATTCCTTTTTGAGAGTTATGACACATTCCGCTAGTTAGTGGTGTCCAGTACTGGGTCTCTGACCTTCACCACTACGGTTTGTTGCCTTCGGGTACGTTGCCTTCGGGTATGTCCCCTTCGGGTTTGTACCTTCGGGTTTGTGCCTTCGGGTTTGTTGCCCTTTAGTATCGCTTCCGATGTTGGTCGTTATGAGCCGCATGGGTGATATTGGGTTGCCCTTTAGTACCGCTTCTGATGTTGGTCGTTATGAGCTGCATGAGTGATATTGGGTTTGGAGTCTTCGGGCTCATGGATCCTTGTTTGTACAGTACTGAGCTCGAGCAAATTTTATGATGTTTCATTAATATGTGTATTCCCTTGGTATCGCCCTTCGGTGTTGGTCTTTTTGAGCCGCAAGAGGTGTAGCGATTACCTTGTGGAACTTGTATACCTTATGGGTATTTGTTATTTGCCTTTTGGCTTGATTTTGGATAATTGTATCCTTTGTTTATCTATGTCGCCGATGATACGAGGCTTGTTCTATATGATTCACCTTTTGTTGATGATTGTGTTATCTCTTTTAGAGATATTTGTTATACTTAGTAACCTTGCAGGTTTATTGTTGTTCAGTTTATCTAACTGATTTGTTTAGCTAGAATGATCCGTGTATTTTATACTCGGGTCAGACCGAGATGTTTCAGGGTAGGTATATTTGGACTTATCCTATTTTGCTTCCGCATGGACTACTCCGCTAGCTTCTTTTTGTCATAGCTTTTTGTGTAGTCCTATTATGTTGTAACTCTGATATTTATATTTGTGAACTCGTCTGTATATTGTGGTCTGCTATACCACTTGACTTGTATTATTTTGTATACTCTGTTATGTATCAATATATGTGTATATGATGATCTGCTGTTCTGTGATGTATATTACATTTGAATTTTTATATTCTGTTCTGATAGATCCAACCACCTATGGTTTTGTTTTAAATATTCATTGGGTATGTCGACCTTCTTGGTATGACTCTTGTCGATGTATTCAATAGATAATTAGAGCAAGGCTATAGATGGTCGCTCCCAACCAGCCTTATTCTCCGTGTTAGCAGATGGTATTATCTATTAATACTCTTTGCTAGCGTGGGTATAGAGGTGGGGCGTCACATATGGCTCATTTTTTGAGGATATTTTTGGCCCTCTTGCTCATTTACTCTAATCTCTTGTAATCATCTATGGATTTATAACCATCCGTAAGAACTTGTACTTGCAAGTCAGTAATCATAGCAATAATATAATTAAGTAGATATAGCCAAGATTAGCTGACCAATACAAAATATTGATTATTCTTTTCTTTCTCTTTTTCATTTACTTTTCTTCACTTTTCATTCTCCACTAGATCTCTTGGGAGTTCGTGCCATTTTTTGGTTCAAACATTCTAGTACTTCAAATGAGAGAGATATTCTCAGGTTACTTGGATCCATCATCTATTATTGGATTTCATAGATCTAAGAGATAGATCCAATCTTCCGTTGTTATTGTTCTATAGTTCATATTTTCAACAATCTATAAAAAGCTATTTTCCATGACCCTAAGGAGAGATAGTTCTATAAACTCCAGAGCTGTTAATGATGCTAAGAACTAGAATACTCAGCATGTAGATGAAGTTACCTAGCTAGAGCAAGCTGAGATCTAGAATCCAATCGATGTCATGGAAAGAATGGAGATGAATCATATGATGAAGCAAGTAGAGGATAGGTTTTAGGAGAGTTGCAACGAGATGAACCAACAAATGCAAGAGAGCTTGAGAATGCTAAATAAGATAACTTAGAACAACCACAGAAAGACAAAGAGAGACTTAACAACTTTTGATTCATAGTTTACGTAACGACCCTTTTTTCGACGCCCGAAATCGACATCAATGCATCCAGTGTATCAATGCCGATCAATCGAAAGCCGGAAAACCGAACCATTAGGGTTAAAGAAAAAGGAGGTATAAGAAGAAACAGAAATAATATCAGAATCTTACCAACGCAGCAGAATAAAATATGATATATGACATTGACTTTAAACATAAAGAATCTGTATCATCATATATACATATATTTCAGAGTACAACTCAATTCAACACACAATCAATATCCAAAAGCTGGACAGTTGTATAAATTTGTCCTCAAACTGAATACACAGCGGAATAATAATCAAGTATGGGAGTACGTCTCGTCATCCAGCTCGTCCCTTGAGCTCTACAGCGCCATTTGCTGTTTTCTATAATACTCGATCTGACCCGAGCATTATAGTTAAATAACACACGAGTCAGTATGGATAACCAGCGCGAGAAAATACACTCAATTAGATTATTAAAATTTTCAAAACCATTTTAAATCAAAGGTATCTCCTAAGACCACGCTACAAATAAACATGCCGGGTTTTTATCTTACGATAATCAAATCATTTCTTATAAAATCCTCTGATATTATAGTAGTGTCTATATACAAATACTTACTCAAATAGCCAAAATTGTTGCATTTATTAAATTCCAGCTAATAGATATACAAAAAACCGTAAAGGAACATAGGGAAAAATGGATTTCCATCAACGGAAGGGCTACTGGGGTACCGCCCGTCACAGTACGTGGTCTAGATCACCGTAATGAGGATCCACCCTAATTCCCTTGCAACACAAGACCGGAGCTACCCCTTACTGGATAGTCCGAATAAGTTCACCTCACGGTTGGGATCGGCAACCGTCACACAGCCGAATATATAAAGGGACATCTAGACAGGAGTGACCTTACCCTAATTGGTTGCTAGCCACTTAGCCTTGTGTGCACCTCCCATGTTTTAGTCATTCCCGATTGATGAGGCTCGAGGTTGTGCGTTACCTTTTTAGCATAAAATCACTTAGAATGCTCATCGTCCTCCTGACCATGTTCTGAAGGCATTCGTCCATACAAGTCTGTTCCGGGTTCGACTGGAACCGAAGGTACTACTCCTACTACATCCATTTTGGAACCACCCTTAGGATTAGTAGCGATTAGCCCTTCCACTTCACTGCTCCATCTTCAACTCCAAACTCTTGTCTTCTTCACAAAACATTCTAACCAGATCGAAGTGGTTTTCGGGGAATAAATCCCGATCCCGGTCTCTTCACGATCAGCGCATTGGCCAATATTGATAGTCGGTTATTTAACTATCAAATAACATTCACAAACAATCATCAAGCCATAACAATATCCCAAATTATTTATTACCCTTAAAATATCTTCGTAAGATATATTTCCACTTTTCAACCTTTTGAAAACAGCTTCAAACCATCTTTCTCTCATGGAATAAATTTCCCAAATATTTTCTATTTCCATTGAAATCACCAAGTGCAAATACTTTAGATTTTAAAATAATGTAAAATACTTTATTATAAAATATACTTTAAAACATTTAGAATAAACTACTTAAACACTTTATTCAAAAACATATGTTTTAAAAATAATTACAATAAAACTACTTTATAAAAAATAAAACTAATTCTAAAATAATAGTAAAGCCAAACTAAATTTTAAGATAAGAATTACAAAATTCTATACAAGTTTTTTTTAAATAAAATTTTACCAAAACTATCTTTAAAATAAATTATTTTATAAAATATTAATAATTATTATTATTGAACATAATATCAATTAACTTTTAGTTAATTACTACCAAAATAAATTTGATAAATATTTACTTTAAAATTTAAAACATTCAAAATATAATAAATTTGCTAAAACATTTTCTTAATACAAATTTTTAAAGCCTCTAATTTATAAAAAGTCTCCTTTAAAATATACTTGGCTTTCCAAGGAAATCCACTTCCCATTTCCATACCTTTAAAATAAACCAATATTTATTTTTAAAACAAATTACCACTTTATTTATAAATTCCCAGCGTGAATTTATGCTTTTAACTATCCACTGAATCCACTTTACTTTATAAACCCCGTTTACAAAGTCTATAGTCTTATCCTTCATTTAAAACACATTTTCCAACAGTAATTCAATTCTCAAATTGATTCCTAAAATTTACTCCGTTAAAATAAATTCCTCTACTTATCCAAATTTATTTCAAAACTTGTTAACTTCATATTTAACTTCTTTATTATGATTCAAAATCTTGTTTAAACTGAAATACAAATTTCATACTTTTCCCCAAATTTCTTCTTTATTCTTTCCAATAAATTTAAACCTTCAATTTTAAAAATAAATTCTTTACTTTTGTTAAAAATTATCACTTGAATTCATTTATTCAAAATATCTCTTTCCCATATTGTGGATTTATTTGTTACAATTTAAAAATCAAATTTTATTCTTCTAAATCATTTAATTATCCAAATTCCTTATAATAATTTTATTTAAAATTATCCTTTTTATTTACTTTAATAACCCAACTTCATATATATATATATATATATATATTTCAATTCTCAAAATTCCAATATATATATAACCAAGCCAGAGTATTTACTAAATTCCAATTCCCATTATAATCAATATAATTCATCCCAAATCATCACATAATCATATCGCTGAATATATAAATTAAATTCAAATGTTTTGAGGAATCTAGTTGGATCCCTCCAACCTGTTTTTCTCTACATCCACAGATGCTAGCACAATATAATAATACCAATTCCACTTAGAGGTGGAATATCACGGTATATGGGATCGTATTTTCTCATACGCTATTATGCGGCGTATAGGGTCTCATCCGCTATATAATGTGGGAAATCAATCACTCCAATATATATATACTACTATATATACCACATCCAATCAATTCAATCATTTGACCAAAATTTAAATTTTACTATTTAAATTTTAAATAAAATACATATGAGTGAGATTAACTCACCTTTGATTCTAATTGCAACCCAGCCCAACTCGGCTTGTTTTCTTGACGATTCCGACCTTGTATAACATTATATTATTCATTAATATTCATAGAATAATTAATTTCCTTTTTAAATAAATCTACTTAACTAATAATTGAATTTAAAACTAAATTTCTTTAAATAAATTATTTTTATAACGAGATAATATAGGTTAACTTAACAATTTAATCACCATATTCCTTATTTTAAAAACTAGACTAGTAAGTTAAAAATAAAAATGTGTATATGAATACTTGCTTTTACTTTGAAACTACATATGTATATACTTTTAAAAATAGCCTATATTACATTAATTTATATTTCTTAATCTTATGTGCATATATATTTTATCTTCTCAAACCTGCCTTTAAAATTTTTGCTTCCAAAAATCACTCTTAACTTACTATTTTCTTTTTAAAATAAATTTATTTATTTTTTTATAATAATAACAACAGTATTTTACTGTAAATACATAAATCTTTAAATTACTTTTATAAAACCCAGTGTTTATATAATTATTGTTCAGCAATATATATATATATATATATATATATATATATATATATATATATATATATATATTGTAAATTAGGTTTAATAGAAATTCGAGGATACCTTACAGTAAAGCTCGACGAGAATTGCGACCAACGCTCGCCGCCCGAAGATGCTCAAACACCTCAAAGCCTCGACCGAACAGCCTACCCTCAAATCGACTCCCTTTTGCCTCGGTCATCACCGCGATTATGATGACGCACTCCCTTCCCAAGCCTCGAGCTCGCAATGGCCTCGCCACGAACTGCATCGCCCCAAAATCGGGTTAGCCGACCCTGCTCGATGATGATTTGCGATCTACGTTCGTGCAATACTCCTCCCGGTGCCCGTGAATCTTGAATTCGAAAAGAGCCTTCCTCTTCTTACCGATGCACTTGCTCGATCGGACGAGATGTCGATCTGTTATTATTATTATTTTTTATATTTCAAACTGCGGCCATACAGAGATTTTTTTTATTTTATTGAACTATAGAGTAGAGAGAAAGGAGAACTCGGCTTTATTACATTCTTATTTTTATTTTTTTATATGTAAAGTGCTCAAATTCTATCGCATGCTCGACAAATGGGGCAATAGGCTTTCTTTTGTGTACAGGTGTTAGATTGCTAAAGTGGTAAACAAAACTGATGTGAATAGAAATTTTACTAGAAAATATATATAATTTAAATTTGAATCATCACGAAATTGTGACTTAAAATTTTGACTTCCTATCGAGGCACGCCCTAGGCATTTATAATGTTAAACCCCTATTCCGAACACAATGGAAAAGGTTTCGAGTGCTAATTCGATCGTATGGAGAAGATAGCTCTTGGACCCAGTTAAAATATTAAATTTTCGATATAGATTTTAATGCATTTATCTACCGTACGCTCACACAACAACTCCAAATGCTACGAAAATTGAAACCCAATAATAATACAATATTACGGATCCAATGGAACCAGTTTCGTCGGCATTCGGATCCGTGTCTCAAACGGCTATTTTAAATTCAATTTAAACAATATAATTTCAAAACTGAACAGAATACTTTCAAATTCAGTTTTAACACATCTGTTATCTCTAATATCACTATTATAAATTTTATAAACTTTCAATTTGTTTTTAACAAGCCTGAGATTCTAGATTCAACAATTTTCCCAATTTCCAAAAATTAAATTTAATAATTTAATTGCCAGATAAATTTTGATATTTGAAATTCAAGTTAAACTAGCCTTCAAATATTTAAAATCAATTAAATATTCCAATTTTAAATATCTAAAAATTCTGGGTTGTCACATTCCTTCCCCCTTAAAAGAATTTCATCCCCAAAATTACTAGTAAGAAGATGGTTCAATACCTGTTACTATTTTTCCAATCCAAATAGTTTTAACAATTTCCTAAAACCAACAGTTTCTACAATACCCAAAACAACCTTTTCATTAAAGACACTATCACTCTTACTAATTTCCTAAACTCATCCATAACTTTCAAAAAATAATACTTTCAAATTTAAATTTAAAACCAAATTTAAATTATCAAAACTTTCTCAAAAAATTTCTAATACCCCAATTTTTTTGAAAGATTTCGCCAGTGTCTCTTTTGCGCGGCTAGCTCGGTACAACAACAAAATGCCTCTACAGGCCCCCAGCTTTCAAAAGAAAACAAAAGTCCAAGTGGCTAGACGAGAAAATCATCAAATCTCATACAAAAATTTAAATACATACCTTTGCCGAGTAAATTTCAATTTACCTTCAAAAATCAAAAATCCCAATCCCCTATTGCTTTTTAATATCTAAATACTCTACTTAGCAATAACATCCAATCATAGCTTTCAAAATCATTTTATGCATTTCTTTACAAAAGTTTTCATACCTATTTCATTCACATCTGTGTGATGCACATATATCATCCGTACGCAATACCCAATTCGATCGCTCACTCAATCACACAATTTCACTTCGGAACTAGTATCGTTCACCCGACTTCCTAGTGCGGACTTAGATCTAGTTTCTTGATCAGAAACCGCCATTATCATTGCAAGCCATAAACTATGATAGAGAATTTCCAGAATCAATCAAAAATCCATATCCAGAGTTTGCCGTCGAAAATCAAGTGAAAAATCTCAACTCAGATTGGTATAACTACCCCAAAATTCTGTGCTCGAATCTGGAACAAATCACTGTTCGAATAAAATAATATACGTACATCTTACGTATTTATATCATTGATTATTATCTATATCAATTCTATTTTATTCACATTCATTTGATTTCTATCTACTTATCCACAATTACTCCATTTCACAACTCCACTTAATTTTCATTCAATTATTCATTTAGAATATTTTTCCCAATACTAACTTTACTTAAGAATTTCACCATTTATTTCTTAAGCTTAATATAAATATTTTATATACTCTTATATTATTACTTTCACTTTACCACTTGGTTTTCATCTATATTTAATCAATTTGGATTTCAATTCCAGATAGATTCAATTTGCTTCAATTTAGTAATTAATCTCAAATCTCTAAATATTGAATTCAATTCCAGATAGATTCAATTTTCAATTCTTCTTGAATTCAATTCATCTTCAAACTCTAAATATTGAATTTTTATCAACTATCTTCCATTTTACAACTGGTCAGTTCCACTTACTAATTTATTTTAAATTCCGATGAATTTTAATTTCCAGAATTTTGTCCTTTTAGTCCAACCCGAGCTAATTTTTCTACTACACCTTATTTAACACAATTCAAACTCAATTTCCAATGTTCAGCTTGAATTTCATTTACTTTATTTAACTTAATTCAATTACTTTCCATTTAAATTCAAATTTTAAGCTTCGATAAGTTTTCCAACTTAATTTCATTCATTTACTTATCTTTCTAATTTATTTCGTCTAATTGGTTTACTTCCCTAGCTTAATTCATTTACAAATTTAATTTCAAATCTCAACAAAAAGTTTATTTCTAAACTTTTACTTCTTTAGTTTCCTTCAACAAAGTCCACGATTTCAATTTACTTAACACAATTTATATTGATTCCAATCTTCAATTTCCATTTTACTTACTTGCAAATGTAATCTCCTTTATTTCTCTATACATTTGTTTACAATCTTAACGAAATTATTTCAATAATTATTTTTCCTTAATTTTTTCAAACCCAAATATTTATTCCATAACACTTCTAGTTCACTTCTATCTTTTTAAACAATCTCACAATGTTTCAAAATCCTTTCTGAAATCAGTTATTTCTTTGAATCTCAAAAACGAACCCAATTTTGCAATCAACTCCAATTTAAAATATTTTGGTAGCAATTCCTCTTCTGGAAACTCGAAAATGAGCATCGATGATGCTGCAGTCATCATCGAAGTTATTTTTCAGCGAGCGAAAAGAGTTCAATGCTTTTATCTCTTTAAAAATCCTTCAAATAATTTTAAATTCCAAATCTCACCAGATTTCAAATCCAGTTCAAGAATATTTCTCAAATAATATCGCCATTACTTCTTCAAGATCTTTGAAGATCATTTTCAAACTCAAAGGAATTTAAACTTTCCCAAAATTCCAAATTCTAATTTCTTTCAATTTATATTCAATATTACTCTGGAATTTCATTTAAATTATAAATCACACTTATAATTCACAGTTACAAATCTTATTCTATTTTATGAAATAAATTTCTTAACTTTGGTTATGATTTTCCATTTCTTATTCAATTTTACATTTAAATGATAATAATTTAATATTATCACTTCCTAACGACCAAGCAACCATATATAACTATAATAATTTTTGAAAAATTATTCTTTTAGATACAAAAATAATTTGGGTAAAATTATTTGATTTTCCCTATTTTTAGAACCATACTGTGTTAGTTTATTTTGTTTATGAGTTTAGAAACCCATATCGAAAAAATGGCGTCCCACATATCGACCAGAATTCATAAACACTCAACCGATAAGTCAACACAATATAAAAAAAATTATATTCACTAACAAATACGTGCTCATATCTATTAATACCCTCAAACTCATTTTAGAGTACTACAGACTCTATTTAATGAGTAATTCCCACCAGAGCCATGGTTCTCTCTTAACCTTCAGCTCTGATACCAAGTGTAACGGGCCACGCCAGTGGCAACCGGTAGGCTTTGCAACCATCCCAGCCCCACCGTGGCATACAGTGATACCTCGAATTTTCTTTTACGGCCAGCCTATCGACTCGCAACAACCCAAGGCCTTATACTACCTCAAAAGGACATGTAGGGGTAAGAGTCTCCCATTCGCCACCAAACGCAAAGCGAGAACCCCCTATCTTGTTGTACTGAAGCAAATCCGATTCGGTCTCTTCGAAACGATCAGCGCATTGGCCAATATTGATAGTCGGTTATTAAACTATCAAATAACATTCACAAACAATCATCAAGCCATAATAATTTTTCAAATTATTTATTACCCTCAAATATCTTCGCAAGATATATTTCCACTTTTCAACCTTTTGAAAACAGTTTCAAACCATCTTTCTCTCACGGAATAAATTTCTCAAATATTTTCTATTTCCACTGAAATCACCAAGTACAAATACTTTAGATTTTAAAATAATTTAAAACACCTTATTATAAAATATAATTTAAAACATTTAAATTAAACTACTTAAACACTTTATTCAAAAATATATGTTTTCAAAATAATTACAATAAAACTACTTTATAAAATATAAAATTAATTTGAAAAATAATAGTTAAGCCAAACTAAATTTTAAGATAAGAATTACAAAATTCTATACAAGTTTTTTTTTTAAATAAAACTTTACCTAAACTATCTTTAAAACAAAATTACTTTATATCAATAATTATTATTATTTTTAAAACATAATACCAATTAACCTTTAAATAATTACTCTAAAATAAATTTGAAAAATATTTGCTTTAAAATTTAAAACATTCAAAAAATAATAAATTTTCTAAAACTTTTTCTAAAAAAAAATTTTAAAGCCTTTAATTTATAAAACGTCTCCTTTAAAATATACTTAGCTTTCCAAGGAAATTCACTTCTCATTTCTATACCTTTAAAGATAAACAACTATTTATTTTTAAAACAAATTACACCTTTCTTTATAAATTCCCACCGTGAATTTATGCTTTTAACTATCTACTGATATCCACTTCACTTTATAAACCCCATTTATAAAGTCCGTAGTCTTATCCTTCATTTAGAACACATTTTCCAACACTAAATCAATTCTCAAACTGATTCCTAAAATTTACTCCATTAAAATAAATTCCTTTACTTATCCAAATTTATTTCAAAACTTATTAATTTCAGATTTAACTTCTTTATTATGATTCAAAATCTTATTTAAACTAAAATACAAATTTCATACTTTTCCCCAAATTTCTTCTTTATTCTTTCCAATAAATCTAAACCTTCAATTTTAAAAATAAATTCTTTGCTCGTGTTAAAAATTATCACTTGAATTCATTTATTCAAAATATCTCTTTCCCATACTGTGGATTTATTTGTTACAATTTAAAAATCACTTTTATTCTTCCAAATCATTTAATTATCCAAATTCCTTACAATCGTTTTATTTAAAATTACCCTTTTTATTTGCTTTAAAAATCCAACTTCATATATACATACATATATATATATATATATATATATCAATTCTCAAAATTCCAATATATATATATATATATAACCAAGCCAGAGTATTCACTAAATTCCAATTCCCATTATGATCAATATAATTCATCACAGATCATCACATAATCGTATCATTGAATTTATAAATTAAATTCAAACGTTTTGGGTAATCCAATTGGATCCCTCCAACCTGTTTTTCCTTGCATCCACAGATGTTAGCACAATATAATAATACCAATTCCGCTTCTAGGTGGAATGGTATATGGGACATATTATCTCATCCGCTATTATACGGCGCATTGGTCTCATCCGCTATATAAAGCGGGAAAGAAATCACTCTAATATATATACACTACTAAATATAATATATCACTTCTAATCAATTCAATCATTCAACCAAAATTAAAATGTAACTATTTAAATTTTAAATAAAACCTAGATGAGTGAGATTAACTCACCTTTGATTCCATTTGCAACCCAGCCCAACTCGGCTTGTTTTCTTCACGATTCTGACCTTGTATAACATTATATTATTCATTAATATTCATAGAACAATTAATTTCCTTTTCAAATAAATTTGCTTAACTAATAAATAAATTTAAAACTAAATTTCTTTAAATAAATTATTTTTAGTAACAAGATAATATAGGATAACCAAACAATTTAATCACCATATTCCTTATTTTAAAAACTAGACTGGTAAGTTAAAAATAAAAATGTGTATAGGAATACTTGCTTTTACTTTGAAACTACGTATGTATATACTTATAAAAATATCCTATATTACCTTAAAATTTGATATTTCAAAATCTTATGTACATATATATTTTATCTTCCCAAACCCACCTTTAAAATTTCTGCTTCCAAAAATCACTCTTAACTTATAGTTTTCTTTTTAAAATAAATTTATTTATTTTTCTATAATAATAACAACAATACTATTTTACTGTGAATACATAAATATTTATATCACTTTTATAAAACCCACTTTTTATATAACTATTGTTCAGCAAAATATATATATATTATAAATTAGGTTTAATAGAAATTCAATGATACCATACAGCAAAGCTCGACGAGAACTGCGATCAACGCTCGCCGTCCAAAGATGCTCGAACACCCCAAAGCCTGGACCGAACTCACGACCCCTAAGTCGACTCCCCTTCGCCTCGGCCATCACTGCGATTACAATGACACACTCCCTTCCCAAGCCTCCAACTCGCAACAGTGGCCTCGTCACGAACTGCAGCACCCAAAAATCTTGTTAGCCAACCCTGCTCGATGATGATTCATGATCTACATTCGCGCGATACTCCTCCAGGCGCTCGCGAATCTCGAATTTGAAAATAGCCCTCCTCTTCTTACCAATGCATTTGCTCGATCGGATGAGATTTTGATTTGTTATTATTATTTTTTATTTCAAATTGCGGCCATACAAAGATTTTTTATTTTATCGAACTTTAAAGTAGAGAGAAAGGAGAGCTCGGCTTTATTATGTTCTTATTTTTATTTTTTAATATGTAACATGCTCAATTTCTATCGCATGCTTGACAAATGGGGCAATGTGCTTTCTTTTGTGTACAGGTGTTAGATTGCTAAAGTGGTAGGCAAAACTCATATGAATAAAAAAAATTACTAAAAAATATATTAATTTAAATTTGAATCGTCATGAAATTGTGACCTAAAATTTTGACTTCCTATCGAGGTATGTCACTGGGCATTTATAATGTTAAACCGCTATTTTGAACATAATGGAAAAGGTTCCAAGTCCTAATTTGATTGTATGGAGAAGATAGCTTTTGGATATAGTTGAAATATTAAATTTCCCATATAGATTTTAGTGTGTTTATCTACCGTACGCTCACAAGACAACTCCAAATGCTATAAAAATTGAAACCCGATCATAATACAATATTACGGATCCAATGGAACTAGTTTCGTCAACATCCGAGACCGTGCCTCGGAAGACTATTTTCAAATTTAATTTAAACAATATAATTTCAAAACTGAACAGAATACTTTCAAATTCAGTTTTAGCACCTCTTTTATCTCTAGTATCACTATTATAAATTTTATAAAATTTAAATTTATTTTTAACAAGCCTGAGATTCCACATTCAACAATTTTCCAAATTTCCAATAATTTAATTCAATAATTTAATTACCAAATAAATAGTGATATTTGAAATTCAAGTTAAACTAGCCTTCAAATATTTAAACTCAATTAAATATTCCAATTTCAGATATCTAAAAATTCTGGGTTGTCACAGTTTGATAGTTCCTCATCTTCTGAGTAGAGATAGAGGAACGGAACAAGAAAATGGCTCAAAAGGAAGCTGGGCCTTCATATCAGGAACCAAGACAAATTCACGGTGAGAGTTTATGGATCGATACCGATCCAAGTGATGGATCGGTATCGGCCTTACAAACATTGGATCTAGCACTCACCCTTTGAATGGTGGCATGAACTTGATCTCTGATCGTGCTATAGATGATCAGAATTTGGAATATCAAGCTAATGCTAACGATCTTCCATACAGGAAACGAACAAGGGGTCTGCCGGTCGAATGGATCTTCCTGAGTCTAGAAAACCCAAGTATCGAGGGTCTGCCAAAGAGCGTTCATCGGGTCAAACACTCAAAACGGGTCTTGGTTACTGTTGTTTAGCCGAACCTATAGAAACTGAGTACATGACCGAGATGGTCAGAAAATTTATAAACGAAAACCAATTCAGAAGTAATGATGAGTGGCTTACTTCTCCAAGTCAAAACTTGTTTATCGAGAATATTCTACGTGAAAAGTATCTGTAGATGTTAGTAATGCTAATAATTCCATTGTACAGATGAAAGACAGATCCAAGGTAGCACTTGATGAAATGTGATGGCATTTGGACTCTGCTAGAGCATCTAATACCGTTAGATGTCATTGCTTTCCAATTTTCTTGAAGGGAGTAGCAACAATGTGTCTCACAAGCTAGCACTGAGATCTGTATCATCCTTTGCTGTGTTGAAGTAAAGTTTTCTAAAGCAGGTCCGTCTACACACTTCATGCCGGAAGGGCATGATGTCATTATCAATCCTCTTCCAGGGCCCGAGAGAGTCATTTAAGGATTTCTTAAATAGGTTCCACACAGTTTTGATAGATGTTACGAATGCTAAGGATGACATAGTATTGATGGCACAGATCAAGGGGATTCATTCCAAGACTTATTTCGAGAGATGGTGGGAAATGTAACCCTCATCGATGATGGATATTTTTATAGGAAGGCTAATCAGTTCTTGCACTTGGAAGAGGTGCACACTCGTTCCTGAAAAGTTGATGCGGGGCCTTCGGCTAAAGTGATACAGAGAAATATCGTTGTACAACAGTCCAAGGGGAGTTTTAGTAATGTGGATGTAAATGTTGGAAATAAGAATAATGGTCCGAAATAGTGTGATAACGGGGCCAAGAAAAAGCCGGATAATAGGAATCGACCCATGATTCCTAAGTATGACTGCTACACTAAATTGAACAACTCAATAGAGAATATCTACCTGGCTACACAAGGTATTGAGCAATTCAGGAAGCCGACTTCTAGAGAGTCGATTAAGGAGAAAAAAACTGGCAAGTTTTGCAGGTTTCATGAGACGCATGATCATAACACCATTGAATGCAGACATTTACATGATATGATCGAGGAGTGGATTCATAAAAAAAAGTTGCAACAGTTCATGAAAGTCCCGTAGGAAGGCGGTCAGGGAAATTCTAACCCCCCTGGGTCGTCTTCCCAACGGAGAAAAGCTAGGCCTAGTGGTGAAGAGCCTAGATAGCTTAAAACATGTTTGGTGATCAACACAATCATTGATGGGCCACCTCTAGCCGATAAGAGTTTGAACGAGATGGATGGATATGTCGGAGCTTTAAAACATGTAGAGAATGAAAGCTATCTTGCTGTGGAGGATGGTGCTTCAGCAATATTTTAGAACCATGAGTGATGATGTTGTCTCTCAAAATAGAGACACCGATGAGTGCAAGCCCTGGTGATCGACCCGCTTGTGATTACTTCTACGATCGGCCATGTTGTATAGAAAGTGCTGGTTGATTGTGGGAATTTGGTCAATATCCTACTTAAGAAAACTTATGACCAGATGATTCTAGAGGGCAAAGACTTAAAACCGTGAAAATCTTGGATCCAGGTATTTAACGAGATGGCTATGGAGACAGTCGGATATGTGAAACTACCATGGTGCTTAGTGAGGGCGATCTGAAGTGAGTGCGGGTCTTGCTTCTGCTTACAATGCATTTTGGGACAATCAGCCATTGTTGAATTTAGTGGCTATTGTTCGTTAGTGTTTGAATGTGAAGTTTTCTAAAGAGAATGGTGTAGGAATAGTATAAGGAGATCAAGGGCATGACCGCAAGTGTCATGTCGTTGAACTAAAGGAGGCAAGGTGAAAAGAGAAAGGAAAAGATGTAGAGGGGACCCTCTGCATCAAGGCTTTGGACGCATAGCAACCATTACCTAAGCTTTGGATCGGGCAGCATAGTCGGTTCCATAATGGATCCAAGAAAAAAGCCGTTAGATGGAAGGGTAGCTCCAGCCAAATCGACGACCAATATTCCAGTTAGCTAGGATGATCCTATGCGGATCCTAAAGGTCGGATCACAATTCGACATGAGGTCGATGAAGTAGTTGGTTGGTTTCCTCCAGGCGAACCTAGAGTGTTCGCTTGGACACACTTTGACATAAGTAGGATCTCACTAGAGATAGCGAGCCATGCATTAAATGTAAATCCTAAATGCTTCCTATAAAACAGGAAGACTGTAAACTTCGTCCAAAGAGATCCGTTGCACTCAAAGAAGAGGTGGATAAGTTGAAGGACAATGGCTTCATCTATGATGACTTATACCCGGAATAGGGATCCAAACTGGTCTTAGTGAAAAAACTAATAGGAAGTGAAGGACATGCATCAACTATTCTGACTTGAATAAGGTGTGGCCAAAGGAAAGCTTCTCGCTTCCAAAGGCTGATCAGTCAGTGGACTCGAAATCCGAATATGAACTACTTTTGTTTATGGATGTGTGCTCTGGGTATAATCATATTCCAACTCATGTCCTGGACAAGGTACATACCAGCTTTATAACTGACCTAGGGCTTAATTGCTATATTGTCATTCCCTTTGGATTGAAGAATGCTAAAGCAACCTACTAGAGGCTAGAAAATTAGATGTTCAAATATTAGATTGGAGGTTCGATGGAAATCTATATGGATGAAATGCTTGTGAAGTCATGATGTTTGGGAAACCACATTAATGATTCGGCAGAGATGTTCGGTGTTCTCTAGAAATATAGGATGAAGCTCAACCTCTTGAAATGCTTATTTGGCATTGCATTGGGGAAATTTCTGGGCTTAATTTTGAATTCCTATGGGATTGAAGCTAATCTTGAAAAGATCGTAGCATTGAGAAACATCGAAGCCTCGAAGATGATCATGAAGGTCCAAAGTTTAAATGGGAAGGTTGTCGTCCTGATTCGATTCATCTACATAGCAATGGAAAAATGCATCCCTTTTTCTGACATAATTAAGAAGGGAAAAAGGAACTTTTCTTAGACATAGGAGTGTAAAGATGCATTCCAAGCTTCGGCGAAACACTTAGAGAGACCCTCATTCTTTTGATGTCGCTGGATAACAAGAACTTGTTTACATATTTTAACAGTGTCGATACATGTTTTGAGCACCGTACTCGTATGTAAGGAATCCTACATCAAATGTCGACACTAAATACATCCACAGTATTCGTGTGCCAAGCACCCAACTGCTAAAAATACAGAAAGTTAGGGTAAAGTAAAAAAATAGAATGGAATAAGAAAGAAAGAACATAAAATTAGGATCTCATAGCAGAACGATAATATATATATATATATATATATATATATATCAAAAGGACGGTACAAAGGGTTACTCTGAATGCAGGAATTTTAAAGTTACAAAACCCAAGTACTGTCATTAGCCTAGACAATTATAACCGTCTTTCCTCACAATGCTGATATATGTACCCATAGCTAAAAAGGAACAACTGAAATAGAAATAGAAATAGAAATATATAATAGAGGCCTCCAGCTCGTCTTTTTAACTCTAAAGCGTCCAAAGTAAAACCTGATACTCAGCCTATTCGAAGGAGCAGCGCTTGGATTTTAGGGAAACAAAAACCAGGCATCAGACATAAATCTGGTATGAGAAAACTTAAGATACGTGCAAAATGTAACAATTACTATTGAGACCGTATAGATTCCTGCAACAGTTTTCCCCTCAAAAGAAACCAACCATTTATTAAGTTTAATATAGTGATATGATAGATAATGTCTAGGGTGTAGAATATAAATCATATCAAATAGTTGTGATGCTTACATTGGTCGCAACACAACATATTTCGATTACATTTAAAACCGCTAAGGTATGTTCGCATAATGGATTTTCCATGGAGATCCCTTCAGTCAAGCCGAAATCCAATCTCCTGAGCAAGGGTTAGAAACTGTCTTCTAACGCCGTATATCTCCACATAAAATACACCATTAAGGAAAACATAACCGGTCCACATCTAAACATGTGATCTCGAATATCATCAACTACCGATACCCACATATCGAAGCATACTTTAGATCTAGAGTCGATAATACCCAATCATGGGTTAGCAAAACCCCAAGTTATGCCCCTACTCTACTTTTAGCCATTTCCAATATCCACGTCACATTCGACGTCTTTCACATGTGTCTTCATTACTCGAATAGAATAAGAACCCCAAACTGGGTTCTCCTATTTTGAAAAAATCTCGAAACCACACTTGGACTCTCACATCCTGAATAGATCACGAACAGCTACATGTGTTCTAGCATCTTAAACAGATCTTGAATCTCCACATAGATTTCTTTTCGCAACCGCTCCCAAAACATAGAACCTATATGCTAGTTTTGAAGTGGTATTTGGTAAGTAGAACACTTATTAATTCCGGACTCTTAAAAACTAATAGATGAATTTTCGATTAACTCAATCTCGATTCTTATAGAAGTTAAGTGAAAGCTAGAGACGTTTCATATGAATACTCCTCTCTGGGGGTTCTAATTGGTATGAAATCATGAATCTTTTCGATTTCTTCCTAAGTTAATATTATGTCAAGTTCGATAGTCGACTAATCTTCTATCCAATCTAAACACCTGTTTATACAAATCAATATTTGTACACTTAACGCATTTCCAACATTGCAACTTAACTATTCCTCACCCAAGAGTGAAGCCAGGTAAGTTTGGGCACTGTTTTCTCCAAGCCTTGCCTAGATACTTCGTTCTTGAACCTCACAAATGGGTAAGTCTATCTTGTCAGCTTTTAATGTTAAGTATAGTAGTAATGATTTCTATAAACAGGTAAGAAATCAACACGATTAACACGCTTTCGACATTCTCCACTTACCTATTCCCCAGTTATGAGGGAAGCCCGGTAGGTTAGAGTTCTATTACACCATCCCTACTCGACGTCCATCTTAACTCTCACAAATAAATAAGCTTACTTCATCGTCTTATTAGTGTTCAGCATTATCAATTACTTTTCAGATAAGTAATTAAATAATCTAAACATTTGAAAATTAAGAAATTATTATTCCCTTTCTAAACCTTTTGTTTATACTTTCAAAATACATGGAAATACTTATAGTAGGTTTTAAAACATTTGTCTAAAATATTACTTGAAAACAGCAAGTTTGAAAAATCAATGAAACTTGGAAAAAGAACATGTTTTATTATAAAAATTCTTTCTTTAAAAATTCACAACTAATTCTTAAAATTCATAAGTATCTCAAACTACTTTTAAATACTCTAATACGAGTTAGAAAATACTATTTAAAATGAATGAAATAAAATGCTCAAACTTAAAGTCCTTTTTGGAACATTTGAAGTCCAAAAGTCACGGTTACACGGAGCAATTTTGCACCTGTGTTGTTTTGGCTATTTTTGAGATGTTACTTCATTTTTTACTATTCAAGCTTTTGATAGAAATAAACATACATATACAAAAATATAAATATGACGAGAAATCCCTATGGATCCTCTACAAAGTTCCATAACAATTGCCAAAAAATAGGCAATTTCGCACTACTTCTATAGCGACTATCACTATAAGTGCACTTCGAAATCCAAGTCATATTACAATCAATGTTCAACTACAATCTGTATGCTTTATTCAATGCCGATTCATATGTCATATAAGTCCATTCATGGATCCTATGTGCTACTTGTTTTCAAAACAAGAATCAAAATCAATGTTAACAACATGTCCAAGTTAATTCAAACAACTTTAACACAACAAAATATAATCATATTTGAGTTATATTATCAATCCAGGTGATGAGCTGACTCAATTAGATCCAATAAACAACAAAGCTTAAGCACTAAAGTTCAAACCCAAGCTAGCAACCTCCTTTCCCTTCCTTTCTTTCCCTGTTTCACTGCTCCTTTACCGCCCTCTACCTTTAATAGCTCACGGCCTTGGGGTATTGTGAGAGTTTGGCTTTTCTTTTTCAACTTCTAACTCGGTAGAAAGTTTTGTTATGTACTGGTAAGGTCTTAAACCAAATTTGAGGTGATTTGGAATTGATTTGCAAATAATTTGCTCTAGGAATTTAAGATGGAGAAGAAGATGATGACAATAAAAAAATTCTCTTAAGCTTTAAAATATTTCTGCTATATTTCCCAAGGGCGCACCTCCCCTTATGTAGGCTTAGAAATGATGATAGAAAATGACCAAAAACCTTAGTAGCATTAATTACACATATCACTTCTCCTTTATCATATGCTTAACACTTTGCTTTTCCATATTGCACATCTCCTAACATCTTCCTTTAGCTCGTGCATGACATCATCCAAAAATTTTATTCCCTTAAATGAAAAAAAAATATTTCATTAAATCGATTTCCTAAGCAAATAAGTGTACGTAAAAAATGTGAACAACTTGTGATGTTTAAAAAGTTATTTATCCATAAAACGATTTTGGGTCACATTATCGATATTTTTCCAAAGAATATATTTTTATAAACACCTTTCAAAAACAAGTTCTTATCGTTTTCTATTAATTAATTGATGTAAAAAAGGTTATGAAACCATATTTATTACACTTAACTATTATATAAAAGGTATCGATATTCGAATCGAAGTGTTCGAAGTTCAGGTCGATACAGGTCTATTACATTAGTAAGCGATTGACAAGGGTAGAAAAAATTACCCAAGGCTAGAAAAGCATGCACACTTCCTATTAATTGCTTCAAGGAAGCATATCCCCTACTTTCAGGCTCGTTCGATCATAGTTCTCACCGACCAGCATTTGCGATAAGTTATGCAATGACCTGGGACTTCTGGAAGGCTGTTGAAGTGGAACATTGAATTTAACCAGTACGATATAACCTACCACCCTTGGACAGCTATCCAAGGTCAAGCTTTGGCAGACTACATAGCCGAAAACGCTGCACGAGACGATACTTCGGAGAGTAGTGGTGAGCAGAATGCTAGGTGGAAGATGTACACAGATGGTGCATCGAATGAACGCTATTCTGGTGTTGGAGTTCTAATTGTCACTCCTAAGGAACGTTCGATTTGTTTTGAGACTCAATTTCCTTACAATAAACAATGAAATGTAGTACGAATCATTGATAATGGGACTCAAAATGCCAAGGAAATGGAAGTTAAAAGTTTACATATCTTTTATGATTCCCAACTGGTGGTGTGTCAAGTCAGGAAGGAGTTTCAGACAAAAGAAGCGAGGCTAGCTCATTATCTAAATTGTGCCCTTGAGTTGCTTAATGACATTGAATATTACACAATAACGCATATTCCCAGAGAGGAAAATGTGAAGGCCAACTCATTGGCTAATTTGGCCAGTTCTAGAGATGCGCAACTCATGGGATTGTTTCCGGTGAAAGTGTTGTTGGCTCCGAGTATCGACCATGTGGATGTCAATCAGATATTAGAGACTGAGTGTGAGAAAGGGTCATGGATGACTCCAATAAAGAACTATGTATAGAGGGGAATCCTTCTGGATAGAAAAAACGAGCGATGTAAGCTCCATTGCCAAGCTTCAAGATTTATCTTTAGCAAGGGGCACTTTACAAAAAGAGGACTCTCTATTCGGATGTTACAGTGTGTCTCCAATGATGAGACCAAGCAAGTTCTGATAAAAGTTCGTGAAGGGGCTTGCGGCAACCATACTGGAGGGCAAACCCTAGCAAAGAAGATTCTCCGCTATGGGCACTTCTGGCCAACTATCAACCGAGATGTAGCTGATTACACAAGAAAGCGTGACAAGTGTCAAAGATTTGCTAATGTTCCAAGAGCCTCGCCGATGGAGATTACTCAAATGATCAGTCCCTGGCCATTTACAGTTTGAGGAATTGATATTATCGGTGTGTTGTCGATATCTAAGGGTGGCACGAAGTATGCCGTTGTAACATTCTCCATTTTGAGGCCCAAAATGAAGCGCTAAGATGCTGCAGTTATCTGTGGTATAATTTTTGATGACAAAATACGATTATGTTATTGTGTCATAGCATCAGAAGCACAAGAATATGAAATAATTTTATACACAATTCAAAGCAAAATTTCATATTTCATTTCAAAGATTATATTCCATATTCGTTACATAATCCCAAACATTGTTCAGGGTAGGATCAAATATAATTATTGCAAAATACTCCAAAAGTGACATATGAAGCTGCCCCCTTGGTAGGTTGATCAGAATTTATAAATAAATAGATACATCTACTATCAGTTCATTCATACAATAATTAACATAACACAGCAGGCAATAGTAATAGATAAACTCCTACATTGCTAGCTTTACTTCATGCATGTCTTCAAAAGCTTTATTTGTGAAAAACCTGCTTAACCTACAAACCCTTACTCTCAACCTACTCAAATCAAATTTTGAGCACCTAAGAGTTTAAGGGAAAACACAAACTTCAAGTCAGATAAAAAGCCTAGTGAAAATAAATAATATGCCATCTTGATTTATGGATATCGAGTGAGACCATGCCACTGAGCGGAATAGGTCTTCCCCTCACTAATATCCCTTTTAAAACATATCTTTTGCAAATCAAATTCCTGCAACCAAATTGGATAAAGTAGACAATATAAACAATAATGTCCATGCATGCTACATGGGCAATCAAGACCATCCATCAAATCGGTAGGTTATCCATCCTAATGTTTAGTTTTCACAAGGTAACTACCAATATAGATAGCTGACTCGGGCCTACCAGACATACCAAATTTTCTACGTAACTATTTGAAGAAAACTGAATGGACAGTCCAAATACACTTATCCTAATGTTTATCTGATTATTTATCAATCTTATAGCTTTGCTAGGCTTACTATAAACCTAAAGGTTTTGATGGCCAACCTATAACCTATCTTATCTTTATGTATTCCTTTCTGTGTGTAACCCTACTTTTAGTCTTACGCTTGACAAAGCCCTACGCATCGGAATTTCGGACTTATATTAGCTAGGGGCTAATAGCTGGAGTATATGGCACTACCCTACACTAGTCACATCGGGTTCTCTAATCTCTGAATCAAATTTATCCTATCACAATCTATCCAAAAGTGATAAGAACAATAATCTCTTTAGTAAAATTATGTGCTAAATACCCTTTTAAATTCCTTGAAAACATACTTCTTTATAACTAATTTAATCCTTGAAATCATACTTTCAAAACAAGGAAAATATGGCCCTTTAATTTAACTAAAATAAGTCTACCATGATATATGCTTTACAAAAAAATATTGATGAAGTTCGAAGTCAATTGGAGGTCTTCGCTCCTTAAAATATGGGCCAAAATAATAAAACCTTGTATATTGATAAACTTCGGCGTTATTATCACCACTTAGAGTCATTGCACCTATTCAATATAAAATATGTTAAATTCTTTGATTTCATAAACATAAAGGTATATAGTCGAAGTCAACCACTTCGCATGGCATATTATAAAACCTTAAAAGAATAGGGTTGACATAGATAAAGCTCGGCATAACTACCTTAAGGAAAATAAGCGGCTTCATTAAAGCCAAAATCAATATGAGTGGCATCATAGCCCTCTTTGAAAATAGTCAACAAGGAATGAAGGCGGCAAGGGATAAAGCTGAAATGGTAAAATGCAGCACCATATAGCGACAAGCAAAATGGCATCGTTATTGCCTTCTTTAAAACATGCGTCAAGGAATAGGTTCAGAGTGGATGAAACCAGCTTCCTTGCCCTCGGAAGTCAATACTAAAATATGTGGCTCCGTTATTGCCACTATAATTTACTTTGAAACATTAAGATCGATGATGTTATACAAGTGGCAACATGCTTACTTATGTAATTAAGTATGTAGTAATGCCATCATCGAAGAGCACAATTCCGACTTTGATGCTTGGCTCCGCACTTCAACCAATCCGATCCATTCTAAACTAACTAAAATTGGTGTATGTATCACTCTTAATTGAAGTCGAAGCCGATGGATGTGGAGTGAAGTGTTGTATTGTGACTATCGGTGTGCACGACCCTAATTTTTATGAAAATTGTATTCATACTAATAAAAGTAATTTCTTTCACCGACACCTATTGTTTGTTAAAATCTTATTAGTTACTAATTACTTTATCAAAATCCTTTTCCATAAAACTACTATAGATAGATTTTACATTTTCAAAATATTTTGCAACCATACATCTTCTTTTAATAATTTAATATAATATATAAGTTTTTCTAGCTCAAATAATTCATAATAAATCTTAAACACTTGCGAAAATCCTCAAAAATTACAAAAAATCAAATTTAATATATTCTTTGACATATTAAAATTTGTGATCAAGAATTTTATTTACTTATTTTTATTATTAAAACTCGAAATGATCCACTTTCTACACTTAAAAAATTCATAATGAATTCATACTTTATCAGAAAATTATGAAATTTAAAAACCCATTTCCAAAATAATGTTTCTAACATGATAATTAGATTTTGAGTCATATGGGTGTCATGTGATAGGTTTTCCAACTTAAACATGTCAACAAATTTCATAGTAAATCATAGAAATTTATCAAATAGCATATATCCATTCAAACTATCATAGCATGGCATTTTGTAAGCAAAATAATTGGATTTATACTTAAAACCAAAATGATACTTAAAATATGAGATGCATAATTATTATTAACCTTGAATGGTATAAGAAGGTAGAAATTTGAATTGATTTGATTCCCCTAAGCTTTCTACTTGTTTCCCTAGCTTTTCTTCATCTTGAATCATCTAGCAATAGTTGTCCTAAGTTTTTAATTTTGTTTATATAAATGTAAAATGAATGAGGGAGAAAGGAGATAGGCGTTCGTATTTAGAAATGTGACCCTTTTCCTATTTTACCCTTCTCATGAATTCCTCCTTCTCGTTAATGTTCTAATTAATTCCATTAATTCATTAATTTAGGCTCAACCCATTTAATTACCAAATCTCAATCTCTGTATCATTTTACAATATTTTATTTAGTTTATCTAACCATATATCCTGTATAATGTTAATCAAAATTAGGAGTGTTACGGAATCCCCTCTTTAAAGAATTTTGTCCTCGAAATTACAATATGACACATATTAAACATAAAAGCATAGATGTAAAACACACCATCAAATAAATTAGGATAAGTATCCTTAAACTTGTCCTCTATCTCCCAAGTACAGTCTTTCTCCTTGTCACTCCACAGTACTTTTACTAATCTGACTATCGTGTTCCTTAACTTCTTCTCTAATCTGGCTGTCGTGTTCCTTAACTTCTGAAAATGTGTACGTGCTAATATAGTACACAAGGATCGTGTAATATGATGTATAACACACAAAAATATGACTAATCACAGATAATAGAAAAATTCAGTAAAATAGTAAAACACACCAGAGATTTTTATACTGTTCGGAGCACCGTCCTACGTCCAATCCCAGACTTCTATCTGGATTTCCACTACCAACTACCTCGCTTCACCCGGAGGAACAGGTTTACAACACCCGAGCAGACGAACAGGATTTCACGCCTCTAATACACTGAGGACTTCAACATTTGCCTCTTACAACACCGAGGACTTCAACAAAGATGAAAATAATTGTTTGTTGACGGTATGTGTTCTTGCTAACACTATTTTGTCACTTGTAGTGCAAACTTCCTATAATCTTATCCTCAAATAGAATATTTGTATATATGACGATTTGGAAGTGGATATCATATTGAATCAAAAGAATTTTAAATAAATTTCAGGATTCAAAAACGATATATGATAGAATATGAGCAATTTGAGCGTTTGAGAGTATAAGATTGAGATCAATAGAATAGAGATTAGAATAATAGAATTTCATTGAATGGAATAATGATTTCATGATGTTTATATAAGAAATAAACAGTTGTAACCCTTTGTGAAAAGGTACAAGCAAAGGTCATGATCATTGGTGAAGAGAAAGAGAAGCAACCGCTGAAGAAAAGGAAGTGTCTATACGAAAGGTTGCTTTCTGTTTGAAAACGGTCGATAGGTCAAAAAGAACTAGTAGAAAGGAATTTGAATATATATACGTTATGTACACTTGTGCACGTTAACTTGTGCATTCTGGGCAGAAACGGTCGACTGCCTTATTTGAACCGGTCGACCGGTTTAGCCCAGATTGCACAGTTAATGTGCACTAATTCATATATATATATATATATATATATATATATATATATATATATATATATTCAAAGATTGAAGGTATAAGATTATTTGAGGATAGATTTTAACATAAATAACATTACTAACATACCAAGTAATCAACCTCTAACATATGGAGCTCTTTGTGACTCTTTAATGAATAACTTCTTTTTATCGATATCCCTTTGTCTTGTCGATCACGGCTTATCCCTTTGTCAGAAATCAAAACTCTATAAAAAATCTTGACTCAGCATTCTCCTCCTTTTTGATTGATGACAACATAATTATGAATCTCCCGCTGTATATGATATCCCCCTGAGATTGTGTCCTGCATATATATTGTTAGCACAATTTTCTCCCCCTTTGTCATCGATGAAAAGGAGTTGTTAAATGGCGGATAATAAGCAACATAAAACTATGAAAGCAACAATTTTCTCCCTCTTTGTAAATGAGATTATAAGCAACATAAAACTACTACCATAGATCAAGAGTAACATTCACACAAGATGATAATACACACAAGTCTAGTATGAATTAAAACACGACACTATTTAGTACAAGTGCCAGATAATGTCTTTAAAGCAAAAACTAAAGTCATAAGAACGCAAAATAAACTAAAAGAGACTTAATCTGACTCCGTCTCACCCTCTTCTTCTTATTCTTCTTCTCCTTCTTCTTCAACAAGCTGAGATTTTCCGTGTCCACGTTCATGACTAGTTCCCGAGCTTGTACCCTCCTCCAAAGATGTCCAAGCAAAAGTAGGAGGAGCCAGGCGCTTGCCAATATCTGGAGCTTGCATTGATGAAGATGATGCACCACATGATATTGCTTCCCATATAGAAACGAAGAAAGACTTAAGTTTGTTAAAGCGTTTATCCATTTTTGTATTCATGCGCTTAAGTCGTGCTTCGAGAAGGAATTGATTTCGAGCAATAGTGTCAAGTGATTCTTTTGTTGAGGAAGATGGTCGTAAAAGTTTAACTTCCTCAGGTTTAGGGCAGGATGATCGTGATGAATCTTCTTTATGTCCTTGTTCTTTCCATTGTTCAAAAGGCATAATATTAAAGTATGGAGCGGGAAGCTTCATTCTTGTAATCGATGCTTTGTTGATGACTTTTGGTTTAGAAATTGAAGACTTGGGAGGTTCAATGTAACGACCCAGGATTTTTAGTAATTAAAATTTTAATATTTAATTTATTTTAAATATTAATAAGTGAAATTTATAAGTCGAATAAATTTTATTTTGAATAATTGGATTTAATTGGATAATTAAATCGATAATTTAATATGTTAAATTATGGAAATAATTGAAAATTGGGTTAAATATGATTGAAAATGATTTGTAAAATTTTATTTTATCATACTGGAGTTAGAATGATATTTTAGAACTTTTAAAATCGATTTAAAAGTTAATTTGTGAAAATTGAATATTTTAATATTTAATCGACTAGTGAAAATAGTCAATTTTTGAACAGTCTCAGAATTGAACGAAACCAGTTCCATTGGATCCGTAATAGTTAGTTATTACCGGATTTCAAATTTCGTAGCAATCGGAGTTTTCGTTTGATCGTGGCAGCTCGAAACGCATTGATTTATTTTTAATATTAATTTGGCGAGTTAAAATAGTCATTTTTCAAAATGTCTCGGATTTCGAAGAAACCAGTTTCATCGGATCCGTAATGTGATATTATTGTAACGTTTCAAATTTCATGTCGATTGGATTTACCGTTTGTCCGGTACAAATTAAAACGCCTAGAAAATCGTTTAAATCGGTTTAATTTAAATTGAACGTTTATTGCCATAACTCGCACAGATGACCGAATTAGCTTCCGAAACCTGTTCCATTGTGTCCGGAACGCGGGGTAAACCCTAGGAATGTCGGTCACTGCGCGTAAATCGGAGTTTGGAAATTCCGGATGAATAGTGTCGCGCGAATTTTCTATAAAAGCCCTAATATCTCATTTTTGCAAAAATTTACAACCCCAAGGGTTTTATCTTCAGGCCGCCAGCTCCATTTATATGAATGGCCGAAATTTAGTTTCCTTTCTCCTCAAATTTCTTCAAATCCGTGCAACGATTCAAGAATCTTTCAACTAGAAACTCGTAGAGCACGTCGCGAACTACCTATCCAACGGTCATGATCGTTTCTAGTGCTTCGGATTGGCGGCAAATCTCGCTCAAAGGCCATGAGTTTGGCCTCGAGATTCATGCTGCAGGGACAACCGAGCTTCATGGGTCTTCGGCCATAGGTGGAGCACGGGGTGGCGAGCAAGGAGGTGGTTCCTGATCGCGTTGAAATTGGTTGAGGTGGTCGCAATAATTTGGAGCAAGAGGCGGCTATGGGTTTTGGGTTGTCTGTAGAATGAACGTGGGGAGAAGGAGAAGGAGGAACGGCCAAGATTTCAGGGGTTCAAGATCAAGGGCCAGTGTTGATGTAGGTTAAAAAATTATAAAGAATATGTTGAAATTATTATATAAAAATTTGTGTAATGTTCAAATATTCATATCTTTTTCATACGAGGTCGAAAACGCGCGAAACCAGTTGCGTTGGAATCGTATCGTCAAGCACTACGCGATGCAATTAGATTGGAGTCGTTTGGAGTTAGTGAGAATTTCGGGTAAAATTAAACGTCCGTTTAATTTTATTCGAAATAAATCGCTAAAAAGAAATTGAAATCAAGGTGAGAATTTCTCACTCAATCGAATCAGTTTCGATTTTATTTTAAATAGTTAGATTTAAAATATTTGAATGCATGTTTGAATGATGATTGTTATCTATTGATTGTTAAAATAGACATTATGCGCCGTTAGTAAGCGGATGTTATTTATTAAAACATATACCGCGAATATTTCATAAACGGTGAAATTGGTATTATATATAATAGCAATATATATATATTGGCATATGTATATATTGGAGTTATTGATTCCCCGCATTTGTATAGCGGATGAGACCCTATTGTGTCGTCTATTAAGCGGATAATATTTTAAATCCCATATACCGCGATAATTTCGTACTGGAGCGAAATTGGTATTGTGCTAATGTTTGTGGATGCAGGAAAACAGGTTGGAGGGATCCAACTGGATTCCTCAACAGTTTTTATTTGATTTCAGATATTTTGATATTTGATGGATTATCTTATCGATATACGATATTGTTGTAGTCGTGATTGACTATTTGGTGTGTAGCATCATTGGACCAAATTTTGGAATTTTAAAAATGATTTTTAAAGTGATTTTTGAAAATATACAATATTTTTGGAATTGATTTATTTTAAATAAATAAACGTTATAATTTTTAAAGTTATAAAAATTATGATTTTGAGAAATACGGTTAAAGATTTATTTTTGAGAAATATGGATTAATGATTTTATAAAATAGTTAAATCGGAATTTTTGAATTTATTGTGAAAAGTTTAAATATAGGATTTATAAAATTTGATTATTTTATAAATCAAGAGAATGATGAAATTATAAAGGAGATTAAAGATGTTTTAAAATAATAGTATAAATTGATTTTATAAAGGATTTATAAATTGATAATTTATAAACGAAAATATTTGAATTTATAAAACGAGTTTTTATAAGTGTTAGAATGAACTATGAATGAATTTCGTAAATGAATGAAATTTATAGAATTATAAACGGTGAAGTTATAAATGGAATTTTATAAGAAGTAGGTTTATAAAATTTATAAAGTTATTGAAAGAATAGATTTGGATAAATAATTGAATCTTATAAGTTATAAGATTTATAATTATGAAGTTCAAAGGAACGATTTTTGCAAACAAATAAATTATAAGTATTTCACTTATGATATGAACTTTTGTTTTATAATTGAGTTATAAATCGAATAGGTTAATAAAGGAATTTATAAAAGGAGTTGTTATAAAATAAATAGAAAAGGAATTTATAAACGTTGTTTTATAAATTCGAAAACGACTTATTTTAAGAAGTAAATTGTTGAAACCTATCAATGGAGTTATATTCACATTTTTGACTGTGAATAATCCTTTGAAACAAAATGAATGGAAATGATGAAATTGTTAACGTAGTATATTCACGTTTTTGAATAGTGAATAATATGTTAAAGAAAATGTTTAGATTTGATATTTTAAATAGAATTAAAACGATCTAATGATGTTTTAAAATGTGTTGAGATTCGAAACCATAGATTTCAACATTTATTGTTGAAATAGACGTTTTCGAGAAATAAAAGGAAATGGTGGACTATAACACTGTTGTTATAGTAAATGATTTCCGAAAGGAAATGTTTTGTATAGTATTGGGATTTATATATCTATTTTAATTTCGAATCCATATACTAGTGATTTTGGGTTGTCGTAACAATGTTTTACGTAACATTCGTTTTGGCCCAAATAAATATGTTTAAGAGAATGATTTCCTTAAAGAATGAAATATATACTTAATCTCGATTTAAGTATATTGAATATTTTCCAAGTGTAGAAAATAAAAAGATTTGTGAATTACTTATTTAATAAGTATGGAAATGTTTTCCAATATTAAGTGAATATTTTGAATTTATCTTTTTGAAGATAAATTGAAAATGAATATTAGAAATCGAATTGAAGTCGTATATTCATGAATATTTTAGAATGAAAATTCACTATGGAATTTATAAAAGAAAGGGGAACCTGTTTAAAAATAAATATTGATTTATTTTTGAAGTATTGAAAATAATATATCTCGTAAAGATATTTTGGAAAATAAATAATTTGGAAAATTATTTGGAAACTGGTGATGTGTGCATATTCATTGATAGTTCAATAACCGACTATCAATATTTCCCTTTGAATGGGTAATTCATGTGATTTGTTTGAATTTGAATGCCACACTTATTTTTGAATAAGCGCTCACTATTCGGGTTAACCGGGAAAGGACCATGGGTTCGTATAACCCATTCCGAATATGTGATACGTCGTTATGAATTGCATTTGAAGACCGGTGTTGAAGACCGGACTTTTTGAAAGCGAAAGGACAACTCGTCGATTGTCTTTGCACCGAGTAGCTACGGTATAGAGACTCCCTATGTGATGGGAAGTCCGGACGTGATTAGAGATTATCCGGATTGCAAGGACTTCTTTGTAAGTGCTTTCGGTTTTGTTCGAGCCCGGAACAGACTTGTATGGATTGTATGTCTGACGTTACAAATTGAGATATAAAGCAGATTTCTTTCAAATATATTTCTGTTGGTGGCGGAGAATTTATTCTTTTAGCTTAACACCCTTCTCTGAGACGTACGAGCTCAGAGGTTATGTAGTTGAATGTTATCAGCGGTATATTCCCAATTTGGTAATGTGACATGCTGAGTGTTGCTGGAAATGATCATTGTGTTGATTATTTGTGATAGGATCGTTTATTTGATCGTCTATCCTGGTGATCATTTCTATGATCATTTGTTGACCCAAAGCATGGCTTTTGAATAAAGTATGTTTTTGTGGACGTGACTTCGTCGAGCCTCACACCTGGGGAATGGTCAAAACAGGAAAGATGCGGCAAGGTTATGAGGGGTAGCGCCCTTTAGGATATGTGCATTTCCTTCTGGAAAAGGGTGGTATCATGGTATGGAGCCCAGATACTTACTCATGTTGAAAACACTTTATGATTGTGTGAATTGATTGCGAGCGCTCGGTTGAAAGGTCCCAAAGGACCGGGGGATGGCATATTCGGTCAGTTGTTACTCAGTTAGGGGTAACCCGGCCTTGTGTCGGTAGAGATCCGGTTTGGTTCTTGGGGATGTCCATCCAGAGGCATTCTCATGTGGCAATGGGAAGTTCCTTGGCCTGATCATTCGTTGGAAATCCAATTCCCAATACGAAACCCTGTACGGTATTAGTTGTAGAACCTGCCATTTACTTATGGTGGTCACCACTGTTTAGATGGTAGCTATAGTAGGCATAGTTCGAAATGTCTATGTTGGCTAAGATTTATATTCTACTTTCGAAATGAATTTTTCTCTACACTATGCACTAGTAATAATATCAAATGTTCTTTTAAATGCGTATCAAGCATCTTTGACTATCATAAGGAGAAATCTCCTCCGATTCTGTGTTTGCATTGTGTGTGTGTGCGGGAGGCCTTATGGTAGTCTCATTTTTAAAAACATTGCGAACTGACTTTAAAAATATTCCTCTATTTTGATTTTAAAGATAAATAAACTGTTTTGAGTTCTCACACCAGTCACATGACTGACTCGGAGTTTATTGTTTTCCTTCCTAAACTCTGGGTGCCCACCAATTTCCACGCCGGCAGTCAAGAGTTAGGTTTATCAGGATATTCTGGATATTCTGGAATTGCTGGATGCAAGATGGATAGCATGGCGTATTACTAGTATGTAGTATTTCTTTTTCCGCTGCACTATTTGATGTTGTCTGTTGTTGTACACTCTGATGTAATGAAATGTAATGTATGAAATGTAATAACTAATATAGTTCTTTGTTTAAAGATTATTCATTTATTTATTATATGTTGTTCCGCTGTGAATTGTGAGATTCTGTTATTGTTCTGTTGTTTTCTGTTCCGTTCTATTTTCTATTTTCTTTTCCCTCCCTATTTTCTACCTTCTTATCTCTTCTTCTACCTCTTTCTTCTTCTTTTCTCTTTCTTAAAACCCTAAGTGTTCGGTTTTCCGGCGTTCGATTGCTCGGCAGTCGATAAAGTGAGTATCGATGTTGAATTTTCGAAAGACGAAGAATCGGGTCCTTACAGTTCAATGCCACAATCAAGCAAGAGACGCATAATATACTCGTTATAGAACAAGTGTGGCCTAGAGCAATCAATTACTTTTAAGATTTCATCAAAGATCATACCAATCCAATTTATACGAATACCCCCATAGATTGAGTATAATGCCTTGAAATTTTCTTTATAGACGGCATCAAAATTTCCTATTCTCGGTAAAAGAGAGTGCATAATAGTATGATGAAGAATTCTTGCAGAAGGCCGTAAACCAATAGACTTAGTGCTATCCTTGTCATCTTTAATAAATTGATGGCTAATTTGATTACGGACATGAACATTGCAAAAATTACTTGAGAATTTTTCACCGATAAACGAAGAACCAAGAACGGTTGCCATTCTATCACATGAGATAAACACTTCTTTGCCACAAACAACGGACCAAAGACAGTAATTAGGATTCTCTGGCTTGTTTTTCTCTAAATTTAGGTTAGCATAGAATAACTTGATCATTACATGGTTAATTTCCACATTGTTTTGATCAAAGTCAATTAGGTTTTCAATGTCGGCATCCTTTGCTAAGCCAAGAATACGATAACTAGAGAAATCTGAAAATTTAACAAAGGAACCTGGATGGATTGTAAAATCCTTCATCTCATTCCACCTTTTGACTGCGATTGGATCCACAAGCCACTTCCTGACAGAGAGATCGATTGGTTGAGTTTCGAAGGTAGAAGCTTGCTTTAATTTCTTTTGTGGAGGAGCCATTTGGGTGAGATTGGTAGAAGATTTTAGTTCTAGGGTTCTGAGAGTTTGTTAAAAATGAAAAGATGGAGTTATGAGAGTTGAATGAAGTGATGGAGTGAATAAATAACCGTACGTCCCTTTTTAAAAAATGAAACAGCACGAAACCGGTCGACCGCCCTCAAATCACCGGTCGACCGTTTTCATACAGAAGAAAAACGGTCGACTGGTGGTTTATGGCCAGTCGATTGGTTTGCCTGTAAGTGGTTTTTATTTTCTTTTTTGCTTGAATTTCTGAAAGTTAACGGTCCATATATTAAGTATATTCGAAACATGATATATATATATATACATATATATCAGTTCATAAAAACAAATATGAGAATACAATCATAATATTAAAACAGATTTAATGAGAGGTAGAGGAACTATGGTTGGAAGTCTCTTCTTTGACATCGGTAATGCGTGGTTTCCATGGCGACCATTTTTCTTTCGCTCCTTCGTTCTGAGCATAGTTTTTATCCCATGAATTCGGGCTTCTAGAGGATGAAGGTGCATGAGGCATTGGCTCGTATACGCCATGTTTGTTTAAACCATACAAGAATGATGCCATTCTTTCTAGAAGAGATAGTCGTTCCGAAGTTAGTTGTTGCTCATAATGTAGTTGTCTTTGAAGATCGATATGATGTTTTTGATAATAATGAATCTCATCGATCTTCTCTCTGGTACGGGGTGAACAAAACAACACCTTCTTTGCTCGTTTCGAAGTTGGCGTATTGCCAGGAGTATGAAAGCATTGGTGATGACACTTTGATTTGTGTTTTGGTGTTTCAGGAGAGTAATATTCTTCTGGCTCAGAACTTGTGACCGAAATATGGGACTTTTGAGCACACTCATCACAAAAATGTGTCATAATGAACTATATGTATAAACTTTTAGGCTTAGATAGGAAGTGATAAAAACAATGTTTTTTGTCAAGCTTATATAAAAAAATCCTATATATATATATATATATAACCTTATGGATGAGAACTGTCATGCAAACTTGGCCGTAGAAAAAATTAGAAGCTCATATTCAATTTCCTAATATAGCAAAAAAAATAATCCGAAAAGAACTTAAGAATGTAACATTAGTGATTACTTATCAAGTTCTTTTCTAGAAATTAAACCAAGTTCTCTATGAAATTTAATGAAACTAGACTCAAGTAGAGGCTTAGTAAAAATGTCCGCTAGTTGACTATCAGTTTGGACATATTCGAGACTTATATTTCTTTTTTCGATATTGTCTTTAAGGAAATGATGACGGATATCAATGTGTTTGGTTCTGGAGTGATTCACTGGATTCTTAGAAAGATTTATAGCACTTGTGTTATCACAGTATATAATAGAATTTGATAAATGAATATCAAAATCTTGAAGTGTTTGTTGCATGTATATTACTTGAGTACAAGCGAGAGCCGCTGATATATATTCAGCTTCACATGTTGATAGTGAAACACAATTTTGTTTCTTACTAAACCAAGAGACAAGTGATTTTCCAATAAAATGACACGTACCACTTGTACTCTTTCTATCCGTTCGAGAGCCTCCAAAATCAGCATCACTATATGATACTAATTCAAGTGGACATTCTTTTGGATAAAAAAGACCGAAATCTTTGGTATTATTAAGATAACGAATTATACGTTTCACTACTCGTAGATGTGATTCCTTTGGATCAGCTTGAAAGCGTGCACATAGACAAACACTTATCATTATATCTGGACGACTTGCTGTAAGATAAAGAAGAGAACCAATCATGCTTCGATATAGTTTTCGGTCAACATTCTTACCATTTTTATCTTTTTCAAGATGTGTAGTTGTACTCATAGGAGTAGGTTTACCAGATGTGCTATTTAACCCGAAGCGTTTGATAAGATTTCCGCAGTATTTTTCTTGATTAATAAAGATACCATTCGGAAGTTGTTTGATTTGAAGTCCAAGAAAATATGACAGTTCTCCAATATGAGACATTTCGAATTCTTTGGTCATAATACTTGCAAATTCTTTGCAGAGTTTATCGTTTGTTGAACCAAAGATGATATCGTCTACATATATCTGGATAACTAGAATATCCTTTTGAGAATGTTAGATAAACAAAGTTTGATCGACTTTGCCTATTTGAAATCCTGAGTTAATAAGATAGCTACGTAGTCGTTCATACCAAGCACGAGGTGCTTGTTTTAAACCATACAGAGCTTTCTTAAGTTGAACACATGGTCAGGATATTTTTCATGTACGAACAAAGGAGGTTGTTCGACATATACATTCTCTTTGATAAAACCATTTAGAAATGCACTTTTGACATCCATCTGATAAAGTTTGAAATTATGGTGACAAGCAAAAGATAAAAGGATTCTAATAGCTTCTAATCGAGCAACTGATGCAAAAGTTTCTTCATAATCGATACCTTCTTCCTGATTATACCCTTGTGCTACTAATCTTGCTTTATTTCTGGTGATATTTCCTTGTTCGTCAGCCTTATTTTTATAGACCCATTTAGTACCAATAACTGACTGATCAGTTGGTCTTGGAACAAGTTCCCAAACGTCATTGCACTCGAACTGATTTAGTTCTTCCTGCATGGCAATGATCCAGTAATCATCTGCAGCAGCTTCTTTTGAATTCTTAGGTTCGATATTTGAGAGAAAAGCGACATGACCCATTTGGTTGAGTTGACTCCTTGTTCTGACATGTGATGTTACTTCACCAATTATATTTTGGGCCGGATGGTCTCTTAATATCCTTGGTGGTGATTGTAACTCACATATTTGAGGAATATTTTCAATAATTATTTCCGAGTCAGAATCAACATTTGTGATGATTGGATTATCAGTGACTATTGTTTCGTCATCATCTGCTATATTTTGAGGATGCTGATAGAATTCATCGAAAGAGACATGAAGTGATTCTTCAATAGTTTTTGTAATGACCCGATATTTTCAACCATTCGCATCCGCACATGTCGGACTTGAATTGTTCAAAATACCGCGTTGTAAATAAAATTTGGCAAATCTCAAAATATACAGTAAATAATTAATCACAGAATCACAAACACAGAATCAGAATACTCGCAGCGGAATTTAAAAATACTTAGTGGTTCATGAAGCCACTATAAATAGTCTTCAACAAATAAAAAGTTTACAAAGTTTTATCTCCAAATATAGTTTCAAATTTTTAGTAAACAATCCAAATGTCCACTAATCTTGATTTCAAAATTTTAGATAAAGAACTGGAAAGGAAGTTTGCCAGCAGCTTGAAAGTGATCTACAGAAATCCTAGCTCCGGGATGAAAACTGAACTGCAACTCAGGCTGACCCGAGCGTAACATAAAATATAAACACTCGAGTCAGGACATACATACTTATATAGTGTAAGCTAATTCAAGTGTACTGTAATATAAAGCAAGTAACTTAAAGGATGCTTGGGACCGCCCATCCTCTAAGGATCCGTTAAACTATTTACTATGTAGTATATTGCGCTATTATAATAGTGTCTATTAGTAAAATAAACTTACTTTAAAATAGCGTTAAGGCTTTACATTTTCCACCTTAACACATAATATATTCCCATAGTCTATACAGTACCGTAATCTCCCCCGTACTGCGCGTCGTCAGAGGGCACTCCATAGGTATGGTACAAAATCAAAATCGTATAAGGCTCGCTATGGTAGGTGACACGGCACAACTAGGCAATGCCAGGGTAGATATACCAATTACGCTTCCGGACCGATGGTAACGCGTAGCCGCAGCTACCGTCCACCTCGAACAACACTCCCAAATCAAAGGTGCGCACCAAAACAATCACAAAAGTAATAGAATGGCATACGAAGAAGTGCATCCGATCAGAGGTGCTGCCTCATTAATCCGTCGATCGCTCCTGTTTTAGCCACCTTATGCCAACTCACGGGAGTCGGGTCCACGTATTTACCTCATAGAAAACGCCACCACCATCCTACTTCATTCTGGAATCTCCACCGCGTACACGGTTGGTAAAGTGGTTTTCGGTATCGACAGAGAGTATGCCAGATATCCGATCCCGGTCTCTTTAACAACCAAACGTTATTATAACCCGTGGTTACAACTTTTAAAAATGGAATTTACTTTATAAATCAAAATATATTTCCAATACTACAATATCAAAATATTGTTTTTAAACATTGGTCATTTTAATATACCATTTAAATCTATTCAATTTATTTAGGAATTAAATTTTCCTTTCTCACCTTTTAAAATTAAATTCTTCCATAAAACCCATAAAAAAAATCAATTCCTTATTTTATTAATTACATATTACATTCCAAGTTTTAATTCCCTTTTCCCAAAGATTATTTCCACAAATTGATTAAAAATATCAAATTTCAGTTTCTATAGCACTTATGAAATGCTACCTAAAGTTTACAGGTTAAAACAGTCCAGTTTTAAAAGACAGCATTTAAATGCTGTAATAGATTAATAACTTAACAATTTAGTTTTAAATTCCAAATATAACTTATTATCAATTATTTTATTAACTGAATTCTTACTTTTACCACAACCAAGAATTTCCAAAATAAGTTTTATTCAAACATTTGTTTGTTTATTTAACATTTTTAACTCATTCAAAATCATTATAAATCTTTATAAAAAACCTTTAAATCATTTAAACCAGAATATTATAAGCTTCCATTTTTAAAAATAAATTAAAATATTTCAGAAAAATATTATATAAACCACGGGTCTGTATATAGTTTTCTAGCCTAGGTCAAGTGATACGGATTTATATCATTTCAATCCGCGATTTACAAAACCCCGGGTTCTATCATTTCAAACCCGCAATCCCAAGTTAAAATTAAACAGTTAACTGAATAAATGAATAATAGTCATCGTTTAGGCCTATCATTTCAGCTTAAACGATTTAAATTTATAGGGAACTTGCAGTGATGATTTAAATCAGTATATAAACATTAAATAATATAACTGCAGTAATATTACAACAGATAAATAATTGATGAGGTGTCAATTTAAAAAATGGGGTTTAACATCCTACGTTATATTACAGACAGATAACATTTAAATAAAATTTACAAATACACTTGCGATAATTCACAGAAATATAGGTATGTTTGTCTGGTGAGAAATACTCACCTGAAAGCTGTAGAAAATTTGATTCAAGCGAAAATGAAAATCCAGCGAAAAAGAAACGCACAGAGGGTAGCGATCAAATTTCCCCGGATGTCACGCCTAGATTCAAATCTATAACAAGATCCAAATACCGAATACGTGACTTTTAAAATTTATGGTCAAAGCAAATATTTGAAACAATTGGAACGAATATAGTCAAAGAAATTTGGCACGATACGCTCGACCACTACACCACCCTACTTGACGAACAACTCGGCCCAAAAATAATTTTTTTTTCTCTACCTTTTATATATATACTCTATTATTTAATTAAACAAAACGCACAACCACCACATTACTAAACTTCAACTGGAAGTATGCATAAGGTCACGGCCCAAGCCTATATCAACTAAGAATGCACGCTCACTGTAACCCAAAAGAAATGCAAATACTTCACTCCCTTATTTTTTTCCCTTCACTCAAAAACACACTGCCTATTTCCTACTAGATTTGCGTGTACACATGCAAAAGTTTTCACCCAGCCTATACTACGAACTAATGCATGGATAGTACATTATTTGATCTGCACGTTACTTCCTTCCTCTCTTTTTTTTTATTATTTTTTATTTTTTTATTATTTTTTTTTTTTGCCTTCATGCCTTTGCAAAACACGTTCATGCACTCAGTTCCTCTTCCTCCTTGAAATATGCATTCAGGCCTACGCATGCTCTCTCCTTGAAATAAAGACATGGTTGTTCATAACCAAGATTCAAAGGCTACTTAGATTTAAAGAATGAATTGCCTTGTAACAGCGATGAAGGTGTAAAATGTTATACTGGATAAAATGTCTTCAGCGAGTGCAATATGAAAAAAAAAAATCGGTGCTACATATATGTAGCAGAAGACATGTGAAAATGGTCGCTTGAAAAAAAGTGAAAAATAAATAGTACTATTTTTTTCAATGAACATTGTTGACTTTCTATTTTGTTTAACCCAAAACTAAGTATGATATATACAATGAATAACCCATTTTTCCGTAGTGATAGTACGTGTAAACTTTAAGCTAGCATTAAATTAAATCTGGGTCAACTACACCATCTCTTTGCACACACATATTAGATTTCTACAGATGTGATGACTCATAAATTTCCAAAGTTTGTCAACTAGATCGGGTGAAGTAGATGGGTTGGAGTGGCCGAGCATATCAAATGAGAATCACAGAATAGAAGAGAAACAAAAGAAAAGGAAACAGAGAGAAGTTATGATGCCATACCTGGAGCAAGCAACAAGCGAAGAAGGCTACGGCAAAACTGAGATTTGTGGAGGAAAAAATATGCGTACAAGGCTTTATATAATCAGTGAGATTATGCAAAGATGGTAAGTGTAAATCACAAGGCAGGAAATAAATGAGATCAAGGACTAAATGGATACGAAGGTGTGATTGAAAATAAACAAAGAGGCATGCGAAATTAAAGGTGAAGAGGCAAGCGAAAAATGGGTGATTACTTTCCAGTTCTCCATGTTTGAACGTTATCTTTTCTTTTGTACACACGGTTAAGGCTTGTGAAATCTAGCAAGATTTTTTTTCTTGAACGTTGCGCGTGATTTATTTCCAGTTATACAAAAATTTGATTAAATGCATGCGTTGATTAAAGTGGATAATCAATAAGCAATTAAAATTTGCTTTGCACTGAATAGGCAACGAAATAATGTTTTACACAATTATGTTTGATCAGTTACTATATTTGTTGCAAGATTTCTTTTTGTTGAATGGATAAGACTGCGTGATTTTGTAGAGAAGAAATGGCAAGAGATAAAAATTGATGTTGGGCAAAGGAGCAAATCAGATACGAAAAAAACAAGGCAAAATTAACAGAGGATATGCACGTTATTAAAAATGCCAGTTATACAAAATCCAGATTAAATGCATGCATCGATCTTTCTTTCTTTTAGATGAAAGGCCGAGAGAGATAAGATGGAAGATTATGTACGTGATTAATATTTCCAATATCTTATATGCAATAAATATAGCCTGCGTGATTAAAGGAAGAAACGGCAAGATATACATTTGTCCAATTCTAAATTTAAAAGCTGCGTGATTTAAAACTGCCAATTAATGAAAAGATTTGATTTTATATGCGTGATATTCATTGTCAGTTTATAAATTTTGATTTCAACATTTTTTTTCATTTAATAGTTGCGTGATTGTAGATTGAAGAAACGGCATTTGGAAGAACTGATATTAAGCAAGAGATTGATTTTAGGCAAAAGATATTTGGATGAAAAGGTATATACAAAAGTTTAAAACAAATTTTGACAGTTAAAACAAAAGTAACGTTTGTTATAAAAATCACTAACTGATATTTTAATCCATAAAGATATTTAAATATGATTTTTACTTTATATGCGTGATTATAGGAACGAAAAATTTTATCTTGCAAAATAAAGGCAGTGGAAACAGAGAGATATAAATAGGAATGTGAGAATTTGAAAAGATAGGCAAGGTTAAATTTGAATGCATGAGTTGATTTTAGGCAATCAAATATATTAGTCCATTTAGGTTGCGTGAATAAATGAATACAGTGACATGCTCAAGAAACAAAAAGGTAAGAGGCAAATGCCAAAAATGTTAAAAGAATAAAATTTTGTGTCACGCGCAAAGGAAGGCAAAATTGATTTTCTTTCAAATGATATATGCGTGATTTAAGAAGAAATATATGGTATGTTTAAATCAAAAAAATGGAAGAGTTGATTATTATCATTATATTTTAAAGAACAGTTACAAACAGATTTGAACGTTTCTCTTTTATATATGGAAATTTGATTTCAACATTTGATACTATTTAATAGTGGCGTGATTTTGAATGCAGACCATTGATACGATATTTTAAATACATATAGATGTTGAAATATGATTTTTAAAATACGCCAAACTGACGCAATACAAACACCCAAAAAAATACGTTTTTAATTTATACGTTGATTATGTTACTTATACCATAAATTTTACACGTCCTTTAAATGCGTAATCCAACAGTTCATAAATACACTAAATTCTTCAAAATTAATACTTAACTAAAATTTAAATTGGTTTACATTCTTCATATTTTATATATATATATAAATATATATATATATATATATATATATATATATATATATATACGGTACTTATTCCCTAAATTTACGCGCCCTTTTTAACGCGTAATTACCCAGTTCATTTATACATAAAAAAAAATTCGAAATTCTAACCATGCTAAGACTCGAACTTGTGACCTGTCGTGAATAGCCCAGATGTCTTAACCACCTAAGCTATTAATGTTTTCTTAATTAAAACTTGATTTTTTCAGAGATCTTATTAGTTAATCCTAATTTTTTTTTAATCACTTTAAATAAACCCCAAAGTTTTTAAAAATACAAGTGAAAAATACTTGTTAAAAAAAATGGGCTGTTACACTCTCCCCCACTCAGAACTTTTCGTCCTCGAAAAGGAAGAAGGTAGGGGAATAGAAACAACCTGAAAGAAAACTAAATTGAAACTTAAATTAGAATCATTAATCTAAACAATAAAATTCAATTTTAAATTAATCTTTGATTTCATCTATTTATACTTATAATTTTAACATTTATTTATTTACATATTTACTTGTATAATGCTAAAAAAAATCATTTATTTTTTTTTTGTCCAAATTTTTCATAAGGTATTATAACATTCTAATTTAAAATGTTTAATTTTAGTCCAAATTTGAAATGATAATTTAACTTAATTAAAGTAAATTTACCATTTCCCAAAATAAGCTAAATTCCCCATTTAGTTTCTTCTTTATTCCAAAAAAAAATTTTTTTTTCTCAATATTTTTCTCATCTATGTCAAATATTTTTCTCAATATCTAAACCATATAAATTCAATTTAAATTAATATTCAATAATTGATTTAATTCATTTGATTTTTACAGAAGTTAAATCAATCTTAATTATTTCCAAATTAATTATCTTATTATCCAATTATTTTCAAAAATCAGAAATTTGTATAGTCATTTATAATAATCATCTTTTATTCAACAAATTTAATTTTCTTTATTCCAGATTATTATTAAATATATTCTACTTAATATATCTTATCGCACATATTAAGTAGATTATATTTAATATAACTATTCCAATATATTTCTAAATTTCCTTTAACACCATTTGATATTGTATATTATTCAATTATTATTTTATTTCTATTTACCTCTATGTGTCTTGTTGTAACTGAAACTTTAAGTGTATAACATTTATTATAACCACTCAAATTTTTATTTAAAAAAATCCTTTTATATTATACATTATCCAATTAAGTAGTTAATTTCTGAATGATTTAGGTAAGTTATATTGGCATGCAATTTATACAAGTAAAATTTTCCAACTATATTATTCAAGTTTAAATATTCATTCCAAATTTGACTTTATTTTATCATTAGAATCACCTTTTAACATAAATTTATGAATTAAATTTCCAATTAACTTCAAACCCTTTAGAGATAAATAAATACATACATATAGCATATGTCAAATCAATTTAAATCATATATCTATATATATTATAAAGTAAGTCATATTTAGAAATTCAAATCAATTAAATTTTTGAAGCAAAGCTACAACGTGGTCTCTTTACTTTGATACTCGAAAATGAATGTCGATGATATTGTAGTCATCACCGAAATTATTTTCCAGCGACAAAGAGAAGAGCACTAATTTTTAAAACTTTTAAAATTCTTTGGAAACAAATTTATATTCGAAAATAATTTAAATAATAATATATCCTTTTAAGACTTTAAACACAAGGTTTGAAACTATCAGAAATTAAATTCTTAAATTCTTGTTTTAAATTCATTTCTGTTTCCAAATAAATTTATAACCATGTTTATATTCAATTATTTATATAAGACAAAACCAATGGTTTACAAAACCATAAATGAAATCAAACACTATTATCTCTAAAAAACTAGTTAAATTCTAAAAATTATACTTATATATATAATATTAGATTTTTCCCAAATATAAGAATAAATTTTTTTTTTTTTCAAATCAAGGATAGAGATTCAAATTTGAAGGACTCAAATTAAAGAGAATTCTGATTTAAAGATAAGTTGGAATCAGAAGATCCGATGATTAAATAACAGAATAAGGAACCAGATAAGTTTATATAAATCGCGGGCAACCTTAACCTGGTCAACCGTGACTTAAAGAGTCAGATCGAATGTAGATTTACCATTCGATCCGAAGAGATAGAGTTCGGAATAACCAAAGATACTAGTATCTAAACCGAGGTTAAATATAAATCTCTGGTGAATCCATGCTAATTTGTAAAGGAGTTTCACCCCTTTATTAGAATATTGGCGAGACCGCCAATTCACTATAAAGATCATCCAAAGTGGAGTTATGGGATACTCCAGAATCGAAGGAAAATGAATAGTGAGGGACACGAATGAACTTCGGAACCGCAGGGAACGTTCCAAAATTCGAAAAGGAAGAGATTCAAGCTCAAATGAAAGTGATTCTGTAAATCAACTTTACCATACATTCTAAGTTTTGCCTAGAGCCAAAGCTCTGATACCAAATGTAATGACCCGATATTTTCAACCATTCGCATCCGCACATGTCGGACTTGAATTGTTCAAAATACCGCGTTGTAAATAAAATTTGGCAAATCTCAAAATATACAGTAAATAATTAATCACAGAATCACAAACACAGAATCAGAATACTCGCAGCGGAATTTAAAAATACTTAGTGGTTCATGAAGCCACTATAAATAGTCTTCAACAAATAAAAAGTTTACAAAGTTTTATCTCCAAATATAGTTTCAAATTTTCAGTAAACAATCCAAATGTCCACTAGTCTTGATTTCAAAATTTTAGATAAAGAACTGGAAAGGAAGTTTGCCAGCAGCTTGAAAGTGATCTACAGAAATCCTAGCTCCGGGATGAAAACTGAACTGCAACTCAGGCTGACCCGAGCGTAACATAAAATATAAACACTCGAGTCAGGACATACATACTTATATAGTGTAAGCTAATTCAAGTGTACTGTAATATAAAGCAAGTAACTTAAAGGATGCTTGGGACCGCCCATCCTCTAAGGATCTGTTAAACTATTTACTATGTAGTATATTGTGCTATTATAATAGTGTCTATTAGTAAAATAAACTTACTTTAAAATAGCGTTAAGGCTTTACATTTTCCACCTTAACACATAATATATTCCCATAGTCTATACAGTACCGTAATCTCCCCCGTACTGGGCGTCGTCAGAGGGCACTCCATAGGTATGGTACAAAATCAAAATCGTATAAGGCTCGCTATGGTAGGTGACACGGCACAACTAGGCAATGCCAGGGTAGATATACCAATTACGCTTCCGGACCGATGGTAACGCGTAGCCGCAGCTAGCGCCCACCTCGAACAACACTCCCAAATCAAAGGTGCGCACCAAAACAATCACAAAAGTAATAGAATGGCATACGAAGAAGTGCGTCCGATCAGAGGTGCTACCTCATTAATCCGTCGATCGCTCCTGTTTTAGCCACCTTATGCCAACTCACGGGAGTCGGGTCCACGTATTTACCTCATAGAAAACGCCACCACCATCCTACTTCATTCTGGAATCTCCACCGCGTACACGGTTGGTAAAGTGGTTTTCGGTATCGACAGAGAGTATGCCAGATATCCGATCCCGGTCTCTTTAACAACCAAACGTTATTATAACCCGTGGTTACAACTTTTAAAAATGGAATTTACTTTATAAATCAAAATATATTTCCAATACTACAATATCAAAATATTGTTTTTAAACATTGGTCATTTTAATATACCATTTAAATCTATTCAATTTATTTAGGAATTAAATTTTCCTTTCTCACCTTTTAAAATTAAATTCTTCCATAAAACCCATAAAAAAAAATCAATTCCTTATTTTATTAATTACATATTAAATTCCAAGTTTTAATTCCCTTTTCCCAAAGATTATTTCCACAAATTGATTAAAAATATCAAATTTCAGTTTCTATAGCACTTATGAAATGCTACCTAAAGTTTACAGGTTAAAACAGTCCAGTTTTAAAAGACAGCATTTAAATGCTGTAATAGATTAATAACTTAACAATTTAGTTTTAAATTCCAAATATAACTTATTATCAATTATTTTATTAACTGAATTCTTACTTTTACCAAAACCAAGAATTTCCAAAATAAGTTTTATTCAAACATTTATTTATTTATTTAACATTTTTAACTCATTCAAAATCATTATAAATCTTTATAAAAATCCTTTAAATCATTTAAACCAGAATATTATAAGCTTCCATTTTTAAAAATAAATTAAAATATTTCAGAAAAATATTATATAAACCACGGGTCTGTATATAGTTTTCTAGCCTAGGTCAAGTGATACGGATTTATATCATTTCAATCCGCGATTTACAAAACCCCGGGTTCTATCATTTCAAACCCGCAATCCCAAGTTCAAATTAAACAGTTAACTGAATAAATGAATAATAGTCATCGTTTAGGCCTATCATTTCAGCTTAAACGATTTAAATTTACAGGGAACTTGCAGTGATGATTTAAATCAGTATATAAACATTAAATAATATAACTGCAGTAATATTACAACAGATAAATAATTGATGAGGTGTCAATTTAAAAAATGGGGTTTAACATCCTACGTTATATTACAGACAGATAACTTTTAAATAAAATTTACAAATACACTTGCGATGATTCACAGAAATATAGGTATGTTTGTCTGGTGAGAAATACTCACCTGAAAGCTGTAGAAAATTTGATTCAAGCGAAAATGAAAATCCAGCGAAAAAGAAACGCACAGAGGGTAGCGATCAAATTTCCCCGGATGTCACGCCTAGATTCAAATCTATAACAAGATCCAAATACCGAATACATGACTTTTAAAATTTATGGTCAAAGCAAATATTTGAAACAATTGGAACGAATATAGTCAAAGAAATTTGGCACGATACGCTCGACCACTACACCACCCTACTTGACGAACAACTCGGCCCAAAAATAAATTTTTTTCTCTACCTTTTATATATATACTCTATTATTTAATTAAACAAAACGCACAACCACCACATTACTAAACTTCAACTGGAAGTATGCATAAGGTCACGGCCCAAGCCTATATCAACTAAGAATGCACGCTCACTGTAACCCAAAAGAAATGCAAATACTTCACTCCCTTATTTTTTTCCCTTCACTCAAAAACACACTGCCTATTTCCTACTAGATTTGCGTGTACACATGCAAAAGTTTTCACCCAGCCTATACTACGAACTAATGCATGGATAGTACATTATTTGATCTGCACGTTACTTCCTTCCTCTTTTTTTTTTTTTTTTTTTTTTTATTTTTTTTGCCTTCATGCCTTTGCAAAACACGTTCATGCACTCAGTTCCTCTTCCTCCTTGAAATATGCATTCAGGCCTACGCATGCTCTCTCCTTGAAATAAAGACATGGTTGTTCATAACCAAGATTCAAAGGCTACTTAGATTTAAAGAATGAATTGCCCTTGTAACAGCGATGAAGGTGTAAAATTTTATACTGGATAAAATGTCTTCAGCGAGTGCAATATGAAAAAAAAAAAATCGGTGCTACATATATGTAGCAGAAGACATGTGAAAATGGTCGCTTGAAAAAAAGTGAAAAATAAATAGTACTATTTTTTTCAATGAACATTGTTGACTTTCTATTTTGTTTAACCCAAAACTAAGTATGATATATACAATGAATAACCCATTTTTCCGTAGTGATAGTACGTGTAAACTTTAAGCTAGCATTAAATTAAATCTGGGTCAACTACACCATCTCTTTGCACACACATATTAGATTTCTACAGATGTGATGACTCATAAATTTCCAAAGTTTGTCAACTAGATCGGGTGAAGTAGATGGGTTGGAGTGGCCGAGCATATCAAATGAGAATCACAGAATAGAAGAGAAACAAAAGAAAAGGAAACAGAGAGAAGTTATGATGCCATACCTGGAGCAAGCAACAAGCGAAGAAGGCTACGGCAAAACTGAGATTTGTGGAGGAAAAAATATGCGTACAAGGCTTTATATAATCAGTGAGATTATGCAAAGATGGTAAGTGTAAATCACAAGGCAGGAAATAAATGAGATCAAGGACTAAATGGATACGAAGGTGTGATTGAAAATAAACAAAGAGGCATGCGAAATTAAAGGTGAAGAGGCAAGCGAAAAATGGGTGATTACTTTCCAGTTCTCCATGTTTGAACGTTATCTTTTCTTTTGTACACACGGTTAACGCTTGTGAAATCTAGCAAGATTTTTTTCTTGAACGTTGCGCGTGATTTATTTCCAGTTATACAAAAATTTGATTAAATGCATGCGTTGATTAAAGTGGATAATCAATAAGCAATTAAAATTTGCTTTGCACTGAATAGGCAACGAAATAATGTTTTACACAATTATGTTTGATCAGTTACTATATTTGTTGCAAGATTTCTTTTTGTTGAATGGATAAGACTGCGTGATTTTGTAGAGAAGAAATGGCAAGAGAGAAAAATTGATGTTGGGCAAAGGAGCAAATCAGATACGAAAAAAACAAGGCAAAATTAACAGAGGATATGCACGTTATTAAAAATGCCAGTTATACAAAATCCAGATTAAATGCATGCATCGATCTTTCTTTCTTTTAGATGAAAGGCCGAGAGAGATAAGATGGAAGATTATGTACATGATTAATATTTCCAATATCTTATATGCAATAAATATAGCCTGCGTGATTAAAGGAAGAAACGGCAAGATATACATTTGTCCAATTCTAAATTTAAAAGCTGCGTGATTTAAAACTGCCAATTAATGAAAAGATTTGATTTTATATGCGTGATATTCATTGCCAGTTTATAAATTTTGATTTCAACATTTTTTTTCATTTAATAGTTGCGTGATTGTAGATTGAAGAAACGGCATTTGGAAGAACTGATATTAGGCAAGAGATTGATTTTAGGCAAAAGATATTTGGATGAAAAGGTATATACAAAAGTTTAAAACAAATTTTGACAGTTAAAACAAAAGTAACGTTTGTTATAAAAATCACTAACTGATATTTTAATCCATAAAGATATTTAAATATGATTTTTACTTTATATGCGTGATTATAGGAACGAAAAATTTTATCTTGCAAAATAAAGGCAGTGGAAACAGAGAGATATAAATAGGAATGTGAGAATTTGAAAAGATAGGCAAGGTTAAATTTGAATGCATGAGTTGATTTTAGGCAATCAAATATATTAGTCCATTTAGGTTGCGTGAATAAATGAATACAGTGACATGCTCAAGAAACAAAAAGGTAAGAGGCAAATGCCAAAAATGTTAAAAGAATAAAATTTTGTGTCACGCGCAAAGGAAGGCAAAATTGATTTTCTTTCAAATGATATATGCGTGATTTAAGAAGAAATATATGGTATGTTTAAATCAAAAAATGGAAGAGTTGATTATTATCATTATATTTTAAAGAACAGTTACAAACAGATTTGAACGTTTCTCTTTTATATATGGAAATTTGATTTCAACATTTGATACTATTTAATAGTGGCGTGATTTTGAATGCAGACCATTGATACGATATTTTAAATACATATAGATGTTGAAATATGATTTTTAAAATACGCCAAACTGACGCAATACAAACACCCAAAAAAATACGTTTTTAATTTATACGTTGATTATGTTACTTATACCATAAATTTTACACGTCCTTTAAATGCGTAATCCAACAGTTCATAAATACACTAAATTCTTCAAAATTAATACTTAACTAAAATTTAAATTGGTTTACATTCTTCATATTATATATATATATACGGTACTTATTCCCTAAATTTACGCGCCCTTTTTAACGCGTAATTACCCAGTTCATTTATACATAAAAAAAAATTCGAAATTCTAACCATGCTGAGACTCGAACTTGTGACCTATCGTGAATAGCCCAGATGTCTTAACCACCTAAGCTATTAATGTTTTCTTAATTAAAACTTAATTTTTTCAGAGATCTTATTAGTTAATCCTAATTTTTTTTAATCACTTTAAATAAACCCCAAAGTTTTTAAAAATACAAGTGAAAAATACTTGTTAAAAAAAAGGGGCTGTTACAGTTTTGGTTTATTTATTAAATATACGATAGGCCTTGCTTCGTTCCGAATAACCGACAAATATTCCTTCATCGGCTTTTGGATCGAATTTGCCAAGCTGGTCTTTCGTATTTAAAATAAAGCACTTGGAACCAAAAATTTTGAAGTATGAGATTTTAGGCTTTCTTTTGTTAAATAATTCATAAGGAGTATTCTTAGTAAGAGGTCTTATGGACACACGATTTAAAACATAACAGGCAGTTGCGACGGCTTCTGCCCAGAAATGTTTTGGTAAGGTGGTTCCATTTAATAATGTTCTTGCACATTCTTGTAAAGTTCGGTTCTTCCGTTCTACAACTCCGTTCTGTTGTGGAGTTCTGGGAAACGAAAAATTATGATATATACCTTTCTTTGTACAAAAATGTTCAAATTCATTATTTTCAAACTCTCCGCCATGATGACTTCTTATATTTTTAACTTTAATCCCTTTTGATTTTTGAATTCTTTTGACGAAAGATTTGAAATGATCGAAAGTGTGACTTTTGTTTTTTAAGAAAATTGTCCATGTGTAACGGGAGAAATCATCAATAATTACAAGCACATATCGACTATGATTTATTGACTGAACCCTAGTAGGTCCAAATAAATCCATATGTAGTAACTCAATTGGTTGTAATGTTGATATGACTTTCTTGGATTTAAAAGATGATTTGGTCAATTTTCCTAATTGACATGCGTCACAGATGTTGTTAACCTTAAAACTTATTTTGGGTAGTCCTCTAACTAGATCGTTTTTGGCTAGCTTGTCAATAGTTCTGAAGTTTATATGACAGAAGCGTTTGTGCCATAACCATGGATCATTATCATTAGCCACAAGACACATATCTGAATTATGATTAATATCCATATTCAGAATATATATATTTTTGTCTCTATAACCTTCAAAAGCTAAATTATGGTCTTTATCTAAAATACTACACTTATTATCCGAAAAGGAAATTGTAAAACCCTTGTCACATAACTGACTAATACTAAGTAAATTGTGTTTCAAATTTCAAACTAGCATGACATTAGTAATGAGAGGTAAGTTAGATGTACCGCAATTGCTCACATCGCCTTTGCCGATGATATAGCCTTTTGAATTATCTCCAAAAGTGACGGAGCCACCATCTGAGTACGTAATATTTGTCAATAAGCTCTTGTCTCCAGTCATGTGCTTCGAGCAACCACTGTCCAATATCCACTTTCCTCTTTTCTTAAGTGGGACCTGCAAAAAATAAAATTAAGTCAATGGTACCCACTTTTTATGGGGTCCTAAGAGTTAGATCTTAGGAGTCCAAACCCATACGGGTCCGGTATCCCCTTTATATATATAATTTGTATTAAGATGCACAGTATTCATGAAATTCTGAATATATTTGTTCCTAATCAAATTGTTATTTGTTTTAGGAACCCATATTTTGATAGTCTTGACATTTTTCTTCTGAAATTTCACAACTGGTTTTGGTTTGGAATATAATAAACTAAGATTTTTCTTAGCTTCAATCTTTTGTACTTTCTTCTTCCTTTTATTACCAAGATGTTTCTTGGTTTCTTATTTCTTATATCCCAACCCTTGTTAATTTGAAACAGATTGTGAACTTTCAATGATTTTTGTCAAATTTTCTCGTCCTTTGTTAAAGTTAGAAACATTTTGAGTAATGTTATCTAACTTATTTTGTAAACTAGCCTTTTCTAGGTCCAGAATTTTGACTTTTGCCTTAAGCTCATGATTTTTAGTAGTGAGAGCAACATTTTTCTCTTTTTGATTCAATTTATTGACTCAAGAGAGATAATTGAGAGTCAACATTAGATGATGATTCTTGAAGTTTTTCAAGTTCTTCTTCTAATATTTTCTTCTCGTCTTTTAACATATCTCGTTCAAATTCTGTTCTACTCAAATCTGCTTTGGCTTCTTTTAGCTGTCGTTTTATGTCTTTATATTTGACTATCAATTCAGCATTAATATCAAGTACTTCATCAAATGTAGGAATTTGTACCTCATCTTCTGTTGCCATGAAACAGACATTTGCTTGTTCATCTTCCGTATCATTATCACTTTCTAATGAGTCTGTACCATCCCACGTTACCGAGAATGCTCGTTTCTTTGATTTGTCCTTCTTATATTTTAATTTGTCATTTTCTGACTTCTTCTTTTGCTCCGGACAATCCTTGTGCATGTGCCCCTTTTTGTGATAGTTGAAGCATTCTATAACGCATGATGTTGGTTTATTTGATCCAGATTTCTTTCTGTTATAACGACTGGCTTTTCGTTGTTTTAGGAAATTTTTTGAAACCTTTTACTATGAATGCCAGATCTTCATCTTCAGACTCTGATTCATTTTTGTCTTTTTCAGCATGGAATGCCATGGTCTTCTTTTCTTCTTTTTGTTCCTTTCTAGTCTGAAAGTTAGCTTCATAGGACATTAGATTTCCTATCAATTCATCTGGCTTCATGACGGAAAGGTCATTAGCTACTTCAATTGCTAATACTTTTCCTTCCCATTCACTAGTCAGAGAATGTAGGACTGTTGAAACAACATCAAAATCAGAATACTTTTGTCCTAAGCCAATAAGTGCATGGTGGATAGTTTGAAAACGTGAATACATATCATTGATTGTCTCATTTGGTTTCATTTTGAAATTTTGAAATTGACTTTTCAGCATGGCTATTTTGGCTTGTTTAACCTTGTTAGTACCTTCATCAGTGATTTTCGACGTTTGCCAAATTTGATATGCAGTAGTGCAGATACTAACACGGTTATATTCATTTTGGTCTAGTGCACAAAACAACATATTTATTGCTTTTGCATTTACGGCTGCTGCCGTTTTCTCAGCCGCTGTCCATTCTGAATAATCAGTTGTTGGATTCACTATTTCTTTTTGAGTAGCATTCTAGGCATCATAACTGTTTGATTGCATAAAGAATGACATACGTGTTGCCCAATAGCTATAGTTAAGACCATTGAAAAATGGAGGTCTTTGTGTCGATTGACCTTCCGTATAAGTGGTGTTTTGAGTGCTAGTACTTGCATTATTTGCCACATTACAAGAATATACCAAACAACTGTGTTACGGTTATATGATGACCATGCTCCGATACCAAATGAAAATGTGTACGTGCTTATATAGTACACAAGGATCGTGTAATATGATGTATAACACACAAAAATATGACTAATCACAGATAATAGAAAAATTCAGTAAAATAGAAAAGGCACACCTGAGATTTTTATACTGGTTCGGAGCACCGTCCTACGTCCAGTCCCAGACTTCTATTTGGATTTTCACTACCAACTACCTCACTTCACCCGAAGGAACAGGTTTACAACACCCGAGCAGACGAACGGGATTTCACGCCTCTAATACACTGAGGACTTCAACACTTGCCTCTTACAACACCGAGGACTTCAACAAAGATGAAAATAATTGTTTGTTGACGGTATGTGTTCTTGCTAACACTATTTTGTCGCTTGTAGTACAAACTTCCTATAATCTTATCCTCAAATAGAATATTTGTATATATGACGATTTGGAAGTGGATATCGTATTGAATCAAAAGAATTTTAAATAAATTTCAGGATTCAAAAACGATATATGATAAAATATGAGAAATTTGAGCGTTTGAGAATATAAGATTGAGATCAATAGAATAGAGATTAGAATAATAGAATTTCATTGAATGGAATAATGATTTCATGTTTTTTATATAAGAAATAAACAATTGTAACCCTTTGTGAAAAGGTACAAGCAAAGGTCATGATCATTGGTGAAAAGAAAGAGAAGCAACCATTGAAGAAAAGGAAGTGTCTATACGAAAGGTTGCTTTCTGTTTGAAAACGGTCGACAGGTCAAAAAGAACCAGTAGAAAGGAATTTGAATATATATACGTTATGTACACTTGTGCACGTTAACTTGTGCATTCTGGGCAGAAACGGTCAACTGCCTTGTTTGAACCGGTCGACCGGTTTAGCCCAGATTGCAGAGTTAATGTGCACTAATTCATATATATATATTCAAAGATTGAAGGTATAAGATTATTTGAGGATAGATTTTAACATAAATAACATTACTAACATACCAAATAATCAACCTCTAACATATGGAGCTCTTTGTGACTCTTTAATGAATAACTTCTTTCTGTCGATATCCCTTTGTCTTGTCGATCACGGCTTATCCCTTTGTCAGAAATCAAAACTCTATAAAAAATCTTGACTCAACAACTTCTTCTCATCTCTCGCTATGTGGACTGACAAAGTCGGATTTGGTTCTACCACTAAATCTTCCAATGTAGTCAGAGCAATAGTAGTCTCTGGATCATGCACGTGCTTCTTAAGATGAGAAATATGAAACACACTATGGACACCTACCAAACTACCTGGTAACTCAACTCGGTACACGAGCTTTCCGATCCTCTCTATGATAAGGAACGGTCCGAAAAACCTAGGTGCCAACTTCCTTAATTTCCCAAATCTTATTACACCCTTCATCGACGATACTTCGACGAAAACATAATCTCCAACTGAGAATTCGAAGTCTTTTCATCTCTTGTCCGCATAACTTTTCTACCTGGACTGAGCATCTTTCATCCTATCTCGAATTAACTCAATCCTATCCATGGCTTCTCTTACCATATCCAGACCAAGAACTAATCTATCTCCAGCCTCTAACCAACATACCAGAAATTTGCATGGTTTTCCATCCTACACTTCAAAAGGTGTCCCTATACTAGTCTGATAACTATCATTATAGGAAAACTCAACCAAGTGCAAATGGTTTACCCATGACCCACCAAAATCTAGTACACACATCCTCAATAAATCTTCAAGTACCATATTGACTCTCTCTGTCCGCTTATCCGTCTGTGGGTGATAAGCGGTATTCATCTTAAGCTTGGTAACTAACACTTCCTATAGACTCTTCCAGAATTCACTAGTGAACAAGGCATCTCTATCACTAGCTATATCAATAGGAACTCCATGTAATAAGTTAGCCAAAATAGGTGCCATACTTGTCGACTTAAGGGGTATAAAGTGTGCACTCTTGGTTAGTCTATCCAATACAACCCAGATACTCTCATGTCCTCTATTCGGCTTTGGAAACCAGTCAATGAAATCCACATATGTATAATCCATTTACATACTAGTATCCCTAAAGGTTGAAGCAATCCACTAGGCTTCTGATGTTCGCATTTTACCCGTGACAATTTAGACACTTTTTTATATAGGCCTACATCCCTTTTCATATCTTCTCAGAAGAAACTTCTCTTCATATTCTAATCCACTTAGTTCCTCTGGGATCAATAGTAAACTTCGATCGATGACACTCCCTAAGGACTTTTTTCCTTAGGTCACCAATATAGGGAAGACACAGTTGTCCCTTCTTTCTCAACTATCCATTCTCATCAAGATAAAAATTCTTCAACCGTTAATCTCAGTTCCAACTTCCAATCTTCCAACTCTTTCGGGTAGTAATGGATCATCTCTTTACATATAAGTAATTTGTCGATTAATACTAGTTGAACTACCAAACAATATAACATTGCGGTACTTTGGTTAGAACTGGCAATGGATCTTAACTACATACTATAAGTAGTCAATGCTTTCAAATATTTCCACTTCGACATCGTTACCAACACTGCATTTTGATATTTCCTACTAAGTGCATTTGCAACTTTGTTTCCTTTTCCCAATTTGTACTCAATTCAAAAATCACAAGCAGGTATAAACTCAAACCACCTTTGTTGTCTCATGTTCAACTCCTTCTAAGAGAATTAGTATTTTAGCAAATTGTTATCCATATACAACTCGAATCGTTCTCCTAAAGGTAATGTCTCCACACCTTCAAAGAAAATATTACGACAGCCAACTCTAAGGTATGAGTCAGATATCTAACTTCGTGCGATCTGAGCTGCCGTGAAGCATGGGCAATCACTTTTTCGCTCTGCACTAACATTGCTCCTAATCTCGTTCCGCACGCATCAATCTACACCACCAAATATTGATTTCCATCTAGAACTATAACACGGGCACATTGGTCTATAAATATTTCAGCTTACGGAATGCCTCCTCACATTTATCAGTCCAAACATACTCTACGTTCTTTCTTGTTAGTTTAGTCATCGATGCTCCTATCCAAGAGAAATCCTTGTTGAATCTCTGATAGTAGGCAGCCAATCCCAAGAAACTCTTTATTTCAGTCACCATCTTGGTTCTCTTCCAATTATTTACAGCTGCTATCTTAATTGGATCTACTGACAATCCATTCTCTGAGACTACATGACCAAGAAAATTGACCTCCTTCTTCCAAAAATGACACTTCGAGAGCTTTGCTTTTAACTAATGCTGACATAATGTTTCAAGCACTATGTGAAGATGAATCTCGTTATCTCTTTCATCCTTAGAATATATCATAATGTCATCTGTAAATACCAATACAAACCTACCCAAGTGCTCTTGAAAAATCAGGTTCATTAATTCGACGAAGAAAGCAGACGCATTAGTCAATCAAAATGGCATTACTAACCACTCGTACGAACTATATGTTGTTCTAAATGACATCAATGGAATACTATCTTCAGCCACCCTTAATCGATGGAATCCTATCGCCGAATCTTAGGAAAACATTTTGGCCCCACTTAATTGATCAAATAAATCGTCGATTCACGGTAAGGGATATCGGTTCTTATCGTCTTTTCATTCAACTTACGATAATCGACACACAATCTTAACGACCCATCCAGTTTCTTCACAAATACCGTGGCCACTCTCCAAGGCGAACTGCTTGGTCTAATAAAAAAAATTATGTTCTAAATCTACCAAATGTACCTTTAACTCTTTCATCTCATTAGCTGTCATTCTGCTAGGCGGTCTACTTACGGGTTCAGCTTCAAGTATAAGATATATTCGAAACTCATTAGCTCTTTTTGTTGGTAGTCACGTAACTAGCTTAAAGACATCTGTAAATTCTCCTACCATGAAAACCCGATTAACCTCATCCTCCTTCTATATTACACCCAATAGAGCACAGGCATCAATACTTGGCTCTTCCATTGTGTATATAATACGGTCGTTACTACTAGGGTGTCTTAGTGATATTTTTCCATCTTGGAAAAATATCATAGCATCATATTTACTTAACCAATTCATACCCAATATAATCCCAATGCCTACAAAATCAAATACGTGCAAACTGCAGGCAAATACATGATCTAATAATTCAAACTCTAATTGGTCTCATCTCGTCCCCGGAGTTGCATTCCATGCTATTAAATTTGCAACCCTTAAGGAGGTAACTAAGTATGAAGGTTCCAGGTTAAGCTTTTTACCAAACAATGAGATATAAAAGAATGTCATGCACCGGTATCAAATAATTCTCTAACGGGTATACAATGAATCAAAAGCGTACCTCCCGTCATAGCTTTTCCTTGCACCTTAGTTGTTAGTCTCGAGGTAGCCGGCTCCAAAGAAAATACTTTTTCTTTTTCTACCTTGGCCACTTTCGGACACTTGTTCTTGTAATGTCCCACTTAGTCACCTTAAACCACTTATGTTCTTCTTTCCAATGACTTCCTTTCCCTTAACAGTTCAGCACTCATGAGCATAATGTCCCTTTTTATCACACTTGTAACACACAACCTCTGACTTTCCTTTCTTAGAATCTCCACCCTTATGAGCTCCTTTTTTTGAAAGAACTTTCTCTTTTGATTCTGTCCACCCTGACTCTCTACTGGCTTGTTATTATTGAACAAAGCAGGCATAAAAGCCTTTTACACGACTACGTCACGTGGATCCCTAAGATGTGGTAAAGTCGCCCTAGCAATCTCAAATCTCTTTCTGCAGATGAACCTTTTATTCCTTTTGATCACAGTATCCACGGTAGCATACCCATATTAGGACAGCTCCTCAAATATGGTTGCATACTCAAGCACCGTCATATCACCTTGCACCAACTCAGCAACCTTTCTAAGCAAAGTTGACTTGGTAATTTCCGACATAAACTCTCTTTAAACCTCCTTCTAAACTCTGCATAAGTCAAAGTTTCCTTAGCCACTCTAACAGTAACACTGTGCCTCCAGCAAAATGCAGCTCCTTGCAATTGCCTGGATGTCAGTCTACTCTTTTGTTCATCATTCAAACCAAGATCAATAAAGATCCTTTCACGGTGGAAATTCTCTACTTCAATCGCATCCTCCATTCTAATAAAGGGTTTCCCTCCAACTCTTGCATAGTATCTACCCAAAACAACATAATTGTCGACAACTGGAATTTCTTGATTAGCTTCTCCAGAATTTCCACCAACTAATCTAGCAACAGCACTTTCATGATCATGTCGACAAAGAACCGATACATTACTCCCATATCAACCGGTGGTGTTCCTACACTCACATTAGCAGCTGCTTTTGTACCTGGGTTCCTTCTAGTATTGAACCTGACATTTTCATTGGTAATGTTACTTCCTCAATGAGATTTACTCTTTCGTTTCCGGACTCCATATCTTAATTCCTTAAATCTGCATTTGAACCTTAGTAAGATACAGAAGAGTGGTCTAAGAAAGAGTGAGAATAGAGATAAAGTGTATACTTATGTAGCAAATACAAGTATGTTTGTATAACATTATCGCATACCCCAATCTTGTTCTCTGATTCATTCGGATTATGTTTTTGAAAACTCTTTTTGAAGTTCAAAATTATTTATTTTTACATAAACCTATGCTCTGATATCAAGTTGTAACATTCCCATTTAGAGACCCGAAACTAAGTGCTACAAATGTTGTAGTCATCTATATTATTAATTTCGAGTGAAAAAATGTGGTCGCGTTATTGTGTCATAACATCAGAAGTATAAGAATAAAAAATAATTTATACACAGATTCAAAGCAAACTTTACATTTCATTTCAAAGATAATATTCCATATTCGTTACATAATCCCAAACGTCGCCTAAGTTTAGGTAAAATATAATTATTACAAAATACTCCAAGAGCAACAAATGAAGATGCCCCTTGTTTGATCAGAGTTACTAAATAGATAAATACATCCACTATCGATATATTCATACAACAGCTGACATAACACAGTAGGTAATAATAATATATAAACTCCTACATAGCTAGCTTTGGTCTCGTACATTTTCGGAAGCTTTACTCATCCAAAACCCACCTGTAAACCATTAGTCTTGACCAACTCAAATCACATTTTGAGCACCCCGAGAGTTTAAGGGGAAAACATAAACTTCAAGTCACACAAATAGCCTGGTGTGAATAATAATATTCCATCGATTTATGAATATCTGTGAGACCACACCGCTGAGCAGAATGGGTTTTCCCTCACTAATATACTTTTTAAAACATATATTTTGCAAATAAAATTCTTGCAACCAAACTGGTTTAAGTAGACAATATAAACAATAATGTGCATGCATGCTACATGGGTAATCATGGCTAACAGTCAAATCAGCGAATTATCCATCCTAATGTTTAGTTTTTACAGGGTAGCTACCAACCTATATAACTGACTCGGGCCTACTAGACATATCAAAATTTCTAACTGACTATTAGAAGAAAACTGGATGGACTTTCCAAATACACTTATCATAGTGTTTATCTGACTATCTATCACTCTTACTGTTTTGCTAGGCTTACTATGAGCCTAAAGGTTTTATAGGCCAACCTATAACATATCATATCTTTATGTATTCCTTTCTGTGCATAACCATACTTTTAGTCTTACCCTTGACAAAGCCCTATGCACTAGAATTTTAGACTTATATCAATTAGGGCAAATAGCTAGAGTATAGGGCGCAACCCTACACCAGTCGAATATAATTTTCTAATCTTTGAGTCAAATTTATCCTATCACAATCTATCCAAAAGTGATATGAAAAATAATCTCTTTAGTAAAATTCTGGGCTAAATACCTTTTTAAATTCCTTGAAAACATACTTCATTATAAATGATTTAACCCTTGAAATCATACTTTCAACACAAGGAAAATACAGCCCTTTAATTTATCCAAAATAATTGTGCCATGATAAATGATTTACAAAACAATATTGATGACATTCAAAGTCAATTGGAGGTCTTCTCTCTTTAAAACATGGGCCAAAACAATAAAACCTTATATATTCATAAACCTCCATGTCATTATCGCCACTTAGGTTCATCGCCCCGCTTCAATATAAAATACGTAAAAGTATTTGTCTTTATAAACATAAGGCTATACAGTCAAAGTCAACCATTTCGCATGGCATATTATAAAATCTTAAAAGAATAGGGTCAACATAGATAATGCTTGACATCACTACCTTAAGGAAAATAAGCGGCTTCCCTAGAGCCAAAGTCAATATGAGCGGCTTTATAAGCCACTTTGAAAACAGAAAACAAGGAATGAAGGCGACAAGATAAGGCCAAAATAGTAAAATATAGCACTATATAGCCGACAAGAAAAGCGGCATCGTTACCACCTTCTTTATGTATGCAATAGGTTCGGAGTGATGAAACGTGGCTTCCTTTCCCTTGGAAGTCATTATTAAAATATGCGGCTCCGTTATTGCCGCTATTAATTACTTTGAAAACATTGGGATTGGCGATGTTATGCACAAGAGGCAACATGCTTACTTATATAATTAAGTTATGCGGCAATGCCATCGTCGAAGAGCACGGCATTGACTTTGATGCTTGGCTTTGCATTTCAACCAATTTGATCCATTCAACACTAACTACAGCTAGTGTCATATGTATCACACTTGATTGACGTCGAAGCCCGTAGAGGCACAGATCAGTGCGGCATCGTGACTATCGACGTGGTACGACTATAATTTATGTGAAAACTGTTTTCATCAAGGTTGAAAAAACCGCTAGGCGGACTCTAAGTCGTAGGCATGGAGTATGGATTAATCGTTCAGGTGGGGATTAATCGACACTATACTTTTTTGATATTTTTCATAAAAGTCTCTATCTACTCGGTTAATACGGTTATAATTGTGTTTTTCAGGTATGGAAGCAGAGATGCATGTAGGTTAAATTGAAGTTATGTGTCATTTAACATACTTTGTTCCACAATTGTAAATCATATGTATTTTATATTGTATAACCACTTGTAAATTATATGCAATGTTTAGTATTATTCAACCACGGTTGTCGATGCTCTTACTCATCATCCTTCATTCGTTGGCGCTCTTTGGTCTTTCGTATAGCTAAACGATCAAGCTGAAATTGAAAGAGGGAAGAATTATGGTTCATGTGTTTTGATTTCTAGTAGTTTGGGTTAAGAGGATCGGTCTTCCCCTATAGCTAAATGGATATGGGATTTTTTTTTGTTGGGCTGAGAAAATGTTATTAGTAAAATAAAATCGGATTTATTAATAAAATCAAATATATTCCCTTTTAATCGGAATAGGCAGCATTGGGCGGTACTAGGTGGCGATTAGGCGGCGAGACCGCTTAGAATTTCCATTTACATGCCAGGCGAGGTAGTTAGCATTGATTACTGCCTAGGCGCTACTTAGGCGGCCGCCTAAACTGATTTTTACAACACTAGTTTTTATACTAATAAAAGTAATGTCTTTTCACTAACCCCTACTGTTTGTCAAAATCTTATTGGTTACTAATTAATTTATCAAAATCTTTTTCCAGAAAGCTGCCATAGAGAAGATTTGACATTTTCAAAACATTTTGCAAGCCATACATTTCATTTTTATAATTTAATATAACACCCAAGCTTTTCTAGCTCAACTAATTCATAATAAACCCTAAACACTTGAAAAAACTTCTCAAAAATCACAATAAATCAAATTTAATATATTCTTTAAAAAAATAAAAATTTCAAGGCCAAAAGCTATATTTAATTATTTTTATTAATTAAAATAAAAAATAATCCATTTTCTACACTTCAAAAAAATTTCTAATAAATTCATACTTCATCGAAAAATAATGAAATTTAAAGGTCAATATTGAAATAATGTTTCTAACTTCATATCCAAATTTAAGTCATTAGGGTGTTATATGATAGGTTTTCCAACTTAAGCATATCAATAAATTCCATAATAAATCATACAAATTAATCAAATAGTATATATTCATTCAAACTATCAAAGCATGGCATAATATAAGAAAAAAGTCAGATTTATACTTAAAACTGAAAATAATATATAAAACATGACATGCATAACTATTATTCATCTTGAAAGGTATAATAAGGTTGAGATTTGAATTTGATTTGATTCCTTTACTTTTTACTTTTTTTCCTAGCTTTTCTTCCTCTTGAATCCCTTAGCAATGGCCGACCTAAGCTTTTAATTTCATTTATATAAGTTTAAAATGAATGAGGGAGAAAGGAGGTAGGTGTTTGTATTAGGAAATGTAACCCCTTTCCTATTTTACCCTTCTCTTGAATTCTTCCTTCTCATTAATGTTTAAATTAATTCCGATAGTTCATTAATTACGACTCAACCGAATTTATTTACCAAATCTCAATCTCCTTGCCATTTTACATTATTTTATATTACTTATCTAATTAAATATCCTAAATATTGTTAGTCCAAACTTGGGGTGTTAAAGCAATTGTCGCCGTTGATTACTTCACCAAATGAGCTGAGATAGAGCCATTAACCACAATTAGCATAAAGAAAACAATCAACTTTATGGATCGTAATATCCTTTGTTGTTTTGGAATTCCACAAGCAATTGTCACCGGTAACAGGACCCAATCTGATAGCACCGAGTTTAAAGGTTTCTATCACGGCCATCGCATGGAGAAGAGATTTGTTACGGTAGCACACCCCTAGGAGAATGGACAAGTTGAAGCAATGAACAAGATTATTAAACCCATTCTTAAGAAATGATAGGAAAAGACTAAGGGCAAGTGGGTCGAAGAACTTACATTAGCACTTTAGACTTATCGAATGACCCATAAGTCAACGACTAACCATTCTCCATTCACCTTAGACTATGGATCATAGGCTATGATTCTGATTGAACTGGAGGTACCTTTCTATTGAGTGATTCGCTATAATCCATGGACGAATGCGCAACTCCTATTGGAATCTCTCAATATGCTCAATGAGAAGCATGATGAAGCTGACTTAGAGCAGCTGCTTACCGTAGCCGAGTCACCTGATATTACAATGCTAAGGTCTAGAGCAGGCCTTTGAAATTGATGGCCTATTTCTCAAATGAATCTTCTCAAGCCCTCGGAACTTGGGCCCGAGTTGGGAAGGTACATACGTAACTGAACAAAAGCTTGGAGACGACACTTTCAAGCTAGCAATAGTAAATGGATCTCACTCCTGACAACGTGGAATAGCAAACACTTACGATGCTATTTTGTTTAAAATAAATTTGTACATAAATAAAGCCATGTAATAAGAGAGAATCTGCCATTTTTGTCTTCTAAAATGGCTTTCCAAGTCTGCGACTCTACCTATACATAGCTTAAGAGTTGTCAAATATGACCGATTCGAATTTGCATGTGTATAATGCAAGTATACAGGTACCTAGAGTTAGGTGCCAACCAAACTTCTACGGTCGATGATCGGACCCTTGGAATTCGACCATTGTTGGCGTCCATAAATGAATGTCGGCTAACTCTTGTCCGAAATGTGGGGGCAGGAGTATAAACCTAAAAAACACAATTTGACCGTCCATTTGCTAACTCTTTCCCATGATGTAGAGGAAGGATTATAAACTCAATAAAGATAAGACTAGACCGTTCACCTGTTAGCCCATGCCATGAGTTTGGCAGAGTGCCAATGTCTTGCCTAGAGAGTGGTGAGACCAGGATATAAACCAAAATGAACATGACCCGACCATCCATTCATTAGCTTTTGCCCGAAGTTTGACAAAATGCCAATGTCCTACCCAAAGGAGGGCAAGGCTGGAGATCATTGCCCAGAGTTAGATGAGATCTTTTCCAAACCTTGATTGATGCCCAGAGACCGGCACGATTGCAAAGTTACTTGAAAAAGAATGTTTAAATCACTTTGCCAAGTGATCTAAATTTGACCGGATTCTAGAATTCGATATGATTACATATAAATGCCAATATTTTGGCAATTTAATGATTGCTTTACATTCGCAAGAACGACAAAAGCCTCAGAGTCTCATCAGTTGGAATACTCGTGATTGTTGTTGAAGTAGTCACGGTCACCGATTCTATCGTAGAAGTTTGTTGTCCCAACTAAAGAGTTTTGTCATGAAGCGGGAAGACCTGTGGTTGACTTGAAACTTGTGAGACGTAAAAAGAGAGGTTGGAAATGTTAATCAATGACACGTAGACTCTCTAAAATATAGGAAAAGTGAACGAGATACGTTCTTCAGTCTGAAATTCTTTATGGCTTGGAGTGCCATTGGAATTCCCTTCCAAGATGTGAGAAAGAATGATATACTTGCTCATTTGAGGTTTCTCTGGATCGTATTCAGGGAGTAAGATGAATAGGGAGTAGCTTTAGGTCCAGGTATGTGGCCGGCGGTGACGTCTTAAGGTAACGATCTGGAGCCTCGCCTATGTATCTTTGCACTATAGCGGTCAGCTCTAGATGCATAAAAAGTTTTCCCTCTCTTAGCATCCTAGGCTGATCTCTTTCAAGACCTCATTTTCCAACTATGCTAGTTCTACTTCACTACCTTTTAGAAATTCCTTCTTCTCTATAACAACTGGCTCCCAAGCCAGAGCTAGAGTCTGGGAATATCATCACTGAGCCACTCTAAATTATGAAACTAAAGCATATTAGCATTGTACTTAATAAGCAGCAGCTCGAATCTCTCCATCATTCGCTTCTCAATGGCTTCAACTTCCTTCTTAATGAGAACGTCCACATCTTGAGAACGTGAAATCGCCTCATCTCTTTATAGCAAGTGGTAAGCAACTCTCCACAATACCTCCGAGCTTCTTGGAGAGCTTCATCTTTCGCATTTGTCTTGCTCTTAAGTTTGGATGAAAGCTCATTTTGTTTCTTGGCTAAAGCGTCACTTTCTATCACAAAACCATGATTTCAAGGATGTGTAGTCTCTATCTCATCATGATGCGTGTTCATTTTACTTTTGAGTGCCTTGATAGCATCCTCGGCCCTTTTCTTAGATTTAGCTTATGAAGTTTTCAATTTTTCAACCTCGGTGTTGAGATGATCAATGATCCTTTTATTTTGCACCTCAATGAGTTTCAAATTATCGATCTCGAGTTACCTTTCCCTCGAAACATTAGAGACCTTCTTGGCCTTCCACTTCCATTCATTATATTGATTATGAGCATCAGTTACGTAAGCAATGATCGTGTCTTTGACCTCTGGTGGAATGTTCTTCATATTGGGCACAAACATGATTACATCAAAACATACATCTGGAAACCGCTCCTTTAGTTCAGCCATTCGGGCATCAATGGCAAGTTGTTCCTCTACAGTAATGACAGAAGTTTCAATCGGTTTCTTTCTAGCCTTATGATGAGAGGACTCGGTACTTCCTTATGGTGCTTATGGTCAAAAGGCCAACTGATATCGAGTGTTGAATGGGAATAGAAATGGAGGTAGTACACGAGAAGCATCGCCCGGTTGAAAGTCATCACGACGATCAAAATGCTTGTCTGAACCTCTTGATGGAGACGACCTGGACCTAAAACGATATCGGGAAGCAGATTCATGAGATGGATAGTCTCTTCCATGACTACCTACTTCATGGCTAGACCGATGGCTGGAATTCGAGTCTCGGCTACCAACATGATAATACGTGTCTGAGCGATGCCTTTGTTGAGACACATTTTTCTCTAAGGACTAAAGCATATACTTTTTCCTCTCTATATATCCTAGAAATGAAACAGGGACTGGTTAGCCCCAATAAGGACACGGGTCAAGTGCAATGCAGTGTAGTGCATGTGTATGTGAGGTTCCTTGTATCCCCTCGATGGATCATTTGCTGAAGTTTTGCTCATGGGAGTGATTTCTCCCACTCTGGTAGAAATGAATTCATCATCAAAGCATAGAGGAGAGTCAAGACCCTCAAGGCTCATATTACCAATCCCGAAAGAACCGAACTCAGTAGAAATTGACCCAAGACTAGCGAACGTGTCTTTAGAAGGGGGAGAAGGAGTTATCTCTATAACAGTGACTGGAGGAGGCTGTGTGGAAGTCTATCCTTTGGAAATCATATGACCGGTCACTTCTTCAAGGCAAACTACTGGTCATATTTAGGCTCCTCTATTAAGGCTTGTGGCCATCATTAACATCATCCTGGCCAGCTTCACCACTTTCACTTACGATTTTTCCTTCCTCAGTGTGTTCTTGCACCACTTCAACATTCTCTTCAGCTTCATCCCCTAGACTTAGGATTAGGGGCACGCCAGGGTTTACATCACGACCTCTAGATGAGTTATCATCATCGTCATTGCTATCATCAATGTTGTTGACCACTTAAACTTGATGGTGCTAGACCTGCTTCCAGTAAGTTATGGGATAGGAGATACTCATTGGAAAGAAGAACTCCAATATCTCTATCCTCTTCCAGAAGTGCCATGAGAGCTCTAATGGCATCTGTAAGTTCCATGCCATTGGGTCTCATTGGAGCATATGAATGACAAAAAGAATATAAATTAAGCTCGCAGAATCGTAAGGTGGATTCATATTAAACACATGAAGTATAATTTACGTCCAGACAGCCATCTTCATGCAAATCAACTTATTTGCGTCCAGATAGCCGATATAAAACCATTTGCTCTTGAAATAGCTCAACTTATTCCATGTACCAAAAACAACTCGGTAGTTCTTAATCAGTTCCAGAAAGGCTTCCTTTTCGGCTCTTGAAACTATATATGTACAAAACTTTCTCATCACTGGATACTCTACGCAAATGTTGGGCAAAAAAATATATGAACCATGAAGGAAGCGTACCTACTTTGATGTAATTGCATCAGAGTTAATTTCATGAAGTTTAGAACTCGACAAATGAATTGAATGAATGGTGGGATGCATCCCACCGGCCATATGTATCTATCATAACTAGTTCAACCCTTTGGGGGATTGTGAGCTCTTTAGTGACGAGAAAGGACTAATACATCCTTCAATGTGATTCCATGTTTCTCGTAGATTCTATAAAGTGATCCATCTTCAATCTTTCAGGAAAAAGAGTCAACGGGATCATCCAAAATAATAGCATCCTCGAGAGCGTCAGGAGCAGCTTCAACTCCAGGGCCTTCTACAAGCATTTTAGGAAACTTTGGATAAAGTTGATCCACTTGTGGATTTTCCACTGGAGGTAAGAACTATGACGAAGTCTGTTGTGCAAAAGGAGTTGCAGACGAACTACACTTTACATCAGATTCAGCGTATCTAGAAGTTGATGGACCGGATGCTAAAGTGGCAAGACGCTCGAAACGTCTACCGTCCATTTCTATAAAAAAACACTCAATAGTTAATCAACATTAGTTTAATCAAAAGAAGTAACCCCGTGTTAAAGGGGAAATAGCGCAGTGTCGTGTAGTGCGGATTTTCGATATTATATAATTGTTCATTTTAAGAGTTTGAACATCACTGAAGTGATCTTCCTCATTGACAGTCATAACGGATTTCACATCATTAACCAAGCTTTGGAAATGCATCTAAACTCAAAAGATAATACTTGACAAAATCGACAAGGGACGTAAGTGAATTTGAAGCCCAAATTCCACCAAGGGCCAGATCGGTACCGATCCGAGCCCTTGGGTGAATTTTTGCTTCATTTCCAAGTAGAACCTCTTGGTCTTGATTTCTAGCATGACCACCAACATGAATTTCACCCACATCGACATTCAGCCTTACTCTATCTCCACCTACCAAATTAGAAAAGGTTACAAGAAGGATTCGAATAAGGGTTACAGATCTAGTTGGAGTCAATTGCTTAGCAATGGTTTGGGCTTGGATCGGTGAACTGAGTTCAACCAAGACAAGGAAAGCAGCATCATTCTTGGGTGAAGGGAAAAAGGTAGTTCGATGGTCAAATGATGTAGCGGATTTCAAACATAAGACCAAATTATTTTAGTGGTTATTAACCCGCCTTTTAGCAAGGCAGTAAACAGGCGGATTTAACTAAATCGATTACTCGATTATCAAGGTTGGAATATGATGGGTTTGGTTCGGCTGGATGGGTAGATGGTTAATCACAGATGATGAATGTTACCCCGCCTTTTGGAAAGGCCACAATACTAAGGAATCGACTGGAAATCAAAGGCAGTTCGTCCCAAAGAAAGGCTACACAAAGATTTGCTATGGATGCAGGTAAATTTTTGTAATGACCCGTAATTTCGATACTTCGAAAATGAGAGATTTCGTTCAATTTAAATTTAAAAGGATTTTAAATCTTAAATAAATATGTTATATATATAAATAATTATCTATTCTTATAGTTAATGTATTGAAAAGTATAAATTTGGATTTTAGAACAAATCGACAAAAGTTAAGTTTTGTTAAAAATAAATAAAGGCTTAAACAAATGAATTTGAATATTTATTTAAAAAGGTAAATATTATTTAAAACATCTTATAAAGATAATAAAATTATGTTAAAAGATTTAAAAATTTGTTAATAATCGTTTTATAAAAATGACAGAAATTTGTCGCATTTTGTCAGTTTTACATACACTGTAAAATTAGAGATTATGGTATTAATTAAATATGATTTTAAAAATAAAGAGACTTGCTTTAACTTATTTAAAGAAGTAAAAGGTTCATTTTTAAATTTGGTTTACATAAATAAATAGTTTAACTAAAACGTCAAAATGTGACCGTAAAACATTTTGTCGAAAAACGACGTTTTGTCGATTAAAAGTTGTCGCAACGTCGTCGCACCTTTATTTTCTTATATAGGAACATATATTCTAATAGTGTAAGTATTAATTAATTAACTAATCAAGTTTACTTTTACTAAACAAGCTTAGAAAACTTCTAGAAGTCATTAAGAAAAGTAAGTAAGAATTAATAAAAGTAAGTAAGATAACTCAAAAGTAAACATCAAATCAATATCACATTAAAAGCCAACATAATTATTATTTTACTTAGCTTAGTTCTTAAGAGATTAAGACATAAAGTAAGGATGTGAAAGATGATGTTAAGTTTTGAAAAAGTGGAGATTACTTTAGGTTGAAGTAAGGTTAGTTTGGTAATTTGGTAAGAGGTTATTTTGGTAAATTACCACTTTCTTTCTTTTTCTATAAATATCCACCTCCTTCTTCACTTTCATTCACATTTTCTCCTTCTTCTTTTCTCAAGCTTCTTCATCTTCTTCCTCTCCTCTCCAATGGCTTCCATGCAATAGAAAAATATTATAAAGAAATAATGTCAAATTATTTACAAAATTTTCAATAGAAATCAATGTTTATTTTCTTCAAAACAAACTCTTTTTTTCTCTATATTTTACCTCTTCTTATTTCGGCCATAAGTTCTTCAATACTGAACCAAAATGCAGAGTTCTTTTTTGTAAATCATTTATTTTTCCAGTAGCCACAACTTTCATGTTTATCACATTGTTTCATTCCAAAGTTTACTATGTCAAAACTCCACTTATTTCAAGTGCATTTTCTGGCCCAGTTTTTAACCAAAAAATAGGCCGTTTTGTTTTGATCATAACTTGATCATAACAGAGCCAAATTTTGAAACTCGTTTTTTAAAACCATATTAAATTTTAGTGGCTACAACTTTTATGTTGAGCACTTTTTCCATTTTTTAGGTTTGCTATACCTGAAACTCAATTCTTTGAAGTGCATTTTCGGGCTTTATTTTTGTGAATCCGAGAATAGCTCTTTTATTTTGAGAATATCTCCATCAAAACAACTTGGATTCAAATTATTCTTTTTTTCAAATTCAACAGAAAAGAATTTGCAACAACTTTTCAGTTAATAAGTTTTTCAAATTTTATGAGTAAGAGAGTCAAAAACAAGAGAGAAGATGACCTATTTTCGGATATAAATCTTGGGAATTCAAGTTCAAATCTCTACCGCTTCTTCTCTATATTTTCGGCCAACCTCCATCTCAAGCCTCGGCCAAGCTATTGGATGGAAGAGGATGTTGTTTGTTAGTGTTTAATGGAGTAGGAATTAATTAGTGATGGTTGATTAGAATGTTGGTACGAAGTTAATCGCTTTGGTTTATGGTGAGAAATTCTCATTGCTTTTGAATTTATATTTTGATTATGTTATAAATCATATTTACACCCTTATGATATATGAATGTTTATACCAAATTGATTGTCAATATGGATGATTTAATAGTTAGTAAATTAAGTGAATTGTGATAATATATCCCGTTATGATATTAATAGTGAATGTTAGATTCGAAATCATATGCATGTGATTGGTTGAATGGATATTATGTTAGTGATAAATATGAATATTGGATATGTTCATTTTGATCAAGTAATCCCTTTATCTAAAAAGACCAATTTTTTAGTAATATGAGATATTGTGGAAAAATAAGTCTCTTTTCATTTAGAAGTGAAATTAAAGTTAAAATGAAAGAGAATTTGAAATTTGAAGTGAATCGGATTTGAAAAGGATAGTTAATTAGAAATTGGAATTAAGATGAATAGTGAAATTGAAATTGAAATCGATTTGGAAAAAGTGAAGTTTAGTTTGAGAATGAATTGAAGTTTAAATTGAAATTAGATTTGAAATCTGTTTTAAATGTGTTTAATTTGAGACTAGGATTGAAATTGAATTGAAATTGGAATTTAAAATTTAATATTAAAATAATGTGAATATAATAATATTATAATATGGTAATAGTGAAAATTCATTTTAAATACTTTTAAAAGTGAAAATACTGATTTAAAATGGTTTCTAATGATTTTATAAGTGTTGAAATCTAATTTGAATTGATTATTTCAAATATTGCAAAATAAGTTAAAACTAGACGCATCTCGCAACGGTAGTTCGCGATTTCGCGCCGAAAAGTTCAAATGAGTGTATAAAGTGGAATATGGCTCGGAATTCTTCGAGATAAGAAAATTTCAGACTATTGTATCCATATCTTCTAAACGAAGAAAGAAAATCAAAGTTTCGATAAGTAGATTTTGAACTAAGTCCAAATCAATTTTCTAGAAAAATCGCGCTAGTGCAGTTTAGTGACCATAACAGGAAATTTGTTTAAATGGATGTTTTTAATTTTGGAAAAATATGGAATAAATTTGATAAATCTATTTAAATGATTTAAAAGAGAATGGGATTGGAAAATATGAATTATCGAATTTTTAAAAGTTGTTTAATTCAAAATAAGCTTATTTAGCACTTTCCGTAGCACTTAATGTTGCGAATTCTATAACTTTTGGAATATGAGTTTAAATGTAACGACGTTTCCCAAAAGAAATTGTGAATGTTTTTAAAAGGATAATTAAGCATTTTGAAAGATAATTTGGAATATTTATAAGCAATTCCAAGGTAAGGTTGAAAATTTGAGTATGCGGAAAAGACTAGTACATTTGTCCCGCCTGTGAGATCTGGGAAGATAAAAGAAGGTGTTTAACTAAGGTTAGGAATGGAGCAACCGGTGCCCTAAACTTACATAGCCTTTGTTTTCTTTTCTTAAGCGAGGGGTGGAACAGATCGAAAGGAAAGCCCGGATGCTCTTAAATAAAAAGATTATGCATTAAGTTTTTGAATTAAAAGAAGATTGGTATTATCTAAAAGTTAAGTAATCTCCAAAATGAATGATTTCTATGATCCTATTTACTCAAAAATGCTTGTTAAGATTGACTTAGGGTTTGTCGTAAACGATGTCTTAAATAACTTTGTTTTTCACCCGCTTAAAAGTTAAGAAGTTTGGATCAAGAATAAAGTAAGGAAATCTAAGATATTTTCCAAAGCAAAAGAATGAACCTCTTAGAAATTACTCTAAGTTAAAAGAGAGAGAATTTTGAAATCAGCCGAAAAGAACTAAAGTGGAAAGAGACTTAATAAATCCTATATACTCATATTCACTTTTTATCGATGATTGGATTTTGAAGGAACCGACGTTGGATTTGGTTAATTCCTATCCGAAAACCACTTTGAACCAATGTATACATTCGAATGTGAAGACATGTTGAAGACGATGATTATTGAAGACCGTGGATCTTCATAGCGTGAGGACTGCTTGTTGATTTGCTCAGCGTCGCACCAATTATAGAGTTATATATAGCAGTGGTCTCCTCGTGATGGAGATTTTGCGAATTGCAAGGGCTTCTCACCTAATAATGGCCGAGCAAAGTGCCTTCGGTTTGTCCTGTTTCTGGACCACTTGTATGGACGCTTGTCGGACATTGCATTTCTAACGATTATGTACATTGGTTTTTACAAACATACATCAGTGGTGGCGCAGAAGGCAACTTCTCTTAGCTTTACACCCTCCTTGAGACATACGAGCTCAAGGGTTGTATTTTTATGGAGGGCAATTAGTAGTTAAATGGAAATGGCAATGTGGCATTCAAAGATGTGATATGTGCTATGTGAAAAGGTAATAGTTTGCCTCAAGCCTCATCAAACCGGAAATGACCGAAATAGGATTAGACGCAGCAAGGCTAAGTGGGTCATTCCCAAGTAGGGTATGATCATCCCTTTCTAGATATATTTCTTCCCGCTATGACGTTCGGGATGTATATTAATGTGGTGTATGGAAAACGAGCGCTCAGTTAAAGGTCGGTAACGACCGGGGGATGACATATTCGGTACTATCTAGTTAAAGATGTAGGTCGGTCTTGTGTTGGTAGAGAAGCTTTGTGATGGTTTCTCGGGACATCCATCTACAGGTGTACCCATTTCGGAAGGTACATCCTGCGCCTGGTCATTTGTATGGAAATCCATTCTCCAATAAGAACCTACGGACTTGATTGTAAACCTATTATGCTGGAATTTAATCAATGTAACAATTTCGGCTAAGATTAATAAGTTTATTTGAAAATATTTTCAAAGAATGTCATTAGAAATAATATCAAAGGTTTTGATATAAAATTATTTTAGTTATCATAAGGTAAAAACCCATCTGTGTTTAAGAATGGGCGTGGTCTTATGAGATACTCTTTATTTCCAAAGGATTTATAACAAAGGCTGATATATGACACTGTCATTTATTATTGAGTTTTTCTCACGCTGGTTTATCAAGCCTGATCCGGGTATTTTCAATACTCGGGTCAGATCCGAGTAGTTTCAGGATAGTCGAAGACAGTTGGAGTTTTCAGAGGAGAGCTGGAGATATTCATCGACGTATGGAGATATGCTGTTATCCGCTTTTCTTAGTGTATTTTGTTTGATGTTTGTCAGCAATTGTAAGGGCAGGTTTTATAACTGTCCAAGCTAAATGTAGGTTAGACTCTGATATATGTATTTAAAAGTTTTCCATCGTAAAAATATTTGTTCAATATTATATGTTATTCCATTCGTGTAAGATTCTGTTCTGTCTACTTTTCTTTATCACCCTTAATGATCCGTCTTTTCATGCAATTTGAGTTGGACATGTGTGGTTTATTGTCGATTCAAAAGGTACGGGAAAACGGTTCGTTACATTTGGTATCAGAGCTGAAGGTTATGCGAGAACCTTGGCTCTATTATGGGTAAAGTCTCATCGGAGATGGGATTAATAATAGCCTAGGATGAGTAACTCATTAGAGATAGGGTTAGCAACACCCTAGAATGAGCTATGAGAGTATTATATATATGAGCACGTATTTGTTAATTTTATAAGAATGATTTTTTTTAAAGAAATTGGTAAATGAAATAATTTTACCTTGGGTTTATATTATAAATATTAAAGGGAATACTATTACCTTTTGGGTTAGAAGTTAAGGATTGATTGCGACTTTGCTTAGTGAAACTAAAATATGAATATCTTGTGATTAGAATTGCACAATTTGACTGTAAGATATTTCATATAGGATCAATTAGTTGAAAGCTAGAATTTAAAACTTTAATCATATACCCTTGGATACTTTGTAATAAGAAATAATAATGATTAAGTGATTATCATAATGGATGGATTTAAAAGCTAAGTACAAATATCTTGTGAATAAAAATTCACAATTTGATTGTAAGATATTTGATGATAATACTGAAGCTAGAAGTGTAATTAGAGAAAGTGAAGAGAAAATGTACACTTAGAAAAAATTCTTATCAATAAGATAGAAAAAGATAAGCCAAGATTAAAATTTGGGGTAAATATAATATAAAAAGATAAGTTGTATAACTTATAAAGTAGGTAAGTTAATTTGAAATTTGGACACTTTGATTAGGTTAAAAGTCAAAGTAAAATTTAGGAATAAGAGATATAAAAAATGTCATCCTTATATAAAAACTTTGAATTAGTGATACATTTAGGGTAACATTTGTAATTCAAAATGAAGTAAGATTAGAAGTGGATATTTTTGAATAATATAGTAGTTTGATTATTGGATGAAAATGTTTAAGTAACAAATACCATGTGAATTAAGTTTCACAATTTGGCAATAAAGTATTTGATGGATTTAAGATTAAGAAATTTGATTTAGGAAATGGATAGGTAAATAAGTTAAGTAAGTTAATCATAGAATCAGTTAAAAAAAGTGTACACTTAGTAAAGTTGTCTTATTAATATATGGACTGGATAAATAATAATAGCTAAATGGAAACCTTAGGTAAAGAAAACTAAGGATTGAGTTTTATAACTTATTTATTTGGAATAATAGAATTCCACATTTTTTGAAGACCCTAATTGAAGTGATGATGGTTTGAAGATTAGGGATATGTATATATACTCTTAGGAAGTAAAAGTATATTATACAAGTTTAAGTCATATTTATGAGCTTAAGTAATAATGGATTTAGTAAAAGGTAAATGGTTATGAAATAAACTTGGATTAATATAAGTTTTGAAAAAAGTTTTAGGTAAAGATGAATGTGAATAAATATATAAGTTAAATGTAGATCATTTTGGCACATAAAATTTGGATCTAAGATTTGAGTACATAACTTTGAGGTGTTTACACCAATCCGAAAAAGGATTTATCACTCGATTTTTGATGGAGAATATTGATGAGAGTTTATGATTATGTACACAAGTTTTCTATCATAGTTGAGAGCTATGCAAGGAAAGCAAGGGTTTGTGATTAAGAAGTCTGATCAAAGTCCTCACTAGAAAATCGGAGGATCGATACTAGTTCAAAAGAAAAGTTGTGGATTTGAATAATAGATCAATCAAATCTCACATATAGTTTGATGTTTTGGGTCTGTCTACATAGTATTTAGACAGTTATCTCAAATAGTAGGCATTAAGATATAGTGGTTGGACTGATGTTTTGGTATGTATATATATAGACCACGGATATAGTACATGCTCATGACAGGGAATGAGTCATGTGGATGTATTCATTTATCTTGATACAGTATCACTGTGGTTGTTTTGGATGCATAATCTTGTTTGGTTGTTGTATATATTATCTTAAATATGCAGTATGCACTAGGATGGGTAGAATAAAAATTTAACTTGATGTATGTATATATAACCTTAAGTACATGATAAGTATTCAGGTTAGTATGGAAAATCTTGGTATGTATGTTTGGCATCATCTTTTTTAGTGTTGTTATGATATCAGCATTCTTCTTTTATATCATCGGTAGAAATAAGCCAAATTATTTGAGTGGATGAGTATGGGATAGATTCCTTTGTCTTTGATTTCACTTCGAGGATGACATGCTTTTAAGTAGGGGAGAATGTAACGACCCGTAATTTCGCTACTTCGAAAATGAGAGATTTCGTTCGATTTAAATTTAAAAGGAGTTTAAATCTTAAATAAATATGTTATATATAAATAATTATCTATTCTTATAGTTAATGTATTGAAAAGTATAAATTTGGATAGAACAAATAGACAAAAGTTAAGTATTGTTAAAAATAAATAAAGGCTTAAATAAATAAATTTAAATATTTATTTAAAAAGGTAAATCTCATTTAAAACATCTTATAAAGATAATAAAAGTATGTTAAAATATTTAAAAGTTTGTTAATAATCGTTTTATAAAAATAACAAAAATCTATCGCATTTTGTCAGTTTTACATACACTGTAAAATTAGAGATTATGATATTAATTAAATATGATTTTAAAATATAAAGAGACTTATTTTAATTTATTTAAAGAAGTAAAAGGTTCATTTTAAAATTTGGTTTACATAAATAAATAGTTTAACTAAAACGTCAAAATGTGACCGCAAAACATTTTGTCGAAAAACGACGTTTTGTCGATTAAAAGTTGTCGCAACATCGTCGCACCTTTATTTTCTTATATAGGAACATATATTCTAATAGTGTTAGCATTAATTAATTAACTAATCAAGTTTACTTTACTAAATAAGGTTAGAAAACTTCTTGAAGTCACTAAGAAAAGAAAGTAAGAATTAATAAAAGTAAGTAAGAAAAGTCAACGGTAAACATCAAACCAATATCACAACAAAAGCCAACAAAATTATTATTTTACTTAGCTTAGTTCTTAAGGGATTAAGACATAAAGTAAGGATGTGAAAGGTGATGTTAAGTTTTGAAAAAGTGGAGATTACTTTAGGTTGAAGTAAGGTTAGTTTGGTAATTTGGTAAGAGGTTATTTTGGTAAATTACCACTTTCTTTCTTTTTCTATAAATATCCACCTCCTTCTTCACTTTCATTCACATTTTCTTCTTCTTCTTTTCTCATGATTCTTCATCTTCTTCCTCTCCTATCTAATGGCGTCCATGCAATAGAAAAATATTATAAAGAAATAATGTCAAAATATGTACAAAATTTTCAACAGAAATCAATGTTTATTTTCTTCAAAAAAACTCCTTTTTTCTCTATATTTTACCTCTTCTTCTTTCGGCCATAAGTTCTTCAATACAGAACCAAAATGCAGAATTCTTTTTTTAAATCATTTTTTTTCAGTGGCTACAACTTTCATGTTTATCACTTTGTTTCATTCCAAAGTTTACTATGTCAAAACTCCACTTATTTCAAGTGCATTTTCTGGCCCAGTTTTTAAGGCAGAAAATAGGCCGTTTTGTTTTGCTCATAACAGATCCAAATTTAGAAATTCTTTTTTTAGAACCATATTAAATTTCAGTGTCTACAACTTTTATATTGAGCACTTTTTCCATTTTTTAGGTTTTCTATACCTGAAACTCAATTCTTTGAAGTGTATTTTCGGTCTTTATTTTTGTGAATCCAAGAATAGCTCTTTTATTTTAAACATATCTCCCTCAAAACTACTTGTATTCAAATAATTCTTTTTTTCAAATTCAATAGAAAAGAATTTGCAACAACTTTTCAGTTGATAAGTTTTTCAAATTTTATGAGTAAGAGAGTCAAAAACAAGGGAGAAGATGACCTATTTTTCGGATCTAAATCTTGGGAATTCAAGTTCAAAGCTATACCGCTTCTTCTATATATTTTCGACTAACCTCCATCTCAAGCCTCGGCCAAGCTATTGGATGGGAGAGGGTGTTGTATGCTAGTGTTTAATGGAGTAGGAATTAATTAGTGAAGTGTTAGTTGATTAGAATGTTGGTAGGAAGTTAATCGCTTTGGTTTATGGTGATAAATTCTCATTGCTTTTGAATTTATATTTTGATTATGTTATAAATCATATTTACACCCTTATGACATAAGAATGTTTATACCAAATTGATTGTTAATATGGATGATTTAATAGTTAGTAAATTAAGTGAATTGTGATAATATATCCCGTTATGATATTAATAGTGAATGTTAGATTTGAAATCATATGCATGTGATTGGTTGAATGGATGTTATGTTAGTGATAAATATGAATATTGGATATGTTCATTTTGATCAAGTAATCCCTTTATCTTAAAAGATCATATTTTAGTAATATGAGATATTGTGGAAAAATAAGTCTTTTTTCATTTGAAAGTGAAATTAAAGTTAAAATGAAAGAGAATTTGAAATTTGAAGTGAATCGGATTTGAAAAGCATAGTTAATTAGAAATTGAAATTAAGATGAACAGTGAAATTGAAATTGAAACCGGTTTTGAAAAAGTGAAGTTTATTTTGAGAATGAATTGAAGTTTAAATTGAAATTAGATTTGAAATCTAAGTTTTAAATGTGTTTAATTTGAGATTAGGATTGAAATTGAATTGAAATTAGAATTTAAAATTTAATATTAAAATAATTTGAATATAATAATATTATAATATGGTAATAGTGAAAATTCATTTTAAATACTTTTAAAAGTGAAAATACTGATTTAAAATGGTTTCTAATGATTTTATAAGTGTTGAAATCCAATTTGAATTGATTATTTCAAATATTTAAAAATAAATTAAAACTAGACGCGCCGCGCAACGGTAGTTCGCGATTTCATGTCGAAAAGTTCAAATGAGTGTATAGAGTGGAATATGGCTCGGAATTCTTCGAGATAAGAAAATTTTGGACTATTATATCCATATCTTCTAAACGAAGAAAGAAAATCAAAGTTTTGAAAAGTAGATTTTGAATTAAGTCCAAATCAATTTTCTAGAAAAATCGCGCTAGTGCAGTTTAGTGACCATAACAGAAAATTTGTTTAAATGGATGTTTTTATTTATGGAAAAATATGGAATAAATTTGATAAATCTATTTAAATGATTTAAAATAGATTGGGATTGGAAAATATGAATTATCGAATGTTTAAAAGTTGTTTAATTCAAAATAAGCTTATTTAGCACTTTCCGAAGCACTTAATGTTGCGAATTCTATAACTTTTGGAATATGAGTTTAAATGTAACGACGTTTCCCAAAAGAAATTGTGAATGATTTTAAAAGGATAATTAAGAATTTTGAAAGATAATTTGGAATATTTATAAGCAATTCCAAAGTAAAGTTGAAAATCTAAGTATGCGGAAAAGACTAGTACATTTGTCCCGCCTGTGAGATCTGGGAAGATAAAACAAGGTGTTTAACTAAGGTTAGGGATGGAGCAACCAGTGTCTTGAACTTACCTGGCCTGTGTTTTCTTTTCTTAGGCGAGGGGTGGAACAGATCGAAAGGAATATCCAGATGCTCTTAAATAAAAAGTTTCTGTATTAAGATTTTGAATTAAAAGAAGATTGGTATTATCCAAAAGTTAAGTAATCTCCAAAATAAATTATTTCTACGATCCTATTTACTCAAAAATGTTTGTTAAGATTGACTTAGGATTTATCGTAAACGATGTCTTAAATAACATTGTTTTTGACCCGCTTAAAAGTTAAGAAGTTTGGATCAAGAATTAAGTAAGGAAATCTTAGATATTTTCCAAAGCAAAAGAATGAACTTCTTAGAAATTACTCTAAGTTAAAAGAGAGAGAATTTCGAAATCATTCGAAAAGAATTAAAATGAAAAGAGACTTAATAAATCCTATATACTCATATTCACTTTTTATCGATGATTGGATTTCGAACGAACTGGAGTTGGATTTGGTTAATTCCTATCCGAAAACCACTTCAAACCAATGTATACGTTCGAACGTGAAGACATGTTGAAGACGGTGATTATTAAAGACCGTGGATCTTCATAGCTGAGGACTGCTTGTTGATTTGCTCGAGGTCACACCCATTATAGAGTTATATATAGCAGTGGTCTCCTCGTGATGGAGATTTTGCGGATTGCAAGGGCTTCTCGCCTAATAATAGCCGAGGAAAGTGGCTTCGGTTTTTCCTGTTCCTGGACAACTTGTATGGACGTTTGTCTGACATTGCATTTCTAACGATTATGTACATTGGTTTTTACAAACATACATCAGTAGTGGCGGAGAAGGCAAATTCTCTTAGCTTAACACCCTCCTTGAGACACACGAGCTCAAGGGTTGTATTTTTGTGGAGGGCAATTAGTAGTTAAATGGAAATGGAAATGTGGCATTCAAAGATGTGATATGTGATATGTGAAAAGGTAATAGTTTGCCTCAAGCCTCATCAAACCGAAAATGAACGAAACAGGATTAGATGTAGCAAGGCTAAGTGGGTCATTCCCAAGTAGGGTATGATCATCCCCTTCTAGATATATTTCTTCCCGCTATGACTTTCAGGATGTATATTAATGTGGTGTATGGAAAACGAGCGCTCGGTTAAAGGTCGGTAACGACCGGGGATGACATATTCGGTACTATCTAGTTAAAGAGGTAGGTCGGTCTTGTGTTGGTAGAGAAGCTTTGTGATGGTTTCTCGGGACATCCATCTAGAGGTGTACCCATTTCGGAAGGTAGATCCTGTGCCTGGTCATTTGTATGGAAATCCAATTTCCAATAAGAACCTACGGACTTGATTGTGAACCTATTATGCTAGGATTTAATCAATGTAACCATTTCAGCTAAGATTAATAAGTTTATTTGCAAATGTTTTCAAAGAATGTCATTAGAAATAATATCAAAGGTTTTGATATAAAATTGTTTTAGTTATCATAAGGTAATAATCCGTCTGTGTTTATGTGTGGGTGTGGTCTTATGAGATGCTCTTTATTTCCAAAGGATTTATAACAAAGGCTGATATATGACACTGTCATTTATTATTAGTTTTTCTCACGTTGGTTTATCAAGCCTGATCCAGGTATTTTCAATACCCGGGTCAGATCCGAGTTGTTTCAGGATAGTCGAAGACAATTGGAGTTTCCAGAGGAGAGCTGGAGATATTCATCGACGTATGGAGATATGCTGTTATCCGCTTTGCTTAGTGTATTTTGTTTGATGTTTTCAGCAATTGTAAGGGCAGGTATTATAACTGTCCAAGCTAAATTTTGGTTAGACTCTGATATATGTATTTAAAAGTTTTCCACTGTAAAAATATTTGCTCAATATTATATGTTATTCCATTCGCGTGAGATTCTGTTCTGTTTACTTTTCTTTATCACCCTTAATGATCCGTCTTTTCGTGCAATTTGAGTTGGACATTTGTGGTTTATTGTCGATTCAAAGGGTACGGGAAAACGGTTCGTTATAATTTTGTTCGAGTTCGAATCGAGCTACAATTAACATGACACGACAAGAAAAGCCATGAAATCCAACTTTCTGAATTTCAAGTCAATCGGAGTTTGTATGCCCAAGTTACGGTCGATGAAAATCAAGGATACCTACTCATTCGTATCCATCGTTCCGCCTCATTTCGCATTGGTCCACTTCGTATCCATCGGTAGACAAGCACCCCTTCGTATCCATCGGTGGGCAATCCCACTTCGTGCCCATCCAAGCTCGCCTACTTCGCATACATCTACAGTAACACATGAGTCCACTTCGTATTGATCCATTGTCAAAGATGCTTCGTATCGGTCAGCCACAAATCGATACGAAATCAACACCCTAATCAATGAGCGATACGAAAAGGCCTCAGATTATCGATACGAAGGACATGAGTTCGTATTGGTGCTAAGTTCAATGCAGGGATTGATGCGAAGTTGAACGCTATAAAGCGATGCGAAGGGAATGTCCTCGATCGATACGAATAAAGCACAATTAAGTGAAAGACTCAGTCACTCAACATAAAAAGTGGATTGATCTAAAAAGTTAGCGCCATGTCATCAGACGTCACGTGTCCAGAAGAGATGCGAACAAGAAGCGGTGCAAATTCAAAAGCTATCAAAAAATCCAAACTTTCATCGATCATAACTCAAGATCTACAAGTCCAAATGACACCAAATGTTCACATGAGATTGCGTACCACCTCGGGAATGTTCATGATCGATCTCGACTCGATTGGACAAAATCTTGATTGATACAAATTTCATTCGTATCGATCATGGATCAAGTTCAATCGACTGAGGATCGATCACATGGGCCCACCCATGTGAGAGAAGGAGTCTTCTGAGATTCGAGCGAGATATTTGCTGCCTAAACATATAAACAGCAGCCTAGGACCTACTGAAAAAGAACTTTTGGCTCTTCTATGTCCAGACTCTGACGAAAATACCATTGTATTCGAATTTTACTGTTGTAACACATTGTAATCAACAGGCAAAAATCAACAAAGTCAATCATTTCACAGTGTACATAGGCCATACACTAAACCACTCTAGTTCTGTGTGTTTCTATTCGTTTTTCTTGCTTATTATTAGCGTGTTTTGTTAGATTTTTTTTATTTTTCCATCCTATTCAGATTTATACCAAGTCTAGGAAAGAACTTCGCTATCCATCATGGTCAACACTAGGACTACTTCAACAGCTGTAGATCCAGAAGGACGGGACCGTCAAAAACCCACACAACTTCCTCCAAACGATCAGAATGATGTCGGACCTTCAGATCCGCAAGGCCCTATCACTAGAGAAGAATTTCAATTACTAATGCAAGAGTTGACTCCAAGTCACCAGCGGCTTACTCAGCAACTCCACGCTAACGCAAAATTGACCAATCGGTTGAATTGTCAAAGACGAAGGAGATCTAGAAGCGATCAGGCTTCATATTCATCCACTGAGAGTTCAGCCTCTTCTGACTACCATCACACATTCACATGCCTATGGTTGGATAGAAGTTATACACAAGCTACTAGACTGTAGTGCACCTAGAGTCTTGGACATTCGAGACTTGTCCCTTCGACCAGCCATCAGGCTAGACCGTCCGTCCAAGGAGGGACCGTTTCTTATCACACTATGATGACCGTGCTTCCACCGTTGCCATTGATTTGGGAGCTGATGCTCGAAATTGGATAGATCTGAATCATCACAACATGAATATACTCTAGAACCTTATATCCCAAATAGCCTAGAACCAAGGAGGCGAGACATGGACCGTCAACCATGTCCGACCCATCCTCGCTTTGTGGAACCCGACCACACCTTGGCTCAGCATGCCCAGAACATCCAAATGCCGGATATCCCGGCAATGATCCATCAGATGACCCGTGAAAGTTAGGGTCTCACCAACGACAACTGGGGAATCTCCTGAAGTCATACCCCTTTTATTGATAATGTACTCTACGCTGAACCACCTCGGCGATTCAGGATGCCAACTCTACATGTTTATGATGGGAGCTCTGATCCTAATCAGCATATCTTAAAATACGAATTGTGGATCAACGCTGCATGAGCCGATGATGCGGTCTAGTGCCGAAGCTTCCTGATTTCCCTAGAGGCATAGCAAGTATGTGGTTTACTCATTTACCACTTCGATCTATCTTATGTTTTGATCAGTTGGAAACAAATTTTTTTGAATAGTTTTGCATGCAAATCAAAAGAACAAAAGATGTTAATACCTTATCTAGTGTAACTCAAGCTCTTGGAGAGACACTTAGATGCTATCTGGAGAGGTTTCGCGCTGCATGCGTTGAGATTAGTAACCCAATGATAATTCAATTCTGATGGCACTAACTAAATAGATCAATCCTGACTCTGAATTCGGCAACTGGTTGGCCAGAAAACCTCCTACGTCATTGGACCTTTTCTATTCCAAGGTAGCCTAGTTCTTGAGAAGGGAGGATGCGAAACAGTCTTGGAAAAAGGATGACGTAGGACCCAGTATGGAAGAAATTCAGAGCAATGTCGTTGTTAAAAAAATCGAGGAGAGTTTCGAAAAGGTACAGCTGAACATACAAGAACAAACAGAATCAACAGAAAGGCAATGGAAATCAAAACAGGAAATGGGATTAGAATCGTGGACCGCGACGTAGAGTTCCTATGTTTGACAATTATACTCCTTTAAACACATCGCTGGAAAATGTGTATTTATGGACCTGCAATGCTATCCAGCATAAGACGCCTGCTCCGAATGAAATGGAGTCGTATGCCAGTTCTATTAGGCATGCGAGCTTCGAATATTATAGTAGTTTGGAAGACGGAGATCTGGCCAAGCAACGGAAGACAATGATAGATGACATCGTGTTTCAAGACAAGGATACCGACAGAGTCGAAACCCCTTGATTCACTCGTCATTTCAGCTCAGATAGGTCCTGCTTGGATGAAGAGGATCTTAGTAGACAGTGGAAGTTCTGTGAACAAATTGTTCAAGCGAGCCTATGATCAGATGAAGATGGAAACAAAAGATTTGAAGCCTAGTCAATCTCATATTCATGGCTTCAATAGGAGAGAAACTATACCTACTGGAGTAGTGGAACTATAGTAGAGTTGGTTATTGGAGAACGTCGGAGAGTCCTGATATTACAGTTTATTGTATTGGACATAGACTCGCCATACAATGCTTTCTTAGGTCGACCGGCCCTAGCTGAATTTAGGGCTGCCATTGCCCCTTGGTGTCTGACTTTAAAATTCCCTACCAACAATTGAGTTGGAGTTGTTCAGGGAGACCAGGCTATTGGACGGCCTATTATGCTGAGCAGCGAGAGGCGCAGTGAAAAGAAAAATGAGAGGGCGTAAAGGAATCTCTCTGCGTCCTCTTTGTTGAAAATTGACAATTAACGCCTGGGCCTAGGCCTGGGTACTCCAACCAATTCCCAAGGGATCTTGATCTGAGAGATACCAAAAGTCAAGATGAAAGTAAAGATAGTCAAGCTTCCCCGGTCGAGCTGACGATCGATGTTCTGATCGACGATAATGACGATTCTAAAATGATAAAGATTGGATCCTAGCTAAGCCAACGAATGCAAGAGGAATTAGTTGAATTTCTCCAGGCAAACCTCGACGTGTTTGCTTGGACACATTCTGACATGTGTAGAATCTCCTCGGGAGATCGTGAGCCACACGTTGAATATTGACCCACGGCATGCCTCGGTCAAGCAAAAAAGGTGTGGTATAGATCCAGAGAGATCTGCCACCCTTAAAGAAGAGGTAGAAAAACCCAAATCGAACTAGTTTATCTGCGATGCGTTATATCCAGAATGGGTGTCAAATCTTATACTTGTCCAAAAACCAACAGGAAATGGAGAACATGCATTGATTACTCAAACTTGAATAAAGCTTAGTCTAAAGACAGTTTTCCACTTCCCCGAATCGATCAGCTCAAAGACTCGTCGGCTGGACATGAACCCTTATCCTTCATGGATGCGTATTCTGGCTGCAATCAAATACATATGCAATTACCCAGGAGCATACCAGCTTTGTGATCGATCTAGGACTTTACTTTTATAAAGTCATGTCGTTTGGACTCAAGAACGCCGGCACAACTTACCAACGGTTTGTTAATCGAATGTTCTCTAACTAGATTGAAAAAACCATGGAGGTATATGTGGACAACATGCTTGTGAAATCGAGATTCTCCACTGATCATATCAGAGACCTGGAGTCAATGCTCGACATCCTTTGAGAATACAGAATGAAACTCAACCCATTAAAGTGTCACTTCGAAGTCGCTTCTGGAAAGTTCCTTGGATGTATCATCAATGTCGGAGGAATTGAAGCCAATCTCGAGAAGATCTTGGCAATCAGAAATCTTGAGACTCCAAGAACTATAAAGCAATTCCAAAGCTTCAATGAGAAAGTAGCAGCGCTGAGCAGGTTCATTTCAAAATCCACTGAAAAATGCATTCCCTTCTTTGACCTGATCAGAAAAGGGAAACGAAACTTTGAATGGACTACAGAATTTGAGGGTGCATTCTGAGCACTAATTCAACACCTATCCACACCACCTATTCTGTCGAAGCCCATTGATTATGAGAGATTATACATCTACTTGGAGGTGTCAGAAAACGCAATCAGTTCTGCCCTGATTCGGGAGGAAGACCGGATACAATGGCCGGTCTATTACATTAGTAAACGACTAACGGGAGCAGAGAGAAATTACCCGAAGCTGGAAAAGTTGGCTTATTGTCTTATCATTGCCTCACGGAAGCTCCGTCCATATTTTCAGGCTCATCCTATTATCGTCTACACCGAACAACCGTTATGACATGTCCTTACTCGGCCTGAGACGTCTGGTAGGATACTTAAGTGGAATATCGAGCAAAGTCAGTTTGACATTACTTACACTCCAAGGCAAGCTATCCAAGGACAGGTCCTAGCAGACTTCATTGCTGAATTCACTATTCCGAAGGACTTGCCTGAAACCAGTGAATCTCCAAAGTATATATGGAAGTTTCATACCGATGGTACATTAAATGACCATTGTTCAGGCGTTGGAGTTATACTTTAAACTCCAAAACGTCGATCTATATGCTATGCATTCAAGTTCAATTTTCGTGTGCGACTAACAATGAAGCCGAATACGAAGCCCTACTTGCTAGATTGAGGTTTGCCAGAGATTTAAGAATTATTGCTCTGGAGATTTATTTTGATTCGCAATTGGTCGTGTGTCAGGTTTGGGGAGAGTACCAGGCCAAGGAACGAAGACTGGCTGCTTACCTTGCTCGGGTTCAGGAGATATTGAATCCGTTCGATTACTATGCCATCTATTACATACTCCGAGAGCGCAATCCAAAAGACGATTTGTTAACCAAGTTAGCCAGTACAGGAGAGGCACAGCAAATAGGAATCGTTCCTATGGAAACATTATCTTCCCTGAGCATCGATCAGATAGAAACAGATTAGGTACTTGAGGTCATTCCTAATAAGGAGTCATGGATGACTCCATTTAGAAACTATCTCGAGCATGGGACCCTATCGGAGCGTCGGAGTGGAAAGAGACAAGTTCTTCGAAAAGCTTGGCAGTTCACTATCTAGGATGGAGTCATATATAGAAGAGGGTACTTTTTTCCTTTACTCCGATGCATCACCCATGATGAAATCAAGTGAGTATTACATGATGTACATGAAGGTGGATGTGGCGATCACATTGGAGGGAAAGCTCTTGCCAGGAACGTGCTTCAATATAGATACTGTTGGTCGATAGTAAATAGCGATGCATCGGACTATGCCAGAAAATGTGACAGATGTCAAAAAACGCTCGGATTCCTAGAGCCCCATCCATTGAAATAACTGAAGTGGTAAGTCCATGGCTGTTTGCAGTATGGGGCATTGACATTATTGTTTCTCTACCTCTAACCAAAGGTGGTGTGAAGGATGCCATCATCGCAGTTGATTACTTTACCAAATAGGCAAAAGCTGAACCCATTGCTACAATCATGACAAAGAAAGTGATCAACTTTGTAGTGCGCAACATTATCTGCCAATTTAGTCTCCCACACACCATCATCACGGACAACGGAGCCCTATTCGACATTGTTGAATTTAATAATTTCTGTCAATGATTCCACATCCAGAAGAAGTTCTCCGTAGTTGCACACCCTCAAGCGAATGGACAGGTTGAAGCTGCTAATAAAATTAACAAGTCTATTATGAAGAAACGACTGGAAAAGGCCGGAAGTAAATAGGTCAATGGACTCCCTATGGCTTTATGGACTTACCTAATAACCCACAAACCTATGATTGGTCACACTTCATTCTCTCTTTCCTATGGGTTAGAAGCCGTTATTCAAGTCGAGATGGAAGTACCTTCTCATGGCGTGATATATTATGATCCAAGGCAAATGCTATATTACTTGTCAAATCTCTGAATTTATTGGATGAGAAGCGTGAAGAGGCTGATTTGAGGCCAGTCGCATACCGAAGTCGAGTCCCCCGGTTATAAAATGCCAAGGTCCATCCCAGACCTTTGAATTCGGCAATCTCATCCTTGAGGGGATTTACCTGGTTTCTTCACATATGAAACCAATGTGGGAAGGGCCATATGTCATTCAACGAAAGCACAGAAATGGTACATTCAAATTATCGACCGTTGACGGTCTCCTTCTGCCAAGAGCTTGGAACAACGAAAGTCTACGTTGCTACTACACATAACAGGCTCTGTTTATTTATTCAATCTATTTTTCATTCGCAATTTGTTTATGCATTTCGAAATTTGAATTTGTAATAAGGCAACTAAATTTGCCGTAGTTTCTTATTTTAGCAATAAAATGCAATCTCTTCGAGCCAGGGCTATGATTTTTGGAAATGCGTCATACGACCATCACTATGCACGAAGAGCTAAGTTCCCCTATATGGTAGGACTTATTCAAATAGGGAGTGACTATGATAGGACCGTTCACTCGCTAAGTGAAGCCCGAGCTCGAGGGAAAGCCATCACACTGAATCCAAAAAAGGATTGATAGACGACAATCCTCTAACCAACTCTAGATTCCTAGAGTGCAAACTGGAGTATAAACCACTAAATGCTATTTCGAAGAGGGTGTATTAGTCCACCAAACGACTTCGTTGTTGTCCAAACAAAGTTCGAGGAGGATGGACCCATTCATCTAACGACCTCACTTGTTTACTCATGGTGGATGTGAGCCGACCATCCACGATCCTCATAGATCCATCATTCCCATAGTGTGAACTAAATTCTAAAGCCTTAACGGATGTGACTGACCATCTGTCAAACAACTCTAGATTTCCAGAGTGCGAACTGGAGTATAAATATAAATACCAAATGGATGTGGTTGACCACCAGTCAACTAAATCTGGATTCCTAGAGTGTGAATCGGAGTATAAACATCAAATAACTTCAGATTCCAGAGTGCGAATTGGAGTATAAACATCGACTAACTCTAAATCTCCAGAGTTTGGATTGGAGTATAAACACAAGTCGGGTGTGAAATGACCACCCATAGGACAACTCTAGGCCACCAAAGTGCGGGACAGAGTATGAGGCAAAATAGGTGTGACTGACCACCCACGATCAATCTAAGTCCCCATAATGCAGATGAAGTTTTGAATATCAAACGGGTGTGACTTCTCCGGAGTGCGGACATATCTCAAAACCTTGTGTGATTGTTACAGACCACTGATCTACAAGTGCAATCACCAGAGTGTGGATGCAATCGGCAATAGATGAGAAAGTGTGATTTGACCACCTAAACTCATCTTGTTTCGATTCTGCTTCAACAAAGTTAAGCTCGATGTATTAAAGGCAATCAATGATTGTTAACCAATCTTTTCAACTTATCCCCAAAATTGGGGGTAGAACTTAAGTGTCAGCCATTGATTGAAACAGTGCAATATCGAGATTCGACTTAACGCTCGATTGCAACCCGAAGCCGTAGCTCCAGAACTTAGCAACTAAACTCGGGTCTGATTTAAAGACTAAAACTCCACAAGGGTAAATGGAAGTTTGAGCGCTAAGATACTTTAACAAATAAATACAAAGTAAGATGAAAACAAAATAAAATTTTATTTCAACTATTCTTTGGAAGAGAAAAATAAGTACAAAATTATTCCCAAAAAATCCTACTAGCGGGGGCCGAACCCACATCTATACACGGCCTACAGAAAGCGAAAGTAGATTTCTATCTATCTACCAAAAATGAGCCGAGAAGACATATCTATTCTTTCTTTTTTCTCGACGTCTTCTTCAGCGTTGACCTGCTAGATCTGCCACTTGGTTGCCTCTTTGAGCCCTTGCCTTTTGACAGTTGATCTCCAGTCGAGGGTAATATAGTAACCTTCTCCTTCGAACTCGCATGAATTGGATGCTTCCTGAAGGCAGGGTCAGAGGGATAGGATCAACGTTTAGAAGGCGGAGGAGGCGCACTTGTGTCAATGACCATTCCTCCTAAAGAGATCATCTACAAAGGATCTGGGCTAGGACCCACCACTCCACCTCCAAAGCCACTGTCCCACGCAGCTGCTTCCATCTCGGCATTAATTTCAGCTGTTATCTCCTCCTCATGAATTGTTTGAGCCTCGCGGAGAACGCTAGCAGTCAGGCCCGAGGAGCTAGTCACAGATGCGCCTCCACTTATGACAAACGGCAGATCAGTAAAGGGGTCACTGTGATGACCGAGAAGTTCCTCCATCATCTGTTCATCGAAAGTAAGTGTGCTCCTTTGTACCCCACCCATGGGTTCAGCAGCCATTGTCATGGTCGCTTCCATTGTGATAGCCTCCTGCTCGTGATGCAACTCTTATGTTGCAAGGGGTATGGCATATGAAGCTCCTATCACTCAGTAGAGACAAATAAAAGAGTTGGCGATTGATTCAATCAACAATTCCAACTTTGTGTGAGCACAAGGAATGCTTAGAATACCTTCCTCAGTTTGGCTTGCGAGTGGCGGAGTAGCTTTAGAGACATGCTCGCGAACTGGAGATAACTGTGGTTGATCAGGATTATAAGCAGGAACAAACTAAGGACCAACCACAGATGTAGATTCAAGCTGAGTTGGCATGAGAGTTTCAGAACCTACATCATGGTGCTCAACACCAGAACCTTCTCCAACTTTTGAGTGGTAAGTGCTAAGTTTCTCCTTTTCATATGCAATCATGATGTCATGAAGAACTTTTCTTTCATCTTCGCCCAGCACCCGATTTTCAAGTTCGAACACATCAACTGATTATACTTGCCGTTCATCCTTCTCATCTTTCACTAATCGGCCCCAAGCATTACATAAGTGTAACGGATAGCTAACGAGCCAGGTCAGGTCTTGGTGTTTTAGAACATTAGCATTATATGTAACAAGAAGATCTTCGATATCGGCCTCCAACCTGGACTCGGCCATCTTCACTTCATTTTCAATCCTGGTCTTGGCCTTCTGAATCTTAAGTGCTGCCACATCTCTCTCGTTCCAGAGCACCACATCCTGCTCATGCTCCTCCTGAGTAGCTTTATTTGCGTCGTCTTTCTCCTTGATGATTTCAAAAAAATTGGCCTTATGCTCTCCAAGCTCCTTCACCGCAACATCCGTTTCGGCAATAACAGTAGTATTCCAGTGGCCCATCTCTTCAATCAAGGTGAAATGCATTTGTCACATCCTTTCCATAGCCTGATTTTCCTCATTGGATTTTTGTTAGCCTCTACTTCTGATCTCCTGAAAGACTCGCTCTCATCATGAATCACTTGAATAATGCGGTCTTTTTAAGCGAGATCAGTTTCTAACTTCTCAATCGTCTTCGCTCGTTCGAAAGCCGCCTCCGATACATTGTCTGTGGTTTTCATCCACTCCTTGTATTGGCTATAGACATCATGGATGTAATCATGCATAGTTTGTTCTACCTCAACTGGAATTCTCTTTAAATGCAGAGGGAAGATGAAGCCGTCAAAATAAATATTTGCGAAGTCCCGTCGAAACAAATATTTGGGAAGTCTTTTTCAACTAGGCGATTTTGATAGCTCCTTCCTTAATGGACTTGGTAGTGGCTTGTTCAACATAGTAGGAGTTTCAGCCTCGGTTCTACGGTGCTGTGAATCGGACCTAGAAGCTTGAGAAGATGGTTTTGGGTGTGGAGGCTCTAAAGATTGTTATCTATAACCGGATGGTTGTGTTGGTGCTCTAGGGGACGAGGAACGTGACCGGGAACGATGTTTGTATTCTCTATCTTTGTCCCTCCCCCTATCATAGTGCTCCTAGCTAGAATAACTACGGTTGCGGTCTCTATCAGATTCCCTTTTACGGGACTCGTAGTATGTACTGGATGACTGGCGTGCCGAGCGAAGGCTTCCTAACATAGATTCTCGCATATTCATTATATCTGTAAAACAAGTAGAAAAACAAAATCAGTGATCTCCAGAAATGAACAACTTATGATTGGACATCATGTAGTGTCGTGAAGTGTATGTATGCATGTGTTAAACCCCCCGACCAACCGGTTATGTCGATCACACTTGTAGGAAGTGACTCTCTTAAATCTAAGGCACTTCGAAGCTCTTCCAATCCGGTGTCATGTTGGAGCGACACATAGTCCAGAGTTGGAATATCGGCAAGCCCTTCAAAAGGATTTTCCATTTGCGAAGGACGAGCCTCCGAAATTCTAACACAGAAGATTAGCAGGGAAACAACTACGGATTTCCATCTCAAAGACTCATGATGCTTATGTGTTGCTTCCCTGCCTATCATTTATTCCTCTAAATCCTGAAAAACGTCAAAAGGCCCGGCTATGGGTTCTTCGTTAGTGGGCATATTTTCTTCATCGCCTTCCTCAGCTATTACGATCTAGGGCGCTCTATGTTTAGCCCGTCTCGCCGTGGCTTCCTTAAGAAATGCCTCAAGTCTTACGCTCTGGTTTCGATCGATTAGCCCAACAATCCTCAAGTTTCTATCTGTAAGCACTAGTCAGTTTCTCTCATCTCGCCCGGCACTTCCAGAAGAATCTGTACTATTTCTTTAAAGTAAGCACCTGCGGGTCATGGAATTGCGGCTGTAAAGGAAACAAGATATTAGTTTCAATGTAAGTTACGACTATCACGTTAGCCACTAGAAAAATTACATCACTTACATCTCACTAACCATCGGCTGGCAAACCTAGGAGGGCATCAAACGTAAAACCACTCCGTCTTAAAGTAGCTAAGCCTGGTCCAGGATCCAGTCACCACTTGGCAATTCTTAACTACCTCTAGAAACGTGAATGAAGGGTTGTTTCCCTAATTCTTGATATTAAACAAGTATCTGACTTCTTCTGGGGTCGAGGGCCGAAAAAGATGTTCCATGAAAATAATGAATAGACGATTCAGCAATGCATATCCATTTGGATGTAATTGTGGCGGAGCAATTTTAAAGAAGGCCAACACTTCTCGATTATACTGGTTGAATGAAGGAAGTGTTCCAGCTATGCACGAATATTGATTAAAGGTTGTGAATCCTTCTTGGGGAGCGTGTGGCATATCTTTCAGACTAGGAAGCAAAATGTCGTCTAATGGTAGACCGTGTCTTAGGCTTATTCGCCCCAACATATCTTTGGAGATATTGGATGGCATAGAATCTTCGGGATTCACGATAAAAGTTGCTCCTAGCAGTTCGTCGGAAGCTGGGCTTATAACTTCGGCTGTAATGGCCGGCATCTCTACTATCGAGGGAAGTGGACTTTGATCCCCCTACTATTGTGAACTTCCAGGTACCATAACTAATCAACTCTGTAAAAGCCATCATTAGATGATGATAATCCCATGTTTCCGCAGTGTGAAATGCATGAGTGTGTTGTACAATGCAATATTATATAGTACTTAAGAAAGTTCTACAAAGGTTAGCAAGAAGTTCAAACGACGAGACTTTGAAATTCAACCGGAACGACTGTCATCGCTGACTGTCACCACCGCACCAATCAGACTTCGGAGATCGATCCTGGTTAATGTTCGACAATTTTTGTCAAGTTACAGTTCCATCGACGAGCTTCGAAGGGCAGTCAAATATGCAGTTTAATAGTTAAGTCCAATTATGCAAGGCTGAAGCTCGTCGGAGTCAAGTGTTCAATTAGGCAAGGTTTCATATCCGTCAAGGTTCAGGCTTGGATCGATTGCCAGAAGCCTACTTCATATCGATCGAGAAGGAGCTAGTTTCGCATCAATCACGAAGGAGAAAATTTTGTATCGATCATGAGCTCATGTTGTTGGACACGGGCTCGTATCGGTCGTCCAATTCCTTTTCATATCGATCGTTTCGCGAGTACTTTGTGTCGATAGTTTTGGATTGATACGAAGTCCCATAACTCCAGACCGATGCGAATTCACCTCTTCCATCCATCGGCTACCAACCGACACGAACGTTTCCTCCCAGATCAATGTGAACGTGTTCATTCCTTCCTTCTCCCATCGATGCAAAGTCGAGGCCGAGCTTTTCTTCCAAGAGTCCTACGTATCCTTTTACACTTCATCTTCTCCGTCCCCACTTCACCAAACTCGACCGTGTGTACGAATGGAATGGTGTTGAATCTCGAGTCTCCCCATTTTCAACATGAATTCGTTGACTAATTACCTAATTTAAAGATGTGGTTTGAGAGATTAATGGTTTGATCGGTTTTGAGGCAAGGACAGTTTTCTTTCTCTTCGTTCTAGTCGATACGAAAGCAAAGTATGGAATGAAAGCAAGTGATTTTTTTCTATGTTCTAAAGGTATTTATATGGGTACGAACCCAAGGAAACGATTCGCCTCCCGATTATATTAGCCGGTAAAGAGCAATTTCCCATGCCATAAATACGAATGGGGCTTCATATCCATCCACCACCAAACTACAGCCGCAACTGTTTGTAACCATCGACTAAAATCGGTTCAAAGCAGGCTTTTCGCATTCATCGATGTGAAGCCCATTGATATGAAAGTCACAACAAGGTCATATTTGGAACACTCCACTCCATCGATACGAAACACAATTTTCGTATCCATCAATTCAAGAACACACGTGTTATATTGATCAATACGCAGAATGTCGTGTTGGATCTAGTTCGTATCAATAGCCATTAGTAAGAAATCCACATCTAGACATCTTAGATCGATCCAGAAGAGGATCAATGCGAAGGAGTGGAATAATACAACCATCAAGCATTGCTACAACTCGAATTTCACATTGATTCAGGAGAAGATCGATACAAAGTTTGATACAAAGAAAAAACCAACAATGCCTCATGAACGAGCCAACATTAATGAGAGTCAGGTTAACATACGTACATGTATGACAGACTAGCATCCAAATTTTTAAAGAATTCACAGGAATTGAGTGCTCACCTGATGATAATTACAACAACAGACAACAGTTTGCTATCATTCAATGCTCAGTTACAACAGTGCACAGTACAATAATTGGCAGCCAATAACTCATTATTTATACTACTGAAGATCCATTAACGTTAAAACTTTCGACGAAAAGACAACAGCTGGTCAGCAAGTCAGATAGAACGTTTCAGAGTGAAGATTGCATCTTTTCAAAGCACGTTATGTCATCACAAAACATATTTTTGGGGGCAAATGTTATCCCGTCTTTTGGAAAGGCCACGATACGAAGGAATCAACTGGAAATCAAAGGCAATTCATCCCGAAGAACAATTATACAAATGTTTGCTACGGACGCTGGTAAATTTTGCCCGAGTCTGGATCGAGCTACAATTAACATGAAACGACAAGAAAAGCCATGAAAGCCAACGTTCCAAATTTCAAGTCAATTAGAGTTTGTATGCTCAAGTTACAATCGATGCAAATCAAGGAAACATACACATTCGTATCCATTATTCCGCCTGTGTTCGCATCGGTCCACTTCGTATCATTCGGTAGACAAGCTCCTCTTGGTATCCACCAGTAGGCAATCCCTCTTCGTATCCATCCAAGCTTGCCTACTTCGCATCCATCTGCAGTAACACTTGAGTCCACTTCGTATTAATCCACTATCAAAGATACTTCGTATCGATCGGCCATAGATCGATACGAAATCAACACCCCAATCAATGAGCAATATGAAATGGCCTCAGAACTATTGATATGAAGAACGCGAGTTCGTAACGATGCGAAGCAAACTATAATAGATCGATGTGAAGTACGATGCGGGGGACCGATGTGATGTTGAATGCTATAAAGCGATACGAAGGGAATGTCCTGGATCGATATGAAGAAAGCATAGTCAAGTGGAAGACTCGGTAACTCGGCATAAAAAGTGGATCGATCCAAAAGTTAGCACCATGTCATCAGACATCACATATCTAGAAGCGAATCGAACAGATCAATGCGAATAGGAAGCAATGCGAATACAACAGCCATCGAAAAATCCAAACTTGCATCAATCATAACTCAAGATCTACAAGTCCAAATGCAATCAGATTTTCATAGAAGCTTACGTACCACCTCGGGAATGTTCATGATCGATCTTGACTTGATTAGAAAAATTTTGATTGATACGAATTTTATTCATATCCATCACGGGTCGAGATCAATCGACCGAGGATTGATCATTTGGGCCAACCCCGTGAGAGAAGGGGTCTTCGGAGATCCGAGCTAGATATTTGCTGCCTACGCCTATAAATAGCAGCCAGGAACAACTGAAAAAGGGAATTTGGCTCTTCTACATCCAGACTCTATCGAAATCACCATTGTACTCGAATTTTACTGTTGTGACACACTATAACCAGCAAGCAAAAATCAATAAAATCAATCATTTCACAGTGGACGTAATCCATACACCGAACCACTCTAAATCCGTGTATTTTTGTGCACTTTTCTTGCTTATTATTGGTGTGTTCGTTTGATTTTCCTCTTTTTCCATTTATATTCTTCACTTTATCTCTTCAAACACATCCGAAGAGTGTTGTGCCTCATTTTGGTACAAATAATGATCATGATTATGAAGCCAGGGTTTGGCATAGTCGATGGACAAAAAGTAATTAAATACCCAAAATATGAGATTCAACAAAAATCGGGCTGATTCGGGATGTTTGGAGTTGCTTCGAGTTGCTTTTGGGTCAGCTTAAGGTTTTGAGGCAGTTTGCTTTGGGTCATTTGGACAGCCACCTCGAGTCATAGTGGATCGGTAGGATTTTTGGGAGTCGGTGTAACTTCAGTTCGGCAAGGACATTTACTTCAGTCGGCGTCGAGCTTCTAGGTCGGTGTTGTGAAAGCTTTGGATCGGTAGAAAGCTGGATCGGTTGTGTTAGAGTGGACCGGCATTTGAGTGGGTTGGCACTAGAGTGGATCGGCATTTGAGTGGGTCGGCATTTGGGTGGGTCGGCATTTGCTTTACTCTTGGTTGACTCCAATGTGGACTTGGATCAGTATAGGGAAATCCCTGGGTTGGCTATAGTGAAATTAGCATTGGGTCAGTGGATTGGTTTTGTGATCGGTGAATAGGGTTCGGTATGTTTTACATTATCGGCTGCTATGGATTATTGAGCTTTCAACTTCGGGTCGGCATAGTACAAATTTGGAATCGGTGTTTAAAGGCAAGAGGTCGATGCAATGTTACTTCGAGTCTTAGCGTGAGTTACTTCGAGTCCTATATATGATCGCTTCGAGTCACTCCTGGGAAACATTGGGTCGGCATGCTAGGAGCATGGGGTCGGTCATAATGATGAAGTTGGGTTCGACTATGGCCATGATGGGCTCGGACTACTCAAGAAACCCAGTAACTCGGGTTTCGCCTGTAAATACAGTAGGCGGGACTTTAGAAAAGGGATTTTTATTATGTTTCCCTTCTTCTTCTACACTAAGGTTGTCTGTCATTCTTATTTTAAAAACTCCGAATTGTAACTGTACTGGATTTTGATATCGATAAAAAAAGGAAATTTCTGAAGTGAACGTAGGCCAGGATCAGCCAAACCACTATAAATCCTCTGTTATTACTGCTTTCTTTTTAATTTTAACTATTCCTCCTATTTATACTCTCTAAGTACATTCTATTTGTGATCTGTGGCTATGACTTGGTGCTTTCATCTAGAATTGGGTGTTAGTGACCAACTTTGGTGCTAACATTTTGGTGCTTTCACTGAGAAAGCAAGCACTCAGCGATTCTGAAGCTTGGATTTTGGATTTAAAGGCTTAGGAACTTGGATTCTAGAGACTATGGAAAAGCAACCAACCAGGAGATAGAGGATGGAAAGAAGTTAGCAAGAGGAAAGTCAAGAGGCTTCCTTTGGAGCTAATCAAACCTCCGTCTACATCACTAGGGACGATATGCAAGTCATGATGAATTCCATGCAGGAGCAATTGATGAAAAGGCAAGAGGAAATGATGTATACACTTTTCTGACAATTCGAACAAGTAGGAAATGCAGGAGCTCAGATCCATGGAGTTGGATCAAAAGGACTTAACCGACAAGTAGATGGAGTGGTTCAACAAGGGCAGCCCCCAATCAGCAAGCAACTATCAATCTGAATGGACCTAGACTCGGAAGCATGCCACCAGGTAATGCTAGACTGATCCATGGAGGGATACCAAATGACGCAATGCAGCCTGACGCCAACAGAAATACAGGAGTGCATGACGATGAGTATGTACCAGAATTCCTTCAAGGGCTTGGAGGGAAGCTAGGAAATATGGATAGGGGCAACCTTTAGCGAGTAGCACTAGATTGGCTAACATCATCAAGAGAACTATCCGCGGAGGTATGACTAACAGGGATTTGGAGGGAGTAAACAAAAGTCGTTTACCCATAACATTAGGATAGCTAGGAATCCACCCGATTTCAAGCTACCCGCTCTGGAAGTATATAACGGTAAGACGAATCCCACTGACCACTTGATGAGGTACACAAGACATATATAAATGATGGGGGCATCAGAGGAGGTTATGACGCGGTGTTTCCCCTATACCTGACCGATATAGCGGCTATATGGTTCAGACAGCTGGAAGATGAATCAATAGGAACATGGAAAGAACTGGTGGATGCGTTCTTGAAGCATTTTCGAGTTTACATAAAAAGGCCAAACAATGTGATGAAACTAATGTCAGTTAAGGAGAGAGAAGATGAATCGCTCAGGAATTTCTTAACTCGGTTTAATGCAACAGTTGCTTCGGTGGATCGGTCGGATCCATCAATGGTTCTGATGGTGGCAGTGGCAAGAGTCGAGGATGATTCAGATTTCAAAGTATCATTGATACGGGATCCACCAATAGATATCGGGGAATTCTTTCATGCGGCTGAGAGATTTCTTCGACAAGAGGATATGTGTTTGGATATGAAGTCAAAGGAAGTAAACATGGTTAAGGATGGAGAACCGTCCGGTGAAAGCTCGGGTAAAGATTTGTACAACGTGAAGAGGAAGCGCTGGGGAGAACCAAAATTCTCCACTTACAAAGGACTGAATGAGACATTGGAACAGATATACTTGGACACTCGGGATCGCCTTCCTTATCGAAGGCCAGTGAGGAGGGAACCCTCAGAACCCAAAAGGGCATCGGGAAGGCACTGTCTCTTTCATGACCTATACGAAAATAGTACCAACAGCCGCAGGCATCTAAAGGATATAATCGAGAAGCACATAAGGAATGGTCAGTTGCGGCAATATGTCGAAACTCGAAATGCGATGGTGGACAGAAGCAGCCATTGCCTACCTTGAATGACGATGGCGCGAGGCCTAGGAATGGTGGTCAGTTGGTCATCAACTAATCGTGATGGTTTGGAATAAGTAACAAGCTTTGGGCTAACGACTAAGTCGCTTACTCATGTATGGGGACAGAGATAACCCCTAGGAATGCTCTGAGACGATGATAAACCGTGGTGCTCTGGTTTTTTGAATCTGTCTTTTCTTTTTGGCTTGGACACTTTCTTTTTCTGGTTTGGTTTTGGAGTTTGGTTTAAACTCCCAGTTTTATTTGTTTTCTATTTTGGATTCTGGTTTGGACGTTTGCCTTTTGGTTTGGGTTTTTGATATGGATTTCTGGTTTCTGGTTCGATTGAATTTTGGATTAAATTTTGATTGGGTTTTCCTCTGGTTTTTGGCTAAAAGGTCGTCAATCATGGACAATGCTCGACAGGAGTCCATAGAGACCAGGATTCGGCCTAGGACTTAGACCCCATATTATCTATCAGTTACTATTTCAGGTGGTTGAGTACGGACTATGCTCGGCAAGGGTCTAGAGTGAGCAGGATTTGTCTTAGGACATAAGCCATGGCATTACTCAACATTCAGGGACACTGAACCAGGAACACCATGTTATTACTTGTCACAGGTCGTCGGGAGCAGGTTGCGCTTGGCAAAGATTCAAAGAAGTTACGAATTCGGATATTGGCTATGAATAGCTAAGGGCTTGGGCATGGACCCGGAGCGGTCTCAGATTTGGATATCGATCCAAATAGGTCATAGATTCAGTTATTGGTTGTTGGATATGGATGGATTAGAGCTCGGCTATCAGATTCAAATTTCAGTTTAAGATTTGGAACCGACGAGGTTGTGGATATGAATTTTAGGACCCGATGAGGTCCCGGCTTAGGATTTGGACCCGGCAAGGTCTTTGATTTGGACAAAAGGACCCGGAGAGGTCCCACACCCGGATTAAATGAACCAGAGAGATCATGGATTTGGTTAATGGATTCGGGATGGATTTAGAATCGGGCAACGACTTCGAACGGTCGTGGAGTAGACTATTGGATTTGGATGGAATCCCTTAGTAATGAATGTAACAAGGACTTCGGGTATCGGACCAAAAGCTATCCAAAACACGCCTTCCAATCGCAAGGCATATTGTGGGGGAAAATGTTAACCCGCCTTTTGGCAACGCCATGAACAGGCGAATTTAACTAAATCGATTACTTGGTTACCGAGGCTAGAATACGATGGGTTTGGTTTGGCTGGAAGGGTAGACGATCAATTACGGATGATGATCATGATTATGAAGCCGGGGTTTGGCATAGTCGATGGACAAAAAGTCGTGGAATACTTGAAATATGAGTTTCAAGAAAATTCGAGGTGATCCAGGATGTTTGAAGTTGCTTCGAGTTGCTTGTGGGTCGGCTTCAGGTTTTGAGGCAGTTTGCTTTAGGTCATTTGGATAGCCACCTCGAGTCACAGTGGATCGGTAGGATTTTTAGGGGTCAGCGTAACCTCGGGTCAGCAAGGACATTTACTCGGGTCGGCATCAAGCTCCCTTGTCGGTGTTGTAAAGGCTTTGGATCGGTAGGAAGCTGGGTTGGTTATGTTGGAGTGAATCGACATTTGAGTAGGTCGGCACTGGACTGGATCAGCATTTGAGTAGGTCGGCACTAGAGTGGATCGGCATTTGAGTGGGTCGGCATTTAGGCAGTTTGGCATTTTCTATACTCTTGGCCGACTCCAATGTGGACTCGGATCGGTATAGGGAAATCCCCGGGTCGGCTATAGTGAAATTAGCATTGGGTTAGTGGATTGGTTTTGGGATCGGTGAATATGAGGTCGGTATGTTATACAGGTCGCCAACTTCGGATCATTGAGCTTTCAACTCCGGGTTAGCTTAGTACAAATTTAGGATTTAGAACCATCCTTTACCCTAAACTCTCTCCCTGCCATATCACTCATACTCACAGTTATAAAATAATCACAAAAGAAAACTTTGAGATGGCCATTAAAGCAAGGAGGAAGAGGATCAAAATTAGAAAAGATTCAAGAACAAGCTTAGGGAAATTAAAGCAACACAAAATCTTAACTCCAACAATTATATCTAAGGTGAATAATATATGAATTATCACTATTTTTAGGTCCAAATGGTTTTGATAATTTTTACCAAGTTATGGTCGTTTAATCATTGTTTGGATAAAATAATGATTTATGAAATTATTTAAGTGGGTTTTAAAAAAAATATATAAGCTTTTAATCTTCTATAGCTTTTAATTTTGAGTATGTTAAGTGAAACATTATTTTAAAGATGGATTTTTAATTTCATAATTTTTCAAATTAAAATGAATATTTTATGAATTTCCAAAGGAGGAATTAAGTTGATTTTGGGTTTTAATTATTTAAAATAATTAAGTATGGTTTTTGGCCTTGAAATTTTTACATGCTAAAAAGTAACAAATATGAATTTCTGTGAATTTTTAGGATTTTTTCCATGTGAATATAATTTCTTATGAGTTTATTATGCAAGATAAGCATTTAAATTAATGATTAATTAAGGATATTGATTAATTAAAGTTGGAAAATGATCTGAAACTTGAAAAATGTATGCAGCAGATTTTCATTAAAGAAATGATTAAAGTATTTTTTTTATCCAATAGGAATTGGATAAGAAATTGGATTTGGTGAAAAGTTTGTGCTTTTATTAGTAATAAAACAATTTTTTGATAATTACGATAATCCCATGTTGCAAGTGTCTCGCCGAGCCTAATATATCATCGTGATTAAAGAGAGTCGACATTGATGAGGTGGAAAGTGCTTGATAACTTCTTAGGTAGTTATGGAGTGATTTCAACCGTGTCGAAGTGGACAATGGCGATATACTGTCTTCGATGACATTACTATATCATGATTCATTAAAATATTCAAAAGTTTCATTGTTGTGCTTATTGATGTCGCACAGGGTCATCAATGTCATCGCATGTATTCACTTTTGTGTTTTGAATGATGCCACATACAATTCTTTTGAATACTATCCTTTTGATAAATCTCGATGTCGTCTTTAACGTCGACCTTATTCCTATATATATACTTCGCGGCAAAATAGCCAAAGTAAGCTAAGTATGCTTTTATAATGACACCACTTGTATTGTCACCGTCATTCATCAATGTCGGTGACATTGTAATCTTTTTACAAACACTAAGCTTTGTTTCTAAAAGGTTTGACGTCACCCTTGACAAAGAGTTTTAATACTTAAATGAGTGATGTCTTCGACCTTGGATAGACGTCTGCGATGTTGTAATGTCGCGTGTTTCACGTGTTATACTATTAAAGGCGGAGATCCTTAAACTCCTTTTCCAACATTGTTGTTGATATCAACATAGACTTTTATCAACTAAATTAAAGGCAGCGAGCCTTATGTTTTGAGATTTTGCCTTTGATCATTAGGGATACTAATGAAGATTATTTTAATAGGCAATATGTTTTACGAAACTTGATGAAAACATTCAATGTATTCAACTTTATAACTTTAATATTGACTATTGGGGTATCAATTTATTGTTTACATTAAACGTGAGGGATACCAATGTATATTTTTAATAAGTTCGACATAGAACGTTTTTCGGGACACCAATGTATGTCACTTCGAGATGTATAACTTTAAGGGAAAATAACCTAATTGAGGACACCAATAGAAATTGGTTAAACATGTGGGTAGCACGAATTAAATTACTAAGTGATTGGTTCATTGTCATCCTAGCAAAACTATGAAATGTGGATAGATAGTCCACATCATGATGGAGATGGATTGTCTCTACGAGTGTAACGACCCTAATTTTAGTTAACATTATCTAGAACATTTAATTAGTTAAATTATATGAAATAGTGGAATGGCTAAGGGATGAGGTTTGTATATCTAAGGGCTAGTCATGCCTAAGGAAACAAATGAACTAAAGGGAAACTAAAAGGATAGGAATAAGTCATACCCTTATACCCTAAACCCTCACTCATGTTCATTTTCACATTCAAAACCAAAATCAAATGTTAGAGGCTGACCACCATTAGACAAAGCTAGAAGAAGAAAAGCATGAAGAGTATCTAGCAGAAGTTAGACTATTTGTTTATTTTGTCTGGTAGGCCAAGTCAGCCAAAGGTTAGTAGTTATCCAAACCAAATTATAGTGTTCAGACAGATAGTCCATTGATTTCTGGATTTATATGCTTACATGGTATTGATGTTATTTTTCTAACTAGTTTGGTTGTAGGGTTTTGGTTTGCAAAAGATATGTTTTTGAAAGGGATATTAGTGTGGGTAAACCCCTTCCGCTAAGCGGCGTGGTCTCACTTGATATCATATAACCGAGATGTATAGTATTATTCACACCAGGCTTTATGTATGACTCAAAGTTTACGTTTTTTGCCTTAAACTCTCGAGTGCTCAAAATTGATTTGAGTAGGCTGAGGGTTGAGGATTTTCATATTTTAATAGGTGGATGAATAAAGCTTATGGAGACGAGTAGGAGGCTGATGCTAGCTATTTAGGAGTTGTTATGCTTTTATTTTTGCTGTGTTTTATTACTTTTGCTGTAACTATTAGTACTCTTGTCATCCAAGGGAGCTTCTTCATATGTTGCTCTTGGCGTATTATGTAATAATTATATTTGACCTGAACTTGGGAAACGATTGAGATTATGTAATTGGGTATGAAACATGTTTTGTGAAATGTAATCAGAAAATCTTTTTTTGAATCTATGATTGTGTTTCATACCCATGTGCTTCTGATATTGTGGATACCATTAACAATACCGCATTTTATCCTCGGAATTTAATACTATAGATGACTGCGGTACTTAATGTGCTTAGCTTTGGGCCTCAATATAGGGGATGTTACAACTTGGTATTAGAGCATTGGTTTATGAAAAACTTTAAACTAAAATGATTTTGAAAACATAATCCTATAGATTTAGAGAAAAGATCAGCGTATGGGATAACACTATTGTAACGTACTTGTATTTGTTATATATAAGTATATGATATATCTCTATTCTTCTATCTCTTTTAGATTATTCTTCTATATCTCATGAAAGCTCAAATGCAGATATGGATGCTATAAGTGGAAGAGTTAACCTTGGTAAGGGAAGCACCACAACTAATGGAAATGCCAGACCAAATATCATGAGGAACCTAGGTCAGGCACAAGTTGGAAATGTGGATGCTATAGTCCCGCAAGTTGATATGGGAGCAATGTATCAGTTCTTTGTCAACATGATGCAAGCGGGAGTTTCTGCTAGAGTAGTTAGAGGAGTAAATCAAGAAGCTCTGATGGTCAACAACTATGCTGTTTTGAGTAGAGATTATGTGCGGCTTGGAGGAAAGCCGTTTATTGGTACTGAAGACGTAATTGAAGTGGAGAACTGGTTGCTTCATTGCGAGAGGATTTTCACTGATTTAGGGCTCAATGATGAGCAGAAGAGAAGGACTGCTTCTAGATAGCTACAAGCAGCAGGGTTGTATTAGTGGAATAGTGTTACGATCGGAATTAATGAGAAGACAATGACATGGGCTAAGTTCAAAAGGAGATTTGAGGAAAGGTTTATGTCGGATATCGCTAAATCTACTCTACTCAGGAAGTTTGTTGAGTTAGAGCAGGTGTAACACCCTAGATTTTTTGTAACGTTATTTAGAATATTTAATTAGATAAATTAAACAAAATAATTTGTTGATTAGGGGATTGATATTTGACTTAATTAAAAGGTAGCCATGCCATGTAATAAATGAACTAAAGAAGAGTTAATATGAAATAAGAGGAGGGGTAAAATAGGAAAGAGACCATTCTTATATCCATAACCCATAGCACGTTCATTTCATTCTCAAATTTTAAAAGTTAAGGTCGACCACCATTAATAAGAGCAAGAGGAAGAAAGATAAAGAGGATGCCTAATCAGCATCAAATTCATTCAAATCTCATATCCTTAATCACTAAAGCTAAGGTGAATAATGTTTACATCTCATTTTTAATTGTGTTATTGGTTTTTAGATGAATACCGAATATTTTGCATTGATTTGCCATTTTGAATGACGAAATTATTTTATATATGTATGTATGTATGTATATGTTGATGATTTATGTATGTTTGTATCGATTTTATGATATGTTTTAAAGTGAAAAACCTATAAAATGACATTAAAATGCCTTGAGAATTTTTATGGATCATAAATAATATTTAGAAATCGGTTTCAATTTTCAGAATTTTTGAACTTATGTGGAATTCTTAAGAATTTTCTAGTAAAGAAAATGTTTATTTCAGTTAATAATAATTTTTGGTTAAATAATGAAAGATTTGGGTCTGAAATTTTTATATGTCAGAAAATATATTAAAAGATATTTTTTGGAATTTCTGTAGATTTTTCCTAAGTGTTCTAATGGTTATATAAAATTATTTAAGGTATGGGATTTAAATGTTTTGTATAATTAAGAGAGAAGAAGGGGCTTTTTGCAAAATAATTTAAATTTGTTAACCCTAGAAAGTCGGCAGCACTTTTGAAAAATTACAGTACTTTTTATTGGTAAGAAAAGGCAACCAATCACAATCAGACATGTAAGGCGGGTTAGATGGAAAGAACTATTAGCTACATGTTTTCACCACTTTGACACCATCGGCACTAGGTTCCGCCTCCATATCTTCGCTTCCGACACAGTCGAAACCATGCATAGGGTATCAGGGAAGTGGTACGTAGTGAATTAGATGAAGGCGGAAGATAAGAAGTCAAAAGCAGGGGTTCCGAAGGGGTTGGGGCTTTGCTTTAAATTTTAAAGGAAAATGCGCCCGCTTGCTTTCGACTAAGATGCTTTCAACTTGGTTTGCTTTCGACAGGGTCAAATGGTTTTAAAAGAAATGGTTTCGATTGGGTTGCTCTTTTGTTTTAAATGACTACTTTTGACTAAGTCGAAGCCTTTTTACTGCCATTTTCTACCTTTCGCCCTAGATGGTTTCGAAGGGGTTGTATTGTTTTCTAAAAACCTGGCCACTTTCTCCAAAGCTTTCGAAAGGGATGGTTTCGACACCATCGCTTCTTTACTTAGAAAATGGTTTTGAAGCAAATGCTTTTCGACTTAAATGTTTTTAATTCCTATTTTTCTATAATTGAAGTAAAGCCCAAATGGTATAGAAAGAGATAGTTTTAAATGGTTTGGAAGAAGATGCTTTCGACTTTAATGAGTTTCTGATTCTTTTGCTCTATTTGGAGACAAAATCCAGCTGGTTTCGATCGAGGCATTTTTCAAAGGTTCTAAAAAGGTAAATTTTTGAATGGTTTCGAAAGATTTCCACATGTTTTAAATTGAACCCAAAGTGCTTTCAAAAAGATTGAGTTTGACTGTTTCGAAAGGTTTTAGTGAATGGTTTCGAAAGGGGTGGCTCCTTAGGGTTTCGAAAGGATTGAAAGGGAAGGTTTTTCCAATGTTTTCGAAAGGTAATATTTAAAAGGTTTTTAAGTAGGATGTCAGATATTTTCATGCTTTCGGAGAAAATAAAGGAATGCCTTTTCCAATGATTTCGAAAGGCAATATTTAATAGTTTCGAAAGGGTCTTTCCATGGTTTCGAATGGGTTACCTTCAATGGTTTCAAAAGGGTTGTTTATCATTTTAAACAAAGGTTTTGAATGTATTGAATAGGTGATGTAGCCAAAAAGGGTTTTAACTTTTTTTGGAATGATATTTGATCCTCGTTAAATCTTATCAATTTTATTTTGAGTAAAGTATATATATCATGGCAAAATAGCTTAGAGTAAAGCTAAGAATATGTTTTCCTTGTAAAATTATGATTTAAAAGGTTAAATTATTGTGAAAAAGGCTTTCAAGGAAAAAGATAAAGGGTAGTTAAGCTTAAGAAAACGATTTGGACAGTTAGTCCAGTTTAGCACGCAGTCAGCCTAGTTGTGTGGACAGGTAGAATAGTCCATTTATTGGCATAAAGGATATTACTATTTTGATATAATCAGTTTGATTAACCAGTTCGGTTGCAGGAAAGGATTTGCAAAATATATGTTTCAAAGAGGCTATTAGTTAGGGGAAACTCATTCCGCTAAGCGGCATGGTCTCATTTAATATCAATAAAACGAGATGTAACAAAATTATTCATAGCAGACTTATGTCTGATGCGAAGTTTTTGTTTCCTCTTAAACTCTCGAGTGCTCAAAATTGATTTGAATAGGCTGAGGGTTGAGGTTTTAGGTTTTAGTCTTTTGGCAAATAAAGCTTCCAAAGATGAGCAGATGGCTGACGGATAGCTAATTAGGATTTGCAGTTTCGTTTTGTTTTGGTTCTGCTGTTTATTAAGTCGGATATGACTATCTTACTTTGATCAACCAAGGGGGCCTCATCATATGTTTCCCTTGGTATATTTTTGAAATGATTATAATTAATCTTTACCTGAGAAACGATATGGGATTATGTAACTTGGATATGAATTTGTTTTGAAATGTAATCAATAGAAGTTGTTTTTTGGAAATCTGTGATTTTTTATATTCGAGTGCTTCTGATATTATGGATACCATAATCATTACCGTATTTAGTCACCAGAAGTTAATACTATGGATGACTGCAGCATCTGTAGCGCTTATCTTTTGACCTCCAGATATGGGATGTTACAACTTGGTATCAGAGCATGGTTCATGAAAAAATTTAAACTAAAAATGGTTTTTAAAATATAATCCTAAGGAATTAGAGTAAGGATGGGATATGGGATAACGCTGTAGTAACGTACTTGTATTTTTATATACAAGTATACGCTTTATCTCTTGTCTCCTATCCTTGTTAGGTTATTTTTCTATATCTCATAATGTTTGAATACAGGTATGGAAGGTAGAAGAGGAAGAGTTAACCCAGGGGGGAGGGCACCGAAGGAAATGCTAGACTTAGTACAAGGAGAATCGAAGGTCAGGCACAAGCAGAGAATGTAGGTGATGGAGTCCCACAAGTGGATATGGGAGCTATGTATCATTTTTTGTGAATATGATGCAAGTTGGAGTTGCAGTTGGAATTATAGGAGGCGATGTTGCAGCGGCAGAAGTTTCGGTAGTTAACCATTATGCAAAGCTGAGCGGAGATTACGCTAACTTGGAGGAAAGCCTTTTCCAGGGACAGAGGATGCTATAAAAGTGGAAAATTGGTTGTTGCACCATAAAAGGATTTTTGCAGACATAGGGCTCAATGATGAGCAGATAAGGAGGTTGGCATCTAGATAGCTTCAAGGAGCCACATTGTTTTAGTGGAACGGTGTGACGGTTGGTGTGGACGAGGAAATTTTGTCATGGGTAGATTTCAAGGGAAGGTTCCAGGAGAGGTTTATGTCTGCAATGGCATAGTCAGCTCTGATCATGAACTTTGCAAAGTTAGAGCAGGGGAAGATAACTATTTTGGATTATGCTAGAAAGTTCGAGGAGTTGACTCAATATGGGTATACTTCAGTGGATACAGTAATGAAGAGGAATGAGAAGTTTATCAAGGGGTTGAAGCCTGAGCTATCTAAGGCCACATTACATCATATTAGATATCCTTTTGACTTTGTTGTGGAGATAGCCTTAAGGCATGAGGAGATTCTTGATTCTTTAGAGAAGAGTAAGGTAAACAAGTACAGGTTGGGCAGAATCAGAAAAGGTAGTTTTTTCCTAAGAAAGGCGCTCAGAAGGGTGGAGCGGCTAAGAAGGGGAAGTCTAAGATGTTCTGTTTCAAGGCGATAAGAAGGGGCTCTTTGCTAATGAATGACCGCCGGTAAAGCTAAGGAGGTGGATGAAAATAAGAATGTTAGGTGCTTCAAATGTGACCATATTGGCCACTATATGAGCCAGTGCAAGGAGCCTGCTAAGGATGGAAAGGACAAGGTGTATGCATTGGGACCTGCTACTTCTAAGCCAACAGCATAGATGAAAGGAAAGGCTGTTTTGGGAGGTACGGCTCAGATTCATATTATGCCGTTAGCATTCTATTTGATACTAGTGCATTGAATTATTTTATATCTAGATGTTTGATAGATAAGCTAAACTTAGAACCCATAAATTTAGTTACTTCCTTACGGGTTGCGAATCGAATGGGAGGGTATGCAACTCTAAGGTTGAGATGTGACCAGTTAGAGTTTGACCTACTAGGTCATACTTTTGTTTGCAGTTTGTACGTATTTGATTTTGTAGGGTTCGGGATTATTCTTGGTATAGATTTGTTTAGTGGGTATGATGCTATGATATTTTGCCAAGATAGAAAAATGTCTCTTAGACACCCTAATTGTAGTGATTGGATAGTTTATGCCGTAGAAGGCTCGTATGGTGAGATGTATGCTTTGTTGGGTGCTATGGAATTGGATGATGAGTTCAGTCAGGTTTTCGTAGTTAGAGAATTCGTAGATTTTTTTGAACCTATATTTGGATTTTCGTTGAAAATCCATTGTGTTTTGGATAGATTTGGTTTCGAGAACAGAACTAGTGAGTAGACCGCCAAGCAGGATTTCCCCTATAGAGATGAGGGATTTAAAGGTGAAGTTGGTGGATTTAGAAGGCAAGAGTATTATCAGGCCGAGTAGTTCATCTTTAGAAGCAGCCGTAGTGTTTGCTAAGAAGCTGAATGGATTGTTAAGGCTATGTATCGATATCGTAAGTTGAATGAGAGGATGAATAAAGAATCGATACCCATTGTTGAGGACTGACGATTTGTTCGACTAGTTGAGTGGAGCCATGGTATATTCACAGTTGGATTTAGCGATAGGTTTCCATCAACTCAGAGTAGCAGAGGATAGTATACCTTTGACGGCATTTAGGACAAGATATGAGTCGTACGAATGGTTAGTTATGCCGTTCGAACTGACTAATGCGCCGGCTTTCTTTGTGGATTTGATGAACCGGATTTTCTGAGAGCACTTGGATTGGTTCATATTGGTTTTCATAGATGATATTTTGATTTACTCTGAGGATGAAAGAGAGCATGAAGTTCATCTTAGAGTGGCGCTTCAGACGTTGAGGCGACATCAGCTGGAGGTACAGTTTTCAAAATGTCACTTTTGAAAGAAGGAAGTGATGTTTCTAGGTCAAGTAGTCTCGAGGAAGGGTTGTCGATTGATTCGACTAAGATTGAAGCGATGAATATTTAGAAGAGACCCAAGACAGTGATGGAGATAAAGAGTTTTCATGGGTTGGCTGGTTACTATAGGAGGTTCATTAAGGATTTGTCATGGATAGCGGCACTGATGACCAAGCTGACAAGAAAGGATGTGAAGTTTGTGTGGATTGATAAGTGTGAGGAAGCATTCCAGAGTTTGAAACACTTATTGAACCATGCACCTGTTTTGGTTGTTCTGGAAGGGAATCGGGATTTGGTGGTTTACACCGATGCATGTGGAATAGGACTAGGAGTCGTGCTGATGTAGAGAGTTAAAGTAATAGCCTATGCATATAGACAGCTTAGACCGCATGAGGTCAGAGATCCGACGCATGATTTAGAATTGACTGCAGTGACTTTTTCTTTGAAGATGTGGGGACATTACCCTTTAGGAGAAAGGTTTGAGTTATATACATATCATAGGTCGCTGGTTTATTAGTTCTCTCAAAAGGAATTGAACATGAAACAGCAAAAGTGGTTTAGATTTTATCGTTGCTTATGATTTTGGGATTGAATACACATCGAGGAAAGGCAACAAGGTTGCAGATGCACTTAATAGGAAACATCAGAACGCAGTGTTGGCGATGATTGCTGAGTGGAAGGATTTAGAAGCACTAGCAGATTGCAGAGTGCACTGGAGATCCGAGGCTAGGTGTAGCGGAGATACAGTTATATTATCTTGTTTGGAAGTTCCACCGGAGATGATCGAAAGGATCGCTTCTAAGCAAGAAGAAGTACCAATGTTAGCTGAATGGATCGGGAAGTTAAAAGATGGAACCGAGAGTGATGACTTGAAAGATTTTGGTCTTGACCGGAATGGGAGGTTGAGAAAGAAAGGGAGGTTATGTGTTCCGAGTATAGGAAACATATAGAAAGAAGTCTCGGAGGAATGCCACCGTTCAAAGTTCTCTATTCACCCAGGAGGTACTAAGATGTATCAAGATATAAAGATAAGTTTCTTCTGGGAAGGTATGAAGCGGGGTATTGGATTGTGTGTGAAGCAATGCTTGATTTCCCAGCGAGCAAAGGTCGCACACCAGAAACCAAGTGGGTTGCTTCAGCCATTTCATATTTCAGTATGGAAGTGGGATTCTACCTTTATGGATTTTATCGATAGGTTGCTAAGGTCGAACAAAGGAAATGATAATATATGAATCATAGTGGAAAGATTGACCAGGAGTGACCATTTCATTCCAGTTAAGTCAACCAGAACAACACCTGTTTTGGCAAAGTTGTTTATGAAGAATGTGGTTAGACTATATGGAATTCCTAGTTGCATAGTTAGTGATAGATATTCCTTATTCACTAGCGAGTTCTAGAAGAGTCTGTGTGAAGTTTTGGGGACCAAGCTCAAGATGAGTACCACTTACCATTTGTAGATAGATGGGCAAATGGAAAGAATTAACAAAATCTTGGAAGATTTGTCAAGGGCTTGTGCATTAGATTTTGAGGGATCATGGGATGAACATCAACATTTAGTCAAGTTCTCATATAACAACAGTTATCAGACTAGTATTTGGATGGCACCGTTTGAAGCTTTTTTTCGAAGGCCATGCAAATCTCCCATATGTTAGCTAGAGACTAGGGATAGGTTGGTTCTTTATCCAGATTTAATCAGAGAAGCTGCAGAAAAGATTGAGGTCTTTCGGGCTAGAATGAAGGAGCCTTAGTCTAAGTAGAAGATTTATGGAGATAAGAGATGGAGAGATCTATATTTCTCAGTTGGAGACCAGGTTTCATTAAAGTATCACTGATGAAGGGTGTGATTAGGTTTGGAAAATCGAGGAATTTAGCACCAAGGTTCGTTGGAACTTTCCCTATTGTTGAGAGAATCGGGAAAATCACATATAGAGTTGAGCTACCGAGCTGTTTGGCAGGAATCTATGATGTTTTTCATGTTTCTCATCTCAGAAAGATTGTTAGAGAACCGAAGACTACTATTGCGCCTACTGTGCTAGATGATTTAGTGGTAGAACCGAATTTGACCATTGTAATAGAGCCTATTCGTATTGTTGTGAGAGATGAGAATAGGCAAAGAACCCAGACGGCCAGATATGTCAAAGTCCAATGGAGCAATGATGATAGGAACTATACTTGGGAGAGTGAGAGCAAGATTAGAGATATTTAGCCTGACTTGTTTGATGGTATGTTTTACCATCTTGTTTGATTTGTTATGTACCTTATCGTAATTTCTAGGATGAAATTCTTTAACAAGGGGAGTCTGCAACACCCTAGATTTTTGTTAACATTTTTCAGAATATTTAATTAGTTAAATTAAATAAAATAATGTGTTGATTAGGGGATTGAGATTTGACTTTAGTTAAGGGGTAGTCGTGCCATGTAACAAATGAACTAAAGAAGAGTTCAAATGAAATAGGAGGAGGGTAAAATAGGAAAGTAACCATTCTTATATGTATAACTGTAATATCCCAGAAATTTTGGCAATATCAATTTAATAATATGTATTTAAAATTAAATTGATTTGATAAATTTGGTTAATAAAATTTGACTTGATTTAATAATCCAATTAAATAGATATTTAATTAGTGAATTTTTATCTTTTAAAAGCTAATAAAATGCTTTCTATTTATAATGTCTATATATTTATATATATTGTAAATAGATAAGTTTTGATTTGAAGTTTAATAAAAAAATAAAAATCTTGTTTTTAAATTCTAATATATACATTTTGATAATTTGGAAATTATTATTTTATTTAATATATAATAATTCAAAACTATTTAATAAGTAACTATATGGCTTTAAGATACTTAAGTAAAACGTTTTAAATTGTTTAAATTATATTTTAAGCATAAGTTTAAATTTTAAATAAAATAAACAAAGGTTTATTTTATTTCTTTTTTTTTTAATATAGCTTAATAAATATAATTTGAAATTATATATGAAAATTTAAAGTACCATTTATATGTTAAACATTAATGCATTTAAATAAGTTAAATAAGATAAGTAATTTATAATTTCTTTTATAAATTGTTTAAATAATAAATGTGTTATTTTCATATAATATTAATAAATGTATAAATATAGATAGGTTTTAAAAGAAAATATTATTGTTATTTTTAAATTTAATATTTTGATATAAATTAGCTATGAAGGTTTAAAATTAATATATGAAACATTTATTCATTTAAATAATAAGTAATTTATAATCTCTTTATAAATTTTATTTTAAATTGTCAAGTGTATTATTTTCAAATAAAGAGTATATGTATTGCTTTTTTATTATAAATATAAATAGTTTTATTTCCTTAGAATTAGCTATATATACTCTTAAAAACTAATTAATTAAATTAAAAAGCTTTTCTTAACATTTAAAATAAATGATAATTTCTTTAGGGACATGTGTAAACATCCTAGAGCTTATAATAACATGTGTTAGTAAATAAACTATTGCAAAAGACAAGTGTTAAAGATTTTTTACAAGTGTCATATTTGTTTTTAATTTTTTTCTTTTATTTTAAAATAAATCATCTTAACTTATATAAGCATGTTTTCTTCATTCTCTTTCTTTTCTAATCTTCATTCTCTAAAACTAAAGATTTCAACTGAACCAAAAATTGGAAACAAGTCAGTAACAAACTCTCAAAAAAAACCCAGAAATCCGTCTAACCATTTTCAAATTAAGATCATTTCCCTGTAATCCACTTTCCAATTCAAGCATGCAAGCCTGTGACTCACTCTCAAAACAAATCTGCAGTAGTGTTTTCCTGTAACCATTTTACATGTTCAAAACCAGATTTTCAAATGCAATGCAAACCTTTCCTCAATCAAAAGCTTACCTGCATTTTTCAATTCTGTTCGTCTTCAAAATCAAATAAGTAACCATCTTCAAATCAATTACCTGAAATTCATGTAAACAAATCATTTTCAAGATGTTCAGGCCTGCACGCTTTATTTCCGAACATTTGCATTTTTCAAATCTGAGAAAACAACTAAAGCATGCAAAGTATTTTCTTTTCCACCTAATTTTTTAAGCAAGCAAGTAATGTATGAAGTAAGAGCAAGCCTACATGCAAATATAAACAAAACCAATTCAAATTTAAAGCAGAGGCACTCTGGTTTTTAAATTCAAAACAAAAGCTTTTCAGAATTTGTGCTCTGATTCATCACTGTTTCTAGGTAAGTAACATCAAAATTTAAAAAATTCAAGTATATGTTTATGTTGCATGTTCATCTCAGAAAACCAGTATGTTTGTGAATATATTTTAAATCTCTATGTGTATATATAAATGTTTGTGTGCATTGCTGAGTGACTGTATTTCCCCTGATTCTAGTTCTAGGTCCAGATTTTAATATATATAAAAAATTTCTCTTGCTCTTGTTCAAATTTTTGTTTGTTTTAAGTCTTGAAAAAGTTGTTTATTATACCATAGCTTTAGGTTTAAAAATTTGTTAAGTTAAAATAATCTGTATTTCCTCTGTAAATAAATAAACCACAGTGTAAATTTTAAATAAGTAAAAATTCAATTTAATTGTTATAGATTCAGGTATATGAATCAAAAGCTAAAGCTTAAACTTGATTTTTAAAACAAAAATTACTATCTTTAGTAAAGAGATTTGATTACATTTTTGGTTTAACCAGAATTCAGAATTTGATGGAATTCTGATGAACCCAATAGACTGAGAGGTCGTAATTCTTTCTGGAGGAAGAGGAGTGGTCAGTGATTTAAGGAAAAATGGTGGAGGTAGTGGAAGATCACCATGGTGATGGTGATTGTTCAATTTGATTTGTAAACCAAGTTTTTGGATAGTACGGCGGTTTTGATCGGCATGGTTGCTATAGGTGATCGAGTGCTACATTTTTTTAGGAGATGGTAGCTTGGGTGTTGAAGAAGGGATGGATGGAGTTCCAAAGCCTCCGATAGCCGGAGGAGTAAGGATGAGGAGATTTTGGTTTTGGAGGGGTGTTCCAGTTTAGCTCCAGGTTGTGTTTTTCATGCTTGATTTTGATTTCGTGGTGTTAGTGTGGTTCTGATGGTCGATGTTGGATCGGAGGATGATCGACGACATGCTCGATGTCTTGGTGGTGACCGGAGGTGGCCAGAACCACCGTACATATGCACGGTGCAGTGGTGTCAGGTGAAGTTTTATTTTTGGGGTTGCAGAATTTTTGGACTCGATTTTTACTCGAGTAATTCGAGTAATAGCATGAAGGGGGAAAGGATTTTACTCAGAGTAAATTGCAGGGGAGGCTCGGGTATTGTAGTGGTTACAGGTTTCTCTAGGAACCTGACTGTTTTCAACTCAAAATTAAATTTAAATCTGAAGCAAGTTTTAAACAGAATTTAAAACCTAAATTTAAAGTATGGATTCAAAACTGAGTTTGAATCCTAGTTTTAAAATTAATTAAATTTTATAAATTGAAATGTTTAAACAACTTTAAAAGAGTTTAAATAAATTGAATTTAAAGGTAAAGCTTAAAAATAAAAAGTAGAAGATTTAAACCTAAGTTTAAATCTGGAATTAAAATCCAAATTTGAATCATAGTTTTGAAAATAAAGGAAGTTTTAAAATTTAAAATGTTTAAACAACTTTGGATGTTGAAATATATTTTAAATATTATTTGTATTTTAAAATGAATTTGGGTTTAAATTCCTTTAAACTTCTTTTGTAAAATAAGTAATTCTTTAGCATAAGTTTTAAAAGGGTTTTTAAAATGTTTTTAAACTTTGTTAAAGTTAAGTTTGACTTCATTTTAAATCTATAATTTAAAATGAAATTTGAAACAAATTTAAAGTAAACTGTTTTAAATTTCTTTGTTAATGATAAAGTAATCATTAATAAGAAATGTTTTTATTTTAAAGTAAATCAAAGAATTCAATGAATTGTGATTCATTAAATTAGTAAGGTAATTTAAATAAGATAATTACTTTATTTCTTTAATTAATTAAGGGTTTGAATAAATTAATTAAGGTTAAGTTAAGTAATTAAGATAATTAATTTGAATTAATAATGATTAACCTAAGTTAATTACTTAAGAAAAAGTAAGTAAAGAATTGTTGATAAGTTAATGAAGGTCATTAACTTGAGATTATTTAATAATTAATTAATTTTGATAATTAATTGGATTAATTAATTTAGATAATCATTTATGAAATTGGTTAAGTATGATTACTTTACAAAGCTAATTAAGGTATTAATTACTCTATGTAATTAATTTATTAATTTGACTAGTTTAAATTAATTAATTAAGTTTAATTAATTTAGAATAATCATTGGATAGGTTGACAAGTAATCAATGAAGAATAATTACTTAAAGAAGTAATTAAGATAAGTAATTTACTGGAGATAATTAATTGGAGTATGGAAAAAAATTGGGATTTATTGTTTTGTGTAATTAATAAGAAGGATAATTACTTAGTGAAACTAATTAATAATTAATTACTTAGGGTAATTAATTTAAGCATTGATTGATTAAGTCATTTGAAAAATAATTAAGTGATGTAATTAATTAAGGGTAATTAATTACTAATGAGATTGATCAAGGATGGTTAATAAATACAATTAATTACTAAATATAATTAATTTAGGAATAATTAATTTACTCAATGAAGTAATTAAGGGTAGTAAATTACTAAATGTGGTTAATCAAAAGTGATTAACAATTATGGTTTAATTAAGGTTAATTACTTAATGTAGTTAATTAATTTAAATGTAATTATGGATCATTAATTAATTAATAATTAATGATGTAATTGAGGATTAATTAATTAAGATTAATTTCTCAATGATAAATGATTAATGAAGTAATTAATTAATGTAATTAACTAAGGATTAATGTAATTAATTATAATTAGTTAATGAAGTAATTAAAGGTTAATTACTGTTTTTGGTTAAGGATAATTAATTTGTGAAATTAATTAAAGGATAATTACTTGAATGTAATTAAAGGATAATTAATCAAGGGGATTAATTAGAGGTTAATTAATTGATTGATTTGTAATTAATTAAAGGCTATATAAGTAGGATATATAGAATGAAGTAATTAATTTAATTTACTTTAAATTGATTAGAGATGGAATAATTAATTTAATTCATTTTAAATTACTTATAAATGGTGTAATTATTAATCCTTGTTTATATATGGATGACATAGATTTCCTTGAATGGTTTGAATCTCAGATATGAGATAAATAATGTTGTGTGATATGGATGCTTTGGTTGCATTGTGGTGATAATATGAATTTTCTATTGGTGATGATAATGTAGGTTATCAATTTGTGATGATAATATGGATTATCTGTTTATGATGATAATATTGATTATCTATTGTGGTGATGCGAATTATCTATCTTTGTGTATATAGATAATTAAATTGAATTGTTTTAAACTTAAAACAACTTGGACCTAAAATATACGTTTTGGATTTCGATGACACGGGATCGGGTTTCCATATTTGGATATCCGAAAACCACATCGATCCAAAATTAACGATAGGTCGTGAATATCAAGTGAAGGTGAAGATTCAGAGTGCAAGGGTTATCGTCGGTAACCCTGAGGGTGATTCCAAAATAAGTGTAACGGGATAATGCCTTCGGTTTCGTTCGAACCCGGAACGAACTTCTATGGATTGAATGCTTTCAGAACATCGTCAGGCGGATGATGATCATTCTAAGAGATGTGTTCTCTAAAGGTAACCGCAGCCTCAAGCCTCATCAACGGGGAATGGCTAAAGCAGGGGAGGTGCAGCAAGGCTAAGTGGGTCATGCCCAAGTAGGACGATATTTTCCCCTGTCTAGAAGTCCCTTTTTATTCGGTTGTGTGGCCAGTTGGGTCGCGGCCAACTGCGGGGTTGTCTTGTTCGGGACTGTCCAGTAAGGGATGGTTCTAGTTTGTGTTGCAGGGGATTGGGAGTGATCCTCTATACAGTGATCTAGGCCCCGTACTGTTACGGGCGGTACCCAGGTAGCCCTGCCATTGTATGGAATTCAAAATCCAATAAGTGCCATCGGTTTTGATTGCATTACCCACTTTTGTGGCTAGTAGCTGGAATTTAATGAATGTAACAATTTCGGCTATTTCTTATTTACTTGAAAACTCTAGACCTATTATAATATCACCGGATTTCCTATCAAATGTTTTGGTTAGCGTAAGGTAAAAGCTTTTCCATGTTTATGTGTGGGAAATCTTACGTGAGACCTTTCTTTTCAAAGATTTTTCAAAAGTTAAGCAACTTTAACATGTTACTCACACCAGACCCATGTCTGACCCGGAGTTTGTTTCTGATTTTCATAAACTCTTGGGTACTCAAATATTAACTAGTAGTCAAGGGATTCAGGTTTGCTTTGACGAATTCTGGAGGAGCAATGGAGCAGGAGGCTTCGGCGTTTGTAGATATATAAGTGTTCCGCTGTGTTGGTATCCCGAGTCGTTTGTTTGAGTTGTATTGTACTATGTTGTAATAACTAGACAGATGTTTATAACTATCTAGTATGTGATGTATAATCTATGTAACTCTGATAATAGTTGTATACTATGTAATACTTATTTGATTAATATAATTTATTCGTTCCGTTGTTGAGATTCTGATGTTGTTTCTTCTTTCTTCTCTATCTTTCTATTCTTTATCCCTTTCTTTCTTAATTCATGATGCATCTTTCTGGATAATGGAAGACGGGTCGTGACAATAACCCATGGCCATGTTTACACGTTCATTTCAATCTTAAATTTTAAAAGTTAAGGCCGACCACCATTAATAAGAGCAAGAGGAAGAAAGGTAAAGGGAAAGCTTAATCAACATCAAATTCATCCAAATCTTATAACCTTAATCATTAAGGCTAAGGTGAATAATGCTTGCATTGCATTTTTTGATTGTATTTTTGAGTTTTAGATGAATGATGAATATTTTGCATTGATTTGCCATGATTTTGAATGATGGAATGGTTGTATAATACATGTTGATGATTTATTATGTTCATATTGATTTCATGATATGTTTTAAGGCGAAAACCCTACAAAACAACATTCAAATGCCTGGAGAATATTTATGAAGATTATAAATATTATTTTAGTGATGGGTTTCGACTTTCAGAATTTTCTAAAACTACATGGAATTTATATGAATTTTCTAGTAAAGTAAATGTTTATTTGGGTTAATAATTATTTTTGGTTAAATAATAAAAGATTTAGGTCTGAAATTTTTATACGTCGGAAAACATATTAAAACGGGTTTTTGAAAATTCTTGTTGATTTTTCCTAAGTGTTTTAATAGTTATATAAAATTATTTAAGGTATGCGACTTAAATGTTTTATATAATTAAGAGAGGAGAAGGGCTTTTTGCAAAATCATTTAAATTTTTAACCCTAGAAAGTCGGCACCACTTTTGAAAAATTGCAATACCTTTTATTGGTAAAGAAAGAGGCAACCAATCACAATTAGACAAGTAAGGCAGGTTAGGTGGAAAGAACTATTTGCTACATGTTTTCCACTATTTCAACACCTTCGGCACCAGGCTCCGCCCCCTCATTTTCGCTTCCAACACAGTTGAAACCAATACACAGGGTATCAGGGAACCCATACATAGTGAATTAGATGAAGGTGGAAGGTATATAGTCGAAACTAGGGGTTCCGAAGGGGTTGGAGATTTGCTTTAAATTTTAAAGGAAAATGCGCCTGTTTGCTTTCAACTAAGATGCTTTCGACTTGGTTTGCGTTCGACTGGGTCAATGGTTTTAAAAGAAATGTTTCGATTGGATTTCTTTTTTGTTTTTAGTGACTGCTTTCGACTAATTCGAAGTCTTTTTACTACAGATTTCTACCTTTCGACCGGGATGGTTCTAAAGGGGTTGTTTTGTTTTCTAAAAACCTGGCCACTTCTCCAAATGTTTCGAAAGGGATGATTTCGATACCATCACTTCTTCACTTAAAAAATGGTTTTGAAGCAGATACTTTCAACTTAAATGTTTTTAAGACCATTTTACTATAATTGAAGTAAAATCAAAATGATTTCGAAAGAGATAGTTTTAAATGATTTTGAAATAGATGCTTTCGACTTTAATAGGTTTCTGATCCTTTTGCTCTACTTGGAGGCAGAATCCTAATAGTTTCCATCGAGACGTTTTTCAAAGGTTTCGAAGGGATAAATTTTCGAAAGGCTTCCACATGTTTTAAACTGAACCCAAAGTGCTTTCAAAAGGATTGATTTTGACTGTTTTGAAAGGTTTTAGTGAATGGTTTCGAAAGGGGTGGTTCTCTAGGGTTTCGAAAGGGTTGAAAGGAAAGGTTTTTTCAATGTTTTCGAAAGTCAACATTTAAAAGGTTTTAAAGGAAGATGTCTTATTTTCGAAGCTTTCGAAGAAAAGAAAGAAAAGGTTTTTCCTATGTTTCAAAAGACAGTATCTAATGGTTTCGAAACAGTCTTTCAATGGTTTCGAAGGGGTTACTTTGAATGGTTTTGAAACGGTTATTAATCGATTTTAAACAAAAGTTTCGAATGTATTAAATAGGCGATGTAGCCTAAGTATTTTCAAGTTGAAAAGGGTTTTAACTTGTTTTGAAAGGATAGTTAATCCACATTAAATCTCATCAACATTATTTTGGGTAAAGTGTGTGTGTGTATATATATATATCATGGAAAAATAGCTTAGAATATATATATATATATATATCATGGCAAAATAGCTTAGAGTATATATATATATATATCATGGCAAATAGCTTATAGTAATGCTAAAAATATGTTTTCCTTATATAAGTATGATTTAAAAGGTTAAATGATTTTGAAAAGGTCTTTAAGGAAAAAGATAAAGGTTAGTTAGCCTTAAGAAAATGACTCAGACAATTAGTCCATCTTGATTCGGACAGTCAGTCTAGTTTGCAAGCAATCAGCCCAGTTGCATCGACAGATAGTCCGTTTGTAACATAACGGACCTTGCTATTATGTTGTGGACAGATAGCCTACTTATTACCTGTTTTTGGACAAATAGTCCATTTATTAGCATAAAGGATATTGTTATTTTGATATAACCAGTTTGATTAACCAGTTTGGTTGTAGTTGCAAAATATATGTTTTAAAGAGCATATTAGTGAGGCGAAATCCGTTTCGCTATGCGGTGTGGTCTCACTTAATATCGGTAAATCGAGATGTAACAGAATTATTCACACCAAGCTTATGTCTGACTCAAAGTTTTTGTTTCCCTTTAAACTCTCGAGTGCTCAAATTAATTTGAGTACACTGAGGTTGAGGTTTTTAGGTTTTAGTCTTTTGGCGAATAAAACTTTCGAAGACGAGCAGGTGGCTGACGGATAGCTAATTAGAATTTGTAGTTTCATTTTTTTGGTTCCGTTATGTATTAAATCAGATATGACTATATAAATTTGATCAACCAAGAGGGCATCGTCATATGTCGCTCTTGGCATATTTTTGTAATGATTATAAGTAATCTTTACCTGGAAAATGATATGAGATAATGTAACTTGGAAATGAATCTGTTCGGAAAAGTAACCGGTAAAAGTTGTTTTTTTGGAAATCTATGATTTTCTTCATATTCAAGTGCTTCTAATATTATGGATACCATTATCGTATTTTGTAACGACCCATAAATTTCGATAATTAAAATTTGTTCATTTAATAGATATTGGTAATTTAATAGAAAGAAATAAAAAATTTATGATTTATAATGAATTAAATGTTAAGAATGAATTTGGTATTATGTATGTAATTATAATAAATGGGTTGTAGTATGATAAACTCAAGTGTATCATTAGCTTGTAAACAATTAGTTTAAGTTGCTTGTTGAATTAGTTGATTAAATTGGAATTTAAATTAAACTTTAATGAATATAAATAAAGGTTACAATAATAGGAATGAGAATATGGCAAGTAAGTGAAAGGTAAACAATAGTAACTAGTTTATAGTTTAATAATAGGCATAATATAAACATGGGAATGTAATTCAAATCAATGGAAATAATGTAGATGTTATACTTAGCTACAAATTGGATATATGAAAACAAATGAAAGCATTTAATTAATTAATGTATTTGAATTTTAATAAATGGTAATTGAATATAAATCAATGTTCTGTTAGTAATCATAATATTTTCTTGAAAGTGATAAACTTAAAGTTAATTAAATTTTTATGGTTACTATTGTATAAGTTACCTATTTGTTTAGTTCATAAAAATTTAATTTGAAAGCAATTGCAATAATCAACTTAATTAGTGAAATCCCAATTATTTGAAACAAATTGTAAAGTTAAAATTGATGGAAATTAGTGAATTGGGAAATAAATTCAAAAGTTATATTAATTAATGAAATAAGACGTTATAAACACAGTTAAAAGTAAACGATGGCAGTAATTATATGTTGCCCGTTTATTTAGTCTATTAATTGAAATGAGAAATCAAATTTTAATAAATTATACAAAAACTACATTAATGTGAGAAGTAATACAATGTTTAGAAGTTGTTAAATTAGAGTATATCTGGAAATAAAGATTTATTAATGTAAAACTTAATAAATGAATAAATTGAAAGCAAGGGTCAGGTGAGATGTTGAAATTTGTTATAATTGGTTATGAAATTGAATTGTAAGAAACGAATGTAAATACTTAATTAGCTAATGGAATAATAATAATATAGTTAGTGTAATTAAATAAAAGCAGAAGTATTTAAGAACTGTAACGGTTGCTTGAAAATAGGGAATGCATTGAAATGTTCGTTTATTTTGTAAACTAATAAATGATGTAATAAATTAATGGAACCAATGGTAAACTGATTGTAATTAATAATTGGAGATAATGTCAATTCCATTTATAATATGGCTATTGGTTGATGTAAAAGCGTATAAATCAAGATTTATTAATTTATTTGAATGTAAATTATAGTGATTGGGTTTATTTCAAATAAATAAATTAAATATCTAGATATTACACTAATGGAAATTAAGTTGAAAATCTGGGAATAATAACGTAATAAACCATGAACCAGTGTTAATTTTATCTTCTTGGTGATAATAAAGTGAATAACAGGATTAAGAATCAAATAAATTGATTAATTTGAATTGTGATTGATAATTTATGAATTTATTAAAAATTAGAAGTTAAACACTGTAGTTGTGAATTGGTTGACTTTAAATTGATATGGGAATTGGTTATTAAGGGTTATAAATTACTAAAGTAATCTAAGATGATAAAATTTATGAATTATGGAATTTGAATTAAATGGTGATTTAATTAATTAATTAATGTAGAAATAGCTATTTTGGCCACTGACTCGAATTTCAATAAAACCAGTTTCATCGGATCTGCAACGGTGAATTATTGTAGGATTTCATGTTTCGTAGCGATCGGACTTGTCATTGATCGTACGGACTCAAAACGCCCAGAAATCGGTTAAATTGAAATCAATTGAAATCAATTTGAAATAAATTGATTTTAGCATAACTTCTTCATATGATGGAATTTGGACGTGAAACCTTTTCCATTGCATTTAAAATATTTTAAAACATCTGCTTTGATATATGGGTTGACCCAATTTCATTCCGGAGTCGAAACGGGCTTTTTGGGCCACTTTAGCTTTAGCGTGTATATTCAATCCGATCCATCTATTCAATTTTCAGCTTGCCTATTTATACCTTGGTATAAACCTTAGCCTACCTCTATTTCTCATTTGTATGTGCGTACAATCCCTCTTCACCTCCTCCCCAATGGCAGAAAATAAAATTCCAGATCCTATTGAAATTCCAAATCAAATCCAAAGCCAAAATTTCAAACTTCTAAAAAAAATCAGAAAAATTATATATCGAAGATCTTGAAGAGCGCAGGTCAGATCTGCAGTCCGTTCCTCGATCTGAGTTTTTGGGTGGCCAGAAATTGAGGTTTAACTCAAGGTTGTTCATCGCGTGCCGATGAACGTTGTCGGATCGGCGAATAATTTCTGGGTTTTGTAGAGTGGACGATGGGGAGTTCATCGGTATGCTTCGTTTCGCGAATAGACGGTTGGATCTATGATAAAAATTGGCTAAGGTTTAAGTTTTCGTGGTGGCGGCTGCTGCAAAATTGACGCGTCGTCGATCATTAGTGGGGTGCCGGAGGACTGGGGGTCAACGGCGAACACAAGGAGGCGGCGGCCTGGCATCGTGCGGCGGCGGAGTGGTTTGAGTGGTGGCGTGATGCAACTGAGTTCGAACGGCTCGGTTGTGCTGTGTTGACCGTTGTGTGCGTTCTTGGACAGCATGGGGGAGGATAAGGTGACGTGGCACTAACGGGGTAATGTATTCTTCTATTTTTATTTTTAAAATTGAAATTCAAACACAATTATCGCTATATTTTTCACATACGAACACCAATTCACGCGCAGTTTTTTATTAGGATCGTATTGAAATTCCGAACATTTTGGCGCTGAATTGGACAAATTCTAAGACTGTCAAATTTTTGGGTTTATACTGAATTTAAATTCAATTTAAATTCAAAAGGTGAGCGTTTTAACCTATTCACAACTTATAAAATTTCTTATGTGTGTTAAATTGATATATGATGTGCTTTGAAATTTATTTATGATCATTCGGCATATTTTTAATCATCATCTCAGTTAAATTTAATTTACTAAATTAAATTGTTATTAATTTATTTTTGCATATAAACTGCTAGTTAGATAGATTGTTTAATTTATTATTGAATATAAACTGTCAGAAATTACCTGTTATTTATTATATGCTCTATATTGATGTTATTGTTTAAATTGAACGATGATTGTAATAAATGGTTGATGATTGATATTGAATAAATGGATGTTGTATTTTATATTGTTTTAAACTGCAAATTTGTTATGCACTTTATTTCATTCGGGATTACGGTTTGAAATGATATATAACCGTATTTTTATTTTAAATTACGGATTGAAATGATAAGTATCTGTATCACTTGACCATAGGATAGAGAATTATACAAAGGCACCGTGGTCTATATATAAAAATATTTTGAAAGGATTTCTATGGTTTGTAAGAAAATATATGATTAAAATATATGATTTTTGGAGATATTGATTTGCATATTTTATAAAGGTTCTTTCATATATAGTTAAATCCTTGGTTTAACCTATGAATAAAAAAAATTAAAGTATAAAATAAGTTAAATAATAAAGTTTGATTTTATTCAAAATATAATATGGGTAAGGATTTACGTAAATTATATTTTAATATAGAGTTTATATTGATTTTTATAAATCATGGTTGAGAAGATAGTCTGAAATTGATAGAGATTTTATCTAATTAAGAATTATATTTAATAAGAATTCATTTGGAACTTAATTTAAAAGAATATGGTTTATAACTTAATTCGGGTTTAAGGTGATTATGTGAATAAGTTGAGGAATATTCAGTTTTGAAATTTGAAGTTTTACTTAAAGGATATTGGTTTTAGTAAGCAAATATTTCAAAACTAAATAATAGTAAAAGTGAAATTTGTATGTAAATGAATTATAAAATTTTGTTTTGAAATATTGAATATTTAAGCTTTGAAATATATGAATTGAAATGGTTTATTTGGGGGTTTAAATCGGTATTTGGAATTTATTTGTGAAATTAAAGAAGCTATTTTATTATATAAAGTAATTTAATATTTAAACCATTTAAGTATTAGAAGTTATGTTTCAAAGCTATGGGTTTCAAGGTATATAGATTTGATAGTGCTATGATTTGAAAAAAGGATATATTTGAAATAAAAATGATATCATATTGATTTGGTTTTAAAAAAGAAATGATATCGTATTTATATGGTTTTGAAATGGGTATTATATTCTGGTTTTAAGGTATAAATTATTTTGAAAAGACTGCGGTGTTATAATAATGTTTGGTTATTGAAGAGACTGGGATCGAAAGTTGTCATACTCTCTGCCAACCCCGAAAACCACTTTAACAACCGTGTATGCGGTAGAGATTCCAGAATGAAGTAGGATGGTGGCGGCGTTTCCTTTAAGGTAAATACGTGGACCCGACTCTCGTGAGTTGGCATAAGGTGGCTAAAACAGGAGCGATTGACGGGCTAAGAAGGTAGCACCTTTTATCAGACACGTCCCTTCGATATTATACTTACTCCCTCTGAGATACGTGAAGCACATCGAATTCCAGTTGTTTGAACTAGCAATTCCATCCAGGAAACCAAACACTTATCCATAACAGAACACAGAAGAAATCCAAAACATCTCGGAGCTAGCTTACCCAACCTTACCAAAATTTATAGCTCCTAAAATCTGAGAATTTATCCAAAATCAGATCTCCGACTTCAGATCCACAAAACTCTTCAGACAATCTCGGGCTGCCTACATCCTACCTGATCAGCTCAATCCTCGTTGATGTCTCAAGAAATAAATTGGGCCTAACCCACTCCACCAGAATGATCCTCCACGATCAGTCAATATCAAGAACAAACTCCACTCAAAACCACCAGAAGAAAACAAGCTTCTCCTATCCGAAAAAGAAAAGCAGATGCACTCCCAAACTGCTTCCGCTGCACAACTCTGATTTGGAGTAGAAAAGAATGCTGATGAAGAACACAAGTACATTTAGACAACATAACCAAGAAGATCTCTAATAACCAAGAGAAAACTCGGAAGTTTCTCCAATCCTGAGTTGCTTCAACAAACTCCATCTCAAGGAACCAACCTTCAACTAGTTGAACCACCAGTACCATACTTGGAATCCTGGTCGATAAGAAAACTGAATCTCTAGATGAGGACAACCCCAGACTTCCCTGTAAACATTCAGAAAAATCTCCAACAATCCAAGAGAACACTCAACTATCACAAGTCACTTTTGTGATCAATCCAAATTAAAATCCAAAGAAAATTGTTCTCTCTTTACCAATCAGAACAGCTTATGCTGGTCTTGCCCATCTATCGAAGAAATGAATTCACTCAGCAGCTCCTGAACTCCATCTCTAGAAAGCTGCTAAGCCAAAAAACTCAGCCGACACACTGAACACTCCGAGCTGCACTACTGACACCAATGCCAAAGAATTACCAATCCAAAGCACTTAGAGAAACTCGGACTTCAGACCAAACAGAAACACCCTGCTGAACTCAGCCACAACACCGAAGCAGACCTACTCCCTTAAACTTGTTCCAAAGAAATCATCTTCGGAAACATCCATAGTCACTGAATCTCATCACGCAGCTACTATTTCCTGGGGTATCAAGATACCATCACTCGCTTCTGCTCAGCCAACAAATCCAAACTCTACTCATTCAACTTCAAAGATGAACTCCGAACCTTAACAGGTTATCTTCAGAGATCAATGAAGTCCTTACACTACTACAAAGCTCACTCGTGACGGTATTAGGTCTACAGTCTCGACAGATGCACTTCCAACCTCAAACATACAAACTCCAACCAATGGCAGTCGCGTTACACACACACTACTACCTCAATCTACCTTTATAACTCATATTGGAAAACCGAACAGGTAACCCAATAGATAGGTAGAAATAAATAAATATATATAAATATATTAAAAATTACAAATACGCTCTCTCAAGATAGACACCACTCCAGAGCCTAGGTATTCACTCAACCTAATGCTCTGATACCAAATGTGACGACCCGTCTTCCACTAACCAGAAAGACGTATCATGAATTAAGAAAGAAAGGGATAGAAGAAGAAAAGAAAGAAGAGAAAGAAGAAATAACACAAGAATCTCAACAGCGGAATGAATAAATTATATTAATAACATAAGTATTTACATAATATACAATATCAATTAGAGATACACGGCATACACAACATATATACTAGACAGTTATAAACACATGTCTAGTATTTACAACTTAATACAACACAACACAGAGAATACACAGCGGAAACTATATATCTAACGCAGAAGCCTCCTGCTCCATTGCTCCTCCAATATTTGTCAAAGCCAACCTGAATCCCTTGGCTACTCATAAAAATTTGAGTACCCAAGAGTTTAAGAAAACAAAAGATAAACTCCGGGTCAGACATGGGTGTGGTGCGAGTATCAGGTTAGGTTGCTTAACTTTTAAAAACCATTTGAAAAGAAAGGTATCACGTAAGACTTCCCACTCATAAACATGGAAAAGTTTTTACCTTACGCTAACCAAAACATTTGATAGGAAATCCGATGATATTATAATAGTGTCTAGGGTTTTCAAGTAAAATATAGAAATAGCTGGAATGCTTACATCTCACGTTCCAACATAGTTGGGCACAACTAATACGTACGGTACTTATTGGATTTTGGGTTCCATACAATGGCAGGGCTACTGGGGTACCGCCCGTCACAGTACGTGGCCTAGATCACCGTACCGAGGAGCCACCCTAACTCCCCTGCATCACAAGGCCAGAACCATTCCTTACTGAACAGTTCCGAACAAGACAACCCCACAGTTGTTTGCAACCAATTGCCCACACAGCCCAATATAAAGGGACTTCTAGACAGGGGTAAATCTCACTCTCAAGTGGGGGCTACCCACGAAGCCTTGCTGCACCTACCCTGTTTTAGGCTTGAGGCTACGATTACCTTTAGAGAACACATCTCTTAGAATGCTCATCGTCCACCTGACGATGTTCTGAAAGCAATCAATCCATAGAAGTTCGTTCCGGGTTCGAACGAAACCGAAGGCATTACCTCGTTACACTCATTTTGGAATCACCCTCAGAGTTAAGACGATAATCCTTGCACTCTGAATCTTCATCTTCACTTAAGATTCACGACCTATCGTTAATTTGGATCGATGTGGTTTTCGGATATCCAAATATGGAAACCCGGTCTCATCGAAATCCAAAACGTGTCTTCTAGGTCCAAGTTGTTTTAAAGTTTAAAACAATTTCAATTCAATATTATCTATATACACACAGATAGATAATACACAACATCACAATAGATAATCAATATTATCATCACAACAGATAATCTATATTATCAACTCAAACAGATAATTCATATTATCAACTTAAATGCAACCATAGCATCCATATCACACCATATCACTTATCTCATATCTGAGATCTCAACAACTCAGGGTATTCAGTATCAATCAACATTCATAAGCAATGACTTATTAATCACCATTTTATAATTAATTTAAAATGAATTAAATTAATTATTTCTTCCTTAATTAATTTAAAATAAGTTAAATTAATTACTCATCCATATAAATCTTGCTTACATATTCCTTAATTAATTACAAATCAATTAATTAATTACCCTCAAATAAATTACCCTAATTAATCACCTTGATTAATTATTCTTTAATTATATTCAAGTAATAATTAATTTCACAAATTAATTATTCCAAACCAAATTCAGTAATTAACCTGTAGTTACTTCATTAATTAATTAATTATAATTAATTACATTAATCCTTAATTTATTACATTAATTAATTCCTCCATTGATTAACTGTTATTATTAATCAATCCTTAATTACATCATTAATTATATAAATTAATGATCCTAAATCATTTTATTTATAATTAGCCTATTTAAATTAATTATCAATTATCCATATTGATTAATCACTCTTGATAATTCACATTAAGTAATTAACTTAATCAATTTCAACTTTAATTATCTTTAAATAACTCAATTATCAAAACCTAAATTAATTACACTAAGTAATCAATTATTAATTGCTTACTTTAAATAATTATGCAACATACAAATTACATATTAATTACACAAAGTAATCGAATTCCAAAACTCCTTCATTATCCAAGTATCCTTCAATTAAATTACATCAAGTAATTTATCTTCTTAATTACTTCACTAAGTAATTATTCATTTTTAATTACATTGGTAATTACTTCTCAAATCAACCAGTGATTAATTTAAATTAATTAAACTTAATTAATTAACTTAATTAATCAAAATAAACTTAATTAATTACAATTAGTAATTAATTTCCTTAATTACTTTCATTAAGTAATTATACATAAACAAATCAAATTATTATTTTTAAATTAATTAATTCAATTAATCATTAAAATTAATCACATTAATTAATTATAAAATAATATTAAGTTAATGACCTTCATTAACCAATAATAAAACTTTAATTACTTTTCTAAAGTAATTAACTGAATTAATCAATATTAATTACAAATTTAATTATCTATAAAACTCATTTAATTAATCTCTAATTATTAAATAAATCAAGTGATAATCAAAACTTAATTCATTTTTAATTACTTGACTAATAAATTTAAATCACTAATTAAATTAAATCAAATCTTATTTAATTAATTGATTTCTTAATTAAAATTTAATCAATCTTGATTAACTTATAAATAATTTAATTAATTAAATAAAACACTTAATAATTCAATTAATTAACCTAATTATTAATTAGTTAAGTTAATTAATTACAAAACTTAATTACCTTAATCAATTAATGAATTAAAAATAATTAAGTTCTAATTAACTTAATATGAATATAAATCACATTAATGATTAAATCATCATTAGCAAAGTATTTTAAAAACAACTTGCTTTTAAAATTTCATTTAAATTCCATTTTAAATTAAGATGAAATCAAGTTTAAACTTAAACAAGGTTTAAGTATTTAAAACCCCTTTATTTCATATTAAAGAATTACTTAAGATAAATTTTATAAAAAAATAGTTTAACCCATAATCATTTTAAATAAATTTAAATTATACTTTAAATATATTCAAGTGATTTTGAAACATTTAAATTCAAAATCTTACTTCATTTCCAACTAGAATTCAGATCATGCTTTGAATTCATATTCAAAAACTAAAATTTTAAAATCCTATTTAAATCCTATTTTCAGATTTTAAAAGCATGTTATAAACACTTTATGATTCATCCTTAATTATAACATTTGAATTCATAAACTTATTTCCTTTTGAAAACTTTCAGATTCAAACTTCAAATTTGAATTCAGGATTTCAAATCCAGATTTTATCTTAAATTTTAAATCTTGTTTTAAAATCTCATTTTCTAGATTTCAAAAAAAAACACTCTATAAATACTGTACAGGTCTTAATTTTTTTTATAATTTATTTCTGCAAATTTATCTTTGAAATATGGAATTCAAATTCATTTGAATTCATAATTTAAACATGCTTCAAATTTAGGTTTAAACCTGCTTGCTTTCTTTTTAGTTTAAATTTTTAAAAAACCTGAAACTGACAGGTTTCAGAAACAAAAACCCTGAAACTAATAAAATTACTCGAGCCAGAAACTGATTTGCTTCGAGTCAACAAGCACCTAACTTCGAGCAAAAACTAAAATGACCCGAGCATCCCCCGAGCACCATATCTTCACCATATTCCAGAAACCAAACAAACCCTCTGATGGACATTGTGCACATGCACAAAACCCATGGACGATTTTCGATCATCAACGACGATCATCCTCATCCACCAACCACTCTTGAATCCATCTTGAACACCCAATCATTAGAATATCTCCATTTATCCAAAATCAAAGACCAGCCTCCCTTTAAACCTGGAAATACAGTACACCCCCAAAACCCAAAACCTGTTAACGGCCGGTTCTTCCCCTCCGACCATTGTTTAAGTCGAAACTCCTTCCACAACCTTGTCATGGACCCAGCTACGTTTCCTCAAAACTGCTTCACACTCGAACAATCCTAGAGGCAATGATGATCGAATTTCCTAATTTGTTTAAAACTTGGGTTACAGAACAATTTCCCCACACCTCTACTAACTCAAAAATCTACTCATCAATTTGATAATTGTATTGTAATGCCTGATCACTATACTACATATAGAAGAAGTTTCAAACTCCCAAAATCTCAAAATTATCAGAATTTCCCAGAATCAACTTTTTAGTTCATCACAGAACTACTTCCCAAATCCCTATCTAAATGTTGTGTTTTCTGATTTAAAAATCATGTTTTCTTGAATGGTTTCAGATCACAATCTTAATTCGATAAATTAAGGAATTTATGTTTTTAAACAAATTCATGTTTCCTGAACATTTTGGTTTCCAGAGAAGGTTTTGAATTTAATTTACCTTATTCAATTTGTATTCTTAGATTTATATTCAACAAACAATTTTGTTTGTAACTCATTCCACAATAATGGTTAAATCAAGAGACTACCAAAAATTTAAATTTAAAAACTTAAGTCAAGAATAACAGCAACCATGATACTCAACAGTAATACACACTTGTATAAATTCATAGAAATTGCCATTAAACTCTTAAACACACAAACAATTTACTTCAGTATCATCATGCAGCTTTGGTTTAAGATTTAGGAAGATGATGATGTTATTCACAGGAAATATTTTTCAGAGACAAATCAGGCAACCAACGTTTACTTAATTATTTTTAATAAAAAGGCTACTCACCTTTCTTTTTCAGAAAATAGAGCCTCATGCTTTTAGAAAAGCTTCTGATTTTAAACTTCATGCATGCAGGCTTTTAAATCTTTAAAATTTTGAAAAAAAATGCAGACTTCAACTCCAGGTTGCTTGCATTTGAAACACTGACCAAATTAGATGCATGCAGGCCTTTATGATTTGCTAAGCTGATGGTCATTTTCCAGTGGAACAAAATTTTGCAGGAATTTGTTTTGCAGAATTGTAAAGAAATGAAATTTTGAAAATCTTGTTACAGGATTGGTTTACAATTGAAATTTTAAGGAGTGAAAATTTTAAGATTTGCTTTGAGGCAATTTTGAGTTTTCAGATTTTCCTCTTGATTCATTTATCTTTGCTTTTGAAAAGAGAATGAGGGGAAATAAAATGGTTTAAGGGCTGAAAATACTTTAATAAAAATAAAAGAAAGATAAAAACAATGACACTTGTCATGTTATTGAATTTGTCAGCTAACACTTGTATTTAGATTATTTAATAGGTTAGCACTTGTCTCTTAATTAATTTAGTTATATTTTTAAATGTTAATGAAGAATTTTCTTAATTTATTTTATGTTTATAGGAATATATATGATTTTCTTATTTAAAGAAAATTGTAAACAAAAAAACTATAAATTAAAACTTATATAAATATTTTTAAAGAATCTATTAATTTGAATTTCAAAATAAAATTCCAAATTCAAATTAAACCTTTGGATTTCAAATTAAAATCAATTAATTTAATTTAGAATGATAATTCTATTTTCTTATTTTAATTTTTTAATATTTATGGAAAAATGATACATTTATTAATATGGCTTGAAAATAATCAATTTAACAAATTTTAAATAATTTATAAAGAGGTTATAAATCACTTTTATTAATAAATAATTTTAAACCATATGTTAGTTGTATTTTAGACTTATATAAAATATTTCCAAATCATATTAATCAAATAAAACCAACTTTTTGTTTAAATTTAAAAATTAAACTAAGATATAACTTTAAACAATTTAACATTTATTTTAAATATTTACAAACCATAAAATTATTAATTTAAATGAATTTGAAAAACTTAAAATTAATTTTAAACATAATTTCCCAATACTAAATATATTATTAGAATTTAAAAACAAAACTTAATTTATTTACTAAATTCCAAAACAAAGATAATCTATAATATATATATTATAATTAAAAACATTTATTTTAACTTTTTAAAAGATAAAATCACAAATTAAATACTTATTTAAATCATATTATTAAACCAATTCATATATTATTAATCAATTATCATCAAATCAATTTAATTTTTATATAAAGATTATTAAATTGATATTGTCAAAAATTCCGGGATATCACAAATCCCACCCTTCTGTATGATTTAAGTCTGACGTGTGTGGTTCATCATCGTACAAAAAGGCGGGACGTTACATATTTTTTCAAAAGAAGTTAATACTCTGGATGACTACAGCATCTGTAGTGCTTAGCTTTTGGCCTTCAGATACGGGATGTTACAGCAGGAAGACATGACTATGCTGGAGTATGCAATGAGGTTTGAGGAGCTAGCAAAATATGGCTATGCTATTGTTGATGCTATGATTAAGAGAAATGAGAAGTTCATCGGTGGGTTGAAGCCTGGGCTCGCTAAGGCTACATTACCGCATCTCAGGAAGCCATGTGATATTGTAGTGGAAATGTCTTTGAAACGAGAAGATGCTTGCTTTTCTGGAAAGGGGTAAGGAAAAGGAAGTTCAAGGAGTGCAGAGTCAGAAAAGAAAGTTTTTCCGTAAGAAAAGAGCTCAAAAGGGTGGAGCTTCCAAGAGGGAAAGGCGGAGGTTGTTTGCTATAAACATGAAAAGAAAAGGGCATTTAGCAAATGAATGTCGCTTAGGAGATGGAAAGAAGGTGATTGGAAAGAAGAATATTAGATGCTTCAACTACGATCAAATTAGGCATTATAAGAACCAGTGCTAGGAGCCAGCCAAGGATGGAAGAGGCAAAGTGTTTGCACTGGAGCCAGCTACCTCTGAGCCAATAGTAGAGGAAAAAGGAAAGGATGTGTTGGGAGGTACGCTTATGATTCATGGTATGTCAGTTAGTGTTCTATTTTATACCAGTGCATTGCATTCTTTTATATGTCATTTTGGTAGATTAGCTTAACCTAGAACCCTCATATTTAGTTACTTCCCTAAGGATTGCAAATCTAATAGGAGGTTATGCGACTTTTGGGATGAAGTTTGACCATCTAGAGATTGAATTGTTAGGTCTCATTTGTTTGCAGTTTCCATGAGTTTGATTTCGTAGGGTTCGAAATTATTTTGAGTATGGATTGGTTAAGTAAATACGATGCTAGGATATTTTGCCATGATAGGAAAATATCGCTTAGACACCTTGACTGTAGTGATCGGATTATATACACCATATAAAACTCTAGTTTGGTGGATAATGCTTTGTTGGGTGTTGTGAAGGTAGAAGACGAGTTGAATCGCGTTTTCATTGTTAGAGAATTCGCATATGTTTTTGAACCTGTAGTAGGATTGCCACTGAAATGAGCCTTTGAGTTTCAAATAGATTCAGTACCAGGAGCTGAACCAGTAAGTAGACTACCAAGTAGAATGACACCTACCGAGATGAAGGAGCTAAAGGTTAAGTTGGTGGATTTGGAAGGCAAGAATTTTATCAGACCTAGTAGTTTGCCTTGGGAAGCATCCGCAATGTTTTCCAATAACCCACATGGATCGTTAAGGTTGTGTATCGATTATCATAAGCTGAATGAGAAGACGATAAAGAATCGATATCCATTACCCAGAATTGACGTCGATCAATTAAGTGCAGCCAAAGTATTTTCCGAGTTGGATTTAGCGACAGGGTTCCATCAGCTTATAATGGTAGAGGATAGTATTCCTTTGATGACGTTTAGAAGCAGATGTGGGTCGCATGAATGGTTAGTAATACCTTTCGGACAACCTAATTTGCCAGCATTCTTTGTAGATTTGATATTTTGATAGATGATACTTTGATATAGTCTAAAGATGAAAGAGAGCATGAAGTTCATCTTAGAATGGTCCTTGAGTCGTTGAGGCAGCATCAATTGAAGGCGAAGTTTTCATAGTGTTATTTCTGAAAGAAGGAAGCAAAGTTTTTTGTCACGTGGTCTTAGAGAAAGGATTGTCTATAGATCTAACTAAGATCGAAGCGGTGAATAATTGGAAGAGACTCGAAATAGTGACTGAGATAAAGAGTTTTCTTAGATTAGTTGGGTATTATCAAAGATTCATTAAGGATTTTTCATGAATAGCAGTACGATGACTAAGCTAATGCGAAATGATGTAAAGTTTGTTTGGACCGATAAGTGTAAGGAGGCATTCCATAAATTGAAACACTTACTGACTAATGCACATGTTTTAGTTGTTCTAGAAGGGAATCAAGATTTAGTGGCATATACAAATGCATGTGGAACAAGGTTAGGAGTTGTGTTAATGTAAAGAGGTAAAGCGATTGCATATGCATCTCGACAACTTAGACCGCATGAGGTTAGGTATCCAACTCACGATTTGGAATTAGCTATGGTGATTTTTGCGTTGAAGGTGTGGGGACATTATCTTTTGGGAGAAAGATTCAAGTTGTACACGGATCATAAGTCGTTGAAGTATTTATTCTCTTAGAAGGAGATGAATATGAGACAGAAGAGGTGGTTGGAGTTTATAGCCACTTATGATTTTGGTATTGTTTACACACCAAGAAAAGGCAACAAGGTTGTGGATGCACTTAGCATAAGAAATCAGAATGCAGTGTTAGCGATGATAGCTGAGTGGAAAGATTTGAAAGCGTCGACATGTGGAGTAAAGAAGATAACTGAAGCTAGATTTAGTAAGGAAATTGTTATGTTGTCGTGTTTAGAAGTTCGACCAGTGATAATTGGAATGGTTGCATCTAAGCAAGGAGAGGATCCAGTATTAGCTGAGAGGATCAGAAATTTAAGGGATGGAACAGAGAGCGATGACTTGAAAGATTTTACTATTGACTCGAATGGGTGGTTAAGGAAGAAAGGAAGGTTATGTGTTCTGAATGTAGGACGCATTAGGAAGGAAGTTCTTGAAGGATTCCATCTTTCGAAGTTCACTATTCATTCGAGAGGAACTAAGATGTATCAAGATATGAAGAGAAGTTTTTTCCGGGAAGGTATGAGAACAGAGGTAGGCTTATGGGTGAAATAGTGTTTGAACTGTCAACAGGTGAAAGCCGAACATCAGAACCCAAGTGGGTTACTTCTGCCTTTAGATGTTCCAGTATGGAAATGAGATTCTATCTCGATGGATTCATAGACGGGTTGCTAAGATCTAATAGTGAAAATGAAAGCACATGGGTCATAGTGGATAAGTTAACCAAGAGTGCCCATTTCATTCCAGTTAAGTCAACAAGGACGACACCAGTTTTGGCTAAGTTGTTTATGAAGAATATAATTAGACTTCATGGAATTCCTAGTAGTATAGTAAGTGATAGAAATTCCATATTCACTAGCGAGTTTCGAAGGAGTCTACATGATACTTTAGGTACCAAGCTCAACATGAGTACCACTTACCATCCACAAGCCGATGGGCAAATGGAAAGAGTTAACAAAGTCTTGAAAGATTTGTTACGAGTTTGTGTACTAGACTTTGGAGGATCATGGGAAGACCATCTACACTTAGTCGAGTTTTCGTATAACAACAGTTATCATGTTAGTATAGGGATGGCACCTTTTGAAGCTTTGTATAGAAGGTCATGCAAATCTCCAGTTTGTTGGTTAGGGACTAGGGATAGGTCAGTTCTTGGTCCGGATTTAGTTAGAGAAGCTACCGAGAAGATTGAGTTGATTCAAGCTAGAATGAATGAAGCTCGGTCTAGGCAAAAGAGTTATGCTGATAGAAGAGGGAAGGACTTAGAGTTCTCAATAAGAGATCATGTTTTCGTGAAGGTATCACTGAAAAATGGTGTACTTCGATTTGGGAAATCAGGGAAATTTGCACCGAGATTTGTAGGACCATTTCTATTGTAGAGAGGATCGGGAAACTCGCATATAGAGTGGAATTACCAACTATGTTAAAGACAACGTTATTTTTCATATTTCTTATCTAAGGAATGTATTCGAGATCCGGAGACTACATAGCACCAACTATGTTAGAGAACTTAGTAGTAGAACCGAACTTGACTATACTTAGGAAGCCAGTTCGTATAGTCGCGAAAGATGATAAGAAGCTAAGGAACAAAACAGTCAGATTAGTTAAGGTTCAGTGGAGCAACAATGAGAGAGATTATACATGGAAATCTGAGAGCAGGATTAGAGACACTTATCCTGATTTGTTTCATGGTATGTTTTACCTTTATGGTTGATTGGTTGTGTACCTTATCGTAATTTTGAGAATGAAATTCTTTAAGGAGGGGAGTCTGTAACGACCCTAACTTTGGTCAACATTATCTAGGACATTTAATTAGTTAAATTAAATGAAATAATGAAATGATTAAGGGATTGAGATTTGTATATCCAAGGGTAGCCGGGCCTAAGGAAACAAGTGAACTAAAGGGAAACTAAAATGAAATAGATCAGTGGCAAAGTAGGAATAAGTCATACCCACATACACTAAACCCTCACCCACGTTCATTTTCATGTTCAAAACCAAAATCAAATATTATAGGAAGGTCGTCATTAGTCCAAGCTAGAAGAATAAAAGCTAAAGATCAATAGGAAGATTAATCAAATCCAAGATCAAATCTCAAGTCCTTAATCACAAGCTAAAGGTGAATAATAGGTTACATCGCATTTTTTTATTGTTTTCGATTTTAGATTGAAATTTGACTTATTTTACAAATTTTTTTCCATGCTTTTGATTGTTAGAATGGACATATATGCTTGTTGATTATTATGCTATTTCATATGGAATTTTATGATAAGTTTTAATGTGAAAACCCTATTAGATGACATCCAAATGCCTTTCGATTTTGAGATAAGGTCAGAAATAATATTTTAGAGATGGGCTTCAAATTCCATAATTTTCTAGATTAATGTGGATTTATTATTAAATTTCTAGTGAGAAAAATGGTTAATTGGGTTTAAGATTAAATACAGTTAATTTATATTGTGTTTGGGTCAGAAATTAATATATGTTAGAAAACATGTTAAAATGATTTTTGGGAATTTTTGTAGAATTTTCGTAAGTGCTCTAATAAGTATATAAAATTATTTAATGTATGAGACTTAAATGTTTTATATATTATAAAAGGAGAAAGGCATTTTGTAAATCTTTTAAATTATTTACTTCTGAAATTTCTACAGCACTTTTAGAAAAGAATTTGGAAAAGAAATTAGCAACCAATAATATGTTGACAAACAAAGCAGGTCAGTTGAAATGAATTACTTTTTAAAGTTAAAATTCAGTTTAACCATACTTTTGTTGTTTCGCCACTTTTGGCACCTACCTTTCGACTTAGTACTTCCGCCTCCACCTCCATCGAAACCAATGTGCAGGGTATCAAAGACTTGGTACGTAGTAAATTGGACATAGGTGAAAGGTATTAGGTCGAAACAGGGGTTCCGAAGGAGTCAAAACCTTACTTTGCTTTTAAAAGGAAATGCGCCTGCTTTGCTTTCGAGAAGAATGCTTTCGACTTAGATAGCTTTCGACTTGGTTAAATGGTTTTAAAGAATATTTTCAAAAGAGCTTGTGTTTTTGTTTTATGAAGAAGCTTTCGAAGGGGTCGAAACCCCTAGCCGCCGCATCTTACCATTTGAAGCAATGCTTTAGAAAGGGTTCCTTTGTTTTAAAACCGAAGCCTCTTCTCCAATACTTTCGAAGGGATAGATTTCGACACCATCCACTTCTTTACATAGAAAACTAGTTTCGAAACCATCCATTTCTTTACTTAGAAAATTGGTTTTGAAGAAGTGCTTTCGACTTAGTTGTTTTACGACCCTTTGTGCTATTGAAAGTTAAACCCAAATGGTTTCGAAAGAAATAGTTTCGAATGGTTACGAAAGATTGTTACACATGTTTTACTTGAACTCAAATGCTCTCAAAAGGTTTGATTTAAGTAAAGAACCTAATCCTTTCGAAAGGCTTCGAAGTCGAAGGGGTGGTTCCCCAATGTTTTCGAAAGGTTTTAAATGGAAGGTTTCCAATGGTTTCCAAAGACATGTTTAAAGTGTTTTGAAAGGAGGATGTCTATAGCTTTACAAAGCTTTCAAAAGAGATGATTTTAATGTTTTCAAAAGGTTAAATGTAGATGGTTTTGAAAGGTATGTTTTAGTCTTCGGCCTAGGTTATAAAGTAAAGCAGCTTACTTGTATGTAAAGGGGTACTTTCAATGGTTTCGAAATGGGTACTTTCAAATGTTTCGAATGTTTTCATCAACAATATTTTGCGTAAAGTATATTTAACATGGCAAAGTGATTTGAGTAAAGCATAGAGTATATTTTCCTTATTTAAGTATGATTTAAAGGGTTAAATCAATTTGAAAGAAATGTTTCATGGAAAATTCAAGGGTATATGACCCTAAATTAAATGACTTGGATATTAGAATACAAGATGAGACTGGTATGGGGTCGCGCCCTATATTTTTGTTAGTAACCTTTAGCTATTATAAGTCCAAAATTCCAGTATGTGGGGCTTTGTCACGAGTAAGAATAAAATGATGTTACATTCAAAAAGGAATATACAGAGTGAGGATAGGTTATTGGTGAGCCCGCAAAACCATTAGGATCAGTTGACCCTGGGAGGAGTAAGTTAGGGACAGACGTCTAGAAGAGTATCTAATAGAAGTTAGACTATTTGTTTATTTTGTTTGGTAGGCCGAGTCAGCCAAAGGTAAGTAGTTAGCCAAACAAAATAATAGTGTTCGGATAGATAGTCCATTAATTACCTAATTTATAGGCTTACATGATATTGATATTGTTGTTTTAGATAGTTTGGTTTTAGGGTTTCGGTTTGTAAAAGATATGTTTTTAAAAGGAATATTAGTGAGGGAAAACCTCTTCCGCTAAGCGGTGTAGTCTTACTTAATATCATATAACTGAGATGTATAGTATTGTTCACACTAGGCTTTATGTAGGACTCGAAGTTTATGTTTTCCCCTTTAATCTCTCTGGTGCTCAAAATTGATCTAAGTAGGCTGAGGGTCGAGGATTTTCAGGTTTTAGTAGGTGGACGAACAAATTTTCCGGAGACGAGCAGGAGGCTGATGCTAGCTATTTAGGAGTTATGTTTTTATTTCCACTGTGTTGTATTAAGTCTGTTCTGACTATTTAGTACTCCGGTCATCCAAGAGGGCATCTTCATATGTCGTTCTTGGTGTGTTATGCAATAATTATATTTGATCTAAACTTGGGAAACAATTGAGATTATGTAATTGGATATGAAACGTGTTTTGTGAAATGTAATCAGAAAAATTGTTTTTGAATCTGTGATTTTGTTTCATATTCATGTGCTTCTGAGATTATGGATATCATTAACATTACTGTATTTTTTCACCGGAAGTTAATACTATAGATGACTGCAGATCTATAGTGCTTAGCTTTGGGCCTCAAGATAAGGATGTCACAATGAGGTGAATGAAGGGTTCATAATTAACCTAGAAAAACTATGGAATGTGTGATGAATATTTCACATCAATTATAAATGAATGAGATGTGTGTGATGGATAGTTCACATAATTTAATAGCTAAACCATATGTGATGGGTAGTCCATATGGCAAGGAATGGGTAACCCAAGTAATAATTACATGTGAGATGGACAGTCCATATAATTTTGTTAATGAAACCATGGGTGATGGGTAGTCAACATGGTAGAAGATGGGTAATCCAAAGAATTAATATATGTGAGATGGATAGTCTACATAAGTATAAGATGGATAATCAATAAAATTTAAATAGGTAGTCGAATAAATTGGGATGGGTAATCTAGTGTATGTTGCATGTCAGCATATCAATATATTATTATGTTATAACCATTGTGGATGCACAAGCACATTATATGATAGAGATATTTTAGTTCGGATATTAGTGAGGGAAACCCATTCCGCACTGCGGCATGGTCTCACTAAATATATAATTGGTTTGAGATGGTAGGTTATTATTCACACCAAAGTTTATCTGACCCGAAGTTTCTATTTTCCCCCTTGAACTCTCAGGTACTCATTTGAGTAGATCAGGAGTAAGGGTTTTTAGGTTTCCAGTTAGACGAATAAGCTTCTAAAGAGGTGTAGGAGACAATCTAGCTATTTAGGAGTACCCATTTCATCCGCTGTGTTGTTTGGTTTGTCTGTATGGATGTGATAGCAAGTTATATAATTTCCAAGTGCTAGACTCTGATCAACCAAGGGGGTATCTTCGTATGTCACTCTTGGAGTATTTTGTAATAGTGATATCCTTTCTGAACGTGGAATTGCCAAAGGATTATATAATGAATATGAAAAATTAATTTGTAATTGAATGCAAAAGTTATTTCTGAATTGTGTTTGAAATTTTTTCATATTCATGTGCTTCTGATTTACCGATGCAATTAACATAGCCGTATTTTATCGTTGAGAATTAATAATTATGGATGACTGTAGCATCCATAGCGGTTAGTTTTGGACCTCAGAATGGAGGATGTTACACATACTCACAGTACGGCAAGTCAGCTGGCATCATCTCAACCATACGGTCCAGCGGCTTTCTAACTGGCACGCACGTCAACCACGCAATAACATCAATGGGTCTAAGGATCTGACACAATCTCAGTTGCTCCACACAATTTCCAACAGCTTTAAATATATCAAGACTTGCAACTTTGCTAAGTTTTATGAACATAAGCTCTCAAGCATATATTTTCTTATTATTATCCGTTGTTATCATCTATTGTAAGAGAAGTAAAGTAGTAAGAAATTTCTCACAGTGGATGTAGACAAGCTTAGCTGAACCATTCTAAATCTTGTGTTCTTTTACATTTTTCGCATATTACTTAGTTTACATTTTTAATCAAGCTATTAGCAAGTATCTTTTTTAAATATCATCTCGTAATCATAATTACGAGATTGCTTAATTTTTAGTCAACAGATTCCAATTTATCAAGTTGTATATTTCTTTTAGGTGGAAGCTAAAACTAGTAAGGAGCATATATGCTACGTGAAATTAGTGATTTATTTTACAATACACAATAATTTTTAAGTAGCATCATACTTAGTTAATATGCTTCGTGAGCGTTTCTAATTGACATATATTTCATTTGTTTTACAGTTACATGCAGTTTTTTGTTCAAATTTGCACTTTTGATTCTAATTTTTATATTTTCGATTAATTTTCGAATTTCATGCCATCGTAAAGTTATTGTAGATTAAAATTCAGATTTTGAGTATATCATTTAAATATTAATATATTAAACTTAATAGTTTAATAATAATTTTAGTGAGTGTTCTCCTCGAACAAATAACCACTTTTGATTGATCTATAAATGTTACTCCTTAACCAACAATAAACATGTATTCACTTCTTAGATCTGAAATCACTATATCTCCTTTCAGATCTGCAAACACTGTTTCCCAACCAAAAAGAAACATGTATTTATTTCTTAGATCTAAAATTGTTCTATCTTTTTTTTCTCGTTTCAGATCAAAAACACCGTTTTGACCAAAGGAAATAATTAGTAATTTTTTCAATCTAAAATCATTATCGATCTTATTATCTTTCCATCCGGAAGCATTGCTTCTTTAACATAAGAAAACTATCTTCCTATTTTGTACAAGAGGAATCTATTTCCCTAGTAAAATATAAAATTACAGTTGTAAGAAAATCCTTTTCTCCCTCCAAACTCGAAATCCTTTCTCCTGATCTAAAGTCATTGTCTAATTGAAAATAGAGCATTTCTCTTTTTCTTTTTTCATGTTTGTAATCACCATTTGAGAAGCTATACCTCCTATCTCAAGATTCTCTCTTTATTTTAAGAGTTGGACCATCAACCCTTCAAAGCTACAAAACCTCCCAATCCTTTCCGAAAATTGAATTATCTCTCTCGAAAACTACAAACTCTCTAGGAAGGGAAGGAGAAAAACTTCCCGATATGCCGTCTAAAGTGAGAGAACTCGGCTGCAAAGAATGCATTAACTATCCAGATGTGAAAAAGTAGGAAGACTAGTCTAATAACCTCCAGGTAGCAGACGTAAATTCGACATGGTTGTGATTGAAATTAGTAAACACTTCACTGCTTAACATAAAGATTTGGTGGATGAACTCTTGACACGCTTAGGGCAGATAGAAATATTCGACCTCAACGTCATAATACAAGGAAAGTCCCAATCTAGAGAACACAGAGGGCATTCCACATAACCAAATGAATCCCAAGCACAACCTTTTTCATCCAGCATCAAATCAAAGTACTATAATTGGGATCCTATTGATGGATCGAAATAGCACAACTTGAAGACCAAAGTCATGATGATTGAATACTTAAAGTCTAGATATGAAAACACGTCACTCCTATCATGTACAAAGGCATCACCAATCCTGGACATGATCCAAATAATGTTAATAGCTCTCCTTACGTAGGGATATATTCAATAAATATGAAAAGAGAAGGAGATAAGACCAAGAGTTACTAGTCCATCCTCTAAGAAAACAAAAACTTTTGAGTACCCACACAAACCTTTATAAGGGGCTAACCCGACCCCCTAGACACTTGCCAAGATCTCCACACTTGCTGATAAACGAAGGGCACAAAGGAGGTATTATATAAGTACTTTTCTTTCATTCTAATCAATCTTAAGCTATTGCAAGGCTCTACCATCAACTCTTGGATCTCCATCCTTGGAAAAAGGTGAAGGAAGGATTCGTAAATCCGTTGCATATGCTGATCGATCCGAGGGTGCTTACACGCTACACAAAGTAAAGAAAAAAAATCAAACTAGCCCCTATAACTATGCATGACCACTCCTTTGGGTCAGCAAGGCACATAAAGATGAGAAAATATCACTATCAAGATTTCAGATAGATGGTCACCTAGGGACGCCAGGACAGCTTATAATGCAAATGCTATAGCAAAATGGAAGAGATACAACTCTCTTCCTTCGGAGCTCGAACGATCAATGATCAAAGAGAAGCCATCCATTTGAGTATGGTGCTACCTCAAAGGGTAAGGAAGAGGATGCGACGGAAACGACATTTGCCGAGAACTTGTATAACACAATAGATTAGACATAAAGGCTTTGAAAGACCGAGCTCCAGCAATTCCAACATATTTGGCACGCGATAGGAAAGCAAGAATTCCTATCCAAGAGAACATCTTAAACCAAGCATACTACACAACCTAGTACTTTGCACTTCTTTCGAAGCGGCAGGTTTGGTCTAAACTACTCTTTCCCTTTGACCGAGACAAGAGACTAATGCATTCACCTAACACAAATGTAGTTATATTCACTTAACATATATGCAGTTATATTCATAATACCTATGCTGTTATAACCACTATTTCTTTTGTGATTAGCAACCCAGATCACAAGCATGTGTTGGTAGCAGTGAAAATAAGATAGCCATGACTAAGGGCGCTAGCTTGGACAATTTACTGCTGACGACCGCCCCTTTTCATGGCAGTGACATACCAGTCTAGCATTAGGGCACAAATCTAGCTTGAGTAACTCAAAGAATAAACGCATTCGAAGCCTAACATGGATTGACTCATGAAAGGAGTTACCCCAGGCCAATAGGCAGGTTGAAGCTATCAACAAAGTCTTGCAAACACTAAATAAGAAAAAAATAAATATATCCAAAGGAGCATGGATTGACGAACTACCCATGGCACGGTGAGCCTACAAAGCCTCCGACAAACAACAACGGGACATATTCTATTTGCCCTAAGCATACGGGGATGAGGCCATACTTTCGGTCGAAATAGTTGTCCCTTTACATCGTAAGACACATTATATTCCTGAAGAAAACGAGGAGCTTCTCAGCATATCCTCAAACCTGATTAAAGAAAGAAGGAATAACACCGCTCTCAAGACCGTCGCACATGGACGGAAAGTGGCAAAAAAATACAAATCTAAGGTGAAGCCCCAAGAGTTACTAGAGGGAGATATTGTTCTCAAGCAAGTCTTTCCTTGTCCAAGCGCACTAGATCCATTTTAGGAAGGACCATTTGTTGTTCATAAGGATCTCCACAATGAAGCTTACATTCCATCGACAGTTGACGGAAAAGGTTTTTGGAAAAGGAAGGAATCTTCAGCATCTCCGTAATTACTTCTTCAGCTTGTAAAAAGCATGTATCGCCTGAAATAATAAAAGAAAGACAGTGAACATAGGCATATTCTGGCCAAACCACTATAAAAGTTGATGTTTTGCTCGATTGTTTGTTTGATATCTTTCCTATTGCGATCAATCGCAAGCTCTCGTCGGCAGCAGTGAGAGCAAGATAACCACGACTAATAGCACGAAATAGCCTGGGTAGTTCAATGCTGACGACTGGCCCCCTAGCCAGCAATGATAAACCGACTATTAGCCATGGATTAGGCATGATTATAGCCTCAATTTATCATTGGCATTCGGCTCATTGAAAACTGTGAACCGATAATAAATCCCACATTAAGGCGTGGCTGCAACCAGGGATAGTTTGTAGTTGACGATCGGCACCCACGCTAGCCGGGCCACAGTAAATCAAATAATACTCACGATATAGGCCATAATGGCCCGGGTAGTTACTGCATGCGAATCCCGACTCTAAAACTTATTTACGACAGTCGCAAAAGTTACACTCCCTTGGAACATTGGTTGGGCTGACAAACCATATGTCACCAAAATCCACAATCAGGACAAGTAACTTACGTGCCACGAATCTTAAGTTTAGAAGGACTTTTTTGATGGAGAATATAGTTCGTTGTATTTAAACTAGAAGCTTCTAACAATTTCTTTTAGTCTTGTGGCATTACATACAGATGGTAGAAATATGAATTCCACTCTACCAACCACGGCAGGATATTCATTCACTTCCACTCCACCATAGGAAACGTAGCATTGACTCAACTCCGTCATAGATAGCGGACCATCAATCCAACATTGCTACAAGAATTAGAATATCCCTTCCAACCAATTTCCCTCAAGAAACTGTAAGGATTCTCCCAAAGTTGAGCACACGTATGGAACCTGAGAAAAATCTGGTGCAAAGGTATGACAAATTTTCGTAAGATAAGCTAAATTAGATTAAAAAAAAAATACTTACGGGCATAGCACCACCTCACCCCTTGATTATACACGTACACTACCACTCAGCTTGGTAATAGCACATTGGAATCATGACCTTAAGTTCGCAAGTTTAAAACCTATTCATGATACAAAGAAGCATGTTGTGAGAAGCAACCAAGTGTACTATACATGGGGCAAACCCAAACAAATAATGAGCGCTCTCGGCCGACCTTTGACAACGTCGCTAGAGGGTGCTCTGGAGGATGTGATGAGTATTTGAGACTACCATGTCCCCAAAATTACCCTCTAAACCTTAGTAATAGGGAATCACCTTGAATGATAAGGACCTCTTTAAACAGAACTTGTTTGACCTCTAACCTTCCGAATGTAATTAATTCATATCAAAGTCTATTTTAACACAAATAGCTTGATACCTTTACCTAATAAATCAATCCCGAGGACACTCGGGATGATTCTAACACATATCTATGGTAAAATTCCAAATAAAAATGTATTAATAGTTTGCAACTAATTCTAAGGCGAAGATGAAAGTCCTTGACCACACTACGTCCAAAAGGACCCTAAACTTGTAGGTAAAGTCAATAGAATATGACGATCCTATACCGCCAAAGCCAACGGGACATTTGAATTAAAATATTGATTCTACCTGATCAACAGGAAATAATATACTGATACTAATCAACCTTTCCAATGTCCAAAGATTATTCCAGCTAAACACCACATATTGGGGGTATCCAACATCAGCACTTGGCATAACTCAAAACGGTAATAATGAATCACTCTTACTCACAACTAGAGTATGCTTTCCAATCGAGCCATCCATAACTCACATTTTGCCATGACCAAGACTTTGCACGAGAATAATGAAGTACTCCTAGTATGGACAACTCCTCGCAGACCCTAGACAAAAAAAACAATGTCGCTCTCTCAAAGGTTGGTTTAGTTATAGTCTTGTGTTCGTGCCAAACTAGAATTTTGACTCAGTCACAATTGCTAGACACCAAACACAAGCTTATGATTGGCATAGTCAGTGCACCATATCACTGTTTCGACCTTGGACCATGCGACATAACAACACTTTCATCCGACCCTTTTTTGCACCTCGATCTGTCCTCTTTTCATGTACCAGACCAAGTGGCTCAGCTATCATCTTCCACTCTCGAACCAAATTATTTCGGTCCACCAAACTCTACTAACCCAATTCCATGGTCCGACTATCCTTGCTCCTTCACCAAGCTTCTCTATAGTCTAATATTTATCCATCAAAACTTACCAACAATCTAGCCAGTATAAGTACACTGAGGATTATCAAACCAAGCTATTGAAAAAGTTGGTAAAACTGATCATCACTTTACCAGACTGTATGCAGCACAAACCAATTACACCTTATCAGTTATGAGGATTCCAAGCAAAATTTATATAAAATACACATCTTTGTACAAAGCCAAGGCATAAGAAACAAAAAATGGGCTAGGGAGGTCATAACCGACATTCATTCGATAACACTCCGCATCATCTTCTACATACAAAGAACCTTCTATAGAGATTCTTACTCTATCAAATTTGTCAATGATTGATCTTGTCAAAGCATGCACAAGATTGGATAAAGGATTATAGAGAAATACACAAACTTGGAGATCACGTGAGATGGTCAGGATAACTTGACTCAACCATACAATGAACATGACCGGAGTACCAGATCACAAATCCAAAGTCAATAATGAAAAGTATACATCAGTTGGTCCGCATACTATATGAAGCCTCGACGTAGGAAACCTAAAGTCCAAGAAAAACAACATCCTATCGGATGAAGACTAATTAATGACGGCTTCAAAAATTTAGCAAATACTCCTCAGAACGAACAAAGTCCCACATCAAACTAGCAAAAGGAGGCTCAACGAAAAATCAGATGTAAAGATGAGATATAGATATTCAAACAATACAATCATTGCAAGACTAAGAAGACAGTCTTGGATTAAACAAAGCACACTTTGTATTCACGAAAGTATGCTTTGGGAGGCAAATGTTATGGGCATTTTCGCCCACTACATGGTGAATATGAGGAGTCAGGGGCAAAACCGTCATTATTTTGGAACAGACTCAAACTAGTTTGAAGGTATTCTCGAGATCACGTCGTAGTCCGAGCTACGGATTAAGAGATATGATCATCTTATGATTTGTCCACCACCGTCTCGTAGGGGCGATATCGAGATGCTCTACCGCCATTCAAGGTCGACAGTCCAACAGCAAGCCAAGATCCTCGGTCCAATGATCGAACCTAAAACTTTGGTTCGGCACTTGTTTGGAGTCGAGGCTTGAAAATATCAAGTCTGCTTGGAGTCGGCCCGATAACCAAGCCAAAACTTTGGTTCGGCACTTGCTTGGAGTCGGCCTTGAAAATCTGGAGTTTGCTTGGAGTCGGTTGGGATATCAAACCAAAACTTTGGTTTGACGCTTGCTTGAAGTCGGGTCTTGAAAATCTGGAGTCTACTTGGAATCGGTTGGATTACCGAACCAAAACTTTGGTTCGGCGATTGCTTGGAGCCGGGGCTTGAAAATCTCGAGTATACTTGGAGTCAACCCGATAACCGAACCAAAACTTTGGTTCGACGCTTGCTTGGAGTCGGGCCATGAAAATATGCAGCCTGCTTGGAGTCGGTTGGATTGCTGTAACGTCCCGCCTTTTCGCACGATTTAAACAGACACACATGTCGATTCAAACCATACGGAAGGGCGGATTGTTATGGGATTAATAAGAAAACCGAGAAGAAAAAAACAAAATAGAATCTCACAGCGGAAGGATAAAATATAATAATAAAATATACAGTTTATAAAACTGTTACAAAACATTTGATTCTTCTTTATACAATTAAATATCAGAGTTCACATACCAATAATATCAATGCAGCGGAATACAGTGTAGTGGAATAAAATAGTAGATAGTAACACTACAAATATTCGTGTTCGTCCTCCGGAGCTAAAACTTCAAATCCTGAAACGCTCGGACTGACCCGAGCGAATTGAAAGACAAAACACTCGAGTCAGAACTAAAAGATCTTATGTAAGTTAAATCAACAAAATAAATATGAGTACAATAACTCAAAAGATGTTCGGGATTTACATCTCTTAAGGATCCGTTAAACTATTTACTATGTAGTATATTGCGCTACTATAGTAGTGTCTATTCATAAAATAAACTTACTTTTAAATACCGTTAAGGGGTTACCCATATAGCCCTTAACACAGAATATATTCCCATAGTCTATACAGTACCGTAATCTCCCCCGTAGTGGGCGTCGTCAGAGGGCACTCCATAGGTATGATACAAAACAAAATCGTATAAGGCGCGCTAGGGTAGGTGACACGGCACAACTAGGCAATGCCAGGGTAGATATACCAATTACGCTTCCGGGCCGATGGTAATGCGTAGCCGCAGCTACCGCCCACCTCGAACAAACTCCCCAAAATCAAAGTAAAAGTGGCCACTGAATCAATCCAAAGTCAAAGTATAATATCGAAGAGGAGTGTCCGATCAGAGGAATGACCTCATTAACCCGTCGATCGCTCCTGTTTTAGCCACCTTATGCCTACTCACGGGAGTTGGGTCCACGTATTTACCTTACAGGAAACGTCGCCACCATCCTACTTCATTCTGGAATCTCCACCGCGTACACGGTTAGTCAAAGTGGTTTTCGGTATCGACAGAGAGTATGTCCATATCCGATCCCGGTCACTTTGCCAACCAATCGTTATTATAACACCGCGGTCATTAAAAAAAATAGTTTATACTTTAAAACTAGGATAAAATTTCCCATTTCAAAACTAGGAATTACGATATCATTTTAAAAACCCAAAACAATATGATATCATTTTAGCCCAAATATAATTCTTTTCCAAAAACATACTACTTTAAAATTTATAACATCTGGAAACCAAATATTTGAATTATACTTTCAAAGCATAATATTCGAAATTCAAAATTTTAAGACCATAACTTCTAAAACTTGAATGGTTTGGATATTCAACGGCATATAAAATAGATGGTTTAACTTTAAGGTTACTTTGTAAAGAAAAATAATTTCCATGGCTTTACAAATATATTTCTTTATTTAGAGTCTAAACCGTAAATTTTATATCACTTTCAAGTTACCAAACCACTTCAATTTCTATATATATATCCATTTGGAGTATTAATATTCCAAAACTAGAGTTGGAATTTATTCTTTCAACAAATTAAATGTTCTATTATTTAGTCTTGAATATTCACATAAAAATCCATAAATAAAACTCCAATTCCTAGCAATTAAATATTTTCTTCAATTTAATTATACTAGAATATTCATTTTAAATTTATCTTGGAAAAATCCAGTTATAAATATCATACCTTAAAATTTTTCAAATTTAAACACATAATATAAATTTCAAATTCCATTTTCTAAATTTCCATTTTTATTCAACAGATTTATGCACAGCTTAAATTCAAAATTTTAACATCATATATATATAGAAGAATAATATTTATAAAATATCAAAATTTAAAAATTTTTATAAACCGTATCCCATCCAAACCATAGAAATCACTTTAAAAAAATTTATATATAGACCACGGTGCCTGTATATAATTTTCTATCCTATGGTCAAGTGATACAGATATTTATCATTTCAATCCGCAATTTCAAAATAAAATTTGCGGTTGTATATCATTTCAAACCACAATCCCGAATGAAACGAAAAATGCATGATAACTTGCAGTTTAATGATATACAATAAAACATCCATTCATCAAAATCATCCATCATCCAAATCACAATCATCATCCAATAATAAATCAATATCAATATATATCTGATAATATATAACAGGTAATAACTGGCAGTTATATTCAAAATAAAATTTAACAACTATTAGACTAACAGTTTATATTCAGTAATAAATTTTATAACTGTTTACTAGCAGTTTATATGCAAATAAATTAATTCTAACTATCAATTAATATGCAATAAATAAAATAAATTAACAGTTAAATTAAATAACACGATTTAACAGATATGATGAATAAACATGCCAAACGGTCATAAATAAATTTCTACTTATATCTAAAATAAATTTAACAAACATAAAAACTTTTAGAAGTTGTGAGGGGGTTAAAACACTCACCTTTTGAATTTAAATCGAATTTAAATCCAATTTAAACCCAAAAATTCGACGGTCTCCAAATCTGTCCAAACCAGCGTCAAATCGTCCGTAATTTAATTACGATCCTAACCAAAAAAATCTCATATGAAACGGAGATCGTATGTGAAAGTTATCTAGATTCGAACACTTGAAAATTAAATTAAATTAAATAAACAAGTCAAACTGAAAACCTCCACGTCATCGTTTCATGCTCCTCCCTCCCATCTTCATCTTCACGTAAAATCTACAGAACCCACGCGGCCCCCCTCCTCAAATCATGCGCGCGCCATACGACAACCAGAAGAGAATCAGCGACCATCCCCACGTGCGCGCCAACCCCCTCTGCCACCGCCCCAAGCACGGTGGCTTTCGCCTCTTTTGTTTTCGCGAAGTTCAAGAAAAACGTGCGCGTCTTCTTGCCCAGATTCTGGTGAATCCGAGAGGCTTCGGCACGAATCAACCGTTGGATTTGAAGTTCGTAACGAGCTCTTCAACTTTGCAGTTGGAAGAATTCGTGATTACTTGATGGATTGATCGCGAATTAGAGGTGAAGTCGGAAGGTTTTCGGCCATTGGGGCATAGAGGTGGCGGCTGGTATAGAAAACTAGGGTTTTGGGAATATTTTATTATTATTCTCGTGATGCGTGTCGTAGTTATATAGCTAGGTCTCAAAATAACTCGAACTCCGATTTAAGCATGCTGATAGGCTATCCTAACATAAAAAGGCCTTCTGAACGCAATGGTACTGGTTTCGAAGCCCAGTTCTATCATTTTCATAGGTTACTGTTCGAGTCAATTTGTTTGAATGACAAAAATGCCCCTGAAAAGTCCGTTTAGAGTCCGGAATGAAAATGAATCATCCCATATATCAAAATAGACGTTTTTAAATATTTTAAACGTGATGGAACCAGTTTCAAGCTCAAATTCCATCGTACGAAGAAGTTATGCTGAAATCAATATTTTCAAATTGATTTCAAATTGATTAACATTAAATCGATTTCAGGGCGTTTCGAGTCCGTACGATCAAACGACAAGTCCGATCGCTACGAAACTTGAAACCCTACAAAAATTCACCGATACGGATCTGATGAAACCGGTTTCGTCGAAACCCGAGTCAGTGGCCAAAATGGCTATTTTTATATTAATTAAATAAATTAAAAATTAGTCAATTTAATCAAATTTCTCATTTCTCTTTGATAATTGACTATTCTTATTATTATAAATTTTTCAATCACCTATCTGATTTAAACAAAATTTAACCGTCGAATTAAAATCCATAAAATTTAATTTTCATTAAATTCACAAATTATAAATTAAAATTTACGTTCCATATATTTTGGTCAAATAGATAAATTTATCATTTGATTCATACTTCATTACGTAAATCTCTCCAATTTCATCTAAATTTATTTTTGCATAATATCTAAATATTAAATTTCAAGTATTACTTCATTATCCTTAATGTAATAAATATATTTTCAGTTATTGCAATTTATTATCCGTTATAACTTAATATACTAAATAGATGGTAAATCTTACATACTTGTTCTCATTAACGCTTTAATTCTACTTACAAACTAATGCAATCATTACATATCCCTCCCTTAGTTAAAAACCTTCCTATTTCCATCTTTATTTCAAATTAACGTAAAATGTTATATCCAATTTCCATTAATTTCAATAGATTCAAATTGTCATATTTCAAATCCAAATGAATAAATAGAGCTTGATTTCCGTTTAGATATTTAACTCATTTAATTGCAATTAACCTTGTTTTCATAAATTAAATTTCGATATATTGATACAACTTTATTTCCATTCTTTATTCACCAATCATCATATTTATGAAGAACATTTACGTTATTCTCCATTTATTACCTTAATTTATTTAACGTGACATTTAATTTATATTTATTTCAATGATTTCCAAATCAATTGAATGAATTAAATATATATGTATCACTCATAATAACTTGTGGTCACAACTCTTGATCACCTTTAATAAGTTAATTATTTACAATCCAACAACCGCCATTTCTATATATATGTACGAATTAATTAATTCAATATTCCCATTTCGTTTTCCTATACTAAATTTATTACTAAGTGTATTTACTCCATTCCAACAAGTTGGAATTCCATTCTTACTATAACAATCATTTCCCTATTCACCTTTATTAATAACCCACCATCATTTCATTTATTGTCTTTTATTGATTTAATCAAATTACCCCATATTCCTTTGAATTCATACTAACGAAATATTCAATTACTATCCAATGCATATTTATTCATCAATAAATTCTGTATTTATTTTTCTTTCCTTCTATTTGATGATAAATAACCTAGTATACATTTACATACATTCGTTTCATTACATTCATTTATGGTTATTTCATTGAAATTTAATTTATTAGCTAATACCAACATTATTACCATTAATTACAATTGGATTCCCAAATTTATTCAATACCCTGAATAAATAACATATATATTAATCAAATCCTTACATTTGCTTTCTCATACTCCATTAAAATCAAATCATAACATTTAAAAGATTTTATTGAATTGGAATTTCATTCAAGTCATAAATTATTAACTTGCACAAATATGATTCCTTAATTTATCCCAATTACCGTTTCCAATCTTTTATTGCATTAAATCAAATTGATGCTTTCATAAGTTTTCTCATATTAAATTTATATCCAGGTAAGAATCTTCTTCTACTTAATTCATTTGAATTTTATTCAAATTCCTATAAATAGGTTTTAAGTCTCCATTTTACATAATTTAAATTTAGCGTGTATTTCAAGATTTGTTTATAAAGTTTTTTTTTTCTTCTTTTCTACTAAATTAAATTACAAAACTCATAAATACAACCTAATTAAACCCATAAATTATACGGGTCGTTACACTCTCCCCCACTCAAAACTTTTCGTCCCCGAAAAGGAAAAGAAGGGAAAAGAAAGGAGAAGGAACACTAAGAAATCAATATATCTTTCTTAAATATTAGATTTATAAACAAATAAGTTTACAAAATAAAATAATTTAAATAAATATACCACTTTACCCATTTAAATCCTTTATACATAAATTATTAAAGTTTGTAAAACAATTTCAAATTTTCTAAGTCCAAAATTTACGGAAAATTTTGGGCAGAGTCTCCTTTGTACGGGGAGGCTCGGGAGAAAATAAAATATAACAATATACAACAATATTTTTACAACATAATATAAATCCCAACACGGGAAAAGTATATAATAGCGCTATACAACGTAATCCGAAAACGTACCTATTTGTCGGGCAATTTACGCTTAATTTATGGAACCAAAAGCAGTAGCAATTGCTTTCATAGCCTGCATTTCACTTATAAAATCCAAAGGGTTATCTATTTATATAAAGTGAAATATTTAAGTGGTTTCAATTACTAACAACAAATCAGTACAACAACCATCAATTCGACAAATAGCAACAAATTCAAAGCAACCATCCAGCCAACAAACAAATAGTTGTTCGGGTTTAAAACTTTTAAAATTATATGGAATGAAGAATAAACTACTAGCGCATCATTTACTCAACAGCCTTAGATAAAACTAAATAGATTATTCTTTCATCCAATCCCAATTTTTAAGTATCTTACCCAAACAACCATAACCAAACAACAACCATTCAAACCAACAAATCAAATTAATTTATTATAAATTTTATTTTATACATCAGTTGTTCGATTATCTTTTTATTTATACAGTGATTCGTCATTTTAATTTACATTTATTTCATTAAATGTTTGCTACAATTATTTTTCCTATTACTTACAATTATTCAATTCCATTAATTCAGGTCATGCCAGTTCCCTTTTTATTTCGTTATACTATTTATTCATTTATTATTTATTATTGCATGACCTTATTTATTTACACTTTAATTATTTAAGCTTATAATCATCTATTTGTCATACATACCTTTAATTATATTTACTTAGTAAAATTTCAATTATAACCTAAGTTTATAACATTAAGTTCTCATTTAACAGCAATTTCATTGAATACTTTTACTACTTGTATTACAATCTCTTATTAAACATTTCAACTTTTAATATTTAGTAAGTTATATATATATGTTATTTAAGGATGTAATTGAAAGTTATGCAAATTTTTCACAATTCTTTTAATTAATTAATGGTTCAATAATTATATCTTTGTTTTATAAGTTACATATTTCAAATTACCTTCAATTCCTTTTATTCTATTGTTTTTAATTATAGTAACATTTTAATTACACTTAAATTTATAACCTTATAACATCAATTCTTATAAATAAAGAATTTCATTAATTCATTTACTAAGGCTTACAATCATTTATATACATTACTTATCTCCCTATTATTAAATTTTTTTACTTTAATTAAAGGTTCCAATTATTAATTACTAACATTTCATTTCACTACAATAATTGAAACAATTTATTAACAGAAATTTAAGAATTTAGATACCGGGTTAAATTTCAAATTATTTTAAAATAACAGATAAATATATTCTTACAACTTATATCTCAATTTATATTTAAACAATTCAAAATATATATAAATATTTTTTTTAAAAAAAAAAGAAGAATTGTTAGTAAAACTACTACAGTGGCCTTTCCCCCTCGAAAATCGAAAATGAACGTCGATGATGCGTGCACTCATCACCGAAATTATTTTCCAGCGACAGAGAGGAAAGTACAAAACTTATTTTCTCCAAAATCTCCTTTAAACAAATCTTCCGAATTATATTGAAAAATTTATATAAGAAAATACTTATAAACAATATTATTATATTCCAAAATTTATTCGGAAGAAATTTCAAAACCCCGGATCTTAAGTCCTAAATTTCCAAATTTCATTGATTTTATTTTTCAATCTTATTTCTATTATTAATTATACACTTTATTACCTAACAACCAATCTATTACAGCCAAATATAGATATTATTTTGAAAAATTATTTTATAGAAAATATAATAGGTAAAATTATTTCATACACCTATATTAAAAACAAATATTATGTCGGTCTATCCTATTAAGTGTTTAGAAATCCCTATTGATGTCATAGCGTCTCATGCACCAACCAGAATTTATAAATACGAAACGGAACAGATTAACACAATATAAAAACCTTTTTATAACACTAACAAATACGCTCTCCCATATATATACACTCAGCGACTCCCATAGGGTATTACTACCCTATTAGTAAAGAGTCAAACCCCACAAAGCTAAGGTTTATCGCTAAACCTCACTCTGATACCAGATGTAACGTCCCGCCTTTTCGCACGATTTAAACAGACACACATGTCGATTCAAACCATACGGAAGAGCGGATTGTTATGGGGTTAATAAGAAAACAGAGAAGAAAAAACAAAATAGAATCTCACAGCGGAAGGATAAAATATAATAATAAAATATACAGTTTATAAAACTGTTACAAAACATTTCATTCTTCTTTATACAATTAAATATCAGAGTTCACATACCAATAATATCAATGCAGCGGAATACAGTGTAGTGGAATAAAATAGTAGATAGTAACACTACAAATCTTCGTCTTCGTCCTCCAGAGCTAAAACTTCAAATCCTGAAACGCTCGGACTGACCATAGCGAATTGAAAGACAAAACACTCGAGTCGGAACTAAAAGATCTTATGTAAGTTAAATCAACAAAATAAATATGAGTACAATAACTCAAAAGATGTTCGGGATTTACATCTCTTAAGGATCCGTTAAACTATTTACTATGTAGTATATTGCGCTACTATAGTAGTGTCTATTCATAAAATAAACTTACTTTTAAATAGCGTTAAGGGGTTACCCATATAGCCCTTAACACAGAATATATTCCCATAGTCTATACGGTACCGTAATCTCCCCCGTACTGGGCGTCGTCAGAGGGCACTCCATAGGTATGGTACAAAACAAAATCGTATAAGACGCGCTAGGGTAGGTGACATGGCACAACTAGGCAATGCCAGGGTAGATATACCAATTACGCTTCCGGGCCGATGGTAACGCGTAGCCGCAGCTACCGCCCACCTCGAACAAACTCCCCAAAATCAAAGTAAAAGTGGCCACTGAATCAATCCAAAGTCAAAGTATAAAATCGAAGAGCAGTGTCCGATCAGAGAAATGACCTCATTAACCCGTCGATCGCTCCTGTTTTAGCCACCTTATGCCAACTCACGGGAGTTGGGTCCACGTATTTACCTTACAGGAAACGTCGTCACCATCCTACTTCATTCTGGAATCTCCACCGCGTACACGGTTAGTCAAAGTGGTTTTCGGTATCGACAGAGAGTATGTCCATACCCGATCCCGGTCTTTTTGCCAACCAATCGTTATTATAACACCGCGGTCATTAAAAAAAATAGTTTATACTTTAAAACTAGGATAAAATTTCCCATTTCAAAACTAGGAATTACGATATCATTTTAAAAACCCAAAACAATATGATATCATTTTAGCCCAAATATAATTCTTTTCCAAAAACATACTTCTTTAAAATTTATAACATCTGGAAACCAAATATTTGAATTATACTTTCAAAGCATAATATTCGAAATTCAAAGTTTTAAGACCATAACTTCTAAAACTTGAATGGTTTGGATATTCAACAGCATATAAAATAGATGGTTTAACTTTAAGGTTACTTTGTAAAGAAAAATAATTTCCATGGCTTTACAAATATATTTCTTTATTTAAAGTCTAAACCGTAAATTTTATATCACTTTCAAGTTACCAAACCACTTCAATTTCTATATATATATATCCATTTGGAGTATTAATATTCCAAAACTAGAGTTGGAATTTATTCTTTCAACAAATTAAATGTTCTATTATTTAGTCTTGAATATTGACATAAAAATCCATAAATAAAACTCCAATTCCTAGCAGTTAAATATTTTCTTCAATTTAATTATACTAGAATATTCATTTTAAATTTATCTTGGAAAAATCCAGTTATAAATATCATACCTTAAAAATTTCCAAATTAAAACACATAATATAAATTTCAAATTCCATTTTCTAAATTTCCATTTTTATTCAACAGATTTATACACAGCTTAAATTCAAAAATTTTAACTTCATATATATATATAAAAGAATAATATTTATAAAATATCAAAATTTAAAAATTTTTATAAACTGTATCCCATCCAAACCATAGAAATCACTTTAAAATATTTATATATAGACCACGGTGCCTGTATATAATTTTCTATCTTATGGTCAAGTGATACGGATATTTATCATTTCAATCCGCAATTTCAAAATAAAATTTGCGGTTGTATATCATTTCAAACCACAATCCCGAATGAAACGAAAAATGCATGATAACTTGCAGTTTAATGATATACAATAAAACATCCATTCATCAAAGTCATACATCATCCAAATCACAATCATCATCCAATAATAAATCAATATCAATATATATCTAATAATATATAACAGGTAATAACTGGCAGTTATATTCAAAATAAAATTTAACAACTATTAAACTAACAGTTTATATTCAGTAATAAATTTTATAACTGTTTACTAGCAGTTTATATGCAAATAAATTAATTCTAACTATCAATTAATATGCAATAAATAAAATAAATTAACAGTTAAATTAAATAACACGATTTAACAGATATGATGAATAAACATGCCAAGCAGTCATAAATAAATTTCTACTCATATCTAAAATAAATTTAACAAACATAAAAACTTTTAGAAGTTGTGAGTGGGTTAAAACACTCACCTTTTGAATTTAAATCCAATTTAAATCCAATTTAAACCCAAAAATTCGACGGTCTCCAAATCTGTCCAGACCAACGTCAAATCGTCTGTAATTTAATTACGATCCTAACAAAAAAAATCTCGTGTGAAACGGAGATCGTATGTGGAAGTTATCTAGATTCGAACACTTGAAAATTAAATTAAATTAAATAAACAAGTCAAACTGAAAACCTCCACGTCATCGTTTCACGCTCCTCCCTCCCATCTTCATCTTCACGTAAAATCTACAGAACCCACGCGGCCCCCACTCCTCAAATCACGCGCGCGCCATACGACAACCAGAAGAGAATCGGCGACCATCCCCACGTGCGCGCCAACCCCCTCTGCCACCGCCCCAAGCACGGTGGCCTCCGCCTCTTTCGTTTTCGCGAAATTCAAGAAAAATGTGCGCGTCTTCTTGCCCAGATTCTGGTGAATCCGAGAGGCTCCGGCACGAATCAACTGTTGGATTTGAAGTTCGTAACGAGCTCTTCAACTTTGCAGTTGGAAGAATTCGTGATTACTTGATGGATTGATCGCAAATTAGAGGTGAAGTCGGAAGGTTTTCGGCCATTGGGGCATAGAGGTGGCGGCTGGTATAGAAAACTAGGGTTTTAGGAATATTTTATTATTATTCTCGTGATGCGTGTCGTAGTTATATAGCTAGGTCTCAAAATAACTCGAAGTCCGATTTAAGCATGCTGACAGGCTATCCTAACATAAAAATGCCTTTTGAACGCAATGGTACTGGTTTCGAAGCCCAGTTCTGTCATTTTCGTAGGTTACTGTTCGAGTCAATTTGTTTGAATGACAAAAATACCCCTGAAAAGACCGTTTTGAGTCCGGAATGAAAATGAATCATCCCATATATCAAAATAGACATTTTTAAATATTTTAAACGTGATGGAACCAGTTTCAAGCTCAAATTCCATCGTATGAAGAAGTTATGTTGAAATCAATATTTTCAAATTGATTTCAAATTGATTTCAATTAAATCGATTTCAGGGCGTTTCGAGTCCGTACGATCAAACGACAAGTCCGATCGCTGCGAAACTTGAAACCCTACAAAAATTCACCGATACGGATCCGGTGAAACTGGTTTCGTCGAAACCCGAGTCAGTGGCCAAAATGGCTATTTTTATATTAATTAAATAAATTAAAAATTAGTCAATTTAATCAAATTTCTCATTTCTCTTTGATAATTGACTATTCTTATTATTATAAATTTTTCAATCACCTATCTGATTTAAACAAAATTTAACCGTCGAATTAAAATCCATAAAATTTAATTTTCATTAAATTCACAAATTATAAATTAAAATTTACGTTCCATATATTTTTGTCAAATAGATAAATTTATCATTTGATTCATACTTCATTACGTAAATCTCTCCAATTTCATCTAGATTTATTTTTGCATAGTATCTAAATATTAAATTTCAAGTATTACTTCATTATCGTTAATGTAATAAATATATTTTTAATTATTGCAATTTATTATCCGTTATAACTTAATATACTAAATAGATGGTAAATCTTACATACTTGTTCTCATTAACGCTTTAATTCTACTTACAAACTAATGCAATCATTACATATCCCTCGCTTAGTTAAAAACCTTCCTATTTCCATCTTTATTTCAAATTAACGTAAAATGTTATATCCAATTTCCATTGATTTCAATAGATTCAAATTGTCATATTTCAAATCCAAATGAATTAATAGAGCTTGATTTCCGTTTAGATATTTAACTCATTTAATTGCAATTAACCTTGTTATCATAAATTAAATTTCGATATATTGATACAACTTTATTTCCATTCTTTATTCACCAATCATCATATTCATGAAGAACATTTACGTTATTCTCCATTTATTACCTTAATTTATTTAACGTGACATTTAATTTATATTTATTTCAATGATTTCCAAATCAATTGAATGAATTAAATATATATGTATCACTCATAATAACTTGTGGTCACAACTCTTGATCACCTTTAATAAGTTAATTATTTACAATCCAACAATCGCCATTTCTATATATATGTACGAATTAATTAATTCAATATTCCCATTTCGTTTTCCTATACTAAATTTATTACTAAGTGTATTTACTCCATTCCAACAAGTTGGAATTCCATTCTTACTATAACAATCATTTCCCTATTCACCTTTATTAATAACCCACCATCATTTCATTTATTGTCTTTTATTGATTTAATCAAATTACCCCATATTCCTTTGAATTCATACTAACGAAATATTCAATTACTATCCAATGCATATTTATTCATCAATAAATTCTGTATTTATTTTTCTTTCCTTCTATTTGATGATAAATAACCTAGTATACATTTACATACATTCGTTTCATTACATTCATTTATGGTTATTTCATTGAAATTTAATTTATTAGCTAATACCAACATTATTACCATTAATTACAATTGGATTCCCAAATTTATTCAATACCCTGAATAAATAACATATATATTAATCAAATCCTTACATTTGCTTTCTCATACTCCATTAAAATCAAATCATAACATTTAAAAGATTTTATTGAATTGGAACTTCATTCAAGTCATAAATTATTAACTTGCACAAATATGATTCCTTAATTTATCCCAATTACCGTTTCCAATCTTTTATTGCATTAAATCAAATTGATGCTTTCATAAATTTTCTCATATTAAATTTATATCCAGGTAAGAATCTTCTTCTACTTAATTCATTTGAATTTTATTCATATTCCTATAAATAGGTTTTAATCTCCATTTTACATAATTTAAATTTAGCGTGTATTTCAAGATTTGTTTATAAAGTTTTTTTTTCTTCTTTTCTACTACATTAAATTACAAAACTCATAAATACAACCTAATTAAACCTACAAATTATACGGGTCGTTACAATTGCCGAACCAAAACTTTGGTTCAACGCTTGCTTGGAGTAGGTTGGATTGCCGAACCAAAACTTTGGTTCGACGTTTGCTTGGAGTCGGTTGGATTGCCGAACCAAAAATTTGGTTCGACGCTTGCTTGGAGTCGGACCTTGAAAATCTGAAGTCTTCTTGGAGTCGCTTGGATTGCAGAACCAGAACTTTGGTTCGACGCTTGCTTGGAATCGAGCAGTGAAAATCTGAAGTCTTCATGGAGTCGGTTGGATTACCGAACCAGAACTTTGATTCAGCGATTGCTTAGAGTCGGGCCTTGAAAATTTAAAGTCTGCTTCGAGTCGGATGGATTACCGAACAAAACTTTGATTCGACGCTTGCTAGGAGTCGAGGCTTGAAAATCGAGAGTCCGCTTGGAGTCGGCCCGATGACCGAACCAAAACTTTGGTTCAACGCTTGCTTGGAGTCAGGCCTTGAAAATCTGGAGTCTACTTAGGGTCGGTTAGATGCTTGGAGTCAGGGCTTGAAAATCTCGAGTCTGCTTGGAGTCTGCCCGATGACCGAACCAAAACTTTGGATCAGTGGTTGCTTGGAGTTGGGCATAAGAAATTTAAGGGTTTACTTGGAGTCGGTTGGGATTAATACTGCTTGGAGTCGGGTGAAGGTTTGCTTGGGGCCCAACCCGGGTATAACTGATCTAAAAAAAGAAGTTGGAGATTTCCGTCACGACATGACGATACTTTGGGGATTTCTTCATGACACGTTCCGAGGTTCCTAGAGGTGTACGGCGGTCATCATAAGTGGAATAGCTTGACAATCATGTAAGGAAAATTGAACCAAATCTTGAAGGAAGGAAGGTTGAACCAAATTCCAGATACTATATACTCATCTGCCTCTCCTTATGTCTTCGTTCTATAAATACCAAGCACATGACATCATAAAAAGGGAGGATGCTGAAGAGCGAAGCTTTCAGCAACAATGGCAAACAAATTCGAGAGGGAAAAATCTTAGTTCTAATAGCATTGTTACTCGTATAAAAAGCTTGTACTTATAATCAGAAATGAAAGGGATAATAAAAGAGGAACAGTGGATGTAGCCACATTCAGGCCGTATCATTATAAATTCTATGTCTTTTTTATATTTAAGTCCTCTACATACTCTTTATTGCAAATTACTGATTTTCTACCTTAAACATCAACAACTAATTTTCATCAGATAGTAGCTATATACTACAAACAATATTTACAGCTCTACAATAACGAGTTGAGTGTTTGTCCATTTTTTGTGCAAACAGATGTGAACATGCTCTTTCAAGCCACAGAATCGTAAAGTCATCGTCCCCTACCATGCATCATCTCCTTGAACGCAGTCACGTTCAACTGACCAAACACCCCTTCCTGTTTGTAGCAGATCATTCCACACCCCCAATTTCGCTTCATGTTGTCCCATTTGTTCTTCGTCTGGTTGCCGTTGAAATTTTTGGATAAACAATTGTTCAACTCAATGGCAGCGTCCTCGTACCCGTTGCTAACTCGATCGTGGCAAGCGTCAAGTAGGGAAATGCAGACATCAATGAAAATTAAAGTCCCCTCGGGATTTCAATAGGCAATATTTCGAGCAGAAGATCTGGTAGAGGCTCTCGACATTTTAAAATTCATAAAAATTCAAAAGAAATCGTAAAAAAAATATTGTATAGTAATGTGAAATAAAGATAACTGTAAAAGAAAATACCTAGGTTTGAGCTTGAAAATGGACGATTTTAGCTTAAGAAGTTCGGACTTGAATGCATGGAGTGTGGTGGAAGCAAAAAGGGGCTATATTTATATAAGAGAAGAATATGGCAGTTGGGAATGGACCATTGAGTCTTCGCGCGTTCGATGCTTCAAGAAGGTCATTCCTAATAGCTTTGTCGAAACAAATCCATTTTCTATGATTGACTAGTTTGGGCTTTCATCGCATCCGACCCAAATAGGCCAAAAAAGTCTTTGAACGTACCCTTTGTGAAATCGAGTAATTGTGGATTTGCATTTGAAGTAAATTTCTGTAACTAAGTTATTAACGATGAGTAATCATGTAATTCTATGTATAACATATATTTCTTGAATTATTTCCTTTTTTACTAAGCAAATAACACAGAAAATTTTAAGATATGATTGGCATAGTTGATTAATTATTAGTTGATCAATTATTCGAACTGCGAGACTAAAAGTCACAAGTTTGAATTATGAAACTGACGACCTTGTAACAAATACCTAAAATATTCGTCCAGCAAGCACACACTTCCTCATAGTCTACAAGTAAAACATGTTTGTTTCGCTAAGCGATTCAAAAGAAATACATAAAAAGTTATAAATATTTTGTATAACTTTCATTTCTATTAAATAATTTTTAGTAATAATCTCAAACTAGGAGTAAAGTAGCTTACACATAATTTCTAACTAGTGTATAACTCGTACGTTGCACACGGTATGTTCTACAAAAATAATTTTATAAATATGTAAAAGAATCTAATTTATTATGCAATATATGGTAAAAAAATTAAGATAATTGAGCTACATATTAAACTTATTATTTTAAAATATGTAATTTTTTTATGTTACTTATGTATTTTTATATTTGTACCCAAAAATTAAATTGTCACTTTTATAGATAATAATGAGTTTGACATTGATATTTTTTTATCATTTAATATTTACTAATAAAAAAAAAATCAAAGTTAGCATTCTTAATTAATTTTAAAATTAATATTTTATTTAAGTTATAAAGGATAAATATTTATATACATAATTTTGAGTTACACATTTAGCTTTGAGTGTTTGCACCAAAATTGGTCACAACACTCTTTGGAAGTTTTTGAAGAGATAATAAATGAAGAATGTAAATTGAAAATGAGGATTATCTAACAAAAACTCCAAATAACAGTAATGTAAATGCGAAGACAAGCGATTTATAGTGGTTCGGCGTGTTGCCTACGTCCACTGTGAAGTTTTTGTAATTTTATTGATTCTCTTTCAATGTTTACAAGTGATTACAGTGAATAACAGCAAGTTACAACTAGAAATTCGAAATCAACAGCAAGAATATGATGTAGGACGACGGAGATCTCGATCCGGCAGAGTCTGGACGCTTGAGAATCCAAAAGATCCCTTTTCTGTAGGCTTTGGGGCTCTATTTATAGGCGTAGGAGGCTGAGACTTCGCTCAAATCTCGGGAGACTTTTTCTGGCACATGAGTGGGCCCACGCGACCAACCTTAGGAAGTTTCGACTCGATCGGCGATCGATACGAAGTCATTTCGTATCGATCAAGATGACGTCTGATCGAGCTAAAATTTGGTGTAGACATTCCTCAGCATGTACGCAAGGTACTGTGAAAATTTCATGGCATTTGGATCAGTGGATCGCGGGATATGGTCGATACGAAATGGAAATTCTCATTGGCTGACGGGTTCGAATCCATCATTTCGAATCGATCCCTTCGACTCGATAAACTCACGTGGATCTGCAATGACATGGCACGCGCACTTCGCCTCGATCCGGTATTTGCTCCAAGTTGACCATATCGACTCCACATATCTCGCCCCGTTCGTATCGAGGGATGACACATCAACCTGGTCTAATGTCTTGTTGGATACAAAGTGGTCGACAACCATGGATTCGAACGACTGTTACATCGATGGGTACGAACTAACAAAGGTTGACGGGTACGATCACGCCTTTTTTAGATGGATACGAGCTACATAGCTTCTTAATGGACACAAAGTCAATCGATACGAACCGGGGTCTTCTGATGGATACGAAGTAGGATAACCTGATGGATACGAAATAGAGCAATCTGATGGTTACAAAGCACCCTGCCCGGATGGATTCGAAGAGAAGCTTCCATGATGGATGCGAAGCGGACACTGGCCAATCGGTACAAGGCACAACCCCTGCTGATGGATTCGAAGCCCATCGATACGAACTCGATGGATTCGAACACTGCCGACCTGATCGATACGAAGTGATGAGACCTGATCGATACGAACAGGATCGATACGAACTGAACGTACTTCGATGGATACGAAACCAACAACAATGATGGATACGAACTCTGGGCCGTTCCTTCTATATTGAATCGATCATAACTTGAGCATACGAACTCGGATTGACTTGAAATTTGAAACGTTGGCTCTCTTGGCCTTGCTAGCCATGTTCTATCAATTATAGCCCAATCTGGACACGGACGAAATTCATCGATATCTGTAGCGAACCCGTGCATGTTTTGTATCCAGGAAGGGTGATCCATGGCTTTCAATCAGTTCCTTGGTATCTAGACTTTGCCAAAAGGTGGGATAACATTTGCCCCCCAAAGTACGTCCTGTGAAAACATGACGTGCTTTGAAAAGCTGCAGTTTCTCTTTGAATAATCGTCGTATCTTTCGTTGAAAATTGTACTCCGTATTGTTGTAATCGATTACTGTGTAACGGTGATTAGCTGTTTGTCATCGCAATGAGATGAGTATTCGATCCCAGTGAATATTGAAAATCGAATATTAGTCTAACATATGCATATATGTTAACTTGACTTTCGTTAACGCTGCGCGTTCATGAGTCGTTGTCACTTTTGGTTTGTCATACTGAATTTCGTATCGATCCTCTCCTGAACCGATGTGAAATTTGAGCTGCAACAACGTTTGACAGTTGTTTTATGGAGTTCCTTCGTATCGATCCTCTCCTGAATCGATATAGAAGGTTGAAAGATTGACTTCGCATGGATAAATTAAGAATTTGCTGGATGCGAAATGCTTATTCGCGTCGATGCTAATGCTTGAGTTGTGAAGGATATGAAACCGCTGTTCGTATCGATGGTCTCAAACTTCGGTGGACTTTGCTTCATATCGATGAGCTTTGGTTGTAACTTCGCATCGATTCAACCGTATAAGCCATAACGGATACGAACTGTTCGTACCGATATGTAGTGGATGGAGTCGTGAACCTCTTGGGGCGAATAGGTGCTTCGAGTCAATGCGTTCGCTGTCCGTTTCGAATTGATAGGAACTTTGGTCTGATGGAGTCGAATGGGGTGTTCGACTCGACTCAGGGTTTGACCGGTTACGACCGATCAAGTGGACTGGGAGGCGAATCGGCCCGGTTGCTTCGTCAGTCCCATATAAATACTCTGGACTCGGCCATTTTTTCACATTTTACTTTTCACCGTCGTCTTCAATCTTTATATCGATTCGAAGCATCAGAGAAAACAAAGCTGCATCACGCCGTCGATACGAAAAGATTCAACCCTTAACTTCTTCGATTCCCACTTTCAAATTAGGTAATCAAACATGAATTCAAGCAACGAAACTGTTTCAGATCTACTCTGCCTTCATCGTTTATCGATTTTGGTAATTGGTAAAGCCAGATCTGGTATAAAGAAGAAAGAGTGGGAAGGACAAGATCGAATCGATCTGGGGACTTCTGTTCGAATCGATGAAGGCGGCAATATTTTTCTTTGGATTTCGCATCGATCCCTGGGATGCTCTAATGGAGATGACGCAGTTCGCACCGATGGTTATAGCGATGGACCGTATCGATATGAAATGATCGATACGAAAAGCAAGCTAACGGTCGATTCGAGGTCCTGAACTTTAGATCGATACGAATTACATTTTTATGATCGATACGAAAGGTATCGATTCGAACGTGATCGATGTCAAGTTGAGGCCTTCCTGATCGGTACGAACCAGGCAGCCAAGGATCGATTCGAAGTCATCCTATATTAATCAATACGAAACCGGCCCTTGATTATCGATTCGAACTGGTATCCTGATGGATTCGAACGAGCTTCCTATGATCGATTCGAACCCTCCCTTTGATGGATACGAAATTTTTGGCAATCGATAGCATGATTCCGATGAGCTTCATCTTTACATATCTGAGTTTAACTATTAAACTGCACACTTGACTATCCTTTCGAAGCTCGTCGATGGAACTATAACTTAACACCGCGATAACGAATTTTAACTTGAATCGATTACAGATACAGTTGTGACGGTCAGCGATGACGGTCACTCCTGCTGGATTCTGATTATCTTCGTTGCTTGCAAGTTTTCTTTAATTCTGCAAAATCTTTTCCAGTAATGCACAGCACTGCACAACACGCACTCTTACACGTGGGGAATACACGGGTTTTTTATCGCCTAACGATAATTTCTCATAAGTTAGCCAGTATGGAACCATCAAGTTCACAGCCGCAAGAAATCCAAAGTACAACTCCTCCGAGACTTGAAATTCCGAACATTGAGCCCGAAATCATTGGTCCAGCCCCGGACGAATCACCCGATGCATCTTTCATTGCCAATCCATCGGACTCCGTTCGATCCAACGTCTTTGAAGATATGCTAGGGAGAATATGCTTAAGGAATGGCCTGTCAATGGACGACGTATTATTGCCAGGACCAAATGACAGACCACACAATCCGCCAGAGGGATACACCGCATTCAATCGTCACGCGTGTGCGGCCGGAACGCTCCCTCCGTTCAATGAGTATATAAGGGAAGTATTTTCTTTTTTGGGGATCGCTCCATCTCAACTACACCCAAATGGATATGCTTTAGTGAATAGCTTGTTCATCGTCTTTATGGAGTATCTTCATCGACCACCGATCTCGATTGAGATCAGATATCTGTTCAACTTCAAAAGCCGAAATGATAACCCATCCTTTACATTCTTAGAGGCAGTAAGGAATTGTCAAGTGGTCACAGGGTCTTGGACCAGGCTAAGCTACTTCAAGACGGAGTGGTTTTACGTTAGATGCCCCCCCAGGGTTCGCCCGGCGATGGTTATTCAGACGTGAGTATAGCTGAGTTTTCAAGTAATTATTAAGGCGATTGCAGTTGAAGTGAAACTTATACTCTTTCTTTTTTTACAGCAATAATTCAGCGACCCGAAAGTGGATACTGCAAGGAGATAGTCCGGGTGCTTCAGGAAGTCCCGAGCGAAGATAGGAATATTGAATTGCTCTTGACGGATAGAAATCCCAGAATTCTTGGGTTAATCGAGCGGAGACAAAGCATAGTGCTTGACGGTGCATTAAGAACTGCCTCAAGAGAGCGAGTCAAGCGAAAAAAGCCTAAAGTTGTCATAATCGAGGAGGCCGATTCCGAGAGAACTCACACTGATGAGGAACCCCTGGGCGAACCTGCTAATGCATCCCAGACCACTGAAGAACAGAGAAAAGGCAAGGCAGCCGTTTTTAAGTCGCCTAAAAAGGGAAGACGGAAATCGGTCGTCACGTCCCGGCTCACCTCCGGAATTAGAATTTCGGAGATGCCTCCCCCAAGAACAGAAAGTCTCTATGAAGGGCTTGCCGATCTTCCAATCCCGGACGATGTGTCTTTCCAGCATGATGCCGGGTTGGAGGAATTCCATCATACCTTAGAATTGAGCGAGCCTTTTACTACTAGCGTAGTCAACACTTCCGGTTGGTCGGGGGGTTGCACATTCATACACATTTCACAGCACTACACAACCCTTAACCGTAGGTCATCTGTTTCGAAAAGCCACTAACTATATTTTCATTTTGCTTTGCAGATACTATGACTGGACGTGGTTCGATGTTAGGAAGTCTCCGACAGGCTCGTAAATCTTCCTCATATTACGAGTCGCAAAGAAGGGAAGGGGATAGAGATTACCATCGCAGATACTCTGGATATTCTAGCCAAGAACGATATGATAGAGATAGGAACTACAGACGTCGATCTCGATCTCGCACTCCTCCTCCCAGGGCTCCTGTACAACCTCCCGTCTATGTTTCTCGTCCTTTCGAATCCTCACGGTACAAGTCAGCCTCCCAATCTTCCAGATCCGAGCCCCATCATTCCAGATCTGAGGTAATAACCCCAGTAGTTGCGGAAAGCCTCCGAGGGAAATTTCGGGGGAAGGAGCGATCAGGCTTGCGCAGTTAAAGAAGGACTTCCCGAACATTTGTTTTGATAGCTACATTTTCCCTCCTCATTTGAAGAGAATCCCGCCGGAGGCTGAGCAGATGGCGCACGATTATGTGCATGACTTCTATGCCCAATATAAGGCATGGTCTAAAGCGGCTGAGAAAGCGTCGTCATTAGCCTTTGAACGAGCGGCTATCATTGAGAAGCTACAAGCCAAGCTAGCTCAAAAAGACCGTATCATACAAGTACTGAACACGGAAGCCGAATCATCTTGAAAATCAGAGACGGAGGATCTTAAGAAGGTTGAAGAAGCTCAAGCGGCTATGGACAGAATGAAAAAAGAGCATTATGTCACGGTGGAAGACATGGGCCACCGAAACACCATTGTCACCGCCGAGCAGGATGCGGCTTTGAAGAAGCTTAATGAGCTTAAAGCCAAAGTTTCGGAAATCATGAAGGAAAGGGATACCGCCAATATTTCTGCACATGAGGCGTGTGATCAGGCGGTAGAATTTCGGACCAAGCGAGATGCGGCGGTGGCTAGAGTACTGGAAGTCGAAGCCGAAGTTGATAGAAAATTTGAAATTGCCGAGTCCAAGCTGGAAGCCGACATTGAAGACCTCCTCATCACTTATAATGCTAATGTGTTAAAGAACAGGAATTTGGCTTGGCTCGAAAATTATCCGGCACATCTTCACAGCGCTTGGGGCCGGTTGATTGAGGAGGAGAAAGCGGCGCATCCGGATGAATCAATTGACCAATTTGAGCTTGAAAACCGGTTGGTGACCGAAGACGAAAAGAAAGTCCTTCATGACGCCATAATTTCTTATGAGAAGGAGATGGTCGGGGCCCGACGTCTGGAGGTCGGGGAAGGTTCAAGTGTTGAACACCAGGCTGCAGTTCTTGATATCACCGCTCCACTCCCGTCAGAGCCTACATCTACGGTTGATTCACAGTCTGTCCCAGCCTATAACACGGAGCAACCGCAGCTATCTCCTATCCGGGAGCATGTTTCTGAAGCTGCTCAGTCGTCAATAGGCCAAGTTGAGGAAGGTATTCCGAACTTATCTCAAATGTGTTCCAAATGGAGAGTTTGTTTCGAAGAGATTACTAATAACTTCTTCTTATCTTTGCTCAGTGACTGGAATTGCGCCGATTGCTGCGACTCAAGAATCAAGTCAAGGGCAGAAGGCCATCACTACCGAGACGACTGTCGTGACAACAACAGTGTCAACTGAGATGACGCAGGGGAGCATACTATCTCTTGATGAAAAAATGGTGAGCGAGCTACTCGGCCAACATGGTGGCTCCTTTACAGACTTGTCGTTCATCATCAGTGGACTCCCGCCAGACTCAAGCTCTTCAGTGCAGACTACAGATGCCCCCAGCCAGGCCCAAGTGATTCGAAGAAATTCTGGCCGAGATTAAAGCTGAATTAGAGGCTGCGGGGCAAGGTGGTAGTGTTGGTTGTGATACGGCGGTGCACAGCCCAGCGCCTCTAAGGATAATATCACCGGGTGGCACTGTCGTCGATACCCGGGTGTCTGTTCCATCTTCCGTTGCAGATCCAGCCCCTCCAACTCCTCCGGTAGGCAGTATACACCTGGAATCAAGCTCAGAGGAGGACGTTGACATTATGCCCCCAGCTGAGGAGCAACCATCGGAGGGGAAAAGCTCAAAACGGAAGATTCTAGCGAGTCAGAGGGTTCCCCGTTGAAGAGAAGGCCGAGGAAGAAGAAGTAGGTTGGCCACTTAAGCAAATTTTTGATAGATAGGAATTTGTTTTTGCTTCTTATTAGTAGACCGTGTATAGATGCAGGTTCGACCCCTGCTAGTAGGAATTTTTGGAAGAACTTGCACATATGCTCTTGTTTCTAGTTAGTTGAAATAAAATTTAGCTTTCTTCATTTCAACTGTTTTTTCTTGCTTTACTTGTTTAAGTGTTGTGATGAACAGCTCATGACCGCACCTATTACTGGTCTTGAGCACACGTCCGTGCTCCGGGGACTTAGAATAATTTGCAAGCGATAATTTGGTTCGCACTCCGGGAATCCGATAATTATCGATGTCTATGACACAGTTCGCACTCCGGAAACTTCGAGTTGATACTTACACTTCAATTCACACTCTGGTAATTCGAAGTTAGCGTTTACGCTTTGGTTCACTCTCCGGGAACCTAAAGTCGATGTTTATACCCCAATTCGCACTCTGGAAATTTGGAGTTAGTATTTATACTCCGGTTCGCACTCCGGGAACCTGGAGTTGATGTTTATATTCCAATTCACGCTCTGGGAACTTGAAGTTAGCCGACAGACGGTCAGTCACATCTGTTTGAGCTTTTTAAGAGTTCGTTCACACTCTGGGAACGATGGACTTATCGGGATCATGTGGTTGGATCACATTTACCCCGAGTTAACAAGCGAGGTCGTTAGATGGACGGGTCCATCCTCCTCGAACTTGTTTAAGGTACGGTCGAAGTCGTTAGGAGGACGGATCCACCCTCTTCGAAGCCGTATTTGTAAGCTTTATACTCCGACTCATGGTCTGAGAGTTTGAAGTTAGAATTTATACTCCGGTTCGCGCTCCAGGAACCTAGAGTTGAGGTTTATACTCCAATTCGCACTCTGGGAATTTGTAGTTAATGTTTATACTGCAGTTCGCACTCAGGGAATCTAGAGTTAATGGAAGGATTGTCGTGTATCAATCCTTTTAGATGTTGGTGTGGTGACATGCCCCCGAGCTCGGGTTTCACTTAGTGAGTGACCGGTTGTATCTCAATCACTCCCTATTTGAATAAATCCCACTGTATGATGGAACTTAGCTCTCCGTGCATCGTGATGTTTTATGTCGTATTCAATAAATCACAGCTCTGGTTCGAAGAGATAGCATTTTATTGCTGAAATAAGAAAACATGGCAAAGTCAGTTGCCTTATTACAAGTTCAAATTTCGAAATGCGAAAATAAAATGCAAAGGAATAAATGGGCTAAAACAAATAAAGCCTGTCATGTATAGTAGCGACAGAGACTCTCGCTATTCCGGGCTCTCGGCAGAGTAAGACCGTCAACGGTCGATAACTTGGATGTGCCATCTCCGAGCTTTTGTGAAATCACATATGGTCCTTCCCGATTAGGTTTCATATATGAAGGAACAGGATAGATCCTTTTGAGTACGAGATCACCGAGTTCAAAGGCTCGTGGCCGGACCCTGGCATTGTATATTCGGGCGACTCGACTCCGATACGCGGCTGCCCTCAGATCAGCCTCTTCACGTTTTCATCGAGTAAATTCAAAGATTCAGCAAGTAGTATGGCATTCGTTTTCGGATCATAGTACGTCACACGATGAGAAGATACTTCCATCTCGACTGGAATAACAGCTTCCGAGCCATAAGATAGAGAAAATGGAGTGTGTCCGGTTGCAGTCTTGTGGGTCGTTTGGTAAGCCCATAAAGCCATAGGAAGTTCATCAACCCATTTGCCCCCGACTTTTTCCAGTCGTTTCTTCAGAATAGATTTGATAACCTTATTAACAGCTTCGACTTGGCCATTCGCTTGAGGGTGTGTAACTGCTGAGAATTTCTTATGGATATGGAATCGTTGACAGAAATTCTTGAATTCAACGCTGTCGAACTGGGCTCCGTTATCGGTGATAATATTATGCGGGAGACCAAACCGACAGATAATGTTGCATACTACAAAGTTGATTACTTTCTTCGTCGTGATTGTTGCAAGAGGTTCAGCTTCAGCCCATTTGGTGAAGTAATCGACTGCGATGATGGCGTACTTCGCGCCACCTTTGGCCAAAGGCAATGTACCAATTATGTCAATGCCCCATACTGCAAACGGCCAAGGACTGACCATTTGGGTTATCTCAGTAGGTGGGGCTCTAGGAATCCGAGCATGTTTTTGGCATTTATCACATTTTCTGGCGTAGTTTGCTGCGTCACGATTAACAGTGGGCCAGTAATACCCGTACCGGAGTACTTTCTTGGCGAGTGCTTGCCCCCCAATGTAATCGCCACATTCTCCTTCGTGTACATCATGTAACACTCGTTTGATTTCGTCGTGCGCGATACACCGGAGGAGAGGAAAAGAATATCCTCTTCGGTACATAACCCTGTTTTGAACGATGAACAGCGAGGCTTTTCGAAGAATCTGTCTTTTCTCACTTCTGCGCTGAGGCAATATCCCATGCTCAATATAATCTCGATAAGGGGTCATCCAGGACTCCCTACTGGAAGTAAGCTCAAAGGTGAAGTCAGTCTCCATTTGGTCAATGCTCGGAGAGGATAGAGTTTCAACAGGGACGAGCCCTAACTGCTGAGCTTCGCCCGTACTTGCTAACTTTGCCAACGAATCGACCTTTTGATTATGCTCTCGGGGTATGTATAAAATGGAATAGTAATCAAACTGATCAAGCACTTCTCGGATCCGGGCTAGATAAGCAGCTAACCTTCGATCTTTCGCCTGATATTCGTCCGGACCTGGTACATGACTAATTGGGAGTCGCAATAGATTTCCACAGCGGTAATTTTCAGATCACGAGCCAGCTTCAACCCAGCAAGTAGAGCTTCATATTCGGCTTCATTATTGGTCGCATGGAACTCGAACTTTAAAGCATAGCATGTGGATCGGCCCTCGGGGGTTTCAAGTACTACCCCAGCGCCCGAGCACCGATCGTTGGATGCACCATCAGTGTGTAACTTCCAGATGTACTCAGGAGATTTGCTGGTCTCAGGCAAGTCTTCAGGAACAGTAAAATCGGCTATAAAATCTGTTGAGACTTGACCGTGAATGGCTCTCCTCGGAGTGTAAGTGATATCGAATTGACTCAGTTCGATGTTCCATTTGAGTAACCTGCCAGATGTCTCACGCCGCGTGAGGACCTGTCGTAACGGCTGATCGGTGTACACAGTGATGGGATGAGCCTGAAAGTATGGACGGAGCTTCCTTGAGGCAATGACTAAGCAGTAGGTCAATTTCTTCAGCTTCGGATAGTTTCTCTTAGCTCCGGTGAGCCGTTTGCTAACGTAATAGACCGGTTTCTGAGCTCGGTCTTCCTCCCGAACAAGGGCAGTGCTGATTGCATTTTCTGATACTGCTAGGTAAAGATACAACTGTTCATGGTTGACAGGCTTTGAAAGAATCGGCGGTGTGGAAAGATGTTGAACCAATGATCGGAATGCGCCCTCGCACTCCGCAGTCCATTCGAAGTTCATCTTCCCTTTTCGGATCAAATTGAAGAAGGGGATGCACTTATCGGTGGACTTGGATATAAACCTGCTTAACGCTGCTACCTTTCCGTTGAGACTCTGGACTTGCTTTATAGTTCTTGGAGTTTTTAAATTTCTGATAGCCCAGATCTTTTTGGGGTTGGCTTCTATTCCTCTGGCATTGACGATGAACCCAAGGAATTTTCCAGATGCGACTCCAAAATGACACTTAAGCGGATTGAGCTTCATCCCGTATCTCCGAAGGGTATTGAACATTGACTCCAAGTCTCTAATGTGGTCAGTGGAGTACCGTGATTTCACCAACATATCGTCCACATAAACCTCCACGGTCTTTCTGATCTGGTCAGCGAACATCCGGTTAACCAAGCGTTGGTAAGTTGCTCCGGCGTTCTTCAATCCGAAGGGCATGACATTGTAACAGTATAGTCCCAGATCGGTTATGAAGCTTGTATGCTCTTGGTCGGGCACATGCATGGGTATTTGATTGTAGCCCGAGTAAACATCCATAAAAGATAATAACTCATGTCCGGCCGTTGAATCTACGAGTTGATCAATTCGAGGAAGTGGAAAGCTGTCTTTTGGACAGGCTTTGTTTAAGTCAGAATAATCAATGCACGTTCTTCATTTCCCATTTGGTTTTCGAACAAGTACAGGGTTGGATACCCACTCCAGGTATAAAGAATCCCGGATAAACCCATTGGCTTTCAGCTTATCAACTTTTTCTTTAAGGGCGGCAGATCTCTCTGAATCCATACCGTGCCTTTTCTGCTTGACCGGGATATACCGTGGGTCAATATTCAGGGTGTGGCTCGCGATGTCCGACGAGATCCCACACATATCAGAGTGCGTCCAGACGAATACGTCGAGATTCGCCCGGAGAAAATCAACCAATTCCTGTTGCATTTTTTGGCTCAACTGAGACCCAACCTTCAACATTCTCAAACCATCATCATCGTCGCCATCGATTGGAACATCAATCGTCAGCTCGGCCGGGGATGCCTGACTTTCAATAGATTCTTCCTTGTTTTCATTGTCTCTCGGGTCAAGATCCCTGTGGAATTGGTTGTGGATACCCGGACCGAGGCTCAGGCACTAATTGTCAATTGTTTGTAAAACGGACGCAGAGAGATTCCTCTATGCCATTTCCTTTCTCTCATCGCTGCGCCTCGTGCAGCTCAGCCACTTAGCAGGCTCTTCCAGCAGCCTGATCTCCTTGTATAACTCCAATCCCACGATCAGTGTGGAACTTCAAGGTCAAACACCACGGGGCAATCGCTGCCCTAAACTCAGCAAGGGCCGGTCGGCCCAAAAATGCATTGTATGGGGACTGAATATCCAAAACAACAAGCTGTAAAATCCAAACTCTTCGGCACTCCCTAATTCCTAACTCCACTGGCAACTCTACAACCCCAGTGGGTATATTAGCACTCCCATCGAAGCCATGAATTCAAGATTGACAAGGCTTTAAACCATTGGCTTTCATTTTCATCTGGTCGTATGCTCTCTTAAACAAAATATTCACTGAAGTCCCACTGTCCACCAGGACCCTCTTCATCCAAGCAGGACCAACCTGGACAGATATGACAAGTGGGTCAATAGTTAGGGCTTCAATCCTATCAGCATCTCGGCTCCTGAATACGATGTCGTCCGTCATCGTCTTTTGTAGTTTGGCCGGGGCCCCTTCATCGAAATTACTGCAACACTCAAAATCCACATGCCTGATAGAATTGGCATATGACTCCATTTCCCTCCAGCTTCGGTCTGCTGGGTGGGGACCACCACTGACTGTATTAATAACTAACCTCCCGCCTGTACGGGCAGGTTCCTCCCGTCTTTCTTGAGTTTGCACACGGTTTTGATTGGATGGGCCCGCACCACCAGACCGCGGCGCCCGAACGAACTGATCTAGCTTTCTTTTTCTGATCAACTTCTCAATGAGGTCTTGCAAATGTCTCACTCATTGGTATTATGTCCATAACTTTCATGGAATCTACAGAACTTTCCTGTTTGGATCTGCCTCTCCGACGATGGCTTCGGAGCAGGTTTCTTATACTGCATAGCGTTGCAAGTCTGTAGGTACACGTTCTCCAGCGACGTGTTCAGTGGTGTATAATTGTCAAACATTGGAGCCCTACGTCGCGGGCACGGTTCTGATCCCGTTTTCTGTTCTGATTATCACTGTTCCTTGGTTGTTGAGTTTGTTTATTTTGAATATTCAACTGGACTTTTCCTGAACTTTCACCAGATTGTTTGACTGCAACATTACTCTGAATCCCCTCACTGCTAGGTCTTACATCGTCCTGTTTCCTAGACTGTTTTGCATCCTCTCGCCTCAAGAATTGAGCGGCTTTGGAATAGAAACGATCCAACGATGTGGGAGGCTTCCTAGCTAACAGTTTCCAAACTCGGAATCGGGGTCAATCCCCTTAGTTAATGCCATTAAGATTGAATTATCATTGGGGTTATTGATCTCTGCGCAAGCGGCATTGAACCTTTCCAAGTATCGCCTGAGTGTCTCTCCGGGAGCCTGAGTGACGCTGGATAAAGTATTGACGTCTTTAGGCCTAGCGACGTGCATGCGAAACTGCTCGACAAACTTAGTAGCCAACTGGTCGAACGAAGAGAATGATCGAGGAGGCAATCATGTAAACCACATCGTTGCTATGCCCCCCAAAGAAATAGGAAAGCCACGGCACTTTACTGCATCATCAGCTCTTGCAGCACTCATCGACCATTCATATTTCAAAATATGTTGATTGGGGTCGGAATTCCCTTCGTACATGGGCAGAGTCGGCATTCTGAATCGCCAAGGGGGTTCGGCGTATAAAATTTCATCCGTGAACGGAGTATGACTTCGGGAGATTCCCCAATCGTCATTTGTCAAGCCCTGACTCTTGCGAATCATTTGGCGTATCATGGCTGAAAGGTCTGGCATCGGAGCATTTTACGCACGTTGGGCCAAACTGTGGTCGGGTTCCACATTGCGAGGTTGGACCGGGCGCTGTCGACGGTCCGTGTCTCGCCTCATTGGCTCAACGTTTTCTGGAACGTACGGTTCAGGAGTACGCCCTTATTGGTTATGGGTATCAATCCCTATATCAGCCATGGTAGCAGTGGCACGGTTGTCCGTGGCGCATTGTGGAACAGTGCCTCCTCGGGAGGAGGGTCCAGTATGAAAACTGGCAGAAGGGCCAATTCTTAACTGTCCAACGGTCAATGCTGGCTGGTGATCAATTGCCTGTGCATAATTTCCCTCTAGCATGGGTCGGGTAGATCTGCGATTGTAGTCGGATGAAGTAGAACTTTCAGTGGAGGAGCGAGACGCATGATCCCGTCTGGATCTTCTATGCCCTTGGCGGTCTAGTTGATTAGCTAATTCAGCATTAACGCGCAACTGCTCAGTTAGCTGTTGTCGGCTTTGAGTCAGTTCTTGGAGCAATGTCTGGAACTCCTGTCTAGTAACAGAACCTGATGGATCGGAATGCCCAGTATCATCTTGATCAGATGGAGGTAGTTATGCGGGATTCTGTCTATCCCGGCCTTCTTGACCGGCGGCGGTAGAAGCGGTTCTTGTGCTAACCATCTTGAGAAGTGGAATCCTTTCCCTAGATTTTTGCAAATCTGAATAGAACGGAAGGAATCTGAATTTGAAATCTGGATCTCTCTCTTAGATTTATGCAATCCGGTATCGATAACAGATCCAATGAGCAGGAGAAAACCTGAGTTCAATTCTCAATGAAAGCACTAAAGCGTTTGCACAACACTCTTCAGAAGTTTTTGAAGAGATAATAAATGAAGAATATAAATTGAAAATGAGGATTATCTAACAAAAACTCCAAATAACAGTAATGTAAATGCGAAGACAAGTGATTTATAGTGGTTCGGCGTGTTGCCTACGTCCACTGTGAAGTTTTTGTAATTTTATTGATTCTCTTTCAATGTTTGCAAGTGATTACAGCGAACAACAGCATGTTACAACTGGAAATTCGAAATCAACAGCAAGAATATGATGTAGGATGATGGAGATCTCGATCCGGCAGAGTCTGAACGCTTGAGAATCCAAAAGATCCCTTTTCTGTAGGCTCTGGGGCTCTATTTATAGGCGTAGGAGGCTGAGACTTCGCTCAAATCTCGGAAGACTTTTTCTGACACGTGAGTGGGCCCATTCGACCAACCTCAGGAAGTTTCGACTCGATCGGCGATCGATACGAAGTCATTTCGTATCGATCAAGATGACGTCCAATCGAGCTGAAATTTGGTGTAGACATTCCTCAGCATGTACGCAAGCTCCTGTGAAAATTTCACGGCATTTGGATCAGTGGATCGCGAGATATGGTCGATACGAAATGGAAATTCTCGTTGACTGACGGGTTCGAATCCATCATTTCGAATCGATCCCTTCGACTCGATAAACTCACGTGGACCTGTGATGACGTGGCACGCGCACTTTGCCTCGATCCGGTATTTGCTCCGAGTTGACCGTGTCGACTCCATATATCTCGCCTCGTTCGTATCGAGGGATGACACATCACCCTGGTCTAATGTCTTGTTGGATACGAAGTAGTCAACGACCATGGATTCGAATGACTGTTACATGATGGGTACGAACTAACAAAGATTGATGGGCACGAACAGGCCTTTTTTCGATGGATACGAGCTACATAGCTTCTTAATGGACACGAAGTCAATCGATACGAACCGGGGTCTTTTGATAGATACGAAGTAGGATAACCTGATGGATACGGAATAGAGCAATCTGATGGATACGAAGCACCCTGCCCGGATGGATTCGAAGAGAAGCTTCCATGATGAATGCGAAGAGGACACTAGCCAATCGGTACAAGGCACAACCCTGCTGATGGATTCGAAGCCCATCGATACGAACTCGATGGATTCGAACACTGCCGACTTGATCGATACGAAGTGATGAGACCTGATCGATACGAACAGGATCGATACGAACTGAACGTACTTCGATGGATACGAAACCAACAATAATGATGGATACGAACTCTGGGCCGTTCCTTCTATATTGAATCGATCATAACTTGAGCATACGAACTCGGATTGACTTGAAATTTGGAACGTTGGCTCTCTTGGCCTTGCTAGCCATGTTCTATCAATTATAGCCTAATCTGGACTCGAACAAAATTCATCGATATCCATAGCGAACCCGTGCATGTTTGGTATCCAGGAAGGGTGATCCATGGCTTTCAATCAGTTCCTTGGTATCTAGACTTTGTCAAAAGGTGGGATAACATTGAGTATATGTGTTCAAAGGGTAAATAATGGACAAATTAAGTTTCAAATATAACTTGAGGAAATGACAAAAAGACCAAAATAAGGAAGCGTAATAATGAACTAGTATAATTATATGCAGTTAAAGCCCTTGCAGATAATATCAACATAAAAAATAAATACAATATATTATCAAGTAATAAGCAAAATATTTACTTAACTAAAAGAAATGTTGATATCGTTATTTTAATTATGTAAAAAAATAAAACTTGGCTTTTAAACCATTGTTTCATGACTCAATAATTTTAATTTACAATAACTTTTTAGAAAGTGAAAATTTGCCACAATGGCCTCTTTAACAAGTGGAATTAGTTTCTAGGACACAATTGAAATAATTACTTTCAAAGACAAAACACGAAATAATTAGTTTATAAAGCCTAAAAACCTATAAAATTATATCCTTAAAAGTAATTGAACTGCTGACTTTATCCTTGAAAGTAATTATTCTACGGACTTTGGCCTTGAAAGTGGTTTCTTTGAATGTGTGTCCTAGAAACTAATTGGACTGCAAAGTTTATCCTTCTGGTGAAATGCCCCTTTTAAAAATAATTAACATCTACCTCAAAAAGACAATAAAATACATAACGGAAATATTTCTAATCAAAACATTGTAGACTTTTATCTATTAATCTATGTAAACTACAAACATAGATAGTTAAAATTTAACATTTTCATAAAACGTACTAATTGAAACTATTCATCATTTTTCAAAATTACAAATTATAGTATTAATCACATATCATTAATTTAGCGTCATTCTTAACAAAAATAATTTTTATTAATGATAAATAATACAATTTATGTATAAATTATAAAATGAAAAAAATGTTCTATACGTTAGTAATAATATACCTATTTTAGAAAGAAAAAATCGTGTATACATTTGTAATGAGATACTAACTTTAGAAAGAAATTTATGTATATACTTTCTTTGTAATAAAGATGTAACTTTTAGAAAGAAATAAATTATGCAAGGTTGAATGTAGAATAACGTACGAGAACTAAAAATAATTTTGTATATAATTGTGAAATTTGAACTTATATTGATTAATGAAATATTAGTTTCACAACTTTTGTCAATGTAAGTGTGGTATACAATACATTGAATTCTCATTTTTTTTACAATTTATTAGATCCAGTAATAAATATTAGTGAATTGATTTTTATTAGAAGTTCAAATTTTAGAATACTTAATTAGTTTAATACTTGAACTTAAACGTAAAATAACGATAAAACTTGAGAGAATTTTGTAAATAATTGTAGAATTACTAAATGTTTATATTTATATGTAAAATGATAATAAAGAGAATTAGAATTTTATATCAGTTATACTAATGATAAATTGTTGAGGTTTGAAAATAAAATATCTGAACAGAATTGAAGAGACAGAAGGTAAGCCCTAGAACTAACAAGAGAGCAGGAAATAATCTTGCCTTTTGACTAAAGATGTTACAGAAAAATTCAACATGTGAGTTTCAAGCATCTAATCATCTGTTCAACAAAATTTTAGAGTGAACAAACTGAACTAAAGTCTAGAAGTAGGCACTGCTTTAAAGTAGGAGTTTGTTCAACTAAGCCCATTTAAACTTTTTCACCTGAATCACAAGCAATTGTCGAAGATCATTTTACTGATAAAAACTACAGTTTCCTAATAAGCCAGCAACTATGATCAACCTTTTGAGATGCTCCTGGCTTCGGAGGTAACAAAATTTTCTAACCTTCCATGTTTTAGATACCAATAAAGGATTACAGTTACAATCAAACAAAGCCCCACCCAAAATATCTAATCAAGTGAAGCTCACAGCCATTCACCAAAGATAAGCATTCACACCAAATGAAACACATCCAAATCCAATAAAGCGCCACTATCAAAACAAAATAAATAACAAAGTCATAGACAAAAAAAATGGCTTCTCACATCCACCTCTCAACACTACAGTATCACTCCCACATCACCAAAACTTCACCACATTATCATCAACCTCTAAAAAACCATTCACATTCAATAAGAAATACGCATATATTGCGAGCACAAGGTCGAGGATTCGGCGTTTCAACCACATCAAACAAAAAACAAGTACAAGAGAAAAGCAAAGACAACAAAAGCAGCAATAACAATATCAATAAGAATGAAGAAGATGAAGATGTCATACCAGAAGTAGTGTTCAATAGAATGCTTGTAAGGGTACTTTTATGCGTAGGACTCCCCATGGGTTCGGGCATAGGACTTTTGTACCTGTTGGGCGCTTTGAAAGAGAAGGGTATATGGGCATCCCCAGGGTGGGTGCCCTTCCTGGCCATATTAGTCACTTTTGGCACTTCGGCTTTAGGAATTGCTTATGGGACACTGTCCTCCAGTTGGAGTGTTGAAAATGATGGTACACTGCTGGGATGGGAGCAAGTTCAGAAGAACTGGCCTGAATTATGGAAAGAAGAAAATAAGCCAGAAATGTAATATTTCAATCAAGCCTGTAAAATATAACATTTGGGGACTATGCAATAATTGGCAGACATATCAAGTTTTAATTTAGATGGTGAGAAGTAAATGTACGTACCCTTACAATCAAATCCTGGAAATACAGTGGTTTGAATGTTAAGAAAAAAAATTGGAAAATGCAAATTACAAGGTCAGATAGTCTTGAAAGTTAACAAATTAAACTTGGGCATGCTTTTTTTTTTTAATATGTAGCGATAAATAAGACAATCCATTCGAGCTTCTCTTTTTCTCATTTCTGTTTGTTTTATATTAATCAAGCCACCTAGCTACGCCATCGTCTTCACTAACAGTTGCAAGAAGCTCGATGCACACATCCAGTACAGCCTGTGTTATTAATGGAATGTCAGTTCATTTCATCATCAACAAATTACTTGTACTGAAATAAAAGTAGTGCCAAAAGATTCCTGGCTATGTTATACTACATAACATACTAAGTGATGCAAGTACATATAAAAATTGATGATGATGATGACGACGACGACAATAAACTCACATTCAACGCACATGCAAGTACTAGCATGTTATAATGTGTAACATACATACTACATGAAATACAATGAAAGAAATGTTGATAGGTTGTATTACTGTAAATTGGTCGAAATCAATGATGCTAATTTAATATAAGCTAATGAGTATGCATCCAATCAAATAATTAAATAAGTATCAGCTTATATTTTAAACATCTGCATACTTGTGCCGATGGAATCCTGGAATATCAGAAGTAATTCGAGCGGGTACTAATCGAACAAATATTACAAGCACTTCAATTTTTGTCTGAGTACCCATTTTACCCATGTCCGGACTAAAATTAACAAATTTGGAGATGATGCGATTTTTATAGTAAGGATGTCCAATTAACACTCTTAGTTTTGTGAATAATATATTATGGTATGTCTTTATTCAATTTTATTTTCTACTATTCCAATACATGTCCTTTTTAACTTTGCAAACATTACTTTCCTATCTTCTACCACCGTTAAATTTTCATGTTTATTTATAATATCTCAGAACTCCGACCATTATAACCAAGGAGTAGTTTACATCTACTTAATATCGAATCAAGTTATATTGATTTGTCTCTATGAACAACAGTAAGGGCTAGAGTTAGACACAAATCAACACACACAAAAATTTTCGAACTGCATGATATTCATTACTGCTTTTCAATCAGCATGCAGATTATAAAAAATTGCATGCTGAGGGGATTTTTAGACCGTATAAACACCAAATATTACCAATAGAGAAGAAAGATACACCTACCAAGGGATTCCTACAGTTGACGAGTCTGCATTGTTCCAGACAAGAACCTTCCAGCATCCAATTTTCCCACACATCAAAACTATGACTAGCAAATACAAATTCCATTCTTCTATTTATCTGGTAAAATATGGACAAAAACGATGCAATGTTATTTATTCAATATATTAATTCATGAATTAGTATGAGATTACACACACACACAGGGAAAATTAAATCAGAAAAGAAATCATGAAAAAAATAACTATTAACTGAAAAATACCACCTTAGAAGATAATGGTGTTGAAATAACAAACAATTGAAAGACAAAATATACATAACATATCCATTTATCTGAATTTTATGCTAAATTAAACAAGACTTCATTGACACAAAAAAGTTCACCAAACTCCTAATCCTGGAACAACCTATTTCTTCAGTAATTACCATTTTTGCTAATTAATGAGTATATTGCTTAAAATTATCTTATAATACGATTAGTCGTCTTTCAAATGAAAAAAAAAAAGGCAAAATGGCTGACAGATAATCTGAAATTATTTTTAAACATGAGTAGAAATAAACAAAAATAAATGTAGGCATGAGCTTTTGAATGGCCAAGTAAAGAGCTAAGAATAGCAATAAGATTCAAAAGACATTTTAAACATTGCAGTAGAGGGTTAAGTCACTGGCTTGCAAATATAGTACATCCATTTACAGTAGCTGTTTGCGATGAAGGCTTGATGTTAGAGGGATTTGAACCCAACATATCTAGTTCTAGATTCAAACTCTAATTGTCTTCCTTCTCGACGTGCTTGTGTGTATTTGTGTTTATGTGCGCGCACATAATCTGGTGTTACTTTTGTGATGTAAGACTACTTTCCCTGGAGCGTTAAGAATATCATCCTTAAATAGTCCAAGGTCCTTGCAGATTATGGTACATAAATGTTTATATCAAAACATTGTGCTTGCACCCTATATAATACCAGCGATACCACGTTAAAGAGTGTCAACTTCACATCCATGTCCTCACAGTCTACAATGCATTATGTCAATAATTTTAGTCAATTACCAGCTTAGACGGTATCAAATTGATACTATCAAGATCAGCATTGATTCAGATCTACAAAGCTAATGTATTGAACTTAAGTTGGTCGCCTCCACCGAATACACCAAGCCTAAGCATATATTTTGTTCATAAAAAGGACCCGATGCCGTTTGATGTGAAAACTGTGTATTATGTATATACCCATTTTAGTGTTAAGTTTCATGGTGAGGCTTTATTTTCTGAGTTTTAAAGTTTTTACCCGTAAAAAAAATTCAAATGTCATTGTCCCCTTAGACTGTATGAACCATTTCATCCATCACAGTGTTTGTAACAATGCACGCACTGATGTGGTACTTCATTAACTAATATGGACCCCACACTCACACGCGCCGCCTACAGTGTATTACAGTCTTCAATGCTGGCTGAAAACAAGCTCTAATATCAGCTGGTAATCACATCCACCTAATGGACCAAGCCAAGGCATTAGGTTTCGCTCTTTAAAAACCATCAATGTTGGAAACAAAGGCTAGATACATGTGAATATGCACGCGCATGAGAGAGAGAGAGAGAGATTTTGCTTAGTGGGAGGAGGGGCAAGCGTGAGAGAGAAGGGGAAGGGGAGTGTGCGTAGAGAGAGAGAGAGAGAGAGAGAGAGAGAGAGAGAGAGAGCGCGTTATGCATTGATTCACACTGAAAGATGATAAATGATCTTTCATGCTAATTTATTTATTAACACATCATGCCAGGTATTCAAGAGGATCTTGGAGATGGAAGAAGTGGATACATGAACAGGAGGAAGTTAGCTGAAATGGACTAGTTTAGTGTATTAAAAAAAAGTGTAGTGCTAAAAGCATCCAAACTTGAACTTTCTATTACCATGATGTGGTATCAGGAAGTGCAAAACTCGGTGCCCTCAGCATCACACCACCATGTAGAGATAAAGGCACCAAGTATTGCACTTTTTCATACCACATCATGGTAGTAGGAAGGGCAAATGTGGTTGCGTTTAGAGGTACACTAACAAAATGCAATCAAAACGACCATTAGAGATCAAAAGATAAATTTCACAAGATGATGATAAAACAACATGTTACATGTATTTGTTGTATCGAGTGTTAAAATATCACGAAGACAACTAAACATATGTTAAATGCAGCAAAAGTAAGAATATTGTATCAGCACAATGATAATGTCAGACTAGACTATATTGAAGCAAATGAGAAGTTTATTTCGATAAAAGCACAAAAATTGCATTATATTGGTTTTAATATGTCCATAAATTGTCAAAGAGCATTGTTCTTAGTAAGACAGATTATGAACATGAAAATAAAAGGAGCGAAAGATCAAATATACAAGGATGTAAGTGAAGAAGAAGAAAAAATTACGGTAGATTTACATTTGGTTGATAAAGAATTATAGACGAGTTGTGAACTAGTATTCAACATCTTAAACCATGATAAGTGTTCACCTATGCCACATAACCGATATCACTTCATCGAGAAAAGCCAATAAGGTGATGTACGTAGAAAAGCTAAGCTGGAGATGGCATTGATGTACAAAAGCTAAAATGGTGATGGCCAAAATGTAAGAGAAAGCTACGATTGATGATGTGGTGGTAAATGTTTATTTTGAGCTTGATGTCTTATTCGTAATTCTATTGTTGAGATTTTTGTGTTTAAAAGACCATCTGTCTGAGTTGGCATATTTATTTTTAAGTGAGGGAGGATCTTTTTTACAGGTGTGATGCCACCTTGAACCGTGTAATGGGGGCCAAGAATTGTACTCCATTTTCTCACAAGGAAAAGGGTAGAGGAGAAAAGAATTAAAACAAATATACTTAGTAAAGAGATCGCTTATAAATGTGGATATATGCTTATTAATACCATACAGGACATGTTTAAATATACTGCCTCGCCATTCTCAGTTTTTTATATGGTTATCATAATTGAACATTTCTTTTTAACTACCACCCTAGAATTTCTAAAATAACTGTCATGTAAAATCCACTTATATTTACAACTTTACTCCAAATTGCTGATCATAAAGATTATGAAATGTTTATGCTGAACGTTAATTTATTGGTAATTGCTATATGATTGAAAGAAAAATCTGCATGAAATCCTTTTCTAGTGTTTAAAGTGTAAACCATTAGATATAATATAGTTGAAGTTTAAGTTTAATGTCACTTTCGCGGATACACTGCATTTCATTTATTTTTTTTCCTGAAGAAATGGAGAACAGCATTTAAATACAAGTAACTGGATGGCTATGAGGAAGTAAATATGATCTAACCTGCAATAATTTCCCACCAGATGCAAAAGATCGCAATCCTAGTGCATCCTATAAAAAAAAATTAATAACATTATATTAACATGGTACATGAAAAAAATCTTTAATAGGAAACCTAGATAGGCAGAATATTTATCAATCTGAATATCATGTGGTAAATTTTGGCGATGATAATAACCTAATAATTATATACAGCTATATTAGAAAAAGAAAAGAAAAATCCTAAAAAGATTCAAGTAATCATATAACGTTAAGTACTCTTAAATTTAGATATGCATACACTGTACTTCATGTGTGTAACAAACATATACTGTACTGGTTGCTATTCATAACAAATGCTTCACTTGTCAACACAGTTCTTTATTTTTGATGCAAACTACTAAACAGATGGATAGGGTTGTTAAGATTATATCATTATACTATCTCTAAGTGATTATAAGCCAAGTTCTGAAATTTATGAAACTGACTTTTCTTACAGCTGTGACAAATTTATCCATATTTCTTTATTGATCATCACATAACTAGCTCACCTAACGTTTTATTGTAGGTTAATTTTAAACTGCAAATGCACTTTTCCATTGGTGATACAAAAACCTACCAGTGCCCTTGGTATAGTATTTAACCTCACAGGAAAAATGATTTTTACAAAGTTTCGAGATAACAGTTTCTGTTTTGGTCTTTTGTAATTTAAGAATTTCAATCTAATTCGTAAATTCCGGAAATTTTAGTTTCAGATTCGGTTTCGAAATATTACCCATAAACTTGTTTAATTTATTGAAATAAAATGTATAATTTATCTTTAATTGAAAAATAAGGTGCAGAATATTGATTAATGGTAAATATCAGTAACATTGAAAAATGTTAATTCATTGCTTCTTTTCTAACTCTTTTTTTTTAGTTACACCGCTTATATTTTTTGTAATTTAATATGTTTTCTAAGTTAAATTTTCAAATTTTGATGATATAAAAAACAACTTTTGATTATTGGTGTATATGAAAATGAAACAAATTCTTTTTTCAGTTTCTGCTACAAAATTTGAAGTTCAATATTTTTTTAATGAACCGGAGACGGTTAGGTTTTGTTTCAACCTCTACTGAAACGAAATCTCGGTGTTTTGATTGAAACTTCAAACTTTGATTTTTACCTATCTTTCTAATCAATAACTTCATTCATACAAATAAGACTATATAAGTCACTGTGGGAAAATCTATTAAAAATCATACCTTGCTTCTGAAATCTACAATGAATTGTGCAGCTGGATCTCTAATAGTTACATTAGTAAGTGTGTCAAGGAACCATCCACCACCAGTAACCCTTTGTCTAGAAACATGCAACAGTCCAACACTGCCCTTTGCATGCAGAGCTATTACGTCACCATCTTTTAAAAGATGACCAGATCTTTGACGTATTATATTTGGTTTCTCAGGAGTTGATTCCAATGTTGATTCAAAAGCACTGTTAACAAGTTTGTTCCTAGAATCTTCCGGCGAAGTGAATCTAGAGCTTAAAGCATTATCATCGTCTTTATTTGAAGCACAGTTACCACTACTCTCTACTTCAGACAAATCATTAGATACTTGTCGGGATCTAACACGGGCAGGTCTCTTTTTTCCTTTTCTACCCGATCGACTACGTCGCCCCTCAGATCTAGATTGAATATTTTGAGTCAGGCTGGAGATTTGTGTATCTTTTGTTTGTTGAATGCCAAATTTCTGATTACTTGAAAACAAAGGATTATCCAGCTGCATGGAATTATTTCCTTTCATTTGAACTTTCAAATTTAAGTGGCTATCTTCATATCCGATGTCACTTTTTTCTTCATCGTCGTCTGAAACTATGTTAGCTGGAATAACTCCATCAACAAAATATGAGTGTAAAATAGCAAGAGCTTTTTCCCTTATCTCCATCCGCACTTCTTCACTGTATTCTGCACTACGAGGAAGAATCAACACGTTTGGCATTTCCCGCACCTAGAATAGAAACATTCTTAGTTATTTTGTGTCACTTGTAACTGCAAATATCTCACCTTGGAAGCAGGAATCTGAAATGGTGAATATATTAGAAATTATAGACACCAAAAATGCAAACGTAATATATGCAAAGCTTGTGGTAAAATAGTGTATGATGTTGATCCAACAAAAGTAAGTAATATAAAAATAATACTACTATGAGAAATAAGACTGAATTCGATAAAAATCTGCAATTTGTTTTTGTACCAAATTCCGATGGCATTAACTAGCTACATCCATTATACTTGTTAGATCGTTAAAATAAATTATATTAAAAAATAAATAAAGATCAAACAAATTAACGTGCAATTTATTCATATATGCTTGAAATGAGTATTCATGTATATTTATTATCCTGCCTGCCTGAAATAAATCTGAATATAAAAATATGAATCAACTGAAATAATATACTTAAGTACTACGATATATTTTCATAAACCGGTATTTCTATTGCCAAACATACCCATGCTTCCATCCATTGGGGACCTTCAGCACCATCTAAAGCGCAACCAGCTATAGTACCATCAATTAATAGTTGTTTTAGTGCGCAATCATCTATTAGCTGACTGTTACCAGTATTTACAATAAAAGCCCCTGCTCAAAAACAACATTAACCGAAATTTCAGAAACATAATGCATTAAAAATAATATCAGAATGATTGTATAGTTACCAGGCTTTATATGCTGCAGGCATTCAGCATTTAGAATCTGCATAGTTTCGTCAGAGAGTGCACAATGAAGAGAAATAATATCGCTAGCTGCCAATAAGTCATTTAGTGTGTCCATTCTTCTAGCGGAAGGGGGAAATGAAACCGATGTTCGCCTCGATTTTTCTCTTCCCTTAAACATAAAAGAATTAAAGGAATCAGTGCTGAAAAGTAGAAACTTAAAAGGTTGAAAAGACATAAATAGAAATGAAAGATGGTAATGGAATGAAGTTGGTATGCTAAATGCACAAACATGTTGTTATTCAAAAGAATAATTTCAAGAGGAAAAGCAATAATTCATTGTGAAAGTAGAGCATGTTGTAGTGCTGGAACCAAAGTCTGAGGTATCGGTTTTGGTTTCAGTCTTTTGAGATTATTGAGATGGTGGAAAATTTACTAAATTCTGCTTCAAATTTGGATCTGAATTCCGGAACCCTTCTGCAGAAATACAATGATAAACGGTGTATTTACCAAATAAAATAGTTTGAAATGAGTATTTAACAGAATGTTGTACTGTAAAGATTTGTTTTAATAACATCAAACCAATTGGTTTCAACACATATTAAATGGGTTAGAAATCTTACATTTATGATGGGTCATGTTTAGAAGATTATAACTGCACCCACATATCGAATTATAAAGCCAAATAACCCAATTTCATCTCATTGAAAGAGCTGTAAAAAAGATATCATCAAATTAGGGATGAAATTAGAGTTCCTTGTATTGCTGAATTGGATCTGAAATTGATAAATCGGTTTAGATCATGACGATATATGACTTGACAAAGAGAGCTGATTGGAATAACTCAATTTTGATGGAATTAGAGTTCAAAAATAGAGTACTTTGCGCTGTTGGTTGCCTGGAATTGATTTCATGTATGTTTTTTTATTTATACATTAAAATCGATGCACTTTCACAAAGAAATATATCAAAGTTCTAAATCTTGACCACCCCACCCGAGTCTCGCTCAAGAGCTTGTTTCCACATTTGAACAAGACGAAACATCAAGACATTAGAATCTTGTTTGATATTCATCTAGCATGTAATGTAAAAACTTAATATGAAATCTGACCACAAACCTCAATCGGAGATCTAGGCTGAGATTATATGATTTTCATTTATAATTTTTATATATTTATATAGGTCTAAAAGAATATCTGATTCAATTACTTCTTGCCAACCCATCAAGCAATTTTTTTCCCCTATTAGTTGAATAAGTTGAAGCAAAAGACTTGTATTTTTTTTCTTTCCGATTTTAGAACGAAAAGAATCATCTGGTTACTACCAAATCAATGAACCTACTACTATAATGGAAAATATCTTTGTTTTGTAGTGCAACGACTCCCCCATTTTATGCATATCAACTATGTTATCATTTTAATTTTCATTTGTCACAACTTTCATTTTTATTTGTTTAGATAATTATCATTAATATTATATATTAAAAATGTTAATTTTAGACATAAGTTACTCAAAGATTATCACAGTATGTTCTTCCAGATTTGAGATGTCAACTTGAGAAATACATCGAGATACACTCAGTTGTTCCAAAATTTCACTAAGTATGAGATATTGTGTGTGAAAGTCCAAACATCATACATAACCGAATCAAAGACTCGAAATCTTGGAATAAATATCATATTTGTGAACTCGTTTTGTGGAGTTCGGAGAAAAATTCAGCATCTGCATCTATCAAGTTGAGAGCAATAAGATGAATATTTTGAGTAGAATATGCCCATGTTGATTATATGCTTGATTAAATTTCAATATTTTTGGCTGGTTCTAAACTAAATACGGCCAATAACTTAACCTAAATTGCAATGTCGGACCTTATCATTGTGCTTCGCATCACTTGTCACTGGTAGTACCAAAGTTGGGTTCTTCTAAAATCAAGTATTTTCTTTTCAAAAAAAATTCACATCAAGTGATTGAACAACCACACAAGATTTAAGTGGGCAACAATTTTTCAGTGTAAAATGCTTAAGGTTTTTTTTTTTTTATGTTGAATGATGGATAAGAATTCTACTTGGTTGCGCTCAATCTGCAAACCGAGGCAGTCCGTTTTAACCATTTTCAACATTTCAAGAGTACAAATCAGTTTGATCCATATTCAATTTTCTAACTAAATACGGATAAACATCAAAGTAGTCAAGGCGCAAAAGAACGCAAGGCCTGCACTTGAGCATCATTTTTTGTATTTTCTAAACAAGATTTTGAAATTAAAAACTCTTATCAAAACAAAGTTTTGAGCTTTAAAAACTGCATATACATGCAATTTTGAAAGTAGAACATCATACGTTCAACAAAAACAAACTATAAAATGATCTCTCCTATTTTCTAAAGTAAAATGCACTAAAGTATAAAACATAAGTTAGTTATACGCACCAGTTAGCATATCAAAAAAGGAAAGAAAAAAAAATATCGCTGTTGACAGCAGCAGAGACATTGATGTCCAACTCAAGAACCTATGTGCAACTAAAGAGAACCGATGTGGGGGTACGCAATTTTTCTTTTTTGTGGATCGATTTTTGACAAAATTTTTTGTTCGAACCCTAGATTTAGATGGGAGTTGGGGTCGGGTATGCTGAAAAGAAATAGGTAAATTTGGGATAGGTTTTGGATTGAAAGACCAAATTTTATCCCACTTTATAATTGATTTAGACACCCCTTTTTGGCTTTTCGCTTGGTAAACGTTATTTGCTTTATTTGTGTCTTATGCACCGCTTGCATCTTGGACTGTTGAAAGGTGCAGCAGTTGCACCTAAGGCTTTTCTATTTGCCTAGGTGTGTGCATTGACAACACTGATAAGCATACAAAATCATTAATGTAATTTTCATTAATCAAGTGCTCATTTTGTTTGTTGTACCACAATCTTTGAATTATTTTAATTTGGACAGTGACCGCTGAAGTTTAATTGAGAAACAATCATATGGTCTTGCCTCAAACAAATCAAAATTTTCATGGACTTTATATAAATATTCATATCAAAATCAAGTATAAATTCATAGTTGTCACGTCCATTAGACGTATGTAGAGCCTTTGGGACTTCCAAAATAAATAAATACTAAAATGTAATAGTATCCACCATATGTGGATATGCTTCAACAAAATCGATCTTCAATCTTCACGAGAATCCTTCTACAATAAGGCTAACTAAATTGAATAAGCTCGTCTTATTTCTTTTTCTTTCGAACACCCAGCTGTAACTAACGTCGTTTTCGTCTATGGATGTTCAGACTACAAGTTCAAAGACTTCATTCTGTTAGTATAATATAATTTGGATTGATCTTTTGATCAACCATAATTTTGCCGACGAAGAATGAGGTTCGATGTTATTGTTTACTATAATTAAAATAGCTTTGTCGCTTTTGAAACAGTATGCATCTTTGTCACTTTAAAGGTCATTATTCACTTCTAGGAAGTGCTTTTAAGGTATAAGGTAAGGTTTCAACTGTCAACCGAAACCTCAGGACTCTAGCCACCCCGATTCTATTTTGGTCGGAGCCAAGACGGAATCCGGCCAAAAATCCAATTTTGACCATTGATCCATAAAGAATGTTAAGTTCCAAATTTTTATTGTTAAAGAGCTACAAAATTTGAAAACAAGAAAAGGGTACAGATAGGAATGGATAACTATGAAACAAAAAATCACAGACTATCAAAAAGAAAGTAATTAAAAATGGATAAGATTAAAAAAAAAGTTCTTCGTAATGTTGTCGCATTACTGGATAAGAACATAGAAATCAAAATCAAATAAATGAGTAGCTAACCTAAATGGTAGTTAAAGCTTCTCTCTTCATATCACGAGCAATTTCTTACTTTGACCCTAGATTATGTTTAGGTTTGTGTTTGTTTAATTAACCGCATATTAAAAAAATATTAAGCTTGGGTCCATATTGGATGGTGATTAAGCGTTGGAAAATGCGGCCGTCTTGGAAATATGCTGCTCTTGGATAAAAGGCTGACACATTTTAATTCGTTTTTAAACTAATTGATTGTCCAATAACAAGTACGTTGGATAGTTGACGGCGTTAGGAAAGACCAAGACGTTCAGAAAAAGAATAATAAAAAGTTTAATTAACTAGATTAGGTTTGAATTAGGGCTTAGTTTAGTTTAATTAAATTAGGATGGATTCTAATTTTAGATTTAGTTCAGTTTTTTATGATTGTGTTATCTGCAAGTTGGGTTCTAATTTACATTAACGTCTAGTATAATTTAATTTATGTCAAAAAAAGTAAATACATGTGTGTATTTAACATATTTAGTAATTGAACATATGCCAGTTGGAGAAGTACTTTTTGAGGGTGTAGTTTGTTGTTTCAAAGTCCCTTGTGATACATTGGTTTATTTGTCACTGCGCTTGTAATTAGACGTATTTCGATTTTGCATTAAAAAAAATTGTTTTTGTGTTGCTATTTGTATCTAAAAGACTTCTCATCCAACCCCCCTCTCCCCTCCTAAAGTTTAAAGTTCTCATTCAAGTATTCAACTTTATCATGTATTCTCTGAACCAAAAACCAAGATTTTAAATCTCGAATTTCGATCCCGTTTCATCACCGAAATTCTAGAGACCCGATCTTCTATGGCGAGAGATCTCGAACGATATGAATGCATCTTGGACGACCATCCTAGATCATAAAGTTCATTTTGGAAACATCTTGAGATATATGTTCTCTCTAAAATTAATTTGCATGCACAATAATACACACACACATACATACCACCTTACGAATAATAATTTTCACGTGATTTGCTTATTTATCATTTCTATTTCAAATTCCAACTCTAATTGATTTAATCATCTTAGAATCCAAAATCAATAAACACATAAAGTTAAAAATAAAAAAATTGAACCTCTCTTACCAAATTCAATCAAATTACATATAATAAAGCTTCCATAATTCTCTAACACATCAAATCAACATGAAATCACAAACAAACCTCTTCCTAAGAAAATTCAGTCATCTCCTAATCAAATATTGTCGTCTCCTAGTTTCAAAATCAATCGGACACTAACTATACTTATGATATTAAACTATGATAAGAAAATAGCATCCAACCATGGATGAGAATGATTGAGTGGGGGATTTACTAGACGATTCTCTTAATCAATACTAAATTAGAATTCTATTTTTCTTCCATTCCTCTTTAAATAATTCTTCATCCTACCATATATCTCTCTTGTCAAATGACAGGACAAAAATAGTGGGAACGATGTATTTATGGCTCATGAAATTTTGACCTATCAAAACTCAATTTATCATAAATAAACAAATTAATATAGACCGAGATATCGGAATTTGATATTGGCCGAGATATCTACCGAGATACCGAGATCTCGATCGATATATGGAAAATGAAATTTCTGCCAAAATTTTGTATTTGTTTCGTTAGAACTTCTCCATGAGATCTCGATCGAGATATCGGCTGAGATGACCGAGATTTGAAACAGTGTCAAAAAAAATCAACTTAAATCATGCAAGCAACTAAGGTAAAATCGATTTAAGTTTATATTCTTCTTTTAAATATATTTTTCGAACATACTAGTTCCTTGCATTTTTTGACTTTAGGATTGTGAATTAACATGTATCTATTTAAATCTTACTATAAACCAGTTATTTTAATATATTTTAATACATTCTGATAGTATAAAATTATAAATAAGCTACATCTTTGATTGCTTCTCCTCAAACTTCTTGTACTGCCAACTTAGATGCTTGTTGATTTTAGACTTTTATAATTGAGTTTATTGTAGAAAAATAAATAATTTTATGAGCTTGATGATTTTTTTATTAGTCTATATTTTCATTTTCTTATTTCACTTGTGACATTGTTCATTGATTACCAGATGAGAGATGGGTATTGTTTTGTTTAAAATGGGACCAAATGAATTTTAAATTTTTTTATTATACTTGAATATATGTATTTATCTTTAATGGTAGTTGTAATATATTTGGCGTCATACTTTTTTGGTATAAACGTGAACAACCAAAAATATCATTCTACATATATTATCATATCTTAATATCACAAAAATTAGGACTTAATAAACAAACTTCATTTACCAATTCGAAATACAAGGTTTGAAAACTTGGTCTTGGTTTCGATCATTTGAAATTTTGTTGGTTTTGGTCAATTTTGAAAATTTCGCTTGTTTCGGTTTCGGTCCTGGTATTGGATTTCTGTATTTTTAATGAAAAGCAACGATAAACGATACAAATTCATACAGAAATATAGTGTACAACAAAATAATAATGTTATATAGAACACTACTATATCAAAAAACAATTTCTCGGAGCTACATATGCATTGTTTTCGTAATTTTCTTTATCATCTTGTGTTATATAATATGATGGATAATCATATTGCACTTGTCATGAATTCATAAATGTCGTCATCATATTATCAAAAGACGATGTGGTTCATTATTTTGCGTTGTATACGTAACTTGATTATTTTGATCACTCGAGATATCATTATATGTTTCGTTTGTTTCATAATATAAGTTACCACTTGTATAGTCAGAAGTAGAATGATTATAGGTTGGTGAATCAGTTGAAGTATATGGATTGCGGTACTCGTAATCATGTCGATGTCCGCATTCAACAATTACATTACTATCTCTTCGGTTAGGATTATCGTTCGCACCCCTTCTTCTTGAATATGTTTGAGTTGGTATATATAATTCACCATCATCACTAGAACCAGTACCATAATTACTTGTTGAACCAACACCACTTCTACCAGTGTTACCATGATCATCATTTGACGAGCTGCTACTATTTTCATTGCTTTAACTTCTTATTGCTCGTGCAGGTATACCATCAACAGCAGCGAGTGCATCATTCAGTGTATTTGTCATCCAAGGATCGTTATCCAACAATGATGGTTCAACTTCATTAGTTCATTCTGCTAATGAATTCTCTTCGTGGAATATATAGTTCAGATCGATCAACTGATTTTCAGTATCGCGACGTCTTGAACTTTTTGCTCTTAGTCTCATGTTGTAATGCAATACATTCATTTTTCTAGATTTTTCATTTTTATTCTTTCTTTAATTTTGTAATGATCATTGAAAATGTAGTCCAATTTCTTTCGCAGTTTGAAGATAAACTATTTGACTTAAAATGTGTATTGTTAAACATGTTAAATTTGAAGCATCATCTCTTTCAATTATTGACCACCATTGAGTGGGGAAACATGTAATTACGACTGCGTATACTTTTGCGGAACCAAATGTACCAATTTTCATTTTATATCCTTCTACATGTTGATGTATAAGTTAAATATTTAATATGTTATAAAGTTGAATGTTTATCATAATTATTATATACATTAGTATTACCTCTTTTCCAATTTCAATTTGTGTTGCAATATCCGGCATCATCCTTTCAGCGACGTTATTAAATCCATTTAATACTTCTCCATCGTTTGTTGCATCCTCAAATTGAATGATGAGATTAAGAAAATAACCTATATGGGAAAAATGCAACATATTATTGAAATGTTATGTATTTCACTATTTGTATGACGATAAGATAAAACAACTTATCTGTCACGTGAAGAGGTCAATGTAATTGTCTTTCCCATCTTTTGTCTATTATATCCCACCATTTTTGACATTGTCTTTCAGCAATATTTTTTCTTATCGATTTTTTTTGCTCGATCCATCGCCTCATAAAGATATCTCAAATCTGTTTTGTCGTCACTATTTATCATTCGTAAAACCTTCACTGATGGCTCAAAAACAAGGATGATGAAAGCAGCACCATTCCAAAAAGCGTTGTTATAAATTAGTATAGAGACAGTATTTGTTGTTCTTTTATCTTTAGTGTTGAGTTTAAAAACTCTTGATGTCCACTCTCTCGAAGCAGTCATCTGTTCATGAATAAAATCTAGTGCGATAAAATGTGTTGCAAACCGTGTTGCTGCCGATTTAATCAATTCTTTATTGTTGGTCTCGTTTCTCATGATGAAATGTAACCAACCATGATTGTATATAAATGTTGTTATTAACTGACAATTTATGATAACAATTGTTATCTCTAGCTCTTAAGAAATATCTTCCAAAATCAAATCAATGCAGTGTGCTGCACATTGTGTCTAGTATAAATGCCTTCTTTTCTGCATCAATAATTGACCGACGGTTTTGAAGTTTGCTCCATCATATGTAACACCATGCAATATCATATTTTCACCGATTGTTTCAACGACATCATCCACTAATCCACAAATATATTCTCCACTTTGAAATTCATTTGTGGCATCCACATATTTGATAAATACCGTTCCATGGATAGAGTACACTATAAAATTTATTATTTTTCGTCGATTATGTGTACTTCAACCATCACACATTAGTGTACAACAATATTCATCCCAAAAATTGTACACTATTTTAATATATTGTCTAACTTCTTCTATTTTCATTTCAAGGTACGAGCGTGACATTTCATATGCAGTTGGTAGATCAATTCCACAACCGCATTCTACAATCGCGTCAATCATTATTGTATAATATGAACTATTAGCAATGTTGTGTGGAATATGACTGAAAAAAACTTAGAAATTGTTCGACCTATATGTTTTTTGGCATCTTTAATACCTTTCATTGCAAATTTAATAAAATGTTGAGTACTACCTCCTCGTTTTGCATATATGAGTCGATTTTTCCAACAGCATGAGTGTCAAAATCGCCATCTACTCTGCTAGATTTTCCCATAGTATGAGATCTGTGCAATGTTTGACTTGAACCACAACATGATCGTCCAACAGTATGAGCTATGTTCAATGTTTGACTTGAACCACCACCTGACATCTCTTCGTCTCTAAATGCATATCTGCTCTGCCGCATGACACGTTGAAGTTCTTCATCATCTTCATTTTCATCGTCTCATACTTGTTGCAGTATGCTCATTAATTCCTCCTGTAAGCGTTGCTTGTCTAGTTTTCCTTTGTTTCGTTCATTTCTCTTTTGAATGATATATGATCGTACAAGTTGTTTAACTGCTTTAGGGACAATTAAACATGATGATACGTCGTCGCCCACTTCTGTCAGATGTTCTTTCAAATGTGTCACACCACCGCCAATAATTAGTTTATTGTAAAAGTTATATTTTGTTCTCCGAAGATTGTCATTGATCGCAGTACCATAATTCCAACCAATTTCAGTTGGATTTGCCATAACGTACCTAAGCTTATAATTAAAAGATGCAATATAAGTATTTATAATTAAACAAAAGTCAATCCTAAAGAATTTAATAGTCCAAATCAAATCAAAAATAAAATAAAAACGAATAAAAAAACAATAATCGAAGTCGTTAAAGTTCAATGTTCAAGTCCAATATTTCGAGCCAAGTTCAATGCTCATGTTCGATATTCAAGTCCAACATATTCAAGTTCGATAATCAAGTACATATTCAAGTTCAACAAATTCTACGTCCAACATATTCAAGCCATATTCAAATCAGAATATTCAAATCCAATATTCAAATCAGTTCAGCATATTCAGGTCAGTTCAACTTATTCAAGTCTGTTCAATATTCAGGTCTGTCCATACTCAAAAGCGAATAGAAAATTGGCATTCAGGTCATTCTATTTTCATTATTCGAGACAATCTATTTCCATTATTCAAATCCCCCTCAGTCCAAAGTCCATCCCACACGCAACCCTTGATACCTCTCATAATTCAATCTTGTAGACAGAACAACGACATTCAGAAAAGGAAAAAAAAGGTGAAAGAAAATACGAAGACCGAAAGGGAAAACCTACGTTGAAATCGATCGACGACGACATCGATGCTTTAGTATGCTTTCGAATTTGGTCGAACTCCTCTGCGAAGCTTGCCGAATTTGCTCTGCCTTGGTATGAACAACGCCGCTCGAATATGAGAATATTGCTGAAGATCGGTGGTGGTAATTTATGTTTTCGACTTATGTATTTATAAGCAAGATTTTGATTCTCTTCTTCCTGTTCAAGCACGTTCGTAGACTCTAGGTTTTTTTAATTTGCTTTTTCGATTAATTGATTCCGTGTGTTATTTGTCGTCGCTTGTTGTTGCTCTCCACCTCTTCTTCTGATTATGCAATTCCGTTTTTTTCTTTGTTGTTTTGAACGAGACGGGATTTTGCCTTATTCTCGTTCCGCCACCGATCGGAACTGGCATGAGTTCTCGTGGTTTTCCGACTGAAACCTCCAACAATGGATCTAATAGATGATTTTCTTTATCAATTTAAAACTCACATCAACAAATATTACCAAATCTTAATATCACTTAAAAATTAGGATCTAACAAATAAACTTCTTTCACAAATTCGATTTTTACTAATTAATAATAGAAATAAAAATTCAAACTAACAAAAAATTAGATGTTGCGGCATTAAATAAAAATTCAAACTACCTACACATAATTTTATCGCAAAATATGACTAAATATTTGGATAAATCATTCATCTTGAATATGTTGAACATGTATAATTTGTATAAAAATAATTCACGTGCAGTAACGCTCGTTACAAGAACTACGACTGAGAAGTCGCAGTCTTCGCCATAAATAATTTAGTGCTCCGATTATGCTTTGACGTTCATATAAATTAGTTATTTATAATTCATAGTTTACTTGAGCAAATAAAATATCCATGGTCAAAGATAGGAATGCATCTAAAAGCCTGCAGCTACCCATCAACTTGAATAGCTAAACAGAGGTAGCTACAACTAAAATTGTAACAAAAAAACAAAGTTTCTACTAAACAAAGATCGAAACCTTCACACACCTCGTTTGCAAGGTCAATGTAAAGCACGCTCATCCGAAACGCAAGACTCCTAACAGCCAAACACTTTGCTGCCTTATTCCTCCCAACAATCCCAAGAACCATCCCTCTACACCTCCTCATTCCCTTGCACAACCCTCCTACAGCCCCCATCCACCCACCTATTCCACCTCCACATCCACCAACCCCTCTAACAAGGCAATGTGTCTTCCTCAGCAACCCAAGAATCAACGCCATGACAGTATCAGCAACCTCCTCGGAGCGGTCGGCATCGATGTGAATGAGCCTTAAGTTGAGTTCGGCAGCAAGGGCGGAGTCTAGGGAGGGGTCGGGGGAGGAGAGGCAGAGGAGGAGGTGGTGAGGGTGGAAGTGGCGATGGAGGAAGCGCGGAAGGAAGGAGAGGGAGGGGATGAGAATGGCGGAGGCAGAAGGGATTAGAGTAGTGGAGCTGGCGAGGGAGGAGAGCGGGATGTGGGTTATGGAGGCGATGTTGGTTAGAGATTCTTGTTCATAGGATGGGTCTTCGATGCAATTTAGGGTTAGTACCAGTGGGACTGGCGGTGAGGACGCCATGTTTGGAGAAGGGTTTGGGGATTTGGGGGGAAGAAGAAAGTGGTACAGTAGTGCAGAAGACTTTTCCTCCAGTTGTTATCGTTCTTTTGCTTATGCTGGAATTTTTTTACATTTTGGTAAAGTAAAAAAAAAAACATAAAAAAAATTACATTAATTTGACCACTTAGCATCAGAGAGATATCTTGTAATATACCTTATCTTATAATATACACAAGTAAATATAAATAATAAAATGTATCTAAAAAAAACTAAGGAGGGATCATAAATGACAGGTGAGTTCTCATTATTTGATTAAATTTTATAAAACCAAATACATAATAAAATGAATATGAGAGTATAATATCAATTCGATGATCAATATAAATGGTACAAAACATACACAAAGTGTTATATTTACATGATATAAATGCTTGATACAAGGGAAGATTAATAGGAAGTGATTGGAAAGTGGATAAATTGGGAGTGCCAAAATTATACGTGTGTGTGAAGGTTCAATGACACATCTATTGTAGCATCCCATTCATATTTTGATTTATACAATTTTAAATGGTATGAAATTTTATTGATGTTTCATCTACGTTATGAATACCATCTCTACAAAATATGATATAGTTTTGAAATTTTTAACCTCGTCAAAATAATAAGTCATAATCATTAAAACAATTGTTTTATCCCTTGATTTGAAACATTAAGTTTATCATATTAGGTATATTTAAATGCACCCTCTTAATATTCTTGTTTTATTCCTATAATTGTAAAATTAAAATCCTTATTTCTCCAAGATTCGGGTGTATACTTTCGCATTTGCCCCTGTATAATTTTTCGTTTAACAACCTTAAATATATTCAGCTGTGACAACATATCTTTTTTATCTCCTTTTTTATTAGCTTTACTCATTTGTTTCATTCTATTTTATTTTCTCTGAAGTTCAAACCTTACGCAGAATTTTCTTTTTCTCGTTGAAATAAAATCACGGTTCTTTATATTTCCTTCTTTCATTGTAGTTTCTCTTTAATTCAGAGCTCCACAAGAACTCAAATTGATGTAAAAAATTCATTTGCATAATCCAACCATTAGAAACGGTCATATAATATGATGGTAAGTTTTAAATTTTGATGATATTCAATTCACTTTCCCGCTCAATTCACTTGAATTCCTTTTTCTTACTCTATGTTTAATTCATTTTTTCATATGTCATATCTATAAATTATTTCCTTTGAATCATTATAGGTCTTCATCTTTCATTGAAAATGCATTTATTATCTTGACATATTTTAGAACTAAAAGATACAAAAGAGCCAAAGTTTTTTTTTTCCTCCCGTTTCCTTGTGAAGTAGTAAAAATTAGTACATATAATGTATTTTAGTTCATTGTTTTTATAAATTAAGTTTAGATCATGATTTTAGATGCGCAATTAAAATATTTAAAGTGTTTTTAATTATTTATGAGTTATTTGTCAAAGAGTAACCTCGGCTATGTTAAACCAATTTACATTTGTGTAATTTCCAACTTTATTTTTGGATTCATTGTTCTATATAATGCACATTCTAATTGTAGGTAATTAGCAATGAAATCTTATGTTATATATGTGTGTAGTATGTGTGTGCATGTGTGTTGAATCTCTCGCAATCCTTTTGTTTTTTCTCATAATTTTGCAATTATAATCCTTATTTATCCATAATTTATGTGTATATTTTCACATTTACGCTTCTAAAATTTCTTATTTAATGAGCGTTACTATAGTTGTAACAACATGTCTTATTGATTTTCCCTTTGTTATCCAGCATTTGAACCGAACAACTTCTAAATGAATTTAAACTTCAAGACGAAGACGAAATGGATCAAGAACTTTGTAGACGCTTCGAAGGATGGAATGACGAAGCACAAAAAGATTGAAGAGATTTGGAGTAAGCAAATTATGGTTGGTACCGACCATAATTGTGGTCGATATCGAGTTGATTTCGGTAGGGAGGCCCACTTCTAAGTTTGGAGACTTAAGATATTTACAAGTATAGAGTAGCATGCACTTTGAGGATGAGAAAATATGCTCGGTACACATCATATTTTGGTCGGTATCAACATGATTTTTTACTTAGATTTGACTCATTCTTCCTTCCTGACTTCATAGATCTGAACTCTTGCATGGTCTTCCATGATCTAGCAAGTATGGTGAAGGATTTTGACTACAAATATGAAAGTTGGAGCAACGTGAAAAGGACTTTTACACTTTGGGATCATTGAGCTCTTGTTCTTCACATTCTCACCTCCATAAATCCAACTTTGCTATGAACTGCTACCAAAATTAAAATTACTTTTTTTCGCACTTGAAAGCTTTATAATTCGATTGTATTTGTGACAAATCCAAGAGCGATAAAACTAAGTGAACGTAGGCAGTGGTTTATGGCCGAATTAATATAAAAATTCTTATGTTCTTGTTGTTCTTTCTTATTTTGGATTGAACTATTCTCGTTCGTGTTCGGCTTGGAGTGTTGTGTCACTTTCTATTCAAATACTTTTGGTCCTTTCACTGAGAAATGAGCCTCTCAAGTGAAGATCTTGCTTAGAACTTTAGATTTTAAGCATTCAGAAGTTAGATCTAGAAGTTTGCCGCCTAAATAAGAAGTTATTGAGATTTGAAGAAGAATCTATATTGTATTTGAAAGAAATGGCATCTAAGGGAGCTTCCACGATATTTGGGGCTATCGTTAAAGAAGATGAAGCTTCCCAACATAATGAAGAGACTACTCAACCAACTCATGTTTTACTAGGACCTTACTCCCGTGGGAGATGGTGACCAAAGCTGAACTTAATAGGACCATGTTAAAGGAGGGGGAAATGGACAACCACTTGATGTAGTGAACCTTCTAGACAATGTGGATGATCTACAGAATACTACTGGTACTGAAGTTGGGTAGAATGCTAGTGCGCAGACTGATGGTGTTCAAGTGAATGCCGGAAATGGCAAAACGTCGTAGAGGATCTAGTCAAATGGCTCCCCTAAAGATAGGAGAGCATAGGTATCACGGGACAAATCGAGAGTGTTTGTGGAGTCGAACATTCGGGGCAGTCCTAGATAGTCAACATCCAGCTACCCAAACTAATGAAGAGTTCATAGTAGATATGATTAGGAGATTTCTGAATGAAAATCAATATAGAAGTAATGACAAATAGGGTTCGGCACCCAGTATGACTCCATTTACTGATGATATATTGCAAGAGAGTTATCCAAAAAGTTTGTGATGCCAACAATGTCATCTTATATTGGAACGACAGATTCAAGACCGCGTCTATTGAAGTATGAATGACATACAGATGGTACCGTGATACTGATGCGGTGAGATGCAGATATTTAGCCATATTCTTAGATCTGGTAGCTATGTTGTGGTTCAATCGGCTCATATCGAGGTCCATATCTTTTTTGATCAGTTAGCGAAGAAGTTTATGGAGAACTTCAGACTTCATACCGATGTGATGTCCTTATTAAATGTCTATCAGAGTTTTGGAGAGACCCTGAAGGATTTTCTAAAGTGATCCAATATTGTGGTAACTAAAGTTAGTAATACGAGGGAAGATATTATTTTGATGGCTTTGATTTGGGGGATTCACCCTGATACAGACTTTGGTAGAGTAGGTTTGTGATAAACACCATACTTGAAGGACCTCATCCAACGGAGAAAATCTGGAATGAAATGGAAAGGTATGGTAGTTCGCCAAAGCATGTGATTTAGGAAAGTTGTTTTGCTGTCAAAGATGGAGCTCCAGCAAAGCATAAGAGAATGATGACATCGTTTTCAAAACAAATATCCTGATGGGATCGAAGCGCCAATGCTTAATCCCACGGTGATTTTGTTGTTGAGCCATCAACAGTGCGCCTATTTTTGATTGACTATGGAAGCTCGATTAATATCTTATTCAAGAAAACCTTTCATCAGATGAAGATTAGTCTAAAGGATCCAAAGCCATGTAAATCTCGCATCCAAGGATTCCCTAGAGAGGCTAAAGAGCGCGTGGGATTTATTGACATGTCCGTAGAATTGGGTGGGGAAGAACAAAATTGTGCGGGTTTAAACTTTCATGATGGTCGATGAATTCTTGGGCTACAATGCTTTTTTGGCTGACCGGCCATTGCCGGCTTTAGGATAGCACTGGCTCAGTGGTGTTTAATGATGAAATTCCCATCGAGAAAGGAGTTGGAGCTATTCAAGGCAATAAGAGCATAGGTCTAGAATGCTACGTTGTTGAGCTCAGAGATAAGCGATGCATGAAAGGAAAGGGTGTAGAGAATGCTCACAAAATCAAGTCTGCTAATGCACATCTTGATCAATGATGATGATCCTACTCGAGTTATGATCAAGATCGGATCTCAGCTCGATGTAAAAATGAAAAGAAGTTGGTAGGTTTCTCCGAATAAACCTACATGTGTTTACTTGGATGCGTTCTGATATATGTGGAATACCACCTAAGATAGCGTACCATGCATTGAATGTGGACCCAAGATGCTATCCTTTGAATCAGAAAAGATGCAACCTAGGTTTGGAGCAATCAGTTGAATTAAAAGAAGAAGTGGATAAGCTGAAGATAAATGACTTTACCCGCGATGCTTAATATCCTTAATGGGTTTCGAACCCTGTATTAGTTAAGAAGCCAAATGAAAAAAGGCGGACATACATCGATTATTCTGACCTAAAGGAAGTGTAACATCCCTTACTTCGAGACCATAAAATAGACATCAATGATGCTGTAGTTATCGTAGTTTTCCAACGATAAAGTGAGTTCGTTATTTTTTTTCACAACATAAGTAAACAAAGTAGCTAAATATATTTTTTAGTACTTCTGAATTACAAGATTCATTATATTATTAAATCCCGATTCATTCCCACGTAAGGGTAAATATATAATAAGAAAATCAGAGTAGTGTGTGTCCGTCGGCATATGAAGATGTCAACTTCACACTTAACCAGTTATAAATCCTAGTTGTACACGGCGGAATTCAAAATACTTTTATTTAAATAGCAAGCCTCCTGCTTCATCTTTGAGTTTATTCATCTTCAAAAGAGATACATGTCTAATCCACAAACTAATCCTACTCAAATGAATAACCATGATTTTATGGTAAATAATAAAAAAGGGGTCAAACAATAAGCCTTTTATGAGTAAAACCTTTACCCTAGCATCCATAGTGAGACCATGCCGCTAACGCGTAATGGGTTCCCCTCACTTCATCATCACAACATAATATCAATCAAATTATAACAACATTGATATATATATATATACATATATATATATATATATATTAACTTATCTTTATCTAAGGCAGTATACAGGTAGATTTAATCCAATAGACTTCAAGATTATCAAGGCCGATGAGTACAGAGCGATGATTGTAGGGTCCAGAAATCAGGTATAGATAATAGTATCAAGTCAAGATTGAATGGAATTGATAGATATGCAACGCAAAATGTTCGAAGTATGAAATATGGCTCAATACATAAGAGGGGTCGGCGTAGATTGGCTTCAACACGAGGGATTGGCATACTTCAAAGTACAAGAGCATTCTTGTGGAAAACAATCAATATCTCAATATCTACAAGTCCGATGCATATGAAACTTTATGAGCAAGATGCGGGGACCCTAGGGAGCCTACCGTAGGGATCTCATATCATTTGGATGAAGAAAGAGGGATCGGTACCTATCCCTCTTAAGGGTCGGATAAACCCAACTTCATAGCAAAGATCGATCAATATCTCAATATCTTCACACCCAATTGACATGAAAATTAGAAGACAAGCTAATTAGAACATGTGAAACACCCTATAAGGATCGCATTGAATTTGGAGCAAGTTGGAGGGATGGGTACCTATTCCTTTGTAGGTATCGGCTATAATCAGCCTTCACAACATATTGAAATAAAGATTGATCAATAACTCGAGGTCTACCAGTCCAATTGGAATGAAATTTGGAGGCTAAGCATAATAAAACATGGAGAAGCTTCCCTAGGGATCACATGGTGTTTGGAAGAATTTGGATGGATTGGTATCTATCCCTCCATAAGGATCGGTAGAACTCGGGATTTAAACAACACCACTTCATGAAAAATGTTATCTCACAAACCGTAAATCGAAATGACATGAAATTTGGAGAGCAAGTAGCTAAAATCGTGGGGAACCCCTTAGTGGGATTGCACCCTGATTTTGACATCAAAATAGGGATCGGTACCAATCCATATCGTGGGCGCCAATGGGCCTAGAAATTTTTGGGTGGCCTCGTCTTGGTCTCCCGAATCTTCTATCAAAATTTCAGCTCGATCCATGCACGTCTTGCCCTATAAATACAGCAGGCATGGCGTTAGAAAAAGGATCTTCTTTCTGTTTCTCTTATCTTCAACCTAGGCTACACTTTGTCAATTTTATCCTTGGATTTTGGATTGTAACTGCAAACAAACTTCAATGTAATAAAAAGGATTATTTGGAGGTGAACGTAGGCTAGAGTTAGCCGAACCATCATAAATCTCGTCTCCTTGTACTTGCTTTCTAATTGTTTTAATTTTATTCTTCATTTATTTCTCTTCATATTTCTATGATTGGATTTGATATTGGAGTTTTTGCACAATTGGGTATTGGTGGCCAATTTCGACGCTAACATGTTTGGTGCTTTCATTGAAAGGGACTTGCACCCGAGGATTTGGAAGCTAGGATCTTAGATTTGGAAGCTTGGATACTTAGATCTAGAAAGCAATGACTATGTAATCAACAAGGAGGGTGCTACCGAAGAGGAGCCACTTTGGACGGAGTCAGGAGGCTTCCTTAGGATATGGAGCTAACCAAGCATCTAGCTACATCGCCGGGGATGAAATGGAAATGATGATGGATGCTATGCAGGAGAGGATGCTGAAAAGATAGGAGGAGATGATGCAAAATTTGTTCTGACAAATTGGATAAGATGGAGCACAGAATCAAGGAGTTGAAACAGTAGGAATCGATGGAAATCAAAACCGAGAACATGAGGGCGGAGGCAGTAGGCAAAGGAATAGAACAGAACAGCCAAGGGCAGTCCCTCGGCCATCCTAGAGGGATCGACACCAATCCCCAAAGGCTAAGAGGCATGCCCCTGGGTCTGGTTGATCGTGATGCTGGAGGACCCGTGATCGATCCCATGGAGCTTATGTGAATTGGAATTTGGATGCTCGTTCGGAAGAGTACGTTCCTGAATTCCCTCATAGACTGGAGGCAGATTGGACATGATAATAGTAGACTACTATTGGAAGAAAATTACAGATTTGTAGAGATAATCATGCAAGCTATGCATAGAGGATTAGTGAACAGGGATCTGGAGGATGTAAATAGAAGTCCATTCACTCCCAATATCAGGAATGCTCGGAATCCACTAGAATTTGAACTACCAATGCTAGAAGCTTATGACGGAAAGTCGAATCCAACTATGCATATGATGAGGCATATACGACACATGGAAGTACTAGAGGCATCAGAAGAAATCTTGGCACTGTGCTTCCCCTTGTACTTAATGGATGTAGCTGAGCTATGGTTAAGACAGTTGGAAAGCAGTTCTATTAGCACATGGACTAAATTGATCAAAAGATTTATGAAGCAGTTTCGGGTTCACGTTACAAGACCTAAGAATGTAATGACATTGACATCAGTAAAGCAATGGTCAGGAGAATCACTCAAGGATTTCTTAACCAGGTTCAATACGGCAGTTGTTTTGGTGGATTGACCAGATCCATTGATGATTTTAATAGCGGTAGTGTCAGGAGTTGCAGATAATTCAAATTTTAAGACATCGCTGATATAGGATCCGTCGACGGATGTTGAGGATTTCTACCATTAAGTAGAGAGGTTTCTACGACAAGAAGATGCGAAAGCTGATAAGAAGGCAACAGAAGTTAATGCAGTATAGGGTGAAGAACCGCCCGGTGAAAGCTCAGGAAAGGACAAGAGCAAATGGAACATGGATAATAGCTTCGATGGATCAAAGTGAAGAAGGAGGGAACCCAAATTCTCTTCTTACTTGGAATTGAATGAAACCCTAGAACAGATATATCTGGATACTTGAGGGCGCCTTCTATATTGAAGGTCGGTGATTGACATGTAAAAATGTTTACTTTTGCGCTCATATCTTATCTTTATTGTATATAAATAAAATGTTACACTGGGCATTTTTGAGTGTTTTTGCAGATATATAGATTTGAGGAGCCTTCGTGTTAAATGGAGCAAAAGAGAAGAAAAAGGGAGATTTGCATTGGATTATACCAGCTACTTAGAAAAGATTGAACAAAAGAAGTTGTAGCTGAGTGGTTAAGGCATCTCTTAAATGGAGGAAGGAGTTGAGTTCTACCTGGAAAGTACATTAATTTTGCATATGAAAATGGAGGATTTTCGAGAAGATATAAATATGCATATGAAAATACTTATGATTGATTATATATATATATATACATACAAATCAACAATCTCTCAATCAATCACAATATCCTCCCAATCAATCATAATATCCTCCAATCAATCACAAATCTTCTTCCAATCAAATCACAATCAATCAAAATTGTAACAACCCTGAATTTTGAATGATTTAAATTGAAAATATTTAATTAATTTTAAATATTTGAATGATGGTTTAGTTTGAATTCCCAATATAACTATGAAATTGGCGATTAAATTTTAGAATTTAATCTATTGAAAGTTGAATAAAAATTTGAATCATCAATTTTAAGCTAATTAAAAATAATTTAAAGGCTTAGAAAACTCACATTGATTATACTGAAGATAATAGAAGCTTCAGAATTGAATTTGAAAGTGATTCTTCGTCCAGTTTTGAAATTTTATCGTTTAAATTGAATTTAAAAATAGCCTTCCGAGGCACGGTCTCGGAATTCGACAAAACCAGTTCGATTGGGTCCGGAATATTGTATCATTATTAGATTTCAATTTTCTTGGCGTTCTGAGTTGATATATGAGTATACGACATATAAATGTGTCAAAGAGAATTTATACAAAACAAATTGAATTTGAAATTAAAAAAAAATAAAAAAAAAATAACATGCTTTATTATTTTTCACCAGCATCCCATAACTCACGCCTTAACCCAATCCCTTGTTTCAGCCTTAATCCACGCCATAACTCACGCCCAAAATCGTGCCTGAAATCACGTTTACCCCTTTTGTTTTATATTTGTTCGAAACCCTAACAAATCATACGAAAAAAAATCAAACGAGAAAATAAAAAGAATGGCGGCCTCGTTATCTTCTTTCCTTCGTCTTCAAAAAAAAAACTAGGGCTTGTTCAAATCAAAGGCGTCGGCTTCAAATAGTTCGATCGATCGACACCATCTTCGCCTCGCTCGCGACCGCGCCAGGCAAAGGTGAGTGATCCCCTCACTCACATCTAATTTCATTCTTTAGTCATTCGAGTTTTTTTAGATGTTGATGATTTTTATCTATCCTAGTTCGTCTTCTTGTTTTACACGGCTGTGATGATTTTTGCTGTGATGATTTTGTTTATATAGGGTTTGAATCCCTGTTTTCTCGTTCGTATAAAAATTGGGCTTCGGCCATTTTGACTTTTGAAACCCGCTGCTTGCTTATTTGGAAACTGCAGTTTGAAATCTCTGTTGGTCTTTACCGCTACAACATTGTGATTGTATGTTGTGTTGCTTCGAGTTTGAAATGTCCTCTGTCTGTACATTTGTATTATTGAACACTTGAGTTGTTCCCCTGTGCACTGTTGTGTGCTGTGTTATTGCTGAGTTTGTTTTTTTTACTATGGCATTTGTTTTGATACAATTACTGTTAGTTGCATACATGTTGATGCCAATTGCCTCTGTTGTGTAGCTAGCCACTGTGTTGCACTATGTTATGCTGTGTCACTACTTCACTATCATTTTGTTGACATTAGTTGAACCAGCTGCATGTTTGGTTCTTATGAACCTAGTATGACACGAGCTTTGCCTCTGTTTTCACTGTGCAGTTGTGTTGCCTTATCTTTGAGCTTTTGACAATCATGTCTAATTTGAGAACAATTGTATTGTTTTGAAAGTGCTGTTGTTTTATATTTGGACTTCTTCTGATTCATTTCATGTTGCCATCATTGTTTACCTTTACTACCATTCTGCAGTAGCTTCCTGTTGGACCATTGCATGTGCACTTGGACAATTTGGGCCTTTGTGCTCTGTGGGTTCGGGTTGCATGAAAAATTCAATTGTTGTCAACCCGTGGCGTTTATGCCTTGATGCTATTCGTTTATATGTATTTATGTGCATTTTTCCTTAAGTGCTGTAGTGTGTGCCTGTACTTTTCTGTACATTTTTGCACAGTGATCACTTCACTTGAATCTGCACTAGCCTTTGAACCTGACTTTGTTGCATTGACTAGTACCATCATTACTTGCTCTTGTAACTTGTCTGGTTTATTGAAATTCACTTTTACCAGGACATGTTCACTACATTCAATTATGAACTATATTAAGGATACTTTTGATGCTATTGATGTGTTTTGTCACCTCAGTTCGATTCACACAGGGATCTAGTATCATTGATTTCGAATTATTTTAAGTTGTAACATTAAACCCTGTAACATGATGGTTTAGGTGGCACCTCTTGCTGTCTTGTTGCAATTCATTTTCATGTGCAGTCTTTGTTTTTGGTAGTCTTGTATACTGTTACTGCACACTCCGGCCTCAAGTTGCATTTGATCCATTTGGATTTATGGTCGAGGCTGAATTGCGTTGAGTCACTGACTTGACCTCTGCAGTTTTGATGGCTGTTAGTATTCACTGTTGTGGCGAGGCCGTACACGCGTGCGTGTACTGCAGCCACACAGATTTAACGTTTTAAATGTGGCGAGGCCGTACACGCGTGCGTGTACTGCAGCCAATCAGTTTTGATGTTTTTAAGCAACTTTTCAATTATTTGAATTGATTTGGTTTAAATTGATGATTTTGTTGATTTATTGCCGTTTAGGCAATTTTGATGTTTTTTTTTCTTCTAAATTATCTTCAATAATAATCCCTTCATCTATCTTCGTTGATAATTTGAATCTACTGATTTATTGTTTAACACTGTTAAGTGTTATGTTTACCGTTATTCGTTTTCTTTGTTGAAAGGATCGGATAGGTGAATTTATCTTTGACTGTCGTCTAATTGTTATTGATTATTATTGCCTCTATGCACTAATAACTGAGTTTGAATTAGACTGACCCGTGTATTATTTTCTTTTGAATGTAATATCGGGTCAGACCCAGTATTTTACAGCTTGAAAATTTTCGGGCAGCGAAGTTAGAGAGAGAGGGGGATTACGCTTCACTTTAGCTTTTCGGGGATTTATTTTTGTACTTAAAGAAATATTCCGCTGTATAAATTAATGCATTGTACAAACTCTGATATATGTAAGAAAATTCATTATGTGAAATATAATTATTCTGTTTTTCTGTGGCTGATTCTGTTTAAACTCTATAAATTGAATAACAATCCGTCATTTTGAACGTTTCAAGTTGGTCTAATTACCGACTAGGGGTGGTCAGAAGGGCGGATCGTTACAAAAGTGGTATCAGAGATTTGGTTTATACAAAGCTCAGTTTATGATGTTTAATATGAATAGTTACTAGAATCACTTTAAAGAAAACGTTTTTCAAGTTTAAAGAAGTATAAAATTGTTTTTCTTAAAATAAAAGGTATTTTGAAAATTCAAATTTTTTCGGAAATTCCCCTCTCTAAATTTAGGTTTACGATAGTTTCTCTTCAGTAAGGTCTCCTTAGATTTGAGTCACGATCATTCGAAAACCATTATCGAATTGTTGAGATTTATGAAAAATAAAATGTAAGTTAAGTGAATTAATGAATTGGTTTAAATCCAATATTTTGAATATCTCCAAAGTAATAATTGTGAAATAAAATGACATATCAATTTAGTATAGCCAAGAGGATCATTAAACTATAACTTGGGAATTTGATTTTTGTATTCTTTTGAAAATTGATTTCAAATGTTTTGAAGAACAATACTAGTGATATATACAGGAAGAAAAATTTTCAAGTAATTTTTCAAAATATTTTCGAAAATAATAAAATAAAATAAATTTTGTTTTTATGTTTCAAGCAAAGTTTAATACGCAAGAATGTATATATATGTATATTTCAAATGTTTGAAATAAAATCCAGAGTCGAATCTCAAGTTTGGTTGAATAATAATCCTATATATCAGGATAATGTAAATTGCAAATTATTTTGGGAAAATGATTGAATAATCCAACCTTTGCTAATAATGATTGTAAATTTTAATAGGAAACTTCAAAAAATATCTTGTTAATTATAATGGCGAAAACCGAAGCACAAAAAGCAGCACGCCATGAACAAAGAGAAATTGCCCGTAGAGAAGCAGCAGTGGCACGGGCGAAAATCGAAAGGAAATTCAATGAAAGGCAAGCACCTGGTCCCTATGATGATGTTATCTGTTATCGATGTCATAAAAAGGGACATTATGTCGTTAAGTGCCGAGAGAAGAGAAAGAAAAGGAATGTGGATGTCCGGTTCGCTCGTCCTGAGATTGTGTGTTTTAAATGTCAGGGGAAAGGACATTTTCTTAGTCATTGCCTTAAAGTGAAAAGGAAAAAGCGCGTACTCGATTTACCCGTCAACGGATTGACAATCTGCTACCATTGTCGCCAGACTGGACATATAGCCAGAAACTGCACCGAAAGGCAACCTGGAAAGCAAGCTATAGCCCGATCAGCTAGAGCGAAAAGTGTAAGGGTGATAGATAAGGATGGAAGCATCTCATATTTTTGCGGGAACTGTAGGAATTGGGGACATGTTGATTTTGAATGTGTTAATCCTCCTTTAATACAACTTGAAATAGTGTAAACCGAGGAGGGAAGTTGTCAAAGGTGCGTACTACCAGACAGGAATTCGATAGTCCTCAATAATTTTGAATCTTAAACCAATCAATATATTTTTTAATACTATCTTTTGTAATCCAAAATCTTCTATGTACGTATTTTAAAGGTATTAAGCTATAGATAGTTGTACGGAACGAGCTATTTTAATAAAAAATAGCATCTTTGGAAGGAAATTTATTTGTTGACTTAACTGTATAAATCAAACTAGTTTTGATGTAAAGCTTATATTTCGAGTGTAAACTAATGCCTAAAATAGTTAATGTGGAGATATAAATCTAATGAAACCAAGTCGATGAATGGCTTACTAAAGAATTAGTTGATTAATTTGGAAATAGAAAGCAAATGTTAAAATTTGAAGTTGTCAACATGATAATCCATAATAGGTTTAATAGATTCAGTGATGAATTTGAATTTGAGCATCGAAGAATTAAGTAAGTGAAAAACTTAATACTGAAAAGTTTGAAATCGGTTTAAAACCAATATTGTGAAAAGTATGCGGGAATTCAAACAATGAAATAAGTCCAAGTGTTGAATTTGGTAAACGATGTATATTCGCGATTTTGGACAGTGAATATATTATTGAATAAACGGGTATGATTTGGAGAAGTGAAATTTAAAAGAATGAAGTTAATTGTTTTAAAATATGTTTTAAAATGTATTAACTATCGAATACATAAATTTCAACATTCATTGTTGAAATAGACGTTTTCGAGAAATAAAGAAATGGTGGACTATAACACTGTTGTTATAGTAAATGGTTTCCGAAAGGAAATGTTTTATATAGTATTGGGATTTATATATCTATCTTAAATTCGAATCCCTTTACTAGAGATTTTGAGTTGTCGTAACGATGTTTTACGTAACATTTGTTTTGACTCGAATAAATGTGTTTAAAAGAACGCTTTCCTTAAAAGAATGGAATATATACTTGATTATGATTTAAGTATATTGAATATTTTTCAAGTGTTGAAAATAAATGGATTTGTGAATTACTTATTATTAAATAAGTATGGAAATGTTTTCCAATATGAAATGAAAAGTTTGAAATTTTATCTTTTAAAGATAAATTGAAAAAATGAATATTTGAAATTTGTTTCAAATGGTTAAGTGTGGAAAATTATATATATCTTGTAAAGATGTTTTTTGGAAATTTGAACAAATAGTTCAACTTGAATTTTTTTCAAAAAATAATAATAATTGAATCTTGAGTTAAATTGAGTTTAACTTCGATACCAAAAACAAATATAAGTTGAGCTTTGAATTTCGGATAGTCGATTTGGATTGTATGTCTAACATTGTGAATTGATGACATAGCAATTGATCTCTATTAAATATATATCTGTGGTGGTGGAGAATTTATTCTTTTAGCTTAACACCCTTCTATGAGACGTACGAGCTCAGAGGTTATATATCGGTAGACATCAATTATGTGTTGAGAATTGACGATGTAACGTGAAATCCAAATCGAATGTGAAGTCGATAATGAATTGGATTATGAATGTGAATTGGGTTTGAGATAACCTTAAATTTTCAAATCGATTTAGAGGAAAATCGAGATGGAAAATTTAGAAATCCTCTATTTGATATGGGTATGGGATATTGTGGTTTTCGGAACTTATATATGTGAATGTAATAATTCGAAAACCATCAGTTTGGAAAGTCATTATTATGAAAATCCTATGTAAGTTTACATAGGTATGATATGTACGAAATGTGAAATGAAGTATTATATGTATATGACATTATGTTTTCTAAACTGAGGATATGGACAAGTACCTTCCATTTAAAATTTGTGAAGGTGTTGGAACTCGGTGTGAGTGTCCATTTGAAATTCGTACCTACGTAGAATTTCCATAAGTTGGAATGTCCATTTGGACTAGAATCCCTCATGATGGATCATCGTGATGGGATCATGTGAATTGATGATGTATGCTAGCGTAATTCGTGGGGCGTGATGCCTACAGTTACAAGCGATTCTACTGGGATAGTAGCGCAACCGCCGTGTAAACTGCGATCTAGAGGCCAAAGCGTAATTTGAGGGGCGAGATGCCTACGGTCACAAGCATTTCTACTGGGATAGTAGCGAAACCGCCGTGTGAACCGCGATCTATGGCAACAACCATGGCGAAATTCAAGAGATGTGAAATCTACAGATTACAAGCGTTTCTACTGGGATAGTAGCGTAACCGCCGGGTAAAACTGTGATCCATGGGGGAACGTGCTTTCCACATCCATTTTTAAAAGAATTTTTAAAAGTATTTTCACTGGGAGTTGAAGCAAGTATATTTAGTACTTGGAGATTTTTAGTCCTGCGTCTGGCCAGCGTATGCCTAATGTCTGTGAGAACGACGATAGACTTGTTAAACTTCGAGTTAGCAAGTATTTTCAAAACTTTAGATAGCAAATCAATAGTCTGAAATAAAAATTACATAATTCCACCTTAATGAATTAAAGAAGAAGATCTTTGAAATATCTTGAAAGTCCACAGCTTTGAAAAAATATATGATATGCAAATCTCTAGCATGAAGAATTTCAAGTTTAAATTTGAGTTTTGTAAGTCAAAAATTTTGGTAAAAGACTTTTACGTCTTGATTTTAGAAAATAATGAACAAAGCAAGGGAGATAAAATAAATGGAATGAATCCTATGTTTATTTATTTTTAATAAGATTCAAACTTGGTAAAAATTGTGTAGGGTATAAATATCGGTGAGATTTCAACAATCGTTTTTCCTAACTTATAATTTCGGGACGAAATTCTTTTAAGGGGGGAAGATTGTAACAACCCTGAATTTTGAACGATTTAAATTGAAAATATTTAATTAATTTTAAATATTTGAATGATGGTTTAGTTTGAATTCCCAATATAACTATGAAATTGGCGATTAAATTTTAGAATTTAATCTATTGAAAGTTGAATAAAAATTTGAATCTTCAATTTTAAGCTGATTAAAAATAATTTAAAGGCTTAGAAAACTCACATTGATTATACTAAAGATAATAGAAGCTTCAGAATTGAATTTGAAAGTGATTCGTCCAGTTTTGAAATTTTATCGTTTAAATTGAATTTAAAAATAGCCTTTCGAGGCACGGTCTCAGAATTCGACAAAACCAGTTCCATTGGGTCCGGAATATTGTATCATTATCAGATTTCAATTTTCTTGGCGTTCTGAGTTGATATATGAGTATACGACATATAAACGTGTCAAAGAGAATTTATACAAAACAAATTGAATTTGAAATGAAAATAAAAAATAAAAAAAATAACATGCTTTATTCTTTTTCATCAGCATCCCATAACTCACGCCTTAACCCAATCCCTTGTTTCAGCCTTAATCCACGCCATAACTCACGCCCAAAATCGTGCCTGAAATCACGTTTTCCCCTTTTGTTTTATATTCGTTCGAAACCCTAACAAATCATACGAAAAGAAAAATCAAACGAGAAAATAAAAAGAATGGCGGCCTCGTTATCTTCTTTCCTTCATCTTCAAAAAAAAAAATTAGGGCTCGTTCAAATCAAAGGCGCCGGCTTCAAATAGTTCGATCGATCGACACCTTCTTCGCCCTGCTCGCGACCGCGCCAGGCAAAGGTGAGTGATCCCCTCACTCACATCTAATTTCATTCTTCAATCATTCGAGTTTTTTTTAGATGTTGATGATTTTTATCTATCCTGGTTCGTCTTCTTGTTTTACATGGCTGTGATGATTTTTGCTGTGATGATTTTGTTTATATAGGGTTTGAATCCCTGTTTTCTCGTTCGTATAAAAATTGGGCTTTGGTCATTTTGACTTTTGAAACCCGCTGCTTGCTTATTTGGAAACTGCAGTTTGAAATCTCTGTTGGTCTTTACCGCTACTACATTGTGACTGTATGTTGCGTTGCTTCGAGTTTGAAATGTCCTCTGTCTGTACATTTGTATTATTGAACACTTAAGTTGTTCCCCTGTGCACTGTTGTGTGCTGTGCTATTGCTGAGTTTGTTTTTTTTTTACTATGGCATTTGCTTTGATACAACTACTGTTACTGGCATACATGTTGATGCCAATTGCCTCTGTTGTGTAGCTAGTCACTGTGTTGCACTATGCTATGCTGTGTCACTACTTTACTATCATTTTGTTGACATTAGTTAAACCAGTCGCATGTTTGGTTCTTATGAACCTAGTATGACACGAGCTTTGCCTCTGGTTTCACTGTGCAGTTGTGTTGCCTTATCTTTGAGCTTTTGACAATCATGTCTAATTTGAGAACAATTGTATTGTTTTGAAAGTGTTGTTGTTTTATATTTGGACTTCTTCTTATTCATTTCATGTTGCCATCATTGTTTACCTTTACTACCATTCTGCAGTAGCTTCCTGTTGGACCATTGCATGTGCACTTGGACAATTTGAGCCTTTATGCTCTGTGGGTTCGGGTTGCATGAAAAATTCAATTGTTGCCAACCCATGGCCTTTATGCCTTGATGCTATTCGTTTATATGTATTTATGTGCATTTTTCCTTAAGTGCTGTAGTGTGTGCCTGTACTTTTTTCTGTACATGTTTGCACAGTGATCACTTCACTTGAATCTGCACTAGCCTTTGAACCTGACTATGTTGCATTGACTAGTACCATCATTACTTGCTCTTGTAACTTGTCTGGTTTATTGAAATTCATTTTTACCAGGACATGTGTAACAACCCGCATATTTAACGATTTTATATTTAAATGTTTGATTTAAATATAGCATCGTTATTCGGATTTTGGGGTCCGAAATGTTACTTTCTGCAAATGGCCAAATTGGAGCTCGAAACCATTTCCATTGAGTCCAAAATGGCGTTTGCGATCTTTTTGAGTATAATCTTTGATATGTTTAGAGTTTGTGAAATTTTGGCTACTTTTCCTATTGGGTTTGGGGTTGGGTTCAGCCCACTAGCTCACTTAACCTCTAGCTCAACCCTTCTCTTCATTCCATCTTCATTTCATTTTATTTCTCAAACTAAAAACTGAAATGGGGGAAAGGAAAGAGAAATAGAAATTAGCAAGCCCTAGTTTCTCCTTTGTAACTTGATTCTTGCTCCAAAATCAAGAGAATCTATTGGTAAGTTCATCTCCACCTTCTCCATCTTTTCTCCTCTTCAATTTCAGTAATTTCCTAACCCTAACTTAGGAAATACTTGCTTTTGATTCTAGATTGAAGCTTTTAGTGTTGAAGTGGAGTGTAGTTGGTTGATCCCTTGCAATTGTGCTTCTTCATCTTCTTTGTTTTGTGTTAAAAGGTGAGTTTTGAACTCACATCTACTTCTCTTGATTTCATTGATGTTAGGTATGAATTCCTAACACCTTGTTCATATGCACTTGCAATTGGTTTGGGTTGAATTGGGGAATATTCCAATTTTTAGTGTTTTGGGTTCAAATCTTTGAAATCCTAACTTTGATGTTTTAATCATGTTTTGGTGATGCATCGAGGAACATATAGGGCCGGGTTGTCGATTGGCATAAGCCCTTAGAGCCAATGTTCGTCCGATTGCATTTTGGGAGAGTTTGCTCTTCATTTGAATAAGGCTGAAAAACAGCCCAGGCATGATTCAGTCGACTGAAAACTCTGCACAGTCGACTGAACCTGAAACCCGAGAGTTTCCAGGCATGATTCAGTCGACTGAAAAACTCTGCACAGTCGAATGAACCTGGAAACAGAAAGTTTTCTGAACCTAGAAAATTTTCCAGGTATAGGGTCAGTCGACTGAAAACTCTGTTCAGTCGACTGAACCTGCTGTTTCAGCCCACTTTGCCTTTTGGGATTGAATTTTCAATTTGAATCGATTCATGATGATCCTATGTATGATTATCAATTGTTTTGACTTTGATGGTTCCTTTTAATTTTAATCCACGGGTTTTTATAAAATAATCTCTCGAATCGCATTTAAAAGTTCGTTTCTCTAATTTATAAATTCTATTTAAAACACACACACTTTCGCACTTCGAACGAAGTGGAAGGGTGATTAAATGGTTGGGCAAAACACGGACCATGAATCTATGTGTTTATCTTTCCGATTAATCCTCGACCTATTCGATTGATTGTTTTGACCTTCGGGTTTGGTTTATCGATGATATGAGGTAAACTTTGTACTCCTTTGAGTGTGAAAGGGACTGACGGATAGTAAACCGTTTAGTGCGAACGAGTGGTTATGGGACATACGTTAACACTTTTCGGATTCCTTTTCGAGAGTTGTGACACATTCCGCCAGTTAGTGGTGTCCAGTACTGGGTCTTCGACCTTCACCACTACGGTTTGTTGCCTCTGGGATAGTTTCTTCGGACTGTCTCCCTAGGTTTGTTGCCTTCGGGTATGTTGCCTTCGGGTGTGTGCCTTCGGGTTTGTTGCCCTATATAGTTTCGCTCTGATGTTGGCCTTATGTGCTGCATGGGTGATACTTGGGTTTGGAGTCTTCGGGCTCATGGATCCTTGTTTGTACAGTACTGAGCTCGAGCAAATTTTATGATGTTTCATTGATATGTATATTCCCTTGGTATCGCCCTTCGGTATTTGTCTTTTTGAGCCGCATGGAGTATAGCGTTTACCTTGTGGAACTTGTATACCTTATTGGTATTTGTTGTTTTCCTATTGGCTTGTTTTGGGATATTTGTATCCTTTGTTTCTATATGTTGCCGATGATATGAGGCTTGTTCTATATGATTCGTCTCTTGTTAATGATTGTGTTATCTCCCCTAGAGATATTTATTATACTGTATGACCTTGCAGGTTTATTAATGTTCAGTTTATCTAACTGATTTGTTATCTAGACTGACCCGTGTATTTTATACTCGGGTCAGACCGAGATGTTTCAGGTTAGGTGCTTTTGGGGACTTAGCCTATTTTGCTTCCGCCTGGACTATTCGCTAGCTTCATTTTGTTATAGCGTCTTTTGTAGTTCTTATCTGTTATAACTCTGATTTATACTCTTTCGTCTCGTCTGTATATGGTGGTCTCCTGTACCACTTGACATGTATTATTTTGTATACTCTGTGGTGTATCTGTGTATGTGTATATTATGATCGACTGTTCTGTGATGTATATTACATTTCAGTTGTTATATTTTCTTCTGATAGATCTTATAGCCATTGTAGTTTTGCTTTAAATATTTATTGAATAGGTCGAATTTTAATGTGTTTCTACTTTTCGACATATTTAGTGAATAGTTAAGATAAGATTGCACATGGTCGCTTCCTTTATACTCTATTGTCCGCGTTAGCCGACAGTATTATTTATGTAATACTCTTTGTTAACGAGGTTCTCGGAGTGGGGCGTCACAACATGTTCACTACATTCAATTATGAACTATATTAAGGATACTTTTGATGCTATTGATGTGTTTTGTCACCTCAGTTCGATTCACACAGGGGATCTAGTATCATTGATTTCGAATTATTTTAAGTTGTAACATTGAACCCTGTAACATGATGGTTTAGGTGGCACCTCTTGCTGTCTTGTTGCAATTCGTTTTCATGTGCAGTCTTTGTTTTTGGTAGTCTTATATACTGTTACTGCACACTCCGGCCTCATGTTGCATTTGATCCATTTGGATTTATGGTCGAGGCTGAATTGCGTTGAGTCACTGACTTGACCTCTGCAGTTTTGATGGCTGTTAGTATTCACTGTTGTGGAGAGGCCGTACACGCGTGCGTGTAGTGCATCCACACAGATTTAACGTTTTAAATGTGGCGAGGCCGTACACGCGTGCGTGTACTGCAGCCAATCAGTTTTGATGTTTTTAAGCAACTTTTCAATTATTTGAATTGATTTGGTTTAAATTGATGATTTTGTTGATTTATTGCCGTTTAGGCAATTTTGATGCTTTTTTTTTCTAAATTATCTTCAATAATAATCCCTTCATCTATCTTCGTTGATAATTTGAATCTACTGATTTATTGTTTAACACTGTTAAGTGTTATGTTTACCGTTATCCGTTTTCTTTGTTGAAAGGATCGGATAAGTGAATTTATCTTTGACTGTCGTCTAATTGTTGTTGATTATTATTACCTCTATGTACTAATAACTGAGTTTGAATTAGACTGACCCGTGTATTATTTTCTTTTGAATGTAATACTCGGGTCAGACCCAGTATTTTACATCTTGAAGATTTTCGGGCAGCGAAGTTAGAGAGAGGGGGATAACGCTTCACTTTAGCTTTTCGGGGATTTATTTTTGTACTTAAAGAAATATTCCGCTGTATAAATTAATGCATTGTACAAACTCTGATATATGTAAGAAAATTCATTATGTGAAATATAAGTATTCTGTGTTTCTGTGGCTGATTCTGTTTAAACTCTATAAACTGAATAACAATCCGTCATTTTGAACGTTTCAAGTTGGTTTAATTACTGACTAGGGGCGGTCAGAAGGGCGGGTCGTTACAAAAATATTCTAATCAAATCAAGCAGTCACATTCAAATGGCTATGCCAATTTATCATGGATTTGATTCACATCAATAAATCATCCTTAAATCTCAATCACCCATCATGCCACATGTCAAAGATATGAAGACAAACTTTCTCTCATGAATATTTATGTTCACATGATCAAAGAGAAGATATTCATTTTTATGGCAACGTATTTTGTAAATTTTTGATGGGAAACAAATTGTGCTCTATAAATACCCAGGTGTATTCATTGTAAAAGATATCTCATATCTCATTATTTCCAGTGTAGAATAAAGCTCTTCTTCTTCTATTTTCTTTTATTTATTCGCACTTAGATAATTGTGGCTTCTATCAATTAGTTTTGTTAGACATAATTATCTAAGTTTTTCTTCCTTTTTCATTAGTGATAGGCCATTAATTAGTTTTAGCGGCTATCCTAATTTTATTTTTTGTTTATCTGTATTTCAGTTTGTTTTCTGTTTTTCCATTGTTTAGAACTTGTGAAGGAGTTCTGATTTAACTCTCAACAACTCTTCCGTTACAAATAGTTGGATTGTTCTGTGAGTAAAGGATTGGATTTTAAATCAATATTTCTTCACTTGTCTATTTTTCTGTATTTTTTTGTAGTTTAGAAATCACCTCCAAATTCGTTTAACTCGTCCACGAAATTACATAAACAATAGAATTTAATTTTCCTCCATGTGTTCGACCTGTACACTACACACCTGTGCGCTTGTAGTATTATTTTTAATTTGTGTTTTTCTAATCCCATAGAACAGTGTCAAACAAGTTTTGGCACCATTGCTGGGGAGGCAACAATTAAATTTTATTATTTACTTAATTTTCGATTCGTGTTAGTTTTTGTTTTTATTTTTATTTTCTTGTTTTTGTTTGCAAAAAAAGAGAGAGTTTGCTATTTGTTTTCTATTTCTTTTCTCTTTTTAGTATTTGTGTCCATTTTTTTTGCATTCTCCTTTTCTTTTTATTTAGGATTTGGTTTCCCCTTTTATTTTATTGCTCTTTTTTTTCCTTTCGAAACAAAATACCAAAAGAGGAGTTTTTGCACTTTTTTTTTCAATTTGATTCCACATTTTTCTTCTTTAACTTCTTCTTCTGTTCTAAAAAAATATCAATCTGTTTATTGGTTTGATAAAAAAAATTCTCCTTTTTAGATTGCACAATCTTTTATTTATTTATTTACCTATCTCTCTTTGTCTATTTTAGGCTACATATATCGCGGTGTTTTTATTGCAATAAAAATATAAAAAAATATCTGGAGTTTTTCCTTTTGCTTTCTTTCTCATTTTGTTTTTTTCTTCTTTCTCGATTGTTTTTTTGGTTTCTCTTTTTGTTTCCCTCTCTCTCTCTCTTTTCTTTTGTTTTCATTCTCAATTTATTTTTCTTTCTCAATTTTTTTCTTCTCCTTCTTTTTTCCTACCGCAACCTTCTGCCTCTTTAACTGTGCACTCACCTAAACTAAGACCACACACTCCTACAACTGTCGGATTTTTGCCAAACCTCATTTAACTGCTTTAGACGGGCTGACATACCCCATTGTAAGTCGTTCTTTCACTATAGGTGCCCGCTTCGACGTATAAAACTTGCATGTGAAAATTTTCTGCAGGTACCGCTACTTGCTTGTACAATTTTAAATTCTGCAATTATTATTGTCTGATTGTGTTTGGCTGCAAATTTCTGAATCAATCTAGTTAGGAGCAAGTTCTCATAACAAACATAAGGTAGGGAAGTCATTACCCTTTCTTTGGCTCCAAAATAACTAAAATCATAATCTCTCATCTTTTTCAACTTTAAAAGACATTAGATGTTGGCCCTAGGACAAAAACGAGCTCATAGGAGAAAATAGTATAATTGAAAAGGGTGTTCTTATGAAATTGACTGTCTCGTACAATTAGATCGCGGATATATAGTAGTTCAATTTTTGAACTATTAGCCAAAGAGGTTGCATACTACCCGTAAAACATTGCTTGTATCCTTTAGTATTTATACTATACGTGAACGACCATAAAACCCTCTTCCACCTTCTAATTAGGACTGTCAGCTAATAAAGCACAACTTAGTATTTTATACTATTTTGAAGTAGGAGCCACTTCTTAAAGCTTTTCAAAATGAGTGAAAGCGACCACAATTCACCAAGGGAGTCTCGAATAAATCAAAACTTTTCACACGAGCTTGATCCACAGAATTTGATGAATCAAAACTTTCCAATTCTCAATGTCAGAGTAGATAGACCCTTATCACTTAGGGACCTATGTTATTCAACAAGAACTGTCCAACCTTTAGCCATTCTCTTTCCACCAACCGAAGGAAATAATTTCAAATTGAAAAGTTCTTTCATCCAAGAAGTTCCAAAATTCACAGCTTCATTAAACGCGTATGAATTTCTTCAGGATTTCCAAGTCTACACTTCTATGCTGAAAATGCAACAATTGTCAGATGAGTCCATCAAACTTCGATTGATTCCATTTGCACTACAAGCTAATGCAAAAGGATGGTTGAATTCTCTACCACCACACTCTATTCGAAGTTGGATTGAGTTCAATGTTCTCTCTGTGAAAAAGTTTTGCCCTTTCCATAAAACTCTTAAAATCGGAAATGAAATCAATCAATTCACACAAAATGAAGGAGAAGCTTTTTCACAATAGTTTGAATGATTTAAAGAACTCTTATATAGTTACATTCATCATGGAATATCCAAAATGATTCTATGTCAAGTATCGTATGAAGGGCTCAAGTATCCAACTCAAATCCAACTTGAAACCATCTATCAGAACAATTTTATGAGCAAACCTACCGATCAGGCTTGGGCCTTCCTCAAAGATTTTGCCGAAAATGACCAACAATGGAAATCGATTCATGTCCCATCTCGTACGAGAAGGGTATACACAATTGACCCCTCATTGTGTCCCGTTGACGATTCCCAGGCCGAAGGAGGAATACCCCAGATGTACCCTACGGAACAAGCCAAAGCCCTAGCCCACAAATAATGCCTACACTTCTCCATACTTCTCCAACTGGCGAAACCATCCAAATCTGTCGTGGTCAAACCCTTCGCATTTTTATCCCACGAACCAAAATGCTCAAACTTCTCAAACTGCACCTCGATTTAAACCTTCGAATCAACCATATGGGCATCCTAACTCTTTAGCTCAACCTTCTCTAACTCCTTCACATTCTCAGTCTCCTCAACCTTCACAAGAAATTTTTCGACTAGAGAAACAAATAAGCAACAAGGATGCTAAAATTGAACAAATGATGAACATGATGAAGGAACTAATGAAACCTAATGAGAAAGGAACATTGCCTGGTCAACCCCAAAAAAACCCAAAGTATAATCTCGAGAAGTACACTCTTGTGACGATGAAAATGTAAATCCAGTTAATGATGTCACCACATTGAGGTCTGGAAAGAAGGTAGACAACCAAGTTGGCAACCCCATCATTCCTCCAAAGTCTACCCATGCTCCAAATTCTAAAACTCATTCGACACCCACTCTTGTTGATCAAAATGATCCTCTTTCTTCATCCAAGGTCGGCAATCCCAACCAGTCTTCATCTTTGAATGTTGGCAACCCCAACATACCAGCTTCTATAGCTTTGTTGCCTTCACCTCGTTATGCGACATCCTTTTCCTCGAATGGAAAAAACTCCTGAAAGAATCTATAAACCCAAGGCTTCTTTTCCTCTTAGACTCAACAGAAAGAAGAAGTCGCCAATTTTGACAAAATTCGTGAAATTTTCAAACAAGTTCGAGTGAATATACCACTTTTTGATACCATTGAGCAGATTCCCCAATACGCGAATGTCTCAAAAAGCTTTGTACTCAAAAACATGCCACCAATGTCTCGAAAACTGCATTTATGACTGCAAATACTAGTTCTGCCTTGTGAATTGTGCCCCAAGTAAGTATAAGGACCCCGGTTTTCCGTACAATCGGCTGTTGAATAGACAACACTCACATTAGCCATGCCTTACTTAATCTTGCTGCTAGTGTCAATCTTTTGCCTTACACTGTTTACTGTCAACTAGGACTTGGAGAATTGAAACCCACGGACGTCATGATTCAACTAGCTGATCAATCTGTCAAAAAGCCTGGGGTAACGATTGAAGATGTGCTAATCCAAATTGAAGAATTCTATTTCCCCATGGATTTCATAGTCCTAGAAACCGAACCTATTTCAAATCCTAGCGCTCAAATCCCTCTGATATTAGGTCATCCCTTCTTAGCAACTTCAAACACTATCATAAATTGTAAGAATGGTCAGCTCAGACTTTCCTTTGGACACCTAACCATTGAACTAAACATTTTAATCTTAATAAACAACTAATGGATTTGGACATGAAAGAAGTTAACATGATGCACGTTGTTCACAAAACGTCACATACTTCAATAGATGTATCCACTTTATCTTTTGAAGAGCTATTTGAAGACGAGCTTAATTTTCTACACGATGAAAGTGAACCTCTCGAATGTTTCAAAGAAAATCTTAATCCTATAATATCAAACTAAATTATGCACAAACACTCAAAATTATGGGATTACAACGAAAATTACTTGAACAATTTTTAGGAAAAACTATTTGTAGGAAGGATTGTAATTAGGGAAGTTTTAGACATGTCTTGGGGTGTTTCAAAAATCTAAGTAGAAGAACTCATCTTGCAACTTTCATGTTGGAAATAAGTGTGGGGGGAGGAAGGGGTATCATTCTTCACAATTCATTCATCATGCATAAATCTCATTTATTTATGAATCACATTCACGTATAGTTGTTAAACTGCATTTCATTCTTCAAATCATTTCGCACCTAATTCATCTTTGGGTACTCTCTTTCATATTTAGGAAGAAAAAAAATTCCTGTGCGGACACTGTCTTAGCTAAGTGTGGGGAGGGTCTGCATTGCATTTCGTTATTCCTTTTTTATTTTGTTTTCATTATTTTTCTTTCATTTTTATTTTATTTCAAAATTCACCTCATTTTTTTTAGAATTTCATCTCAGTTTCCATTATTTTCAAAACTTCGATTTATTTTATATAGTCACGACATAATAAGTTAATGGTTTTAATCATAGGTTGGAAAATTTTGTGAATCACTAGCATCGAATCGAAAATGTAACAAAAAGTCGAATTACGGACGATCATAGTGTAACTAGTATATAGGGAGACTCGTAGGCGATGGTTATGAAATCTATTCTAAATTGTAGTCTTTGTTTAAAAAGTGGTTACTTTAAAGTACTTCCGTTGACACTTGTTTTTTTCAGTAGAGTTAATAAGTGCCAAGATGATTTTGTATAACTCATCAAAAAAACATAATAATAAAATTCCAAGTGTATCCAACATTACTAGTGCATCTTGCATTGGTGTGCAAACCCACCAAGCTCTTTCTCAACTCTCACGTAAGTCGGCAAGGCAGTGCATGGGTGGTATGCCTTGGTCTCATTTTATGAGTCGAACACCTAAGGATTACCGACACCTTATTGACATAGTCAGCGTCGGTCTGCATAATTAACCAAGCTCTGCACATAATCCCATAAGGTAGTGCATGGATGGTATACTTTGGTCTTTTAAATTAGGTGTATGTAATTAGTTATAAATTTTTATTTTTATTTTTCAAATAAAGGGAGAGTAAGCAATTGAAGCCCAAGCACTTCTCGACCTTATTGAATTGACTATTTATACAAAAGGAAATAAAAATACCACTTTGCAAACTGTGATAAGTAAATAAAGAATTTATTTCATGGCTACACCGTGTCATCAACGGAAACAACTGGCTAGACTAGAGTTGAACGTATGAAAACTTGATTTGTGTTGGAAATTAGTGACTAGTTGAGGAACCAAAAATTTCCATAAATTGACTTAGACTTATTTAAATTACTACGTTTTGATTATTCTGAAATAAATCAAGTTTTTGTTTGCAAATTTGTATTCATATAGTTGCATCAGGACCATCACATATTGCATCTGGATTTTGTGGGTAGTATCCGTTGAAAACCTTCACGAGACACCATTCATCCTACTAGGAACACCTAGAGGTTTAACGGCTTGTTGCATATGCTCAATGCAATCGTGATTCCTACGAAAGTGCGACCTACTTAGTTTATTTTTTATTTTTGATTTATTTGAGGATGAGTAAAGATAAGTGTGGGGGTATTTGATTGACATGTAAAAGTGTTTATTTTTGCACTCATATCTTATCTTTGTTGTATATAAATAAAATGTTACACTAAGTATTTTTGAGTGTTTCTGTAGATATATATATTTGAGGAGCCTTCATGTTAAATGGAGTAAAAGAGAAGGAAAAGAGAAATTTGCATTGTTATACCAGCTACTGTGAAAAGATTGAACAAAAGAAGTTGTAGCTAAATGGTTAAGGCATCTTCTAAATGGTGGAAGGAGTTGAGTTCGAATCCTGGAAAGCACATTAATTTTTCATATGAAAATGGAGGATTTTTGAGAAGATATACATATACATATGAACATACTTGTGATTGATTATATATATACAAATCAACAATCTATCAATTTGTAACGACCCAGAAATTTCGATCCCGAAAATTCCAGATAGTTAGTGAAAAGAAGAAAGAGATAGAAGAAGAACAGAAAAGAAACACACAATCTCACAATCGCAGCGGATAAAATATACTATCAATAATAGTTATAGCAAAGAAAACTGTATTTATCAATTTACATCGATATATCAGAGTTACAACATTTTAAACAACATTGGATAGATACAATTTAACATGTCGCGGATATATATAATATCATAGTGGAAACTCTCCATACGTCCTTGCCATGCAGCTCGCCTCCTGAGCTCCAGAACGTCCTTACCTGAAAATCTGTAATACTCGGTCTGACCCGAGCATTACATCAAAGTAACACCCGGGTCAGGCTGGAAACCAGCGTGAGTAAACTCATCTAACAACGAATACAAAACATACAGCTTATATAAACCCGGGGTAACTCGGGGTAACTTGTATCAATTTATAACTTCACAAGTCATTATAGACATTACTTACATCACACATCAATTTCTAAGTATCATAACTTAGATTAAATAGTCCAATCACTTTAATCACTCCATTTCATTCTATTGATTCCACACATCAAATTATAAAAATCGAAGTGGTTTCGGGTATTTACCAATACCCGACTCCGGTCTCTTCGAATCCAATGTCATCTTAACTTAGATTATACAATTGAAATTCAATTCAAACTTAATTCCAGGATGTCACTTTTACCCAACAATTCTTATCGATTGATAACCATGTTATTATTGTCCACCCAAACAAACATATCATAACATAAAACAATTCATATCAGAGAAATCAACCAATTCATGGCATTTAATCTTATTCAATCATTCATAAGAAAGATTGATCACCTCCAAAATTAATTTAATTTATCTCTAATTAAATTAATCACTAATCTTTAATTATTTGGATTTCCTATATAACATAAATTAATGACAAAACAATTAATTAATGATCCTTTAATTATCCATCTTAATTAATCATCCTTGATGAATTATACTATAATTACAATAAGTAATTAACTCTTAATTAATTTTACAAATTAATTATTCTCAAACAATTTCATTCATTAATTCTGAATAATCAAATTAGTAATTAACTTCCCTTAATTAAATCAACTCCTTAATTAATTACATTTACTCCTTTAATTACATTGAGTAATTATCTCTTAATTACTTATATAAATTTAATTATTCTCAAACAAATATAGTAATTAACATTTAATTATTCCTATCAATTACATTGATTCTTAATTGATCCCTTAATTATACTTCCATCAGTTTCAATCATTCATTACTCATTAACCAACCATAGTCAGAATTTAACTAACCCTTAACAAATCATATTTTAATTAATTAATTATTAAATTAATTTCTTTAAGCAAATAATCCCTTTAATTAATCAAGTAATTATTGCTTGACAATCCCTAAACAATCATACTTATTTAATTATCGAGTATCTATCACTAGATTCATTATCTTTAAGCTTTTAATTGATTAACCCAAAGTTAATCATAAATTTAAATCATTATTTATACTTAATAAATCCCTTAAGTTAATTTCCTTGTATAATTATCCCAACCAAAGACAATTGAATTTCCAAAGTCATCTTCTTTAAAAATTTTAAATCATGGTGACTTACTTTTAAACCCATTGGTTATTTTGCATTGAATCAGGAAGACCCAAAGGATCACCATCTCTAATGTTTAATCTAAACATTATTCCTTATATTTCCTTATAATTTTCTTTTATATTTCAAACTAAGTTGAAAATAACTTTAAGGATCTAACTTAAAATATTTAAACAAATCATACAAATTTGTTTATACAAACAATTCATTTCATAGAAATGAATTTCAAGAGATTAATTTTGCTTAATTATTTAAAAATTTAAAACTTTCTTTATTTAAATTTAAAAAAAACTGGTTAAACACTTCACTTTGGGGTTACACTCATGTATACTTGAACCAAAACACGAGTACTTCATCTTTTTCCTTTCAAACTGTTTAACTTAAATTAAAAAAAAAACTGCTTTGGTTATATATTGAAACTGTTAAACTCAACAGTTAACCCAGGCTTGCCAAAGACCCCAGAATCAACTCGAAGCAAAACCAAAAATCACACGAGTTCCCCCTGGGACACTTCCCTTTCCAAAACCAAGCTGACATGGCATGCCACCGTGCAACTTGCACCACCAACGGTCAACTTCTGATTGTCGCCAGAAACTCCCACATACCCAAAATCACTCCAGCAACCCATCATAAACATCATCATGCTTTCATAACCCAAAATTCCAAAACTCGGTATCCTGTTGAAACAGGAACTTCAAGCTATTGTCAGAAAACACGTCGCCCAAACGCCTCTGACCACCGAAGTTTGAGCTACCTCGTCCACGCCTTACCGAACACCTACTCCACCAATCCCTTGAACCACGCCCCACTCGATCGTCCAGTGGTGAAAATTCGATTCCCAAATCAAACTTCAACCAAAACTAGGTCAAAAACTAAGTTCGATCTGCCACCTCCACCACGGCGAACAACCCCAACTTCTACCATTTTTCCTTACTTCCCTGATCAACCATCTAACTCCAGAAACAACCATGGTCACCCAAACTCCACAAATCGGCAGACAAGAACCAAAGTCCAAACTCAGGTTAACTAAAGACTGCACCCTCGTTTAAATTCTAAAAATTGAAATTGTAGTTTTAAAAATCTTACTTTCCAGTATTTATTCCAGACATAAACTTGAATCGGTGAAATACAACATCTGATTTTTACAAGTTTCAAAAGATTCCTGCTGGTATTTCCAAATACAAGTGTATTTCATCACTTACATACCTGTTTTATATATTTTAGTACTTATATTTTTGTTAAAACTAAACTATTTGTTTCTAATCTAAGTGTTATCAGTGTTTAGCTAAAAAGATGTGAATTTTTGTGCTGATGGGTAACACTAATACCTGGAACAGAGCTATATATCAACATGCACAGTTCAAATCAAAAACTTTCACACAACATTTACACTTGTATATATATAAACAAATGCAAAGCATTTCAACTCAGCAATTTTCATGCAACTACTATCATGTACTTAAGTTTTAAACTTAAATGTTTACTCACTGTTAAATTTGAACAAAAATTTTCCATTTCATGTTCCAGCCCAGATAAAACTTGCTAACACACACATATATATGCTTAAAATCATTTTAAGACAACATGCACAGATAATTTCAGATCATACTTATAAGATCACTGCATACTTGTTCAAGAGTCATAAATTTATCAAGCTTACTCACCTGTTCACCTCAAAAAAAATGAAGCCTGGAACTGATTTTTAGTTCGAACTTGTTGATCTGCAATTCCTGATCTCGAATTGACTTTGATTTGTTCCTGGAACCTGCTTAGTTCCTTAGATTATGTTTTGATTAACTTGCCTCCAGCTTTAGGGTTGAAGATGCTCTGATTTGCTTGTTTGATTAGATTTGCTTTTAACTTTGCTTGAGTTTGAATCTTGTTTAAGCTGATGATCCTGAATTCTTTTTTGTTTTTGTTTTTATGTTTTGATATTTATTTATTATTGTTTTCCTTCTGGTTTTTGTTATAGAAGAAATTGATTGAGGAGAAAATATGAGAAAAGTTTTTATTTATTTTGTAAAACAGCCCTTTTCACAAATTATTTTATTTATATTTAAATTTTTAAAGAGAGAACAAGCATGCCACATGTTTATTTACATGTTAACTCAAGTTATACTTGTTAATTCATGCATTACTTAATTTACATTTGTCACAACATGTATATTTTTTATTATTATATATATATTATATTTTTTAATGCATAAACCCCTAGTTAAACTTTTATTTACTTATGAATCATAGTTTAAATCTTTTCTTTCCATGATTTACTTAATTTTATATCTATAAACTCTAAACAAAAAACTTAACTACACTAATAAATAACCACTTACAAATACTAATTGTAAATATATTTTTAAGCCATTAATCTTGCGGTTTTTAAACAAATTTTGTCATTTACTTATTAATCTACTTACGTTTGTACTTTGTATGTTAAATATTTCTTTTATATAATTTGTATGCTAAATTATATTTAGTTTATATCTATGTATACGTTTTAGCAATTTATATCCTTATTAAATATACTCTCTTTTATTTATAAAATTTCAAAGAATATGTTTTAGACTAAATTATAAATAAATAAAATCACACATATTTTATTTTCAAATATTTATAATTCAATTTTTGTTAAAATTTTAAATTCATTTATATATCCAAATATATATATATATATATATATATATATATATATATATATATATATTAGAATTTCATTTGTTCAATTTACAAATAAGTATTTTAACAATTTTAATCCTGTTAATTTTCAATTAACAAATGCTCAGAAATTCGGGTTATCACATTCCTTCCCCCTTTGAATCTTTTCGTCCTCGAAAAGGAACAAAAGCACGATTTATTTAATATTAACATAAATAGTTAAAATATTCTTTGATTTTTTTTTATTTTTTTTAGAAAAAATACTTTTAAAATCTATTTATATTATAAAATAGTTTTATAAAGATACTTTTTATAACTCGATGTCTCAACCAGTCCATCCTTGTTCTCCTAGAAATTCGGTCATACGTTGATCAGGCGTATGCTGAAAATCTATAAGTGCTTGGCAGACTCGTTTTCAACATCCAGTGAAAATACTTTTGAAAATAATTTTTATTGAAAATATAGAAAAGGGCTTTTGAAAATTGAGGAAATATCTTTGGTGAGAATGCTCTGGAAATCATCACCTCCATCCATGGTCACAGTTACATTCCAGGGTTACGTTGCCGTCGCAGCAAAAGTCCATGTAACTGCAGGCTCTCAGCGGCCTCTCGATTACGCCATGGATCCCACACAACAGATCACAGTTACATCCAGGGTTACGTTGCCATTACGACAAAAGTCCATGTTACTGCAGGCTCTCAGCGGCCTCTGATTTTCGCTGTTAAAATGAAACTTTTCCACTCCTACATATGCCACAGTCTACCGATATAAAATCAAACGCAGACTGTTGGCTCTCAGCGGCACACACGACTTTCGCTATGTTATACCATAGATCGCAGTTACATCCTGGGTTACGTTGCCATGGCAGCAAAAGTCCATGTAACTGTTGGCTCTCAGCAGCACACATGACTTTCGCTATGGTATACTCTACTCATAATCCTCAGGAACTAGTTTTGTCCGGACTGCTCACAGGATCAACTTTAGAACCCCCTTGGGGCTCAAGGTAGCACCACCCGGTGGTACTCCTGAGAAGTTCATTTCAAGGGAGCGCCTTTTTCCCTAGAGCCATTATCAAAACATTTTATACTATACACATATAGTATCTTCAAATCATATACCTAGTATGATCTCAATACAAAGCTTCTTTACACAAAATCGATTATTCCAAAATCGATAATTCTCAAACTAGGCTTTCCAAATTCAATGTTGATTTTACCCAAAAATCAAAAGCCTTTTCAAATCCATAGGTTTCCAAAAACCTTTTTCCAAAATCCTCATATGATCCTTTATATATAGAGATATATATAAAATCCTTGATATAAAAATCTTTGGATCATTATAAACTTGTATAAAATTCTTTTATACTTCAAACACTTTCAAAACAAATCCTTTCTCTTTTGGCAAAAGATTCATCAAGGGAAGTTTTATCTTATAAAACAAAGATATTTACTTTGTTTACTCAAAATCAGATATCCAAATTTGCTTACTCTTTTCAATATCATTTTCATCCAAATCCGTATGATGTACACATATCATCCGTACGCTATACCAATCTGATCGCTTACGTGATCACACAATTTCACTTCCGAACTAGTATCGTCCACCCGACTTCCTTGTGCGGACACAGATTTGGTTTCTTGATCAGAAACCGTCATTCTCCTTGCATAGTAATAACTATGATAGAGAATATCCAGAACTAATCAACAATCCATATCCAGGTTCGCTGTCGAAAATCGAGTGAAAAATCCCACTCGGATCGATATAACTATCTCGAAATTTTGTGCCCGAATCTGGATCAAATCACTATGCGAATAGAATAACATACGTACACCCTACGTATTTATCTTTATTGGTTATTAGCCAAATCAATTCTATTTCTACTCACATCCACTTTGATTTTCATACACATACTCACAATTACTTCAATCTATTTGGATTATCACCTCTATTCTTATCTCGATTGGGTATTCAACCAACAACAGTTTAAACTCCGACCAGTTTATTTTGAAAATAGCTTGAAAAATTTAAAAATAGATAAGTAGTTGGAAAATAATTACTAGTTTGTAAAATAGGTGTAAAATAACTAGAAAATAGTTAAAATAATTATAGAAATCTTAGATAATTGCAAAATAATAGTAAGATAGTAATTAGTTCATAAAACAGTTGGAAAATTGCTAAACAGTTTCAAAAATAATTGTAAAACAAGTATAAGATAATTTGGCTTTTTAAAAGAAAGGTTGTATATATATAATGAATAGCTTGGAAAAATAGGTTTATATTAAAATAATTTATATTGAAAATAGCCCAGAGTCAAAACTGTTCAATCCCCAATTTTCATTCCAAATCAATTCAATTTAAATTCCACTTCCATTTAAACTGACTCAATTCCAAATTTAATAACTTCAATTTCCATTGAAAATTGATTCAACCCCAATTCAAGTTGAATTAACCTCAGTTCTTTCCAAATTTAACTTTATTCAACCTTGATCTCAATTTCAATTTACTTCAACTCTAGTTTGAATTAATCCCAATTTCAAATTTCATTTCCAAATCAAGTTGAATTAAATCTTGATTTCCTTCCAAATTAAATTCAAATTCCATTTGAATTTAAAACTATTCAAGCTTTAATTACAAATCGTTTCAAATTAATCCAATTCAAATTTCCATTTGAATTTTTATACTTATACATCTTCAATCACAATTTCAATTAATTCAAATCAAATTCAATTTAAACTAATTTCAATTTAAATCCCAAATTTAAACCATCTCGAATTATATAAATTCGAGTTAATACTACAAATATTGATTTAATTCCTTTAAATCAATTTACCTTTAAAATTTTTAAACAATTCAATTCTGAGTCCAAATTTCAAAATTCCATTTTAAATTTTCCTTACTTAACTCATTGCAGGGTTCAAGTAAGAATTTTAAACAATATTAATTTACAAATTCAATTGCTCAAATTTTTAGTTCAAGGTAATTCCATACCCTTAATTTCAAATTAAAGTTTAATTTTCCCTTTTATCTCAACAATGGATTACCATACTCCATCTCTCATTTATTTAAACAATTCCAATTCACAACTTAAAGATTTTTAACAACAATAGGATGATATCATCTAATTTATTTTAAAACATCCATTCATTTTTAATTTCTAGATCTCAAACCCATTTTGAGATCACTCAAACTTCCTAATTCCAATCAACCATTTAACTCTCCAAGTTAAATCTTAATTCACTTAGTCCAGTCAATCTTACCCAAATTTGAATTTCCATTTCAAATTTTGAACTTCTCATAAATAATCTTCCCACTTATTAAGTTCAAAAACTTATCACTTTGGGTATCATATCTTATTCCAAATTTAAAACTCAATATTTAGAGTTTATCTCAAACCACCTTTGGTTTCAATTCAAACAAATTTTCTTTAAAATTTTCAAACATTTCTTATTTTTAAAATAAGATCATTATTCAAAGTAGTTTGAATAATATTATTTCCTTTAACATTTTGAAACCAATTCAAAAAAAAATTTAAACTTAGAATTCAGGACTTCACAATTCGAAACCCACTTTTATTTATATCCTTTCACATTTACAAATTATTTTCTGGTTTGAAACCAATTCTAATTCATCTTATTTTGGAATACTTCTCTAATTCAAATTTTCAAATTTAGTTTGAATCCATTTCAAACTTATCTTTATTCAATTTCAATTTCATTTTGGTTGTATTTCTATTACTTCTTAATTTAATTCCAATAATTTAACAATCAATTCCTTTAATATTTATTAGAAAGAAATATTGCTTTATATATCAAAATATAATCTTATACAAAACCATTTAAAATCTTTATATAAGAAAATAACAAGTACGCTCTCTCATATATATATACACTCAACTCATTCTAAGGTACTGTTGACCCTATCCTTAATGAGTAATCCCAACAGAGCCAAGGTTGTCGGTAAACCTTCAGCTCTGATACCAAATGTAATGACCCGGAAATTTCGATCCCGAAAATTCCAGATAGTTAGTGAAAAGAAGAAAGAGATAGAAGAAGAACAGAAAAGAAACACACAATCTCACAATCGCAGCGGATAAAATATACTATCAATAATAGTTATACCAAAGAAAACTGTATTTATCAATTTACATCGATATATCAGAGTTACAGCATTTTAAACAACATTGGATAAATACAATTTAACATGTCCCGGATATATATAATATCATAGTGGAAACTCTCCATACGTCCTTGCCATCCAGCTTGTCTCCTGAGCTCTAGAACGTCCTTACCTGAAAATCTGTAATACTCGGTCTGACCCGAGCATTACATCAAAGTAACACCCGGGTCAGGCTGGAAACCAGCGTGAGTAAACTCATCTAACAACGAATACAAAACATACAGCTTATATAAACCCGGGGTAACTCGGGGTAACTTGTATCAATTTATAACTTCACAAGTCATTATAGACATTACTTACATCACACATCAATTTCTAAGTATCATAACTTAGATTAAATAGTCCAATCACTTTAATCACTCCATTTCATTCTATTGATTCCACACATCAAATTATAAAAATCGAAGTGGTTTCGGGTATTTACCAATACCCGACTCCGGTCTCTTCGAATCCAGTGTCATCTTAACTTAGATTATACAATTGAAATTCAATTCAAACTTAATTCCAGGATGTCACTTTTACCCAACAATTCTTATCGATTGATAACCATGTTATTATTGTCCACCCAAACAAACATATCATAACATAAAACAATTCATATCAGAGAAATCAACCAATTCATGGCATTTAATCTTATTCAATCATTCATAAGAAAGATTGATCACCTCCAAAATTAATTTAATTTATCTCTAATTAAATTAATCACTAATCTTTAATTATTTGGATTTCCTACACTTAACATAAATTAATGACAAAACAATTAATTAATGATCCTTTAATTATCCATCTTAATTAATCATCCTTGATGAATTATACTATAATTACAATAAGTAATTAACTCTTAATTAATTTTACAAATTAATTATTCTCAAACAATTTCATTCATTAATTCTGAATAATCAAGTTAGTAATGAACTTCCCTTAATTAAATCAACTCCTTAATTAATTACATTTACTCCTTTAATTACATTGAGTAATTATCTCTTAATTACTTATATAAATTTAATTATTCTCAAACAAATATAGTAATTAACATTTAATTATTCCTATCAATTACATTGATTCTTAATTGATCCCTTAATTATACTTCCATCAATCTCAATCATTCATTACTCATTAACTAACCATAGTCAGAATTTAACTAACCCTTAACAAATCATATTTTAATTAATTAATTATTAAATTAATTTATTTAAGCAAATAATCCCTTTAATTACTCAAGTAATTATTGCTTGACAATCCCTAAACAATCATACTTATTTAATTATCGAGTATCTATCACTAGATTCATTATCTTTAAGCTTTTAATTGATTAACCCAAAGTTAATCATAAATTTAAATCATTATTTATACTTAATAAATCCCTTAAGTTAATTTCCTTGTATAATTATCCCAACCAAAGACAATTAAATTTCCAAAGTCATCTTCTTTAAAAAAATTAAATCATGGTGACTTACTTTTAAACCCATTGGTTATTTTGCATTGAATCAGGAAGACCCAGAGGATCACCATCTCTAATGTTTAATCTAAACATTATTCCTTATATTTCCTTATAATTTTCTTTTATATTTCAAACTAAGTTGAAAATAACTTTAAGGATCTAACTTAAAATATTTAAACAAATCATACAAATTTGTTTATACAAACAATTCATTTCAAAGAAATGAATTTCAAGAGATTAATTTTGCTTAATTATTTAAAAATTTAAAACTTGCTTTATTTAAATTTAAAAAAAACTGGTTAAACACTTCACTTTGGGGTTACACTCATGTATACTTGAACCAAAACACGAGTACTTCATCTTTTTCCTTTCAAACAGTTTAACTTAAATTTAAAAAAAAAACTGCTTTGGTTATATATTGAAACTGTTAAACTCAACAGTTAACCCAGGCTTGCCAAAGACCCCAGAATCAACTTGAAGCAAAACCAAAAATCACGCGAGTTCCCCCTGAGACACTTCCCTTTCCAAAACCAAGCTGACACGGCATGCCACCGTGCAACTTGCACCACCAACGGTCAACTTCCGATCGTCGCCAGAAACTCCCGCATACCCAAAATCACTCCAACAACCCATCATAAACATCATCATGCTTTCACAACCCAAAATTCCAAAACTCGGTATCCTGTTGAAACAGGAACTTCAAGCTATTGTCAGAAAACACGTCGCCCAAACGCCTCTGACCACCGGAGGTTGAGCTACCTCGTCCACGCCTTACCGAACACCTACTCCACCAATCCCTTGAACCACGCCCCACTCGATCGTCCAGTGGTGAAGATTCGATTCCCAAATCAGACTTCAACCAAAACTAGGTTAAAAACTAAGTTCGATCTGCCACCGCCACCACGGCGAACAACCCCAACTTCTACCATTTTTCCTTACTTCCCTGATCAACCATCTAACTCCAGAAACAACCATGGTCACCCTAACTCCACAGATCGGCAGAAAAGAACCAAAGTCCAAACTCAGGTTAACTAAAGACCGCACCCTCGTTTAAATTCTAAAAATTGAAATTGTAGTTTTAAAAATCTTACTTTCCAGTATTTATTCCAGACATAAACTTGAATCAGTGAAATACAACATCTGATTTTTACAAGTTTCAAAAGATTCCTACCGGTATTTCCAAATACAAGTGTATTTCATCACTTACATACCCGTTTTATATATTTTAGTACTTAGATTTTTGTTAAAACTAAACTATTTGTTTCTAATCTAAGTGTTATCAGTGTTTAGCTAAAAAGATGTGAATTTTTGTGCTGATGGGTAACACTAATACCTGGAACAGAGCTATATATCAACATGCACAGTTCAAATCAGAAACTTTCACACAACATTTACACTTGTATATATATAAACAAATGCAAAGCATTTCAACTCAGCAATTTTCATGCAACTACTATCATGTACTTAAGTTTTAAACTTAAATGTTTACTCACTGTTAAATTTGAACAAAAATTTTCCATTTCATGTTCCAGCCCAGATAAAACTTGCTAACACACACATATATATGCTTAAAATCATTTTAAGACAACATGCACAGATAATTTCAGATCATACTTATAAGATCACTGCATACTTGTTCAAGAGTCATAAATTTATCAAGCTTACTCACCTGTTCACCTCAAAAAAAATGAAGCCTGGAACTGATTTTTAGTTCGAACTTGTTGATCTGCAATTCCTGATCTCGAATTGACTTTGATTTGTTCCTGGAACCTGCTTAGTTCCTTAGATTATGTTTTGATTAACTTGCCTCCAGCTTTAGGGTTGAAGATGCTCTGATTTGCTTGTTTGATTAGATTTGCTTTTAAATTTTCTTGAGTTTGAATCTTGTTTAAGCTGATGATCCTGAATTCTTTTTTTTTTTGTTTTGATCTTTATTTATTATCATTTTCCTTCTGGTTTTTGTTATAGAAGAAACTGATTGAGGAGAAAATACGAGAAATTTTTTATTTATTTTGTAAAACAGCCCTTTTCACAAATTATTTTATTTATATTTAAATTTTTAAAGAGAGAACAAGCATGCCACATGTTTATTTACATGTTAACTCAAGTTACACTTGTTAATTCATGCATTACTTAATTTACATTTGTCACAAATGTATATTTTTTTATTATATATATTATATTTTTTAATGCATAAACCCCTAGTTAAACTTTTATTTACTTATGAATCATAGTTTAAATCTTTTCTTTCCATGATTTACTTAATTTTATATCTATAAACTCTAAACAAAAAACTTAACTACACTAATAAATAACCACTTACAAATACTAATTGTAAATATATTTTTAAGCCATTAATCTTGCGGTTTTTAAACAAATTTTGTCATTTACTTATTAATCTACTTACGTTTGTACTTTGTATGTTAAATATTTCTTTTATATAATTTATATGCTAAATTATATTTAGTTTATATCTATGTATACGTTTTAGCAATTTATATCCTTATTAAATATACTCTCTTATATTTATAAAATTTCAAAGAATATGTTTTAGACTAAATTATAAATAAATAAAATCATACATATTTTATTTTCAAATATTTATAATTCAATTTTTGTTAAAATTTTAAATTCATTTATATATCCAAATATATATATATATATATATATCAGAATTTCGTTTGTTTAATTTACAAATAAGTATTTTAACAATTTTAATCCTGTTAATTTTCAATTAACAGATGCTCAGAAATTCGGGTTATCACACAATCAATCACAGTATCCTCCCAATCAATCATAATATCCTCGAATCAGTCATAAATCTTCTTCCAATCAAATTGCAATCAATCAAAATCTTCCAATCAAATCAAGCTATCACATTCAAATAACTATGCCAATTTATCATGGATTTGATTCACATCAACAAATCATCCTTAAATCTCAATCACCTGTCATGCCACATGTCAAAGATCTGAAGACAAGCTATCTCTCATGAATACTTATAGTCACAAGATCAAAGAGAAGATATTCATTTTTATGGAAACATATTTTGTAAATTTTTGATAGGAAACAACCTATACTCAATAAATACCCAGGTGTATTCATTGTAAAAGATATCTCATATGTAGAATGAAGCTCTTCTTCTTCTATTTTCAATTTTTTATTTACACTTAGATAATTGTGGCTTCTATCAATTAGTTTTGTTAGACATAATTATCTAAGTTTTTCTTCCTTTTTCATTAGTGATAGACCTTTAATTAGTTTTAGGGGCTATCCTAATTTTAATTTTTGTTTATCCGAACTTCTATTTGTTTTTCTGTTTTCTCTATTTTTCCATTGTTTAGAACTTGTGAAGGAGTTCTGGTTTAACTCTCAACAACTCTTCCGTGACAAATAGTTGGATCCTTCTATAAGAAAAGGATTGGAGTCTAAATCAATATTTCTTCACTTGTATATTTTTCTGCATTTTTTTAAAGTTTAGAAATCACCTCCAAATTCGTCTAACTCGCCCACGAAATTACATAAACAATAGAATTTAATTTTCCTCCCAGTGTTCGACCTGCATACTACACACCTGTGCGCTTGCAGTATTATTTTTAATTTGTGTTTTTCTAGTCCCATAGAAAATTGTCAAATAGTGGCATGGAGGGAACCCTCCGAACGCGAACGGACATCAGGAAAGCGTTGCCTATTCCATGAGCTAGATGGGCACAATACAAATAACTGTAGGCATTTGTAGGATATCATTGAGGAACACGTGAGGAATGGTCAGTTACAACAGTACGTAAGGACTTAAGTTACGGTAGTGGAACATCAACAGCCACCATCCACCATCCACCTTGAATCAAAATGGCACTGGATTATCATCATCAACTTGTTATCAATTGATCGGGACGACATTGAATAAGTACCAAACTCCACAGTAGGATGGCTAAGTCACTTACACGTGTACGGCATCAAGGACAATCCCTAGGCATGCTTTGAGATGTGATAAACTGTAATGCTAGGGTTTGTGAAATATGTTTATTATTCTTGTTTTCTTCGAACTCTGGCTTATTGGTTGTACGAATTCTTATGTTATATTTTGGCAAATGGACTTAAAAATGTTTAAGTTTGGATCAATGTAGTAGGTAACACAGGTCATCGGTTATAGACTATGCCTGGCAAGAGGTAGGTTGCTTCGCTTGATCGCGATGGATCGGCCTACTCAAGTTGTCGAGTATCGATTGTGATCGGCAAGGATCCAAAGAGATCAAGGTCGTCGGGTATGGATTATGCCTGACAAGGGGTAGGTCGCTTCGATCGAATGCGATAGATCGATCTACTCAAGTCGTCGAGTATGGATTATGCTCGGCAAGGATCTAGGGAGATCAAGGTCGTCAGGTATGGACTATGCCTGATAAGGGGTAGGTCGCTTTGCTTGAACGCGATAGATCGGCTTACTCAAGTCATCGAGTACAGATTGTGCTCGACAAGGATCTAGTGAGATCAAGGATTGGGATTAGCATAACAACCCAGAGAGGTTATGTATTTGATATTAGCTTCGAACCACTATGGATTTGGATATGGGCCCGAAGCAATTTGGGATTTAGCTAATGACCCGGTGAGGTCAAGGGTTTGGATAAAACAATCCGGAGAGATCGAGGATTCGAAATTGTATATTGACCCAGAATGGTCATGGATTTCACTAACGATCAAGAGAGATCATGGATTTGGATTGGCAATGGATTGGATAATATAGCAATCAATGGATTATGGATTTCAGGTTTTGGATTTACGGCAATTCAAAACATACCTTCCCATCGCAAGGCATGTTTTGGGGGGCAAAGTGTTAACCCACCTTTTGCTAAGGTGATACATAAGCGAATTTAACCCAATAGACTTCATGATTATCAAGGCCGATGAGATGATTGTAGGGTCCAAAAATTAGGTATAGATAACAGCATTAAGTCAAGATTGAATGGTGATAGATATGTAAGGTAGAATGTTTGAAGTATGAAATATGGCTCAATGCATAAGAGGGATCGGCATAGATTGGCTCCAACAAGAGGGATCGACATACTTCAAAATACAAGAGTATTCTTGTGGAAAACAATCAATATCTTAAGATCTAAAAGTCTGATGCATATGAAAATTTGTGAGAAAGAGGTGGAAATCTTAGGGAGCCTACCCTAGGGATCACATATCATTTGGATGAATAAAGAGTAATCGATATCCATCCCTCTTAGGTATCGGCTAAACACATTATAGCAAAGATCGATCAATATCTCAACTTCTACACATTCAATTGACATGAAACTTGGAGGACAAGCTAATTAGAACAAGTGGAACACCCCATAGGGATATCATGGCATTTGGAGCAAGTTAGAGGGATCAATACCTTTCCCTTCATAGAGATCGGCTATAATCAGCCTTCACAACATATTGCAATAATGATTGGTCAATAACTCGAGTTCTACTAGTCCAATTAGCGTGAAACTTGAAGCCTAAGCGTAATACAACATGGAAAAGCTCCCCTAGATATCGCATGGTGTTTGGAAGAAGTCTAAGGGTTTGGTACCTACCCCTCCATAGAGATCAGTAGAAGTCAAAATTTAAATAACACCACTTCATGGAAAACGCGATGTCTCACCAACCGTAAGTCAAAATGACATGAAATTTGGAAGGCAAGTAGCTAACATCATGAGAAACTCCTCAAAGAGATCACACCCCATTTGGACACCAAAATAGGGATAGGTACCGATCCCTATTGTGGGCCCCAATGGGCTTGTAAATTTTTGGATGGCCTCGTCTTGATCTTCCAAACCTTCTGTCAAATGTTTAGCTCAATCCATGTACGTCTTCCCATGTAAATAAAACTGGCATGGCATTAGAAAAAGTTTCTTCTTTCTGCTTCTCCTTATCTTCAATCTAGGCTACACTCTATCAATTTTATCCTTGGATTTCGGATTGTAACTTTAAACAAACTTCGATATAATAAAAATGATTATTGGTGAGTGGACGTATGCAAGAGTTAGCCGAACCATTATAAATCTTGTCACCTTTTACTTACTTTCTAATTGTTTTAATTTCGTTCTTCATTTATTTCTCTTCATATTTCTGTGATTGTATTGGATATTGCAGTTTTTGCATAATTGAGTGTTGGTGGCAAATTTTGACGCCAACAATATATATATATCTATGTATGTATGTATGTATGTATGTATGTATGTGTATGTATGTGTGTGTGTCTGTATATATATCACATAAAGCAATCATATGCGTATAATAAGTCAATAAGTGTTCCTTACACTAGTCAACTGATTGTGAAACATGTTGAACATATATATATATATATATATGTATATATATTAATTAAAGTCAAGTATTCATTATACTTATCACCAAAATATGAACAAAATCATCAATCATTCATCGTTCATTCATCATCATCCAATTTCTTATTTTAGGATTTCTTCATTAAGTTATCATTAACTTATTATTTGTCATTCATTCACCCATCACCTAATCTCTTATTATAAGCTTTCTTCATCAAGTTATCATTAACTTATTTTAGTGATTTTCTCGATTGGCACTAATTTAATATTTTGCTTGAAAACATCACCTGGTGAAAACATCGACTCATTTCCCCATTGGAGCCACGCTGACTAGAGTCCCCTCCGAATCGCCTAAAAGGTTAAATATAAGCATTCTGAATACATTATAGTAAGCATTCCTACTAGGCTTCAATAGCCCCTCTTAGTCCCTAAATCGCTATCATTCCCGTTGTCGATTTATCTATAATATCCTCATTAAATGTTCTGGCACTCTGCCTTAACTTCTTTGTAGAGTTTTATAGTATTCTTAGGTTGAACCTTACCATGGCTCGATAGTCATATAACATTGGATTTAAGACTATTACTAAAGGCGCACTGCCATCCAATAACTTCATGAGTTGGTATACGTTTACGATCGTGGTTTAACCATTTTTCTTATATTTATTAATTGTGTACACCGCATATTTTTTAGATAAAACATTTTATCTTTTATTTAGATGATCTTTATCATTTATTATCTTCTCTAAACTTACATCATTTCAAAAATAAGTTAACACCATTTTAACTTATAACATCTCCTTTTATTTCATCCCTATGAAATAGTTCAGTAACACTTGGAAATTGTCTTCTAAAGTGCCCTAAGTGTTTGTTATTTTACTTAGAAAAGTATAGCTTCCCAAACTATTACAAGTTGCATTACATTTATTTCATCCCTATAAAACAGTTCAATTACACTTTGGAACTGTCTTCCAAAGTGCCCTAAGTATTTGTTGTTTTACTTAGAAAAAAAATAGCTTTTCAAACCATTACAAATCACATTCTACTTGTTATATATCAATTATCCTATAACCGTCACATTTATTTAAAAACGTTACTCACTACGACATGCAAATCCCAAGCTAACACGCACTATTGTCGCTTTTAATTCCTACATGATCATCGCATTCAATTTTAATAGTCATATCGTGGATTATCGGGTTATATGTCTTATAGTGCTTTATTGGCCCACTTTTATTTATTGGCATGCATGTGTATTATATAGATGTTTGATTGTATGACTTAGGTACTTTGCATGTGTGTAACGTAATTGTTTATTTCCAGATATGTATATTTAATATATACGTGTGTGTGTGTGTTCGCTTGCATGCGTGTATATTATTATTATTATTATTATTATTATTATTATTTTAGGCTGAATACTTCCCATGCATGTATAAGCTTCGCCATGCTTATTATAGCTCACCTTTAAAGAATTAGATGTATACAAGCTTCGCTTACTATATTTCCATCTTATTTTCTTTTCTTTTTTCTGCTTGCATCATGTAAAGTTATACATATAAATTCCGTTGCGAATGGTTATTTGCATGCATAATTCATTTGTGTATTGTCGTTGGCAAAAGCTATCACGTTTAATTCATATATCCACCGCTATTTCATGTTATCGGGTGTAAAATATATATATAAAGGGATCATTATACTACTTCACCTCTAATTGTATGCTCTTCTTCCTACCTTCACATGTTGTTTTGCATGTGTAAGCAAGTGTTGTTCGTATATAGAGTTATATTTAATTGTCGTGTTTTACTTCATTCCAGGTGATGTTGCTGCTAATTAACACCATAGCTGCTAGTTAATACCATCGCTATAAGTTATATACATACATTGTCATCAAGAGTTGTTTACAATTGTGTGTTGTCTGCAGTAAAGAATTGAGCCTTCAAAAAGAATAACAAGCCATCGCGAATAATAATGTGTTTGTTAATTAAAATGGTGGGTACCCTTGTGATGTCCACCACTCTTATTCTAGATTTTAGGCACAATTTTTCTCGATCCAATATAAAATTTAGCCTATGTTATTATATTTTACTTAATCAAAAATGGCTCAATGACAGTGTTTGCACAAAAAATGGGCAAACACCTCCAAGTCGTATGATTTAGTTGATTATATGTTGTTCTTAGTGATTTGGGTGATTTATACAAATATATAAAATAGATGGACTAAACTGTAAAAGACACGCAGATTTATAGTGGTTCGGCCAGAATGTGCCTACGTCCACTTTATATGTTATTCTCCTTTTCTGTTCAGATTACAAGTACAAAGCTTTGATTACAAGTATCTGAAAGTTGTTTGAAAGTTCTATCCGTGCTTGAGCTCTCAAACTTGTCTTCCATTGTTGTACCCCTGCCCCTCTATTTATAGAGCGAGGCAGGGGGCAGGGGTCCTGGATGTATATAGCAACTGGTGGGCCTGGGCTGATGCAATCTGGCCTGGAAAAGTTGGTCCGGAACGCCTTGATTCGGTGGGACTTGGTCCGGTGGTGAGTGATCCGGGGATGGTTGGTTGGAGTTTGATTCGGCTATGTATAGGAAGTGTGTTGGACCGGTAGTGCTTGGGAAAGGAGTTGGTTCGGTGGTGAGGGCATAGCTTGGTCCGGTGGTGAGTGCGTAGCTTGGTCCGGTGGTGAGTGGTTCGGCAGTGCCTAGAGGTGAGTTGGTTCGGCAGTGCCTAGAGGTGAGTTGGTTCGGCAGTATCTTAGGGGTGAGTTGGTCCGGTGGTTGTTGGAGAGGCTTTGGTCTGGTAGTTGGCTGGTTCGGTAGGGACAGGGAAAGGAGATGGTTCGGTGGTGAGAATTCGCCCAACATTTGCCCTCCAAAGTGAGGCACATGCCTGCATGTGTCGCGCTTTGTTTTCTTGCAGTTGGGATAGCTTTATTCGGTTCTAAGTGCCGAACCGTTTGGTCCGGTTATCCTGCGATCGCCTATAAGTAGGGGCATCATGCCACTGTTATTCCTTTACCGTATGAGATAGCCGAATCAATTGAGTGCCGAATCAAACTTGACTGTTCGAAACAGCCGAATCAACCGAGCACCGAACCACACTTAACTGCCGAACCAGGTGAGCTTTCTTCTGCCGAATGAACTTTTATGGCTGGACTACCGAATGGGATAGGGAAGTTCGAATACCGAATGAACTTAAACATTTGAATTACCGGATAAACTTGGGGAGTATAAGGCCGAATGGCCTTTTGCCTTGCTTTACCGAATGAATTCGGGAGTTTGGGTGCCGAATGACTTTTTGGCCTTGAACTGCCGAATGTTCTTTTATGTTTTGAATTACGAGTGAAATTCCAGACTACATACACTTGCTCGTTTATATCTTTTGTTTTAACGATGTACTATCTTGTGTTGCAGATAAATGTCTCATAAAGTGGAAACTCGATCAGATAAAAGGAAATCTACGGACAGAAGAGAGTCCCCCGTTGTGCCCCCAGCCCAGCCAGGACTGGGATGACAGGGACCCACCCCGAGATCACTAGTGGATGGATATGGACCTCAGGAGCTCTTGAACTCTCCTCCTGACTGCTTTCCTAGCTTCCTCAAAGAGAAGTAGCTTGATGTTATATCTCGTTCTTTCGGGATTGATAGAGCACACATGGTGCTGCCAGGGAATGGAGTTATGCCGTATGACCCTCCTGAAGGATATTTTGCTTACAGCAGGTACCATTGTATGTGTGGGGCCATTCCCCCGATCAATGCTTGGATAGTCAGCTTCATCACCTACCTAAAGGTGGCCCCTTTCCAGCTTCAGCCCAACTCTTATGCTATCCTGGTGAGCCTATTCATCATTTTCCAGAGAAAATACGGGCGTCCCCCTTCCAACCGGGAGATCCGATATTTGTACAACTTGAGAGGCTACAAGAAGGGGTCTCCATACATCATCTTGGAATCGGCCGTGTCCTTCAAGCCGGTCCTGGACTTATATTCGAAGTTCAGCATGTTCAAGAAAGAATGGTTTTTTGTCAAGGATGACTCTGTTTCTATCCGTCGCTTCACCTTCGGCTGTAAGTTGAAGCTTATTTATAACTTCCGTTCTGATTGCAATGCTTCTTCTTATGTGTTTTTATTTCTTGCTAGCGACAGGTGGCTTTGCGGTCGTGGAGAACGATCGCCTGGTTCAGATGGCTGCGGAAATAGAAGCCATTTCGAGAAGGGAGAGGTCAGCTTCTTACCTGATCAGGAATGCTACTCTTCTGCAGCACAACTTGATTCTACCACGTCAGTCTGTAGTCAAGCAGTGAGACACAGCCGAGGAGAGGGCTGCCAAAGCTAAAGGAGGGGCCACGACGAAGAGCAGCAAGAGGAAACCCTTCTCGATACCTCCAGTCGTCGGGGGGAAGAAGCTCAAGAAATCTGATGGACCCTCCCCTAGCACATGTCCAGATGTTCCGGAGGAGGAAAACGTGGAGGAGGAGAGAGGCGAGGATGAGAGCGGAGGTGATGGAGAAGGTGATGGTGGTGATGGTGGCGAAGGATAGAGCGGTGATGGAGCCGGGGCTTTGTCTTCTGGGTAAGAAGGGGAGATCCAAGAGTGGACAGATGATGCTTTCCGCCAGGCTTTTGAGGGGTTGGAGGAAGGATCGGCCTTGGTGGAGAAGCCAAAGAAAATCGATAGGGTCGGGACTGGTGCCGATCCATCTTCCAAGATCATTTCAGCTAAGGCAACTCCGGCGATTCAAGGTGAATTTTTGACTCCTCTTTTAACTCCACATGTTTCTTGGATTATAGTCCCGTGCATGCTTGTAACACTTAGTTTTTGTTCCAGGAACAGGTAAGGTAGCCAAGACATCAGACATTCGGCACCGTCTCGAACAATTCAAACTCCTCAAAGCTTCCGCTAAACCAAAGCCTCCGACTAGCCGTTCTGGGGACGTAGTCGGCTACCGTCCTCTTCTCGGAGTTATTGAAGAGGATATTCAAAAGAAAAAGAGGAGTCTCTCCTTATTCGAACCTTCACCTGGTCCTCAGCCCCCAACCCAGCCTATTCATGATATCACGGGGGAGGATACTGAGTTCATACCCTCTCCGCATCCGTCTGAGAATCCTACCGTTACTCAGATTGATCGTCCCGGCTTGGCTCGTAATCCATTTGCGGGTCATCCAGATCTGGATCCGGGTTCTCATGATATTTCCTTTGACGAGGTTACCGGTGAGCACCTTCTCCGTAAGGGTGCTTGATGAGGCCACGTCTCTGGACCTTGATTTGCTTACTACTCGGATTGTAATTATGAGGGATCAAGCTAAGGCAAATATCGACCGGGTCGCTGAGGAGACTAGGAAGTTGATGGGGCATCATGCCCGACTGGTCAAGGCCGGGGAGGAAATTGGGAGTGCCAACATAAGATTGCGGTTAGTGGTTGCCGACCAGGCCAAGCAACTCGCCGATCAGGCCATCCAGATCTCTCAGCACGAGGCTGCCTCCAGACGACTAAAGAAAACCATGGAAGAGGCTAGCAGAGCCGAGCTGCGGAAAATAGAGGCCATCTGCAAGGAACGAATCGATATTGCCATTGCAACGGTGGATGAGGTTCGGAAAGCGGATCTCGAGCAGGTAGAGGAGTTATCTGGGAAGCTTGAAGCCGCGGAGCTTGCTCAAGCCAAGCTGAAGGAGGAGATGGAGGCGATGAGGAAATCCCTTCAGGCTGACCGCTCGCGATACCGATCGGAGAGGGATGCTGCCGTTGCAAAGCTGTTGGCTTCTGAGGTCCGAACGAGGGAGTTTGAGGAGAACGAGGGGATGATGGATGAGATGCTCCAGGATATGTATTTCCGTATTTGGAAGCAGGGCAACTTATCCTGTATGGATGATTATCCCCGGATCATGGCCAGGATTTATCTCCGGGCTCTGGAGGAGGCCAAGGCTGATGCGGATAAGGAGGGTGGCATGGACTTCAGAATGGATGTGGTTACGGCCCAATTCACTAAGGAGGAGAAAGTGGCGGTGAAGGAGGGCATGTGGCTGCTCGCTGCTGAGGAGGTAGGTGTGCAGTTGGGGGATGACGATCAAGGAACAGATGCTGGTAAGTCTTCCCTTTTAGCCTTTTCATAGCTTGGTTGCTTATTGTTTATTCAATGAATTCTTCTCCTGAATTGGACAGGCGGGACCTCCGAAGCGCCAACCACCTCTGGTCAGCATGATGGGAGCTCTGATCCGGCGGTTAAGTAGACCTCGGAGGGCCAACAGGATAGAGGCGAAGCCCCGATGCAGTACGCTCCTTGGCTTGATCTGGACATTTTTCAGCTTACTTGACATTGTTGTCTATGTTAGTCTTAAAACATTAATGTAATTTTCAGGCTGTACTTATGTAACGAACGACTTGATTTTTAGCATGTAACTTTATAACATAAGCTGATTTTGTCATGTTTGAATGCTGTCGTTATTTTGATGTGTTGCATAAAATATAGCTGTGCATGTGTTAATGATTCAATTGTGTTTGACGCTAAGTTCTTGCTTAAAATATAATTTCATGTCTTGCAATGTTAGTGTGATGTGCGAATAAATTATAGTTACATATTTATGTACAAGAGAAGAAAGTACCGCCCTTCAAGTTTTAGCTGTAGACGGTAGCTTTGAATGCCTTATGTAATCGAATATGGAATGCAGCTGAATGACCTGCCATCCAGCTGTGAGTTCTTATTCCCATTAGCGAGTGTCTCCTATTTTGTGCCCTGTACTTTAGTGATCGTTATAGAGGATAGAAGGAAAGTTTTTATAAATAAAATGGAAATATAAGAAATAGCAAAACTTCCAATCATGGAAGGCCTTCGACGCGCTTAAGTTCATCGCAAACGGGCTTTGTAGTTACTTTTCCTAGCTGTGGGTCTTGGAGACATTTGTCACCCATCTTACGCCTCCGCGGGGAGTTTTTCTTTTTTACCACAACCGTACTTAAGACACATCGGAGCCGGGATCGCGCACGGTAACTACCTGGGCCATTATGGCCCGTAATCGTGGGTATTATTCGATTTACCCTGGCCTGCTAGCGCGGGTGCCGATCGTCAACTGTGAACTGCCCCTGGCTGGCCACATCTTATGTTGGGGCTTATAATCGGTTCACGGTTGCTGGCGATCCGAACGCCGTAATGAGCTGCCTAGGCCATGACTGGCCTTCTCGGCGGCTTATAATCGGCTCATTACAGTTGGCTTTAAGGACCGTCACGAGCAATGAGTTAACCCGCAGCAGAGGGATGCTGAAGCAAAAGTGTCTCATTGGCGAGGGCATAGATTCGTATAATACCTGTTAGGTTTTGTCCAGGTGAAGTTGTGCTGTGATGCCCTGAATGGAGATGCCGTCTACACAGTATTTTGTTCAACAGAAAAGGATAAAGCTCAGCAAGTAGCCAAGGTATAAAGGAACAAGTTAAAAAAAGACAAGTTTTTAAAGTTGTTCGGCACGAAAATGCCTACGTCCACTAATTCTCTTTGTTAATTCACTTTATATGGGCAGTACAAGTTAAGAAAAGTATCGACGAAGGTGTTGGATGTTCCATGCCCTCTGGAACACCTCTCCGTCCACTGTTGACAAAATATAAGCTCCGTTGTGGAGATCTTTATGAATTACATATGGTCCGTCCCAGATTGGATCTAGCACTCCGGGGCGCGGGAAGATTCGCTTGAGGACAAGATCTCCTTCTTGCAAGCTGCGATGCTTGACTTTGGAATTGTATTGTGCTGCCACTTTTTTCTTGTGAGCTGCATCATTTTTTCTTCGATTAGATCCAAAGAGATGTGGAGGAGTTCTTCGTTCTCTTCTGGGATGTAGTGGATCCTACGGTGGGATGGCACTACGGTTTCAACTGGGAGCATGGCCTCCGATCCGTATACCAAAGAGAAAGGAGTATGCCCTGTTGATGTTCTGAAAGACGTGCGGTAGACCCAAAGTGCCGTAGGAAGTTCATCCACCCAAGCGCCTTTTGACTTTTTAAGCTTCTTCTTGATTAGGGTTTTAAGAATTTTGTTGACAGCTTCGACTTGCTCATTTGCCTGGGGATAAGCCACATATGAGAAGCTTTTGTGAATTCCGTGCTCTTGGCACCAGTCGGTGAACTCCTCGCTGTCAAACTGAAGTCCATTGTCCGATATGATTTTGAGTGGAACCCCGTACCTGCATAGAACATTTTTGTTCAAGAAGTTAATAACTTTTGCCGAAGATATTTTATTTAGAGGTTCCGCTTCCACCCATTTGGTGAAATAGTCGATTGCCACTATAGCATATTTGGCTCCGCCTCGGCCCATCGGCAGTTCGCCAATCAAGTCAATTTCCCATACTGCAAAGGGCCAAGGGCTGGTCATTTGAGTAATCTCATTTGTGGGTAGTCGAGGAATCTTAGCTAATTTCTGACATCTGTCGCATCTTTTGACGAAGTCTAAGGCGTCTTTGTTTAAGGTGGGCCAGTAATATCCATATCGGAGCGTCTTCTTTGCCAGAGTCTGTCCACCAGTGTGATCTCCGCAACTTCCTTGATGGATGTTGGATAAGATTTCCTTGGCTTCCCTTCCAGCGACACACCTTAATAAGGGTTAGAGAAGCCGCGGCGATAGAGGATGCTTTCTTGTATTGTGTAGTGGGAAGCTTTCCTCAAGATTTTCTTAACTTCGTTACGCCCGTCGGGCAGTGTGCCATCTTGTAAGTATTTCCGGATAGGAGTCATCCAAGTTTCTTCTTCGATTGCAGCTATCAGATCTTCTTGCTCGAAACTTGGGGCTAGTTGTTTCAAGATGGTTACTGCTCCGGAAATGGTGCTGTTCTTCATGCTAGCTTGCTTTGCCAGTTCGTCGGCCTCTCGATTCTCTTCTCGAGGAATGTGTTTGATTAAATAGTGATCCAATTGATCGGGCAACAGCTTGGTATTCTTTAGATATGCTGTGAGTCGTTCTCCTCGAGTCTGAAACTCTCCTAGTACTTGGTTTATGATAGGTTGAGAATCACTATGAAGACATAAAGAACTGACTCCAATTTCTAAGGCAAGTTCTAATCCTGCTATTACTGCTTCATATTCTGCATCGTTGTTGGTGGCAGCGAATTCCAACCTTAGGGCATAGTGCAGCTTCCTTCCCTTGGGGGTGATTATCACAATACCTGCCCCCGAGCCTTGATCGTTTGATGCTCCATCTACAAAGTGATTCCACTTGATATCTTTTGTTATTTCAGATTGATCCTTACCTTCATTGGTAGTGAATTCGGCAATGAAATCGGTCATGGCTTGTCCCTTGATGGCGTTGCGAGGATGGTAGGTGATATCATATTGACTCAGTTCAATGCACCATTTAAGTAGTCGCCCAGAAGTGTTGGGGCGATGGAGTACCTGCCTTAGCGGTTGATCGGTTAAAACTCTGATGGAATGAGATTGGAAATAGTGTCGCAGTTTCCGTGACGTGATTAGCAAACAGCGTGCTAGCTTCTCAAGTTTAGGGTATCTGGCTTCTGCCCCTGTAAATCTCTTGCTTACAAAGTATACGGGCCGCTGCGCGCGGTTGTCTTCTCCCACCAAAGCGGCGCTTAAAGCATGGGACGATACAACAAGGTATAGGTATAGTTCTTCGCCTTCATTTGGAGTTGAGAGTACTGGTGGTCTCTGGAGGTGTTCGATTAGGTTAAGGAAGGCTGTCGAGCATTCGTCAGTCCATTCGAACTTTCCTTTATCTTTCTTTAGGGCTTCGAAGAAAGGGATGCATTTGTCGGTTGCTTTAGAGATGAATCTGCTTAGGGCGGCCACCTTCCCATTCAGGCTTTGCATTTCTTTTCGAGTGGAAGGTATCCTGATATCTTTCAGGGCTCGGACTTATTCGAGGTTTGCTTCAATCCCCCTGGCATGGACGATGAATCCCAAGAACTTTCCCTACGATACTCCGAAGGAGCACTTTAGAGGATTCAGCTTCATTCCATATTGGCAAAGTACTTGAAACATCTCGTCCAGGTAGCTTACATGATCGTTGGCTTTCCTCGATTTTACCAGCATGTCATCCACATAAACTTCCACAGTTCGTCCTATTAGTTCCGCAAACATCTTGTTGACGAGGCGCTGATAAGTAGCTCCGGCGTTTTTAAGTCCAAAAGGCATTACTCTGTAGCAGTACAATCCCCGGTCTGTGATGAAACTAGTGTGGTCTTGATCGGGGGTGTGCATAGGAATCTGGTTATATTCTGAGTATGCGTCCATAAAAGATAAGAGTTCGTGCCTGGCTGTGCTGTCCATGAGTTGATCGATTCAGGGGGAGTGGAAAATAATCCTTCGGGCAAGCGTCATTTAAGTTGGAGAAGTCAATGCATGTTCGCCACTTCCCATTAGGCTTCTTTACCAGTACAGGGTTGGCGATCCATTCTGGGTAGATGGCTTCTCGTATGAAGTTATTGGCAAGTAGGTTCTTTACTTCTTCCTCGAGGGCTGCTGATCGTTCTGCCCCTATGCTTCTCTTTTTCTGCTTTACTGGCACCTTGGTGGGATCGATGTTCAGTACGTGGCATGCTACGTCTGGGGAGATTCCAGTCATGTCAGCGTGCGTCCATGCAAATACATCCAAGTTGTGGCGAAGAAAATCGACGAGTTGATCCTTCAACTCTGCTCTTAACTGAGACCCGACTCTCAAAAGTCTACTTGGGTCGTGTTTGTCTACAGATACAAATTCCATAGCCTCTGCAGGCTCGGCGGTGGCCTCCTCCTCTTTGTCCCTGGGGTCTAATTCATTGAAAGGATCATTGGTATATCGAAGAGGAGGGGCTTTCTTTAGTTGCTATGCTTCCAGGTTTTTCTTGCAGAGAGTAGTCTCCGCATCCTTTCCTTTATCCTTCCTGCGGTTATTGCGAAGTTCAGTTACATAGCAATCTCGAGCGGCGTCTTGATTTCCTTCTACTTCCCTTATCCCATTATCTGTCGGAAATTTCATCTTTAGGCACCAAGGGGCCAGGACAATCTGGAAGTTGGACAAGGCTGGTCTTCCTAAAAAGGCGTTGTAGGCCGAGTAGTTATCTATTATCACAAATGTTTGTTTCCACACAACGGAGCGGGGATGACTTCCTATTTCAACAAAGAGGTCCAATTGCCTGAGGGGCATCTTCGCATCTCTAGTGAAACCGTGTAGTGGTTTGTTGCATGAAGACACATCCTTCATTGACAGCTTCATTTTGTCGAAAGCATGCTTGAATAGAATGTTTACGGAGCTTCCAGTATCTACCTGAATTCGAAAAACTTCGGCTGGGTCGAACCAGGCAGAGATGACCATAGGATCCATGTGAGGGTATTGCCTTCCTTCTAGGTCTTGCCTACTGAATGTGATGTGATTATCCTCTTTCCGCTTCGGGCGGCGTTCTTCCATGACGGAATTGATGGAGTCTTCATTGTTTCTAAGTGACTTTCCATATCTTTCCATTTCTGCCCAGCTTCTGTCGACGATGCGTGGTCCTCCCGATATTGTATGGACCACTATCTTCTCTTGATTGGAACCGTTGGTGTTGCGATTTCTTCCGCCTGTCTCTGGGTGGAGTTGTCCTGGGTTCTCCTTGGCAGGAGCTGGAGTCCTGTCCTGACCTTTTACATAGTGTTCCAATCTCTTCCTTCTGATGTGTTCTTCAATCAGGTCCCCGAGATGACGACATTCATTGGTATCATGCCCATGGGATTCGTGGAAACGACAGAACTTTCCAGACTTGATTGCGTGATCTGATTCCTTCTTGTACGGGGGGCGGTTGTATTTAAGCTCGTCTTGGCTAGCCAGGAAGATGTTTCCGATTGTTTCATTCAAAGGAGTGTAAGCGTCAAATCTTGGTCCTGGCCGATATAGGCTTTTTCTCCCTTCCTGCCCCAGCATTGTCTCGAGAGTCATTTCTTCTGACGTCCTTTGTTGCAGCGGGTGCGTTTCCATGAGCTGCCTTGGCTTGTTGCCCTATCTGCCTTTCGGTGGCAGCGTCTTCAAGTCTCATATACTTTCCGGTTTCATGGAAGAAATCGGGTAAGGTAGCTAGTTTTTCTTTTGTTAATCTTCTAGCAAACTTGGTATCCGGGTGTACGCCACTACAAAGAGCCATTAGGATAAGTTTCTCATCGGCATCTTGGACTGCGGTCGCTGCGGCGTTGAATCGGGTTAGATATTGTTGCACTGTCTCTCCGGGCTTCTGTTTGATATTAGATAGGGAGTAAGCGTCCTTGGGTTGTTCCACATGAATGCGGAACTGGCTGATGAACTTTTCTTTCAGCATTTCCCATGAGTTGATGGATTCTTGGGGTAGATGGCAGAACCAGGAGGTAGCTAGATCTGCCAAGAATAGTGGGAAGCATTTACACTACACTCCCTCTGTTGCTCCGCTTATGAGCATATGCTGTGTGTATCTCTGCAAATGTACAACGGGGTCAGAGGTTCCCTTGTAAGGTTCCATTGTTGGCATTTTCCATTCCCGGGGGGTGATGGCAGTTTCGATATTGCGGGTGAAGGGGCTGGTTACCCTAGCGCCTATCCTCCGATCCCTTTGGTCCCGTTGGACGCACTCTCTGAAAAATCGCGCCATCCTTTCATCAGAACTTGGAGCGGATAGAAATGAGTTGGTTCTTCTCTGCGGGATTTATTCCGTCCAGATGACTTGTAGGGATAGTATCGTCTATTACTCCTAACATTCTCTGGTGGCGGTCTTCGGTCTTCTAGGAGCATGCTGGGGTCAGCCACAGTTGGCCCTTGTCTCGATCTTCCCTTGCTGGGCTCTGTCCTAAGCATTCCCTCGGGTCCAACTTCGGGCTGGACTCCAGCTCGGCCCCGTCCATTGGTGTTCCCATGGTTAGGTAGCATGACAGGCTCAGCCATATCCGACCCCTGCCTGGTACCTACCCTATTGGGTTCGGTTCCAAGTGTTTCCTCGGATCGAAATTCGGGCTGAGTCTGGGCTCGGCTCCTACCATTGCTGTTTCTGTTGTTAGCCTCTTCGAAGAAGAAAGATCTTTGTCGCCTCCCAGATCCTCCAGACTGGGACTCACCTCATGATTCGGTGTTGCGGTTGGATTCTTCAGCATCCCTTAAGCGTGACATGAGTTGGTCCACCAATGCTTCTTGTTGAGATGCGAAGCGGTTAGTTACTTCAGCCACAACCCTGTCCAGATCTGCCCTAGTAATTGGTTGTTCCGTAGCAGGGGCTGTCGGATTTTCCTGATTTCCATTTGCTGTTGGAGCAGGACGATTCTCTTGATCTCTGATCACTGGATCTGGGATACTGCTAGTTGCGATGTTCTTTCCTTTGCTAGCATCTTTCCTCTGCCTGGGAGGCATGTTTTCCAAGCAATGAGCGATGCTGTTGGGAAGAAGGTTGAGTGGGAGAAGCTAAAGCTTCTAGCTCGAGTTCTCAGTGAAAGCACCAAAAATTTTTGCACAAAAAATGGGCAAACACCTCCAAGTCGTATGATTTAGTTGATTATATGTTGTTCTTAGTGATTTGGGTGATTTATACAAATATATAAAATAGATGGACTAAACTGTAAAAGACACGCAGATTTATAGTGGTTCGGCCAGAATGTGCCTACGTCCACTTTATATGTTATTCTCCTTTTCTGTTCAGATTACAAGTACAAAGCTTTGATTACAAGTATCTGAAAGTTGTTTGAAAGTTCTATCCGTGTTTGAGCTCTCAAACTTGTCTTCCATTGTTGTACCCCTGCCCCTCTATTTATAGAGCGAGGCGGGGGGCAGGGGTCCTGGATGTATATAGCAACTGGTGGGCCTGGGCTGATGCAATCTGGCCTGGCAAAGTTGGTCCGGAACGCCTTGATTCGGTGGGACTTGGTCCGGTGGTGAGTGATCCGGTGATGGTTGGTTGGAGTTTGATTCGGCTATGTATAGGAAGTGTGTTGGACCGGTAGTGCTTGGGAAAGGAGTTGGTTCGGTGGTGAGGGCATAGCTTGGTCCGGTGGTGAGTGCGTAGCTTGGTCCGGTGGTGAGTGGTTCGGCAGTGCCTAGAGGTGAGTTGGTTCGGCAGTGCCTAGAGGTGAGTTGGTTTGGCAGTATCTTAGGGGTGAGTTGGTCCGGTGGTTGTTGGAGAGGCTTTGGTCCGGTAGTTGGCTAGTTCAGTAGGGACTGGGAAAGGAGATGGTTCGGTGGCGAGAATTCGCCCAACAGACAGTTTTGTAATTAAATTAAAAACTAAGTTACTACCCTTTAAGTAATCAATTTTCAGCCAACCTAGTTTGCTATCAATTTCTTATTGGAAAATTTTCTTACATTTTCCATGTTATTTCACAAAAGGCTAAACACCCAAATCAATCAATCAATCAATTAATTAGTTTCCTTTAATTATTAATGCGTTTTTTCACTAAATAATACATATAAAATAGAAAATTTAATGGGAAAAACCCAAAAAATTCACAAAAAAACTCTTTTGTCATATTTACCTCTTGCAAAAATTTAAGGCCAAAATAATAAATTATATTATTTTCAATAATTAATTAACCATTTTTCCCAACTTAGGAAACTCATAAAATATTCATATTAACTTCAAAAATTATAAAATTTAAAGCCTATACCTATTTCATTATTAATCATATAATATCAAAAATTTGTGGCATTTGGATGTAACTGGACCGTACTTTGCCCTTAAACATGCGATAAATAACTTTACTTCAATTTTTAACCGCAGTTAAGATAGTATTCAAATATCCAACATGTTTAGCATCATCAAAGCATTCATATGAAATTCAAATTAAACCCAATAGGTTAGGATAGTAACTAGATAAAGAATTTATTCATCTCGATTAATTAAACTTGGTTTAATCTCTTTTCATCTTTAATTCGAGAGTGCGATCTCTTCTTTTTTCCTTGAAAAATGTTGGCTTTGCTTAGAGTTCTTAGGAAGTTTTGCTTCAAGTAAATGAAATGAAATGAAGAAGGAACGAGGGTTTGTGGCTAAGGAATATGAGTTAATGGGTTTGGTCTTACTAACTTATTCTCTTACTTTAATCGTTACCATTAAATTTAAATTGTTCCCTTTCACTAATCATGGCCAACCGAATTTCTCTATTGCCCTCGTTACGTTCAATTAACTTTTTAAAGCGTCGATTAATTGAATTTTTCTTTGCTAATTATTGTAACTAAATCACTTTATTAATTTAATCAATAATGTCTTTATATTATTAATTCAATTCAATTCAATTCCGTTCGATATAAATTAATTTCTCATATTGTAGACTTCCCAAAATATCGGATGTTATAGTCTCCCCTCCTTACAAAAATTCCGTCCCCTAAATTTCGATATGGAAAACAAAATTCACATTATCTCCCAAAAGTGTATAGTCATCATCATATAAGTACACACAAATCCAAAAGACTACACCGGTACTTTGGTAATGTAAACCATCGATCATCAATCATAAATGTTAGCACAATTACTAACGTGCGATTATATCACACATGAATATACTAGTTCTCTACTATTTATAATATGGAAAAACAAAAAACATTGTTATCTATAAGAATGTCTAAAACAGCTCAGGATAGTTATTTCTAATTCTATCCTTTATCTCCTAGGTAAAATCATCTTTATTATCACTCTATTGGGCGCGACAAGTCTGATAACTCCGTTCCTCAATTCCATCGTATCACGACTTACTATTCCTTTTGGTCATCTCACATACATCAAATCTAACTCTATCTCCCTTAGTTCCACTTCTTAATCTAGATTGTGCACAACCGCTAAACTACTTGATAACTCAACCATGTACGCAAGTTCACTGATCCTCTCAGTCATTGGAAATAGTCCAACGTAACCAAGTGCCGACCTCCCCACTTTCCCCAAAGCGCATAGCTCCCCTTATCAGAGAAATCTTCATAAATATATGGTCGTCTATTATGAACTTAATCTCTTTTCTTTATTTATCTACATAACTCTTCTACCTCAATTGTGTTGCCTTCATTTTGGCGTGAGTCAACCCTACCTTCTTAGTGGCATCTCTTACCAGATCAGGTCCTATCTTGATCTATCTCCCGTTTCCAATGCCCTTTGTAGGCTTCTCCATAACTCACCGGTGAACAATGGGTCTCTATTGCTAACAATACCACTCGGTACCATATGCGGTCTAACTACATTCTTCACATATAGTTTTGCTAAGCTAGCTGCCATCCTTATCGATTTTACAGGGATAATGTAACGATACGTAATTTAATCACCTTTAAGTATCAATATTTAATATATTTTTAAATGATTAATTAATAAATATTATAACACAAATAAAACTCTTTTAAATAATAACTAGAGATAAGGAAATGATTTTTAAAATTTGTTTACAAAAATAATTAGTTCAAAAAAATAGAAAATGCGACCGGAAATCGTTTTCTGAATTTTCAACTTTTTGATCTCTAAAAGTTGCTGAGAACGTTGTGTACATTATAGTTAACATATACACCTACATTTATTAAATGACTCAAGTATGGTTAGTAAAAATAAGCGGTAGATATTTATTTACTTAAGTGAAAAGGAAGGATATGCGATATTTTATTAAAAATTTAAATAAAAATGAAATAAGAAAAAGCAAATGTCACATCTTACGACACAGAAGTACATGGAAGTGATTTTACATATTGGATAATAGGAGAAGGAGGGTGGGTTACATGTGAATGAAGAGATGTAAGGTGTAGATGACAATGTGGCTTCATTTGAATGGAGGGTAGGTATTAAGAGTAGTTTACTGATTTGTTTATTTCACTTTATATAAAAAACAATTTACTAATTCCTTGTCATTTCAATTTCATTATTTTAAACCTTCATTCAAGTTTTCTCTAAACTGTCATGGCTTCCAAAGTTGGTTTCAAAGTTTAAAAATATAATATTTTCATTTCTTCCTTAAGTAAATCAATAAAACAACAAGTTTTCTTCTCTACATCACCTAACTAACTAAATAAGACCCATATCCACCCAAACAAAGCCCGGCCGATCCCAACACCCCAAGGCCAAACCACCTAGGCCTTATAAGGATCCAAAATCTCATCTTGTACAAGTTAAAGTTTAGATCTTGTGTCTGTTCGGTGATAGTTTATCTTAGTTTGGTTGCTTTTTGGTGAGCAAAATCTCGCTTTTTTAAGTAAAGTTTTGACCTTTGCTATATTAATTGAAATACATGTTATTTGTTTATGTTTGTATGTGCTAAGTATGTTGGATGTGTTGGCAAGTTAACCACCATGAAAAGTTGACATCTTGATGATTAATTGGAAAGTAATATTCTTGTTTACAAACGCTGATCTATATGTTGTGTAAATTGCGGTTTACTTTTGTTTATATGCTCATACTATACTATGTGATGCTTTGATAAATAAATGACTTTTGAAAAGCGTTTACGGATGTGTCTGTATAGCGACTATCGCTATATCGGCACTTTTGAAACCAACATCTTTTTTGTTGGAACCTTTGGTTCAAAACTTGTGTTTGGATTTACAAGATTAATTAATTACTTTATTAATGATAGATAAATTTTAATTAATCATTTTTAATTATGGTTCAAGGTTAATTAATTATTTTAATAACGGTGTTTTAAATTTACTTAATCGGTTAAATAATGATGTGATTAAGATTAATTAATCATTTTATTAATGATGTTTGAAAATTAATTAATCATTTTAACTAATTATATTTAGGGCTAATTAATTATTTAACTAATGATGTGTTAAAGTTAATTAATCATTTTGTTAATGATGTTTTAGGATTAACTAATCACTTTAATAACAATGTTTTAAAAATTAATTAATTACTTTAATAATAATGTTTTTAACATCAATTTTTTAATTTAAAAATAATGATTTAAAATCAATTAATTATTTTAGTAATGGTGTTTCAAAATTAATTAATCAATTTAATTAATGATATATGAGTTTAATTAATCATTTTAAATAATTATATTTGATTTAATTAATAATTTTAACTAATGATATTGAAGTTTAATTAATCATTTTAATTAATGATATTTGAACTAATTAATCAGGATTAAAGTCAATCATTAATTTAAATGAAGATGTTTCGAAGTAATTATTCATCGATTAAAGTTGATTAATTATTTCAAGTGATCATTATAATTAATTTAAATGTTGAACCCCGGTAGAAGATCGGTTTTAAAAGGTAAAAATATCGATTCGGTTATGGAAAAGAAGTTTCTGTAAACGATATCCTTTATATGGAAAGAATTTATTCATGCTCCTGACACGTCAAGGTATGGAAATTTACAACTATCTCGAAAGTTAAAGATGTCGTCTAGGAAACGCCTAGAGGTAACACTATCTTCACTTTCCTGACTTCAGTTTTAACCAAGAAATAGTACAAGTTTGAAATCAATGAGTAGTGCTAGGAATATGACATTTACTTTCCATATACGATCGGTTTTAATTACACCCGATAGTTAATTTATTGACTATCGGTTCAGCCTTCTCCTTTGGATATTGTCAGTTTTAGATGATTTGTTGCTCATTTTAGCTCTGTTATCCTTTATCGAAAATGACTAAAACCAGAAAGCGAGTAGGGCCAAGTTATGTGGGGTTGCTTCCATTAGGGTATATTCACATCTACTCTAGGTTGGTTTCGGTTATACGTGCACTATATTCGGATTCTCGTAAAAGTTGGCGGGGTCCAGCTTGGAGTTCCCAAGAAGTGTCATAGGTGAGAATTGCACTCTCAAGTATATTGACTAGAGGTATACTTTTCGATAAGGGGGCACACCCTCCTAGTCATTTGTTGGAAAATTTCCCATCTTTACTTTGATTCCAAATATTTTAAATTTACCTTCTCAATTGCATCGGGAAGTGCCATGAGCACTTCGCGATGTTTAATCATTTTTATCCATGGTTATTTTTGGATGTTGTTATTGCAAGAGGAAACACGTTCCATAGTTGGGGGTGTGGTCTCACATTGTGTTTACTTCCACCTTTTTTTTTAGAGATTTGCTCATACCAGACTCATTGTCTGACCCTAGTTTTTTGTTTCTGTAAACTCTCGGGTACTTAATTATATTTGAGTAGTCCGATCATAGTAGGTTTTTATTGGGCTATTTGAAGACAATGGATGAACATGAGGTCTAGTTATCTATTTCCATTGTATGATTATGTATATATATTTTGTATTAGAAAATATAAAGGCAGAATGTATAACTGCCTAGTCTGATGGTTGTAGCACCTTTGTTTTACTCTGATAACTCTATGTTTTGTTGTTACCTGATGTACTATATTATTTTGTATCATATGTGACCATTCTGATATGATACTTTTCTGTTCAATTCAAAAAGGATGTGTTAAGTGTCCTTCTCAAGGGTCAGAAAGGTGGGTCGCCATAGTTGGTATCAGAGCTTTGGTTGAGTGAACACCTTAGCCTAATTGGGGTAAAACCCATTAGAGACGGGGTAAGTGATGCCCTATAATGAGTTAATCTTGAGGTAACGTATTTGTAATTTTCTTTATAATAATAATATCTATCCTCTTAAGTCTCATTCTAAAATCCGTTGGTGTTGATTTCCTTAAAACTATTTTGATCATATTCTTGTGTTCAAAAGATTCCCGTTATCTTTCCAGGTGATAAAGGATGAATACAGGAAGAGGAGGAATGGGTAATCTAGAACTAGCACTAGCATAGATACAAATGGCAGAGCAGCTAGAAATTCCCCAATTGTAGGTCTCGTAGAGGAAGTGGTAGCGCAAGTTCAACTTCCTATGAATTTTTCAACTTTATGAAAGAATTACACCACTTTAGGCATGAAATCATTCTATGGCACTGAGGATATTCTTGGAGTGCAAATTTGGCTTAGGTCCTATGAAAGAATATTTGGAGACCTTAGGTTGGAAGATAAAGAGAAGCATCTATTGGCATGGCGACAACTTCAAAAGTCAGTAATGGATTAGTAGGATTCTATTATGGCTATTACTCCAGAGGGTGGATTCTCTTGGGCCCAGTTTAGGAAAGTCTTTGAAGTACAGTTTATCCCTGAAGCTGGAGGACACAGTTGTTTAGAATTTTTATAGATTCGAAGCAAGGTGATATGGGATGGCATAATATGAGTACAAGTTTAATGCATTATCCCATTTTGGACTTGGATTAATAGCCGCTCAAGAAAAATGAAAATTTTGTAAAAGAAATGTGACCAGAGTTCAATCGAGAAATGACTAATCATGGTAATGGTACAATCACCAACCTTATTAGTATGGCTCTTAGGTTTGAGGCTCTCGACATTGAAGGAGTCTAGAAAGGAGTAGTGCCAACAATCAATGCCAAGCTTTTATCAATGACACCAGTCAGAGCCAAGCCGAATTTCAAGCGTAAAGGAACGAAACATTAGTTATAAAAGAAACGCGGAGGTGGAGTCCCAACACAGAAGAACCTCCGAGACTTGTCCAAAATTATTTGTTTTAAATGCAACAAAATGGGTCACTTCGCGAATCATTGCACTAACCCTGTGATCCAAGTTGCTACAATTGTAGCAAGCAAGGACACATGAAGAATGAGTGCCCTTTTTCAAAGAAGGGTCCTTATGGACATGCTTTCACTATCGAGGAGATACCATCCACTTCAGAAGGGGAAGCAGGCGTTGCAAGGCACACTATCCATCCATGATCTTCCTATTAGGATAATATTCGATACAGGGGCTTCCCATAGTTTATTTCTATTTATCTTGTTGGTAGGCTTAACCTTAAACCCATCCTTTTGAATATTTCCCTTTATGTGTCAAACCCAATTGGAGGTCCAATAAATCTTGACACTTATGTTTAAATGTGCTTGTTTTCTTTCAAAATCCGACCTTTCCCTTTGATTTGTTTGTTCTTGGGTTCATGGGTTTTGGAGTTTTGTTAGGGATTGATTGGTTATCTAAGTTTAGAGAGATCTTGGATTGTGATCGAAGGATCGTTAGAGTTAAAGATACGAGCGATGTTGGTGTGGATATATTTTGCAAGGAGCCAAACAAGTTGATGAGTAGTTTCCTGTATTCGCTCAAAGTAGCTAAGAAGGAGCTTAGGGATATACCTACTATTCCAGATTTCATGGATGTTTTCGATGAAGTGCAAGGTTTACCTTATCATTGTGAAGTGGCGTTTCAGATTGATTTGATTTTAGGAACCCAACCTACTGTTCAGCCTCCACTAAGATTGGGTCCGAAAGAAAGGAGAGGGTTAGAAAGCCATACATTCGATTTATTGCAGAAGGGATTGATTAAGCATAGTACTTCTAGTTAAGGATCGCCAATCATCTTTGTTACCGAGGCAGATGGTTATTTAAGGTTATGTGTAGACTACCAGGAGTTGAATAAAAGGACTATAAAGAATAAATACCCTTCACCAAGGATCGACGGCATGTTTGTTCAACTCCACGGTGCTTGGATATTTTTCCAATTGGATCTTGCTACCAGTTTCCACCAATTAAGGACAACAGAGGAGAGTGTGCCCTTAACGACTTTTAGGTCTACAGATTATTTCTACGAGTGGTTAGTTATGCCATATGGGCTGACTAATGCACCCACTTTCTTTGTAAACATAATGAATCGTGCATTTCGAGATGTTCTTAATAAATTTTATTCTCGTCTTTATTGATGATATTCTTGTCCATTCGAAGATGGAAGAGAAGCATGAGTACCATGTTTGAGTCGTACTAGATACCCTGAGGAGTCATGTATTGAAGGTTAAGTTTTCTAAGTGCCATTTTTGAAAATCTAAAGTTAGGTTTTTGGGGCACGTTGTTTTGGGAGAAAGCATAACAGTTAACCCAGCTAAAGTGGTTGCAGTTCAAGATGGGAAGAATGTAATATCTCCTATCTAGAGGCCTGAAGCTAAGTGCTACAGATGGTGCATCCATCCATAGTATTAACTTTCGGTGACCAAATACGGTAATGTGAATATTATCCATAATATCAGAAGCACACGAATATGAAACAAAATCACAGATTTCACAAAAATAACTTTTCTGATTACATTGCACAAAGCATGTTTCAAATTCTATTACATAATCCCATAATCGTTTCCCAGGTAAAGACCAAATATAATTATTACAAAATATGCCAAAAGCGACATATGAAGATTTCCTTTGGTTGATAAGAGTACTATATAGTCATAACTGACTTAATGCAATACAGCAGAATAAAACAAAATAAAACAACAACCCTTAAATAGCTATCCGTGAGCCACCTGCTCGTTTTCGGAAGCTTTATTCGCCAACCTACTAAAAACCTATAAACCTCAACCCTCAGCCTACTTAAATCAATGTTGAGTACCCGAGAGTTTAAGGGGAAAACATAAACTTTGAGTCAGACATAAAGCCTGGTATGAATAATACTATACATCTTGGTAATTTGATATTAAGTGAGACCACACTGCTTAGCGGAACGGGTTTTCCCTCACTAATATCCTTTTAAAACATATCTTTTTCAGATCATTTCCTACAACCAAAACTGGTTAAAAACTGTAAAGCATTATCATATACATATCAGGTAACAAATGAAATATCTGTTCGAACGCTATAGTTTTGTTTGGCTAACTACTAACCATTGGCTGACTCGGGCCTACCAAACAATATAAATAAACTAATCTAACACCTGTTAGACACTCCTATTTTGTATGGTCTATTCCTAACTTATCTATTATATACTCCTCTTCTAGACGGCCTGTCCCTAACTTATCTTCTCCTAGGTTCACATGATCATAATAGTTTTGCGGGCTCACCAATAACCTATATGTATACAAATATATATTCCCTTCTGTGTGTAATCATCATTTTAGTCTTACCTATGACAAAGCCTTACACACTAGAATTTTGGTCTAAATTAGCCGGGGCTAATAGCTAATGTATAGGGTGCGACTCTATACCAGTCCCATCTGGTATTCTAATATTTGAGTCATTTTATTTAGGGTAATCTTCCTAATAATTTCCTTGAAAAACTTTTCATCTCAAATTGATTTTAAACCTTTAAATCAAACTTAAACAAGGAAAATATATACTATATGCTTTACTCAAAATCACTTTTCCATGTTATATATATGCTTTACTTAAATCTTTGTTGATAAAAACATTTGAACCTTTGAAAGTACCCCTTTCAAATCCATTGAAAGTACCCCTTTCGTAACCAAGTAAAACCCTTTTTTATAACCTAGGGCGACAGGCCAAAACATTCATTTCGAAACCATTCAATTTTCTTTTTGAAAACACTTGAAAAATCTTTCCTTCAAAAGCTATAAAATCATAGACATCCTATCTTTAAACATTTAAACTTTGCCTTTCAAAAACATTGGAAAACTTTTCCTTTCAAACCTTTCGAAACCATTGGGGAACCACCCCTTCGAAACCTTTATTTAAAACCTTTCGAAAGCATAAACAACTTTATAAACTTCAAACCTTTCGAAAGCATTTGTGTTCAATTTAAAACAGGTGGAAACACCTTTTGGAACCATTAAAACCATCTTCTTCGAAACCATTTGGATTCTACCTTCAACAAAAAAGGATCATAAAACATTTAAGTCGAAAGCACTCCTTTCGAAAGTATTTCCTATGTAAAGAAGTGATGGTATCTAAACCAACCTTTCAAAAGCATTAGAGTAGTAGCTAATTTTTAAAACAAAGTATACCTTCTGAAACCATTAGGCTCGAAAGGTAGAAAGGACGCATATCTAGGGGTTTCTACACCGTTTGAAAGCATTTGATTAAAACAAAAGGCGTAACCCATTCGAAACCATTCCTTTATAACATTTGACTCGGTCGAAAGCCAATCAGTCGAAAGCATGCCCTTCGAAAGCAAAGCAGACACATTTTCAATTTAAAACCAAGTCATGCTTCAGTCCCATCGGAACCCATAGCTCCGACCCAGTACCTTCCACCTAAGTCCAATTCGCTGCGCACCAAGTCTTTGATGCCATGCACATTGGTTTCAAGGGTGATGGTGGCAGAGCTACTAAGTCGGATCCCCTGGTGTCGTAAATGGCAAAACATGCTAAAAGCATTTAAAAACCGATTTTAACTTCAAAAAGAAATTCTTTTCAGCTAAACTACCTTGTTTGTCAAAATATTATTAGTTGTTAAATTCTTTTCTAAATGTGCTGCCAATATTTCAGAAATAAACAATTTAATTTATTTATAAAATACCCCTTTTTCTTTATAAATATATAAAACATTAAAGTCCCTTACATTAAATAATTATATATATGTAATAAAACCATAGGAAAATTCAACAAAAATTCCAAAAAATCATTTTTAACATGTTTACCAACATATATTAATTTCAGACCCCAAACATATATTATTTAACCGTAAATAGTTTTAAACCCAATTAGTCATTTCCTTACTAGAAAATTAATATAAAATCCACATCAATTTGGAAAATTATGAAAATTGAAATCCATCTCTAAAATATCATTTCTGATCTAAATCTAAATTCGCAAGGCATTTGAATATCATTTAATATGGTTTTTATGTTAAAACATATCATAAAACCTATATGAATAATCATAAATCATCAACAAGCATACATAATCATTTAATCATTCAGAACACAGCGTAATCATGCAAAATACTTTAGATTCATCTTAAAATCGTAAACAATTAGAAAAATGAGATGTAGTCATTATTCACCTTAGCTTTGAGATTATGGAGTTTGGGATGTGAATGGATTAAGTTGATTCTCAACCTTTAGCTCTTTCTTCCTCTTGCTCTTGCTAATGGTGGCCAGCCTCTTTAGTTTGATTTTTGATTTAGTAATGAACGTGCATTCCTAAGGGTTTAGGGTATAAGAGTGATCTTTTCCTACTTTATCCTTGCCTATCATCCTTGCCTAATTTTAATTCATGTTAGCTCATTTTAATTTATTCATTAACATGGCACGGCTACCCCTATTAATCACAAATCTCAATCGCCTAATCATCACATTATTTTATTTAGTTTAGCTAATTAAATATCCTAAATAATGTTACTAAAAATATGGGGTGTTACAAAGAAGCCTAAGAATGAGATGAAAGCTAGAAGTTTCTTAGGATTGGCTGGTTTTGACAGCAGGTTCATCAATGGTTTCTCGAAGATTGCTTCCCATCTGATGAAGTTAACGAAGAAAGATGTTAAGTTCGTGTGGATGCCTAAGTGTGACCAAGCATTCAAAGAATCGAAGGAGAAGTTGACTAGAGCTCCTATTTTGAACATTCCAGAAAGGAGTGTAGGTTTAACGGTACATACAGATGCTTGTAGTTATAGTTTGGGAGCAGTTCTAATGTGGCATGGGAAGGTTATTGCCTATGTGAGTCGACAACTGATGCCATACAAGAAAATTATGCTACATACGATTTGGAGCTTTTAGCTGCTATCTTCGCACTGAAGAAACGGAGGCATTATCTTCTGGGTAAAAAGTTTGAGTTATTCACAGATCATAAATCCTTAAAGTATCTTTTTACCTAGAAAGATATGAATTTGAGGCAGTGGAGATGGCTAGAGTTTCTCGCTTCTTATAATTTGGAAATTCTTTACACACATGGGAAAGCAATGTTGTTGCGGATGGATTAAGTAGGAATGTAGTGATGGTTTCTAACTTAGAAGTCAAGCCAGTGTTGATGGAGAGGATTGCGACTAGTCAAGAAGAAGATCCTATTTTGGCTTGACTAAAGAAGGATATCTAAGAAAGTATTGTTTTTAGTTTTGAGATTGATCCTCAAGAAGTATTGAGAATGAACGGGCATATTTGTATTTTGAATGTGTTAATTGGTACATTATCAAATATAATTTGTAAGAACAGACATAGAGGAGAAAGCAAAAGCAACTTATTTTATTTATCCTATCTCATTGATATACAAGAAGAGGTGTTTATATATCACACCAAATAGTTAAACCAGGAAAGTTTATAACAGGAAAGTAGTTTATAATAGGAAAGTTAATAAAAGGAAACAATTACACCCTATATTTAACAATCCCCCTCAAGTTGGAGCATAGATGTTAATCGGGCCCAACTTGTTACACAAGTAATTAATTCTGACTCCATTCAAAGCTTTGGTGAAGATATCTGCAATCTGCTCTTCAGTCTCCATACACTCTGTAGATATTAAACCATCTTGTTTTTTATCCCGAACAAAATGACAGTCAATCTCTATGTGTTTGGTTCGTTCATGGAACACGGGATTAGATGCAATATAAATAGTAGCTTTGTTATCACACCATAATTTAGCTGGAATAATAGTTTTCAGTCCTATTTCATTTAAGAGTTGATGTATCCAAACTATCTCACATACAGATTTTGCCATAGCTCGATACTCTGATTCTGCACTTGAACGTGAGACAACATTTTGCTTCTTACTTTTCCATGAAATTAAGTTTCCTCCAACAAAGACACAAAACCCCGTTGTAGATCTTCTATCTATCTTAGAACCTACCCAATCAGCATCTGAAAGCATTCAACCCGGTTATGTCCATGATTTGTATATACAATACCAAGCCCAACTGTTCCTTCTAAGTAGCATAAAATCTGTTTTAAAGCAGTCCAATGATGAACTGTTGGAGATGACATGAATTGACTTACAATACTAATAGAATATGCAATGTTTGGACGAGTAACAATAAGATAATTCAATTTTCCAACCAATCTTCTATACATTTCTGGATTTTCAAATAATTTGCCTTCTTTTGTTAGTTGCATATTTGGAATCATTGGAGTACTACATGGTTTTGATCCTAGCTTTCCTGTTTCTTTTAGTAAGTCAAGCACATACTTTCTTTAGGATAAAAGAATACCTTTGTTACTCCTTAAAACCTCAATACCTAAAAAATATTTTAGTTCTCCCAAATCTGTTGTGTGAAACTGAGTGTGAATAAATTATTTAAGAGACTCAATCCCTTGTTTGTTGCTTCCTGTAATAACAATATCATCCACATAGACAATTAGCAAAATAATTCCATTCTCTGAATTTTTATAGAATACCGAGTGATCTGTTTTGCTTTTCTTCAAACCAAAATTCTCAATAGCTTGACTAAATTTTCCAAACCAAGCACGAGGACTTTGTTTTAGTCCATATAGAGTTTTTTTAAGGCGGCATACTAAACCATTCTCCCCCTGAGCAACAAAGCCAGGTGGTTGCTCCATATGTACTTTCTCTTTAAGCTCGCCATGAAGAAAAGCATTTTTAATATCAAGTTGATGTAAAGACCAGTCATATGTAGCAGCAAGTGAAATAAATAATCGTATTGTCGTTAATTTTACAACATGAGAAAATGTTTCAGAATAATCCACTCCATAAGTTTGAGCAAATCCTTTCGCAACTAATCGAGCTTTTAAATGAGCAACCGATCCATTTGGATTAATTTTCACAGAGAATACCCATTTGCATCCTATAGCTTTTTTCCAATAGGTAATTTTACTGAATCCCATGTATTATTAAACTCCAAAGCATTCATTCCATCAATCATTGCTTTCCGCCAACCAGGAATAGATAAGGCTTTAGTAACGGATTTAGGAATTGAAATTGAGTCAAGAGAAGTGATGAATAAATATGAAGAAGTGGATAAGTTATTATATGAGACAAACGATGAGATAGGGAAAGTACATTTGCTTTTTCCCTTTCTTAAAACAATTGGGAGATCTAACTCATACAAAGTTATTATGTTTTGTTCTGTAATGGGATCAACTAGAGAAGACATATCTGTATTTTGGTCAGAAGATGTTTTAAAGTTTTGGATGAATGGGTCAGTAGGAACAGTTTGAGCAAAATAAATGAGAAAATCATCACTGTCTTGAATAGTAGAGGTAGTGGTAGAATCAGATTTTGAAAAGAAAGGTGTATTTTAGAAAAAATTGACATCAATGGAGACTATATAGTTATTAAGGCTAGGATAAAAACAACGATATCCTTTTTGAAGTCATGAATAGCCAAAAAAAATACATTTTAAAGATTTTGGATCAAGTTTAGTTATTTGTGGCCTTACATCTCTAATAAAGCAAGTACTACCAAAATTTTTAGGGCTAACAGAGAATATTGGTTTGTTGGGGAACAAAGCTTTATATGGAATTTCCCAGTTAAGTATAGAAGATGGCATACGATTTATGAGAAAGCAGGCCGTAGAAACTGCATCGGCTCAAAAATATTTAGGAACATTCATTGAAAATAAAAGAGCATGTGCAGTTTTAAGAAGATGTCTATTTTTTCTTTCTGCCACACCATTTTGTGATGGAGTGTCAACACACGATGTTTCATGAAGTATTCCATGCGGAGTCATATAAGAGTGAAATACAGCAGATGTATATTCTTTAACACTATCACTTCATAATGTACGAATGCGAGTATTAAATTGATTTTTGATTTCAGCACAGAAGCCAGAGAATATAGAAAATAATTCAGATCGATTTTTCATAAGATGAAGCCAAGTTGTACGAGAATAATTGTCTACAAATGTAACAAAATACCTGAATCCAGATTTAGACAAAATTGAACAAGGGCCCCAAATATCAGAATGTACAAGTTCAAAAGGAGCACTAGCACGTTTATTAATTCTAAGACTTGTACTGTGATGATTATGTTTAGCAAACTGACATGCTTCACAATCTAGTGTAGACAAAGAACTATATTGAGTGTAAAGCTTCTTGAGGAGAGAAAGAGATGGGTGGCCTAACCGGTAATGAATCTTGAGGGCAGAGGTGATACTTGAACAAGTTATGGAAGGTGACGAATCAAGAATATACAACCCTCCAGACTCATGCCCCTTACCAATAATCTACTTCGTTGTTAGGTCCTGAAAAATACAATGATTCGAAAAAAAAGATATAGAACAATTTAGATTGCGAGTGATCTGACTAACAGAAAGTAGATTAAAAGATAATGATGGCAAATGTAAGATAGAGGGTAAAGAGAGAGTAGGAGTAGGGTTAACAACCCCAGTTCCTTGGACATGAGAAAGAGATTCATCGGCTAAAATAACTGAGCGATTGGAAGCGTTTAAATGACAGTTCAAAAAAAGTGATGAGTTACCTGTCATATGTTCAGTTGCGCCTGAAACAATGACCCATCTATTTCTTGAATTAGCTAGAGCAGTTACCGATGAAGAGTCCTTTGAAGTTAATTGATGTTTTAGGAATTTAGCAAATTCATCGATGTAATCATGCACTGTCTTATTACCAGATGTTCCAGGGGTATGATCATTAGTTCCCAAAGTTTGACTGGCCCCAATATTTGTTTGTCCAGCATTCACCTGATCCAAGTTATTACCACTAACAAAATTTGAATTTGCAATTTTCCTGTTTCCTCCAAACTGCCCTGTTCCAAACTGACTTGAGAAAGTGCCGATAGATTGCCTCTGCATATTTTTATATTGAAGTTTTCTGCATTCCAACTTAGTATGCCCGAATTTCTTACAGTAGTTGCATAGAATATTTCGAGAGTCAGGTTTGCCTACGTTCTGATTTTCCAGTTCATATTCCTAGAGACAAGGGCATTGTTGTGAACAGAGCTATTACCTGAAGAAGCTACGTTTTCTGCTCGAAGAAGTCGACTAAACACACATGTAATGAAGACATGTCAGTTCCAGATAGGATTTGTATTTTAGCAGAATCAAATTCAGAAGGTAATCCACCAAGAAAACTCATGATCGCCATCTGCTCGCGCTGTTTTTGTTGAACCTTTACGTCTGAACTTAAGGGCAGAAGCAAATTAAACTCTTCATAGGTCTTCTTGAAATTCATGAAGTAGGTCATCAACGATTGTTCATTCTTCTCAACTCGGTAAAAAGATTTACAGACCTCATACATACGAGACAAATTTCTTTTTCCAGAGTAAAAAAATTCCAGATAATCTAATAGTTCTTTAACGAATTCATAGTGGTTGATTAAGCCAATTACCTCATTATCAATTGAATTTCGAATTTGAAGGAAGAGGCGAGCATCATCACGAAGCCAATTCAGGTGGGCTTTCTTAGTTGAATCTGGTTGCGGTGGGTCGTCGGTTAGATGATTATCTTTCTCAATGCTCCTGAGGTAGAGGCACACAGTTTTGCTCCAGTCTAGGTAGTTGGCTCCGTTCAACTTGTGGTCAGTGATTTTTGATAATATTGGCACGACGTCGGCCATAGTCGATTCCTTTTCTTCATCCATTTAATCCAAGAAGAACACTAAATACTTGATACTATATCCCAAAATTGATGCAGAGGAGATGTCCCAGGTTTCAGAAAAAAAAGAATCGAATTTTCTAAGAGGGGCAAGTTGAACACGAGATTTAAATCCACTTCCTCTTAATTTTAAATTCCAGAAACCAAATCAAAGTTCCAGAAATCCACAACCTAAATTAAGTTCAACTGCGTCTATTTTTTTTAAGATGTGGTTTTGAAATTCGAGAGCTTTCGGATGAAGTTGATGGAAAAGCGATTAAAGATTGGGCTCGAATTGGAGATCGCCGCTATTGGTCGCGAGTTGGTCGATTGGCAGGCGAGGCAGTTCGCAGTTCTTCTAGTCAATGGAGATGGCAGGTGGTGCGAAGTCGAGTTCTAGTTTGGGTTCGAATTAAGGTGAAGCAATTTTGTGATTCATGAGTTACTGGTTCAAGGTCGTAACTGTCGCGACTGGAGATGGAGGTAATTGGAAGTTTCAGGCGATTGCTGGAAACTGCTGGTGAAGTTACAGGCGATAACTTTCTGATTTAAAGAAGGGAAGGAGTTCGAGAGTGAATTTTCTGATTTTCTGGAATCAGGATTGTAAAGGTTTTGATTAATTTTCAGATTTTCAGATTTGAGATATTGTTCTGAGAAGGCTCTGATACCATGTTAATTGGTATAGTATCAAATATTATTTGTAAGAACATACATAGAGGAGAAAGCAAAAGCAACTTATTTTATTTATCCCATCTCATTGATATACAAGAAGAGGTGGTTATATACCACACCAAATAGTTAAATCAGGAAAGTTTGTAATAGGAAAGTAGTTTATAATAGGAAAGTTAATAAAAGGAAACAATTACACCCTATATTTAACAGAATGTTAATGGTCTTAGAAGAGAAGTGTTAGTAGAATGTCATCGCTCAAAGTTATCTATCCACCCAGGAGTGACCAAGATGTTCAAGGATACGAAGAAAGTCATCTGGTAGGACGGGATGAAGCAAGATGTTTCGATCTTTGTGAGTCCGTGTGCAAACTGCCAGCGGGTTAAGAATGACCAACATAAGTCTGCTAGACTGCTTCAATCGCTTGAGATCCCAGAGTTGAAGTGGGAGAAGACCTCTATGGATTTTATTGATGTGGACTTCCTAGGTCAAGAAGAGGGAATGAAAGTATTTGGGTTGTAGTCGATCGGTTAACCAAGAGTGCTTATTTCATTTAGGTTAAGCCGATTAGGGTATTGAAAGGCTGGTGAGTTTATACGTGGAAGAGATTTTTAGGCTTCATGGTACTCCTTGTAGTATTGTAAGTGATCGAGACCCGAATTAACTAGCCAGTTCTGGGAAGGACTGCAAACTGCTTTAGGGGCTGAGCTGAATCTGAATAAAGCTTACCATCCCTAGAGAGATTGGCAGACAGAGAGAGTGACCTGAATCCTAGAGGATTTATTGCGAGCATGCATTCTCGACTTTGAAGGTTCTTAGGAAGATCATTTATCCTTTGTCGAGTTCAATTATAACAACAACTATCAGGCAAGTATTGGCACGACCCATTTCGAAGCTCTTTATGCTTGTCTATGTTGTTCTCCTTCATGGTTGGTTAAGCCTGGAGATAGGATTGTTCTTAGGCCAAACATGATCTTAGAAGCAAGTGAGAAGGTAGCTGATATCAGAAGTAAGATGAAGGAGGCAGAGGATCGACATAAGTGTTATGCAGATCGAAGGCACATGGATCTTGGGTTCTTAGTCGGAGATTCGGTTTTTATGAATGTTTCTCCATTGAGGAGTGTTGTGAGGTCTAGGAAGTTTGGAAAGCTTGCCACTCAATTTATTGGCCCTTTTCCCATTCTAGACCATATTGGTAGGCTTGCTTATAGAGTGAAGTTACCAGATAGACTATCAGATATGCATCATGTATTTCATGTATCTCATTTACATAAGTATGTACATGACCCTCCAGCGTTAGTAGAATCGTAAAAACAAGAGGATTTGGAAGTTTAGCCTAACCTAACCATTTGTAGGAGGCCCATTCGTATCATCACTCGAAATATAAAGCAATTGAGGAAGAAGGAATTGAAGCTTGTTAAAGTCCAGCAGAGTGAGGATGATAGGGATTGTACTTGGGAAACCAAACATTATATTAGGGATTCATATCCCGAGTTGCTGTCCTAGTTGTTTGTATATTGTTGTGTCTTTTAATGTACTCACAGGTTGTGGTGGAGTCGCATTCTTTATACTTGTTTGATTGGATGATATCATTTGGGTTTCTTATGGTATCTATTTATTGTGTATGATAAGTTTCAGTGATGAAATTCCCTTTGGGGGGAAGTTGTATGGAACCGTAATTTAATCACTTTTAAATCTAAATATTTATTATATTTTTAAATAATTAATTGATAAATATTATAACATAAATAAAACTCTTTTAAATAATAACTGGTGATAGGGAAATGGGTTTCAAATTTGTTTATAAAAATAACTAGTTCAAAGAAAAATTGAAAATGTGACCAAAAATCGTTTTCCAATTTTTCGACTTTTCGGTATCTAAAAGTTGCCGGGAATGCTGTATACATTATAGTTAAAAAATACACCTATATTTATTAACTTAAGTATGGTTAGCAATATAAGTGGTAGATATTTATTCACTTAAGAGAAAAGGAAGGAGATGTGACATTTTATTAAAAATTTAAATAAAAATGAAATAAGGAAAAGCAAATATCACATCGTATGACACATAAGGACATGTAAGTGCTTTACATGTTGGATAATAGGAGGAGGAGGGCGGGTAATGTGTAAATAAATGGATGTAAGGTGGAGAAGATGATGTGGCTTCCTTTGAATGAAGGTTATTTACTTTAAGGATAGTTTAGTAATTTTTTTATTTCACTTTATATAACATACAATTTCCTAACTCTTTTTCATTTCAGTTTTATTTATAAACCTTCATTCAAGTCTTCTTTAAACTTTCATGGCTTCCAAAGTTGGTTTCAAAGTTTATAAATCCAATCTTTTCAGTTCTTCCTTAAGTAAAATGAACAAAACAACCATCTTCTTCTCTATGTTACCTAACTAACCAAATAAGACCTGTATCCACCCATACAAAGCTTGGTCGAGCCTAATACCCCTATCACCAAACCATCTAGGCCTTATAATGCTCTAAAATCCCATCTTATACAAGTTAAAACTTAGATCTAGTGTCGTCGAAAGTTCGATGATATTTCATCTTAGTTTGGTTGCTTTTTGGTGAGTAAATCTCGCCTTTTTAAATAAAGTTTTGACATTTTCTATATGAATGGAAATACATGTTGTTTATTTATGTTTGTATGTGCTAAGTATGTTGGATGTGTTGGCTAGTTAACTACCTTTAAAAGTTGATATCTTGATGATTAGTTAGAAATTTATGTTCTTGTTTACAATGTTGATCCATATGTTGTATAGATTGCTATTTACTTTTGTTTATATGCTCATACTATACTATATGATGCTTAGATAAATAAATGACATGTGAAAAGCATTTACAGAAGTGTCCATATATTAAACTCCTACTAAGAGAATAGATATTAAAGGGATTTGTGGTCCATATATAACTCGAACCATTCTCCCAATAAGTAATGTCTCCAAAGCTCCAGCTGCCTACTTTCGTAAAGTTATGTCCGACTCCTTTACGAATACCACTGATCCTCCCTACAACGAACTACTCGGTTTGATGAAACTCTTACGCTCAGGTCCCATCAATTACTACTTCACTTCGTCCATCTCCTAGGATGGTGTTCTTTCCTACCTCTGGGGTTCCATAAGGCAATAATCCTATTCACCTGTAAAACCTCAAAATTTTAACCGAATATTTTAATTAAATAATTAAATTTAAATATAACAAGGGAAAAATGGAAATTTTGCAAATGTTCGAATTGGTCTACAAAACTTGCACCATAGTGATTTTCTAGACAATTTTCATATATAACCTTTTGAGATCAAAGTTTATGTGAAGAAGTTACGAACGTTTTAGATTTCAAGTTCGAAATTAATTAAATAAACAAAAATGGAAATAAGAAATTAACAAATAAGAAAACCCACCAGTTGACAGTTGGATTGGGACTGATCGATCACAAGCGGTCGACTGCCCTAATCAACAATGGTCGACTTGTAGTGTTATACCTGCGAGGGTTTGGGTTGGCCAACGGTCTGGATTTGATCATATATTTTCTTGGTAGCAAAATAAACTTTTAGCAATCAGGATTTAATCAAATATTCTTCTAAGATCGGTCAACTGTCCAGGTTACCTTATGCCCTATAAATACACAGCTAATGTAAACCCAAATTCATCAAAAATCAAGTTATGCACCCAAACTTTGTCAATTTCTTTTTTCCTCAACTTACAAAATTATTCAAAATAAATAAAAATAAAAGTAGAGAGAAATAAGGTCTAATCAAGGGAAAAGATAACGAGCGGGAAGGTTTGCAGACGAGATTCAAAGGGAAAAGCTTAGAACAAAGGTGAAGGTATATTTTTAGTAAGATGATTTATACATAGTCAATTTTAATATATCCTATCTGATATAGGTTGTTAGAAACTAAATTGATGTAAACTTGTTAAATAGGAATCGACCTAGGTTAAACCCCTTTTCTAATCTTGTGTGAATTCATATAATCTGTTAATATAACCAACTAATATTGGTTTCATATAACCTGTTAATGTTTATGTAAACCCTAGATTAAACAGATTACTATAAATTAAAATTGATTATGAGTTTGAACAAATATCATTGTGATTTCACAAATTTAGGGTTCACAGAAACTGTTACAACATGAAAACTGTAGAGTTACTGTTAAAATTTAAGACCGAACACAATGAAATAAGAATTAACAAAAATTAAAAACTTAACAAAATCAAACAAATTACCCTAAAAAATTTCACCATGCTCGGTTGACCGCATTTACTGAAGCGGTCGACATCAAACGATCAACTGTGCCAAGAGTAAGTGATCGACCAATTGGCGTATTCCAAATGCATATTAGTACAATTAAGGAAGCTAATTCTTTATAAGGCGACAATAGGACATTGCGGGGCTAGGTAAATGCTATTTATACAACAGGGGTCGATATTTGACTGGGAGCGACTCTATCGCAAACGACACTCATAGGAGGATCTACAGTGGATGCGCAACAATAATGGATGCCAGAAGAAGTGTGTGGCCCGAAACAATGGGAGCTCCTTGGTATGTATGGATGATGCAATGTGATGTTGTGTTATTGGATTCTGGCGTGTGCAATAAGATGCGTGTACTACCATTGAAAGGTGGACACGGATGCAGACGATGAGACACTTTAGCAAGTTGGCATTGGGGGATCCTACTTAATGCGTAGCTAGGATACATATAGTCGTAGTTGTAGGAAATTTAGTTCGATATGGAAATTTTAGGGAAACCTATATGAAATAGTTACACATAATCGTAAAGTGAGAGATGCAGTCCCATAGGGGAAATTGTAGGATAATCCCATGTTAGAGAAGCTGTAGTAGCTCTTAGTAGATCATTAGTTGTTTGAGGTTCGATTAGTTGTTTGATCCTCATATGATCTTGTATAAGCCATTAATGTTGGTATGTATTAAGTTGAAACCCTTAAATAAAGAAATCTAGTAATTCACAAACACTTATATAACGCTTTAGGTTAGATGGAGTATTAAAGTCAACTACATATGATCACCATATATTAATGATGTACTCTTTCACCAGACTTTTGTTCGACCCACCCCATTTTCCTTTCTTTTTCCCCCACCACAGAAGCACAGGGCAGCAGGTGATAGGCCCGTCATTAGTATATGGAGAGGCGAGCGCATCATTGGAGTTGCTTGTTATTTTATATTACTCTCCATGTAACTATTTATCTTATTCGGTACTTGATATTTATCAGACTATGTATTATATTTTTGCGTACTTTGGATTTGACTACGTACTACTTTCTGAGACTGTGTTTTGGTATATTTTCTAAGATGGTTATTTACTATATTTATATTTTGTTTCTTTCCGTTGTGAGATCTGCAAGTATAAAATGTCTTAGATCATATTTGTATACCTTTAGCCTTTGTAATGTTTTAAAAACCTCCACAACTCATATTTCTTGGTCCTTATGCAAGTCTCAACGTCACCATAGGCTTTGGATCGGTGTGTCAGGAGGTGTGGCTTGTCATTGTTAGCATCAGAGCCTAGGTTTGAAATTCCTTAAGGGGTTAGCAGCATACTGAGAGAATGTACTTGAAAAAAAAATTGAATAGAAAAGTTTTTCAAATGCTTTTAAAAGAGCAGTTTTGGTTTTCCAAAAAGATTTTCAAAATGAGTTTTTAAAGAACATATATATATATATGTATGTATGTATAAATAATAGTTTTCCAAAGATTTTATAGAAGTGCAATGTGAATAACTCTTTCCTCATTCTTGCTAATACTATACGTGGAAAAGTTGCTAATAAATTTCTAATCACAGATAGAGATGTGTGATCCCACCAGTTCAAGCTTAGGCGACATAGCCGAGATTCTGGACATGAATGTCCTGATATGGTTCTTCCAGCATCATCAGGCAAGGGGATAAGCGAAGCATAATTCTAATAGAGGACCTTTGGAGCGAGCGCCAGGTGCAGTTCCCGCCCATACACCCATCATCGATTTTTCTAAGCTATATAAGGAATTTACAAGCTTAGGAGGGAAGATGTATGAGGGAATTGAGTCATATGAACATGGATTCATAATTATGTGAGGATTTTTGAATGATGGATCTTGTTGATGAGTTGAGGAGACAATTTGCTACTTGGCATTTACAATAAGAGGCCCTAAATTAGTGGGATCGATGTAGTTGAGGCAGAGACCAATGGGGGAGATATCACTTGTGGGAGTGTAGGAGAGGTTTTGAGATGAAGTTTCTTTCCAAAGAAGAGGAGGGAGTGTGCTTGGAGAAGTTTATTCATCTTAGGCAGCGAGAGATGTTGGTGAAAGAGTATGTGAATCAGTTCAATGAGTTGGCCAGGTTTGGGATGGAGCTAATCAATACCTATAACATCCCATATTTGAAGGCCCGAAGCTAAGTGCTACAGATGCTGCATGCGTCCATAGTATTAGCTTCCGGTGACCAAATACGGTAATGTTAATGATATCTATAATATCAGGAGCACTTGAATATGAAATAAAATCTTCACAGATTAAAACATTTTTCTGATTACATTTCAAAACAACATTTCATATTCCAAGTTACAAAATCCCAAACGTTTTCCTAGGTTCAGATCAAATATAATTATTACAAAATATGCCAAGAGCGACATATGAAGATGCCTCATTGGATGACCAGAGTACTAAACAGTCGTAACTGATTTAATACAACACAGCAGAAATAAAACAAAACAACTCCTTAATAGCTAACTTTAGCCTCCATCTTGTCTTCGAAAGCTTTATTCGTCCATCTACTAAAGCCTGAAAATCCTCAACCTACAGCTTACTCAAATCAATTTTGAGCATCTGAGAGTTTAAGAAGAAAAATATAAACTTCGAATCAGACAAAAAGCCTGGTGTGAATAATACTATACATCTCGGTTATTTAATATTAAGCGAGACCATGCCACTTTTCGGAATGGGTTTCCCCTCACTAATATCCTTTTAAAAACATATCTTTTGAAAATCTTAATCCTACAACCAAAACTGGTTAAAATATTAAAGCAATATCATGTAAGCATGTAAATCAAGTAACAAATGGACTATCTGTCTGAACAATATTGTTTTGTTCGACTAACTACCAACCTTTGGCTGATTCGGGCCTTCCAGACAAAATAAACAAATAATCTAAATTAATTCATTTTAATTCCCTTATTTTATTTGTTTAATGGGCACATCTACCCTCTAAATTCACAAATCTCAATCCCCTAATCATTACATTATTTTATTTAATTTAACTAATTAAATATCCTAAATAATGTTACCCAAAATTAGGATAGTCACAATACCCCTCACAAGAAGGCTTTGAAGTTCACGAATGGGCTAAATCGACCTCTTCAAGATTTGGATCTTAGTCAAATTCCCATGGGTGCAATGTGTGAGAGTCTAGTGGAGATGGCCTTCTTGAATACCATCTCCAAGGAGGAAGTGAAGGAAGAACCCAAGAAGTCTAGGAGAAAGGCACTATAGCTGAATCAGTGCAAGGGAATAATAAGACCCAAGGGAAATACTAAGAAGCAGGACATACAGTGCAGGAAATGTGACAAAAATAGGAATTTTGCAAAGGAGTGCAAAGCATATGGTTTGCTGATTAAGCGTTACAACTACATTCAATACGGGTACATGATGAAAGTTGGAGTCCCATAGGTAGATATGGGGCTATGTATCAGTTTTTCGTAAACATGATGCAAGCTAGGATCTCTATTTGGTTGTTGGAGGAAATGCTGCAGGAGGAGTTTAGGAAGCTCCGGTTGTCAACATTATGCTAACTTGAGTAGAGACTGCGCTAGGCTTGGAGGAAAGCTATTTATCAGAACGGATTACACTATAGAAGTAGAAAACTGGTTGTTGTACTATGAAAGGATATTTGCCGATTTAGGGCTAAATAACAAGCAAAAGAGAGGACTTTCTTCGATACAGCTTCAAGGGGCAACCTTATTTTGGTGAAATAGTGTGACAGCTAGAGTAAACAAAGAGGAGATGACATGGGGACGAGTTTAAGTGAAGGTTCCAGGAAAGGTTCATGTTTGTAATGGCGTAGTCCATCTTGATTAGGAAGTTCGCTTAGTTGGAACAAGGAGAAATGTCAGTTTGGGAGTATGTTAGAAGGTTTGAAGAATTGGCTAGATATGGGTATGCCACTGTTGATACAATGATAAAAAGGAATGAGAAGTACATTAGAGGTTTGATGCCAGAATTGGCTAGGGCCACTTTATCGCACATTAGAGGTCCATGTGATGTAGTTATGGAGATGGCACTAAGACATGAAGAGATGCTAGCATATTTAGAGAAGAAGAAGGAAAAGGAGGCCTAGGTTGGACAAGGCCAAAAGGGGTAGTTTTTCCATAAGAAAAATGCTCAGAAAGGAGGAGTATTGAAGAATGGAAAGTCTGAGGTGGTCTGCTATAAGCGCGACAAGAAAGGACATTATGCTCATGAGTGTCGTACTGGAAAAGGAAAAGGAAAGGATGTGATTGGAAAGAAGAACATTAGGTGTTTCAAATGTGATCAAGTTGGACACTACAAGAACCAGTGCAAAGAGCCAGCTAAAGGAGATAAAGGCCAAGTATTTGCATTGGAGCCTGCTACTTCAAAGCTGATAGTGCAGGAGAAAGGAAAAGTAGTATTGGGAGGTATGCTTCAGGTCCATGATATATCTGTTAGCGTTTTATTTGATACTGGTGCATCGCATTCTTTTATATCTCGATGTTTGGTAGATAAGCTTAACCTAGAACCCACATATTTAGTTACTCCCTTAAGAGTTGCGAATCTGACAGGTGGTTATGCGACGCTTGGGATGAAGTGTGACCACTTAGAGTTTGACTTGCTAGGTTACACCTTTGTTTGCAGTTTGCATGTATTTGATTCTGTAAGGTTCAGAATTATATTGGACATGGATTGGTTAAGTAAATACGATGCTAGGATATTTTGCCAGGATAGGAAAATATCACTTAGACACCTGGGTTGTAGTGATCAGATAGATTATACTGTAGAAAACTCTATCTGTGAGGTGACTGCTTTGTTTGGTGTTATGGAGTTAGAAGATGAGTTGAACCGTTTTTTCGTAGTTAGATAATTCACATATGTTTTTGAGCCGGTAGTTGGATTACCACCGAAATGGGCCATAAAGTTTTGGATAGATTTGGTGCCTGGAGTAGAATCGGTGAGTAGGCCGCGAAGCAAGATGGCACCAATAGAGATGAAGGAGTTGAAGGCTTAGTGGTAAATTTGGAAGGCAAGAGTTTTATCAGACCAAGTAGTTCACCTTGGGGAGCAGTAGCAGTGTTTGCTAAGAAGCCGTATGGATCATTAATGCTATGTATCGATTATCATAAGTTGAATTAGAGGACGATAAAGAATCGATATTCGTTGCCTAGGATTGACGATTTGTTCGATCAACTAAGCGGATCCAAGGTATTTTCCTAGTTATATTTGGCAACAGGCTTTCATCAGCTCAGAGTAGCGAAAGATAGTATACCTTTGATGACGTTTAGAACAAGGTACGGGCCATATGAATGGTTAGTTATGCTATTTAGACTCACTAATGCACCGACATTATTTATGGATTTGATAAACCAGATTTTCCGAGAGCACTTGGATAGGTTCGTGTTAGTTTTTATAGATGATATTTTGATATACTCAAAGGATGAGAAGGAGCATGAAGTTCATCTTAGAGTCGTGCTTGAAACACTGAAGCAGCATCAGCTAAAGACAAAGTTTTTGAAGTGTCATTTTTGAAAGAAAGAATTGAAGTTTCTTAGTCATGTGTTTTCGTAGAAAGGATTGTCAGTCGATCCAGATATGATCGAAGCCGCTAATAATTGGAAGAGCCCAAAATGGTTAGTGATATAAGAATCTTCCTTGGATTGGCTGGGTATTACCAAAGGTCCATAAAAGAATTTTTACGGATAGCAGCACAGATGACCAAGCTAACGCGAAAGGATGTAAAGCTTATGTGGATCGATAAGTGTGACGAAGCATTCCAGAGCTTGAAGCACTTGTTGACCCATGCACCTATGTTAGTGGTTCCGGAGGGGAATCGGAACTTGGTAGTTTATACAGATGCGTGTGGTACTGGGTTAGGAGCTGTACTAATGCAAAGGGGTAAAGTGATTGCCTATGCTTCTAGGCAGCTTAGACCGCATGAGGTCAGATATCCAATGCATGACTTGCAGTGAGCTATAGTTATTTTTGCTTTGAAGGTGTGGAGACATTACCTTTTGGGAGAGAGATTCTAACTTTATACTGACCATAAGTCATTGAAGTACTTGATCTCTCAGAAGGAGTTGAAAATGAGACAGCAGAGGTGGTTAGAATTTTTAGCCGCTCATGATTTTGGAATAGAGTACACACCAGGGAAGGAAAAAAGGTTGCGGATGCGCTCAGTAGGAAGCATCATAATGTATTATTAGCTATGATAGCAGAATGGAAAGACTTGGAAGCATGTCAGCTTACAGAGTGCAGTGGAGATCCGAAGCTAGGTCTAGTGGAGGATATGCTATATTGTCTTATTTGGAATTCCGACCGGTATTGATTGAGAAGATCGCCTCTATATAGGAAGATGATCCAGTGTTAGCTAAAAGGATCAGGAAATTAAAGGATGAAACAGAGAGCGATGACTTAAAAGATTTCAGTCTTGACTAAAGTGGATGGTTAAGAAAGTAGGGTAGATTATGTGTTCCAAATGTGGGAGACATAAGGAAGGAAGTTTTGGATGAATCGTTCAAAATTCACTATTCATTCAGGAGGAACGAAGATGTATCAGGATATGAAGAGAAGTTTCTTCTAGAAAGGAATGAAGAGGGATGTCGGATTATGGGTGAAATAGTGTTTGAACTGTCAGCAGGTGAAAGTCGAGCATAAGAAGCCTAGTGGATTGCTTTGGCCATTAGATATTTCGATATGGAAGTGGAATTCTCTTTCTATGTATTTCATAGACGAGTTACCAAGATCTAATAGAGGGAATGAAAGTATATGGGTCATAGTGGATAGATTGACCAAGAGTGCCCATTTCATTCAAGTAAGTCAAATAGGACAGCACCTGTATTGGCTAAGTTATTTATGAAGAACATGGTTTGACTGCACGAAATTCCTTGTAGTATTGTTTTTTGTGCGTGTTTTCACTAGACCGGTGCTACCGAACCAAGATGGGGGAGGCCACCACCGAACCAGCCCTTGCTCCACCTACCACCGAACCAAATCCCAACACCCTTTCCATGTCCCTGCCGAACCAACCCACTTCCCATGTCCCTGCCGAACAAACCCACTTCCTATGTTCCTGCCGAGCCAACCCACTTCCCATGTCCCTGCCGAACCAACCCACTTCCCATGTCCCTGCCGAACCAATCCACTCTCCACCTACTGCCGAACCAATCAACGCACCACCCACTACCAACCCATCGCCGGACCAAGCACCGCCGAACCAAAGCCACTCCAACCAATACCGGACCGAAGGCCACTCCTACCTTTCCCTGACCAAGGCATCACCGAACCAACATTGCCAGGCCAGATTACATCAGCCCAGGCCCACCAGCAGCTATATACATCCAAGACCCCTACCCCCAGCCTCACTCTATAAATAGAGGGGTAGGGGTACAATAATGGCGGGACAAGTTTGAGAGCTAAAGCATAGATAGAACTTTCAAACAACTTTCAGATACTTGTAATCAAAGCTTTTTACTTGTAACCTGAACAGTAAAGGAGAATAACATATAAAGTGGACGTAGGCACATTCTGGCCGAACCACTATAAATCTGTGTGTCTTTTACAGTTTAGTCCATCTATTTTATATATTTGCATGAATCACCCAAATCACTAAGAACAATATAAAATTGACTAAATCATACGACTTGGAGGTGTTTGCCCATTTTTTGTGCAAACATTTTTGGTGCTTTCACTGAGAGCTCGAGCTAGAAGCTTTAGCTTCTCCCACTTAACCTTCTTCCCGACAGCATCGCTCATTGCTTGGAAGACATGCCTCCCAGGCAGAAGAAAGATGTTAGCAAAGGAAAGAACATCTCAACTAGCATCGTTCCAGATCCAGTGATCACAGATCAAGAAAACCGTCCCGTTTCAACTGCAGTACGAAATGGAAATCAGGCAAATCCGACAGCCCCAGCCACGGAACAACCAACAACAATTACTAGGGCAGATCTAGACAGGGTTGTGGCTGAAGTGACTAACCGCTTCACATCCCAACAAGAAGCCTTGGTGGACCAACTCATGCCACGCTTAAGGGATGCTTAAGAATCCAACCGCAACACTGAATCATGGGATGAGTCCCAGTCTCGAGGATTTGGGAGACGACAAAGATCTTTCTTCTTCGAAGAACCTAACAACGGAAACAACAATGATAGGATCCGAGCCCGAGCTCAGCCCGAACTCCTACCCGAGGAAACACTTGGAACCAAACCCAACGGGGGGGGGGGGGGGAGGGGGGGGTACTAGGCGAGGGTCGACGACGACTGAGCCGGTCATGCTACCTAGCCATGGAAACACCGATGAACGTGGCCGAGCTAGAGTCCAGCCTGAAGTTGGACCCGAGGAAGTGCTCAGAACAGAACCCAACAGGGGAAGATCAAGGCAAGGGCCAACTGTAGCTGAACCTAGCATGCTCCCAGAAGACTAGAGGCAGCCACTGGAAAATATTAGGAGTGATAGACTATACCACCCCTACAAATCATCTGGACGGAATCAATCCCACAGAGAAGAACCAAACTCATTTCTATCTGCTTCAAGTTCTGATGAAAGGATGGCGCGATTGTTCAGAGAGTACGGCCAACGGGATCAAAGAGATCGAGGGATAGGCGCTAGGGTAACCAGCCCTTTCACCTGCAATATCGAAATTGCCATCACCCCCGAGAATGGAAAATGCTAACAATGGAACCTTACAAGGGAATCTCTGACCCCGTTGTACACTTGCAGAGATACACACAGCACATGCTCATGAGTGGAGCCACAGAAGGAGTATTGTGCAAATGCTTTCCACTATTCTTGGCAGATCTAGCTACCTCCTGGTTCTGCCACCTACCCCAAGGATCCATCAGCTCATGGGAAATGCTGAAAGAAAAGTTCATCGGCCAGTTTTGCATTCATGTGGAACAACCCAAGGACGCTTATTCCCTATCTAATATCAAACAGAATCCTAGAGAGACAGTGCAGCAATATCTAACCCGATTCAATGCTGCAGCGGCCACAGTCCAAGATGCCGATGAGAAACTTATCTTAATGGCCCTCTGTAGTGGTGTGCATCTGGATACTAAGTTTGCTAGAAGACCGGCGAAAGAAAAACCAGCTACCTTACCCGATTTCTTCCATGAAGCCGGAAGATATATGAGACTTGAAGACGCTGCCACTGAAACACAGACAGGACAACAAACCAAGGCAGCTCATGGCGACACATCCGCTGTAGCAAAGGACGTTCGGAGAAATGACTTTAGAGACAATGCTGGGGGCAAGAGGGGAGAAAAACGTCTATATCGGCCAGGACCGAGGTTTGACACTTACACTCCTTTGAATGAGACAATCGAAAACATCTTCCTGGCTACCCAAGATGAAGTTAAATACAGACGCCCTCCATACATGAAGGAATCAGATAACGCAATTAAGTCTGGAAAGTTCTGCCGCTTCCACGAATCTCATCGGCATGATACCAATGAATGCCATCATCTCCGGGACTTAATTGAAGAACACATCAGAAGGAAGAGATTGGAACACTATGTAAAAGGTCAAAACAGGACCCCAGCTCCTGCCGATGAGAACCCAAGGCTACCTCTCCCAGAAACAGGAGGGGGAAATCGCAACACCGGCAGCCCCAGTCATGAGAAGATAGTGGTCCATACCATATCGGGAGGACCACACATCGCCGATAGAAGCTGGACAAAGATGGAAAGATACTGAAAGTCACTTAGAAACAATGAAGGCTACGTTAATTCTGTTATGGAAGAACGCCACCCGAAGCGAAAAGAGAATGATGACATTACATTCAATGGGCATGACCTGGAAGGAAGGCAGTACCCTCACATGGATCCTATGGTCATCTCTGCCCGGTTCGACCCAGCCGAAGTTTTTCGAATTCTAGTAGACACTGGAAGCTCGATAAATATCCTATTCAAGCATGCTTTCGACAGAATGAAGCTATCAATAACAAACCACTACACGGTTTCACTGGAGATGCGAAGATGCCCCTCGGGCAATTGGACCTTTTTGTTGAAATAGGAAGCCACCCCCGCTCCGTTGTGCGGAAACAAACATTTGTGCTGATAGATAACCACTCAGCATACAACGCCTTTTTAGGAAGACCAACCTTGTCTGACTTCCAAATTGTCTTGGCCCCATGGTGCCTGAAGATGAAATTTCCAACAGACAATGGAATAGGGGAGGTAGAGGGAGGTCAAGACGCCGCTCGAGATTGCTATGTAACTGAACTTCACAATAATCGCAAGAAGGATAGAGGGAAGAATGCAGAGGCTCCTCTCTGCATGAAAAACTTGGAAGCATAGCAACTAAAGAAAGCCCCTCTCTTCAATATACCAGTGATCCTTTTAATGAATTAGACCCCAGGGACAAAGAGGAGGAGGCCACCGCCGAGCCTGCAGAGGCTATGGAGTTTGTATCTGTAGACAAACACGACTCAAGTTGACTGTTGAAAATCGGATCTCAACTAAGAGCAGAATTGAGGGATCAACTCATTGATTTTCTCCGTCACAACCTGGATGTATTTGCATGGACGCATGCTGACATGACTGGAATCTCCCCAGACGTGGCATGCCACATACTAAACATCGATCCTACCAAGGCGCCAGTAAAGGAGAAAAAGAGAAGTATGGGGGCAGAGTGATCAGCGGCCCTCAATGAAGAAGTAAAGAACCTACTTGCCAACAACTTCATACGAGAAGCCATCTACCCAGAGTGGATCGCTAACCCGGGTACTAGTAAAGAAGGCTAATGGGAAGTGGCGAACATGCATTGACTTCTCCAACTTAAATGACGCTTGCCCGAAAGATTGCTTCCCACTCCCCAGAATCGATCAGCTTGTGGACAGCACAGCCGGGCACGAACTCTTATCTTTTATGGATGCGTATTCAGGATATAACAAAATTCCTATGCATGCCCCTGATCAAGACCACACTAGTTTCATCACTGACCGGGAATTGTACTGCTATAGAGTAATGCCTTTCGGACTTAAAAACGCCGGAGCTACCCATCAGCGCCTCGTCAACAAGATGTTTGCGGAGCTAATAGGATGAACTATGGAGGTTTATGTGGATGACATGCTAGTAAATTCGAGGAAAGCCAACGATCACGTAAGCCACCTGAGCGAGATGTTTCACGTACTTCGCTAATATGGAATGAAGCTGAATCCTCTAAAGTGGTCGTTTGGAGTGTCATCAGGAAAGTTCTTGGGATTCATCGTCCATGCTAGAGGGATTGAAGCAAGCCCCGAACAAGTCCGAGCCCTGAAAGATATCAGGATACCTTCTACTCGAAGAGAAATGTAAAGCCTAAATGGGAAGGTGGCCGCCCTAAGCAGATTCATCTCTAAAGCGACTGACAAATGCGTCCCCTTCTTCGAGGCTCTAAAGAAAGACAAAGGAAGGTTCGAGTGGACTGACGAATACTTAACAGCCTTTCTTAACCTAATCGAACACCTCCGGAGACCACCAGTACTCTCAACTCCAAACGAAGGCGAAGTGCTATACCTATACCTTGCCGTGTCATCTCATGCTCTAAGCGCCGCATTGGTGAGAGAAGACAACCGCGCGCAACAGCCAATATACTTTGTAAGCAAGAGGTTAACAGGGGCAGAAGCCAGATATCCTAAACTTAAGAAGCTAGCATACTGTTTACTAATCACATCATGAAAAGTGCGACATTATTTCCAATCTCATTCCATTTGAGTTCTAACCGATCAACCGCTAAGGCAGGTACTCCATCGTCCCGACACTTCTGGACGACTACTTAAATGGTGCATTGAACTGAGTCAATATGATATCACCTACCATCCTCGTACCGCCATCAAGGGACAAGCCATGGCCGATTTCATTGCCGAATTCACAACCAACGAAGGTAAGGAGCAATCTGAAATAACAAGAGACATTAAGTGGAATCTCTTTGTGGATGGAGCATCAAACGAACAAGGCTCGGGGGCAGGTATTGTAATAATCACGCCCAGAGGAAGGAAGCTACGCTATGCTCTAAGGTTGGAATTCGCTGCCACCAACAACGACGCAAAATACGAAGCAGTAATAGCTGGAATAGAACTTGCCTTAGAGATTGGAGTCAGTTCTTTATGTCTTCATAGTGATTCTCAACTTATTGTAAACCAAATACTAGGAGAATTTTAGACTCGAGGAGAACGACTCATAGCTTATCTGAAGAAGACCAAGCTGCTGCTCGATCAATTAGATCACTATTTAATAAAACACATCCCTCGAGAAGAGAACCAAGAGGCCAACGAGCTGGCAAAGCAAGCCAGCATGAATGACGGTACCATTTCCGGAACAGTAGCCATCTCAAAGCAACTAACCCCGAGTTTCGAGCAAGTGAATCTGGTAGCTGCAATCGAAGAGGAAACTTGGATGACTCCCATCCAAAGATTCTTACAAGATGGCACACTGCCCTGCAAGCGTAACGAAATCAGGAAAATCTTGAGGAAAGCTTCCCGCTACACAATACAAGAAGGCATCCTCTATCGGCGCGGCTTCTCTAACCCCTTATTAAGGTGTGTCGCTGGAAGGGAAGCCAAGGAAATCTTATCCAACATCCATCAAGGAAGCTGTGGAGATCACACTGGTGGGCAGACTCTGGCAAGAAGATACTCCGATATGGATATTACTGGCCCACCTTAAACAAAGATGCCTTAGACTTCGTCAAAAGATGTGACAGATGTAAAAAATTTGCTAAGATTCCTCGACTACCAACAAATGAGATTACTCAAATGACCGGCCCTTGGCCCTTTGCAGTATGGGGAATTGACTTGATTGGCGAACTGCCAGTGGGTCGAGGCGGAGCCAAATATGCTATAGTGGCAGTTGACTATTTCACCAAATGGGTGGAAGTAGAACCTCTAAATAAAATATCTTCGGAAAAAGTTATTAAGTCTTGATCAAAAATGTCCTATGCAGGTACGGGGTTCCGCTCAAAATCATATCGGACAATGGACTTCAGTTTAACAGCGAAAAGTTTGCCGACTGGTGCCAAAAGCACGGAATTCACAAAAGCTTCTCATCTGTGGCTTACCCCCAGGCAAACGGACAAGTCGAAGCTGTCAACAAAATTCTCAAAACTCTAATAAAAAAGAAGCTTGAAAAAACGAAAGGCGCTTGGGTGGATGAACTTCCTACGGCACTTTGGGCCTACCGTACATATTTCAGAACATCAACGGGGCATACTCCTTTCTCTTTGGCATACGGATCAGAGGCCATGCTCCCAGTCGAAACTGTAGTACTTTCCCACCGCAGGATCCACTATAACCCAGAAGAGAACGAAGAACTCATTCACATGTCTTTGGATCTAATTGAAGAGAGGAGAAACGATGCAGCGCTCAAAGCAGCAGCTCACAAGCAAAAAGTGGGGCGTAATACAACTCCAAAGTCAAGCATCGTAGCTTACAAGAAGGATATATTGTCCTCAATCGAATCTTCCCGCGCCCCGGTGCACTAGATCCAATCTAGGACGGACCATATGTAATTCATAAAGATCTCCACAACGGAGCTTATATTTTGTCAACAGTGGACGGAGAGGTGTTCCAGAGGGCATGGAACATCCAACACCTTCGTCGATACTTTTCTTAACTTGTACTGCCTATATGAAGTGAATTAACAAAGAGAATCAGTGGACGTAGGCATGTTCGTGCCGAACCACTTTAAAAACCTTGTCTCTTTTTTAACTTGTTCCTTTATATCTTGGCTGCTTGTTAACTTTATCATTTTCTGTTGAACAAAATCCTGTGTAATGGCATTTCCATCCAAGACCTATCACGGCGCGACCTCCCCTGGACAAGACCTAACAGGTACTATACGAATCTATGCCCTCGCCAATGAGACACTTTTGCTCCAGCATCCCTCTGCTGCGGGTTAACTCATTGCTCGCGATCGGCCCTTAAAGCCAACTGTAATGAGCCGATTATAAGCCACCGAGAAGGCCGACTATAGCCGAGGTAGCTCATTACGGCGTTCGGCTCGCCGGCGACTGTGAACCTACTTTAAGCCCCAACATAAGGTGTGGCCAGCCAGGGGTAGTTCACAGTTGACGATCGGCACCCATGCTAGCTGGCCACAGTAAATCGAATAATATCAACGATTACGGGCCATAATGGCCCGAGTAGTTACTGTGCGCGATCTCGGCTCCGATGTGTCTTAAGTACGGCTGTGGTAAAAAAGAAAACTCCCCGCGGAGGCGTAAGATGGGTGACAAATGTCTCCAAGACCCACAGCTAGGGAAAGTGACTACAAAACCCGTTTGCCACGAACTTAAGCACATCGAAGGCCTTCCGTGATTGGAAGTTTTACTGTTTCTTATATTCCTATTTTATTTAAAAACTCTCCTCCTATTCTATATAACGATCCCTAAAGTACAGGGCACAAAATAGGAGACACTCGCAAATGGGGATAGGAACTCCCAACTGGATGACATGACACTTAGCTGCATTCCATACTCAGTCACACAAGAACTTCAAAGCTACCATCTACAACTAAAACACGAAGGGCGGTACTCTCTTCCTTTGTCTATGAATGCGTAGCTATAATTTATTCACACATCACAATAAAATTGCAAGGTGTGAAATTATATTTTAAGTAAGAACTTGACATCAAACACAATTGAATCACAGTCATATGCATAGCTGCATTTCTTATGCAACACACCAAAATAACGAAGGTATTTAAATATAACTAAATCAGCTTAAGTTAAAAATTACATGCCAAGAATAAAGTCGTTCATTACAAATAATATAATTATAGTTACATTGATGTTTTGGGACTAACATAGACAGCGATGTCAAGTAAACCAGAAGATGTCTCGGTCAAGTCAAGGAGTCGGCTGCATCAGAGCTTCACCTCTATTCTATTGGCCCTCCGAGATCTACTTAACTGCCGGATCAGAACTTTCAACGTGTTGACCAGAGATAGTTGGTGTTTCAGAGGTCCCGCCTGTCCAATTCAGGAAAGAACCCATTAATAGTCATGAACAATAGGCAGTCAAGTTACAAAAAGACTAAAAGGGAAGACGTACCTGCATCTGCTCCTTGATCATCATCTTCCACTTGCACACCTACCTCCTCAGCAGTAAGCAGCCGCATACCCTCCTTTACCGCCACTTTCTCCTCCTTGGTGAACTGAGCCGTGACCACGTCCATCCTGAAGGCCACACCACCCTCCCTATTTGCTTCGGCCTTAGCCTCCTCCAGAGCCCGGAGATAAATCCTGGCCATAACTCGGGGAAAATCATCCATCCAGGATAAGTTGCCCTGTTTTCAAGTGCAAAAATACATATCCTGAAGCATCTCATCCATTATCCCCTCGTTCTCCTCAAACTCCCCTATTCGGACCTCTGAAGCCAACAGCTTTGCAACGGCAGCATCCCTCTCCGATCGGTATCGCAAGCAGTTAGCCTGAAAGGATTCCCTCATCGCCTTCATCTCCTCCTTCATCTTGGTTTGAGCAAGCTCTGCGGCTTCAAGCTTCCCGGATAACTCCTCTACCCGATCGAGATCCACTTTTCGGACCTCATCCACCGTTGCAATGGCCATATCAATCCGTTCCTTACATGCAGCCTCCATTTTCCGCAACTCTGCCCTGCTAGCCTCTTCCATGGTTCTCTTTAATTGCCTAGAGGCGGCCTCATGTTGAGAGATCTGGATGGCCTGATCAGCGAGTTGTTTGGCCTGGTCGGAAACCATTAACCGCAATCGAATATTGGCGCTCCCGATTTCTTCCCCAGCCTTGACCAGTCGGGCATGATGCCCCATCAGCTTCCTGGTCTCCTCAGCAACCCGGTCGATGTTTGCCTTAGCTTCGTCCCCCAAAGTTACAACCCGGGTGGTAAGAAAATCAAGTTCCAGGGAATTAGCCTCATCAAGCACCCTTACCATAGGATTACGAGGGAGAAGGTTCTCACCAGTAGCCTCGTCGAAGGAAATATCATGAGAACCTGGATCCAGATCCGGATGACCCACAAACGGATTACTAGCCAAGCCGGGATGACCTATTGGGGGTAACAGTAGGGTTTTCAGACGGGTGCGGGGAAGGTATAAACTCAATATTCTCCTCCGTGGTATCCTGAAAAGGTTGAGTTGGGGGATGAGGACCAGGTGAGGATTCGAACAAGGAACGGCTCCTCCTCTTCTTTCGGATATCCTCTTCGATGACCCCAAGAAGAGGACGGTAGCCGACTACGTCTCCGGTGCGGTTAGTCGGAGGCTTCGGCTTAGTAGAAGCTTTGAGGAGTTTATATTGTTCAAGACGGTGCCGAACATATGATGTCTTGACCGCTTCGCCCACTCCTGGAATAAAAACCAAGTGTTAGAAACATACATTGAGCCATAATTCAAGAAACATATAAAGTTGAGAAGAGTAAAAAGGCGCTTTTGTTATACAAACCCTGGGGAGGAGTAGGATACTGCAACAAGTCCTGGATCTCATTGCAGGACGGAAGCTGGCCATAAAATATTCCTAAATCCTTATCATAAATGGAGTCGTCAGGAGTCAAAAATTCATCTTGAATCGCAGGAGTTGCCTCGGCTGAAATGCTCTTAGAAGATGAATCGGCACCAGTCCCGGCCTTGTCAGCTTTCTTTGGCTTCTCTACCAAGGCCGATCCTTCCTCCAACCCCTCAAAAGCTAGGCGGAAAGCATCATCTGTCCACTCCTGGATCTCGCCTGCCTGCTCAGAAGACAGAGCCCCAATGCCACTACCACTCTGTCCATCATCACCATGGCCATCACCATCACTTTCCCCATCACTTCTACTCTCCGCCTCACCTCCTTCATCCTCGCCTCTTTCCTCCTCCACATCTTCCTCCTCCGGAACATCTGGACATGTGCTGGGGGAGGGTCCATCGGACTTCTTAAGTTTCTTTCCCCCGGCGACTGGATGTTTCGAGAAGGGTTTCCTTTTGCTGCTCTTCGCTGTTGCCCCTCCTTTAGCTTTGGCAGCCCTCTCCTCAGCTGTGTCTCTTTGCTTGACCACAGACTGACGGGGAAGAATCAAGTTGAACTCCAGAAGGGTAGCATTTCTGATCAGATAAGAGGTTGCCCTCTCCCTTTCCGGAATGGCTTCTATCTCCGCAGCCATCTGAACTAGGCGATCGCTCTCTATGACCGCAAAACCACCTGTCGCTAGCAAGAAATAAAGCACATAAGAAGGAGCATTGTAGTTAGAACAGAAATCATAAATAAAATTCAACTTACAGCCAGAGGTGAAGCGGTGGAAAGAAACAGAGTCGTCCTTGACAAAAAACCACTCCTTCTTGAACATGCTGAACTTTGAATATATATCCAGGACCGGCTTGAAAGACACGGCCGACTCCAAGCTGATGTATGGAGACCCCTTCTTGTAGCCTCTCAAGTTGTACATGTATCGAATCTCCCGGTTGGAAGGGGGACGCCCGTACTTTCTCTGGAAGATAATAAATAAACTCGCCAAGATGGCATAAGAGTTGGGCTGAAGCTAGAAAGGGGCCACCTTCAAGAAGGTGATGAAACGGACTATCCAGGCGTTGATCGGAGGAATGGCCCCGCACATGCAATGGTACCTACTATAAGCGAAATATCGTTCAGGGGGGTTATACGGCATCACTCCTTCCCCCGGCAACAACATATGCGCTCTGTCGATCCCGAAAGAGCGAGATATAACATCAAGCTGCTCATCCTTAAGGGAGCTAGGAGAGCAGTCAGGCGGTGAATTCAAGAGCTCTTGGGGACCGTACCCGTCTACTAACGATCTCGGGGTTGGTCCATGACGTTCTTCCCAAACTGGGGGCACTATGGGGGACTCCCCTGTGTCTTTGGATTTCTTCTTATCAGAACGAGTTTCTACTTTGCGAGACATTATCTGCAGCATGAGAAAACATATTGTTAGAACAAGGAAAGTAGGGATATAAACAAGCAAGTGCGTACAGTCTGGAATTTCATTTGCAATTCAAAACATAAAAGGCTTGAAGTTCATTCGGCATTCAAACTCCCTATATCATTCGGTATTCCTAACATAAAAAGTTCATTCGGAGGTTCAGGGCTAAGAATTCATTCGGCAATCGCACTCCCCATGGTCATTCGGGAGTTCAAGGCCAAGAATTCATTCGGCACTCATGCTCTCCGATCCCATACGGTAGTCCAACCATAAAATTTCATTCACCAAAGGAAAAATCACCTGGTCCGGCAGTCAAGTTTGATTCGGTACTTGGTCGATTCGGCTGTTTCAAACAGTCAAGTTTGATTCGGCGATATGATTGATTCGGCAGGAAAGAATTTGGTTCGGCTATTTCAGTTAGTAAGGAATAACGAAAGCATGAGGCCCATAATTATAGGCATACATGGATGACCGGACCAACTGGTTCGGTGCATAGGACCGGATGAGAATATCCAAGCTAAAACAAAGCGCGACATATGCAGGCATATGCCCCATTTTGGGGGGCAAGTGTTGGGCGTGTTATCACTAGACCGGTGCTACCGAACCAAGATGGGGGAGGCCACCACCGAACCAGCCCTTGCTCCACCTACCACCGAACCAAATCCCAACCCCCTCTCCATGTCCCTGCCGAACCAACCCACTTCCCATGTCCCTGTCAAACCAACCCACTTCCTATGTCCCTGCCGAGCCAACCCACTTCCCATGTCCCTGCCGAACCAACCCACTTCCCATGTCCCTGCCGAACCAATCCACTCTCCACCTACTGCCGAACCAATCAACGCTCCATCCACTACCAACCCATCGTCGGACCAAGCACCACCGAACCAAAGCCACTCCAACCAATACCGGACCGAAGGCCACTCCTGCCTTCCCCGGACCAAGGCATCACCGAACCAACATTGCCAGGCCAGATTACATCAGCCCAGGCCCACCAGCAGCTATATACATCCAAGACCCCTACCCCCAACCTCACTCTATAAATATAGGGGTAGGGGTACAACAATGGTGGACAAGTTTGAGAGCTAAAGCACAGATAGAACTTTCAAACAACTTTCAGATACTTGTAATCAAAGCTTTGTACTTGTAACCTGAACATTAAAGGAGAATAACATATAAAGTGGACGTAGGCACATTCTGGCCGAACCACTATAAATCTGTGTGTCTTTTACAGTTTAGTCCATCTATTTTATATATTTGCATGAATCACCCAAATCACTAAGAACAATATAAAATCGACTAAATCATACGACTTGGAGGTGTTTGCCCATTTTTTGTGCAAACATTGTTAGTGATAGAGACTCCTTATTCACTAGCGAGTTCTGGAAGAATCTATAGGAAAGTTTAGGAACCAAGCTCAAGATGAGTACCACTTACCATCCGTAGACCGATGGGCTAATAGAAAGGGTTAATAAGATCTTGAAGGAATTGTAGCGAGCTTGTGTATTAGACTTCGGAGGATCATGGGAAGACCACCTAAACCTACTCGAGTTTTTGTATAACAATAGTTATTAGACTAGTATAGGGATGCCATAATTTGAGGCTTTATATGAAAGACCATGCATATTCCCTGCATGTTAATTAGAGACCGAAGATAGATTGGTCCTTGGTCCTGATTTGGTAAAAGAAACAACAAAAAATACTAAGCTGATAAGGGCAAGAATGAAGAAAGTTTAGTCTAGGCAGAAAAGCTATGCAGACAGAAGATGGAAAGATTTAGATTTTGTTAGGAAATCTTATTTACGGTTTCGATGACAACAACTACACAATGGAAATCGAATATGTAAATATATTTCTATTTACAGGTAATTGCTAAAGTAACATCGCTGGAGAGACAAGAACAAGGCTCAAAGAACGTTACAAGAGACTACAAGTCAATAGGATCAATAGAGCAATGACACAGAAGCTCAAAAACAACATGCATAGGGATCAGACGTCTGGGTGCACTAGCTAGACGTCTGAAGAAATCCTTTGGATAATAAACCAGACAGGATCAGACGTCTGGTTAATGTACTCAGACGTCTGAAAGGCTACTGTATATAAAAAATATATAAAGCCAGACGTCTGAAACATATACCACACGTCTGGAACTAAACTCGGATTTTGAATTTCAAATAACAACTGCTGCACTTGAAAAAACATCTTCGCTTCTCTTCACTGTAACTCTTCATCGCCATCAAAAGCCACCATAAAACACTTGTTAGTGGATGCAACTACTCATGGAATCTCTATCGCTATAAGTAACATCAAGAATCAAAGAGAAGAACTAACCTTACTTACCTGCGCTCTTTACTCTTATACTATGATATATTCTTGATCTCTAGCAATCATATACTTGTATTTCACTCTTCCATATATTCAAGAACTCCTCAATCAACATTCTCTCTCTCTCTCTCTCTCTCTCTATATATATATATATTGGAAGCATTTGTACTTAATAGTCAATATCCGTGTTATAGAACACATACTTGACAAGAACAAGCTATTGTAACCAAGCCTATTCCTCCGACGAAGTGAGAGTGTTTGATAGTTGAATTCCGAAGGGGAGCTTTGGGACTAGACGTAGGACAGGAGGTCCGAACCAGTATAAAATCCTGGTGTCTTTAGTCTATATTTTACTAGATAAATTTTATATTAGTTGCATCATATAGTTAGTTACATATACTTGCATATACACTACATGATCCATCATATAGACTTTCAATTGGTATCAGAACAAGGTTTGATCAAAGTACAGTAACACATTTTTGAATCATTTTAATATGGAAAGTATTTTTCAAGAAGGACAATCCACAGCATGACCCTCACTTTTTAATGGCTCTAATTATGCATATTGGTCAACACGTATGAGAATTTTTATGGAAGCTAATGGTCTAGAAATTTGGTCAGCCACTCAAGATAAATAAGAAGCACCTACTACTGCTATGAACACATGGACCAATGCACAAATAACAGCAGCTTCTAATAATGCCAAAGCTATGAATGTTTTATTTTGCTCATTAGATAAAAATGAATTCTCACGTGTCATGTTATGTAACACTGCATTTGATATTTGGCGTACTTTACAAGTTACGCACAAAGGCACAAACAAAGTTAAACAAACCAAGATTTCAATTTTACAAAATCAATTCTCATCATTTAAAATGAAAAAAATGAATCTATAGTAGATACGTACTCTAGATTCCAAACCATTCAACATGATTTAATGGCACTTGGAGTCAAATTCACAAATTTTGATTTAGTATCTAGAATACTCAATTCTTTAACTCCGGAGTGGGAAAGAAAAGTATTAGCTATCGAAGAAGCTAATGATCTCTTAGCACTCTTAGTTGGAGAATTGATAGGAAATTTAATGTCCTATGAAGCTAATTTGCAGGCACGAAAAGAATTAAATTCGAAAAAGAAGAACATAACATTCCCAGCAACAAATGAAGACTCTGACTTAGAGAAAGAAGAAATTGTATTTATTTCCAAAAATTACAACAAATTCAAGAAGTTTAGGAAAATGACTAAATTTCAGAAAGGAGGAAAATCAAGCTCAATGAATCAAACATCAATCAAATGCTATGAATGCGATCAATTTGGACATATGAAGAAAAACTGCCCCAAGCTCAATAATGATAAAAAGAAGAACAAAATTGAAAAGTTCAAAAAGAAGAAGGCTTTCAAAGTAACATGGAATGACTCGGATTCTTCATCATCTGAAAGTGATAGCGATAATGACAGAGAACAAGCTAATGTGTGTTTTATGACGCAAACTGTTGAGGTATGTCCTGAACTTAGCTATGACGAATTATTAGAATAGCATGGAATTAGATGATAACTTTAGACAGATTAAAAAATTGAACAAAGAACATATAGCCAAAATAAATAGATTAGAACTTGAAGTAGGAATGTTAAAAGATGAAAAAATTATCTTAGAAGAAGAATTAGAATTATCTCAAGAAAAAAATAGAAATAATTTGGTAGAAAGTGAGGCTATTGCTATTGACTTTGATAAAATTAAAATAGTAAAGGATAATTTGTTAGAAGAAAATGTCAACTTGAAGAGCAATATTGAAATATTGAAAATTGAAAATTTAGAATTAAGAGAAAAATTAGATAAAATTACAAATAATGTTTCAAAATTCAATAAAGGAAAACAAGATTTGGAAAATCTTATCAAAACTTCAAAATCATCAGGTAATAGAAATGGAATAGGATTTAAAAAAACCTCTACACAAAAAGGAAATGATGCTAAGAATTATAGTTATAAAAAGACTAAAAGTTTACCTAAGTTTAATATGAATACCAAAAATATGAAAATATGGATTCCTAAGACAAATAATAATTTGATTAGACAAAAACCTATTAATAAATTCTTAGATAATGTAGTCTATAATAAAATTATATTCATAAAGGTACCAAACCGTCTTGGGTATGATTACCTTCTTCTAACATCTAGGACCCTAACAAAGTATATGGGTACCAATTAAAACATCTTTCATTTTGCAGGTACCAAAAATAAAAAATAAGAAGAAATGGATACTAGATAGCGGATGCTACAAGCATATGACCGGAAATTCAGAAATGTTATAAAATATAACATACATCAATGGTGGAATAGTAACATTTGGAGATAATTCAAAAGGCTATGTAGTAGGCATTGGAGAAGTCATCAACTCTGGTATTTCTAAATCTCCTATTATTACGAATGTTTTATTAGTAGAAAATCTAAAACACAACTTACTAAGTATTAGTCAATTATGCGATAAAGGTTTTCAAATAAATTTCGAAAAAGATAGATGTAAATAACAAACAACTTATATTTGAAGGTTTTAGAAACAAAAATATTTATGTATTAAACATGAATATAAATAAAAATTCAAATTTATGTTTAACTGTCAAACATGATGATCCATGGTTATGGCATAAACGATTTTGTCATATCAATTTTAATTTTATTAATAAATTGGCAAAATATGAGCTAGTTAGAGGTTTACCTAAAATAAATTACAAAGTAGAAAATTTATGTGATGATTGTCAAATTGGAAAACTAAAGGAAAGCTATTTTAAATCTAAAAATAATATTTATACAAAACACCATTAGAATTATTACACTTAGATTTATTTGGTCCAACACAAGTACGATGTATAAATCACAACAAATATGTTTTCGTAATAGTTGATGATTTTTCAAGATATACGTGGACTTTGTTTTTAAAACATAAAAGCGATACCTTTGGCATGTTTAAAATATTTGCTAAAAGAATTAAACACAAATGAACTTGAAAATTAAAAATATTCGAAGTGATCATGGAGGAGAATTCGAAAATGATCTTTTTACTAATTTTTGCAATAAGAAAGGAATAATTCATAATTTTACTTTTCCTCGCACACCTCAACAGAGTGGTGTAGTAGAAAGAAAACATCGTTCGTTACAAGAATGTGCACGAACATTATTGAATAGTTGTAGTCTACCAAAACACTTTTGGGCTGAAGCTATTGCCATAGCTTGTTATGTGTTAAATCGAGTAACCATACGTCCTATGACTAAACAAACTTGTTTTGAAATATTTTTTGGAAGAAAACCTAAAGTATCATACTTTAAAACTTTCAGATCAAAATGTTTTATATTAAATACAAGATAATTTAGAAAAATTTGATCCGAAGGTCGATGAAGGAATCTTTGTTGGATATTAGGATCGAAGCAAAGCATATAGAATTTTTAATAAATGAAATAATATTATTGAAGAAAGTTTACATGTTTCGTTTGATGAAAATTTTATTAATCATCATACTAATGATGATGAAGAAATAATTCCAATAACAAATACAACAAACTCTATTAATAATTATACAAATGTGCAAAATAATACTTTGATATCATCCCTTAGAATTCTTAAGGTTCATCCAAAAGATAATATCATTGGAGATCTAAATTCTAGAGTAACTAGAAGTCAACTTAATCAAATAAGCCATATAGCATTTGTGTCAATTTTTGAACCAAAAAATTATAAAGAAGCTTCAAATGATAATTTTTGGATAATAGCTATGTAAGAAGAATTAAATCAATTTGAACGTAATAATGTTTGAGAATTAGTACCAAGACCTGAAGATCAATCGGTTATAGAAACAAAATGGGTATTTAAAAACAAGTAGATGAAAACGGAAATATTGTTGGAAATAAAGCACGTTTAGTTGCTCAAGGCTATAATCAAGAAGAAGGTATCGACTACGATGAAACCTTTGCTCCAGTAACAAGATTGGAGGCCATTCGTACATTGCTCGCCTTTGCAACTCATCAAAATTTTAAACTATTTCAAATGGATGTCAAAAGTGCTTTTTTAAATGGTTTTATTAAAGAAAATGTATATGTGGAACAACCCTCATTATTTGTTCACGAAAAATATCCCGACCATGTTTTTAAGTTACACAAAGCATTATATGGATTAAAACAAGCCCCTCGTGCATGGTACGAACGTCTTAAAAATCACCTAATTACGTGTGGTTTTCAAATAGGCAAAATCGATACAATTTTTTTTATTAAACGAGAAAATAACGATATGTTAGTAGTACAAATTTACGTTGACGATATTATATTTGGTTCAACCTACGAAAATCTATGTGATCAATTTTCAAATATTATGAAAAATGAATTTGAAATGTCACATATGGGAGAATTAAATTTCTTCCTAGGTTTACAAATAAAACAACTTGAAAATGGTATTTTTATTCATCAAGAAAAACATTGTAACGATCTATTACGTCGTTTTGAAGTGGATAAAACTTCGAGCAAACCAACACCAATGAGTATTACTGTTCACTTAGAAAAGGATGATAACAGAAAAGATTTTGAAGAAAAATTATATCGTAGCATGATTGGTTCTTTACTCTATTTGACGGCTAGTCGACCCGATATTATGATGAGTGTATGTCTTTGTGCTCGATTTCAAGCAAAACCAGAAGAATCTCACATAAGAGCTGTTAAACGTATTTTATGGTATCTATCTAGTACTAGAGATTATGGTTTGTTTTACCCTAAAGGATCATCGTTTGAACTAGTTTCATATAGCGATGCGGATTTCGGTGGATGTAGTACAGATCGTAAGAGTACTAGTGGAACATGTCATTTTATCGGACAAGCATTAGTTTCATGGTTTAGCAAAAAGCAAAATTGTGTTTCTTTATCAACTTGCGAAGCCGAATATATCTCAGCAGCTCTAGCATGTTCACAAGTGATATACATGCAACAAACACTTACGGATTTCGGTAAAATTATCAATAAATCTCCAATATATTGTGATAATACGAGTGCAATAAATTTATCAAAAAACCCTATCAATCACTCGCGAACTAAGCATATAGATATACGACATCATTTTTTACGAGACAAAGTTGAAAAAGGAACTATTTCATTAGAATACATAAATACCGAAAATCAAATAGCAGACATCTTTACAAAACCACTAAATGAACAAACTTTTATTAAACTCCGACATGATTTAGGGATTTGCTCTCTTCATGATTTGCTCACTTAGTAATCACTCCTTCATTTAGGCTATTATTAGCCATTAGTTTTTCTATCCACAAATTGTAATTAATAAATTTTGCACCTTTGGTTTGTTAGTTAGTCAGTTTTTTTTTTACAAATTTTCCATAAATAATTTTTAAACTTATATATAAATAGTTATACAACAAGAAAAAATATATACATAATTCATATTTTTTTTTCAAGAAACAAAATATAGTAATGTCTTCTGAAAATTCTTATATATCCATCTCGATGCCTATAACGGATAGCTCGGCCGATACACCACATTGGCTTCCTACACCCACACTAAATTAGGAACCGACGTATAGGTGGTCCTCATATCTCACGGGATTCACTCCCGATAGCAAGAAGACCAAACGATCTTTATTTCTTCCTCCTAACACAAAGAAGAAATTGATGAAATTCATCACTATTAAAAATAACAAATAGATCTATAACGAGAACTATATTTTGAACAAAAAGTTACGGCACGTCGGCTAAGCTTTCTGGAACAAGTAGCGATGAAGTTTTGTAAGTCACGGAAGAAAGATGTCCATGAACCACTTCTGAAGCCTTGCAGTTCCTTGGATCCCTCTTTCTCGTGTCGTACCCCTTCGGACCCTTCACCAAGATGATTCTCTGGCTCTCCGAGAACCCACGAACGTGGAAATATATGGTCTCCACTTAAACCACGGAGGGATAACAAGTCAGAAGATCGTAAAACTCCATCGCCATCTAAATAGATTATATTGTTATTGTATGTGTATCTTTGTTTATTTGTTATTTTGTTTCACACAAATAATACTACATTCGTTTTAAAAAATAAAGAATAGAGAAATAGGCAAAACCATTAAATTTTAGGCTATTTTTAGAAAAATTGTCTATTTCAGATGTCTGGATATGGACCTCAGACGTCTGACACTCTGATATACCTTGAATTTTTTAGCGCTGTGTATATGTCAGACGTCTGTTATACCCCTCAGAACTCTGAAAATTTGCTCTACCTCTTAGAAATTGAAATCAGACTATTTCAGACATCGAACTTCGATCCAAATGTCCGAGTTATGTCTCTGCCAGCAAGTTGTAAAAACTTAACCTATTTCGGAAGTTTGAAATTTTACCCGGACGTCTGGAAAAACTCTTTGACTATCAATTTTTTAAAATTCGATCAAACCAGACATCTAGCAGATAAACCAGACGTCTTAAGTTATCTACTGTATTCGAATTAGGGCAAACCAGACGTCTAATTTCGATTCCAGACGTCTAAAATTCAATTGACACTCTAAGATCATCCAGATAACGTCATTTATTTAACTTTCGTTTCTATTTTCAACTACAAATTATCTACAGGCAATTTTTCCTCTTTACTCCAAAAAAAATCGTTTTATCTTACAATTGTTCGATCAAGATGCTTCCTAGAACTAAAAATCCGAAAATATCCAAACGAAAACAAGACCAACCAACATCATCCTCAAATCCTCAAGTATGCTCGGATGATCAAATCGAAAGATGAATGAATAGAGTACCACACTCAATCAAGAGATATGAGGATATACAAAAAACAGCTTTACATAGGTCCATTTTATAACCTACTTAAATTTTCAATGTGTGATTTAGATGAAATGTGTGAGAATGCTGGACTAGAAACATTGATATCGTTCACTCCCAATGACATCCAAATCGATCAATTGGCAATATTTCTTTTTTATGCAAATTTGGATAGCACTTCAGTATGGAGCACTGAAGATGAAGATAATTGGCTATGGTCTAGGTGTTTGGCAACACGATTAGACTTACTCCTGGCATAATAGGTAGAACTCTAGGATGTTCTAACACAGGCGAAGAGTTATACAATATTCCTGATATGCGCTTCAAACCAAGGAATAATATAACACATCAAATTTGGGAGGATGAAATGCCAAAATTTGCCTCTAAATATCTACGTCCAAACGCACGATTTCTTACTCGAATGATAATCAATACCATCGTTCCAAGAATGGGAAGTCATGAGCAAATAACCAAGTTAGAGCACAAAGCCTTATATGCTATATATAGCGGAACAAGGGTGAATGGGGCCAAATTTATCTTTGAAGAGCTCAAACATTTTTGGACTCGATCACGGCCATCAATCATCTACTCCACATACATCATGCGACTTCTACGTGCGCACAACATCCCTTCCTACCTATCAACTTCTGAAGAAATCTCTCCAAAATATGCTTCCACCAAGTTTTTTCCACTAATGCACTTACCAGAGATTCCATTGGAATTTATGACTTTAGAAGATTGGACGCACAATCGTCAAAACAGACAAGTTGAACCTCCACCTCAAATTGAACCATCACAAGAGGAGGAACAACATTGTGAGACAACTCCTCCTCCTCCTACACCATTTGACTATCCAACCCAGGATGAATTATCGACTCAAACATAAACAAATCCAAATGAAAGCGTTCGAGATCTCACCCTAAAAAATCAACGTATATTGTCTCAAAACCAAAAAGTTTTAGCTAAGCGAATTGATAGCTTTGAGTCTTCTTTACCACACGCCTAGCAACAGTTGAAGAATCACTTTCAACTGTCCTATCAGTTCTCAAAGAAGTACTTCAACGGGTTCGCGGTCCGACACCTCCTTCTGAAGACTGGACAACCCCAGTACCTTCTCCTCCCGCGAAACATTCCAAACTTTCTAAGGATAAACCTCTATAACAAGCTTCGTCATCTCCTATAAAGCCTAGCCCTTCCCAAAAAGGAGAAACATGAGATGATCAAGAAAAAACTTCTCCGAACGAATCATAGATTTTCGAATTTTCGAATTTCAACTCTAGTATAATTGACAAAATCTATGAATGCAATCAATTTCGAATTATTAATGAAATTTTCTTTTGTGTGTTATCGTTGACGATTGAGTAATTTTTTTATTCTTTTCGATAATGCCAAAGGGGGAGAAATATAGGTATAATTATAAAACATTAGAAATAAGCACCTAATCAGGGGGAGATTTATAAATTATATATAAGTACATTGTATAGTTGTCATCATCAAAACGGGAGAGATTGTTAGGAAATCAAATCTACGGTTTCGATGACAACAACTATACAATGGGAATCGAATATGCATATATATTTCTATTTATAGGTAATTGCTAAAGTAAAGTCACCAGAGAGACAAGAACAAGGCTCAAAGAACGTTACAAGAGACTACAAGTCGATAGGATCAATAGTGCAATGACACAGAAGCACAAAAACAAAATGCACAGGGATTAGACGTCTGGGTGCACTAGCCAGACGTTTGAAGAAATCCTCTGGATCATAAACCAGACAGGATCAAACATCTGGTTAGTGTACTCAGACATCTGAAAGGCTACTGTTGCAACATCCCGCCTTTTTGTATGTTTTAAATCGATGATAAACCACACACGTCAGACTCAAACCATACAAAAGGGCAAATTGTTATTGGGGTGAATAAGAAAAGTAGAGAAAGAAATAAAACAAAATTGAATCTCACAGCGGAACGATAAAATATAATAATCAAATTAACATTTCATGAAGCTGTTTACAAAATATTCGATTATATTTATACAATACATATCAGAGTTATACATAGTAGATAATAATAATAAATGCAGCGGAGTACAATAGCGTAGCGGAATATAATAAATAGTAATAATATTTCTTCGTCTTCATCCTCCAGAAATGAGGTCTTCAAATCCTGAAATGCTTAGACTGACCCGAGCCAATTGAAAAGACAACACCCGAGTCAGAGCTAAAAGATCTTATGTAAGTTTAATCAACGGTAAATAATATGAGTGGAATGACGTCAAAGATGTTTACGGGATTTGACATCTCCTATCCACTGTCAAACGTGAGTGCAGTAACTTAAGAGATGCTCGGGATTCACATCTCCTAAGGATCCGTTAAAATATTTAATACGTAGTAATATTTCGCTATTATAATAATGTCTATAGTAAAATAAACTTACTTTTAAATAGCATTAAGGCTTTACATTTTCCACTTTAACACGTAATAGTCCTAGTAGTCCATCCAGTATCACGGTCCCTCCCGACCGGGAAGCCACCAGAGGATACCATACGGGCTACGGGAGAAAACCAAACTCGTACAAGACTTGCTAGGGTAGGTGACACGACACACAAGGCAATGCCAGGGTAGATATACCAATTGCTATCCGGACTGGTGGTGACGCATAGCGCGCAGCTACCGCCCACCTCAACCCACACTTCCAAAATCAAAAATCAAAAGTGGCCTCCAAATCCTCAAAGACAGAATATAATATCGAAGGAGTGTCCGATAAGATGATCTACCTCACAGGCCCGAAATCGCTCCTGTTTTAGCCACCTTATGCCAACTCACGGGAGTCGGGTCCACGTTCATACCTCAAAGGAACGCCGCCACCATCCTACTTCATACTGGAATCTCCACCGCGTACACGGTTGTTAAAGTGGTTTTCGGAGTTGGCAGAGAGTATGACAACTTCCGATCCCAGTCTCTTTAACAACCAAACGTTATTATATCACCGCAGTCATTTCAAATTAATTACACTTCAAAACCAAAATAAAATATCCATTTTAGAACTATATAAATACGATATAATTTCCACTTCAAAACCCAAATCAATATGATATCATTTTTTTTTCAAATATATCCCTTTTCCGAAATCATAGCACTTTCAAATTTATACACTTCGAAGCTAAACATTTGAAATGATAACACTTTTAAAACATAATATTTTGAAATTCTTAACTTTGAAACAATTCAATTTCAATAAAACATTTCAATTCCGATATGTTTCAAGGCTTTAAATATTCCAAAATTTAAACTAAATTTGATAATTTCGATTCAATAATTAAATTTCTATTATTTAGTTTTGAAATAATTTACATAATAAATCCCTTATCACCTAAATAAAACTCAAATTACAAATAACTAAATATTTCCTTCAATTCATTTATACTTGAAATAATCATTTAATTCACCTTGACCCCAAAATCAAGTTATAATAATTATACCTTTTAAAATTTCCAATTTAATAAATTTCACATCAACCTTTTTGAGTTTAATTCTTAAATAAATTTAATTTCAAATAAATCTCCAATTTATCCCCCAATCTTAATTTATTTAAATCATTATACACTCTATATTAAAATAAAATTTAAATACCTACTCACATTTATTTTAATAGAAATCAAACTCTATTATTAAACTTAATTTTTATTTAACAAACTTATACATAGCTTAAAGCATTTAACTATGTATAAAAATAATATTTAAATAATAACAAAATCAATATTCATTAAACCATATTCTTGTTTCCAAAACCATAGAAATCATTTTCAAAATATTTTAGATATAGACCACGGTGTCTGTATATAATTTTCTACCCAATGGTCAAGTGATACGAATATTTATCATTTCAATCCATATTTTAAAATAAAATACAGTTATATATCATTTCAAACTGCAATCCCGAATGAAATAAAAATGCATACCAACTTGCAGTTTATAACAATATAAAATACAACATCCATTCATCCAGTATCAATCATCAACCATTTATCACAATCATCATCCAATTCAAACAATAACATCAATATAGAATAGATAATAAATAACAGGTATTTACTGACAGTTTATATTCAATAATAAATTAAATAACAATTTAACTTGCATTTTATATGCAATGATAAATTAAATAAAAATTTAACTGGCAGTTTATATGCAATAATTAATTAACTAACAATTTAACTGACAGTTTATACGCAATAATAAATTAAATAACAATTTAACTAGCAGTTTATATGTAATAATAAATTAAATAACAAAATTAATTCAATAAATTCAATTTAACTGGAATATGATAAAAATGTACCAAACAACCATAAATAAATTTCTAATCACATCAGAAATTTATTTAACACACATAAGAAATTTTAGAAGTTGTGAGTGGGTTAAAACACTCGCCTTTTGAATTTAAATTGAATTTAAATCCAATTTAAACCCAAAATTTGAACGGTCTCAGAATTTATCCAAACTTGCGTCAAAATGTCCGGAATTCCAATATGAACCTAGCGGAGAAAACCGCGTTTGAAACGGACCTCGTATGTAGAAGTTATAGCAATTAGATTGGGTTGATGTCAAAATTAAATTAAAATAGAAATAAATAAACTCACCCTCATGCATTTCGCCACGATAGCGTTCGTTTCAGATCCCTATCCTCCTGCATCACCGAAACGAATCCCAAGCGACCAACTCAGCAGCCACCATATTCCCACGAACACCTACCAGTGACGAACCTTGCGACCATGCTCCCCACTCCAAACCACGACGCCGACCTCGCCGTGCCTCCGAGACTCCCCTCCAATCGTCGTACTGCCTCGATTTAACCTAACGCCGCAGCCTGATCAAACCCTAGGTGAATTATTGCCGCAAATCCCGTAGTCAATCCATCAAACAAACTACGCTGATGCAAACCCTTCGGACCACTCTATAATACCCCTCAGACGATTTGATGATCGGTCACAGTTCATAACGACGCGATGAACGTTCGAAATTTGATCTTCAAATTCTGGAAAACCAATGAATCAAATTGAAAAACGAATTACATATCTGAGATGCGCTCGTCAAGAGCTTTCCGATGATATAAAATATAATATGGTTTTTGGAGTTTGAAATTTTGATTTGATTTTGAATTGCAATTGTATTTGGAAGGGAGAATTTGTTTGTCTGCCATTAAGGAGGAGAGACAGCTGAATTGTATGTACAGAAATGAGGAATAGAGGGCTGCTAGGATTTTTAACAGGATATATAGGCAGGGTTGAAAACAAAAAGAACGGATCAGATTGGTTTGGACTGTTGAACGAATAATGGCCCGAAAAACCCGTTCTGACTCCGGAACAAAATTGGGTCAACCCATATATCAAAATAGATGTTTTTGAATATTTTAAAATTGATGGAATAGGTTTCAAGTCCAAATTCCACATTATGAAGAAGTTATGTTGAAATCAAGTTATTTCAAATTGATTTCAATTGATTTCAATTAAATTGATTTCAAGGTGTTTCGAGTCAGTACGATCAAACGACAAGTCCGATCATTCCAAAACTTGAAACCCTACAATAATTCACCGTTACAGATTCAATGAAACTGGTTTCATCGAAATCCGAGTCAGTAGCCAGCAATTTTCGAGTTAATTAAATAAATTAATATTTAATTAATAAAACCATACCTTTATTTCAGATTCTGTAATTTATAAATTTTATCATCTTGGATTACTTTAGTAATTTATAATCCTTTATAACCAATTTCCATATCAATTTAAAGTTACTTAATTCACCAATTATAGTATTAGAGTTCAACTCCAGTAAATTTATTAGCTATCAATTGAAATGCCAATAAATCCATTCGTTTGATTTTAAATCCCGTATTCAATAAATTATTATCAAATAAATGAAATTAATATTCGTTCATAATCTATTACATTAATATTCTCAAATTTCATCTTAATATCCATTAACATAATAATTAGATATTTAATTTCATTTAATTGCAATTAATCCAATTATCATAATTTAAATTTCAATAAGTTAATAAATCTCGATTTCCATTCTTTTTATTCAACCAATTGCCATATTATGAATAAAGTAAATGTTATTTCCCCTTATTAACTAAATTTGCATTAAAAAATATTTAATTTAGATTTATTGCAATTATTACCAAATTTAAACTAATAGGCTAAATAAATAGGTAACATAAAATATTTGTTACCATTTACTTTCAATTACACCTATAAGTTATTATTCCCACACAATTGTTACAATTGTTTACATAACACGAATTTCATTCCATCATCATTAACAATATATTATTTCATTATTAAATTACAAATTTTTATTTCTTCCAATATTAAATAACAAATTTTAATTAAATTAATAATTTAAATTATTGAAAATGTACAGGTCGTTACACTCCCCCCCACTCAAAACTTTTCGTCCTCGAAAAGGAAAAGAAGGGAAAAGAAGAATTAAGAATCAATATATCTTACTTAAAATATTAAATTTATAAACAAATTAATTTACAAAATTAATTAATTTTAAAAAAATATACCAATTTATAACCATTAAATCTTTTTGTACTTAAATTAATAAAGTTTGGGAAACATTTTTCAAAATTTTTCTAAGTCCATAATTTACGAAAAATTACGCCAGAGTCTCCTTTGTACGGAGAGGCTCGGGAGAAAATATAATATCAAATATAACAATATACAACATATATTTTCAAAAATAATATATCCCAACACGGGAAAAACAATATAATATCGCCAAAACCGTAATTCGAAAACATACCTATTTGTCGGGCAAACAACGCTTATTTATGAAACCGAAAGCAGTAGCAATTGCTTCCATAACCTGTATTTCACTAATATAATTCAAGGAAGTTAATAATTATATAAAATGAAATATTTAAAGTTGTTTCAATCAATAGCAGACAAATCGGTATAAACAACCATCACTTACAACAAAGCATACAACCATCAAATAAAATCAACACAATCAATTATCCATCCATATCAAACATACAAATAGTTGTTTGGGTTCAAAAATTTCAAATTGTATAGAATGGACAACAAACTATTAAGTGCACCATTTACTCAACAGTCTTAGATGAAGCTAAATAGATTATTTATACATCCAAACAATTTTAAAGTACCCTTGCCCAAACTACCATAAATCAAAACAAACAACAATTTCAAACAATAGATCAAGTTCATTCTTATTAATTTCATTTCATAGCTGTTTAGACTCTTTTTTATTTCATATAATGATTTACCTTTTTACTTTACATTTAACTTCTTACAATTTTCATTTATTCATTTCATGTAAATTTCCTTTTATTGTATTACATTCATTTATTCACTACTTAATTTCATTAATTTACTTTCATTTATTACTTGATTCTAGTTATTCATTTATTTATAATACTTACTTTTCAATTATACTTAAGTTTATAACAACTACAACATCCAATTCTTATTTATTAAAGAATTTTATTGAATACTTTCATTATTTCAAATTTTACTTATATAATTTCCCATTACATTTTCTTTTAACTTTTTATAGTTGGTAAGTCATATATATGTTAAAGAATACAATTGGAAATTATACAAGTTTATCTTATCTCTTTTAAATTAATTTAATGCTCAATAATCCTATCCTTTGTTGATAGGTTACAATTTCAACTTTCTTGAAATTTCATTTATAACCTAGCATTTAATCTCTTATTTTAATTAGAGGTTCCAATTATTAATTAGTTATGACCCATTTCACTAGAATAATTGAAACTATTAATCAACGGAAACTTAAGAACTAAATACCGGGTTAAATTCCAAATCATTTTAAAATAATAGATAAATGTATATCCTTACAACTTATATGTCCAATTATATTTAAAACAATTTAAAATTTATATTTGTTTATCAAAATAATTCTGCAGTAAAACTACCACAGTGGCCTTCCCACTTACAAATTCAAAAATGAATATCGATGATGCGTGCACTCATCATCAAAATTATTTTCTAGCGACATAGAGGGGAGTATAGAATTTATTTCTTTTCAAAATTTCTTTAAAACAATTCTTTCAAATTATATTGGAATATTTATATCGAAAAATACTTATAAACAATATTATTATATTCCTAAAATCTTTGAAAGCAAATTTCAAATTTCGAAACTTAAGTCCTAAAATTTCAAAATTTTATTTATTTTATTTTCTTCAAATCTTATTTCCAATCAATATTTATAAATTTCACTACCTTAGAACCCATATATTACAAACAAATATAACCTGTATAAATTTTTTATTTTATATATAGAAAATATAATAGGAAAAATTATTTCATTTACCTATATTCAAAACAAATATTGTGTCGGTTTGTCCTATTAAGTGTTTAGAAATCCCGATTGATGCCATAGCGTCCTATGCACCAACCAGAATTTATAAATACAAAACGGAACAAATTAACACAATATCAAAACCTTTTTATAACACTAACAAATACGCTCTCTCATATGTATACACTCAACGACTCATCGTAGAGTATTACTACCCTATTAATAAAGAATCAGACCCCACAAAGCTAAGGTTTATCGCTAAACCAAAGCTCTGATACTAGAAGTAACATCCCGCCTTTTTGTACGTTTTAAATCAACGATAAACCACACACGTCAGAGTCAAACCATACAAAAGGGCATATTGTTATTGGGGTGAATAAGAAAAGCAGAGAAAGAAATAAAACAAAACAGAATCTCACAGCGGAACGATAAAATATAATAATCAAATAAACAGTTCATAAAGCTATTTACAAAATATTCGATTATATTTATACAATACATATCAGAGTTATACATACCAGAGAATAATAATAAATGCAGCGAAGTACAATAGTGTAGCGGAATATAATAAATAGTAATAATAATTCTTCGTCTTCGTCCTCCAGAAATGAGGTCGTCAAATTCTGAAATGCTCAGACTAACCCGAGCAAATTGAAAAGACAAAATGCTTGAGTCAGAACTAAAAGATATTATGTAAGTTAAATCAATGGTAAATAATATGTGTGGAACGGCATCAGAGATGTTTACGGGATTTGACATCTCCTGTCCAGTGTCAAACATGAGTGCAGTAACTTAAGAGATGCTCGGGGTTCACATCTCCTAAGGATCCGTTAAACCATTTACTATGTAGTAATATTTCGCTATTATAATAATGTCTATAGTAAAATAAACTTACTTTTGAATAGCATTAAGGCTTTACATTTCCACTTTAACACGTAATAGTCCTAGTAGTCCATCTAATATCATGGTCCCTCCTGATCAAGAAGCCACCAGAGGATACCACATGGGCTACGGCACACAAGGCAATGCCAGTGTAGATATACCAATTGCTATCCAGACTGGTGGTGACGCATAGCGCGCAGCTACCACCCACCTCGAGCCACAACCCCAAAATCAAAAATCAAAAGTAGCTTCCAAATCAATCTCAAAGTCAGAATATAATATTGAAGGAGTGTGTCCGATAAGAGGAGCTACCTCATAGGCTCAGAATCGCTCTTGTTTTAGCCACCTTATGCCAACTCATGGGAGTCGGGTCAACGTTCATACCTCAAAAGAACACTTCCACCATCCTACTTCATTCTGGAATCTTCGCCGCGTACACGGTTGTTAAAGTGGTTTTTGGAGTTGGCAGAGAGTGTGACAACTTCCAATCCCGATCTCTTTAACAACCAAACGTTATTTTAACACCGCAGTCATTTCAAATTAATTATACTTCAAAACCAGAATAAGACATCCATTTCAAAACTATATAAATACGATATAATTTCCACTTCAAAACCCAAATCAATATGATATCATTTTTTTTCAAATATATCCCTTTTCCAAATCATAGCACTTTCAAATTTAAACACTTCGAACCAAACATTTGAAATTATAACACTTTTAAAACATAATGCTTTGAAATTCTTAACTTCGAAACATTTCAATTTCAATAAAACATTTCAATTCCGATATGTTTCAAGGCTTTAAATATTCCAAAATTTCAAAACTAAATTCGATAATTTCGATTCAACAATTAAATTTCTATTATTTAGTTTTAAAATAATTTACATAACAAATCCCTCATCGCCTAAACAAAACTCAAATTACAAATAGCTAAATATTTCCTTCAATTCATTTATTCTTTAAATAATCATTTAATTCACCTTGACCCCAAAATTAAGTTATAATAATTATACCTTTTAAAATTTCCAATTTAATAAATTTCACATCAATCTTTTTGAGTTTAATTCTTAAATAATTTAATTTCAAATAAATCTCCAATTCGTCTCCCAACCTTAATTTATTCAAATCATTATACACTCTATATTAAAATAAAATTTAAGTACTTACTCACATTTATTTTAATAAAAATCAAACTCTATTATTAAACTTAATTTTTATTTAACAAACATATACATAGCTTAAATTCAAGCACTTAACTATGTATAAAAATAATGTTTAAATAATATCAAAATCAATATTCATTAGACCATATTTTTCTTTCCAAAACCATAGAAATCTTTTTCAAAATATTTTAGATATAGACCACGGTGTATGTATATAATTTTCTACCCTATGGTCAAGTGATACAGATATTTATCATTTCAGTCCGTAATTTAAAATAAAATACGGTTATATATCATTTCAAACCATAATCCCGAATGAAATAAAAATGCATAACAACTTGCAGTTTATAACAATATAAAATAAAACATCCATTCATCCAATATCAATCATCAACCATTTATCACAATCATCATCCAATTCAAATAATAACATCAATATAGAACATGTAATAAATAACAGGTATTTACTGGCAGTTTATATTGAATAATAAATTAAATAACAATTTAACTAGCAGTTTATATGCAATAATAAATTAAATAAAAATTTAACTGGCAGTTTATATGCAATAATAAATGAAATAAAAATTTAACTAGCAGTTTATATGCAATAATAAATCAAATAACAATTTAACTGCAAGTTTATATGCAATAATAAATTAAATAACAATTTAACTGCCAGTTTATATGCAATGATAAATTAAATAACAATTTAATTCAATAAATTCAATTTAACTGAAATGATGATATAAATGTACCAAACACCATAAATAAATTTCTGATCACATCAGAAATTTATTTAACACACATAAGAAATTTTTGAAGTTGTGAGTGGGTTAAAACACTCACCTTTTGAATTTAAATTGAATTCAAAATCCAATTTAAACCCAAAATTTGAACAGTCTCAGAATTCGTCCAAACCCATGTCTAAAAATCCGGAATTCCAATACGAACCTACCGGAGAAAACCGCGTGTGGAACGGACCTCGTATGTAGAAGTTATAGCAATTAGATCGGGTTGAAGTCAAAATTAAATTAAAGCAGAATTAAATAAACTCACCCTCATGCATTTTGCCACGTCAGCGTTCATTCCAACGCCCTACCCTCCTGCATCACCAAAGCGAATCGCAGGCAATAAACTCAGCCGCTACCATATTCCCACGAACGCCTACCAGCGACGAGCCTCGCGACCACGCGCCCCACTCCAAACCACGACGCCGACCTCGCGGTGCCTCCGAGACCCCCCTCCGATCATCGTACTGCCTCGATTTAACCCAGCGCCACCGCCTGATCAAACCCTAGGTTAATTATTGCCGCAAATCCCACCGTCAATCCATCAAACAAACTACGTTGATGCAAACCCCTCAGACCACTCTACAATACCCCTCAGACGATTTGACGATCGGTCACAGTTCATCACGACGCGATGAACGACCGAAATTTGATCTTCAAATTCTGGACAGCCAGTGAATCAAATTGAAAAACGAATTATAGATCTGAGATGCGCTCGTCGAGAGTTTTCCGATGATATAAAATATGATATGGTTTGTGGAGTTTGAAATTTTGATTTGATTTTGTATTGCAATTGTATTTGGAAGGGAGAATTTGTTTGTCTGCCATTGAGGAGGAGAGACAGCTGAGTTGTACCTATATAAATGAGGAATAGAGGGCTGTTAGGATTTATAACAGGATATATATAGGCAGGGTTGAAAACAAAAAGAACGGATCAGATTGGTTTGGACCGTTGAACGAATAATGGCCCGAAAAGCCCGTCCTTACTCCGAAACGAAATTAGGTCAACCCATATATCAAAATAGTTGTTTTTGAATATTTTAAAATCGATGGAATAGGTTTCAAGTCCAAATTCCATCGTATGAAGAAGTTATGCTGAAATCAATTTATTTCAAATTGATTTCAATTGATTTCAATTAAATTGATTTCAAGGCATTTCGAGTCTGTACAATCAAATGACTAGTCCGATCGTTCCGAAACTTGAAACCCTAAAATAATTCACCGATACGAATTCGATGAAACTGGTTTCATCGAAATCTGAGTCAGTGGCCAAAATGGCTATTTTCTAGTTAATTAAATAAATTAATATTTAATTAATAAAACCATACCTTTATTTCAGATTCTGTAATTTATAAATTTTATCATCTTGGATTACTTTTGTAATTTATAATCCTTTATAACCAATTTCCATATCAATTTAAAGTTACTTAATCCACCAATTATAGTATTAGATTTCAACTCGAGTAAATTTATTAACTATCAATTGAAATGCCAATAAATCCATTCATTTGATTTTAAATCCTGTATTCAATAAATTATTATCAAATAAATGAAATTAATATTCGTTCATAATCTATTACATTAATATTCTCAAATTTCATCTTAATTTCCATTAACATGATAATTAGATATTTAATTTCATTTAATTGCAATTAATCCAATTATCATAATTTAAATTTCAATAAGTTAATAAATCTCGATTTCCATTCTTTTTATTCAACCAGTTGTCATATTATGAATAAAGTAAATGTTATTTCCCCTTATTAACTAAATTTACATTAACAATATATTTAATTTAGATTTGTTGCAATTCTTTCCATTTTAAATTAACGGGCTAAATAAATAGGTAGCATACAATATTTGTTACCATTTACTTTTAATCACACTTATAAGTTATTATTCCCAAACAATTGTTTACATAACATAAATTTCATTCCATCATCATTAACAATATATTATTTCACTATTAAATTACAAATTTTTATTTCTTCCAACATTAAATAACAAAATTTAATTAAATTAATAATTTAAAATATCAAAAATTTACAGGTCGTTACAATTGTATACAAAAAATATATAAAGCCAGACGTCTGAAACATATACCAGACGTTTGGAATTGAACTCGGATTTTGAAATTCAAATAACAACTACCGCACTTGAAAAGACAATTTTGCTTCTTTTCGCTGCAACTCTTCATCACCATTAGAAGCGACCATAGAACACTTGTTAATGGATGTAACTACTCAACGAATCTCTCTACCACCATAAATAACATCAAGAATCAAAGAGAAGAACTAACCTTACTTACTTGTGCTCTTTACTCTTATACTCTGATATATTCTTGATCTCTAGCAATCATATACTTGTATTTCACTCTTTCATATATTCAAGAACTCCTCAACCAACATTCTCTAGATATATACATTGGAAGAATTTGTACTTAATAGTCAATATCCATGTTATAGAACACATACTTGATAAGAACAAGCTATTGTAACCAAGCCTATTCCTCCAAGCTAAGTGAGGGTGTTTGATAGTTGAATTCCGAAGGGAAGCTTCGGGGCTGGACGTAGGACGGGAGGTCCGAACCAGTATAAAATCCTGGTGTGCTTAGTCTGTATTTTACTAGATTAATTTTATATTAGTCGCATCATATAGTTAGTTACATATATTTGCATATTCACTACACGATCCATTATATAGACTTTCAGATTTCTCTGTTGGAGATCATGTTTTCGTCAAAGTATCACTGATGAAAAGTGTTATCAGTTTCGTGAAGAAGGGTAAGTTACCACTGAGGTTCGTCGGACCATTTCCTATTTTAGAAAGGATCGGGAAACTTGCATATAGAGTAGAGTTACCGAGTAGTTTGACAGGAGTCCATGATGTTTTCCATGTATCTCATCTGAGGAAGTATGTAAGGGATCAAGACATTACTATAGCACTAATTGTGTTGGATGACTTAGTAGTGGAACCAGACGTGATTATAATTAGGAAGCGTATCCAGATAGTCATGAGAGATAGGAAGAAATTGAAGAACAGTCAGATTAGTAAAGGTCCAGTGGAGGGACGATATTAGATACTATACTTGGGAGACTGAGAGAAGAATTAGAGACGCTTATCCTGATTTGTTTGAGGGTATGTTTTACCTTTGATTGTTTTGATGTGTACCTTATCATAATTTCGAGGAGGAAATTCTTAAGGAGGGGAGATTGAAACATCTCATATTTTTAGTGACATTATTTAGGAAATTTAATTAGTCAAATTAAACTAAATAATGTGGGTTGGTTAATGAATTGAGATTTGTGAATTAATTAAGGGGTAGCCATGCCATGTTAAAGAATAAACAATGAATTAAAAATGAAGGTGTTAGGAAATAAGGGAGGGAAAAATAGGAAAATGATTAAACTTATACCTTAAACCCTTAGGACACCAAAACACATGTTCATTACACATTTTCTCAAACAAAAACTTCTAAGGCTGGCCACCATTAGCAATCTCAAGAGAATGTAAAGCTAGGAATTCAAGAAAAGAATCAAATCAATTAATCAAGATCAGATCTCATATCTTTAATCACAAAGCTAAGGTGAATAGTAACTACATCTCACTTTCTATATGTTTTCGATTCTAAGGTTAAATTCGATTTATCTTGCAAATTTATGCCATGTTTTTGAATGATTAAATGATATAGATGCTCGTTGATGATTAATGCATGCACATATAGATTTTTATAATATGTTTTTGTAAGAAAACCCTACTAAATGACATCTAAATGCCTTGCGATTTTTGATATAGATCATAAATAATATTTTAGAGATGGGTTTCAATTTTCATAATTTTCTGAATCAATGTGGATTTTATATTAAATTTTTAGTAAAGAAAATGATTTATTGGGTTATAAATTAATTACGGCTAAATAACTAATTACTTGGGTCATAAATTTTTATATGTTAGAAAACATATTGAAAAGGATCTTCTGGAATTTTATAGAATTTTCCAAAGTGTTTTGATGAATATATAAAATTATTTAAGGTACGAGGCTCAAATATTTTATATATTTAATTAAGGAGAAGGGGTATTTTGTAAAATAAAATTATTGTTTACTTCTGAAAATATTGGCAACACTTTTGAAAAAGTTATTTAGCAACTAATTGAAATTTGATAAATAATAGCAGGTTAGTTAAAAAGTGCTTCTCCTTTAAGTTAAAAACAAAAATAACATGTTTTAGTATGTTCCTCCACTTCCAGCATCAGTCCCAACCTGGATGTTTCGCCACTATGCTTTCGAAACCAACGCGCATGGTATCAAGTGACTTGTTGTGCAGTGTATTGGATAAAGGCGTTAGGTAGATAGTCGAAACGTTGGGTTCCGAAGGGGTTGGAGTATGCCTTTGTTTTAAATTGACATTGCGCCTGTTTTGCTTTCGAAGGGATAGATTTTGACGCGGTTGGCTTGCGACAATGTCAAATCTTTAAGAAAAGGATTTCGAAAGGATTGCACTCTTCTATTTTAAGTAATGCTTTCGAAGGGGTCGGAACCCCTAATTGCGGCCTTTCTACCTTTCGAAGTCAATGGTTTCGAAAAGTATAGTTAGCATTCAAAATTATCCACTTCTCCAATGCTTTTGAAAGGGTAGTTTCGACACCATCTCTTCTTACTTAGGAATGCTTTCGAAAGGTTGGCTTTCGACTTAAATGATGTTATAGACCCTTTTTGTTCTGTTGAAGTATAACCCAATGGTTTCGAAAGAGAAGGTTTAAATGTTTCGAAAGGCATTTTCCCACATCTTTTAAATTGAACCCAAGTGCTTTCGAAAGGTTTGAGTTTCTAAAGGTTTGATGCTTTCGAAAGGCTTTAAAAATGGTTTCGAAGGGTGGTTCCCCAATGGTTTCGAAGGAGTTGAAAGGTAATGTTTTCTGATGGTTTCGAAAGGGTTGAAATGAAGGTTTTTCCAAGGGTTTATAAAGGCAATGTTTTAAAGTGTTTTATGATATGATGTATAAGGTTTTAAAGCTTTTGAAAGGAAGGTTTTCAAAGGTTTCAAAAGGATTTTGAGAATGGTTTCGAAAGGAAGATTTTGGCATTTCGGCCTAGATAAGTAAAGGGTTTTACTTGGTTTCGAAAGAGCCACTTTCATTAGTTTTGAAGCGAGTACTTCTAAGGGAATCGAGAGGGGTACTTTCAAGTGTTTAAATGTTTTCATCAACTAAGATTTGGGTAAGAGTGTGTGTGTGTAACATGGCAAGGTGATTTTAAGTAAAAAATAGAGTATAAATGTTTTCCTTGTTTAAGTTTGGTTTAAAAGGGTTTAAGTCAATTTCAAATGAAAAAGGTTTTCAAGGAAAATTATTGGAAGGTATCCCTAAGTAAAATGACTCATATATTAGAATACCAGATGAGATTGGTATAGGATCACGCCCTATACATTAGCTATTGGCCCCAGCTAATTTAGTCTAAAATTCCAATGTGTAATGTTTTGACATAGAAAAGACTGAAATTATGATTGCACACAGAAGGGAATATATTTTGTATTTAAATAGGTTATTGGTGAGCCCGCAAAACCATTAGGATCAGATGACGCTGAGAGATGTTAAGTTAGTGACATACCGTCCAGAAGAGAAGTATTTAACAGATAGTTAAGGACAGACCATCTAGAAAAGGTGCCTAACAGATGTTAGATTATTTTGTCATTTTGTCTGGTAGGCCCTAGTCAGCCAAAGGTTAATAGTAAGCCAAAAAAAACTATAGAGTTTGGACAGATAGTCCATTTGTTACCTGGTATGTATGTTTACATTATAATGCTTTACAGTTTTAACCTGTTTTGGTTGCAAGATGGTGATTTGCAAAGATATGTTTTAAAAGGCTGTTAGTGAGGGAAACCCGTTCCGCTAAGCGGCGTGGTCTCACTTAACATTAAATAATCGAGATGTATAGTATTATTCACACCAGGCTTTATGTTTGACTTGAAGTTTATATTTTTTTCCCCTTAAACTCTCGGGTGCCCAAAATTGGTTTGAGTAGGTTGAGGGTTGAGGCTTTTCAGGTTTTTTGTAGGATGGTGAATAAAGCTACCAGGGCCAAGCATGAGGCTAACAGATTGCTATTTAGGAGTTGATATTCTTGTTTTGTGTTTGTTTCCGCTGTGTATTAAGTTAGTTATGACTCTGATTAACAAAGGGGGCATCTTCATATGTCACTCTTGGCGTATTTTATAATAATTATATTTGATCTTTGCTTGGGAAACGTTTGGATCATGTAATTTAAATATGGAACATACGTTTTGAAATGTAATGGAAAATTCTATTTTGAAATCTATGATTCATTTCATATTCAAGTGCTTTTGATATTATTGATACCATTAACATAGCCATATTTAGTCGTCGGAAGTTAATACTATAAATGACTTCAACATCTGTAGCGCTAGCTTTGGGCCTCTAGATAAGGGATGTTACAATCTTTAAACATGAATGGTTCAACGTTCGTTGTCCGCCTGGTTTCGCGAGGCAATGGTTGGAAGGACGTAAGTGTTGCCTTGATTTCATTCTCTATTTCCTTAGCCGTACCTTGACTAACTAATACTTTAAAAATTTGCAAGTGTCCATCCATATCCAAAAGGCGGTAGTATTTCAAGGGCGGTTTCTGCAATCCGTGCCACCCTAATCGAGGATAGGGACATTAGATCCCTTATAACCCATAAGTGGTTATCTCCTTTTGGGATCTTAGAGGAAGGTCGTAGTATCGGGCTTCTGGGAAGTGTTGCGCTACAAAAAAAACATTTTGGAACAAGAAGGCGACACTTATAGCCCTATCGTGCCCCCCAACTCAAGGAGGCTCAGGACGTTGCCGAAGAAGGTGAAATTAGAGGAGATGAAGCCAACAAGCCTAGCGATGATGATGCAGGTTCGGGAAATGCACCTGTGGTTGAACCATCATAAGGCATGCAATCTCATGTGAACAAGAAAATGAACAAAGCTCGCCTACAAACTTTGCAGGACAAAAACTGCAGAAGTGCCAAAGTTCATCATCACCGCTATTGAAGAAGAGTCTTCCTTTCAGCCTTTGGAAAGTTCGATGGAAGGATTCTCAAATCTACCAATTCTAGACTATATCGAGATTTTTGATTTTCCCGACATTAATGTTGGAGGGCTTAACTCTTCACTAGGACTGGTGATGACATTCCTCCTACTAGTAAAGGGGAAATCACTTCTATGAACAAGGCTACATGAACTGTTCCGTCGGGAGGGCAACATGACATGCATAATCACGTGCACTGCACTGCATGATTTTGGTCAATCTTTGATTTGGTGGTCACTCATACGCTCTTGTTTGATTTGCAGCTGTTATGTCTCATTACCGTGCGTGTGATTGCTTGAGCGCCTCCTCAACACAGTATGGATCCAACTGTGGTCCAGACTCAGGCAGGCGTCGAGAAAGGGGACAAAAAAGCCATCGCTCAAGGGAGTCTTCATCCTCTAAATACAAGTCTAAATCTCAATAATCTCATCAGGAAGTCTAGCCCAATTTTCTTGTATATAGCGACGATCATATCTCCTCTCATTCTTCCCAGGCTGATGTGCCACCCGAGCATTATTCAAATTCATTCGATTCTCGGCAACTTCATGATCGTAGGTCTAGCCAATGCCCAATTGTTACCTCTGATCTGGCTTTGACTACTACAGCTCCTGAGGCCTCTATGGAGGAAAGATTGGTCGAATTTAAGGTTAATTTCCTAAAAATCTACTTTGATAGGCTGAATTTCCTTCCTTCTATCCATACAACTCCAGGGATTGCTAAAGTGAATTCTCTTACATGTGTTATGATGTTTTTGTGTAGCATGGAGCATTCCAATATCTGGATGAGAAGATCTCAGTGGTGTTTACTAAAAGGCAACCTGAAATCAATCGCTATAGCATCCCTAATTTTATTGACATTATTTAGGATATTTAATTAGAATAAATTAAATAGAATAATGTAGATAAGGAGACTGAGGTTGATTAATAAACTAGGCGACCATGCTTATTTAAAATCTAATAAACTTGTACAAATGGTTAGGAAATTAAACGTTATGGGATTAGGGTAAATAACCATACTTCCCACCCTTATACTATTCTCATTAGGTTATACATGTTCATTCTATCAAAAAAAATATTAAAACCTTGAAAGGAAAGGCCGACCATTAGGAAGAAAGAAGAGATGATTAAAATCAATTTAAAGCTTAGGATTCAAGCTAGAGAAATTAATCTCAATCAAACTTCAAATTTCTTATCCAATCTAAGATGAGTAATAATTTCTACATCTCTATTTTGATTTTAACATCATATAGTTTCAAATTTAAGGATAAATCTACTTTTATGATATGTTGAGTGATGATATGCTTGATTTTAATTTATATTTGTTCAAACAAGGTTGTTTAAAAAGGGATATACAAGGTTTTAGGGAAAAATTGAGATATAATGATTTTTAAATGTTATAGGAAAATTTTATGTTATAGAAAAAATGATTCTAAAGATGGGTTTCAATTTTCATAATTTTCTGAATTTATGTGGAGTTTATATTAATTTTCCAGTGAAGAAAATGATTTATTAGGTTATAAATTATTTACGGCTAAAATAATTATTATTTGTGTTTGAAATTTTTTATGTTGGTAAACGTATTAAAATAGATTTTATGGAATTTTTTCCAGATTTTTCCTAAGTTATTTGATGAATATATAAAATTATTTAAGTTATGGGACTTAAATGTTTTATACTTAATTAAGGTGAAGATGTATTTTGTAAAATAAAATATTATTTAATTTTGAAATTATTGGCAGTACATTTCAGAAAAGTAATTATCAACTAATGAGAATTTGACAAATAATGGCAGGTTAGTTGAAAAGTTATCGTTTTATGTTAAAAATAAGAAATTCATGCTTTTAGCGTGTTTCACCCATTTTAGGCATCAAACCTTCTGATCTAGACCTTCCAACAAAGTTGAAAGGTTATAGCCTTCGACAAGGTCAAAGTTTAATGCTTATGTTATAAGGTTACTTGGTACGTAATGAATTAGACAAAGTCGAAAGGTTCTAAGTCGAAAGATTGTTTGCCAAACAGGTTGAAGTGTGTTTGTTTTACAAACCAAAGATAGCCTGTTTTGCTTTCGAATAAGAGCTTTCAACTTGATTGCTTTTGAACAGGTCAATTATTTAAAAGAAAGGTTTAAACCTTTCGACAAAGTCGAAAGGTTACTGTCACTTTATCTTTGCTACGTTTTGAATCTTCTGACGTAGTCGAAAGGTTATTTCTGTTTTTTCCAATCTTTCGAAGTCGTTGCTTTCGACAAAGTCGAAATGTTTACTTGTTTTAAAACCATCTGCTTCTCAAATGCTTTCGAAATATATCAAAGCTTTATAATGGATCAACACCCTGGATCGAGTGTGAAAGCACCAGTGCAGATAATTAGCACCACAAATCTTAGAAAAACACCAAATAAAAATCAGAAGTAAGAAAAGAGACAGAGAATTTTTATAATGGTTCGACTGACTCTGGAATACGTCCACTTTAATCAATCTTTATTATGATTATACTAGTTGAATCTCTCTGAATATCAGCAAGTTTGTCCTTAGGTCTAAGTTACAATGAGTTAGAATAACTCACAAGTACAAGGGTTGACTGGAGAATCATAATAATCCCCTTGATGACTGTTGTGAGGGAGAAGAAAGTTGAAGAAGTTAAGGAATTCTAAAAGAGTAATGGCGGCTCTCTCTTCGAAAAAGATCCATCTCTAGTTGTTGGTAAGTGAGTATTTATAGGGAAATTCAATGAGTATTATGCCAGAAGTCCAAGTGCATAAGAGTCTACTTTTATGTCAAGTCACCACCGAAAATCTCAAATCAATGTGATTCATTTCTATGGATCGCTCACTATCCATAGAGGATGGATCGCTAGCTGTCCATTAACTTAGCATATTTTTCTACTAGAAGCCTTTACTTATGCTACGAAGGAGCTCAAAAAGTTTGCGGGTGATCCGACCTATCTTGATGGATCGCTGGTAATCCATAAGGGATGGATCACTAGCTATCCATCCACCTAGCATTTTTTTGAGTGATCTTAATTTTGTTGTCTTCCTATCTTCTATTTAAGTGCCTTGTCCAAATATCAAGCGTTTGGAGTTAGTTTGATCATCTGTCTTCATGTGTCATATGGACTAGAAGAATCATCCATACCACACTCAAAACAAAACGAAACTTTACGAAACTTTGTAGGTACTCTCTTTAGAGCATGTGGGACCGACTATAAAAATGTCATATGGTAGAGCCTACTCTACGTGGATCGTTAGCGATCCATCTATTTAGGTCGCTAGAGATCCATCAAACAACTTCCAAAAGATCCCTTTTTTGTGAGCCTTCCATTATGTCTTCTAAGTGTTCTTACAAAATTTCAAGTCAATACGACTTCATATGAGCTCTTTAGGTCCAAATTAAGTTAGCTACTTTTGGTCAAATAGCCTGAATCAGATGAGTCTTCACTTTTTGTGCTAGATTGTTTGGCATGATATGAAACTTGGTAAGCGTGCTTAGAAATGGTAATGAATAAAGATGCAAGAGGTTTGGGCAACTCATGATGCTTCCTTATGGATCGCTAGCGATCCATGGGTGATAGTTCCAGCGATCCATCTACTTCGTATTTTATTTGCTGATTTTCCTTGAGTCCTATTGACTTGTTCGCTTGGTTATTTTAGTTGTGTCTCGAGTTATTATTTGTTCGCTTGGTTGTTTTAGTTGAGTCTCAAGTTATTATAACATAGTCTGAATGTTCTAACTTTTATTGAATTCTAATGGGTTAAAAACTCGGTTATCACTTGCCCCCTAAAGTACGCCTTTTGAATGAAATGCGTGCTTTGCTTAAAAAACAAGTTCCTATCTCCAGTCTTCGATAATTGAGCTTTTCAGGTGCTTTAGCCTTGGTGAATCTTTTAGTTCCTTTGGATTCTCTTGCCAATCACAAGTAGTTCCAAACCTATTATATCTTAAGACTCTATACTCTACCTAAGTATAATATATACATCACAATCATTTTGATATCATTCGGAGTTATTACATCACATATCTCTAATTAAATCACATGTTTCCAACTCCATCACATATCTCCAATTACATCACATCTCCAATTACACCACATATATCTAATTGTCCCATGTTTATTCAGGATTTACATCACTATCGATTTTGCTTCTCAATTAGAGTTGTCACATCATATATCATAATCACATTATATATCAGAATCACATCGTATATCAAAATCATCCTGTATTCATCAAGGATTTATCAGTTTTATTCTATTTATAAGGTATTCAAATCCTTTTATTAAATCAAAATTTATTTTAAGGCTCGATCTCTCTTGATCATTTAAGTTCAATGCACGGTCTCTCCGGATCGTTTAATGTTTAGATTAATGCACGATCTCTTTGGATCGTTTAATGTTTTAAGTTAAGGGGACAATCTCTTCAGATCGTTTGTTTGTTAAGTTATGGGGGATTAAGCAAGCCCATCCACTCACTTCCTATAAAGGGACTTACTTCTTGCACTCTGATCCCATTTCTTCGGTTGGGACTCTACAGCGATTAATGTCGTACAAGTCTATCCACTCACTCTTTAGCAAAGGGACTTACACCCTGCACTCCGATCCCATGGTGGGACTTTATGACGATCGATATCAGTTATCACAATCAATGTGGATTTTTCAAAATTCAAATATTCAAATCAAAACAAATAAGAAGAAATCAAACAGGCAGGAATAAAAACAAGCAGAAATCCTAAATGTTCACCTCGGAGATCCAACTCAAAGCAGCCTAGAGACCAATCTGGGTCTCGTACACGTGCAAGCAGTCTGAGGTTATTATTGACCTAAATAGTCATCTTAGGCATCCGACTCAGAGCGTACCTAGGGACCGTTCGGGATCCTGTATATGTGTAAGCAGCCTGAGGTTTCTATTGTCTAAATACCAAAAGAAAAGTGCAAAAAATGATATGAAAAAGAAAAGCATGCGAGCCTGATCCGACTCCCATCTACGTCGATCATGGGACAATTTGTCATGGCTCAAATCCCTAGGCATTTCTTAGTGCATTTGTTACGGATGGTGGTTGTTCTTGCAATTCTACCATAGTTCAATTCCTCACGTACTATGGTAGCTGGTTGTTTCGAACTAGCTCTTCTCTCAGATCATGAAGGTGTCGACACTCATTCATTTCATGCCCTTTCAGCTCATAGGAGATGCAAAAATTTCCAGATCTTTTCTCTCGATCAGTAGGCTCCCTCCTAGGCCGCCTCCAGTAGAGTGTCTGCCCACTAGTATCCAAGTATATCCTCTCCAGGATTTCAGTCAGGTCAGTGTATGAAGAGAATCTTAGCTTCTTTCTTTGTCATTTCGGCTCCCCGAAGCCGTCATCGGTTTTTATTTTCCTTTTGTCTTTTCCAATTCCAACTTCAAACAGTCCCCTATCCTCCAGGACAGTTTTTCAACATCCACATCTTCAACCTGGACCTCAGCATCATCCTGACGCAAATATGTTTCAGCTTCATAGCAGAATTTCGCAAGATCCATCGATGGATCCCATTTCAATGCATCTTTGAAATCAGTCTTTCTCGCGACCCCAAATACTGCTTCCATTAGGATAAATGATGGATCAGTCTTGTCGACCGCAGTTGCCACCTCATTGGATCATGTTAAATAACTTCTTTAAGGACTCCTTATGCCTTTGTTTGACATTTGATAGCGAATGACATTCCTCGGTTGTGAGACATGAACTCTGAATTGTCTCAAGAACTTTGTAACAACCCATATTTTTAGTAACATTATTAAGGATATTTAATTAAATAAACAAAACAAAACAAAATAAGGTAAGGTGATTAATGGATTGAGATTTGTGGTTAATAGGTGTAGCCGTGCCATGTAACGACCCGACTTCCTATGCCCAGGAAGACGTATCGTTCTTGAAGAAAGAAAGGGATGAGAAAATAGAAAAGATAGAGAAGAAAGAACAGCAACATCAGAATCTCACAGCGGAACGAATAAATTATAATAATCACATAAGTATTTACATAATATACAACATCAATCAGAGTTATACAGATACTACATCACATACTAGACAGTTATAAACACCTGTCTAGTTAATACAACACAACCCAAACAAACAACTCAAAGATACCAACACAACGGAACTATATATATATCTACAACGCTGAAGCCTCGTGCTCCATTGCTCCTCCGGAATTCGTCAAAGCTAACCTGAATCCCTTGGCTACCCGTAAAAATTTGGGTACCCGAGAGTTTATGAAAAACAAAAATAAACTCCGGGTCAGACATGGGTCTGGTGTGAGTAACAGGTTAAAGTTGCTTAATTTTGAAAATCCTTTGAAAATAAAAGGTATCACGTAAGACTCCCCACACATAAACATGGGAAAGTTTTTACCTTACGCTAACTAAAACATTTGATAGGAAATTCTGTGATATTATAATAGGTCTAAGGTTTTCAAGTAAATAGAAAATAGCCGAAATTGTTACATTCATTAAATTCCAGCTACTAGCCACAAAAGTGGGTAATACAATCAAAACCGTTGGCACTTATTGGATTGTGGATTCCATACAATGGCAGGGCTACTGGGGTACCGCCCGTCACAGTACGTGGCCTAGATCAACGTACCGTGGATCACTCCCGACCCCCTGCAACACAAGGCCGGAACCATTCCTTACTGAACAGTCCCGAACAAGATAACCCCGCAGTTGGTGTACATCCAACCGCCCACACAGCCGAATAAAAAGGGACATCTAGACAGGGGAAAATCTTGTCCTGCTTGGGCATGACCCACCTAACATTGCTGCACCTCCCCTGTTTTAGCCATTCCCGGTTGATGAGGCTTGAGGTTGCGATTACCTTTATAGAAAACATTTCTTAGAATGCTCATCGCCCACCTGACGATGTGTTGAAAGCATTCAATCCATACAAGTTCATTTCGGGTTCGAACGAAACCGAAGGCATTATCCCGTTATACTCATTTTGGAATCACCCTCAGAGTTAACGACGATAACCCTTGCACTATGAATCTTCATCTTCACTTCAGATTCACGACCTATCGTTAATTTGGAATCGATGTGGTTTTCAGACGTTCCAAATAAGGTAAACCGATCCCGGTCTCATCGAAATCCAAAACGTGTCTTTTAAGGCCAAGTTGTCTATTTAGTCTTAACAGTTCAATTTAATATTATCAATATACACACAGATAGATAATTCATAATATCACGGTAGATAATCATATCATCATCATAACAGATAATCAAAATTATCAACCCAGTCAGATAATAATATACTAGCATACTTAAACCAAACACCCATGTCACATAGATATTATTCATCTCATATCTGAGTTCACAATCATCAAATGAAATATCAATATCAATCATCCAAAAGCAATGATTTGTAATCATACCATTTGTAATTAATTTTAAAATGAATTAAATTAACTACTTCTATCTCTAATTAATTTAAAGTAAATTAAATTAATTACTTCATCTATAAATCCTGCTTATACAATCATTAATCAATTATAAATTAAATTAATTAACTAATCTCTAGATATTTATCTTGATTAGATACCTTTAATTAATCATTCTCGAATAAGCAATTAGTCTTTAATAAATTTTACAAATTAATTGTCCGAAATTATTTATAGTAATTAACATATAATTACTTCATTTATAATTGATTACATTTATTCTTAATTAATTACATAAATTGATCACCACATTATTGATTATTCCTTAACTAACCAATTCTTAATTACATCATTAATTATTAATTAATGATCTCTAATTTAGTTTTAAATTAAATTACTTTGATTTAATCAATTACATTAAGTAATTAATCTTTAATTAAACGCAATTATTAATCACCTTTGATTAATATCAACCAGTAATTAACTACCCTTAATTACTCATATTAATAACTTAATTATCCCATAATTAATTATCTCCATTAATTAATCCCTTGATTAATTACAAAAGTAATTATCCAAATTACTTAATTAACACATTATCTTTCGCTGGTTACATTCGGTAATTTAACATTAATTACTTCCTTAAGTAATTATGCTCCATTGAATACACTAAGTCATTTACACTTATCAATTTATCAAATGATTTCCTTAAATTAATTAAAATAAATTAATTAACTTAAGTTAATCATCTTATCAAAATTAATTACCATAAGTAATTAATCTCTTAATTACTATTATCAAGTAATTACATTTAACAATTTACAATAGATTATCTAATTAATCTAATTAATTATCCAAAATTAATCATATATATATTAATTAATTAAAAATCCTTAGTTAATTATCTACATTAACTAATAAAATTTCTTAATTTACTTCTTAATTGATCCTTAGTTATTAATTTAAATTATTAACTTAAATACATAAGTCATTCCTTAATTACCCTATTATTCTTAAGATAATTTATTTCTTTATTAATGACTTCATTAACATTACATTTTGAATTTAAATTCAAATATCATTTGAATTGAAGATTCAAAATGACTATAATTTAAATTCAATTTAAAATCTTTTAAATAAATGTAAATAACATTTATTATTTGCATATGAACTTATATAAGAAAATCTTTTAAATTAAACTACTTGAATCTTAATTCAAATTTAAATTTCCAAAATACATTAATATTTTAACTTGCAAATCTCAAGTTAAACAATTTATTTACTTTTCATTCAAAAATCTTCAATCAAAGAATTCTCAAAATCAAGTTAATTTTTATTGAAACAAATTTACTTTTCAAAACTATTTTATTTGAACTTATTTTTAAAACATTCATATTTAAAACTAATTTAAGCTTTTAGATTTGGATCCTAAGTAAACTTGAATTTCATCAATTTATCTTGATTTAAAACTCGATTTAAAACTTCGATTTAAACTCTCTTTTAACAACTAGAATTAGAAACTCGATTTTTAAATCCAAATCCATTTTAAACTTTAAGATTCAAATATCCATTTGAATCAGTACCTTTAAAAATTCGAATTTAACTGCTGTAAAACTTTTGTTTCAGGTCTAATTTTTAAAATCTGGAAGCTATCAGGTTTTAAACCTGAAACTCATTTAAATATTTAAACTTCATTTTAGATTCAAAATATAAATTTGAATTCATACATCAAATTAGATTTACACTTTGTTTAATCTAAGTTGACAAACTTAAATTCATTTGAATTTAATATCATGATTACAACTAACTTACAATTAATTTTGCTTTAAATTTGGTTTAAATTCAAAACTACAGGCAGTTTATACAACCTGTAGCAACCCAACTTCACCTGAGACCAAAGCAAAGTGCTTCGGGTCAATCCTCTCCCTGCTTCGAGTAAACAACTCAAATGACCCGAGACTTCCCCGAACCCAAAAACCCTGCACACTAAAACTGTGACAGTTCAAAACCTGGAACCAACTCAAATTCAAACCCACTTCAATGTGTCGAGTTCTCCATCGCCTTGCTTCGAGTCACCTACTCGAGTGACTCGAGTATTTCCTGAGGTAAAACTCTACACACCGAAAGAACAACCCAGCACTCCAATGGCACGGTGCACGTGCACCATGGCCCCAGCCAACTCCGGCCTTCCACTGGCACTCCCACACGACACCGGTCATCTCCAGATACGACCACGACCATCAAAAGCTACCCCACTTGCTCGAAACAAAATCAAACCTTCCCTCTAAAACCTGGAAGCACAACAAGCAACAACCCCAAAACCTGTAACCACCTCGTTCACGAGATTCCGTCCCTCTGCACCTTTGTGATTCCGACCACATCATCACCTACCTCCCTGTTTTCATCCCCTCGAGTTTAGACACACTCGATCAACCAGAGCTGACGCTATGATCCAGAAAATACTACCTGTTCAAACTAGGTTTACCCACTGAAAACATAAACCACCATCGCCACAGTGATTGAGAGTGCCTCCGACCATTTTTCATGGCCTCTCCGTTCACCCATCTCCCTCTAGAACAAACCTCAACCCCTCCGATCACCAACACTTCCAGAGGCAACCCAAAATGCTCGAATTGATCAACCCAGTAAAGCATGTTCATAGCTCAACTAAAAAATGTGATTTGAGTTTTAAAAATCCTAATTTTGATTTAGTAATCAGTTCATAAACTTGAATTGATGGAGACTTGTTTTATGATTTGCTCTGTTATTTCATTTTTCCAGGCATACTCAAGTTTATATTTAACTTTCCTATAAATTTTAAACATCCATCTATGCTAATCCAAAATTTTTTTTGATTAAGTCCTAATCCCAACAGCAAGTAAGTAAAAAGATGATGATTTTTACATCACACCGATACTTGAAGTAAAGAACAAAATGTTACAGAAATGGCTACACTCATCCATGCAGAGATATAGCAAACAATATATATATTACAGACATCAACCAAGCAACCATATTTAAAATTTAAACCTTTAAAAATGATGTTACTCACCTTTCTTTTGGAAAAAGAGACAGAGCACCAATTTGAAGTTGCTTTTAACTCAGAAAACTTGAATTTCCCTTTGCTATAAAAACTGAATTGCTTGTTGTTAAGATGTGCAGGCAGGCCTTGAATTGAAAATGCTTTGCATGTTTGATTTTTGTTTAAATTTTGCAAAAAGAAAAGCTTACTTATGTTTTCTAGTTTATCTGTGTTGAACGAACTAAACAAAAAGCATTGCATATAAATAAGCAAACAAGTTTGTATTAAGAAGGTGTTTACTGGTTTAGGTATTGTCTTTGATCAGAGATATTTCCAAATGGAGGCTGAAATGATCTTCATGCAATTCGAAAAGACTTTGTTTGTATGATGAGAAATGGAAGCATTTAATGAAATGGTACTTTATGTTTCACTTATCTCATTTTTGTCTCTACAGATATTTTCTATTTTGTAGCATATGTAACTTCCTATATAAGATTCTTGCCTGTTTTGTTTTTATACTTCATGCATAGACATTTTTGTTTATTCCTGCCTTGCATACATTACTTACAAGTTAAATAATCTATTACTTTACACTTTGTTCTTGCCTTGCATCTTTATTTTACAGGATATGCATAATTTACTTGCCTGCTTATGTTTTCATACTTTATTCTTGCCTGATTGCTTTTATTATTTTGTCTTGTTTTATACTTATCTTATTTGGGTATGTAGATGTTTCTTTCTTTTGTCTGGTTATGCTTTATTACATATATAAGGTTGCTTTAGTTATTTGTTATAATTTTAACTTATGTATTTATTCTTATTGCTTATGTTAATATCATAGTTTTCTTATGTTTATGTATTTATAAAATTTATTTTATCTTAAACATTCTTTTGAAAGATTTTATTTAAAATTTCAATCATAGCTTTCTTTTCAAAATATATATAGATTAGTTTAAAATAACAATTCCTATTTGTACTAAAAAATCCATTTGTAAAGACATTACATCATTAATATTGTTTAAAATACCTCATTATTAATTTAAAATAATTTATAAAAGAAATTATTCCTTTATTAATAAATTACTTGTTGTATCAATCTATATTTTAAAAGAACAAACGAACCTTTTGTTTAATTTAAATTTAAGCTAAAATTATTTTAAACAAATTAAACTTAAATCTTGAGTAATTTAAAATCATATGGTCATTTATTAAATAGCTTAATATCAAATTTCTAAATTATCAAAAATATTAGAATTAGAAAATATGTTATTTATTAAATTTAAAACAAAGATTATCCATTTACAATATATACAGATATATACATTATAAATAGAAGGCAATTTGATTAGCTTTTAAAAGATAAATTATCAGTTAAATATTTATTTAAAAGAAGATTATTAAATCAATTCATATATTATCAACAAATATTATCAAATCAATTTAATTTTTAATGTAGATTATTAAATTGATATTGCCCCAAATTTCCGGGATGTCACATTCCTCCCCCCTTGAAAGAATTTCGTCCCAGAAATTTAAAACAAAGGTAATTTAATAATCTAGTTGAATACTTATTTTAAAACACAAGCATATATTAATCATATGCTAACAACCATAGCAACCAATTTATCCAAACAAACAAATCTAACTATCCAGACAAAATTCTAGATAGAACTTTCTCGAGTTTCCCCAAGTATAAATATCGGGACACTCGCTCTACAGAATTTACACAAACAAAACTACTAAGCTACAAAGCTTCCACTCATCTAGATCTACAAAACAAGACAGGATATCAGACTACAGACAAGTCTGAATCAACATCCAAAACTCCCTGAACTGCTGATGATGATCTCGAGGACAAACTGGACAACACATCTAAGAACTATGGTTCAACAGATCCTTAAAAGAAACCCAAAAGTTCCTCAAAACCCGAGCTGCTTCACCAACTCATTTTCAAAAGTCATCCTACTACTAAGCTGAACCATCGGTACCACTCCTGGAATCCAGTCAATACCAAACTCAATCTTCAGATACGGACAAAATTCTAACTTCCTGAAGACATCCAGAAAAATCAGATAACCCAAGAGAACACTCAGCTATCGCAAGTCACTTTTGCGATCACCCAGTCTAATTCCAAAGAAAACCGTTCTCTCTTTACCAAACAGAACAGCCTACGCTTAATTAGCCAATCCATCGAAGAAACGGGTCTACTTAATTACTTCTGAATTCCCTTCCAGAAAAACTACCAAGCCAGAGGATCTCTTGCCGACACCGAGAACATTCCAAGCTGCATTGCTGCCACAGATGCTAAGACTTCCTATCCAAAGCTCTTCGAGAAACTCTGACCTCAAAGCAAACAGAAACACCCAACTGAACACAGCCACAATACCGAGGCAGACACACTTCTTTAACTGATTCCAAAGAAACATCTTCGGAGACATTCATGGTCACTGTGTCTCATCACATAGCTACTACACCTTGATGTATCAAAATATCTTGACTTACTTCTGTCCACCCGACAGATCCAAACTCTAGCTCAACCAAATTACATTTCAAAAATGAACTCCAAATCTTAACAGATTTTCCTTCAGAGATCAATGAAATCCTTACACCACCCAAAGCTCACTCGAGACGGTATTAGGTCTACAGTCTCGACAATTACACTTCCAACCTCAAACATTCAAACTCCAACCATTGGTAGTTGTGTTACACACACCACCACCCAATCTACCTTTATAGCTTATTGGAAAACCCGAACATGTAACCCAACAATAGGTAGAAATATATATATATATATATATATATATATATATATATATATATCAAAATTACAAATACGCCCTCTCAGGAAAGAAATCACTCCAGATCTAGGTATTCACTCAACCTAGTGCTCTGATACCACTATAACGACCCGACTTCCTACGCCCAGGAAGACGTATCGTTCTTGAAGAAAGAAAGGGATGAGAAAATAGAAAAGATAGAGAAGAAAGAACAGCAACATCAGAATCTCACAGCGGAACGAATAAATTGTAATAATCGCATAAGTATTTACAAAATATACAACATCAATTAGAGTTATACAGATACTACATCACATACTAGACAGTTATAAACACCTGTCTAGTTAATACAACACAACTAAAACAAATAACTCAAAGATACCAACACAACGGAACTATATATATATCTACAACGCTGAAGCCTCTTGCTCCATTGCTCCTCCAGAATTCGTCAAAGCTAACCTGAATCCCTTAGCTACCCGTAAAAATTTAGGTACCCGAGAATTTATGAAAAACAAAATAAACTCCGGGTCAGTCATGGGTCTGGTGTGAGAACAGGTTAAAGTTGCTTAATTTTGAAAATCCTTTGAAAATAAAAGGTATCACGTAAGACTCCCCACACATAAACATGGGAAAGTTTTTACCTTACGCTAACCAAAACATTTGATAGGAAATTCTGTGATATTATAATAGGTCTAGGGTTTTCAAGTAAATAGAAAATAGCCGAAATTGTTACATTCATTAAATTCAAGCTACTAGCCACAAAAGTGGGTAATACAATCAAAACCGTTGGCACTTATTGGATTGTGGATTCCATACAACGGCAGGGCTACTGCGGTACCGCCCGTCGCAGTACGTGGCCTAGATCAACGTACCGAGGATCACTCCCGACCCCCTGCAACACAAGGCCGGAACCATTCCTTACTGAACAGTGTCGAACAAGATAACCCCGCAGTTGGTGTACATCCAACCGCCCACACAGCCGAATAAAAAGGGACATCTAGACAGGGGAAAATCTTGTCCTGCTTGGGCATGACCCACCTAACCTTGCTGCACCTCCCCTGTTTTAGCCATTCCCGGTTGATGAGGCTTGAGGCTGCGATTACCTTTATAGAAAACATTTCTTAGAATGCTCATCGCCCACCTGACGATGTGTTGAAAGCATTCATTCCATACAAGTTCGTTCCGGGTTCGAACGAAACCGAAGGCATTATCCCGTTACACTCATTTTGGAATCTCCCCAAGAGTTAACGACGATAACCCTTGCACTCTGAATCTTCATCTTCACTTCAGATTCACGACCTATCGTTAATTTGGAATCGATGTGGTTTTCGGATGTTCCAAATAAGGAAAACCGATCCCGATCTCATCGAAATCCAAAACGTGTCTTTTAAGGCCAAGTTGTCTATTTAGTCTTAACAGTTCAATTTAATATTATCAATATACACACAGATAGATAATTCATAATATCACAGTAGATAATCATATCATCATCATAACAGATAATCAAAATTATCAACCCAATCAGATAATAATATACTAGCATACTTAAACCAAACATCCATGTCACATAGATATTATTCATCTCATATCTGAGTTCACAATCATCAAATGAAATATCAATATCAATCATCTAAAAGCAATGATTTATAATCATACCATTTGTAATTAATTTTAAAATGAATTAAATTAACTACTTCTATCTCTAATTAATTTAAAGTAAATTAAATTAATTACTTCATCTATAAATCCTGCTTATACAATCATTAATCAATTATAAATTAAATTAATTAACTAATCTCTAGATATTTATCTTGATTAGATACCTTTATTAATCATTCTCGAATAAGTAATTAGTCTTTAATAAACTTTACAAATTAATTGTCCTAAATTATTTATATTAATTAACATATAATTACTTCATTTATAATTGATTACATTTATTCTTAATTAATTACATAAATTGATCACCACATTATTGATTATTCCTTAACTAACCAATTCTTAATTACGTCATTAATTATTAATTAATGATCTCTAATTTAGTTTTAAATTAAATTACTTTGATTTAATCAATTACATTAAGTAATTAATCTTTAATTAAACGCAATTATTAATCACCTTTGATTAATATCAACCAGTAATTAACTACCCTTAATTACTCATATTAATAACTTAATTATCCCATAATTAATTATCTCCATTAATTAATCCCTTAATTAATTACAAAATTAATTATCCAAATTACTTAATTAACACATTATCTTTCACAGGTTACATTCGGTAATTTAACATTAATTACTTCCTTAAGTAATTATGCTCCATTGAATACACTAAGTCATTTACACTTATCAATTTATCAAATGATTTCCTTAAATTAATTAAAATGAATTAATTAACTTAAATTAATCATCTTATCAAAATTAATTACCATAAGTAATTAATCTCTTAATTACTATTATCAAGTAATTACATTTAACAATTTACAATAGATTATCTAATTAATCTAATTAATTATCCAAAATTAATCATATATATTAATTAATTAAAAATCCTTAGTTAATTATCTACATTAACTAATAACATTTTTTAATTTACTTCTTAATTGATCTTTAGTTATTAATTTAAATTATTAACTTAAATACATAAGTCATTCCTTAATTACCCTATTATTCTTAAGATAATTTATTTCTTTATTAATGACTTCATTAACATTACATTTTGAATTTAAATTCAAATATCATTTGAATTGAAGATTCAAAATGGCTATAATTTAAATTCAATTTAAAATCTTTTAAATAAATGTAAATAACATTTATTATTAACATATGAACTTATATTAGTAAATCTTTTAAATTAAACTACTTGAATCTTAATTCAAATTTAAATTTCCAAAATACATTAATATTTTAACTTGCAAATCTCAAATTAAACAATTTATTTACTTTTCATTCAAAAATCTTTAACCAAAGAATTCTCAAAATCAAGTTAATTTTTATTGAAACAAATTTACTTTTCAAAACTATTTTATTTGAACTTATTTTTAAAACATTCATATTTAAAACTGATTTAAGCTTTCAGATTTGGATTCGAAGTAAACTTGAATTTCATCAATTTATCTTGATTTAAAACTTCGATTTAAACTCTCTTTTAACAACTAGAATTAGAAACTCGATTTTTAAATCCAAATCCATTTTAAACTTTAAGCTTCAAATATCCATTTGAATCAATACCTTTAAAAATTCGAATTTAACTGCTGTAAAACTTTTGTTTCAGGTCTAATTTTTAAAATCTGGAAGCTATCAGGTTTTAAACCTGAAACTCATTTAAATATTTAAACTTCATTTTAGATTCAAAATATAAATTTGAATTCATACATCAAATTAGATTTACACTTTGTTTAATCTTAGTTGACAAACTTAAATTCATTTGAATTTAATATCATGATTACAACTAACTTACAATTAATTTTTCGTTAAATTTGGTTTAAATTTAAAACTACAGGCAGTTTATACAACCAGTAGCAACCCAACTCCACCTGAGACCAAAGCAATGTGCTTCGGGTCAATCCTCTCCCTGCTTCGAGTAAACAACTCAAATGACCCGAGACTTCCCCGAACCCAAAAACCCTGCACACTAAAACCGTGACAGTTCAAAACCTGGAACCAACTTAAATTCAAAACCACTTCAATGCTTCGAGTTCTCCATCGCCTTGCTTCGAGTCACCTACTCGAGTGACTCGAGTATTTCCTGAGGTAAAACTCTGCACACCGAAAGAACAACCCAGCACTCCAATGGCACGGTGCACGTGCACCGTTGCTCCAGCCAACTCCGGCCTTCCACTGGCACTCTCACACGACGCCTGTCATCTCCAGATACGACCACGACCACCAAAAGCTACCCCACTTGCTTGAAACAAAATCAAACCTTCCCTCTAAAACCTGGAAGCACAACAAGCAACAACCCCAAAACCTGTAACCACCTTGTTCACGAGATTCCGACCCTCTGCACCTTTGTGATTCCGGCCACACCATCACCTACCTCCCCGTTTTCATCCTCTCGAGTTTAGACACACTCGATCAACCAGATCCGACGCTATGATCCAGAAAATACTACCTGTTCAAACTAGGTTTACCCACTGAAAATGTAAACCAACATCGCCACAGTGATCGAGAGTGCCTCCGACCATTTTTCATGGCCTCTCCGATCACCCATCTCCCTCCAGAACAAACCTCAACCCCTCCGATCAACGACACTTCCAGAGGCAACCCAAAATGCTCGAATTGATCAACCCAGTAAAGCATGTTCATAGCTCAACTAAAATTGTGATTTGAGTTTTAAAAATCCTAATTTTGATTTAGTAATCAGTTCATAAACTTGAATTGATGGATCATGACAACTGAATTTTGACTTGTTTTATGATTTGCTCTGTTATTTAATTTTTCCAGGCATACTCAAGTTTATATTTAACTTTCCTATAAATTTTGAACATCCATCTATGCTAATCCAAAAACACTTTTGATTAAGTCCTAATCCCAACAGCAAGTAAGTAAAAAGATGATGATTTTTACATCACACCGATACTTGAAGTAAAGAACAAAATGTTACAGAAATGGCTACACTCATCCATGCAGAGATATAGCAAACAATATATATATTACAGACATCAACCAAGCAACCATATTTAAAATTTAAACCTTTAAAAATGATGTTACTCACCTTTCTTTTGGAAAAAGAGACAGAGCACCAATTTGAAGTTGCTTTTAACTCAGAAAACTTGAATTTCCCTTTGCTATAAAAAATGAATTGCTTGTTGTTAAGATTTGCAGGCAGGCCTTGAATTGAAAATGCTTTGCATGTTTGATTTTTGTTTAAATTTTGCAAAAAGAAAAGCTTACTTATGTTTTCTCGTTTAGCTGTGTTGAACGAACTAAATAAAAAGCATTGCATATAAATAAGCAAATAGGTTTGTATTAAGAAGGTGTTTACTGGTTTAGGTATTGTCTTTGATCAGAGATATTTCCAAATGGAGGCTGAAATGATCTTCATGTAATTCGAAAAGACTTTGTTTGTATGCTGAGAAATGGAAGCATTTAATGAAATGGTACTTTATGTTTCACTAATCTCATTTTTGTCTCTACAGATATTTTCTATTTTGTAGCATATGTAACTTCCAATATAAGATTCTTGCCTGTTTTGTTTTTATACTTCATGCATAGACATTTTTGTTTATTCCTGCCTTGCATACATTACTTACAAGTTACATAATCTATTACTTTTACACTTTGTTCTCGCCTTGCATCTTTATTTTACAGGATATTCATAATTTACTTGCCTCCTTATGTTTTCATACTTTATTCTTGCCTGATTGCTTTTATTATTTTGTCTTGTTTTATACTTATCTTATTTGGGTATGTAGATGTTTCTTTCTTTTGTCTGGTTATGCTTTATTACATATATAAGGTTGCTTTAGTTATTTGTTATAATTTTAACTTATGTATTTATTCTTATTGCTTATGTTAATATCATAGTTTTATTATGTTTATGTATTTATAAAATTTATTTTATCCTAAACATTCTTTTGAAAGATTTTATTTAAAATTTCAATCATAGCTTTCTTTTCAAAATATATATAAATTAATTTAAAATAACAATTCCTATTTGTACTAAAAAAATCCATTTGTAAAGGCATTACATCATTAATATTGTTTAAAATACCTCATTATTAATTTAAAATAATTTATAAACGAAATTATTCCTTTATTAATAAATTACTTATTGTATCAATCTATATTTTAAAAGAACAAACAAACCTTTTGTTTAATTTAAATTTAAGCTAAAATTATTTTAAACAAATTAAACTTAAATCTTGAGTAATTTAAAATCGTATGGTCATTTATTAAATAGCTTAATATCAAATTTCTAAATTATCAAAAATATTAGAATTAGAAAACATGTCTATTTATTAAATTTAAAATAAAGATTATCCATTTACAATATATACAGATATATACATTATAAATAGAAGGCAATTTGATTAGCTTTTAAAAGATAAATTATCAGTTAAATATTTATTTAAAAGAAGATTATTAAATCAATTCACATATTATTAACACATATTATCAAATCAATTTTTAATGTAGATTATTAAATTGATATTGCCCCAAATTTCCGGGATGTCACATTCCTCCCCCCTAAAAGAATTTCTTTCCAGAAATTTAAAACAAAGCTAATTTAATAATCTAGTTGAATATTTATTTTAGAACACAAGCATATATTAATCATATGCTAACAACCATAGCAACCAATTCATCCAAACAAACAAATCTAGCTATCCAGACAAAATTCCGGATAGAACTTTCTCGAGTTTCCCCAAGTATAAATATCGGGACACTCGCTCTACAGAATTTACACAAACAAAACTACTAAGCTACAAAGCTTCCACTCATCTAGATCTACAAAACATGACAGGATATCAGACTACCGACAAGTCCGAATCAACATCCAAAACTCCCTGAACTGCTGATGATGATCTCGAGGACAAACTGGACAATACGTCTAAGAACTATGGTTCAACAGATCCTTAAAAGAAACCCAAAAGTTCCTCAAAACCCGAGCTGCTTCACCAACTCATTTTCAAAAGTCATCCTACTACTAAGCTGAACCATCGGTACCACTCCTGGAATCCAGTCAATACCAAACTCAATCTTCAGATACAGACAAAATTCTAACTTCCTGAAGACATCCAGAAAAATCAGATAACCCAAGAGAACACTCAGCTATCGCAAGTCAATTTTGCGATCACCCAGTCTAATTCCAAAGAAAACCGCTCTCTCTTTAACAAACAGAACAGCCTACGCTTAATTAGCCAATCCATCGAAGAAACGGGTCTACTTAATTACTTCTGAATTCCATTCCAGAAAAACTACCAAGCCAGAAGATCTCTTGCCGACACCGAGAACATTCCAAGCTGCATTGCTGCCATAGATGCTAAGACTTCCTATCCAAAACTCTTCGAGAAACCCTGACCTCAAAGCAAACAGAAACACCCAGCTGAACACAGCCACAATACCGAGGCAGACACACTTCTTTAACCGATTCCAAAGAAACATCTTCGGAGACATTCCTAGTCACTGTGTCTCATCACACAGCTACTACACCTTGATGAATCAAAATATCTTGACTTACTTCTGTCCACCCGATAGATCCAAACTCTAGCTCAACCAAATTACATTTCAAAAATGAACTACAAATCTTAACAGATTTTCCTTCAGAGATCAATGAAATCCTTACACCACCCAAAGCTCACTCGAGACGGTATTAGGTCTACAGTCTCGACAATTACACTTCCAACCTCAAACATTCAAACTCCAACCATTGGTAGTTGTGTTACACACACCACCACCCAATCTACCTTTATAGCTTATTGGAAAACCCGAACAGGTAACCTAACAATAGGTAGAAATAAATATATATATAAATATCAAAATTAAAAATACGCCTTCTCAGGAAAGAAATCACTCCAGAGTCTAGGTATTCACTCAACCTAGCGCTCTGATACAACTGTAACGACCCGACTTCCTACGCCCAGGAAGACGTATCGTTCTTGAAGAAAGAAAGGGATGAGAAAATAGAAAAGATAGAGAAGAAAGAACAACAACATCAGAATCTCACAGCGGAACGAATAAATTGTAATAATCACATAAGTATTTACATAATATACAACATCAATTAGAGTTATACAGATACTACATCACATACTAGACAGTTATAAACACCTGTCTAGTTAATACAACATAACTCAAACAAATAACTCAAAGATACCAACACAACGGAACTATATATATATCTACAACGCTGAAGCCTCCTGCTCCATTGCTCCTCCAGAATTCGTCAAAGCTAACCTGAATCCCTTGGCTACCCGTAAAAATTTGGGTACCCGAGAGTTTATGAAAAACAAAAATAAACTCCGGGTCAGACATGGGTCTGGTGTGAGTAACAGGTTAAAGTTGCTTAATTTTGAAAATCCTTTGAAAATAAAAGGTATCCCGTAAGACTCCCCACACATAAACATGGGAAAGTATTTATCTTACGCTAACCAAAACATTTGATAGGAAATTCTATGATATTATAATAGGTCTAGGGTTTTTAAGTAAATAGAAAATAGCCGAAATTGTTACATTCATTAAATTCCAGCTACTAGCCACAAAAGTGGGTAATACAATCAAAACCGTTGGCACTTACTGGATTGTAGATTCCATACAATGGCAGGGTACTAGGGTACCGCCCGTCACAGTACGTGGCCTAGATCAACGTACCGAGGATCACTCCCGACCCCCTGCAACACAAGGCCGGAACCATTCCTTACTGAACAGTCCCGAACAAGATAACCCCGCAGTTGGTGTACATCCAACCGCCCACACAGCCGAATAAAAAGGGACATCTAGACAGAGGAAAATCTTGTCCTGCTTGGGCATGACCCACCTAACCTTGCTGCACCTCCCCTGTTTTAGCCATTCCCGGTTGATGAGGCTTGAGGCTGCGATTACCTTTATAGAAAACATTTCTTAGAATGCTCATCGCCCACCTGACGATGTGTTGAAAGCATTCAATCCATACAAGTTCGTTCCGGGTTCGAACGAAACCGAAGGCATTATCTCGTTACACTCATTTTGGAATCACCCTCAGAGTTAACGACGATAACCCATGCACTCTGAATCTTCATCTTCACTTCAGATTCACGACCTATCGTTAATTTGGAATCGATGTGGTTTTCGGATGTTCCAAATAAGGAAAACCGATCCCGGTCTCATCGAAATCCAAAACGTGTCTTTTAAGGCCAAGTTGTCTATTTAGTCTTAACAGTTCAATTTAATATTATCAATATACACACAGATAGATAATTCATAATATCACAGCAGATAATCATATCATCATCATAACCGATAATCAAAATTATCAACCCAATCAGATAATAATATACTAGCATACTTAAACCAAACATCCATGTCACATAGATATTATTCATCTCATATCTGAGTTCACAATCATCAAATGAAATATCAATATCAACCATCCAAAAGCAACGATTTATAATCATACCATTTGTAATTAATTTTAAAATGAATTAAATTAACTACTTCTATCTCTAATTAATTTAAAGTAAATTAAATTAATTACTTCATCTATAAATCCTGCTTATACAATCATTAATCAATTATAAATTAAATTAATTAAATAATCTCTAGATATTTATCTTGATTAGATACCTTTAATTAATCATTCTCGAATAAGTAATTAGTCTTTAATAAATTTTACAAATTAATTGTCCTAAATTATTTATAGTAATTAAAATATAATTACTTCATTTATAATTGATTACATTTATTCTTAATTAATTGCATAAATTGATCACCACATTATTGATTATTCCTTAATTAACCAATTCTTAATTACATCATTAATTATTAATTAATGATCTCTAATTTAGTTTTAAATTAAATTACTTTGATTTAATCAATTACATTAAGTAATTAATCTTTAATTAAACACAATTATTAATCACCTTTGATTAATATCAACCAGTAATTAACTACCCTTAATTACTCATATTAATAACTTAATTATCCCATAATTAATTATCTCCATTAATTAATCCCTTGATTAATTTCAAAAGTAATTATCCAAATTACTTAATTTACATATTATCTTTCACTGGTTACATTCAGTAATTTAACATTAATAAATTCCTTAAGTAATTATGCTCCATTGAATACACTAAGTCATTTACACTTATCAATTTATCAAATGATTCCTTAAATTAATTAAAATAAATTAATTAACTTAAATTAATCATCTTATCAAAATTAATTACCATATGTAATTAATCTCTTAATTACTATTATCAAGTAATTACATTTAATAATTTAGAATAGATTATCTAATTAATCTAATTAATTATCCAAAATTAATCATATATATTAATTAATTAACAGTCCTTAGTTAATTATCTACATTAACTAATAACATTTCTTAATTTACTTATTAATTGATCTTTAGTTATTAATTTAAATTATTAACTTAAATACATAAGTCATTCCTTAATTACCCTATTATTCTTAAGATAATTTATTTCTTTATTAATGACTTCATTAACATTACATTTTGAATTTAAATTCAAATATCATTTGAATTGAAGATTCAAAATGACTATAATTTAAATTCAATTTAAAATCTTTTAAATAAATGTAAATAACATTTATTATTTGCATATGAACTTATATAAGAAAATCTTTTAAATTAAACTACTTGAATCTTAATTCAAATTTAAATTTCCAAAATACATTAATATTTTAACTTGCAAATCTCAAGTTAAACAATTTATTTACTTTTCATTCAAAAATCTTCAATCAAAGAATTCTCAAAATCAAGTTAATTTTTATTGAAACAAATTTACTTTTCAAAACTATTTTATTTGAACTTATTTTTAAAACATTCATATTTAAAACTGATTTAAGCTTTTAGATTTGGATCCTAAGTAAACTTGAATTTCATCAATTTATCTTGATTTAAAACTTCGATTTAAACTCTCTTTTAACAACTAGAATTAGAAACTCGATTTTTAAATCCAAATCCATTTTAAACTTTAAAATTCAAATATCCATTTGAATCAACGCCTTTAAAAATTCGAATTTAACTGCTGTAAAACTTTTGTTTCAGGTCTAATTTTTAAAATCTGGAAGCTATCAGGTTTTAAACCTGAAACTCATTTAAATATTTAAACTTCATTTTAGATTCAAAATATAAATCTGAATTCATACATCAAATTAGATTTACACTTTGTTTAATCTTAGTTGACAAACTTAAATTCATTTGAATTTAATATCATGATTACAACTAACTTACAATTAATTTTGCTTTAAATTTGGTTTAAATTTAAAACTACAGGCAGTTTATACAACCTGTAGCAACCCAACTCCACCTGAGACCAAAGCAAAGTGATTCGGGTCAATCCTCTCCCTGCTTCGAGTAAACAACTCAAATGACCCGAGACTTCCCCGAACCCAAAAACCCTGCACACTAAAACTGTGACAGTTCAAAACCTGAAACCAACTCAAATTCAAACCCACTTCAATGCTTCGAGTTCTCCATCGCCTTGCTTCGAGTCACCTACTCGAGTGACTCGAGTATTTCCTGAGGTAGAACTCTGCACACCGAAAGAACAACCCAGCACTCCAATGGCACGGTGCACGTGCACCGTGGCCCCAGCCAACTCCGGCCTTTCGAAGGAAGATGTCTAAGGTTTTAAAGCTTTTGAAAAAAAGGTTTTTCAATGGTTTCGAAAGCTTTCTAAGAATAGTTTTGAAAGGAAGGTTTTGGCCTTCGGCCTAGGTTAAAAGAAGGGTTTTACTTGTTTTTGAAAGAGGTGCTTTCAGTGGTTTTGAAAGGGGCACTTTCAATGAATTTGAAATGGGTACTTCCGAAAGTTAAATGTTTTCATCACAAAGGTTTGAGTAAAATGTGTATATATATAAAATGGCAAGATGATTTTGAGTAAAAGCATATAGACTATATATTTTCCTTGTTTAAGTGTTGTTTGAAAGGTTTTAAATCAATTTTAGATGGAAAGGTCTTCAGGAAAATTTTAAGAAGGTATCCCTAAGTTAAATGGCTCAGATATTAAAATACCAGATGGGACTGATATAGGGTCGTGTCCTATACATTAGCTACTCGCCCTGGCTAATTTAGTCCAAAATTGGAGAGTGCAGGGCTTTGTCACAGGTAAGACTAAAACTATGATTACACATAGAAGGAAATAGTGTATACAGATAGGTTATTGGTGAGCCCGCAAAACCATTAGGATCATGTGACCGTGGGATATGTTAAGTTTGGGACAAATCGTCCAAAAGAGAAGTATTTAACAGATAGTTAAGGACGGACCATCCAATAGAGTTGTATCTAAGATGTGATTATTTTGTTATATTGTCTGGTAGGTCCGAGTTAGCCAAAGGTTAATTGTAAGCAAAAAAACTCCAGTGTTCAGATAGATAGTCCATTTTTTACCTGATATGTAAATGTACATAAAATGATTTGTAGTTTTAACCAGAATTGGTTGCAGGATCATTATTTGTAAAAGATATGTTTTAAAAGGTTATCAGTGAAGGGAAACCCGTTCCGCAAAGCGGCATGGACTCACATAATATCGTATATCCGAAATGTATAGTATTATTCACACTAGGCATTATGTCTAACTCAAAGTTTATGTTATCCCCATAGACTCTCGGGTGCTCAAAATTGATTCGAGTAGGCTGAGGGTTGCGGTTTTATAAGTTTTAGTAGGTTGACGAGCAAAGCTTCTGGAGATGAGCAGGTGGCTGACGGATAGCTATTTAGGATTTGTTGTTTTGTTTTGTTTTATTCTGCTATGTTGTATCTAAGGCAGATATGTCTATAATACTATGGTCAACCAAGGGGGCATCATCATATTTCGTTCTTGATGTATTTATGTAATAATTATATTTTATCCGACTTGGAAAATGATTATGGGTTATGTAATTTGAATGTGAAACATATGTTTTGAAATATAATCAAAAAAATGTTGTTTTAGGAAGTCTGTGATTTCGTTTCATATTCAAGTGCTTCTGATATTATGGATACCATTAACATAGCCGTATTTAGTCGTCGGAAGTTAATACTATGGATGACTGCAGCAACTGTAGCATTTACCTTTGGGCCTCTAGATAGGGGTTATTACAACTTGGTATCAAAGCAAAGGTTTATGAAATACTTTAATTAAAATGATTATTGAAAACATAATCCTTTGGAATTAGCGAAAAATCGGGGTATGGCATAACACTATAGCAACGTACTTGTATTTGCTATATATAGGTATATGCTATATCTCTATTCTTCTATCTCTATTATGCTTTTCTTTTGTATCTCACGTGGCTATACATATATGGATGCTAGAAGAGCCAGAGTTAACCTAGGAGGGATGGCACCACTACCAATGGAAATGCTCGACCCAATATAAGGAGGACTCAAGGTCAGGCTCAAGTTGAAAATGTTGGTGCTGGAGTACCATAAGTAGATATGAGGGCTAAATGTCAGTTTTCATGAACATGATGCAAGATGGGATTGCTGCTGGGGTTATTGGAGGAAATGCTGTGGTAGGAGTTCAAGAAGCTCTGGTTGTCAACCATTGTGCTAACTTAAGTAGAAACTATGCTAGGCTTGGAGGGAAGCCGTTTATTGGAACTGAGGATGCTATAGAAGTGGAAAATTGGTTGGTACATTGTGAAAGGATTTTTGCTGACTTAGGGCTCAGTGATGAGTAGAAGAGGATGCTTGCTTTGAGACAGCTTCAGGGAGAAACTTTATTTTGGTGGAATAGTATGACGACTAGAGTAAAAAAAAGAGATGACATGGACTGTGTTTAGAAGAAGGTTCCAGGAGAGGGTCACGTCGGCGATGGCGCAGTTTGTTTTGATTAAAAAGTTTGTTCAGTTAGAACAAGGAGAAATGTCTATTTTGGAGTATGCTAGCAGGTTTGAAGAGTTGGCTAGATATGGATATGTCACTGTTGATACAGTGATGAAGAGGAATGGGAAGTTCATCAGGGTTTGAAGCTCGAGTTGGCAAGGGCTACCTTACCGCATATCAGAGATCCCTGTGATGTAGTAGTGGAGATGGCGTCAAGACATGAAGAGATGCTTGCTTGTTTGGAGAAGAAGAAGGAGAAGAAGGTCCAGGTTGGGCATGGTCAGAAGAGGAAGTTCTTTCACAATAAATGTGCTCACAAAAGGTGGAGCGGCAAAGAAGGGGAAGTCTGAAGTGGTCTGTTACAAGTGTGATAAGAAAGTCTATTATGCTCATGAGTGCCGGTGTAAAGGAAAGAAGCCTGCTGAGAAGAAAGGAGTTAGATGTTTCAACTATGATCAAGTTGGGCACTACAATAACTTGTGCAAAGAGCCATCTAAAGGAGATAAAGGCCAAGTATTTGCATTGGAGCCTACTACTGCGAAGTTAACGGCCCAGCAGAAAGGGAAATTTGTATTGAGAGGTGTGCTTCAGATCCATGATATGTCTGTTAGCATTTTGTTTGATACTGGTGCATCACAATCTTTTATATCTTGATGTTTGGTAGATAAGGTTATCCTAGAACCCACATATTTAGTTACTTCCTTAAGAGTTGCAAACCGATAGGAGGGTATGCGACACTTGGGATGAAGAGTGACCACTTAGAGTTTGACTTTCTAGGTCACACTTTTGTTTGCAGTTTGCATATATATATATATATATATATATATATATATATATATTTGACTTTGTAGGGTTCAGAATCATATTGGGTATGTATTGGTAAAGTGAGTATTATGCTAGGATATTTTGTTAGGATAAGAAAATATCACTTAGACACCTGGACTGTACTGATCAAATAGTTTATACCGTAGTAAACCCTAGCTGTGAGGTGAATGCTTTGTTGGGTGTTGTGGAGTTAGAGGATGAGTTGAATCGGTTTTTCATGGTTAGAGAATTCGCGGATGTTTTCGGGCTGCAGTTGGATTATCACCGAAACAAGCCATTGAGTTTCAGATAGATTTGGTGCCTGGAGCAGAATCGGTGAGTAGACCACCAAGGAAGATGACATCGACAGAAATGAAGGAGTTAAAGGCTCAGTTGGTGGATTTGGAAGGCAAGAGTTTTACCAGACTGAGTAGTTCACCTTGGGGAGCAGCCGCGGTATTTGTTAAGAAGCCGGATGGATCGTTAAGGCTAAGTATCGATTATCATAAGTTGAATGAGAGAACGATAAACAATCGATATTTGTTGCCTAGGATTGACGATTTGTTCGATCAGTTGAGTGGAGCCAAGGTATTTTCTCAGTTAGACTTAGCTACAGGTTTCCATCATCTTAGAGTAGCAGAAGATAGTATACCTTTTACGGCGTTTAGAACAAGGTATGGGTCATATGAATGGTTAGTTATGCTGTTCGGACTCACTAATGCACTGGCATTCTTTATGAATTTGATGAACTGGATTTTCCAAGAGCACTTGGATAGGTTCTTGTTGGTTTTCATAGATGATATTCTGGTATACTCTAAGAATGAGAAGGAGTATGAAGTTCATCTTAGGGTTGTGCTTTAGATGCTGAGGCAGCATCAACTAAAGGCCAAGTTTTCGAAGTGTTATTTTTGTAAGAAGGATGTGAAATTTCTAGGTCATGTTGTCTTAGAGAAAGGGTTGTCTGTAGATCTAACTAAGATTGAAGCAGTGAATAATTAGAAGAGACCCGAGATAGTAACTGAAAATAAAGAGTTTTCTCTGATTGGTTGGATATTATAGGATATTTATTAAGGATTTCTCGAGGATAGCAGCACCAATGACCAAGCTAACGTGAAAGGATATGAAATTTGTGTGGATCGATAAATGTGAGGAAGTGTTCTAGAGCTTGAAAAACTTGTTGACCCATGCACCTATAATAGTGGTTCCGAAGGGGCATCAGGACTTGGTAGTTTATACAGATGCGTGTGGAACTGGATTAGGAGCTGTATTGATGTAGAGAGGTAAAGTGATTGCCTACACTTCTAGACAGCTTAGACCACATAAGGTTAGATATCCAACGCATGACTTGGAGTTAGATGTAGTGATATTCGCATTGAAGGTGTAGAGGCATTACCTTTTGGGAGAGAGGTTTGAGCTTTATACGGATCATAAGTCATTGAAATACATGTTCTCTCAAAAGGAGCTGAACATGAGTTAGTAGAGCTGGTTAGAGTTTTTAACCACTTATGATTTTGGAATTGAGTACATGCCAGGGAAAGGCAATAAGGTTGCAGATGCGCTTAGACAGAAGCATTAGAATGCAGTGTTGGCTATGATAGCAGAAAGGAAGGACTTGGAACCGTTGTCATCTTGCAGAGTGCAGTGGAGATCCAAGGCTAGATCTAGTGGAGGATCTACTACGTTATCTTGTTTAGAAGTTCGACTGGTATTGATTGAGAACATTGCTTCCAAATAGGAAGTGGATCCAGTGTTAGCTAAAAGCATCAGGAAATTAAAGGATGGAATGGATAGCGACGACTTGAAGGGTTTCAGCCTTGACCAAAGTGGATGGTTTAGAAAGAAGGGTAGATTATGTGTTCCAGATGTGGGAGACATAAGGAAGGAAGTTTTGGAGCAATGCCATCGTTCAAAGTTCACTATTCATCCGTGAAAAAAGAAGATGTATCGAAAATTTCTTTTGGAAAGGAACGAAGAGGGATGTTAGCTTATGGGTGAAACAATGTTTGAACTGTCAGCTGGTGAAAGCCGAGCATAAAAATCCAAGTGGGTTGCTTCAGCCATTGGATATTCCGGAAGTGGGATTCTATTTCTATGGATTTCATAGACGGGTTGCCGAGATCTAACAGCAGAAATGAAAGTATATGGATCATAGAGGACAGATTGACCAAGAGTGATCATTTCATTCACATAAAGTCAAATAGGATGACACCAATATTAGCTAAGTTATTTATGAAGAATGTGGTTAGAGTTTACGGAATTCCTAGTAGTATTGTTAGTGATAGAGATTCCTTATTCACTAGCGAGTTCTGGAAGTGTCTACATGAAAGTTTAGGAACCAAGCTCAAGATGAGTACCACTTACCATCCGCAGTGAGATGGGAAAACAGAAAGAGTTAACAAGATCTTGGAAGACTTATTAAGAGATTGTGTATTAGACTTCAGAGGATCATGGGAAGACCATCTACACCTAGTCGAGTTTTCATATAACAATAGTTATTAGGCTTGTATAGGGGTGGCACAGTTTGAAGCTTTGTACGGAAGACCATGCAAATCCCCTGCATGTTGGTTAGAGACCGGAGATAGATTGATACTCGGTCCCAATTTGATAAAATAAGTAGAAGAAAAGATGGAGCTGATAAGGGCAAGAACGAAGGAAGCTAAGTCTAGGAAGAATAACTATGCAGATAGAAGACAGAAAGATTTAGAATTCTCTGTTGGAGATCATGTTTTCATCAAATATCACCGATGAAAGGTGTTATCAGGTTCGGGAAGGCAGGGAGTTATCACCGAGGTTCGTAGGACCATTTCCTATTTTAAAAATGATCGAGAAACTCGCGTATAGAGTAGAGTTACCAAGTAGTTTGGAGGGAGTCCATGATGTTTTCCATGTATCTCATCTAAGGAAGTGTGTTACGGTCCAGACACTACTATAGCACCGACCGTGTTAGAAGATTTAGTTGTGGAACCAGACATGGTTATAATTAGAAAGCCTATCCGGATAGTCGCGAGAGATGAGAAGATATTGATGAACAAGACAATCACATTAGTGAAGGTCCAGTGGAGTGACGATGATATGGACCGTACTTAGGAGACTGAGAGCAGGATTAGAGACACTTATCCTGATTTGTTTGATGGTAGGTTTTACATTTGATTGTTTTGTTGTGTACCTTATCGTAATTTCAAGAAAGAAATTCTTTAAGGAAAGAAGATTATAACACCCTATATTTTTAGTAACATTATTTAGTATATTTAATTAAATAAATTAAATAAAATAATATCAGGAGATTAATGGATTGAGATTTGTGATTAATAGGTGTAGCTGTGCCATGTTAATGAGTAAATCAAAATGAGATAACATGAAATAAAATAGATAAAGGGTTAGGAAGTAGGCAGGGGAAAATGAGAACAAGGAAAATCCTCGTACCCTAAACCTTAAACCCCTTAGCCGTGTATTCCCTTATTCACTCTTATTTGCAAATTAAAAACATTATGGTCTGCCACCATTTTAGAGAACTAGTGGAAGAAAAAGCTAAGGAATAAGATTAATCAAATCAAAAGTTATTCAAATCTCAAATCCTTAATCTCATGCTAAGGTGAATAATGACTAATCTCGCTCTCTTTAATGTTTTCGGTTTTAAGTTAAACCTGAAGTTTTTGAAAGTTTATGTCATGTTTTTTGAATGATTAAATGTGTATATATGCTTGTTGATGATTTATGTTTGTTCATACAGATTTTATGACATATTTTGATAGGAAAACCCTATTAACTAACATCCAAATGCCTTGAGATTTTACTTTTATATCAAAAATGATATTTTAAAGATGGATTTCTATTTTCATAATTTTCTGAATTATTAAGAATTTTATATAAATTTTCGAGTGTACAAAATGATTATTTGGGTTATAAATTATTTATGGCTAAATAATTAATTATTCGGGTCTGAAATTTATATATGTTAGAAAATATATTGATAACGATTATCTGGAATTCGGTAGATTTTCCTAAGTGTTTTAATGAATATATAAAATATTTAAGGTATGGGACTTACATGTTTTATATATTTATAGAAGGAGCAGGGGTATTTTATAAAATAAATTAAATTTTTATTTCTAAAATTATGGCGGTGCTTTAAGAAAAGAAAATTAGCAACCAATAAGATTTTGACAAACATAGCAGGTTAGTCAAAATGTATTTCCCTTTTAGGTTAAAGACAAAAAATACTAGTTTTCAGCATGTTTCGCCACATTCGGCACCAAGGGTCCCGATCAAGATGTTTCACCATCATTGCTTTCGAAACCAATGCGCATGGTATCAATATACTTGGTACATAGCAAATTGGATAAAGGCAGAAGGTATGGGTCGAAACATATGGTTCCGATTGGGTTGAAGCATGCCTTTGTTTTAAATTGAAAATGCTCCTGCTTTGCTTTCGACTATATTGCTTTCGACTTAGTTGGTTTCCGACTGGGTCAAATGGTTTAAAGAAATGGTTTTAAGGAGGCTACGTCTTTGTTTTTAAATATAGGCTTTGGACCAGGTCTAAGCCTTTTAGCCGCCGCTTTTATTACCTTTCGAAGTCAATGGTTTCGGAAGGTATACTTTGTTTTTGAACTTGACCACTTCTCCAATGCTTTTGGAAGTATGGTTTTGACACCAACACTTCTTTACTTAGGAATAGCTTTTGAAAGAAATGCTTTCGACTTTAATGGGTTTTAGATCCTTTTGTTGTACTTGAAGGCATAATCCAAATGTTTTCGACCGAAACGGTTTTCAAAGGTTCGAAGGGGTAAATTTTGAATGGTTTCGAAATGTGTCTTCCATATGTTTTAAATTGAACCCAAATTCTTTCGAATGGTTTACTGTTTACAAAGGTTTGATGCTTTAGAAAATTTGTTATGAATTTCTAAAGGAAAATATGATATAATTGGGTTTAAAAATTTATTTCGAGTATTTTAGAAAGAAATTGGGTCTGAAATTTTAATATGTTTGATTGCATGATAAATTGATTATTTTTGATTTTTGGGGATTTTTCTCAATTGATTTACTAAGGGAAATAAATTATTGCAAGAGTAGGACTTTTCTACAAATACTGGATTTTGTAAATGGAAAGGCTTAACTACTTAAATTTGTTCAGATTTATATTTGATAAATGCAGTGGTTAATGGTAAAGCATTTGAAAAGTTTTAAAGTAGCCAATCCAGGAGTTACAACTGGCAGGTTATTTCTAAAATAATGGCCATATTTAGCTATAAATCAGCGTTTCTAGAAAAAAGAAATTCCGCCTCTTTCGGAAGTACCCTTCGACTCCTTTACCTCCACTGCATCTTAGTTGAAACCATCCTAGTCGAAAGCCTCATAGTCGTAACCAATGCACATGGTATCAAGGGTATTGGTATGAGGTGAATTGGTAAGTAGTGGAAGGTAGGGTGTCGAAAGCAATGCTTGCGTCAGAGTCGAAATCAAGGTTCACTTTTAAAAAGATAAGCGTCTGCCTAGTTTTTGAAGGGATTTCGACTGAGTTGATACCCTATAGAGTCAAAACCTTAGTTTGTTTTCTAAAGTTAAATTCCTTCCTTGTTTTACTTAAAGCTTTTGACATAGTCGAAAGTCATGCTTTCGAAAGGGACATTATAAATAGCTTTCGAGGGGTACCTTCCTCCTAATAAATAAGAGCTTTTGAAAGGATTGGTTTCGACCAAGTCGAAACCCAACTGCAAATTTTCTCTTTCGACTGTATTGAACCCATCTATGCTTTCAAAGGTTTCTCTCTGTTTTAACTTAAAACTACTCCTTTTTCTTGAATGCTTTCGAAGGGTAGGGGGTTTTGAAGGCAATGGAGTTGAAAGGGGGTTTCGACAATATCCTTTGATGTTTTAATTTAAAAAGGTGGTTGATTTCGACTAGATGGTTCCGACACCATGAACTTTTTCTCCAAAATAATTTTATAATTGGTTTTGAAAGAGGTACTTTTGTATATAATCATTTTGACCCAAAGAATATTTTTAAAGAGTAAATCCAATGCTTTCGAAAGGGTACTTTATTTGTTTTGAAGCTATGTTTTAAAGAATTTTTTATACCATTGGTTCGAAAGTGGATACTTAACAAGGACTTCGAAAGGTATGTTTATTATGTTTTGAAAAGAAGTTTATGCTTTCGAAGGAGATTATCCATAGGTTTTGAAGGTGATGTTTTTAAATTTCAAAACAAATAACCCATTCTCACTTTTAAAAAGGAAATACCATGGAGTAACTAAAGATTTTAAAAGTATTAATTTTTCATGTACTTATTCACATTGTAATTAATCCATAACATTTGGGGAAGGGCAGAATAACCTGTTAGGTTGACCCAGTAGTGAATATAACTTAAGAAATGTTAAAATTATAATTAAAGATATTGGAAGGGGCTAATAGATGAGTAGTCAGCCCTTGAAAGCTATATATAGTTATATGTATAAGTATGTATTCTCCACTCTCTTAGACCGTTCTTCTGTACCTTACTAAGGTTCGTATGCAGATTTATGAGAAATGAGATATGGAAGCAGGAAACGGAAGAGGAAATCACGGTCTAGGAAGCACCGCAACTAATGAAAATGCTTGACACACCACCAGAAGGAACTCGGGTCGACAGGTTAATGCTAATAATCAAAATGCTAATGCCAATGTGAGTGCTAGAAATTGACCTGTAGATATGGGGGTGATGTATCAGTTAATTTTTTGTTTGATGCAAGCAGGAGTTGCTGCTAGTGTTGTTAGAAATGCAGGAGGAGGTAATCCTTTAGCTCTAGTTGGAAATAATTATGCTTTGCTGAGCAGAGATTACACCAATTTGGGTGGGATGCCATTCTTAGGAATGGAGAGTGCCATAGAGGTTCAGAATTGGCTGTTGCATTGTGAGCATATATTTGCTGATTTGGGCCTTAATGATGGGCAAAAGAGAAGTTGGCCTCTAGACAGTTGTAGTGGTCAGCACTGTATTGGTGGAATAGTGTCACTGTCGGAGTTTTGGAAGAGAAGTTAACTTGGGCTTATTTTAAATTGAGATTTGAGCATACGTTTGTATCTAAGTTTGCTAAGTCTGAGCCGATAAGGAAGTTTATGGATTTAGTGCAAGGAGAACTGTCGGTAGTCGAGTATGCTACTAAGTTTGAAGTGCTGTCTTGATATGGATATGCTGTTATAGATACTAACATCAAAAGGAATGAGAGGTTCATTCGGGTATTGAGGCCTAAGCTTGCTAAAATGACCATGACACATGTCCGTGATCCTTGTAATATAGTGGTGGAGATGGTCATTCGCCATGAGGAGTTACTTGCTGAGTTTGCTAAAGAGAAGTTTGTGGAAACTCAGGGTTCTCAGGAGAAGAAGAGGATGTTCCTTAAAAATAAGGGAGACTAGAAGGGAGATACTGCTAAGAAGTCAAAGACCGAGGCAGTTTGCTATAAGAGTGATAAGAAGGGTCACTTTGCAAATGAATGCTGGTCAGGAAATGGAAAGAAAGCTGCAATCAAGAAGAATGTGAAAGAGCTTCAACTGTGATCAATTTGGGCATTACAAGAATTAGTGTCCAGAGCCAGTTAGGGAGGACAAAGGAAAAGTTTGTGCTATAGGACCAACTAGGCCTGCTGCAGTTGATAAAAGAGAGATTATGATGGAAGGTACGCTTTTGATTTAGAGTATTCCAGTTAGAGTACTTTTAGATACCAGTGCATCACATTCATTTATATCTCAGTGTTTGGTTGATAGATTATATTTAAAACCCACCTACCTTGTTACTTCCTTAAGGTTTGTGTATTTAATAGAATGCTATGCAACTCTAGGGTTAAGATGTGACCAGTTAGAACTTGATTTGTTAGTTCATAAGTTTACCTGCAATTTGTATGTTATTGATTTCGTAGATATCATAATCATTTTGGGTATAGATTGGATGGGCAGGTATGAGATTGGAATATTTTGCCAGGATTGGGAAATATCACTAAGAAACCCTGATAGTCATAACAAAGTGATATTCTCTGTAGAAAATACTGATCGGAGTGTTAATGCTATGCTAAATGTTATGGAGGTAGGAAATGAGTTAAGTTAGGTTCGAGTAGCAAGAGAGTTTGCAGATGTGTTTGAGCTAGTCACTGGACTACCCCCAAATAGAGCTGTTGAGTTTAGTATAGATCTTATGCCAGAAGCTGAGCCTATGAGTAGACCATCGAGCAGGATGACAGTAACTGAGATGAAAGAATTGAAGGTGCATCTAGTGGATGAAGGACGGATTTTTATTAAACCAAGTAGTTCGCCTTCGGGAGTGACCACGGTGTTCGTGAAGAAACTAGATGGGTCGTTAAGGATCTATATCGACTATCGTAAGTTGAACGAAAGGACAATTAAAAATAAGTATCCTTTTCCAAGAATAGATGATCTGTTTGACCAGTTAAGTAGAGCCGGAGTATTTTCCCAATTGGACTTGGCGACAGGTTTCCATCAGTTAAGCGTGGTGGAGGACAATATTCCTTTGATAGCATTTCGAACTATGTATGGTTCATATGAGTGGTTGGTGACGCCATTTGGATTAACGAATGCACCTGCTTTCTTCATGGATTTTATGAACCGAGTTTTCCGAGAGTATTTGAATAGGTTTGTGTTGGTTTTTATAGATGATATTCTAGTTTACTCTAAGGTTGAAAGAGAGCACGAAGTTCATCTTAGGGTGGTACTTGAGACACTGAGGCAGAATCAGCTAAAGGCGAAGTTTACCGAGTGTCATTTTTGGAAAAAAGAGGTAAAATTTCTTGGTCACATGGCTTCAAAGAATGGATTTTCAATCGATCCAGATAAGATCAAAGCCGTGAATAATTGGAAGTGACTAGGGATAGTGACTGAGATCAGGAGTTTTTTTAGATTCGCTGGCTACTACCGGAGATTCATTAAGGATTTCTTACGGATAGCAGCACCCTTAACTAAGCTAACCGGGAAGGAAGTGAAATTTATTTGGTCCGAAAAATGTGAGGAAATATTGCTTAAGTTAAAGCATTTGTTGAATAATGCACCCGTATTAGTAGTTCCAGACGGAAATTAAGGGTTGGTAGCGTATACCGATGCATGTGGAACTAGATTAGAAGTAGTGTTGATGCAGAATAGTAAAGTCATTGCCTATGCATCTAGGCAGCTTAGACTGCATGAAGTTAGATATCCTACTCACAATTTGGAATTGGAAGTTGTGATCTTCGCATTGAATATTTGGATATTATCTCCTAGGGAAGAGGTTTGATCTCTATACCATTAATAAGTCTTTACGGTATTTATTCTCTCAGAATAAGTTGAATATGAGGCAGCAGAGATGACTGGAGTTTTTGGTACTTATGATTGTGGTATAGAGTATACATCGAGGAAAGGTACAAAGTGGCTGATGCTCTTAGCAGAAAACATCAAAATGTAGTGTTAGCTATGTTGGCAGAATGGAAGGATTTAGAAGCTTTAGTCGGTTGCGATGTGCAGTTAAGATCGACTACTAGTTCTAGTCAGAGTTCCACCAGGTTGTCTTGTTCAGAAGTTTTACCAGTATTGATTGAGAAAATTGCTTCTAAGTAAGAGGAAGATCCAGTGTTGGTTGAGAGAATTAGAAGATTTGAGGTTGGTACTAAGATCGACGATCTACAGGATTTTAGCCTTGACTAGAGAGGATGGTTGAGAAAGAAGGGATGGCTGTGTGTTCTGAATATGGAGAACTTGAGGAAAGAAGTTCTTGGAGAATGTCATCGATCCAAGTTTACGATTCATCCTGGAGGGACCAAGATGTATTAGGATATGAAGAGAAGCTTCTATTGGGAAGGCATGAAGAGGGATGTTGGCTTGTGGTTTAGGCATTGTGCAAACTGTCAACAAGTGAAAGCTGAACATCAGAAATCGAGTGGGTTGCTTCAGCCTTTAGAGATTCTAGTTTGGAAATGGGATTCAATATATATGGATTTTATAGACGGCTTGCCAAGGTCAAATAGAGGTAATGAAAGTATATGGGTTATAGTGGATAGATTGACCATGAATGCCCATTTCATTCTAGTTAAGTCAACCAGAATGACACCTGTTTTAGCTAAGTTGTTCCCAAAGAACATAATTAGACCGCATGGAGTACCTAGTAGTATAGTCAACGACAGAGATCCTTTGTTCAGTAGTGAATTCTAGAAGAGTCTACAAGAAATGATAGGTACCAAGCTTAATATGAGTACTACGTATCATCCTCAGATAGATGGGCAGATAGAGAGAGTCAACAAAGTACTCGAGGATCTACTGAGAGCTTGTGTATTGGACTTTGGTGGATCTTGGGAAGATCGCCTACATTTGGTTGAGTTTTCCTATAATAATAGTTATTAGACTAATATAGGAATGGCGCCTTTTGAGGCTTTATATGGAAGACCTTGCAAATCACCAGCATGTTGGCTAGAGACTGGAGAAAGATTAGTCTTAGGTCCAGATTTGGCTAGAGAGGTGTCAGAAAAGATTGAGTTAGTCCGAGGAAGGATGAAGGAAGCTCAGTCAAATAGAAGAGTTATACAGATAATAGGGCGTAAGGACTTAAAATTCTAAGTTGAAGATAAAGTTTTCATTAAGGTATTATCAATAAAGGGTGTGATACGATTGGAAAGTCAGGGAAGTTGGCCCCAAGATATGTAGGTCCATTCAAAATTATAGAAAGGATTGGAAAGCTCGCATATAGAGTAGAGTTGCTGAGCAGTTTGGCAGTTGTCCATAATGTATTTCATGTGTCTCATCTACACAAGTATGTGCATGATCAATAGACTACTATTCCTCCCAAAAGGTTGGAAGACTTAGTAATAGAGCCTAATTTGACTTTAGTCAGACAACCAATTCGGGTTGGAGCTAGAGATGAGAAAAGATTAAGGAATATGACAGTCAGGTTGGTGAAATTTCAATGGAGCGACAACGAGAAGGATTGTACTTGGGAAACAGTGGACAGATTAGAGATACTTATCCTGATCTGCTTCTATGGTATGTCTATATTAGATTTATATAGATAGTTGCTAGTAAGTTAGACTAGTATGGTTGTTAGGAGTTGTTACAAATATTGTTATGCTCAGTATTTAGTCCTTACTGAATTTCGAGGATGAAATTCTTTAAGGGGGGAGCATGTAACATCCCTAATTTTTGGATAATGTTATTCAATAAATTTAATTAGATAACTAAATGGATTAACGATGATAAGGAGATTGAGATTTGAATAAAACATACATAGGGCCGTGCTTATCAATAAAGTAAATGGGCTTTAGTTGGGTTATTAAACTAATTAAATTACACATGGGCATATTAGTAAAATAGCCACCTTATCATACACGGCTATACATTTCTTACTCTTGCCCATTCATGTTTCATTTCTCGCCTTCACAAATGCAAATTAAAAACTAAAAATATATCCGACCATTAACATAGAGGAAAAGAGGAAAATTCAGTTTAAAGCTATGTATCAAAGCTAGGAAGGATCAATGAACAACAAATCTCAAATTCCTTATCATACCTAAGGTGAATAATAATTTCGTACCATCTCTATTTTATTCTATGGATATATATATATATATATATATATATATATATATATATATATATATTTTTTCGGATTTATGATTAAATTCGTTTTTATGATGCTATGACTGATGATATGCTTGAGTTATACTATGGTTGATTTATTTTAATTCAATTATATTAATTAGCACGGTTTTAGGGTAAAACCAAGAGTTTATAATTTTAGAATGCCATGAAACTTTTTAATGTAAAATAATACATCATTTTGGAGATGAGTTTTGATTTTCAGAATTTTCCAAGCTATAGAAAATTTGTTATGAATTTCTAAAGGAAAATATAATATAATTGGGTTAAAAAATTTATTTCGAGTATTTCAGGAAGAAATTGGGTCTGAAATTTTAATATGTTTGATTGCATGATAAAATTCAATGTTTTTTTTATCTTTTAGGGATTTTTCCCAATTGATTTACTAAGGGGAATAAATTATTTTAAGAGAAGGAGTTATTTGCAAATATTGGATTTTTTTAAATGGAAAGGCTTAACTGTTTAAATTTATTCAGATTTATATTTGATAAATGCAGCGGTTTAATGGTAAAGGATTCAAAAAGTTTTAAAGTAGCTAATCAAGGAGTCACAACTGGTAGGTTAATTATAAAGTAATGACCATATTTAGCTATAAATCAGCGTTTTCAGAAAAAAGAAATTCCACCTCTTTCGGAAGTACCCTTCGACTCCTTTACCTCTGCTGCATCTCAGTCGAAACCATCCCAGTCGAAACCTTCATAGTCGTAAGCAATGCACATGGTATCAAGGGTATTGGTACGAAGTGAATTGGTAAGTAGTGGAAGGTAGGGTGTCGAAAGAAATGCTTTCGTCAGGCTCGTAATCAAGGTTCACTTTTAAAAAGATAAGTGCCTTCATAGTTTTTGAAGGGCTTTCGACTAAGTCGATACCCTATAGGGTCGAAGCCTTAGTTTGTTTTCTAAAGTTAAATTCCTGAATTGTTTTACCTAAAGCTTTCGACATAGTCGAAAGTCATGCTTTCGAAAAGGGACATTATAAATAGCTTTCGAAGGGGTACCTTTCTCCTTAAATAAGAGCTTTTAAAAGGATTGGTTTCGACCAAATCGAAACCCAGCCCCATATTTTATCCTTTCGACTGTATTAAAGCCATATGCTTTCGAAGGGTTCTCTTTGTTTTAATTTAAAAATAAGCCTTTTTCCTACATGCTTTCAAAGTGTTGGGGATTTCGAAGACAATGGAGTCAAAAGAAGGTTTCCACTCTATCCTTTGATGTTTTAATTTAAAATGGTGGTTGCTTTCGACTAGATGGTTTCGACACCATCAACATTTTCCCTAAAACAATTTTATAATTGGTTTCAAAAGAGGTACTTTCGTAAATAATCATTTTGACCCAAAGAATATTTAAAGAGTAAATCCAATTCCTTCGAAAGGGCACTTTTTTTAGAAGCCGTGTTTTAAGGAATATTTTGATACCGTCGAAAGGTACCATTGGTTTCAAAAGTGAATATTTAACAAGGACTTGGAAGGTATATTTATTATGTTTTGAAAAGAAGTTTATGCTTTCGAAGGAGGTTATCCAGAGGTTTCGAAGATGATGTTTTAAAATTTCAAAACAAATAACCCACTCCCACTTTTAAAAGGAAATACCATGGCATAACTAAAGATTTTAGAAGTATTACTTTTTCATATACTTATTCACATTGTAATTAATCTATAACAATACTTTGGGGAAGGGTAGAATAACCTGTTAGGTTGATCCAGTAGTGAATATAACTTAAGAAATGTTAAAATCTTAATCAAAGATATTGGAAAGGGATAATGGTTCACAGGTTAGCCTATGAAATCTATGATTTGATACTGGTAGGGGCTAGTAGGTTTGTAGTTAGTGCATGAAAACTATATCCGGATTAAGATATTGATAGTTAGTCAATAGGTTCCTAGTTCATCCACGAAAATTAGGATAAGAAATATGATATTGAATTACCAATTGGCTCTTAGTGATCCCATAAAAGTTATGATATTGGACAGATAGTCCACAAACATTTAACAGGTCAATAGTAATCCTAAAAACTATAATTGAGACAGATAGTCAGAATGAATAGGGATGGGTAATCCAGATTTGATTTACTTGTTTACATATCATCATAATGTTTTTGAAATACTATGTTTTAACCATTGTGGATGCAGGAGAACAAAATATGTTTTCATAAATATTTTAGGATACTAGTGAGGTGAAAACTCGTTCAGCTAAGCGGCATGGCCTCACTGGATATCTAAATGGTTTGAGGTGGTAAATTATTATTCATACCAGGATTTATGTCTGACTCAAAGTTTTTGTTTTCCCCTTAAACTCTCGGGTACTCAATTGATTTTGAGTAGGTTGAGATTTAAGGTTTCCAGGTGTTCTTTTAGACGAATAAAGCTTTTGAGGACGTGCATGAGGCATGCTTGTTACTAGAGTTATTTTATTTCCGCTATGCGTTTTTTATAAAGGCAAATTTGATTTCTTGCCTATTTATATACTCTAATCTACCAAGTAGCATCTTTATATGTTGCTCTTAGTGTAATTTTTAATAACTATATATTATCTGAACATGGTCTGTGAACTGGGATTATGTAATCAATTTGGAATATTTTGAAATGGAATGTGGAATTTGTTTGCTTCCATATCCTTGTGTTTCTAAGTATCAATATATCTAATATCGCCGTATTTGATCGTCGTGGATTAATAACTATGAATGACTGCAGCATCCATAGCCGTTAGTTTTGAGCCTCCAAGTAGGGGGATATTACAACACATCAAGATTTGCTCGGAGAAAACCAACAAGTTCTTTATCATTGGGGGCTGAGCTATGATCCGATCTTTAGGGCCCATGACGAGTCGTCGTGGCTGAGTGTGATGTCAATTGTCAGCTCAGTCGTTGCAGCCTTGGTGTCTTTGGGCTCTTCCTCGTCATCCCTCAGATCTATATTTTTATAGAACTGACTATGGCACCCGAGCCAAGGCCCAAGCACTGGTAGTCAATCTTTGGTGGCTTGGATGCGGAGGGACTTTTCCATCCCCTTGCCTTTCTCCTTCCATTGAGCGTCCCTCAACTTAGCCACATGACAGGCACGTCCAGTCGCCTGAACACCATGCACAACTCCAACACCGTTACCGGTTGGGAACTTCAAAGTCAAACAACATGGGACAAAAGCTATCCAGAATTCAACTAGGGTTGGTTGGTGTAGGAAAACATTATATGGATAGTCAACATCCAAGACAACAAATGGCAACATCTGCACTCTTATACGGTCTCCTTCTCCCAACTCAATGGGCATTTCGATACAATCGACAAACTCGTTCGCAGTACCATTAAAGCCATGAATGCGGGATTTAGACTATTTCAAGTCCTTGGTTTCCATCCTCATCTGATTGCAAGCCTTTTAGAAAATTATATTTAAAAAAATTCCATAGTCAATCAAGATCCTCCTCACTAAAGTGGGGCCAATCATGGCCAAAATGACCTTTGAGTGGATCGTTGGTGCCTATACCTTATCTGCATCTCTATATATGAATATGATGTCGTCTTCCATTGTACGCTGCTGTTTCGCCCGAGCTCCATCTTCTATATGTGAACAACACTCAAAATTCATATGATTGATCGTGCTAGCATAGCGTTCCATCTTATGCCATCTCTTATCAGTTGGATGTGGTCCTCCGACTATTGTATGGATCACTAATCTTCCACCAGTCCACGCAGGCTCCTCAGCCCGGTGCGGTGCTTGTCCTTGGTTAGGGTTGAATGTCCCTTGCCCGCCATCCTATTGGGCTTTAACCAACTATTGTAATTTTCTTTCCCGAACCAGTTTCTCAATATCATCGTGGAGATGCAGACATTCATTCGTGTTATAACCATAGCGTCCATGGAACATGCAATACTTTCTAGTTTGCTTTTGTTTCTACATCAATTCCTTCGGAGGTGGCTTCTTATACTGCATGGTGTTGCATGTAGACAAGTAGACTTTCTCTAGAAATGTATTCAGTGGTGTGTAGGTATCATACATCGGAATTCTAGGCTTTCCTCTTCTAGAATCCCTCGTTTATTCATGGTTTCTATTGCTGCCTTTCTTTTGCTGATTCAGTTTGTTATGGACGTTAACTTGAACTTTTCCAGATCTCTCCCCAGGCTATTTCACTGCAATATTACTCTTTACTCCCTCTCCACTTTTTTCCACAACATTCTTCTTCCTAGAGCATCTAGCTTCTTCTTTCCTCAAATACCGAGTTGCTTCTGCGTAAATTGCTCCAACGTTGCGGGTGGCTTGCTAGCTAACCAATCGCCAGTCTGATTCTGGGTCAGTCCCTCATGTTGCTACCATCAATATTGAATGGTAATTTGGATTAATGACTTCTATGATATCTGTATGAAATCTCTTCAAATAGTCATTTAGCGATTCTCCCGGAGCTTGGATCATGCTTGAGAAGGACATTACATCTTTGGGGCGAATTGCATCCACACAGAACTGATCCATAAATTTTGTTGCTAAATCATCAAATCTAGAGATTGACCTTAGGAGTAATCTCATAAACCATATCGTTTCTATACCGGAGAGAGTAATAGGAAAATGTTTGCGTTTTGTGGCATCATCGGCTCGTGCGGAATCCATCATCCATTCATATCTCATGATATGATGCTTGGGCTTGGGTTTTCGCTTATAGGTAGGCATCGACGACTGATCTCGATGTCTAGCATCCAAATCAACCGCAGCGACTCCATCTTGTGCTATAATTGTAGGAGGCAAGTTTCCTTCTCTAGAGGAGGGATGGACCCCGAGCCCTCTTGAGGGATCTACCCTGATCTATCCTGGGAACCCAGGTTGGGTTATTTGTTGATGTGCAGAAGCTTCTGCGTGATATCCGTCAGTTCTGCGACGTCCGCATCTGTGATTATCGTCTGATGAAGTAGAGCTTTTTGATGCAGAATAAGGAGTTAGCTCTCTCTTAATTTTTCTACATTATTTCTCCTTAAGTTGATTCATTAGATCGATATTGGTTTGCGTCTACTGGTTCAAATGTCGACGACTGTCCATGAGCTCTCTCATTAGATTCGAAAAATCATCCCAAGTGAGGAATCAGCCGAATCTGGACACTGACTGAATTGGTAGCATTAACATCTACTGGTAGATTGCTTTGGCATTTTTACTGGATGCTAGCGTTCTCATTTCCTTCTGCTTTCTGAGAGGTAAATCTAGTGTTCCTAACCATTGTTGATAGTTTCCTTAGACTTTTTCAAATATGAATAGAACAGTTAAGCTTCTTGAAGATAATTCCGAATCTCTTAGGGGATTTATGTAATCTAGTAGCAGCAAAGGGATCCAAATAGAACTAAGAATCTCCCTTTCAACGAAAGCACCAAAATGTTTGCACCAAAATTTGGCACAAACACCCAATAAAGATTTTATTAAGAACTAAATGAAGAATATAAAATGAAAATAGAGGAAACAAGTAATCAAATAACAGAAAATCAAAGAAATAATAAGAACACAATGAATTATAGTAGTTCGACATTGTTTTCCTACGTCCACTTTGAAGAGATAACTTTATTAATCACTTTGTAAACCGAGTACAATAGGAATTGGATGAAATACCTTAGTTACAATAGAGTGCAAAGTAACATGTAGAGTAAATGTCCTGAAAATGAACAATCAAGTCTATATTTATAGAGGAAGACGGTGAAATATGTCCTTGAAAATTCGGGAGAAGGATCTCCAGAACTATATAGACCACATAAGGGATCGCATGGTAAAAAATCCCAAGAAATAGGGATCAGTGTCGATCCCTATTTTTGAGGAATTTGGGGGTGCAATCCCTATGGGAACTTCTCCATGTTGTAATATGTTTAGCTTTCAAGTTTCATGCCAATATGATTAGCAGAACTTGAGTTATTGCTTGATCTTTGCTACAATGTGTATTGTAACTAGATTTTAGCCGATCCCTATTAAGGGAAGAGAATCGATCCCTCTTTCTTATTCCTTTTGAAGTGTGATCCCTAGGGTAGGATCCCAAGGGTCCCCTCATCTTGTTTTCAAAATTTCATATGCATTGGACTTATGAATCTTGAGATATTGATTGTTTTCCATTGAGTCGCACTTGTTTGGCTGAAATAGGTCGATCCCTAGTATTGAGAGGGATGATAGCCAACCCCTTTTCCATATTAAACTATATTCCATACTTAGAACATTCTTTATAACATATCTCTTGATTCCGTTCGATCATGGCTTCATATTACCATCTGTACTTGATTTCTGAACCCCACAATCATCACTTTGGACTTACTAGCCCTAACGACAATCAAATCTAACTTGTTCAATCAGTGTGGATATGGTCGAGTTAAAATGCCGAATAACATGACATGAAGAGAGTATTTTATTGGCCTGGTATGAAGAAGCACGTGGCGGAGTATGTAGCCTGATGTATGACTTTCTAGAGAGTAAAGGTGGAGCAGAAAAAGCCGAGAGGATTATTGCAGCCATTGGATATTGCACAGTGGAAGTGTGAGAGTATTTTTATGGACTTTATCGATAGACTACCTTGGAGTAGGAGAGAGAATGAGAGTATTTGGATCATTGTCAATCGACTGACCAAATGCACTCATTTTATGCCAGTTAGGAGTATGAGGGCTATAATGTTTTTGGCGACGCTATACATAAAATAAATTGTTAGGTTGCACAGATTTCCTTCTAGCATCGTTGGTGATCAAGATCCACTTCTCACCAGTGATTTTTGGAGGATTCTATAGGAAGCTTTGGAAACCGAGTTGAGCTTGAGTACCGTTATCACCCACAGATGGATGGACATACAGAGAGTGAACTGAGTATTGGAAGAATTACTTCCAGTGTGCATATTGGATTTTGAAGGCTGTTTGGAGGATCATTTTCCATTGTAGGGGTTCACCTATAACAACAGCTATTAAGCGAGCATTGGAATGGCACCATTCGAGGCATTATATAAGAGAACCTATAGATCACTGTCGTGTTGGTGGGACACTATGGATAGAATTATTCTTGGGCCAGATATGGCGAGGGAGACATCGGAGAAGGTAGATTTCACCGCAAGAGGATGAAAGCAACGTAGGATAAACAAAAAAGTTCTTCTGATAGAAGACGAACAGATTTTGGAGTTTGCAATGGGCGACATGGTGTTTTTGAAGGTTTTATCGCTTAGGCACATTATGAGATTTGATAGTTCAGGGAAGATAGCACTAAGGTTTGTAGGGCCTTTTTCGATTATTGGTAGAGTTAGAAAGTTAGCTTATAAGGTGAAGATTTCTAACAAGTTAGCGGGAGTGCATGACATTTTCCATGTATCGCATTTGCAAAAGTGCTTACATGATACAACCATCGTAGTAGAACCGAGTCAGCTAGAGGAGGTGGAAGCATAGAGGGAGTCACTCATTCATCATGCACCCATTTGTATTCTTAAGCATGGTACAAAGCGACTCCACAACAAGATTATCAAGACTGTTAAGGTTCAGTGTGCAAATGATCCAACGAAGAGTACATAGGAGCTCGAGGAGAGGATCTGAGTTACCCACTCAAAACTCTTTTCTGGTACGTTTCCATTTAAGATAATTAAGTATAGGTCATTTGTGTTTTTAGGTTATAGCTTTGTATACCCCATAGGTAGTGGCAGTAGGATGGTAGGATTGGTTGTGAACTGTCATTAGGACACGTTTTGGATGATAGATGCTAGTGGATGTATTTATTAAAGAGTTCATTTCACACATAGGCAGTATATATTATCAAGTTAGCAACATACCTACACCATCACTTGTTCTATTTTATTAAGCTACAGACATACAGTTGTTGCATTTGGATTGAATAGTTGCGCATACATATAGAATAACAAGTGTATTTAGCTTGGATGTTGCATATATTTGGATACATGGCATAAGCACTTGCAGTCAGGAGGCCGATTAAATCATGAGACCGCCCAAACTTTTCATTAAAATAGGTTCATATGCATTCCATGCTTGCATTAGAAATTTTACTAAGGAAAATGATTGCTAGTGGATGATGGATGAGTAGATGGTTGTAGCTATCGATTTTTTATATGTACGAGTTACATTTTTTCCTCCTTGTATACTTCGGGGATGAAATCCTTTTAAGGAGGGAAGATGCAACACCTTAAAAATTTTAGTGAAAAATTTAACAAAATAATTAAATGTAAACATAACGAGGGAAAAAATGAAAATTTTGCTAATGTCCGGATCTAGCTACAAAAACTACACCATTGCATTTGTAGCGATTTTCTAAACAATTTTACATATAACCTTTTGAGATCAGAGCTACTAAGAAGAAGTTATGAATGTTTTGACTTTATTGTTCAAAATTGATTAAATAAAAAAAAAGTGGAAATAAAAATTAATAAATAAGGAAACCCACCGATTTACAGCGGGATTGGGACCGGTTAACCATAAGCGGTCGATCGGTAATGTTATACCGGCAAGAGTTTGGGTTGGCCAACGGCTCAAATTTGATCATATATTTTTCCTAGGAGCGATGTAAAAGTTTAGTTATTAGGATTTAATCAAATATTCTTCCGATATCGATCAACAGTCCAGGTTACCTTATACCCCTATAAATACATAGATAATGTAAACCCTAATTCATCAGAAATTAGTATGTGTGCCCAAACTCTATCAATTTCTTTTCTCCTGAACTAATAAAATTCTTCAAAATAAATAAAATTAATAGTAGAGAGGTCTAAGGAGGTCAAATCAAGTGAAAAGATAACGAATAGGGATGTTTCTAGATGAGATTTAAAGGAAAAAGCTTGGATCCGAGGTTAGTGGTATATTTTTAATAAGATTATACGTAGTCAATTTTAAAATGCCCTATATGATTTAGGTTGTTAGAAACTAAATTAATGTAAACCTATTAAATATGAATTGACCTAGATTATACCTTTTTTCTAATCAAGTATGAATTCATATAACCTACTAATATAACCTGCTAGTATTGGTTTCATATAACCAGTTAATGTTGATGTAAACCCTAAATTAAATTGATTACTTCAAGTTGAAACCGATTATGAGTTTGGACTAATACTATAGTGATTTCACAAATTTAGGATTCACAGAAACTGTTACAACATGAAAACCCTAGACTTACTGTTGAGATTTGAGATCAAACACGATTAAACAAAAGTTAACTGAAATTAAATAGTTAACGAAAATCAAACAAACTACACAAAAAAAATCACCATGACCGATCACATTTACTGGAGTAGTCAACCGCTCCAGGAGCAGACGATCGACCGATTGGTCTCTTCCAGGCGTTGTATGAACCTGGACCTAAGACTCAAGTTATAAATAAAATGTAGTATATATAAGTAGTTTATATATGTGTATGAATGTTAGTATAAGTAGGGATGCTCGTTCCCCATGAGGCGACACTAGGACGTTCCGGGGTTGGGTAAATGCTATTTATCCGACAAGGATCAATATTCGATTGGGGTCGATTCTATTGCAAATGGCACTCACGGAGGTTCTATGATGGACGTGCAACAATGAAGGATGCCTGATGAAGTGTGGGCCGACATAACAGAAGTTCCTTGGTATTCATGAATGACGCAACGTGATGTTGTTTTGTCGTTGGACCCCAACATGTGTAATAAGAGGTGTATGCTACCACTGAGAGGTAAACACGGGTGCAGGCGATGAGACACTTTGGCGAGTCGGCATTACAGGCTCCCACTAAATGCGTAGCTAGCATACTTATAGTCGTAGTTGTGGGAAATTTAGTCCCATATGGAAATTGTAGGGAAACCTATGCGAAATAGTTATGCATAGTCATAATGTGAGAGATGTAGTCCCATAGAGGAAATTGTAGGATAATCTTGTGTTGTAGAAGCTTTAGTAGCTCTTAACCTATCATTAGTTATTGGAAGTTCGATTGGTTGTTCGATCCTCGTACAAGCATGTACAAGCCATTGGTGTAGGTGTGTATTAAGTTAAAAGACCTTAAGCAAAGAAATCTGGCAATACATAGACACTTATAGAACATCCTAGGTCACATGGAGTATTATTAAAAGTAAACTGCATGTGGTCATCATATATTAATGTTGTACTCATTCACCCAACTTTTGTCTGACCTACCCCCTTTTCCTATTTGTTTCTCCACCACAGGAGGCAGGGCAACAGGTGATAGGCCTGTGATTAGTAAGTGGAGAGGCAAGCTCACCATTAGAGTTACTTGTTATTTTATATTGCTCTCCATGTAACTATCTATCTAATTTAGTATTTAGTATTTATCGAACTATGTGTCGTATTTCTACGTACTCTGGAATTGACTACATACTATTTTATGAGATATTTTAAGATGTTTTCTAAGATGGTTATTATGTTTCCTTCCGCTATGAGATCTGAAAGTGTGTAATGTCTTAGATTACATTTGTATACCTTTAGTCTCTGTAATATTTTAAAAACCTAATAGCTCGTATTTCTTAGCACCGACGCAAATCCGAAAGTAACCCTAGGCTTTGGATAGGTGTGTCAGAAGGTGCGGGTTATCACATCACCCTCTAGATCCTAGCATCATTTTACACCAACCAATATATATCCAAAATTACCCCGTACCTTCGGAAGTCTAACACATATGGGTCGCAAACAAACAAATAGTCACACAAGTCAAATTTAAGGTTAGCGCACCTTAACCCGAGAGTGGCATACCCATCGATCAGATTAACAGCATGTAAGGACGTAATCAAATAAGTAGTTTCTATTACTAACCTATCAATCACATTTTTTGATATGAAAGAGTGAGATGCACCGGCATTTAACAAAACTATAACTGATATACCGGAAATCAAAACCATACCTCCAAGCACAATGCCCTTTCCTTTCTCCTTTGTGGTCGATCTAGATGAAGGCCCTTACAAAGCATAAACCTTTGCCTGCTTAGCTTCTGTGCAATCCTTCTTCTTATGACCTTGCTTATTATAGATAAAGAACTTGGCCCTATCCTTTGACTGGGCACATTTAGCACAGTAGTGCCCTTTTTGGCAAACTGTCGGTCCAATCGATGGAACATCCAAAGCATAGACTGTTAGCTACCCCAATTGTAGACAATCCTTTTCTTATGGCCTAACTTATTACAATTAAATTACTTAGACCTATCCCTATTCTCTTGCTAGACACATTTAGTAGAGTAGTGCCCTTCTACCCACAGTTGAAACATATAATGTCTATCCTATTTGGCTTCTCGGTTCCTCCTCTTAAGGCTTTCCCTTCTATTGTTAGCCCTTTTAATCTTTCTGATAAGGGGTAAACCTCTTCTCTCTATCACTTGGGTCTTTAGCCTCGCACTACGTCTTTTAGCATACATCACTCGTACCTTCTTACCATGTCTACCACTCCGTCAAACGAAAGTGTTGGATGAGCCATTGTCCAGTCACTCAATCTCGATCTCAACCTTAGAATAAAATCTCCACTTTCTTTCTCGGGGTCCCTATCAGATTAGTCCTATACTTAGACAATGTTGAACTTCTGTACATACTCTAGCATAGTGAGATCTCCTATTCGTAGCTCCTTAAACTCTCGAGACATTGCCAACATCTTTGAGCCAGATATATATTACTCCTCATTCATCACCTTATACATATCTCGAGTAATCCCTTGCTTAGAATCTCAGCCCTCTCGGTCCTCTATCAAACACTTGCCAACTCCTTTTATGGTTTCGACACGAGTTTTGCCTTCTGAGCATCTACTAGCTCCAGATCCTTACTAATTTTTTCACACATCGCCATCCAATCACTCATATTAGGCATTTCAATGCCTACCGTAACATGAACTTCCGGTGCTTCCTTCCCTTATTGGCCGCAAGTTTGGATACTACCAGTTCTCTTACTAATATTCATTCCTCCTCTTCCCAGTGTTAAACTTCCTAGATCCATTTTGGCTTTCTACATTAGCTAGCGAAAAGAGAATGGGAACAAACATAGAAAGGTAGACATATTCTCTTATATATCTATATCAAAATACAAACACATTACATATATACCATATACCCTTCCCCTGGTATTCATTTTCTAGATTAACTCCTACTTCGCTCTATTTTACTCAGGTGTTTTCCTACCTATGCTGATAGTTGTAACATCCCCTACTCTAAGACTCAAAAATGGACGTCGATGATGTCGTAGTCATCACCGAAATCATTTTCCAATGACAAAGTGAGTTTAATAATTTTCTCACAACATAAGCAAACATAGCAACTTAGTATTATTTCATTACATCAATTTGAATTACAAGATTCATTACATCATTAAACCCGGTTCATTCCCATGCACAGGAAGAATATATAATAAGAAAATCAAAGTAGTGTGTGACCGACATATAAAGATGCTAAAACCACACTTAACCAATCATAAATCCTGGTTTTACACAATGGACTTTCAAAATACTTTTATTTAAATAGCTAGCCACCTGCTTCATCTTCGAAATATTTATTTTTCTCTAGATGAGATACCTTTCCAATACATAAACTCAGCCTATACGAATGAGTACCCTTGATTTTACAGGAAATACTAAAAACATGGGCAATACAATAAGTCAAATATGCATAAAATCTTTACCTAGCATCCATAATGAGGCCATGCCGCTAAGCGAAATAGGTTTTCCCCTCACTTCATGATCACAACATAATATCTATCGATATATAACAATAACAATATATCACTGAAAGCAACCATGTGCATATAATCCGTCAATAAATGTTTTCTACACTAGTCATCAAATTGTGAAACATATCAAACATATATATCAATTTAAGTAAAGTGTGCCCTATACTTATCATAAAAACATGAACCAAGTCATACAATCATTCATCGTTTATTCATCCATCACCTAATCTCTTATTTTAGGCTTTCTTCATTAAGTTATCATTCACTTATTATTCATTTATCACCTAATCCCTAATTTTAGGCTTTCTTCATTAAGTTATCATTAACTTATGTTAGTGATTACCTCCCTAAGCCTTCTTGTTGCTAATTTAATATTTTGCTTGGACAGTGTTACCTGGTGAAGACATCCACTTATTTCCCCTGGGTGCCATACCGACTAGAGTTCCTCCATATCTTCTAAGAGGTTGAATGTAAGCATTCTGAATACATTCTAGTAATCGTCCCTACTAGGTGTTTGTAGTTCCTCTTAGTCCCTGAACCGCTATTGTTCACGTTGCTAATTTATTTATAACATCTACCTTAAATGTTTTGGCACTCTGCCTTAACTCCATCACGGAGTTTAATAATATTCTTAGGTTGAACCTTACCATGGCTCGACGGCCATATACCATTGGATTTAAGACTATTAGTTAAGGCGCACTGTCCTCCAATAATTCCATGAGTAGGTACATGTTTAAGATCGTGGTTTAACCCTTTTTCTTATATTAATTGATTGTGTACATTGTACATTCTTTCGGTAAAATATTTTTAGATGATACTCGATTAATTATTAGCTACTCTAAGCTTACATAATTTCAAAAATAAGTTAATACCATTTTAATTTATAAAATATCTCCATTGATTTCCCCATGAAATAGTTCAATAACTCTTGGAAACTGTCTTCAAAAGTTCCCTAAGTATTCGTTATTTTTCTTAGCAAAATATAGCTTTTCAAAATATTACAAGTTGCATTCCATTTATTTCATTCCCATAAAATAGTTCAATAACAACTGGAAACCGTCTTACAAAGTGCCCTAAGTATTTATCATTTTACTTAGAAAAATAAGCTTTCCAAACTATTACAAATTGCATTTTACTTTTTATATATTGATTATCCTATAGCCATCACACTTAATTAAAAACATTATCAGTGATTGCGTGAAAATCCTAAGCTAACATGCACTACCGTCGAGTTTAATTCCTATCTAGTAGTGCGTTTAATTATAATAGAGTCATCGTGGATTATTCAGTTAGATGTCTTATAATGCTTTGTAATCTACTTCATTTTTAGTGCTCGAACATTTCACCTTCATTTACTATATATATGCATTCATCTTGGCCCACTTCACGTGTACGCATAATCTCATATTTCCTATAGTGTATATGTTTGCTTGTATGACTTAGGTACTTTGCATGCGTGTAATACATATGTTTGCTTACAGGCTCACACATGCATGCGCGCACACACATACACGTGTGTGTGCGCATTCGCTTACATGCATGTATATTTTTTTCATTTTATTTATTCTTCATGGATATTGTGCATGCTTGTATAGGCTTCTCTTTGCTTACTATAGTTCGCCTTTATAGAATTAGATGTATAGGCTTTGCTTACTATAGTTCCATCTAATTTTCTTTTCTTTTTTCCGCTTGCATCACCTAAAGTTATACATATGACTGCCATCACGAATGGTTATTGATGTGCATATAAATGAGTATATTTTTACCACCATATTTATTATACTTAATTTAAATAAATATCATATTGGGTATTTTAACTTGTTTTAACCAAAATCCATATTAATTCCAAATTGTCACATATTTATCTTCATCCAAGGGTAAAATAGTCATTTTTGTGCATAAATTAACGTGAGAAAATTTAATTAGAAATTTCCATATCATTTCGTAGGAAATTTGATTTCTATTACAAGTTGTTTCATGAAGAAGTTATGCATGCACAAAAAGAACACAAAGGAATGAAGATGGAAATAATTCAAAGTAGAGAACATGGGGGATCCCACCTACCCACCTACCTTAATGTACAAATTTGAGGCTAATGCACATGCTTATGGAATTAATGGCTTCATGTACACTTAAATGATGATTAGTAGAAGCTAATGATTACTTGGCATCCACACTACCTCAAGGCCATTTTGGAAATTCCCCAAAAATATGAATTAGAGTTTAATACATGTATATATACCCCTTATGTTTCATGTAATCTTCTTCTTCCTTAGTCTCTCTTAGTTTTAGTTTAGGATCAAAAATAAATCAAGCTCTCTTCTTTCTTTTTGTGGCTACTTAGCCATTTGTTTTTATTTTCATGTAACTTTCTTTTTCTTATGCAATCTAATTACTTGTTCATTTTACTTTACTTGTACATTTACTTTAATGTTGGTAGTGTAGATTTACATTCATGCAAAGTAGATTATTTTTAATTCTTGTTAATTATCTTCTCTTTTCCATTAGCTTTCATTTTCCTTTCTTTTTTGCTTTCATGTTGCTAGCTACATTTGTTAATCAAATGACAAATTTGAAAGGCTAAACCCCTTCAATTTAGGGGTAATGAAGCTCTCTAATTAGGTAGCTTCAACTATTTGTTAAGTCATGCTCCCTTTTTGCGCTTAATGATGATCAATGAAGTGTTTTATTTGTTATTCTTGCTTTGAATTTGATAGTCTATATTGTCGACACCAAATAGGCTATGCTTAAACAATCACTAACACAAATGCCTTTTCATCAAAATATGATTATGGCATAAGAAAGTGATTTGAAATTCAAATTTGATGGTCTATATTTCTAATCAATAGTTAATAGGCCATACTTAAAATAGATTTCATTTTCATTTTCATTGTCAAGTTTCATGAAAGTTGGTAAGTGGTCTAAGGGGTGTGATATAGTTTAATGGCTTATATTGGCTAATCAATAGCACAAATATACCATACTTATGATAAGCACATCAATTAAAGCACTGATGACCATAAAAGAGAGATCATTAATTCATATGTATTGAACTACATGATTTAGAGAGTGGATTTATTCTCTAAATTGTCACATAACTCTTATATTTTCTTCTCTTTTCTTTTAGTTAGTTAATTCTCTAGCTTAACCTTCACTTGAAATTGGTATAATTTGATTGAGTTGAATTTTTAAAATCATCAATTCCCTACGGATCAACCTGTATTTGCCACGTACTACAAGTGTACGCCGTGCGCTTGTGGTTATTTTTATTTCGAAATTTTTCGAATATTTTCTAAACCAATAGAAAATTAGCCGATAAACAGTTATTTGCATGCATAATTTATTTATGTGCTATCATTGGCAAAAGCCATCATGTTTAGTTCATATAGTCACCACTATTTCATGTTATCGGGTGTAATACACAACATATATGATTGCTCCTGATCTCCACTCCATTTAGGAAATTCATAAAATATTCATATTAACTCCAAAATTATGAAATTAAAATTGCCTCCATTTCATCAATAAGCATATCATATCAAAAATTCATGGCATTTGGATGTAATTAGAACATGATTTTCCCAAAAACATGCACTAAATCACTTTAATTAAATTTTAAACCATTTTTTAAAATAATATTCAAACATCCCAACATGTTTAGCATCATCAAAACATTCATATGAAATTGAGATCCAAACCCAATAGGTTAGGATAGTTTTAGAGAAATATTTTACTTACCTTGATTAATTAAACTTGATTTACTCACTTTTAATCTTTAATTTGAGAGCTTGATCTCTTCTTTTCCTCTTGGAAAATGTTGGCCTTCTTAGAGTTCTTAGAAAGTTTTTTTAGGGAAATGAAATGAAGATGGAATAAGAGGTTGGGGCTAAAGAATATGGGTTAGTAGGTCTGGGTCTTACTAACTTATTCCCTTGAATCATTCCCATCAAATTTAAACTGTTTCCTTTCATTAATCAAGATCAATCGAATTTCTCTAATTACCTTGGTCCATATAATTAACTTTTAAAAATGTTAATTAATTAAATTTCCCTTAGACAATTATTGAAATCAAATCACTTAATCTAAGTAAGAAACATCTTCATATTATTAATTTAATTTAAATTAATTTCTTATATTATGGACTCCCCAAAATATGGAGTGTTACATAATGCATGCCTAAAAGATAGCTTCTCTCCACCAAAGATTTACTAACTCGTGGACTCAATGGCTGGACATGAATTGCTATCCTATATGGATGCATGTTCCATCTACAACCAAATAGTAAAGCATGTTTTAGATTAGGAGCATACGAGTTTCATTATGGATTTAGGCTTGTACTATAGTTGAGTAAAGTGATTTGGTTTGAAAACATCGGATCTACTTACCGACGATTGATAAATAAAATGTTCAAAGATCAAATCAAACGAACTATGGAGGTCTATGCGGATGATACGCTCATAAAGTTATAGTGGTCAATGAATCACATGAATGACCTCTCTAGAATGTTCGATGTGCTTTGAAAGTATGAAATGAAGCTTAATCCATTGAAATTCTCTTTCGGAGTAGCAATGAGCAAATTTTTGGGTTTCATTGTGAGCTCAAGGGGCATTTAAGCTAACCAAGAATAGATTAAAATATTGAAAGAGGTTACTGTCCCTAAAGACAAGGAGGGAAATACATAGCATGGTAGGAAAGTCATTGCACTAAGTCGATTTATTTCAAAGGCAACTAACGAATGTATATTGTCCTTTGATGCCCTCAAGAAAGAAAGAGGAAAGTCTATCTGGATGAAAGAATGTCAGGAAGATTTCCATAATTTATTAAAGAACATGGAGTGACCACCAATCTTGTCAAAGCCTTTGGAAGGAGATGATCTATTTACATACCTAGTAGTATATGCTTACGCACTGAGCGCATCCTTGGTACGTGATGAGTCTAGAACCCAAAGCCCATATACTATATCAACAAGTGGTTCATCAAAGTAGAAAAAATTGTTTGAAACTAGAGAAACTTGTGTACTGTTTGTTGATTGCTTTAAGGATGTTGCGGCCATATTTCCAGGCTTACCAATCGAAGTGTTTACCAATCAGCCACTAAGGAAAGTACTACATCGACCGATACTTCAAGGAGATTGTTGAAGCAGAATATCAGGCCAAGTCAATATGATATAAAAACCACCCTAGGAAGGCAATACAAGGACAGGCACTGGCTGACTTCATTGTCAAATTAACTATCTGGGATGGAGAAGTGGAAGAAGATACGATCCAACTATCCAAGTGGAAAGTGTGTGTAGATGGAGCTACCAATGAATGAAGTTTTAGGGCAGGAGTGGTTCTTATAACCTTGAAAGGATGAAAAATATGCTACGCTTTAAGGCTAGAGTTCCTCACGACAAAAAATGAAGCTGAAAATGAAGTATTGATTATGGGACCCGAGATAGCAATGGAACTTGGAAGTCAAAATAACGTATATATACAGTGACTCTCAATTGGTGGTTTGCCAAGTTAAAAAGAAATTTAAGGCTAAGGGAATGAGACTTGTCCCTTACTTGATGAAGGCTCTAGAACTACTAAACTACATTGAGCACTATACCATAATGCACATTCCTAGGGAGGAGAATATGAAAGTTGATCCATTGGCTAAATTGGCCAGCTTTGAGGATGCATAACTTATATGAATCATTCCAGTAGATTTTTTTGTAGGCTCCAAGCATCAACGAGATGGATGTTGAATGGATCTTAGAAGCCGAGGAAGAAATGGAGTCATAGATGACTCCAATAAAAGAGTATTTTGTGAAGGGAACTCTCTCGATTAAAATGTACGAACGATGGAAATTTGAATGTAAAGTTCCACATTTGGTTATGTAAGGAGTGTTATATAGGAGATGATTCTCAAAACCCTTGCCATGGTTTATCACCAAATATGAGACTAAGAAGATCCTTTTGGATGTACACAATGGAAGCTACAATAATCACAGTGAGAGTAGACTTTGGCCAAGAAGATTCTCTGCTATGGATACTTTTGGTCATCAATTAGTCTAGCACAGTTGATTATACCAAACAATGTGATTGATGCCAAAGGCTTTCAAAGATACCGCGAGCCCCATCCATGGAGCTTATGCAAATGGTTAACCAATGGTTGTTTTTGGTTTGGGGAATTGATATTATTGCGTGCTACTATAACAACCCTCTTCAAAACGGACTTAATTTTCGGCCCAACAAAAGTCCATCAACCCTTAGGTCCATGTAACACCCCTAATTTTAAATAGCATTATTTAGAAGATTTAATTAAATAAATTAAATAGAATAATGTGGAGACTGGAGTGATTAGGGAATTGATATTTGAGAATTAGTTAGGGTCGTGCGTAAACTAAATGAATATATGTGTGATTTATAAATTAGAGATTTAAGAGAATAAGGCAAGGGTAAAAAGGGAATAGCCGTATATCATAACCCCTAAACCCCTTTCCCCTTTCTCATTCACATTTTCATAAACCAAAAAAATAAACAAAGTAGAAACAAATCTTGCAATAACCCTATGATAAGAGGGACTCAAAAATCTATTAGAGGCTAAGATTCAAGCTAGGAAGATTAAAACAATAACAAATCTCAAGTTCTTTGTCAAAACAAGGTGAATAATGATCTAAACCATTTCATATATGTCTTCTCGAACATTTAAATTCAATTTTAAGGTTTAAAACTATTTGGATGGATGAATGATGATATGCTTTGATTATAGGCCATGTTATTATATAAACAAGGACTTTGTGGGATAATATAATTCGATTTAATGATAAAATCGTACAAATTGATTTTCAAATGCTACAATGTTTGAATATGTTATGTAGAACAATATTTTGGAGATGATTTTAAATTATCATAATATCCTAGGCTATGGATAATTTATTATGAATTTTAAATGGAAGAAATAGATAATTTTGCGTTTAAATTATTTATAGCAATTAAGTAATGTTTTTGGGTCAGAAATTTATATATGTTAGAAAACATATTAAAAGTGGATAGCTGTGGTTTTTGGGGAATTTTCCTAAGTGTTTGTTGAGGTTATTAAATTATTTAATTTATAGGACTTAAATATTTTAAATGTTTTGTTAAGGGGAAGGGCTTATTTATTAAAATGATTTCATTTGTTAATTATCGAATTCGGCAGCCCTTTAGAAAAGAATTTTGATAGAGAATTGGAAACTAATCATATTTTGACAAATTAGGTAAGTTAGGTAAAAAGGAATTATTATGAAAGGCATAAAAATTAGTTTTGTTTCGAATTACAATTTCGTCACTTCCGTTTGCCTTCTTCTGTCACCATACTTCCACCAATGACCTTTCACACCCATTTGAAACCAATGCACATGGTATCAAGCCATCAATACGTTGTGTATTGGAGAAAGGCGGAAGGGAATGTGTCGAAGGCGTGCTTTTTAAGGGGTTGAAACTATTTTTATAAGATTCCAAATCAATTCCACTTTCCTTTGTTTATAAAGAAGATTTCAAAAGCGTTTCCACATTTTAAACTCATTCGATACCTAGCTGCCGCATTCATACCTTTCAAATGAGTTAAAGGCTATTTTTCTTTGTATCCTTATAACAATGAGTTTGAAAGGAATACTTTCATTTTATTAACATTGAAGCAACATTTCCAATGCTATCGAAAGGGTCCTTCTAGCCGCTTTTATTAATGGGTTGGAGGCAATGGTTTCAAAGCTATCCTCTTCCCCAATTCTTTTTTTTAAGATTAATGCTTTCTAAAGCATTGCTTTCACTTTTGTTCTCTTTGACCCAATAGTTATATTTAATGTTAAACTCGATAATTTCGAAAGAGATACTTTTAAATGGTTTTGAAGCTATGCTTTCGTAAATTCGGGTTGAACAAAATGCCTACGAAAGGGTAGCTTTAAGCATTCAAAAGGTATATCTTTAAGTGTTTCAAGAGGGAGGTTTCAATGCTTTCGAAAGGTGCGTTTTTAATGGTTTCGAAATAGAAGGTTTAAGATTTTAAGTAATGTTTTCAAAAGGAAGAGAGATGAAGGGTAACTCATCATGTCATAATGATCTGAAGTGTAGCATACCAAAAATTTATCAATTTAAATTTGATTATTGTTGAACTATTATAATATAATTTGAAAAGTTTCAAAATAAATAAATAATAAGTGATAATTTCAAATTTCTTTTGAGTTTAAAATTAGAAATACTAAAAGTTTTAAAAATCATTTGAATTTAAATTTTATTCGTATATGTGAATATATATGATTGCGTGCATATGTGGGTAAATTTAAATTTAATTTTTAAAATAAATGTTTTAGTAAAATAATTGGGATATATATATATATATATATGCAATATGTAATTAATTTCAGAAACATTCTCTTTTTAATAATGTATATTAATATAAAGCTAGTATTTTTATGGGAAATATAAGTTTAAATCCAATTTATATAATGTAAATTATTATGTTAATAAAGAAGAAAAAAATTATTACAAGTGTTAAGCTAACAATGACTATGGAGACAAGTGTAAATCATGAGGAAAAAAATTAAAACAAGTGCCATGTTATCATTTCCATTTTCCTTAGAAATTTATAGAATAGAAAATAAAAATTATATAGGTAATTCATCTTCTACTTTTTATTCTTTTATCTCATTTTCAAAAAGAAAACAGATCTGAGAAGATTTTTTTTTTTCAAGTCCTCAATTCACAAACCAGAAAAACAAATTTCCAGGAAGAAAAAAAAGAAACAAGCAAACTTTCCTTTCAATATCTCAAGCAAAAAGAAGGAATTCAAGAATAATTCAAATCTTTAACAAACATTACAGAATCAAGCAAGAACATCAAGGATTAAGAAATTCAGGAATCAATTTAAAAAGAAAAAACAGCAGACACAAGATTTTGAAGTGCAGGCCAGAGCTTTTCTTCCCCCTGTTCAAACAAAAAAGTTACTGTAAGTAATTTAATCTTTAATTTGTTGTTAAAAGATTAAGTGAGTAAATTCCATCAGAACTTAAGCAAGTTCACACAAAATCTGTTGCAGATAGCAACTCAAAAAAATCAAGCTAAGAAGAAAAAAAATTGTTCCAGGTTGGATTTTCAAACAAGAAAAATGTCTCTGCTAAAAGTATACAAGTGAGTAAATATTTCAAAAACTTGATTTTGATATGTTGTCTGAATACATGATGTAAGCAAGTTGAATATGGTATGCATGCAACAAAATCTATGAATGAGTTATGCATTTGGCCTGTGCATATTGATAACCCTGTTCTAGTTACAGTTTTTTTGAAAACCTGTCAAAAACCCAAAATTCCTTGATTCCAGTTTTGGTTAGGTTGAAGTGTCAAAACAAAAAGTGTTTAAATTCATTTAAGATTGAAATTTAAAAACATTTAAAAGAATAATACTCAGGGTATAGGGTCTGGAACAAGAAAACACAGTAAAACTCAATTTATAATTTAAATTTGAATTCTTTGATTATTCGATTTGATCATATAAACTAATTCATCTTTGAAATTGTTGATTTTTAAGACTAAAATCATGATTTTAAATTACGTGTGGAGTGAGCATTTTGACGTTGAACTGGAGATACGTATTTGGGTTTTTCTGGCGATCTATGGCGTTTGGGTGTTTGAAATCATGATCGAGGCTTGCTGGAGTACTATGGAGTTTGCGAAAAATATTGGGTTTAATTCTAAATCAACATGAGTGTTGATTTCGATTGCGTTAGGGTTTAAGATGATAAACAAGTCTGGGTTAGAAATATGATCGCTGCGCCTTTTATCGACCATCGGAAGTCATAAGGCAGGGTCCATCAGGAGTGTTGGAGGCTAGTGGGGTTTTGGTCAAGGTGTCGCGGATTCTGATGATCAAAAGAGGGGAAGCGAGGCGTTGTTTTTGAGGCTCTTTTCGTTCCAGTTTTGGGTTTAAGGATGAAATTGCGAAATCGTGATTTGTTCGAACTTTTGAGTGTTTGAGAGGTTCGAGAGCATCATCGATGACGTGTTGACGACCAGCTATTCAACCAGAGGCGACCGGCGAAGTTGTGCATGTGCACACAGTTGGGTTGTGTCAGGGGGAACAAATTTAGGGAAGAAAAGGAATACTCGAAGTAGCTTCCGGGTGATAAGGGTTCGAGCTCGAGTATGGACACGAAGTGTTTTGGAGGTTGTACGAGTTTGTACTTAGGAAAAATTTGAAAAAAAGTAACAGCATGGGTAATTTTTAGGAAGGACTCGAAGCAAGCGGGACGAAGCCTCGGGGACTCGAAGGGGCTTCGGGGAAGTCAGCATATCAGGGCTGTTTTCTCAAATAAATACAATGAAATTCAAAACTTTTAAAATTTTAAAACTCATGTTTTAAAGGATAATTTTGATTTGGATTTAAAACAATAAAGTCAAGTAATACATTTTTTTTAAAGTAATTTAATTTAGTTTAATTTTTGTCACATTACTTATAAAATTCAGTTATAAAGTGTAATTAAAAATTATGTTAAGATGAAATGTTTTACAAAATAATTTTGATCTCTCAAGACAATTCATATGATGAATTTAAATTAGATTTACAAGAAAAATCAAAATGGTTAACAAAGATAAGAAGGTTTATCTTTTGAATTTAATAGGTAATTTATGATTTACTTATGTGATAAATGATTTACTTAAAATAAACTATTTAAATAAATTACTTAATATTTAATGATTAATTAAGGATAAATTTATTAAGATAATTAATTAAGGAAATAATAAATTGATAAAAGAAATTAAGGTTTAATTTATGAATAATTAAGGATTAATTAATTTGGGTAATTGATTGAGGAATGATTAATTAATGGAGATGATTAAAGATTTAATTAATTTTAATTAAGGATAACTAATCGTGGATTAAAGATGATTAATGAAATTAATTATGTGATAAATTAGTTTAAAACACACTATTGATTCATCATAGTGGTATATGATTGATAACTATTGTATGATGAGTATTCATTGATATCTCTAATTGTTATTGTGATGTTATGTGTTATGAATTGCTTTGTGCTGAGCTATGATTATGTATTTTCTATGTGAATATGAAGCCCCTTTAGCCCGTAAAATGACACTTGAAATTCGATGCGACAGGGAGTCGGATTCCAGTAGGTTACCCGAAACCCACATGGAACCTGTGAATCTTTGTGAATGACGTAACCACATGTTTTTAAAATACGCCCACTATTCGGTTTAACCGGGAGAGGACCTTTGTGTCATATAACCCGTTTCGAATATGTGATACGACGAAATGGATAACAATTGAAGATGGTGGTGAAGATCGGACGTCTTCGAGAACGGTAGGATAACCTGTCGAACGACTCTGCACTGAGTTGCTCCGGTATAGAGTTCTCCATATGTGATGGGGAGTCCGATCGGGATTGTGGATGCCCGGATTGCAAGGACTTCTTCGGAAGTGCCTTCGGTTCTATTCGAACCCGGAACAGACTTGTATGGATTGTATGTATGACATTACATTTTGAGATATAAAGAAGATTTCTCTCAAATACATTTCTGTTGGTGGCGGAGAATTTATTCTCTTAGCTTAACACCCTTCTCTGAGACGTACGAGCTCAGAGGTTATGTAGTTGAAGGTTATCAGTAATATATTCCCAACTTAGTAATGTGGCATGCTGAGTGTTGCTGATCATTTGTTGATCAAAGCATGGCTTTTGTAAAAAGCGTAGCTTTGTGGACGAGACTTCGTCGAACCTCACAAACCAGTAATGGTCGAAACAGGAAGGATGCAGCAAGGTTACTGGGGGTAGCGCCCCTTAGGGTATGTGCATTTCCTTCTGGATAGAATTGGTATCATGGTATGGAGCCCAGATACTTAACTTATGTGGATATCGCAAATATATATAGTACTTTGTGATTATTGTTGTTGGGGCCTCGGATAAAGGTTGGTTACAACCGAGGGATGGCATACTCGTGTAGTAGTTACCTAGTTATAGAGGTAACCCGACTTTGTGTTGGCAGAGATCCGGTTAGGTTCTCGGGACGTCCCTCCAGAGGCGTACCCATGTGTCCCAGGAAGTTCCTTAGCCTGACCATTTGTTGGAAATCCAAAGAAACAATACGAACCCTGTACGGTTTTAGTTGTATAACCTGCCATGCAGCTTGGCGGTAACCTGCCACAAACCATGGTAGCTATAGTAGGCATAGTTCAGAATGTCTATGCCGGCTAAGATTAATATTATATTTTCGAAAAGTTTTCTACACTATGCACTAGTAATAATATCAAAGATTTTTTCGCGTATCAAGCATATTTGACTATCATAAGAAGAAATCTCCTCCAATTCTGCGATTACATTGTGTGTGTGGCAGGAGGCCTTATGGTAGTTTCATTTCCGAAAAGAATTACGGATTTCAGTGTAAATTCTTTTGTTGTTTCTTAAAAGATAAAAATGTTTTTGTTTACTCATACCAGTCTCATGACTGACCCAGAGTTTATTGTTTCCCATCTAAACTCTGGGTGCCCATAATTTCAACACGGGCAGCCTAGTAGCAGGTCTTCCGTGTTTTGGTGCTAGCTGTATTTTGAAGTCTTGTGGTTTGGAGGCTATCGGTTTTTGAAGGCTTTTGACTTAGAGATATTTTGAAATTTTTTGGATCTCAAGGTTCTCAATTTGGAAGTTCGTTATCTCTTCATTTCTTTGAAGACTTTCTTGGAATGCAATCACTTGTTGTTCTGTCATGATGGTTTATTTTGAAGTAGTGTTGTTTATGTATAAAAATACTATAAATATTGTGATGATGTTGTATCTGGGATATTGATGTATGGCACTTTATTTTGTTTCCGCTGTTTATATTCATCTAATGTTGTTATATGCTCCATCCGAACTGGAATTCGACGTTCGAATCTCCGGCAGTCGAATACAAGTGAGGTATTTGATGTCGATTTTTGAACGCTGAATTTCGGGCCGTGACAAGTGGTATCAGAGCTAAAGGTTGAGTAAGAACTTTAGCTACAGAGTATAACACATTAGATGGCTCATTAGAGATAGGGTGAAGTATACCCTAGAATGAGTATAAACCGAGACTGAAACCTCAAATTTTCCTTGGTCTATTTTCTTTAACTACTGATATTCTTTAAGATATCTCGTCCAAATATCTAAATCAAGTTTCTTACTAATTACAGATAGTAAGAATGAGCGGGCGAAGAGGTAGAGCTAGGAGTCAAGGGAATGCTACGACAGCTAGTCAAGTTTCCTCTTCAGCAGAAGCAGTTATGCCTACTTAGTATCAGCCGAATCTGGCTGATTTGTATAAGAGTTTCTCAAGGCTTGGTGGTAGGCCGTTCACTGGCAAAGAGTCAATTATTGAGGCCCAGGCTTGGATCAGATCATGTGAAAATATCTTTAAAGGGCTTAAGCTGCAAGATGATCAGATGCGTCTCATTGCTTCTTGACAACTTCAAGATGAAGCCTTAGCCTGGTGGGAAACAGTCACTGTAGACGAACTAGAAGAAGAGTTTACTTGAAGTCGATTTAAGGAGGTGTTTGAAAAGCGCTATATGCCATCGGCAGGAATTTCCCGAATGTATCAAGAATTTATGGATTTAAAGCAAGGAAGCTTGTCATTTGAGGAGTACTTAAACAAGTTCAACGAATTATCCCGTTTCGGTCCGGAGTTGGTGCACACGCCTCTAAAGAAAATGAAAGGTTCATTCGTGGGATGAACAAGAAGTATCACGAAAGGATGACAACACACGTGAAAGAATATTTTTTTGGATCTTATTGATATGGGATATAGGTATGCCACTCTGGATATGTAGGAGATTCTAAGAGAAAATTCAAGTAATCAGAATTGGAAAAAAAGAAAGTTTGGGGGCAAGAAGCCACATCAAGTCAAGGATAAGAGGAGCAGTCAAGGAAATTCGGCTAGAAATGTAACTTGTTACAATTGCCAAGAAAAGGGCCATTATTCAAACAACTGCAAAAACCCAAAAAAGCAAGTTAAGAAGGAACAACCTATGAAGAATTATCAAGGAGTTAGGGAATACTATAAATAATTGTCACAAGCCTGGACATTTTGTTAAGAATTGCCCGGTAATGAAGCAAGCACATGTGGCAAATGTTTATGTGATAAAGGAAGACCCTTCAACTTCGAAAGCAGGTAAAGAAAAAGGTGTTTTGGAAGGCAACCTTACTATTTATGATAAAATTGTTAGAGTTTTGTTTGACACGGGCGCTACACATAGCTTTATCTCCCAACAAACCGTAAATGAATTAAAAATTAAACCTAATTTTGTCAACGAGCTCATTTGTGTGAAAAACCCAGTTGGTGGTCCTGCAAACCTTTGTCTACGATCTATAGACATTCCTATCTCGGACTCTTGTTACCGATTCCCTATCAGTTTCTTTGTTCTTGACTTTAATGAATTCGAAATTTTACTCGGAATGGATTGGCTAACAAAATACGAAGCCAAATTAGATTGCAATAATCGAACGATCTTGATCAAAACAAACCTTGGAAATTTTATTGAAATCTCTTGTGAAGATCCGAGTCCAAAGACAGATAAATTAATATATACTTTGGGATATCCTGAACCCAGTCTGGAGTCTATACCTATTGCTCGAGAATTTTCCGACGTATTTGAAGAAGTGAAATCCTTACCCCTCACACGGAGAAATAGAATTCCGAATTGACTTAGTAGCCAATGCCCGTCCTATCGTCCACGCAAGTCGCAGAATGGCACCTAGGGAAAAAATCGAATTAGTCAATCAAACTCGCGATTTGCTAAAGAAAGGATTGATTCGCCCTAGTGTTTCCGAATCGGGTTCAGCTGTTGTGTTTGTGGCTAAATCGGACGGATCTTTGAGATGTGTAGATTACCGCGATCTCAATAAACAAACTCTCAAGAACAAATTTCCTTTACCTAGAATCGACGATCTATTCGATCAACTTCATGGCGCTCGATTCTTTTCTAAAATGGATTTAGCTCAGGGATTCCATCAGCTGCGAATAGCCGATGATTGTGTTCATTTGACTGCCTTTAGGGGTCCTAACATGTTGTACGAATGGTTAGTCATGCCTTTCGGACTAACCAACGCTCCTGCGTACTTCGTAGATTTATTGACCCGTGTGTTTCGAGAAGTATTGAACAAATTTTTTCTTGTGTTTATTGATGATATCTTGATTTACTCCAAAACTGAAGAGGAACATGCTGAATATCTCAGAATTGTTTTGGAGATATTGAGGAGGAATATCCTATTCGCTAAATTCTCTAAATGTCACTATTGGGTCAAAGAAGTCAGATTTCTCGGTCATATTGTTAATGAAGAAGGTATTTCTGTTGATCCAAGCTAGATTTCTGCAATTCTGGACTGGAAGCGACCCACTACTCCTAGAGAAGTTCGAAGTTTTCTAGGTTTAGCGGGATATTATAGAAAATTTCTCCAAGATTTTTCTAAGTTGGTCAGTCCATTGACAAAGCTAACAATGAAGAATGCTAAATTCGATTGGACCCCAAAATGTGATGAAGCTTTCCATGAATTGAAAAGGAGATTAACTACCGCTCCCGTTCTCGCTATCATTAATGGGAACCAATGGTTATCTGTCTATACTGATGCTTGTGGAGACAGTTAGGGTGCGGTACTAATGCAAAATGGGAAAGTAATTGCCTATGCGAGTAGACAATTACGCCCGCATGAGAGAAATTACCCAACACACGATTTGGAGCTTTTAGCTGTTATTTTCGCTTTGAAAATCTGGCGACACTATCTTCTGGGTAAGAACCTTTTTCAGCTTTCTTAACGATATAAGAAATTTAACTTTACTAAATAAGAATACTTAATTAACTCTCTTTGTTTTAGGTGAAAATTTTGAATTATTCACCGATCATAAATCTTTGAAATATCTCTTCACCCAGAAAGATTAAAATCTACGGCAACAATGATGGTTAGAATTTCTAGCATCATATGACCTATATATTCAATATACCCCCGGAAAGGCCAATGTAGTTGCCGACGCTTTAAGTAGGAGGCATGTTGTTCTTGCATATCTTGTAGTTACTCCTACTCTCCATGAAAAGATCGCTAGCAAGCAATATGAAGATGAGTTTCTTCGGGGAATTTATAAAAGAATATGCCAAGGAGAAGACAATAGTTTGAGATAGATAGTAGGGGAGTTATAAGGATGAAAGGCAGAATATGTGTTCCAGACTTCCCTGATCTGAAGCGTGAAGTTTTAGATGAATGTCATAAGTCAAAACTCAGTATCCATACAGGAGTTAATAAGATGTCTAGAGATATCAAAAGAACCTTCTGGTGGAAGATAATGTAAAGATATATATCTATATATGTGAGTCTCTGTGCTACTTGTCAACAAATTTAAAGCGATCAGAAGAAGATGTTGGGTTTACTCTAGCCTTTGGAGGTACCAAAATGGAAATGGGATTAGGTATCGATGGATTTCATCGATGGATTGCCCCGCACTCGAAAGGGAAATGAAGCAATCTGGGTTATTGTGGACCACTTGACTAAAACATCCCATTTCATCCCAGTGAAATCCACCTGGACAACAGCAAGTTTAGCTGAGCTATATATCAACGAGACTGTCCGTCTCCACGGTATACCGAGCAGTATAGTGAGTGATCGTGACCCGATCTTCACTAGTAGATTTTGGGAGGCGTTTCAAGCCACGTTGGGAACAAAGCCAAATTTCAGCACTGCTTATCACCCACAGTCTGATGGGCAGACTGAAAGGATAAATCGAATATTAGAGGATCTTTTGCGAGCTTGTATTCTTGACTTTGGTGGTTCTTGGGAGGACTATTTACATTTGGTCAAATTTTCATATAATAACAGCTATCAAGCCAGTATCGAAATGGCTCCTTTTGAAGCTTTATATGGTCGTCCGTGTCGATCACCGGTATGCTGGATTGAATCCGATGATTGACTCATTCTTGGACCAGATATGATTAAGGAAGCCACTGAAAATGTAGATTTTATTCGAAAGAAGTTAATAACTGCTCAGAGTTGCCAGAGGAATTATTACGATCGCAGAAGAAGAGCTTTGGAATTTCTAGTTGGAGATTCTGTTTTCTTGAAAGTATCTCCAATGCGGGGTGTGTTAAGATTTGGGAAGACTGGTAAGCTGGCATCGCGATACATTGGTCCTTTTCCCATTTCGAAAAGGATTGGTCCTCTAGCATATCGAGTACAGCTACCTAATTGGTTATCAAGCGTACACGATGTATTCCACATTTCACATCTTCGGAAGTGCGTGCACAATCCAGACAGTATTATCGAAGAGGCACCTCAGCAGGATCTATAGGTCACACCAAATTTAACAGTTAAAAGAGAACCCAATTAAGATTTCGGATCGGGACGAAAAGCAATTAAGGAACAAAATTGTGAAACTGGTTAAAGTACAGTGGAGCGGTGATCCAAAGGACTGTACTTGGGAGACAGAAGACAGTATGCAAAAGTCTTATCCCAATTGCAAAGTGGATATCTTGGCTTAAACTGGTAAGCCATTTTTCTATCCTTTTCTGAATTCGTATATTCTTTGTTTTCTTTTCTCTCTCTTTCAAATTTCGAGGATGAAATTTTCTTAAGGGGGGAAATCTGTAACATACCAAAAATTTATCAATTTAAATTTGGTTATTGTTGAACTTTTATAATATAATTTGAAAAGTTTCAAAATAAATAAATAATAAGTGATAATTTAAAATTTAAAATTTCTTTTGAGTTTAAAATTTGAAATAGTAAAAATTTTCAAAATCATTTGAATTTAAATTTTATTCATATATGTGAATATATATGATTGTGTGCATATGTGGATAAATTTAAATTTTATTTTTAAAATAAATGTTTTAGTAAAATAATTGGGATATATATATATATATGTAATATGTAATTAATTTCAAAAACATTCTCTTTTTAATAATGTATATTAATATAAAGCTAGTATTTTTTATGGGATATATAAGTTTAAATACAATTTATATAATGTAAATTATTATGTTAATAAAGAAGAAAAAAATTATTACAAATGTTAAGCTAACAATGACTATGGAGACAAGTGTAAATCATGAGGAAAAAAATTAAAACAAGTGCCATGTTATCATTTCAATTTCCCTTAGAAATTTATAGAATAGAAAATAAAAATTATATAGGTAATTCATCTTCTACTTTTTATTCTTTTATCTCATTTTCAAAAAGAAAACAGATCTGAGAAGGAAAAAAATTTCAAGTCCTCAATTCACAAACCAGAAAAACAAATTTCCAGGAAGAAAAAAAAAGAAACTAGCAAACTTTCCTTTAAATATCTCAAGCAAAAAGAAGGAATTCAAGAATAATTCAAATCTTCAACAAACATTAAAGAATCAAGCAAGAACTTCAAGGATTAAGAAATTCAGGAATCAATTTAAAAAGAAAAAAAACAGCAGACACAAGATTTTGAAGTGTAGGCAAGAGCTTTTCTTCCCCCTGTTCAAACTAAAAAGTTACTGCAAGTAATTTAATCTTTAATTTGTTGTTAAAAGATAAGCAAGTTCACACAAAATTTGTTGCAGATAACAATTCAAAAAAATCAAGCTAAGAAGGAAAAAAACTGTTCCAGGTTGGATTTTCAAACAAGAAAACTGTCTCTGCTAAAAGTATACAAGTGAGTAAATATTTCAAAAACTTGATTTTGATCTGTTGTCTGAATACATGATGTAAGCAAGTTGAATATGGTATGCATGCAACAAAATATGTGAATGAGTTATGCATTTGGCCTGTGCATATTGATAACCCTGTTCTAATTATAGTTTTTTTTGAAAACCTGTCAAAAACCCCAAATTCCTTGATTCCAGTTTTGGTTAGGTTGAAGTGTCAAAACAAAAAGTGTTTAAATTCATTTAAGATTGAAATTTAAAAATATTTAAAAGAATAATACTCAGGATATAGAGTCTGGAACAAGAAGACACAGTAAAACTCAATTTATAATTTAAATTTGAATTCTTTGATTATTCGATTTGATCATATAAACTAAATCATCTTTGAAATTGTTGATTTTTAAGACTAAAATCATGATTTTAAATTACGTGTGGAGTGAGCATTTTGACGTTGAACTGGAGATACGTATTTGGGTTTTTCTGGCGATCTATGGCATTCGGGTGTTCGAAATCTTGATCGAGGCTTGCTGGAGTACTGTGGAGTTTGCGAAAAATATTGGGTTTAATTCAAAATCAACATGAGTGTTGATTTCGATTGTGCTAGGGTTTAAGATGATAGACAAGTCAGGGATAGAAATATGATCGCCGCACCTTTTATCGACCATCGGAAGTCATAAGGCAGGGTCCATCAGGCATGTTGGAGGCTAGTGGGGTTTTGGTCAAAGTGTCGCGAATTCTGATAATCAAAAGAGGGGAAGCGAAGCGTTGTTTCTAAGGCATTGTTCGTTCCACTTTTGGGTTTGAGGACGAAATTGCGAAATCGTGATTTGTTCGAACTTTTTAGTGTTTGAGAGGTTCGAGAGCATCATCGATGATGTGTTGACGACCAGCAATTCAACCGGAGGCGGCCGGCGAAGTTGTTCATGTGCACACAGTTGGGTTGTGTCGGGGGAACAAATTTAGGGAAGAAAAGGAATACTCGAAGTAGCTTCCAGGTGATAAGTGTTCGAGCTCGAGTATGGACTCGAAGTGTTTTAGAGGTTGTACGAGTTTGTACTTAGGAAAATTTTGGAAAAAAGAGTAACAGCACGGGTTATTTTTAGGAAGGACTCGAAGCAAGCGGGATGAAGCCTCGGGGAAGACTCGAAGGGGCTTCGGGGAAGTCAGCATATCAGGGCTGTTTTCTCAAATAAAAACAATGAAATTCAAAACTTTTAAAATTTTAAAACTTATGTTTTAAAGGATAATTTTGATTTGGATTTAAAACAAATTAAAGTTAAGTAAGACATTTTTTTTCAAAGTAATTTAATTAAATTTTTGTCCCATTACTTATAAAAATCAGTTATAAAGTGTAACTAAAAATGATGTTAAGATGAAATGTTTTACAAAATAATTTGATCTCTCAAGACAATTCATATGATGAATTTAAATTAGATTTACAAGAAAAATCAAAATGGTTAACAAAGATAAGAAGGTTTATCTTTTGAATTTAATAGGTAATTTATGATTTACTTATGTGATAAATGATTTACTTAAAATAAACTATTTAAATAAATTACTTAATATTTAATGATTAATTAAGGATTAATTAATTAAGATAATTAATTAAGGAAATAATAATCTAATAAAAGAAATTAAGGTTTAATTTATGAACAATTAAGGATTAATTAATTAGGGCAATTAATTGAGGAATGATTAATTAATGAAGATGATTAAAGATTTAATTAATTTTAATTAAGGATAACTAATCATTGATTAAAGATGATTAATGAAATTAATTATGTGATTAATTAGTTTAAATCACACGATTGATTCATCGTAGTAGTATATGATTGATAACTATTGTATGATGAGTATGATTGATATCTCTAATTGTAATTGTGATGCTATGTGTTATGAATTGCTTTGTGCTGAGCTGTGATTCTGTATTTTCATTGTGAATATGAAACCCCTTTAGCCTGTAAAACAGCACGAAATTCGATGCGACAGGGAGTCGGATTCCAGTTGGCTATCCGAAACCCACATCGAACCTGTGAATCTTTGTGAATGGCGTAACCACATGTTTTTAAAATTGACGCTCACTATTCGGTTTAACCAGGAGAGGACCTTTGTGTCATATAACCCGTTCTGAATATGTGATACGACGAAATGGATAATAATTGAAGACGGTGGTGAAGACCGGACGTCTTCGAGAATGGTAGGATAACCTGTCGAATGACTCTGTACTGAGTTGCTCCGGTATAGAGTTCTCCATATGTGATGGGGAGTCCGATCGGGATTGTGGATGCCCGGATTGCAAGGACTTCTTCGGAAGTGCCTTCGGTTCTGTTCGAACCCGGAACAGACTTGTATGGATTGTATGTCTGACATTACATTTTGAGATATAAAGCAGATTTCTTTTAAATACATTTCTGTTGGTGGCGGAGAATTTATCCTCTTAGCTTAACACCCTTCTCTAAGACGTACGAGCTTAGAGGTTATGTAGTTAAAGGTTATCAGTAATTTATTCCCAACTTGGTAATGTGGCATGCTGAGTGCTGCTGATCATTTGTTGATCAAAGCATGGCTTTTGTGAAAAGCGTAGCTTTGTCGACGAGACTTCGTCTAACCTCACAAACGGTAATATGCAAAACAGGAAAGATGCAACAAGGTTATTAGGGGTAGAGCCCCTTAGGGTATATGCATTTCCTTCTGGATAGAAGTGGTATCATGGTATGGAGCACAAATACTTAACTTATGTGGATATCGCAAATATATATACTACTTTGTGATTATTGTTGTTGGAGCCACGGATAAAGGTTGGTTACAACTGGGGGATGACATACTCGTGTAGAAGTTACGTAGTTATAGAGGTAACCCGACCTCGTGTTGGCAGAGATTCGATTAGGTTCTCGGGACGTCCCTCCAGAGGCGTACCCTTGTAGCCCAGGATTCCTTAGCCTGACCATTTGTTGGAAATCCAAATAAACAATACGAACCCTGTACGGTTTTAGTTGTATAACCTGCCATGCAGCGTGGTGATAACCTGCCACAAACCGTGGTAGCTATAGTAGGCATAGTTCAGAATGTCTATGCCGGCTAAGATTAATATTATATTTTCGAAAAATTTTCTAAACTATGCACTAGTAATAACATCGAAGAATTTTTCCCGTACCAAGCATATTTGACTATCATAAGAAGAAATCTCCTTTAATTCTGCGATTGCATTGTGTGTATGGCGGTAGGTCTTATGGTAGTTTCATTTTCCAAAAAGCATTACGAATTTCAGTTTATATTCTTTTGTTGTCTCTTAAAAGATAAAAATGTTTTTGTTTACTCATACCAGTCCCATGACTGACCTGGAGTTTATTGATTCCTTTCTAAATTCTGGATGCCCATAATTTCAACACGGGAAGCCTAGTAGCAGGACTTCCGTGTTTTTGGTTCTAGCTTTATTTTGAAGTCTTGTGGTTTGGAGGCTGTCGGTTTTTGAAGGCTTTTGACTTGGAGATATTTTGAAAACTTTTGGATCTCAAGGTTCTCACTTTGGAAGTTCGTTATCACTTCATTTCTTTGAAGACTTTCTTGGAATGCAATCACTTGTTGTTCTGTCGTGATGGTTTATTTTGAAGTAGTGTTGTTTATGTATAAAAATACTATGAATATTGTAATGATGTTGTATCTGGGATATTAATGTATGGCACTTTATTTTGTTTCTGCTGTTTATATTCATCTAATGTTGTTATAAGCTCCATCCGAACTGGAATTCGACGTTCGAATCTCCGGCAGTCGAATACAAGTGAGGTATTTGATGTCGATTTTTGAACGCTGAATTTCGGGCCATGACATGATGGATCTAGTCGAAAGCCTTAGTTTTCAAATAAGAAACTTAATCACATTTTTAAAGGTAAAACCCATGGCAATAGGAAAGAGTTTTGAAATGGCATTTAGTTATGAAATTTTAGAGGAAGCTTTCCTTGATAAATATATATGGTTAAGGGTAATAACCATATTTTTAGAAAATGATTACAAGGAATTAGATCATGGAAGTTTATATTGTCATGTTTGATCAGTTATCATGTATGCTTCTGTAATCATAATTCACTTCATTTTAACCCATAATTGCATTTTGAGCTGTTAAGCGCAGAAAAATAAGCTAGGTTGACCCAGGAGTGAATAAATATATAGACATACACGGACACACACATATATATTGAACATAACTCCTATGTGAGTAGAATTTCATCCTGGAGGTCAGACAGGCCAGAATATGGGATGCCCAAAACTAATCAAAGGATTATTGCTTTAGACAGGTTCTTAGTAAGTCCATGAGAACTATGTATGGAGATTGTTATTGGAAGGGGCCAAAAGGTCTTAGTGATCCCATGAAAACTATGTCCGGAATAAGTTATTGAAAGAGATCAATAGGGTCATAGTGATCCTACAAAAACTATGACATGGGAGATGTTATTGAAGAATCCAATAGATTCATAATGACCCCATGAAAACTACGATTAAATGATGTTATTGGTAGACGCCAATAGGTTCTTAGTAATCGTATAAAAACTATGAAACCAAAAAAATAGTTCGTAAGTTTGGAACAGGTTATTAACCAGCCCATGAAAACTATTAGGTTAATAGCGACGCTAGAAGCTATAGCTTGAGACTGATAGTCAAGTGATGGGGATGGAAAATCCAGAGCATATTGCATGTTTGCATATCATCATGATACATTTTATTACGTTACGTCCCAACCGTTGTAGATGTAGGTGCACAATATATGGTTATTATAAATTGGGTTGAGATACTAGCGAGGGAAAAACTCTTTCTGCTAAATGGCACGGTCTCACTAGATATCTATGTGGTTTGGGATGGTAAGTTATTATTCACATCAGATTTTGTATCTGACTCAAAGTTTATGTTTTCCCCTTAAATTCTCGAGTGCTCAATTAATTTTGAGTATTTTGAGAGTTAAGGGTTCCAGGTTCTCCTTTAGATGAATAAGCTTCTGGAGACATGCAGGAGGCAGACTAGCTAGTAGGAGTTCTTTTTGACTGATTCCACTATGTAATTGAATGCAATGGCAAAGTTGTTTAATTGCCTATATTTAGACTCCGATCTACCAAGGGGGTATCTTTATATGTCCCTCTTGGCGTATTTTGTAATAATTATACTTCTCTAAACGTGGTTTATGAACTGGGATCATGTAATGAATTTGAAATGTGACTTGAAGTGGAATGAGAAATTTGTTTTAAAAATTGAGTTTAAATTTTTTCATATCCATGTCTTTTTGGTATATTAATGTATCTAACATTACCGCATTTGGCCACTGAGAATTAATAACTATGGATGACTACAGCATCCGTAGCTGTTAGTTTTGGGCCTCAAAATAGGGGATGTTATAGTCCATTTCAAAGTTGGCTGTTGGTTGGTAAAAATTGATTAAATAAACAATATATAGAGCTATCCATCTATGCTTTTAGAATCTCATAGTGAAAGGAACAAAATATAATAATAAAGTAAGTCCTCATTTCACACATCTCCAAATCTTAGAAATACAATATTCCAAATATCCATAACACAATGCCTTAAGGTAGAACATCAATAAGTCTAAAATCTGTGTACATCAGGATAAATCATAAACATAAATAAATAGACGTACTACCACCAATCTTCACTACTTTATCATCATCGCATCATCACCTCTAACATGTGGGTTGTTTTGATGAGGTAGTCAGAACAACAATTTCTAGTATATGAAAATCTTAAGCCTTACCATAATTGTAACAAGCTGTATTTTACGTATCGGAGGATCGTGGAATATTAATATTATTTTTATTTAGGGTTGTATGATTCTGTAACTTAAGGAAATGAATACTAGAAACATTTTCCATCCATGTAATTTTTGTCAACGATTTTGGTCCTGAAAATCATGTATGACCTATTACTTTTGATTGGAGCCAAATTAGGTTGTGAAACCACTTCCATTAGATTGGTATGATGGTTTCTCTTTCCGTAGGGTGGCCATAGTAGGAAAATGAACTTATGTGTTAGAAATTTATGGTTATTTAAAGTTTCACTTGATTTTTAATAGCCTAATGGGTAATTAGTGAGTTAGTGGTTAGGACCAAAGCCTATTTTCGGATTAACATTAGGACTTCTCTCCATCATTACACACTTCCCAAAAATAGAGAGAAAACTACCATTAACATTCTCTAACCTAAAAAGCTACCCTAAACTCTACTTTAATTAGCCAAAACCTATCATTAGAGGGTGATTAGCAAGATTAGCACTTGGATTTGAATATTTGTCGTTGGAGATTGGTAGGAGCTACTGGTCATCTCGGGATTTGTGCACCTTTGGACTTTCTTTGGATTACTTTGAATCGCTTTGGATCAAGAAAGGATCTCTCACTTACTAATTAGTTATTATACACCTTAAAATGGTGTTTTAAAATGATTTTTAAACTCTAAAATATGTTTTAAACCCTCTTTAATCACATGTGTAAATTTCAAACAATTTGAAAAATATTTATGAAATTCGTGTTCTTGTGGATCTCCTTGTTTTTATGAATTCTCTTCTCTAGAATTTAAGCTATAATATGGATGTATGTTATTGTATGTTTGTTAGGATATATTATATGTATTGTATGCTTGAATGTATGTTAGTTGAATGGTTGAAAGCGTTGATCAAACGACGATTTAGTTATAGAAACAAGCTATGGATCGGTGATGACCCATAAAGGTCAAATCGTCCAAATGGCATGCGATCCATATGGTAGGTAAAGAACGGCCTCCTAAAGCTATGTTTCAAGTTTCAAGTCATTTGGAGTTTGTTTGCATGAATTATTGTTGATTGAAGATGGATCAGTGGTAATATGAAGACTATGGTTCGATGGAAGATTGCTTCTTGGTATGCTCGTGTCATGGAATGGATCACTCCAAGTTATGCGATGGAATGCTTTGGGTTGCTAGTGTGCATTGATGGATCACATGGGAAGATTAGTGAAAATCATGAGTTTGGGTTCGTCGCGAGTTACGAATCGAGTTTTGTGATGTGTTGCTTCGAGTAACGAGTGCTTGCTTGGGAGCATAGGCCAATGGAGCAAAAGAAGGAGACATTTGGCTAAGGCATAGATCGGTACTGATCCATGGGTTATCGATTGGTGATGGTTCGGTGAATGAGGGTTTTACATGGTAAATCATAGTCTCGTTACATTGAAATATAGGGTCGGTGATGGGATGGAATGATGATGACGGATCAGGCTTCACGGCTCGGTGGCGATGGATCTACGAGGGAAAATTTTAAGGTGGCTTCGAGCCACATGTGCTCTCATCGAGTCACCATGGCACTTGCTTCGAGTCATGGAGATAGTTTCTTTGCATCATCATGTTTTCACTTGCTTCAAGTCATGCCTTCCAATTTCGAGTTAAGGCTTGGGTCCGAACCACGGTGTTCGGTGGTAATGTTCGATGACGACGATGCATGTTTCAATGATGGTGATTCTATGATTGAAAGTGTTGGCTTCGACGATAGCAGCAATATTTCAAAATGTAGAGTAGAGGACCGTGAGTTGAATTGAAGAAACTATTGGAGGAGGGTTATAGGACAAATGATGACATTCTACCACTATTGATGGCCGTCGAGAGTAGTCCCAATGGCGATGAGTTCAAATGGAAGCTGTAGAGGCAGTTCCATGATGAGATCTGCTACTAATGGCATGGGTAAAGGGATTGTTGATACTCGAGGGTTTCCAAAATACTCATAAAGCAGGGTATGAACTTGAGGCGTGATGGCTCTTAGAGTGTGATGGCTCCTTGTTTTTAGATGAAAGGTTTGTTTACCCTAGACTAACGTGATGATTACTCAAGTTCCTAGCCTAACAATGCCTTGGATTTGAGTACCATGAGAACGGGACATTGACTATCGTGGAGGATAGTCAAGTCCTTGAGCATGATGGCTTAGGTGAGTTATCAAATATCCAATGCACTAAATGAGTGACTGTGAGAATAAATGATGGATTGCATGTTTGCTTGATTGCTTATCACCCTAAGGAGCCACATGATGCAGATGTTATTGATGTTGATACTCAGACACCCCTTAGTACATTGATGTATAGCACAACATGATTACCACGATACATGATATCATATATTTGATGTTATGTGCTAACTCTGTGGATGCAGGGATATGTCAGGTATGATTTTCCTTACCAAATGTCCTAGTATAGTGACTTTATAGTATTTGAGATTTTCTAATACTCATACTAGACTATTGTATGGCTTGGCATTTTAAGCTTTGCTTATTATTATTTCGGATAATAGATTAAGGATTCAGTTCTGGTGAGCATGTGAAGCTGGATAGAGGACGAATAAGGGTCATACTATCTTATTACTACATTTACTTATTATGATTTTCTACTCCATTGCACATCACTATGGAGCTTGCTAATGCCTTTATTATATAGAGACAGTTTACTTATGAGTTATTATTTGATGTATAACTCTATCACTTATGCTATATACTGTATGGATATGAGTACTCTGGTTTCTATGATTCATCTAGTTATTACTGTCTCGCCTATTTTATACCTGAAATGTTTATTATTATATTCTATTCGATGCACTATGAGATATACAATAGGTCCAATGATGATTGATTTACTTTAATCCAACCTTGACTATCATCCTACATCAGTCGGGCACTATCGCAGCACACTATACAAGTATATTGAGTGCCGGCGGTGTAGGGCAGTCGTCACATTAGGTATCAGAGCTTAAGTTGCATAGTTTAACCTAAGGGATGCTGTGATTCAATAAGGATGGGATAAGAGATCTCACTCCAGACTGGATTGAGCATGTATGTCTATATATGAAGTGCATACTTGTCATATTTTGGTTTTCAAACTATACAGTAGTAGCTATATATATAGTATGAAGTCGCACTGCACACACGAGTACTACTTGATCAAAATTCCTTTAGAGACTCCGATCGTCCTTATTACAGATTAATGGATGAGTCATCAGACAAGGAATGCTGCTAGGAATTCTGTCTATGAACTAAAGAAGGATTTGGCTCAAGAGCTGCTAATCCTGACTAGTAGACTATGTTCAGTACAATGATGCAAAACATATTGTAAAATGCTCAAGTAACCGCTCTGAATGATGCTAGTGATGGTGGTGCTCCAATATAGGCGCCCAGAGCCGATTTTCCTAAGATGAACAAAGACTTCGCTAGTCTAAAAGGAAAACCATTCCAAGGAACATATTTGACGATGGAAGTGCAAGATTGTCTTGATACATGCGAAAGGATTTTTGATGACTTAGAGCTGAACGATGCTATGAAAAGGCGGCTGGCTTCTTGATAGCTTCAAGGGTGAGCCATGAACTAGTGGAATGCTGTGAAGATCGCAACTGCTGAAGATCAATTCACATAGGACCAATTTAAAGCAAAATTCAAAGAAAAGTTTATTCCTATAGCTTAGAATTTGGTCTTATTTCGTAAATTTGTGGATCTGAAGAAATGGGACTTGTCTGTCTTCGAATGTGTTGCTGAGTTTGATGACATATCGAAGTATGGGATGCCCATCATAGACAATCCATTAAAGAAGAACAATAATTTCATCACTGGGTTGGATGATTACTTGGGGGAGAGGCTCCTAGGTCACATTAATGAGACTTTTGAGATTATAGTCGAGAAGGCCTTAAGGCTTGTGAGTCTCTATGTTAAATCGAAGACTGTTATTCCTAAAGAAGAACTGAAGCCGCAATTCGGCGGGCGAGGCATGAAGAAGTGGAATGACAAGAAAAGGAAGCAATTTCAAGGTAAGGATAACTAGAAGAAGAGAAAAGCTATGGTGGTCTACTACTAATGCCATGATAATTGCATTATAGTTGAGATTCCATAGCTGAGGGGAAGAAATGCTATAATTTCTACAAGGTTGGGCATATTTAGAAGGATTGTCTAGAGCCGTTGAAGCAAAAGCAAGTGGTGAAAGCATATGTTGTCATTGTCGTTCTGACAATGTCTACGCACCATCGGCGAAGGAGAAGGGGAAAGGAATCATTATTCAAGTTATATTTTCCATTTAGGATGTTCCTACGTGTGTTTTTTTATACTGGCTTTTACAGTCCTTCATATATAGTGATTTGGTAGACAGATTTGGATTGAGGCCCGAAATTATGAACCGACCATTGATTGATACGTACCATATTGAAGGATCTACTAGCCAATGTATGGTTTATCGTAGTTTGGTTTTATTGAGTCATTGATGTTCTTTTGATTGTGATATCTTTGTTTTGGGTTTCATTGGTTTGGTAATATATTGGGGATGGACTAGCCTTATAGATATGAGATGATGGTGGATTGTGAGAGTTCATTAGTGATGATAAGTGTAACACCCTATATTTTAGTAACATTATTAGGATATTTAATTAGCTAAATAAAATAAAATAATGTAAGATGATTAATGGATTGAGATTTGATTATAATCAAGGGTAGTCGCACCATGTTAGTGTGTAAATCAAAATGAGATAGTATGAATAGAATGTATTAGGAAAATAAGTGTTACAATGGAGGGGTAAAATATGGAAATGGCTCTCTAATACCCTAAACCCTTAGCTATGAGTATCACTTCATTTCGTTTGAAAAAAAATTTAACTAAAAGAGATGCCAACCACCATTTTCAGGAGTAAGAAGAAGAAAGATAAAGAGGAAGTTAATCAACATCAAATTCATTCAAATCTCATATCTTTAATCACAAAGCTACGGTGAATAATTACTACATCTCACTTTTTTTGAGATTTTTGGTTTTAATGATAATCCGAAGTGTTTTGCATGTCTGTGCCATGTTTTGAATGATTAATTGCTTATATATACTTGTTGATGATTTATGCATGTTCATATTAGTTATTATGATATGTTTGGATATGAAAACCCTATTAAATCACATCTAATTGCCTTGCGAATTTAGATTTAGATCGGAAATGATATTTAGAGATGGGTTTCAATATTCATAATTTTCGAATTAATGTGGATTTTATATTAGTTTTCTAATGAGGAAAATGGTTTATTGAATTATAAATTATTTATGGCTAAATAATTAATTATTTGGGGCTGAAATTTATATATGTAAGAAAACATATTGGAAATGATTTTCTAGAATTTTTATAGAATATTCCTAAGTGTTTTGATGAATATATGAAATTATCTAAGATAGGGGACTTAAATGTTATATATATTTATTTAAGGAGAAGTGGTGTTTTGTAAAAATAAAATTATTGTTTATTTCTGAAAATATAGGCAGCACTTTTGAAAAAGATATTTAGGAACCAGTAAAATTTTGACAAACAATAGCAGGTTAGTTGAAAGGTGATTCTCTTTTAAGTTAAAAACGAAATTTACAAGATTTTAGCATGTTCCGCCACTTTCGGCATTAGGGGATCTGACTAGGACGTTTCACTACCATGCTTTCGAAACCAACGTGAATGGTATCAAGTTACTTGGTACGTAGCATATTGGATAAAGGCAGAAGCTACATAGTCGAAACATTGGGTTTCGAAGGGGTTGGAATACGCCTTTGTTTTGAATTGAAATAACGCCTGCTTTTCTTTCGAAGGGATAGCTTTTGACATAGTAGGTTAGCGACCGTGTCAAATGTTTTTAAAGAAAAGGTTTCAAAAGCGTTGCACTCTTTTGTTTTAAGTAATGCTTTCGAAGGGGTCAAAATCCCTAGCCGACACCTTTTTACCTTTCAAAGTCAATGGTTTCGAAAGGTATACTTAGGTTTTAAAATTATCCACTTCTTCAATGTTTTCGGAAGGGTGGTTTCTAAACCATTACTTCTTTACTTAGGAATACTTTCAAAAGGTTGGCTTTCGACTTGAATAGTTTTATAGACCCATTTTATTCTGTTGAAGTATAACCCAATGGTTTCGAAAGAGAAGGTTTAAATGGTTTGGAAAGTGTTTTTCCACATGTTTTAAATTGAACCTAAGTGCTTTCGAAAGGTTTGAGTTTCTAAAGGTTTGATGCTTTCGAAAGGCTTTAAAAATGGTTTCGAAAGAGGTGCTTTTAATGGTTTTGAAAGGGGTACTTTCTATGGATTCGAAAGGGGTACTTTCAAAAGTTAAATGTTTTCATCAACAAAAGGTTTGGATAAAGTATGTATGTATGTATGTATATATGTATATATATAACATGGAAAGGTTATTTTAAGTAAAGCATAGAGTAAAATGTTTTTCCTTGTTTAAGTTTGGTTTAAAAGATTTTAAATCAATTTCAGATGAAATGATTTCCAAGGAAAATTTTGGGGAAGGTATCCTTAAGTAAAATGACTCAGATATTAGAATACCAAATGGGACTGGTTTAGGGTCGTGCCCTATACATTAGCTATTGGCCCCAACTAATTTAGTCTAAAATTCCAGTGTGTAGGACTTTGTCACAGGTAAGACTAAAATTATGGTTACACATAGAAGGGAATATATGTTTGTACACTGATAGGTTATTAGTGAGCCCGCAAAACCATTAGGATCAGGTGACCCTTGAAGATGTCAAGTTAAGGATAGACTGTTTAGAAGAGAAGTATTTAACAGATAGTTAAGAATAGACCGTCCATAAGAGGTGTGTCTAACAGATGTTAGATTATTTTATTATATTGTCTGGTAGACTCGAGTCAGCCAAAGGTTAATAGTTAGCCAAACAAAATATAATGTTCGAACAAACGGTTCATTTATTACATGATATGTATGTTTACATAATGATGCTTTATAAATTTTAACCAGTTTTGGTTGCAGGAAAGGATTTGCAAAAGACATGTTTTTAAAGGATGTTAGTGAGGGAAAATCCGTTTTGCTAAGCAGCGTGGTCTCACTTAACATTATATAACCGAGATGTATAATATTATTCATACCAGGCTTTATGTCTAACTCTAAGCTTATGTTTTTCCCCTTAAACTTTCGGGTGCTCAAAAATTGATTTGCGTAGGCTGAGGGTTGAGATATACAGGTTCTTAGTAGGATGACGAATAAAGCTACTGGAGTCGATCGGGATGTTAACGGATGGCTATTTAGGATTTGCAATTCTTGTTTTGTTGTTACTTCCGCTATGTGTATTATGTCAATTATGATAATAGTATCCTGGCCATCCAGGGGGCTTCATCATATGTCGCTCTTGGTGTATTTGTAATAAGTATATTTGATCATTGCATGGGAAACCTTTGGGATTATGTAACTTGAATATAGAACATATGTTTTGTAATGTAATGGAAAATTCTGTTCCGAAATATGTGATTTGTTTCACATTCAAGTGCTTTTGATATTATAGGTACCATTAACATAGCCGTATTTAGTCGTCGAAAGTTAATACTATAGATGACTGCAACATTTGTAGCCCTTATCTTTGGGTCTCTAGATAGGGGATGCTACAATAGGGATAGATGATGGACAGAAGGTAGTATTGGGCTGCCTACCAGATAATGACATGATGGTCAGTTTTCTATATTTGCTCGATATCCCACATGATGAGCTGTCATTAGTGCCTATTGCTATGGAGTATTCGGATATATTTGAGGAGATTGGACTTCTACCATACAGAGAGATTGAGTTCCGTATTGCTCTAGTTAAAGACGCCGGACCGGTAGTGATGCCTTTGAGGAAGATAATGCATAGTGAGCAGCAGGAGCGTGCAAGTGAATGACCTATTACAATGGATGGTTCCCTTGGATTGTGTTTTGATTAACGTAAGCTAAATAAAGCTATGATGAAGAACAAGTATTCACTCTTACATATTGTTGACTTGTTCGATAAACTTCATGGCCCTAGAATATTTTATCAGTTGGATCATGAGATGGGATTTCACAACCCGAGACTAGCGAAGGAGAGTGTGCCGATTACAACGATCCGTATGCCGCCTGGTTTCTATTAGTGGTTGGTTATACCGTTCGAGCTAACTAACATGCCGACATTCTTCGTTGATCTTATGAACCTTGTTCTTAGGGTTCAATTAAATAAATTTTTTCTTGCTTTCGTCGATGATATTCTCGTCTACTCGTGAATAGAGGAGAAACACAAGACGCGTTTGAGGATTGTGCTTAAGTTGTTGAGAGAGCACCAATCGAAAGAAATTTTTTTAAAGTGTCACTTCTGGAGGAAGGAAGTGAGATTCTTGGTCCATGTTGTTTCTAAGCAGGGCATTGCCATGGATCCTACAAAGGTTGCAACAGTCCAAGATTGGACTAGACCCAAAAATGCTATGAATATGAGAAGTTTTTTGGGATTACCTAGATATTATAGACGTTAATTTAGGACTTCTCCAAAGTAGTCACACCATACAGTCAGTTAACGAAAAAGAATCAAACCTTTTGCAACTCCCTACCTTTATACCCATATCAGCCAAGAGTATTAGGAAGTAATACTATCGAGTAACACGGAGAATGAGGCAATGTCGTTGAAACACATGTGAACATTCCCTTGGATCAACACTGAATATGCCACATAATATAAAAATCTCTCAACCTCGACATAAACGGTCTCACTACAAAGTAATAAACATGTGTGGTTCTCAAGGACAGGACAATATAAAATGTAAAATAATAGAGATCACAGAGCCATTAACTTAGCAATAACATATAATAAAAAGTTATACACAAGCCTGAGTGGGATACAAAAATAAGTCAAACTTCCATTAATTCTCAAACATATCTACACAAAAATTCTAATACATCTAATCCAACAACATATAAATACATGAGTCCATATTATGATACATAATACAACTAATAATCTAACCTCTAGCTAAGCCCGATAATCACAACTGGTTATCCTGTTCCTGAACCTGAAATGTCTCAGACTGAATCGAGTATTATATAAATAATAAGTATGTCAGACTATGTCTAGAATCAATGGTAAGGATATACATGATATCTCAAGGAATAACACATAGACAGCATAATAAAGGAATCCAACTAAAGGAATAATAAAACATCCACAGCACATCGAATAACATCCATAACACATGAAATATCAAAACATCCATAAGACAACAAACATAATCACACACATCACACAACATAAATCAAACATCCATCGCACATAGCTTACGCATCACACATCACACACATCCCATACATCGTAAACATCACACACACACCTACACGTCACATGTCGCACACATCATACATTGCACACATCCACACATCGCGCACATTGCACATCTCACACATCATACACATTACACATAACACATGCACACAACACACCTCAAATATTAATTTATTTAGAAGTATTATATCTATTCATTTTATTCTTAATTTTTATTTCCACTATCGTTACAGCTATTATATGTACTGTTGTTATTGCTACTGCCAGAAGTCGAGTCTACACCCGAGCCTCACTGCTTCTTTGATGCAAAGGGAGAACCTACTCATAAATTTTTTATGACTGTCCTCATCAGTCTTTAGCTGCACAATAAACACACTTCACTTCTCCCTTCCTCTTACCCCACTTCCCATCGTCAACCACCTCGCCACATTCTGTATTTGTCCTATTGGCCCATATAGTAGACTGTGACCATGCGACGAGAGGGCAATGTCGCCACAACCATTGGGGAATTACCCCATGGCCGCTCAAGCTATGATGGAGCTAGCAAAAACTTTTGGCCATCACATCTATGTAAGGGACTTCGTACACCTTGATCCACTCAAAAACTGAGACAATCATATTCCTGGTTTAAAATAAAGTAAGTAATAATATAATTTACCTCACATATCAAGTCAAAAATCCAAGTAATATCGTCTAATATTCGTGTATAATATTAAATAATTCACTAATATCCAGATATTAAATACCCAATTTTCAATGAATTACCCAACATTATATATGTGTTAAGTAAACAATTATACCCCCACACGGACGTCCCAAATCGCCCGGTGAAAAACAATATTAAATAAATTTCTGCTTTACTTATTAAATCACTCGCAGTTAAATTTTTACTTCAATTCATTGTTCTTCAATTTTATTACTTTATAATTTAAAACAATGGGTAATTTTATTTCATCTCATTCATAGCAAAGAAGTCAACATTATTCATAAACGCATTAATATATTATTTAATTAATGATTAGCAAGATGGAGGGTTTGCTTAAATGTATTTCACTTCATTTAACCCTCTTTTATAAAAAATACTTCAATTTAATTTGACCACAAAAAATCTCTCTCTTTTTATAAAACCACTTTAACAAATACCCCCTTTATTCATTTCTCTTTCTTAATGAAATAAACAATAATCCTCAAAAATCCATATTTTAAATCACATTTTTATTTTCAAAGTAACTTTATTCAAGCCCTTCAATGGGTTTAAAACCACCAAAATTCTTTTGTCTCAAATTTCTACTTCGATAATTTATCAAAACATTATAAAGAAGTTTATATTTTCAAATACGTCTAAAATCATTAAAAACATCGAACTCGAAGAATAATCTCAATCCATAAATACTTTCTGAAATCAAGTGTTTATTTTAAAATCAATATTTAAAATTCTTATTTATTTTCCAAACCTTTTTAAAACCGTAAAAATTGAGAAATAATCCATCAAACTTAGATTCTACCTCATGTAAAATATTCCCTAAGTACTTTGATAATTCAACTTACAATTACTTCAAGATATTATTTTATAAACTTCCAATCTATTAAATTCGAATAAAATTATCTCCTTAATTTAAAATATTGATTTCAAATTTCATTACATAAATATCCTTTAAATATTTTTATATTCAACGGTAATAAAAATGTAAACTTTCCAAATCCACTTATTTAATAAAACCTCATGGATTAACATTTATTAAATAATTTCTATTTACAAAATCTTTAAAATCATTCAACTATATTTCTAAAGTCATCCCTCTACCAATTTTTTATCAATCGCAAGTAATCACAAAATTAAATAAAATATAAATCCAAAATTCAATATTTATTTTCAAAATAATTTATTTATTTCAAATCTTCATCTTTTTATTCATTCACTCCGTTTTCAATTAATTTCAAAAATCACTCGGTTATTTAGAAACATCCATTTCCTACTCTAACATCACATAATGGGAATATAATCAACAATTAGTCAAGCAATTCATCGTTCGCAACACAAATTCAACCAATTCAAACCATATCAATTATCAATCATCGACAAACAAATAATTTCATCCAACAAATCAACAATCTATTCAACCAAGTAAATCAAGCAAATATGTAGGTGAATATGCATCGAATACTATGAAATAGACATAGATATGAGTGAGATAACTCACCAAAATTCCAAACGAAACCTTGCCGCCTCCTCTTAGTTCTTAAAAGTAGTAATATTGCCTGTCTTTTGCCTCAACCAAAGTAGTTAACTCCATCCTTTGCCATCGCCATTTACCCCTTCATTAAAACCAAACCCGCCTTTCATCCCAGATTATCCCTACATCGCCGCTCTTATTCCATCACCACCAGCCCATCACCTTACCCTCCTTCGGCTGCCACCTTGAATTTCACCTCCGTCGCCGACCAATAATCACTTAAATTAGCCACATCACTGTCCTTATCGCTCACTCCTCCTTCATTGCACTTAATACCCCTAGTTTGTGACTTATTTTAGCCATCAAGACCACGTCAGCACTCATCATGATCATTCCTGACATCATGTCACTCACCTCCCTAAATCGCATGTGCCACTCGAGCCGCCTCTGCCATCACTAGGTCACAATGTAATGTCAACCGCCTACCATCACGCGATGCCATTATCAAACGTCGTTGCCTAACCTCTAGGCTATATGCGCATTTCTTCTTTTTACTTTCTGTAAATCATGATTTTTAGTTTGGATCAAATAAGAGGGAATATATAGGTTTGGGTTTGATTCGAGAAATAGAGAGAGTTTTCCAGAAGCATGAAGATAGGAAATGGGTTTGAACCTTAATTGCTTTGGGCTCGATCTCAATTAAACTAAAATTCTAATCCAGTCAAAATTTTACTTTATTTCCCATTCAAAATTAAATTACTAATATTCGACATTTATTTATAATATGTTTCAATCTAGTTTAAATCGATTTACACTTCCTTTTACAAATTATATTATGAAAATTGGATAATTTTACTCAATTTCAATAAATTATCTGAAAAGAATTTATTATTCTAATTCAGTTTATTAAAACAAACTCTTTTATCAAATAGAACTTAATTAATTAAAAATTTATTTTCAAAATGTAATCATCACAATTTGAATTCAAACACGTTTACTTTAGTTAAATTTATCTATTTATATAGTATAGAAAGCAGAACTATTACAGGCTTCCTCCCGTGAGAAAATTGTGTCCTCGCAATTTCTTATAGGGAAGTTGACATACACTACTCATATCCTGAACTTTCTTCGTATTCAACGCTCCTCTATCAAACTTAGTCGTTTATGTGGCATATCTGTAACTCGTCTTGTTGTATGCTACAATTTAAATAGATTCAATTAACAACTTTCTATTCTTTGCATACGTTAAATTTTTGTGAAAATATTCCAAGCGTCGGATTGTTTAGAAAAATTCGATGAAATCTCCTTTTTACGGAGTGCGTTCTAAAAATCAAAACACAATATAATCACAATATATATATATATATATATATATATGGAGAGATTTCTAAAAATCAAAACACAATGTAATCACAATACACACACACACACATCCCAACACGGAGCATCCCGAAACACGTGAAAGTTATATAATATCATACCATATATCAATATACGATAAAAACATACTTTTATCTAGCATTTTAAGCAAGTTAGCTTATTATTAGCGAGTAAAAGCGAGTTTTCATTGTCCATTAGTCAAACTAGTCCTCTTAAATCCGTATTCTTAACTTACATTTAAATATTAGTTAATATACAAAAGAAATATGATAAGTATGAAACCATATATTTAAAAGTAACACAAAATCTACGTATAAGCCTCTTTCGACAACTTTTATAGTTCAAAAACACAAAATTTGTACAACGGAGTCAAAGAGTGAATCATTGCATAATGTGTTAAATTTCAAAAACAACTTTCGGATTGCAAAAATTTGTACTAAAACTCAAGTTATGGAATTTTTCCCAAAAGTATCGAATTCTAAAATGGGATTATAAATGTAAGTCCACTTTCTAAACATGCGTTTGTAGCCATGAAAACATTAAAATTTGGCGAAACATTTCAAATAAAAATCGTTTTATGTTCTAAGCTTTCCAAAATGGACAAGATCATCGAAATCAGACAATCGTTCAAATGTTATGAGCAAATTAGTTAAGCTCATTTGTATGCACTTTTGCATTTCAAGATAGCGATTCACATCCATTTGAATTCACGTTTAAACCATATTAACTCTCAAAATTTTGCATTGCATTTCAAACTAAATTTACTCTCTAATGACATAAGTTTTTATTAAAATTATAATTGTCATAAACGGATTAATAGTTTGATATCTAAGGTCAAAACTAATCGTAGTATTTTAGAAATTCTATAAAACAAATTCACTTTCAAAATATTACCAAAACCATTTTTAAACATTCATTAAATTTACAGATTTCTTTTGATAATATTCTACATCACTTATAATTATATATATACCAAATTTTCAAAATGTCCTTCGAATCTTTTCAAATAGTAGTTATCTTATTTCAATATTAAATAAGTTAATATATTTTATTAGCATAATTTATTTTTCATTTATCATTTTTTTACAATGCATTAGATCCTAAATATCTTCACGATATGCATCCAAATCACAGATATCATATAATATGGCAAAAATATAATGGAAAAACATCACAACCATACTAATTTCAAATTCAAATATATTTAAAAATTCAACAACGATGCCACATCACGAATTTCCAGTAGTTTTCTTTGCCAATTAGCTGTTGTGTTGATTATATGATCAACAATACCTCGCCATCGACTTCAGCTATCCGCTAATCCTTGTTGGTAGCAATCATCCCATCAAATATTTAAATAAAAAATATCTTTATTATTCTTTAAAACAATTCGTTACCCCGCCATAATAATAATCACACTCATATCCACACAAACACACACACACACACACACACTCACTCAAGTCAAAACAATTCGTAATACTTCAAAATATTATACAATTCTAATATCTCAAACATTACTAAATTACTATCTCAAAATAATATTTCTCCTATCAAAATATTTTATAACATTTCCTAAATCTATGTTCTTTTTAAAGTATAGCTCAATATGTTTTCTTTAAAATTTCACCACCTCTTCGAAACATTTTTCTTAAAATATTACTTATACTTTCCCTCAAAATACACAGTTCTTCTGAAATATTAACTCTTCATCCTTTAAACATTTTGCTCATTTCAAAATATTTTTCATGTCACTATAATCTCTCCAAAATAATTAATATAGCTTTCTTCGAAATTTTATTTCAAACGTATTTTTTAATATAGCTCAAAATATATTACTTCACTTCAAAATAACACATTACTCTTCAAAACATTATGTCCATTTGTCTCATCCTAATGTTTAGGAATCCATATCGATAGCATTGGCCTGATGCATTAACCAAAATTCTTAAAGCACTCAATGGACAAATTAGCTAGAAATCAACATCAAAATTTTGTGTAAATACTTACCTGTAAATATACTTTGAACAATATAATCTATGACATCCCCCGCTCTAAGGCCCAAAACAAAATGCTCCAGATGCTACAGTCATCTATAGTTATTAATTCTCGAAGACAAAATGCAGTTATGTTAATCATATCAATAGTCAGAAGCACATGAATATGAAAAAATTTCAAATGCAGTTTAATAACAAATTTTCCTACCTCATTTCACAGTTGATATTTCATATTCATTACACAATCCCATTTGTAATCCCACGTTCAGAGAAAATATAATTATTACAAAAATACTCCAAGAGAGACACATGAAAATGCCCCCTTGGTTGATTAGATTCAAATACTTGACGATTATACAATTTTGCCATTACATCCAAATAGACAAACTCAAACAACATAGTGGATTAGAATAGAACTCCTACATAGCTAGAATGTCTCCTGCAAGTTTCTGGAAGCTTATTAGTCCTATTAGGAAACCTGAAAAACCCTTACTCCCAACCTACTCAAATTAATTTTGATCACATGAGAATTTAATAAGAAAACATAATTTTCGAGTCAGATAAAAAGTCTGGCGTGAATAATAATATACCATCTCAAAGCAATAGATATCTAGTGAGACTAGGCCATCGAGCAGAACGGGTTTTCCAATTACTAGTATCTTTACCGAAATACATTAACCATATATTGTTTTCCTACATCCACAATGCTTAAAACATAATAATATATGATGATATACAAGATTGAAATATACCATGGATTACCCATACCAACTTATTTAATTATCTGTACAAGTTCATAGTTTTTTTGGGATCACTCGAAACCTTTTAGTTTCCATGGGCTGACTATTAACCTTACAAACATAGTTTTGATGAGCTGACTATGAACCCATCGGATCCTCCAATAACATGTCAAACATAGTTTTCATGAAATGTCTATGAACCTATTGATCTCTATCAATAACATCATCCCGACATAGTTTTCATAGGATCACTAAGAACCTATTTGACCCTTCCAATAAAAAATTTCATGGCATAGTTTTTATGGGCTGACTATGAACCTATTGGACCCATCCAATAACCTATCCGAATACATACTCTTTTAGTCAGTTCTTGGGATCCTATACTTTTGTTCTGTCTGACCCCCTAAAAGCTATTCTACCCACTCAGGATTTGATTCTGTTAATTCTCCTAAGAGGTAGTGACTCTACACTTTTAATGCAAAAATTAATGCCGCCAACTCCAATCATCAATCAGATATCTAACTTCATGTGGCCTGAGATGCCGAGAAGGGTAGGCAATCAATTTACGCCTCTATATCAACACAGCTCCTGACCCTGTTCCATACACATCTGTTTATACCATTAGATACTGATTCCCATCTGGAACAACTAACATGGGTGTATTGGCCAATAATTACTTTAACTTAAGGAACACTACCTCACATTTGTCGGACCAAGCGAACTTCACATCTTTCTGGTTAGCTAAGTCAAAGGTGCTGCTATCCACGTGAAGTCTTTGATTAATCTTCGGTAATTGCCAGCGAGTCCAAGAAAACTTCTTATCTCAGTGACCTTTCTCCAGTCTCATCCAACTATTAACAGCTTTGATCTTAGCTGGATCGATTGACAACCCACTCTTTGAAACTACGTGACCAAGAAACTTCATTTTCCTTTTCCAAAAATGGCACTTCGAAAACTTCGCTTTCATTTTATGCCACCTCAACGTCTCAAGCACTATTCTAAGATGAATCTCATGATCTCTTTCTTCCTTAATATATATCAAAATGTCATCGATGAATACCAATACGAACCTATCCAAGTGCTCTCAGAAAATCTGGTTCATCAAGTCTATGAAGAAAGCTAGCGCATTAGTTAATCCGAATGGCATCACTAACCATTTGTACAAGCTGTAGCTCGTTCGAAACATCGTCAACATAATACTATCCTCTGCCACTCTCAATTGAAGGAACCCTGTTGCCAAATTCACTAGGGAAAAAACTTTGCTCCACTCAACTGAGTTAATAAATCATTAATTTTCAACAATGGATGTTGATTCTTTATCATCTTTTCAATCAACTTAGGATAATCGATGCACAATTTCAATGACCCATCCAGTTTCTTCACAAACACAATAGCCACTCCCTTAGTCTAATAAGATTCTTTCCTCCTAAGTCCACTAGCTGCACCTTTAACTCATTTTAGTAGGTGTCATCCTACTAGGTGGTCTGTCACGGGTTCAGCTCCTGCTACAAGGTCTATTCGAAACTCAATAGCTCAATTTGATGATAGTCCTATAGCAGGCTCAAAAACATCTGCAAATTCTCTTAAAATTAAAACTCAATTCAATTCATCTTCCACTTCTGTGGTACCCATTAAAGAAAAAATTTCTAGACTCCAGTTCTCAACTGAGTATAATATTAGGTCACTTCTACTAGGATGTCTCAATGATATTTTTCTATCTTGGAAAATATCCTAGCATCACATTTTCTCAATTAATCCATGCCCAAAATAATCTCAAAACTCATGAAATCAAATATATACAAACTGTAGGCAAAAGTATAACCTAGCAAATCAAACTCTAGATGTTCACATCTCATCCCTAGAGTTGCAAACCCTTCTGTTGGATTGGCTATTCTTAAGTAAGTAACAAGGTATGATGGTTCTAAACATAACTTATCTACCAGATACTGAGATATAAATGAATATGATGCATCAATATCAAACAATACTCTAACTGCTATAATACGAATCAAAATCATACCATCCATCATAGACTTTCCTTTCTCAACAACAGTAGGTTCGGAAGATGATGGCTCTATAGCGAAAACTTTTCCATTGTCATCTTTGGACACTGATTCTTATAGTGAGCTATCTGGTCACTGTTGGATCACATCACTCTTTTTTTTTGTGCAACCTTCTTTCCTTTACTCATCCGACACTCATGAGCATAATGTCCTTTCTTTTCGCATTTGAAGCAGACAACATCGGCTTTCTCTTTCTTGGTGGCTCTGCCCTTTTGAATTTCTTTCTTCTTCAAGAACCTCCTCTTCTTTCCTTGCGAACCTTGAGTCTCTACTGATCTCTCCTTCCTAAAGGTCGAAAGCATTTCTTTATTTCTGATAGCCATTTCCACCATTATGTTCGATGGATCTCCGAGATGTGGCATTGTAGCCCTTGCAATATCCGACCTCAAACCTCAGATGAATTTCTAATTTCTCTTAATCACAGTGTCAATAGTAGCATATCCACATCAAGATAGCTCATCAAACTTAGGAGAATATTCCAACATCGTCATATCCCCCTTTTCCAATTCCATAAACTTCCTGAGCAAAGCGGACTTAGCTACTTCAAATAAAAATCTCTCCTCAAATATCCTTCGAAAATTTGCCCTTGTCAATTCCTCCTCAGGCACTCCTGCAGTAACACCATTCCACCAGAATAAAGTGGCTCCGTGCAACTGTCTTGAAGCCAATCTCCTTTTTTGCTCATCATTCAGACCCAAATTAGCAAAACTTCTGTCACAGTGCAATAGCCAGTTCACCACTTCTATTGCATCCTTAATCCACAAAAAAGGCTTTCCACCTAGACGGTTGTAATCTCAACTTTGCGTAGTATATTTATTACAAATTGGCGCTATGGGATTAACTCCTCCTACATTAGCAACATTTCCTCCAGCTGCTCCTGTAGTTGCTCCAGCTTTCATCAGATTGATAAAGAACTGATACATAGACCCATAACTACTGGTGGGGTTCTGACGCCTATATTGGCATTTTTATTTTGATTAGCATTTTCCTGTCGACCCTGGTTTCTCCTGGTGTTGCACCGTGCATTTCCATTGGTTGTGGTGCTTTCTCTACCTAGATTCACTCTTCCTTTACTGCCTCCATATCTTTCTTTCTCATAAATCTACATATGAGTCTTAGTAAGATATAGAAGAACAGTCTAAGAGAGAGAGAGAGAGGAAAACGGAGATGGAATACACGCTTAAATATAGAAAATACAAGTACGTCATTATAGTGTTATCCCATACCCCATCATATTCTCTAATTTATCAGGATTACATTTTCAATAACTCTTTAGGTTTAAAATTCTTTTAATCGTAAACCTATGCTCTGATACCAACTTGTAAGATCTCCGATGCCGAGGCCCAAAACTAATGACTACAGATGTTGCAGTCATCCATAGTTATTAATTCTCGGCGATAAAATGCGGCTACAATAATCATATCAATTATCAAAAGCACATGAATATGAAAACACTTTCAAACACAGTTTAATAGCAAAGTTTCCCATCTCATTTAATAATTAATATTTCTTATTCATTACATAATCCATTTGCAATCCCACATTCATAAAAAATATAATTATTACAAAATACTTCGAGAGAGACATAGGAAGATGCCCCCTTAGTTGATCGGAGTCAAATACTTGGAAATTATAACAACTTTGCCATGACATCTAAATAGACAAACTAAAAACAACATAGCAGATTAGAATAGAAATCCTACATAGCTAGAATGCCTCCTACACATCTTTGGAAGCTAATTCGTTCTAATAAGAAACCTGAAAAAGAACCAACTCAAATCAATTTTGAGCACCCGTCTTTCTAAGGGGAAAACATAAACTTCATGTCTGTCAAAAATTCTGGTGTGAATAATAATCTACCACCTCGAACCAATAGATATTTAGTGAAACCATGCCATTAAGCGGAACAGATTTTCACCTCACTAGTATCTTTACCAAAATACTTCAACCATATATTGAGCTTCTGCATTCACAATGGTTAAAACATAATAATATATAATGATATGCAAGAATGCAATATACTTTGGATTACCCATCCTAACTTATCTGACTATCTATCCAAGTTCATAGTTTTTTTGGGATCACTAGGAACCTTTTAGTTTCCATAAGCTAACTAATAACCTTCCAATTATAGTTTTCATGGGATGGCTATGAACTTATCAGTTTCTCCAATAACATCTCTCAAATCATAGTTTCCATGGGATAACTATGAACCTATTGATCTCTACATCCAGATATAGTTTTCATGGGTTCACCAAGAACCTATTGGGCCCTTCCAATAACATTTCTCATGACATAGTTTTATAGGGCGACTATGAAATTGTTGAGCCCTTCCAATAACCTGTCTAAATCGGTAATATTTTAATCAGTTTTTGGCATCCTATACTTCTAATCTACCTAAGCTCCTAGATGAAATTCTACTCACTCGAGAGTTACTTCTGTTTATACCCACTATTGGGCCAACCAAGTCGATTATTCTGTCCTTAATACCCCCAAACTGCAGTTACGGGTCAAAAATGATGTGAGTAAGATAATGTTAAATATGCATAATAACTGATCAAACAAAACCATGAACATATAACATCCATCATTCAACATGTTAAGATTTACTTGATTTTAAGTAATATTCTCTTTGGAGATCTGTAACGACCCAGAATTTTTAGAAATTAAAATATAAATATTTAATTAATTTTAAATGTTAAAAAGTGAATTTATAAGTTGAATAAATTTTTATTTGAATAATTGGATTTAATTAGATAATTAAAACAATAATTTAATATGTTAAATTATGGAAATAATTGAAAATTGAGTTAAATATGATTGAAAATAATTTGGAAAATTTTATTTAATCATACTGGAGTTATAGAAATATTTTAGATCTTTTAAAATCGAATTAAAAGTTAATTTGTGAAAATTGAATATTTTAATATTTAATAATCGACTGTAAAATAGCCAATTTTTGAACAGTCTCAGAATTGAACGAAACCAGTTTCATTGGATCCGTAATAGTTAGTTATTACCGGATTTCAAATTTCGTGTCAATCGGAGTTATCGTTTGATCGTGGCAGCTCGAAACGCATCGATTTATTTTTAATTTAAATTTGGCGAGTCAAAATAGCCATTTTTCAAAAAGTCTCGGAATTCGACGAAACCAGTTTCATCGGATCCGTAATGTGATATTATTGTAAGGTTTCAAATTTCAAGTCGTTTGGATTTACCGTTTGTCCGGTACAAATTAAAACGCCTAGAAATCGACTTAAATCGGTTTAATTCAAATTGAGCGTTTTCAGCCATAACTCGCACATACTTCCGAATTAGCTTCCGAAACCTGTTCCATTGTGTCCGGAACGCGGGATAAACCCTAGGTACGCTGGTTACGGCGTCTAAATCGGAGTTCGGAATTCCCGGGATGAATAGTGTTTACGCTTGGTTTTCTATAAATACACCACACACACACAAATAAAAAAAAAATATTCCAAAACCCTAATTTACATTTACAGCCGCCACTTTTCTGTTCTATGGCCAGATTTTTTCCAATTTCATTCCTTAATCTCTTCCAATCCATCAAGATTTAGCCGATGTGTTTAACACGAAGGTTGGAGAGCACGAAGAGAGCTTTGATTTCATACGGGGTTGATCGGAAATGGTGCAACGATGGGGGAGATAAGTGAGGCCGTTCTCATCAGCAAACGCACGCAATTCGAGGAGATTGTGCAGGCCGAGTTGCAGGCTATCTTGGCCGAAGGTGGAGGAGGGTTGTGGCTTTGATTTGGCACTCCCCGATCGAGATTTCGTCGAGTATGAATGGAGTAATGTCAAACCCTAATCTTGGAGCATGGGTTCTTGTGTGCGTATCATTTACTGGAAGTAACGAAAATGAGAAGAGGGAGAAGGGGGAAGCACGCACGGTCAAGATGATTTTGGGGTGAGATCTACGGTGATGGATGTGTTGGGTATAGAAAATTATAATAAATGTTGTATATAGTTATATTAAATCGTGTACAAACTTCATAAATGCATAACTTTTTCATACGAGGTCGAAAAAATGCAAACTCAGTTGCGTTGGAATCGTATGGACGAGCACTACGCGATGGAGTTGGTTTGGAGTCGTTTGGAGTTAGTGAGAATTTCGGGTAAAATTAAACGCGCGTTTAATTTTATTCGAAATTAAAGCTAAAACGGAAATTAAAACCAAGGTGAGAACTTCTCACTCAATCGAATAGATTTCGATTTTATTTTAAATAGTTAGATTTAAAATATTTGAATGCATGTTTGAATGATGACTGTAAATTATTGATTGTTAAAATAGACATTATACGCCGTTAGTAAGCGGATGTTATTTAATATAAACATATACCGCGAATATTTCATAAACAGTGAAATTGGTATTATATATAATATCAATATATATATATTGGCATATGTATATATTGCAGTTATTGATTTCCCGCATTTTTTGTTTAGCGGATGAGACCCTATTACGCCGTTAGTAAGCGGATAATATTTATTAAGAACATATACCGCGATAATTTCGTACTGGAGCGAAATTGGTATTGTGCTAATGTTTTTGGATGCAGGAAACAGGTTGGAGGGATCCAACTGGATTCCTCAACAATATTTATTTTATTTCAGATATTTTGATATTTGATGGATTATCATATCGATATATGATATCGTTGTTAGTCGTGATTGACTATTTGGTGTGTAGCATCATTGGACCCAAATTTTAGGATTTAAAAATGATTTTTAAAAGTGATTTTGAGAATATACTATATTTTTGGAATTGATCCATTTCAAATAAATAAACGTTATAAGTTTTAAAGTTATAAAAATTATGATTTTTAAGAAATATAGTTAAAAGCTGATTTTTGAAAATAAGGAATCAATGACTTTATAAAAGAGTTAAATTGGGATTCTAAACTTGTTATAAAAGTTTAAATATAGGATTTATAAAATTTGATTATTTTATAAATCAGAATGATGAAATTATAAAGGAATTTAAAGACGTTTTAAAAGAAAAATATAAATTGATTTATATTAAAGATTTATAAATTGATAATTTATAAATTAGAACGTAGGAATTATAAAACGAGCTTTTATAAGTGTTAGAATAAATTGTGAATGAATTTCATAAATAGAATGAAATTTATAGAATTTTATACGGTGAAGTCATAAATGGAATTTTATAAGCAGTAGGTTTATAAAATTTATTATGTTGTTAAAATAATAGTTTTGGATAAATAAATGAATCTTATAAGTTATAAGATTTATAATTATGAAGTTTAAAGAACGATTTTATAAAATAATCGTTTTATAAGTAGTTAACTTATAATATGAACTTTTAGTCTATAATTGAATTATAAATTGAATAGGTAAATAAATAAGGAATTTATAAAAAAGGAAGTTTTTATAAATAAATAGAAAAGGAATTTATAAACGTTGTTTTATAAATTCGCAAAGGACTTATTTTGACAAGTTAATTGTTATAACTTAGAAATGGAGTTATATTCACATTTTTTAATAGTGAATAATCCTTTGAATTAAAATGAATAAAAGAATGAAATTGGTTAACGTACTTTATTCACGTTTTTGAATAGTGAATAACACGTTAAGGAAATTGTTTAGAATGTGAATGTTTTAAATAGAATTAAAACGATCCAACGATGTTTTTAAAGGTATAGAGATTCGAAACCATAGATTTCAACATTTATTGTTGAAATAGATGTTTCGAGAAATAAAAGGAAATAGTGGACTATAACATTGTTGTTATAGTAAATGATTTCCGAATGGAAATGTTTTGGTTTAGTATTGGGATTTATATATCTATTTTAATTTCGAATCCCTATACTAGTGATTTTGGGTTGTCGTAACGATGTTTTACGCAACATTCGTTTTGGCCCAAATAAATATGTTAAGTGAATGATTTCCTTAAAGAAAGAAATATATACTTAATTCGGTTTAAGTGTATTGAATATTTTCTAAGTGTTGAAAATAAAAGATTGTGAATTACTTATTTAATAAGTATGGGAATGTTTTCCAATATGAAGTGAAAAATTAGAATTTATCTTTTTGACGATAAATTGAAATGAATAGTTGAAATCATATATGCATGGATATTTTGAAGTATAAATTCATTATGGAATTTATATGTGAAAGTGAAATTTGTTTGAAAATAAATATTGATTTATTTTTGAAGTGTTGGAATTTTATATCTTGTAAAGATATTTTGGAAAATAAATAATTTGGAAAATTATTTGGAATCTGGTGATGTATGCATATCCAGTGATAGTTCAATAACCGACTATCAATATGTCCCTTTGAATGGGTATTTGATGTGAATTGATTGAATTTGAATGCACACTTATTTTTGAATAAGCGCTCACTATTCGGGTTAACCGGGAAAGGACCATGGGGTCGTATAACCCACTCCGAATATGTGATACGTCGTTGTGAATTGCATTTGAAGATCGGTGTTGAAGACCGGTATTTGCAAGAGTGATAGGATGAACTATCGATTGACTCTGCACCGAGTTGCTCCGGTATTGAGTTCTCCATATGTGATGGTGAATCCGATCAGGATTGTGAATATCCGGATTGCAAGGACTTCTTTGTAAGTGCCTTCGGTTCTGTTCGAGCCCGGAACAGACTTGTATGGATTGTATGCCTGACATTACAATTTGAGATATAAAGCCGATTTCTTTCAAATATATTTCTGTTGGTGGCAGAGAATTTATTCTTTGCTTAACACCCTTCTTTGAGACGTACGAGCTCAAAGGTTATATAGTTGAAGTTATCAGCGATATATTCCCAATTTGGTAATGTGACATGCTGAGTGATGCTGAAATGATCATTGTGTTGATTATTGTGATAGGATCATTTATTTGATCGTCTATCTTAGTGATCATTGTGTTGATCATTTATTGACCCAAAGCATGGCTTTTGTATAAAGTATGTTTTTTGTGGACGTGAATTCGTCGAGCCTCACATCCCGGAAATGGTCAAAACAGGAAAGAAGCAGCAAGGTTATGAGGGGTAGCACCCTTTAGGATGTGTCCATTTCCTTCTGGAAAAGGGTGGTATCATGGTATGGAGCCCAGATACTTACTCATGTTGAAAACACTTTGTTATGATTGTGTGAATTGATTAGAGAGCGCTCTCGGATAAAGGTCCCAAAGGACCGGGGGATGGCATATTCGGTCAGTTGTTACTCAGTTAGGAGTAACCCGGCCTTGTGTTGGTTGAGATCCGGTTTGGTTCTCGGGGATGTCCATCCAGAGGCATTCTCAGTGGCAATGGGAAGTTCCTTGGCCTGACCATTTGTTGGAAATCCAATTCCCAATACGAAACTTGTACGGTATTAGTTGTAGAACCTGCTATTCACTTATGGTGGTCACCACTGTTTGGATAGTAGCTATAGTAGGCATAGTTCGAAATGTCTATGTCGGCTAAGATTTATATCTTTATTTTCGAAATGATTTGTTATACATTATACACTAACAATAATATCAAATGTTATTTTAAATGCGTATCAAGCATCTTTGACTATCATAAGGAGAAATCTCCTCCGATTCTGCGTTTGCATGTGTGTGTGTGCGGGAGGCCTTATGGTAGTCTCATTTTTTAAAAGCATTGCGAATTGATTAAAAATATTCCTCTATTTTGATTTTAAAGATAAATAAACTGTTTTGAGTTCTCACACCAGTCACATGACTGACTCGGAGTTTATTGTTTTCCTTCCTAAACTCTGGGTGCCCACCAATTTCCACACGGGCAGTTAAGAGTTAGGTTTATCAGGATATTCTGGATATTCTGGAGTTGCTGGAGGCAAACTGGATTGGCATGGCGTATTACTAGTTTATATAGTACTTCTTTTTCCGCTGTTATGTTGTTGTATGTTGTTGTACACTCTGATGATTTGATGTAATGAAATGTGATGTAATGTAATAACTGATATAGTTCTTTGTTTAAAGATTATTCATTTATTATTATATGTTGTTCCGCTGCGAATTGTGAGATTCTGTTGTTGTTCTGTTGTTTTCTTCTGTCCCGTTCTATCTTTCAAATTCTCTGTTTTCTCTTCTTTCTCTGTTTTCTAAAAATTGTCTATCTTCTTTTCCCTCTATTTTTCTTTTTCTTTCTTCTTTTCCTCTCTTCTTTCTTTTCTTTTCTTTTTAAAACCCATAACATTCCGGTTTTTGACCTTCGATTTCTCGGCAGTCGATAAAGTGAGTGTCGATGTCGGATTTTCGAAAGTCGAAAATTCCAGTTTGTTACATTTGGTATCAGGGCTCTGATGGTTAAGCGACAACCATGGTTCTGTTGGGTATTACTCGTTAGAGATAGAGTCAGCAGTACTCTAGAATGAGTTGAGAGTAATAATAGCTATGAGAGCGTATTTGTTAGTGAATATAAAATTGTTTTATATTGTGATGATTGGTTTATTGAGTGGCATATGAACTTTCGTCAGCACAGCCTCGAAACTGAGCCGAAGGGGTTTCTAAACACTTGAATAGAACAATTCGACACAATATTGTTTTTAAATTGGGTAAATGGAATAATTTTGCCTTGATTATATTTTTATATGTAAAGGAATAATTTTTCAGAATTATTAAAATGTATATAAGTTGTTTGTTAGGTTGTTTGAATAATCTAAATAAAAGAATAATCGTATAAGTAAAAGAATTATAAGAATTGAAGTATAATTAAAGTGATTTACAATTGTGAAATAAACTTATATATATAAGAAGTTAATATATTTATGAATATGAGTTGTAAATAATCAAATGGATTAAATAAAATAATGAATATAAGTGTTGATTCATTACAATCTAATGTTATTAGAAGTTGAATAAAAAAATGAATGAGAATGAATATAAGCAAAGTAATTTGGTTGAAATTAATATACTTTGGTTGTTATTTGATTGTTGTTGATTGTATAAAATTCATTAAGTATTAATGAAATTGAAAGCTATGTAATTGAATTCAAATGGAAAGTAAATAAATTTGAATAGAATTGAAGGTGAATTGGATTTAATTAGTAAATGTAAACTAATTGAATTGAGAATGAATGTTAGAAAATCCCATGTAATGAATCAAATGTGATTTGAATTGAAAACCAATTCATTAATATTAATGAGAATATAAATGAATATTTATTGATTATGAATGTTAATTGGTTGAATATATATTGCTATTGTTGCATTTGCTATGTGACTTATATAGTTATTATGTTGCTATATGTTGTATATCGATACTATTTTCATATATGCATGATTCTCATGTTGTTTGTTGAGTTTAGTAGGTGCGGATCGCGTTGCTTCGCATTTGGAGTTCGCTTTAGCGCTATATTAGCCGTATATGCTTGCTAATAAAAATATAAGGTACATATCTCGGATTAAATATCGTACTTTTACACTTTTTTCCCTTCGGGATGCCTCATTACTTGATGAGATGTATATTTGTGATATATATACTGTCATTTTTTTTTTCGGATCGAGCCGCGCAAAGGAGACTATGGCGAATTTTTCCGGAAATTTAAGGCGTTAGAAAAATTTGAGAAAATTTGGAAATTTTTTGAAAACTATAACTTTGATTTTGGAATTGAAAGTTAAACAATAGTAGTTGTTTTTGAAAAGATAACTAAGTATGATTTGAAAACTTAGTAAAGAATTATAAGAAGTTTAACTATCAATTTTGGAAAATAAATAGATTCTGTAACTTTTCTTACTTATAATTTCGAGGACGAAATTCTTTTAAGGGGGAAAGATTGTAACGACCCAGAATTTTTAGAAATTAAAATATAAATATTTAATTAATTTTAAATGTTAAAAAGTGAATTTATAAGTTGAATAAATTTTTATTTGAATTATTGGATTTAATTAGATAATTAAAACAATAATTTAATATGTTAAATTATGGAAATAATTGAAAATTGAGTTAAATATGATTGAAAATAATTTGGAAAATTTTATTTAATCATACTGGAGTTATAGAAATATTTTAGATCTTTTAAAATCGAATTAAAAGTTAATTTGTGAAAATTGAATATTTTAATATTTAATAATCGACTGTAAAATAGCCAATTTTTGAACAGTCTCAGAATTGAACGAAACCAGTTTCATTGGATCCGTAATAGTTAGTTATTACCGGATTTCAAATTTCGTGTCAATCGGAGTTATCGTTTGATCGTGGCAGCTCGAAACGCATCGATTTATTTTTAATTTAAATTTGGCGAGTCAAAATAGCCATTTTTCAAAAAGTCTCGGAATTCGACGAAACCAGTTTCATCGGATCCGTAATGTGATATTATTGTAAGGTTTCAAATTTCAAGTCGTTTGGATTTACCGTTTGTCCGGTACAAATTAAAACGCCTAGAAATCGACTTAAATCGGTTTAATTCAAATTGAGCGTTTTCAGCCATAACTCGCACATACTTCCGAATTAGCTTCCGAAACCTGTTCCATTGTGTCCGGAACGCGGGATAAACCCTAGGTACGCTGGTTACGGCGTCTAAATCGGAGTTCGGAATTCCCGGGATGAATAGTGTTTACGCTTGGTTTTCTATAAATACACCACACACACACAAATAAAAAAAAAATATTCCAAAACCCTAATTTACATTTACAGCCGCCACTTTTCTGTTCTATGGCCAGATTTTTTCCAATTTCATTCCTTAATCTCTTCCAATCCATCAAGATTTAGCCGATGTGTTTAACACGAAGGTTGGAGAGCACGAAGAGAGCTTTGATTTCATACGGGGTTGATCGGAAATGGTGCAACGATGGGGGAGATAAGTGAGGCCGTTCTCATCAGCAAACGCACGCAATTCGAGGAGATTGTGCAGGCCGAGTTGCAGGCTATCTTGGCCGAAGGTGGAGGAGGGTTGTGGCTTTGATTTGGCACTCCCCGATCGAGATTTCGTCGAGTATGAATGGAGTAATGTCAAACCCTAATCTTGGAGCATGGGTTCTTGTGTGCGTATCATTTACTGGAAGTAACGAAAATGAGAAGAGGGAGAAGGGGGAAGCACGCACGGTCAAGATGATTTTGGGGTGAGATCTACGGTGATGGATGTGTTGGGTATAGAAAATTATAATAAATGTTGTATATAGTTATATTAAATCGTGTACAAACTTCATAAATGCATAACTTTTTCATACGAGGTCGAAAAAATGCAAACTCAGTTGCGTTGGAATCGTATGGACGAGCACTACGCGATGGAGTTGGTTTGGAGTCGTTTGGAGTTAGTGAGAATTTCGGGTAAAATTAAACGCGCGTTTAATTTTATTCGAAATTAAAGCTAAAACGGAAATTAAAACCAAGGTGAGAACTTCTCACTCAATCGAATAGATTTCGATTTTATTTTAAATAGTTAGATTTAAAATATTTGAATGCATGTTTGAATGATGACTGTAAATTATTGATTGTTAAAATAGACATTATACGCCGTTAGTAAGCGGATGTTATTTAATATAAACATATACCGCGAATATTTCATAAACAGTGAAATTGGTATTATATATAATATCAATATATATATATTGGCATATGTATATATTGCAGTTATTGATTTCCCGCATTTTTTGTTTAGCGGATGAGACCCTATTACGCCGTTAGTAAGCGGATAATATTTATTAAGAACATATACCGCGATAATTTCGTACTGGAGCGAAATTGGTATTGTGCTAATGTTTTTGGATGCAGGAAACAGGTTGGAGGGATCCAACTGGATTCCTCAACAATATTTATTTTATTTCAGATATTTTGATATTTGATGGATTATCATATCGATATATGATATCGTTGTTAGTCGTGATTGACTATTTGGTGTGTAGCATCATTGGACCCAAATTTTAGGATTTAAAAATGATTTTTAAAAGTGATTTTGAGAATATACTATATTTTTGGAATTGATCCATTTCAAATAAATAAACGTTATAAGTTTTAAAGTTATAAAAATTATGATTTTTAAGAAATATAGTTAAAAGCTGATTTTTGAAAATAAGAAATCAATGACTTTATAAAAGAGTTAAATTGGGATTCTAAACTTGTTATAAAAGTTTAAATATAGGATTTATAAAATTTGATTATTTTATAAATCAGAATGATGAAATTATAAAGGAATTTAAAGACGTTTTAAAAGAAAAATATAAATTGATTTATATTAAAGATTTATAAATTGATAATTTATAAATTAGAACGTAGGAATTATAAAAGAGCTTTTATAAGTGTTAGAATAAATTGTGAATGAATTTCATAAATAGAATGAAATTTATAGAATTTTATACGGTGAAGTCATAAATGGAATTTTATAAGCAGTAGGTTTATAAAATTTATTATGTTGTTAAAATAATAGTTTTGGATAAATAAATGAATCTTATAAGTTATAAGATTTATAATTATGAAGTTTAAAGAACGATTTTATAAAATAATCGTTTTATAAGTAGTTAACTTATAATATGAACTTTTAGTCTATAATTGAATTATAAATTGAATAGGTAAATAAATAAGGAATTTATAAAAAAGGAAGTTTTTATAAATAAATAGAAAAGGAATTTATAAACGTTGTTTTATAAATTCGCAAAGGACTTATTTTGACAAGTTAATTGTTATAACTTAGAAATGGAGTTATATTCACATTTTTTAATAGTGAATAATCCTTTGAATTAAAATGAATAAAAGAATGAAATTGGTTAACGTACTTTATTCACGTTTTTGAATAGTGAATAACACGTTAAGGAAATTGTTTAGAATGTGAATGTTTTAAATAGAATTAAAACGATCCAACGATGTTTTTAAAGGTATAGAGATTCGAAACCATAGATTTCAACATTTATTGTTGAAATAGATGTTTCGAGAAATAAAAGGAAATAGTGGACTATAACATTGTTGTTATAGTAAATGATTTCCGAATGGAAATGTTTTGGTTTAGTATTGGGATTTATATATCTATTTTAATTTCGAATCCCTATACTAGTGATTTTGGGTTGTCGTAACGATGTTTTACGCAACATTCGTTTTGGCCCAAATAAATATGTTAAGTGAATGATTTCCTTAAAGAAAGAAATATATACTTAATTCGGTTTAAGTGTATTGAATATTTTCTAAGTGTTGAAAATAAAAGATTGTGAATTACTTATTTAATAAGTATGGGAATGTTTTCCAATATGAAGTGAAAAATTAGAATTTATCTTTTTGACGATAAATTGAAATGAATAGTTGAAATCATATATGCATGGATATTTTGAAGTATAAATTCATTATGGAATTTATATGTGAAAGTGAAATTTGTTTGAAAATAAATATTGATTTATTTTTGAAGTGTTGGAATTTTATATCTTGTAAAGATATTTTGGAAAATAAATAATTTGGAAAATTATTTGGAATCTGGTGATGTATGCATATCCAGTGATAGTTCAATAACCGACTATCAATATGTCCCTTTGAATGGGTATTTGATGTGAATTGATTGAATTTGAATGCACACTTATTTTTGAATAAGCGCTCACTATTCGGGTTAACCGGGAAAGGACCATGGGGTCGTATAACCCACTCCGAATATGTGATACGTCGTTGTGAATTGCATTTGAAGATCGGTGTTGAAGACCGGTATTTGCAAGAGTGATAGGATGAACTATCGATTGACTCTGCACCGAGTTGCTCCGGTATTGAGTTCTCCATATGTGATGGTGAATCCGATCAGGATTGTGAATATCCGGATTGCAAGGACTTCTTTGTAAGTGCCTTCGGTTCTGTTCGAGCCCGGAACAGACTTGTATGGATTGTATGCCTGACATTACAATTTGAGATATAAAGCCGATTTCTTTCAAATATATTTCTGTTGGTGGCGGAGAATTTATTCTTTGCTTAACACCCTTCTTTGAGACGTACGAGCTCAAAGGTTATATAGTTGAAGTTATCAGCGATATATTCCCAATTTGGTAATGTGACATGCTGAGTGATGCTGAAATGATCATTGTGTTGATTATTGTGATAGGATCATTTATTTGATCGTCTATCTTAGTGATCATTGTGTTGATCATTTATTGACCCAAAGCATGGCTTTTGTATAAAGTATGTTTTTTGTGGACGTGAATTCGTCGAGCCTCACATCCCGGAAATGGTCAAAACAGGAAAGAAGCAGCAAGGTTATGAGGGGTAGCACCCTTTAGGATGTGTCCATTTCCTTCTGGAAAAGGGTGGTATCATGGTATGGAGCCCAGATACTTACTCATGTTGAAAACACTTTGTTATGATTGTGTGAATTGATTAGAGAGCGCTCTCGGATAAAGGTCCCAAAGGACCGGGGGATGGCATATTCGGTCAGTTGTTACTCAGTTAGGAGTAACCCGGCCTTGTGTTGGTTGAGATCCGGTTTGGTTCTCGGGGATGTCCATCCAGAGGCATTCTCAGTGGCAATGGGAAGTTCCTTGGCCTGACCATTTGTTGGAAATCCAATTCCCAATACGAAACTTGTACGGTATTAGTTGTAGAACCTGCTATTCACTTATGGTGGTCACCACTGTTTGGATAGTAGCTATAGTAGGCATAGTTCGAAATGTCTATGTCGGCTAAGATTTATATCTTTATTTTCGAAATGATTTGTTATACATTATACACTAACAATAATATCAAATGTTATTTTAAATGCGTATCAAGCATCTTTGACTATCATAAGGAGAAATCTCCTCCGATTCTGCGTTTGCATGTGTGTGTGTGCGGGAGGCCTTATGGTAGTCTCATTTTTTAAAAGCATTGCGAATTGATTAAAAATATTCCTCTATTTTGATTTTAAAGATAAATAAACTGTTTTGAGTTCTCACACCAGTCACATGACTGACTCGGAGTTTATTGTTTTCCTTCCTAAACTCTGGGTGCCCACCAATTTCCACACGGGCAGTTAAGAGTTAGGTTTATCAGGATATTCTGGATATTCTGGAGTTGCTGGAGGCAAACTGGATTGGCATGGCGTATTACTAGTTTATATAGTACTTCTTTTTCCGCTGTTATGTTGTTGTATGTTGTTGTACACTCTGATGATTTGATGTAATGAAATGTGATGTAATGTAATAACTGATATAGTTCTTTGTTTAAAGATTATTCATTTATTATTATATGTTGTTCCGCTGCGAATTGTGAGATTCTGTTGTTGTTCTGTTGTTTTCTTCTGTCCCGTTCTATCTTTCAAATTCTCTGTTTTCTCTTCTTTCTCTGTTTTCTAAAAATTGTCTATCTTCTTTTCCCTCTATTTTTCTTTTTCTTTCTTCTTTTCCTCTCTTCTTTCTTTTCTTTTCTTTTTAAAACCCATAACATTCCGGTTTTTGACCTTCGATTTCTCGGCAGTCGATAAAGTGAGTGTCGATGTCGGATTTTCGAAAGTCGAAAATTCCAGTTTGTTACAAGATCTTTAATTCACACTTGGGTTATTTTATGCTTAGAGCCCTTGTGTTCATTTTCATAATGATATATAACTAATCCCCTAAAATCATATTAAAACAGGGAAACACTTAGTGTAACATCCCTAATTTTAAATAAAATTATTCAAATGATTTAATTAAACAAATGAAATAGAATAATGTATAGATTAGAGTGATAAAGAGATTGAGATTTGAAAATTTATTAAAGGCCATGCTAAACTAAATAAAGAAATTAAAAGATAGAGTTTATGGAAATGGTTTTATATGTTAACTAATAAGAGAATAAGACAAGAATATTATGGGGAATAGCCATCCACCATAATCCTTAACCCCTAAACCCTTATTCCTATTTTCATTTTATAAGTTCAAAATTCTAAAACTTAAACCAAGGAGCTCAAGTCGACCATAACCTAGGGGATAAGAGGATTAAAAATCAAGTTAAAGCTAAGGAATCAAGCAAAGAGAATTCAGCAAAGATCAAATCTCAATTTCTTTATCCAAAGCAAGGTGAATGATAATCAAAACCATCTCACTTTCGTTTTTAAAGAGCATTTGATTTCGGGTTTTAAGTTTAAAATCTTATGATGATTTAATGATGATATGCTTGGATTACATGGTATGTTAGATTCAAACAATTATGCTTGATAAATGTTTTATCGATTTAAGGATAAAATCATATATATTGGGTTTCGAATGCCATGACTATTAAATATATTATGTGAAATATTATTTTGAAGATAGGTTTTAATTTTCATAATTATCCAAGCTATGGACGATTTATTATATATTTTTGAAAGAAGAAATAAATAATTAGGAAAAAATGTATTTTGGCTATTATATAAAGGATTTTGGATCTGAAATTTATATATGTTAGATAACATATTAAATGTGGATTTTAATGATTTTGTGGATTTTTCTTGAATAATTTACTATGTAAATTAAATTATATAAGTTGGAGGACTTCAATGCCTTAATTGTTTTGTTAAAGGGAATGGCTACTTTGTAAATTAATTTTAATTAATTCTGGATAAATTTGGCAATATTTAGAAAAGATTTTGGCAAAGATTATGGCAACCAATTATAATTTTACAAATCGGCAAGTCAGTTGAAAAGTATTTACTTAAAAAGTAACAAAATAGTTTTGTATAGATTTACTATTTCTCCATTTCCAGTAGCAACCTTTTGACCTCATACCTCTACCCCTAACCAAGTCAAAACTAATACACATGGTATTAATGCTTTGGTACATAGTGGATTGTAAAAAGACGGAAGGTATAGAGTCGAAACCATGCTTTTGAAGGGGTCGAGGCAATTTTAAATAGCTTTCGAAGGTCTTTGTTTTGCTTTCAAAAGAGATGCCACTTGCATACCTTTCCAAGGTTGCTTTCAAAAGGGTTGAATCTCTTTTATATAGCTTTCGAAGGGATTGTTCCCTTCTTATTTTAAATGGGTAGATTTCGAATGAGTTGCCATATTTTATATTTTGAAAAGGGTGCTTTTGAAAGGGTAGTTTGAACCAAGTCGACACCTTGCTGTTTGTCTTTATGCCTTTCGAATAGGTTGAAAGTCTTTAATGAGCTCAAAAGGAAAGCTTTTGTTTTATAAATATAACAAGCCGCTTCCTAATGCTTTCGAAAGGGTTCAAGTAGCCATTTGAACTAAAGGTTTCGAAGGCAATGGCTCTGAAAAGTGTTTCGAAGCTGTCCCTCCAAGTGTTTTCCTTAAAGACTAAAGCTTTTGAAAGGATGATTCCGAAGCCATCTGTTTTTCCCTAACTCTTTTACTTGAAGTTTGATGGTTTCGAAAGGGTTACTTTCATTTATGTCCACTTTGACCCAAAAGTTATTTTTAAGGATAAACCCAATGATTTTGAAAGCGGCACTTTCCAATGGTTTCAAAAGAGGTACTTTCAAATGGTTACAGAAGAGGTACTTTCAGATGATTTCAAAGCTATGCTTTTGTTAATTGGAAAATAATGCTTAAATACTTTCAAAAGGAATGTTTTGACAGTTTCGAAAGGAGATGTTTTTAAGTGTTTCGAAAGGCGTATGCTTAGTGTTTTGAAAGGAAGATTTGAATGCCTTCAAAAGGTATACTCAAATGGTTTCGAAAGCCTTAGTGTCCAAAGCAAAGAGCTCAATATCATTTGTAAAGGAAAACCCATGACAATATAAAAGTGCTTTGAAATGGCTTTTAGTTTTGGAGTTTTTGAAGAAGCTTTCCTTGATAAAAATAATGGGTTAAAAAGATTAACCATGTTTTGTTTGGGATTGATTTCAAAGATATTAAACTATAGATGTTGGTATTATTATGTTACGATCAGTTATTTTATGTGCGTCTATTCAGTGGATAATGGACCCGTAACTGTATTTTGTGAAGTAAGTGCAGAATAACCTGCTAGGTTGACCCAATAGTGAATATAACTTTAGTTAACTCCTGAATGAATTGAGTTGCATCCAGAAGGTCAGGTAGATCAAAAAATAGAATGCCCAAAGACTGATAAAAGAAGTTGTCAGATTAGATCGGTTCACAGTCAACCTACGAAAACTATGATATGAGGGATGTTAATAAAGATACCAATAGGTTCAGGAACAACCAACGAAATAATTGAATGAAGTTATTGGCACGGGCCAATAGGTTTCTAGTGATCCCATGAAAACTATGAAACCGGATAGAAAGTCCATAAGCTTTAAATATGTTATTAATTAGCCCATGAAAACTAATAAGTTAACATTGACCCTAGAAAATATAATTGAGACAGATAGTCAAACGAATGGGGATGAGAAATCTGGGATATTTTGCATGTTTGCATATCATCATGACACATTTTAAATTGCTATGTTTTTAACCATTGTGGATGCAGGAGTACAGTTTATGGTTATTATAAATTTTTAGGTAAGATAATAGTGAGGGGAAAACACGTTGCGCTAAGCGGCGTGGTCTCACTAGATGTTTAAATAGTTCAAGATGGTAGGTTATTATTCATACCACGCTTTGTGTTTAACTCGAAGTTTATGTTTTTCCCATTAAACTCTCAGATTAATTTTGAGTAGTTTGAGAGTTAAGGTTTTTAGGTTCTTCTTTTGACGAATAAGCATTTGGAGATGTGCCGAAGGCAAGCTAGCTAATAAGGAGTTATTTTCTATTTAATTCCACTATGTTTTAATGTAAAGGCAACATTGTTTAATTACCTATATATATACTTTGATCATCCAAGGAGGCATCATCATATGTCGCTCTTGGCATAGTTTGTAATAATTATACTTTCTCTAAGCATGATTCTCGAATTTGGAATTATGTAATGAATTTGAAATATGATTGAAATGGAATGAGAAATTTGTTTAACGGTTTTAATTTTTTTTCCTATCCATATGTTTCTGTTGTATCAATATATCTAACATTACCACATTTGGTCGCCGAGGATTAATAACTATGGATGACTGTAGCATTATTAGCCATTTGTTTTGGGCCTCCAAGTGGGGGATGTTATAGGTATGGTATCAGAGCATAGGTTTATGAAAACTTAAACCTAAAAGATTTTTCACAACATAATCCAATGAATCAGAAAATAATATCGGGGTTTGGGCTAACGTTATAGCAATATACTTGTACTTAACATATATATATATATATATATATATAAGTATGTATACCCCTAATTTTAAATAACATTACTTAGGATATTTAATTAAATAAATTAAATATAATAATGTAAAGGTTGGAGTGATAAGGAGATTGAGATTTGAAAATTTACAAGAGGCCATGCTTAACTAAATAAAAATTTAAAAGAATGAGTTTATGCTAACAGTTCTATAAGTTAACTAATAAGAGAATAAGGCAAAGGTATTATGGAGAATAACCATGCACCATAACCCTTAACCCTTAGACCCTTACTCCTATTTTTATTTCCTAAGTTCAAAATTCTAAAACTTGAACCAAGGAGCTCAAGCCGGCCATAACCTAGGGGATAAGAGGATTAAAAATCAAGTAAAAGCTAAGATATCAAACAAGGAGAATTAAGCAAAGATCAAATATCAAGTTCCTTATCCAAAGCAAGGTGAATAATAATCAAAACAATCTCATTTTTGTTTTTAAAGAGCATTCGATTTCGGGTTTAAGTTTAAAACTTTTATGATGATTTTAATGATGATATGCTTGCATTACATGTATTTTAGATTCAAACAAATATGTTTGACAAATGTATTATTCACTTTAAGGATAAAATCATATATATTGGGTTTCGTATGATATGCAAATTTAATATGTTTTGTAAAACATTATTTTGGAGTTGGGTTTAAATTTTTGTAATTACCCGAACTATGGATAATTTATTATGAATTTTTCAAAGAAGAAATAATCAATTGTGTAAAAATTTATTTTGGCTATTTTATAAAGAATTTTGGATCTGAAATTTATATATGTTAGATAACATATTAAAAGTAAATTTTGATGATTTTTGAGGATTTTTACTAAGTAATTTACTATGTAAATTAATTTATTTACGTTGGAGGACTTAGTAACAACCCAGAAAATTTGGCCGTCAATTTTGAACATTTAATTTATTTTAAATGTTAAATTTGAATTGTTAATTGATTTTGAAATAAGAAATTTGGTTAAATCAATAAGGTTAGTTACAATTTCAAATATGGCAATTCAATTGGATTTGGATAATAATAATTTAATATTTGAAATTAGGATAATTTGTGAATCTGGGTGTTTGTAGATATGTAAATGGTTTCTAAAATTTATTTAAAGTCTAGTTGGATGTGTTTTTAATATTGGACCTTTGGATGGAATTCAAAGTCGACAATTTAAAATTGGAATATTTATATTAATTTAATAATGGAATTTAATATATAGTGATAATGCAAATAATCGGATTTTGATTTAAAACGAATCAGAATGATTTTTAATGTGAACATAAATTCTATATGATTTATAATTAAGTTAGTAAAGTTTTAAAAATAAAGTTTTAAATGATTTGGACAATTTTGGAAATCGCTCGATTTAATCAACGAGTTAAAATAGCCTTCCGGGGCACAGTCTCGGAATTCGACGGAACCGATTCCATTGGATCCGTTATCAGATTTAAAATTTCGTAGCGTTTGGAGCTATCGTTTGTTTGTACGGGTGAGAAACACGTTGAAATTAAAATCGAAAATTTAATATTTCAAATCGATTCAAAAAGCTATCTTCCACATATGATCGAATTGGGCTCCAAAACACGTTTCGTTGTGTTCGGAATACGGGTAAACCTTATAAACGCCATGCGGCATGTGTTGTTTGATGTTTATTTGTAAAAACTTGTTAAAATTGAGAATAATATTAAAATAATATTTCATATGTGTGCAAATACGTTTACAAAATGGAAACCCTAGCTATCTTTTTCATGGCCGCCATCTCTTCATTTCAATGGCTGAGACTTTACCCCTTTCTCCTCCAATTTTCATTCATTCCAATCACATTCACGACTCGACTTCAATTAGAGAAACGTCGAGCTCGTCGAGAGCTTCAGATCCAACTGTGGATCGATGGTATTGTCGTTGTTTGGAGACAAAATTGAGGGCCAACGGTCGTGCACGTCGACATGTTTTGCAAGGCGGAGGGGTGATCGAGTTCGACGAAACCCTGGCCATGAGTGGAGCACGCCTGGCGCACGTCTTGGTGATGCTTGATCGGGTCCACATGGGCTGAGGAAGGAGCAGTTGTTGGTCAACGTCGGCGTGTTGGGTACGAACAACCTTGTTCGATCACGCGAGGAAGATGGGTCGGCTTCGATTTTCTGTTGTACGTGCGGCCGAGATTTTGTTTGGTAATAATTAAAAGAAAATTAAGTTAATTGATATAATTATTATTTAAGTGTTTAAAAATTCATATCTCATGCATGCATTATCAGAATTCGACGAAACTGGCGGCGCCGGAATCGCAGCGACGTGATCTTCGTGCTGCAGCAGATTCAGAGGCATTTGGAGCAAGCGACAATTTTAGATTAAATCGAACAGGTTCAATTTAATTTAAAATTGGAACGCTCAACATAATTTAAGGTGAGTTAATCTCACTCACATCTGGTTGACTAGTTAACTCAAATAGTTTAAATTTAAATTTTTGATTGATTGGTTGAATGTGAGTATTATTATCAGTTTGGATATGATATTATATGTAGTAGTGTATATATTGGAGTGATTGATTTCCCGCATTATACAGCGGATGAGACCCTATGCGCCCCGCATAATAGCTGATGACCCCATATACCACGATATTTCACCTCGAAGTGGAATTGGTATTTTCATATTATGCTAACATCTATTGATGTAGGAAGACAGGTTGGAGGGATCCAACTACATTCCTCAAAATATTGTAATATTTTCATATCTGTGATATGTTATGTGATAGATTATATTGGAATTAAATTATTCGATGCTATGGTTTTGATGAATAAATAATTTAGTATTTAAAATATAGAATAGAAGAAATTGGGTTTCCAAGGAAATGAAAAGAAATTTTTTAAGTAAGTAATTATTGGGAATTTGGATAAATCGAGTAATAAATTTAAAGGGAATTTAAATTAGGAAATCCGTTTGAATTGATTAGGTGTTTTGGAAACGGTGATTTAAAAAGGAAATGAGGATTGGAAATTTGCAAACTAGGTTATAAATGAAGTGGGATATTTATCGGTGGATAAAATTGGAAGTATAGATTCCGGTGGGAATTTATAAGAAAAAATTATAATTCATTTTAAAAATAGAAGGGTGATTTTATTTTTAAAAGTTGGAAACTATATTTTCCTAGAAAACTAAGTATATTTTTAAAGAAATGATTTCAAAGTATAAACTAGAAGTTTTAAAATGTTTTTAAGATTGTTTTCAAGAAAATTATTATTTTATTAATTTTTAAATGAAAAGTAAATATTTATTTAAGTTAATTATGATGGTTAATTATTTTTAAAGTAAATTAGTATTATGATTTTTAAAAGGAAATTTTAACATAAATATTTGATATAATTACTTTATTTTAAAGGTAAATTTTGGTTTAAGTTTACTTGGAAACTCTTATAGAACTTCTTAAGTATTATTTTATTTAAGTAAATTTTAGTATCCTTATTTTAAATAATTTAAGTATATATTTTTGAAAGTGATTATAAGGAGATGGAAATGTGTTTTAAAAATAAAAGTGATTTTACTTTTAAAATATTGAAAGAATTTACGGGATTGGGACGTAAATTAAATTGGGATTAATCGAGCAGGATTTATAAAGGATTATATGGGTTATATTGAAATGGAAGTGTATTTCCTAGAAAGCCAAGGATGTTTTCAAAGTAGCTTTTAAGTATAAATTAAAGTTTTAAATTTGGTTTTAAAAAGAATGTTATGGAGAAATTATTTTCTTAAACTATTTTAAATTTTTTAAAGTAAATATTTATTTAGTTAGTAATAGTAGTAATGATTTTAAAAGGATTAAATTGGTATTATATTTAAGAAGAAATTATTAAATAGTTATATTTTATAGAGTAGCTTTATTTTTAAAAAAGTAGTTTTGGCTTAAGTTGTATCTGGAAATTTTAAAGATTTTCATAACTGTCATTTTGAATAAAGTGTTTTAAATAGTTTTATTTAAAATATTTTAAGTATATAAAATTTTGGGAAAAGTGATTTAAATTTATTAAATCTAATTTTTGTAAGACTTGAAGTTTTCTAGTGGAAATAAAATAATTTGGTTGAATTGATTTTTTATTTGATAGTTAAATAACCGACTATCAAATTTGGACCCAAATATAACTTTGGAATATCTAGAAGAGGTATGAGGATTATATGGTACAGTTACCGTTCGGGTGCTATATTGTACATATAAACTCGTTCGATCTTCTAGGACGTTTATAAGGAAATCCGTCTACAAACGGTTAGGAGGTGAACTCTGATCTTATTCTCGTCTGATTTTTCCTAAAGAACCAGGAAAATAACGAATGTTGTTTCGAAGAGACTGGGATTGGATTTGAGATCCGAAAACCACTTCGATCCAACAAGTACATTTTCATGATGAAGACAAGAGCTTGGAGTCAAAGATGGAGCAGTAAAGTGGAAGGGCTGATCGCTACTAATCCTGAGGGTGATTCCAAAATGGATGTAGTAGGAATAGTGCCTTCGGTACCGTTCGAACCCAGAACAGACTTGTATGGATGAATGCTTTCAGAACATCGTTAGGAGGACGATGAGCATTCTAAATGAGATGTGTTCTAAAAAGGTAACACTGAGCCTCTAACCTCATCAACCAGAAATGACTGAAAATCAAGGTTATGCAGCAAGGCTAAGTGTGTAGCACCCAATTAGGGTAAGGTCATCCCTGTCTAGAGGTCCCTTTTTTATTTAACCGTTTAGGTGGTTGTTGATCCAAACCGTGGGGTGATCTTACTCGGGCTATCCAGTAAGGGGTAGCCTGGTCTTGTGTTGTAGTGGAACGGAGGGGTATTCGGTATGCTATCTAGACCAGGTACCGTGATAGGTGGTACCCCAGTGCCTAGTCATTAGTTTGAAATCCATTCTCCCTACGTGCCTTTTACGGTTTTGATTGTAGAACCCACTTTGTGGCTAGTGTAATATCCCGGAATTTCGGAGAATTTAAAATGTGATAATCTCTTAATTAAATCATTTGAAATTAATAAAATTGTTATATTTAAATATAAATAACCAAAATAAAATTTATGTGATGTTTTTAAATTTAGAGATAAATTGATTTTAAATGGAATAATTATTTAATTTGTGTTATTTATAAATTTGATTTTGATAGGCTTAACATTTCAATTTAATAAATGTTGTTTAAATATATATTTATTTAAAAATTAACTTTAAAATTAGAATTTAACATTTCTTAATTTAATAGTGTGTTTGTTTAATTTAAATTTAGATATATTTGATTTGATTTTAAATTTAAGTTTAAATTGAATTTGAATTTGAAATTTGAAATTTGGATTGAAATTTGAAATTTAAAAAGAATTTATATCTTGAAATAATTTTGTATATAAAAGGATTTATGAATAAAGTTTTTATTTAAAAAATAAGATTTTGTTTTATATTAATTTGAAACAAAAGAATTTTATTTATATAAATTTGGAAAATATTTGTTTAATAGTAAATAAATGGAAAAAACATTTAAATTAGCATTTAAAATGGATCAAATAATTTTATAATATTTTATTTAGAATCTAATTAGTTTATATCTTATTTTCTTTTGGAAGTTTTATTTTTATAAGATAAGGAAAAAGCATTTATAAATTTACAAAAGCATATACCTATTAAGAAAATTAATAATAAAGGCTTTTAAAAATCATTTAAAAATAAGGAATGACATGTGTTCATTTCTTAAATTCATTAAATACATGTGTTATGAGTTAAACATTGGTTTTTGACAAATGTAAACAAAATTGGACAAGTGTCTTTTTTTTCTAATTTCCTTTTTCTTAAATTTTAATAAACCACAAATTACATCATATAAACTTCCATTCCTTCTTCATTCTTATTCTTTTAATTTAGAAAATTAATGGCCGCTCTTTTTATTCCATTTCTCAAACTCAAAACTGAAACAATATTCAAATCCTCAAGTTCAAAAGCCTGTAGCATTTGTTTTTCCCTTTTCAAACTGCAAGCCTGTAATTTCTTCTCAAAACCAGAATTTATATCTCCTCTAAAACAAATTTCAAGGCTTGCAATCAAACACTGCAAACAACTTTCAAAACCCTATAACCAATTTTTCAAAGGCCTGAAAAACTTCTTTTATCAAAGCCTGAAACCAGAATTATTTTCAAAGCCTGTAGAAAACTTCAAAACTGCAACCTCAAGCCTGAAAACATTTTTACAACCCTGTAAACATTTTCTCAAGAACACTTCAAGCATTTTCAAGACAAGTATCTGGAATCAAAGCTTGTGACAAAATTTTCATCTTAGCCCCACATTTCAGCTTCAAATGTTCAAGCTTCAAAGAATTTCATTCTTAAGTCAAGCAATATCAATACACGGTTTTCAAACTTTCGAAAGGGGCTCAGTTCAATCCAGTTTTTGAAACACTTTGCTAAATTAAAAAGGTGAGTAAACATCTATTTTTTAAACTTAAGTAGGTTAATTTTGTTGCTTAAGTGATTACTGTGATATTGATTCGTGCATATGTGGATAGTAATATACAATATGTAGTTATGAATGCATTGGAATCTGCATGCTTGAAGTTTGTGTTTCTCTGTTCGTTCCTGATTACAGAGTTTTATAAATAAACAAAAACTCAAATTTTCCATATAAACACTTTGCAGCTTTGGGTTTTCAAATATATTAGTCAAGATTAAACTCTATCTAGATTATGAAAATATGTTTAAGTAATTTAAGTTTTGAAATTTCCTGTAAACAAAAATAATGCAGTGGTAACTTGAACAATGTAATAAATCAAATGTTGAATTATATTGATTCATGTATATGTATTGAATCATCATTGAAGATTATGATTTTTAAAACAAAAATCCAAATTTTTAGTGATGAAATGGATGTGAATTTGGGAAATATCTGGAATATGGTTCTTGAGCATTTTCTGTTGGTCAGAGGATTTTGAGTGGTTGAGTTTTTGTCTGAAGCAAGGTGGACGATCAGGTTGTTGGGCAAAAATGAAGGTCGAGGCGATTGTGCACTGTGGCGTCGTCAGTAGTCGGGTTAAGTTCATAACCCTAGCTTTTGTTGAAGCTGGGTTTGGGGTTGTCGCATCTTCTCTGGTGATGCGAGCTGCTTGAAATTTTGGTGAATGGAAGCGTGGAGGCAAGGCATGGTACGGCCGGAATTGTAACGACTCCGATGATCGGAATCGAGGAGTCAAGCAGATTTGCGGAAGGTCGTATTTGGGTTCAGGTCCATCAGAATGCTCGATTTCAATTCGAGGCGCGTGCGATCGTTTGGGTAGTCGTTTTGTGTTGTAGTGATGGTGAGTGACGTGCCGGAGGCCATGACGTCGGTCGGAGGCAACCTACGGCGGTATGCATGTGCACGGTGTCGTTTGGGTGTCAGTGATTCTGGCTCATGGGATTGCTCGAAGTCGTGTTCGAGAACTGGGGTGGAATACTCGAGTTTGTTCTCGAGTATGTTGGGGATGGTTAGCCTGTAGATTGCAAACTTTAATTTTAATCTAAGTTTAAAAAAAAAGGGGAAGAAGAGAAACTCGGGTTTGACCCGAGAAAGCTACGGGTTCGACCCGAAGCAGCATATGCAAAAACAGTTTAAAGATTTTAAAAGTTTTAAAAACTTGTTATTTTGAAATTTAAAAATTTAAATTAGTTTAAAACTTTTATATAAATTACTTGATGTTTAATAAATGTTTTCTTAAACATTTCGATTTAAAAAGTTTTGAAGTTTGTTAAATTTAAACTTTGTTAAGATTTAAAGAGATTTCAAATTTGAGTTATGAAAGTAATTTTAAAAATTTATATAAAAAGGACAAGTTTTAAATTCAAATTGAAACGAGTTTTTAAAATTATAAATTGATAAATGTTTTAGGTTATTTAAAGTTGTGTTTTGATAACTTTAATTTATCAAATTAATTTATTGTTTTATCTAAAAAACTCAATAAACAATTTAATTAAGTAAAGATAGTTATAAAGGTAAATGATGCAAATATGTTAAGGGTAATTAAAGCATTTATAAGATAATGTTTTATCTTAATTAAGGTTTTAATATCTTAATTTTGATTAAGTTAATTTAAGGAAATTAAGTTAAATTAATTAGTTTAATTATAAAGAATTGATTAAGAAATTAATTAAGGGAAAATATTTTACTTGATTAGTAAATGATTTAGGATTAAAAGTTAATTAATTTAGGATTAATTAAATTGTAATTAGAAAGATCATTAACTAGATTATTAATTAATGATCAGAGCTTAATAAATCAAGTAATTAAGTGTAATTAAGATTTAATTAATCTAGTGATTAAGATTGATTAATTAAGTAAATAAGGTTATTTAATTAGTAATTAAGAAGTGCTTAACTTGTAATTAAGTTTTATTAATCAATAATTAAGGTTTTATTAATTAATAATTAAAGGACAATTAATCCGTAATTAAGGATTAATTAAGAAGTTTTTAATTGGTAATTAATTGATTAATCAATGGTGATTAAGGATTAATCAAATGGTAATTAAGGATTGATTATCTGTTAATTGAGGATGGGTTAACAGTTAGTAAAGGATTAAGCAAATGTTTAATTAACTTGTGATTTAGGAATAATTAATCTGTAATTAAGTTCTTAATTAATAATTGATAATTAGGTTTATTAATTAATAATTAAGAGATAATTAATTAGTTAATTAATGATTAATTAATTAATTATACAAGTAATTATGGATTAATTAATTTGTATTAAGAGATATTGATTAATAATTAAGGTTATTAATCGATAGTTGATGAATAATTAATCAGTTAATTAAAGGTTAATTAATTGATTACGAAAGTAATTAAAGATTAATTACTTTGTATTAAAGGAGATTGATTAATAATTAAGGATTATTAATTGATAATTAAAGGATAATTAATCTGGATTAGGGATTGATTAATTAATTAATTAGGTTAATCAAGGATGTGATTAATTAATTAAGGTTAGTAATTAATTAATGATTGTATAAGAAAGATTTAGTGATTAATTCTTAAGGAGTTAATTTAATTTAAGTAACTAAATCAATTATGATATGAATTGATAAGGCTTGCTTATGGATGATTGTTTGTTGGATGTCTGTATTGGATGATATCTATTGGGTTGATATCTATTGATGATATGTTGTGACATTCTGTGATATGATATTGGTTATATCAATGATAAATGTGTGATATTTATCTGTGTTAATGCTGTGTGAATTCAAAGCATTGAAATGTATTGAATTGAATTAAATTGTTTAAACCTTTAAACAACTTGGCCTTTAAGTCACGTTTGGTTCGATGAGATCGGGATCTGGTATCAAATTTGATTATCCGAAAACCACATCGATCAAATTTAAACGTTAGGTCGTGAATTCAACTGAAGATCAAGTTGAAGACTCGAAGTGTAAGAACTATTTGTCGTTAAAAACTCTGAGGGTGATTCCAATATGAGTATAACGGAGATAGTACTTTCAGGTTCAAGATGGAGTTTTCAGAGTGCAAGTGTTATTGTCGTTAACTCTGAGGGTGATTCCAAAATGAGTGTAACGAAACAATGCCTTCGGTTTTGTTCGAACCCGGAACGAACTTGTATGGATTGAATGCTTTCAGAACATCGTCAGGTGGACGATGAGCATTCTAAGATAGATGTGTTCTATAAAGGTAATCGTAGGCTCAAGCCTCATCAACCGGGAATGGCTAAAACATGGGAGGTGCAGCAAGGCTAAGTGGATCATGCCTAAGTAGGACGAGATTTACCCCTGTCTAGATGTCCCTTTTGATTCGGCTGTGTGGGCGATTGCTAGCTAGAATCGCCGGGGTTGTCTTGTTCGGAACTGTTCAGTAAGCAGGCTTTGTGTTGCAGGGGATTGGGAGTGATCCTCGGTACGGTGATCTAGGTCACGTACTGTGACGGGCGTTACCCCATTAGCCCTGCCATTGATGGAAACCCATTCTTCCTACGTGCCCTTACGGTTTTGATTGTATTACCCACTTTTGTGGCTAGTAGCTGGAATTTAATAGATGTAACAATTTCGGCTATTTCTTATTTACTTGAAAACCCTAGACACTATTATAATATCACTGGATTTCCTATTAAATGTTTTGGTTAGCGTAAGGTAAAAACTTACCCATATTTATGTGTCGGGAGTCTTACGTGATACCTTTTGTTTTCAAAGGTTTTTAAAAGTTAAGCAACTTTAACCCGTTTACTCACACCAGACCCATGTCTGACTCGGAGTTTATTCTGTTTTTCTTAAACTCTTGGGTACTCAAATTTTTACGAGTAGCCAAGGGATTCAGGTCTTCTTTGACGAATACTGGAGGAGATATGGAGTTGGAGGCTTCAACGTTTGTAGTTATATGGTGTTTTCCGCTGTGATGTATCTCTGTGATATATGTGTTGTATTTGAGTTGTAGAATAGACATACTTTTATAACTGTCTATCTTGAGTTGTTATATCTGTATAACTCTGATGTAAATGACTATGTAATAGTTATGTTATATATTATATTTTGATTCGTTCCGCTGTGAGATTCTGATATTGTTGAATTCTTTTCTTCTATCTATTCTATCTCTACCTCTTTCTTTCTTAAAGATGATGCATCTTTCTATGGTGAGAAAGTCGGGTCGTCACAACTAGTATTGCTGGAATTTGATTAATGTAACAATTTCGGCTATTTGAATAAATATTTGTACTTAGACACTATTATAATATCAGAGGATTTTATAAGAAATGTTTTGGTTATCGTAAGGTAAAAACCGACATGTTTATTTATGGCGTGGTCTTACGAGATGACTTTGTTTTCAAAAGATTTTTGAAACTTTAATAATTAAATTGAGTGTATTTTCTCACACTGGTTTTTCAGACTGACTCGGGTGTTATTTTATTATAATGCTCGGGTCAGACCGAGTATTATAAATACATGATAGGATGCTGTGGAGCTCAGGAGACGAGCTGGATGGCGAAACGTATCACGTACTTGACATATATTCTAATGTGTTGTATATGCTATGTGTTCAGTTTGTGAGACAAGCTAATATAACTGTCCAGTAATCATTTGATTGTGATGTACTCTGATGATGTAATGTACAAAACAGATATAGTTTCTTTTTTTGTGAAGATTAGTTATTATCAATTATATTTTGTTCCACTACGATTGGGAGATTCTAATGTTGTTTTGTTTTCTTTTATTCTACCTCCTTCTTCTTTAACCCAAATGGTTCGTTTTTCCGTTCACTTGAGTTGATATGATGGTGATAGTGTCGACTCAAGGGGTACGGGTTTGTGGGTCATTATAACTTAAATGTCTTAATTGTTTTGTTAAAGGGAATGGCTACTTTGTGAATTAATTTTAATTAATTCTAGATAAATTTGGCTGTCTTTAGAAAAGATTTTGGTAAAGATTATGGCTACCAATTATTTTTTACAAATAGGCAAGTTAGTTGAAAAACATTTACTTAAAAGGCAATAAAACAGTTTTGTACAGATTTATTGTTTTGCCACTTCCAATAGCAACCTTTCGACCTCATAACACTGCCTCGAATAAGGTCAAAACCGATACACATGGTATCAATGCTTTGGTATGTAGTGGATTGGAGAAAGGCGGAAGGTATAGTGTTGAAACCATGCTTTCGAATGGGTCGTGGCCATTTTAAATAGCTTTAGAAGGTCTTTGTTTTGCTTTCAAAAGAGATGTCACTTGTTTACCTTTCTATGGATGCTTTTGAATGGGTTGAATCACTTTTATATAGCTTTTGAAGGGGTTGCCACCTTCTTGTTTTAAAAGGGTAGCTTTCGAATGAGTTTCCATGTTTTATGTTTCAAAAAGGGAGCTTTCAAAAGGGTAGTTTGAACCAAGTCGAAACCTTGCTATTGTCTTTATACCTTTCGAATAGGTTGAAAGTCTTCAACAATTTTAAAAGGCAAGCTTTTGTGTTATAAATATAACAAGCCGCTTCCCAATGCTTTCGAAAGGGCTTTAGTAGCCATTTAAACCAAAGGTTTCGACGGAAATGGCTCTCAAAGGTGTTTCAAAGCCATCCTTCCTGTCAACCAAAAAATGGATCAACACCCTGCTTTGAGTTTGAAAGCACCAGCCCTGTTCTTACAAGCAATAATACAGACAATAGGTATAGAAAAAGATAGTAAAAGAAAGAAGACAAGGGATTTTTATAGTGGTTCAGCTATTAACGTAGCCTACGTCCACTTTATAGTTTTATTATGACGGATTGCTATTATAAGTGGTGTTTGATTACAAGGCCTTTGATTGTCCTCAGCTAGATTGAATCCCTAGAGTTTGAATCCATTGGAGAATCACATTGTATCCCTTTGGAGATTGTTATGAGGGAGGTAAAGAGTGAAGAAAGTTTCCAACAGAGCTTCAGCAACTAGTCCGAAGAATATCCAGTTTGTGTTGCAGGTAGGACGATATTTATAGAGATCATAGAGCTTCTGGGCTAGGCCTGTTCAATTACTGCTCACAGATGACCATAGGAAGATTCCACGAACCTTAGCTCGCGACCCGAGCCAAAACCATGAATCGCTAGCGATCCCTGGTCTATGGATCACTAGCGATCTATAGATTTGGCTTGCATGCGAGCTACTTACTTAGCTTCTTTCCCCATTGCTTTACTATGTTATCTCGTCAAGATGCTGTGATCAAGTGTTCATTGCTGGCGATCCATGGCGTATGGATCGCTGGTGATCCATACACTTAGCTTATTTTTACTTTTATCTTTTAGGCCTTCTTTGCTTTCCTCATGCCATAATGATCCACGATGTTGTATGGATCGCTGGCGTTCCATCGAGTATGGATCCCTGATGTTTGGAATGACTTCATTGCTTTGTATTGACATCGTTCATGTAGTGTCGTTGCACGTTGCTCTATTTTGATGACCATATGCTAGCTGGTTGTATTTGACTGCTGATTGAACTGAACGGACGTTGGTCTCTTGGTTTAGCTCAACTCGGTCGTTACTTTATTAATAGGACTTGGCTCTCTTTAACTCATTGCTTTAGCCCTTTTAATTGAGTTTTGAGCCATTCTAACGTCATCAAGTTGTTTCATCTTCTCTTGGATCCTACTGGGTTAAAAATCCGTATAACACTTCCAATTATTTTCCTTAAAGACTAAAGCTTTCGAAAGGATGGTTCCTATGCCATCTATTTTCCCCGAATTCTTTTACTTGAAGTTTGATGGTTTCGAAAAAGTTACTTTTGTTTATATCCACTTTGACCAACAAGTTATTTTTAAGGATAAACCTGATGATTTCGAAAGAGGCACTTTCAAATGGTTTCGAAAGAGGTACTTTCAAATGGTTTCGAAGCTATGCTTTTGTAAATTGGAAAATGATGCTTAAATACTTTCGAAAGGAATATTTTGATGGTTTCGATAGGAGATGTTTCTAAGTGTTTCGAGAGGCATATGCTTAGTGTTTTGAAAGGGATGTTTGAATGCTATCGAAAGATATACTCAAATGGTTTCGAAAGTAAAGGTGTAAGGTTTCGAAAGCCTTAGTTTTCAAAACAAAGAACCCAATCTCATTTTTAAAGGAAAACCCATGGCAATATAAAAGTGCTTTGAAATGGCTTTTAGTTTTGGAGTTTTCGAAGAATCATTCCTTGATAAAAATAATAGGTTAAATGAATTAACCATGTTTTTTTTTGGGATTGATTTCTGGGATATTAAACTATAAATGTTGGTATTATTATTATGTTATGATCAGTTATTATGTGCGCATCATATTCACTGGATAATGGATCCGTAACTATATTTTGTAAAGTAAGGGCAAAATAACCATCTAGGTTGATCCAGCAGTAAATATAATTTTAAGTTAACTCCTAAATGAATTAAGTTGCATCCAGAAGATCAGGTAGACCAGAGCATAGAATGCCCAAAAACTGATCAAAGAAGTTGTCAGATTAGATCGATTCATAGTCAACCTATAAAAACTATGATATGAGGGATGTTATTGGAGATACCAATAGGTTCAGGGAGAACCCATGAAATAATTGAATGAATTTATTGGCATGGGCCAATAGGTTCCTAGTGATCCCATGAAAATAATGAAACCGAGAAGAAAGTCTCTACGCTTTAAACATGTTATTAATTAGCCAATGAAAACTAATAGGTTAATAGTGACCCTAGAAAATATAATTGAGATAGATAGTCAAATGAATGGGGATGAGAAGTCTAGGATATTTTGCATGTTAGCATATCATCATGATACATTTTAAATTGCTATGTTTTGAATCATTGTGGATGCAGGAGCACAGTTTATGGTTATTATAAATTTTTGGATAAGATAATAGTGAGGGGAAAACCCATTCTGCTAAGCGGCATGGTCTCACTGGATATCTAAATGGTTCGAGATGGTAGGTTATTATTCATACTGGGCTTTGTGAAACTTATGTTTTTCCCATTAAACTCTCGGGTGCTCAATTAATTTTGTGTAGTTTGAGAGTTGAGGTTTCCAAGTTCTTCTTTAGACGAATAAGCTTTTGGAGATGTGCAGGAGCCAAGCTAGCTAATAAGGAGTTCTTTTCTATTTGATTCCGTTGTGTTTTGATGTGTGGGCAAAGTTGTTTAGTTGCCGACACACACACATGATCTGATCATCCAAGGGGGCATCATCATACGTTGCTCTTTATGTAGTTTGTAATAATTATATTTTATCTGAGTGTGGCTCTTGAATTTGGGATTATGTAATGAATTTGAAATATGATTGAAATGGAATGAGAAATTTGTTTAGTGCTTTTTTCCTATCCATATGTTTCTATTGTATCAATGTATCTAACATTACTAAATTTGGTCATCGTGGATTAATAACCATGGATGACTGCAACATCCGTAGCCGTTAGTTTTGGGCCTCCAAGTGCAGGATGTTACAAGTTGGTATTTGAGCATAGGTTTATGAAAATTAAGAAATATAAACCTAAAAGATTTTTCAAAAAATAATCCATTGAATCTGAAAATTAGATCAGGTTTGGGTTAACCTTATAGTAATGTACTTGTACTTGATATATATATATATATAAGTACATATTCCCTTCTCTCTTAGACCATTCTTTTGTATCTTACTAAGGCTCGTAAGCAGATTTACGAGAAAGAAAGATATGGAAGCAGGAAACGAAAGAGGAAATCTTGGTGGAGGAAGCACTACAACTAATGGAAATTCTCGACGTAATACTAGGAGGAACTCAGACCGACAGGCAAATGCTAATCAAAATGAAGATGCCAGCATAAGTGCTGAAAATCCGCCAGTAAATATGGGATAATGTATCAGTTCTTTGTCAATCTGATACAAGCTAGAGCAGCTACTGGAGTAGCTGGGAATGTTGGAGGAGTTAATCCCATGGCTCCAATTGGAAACAACCATGCTAAGTTAAGAAGAGATTATAGCAGTCTTGGTGGGAAGCCGTTTTTGGGAATGGAGGATGCTATAGAAGTTGAGAATTGGCTTTTGCATTATGAGAGAATCTTCGCTGACTTGGGGTTTAATGATGAGCATAAAAGGAGGCTTGCTTCTAGACAGTTGTAGGGAGCAGCGCTTCATTGGTGGAATAGTGTTACTACTGGAGTTCCCAAGGAAGAGTTGACTTGGGTGGAATTTCGGAGAAGATTCGAGCAAAGGTTTTTCCTGAAGTTGCCAAGTTGGCATTATTAAGGAAGTTCATAGACTCAATGCAAGGCAAGATGTCGATGATTGAGTATGCCACAAAGTTTAATGAGCTATCTAGGTATGGGCATACTACCATTGACACCGTCATGAAGAGGAATGAGAAGTTTATTCGGGGATTAAGACCCAAGATTGCTAGGGCAACCTTACCACATCTTTGTGATCCTTTTAATGTTGTTATGGAAAAGGAGATATGACATGAGGAGATGCTTGCTACCTATGGGAAGGAGAAGCAGGTTGAAACAAAAAGTTCTCTTAGCAAGGAGTGGAGGTTCTTCAAGAAGAAGGGAACCCAGAAGGAAGAAGCTGCCAAGAAGGCAAAGGCTAATCTGGTTTGCTTTAAGTGCAATAAGAAGGGTCATTATGCTCATGAATGCCGAACTGGCAAGGGGAAGAAATTCGTAGACAAGAAGGATGTGAATTACTTTAACTACGACCGGGTTAGGCATTATAAGAATCAATGTCCAGAACCAGTCATGGTGGACAAGGAAAAGTCTTTACTGTTGTACTATCATCTGCTAGGCCAACTACTGATGAGAAGGGATAGACTATGATGGAAGGTATGCTTTTGATTAAAAATACACCAATTAGTGTACTATTTGATACTGGTACATCACATTCCTTTATATCTCAATGTTTGGTTGATAGGTAACGTTTAGAACCCACATAGCTTGTTACTTCCTTAAGGGTTGTGAATCTGATAGGTGGGTATGCAACTCTGGGAATGAGATGTGACCAGTTAGAACTTGATTTGTTAGGTCATAAGTTTGCATGCAGTCTATATGTTTTTGATTACATAGATTTCGAAATCATTTTGGGTATGGATTGGTTGGGTAGACATGAGGCTAGGATATTTTGCTAAGATAAGAAAATATCGTTGAGACATCTTAACAGTCGTAGCTGAATTATATTCTCTGTGGAGGATTCTAACTGGAGTGCTTGTGCTCTATTGAGTGCTATGGAAGTATAAGAAGAGTTAAGTCAGGTTCGAGTAGCAAAAGAATTTGTAGATGTTTTCGAGCCGGTTAAAGGATTACCACCGAAACGAGTCATTGAGTTTCGAATATATCTTATGCCAGGAGGTGAACTGTAAGTAGACCACCTAGTAGGATGACACCGACCGAGTTAAAGGAATTGAAGGTGCAGCTAGTGGATCTGGAAGGGTGAAATTTTATTAGACTAAGCAGTTCGCCTTGGGGTGCGGTCATGGTGTTTGTGAAGAAGCTAGATGGGTCGTTAAGGATGTGTATCGATTATCGTAAGTTGAACGGGAAGATGATCAAGAATAAGTATCCGTTACCAAGCATCAACGATTTTTTCTATCAGTTGTGTGGGGCCGGAGTATTTTTCTAATTGGATTTAGCGGAAGGTTTCCATCAATTAAGAGTGGCAAAGGACATTATACCGTTGACCGTGTTTCGAACTAGGTATGGTTTGTACGAGTGGTTAGTAATGCCATTCGGGTTGACGAATGCACTAGCTTTTTTGTAGATTTAATGAACCGAGTCTTCCAAGAATACTGGGACAGGTTCATATTGGTATTTATAGATGACTTTTTAATATACTCTAAAGATGAAAGAGAGCATGAGATCACTTAGAGTAGTGCTTGAGACACCGAGGAAGCATCAACTGAAGGCGATGTTTTTCAATTGTCATTTTTGGAAGAAAGAGGTTAAGTTTCTAGGTCACGTGGTTTCGAAGAAGGGTTTGTTAGTCAAGATCGAAGATGTTAATAAATGGAAAAGACCGGATAGGGTGACCGAGATTAGAATTTTTCTTGGACTTTCTGGTTATTATCGGAGGTTCATTAAGGTTTTCTTGTGGATAACAGCGCCTTTGACTAAGTGAACTAGGAAGGACGTGAAGTTTACTTGGTTTGACAAATGTGAGGAAGCATTCCTTACATTAAATCATTTGTTGACCAATGCGCCTGTGTTAATGGTTCTGGATGGAAACTAAGGGTTGGTGGTGTATTCCAATGCATGTGGAACTGGACTAGGAGCTGTGTTGATGTAGAAAGGTAAAGTCAATGTATACGCTTGACGATAGCTTAGACCGCATGAGGTGAGATAACCTACACATGATTTGGAGTTGACTGCCGTGATCTTTGCATTGAAGTAAGGAGACATCATCTCTTAGGAGAGACATTTGACCTATACACAGATCAGAAATCCCTAAGTTATTTATTCTCTCCAAAATATTTGAATATGAGACAGCAAAGGTGGCTGGAGTTTTTAACAGCTTATGATTTTGGTATAGAGTATACACTTGGGAAAGAAAATAAAGTAGTCGATGCTCTTAGCAAAAAACATCATAATGTGGTGTTAGAAATGTTGGCAGAATGGAAAGATCTTAAAGCTTTGCGACAACGCAGAATTTGTGGATATTTGAAATTGGAATATTTAATTGATTTTAATTATTTGGAAGTAAGTTTCTAATTTGAATTTCAAATACCGCTATTTATTGGATAATTTAAATATTGAATTAATAACTGAAAATTGGGAAAATTGTTGAATCTGAAGTTCCAGCCTTGTTAAAGATAATTCGATGGCTTAGGAAATTTGTATTAACAATATTGAAGATAATAGAAATTTTAAATTTGAATTTAAAAGATGATGTGTTCAGTTCTGAAAATATATCGTTTAAATTGATATTTAAAAATAGCCTTCCCAGGAACAGTCTTGCATTTTGACTAAACCAGTTCCATTGGATCCGTAATAGTGTATTATTATCGAATTTCAAATTTCGTAGTGTTTGGTGTGATTGGTTGGCCGTACGGTAGATAAATGCGCTGAAATCTATATCGAAAATTCAATATAATAACTGGGTTCAAAAAGCTATCTTCTCTGCATGATCGAATTAGGCCTCGGAACCTTTTCCATTGTGTTCAAAACAGGGGTTTAACATTGTAAATGCCTGGCGACACGCCTCGATTGGAGATTGAGATTGTGAGAAGCGAATATCGAGATGGTTTGAATTTGAATTTAAATTTCAAATATATATATTCTCATAAAATGGCAAGTAGACACGTATCATTCCTTAAAACACGTGTCCCCACTTTCACTCTTCCTTTGTAACGTGTCGTTTTCTCTCCGAAAAAAATAAAATGGCTGAATAAAAGAATTAAAAGTCAAATTTAAAATAAAATAAGGGACCAAGCATAAGTAATCGATAGAAATAAAATAAGGGTTCGAAGCTTTCATTTAAATCTCGATACTCTTCCTCATTTTTTTCTTCGTCCTAAGGCCGATAAATCATTAAGCTAGAGAATCAATTTGCGAGCACCTGGCATCTATGATCGATCGGGAATCGATTGAAGTTTGTCCATGGGGATTAGCTATGATTTTGGTTTGTAATCGTTTTCGAATCCATGGCATAGAAAAGCGTCTAGGCTGTGCGAGGAGTGGTGGCGACGTGGGAAGAGCAGATTGTCGCGGTAGTGTTCTGTCGCAGTCTTGGGCGCAGTGACGACGTTTTGGGTGGCGGCAGATACTCGACGAGGCGTGGATGCGCTGGAAGCTCGCAATTGGTTTATGGCGGCTAGGCTTCGAGGTCGCAAGATTAGGGTTTCGGCAACCTTCGAGTGCTCGAAGCTGTGTCCACCTAGAAACGGAGCATGCGGCGTCGGCAACTGGTGAGCGTTCGGGAAGTCGCGGCAATGGTCACGTGTTGATTCGAGTAAGTCTCGAGTTTGCAGTGAGGTAGCTTTTATTTATTTATTTATTTATGTAGCATTTATAGAATATATATATGTATTTATAATTTGTACAAATGTAAATGAAGTTATCCACTGTTTTTATTTATTAAAAATAAAATATATCTAGATTTTTACAGTAAGCTATATTAAACAGTTATGTTTTTGAAAGAAAATCTTTTATTTTAGGATTTAATATATGATTTAAAAAAAATATAGGAATTTTTAAATTGTTGAAGAATTTATTTAAAATTTGATTTTTGAATATGGCTTATTTTTAAGTATATATGTGATTTTAAAAGAAGGAATATATATATATATATATATATATATATATATATATATATTCACCTACTGTTTCATTTTAAAAGATAAATAATTAAGATGATTAACGTATTTAATTGCTTATTTAATTTATTTACTTATTAAAATATCTTTAAAGGAAGATCAGTTAGAATTTAGATATTTGTTTAAATTAAATCATTAGTTAAAATTAAAAGTTATTAAATGGTCATTTATTTGTTTGATTCAATTCGAATATTAATAAATTGTATAAATATTTATACAAGGTCTAAAATCATGGAGAAACGAGCCGGGATTGGATTGGAGTGCAAATATAATCAAAGATGAGTTAATTTCACTCATCCGGATTGTTATTTAAATTTATATAGTTAAATTTAAGTATTGGGTTGAATGATTGAATTGATTGGATGTGGTATATTATATAGTAGTATATATAGTGTGTGTGTGTATATATATATATATATATTGGAGTGATTGATTTCCCGCACTTATATAGCGGATGAGACCCTATGTGCCGCATAATAGCGGATGAGAATATATAATCCCATATACCATGATATTCCACCTCGAAGTGGAATTGGTATTTTATATTGTGCTAACATCTGTGGATGCATGGAACAGGTTGGAGGGATCCAATTGGATTTCTCAAAATATTTAGATTGTTAATAGTCTGTGATACGATTTAATTGATAATCAGAGATAGATTATATCGGTGTTCGAAAATATTGAATGCTATGGTTTGATGAAATATATTTGGGCATACTGAGATATAAAAGTTAAAGATCGAATTTTTAAAGGAAAATAAAATAGGAAATGTTTAAGTAAAATAAATTTTAGATAAGTCAAAGAATGAATTGGAAAGGATTAAAGTTGATTTTATATTCCAATAAATAAATTATAGGAAAGGAAAATTTTAAATAAATAGGAATAAATGGATTTTTAAACTTAAGTGTTATTAATTAAAGGAGTAAAAGATTAATTTTAAATTCAGGGTTTAAATAGTTTAGGAAGGAATAAAGAAAGAATTTTGAAGTAAATATGAAATTGGTATTTTTAGTTTAAATAAGATTTTAATAAAGGAATAAATCTGAAATTAGTGGGTTTTGAGACAAATTTTGGATAAGTAAAGGAATTTATTTTAATGGAGTAAATTTCGGAAATCACTTTGGAAATTGATTTAGTGTTTGAAACTGTATTTTGAAAGAAGGGTGAGACTATGAAATTTATAAACTGGATTCATAAAGTAAAATGGATATCAGTGGATGTTTGGAAGTATAAATTCACGGTGGGAATTTATAAAGGAATGGGAATTTGTTTTAAAACTAAATAGTGGTTTATTTTTAAAGGTGCGGAAGAGAAGTGTACTTCCCCGAAAAGCCAAGTACGTTTTCAAAGTAGATTTTTAATATAAGTTAAAGTTTATAAGTAAATATTTATTTAAATTAATTATATTAGTAATTATTTGAAAGGTTGACTAGTATTATGATTTTAAAGAAATTTATAAATACTTATATTTTATAAAATAATTTTATTTTAAAGATAATTTGGTTAAAGTTTTAATTTAAAAACTTGTATAGAATTTCGTAATCTCTTATTTTAAAAATTTATTTTGGCTTAACTTTGTTTAAAAAATTTAGTTTTGTATTTTATAAAGAAATTTTATTTTAAATATTATTAAAGTATATATTTTTGAATAAAGTATTTAAGAAATTTTAATTTAAATGTTTAACATATATTTTAGAATAAAGTGATTTAAATTATTTTAAAATCTTAAGTATTTAGTACTTGGTGGTTTTCAGTGGAAATAAAACAATTGGGTGGAAATTTATTTCCACGAGAGAGAGAAAAGTGATTCGAAAACTATTTTCGAGGGTTTGAAATGTAGAAAATATCTTTAAAGATATTTAGAAATAAATAATTTAGGATAAATTATTATGGCTTGATGATTATTTGTGAATGTTATTTGATAGTTAAATAACCGACTATCAATATTAGCCAATGCGCTGATAGTTTCGAAGAGACCGGGATCGGGATTTATTTCCCGAAAATCACTTCGATCCGGTTTGAACATTTTCGTGAGGAAGACAAGAGTTGGAGTCGAAGATGGAGCAGTGAAATGCAAGGGCTAATCGCTACTAATCCTGAGGGTGATTCCAAAATATATGTAGTAGGAGTAGTGTCTTCAGTTCCATTCGAACCCGGAACGGACTTATATGGACGAATGCTTTCAGAACATCGTCAGGAGGACGATGAGCATTCAAATTGATTGTGTGCTATAAAGGTAACACATAGCCTCGAGCCTCATCAACCGGGAATGGCTAAAACAAGGGAGGTGCACATAAGGCTATGTGGCTAGAACAAATAAGGGTAAGGTCATTCCTGTCTACATGTCTCTTTTATATTCGATTGTGTGGCGGTTGTTGATCCCAACTACGGGTTGAATTTATTCGGACTATCCAGTTAGGGTACCTTCGGTTTTGTGTTGCAGGGGATCAGAAGGGGTCCTCGGTATGGTGATCTAGGCCACATACTGTGACGGGCGGTACCCCAATAGCCCTGTCATTGATGGAAATCCATTCTCCCTACGTGCCTTCACGATTTTTGTTTGTAGAACCCACTTTGGGGCTAGTAGTTGGAATTTAATAATGTAACAATTTCGGCTATTTGAATAAGTATTTGTATATAGACACTATTATAATATCAGAGGATTTTATAAGAAATGTTTTGGTTACCGTAAGTAAAAACCCGGCATGTTTATTTGTGGCGTGGTCTTGCGAGATACCTTTAATTTCAAAGGATTTTGAAACTTTAATAATCAAATTGAGTATATTTTCTCACGCTGGTTTTCCAGACTGAGTCGGATGTTATTTAACTATAATGCTTGGGTCAGACCAAGTATTATAGAGTACAGATTCTGGATGGACTGCTGTGGAGCTCAGGAGACGAGCTGGACGGCGAGACGTATTTGATGTATATTCCGCTATGTATTCAGTTTTGGAAGGATGAGATATTATAACCGTCCTGAGTTGTGTTATTGATGAGCTGAACTCTGATGATGTATTCTGGTGATGTATGCATAAAACAGATATAGCTTCTTTTGTGTAAAGATCTATTATTATCTATCATATTTTATTCCGCTACGTTGGTAAGATTCTGATGTTGTTCTATTTCTTCTTCTACCTCCTTCTTCTTTAACCCAAATGGTTCAGTTTTTCGGCATCCGACTGTTCGGCATCTGATACGATGGACGTATTGATGTCGATTTTCGGGCGTCGAAAAAAATCGGGCCGTTACAATTTGTTATCAGAGTTGAAGGTTAAGCGAGAACCTTGGCTCTAGTGGGGATTACTCATTTGAATAGAGTCCGTAGTACTCTAGAATGAGTTTAATATGAGCGCGTATTTGTTAGTGAATATAAAAATTGTTTTATATTGTGTTGACTTATCGGTTAAGTGTTTATGAATTCTGGTCGATATATGGGATGCCATGTGATGGATAGGGGTTTCTAAACTCTTAAGCAAGGTAAACCAACACAATATTGTTTTAAATAGGGTAAATGAAATAATTTTACCCAAATTATTTTTCTATATAAAAGAAATAATTTTTCGTAAATTATTATAGTTATATATGGTTGCTTGGTTGTTAGGAAGTTATAATATTAAATTATTATCATTGTTGCGTAAAAAAATTAAATAAGAAAACTTAAATCATAGCTAAAAGCTAAGAAATAAATTCATATACAAATGGATTTGTAAATGAAAATTGTGAATGTAATTTATAAATTGAAATAAAATTCCGGAGTAAATTTTTGAATATGAGTTGGAGAATTTGACATTTGAAATTTGGGAAAAAATTTAAATTCCTTTTGAATTTGAAAATGATTTCCAAAGGTTTTGGAGAAAATTGGTGATATTATTTGGGAAATATTTTTGAATTGGATTTGAAATCTTGTGAGATTTGGAATTTAAAAATATTTGAAGTATTTTAAAGATAAAAAATCATTTAACTCTCTTCGGTCGCTGGAAAATAACTTCGGTGATGACTGCAGCATCGTCGATATTCATTTTCGAGTTTCCAAAGGAAGAAATTGCTACCCAAATATTTTGAATTGGTATTTGTTGCAAAATTGAGTTTGATTTTGTGATGCAAAGGAATAATTTGGTTTGAATATAATTGATTTCAAAAATGATTTTGAAATGTTGAGTAATTGATTAAAAGACTCTGGAATCTTATTTAAAATGTTTATGGAATTTAAATAAGTTAGAAACTTAAGGAAGTTTAAAAATTTGAATCAAAATGGATTGTAATTGAATCTAGTAAATAAAGGTAAAAATTTATGTTATTGGAAGCAAATTTGTGGAAGGATAAATTTATTTAAATTTGTAAGTAATAGAACTAGAATTAAAGTTGAATAATGGAATCAATTTAAATTATGTCAAGAAAAGTGAATTGTAAATTTGTTCGAAGGAACTAAAGGAAGTAAAAGTTTAGAAATAAACTTTTCATTAAAATTTGAAATTGTGGACAGACAAATGAATTAGCATTTTTAAGTCAATAAAATTTAGAACTGGATATTGGGAACTAATTTGAATTGTGTGTAATGGAAGATAGACAGGAATTGACTAAATAAAATAAAGAACTGGAATAAAATTAGTGAGTAAACTAATTAACTCAGGTGGGTAAGAAAATGAATTGGAATTGTATATTGGATGATATTTAATTTAAAATGTGTAAAATAAAGTGAATTTATAAAATTAATTCGAAGTGAATTAAAATTATAAAAGTTTGGAAATAAGAAATTGTTTGAGATTTGAAATAAATTAGTAAGTAGAACTGATTTAATATAATGATATAAACCAGTTGTGAATGGAAGATAGTTGATAAAATCAAATATTCAGAGTTTGAAGATGAATCGAATTCAGGTAGAATTGAAAACGAAAATCTGGATGAAAATTTGAAAAAAAGTATTAAGATTTGAAATTCATTTGTAAATTGATGCAGATTGAATCTATATGAAATTGGAATTCAAAATTGATTAACTATAGTTAAAAACGAAGTGGTAAAGTGAAGTAATAATACAGGAATATATAAAGTGCTTATATTAAACTTAAGAAAAGTTAAGGGTGAAAGTTCTTAAGTAAATTTGGTATTGGGAATATACTAAGTAATTTTGGAATATAGATTAAGTAAAGTTGTGAAAGGGGATAATTGTGGATAGGTGAATAGAAATCAAAATAATGTGGATAAAAGAGAATTGATATAGTTAATAGTCAACGGATATAGATACGTAAGATGCACGTATATTATTTATTCGCATAGCGATTTGATCCAAATTCGAGCACATAATTTTGAGGTAGTTATACCGATCCGAGTTGGGATTTTTCACTCGATTTTCGACGGCGAACCCTGGAATGGATTTTTGATTGATTCTGGAAATTCTCTATCATAGTTTGTGGCTATGCAAGGAGAATGATAGTTTCTGATCAAGAAGCCACATCTGAGTCCGCACTAGGAAGTCGGGGGAACGATACTAGTTCGAAAGTGAAATTGTATGATTAAGTGAGCGATCGAATTGGGTATTGCGTACAGATGATATATGTGAATCGTATGGATGTGAATAAAATAGATATTAAAACCTTTTGTATAAATTGATTTTGAAAGCAATAATTGGATGTTATTGCTAAGTAGGATGTTCAGGTGTTAAAAAGCAAAAGGGAAATGAGATTTTTGATTTTTGAAGATAAATTGAAATTTGCTCGGCAAAGGTATGTGCTTAAATTTCTGTATGAAATTTGATGATTTTCTGATCTAGCCACTTGGCCTTTTTGTTTTTTTTTTTTGAGTTTTGGGGCCTGTAAAGGCATTTTGTTGTTGTACCGAGCCAGCCGCGCAAAGGAGATGCTCGCGAAATTTTTTGTAAATTTAAGGAGTTAGAAAATTTTCGAAGAAATTTTGATAATTTAGAATTAGTTTTAAATTTAAATTTGAATTTTTGAGAAGTAATATTGGTTGGAACCTATGGAAGAACTTTGGAAAGTTAGTAAGGATAATAGTGTCTCTATTAAAGGATAGTTTTGGGTATTGTTATAAACTGTTTGGTTTTGTGGAGTTATTAAAACTAGTTGTTTGGGAAAATAGTGAACGGGTTGTGGACCATTCCTTGTAACTAGTAATTTCGGGGATGAAATTCTTTTAAGGGGGAAGGAATGTGACAACCCAAAATTTCTAGATATTTGAAATTGGAATATTTAATTGATTTTAAATATTTGGAAGCTAGTTTCTAATTTGAATTTCAAATATTGCTATGTATTGGACAATTTAAATATTGAATTAATAACTGAAAATTGGGAAAATTGTTAAAATTTGGAGTTCAAGCCTTGTTAAAGATAATTTGATGGCATAGGAAATTTATATTAACAATACTGAAGATAATAGAACTTTTAAATTTGAGTTTAAAAGATGGTGTGTTCAGTTTTGAATATATATCGTTTAAATTGATATTTAAAAATAGCCTTCAAAGGCACAGTCTCGGATTTTGACAAAACCAGTTCTATTGGATCCATAATAGTGTATTATTATCGGATTTCAAATTTCGTAGTGTTTGGAGTGATCGATTGGCCGTACGGTAGATAAACGCGTTGAAATCTGTATCGAAAATTCAATATAATAACTGGGTTCAAAAGGCTATCTTCTCCATACGATCAAATTTTGCTTCGGAACCTTTTCCATTATGTTCGAAATAGAGGTTTAATATTATAAACGTCTAGCGGCACGCCTCGATTGGAGATCAAGATTGTGAGTTACGAATATCGAGACGGTTTGAATTTGAATTTAAATTATATATGTATGTATGTATGTATGTATGTATGTACGTACGTACGTACGTACGTATGTATGTATGTATGTATGTATGTATGTATGTATGTATTCTCATAAAATGGGAAGTAGACACGTATCATTCCTTAAAACACGTGTCCCCGCTTTCACTCTTCCTTTGTAACGTGTCGTTTTCTCTCTGAAAAAAATAAAATGATGAGTAAAAGAATCAAAATTCAAATTTAAAATAAAAATAGGGATTGAGCATAAGTAATCGACATAAATAAAATAAGGGTTTGAAGCTTTCATTTAAATCTCGATACTCTTCTTCATTTTTTTCTTCGTCCTAAGGCCGATAAATCGTTAAGCTAGAGAATCAATTCGCGAGCACCTGGCATCTATGATCGATCGGGAGTCGATTAAAGTTTGGCCATGGGGATTAGTTGCAATTTTGGTTTGTAATCATTTGCGAATTCATGGAGTCGAAGAGCTTCTAGGCTGTGGGAGGAGTGGTAGCGACGTGGGAAGAGGAGATTGCCGCGGTAGTGTTATGTCGTGATCTTGGGCACATCGACGACGTGTTGGACGGCGATAGATACTCGGCGAGGCGTGGATGTGCTAGAAGCTCGCGATTGGTTTGTGGTCGTTAGGCATCGAGGTCGCAAGCTTAGGGTTCGGCAACTTTCGAGTGCTCGAAGTTGTGTCCATCTGGAAGTGGAGCATGCGGCGTCGGCAACTGGCGAGCGTTCGGGAAGTCCCGGCAATGGTCACGTGTTGATTCGAGTAAGTATCGAGTTTGCAATGAGGTAGCTTTTATTTATTTATGTATTTATAGAATATCTATATATATATATATGTATTTATAATTTGTAGAAAATGTAAATGAAGTTATCCACTGTTTTTATGTATTAAAAATAAAATAAAATATATCTAGATTTTTATAGTAAGCTATGTTAAACAGTTATGTTTTTGAAAGAAAAACTTTTATTTTAGGATTTAATATATGATTTAAAAAAATATGGGAATTTTTAAATTGTTGAAGAATTTATTTAAAAATTTGATTTTTAAATATAGGTTATTTTTAAGTATATATGTGATTTTAAAAGCAGGAATAAATATATATTTATATATCTATATATATTTTCACTTACTATTTCATTTTAAAAGATAAATATTAAGATGATTAACTTATTTAATTGCTTACTTAATTTATTTAGTTACTAAAAGATCTTTAAAGGAAGATTAGTTAGAATTTAGATATTTATTTAAATTAAATCATTAGTTAAAATTAAAAGTTCGGTAATTATTTTGTTCGATCCAATTCGAATTATTAATAAATTGTATAAATATTTATACAAGGTCTAAAATCATGGAGAACGAGTCGTAATTGGATCGGAGTGCAAATATAATCAAAGGTGAGTTAATCTCACTCATCTGAACTGTTATTTAAATTTAAATAGTTAAATTTAAATATTGGGTTGAATGATTGAATTGATAGGATGTGCTATATTATATAGTGGTATATATAGTATATATATATTGGAGTGATTGATTTCCTGCACTTATATAGCGGAAGAGACCCTATGCGCCGCATAATAGCGGATGAGATTATATAATCCAATGTACCGCGATATTCCACCTCAAAGTGGAATTGGTATTTTATATTGTGCTAACATCTGTGGATGCAGGGAAACGGGTTGGAGGGATCCAACTGGATTCCTCAAAATATTTAGATTGTTAATATTCTGTGATATGATTTAATTGATAATCTGGGATAGATTATATTGGTGTTTGAAAATGTTGAATTCTATGGTTTGATAAAATATATTTGGGCATACTGAGATATAGAAGTCAAAGATCGAATTTTTAAAGGAAAATAAATAAGAAATTTTTAAGTAAAATAAATTTTAGAAAATTTGGATAAGTTAAAGAATGAATTGGAAAGGATTGAAGTTGATTTTTATATTCAAATAAATAAAGTATAGGAAAGGAAAATTTTTAAATAAATAGGAATAAATGGATTTTTAAACTTAAGTGATATTAATTAAGGAATAAAAGATTATTTTTAAAATTCATGATTTAAATCGTTTAGGAAGGAATAAAGATAGAATTTTGAAATAAATATGAAACTGGTATTTTCAATTTAAATAAGATTTTAATAAAGGAATAAATCTTAAATTAGTGGGTTTTGAGATAAATTTGGATAAGTAAAGGAATTTATTTTAATGGAGTAAATTTTGGAAATCAATTTGGAAATTGATTTAGTATTTGAAACTGTGTTTTGAAAGAAGGGTGAGACTATGGAATTTATAAACTAGGTTTATAAAGTAAAATGGATATCATTGAATATTTGGAAGTATAAATTCAGGGTGGAAATTTATAAAGGAATGAAAATTTGTTTTAAAAATAAATAGTGGTTTATTTTTAAAGGTGCGGAAGAGAAGTGTAATACCTTGAAATGCCAAGTACGTTTTCGAAGTAGATTTTTAGTATAAGTTAAAGTTTATAAGTAAATATTTATTTAAATTAATTATATTGGTAATTATTTGAAAGGTTGACCAGTATTATGATTTTAAAGATAATTATAAATATTTATATTTTATAAAATAATTTTATTTTAAAGCTAGTTTGGTTAATGTTTTAATTTAAAAACTTGTATAGAATTTCGTAATCTCTTATTTTAAAATTTTAGTTTGGCTTAACTTTATTTTAAAATTTTAGTTTTGTATTTTATAAAGAAATTCTATTTTAAATATTTTTAAAGTATATATTTTTGAATAAAGTAGAAATTTTAATTTAAATGTTTAAAGTATATTTTAGAATAAAGTGATTTAAATTATTTTAAAATCTTAACTATTTTGGACTTGGCGGTTTTCAGTGGAAATAAAACAATTAGGTGAAAATTTATTTCCATGAGAGAGAAAAGTGATTTGAAAACTATTTTCGAGGGTTTGAAATGTAGAAAATATCTTGCGAAGATATTTAAAAATAAATAATTTGATAGAAATTATTATGGCTTGATGATTGTTTGTGAATGTTATTTGATAGTTAAATAACCGACTATCAATATTGGCCAATGCGCTGATCATTTCGAAGAGATCGGGATCGGGATTTATTTCCCGAAAACCATTTCGATCCAGTTTGAACGTTTTCGTGAGGAAGACAAGAGTTGGAGTCGAAGATGGAGCAGTGAAGTGCAAGGGCTAATCGCTACTAATCCTGAGGGTGATTCTAAAATGGATGTGGTAGGAGTAGTGCCTTCGGTTCCGTTCGAACCCAGAACGGACTTGTATGGATGAATGCTTTCAGAACATCATCAATAGGACGATGAGCATTCAAAGTGATTGTGTGCTATAAAGGTAACACAAAGCTTCGAGCCTCATCGTCCCAGAATGGCTAAAACAGGGGAGATGCACACAAGGCTAAGTGGCTAGCAACCAATTAGGGTAAGGTCACCCCTGTCTAGATGTCCCTTTTATATTCGGCTATGTCGTGGTTACTGATCCCAACCGCGGGGTGAACTTATTCGGACTATCCAGTAAGGGGTAGCTCCGGTTTTGTGTTGCAGGAGATCGGGAGGGGTCCTCGGTACGGTGACCTAGGCCACGTACTGTGACGGACGATACCCCAGTAGCCCTGCCATTGATGGAAATCCATTCTCCCTACGTGCCTTCATGGTTTTTGTTTGTAGAACCCACTTTGTGGCTAGTAGCTGGAATTTAATAATGTAACAATTTTTGCTATTTGAATAAGTATTTGTATATAGACACTATTATAATATCAGAGGATTTTATAAGAAATGTTTTGGTTATCGTAAGGTAAAATCCTGGCATGTTTATTGGTGGCGTGGTCTTACGAGTTACCTTTGATTTCGAAGGATTTTGAAACTTTAATAATCCAATTGAGTGTATTTTTCTCAAGCTGGTTTTCCAGACTGACTCGTGTGTTGTTTTACTATAATGCTTGGGTCAGATCGAGTATTATAGAGTATAAATTCTGGATGGACTGCTGTGGAGCTCAGGAGACGAGCTGGATGGCGAGATGTATCCAACGTATTTGATGTATATTCCGATGTGCATTCAGTTTTGGAAGGATGAGATATTATAACCATCCTGAGTTGTGTTGTTGATTGTGTTGAACTCTGATGATGTATTATGGTGATGTATGTATAAAACAGATATAGTTTCTTTTGTGTAAAGATCTGTTATTATCTATTATATTTTATTCCTCTGCGTTGGTAAGATTCTGATATTGTTCTATTTCTTCTTCTACCTCCTTCTTTAACCCAAATGGTTCAGTTTTCCGGCATCCAATTGTTCGGCATTTGATACAGTGGACGTATTGATGTCGATTTCGGGTGTCGAAAAAAATTGGGCCATTATAAGCTTTGACTACTTGTAGTGTGCGGTTAAGATCGACTGCCAGTTCTAATTAGAGCACTGCCATGTTGTCCTATTTGGAAGCTCGACCAGTATTGATTGAAAGGATGATGTGAAGCGCTGATGATGGTGAGAGATGATGTTTGTGTAGCCGAACTAGAGGTTGGAATTGAATAGTAAGGCTGCAGTTTGGCAACAATAGCAATGTATTGATGGTGGTTGAATGATGGAGTGGGCAGTTGTGACAGCAATTAAAGTAGGTTGTTTGGTGAGGAGAATGAGTGGATGGTTGCAGAAGTAACAATGATGACTATTGGCTATTCAAATAAAGTGATGGTTTTGCTTTTTTTTGATGTGGTGGGCAAGAACTGATTAACAGGGGAGTGAAAAGGGATGATGATGGTGAATGTTGAGAGGCAAACAGTTGAACAGGGTTAGAGAAGGATGTTTTGTATGCAATGTGGCAGTTTGAATTAAGTGGAAAAGCAGAGGCAGGCAAATGTATATGCAAGTGAAGTTGTAGCAAGGCAAGATGAGGTATGGTGGCAAAGTGTTATGTTGATGAACTATAAGTGATGTTGCGGTGGATGGTAGCTGTTTGAAGTTGCTGTGGTCGGGATGATGATGGACTGGTTTGTGTTTGTGGGTTGTGATGAATGGATGGTTGGACATAGCAGTTTGGTTAAAGTGTTCTGCAAGTGATATCGATGCAAGGTATGTCAGTTCTGGCCTCATTTTTATATGTGGCAATGAATGTGTACGCTTTGATGGATATTAGATAGAGGAGAGAACTGTTTGTACTGTGAGGGTAAAGCACCAGGCTATAGAAGAATGCAGTTTTGGTTTTGATGTGATGGTTGTGGATGATTTCATAGGGGCGATTTGGGAGGTGGTCGTGGGGTTGAGCAGTAGAGAAAGGAGATGTGGTCAAACAGAAGAGAAAGGAGGAAGAACAGGAAGGAGATTATGGTAACACAATGTGTTGATGACAATTTTGGTGGCAAAGAGGATGCAGATGTGTATGCAGAAATGTTGACAGAGGCTGCACACTATTTGGTGGTAAAAATGTAGGTGCAAGATGGTGGACAGCAGAATTTTTTTTTTATCAATGTAAAATTGTAAAAGGAAAAAGAAAGTTATAAACGAGCAAAAGAAAATGAATAAAAAGAAAATTTATTTTTGGAATGAAATTGTGGATGCTCTTTTTTTAATATATATGCAAATGCAAATTGAAATGCAAGAAAAACAACAAGCACAAAAAAAAAATCAAACGACAAACACACAACACAAAACTTTTTTTAAATGCAAAAAACACACAAAACAAACAAAAGAAAATAATTCGAAGAATTGAAAACTAAAATCAAAACAAATTCCCCGGCAACGGCGCCAAAAACTTGGTTATCGGCTAGTTTTCTATCGGTTTAGAAAATAGTCGATAACTTTCAAATTAAAATAACCGCAAGCACACGACGTACACTTGTAGTACGTGGCAAATACGGGTCGATTCGTAGGGAATTGATGATTTTAAAAATTCTATTCAATCAAATTATACCAAAGTCGAGTGAATGTTAAGCTAGAGGATTAGAAAATTAGCTAACTAAAAGAAAAGAGATGCAAATATAAGAGTCAAATGACAATTTAGAGAATAAATCCACTCTCTAGATCACATAGTTCAACATATATGAAATCATGATCTCTCTTCTATGGTCATTAGTGCTTTAATTGATGTGCTTATAATAAGTATTGCGTATTTGTGCTATTGATTAGCCAACATAAGCCATCAAACTATAACACATCTCTTAAAGCACTTACTAACTTTCATGAAACTTGACAAAGAAAAATAAAAATGAAATTCATTTTAAGTATGGCCTATTAACTATTGATTAGAAATATGGACCATCAAATTTTAATTTCAAATCACTTTCTTTTGCCATAATCATATTTCGATGAAGAGGCATTTGTGTTAGTGATTGTTTAAGCATAGCCTATTTAGTGTCAACAATATAGGCTATCAAATTCAAAGCAAGAACAACAAATAAAGCACTTCATTGATCATCATTAAGCACAAAAAGAGAGCATGTATTAACAAATAGTTGAAGCTACATAATTAGAGAGCTTCATTACCCCTACATTGAAGGGGTTTAGCCTCTCATATTTGTCATTTGATTGACAAATGTAGCTAGCAACATGAAAGCAAAAAAGAAAGGAAAACTAAAAGCTAATGGAAAAGAGAAGCTAATTAACAAGAATTAAAACTAATCTACTTGCATGAATGTAAACTACACTACTAACATAAAAAGAGAAGAAGCATGTAAATAAAAGAGAATTAACATTGCATAAAAGAAAGAAAAATTACATGAAATAAAATAGCTAAGTAGCCATGGAAAAGAAGAGAGAAGAGCTTTTTATTTTGAGCCTAAACTAAAACTAAGAGAGAATAAGGAGAGGGAGGGTTACATGAAACATAAGAGGTATATATACATGTATTAAACCCTAATTCATATTTTTGGGAATTCCCAAAATACCCTTGAGTGTGGAGGCCAAGTAATCATTAGCTCCTACTAATCATCATTTAAGTGTAAATAAAGCCATAAACTCCATAAGCATGTGCATTAGACTCTAGTTTAAAATAAAGGCAAGTGGGTGGGGTCCACCATGTTTTTCACTTTGAATTATTTCAATCTTCATTCTTTTGTATCTTCTTTGTGCTTCCATATTTCATCATAAAAGCACTTGTAAAATTCACCAAATTTCCTACAAAACAACATAGAAAATTCCAAGTAAATTTTCACAATTTAATAAATGCACCAAAATGACCATTTTACCCTTGTATGAAGATGAATATGTGACCATTTGAAAATAATTCGAATTTTGGTTTAAACAAGTTAAAATACCCAATATGATCATTTATTTAATTTAAATAGATTAAATATGATGGTAAAAATATGCACATTTACGTGCACATCAACGGCCTTCCGTACCAAGCTTTAAAAGACACCATTTCTATGCTAGTTTGATATCTATTATTATAGGAAAACCTAAATAGGTGTAAATGGTCTCCCCATAACCTACCAAAATCTAGCATGCAAGCTCTCAACAAATCTTCGAGCACCTTATTGTCTCGCTTTGTCTACCCATCTGTTTGAGGGCGATAAGCGGTTCTCATCTTAAGCTTGGTACCCAACACTTCCTATAAACTCTTCCAGAATTCACTAGTGAACAATGCATCTTTGTCACTGACATACTACTAAGAATCCCATGCAGTCTAACAATATTATTCCTGAATAACTTAGTCATTACAGGCGTCATCCTGGTTGACTTAACAAGAATGAAATGGACTCTTTTGGTCAATCTATCTATCACAACCCATATACTTTCATTTCCCCTATTTGGCCTTGGAAACCTGTCAATAAAATCCATGGATATCGAATCCCATTTCCAAACCGGTAAATCCAAAGGTTGAAGCTATCCATTTGGCTTTTGATGTTCGGCTTTCACTTGTAAATTGCACATTGCTTCACCCATAAGCCTGCATCCCTCTTCAAACCATCCCATTAGAAACTTCTCTTCATATCCAGATACATGTTGGTTTCCCTTGGATGAATTATAAACTTGGATCGATGACATTCCTTAAGAATTTCTCTCCTTAGATCACCAACTTCCCGAACACATAACCGCCCCTTCTTCCTTAACCATCCCCTTTGGTTAAGCCAAAAATCCTTTAGATCATCAATCTCAGTTCCACCTTCTAGCCTTCTAATCTTTTCGGCCAACAATAGATCATCTCTTTGCTTAGAAGCAATTTCTTTTGATCAATGCTAGTCTAACTTCCTATTAAGATAACATGGTCGTATTTTGACTAGATCTAGTAGTTGATCTTAACTGCACAGTACAAGTAGTCAGTGCCTCCAGATCCTTCCATTCTACCAATGTAGCTAACACCATATTCTAATATTTTCTTGCTAAATGCGTTTGCAACTTTATTTCCATTCCCTGGTGTATACTTAATACAAAAATCGTAAGCTGCTAAAAACTCCTGCCACCTCTGATGTCTCATATTCAACTCTTTCTACGAGAATAAATACCTCAAAGACTCGTGATCCTTATACAACTTGAACAGTGTTACTAAGAGATAGTGTCACCACACTTTTATTATGAAAATTACTGTGGCCAACTCCAAATCTTGAGTTGGATATCTAACTTCATGTGGCCTAAGCTGCCGAGAAGCATATGCAATCACTTTACCCCTCTGCGTCAATACATCACCTAATCTTTTTCCACACCCATCCATATACACCATTAGACCCTGATTCCCATCTATAAAAACTAACACGGATGCATTGGTCAATAGTTGCTTTAACTTAAGGAATGCTTCCACACATTTGTCAACCCAAGCGAACTTTACACCTTTGTTTGGTTAGCATAGTCAAAGCTGCGATCCACGAGAAGTCTTCAATGAATCTCCATTAATAGCCAGCGAGTCCAAGAAAACATCTTATCTCTGTCACTATCTTGGTTCTCTTCCAACTATTAACAATTTCGATCTTAGCTGGATCAATTGATAATCCATTCTTTGAAACTACATGACCAAGAAACTTTACTTCAGTTTTATAAAAATGACACTTCGAAAAATTCTCTTTTAGCCGATGCTGCCTTAATATCTCAAGCACCATTCTAAGATGAATCTCATGATCTCTTTCAGTAACGTCCCGATATTTCGTGCCATTCGCATCCGCACATGTCAAACTTGAATTTCTCAAAATATCATATGTTGATTTATATTTGAAAAAACTCAGCATGTACAGTAAATAAATAAATCATAGAATCACAAACACGGAGTAACATAACATAAGAAGCGGAAACAAATGAATAGTAGTTCATGAAGCTACTATATAAATAACGGAGTTAAAAAATATACAACAGAAGTCTCGAATACATAGAAGTCTCAATACAACAGTCAAATAACAAAATCTGAACATATCATTGGAGTCGACTGAATAACTGCAAGCTGAATAGATGGTTGGATCTCCAAGCGAAGCTCCAAACTCCAGAGGTGAACCTCAAATGCTGATACACTTAGTCTGACCCGAGCATAAAGCAAAACACTCGAGTCAGGATTAACATTTTTCTATCAATAAATCCAACTCAAATGAAATATAAACTGAAATACAAGTAACTTAAAGGATATTTGGGATAACCATCCTCTAAGGATCCGTGGTACTATCTACTATGTAGTACAATACGCTATTATAATATGTCTATAGTAAAGTAAAAGTATTAAAATAGTGTTAAGGCGTTACCCATATCCCCCTTAACACATTTTATAGTGCCATAGTCTATACAGTACCATAATACCTCCGTTAATTGGAAGCTACTAGAGGGCATTCCATAGGTATGACATAAAACAAACTCGTAGTGGTCTCGATAAGGTAGGTGACATGGCACAACTAGGAAATGCCAGGGTAGATATACTAATTACACTTCCAGGCTGTTGGTAACGCAAAGCCGCAGCAATCGCCCAACTCGATCCGCACTACCAAAAATCCGAGGGTGCACCCAATCAATCACAAAGTAATAGAATAGTATCGAAGGAGTGTGTCCGATCGGAGAAGCTACCTCACTTGGCCCGTCATTTGCTCCTGTTTTAGCCACCTTAAGCTAACTTACGGGAGTCAGGTCCGCGCATACACCTCAAATAGAACGTCGCCAACCATCCTACTTCATTATGGAATCTCCACCACGTACAAAGTTGTTAAAGTGGTTTTAGGTATTGGAAGGGAGTATACAATAACCGATCCCGGTCTCTTTAACAACCAAATGTTATTATAACACCGTGGTCATTTCAAAATATCATTTCCATATCCAAAATTTCATATCCATTTCAAAACCATATCAATACGATATCATTATTCACTTAAAATATATCCATTTCCAAAAATTATAGCACTTTCTAAAATTATAACTCTTTCAAATTTATAAAAACCTTCGAAACCATAACACTTTGGAAATCATAACATTTTAAAAATCGTAACATTTTGAAAATCATAACATTTTGGAAATCATAACATTTTGAAAATAATAACATTTTGAAATTATATTACTTCCTACTTAAACAGTTTAAATATAGAAAATAGTGTGTGTGTGTCTAATAAAATAGTTTATAAGTTAAAATAGTTTATATTATTAAAATTATTAGTATATATATTAAATAGTTTTATATTAAATAGTTTATATAATAAATTAATTAATATACGGAAATAGCTATAAGTTAAAATAGTTTATATAAAATAAAATAATTAGTATGTCAAAATAATTATAAATTAAAAATAGTTTATATTAAAATAATATATATATACAAATAGTTTTCATATATAATAAAATACTTTATAAGATAAAATATTTTCTTCCAACTTCACAAATCGATTCAAATTAACTCGAATTCTAGAATCCCATTTAAATCAAATCTTAGTTATTCCATTTCAATTCAAATCTCAACAAACCATTTTATATCGATTTCAAATATAGATGTGAACTACAATTTAAACCATTCTCATTTCAATAGATTTCGAAGCTTAAAATATTTAAACCTTTGCAATAACACAATTTGGTAAATTCATTTATATTTCAAATTCAACTTTACCATTATTTAAAATTGAAATATTCACTTAGTCAATTCAATATCATTTAAATAAAGTTTCAAAATACAAATTTAAATAAACTAATTATCCCATTTAAATTTATTTAAATTTGAAAATATTCATTAAATCATCTTAAATCAAAATCAAGTTATAAAATCATATCCTTAAAATCTCAAACTCAATAAGTTTCAAATCAATCTTATTTCAGTATAATTCTTAAATAAATAAAATTTCAAATCAATTTGTGTTTATCTTTCCAACCCTTAATTTATTAAAATTATATAAAAGTCTACTTTTAAAATGTAATTTTAAATAATACTTAAACATATTACATACTAATTAAATCAAACTTCATTAAATTAAAGCTTATTATTTAATTAAAACATAATTTATATATTTTAAAATAGTAAAATTATAAGTAAAAATCTTAAAATTAATAAATTTCAAAACTAACTAATAACTAATAAATTTCAAAATATATAATTTTAAAATCTAAAATTTTAAACATATATAAAATAACATTTATATATATATATATAATAAAATCAATGTTTATATAGAACCATATGTGTGTGTGTGTGTATATATATATTTCAAAACCCTAGAAACCATTTTAAAATATATATATATAGACCAACGATTTCTGTATATAATATTCTATTTTATGGTCAAGTGATACAGATATTTATCATTTCAATCTGCAATTTAAATATCTCGCAATCCCAAATTCAATTTAATTGAAAATCGCTTGGGTTTATCATTTCAACCCATAACGATTTCCTCCTATTCTACAACTTCGTTCGGGTATGTATCATTTCAACCCATAGGGAATTCTGTACTATCAGGGAACTTGCAGAATGAGAACATATATGGTAATAACAATATATTAACAACAAGCATATATCATCAATAATATATAAAATATAAATAACAGATCATGGTATCAGATATCGCAGGTGAATAGTTACATATAATGGCATATCATATATATAACTAGCAACAGCATATTTCAATTGTTGTTTCAAACGAAATCAAATTTAATAAATATAAGAATGTTAATCATGAGTGATTGCTCACCTTTCGAGACTAAGAGATTCGACAACGAAATGAGTTACGAATCCAAGCATGAATTCCAAAGCAAAGCAAGATTGGCACGAATTCGATGAATAAAGTGGATAACAGGAATCAATGAAAACAAATCAAATCAATTATGATATAAACTGAAAATATATAAATTATTATTATATTATGTATATATATTTTCAATATTTTAATTTAAGACAATATTAAAATAAAACATTTATAGCTAAAAGTCATTATCCTTAAAACACATATGTTAAAAAGTCAATAATAAAGTTAAAACACATATAACATAAAGTCAAAATATTTTATATTTTCAAAACAACACTTAAACAATATTTTTAGCAATATAAAATCGAACCCCTAACATATAATATCATTTCTTTTAAAAGTCCAGATTACTGTATTTATACACACACACACACAACACGTCAGTAATATGAAAATCTTTGGAAAACATTATTTATAACATACACACTTTTACACACACACATATATATAGCAACTGAAAACCCCAAATTCACTTTATATTACAAGTATAACTTATGAAAACAGAGTATACATAAATATATAATACTATTAATATTTTTATATAAACAGATAATATATGTATACTAATTTAAACCTTTGTGTATATAACTGACCAATTGTACACATAAACTTACATATTATATAACTAACACACAGTACATACAGCATATGTATATATATATAGTTTCTGACATAATGTATATAACAACATACATAGCTTTAGTTACATCTCATATATATATATATATAGGAACAACCCAGACTCTATTATATTTGCCTATATACGAACAAACAGTATATATGTATCTTATATAAAATATAATTTTTTTTAAAAGAGGAAACTGCACGCAAAGCCTAGAAATCTATATGAAATAAAATAAAAATCAACTATGTATATGCAAAACACAATATATATATATATATATATATAACATATAATCTATATGTTTAAAACACATGTACAAGCTTAAAATGTAGCAGATTATAGTTTTATATGCTACATATATACACACAACAGATTATAACTTATATACTATATATAACCAAAATTTACAGTTTATATATTATATAAAATGAAACATTTCGTCATAAAAAATTCACGCAAACTCTTTATACAATTAATATATACAGATATATATATATATATGCGCTATATACATGGAATTTTAGAATATATATATAATACCCATATATATATATATATATAACCGCATATATATATACTATTCAAACGAAAGGCTTACAGCTGCTAACAAGATGGCTGGAGGGGAGATAGGATGGCTTCGGCAACCTAGTGAGCTGAGCTAGCCGATGTCAGGTTGGGTTGAGTGCGAGAGGAGAGAGGCTGTAAGAGGCGGAGGTGGGTGGCCAAAGTGAACTAGGGGAAGAGGAAAGATATGTTTTCGGCTGAAGGTGGAAGCTAGAAGGGATGTGGATCGCTGCATGCGTGGATGAGGACCAATGCAATGGAGCTAGAAGAGCTGCTCTGCGTGTCTGGGTTTGCGTGGAAGAGGGGATGAGGCCATGGAACAAAAAAATTTGAACAAGTGTAGGCAAAGAGAAGGTGGGGAGAGAAAATCAAAATAATATCTCATGCATATAGAATATAAAATTTTGAAACGCAGACAGTGGAAAGGAAACGAAGGGTCCAAGAATTGAACCAACTAATAGATATTGGAACCAGTACGAAAAAGGAAAAGTCACCACAATTTCCGAAAATAATAAACAATAGTCGCTATTGATTCCAACAATGGAAAATGAAGAGATGTAAGAAACCAAAAGGCTTGAATGCAGTGCCGATACGGCTAAACATTACACAGACTTCGCCACGTACCGGGTTCCGAAACAAGAAGTGAATATACCGCCGAGATCAACATGATGAGATGATCAAAATGGTATACAGATTTTTATGGTACAATCATCCAATCAAAATTCGATAATCGTACCGAAAATGCTGCTAATTTGCCAGAAATAAGATAAATGGAGCAATAGCAGTCCTAATTTGATGAAACGGAAGATGACGTCTCACTCAGAAGATGATTTACAAATTATTGTATAAAAATATTCAAGTTTGGAAAACATTTTATTATCATCAAATATTAACTGATTCAACTTGAAATAAGATTGTATAATAAAATAAACTTCCATGTTATCTGATGAAAATTTACCATTTGCTATGTTTATATGTATGTATTCCAAATATCAAATTTTCATTTCCAAATTCAATTATTTAAATTTCACAAAATTTCAGTTAATTACGTTATTAAAACTACTAAAATTTACGGGTCGTTACACACTCCCCACTCAAAACTTTTCATCCCTGAAATGGAACGAGGTAGGAGAATTGAAACAACAAAAAAGAAAAGTGGATTGAAATACAAAATAAAACAGTTAATTTAAAGCCATATGAATTTTATTTACTTTTAAATTGGTTTATATTCAACTAATTGATTTCAATTTAAGGTATTTTCATTCAGTTGATTTAATTTATTAATGTTTGTTACAAAAAGAGTTTCTTTCAAAACAAAAATTATTTTTATTTATCTCAATTAACATTTATCTATTGTCATAAATTTAGTGTATAAACAATTATTATAATCATATTTTATTCAACAAATCGGTTCTTTCTTTTTTCCAAACTATTGTTCAATTTATTCCAAATTTAAATATTCATTCAACAATTTAAGAGTTTAAATTTTCGATTCACTTCAAACCTTTTAGAGATGAATGTATACATACATACAAAGATATATATATACATATATATTCTATATATCAAATCAAATCTATAAACATATACCTATTTATTTATACAACAAGTCATACTTAAGAAATTCAAATAAAATTCATTTTCCAAAACAAAAGTGTAGTAAAGCTATTGAATGGTCTCTCCACTCTAAAACTCGAAAATGAATGTCGATGATGCTGCAGTCACCACCGAAATTATTTTCCATGGATAAAAGAGGAGAGTACTGATTTAAAACTTTTAAATTATTTGGAAATAATTTCTATTCGAAAATACTGTTAAATAATATACCCTAAAATTATAAAACCATGTTTCAAAAATACCAAAATTTAATTCTTAAATTCTTAATTTAAATTTATTTAAATTCCAAATCAATTTATATTCATGTTTAAAATTTCATTTATTTATAGTTTACAAAACAATGAATGAAAATCAATTATTATCATTTCTAACAACCCATTCATTTAACTATTTAGTTCCAGAAAACTTATACATATATATAATCATAAAATTTAATTCATTTACCAATTTGAAAATAATATTGTGTCAGTTTGCTCTATTCAAGTGTTTTAAAATTTCTACCGACAGCGTTGATCAGACGAATCGATCGACACCCAAAATCTACCTTAACAAGTCAAACAACACAATATAAAATATTTTAATATAATTTACAAATACACTCCCTCACTCGATGATACAAGAATGGATTTCAGAGCAAGGATAGAGATTCAAATATAAGGGGACTCTAATCAAAAGAACTCTAACTAGAAGATAGGCTCGAAATGAAGATAAGATGATTAAATAACAAAAGAGAAAAGATGGATAGACTTATATAAGTCGCGGGCGACCTTGGCTGAATCAAACGTGATTTCAAGAATATGATCGATCCAGAATTCTAAGGCAAATCCACATTCGATCGCAAGAGATAGAATTAAGGCATAGCAAGAGATAGCAGCATTCAAACCGCGGATACAGAAATCTCTGGTGAATCAATGCCTATTGTAAAGGAGTTTCACCCCTTTACAAATCATATAGTGGAGCTATGGAAAGCTCCAGAATCAAGCAAACACAAACAGGGAGAGGGAAGAATGGATTTTGAAACCGTGGGAAACGTTCCAAAATCCGAGTCAAAGAGGAAGGAATTCAAACTCGAATGAAGGTGATTCTGTAATTAAGTTAACTATATATGCTAAGTTTTGCCTAAAACCATGGTTGATACCAACTGTAACGTCTCGATATTTCATGCCATTCGCATACACACATGTCGAACTTGAATTGATCAAAATGTCAAATTGTTATTTTATATTTGGCAAAAATCAGCATATACAGTAAATAAATAAATCACAGAATCATAGACACAGAGTAATATAACAATTAGCAGCGGAAATGAATGAATAGTAGTTCATGAAGCTACTATATAAATAACAGAGTTAGAACAAGAAACAACAAAAATCTCAAATACCTAGAAGTCTCAATACAATAGTCAAATAACAAAATCTGAAAATATCATTGGATTCGACTGATTAACTGCAAGCTGAATAGGTGGTTGGATCTCCAAGCGAAGCTCCAAACTCCACAGGTGAGCCTCAAATGCAGATACACTCAGTCTGACCCGAGCATAAAGCAAAACACAAAACACACAAGTCAGGATTAACATTTTATATCAATAAATCCAACTCAAGTGAAATATCAATTGAAATACAAGTAACTCAAAGGATGTTTTGGATAACCATCCTCAAAGGATCCGTGGAACTATCTACTATATAGTACGATACACTATTATAATATGTCAATAGTAAAGTAAAAGTATTAAAATAGCATTAAGGCGTTACCTATGTCCCCCTTAACACATTTTGTAGTGCCATGGTCTATACAGTACCATAATACCTCCGTAAACTGTAAGCTATCAGAGGGCACTCCGTAGGTACGACACAAAACAAACTCATAGTGGTCTCGATATGGTAGGTGAGACGACACAACTAAGCAATGCCAGGGTAGATATACCAATTACACTTTCGGGCTGTTGGTAACGCAAAGCCGTAGCAATCGCTTAACATGATCCGCACTCCCAAAAATCCGAGGGTGCACCCAATCAGTCACAAAGTAATGGAATGGTATCGAAGGAGCGTGTCTGATCAGAGAAGCTAACTCACTTACCCAGTCAACTTCTCCTGTTTTAGCCACCTAAAGCTAACTCACGGAAGTCAGGTCCACGTATATACCTCAAATATAACATCCTACTTCATTCTGGAATCTCCAACACGTACACAGTTGTAAAAGTGGTTTTCGGTATTGGCAGAGAGTATGACAATAACAGATCCCAGTCTCTTTAACAACCAAACGTTATTATAAAACCATGGTCATTTCAAAATATCATTTCCATATCCAAAATATCATATCCATTTCAAAATCATATAATTACGATATCATTATTCACTTAAAATATATCCATTTCCAAAAATCATAGCATTTTCTAAGATTATAACTCTTTCTAATTTATAAAAACCTTCGAAACCATAACAGTTTGGAAATCGTATCACTTTAAAAATCAAAAACACTTTGAAAATCATAACATTTTGGAAATCATAACATTTTGAAAATCATAACATTTTGAAATCATAATACTTCCTACTTAAACAGTTTAGATATAGAAAATAGTATATATATAATAAAATAGTCTATAAGTTAAAATAGTTAATATTATTAAAATTATTAGTATATATATTAAATAGTTTTATATTAAATAGTTTATATAATAAAATAATTAATATGTGAAAATAGTTATAAGTTAAAATAGTTTATATAAAATAAAATAATTAGCATGTTAATATAATTATAAATTAAAAATAGTTTATTTTAAAATAATATATATATATATATATTTTTCATATATAATAAAATACTTTATAAGATAAAATAGTTTCCTCCAACTTCACAAATCGATTCAAATTAACTCCAATTCCAGAATCCCATTTAAATCAAATCTCAGTTCTTCCATTTCAATTCAAATCTCAATAAACCGTTTTATATCGATTTCAAATATAGATGTAAACTACAATTTAAACCATTTCGATTTCAATAGATTTCAAAGCTTAAAATATTTAACTTTTGCAGTAACTCAATTTGATAAATTCATTTATATTTCAAATTCAACTTTACCATTATTTAATATTGAAATATTCACTTAGTCAATTCAATATCATTTAAATAAAGTTTCAAAATACAAATTTAAATAAACTAATTATCCCATTTAAATTTATTTAAATTTGAAAATATTCATTAAATCGTCTTAAATCAAAATCTAGTTATAAAATCATATCCTTGAAATCTCAAATTCAATAAGTTTTAAATCAATCATATTTAAGTACAATTATAAATAAATAAAATTTCAAATCAATTTCTGTTTATCTTTCTAACCCTTAATTTATTAAAATTATATAAAAATCTACTTTTGAAATATAATTTTAAATAACACTTAAACATATTATATACTAATTAAATCAAACTTTATTAAATTAAATCTTATTATTTAATTAATACTTAATTTATATGTTTCAAAATAGTAAGATTATAAGTAAAAATCTTGAAACTAATAAATTTGAAAACTAACTTATAATTAATAAATTTCAAAACATATAATTTTAAAATCTAAAATTTTAAACATATATAAAATAACATATATATACATATAATAAAATCAATATTTATATAGAACCATATATATACATATATATATCTCTCTTTTTCAAAACCCTAGATATCGTTTTAATATATATATATATATATATACACACACACACACACACACACACACACCAATAATTTCTGCAACGATCCTGTTTTTAAGCCAAATTTAATTTAGCAATTAATATAATTTTTAGGATTAATTTGTGAATTAATTTGAAATTTTCTAAAACAAATAAAATATGTGTTTGTTTTATGATTGTAAATAGAATTTTGATTTGAAATTCAAAATAAATATCTTAAAAATAAATTTGATTTAAAATTCTATATTTTACTTATATATGATATATATGTGTGTGTGTGTGTGTGTGTTTATTAATGTATAATTAATTTTAAGTCATATTCTTTAAAGTTATAAATATATAAATAAAAGGAAATGTATTTATTGAAAAATATAAACTATATATATATAAATATTTATTTATTTAAAAGTATAATAGTTTGAAATAAGAATTGAGTAAAAGGTAAATATACTTTATTTTAAAATTATATATGAATAAATATAGTTTGCATATATATATATATATATATAATATTAATATAAAAAGGAAATGCATTAATTAAAGATAGAAAAAATTAAAACATAAGATATATATATATATATATAAAGATAAATTGAAAATACAATATAAAACAATATAAAAACATATTTAAACGTTAATACATGAATAAAGACATTTGTAAGCTTTGTATAACATGTATTTAACAAGTGTAAACCATATAATATGGAATTAAACATGTGTAGCTTGATTATAACATGTAATAACAAGTGTCATTAATGTCTTTTTATTTTTAAAATGATAAATAAAATTAAAAAGAAATTATATATACATATGTCTCTACCTTTACTCTCTTATTTTCTTCACCCTTCATTTTTAATTTCTCAAAATCTTTCAAACCAAAACCTGAGAAAGGAAAACAAAAACTAGAAAAGAAATCAAAAACAAGTTCAGATACAACTGCAAACTAATTCAAACCTGAGGCAATTATAATCAAAGCTCAAGCAAAGTTTAAAGCAAATCAAACTTAACTCGATATTAAATCAAATCAAATTCATCTCAACCAAGATCTCAAAACTGAAGCAAAGATCATCAGATCAAAGTTGCAGATCAACAACCCAAGTTCAACTCATCTCAAAACAAAGTAAATTCAACAAGTTCAACATCAAAGAAACTTCTCTACTTCTCTGTTCAAAACATCAAATATGTGAGTAAACAATCATTTTTTTTAAGATTAAGCCTGTTTATATCTTGATGAATGTGATAAAATCTTGTAGGGATGTTGTGAATAATGTCTGCATGCGTGTATATATATACAAATATATGTAGATTTATGTATGCATGTATGTATGTATGTGTGTGTGTGTGTATATATATATGTTCAGGCCTCTGTTTGGTTTTACAGACCCAAACAAGTTCTAAAATCAATTTCTCTTCCCTAATCTTCTATAGGTTATGATGTCTTAAAAGAATATGTTTATATGAATGTAATACCATTTTTGAAAATAATTTCAAATGAAATTATTAAGTATTTCTCTGATAATATTGAATTATACGGTAGGAACAAATATATCAGGAAACTCGACTAACATAATTTTAAGCTTCATATATATAATCTAGTTTGTGTTCAAAAATGATGATTTTTAGCAATCGAATCATAATTTTTAAGCTTGTAAATGGTGAGTTATTGCGAGATGAATGGGAAAGGGAATTCTGTCAATTTCCGGTGACCGCGAGGTCGTGTAGCCTCGAGGTTGTGGCCAGAGGTTGCTAGTTGGTCAACGATCATAGGAAAAATGGTCGGAGCATTTATTAACTACCATGGTGGCCGGATGACAAGAATATAGGGTTTAAACCCAGTTTTTGGTCGATGTTGAAAATTGGGTTGCTGCAGCGTCGTGGGTGCATCGGAATTGTTCGATGGTGGTGGGATCGAAGCTTGAGACTGTGGCACAGCTTCGGGTGTGATGGCGAGGTCCCTAGTGGTCGCAGGCGGCGACATGAGCAGGTTTTAGTCGATTGATTTGGTTCCAGTGAGGGGTCGAATAGCTCGATTCTATTTTCAGGCGAAATCGTAGGAGCTGGGTGGTCGAGTTCATCAGCGAGGTGATCGCCGACTTAAAGGTGGTCGCGGTGATGGACGGAGACGCTCCGACCATGTGTGCACGTGCACAGGTGTCAGGGGATTTTGGGTTTGTTTGTTGTAGTTTGAGTAGAAAAGATGGCTCGGGTTTTAACTCGGGAAGATAAAGCTTTGGCTCGAGTATGATCTCGAGTTTAATCGCGTGGGTTTAAGCATATTACAATAGTTTTAAAATTTAAAAAAAATAAAAGTTTAAAAAGAAAAGAAGAAGGAAGATCGAGTCTGTCTCGGGTTTTTGCTCGGGTATTTCCAATTTTGGCTTAAGAAATTTATGGCTTGGGCTCGGGTATCTTTTGTTTTAACCAAGTTTTATAAAAAAAGAGCAAAAGGAATAAAAATATCAACCAAGTTTTCATAGCAAAGTATTGATCAAAATTTTCAAGCAGGTTTCAAAGATTAAAATTTTAAAGTTAAATGTTTTTAAAATTGTTTTGGTTTAAATTATATATTAGGTTAGTTATCTTATTAAATATCTAATTGTTTTCAAAAATAAAATATTGTAATCAGGAAGTGATTAACGTCAGTGTATTAAACCTTAATAAATCAATATTTTTTTATAAAATGATTTCATGCATCTAATTTAATAAGATTTAAATAATGTAAATAAGTAATTAATTAAGATAAATGGTTTATCTTAGATTAATTAAGGACTTGAGCAATTAAGGGTTAATTAATTAACTTAAGTAATTAAAGGATTTATTACTTAATGTGATTAATTAAAGGTTAATTAATTAATGAAAGTAATTAAGGGATAATTAGTTACTTAAAGAATAATTACTTAATGTAAGTAATTAAAGGGTTAATTTGTTGATATAATTAATTAAGGGATGATTAATTAATGTAAGTAATTAGAGGATAATTAATAATTAAAGGTTAATCATTTAATGGAATTAATTAAAGGTTAATTAACTAATAATTAAAGGTTAATTAATTTGTGATCAAAGGATAATTAATTTATGTAATTAATTAAGGGTTAAATAACTTATGTAATTAACTTAAAGTTAATTAATTTATGTGATTAATGAAAGGATAATTAATTAATGAAGGATAATTAATTACGATGAGTAATTAAGGATGATTAATTAATCTCATTAATTAATAACGAATGGTTTGTAATTAATGTTAATTAAGCAGGATTTAGGGGCAATTGATTTAATTTATTTGGTGATTAAAATTAATTAGGAACTGAAGAACTAATTAATCTTGCTTATGGATGATTGGATTATATTGAATGCCTTGAATTGTTTGATATCTCTGATATGTAATGTTCTATGATATGAATTGCTTTGGATTAAGCTGTGATTAATGTAAGTTATTTACCTGTGATGTATTTACATATTTATGTATGAATGGAAAATAAACGTTATCGGATTATACGGCTTATTGATATTGTTGTGCTTAGATTTATGATGGTTGTGATATTTTATTGTTGCTTGCAAAACCCCTGGACAAAACACACACACACAAATATGGATTTCGTGGGAAATTGGTTAAGTCATGGGTATTTCGAATTTAATATTATTTTATTCAAAATGATGAAAATTTTAAAGGTTAAATTTTGAATCCAAAATGGTTTGGAAGTGAAATTGGGTTAGATATGAAATTTTTTGAAAAGGAAGTTTTGAAATTAAAATTATTTTGGGAATTTAAATTTAACTCAAAATAGAGCTTGCCGAGAGTGCGGCAGTTTGCTGATTTTCCGATTTATACTTTAAAGGCTATAACTTGAGCAAATTTAATTGGATTTTCCCAAAACAAAAGACCTTTGTTTTCAAATGATAACAACTTTCATATAAAGAAAGAATTTCTAGATTTTGTTGAAAGGATTTCGAGTTATGGGTAAATCAAATTTGAAATGAAAATAGTTTTGAAAGCTATGAATGAGTTAAAGATTTGGTAAACCTTGTTTAAAATTGAAGAGGATTCAAAGATGGATCTTTTGTTTAAACTATTTAAAAATGGAAATTTCTTTAAACCATTCAAAAGGAAAGGTTTTGGGAAATAAGTTGTGACTTAACTAAGATCCTAAGGTATCCATATGTTTTTAAAATAAGCGTTCATTATTCGAATAAGTCGGGGGAGGACATTAAGTCATAAAACCCATTCTGAATAATGATACGATGGAATGGGATTGCATTTGAAGATGGTGGTTGAAGACTGGGTATTTTCAAAAATGAAAGGATTGCCTGTTGATTGTCACTGCACCGAGTTGCTCTGGTATAGAGATTACGCTAAGTGATGGGAAGTCCGGACGTGATTGAGGATATCCGGATTTGTAAGGACTTTTTCCTTAATTAGACAAAGCACCTTCGGTTCCATTCACACCCAGGATGGACTTGTATGGATGTATGTCTGATGTTACACTTTGAGATATAAAGCTTGTTTCTATCAAATACATTTCTGTTTGGTGGCGGAGAATTTAATCTTTTAGCTTAACGCCCTTCTCTGAGACGTACGAGCTCGGAGGTTATGTAGTTGATGGTTACTAGTGATATATTCCCAATTTGGTAATGTGGCATACTAAGTGCTGATCATTGGTTGATCGAAGCGTGACTTTTTGAAAAGAGTTGCTTTGTAGGACGAGACTTCATCGAACCTCACACCTCGGAAATGTTCGAAACAGGAAGGATGCGGCAAGGTTATGGGGGTCGCGCCCACAGGGTATGTGCATTTCCTTCTGGATAAAAAGTGGTATCATGATATGAAGCTTGGATATTTTACTTATGTGGTTATTGGAATTTGTGGAATCCCGGGATAAAGGTCGGTTACGACCGAGGAATGGCACACTCGTGACAGTTAGTTACATAGTTACAGAGGTAACCCGGCCTTGTGTTGGCAGAGATCCGGTTAGGTTCTCGAGGCGTCCCTCCAGAGGCGTACCCTTTCGGAAAGGAAGTTCTTTAGCCTTGTCCATTTGTTGGAAATCCAATCACTCAATACGAGCCCTGTACGGTTTTAGTTATAGAACTTGCCATTTAACATGGTAGCTATAGTAGGCACACTATAATGGTATGTATGCTGGCTAAGATTAATATTATACTTTCAAAATATTTTCCACGCTATGCACTAATAATAATATCAAAAGGATTTTTTCATATCAAGCATGTTTGACTACTATACGGAGAAATCTCCCCTATGTATGCGACTGCATTAAGTTTGTGCCGGGAGGCCTTATAGTAGTTTCATTTTCCAAAAGTATGAACGAATTTTTTTATTTTTTTATACAAACAACTGTTTTATGTTTGCTCACACCAGTCCCATGACTGACCTAGAGTTTATTGTTCCCTTTCTAAACTCTAGTTGCCATAATTTTCCACACGGCAAACCTAAAGTAAGGTTATCCGTGTTCTGGAGCTAGTTCAGATAGTAGATTTAGGAAGTCTTTAAAGTCTTTTGTTTGGAAGCTTTTGGTCTTTGAAGATTTTTGGTTTGGAGCTTTGAAATTTTGGATTGAAGATGTTGTTTGTTGGATTCTCGCTCTCGCTCTCTTTCTTTTGGAAGACCCTATTGAAGTTGTTGTTCTGCGTTGTGATGTTTCCATTGTATTCTGTTGTATATATAGTGCTCTGATGTTGGTGGTCATTTGTTTTAATCTATGTTGTAATCCATGTGGTGTATCAATGAAAATTATTCTTTTTTTCCGTTGTGTTGTTTTCACCTAATGTTTTATAAGCTCCGGCGAATCGGACTCCAACTTTTGAATCTCCGGCATTGAATACGGGCAACGATTGAATGCCGATTTTTGGACGCTGAGGCCCGGGTCGTCACAATTTCTGTATATGATTTTCTATGTTATGTTCAAGTGATATAAATATTTATCATTTCAATCTGCAATTTAAATATCTACGGGTATATAACATTTCAACCTACAATCCCAAATTCAATTTAACTGAAAATCGCTTGGGTTTATCATTTCAACCCATAACGATTTGCTCATATTCTATAAGATTGCTCGGGTATGTATCATTTCAACCCATAAGGAATTCTATACTAACAGGGAACTTGCAGAGTGAGAACATATCTAATAATAATAATAATTTATAATATATTAACAACAACCATATATCATTAATAACAAATAAAATATAAATAACAAATCATGATGTCAGATGTCATAAGTGAATAGTTGCAGATAATGGCATATAGTATATATAACTAGCAATAGCATATTTTAATTGTCGTTTCAAGTGAAATAAAATTTAATAAATATAAGAATGTTAATCGTGAGTGATTTCTCAACTTTCGAGGCTGAGAGATTCGACAATGAAATGAGTTACGAATCCAAGCATAAATTCCAAAGCAAAGCAAGATTGGCACGAATTCAATGAACAGAGCTGATAACAGGAATCGATGAAAACAAATCAAATCAGGATTGATATAAACTAAAAATATATACATTATTATATTATGTGTATATATTTTTCAATATTTTAATTTAAGACAAATATTGAAATAAAACATATATAGTTAAAAGTCGTTATCCTTAAAACACATATGTTTAAAATTCAATAATAAAGTTAAAACACATATAACATAAAGTCAAAATATTTTATATTTTCAAAACAACACTTAAACAATATTTGTAAAGCAATATAAAATCGAACCCATAACATATAAATATCATTTCTTTTATAAGTCCAGATTACTATATATATAGCACACGTCAGTAATATGCAAATCTTTGGAAAACATTATTTATAACATACACACTTCTATATACATATATATAGCAACAGAAAACCCTAAATTCACTTTATATTACAAGTATAACTTATGAAAACAGAGTATACACGTATATAATACTATTAAGATTTTTATATAAACAGATAATGTATGAATACTAATTTAAACCTTTCTGTATATAACCGACCTATAGTAGACATAAACTTACATAGTATATAACTAACACAGAGTACACACATCATATGTATATTAATATATATATATATATATAGCTTCTGACATAATGTATATAATAACATACATAGCTTTAGTTACATTTCATTTATATATATATATATATACACATACATACATACACACGAACAACCCAGACTCAAGTATACTTGCCTAATACGAACAAACAGTATATATGTATTTTATATAAAATATAAAAAAAATTAAAAGAGAAAACTACACGCAAAGCCTGGAAGTCTATATGAAATAAAATAAAAATCAACTATGTATATGCAAAACACAATATATATTTATATACATAACATGTAATCTATTTATTTAAAACACATGTACAAGCTTAAAATGTAGTAGATTATAGTTTTATATGCTATATATATACAACAGATTATAACCTATATATTATATATAAAACCAAAATTACAATTTATATATTATATAAAATGAAACATTTCGACATAAAAAAATCACGCAAACTCTTTATACTATAAATATGTATATATAAGTTATATACATGGAATTTTAGAATATATATATAATACCCATATTTATATAACCGCATATATATTCTATTCAAATGAAAGGCTTACAGCTGCTAACAAGATGGCTGGAGGGGAGATAGGATGGCTTCGACAAACTGGTGAGCTCGAGCTAACCGATATCAGGTCGGGTTGAGTGCGAGAGGAGAGAGGCTACAAGACGTGGAGGTGGGTGGCCGAAGTGAACTAGGGAAAGGGAAAGCTATGTTTTCGGCTGAAGGTGGAAGCTAAAAGGGATGTGGATCACTGCATGCATGGATGAAGACCGAAACATTGGGGGTGGAAGAGCTACTCGTGCGTGTCTGGGTTTGCGTGGAAGAGGGGATGAGGCCATGGAACAAATTTTTTTGATCAAGTGCAGGAAAAGAGAAGGTGGGGAGAGAAAATATGTGAGCTACAGGCAAAATAACATCTCAGAATATAAATTTTTCAAATGCAAACAGTGCAATGGAAACGAAGGGTCCAAGAATTGAACCAGCTAATATATATTGGAACCAGTATGAAAAAGGAAAAGTCACCACAATTTCTGAAAATAATAAACAATAGTGGCTATTGATTCTAACAGTGGGAAATGAAGAGACATAGGAAACTAGAAGGCTTGAATGCAGTACCGGTACCGCTGAACATTACACAGACTTCGCCAGGTATCGGGTTCCGAAACACAGAAGTGAATATACCGCAGAAATCAACATGACAAGACGATCAAAATGGTATACAGATATCAGTGGTACCTCTCACTCAGAAGATGATTTACAAATTTATTATATAAAAATATTCGAGTTTAGAAAACATTTTATTATCATCAAATATTAACTGATTTAACTTGAAATAAGATTGTACGATAAAATAAACTTCCATATTATCTGATGAAAATTCACCATTTTCTATGTTTATATATACGTATTCCAAATATCAAATTTTAATTTCCATATTCAATTATTTAAAATTCACAAAATTTCAGTTAATTACATTATCAAACTATTAAAATTTAGGGGTCGTTACACTTTCATTCTTAGAATATATCAAAATGTCATATATGAATACCAATGCAAACCTATCCAAGTGCTCTCGAAAAATCCGTTTCATCAAGTCTACGAGGAAAACTGGCACATTAGTTAGTCCGAATGGCATTAGTAACCAATCGTACGACTGTACCTCATTCAAAACGCTGTCAACGGAATACTATCCTCCGCAACTCTGATTTGATGGAAACCCATCGCCAAATCCAACTAGGAAAATACTTTGGCTCCACTCAACTGATCAAATAAGTCATCAATTCTTGGCAATGGATATTGATTCTTTGTCCTCTTTTTATTCAACGTACGATAGTCGATGCACAATCTCAATGATCTGTCTAGTTTCTTCACAAATACTGCGACTGCTTGCCAAGGCGAACTGTTTCGTATAATAAGACTCTTTCCTTCTAAGTCCACTAGATGCACCTTTAACTTCATCTCGGTAGGTGTCATCTGTTAGGTGGTCTACTCACGGGTTCAACTTCTGGTACAAGGTCTATTTAAAACTCAGTTACTCATTTCAATGGTAGTGCTGTAACCGGCTAAAAAACATCTGCAAATTCTCTTACAATTAAAACCCGGTTCGATTCATCTTCCACTTCTATGGTACCCAATAAAGAAAAAAAATTATGGACTCGACTTCTCAACTAAGTATACTATTCGACCACTTCTATTAGGGTGTCTCAATGTTATTTTTCTATCCCAGCAAAATATCCTAGAATCATATTTTCTCAACCAATCCATACCCAGATAAGCCTGAAATCCACGAAATCAAATACATACAAACTACAGGCAAAAGTATAACCTACCAACTCAAACTCTAGATGGTCACATCTCATCCCACGTGTTGCATACCCTTTAATTGGATAAGCTATCCTTAAGGATGTAACAAGGTATGATGTTTCTGAACATAACTTATCTAGCAAATACTGAGATATAAATGAACGTGATGCACCCGTATCAAACAATACTCTTACGGGTATGCTATGAATCAAAAGCGTTCCTTCCATCACAAACTTTCCTTTTTTAACAATAGTAGGTGTGAAAGATGATGGTTCTAAAGAGAAAACTTTTCCTTTATCGGCTCTGACCGGCTCTGGACACTGCTTCTTATAGTACCCTATCTGGTCATAGTTGAAGCATTTCATAATTTTCTTTTCTACAAACTTCATCCCTTCACCCGTCCGACACTCATAAGCATAATGCCATTTCTTGTCGCATTTGAAGCAGACACCATCAGCTTTCCTTTTCTTGGCAGCTTTTCCCTTTTAAGTTCCTTTCTTCTTAAAGGAATTCCTCTTCTTTCCTTGGAAACCTTGAGTCTCTATTGACCTCTCCTTCCCAAACGTCAAAAGCATTTCTTCATTCTGGATAACCATTTCCACCACTACGTTTGATGGACCTCTGAGATGTGGCATAGTTTCCCTAGCAACCTCCAGCCTCAATCCCTGGATGAACTTCTCATTTCTCTTAATCACAGTGTCGATAGTTGCTTATCCATATTTAGATAGCTCATCAAACTTAGTATATTCCAATACTGTCATATCCCCTTGTTCCAGTTCCATAAACTTCCTAAGCATAGCGGATTTAGCTACTTCAAACAAAAATATCTCCTCAAAACTCTTTCGAAAATCCGCCCAAATCAATTCCTCCTCGGGCACTCCTACGATAACTCCATTCCACCAAAGTAAAGCGGCTCACTGCAATTTCCTCGAAGCCAGTCTTCTTTTCTGTTCATCATTCAGACCCAAATAAGCAAAAATCCTTTTATAGTGCAACAACCAATTCTATACTTCTATTGCATCCTCAGCCCCAGAAAAGATTTTCCCCCTAGACTGGTGTAACTCAACTTAGCTTAGCATAATTACTACTAACTAATACTATGGATTAACTCCTCCGGCATTAACAAAATTTCCTCCAGCTGCACCAGCTTGCATTAGATTGATGAAGAACTGATACATAGTCCCTATATCTACTGGTGGGTTTCTGGCACCTACATTGGCAGTTGTATTTTGATTAGCATTTACCTATTGACCATGTTTTCTCCTGGTGTTGGATCGAGCATTTCCATTGGTTATGGTGCGTCGTTCACCTAGATTAACTCTTCCGTTTCCTTCCTTGGTATCTTTCTTTATCATAAATATGCATATGAGTTTTAGTAAGATACAAAAGAATGGTCTAAGAGTGTAACATCCTGATACTTCATGTCATTCGCATCCATACATGCCGGACTTGAATTTCTCCTAACATTAGATATATTTGGCAAAACTCATCATATACAGTAAATAAATCAATCACAGAATCATAAACACGGAGTAATATAACAATAAGCAGTGGAAATAGATGAATAGTAGTTCATGAAGCTACTATATAAATAACGTAATATGAAACAAAATAAAGCGGAAATCTAGATACATAGAAGTCTCAATACATAGTCAAATAAAAAAATCTGAATATATCACTGGAGCCAACTAAATAACTGAAAGCTGAGTAGACATAGATGGATCTCCAACCGAAGCTTCAAACTCAAAAGGTGAGTCTCAAATGCTGTGACACTTAGTCTGACCCGATCATAAAGCGAAACATAAAACACTCGATTCAGGATCAACATTATTATATTAATAAATCCAACTCAAGTGAAATATCAACTGAAATAAAAGTAACTTAAAGGATGTTTGGCATACCCATCTTCTAAGGATTTGTGGAACTATCTATTATGTAGTAATATATGCTACTATAATAATGTCTATAGTAAAGTAAACAATTAAAACATCGTTAAGGCATTACCCATATCCCCCTTAACACATTTTTATATAATGTCGTATTCTATATAGTACTGTAAACTCCACCAAACCAGTGGGCTATCAGGGAGCACTCCATAGATACGACACAAAACAAACTCGTAGTGGTCGCGATAAGGTAGGTGGCATGGCACAACTCGGAAATGCCAAGGTAGATATACGAATTACACTTTTGGGCTGGTGGTAACGCATAGCTGTAGCCACCGCCCACCTTGTCCAACACTCCCAAAATCAAAGGTGCGCACCAAATGAGTCACAAAGAAATAGAATGGCAATCGAAGAAGTATGTCCCATCGGAGGAGCTACCTCACTTGGCTCGTCAATTGCTCCTGTTTTAGCCACCTTAAGCTAACTCACGGGAGTCAGATCCATGTAAATACCTCAAATAAAACGTCGCCAACCATCCTACTTCATTCTAGAATCTCCACCATGTACACAGTTGTTAAAGTGGTTTTCGGTATTGGAAGAGAGTATGACAATAACCGATCCTGGTCTCTTTTACAACCAAACGTTATTATAACACCATGGTCATTTCATTTCAAATAGTTCATACTTCATATCAAAATACCATATCACTTCAAAACCATATCAATTCGAGATCATTACTCCCTTTAAAATAATGTTCATTTCAAAAATCATAACAGTTTCCAAAATTATAACACTTTCAAATTTATAACACTTTGGAAATCATAACTTAGAAGTCATAACACTTTAAAATCATAATACTTTGAAAATCATAACATTTCCCACTTAAATAGTTTAGATATTAAAAATAGTATATATAATAAAAATGGTTATAGTTTAAAATAGTTTACATATCAAAATAATTTGTATATTAAAATAGTTATAATAATTAGAAATAGTTTATATTAAAATGATTAATATATTAAAATATTTTTATATTAAAAATAGATTACATGTACAAAAATAATTTATATGTATATAAAATAGTTATTAACATATATTAAAAATACTTTATATAAATAAATAGTTTCCTCACATTTCACAAATCGATCCAACTCAACTCGAATTCTAAAATTCAATTTAATTATATCTTAATTCACAAAATTTCAATTTAATTCAGCATCTCAATAAACCATTAATTTATATCGATTTCAAATATAGATTGAACTACAAATCAAGCCATTCCGATTTCAATAGATTTTGAAGTTTAAATATTCAAACCTTTACAATAACTCAATTTTGATAAATTTCATTTATATTTCAAATTCAACTTTACCATTGAATAGTTACTTAATAAATCCAATGATATTTAAATAAAATCTCAAATTATAATTTAAATAAAACTAAATATCTCATTTCGATTTATTTAAATTTGAAAATATTCATTTAATCCTCTTTAATCAAAATCAAGTTATAAAATCATATCCTTAAAATCTCAAATTTAATCAGTTTAAAATCAATTTTATTTTAGAAAAATTCTTAAACAAATACAATTTCAAATCAATTTCAATTTATCTTTCCAACTTTAATTTATTAAAAGTATTATAAAAATCTATTTTTAAAAAATACTTAACATATTATATACTAATTAAATTAAACTTTATTAAATTAAATCTTATTATTAAATTTATTTTATATATTTTAAAAGTAGTAAAATTACAAGAAAATATTAAATTTATAATTTCAAAACTAACTTATAAATTTTAAATTTTCTAAACATATATTTTAAAAATCTAAAATTTAAACCATTATAAAAATAACATTTATATGTATAATATCTTAAAAATCAATATTTAATAAAACCATATTTTTCCTTTCAAAACCTTGGAAATCATTTCCATTATACACACACCCCAACGGTATCTGTATATAATTATCCATCCTATGGTCAAGTGATATAGATAATTTATCATTTCAATCCATAATTTAATATTCTACGGGTATATATCATTTCAACCCGCAATCCCAAATTCAATTCAATGAAAATCGCTTAGGTTTATCATTTCAACCCATAACGATTTTATCCTATTCTACAAGGTCGTTCAGGTATGTATCATTTCAATCCATAGGGAGTTCTATGCTAACAGGGAACTTGCAGAATGAGAACATATATGATAATAATATAACATATCAACATCAGGCATATATCATCAATAACAATTTAAATCATAATATATTGACAGATTATGGTGTCATATGTCGCAAATGAACAGTTACAGATAATGGCATATCATATATATCAATTATATAATTAACAGTTCAAATTAGCAGCATATTTCAATTGTCTTGTTAAATGAAATAAAATTAAATAAATATAAAAATGTTAATCATGAGTGAATGCTCACCTTTTGAGGCTAGAGAAATTTGACAATGAAATGAGCTAAGAATCCAAGCACAAATTCCAAAGTAAAGCACGATGGTCACGAAATCGACGAACAAAGCGAAACTGGTAGTTTAAAATTGACGCAGGACAAATCAAAATTAGCTTAATATAAACTGAAACAAAATAAATATTATATTTATATATTTTTTCTCTAAAATCAATATAAAATTTGAAAACCCATACATGAATAACAAAATAATATAAGACATATATAAATTCACATATATAAAATATGAAAGTTGAATATACAATATACTTAAAATAGTATTATATTTATAAGACATGTATAAATATTTGGAAGCTAAACTAATGTATACTTGTATGTATATAAACTGATATATATATATATACACACACACTATATAAACATACATATATAAACTTACATTATATATAGCAAACACTTGCACTTAAACAGGCATGCTATATCTTCAATAACTAACATATACAACTAACATCTATAAAACCTGAGACATATTATACCCATACACACACACACACACATTATATAAACAAACAGTGTCATACATACATACTAAACAACAAATTATAACTTTCTATGATATAATTGGAAATCTGTGTTATGTAATATATATATATATATATATACACTAACATATTATTTAACTAAGATATATACACATATACACATACACACACACATGTATATACTTACATACAAAACTAGGCATGATTGGTGAGAGGGTAGAAAACGTGGACAGCTGGAGGGTGGGGCGTTGAAGCCTTGCGTGAAGGAGAATCGGCAGGGTTAGTAGGGTGGAGAAGATGAGGTCAGTGAGGTTGAAGCCTTGGATGGGCTCAGGGAGGTTGAAGTGCTGTGGACATTGGTGGCAGAGAGGGGGTTGATGGCATGCGATGCTGCTATGGTGGGAGATTGATGGGTTCAGGGATCGAGGTGGAGGATGGTCTTGGGCGAGCTAGACAAGTGGAGGGGACCGCTGAGATAGGCTCGAGGGGAGAAGAGGGGCGGTGGTGGGTGGTGATTGATGGAAAGGCACGGAGATGAGTTTGGGTGAAGGGTTGATCACTGCGCATGTTGCATTGATCGGAGACTTGCTGTGGAATGAAAGGGGAAGCAAGCAGTTTTGGTGAGGCATTGGGTATAAGAGAGGAGATGGGTTCACAAATTGGAGATGGGCAAAAGAGTTTACAAAGGAAGAGGTGACCAGGCTTAAATATTTAAATTTCTTCTTTCATGTAATCATAGAACAAAAGAAGAAGAGCAGAGAAACCAGAGAACTGAAACGAACCAAAAAATAAAAGCAACTTGGGAATAGAAAACGCCAACTATTGGATTTAGAAATTATAAATGATAGAGGCTATTGGTTTATATGTTGGAAAAAATGAAAAGACACGTCGAACAAAAGATTTAAAATGATTATCGGTACGGCTACTGTTTCACAAATCCCAACACGTATCGGACTCCGAAACACACATATGAATATATCGTAGAGATCAGCACAACGAGACGATCAAAATGTATACAGATATCAGCTATACGACCATCATATCAAAAGTCGATATTCGATACCGAAAATGCTGCTAAAATGCCGAAAATAAGATATACAGAGCAATAGCAGTCCAAATTTGACGAAATGAGATATGACTTCTCACCCAGAAGATGATTTACAAATTTATTATATAAAAATATTCAGGTTTGAGAAATATGTTATTAATATCAAATATCAACTTATTTAAATTTAAATAAAATTACACAATAAAATAAGTTCCATGTTATCTGATGAAAAATTACCATTTTCTATGTTACAATAGACGTATTCCAAATATCAAAATTTTAATATTTAAAATTTCACAAAAATTTCAGTTATTTACGTTATTAAAACCGTTAAAATTTATGGGTCGTTACACTCTTCCCCACTTAAAACTTTTTGTCCCCGAAAAGGAACGAGGTAGGAGAATAGAAACTACCAGAAGAAAATAGATTTGAAATACAAATAAAACAATTAATTTAAGACCATATAAATTTCATTTATTTTTAAACTGGTTCATATTCAACTAATTGATTTCACTTTAAGATATTTCATTCAGTTGATTTAATTTCAATTTTATTAATGTTTGTTACAAAAAAGTTTCTTTCAAAACAAAGTTCATTTTATTTATCTCATTTATTATTCATTTAATTTCACTTAAGTTAATTCTATTTATAATTCAATCTTAAATATTTATTTATTCATTATCTTATTATACATTTTATCTCAATTAACATTTTATACAATCATAAATTAAGTGTATAAACATTTATTATAATCATATTTTATTTAACAAATTTATTCTTTCTTTTCCAAATTATTATTAAATTTATTCCACTTAACCTATCCTATCACATAGATTAAGTATATTGACACTAATTATAACCACTCAAATTTATTTATAAATTCCTTTAACATCATTTATATTGTATATTATTCAATTACATAGCCAACTTCTGAATAATTTAGGTAAGTTATATATGTTGGAATGCAATTAAGTATTATAGAAGCAAAAAAATTCCTAATTCAATTGTTTCAAGTTTAAATATTCATTCAAAAATATTGGCTTCATTTAAAAATTGAAATCGTCCTTTAATAAAAATTGATGGGTTAAATTTCCATTTCACTTCAAACTATTAGAGATAAATGAGTGTGTGTTTTGTGTGTGTGTGCGTGTGTATTCTTGACATCAAATCGAATCTATAACCGTATACCTATATATATTATACATCAAGTCATACTTAAGAAATTCAAATCAAAATCATTTTTCAAAACAAAAGTGTGGCAAAGCTACTAAGTGGTCTCTTCACTCTGAAACTCGAAAATGAATGTCAATGATGCTGCAGTCATCATCGAAATTATTTTCCAACGACAATGGAGGAGAGTACTGATTTAAAACTTTTAAAATTCTTTGGAAATGATTTCTATTAGAAAATACTTCAAATAATATACCCTAATATTTTAAAAACCAAATGTTCTAAAATACCGAAAATTGAACACTTAAATTCTTAATTTAAATTCATTTCAATTCCAAATTAATTTATAACCATGTTTTATAATTTCATTTATTTATCATGTGGCAATAGTCAAAGGTTTATAAATGAAAATCAAATATTATCATTTCTAACAACCAATTCAGTTAACAATTTAATTTCAAAAAATTTATACTTATATATATATATATAATCATACAAAATTTATAAATTTTGAAAACAATTTTGTGTCAGTTTGCTTTGTTCAAGTGTTTTAGAATTCCTGTCGATAACGTTGATTAGACGAATCGATCGAGAACCCAAAATTAAAACTTAACAACTCAAACAACACAGTATAAAATATTTTTATATTAATTACAAATACACTCCCTCACTCGATGATACAAGAAAATGGATTTCAAAACAAAGATAGAGATCCAAATTAGAGGAACCCAAATCAAGAAGAATTCTAACTAGAATATAAGCTCAAAATGAAGATAAGATAATTAAATAACAAAAGAGAAAAGATGGATAGACTTATATAAATCACGGGCGACCTTAACCGGGTCAACCGTGACTTCAAGAATAAGATTGATGCAAAATAAGATTGATCATAAGAGAATTACTCTGGTGGTCTACAAGAGACGGTTCGGGCTTTGCCAGAAATAATAGCATCTAAACCGAGGACGTAGAAATCTCCAGTGGATCGATGCTTGTTGTAAAGGAGTTTCGCCCCTTTACAAATCATACTAAGGTTGTTGGAACAGAAGTGGAGATATGGGATGCTCCAGTATCAAGAAGAATATGAATAAGGAGAGCCAAGAATGGATTTCGAAACAAAGGGGATTGTTCCAAAATTCAAAGGAAATCCAAATCAAAGAGGAAGAGATTTAAGCTTGGACAAAGGTGATTCTATAATTAATTCTACTACATATGCTCAATTTTGACTAAAACCATAGCTCTGATACCAACTGTAACATCCTAATATTTCATGCCATTCAAATCCACACATGCCGGACTTGAATTGCTTAAAACATCATATTGTTAATTTATATTTGGCAAAACTCAACATATATATTAAATAAATCAATCACAGACACAGAGTAATATAACAATAAGCAGCGGAAACAGATGAATAGTAATTCATGAAGCTGCTATATAAATAATAGAGAATGAAACAAAATACAGCGGAAATCTAGATACGTAGAAGTCTCAATACATAGTCAAATAACAAAATCTGAATATATCGCTAGAGCCAACTGAATAACTGAAAGCTGAGTAAATATAGATGGATCTCCAAGCGAAGCTCCAAACTCCAAAGGTGAGTCTTAATACTGTGACACTCAGTCTGACCCGAGCATAAAGCAAAACACAAAACACTCGAGTCAGTATTAACAATCTTATATCAATAAATCCAATTATAGTGAAATATAAACTAAAATACAAGTAACTTAAAGGATGTATGGGATACCCATCCTCTAAGGATCCGTGGAACTATCTACTATGTAGTAATATACGCCACTATAATAATGTCTATAGTAAAGTAAACTATTAAAATATCGTTAAGGCGTTACTCATATCCCCCTTAACACATTTTTATATAATACCTTAGTCTATACAGTACTGTAAACTCCACCAAACCAGTGGGCTATCAGAGAGCACTCCATAGGCACGACACAAAACAAACTCATAGTGGTCTTGATAAGGTAAGTGACACGACACAACTATGCAATGTCAGGGTAGATAAACCAATTACACTGCCGGGCAGGTGGTAACGCATAGCCGCAGCTACCGCCCACCTCGTCCAACACTCCCAAAATCAAAAGTGTGCACCAAATCGATCATAAAGTAATAGAATGGCAATCGAAGAAGTGTGTCCGATCGAAGGAGCTACTACACTTGGCCCGTCAATAGCTCCTGTTTTAGCCACCATAAGCTAACTCACGGCAGTCAGGTCCATGTAAATACCTCAAATAGAACGTCGCCAACCATCCAACTTCATTCTAGAATCAACACCACATACACAGTTGTTAAAGTGGTTTTCGGTATTGGCAGAAAGTATGACAATAACTGATCCCGGTCTCTTTAACAACCAAACGTTATTATAACACCACGGTCATTTCATTTCAAATAGTTCCTACTTCATATCAAAATATCATATCATTTAAAAACATATCAATTCAAGATCATTACTCCCTTTAAAATAATATTCATTTCAAAAATCATAACAGTTTCCAAAATTATAATACTTACGAATTTATAACACTTTGGAAATCATAACTTAGAAATCATAACACTTTGAAATCATAATACTTAGAAAATCATCACACTTCCCACTTAAATAGTTTAGATATTAAAAATAGTATATATAATAAAAATGGTTATAGTTTAAAATAGTTTACATATTAAAATAATATATATTAAAATAGTTATAAATTAGAAATAGTTTATATTAAAATGATTAATATATTGAAATAGTTTTATAATAAAAATAGTTTATATATACTAAAATAATTTATATGTATATAAAATAGTTTTTAATATATATTAAAAATACTTTATATAAATAAATAGTTTCCTCAAATTTCACAAATCAATCCAACTCAAATCGAATTCTAAAATTCAATTTAATTAAATCTTAATTCATAAAATTTCAATTTAATTCAGCATCTCAATAAACCATTAATTTTTATCGATTTCAAATATAGATTTGAACTACAAATCAAACCATTCCGATTTCAATAGATTTCAAAGTTTAAATATTCAACCCTTTACAATAACTCAATTTTGATAAATTTCATTTATACTTTAAATTCAACTTTACCATTGAATATTTACTTAATAAATCCAATGATATTTAAATAAAATCTCAAATTACAATTTAAATAAAACCAAATGTCCTAATTCAATTTATTTAAATTTGAAAATATTTATTTGATCCTCTTTTATCAAAATCAAGTTATAAAATCATATCCTTAAAATCTCAAATTTAATCAATTTCAAATCAATTTTATTTAAGAAAAATTCTTAAACAGATACAATTTCAAATCAATTTCAATTCATCTTTCCAACTTAAATTTATTAAAATTATTCATATTATATGCTAATTAAATTAAACTTTATTAAATTAAATCTTATTATTAAATTTATTTTATATTAAACTTATTTTATATATTTTTAAAATAGTAAAATTATAAGAAAATCTTAAATTTATAATTTCAAAACTAACTTATAAATTTTAAATTTTCTAAACATATATTTTTAAAAATTTAAACCTTTATACAAATAACATATATATATACATAATATCTTAAAATCAATAATTAATAAAACCATGATTTTCATTTCAAAACCTTGGAAATCATTTCATATATATATATATATATATATATATATATATATATATATATATATATATCTGTGTGTGTGTGTGTATATATATATAGACACACACACACACACACACAACCAGCAGTGCTTGTATATAATAATCTATCCTGTGGTTAAGTGATATGGATAATTTATCATTTTAATCCGCAAATTAATTATCTATGGGAATACATCATTTCAACCCATAATTCCAAATTCAATTCAATGAAAATTGCTTGGGTTTATCATTTCAACCTATAACGATTTTATCCTATTCTACAAGTTCGTTCAAGTATGTATCATTTCAACCCATAGGGAGTTCTATACTAACAGGGAACTTGCAGAGTGAGAACATATATGATAATAATATAACATATCAACATCAGGCATATATCATCAATAACAATTTAAATCTTAATATATTGATAGATCATGGTGTCACATGTCATAGGTGAACAGTTACAGAAAATGGCGTATCATATATAGCAATTATATAATTAGCAGTTTAAATTAGTAGCATATTTCAATTGTCATTTCAAATGAAATCAAATTCAATAAATATAAGAATGTTAATCGTGAGTGACTGCTCACCTTTCGAGGCTTGAGGAATTTGATAATGAAATGAGCTATGAATCCAAGCATGAATTTTGAAGTAAAGCAAGATGAACACAAAATCGATGAACAAAGCGAAGCTGGAAGTTTGAAATTGACGGAGGACAAATCAAAATTAGCTTAACATAAACTAAAACAAAATAAATATTATATGTATATATATTTTCTCTAAAATAAATATGAAATTTGAAAACCTATACATGAACAACCAAATGATATAAGAAATATATAAATTCATATATATATATATATATATATATATAATATGAAAGGTGTAATACAACATACTTTAAACAGTATTATATTTATAAGACATGTATATATATATATATATATATATATATATATATATTTTGAAGCCAAACTAATGTATACATGTATGTATATAAACTAATATATATAAACATACATATATATATAAACTTACACTATATATAGCAAACACTTGTACTTAAACAAGCATGCTATATCTTCAATAACTAACATATACAACTAACATCTATAAAACCTGAAATATATTATACTCATATATATATATATATATATACTTATACATTATATGAACAAACGCTATCATATACACATACAAAACAACATATTATAACTTTCTATGATATAATTGGAAATCTGTGTTATGTAAAATATATATATGCTAACATATTATTTAACTAAGATATATGTATACATATACTTACATACAAAACCAGGCATGATTGGTGAGGGGGTGGAAAATGTGGACAACCGGAGGGTGGGGCATTGAAGCCTTGCGTGAAGGAGAAGCGGCAGGGTTAGCAAGGTGGAGAAGATGAGGTTAGTGAGGTTGAAGCCTTGATTGGGCTCGGGGAGGTTGAAGTGCAATGGACATTGGTGGCAGAGAGGGTGTTAATGCCATGCGGTGCTGCTATGGTGGTCGATTGATGGGTTCAGGGGCTGAGGTGGAGGATGGTCTTGAGCGAGCTGGACAAGTGGAGGGGATCGTTGAGATAGGCTCGAGTGGTGAAGAGGGACGGTGGTGGGTGGTGATGGGTGGAAAGGTGCGGAGGTGAGTTCGGGTGAAGGTTGGTCACTGCGCATGTTGCATTGATCGGAGACTTGCTGTGGAATGAAGGGGAAGGCGAGCAGCTTTGGTGAGGCACTGGGTATAAGAGAGGAGATGAGTTCACAAATTGGAGATGGGCAAAAGAGTTTACAAATGAAGAGGTGAGTAGGCTTAAATATTTAAATTTCTTCTTTCACGTAATCACAAAACAAAAGAAGAAGAGCAGAAAAACCAGAGAACTGAAACGAAACAACAAATAAAAGAAACTTGGGAATAGAAAAGGCCAACTGTTGGATTCATAAATTATAAATGATAGAGGCTATTGGTTTATATGTTGGATAAAATGAAAAGATACGTGGAACAAAAGATTTAAAACGATTATCGGTATGACTACTGTTTTGCACATCCTACCACGTATCGGATTCTGAAACACAACATATGAATATACCGCAGAGATCAGCATGACGAGACGATCAAAACGGTATACAGATATCAGCTATATGATGATCCTATCCAAAGTCGATATTCGGTACCGAAAATGCAGCTAAAATGCCGAAAATAAAATATACGGAGCAATAACAGTCCAAATTTGACAAAATGAGATATGACGCCTCACTCAGAAGATGATTTTCAAATTTATCATATAAAAATTAGTCAGGTTTGAGAAACGTGTTATTATCATCAAATATCAACTTATTTAAATTTAAATAAAATTATACAATAAAATAACTTTCATATTATCTGATAAAAATTTACCATTTGCTATGGTAAAATAGAAGTATTCCAAATACTATATTTTTATTTCAAAATTTTATTTTTTAAAATTTCACAAAAATTTCAGTTTTTTATGTTATTAAAACTGTTAAAATTTACGGGTCGTTGCAAAGAGAGGGGAGAATGGAGATGGAATACATACTTATATATAGCAAATACAAGTATGTTATTATAGCATTATCCCATACCCCATCTTAGCCTCTGATTCGTTAGGATTACATTTTCGAAAACTCTTTATGTTTAAAATTCTTTTAATCATAAACCTATGCTCTGATATTAACTTGTAACATCCTCCATTTAAGGACCGAAACTAACGGCTATAGATCTGCAATCATCTATTAATTCCCAATGACAAATTGCAGCTATGTTAATCATATCAATAATCAGAAGCACATAAATATGAAAAAATATCGAACACGGTTTAATAATAAATTTTCCATCTTATTTCATAGTTGATATGTTATATTCATTACATAATCCCATTCATAATCCCACATTTAGATAAATATAATTACTACAAATTACTCCAGAAGAGACATATGAAGATTCCCCTTGGTCGATCGGAGTCAAATACGTGGCAATTATACAATTTTTCCATTACATCTAAATAGACAAACTCAAACAACATAGCGGAATAGAATAGAACCCCTACATAGCTAGAATGTCTCCTACACGTCTCTGGAAGCTTATTCGTTGTAACGACCCGGAATTTTTAAGTATTTTAAATCGGAATATTTGATTGATTTTAAATATTCAATAGAGTAATTTTAACTTAAATTACGAATATCACAATTTATTTGATGATTAAATTATAGAATTAATAATTTGAAGTTGGGAAAAATTATCGAATCTAGAATTTTAAGCCGATTATAAATAATTTGAAGGCTTATAAAATTTATATTGATATTATTTAAGATAATATAAGTTTTAAAATTAAATTTAATAGTGATTTATTCAGTTTTGTAATTTCATCGTTTAAATTGAATTTAAAAATAGGCCTTCCGAGGCGCAATCTCGGAATTCGACGGAACCAGTTCCATTGGGTCCGTGATATTGAATTATTATCGGATTTCAAATTTCGTATTAATCGGAATTGTTGTGTGAGTGTATGATATATAAACACGTTGAAAATGTAATTGATAATAATCTAATTTAATTAGTCAAGTTTTGTGTACGCGACCACCCTTATCTTAAAATGGTGCCCCGTTCTCTTTTAAAATCGTAAAAAAAAAAAATATTACTCGCGTCTTCCTTCTGAAGGAAGCCAAGCCAAACCTATTTTATAAACCATGTTGTTTTTATCTTTCAGCCGATACCCTTATTCCCCTTTTTATAATTTTCGAAGCCCCATATAGATCGGATTCGAATCAAAAAAAAACAACAAATGGCCGATCAAAATCAGGTGCAGTGGCGAACTCGCGGTGGTTATCGAGTCGAGCAATTTTTCTGGTGGGTCGTACGCGAGGCGTCGAGCGCGGCAGTGGTGATTGGTGATTTCAGTGGAGGAGCATCGCGAGGGGACACGCGATTCGAGTCGTGTTCGACTCTCGTGGTGTTGAGTCGCGATTTGGGGAGGTTATGCGAGACTAGGGTTTGGGAATTGGGTCGCGTGGTCTTGATTTCGGGAAGGAGAGGGAAGGCCGTCGTCGAGGCAGAGGATTCGCGGGGTATTGTTCGAGTTGCGGTGAGGTTTTCATGTCATTTCTTTCAATTTTGATTTATTTAAAAATAATACATATATGAAAATATGGGTGGAAGCATGACCGAAATTGCAGTAAATTGTAAACCCATCCTAGTTTTAATTTTTATATGTTTATAGATGCATTTGTAGGCCAAAGAAAATACAATAAGTAAACAAGTTTTAAACAGGAAATTCTTTTAAGTTAGAGAAATATTTATATACAAAAAGGGAAGTCTTAATTTGGTATGAAATGAAAATATATATATGTATACACGATTTTGAAATATAAAGGTTAGATTTTTATTACATAAGCAGTTTGGAAAAAAACATATATAATAAAATATATATGCATACACATTTCTAAATATACCAGTTATTTTAAAATAGTGTATTATAAAGATGAATTTGTTTAACAAACTTCTTTAAGTATTTCTAGTCGCTAAAACATTTTATGGAAATAAAATTGGTTTAAATTAAATCGTTAGTTTAAAACCAAATGGTTAGTTGAATTAATTAAATAAATAGTAATTAATTGTTCAATTAGCTAAAGTATTACAAAATCATATAATTATTTATTCAAGGTTTGAAATCTGAAAGAAATAAGCTGGTCTGGAGTGAATTGCAAATTTAAGGTCAAAGGTGAGTAAATCTCACTCAGTTTAAATTTTAATTTAAATGATTAAATTTAAATAATTGCTTGGATGGTTGAATTTGTCTGATGTGATATAATATGATATTTTGGAATTGGTGTATTATATTGTGCTAACGTCTGTGAATGCAGGAAAACAGGTTGGAGGGATCCAATTGGATCCCTCAACATTTATTTAAATTATTCAATACCCTCTGTTGTGATTATTTGTTATTCTATGATGAACCTTATTGGAATATTGAATGTTATGGTTCGATTTGTTATGATTGGGTATAATGAATTTCCAAAAATATATAGATTAGATTTTGGAAAGAAATTAAAGGAAGTGAATTTGTAAATAAAATAATTATAGATAAAAAAAATGAATTGGAAAAGGAATGAAGTAACTATAAATCCTAATAAATAGATCTGGAAAATAGAAAGGAAATTTGAATAAAAGGGAAGTTATGAATATCAAATCTTCAGTGATATTAATTAAAAGAAGAAAACATTTATTTAAAATTTAAGATTTAAATTATTGGAAGGAACGAAGAAGAAAATGGGAAAGACCTGAAATTTTGTATATTTCAGTTAAAGATTTCAAATCAAATGAAAATTAATAACATTAATAATAAAACACATAATTAATGAATTTTTAAAGGAATTGAGTAAGTAAAGGGATTTTATTCAAGCAATATAAATTGGGAATCAATTTGGAAAATTGATTTAAGAGATTGAAGTTGGAATTCTCCCTGGATAACCAAGTACGTTTTCAAGGTAAATTTTGAAATATAAGTTAAAAGATCTAAAGCTGTTGAAAAAGCAAGTTTTGAAAAAAAAAAATCTTATTTCTAATATTTAAGTTCTAAGTAATTACTCTTAATTCATTATATTAGTAATTATTTAAAATAAAAATGACTTAATAATATGTTTTTAAAAGTAAAAATCTAGTTTTATATTTTATTTAGTAACCTTATTTTCAAATATTTATATAGTATGTATTTTTACAAATCATTGAAGTAGTTTTAAAATAAATGTTTTAAAGTATATTTCAAAGTAAAGTATTTTAAATTATTTTAAAATCTAGTTTTGTGCTTGGTAATTTCAGAAGAGATAGAAAATAACTGGGAAAGTTTATTCTGAAAGGAAAGATGGTTTTGAAACTGTTTTTAAAGGGTTTGAGAATAGAAATATATCTTGTGAAGATATTTTGGGGTTAATAAATAATTTGGGAAATTATTTATTGTTGGATGGATGTTTGTGAACATCAATTGATAGTTAAATCACCGACTATCAATATTGGACAAATACGTTGATCGTTTCGAAGAGACCGGGATCGAGATTAATTTCTCGAAAACCACTTCGATTCGGTTTGTACGTTTCGTGAAAGCGATTTTGGATTCGAAGATGGAGCAGTGAAATGCAAGGGCTAGTCGCTACTAATCCTGAGGATATTTTCAAAATGGATGTAGTAAGAATAGTGCCTTCGGTTCCGTTCGAACCCGGGACGGACTTTTATGGACGAATGCTTGCGAAACATCGTCGGGTGGACGATGGGCATTCTAAGGGATATATTCTAAAAAGGTAACGCTTAGCCTCAAGCCTCATCAAATGGGAATGACTGAAAATCAGGGGTTATGCAGCAAGGCTAGGTGGGTAGCACCCAAGCAGGGTGAGGTCATTCCAGTCTAGATGTCCCTTTTTATTTTCGCTTAGTGGGCGGTTGCTGATCCCAACCGCGGGGTGATCTCACTCGGGATTATCCATTAAGGGGTAGTCCCGGCCTTGTGTTGCAGGGGAGCGGGCGTACTCCTCGGTACGGTGATCTAGGCCCCGTACTGTGACAGGTGGTACCCCAGTGCCTAGTCATTAGTTGGAAATCCATTCTCCCTACGAGCCTTGTACGAGTTTTGTTTGTATTACCCACTTTTGTGGCTAGTAGCTGGAATTTAATAGATGTAACAATTTCGGCTATTTTATAACTATTTGTGAATAGACCCTATTATAATATCAGAGGATTTCTATAAAAAAAATTGTTTTAGCTATCGTAAGGTAAAAACCCGACATGTTTATTTGTGGCGTGGTCTTACGAGATGCTTTTGTTTTCAAAGGATTTTTGAAACTTTAATAATCAATTGGGTGTGATTTTCTCACGCTGGTATTCCAGACTGACTCGGGTGTTATTTAACTGTAATGCTCGGGTCAGACCGAGTATTATAGGATACAACATATGATGTTGTGGAGCTCAGGAGACGAGCTGGATGACGATACATACTCTCGTACTTGTGTGTGTGTATATATATATTTCCGCTGTGTTGAGTTGTTGCGTATCCATTTGTATGTTATTGATGTTGAACTGTGATTGATGTACTCTGATGATGTAACATATGTAAACAGATATATTTGATTCTTGAGTAAAGATTGTGTATTATCTATTATATTTTATTCCGCTGCGATGGTTAGATTCTGTTATTGTTTTCTATTTTCTTCTTCTACCTCTTCTTCTTTAACCCAAATGGTTCGTATTTCTGTACAACTTGAGTTGATTGTTGTAGAATAGTGTTGACTCAAGGGGTACGGATTTGCGGGCTGTTACACTTGGTATCAGAGCTTAGGTTGGAGATAACCTTGGCTATGGTGGAAATTACTCATTTAAAATAGAGTCCGTAGTACTCTATAATGAGTTTGAGCGTATTAATAAATATGAGCGCGTATTTGTTAGTGAATATAAATTATTTTAATATTGTGTTGATTGGTTTATTGAGCGGCATATGAACCTTCGTCGGCACAGTCTGGACAACTGTATCGAAGGGGTTTCTAAACACTTGAATAGAACAATCGACACGATATTGTTTTAAATGTGGGTAAATGAAATAATTTTACCCAAAACATATTTCGATAGAAAGAAAAGTTTTTGTAAACTAGCTAATATATGGTTGCTTGGGTGTCAGAAACAATAATATTAAAGTATTATCATTGTTAAGTGAAAATTTAACTAGAAATTGAAAATATAACCAAATTTTAAAGAGAATAAATTCATTATTAAATGAAATTTATAAATATGAATTATGAATGTAAATTATAAATTGAAATATAATCGAATGAGAGTTTGTATAAGCATAAACTATACAAATGCATTATAGCTAAATTTTGAATTAAAATAGAATTTGAAACTTTAAAACCCCGGAGATTTTGGAAGTATTTTGAAGATAAATAATAGCATTATTGTTTTGAGGGTATTTCCGAAAGGAAATTGTTTTAAATGGATTTTGGAAGTGTAACGGCCTTGAAATCACTTGGATTATTGGAAAATAATTCTGGTGATGACGGCCGCATCATCAGTATTCATTTTCGAATTTCTAAGTGACGGATTGCTGCCAAAAACTGATTTGTTCAGAAGAGCTAGTTGTTTTTGAAAATTTCTAAAGAAATTGTTGGAAATAAAACCAAGATTGGTTTAAATTTTGAGATGTATTATTTGAGATGTTGAAGATTTCAAAATGATTTGAAACCAAAGGCCGGGTGTTTAAAAAAAAATCCTGATGAGGTAGGTTGTAAGCTTATAAATTGAGATGATTTTTAAATCAGGAAGAAAATATAAGCTTTGAATGTTGGGAATTTAATTTTAAGTGAAAAGTTAAAAATGAAATTAACTTGGATTGGAGAATAAAATTTGACTGGATTGAAACTAATTGAATCAGCTGAAAATAATATCCAGTTGTATTCGAATCAAGTTGAAATTGAATTGAATTAAATAAATATGAGTTTACAATAAAATTGAATTGGAATAAAAATTCAATTGAGTTAATGAATGGAATTAAATTCTTACCTAAATAAATGAAAAATAAGTTGGATAAGGATTGAATTGAAGTAAATAAATTAGAATAGCTTATAAAAGAATCAGAATTAAATTGCATGGAATAAAAGTATGCTCGGGTTATAAATAAGCATAAGGCTTGAGTTAAAAATAAAAGAATAATATATTCAAGCCTATGAGGAATGGAATTGTGTAAATAATAAGTTGTGACTTATTAAATTTGAAAAGTGAGATACAAAATTCCAAAATAAATATAGTTTGATGTTTTGGGAAATAAAACAAAAATCCAAACTTGAATAATAAAATAAATTTGAACTTAAGAAAATTAAATGGAGAGATTTTGAGATTAAAATCAAGTTATGGATTATAAGTTGGGGAAAAATTAGACAATAAACTAATTAGTAAAATATGTAATGAAAACCTAATGTGGTTAAATAAAAGCTGAATTGTGAGTATGATGAAGTTTGAAAATCAAACTCAAGTTATAAATTAAATTCGACTTGGATCGATGGTAAAGTAAATGTAATTGAATTGTGGTAAATGAATTGGGTGGTAAATTGAAAATGGATAGTGGATCCAGAACTTGAGTTATAGATTATAATTTAACTTGAAGTGTTAACAAATTAAATATAATTGGAAATGTGTTGAATAAAGGAAAATAAAATAGATTAAAATAGTAATGGTATGAATTGCAAATAAAATCCAGATATGTGAAAATAAATTGGATATGGCCTTGGAATCAATTGAGTTAAGTTGCGTATAAAAGAGAAAAATTTACTTGTAAAATGAAAATGAGCTTAAGTATAAAATTTGAATAAATTGAAGTAAATTGACTTAAGCTGAACAGATGGAAGAGAATTGAATTTAATTCAACTTAAACTAAGTTTAATGATATTGGGTTGGATTTAAATGAAGTGAAAATAATTTAAAACGAAATAGAATTCGATAAGTTGCAGATAATATTTAATGGCATGAAATTCTTAAATAAATAATTGTAAACCATTTAAATTGTTAAGAAATTGAAATAACTTGGAGTCTATAAGAAAAATTGAAATGGTTATTGGATGAAATAGCTTGGATTGTCTTCGAGCTAAACACAATAGTTTGGAATAAACAAATATGGAATGAAATGTAAATAAATGATTGTAAATGAAATTTAAATGGAATGTGTCGAGCTAAATAAATGGTTGTGAATGAATTAAAAAAAATTAATTGGTAATGAAGATGAACCTAAGTTGTTAATGGTTTTGAATGAACTAGTTTGGTTAAGTAAAATGAAATGCAGGTGAATAGATTTAAATTTAAAATGCAATGAAAGTGAGAATATATGGGTTGTGAATAAATTTAAAAATGGAATAGCATTAAGTGTAAGTTGAGTCGGAGTCAATTTAAATTGATTATAAAACTCAAGTACTTATTTATTCACATAAATCTCGCGAATTGCATGGAATAAATTGTTGTTGGATGTAAATGGAAGTAATTAAAATTCTATGTGTTGATAAGGGTAAAATAAATTGATTTTGAAAGCAATTGAATTAAATATGAGTTCAGTTTGCTTAAGAATAAATTAAATGTAAGCGATTGAGTTTTAAACCATTCAAATTGATGAAGTGGTATATGACTGGATTGAAAACCATTCAAATTGAATGAAAATGGTTTATAAGTTAATTGAAACAGTTGAATTAGTATGAAAGTTGTAAAAATTGCTTACGGAAAATGTTGGATGTGCATTTCTTTAGAATTCATATATTTTAACCATTGCAACTAAGTGAAATATAGTTAAACTGCATATATTTGGCACTTACATGTTTAAATTGAGTAAGTACAGGTATCTAGAGGCCGTGTGCTGGATTTGGATTGCATTAGTTGCTAAAAATAATAAGCCGCTTGCTTAAAATGCTAAATAAGGTACGCCTACGCAATTAAAATAGGAAATATGAACTGTTTTTGGTTTTTCCGACCGGGTGGGTCGATGTATATATATTTATATCTTTTGTCAAATTGCAAAAGCCCCTCCGTACAAAGGGGACTCTGCCAAAAAAATTCGGGAATTTTGGGAGTTAGAAAATTTTTGAAAAAATTTGAAAAAATTTGTTAACAGCAAAACGATTTCAAATTGAGAATTGAAATGAATTAGTAAATGAAACTACTTAAAATAATGATATAAATTAGTTATAAATGGAAAATTAAATTCAATATTTAGAGTTAAAGATAAATTGAATTCGTATCGTAATGAAAGAATCAATGTGAATAGAAATAGATATTATAAACTAAAGTGGTAAAGTGAAAATAAATAAGAAACGTATAGAATGCTTATATTAAACTTAAGTATAAGGAATGGTGAATTCTTAATTGGAAATTGACACTACAAATATATTCTAAGATAATACTGGAATGAATAGATATTGGCATTTTGTAAGGAAGTCGATAAAATGTTTTGGGAATATTGTGATTGGATATTAGTGTTAAGCAGGATATGTAGGTATTATAAGGAAAAAGGAAAATTGGTTTTGATTTCAGAAGATAAATTTGAAATGCTCGACAAAAAGGTATGTATTTAAATTTGGTATGAAATTTGATTGGGATTTGGATTGAGCCACTTGGCATTTTGTTTTCTTTTTGGATTTGGGAGACCGTAGAGCCATTTTGTAGTTGTACCGAGTCAGCCGCGCAAAGGAGACACTGGCGAAATTTTTCGGGAATTTAGGGAGTTAGAAATATTTTGAGAAAATTTTGATAATTCAAAATCTGGTTTTAAAATTGAAACTTGAATGGTTAAACAAATGGTATAGTTTGAAACTAGGGAAAAGTTTGGAAAGTTAAAAAGAATAATAACGGGTCTTTTATAAAAGGATAGTTGGTAAAATGTTAAATTGTTTGGTTTTGGGAATAAGTAAACGGGTATTGGACCATTTTTCCTAATTAGTAATTTCGGGGACGAAATTCTTTTAAGGGGGGAGGAATGTGACGACCCGGAATTGTTAAGTATTTTAAATCGGAATATTTGATTGATTTTAAATATTCAATAGAGTAATTTTAACTTAAATTACGAATATCACAATTTATTTGATGATTAAATTATAGAATTAAATAATTTGAAGTTGGGAAAAATTATCGAATCTAGAATTTTAAGCCGGTTAAAAATAATTTGAAGGCTTATAAAATTTATATTGATATTATTGAAGATAATATAAGTTTTAAAATTAAATTTAATAGTGATTTATTCAGTTTTGTAATTTCATCGTTTAAATTGAATTTAAAAATAGGCCTTCAAAGGCGCAGTCTTGGAATTCGACGGAACCAATTCCATTGGGTCCGTGATATTGAATTATTATCGGATTTCAAATTTCGTATTAATCGGAATTGTTGTGTGAGTGTACGATATATAAACACGTTGAAAATGTAATTGACAATAATCTAATTTAATTAGTCAAATTTTGTGTATGCGACCACCCTTATCTTAAAATGGTGCCCCGTTCTCTTTTAAAATCGTAAAAAGAAATAAAAAATAATAATATTATTACTCGCGTCTTCCTTCTAAAGGAAGCCAAGCCAAACCTTTTTTATAAACCATGTTGTTTTTATCTTTCAGCCGATACCCTTATTCCCTTTTTTATAATTTTCGAAGCCCCATACAGATCGGATTCGAATAAAAAAAATAACAACAAATGGCCGATCAAAATTAGGTGCAGTAGCGAACTCGCGGTGGTTATCGAGTCGAGCGATTTTTCTGGTGGGTCGTACGCAAGGCGTCGAGCGCGGCAGTGGTGATTGGTGATTTCAGTGGAGGAGCATCGCGAGGGGACACGCGATTCGAGTCGCGTTCGACTCTGGTGGTGCTGAGTCGCGATTTGGGGAGGTTATGCGAGACTAGGGTTTGGGAATTGGGTCGCGTGGTCTTGATTTCGGGAAGGAGGGGGAAGGCCGTCGTCGAGGCAGAGGATTCGGGGGTCTTGTTCGAGTTGCGGTGAGGTTTTCATGTCATTTCTTTCAATTTTGATTTATTTAAAAATAATACATATATGAAAATATGGGTGGAAGCATGACCGAAATTGCAGTAAATTGTAAACCCATCCTAGTTTTAATTTTTATATGTTTATAGATGCATTTATAGGCCAAAGAAAATATAATAAGTAAACAAGTTCTAAACAGGAAATTCTTTTAAGTTAGAGAAATATTTATATACAGAAAGGGAAGTCTTAATTTGGTATGAAATGAATATATATATATATATATATATATATATATGTATGTATGTATGTATGTATACACGATTTTGAAATATAAAGGTTAGATGTTTATTACATAAGCAGTTTGGAAGAAAACATATATAATAAAATATATATGCATACACATTTCTAAATATACCAGTTATTTTAAAATAGTGTATTGTAAAGATGAATTTGTTTAACAAACTTCTTTAAGTATTTCTAGTCGTAAAACATTTTATGGAAATAAAATTGGTTTAAATTAAATCGTTAGTTTAAAACCAAATGGTTAGTTGAATTAATTAAATAAATAGTAATCAATTGTTCAATTAGCTAAAGTATTACTAAATCATATAATTATTTATTCAAGGTTTGAAATCTGAAAGAAATAAGCTGGTCTGGCGTGAATTGCAAATTTAAGGTCAAAGGTGAGTAAATCTCACTCAGTTTAAATTTTAATTTAAATGATTAAATTTAAATAATTGCTTGGATGGTTGAATTTGTTTGATGTGATATAATATGATATTTTGGAATTGATGTATTATATTGTGCTAACGTCTGTGAATGCAGGAAAACAGGTTAGAGGGATCCAACTGGATCCCTCAACATTTATTTAAATTATTCAATACCCTCTGTTGTGATTATTTGTTATTCTATGATGAACCTTATTGGAATATTGAATGTTATGGTTCTATTTGTTATGATTGGGTATAATGAATTTCCAAAAATATATAGATTAGATTTTGGAAAGAAATTAAAGGAAGTGAATTTGTAAATAAAATAATTATAGATAAAAAAAATGAATTGGAAAAGGAATGAAGTAACTGTAAATCCTAATAAATAGATCTTGAAAATAGAAAGGAAATTCGAATAAACAGGAAGTTATGAATATCAAATCTTCAGTGATACTAATTAAAAGAAGAAAACATTTATTTAAAATTTAAGATTTAAATTATTGGAAGGAACGAAGAAGAAAATGGGAAAGGCCTGAAATTTTGTATATTTCAGTTAAAGATTTCAAATCAAATGGAAATTAATAACATTAATAATAAAACACATAATTAATGAATTTTTGAAGGAATTGAGTAAGTAAAGGGATTTAATTCAAGCAGTATAAATTGGGAATCAATTTGGAAAATTGATTTAAGAGATTGAAGTTGGAATTCTCCCTGGATAACCAAGTACGTTTTCAAGGTAAATTTTTAAATATAAGTTAAAAGATTTAAAGTTGTTGAAAAAGCAAGTTTTGAAAAAAATTCTTATTTCTAATATTTAAGTTCTAAGTAAGTACTCTTAATTCATTATATTAGTAATTATTTAAAATAAAAATGACTTAATAATATGTTTTTAAAAGTAAAAATCTAGTTTTATATTTTATTTAGTAACCTTATTTTCAAATATTTATATAGTATGTATTTTTACAAATCATTGAAGTAGTTTTAAAATAAATGTTTTAAAGTATATTTTAAAGTAAAGTATTTTAAATTATTTTAAAATCTAGTTTTGTGCTTGGTAATTTCAGAAGAGATAGAAAATAATTGGGAAAGTTTATTCTGAAATGAAAGATGGTTTTGAAACTGTTTTTAAAGGGTTTGAGAATAGAAATATACCTTGTGAAGATATTTTGGGGTTAATAAATAATTTGGGAAATTATTTATTGTTGGATGGATGTTTGTGAACATCAATTGATAGTTAAATCACCGACTATCAATATTGGGCAAATACGTTGATCGTTTCGAAGAGACCGGGATCGAGATTAATTTCTCGAAAACCACTTCGATCCGGTTTGTACGTTTCGTGAAAGCGATTTTGGATTCGAAGATGGAGCAGTGAAATGCAAGGGCTAGTCGCTACTAATCCTGAGGATATTTCCAAAATGGATGTAGTAGGAATAGTGCCTTCAGTTCCGTTCGAACCCGGGACGGACTTGTATGGACGAATGATTGCGAAACATCGTCAGGTGGACGATGGGCATTCTAAGGGATATATTCTAAAAAGGTAACGCTTAGCCTCAAGCCTCATCAAATGGGAATGACTGAAAATCAGGGGTTATGCGGCAAGGCTAGGTGGGTAGCACCCAAGCAGGGTGAGGTCATTCCAGTCTAGATGTCCCTTTTTATTTCGGCTTAGTGGGCGGTTGCTAATCCCAACCGTGGGGTGATCTCACTCGGGATTATCCAGTAAGGAGTAGTCCCGGCCTTGTGTTGCAGGGGAGCGAGCGTACTCCTCGGTACGGTGATCTAGGCCCCGTACTGTGACAGGTGGTACCCCAGTGCCTAGTCATTAGTTGGAAATCCATTCTCCCTATGAGCCTTGTACGAGTTTTGTTTGTATTGCCCACTTTTGTGGCTAGTAGATGAAATTTAATAGATGTAACAATTTCGGCTATTTTATAAGTATTTGTAAATAGACCCTATTATAATATCAGAGGATTTCTATAAAAAAATTGTTTTAGCCATCGTAAGGTAAAAAACCGACATGTTTATTTGTGGCGTGGTCTTGTGAGATGCTTTTATTTTCAAAGGATTTTTGAAACTTTAATAATCAATTGGGTGTGATTTTCTCACGCTGGTATTCCAGACTGACTCGGGTGTTATTTAACTGTAATGCTCAGGTCAGACCGAGTATCATAGGATACAGGATATGATGTTGTGGAGCTCAGGAGACGAGCTAGATGACGATACGTACTCTCGTACTTGTGTATATATATTTCCGCTGTGTTGAGTTGTTGCGTATCCATTTGTATGTTATTGATGTTGAACTGTGATTGATGTACTCTGATGATGTAACATATGTAAATAGATATATTTGATTCTTGAGTAAAGATTGTGTATTATCTATTATATTTTATTCTGCTGCGGTGGTTAGATTCTGTTATTGTTTTCTATTTTCTTCTTCTACCTCTTCTTCTTTAACCCAAATGGTTCGTATTTCTGTACAACTTGTGTTGATTGTTGTAAATAGTGTTGACTCAAGGGGTACGGATTTGCGGGCTGTTACATTCGTCCTACCAGAAAACCTAAAAAATCCTTACTCTCAACCAACTCAAACTAATTTTGAGCACCCAAGAGTTTAAGAGGAAAACATAAACTTTGAGTCAGACAAAAAGTCTGGTATGGATAATAATCTACCATCAAGAACCAATAGACATTATGTGAGATCACACCATTGAGCAGAACGGATTTTCTCCTCACTAGTATCTTTACCAAAATATATTAACCATATACCATGCTCCTGCATCCACAATGGTTAAAACATAATATATGATGATTTGCAAGAATGTAATATACCCTAGATTATCCATACCAACTGACTATCTATTCAAGTTCATAGTGTTTTTAGGATCACTAGGAAGCTTTCAATTTCCATGGGTTAACTAATAACCTTCCCATCATAGATTTCATGGGATGACTATGGACCTATTGGATTCTCCAATAACATCTCTCAAATTATAGTTTTCATGGGACAACTATGAGCATATTGATCTCTATCAATAACATCATCTAGACATAGTTTTCATGGGATCAGTAAGAACCTATTGGACTCTTCCAATAACATTCTCATGGCATAGATTTTATGGGGTGACTGTGAACCTATTGTACCCTTTCAGTAACCTGTCTAAATACATAATCTTTTAATAAGTTCTGGGGATCTTAAGCTTCTGGTCTATTTGACCCCCTAAATGCAATTCTACCCAATCAGTAGTTAATTCTATTTATACTCACTATTTGGTCAATCTAGCCAGTTATCGTGCCCTTAATACCCCAAAATGCAGTTATGGGTCATAAATGATGTGAGTAAGATAAGTTAAATATGCATAATAACTGATCAAACAAACACATGAATATATAACTTCCATCATTCGACATATTAAGAATTACTTAATCTTTAGTAATATTCTCTTTGGAAATTTTTAATTCACACTTAGGATATTTTATACTTAAAGTCCTTAAATTCATTTTTATAATGATATATGAGTAATCCCGTAAAATCATATTTAAATAGGGAAACACTTAGCCCATTTTATTAATTCGGAATAAATCAACGTCGAAATCATTAATGACGTCGACCTAAAGGCATAGGCTCTGCACTCTTTTTATTAAAAATGGTTTTATACATGCGACATTAACCATTTGACCTTCATTTGGGTCGAAGTCAAAAACTTAATACCTTTCTATAAATTTATGGCTTACTGCCAAAGAGATATAGGGTCTTTGACCTTCTTTTAAAACCTAGGCCTCCTTGCCTCTTGTAAATAGTTTTATTCATCTCCAAAAACAAGCCTCTTTGGCCTTAAAGATATGATGCGACATTGTGGGCAAGTGGCATCGACACGAAGACATAAGGTCTTTGACCTTGATGCACATCGATACCAAAACCTTCGCGATGCTATAAAACTTCTTTACTTAAACTACTTCAGCTAATATGACACTTTTTATATAGAGTTGAAGTCATTAAAATCACTGCCTTGGTTTGGAAACATACAGAGAGGCGAGATGCGGCATTATTTCATACTATGGTGAAAACAAGCAACGTCATCAACGTCGAGTCCATAGCTTTTAAAACCTTTAAGGAATCACGAAGTGCCACTGCCCCTATCTTGTCATCAACGAGGTCGACTTCGGATACTTAGGAACCATTACAGAATTACCAAATTAACTATCCTATATTTCCATCCAGCCCGACTTCTAAATTCATGAAATGCGGCCTTCTATAGACCCGAAGAGGGTATAAGCGATTTATTGAAAACTATTTATTACTACTAAAAGTAATTACTTTTCACCAAATCCAATTATTTGTCAAAATATGATTGGTTTTCAACAAAATTTTGTATTCTCTTTGCAGATTTCTACCTCACTCAAATTCTAAATTTCAAACCATATTCCAGAATGATTAATTATTATTCTTAGTTAAACCTTTAAATGCTTAGCTAGTATAATGATTTCACAATAAATCGAAATCACTTGGGAAAAATCCCAAAAATTCGTAATAATTCATAAATATGATATTCTTTACCATATGAAAATTTCATTGCTAAATTCCATATTCTATTCTTTTAAATAATTAAATTTCAAAATTAGGCTATTTCCTCCTTAGGAAATTCATAAAATACTCTCTTTATTTTGGAATATTGTGAAACTAAAAACTCATCTCTGAAATAACGTTTTACTTAACATATCAAAAAATCAAATCATTTAGATACAAAAATTTAAGATTTACCCATAAAACCCATATAAATGATTTAATATGATTTCCATAAATCATTATTCAATCTAAACAAGGATAAAATAAGCATAGTATGTCATATCAACATAAACGGATCATCACAAGCAAGATTCGAAACAAAATAGATTTAAAAATGAGATGGTTTATCATTATTCACCTTGATTTGATAATAGAGTTGAATTTTGATGAGTGTTTGAGTTTTCTCTAACTTTTCTCTTGAATCTCCTACTTGATTTCTTGATTTTCCCCTTAGTGATGGCCAATTTCCTTTTGTTCTTGATTGCCTAACGTTTGTTAAAGTGAGAATAATAGGGGAGAGGGAGGATTTAAGCCATTAAGGGTTTTCTATTCCTAAACTACCCCTCTCATATCTTTTAATATTATAAAGTCATAAAACAATCTTATTAACCAAGTAGTTAGTTAATTATGGCTCGATCATATGAATCATCAAATCCCAATTCCTTATCACACTACACATCATATTATTCTATTTAATTTATCTAATTGAATCTCTTGAATAATGTTAATCAAAATTAGGGCTGTTGTGTATTCTTTTATTAAAACTCCTCTCCAAACCATATATATTCACACTACAACCAAACATATTTTTAATCAACATACGCTTGCTTATATCAAATGGTTTATAATAATCTATTCGAGTACAATAAAATATACTCGACTTACAAAATCTAAACATCACTAATCATCCATCCATAAAAATAAACAAGTAAGCTCTCATCTTCAATTTAATCTCGTTTTGATTTTATATAAAAATATATCATTTTATTCTATATGAAAATAATTCCCATTCACTTGTGGTAACTTTGCAACCGAAGACAACGTTGGGTTCAAGTCATCCAAACTGATATGGGTTACAAACTTGAGTGATAGTTCATATCGAATACCACACTCAAGGCGAATCCCTTAAACCATGCATCCTCAATCAATATAATCACACAAAGGCCTCCAAACATCAATAATTAAAATAGAATAGCCAAACAATCAAAATATCTATCAAGAAGTAATGTATATACTTCTGCTACACCACTCCGATCACTATTGGATCGTCTCACTCATCTCGCGTCATCACAATTTGGAATCATGAAATATTCAATAAAAGATTCGAATTAGGGACTTTTACAGGTTCCTTGACCAGACAATTTCATACTCACTTTAGAGGCACACACAGGTCTAACCTTCATCATTGCCGATACTATTGGCCATACAATTTACCCCTACCTCTTCATCCTCCATCCATTCCTCTACATCTCATACTGAAACTTACATCAGAAAAGGTAGAAGAAATAATTATATAATAAGAAAAATACATATATATCCCTAGATGATAACCTCCGTAATCATCATATAACCCTATTATCACTGAAATATAAACAATAATCTACTACGCACCGACGGGGCAGGGACTCTAAGTCTCATCTAAGGCCAAGACCTGTGTCTCTTATAATCTATACTGTTCTAAACCTGCTATAATACCAAAATGTAACACCCCAACTCTATATCCAAATTACCCAAGAGTATTATTGTGCAATACTATCAAGTAACGTAGAGAATGAGGCAATGTAGGTGAAACACGTGAATATTCCCTTGGCCAACACTGAATATGTCACATAATGTAAAAATATCCCACCTCGACGTAAATTGTCTTGGTACAAAGCAATAAGCATGTGTGGTTCCCAAGGATAGAACTATACACAATATACAATAATAGAGATCCCAAAGCCATCAACGCAGCAATAACTTACAATACAAAATATACATAAGTTTGGGATACAAAAATAAGTCAAACTCCCACTAAATCTCAAATATCTGTACAAGATATATCAAATACATCTAATCTAACAATATGTACATACACGAGTCCATATTATGATACATAATACATCTAATAATCTAACCTCCAGCTAAGCCCGATAATCATAACTAGTCATCCTGTCCCTAAACCTAAAATGTCCCGGACTAACCCAAGTATTATATGAATAATAAATGGGTCGGACTATGTCTAGATTCAATGATGAGAATATAAACGATATCTCAAGGAACAAAACATACACGGCATAATAAAGGAATCCAACTAAAGGAACAACATCGATAACACATTAAACATCTAAGCATCCATAAGACAATAAACATAATAACAGACATCACATAACATACATCAAGCATCCATTGCACACATCACACGTCACACACATCATACGCATCACACACATCTTCCTTCACACATCACACACAACATATATCGCACACTTTTACACATGACACATCACACATAACATACACAACACACATCACACACCACCACACTTCGCACACATCACACACAACAGACATCACACACATTGCACACATCACACCTCAAATGTCAATTTATTTAGCAGTATTAGATTTATTCATTTTATTCTTCATTTTTATTTTTATTGCTTCTACTGCTATTATATGTGATGTTGTTATTGCTACTTCCAGAAGCTGAGTCTAAACCCGAGCATCGCTGCTTCTCAGATGCAAAGCGAGACCCTACTTGTAAATATTTTATGAGTGTCCTCACTAGTCTTTAATTGCATAATAAATGCACGTTGCTTCCTCGCTTCCTCCTACTCGCTTTCCATCATCAACCACCTCACCTCATTTTGTATTCATCCCGTCGGCCCTTTCAATAGACTGTATGTAACAACCCGCATATTTATCGATTTTTATATTTAAATATTTTATTTAAATATTTTATCGTTAATCGGATTTTGGTCCGAAGCTACTTTTTTGCAAACGGTCAAATTAGGACTCGAGACCACTTCCATTGAGTTCGAAACGTCATTTGCAATCTTCTAAGTATAAACATTGATATGTTTGGGGTTAGTGGAATTTCACCACTTTTTCACTCGAGCCTTTGGTTTGGACTTTTAGCCCATTAGGCCCAAGTTCCACCCCCCTTCTTCTTCATTGCTTCATTTCATTTCCTAGGACTAAAGCTTCAACAAAAATGGTGAATGGAATGAGAAATTAAAACTCCAAAGTCTTTGTTTTATTACAACTCCAACATTCAACTCCAAATTCCAGAAGAAGACATCGGATTCAAGCTTGTGGTTGCTTCTCCATTTGCCTTCAAGCTTTGTTCTTCATTTTCATTGGGTTTTGGAGCAAAGGTGAGATTTTTATCTCACAAATCTAGTCTATAACTATATTGGACTGTTGGGAATGATTCCCTATCACTTTTGCATGCACATTTGCATTTGGTTTGGATTGGATTGGCGAAAAACTCCAATTTTTAGCGTTTTGGTGAATTTTCTACACTTAGGTCGTTCTGGCCATTTTCGTGTGTTTGGAGTTAGGTCGCTCGCGACCTAACCCTTAGGTCGTAGGTCGTTTCTGGCCTTAAATTCCCCCTGCACCGTTAGGTCGTTAGCCTCGGAATTAGGTCGTTGAGCCTTAGGTCGTAGGTCGTATGGACCTTAGGTCGTAGGTCGTCCTGGCCATTTCTAACGTCTTCGGAGTTAGGTCGTATAGACCTTAGGTCGTAGGTCGTATGGACCTTAGGTCGTTAGGTCGTATGGCTTTAGGTCGCTAGGTCGTATGACCTTAGGTCGTTAGGTCGTTTGGCTTTTAGGCCGCTTCCACGCTAGGTCGTTCGACTCTTAGGTCGTAACACTTAGGTCGCTCGCCTCTTAGGTCGTAGGTCGTTCGAATGTTAGGTCGCTCGGCCCTTATCCCCTTAGGTCGCTAGGTCGCGACGTTTTAGGTCGCTGCATCCTATGCCTCTATAGGTCGCTCGACCTCGTTTATGACCATAGGTCGCTCACCCCCTCTTCGTTAGGTCGCTCGACCTCGTTTATGACCATAGGTCGCTCACCCCCTCTTCGTTAGGTCGCTCGGCCTTGCCTTCCATTTTTAGGTCGCTAGGTCGCGACGTTTTTGGTCGTTAGGCCGCGACGTTTTTGGTCGCTTGACCTTGTTTTCCTCTAGGTCGCATGGCCTTTAGACCGTTAGGTCGCGAGCGTTAGGTCGTTAGACCTTACCTTCCTTAGGTCGCTTGACCGGTTAAACCTTTAGGTTGCTCAACCCTACTACCATTACTAGGTCGTTTGGCCATAGCTCGTTAGGTCGCATGACCTTATAAACCGATAAGTCACATGACATTATAACCCTATAGGTCGTTGGACCTTATCCCGATAGGTCGCTTCACCCCTTGGACCCCCTAGGTCGCAACCCTTAGGTCGCTCGACCCTATTCCCCTTAGGTCGTTGACCTCATTTTGTCTTCACTAGGTCGTACCGTTTTGGTCGGGGCGCTGCCCCGAACCCCGCCGGGGGCGCTGCCCCCTGGACCCCCGCGACCTGACCGGGCAGGTCGAACCCCGTAAGCGGTGGCGTTGCCCCCACACCCCCACCTTGGGGGGTTGCCACACCCCCTGGACCCCCCCTCCGTAAGGGATCTTATCTGAAAAATATTCAACAGAACTTGCTGAGCTGATTTCCTTGGATTTTTATCACATCTTCGAGTGTGACCTTTGTGATTGATTGTTTCTACAATCGCTTCTGTGATTTGTCACTTTAAAATATAAAGGTTTCAAAACTAGTAGTAAATATCAAAACTCTTTCAACAAAATGATTTCAACTCTATTTTTAATAACAAAGCTCTTTTCTTAAACCGTTTTCCAATCTATTAGTATATACAAGCCTTTACCTCACTCGGATGAGAAATCTAATTAAACGACTTAGTAAAACAAGTGGTATGAAACGCTTGCGTTCACTTCGTCGGTTAATTCTTGGACTTGTTCGATTGAACCTCTTGTGACAATTTTATTAGTGAAGATTTACAGTTTGTTCGTAAATATTTAAGTTAAGAAAGTGGTTATGGGACATGAAGCTAAACTTCTATATTTACTAGCTTAGTGTAATTGACACTTCTCGTTGATCTTGATGATCGCTTTATGAATTAGACTAGCAATTGCGCGATGTCTCTTTCATTGCAAGGTTAGACTAGACACCACTTGTGTGATTCCATTCACACATACCTTTCTGCTTTTTGGTTAGTCTTGACCTCAATCTGTGTGATTCCATTCACACATGTGGGGTAGCTCCCCATGGTCTTCGGACCGTCATGTGATAGGCCTCTTTCCCTTTTTATGATTTCTGGATTTCTTGTGTTGATTTCTGGAATTTATCTCTTTGACTTGTCATGAGTACAAGTTTAGGGTATGATGCCCTCTTTGGATCTTTGAGAAGATTCTTGTGATATTGATTTATCTCTTATCGGTTGATCTCCTGTTGATCGTTATTTGCATACTTATAGTAGTATGTCAGTATGGATATTTTATGTTTATGCCATATCTTTTATTTTATATCATGTCATCTGATATTTATAGCTAGACTGATCCGTTTATTATTTTCTTATAAATAATACTCGGGTCAGACCGAGATGTTACAGGTGCTACTGCTTGACTCCTCCCCCAGTGATTCACTACTCAGACTTTTGGCTACTTGTTTAGATTAGCAGCTTTTGTTGTTTACACTTGAGATATAGAGTCATAGTTGTATTCTTTTGTATAGCACGCGTTGCTATTCTTTTGTATTATCGTGGATCTTTTTAGACCACTACTCTGATGTACACTTTTATGTGATATATATTCATATCTCTTTCCGCCTTTGTGATATGGATATCTGTGATTGATTCGCATGTTATGCTTACTTCTATATTTGTTTCCGAAGATTATTTTATAGCCACCGTGTGATAAGAAATTACATGGATGGTCGCTCCTCAACAGCCTTATTCTCCGCGCTAGTTGACAGCACTACACCGTAGTGTTCTTGGCTAGCGTGGGTATAGAGGTGGGGCGTCACACTGTAACCATGCAACGAGGGGGCTATGTCACTACAACCATCGAGGAGCTGCCCTATGATTGGTCAAGCTATGATGGGGCTAGCAAAAAACTTCTGGCCATGACATCTATGTAACAGACTTCGTACACCTCGATCCACTCAAAAGCGGAGATAATCATATTCCCACCTTAAAAATAAGGATTAATATAATTTACCTCACACGCTAAGTCAAAAATCCTAGTAATACCGTTTAATATTCATGTATAATATAGAATAATTCACCAATATACAAATATTAAATACCCAGTTTTCGATGAATTATGTGATATTATACTTGTGTTGAGTAAACAAATATATCCCACATGTACGTCTTATATCGCCTAGTGAAATACAATCATATACACAACACCCTCAAATTAATCAATATTAAATAAATATCAGCTTTACTTATTAAATTGCTCATTATTTACTTTTTACTTTAATTCTTTGTTCTTCAATTTTATTACTTTATAACTCAACACAACGGGTAATTTTACTTCATCTCGTTCATAGCAAACAAATCAACAATCATTCATACATACATCAAAATATTATTATATTAATGATTAACGAGATGAGGGGTTCTTTTAAATGTATTTTACTTCATTTATCCCTCTTTTATAAAAACATTTCAATTTAATTAATCACAAACATCTCTTTCTCTTTTTATAAAACCACTTTAGTTACTTTATCAAATACTTCTTCTATTCATTTCCATTTCTTAATAAAAAGATAATCCCCAAAACCCATATTTTCTAATCGTATATTTATTTAGAAAGTACTTTTATTCATACCCTTCAATGGATTTAAAACCACCAAAATCCTTTCGTCACAATTTCTACTGCAATAATAGATTATCAGAACATTATAAAGAAGTTTATATTTTCAAATAGCTTTAAAATCATTAAAAACAGTAAACCCAAAGAATTTTCTCAATCCATAAATATTTCCTAAAATCAAATGTATAATTGTAAAATCAATATTTAAAATCCTAATTTATTTTCCAAACCTTTTTAAAAACATTAGTATTGAGAAATAATCCATCAAAATTAGATTCTACCTCATGGAATATATTCCCTAAGTACTTTAATAATTCAACTTACAATTACTTCAAGGTATTATTTTTTAAACTTTCAATCTATTAAATTCAAATAAAATTAACTACTCAATTTAAGATATAGATTTCAAATTTCATTACATAAATATCCTTTAAATATTTTTATATTTAATAGTAAATAAAAATGTAAACCTTCAAAATCCACTTATTTAATAAAATCTCGAAACTCAACATTTATCAAATAAATTCTATTTACGAAATCTTCAAAACTATTCCACTTATATATATTTCTAAAATCATTCGTCTTCCATTTTTTTTTATTAATCCTGAATAATCATATAATTAAATAAAACATCATTCCAAAAGTCATTATTTATTTTCAAATAATTTATTTATTTCAATCTTTATCTTTTAATCCATTTACCACATTTTTGATTAATTTCAAAAATCACTCTATTATTTATAAAAATCTATTTCGTACCCTAACATCACATAATGGGAATATAATCAACAATCAATCAATAATCATCACGATAATAAACAATTCATCGTTTGCAATACACATTCAATCAATCCAAACCATATCAATCATCAACAAACAATTTCATCTATAAATCAACAAGCCATTCAACCAAGTAAATCAAGTAAATACATAGGTGAATACACATGGAATAATGTGAAATAGACACAGATGTGAGTGAGACAGCCAACCAAAATTCTAAGACCTTACTGCCTCCTAGTGCTTGAATGCGGTAATACTGCCCGTCGCTTGCCTTAACCATAGTATTTAACTCCACCCTCTGCCATCGCCATTTCCCCCTTCGTCAAAACCAAACCTGCATTTTAGCCCAGATTATTTCTACATTGCTACTCCTATTCCATCACCACTAGCCCAGCACCCTACCCTCTTTTCACTGTCACCTCGAACTTCACCTCCGTCACTAACCAACGTCCGCCTGCATCAGCCATGTTGCTATCCATTACATTATGTCACTCAACTCCGCAAGCCGCACTCGCCATTCGAGCCGCCTACGCCTTCACCAGGTCACAACACTACTTTAGCCACCTACCATCTTGCGACACTATCATCAATCGTCGTGGCCTAACCTCCAGGTTATGCACGATTTTATTTTTTTTAATTTCTATAAATTGCAATTTTTAGCTTTGGGGGATTGGGGCTGAAAATCGAGTAAGAGGTAAGTATACGGGTTTGGGTTTGAGTCTTGAAGCGGGGAAAGTTTTCCAAAGGCACGATGATAGGAAATGTGTTTGGGCCTTAATTGCTTTAAGCCCAATCTGAGTTAAAATTAAATTCTAATTTAGTCCAATTTTTACTTTATTTCCCATTCAAATTTAAATAATCTTTGACATTTATTTGCAATATGTTCCAATCCAGTTTAAATTGATTTGCACTTCCTTTTAAAAATTATATTTTGAAAATTGGATAATTTTACTCAATTTCAATAAATTATCTAAAAAGAATTTATTATTCTAGTTTAATTTATTAAAAAACTCTTTTATTAAATAAAATTTAAATAAATAAAAATTTATTTTTAAAGTATAATCATCACAATTCGAATTCAAAGACTTTTATTTCAGTTAAATTTCTTTATTTATGTGACGTAGAAAGTAGGGCTGTTACACTTTTACTTGGGATGCGAGATGTGGGTATGCATTCGTGAGTTTGAAAGAAAAGTTGACGAGTGCACCAATATTGACCATTCCAAGCAGGAATGGAGAGATGACAATATATACTGATGCTTGTGGTACTAGATTGGTTGCGGTATTGATGTAGAGGGGCAAAGTTGTTGCATACATTGGTCGATAACTAATGTCATACGAGAAAAAAAATACCCAACCAATGATTTGGAGTTAGCAGCAATTGTGTTTGCGCTAAAGATTTGGAGGTGCTATTTTTAGGAGAGAGGTTCGAGCTTTTATTCACCATAAATCATGGAAGTAGTTCTTTTCGCGGATGGATCTTAAACTTCGTCGGCAGCGATGGTTAGAGTTCCTAACTTCCTATTGCTTTGATACTGCATATACACCAGGGAAAGGGAATGTAGTTGCTAATGCATTGAGTGTGAGACATGCCAGCTTAGGGGCTATGTTCCTATAGTGGACACAGTTAGAGTATATTGCCAGTTATGATTTACGATGGAGATGTGAGCTAAAGCCGGAGATATTGGCGAGCTTTACTATCATGCCTTCTTTGACAGATCGATGCAAGTCGAAGGCATGATGTCAGATTAGTTGAGATTATTTAAGATTGAAGCTGGAGTAGAGTTTGAAGAGATGAGACAATATAGACTTGACCGAGATGGTCGGCTCTCTAAAGGCCGGAGATTGCTTATTCCTGAGCTGATGGATTGAGGGATGAGGTGCTACGAGAGTACTATCACTCGAGATTGACTATCCATCCCGACGGTAGTAAGATGTATCGTAATATGAAGTAGACCCACTATTGGGATGAGATGAAGAAAGACGTTGGGACATTCATCTCAGAATGCATGAACCGCCAGTTAGTTAAGGCAGAGTTGAAGAAGCCTAGTGGTTTCAACGATCCGCTTAAAGTTCCCAAATGAAAATGGGAGCAAGCATCAATGGATTTCATCGATGGACTGCTAAGAACTTGAGTAGGGTACGACAGCATTTGGGTCATTGTCGATCGATTGACCTAGAGCACTAAACCATAACTATCAAGTCAAGTAGAACGACATCCAAACTGGTCGAATTATATGTGAAATGAATAGTAGGATTCTATGGTGTGCCATAGAGCATTTTGAATGACCGAGACCCATTGTTCACTAGTGAGTTTTGAAAAAGCTTACGAGAGGCATTGAGGATAGAGCTGCATCTGAGTAGGTTTATCACCCTCAAACGGATAGCCAGATTGAAAGAGTAAATCGTATCTTAGAGGATCTTTTACGGGTTTGGATAATCGACTTTGGAGGCTCGTGGGATGACCACTTACATCTCATTGAATTCGTATGCAACAGTAGTTATTAATCCAACATTAATATGTCACCTTTTGAGGTATTATATGACTGACTATGTAACACTCCTTCATGTTAGTGGGAAGCGAGTGAAAAACTGATACTTAGGCTAAAAATGGTTAGAGAAACCTCAAAGTACATCGAGATCGTTTGGCATGGATGAAAGCCGTCCAAGACAGACTGAAGAACTATGCTGATAAGAGATGTAGGGATCTAGAGTTCTTAATCGGCCATACTGTATTAGTCAAGATCTCTCCATTGAAGAATCAGTTCGGTAGTAAAGAAAAGTTGGCATCGAGATTTATAGGTCCTTTCCCAATACTAGATAGATTGGGAACTATACTTACAGAGTCGACTTACCTCAAAGAATAGCCAGAGTGCACAATGTGTTCCACATTTCCTAGTTGTAAAAATTTATGCATGACTCAGGCGTGGCTATCGTGCCTAATAAACTAGATGATATCAAGATTGAATCGGAGGCTTCGAGACTACATAGGCCTATTTCTATCATCGGATGTAATATAAATGGGCTCAAGAGAAAGACAGTGAAATTAGTGAAGGCTCGGTAGAGTGAAAACAAAGGCGATATCACTTAGGAGACCGAGGGTAGCATGAGAATAGCTTATCCAAAGCTCTTTACTTGGTGAGACTTACTATTCATCACTTTTGCTTTCACTTATGATATCATGAATATACCTTAGTATAGTATCCGGCATGCAAGGACATGATTAGGTATTATCTTTTACATTCATTGCTATTGTGTATGCATGTTTGATGTCTGATGGTCGCCTATGCTTGTATATAATTGGTAAACATGAGAGATAACCTTATTGATTTCGTTTGGCATTTCGGAGGCGAAATTCCTAGTGGGGGAGAATGTAATGACCCGTATTCTACGTATCGAAGGATTATAGAATATTAACATTATTTTTATTTAGAGTTGTATGATCCTATAATTATGGAAAATGATTACTAGAGACATTTTCCATCCTTGGAATTTCTATCGGATGATTTTGAACCTAATATTCTTGTACGGCCTTTAAATTTTGACAGGAACCAATATGAGGCTTGAAACCACTTCCATTAGATCAGGATGATGATTTCTCTCTCCGTACAATGATTTTAGTAGGAAAGTGAACTTACCGTTAGGGAATTATGGCTGTTTGAACTTTCACTTGATTCTGAACAGATTAATGTGTGGTTAGTGAGTTAATGGTTAGGCCCAAAGCCTATTTCGGGATTAGCATCATGATGGGGCTGATGTCTCTCCATCATTACACACTTCCTAAAAATAAAGAGAGACCACCATTAACATTCTCTAGCTTAAAAGTTACCGTAAACCCTACTTTAATTAGCCAAAACTTGTCATTAGAGGGAGATTAGCAACCAGAATTGAAGATTTTCCGTTGGAGATCATTCGGAGCTACTGCTCATCTCAAAATTTATGCACCGTTGGACTTGCTTTTGATTTCTTTGGATTAAGGTGAGTGGTTAAGACCTATCACTTACTAATTAGTCATTATACACCTTAAGTAATGTTTTAAAATGATTTTCAAACTCTAAAATATGTTTTAAACCCTCTTTAATCACATGCGTAAATTTCAAACGATTTGAAAAATATTACTGAAATTCATGTTCTATAGATTCTCTTCTCTAGATTTAGACTATAAATGATTGTATGTTAATGTATTTTTTTAGCATATATTGCATGTAATGTATGCTTGAATGTATGTTGGTTGAATGGTTGAAAATGCCGATGGAATGGCGATTTTGTTATAGGAAGAAGCTATGGATCGGTGATGACCCATAGAGGTTATATCATCAAAATGGCATGCGATGCATAGGGTAGGTCAAGATGGACACCGTAAATCCACATGTCAAGTTTCAAATTATTTGGAGTTTGTTTGCTCTAGTTATGGCAGATTGGAGATGGACCGGTCGTAATATGGAAATTATGGATCAATGGAAGATTGCTTCAGGGCATGCTCGTGTCATGGAATGGATCTCTCCTTGTTATATGATGGAATGCTTTGGGTGGCTAGTATGCGTTGATGGATCACATGGGAAGATGAAGGAAAATCATGAGAATGGGTTCGGTCGTGAGCTATGCTTTGAGTTTTGGGGGGTGCCGGTTCGAGTCACGAGTGCTTACTCGGAAGCATAGGCCGATGGAGAAAAAGAAAGAGAAATTTGGCAAAGGCATGGATTGGTAGCCATGGATTAGTTTCGAGCCATAGGGTACCAATCGGCGATGGTGATGGTTCGGTGAAAGAGGGTTTCATATGGTGAAGCATGATCTTGTTACATCGAAGTGTGGTCGATGATAGGATGGATCGAGCTTTCACGGTTCGATGGTGATGTATCAATGAGGGAAATTCGTGAGGCGGTTTCAAGTCATATGTGCTCACTTCAAGTCACCAAGACACTTGCTTCGAGTCATTGAGACAGTTGCTTTGGGTCTTCATGTTTTTACTTGCTTTGAGTCATGCTTTCTAATTTCAAGCTAAGGCTTGGGTCGGTATTGAATTATAGTGTTCGGTGATGATTTTCGACGATGACGATGCATGATTCAATGACGATGATTTTGTAATAGGAAGTGATGCTTCAACGATGGATAGTTGTACTTTGAGATACATAGTAGAGGACCATGAGTCAGATTAAAGGAATTGTTGGCGGAGGGTTAAGCGACAAAATTACATTCTATGACTAATAATGGCTGTGGAGAATAGTCCCAACTACGATGATTTCAAATGGGAGTTATAGGGACAGTTCCAAGATGAGCTCTGCTACTGATGGCATGTGAAAATGGATTGTTGATACTCGAGGATTTGCAAAGTACTCATAAAATGGGGTATGCACTTTGGGCGTGATCGCTCCTTGTTTTCAGATAAGAGAGTTGTTTACCCCAAACTAACATGATAGCTGGTCTTGTTCTTAGCCAACTAAGTGGCATGGATTTGAATACCGTGAGATAGGGGCATTGACTATCATGATGCGTTGTCAAGTCCTTGAGCGTGATGGCTTAGGCAAGTTATCAATATCCATCACATTGAATGAGTGAATGTGAAGATGAATTGTGGACTATGTTTGCTTGATTACTTATCACCCTAAGATGTCACATGATGCAGATGTTATCAATGTAGATAATTAGACAGCCCTTAGTACTTTGATGTATAGCACATGAAACACCCCACAACTCTTAGTATACCCAAAAGGACACATTAGAAGGCGTGGTGCGTTGTAGGTATAAACTAAAACTAGCAGAGACTAAGATTCACAAGACATAAATAGGTAAAAAACAGTGGAAACAAATAATAACTTATTTTGAACTGCACTTCATAATTTCTTTAAAAACAAGATAAGTCACCAAATACCAAATACATCGCGTGTCAAAATACCACACATATATGTCTTATGAAATCAAAGAAAACCATAGTCTCAAAAATCAGAGTACAACTATTCCCGAACATGTGCCAGTACAAATAAAGAACAAAAGGCTGAAATAAAAGAAGGGGAAGTACATAGTGGAATCTCATTCAAAGAAATCTCCAAGCAACTGCAACCTACTGTCCTCTTCTTTGATTGCCTATTGGGGGAAGAGGGGAAAATGGAGGAGTGGGTCAGACTAAAAGTCTGATGAATGATAGTAATTACTAGAATCTTTAATCAAAGTAAAAGTAATAGACCTTACAATAGTTCTAGTATATAAAAGGAAACAAAGAAAATAGGAGAAGGAATAAGTTGGAAATAAATACGAATTACTAAACTAACGTAATTGATTAACTTTGATTGTTTGAACTTGTCTTTGTTAGCTGCTTTGATTAGGCTGAATTCATAATCCTATAATTAGGTTGAAATCCTATTTCTACCCTTTGATTGGCCTGCTACTCCATAGACCTTACTACGGACTAGACGCTATATAACTCCCTACACAAAAATGGTGTCTACGAATGACACGCAAAGTATCTACTATGGACTAGACATTACATAGCCCCCTACATAGAAGGCAATGGTGCCTATGAATGGCACATATACGCTTGGAACTCATAACGATTACTGAGCACCTGAATGGAATTCACACGCATAACCGCCACCATGCTAATCTTACCTGTTGTACCACCTATTGGGTCTTCTTATTACCTCAAGCTCCAGCATAAGTGTGCCCCTTATCCCACTTCAGGCTAATGTGAGATCATTGTGTCCATAGAAAATAAGAGAAATGCTGTTGGTGCTACCCCGTCATCCAAACAATATCTAGTTCTCCCCTTGTCCAAATCCCTATGATTTGGACTTCTACTTATTGACCAATTACTACCATTATTAGCATAAGCGTGCCCCTGATCTCACTTTAGGATTATATGAAACACCATGTCCATAGAAATAATAGAGGAATGCTATTTGGTACAGGTCCTACTTTAATTCTTGCTTATTACCTTAGATAAATTATTTAAATAAGCCTTTACTTTTGTTCTTGCTATCTGTGCTTATTAATTTATCCTAAGTCTTAAAATAAACTTCAATCTGTTCCTTTTCTTATTATAACCCATGTTATAATCATGATTATTACTTAACCTAAGGTCTAAGTGTACAAAAATAAGCTTCTTTCATCTTATACTCTTTTTAGTTATAATTCTAAGTTATAACTAGGCCAATTATCTTTAGTTAGTCAAATTCTAACATTAGTATCATAATTAGGCTCAATTTCAGTCATAATTCCATTTTTATTACAGTCTTTACAATTTACATCTTATCTTCTGTTATTTTAGTATTCTGATACTTTTAATCCATATTAGCGTTTAATCTACTCTAATCCATAACGAAAAAGGAGAAATAAAAGAAAACTGAAAATAGAAGAAAATCCAAAGTGTAGGAAAAAAATTTAAATAACACATAAGTGATAATAAATAAATTAAAATACTATAAATAAACTGTAAATAATGGAAATGCTATTATTAACAGAATTAAACTAAAATTTACCAAAAAAATAGCTAAACGAAATAGACTGAAAATAACTCTAAAAACTGTAAATAAATTACTAAAAAGGTCATTCCAAAAATCGTAGTAAAGACTAAAACTATTGGGAACCATATTATTTATATTACTTAAAGAAATCTAAAATAATTACAATCACTCACCTGCGGTCCTAAGCTCTTCCCTTTTGGTCTTCCCAGATCCACTAGAGTGTATTAAAATATTTTTATTAAAAAGATTCTCTCCTTGGAAAATTATTTCTTTTAGGGTCCTTCTTGAAAAGGTGAATTCAAGCGGAGAAAATCTTGAATGAGAAAAAGTGTTAGGCCTAGGGTCTTATTTATAAGGGTAGAAGTGGATCTCGGACCGTTGGATTTGGAGATTGAATAGGATGCAACCACGTCATAAGCAGAATAGAGCTATCGAATGGAAGTACGAAGGGACCAGATTGAGCAAAACAATGAAAATGACGTGTAAAAATCACACCGCCTCAAAATAAAAAAAAACTTCGCTTCATACATTGGGCGGGTCGACCGCCAGGTCGACCTTCAACCCCCTAGGTCGACCGGCCGGTTGACTTAGGTGATGGTTGAGTCGACCTCCTGGTCGACCTAGCCTATATAAATATATTTTTCGTTGATTCTTGTTTCGTGCGTAATTTCTTTATATTAACTCGGATTCTGACCTACTATATATGAAAATTGATCAAAAAATTACAACAGACACAACGGAGCAACTCCCGTGGCTCGATTCTGATAATTTTACAATGTTATTTTACCATTTTATTAATTAAATAATTAATTATTATGGGTTAAATTTTGGATTGTTACATTCTCCCCTCCTTAAGGGATTTCGTCTTCGAAATCTCTAAGGACAAAAGAATAAACTAAATGTTTTCATCCAAGTTCTACACCCAACTACTCAACAATCATGTCCTTAAGTTTTTCTAATGCGCTTTATGACAATTATGCAATTAGCGTGGTGTTAATGTCCCTAACTAATGCAAAAGATTAGACGTTCCACTGATTCAATTGACCTCCTTTTATGCAATCATTCCCGTGCCATATATCTAAATGAATGCAAAGTTCCCTAATGATAACTGATAGTTCTATATGCGTGCTACAAACATCATCCAAATGCAACAATCATGTGCTAAACATCCATTTATAGCAACCATGAAAAATAAAACAAAAATGCTCACACATGCATATGCATATGCTCTAGTGTCCTAGTTAGGCTGATCCCTAAGAGATAATAGTGCCTAGTGTAAGTATATGCGTCCTTAGCATCCACGAGCAAACGCTTGCAACTACTAGCATACATCAGACATAACATGTTCTATTAGAATGTTTGCATCGAACCCTACCATCCATTGGTTAAATCCTAATTTCCACTCACCCAAATGATAAAAAGGAAAGAACCTATTCAAAACTAAAGATGGTAAGTAGGAAATTCAAAAAATTTCTATCAATGGAATGTGGATATGAGATACAATTTTTCTCCAAATCAAATTTAGTCTTTTCCCCAAGTCTTTTTAACCGTGTCGGAACTAAGACCATCCCTTTATTGACTCTATCCAACACGTAGGTGACTAGCTCGGTCTTCCATAAAGAGCTTCGAAAGGTGCCACTCGAGTGCTAGCTTTAGAACTACAATCTTATGTGAATTCTACTAAAGAAAGATGCTTCTTCCAATTTCTTCCAAAATCAGGCTCAACCATGCGTGCCTTATAATTTTACTAACTCCATTTTACTGTTCTTCTTTCGTCTTCTCACATGAATCAACATTCTGAGGTCCTTACTGGTGTCCTACATGCTCCATGGGAACTTCTATCATGTAATTACTGCTGTCTCCTTTGTAGCCTTACACCTTTTCCGTTACACCTAAGAAATGATTCCTATCTACTTCACATTTAGAAGTTTTGTTCGATGTTTATAGTTCCCTTTTAAAAATTAAGGTTTCTAGATTTTTAAGACATCAAATCCCTAAACCTTTGGCTTTAAAAGTGGTATCTTTAAGTTTCTATTAAATTCAAAAATATTAGTTTACTTAAAATCTTATATTTCTAGACTTGCATCTTCACAGCCTTTTGAATTTACATTATTTCCCAAACCTAGAGGAAAAAACTTTTAAGTCCAAAACTTATTCCTTGTTTTCTTTTAAAGATCTTTTTAGTTTTCTATGGCGTAGTGGTATGATACTTGCTTCCTGGTAAGCAGGTCGCAGGTTCGGTTCCCGACTGCCCTACTCCCAATTTCAAGGCGCGGAGGTGGATCCCTGTTAATCCTATAAAAACCGATTGGGGGCATCAAATCTCTATGCTGGGCTGGCTAACCTCCCTCCTGTCTATGGTCGGACCAGGCAGGTTGGGGGCTCCTCCTATCCCTTCGATTTCATCAGGGCTCTAGGTTGAGTTTTAAAAAAAAATCCTATAGAAGTTCTACTTTTATTAAGCTTTTCATTTCAGAAACTTATTTACCTTTTCACCAAACCATTTCCTTTTAAAATATCTTTATAATATCCTTATGTGTTTTTAAAACATCTTCTTATTACATCTAATGGTCTCATACCTTAATGTATTGGAACTGCTTTCTCTTATGAGAAATTATTAACGCTAAAATCTTCTATGAATCTTTTAAAAGAGGATTTCATGTTTCTGTGAAATTACAAGAAACTTATTTTGTATTTTTTTCTTTTGAAATAGGCTATACAAAATATGATGCTCCCATACCTTGTATATCTTTTTCATGCATTCCTTATAACTTGCACAAAATATTTTCATTGGTTGCATAGAAAATTATAACATTACTCTTTCCATTCCAATAGATTAAAATATGATTAATTTATATTCTCTTATTATAGACATCTTCTAATATCTAACTTGCTCTTTTCTTTTTAGAAAAACTCACTTTTAAAATTGTTTTGATATATCCATAGCCAGAAAACATTTTCTTATACTTACTTAAATAATAAGTGTATTTTACAAATCACTTTCACTTCAACTCCTAGAAATTATCTTTTAAAATTCATTTTTTCTTGGGTTTAAACCGATGTTGTGTAAAAAACTGTTACTACTACCCAAAAAAACTAATGTATGAATTTAATTAAAAATAAATACTAATAAACCTCACATATTAAGTAAAAAACATTTCCTTTTGGAGTTACCTACTATAACGGTAGCGTTATAGTCTATGCTCCCTTTATTTTCACGAAAGCATCAATTACAATAATAAATGTTGTAATCTACATTTCCGATACTTAATACTTTTTAGGATTTTATATTTAAAATCTTTATTTACTATCAAAGAAGCTAGTGAGCTATATACGCTCTATAATTCTTCAAAAAGAATTTCACCTTTTCAAAAAAAAATTACATCATATAAAATACAGTTTAAATTTCTTATCATATTTCCAAAAACCCAACATTTACTTTAAAAATATTGACAATTACTCTTTTCAGTTCTAATAATTTCATTTTATTGGGTTATACATAAAATGGATTTTCCTACTTACTACCCTAATAGTATCCTTTCTAAATCTTGGAAGTCTCATTTCCTTAGTTAAAGTCTTTTATTCTTGTTCCTTTTGTATGCCTATATTTATCTTATGGCATTACCGTTAAATCCACTTTTTCGAGGCAATTTTAATTTCTGCAATTATCTACACGTGGACTTTCGCCTTTTCTATGATACATCTCCAATCTTTGCTTACCACTCTTTTGATTTTCATAATCTAAGCCTAAATATACAAAACCATTTACCAAACTCTTTCTATGTATAGACCTTCTCTATGCCCAACAAACATACTTCCTTATGCCAAAGTGATACTTCAAGAACTTTGCTTTCAACCGAACAATGTGAAGTATACGAAGAACCTCCTCTAGATGAATAGCATGCTCCTCTTTACTTCTTGGAAAATACCAAAATGTCGTCCACGAATACAACCACAAACTTATTTAGGACTCCTCTAAAAAATGGCTCATCAAATCAACAAAATAGGCTGGGGCACTGGTTAGGCCAAAAGGCCTAACCAACCACTCAAAGAATCTGTCGGGTGCTCTAAATGCGATCTTGTTAATGCTGTCATTAGCGACCCTAAGTTGATGAAATCCTGTGGCTAAATCTATCTAGGAGAATACCTAAGAGCCGACTAACTAGTCAAAAAGGACATCAATCCTAGGAAGTAGACAACGATTCTCCTTAGTGAGCTTATTCAACTCCCTATAGTCTATGCAAAGTTGAAGGGAACCATCCATCTTAGTAGCGAAGACGACTAGCTCCTTACTCTGATATGCTTCTCCTTATGAAACCTTTCTCCAAAAGCTCACAGATCTTGCTTCCTCAATGCCTTCCTCTCCCTAGGTGACATGGGCAATGCTACTAGCTTAGCATTATCAGTCAAATAAATCTTGAAGTCAATCTCTCTCTTAGGGTGTAGTCCCCTAAGCTCCTCAAAGACGTCTAGAAAATCTCTGACGATAGGAGCTGGATCTAACTCTGTCGATGATGAATCAAGGGAATAAAGGAAGCTCAACATAACTGACCCTTGCAGGTCGCAAGAAACCTCAAGAGTCCTACCAATGCATGTCTCTAGTCTAATGACTCTCCTTCTCAATCTAATATAGCTCCATATGTGGATAGACAATCCATCCCCAAAATCATCCCATACTATGATAATCCCAATACATAGGCGTCACAATTAAACTCTACGCCAGGGATAAAAATTTTCAAACCCCTATAAACCATAAACAAGTGTGTCGATCCTCATATGGGTTTTGAAACAACAATGGAGTCTACTACTAAAGAGATATCTAAGTGTAAACAATCTACCAAAGAACTCGTAATGAAAGGGTGTAAGGCTCCAAAATTGAAAAGAGTCCAAATGAGAAAATTAGAAAGAGAGAATAATCCTTCTAAGGAGATTTTCTTACCTCGATTTGGTCTGCTGCTAGAAGGTGCTGTATTCAAAAATCTGAATCTGTGATGTAGGTGCACTCGCTCCCTGCCCCATCTTCTGAGGACAAAGCTTACTAAGATGATCGGGTTGTCCACAGTTGCAACACTTCTTCACCTTCTTTATCTTGAAATCTTTTGCGTAATGACCAGCCATTCTACAACGCTTACATCTCCCACTTTTCTTGATTCACTTTTGAGGTCCTCCCTCCTTCCTCTTGTCCTTATCCTTATACTTCTTGTCCTTATCCTTATCCTTCTTGTCCTTCCCCCACTGCTTCTTAGAGCTTGTAGGAACCTTCTCAAGCTCTCCCTTCAGCTACCAAGATGTAGGTTGATCACTCTGTCGATCCTCCAAACCTAACCGACTAAACCTTTGCTCCATTTTCTCCAACCCAGCTCGTGTCTACTCTGAATTCTCCGTGCCAGAAAATGTTCTGCCTCCTATAGTAGCGAAGTCCTTGCATAGCTTAGAAAAGTTGGCTGATGTAGGTGGGTTAAAGGGATTTCCACCTACCGCTGTTGTACAGGGCACTTGCGCTTGCACCTCTGGTGCCATAACTCTACGAAACCAGTCAGTCTTACTATGCAAAGAAAAGAAAACCTTAGGCTCGAAATAATCAAAAGAAGGTTGAACTGGACCTTTGAGGTGATTTTTACAAAAATTCTTTTATACTTAAAAGCTACTTCTCTTGTAAGAGTTTATTTCTGAAAAACATCTTTTAAACAAGTTATTTTGAAAAATACTTTACTTTTAAAATAAATTTTTAGGAGTATTATAACCTTAGGCTCTGATACCAACCCCATACCCCTTCGTATACCAAAAAGGACACAGTAGAAAGCATGGTGTATTATAGGTAAAACTAGCAGGGACTAAGATTCACAAGACAGAAATAGGTAAAAAACAGTAGAAACAATTTAAATAATAATTTATTTAGGACAGCAGTTCATAATATCTTTAGAAACCAGATAAGTCACCAAATACAAAATACCATACAAATATATCTTATGAAATCAAAGAAAACCATAGTCTTAAAAATCAGAGTACAACTATTCCCCAATATGTGCCGGTACAAATAAAGAACAAAATGCTGAAATAAAAGAAGTGGAAGTACATAGTGGAATCCCCTTCAAAGAAATATCCAAGCAACCGCAACCTACTATCCTCTTCCTTGATTGCCTATGGGGAGGGGGAAGGGGAAAATGGAGGAGTAAGTCAGACTAAAAGTCTAGTAAATGATAATAATTACTAGAATTTTTAAGCAAAGTAAAAGTAATAGACCTTACAACAATTCTAGTATATAAAAGGAAACAAAGGAAATAGGAGAAGGAATAAGCTGAAAATAAATACGAATTACTAAATTAACACAATTTGTTAACTTTGATTGTTTGCACTCGTCTTTGTTAGCTGTTTGATTAGGCTGAACACCTAATCCTATAATTAAAATCCTAATTTTACCCTTTGATCGGTCTGCTACTCCATAGACCTTACTACGGACCAGATGCTATATAACTTCCTACACAGAAATAGTGTATGCAATGACACGCAAAGTATCTACTGTGGACTAGACGTTATATAGCTCCCTACATAGAAGGCAATGGGGCCTACGAAAGTCACACATACTAAGTGCTTGGAACTCATAACGATTACTGAACACCCGAATGGAAGTCGCACGCATAATCGCCGCAATGCTCATGTTACATGCTGTTTCACCTATTGGGTCTTCTTATTACATCAAGCTCCAACATAAGCCAGCCCCTCATCCCACTTTAGGCTAACATGAGATCACCGTGTCCATAGAAAATTGGGGAAATGTTGTTGGTACTAGCCCGTCATCCAAACAATATCTAGTTGCGCTCCTTGCCCAAATCCCCATGATTTCGACTTCTACTAATTGACCAATTACTACCATTATTATCATAAGTGTGCCCCTCATCTCACTTCAGGATTATGTGAAACACCATGTCCATAGAAATAATAGGGGAATACTATTTGGTATAGGTCCTACTTTGATTCTTGTATATTAACTTAGATAAATTATTTAAATAAGCTTTTACTTTTGTTCTTACTATCCATACTTATTAATTTATCCTAAGTCTTAAAATAAACTTCATTCTATTCTTTTTCTTATTATAACCTACGTATAATCATGCTCATTATTTAACCCAAGGTCTAAATGTAAAAATAAGCTTCTTTCATCTTATACTCTTTTTAGTTATAATTCTAAGTTATAACTAGGCCAATTATCTTTAATTAGTCAAATTGTAAAATTAATATCATAATTAGGCTCAATTTCAGCCTTAATTCCGTTTTTATTACAGTCTTTACAATTTGCATCCTGTCTTCCATTATTTCAATATTCTTATAATTTTAATCCATATTCACATTTAATCTATTCTAACCCATATGCAAAGAAGAAGGAGAAATAAAAGAAAACTGAAAATAGAAGAAAATCGAAAGCGTAGGAAATAGATGTAAATAACGCATAAATAATAGTACATAAATTAAAATACTGTAAATAAAACATAAATAAATAGAAAAGCTATTATTAACAGAATTAAACTAAAATTTACTGAAAAAATAGCTAAAAGAAATAGACTGAAAATAATTCTAAAAACTGTAAATAAATTCCTAAAAAGGTCATTCCAAAAATCGTAGTAAAAACTACAACTATTGGAAAACCAATTATTTTAAATTATTTAAAGAAATCTAAAACAATTACAATCACTCACCCGCGCTCCTAAGCTCTTCCCTTTCGGTTTTCCCGAATCCACTTGAGGTTATTAAAATCTTTTTGTTAAAAAGATTCTCTTCTTGGAAAATTATTCCTTATAGGGTTCTTCCCAAAAAGGTGAACCCAAGTAGAGAAAATATGCGAAAAAGTGTTAGGCCTATGGTCCTTTTTGTAGGGGTAGATGTGGATCTATGACCATTTTATTTGGAGATTGAATAGGACGCAACCACATCATAGGCTGGATAGGAGCCATCAGATGGAAGCATGAAAGGACCAGATTGAGCAAAACAATGAAAATGACGTGTAAAAATCACACCGCATCAAAATTAAAAAAAAACTTCGCTTCATACATTGGGCGGGTCGACCGCTAGGTCGACCTTCACCCCATAGGTCGACCGACCGGTCGACCTAGGTGATGGTTTGATCAACCTCCTCGTTAACCTAGCCCATATAAATTTTTCTTCTTCGTTGATTCTTGTTTCATGCATAACTTCTTCATGTTGACTAGGATGCTAACATTCTATATATGGAAATTGACCAAAAAATTACCACGGACACAATGGTGCAACTCCTATGGCTCGATTCTGATAATTTCATAAAGTTATTTTACTATTTCATTAATTAACGAATTAATTATTATGGGTTAAATTTTAGGTCGTTACAGCCCACCATGACGACGACCAGGGATAGAATATATTTTATGTTACGTGCTAACTCTCTTGGTGTAGGGACAAGATTTTTGATACCATTTATCATAGTATAATGACTTTATAGTATTTGAGATTTTCTACCGCTCACACCAGACTTTTGCCTTATTTGGGATTTATTCTTTGCTTCTTATTATTCTAGTACTTATAAAAGAGTAGATTAGGGATATCAAATCTGGTGAGCACATGGAGCTGAATAGAGAATGTATAAGGGGTCGTACTATCATATTACTACATTTACTTATTATGATTAGCTATTCCGCTGTACAACACTATGGATCTTGCTAGTGCCATTATTGTCGACAGGTAGTCCATTTATGAGTTATTATTTAATGTATAACTCTATCACTTATGTTGTATAACTATATGGATCTGAGTACTCTGATTTTTATGATTCATCTAGTTATTACTGTCTCGCCTATTTTATATTTAAGATATTCAGTATCATATTTTATTCGATGCGCTGTGAGAAATATGACAGGTTCCATGATGATTGATTTACTTTACTACAACCTTGACTATCATCCCACATCTGTCAGCCACCATTGTGGCGTACTATACAAGTATATTGTGTGCCGATGGTGTGGGGTGGTCATCACAGTATTTAGGCAGTATCATTTAGATGAGTATTATGTCTTACGCATGTTATACTCTCTTTCCAACTATACCTCCAACTGTAAGTCAATGGCCCTCCCAGTCTAGCTCTATAATGTATCTCCAACTATAGGTCAATGGACTGTTCCAGTCTAACTTTGTAACTATAATGCGGGTGCAATACAACTACGGAATATATTGGGTCTGACAACCCATCTCTGTCAACCTTATCCTAATGATTCGAAAGAAAGTACATGAGTCACTTAAGACCTTTCTAAATAGGAAATAGGCAGACTCTGATCGTTAGATACGTAGACCTTAGGTAGATCCTCGTCATTTAATATCTAGACCCAAGGCAAACCCCTCTTTGATATTTCCTAGCTGACATCGTTAGAAATCTCATAAGGCTGCTTAATACTTCTTAAATGGGGAAGAGGCAGACCCCCCAATAGCCATCTAAATCCACAATCCCGAAGCAGACCCCCCTCTAGAGATTTCCATTATCACATGTAAAAGATAATCTCGACCATTTAATACTTCTTAAATGGAAAGAGGTGGACTCTACAATAGACATTTAATACCTCCAACCCCGAAGCAAACTCATCCTGGGATATTTGTTCTATGACCCGACTCAAATCGTAACATCTCACATTAGTCCGACTATTGGTAGATGTCGGTAGCTAGATTTACTAGGCATGCTTACTCTAAAGAATTGAGACAAATCTCACATCCACCGTGGGTATTTCTTATAGGTGATGCCTCACATCAGTTCCAAAATTACACTACTACTAGTAAATAGATTAGCTGGGTAGACTTCTATGCACTTTTGACTAACCTTGCATACCTTTAATTTAGTCATATTTCCACTCTCCAATCTTATAACATTATACTAACATATATGTATAATCTATACTCACATACCACATGCATACATAATATACCTCCTGCATTTACACATTAAGGCCATATAAGGGAAACTCCTTATTCTCCTTTTAGTTGTGGATTAATTTCCATAAGTTTCCTTATTGTCCTTTTTATATGGCTTGCCCTTTTTTAACAAATTTATTTTATACGTTACGACTTATATGTTTTTATTATATCAAAATATCGAACTTGTTTTACATTAACATAGTAGAGTTAACACCGCTATTTCAACAGAGCAAAACTTTACAATTTAAACCCTTTATATTCTATTCGATTTTTAAATGGATAAGGTTGAAGTGGAAATGGATTTATATTTAATTTCATAGGGGAGTAGGCGGTACAAACCATAGATGGGATAAAAATTTATGCTTTGCACACTTTTCCTAATTCTTTGGGAATCTTTCGTCATAAAAAACACAAATTGGGAAGTTGAATAGAACATAAATTATTCATATTGCAAATAATAACAGATTAAATTCTATTATATTAACATAAAACAAACAAGATTCAAACTAAGGCCAGTATTAATGTTTTATTGGGGGGAATTTGGGGTTTTTAATTTCAGGTTTTCACATACAATTCCCCAAGGCATAAAACAAATCCACATATTAACTATACAAACTGCTATAAAGAGAAAACCTATTATTTTCACTCAGAGGTAGCTTTCCCCAAATTCCCTTGTATTTGATTCCAAGCCTTTGCCTATTTCTTCCTCCAATCATCTTCTTTTTCGTTGTATAATATATAACAATTTTATTTATATGTATTAGATTTCAATATTTTGCCTATTTCTTCCTCCGGTTATCTTCTTTTTCATTGTATAATATATAACAATTTTATTTATATGTATTAGATTCCAAAATCATGGAAAGAAGGATAGAATACATATTTACATATAATCATGGTGAAGATTCATTACCTCTTTTCCTCAACCTTGCTTGCTTTAATTCCTTCCTCAATTTTTGAATCTTCAATGTATATGTTGAGGTTAATTGAAGTTAATTAGGGAAGAATAAACATGACTGCTTTAAAATGGTTTTTAGAAGTTAATTGAGGAGGAAGAAACATGGCAGAGTTTTGTTGGGTTGTTTAATTTATTTATGAATAAAAGTGAGGAGGCTAGCATCTTGTTCATAGTTGTTAGCATGCGCCTAGACCGTAGGATCAAAGTTGGTTCGAAATAATAAAATCTGAGCCGTCCTGGCTATAAAACCCATAATGCTAACATATGAATACCGATCGACCGACGCTGTAAAAGCGTCGACGGACCCTAATGAGAGTGTCGAGCGGTTGTCCTGGCCTTCCTAATATATGTCGATTAACGCAATTTTGTATATGTTATTTTATTTATTAAAATGTTAATGTTAACATTAGTTAAACATTAAGTTTACTATTAACATTATAAATTTTATTTATATTTAAATTGTATATTGTAACTGCTATTTAATTTAAATCTTTTTTAAATTTGAAATGTTCTAACATCGATAACTTCTTCGTTTGAACTTTAATTGCAAAGCCTTAAGTTTCTTAGAGAATTGCCAAGAACACAATGGTGCGAGTTTCATGCCAAATTCTAACATTTGCACAAATTCTTTTTAGCATTATCATTAATTAATTTATTTCATATTAATTTTTATGGGGTATTACATTCTACCCCTTAAAAGAATTTAGTCTTTGAAATTCCTAAGGGTCGATAGCGTAGCGCACACTTAATAACCATGTTATACTACCAAGTTACATACAAAACCTGAAAGAAATGCGGATTACGGATCTCAAGGCTAGGATTAACACTAGAGGAGGGTGAATAGTGTTTATAAAGAATTACTAAATCTTTTTGAATTTATGTTGAATTGAACACAGATGTAATATACAAATATGATCACAGAAACAAACACAAATGCAGAAATAAAGTAAAAGCAATAAAGGAAAGAACACACCGGATTTTATACTGGTTCGGAGTTACACTACATCCAGTCCCACAACACAAGTACGGATTTCCTTTCAAAAGCAATTGTACAATTACACCCTTGATTTCAAGGCTACGAGGTATACCCTCCAGAATCACAATCCTATGGATAGAGATACTTGATTTCTGGGCCACAAGTTTACCCAATTGATTTAACAAGGCTACAATCACAACTTATCTCGCTTGATTGATTTCCAAGGCCACAATCACATGTTTTCTCACTTAATAGATTACAAAGAAGCCTATAACTCTGAATAGCACTAAGGATCTTGCTGAGATAGTGATAGAGAATCAAACTACGAATGATCGAGTTCGATTCAATGTTGATTTTGGCAGAGTAATGGTAAGAATATGTATTAAGAAAAGTGAAAGAAGAAGAGGAGTGAAAAACTAGAAAATCTGATATAAAATTAGATGAAACTAACCCCTATTTATAGAAGAACATTAGCCATGTCCATTCGTGAAGAGTTATGGCGAATAGACACTTCTTTTGAAATTTAAATTTTGAACTCAACTGACACTATGTCGACATGGTCACCATAGGCATGTCGACATCCCAAAGCAATTTTTGATGATTTGATTTTCTTTGAAAATAACCTTTATCTTATATTAAAACTATTTTAAACTTTTCTAATATACTTGACTATAGTTAAAATGCATAAGTAAGTATAGAGAATAATATATATAAAATTTAACTATAATTTTATATTTAAATCTTAAGTATAAATATTTAAAAGTTAAATATTTTATTTTAAAAGATAGTTTAAAATCAGGAGTAATTTAGCTTTGAAATTAGAGATAATTTTGAGGCTAAAATTATATACAATCAGGATAGAGGGTTTTAAATCTTTTAAAAGGAAAGTTTTGAAAAACATTTTGAAAACAAGATAATTTTGTAAAATCATTTGAATTAAAATTAGTGGATACAAAATAATGTTCTACTAGATTTTTCGTAGGTTCCATCCTACTTAGGGTTCCATCCCTTTAACAGGCTCGAAGTGGATTTCATTCCACGAATAAATTGGATTTTAAGATGCCAGTGTTTTTCTATAAGTTTTAACAAATTTTTTATTTAAAGAATAAATTACTTCAATTCTTGAACTTTTGATAATCTTAAAACTCATGAGTCTTCAAACTTGATATCTTTAATCTCTATACTGTACAGTCTTCGTTCTTGGTACCTGCATAGTTAAATCCTGCGTATACATATTTATCTAAACTTATAATGTTAGTATTTATATTTTATAATCTATTCTAAGGTTGTTGTCATAAAAACCATCATCTCACAGACTACAATCTCCCCCTTTTTGATGATGACAACCTTTGTTTATAAAATATTTATTTCTATCTTAATAACCCCCTAAAACTAATAACTCCCCCTTAATCTATGCCTAATTACCCTATTTTATATTTCTCCCCATTTGTCATCAACAGAAACAAAATCAAAACTTTATAACTCCAAATTATATAACTCTCCCTAATTCTAATATTCTATGTGATTATAATGATAGTGTTATCATACATAATCAACACTTAGTCCAAGTGGTTAATTGATTCGGCTTTGGTGAAGAGGTCACAAGTTCAAAACTTGCTTTCGAACGTTTATTGACATGGGATATGTTGTCCCAATGATTTGTTGTATATAAAGTACCATTTTCAAAAAAAAACACTTAGATCTAATAATAAATCTAATCCTAAACTACTAACTATCTTAAGTATATAATAACCGTATAGTTATATGTATTAATAAGAACACATATAAGAACACAATTAATTTATTAATCATATAGTTGTATGTACATTTTTCGTTGTAAACGTAAGAAGGAATAAACAAAAATGGTAAAGAAAGAGAAGAAACTAGTATGCGTTTTTAAACATAGGAGATCTATGAATCGAACAATTTGGATAGTGGAAACAAAAATTTCCACGTTGTTCGACAAGATTCTCATTCTTGTCAAAACACACTTCTCCAACACACACGACTTGGTCATCATCCTTCACGTGCGCTTCTTCCATGGCTTCTTCTTCTTCTTCTTCACTGGCCTCTTGATTGAGTGAAGAATCTTCATCAATCAAGATAGGGTTCGCTTAATTATCCATTATAAATTTTTGCAAATTCCTAAGAATCTTGCCTTGATTCTCTTGTTCCTTTGCCATACGGAGTTGAATCACTTGAATTTCAGTCATCATCTGAATTGCATCCTTCAGAGAGTCCTCTATTTTAGTCACACGAGCGAGAGTAGTACGTTGAAATGGGCCAAAATTAGGAGAGGAGAACGAAAAAGTTGATTTTACGTTTGATTTGGAAGAGGAGGCCATTGATTATTTGATTTCATAGAGAAGAATAGAGAGATAACAGAAAGGATGAATAAAATTTCGAAAATGTGAAGAATATATAACCAATTATTTTGAATTTTAGTGGAAAAAATTTCAAATTTTAAAAACATTGTAGGTCAACATGGGTATATGGGGGATGTCGACATGGTCCTTTTTTTACTATTTGTTTTTAATATTAATTATTAACTATACTTGATATTTATATTTTATATTTCAGTTATAGAACAAATACCTAATTCTCTTCTTAATTTAGTAAAAATTGATTCATTTAAGGGTTTTGTTAAAATATCAGCAATTTGATTTTCAGAATTGATATAATCGAGAGTAACTACTTCCATACTTATATTATCTCTGAGAAAATGATGTATGATATCAATATGTTTAGTTCGAGCATGTTGAGTAGTATTTTTGGGTAAATTTACCGCACTCGTATTGTCACAATAAATTGGTGATTTTGAAAATTTTAAACCAAAACCTTTTATAGTTTGTTGCATATATATTACTTGAGAACAAGCCAAAGCAGCAGAAATATACTCTGCTTCAGTTTTTGATAAAGAAACCGTGTTTTGCTTTTTACTAAGCCAAGAAACCAGAGAATGCCCCAAAAAGTGACAAGTCTCACTTGTACGTTTTCGGTCTGATTTACAACCAGCATAATCAGCATCACAGTAAGATATTAAGTGAAAAGAATCATTTTTAGGGTAAAATAAACCATAATCAGATGTGTGTTTAACATATCTTATGATTCGTTTTATGGCTTTTAAGTGGGTCTCTTTAGGTTGGGATTGATATCTGGCACAGAGACAAACACTATGCATGATATAAGGTCTACTGGCAATAATATAGATTAGTGATCCAATCATTCCTCTATATAATTTTTGATCTACATCTTTCGAAAGATCTTCTTTACTAAGGTACTCATTGGTTGCCATGGGAGTGGGTTTTCCACTCGCAGTAGTCCAACCAAATTTACTAATTAGGTCTTTAGCATATTTTTCTTGACTAATAAAGATACAATTATCTAATTGTTTTATTTGTAATCCTAAAAAGAAATTTAATTCACCCATATGACTCATCTCAAACTCTTTTGTCATTATTTCAGAAAATTCTTTATTCATTTCAAAATTAGTTGATCCAAAAATGATATCATCTACATAAACTTGTACTAGTTGAATATCATTTTTATTTCTTTTAATGAAAAGAGTATTATCTGCTTTACCAATTTCAAAATTTGATTGCAATAAATAAGATCTTAGTCTATCATACCAGGCTCTAGGAGCTTGTTTTAGACTATATAATGCTTTCTTATGTTTGTAAACATGATTGGGTAATTTATCATTTTCAAAAAGTGGTGGTTGTTCAACATATACTTCTTCTTTTACAAATCCATTTAAAAAGGCACTTTTAAAATCCACTTGAAATAATTTGGAATTATTACGATTTACGAAAGCAAGTAGAATCCTAATGGCTTCCAATCTTGCCATGGGAGCAAAGGTTTCATCAAAATCTATTCCTTCTTCTTGACAATAACCTTGAGCGACTAATCGAGCTTTATTTCTAACTACCTCTCCTTGTTCATTCATTTTATTTTTATAAACCCATTTAGCTCCAATTATAGTTTTATTTTCAGGTCTTAGAACAAGTTCCCAAACATCATTTCTAGTAAATTGATTTAATTCTTCTTGCATAGCCAAAATCCATGAATCATCAGTTGATGCTTCTTTTGGATTTTTGGGTTCAATAGTTGATATAAAAGCTACATTACTCATTTGACTTATTTGATTTCTAGTTTTAGCAACAGATTTCATATCTCCTAGTATATTTTCTATAGCATGATCTTCTAAAAGTTTATTTCTTTTATTAGGATGATTAATTTCATTATTAGTTTCAATTGATTCTTGATTTTGAGTGACTAAATCCTCTTCATCATTTGTATCTTTAAATTTTTTGAAATTTTCATCAAATGAAACATGCATTGTTTCTTCGATGGTGTTAGTTTTTAAATTAAACACTCTGTATGCTTTACTTCTATTAGAGTATCCAATAAAGATTCCTTTGTCGAATTTAGGATCAAATTTATCTAAATTATCTTTTGTATTTAAAATAAAGCATTTACTTCTAAAAATTCTGAAATAAGATACCTTAGGTTTCTTTGAATAAAGAAGTTCATAAGATGTCTTATCAGTTAGAGGTCTAATTAAAATTCTATTTAAAATATAACAGGCGGTAGCAACTGCTTCTGCCCAAAAATTCTTTGGTAAATTACTATCTGAGAGCATAGTTCTTGGACACTCTTGAATCGTCCTATTTTTATGTTTTACTACTCCGTTTTGTTGTGGAGTTCTTGGAAATGAAAAATTGTGAGTTATTCCCTTTTTATTGTAGAATTTCTCAAACTTTTCATTTTCAAATTCACCACTGTGATTACTTCGAATAGTTATAATTTTTAGAGAAAATTGATTTTGAATTCTTTTTGAAAAGGTCTTAAAACATTCAAAAGTATCACTTTTATGTTTCAAAAATATTGTCCATGTAAATCTAGAATAATCATCTACAATTACAAAAACATATTTACTATGATTTATTGACAGAATTTGAGATGGACCAAATAAATCAAGATGAAGTAATTCACGAGATTTTGAAGTTGAAATCATATCTTTTAATTTAAAGGAACTTTTTCTAAGTTTTCCTACTTGACATGCATCACATAAACTGTCTACTTTAAAATTCATTTTAGGGAGGCCTCTTACTAGATCATGTTTTGACAGTCTAGATAAGAGTTTGAAATTCAAATGCCCAAATCTCTTATGCCAAATCCAAGGGTCACTTGTATTTTCCAATAGACACAGGTTATCATTTGAAACTTTCATACTAAGATTATAAATATTCTTTTTCCTGACTCCCTCAAATATTATGGTTGCATTATTATCTTCGATGTGATATTTATCGTTTTCAAATTTAATTTTATATCCTTTATCGCAGAATTGACTTATACTTAGCAGATTATGTTTTATATTCTTAACTAGCAAAACATTAGTAATAATATGAGTTTTAGAGTTACCGACTTTGCCGATGCCAATCACATATCCTTTTGAATTGTCTCCAAAGTCAACCAGTTCTCCGTCTTTGTATATAATATCATTCAGTATATCTAGATTGCCAGTCATGTGTCTAGAACACCCACTATCAAGTATCAATTTGTTCTTTCTGATCTGCATAATTTGTCCATTGTGGATTGATTCCTCAACAGCTATAAAGCATGATTCCTGCACATCAAACAATTTTGGTAGATAACTTGAATTTGAATATTGATTATATGCAGACTCATGAAACAATGATGATTTGAATATTTCTAAACTAGTATTAACAAATATAACCATTTTAAAAACTTTTTCAAAAATCAGATTATGAAACTTTGAAAACCTCGCTCTGATACCAATTGAAAGAAATGCGGATTATGGATCTTAAGGCTAGGATTAACACTAGAGGGGGGTGAATAGTGTTTATAAAGAATTACTAATTTTTTTTGAATTTATGTTGAATTGAACAAGGATGTAATATACAGACACAGATATGATCACAGAAACAAACATAAATGCAGAAATAAAGTAAAAGAAATAAAGGAAAGAACACACCGGATTTTATACTAGTTCGGAGTTACCCTACATCCAGTCCCGCAACACAAGTACGGATTTCCTTTCAAATGCAATTGTACAATTACACCCTCGATTTCAAGGCTACGAGGTACACCCTTCAGAATCACAATCCTCTGGGTAGAGATACTTGATTTCCGGGCCACAAGTTTACCCAATTGATTTACCAAGGCTACAATCACACCTTATCTCGCTTGATTAATTTTCAAGGCCACAATCACACCTTTTCTCACTTAATAGATTACAAAAAAGCCTATAACTCTGAATAGCACTGAGGATCTTGTTGAGATAGTGATAGAGAATCAAACTATGAATGATCGAGTTCAATTCAATGTTGATTTCGGTAGAGTAATGGTAAGAATATGTATTAAGAAAAGTGGAAGAAGAAGAGGAGTGAAAAACCAGAAAATCTGATATAAAATTCGTTGAAACTAACCCCTATTTATAGAAGAACAACAGCCATGTCCCTTCGTGAAGAGTTATAGTGAATAGACACTTCTTTTGAAATTTAAATTTTGAACTCAAATGACACCATGTCGACATGGTCACCATAAGCATGTTGACATCCCAAAGCAATTTTTGATGATTTGATTTTCTTTGAAAATAACCTTTATCTTATATTAAAACTATTTTAAACTTTTCTAATATACTTGACTATAGTTAAAATGCATAAGTAAATATAGAGAATAATATATATAAAATTTAACTATAATTTTATATTTAAATCTTAAGTATAAATATTTAAAAGTTAAATATTTTATTTTAAAAGATAGTTTAAAATCAGGAGTAATTTATCTTTGAAATTAAAGATAATTTTGAGTCTAAAATTATATGCATTCAGGATAGAGGGTTTTGAATCTTTTAAAAGGAAAGTTTTGAAAACATTTTGAAAACAAGATAATTTTGTAAAATCATTTGAATTAAAATTAGTGGATACAAAACAATGTTCCACTAGATTTTTTGTAGGTTCCATCCTACTTAGGGTTCCATCCCTTTAGCAGGCTCGAAGTGGATTCCATTCCACGAATAAATTGGATTTTAAGATGCCAGTGCTTTTCTATGAGTTTTAACAAAATTTCTATTTAAAGAATAAATTACTTCAATTCTTGAACTTTTGATAATCTTGATACTCATGAGTCTTCAAACTTGATATCTTGAATCTCTATACTGTACAGTCTTCATTGTTGGTACATGCATGGTTAAATCCTGCATACACATATTTATCTAAACTTATAATGTTATTTATATTTTATAATCTATTCTAAGGTTGTTGTCATCAAAACCATCATCTCATGGACTAACACAACCATCTATTCAATAAAAATGCAATGTGATTATGTATGCAATGTACTATAGGTTAGCTCAATCCTAGCATGAATGTACGTGATGTATAGGCTTGTATGTAACATCCTAAATATGCATAAGATTCCATATGAGTTCAAAAATAACATAAAAAAGTGTGGCAACTATCCTTTACCATTCAATCTAGCAACCGTGATGCAACCAAAACCTATACAACACTAAATTATAGGGAAAGAAAAATTACCAGAGAAACACTCAGGATGAGAAGCCTTTATCTTCTCTTCTGTATCTCACGTGCTTTCCACTGGATTATCTTCCCTTTGCACTTGGATCAGCCTAATTTCTTTATTATGAAGCTTCCTAACTCTATGATCCACTATACGTGCGATGGCATGGGGTGTTATCAGCTTCGCCTTGACATCTACTAACTAATCAGGGTCCACTATAGTGGGTATGTATTGCAGCCATTTCCTCAAATGATACATGGAAAACATCATGGACTCTCACTAACTTAACTGGAAGCTCTACTTTATATGCAATTTCTCCCACTCTCTCCAAAATTAGGAAAGGTGTTTAACGACGAGTTTTCTATCGGATTAAAAAATCGCCGATAAATTTCAAATTAAAATTTAACCGCAAGCGCTCGCCGTATAAAAGTTAGTACATGGCGAGTACAGGTTGATCCGTAGGGAATTGTTAGATTTAAAATTTTCTAATCAATCAGATTAAACCAAAAGTGGAAATTATTTTGAAAGCTAGAAAGCTAAGCAAATGTTGAGATTAAAAACTATGTGGTTAAAATTCAATTTAAAGGCAAATCCACTTTCTTATATTTTTCACATAAATCAACATAAAATCAAATGATGATCTTTTTTAATCTAAGTAAATTAGTGATGTATTTATCATAAGCATGACCTATTTGAGTTATTAATTAACACAAATCAAACCTTCTCCAACTTTTCAAATCTCATGAAACATGGCATAGAAGATGAAATCAAAATCTAGTGTAAGCATGAACTATTTACTATTAATTAGTAACATAGATCATCAAATTTTGATTAAAACTTCACTTCACTACCATGATCATATTTAGATGAAGAGGCAATTTGTAATTAATGAGATAAGCATAGGCTATTTGTGAAGAACAAAGTAGGCTATCAAATTCAACATAAAACACATACAAACATAAACATTCATTTTATCATGAAGCACAAAAGAGATCATACATAGGAAATTTATGTTGAAACTACATGATAAAAGAAAGCTTCGTTACCCCTAAATTGTCGGGATTTGGCCTCTCATTTGTGTTATCATTTAAAAACATAGAGATTTCAGCATAGAAAATAAAATAAAGTGTAAAATAAGCAAAGAAAAAGAAGACTAACTACTAGAAGGAAATGAACTAAACTAGTGCATAAATGTAAATCTAAACTATGAACATGAAATGAAAGAGAACACAAGAATAAAAATGAGCATATAAATAAAAGCATGTAGAAAAGAAAAGAGAAAGAGGCTAGGAAAGCAATTTTATTTCATGTAACATTTAATTTACAATTTGCTTGCTTAATTTCCTAAGTAAAATGAAAGGTAGAAGATATTTATATGTACATAAGAGGGCTATTTATACATGCATAAAACCCTAATTCAATTTTTAGGGTGCTTCCCAAAATGCCCTTTAGGAAGTATGGTCACCAAGTAACCTAATTAATCTATCATTAAATATGCATGAAGCTTTTAACCTCCACTTAGCTGTCCATTAGCTTCTAATTGTAGATTTAGGTAAGTGGGTGGGGTCCTCCATGATCATGAGCTTGAATTTTTTTCCTCTTCTTTTGTTTTCATTTGTGCATGCATGTATCTTTATAAAAGCCTCGTCCATACGCATTCAAATTCCTATAAAAATCATAAAAAAATGTCCAAGTAAAAATTCTCAAATTGACACGTGCACAAAAATGATCATTTTGCCCCTGAATGAAGATGATTATATGATGATTTGAAAAAAATTGAATTCTAGTTTTGAACATGTTAAAATTCCCAAATAACGTTATGTAAATAAAAATAGATAAAATATGGATTTAAATATATGTGCATTTACGTGCACATCAAATACCTCTACACTTATCGTTTTATCCGTCCACGAATAAAGGAAAACTAAGATAAATCTATTTTCGTAGGGAGCACGATCGCATTGAGCGTATGCAACAAACCATTAAACCTCTGGGTGTCCCCAGTAGGAGTGTGTTGTCTCGTGAGAGTTTTCAATGGTTACTACCCACAAAATCCTAATGCAAAGTAAAAATATTTACAAAATGCAAGATTTATTTACAAAGAGATGAATGCAAGTTTTTGAAAATACTTACAATGAAGGGTTTACTTTTAAATTGACACAAATAAGTTAAATACAGTTTTTGGTCATTATCTTGAAATTTAAGTCGTTTACTCGTCAACTTTCCAATAAAAAAGAAGTTACCGAAACAAATGGGCTATAGATTAACTCGTTGTTTCGGTCGATAATACAGTGTAACTATGAAATAGATCCTTAGTTGATTATCAAAGTTTATCAAAGTGGTATTTTCATTTCTTTCCAATAACAAGTCAAATCAAACAAGTTAAAATGGTGCTTGGATTTCAATTGCTTACTCTCTCTTATTTGAAAATTTTATTGATATTAACAATATTTCCATATGCCTAACTCAGGTAAACCGAGGCCAGATATATTACTCATGCATTGCCTTGCGGACTAACGTGAGGGGAATATAGAGCGTGGCGTGTGAACACACAAGTGTGAACACACAAGTGTGAACACACAAGTGTGAACACATATCGACTGTAGGTGTTATTAAAAAGAAATTTTATACACATAAACCTAACTCAGATAAACTGAGGCCAGATATACCGACCGTGCACTACCTTTTGGGCTTACGCGAGAAGGGTACAGAGCATGGCGAGTGAACACACGAGTATGAACACATGACTTTAGATATTAAAAATATATACATATAAACAAATTTTTTGTTTCTTTTTTTACTTAAATATATTTTTGTGTTTTTTTATATTATTATTTTTTTTTGAAAAAAAAAGAGTTTTGCAAAATCAACTTAGCACCATTTAACTTAGAAGACAAAAATGTTATATCCTTTACTTTAAATTTACCACTTTATTTAAACAAAGATTTTCATTTAGAATACACTTTATGATTAACAGATATGCACCTCCCTATATACTAGTTAAACCATTGTTATTTGTAATAAAACTTCAATTTTTTTTTAAGACAAATAAATTTTCAAAATTTTCAATTTATTAACCAAAACTTATACTTATCCTATAGTGTTTCTTCAAAAATAAATCAAAATGCTAAAAATATTTTTTTTTTGAGATTTAGAAAATTTGAGATTTTTGTATAATTAAAATGAAATGAAAATTCAAAAATGCCATGAAACTTAAAAAATGAAAATGAGACTCCCCCCACACTTATTATTTAACCGTGTCCCCACAGTAAATGCATGATATAATGAGTGCAACGGGAAAAAATATGTACATATTGACAAAAGATAATTAACATTCTTACTAGACGTAGCTTGGTTCAGGAAGAATCATGAGCTCCTCCTCTTGGTTACTTAGAAATTCCAAGAAAGGTTTCAAATGGTGGCCGTTGACTTTGAAAATCGATCCATCCCTGGGGTTTTCTATTTCTACGACAATATGTGGAAAAACAGTTCGTACCATAAACGGTCCAGTCCATCTCGATTTAAGCTTCCTAGTGAATAAATGAAGTCTTGAGTTATATAAAAGAACTTTCTGGTTAGGCAAAAACATTTTCCTTAGGATTGACTGGTTATGAAAAGCTTTTGTTCTTTCTTTGTAAATTATCTCGTTTTCATACACGTCGTTCCTATGTTCTTCTAGTTCGTTGAGTTGTAATTTTCAGTTTTCAACCAGCTTTCTCAAGATCAAAGTTTAAGTTCTTTATTGCCCGCAACGCTTTGTGTTTGATTTCTACGGGTAAATGGCAAGTGATATGCACGTAATTTGCATATATTTACATCCATATTTTATCTCTTCTTATTTAAATAATCATCATATTTGGGCATTTTAACATGTTTAAAACCAAAATTCAATTATTTCCAACCATCATATTTTCATCTTCATTCAGGGGCAAAACGGTCATTTTGTGCATGTGTCAATATAAGAATTTTTACTTGGACATTTTTTGACAATTTTTATAGGAATTTGGATGCATATGGAAGAGGCTTATATGAAGATATATGCATGCACAAATGAATACAAAGGAAAGAAGAGGGAAATAATTCAAGTCATGAACATGGAGGACCCCACCCACTTACCTAAAAGTACAATTTGGAGCTAATGGACAACTAAGTGGAGGTCAAAGCTTCATGCAAAACAAATGATGGATTAATTAGTGGTTAATGGTTACTTGTTGGCCACACTTCCTAAAGGGCATTTTAGGTAGCCCCCTAAAAATAGAATTAGGGTTTTATGCATGTATATATAGCCCTCTTATGTATATGAAACTATCTTCTACTCTTTCATTTTACATAGGAAATTAAGAAATCAAAGTGTAAGCTCAATGTTCTATGAAATAAAAATGGCTTTCAAGCCTCTTTCTTCTCTCTTTTCTACATGCATTTCTTTGTTTTATTTTTAATGTTTATTTCTATGCTCTCTTTCTCCTTATGTTCATAGCTTAGATTTACATTTATGCAAGTAGTTAGTAGCTAATCTCTTTGCTTTCTTTGCTTATTTTCTATTTTCTTTTCTTTTTAATGTTGAAACTTACTTGTGTTGCTTCAATGCCACAAATGAGTAGCCAAACCCCTTCAATTTAGGGGTAATGAAGCTCTCTAATCATGTAGCTTCAACTTAATTTGATGTTTATGCTCTCTTTTTGTGCTTAATGAGAATGATTGAAGTGGTTTAATGATGTTGTTTAGCTTTGAATTTGATAGTCTATGTTGTTTATAACAAATAGGCTATGCTTAGTCAAACAAAACACAAATTGCCTCTTCATCTACATATGATTATGGCAAAGAAGTGATTGTTGAAACTAAAATTTGATGGCTTATATTTCTAATTAATAGTTAATAGGCCATGCTTAAAATAGATTTTGCTTTCAACTTTCTTGTCATATTTTACGAGATTTAAAAGTGTGTTAGTGGTTGTGTTATAGTTTGATGGTTTATATTGAGCTAATTAATAGCACAAATATACCATACTTATGATAAGCACATCAACTAATTCACTAATGACAAGAAAAGAGAGATCATAACTTCATTTTATTGATTTATGTGATCTAGAGAGTGGAAATTGCCTCTAAATTGTCTTAACACTCATATTTTTATCAATTTTCTTTTGCTTATCTTTCTTCTTTTCTAGTTTAACATTCTCTTCAAGATTGATTAAATTTGATTGAATAGAATTTTAAAATCATCAATTCCCTGCGGATCGACCCGTATTCGTCGCGTTCTACATTCGTACACCGTGCGCTTGCGGTATAAATTTTATTATAAATTCGTTCGACGGTTTTCTAAACCGATAGAATTTCCGTCGACGAACAGCAATCTTTACCGTAGACTAAACGAAATGGAGACATCCAAAGTTTAGTTTTAAAAGCAATACGGTAAGTCCAAAGCACGTCGATTAATTTTTGAGACTAATCTTTTTAATTTTTGATAAAATTTTACTCCAAGATTTGTTTTATTTGTCGATTTGAAACTTTAACTTAGCTACGAGTCTGAGGATGATATGGAGTGGATAACTTGTGGGTTATCGAGTATTTTTTTACTAAAGTTTCAAAAGAACGGTTGCAAAAAGGGTTCCTTTATCACTGATTATTGTGCGAGGTGTGTCGAACCCCTAAAAGATGTTGAGAATTTTGGAAAAAATTCTATGGTCGTTGGTTTTGCAAGAAATGGCTTCGACCCACTTTGAGACGTAATTGACAGCGAGAAGGATATACAGTTCCAAAAGAATTAGGAAAAGGTCCCATAAAGTCGATATCCCAAGCATCAAAGATTTTGATCGTATGAATGGGGGTTTAGAGGCATCATATCTCGTCGAGAAATTTGTCCAACCATTTGACATCAATCGCAAGTTTTGCAAAATTAGAATGAGTCTTTGAAGAGAGAAGGCGAATAGAAGCCACATTGAAGCACCTTTTCCACAGTTTTTCGAGGACCGAAATATCCACCACACGCTTGATCGTAGCAAAACGAAAGAATACTCTTGATCACATTATCCGAAATGCAAAGTCGGATGATTTGGTCGGAGCAATACTTAAACAAGTATAGATCGTCCCAATAGAAATATTTCACTCGGGACATGGATTTGTATTTATCCTGTTTGGAACAAAATGAGGGAGTTTCTTTAGTTACTAACTAGTTCACTATATTAGCGTACCATGGATCGATAGAAATTGATAGAAGTTGCTCATCGGGGAAGTTTTCATAGATTAGCAAAGAAGATGGTGCATTCGGAAGACGAGATAAGTGATCGACTATGACATTATTGGATACTTTTGTCTTTGATTGTAAGGTCAAATTCTTGAAGTAAAAGTATCCAACGAATTAAGTGAGACGTAGCGTCCTTTTTTGCGAAGAGATATTAAAACGTAGAATGATCCGTGTACATAGTAATGTGTGACCCGCTCAAATATTGTCATAATTTTTTGAGAGCAAAACTACCGCGAGAAGCTCTTTTTCAATGATTGTGCAGTTAAGCTCAGCGTCGTTCATGGTCATGCTAGCGTAGTAGATAACGTAAAGGATCCCATTGATGGGTCGTCCTAAGACAGCACCAACTGCAAAGTTCGATGCATCACACATTATTTCAAATGAGAGATCCCAATTGAGTGCGCAAATGATTGGAGCTGAAATGAGTTCTTTTTTAAAATGTTCAAAAGAAGAGATATACTCGGAGTTGAAATCGAATGGAATGTCTTTTACGAGGAGAGTCGCCAAAGGACGAGCGATTTTGCTAAAGTCTTTCACAAAGCGTCGGTAAAAACCAGTGTATCCTAAAAATGATCAGATTTGGGAATGGATAGGTTTGCAATTACGTCAACTTTTGCTTTATCTACCTCAGTGCCTTTATTGGAGATGATATGTCCAAGGATTATGGCTTGTTTGACCATAAAGTGGATTTTTTCCCAATTCAAAGTCAAATGTTATTCTTTACATCGACTTAGAACCAACTCGAGATGATGTAAACATTCGAAAAAGAATCACCAAAGATAGAGAAATCGTCCATAAAAACATCTAGAAAGTGTACAATCATGTCAAAAAAGATGCCAAACATGCATCGTTGGAAAGTAGCTGGAGTGTTGCAAAGTCCGAATGGCATACGTCAATAAGCAAAGGTACCGAATGGACGTGTGAAAGTCATTTTCTCTTGATCTTCGGGAGCGATTGAAATTTGGTTATAGCCAGAATAACCATCAAGGAAACAGTAAAATTCATGGCCAGCTAAACATTCGAGCATTTGATCAATGAAAGGAAGACGGAAGTGACCATTACGTGTTGTGGCATTTAGTTTTCGATAGTCAATGCAAACATGCCAACCAATTTGAGTCCGAGCAGGAATGACATCGTTAGTGTCGTTTGTTATAACGGTAAGTCTGGACTTTTTAGGCACGACGTGAATTGGGCTAACCCATGGGCTATCAGAGATGGGTTTTATGATACCGTTATCGAGGAACTTAAGAATTTCATTGCAAACCGCATCTTTCTTTTTTGAGTTAAGCCTCCGTTGTGCATCACTAGTGGGTTTTGCTTCGTCAATTCAATGAATGCAATGTTGGACAATAGCAGGGCTAATTCCCTTAATATTGGTAATGGACCACCCAATTGCTTCTCTGTTTTTCGAAAGAATAGAAAGTAAGGAGGTTTCTTGATTAAGAGAGAGCTGCAGAAATTACGACGGGCAACATTTCATTCTCACCTAAGTATACGTACTTTAGGTGATCGGAAAGTGGTTTGAGGTCCAACTTCGGGAGTTTCTCGATCAAAGAATTGGGTTGAGATTTGGACTCAACTGGAAGCGATTCAAAAGGGAGAGTGTATTTAATCTCATTGAGTATTTCATGAAACAATTTTTCATACTTAGCTTCGCGTTCGTCATTAAGGTCAAGTGTTTCGTTTTTGAAAATTTCGTGAATAGCAGTAACTTCCAACGTTTAGTCGTGAGATTCATTTGATTGGCTTTCAAGATTGAAAATATTTAGATCCAAATCATGTTTCCAAAAGAGATTTTCATCGAACCATTGCGACACTTGATCAAGGCATTTAAGATGGCTAAGAATGGTCAGCCTAAAATTAATGGAATTTGACTCGCGGGATTTTTCACGGATTGTGTTTCGAGAATGATAAAATCAATGGGGAATGTGAATTGCCCTACACGAGTGAGCACGTCCACGATTTCTCCCACGGGCTTCTTAATGGAACGATCGGCGAATTGAAGCATGACTTTTGTGGGTTTGAGCTCACCTAAGCCTAATGTTCGTACACAGAGTATGGAATCAAATTGACACTCGCATCGAAGTCTATCAAGCATTTGTTAATCGTCTTGTCTTCAATTGTACATGAAATCGTATGGCAACCAGGATCTTTGTATTTGATGGGTATGGATTGCGATAAGACTTCACTCAAACTGGCGGCTGAGAAGACTTTTTTGGGCACTTGAGTGTGTCGCTTTTAGGTGCACAATTCCTTAAGAAATTTAACGTAAGTGGGGACTTGCTGAACGATGTCAAGAAGCAGGATGTTCACTTTTACTTGTTTAAAAATTTCCAACATCCATTTCATTTGGTCCGAGTGTTTCTTTAGTCGAAGACGATGTGAAAATGGAACACGATACTCGATAGGTGGGTCTACTCGAGTAGAAGAAGAATTTTGATTGGCATTTGATTCGACATTTTGCTCCACGTGCTGTTTTGATTCATTTGTTGCTGTAGAAGTGTAGTGAGAAGTTTCCGACAACTCGTTTTGGTTAACAACTTGATTATTGATTTGTTTACCGGAATGTAAAGTTGCGATAGCATTCAATTGGGTGACTTTGCTATTTTAGAAAATATGGGCTTGATTTGAATCTGCGCTTTGATTTCTGGTATTTGGAATGGGCGGGCTTGGGAATGTTCTTCGTTCGCATTCACTTACAGGCGTGGCTAATTGACTCATTTGCATTTTGAGTTTTTCAATTAATTGGTTTGTGTTTTGCATATATGAGGTCAATAAATTTTGTAATTTTCTATTTGATTGAAGGCTTTGAGTAGTTTCTTTAGCCAACATGTCAAGAGTTTTCTCAAGTGAACTTAAACGTTTATCGTCTTAGGGAGGATGAGCAGAATGTGGTTGAAAATTTAATTGTTATGGTTGATTACGAGACAGACCTGCAAAGTTTGGTTGAAAATAGTTGGGCTGAAAGGGAGGATTCGAAGCATTATTTGGCAATGCTTGAAAATTTGGACGAACCATATTCGTGTTGGAATTGTTTTGGTTCCAAGCAAAATTTGGATGATTTTTCCAACCAGGCTTGTACGTCGGAGAAAACAGGTCATTTTTGGCCTTATTAAAAGCATTGATTTGTTCGATAGAATTGGGACACTGATCAGCTATATGATTAGGATCGTTGCATTTATAACACATCGGTTGGGAAGCTTAATTCATTTGATGCGATGAGAAAACGTTCAAATTTTTAATCATTGTAGCGAGTTTAGCTTCCAAAGCAAAAGAAGATCCTATCAGGTGTGCACTCGATCGTGAGTAAACTGATTTTTCGTTCGAACGTTCCCATTGGGATGATTTTTCGGCGAGGTATTTAAGAAATTGCCAAGCATCACCGTGATGTTGGGTAAGAAAGTTGCCTTAGCACATTGATTCGAGCATGATTCGTGAGCTGTTTTCTAGTCCATCTTACAAGATTTGGCAAACATCCATTTTTCGAAGTTATGGTGTGGACATTTTATCAAAAGCTCTTTGAATCTTTGAAAATATTTTTCGAATGGTTCTCCCTTGAATTGATGAAAATTTACAATTTCGTTTTGGATTCTACTCGTTTTTTCCAAAGGGTAGAACTTTTTTAAGAAAGCTTTTTCGGATTCTTACCAAGTTTTAATCGAGTTCGATGGTAAGCTGTACAACCATTTTTCAGCATAATCAGTCAGAGCGAATGGGATTAATCGAAGTTTGGTTCCGTCATCGGAAAGTTGTTAGAGTTTAATGGTTGTGCAAACTTGTTCGAGTTTCGTCAAAAAGATGTATGGATCATCTTGTTCAAAATTATCAAATTTTGGAAGCGTGACAATATGGTTCGAGTGAATTTCGAAATGGTTACCCATAGGGGCGGGTAACGTAATGCAAGATGGAATAGAAACTCTATCGAGAAAGATTCTATCCGTAAGAGTTCGAGGGGCGTTCTCGTTCGCCATTTCGGGAGGATCATATGTTCGAGTTAAAGGATTAGTTATTGAGTCGCGAATCCAATGATTTGTTATTGTGTCACGAGTCCAAGTACTCATGCATAAGTGAAAATCGAGAAGTGAAAGAAGTTACAACGAGTTTAGAGAATGAAACAAGATTTGGAAAATGAAGTGAAAAATTGTTTTTGTTTTTTTATAAGGAAGAAAACTATTTATCAAGTGAAATTTATTTTCAAAAGAGAAGTTTGACTTTTGTTTTGTTTTTTGCTTTTTAAATTTTTTATATGTTTTTGTTTTTTTTTTGTTTTTTTATTTTTTCTGATTTTGAAATATTTACCAAATTTGTTTTTGTTTTTACAAAATGGGAATTTGATTTTTTGTTTTTGTTTTTGATTGAAAATTTTCAAAGGAAAGAAAAAAGAATTTTTTAGAATTAAAAACTAAGTTAAGTAAAATTTTCAATTTTTTTTGGATTTTGGATTTTGGTTTTTTTTCAATATGCATGAACTAATGCAACTAAATGAATGCGAAGGACTTAATTACAATTTTCTATCCTTAGTAACTCCTAACCTAAAATTGTATAATCACACTGTCTTAAATCAAAAAAATATTTGTCAGTAGGAATGGGCAGGGGTTATCGGTGCACCACGAATCACCGTAGCAATGCAACCGAAGGTTTAATTACGTTCAGAGGAACAATTACTATAATATTTACGATTCACTTATAAATGGTTATCACTCTGCCGTAGCCTAGACATCAAGAAATAAAATTGTTCAAAGAAAATAATCGTGAAGATACAATTAATCTCTAGATGGACTCGCGACACTCTTAAGTCGAATGTCTAACATTTATTAGTAGTCAAATTCTACGATGAAATGCGATTTGCAGGCTAAGGAAAGGGTGATGAAATCCCTCACCTTATGTGAATTGGGTATTGCCCTTAGAAAAGAAAATAAGATGAGATAAATGCAAAGCAGAAATTAAACGTGAATTTACAATGCAACTAAAATGAAGTTTGCCCTTGTTTTTGGACTTGTTTTTGGATTTTGAATTTTTTTAATATATAAATGCAAATGCAAGCAACCAACAATGCAGTTCAAATAAAAACAAGCGAAAAGTGCACGATATCAAAGCGTGCAGATTATTAACAAATTATTTATTTTATTTTTTTAACGACGGTTTTTTCAAGCAAGCAAAGCAATTCTTTTTATTGTAATTTTCTGCTTTGACAAACTGAAAGGAAAAACAATATATATATATATATATATATATATATATATATATATATATATATATATATATAGACACACACACAAGTTTTTTTTATACAATGATGGAACTTAAAACAAACTCTTTTTTTTTTTTTTTTACTAAAACAAGTGGAAAACAAAATAAGCGAAACCAAATTGTTTTTTTTGGTAAGTACTAAAACAAGGGAAAATCAAAAGAAACTAAAACCAAGACAAATTCAAACTTGTCTTTTTTTTTCTTTTCTTTTTTTAAAGAGAGGAAAAAATTGAAATTTTCTATCTTCTACTTCATTAGGGCCCGACCCACTCAAGTAAACAGAACTGAACTGCTTTCTCAATCAAAACAGTGTAACAAAACAAATGAACACCCCGTTCGAAAAAAAATTAACCGATAACTTTCGCAACTCAAAAGCTTTTTTTTTTTTTTAAAATGGAATCGCAAATCAAAAACTTGTTCGCATGATTGAGTGATTGTTGCGATTTGTAGTCACGAGGTCGTGGTGGCGGTGGAGTGTTGGTTCTAGGGTGATTAAGTTGCGGCGGAGGTGGGGGGTGTTAGAACCGTCGATTGGAGAAGAGGATTTCGATTTAAGGAATTTCCTAAAGAGGAGAATGACGTTGTCGTGAAGTTCACTTGCGATAGTGGGAGGATGTGGTCGCGGCGATGTCTGGTTTCTGGAAGTCGCGATTAGATTAGGCTTTTTGCAGACGACGATTCAATTTGAGGAGTATTGAGAAGAGGCGGTAGGTTAGTGGATGTCGCGACTACAGGTAGTTGATAGAGTTGTTGTTGTGGGGTTGTCGGAGATCGAGGAATGGCAGATTAAGCACTGTTGTATTGTTTTGGTTGCAGTGTGTAAGGAGGTGACAGTGGCAATTGAGTTTGGCCAAGAAAGGGAATTCGTGAATTGTGGTGATGGTTAGAAGTGACGAGGATGTTGGGCATGTGTTTGGCTATGGATATGGCTGCTGCGTTTTCTGGTGGTAACAGTGTTGTTGTGAAGTAATGGATTAAGCTCGTTGTCGTGAGCACTAATTGGTGAAGTTCAGTTAAGCTTAGAATGTTGTGATTGGTATGCGTGAATGGTTGCTGTCGTGTGCCTGTTGTTGAGGCAAGGCAGGTGCTGTATTTTGGAGTAAGTTGTTGATATGGAATGATTTTGTGGTGTGAGGAAGTCGGGGAGGAAACCGATGCAGATGTTGGCAGCAGACAGTGTTGACAGTGGTATGTATTTTTGGGTTGTGGATGTTTTTGTATGAAATGATGTGTTGTTGGTCGGTAGGCAATAAGTATGATGTTGTTGCTGGTGATATGATGTTTATGTATGCACAGAAGAGTATGGATATGAATGAAGTTTGAATGTGAATGTTAGTAATGGTTACAAAAAATGTATAAATGTGATTATTGGTGTAAGGCAGAGGAGTGGCGATATGCTTGTGTGGAGAAGGAGAGGTTGTTGATGTAAGAAGTGAGCAGCTGCTGTTAGGTGTGAGTTCGGGGATACTATTGTATGTTGAGAAGTATGACTGGAGATTGGAGATGACGTTGGAGTTGTTGAATGAGGTCATCGCAGTCTGAAATGGGGATGTTGATGCGGCAGCAATAGGTTGTGGAGTTTTTGGCTGTGGATGGTAAGATGATGGGCAGTTGAAATGATATGTGGAGTGTTGAATGGTGATTGAATGCAAAAGTGCGGATTGTATGAAGGGACCTATGTATGCAGCAGTTGTCATGGATATGTGGGGTGGGGTGGGGGGGGGGGGGGGTGTGGAAGGGAATAGATGTAGAAGGCAGTTTGTATGTGATGTTGGAGATGATGTTTGAAGAGGTTTGGGACAGTATCTGGTGGTACATGTACTATGGATGTAGCTGCAGTGGTCGAAAAGTGATGCAGGCTGTTTTGGGCTGTGAACAGTAAGTGAAAACAGAGAGAGCGAGAGTCAGAGTGAAATGTAATAAAATAAGAAAGCAAATGCAAATGTAAATAAAAAACAAGATGAAAATGTGAATGAAATGATTTTTTTTTTTTTTTTCAAATGCAATTGTGTAATTTTTTTTTAAAATAGACAATATGCAAATGCACCACAAATAAAAAACAAGCAGCAATCACACAACAAACACAAGCAAAATATTTTTAATTTTTGTTTAAAAAAAACGAACACAAAATAAAACACACAAAAAATAAAAGTTAGTACATGACAAGTACATGTCGATCCGTAGAGAATTGTTAGATTTTAAAATTTTCTAAGCAATCAAATTAAACCAAAAGTGGAGATTGTTTTGAAAACTAGAAAGCTAAGCAAATGTTGACATTAAAAACTATGTGATTAAAATTCAACTTAGAGGCAAATCCATTTTCTTATATTTTTCACATAAATCAATATAAAATCAAATGATAATATCTTTTTAATCTAAGTAGGATTAGTGATGTATTTATCATAAGCATGACCTATTTGAGTTAATAATTAACACAAATTAAACCATCAAACTATAATACAATTCTACTCCTACTTTTCAGATCTCATGAAACATGGCACAGAAAATGAAACTAAAATCTAGTTTAAGCATGAACTATTTGCTATTAATTAGTAACATAGATCATCAAATTTTGATTAAAACTTCACTTCATTGCCATGATCATATTTAGATGAAGAGTCAATTTGTGATCAATGAGATAAGAATAGCCTATTTGTTATGAACAAAGTATGCTATCAAATTCAGCATAAAACACATACAAACATAAACATTCATTTTCTCATGAAGTACAAAAGAGATCATGCATAGAAAATTTATGTTGAATCTACATGATAAAAGAAAGCTTCATTGCCCCTAAATTGTAGGGATTTAGCCTCTCATTTGTGTTATCATTTCAACACATAGAGATTTCAACATAGAAAATAAAACAAAGTAGAAAATAAGCAAAGAAAAAGAAGATTAACTACTAGAAGGAAATGAACTAAACAAGTGCATAAATGCAAATCTAAACTATGAACATGAAATGAAAGCGAGCACAAACATAAAAATGAGCATAAAAGTAAAAGAAAGCATGTAGAAAAGAAAAGAGAAAGAGGCTAGGAAGCCATTTTTTTCCGTGTAACATTGAGCTTACAATTTGCTTGCTTAATTTCCTAAGTGAAAGATAGAAGATATTTACATGTACATAAGAGGGCTATTTATACATGCATAAAACCCTAATTCCATTTTTAGGGTACTTCCCAAAATGCCCTTTGGCCACCAAGTAACCATTTGCCACTAATTAATCCATCATTAAATATGCGTGAAGCTTTTAACCTCCACTTAGTTGTCTATCAGCTTCTAATTGTAGATTTAGGTAAGTGGGTGGGTCCTCCATGATCATGAGCTTGAATTATTTCCCTCTTCATTCCTTTGTATTCATCTGTGCATGCATGTATCTTCATAAAAGCCTCTTCCATATGCATCTGAATTCCTATAAAAATCATAAAAAAAATTGTCCAAGTAAAAATTCTCATATTGACACATGCACAAAAATGACCATTTTTCCCCTGAATGAAGATGAATATATGATGATTTGAAAATAATTGAATTTGGCTTTTAAACATGTTAAATTTTCCAAATATGACATTTATTTAAATAAAAATAGATAAAATATGGATTTAAATATATACACATTTACATGCACATCAAAAACCTCAACAAATCTTAGCGCCAACCTCCCCGATGTCCCAAACCTCATAAGATTCCTAAGAGGGGAAACCTTAATAAATATCATATCTCCAACTGAAAACTCCAATTACTTCTTTCGTTTGTCAGCATAGGATTTCTGTAAGTTCTGGACGGCCTTCATTCACCGCCAAATCACCTCAACCTTTTCCATGGTCTCACGGATCAAATCAGGTTTAAGTATAATTTTATCGGTAGTTTCCCACCAATAACTGGGTGACTTGCACCGCTTCCCATATAAGGCTTCAAAGGGTGCCATACCAATTCTTGCCTAGTAATTATTGTGTATTTGAATTCTATTAAGGGTTAATGCTGCTCCTAATGTCCTTTAAAATCCATGATGCATGCTCTCAATAAATCCTCTAAAATCTTGTTCACCTTTCTTGTCTTTCTTTCAGTCTACATGTGGTAAGCAGTGCTAAGATTCAATATCGTTCCTAGAGTTGATTGGAAATTACTCTAAAATTCACTAGTTAATAAGGGGTCTACATCACTAGCAGTGTTGACCGAAACTCCATGCAATCGTACCACTTCTTTGACATAAACTTAAGCTAGAGATGTTGCTATCTCCTTACCAGAATAAAATGTGAACTTTTAATGAGTCTATCCACTATAACTCAAATAGCTTCATTGCCTCTTTGACTTCTAGGCAACCTATATATAAAGTCCATCGAGATATGCTCCCATGTTCAAGTCGGTACCTCTAACGGCTATAATAGACCTCTGGGCTTCCCTTGTTCCGCTTTTATCCATTAGCATGTCAAACATTTAGCGTGACCTATTTTACTACTCGCCTCTTCATCCCCAACCAATAGAAAATCTGCTTCATGTCCCTTCACATTTTATCTCCGTCGGGGTGAATAGTCATCCCAGAACAGTGGCACTCAGCATGTACTTCTTCCAAAACATCCTCCACCATTGGAACACATAGGCATCCATCTCTCCTCAATCATCCTCTTTTATCGATTGAATACCTACCAATGTGGGAAAATGCTCTCCTTTACCTAATTGCCCGAAATATCGATTATTACCACATCATTCTTATGTTCTTGATTGGTGGGTCTATCAACCCTAGCCTTAATTACATTGCTTCTAGATAACCTAGAGTGAGTTCTGATGGTAGTTGGAAATCGAAATTCAAGAGGAACTACAGCTTCCTCCACTAATATATACCAACTAGAGTAGCATGCCTCCAGCTAAAGGCATCAGCAACAACATTCCCTTTTCCCTTGGTATATTGAATTTCAAAGTCATATGATGCTATAAATTACATCCACCTCTGTTGTCTAAGGTTCAAATACTTTTAGGAAAATAGGTATTTAAAGGACTTATAACAAGTAAATAGCTTAAACCTTTCCCTTAAAAGATAATGCCCACACATTTTCAAGGCGAATATGATAATCGCTAGCTCTAAGTCGTGAGTGGGATACCTCTTCTCATGATCGGTCAACTGCCTACTTGCATAGGCTATTACTTTGACTTCTTGCATAAGAACAACCCCTAACCCCATACCGCATGCATTGCTATAGACGGTGAAAGGCTTCGACCCATCTAGAATAATTAGTGCTAAAGCATTAGTCAACATCTCCTTCAGCTTCTCCAAGGCTTCTATGCATTTCTCATCCCATGCAAAGACTAAGTTTTTCTTGGTTAGGCTAGTCGATTGTATTGCTATCTTTGCGAAGTTCTTGATGAATTTCCTATTGTAACCATCCAAACCAGAAAGCTCCTAACTTTAGTAGTGTTCCTTGGAAACTTCCAGTCTTGAATAGTTACCACCTTTGTAGGGTCAATAGCTAACCCTTACTCGGAGACAATGTGATTGAGAAATCTTACCTCCTTCCTCTAAAAATGAAACTTTGAGAATTTGGCTTTTAGTGGATGTTCTTTCAAGGTCTCTAGTACCTCCTTTAAGTGATCTTTGTGCTTATCTCCACTTTTATAGAATACTAGAATATCATCCAAAAACACTATAACGAACTTACTCAGTTGCCTTCTAAAGACCCTACTTATCACATCTACAAAATATGCCAGGGTGCTTGTCAATCCAAAAGGTATCACTTCCCATTCATATAGTCCGTTTGGAGTGCGAAAAGCAGTCTTCTCCTTTTTATCTTCAGTTACTCTTAATTAATGGATCCCAGTGTCCAAGTCTAGTTGGGAAAAGACCTTGGCTCCAAAAAGCTGGTCAAACAATTCGTTATTCTAGTTAAAGGATAAATGTTCTTCATCCACTTGTTGAGTGATCGGTAATTGATGCGTAGCCTTAATGAGCCAGCTACCTTAGTGGCAAAGATAACTAGCGCTCCCCACTTTGAAGTGCTATGGTGAATAAACATCTTCTGTAATAGCTCTAAATTCTTCTTATCTATCTCTTGCCTTTCTTTAGGAGCTATGTGCCTCAATGGCAGCACAATCGGTCTAGCATCCTTTTATAAGTCAATCCTAAACTCGATCTCCCTTCGAAGTGGGAGACTGGAGACTTCTTCAAAAGCGTCTAGAAAGTCTCAAACTACGGGCACAAATGAGAGTTTATCCTATGGTAGGCTAAGATAATACAAATAGATTAACTTGATTGAGCTTTGGGTCATACAATAGACATCTATATCTCGCCCCTTACAACTCATCAACCGGACAATCCTTCCATCACAATCTAAGACAGCTCATAGCATGACAACCAATCCTTCCCTTAATAAGTCCATATCCCTCAGAACCCAAAACATACGCATTACATACAAATTCAACTTTACATATATCCACCACTTGGTCTTTGCAAATCATAGCAATGTGTTTCAACCCACTAATAGGATTTGACACGACTATATGGTTGGTGATAAATTGGGTTTTTAATCCCAAAGAGTTAACTACGTTCTTTGCTATGAATGAATGTGATGCTCCTTATAGGTGTAGGCATTTAACCGCCTTGATCAATGTAACCGACTTAACCGATCAAAAATGAACCAACGTAATAGCCATATTCGGTTAACTGCATATTCGGTTAACCGATCGACCTCAACCGTTTAACTTCGGGTTGGTTAACGGTTAATGATTTTGGATCGGTCGAATAACTTCTAACTGACTATATAGTATTTTTTTCCTTTAAACCCAGCCTAATGAGTCCACCTACCAAGTCCGACCGAAATAAATTATACATAACAATCTAACACGGCTACCATCCCCACTTATCTTTTCTATCAGTCATCAACTCGATATTTCCTAACAAAACCCTAGAAGTCTTTCCAGTCACCATGTCCAATTCTCTACTACACATTTTCTCAAATCTCATATATTAAGCATTATCAACTTCAAGCATCAAGTACCCACGCGCTCAACACTCACAAATTGCAATTGATATCACACCTTAGGCTTGAAATCCGAATCATGGTCGATGTCGTCAGTAGGAAAATGAAGCATGTTGTAGTCACTAATTAGTAATTGTTAATACCATTATTGAGACACCCCACACCCCTTAGCATACGCGAAAGGAAACACTAAAAGATGTGGTGCGTTGTAGGTATAACTAAGACTAGCAGAGACTACGATTCACAAGAAAAAATTAAATAATAATAACACAGCAGAAATAATTATAACATTTTATTCAAAACCAAACTTCATACAAATTCATCACATACCAAATACTTCAAATGTCAAACTACTTATATATGTCTTTAATCAAAAACCATAGTCTCCATAAAATAAGAGTACAATTATACCTCATTATAGTGCCAGTACAACATAAAAACTAAAACTAAAATAAAAGTAGTACATATAAGAAATCTCCTCCAAGAGAACTCCAAGCTGCAGCAACCTACTAACTTCCTCCTTGATTGTCTAAGGGGGGAAAGGAGAAAGTAGAGGAGCGGGTCAGAATAAAAGTCCGACGAATGATTGTAATTACTAGAGTCTTTAAGCAAGATAAACTAATAGACCCTACAACAGTTCTAGCATGAATAAGGATAATAAAGGAAATAAGAAAGAGATAAATTGGAAATAAGTACGATTAAATATTTCTCAATTTATAAGATATGTTAACTTTTAATTGCTTGCACTTGTCTTTGATTTCGACTTTGATTAGGCTAAATTTCTAATCCTATAATTATGAAGTAACCCTAATTCTACCCTTTTCGATCGTCTTGCTACTCTATAGTACCTTTCTATGGACCAGCCGCTATATAACTCTCTACAAAAAATGTTATTGTGGCCAGAAGGCATGATGTCTACGAAAGACACTCATACTAGTGCTTGGAACTCATAGCTATTGTTGAGCACCCGAATGGAAGCCGCACACGTAACTGCCACCATGCCCATGCTACCTTTTGCTCCACCTATTGGGTCTACTTATTACCTTAACATCTAGCATAAGCATGCCCCTCATCCCATTTTAGGCTAATGTGAGATCACCATGTGTCTATAGAATCTATAGGGGAAATGCTTTTGGTACTGGCTCTTCGTCCAAACAATATCTAATTGCACCCGTTGTCCAAATCCCCCATGATTTGGATTTCTGATTGAGAAATTACTACCCTTTTTAGCATAAGCGTTCCCTCACTTGCTTCAGGCTAATGTGAGACCACCATTTTGTCTAATACAGAATACTATTAGGTATAGGCCCTACTTTCTTCTTTACTTATTAACATAGATAAATTATTTTAAATAAGCATGTATCATTATCTTTACTATCTTTGCTTATTAATTTATCCTATGTCTTAAAACAAGCCTCATTCCATTCTTTTTCTTACTACAACCTATGTTATAATCATGTTTATTACTTACCCCAAGGTCAAAGTGTGAAAATAAGCTTCTTTCATCTTTTACTCTTTTTAGTTACATCCTATGTTATAACTAGGCCAATCTTTTTAATTCAGTCCAATTAATGTCATATATAGGCATAATTCAGTCCAATTCCATTTATATTACAGTCTATGAAATTTACATCTTATGTTCCATTATTTCAGTTTCTTACAATTTAATCCATACTCGCGTTAATCCTACTCTAATCCATACGCAAAGAAAAATGAGGGATGAAAGAAAACTGAAAATAGAAGAAATTCCAAACCGTAGAAAGAAGATGTAAATAACGTACAAATAATAGTAAATAAACTAAAATACTGTAAATAAACAAAAAGGTATAATTACTGAAAAGAATGGCTGAAAGGAAATAGACTGAAAATAATTCTAAAAAAAACTCTAAATGAATTACTGAAAATGCTATTCCAAAAATCGTAATAAATTATCTAAATTACTTAAACAAATCTTAAAATAATTACAATCACTCACCTCCGGTCCTAAGCTTTTCTCTTAGGCTTCCTAGATCCATTTGGAGTTTTAAAATAATTTAATTTATAACGATTTTCCCTTTTGGAAAAATTATTCCGTTTAGGGTCATTCCTAGAAAGGTGAACCCAATTGGAGAAAACCTAGGATGAGAAAAAATGTTAGGTCTAGGGGTCTATTTATAGGTGTAGAAGTGGATCTCAGACCGTTGGATTTGGAGATTGAATAGGATGAAACGACATCTTAGGCTAAATAGGGGCCATCGGATGCAGAAACGGAGGGACCATATCAAAATAAAGGATGCAAATGACGTGTTTGGTGGCCGCTGATTCGTTCGAACAAATTTACGTTCGTTCGCCTGCCATAATGCAAGGCGGGTTGACCGGGCTGTCGATCGCCCCTTATCCAGGTTGATCGACCGGCTGACTTGACCATATATATGTATATATACATATATTTTCATTTTATTTCTGCTTATTTTTCTTATTTTATAACTTGGTCATATTAGCTCGTTATTTGACGTTCTATATATAGAAATTGACCAGAAAATTATCACAGACACAATGGTGCAACTTTTGTAGCTTAATTCTAATAATTTCACATGGTTTTTTATTATTTAATTAATTTACAAATTAATTATTATGGGTTAAATTTCGGGTTGTTACATTCTCCCTTCTTTAAGGGATTTCGTCCCCGAAATCTCTAAGTATAAAAGAATGTACTAAATGTTTTCATCCAATTATACAACCAACTACTCAATCATCAACCATTCATCTATTGTCCTTAAGTTTTTCTAATGTAATTTATGATACTTACGCGATTAGTGTAGTGTAAATGTCCTAACTAATGAAAAATATTAAGTGAGCCACTGATTCAGTTGACCTCCTTTTATGCAATCATGTCCGTGCCATTTATCCAAATGAATGCAAAAAATTCCTGATGATAACTGATAGTTCTATATGAGTGCTACAAACAAAACCCAAATGCAAAAATCAAGTGATAAACATCCATTTATAGCTACCATGGAAATAAAATAAAAATGCACACCCACCTATGCATATGCTCTAGTGTCCTAGTTAGGCCGATCCCTAAGGAATAATAGTGCCTAGTGTACCTATATGCATCCAAAGCATCCACTAGCTAACACTTGCAACCATTAGCATACATCATTCATAACATGTTCTATAAACATATTTACATCAATCCTACATCCATAGGTTAAACCCTAAGCTCTACCCTTCGGTAATAAAAAAAGAACTTATTCAAATCTAAAGATGGAGAGAATAAAAAGGAATTCTAGAACTTACTATCAGAAAGATGAGGAGAGGAAGTACAAATCTTCTCTTCTGCTTCCCAAGTAGCGTCTATAACATCATCTTCCCATTGCACCTTCACTAGTGGAACCTCCTTATTCTTTAGTTGCTTGATGTATCTTCCAAAAATCTTCATAGGGATGCATCGAACAGAAGCTTCCCTTTCTATCTCCATCTCCTCCAACTGACTAGGCTCCACAACCTTCGCCAAGTCATGTAAGCACTTTCCCAAGTGCGAAACATGGAAAACGTCGCGCATTCCTGCGAGCCTATCAGGTAGCATTACTCGGTAAGCCATCTTCCAAACTCTCTTAGTGATAGGAAATGGTCCAAATAATCTAGAGGCTAACTTCCCATTTGATCTGAATCTTACCACCTTCCTAAGCGGGAACACTTTGATAAAAACTAAGTCTCTAACCTCAAACTCTAAGTCTCTCCTTTGCTTGTTCGCATATGATTTCTGTCTGTCTTGAGCCTTCTTCATCCTTTCCAAATCAAATCCACCTTCTCAGTGGTCTACCTAACCATATCAGGTCTAAGCAATAACTTCTCCATAGAGACTACCCAACATGATAGGGACTTGCAATGTCTTCCATATAAAGCCTCAAATGATGTCATTCCTAAACTTCTTAGTAACTACTATTATACGCAAACTCAACTAATGGATGATGCTCCTCCCAAGTACCTCTAAAGTCCAAAATGCACATTCGTAGCAAATCCTCAACCACCCTATTTACCCTCTCCGTTTGGCCATCCGTATAGGGGTGATAGGCCGTACTCAACCTAAGTTGCGTCCCTAGCACCTCTTGTAAGCTTCTCCAAAACTCACTAGTGAAAATGGGATCTCTATTACTAATAATGATAGTAGGAACTCCGTGCAGATGGACTATCTCTTAAATATACAAGGATGCCAGATGCAACGCCATACGCTAACTCTAAACTGGGATGAAGTGAGCACTCTTGGTCAATCTATCAACAATCACCCAAATGCTAGTGTTACCTTTCCTAGAATGGGGTAAACCATCAATGAAATCCATAGAAATACTGTCCCGCTTCCACTCCGGCATGTCTAAAGGCTGAAGTAATCCATCGGGATTCTGTTGTTCTGTTTTTACCCTTTGGAATATGAGACGAATTTCGCCATGGCCTTCTTCATGCCACCCCAATAGTACATCCTCTTCATATCTCGGTACATTTTGTCACCACCCGGATGAATAGTCATACGGGAATGGTGCACCTCTTCCAAAACTATTCTTAACAAATCACTAGCGCGTGGAACACAATGCCTCCCATCTCTCCTAAGTCACCCTCTGCTATCAATGAAATAGTGTTGGAGATTTCTCAAGATCTCTCCTCGACTAATCCTATCCATAATGTCCATGAGCTCTGAATCCTCCTACTGCCTTGAGCTAATCGGTCTATAAGGGTAGGCCTCACCTTTAATATCGCCAATAATTCAAGAGTAATGTCTATAGAGAGCTTAGAATCAAAAGTAGAAATAAACTCCAAGCCCTTCCACTCTACGAATAAAGGACTAAAGGTCGCTTTCTTTCTAATCAATGCATCTACAACCACATTACCCTTACCAAGGGTATAAGCTATCTCAAAATCATACAAGGCTAAAAATTACATCCACCTTTGTTGCCACATGTTCAAATCCTTTTGCGAGAATAAGTACTTCAAGGACTTATGGTTAGTAAAAAGCTCAAACCTCTCTCCAAGCAAATAGTGCCTCCAAGACTTGAGTGAAAAAACTATGGCAGCCAACTCCAAATCGTGGATAGGGTAGTTCTTCTCATGCATCCTCATCTGCCTACTACCATAATACACCACCCTTCCTTCTTACATCAACACCGCTCCTAGACCCGTTCTGCATGCATCAGTGCATACAGTGAAAGGCTTAGCTCCATCGGGTAAAACTAACACTAATGCACTAGTATGGGCTCTCTTAAGCTTCATGATGGAATCCTCATAATCCACATCCCAGATAAAAGCTTTATTCTTCTTAGTAAGGTGCGTGAGTGGTGCTGAAATCTTGGCAAAGTCTCTAATGAACTTCCTATAGTAGTCAGCCAATCCTAGGAAGCTCCTAACCTCGGTAACGTTCTTGGAGGCTATCCAATCTTGCACTGCAATAACCTTGGCGGGGTCAACAGCCAAACCTTCCTTCGAGACCACGTTCCTAAGAAACAAATTTCCTCTCTCCAAAAATGACACTTTGAAAACTTAGCTCTTAAATGAGAACTACGAAGTTTGTGAACAAATTCTTCCAAATGAACAGCATGCTCCTCCATATTCTTGGAAAATACTAAAATATCATCCACGAATACTACTACAAACTTATCTAGGACATTCATAAAGACGCAACTCATCAAATCAACGAAATAGGTTAGAGCATTGGTTAGCCCAAAAGGCATAACTAACCACTCGAAGAATCCGTCTGGTGTCCTAAGGAAGTCTTATCTATGCTATCATCAGCGATTGTAAGCTGATGGAATCCCGTGGCTAATTCAAGTTGAGAGAAAACCGAAGAACCTACCAACTGGTCAAAAAGATCATCAATCCTAAGGAGTGGATATCGGTTCTTCTTGGTGAGCTTATTTAATTCCCTATAATCTACGCAAAGTCGGAGAGAGCCATCCACCTTAGTGGCGAAGACGACTGACACTCTCCATTCCGATATGCTTCTTCTTATGAATCCCTTATCCAAAAGCTCACGAATCTGCTTGCTCAATTCTTTCCTCTCCCTAGATGCCATAAGCCTCACAGGTAACTCTACTGGCTTAGCGTTCTCGGTTAAATAAATCCTATACTCAATCTCTGTCTTAGGGGGTAGTCCCCTAACCTTCTCAAAGATGTCTGCAAAATCTCCAACGACATGAACCGAATGCAACTCTGATGACGATGAATCGAGGGAATAGATAAAACTCACATGACTGACCCTTACGGGTCACAAGATACCTCTAGAGTCCTACCACCACAAGTCTCAAGTCTAACAACTTTCCTCTCGCAGTCTAAGATAACTCCGTATGTGGATAGACAATCCATCCCTAACATCATCCCATACCCTACGAATCCCAAAACACAGGCGTTGCAGTCAAACTCTACGCCTAGGATAAAGGTTTGCAAACCCCTACATATCATAGATAAGTGTGCTAATCCTCCTATAGGGTTTGAAAGCATAATGGGGTCTACTACTAATGATAGGTCCAAGTGCAAACAATCTACTAGAGAGCTAGAGATAAAAGAGTGTGATGCTCCAAAATCAAGTAAACTCCAACTGGGAAAATCAGATATAGCAATCAAATCTTCGACTGTGACTTTCCTAGCTCTATCTGGAATCCTACTGGAAGGTGTTGTGTCTAATGCCTGAATCTACGCAACTGATGCACTCACTCCCTAGAGACAATCCCTAATCATATGACTGGGCTACCCACGAGTATAACACTTACCCTTCATCTTCTCATTCCAGCAGTCCTTGTCCATATGTCCAACCTTCCCACAACCATGGCACATTATTCCCTTTTTAATCTGCTTCCGAGGACCATCACTTTTATTCTTCTTCTTGTTCTTTTCCCACCACTTATTCTTTGGACCTTTTGACTTAACCTCCTCTTTAGATTCTCCCTCCTTAACCGTATCTGGCATAAGTTCCATCTCGACCAAAGACTCATAAGTAGCTCCCATTGGCACATGAGTCGGCAGTAATCCCTGAAGAGGTTGATTCAATCCCTTCGTAAACTTCATAGCTTTCTTATGCTGTGTATTCACTAAATCCATACCAAACCATGACAGCGCATTGAATTGATTGATATATTTCTTAACAGACAAACTCCCTTGCTTTAAATTGATGAACCTCCCCAACTGAACACTCTCCTCTTCCTGAGATAGAAACTTCCTATCGAATCACTCCCTGCCTCCCCTCCAACTCGATCACCTCCCACCAATAAGATTCCTCATCCTTCAGCTGCCAAGCGACCGACTAAACTCGTTGCTATCCATCTAATCCCAGAAGGCCAAAAATTCTCTCTGTGTCTCTAAGTCGTGCTCTCGCCTCCAAAAAGTCTCCATGCCGAAAAAAGTCTTCCGGCCCAAACTCGTAAAATCTTTGCAAAGCTTAGAGAATTGATGACGATAGGTGGGTTGATGGGATTCCCACCTGCTAGTGCAGGACTGGACGCAAGCCCATGCACTTCTGGAGTCGTGGCTTTTTAGGTACCTACAAAACCAAGCTGGGATTGGAATGCCCTCGGGAAGGTTCAGGCATTATCTATACTATAAAAGAACAAGATAGTTTAGAAAAGAGTGTCAAAGGGAAAATGAACTGGACTTATGAGATGATTTTTATAAAAACTCTTTTATACTTAAAAAACATTTCTAAAAGTTCTTTTCTGAAAAATACCTTTAAAACAAGTTATTTTCAAGAAAACACTTTACTTTAGGAATCCTGTAACCTTAGGCTATAATACTAAGTAAAACACCCCACATCCCTTAGCTTACCCGAAAGGACACACTAAAAGATGTGGTGCGTTGTATGTATAACCAAGACTAGCAGAGACTAAGATTCACATTACAAAAATTAAATAATAATAACAAAGAGGAAACAATTATAACATTTCGTTCAAAACCAAACTTCATAAAAAGTCATCGCATACCATATACTTCGAATGTCAAACTACCCATATATGTCTTTAATCAAAAACCATAGTATCCATAAAATCATAGTACAATTATCCCTTATTGTAGTGCCAGTACCACATAAGAATTAAAACTAAAATAGAAGAAGTACATATAAGAAATCTCCTCAAGTGGACTCCAAGCTGCAGCAACCTACTGACTTCCTCCTTGATTACCTAAGGAGGGAAAATGGGAAAATATAAGAGTGGGTCAGACTAAAAGACTAGTGAATGATAGTAATTGCTAGAGTCTTTAAGCAAGATAAAGTAATAGACTCTACAACAGTTCTAGCATGAATAAGGTTAATAAAGGAAATAGGAAAGAGGTAAATTGGAAATAAGTACGATTAAATGTTGCTCAATTTATAAGCTAGGTTAACTTTTGATTGCTTGTGTCTTTGATTTCGACTTTGATTAGGCTGAATTCCTAATCCTGTAATTATAATGTAGCCCTAATTCTACCCTTTTCGATCAACCTGCTACTCTGTTGTACCTTTCTGTGGACCGGTCGTTATATAACTCTCTACACAAAATGTTACTATGGCCAAGATGACATATAGCTCCCTACGCAGAAGACCATGATGCCTACGAAGGACACTCATACTAAGCGCTTGGAACTCATAGCTATTACTGAGCACCCGAATGTAAGTCGCACATGTAACTGCCACCATGCCCATGCTACCTTTTGCTCCACCTATTGGGTCTTCTTATTATCTCAACATCCAGCATAACCATTTCCTCATCCTATTCAGGCTAATGTGAGATCACCATGTGCCCATAGAATCTATAGGGGAAATGCTGTTGGTAATGGCCTTCATCCAAACAATATCTTGTCGTGCCCCTTGTCTAAATCCCCCATGATTTGGACTTCCGATTGACCAAATACTACCCTTTTTAGCATAAGCGTGCTCTCGTCTCGCTTCAAGCTAATGTGAGACCACCGTTTTGTCTAATAGGGAATGCTATTAAGTATAGGTCATATTTTCTTCTTTAATTATTAACTTATATAAATTATTTTAAATAAGCCTTTATTATTATCTTTATTATCTTTGTTTTTTAATTTATCCTAAGTCTTAAAACAAGCCTCGTTCCATTCTTTTTCTTATTATAACCTATGTTATAATCATGCTTATTACTTACCCTAAGGTCAAAGTGTGAAAATAAGCTTCTTTCATCTTTTACTCTTTTTAGTTACAATCTTAGGTTATAACTAGGCCAATCTTTTTAATTTAGCCCAATTAACGTCATATTTAGGCATAATTTTAATCCAATTCCATTTATATTACAGTCTATAAAATTTACATCTTATGTTCCATTATGTCAATTTTCTTACAATTGAATCCATACTCGAGTTAATCATACTCCAATCCATAGGCAAAGAAAAAGGAGGAATAAAAGAAAACTAAAAATAGAAGAAATTCCAAAGCTTAGAAAGAAGATGTAAATAACGTAAAAATTACAGTAAATAAACCAAAACACTGTAAATAAACGAAAAAGCTATAATTAATAGAAATAAACTAAAATTACTAAAAGAATAGCAGAAAAGAAATAGACTGAAAATAACTCTAAAAAAACTATAAATAAATTACTAAAAAGGCTATTCCAATAATTGTAGTAAAACTACAAATATTGGAAACCCTGTTATTTTAAATTACTTAAAGAAATCTTAAAATTATTACAATCATTCACCTCCGGTCCTAAGCTTTTCCTTTTGTCTTCCCGGATCCATTTGGAGTTGTAAAATAATTTAATTTATGAAGATTTTCTCCATTAGAAAAATTATTCCACTTAGGGTCCTTCCTAGAAAGGTGAACCCAATTGGAGAAAACCTAGAATGGGAAAAGGTGTTAGGTATAGAGGTCTATTTATAGGTGTGGAAGTGGATTTTGGACCATTGAATTTGAAGATTGAATAGGATGCAACCACATCATAAGCTGAATAGGGGCCATCGGATGCAGAAATGGAGGGACCAGGTCGAAATAAAGGATGCAAATGGCATGTTTGTTGGCCGCTAATTCGTTCAAACGAAATTACGTTCATTCACCTACAAAAATGCAAGGTAGGTCGATTAGGCGGTCGACCACCCCTTACCTAAGTCGACCGATCGGTCGACCTTACCATATTTTTTTCGTTTTATTTCTACTTATTTTTTTTTATTTTATAACTTGGCCATATTAGCTCGGTTTCTGACGTTCCATATATGAAAATGGACCAAAAAATTATCACAGACACAATGGTGCAACTTCCATGACTTAATTCCGCTAATTTCACAAAGTTATTTTATTATTTAATTAATTAAAAAATTAATTATAATGAGTTAAATTTTGGATTTTTGGAGTTATTGACTCCAAAGAATGGAAATGTTATATCATTAATGCCGCTTTCCATCAATAAAGCCAAATGAATGATGCCGCTAATTATCGATGCCACCTATTATCAATGTCGCACCTTAAGAATACCACATGTCATTAATGCAGCATGTAATATCGCATGTCACCAACATGAGCAAGAAAGCTGTATAGAGATTGATGTCATAAGTTAAATACAAGGCATAATTCCGCCCATCATCAGTATGAAAATCAATATTGAGGACATACAGTAATGCCGCATGACATCAACAAAGGCTAATGGACAATGTTGCTTCACCTTTATGCCACATCTAGTCTATATCGCATCCCATTAATACAATGTTCCATCAATGTTCCACTTCACCCATGAAGATAGAAGGATTAATATTTCCTCAGGTTAATACCACATATCTTCGATGATCATTTCAATGTCGCCTCCCTCTAATGTTGTCCTACCAATGACTTCAATACAGAATCTCATATGATGCCACTTAACACCAACGCCGATCCTTATTGGTGTTGCGCTTCATCAACCAAGGAGAAACATGGGGCAGCTTGCCTTAAGCCATTAATATTATTCTGGCATGATATATTATCGATGTTGTATCATATTGATGCTGCATCTCTTCAATGCTTCATCAAAGAATGTCAAAAGACAAAAATAATATTAAGGATCATCAGCTCAGTGTGATGCCACCATTAATGTCATAGTTCATCAATATACCAAGTAATGCCATGAACCATCGAAACAAAGCATGATACCAAGTATTGTCGAGATGAACCATGATGTGAAAAACCGAGCATGTCGCATGGCATCCATGTTGCACCATACCATAAATGCAGATCTAAAGGCATGGAGGAGGGTGCGAATCATTCTTTTCTCAGTTATTACATTTTAAATTTTGTAACCCTAAATTGATTTGGGGATTTTTAATCACAATTGTATTCTTGTGAAATTTGCACATAAGGCTATGTACGTTCAACTACATCATAGCAAGTGAAGAAAGATTTCCTGATTCATAACTTGATTTGAGTTCCAAAGCATTTGTAATTTCTATCATAACTTGCTTTGAATTCTGAAATACTCGTAGTCTCGATATCTACTTGTTTGATATTGTTTCATATTAACCGATTTTAAGAGGACATGACCTTAACATGAGTTTAAGCATAATTATGACATGAACAACTTATGACTTTATCATGGATTTAAATGTACCAAGCCTATTTACCTAAGTCCTTTCTCAACCAGTTGTCACTTTTGCCAACCCTCGTTGAGGTATTTATGGGTCAACCAAGCCCTCTCTCAACCAAACTTCTCTTTCTTTACACTTTTTTGTGTTAGCGAAGAAATTCGTTAATATTTTGGCACTAGAAGGAGGGCTCGAACCTCTATCTCCGCTTAACCCACAACTGGAACCTCCATCTCTGCTTGACCAACATATATAAGGCTATGTACATTCAAATATATCATAGTAAGTGAATAAAGATTCCATGATTTGTGATTTGATTTGATTTCCAAAGCACTTGTGATTTCTATCATAACTTTCTTTAAATTCTTAAATACTCATAGTCTCAGTTTCTACTCGTTTGAGATTGTTTCACATTGACAGAGGACGTGACCTTAACAAGAGTTTAAGCATAACTTCGATATGAGCAACTTATGAATTTATCATGGACTTGAACTTACCAAACCTATTTACCTAAGCTCTTTGTCAACCGAGTGTCACTTTTTCCAACCCTCACTGAGGTTAATAAGGGTCAACCAAGCTTTCTCTCTACCAAACTCCTCTTTCTTTACAATTTTTTGGTGTTAGTGAAGAAATTCATTAACATTTTACTGAACCACCTTCTAAGGGGAGGGCAGAGAGAGCCTTTGGTCCCGCTCGAAAATGGCTTGGCTAAAGCACCGAACTAGGTCCCGACTGAAGTGCTTCCTAGAGGAAAGACGGAGTAAGCTTTTGGTCCCACCTCAAAATGGCCTGGCCAATGCACCAACCAACCTTCAATATCGCCTATAGGGCCTGCCTAAAGCACCACATAGAGGAAGGACAGAGTGAGCCTTTAGTCCGGCGTGAAAACGGTCCGGCCAAAGCACCTAACCAGCCTTCAGTACCGCCCATAAGAACTGATTGAAGAGCCTTCTAGAGGGAGGTTGGGTAAGTCTTTGGTTCTACTTAAAATAGCTAACCAAACACATCGAATGAAATCAATCAAGTTAATCGCACTCTATCCAAAAGAATGTATCAAAACAATCTTGTAGAAGAAGATCTGTCAAAGTTGAGACATTAGCGCTCTAAAGCAAAAACAACCTTTTAGAGGAAGATTTGTCAAAATTGAGCTGTTATCTCTCCAAAGCAAAAACAATCTTTTAGAGGAAGATCGGTCAAAGTTGAGCCCTCGTCGCTTTAAACCAAAAGTAATCTTCTAGAGGAAGGTCTGTCAAAGTTGTACCATTGGTGCTCCAAAGCAGAAACAACCTTTTAGAGGAAGATCTGTCAAAGTTGAGCCATGAGCGCTCCAAAGCAGAAACAAACTTCTAGAGGAAGATTATCAAAATAAGCTATTAGTGCTAAAAAAGCAAACTTTTAGTGGACTATCAACTATATAAGCTATTGTGCTTTAAGGAAAAGGTAGAGCAATTTTCGGTTGCCGGAATGGGATTTTAATCTTCTATTCAGATTATTTCCAGACGGTTTTCTGGTCTTCTATACAAATTATTTCCAGATGGTTTTCTGGTCTTCTATTATTGCCATATGGTTTCCCGGACTTCTATTCAGATTATTGCCAGATGGTTTTTGGTTATTTACCCAGATTATTGTCGAATGGTTTTCTATTTTTTATAATTGCCAGAGGGTTTTCTGTCTTCTATTCATACTATTGTTAGATGAATTTTCTGGTCTTATATTCCTATTATTGCCAGACGAATTTTTCGGTCTTTTATTCACAATATTTCCAAATGTACTTTCTAGTCTTTTGTTCATGTTATTATCAAATGATTTCTGGTCTTATATTATTTCCAAGCATTTTTTGGTACCCTATTCAAAAGACATTATAATAACTTAAGCATGAGACTGCATTAAATAAGTTCTTAATGCAAATTGAAATTCAATCGTCTTATGAAAATTAACGGGAATCTCTATTACTAAATAAACTATTGGATATCTATTAGTGGAAAGGAAAACTCTTACATCAAGATCAAAATACATTGTCTTCATACCACTAAAATTATGAATGCTTAATCAGTCGTAGTTTTAGTTATCTTAATAAGCAAATTACTAGCCTATATGATAAAGGTTCAAAATATAAAAAGCAAATAATGCTCAAAACTAACATATCAGACTTAAATTGGGAAGTTGATTGCCAATCGTAGACAAAAGCAAGAGAATTCAACCATTCAGGTATGAGTTTATTTATAATATACACGTTAAAAAAAAGTCTCAGGTACAAAAAAGATCCACTCGAGGGTTTATAAGAAATTCTCTATTTAAGGTTCAAGGGTCTATGCTCTCCTCCCCAGATCTTCAACAACTGACGAAGAGTCAGTAATGTGGTGAATGGCCATATAAGTTGTTTAAATTTCTTCTGTTTTTTGAACAATGTCTACATCATCAACTAAATCAACTTGGACCTTTAGTGCATGCTTGAGAGTCTTATTGACTCCTTTTAAGGTCTGAACCATGCTCTTTAATTCTTTAATCACCTGCTCAAGAATAAGCTTCTCATGCTCAAGATTTTCAACTTGACCTTCATAATCATTGAGATGTTGAGAAACTTTCTCATCCTATTTCTTGTTGAAAATTGCATACACTTGAACTTGACACGTCTACTCCATTTGGAGTTTCTTCATTACTTAGAACCAAATGTGGGTTTAACAAAGTAGGAAACTCTTTGTTAGCTAAAGATTGAAATTTGGTCATTCTCCCATAAGTTAGAGTAGGGAGGCTTGACTCGCCTCAACTTGCAATAAGTTCCAAGGGTTGGCAGGACAATTGACGTTTTAGTAGATCCACTTCAAGGTCATTTATTCATTAATGTAGTTTTGCCATTTCTATTCAATCTCAATTGAAGTGTTGGGCAGGAGGACCATGTCTATTTTCTCTTTCAACTCTTGAAATTCTTTATTCTTTGCTTTAGGCTGGAGGTTATTTCTTTCATAAGTCTAAACATTGATCTTAATTGAAATATTTCCTATGTCATTCTTGTGATTTTGAATTGTTCGAAACCATGCAGTTGAAGCACCTTGGGAAGAACGCCTCTTTTCAGTATCGGCTATCAATTTATCTTTAATATCATCTAGCCCAGAAAGAACATCTATTAGACCAGATGCAAGCGTTAACTGGCTTTGCTATTCAGAATAAATAAAACGAAAATTAATACATGAAAAATAAGCTCTTTCATTAATAACTACAAAGTTTACGAACAACAAAGAAATTCAAATTATATCACGACTCGATTTTTAACATTTAAGTAACTCTTAAAGTTTTGAAATAGTAGATTTTGCCTATTCAAATGAGCCCAGCATATAAAGAAAGGGTAGAATAAAAAGAAGCTTTAATCCCTTCCGAGGTATTAACTGAAGGGAGTTGATGATAGTTCCATTTCCGGATTGGAGGGCTAGTGTGACTACATAGCAATTTAGTATGATAAGTTTAAATTTCACAACGCAACTTATCCTTCTCATCACATAAGAAGTCAAAATGACAGTGAGAGAATCTTGTGTAAACTTCCTCTAGATCCCTAGGAAAGAAATCTTTTGCTAACTGAGATGTTTTGAAAGTAAAAGACTTCTCATTACAATCGCTCTTTAACTTGATAAATTTACTCGAGAGTTCCATGGGAATATGACTACATAAGGATTTCTCAATCTAAATAATATTAAAATAAAAAATAAATCAAGAATAAGGAAATAAAGGTAATAAATGTTACAAGCTACTTGAATTATACATTAAAATTATACAATCATTTGGGTTCGTACAATATTGGTCCCTTATGAAATTTAGAAATAATTCTCTAATTGTTATACTATATCTTATCAAGGGGAAGGGAATAAGGAGAAAGTGGAATGGTCGCAACCTTGGGAAGGTTCTAACAATGCCAAAGATGAGGATCAGACCTATATTCATCTACATAACGTTTATGAAGACACCTAATTAAACCTCCAGTATTCTCACCTAAGTAAGAAAAGTCAACAAATTTGCCCCTGGAGCAAACTTTATAGAGAAAATCCACCTAAGCATTTCTACCATTGATTAACAACTAAAAGACAGTCATCAATTCCGCTTTTTCTTTTATAATTCTATCTTGTTGAAGGCAAGCTCTTTTCTAGCGAGGGGCAACCTGTTTTTCCTTAAAGAACTTTAACCAAACAACATCACTAGAAAGACGCTTGTATTTGTCAGACAAGTCATTATGCTCTTTAACTATCCTTACGATATCCCTATTCAGTCAATGCTCCTAATTCATACTCTTTTCATAAAGAGTCTCGCAGTAGTGTTTGTTCTTTTTCCTTAACTAAAATATTAAGCTTATCGATTAAGAGATAAGCAAGTAGTTTTAAACATTTAAATAAAGAACACTATACCTAGGAGGCCAGAACTTAAGAAATGGGTGATCATTGGGAGGAGCATTATCTTTTGGGGAAGAGCATTTCCTTGTAATGTCTTGAGGATTAAGGAATTCGGTAAAGTTTGCATAGTGAGTAGATTAGTCCAAGTTAGCATCACCTTATCCATTTTCCCTACCTTTTAGATTCAAAGAATCCTTCTAATTGCCATCACAATCATCATGGCTATCATCATCATTATCAATTCATCGTCTTCTTCTCCATCAGATTTTATCTCCTCATCAATTGAGGGATCATCAAAAGCTAGCAACTTTTTAGCATCGACCTTTTCCTTAGCAAGGAACTCTTCTTAAAGAGACTTTTTATCATTCCTCGGCATAAGACTAAACTTTCTCTTGAACTATTCATTACTGTCTAGAAGGGATGGAAAGTCTAAGTCTTAGGATCTTTGAATGTAATTAGCATAATCCTCGAACAAGGCGTTCTCGTAGCACTTCTCAATAATCTTAGGGAAAGCATTATTGAGGAAAAAGGTGAATTACTCCTAGGCGCCCTTGATATTGTTGTTCGAATAGGCCAAGTTGCCAGTTTTTCTTTGCATCTTGGTCTTTAGATGTTTATTCTTAACATCTAGTTCAGCCTTATCTTTGTTGGCCTATTCATTCTTATCGACTAGCTCGGGCTTCTCTTAATTAGCCTTTTCAAGATCTGCGTTTATTCTTTTCACTTCTTTCTCTAATGATTTCCTAAATTTCTTGTCGTCGTCAAGAGAGGAAGTAAGTTTATCTTTTTCAAAAATAGCTTCACACCTTGTTGTAGTGACCATCAATTATATTGTTGACAAGTGAGGAGATTTGACCCTTAAGTACGGCTACTTCGTTAGAAGGCCCTTAAGAAGCCTCTTAAAGAAATAATTATGCTTGGCCAATTAAAATAATTGGCAAACATAAGTCAAAATGAGATATACAATGTTAAAAGATTATATTTATCAAGCAGGAATGAATGCGCACTAACATATGCTACTAAAGGATGACACTAAGGTGGTCTATTCAGTAAACTGAAAACTACATTGGGCGAGCAATGTCAATGAAGGAGATTGGGCCACTATGCAGAGAAGATCTTCGAAACATGCAATGGGAGACTGAGCCCGAGCTTTTGAATGAAGATGATCATTCAGAGAAGGAAACAGACTAAGATTAGCGCACATGCGACTTATGGCTGTTGGAGAAGTAGGAAAGGAAATATTTAGGAGAGACTCAGGAGCCTAGGCTTCCTTTGACTAATTCTAGGCTTTATCTAAATTTGCCACATAAGGGCTTGAGTCAATGATTACATGTATCTTCTTATCCACGACAATAGGAGTAAAGTCACCCACAAGCTTGGGCCTCTTACTTTGGGGAGAGGGAGATAGAATATCAACAGGAGCATCATCACTCGCTTTCCTTTTTATCACCTCCATTGCTTTAGCAACAGAGTCCTCAATAGTAACAGGCTTGCTCGTTTGGGATAAGGCGGGAATTTTTATCGTTATTTTCCTTCTCCTTGAGGACATCAACTTCTCTCTCTCTTTAGAAGCACTAAGAAGAGTAGATAAACCTAAAATGAAGAAAGAAGTTTATAATATACTAACGTCAGGAATTACATGCTAGTTATAACATAAGTTTACCAGTGGGCATAAGTTGAACTAGAGGGGAAACAGAGAAAACAAGTTAGTTATCGATAACTAACAGCTATTTCCCTTGGGAATTTCCTTTATTCATAGAAGGTTCCCCAAGTATGATATGGTTGTCTAGAATCAACGAGTATTGATGAAAATTCATTTCCATCAGAAGTGCGAGTCTTCGGCCCATGCTATTAGAAACCAAAGTCAAGGATTTGATAGTGTCGCTATCAGAGGGGCTTAACTGTTTAGGAGTCGAACCTAAAGGAAAACATCCACTGTAAGAGAGTGATGAATATAACATAAGTAATAAGGAATAGAAACTTACTTATAATGGAGAAAGTTCCCTTAATCCTAGTGGAGCATTTGACGTAGAAAAACCGAGTTTCCTTGTCCTTAGTCTTGTTGACGGCATGGGTGACTAAGCTTTTTGGAAGGGTACAAATGTGATATAGTGTATTATCTTGTTGCTTTCTTATTCTCGCATGGCTTGCTATGGTATGAAGAATTTCAGCATTGAGAGAAGGAAGCTTGGCCTCCTTGACAAGAATTTCCAAGCAAGTCAAACAGGAGTATGAATTTGGAGTTTAATGGATTGGAGCAATGTTTAGGTGCTTTAGGAATCTTAAGAGAAAGTCAGGGAAAGGAAGGTATCCCGAGTGCTATATGTCAATTGGAGTGAAGACAAAAGAAAAATCCTTTTGGAAGGTTGTCGATTCTGCCAGAAGGACTGACAGGAAAATCTTTTGTGCCTGTGATACCAAATTGCTTGTGAATGAAGTCCAAATCTTCTTTGGTATTAATATATGACTTATTAAGAAAATGATCCTCTTCCTTAATATATGGAGAAGCTTTATGACCCTAATTAGTCTTCTTGATTGCTTTTGAAACTGCTTTCTTGCCTTCCAACTACTCGCTAGGTAATATTATACTAAATCAGAAGAATTTTTTATAGATATTTTATGAAATTCTGAATGTCCATGATATAAAAGGCTATTATATCCTAAGACAAAGGATAACATGTCAACTATGAACCACCCAAGTCATAACATAAAAATGTCCAGGTCTAAAGTCCATTATAATATTCATAACAAGTCAATAACCATAAAGTAATCTATGTCGACATTCATAAAATGCTTAAATTTTTAGCAAAGTAAAAATATATAAGTGAATGTTAGAATCATTGTGAGAAAATAAATTTCTAGTTATATATTAAAAAATTAAATGAAAAACTGTTCTAAATGCATCTTGAATATCATGCGAAGTTAATAAGGTTGATGCTAAATTGGTAAAATGATATCGAATGTCGCATAAGGGGCACTATCAAACACTATAAGATGATGCCGTAACAATGCCTATTTTCTGAGTTTTTAACCCAGCGGGACCCAAAAGAAAACTGAGAAATTTTGTGACATTAGAATGACTTAGAACTTAGCCAAAGAGGGTAAGGCAAGGAGTTAGTGAGAGCCAAGCCATATTACTAAAGCAACAACTGAGTTCGACTAAACCAAAAGACCAGCATTCGTTCAGCCCAATCAGTGGTCAAAGCATAACCAGTTGGTAGATCATCTCAAGATGGAGCAACGTGCAACGAGACTACACAAATAACGATGATATAAAGCCAACGAAACATCCCAATTCCAAACTCCAAAATAGCCTAAGTGATTGGAACACCAGCGATCCATACCCTATGGATTACTAGCGATCCATGCAAAATGATGGGTCGCTATGGTGCATGGAAGAAAAGAAGGAAAGCAGAAAGATTTGAAAAAATATGCTAAGTGTACGAATCGCTAGAGATCCATACACCATGGATCGCCAGCGATCCGTACTTATCCATAGGTGTTCAACGAGCTAAATAGGCGAGACAATGGAAAGGAGAGAAAAGTCATAAGATCGCAAGCAAGCCGTCTACGGATCGCTAGCGACCATGGTTTTTCCTTGGATCGCGAGCTAAACTCTCATTGTCATCTTGTGTCCATCTATAAGCAATTGATGAAGTGGCCTGGCCTAGATGCTCTCCGACCTTTATAAATACCGTCCTGCCTACAACATAAACTGGATCTTCTTAGGACTAGTTGATGAAGCTCTGCTGGAAATCTTCTTCAATCTCTATCTCCCTCACAACAATCTCCAAAGGGATTAACTGTGATTCTCCAGTAGATTCCAACTCTGGAGATATAATCTAGGTAAGGATAATCAAAAGCCTTGCAATCAAACACTACTTATAACAGCAATCAGTCATAATAAAACTATAAAGTGGACGTAGGCTTCATCAACAGCCGAACCACTATAAAAATTAATTATCTTCTTTCTTTTACTATTTTTTTTACACCTTTTATCTGTATTGTTGCTCTGTAAGAACAAGGCTGGTGCTTTCACACTTAAACCAGGGTATTGATCCATTTTTTGGGTTAATATTTTGATGCTTTCACTGAGAACTCCAACTCAGGATCCAAATCTAGCTATCTACTTTGGATTCCATAGGTTTATAAGTTAGATCCTCAATCTTTTCTTAAAGAATCCGCTGTTTGAAACCAATGGCACCTGATAGAAGAAGTACTGCTTTTGGAAGATCCATAGGGGCAATAATAGCTGGAGAAGATGTTAATCCCCAACAAACTAAAGTGAATGGTGCTAACCTAGGAAATCGGGTGCTACCATCCTCCAGTCAGGACGAAGTTTTCACCAAGTATGAGTTATATAAAATGGTTGATGAGATCAACCAAAAATGAAAAGTAATAAAAAGGCTCTTATGGATAAGCTTAACGCTCTTCTAACCCTACAGTCAAACCATGCTCCAAGGACTATGCCTGAACCGCGAATGCTATAGAATAAGAGAATTCCCCCATTTCTGGTCTACATAGAAGAAATGGAAAATAGTCGCAAAAAAGGGTGACAACAGGACTTAACATGGACAGAAATGCAAGTACTCCATTCGCCAAGAGTCAACCTATTCTGAACTTGAATCATGGGGCAAAGACCCCATTGGAAAACATAACCATGGATCTCTCCGACTCAAAGGACGGAGGCAAGACGACAAATTGAAAGAACATGCCAATGCATTTGGTAATGGTAGGAATACTCAAACTGCTCCAGTTAGGCCAACCGCAAGCCAACGCGACCCTGTAGGAGTGGCTCTCCTAAAGATAGGAGATCCTAGGTTTTAGCCCACTCACCAAGACCGTTTGCAAAGCCAAACACTTGGCATAGTGACTGATTGTCGTCCTCAAGACTACCGGATATCATAGGCATACGTAGAAGATATGGTTAAATGATTAATGGAGGAGAGTAAAAATATAAGAGATGATGAATGTGGATCTGTACCAAGTCGGACTCCCTTCACGGATGAAATCTTGAATGAGAAATATCCAGAAAAATTCACAATGCCCACTTTTCTGTCCTATGATGGGACAAAAGACCCAAAACCTCACTCGTATAAATACAATTGTATATGGATGGAGCTAATGCCTCCGAAGCTTCCCGATGTAGATGCTTTCCATTGTTTCTTGAAGAAGTTGAGTCAATGTGGTTCACTAGGCTTCCACCAAGATCTATCTCTAATTTTGACCAACTAGCGACAAGGTTCCTTGATCGATTCAGACTCCATACAACGCAGCCAAAAGACATCATGTCCCTATCCAGATTGTTCCAAAGATGCAACGAATCACTGAAATGATTCATGAACAGGTTTAACACCACAGTGATGGAAGTAAGCAGCCCCAACGAAGACATGATTTTTATGGCATTAGTCTGTGCCATTCACCCGAAAACTGAATTCGAAAAGTGGATTAAGATGAAGCATCCTAACATCAGGAAAGATTTTAATCGTAAAGGAAGTCAGTACCTAAGGTTGGAGGAAGCGTAGGAATCGGAAAGGAGGTCTACTAGTGTGCAACCAATGAACGTAGGGCAAAGTGATTAACAATGAATCAAAATGCGCACACTTCTTGGACTACTGACGGAATCGCTGGGAAAGACAGAAATTCAAAGAGAAAAATTCAAATCTCCAAATAAGAAAAAGGGTAATGGCAGCAATAAAAAGCTCAAAGGGTTTAGGCTTGAAGGCTACACTCCCCTAAACGACACACCAGAAAACATTTTTCCTATGACTCAAGGGATCAAGGTATACAAAAAGCCCTCCAAAAAGGAAGCAACCGAGCAGTAGAAGCGCTCAGGAAAATTTTGCCATTTCCATAAGACACATGGCGACAATACGAACGAATGCCGCCATCTAAAGAATCTCATTGAGGAGTTGATCCAGGACAACAAGCTCCAGCATTACATAAGAAAGCCTCAAAACCTCGATCGAACTACAGCTCCTCAGCCTCCTAGAGAAGGAAGGAATTATGCGGGAACTAGTGAAGAAGGGTCGAAACGAACTGACCAAAGGCTTATTATTTGAACAATATCTGGGGGACCACACCCTACATAAAGAAGTTGGGGGGAAATGGAGCGATATGGATGTTCTTTGAAGCACGCTCCAATGGAATTATGTTTAGCTATAGAAGGTTAAACTCCGACCAAGCTGCAAAGGGTGTTGGATGATGAAATAGTGTTTCGAAATCGGGACACCAAAGGGATCGAAGCTCCAACTCTCGATCCGATGGTGGTGACAGTAGGATTCAGACCTGTTGTAGTTTGACGGGTGTTGGTTGATAGCCGTAGCTCCGTTAACATACTCTTCAAACATACTTTGGATCATATGAAGATTGGCATGAAAAGCATACCTGTGTGTCAAACAAAGATTCAGGGGTTTACCGGCGAGCCCAAACAACCGGTGGGTACAATTGACCTACCTATGGAGCTTAGTGAGGGTGAGCAAAGGGTCACCCTCATTCAGACTTTTGTGATCGTGGATAAAATGTCAGCATACAATGCCTTCTTAAAATGGCCCGTATTAGCCGACTTCAGAATAACATTGGCCCAGTGGTGCCTTACAATGAAGTTCCCTACAGAACACGGAGTTGGAATTGTGAAGGGAGACCAAAGAACCGCCTGGGAATGCTACATCTTAGAATTATGTGATTCGAGAAGAAACGGAAAGGAAAGGATGTGGGGAAAACTCTCCACATTCGTGAGCCTGTTGAATAGCAATTATAAAGCCGCTCTTGGCTCGAGGACCTTGCCGATTCGATAAGGCTTTGGACCCTAGAAAGAAGATTTCATGGGAGGATTAGGCAGCAATGACAGAATTGACGATGTCTGTCATAGTCTGTATGGACGATCCGACAGGGGTCTTGAAAATTGAATCGCACCTTGGAAACAGGATGCGGTCATAACTAACTAAATTCCTCCGTGCCAATTTGATCATATTTTCTTAGACACACTCTGACATATGCGGGGTATCACCCGAAATTTCCCATCACGAGCTCAATATTGACCCCAAATTCACTCTAGTAAAGCAAAAAAGGCGCAGCTTCCGTCCTAACAGTCTGGGCATGGAGAGTGGAGGTGGATAAATTTATAGCTAACAGCTTCATCCGAGATGTAACTTACTTTGAATGGGTATGAAACCTAGTCTTAGTCAAGAATTCTAATGGAAAATGGCGAATTTGTATTGACTTCTCTGATCTAAATAAAGCTTGCCCAAAAGATAGCTTCTCACTCCCCAGAATCGATCAGCTTGTGGATCGAAAGGGGGCACGAACTGCTTTCATTTATGGATGCATACTCAGGCTACAACCAAATCCTAATGCATAAGCCAGATCAAGAGAACACCATCTTCATCACCGATTTGGAATTGTACTGCTACAGAGTAATGCCATTCGGTTTAAAAAATGCCGAGGCAACATACCAAAGGCTAGTGAATACTATGTTTAAATGCCATATCAGAAAGACTATGAAAGTTTAGGTGGATGACATGTTGGTCAAATCTCGAGCAGCTGCTAACCATCTAGAAAATCTCGCTGAAATGTTAGAAATACTTCGAAAGTATGGAATGAAGCTCAACTCACACAAACGTCACTTCGGAGTAGCTTTGGAAAATTCTTGCGGTTCATATTAAGTAAATGAGACATCGAAGGAAATGCAGAATAAATAACGGCGCTATGAGAAGTCCGACCCCGAAAAATAAGAAGGAATTTCAAAGCTTGAATGGAAAAGTCACAACACTGAGCCGATTTATCTCAAAAGATATCGACAAATGCTTACCACTCTTCGATGCAATGAAGAAGGAAAAGAAAAACTTCGAAAAGAGTGAAACTTGTCAAATGGCTTTCTAAGAACTACTACGACACATAGATGCTCCACCAATCTTGTCTAAGTCGGTGGATGAAGAAGACCTATTCATTTACTTGGCAATCTCACCTCATCTACTGAGCACCGCTTTCATGCGGGAAGAAGCGAAAATCCCGCGATCCATATATTACATTAGCAAATGGTTCATCGGAGCCGAGAAGAATTACCCAAAACTGGATAAGCTAGCATATTGCCTCTTGATCGCATCTCGAAAGTTATGACCATACTGTTTGAGCCAAAATTGGTCACAAACACCCGATAGTTGATACTTCACAATCACAGATCTCAGATGAACAACAAATATGAAGATCACTCAGAAAAATTCAAAAGAAAGCAGTAAACAACACAGATTTTATAGTGGTTCGACGATCTTGCCTACGTCCACTTTGAACTTGATAACTTTATTGATTCACTTGATGATTTCAATCTATTACAGCAGGTTACAGTTTATTATAGCTCTGAAGTTCGAATACAATGGTGATGGTAAGATGTAGAATTGAATCCGGCAGAGTCTATATGTTGAATAGCCAAAAGATCCCCTTTTTTGTAGGCTTTAGGGGGCTATTTATAGGCATAGGAGGCTGATATCGCGCTCAAACTTCGGGAGACTTCTTCTGGCATGTGAGTGGGCCCATACGACCGGTCCCACCAAGTATCGACTCGATCCGTGATCGATGCGAATTGATTTCGTATCGATCAAGAAATTATCCAATCGAGCTGAAACTAAGCAGAGATATTCTTTAGCATGTACGCAAGCTGCTGTAAAAATTTCATAGAATTTGGATCAGCGGTTTGTGAGATATGATCGATGTAAGATTATGGTTCCGTGTATGCTGTCTTGTTCAAATCCATGTTTCATATCCGCCCCTTCGTATCGATCAGAAGCACGTGCGCATGGGATAACGTGGCGTGAGTTCCTGGGTCGATCCAACCTTTGCGGCGATTTGATCGAGTCGTTCCGAGGTTTCGCCTTATTTACATCGACACGTTCGCCTCGATTTTTCGTATCGATTACGCACCGATAGCATTCGCATCATTCGTTCATAAGGTCTCGTTCGTACCAATCGATTGTGGATGGGGATCGACACGAACTGACTAGTTTTAAGAGGGATGCGAATGATACCGATGCGTTGACATGGATTCGAACATATGGAGTGCGAATGAGATTTATGTGGACCGATACGAACTGAATGGATATGAACTGTATGACCACGGACCGATTCGTGCCCGATCGATTCGAAGACGATCGATTCAAAGTCGCTAGGTCCCGATGGATACAGAATTGACGATAGCTCTCTGATGGATACGAATCTGATTGATTCGAATAGGTCGTCACCTCGGTTTTCTGATGGATACGAATAACATATTTTATCAAACTTGTATCGATCATATCTCATTCATACGAACTCTGATTAACCTGAAATTTGAAATTCTGGCTTTTATGGTTTTGCTTGTCCTTTCTTGTCAATTGCAGTCCGATCCGGACTCTGACAAAATTCATCAATGTCCATAGCGAAGCAGTGTATAATCGATCTTCGGGACGAACTGTCTTTGGTTTTCGATCAATCTTTTGGTATCACGGTCTTGCCAAAAGGTGGAATAACACTTGCCCTCCAGGACATGCCTTGCGATAGGAAGGTGTGTTTTGTAATGCTATAAGCTGGATGTTCATATCCTGTCGATGACCTGTAAAGAACTTGATAGTTTCATATAACCTCGAATGACGATCGTTCAGGATCGTATGCCTTTTGAGGTGAAACGTGATCGTTCGCGGTCGAATGCCGTTCGCGGCAAATAGTGGAATGGGACCGTTCGCGGTCGGATGCCGCTTCAAACAAAGGGCGGCTGTTCGAGGTTGGACGTCATTCTAAATGATTTGTGATCGTTTGCGATCGGGCGTCGTTCTTGACGAATAGTGACCGTTCGCGGTCGGGTGCCGCACGAGATAAAATGTGATCGTTCGCGATCGGATGCCGCACGAGGCAGGATGTGATCATTCGCGATCGAATGTCGCACGAGGCAGGATGTGATCGTTCGCGATCGGATATCATATTGGGTGAATTCTGACCATTCGCGGTCGGGTGCCGCATGAGGCAGGGTATGATCGTTCGCGATCGGATGCCACACGAGGCAGAACATGATTGTTCGCGATCAGATGTTGAGGGGGGCTTAGCATTACTAGAGTCAGATATCACGTTCGGGTGAATTTTTGAACTAGCGGCTTTGGCGGTTCATTGCCATACAAGTTGTGCTTGTGGACCGTTCGCGATCCAATGGATATACAAGTAAATCTTTCACAGAATTGCAAATATTAAAGCAATGTTAACATGAACTCCATAATAGAAATGTCCAAACAAACTAAGTCCAAACGTTCAAACCAAAACGAAACAGAAGCAAGATAAGGATGTCAAAGTGTAAACTATTACTATGATGCGGTCGGTAGTCATTCAGAGCATGCCTGTGGATCGTTCGCAATCTCATACATGTGTAAATGATTTAACCGTGTAAGTGAGAAGTTTACGACTTGTTCATCGTTGTTTCAATCAATTGATGACCAAACGGTGTCCCGGTTCAGGGTCACCCCTAGCTGATGTAGACGGTGGTCAATCTGGCTCCACCGTTGGAGCTCGCCTCCTCACATACTGAAGTAGCCTACCGCTCTTGATATGCCCTTCCACCTCATCCTTCAGATGTCTACAGTCGTTTGTGTTATGGCCGTTCAGTTAGTGGAATAGGCAATACTTGTCTGATTTCCTCTCGTCAACAGTTGGATCCCTTCGCATTGGTCTACGATAGGGAACTTTCTCTCTGGTATCATGATAGATTCGTTCCAAACTCTCATTCAGCTCTGAATAAGTGGTGAATCGCGGCTCCCTTCGCGGCTGCTTTGATCTATCATCATTATTCTCAGCCTTTCGTTTCCCTTTACCAATCTCTGCACCTGTTCCAGATGGGTTTCCACCCTTGACGGCATAAACATCGATTCCCTCTTCTCTTTCTGCACTAGCATCCTCCAATCGTAAAAACTTTTCGGCCTCATGATAGAATTCGCCCAGATCCATAGGTGGTTCTTTAGTTAACGAATTTTTGAACTCTGTGCCATCAGCTATTCCAGATACGGCCGTCATCATTACCATGGATGGATCTGGTCGATCCACCGATGTCGCTGCCGCATTGAATCGTGTCAGAAAACTCCTCAGAGACTCTCCATCATTTTGCTTTAAAGTTGCCAAACTCATCACATTCTTGGGTCTTACAATGTGAACCCTAAATTGCCTCATGAATTTCTCGGTTAAATCAGCCCATGTTCTTATGGAGCCGCTCTCCAGCTGCCTAAACCATAGTGCCGCGATATCTGTCAGATATAATGGAAAGCACCGGGCCATGACTTCCTGTGATGCCCCCAGCACTTCCATGTGCCTCATATACTTTGTCAGATGGACCGCGGGGTCCGTCCTCCCATCGTACATCTCCACTGATGGTAATTTGAATTTTGGTGGATTCCTAGCCATCCTAATCGCAAGAGAAAAGGGACTCCTGTTCACATCTTCAAGATCTCTATTTACCAATCCGCCCCTCATGGCTCTCCTGACTATCTCTGCCAATCTATCATTGTCTCCAAGATGTAGTCCTCGTTTACTGCCTTCGATCGGCCCCCCGAGTCCGTGTGAGCCTTCAGGAATCTGCCCCCGGCGGAGCGTTCATCCCTCTACCACCATCAGGTTGCTCGAATGCCCCTGTCTCTCTCCCTGGGATTGGATCAACATGCTCTAAGTGTGTGCCCCTAGTCCTGGTGCTACGCCGGATGGTCCTGCTCTATTCTGAACTCCGTTTGATCCTCGATTCTGCGCTCCAAGTTTCCCAATCTGTTGAAACAAATTCTGGATCATCTCTTCTTGCCTTCTCATCATTGTCTCCATCTCATCCCTGGTGATGAAGACTGAAGCTTGGTTCGCCTCTGAGGAAGCCTCTTGACTCCCTTCGTGTTGACTTCTCTCTAGTCTCTACCTTCTGCTGGATTGCCTTGTCATGACTCTTCGGATCTGAATCTCTAAACTTTCAAATTCAACTGACAGAACTCCTGAATTAGCCTTCTCAGTGAAAGCACCAAAATGTTTGAGTCAAAATTGGTCACAAACACCCGATAGTTGATACTTCATAGTCACAGATCTCAGATGAATAACAAATATGAAGATCACTCAGAAAAATTCAAAAGAAAGCAGTAAACAACACAGATTTTATAGTGGTTCAGCGATCTTGCCTACGTCCACTCTGAACTTGATAATTTTATTGATTCACTTGATGATTTCAATCTATTACAGCAGGTTACAGTTGATTATAGCTCTGAAGTTCGAATACAACGGTGATGGTAAGATGTAGAATTGAATCCGACAGAGTCTGGACGTTGAATAGCCAAAAGATCCCCTTTTTCGTAGGCTTTAGGGGGCTATTTATAGGCGTATGAGGCTGATATCGCGCTCAAACTTCGGGAGACTTCTTCTGGCACGTGAGTGGGCCCACGCACCGGTCCCACCAAGTTTCGACTCGATCCGTGATCGATGCGAATTGATTTCGTATCGATCAAGAAATTGTCCAATCAAGCTGAAACTAGCAAAGACATTCTTTAGCATGTACGCAAGCTGCTGTGAAAATTTCATAGAATTTGGATCAGCGATTTGTGAGATATGATCGATGCAAGATTACGGTTCCGTGTATGCTGTCTTGTTCGAATTCATGTTTCCTATCCGCCCCTTCGTATCCATCAGAAGCCCGTACGCATGGGATAACGTGGCGCGAGTTTCCTGGTTCGATCCAACCTTTGCGGCGATTTGATCGAGTCGTTCCGAGGCTTTCGCCTTGTTTCCATCGACACGTTCGCCTCGATTTTTCTTATCGATTTCGCACCGATAACATTCGCATCATTCGTTCATAAGGTCTCGTTTGTACTGATCGATTGTGGCTGGGGATTGATACGAACTGACTAGTTTTAAGAAGGATGCAAATGATACCGATGCATTGACATGGATTCGAACATATGGAGTGCGAATGAGATTTCTCTGGACCGATACGAACTGAATGGGTACAAACTGTATGACCACGGACCGATTCGTGCCCGATCGATTCGAAGACGATCGATTCGAAGTCGCTAGGTCCCGATGGATTCAAACTTGACGACAGCTCTCTGATGGATACGAATCTGATCAATTCGAATAGGTCGTCACCTCGGTTTTTTGATGGATACGAACAACACATTTTATCTAACTTGTATCGATCATATCTTATCATACGAACTTCGATTAACCTGAAATTTGAAACGCTGGATTTTATGGTTTTGCTTGTCATGTCTTGTCAATTGCAGCTCGATCCGGACTCGGATAAAATTCATCGATATCCATAGCGAAGCAGTGTATAACCGATCTTCGGGACAAATTGTCTTTGATTTTCGATCAATCTTTTGGTATCACGGCCTTGCCAAAAGGCGGGATAACACATACTTTCAAGCACATCCAATCAAAGTATTAACTGACCAGCCCTTGAAACAAGTGTTGTACCGGCCCGAAACTTCCGGACGACTCCTCAAATGGAACATAGAGCTTAGTCAATATGATATCGCATACCATTCTAGGAAAGCCATCAACAGGCCAGCATTACCGACTTCATCGTCGAGTTTACCATGCTGGACGATGAAGAAGAAGCGCTGCTGGAGGTGGAGGCTCGATGGAAACGCTTTGTAGATGGTGTATCTAACAATCTCTGTTTAGGGGCAGGGGTAGTACTCGAAACCCCTGAAGGGAAAGCCATTTGTTATGCCTTGCGCTTGGAATTCCCTATGATGAATAATTAAGCAGAATACGAGGTGCTTATTGTAGGACTAAAATGGTGAAAGAACTTAAGATAAAATCCATTCACATCTATAGCGACTCCTAGTTGGTCGTCTGTCAAGTAAAGGGGGAATACCAGGCTCAAGGAGAGAATCTTGCCCCGTACTTGTCTAAAGTGCAAGAACTGCTAAGTGACATCGAACATTGTACCGTAGCCCACATTCCACGAGAAAAAAAACATCAAGGCGGACTATTTAGCTAAACTGGTAAGCTCTAACGAAGCTCAATCATTAGGGTTTGTCCCAGTCGAAACTTTAGCCACCCCGAGCATAGATGAGATGAATGTCGTCTAGATCCTCGAGACAACCGTCGAACCGAAGACATGGATGACATCGATAAAGGACTATCTACATGCGGGAACCCTTCCAACTAACCAAAACCAATGGAAAAAGCTTCTCCAAAAGGCACCATGGTTCATGATACAGGATGGAATACTCTATCGAAGGAGATTCTCGACACCCTTCTTAGGTATGTGACCGATAATGAAGCATGACGAATCATAAAGGAGGTACATGAAGGAAAATGCAGGGACCACACTAGGGGAAGACCCTAGTGAAGAAAGTCCTTCGGTATGAATATTTCTGGCCAAAATAAACTGTGACACTGTAGACGACGCTAGAAGATGCGATCGTTGTCAAAAATTCAGCAAACTTAAGAGAACTCCTTCAATGGAGCTAACACAGATAGCCAGCCCATGGTCGTTTGCAATATGGGGAATTGACTTGATTAGCGCCCTGCCAATAGCAAAAGAAGGGGCCAAATATGCTATAGTTGCCGTAGATTATTTTACAAAATGGGCCGAAGCGGAACTGCTGGCCACCATAACTACAAAGAAATTCATTCATTTCGTTACTAAAAACATTATTTGCAGGTTTGGTGTGCCATAAAAAGTCATCACGGACAATGGAACTCAATTCACAAGTGCCAAGTTCAAAGACTTTCGAAAGCTCTTTCGAATTGAAAAGAGCTTTTCCACGGTGGCTCATCTACAAGCAAACGAGCAGGTTGAAGCGATGAACAAGATCATCAAGTAAACTACCAAAAAGTGACTAACAAAAGCAAAAGGAAACTGGGTTGATAAACTTCCACGTGCATTATGGGCTTACAGAACTACCCACAAAGCGGCAACTGGCCACACTCCGTTCGCCTTGGCGTATGGTTCCGAAGCAATAATTCCTGTTGAACTGGAAGTCCCCTCGCATCGAAGGCAAAACTTCAATCAAAAGCAAACCAAGTAGCTCCTACTCGAAACGCTAGATATGATTGATGAAAAAAGAGAAGAAGTAGAGTTGAAAATAGCCACTCACCAAAAAATGGTCGCACGGTACTTCAACTCCAAAGTTCACAATCATACCTTCGAAGCGGGAGATCTTGTGCTCAAGCGAGTTTACCCCATTCCAAGGACCTTCACCTAACTAGGAAGTATTATATTTCATCAATCAAAAGCTAAGAGACTGAACTTTCAAGCTAACAACCGTCGACGGAACTCAAGTTCTCAAGGCATGGAATAGTGAATCGGTTCGCCGTTACTTTGTTTGAAAGCTACCTTATGTACTTTTTGCTTTCTAACAAATAAGCCATCCCGGCATGCCGGGGGCATTATGCAAAGGCAAAAATAGCCCTGCTTTCCTTAATAAAGTTTGCTTCTTGAACCAACAAAACCTTATTCATAATAACTGGCTGCCGGATCGACGGAAGTAAATCGACTCAAACTGTTAGATCGATGGAACCCGATCCTGGCCCTCTAAAACCGGTGTTGCTCCGATAACATCGGGAAGGCCCAAAACATGCACTCCTCGCATTGCCTGAAAAAAGGCAACACCGAGGAGCACCAAAATCCCCGCATCTCATAAGCCACGCAAAAACATACACTCCTCGCATTGCCCGAAGATTGGCAACGACAATGAGCACCAAAAGCCTCACATCCCATAAGTCACGCTAAAACATATGCTTCTCGCATTGCCCAAAGATAGGCAATGCCGAGGAGCTTCAAAAGCTGTGCATCCAATAAGCCACGCCAAAATATACGCTCCTTGCGTTGCCTAAAGATAGCAACGCCGAGGAGCACCAAAAGCCATGCATTTCATAAGCCACACACTAACTTTCAAAACATTCGCTCCTCGCATTGCCTGAAGATATGCAACACCAAGGAGCATGAAAAGCCGCATATTTCGTAAGCCGCGCATTAATATCCAAAATGCCAATTCCTCACGTTGCCCGAAGATAGGCAACACCGAGGTGAACTAAAAACCGTGCATCTCATAAGCCGCATCAAAACACACACCTCTCACGTTGTTCGAAGATAGGCAACACCAAGGAGTAACAAAAGTGGAACACTCCATAAACCACGCACTAAATTCCAAAACACTAGCTCTTCACGTTCCTCATAGATAAGCAACACCGAGGAGCATGAAAAATCATGCACTAATTCTTAAAACTTAAACTCCTCAACGTCGGGGAGCACTATAACACACGATCCTCATGTGACCTGAAGATAGGCAATGCCGAGGAGCACTAAAAACCGTGCATCTCATAACCAGCGCTATAATTAGGAATAATGAGCACAACTCTGACAAAATTGGAATACTACAAACCAACAGAAAATTTTCAACTAAGGACGCTTAATGATTAAAACTGCCCTCAGTTAACCCATGCAATGTGCACCTCCCAAACACGTATATATTGCATACTTGCTAGAATATTACAAGAAACTTGGATTATATGTTAAAGTTGCAAAACTTCCAAAAAAAGGAAATTCAAGCTGTGACTTTGCCAAATTTCATGTTTAATATGAGAATTATCTAAACCCTAAGTTACCGGTCATTTGAAAATTATTTGAAGTAAACAGACCTGTAAAATGGGGGGCATACATTGGTACTTGAATAACAACACGTGAAAACAATAAGTTCACAAGTTCCGTCACTCCAAACAAAGAATTTTTAAACAAAGAATTTTTAAATTCTATTAATTTTTAAGTTTTGTTACTTCAAATAAAGGATTTTGGCCGTAATCACAGAACTAGATAAGTATAAAATAAACAAGCACAAGTGCATAGAACATATATGAGCGGACAGATGAGAATACCGTCAAAATATCAATATATTGCTTATAGTTTTCTTTTCACGGGTCAAAACATGGGGGTCGTACCCACACAACACCGGCTAACAAAAATAAAATACAAACTCCATAGCAGCAACACTAAGTGCAGACTCCGCACTTGAACAAAATGACTCAAAAGGAACCAAAAATCAAACCAGTCTTCACACAAGCCTCTCAACGCTTCCTTCCACCGCTCCCCTTTTTGCCCTTTATTGGCAGCTTCTACTTTGTCTTATGAGTGGTGCCACCGTCGGTAATGTCAATTAACACCTTAGTGGCAATGTCCTCCTCTTCTTCTGCAGCCTTCCCAAAAGATTCTCCCTTCTTTTTGCATTTCCATGATTTGTGGTAGCTCTTTGAGGCTTTGATCGCTTTAACCTTTTCCTTCTTGATAGCGACTAATTCGTGCTGAGTCTTACAAGGCTGTTCTGTTTGAAATTCCTTCTCCTTAATTTCTGTCGTTGTTATGTTGTCTTCTAAAGACACAGAAGGGTCATCTAGGCCATGAAGCACAGCTACCTTTTCGGACTCCGACCTTGGTTGCGAACCAGACACGGATATAGAAACAGGAATAGGAACAGAGACGACCACGGAAGCTGTAGAAATAACAGCAGGTCCGAGGGCTAAGGAAGCTGGCACATCAAAACGAAAGGTGGATGGACCTATAAGATCAAAAAAGAAAGCATTAACTTCTTGCTACTCTTGTGGCGTTAGTTGGAAGCTCCAAAACTAGAAGGAAGTAAGAACATTACCTACACAGAGGAATGGTCAAGAATGTCGACTTCATATTCACCACCTTTTGCTTCTTTCGATGGTTCCACTACTTGAGGAAGAGTCCCGAGCTTTGAACTTGCTGGCAGGTCGTGGGGCTGCTCCAATGATTCGCCCATGCCAGAAATAAGAGGCTTGGTGAGTGCTTTGGCGGTAGTCGTTAAGCAGCGTCGGTGGATTCTTTCTCTCTTTCGACTCAAAGAATACCCCCGCCCTCGAGCAGTGCTTTCTTTGATTCTTCACTAAGGTAGGCGTCCTGCAATTCCTGCTCGGTATAGATGTCCCCACTATCGAAAAGCGAGATAAGATTTTTTCCTAAACTAAAGTGAGAATGCATGGAACTTTCGAATCAAGTAGCTGAGACTCCTCTGGTTCAACATGGAGTTAACAAAAAAATTCTGACATCGGCTTTCTCAACTTCAATGACAGTCTTATCGGCACTGAGCTGCACGACCTGAGCCTGTAGCTTGGTAATTGTCTTGGCTTGGCCCAAAAAGTCTTGTTGTGCCCTTCAACGATGAGGTCGTGATCAGCAATGGTTTTCCTTTGAGCCTCAATCGTTGCTTTTCAAACAGCCACTTCTTTTTTAATTTTGCCTCATTTGCATGAGCCTTCTTTATCTCGTCTTTACAGACGACCTCAATTCTAGCATGAGCCTTGTTTACTACTTTTAGCAAGTCAGAGCTCCTTTTGCCCTCTTGTAGTGTCGTTGCCTTCTCCTCCTCCAGCAATTTAATTTTGGTGTCCCATTCTGACAGCGCTCTGTCTTTCTCTGACTCGAAAGAGAGGATTTCTAGATAATTATTTAAATTGGTGTCGGCCAACTGCTTACACAATCTCTCCCATCCTTCGGGTTGATCCAAGTCGCTCTGAATTGCTTGAAGGTTAGGCATGTACGAATCTTTGCGAACTGGGTGCAGATCATAATCAAACTTAACTCCCTTCAAGAAGTAATCGGGAAGCGCTGCCTCAAGCTTAGAGGAGCTCAAAGGAAGAATATAGGCAGGTCTCCAGTGAGGATGCGAAGCATTGGGAGGAGTAACGATGGAAGATGGCGGGATGTAAGTTGAAGACGGAGTAGGAGCATAAGTGATAGGGGTTTATTGACCCATTGAGGAGCGCATCGGAGCGGAAACCTATTGTTCCGAAGAATGCGAACGGTGGCCGAACTTTGATCTCTTCGATGGATCCTTCCTTTCATCAAAAGATCTCCTTTTTCATACCCGCCTTTGTATGATCGGCTACGACCTCTTTCGTCTTGGCAATGGGTTCGGCCTTCAGTTCCTTGCTCCTCCTATACTCCTCCTCCATATCTCGGGGCTGATAAAGGCCAGAAGGGCACATAGACCAGTGCTGGGAGTCAGTGAACTCTTCAAAGTCATCATAGAGGCCACGTCTTCTCGTAGTACCTGGCACAAAGCATAAATAAAATATTTTAGAAATAGAAAAAAAGCACGGAAAGAAAGTGGGAAAGTGAGTGCAATCCTAATAATGTGCAGTGTATTTCGAGGAAAGGCCTAAAGCATCGTCACAAACCGGATCGAGCGACCGTCGCGGGCAAGACCGGACTAACTTCAAGCACAGTATTTCCCGAAGGGGGCACCTCCTTGAATTTAAATTCTTCTTCTATAATTGCATCAAAATCGACATAAATGTCACTCAAGTCCCAAACTCTACGCCAATATCTTTATTCAGAATATCCTGATGCTCTCTGTTCTTTGGGGCATTATCTTCATCGCTTGCATATGGAGGAGGCGAGCTCGGAAGGATGGGACTCATGCCCATGGTCTCATCGCACAATTTCGATTCCCCATCATCAGATTCTACATAGAAATCATCACTGGAAGTGGACTCGTCGCTACTACTCTCGAGTTCTCCTTCCTCGTTACCTAAGCCAACTACGGCCTTGCCTTCCCTTTGTTGGAACTCTTCCTCTTCCGGGACTAGAGGCATTCTGACCGAGCCACTGGCTATGGACGCGGTGACATCTCCTCCCTCAGGGCCTCTTTAACTGACTCTCTGGATAAGCCCTCTTTCTCTTAAGAAGCACCTTCTTTAGAGCCGCGAGAAGAAGAAGCAGATCATATGCGAACCCTGGACTAAGCAAGGGAGGGGACCTCAACTTGAATGGCGAATCTACCCAGATATAGTAACCTATACCGATTCAAGTTTTCATTGGTCAGCAACACTTTGACGGATCTCTCCTCAACATTAATAGCCTTTAAAGTCCAAAAAATTTCATCAAGAGACACATCCTATTTGGCCTTGGAATAAGTGGAAGAAGTATATGACACGTTAGAAACACTATAGAAATGCATCAAAACTCAATAAATATGAAAAATAACTTACCCACTATCATCCAGAGACGCTTAAACCCCTCGGGGAACCCAACGAAGAAATATTGCGTCTTAAACTCGGACAAATTGCTCTGTAGAGGTAAAAAGATTTTTCAGTTTCTCTAGGCTTTAATTGCGATCAAGGATGGACATTCATCCCTCTTTTTGAATGATAGAAAGCACCGTAACTTGTCAAAGTTTGGAGCGCGGTTGAACGTCTACATGAAGAGAACATGCAAGAAAGTCAAGATAGCATAGCCATTGGGATGAATTTGAAATGGAGCAATGCCTAAGTTGGAAAGAGTTTCATGTAAAAAGTTGTTAAAAGTAGGCACGGCTCCATTTAGGAACATGTGACGATGGCAAGCAGTATATCCGAGGGGATGCATATGAGAAAACTCGTCTTTTTTCAATAGACGTACATCCTTTTCTGGTATACCATGTTGCACACAAATATTATGCAGAAATTTAGCAGAGACCACCGAAGAAGCTCTCTTCGGTGGGTTGAGTAGGACTCTAATGTTGGGAGGTGTTTGGTCCATGACCGGCCCGGTTGGGACCAACTGGCTGTATTGTACTTCTGAAGTGGTAAGAGGAAGTGCGACGGATGACGATTTGGCCGCTGAAAACGCCGTACTTCCTTCACTTGATTTACGGTGTGAAGATGGATGTCTCATTCTAAAACAATGGAACTTGCATTCAAAACGGCCAGGTGATCTTATTCTAATTTGGTAATTTCCCCTTATTACAATTGAATTCCTAAGAGGTATCGATTCGCGTTCGCGTGATGGACTTCAAGTGTATACAGGGGCAAGTGCATCATGTTGTCTACAGGAGGTAAAACTCTCTGTCGCATGTAGATAGTTCGTTCGCAATAGAAAAGGAAAAAAGTTTCCTACATTGTTCCCACTTGTTTTTACTTCTTGTACACTTACTCGTTATCAATCAACGATTGATAACAGATCCGTTTTCTGAAGCAACGCGGAAAAATCTTTTCACTATAGGGATACCAATCATGCAACAAGCAAGCAAGATAAGTCCAAATCCTCCAAAAGAACTGGGACCGATTAGCGATGTGTTATGCTGTGTCAGCTACGAAACATGGCACAAGTCAATTCTGGCCTAATAGACGAAGATAGCAAAATGTGTCAAGCACTGGACCAAGGCTCGAATGTCGTTCCGGGAGAAACTCAGAACTTGATTTACTATCTTCCTCCATTAGACCGCAATGAACTCAAACTTTTCACGACCAATACCGTAAATGCAAACTCGCCTACAAATCATTAACCGAACACCGTAATTAGCAAACCAATTAGCAAACCCACCTTAATTTGAGCACTGGGGCACATGAATGACTAAAGACATAGAATCAGCGAACTATGAATGGACTGGTGGCGAGCGAAGGGATGGATCGGTGGTGACTTAAGGCAATGGCGAGCTAGGGTTTCAAACCAAGGTTTGGATCAAAGTCAGTGTCGATGCTCCAAACACAGTGGCGCAAAAGAGAATCATGGTGGAAGGATGGAATCGCCAAAGATCGATGGATCGTAGCACTGGGAAGTTGATTGAACCACATAGAACTCAGGTCACGTGAAGAGATTGAATTGGATCGGCTCGAATAAGTAATTAGGTCAACCCAAGTAAACATATATAGGAAAAAATAATTGAACAAAGCAAAAATTAGCTAAGTATTTAGGTCTCCTGTGATCCATCATGGATCGCTAGAGACCCATCTTTTCAAACCCAAAAATTTCAAGTGTTCGGGTTGATAGCAAACCACCGCACATCGATCGCTAGTGACACATAAGGTTGGGGCAGATTTTTCTCAAACTCGAGCTCCGACACCTACCCATCATTTTGAAGCATACTAAGAAGCTATAAGAAGAAATTTGATATGTTACGACAAGAAATAGCAATCAAGACCAAAGCTAGGTGATCAACAGCATGACCTGCCACGTACCTGTAACACTCTAATGTGAACCCTTGGAATTCGACCAACAAATATTGAAAGCGATAACTTCCAGAGCGTCCTTGTTTACAACGAAGACGTAATCCGAGGGGCAAATGTTATCAGGGTTTTTAACCCAGCAAGACCCACTAGAAAAAAGAGCAATTTTGTGACATCAAAATGACTTAAAACTTAAACAAAGAGGCAAAGGAAAGGAGTTAACTAGAGCCAAGCCTATTACTAAAGCAAGGACTGAGTTCGACTAAACTAAGAGACCAGCATCCGTTCACCCCAATTAGCGGTCAAAGCACAACCAGCTAGTAGATCGTTATCAAGATGGAATCCCAGACTCCAAACTCCAAAAATAGCCTCAGTGCTTGGATTGCCAGCAATCCATACCCTATGGATCGCCAGTAATCCATGCAAAATGATGGGTCGCTTTGGTGCATGGAAGGGAAGAAGGAAAGCAGCAAGATCTGGAAAATATGCTAATTGTATGGATCGCCAGCAATCCATACACCATTGATTGCCAGCGATCCATACTAGTCCATGGGTCTTCAATGAGATAACTAGGCGAGACAACGGAAAGGAGAGCTAAGTCATTAGCTCGCGAGAAAGCCAAGTCTATGGATCATTGGCGATCCATAGACCATGGATCGCTAGCGATCCATGGTTTTGGCTTAGATTGTGAGCTAAACTCTCTTAGGTCGTCTTGTGTCCATTTGCTAGCAATTGACGAAGTGACCTGACCAAGAAGCTCTTCGATCTCTATAAATGCCATCTTGTCTACAACATAAACTGGATATTCTCAGGACTGGTTGCTGAAACTCTGTTGGAAACCTTTTTCACTCTCTATCTCCCTCACAATAATTTCCATATGGATTCACTGTGATTCTCCAATGGATTCCAACTCTAGAGATTCAATCTAGCTATGGATAATCAAAAGCCTTAAAATCAAACACTACTTGTAGCAATAATCGGTCATAATAAAACTATAAAGTGGACATAGGCTTCATTAACAGACGAACCACTATAAAAATTCTTTGTCTTCTTTCTTTTACTGTTTTTTTCCTACATCTTTTATCTGTATTATTGCTCTGTAAGAACATGGCTGGTGCTTTCGTACTCAAACCATGGTGTTGATCCATTTTTTAGGTTAACAATGCCCAACGCTGATATAATTAATATATATTTTTATATTTATGAAAGATACTAAGTGTGTAAGTGGTCCATAAGTTTATTACGATAATTACATTGCAAGAAAATAATGTCACGTAAAATTTGAACAAGAATATTAAAAGTGTTTCTGAAAGAAAAACATAATGAAAGAAAAACAATAACACACAATGAGAATGTCAAATTTATACTATAACCACTTGAGTTAATGCCACACTCTTAGTTAACTGCCTGCATGATAGAATCCCGCCTTATAATAACTCCTAAATTTTTAAGCCAATGTCACACCCATATTCGGTTATCGACGACATAAGGATCTTACACTGTAATGATTCCTAACTTTTAAGCCGTAGTAATTTCGTAAAGCATCAATTTCAAAAAAAGGGTAATATCGCGTTTTAGGTGTAATAAACTATCCACTTCTCCATTAAACTAAAAGCTCGTAGGCATCTAAATCAATGTCGCCTAATTCGAATTAACCTATTAATATTCCCCAACTATATAGTAATTAATGGTTAAGCATAACAGACTATAGATTTAACTAGAAGATTGAAGATTAACAATCCAAATCTAATATCTAAACCTAAGTGACGAATCGAAGTCGAAAAACTCGATTAAGAACCCTAACGCCCATTTGAACAAAAGATCCCCTTATTAACTCATCAATTTAATCGATTAAATCAAGAATCATACCTTAATCTTAGCATTGATACTGCAAAGCTGGAATTCATAAATGATTTTGTGAATTTTTAACTTGTTTTCTTAAGCTTTATGTTGTAGGTAAAAAAGTAAGAAGAGGAAAATCTCAGTTATTTGTGAGGAGGAGGAAGGCGAACAAATGTCATCAGATCAAATTTGAATGGATGAACATATTCAAACAGAATACCATTAAGCAACATGCGCCATTATCAAGATATTGACTTGACTAGAAGGGGACAAATGTTACTACCGTTATTGATTTTGAAGAATGGAAATGGCATACCATTGATGCCGCTCTCCATCAATAAAGCCAAATGAATGATGCCCTCTATTATCAATGCCACCTATTGTCAATGCCCATCTTAAAAATATTGCATTTCATAAATGCGACATGTAATATCGCATGTCACCAGCAGTAGCATGAAAGTTGTATAGAGATTGATATTGTAGGTTAATTTCAAGGCATAATGCCGCTTATTATCAGTATGAAAATTAATATTGAGGGCATACGGTAATGCCGCACAACATCAGAAAAGGCTAATGGACAATGTTGCTTTACCTTTATGCCACATCTAATCAATATCACACCCCATTAATACTACATTCCATCAACGTCGCACCTCACCCATGAAGACAGAAGCATTAATATCGCTTTAGGTTAATACTGCATATATTCGATGATCATTTCAATGCCTCCTCCCTCTAATGTTGTCCTACAAATGAATTCAATACCAAGCCACATGTGATGCCACTTATCACCAGTGCCGATCCTTATTGATGCCACAATTCATCAACCAAGGAGATACATATGGCAGCATATTGCGCGCAAACCATCAATATTATTGCGGTGATATATTATTAATGTCATATCATTTTGATGTCGCATCTCTTCAACGCTAAATCAAAGAATATCACAAGGCAATAATAATATTGAGGATCATCAACCTAGGGTGTTGTCGTCCATTAATGTTGTAATTCATCAATACAATAAGAAATGTCGTGAACCATCGAAATAAAGCATGATACCGGGCATTGCTGAGATGAACCTTGATGCCAAAGACCAAGCATACCTCATGGCATCCATGCCACACTTTATCACCCTTATAAATACAGACCTGGGCATAGAGGAAGAGGCAACTCATTCTTTTCTCAATTCTTACATTTTAAACTTTGTAACCATAAATTGATTTGGGGATTTCTAATCACAACTGTATTCTTCTGACATTTCACATAAGGCTATGCACGTTCAACTATATCATAGCAAGTGAATAAAGATTTCATGATTCATGACTTTGATTTGAGTTCCAAAGCACTTGTGATTTCTATCATAACTTGCTTTGAATTCTTAAATACTCATAGTCTCAGTTTCTACTCATTTGAGATTGTTTCACATTGACTAATTTCAAGAGGACATGACCTTAACATCAGTTTAAGCATAACTTCGACATGAATAACTTGTTATTTTATCATGGACCTGAACATACCAAGCATGTTTACTTAAGCCCTTTTTCAACCAAGCGTCGCTTTTTCCAACACTCATTGAGGTCTATAAGGGTCAACCAAGCCTTCTCTTAACCAAACTCCTCTTTCTTTAAACTTTTTTGGTGTTAACAAAGAAATTCATTAACAGTAATTCTTTTGTTACATATATAGGCATAAAACGGAAGCATGCAACAATCCGTAATTCTTTTGTACATATAGGCCTATATTGATTGTGATTTACAATAAACGATTTAGCTTTAAATTGCTTTTAGATGACTAAATAATAATACTGTATTCAGATTACCATCGGTGAGTTTGTGATTAATACTGTATTCATATTGCTACCAGTGAGTTTGCATTATAGTTAGTAAAAACTATTTGTTGGTTTACATTTATTTGTTAGTATTGAAATTGTCTACTAATTTGCTTAACGCCCACTGGTTGTACTAAAAACTGCCTACTAATTTACAATATTAACTGCATTGTGCACTCTATTTGAGTAGTTACTACCTAGCTTTGTGTCTATTGATTAGTTACTGCTCCCTGCTTTGTTATAAAGTCAAAAACCTAATTTTGTTCACACATTGATTGCAGATGGAAGTAGATGAAAGTGACGCGTCATTGGAGGACTGGTTATAGATTCATTTTGCAGTACTTTAAGTCCAAGAATGGTAGAGGCATTAGTTACTACTCAAATTGGTTAAGATCCAAAACTATTTTTGTAGATTACTGAATCGAGGTTCTTATCGACGACATTAATTATTATGATATTGCCCTTTCAGGTAAAATTATTATAATACTGACACAAAAATTCTTCATTTGATATAATACTATGCACAAATCAATGATAAATTCTTCATTTGATATAATACTATGTACAAATCAATGATTGGTTTGGCTTATTATTGAATTCATACATGGGGGTGAAGTCCTGGGTCATCTCCAACGAAGGAAACATCACTGGTTTAAGATATTATCATGATGGTATGTTACTATGTTTTCATTTTGATTCACGTATATCAAATAACGGTTTCATTTTGACTCACATATCTCATGGTCTCAAGTTTCACTTTGATTCATGTATATTCAATAACAATTTCACTACATGTATAAGTAATAACTATATGCATATAACCGCTTGTATAAACAACTAATATGCATATAGGAATCATAACTAATATGTTTTAACTAGTCATGATTCTTAGTTTCACCACTGAAACTTTCACAGCGTTGTTTCTGATGATGTGCATATAAGGCAAGTTAAACTGTTAATGTTTTCTATATGAGCATACTGCATATCATCAGTTTTAGTTCTGTATTGTAAATCATCAGTTTATTGCTCAGCTCACAACTACAGTTTATCATGTTTTAAGTACTTCTCAATTTCACCACCGAAAGAATTGCTTAGTTTTTAACTACATGTATACTTGTATAGGCTATAGCCTTGGTTTATCATGTTTTTAGTTTTAACAATTTAACCCATAGAAAGAATTGCTCAGCTTCTTACTGTAGTAATTTGGAAAACTAAAGACTAGTAGTGGTTTGGACTCCTAGTTTATCTATCATGTTTAGATTTAGAGAATGGTTGATGTAGTTTTTTCTTGATATATTATATGTTTATGTTATTTATTTTGGACTATTAAACGTTAAATAACTAGTGTTGTTGACTGGGCAAATAATCATTGTATCAGATGATGTCTTGTATTTGGACTGGGCAAACGAACCTTTTATCAGCTGTGAATCTGACGATGTGTATGTCTATGTCACCTATGTCTATTTATTGATGTGAATCTATTGTTGGACTAGTTTTGAATTATTGTGCTAAATCTATTCAATGTCTAATAGTTACTCAATGTATATTAGTATTTATTAAATCTATACAGCTTCAAAATTAAAAAAAATGGTGGCTAACCGAACAATTAATAAATAAAATTTTAAAGTTAACTGTTTCTGAACAACGGTTAACTGCAATTAAAAGTAATCGGTTCAGTCGGTATTGACTGAGCAATATCGACCAAACAACGGTTAACCGAACCGTTCATAAATTACAGTTAACCGAAAATATTAACTGATCGTGTTGGTTAACTGAGTGTGCCCACCCTTAGCTCTTGAATCAAATAAGATACGAATAGTCATACCAGAAATAATAGATATACCTTCAATTGTAGCTTTTTCTTTGTCCCTGGAGGAGGTCTACTTGAGACATGTACAACCTCAAAGGCATAAACTGGCACATCCTGCCCCTTCTTTGTTAGTTTTGGGCATCGGTTCTTGTAATGCCCTTTTTAATGGCATTTATAACACCTCCTTTTAAACTCTTCTATCATTAGACTCATTTTGCAGTCCATAGCGACATGCCCTTATTCTGACATCTGCGGCATATCACACCTCCTTTCTTGAACTTTCACTTGGCTTTTTTGTCTGTCTAAAATCCTCCTTTCTTCCCTCCACCTTGATTATGTGACATTCTACTTTCACCGTCTGATTTTTACCAACTATCTAAAGTAGGGCCATTTCAACTAACATCTCATAGGTGGTGCCTATAGAAACTTAAGTTAAAAGTAACTCCCTAAGTGGAGAATTTATGTCTTTTACAAACTTTAACGCCTTCTTCGCTTGGGTTTCAATCAAGCTCATTCCAAACTTAGCTAATTCCATAAACTTACTAATATTTCCTTCACCATGGAGTCCCTTGCATTAGTTGGATAAAATTCTCCAGTTGTAGACTTACTTCAGCTTTGGACATGAATGTGACTCGAAGCGAGCCCTAAATTCTATCCAACTAATTCCTTCCTATGCATTCTCCTCAACATCTATGGTCCACCAATCCAACACCTCTCCCTTTAGGTGCCACGTAGTTATACTCCTTGTAACAACTATATCGTTATACCTAATTAAGCAAAGAATATTACAAGTAACATCGTCTGCTAATCCGGAGAATACGGCTTATTAGGAGCGATCGAATGTGAATATATTATTCTAGTAGTACTGACAAGTCAATTATATCTTTTCACTTGATATCTAAACTGAATTTGACGTGTAGAGCATTAATACAAAGTAGTAGACACACCGACTTCTCAGAATTATAACAATATATCGTATAAATAATAGTCACAGATCATAGCAGAACGAAATACAACTTATACATATACAAATTGTGAGTCTACAAAATAAAGTACTCACATCATATACAAGTTTAAAATTCTCTAATATCAGTTATACATTTTATAAACATTATCATAATTTCTTAAATGAGATAAAATAAAAAGTCCAAATGTTTATCTCCTAGCTAGCCCAACCATCCAAAGGTCTATATGTCCTGTAACCTGAAAGTCTCAGTCTGACCAGAACAAAATAACACTCGGGTTGGAACAATCAGGTGAGCACATGATATAACATGAGATAGATAATACATAAGTAAGTACAGATGTCCAAGTCATAACAATATAGACGTCGAAGGTATACACAATACATCACTAAACATATGATTCAATCTACATGTCCAAGACATCATAGGTCACAAGACTAATTTAACTTAAAACATGATTATAAGATTTAGTCACAAACACGAACTAGTCACTAAACATCAAATAATAGAATTAACTCAACATCCATCACAAGACACATGAATATATATTTTTAGTTCACGAATACGGAACAGTAATGGAGTTAGGTATTTTATTTTCAACAAGACCAAGGGATCTTACTCGAAACGATCATAGTGATCGTAAACAGAACCGTAGCAAACAAACACACAATTTGGTATCACACAAACTGATCTGATGCCGAGGATCGTACACAAGACGGGAATCACAAAATCATAGAATGATCTCAAGGGTCGAGACCATGACCGAATCTCTCTAATATATTTTATGTTATTACAATTGAAAAGAAATCCAAATTTGTTTATTTACTATTAGAATATGTTTCTACGTTTGAAAAAAAATCCATGAGTAAACTACTTAAGGATCTAGCAGCCTTACGTCGCACACCAAAAGAGAGTAAATTCTAAAATGCTAATTACTATCACTTTCAGTTTCACTAGAACTTAACCAATACGTCCCATACCATATGGTAAAATCCAAGTATTTACTAAAAGCTAGTAAATATCACTTATTACGGATACCATAGGAAAACCTGAATTATGTTCACCTTCGAATCTCGCAACCACTTGTCGCACACCCGAATAGAACACAACTCTAAAGTGATAATTACTTCCATATAGTGAGCACGTGAATTTAGCCAAATTATCCCATAGTACCCGACGAAATTCATGTATTCACTAACGGTTGGTAAATTTCCCTTAAACATTCTATTTAATGAGTTTACCATATTCGACAAAGCGTTATTCGAAAGTATTTAAACCAATCAATAACACTAAGTAGATTATTAGAACTTCCTAACTTATAGAATTAAGATTCTCAAAACAATTTCTATAACGATCCGTAATTTCGCTACTCTGAAAATAAAGTATTTTATTTATTTTAAATTTAAAAGAATTTAAAACTTAAATAAATATTTTATATATAATAAATAATAATGGACAAATTATTTATTCTTATAGTTAATAATTAAAAGTATAAATTTGGATTTTAGAACAAATCACCAAAAGTTAGTTTTGTTAAAAATAAATAAATGCTTAAATAAATAGGTTTAAATATTTATTTGAAAAGATAAACCTTATTAAAAACACCTAATAAAGATAATAAAAGTATATTAAAAGATTTAAAAGTATGTTAATAATCGTTTTACAAAAATAATCAAAATTTATCGTATTTCGTCAATTTTACATACACTATAAAAATAGAGATTTTGATATTATTTAAATATAACTTTAAAATATAAATAGACATGTTTTAATTTATTTAAGAGAAAAAAAATTTCGTTTTAAATTTGGTTTACATAAACGAATAGTTTAACTAAAAAGTAAAATGTGACCGTAAAACATTTTGTTGAAAATCAACGTTCTATCGATTAAAAGTTGTCGCAACATTGTTGCACCTTTATTTTCTTACATATGAACATATATTTAAATAGTATAAATATTATTTAATTCACTAATTAAGTTTACTTTTACTAAACATACTTAGAAAATTTTAGAATTTCATTAAAAAAGTAAGCACAAAATTACAAAACATGTCAAATCAAACCCAACATAATTATTACTTTACTTTTCTTACTCCTTAAGTGAAAGTGCCATAAAGTATGATTCGAAATGTGATGTTAAGTGTTCAAAAAAGTAAGGCTTCTTAAAAACTAAGTAAATGGTGTTTTGGTCATTTTACATAATAATATTTTATTCCAAACTTTTTCATATAAATAGCCATGCATACCTCTTTCATTTTCACACAAATCATTCTCTTCTTCTTCCTTTAAGCAATTTTAATAGCTTCTCTCTTTAAGAGAGGTAGGTGGACCAAAAATAGTGGAGTGCTTAACCACTAATCCACCTATTATTCTCTAACCTCTTCTTAAACAACTTCTTAATTTACTTCTTCTTCTCTTCTTGAAAATGGACTTAGGTCATGAGTTTAGAAGTTGATAGGGGGAGGATGTGAGAAATATGGAAGGGGGAGGCTATAGTCAAGAGCAAGAAGGGATGTGGGGTGGTGGCCGAGCGCTTGGAAAAGGTAGAAAAATGTTTAGGTTGTGGTTTAGTGAAGCATTGAATTAAATGAATATTGGTAGGAAGTTAATCAAATTAGTTGAAGTGGAGAAAATTCTCACCGCCTTTAAAAAAAAATCATATTCTGTTTTTGTTATAATAATCTTATTACGTATGCAAGTATACACTCCTTTAAAATGTTGCTATGGACGTATGGTTATGTTTATGCTATGTTTGACCAGTTGCAAGTGTTTATGGTAGTGATTATTTATCATATTAGCTTGTGTTTGGACCATAATTATGTCAATGATAAATGTTAACTCGATTATGCTCATTTCGATTAAGTAATCCCTTCGTTAAATAAAACTCAATTTTGCTGATATGATATACATTGAAAAAATAAATCTCTTTTTAGTGGAATTGAAATTAAACTTAAAATAAAAGAGAATTTGAAATTAGAAGTGAAATTGGATTTGAAATGGAAAGTTAAATTGAAATTGAGATAAATAGTAAAATCGAAATTGAAATTGATTTTGAAAATTGAAATTGAGATTAAGGTTGAAATTTAAATTAGAATGGAAATTAGATTTGAAATTTAAGTTTAAATTTAGTTTAATTTGAAGTTTGGATTGAAATTGGAATTTAAAAATTAATATTAAAATAATAGGAATAAAATAATACTATAATATGGAAATAGCGAAAAAAACAATTTAAAAAGCTTTAAAAAGAGAAAATATTGATTTAAAATGACTTGTAATGGTTTTATAAGCAATAAAATTAAATTTGAATAGATTTTCACAAATGTTGAAAAATGAGTTAAAACTAGGCGAGTCGCGCAACGGTAGTTTGCAATTTCATGCCGAAAAGTTCAAATGTGTATGTATTGTGGAATATAGCTCGGAATTCTATGAAATAAGAAAATTACGGACTATTATATCCATATCTTCTAAAGAAAGGAAGAAAATCAAAATTTCAATAAGTATATTTTGAAATATGTCCAAATCAATTTTCTAGCAAAATCGCACTAGCGCAGTTAAGTGACCGTAACAGAAAATTTATTTAAATAAACATTTTTTAATTAAGGGAAAATATGAAATAATTTTAATAAATCTATTTGAACAGTTAAATATAAATTTTGAAATATTAAAAGTTGTTTAAATCGAAAAATCTTATATAGCACTTTCCATAGCCCTTTTTTGCAGCGAATTCTGTTACCTTTGGAATATGGGTTAAACGTACCAATTTTTCTTAGAATCTATTTGAATGTTTTTAAAAGAAAAATTAAGCATTTAAAAGATAATTTAGAATCTTTATAATTAATTCCAAAATAAAATTGATAACTGGGCATGCATAAATGACTATGATATTTGTCCCGCCTGTGAGATCAGGAAATATAAAACATGATGTTTAACTAAGGTTAGGGACGGAACAGCCGGCGCCCCAAACTTACCTAGCCTATGTTTTCTTTTCTTAGGCGAGAGGTGGAATAGATCAAAAGGAAAGCCCGGATGCTCTGAAAAGATTATATTAATTTTTTCAAAATAAAAGAAGATTAGTATTATCCAAAATTTAAGCAATCTCCAAATGAATACAACTTAGATTGCATAAAGATAATCTTCTTATATTTGATATTAAAATCTGAAGAGGGAACTCGTCCTGTCCGTGAATTTTAAAAGGTGATTTCACCGTTATTCCATCCATAGCACTTGTTGAATACAGAAATTAATATTGATTAAAATTAGAATGGTTTCTATGATCTTATTTACTCAATAGTGTTGCTAGGTTTATTTTAGGGTTTACAATAAATAATGTCTTAAATAACATTGATTTTGACCCGTCTAAAAGTTAAGGAATCTGGATCGAGAGTAAAGTGAGGAAATTTGAAATATTATCCAAAGAAAAAGAATGAATTACATAAAATTACTCTAAGAAAAAAGTAGGAGATTTTGAAATAATCTGAAAAGAATTAAACTGAAAAGAGACTTGATAAATCCTGTATACTCATATTCACTTTTTATCGATAATTGGATTTCGAAGAAGCCAGGGTCGGATTAGGGTGATTCCTATCCGACCACCACTTTGAACCAATTTACGTGTTTGAAGAATGAAGATGTTTGAAGAAGGAGATATTGAGACGAATAATAACGAAGGACTGCTTGTTGATTAATTGGCGATAAACTCCAGAATCAATATATTATAGCAGTGGTCTCTTTGTTATGAAAAATCTCAAAACCACAAGGACTTCTCGCCTAGTAATGGACGAGGAAATGCCTTCGGTTTCGTTCAGTCCTAGAACGAATTTGAATAGATGAGTGTATGACCTTGCTTTCCAAATCACAACGAGTGATCTCTATAAAAGTATACCAGTTTGGTGGCGGAGAAGACACCTTCTCTTAACTTAACACCCTTTCCCGAGAATTTCACGTTCAGGAAATTATACGTTTAAAAAAAATCAATCGTGTGAATTTGGAATGACAATGTGGTATTCAAAGTGAAGAAGATGTGTTATGTGAAAAGGTAACGGTTGTCTCGAGCCTAATCAACCGAAAATGACCGAAACGGGGTTAGATGTGGCAAGGCTAAGTGGGTCATTCATAATTAGGATATTTTCATCCCCGTCTAGATATATTTCTTCCCGTTACGACATTCGAGATGTAAATTAGTGTGATCTGTATGCTCGGGAGCCCGTTTTAATGGTCGGTAACGATCGGAGAATGACATATTCTGTATTATCTAGTTATAGAGGTAGGTCGGTCTTGTGTTGGTAGAGGATCCTTTATGATGGTTCTCGGTACATTCCTCTAGAGATGTACTGTCGGAAGGTAGTCCCTTCACCTGGTTCATTTGTATGGAAATCCATTCTCCAATAGGAACCTTCAGACTTGATTGCAAACCTATTATGCTGAAATTTGATCAATGTAACAATTTCGGCTTAAGATTAATAAGTTTATTTGCATAAGTTTTCAAAGATATGTCATTAAAAATAATATCAAATGTTTTGATATATAAAAGTGTTTTAGTTATCATAAGGTAAAAACTCTTTCGTATTTATGTGTGGGCATGGTCTTATGTGATATTCTTTCTTTCCAAAGGATTTTATTTAAAGACTGATATATGACATTTTCATATATTATTGAGTTTCTCACGTTGGTTTATCAAGCCTGATCCGGGTGTTTTCAATACTCGGGTCAGATCCGAGTAGTTTTAGGTTTAGTTGAGGATGGTTGAAGTTTCCAAAGGAGAACTGGAGACATTCATCTACGTATGGAAGTATTCTATTATCCGTTGCTGGTTGTTTTATTTGATGTTTGTTGGCAATTGTAAGGACAGATGTTTATAACTGTCCAAGCTGAAGTTAGGTGAGACTCTGATATATGTATTTAAAAATTTTCCACTGTAAAGATATTTTTTTAATATTATATATACCATTTCATTCGTATGAAATTATATTCTATCTATTTTTCTTTATTATCCATGATAATCCATAATTCCTTGAAATTGGGATCTACATGTGTGGTTTATTGTCGGCACAAAAGGTTAAGAGTCGTGGTTCCTCAAATTTGGTATCAGAGCTGAAGGTTAAGCGAGAACTTGGCTTTGTTATAGGTAAAGAATCATCAGATATAAGATAAATAATATCCTAGAATGAGTAACTCATTAGAGCTAGGGTTAGTAACACCCTGGAATGAGTTATGGGAGTATTATATATAAGAGCGGGTGCTTGTTAATCTAATAGGAAAAGATTTTGGATAATTAAATGTCAAATAGCTAGTGTTGTTGACTGGGCAAATAATCATCGTATCAGATGATGTCTTGTATTTGGATTTGGCAAATGAACCTTTTATCAGCTGTGAATCTGATCATGTGTATGTCTATGTCATCTATGTCTATTTATTGATATGAATATATTGTTGGACTAGTTTTGAAATATTATGCTAAATCTATTTAATGTTTAGTAGTTACTCAATGTATATTAGTATTTTATTAAATCTGTACAGCTTCAAAATTAAACACAATGGTGGCTAACCAAACAATTAATAAATAAATTTTTAAAGGTTAACTGTTTCTGGACAATGGTTAACCACAATTAAAAGTAATCAGCTCAATCAGCATTGACTGACCAATACCAACCAATCAATGATTAACGGAACCGCTCATAAATTACGGTTAACCGAAAATATTAACTGATCAAGTTGGTTAACTGACCGTGCCCATCCATAGTTTTGAATCAAATAAGGTATGAATAGTCATACCATAAATAATAGATATACCTTTAATTTCAGCTTTTACTTTGTCCCTGGAGGAGGTCTACTTGAGACATGCACAACCTCAATGGCATAAACTTGCACATATTGTCCCTTCTTTGCTAGTTTTGGCCATCGGTTCTTGTATTTCCCTTTTTAATGGCAGTTATAGCACGTCCCTTTAAACTATTCGATCATTAGACTAATTTTGAGGTACATAGCGACATGCCCTTATTCTGACATCTGCGGCATATCACACCACCTTTCTTGAACTTTCACTTAGCTTTTTTGTGTGCCAAAAATTCTCCTTTCTTCCCTCCACCTTGATTATGCGACTATTCTACTTTCTCCATCTCTTTTATACCAACTATCTAAAGTAAGGCCATTTCAACTAACATCCCATAGGTGGTGCCTATAGGAACTTGAGTTAAAAGTAACTCCCTAAGTGGAGAATTTATGTCTTTTACAAACTTTAACGCCTTCTTCGCTTGGGTTTCAATCAAGATCATTCCAAACTTAGCTAATTCCATAAACATATTGATATTTCCTTCACCATGGATTCCGCTGTCTCAGTTGGACAAAATTCTCCAGTTGTAGACTTACTTCAACTTTGGACATGAATGTGACTCGAAGCGAGCCCTGAATTCAGTCCAACTAATTCCTTCCTCTGCATTCTCCTCAACTGCTATGGTCCACCAATCCAAAAACTCTCCCTTTAGGTGCCATGTAGTTATACTCCTTGTAACGACCACGACGTTATACCCAATTAAGCAAAGAATATTACAAGTAACATCATCTGCTAATCTGAAGAATACGGCTTACTAAGAGCGATCGAATGTGAATATATCATTCTACTAACACTGACACGTCAATTATACCTTTTCACTTAATATCTAAACTGAATTTGACATGTAGAGTATTAATACAAAGTAGTAGACACACCAACTTCTCAGAATCATAACAATATATTGTATAAATAACAGTAACAGATCACAGTGGAATGAAATACAACTTATACATATACACATTATGAGTCTAGAAAATAAAATACTCACATAATATACAAGTTTTAAAATTCTCTATTCTCAGTTATATATTTTATAAACATAATCACAATTTCCTAAATGAGATAAACTAAAAAATCCAAATGTTTATCTCCTTGCTAGCCCAACCATCCAAAGGTCTATATGTCCTATAACCTGAAAGTCTCAGTCTGACCCGAACAAAATAACACTCCGGTTGGAACAATAAGGTGAGCAAATGATATAACACGAGATAGATAATATATAAGTAAGTATAGATGTCCAAGTCGTAACAATATAGACGTCCAAGGTATACACAACACATCACTAAACACATGATTCAATCCAGATGTCCAAGATATCATAAGTCGTAAGATTAATTTAACTTAAAACATGATTATAAGATTAAGTCACAAACACAAATTAGTAACTAAATATAAAATAACAAAATTAACTCAACATCCATCACAAGACACAGGAATATATATTTTTAATTCACGAATACGGAATAGTTATGGAGTTAGGTATTTTATTTTCAACAAAACCAAGAGATCTTACTCGAAACAATCATAATGATCGTAAACAGAACCGTAGCAAACAAACACACAATTTGGTATCACATGAACCGATCCGATACTGAGGATCGTACATATGACGGGAATCATAGAATCATAGAATGATCTCAAGGGTTGCGACCATGACTGAATATCTCTGATTTATTTATGTTATTACACTTGAAAAGAAATCCAAATTTGTTTATTTATTATTATAATATATTTCTATGTTTGAAAAAAAATCCATGAGTAAACTTCTTAAGGATCTAGCAGCTTTATGCCGCACACTAAAAGAGAGTAAACCCTAAAGTGCCAATTACTAGCACCTTCAGTAATCATTAGAACTTATCCGGTACGTCCCATATCATATGGTGAAATCCAAGTATTTACTAAAAGTTAGTAAATATGACTTATTACGGATTCCACAGGAAAGCCTAAATTATGTTCTCCTTTGAATCTCGTAACCACTTGTCGCACACCTGAATAGAACGCAACCCTAAAGTGATAATTACTTCCCTCTACTGATCACATGAATTTAGCCAAAGTACCCATGCTACCCGATGAAATTCATGTATTCACTAACGGTTAGTAAATTCCACTCAAGCATTCTATTTAATGAGTTTACCATATTCGACGAGGCATTATTCGAAAGCATTTAAACCAATCAATAACACTGAGTAGATTATTAGAACTTCCTAATTTATAGAATTAAGATTCTCAAAACAATTTCTATAACAACCCGCAATTTCGCTACTTCGAAAATGAGGTATTTTATTTATTTTAAATTTAAAAGAATTTAAAACTTAAATAAATATGTTATACATAAAAAATAATAATAGAGAAATTATTTATTACTATAGTTAATAATTAAAAAGTACAAATTTGGATTTTAGAGCAAATCGGCAAAAGTTAGTTTTGTTAAAAATAAATAAATGCTTAAATAAATACATTTAAATATTTATTTGGAAAGATAAACCTTATTAAAAACACCTAATAAAGATAATAAAAGTATATTAAAGATTTAAAAGTATGTTAAAGATTTAAAAGTATGTTAATAATCGTTTTACAAAAATAACCAAAATTTATCGCTTTTTCAGTTTTACATACACTATAAAAATAGAGATTTTGATATTTTTTAAATATAAGCTTAAAATATGAATAGACATGTTTTAATTTATTTAAAAGAAAAAAGTTCGTTTTAAATTTGGTTTACTTAAATGAACAGTTTAATTAAAACACCGAAATGTGAACGTAAAACATTTTGTCGAAATCAACGTTCTGTCGATTAAAAGTTGTCGCAACGTTGTTGCACCTTTATTTTCTTATATATAAACATATGTTTAAATAGTATAAGTATTATTTAATTCACTAATTAAGTTTACTTTTACTAAACATACTTAGAAAATTCTAGAATTTCATTAAAAAAAATAAGCACAAAATACCAAAACATGCCAAATCAAACCAAACATAATTATTACTTTACTTTTCTTACTCCTTAAGTGAAAGTGACATAAAGCATGATTTGAAATGCGATGTTAAGTGTTGAAAAAGGTAAGATTTCTTAAAAAGTGAGTAAAGGGTATTTTAGTCATTTTACATATTAATATTTTATTCTAAACTTTTTCCTATAAATAGCCATGCATACCTCTTCCATTTTCATACAAATCATTCTCTTGTTCTTCTTTCTTTAAGCTATTTTAATAGATTCTCTCTTTAAGAGAGGTAGGAGGGTTAAAAATAATGGAGTGTTTAACCACTAATCCACATGTTACTCTCTAACATTTTCTTATACAGCTTCTTAATTCACTTCTTCTTCTCTTCTTAAAATGCTGCTATGGACGTATGGTTATGTTTATGTTATGTTTGAATAGTAGCAACTGTTTATGGTCGTGATTATTTATCATATTAGCTTGTGTTTGAACCATAATTATGTTAGTGATAAAGGTTAACTCGATTATGCTCATTTTGATTAAGTAATCCCTTGGTTAAATAAGGCCCAATTTGGTGATATGATATACTTTGCAAAAATAAATCTCGTTTTAAGTGGAATTGAAATTAAAGTTAAAATAAAAGAAAATTTGAAAGTAGAAGTGAAATTGGATTTGAATGGAAAGTTAAATTGAAATTGAAATTGAGATGTATAGTAAAATTGAAATTGAAATCGATTTTGAAATTTTAAATTGAGATTAAGGTTGAAATTTAAATTACAATGGAAATTAGATTTGAAATCTAAGTTTTAATTTAGTTTAACTTGAAGTTAGAATTGAAATTGGAATTTAAAAATAGTGTAGTGCTTAACTATTAATCCATTTGTTACTCTCTAACCTCTTCTTAAACAACTTCTTAATTTACATCTTCTTCTTCTCTTCTTGAAAATGGCCTTAGGTCGTAAGTTTCGGAGTTGATAGGAGGAGGACGTGAGCAATATGGAAGGAGGAGGTTATTGCCAAAGCAAGAAGGGATGTGAGGTGGCGGCTGAGCGTTTAGAAAATATAGAAAAGTGTTTAGGTGGTGATTTAGTGAAGCGCTGAATTAAATGAATGTTGGTAGGAAGTTAATCAAATTGGTTGAAGGCGAGAAAATTCTCACAGTTTTTATAAATAAATCATATTTTGATTTCGTTATAATAATTATCTTATTACATATGCAAGTATACACCCCCTTAAATGTTGCTATGGACGTATGGTTATGTTTGTGTTATGTTTGAATAGTTGCAACTGTTTATGGTCGTGATTATTTATCATATTAGCTTGTGTTTGAACCATAATTATGTTAGTGATAAATGTTAACTCGATTATGCTCATTTTGATTAAGTAATCCCTTGGTTAAATACGACCCAATTTTGGTGATATGATATACTATGGAAAAATAAGCCTCGTTTTAAGTGGAATTGAAATTAATTTTATAATATAAGAGAATTTGAAACTAGAAGTGAAATTGGATTTGAAATAGAAAGTTAAATTGAAAATGAAATTGAGATGAATAGTAAAATTGAAATTGAAATCGATTTTGAAAATTGAAATTAAGATTAAGGCTGAAATTTAAATTAGAATGGAAATTAAATTTGAAATCTAAGTTTTAATTTAGTTTAATTTGAAGTTAGAATTGAAATTGAAATTGAAATTTAAATTTAATATTAAAATAATGGAAATAAAATAATAGTATAATATGGAAATAGTGAAAATACAATTTAAAAGCTTTAAAAAGAGAAAATATTGATTTAACATGATTTGTAATGGTCTAATAAGCAATAAAATTCAATTTGAATAGATTTTCACAAATGTTAAAAAATGAGTTAAAACTAGGTGCGTCGCGCAACTGTAGTTTGCAATTTCATGCCAAAAAGTTCAAATTAGTGTGTAGTGTGGAATATAGCTCGGAATTCTTTGAAATAAGAAAGTTTTGGACTATTATATCCATATCTTCTAAACAAAGGAAGAAAATCAAAATTTCTTTAAGTATATTTTGAAATATGTCCAAATCAATTTTCTAGAAAAATTACACTAGTGCAGTTAAGTGACCGTAAAAGGAAATCTTTTTAAATGAACATTTCTTAATTAAGGGAAGATATGAAATAAATTTGATAAATCTATTTGAAGTGAAAAATATAAATTTTCAAATATTAAATGTTGTTTAAATCAAATAAGATTATATAGCACTTTCCGCAGCACTTTTATGCTGCGAATTTTATAACTTTTGGAATATGGGTTAAACCTAACAATTTTTCTTAGAATCTATTTGAATGTTTTTAAAAGTAAAATTAAGCATTTAAAAGTTGATTTGGAATCTTTATAATCAATTCCCAAATAAAATTGATAGCTGAGTATGCGGAAACGACTAGTAAATTTGTCCCGTCTGTGAGATCTGGAAAGATAAAACAAGGTATTTAACTAAGGTTAGGGATGGAGCAACCAGTGCCGTAAACTTACCTATCCTATGTTTTCTCTTCTTAGGCGAGAGATAGAACAGATTAAAAGGACAGCCTGGATGCTCTAAAAAGATTATATTAATTTTTCCAAAACAAAAGAAGATTAGTATTATCCAAAATTTAAGCAATCTCCAAATGAATAAACTACAACATGGATTGCATAGAGATAATCTTCTTACATTTGGTATTAAAATCCGAAGAGCGAACTCGTCCTATTCCTGGAATTGAAAAGGTGATTTCACTGTTATTCTGCCCATAGCACTTGTTGACTACGGAAATTGATATTGATTAAAATTAGAATGACTTCTGTCTATTTACTCAATAGTGTTGCTAAGATTTATTTTAGGATTTACAGTAAATGATGCCTAAAATAACATTATTTTTGACCAGTCTAAAAGTTAAGGAATTTGGATCGAAAGTTAAGTGAGGAAATTTGAAATATTATCCAAAGAAAAAGAATGAATTATATAGAATTACTCTAAGACAAAAGAAAGAGATTTGAAATCATCCGAAAAGAAATAAAGTGAAAAGAGACTTAATAAATCCTGTATACTCATATTCACTTTTTATCGATAATTGGATTTCGAAGGATCCGGAGTCGGATTTAGACGATTACAATCCAAAAACCACTTCGAACCAATTTACGTGTTTGAAGAATGAAGATGTTTGAAGACGAAGATATTGAGATGAATAATAACGAAGGAATACTTGTTGATTAATTTGGGATAAACTCCAGATTCAATATATTTACCAGTGGTCTCTTTGTTATGAAAAATATCTAAACCACAAGGACCTCTCGGCTAGTAATGGATGAGGAAACTGCCTTTGGTTTCGTTCAGTCCTAGAACAAACTTGTATGGATGAGTGTCTGACCATGCATTCCAAACACAACAAGTGATCGCTATAAAAGTATATCAGTTTGGTAGCAGAGAAGACACATTCTCTTAACTTAACACCCTTTCAGGAAGTTATACGTCTAAAGAAATCAGTCGGCTGAATGTGGAATGGCAATTTGGCATTCAAAGTGAAGAAAATGTGCTATCTGAAAAGGTAATCGTTGCCTCTAGCCTCGTCAATCAAAAATGACCGAAACAAGATTAGACGCAGTAAGGCTAAGTGGGTCATTCCCAATTAGGGTATATTCATCCCCATCTAGATATATTTCTTCCCGCTATGACGTTCAGGATGTAAATTAATATGGTTTGTATGCTCGGGCGTCCGGTTTAAAGGCCAGTAACGGCTGGGGGATAACATATTCGGTCCTATCTAGGTACAGAGGTAAGCCAGTCTTGTGTTGGTAGAGGATCCTTTATGATGGTCCTTGGTACATTCCTCCAGAGATGTACCGCCGAAAGGTAGTCCCTTCACCTGGTTCATTTGTATGGAAATCCATTCTCCAATAAGAACCTTCGGACTTGATTGTAAACCTATTATGTTGGAATTTAATCAATGTAACAATTTCGGTTAAGATTAATAAGTTTATTTGCATAAGTTTTCAAAGATATGTCATTAAAAATAATATCATATGTTTTGATATATAAAATTATTTTTAGTTATCATAAGGTAAAAACCCTTCTGTGTTTGTGTGTGAGCGTGACTGTGTAGTTAATGCCCCGCTATTACCCCGCTACAACGCCGCTATATCTCATAGCGGATTTCTACCGCTACGATTTTTCCATATAGCCCCAGAATATAGCCTTTCCGCTTTAATACCCGCTATTTCCGCTATATCCCATTATTTCCGCTATATTTCTCTATTCTCGCTATATATTTTTTAATAAAATGAATTGGAAAATTGCATTTATACATTATAAAATTATGAAACTAATTTATTTAATTAAATTTTTAATATATTTTCAGAAATTAAAATACTCTAATATTTTACCAAATTCAATTATGTTATATAACAATTTTTCTTTTATTTAAAGTATATTCGCACATGTTTTTATTTAAAATTAGTTATGTATTATTTATAATTCAATTGATCGATAATTTTTCATTTAATTACCATTCATATATTTGTAAAAACATTAAGTACGAATTTTATATGATATTTTAGAGCCATCCTCTATATCCCGCTATATCCTCGCTGTATACCCGCTATGACTTTTTGCACCTCCACCGCTTTGAATCTACCGAGCGCATTAACTGCATATGAGCGTGATCTTATGAGATACTCTTTCTTTTCAAAGGATTTTATTTAATGGCTGATATATGACACAGTCATTTATTATTGAGTTTTTCTCATGCTGGTTTATCAAGCCTGATCTGGGTATTTTCAATACTCGGTCAATTCCGAGTAGTTTCAAATTTAGTTCAGGACAGTTGATGTTTCTAAAGGAGAACTGGAGATATTCATCTACGTATGGAAGTATTCTATTATCCGCTGCTGGTTGTTTTATTTGATGTTTGTCAGCAATTATAAGGATAGATGTTTTTAACTATCCAAGTTGAAGTTAGGTTAGACTCTGATATATGTATTTAAAAGTTTTTCGCTGTAAAGATACATTTTCAATATTGTATACCGTTCCATTCATGTGAAATTATATTATGTCTATTTTTCTTTATTACCCGTGATAATCAACATTTCCTTGCAATTTGGGTCTGCATATGTGTGGTTTATTGTCGACACAAAAGGTACAGAATCGTGGTTCATCACATTTGGTATCTGAGCTGAAGGTTAAGCGAGAACTTGGCTTTGTTATGGGTAAAGACTCATCAGAGATAGGATAAGTAATATCCCAGAATGAGTAACTCATTAGAGATAAGTTTAGCAACACCTTGGAATGAGTTATTGGAGTGTTATATATATGCACGTGTGCTTGTTAATTTTATAAAAATGGTTTTATTTTAAAGAAGTTGGTAAATGAAATAATTTTACCTTAGGTTTATATTTTAAATACTAAAGGGAATATATTATTTTGGGTTAGAAATTAAGGATTGTTTGTAATTTAGCATAGTAAAACTAAAATATGAATATTTTGGTGATTAGAATTGTACGATTTGACTAAAAGATATTTGATTATAATATTGAAACTTGAAGATGTAATTAGAGAAAGTAAAAGGAAAATGTACACTTAGATAAAATTCTTATCAACATGATAGAAAAAGATAACCTAAATTGAGACATTTTGTAAATATAATATAAAAGGGCATGTTCTATAACTTACAAAGGAGATAAGGTAATATGAAATTTAGACACTTTGATTAGGTTAAAATTAAAGTGAAATTTAGGAATAAGAGATATAAAAAATATCATCCTAATATAAACTTTGAACTAGTGACACATTTAGGATAGCATTTGTAATTCAAAATGAAGTAAGATTGGGAGTGGATAGGTTAGAAAGAAAAAAAAGTTAAAAAAAGGGAAAGTTTTGAATAATATGGTTAGTAGGTTGATTGTTGGATGAAAATGTTTAAATAAACAAATACCATGTGAATTAAGTTTCATAATTTGACTATAAGGTATTTTATAGATTTAAGGTTAAGAAATTTAATTTAGAAATGGATAGGTAAATAAGTTAAATAGATAATCATAGAATTTGTATGAAAATGATGTACACTTAGTAAAGTTGTCTTATCGATATATGGTAAGATAAATAATATTAGCTTAATTAAGACCTTAGATAAATAAAACTAAGGATTAAGTTTTATAACTTATTAAATTGAGATAATAGTAGAATTCCATATTAGTTAAACACCATAATTGAAGTAGTAATGGTTTTAAGTTGGGGATATGTATATATTTTCTCTTAGGAAGTAAAGATATATTATACAAGTTTAATTCATATTTATATGCTTAAGTAATAATGAATTTAGTAGAAAGTAAATGGTTGTGAAATAAACTTAGATTAATAGAAATTTGGAAGAAATATATTTGGTAAAAATGAATATGAATAAGTACATAAGTTAAATGTAGATCATTTCGGCACATAAATTTTAGTCTAAGATTTGAGTATATAAATTTGAAATGTTTACACCAATCCGAGAAACGATTTATCACTCTATTCATGACGGCGAGCATTGATGAAAGTTTATGATTGTGTACACGAATTTTCTATCATTTTGGAAAGCTATGCAAGAAAAGCAATGGTTTGTGATCAAGAAGCCTGATCAAAGTCCGCATTAGAAAATCGAGGATCGATGCTAGTTCGGAAGTAAAGTTGTGGATTCAAATAATAGATCAGATCATATATCACATATAGTATGTTTTTTTGAGTCTGTCTACATAGTAGTTGAATAATTATCTAAAATAGTAAGCACTAAGATATAAGGGTTAGACTTATGTTTTGGTATATAGACCCAAGGTGTAGTACATTGCTCAGGTCAAGGGATGGGATATGTGGATATATTCATTTATGTTGATATAGTATCAGTTTGGTTGTTTTTGGATGTATAGTCTTATTTGGTTGTTATATATATATTATCTTAAGTGTGCAGTATGCACTAGGATGGGTATGATAGAAGTCTGATTTGATGTATGTATAAATAACCTTAAGTACGTGATAAGTACTCAATAACCTTAAGTACGTGATAAGTACTCAAAATAGTGTGAGGAATCTCTGCATGTTTAGTATAATTTATTTTAGTGTTGTTATGGTATCAGCCTTCTTTTTATATTTTCATTTTTCTATCATAATTATAAAGAAGTCGAAATATTTGAGGATACGAGTATGAGATAGATTCTTTTATCTAACTTTCATTTCGAGGACGAAATGCTTTTAAGTAGGGGAGAATATAACAACCCGTAATTTCGCTGCTTCAAATATGAGGTATTTTATTTATTTTAAATTTAAAATAATTTAAAACTTAAATAAATATGTTATATGTAATAAATAATAATGGAGAAATTTTTTATTCTTATAGTTAATAATTAAAAAGTATAAATTTGGATTTTAGAACAAACCAGCAAAAGTTAATTTTGTTAAAAATAAATAAATGCTTACATAAATAGGTTTAAATATTTATTTGAAAAGATAAATCTTATTAAAAACACCTAATAAAGATAATAAAAGTATATTAAAAGATTTAAAAGTATGTTAATAATCGTTTTACAAAAATAATCAAAATTTGTCGTATTTTATCAGTTTTACATACACTATAAAAATAGAGATTTTGATATTACTCAAATATAACTTTAAAATATGAATAGACATGTTTTAATTCATTTGAAAGAAAAAAGTTCGTTTTAAGTTTGGTTTACATAAATGAATAGTTTTACTAAAACGTCAAAATGTGACCGTAAAACATTTTATCGAAAATCAACGTTTTGTCGATTAAAAGTTGTCGCAATGTTGTTGCACCTTTATTTTCTTATATATGAACATATATTTATATAGTATAAGTATAATTTAATTCACTAATTAAGTTTACTTTTACTAAACATACTTAGAAAATTCTAAAATTTCATTAAAAAAAAGTAAGTACAAAATTCCAAAACATGTCAAATTAAACCAAACATAATTATTACTTTACTTTTCTTACTCCTTAAGTGAAAGTGACGTAAAACATGATTTGAAATGTGATGTTAAGGGTTGAAAAAGTAAGGTTTCTTAAAAAGTAAGTAAATTGTATTTTGGTTATTCTACATAATAATATTTTATTTCAAACTTTTTCCTATAAATAGCCATGCACACCTCTTTCATTTTCACACAAAATTATTCTCTTCTTCTTTCTTTAAGCTATTTTAATAGCTTCTCTCTTTAAGAGATGTAGGGGGGTTAAAAATAGTAGAGTGTTTAACCACTAATCCACTTGTTACTCTCTAACCTCTTCTTAAACAACTTCTTAGTTCACTTTTTCTTCTTCTCTTCTTAAAAATGGCCTTAGGTCGTGAGTTTGGGAGTTGATAGAAGGAGGACGTGAGCAATATGGAAGGAGGAGGCTGTTGCCAAAGCAAGAAGGGATGTGGGGTGGCGACCGAGCGCTTGGAAAAGGTAGAAAAGTGTTTAGTTGGTGGTTTAGTGAAGCGTTGAATTAAATGAATGTTGGTAGGAAGTTAATCAATTTGGTTGAAGGTGAGAAAATTCTCACCGTTTTTATTTAAAAAAAACCATATTTTGATTTTGTTATAATAATCATCTTATTACATATGCAAGTATACACCCCTTTAAAATGTTGCTATGGACGTATGGTTATGTTTGTGTTATGTTTGAATAGTTGCAACTGTTTATGGCCGTGATTATTTATCATATTAGCTTGTGTTTGAACCATAATTATGTTAGTGATAAATGTTAACTCGATTATGCTCATTTTGATTAAGTAATCCCTTGGTTAAATAAGACCCAATTTTGGTGATATGATATACTGTGGAAAAATAAGTCTCGTTTTAAGTGGAATTGAAATTAAATTTAAAATAAAAGAGAATTTGAAATTAGAAGTGAAGTTAGATTTGAAATGTAAAGTTAAATTGAAATTGAAATGAATAGTAAAGTTTAAATTGAAATCGATTTTGAAAACTGAAATTAAGACTAAGGTTGAAATTTAAATTAGAATGGAAATTAGTTTTGAAATCTAAGTTTTAATTTAGTTTAGTTTGAAGTCAGAATTGAAATTGGATTGAAATTGGAATTTAAAATTTAATATTAAAATAATAGGAATAAAATAATATTATAATATGGAAATAGTGAAAATACAATTTAATAGCTTTAAAAAGAGAAAATATTGATTTAAAATGATTTGTAATGGTTATGTAAGTAATAAAAGTATATTTGAATATATTATTACAAATGTTGAAAAATGAGTTAAAACTAGGCACGTCGTGCAACGGTAGTTTGCAATTTCATGCTGAAAAGTTCAAATGAGTATGTAGTGTGGAATATAGCTCGGAATTCTTCGAAATAAGAAAGTTCTGGACTACTACATACATATCTTCTAAACAAAGGAAGAAAAATTTCATTAAGTATATTTTGAAATATTTCCAAATCAATTTTCTAGAAAAATCGTACTAATGTAGTTAAGTGACCGTAACAGGAAATCTATTTTAATCAGCGATTTTTTATGTAGGGAAATATGAAATAAATTTGATAAATCTATTAGAATAGTTTAGAAGAAATTGAAGTAAAAAATATAAATTTTCAAATATTAAAAGTTGTTTAAATCAAATAAGCTTATATAGCACTTTCCGTAGCACTTTTATGTTGCGAATTCTGTAACTTTTGGAATATGAGTTAAACGTAATAATTTTTCTTAGGATCTATTATGAATGTTTTTAAAAGGAAAATTAAGCATTTAAGTGGTAATTTGGAATCTTTTATATCAATTCCAAAATAAAATTGATAACTGAGTATGCGAAAACGACTAGTACATTTGTCGCGCCTGTGAGATCTGAAAGAATAAAATAAGGTGTTTAACTAAGGTTTGGGATGGTGCAACCAGTGCCCTGAACTTGCCTAGCCTATGTTTTCCTTTCTTACGCGAGAGATGGAACAGATCAAAAGGAAAGCCCGGATGCTCTAAAAAGATTATATTTATTTTTCCAAAATAAAAGAAGATTAGTATGGTCCAAAATTTAAGCAATCTCCAAATGAATAAACTACAACTTGGATTGCATAGAGATAATCTTTTTATATTTGGTATTAAAATTCGAAGAGGGAACTCGTCTTATTCATAGAATTTAAAAGGTGATTTCACTGTTATTCCACCCATAGCACTCGTTGAATACAGAAATTGATATTGATTAAAATTAGAATGGTTTCTGTGATCCTATTTACTCAATAGTGTTGCTAAGATTTATTTTAAGGTTTACAGTAAATAATGTCTAAAATAACATTGATTTTGACTCGTCTAAAAGTTAAGGAATTTGGATCGAGAGTTAAGAGAGTAAATTTGAAATATTGTCTAAAGAAAAAGAATGAATTACATAGAATTACTCTAAGACAAAAGAAAGAGATTTTGAAATCATCCAAAAATAATTAAAGTGAAAAGAGACTTAATAAATCCTGTGTATTCATATTCACTTTTTATCAATAATTGGATTTTGAAGGAGCCAGGGTCGGATTTGGGTGATTCCTATCCGTAAACCACGACGAACCAATTTACGTGTTTGAAGAATGAAGATGTTTGAAGAAGGAGATATCGAGACGAATAATAATGGAGGAATACTTGTTGATTTATCGGGGATAAACTCCAAATTCAGTATATTGTAGCAGTGGTCTATTTGTTATGAAAAATATCAAAACCACAAGGACTTCTCGCGTAGTAATGGATAAGGAAACAGGCTTCGGTTTCGTTCAGTCCAAGAGCGAACTTGTATGGATGAGTGTCTGACCTTGCATTCTAAAGCACAATGAGTGATCCCTATAAAAGTATATCGGTTTGGTGGAGGAGAAGACACCTTCGCTTAACACCCTTTCCCGAGCCTTCCACGTTCAGGAAGTTACACGTTTAAAGAAATCAGTCATGTGAATGTGGAATGGCAATGTGGCATTCAAAGTGAAAAAGATGTGTTATGTGAAAAGGTAACCGTTGCCTCGAGCATCATCAACCGAAAATGACCGAAATAGGGATAGATGTAGCAAGGCTAAGTGGGTCATTCCCAATTAGGGTATGTTCATCCCCATTCGGATATATTTCTTCCCGCTATGACGTTTGGGATGTAAATTAATGTGGTTTGTATGCTCAAGCTCCCTAAAAGCTCATCTAACCCCAAAGCCGGTCTTGTGTTGGTAGAGGATCCTTTGTGATGGTCCTCGGTACATCCCTCCAGAGATCTACCGTCGGAATGTAGTCCCTTCACCTGGTTCATTTGTATGGAAATCCATTCTCCAATAAGAACCTACTAACTTGATTGTAAACCTATTATGCTAAAATTTAATCAATGTAATAATTTCGGCTAAGATTAATAAGTTTATCTGCATAAGTTTTCAAAAATATGTCATTAAAAATAACATCAAATGTTTTGATATATAAAAGTGTTTTAGTTATCACAAGGTAAAAACTCTTCCTATTTATGTGTGGGCGTGGTCTTACGAGATATTTTTTTTTCAAAGGATTTTATTTAAAGATTGATATATGACACTGTCATTTATTATTGAGTTTTTCTTACATTGGTTTATCAAGCCTGATCTGGTATTTTTAATACTTGGGTCAGATTCGAGTAGTTTCAGGTTTAGTTGAGGATGGTTGAAGTTTTCAAAGGAGAACTGGAGATATTCATCTAAGTATGGAAGTATTCTATTATCCGTCGCTGGTTGTTTTTTTTGATGTTTGTCAGCAATTGTAAGGACAGATGTTTATAACTGTCCAAGGTGAAGTTAGGTTAGACTTTGATATATGTATTTAAAAGTTTTCCGCTGTAAAGATATTTTTTTTCAATATCATATATACCATTTCATTCATATGAAATTATATTCTGTCTATTTTTCTTTATTACCCATGATAATCCACAGTTCCTTGCAATTTGGGTCTGCTTGTGTAGTTTATTGTCGGCACAAAAGGTACAGAATCGTGGTTCGTCACAATTTCTCTTTTGAATTTATAAAGGAACGCTTGTTTAAATTTTCCAATAAATTCATTTGTTATCTAATTTTATAAAATATTCACATATTTGATAAAATATTTCCTAACCATGTATTATTAACTAATATACTAGTTCAAAAATTAATTAATAACCAAGTGTAACTATATACATATATGTGTGTGTGTATGCATATATATATATATATATGTATATATGCATATATATATATATGTGTGTGTGTGTGTGTGTATACACACATATATATATATATGTGTGTGTGTGTACACACACACACACATATATATATATGCATATATACATATATACATATATACATATATATTTGTTATAAGCTTATAAGAAAATATGAACTTTAGTTTACATGTTGACAAAACACGTTTAGAAATTGAATGTAACCAAGTGACCTAAACCCAAAGAGTTCATAAGGAAAGTTCTAATGTATGTGAATGCAAAGGCTAGGCTCCTTTTCCAAAACAAAAAGGTGTCAGGTCATTATTACATGCATAAGGCTAGGTAATGAATAGAAAGCTATATGATACATAAAATATATTAACACCATGTCCTTTAAGAATTGAAGAAATGTGGGACAAGTAAATAGTGTAAACATTTATATACATATATAACTATGCATAGAATTCGAAACTTGACCTTTACTAAAGCAAAACATGTACAATTTTCGAAACGATATGTATTCCTTTTCCTACAAAATTTCAAACAAAAACCAGTTTAACTTAACATACTTCTTATATATAAAATTTTAATAAAACCTGATTTACAAAGTTTAATGGTTAGTTTCTTAGGTATCCATGAATTTAACTGAGTGACTGTAACATATTGGTATACAACAATACATATAGTGCTAAACAAAATTACCTATAAAAGTTTTAAAACCAAGTTATAAGTGGATTTCCAAAGTTTCAAAGCAATTCATGCATTTTATTCTCTATAATTTAAGGCATTTCCAGGTTATTATTTCAAGAACCAAATGTGAACGGTAACCCATGTATAAAGCTGGCCTATAAACTAGAATGAAGGTGATAGGCTATTAGATATATATAACCATATATAGTATTGAATAGTTAGACTACATATGAAAGCATGTACATATTTATAGGCATACATGCCATTAATGCAAAGTATAGGAATGTGCAAAAGCATTGTATTCAAAAAAAAAGATTTTTTTTCAGTTTAGCCCCCTTTTAAAACTAATTATCGCAAATAGCCCACTTTTAAAACTAATAACAAACTTAGCCCTGTTTTGGCTAGCTCAGTCTCGAGCTGGCCAAAACGTACTGGCGACTTTTCAAAAATCGCCAATACAAAAAAAAAATTGCCAAAAAGATGCATGCGGTTTTTGAAAAGTCGTCCATTGGCGACTTCTCAAAAGTTGCCCAAACGGGGTTCTATGACAAAACCAGAGCTCCCTTTCTTCCTCTTTCACTTTATCCCTTCCCATCATCATCTCCAAAAAACCGCAATACCCACCAAATCTGAAATTTTCGCCCAAAGCCTAAAATATTTAACATTTTGTTCAACAAATCAGAAGATGGGAAGCTCTTCAATGCGGGATGCGCCTCTAGGTACAGATAAATCAAAAATTCTTTCAATTTAGTGTTTTGAAGAAAATTGCAAAATATTGGTTTTTAGGATTTGTAAGCGATTATGATTGTTGAGATATCTTTGTATGGATGAAATCATTGTTAAATTGTCGAAAACAATGCGTAAATTCCTATGTTGATGTTGGAAAATAAATTTGAAAATCTTGTTAACTTGTATATGTGTAGATTACTCCAAGATGCTACCTGGATCTATCGATGGATCTGTCATATATTTGCAACAACGGCATCGAACGAATAATCTGGAATTCGTCGCGGTAAAATTCTTAGTGTTCGAAATGTACAAATATTGACTGATATTATATGTTGCATGTTGATAATATTTTTGTGATAGTTTGACAGAGCAATACTGCAGACGGAAGTGTAGATCATTCGTCTAAAATGAATAGAGTAGCATCTGCTTATTCAAGCATTATACATTTGATAGACCAAGATAGATTGGGACTGGTTTTTAGGGTGGAACACATCCAGTTGGATCATCGTCTTATCACCGCTTTGGTGGATAGATGGAGACCAGAGACATTAACATTTCACTATGTGCTGGGGAGATGACTATCACGTTGGGTGATGTTGCATGCTTACTTGGCATACCTATAGACGGTGCTCCATTGACCAACCCCGATTTAGTTGATTACCTTAGTTTATGCCAAGAGCTCCTAGGTTTAACTCCTCCAGTAGAGGAGTGGGGGAAATGAAATGATATGGACAAGATGGTTTAGGTAACAATTTGCGGACGACATACCAGCAGACGCCACGGAGATTCAGATTCAGCAACGAGCTAGAGCCGTTATATTGCATATTATATGCTCGAGATTGATATGCGATCATTTGAAGACACAGATATGGCTTAGATGGCTTCCATTTTTAGAAGACTTTGATGTTTGTCGTCAGTATTCGTGGAACAGTGCAGTTCTAGCGTATACGTACAGCGAGTTGACGAGGCTTGCTATGTAAGAGAGCGCAGGTATTGATAGTTGTGTGAGTCCAGTATTGGTATTTTCATTATTTACTTTCATCGACAGTTATTTTATATTCTCTTATATAACTGAAATCATGTGTCTAATATTATTTATAGCTTTGGTGTTAGACTTATCTACCTGTAGGTAGAATAACGATGAGGAGGACGGCAATTGATTTATCATTGCCACACGGTGCCAGGTATAATTAATTCTCTAGCATACTACGTATAGTTGTTCGGATTTGAGAAGTTACAATTTTATATTTCAACGGGTGGGTAGGACCTAAAAGCATCGTTTCATCGCCGAAGCGTCATGTTGCCTTCTACCGCAATGAGTTAGATGTGCTAGACTATCATTCTGTGACTTGGACCCCATACACAGATGTGCTTGGGGATCTACCAAACTTAAGTACCACTTCCATTCAGTTGTGGACTGCTCGTGTTCCTCTCATTTTTTTTAATGATGTCGCCTATCATCTTTCTAACTGAGTGATGAGGCAGTTTGGTATAGACTAGCATTTACCGAAACAACCACCGCATTACAAGATTGATATTGCAGTTGGGGGTATGCTATGGCGATTGAGACATGGACTGAGTGCTACATGCACATGCAACAGGTACACGAGTTCACATTGCCCGAACAATAATATCTGTCTTGGTACTGGAACATCACGCATAAATATGTTCTTTGTGCCACCGAGACACCAACAGCGCCCACCCATTGTTGCAGACCCTTACACTCCCAAAGCACCCCTCGAAAGGAATGTGGTACGTAGTACATACAGTCTTTATTTGAATATTTGAAATTTATACTTTTTCTTGAACTTTATATTATGGCAGGCGGACGATATTTACTATGCGATCGAAATTGTGGACGAGCTTGCACATGAAGTTCCTGAAAGGTCGCAGGGGAAATGCTTTAGTGTAAAACGCATCTTAGAATCCATTTTGGGGAGAAACAAGTTAACAAGACCAAGACTGCCCCCACTGCCTCCTCCACCTTCACCACAGGCGCTCATCGAACATGCCATAGAAGCCCACAACGTTCCTCTTACTACTCGTACATATCAGCGATGGAGACATCGAAAAGTCGCTTTTTCATCTCAAGAAACAAAGTTTGAAGTTTCTCTCGACCCTTCACAACCTATAGATCCTACACAAGCGAGTGAAGAGGAGGATTTCGCCGAATGAAATTCCACTGTTTATGAGGAAACCAAGATGAACTATACTATAACTTCGTAGGTTGAAGTTGTGAGGATGGTATAAGTTGTTGATATGCTTTGTCCGGTTTTGTTTTGTTTAATGAATTGTTGAAATGTTGGTATTAGTTGTTTTGTTGAATTGTTGTATGTTAGAATTGGAATGCAATTCTTGAATTGTAAGATGTTGGATTTTGAATTCAATTATTGAAATGGTGGATGTTGTAATTTGAGTTATTGGATGTTTGAATTTGATTCAAATGTTGAATTTTGATTGTAGTGAAGTTAGTGTATTGTTGAAAATGGTGATGCAGGGTTTCTGTTTTGAAACCCTGCACACTTCTGGGGTGACTTTTCCAATGCCGCCTGAAGGCGACTTTTGAGAAGATGGCATCGTAGTGTGCAGTGTTTCAAAATAGAAACCTTGTACATGCAAGGTTTCAAAATTGAAACCCTGCCCTTCAATCTTTCTCATATTTCACTTTACCAAATGCTAAAGAAAGAACCCAACATCTATCTTCCACAATTTCAATATTTTCCGCCGAAAACAAATATCTTTTAGATATTTGGAGAAACAAAAAGAAGGTAAGTTCCATAAGCACTATTAAATTTGTTTAATCTTTTGCGATTAAGGATAATTCCAACATTGATGTTTTCAAGAAAAAGGTTGTTGAAAATGAACAATTGGGAGCTTGGCGATGAGATAATGATGAAAATGTATGACGAATTTGAACAACAACGAGGCTTTGCACCGGTTAATGAAGAAAATATTGAGGTTGATTTCGTCCCTGAGACGCAGGTTGAAAACTTGCCTCCCTCCAGGTGTGGCGGTACATCAACATTGTTCATGGTTAGCGGTGAATCAATACAACAATCACTTCATGGAAAATTAATGGATGTGCTAGCTCGTCGTAAACCTAACAATGCTAGTTCAAGCCGGATATTGCCTTGGGTACATTGTTATTGCAGAGATAAATGTGAATTGGTTGTGTCGGAATGAAAGGAATGCAGGCCGTCGCTTTTATCGTTGTGAATCGTACAACGATAATAAGTTACGGCCTAACGATGTAGAATGTTGTAACTTTTTAAAATGGAAAGATCCGAAATGTGACCGAGGGGAGTTGCATATGCCATTGAGATGCAAGCAAAAAATGCCCGTTTGGAGAAGTTGAACCTACAATATCGTAATGCACTATTGAATAAGGGCGTACCGTTCGATAAGTTGAGTCCTCGTAGGTTGTGGGAGGAGTAGTAAACACAAATTCGGGTGTTCATTTTTATGTAATTGAATTATGTACCGTTGAACATGTATTATGACGATTTATGTATCACTAGCTTACATTTGCATTTGCTTACATATCACTTAGTAGTAAATATTTCTCAACTTACTTTGAGTGGAGTAATCCTATTCCAACACATAACATTCATCCTCTCAAACGAACATAGCATATGAAATAAAAACACAAACTATTCTTACATAAACAACATACGACTTACAAACATCAAACCAATAATAACACGCATACGAAAACTAAGTAATGAATTACAAAGACTCCTTTTATGATCGTGCATACCACATTTATTGCATCTATTCGGCCTTAGAGACTGTATCTTGTCCATAATGCCTTTAATTCTAGTTGACTTATGCCTTCCTGGAGCACGCCTTGTGGGGGGTGGAAGTATCATTTGACCTTCGTGTGGAGACCAATACCTTTTATAGCGTATGGGATGAAATTCTGCAAAGTATGCCGCTCGTAATTCTGAACGAAGTAACAATGTGATGCAAAATCACGATGAGCTCTGTGTGCACCATTGGCCACCGACGAACAAGTAGCCATCACATGGGGCGTAGGGGAGATGCTACGGTAAAGTGATGTTGCATGTACATGAATAAGTGTTACCATCGATTATAACTTTGAATTCATCTTTTAAATAATGAGTCTCTTTCCATTCAATTTGGCTGAAACGGACAATCAAATTACGTCTTGCTTCGCTTGCTCCCTCTGCTATTTTTGCTTCCCATTTTGGCGTGACACGAAGTGTGGAATTCTTAGCTAACTCTCTTCTTTAGCAAAAGTAATCAACGGATCGATAGATGGTACGTGCAACAAGTGCTCTAATAGGCAAAGATCTTGTACCTCTAAGTACACCATTAAAACTTTTTGACGCATTAGTCGTCATAACATAAAAACGACCACCATCGCCTTTACATAATGCTTAATTTTGCTCCTTTCCACCTAAACTTCTCTCTATCCAGTTGTGTGCTCTTATACTGCTCCTTTTAATTTCTTCACGAATCTTTAAATACTCAATCTCCTCAGTGGCACATGCAGCAGCATAGAATAAACCAGTCAATCGTTTGTCTCTGAAACCCGCTGCTTGAAAATTAGCTTTCAAAATATCTATCACATTGTCTATGTTTATGAGCGGCTAGCCATTTTCTCTGCAACGTTGTAGGTATTCCTTTCATTCTATCAGAAATGAAAGTAATACAATGATTGTTCACGCTGTGAATGAACCTTTGCATGCATGCAAAAAACCAACCCCAACTATCAGTGTATTCGGACACAACAATGGCTGATGCCAAGGGATATAGCTGATTATTTACATCAATGGCGATTGCAAAAAGTAAGGTACCTTTTTATTTACCATATAGATGTGTACCATCTATGCAAAACAAAGGTCGACAATGGACAAATCCCTCAATACATGGTCCAAATGACCAAAATGTACGATCAAAAACTCCGTACTCATCAGTTGTCACATGTCCTACGCTTCCTGGATTTGTTTTGCATATTTCACCGAAGTATTGTCGTAAGTTGGAATATGACTCTGCCTAATCACCGTAAATTCGTTCAATTGCCTTGCTCAATGCCTTCCACGCTTTCAAATATCTAATTTTGACAAATAATTGTTCCTTCATTAGAATCTACACCGTTTCGGTAGTTATGTTCAAATCGGATTTCACGAAAGGCATGATGTTCGATACCATAAAAGATGATGTAGCTTGCCTATGATTTGAGTTCACAGTAGGGTTAAAGCATGTATGATCGCTAGGACATTTTTTAATAACCCACCATCCAACCTGTGTCTTTTTTGAGTCAATAGCATGTATTCTCCAAGGACAACTGTCATCGACATTGCATATGGCATTGTATATTGATTTGTTCAACCTTATTGGCTTAAAGGACATCGCATGTAAGATTGACCATACTGATAGTTGTTGTAGAAATTTAGCTTTACTCTCAAACACCATGCCAGCTTTGAAACCGTTTTGTACGCTAGGAGATAAAAATAATTCATTGTTTAAGTTTACATTTGCTATAATCGATCTAACCATAATTTGTGCACTACACAAATCATCATGTTACGATATCTTCATTTCCAGTTCGTCATTGTCCACACAATCTGCTTCTACACCTTCAAAATCGTAGTCTAGTGGATCATTTTTTACTTGCGTATTTTCCACCCGGGCCGTATCAACCTTTGGTATTGACACAACAGACATACTATCGACTGCAGGAACATCTTCAGCTTGTATATCTTCTTCATCATCTACATCCATATCGTCATTTCAGATAGTTTGACCCGCGGTTCACTAGGTGGTTGGACGTATGACTGTGTAGTAGTGTTTTTTGTTGCGAAGCTACAATAAATTAATGCATCAATTTTAGTTTATTTCTACATACCAATGATTTTGCAACATATTGCAATTTTTAACTTACTTTTGGCTTAATTGGTAAAATTCAGACGGAGTTGGCTGCATTCGTTTAGTTGTACGGTTACTCGATGCTCTAGCACTTCTTTGAGTTGAATTCTGAAGTGGAATTAAACTGCACCGGAATACAAATTTAGTATAATAATTAAATCAATTTAATATACCAAATCTATATGTAATCACGGCTAAACGATATCTCTGACTCATTCATGGATAGCTTTCTTGCGTCAAATGTGGATAGGTAAATTGGACATTTGGTTGCAAATTCATGAATGGATGAAAACCATAATACATTTGTTGTTACCCGTATTGCGATATGTGATGAGTCGGATTAATAAAACTAGGTGACAGAATTTCTTGTCCAGTACTCATGTTCCCCACCATTCTAGAATATTCTTCAATGCCAAAATTTGTTACGGGTGCTGCTGTTGGTTGTTCTGCAACCGATCTTCTATTTTTTCCAACAAACAACTCAATATATTTAGCCAAAGCAGCAAAAAATAATTCAACATCGTTGTCGTCAACAATTGTGATCGCTTTGGATCTGGAATCTGTTGGCTAATTGCAAACTATATCAATATTGTACTCTTTCGGTTTTATCTTTGTTGCTTTGTAAACCGACTCTTTCAACTGGTCAAAAGTGGAGCATCTTTGAACTTTAGCCGGTTTGTAAGATCCACCAAGATATTTCTCACACGTTAAATCGTCAATAACCAATTCACCATCAAAATAGCATATGGTTGGAATAAAATTAGGAGCCATTCTACATCGACAAAAAAAAATAGTTTGCAAACTAAGTTGAAAACTTAGGACTTCTACTACATACCTTGATTGGATTCGAGCTTAGGACCGTTTGCTATACTTGAAGTAGATCTTTGAAATCTAATGCTTTTAAGGAGATTAAATGCAATTTAATCACGTTTTAAAAAAAATTGAGGTAAAGGTTATTGGGGGTTTTTGGAGATGAAGATGGAAAGGAAAAAAGTGAAGGAGGAAGAAAGGGAGTTCTGGTTTTGTCACAAAACCCCGTTTGGGCAACTTTTGAGAAGTCGCCAATGGGCGACTTCTCAAAAGTCGCCCAAGTTGTTTTAAAACATGCAGGCGACTTTTGGGAAGTCGTCCGCGACTTCCCAAAAGCTGTCTGCATCTTTCTGGCACAAAAAAATTTGTACTAGCGACTTTTGAAAAGTCGCCGATACGTTTTTGCCAGCTCGGGGCTAAGCTGGCCAAAATAGGGCTAAGCTGATATTAGTTTTGAAAGTGAGATATTTGCGATAATTAGTTTTAAAAGGGGGCTAAACAGAAAGAAAATCCTCAAAAAAATTGTATTCCATTGCACTAAATTAACGCCTGACAAAACAAGGCACGTGCATGAAGAATCATACCAGTAGCAAATGTTATTTCTTACAACAGGTGTATTTGCATTTAGCTCCTGACTAATATGTACATAACCTCTTTTATAATCCATAACACATGTAAATATAAAACACTTATTTAATTCATGAAGCATTTTGGTCTTGTTCTTTTATTCATTTCATCCCTGCTTGTTCATCTTGGTGATTGCAAACTATTGCTTAGCTTTTACTTATACAAATGTTTGAAAATATGGACACACGTTACTGGGTCCAAACAAAGAGTTCATAAGATTAAAAAAAACAAGTTGTACTTACATAGACTTTATTTGGTCTAAAAATGGTCAGGTTATTTGTTATACATAAGCAAAGACATCTCATATTCATTTAAGGGCCGCTAATAGAACATGCACTAAGTCAAGCCATGTATATAACATCAAATTCAACCCTACAAAAATTAAACCATCAATGCACTAAAACCATCACAAATAATAACAGAAAGATGTCCACTAACAGGAAATTGTGTAAGAACGTGCAAATCAACCCATTAAACCACAAATGATCTAAATTTTCAGAAAATCCTGAACCTAATCTTGGTTCCAGGTTCACGAACTAATGTACCGGTATATCACCACCGGTGCACCAGTAGGTCTCATTCCTATAGCCTGATCAGGCTCCACGTTGCATCTAAATTAACGGATTATTAATCTCAGGCGTAGGAGCACGAATTAACTTCATATCCATAGATGAGGTGGCATGCAACATAATTAATTATGCAATTTCACTTCAACCCTTGGTTTATTGAAGCAAGAAGAACATGCTTGTAACGGGGCTGAGTTTAGATTTCTAACAGCACACAATACTCAACCAATTTATCACTTTTCATTCAAATTTACTTTCATTAAATCCAAGCATTTAAACTTAAAATTGATATATGAAGATAGTTATTGTGAGTATACAACTCACCATAGTTGATATAACTATACACAAAATTCCCCATTCTCGTTCTCCCCATCCTCTAGCATCTGACTTCTTGCTGCCATCGCCAGACCAAAGTACCCAGCTGCATTACCACTTCCTTTCAATCTATGAGAAGTATCGGGCTGACTTTACATGCCTTTGGGCTCGAACGAAATAGATAATTAAGGGTTTAATTAATTAGAGGAAAGGGGATTTAGGGATTTGGTTCATCGGTTTTTCTGTTCTTTTAATTGCTAGAATGAAAAATTGCTTTGGAATAAAAATACCAAGGTGAGCATTTCTTTTAGTTATGTACAGATTTGTTGGGGAATTTTGTGGTTTGAGAAGAATTTGATGGCGATTGCGTTGAAGATAATGCTGTACTTCCGACTTCAATGATCTATGGAATAGATTCTTTCAGACAATATTTCAACCCATCAGGTACAAACGTGTTATCGAATTATCTACTTTCAGGATTCAATGAAGCCTTATAATAGCATAATCAGATTCAAAATTTGTACGTTTTTTATCCGACCAAGAACACTTTAGCAACAGTTTCTGATGATACAAATTATATAGAATAGAATGAAGAGAAAAAAAAGAGTAATTCTTCGACGTTTTCTGAGTTTGCAATACTTTGGAAGCGTCACAAAACAGAGCAATGGTGGCGCAGCGTTTAGCAACACTTTCCAGTGTCGCAAAAATTGCTCCATGAGGAAGAAGAAGATGGAGTTCAGAGAAAAAACCGTCCCCAACATTTCTGGGCGTTGCTATTTATAGACTTGAAGAGATGTCCATTCGTGAAGCGTCACAACCGTTTGCAACGGTCGCGTCTATTCATTTTGTAATGGTTCACAACTGTTACAAACGGTCGCGCCATTCATTTTGTAACGTTTTAGAAAATGTTACAAATTTTCCGCCATCAATTCAAATTTAGAAATTTCGGTTCTGGGTCCTTAACGGACTGAAATCTGACCCGTTACTGTTCACTTGTGATTCAAAAATATTCTCGGATCCGAACCCGAAACCCGTACCCGACCCGGCCCGGTTCGGTTCGGTCGGACAAACGGATGGCGGTGCGCGTATGGTGTTGCATGACTTCTCTCCTCGTAACAAAGCAAACATGTGGGAGCCCCAAGGCCCCAACATCCACATGAGAAAGTTTTATTTATACAAATATATTTGTATAAGTTTCTAGCATGTGGGACTAACTTCTTTTCTTCCTCTTTACTTCTTCTCCAAATCAAAACCCAAAGCCCCAATAAAATGTTTGAAAATTTTACAACAATCTGCCCCAATTTTCAAAATAAACAAATTGAATGTTTGCATCACTAGAGTGACTTCCTACATACCCAAGTTGGATCAAACCTATATAGTTCTGAGATCAAGTTTTGCATCATCTTGAAAACCAACACATAAATAAAAGGTATCTTTTGGATTTGAACCTTTACTTAATGTAAAACATTCAAAGCCTTATCGAGATTCTATGGTGAACGAATCTTGAACCAAGTATCCCTAATGATAAAGCCGGAACAATTACACATGTTGATTTTCTTAGGTAAAGTGTTCTGTATTGCTCAGCACGTTAATGGCCATGTGCTTAAATCCTGGTTCATGAGTCTACTTAAAAAGCGGTCTTACTTTCCTAGGAAACGGCCCGATTTCCATACTCGTATGGGTAAGTCTCTTAAGGTGTTTCTGTGATACACCTTTTAAGGTTTCTAGACTTATTAAGGATATATATATATATCCATTCTTTGTTCTTGCAGAATCCAACACTAAATATTATGGGATTATCGATTTTGTGTTCCATAATCATTCTCTTAACTTGTTGGTACCCACTGAACTTAGTCTATCCTTTTCAAGACATAAGTTGGGTTTCTGTTAAGGATGATGAACCTTCATTCACAGACCTTAGTCCCATTTCTTATTGATTTTATGGAAACCATTGCCTTTGGAAGACTTTTGAAAGTGGGTCAGCCAAGTTTTTTCTTCGTTTCTATGTATTCAACAGTTATAACTCCTATTTTGAGTAACTGTCTCACCATTTGATGTCTTAGACTCACATGTCTAGACTTTTCATTATATGTCTTATTAGACACATTGCATATCGTTGCTTGATTGTCACAGTTAATCAAGACTGCTAGAAATGAATTCTTCCATAAAGGAATTTCCATTAATAAATTCCTAAGCCATTCCGCTTCTTTACATGCATCTGCTAATACAATCAATTCTGAGAACATGGTTGACTCAGAAATACAGGTCTGCTTCTTGGAAGCCCAAGACACAGCAGTGCCTCCTAATGTAAAGATCCATCTAGTCGTAGACTTGGATTTGGATTCTACATTGTTCCAGGTTGCATCACTATATCCTTCTACCACAGCAGGATATCCTTTATAAGATAAACCATATTCAATGGTTTCTTTCAAATAAGCTAAAACTCTGGAAATAGCTTTCCAATGCTCGAAACCTGAGTTACTTGTAAATCGACAATACACTTATTGCATGTGCGATGTCTGGTCTAGTGCAATGCATAGCATAGATAAGACTCCCAATAACACTGGAATACTCTAGTTGAGAGATAGTACGTCCAGTGTTCTTTTCTAAATTAATACTAGGATCTAAAGGAGTTGGTGTTGGTTTGTCATCGTAATGACCATACTTTTGTAGGAATTTCTGTATGTAATGAGATTGAGTAGTAATAACTCCCACTCTTTCCTAACAATTTTAATTCCCAAAATTACATCAGCCTCTCCTAGATCTTTCATATCGAATTTAGAAGGCAGAAACTTTTTAGTTTCATTCACACAGGATATATTGGAACCAAATATTAGCATGTCATCAACGTATAAACATATTATAATAATACCGTTGTTATACGATTTGCTATAAATACATTTATCAGCATCATTAACAATGAATCCATATGACAGTGCAACTTTATCAAATTTCTTATGTCATTGCATGGGAGCTTGCTTCAGGCCATAAAGAGATTTCACTAATTTGCAAACTTTCTTTTCTTGGCCTGGGGTTTTGAAACCTTCAGGTTGTTCCATATATATTTCTTCTTCTAAATCTCCATTTAGAAAAGTAGTTTTTACATCCATTTGATGTATGACTAACATTTGAATTGATGCAAGTGCAATTAAACAGCGTATAGAAGATATGCGAGCAACTTGAGCATATGTATCAAAGTAATCTACTCCATGTCTTTGCTTATATCACTTAGCAACTAATCTGGCTTTGAACTTATCAATGGATCCATTTGGATTCAACTTTTTCTTGAATATCAATTTACATCCTATAGGTTTAGCACCAGGAGGTAAAACAGTTAAAAACCAAGTTTGGTTTAACAGTATGGAGTTCATTTCATCATTGATAGCTTCTTTCCAGAAATTGGAATCTCTAGAATTCATAGCCTCAGAATAAGTTTTGGGATCGTCATTGACATTCATTACATATTTAGTCACATTAAGGACTGTTTGCGTCAAAATTGACCACAAACACCCGATATCGTGAAAGCACCCGTTTATGATCACAAATCAGCAACAATCAACATAGAACTCAGATCTAAGAAAATAGAAATCACAATAATTCATAAATAACAATCACAAACATAGGATTTATAGTGGTTCGGCGATCTTGCCTACATCCACTTTGAAGCTTATGTCTTTATTAGTTCACTTGATGATTTCAATCGATTACAGCGAATTACAGCAAGTTATAACTCTGATACTTGATTACAACAGCGGTATTGAAGAGTTGAATTGAATCCGACAGAGTCTGGACGTAGAATGGCCGAAGATCCTCTTTTCTGAAGGCTTCAGGGTGCTATTTATAGGCGTTGGAGGCCTAGATCTTGCTCAAACTTAGGGAGACTTTTTCTGGCACGTGAGTGGCCCCACGCGACCGACCCTACCAAATTTTGACTCGATCTGAGATCGATACGAAGTGATTTCGAATCCATCAAAAAATGATCCAATCGAGTTGAAACTTGGCAGGAACAATCTTTACCTTGTATGGAATCTACTGTGAAAATTTCGTTGCATTTGGATCAATGGTTTAGGAGATATGATCGATTCAAGTTGTGGTTTTTCGTGAGGGTTGTTGCGTTGGAATCCATCACTTCGAATCCACTCCCTTCGACTCGATCGGTCACGTGGTTCTTTGGTGACGTGGCGCGCACTCCTCGCATCGATCCTATTTCTTCTCAGAGTCGACCTCCTCGCATCCATGATCTTCGCCTCGTTTGTATTGTTGAATGACACGTCATCCAAGCTAGTTGACTTGGTGGACACGAAGGAGTGATTGTTCATGGATTCGAATCTGATGGATGCGAAGACGATCGATACGAAGTAGTGCATGGGCACGAGACCGATCGATTCGAAGGAGGGCATACTGATGGTGATGAATTCGAAGTGCTCCGGACTCGATGGATACGAAACAGTGCTCTAGCGTGGATACGAATGTGCTGAGGGGATGCCCATCCGATGGATTCGAACCGATCGATTCGAAGTGATCAATATCATGCCTGGTCGGTTCAAACTCGATCGACTCGAAGCGTATGCGAACCGATGGATTCGAACAAGATGGATACGAATCGTATGGGTTCGAAATGAGCATCTCTTCCACTTTTTGATGGGTTCGAACGACATTCTTTGGCTAACTTGCATCGATCATATCTCGTTCATACGACCTCCGATTAACTTGAAATTTGGAACACTGGCTTTCATGGCTTTGCTTGTCATGTCCTATCAATTGTAGCCTAATCCGGGCTCGGACAAAATTCATCGATATCCATAGCGAAGTGAAGTACAACCAATCTCTAAGACGAACTGTCCTTTGTTTTTGACCGATCTTTTGGTATCACGGCTTTGCCAAAAAGCGGGATAACATTTGCCCCCCAAAACATGCCTTGCGGTAGGAAGCTGTGTTTTGTAATGCCATGAGCTGGATGTTCATATCCTGTTGATGTCCTACAAAGGAAGTAACAGTTTTATGTGACCTCAAATAACGACCGTTCGAGATCGAGATATTTGAGATGAAGGGCGACCGTTCATGGTCAAGCGCCTAACTTCAAATGACGATCGTTCGGGATTGAGCCATTTGAGGTGAAGTGCGACCGTGCGCGGTCAAGTGGTGGACCTCAAATGACGACCGTTTGTGATCGAGCCATTTGAGGTGAGGTGAGTTATGCCATTCGGGGCGAGTTGTGCCGTTCGAGGCGAGTTGTGCCGTTTGAGGCGAGTTGTGACCGTTCGAGATCGGGTGCCATTCGAGGCGAGAAAGTGTGCCCGGGAGGGCTTGGTATTATCGATGTCAGGGTCACGTTCGGGTGAGTTCCTGGATCGTTTGTGTGCCTATTGGAGGCGAATAAGTGTGCCCGGGGGGGCTTGGTATTGTTGATACCAGGTTCACGTTCGAGTGGGTCCCTGGATCGTTTGTCAGGGCGGCTTATCGCCATCTCACAACATGCCTAAGGACCGTTCGCGACCTCGTACATGTGTAAGTAGCTTAGCCATTTCAGAATTATCCGAACCAAATATCCATTCAACTGATGAGTTTTAAAATAGAAATGTCCAAACAAACAAAGCCTAAATGTTCAAATAAAAACAAAACAAAAGCAAAGCAAGGATGTCAAAGTGTAAATTCTCACAACGATAGGGTTAATAGCCATTCAGAGCATGCCTGTGGACCGTTCGTGATCTCGTACATGTGTAAATGATTAACCCACGTTAGTGGGAGGTTTACTACTTGTTCATCGTTAGTTCAATTAATTAATAACCAAACGATGTCCTGGTTCAGGGTCACCCTTAGCTGATGTAGACGGTGGCCGCTCTGGCTCTACAGCTGGGGCTCGTCTCCTCACATACTGAAGCAGCATACCATTCCTGATGTGTCCTTCTACCTCATCCTTTAGATGCCTACAATCGTTAGTGTTATGACCGTTCAGTTCATGGAATAAGCAATATCTGTCTGATTTTCTCTCGTCAACAGTGGGGTCCCTTCGTATTGGCCTACGGTATGGAACTTGCTCTCGTATATCTCGGTAGATTCGCTCCAAACTCTCATTCAGCTCTGAATAGGTGGTGAATTGTGCCTCTCTCCACAGTCGCTTTGACCAATTACCACTATCCTCAGCCTTTCGTTTTCCTTTATCCTTGCCCGAGTCCTTTTCGAGAGGCCTTTTGTCTTTAAGCGCATAAATTTCTATTCCCTCTCCTTCTTCTCTTTCTGCATTCGCATCCTCTAATCGTAAAAACTTTTCTGCCTTGTCGTAGAATTCTCCTAGATCCACAGGCGGATCTTTAGTCAATGAATTTTTGAATTCTATGCCGTCAGCTACTCTGGACACAGCTGCCATCACAACCATAGATGGATCTGCTCGATCCACCGAAGCTGCTACTGCATTGAATCGCGTTAGATAACTCCTCAAAGTCTCTCCGGTTTTCTGCTTTAGGGTTGCCAAAGTCATCACATTCTTTGGCCTTGTAATGTGAACCCTGAATTGCCTCATAAATCTCTCAGTTAAACCATTCCAGGTTCCGATAGATCCGCTCTCTAGTTGTCTAAACCATAACGCCGCGATATCCGCCAAGTACAATGGAAAGCACTGTTCCATAACCTCCTCTGATGCCCCCAGCACTTCCATATGCCTCATATACTTCGTCAGATGAACCGTGGGGTCCGTTCTCCCGTTATACATGTCCAACGATGGTAACTTGAAATCCGGTGGGTTCTTAGCTCGTCTGATTGCTGGAGTAAAAGGACTTCTATTAACATCTTCTAAATCCTTGTTCACTAATCCGCCTCTCATGGCTCTTCTAACCATCTCTGTCAATCTGTCATTGTCTCCAAGATGCAATCTTCGTTCACCACTTTCAACCTGCCCCCCGAGTTCGCGAGGGAACTCCGGGATCTGCCCCCTTGACTGAGTATTCGCTCCTCTGCTACTCCCAGGTTACGCAGATGCTCCTCTCTCTCTCTCTCTCTCCGAGATTGGATCAACGTTCTCCATAGGTGTGCCCCCTAGTTCAGGTGCCACGTCGGATGGTCCTGCTCCGTTCTGGACTCCATCCGCTACTCTATTCTGTGCTCCAAGTTGTCCTATCTGTTGAAACAAACTCTAGATCAACTCCTCTTGTTTCTTCATCATTGTCTCCATCTCGTCCCTAGTGATGAAGATCGACGCTTGATTCGCTCCTAAGGAATCCTCTTGACTCCCTTGATGTTCACTTCGCTCTAGCCTTGGCCTTCTGCTCGATTGTCTCGTCATAATTTCTCAAATCTGAACTTTCAAACTTTCTGAATCAACTTCTAATTGTAGAATTCCTGAATTGCCTTCTCAGTGAAAGCACCAAAATGTTTGCGGCAAAATTGACCAAAAACACCCGATATCGTGAAAGCACCCATTTATGATCACAAATCAGCAACAATCAATATAGAACTCAGATCTAAGCAATAGTAATCACAATAATTCATAAATAACAACCACAAACACAGGATTTATAGTGGTTCAGCGATCTTGCCTACGTCCACTTTGAAGCTTATGTCTTTATTAATTCACTTGATGATTTCAATCGATTACAGCGAATTACAGCATGTTATAGCTCTGATACTTGATTACAACAGCGGTATTGAATAGTTGAACTGAATCCGGCATAGTCTGGACGTAGAATGGCCGAAGATCCTCTTTTCTGAAGGCTTCAGGGTGCTATTTATAGGCGTTGGAGGCCCAGATATCGCTCAAACTTAGGGAGACTTTTTCTGGCACGTGAGTGGGCCCACGCGACCGACCCCACCAAGTTTCGACTCGATCTGAGATCGATGCGAAGTGATTTCGAATCCATCAAAAAATGATCCAATCGAGTTGAAACTTGGCAGGAACAATCTTTACCTTGTATGGAACCTACTGTGAAAATTTCGTTGCATTTGGATCAGTGGTTTAGGAGATATGATCGATTCAAGTTGTGGTTTTTCGTGAGGGTTGTTGCGTTGGAATCCATCACTTCGAATCCACTCCCTTCGACTCGATCGGTCACGTGGTTCTTTGGTGACGTGGCGCGCACTCCTTACATCGATCCTATTTCTTGTCCGAGTCGACCGCCTCGCATCCATGATCTTCGACTCGTTTGTATCGTTGAATGACATGTCATCCAAGCTAGTTGACTTGGTGGACACGAACGAGTGATTGTTCATGGATTCGAATCTGATGGATGCGAAGACGATCGATACGAAGCAGTGCATGGGCACGAGACCGATCGATTCGAAGGAGGGCATACTGATGGTGATGGATTCGAAGTGCTCCGGACTCGATGGATACGAAACAGTGCTCTAGCATGGATACGAACGTGCTGAGGGGATGCCCATCTGATGGATTCGAACCGATCGATTCGAAGTGATCAATATCATGCCTGATCGGTTCGAACTCGATCGACTCGAAGCGTATGCGAACCGATGGATTCGAACAAGATGGATACGAATCCTATGGGTTCGAAATGAGCATCTCCTCCACTTTTTGATGGGTTCGAACGACATTCTTTGGCTAACTTGCATCGATCATATCTCGTTCATACGACCTCCGATTAACCTGAAATTTGGAACACTGGCTTTCATGGCTTTGCTTGTCATGTCCTATCAATTGTAGCCTGATCCGGGCTCGGACAAAATTCATCGATATCCATAGCGAAGTACAACCAATCTCTAAGACGAACTGTCCTTTGTTTTTGACCGATCTTTTGGTATCACGGCTTTGCCAAAAAGCGGGATAACAAGGACTTCATCCTTACTGCCTTCTACAAGATATGTAATGAAGTCAGGACTATAGTCCTTCTCTATTCTTGCTCTTTTACTTCTCCGTTGTTCAGTACTATTATCTGGTACTGATACTTCCTTGCTGTTTTGAGCAAGAGCGTAATCATCGTCATTGATATCATTAGCCATACTAGGTTCTGGACTAGATGATCTCAATGGAATCTCAATAGTTTGATTTTCAAAAAATTCTACATCTACAGATTCTATAACTTCTAGGGTGTCAAGAATAAGGAATCTATAAGTTATACTATTAAGTGAATATCCTATAAAAACACATTTAAATGCTCTATTTCCTAACTTTGTTCGTTTAGGGTCTGGTTTTCTAACATATGCTAAGAAACCCAAAACTTTAGGTCTAGTTAGGTTAGGTTTCCTATTAAACCATAATTCATGAAGGGAAATATTATTCTTTTTAAGTAGTACTCTATTTAAAACATAACATGCAGATAACATAGCATCACCCCATATGTTATAAGGTAAATTAGAACTTATGAGCATGGCATTAACCATTTCTACTAAAGTTTTATTATTCCTTTCAGCAACACCATTTTGTTGTGGTGTATATGGGGCAGTACATTGGTGAACTATACCTTGTTGTTTACAAAACAAGGTGAATTAATTTGAGAAATATTCACCACCACGATCTAAATGTAATATTTTAATTTTAACTCCTAATTGTGTTTTGACCTCTGCTTTGTAAATTTTGAATTTATCAAAAGCCTCGTCTTTAGTTTTCATTAGATATACATATGCATATCTAGTATAATCATCAATGAAGGTTATATAGTATTGGTTATCACCATAGGTGATATGACTTTTTAAGTCACCCACATCACTATATACCAATTCAAGCAAACCAGTTTTCCTTTCTACGGATTTAAAGGATTTCCGGTGTATTTTTGCTTGAACACATATTTCACATTTAGAGATGGTATCGAAATCACAATCAAAAATTAATCCTAATTTATTCATATTTCTGATGGAATTATAATTAACATGTCCTAATCTACCATGCCATAAATTAATAGAATCAACAATATAAACAGAAGATTTCTTTATTAGATTCAACTTAATCATGCCGTTACAAGAGTATCCCTGTCTAATGAATCTACCATTCTTAGACAACACTAGCTTATCAGACTCATATACCATCTTGAATCCTCCTTTGTTAAGAAGGCATCCAGAGACCAAATTCTTACACATATCAGGTACATAAAATGCATTGACTAATGTAAGAACTTTTCCAGAGGTGAAAGTAAGTTCTATAGTGCCTTTTCTCAGAAGTTTGCTTGGAACCTTATTTGCTCCAGTAACTTCGTCGGCTTCTCCTTTATTTTCTTCGTAACTCTTGAAAAGATTACGGTCTTTGCAAATGTGAATGGTTGCTCCAGTATCGAACCATCAATCATTATCATTGCCTCTAGCGGAGTTCGCCTCTGGCACTACAGCCACAAGCGAGTCTTCGACCACATTCATTTTTTGTTGTTTCTTCCGCAGACGGCAGTCTCGGGCATAGTGGCTGGGCTTGTTACAAAAATAGCAAGCACCTTTATGTTTGTTTTGGAATGATTTTTCTTCTTAAACTGTGCCTCATTCTTTGGCTTTAACTTATTAGTAATTTCAACATTATTTGCCTTAGAATGGGACTTAGTTTGCGGATTATCATGTAGATCGCGTTTGCGAGAGTCTTCTTCAATACGAAGATGACGTTGTAAACCGTCTAAATTATAATCCATTTCCGCATGCTTCATCTTTTTCTTATAATCATTCCAACTATGCAGAAGTCTAGAATTTAAAAATCCAACAACAAAAGATTCAGGGAGATCAATTCCAGCATCTTTAAGTTGATTCACCAACAGTAAGATTTCGCTTACTTGTCCAATTATGGACTTATTGATGACCATTTTGAAATCCATAAAGTTAGAAATAAGAATTTTTTTTATTACTTGCCTCGGATATGCGGTACTTATTCTCCAGTGCAGTCCAGAGTGCCTTCGCTGTTTCCAAGGTCCTATGAGCATTATAAACTGGGGTAGATAACGCATTCAGAATATGGCCTCTGCATAGAAAATCGTCCTCTTTGCGCTTTGCACGTTTAGCCTTTGGAGAAGCATCATCTTTATCAGTTTCCTTCGGGATATCTTCCAAGTCATCTTCCAAAATGCAGAACAATTTGACGGTGACCAGGAAAAATTTCATCGTCTCTTGCCAACGAGTGAAATTGTCGCCATCAAAACGCTCCAATCGAGTTATATGCTGATTCATAACTTGTAGAGCGCTCGAACCTTCCATGGTTGAGGTGTATTGTCTAAAAATTTGTTGGGAACTTTTATGGTTCGAGAAGAATTTGATGGTGATTGCGATGAAGATAATGCTGTACTTCCAGCTTCAAGGATCTATGAAATAAATTCTTTCAGACAATAGTTCAACCCACCAGGTACAAACGAATTATCGAACTATCGAATTTTAGGATTCAATGAAGCCTTATAACAGCGTAATCGGATTCAAAGTTTGTACGTCTTTGATCCAACCAAGAACACTTTAGCAACGGTTTTTGATGATGCAATTTATATAGAATAGAATGAAGAGAAAGAAGAGAGCAATTCTGCGACGTTTTCTGAGTTTGCAACACTTTGGAAGCATCACAAAACAGAGCAATGGTGGCACAGCGTTTAGCAATACTTTCCAGCGTCGCAAAAATTGCTCCGTGAGGAAGAAGAAGATGGAGTTCAGAGAAAAAACTGTCCCCAACATTTCTGGGCATTTCTATTTATAGACGTGAAGAGATGTCCATTCATGTAGCGTCACAACCGTTTGAACGGTCGCGTCTATTCATTTTGTAACAGTTCACAACTGTTACAAACGGTCGCGTCCATTCATTTTGTAACGTTTTAGAAAACGTTACAAATTTCCCGCCATCAATTTAAATTTAGAAATATCGGTTCTGGGTCCTTAACGGGCTGAAATCTGACCCGTCACCGTTCACCTATGATCTAAAACTATTTTTGGATCCGAACCCGAAACCCATACCCGTACCCGACCCGTCCCGGTTCGGTCGGACGGACGGACGGCGGCGGCGCGCGTGTGGTGTTGCATGACTTCTCTCCTCACAACAAAGCAAACATGTGAGCCCCAAGGCCCAAACTTCAACATGAGAAAGTTTTATTTATACAAATATATTGTATAAGTTTCTAGCATGTGGGACTAACTTCTTTTCTTCCTCCTTACTTCTTCTCTTCCAAATCAAAACCCAAAGCCCCAATAAAATGTTTGAAAATTTTACAATAAAATTTATGTTTATCTAAACCTTCTAAATTGCTTTAGTTGTCTACAATAAATTATGCCCTGATAATTAATTATTTGATTTTCCTAAGATAGGCATCAAAAAGACATAAGGCCCAAACAATATTCCCGTTTAATTTAAATCGGTATAACCTAAAACAAAATTCAATAATCAAATATGAGCAAATTTCAATTTAAATTCTAATTATATTTGATAATAACATTTCAAATTTTAATTAAAACTCTTTTAAGAATTGATAAAATTTGTTTCGTTTAATATTTGAAATCAATTATACAAAACAAAGATTTAAATACTCAATTAAATCTTTAAAATCCCAATTAAACTTATTAATCATTATTAATTAAGAGAATTATTAACATGGTTGTTGCAGATTCCCCCCATAAAGAAAATGCATCCCAGCAATTTCCTTAATGAAAGAAATTTGAAAAATTAAATTTCCAAATAACTCTTTCTAAAAAAACTTCCAACTAACTTTCATTTAATTATATTATAATCCAATTGGATTTTTTTTAGCATTTTCCTTAACTTATCTTATTATATAAAATAATATCAAGCCGCGAAATTTTAGTGATTAATTTTTGACACTTGGCTACAAAGTTGATTTCTCAGAATATCAACATTGCCTCACTAGGCCCTTCATTTTTCACAGTTTATTCGATGGATAAAATATTATTTTTAACTTATCTTAACTAAAATAATTCCCAAACTAATTGTTTGTCATGGAAAAATGTCACGTTCGATGATTAGGAACTCCTATCGATAACGTGGCATCCCACATATTGATTAGAATATTTAAACAACGTCCGGATAAGTCAACACAATAGATAATCATAAATTAGTATCATTTATTATATTATCACTAGCATCCATACATCCAATTTATATAAACACAACCAAACAATCAATTCCTTACAACCAATCAACCATATACACATCATCTAATTAACCAAATACAAAGATTACAAAACACCGTGCTCAGAAGAAATGGTCTACCAGCTACTGCTGTGCACTCTGATTAATCTTTAAGCGCTTAGATTTTTAAAATCATATATTTAGTTTTCCAAAATCTCTAAATAGTTTCTAAACTCTGATAGATTTTTAACTCATATTTTCCAAAAAATAATATGACAAATCCCAACTTTCCAAATTAAAAATTAAAACAGATTACGCCCCCAATGATTATCCCGATAATCGTTTTATATTCCTATCCCATATGTATAATTAATATAACCGTCTATCACACATCCCAGGGGACAAGACTCTAAGTCATCTAGGTCTTAGATCGTTAATATTATATGCTATAATATTCTAACACAGCTTTGATGCCAAGTTGAAACAACCCCATCGTTATACGCAGTTTAGCAAAGAATATTACAAGTATTATCGTCTGCTAATCCGGAGAATGCGGCTTGTTAAGGGAGATCAAATATAAATATATCTTTCTACTAACACTAACACATCATTTATACCTTTTCACTTAATATCTGAACTGAATTTGACATGTACAGTATTAATACAAAGTAATAGACACACCGACTTCTCAGAATCATAACAATATATCATATAAATAACAGTTACAGATCACAGCGGAATGAAATACAACTTATACATGTACAAATTGTGAGTCTACACAATAAAATAATCACATAATATACAAGTTTTATAATTCTCTAATCTCAGTTATACATTTTATAAACATAATAACAATTTCCTAAATGAGATAAACTAAATAGTCCAAATGTTTATCTCCTTGCTAGCCCAACCATCCAAAGGTCTACATGTCCTATAACCTGAAAGTCTCAGTTTGACCCAAGTAAAATAACACTCAAATCAGAAAATCTCTATATATCCAATAAGGTGAGCACATGATATAAACGAGATAGATAATACATAAGTAAGTACAAATGTCCAAGTCATAACAATATAGAAGTCCAAGATATACACAACGCATCACTAAACACATGATTTAGTCCGGATGTTCAAGATTTCACAGGTCGCAAGATTAATTTAACTTAAACAGGATTATAAGATTAAGTCACAAACAAGAGCTAGTCACTAAACATCTAATCACATAATTAACTCAACATCTATCACAAGACACAAGAATACATATTTTTAGTTCACGAATACAGAATAGTTAGAGAGTTAATTTTTTTTATTTTTAACAAGTCCAAGAGGTCTTACTCAAAAATATCATACATAGAACCGTAGCAAACAAACATTCAATTTGGTATCACATGAACCGATCTGATACCGAGGATCATACACAGAAGGGAATCACAGAATCCCAGAATGATCTTATGGGTAGCAACCATGATCGAATCTCTCTAATTTATTTTATGTTATTACACTTGAAAATAAATCCAAATTTGTTTACTTATTATTATAACATATTTCTATGTTTGAAAACAAATCCATGAGTAAACTTCTTAAGGATCTAGCAGCGTTATGCCGCACAACAAAAGAGAGTAAACTCTAAAGTACCAATTACTATCACCTTCAATAATGACTAGAACTTAACCAATACGTTCCACACCGTATCGTGAAATCCTAATATTTACTAAAAGCTAGTAAATATCAATTATTACGGATACCACAGGAAAACCTAAATTATATTCTCTTTCGGATCTCGCAACCACTTGTCGCACACTCGAAGAGAAGACAACTTTAAAGTGTTAATTACTTCCCTATATTGATCACACGAATTTAGCCAATGTATCCCATATTACCTAACAAAATTCATGTGTTAACTAACTACTAGTAAATTCCATTCAAACATTCTATTTAATGATTTGTACCATATTCAACGAAGCATCATTCGAAAGCATTTAAACCAATCGATAACACTAATTCGATTGTTAGCATTTCTCAATTTATAGAATTAAGATTCTCAAAACAATTTCTCTTTTGAATTTATACAAAAGAAACACTTATTTAAATTTTCCAATAAATCATTTGTTATCTACCTTTATAAAATATTCACATACATGATAAAATATTTACTAACCATGAATTATTAACTAATATACTAGTTCAAAAATTAATTAGTAACCAAGTGTAACTATATACTTATATATTTGTTATAAGCTTTGTTGATGCATTGTCCTAAGACAGCACCAACCGCAAAGTTAAAAGCATCATACAAGATTTCAAAAGGAAGATCCCAATTGGGCGCGCAAATGATTGGAGCAGAAATGAGTTCGTTTTTGAGGCGTCCAAAAGAAGAGATACACTCAGAGTTAAAATCGAAAGGAACGTCGTTTCCGAGAAGAGTCGTCAAAGGACGAGCGATCTTGCTAAAGTCTTTCACAAAGCGTCGATAAAAGCCAGCGTGTCCTAGAAATGATCGAATGTACTTAACAGATTTAGGAATGGGTAGATTTGCAATGACATTGATTTTCACTTTGTCCACCTCAATGCCTTTATTTGAGATGATATGTCCAAGGACCATAAAGTGGCATTTTTTCCAATTGGAAGTCAAATGTTTTTATTTACATCGATTTAGAACAAACTCGAGGTGATGTAAACATTGGGAAAAAGAATCGTCAAAGATAGAGAAATTGTCCATAAAACTTCTAGAAAGCATTCAATCATTTCAGAAAAGATGCCAACCATGCATTATTGGAAAGTTGCAGGAGCGTTACAAAGTCCGAATGGCATAGTTGATAAGAAAAGTTACCGAATGGACACGTGAAAGTTGTTTTCTCTTGATCTTCGGGAGCGATTGGAATTTGGTTATAACCAGAATAACCATCAAGGAAGAAGTAGAATTCCTTGCCGGCTAAACATTCGAGCATTTGGTCGATGAAAGGAAGGGGAAGTGATCCTTACGTGTTGCGGCATTTAGTTTTCGATAGTCAATGCAAACAAGCCAACCCTTTTGAGTACGAGTTGGAATAAGCTTGTTTGAATCGTTCTTGACAACAGGTAGCCCAGACTTTTTCGGTACAATGTGAAATGGGCTAACCCATGAACTATCGGATATTGGGTAAATGATTCTGTTGTCGAGAAGTTTAAGAATTTCATCACGCACCGCATCTTTCATTTTTGGATTAAGCCTTCGCTGCATATCACGAACAGGCTTGGCATCGTCGATTAAATGGATGCGATGTTGAACAAGAGCGGGACTAATCCCCTTTATATCGAAAATCGACCATCCAATTGCTTCTCTATTTTTTCAAAGAATAGAGAGTAACGAGGTTTCTTGATCAAGAGAGAGAGTTGAGGAAATTATGACGGGCAATGTTTCGTCATCACCTAAATATGCGTACTTAAGGTGATCGGGAAGTGCTTGAGGTCCAACTTCAGGATTTTTCGATCAAAAAGTTGGGTTGAGATTCAGACTCAACTTGAAGCGATTCAAAGGGAAGAGTGTATTCAATCTCGGCGGGAATTTCAGGAAATAATTTTTCGTACTCGTCTTCGTGTTCATCGTTAAGGTCGAGTGTCTCGTTTTTGAAGTTTTCATGAATGGCACTAACTTCCAACGTTTTTCACTAGTTCATTTGATTGGCTTTCAAGATTGAAAATGCTAAGATCCAAAGTCATGTTTCCAAAAGAGATTTTCATTGATCCGTTACGACAATTGATTAAGGCATTTAAGGTGGCTAAGAATGGTTGGCCTAAAATCAATGGAATTTGACTCGAGGGATTTGTCACGGGTTGTGTTTTGAGAAAGATAAAGTCAATAGGGAATATGAATTGCCTTACTCGAATGAGCACATTCTCGATTTCTCCCATGGGCTTCTTAATCGAACGATTGACGAATTGAAGCGTAACTTTTGTGGGTTTGAGCTAACCTAAGCCTAATTGTTCAAACACGGAGTATGGAATAAAGTTTACACTTGTGCCTAAGTCTATCAAACATTTGTTAATCGTCTTATCTCCAATTGTACAAGAAATCATAGGGCAGCCAGGATCTTTTTACTTAACGAGCATGGATTGGGACAATACTTCACTCAAACTAGTGGCTAAGAAGACTTTTTTGGGCACTTGAGTGTGCCGCTTTTGGATGCACAAGTCTTTAAGAAAATTCGCGTACGGGGGACTTGTTGAACGATGTCAAGAAGCAGAATGTTAACTTTAACTTTTTTAAAAATTTCCAACATCTTTCCATTTTGGTTCGAGTGTTTCTTAGGTCAAAGATGATGTGGAAATGGAACATGAAACTTGGTAAGTGGGTCTACTCGGATAGAAGAGGAAGAGTTTTGATTGGCATTCGATTCAACGTTTGGCTCCTTTTTCTGTTCAGATTCGTTCGTTGTTTTAGAAGTGTCGAGAGTGGTTTTCGGTAAATCGTTTGGATTAACGACTTGATTATCGATTTATTTACCGGAACGTAAAGTTGTGATAGCATTCAATTGGGTGACATTGCTATCTTGAACAACATGGGCTTGATTTAATTTGCGTTTTGATTTTGCGATTTGGAAGGGGCTGATTTGGGAATGTTCATCGTTCACGTTCGCTTACAAAATTGGATAATTGACTCATTTGCATTTCGAGTTTTGCAATCGATTGGTTTGTGTTTTGCATATATGAAGTCAATAAATTTTGCAAATTGTTGTTTGATTGAAGGCTTTGAGTAGTTGCCTTAGCCAATTCAAGAGTTTTCTCAAGCGAAGTTAAACGTTTATCGCCTTGGGGAGGATGAGCAGAATTTGGTTGAAAATTTGGTTGTTGAGGTTGATTATGAGACGGACCCGCAAAGTTTGGTTGAAAATTGTTGGGCTGAAAGGGAGGATTTGAAGCATTATTCGGAAATGCTTGAAAATTGGGATGAATCGTATTCGTGTTCGGATTGTTTCGTTCCACGCAAAATTCGGATGATTTCTCCAACTAGGATTGTACGTTGGAGAAAACGAGTCGTTTTTGGGTTTATTGAAAACATTGATTTGTTCGACAGAATTGGGACATTGATCGGCTATATGATTAGGATCGTTGCATTTAAAACACATCGGTTGGGAAGCTTGGTTCATTTGATTCGATGAGAAAACGTTATCAAATTTTTTAATCATTGCATCGATCTTAGCTTTCAAAGCAAAAGAAGATCTTATTGAGTTTGCACTCGATCGTGAGTGAATTGATTTTTCGTCCAAACGTTCCCATTGGGATGATTTTTCAGTGAGGTTTTCGAGAAGTTTCCAAGCATCATCATGATGTTGGGCAAGAAAGTTTCCTTGGCACATTGATTCAAGCATTGTTCGTGAGCTATTTTCGAGTCCATCATATAAGATTTGGCGAATTGTCCATTTTTCAAAGTTATGGTGTGGGCATTTTATCACAAGCTTTTTGAATCTTTCAAAATACTTTCCGAATGGTTCTCCCTTGAATTGATGAAAATTTACAATTTCGTTTTGAATTCTACTCGTTTTTTCCAAAGGGCAGAACTTTTTAAGAAAGCTTTTACAAATTCTTCCCACATTTTAATCGAATTCGATGGTAAACTGTACAACCATTTTTCAGCATAGTCTGTAAGAGCAAATGGGATTAGTCGAAGTTTGATTCCATCATCGGAAAGTTGTTGGAGTTTAATGGTTGCACAAATTTGTTCGAATTTAGTCAAAAAGATGTATGGGTCATCGTGCTCGAAATTGCCAAATTTCGGAAGCGTGGCAATATGGTTCGAGTGGACTTTGAAATGGTTGCCCGTAGGGGCGGGTAACGTGATGTAAGATGGAATAGAAACTCTATCGGAAAAGATTCTATCCATAAGAGTTCGAGGGGCGTTTTCGTTCTCCATTTTATGAGAATCGTCTTTTCGAGTTAAATGGTTTATAGAATGGTCATGAGTCCAATGATTTGTTGTTGTGTCTTGAGCCCAAGTACTCACGCACTAGTGAAAGTCGAGAAGAGAAAGTAGTTAGAATCGAGTTTAGAGAATGAAAGAAGATTTGAAAACTTGTTTTTTTTTTGAATTTTTTTTGGATTTTTTACAAGAAAGAAAACTATCTACCAAGTGAGATTTATTTTCAAAAGAAAAGTTTGATTTTTGCTTTTGGTTTTTCAAAAATTTTTTATATGTTTTGGTTTTGTATTTTTTTTTGAATTTTCAAATATTTACCAAAAGGATATTTTCTGTTTTTAGAAAATGGAAATTGAGTTTTTGAATTTTCAAAAAAAAATTGAAAAGATTTTATATTTTTTTGGATTTTTGTTTTTGATTGAAACTTTTCAAAGGAAAGAAAAAAAGAATTTTTTTTTTGGATTAAAAACTAAGTGTAACAACCGTGATTTTTGATTACCGTCGAAATAAAAATTTAAAATAGAAATTTTAATTTGAGATTTGAAAATAATAATAAAATAATTCAATGGCAAAGTCAGTTAAGTTGTAATCTTTTCTTGCCTTCACGTGTATCTGGTATTGGCCCATTTTAAGCAATTATGAACTAGTGTTGTCACTAAGTTTTATGAAGCAAAAGTTGAACACACTTTTCCATCATCATTTTTATGTACAGGCCGTGTACTTTCTTCTTCTTGAGCACGTCTACTTTTAATGCATTTGTACCACAATAGTTGCCAGCACATTCATTTTTGACTTGTGCGCCATTTTGGTGAAGAAAAGTAAGCTGCTTCATTCGTTAGTTTCATTCTTTCGTTTTCAAAAAATTTCAGTAGTTCTGCAAACAAAGCATTAATGGCAGTCAAGTTTTTACTCTCTTTTGGATCCTAGTTGCTAACTGATTTGGAGCAAATTTAAGGTGAGTGAAAAACTCATATTTCTAATTTAAAAACTATGCTGGCTGTTATACTGCGTGCTATTATATGTAGCAAGAAATCTAGTTGCAGGTCATTCATTCATTCATCACTTCATTTTTTTTGCGTGCAAATTAATTTGTCCAGGCATCACATATAATTTATTCCGTGTGTGCGCAAGTTTATATTGCCCAAAAGTTGTTTTGAAGCATTAGTATTACGTGTACAGGTATAACTTTGCCCAGGTATTTTTCAGTTCGTGCGTGCATGAAAGTATAACCCCTGAACAATATTTTTTTCTAGTTTATTTGAGTGCAAATAATGTATGCCGAAAAATATGCCAGGTCATTTTAAAATTTGTTTCACGTGTGTGTTATTGCATTTCCCTAAAGAAAGTCAGGTGCTTTTTTTATTTTTACATGCAAGAAGAGCATACGCGAAATATATGTCCAGATCACCTTGTGCATTGCATGTAAAGGGTGTTGTCCTGGCATTGATTTTTATATTTTCTTGCGTGCGTGCACGACATGCACGTTAGTATTGTTCCAGGCTCTCAATTTTACGGTTATGCAAAGGTTGCATCAAAATATAGTTCAAGAACACAAAGCATACTATAGTGTAAATTGTAATTTATACACGTGAGTACAGGTCACATTTTTTGTTGTTTTGCATTTTTATTCATTTGAACGTGTACACGTTATAGAATACGAAAACTAGATTCCTGACCACTGTCATTTTAATTATCATTTGCGTGCAAATGAGTCAAGATGCCACCTTCATCCTTTTCATTTTCATACGTACGTAGCCAAGTTACATTTCACCAAATTTCAAGTTCCGGGCCTTTCTTATATTTTGTACGTGTGTGTGAAAATTTAAGTGAAGGAATAAGTCCATTTAAAACAAGTAGTGAACACCTTGCCGTCGCTACCATTTTATAAAACAAAAGCTTGTACACTTTTGTTAACTTCATCCACCTTCCTTTTGCAACTTTTTCGTACGTGCGTGAATTATGGTCCAGGTTAGTATCTTTGTATACCCAGACCATTATCTTATCCTTGCGTGCAAAGTGGTATAGTACAAAACTATGCCAGGTCATTCAATTATTTTTGTTTATATTATTTCATTTGTGCATTTCATAGTATACAAAAGTATTGCCCAGACCACCAATTTCAATATGTACGTGCAAGTTGAATTGCACGAAAGTGTTTTAAATACCAGTGTTTAATTTGCTTTGAACCGGTGATTGGTTTTAAAACGAATTTGTTGTCGTTATTTTTATAACGGAATTTTTACCCCGGTGTTTATATTTGAAGTATGTTGATTTGATGAGATTTTTGATGAATAAAAATTACTGTTGTTTTGACTTCAGTAACCGTCAATTTAAAGTGAATTTTCAAGTGGCTATCCCGCAACGCTGCTTTTTATATCCATTTTTACGTGTTTTGTGAAGCGCAATTTCGTTGTCGAAATTGCTATAGAAGATGCTGTTTTTATCACATGTTTTAAAATCATTTTAAAATAAAATTGTTTCCAATTTTTTTTACAGTTTACGCTTTCAAAAGAATGAGGAATCGATTTAAACGCTTCAGCAAAATTAAGGACTATGAACCCTTACTTTTACTGATTCGATTAATTTCGGACTTGTCCATTTGAGAATGTAAATTTTATTTATATAAAATACATAATTTTGCACTTTCAAGGAAACAATGAAGAGATTTAAACGATTTAGAAAAAGTTTGTAATATGGAACCACGCTTTTACTAATTCGGTTAATTCCGGACTCGTTAATTGAAATAATTGCCGTGGAATTGCTGTTTGATGATTTTGATGATTTTGTTGGGCTTTCGAGCCACTATGATGGACCTTCGGGTCAATTACCAGTACTAGATTCTTTGGGTCATTTGTTGGACCTTCGGATCATTTGTTGGGCGCCAAATATTATGATGACAGTATTTGGTAGGCTTCGGCCATATGAGATGCACGTGCGGCGTAGCTTAGACTCGCCATATCTTGGGATCGATCCACTTTTATGTTGATTTTCTAGTTATCGTATTTTGATTTCTAGATTTTTGTGTAATGCTGTTTTGAATTCAATTGTGAATTTGGAAGTTGATTTTGATGGAGTTTAATGAGTTGAATTTGATGGAGTTTAATGAGATTTCTTCATTTAAACTATGTTGATTATTTATGATGAATAATCTCATTCGAGATTATGATTAATTTGCTTTGACATTGTTTATGATGCATTCATTTCTAAGTTAAATTAGACTGATCCACTTATTATTTTCTTTTAAATAATACTCGGATCAGACCGAGTTATTTCAGGATAATCGCTATCTCTGATTCAGTTGCTGCTTCAGCTTTTGGGATTTCACCTCATCTTCTGTTTAGGCTTCGAGGTGTTGCTTTTGGGTGTATTGACTCTTATTTCATGTATGTTGATGACATGTATATGTACATTTGGTTCATGTGAACCATCGATTGTTGTAGCATGTATCCAGACTTTTCTTTCGCTATATCTGATATTTCTATTCTGATGTGATTATACTTGTCTGTGTTGTTATTGTTATGAGTCATTCTGAATTTTTCTTAAGCCACCGTAGTTTCGTCTTAGATTTGGATTGAATATATATCTTTGGGAGTAATTTACACAACTCCTATCGATGTAATCAATACTCGTCTAAAGCATAACTTACGGATGGTCGCTTCTAACAAACCTTATTCTTCGCAATAGCAGACGTTATTCCTTATAGTAACCTTTGTTATTATGACTACAGAGGTGGGGAGTCACAGCTTGGTATCAGAGCTGAGATTCGGAACAAATTATAATAAACACGGAACAGAAGTAGAATGGAACATGTGTTACAACTATTCGAGGGTTTTATTCGTGCCTTTCTAATCTATTCCTTCGTTGTTCTTAAACTTTTGTCCTCTTTAACAAGTTGGAATATGTCTAGGAATAATTTTCATATTTCCATAATATTCCATTTGTTAAATCCCTTATCAATCTTGTATTGTTTTAACTAATCTTTATCTTCTCTTGTTCTTTCAGCCTATGGCTAAAAGAGGTAGAGGGGAGCATTCTTCTGCAGGTCCGTCAAGTGGTTCTCATCCGGACGGAGTCTATATGTCAGTTGAACAGTTTATGGAGCTATTTTAGGGTACCCAGCCTTCTGTTGCTACTTCCGCAGCTCCTACTCATAAGTCTGCCTTCGCCCGCATATGTAGTGACTATTCCCATCTTGGAGGCAAGCCTTTCAAGGGATCGGAAAGTGTATTGGAGGTTCAGACTTGGTTGCGCGCTTGTGAGTGCATATTTTCTCGGATGGATCTTTCTAATCATCATCGCGTTCTCGTGGCATCTAGCATGTTGCAAGAACGTGCGCTTGATCGATGTGAGCTTTTTATTGTGGAAGTTGATGAGTCCTCTCTCTGTGTATTCAGTTTAAGGAACGATTCGAACTTAAGTTCGTTCCTGAATCAGAAAAGGCTAATCTTGCTCGTAGTTTCCTTGAGCTAAAACAAGGAAAGTCCTCTGTTTCTGATTATGTTGCATCTTTCGAGGCCTTGTCCAAATACGGAGTTGAGTTCATTAACACTCCGCGTAAGAAGAATCTTAGATTTGTAGAAGGTTTGAAGAAGTATTCGAAGAAAGTTCTTTTACTTCAGCTTAAGCTCTCTTTTGAGGAACTTGTTGATTCGGCACTTTGTCTTGAAGCTGTCAAAAAGGAACGTAATAGTGGTGATGAGGTTGAGGTTTTTAAGAACCCCAAAAGAAGAGGTTTCCATTTCATAGGCTTAATTCTTCTTCCAACAAGAAGAAGAAGAAGCAAGCTACCTCTAGTTCTCAGCCTAGTAGTCCACCTTCTATTCAGAGGGCGTGCTATAATTGTGGTTCTCTGGATCATCTTCTTCGTAGTTGTCATAAGCCTCGCATTTGCCATTATTGCAAGAAAGAAGGTCATTGGGTTTCTGATTGTCCTACTGCTCCTAAGGGTATCAAATCTGGGAAGCTTAATGTTGCTAAAGCTTCTGGTGATTCTTCTCAGCCCAAAGGTATTCTTCCTTCTGTTTTGGAAGGTTTTATTTTGTTTCATGGCCATTCTATTAGAGTTCTTTTCGATACGGGTGCATCACGTTCATTGGTGTTAAAGGTGCTTGTTGATATTATTCTTTTGGATGTTGTTAGTCTTTGTGACCCTTTGAGGATTATGAATCCTATTGGTGGATCCGCTACTCTTGGTTTGTTATGTGTTGATGTTGAGATTATTCTATGTGGTTTTTCCTTTCATGCGAATCTGCATGTTATGGATCATCTTGGTTTTGATATGATTTTGGGGATGGATTGGCTCGTCTGTTATGAAGTTCAAATCCTATGTCCCGAAAGAACTTTGTATCTCAAGCATCCCGATGATACCGAGCAGTTATCTATTATATTTCGAAGCATGGACCATATTTCGAATGCTCTCATTTCTTCCTTCGAATCGGAGGATGTCATAGATAATATTCGGTTGTTTGTGATTTTTCTGATGTTTTCGAGCCTATTTCGAGTTTGCCTCCGAAGAGGGTAATTGAGTCCGTATTGATCTTATCTCTGGTGCTCATCCTGTCAGTCGTCCTCCCACGAGGATGTATGCTAAGGAAAATGAGAAACTCAAGCAACAATTATCTGAATTGGAAGCCAAGCAATTTATTCATTCTAGCTCAACTCCTTCATGCGCCACCGTTGTCTTTGTTAAGAAGCCAGATGGTACTCTTAGGCTTTGCATTGATTATCGCAAGTTTAACGAGCTCACTATCAAAAATAGGTATCCATTATATAGGATCGACGACATGTTCGATCAATTAAGTGGTGCTAAGCTTTTCTCCCAACTCGATCTTGCTACCGGTTTTCATCAGTTACGAGTTGCGGAAGATAGCATCCCTCTTACCGCATTCCGTACTCGTTATGGTTCTTACGAATGGCTTGTTATGCCATTCGGTTTGACGAACGCTCCAGTGTATTTTGTTGATCTTATGAATCAGATATTCCAGGAATATCTTGATAAGTTCGTCTTGGTTTTCATTGATGATATTCTTATTTATTCCAAATCTGAAGCCGATAATATTCAGCATTTGAATATTGTTTTGAGCGCTCTTCGTCAGCATCAGCTTTATGCCAAATTCTCCAAGTATCACTTCTTGGAGAATAAGATGAAGTTTCTCGGTCATATTACTTCCGATGGTATCTCTGTCGATCCTTCCAAGATCGAATCTATTCAGAATTGGAAGAGGCCTGAGACTGTTACCGAGATCCGTAGTCTCCTTGGATTAGCGGGTTATTATCGCCGGTTCCTTAAGGACTTTTCTCGTATTGCTTTACCACTTACCACTCTTACGAGAAAAGTTGTTCCTTTTATTTGGTCTGTTAAGTGTGAGATTTCTTTCATGAAGTTAAAAGATCTCCTTACTCATGCTCGTATCTTAGTGGTTCCCGAAGGGAATCATGATCTTGTTGTTTATACCGATGCCAGTGGTCATGGACTCGGTGCTGTTCTCGTGCAAAAAGATAGAGTAGTTGCCTATGCTTCCAGACAACTAAATCCTAACGAGATTCGTTATGCTACCCATGATTTGGAGTTAGCCGCTATAGTCTTTGCTCTAAAGATTTGGCGACGTTATTTATTAAACGAGCATTTTGTTCTCTTCACTGACCACGAATCTCTGAAATATCTCTTCACTCAGAAGGAACTTAATATGAGGCAATAACATTGGCTTGAATTTTTTGCTTCAGATGATTTCGATATTCAGTATACCCCTGGTAAGGGTAATCGAGTTGCTGATGCACTTAGTCGCAAGCAGCAAGTTGTTGTTTCCATGATGCTAGCATAGTGGAATATATTGGAAGCTTTATCTCATTGTGATATTAGAGAGAGTCCTTCAGTTTCTGATTCTTCCGTGCTTTTATTTAGCATGGAAGCTCGTCCTAGTTTGTTGAATCGTATTGCCGATGCCCAGAAACAAGATCCAAATCTTGCTTATCTTATTCAGAGTTGTAAATCGAAACCCCGAAGTGATAATCTAAAGGATTTCGATATTGATATTCATGGTTGTATTCGGAAGAAGGGAAGGTTGATCGTGCCTAATGTTCCTAATCTTAGAAATGACATTCTTGAGGACGGTCATCGTTCTAAGTATACTATCCATCCGGATAGTAGTAAGATGTATGCTGACATGAAATACTTATACTTTTGGGAGGGTACAAAGCGTGATGTTGCAAGTTATGTGAGTCGTTGCATGACTTGTCAACTTATTAAAGCGGAACACCAATTTTCTAGTGGTCTTTTGCAGCCTCTTGAGATTCCACTATGGAAATGGGATCAAATTTCCATGGACTTCATTGATGGCCTACCTCGTTCGAGGTCGGGCCGTACTAGTGTTTGGGTGATTGTTGACCGATTGACCAAATCAGCCCATTTTATTCCTATCAAGTCCAATCGGACTGCTCCTTTGTTGGCTAAGCTTTTTATTAAAGAAGCCATTTGACTTCATGGAGTTCCTAGTTTCATTGTTAGTGACAGAGATCCGCTTTTCACTAGTGGTTTCTGGCAGAGCCTTCAAAAGATTTGGGCACTAAGCTCAATCTCGGTACAGCTTATCATCCACAGTCTGATGGTCAGACTGAAAGAGTGAATCAAGTCTTAGAAGATCTCCTTCGCGCTTGTATTCTTGATTTTGGTGGTAGTTGGAAAGACCACTTATCTCTTTTTGAATTTTCTTATAACAGTTTCCAATCCAGTATCGGTATGGCTCCTTTCGAAGCTCTTTATGGAAGGCCATGTCGATCACTATCTTGTTGGTTGGAATCCGAGGAAAAGTTAGTCTCGGCCCCGATTATATTCGTGAATCTTCTGAGAGGATTGATATTATTAGACAGAGATTGAAAGCGGCTCAGAATAGGTAGAAATCTTATGTCGATCATCGTAGGAAGGCTTTGGAATTTTCTGTTGGCGACCGTGTGTTCATTCGTATTTCTCCGATAAAGGGTGTGGTGCGTTTTAGTAGTTTCGGAAAATTGGCTCCTCGATATATTGGACCATTTCCTATTACGGAACGCACTGGCCCTGTTGCTTATCGTGCATCGCTACCTATTCAGTTTTCGGAAATTCGTGACGTATTTCATGTATCCCAGCTTCGTCGTTGCCTTCGAGATTCGGATTCTATTATTGATCCTCATATGTTGCAAGATCTTGAGATCTCACCCGACTTGTCTATGGTGCAAAATCCTATTCGTGTGCTAGCTTCGGAGGTTAAACGCCTTCGGAATAAAGAAGTCCCGCTTGTGAAAATTCAATGGTCCGTAAACCCCAAAGATTATACTTGAAAAACCAAAAAATTCATCGAGCGTTCTTATCCTGGTTTTCTCTCCTCTTCGGGTGGGTGTGAGCATTCTTAATTCTTCTTTTCTATTTTAAATCTTTGCTGTGATGAATAATTTGTGTTATAACAACTTCTAGCATGAAAATTGCAGGGACGCAATTTTTATAAGGGGGAGTTTATAACAACCGTAATTTTTGATTACCGTCGAAATAAAAATTTAAAATAGAAATTTTAATTTGAGATTTGAAAATAATAATAAAATAATTCAATGGCAAAGTCAGTTAAGTTGTAATCTTTTCTTGCCTTCACGTGTATCTGGTATTGGCCCATTTTAAGCAATTATGAACTAGTGTTCTCACTAAGTTTTATGAAGCAAAAGTTGAACACGCTTTTCCATCATCATTTTTATGTACAGGCCGTGTACTTTCTTCTTCTTGAGCACGTCTACTTTTAATGCATTTGTACCACAATAGTTGCCAGCACATTCATTTTTGACTTGTGCACCATTTTGGTGAAGAAAAGTAAGCTGCTTCATTCCTTAGTTTCATTATTTTGTTTACAAAATTTTTCAGTAGCTCTGCTAACAAAGCATTAATGGCAGTCAAGTTTTTACTCTCTTTTGGATGCTAGTTGCTAACTGATTTGGAGCAAATTTGAGATGAGTGAAAAACTCAAATTTCTAATTTAAAAACTATGATGCCTGTTACACTGCGTGCTAGTATATGTAGCAAGAAATCTAGTTGCAGGTCATTCATTCATTCATCACTTCGTTTTTTTTGCGTGCTAATTAATTTGTCCAGGTATCACATATAATTTATTCCATGTGTGCGCAAGTTTATATTGCCCAAGAGTTGTTTTGAAACATTAGTATTACGTGTACAGGTATAACTTTGCCCAAGTATTTTTCAACTCATGCATGCATGAAAGTATAAGCCCTGGTCAATATTTTTTCTAGTTTATTTGAGTGCAAATAATGTATGCCGAAAACTATGCCAGGCCATTTTAAAATTTGTTTCACGTGTGTGTTATTGCATTTCACAAAAGAAAGTCAGGTGCTTTTTTCCATTTTTACATGCAAGAAGCGCATACGCGAAATATATGTCCAGATCACCTAGTGCATTGCGTGTAAAGGGTGTTGTCCTGGCATTGATTTTTATGTTTTCTTGCGTCCGTGCACGGCATGCACGTTAGTATTGTTCCAGGCTATCATTTTTACGGTTATGCACAGGTTGCACCAAAATATAGTTCAAGAAAACAATGCATAATATAGTGTAAATTGTAATTTATACACGTGAGTACAGGTTACATTTTTTAATGTTTTGCATTTTTATTCATTTGAACGTGTGTACACGTTATAGAATACGAAAACTAGATTCCTGACCATTGTCATTAATTATCATTTGTGTGTAAATGAGTCAAGATGCCACCTTCGTCCTTTTCATTTTCATACGTACGTAGCCAAGTTGCATTTCACCAAATTTCAAGTTCCAGGCCTTTCTTATATTTTGTACGTGTGTGTGAAAATTTAAGTGAAGGAATAAGTCCATTTAAAACAAGTAGGGAACACCTTGCTGTCACTACCATTTTGTAAAACAAAAACTTGTACACTTTTGTTAACTTCATCCACCTTCCATTTTCAATTTTTTCGTGCGTGCGTGAATTTGGTCCAGGTTAGTATCTTTGTATACCCAGACCATTATCTTATCCTTGCGTGCAAAGTGGTATAGTACAAAACTATGCCAGGTCGTTCATTTATTTTATTTTATTATTTCATTTGTGCATGTCATAATATACAAAAGTATTGCCCAGACCACCAATTTCAATATGTACGTGCAAGTTGAATTGCACGAAAGTGTTTTAAATACCAGTGTTTAATTTGCTTTGAACCGGTGTCTGGTTTTAAACCGAATTTTGTTGCCGTTATTTTTATAACGGAATTTTTACCCCGGTGTTTATATTTGAAGTATGTTGATTTGATGAGATTTTTGACGAATAAAAATTACTGTCGTTTTGACTTCAGTAACAGTCAATTTAAAGTGAATTTTCAAGCGGCTATCACGCAACGCTGCTTTTTATATCCGTTTTTACGGTGTTTTGTGAAGCGCAATTTCCTTGTCGAAATTGCTACAGAAGATGCTGTTTTTATCACGTGTTTTAAAATCGTTTTAAAATAAAATTGTTTTCAAATTTTTTTACAGTTTACGCTTTCAAAAAATGAGGAATCGATTTAAACGCTTCAGCAAAATTAAGGACTATGAACCCTTATTTTTACTGATTCGATTAATTTCGGACTTGTCCATTTGAGAACGTAAATTTTATTTATATAAAATACACAATTTTGCACTTTCAAGGAAACGATGAAGAGATTTAAACGATTTAGCAAAAGTGCGGAATATGGAACCACGCTTTTACTAATTCGGTTAATTCTGGACTCGTTGATTGAAATAATTACCGTGGAATTACTGTTTGATGATTTTGATGATTTTGTTGGGCTTTCGAGCCACTATGATGGACCTTCGGGTCAATTACCAGTACTAGATTCTTCGGGTCATTTGTTGGGCGCCAAATATTATGATGATAGTACTTGGTAGGCTTCGGGCATATGAGATGCACATGCGGTGTAGCTTAGACTCGCCACATGCTGGGATCGATCCACTTTTATGTTGATTTTCTAGTTATCTTATTTTGATTTCTAGATTTTTGTGTAATGCTGTTTTGAATTCAATTGTGAATTTGGAAGTTGATTTTGGTGGAGTTTAATGAGTTGAATTTGATGGAGTTTAATGAGATTTTTTCATTTAAACTATGTTGATTATTTATGATGAATAATCTCATTCGAGATTATGATTAATTTCTTTGACGTTGTTTATGATGCATTCATTTCTAAGTTTAAATTAGACTGATCCGTTTATTATTTTCTTTTAAATAATACTCGGGTCAGAAAGAGTTATTTCAGGATAATCGCTATCTCTGATTCAGTTGCTGCTTCAGCTTTTGGGATTTCACCTCATCTTCTGTTTAGGCTTCGAGGTGTTGCTTTTGGGTGTATTGACTCTCATCTCATGTATGTTGATGGCACGTATATATGTACATTTGGTTCATGTGAACCATCGATTGGTGTAGCATGTATCCAGACTTATCTTCCGCTATATCTGGTATTTCTGTTCTGATGTGATTATACTTGTCTGTGTTGTTGTTATTATGAGTTGTTCTGAATTTTTCTTAAACCACCGTAGTTTCGTTTTAGATTTGGATTGAATATATATCTTTGGGAGTAATTTACACAACTCCTATCGAAGTAATCAATACCCGTCTAAGGCATAACTTACAGATGGTCGCTTCTAACAAGCCTTATTCTTCGCAATAGCAGATGTTATTCCTTATAATGACCTTTGTTATTGTGAGTACAGAGGTGGGGCGTCACATTAAGTAAAAGTTACAAATTTTTGGATTTAGGATTATTTTGTTTTTGAGTTTTTTTTAATTATGCATGAACTAATGCAACTAAATGAATGCAAATGACTTAATTACAGTTTTCTGTCCTTAGTAGCTCCTAACACAAAACTGTATAATCACACTTTGTCTTAAATCAACAAAAATATTTTCCAGTCAGGTAACGAGCAAGGGTTATCGGTGCACCACGAATCACCGTAGCAATGCAGCCGAAGATTTAAGTACCTTCAAAAGAATAACCACTATAATATTTACGAATCACCGTAATATTTATAAATGGTTATTACTCTGCCGTAGCCTAGACACCAAGAAATAAAGTTGTTCAAAGAAAACAATTGTGAAGATACAATTAAGTCCTATGTGAGCTCGCGACACCCTTAAGTCCAACGTTTAACCTTTATTATTAGTCAAATTATATGATGAAATGCTTTTGTGAGCTAAGGAAAGGGTGGTGAAATCTCTCATCTTATGTGAATTGGGGTATTGCCCTTAGAAAAGAAAATAAGAGAGATGAATGTAAAACAGAAATTAAACGTGAATTAGCAATGCAACTAAAATGGAGTTTTTTTTTTGGATTTTGAATTTTTTTTCCTTTTATAAATGCAAATGCAAGCAACCAACAATGCAATTCAAATAAAAACAAGGGAAAAGACACGATACCAGAGCATGCAAATTATTAGAATTTTTTTAGCGGCAATTTTTTTATAAGCAAGCAATCAATTTTTGTGGCTAGCAAAGCCAACCAATTATTTTTTTTCTTTTGTTTTGGTAAGCACTTTTCCTTCTGCGAATTTCTGCTTTGGTAATCTGCAAGTAAAAACAATATAAATACAAGTTGTTGTTTTTTTAAGATAAAGAAAGAAAAAATTAACTCGAAAACACACAAAACAAAACCATTGCGAACAAAACAAAACAAAACAGGGAGAAGTTGAAACTTGTTTTTTTTTTTTAATAATAAAACAAAATGAACACAACAAAAGGCAAGCAAATTCACCGACCACAAATTTGGCAAAACAATTTTTTTTTTTAATTTTCAACACACTAGAGCCCAGCCCAAATAAATAAATAAAAAGAAAAACTCGTTACTACTCTAAATCAGAGAAATAAAATAACCAAATTGACGATCAGCTTTGTATGAAAAATCAAAAGTCCAGAGTTTCTCAAATTGGAAATAACAGTGCTGAATTTCGTTCCTCTGTTCGAACATCGGTTCGTGGTCGAGTCTGTTGAAGATCGATGTCGACTTTGGTTTAGGTTTATTGAATAGAAGGTGTGACGCAGTGTGGGAAACAAATTCGATGATGTAAATCGAATCCATCCAGGATCTCACACGATTAGCAGAAATAATCGGTGAATCGACGAAGAATCGATGGACTTATGAATACCGTAAGGCCCAAATTCGTTGATCACGAAGATACCAGATTTTAGCAATCTTCGACACGTTGATCGCGCACGATTCCTTGAAGAAAGATCTACAATTCTTTGAGCGTTGATCAAGCGCACTTGATTCCGCGAATTGGCTTCAACGTTCGTTGATTCGAGCGCACTCGAATGCCGAAGTGGAGATTGGAGTTAACACTCGACTACCAATTTAATGGAGGCACAAAGCTTCACAAACAAAATTTTATTCAATTTTCAAAAACCATACAATTGACACGACTTGCCTATTTATAGGCTTACAACTCAACTCACGACTTAAAAAATTACAACACAATATGTACACGACTCAAGACTACAAACGACTCAACATTCTCCTCTGCAACTTAAAGAAAATGGTTCACGGAACAGAACTTGCCGACTTAAGGAATAAGTCGTTCGCGACTTAAGAAATCAGCAACGACTTAAAAACAAAAAAAACATTCACGACTTAACACAGAACGACACCGAGCTTGAGAGACGCGGCATGAATTTTATCTCGTTCGCGACATAGGGTTTCACGGTTTAGGGGATAACTCGTTCGCGACTTAGGTTTTAGGTCGGCTGCGACTTATAGGGGAGGGAGGAAAGTTAGGGAATAATTCGTTCGCGACTTAGGTTTTAGGTCGGCTGTGACATATAGGGGAGGGAGGAAAGTTAGGTCGGCTGCGACTTATAGGGGAGGGAGGAAAGTTAGTTCGGCTGCGACCTATAGGGAAGGGAGGAAAGTTAGGTCGGTTGCGACTTATAGGGGAGGGAGGAAAGTCGTAGGTTTGTTGAAGGTCGCGTAGAGGCAACGTTGGGTCGGCGAACGACCTACAGGTGAGATTTCGTTCCCCTTCCCTTTGATATTCTGCATCATCCTCCCTGGGTACGAAAGAATTCGTCCTCGAATTCGCATTTTCTTGATCATCAGCATAATACGGAATCAAGTGTTTCACATTAAACACATCAGAAGTATGAACCTCTTCCGGCAACCTTAACCGATACACATTATCATTGATCTTCTTCAAAATTTCCAATGGACCAATTTTCCTTGCTTTCAACTTGTTGTAAGTTCCAACTGGAAAATGATCTTTCGTTAAAACGGCATATACAAAATCTCCTTCTTTTAAGACAACTCTTCTTCGTTTCTTATTCGCCTTTTGTTTATACTTCTCATTTGATTTAAGTAATCGTTCCTGTACAACCTTGTGACATTCCTGTAACTCATTCACCAAGTCACTAGCCCGCTTAACAACTCCTTTCTGATATGGTATTGTTGTTAAGTCTAACGGCCCTTTTGGTAAGCTTGAATATACAATCTGAAATGGACTGAAACCTGTACTTCGGTTATTTGCATGATTGTGAGCAAATTCAGCTTGACACAACTTTACATACCAACTCTTCAAATTGTCTTTCACAAGACATCGTAACAAATTTCCCAACGATCTATTCACCACCTCTGTTTGCCCGTCTGTTTGCGGGTGATAAGCACTACTAAAATTCAGCTTCGTTCCAACCATATTCCACAAACTCAACCAAAAATGGCTTAAAAATCTAGTATCTCGATCAGAGACAATGATCAGAGACAATAGATTCTGGTAAACCATGTAATCGATACACCTCTTTAAAGAATAATTGAGCAACTCGGACGGCATCAGCAGTCTTCTTACAGGCTATAAAATGCGCCATCTTCGAAAACCTATCCACTACAACATATATAGAATCATTTCCCCTCTGAGTTCTCGGCAAACCCAACACAAAATCCATGCTAATATCAACCCATGGTCTTGTAGGCACAGGTAACGGCATATATAATCCCGCATTCGTCACTGATCCTTTCGAAACCTGACAGATATGACATCTCTCCACAAATCTCTCTACCTCTTTCCTCATTGACGGCCAAAAATAAGATTGAGAAATTAACTGCAATGTACGATCTCTGCCTACATGGCCTTCTTCATGTAATTCTTTGATAATCTTCATTCTTAAGCTGCAGTCTGGTATGCATAATCGATTTCTCTTGAACAAGAATCCGTCAACCAATACAAATTCATCGGTATTCCCATCCTTAACTTTCTCAGCAAACTTTGCAAAGTAAGGATCCTCCTCAAACAACTCTGGCAATAATTCGAATCCTGTTACTTCAACCTTCAACGTTGTCAACAAGTGATTTCTCCTGCTCAGAGCATCTGCTACATGATTTGTTATCCCTGATTTGTGTTTTACCACGAAAGTAAATTGTTGTAGATATGCTATCCACGAAGCATGTATCGCTGAAATCTTATCCTGTCCTTGTAGATGTTTCAATGCCTCATGATCGGTGTAAAGAACAAACTCCTTGTGAAACAAGTAATGTCGCCAGTGCTTCACTGCTTGAACAATCGCGTAAAATTCTACATCATAAGTGCTATATCTCAACTTGGCTCCAGATAATTTTTCACTGAAATACGCCACTGGTCTTCCATTCTGGCTCAATACTCCACCAATTCCCACTTTCGAAGCATCAGTATGCAATTCAAACAACAACTGAAAATTCGGCAGTACCAGAATTGGCGCTGTCGTCAAGAGTGTCTTGATCTTCTCAAAGGCAACCCCTGCTTCCTCTGACCATACAAACTTCTTTCTTTTCATGCAATCGGTTACTGGTGCCATCACACTACTAAAGTGTGGAATGAATCTTCGATAAAAAGACACCAAGCCATGAAAACTTCGCATTTCAGTAATTGTCTTCGGTTGTGGCCAACTCCTGACAGCTTCCACTTTATTTTCATCCACTTGAATACCTTCCTTTGACAGAACATACCCCAGGAATAAAACTCTGTCCGTCATAAACATGCACTTCTTTGTTGCTGCATAAAACTGCTCTTGTCGTAGGATCAACAATACTTCTCGCAAATGCTGGATGTGTTCTTCCGTACTCTCACTATAAATCAAAATATCATCATAGTAAACAACCACGAACTTCCCAACAAATGGTCTAAAAATCTGGTTCATCACTCTCATGAAAGTACTAGGAGCATTTGACAAACCAAATGGCATAACCAACCATTCGTATAAACCCTCCTTGGTTTTAAAAGCAGTCTTCCACTCATCACCCGGTCTAATACGAATTTGATGGTATCCACTCTTCAGGTCTATCTTGGAAAACACAACAGCCCCACTCAATTGATCAATCAAATCATCAAACCTCGGCATAGGAAATCTGTATCTCACAGTGATCTTGTTTAGAGCCCGACTGTCCGTACACATCCTCCACGTTCCATCCTTCTACGGTACCAATAAGGCTGGCACGGCACATGGACTCAAACTCTCCTGGACACGCCCTTGTTCTAACAACTCCTCCACTTGCCTTCTCAGTTCTTCATGCTCCTTCGGACTCATCCGGTAATGTGGTCTGTGAGGTAACACTGACTCTGGCACAAGATCAATTTGATGTTGAATATCCCTCAACGGCGGTAACTCCTTTGGTAGTTCTTCTGGAAATACATCATTGAATTCTTCTAATATCGGTTTTACTTCCTTTGGAATTTCAACGGATTCAGTAGCTTCATGTCCAATCAACAAAAACACTTCAGGACTCTCCTCTAATTCTTCAACAAATTCCTTTAAAGTCAATAGAGTTTTCAGCTCCTCAATCTCCTCAGATTTGACCTCACCTTGCTATCTCTTCTTTGGGACTAAAATAATTTTAATGCCTTCAAACATAAAACTATAGCTATTGGTCCGACCGTCATGTTGTACTGCTCGATCATACTGCCACGGTCTTCCCAGAAAGCAAATGACAAACATCCATCTCAACTACATCACACCAAATCTCGTCTTTATATTTCTTTCCAATAGAAAATGGAACTCGAACTCGCCTATCCACCTTCACCTCTCCTCCTTTTCTCAGCCATGCTAACTTGTAAGATTAGGGTGTTTCTCCATCTTCAACTTCAGCTTTCTCACAGCTTTAGTAGAAATAATATTGTCACAACTTCCTGCATCAATCACAAACTTTTCCCAGAATAGTGCATGTAGATTGAAAAATGTTGCTCCTCAACCAACTAGCCTCATCCTCTTGTTTCGATGTTAAACAAGATCTTCTCATCATTAGATTACACCCTTCATATCCCGATGCAATGTCCTGTTCATCTTCCTCCATTGGACTAGAATCACCTTCACCAACATCCTCACCTTCAACTTCAGCAATCATCGTTCTCTTCTTTGGCTTTGGACATTCGTTACTCTTATGACCCACTTCTTGGCAATTATAACACTTAAAACTGTTAGTAATCTTCGCCTTCGCCACTTCATTCACAACTGGTTTATTGACAGCTTTAGTAACATTGGAATTCCCACTGGCACCCTTCACTTGATTGTTGGAATTTTTAAACACACCACCTCCTTGTCTTCCCTTCTTCTCCCAAGCCAACGCTTTCTGGTGCGCTTCAGCCACAGATCTCGGATCAAACATATTAACCATATCCTGGATCTGCATTCGCAACCCTCCAACAAACCTAGCAGTCAACTGTTCCTCTGTCTCCATAATGTCATTTCGAGCAATCAGTTGATAAAACTCATCAGCATAATCATTAACAGTCTTCGTTCCTTGCCTCAAGTTCTGCAACCTCTGATACATGAGTGACTGATAATTGTAAGGTAAAAATGTAGCTTTCATCAATTTCTTCATTTTCTCCCAATCAACAATCTTCGACTTCCCCATCCGTTCTCGTGTAAGTTTGGTTTGCTGCCACCACGCCATGGCTCTCCTTCTCAACCTAGTAGCAACCAACTTCACTCGACGGTCTTTCGAAACCTCCTTGAAATCAAAGATCTCCTCAACATTAGACAACCAGTCCAAGAATTCTTCTGCAACCATTCCACCTTTAAATTCAGGAATTTCCATTTTCATTACCGATTCCCATCGACGATCATCATCTACATCTCGATACTGTCGTCGTGTTTGTTCTCTATCTCGGTAATGAACACTTCCCCTATCACCATCAAACTCTCATCAAAATCTGAAGTATATCGATGTCGGTCACAACCTCTAACATCTCTACTACCACTCCTTCGATCAACATTCCTATTACGATTATCAATACTTCTATGATCTTGATCTTCTCTTCTCTCCCGATCTGAATGTATCGAAGCTCTACTTCTCCCATGGTTCGATTCAGGTGAAACTCTTCTTCAATTTTGATTCATTTCAAGCATAATTCTCTCTAATCGACCAATTCCTTCATTCAACTTTTCAGTGAAACTCTCGTTGATTCGTTGCTCCATTTCATCGGCCTCTTCTCTTCCATACAAAGCATTAATATTGCGATGACGTTGAGCTCGTCTCGGAGGCATGATTGAACTTCAAAGAAACTCAAGAATAAATTTCAAACACTTTCCGAACTTTGATCCAAAGTGAGATGGATCGAAACTCCCAACTCGTTGCAACTTCACGATGAACACGATGAACACTAAACTTCTCGACAATTGCAAATACGATCTTCAAACTTCAAATTCTCGATACCCAAGTCTCCAAATGATGCAGACTTCTTGCGATCTAGCTCTGATACCAAACTGACGCAGCGTGGGAAGCGAATTCGATGATGTAAATCGAATCCGTCCAGGATCTCACACGATTAGCAGAAATAATCGGTGAATCGACGAAGAATCGATGGATTTATGAATACCGTAAGGCCCAAATCCGTTGATCACGAAGATACCGGATTTTAGCAATCTTCGACACGTTGATCGCGCACGATTTCGTGAAGAAAGATCTACAATTCTTTGAGCGTTGATCAAGCGCACTTGATTCCGCGAATTGGCTTCAACGTCCGTTGATTCGAGCGCACTCGAATGCCGAAGTGGAGATAGGAGTTAACACTCGACTACCAATTTAATGGAGGCACAAAGCTTCACAAACAAAATTTTATTCAATTTTCAACAACCATACAATTGACACGACTTGCCTATTTATAGGCTTACAACTCAACTCACGACTTAAAAAATTACAACACAATATGTACACGACTCAAGACTACAAACAACTCAACATTCTCCTCTGCAACTTAATGAAAATGGTTCACGGAACAGAACTTTCTGACTTGAGGAATACGTTTTATGTGACTTAAGAAATCAGCAACGACTTAAAAACAAAAAAAACATTCACGACTTAACACAGAACGACACCGAGCTTGAGAGACGCGGCATGAATTTTATCTCGTTCGCGACATAGGGTTTCACGGTTTAGGGGATAACTCGTTCGCGACTTAGGTTTTAGGTCGGCTGCGACTTATAGGGGAGGGAGGAAAGTTAGGGAATAATTCGTTCGCGACTTAGGTTTTAGGTCGGCTGCGACTTATAGGGGAGGGAGGAAAGTTAGGTCGGCTGCGACTTATAGGGGAGGGAGGAAAGTTAGGTCGGCTGCGACTTATAGGGGAGGGAGGAAAGTCGTAGGTTTGTTGAAGGTCGCGTAGAGGCAACGTTGGGTCGGCGAACGACCTACAGGTGAGATTTCGTTCCTCTTCCCTTTGATATTCTACATCAAGGTGATTGGGTTCGGTGGTCACGAATTGGATGATCGAGGCAAGTGATTTCGACGAAGACGGATATCTGATTGGGGCTGTAAGGGTACCGCTGAAATGATGGTTGAAGCTATGTTCGGTAAAGAGAAGGGGGTACTATGGTATGTTTGTTGATTTGGTCAGGAGGAGGGCAGAGTGTTTTGTGTGATGTATGGTTATTGCTGAACAGAGGTGGATGGGAATGTGGGGAAAGTGTTGGCTTCAGGGGCAGTGTTGCGATATCTTGTGGGACAGTTGAGTGGGTGGTTTGATGTGATTAGAGGAATGCAGTTGCTGTGTTATTGGTTGATGCAAGATGAGGTGGGGATGTTTACAGAGCAATTGCAGAATTGGTTTGCAGAGCAGTGGCAGAGAGGAGGGAAGTGCAGTAGAATATGTGGGTGTTTGAGGTGAATGTTGTTTGGCAAGTGGAATGTAGTAAATGGGACTGTGATTGTGTTTATGGATATAATTGGAGATTAGAGAAGGCAATTGGGTTGGTTGGAGTATGGTGGTTGTAGAAGGTGATGAGGTAAGTCAGCGACATGGTGCTTGTAGCTGTTATGGTGGGATGATGTGCTGTGTTGATGAATATATGGGTAAGCAGCAGTTTAGATTGTAAGAGAAATGATGACAATGTATATTGCTTTGTTGCTGTCTGCTTTGGGTGAATGGGTAGGCGATGGACTATTGGGTGGTGCTTGCGTGGCGGTTTGGGTTTGGAGTTTGCAATGGATAGTAGCAGCTGCTTGTAGGTCAAATGATATTTGGTTTTGAGGTGTGGAGTTGTTTGATTAATGGCAGACTGTTGTGATGCAGTGGAAACGGGATGGTTGGCGTGTGGAAGTTGAAGAAGTTGAGGGGTATGGTGGTGACTGAAGTTGCCTGTTGCAATGGTTATGTACAAGGGCAGTTTGGTATGGATGTAGATGCTATTGATTGGTGGATGAAAGCGCACAGGGTGAATATTTGAGACTGTGAATTAAATGTGTTGCAGGTGAAGTTTGGTATGCAGTGTAGATGGCAGTTTTGTACGCAGAGGTGTGGAGACGGCAGGTTGCGGATGGAGGAGCAGGGAGGCAGTGTGTTCAGGTGAGTCTGTTTCAAGTTGATGAGTGGATGACTAGTAAGGAAGGGGAGCAGAGGTGAGTTGCTGTGATGGTGGCACTGTGTTGCAGAGAATACAGGGGGATGAACAGCGAATGTATAAAATGCAACAGTGAATTGTAAATGTAGAAATTTGAATGCAAACGTAGTTGAAAATGGAAAATAATAAAGAAAAAATTATTTTGAAATTGTGATTGTCGCTTTTTTTTTCTTTTTCTTTTTAAATTGAAATGCAAAGCAACTAGAAGAACAAAAGCAAACACACAAATAGAAACAAAAATCAAAAGACAATCACCCAAATCTCTCTCCTTATTTTTTAAGAAAAACAAACACACAAAATAAAACACACACAAACCAAACGAAAATAATTCGAAAAATGAAAAATTAAAATCAAAGCAATTCCTCGGCAACGGCATCAAAAACTTGTTTAACGGTAAATTTTCTATCAAATTAGAAAACTACCGATAAACTTCAAATTAAATTAACCGCAAACGCTGCATACTATTGAAGTACGTGGCGAATATGGAATGATTAGAGTTTTAAAAATCTATCCACTCAAACTAGACCAAATGGAGGAGAAATTGTTGAATAGAACTAAAATGAAGCTAAAAGTAGAATTAAAATTTGATTTAAAAACTATTGAACTAGAGAACAATTTAGAGACAAATCCGCTCTCACATTTTTGTAAATCAACAAACAAACAATTTATGATCTCTAGCTATGATTTAAGTGAAAAATTGTTGTATTTATCATAAGTATGGTTTGTTTATGTTATTAATTAACATAACTCAAACCATCAAACTATAATACAACAAATAACCCAGTTATAATTCTCATGAACATAAAGCCAAAGCAAAAGCTACTTTAAGTATGATCTATTTATTATTGTAACTAGTAATATAAATCATCAAATTTCATTTTTACTTTAATTTCACAATCAAAATTGGATTAGCAAATGATGATGCAACTTGTGTTTATGTTGAATAAGAATAGCTCATTTGCATAAGCAATATAAGCTATCAAACTCACTTGTGTAAACTTGCATCAAAATGCACTTCATGAAGCATAAACCAAATGAGATCAAAATCATAAAATGTTGAAATTACGTAATATTTGAGAGCTTCATTACCCATAAATTGAAGGGGTTTAGCTACCCGTTTGTGGCATTGAAGCAACACAAGTAAATTTCAACATCAAAAGAGAAGAAAATTAAAAAATAAGTAAAGAAGAGAATGTAATTAAACTACCTACAACAAAAGGAATAAGCTACACTACTTTGCATAAATGCAAACCAATCTACTAATAAATAAAAGGAAGAAGCATAAAAGCATGAAAAGTAAGTAAAAGCATGTAAATAAGAGAAGAGAAAGAGGCTAAGAAGCCATTTTTATTTCATTGAACAGTAAGCTTACACTTTGATCTCTTAATTTCCTAAGTAAAATAAAAGAGTAGAAGATGATTTGTTCATGTACAGGGCTATTTATACATGCATAAAATCCTAATTCTATTTTTACGAAGCTTCCTAAAATGCCTTTTAGGAAGTGTGACCACCAAGTAACTATTAGCCACTAATTAACCCATGCATGAAGTTTTAAGATCCACTTAGTTGTTCATTACCTCATAATTGTACATTTAGGTAAGTGGGTGAGGTCCTTCATGATCTTGAACTTTAATTATTTTCTCTTCATTCTTTTCTATTTCATTTGTGCATGAATGTATCTTCATGTAAGCCTCTTTCATATGCATCCAAATTGCTATAAAAATTATCAAAAAATGTCCAAGTAAAAATTCTTAAATTGACACAAGCACAAAAATGACAATTTTGTCTCTGAATGAAAATGAAAATATGATAGTTTGAAAATAATTGAATTTTGGTTTTAAACTGGTTAAAATGTCAAATATGATGTTTATTTAAATAAAAAGAGATAAAATATGAATGTAAATACATGCACGTTTACGTGCAGATGAAGCTTATAAGAAAATATGAACTTAAGTTTACTTATTTGCCAAAACATGTTTAGAAATTGAATGTAACCAAGTGACCTAAACCAAAAGAATTCGTAAGGAAAGTTCTAATGCATGTGAATGCAAAGACTAGGCTGCTTTTCCAAAAACAAAAGGTGTCAGGTCATTATTACATGCATAAGCCAAGGTAATGAATAGAAAGCTATATAATATTTAAAATATATTGACAGCAAGTCCATTAGGAATTGAAGAAATGTGGGACATGTAAATAGTCTAAACAATTTACATACATATATAACTATGCATAGAATTCAAAACCTGACCTTATACTAAAGCAAACCATGTACAATTTTCGAAACCATATGTATTCTTTTTCTTACAAAATTTCGAACAAAAACTGAGTTTAAATATACATACTTCTTATATATATAATTTTAATAAAACCTGGTTTAAAAAGTTTATCAGTTAGTTTCTTAAGCATCCATGAATTTAAATAAGAGACAGTAAAATATAAGTATACAGCAATACATATAGTGCTAAACAAAATTACCTATAGAAGTTTTAAAACCAAGTTATAAGTGGATTTCCAAAGTTTCAAAGCAATTCATGCATTTTGATTCTTTGTAATTTAAGGCACTTCCAGGTTATTATTTGAAGAACAAAATGTGAAAGGTTATCCGTGCACAAAGCTAGCCTATAAACTAGAATGAAGGTGACAGGCTATTAAGATATATATAAGCATATATAGTATTGAATAGTTAGACTACATGATGAAAGCATGTACATGTTTAAAGCCATAGACAGGACATGTCATTAATGCAAAGCATAGGAATATGTAAAAGCACGTGCATTCTAAAAAATTGTATTCCATTGCACTAAATTAACGCCTGACAAAACAAGTCACATGCATGAAGAATCATACTAGTAGCAAATGTTATTTCTTACAACAGGTGGATTTGCTTTTAGCTCCTAACTAATATGTACATAACCTCTTTTATAATCCATAACACATGTTGATATAAAACACTTATTTAATTCAACAAGCATTTTGGTCTCGCTCTTTTATTCATTTCATCCCTGCTTGTTCATACTTGGTGACTGCAAATTTTTATCTACCTTTTACTTATACTAATGTTTGAAAATATGGACACACGTTATCTAGTCCAAACAAAGAGTTCATAAGCTTAAAAACAAAATAAGTTGTACTTGCTTAGATTTAAGTTGGTCTAAAAATGCCAGGTTATTGTTTTTTTTTTTTGAAAGAGGTTAAAAGTTGGGCCAAGCCCAAACATAATGGGTTAAAAACCCGAAACCCTACAACCAAAACAAAGCAAGGTTAAAACCCTAGCCGACAACACAAATTCACAACCAAAACAACGGAGAGAAAAAGAAAAAAAAAATGGCGAGAGGAAGACGAGAATAATCTCAGTTCTCTGTCTCTCCACCAACGCCACTTGTCTCTCCTCTCTCCCAGTACAATAAGCAGCTACTGAAACCTCGGCGCATCCCCTCTACGTTCGATTTGAAACTGTAGTTACTCTGCTGAGTTGAGAACGAGGGGAAATTAGCAGATCTAAGTATATTACAACTTAGATCTGTTAATTTCTTACCCTTAGCATCATTATTGACTGGATTCGGGTACCAGCTAAGCCTGGTAGAAACTTTAGCATGCTGATGAAGACGGAAGTCTCTTTCAGTAGCTAGAGAGCTTTGGTGAGATTCATTTGCTTCGTTACTGGCGCGAGCAAGAAAGAATTCCAAGTGCTTACTGCCAGCTTCATGGCTCCAATCATCGGCTAAGAAGGCGAAGTTGGTTTGATTTCTGATCTTTTTCTGAGACTTACGAAGGATAATTTTACTCTCAGATTCGATAAGTATCCACTTCTGCTATTTCTTCATACTGCTTTTGTTATGAATGCGGAAGTTTCTTTCTTTCCATATGTGAAAAACTGCAGTAGTTAAAAGTATGTGCGCATAGTCTCTCTCATAGCTTTTATCTTTGAAATTGTTGTTGATATGATGTATGGCTTGCATAAGATCCATTTGACCATTGTTAGTGATATGCAAAGTGTTTTGGATGTTATTCCATATGTAGTAAGAATATCTGCATTCAAAAAACAAATGATTAGCACTCTTATTAACAAGATTGCACAGGGAACAAAGTGGATTGGTAGATTTCCCCCATTTATTAACTCTGTCCCAAGTTGGCAATCTATTAATGATTGCAAAAAAGGTACAGAAAGCCATTTTGGGACAATTCACTTTGTTCCATATGCAATTATACCATTCAACACTGGGAAGTTTATTTCTGATGTTTTCCCAAGTATTTTTAAAAGAAAACTTCCCTTTAGAACTTGCTGTCCAGTCCCAATAATCAATATCAGCATGAATATCAATAGAAAGATGACATATATTATTCTTGTGTGGGTATGTGATGGGGTGTAGCTGAGGTTGCCATTGATTATCTTTAATAATCATAGCTACAGAATCATTAACCCCCCCCAGATAACTAAACTATCCCAGCCCACCCTATTAATAAATGATTCATTCTTAAGCCAAGGATCAAACCAAAGACTGGTTTGCTCACCAGATTTGAATTTTCTTTCTAAGAAGGTCTTACCAGTAGTTCTGCATTCCAAAATCTGTTTCCAAGCATAAGATTGGTTACTTTTAGGTAAGACAGTCCAAAAATTAGTATTTTTCAAATATTTGGACCTCATCCATCTAGCCCAAAGAGAGTCTGCATTTAAAAATCTCCAAAACAATTTTAAATGACAGGTTTGGATAAGATCCTTCATATTTCTAATACCTAATCCCTCTTCCTTTTTAGGCCTACACACTTTATCCCAATTAATTTTATGATATTTGCCCCTCCATAAAAAATCAGCACATCTACTTTTAATTTTTCCAATAGAGGTAACTGGGATATGAAATGTTTGAATCCAATACATAATCATTGCATATATAACAGTTTTGATAAGCTCCAATCTGCCAGCAATAGAAAGAAGCTTACAAGACCATGTTTCCATTTTACCTTGTATTTTATCAATGAGCATAGAACAATTTGAATCTCTAATTTGATTAATAGATAAGGGTAGCCCAATATATTTAATAGGTAAACTACCTTCAGTAATATTTAAAGATTCTAGAATATCATTCTTATATCTGCTGTTCTTACTGAAATATGCCTTACTTTTAAAATCATTAGTTTGAAGACCAGCATATTTAAACAACTTATCAAAGCTTTTTTTAATTGAAACTGCATTAGTCTTATTTGCTTTAACAAAAATCATGAGATCATCAGCATATATAAGATGATTAATAGATGGCTGCACTTTATTCATAGCTGAAATGTTACCTTTAATCACTTCCCTTTCCATAAGAATTGAAAAATACTCCATAACCATAGTAAAGAGATAAGGAGATAAAGGATCTTCTTGTCTAATGCCTCTATTACTTTTAATAAAACCCCCAGATTTGCCTTGAATGAGAATAGAAAAGGCAGGGGTGTTAATACATTCAAAAATCAAGTTGCAGAACTTAATAGGGAAACCCATACACTTCATTATATGATCTATGAAATGTCTGTTTACCTTATCATAGGCCTTTTGAAGATCCACTTTGATACAAACATTATTAACACTTTTAGAATTAAAATTTCTAACAAGTTCATGGGCTAAAAGGGAATTTTCATAAATGAGTCTGCTAGGAACAAAAGCACTCTGATTTTCAGAGATAATGAATGGCAGAAATTTTTTAATTCTATTACTCAAAACATTGGCAATTATTTTATAGATAAAATTGCAACAAGAGATGGGTCTATAGTCACTAATGCAAGAGGGGTTTTTAGTTTTGGGAATTAATGTTATAAAGGTATGATTAATGCTTTTAAGAATTTTACCTTTATCAAAAAATTCATTAACTAAACCAAAAATCTGATCTTTAATGCTATCCCACAGTGTTTTATAAAATTTGGCATTAAAACCATCAGGACCTGGACTCTTATTGTCACCAGCCATAAAGACAACATATTTGATTTCATCCATAGTAATAGGAGACAACAGAATATCAGAAGCATTAGAATTCAAAATATTTTTACAGATAATGTGAGGAAATTCTGAAACAATAGAGTCAGAGAAAAAGATTTTTTCATAGTATTCAGCAGCCTCTTTAGTAATTAAGTCATGAGCATTAGTAAGATTGCCAGTTTTGTCAATAATATTACCAATGTTATTCATATGTCTCCTGCTACTCATTTTAGCATGAAAAAATTTGGTACAATCATCCCCCATGGTTAACCAATCAGCTTTGGCTTTTTGTTTAGCATTGACAGTGTTAATATATAACTCATTAGCTAAATTCTGTTGATTGGAAAAAAAATCTTTGACAGAGTTAACATTCCCAGGGTTATTATCAATAGCATTTTGCAAAACTTTACCTTCATGTCTTAAAATCTCCAACTTATTAAGTTTCATTAAATCAGTTTTATTCCAATTCTTAAGATTATGCTTTGTATTATTCAGGAACATTTTGAATTGAAATTGTTTAGTACCATGACAAGAAAATTTCATACATTCTTTCATAATGTTATTATAGTTATTATCTAAAATCCATCCATTTTTGAATCTAAAGGGAGAAATTTTATTATTAGAAACAGACTCTCTAAAAAGAGAGACCAGGATAGGGGCATGGTCACTAGTATTTTGTTCTAAAGTAGAACATGTAAAATTAGGGAAAGCATTAGAAAATTCTTTATTAACCAAAGCCCTATCTAATTTACAGTGAATATTCTTTTCTAAACCAGATTTCCAAGTGAATTTGTTACCACTAGTACTTGGTTCTATAAGACTAGTTTCTAATAAAAATTTATTAAGCCTATCAAGCTTACTTTGGGGAATTTTAACACCACCATATTTTTCATGAGCATGAAAAACAGTATTAAAATCCCCTAAAATAATCCAAGGGAGATTATAATTAAAGTTTAGAGCTTTTAACCTATTCCACAAACTATTTCTCTCCATTTCAAGATTGCTACCATAAATACTAGTAATCTAAAGAAGAAAACCCCCAGTATTTTCAAACTGACAATCTATGAATTGTTTATCTTTGTTGCTATTTAACAAATTCCATACATTGGAATCTCAAATAACAATAAACCTACCTTTACAGCCACAGTCATTGTTATTAATAGCTTTCCAATAATTTGGAAGTTTGAAACAAAAAATTTCAAAATTATCCTCATTCAATTTATTCTCAATAAGGGTAGTAATAGAAGGCTTATAAACATTAAGCATATGTAAAATATCAGATTGTTTAGAAGAGGAATTCATACCTCTTACATTCCATGCAAATATAGACATAATCTAATTAAAGAAAAATTTAGATAGTACCTGATGCCAAAGCACTCTTACCTCTCTTCTTATTTTCAGCACTTTTTGTCTTTAACCTGGTAGACATTTCTCCCCAATCTGGATTTATAGAAATGTATTTTTGTTTAAAAGCTTTCTTCTCTTTGTTGCACTTATTCTTACCTACTGCCTTTGATTTAGGTATATGCAGTTCAGAAATATTGAACTGATCAGCAGCATCTACCATTTCCAATTCATTTCTAGAGTTGTAACCTTCCAGAATTACAATAGATGAAATGTCAAATGGAACAGCATGGCGAGGCATGTCTGAGTCAAAATTCTCAGTCAATGCAGCCTGCACAAGTGGAGGGGTTGTTATATGATGATTGTCAAGATCCAAGTTTGAAGAATGCTGATTATCTTGTGCTTCACAGTCATTAATACTATTTGTAACATGATTATCTGTAATTAAACAAGGATCTGTGACAGGTGGGGTTACAGATTCTAAGACCCGTGTATTCATTTCACCCACCGTTTTGCCTCTTTGCATTTTTCCTTTTTTGTTTTCAGAATTCATCTGATGAGCTTCCTCTGCTATGACTTGATCTTCTTGATCAGAGAGCACAATATTATTCTTACTATGATCTGAAATGATACTTGATTGATTGATCCGATCATTCTCTTCATATAACATTGGTTGTTTTTCAGAGCTGATTCTTGAATGCGAGGTTTCTCTTTCTTGCATTTCTTGATTCTGACTCTTGGGTACCCATGCCTGTTTTGGGTTGCATTGATCTCTCGTGTGCCCAAAACACTTACAAACATTACATTTTGGCGGTACCCATTCATATTCAACTTTCTGAATAATTTTTTCTCCGTTATACAAAGAAAGAAATATTTCATTGGGAAGCTCATCCTCTGCAGACACTTCGACAAGAAGGCTGGCATAATTCAACCTCGTCTTCAACGTTGTGGCTGCATCCATTTTTATGGGTTTACCTATTATACTTGCCATAACACTGAAAGCCTCTCTGTCCCATGCTTCAGATTAACACAGGGTAATCTGACCCAAATTGGCATAGACGTTAATAAGTCTCTGTCCATTTTTAGGGAATCAGACCATTTTCTCAATATGATGAGTTTGCCATTATAGAAATATGGTCCATTTTTCAAAACTGAAAGACAATCTTGAGTTTCTTTAAACTTTACTAGGAAAAAGCCATTCTCTCTAGTAAAGATTTCGAATTTGCCAATTGTTTTCCATACTCTTTGTACGTATGATTTAAAGAATAAGTAATATGGTTTGGTACCCGCAACATAAACCAGAACAGAATTATTCCAAGATTCAGTAGCCCTTTTGCATATCTCCTCTTTCACCAGACCATATTTCTTGTTGTTTATACCGATTGGCGCAATATGCTCGAGATTGCTTTCTTCAACACTGGGTTCTTGAGGCTGATCTGCAACAATATCTGCCCAAGATTTACGGCCTTGATCCCTATTCAGTGAGACGGCTATCGGTTTTCTCTGTATTGGTAGTGCTCCGCCTTTCTTGGTGAACTGGGTGGTCGTATATTGACTATCTTTGTCTCTTCGATTGCTGATTTGAGAAACTGGTAGCAACTCCTGAACTTTTTTGGCTTCTTTCCTCCTTTGTTGTTTTGATCAGACCAATTTAAAACCATCATCTTCATTGTTGATATCTCCTGATGGCCCTCTGACATGAGAAGCTTCAGGTGGTCTGATTAGGGAAGAGGATTGAGTGAGATTATGAGAGGTTTGGTGAGTGAATTGATTTTCCCCCATGGCAGAAAGGAAACCCTAAATTTTTAACAATTTTTTTCGTTTCGTTAGGTTATTGTTATGCATAAGCAAACATGTCATATTCAATTAAGGGCTGCTAATAAAACACGCACCAAGTCAAGCCATATATATAACATCAAATTCAACCCTACAAAACTGAAACCATCCATGCACTAAAACCACCACAAATAATAACAGAAAGATGTACACTAATAGGAAATTCAGTAAGAACAAGAAAAACAACCCATCAAACCACAATTGATCTAAATTTTGCAGCAAATCTGGGAACCGAATCTTGGTTCCAGGTTCACCAACCAGTGTACCGGTATATCACCACCGGTGCACTAATAGGTCTAATTACTATAGCCTGACGAGGCTCCAGGTTGCATTTAAATTAACGGATTATTAATCTCAGGAGTAGGAGCACGAATTAACTTCATAGCAGTAGATGGTGTGGCATGCAACATAATTAGTTATTCAATTTCACTTCAACCCCTGGTTTATTGAAGCTAGAAGAACATGCTTGTAACTAGGCTAAGTTTATATTTCTAATAGCACATAATACTCAACCAATATATCACTTTACATTCAAATTTACTTTCATTAAATCCAAGCATTTAAACTTAACATTGATATATGGAGATAGTTATTGTGAGTATACAACTCAGCATAGTGGATATAACCTTACACACAAATTCTCCATGCCTGTTCTCCCCCACCTCCAGCCTCCGACTTCTTGCTGGCATCGCCATACCAAAGTACCCAGCTGCATTGCCACTTTCTTTCAATCTATGAGAAGTGCCGGAATGAATTTACATGCCTTAGGGCTCGAACGAAATAGATAATTAAGGCTTTAAGTAACTAGAGTGTTGGCTTGGTTTTCCGGCAAAAAAAAGAAGGCAACAAAGGTAGATAATGATATAGGAAGCGGAATTACGGAACCAGATGCTTGGTTTAGCATTTTCCAAAATACCGAACCAAACACATGGACCGGAATGCCGGACTAGATATTTGGTCCGGCATCCTATGGAATATCGAGCCAAATATCTAGTCCGGTATCTTTAGGAATGCCGACTTGGCCTTCTCTGATATGCCGCACCAAGTACTTGGTCCAGCACGACACATCAATTGCCGAACCAAACATTTTGTCCGGTATGACGAACATGCTGAATCAAATGGCCCGGTAAGTAAGTATCATCGAACCAAAGCAAACCTCCAAACCTAAATGCCGATCCAACTGTTCTTGGCTCAAATGCCGACCCAAACTCAGGAAGCTATAACTTCTTCTCCACACTTCACAGCTCCACTCTATAAATACGGGAGCTTCTTAACAGCAATGAGGACAGATTTTTGAAGAAAAAGAGAGAAAACTCTGCTGAAAATCTATCACTTCGGCTACTTAAAGTTTTAACCTTTTCGAATATATCTTGTACTTGTAATCAAATCAAAGAGAGAATAATAAGATGAAAAGTGAATATAGACACATTTGGGCTGAACCACTATGAAAACTCTGTGCTATTTACTTTCCTTATTCGCTTTCCAAACTTTGCACTCGTGAACTGTCTCTACACTTGCTGAAATTCATTCCCTTACGTGCTGGAACATAAAAAATCCCAAGACAATCAAATCAAACGAAACTTAACTGAAAAAGAAAATAAGATTTAGAGGTGTTTGTATAACTTTTGAACAAACCTTTTGTGTGCTTTCACTGAGAGCGCGTCGTGTATAGAAAGCTAAACTCTCCCGTCCATTATTCTTCCAACCTTAGCGCATCATTAGAACATGGCTCTCTCTAAGAGAAATGCTGACAAGGGTAAGAATGCAGCTACTGCAAATATTCTCACCCCATCCAAGAAGATCAAGAAAACCTAACTACTCGCACTCTACGTCTAGGCTCGGCTGTCACCCGAGAAGACTTAGAAAGGGTTGTGAATGAGATGACTGACCTCTTCGCTACCCAACAGAAGCTTTGGTGGACCAACTCATGACACACTTAAGGAGCACGGAGGAATCCACTCACAATACCGGATCCCAGGATGAATCCTAGTTTAGAGAGTCGCGTAGAAGGAACAGATCTACCGCCAATGATGAGTTCAATTAGGAAGATCCAGGGGCTCGAAGCTGAGCCAGGAATTAATCCGAAGCTGGTCTAAAGAGGTCGTCAAGAGTTAGACCCAGTCAAGGTGGCCTAGATATAGGCCATCTATGCCTGATCTTGTCACGCTTCAAACCAATCATCGTCAATCTGGCCTCAATCAACGCACCAGACGCCATCACTATCAAAGGGAGGGCCCCTTTTCTCCCAGGGCTACTCTCGAGTCCGAAGAAAGAATGACGCGTCTCTTCATGGAGTACCTCAGGCACGAACAACTCGAAAGGGAGATAGGTGCCAGAGTATCCAACCCTTTCGCTAAGGACATAGAGGCAACAACCACGCCTCGAGAATGGAAGATGCCCACCATGGATCCATATAAGGGCACCTCTGACCCAATCGTCCACCTACAACGATACTCTCAGCACATGCTCATGAATGGAGCAACTGAAGGTGTACTATGTAAATGTTTTTCGCTATTTTTGTCAGATTAGCAACCACATGGTTCTGCGCCTACCTCATGGATCCATCGGTTCTTGGGAAATGTTGAAGAAAAAGTTCATAAGCCAGTTTCAAATTCATGTGGAACAGCCTAGGGATGCGTATTCCTTGTCCGACGTAAAACAGAAATCAAGGGAAACTCTACAGCAATACCTTACCCTTTTTAACGCAGCTGCAGCAGCGATGCCAAACACGGATGAAAGACTTACAATGATGGCACTATGCGAAGGTATCCATCTGGGCTCGAAACTTGCAAGAAGACTATAAAGGAGAAGCCTCTAGCTCTTCAAGAATTCTACCATGAAGCATGAAAATATATGACATTGGAAGATGCAGCGGTTATCAGGCGTGGCCAGCAACCCGCATGGAGTTCCAACTCCCATGGAAACACGAGAGTCCCACCTCGAGCAAGCCAAACAATGATGATAACCGTCAGGGCAACCCTGGAGCTGAAAAAAGCAATAAACGACGATACAGACTGGGACCAAGATTTGATTCCTACACTTCTCTGAATGAAACTATGAAAAACATTTACTTGCCCACTCAACACGAATTGAAGTACAAACGCCCTCCACATAAGAAGGAATCAAAAGTTGCTGTTAGGGCGGAAAAGTATTGTTGCTTCCATGAGTCTCATGGACATAACACAAAAGAATGTCAACATTTGCGAGACGTTATTGAAGAATACATCCGAAAGAAGAAACTGGAATAGTATGTATAGCAAAAGCATAACTCTCCCGCTACGACACGGAAATAACAAAGAAGAAGCAAGTGCGAGCCGCTCCAATCAAGAGAAAATAATTGTCTATACTATATCGGGGGCCCGCATTCAGTTGTCGAAAGTTGGGCCGAGATGGAGAGGTACGAAAAATCTTTGAAGGATGGAGAAGGGTATGTTCATTCCATTATAGAAGGATGCCTCGCCAAACAAAGAGAAAGGACCAATATAAACTTCGGCGATGAGGAATTGGTCGAAAAGTAGTACCCGCATACCAATCCCATGGTCATTTCCTCCTGGATCGGACTAGCAGAGGTGTTCCGCATTTTGGTCGATATGGGAAACTCGATGAATGTATTGCTCACACTTGCCTTTAATAAAATGAAGTTATCAATGAAATATGTATCGCCGTGCAATAAGCCCCTATAAGGAATCAATGGAGAAGCCACAATTCCGCTAGGACAGTTGGACTTGTTTGTCGAACTAGGAAGTCACCCTCGATCCGTTATCCGAAAGCAAACATTTGTGTTGTTAGACAGAGATTCTGCTTATAACGCATTTTTGGGCAGACCTGCATTATCAGATTTCCAAATAGTCTTAGCCTCTTGGTGCTTGAAAATGAAGTTCCCTACCGATGGGGGAACTGGAGAAGTAGAAGGCGACCAAGACGCAGCCCATGATTATTATGTGACAGAACTCGGCCAGAACAAAAGGAAGGAAAAGGACAAAATGTAGAGGCTGCCCTTTGCGCCAAAAATGTGGAAGCATGGCAATCAAAGAAGTCCCCTCCTCTCGAGTATACTTGCGACCCGTTTAATGAACTAGATCCGAGGGACAGAGAGGAGGAGACCAGCGCCGAGCCCATGGAGGCTATGGAACATGTTACAGCAGATGATCGTGATGTAATAGGGCCTTTCAAGATAAGGTTGCAGCTAGACGAAAATCTAAAAATCCAATTGATAGGTTTTTTATACAGAAATTTGGATGTGTTCGCATGGACCCTCGAAGACATGGTGGGAATATCCCCCAAATAGCCTGTCACTGCCTAAACATAGACCCAACCAAAATCCTGCTTAAGCAGAAGGAAAAGAGCATGGGGATGGAACACTCAACTACTGTCAACGAGGAGGTAAAAAATCTATTCGCAAATAGTTTTATTTTCGAGGCTATCTACTCCAAATGGATCTCCAACCCGATTCTGGTGAAAAAAATCCAATGGAAAATGGCGAACCTGCATCGATTTCTCTATTCTCAACGACGCTTGCCCCAAGGACTATTTTCTCTTGCCTCGAATCGACAGACTGGTGGACGGAACAGCAAAGCATGAATTCTTATCATTTATGGACACCTACTCAGGGAACAACTAGATTCCCATGCATGTACCAGACCAAGAACATACTAGCTTTATCACAGATTTGGGCCTATATTGCTACAAGGTCATGCCATTTGGGCTTAAGAATGCTGGTGCAACTATCAACACTTGGTTAATAAGATATTTGAGTAGCAGGTTGGTCATTTCGTGGAAGTGTATGTCGACGACATGCTTGTCAAATCAAGAAAAGAAACAGATCATTTACACCACCTAAACGATATGTTTCAGGTATTGTGCAAATACCAAGTGACGCTGAATCCATTGAAATGCTCCTTTGGAGTATCCTTGGGAAAATTCTTTGGTTTCATTGTGCATGCCAGAGGAATTGAGGCAAATCCCGAAAAGGTCCAAGCCTTGAAGGGCATCAAAATACCAGCCACACGAAGGGAAATGCAGAGTTTAAATGGGAAGGTAGCCGCTCTAAGCTGATTTATATCTAAGGCCACAGACAAGTGCGTCCCATTCTTCGAAGATCTAAAAAAGGACAAGGGAAAATTTGAATGGACCGACGAATGCTACTCGACCTTCCAAAGCCTGCTGGAACACATGCAGAAACCGCCAGTGCTCTCCACCCGGGTAGATGGAGAAAGCCTCTACTTGTACTTAGCTGTGTCCCCTCATGCATTGAGCTTCGCCTTGGTAGGGAAGATGACCATGTCCAAAAACCAGTATGTTTCATTAGCAAGAGGTTTACAAGGCAGAGGCAAGATATCTGAAGATCGAAAAATTAGCCTACTATTTGCTCATACCATCAAGGAAATTGCGGCATTACTTCCAGTCTCACTCCTTAAGGGTCCTAACAAATCAACCATTGCGCTAGGTCCTACATAAACCGGATACATTGGGGTGCCTGCTAAAATGGTGCATCTAGCTAAGCCAGTATAATATCACCTACCATTCACGCACCGCAATCAAAGGGTAGGCGCTGATTGATTTCATAGCTGAATTCACCATTCAAGACAGGGATACGACCATCAGAATAGAGGAAACAATCGAGTGGAATATGTTTGTGGATGGAGCATCCAAAGAGCTCAGCTCGAGGGCAGGAATAGTAGTCATCACACCCTAAGGAAGAAAGTTAAGTTACATGCTAAGACTAGAATTCGCCGCAATCAATAACGACGCTAAATACGAAGTAGTAATAGCTGGCATGGAAATACAAGGGAAATAGGGACCAAATCAATATGCATACACAGTGACTCATAGCTAATCGTAAACCAAATCCTAGGGGAATACCAGACTCGCGGGCAAAGACTCGCCTCTTAACATAACAGGACTAAAAACCTCCTGCATGAGCTAGACTACGATGTAATCAAATATATCCTACGGGAGGAGAATTGAAAAGCGAATACCCTTGCCAAAGAAGCTAGCGTAAGAAACGAGCCGACGCTGGAGGCAACCCACGTCATGATGCAAGCTATACCAAGCTTCGAATGTCTTCAGATCATGCCCATTAGTAGGAATGAAGAGACATGGATGACCCCTATCAACAAATACTTACAGGAAGGAATCTTACTGAAAAATCGCAATGAAATTAGAAAAATCCTAAGGAAGGCATCCCGCCACACCATCCATAAGGGCATCTTGTACCTTCGTGGGTTTTCCAATCCCCTATTGAGGTGTGTCGCAGGAAACGAAGTGAAAGATATTCTCAACAACATACACCAAGGAAGTTGCGACGGCCACATCGGTGGTCAAAATCTAGCCAGAAAGATCCTACACCATGGGTACTTTTGGCCGACACTGAACAAAGATGCAACTGAGTTTGCTAGAAGATGTGACATGTGCTAGAGATTTGCCAAAATCCCAAGACTGCCACCTACTGGTCTAACCCAGATGGTTAGTCCTTGGCCCTTCACTATGTGGGGGATCGACCTAATCGGGGAACTCCCCATGGGTCGAGGAGGAGCAAAATACGCCATAGTGGCAGTTGATTACTTCACCAAATGAGTGGAAGCAAAACCTTTAAACAAGATTTTATCTACCAAAGCGATAAATTTTCTAATACGTAACATCCTGTGCTAGGTATGAGGTACCATATAAAATCATATCGGACAACAAACTCCAATTTGAGAGCGAGGAATTCAACAATGATACCATGAGCAAGGGATTGCCTGAACCTTTTCAGCTGTAGCACATCTATAGGCAAACGGACAAGTCGAAACAGTGAACAGGGTGTTGAAAATGATGATCAAGAAGAAACTAGAAAAATCCAAGGGGGAATGGGTCAAAAAATTGCCTACGAATTTGTATGCCTACCGAACTTCTTATAAAACCACAACAGGGCACACTTTATTCGCACTGGCATACGAGTCGAAGCCATGCTCCCGTTCGAAACAATTGTCCCCTCACACCAAAGAATACACTATAACCGGGAAGAAAATGAGGAGATATTAAACATATTACTCGACCTGATCAAGGAGAAGAGAAATGATGCCGCCCTCAAAGCAGCTGCTCATAAATAAAAGTAGGCAAGGCAATACAATTCCAAGGTGAAGCCTCGAATACTTCAAGAAGGAGACTTAGTTCTCAAACGAGTCTTCCCATAACCTGGGCGTTAGATCAAATTTGGGAAGGACCATTTGTTATACATAAAGACTTTCATAATGGAGCTTACATCTTATCAACGGTAGATGAAGAGGTGTCAGGGAAAGTATAGATTCTCCAATATCTCCATCGCTACTTCTCTTGAGCTGTAAAGAAGCATGTGCTAAAGCAATAAAAGAAAGACAATGAATGTAGGCATATTTCGGTCGAACCACTATAAAATCTGGTGTCTCGTATTACTTATCTTATTTAAATGTTCATTCATTCAATTATTTTATCTGATGACCATTCCTACCGCGAGCAATCGTAGACTCTTGCCGGCAGCAGTGATCATAAGATAGCCACAATAAAGGGCACGAAACAAGCCTTGAAAATTCACTGCTGACGATCGGCACCCACAAGCTGGTAATAGTGAACCGATCATAAGCCACGAATTAGGCAAAAATTATAGCCTAGGCAGTTCATCATTGGAGTTCGACTTGCCTGCAATTGCAAACAGATTAAAAACCCCATGATTAAGGCATGGCCGCAGCTAGGGGTAGTTCACACTTGACGATCGACATTACACACGGCAGCAACGATAAATCGAATAATACTCACGGCACGGGCATTAGCCCGAGTAGTTATCATTTGCGATCTGTCGTCAAAATAACAACGCTTCTATGGTTATCTGTATCTCTAAACACTATAACGATTAACTAAGTCTAAACAGTTCACAAATAAACAGGGCAAACTATAAAAAGCACGCATCACAAAAGTCATCCTAGATAAACATACAAAAAAAATTGTTGAACAGTACAATGTTAAACTTTTCTCGTACAAAGCCTACCGTTTATATTTGTGTACATATGCAGAATGTCCATACATCCTCCAAAAATGCATGTAGAAAAGGGGAAAGAAATCTCCTTGACTAAGAAGGAGGGACGTCCTTGCCACTCGGCCCGCTCCCTCCAACCATGTCCTTCGAGAGCTCTGATTGCCCGAGATACTCACTTCCTTTCACGAAGGCCCAACTTTCCCCAAAGACATCACTACACGAGGCAAGTAAAAATGATTAAAATTTTTGCAATCAAGAATATGTAATGGTAGAGCTAAAGTAAAAAGGAGAGATACCTGCGGCAACGTGACTTGGATCACCAAGCCCCTCGAGATCCGATCCGCCCTCATCATCCTCATCCTCAGCCAGCAAATCATACCCCTTGACAACAGCTTTGGTCTCCACCACCGTGAACTGGCTGTTCATCATCCCAATGTCGCATACAGCCCCTTCTTCCTATGCGACTATAGCCTTAGTCTCCTCGATAAGCCGAGCATGGATATTGGCCATCATCTGAGGGTAGTCATCCATCCACTGAAGGTTCTTTTGTTTCCAAAACATGAAATAAGTATCCTTCAGCATCTGGTTGACCGTGTCGCAAAAGTCGCTGGATTTATCGACTTCGGCCTGGAGGGCCACCACCTTATTCATATACCGCTCCTTATTCTTCCTCGACTGAGCATGCTCCACCTTCAATCTATCGATCTCAGCTTGATATGAGTCCTTCTCCTTTTTCCACTTGCCCCGAGACTTCTTCAGCTCGGCTAAGGCCTCTTTCGATTTCTTTACTTTGCTTTTAAGGGAGCAGATTCGCTCCAGATCCTTCTATCGAGCCTCATCCACTGAACTGATAGCCATGTCAATCTGCATCTTACATAGGTCAACGGCCTCTTTCCTTGCCTATTCCTTGGCCTTCGTTATCTCGGAGGCACGGGATGCTTCGACTTCCCCTAACTTAGCCATCTCATGCGAAAACGTGCTTTTGGTTCGGCACAACCTCAGACCATATGCTCGACCTATCTGGTCCAACATCACCCTATATCGAATGCCGAACCAAACTCACCACACGCCGAAACATACCCTCCTTTGGCCTTGCCTACATAGTATTTATTTTCTAGGCCTATGCTATCTTATCCTAAAAAAGAAGAGACTCTTCAGTTCTAACACTATACTGAAAAATAAGAATACATCCACTTGAGCCTCTACCAATAGCAAACTCAAGTACCATGAACAACAGTATTAGTGCAACAAGGATAAATCCTTATACCCTCTTGAAAACCCACACCAAAACCCATGCTCACGAAGATCCAGTACTCCATATACTCGACCATCTCCTATTTACAAAGAAGATGTACATATGGAAAATGGACTCAAGTCTTCTATGTCAGATGGAATTCGTAAGGAAATAGACTTGATTCTTCTAAGCCATACGAAACAGAAAAACAAAGCCTAAATCCCTAGGCCAAGCAGTCGAGTTAAATAGGCTTACCTCAAGCAGTGAACACACGGAGATATTCGAATTCGAGCAATATAAGAAAGCTACAATCTTACCCCATCGATCGAAGTTTAATTAGAAAATTTTGGTTAAAGAAGTAGAAAGAAAAATAGAAAGGGGAAGGCGGTATTTAAAGAAGAAGAAGGAAGATGAATGGTCGTAGGTTGTCATTCGGTGGTAGGATGTCACAACCCAATTTTTTCGACCTCCGAAAGTCGACATCAATACGACCACTTTATTACATACCAAACAATCGAATGCCGAAAACACCCGACTGTAAGGGTAAAAGAAGAAAGAGGTAGAAGAAGAAGATAAAAACAATCAGAGTCTAACAATCGTGGCGCAACAAAATATAATATATAATAACAACTTTTAAATACAAAGAAATCTGTACTGTTATATATACATACCATTATCAAAGTACAACAGTCATCCATTTATTTGGACAACTTAATACTTGTCCTTACACAGCGGAAATACTATCCAAGTACGGAGATACGTCTTTGTCATCCAACTCGACTCTTGAGCTCCATAGCATATTATCCTTGATCTGTTCAACTCGGTCTGACCCAAGCATCATAATAAAACAACACTTGAGTCAGTCTAGAAAACTAGCGTGAGAAAACCACACTCAATTGGATTATTATATTTTCGAAAATCCTTTAAAGCAAAGTTATCTCGTAAGACCACGCCATAAATAAATATGCCGAGTTTTTACCTTACAATGAAAAAAAACATTTTTATCAAAATCCGTCTGATATTATAATAGTGTCTATAGAAAGTAAATAAAATCTAGCTGAAATGCTTGCATCTCACGCTCCAGCAGTAGTTGGACACAATCAAAACCGTACGGGAGCTTATTCGAGATTGGATTACATACAATGGCAGGGTTGCTAGGGTACCGGCCGTCATAGTTCCTGGTCTAGATCAACGTTCTGAGGACCACTCCCAATCCCCTATAACACAAGACTCGCCTACCCCTAACCTGGATAGACCGAATAAGATCATCCCGCGGTTGGAGCTAACAACCGCCATACAGCCGAAATAAGGGACTCTACACAGGGGAAGTCTTACCCTAATTGGGTGCTACCCACTTAGTCTTGCCACACCTCCTCTTTTTTAGCAGTTTCCGGTTGACAAGGCTTGAGGCTACGATTACCTTTTAGCACACATTCACTTGGAATGCTCATCCTCCTCCAATGACGATGTTCTGGTAGCATTCGTCTGTACAAGAGGCCCTGGGTCTGGGCAAACCGAATCACCGTTTCATCATCTTCACGGTATTCATACATAAACGTTCAAACCAGATCGAACTTGTTATCGGATAATTAAATCCGATCTCGGTCTCTTCGAAACGATCAGCGCATTGGCCAATATTGATAGTCGGTTATTTAACTATCATATAGCATCCACCATCAGGCCTTAAATAAATTCCCCAAAATTTATTTTAAAATATCTATACAAGATATTATTTCCACACTTCAACACTTTGAAAATAGTTTTCAAATTCCTTTTAATTCTCATGGGACGAATTCCAACCCTTGCCAATACTTTGCATATTTTTCCCACTTCGTTAGTTACTCAACACTTGGAAAATATTCATTTTATTCTCTTTTTCTTTTCCCAAAAGTCATTTACAACTGTATTTGTAAATTTTCAAACTCGTTTCACACGAATTATATAAATTCCAGAACTCCTTAGTTAATTCCTTTAATATTTCCAAATCCATTTATGCTTATTTGAAATTCTAGTTTTTTACTTCTACTTCTTTTGTGAATTTTATTTCACCTTCCGAAATTTCGCTTGTCTATAAATTCCAAAACTCCTTAGTTAATTTCCTTTAACATTTCCAAAGCCATTTATGCTTATTTGAAATTCTAGTTTTTACTTTTACTTCTTTTGTGAATTTTATTTCACTTTCCGAAAGTTCGCTTGTCTTATGTTTAGAAATTTATTTAAATTTCCATAATACCATTATAAGATTCTTTTAAAATCTTATTCGATTAAATAAACTCTGCTTCCTATCTCGAGAGGATTTATAACTTGAATTTTAAAACATTTAAATATATATATAAAATAATAATAATGGTTTATTTTCAAAATATGGTTTTATATAAAACTAAAACATCGACATCTGTCCGCGAGCATAGCTCAGCTGGTTGAGGACTACCTTGCAACTATGGAACAAAGCTCCTGGAGGTTGCGGGTTCGAGTCCCGCAGCTGAGATATGTTTCCCTTAAGGCCTTGAGCGGTCTATCCTCGACAAAGCCAAACATGGTAGAGGATTAATGCTCTTGGCTGGGCTGGCTAAAAAGGGGGGACATTGTGGCGGACAGCTGTATCCCCTAGCTCTACTCTCCGGAGTAGGGTTTATGAAAATATCGACATCTTAAAGCATTAAAATTTAATATCCAGTTACTATTCAATTTATAAGCTGATTATAAAAATTAGAATTATTTAAATAAATATTAAGTATTAAATAACTAATTTCGGAATATTCTAAATCCAGATAACAGCTTTAAAAGTTATATAGTATGGTAATTTAAAATCTCGTTTTTAAACAAATTTCAATTTGCTCGACAAAAGTCTATTTTTAGAAAATCCAGTATTCACCGATTCAATTCATAGGTTCCTCTTGATTCATCAATTCTCACATTCGAAATACATTCCACTATTTCTTTTCAAAACAAGTTTCATAACTCGACATAAGTTCACGCCATAACTTATATTTTTAACATATCCACTGATATCATTCTATCTCATTTATAAACCCTGTTTATAAATTTATAATCTCCCCTGAGTTTTCCATCTATTTATAAAAATAGATTCTATTTAAAAGTCTGATTTTAATTTCCTTCCTTAATAAATTCCAATTTATTTCTAATCTATTTTCAATTATTGCTTAAGTTCTTTTCCATAATTTCAAAATATCCTTCAAGTCCTTTTATATAATTTATTTCAAAAATCTCTACTCAAATCAATTTTACGAATGGTTAAGTATAGCCCAAATTAGTTAATATATTTTTACCCCACTCAGTTTTCCTTTAGAATAAATCTAATTTACAATATAAATATTTAGCATTCAAACTTCCTTTTTAAATTCCTTCAAATTAATTATCAATGGTATCTAAAATGCCCATTTTACTTCCCATGCTATTTAAAATTTAATAATCCAATTCGCGCACAATCCATATCAATCTGTCCACCATATCATATATCAATATATATATGAACAACAAATATTTTTGAGGAATCCTGTTGGATCCCTCCAACCTGTTTTTCCTGCATCCACAGATGTTAGTCAACAATAAAATACCAATCCCACTACGAGGGGGATATCGTGGTATACAGGGTCATCCGCTATTATGCGGGGCACATAGGGTCTCATCCGCTATATAATGCGGGAATATCAACCACTCCAACATATATATACTACTATATACATAAAATCCAATAGATAAATTATAAATTTATCAATCAAGTCAGGCGTCCAATAATTTAAATTTAACAATTAAATTTTAATAGGGTAATCTAAATGAGTGAGAAAATCTCACCTTTGTTTTTGTTTGCAATCCACTTCAATCTTGACTTAGTTTCACGATTTTCGACCTTGTACAAACAATTTATTAACATTTGAAATAGTCTAACAATAAATGACCATTTAATAAATTAAACTTAAACTAATAATTTAATTTAAACTAATTTTCCTTTAATAAATTATTTTTAGTAACTAAAACAATTAAATAAGTTAAATAAACAAATTCATCACCTTAATACATTATTTTAAAATAAACTAGCAAATTAAAATATGTATATTTTTTTATTTTTTTTCCATTTTGAAACTACATATATACTATGAAAATAACCTACATACATTTTAAAAATCTAATTTTTATATAAACTCTACAACACTTTTAAAATTCATATATTTTCCCAAAATCGTATATATATATATATATATATATATCGAAAAATAAATTACCACTTAATAACATTAATTAGCTAATTCTAAATGATGATTAAACTAATCTAGTTTACATTTTTCTTCCTCTGTTTACTTAATACCTTGCTGTTAGTTTTAAATAAAATAATCGAATAATATACTTAATACCTTACTGCTAATTTCTTTCTGTTCACTAACCTATACATACATACATACATATATCTATATAAGTTAAATTTAATTAAAATAAAATTATCTAATACCTTACTGGCTCGACAACCCGACCAAACTGCTATCACCCCTCCTAACCAAGACAACGCTGCCTACACCGCCGCTCCCAACATCTTTGCCACCAACCATACCTCACCACATCCAACCTGACATCACAACAGTTGCACCCCCAATCTCTCACGCTACTAGCCTCCTACCTCGCCAATTGACACGACCTCTTTAACTCCACAGAATTAAAGACGAAGTCGACCAGAGAATCCAATCTAGCCTCGTCGTCCATCCTTTACTCCTCTACTTGACTATCATCGGTCGCTGCTGCCACAAACGACCATCGGCCATGCCTATCGCGAGTCATCTAGTCACGACATCCCCTACTAAAACGGTTGCGATCTCCTCACCTACGCTGTCGAGCTCGTCCCCCTTCTCATGACATCTCTCTCTTTATTCTTTAGCAGCCGCGATTTAACAGAGCTACTATCTTCTATAATTTTTTTAAATTTTTTTCTTATTTTTTGATTTTGTTCGCTTGAAATGAACAAAAGAGGGAAGATGGGTTCGACTGCTTGAAAAGAACCGGAGAAGATGGAACAAGTGTGGACGAACGAAATATGCTAGTCTTTCCCTTTATCATTTTTTTCTGCGCGAAATTTGGAACTACTCGTGTTTTTAAAAAAGGGAGAACGGGGGAACACGAGGAGATGGTTGCGTGTAGAAGATGAGCTACAATAATTTGAAGGGAAAGGAAAAAGTTCTGATGGTGAAAGAAAGTAGGCTGATGGGAATACGTATTTGAATGTTGAAATATATGTGTATAAATATGCGTGCATATGTGTGTGTTTAAATTTAAATTGTCTCGAATCTGCGACTTAAAATCTCGAATTCCAATCGAGGCATGCCGCTAGGCGTTTATAATGTTATACCCCATTCCGAACGCAATGGAAAAGCTTTCGAGTCCTAATTTGATTGTATGGAGAACATAGTTTTTTGGACCCAATTATTTTATTAAATTTCCGATATAAATTTCAGCAAATTTGCATACCATACGACCACACGATAATTCTGAAAGCTACAAAATTTCAAATCAGATAATAATACAATATTACGTATCCAATGGAACTGGTTTCGTCGAATTCCGAGACTGTATCTCGGAAGGCTATTTTTAAAAGTCAATTTAAATGATCTATTTTCAAAACTAAACAAATCACTTCCAAATTCAATTTTAAAAGTTGCATTGTCTTCAGTCCTATTAATATAAATTTTACAATCCTTTAAATTATTTTTATCGAGCTTAAAATTCAATGTTCAATAATTTATCCAAATTCCAATTATTAGATTAAAAAGTTGAATTATCCAATAAATCACTATATCTGAATCCTGAATTTATTTTATTAAATGAACACAAGTTTTCCACATTCAAAACCAATTTATAATTCAATTTCAATATTTAAAACCATTTAAATGTTCACAATTAATGCCAGAAAACCCGGGTCGTTACATAGCTCGATACCGGACCAAAACAAAGAATGTCGTGTTGTTACACAACATACTTTGGGGGGCAAGTGTTGGCTCGGTTTTCTGGCCAAAAAAAAGAAGACAGCAAAGGTAGACAAGGATATAGGAAGCAGAATTATCGGACCAGATGCTTGGTTCGGCATTTGCCAAAATACCAAACCCAACACATGGATCGGCATGCTGGACCAGATATAAACTTATTCAATTTTTATATAATAATTTTATATATATATATAACATACAGTAGATAAATTATAAACTTATCAATCAAGTCAAGCATCTAATAGTTTAAAATTAACATTTAAATTTTAATAGGGTAATCTGAATGGGTAAGAAAATCTCACCTTTATTTTTTTTGCAATCCACTTCAATCTTGACTTGGTTTAATGATTTTCGACCTTGTATAAACAATGTACGATTTACTAACATTTGAAATAGTCTAACAATAAATTACCATTTAATAAATTAAAATTAAACTAATAATTTAATTTAAACTAATTTTCCTTCAATAAATTATTTTTAGTAACTAAAATAATTAATTAAGTTAAATAAACAAATTCATCACCTTAATACATTATTTTAAAATAAACTAGCAAGTTAAAATATTTATATTTATTTTATTTTTTTCCATTTTGAAACTACATATATACTAAAAAATAACCTATATACATTTTAAAAATCTAATTTTTATATAAACTCTACAACACTGTTAAATTTCCTATATTTTCCCAAAATCTTATATATATATATATATTCTGTTTATTCTATGTACATTTGAAATAATCGAAAAATAAATTACTACTTAATAACATTAATTAGCTAATTCTAAATAATGATTAAGCTAATCTAGTTTACATTTTTTTCTCTGTTTACTTACTACCTTAGTGTTAATTCTAAATAAAATAATCGAATAATATACTTAATATCTTACTGTTAATTTCTTTCTGTTTACTCACCTATACATACATACATACATATATCTATATAAGTTAAATTTAATTAAAATAAAATTATCTGATAACTCACTGGCTCGACAACCCAACCAAACTGCTACCACCCCTCCTTACCAAGACAGCGCTGCCTACATTGCCGTTCCCAACATCTTTGCCACTAACCAGACCTCACCACATCAAACCTGACATCACAGCAGCTCCACCCCCATCTCTCACGCTGCTAGTTTCCTACCTCGCCAATTGACGCAGCCTCTTTAACTACACAGAATTGAAGATGAAGTCAACTCGAGAATCCAATCCAGCCTCGTCCTCCATCCCTTACTCCTCTGCTCGACTATCATCGGTCGCTGCTACCACAAACGACCATCGGCCGTGCCTATCGCGATTCGTCTAGACGTGACATCCCCTACCAAAATGGTTGCGATCTCCTCACCCACACTGTCGAGCTCGTCCCTTTTCTCACGACATCTCTCTATATTCTTTTGCAGCTGCGATTTAACAGAGCTAGTATCTTCTATTTTTTTTTATTTCGTTTGCTTGAAATGAACAAAAGAGGGAAGACAAGTTCGGCTGCTTGAAAAGAACTGGAGAAGATGGAACAATTGTGGACGAACAAAATATGCCAGTCTTTCCCTTTATCATTTTTTTCTGCTTGAAATTTTGAACTGCTCGCCTTTTTTTTAAAGGGAGAACAGAGGGAACACGAGGAGATGGTTGCTTGTGATAGATGAGCTATAGTAATTTGAAGGGAAATGAAAAAGTTCTTATAGTGAGAGAAAGTAGGCTGATGGGATACGGATTTGAATGTTGAAATATATATATATATATGTGTGTGTGTGTGTGTGTGTTTAAATTTAAATTGTCTCGAATTTGCAACTTAAAATCTCGAACTCCAATCGAGTCATGCTGCTAGGCGTTTATAATGTTATACCCTTATTCCAAACGTAACGGAAAAGGTTCCGAGTCCTAATTCGATTGTATGGAGAAGATAGCTTTTTGGACCCAATTATCATATTAAATTTTCGATATAAATTTCAGCGTGTTTACAAACCGCACGACCATACGATAACTTCGAAAGCTATGAAATTTGAAATTCGATAATAATACAATATTACGGATCCAATAGAACTGGATTCGTCGAATTTCGAGATTGTATCTCGAAAGGCTATTTTTTAAAGTCAATTTAAACGATCTATTTCTAAAACTGAACAAATCACTTCCAAATTCAATTTTAAAAGTTGCATTGTCTTCTGTACTATTAATATAAATTTTATAAGCCTTTAAATTATTTTTATCGAGCTTAAAACTCAAAGTTCAATAATTTATCCAAATTCCAATCATTAGATCCCAAAGTTGAATTGTCGATTAAATCACTATATTTGAATCGTAAATCAATTTTATTAAATGAACCCAAGTTTTCCATATTCAAAACTAATTTATAATTCAATTTCAATATCTAAAACCATTTAAATGTTCACAATTAATGCCAGAAAAACCCGGGTCGTTACATAGCTCGATACCGGACCAAAACAAAGAATGTCGTGTTGTTACACAACATACTTTGGGGGGCAAGTGTTGGCTCGGTTTTCTGGCCAAAAAAAAGAAGACAGCAAAGGTAGACAAGGATATAGGAAGCAGAATTATCGGACCAGATGCTTGGTTCGGCATTTGCCAAAATACCAAACCCAACACATGGATCGGCATGCTGGACCAGATATTTGGTCCAGTATATACCGGCCCAAATATGTGGTCCGATATCCTTAGGAATGCCGAACCAAACATTTGGTCTGACCTTCTGTGATATGCCGGACCAAGTACTTGGTCTGGCACAACACATCAATTATCGGACCAAACATTTGGTCCGGTATGATGAACATGCCGAATCAAATGGCTCGGTATGTAAGGATCACCGAACGAAAGCAAACTCCTAACCTAAATGTCGATCCAACTAACCCTGGCTCAAATGCCGAACCAAACTCAGGAAGCTATAACTTCTCCTTCACACTTTACAACTCCACTCTATAAATGCGGAAGGTTCTCAATAACAACAGGGACAGATTTTTGGAGAAAAAGAGAGAAAACTCTGCTAAAAATCCATCACTTCGCTACCAAAAGTTTTTACTCTTTTCGAATATATCTTGTACCCGTAATCAAATCAAAGAGAGAATAATAAGAGGAAAGTGGATGTAGAAACATTAAGGGTGAACCACTATAAAAACTCTGTGTTGTTTACTTCCCTTATTCGCTTTCCAAACTATGCACTCATGAACTGTCTCTACACTTGCTGAAATTCATTCCGTTACGTGCTGGAACATAAAAAACCCTAAGCCAATCAACTCAAACGAAACTTAACTGAGAATGAAAATGAGATTTAGAGGTGTTTGTCCAACTTTTGAGCAAACATAGAGGAAAGGGGATTTAGGGACTTGCTTCATTGGTTTTTCTATTCTTTTAATTGCTAGAACGAAAAATTGCTTTGGAATGAAAATAGCAAGGTGAGCATTTCTTTTAGTTATGTACGGATCTATGTTTATCTAAACCTTCTAAAGGGCTTTAGTTGCCTATAACAAATCATGCCTTGATAATTAATTAATTGATTTGCCTAAGATGGGATTCAAAAAGACATAAGGCCCAAACAATATTCCCATTTAATTTAAATCAATTTAACCTAAAACAAAATTCAATAATCAAATGTGAGCAAATTTCAATTTAAATTCTAATTATATTTGATAATAACATTTCAAATTTTAATTAAAACTCTTTTAAGAATTGATAAAATTTGTTTCATTTAATATTTGAAATCAATTATCCAAAAAAAGATTTAATTACTCAATTATATCTTTAAAATGCCAATTAAAATTATTAATCTTTATTAATTAAGAAAATTATTAACAGGGTTGTTACAGATTCCTCCCGTAAAGAATTTGCGTCCCCACAATTTCCTAAACAAAAGAAATTTGAACAATTAAATTTCCAAATAACTCTTTCCAAAAGAAATTTTCCAGCTAACTTCCATTTAATTATATTATAATCCAATTCAAAAATTTTAACGTTTTCCTTAACTTATCTTGTTATATAAAATAATATCATTTTTTTGAGGAAAATGTGTGATCCTCTACGTGTAGAGGAGAGCATACATGTCAATATATATATATATATATATATATATATATATATATATATATATATGTCACAGATAAGGAGCTGCCAACATGCCAGGCAGGTAACAAAAACAAAAATACATAAGACTAATCTCGGAACCCCTAAGATGGATTCTGGCAAGGACACCGCCCTTCGCACCTCGATATCAAGCTCCGGCGTGGCCACCGCCTGATATTAAGATGCTAGAAGAGCAAAAAAGACAAAAGGGAAAGAACATAAAACCGAGTGAGGACTCAAACTAAAAAGAAAGCCCAAAAGACTGAATCAGCAGAAGCGAATAAGCATCAGCTCCGAAGAGGATACGCAGACTAGAGGGGCCACTCTGAAGGCTCTGATCAAGATGGAGGAGCGTCCAACTGGAGAATAAATCATCCTGAAAAAGAACTCCATAATGGAGATAGCAGAATCCTAAATCTGAGGAGAAGATAGCAAGAAGTCCTGGGTGAAGAATCAATGCTCTGATGGCCTCTCTACAATTTGATATCCAGCAACCTGAAGACAGGGGAAACCTGCAAAGAGAACCTGAAATCCTATCTCCCAAACCTGTATCTGAAACACGACTAAGGAAAAAATTAGAATGATACATATATATGTATATTTAAATAGTAAATACACACACACACACACACACACACACATATATTTAAAGGAATGAAATGAAATCCTAGTTAAGACTATCAGAGGAGAGCAAAAATTGAGGCCGATCTGATCTATTCATCTGTAATCAAAAGTAAGCTATGATTAAGAGTGAGATCATCAAATAAACTAGGAAAATTATTAATAATACTATTAATTATGTTTAAAAAGTTAATATTATAACTAATCTTGTTAAGATACCATTTGAAATGGATATTGTTGGCTAATTTATATTTAGGATTAGAAATCCAGTTGAAACAAAATGTAGAAATGGAAAAAATCAATTTGTTAAAGTGACTGTTATGATTATTAAAAATTCTTTGATTTCTCTCAAACCAAATAAACCAACTAATAATATTGAATAAAGTGTCTAGTAAAAATCTAATATTCTTGTTGAATTTGAATCTGAAATGTATCCAGTAGAATTCACAATCCAAAATTTTAGTTATAATATTAAAGTTAAAAAATTTAAGAGTATTAATTAGGATGTAATTAGAGTCCAAACAATCATAGTATATATGATTAATGTCCTCAAGATGCAGATTACAAAAATAACATTTATTATCGTTTTGAATGTTTATTCTCTTTAAAAATTCTATTGTATTAAGTTTTCCGTGAAGAATTAACCACATGTGAATTTTGGATTTAGGAGGAGCATTAGATTTCCATATATATTTAAAAGAGTTATTTGTAGTACCCGAAAAATTAATAAATCTATAAAAGAGTTTGAAGTATATTTCTTACTCTTATCCTATTCCCAAATAATAAAATCATTATCATTGCCAATATTATAAAGATTTAATTTGGCATAAAGCAAAGAAAGTTGCCTAAGGGTTGATCCTACTAATATTCTGTTAAATCTGAAATTCGAAGGAGGGTCATTATCCGAAGTGAAAACTTATATAAAATAATATCAAGCCACAAAATTTTAGTGATTAATTTTAAATTTTTGGCACTTGGATGTAAAGTGAATTGCTCAGAATATCAACATTGCCTCACCGGCCCTTCACTTTTCACAATTTATTCGATGGCTAAAATATTATTCTAACATATCTTAACTAAAATAATTTTCAAATTTCTAAATTAATTATTTCTCATGGCAAATGTCAAGTTCGATGTTTAGAAACTCCTATCGATAACATGCATCCCACATATCGATCAGAATCCGTAAACAACGCCCAAATAAGTCAACACAATAGATAATCACAAATTTAGATGCATTTATTCTATTATCACTAGCATCCATACATCCATTTTAAATAAACACACCCAAACAATCAATTCCTAACAAATATAAAGATCATAAAACACTATGCTCAAAAGAAACGGTCTACTAGCTTCCGCTGTGCATTCTGATTAATCTTCAAGCACTTAGATTTTTAAACTCATATATTTAATTTTCCAAAATCTCAAAATAGTTTCCAAACTCTGAAAGATTTGTAACTCATATATTCTAAAAAATAATATCACAAATTCCAGCTTTCCAAATTAACAATTTAAATCAAATTACGCCCCAATGATTATCCCGATAATGATTTTATATTCCTATCGCTATATAGATAATTAATATAACTATCAACCACACACCCCAGGGGACAGAACTTTAAGTCATCTAGGTCTTAGATCGTTAATATTATATGTTATAATGTTCAGACACAACTCTGATACCAAGCTATAACAACCTCACCGTTATATCCAGTTTAGCAAAGAATATTACAAGTAATATCGTCTGCTAATCTGGAGAATACAGCTCGTTAAGAGCGATGTGAATATTTTTTTCTACTAAAATTGACACGTCATTTATACCTTTTCACTTAATATCTGAATTGAATTTGACGTGTACAGTATTAATACAAAGTAATAGACACACCGACTTCTCAAAATCATAACAATATATCATACAAATAACAGTCATAGATCACAGCGGAATGAAATACAACTTACACATATACAAATTGTGAGTCTACATGATAAAATACTCATATAATATACAACTTTTAAAATTCTCTAACCTCAGTTATACATTTTTTGAACATAATCACAATTTTCTAAATGAGACAAACTAAGTAGTCCAAATGTTTATCTCCTTGCTAGCCCAACCAAAGGTCTACAAGTCCTGTAACCTGAAAGTCTCGGTTTGACCTAAGTAAAATAACACTCGAGTCAGAATATCTCTAAATATCCAATAAGGTGAGCACATGGTATAACACAAGATAGATAATTTATAACTAAGTACAGAAGTCCAAGATATACCCAACACAGAAGTCCAAGATATACACAACACTTCACTAAATACTTGATTCAATCCAATTGTCCAAGGTATCACAGGTCGCATGATTAATTTAACCTAAAAATGGATTATAAGATTAAGTCACAAACACGAAATAGTCACTAAACATCAAATAAAAGAATTAACTCAACATCCATCACAAGACACAAGAATATAAATTTTTAGTTCACGAATACGAAATAGTTATGGAGTTAAGTTTTTTATTTTTAACAAGTCCAAGAGATCTTACTCGAAACGATCGTAATGATCGTACACAGAACCATAGCAAACAAGCACACAATTTAGTACCACACGAACCGATCCGATACCGAGTATCATACACATGACTGGAATCACAGAATCACAGAATGATCTCAAGGGTAGCAACCATGACCGAATCCCTCTGATTTGTTTTATGTTATTACACTAGAAAATAAATCCAAATTTGCTTATTCATTATTATAATATATTTTTGTGTTTGAAAACAAATCTATAAGTAAACTTCTTAAGGATCTAGCAGCCTTATCTCGCACACTAAAAGCGAGTAAAATCTAAAATTCCAATTACTATCACCTTTAGTAATCACGAGAACTTAACCAATACGTCCCATAACGTATGGTGAAATCTAAGTATTTACTAAAAGCTAATAAATATCACTTATTACGGATACCACAAGAAAACCTGAATATGTTCTCTTTCGGATCTCGCAACCACTTGTCGTACACCCGAAGAGAACATAACTCTAAAGTGATAATTACTTCCCTATAGTGATAACATGAATTTAGCCGAAGTATTCTATACTACCCAACGAAATTCATGTATTCACTAACGGTTAGTAAATTCCACTCAAGCATTTTATTTAATGAGTTTACCATATTCGAAGAAGAGTTATTCGAAAGCATTTAAACCAATCGATAACACTATGTCGATTATTAGCACTTCCTAATTTATAGAATTAAGATTCTCAAAACAATTTCTCTTTTGAATTTATAAAAAAACACTGATTAAATTTTCCAATAAATTCATTTGTTATCTAACTTTATAAAATATTCACATACTTGATAAAATATTTCCTAACCATGAATTATTAACTAATATACTAGTTCAAAAATAAATTAGTAACCAAGTGTAACTATATACATATATATTTGTCATAAGCTTATAAGAAAATATGAACTTAAGTTTACTTATTGGCAAAACACGTTTAAAAATTGAATGTAACCGAGTGACTTGAACCAAAAGAGTTCATAAGGAAAGTTCTAATGTATGTGAAAGCAAAGACTAGGCTACTTTTCCAAAAACAAAAGGATGTCGGGTCATTATTACATGCATAAGCCAAGGTAATGAATAGAAAGCAATATAATATATAAAATATATTGACAACATGTCCTTTAGGAATTGAAGAATGTGGGATGTGTAAATAGTCCAAACAATTTATATACATATATAACTACGCATTGAATTCGAAACCTAACCTCATACTAAAGCAAAGCATGTACAATTTTCGAAACCATATATATTCCTTTTCTTACAAAATTTCGAACAAAAACTGAGTTTAACTAAACATACTTCTTAACCTGGTTTACAAAGTTTATCAGTTAGTTTCTTAAGCATCCATGAATTTAAATAAGAGACTGTAACATATATGTATACAACAATACATATAGTGCTAAATAAAATTACTTGTAGAAGTTTAAAACCAAGTTATAAGTGGATTTCCAAAGTTTCAAAATAATTCATGCATTTTTATTCTTTGTAATCTAAGGCACTTCCAGGTTGTTATTTGAAGAAAAAAATGTGAAAGATTATCCATGTATAAAGCTAGCCTATAAACTAGAATCAAGGTGACAAGCTATATATATACACACACATATAAAAGCATATATATTATTGAATAACTAGACTACATGATGAAAGTATGCACATATTTAAAGGCATGCATAGGACATGCCATTAATGGAAAGCATAGGAATATGTGAAAGCACATGCATTTAAAAAATTGTATTCCATTGCACTAAATTAACGCTTGACAAAACAGGGCACATGCATGAAGAATCATACCAGTAGCAAAAGTTATTTCTTACAACAGGTGGATTTGCATTTAGCTCCTAACTAATATGTACATAACCCCTTTTATAATCCATAACACATGTTAATATAAACACTTGTTTAATTCAAGAACCATTTTGGTCTCGTTCTTTTATTTATTTCATCCCTGCTAGTTCATACTTGGTGACTGTAAATTTTTGTTTACCCTTTACTTATACTAATGTTTGAAAATATGGACACACGTTATCTGGTCCAAACAAAGAGTTCGTAAGATTAAAAACAAAACAAGTTATACTTACTTAGACTTAAGTTGGTCTAAAAATGTTAGGTTGTTGTTATACATAAGCAAACATATCACATATTCATTTAAGGGCTGCTAATAAAACATGCACTAAGTCAAGCCATATATACAACATCAAATTCAACCCTACAAAATTGAATCCATCTATACACTAAAACCATTACAAATAATAACAGAAAGATATACACTAATAGGAAATTCAGTAAGAACAAGCAAAACAACCAATTAAACCACAAATGTTCTAAATTTTGCAGCAAATCCTGGAACCGAATCTTGGTTCCAGGTTCAACAAATAGTGACCTAGTATATCACCATCGGTGCACCTGTAGGTCTAATTCGTATAGCCTAACGAGGCTCCAGGTTGCATCAAAATTGATGGATTATTAATCTTAGGCATAGGAGCGTGAATAAACTTCATAGCAGTAGATGGTGTGGCATGCAACATAATTAACTATTCAATTTCACTTCAACCCTTATTTTATTAAAGCTAGAAGAACATGCTTGTAACTAGGCTAAGTTTAGATTTCTAACAGCACATAATACTCCACCAATTTATCACTTTTCATTAAAATTTACTTTCATTAAATCCAAGCATTTAAACTTAAAATCGATATATGGAGATGGTTATTGTGATTATACAACTTACCATAGTTGATATAACCATACACACAAATTCTTCATGCTCGTTCTCCCTCTCCTCCGGCCTCCTACTTCTTGCTGCCATTGCCAGACTAAATTACCCAATCGCATTACTACTTCTTTTCAATCTATGAGAAGTGTCGGCCTGACTTTACATGGCTTAGGGCTAGAATGAAATAGATAATTAAGGATTTAAATAATTAGAGGAAAGGGGATTTAGGGATTTGCTTCAGTGGTTTTTCTTTAATTGCTAGAACGAAAAATTGCTTTGGAATGAAAATAGCAAGGTGAGTGTTTCTTTTAGTTATGTATGGATCTATGTTTATCTGAACCTTCTAACGGGCTTTAGTTGCCTACAACAAATTATGCCTTGATAATTAATTATTTGATTTTCCTAAGATGGGCTTCAAAAAGACATAAGGGCCAAACAACATTCCCATTTAATTTAAATCAGTTTAACCTAAAACAAAATTCAATAATCAAATGTGAGCAAATTCCAATTTAAATTCTAATTATATTTGATAATAACATTTCAAATTTTAATTAAAATCCTTTTAAGAATAGATAAAATTTGTTTCGTTTAATATTTGAAATCAATTATCCAAAACAAATTAGATTAATTACTCAATTAAATCTTTAAAATCCCAATTAAACTTATTAATCATTATTAATTAAGAAATTATTAACATGGTTGTTACACTCCTCTTGACCTGGTCTTCCAATCCCGGCTCCCAAAATATATGGTCATATCCGTTAATTCAAGCCTTGGTTTCTAAAATATCTTCCGCCTCTAAAAATTCTTGTCCACCCATACTTTGAAAAGCTTTATTCAGTTTAGGGAAGTCTGATGGGTGGGTTATTGGTTATATGGGTGAATTAACTGGTTCCGTTGGCGTAGCTTATTGAGGAATGGAAACTTACTCAATGAGCCTTAGATATTGTCGGAACCATGACGACATACTTGGAATAGTGGGTATCTCTTAGGCGGGGTGGTTTCGACTTCAGAGTCATTATTCTCAGCCATTTTAACTATCCGTAGGTTCAAAATTTCGTATTACAATTAAGAGTTTGCCTAGTGTGTTTGTGTATGTCCGTATATGTATACTCATATATATAGTAGGGTTTTGAAAAATATTTTCAAAAATAACAAATACATACTCTCGCGTATACCTATTCCCGCTGATCGAGTAACCCTTGCACTGATACGAAATGTAACAAACCTCTTCGAAACAGGCCCACTTTTCGACCCAATAAACGCCTATTGATTCTTAGGTCCATACCAAAGCTAGATGTTGGTTAGTAAAATCAATCAAATAAAAAATATACAAAGCATTCTGTCGATGCCTTCAGAATTACACAATGGAAGGGAGAAAATTTAATAATATAGTAAGTACCAATTTCACATATCACCAAATCTCAAAAATGTAATATTCCAAATATCCATAACACAATGTCCAAAAATGGAACTTCAACAAGTCTAAATTTGAGGTATATTACGATAAATCATAAACATAAATAAATAACTATAACACCACTAGTCTTCACCGTCTCCCTTACAATTCATCATCGGCATCGTTCCCCCTAACTTGTAGGTTGTAATAAGGAGGGAGTCAGAACAACAATGTCCGGTGAATAAAAATCTCAAGTCTTACCATAATAGTATTTGGGCAATATAATTTAGATGAGTATTATATCTTATGCATTTTATACTATGTCTTTCCGAGTATACCTCCAACTATAAACCAACAACTCTCCCAATCCAACTCTATAATGCATCTCCAATTGCAAGTCAATGGACCTTTCCATTCTAACTTCAAAACTATATCATGGGTGCAATGTAATTATGGAATATATTAGGTCCAACGACCCATCTCCGTCAACCCTATTCTAATAATGCGTAAAAAGTAGCTTAGTCACTTAAGACCTATTAAATGGGAAATAGGCATTTGACCATTTACTACATAGACCCTAAGAAGATCTTCATCATTTAATACCTAGACACATGGCAAACCCATCTCTGGTACTTCCGATCTGACATCGTAAGAAATTCCATATGACCACTTAAAGCTTCTTAAGTGGGGAAGAGGCAGACCCTCCAATAGCCATTTAATACCTCAACCTTGAAGCGGAACCTCTCTAGAGATTTCCACTACCTCACCTAAAAGATTATTCTGACCATTTAAAACTTCTTGAATGGGAAAGTGGCAAACCTTACAATAGTCATTTAAAACCTCCAACCCTGAAATAGGCCCATCTTGGGATATCCGTTCTGACCTGTTGCCCAAACCGTAACGTCTTATATTAGTCCGACAATTCACGGGTGCTGGTAGGTAGATTAGCCGGGCAGGCTTACCCTATAGATTTGGGATAATCTCATGTTCACCCTAGGTACTTACTATAGAGGATGTCTCACATCAGTTCTAAAGTCACACTACTAGTGGCCAGATTAGCTGGATTGACTTCCATGTACTTTCAACTAACCTTGCATCCCTGTACATTTTTCATATTTTTGATCTCTAAGCTTACCAAATTACACTAACACATATATATAATATACATATATGCATAATATACCTTACCCATATTTACGCATCAAGTTCATATAAGGGAAAAGTTTGCTTATTTCGCCTTTTAATTATAGATTAATTTCCATAATTGTTATTAACTTCCTTTTTATACAGTTTGTTGTTATTTGTTAACCTATATATTTTATATGCCGTGACTTATACGTTACTATTATATCTATACTTAACATTAATCTTTGGCTAACTAGTTTTTATTAAATATTCCTAGGCGTGTGTAAAAGTGTTTCTATACTAAGATTTTTGCTTCCTATTCAGGTTGTTAAGATAATTTAAAACGTCATAATTTTCATATCCATACAGGTCCCATATGTATGTATAACATAGTAGAATTGACACCTCTATTTCGAAAGAGCAAAACTTTACAATTTAAATCCTTTATGACTTTAAATGTATAAGGTTGAAATGGAAAAGGATTTAGTTTAATTTCATTACAAAAGTTGGCCGTGCAAACCACAGATAGGATAAGAACCCATGCTTTACATGCCCTTTCCTAATTCTTTTGGAATCTTTCATCATAATAAAAAAAATTGGGAAGTGAAAGTTGAATGGAACTTAAATCATTCATATTGCAAATAGAAATGAATTAAATTCTACCAAATTAACATAAAACCATTAAGATTCTAACCAATTGCATAATTAATGTTTTTCGAGAGAATTTTAGGGTTTTAGATTTAAGTTTTTTGCATATAATATTCCCAAGGCGTAAAACAAATCCAAATACTAATAGCACAAAATACCATAAAGAGAAAAACTAATATTTGCACTCAGAAATAGCTTTCCCCGAATTCCCCTGGGTTTGATTCCATACCTTTGCCCGTTTTCCCCTTTGATTATCTTCTTTCTCATTATATAACATATAATAATTTTATATATACATGTTAGGTTTCAAAAACATGGACAAAAGAAGGATAACATAGATTTATACTTATAATCATGTTAAAATTTCATTACCTCTTTTACTTAAGCTTTCTTACTTTAATCTCTGCTAGAATCCTTGAATCCTCAACCTATATATTTGTCTTTGAATTTGGTTTTTAGAAGTTTATCGAGGAGGAAGAAAAATAGTAGAGTTTCATCTAGTTGTTTAATTTTTTTCTAAATAAAAGTAAGGGGGCTACCTCTTATTTATAGCGGTTAGGATGCACTTGGATCGTAAGATCAAAGTCGGCTCAAAATAATAAAATCTGAGCTTTTTAGGTCTTAAAACCACAGTCGCTAACACACGAAGAGCGGTCGACTGGCCCTATTGGAGTAGTTGACCGCTACTGGTTGATCGGCTCCAATGAGGGCATCGACTGGTACTCCTAGCCTTCCTAACATCGTTAACGTTAATTTTATATATGCCATTATATTTGTTAAATTCTTAACGTTAACATTACTTAAACATTAACTTCACTATTATCATTATAAAATTTATTTACATTTAAACTGTATATAGTAAACATTGTTTAATTTATTATTTTAAATCCGTTTGAATTATTTAAATTTCAAATCTTCAAACATCGATAACTTCTTCATTTGAACTCCGGCTGCAAAGCTTTATATATAAAGTGCTCATAAAATGCCAAGAACACAATGGTGCAAGTTTCATCACCAAATTTTGACGTTTGCACAAATACATTTGTAGCCTTATTATTAATTTATTTATTTCTTATTAACTTTTACGATGTGTTATAGCTACTGCTGCCGAAGGGCGTAGAAAAATATGATATTATTGCTGTGACTACTTTACAAAGTGGGTTAAAGTGGAATCGCTAGCCATAATCACTATAAAGAAAGTGATGAACTTTGTGGTAAGGAACATTATATCCAAATTTGGAGTCCCATAGAAAATCATTAAAGACAAAGAAACTCAATTCAAGAGTGTCATGTCCAATGACTTCTATGACTGATATCGAATTAAGAAGAGCTTTTTGGCAGTAGCATCTTTAGGTGAATAGATAGGTAGAGGCCATGCACAAGATCATCGAATCCATCCTGAAGAAACGGTTGACGAATGCAAATGACAACTGGGTTGGTGAGTCACCACTTGCATTGTGAGCTTATAGGATGATGTACAAATCCACGACCAGACACACTCTATTCGCTTTGGCCGATAGAGTTATGGTATACCCTAGGGGCAATTCTGTAATTTACTATAATGACTAATTTTGTAATAAATTCTCGCTCGAAATAAAAGGTGTTTTTCTATCTATCGTATATTTGATGTAAATGTGTTATATTATTTATTTATTTAATTTAAGTATATTGAATAGAAAATCCATGAATGATATGTTTTGTGATAGTAATTACAATATGTCATAATCATGGGTAATTTATTATAGTAAAAATAAATATATCATTTTAAATGTTCCTAGTCAAGATGTATCGAGATTGGACATTGATACATCCATTAAGTCTAGGGTCGTAACGCTCTCCAAATGTTGGGTAGCATATTACTCTTGGATATTGGAGGGCACCAAATGGTTACGTGTTGATAGTTATTGGATAACTATGGAATGACTCCTTTGATTGTTTTCTGTTGGTTAATATACAAAGGTTAAATAGAATGTGATAATATTACACAATTCTTTCAACTTGAGAATACCATCGAACTTTAATATGGAAACTCTACTTTGACTACAGTGAAATTGTGGCACGATGTCATCAAACGGCTATAGTTACATCGAGTTGAAATAGTGGAAGTGAAACACTATTCAATACAAAATTCGCCTCTTGGATTGTATGAGTTTACTTTCGCGGTCAATTGAAGTCAACTCAAAGTCAAAGTCTCTGGCCATAGTAGTTTGATTAATATTAATTGTTATTATTGAATCAAGGATTTTGTTGGATTATATAAGTTGAATGGGGATGATATAAGAATTTTGACCATTTCCAAATTCCATTAGTCCTAATGTGCTATGGTTTTGATGAAAGGAACTAATATAAATAAATTGTCATTACTGGAGAATGCCTAGATATGTAAAACTTGACTCTACCAAACCTTTGTAAATGACTAATTTAGAAATAATGTCATACCACTAGCTAAGGTGATGTGCGAACATTAATATTCGAATTGTTCGATATTAATCATTGACTGAATTTACATTTAAAAGTCACACAACCGAAATGTTGAATACTCTGACTATGACCTAATCAAATTAAATTATATTTTTTATACATTAATCAAATTAAGTAATATTTATAAAATATTAATAATAAAATTTTATTTGATTTGTGTTGATTAGTATTGAAAATAGTGCATATATAAAATTTGTATGCAAACGTATGGATATACGATAACGATGTACATCAAAATTTTGATTTAAATGTGAATTATTTGATCGAGCTTGAAGCGAAAAGGAGGATCATATATTCTAGGGGAATGGCTATCTATAGCTTATAGGGAGGAGGGGTTGAATTTGATTTTTGTGGAGTTTGAATTGTTAAAGGAAAGAGTGGATCTTGTTCCACATTTTACTGTCTCCTTTCTCTCTTATTAAACACTATAACCCTTCATATTTTTAGTCCACTTTTGCTTCTCTAATACCGATACATCTGGCTAAAATTGATTGCTCCCTTATCTTCCATTATTTCAATTTTAAAACACACAATCAAAATCAAACTGCGCGACAGAGCAAAGATCTTTCAACTGGGTAGCGCTTTTTGGAAGAGATTGGATTCAGATCCAAATGAGTTCTATATGTTCAGCATTCAAGTGTCATTGTTAGGTTATATTTGAGATAACATTCAATTTACATTTATATATACTTATTTTTCATTATTTTGATTCATATATGGTTATATATATATATATCCCAAATCTTTATAATATATATATCTTTGTGTGTGCACGCGCGCGTGCGTGAGTACTATCAACCTAGAATATGAATATATAAACATATTGTTATTATAAATTAATTAGTTAATTAATGTATATATACGATAATATATTTTAAGCCAAAAAAATCGAATTAAAAATGATTTAAAAGGCTTTCAAAACAAAAATTGATTTTTATCAACATAAAGATATGTATGTAATATATGTAAATTAGTTGTTAAATTTTATATGCGTCAATATTTAGAAAATAAAAAAAATTACGTGTATACTTTTTTTTTAAATTTTAATATGTGTATATATTTTACTTTACAATATAACACATTAAATTAATTTTAACATATATTGTAAATACATACACATGTATATTTTAATATATACAAAATTTGTATGAATTGTAGAATTATTTTTTCAAAAATATAAATTTAAAGATTTCCATATAGAAATTATTTAAACAAAAACCTAAACCCATATGGTTTAATAAAAAAAATTGTCTTATAAAAAATAACCCGATCAAAATAATATATATATTATTTATTTACATATTTTATTATGTAATATCATTTTATATTATAATCAATTTCTAAATATTAATTAATTAAGTAAATATATATAAATATAAATATATTTACATTTAAATTTTTTATTTTCTTTTGTATATAGTTACTTTATTAAAATATAATTTATTACAATATTGATTAAATTTGAAATTAAAAGACATGTTTAAATCTAGATGTGTTTTTAAAATTTGAAATTTGAACTTGAATTTTAAATATCTATATTTATTTATAGATATTTTTTTAGCAAGGCTAGTCGACTTTGTAGTGGGTTGTGCCACTTTTATTAATAAAATGATAACAGGTGTCCTGCACATGCACAGAATAACTATGGTGGTTTATAGTGGTCGTACCACTAAAAAAAATGTAATACACGAGAGAGGAAAAGATGCCTCGGCAGCTAAGTGAAAAATAAAAAAACTAGCACAGGAGTAAGGAAGCACACCTAAACTATTGACGACCATGAATACCCCTCCTAAGAAGAGGAGGAACTGCTATAATCATCAGCCGAGACTAATGACAAGAGCAAACCTAGAGAATAGATGAGCAAGGTTAGGAACAAAGCTGATGGACGCCTCCGTGTATATGTGTTTCATATCTCAAGTGGTATCCTAAAACAAATTCTTGTTCATTTCACCAATATCACCCTACCTAATAAGAGTCAGACCCTGACCCTCAATGTGATAGAAGAGACGCCTACTCTCACCTTTATCGTTGCTTACAAACTTGTGGTAAATATCACTCTTAGGAAAATATCTTATATGTGAAGGAACATGTATCTAAGATTGCTCATAAGAGTTCCAAATAATAGTATCAAAAGGAGGCGTTATGACCGAAGAAACAAAAGGAACATCAACTACCTCTAGAACTACTTGACGAGAAGGAATAGGAGAAAGAATCTGGGAGGAGAGGCTACATGAACAGGGTGAACTTTTGGAACCCACTTTATGACTGGAGGTCGAGCAAGTGGGAACATACCAGTAAATGGTACTGGATCAATGACCGCTCAAAGAGAAAAAGAGTCCATAAGATAGCCAAAAGACTGACAAGTCGAGCATATATCAGTTATCTAACTGTAGCAAACAACAACTTCAGCATCAAGTCCCTCAACAATTCCGACCTTAAGCATAGAAGGCAAAGGCTTCTTATGAGTGATTTTAATCAATGCCTTGGCACACACCAATTTCTTCCTGGCCACAGTATTAGAACCAAAACAAATCACCTTACCAACAAGGTCGGCAAGATCGTCAAGCCCAATCATGAGTTGCAAAATAGAAGGGATGTGAGAGAAATGTGCCCAAACAGGAATAGATAAAACCTGTTCCTTAGCCTTGCCCACAGACGGGCTCTAGGAAGTGACAATGAAAGGCTTCCTACCTATGAGAATTGGACCAGCTTCTAATACACGTTGTCTTTCTTTACTTCTTGATAATTTGAAATAGAACATATCATTATCAAAATGAACACTAAGGCCACCTCTGGATTTACTTGACTACAAGCTATTTAACCACAATATAAGCTAGGTTGGAATCCAAGAAAAAACAACCAAATAATCAGACTAATAATCTATTCCTACTTGTAAAAATTTGACCGGGGGAACCATCACTCCATCAACCTCAACATTGTTAAACAATGGGGAGAGTAAACCCTTACATCTCAAGGCAATTTACGTACATATATTTAAATAATATTTTATGTACATATACATAAATATTATCGCTTTTACATTAATATATACATATGCATATATATAATTATTCAAATATGAACATGATTTTATATCACACTAATATATATATATATATATGTATATGTATGTATGTATATATATATATATATGTTTGCACCTAAAATGGTCACAAACACCCAAGAATAGTTTTTGTTGAGAAGTAAGTGAAGAAAAGAAAAATTAGACCGAGGAGATTAATAAGTAAGCAACAGAGAATAAGCAATAATCAAAGACACAAAAGTTTATAGTGGTTCGGCAATGTATGCCTACGTCCACTTCGAAGATTATTCTTTATTACTCTCTTATGAATCTGATTACAACAGTAGAAATAAGTTAGTACTTGACTACAATGGAGTAACAAGAAGCATAAAGATCCTGAGGATGACCCATCAAGCCAGTATTTATTAATGAGGATGGCCAAAATCTCTTTGAAATCTCAGTTGAAGGACTGTCAAAATCATATGGGCCCACTAGAGGGATCGCTGGCCTAATTCTTAAAGAGAAGGGATCGATAATGATCCATTCTTTGGTCGAATTTTGGGAAGCGATCCCTATGGTGGCTTCCTCGTGCAAAAATATGTTTAGCCTCCAAATTTCATGTCATTTGGATCATTGGAGCTCGAGTTATTACTTGATTTTCGATTAAATATGGCTTGTATGCAAATTTCTACCGATCCCTTCCAAAGGATACATATCAATCCCTCCAACCTTGTCCTTTCAATGTGCGATCCCTAGGGTAGGTTCCCTAGGGCCTTTATATTGATTTTTTTCCACAAGAATGTTCTTATATTTTGAAACATGTCGATCCCTCTTGTTGGAGCCAATCTATGCCGATCCCTCCTATGTGTTGATCCATATTTCATACTTCGAACATTCTAAATTTTCTCCTTTATCAATCTCGTTCAATCCTTAGTTTATATGATCATCTATACTTGATTTCTGGACCCTACAATCATCACTTTGGATTCAACGACCATGATGGTAGTCGAATCTAACTCGTGCAATCTGTTCAATATAATAAGGCTAGAATTCCAGATAACACTTGCCCCCTAAAGTACATCTTATGATGAACATGGCATGCTTTGAATTGAAGTAAGTTAGAGTCGTTGGAAAGAAATTCATCCAGCTTCTTGAACAGTTGCTATCCCTTTGTTGAATTATTTTTCCAAGGTGTTGAATTTCTCATGGATCGTCATGACGCTTGGTCGATTTCCTTTAGTATAAATCCAGGGTTACACTCCCTCAGTTGACACACGTAAGTCCAGCCCCATAAGACTAACAAGCTTTGGTTATTTAGTCTAGCTTCGAACTTGAAGGCCTTAGGTATGATTTCAATTCCTGTAACGACCCAAAATTTTCAAACCCGAAAATTCCAGATAATTATGAAAAAGAAACAAAGAGATAGAAGAAGAAGAACAGAAACAACAACATCTCACATTCGCAGCGAATAAAATATAATAATAAATAATAAACAGTTTACAAAAGACCACTATATCTGTCGCTTACATTTAATATGCATCAGGGTTTCACATATATACAGTCACTAAATATATACAATTATCATGTCTCAGATTAATAATAATATGAATACAGCGGAAATACTCTATACGCTCTTGCCATCCAGCTCGCCTCATGAGCTCCAGAACGTCCTACCTGAAAATCTGTAATACTCGGTTTGACCCGAGCATTACACCAAAGTAACACCCAGGTCAGGCTGGAAACCAGCGTGAGTAAACCCATCTAACATGAAATGCAAAAGTATACAACTCATATAAAACTCGGGTAACTTGTTTCAATTCACAAATCCACAATTTGCTATAGACATCACTTAATCACACATAAATTTCCTAAGTATCAATATTTAGATTAAATAGTCCAATTTACTTAAATTATTTCATTCCAGCCCATTGACTTTACATATCAATTTATAAAGAATCGAAGTGGTTTCGGGTATTAACTAATTCCCGACTCCGGTCTCTACAAATTCAGTTCATCTTAACACATGTTATCCAAGTAAAATGCAATTTAATTTTAAACAAAAGATGGCATCTTTACTTAGCAATTCCTCATTGATAGATAACTACATTATCATTGCCCACCCAACACAACATATCACGAAACATTTCATATCAGGGGTGTCGATCAAATCAGGACATTTAATTATCATTTAATCATACATAAGCAAATAAATCAATCACATCATCTCAAATAAATCTTATTAACCATAATTTAATTGAATCAAGCACCTTTAAGTCCTGCTTATTAATTAATTACAACCCAATTGATTTACCATCCCATAATTGTTCATCTTAATTAATCCTCCTTGATTAATTATTCCTTAACTATATCTTTGCCTAATTACTTCTGTTAAGTAATTATACTTGACCCCATTCCCATGTATGATTATCCTTAATTAATTGAACTTAATCAATTGTATAATAACTTAAATTAACACCTTTCATTAACAATTCATTAATTACTTCTCTATAGGCTTAAATTTAGATTTACCATTAATTACAGATTTACTTGTCCTCGATTAACAAACCTTAACTAATTCATATCAAAATAATTTGATTTACTTAATTTAGTATTTAAGGATAAACCATTTTATTCTGCTTAGTTAATCACTAATTATTCGACTTATTAAATCTATTAATTATTACTTAATTTCTCACTTAATTAATTAATTCTTAAGTTATAACTTCAATTATCTATTTATTAGTCACTAATTAATCATCCATTACCAATTAATTAACCATTTAATCCCGGATTAATTACTTAAGTCAACTACTATTTATTAACTTTAAGTAGTTAGTTAAATCCTTAAGTTCAAATTGATTAAACACGTAATTATCAATCTTAAATTATAGATTTACTTAATCTTCAAACTACTTAGTTAATTACCATTGTAAAATTGATTTATAATCTAGATCAATTGGTACTTTAAGTTAATTAATTATTTTACATTTGCAAATCTTCCCTTTAATAAATTTAAAATCATATCTTAACCTAACACTAACCAGCATTATTTATTTAACTAATATTAAATTTTGCATAACAAGATGCTTCAAAGTATTTAAGCAAATTCCCAAGAAGATGGAACCCTAGGTAACACCTGATAAACTCGAGTAGAACTCGTATTTTCTCTACCCTTTCTCGAGTCCCCTTTCCCTTACGCAAAGCATCATCTACTTATCTTCCTCTCCCCTTTTTTTTGCAGTCATAATACTACTGTATTATGATCTCACTAACGCACGCAGCATACACCAGGACAAACTCGAAGAGATTCCCCCTCATACTAATAAAACTGCTGACATCCTCCCACGCCACCGTGCACGTGTGCGGTGGTTCGCCACCACTCCGGCGACCCTCGCCGTCTCCTACAAACCAGAAATCGATCCCCAATACGAACTCAAAACTCGAATCTACGCGAACAGGGCAAAATCAAAAAAAAGCCTGAAGCTCGAACTCAAAACATGAACGCCTTCCCGAAAACCACCATGTACTGCCATCATCAATCACCAGAGGCCAAACCCCTTCGCCAACGCCATGCCCAGACCTTCATAGGCCTTTTCCCGAACCCGTGTGCCACTCGATCAACATATGGAGCCGAAACAAAAATTTACAAAGCACAGTAAATTTTCAACCCAAAACCCTATATTCATTTCCCCCACCAAATCCTTGCATTAGAAAATTTTGCTAGCATTTTTCCTGGTTTCGAATATCACCGAGCTAGCTTCTCAGTAAATTTTAACATCTAGTATTTGTTGATTCATCAGCAGTTGATAAAAAGGCAATTTGGGTTCATTTAAGAATTGCTCCCTGTATACTCGTCTAAAAATTTCCATTTTTGTTTTAAAAATCCTACCTTTATATGTAGATTCAAGATATAAAATCAAATTATCATATTATAATATTCGAATTTTAACATAAGAACTCCTTTCTACTGCCATATTGAATATGCAGTATCTATGTTCCACTATCAACCTTCAAACAAATTTTCAGACCTTGATTCAAGTTTAAGCAAATTTATTTAACTTAAATTCCTAAGTTTAAAATGTTTATTTGAATAAGTATTTGTTCCCTCTACATTTCTTTGCTCGAATTCTTATACACTGAAGAACAAAGCATAGTACTGTTTCCAGGCATGCTCACATCACACACACACACACACACACACACACACACACACACACATATATATATATGCAATTTATACAACTAATCTGGCAAATGCATACCATACTTTGTTTCAAAGAAATTTCTGAATGTCACAGGATTTTGAACAGATCAAAATTGGGACTACTCACCAGATTAATGTGCAGGAACTAAAAATTTTGATGAGCTGAAAACTTTAAATCTGCAGATCCTTGAAACTAAAACTGGAATTACTGGAAACTAAAATGCTATGTTGAGTGGCTTTAAGCTTTGAATCTGTTTTGAGTTGAATTTGTATGATTTGGTTTAAGTTGTGAAATGCATTGATATCTATCTCCTTTGTTATACTTGGTTCCCGTCAAAGGAAAGGAACAAGGTAGAGATATAAATAGAGAGGTAGGCTGCCTTCTTCAGCAAGTTTTTTTATTTACTTTATTTTATTATTTCTGGCTTGCTAAGTTGTGATAAACGAATGAAATAAGGAAGAGATGGTATATAAAATAAAGTATGTAGGATGATTATTTTCTTTGTACAACAATGGTCAGAGATTTTTTTTTCTATGGAGGCTGATATGATTTTGTTCTTGCAAGAGATGATGGCATTTAATGTCTTGGTTCCTTTTCATGTTTACACATATTATCATCATGTTTGCTGTAAATAAATATTTGTATGAAGACATATGGCTTGTAAATGAAGATACTTGTTCTATCTTGAATAATTTGTATATATATATATATACTTTGTCTGGTTTATTTTCATACACTTGTGCTTTACTTTATTCTATACTTTGTTCTTACACACTTATTCCTTTTACTTTTGTATAAAGATATTTTGTTTTTACTTTTATTTTTATTTGTATTTGAACTATCAATATTTAAATTAGTCATAAGTTTCACTCACATGTATACTTAAACTTTATATTGATAGAATTTGATGTTATTTTAAACATTATTATCCATATATATATATATATATTTATTTATGGATGTCAACACGGTAAGCATTTCAATTTAATTATATAAGAAAGATTTTATTGTGAATATTATTAAGAGATTTTATTTTAAATTTTCAAATCAATTTCCTTTCAAAAAAATACAAATCCATACAAATAAATGGTAATTATTCTAAAAGTCATATTCATTTTAAAATGATAAGTTTATTTTTATTTAAATTAAACTAAATATTTATTAAAACAATAGGACCAAAATCTAGGGTCGTCACATTCCTTCTCCTTTGAATCTTTTCGTCCTCGAAAAGGAGCTAAACCAGATTTATTGAATTGCTTAAAATCAGATAAATTTTCTTTGATCATTTTTTTAAACTACTTTACAAATCTATATAATATTTCTAAAATAGTTTTCATAAAAATCCTTTTATAACTTGATGTTTCGACAAGTCCATACTCGTTCTCATAGAAATTCGGTCATACGTTGATCAGGCGTATGACTGAAAATCTGTAAGTGCTTGGCAGACCCTTTTTTAACATCCAGTGAAAATATTTTGAAAACTAATTTTATTGAAGACATAGAAAACAGTTTTGAAAATATAGGATATATTTTTGGTGAGAATGCTCTGGAAATCATCACCCCCATCCATGGTCACAGTTACATCCCTGGGTTACGTTGCCGTCGCAGCAAAAGTCCATGCAACTGCAGGCTCTCCGCGGCCTCTCGATTACGCCATGGATCCCACACAATAGATCACAGTTACATCCAGGGTTACGTTGCCGTCACAGCAAAAGTCCATGTAACTGCATGCTCTCCGCGGCCTCTGATTTTCGCTACCGAAATGAAACTTCTCCACTCCTACATAGGTCGCAGTCTGCCAATATAAAATCAACCGCAGACTATTGGCTCTCAGCGGCACACACGACTTTCGCTATGTTATACTATAGATCGCAGTCTACCGATATAAAATCAAACGCAGACTGTTGGCTCTCAGCGGCACACACGACCTCCACTATGGTATACACTACTCATAATCCCCAGGAACTAGTTTTGTCCGGACTCCTCACAGGATCAACTTTAGAACCCCTTTGGGCTCAAGGCAGCACCACCCGGTGGCACTCCTGAGAAGTTCATTTCAAGGGAGAGCCCTTTTTCCCCAGAGCCATCATCAAAAAATTTTATACTGTACATAGAGTATCTTCAAATCATACACCTAGTATGATAGCATACAAAGCTCCTTTACACAAAATTGATTATCCCAAAATCGAAAATTCTCAAAATAGGCTTTCCAAATTCCAATATTTGATTTTACCCAAAAATCAAAAGCCCTTTCCAAATTCAAAGGTTCCAAAAACCTTTTTCCAAATTCCTCATAAGATCCTTTATATATATACAGATATATATAAATTTGAAAATTTTGGATCTTTTCAAACGTGTATAAAACTCTTTTTATACTTCAAACATGTTCAAAAATCCTTTTCTTCCAGCAATAGATTCAACAATGGAAGATTTATCTTACATAACCAAGATATATAACTTGTTTATTCAAAACCAAATATTCAAATTTGATTACTCTTTCAAATATCAATTCCATTCAAATCCGTACGATGTACACATAACATCCGTACGCTATACCAATATGATCGTTCACTCGATCACACAATTTCACTCCTGAACTAGTATCGTCCACCCGATTTCCTAGTGCGGACACAGATCTGGTTTTTTGATTAGAAACCGTCATTCTCCTTGCATAGCTATAACTATGATAGAGAATGTCCAGAACCAATCAACAATCCATATCAAGGTTCGCCGTCGAAAATCAAGTGAAAAATCCCAACTCGGATCGATATAACTATCTCGAAATTCTGTGCTCGAATCTGGATCAAATCACTATGCGAATAGAATAATATACGTACATCCTACGTATTTAACTTCATTTATATTAGCCAAATCAATTGCCTTCTATTCACGTTCACTTATTCATATTTACATCAATCCCCATTTGGATTATCACTTCAATTCTTATCTCAGTTGGGTATTTAAACCAATTAACAGTTTGAACTCCGACCAGTTTTAGTAAATAGCTTGAAAATTTTAAAAATAAATAAGTAGTTGAAAATAATTATTAGTTTGCAAAATAGCTATAAAATAGTTAACTAATTGTAAAATAGTCAGAAATTAGTTGAATAGTTTCAAGAATTTTAAATAATTGCAAAATAGTTGTAAAATAGAAATTAGTTTGTGAAATAGTTGGAAAAATAGTAATTAGTTTAGAAAATAGTTGAAAAATGGTTAAATAGCTCCAAAAATAATGGTAAACAATTATAAAATAAGTTAGCTTTAGAAAGAAAGGTTGTATATATTTAATAGCTTAGAAAATAAGTTTATATCAAAACAATTTATATTGAAAATGGTCAAGAGCCAACTGTTCACTTCCCCAACAACTCAATTTAAATTTCCATTTAAATTGATCCCACTCCAATTTGAATATCTCCAATTTCCATTGAAATTTATTTAATTCCAATTCAAGTTGAATAAATCTTGATTCCTTTCCCAATTTAAATCAAATTCCATTTGATTTTAATCATGTTCAACTTATATTATAATTTCAAATTGTTCCAATCAATGTGAATTATTACCAATTGAACCCATTCCAAATTCAAATCATTCCAACATAATCCAATTCAATTTCCCTTTTAAATTCTTAAACTTATACATCTTCAATCACCAATTCAATTAATTCAAACCAAATTAAAATTTGAACGAATTCAATTTCAATCGTGAATTTGAACTGTCTCGAATTATATAAGTTCGAGTTAAATTCTCAAAGGTTGGTTTACCTTTTTAAACCAAATTAACCTTTATTCAAAGTTTTTAATCAACTTAACTTCTGAGTTCAATTCTTAAAATTCCTTTTTAAATTATCTTAACTTATGTATTTCATCGTTCAAATAAGAGTTCAATACAATTTTTATTTTAAAATTTTAATTTATTATTAAATTTATCTCCCCGTTTGAAGCCAGTTCTTAAAAAATTTTAATTTACAATTCAATTATTCATATTTATTTTATTTATTTATACAATACCATTTTCAATTTAAAGATTTTTATTAACAATAGGATAATATCATCCAATTTATTTAAAATGTCCATCCATTTTCAATTTTTAAATCTCAAACCCGTTTTGAGATTACACAAATTCCCAATTCAAATCAACCATTTAACTTTCCAAGTTAAATTCCAATTTCATCTTGAAATTTTCAATTCAGGTTGCTTGTTCTACATTTATTTAACTTTTCCAAAGTTAAATTCTAATTTACTTAATCCAATCAACCTCATTCAATCCTTAAACTTCACAATAATAATCTCCCCTCTTAAAAACTTATATCACTTTGGGTTTTTATATCACACTTCAGGGGAAAATCAAAACTCAACCTCTTAGAGTTTACTGCAAATTATCTTTGATATCATGTATATTCATACATATATATATATATATATTTATTTCTTGGCCCTCCTAACCATGTTTTAAAACTTTAAGCCATCCTTGGTTTTAAATTCAAATCAAACTTCAAACAACCCATTGTTTTCAACAGGTCCCAGTTATCTAAATAATTCTTATTTATTATTTTTCATCACCTTGGAACAAATTTTCAAATTCTGGAACCAGATTTAGAATATTAATTCCAATCCATTAGATTTTAATTTGGTTGTATTTTTATTTCTACTCAGTTTAATTCCAATTCAAGACTTCAATTTCAGTTTGAATCCATTTCAAACTTATCTTTATTTGATTTTAGTTTGGTTGTATTATATTACTTCTTAATTTAATTCTAATAATTTTACAACCAATCACCTTAATATTTATTAGAAGGAAATATCGCTTATATATCAAAAATATATTTTTATATAAAATCATTTAAAATCTTTTTATAAGAAGATAACAAGTACGCGCTCATATAGATATACTCAACTCATTCTAGGGTACTTTGGAATCTATTTAATGAGTAATTCCCACCAGAGCCAAGGCTCTCGCTTAACCCTTCAGCTCTGATACCAACTGTAACGACCCAAAATTTTCAAACCCGAAAATTCCAAATAGTTATGAAAAAGAAAGAAAGAGATAAAAGAAGAAGAACAGAAACAACAACATCTCACATTCGCAGCGGATAAAATATAATAATAAATAATAAACAGTTTACAAAAGACCATTATATCTGTCGCTTACATTTAATGTGCATCAGGGTTTCACATTTATACAGTCACTAAATATATACAATTATCATGTCTCAGATTAATAATAATATGAATACAACGGAAATACTCTATATGCTCTTGCCATCCAGCTCGCCTCCTGAGCTCCAGAACGTCCTACCTGAAAATCTGTAATACTCGGTCTGACCCAAGCATTACACCAAAGTAACACCCGGGTCAGGCTGGAAACCAGCGTGAGTAAACCCATCTAACACGAAATGCAAAAGTATACAACTCATATAAAACTCGGGTAACTTGTTTCAATTCACAAAGCCACAATTTGCTATAGACATCACTTAATCACACATAAATTTTCTAAGTAACAATATTTAGATTAAATAGTCCAATTTACTTAAATTATTTCATTCCATCCCATTGATTTTACATATCAATTTATAAAGAATCGAAGTGGTTTCGGGTATTAACTAATTCTCGACTCCGATCTCTTCGAATTCAGTTCATCTTAACACATGTTATCCAAGTAAAATGCAATTTAATTTTAAACAAAAGATGGCATCTTTACTTAGCAATTCCTCATTGATAGATAACTACATTATCATTGCCCACCCAACACAACATATCACGAAACATTTCATATCAGGGGTGTCGATCAAATCAGGACATTTAATTATCATTTAATCATACATAAGCAAATAAATCAACCACATCATCTCGAATAAATCTTATTAACCATAATTGAATTGAATCAAGCACCTTTAAGTCCTGCTTATTAATTAATTACAACCCAATTGGTTTACCATCCCATAATTGTTCATCTTAATTAATCCTCCTTGATTAATTATTCCTTAACTATACCTTTGCCTAATTACTTCCGTTAAGTAATTATACTTGACCCCATTCCCATGTATGATTATCCTTAATTAATTGAACTTAATCAATTGTATAATAACTTAAATTAACACCTTTCATTAACAATTCATTAATTACCATTAATTACAGATTTACTTGTCCTCGATTAACTAACCTTAACTAATTCATATCAAAATAATTTGATTTACTTAATTTAGTATTTAAGGATAAACCATTTTATTCTGCTTAGTTAATCACTAATTATTCGACTTATTAAATCTATTAATTATTACTTAATTTCTCACTTAATTAATTAATTCTTAAGTTATAACTTCAATTATCTATTTATTAGTCACTAATTAATCATCCATTACCAATTAATTAACCATTTAATCCCGGATTAATTACTTAAGTCAACTACTATTTATTAACTTTAAGTAGTTAGTTAAATCCTTAAGTTCAAATTGATTAAACACGTAATTATCAATCTTAAATTATAGATTTACTTAATCTTCAAACTACTTAGTTAATTACCATTGTAAAATTGATTTATAATCTAGATCAATTGGTACTTTAAGTTAATTAATTATTTTACATTTGCAAATCTTCCCTTTAATAAATTTAAAATCATATCTTAACCTAACACTAACCAGCATTATTTATTTAACTAATATTAAATTTTGCATAGCAAGATGCTTCAAAGTATTTAAGAAAATTCCCAAGAAGATGGAACCCAAGGTAACACCTGATAAACTCGAGTAGAACTCGTATTTTCTCTACCCTTTCTCGAGTCCCCTTTCCCTTACGCAAAGCTTCATCTACTTATCTTCCTCTCCCCTTTTTTTTTGCAGTCATAATACTACTGTATTATGATCTCACTAACGCACGCAGCATTCACCGGGACAAACTCGAAGAGATTCCCCCTCATACTAACGAAACTGCTGACATCCTCCCACGCCACCGTGCACGTGCGCGGTGGTTCGCCATCACTCCGGCGACCCTCGCCTCTCCTACAAACCAGAAATCGATCTCCAATACGAACTCAAAACTCGAATCTACGCGAACAGGGCAAAATCAAAAAAAAGCCTGAAGCTCGAACTCAAAACATGAACGCCTTCCCGAAAACCACCATGTACTGCCATCATCAATCACCAGAGGCCAAACCCCTTCGACAACGCCATGCCCAGACCTTCATAGGCCTTTTCCCGAACCCGCGTGCCACTCGATCAACATATGGAGCCGAAACAAAAATTTACAAAGCAAGTAAATTTTCAACCCAAAACCCTATATTCATTTCCCCCACCAAATCCTTGCATTAGAAAATTTTGCTAGCATTTTTCCTGGTTTCGAATATCACCGAGCTAGCTTCTCAGTAAATTTTAACATCTAATATTTGTTGATTCATCAGCAGTTGATAAAAAGGCAATTTGGGTTCATTTAAGAATTGCTCCCTGTATACTCGTCTAAAAATTTCCATTTTTGTTTTAAAAATCCTACCTTTATATGTAGATTCAAGATATAAAATCAAATTATCATATTATAATATTCGAATTTTAACATAAGAACTCCTTTCTACTGCCATATTGAATATGCAGTATCTATGTTCCACTATCAACCTTCAAACAAATTTTCAGACCTTGATTCAAGTTTAAGCAAATTTATTTAACTTAAATTCCTAAGTTTAAAATGTTTATTTGAATAAGTATTTGTTCCCTCTACATTTCTTTGCTCGAATTCTTATACACTGAAGAACAAAGCATAGTACTGTTTCCAGGCATGCTCACATCACACAGATATATATATATATATATATATATGCAATTTATACAACTAATCTGGCAAATGCATACCATACTTTGTTTCAAAGAAATTTCTGAATGTCACAGGATTTTGAACAGATCAAAATTGGGACTACTCACCAGATTAATGTGCAGGAACTAAAAATTTTGATGAGCTGAAAACTTTAAATCTGCAGATCCTTGAAACTAAAACTGGAATTACTGGAAACTAAAATGCTATGTTGAGTGGCTTTAAGCTTTGAATCTATTTTGAGTTGAATTTGTATGATTTGGTTTAACTTGTGAAATGCATTGATATCTATCTCCTTTGTTATACTTGGTTCCCGTCAAAGGAAAGGAACAAGGTAGAGATATAAATAGAGACGTAGGCTGCCTTCTTCAGCAAGTTTTTTTATTTACTTTATTTTATTATTTCTGGCTTGCTAAGTTGTGATAAACGAATGAAATAAGGAAGAGATGGTATATAAAATAAAGTATGCAGGATGATTATTTTCTTTGTACAACAATGGTCAGAGATTTTTTTTCTATGGAGGCTGATATGATTTTGTTCTTGCTAGAGATGATGGCATTTAATGTCTTGGTTCCTTTTCATGTTTACACATATTATCATCATGTTTGCTGTAAATAAATATTTGTATGAAGACATATGGCTTGTAAATGAAGATACTTGTTTTATCTTTAATAATTTGTATATATATACTTTGTCTGGTTTATTTTCATACACTTGTGCTTTACTTTATTCTATACTTTGTTCTTACACACTTATTCCTTTTACTTTCGTATAAAGATATTTTGTTTTTACTTTTATTTTTATTTGTATTTGAACTACAATATTTAAATTAGTCATAAGTTTCACTCACATGTATGCTTAAACTTTATATTGATAGAATTTGATGTTATTTTAAACATTATTATCCATATATATATTTATTTATGGATGTTAACACGGTAAGCATTTCAATTTAATTATATAAGAAAGATTTTATTGTGAATATTATTAAGAGATTTTATTTTAAATTTTCAAATCAATTTCCTTTAAAAAAAATACAAATCCATACAAATAAATGGTAATTATTCTAAAAGTCATATTCATTTTAAAATGATAAGTTTACTTTTTATTTAAATTAAACTAAATATTTATTAAAATAATAGGACCAAAATCTAGGGTCGTCACAATTCCCTTCGTTCCAAACATTGACATTTCTAGGTCATATACATGTATTTTCGTATACACGTTCTTGTCATTGGCTCCCGGACGTGCTCGTACGTTCACGGATCGATGCCAATTTTCTCTGCATTTTGTATATTTATGTTTTTTTTATAATTTACATGCTTATATTCATTTGCGTGCATGCTCATAGCCGATCCCTCGCTCTCTATTCTCCCTTTTTTTAATTTTTTTTGAAGCATTTGTAGGGATCGGTATACATTTAGCAGATCCCTTTCTCTTACCTGTTTTTTTACGTGCATGCTGATAAGGATCAGTATGCTTTTAACCAATCCCTTCCTATCTTATGTCAAAATTACAAACATAGGCCGATCCCTTGCTTTCATATATAAGTTAACATTTCATCCCTTTACATTTTGTTTATTCCTTTCTTTTCCATCTACTCTCCCACGACCGAACTCTCCTTTACCTCAAAAAAGAAAAATATGATCCCTCCCCTTCCAATCGCTCTAATAAGTAAATCCATCTTCCTACTTAATTGTAGATCATTGCTCTACCTTCCAATCAAACCGTAATCCAATCTTTTTTCTTCCCACTGTTCGTCTTCGATATATCTAGGTAAGCATCCCACTTTGCTTTTGATTTTAATACGAGGCAATGGATTCAACTCCATCAATGATGGTGTGGTGTGTGACATGGTGGATGACTAATGGCATAGGTTTTCTGGGGAAGATGAGGTGTGGAAGGGAGTAGGGTTGGGCAGAATGATGAGGGAGGAAGAAGAAAAGAGAGTGTATAAGGTATCGATGGAGTGGACTTCTGTAGGAGGACCGGTGTTGAAGGTTTGGACATATATATCAATCACTCATTTGATGACTTAGGAAAAGGATTGGTATGGAGGCTTGACGAGAGGTTGGTGAGGTAGAGGGTTCGACTAACTTTGTTTAAGTAGAGGGATCGGTTTAATGGATCGGCGTGGTGGGATCGACATATTTGTAGAGGGAAAAGGATCGGCGTCCTACGTTTGGACAGAGGGATTGGTTGAGTTGCTTTAGGACAAAGATCGGCTTTTATAAGTTAGCACATAAGGTCCAGCATAGAGTGTTCGGTAAATAGAGATCGGCAAACATATTCTTTAAATTGAAACCTAGTCCATACTTACTTGTTTGAGCAATTACTACTACTCCACATCAATCAAATCAATAAAAATTTCAGCATGAACTAAAATTTAATACATGGACCTACATAATAGATTTCACACATTGATATAACAATAATTGATCCTAAAGCTTTTGCAACCAATCAATCTCTTTGCAAGTTGAGACGGTCATCGATGTCGGTCATTCTGGTCGGAATCCAAAGTCTCGTCATTTAACTTTGTTTTTCTAATCTCGATTGTCTACTGAGTATAGTTAACATGGACTTCAGATGCTCAGAGTGTACATCTACAATATCCTCCGAACCAGCCTTGCAACATAGCAATCCCGAAGTAGATTCGAATTCCACGACCATATCTGACATGCTTTATCCTGGTTATCAAACTGAACAAACTAGAGTTTTTAGCCTATCAACCAACCATTTTTCTATTGTTCCTAACCTCCCATCCAAAGATATAAGTCTTGCGCTAGACGCTGTAGAAGGTGCCATACTTTTAGATAATTCGAAAGATTATCAAGCCTTTAGAATTGGTCGGTCTACACTTTGGAGGCTATGTTCCAAACATGGAATTCCATTTGAAGACATCCTATTTCTTTTGATAAATGATAGGGCTCACTTTCCCTCGGAGGGGTGCATAGCATGCAACAAATTCATGTGCTAGGCCCAATGCATGCCACCCTTCAATTCATTCATTTGAGAAATGTTAAGATATCTTGGAATAACTCCCACTCAACTTCACCGGAACAGCTACGCCTTCCTCTATGGAACTTTTCTATTGTTCATGAGCTTTCTGTTTCGCCCGTCAACTCCTAAGGACTTAAGGTTCATTTATAACTTTAAATGACGATCAGTTAGTCCTTCCTATGTTTTCCTTGAGCCTTTTCCCAACAGCCAATTCCTAACAGGTGCTTGGAATAAACTTTCACTTTTCAAACACGAGTGGTTATACGTTCGGTGTCCACCTAGCTTTGCAAGGCGATGGTTGGTAGGACGTAAGTGTTGTCTTCACTTCACTCTTAAATCCATTAATCTAGGTCATATTTTTGAATTAACCGACATCCTGAATATCTACAGGTGTCTGCCCACGTCTTGAGAGCATTAGTTTTGCAAAAACGATCTCCATAATTTATGCCATTCCTATCGAAGACAGAGGCATTAGACTTCTCGTAACTAACGAGTTGTTATCTCGATTCAGGCTATTGGTAGAGAGCCATAGCATTGGGCTCCTAAGAAGTGCAACATTATTAAGAAACGTTGTAGAGAAAGAAGGGGATGTCATCAATCCTGTCATGCCCTCAATCGAGGGAACTCAAGATGACAATAAGGATGGCAAAATTAAGGGTGCCCAGCCCAATGAGCCTGGAAATGCTGATGCAGGCCTAGGCAAGGCGCTTGTGATTGAGCCGTCACAAGGTGCGCAATCCCAAACGCCAACTAAGAGAAGGAAGAAACTAGAATATAAACTTCGTAGAAGAAAAACTGCTAAGGATCTAGAATTTGTTATCACTTCTGTTGAAGAAGAGTCATCTTCCCATCACTTAGAAAGTTCAATGAAAGGATTTTCAAATATCCAGATCCCCCATGACATTTTGACCTATGACTTCCCAAAACATCAATATCGAGGGGCTCAATTCCCCCGCCAGGGGTGGCGATGGCATTCTTCCCTACTGATAAAGGAGAGCACGCCTATAAGCAAGGCTACGACTACTAGTCTATAAGGGGGACACTAAGACACATACAATCACATGCATTCCACTACATGCTCTTAATATATCTTCAGTATAATGGTTATTTATACATTTTCATTTGGACTTTGTAGGTGCAATTACTCAGTCTCGAGCTTTTAATCACCTAAGGAGCTCTTCGATGCATTATGGATCTAGCCACGGCTTAAAATCATGCAGGCGTAGGAAAAGAGATGAAAATTGGGAAAAAAGTTGTTATTCAAGGGAATCTTTTTCTTCCAAGCATAAGTCCCAGTCTCAATCATTCCACAAGGAAGATCATCTCTATCTTTATGTTTATAGGGAGATCAGATTTCCTTCCAAGGACCTCAAATTACCATATCACACAAGGAGTACTTTGGTTCTTTCAGCTCCAGGCAATCTCATGAATGCAGATCGAGCAAGCATCCAATTTCCACTTCCCATCCATCTTTGCCGACAATTGCTCTTGATACTTCCACAGTAGAGAAATTGGCTGAACTTAAGGTCACTTTCCAAAAAAAAAAATTGACGTGCTTAAGTTCCTTCCCTCAATTCATATGATCCAGGGGAATGCTAAAGCAAGCTCTCTCACATGTGTTAAGACGTTTTCATGCAGCATGATTCGTTCCAGCACTTATCGAAAAAGATCTTCGAGGTGTCAATCTAGTAACAACATGAAATAGATTGTCTCAAGCTAGAGGCGATCCACGATAAAAGTTTAATCAAGCACCATGATAATGAGATGTCAGAGTTGACAACAAAATCAACTGAGGCAGAAAAGAGTGCTAAGGAAATGTCTTAGGCAGTGAGTCATTTGGAAGCAGCCCATGAGAAGGAACTTGATGCTACCCTCAATCGCAGTGGCGCCCTCACTTTGGAAAAGGATTCCTTGCAAAAGGAGAAAGATATCTTGGCCCGCTGCGTTTGAGGACTTGAAGAGCTTCTTAGGAAAGAAAGGAAAGAAAAGATCGAGGCTCAAGAAGAATCACGTAGATATTGCGAAGAGGTTGTTGAAGCCAGAAGTCTAAAAATCAAACTTGACAAGCAACTTGCTAAAATAGAAGCCCTCAAAGAAGAGGCGGGAGAGGCAGGCTGCAAGTAGATGATAGAACAAATTGATTCCCAAGTGGAGGATGCTAAGGAGTCCGGTTGAAATGAATTAAAGTCATGCTTGATCCCCTATTCATCGAATACAACTCTAAAGTCCTTATCCACCATGACTTGAGCTTTCTTGGTGAAGGTTACCTTGATTCACTCACCAAGGCCTAGAAGTACATTATCCAGATGAAAAAGAGAGAGATTGGCGAAGCCAAGTAAGATAAAGAGATGCGGGAGATCCTTCTTGGAAATAAACCCCTAGACCTTGCCGCCGCAAGACTCTAATATGTTGACATTTTAGCACCTTCCGATAAAGGGAAAAATATTGTTGAATCCACTAAGTCTGATCCCAAGGACCCCTCTTCTTTGCAGGCAGCTGGAGTGTCAGTTTCTTTTGGCCCGGGGCAAGATTTGAGCTATGATCCGGGTAAACCCGATTACCAATCTAAACTGCTGACCGCTATTCTGAAAGGGGGCACTACGGAGACAATCAAGAGCCAACAGGATATAGGTATTCCACTTTACTTTCCACTTTTTGAGAGGTTACGTTCTTCATGTCCAATGGTTTTAGGCTTATCTCCTTGTTTTGACAAATTCGCAAGTCTTCCCGGTTCCGTCCAAACTCCTATAAGTGATGTCGCCATGGAGTAACAAATGATATCAATAAAAATTATGGTGGCCACCAATGTTTTAGGCCTCGATGCTTAAGTCATCGGGGCACTCGACAATGATAAAGCTGAAGATCCGGTGTCGGCGGATGAATCTGATGATGGTAAGATTACCGGCACCTCCGAACATACTAATGAGATCTGCTTGAAGGAGCGCATTGAGAAGGAGTTGCTGAAGAGAAAAGCCAAAGATGAGCCTACCAAGGTGGGCATTGATCATCCAAATCTCGTCCCACTACTAGTCATTCCGCCCAGTGGGTCCATTCCCAGAGAACTCCCTCCAAGCTTCGAACGCTCTCCCACTAAAGGCGGTAAAGGATAAAGGAAAAGAAGAAGCGGAAGTTCAGATAGTGCCACTCATGAGAAATCCAAAAAGGAGAGAAGACAAAAGAAATAGTCATCGCTTTGGTTTGGCATATACATAGTTTGTACGGCTATTTTTTTCTTAGTTAGTCGTGGTCGTACGGGTACAACCCTCAGTTTTTTTGAATAAACCTGTACCAAAATTTTAAAGCGTATCATGTGAATAAAAGTTTTTGTTTTCTGTTAAGCTCTTGTGCGAACTGTTATTTAAGTAGTTGAGCTATTACTTTACATTCAATGTACTTGAAATTCATTGTTTGTTAATTCTGATAACAATCCACTAACTCTATCCCAAGGTCTCTATGTGACCGTGGCCATGAGTCGCATCAAACACGGGAATTGAGCCCTAGTGTTACACCGATAAATTCAGCAGTTTGAGTAATTATACTCCTACCCCTAGTCTCGAATTAAGGAGTTAGATAGTGGATGGTCAAACTCCATCTTTGCGAGTTAATACTCCTCCTGTCGGTTTCATGCTGTAGTATATGGAATAGTTGGTCATCGAACCATTCATCTATTTATCTATACCTATATCCACTCTCTGGAGATAATAGTTAGTTAATGGGTGGTCAATTTACACATGATTTATGTTTATACTCTAGCCCACACTCTATAGGCTTAGAGTTAGTTCGCAGGTGGTCGATTCACACTCGACAGGGGACCTAGAGTTAGTTCATGGGCGGTTGATTCACACCTGATTTATATTTATATTCTAGTCCACACTCTTAGGACTTGGAGTTATTTCAGAGAGCATTCGGATCGTACTTTCCTTAATTGATTGATTTCCCCTATGGTCCGAGGTTTGGTTTAGCGATCGATTGGTCGTGTCACGATCGCTCTTATTTTATTTCAGTCCTATCGTTCGATGGGATTTATTTGATCATTAGATGGTTGAGTGCATCCATTCCTCATTATGTGTCACGTCCATTGGGTTATGAATGCGATTTACCAAATGAACAGTCAGACCGCACTCATCTTGTTTAGTTCCATTAGGAACTAGCATATTTGATTAGTTCTAAACTCTGGGAGCTTGTTCAAACATATCAACATCCATCAGTTTTGCAGTGGGACTAATACAAAATGCTACAGCAAACATAAATAAAAAGGAAGTTCAAAATTTTATTTGCTAGATGGAAAGGAATGACATAATCTATCTTATTACACGTCTGGAAAGTCAAATGCTAAAGCAAATTATGAAAGTAATACAACTGAATGAAAAATAAATAAACTAAGTGAAATAGGGTCGTAAATACTCGCTATTCCACGCCCTTGGGAGTGTGATGCCATCAAAGTCGCTAGCTTGAAAGTTTCCTATCCAAGCCTTTGTTCAATGACATATGGTCCTTCCCAGGTTAGATTCATGTGCAACAGGGCAGGAAACCCATTTCAAGACAAGATTGCCGATTTCAAAGGTTCTAGTTCAGACTTAATGTGTTAGTATCGAGCGACTCATTGTCGATGCTGAGCTGCCCTTAAATCAACTTCTATGCGCTTCTCATCTATAAAGTCCAGAGATCCCAAAAGGAGATCTTTATTTATTTTGGGATCGTAGTAAGTCACTAATGAGAAGAGACTTTGAGCTCAACAGGAATAATAATTTAGGAACCGTAAGCAAGGGCGAATGGAATAGGACTAGTCGCGGACTTGTGGGTGGTCCTGTAAGCCTACAATGCTGCCGAATGTTCATCCACCCATTTGCCTCTAGCCTTTTCCAAATGCTTCTTCAGAATGGGCTTAATAATTTTGTTCACAGCTTCAACTTGCCCATTCGCTTGAGGGTGAGTGACTACTACAAACCTCTTTTCAATATGATAACTCCAACAAATGTCTTTGAATTCAGCACTGTCCAATTGAGTCTTATTATCTTTTACAATATTTCATGGAAGACCAAAATGATCGATGATTTTTCAAACAATGAAGTTGATTACTTTCTTGGTTGTAATCGTGGCTAAAGGTTCTGCTTTGGCCTAGTTGGTGAAGTAATCGACTGGGACGATAACATACTTTGCACCACCTTTAGAGATCGGTAAGGAACCGATAATATCTATACCCCACATTGAAAATGGCCATGGGCAGACCATTTGCTTAATTTCCATCGGTAGAGCACTTGGAACTTTTGCATATATCTAACACTTGTCGCATCGCCTTACATAGTCAGCAGTATCTCAATTGACGGTTGGCCAATAATACCCATAACGGAGTATTTTCTTTGATAGAGTTTGCCGCCTAGTGTGATCGCCACATTCCCCTTCATGAACTTCCTTTAGGACCCATTTTATCTCATCATGAGCGATACATCGAAGTATGGGAATAGAAAAACCCTTTCTGTACGTAACTCCTTCCTGTATGATATATCATGAAGATTTATGAAGAACTTTTCGTTTTCATTACTTTGTTTTGGTTGGACTTCTTGTAATAAATAGTTTTTAGTTGGAGTCATCTATGATTCCCTCTCAGGCTCTGTCTCTAATACTTGGTCAATTTATATCAGGTTTAATGCGGGCTTTTAATACTTCGATCGGAACCAAGTCCATTTGTTGTGCATCCCCGGTGCTAGTAAACTTTTCCAATGAATCAGCCTTTCTGTTTTAATTTGTGGAATATGCATAATGTCATAGTACTCAAATTCAGTCAACAACTCTTGGACTTAGGTAAGGTATGGAGCAAGTCATTGTCCCTTAGCTTGGTAATCTCCCTTGACTTAGTATACTACCAATTGTGAATCACATAAGATTTCAAGAGACTTTATTCCCAATTCTCTAGCCAGTTTATTAAAGCCTCATACTTGGCTTTGTTGTTTGTGGCTGGGAAATCAAGCTTTAAAGCATAACAGTTTGACCGACTTTTAGGAGTTACAAGCACAATTCCAGCTCTAAAACAATGCTCCATCAGTATACAATTTCCAGCGTATGGTAGGGATTTTCCCGCTCTCCAGGGACTCATCTTACATAGTAAATTCTGTTATAAAATCTACCGGTGCCTGACCGTGGATAGCGCTTTGAGGGAGAAAAGTGATATCGAATTGACTAAGATTGATATTCCACTTGAGTAACCTTCTAGATGTCTCAGGTCATTGCAGGACCTGTCGTAACGGCTGGTCGGTTAAACATTGATCGGGTGTACCTAGAAGTATGGACGGAGTTTTCATGATGCAATCAACAAGCAATATGCAAGTTTCTCTACTTTTGGATAATTCCCTTCAACTCCCGTCAATCGCTTGCTGACATAATAAATCGGCCTCTGGATTCGATTCTTCTCATGAAGCAATGCGCCACTTATAGCATGTACCAACATTGCCAAATAGAAGTATAAATCCTCATGATCCACCGGTTTTGACAAGATGTGGGGTCTCTCCAAGTGATTCATCAAAGCTTGAAACACGTCTTACAATCCTACATCCATTTAAAATTCTTTTTTCCTTTCCTAATCATGTCAAAAAAGGGAATGCATTTGTTGATAACTAAAGAAATAAATCGGCTTAGGCCAACAACCATGCCATTCACATTTCATAGATCAATATCACAGATCAAATAATGGACCAACACCCTAGTTTGTATTTGAAAGCTCCAGCCCTGTTCTGACAGAGCAATATCGCAGATCATAGATATAAAGAAAGAATGGTAAAAGAAAATAGGTGGAGAATTTTTATAGTGGTTCGGGTGTTAATGAAGCCGACGTCCACTTTATAGTTTTATTATAGACTGATAGTAGCTACAAGAGTTGTTTGTTTACAAGGCTTTGATTGTTCCCTGACTATATTAAATCCCCAAAGCTGGAATTCACTAGAGAATCAGAGTGAATTCCTTTGGAGATTGTTATAAGGGAGATAGAGAGTGAAGAATGATTCCAGCAGAGCTTCAGCAACCAGTCTGGAAAAGATCCTTCTTATGTTGTAGGTTGGATGGTATTTATATGGAGCAGAGACATTCTGGGCCAGGCCATATCCTTATCAGCTCGTAGGTATGTAGTAGACGACTTAGGGGTGTTTGACCCAGAAAACAAGCCAAAACCATAGGTTGCTGGCGACCCATGGCCTATGGGTCATAGGGGACCCATAGACTTGGTTCTTTTTTCAGGCCGACGTCTCGCCTTTTTTGTAGTGTTCCACAATTGGTTGGTTTGAAGGTTCATGGAGAAACATGGGTCTTTCACGATGTATGTGCTTAGGATTTTTCTAGAGTTGGGAATCGAAGATGTTTCCATAGCCTTTTATGTTGTTTTTATGTTTTGATGGCAAGTCGCCAGCAGTTTACACTCAGCTGTTAAGTGGACTGAAGGAATGCTGATCTCTCGACCTCGTTGATTCCAGTTGTTGTTTAGTCGCATAGCTTGGCCCTTGTCGATCTCTTTCCCTAGCTTTTCTGGTTAAGTAGCGAACCATCCTGTTTACACAAAGTTGTCCTATTTTCTATTGGTTTCTATTGGGTTAAAAACCTGGATAACATTTGCCCCCCACAGTTGTCTTCGCTATAAATAAGGCATGCTCTGGAAGTTATTGTTTTCAATATCCATTAGTTGATTTCCAATGATTGCATTAGAGTCTATGAATATGTTAGCCCAACATCATCGGTCACCTTTCTTTGGTTCTGAATGCTAATACTTGTCACAATATATCACATTTCCACCTGTAGCTTCCTGGCATGCCTTGGAATGTCGAATAGTTGTAATCGATCGAGCTTGAGAGGAATAGACGAAGCTTTCTTTCTTCTTTTCCTATTAATGTATTATATGCATCTTTCATCGTCATCGTTCATTTTCTTTTTCTTTTTTTAGTGGTCCCTAGCAATCTATGTGAGATGGATCGCTAGCGACCTATCTGCATGAATTTTTTTGCTTATAGGGGTAGGTCGGATTGCAGCGACCCATGATGGGTCAGGTCGCAAGCGACCGAACATTTAGCAAAAAAATTTCTCCTTTCTTCCCGCAGCCGACTCTGTTTCCTTCATTCGACCCAAAACGCTTCACTCCTCTAAGACACCAACTCATACAGTAATTCAACCCAAGAAATCTAAGCATCAACTCGATTCGCATGTTGACTCGAATCCACTGGTCATTGGTTCCTTCAAGATTTGCCTCTTTTGTGAAACCCTAGCCGACCAGTCACCTTGCTCAAATCCCAAACCTAGTTCGCCATTGAACTATAGCCGATCCCATTTTGTTGTCAACCCGAAGTTAGCTCGCCACCGATCCACTCCATAGCTTGCTGAGTTTGATTTGTGATTCTTGTTGTGACTTTCAATAAGCTTCCAAGTGGGTTTTCTTAGTGGGTTGTTTTACTGCGTTCGTACGATAATTTGCTAAGTAATCCACTTGTGACATTGATTACAAGAAGTTTGAGTCGATTACGGTTTGATGGATTGAGATAGCCAATTGGTCTTGGATTTCTTCCTGTATTGACATTTGGGCTGTGGTCCAACACTTGACGCGTTTTGCTACCTTTGTCCATCAAACCAGAATTGACTTGGGCCCAGTTCTGTAGATGTTATCGCATGACATATCACTTGTTAATTAATGAATATGGACTTATTTTGCTTGATTATTCTACACTCGGTGTTCCTGCAGCGAGAAGAGTTCTCTGTGTTCCGTCGGACAACGGATCCGCTATCGATCATTGATCGATAACGAATAAGTGTACAAGAAGTAAAAAAATGAAAAACGAACTGGCATGAGAAGTTCTTTTATTTTCCATTGTGAGCGAACTGTCTACATGGGATAGAGCATTTGCAGTGCATCGAGCATAAGGTTTTCCCCATTTAGACAGCACACTGCACTTGCCCCAGTTCACACCTGAAATCCAACATGTCGATTACAAGTCAATGTTTCTTTCGAATTCAAGTGTGATAAGGGGAACTTATGAAATTAGGATAGATTTACCTCACCGTTTTCGGATGCGGGTTTTGTTATATAGAATGAAGCAGCCATCCACACGCAGCAAGTCAAGTAGGCGAAGCCCGACACTCTCCGAAGCTGAATCATCACTGATCTTGCAAGCCTAGTACGGTTAATTAGTCCCAGTTGGGCCCATTGTGGACTACATGCCTCCCAACTTTCGAGTCTTACTTAATCCACCTGAAAGATCATCATCAGCGGTTTCCACCAAGGTTCTTCACAATATATGTACACAACATGGAATTCCCAAAGAGGACATGCATCTGCTGGTGAAAGACGAATTCGCTCATATGCCCTCGCCGGGGTACATTGCTTGACATAGATACATATGTCTGAATGGAGTCGTGCCTCCCTTCAACGATTTTCTACGTGAGATGCTCTCAAACTTAGGAATCACCCCATTTCAGCTTCATCCGAACGGTTACGCCATCCTTAATTGCATACACGTCCTTTTCATGCGGATGTTCAACCAAGCACCAAGTTTCAACGAGTTGTGGTATTTTTTGGCGTTCAAGAGGAGAGACAATTATCCGTCGTTAATTATAATCGAGGCACAAAGGAATTGAAAAATCATCTTATGCTTGCAAAGCAACATGTCATAGTTCAAGACGCAATACTTTTTCGTTAAATGCCCCGAGGGGTTCAACCGTCAGTGGACAATAGAGGGTAAGCTTCTCTTTTCTATTTGCCAAGCTCCGAAGTGTTGTAATGAAGTTTTCTAACCAATTTTACGTCCCTTGCAGTCATTCCAAGACCGAATAGAGATGTGACACTCAATGAAGTTTGCGAGACATTAAAGGCTATCGAAGCCAAGGAGAGGTGCGTTAAAGTTCTGTTGATCGATGGGAATCTACGTCCATATGTACTGTTGGCTCCGGGTAGATCCATCGCTCAGATTGAAGCTTGCTCTCTCACTCGAGCTAAATTTCACACAAGATTCTCTTCTTCATCCCACGGTACCATGTAATAAAATATAACAAACCATTTTAACATCATTTTTATAATCGAAACCTATTTTTAAATCAAATTCATCTTTTATTCATAACAAACACATACAAAAATCAAGTGCTTCTTTTAATAATTTTTAAAGTAAGCATTTGATTTTTGTATGTGTTTATTATAAATAAAAGATGAATTTGATTTGAAATAGGTTTTGATTATAAAAATGATGTTAAAATGGTTTTGTTATATTTTATACATGGGTTACTCCAAGTTGTTTTAGGTATATCTATAGGTTCGAGCTTGCTCCGCTTTCACCTTGGCCTAATCTTTTGGAGCTATTACTTGAGTCATGTAGTTGAATATTTGAGTCACTTGATGTATATTCAGTTTAAGATTTATTGTATTTGTATATAATCTTTGGAACCATTCGACTATGACCCAGCATGATTTGGTTGCCATCAAGAAGGAAAAGGCGGAGGCAATCAAACTTCAAAGAGCTCCCGGAAGTTACGAAAACGCAAAGGAAAGGGAAGCTCTTCTCAAAAACATTCAAAGAAGGAGGAGCAATTTGCCATCGAAGTGCATGTTGACATTACTGGCAGCGACACCTCTTTCGAAAAGAAGGAGAAGCTACCAACCAGAGGAGGAAAGGTAAGTGGTGGCAAGAAGCATTGAGAGCATGACATAAGGATGGACTTGATTTTGGCCAACAACATGCAAGAATACTGACTTGTTTTTGTTTTCTTTTTGAGTCATTTTGTTCAAGTGCAGAGTCTGCACTTTGTATCCTTACTATAGAGTCCGTATTTTCTCATTGTTGGCAGCTATTGTGTGGGTACGGACCCCACATTTTGATCCTGTGTATAGAAATTACAAGTAACTCATTGATGTTTTGACTGTAATTTTGTCTATCTGTTCATATATGTTCCATGCACTTGTGCTTGTTTCATATCATACTTTTCTAGCTCTATGATTATAGTCAAAGCCCTTCATTCCTAACGATAGGGCCTAGAAATTATCAGCACCTTGGAGGTTAATAGAACTTCAGAAATTAACAGAACTTAGAGAATTTTTGTTTTAGAAATCCATAAAACTTCTAAAAATTCTAAAACTTTGTAATTTTGGTTTAGAATTTTAAGTTTAGAATGTTAAAACAGATATAGACTCTTTGTTTGGAAGTTCATAAAACTTTGAGATAGAACTTGTGAACTTATTGTTATTTGGAGTGACAAAACTTATGAACTTATTATGTTCGCATGTTTCTATCTCAGCACAGGTGTATGCCACCCAGTCCACATGGCTATTTACTTTAAACAATTTTTAGTTATCTGGTAACTTTAGAGTTTAGATAATCTCTATTAAAAATCTGGCTAAGTCCACTACAACAAAAGTTGTTATTGGTTGCATTTTTTATTGCCGTTTAATGTTATATGCAACAGTTGATCATTTTAAAATATAAAAATCAATAAAGAAACGCAACTAATTGACTCCCGCCCTTATTTCACTAAAATTTTGCTGGAATTTTATGCGGTCGCTCATATCTCTTTTTACCCTTAATATTTTCTTCGTCCTTCTCAAACGACGATGAAAACCCCAAAAAAAACTTGTTCAGAAACTCTGAATCTCTCTCGTCCTATTTTATCAATTATCAGTCGATAGGCTTCGTCACAAAATTTCCTATCTTCTAGCTCGTGAAATTCGACGCATCTATCCTCCCCAAACCCTAGCACTAGAAATATGGTTGAAAAATTCATCCTTTACCTTGCACAATTCGTCTCTTATGAGGTAATTTAAAAACCAATTTTCTTCTCTGTTGCCATTTTGAACTGGATTAGATCAGTTTGTTTGAAGTTGTTATTTGAATTTGTTGCTTGAATTGGTTTCTATTTATCCAAAATGTAAATTGGTTGATTCTTAGATGTATATAGATCCGCTTGGGATTATGATGAAATTGTCGATAGGTCCAGGAAGGTAAGGAGATTTCTATTGCAATATTCTGGATTTGGGTATGTATATTGTATTCTTTTTATTTTTCCTTTGCTTGGTTTTTAGGCTTTGGTGCTTACACTAGTTATGTTTCGTTGGTTTGTACTTGATTTGATTTCATGGTTTAAATTCTATGAATCTGGACTAAATTTCTAGTTGTGAAAAGTTTCAGCTTGCAGATGAAAAGTTTTATACCGAAAGTTGTGAAATGTTTCTTGTTAACATTCAGGTTTACCGAAAGTTTTATACAAAGGAAAAGGACATTTCTAATGGTATGGTTATGATTTATGTTTCCAAACAATCTCCTTAACTGTATGATTTGTTGGTTGACCTTCTTTCCGTATGTGTTAGTGCTTAGCAATGCAATTGCATTATAGTATAATATTCACTTTTCATTCAGATCGAGTAGGTTCATTTACACATCACACATAAAAAGCTTTTAATATTTATTTTTAGTTGCCTCAAACATGCTTGCAGATTTTTTTTATATGGTCCTCAAATGATCGTGAAGTATTTGTTTTTATTTTTTGACTCAAATTGTAGTTTTATTATAAAAATTTGTAAAAGTATTAATTTTACTATTATTTGTTCCTCAACCATGACCATATTTTTTGATTTATTTAGTCATTTCCAATTGAAATCAAATGAGAATGACTATGAATTTTTAATTTTCCATTGGACTTTAAAGTTTAAACCATGGTTTTATCTGAGTAGGGGCTAATTATACTCATCCTCGTTTACCGTTAAATATTTTGTTTACAAGATTTAAATTGATATTTGAATCACTATTGGTTTGTTAATCTTTAGGAATTGAGTCATGATGGCAAAGGAGATCTTTTAGATATGGTGCCTACTGTTGGGTCTGTTGCAGTTGCACTGCCACCTTCAAGATTATCTCTCGTAGCATCTTCCATGGAACTACATTGTCCCAAAGTAAATTATATTCCCGAAGTTATGAGTAATATTCATGTGTCTTGTTTATTTTAACTTTTAGTTAACTTCTTGTCTTTTCTCAATCACTTTCCCATGTCATTTTTCTTGGTAATCCTTGTTCTATTCCATGGCAGATTACTCATCATCATATTTTTGAATGCTTATTTGCAAATTCATAAGTTAGAGATGAAATATGATTCACATTTATATTCAATACATAGCAAGTAAAAGGATTACATATGATAAAGTTAACGATTAATTTCGACAAAAATGGAAACCAGAATTAATATGAGAAGAAGGTATTAAAAATGATTCAAAAAATTCAGTTTAACTAATAATATGACTCGAGATAAACAATTTATGTTTGTGCTTTCGTTTCCATATTTATTTGTATCTTCCCTTTAAACTAGTTTGTGTTATAATTGAATAGATGTTAAAGGCATTCCTAACTGATGCTGCAAAGGCTCAAGCCAAACATGTTCACAGGAGTGGCAAACAATGTTGGAGTCATTTATCTGGAAATGGTATATTGCCTTTTTCATGTATAATGAAATATGTTGTTTATGGTACATATTGTTTATAATTTTGTTATTAGATTTCAATAAAAATAACATTGCGTATGAAGTTATAAATAGTATCTTGAATGATTATTGTTAGATGAATGTTCATTTTTTTAACCCTATAAATGTGTTTTTAAGATGCGAGTTCGTAAGGGTATGGAGCTAGATGGTCTGCAAATGGTGCAAAGGTGATTATGAAAATTTTGCTTGATTAAAATAAAATTAAATTCATGTTCTCCTTTTTTTGTGTGTGTAAATTGTTCACATTTAATCTAATTCATATCAATAAGGCATAATAGTACCATTAATGAATATTGAGGCGTGCCAACTGTTTTAGGAGAAGATATTATAGCTTCGTCCAGAAAAACTACTAAGCAAATACCTTTTGTTCTCATGCTAATCATTAAATCACTTTCACTCAACATTTTCCATAAAAGATGCACAAAAGTTAGGAACTATAAGGAGTGTTCACAGTGATAAGTATAAACTGCTAATTTTTCCATCTTACTTGAAAGTTATAATATTAACAAAATTAAAACTTGCCCTTATAAATTAACTATTGCGGTTTTCGCATATTTTAATGTCGTCAAGCTTCATCTGTAATTAACCTTCTTTTCTTGTAATTAGCTTAAATAGTATCCTAATAGCTTTTGATTGTTCTTTTCAGTTTATTGGTGTTTTCGAACTATATATAAAGGAAGGCCACTCCAAGAAGTGGAAATATTAAGATGAGGGCATCTTTTCAAAACGCATGTGGGTTAGGTATTATAACTTTGAAGAGTTTGGTCTAATATATGAAACATTGCAGATACATTTTTGTTTTGAGGTATTTTGACATAAAGATAATATTTCTGGAAAAATAGCGAAAAAGACAATACAATAACTAACTAGTTTAATGGTAGATATATTCAACATAATGTTCTTTTCGTATAGCCTAATTAGTGCTATTTCTAGAAAAATAGCGAAAAAGACAATACAATAACTAACTAGTTTGATGGTAGATATTCAACATAGTGTTCATTTCGTATAGCCTAATTAGTGAGTATGAACTGATTGTGGGCCCTCATTGATTCTGTTACCCAGTTTTAGGTCCCGATTAATTAGTGGAACCCTGATTTACAGGCTAACCAATTAAGTTAACTGAGTTTTAAGTAATAATAAATGAACTAAGTTAATCAACTTTTATAAATAATAATAATAATAATAATAAATTAACCAAGTTAACCAAATTAATAAAAATTAACTAAGTTTTGTTAAAATTAAGCAAGTTTAATAAAATTAACTAAGTTTAAGTTAACTAATTTTATAAATAATAATATAACTAATTTAACAAAGTTTTATAAATAATAATGATGATGATGATGAATTAACAAAGTTTATAAAAATTAACTAATATAATGATAATAATATAATAATTAAGTTAACTGAGTTTTAATAATAATAATAGTAATAGTAATAAATTAACTAAGTTAACCGAGTTTTATAAATAATAATAAATAATAATAAATAAATTAATTAACTAAGTTAACAAAAATTAACTAAGTTTTATTAAAATTAAACAAGTTTTATAAAATTAACTAAATTTAAGTTCATTGAATTTTTATAAATAGTAATAATATAACTAATTTAAACAAGTTTTATAAAATTAACTAAGTTTAAGTAAGCTGAATTTTATAAATAATAATAATATAATTAATCTAACAAAGTTCTATATATAACTTTAAGATTGGACTTTATTTATTTCATTTCGTTTATATCTTTGATTATTTATATGACGTTATTTATAGTATGATATGCTTGTACAATGCTACAGATGTTTGATATCAGATTTAAAGTCCTACGAATTAACATAATTGTTTGACTATATGTTGTGCTTTCACTTGTGCAGGCATTGGATTTCCAAAGAGAGCAAGGTTGGACTTCTATGGCTCTAGCTTTCACTTGTGCATGCAATAAAGAATTATGGGTAATCGAGCGTTTGTTATCACCAGTTTGGCATAACATTTTATTAGTACTTGGTGTGTAAATTTGTATACGAATGGTTATAGTATGTGAGTTTGGTTATTTTATCAAAAAGCTGTTGTATTAGAATGGTTATGGATATCCTATTTGATTATATGATTAATATGTTTTTCAATTGTTTGAATATGATGATTATGTGAGCGATTGTTGAATGATATAGTGGAAACAAAATAGACCATCAACAGGAAATAATAGCATGAAAAAATAGTGCAAAATGATCATCAACTTTTAGTAGCGCTTCAAAAACGCTACAGAAATACATATAGCGGCGTTGAGTAAACGCAACCGTAAAATAGGGGTAAAGTTGGAAATTCTATTGGTAGCGCCAAAAAACCTTTTGGTGGCGTCTTGAAAACGCTACAAAACGATTTATGGTCGCGTTTGAGAAACGCTGCAATAAAAGGATTTATAGTGGCGTTGAAATAAATGAAACTGAAAATCATGGGATCTATCACGACGTTTATCAAAACGCTACCATAAGTTTTGGTCGCGTTTTTTGTGCGCCACCAAAATAAAATTTCTTGTAGTGGTCATGACTTGATTTTCCTTTCTTCGGAAGTTTTTCTACCTCAGTACGTAGTCTCAGTTTGGATAACGGGCAAGTATGCAATCTACGCATGGGTATGTATTGCCAATCATTAAGTGCCTTCCTTCTACCACTAGCTATTCCTAGCTATATGCATGGTGTTTCCCATGCTCCTCGGCGTCGCCCATGTCCGGGTAACATGAGAAGTTGGTTTTCGATGTTTCTCGGTGTTGCCTACCTCCAGGCAACACAAGAAGTTATTTTTCGATGCTTCCTAGCATCGCCTATCTTTGGGCAATGCGAGCGGTTTATCTTGAGCTTCCTCGATGTCGCCTATCTCTGCGCAATGTGAGGAGCTCGTTTTCAATGTTTTTCGAAGTTGCCTATCTCCAGGCAATGCGAGGAGCTCGTTTTCAATGTTTCTCGGAGTTGCCTATCTCTGGGCAATGCGAGGAGTTTCAACATGAGTGCATGGCTTACGAAATGCGCAGATTTCGATGCTCCTTGGCTTTTCCTATCTCCAAGAAGTGCAAGAAGTTTAAATTTGGGTGCACGGTTCATGAAATGCGCGGTTTTGGATGTTCCTCGGCATTGCCTATCTCCAGGCAACACGAGGAGTTTTTTATGCTCCTCGACGTTGCCTATCTTCGGACAATGCGAGGGGTTTTTTTCGATGTTCCTTGGCGTTTCCTATCTCCGAGCAATGCGAAGAGTTTCAACTTGTGTGCGCGACTTATGAAATGCACAACTTTTGATGCTCCTTGGCATTGCCTATCTCCGGCAGTGCAAGGAGTTTAAATTTGGGTGCGCAGCTTACGAAATGCGTGGCTTTATATGTTCCTCAGCATTTCTTATCTCCGGGCAATGCGAGGAGTTTGTTTTTGATGCTCCTCGATGTTTCCTATCTCTAGACAACGCAAGGGTTTTTAGTTTGGTGCTCCTCGGCGTGGCCTATCTCTGGGCCACACGAGGAAGTTAGTTATTTAGGTGCTCCTCGGCACTGCCTATCTCCAGGCAACGTGAGGAAGTTAGTTTCTTTTTTCCTCCCAAGGTTGCAGGGGAAACGCCATTATTTATTTGAGAGGCAAGGATCGAGTTCTGCTGATCCAACTGTTTGAGTCGATTTGCTTCCTTTGACTCGACAGGTAATTATTATGAACACAATTTGGTTGGTTTAAGAAGCAAAGTTTATTAAGGGAAGCATGGCAGATTCTTTGCCTGTTTACAATGCCATCGGCATTTCTGGGATGGATTATTTGTTGAAAAATAGAATAAGATAGATTTCTAAATGAAATAACGGAGGAGCAATTTGCTATTCCAGGCTCTAGGAACTGCGATCCCATCGACAGTTGTCAGCTTGAAATTCCCATCACTAAGATTTTGATTAACGACATATGGTCCTTCGCAGTTGGGTCCGAAGGCTCTCAGAACAGGGTATAATTGCTTGAGCACAGCATCTCTAACTTCGAAGGTTTGACAATGAACTTTGGAGTTGAAGTACCATGCAACCCTTTTTTGGTGGGCAGTCGTTCTCAATTCTGATTTATTTATTTTTCATCAGCCATGTCCCTCGCTTTTGTTGGATTAAAGTTCAGTCTTTGGTGCCAGGGGACCTGTAACTCAACAGGAATCATTGCTTCTGAACTGTATGCTAATGCGAATGGAGTGTGGCCAGTTGCCGCTTTGTGTATTGTTCTATATACCCATAGTGTGAGTGAAAGTTCGTCAACCCAATTTCCATTTGCTTTTGTTGATCCCTTTTAGATGATGGATTTAATGATCTTGTTTATTGCTTCCACTTGCCCATTAGCTTGCAGAAGAGCCACTGTGGACAAGCTTTTTTCGATTCAGAAGCGTTTGTAGAAGTCTTTGAAATTGACACTTTCGAATTGGGTTCCAATGTCAGTGATGATTTTTTATGGCACACCAAACCCGCCAATGATGTTTTTAGCAACAAAGTTAATAACTGTCTTTGTGGTTACGGTGGCTAGCGGTTCCGCTTTGACCTATTTTGTGAAATAATCTATGGCAACTATAACATATTTGGCTCCCCCTTTAGCTGTTGGAAGGACACCAATCAGATCGATCCCCTATATTGAAAATGGCCATGGGCTGTCCATTTGCGTCAATTCCATTAAAGGAGTTCTCTTAGTTTTGTTGAATCTTTGACAACGATCGCATCTTCTAGTATTATCTATAGCGTCGCGATTGTTTTTTGGCCAAAAATGTCCATATCGAAGGACTTTCTTTGCCAGCTTCTGCCCTCGGTATGGTCTCCACATTCGCCTTCATGTACTTCCTTCAGGATTTGTCGTGCTTCATCATCGGTCACATACGTAAGAAGAGGGGTCAAGAATCCCCTTCGATAAAGTATCCCATCCTGTATCATGAACCTTGGTGCCTTGTGGAGGAGCTTCATCCATTGATTTCGGTTAAATGGTAGGGTTCCTACAAGTAGGTAGTCCTTTATCATTGTCATCCATGTATCTAGCTCAGCGGTGGTCTCTAGAATCTAGTCTATGTCCATTTCGTCTATGCTTGGGTTGGTTAGCATTTCAACTGGAACCAATCCCATTGACTGGGCTTCTCCGGAGCTTGCCAGCTTGGCCAAATAGTCTGCTTTGGCATTTTGTTCTTGTGGGATGTGAGTTATGGTGTAGTGCTCGATATCACTTAACAGCTCTTATACATTGGACATGTATGGGGTGAGATTTTCTCCACGCGCTTGGTATTCCCTTTTCACTTGACAGATGACCAACTGGGAATTGTTATATATGTGAATAGATTTTATCCCGAGTTCCTTTACAACCTTTAGTCCAATGACCAAGGCTTCATACTCTGCTTTGTTATTTGTTGCTAGAAATTCCAATCGCAAAGCATAACTAATGGATTGCCCCTTGGGGTTTTCAAGCACTATTCCTACTCCCAAACAGAGGTTTTTTAACGCACCATCGATGAAGAGCTTCCATTGCATGCCTGCTTTCGGCTGCGATAAATACGAAAATGAAGTCGGCCAGCGCTTGCACGTTGATTGCTTTCCTTTGATGGTATGTGATGTCGTATTGGCTCAACTCTATATTCCACTTGACTAGTCGTCCGAAAGTTTCTGGCCGGTATAAAATTTTCTTCAGGGGCTAGTCAGTCAAAACTTTAATCGAATGAGCCTGGAAGTATGGTCATAATTTTCGGGATGCGATCAAAAAGCAATATGCTAGCTTTTCTAGCTTTAGGTAATTCTTCTCAGCTTCGGTGAATCGTTTTCTAATAGAGTACATAGGTCACTGGATTCTCGATTCTTCCCATGCAAGAGCCATGCTCAGTGCATGTTGGGAAACCGCTAAATAGATGAATAGGTCTTATCCATCCATTGGTTTTGATAAGATCGACGGAGTTTCCACGTGTCGTAGTAACTCCTCGAAAGCTGTTTGACAAGATTCACTCTATTCAAAGTTTTTCTTTCCTTTCTTCAGTGCGTCAAAGAACGGTATGCACTTGTTCGTAGCTTTAGAGATGAACTGACTTAGTGCTGCGACCTTTCCATTCAAGCTTTGAAGTCCTCTCTTATTTTTAGGGGCTTTGACTTCCCATAACGCTTTTATTCGCTCTAGATTTTCTTTGATGCTCTGGGAACTTACTATGAATCCCTGGAATTACCTAGAGGCTACTTCGAAGTGACATGTAAGCAGGTTGAGCTTTATTCCGTATTTGCGGAGTCTTTCGAACGTTTCAGCAAGGTTATCTAGATAGTTAGCAACCACTCGGGATTTTACTAACATTTTGTCCACGTAAACTTCCATAATCTTCCCAATCTGGAATTTAAACATAATATTCACTAGCCTTTGGTATGTTGCCCCTGCATTTTTCAAACCGAATGGCATTACTCGGTAGCAGTACAGTCCCAAATCAGTAATAAAGCTGGTGTTCTCTTGGTCTGGTTCATGCATTAGGATCTGGTTATAGCATGAGTATGCATCCATAAATGACAGCAGTTCGTGTCCCACCGATCCATCCACTAGTTGATCAATCCTAGGGAGCCGGAAACTATCCTTTGGACAGGCTTTGTTTAGGTTCGAGAAATCAAGACAAGTTTGCCATTTCTTGTTCGACTTCTTAACTAGGACTTGTTCGATACCCATTCGGGGTAGGTTGCATCTCGAATGAAGCCATTAGCCAGCAGTTTATCTACTTCTTCTCTCAATGCCTTGGACCGTTCTAGGCCTAGGCTGTGCCTTTTTTGCTTAACTGAGGTGAATTTGGGGTCAATATTAAGAGCTTGACATGCAATCTCGGGTGATACACAACACATATCGGAGTGTGTCCAAGCAAACACGTCCAAGTTGGCATGAGGGAATTTGGTTAGGTCTGATTGCATCTTGTTTCCAAGGTGCGACCCCGATTTTTAGGACCAGTGTTAGGTCATCCATACAGACTGGGACGACACCGTCAACTCTGCCAGTGCTGCCCGATCCTCCCGTGAGCTCTTCTTCCTAGGGTCTAAAGCCTTGTCGAATCAGTTATGGTTCTCAATCCATGGGCGGCTCTATAGTTGCTATTCGAAGGGCTTACGGATGTGGAGGGCTTTCCCTACAACCTTTCCTTTTTCCTTTCTTCTTGACTCATGCAACTCTACGATGTAGCATTCCTGGGCAACGGTTTGGTTTCCTTTCACAATTCTGACTCCATGCTCGGTAGGGAACTTCATTGTAAGGCACCAGTGGGCCAATGCTATTATGAAATTAGCTAATGCGGGCCGTCCCAAGAATGCATTGTATATTGACATTTCATCCATAATCACAAAAGTCTGAATGAGGGTGACTCGTCGCTCAATCTCTTTAAGCTCCATAGGTAGGCTGATTGTTCCTACAGATTGTTTGGGTTCTCCGGTAAACCCTTGAATCATAGTTTGGCATACAGATACGCTTTCCATGCCAATCTTCATTTGGTCAAAAGTACGTTTGAAAAGTAAGTTGACAGAACTTCCATTATCAACCAGTACTCATCGGACTACGGCGGGGCCGGTTCCTGCTATCACTACCATCTGGTCAAGAGTTGGAGCTTCAATCCCTTCGGTGTCCTGATTGCAGGACACTATATCATTGCTCAGAACCTTTTGCTGCTTGGGCGGAGTTTCTTCATCTACTGCTAAACATGATTACTTTGGAGCATGCTTTAATGAACTTGCATATGGCTCCATCTCTCCCTATCTTCTTTGTACGGCATGTGATCCCTCAAATATTGTCCCGATAATAAGCCTCTTGTCAGTTCGTTTTGACCCTTCTTCGCTAGTTCCAACTTGATTTCTTTTCTCTTTAGGAGGTTGAGGGACCATAGGTTGATTGGGTTTTCATGGCTTCTTCTCATATTGTTGAAGTTTGTTGCCTCGGATTAACCCTTCGATGAGGTCCATAAGGTGGTGACATTCGTTTGTATTGTCCCCGTGCGTGTCGTGGAAGCATTAAAATTTCCCTAAGTACTTTTGCTATGCCGTTGCCTCCTTTCTAAGAGGTTTTTTATACTCCTCAGTTTCTTGTGTTGCAAGATAAGTATTCTCCAGAGTATCATTTAGGGGGGTATAGTCCTCCTGCCTAAACCCTCTAAATCTTTTGCTGCTGGCACCATTATTTCTTTAAGTGGAGTTCTGGTTTTTTCTCTTCTGATTCCCGCTTTTTTCTGCAACTCCTTGAGTACTTCCAGGATAGCACGTTTTTTGATTTGCCACCATATCACTTTATCCGGCATCCATCTGTTGTGTACTGGTAGATTTTCTCTCCAATTCCAACGCTTCCTCCAACCTCAAATATAGGCTTGCTTTACGATTAAAGTCTTTTCTGTTGGTAGGTTGCTTCATCTTAATCCATTTACCGAACTCCATTTATGGCTGAATAGCGTGGACTAACGCCCTAAAAACCATATCCTCATTAGGTTTGCTTACTTCCGTTAGCACAATGTTGAACCTTCTTATGAATGATTTCAATGACTCATTGCACCCTTGGACCAATCCACACAGGGACATGATGTCCTTCTTTTGTGCGGTATGAAGCTTGAACTGGTCAAGGAATTTCATTTCAAGCTGGTCAAAAGTAGAAATAGATTTTTGGAGGGGGTCTGGTGAACCACAGAGATGTGACTCCTTCTTAAAAAATAGGGTTACAACGGTAGAGAACGGCCATTGGTGCATTGGCTTCATCCACGTACCAGTTATACTTGTACAAATAGGGTTTTGGGTTCTTCATTCCATCATAGGAGGGGATAGTTGGCATAGTGAACTTGTCTGGGTATCTTACATTCAAGATCTCGTCGATAAAAAGGGTCTGACTCGAGGCAGATCCCCATTCATCATCCTTTCGATTCTTACTCTCATCCATCAGTCATTTGACCATGTGTGCTATGTGCGCCTCTGTTGTCCGGTAATCCTGGGTGCGGCAATCAATCACTGCACCAAGTACTTGGCTCTGCAAATGGTGTTAGCACGTGGGTTGAAGCCTAGGATCTCCTGTCGCCAGGAGAGCCACTCCCACGGGACCCCGTTGGCTTGCAGTTGGCCTGACTGGGAAGTTTTGACGTTTCTTCTAGCATCATCGAATGCATTGACACTCTCTTCCATCTAATTACCTTGTTCTCCATCTTCTGAATTAGAGAGATTCACAGCTATGTCCTCTTGTGGGGTTTTGTCCTCTTGATTCAAATTCAAGATCGGTTGCCTAGCGTCAGGAGGAGTATTCTGGTTCTCCTCCATGTTACATCCTACTGTCACCCATCTTTGTGTTTTTTTTTCATTTCTTCTATGCAGGCTGGAAACGAAGGAGTTCTCTTGTTCCATAGCAGTCACCGGTTCAAGCATAATCCTTAGAGAGAGGTTTGATTATAAGGTCAACAGAGCGTTGATCTTATCCATTAGTGTCCTTTGATTATTTTCCATTTTTCAATTAATCTCCTCAGCCATCATATTCAGCTCATCTCTAGTGACGACTTCATGCTGATTGAAGGATGCTGGTGCCTAGTTTTCTTAGTTAGCACCATTAACTTCATCTCATTGGACACTAGAATCTTCTTTAGCTATTACTACCCCTATGGATTCCCAAGGGTAGTTTTTCTTATTCCAGGAACCATTGACTCTAAAACAGTGATTTTTTTTCAAATAATGATTTAGGATCCAACATCTGGATCTATGATGTCCAAAAGTAGATAGCTAGATTTGGATCCGGAGTGGGGTTCTCAGTTAAAGCACAAAAATGTTGACCCAAAAAATGGACTAACACTCTGGTTTAAGTTTAAAAGCATAAGCCCCGTTCCGACAGAGAAATATCACAGATCACTGATATAAAGAAAGAATAGTAAAAGAAAATAAACGAAGAATTTTTATAATGGTTCAGCTGTTAATGAAGCCTATGTCCATTTTGTAGTTTTATTATAGACTGATTGCTGTTACAAGAGTTTTTTTATTATAAGGCTTTGATTGTTCCCTAGCTAGATTGAAACCCCAGAGCTGGAAGTCACTAGAGAATCACAGTGAATTCCTTTGGGGATTGTTGTGAAGGAGATAGAGAGTGAAGAGTAATTCCAGCAGAGCTTCAGCAACCAGTCTAGATAAGATCCTTCTTATGTTGCAGGTTGGATTGTATTTATATGGAGCAGAGACCGTCTGGGCCCAGCCATATCCCCATCAGCTTGGATGGGGACAGTCTTGTCCATACACTTACCTTTCTCTTTGCGTTGAGCATCCCTCAACTCAGCTACATAATAAACATGCCCAATTGCCTGATCTCTATGAACATCTAAGACACCATTATCTGTACGAAACTTTAAATTCAAATACCATGGGCAAAGGTTGCCCGAAATTCGGCTAGGCCCGGTCGACCTAGAAAAACAATGCAAGGAGAGTCAACATCCAAAACAACGAAGGGCAAGATTCGCACTCTCTTACGGCCAACTTCTCCCAGCTCTACAAGTAATTCAACATAACCAATGGCTTAAGATGTAGCACCGTTGTATGCGGGCTTTAGACAGCTTCAAGTCCTTGGCTTACATCCTCATCTGATCATAGGATTTTTTGAAAATTATTTTTATAGAACTTCCACAATCAATTAATATCCTTCTCACCAAAGCGGGGATGATCATGGTCGAAAAGACCGTTGGGTCGATCGTCGGAGCCTCTACCTTGCCAGCATCTCTGTTTCTAAACACGATATCATCTGCTATTATACGTTGTTGTTTTGCCGGAGCTCCATCTTTTGTATTCGAACAATATTCAAAATCCACATGCTTAATCAACATGCTTTTCGATAATTTCCTGGAGATGCCTACATTCATTCGTGCCATGTCCATAGTATTCATGGAACATACAACATTTTCCGGTTTGTTTCTGCTTCTCTGTTGATTCTTTTGGAGGCAGCTTCCTGTCTTGCATGATATTGTAGGTAGACAAATAGATTTTCTCTAAAGACGTATTCAATGACAGGTAAGTATAATACAATGGAATCCTAGGTTTCCCTCTTTTGTTCTCGGCCCCTATCTCCGCCTTCCTTATGCTGATTTGGCTTGTTTTGGGCATTCACTTAAGCTTTTCTAGAGCTATTATCAAACCGCTTTACTGTAATATTACTCCGTACTGCCTCTCCGCTCGGTCCCACAACATTCTTCTTCCTGGAGGACCTGGCTTCTTCCTTTCTCCAATACTAAGCCGCCTTTGTGTAAAAGTGTTCCAATGTTGTGGGTGCCTTGCCAGCTAAGTAATCGCCGAAATCAGATACTATATCTATCCATCTCGTCACGATGATGAATATTGCATGGTCATTTAGATTAACCTATTTCCATAACAGCTGTATGAAATCTCTCAAAATAATTTTTCAATGATTCTCCTAGAGCTTGGATCACACTAGATAGGGAAATGACATCCTTAAAGAGAGTGCGTGAATTCGGAACTACTATATAAACCTTGTTGCCAAATAATAGAATCTATAAATTGATCATAGGGGTAACCTTGTGAACCACATCATTGCTATTCTAGAGAGTGTTATGGGGAAGCATCCACACTTGGTTGCATCATCCGCTCATGTAGAATCCATCAACCATTCATATCTCATGATGTGCTGCCTGGGGTCGATTTTTCCCTCGTAGACTGGCATCGATGCTATGGTGAACCTCCTTGGATACTCCACATGTAGAACATTATTAATGAACAAGGTATGGCTTCTTGAGATTCCATAGTCATCATTGGTCCAGCCCTTGCTCTCTCTCACAAACTGTCTGACCATAGCCGGTAAGTCTAGCATTTGGATAATTGTTGCCAAGTGGTGGTCGTGCTCCACCTCACGTAAATGGTATGATCGATGCCATTCCACACCTTCTTAATTCACCATCTTCTCGATGTATATCTTGTTAATTCACTCGATCGTCATTCTAGTGAAGCACTTAGTCAACATTTAATTGAACTCCAACATCGAAACCAACTAAAGTATCTCCAGCTTGATTCCTATGATGTATGGGTTGGTTCCCTTTTCAGGGGGAGGGATCGGTACCGATCCCTATGACGGGTCGGCACCGATCCCTCTCGATAGACCATAATGGTCTGTCGGTTGATGCCCCGAGGTTTCTACGTTATATTCGTCCTTCTGCGATGCCTATGCCTATTATACTTGTCGGATGAGATAGAACTCTCTGATGCTAAGTGAAGAGTAGGGTCCCTCCAAGCTTTCCCTCGCTGCTGTTGATTGAGTTGGTTCATTAAGTTGACATTGGTCTGAATACGTTGATTTAACCATCGATGACTCTCTATCGGCCTCTCATTTGATTTTGAAATTCAGCTCTCATAATAGAATTTATGGGATTCTGAACTTCAACTAGTTCGGCATTCACATCCACTGGTTGATTGCTTGGGCCTCCTTGCTGTATGCTATCATTCTCATTTCCTTCCACATTCTTAGAAGTAGATCTAGTGTTTCTCACCATTCTCGATAGCTTCACTTTGATTTTTGCAAATTTGAGTATAATGAGCAAACTTCTTCAAGATTATTATGGATCTCCTTTGGGGATTTATGCAATCCAGTATCAACATAGCGATCCGAATAGGCTGAGAATCAAGGTACTCAGTGAAAGCACCAAAATGTTTGCACCTAAAATGGTCACGAACACCCAAGAACAATTTTTTTTATGGAAGTAAGTGAAGAAAATCAAAATAAATTTGAGTAGATTAATAAGTAAGTAACGAAGAATAAGCAGTAATCAAAGACACATAGGTTTATAGTGGTTCGGCACTATATGCCTATGTCGACTTTGTAGATTATTCTTTATTACTCGCTTATGAATCTGATTTCAACAATAGACATAAGTCAGCACTTGATTACAATGGAGTCTAGAGTAACAAGCAGTGTAAAAATATTGAGAATGACCCATCAAGCCAATATTTTTAGATGAGGATGGTCAAATATCTCTTCGAAATCTCAGTTAAAGGACCTTCAAAACCATATGATCCCACTAGAGGGATCACTAGGCCCAGTTCCCAAAGAGAAGGGACCAGTACCGATCCCTTCTATGGTTGAATTTTGGGAAGCCATCCTATGGTGGCTTCCTCATGTAAAAATATGTTTAGCCTCCAAATTTCATTACATTTGGATCATTGAAGCTCGAGTTATTGCTTGATCTTTGATTAAAAATGGCTTGTATGCAGCTTTCTGCAAATCCCATCCAATGGATATATACCAATCCCACCAACCTTGTCCTTTTGATGTCCGATCCCTAGGGTAGGTACCCTAGGGTCCTATCTTTCTCTTCAAATTCCATAGATATTGGACTTGTAGATATTGAGATATTGACTATTTTCCGTAAGGGTGCTCTTGTACTTTGAAACATGTCGATCCCTCTTGTTGGAGCCAATCTATTCTGATCCCTCCTATGTGTTGATCCATATTTCAGACCTCGAACATTCTACCTTGCTCCTCTATTAATCCCATTTAATCCTAACTTCGTATGATCATCTATACTTGACTTCTAGGCCCTGTAATCATCAATGTAGAGCCATCAGCCTTGATGGCAGTTGAATCTAACTCGTGCAATCAGTTTAATATAGCTGGGCTAGAATGCCATATAACAATATATTTTAGATAACACATGTAATAGAGTGGCTTAACAGTATGTTGTCAATCCTATCATTTAGAAACGGGCATTTAAAACCATGCATATTGCATATTTGCACGTGCACGTACACGTACATGTTTATATGATGTGCATGTACACAAATATATAATATAATATCAAACCAAACTTTTATTAAAAAAATAAATAAAATAACGATTTTATTTAAAATTAATTTTTATTAGATCTACATCTATTTAGACTTGATAGGCCCAACATGATCTAAAATGGTAAAAAAACTGAAATTCACCCAATTAACCTTTTGCGTGCTGACCTAGTTCCAACAATGATATAAGAGCTTAATAACTAGTGTGGTCTAAATTAGCAGTATTGGGGCCAACTAGATAAGCCAATCCATTTAGTAGGGTGTTTATAAAAGTAGCGTCTAGGCATGGTTTGGGTAATCAAGTACCTCACCCTACCTAGCTGCCGACTTACTCAAAAGCTAAAGTAAGCCTAAAGGTTATCCTTACTATGAAAGGCAAACTTAAATTAGGGCTTTGGGCTAATTTTCAAAATCTGTTTTGAAACTAAAATGAAATTTTAAGTTTAAAATGTTAAGTTTATAATAAATAGATATTTTATAAATGTTAAAAAATAATTTTCATAATTGTTTAGGAAATTTAAAACTTAATTTCAAAAATTATTTAAAAATCAATTAGATTAGTATTAGAAATTTAATTAAATAGTTAATTAGTTAGACTAAATAACACACACACATATTGATATATATTATATTATCCTAAAATGTTTATAGTGTATATATAAATTTCAAAATAAATTATAGTTAATCCAAATTATTTAGTTGTATAAATTAATTAAATTAATATATATATATATATATATATATATATTTAGATATAGATATGTAAATATAATTGTTATGGTATACATATTCAATTTAAAATGTTTAATTGAATAAAATAAAAATTAATTAAAATGTAAATTAGTTAAATAAGATTTAATTAATAAAATTAATATAAGATCATGCATTAGATTATATAAGTTAATTATATTATAAAATATTATACAAGAATTAAACTTATATAATATGAATGTGTAATAAAAGGTGGAATGGTTGGAAGTCCAAATTAGATTTAAGGAATAATATATATGTATACCGTGATTTTAGATATACACGTATTTGTTAATATAGTAAGGATCATGAATCTTTATTATAAATATTGTCCCCTAACATTTATATATCAGTATATTACTAGCATTCTCCTTGGCTGTTGATATTCCTCAAGATAAGGATATTATGTGTAGTAATATTAATATATTGAATAGACGATGTAATATATATATACACGTATTTGTTAATATTCCTCAAGGTATGTACATTTATACTTAGGCCGTCGCAAAACAGTAGGTGCCAGTGAATAATCTCTTTCGATTTATTTGTATTCCTCAAGGTCTAATGATATTAGGACAAATGCCACGGGTTATTTGTTGTTGTATATGATACAACCAATAAGTTTTATCCATTGCTTGCAGGCCAATGATTTGTTGATATTCCTCAAGGTCAGAATCCCAAGACAAGTGAGTCCTCTCACCCACTAGAGAAGTCAAAAGACTTCTATATTTCATCTTAGGTTTTTGAGAAACATAAAAGTCTATTGGGAACTTATTAGATGTATGAAATGAAAATATTTAACCAATCTAATATTATAAGGACATATGTGTATAAATTAAATTAATCTATATCGATAAATTTGTGCATTTAATATAACTGATAAAATGTTTATCAATTAAATTATACAGATGAACTAAATTAAGATTGACAAATAGAAATATAAAATATACCTACCAATAAATTTTGCACATTGTCAATTCAAGACCCATGCAAGTGCCTAATTGTATGTAATGAGCTGCCTTTTCGATCATCAAAAGTTGACACTAATACATCCATAGTATTCACGTGCCGGACATCCAAGTATTGGAAAAAAAGATTGTTGAGGTAAAGGAAAGACAGAACAAAATTTCACAACGTGACAAGTAGTCTATAATATACTGATGATCTTTACAAAAAGAAAAACTACTTTAATACACATACTATCATCAGGAAAAAACTAACCTAACATCAGCCTCGATAGTTTTAAAAGTCAATCCTTACAAATGATGATAAATACAACAAGAACAAAAACAGCGGAAGATAAAATATGTAAATATGCCTCAAAGGATCTAGCTCGTCTCTTGAAACTTCAAAAGCGTCCAGCTAAATCTAGGAAAATATGCTCGGGCTGACTCAAGCATTATAACAAAATAACGCCCAGATAAGTCTGTTAAACTAGCGTGAGATCACAGATCAAATGGGTTTTTGGCATTATAAAAACATTTCAAAAGTAAAGGTGTCTCGTAAGACCACGCTTTATATAAACAAGGAATGGCTTACATTACGATAACCAAATCATTTTTATTATAAAATCAAGTGATATTATAATAATGTTTAGGGCTGAAAATAAATATATAAAATAGCTAGAATGCTTGCATTTCGCATTCCAACATAGTTGGACACAACTACGTCCATAAAGGCACGTATTGGAAATTGGATTTCCATCAATGACAAGGCTGCTGGGGTACCGCCTGCTATAATACACCTGTAGAAAATGTACCAAGGGCCTCACATGGACCCTCTGTGAATTAAAGCCGACCTGCCCCTTTAAATAACAAACCTGATTACATTATTTCCCAAGTACCAAGTGTAATATCTTCCATTTGTATGCCCAAAACTAACTACTGTAGATGTTGGAGTCATCCATGGTTATTAATTATCAACGACCAAATACGGTAATGTTAGTTACATTGATATACCAGAAACTCCTGAATACGAAAAAAATTATTCATTTCATTTTAGATTCATTACATAATCCCATACATAAGCCACGTTCAGCAAAATTATAATTTATTGCAAAATACGCCAAGAGCAACATATGAAGATGCCCTCTTAGTTGATCAAAGTTTAAATATAAGCACTAAACAACTTTGCCATTGCATCCAATAACACGATGGAATCTAATAGAAAGAACTTCTAATAGATAACTTGCCTCCTGCACGTCTCTGGAAGCTTATTCATCTAATGGAGAACCTGAAAACCTGAACTCTCAAACTACTCAAAATCAATTAAGAACCCGAGAGTTTAAGGGGAAAACATAAATTTTGAATAAGACAAAAAGTCTAGTGTAAATAATAACCTACCATCTCGAACCATATAGATATCTAGTGAGACCATGCTGCTTAACGGAATGGGTTTTCCCCTCACTAGTATCTTAATCCCAATCTATAATAACCATGTACTGTGCACTTGCATCCACAATGGTTAAGACATAACATAATAAAATGTATCATGATGATATGCAAACATGCAATGTGCTCTAGATTTTCCATCCCCATTTACTTTACCATTTGTCTCAAATTATAGTTTCTAGAGTCACTATTAACGTATTAGTTTTCATAGGCTAACTAATAACCTATTTAATACATTATGGATTTTCTATCCAATTTCATAGTTTTCATGGGATCATTTGAACCTATTGGTTTCTACCAGTACTATCATCCAATCATATTTATCATGGGATCACTACGAACCTAATAGTTTCCACCAATACTATCATCCAACCATAATTTTCATGGGATTACTATGAACCTATTGGTTTCCACCAATAGGTTCTTTCGTGTCATAGTTTTCATGGATTATCTATGAACCTATTGATCCCTCTCAGTAACATATTCCGGACATAGTTTTCATGAGATCACTAAGAACCTGTTGGCCCCTGCCAATAACAATTTCCATAACATAGTTTTTATGGACTTACAAAGAACTTGTCTACTAATAATCCTTTGATTAGTCTTGGGCATCCTATATTCTAGTCCGTCCGACCTCCTGCACGTAATTCTACTCACATAGGAGTTAAATTCAATATATACATATTCACTACTAGGCCAACCTAGTCTGATATTTTTCCCTTACCCAAAGATGCGGTTATGGGTCATAAATGAATTGAATATAGCTAACAAGTAGTAATTATAACCTATCAAATAACATAACAATATAAACATCCATGGTTAAATTACTTGTAATCATTTTTCTAATGAAATATGGTTAATACCCTTAACCCATTATCTTTATCAAGCAAAGCTTCCTCTAAAATTCCATTGTAAAATGTCATTTCAAAACTCTTTCATATTACTATGTTTTTATTTTAAAAATGAGATTGGGTTCTCAAATTTGAAAACTAAGGCTTTCAACCATATCCTTTGCATCATTACTTAAAACCTTAGATTTTCTCTTTTGAAACCATCCAACAGATCTTTCAAATACTTGGAACCATTCTTTTCAAAACACCAAAAATATACCTTCCGAGATACTTAAAAATATACCTTACGAAATACTTAAAGCATACCCTTCAAAAGCATTAGATTCAAGTAAGAGCTTATGGAAACATAGCTTCGAAACCGTTTAAAAGTTTTCCTTTTGAAACCACCGGGTTTAACATTTAGTATAACTATAGGGTCAAAAGAACAAAAGAGAAAGTAACCCTTTCGAAAGCATTGATCTTAAATAAAAGATTTGGGGAAGAGGTATCTTTGAAACCAACTTTTCGAAACCATTGCCTCCGAAACTCTTATTAAAAACGGATAAAACAACCCTTTCGAAAGCATTGAGGAAGCGGCTTTAAAATTTAAAAGGATGAAAGCTTCCCTTTTGAACACTATAAAGAAAAGCGATCTCTAATTGATTCGAGAGGTATGAATGCGGCAGCTTGGTAACAAATGAGTTAAAAAGGCAACCCCTTCGAAAGCTTCTTTAAAAACAAATGCAAGTTGGGTTGATTTGTAAGCTAATAAAAGTGGCTTCAACCCCTATGAAAGTGTGCCTTCGACATAGCCCCTTTCACCTTTCTCCAATCCACTATATACCAATTACTTGATACTATATGCATTGGTTTAGAAATGGTGCAAAAGGTCTACTGGGCATGGTGATGGAAGCAAGCAAATGGAAGTGGCAAAGTTGTAATTCGAAACAAAACCGATTTTTTTGTCTTTCAAAGTAATTCCCTTTAACTAACTTGCCTAATTTGTCAAAATATGATTAGTTTCCAATTCTTCATAAAAATTCTTTTCTAAAAAGCTGCTGAAATCATTTTAACGAATAAGTCCTTCCCCTTAACAAAACTTCTAAGACATTTAGGTCCTCTTACTTAAATAATTTAATAACCATAGTAAAACACTTAGGAAAAATCCCCAAAAATCATAATTATTCGCTTTTAATATGTTTTCTAACATATATAAATTTCAGAACCGAAAACAATACTTCATTGCCTTAAATATTTAAACCTAAAACAATCTATTTCTTTCATTCAAAATTCATAATATATTATCCAGAGCTTGCAATATTATGAAAATTGAAACACATCTCCAAAATATTGTTTTACATAATATATCAAACTTCATGGCATTTGGAAATCAATTTGCACAATTTTAACCTTAAAATCAAATTATATTATCCCACAAAAATCCTTACATAAATTATAACATGTCATATAAACCAAAGCTTATCATCATTCATCCAATCATACAGTTTTAAACCTTAAACCCTGAATTAAAACATTCAAGATGACATATATGAGATGGTTTAGATCATTATTCATCTTGTTTGGATGAGAAACTTAAGATTTATTCTTGCTTGAATCTTAGCTTCTAACTGGATTTGTTCTTAGGGTTATGGCCGGTCTTGTTTTATTTTGTTTATGTTTTTGTTTTTTGAAAGACTGCAATGAGATGAAAAGATTGTAAGAGTTTTAGTGGTTACGGGGTTCAGTTATTCCCATATTACCCTTACCCTCTTCTCTTAGGTATTTAACCTGTAAACCATTCTTATAAATCCATTTAGTTAAGGCACGATCCTAATTAGAACTCAAATCTCAATTCCCTTATCACTCTAGTCTCTACATTATTCTATTTAATTTATCTAATTAAATCTCCTAAATAATGCTATTTAAAATTAGGGGTGTTACGGGCTCCCATCCTTAAAGAATTTCGTCCTCTAAGTTCAATAAGGACTAAATATTAACCATAGCAATAATCTGTAACATCTCCTAACTACCATACTAGCCTACTTAGTTAGGAAACAATATATATAAAGTAAACATAGAACATACCCTTAAAGAAGAGCAGGATAAGTATCTCTAATCTAGTCTTTTGTCTCTCAAGTATAGTCCTTCTCATTGTCGCTACACTGAACTTTCACCAGCTTGACTGTCTTGTTTCTTAACCTCTTCTCATCTCTCGCTACAACCTAAATTGGTTGCCTAACAATAGTCAGATCTGATTCTACTATTAAGTCTTCCAATGCGGTTATAGGAATAGTAGTCTCTGGATCATGCACATACTTATGAAGTTGAGACACATAAAACACATTATGGACACCTGCCAAACTGCTTAGCAACTTTGCTCTGTATGCGAGCTTTCCGATCCTCTCTATAGATGGGAACGATATAATATATCTCAGTGCCAGTTTCCCTAACTTTCTGAATCATACCACACCCTTCATCGGTAGTACCTTAATGAAAACCCTATCTCCAGCTAAGAACTCTAGATCCTTACACCTCTTATCTTCGTAACTCTTTTATTTAGACTGAACTTCCTTCATCCTACCTCGAATCAACCCAATCTTCTCTGTTGCCTCTCTTACCAGATCTGGACCTAAGACTAATCTGTCTCCAGTTTCACACCAACATGTTGTTGACTTACATGGCTTTCCATGCAAAGCTTCGAAAGGCGCCATTCCTATACTAGTCTGATAACTGTTATTATAGGAAAAATAACCTAAGTAAAGGTGATCTTCCCATGACCCACCAAAATCTAGCACACAAGCTTTTAAACAAATCCTCGAGTACCTTGTTGACTCTCTCTGCCTATCTATTTGTCCGAGGGTGATAAGTAGCTCTCATCTTGAGATTTGTACCTAACACATCCTGTGGACTCTTCTAGAACTCGCTAGTAAACAAAGTATCTCTATCACTTGCTATCTACTAGGAATACCATGCAGTATAACTATGTTCTTCATAAACAACTTAGCTAAACAAGTTCCGCCCTTATTGACTTAATTAGAATGAAATGGGCACTCTTAGTCAACCTATCCACTATAACCCATATAATTTCATTTCCTCGATTCTACCTTGGTAACCCATTTATAGAATCAATGGATATCGAATCCTATTTCCAAACCGGTATCTCCAAAGGTTGAAGCAACCCATTTGGCTTTTGATGTTCGGCCTTCACTTGTTGACAGTTCACACACTGCTTTACCCACAAGCCAACAACCTTCTTCATACCTTTCCAGTAGAAACTCGTTTTCATGTGTTGATAATCTTGGTTCCCCCAGGACGTATCGTAAATTCTGTTCGATGACACTTACTAAAAACTTCCCTCCTTAAGTCCCCAACATTCGAAACACACAACTGTCCCTTCTTTCTCAACCATCCCCTTTGGTTAAGACTAAAATCTTTTAAATCATCAATCTCTAGTCAAATCTTAAGCCTTTTAATCTTCTCGGCTAACAGTGGATCCTCTTTCTACTTAGAAGCAATCCTTTCGATTAGAACTGGTCAAACTTTCAAGCCTGATAACATGGTAGTGTTCTGACTAGAACTACCAGTCGATCTTAACTGCACACTACAAGTAGTCAAAGCCTCTAGGTTCTTCCATTTTGTTAACATAACTAAAACCACATTTTGATGCTTTCTGCTAAGAGCATTTGCTACTTTATTTTCTTTTCCAGGTGTACACTCTATACCAAAATCATAAGGTGCTAAAAACTCCAACCACCTCTACTGCCTCATATTTAACTCCTTCTGAGAGAATAAATACCTTAAGGACGTATGATATGTGTATAACTCAAATCTCTTCCCTAAGAGATAAAGTCTTTATATTTTCAGTGCGAAGATCACCGCTGCCAACTCTAGATCATGAGTAGGATATCTCACTTCATGCGTTTTAAGCTTTCGTGAGACGTAGACAATAATTTTACCTTTCTGCATCAACACAGTCCCTAATCCAGTTCCATAAGCATCGGTATACACTACTAATCCTTGATTTCCATCTAGAACTACTAATAAAAGTGCATTGGTCAAAAGGTTCTTTAACTTAGGGAATGCTTCCTAACATTTGTCAAACCAAATAAACTTTACGTCCTTCCGGGTTAGCTTAGTCAAAGGCACTGCTATTTACGAGAAATCCTTAATAAAACTCTGTAATAACCAACAAGCCCAAGGAAACTTCTGATCTTAGTCACTGTCTCTAGTTTGTTCGAGTTTCTCACAGCCTCATCTTATTCGGATCAACTAACAAACCCTTCTCTGAAACCACATGACCAAGAAAATCAACTCCTTTCTTCCAGAAATGACACTTTGAAAACGTCGCTTTTAGTTGATGTTGCCTCAGTGTCCCAAGCACTACAATTGAACTCCATGCTTGCTTTTATACTTAGAATATATTAAAATGTCATTTATGAATACCAATATGAATCTATCTAAGTGCTCAAGGAAAACTCGGTTCATCAAATCCATGAAGAAAATTGGCGCGTTCGTTAATCCAAATGGAAACACTAACCACTTGTATGAACCATACCTAGTTCAAAACACTATGAACAAAATATTGTCCTCTGTCACTCTTACCTGATGGAAACCTGTCACCAAATTTAATTGGGAAAATATTTTGGCTTCACTCAGCTAATCAAATAAATCATCGATTCTTGGCAAAGGATACCTATCCTTGACTGTCTTTCTTCAACTTATGATAGTCGACACATATCCTTAACAACCCATTCGGTTTCTTCATGAGCACCGCGGCAGCTCCCTAAGGCGAATTGCTTGGTCTAATAAAATTCATTCTTTCTAAATCAACTAGTTGCACCTTAAATCCTTCATCTCGGTAGGTGTCGTCCTACTAGGTGTTCTACTTACATGTTCTGCACCTAGCACAAGATATATCTGAAAGTCATTGGCTCGCTTTAGTGGTAGTCCTGTGACTGGCTCAAAAACATATGCAAACTCTTTTGCTACCAAAACCCGATTCCACTCTTCTTCTACTTCCATTGCATCAGCAAAGCCCAAGCACTTGAATCTGCCTTTTCCACCGAGTATATAATTCGGTCATGACTATTTGGATGTTTAAGTGATATTTCCATATCTTGGACGAAAATCCTAACATCATATTTATCTAACCAATCCATCCTAAAATGATCCCAAAGCCTACGAAATCAAAAACATGCAAACTTATGACCCAACAAATCAAGTTCTAATTAGTCACATCTCATCCCCAGAGTTGCACACCCTGCTATCAGATTCGCAACCCTTAAGGAAGTAACAAGGTAAGAGGGTTCTAAACATAACTTATCTTCCAAACACTGAGATATAAATGAATGCGATGCATCAGTATCAAATAGTACCCTAACTGATAAACTATGAATCAAATCCGTACCTTCCATCACGATCTTTCCCTTCTTAGCAGCAGTTGGTCTAAAAGATGATGGTTCCAAAGAGAAAACCTTTCCCTTGTCCGCTCTGACTGGTTCTAGACACTGATTCTTGTAGTGTCCCATCTGGTCGAAGTTGAAGTACTTCACTCTTTTTTTTATGCAACCTTTTTCCTTTTTCGAGTTCGACATTCATGAGAATAATGTCCTTTCTTGTCGTACTTGTAGCAAACTACATCGGCCTTCCCTTTCTTGGCAGCTCCTCTTTTCTGAGCTCCTTTTTTCTTAATGAATTTCCATTTCTTGCCCGGCGAATCCTTGTTTCAACCTGCTTCTCTTTCCCAAAAGTAGAAAGTTTCTCTTCATTCCTGATTTCCATCTCCATTATAATGTACTTGGATCATGGAGGTGTGGCATAGTCACCATGGAAATATCGAGTCTTAAACCTCAAATAAACTTCTCATTCCTTTTAATGACGATGTCAGTGGTAGCCTATCCATATCTGGACAACTCATCAAACTTCGTAGCATACTTAATCACTAACATTTCACCCTGCACTAAGTCCATGAACTTTCTCACCAATACTGACTTGGCAACTTCAAACAAGAATCTCTCTTCGAATCTCCTTTGAAACTCCACCCAAGTCAATTCTTCCTCGGGAATTCCTATGGTAATAACATTCCACCAATAAAGTGCTGCTCCCTGCAACTGTGTCGAAACGAGTCTTCTCTTCTGCTCATCATCTAAGCCCAAGTCGGCGAAAATTCTTTCATAGTGCAATAACAATTTTCTACTTCAATAGCATACTATGTCCCCAAAAACGCCTTCCCACCAAGACTGGTATAATCCCTGCCTTAAATTTTCTCTTCCATTTCCTGCTTCCATATATTCGTTTCTTGTAAATCTACATAAGAGTTTAGTAAGATACAAAAAAATGGTCTAAGTGAGAGGTGAATGCGTACTTATGTATGTATGTATGTATGCATATTGTTTGCACAAAAAATGGTCACAAACCCCAATATCGCGAAAGCACCCGTATATGAATAAAATCAGCAATATTCAACACAAACCTCAGATCCAAGCAATATCAAGCACAGCAATTCAGAAATAACAATCAGAAACACAGCATTTATAGTGGTTCGGCGATCTTACCTACGTCCACTCTGAAGTTGATGACTTTATTGATTCACTTGATGATTTCAATCAGTCGCAGCAAGTTTACAGTTGATAATAGCTGTGAAATTTGAATACAACAATAGTAGTGAAGTGTAGAATTGTATCCGGCAGAGTCTGGACGTCCATAGTCCAAAAAGATCCCTTTTCTATAGGCTTCAGGGGGCTATTTATAGGCGTAGGGGGCTGAGATCGCGCTCAAACTTCGGGAGACTTCTTCTGGCAAGTGAGTGGGCCCATGCGACCGACTGCACCAAGTTTCGACTCGATCCGTGATCGATACGAAATGATTTCGTATCCATTAAAAAACGATCCAATCGAGATGAAACTTGGCAGGAGCATTCTTTACAATGTATGGAAGCTGCTGTGAAAATTTCATAGCATTTGGACTCGTGGTTTGGGAGATATAATCGATACGAGTTGGAATGTTTCGGTTGGCTGTTTGTTTCGAACCAATCAATTCGAAACGATCCCTTCGACTCGATCACCTCACGTGTTCTCGTGATGATGTGGCACACACACTTCGCCTCGATCCGGTCTTTACTCCGAGTTGACTGTATCGACTCCATAAGTCTCGCCTTGTTTGTATTGAGGGATGACACGTCATCCAGGCTCGTTGACCTGATGGATACGAACAAGCCTCTGCTCATGGATTCGAACATGGTCCCATGATGGAGACGAAGCAGCGAATCTCTATTGGATGCGAAGTTGACGTTAGGTGATCGTTACGAACTAGACTACATACTGATGGGTTCGAACAAGGAGCCATGCCGATGGATTCGAATAAGACTCTCTAGCCGAAGTTTGATCGATACGAAGTTCATCGATGCGAAGACCTGGCCATTCCGATCGATACGAAGTAAGTGAGCTCGATGGATACGAACTATTTATGGTTGATGGATATGAAACGCACCAACCTGATGGATACGAACCGTGGTCCTTCGATGGATTCGAACATCATATCTTCCCTAACTTGCATCGATCATATCTCATTCATACGAACCCCGATTGACCTGAAATTTGGAACGTTGGTTCCCATGACTTTGCTTGCTGTGTCTTACCAATTGTAGCCTGATCCGGACTCGGAAAAAAATCATCGATATCCATAGTGAAGCAAAGTATAACCAATCTTTGAGACGAACTGTCTTTTGTTTTCGATCGATCTTTTGGTATCACGGGCTTTGCCAAAAAGCGGGGTAACATTTGCCCCCCAAAACATGCCTTGCGGTAGGAATGTGTGTTTTGTAATGTCATAAGCTCGATGTTCATATCCTATCAACAACCTGTAAAGAACTCGATAGTTTCATATGACCTCGGATGACGATCATTCGGGATCGTATGCCATTTGAGGTGAATCGGGACCGTTCGCGGCAAATAATGAGATGGGACCGTTCATGGTCGGATGCCGTTCGTGGCAAATGGTGAAACGGGACCGTTTGCGGTCGTGTGCCGTTCGAGGCGAACTGCGACCGTTCGAGGTTGGGTGCCTTCGAGGCAGAGTGTGATTGTTCGCGATCGAATGTCATATAAAGTGAGTTGCGACCGTTTGCGTTCGAGTGCCGTACGAGGTAGAATGTGATCGTTCGCGATCGGATATCATACTAAGTGAATCATGACCGTTCGAGGTCAGGTGCCGTTCGAGGTAAATTGTGATCGTTCGCGATCATGTGTCGTTCGAGGCGAATTGTGACCGTTCGAGGTCATATGCCATTCGAGGCGAATTGGTGTGCCGGGGGGGGGGGGGGGGGGGACTTAGCATTATCGATGCCAGATTTCACGTTTGGGTCAGTTTCCGAATCAAAGACTTTGGCGATTCATCGCCATACAAGAGGTGCTTGTGGACCGCTCGCGATCCAAAGCATACACAAGTAACTTCTTCTACAGAATTGCAAATATCAAATCAACGGTCACATGAATTCCATAACAGAAATGTCCAAACAAGCAAAGTCTAAATATCCAAATCAAAACGAAACAAAAGCAAAGCAAGGATGTCAAAGTGTAAATTCTCACTACGAGACGGTTAATAATCATTCAGAGCATGACTGGGATCGTTCGCGATCTCATACATGTGTAAATGTTTTAATTGTGCTAGTGATAAGTTTACGACTTGTTCATCGTTATTTCAATCAATTGATAATCATGCGTTGTCCCGTTTCAGGGTCACCCCCACCCAAGTAGACGGTGGTCGCTCCGGCTCCACCGCTGGAGCTCGCCTCCTCACATACTGAAGTAGCATACCCTTCCTGATATGCCTTTCCACCTCATCCTTCAGATGTCTACAGTCGTTTGTTCTATGACCGTTCAGTTCATGGAACAAGCAATATTTGTCTGATTTCCTCTCGTCAACAGTTGGATCCCTTCGCATTGGTCTACGATACGGAACTTGCTCTCTTGTATCCTGATAGATTCGCTCCAATCTCTTATTCAGCTCAGAGTAAGTGGTGAATCGCGGCTCCCTCCGTGTTCGCTTTGACCTGTCATCATTATTCTCGGCCTTTCTTTTTCCTTTACTAGTCTCCGCACCCTTTCCAACTGGATTTTCGCCTTTGATTGCGAAAACATCAATCCCTTCCTCTCTTTCTGCACTAGTATCTTCCAATCGCAAAAACTTTTCTGCCTCGTGATAGAATTCTCCTAGATCCATAGGTGGATCTTTAGTTAATGAATTTTTGAATTCTATGCCATCAGCTATTCCGGACACAGCTGCCATCATAACCATGGATGGATCTGGCCGATCCACCGATGTTGCTGCCGCATTGAACCGCGTCAGAAAACTCCTCAAAGACTCTCCAGCTTTCTGCTTCAAAGTTGCCAAACTCGTCACATTCTTGGGTCTTGCGATGTGAACCCTGAATTGCCTCATGAATTTCTCGGTTAAATCTGCCCAAGTTCCTATGGAGCCACTCTCCAGCCGTCTAAACCATAATGCTGCAATATCCGTTAGATATAATGGAAAGCACAGGGCCATAACTTCCTGTAATGCCCCCAACACCTCCATGTGCCTCATATACTTCGTCAGATGGACCGTGGGGTCCGTCCTCCCATCGTACATCTCCACTGATGGTAACTTGAGCTCTGGTGGGTTCCTATCCATCCTAATTGTAGGAGAAAAGGGACTCCTGTTCACGTCTTCAAGATCTCTGTTCACTAATCCGCCTCTCATGCCTCGTCTTACCATCTCTGCCAATCTGTCATTGTCTCCTAGATGTTATCCTCGTTCACTGCCTTCGATCTTCCCCCCAAGTCCATGTGAGATTTCAGGGGTCTGCCCCCCCGGCTGAGTGTTCGTCCCTCTATCACCGCCAAATTGCTCGGCTCTCCTTGACTCTCTTCCCGAGATTGGATCAACATGCTCTAGTCGTGTGCCTCTAGTCCTGGTGCTACGCCATATAGTCCTGCTCCATTCCGAACTCCTTCTGCTCCTCGATTCTGCGTTCCAAGTTGTGCAATTTGTTGAAACAAATTCTGGATCATTTCTTCTTGCCTTCTCATCATCATCTCCATCTCATCCCTGGTGATGAAGACTGAAGCTTGGTTTGCTCCCGAGGAAGCCTCTTGACTCCCCTCGTGCTGACTCCTCTCTGGTCTCTGCCTTCTACTCGATTGCCTTGTCATGATCTTTCGGATCTAAATCTCCAAACTCTCTGATTCAACTCTTAATTGATAGAACTCCTGAGTAAGCCTTCTCAGTGAAAGCACCAAAATGTTTGCACCAAAAATGGTCACAAACCCCAATATCGCGAAAGCACCCGTATATGAATACAAATCAGCAATATTCAACACAAACCTCAGATCTAAGCAATATGAAGCACAATAATTCAGAAATAACAATCAGAAACATAAGATTTATAGTGGTTCGGCAATCTTTCCTACGTCCACTCTGAAGTTGATGACTTTATTGATTCACTTGATGATTTCAATCAGTCGCAGCAAGTTTACAGTTGATAATAGCTTTGAAATTTGAATACAACAATAGTAGTGAAGTGTAGAATTGAATCCGGCAGAGTCTGGACGTCCAAAGTCCAAAAAGATCCCTTTTCTATAGGCTTCAGGGGCTATTTATAGGCGTAGGAGGCTGAGATTACGCTCAAACTTCTGGAGACTTCTTCTGGCACGTGAGTGGGCCCATGCGACCGACCCTACCAAGTTTTGACTCGATCCATGATCGATACGAAATGATTTCTTATCCATTAAAAAATGATCCAATCGAGCTGAAACTTGGCAGGAGCATTCTTTACCATGTATGAAAGCTTCTGTGAAAATTTCATAGCATTTGGACTTGTGGTTTGGGATATATGATCGATACGAGTTGGAATGTTTCGCTTGGCTGTTTGTTTCGAACCCATCAATTCGAAATGATCTCTTCGACTCGATCACCTCACGTGTTCTCGTGATGATGTGGCATGCACACTTCGCCTCGATCCGGTCTTTACCCCGAGTTGACCGTATCGACTCTATAAATCTCGCCTTGTTCGTATCGAGGGATGACACGTCACCCAGGCTCGTTGACCTGATCGATACGAACAAGCCTCTGCTCATGGATTTGAACATGGTCCATGATGGAGACGAAGCAGCGAATATCTAATGGAAGTGAAGTTGACGTTAGGTGATCGTTACGAAGTAGACTACATACTGATGGGTTCAAACAAGGAGCCATGCCGATGGATTCAAATAAGACTCCCTAGCCAAAGTTTGATCGATACGAAGTTCATCGATGCGAAGATCTGGCCATTCCGATCGATATGAAGTAAGCGAGCTCGATGGATACAAACTATGTATGGTTGATGGATACGAAACGCACCAGCCTGATGGATACGAACCGTTGTCCTTCGATGGATTCGAACATCACATCTTCCCTAACTTGCATCGATCATATCCCATTCATACGAACCCCGATTGACCTAAAATTTGGAACGTTGGTTCCCATGACTTTGCTTGCTGTGTCCTACAAATTGTAGCCTGATCTGGACTCAGACAAAATTCATCGATATCTATAGTGAAGCAAAGTATAACCAATCTTTGAGACGAACTGTCTTTTGTTTTCGATCGATCTTTTGGTATCACGGGGTTTGCCAAAAAGCGGGATAACAATATATATATATATATATATATATATATATATATATATATATATATAACAAATGCAAATACGTTACTATACCGTTAACCTAAACCCCAGTCTCATTCTCGGATTCATTGGGTTATGTTTTGAAAATCTTTTACATTTAGTTTTCTTTTAAATTTGCATTAACCTATGCTTTGATACTAATTTGTGACATCCGCCATTTGGAGGCCCAGAATTAACCACTACGAAGCTGCAGTCATCCATAGTTAGTAATTCTCAATGACCAATACATTGATAGACCAGAAACACATGAATACGAATTTTTTATAAACTCAATTTAAAATAAACTTCTCATTTCATTTCAGATTCATTACATAATCCCATACGTAAGCCATGTTCAAAGAAATTATAATTTATTACAAAATGCGCCAAGGTCGACATATGAAGATGCCCCTTTGGTTGATCAAAGTTTAAGTGTATCACTAAACTACTTTACCATTGCATCCAATAGCACAACAAAATCAATTAGAAAGAACTCCTAATAGCTAGCTTGCCTCTTGCACGTCTTTGGAAGCTTATTCATTTAAAGGAGAACCTAAAAACCTTAACTCTCAAACTACTCAAAACCAATTGAGCACCTGAGAGTTTAAGGGGAAAACTAAACTTCGAGTGAGACAAAAAGTCTGGTGTGAAAAATAACCTTCCATCTCGAACCATATAGATATCTAGTGAGACCACGCCGCTTAGAGGAACGGGTTTGCCCCTCACTAGTATCTTAACAAAATTTATAAACATATACTATGCACCTGCATCCATCCTGGTTAGGACATAACATAATAAAATGTATCTTGATGATTTGCAAACATGCAATATGCTCTGGGTTTCCAATCCCCATTTACCTGACTATCTATCTCTTGTTATAGTTTCTATGGTCACTGTTAACCTATTAGTTTTCATAGGCTGACTAATAACCTGTTTAGTTCTTCATGGATTCTTATCCACTTTCATAATTTTCATGGGATCACTATGAACCTATTGGTTTCTACCCTATCATCCAATTATAGTTTTCAGGGGATCACTATGAACCTATTGGTTTCCACCAATACTATCATCAATTCATAGTTTTCATGGGATCGCTATGAACCTATTGGTTTCTACCAATAACATCTCTTATGTCATAGTTTACATGGATTGTCAATGAACCTATTGATCTCCTTCAATAATTTATTTTGGTTATAGTTTTAATGAGATCACTAAGAACCTATTGGCCCCTGCCAATAATAATTTCCAAAACATAGTTTTTATAGGCTTACTAAGAGCCTATCTACAATTAATCCTTTGATCGATCTGGCGCATCTTATATTCTAGTCATCTGACCTTTTGGATGCAATTCTACTCACACAGGAGTTAAATTCAATATTTACGTATTCACTATTGGGCCACCTAGCCTGATATTTTGCCTTATCCCAAGATGCAGTTATGGATTACAAATGAATTGAATTTAGTTACACAAGCATTAATAATAACTGATCAAATAACATAATAGTTTAAACATCCATGGTTAAATTCCTTGTAATCATTTTTCTAATGAAATATGGTTAACACCCTTAATCCACTATCATTATCAAGGAAAACTTCCTCTAAAATTCCGTAGTTAAATGCCATTTCAAAACTCTTTCATATTGCTATGTATTTAGTTTAAAAATGAGATCGGGTTCTCAAATTTGAAAACTAAGGCTTTCGTCCATATCCTTTGTATCATTACTTAAATCCTTAGATGTTCTCTTTTGAAACCATCCAACACATCTTTCGAATACTTGGAACCATTCTTTTCGAAACACTAAAAATATACCATTCAAAACACTGAAAAATATGCCTTTCGAAATACTTAAAAATGTATCTTTCGAAGTACTTGAAGCATACCCTTCGAAAGCATTGGGTTCAAGTAAGAGTTTATGGAAACATAGTTTCGAAACCATTGGATTTAACATTTAGTATAACTATAGGGTCAAAGAGAACAGAAGCGAAAGCAACCATTTCGAAAGCATTGATCTCAAATAAAAGAATTAGGGAAAAGGGTAGCTTCAAAACCATTACTTCCAAAACTCTTACTAAAAAGGCTAAAACAACCCTTTCAAAAGCGTAGTGGAAGCGGCTTTAAAATTTAAAAGGAAAAAAGCTTCACATTTGAATACTATAAAGAAAAGCGGCCTCTAACTGATTCGAGAGGTATGAATGTGGCAGCTAGGTATTAAATGAGTTCAAAATGCGGAAACTCTTTCGAAAGCATCTTTAAAAACTAAGGCAAGTTGGGTTGATTCGAAAGCTAATTAAAGAGGCTTCAACCCCTTCGAAAAAATGCCTTTGACACAGTCCCTTCTTCCTTTCTCTAATCAACTACATATAATTTCTTGATACCATATGCATTGGTTTCGAATGTATGCAAAAGATCTACTAGGCATGGTAACAGAAGCAAGCAAATAGAAGTGGCAAAGTTGTAATTTGAAACAAAACTGATTTTTTTGCCTTTAAAGTAATTCCTTGTAAGCTAACTTGCCTAATTTGTCAATATATGATTGGTTTCCAATTCTTCATAAAAAGTCTTTTCTACAAGGCTGTCGAATTCAACAATTAACAAATGAAATCATTTTAACAAATAATCCCTTCTCCTTAACAAAATATTTAAAACATTTAATTCCTCTACGTTAAATAATTTAATAACCATAGTAAAACACTCAGGAAAAATCCCTAAAAATCACAATTATTCACTTTTAATATGTTTTCTAACATTTATAAATTTCAGACCCGAAAATAATAGTTGATTATCTTAAATTTTTAAACCCAAAATTATATATTTCTTTCATTCAAAATTCATAACAAATTTTCCATAACTTAGAATGTTATGGAAATTGTAACCCATCTCAAAATAAAGTTTTATATAATATATTAAAACATCATGGCATTTGCACGATTTTAGCCTTAAAATTGAATTATATTATCCCACAAAAATCCTTATTTAAATTATAACATAGCATATAAACCAAAACATATCATCATTCTTCCAATCATACGGTTTTAAACCTTAAACCTTAAACCTAAATTAAGACATTCAAGATGTCTTATATGAGATGGTTTAGATCATTATTCACCTTGTTTGGATAAGGAACTTGAGATTTGTTCTTACTTTAATCTTCCTAGCTTGAATCTTAGCTTCTAGTTGGATTTTTCTATTCCTCTTATTAGGGTTATGGTTGGCCTTGTTTTCTTTTGTTCAAGTTTTTATTTTTGTAAGAATGTAATGTGAATGAAAAGTTTGTAAGGGTTTTGGTGGTTATGGAGTTCGGCAATTCCCATATTACCCTTGGCCTATTCTCTTAACTATTTAAGTCCTAAACCATTCTTATAAATCCATTTAGTTAAGGAAAGACCTTAATTAATCTTAAATCTCAATTCCATTATCATTCCAGTCTCTACATTATTCTATTTAATTTATCTAATTACTTTTGAATAATGCTATTTAAGTTAGGGTGTTACACAAAAGCTACCGATCTATTGCCTCTGGCCCCATTCTTCTCATGCACATGCATAAAAATCCGTAAACATCGATTCTAGATCGAGGAATGATGCTCCGATTGGTAGCGAACCACATAACTCTGAAGCATATACCCTGTTTTAGTCATTATCGGGCTGTGAGGCTTGTGAGGTCACGACTACCATTTTCCTATCTTAGAAAATCCCATTTGAAATGCTAACACTGCCCTCGAGGCAATAATGCAATGCCAGCATTCATCCATACAAGTTGCATGAACAACCAAAGACACTACTTCTACTACATCCATTTTGGTATCACCCTCAGGATTAGTAGTAAGTAGCCTTTACACTTTAAAGAAGTCTGTCTTCGATTTCAACATCTCGAACCAGTCTTGAACCACTTCCAAAGCACAGAACGTGCATATCGTTTTGGAGTGATTATGATTTCAAGTAATCTTATATAAGTACACTCTTCCACTTAACGGTCGCTCCAAAACCAAATCGATAGTTTCAGTAAACTCAACTCCAATTCTTTTGGAAATAAACAGAGGATACATAAGAGCGGAGGTCACCTCCTAACTATTTAAGTGGATGGATTTCCTTATTATTTGTGCTTGGAGAACAAAACGAGATTTATATGCAAAGTACAACATCATCGAAGATGACTGTGCCATATAACTTCCCTATTTCTCCTAGATATTTCTGTTGTTATATTTTAGTCCAAGAAACTGATAGTCGGTAATTTAACTATCAAATAAACAAACAATCAACTTAGATTTAGTTTCCTATGGAAACCACTAAGCCTCTTTAATTAATCCTTCCATAAGTTAAAACCACTTTATAAATATTTAAATTTAAAATACCCTTACCAAAGATATATTCACAACCCTTTTTACTCATTTCAATACTTGAGAAATTATCTATATACTTATCTCACTGGTATAAGTATATTCACCAAAACAGTACACTTTCAATACTTAGAAAATATCCATCTACTTATTTTAAAGGTATAAGAACATTAAAAATTCTTAAGGAAGATTTCCTCTTTCCAAATTCATATTTAAATGGGCTAAAAACAAATATCATTTAAAACATTTCTTACTCTAAACCCAAACCACTTTTCCTTCAGTGTTATGTGAGGAAAGTGTGCTTCCATACCACCATAATTAAGAAGAACTATTTATCAAAATCAAATCTATTACCTTTTATAAAATTCTATTTCTATAAACCCATTTCATATTAACAAATCCTTTTATAAATCTCCAAATTAGTTTGTAAAATTTCTTCTATTTATAAAACTCTTTTATATTTATAAAACTCTTTTATAAATCTTTCTTTATAAACTCCTTTATAAAAATCTTTTACAAAATCCTTTATAAAAACCCATTTATAACCAAAACTCATTTTTCATAAATCTTATATACTTAACACAAATCTTTGTTATTTTATAATATCACCTATGAATCAATTCTTTCATTTATAAAATACCATCTATAAATTTCTATTTTATTTATAGAATAAATTTATAAATTTCTCTTGCAAAATATCTCCTATAAAACTCCTTTACAAAATATCATTTGTAAATCTCCTTTAAATAAGTCCTTTTTATTACGTAAAATTCCTTTTATAAAATAATTCAGTGCGTATAAACACCTTTATTGACTTAATTAATTACCTTTAAACATCATAGATAAATAATTAATCAACTTCAAAACATCATTAATAAAATAAATAATCAACTTAAACCTCATTAATAAAATAATTAATCAACTTTAAGCATCGTTAATAAATAATTAAATATCATTAAACGTCATTAATAAAATAACTGATTAACTTTATACATCATTAATAAAATAATTAAATATCTTTAAATAATATTAATAATATAATTAAATATTTTTAAGCAATATTAATAATATTTGAAATCCTTTATAATTATATAAACACTTAACCTTAAATTGTTATAAAATGGATGTTAATTTAAATCCTTAGCTTTTCAGTTTTGAAAAGAGGCTTAGGGAACACAATGGTACTTGAAAAAGCTATCATTTATTCAATTTAACTTTCTATGTCATATAACTGGTATTTACATAAGCAAGCATATATGTAAATAAAATCCACAATTAGCAATCACTAGCTAATTGTAATGATTTAATTAGTTAAATTAAATGAAATAATGTAAACGATTAAGGGAATTGAGATTTGAATAGTAAGGGTAGCCATGACAAATTAACTAATGAACAAAGAGGAAGTTAAAATGAAATAGATAAGGGGACTAGATAAGGGAGATAGATAAAGGAAAAATAGGAATGAGTTATATTGTAATACCCTAATCCCTTATGCCACTTTCATTTTACATGTCCACAAATAAAACTAAATCTAAGAAGAGGCCAACCACCATTATGGGAAAGCAAGAGGAAATTAAGCAAGGATCAAAAGAAGGAAGCTTAATCAATTCATTCAAGAAGCAAATCTCAAATTCCTCAATCAAAAGCTAAAAGTGAATAATTAGTTACATCTCATTTTATTATTTTTGAATTAAGATGAGATCCGAATTTATTTTGCAAATGATTTTCCATGTTTTGATTGTTTTAAAGGATACATATGCTTGTTGATGATTTATGCTATTTCATACAGATTTTATGATAAGGTTTAAGTTGAAAAACCTATTAAATGACATCCAAATTTGAAAGAAATGTTTTCATGGAAAATTTAATGGGGGTAGTTGACCCTAAGTAAATGACTCAGATATTAGAATACCAGTTGGGACTGGTATGGGATCGTGCACTTTACTTTAGCTAGTAGTCCCCAACTAATATAAGTCCAAAATTCTAGTGTGAAGGGCTTTGTCACAGGTAACACTAAAATGATGTTACATACAGAAAGAAATATACAACGAAAGATAGGTTATTGGCGATCCCGCAAGACCATTAGAATCAGTAGACCATAGGAGACGTAAGTTAGGGACAGACTGTGTGTCTAATAGAAGTTAGATCATTTGTTTATTTTATCTGGTAGGCCCGAGTCGGCCAAAGGTTAATGGTTAGCCAAACAAAACTATAGTGTTCGGATAAATAATCCATTGATTACCTGATTTGTACGCATACATGATATTGTTATTATTGCTTTAACTAGTTTGGTTGCACGATTTTGATTTGCAAAAGATATGTTTTAAAAGAGATATTAGTGAGGGGAAACCCATTCCGCTAAGGGGCGTGGTCTTACTTAATATCAACAAACCGAGATGTATAATTTTATTCGCACCAGACTTTATGTCTGACTCAAAGTTTATGTTTTCCCCTTAAACTCTTGGGTTCTCAAAATTAATTTGAGTAGATTAAGATTTAAGGTTTTTCTAGTTCAGTAGGTGTACGAATAAAGCTTTCAAATACTTGTAGAGGAAAAATTAGCTATATAGGAGTTGCTATTTAATTTTATTTCTACTGTGATGTATTAGGACTTCTGTGTCCATTTAGTACTCTGATCATTCAAGGAGGCATCTTCATATGTCGCTCTTAGCGTATTTAGTAATAATTATATTTGATCAAAACCTAGGATATGTTTTAGGATTGTGTAATGGAATATGAAACATGTTCTGAAATATAATCAATAAAGTATGTTGTTTTGGAATTTGTGATTTTGTTTCATATCCACATGCTTCTAATATTATGGATACCACTAACATTACCGTATTTTGTCACTGGAAGTTAAGACTATAGATGAATAGAGCATTTGTGGCGCTTAGCTTTGGGCCTCAAGATTAAGGATGTTACAACTTGGTAACAGAGCATAGGTTTATAAAAAACTTTAAACTTAAAATGATTTTGAAAACATAATCCTAAGGAATTAGAGAAAATGATTGGGGTATGGGATAACGCTATAGTAACGTACTTGTATTTGCTATATATAAGTACATGCTTTATCTCTATTCCCCCATATCTCTTTGGCTATTCTTTTGTATCTTACGAAGACTTAAAAGCAGATATGGACGCTAAAAGTGGAAGAGTTAACATTGGTGGGGAAAGCACCATAACTAATGGAAATGCAAGACCGAATACCAAAAGGAATCCTGATTAGGCACAAGCTACAAATGTGGGTGCTTGAGACCCGCAAGTCGACGTGGGAGCAATGTGTCAGTTCTTTGTTAACATGATGCAAGTGGGAGTTCCTGTTGGAGTAGTTGGAGGAAATGTTGGAGGAGGAAATCAAGAACCTCCGGTGGTGAATAACTATGCTGTTTTGAGTAGAGATTATGCTCGGTTGAGAGGAAAGCTGTTTATTGGTACCGAAGATGCAATTGAAGTGGAGAATTGGTTACTTCATAGCGGGAGGATTTTCGTTGATATGGGGCTCAATGATGAGTTAAAGAGGAAACTTGCTTCTAGATAGCTACAAGAAGTAGCACTGTATTGGTCGAACAGTGTTGCTATTGGAGTCAATGAGGAGACTATGACTTGGGTTGAGTTTAAGAGAAGGTTTTAGGAGAGGTTTATGTCAGAGATTGCTAAGTCTGCTCTGCTTAGGAAGTTTGCTGAATTGGAGCTGGGAGATATGACAGTACTTAAGTATGCGACCTAGTTTGAAGAGCTAGCGAGGTATGGACACGCTACAGTCCATACTGTTATTAATAGGAATGAAAAGTTCATTTGTGGGTTGAAGCCGGAGCTTACAAATGCCAAATTACCGCATATTAGAGATCCATGTGATATTGTTATTGAGATGGCCTTGAGGCATGAAGAGATGCTTGCTTATCTTGAAGGAAATAAGGCAAAGGAAGCTTATAGAGGGCAGGGTCAGAATATGAAGTTTTTCCATAAGAAAGGAGCTTAAAAGGGAGGAGCAACTGAGAAAGGGAAGGCAGAAGTCATCTGTTATAAGTTTGACTAGTGCAAACTCGTGCTTTGCACACGGATTTGTTTAATAAAAAATTACATTTTTTGCAAATTTTAGTTAATCAAATATCCTCAAAGAAAAAATTCACCTAACATATCCAAATAGAATTGTATTTAAATTAAATAGATGTGAAGCATGAAACATAAAATATATAAATAACCCATTCATTCTATCAACCGCATCCAGATTAAGATGCATTTCAAATTAGAGACAGGTAGACATAGTAACAACACAAAATATAGAATGTGCACAGTAATGTAACGACCCATAAATTTTAATGGTTTTAATAACATAATTAACTGAAATTTTATGTAATTTTAAATAATTGGATTTTAAAATAAAAATTTGATATTTGGAATACGTCTATTTAAACATAGCTAATGGTAAATTTTCATTAGATAACACACGAGTTTATTTTCTTATATAATTTTAATTAAATTTAAGTCAGTTAATATTTGATGATAATAAAATGTTTTCCAAACCTGAATATTTTTATATAATAAATTTGTAAATCATCTTCTGAGTGAAACGTCATATTTTGTTTCTCCAAATTTGGACTGCTATTGCTCTGTTTATCTTATTTTCTGCAAATTAGTAGCATTTTTGGTACCGAATATCGACTTTTGATCGGTTGATCCTATCAATGATATCTATATACCATTTTGATCGTCTTGTCGTGCTAATCTACGTGGTATATTCATTTGTGTGTTTCGACGTCCGGTGGATGATGAAATCTATGAAACGATTACCGTATCCGTAACCATTTCCGAACCTTTTGACTTCTGTAGCCTTTCATCTAACTAACGTGTAAAACTAGATGGCCACTTACCTTTTTATAATTTTTGAATTCAATTAGCATGACTTTTGCTATCCATCTGTTCAACATATATGGATCGGTTATTTTGAGAAAAGAAAGTCATATATTCAAACTTATATTTATTTTCTTTTGCCGGTTCATTTCTTTTATACTCCATCTTTTCACCTATATTATCTCTTCTTCTTTTAGATCTATTCTTGATTTGAGAAAAAGGAAATAGTACACATGTGCATAATATAAAAGCATGTTGTATGCTTTTGTTCTTTTCCATATTCACGTCATGTCTTCCCCATTGCTTTCAAAATTTAAACCCATCTCTCCTGCCGTTGCTGCACTTTCTTCCCCATCAATTGAACCGAACAACTATCTCCAACTTCTTCCTCTCCCTTTGCCGCAAGCATCAGCTAGAAACCATAGCCTGCCTAGCCGAGACTTGCCTCCCTCCATAGTTGTGCCTCCTTCTCCTTCTTGTTATAGGTTAGTTGTTATATATATTTAAGAAGTTATATTCTATAGTTTATAGTATATATATATATTAATATGCATAAATTTGGTTTGCATTATCATGGTACTGTATATATAAGCAAGTTTCAAGTGTTGTTTCTTGTAATATATTAGTTTATAAATAGTTTATTTTGATATGCGTATATATGTTTTTATGTTTTGTTACTGAAAGTTATATATGGGTTAGTTTTAAACATATTGTAAATTTATATGTTCGGTCTGTGTACTTTAAATTTTTTGCATATATTGTTGTTATATATAGATTCTATTTTTTATTGTTTTTGTCATATATATATATCGAGCTGTATATATACATAAAGGTGTATATATTTTAAAGGTAGTGTATTTTATTCATTAAACATTTGATTTCAATATTGTATAAATAAGCATGTAGCCGTATATATATTTTCATCTTAATAAGCATGTAGCCGTATATATCTTTTCAACCAGAAAGTTGTTCTTTGTTTTACATTTATAGTTTTATATATAATAATAATATACAACCTGTTTATATATAGTGTGAACATGATATATGAGTTTATTATAATATATAGGTTATGTATTTGAAATTTTATATATTGTTAGTTATATATTATATATGCATATACATATATATTGTTTTGTAAGTTGCAACTTATATATGTTGTAAGGTATGTGTCTATATATGATTTCAATATATGTGTTAGTTATATAAAGAGTATACAATGTCTGTTTGTTATATATGCTAGTTTGTATGTATAGTTATAGTTTTGATCTATTAAGTTTATGTATAATTATATATATATATATATATATATATATATTTGTAATACATAACTTGTAGAGTTGGTAAGTATAGCATATATATATATATATTTGTAGCATATATGTTTACCTCAGTGTATATATATGTGTGTTATATATTATTTAATAATATGGTGCATAATATAATATGTTACAGCATATTTAACTGTTATATGAAGACAAGAATTCTTTGTCCAAATCAAAATTATATACATTTGTTTAAAATATATAGTTTACATATTTCCCATAGCTTGCTTGAATGTATCACTTATAATTGATATATGTAAAATTTACATGTGATTTTATATAATAATTAAGCTATGGCTGAGTATATATATAAGTAGTTTTTCAAAATATATGATGTATATATGTTAATTTTATTATATGTGTTTTAATTTAAAACAATGATTTTATTTACATATATATTTAATTTTTTTCTATTTTTGTCTTCAATTAACATATTGATTCAAAGGAAATAATATATTATTTACATTAATTCATATCAAACCGATTCTAATTGATTCATCGATTCCTTGTTATCAGCTTTGATCATGGAACTCGTGCCAATCTAGCTTTGCTTTGGATTTCGTAACTCATCTCATTCTCATACATCTATCTAGTCTCAAAAGGTGAGCAATCACACACGATTAACATTCTTATATTTATTAAATTTGATTTCAATTGAAACGGCAATTGAAATATGACGTTGTTAGTTATTTGCATTGCTATCTGTAACGACCCGAAATTTCCAATCTCGAAAATTTCACATAGTTATGAAAAGAAGAAAGAGATAGAAGAAGAAGAAGATCAGAAACATCAAACATCTCACATTCGCAGCGGGTAAAATATAATAATAAATAATAATAGTTTACAAAGGAATACTGTATCTGTCAAATTACATTTATAATACATCAAAGTTACACATATATACAGACACTGGATATACACAATTATCATGTCTCAGGTTTATAATAATATAATACAGCGGAAATACTCTATACGTTCTAGCCATCCATCCCGTCTCCCATGCTCCAAAACGTTCTTACCTGAAAATCTGTAATACTCGGTCTGACTCAAGCATTACATCAAAGTAACATCCGGGTCAGGCTGGAAACCAGCATGAGTAAACCCATCTAACATGGAATACAAGCATACAACTTATATAAAACCCAGGTAACTCATATCAATTGACAAATCCACAATTTGTTATAGACATCACTTATTTCACCATCAATTTTTTAATTACCAAAATTGAGATTAAATAGTCCAGTTCACTTAAATCATTTCATTCCAGCCTATAGATTTCTCATATCAACTTATAAAAATTCGAAGTGGTTTCGGGTATTTCCTAATACCCGACCCCGCTCTCTCCGAGTCACATTCAAGACATCCAATACCATTCAATCATCCATAAGCAAACTTGATCACTTCCAAATTAATTCAATTGATTCTAATAGAATTTCAACCCTCAATCACTTAGATTCCTTCATTTAACATTAATTATTCCAAATCAATTAATTAATCAACCCTTCATTATTCATCTTAATTAATCACCTGCATTAATTATCTTTCAGTTACATTCAAGTAATTATCTTTAATTAATTTCACGATATTAATTCTTCTTAACCAAAATCAATAAGTAATCTTAATTACTTCATGAACTAATTAACTATTTTAATTACATTAATCCTTAATACTTATATTAATTAATTTCTCATAAGTCACTTATTATTGATTGATTTAATCTTAATTAATCAATCTTTAATTGCATCATTGATTATATAACTTAATGATTTCTCATCTACAATTTCAATTTATCCTTATCTAATTTAATTACATTAAATAATTAATCAGTAATTAAACCACAAATATTATCACCCTTGATTTATCTCATCCTGTAGTTATCTACCTTTTTATTTACTTCATTAAATAAATTAATTACTCATTTTATAATAGAAGCTTAAAGGTTTTTAAAACCAAATTTATTTTAAATTCAAATCAATTTACAATTGCACTTTAACATTCAAGTTGCTGAAACACTTAGTCTTTAAAAACTTTATTTGTTAGATTTAACTTTGATTTAAAACTTGTTTTAAATCTCTACTTTACAATTTAACTCCAGTTTTTAAATATCACTTTTATTTCTTTCCAGTTCATTCTTATTTTTATTCTGTAATTATTTCACTTTCAAAATTTCTCCCTTATATTTCTTTCAAAAATCCAATTTTATATATTTCGATAACTCAGGGTACCGAAATATTCAAGCAAACCACAGCACAATATTCCAATTACCAATAATATCCATCACAGAATATCAATCACTCCAATGTATACTATATATTACCATATAATATATCACATCAATTCAATTCAACCATTCAACCAATCATTAAATTGAACTATTTAAATTTAAATAAAATCCAGGAGAGTGAGATTTACTCACCTTTGATTTTGTACGCAATTTATTTCCAATCCAGCTTGATTTCTTCACGATTTCTAACCTTTATTAAACAATTTACGATTTATTACTATTTGAATACATCAAACAATTGATCACCATTCACTTATTCAATTTAACTCATTATTTGATTTAAATTTTTTCTTTAAACTGATAGTTTCTTTTAACAAATTATTTTTAGCAACCAAAAAATTAAACAAGCTAATTACAACAATTTAATTACCATTTATTATTCTAACTGATGTTTTAATCCAAAACTAATAATTTTCCTTTATTATGTTTATATATATACATAATTTAATAAAACAAACAGAAAAAAGAAAAAGAAAAATACCTCCACAGCCTCCTACCAGAAAAGAAACCCACCCTGCTCGCGAGCTTGTCAACACTTGCGATTGCTCATGACTCATCTCCTCGCAAAGCCTCACTCTGCATCTCGGTCGACAGCATGACCTGCTAGAACAACTCCCCTCCTCTCGCGTCTCTGTCACCAACAGATGTACGCTCATGCTGCTTCGCCATCATGTCCAATCGTCGCCCAGACGTACTTCGACCCAACATCGAAGCCGATGCCACCGCGCACCTCCCACTCCTATGCGCGTGCACGAGCGCCTTCGCCTTTCCCTACCCGATCGACATTCGCTCGATCGAGTCACCTAACTCAAATCCGCCTCCCAAATCCTTCGTGATACCACCTCGCGAGATCAACCCCCTCTGCTTAAATCGATCGAAATCCGTTCGATTTCGCGGCCGTGGATACAAACGCTCGGTCGCCATTTTTTTGATGAATTCGATTTCGATTCGAGAGAGAGAGAGGAAAAGGGATTTCCGTTTCATTTTTTTGTTAAAAAAAAAATGAAGAGATATTTCTTAAGGGTGGGTTCGAGTATAAGCCATAGGGTGGCTGAGTTGACCCTTATATTTTTAATATTATTAAGTTTCCAAAATATCTCGTTTAGCATAACGCGAAATCTCGAACTCCGAATCAGACATGCCGACAGGCATTTATAAGGTTTTACCCGTATTCCGAACACAATGGAATGTGTTTCGGAACCTAATTCGATCATATGCGCGAGTTACAGAAGTAACGATCAATTTTAAATTAAATCCATTAAAATAGTTTCTAGGCGTTTTGAGCTGTCAGGGTCAAACGACAACTCCGATTGCTACGAAAATTGAAATCCGATAATAACTAACTATTATGGATCCAATGGAAATGGTTTTGTTGAATTCCAAGACTGTGCCTTGAAAGGCTATTTTTAAATATCAATTTAAATGGTATATTTTCAAAACTGAACAAATCACCTTTAAATTAAATTTCAACCATTCTATTATCTTAAGTATCATCATTATAAATTTTATAAGTCTTCAAATTATTTTTAACAGGCTTAAATCTCTATATTCACCCAATTTTAGTTTATTAAATCTAATAATATAATTGCTATTAATAAAAATATTTGAATTAAGTTAAAAATTAACTTTGTAAAAATTTACAATCAATTAAATATTCCAATTTAAATTGTTATAAATTCTGGGTCGTCACATTCCTCCCCCTTTAAAAGAATTTCATCCCCGAAATTACTAGTTAGGAAGAATGTTACAATACCCGTTTACTTTTTCCCAAAACCAACAATTCAACATCCTACCAACTATCTTTTTATTAAAGATCCACTATCACTTCAACCAACTTCCCAAAGCCCTCCATGGTTTTCAACAACATTATTTATTTCATTTATTCAAATATAATTTAAGAATTCAGATTCAAATTATCACAACTTTCTCAAAAATTTTCAAACTCTCTAAATTTTTGAAATTTTTTGCCAGCGTCTCCTTTGCACGGCTAGCTCGGTACAACTACAAAATGCCTCTAAGGGCTCTCAAATTCCAAAAGAACACAAAAAGCCAAGTGGCTAGATCAAAAACCCAATCCAATTTCATACAGAAATTTAAATACATACCTTTTAGTCGGGCAATTCAAATTTATCTTCTGAAATCAGAACCAATTTTCCTTTTCCTTTATAATACCTGCATATCTTACTTAGCAATAATATCCAATCATAGCCTTTTAAAATCATTTCATACATTTCTTTACATAGGTTTCATATCTACTTCTATTCAAATTTATTTTTCCATTTCCATACGAATTCAATTTATCTTCAATCCTGAATATTGAATTTTATCTTCCATTTAAAACTGATTCATACATTATCTAAATTAGTTTTATCCACTAATTAATTTCAATTTCCAATTTGAAATCGTTTTGCCGCTAACGAAAGTTTTCTCAAAAATTTACAAAAATATTCTAACTCCCAAAATTTTCAAATTTTTTTTGGTAGAGTCTCCTTTGCACGGAGGAGCTTTTGCAATTTGACAAGAGATATAAATATATATACATCGACCCAAACGGTCGAAAAATAAAAAAAAATTCATATTTCCTATTTTTATTGCGTAGGCATACCTTTGTTTAGCATTTTTAAGCAAGCGGCTTATTATTTAAGCAATTAGCGCGACCAAATCCAGCCAAACGGCCTTCAGGTACCTGTACTTACTCAATTTAAACATATAAACACTATATATATGAAGTTTAAAATATTTCTCTTACTTAAACAACTATAACACTTCAACTCTAAAAGAAATGCATTCAAAATAACTTCCACGAGCAATTTATATGTTTTCCACACTAATTCAATATTTTTGCTCAACCAATTCATACACCATTTTGTTCAATTCTATAGGTTTACAACTCAATTACTTACATTCAATTTATTTTAACCCAAACAAGCTCATATTTAATTCAATTGATTTCAAAATCAAGTTATTTAACTTCTCTCAACCCATAGAATTTTAATTACTTTCATTTATGTCAAACGACAATTCATTCCATGCAAATTCGACAATATTCACTTAACAGAGTATTCATTTTAGTTTATAACTACTTCAAATTAATTTCAAATCATTCTGTATTTAAATCCATTTCATTTCTAATTTATTCATCAACCATTCATTGCATTTCATTTTATCTCCGCATTGGATTCATTTAAAACTATTTCATTGAGCTTTACAACATTCGATGCTTATATTAATATCCATTTTCCAAATAAATTTAACCCAAACTTTTATTTAATGGTCTTCCATTCTACTCGAAACCAAGCTTTTATCGACTTAAGTAATTTTACTTCAAATTAATATGCCTCATAACTCAAGTTCATTCTGATAACCCAATTCCAATTAAAACTTTGATTAAATTTTTATTCAATCAGGCTTTATTCATTTATTATTTAATTTAATTAACCCATTTATTCACCCCATTTTAAATTTTTAATTCACCTACTTAATTCATTTTTGAATCTTTATGAATACAAAGCCATTCTCAATTTAATTCTACTCACCTGGGTTTTGTTTGCAACTCAAACCATTTATATTATAATTCACTTCCCTTATATCTAATTTACTTTCAAATTTCGTTAATTATTATTCAAATCACACTTGAATTTTACTCGTAATTCAAACCATCACTATTTCGATCCAACTCTATTTTATTTTCATTTTTACAACATCTCGTCTTATTTAATTCATTATCAAATCCAAATCGAATTCTATTTACAATTCGAATTCATTTTCAAACTCCATTATTAACTTACAATCATTTGTTTAAACGAGTTAAATTTTATTAATATATTCACTTAAATAATTTATATGGCTAACTAGCTTATTTCCAATTTTTAAATCATATTCGATTTTATTACAAAAATAACTTTATTTAATTTTCTTAAATTCAAAATTTTTCATAATTCCAGTTTGGATTTCATTCATTTTCCAAAATTCCCACATTTTTATTTTAAAATTTTTGAAATACTTTTAAATTCAGATAATACTATTTAAAATAGATTTTTATAAAAATACTTCTTATAATTCGATGTCTCAGCCAGTCCATCCTTATTCTCACAGAAATTCAGTCATACGTTGATCAGGCGTAGGACTGAAAATACATAAGTACTTGGTAAACCCGTTTTCAACATCCAGTGAAAATACTTGGAAAATAATTTTAATGAAAATATAGAAAACAGTTTTTGAAAATAGAGGAAACATCTTTGGTGAGAAAGCTCTGGAAATCATCATCCCCATCCATGACCGCAGTTACATCCTGGGTTACGTTGCCATCGCAGCAAAAGTCCATGTAACTGTAGGCACTCCACGCCCCTCGATTACGCCATGGAACCAACAACAGATCGCAGTTACATTCCAGAGTTACGTTGCCATCACAGCAAAAGTCCATGTAACTGTAGGCATCAGCGCCCCTCGATTTTCTCTGTCAAAATGAAACTTCTCCACTCCTACATAGGTCGTAGTCTATCGATGTAAAATCAAACGTAGACTGTTGGCTCTCAGCAGCACACACGACTTTCGTTATGTTACCATAGGTCGCAGTCTACCAATATAAAATCAAACGTAGACCGTTTGCTCTCAGCGGCACACGACTTTCGCTATGGTACACACTACTCATGATCCTCAGGAACTAGTTTTGTCTGGATTCCTCACAGTATCAACTTTAGAACCCCCCCGGGGGCTCAAGGCAGCACCACCCAGTGGCATTTCTGAGAAGTTCATTTCAAGGGAGCGCCTTTTTCCCCGGAGCCATCATCAAAACACTTTATACCATACACATATAGTATCTTTCAAATCATACACCTAGTATGATCTCATACAAAGCTCCTTTACACAAAATCGATTATCCCAAAATCGATAATTCTCAAACTAGGCTTTCCAAATTTCAATATTGATTTTACCCAAAAATCAAAAGCCTTTCCAAATCCAAAGGTTCACAAAACCTTTTTCCAAAATCCTCATAAGATCCTTTAAATATATATATATATATATATATATATATATTCAGATATATATAATTTTTTAAAACTTTGGATCCTTTCAAACTTTTATAAAACTCCTTTTATACTTCAAACATTTTCAAAATCCTTTCCTTCTGGCAATAGATTCAACAAGGGGAGATTTATCTTACATAATAAAGATATATAACTTTGTTTATTCAAAATCAAATATTCAAATTTGATTATTCTTTCCAATATCAATTTCATTCAAAACTGTACGATGTACACTTATCATCCGTACGCTATATCCATCTGATCGCTCACACGAACACACAATTTCACTTCCGAACTAGTATCGTCCACCCGTCTTCCTAGTGCGGACACGGATCTGGTTTTTTGATCAGAAACCGTCATTCTCCTTGCATAGCCATAACTATGATAGAGAATATCCAGAACCAATCAACAATCCATATCCAGGTTCGCCGTCGAAAATCGAGTGAAAAATCACCACTCGGATCGATATAACTATCTCGAAATTCTGTGCTCGAATCTGGATCAAATCACTATGCGAATAGAATAATATACGTACATCCTACGTATTTATTTTCACTGATTATTAGCCAAATCAATTTCCTCTCTATTCAATATCCTTTCAATTTAATCCGATTCAAATTTTCCATTTAAAATTTTAAACTTATCCATCTTCAATCACAAATCCAATTAATTAAAATCAATTCAATTTTTGAACTAATTCAATTTCAACCTCAATTTTACACCATCTCGAATTATATAAATTCGAGTTAAATTCTCAAAGGTTGGTTTAACTTTTCAAACTAAATTAACCTTTATTTAAAGTTTTTAAACAATTTAATTTCAGAGTTCTAATTCTAGAATTTCATTTCAATTAATTTAATTTTAAATTGGTTGTATTTCTGTTACCACTTAATTTAATTCCAATTCAAGATTTCAATTTGGTTGTATTATATTACTTCTTAATTTAATTCCAATAATTTAACAACCAATCACCTTAATATTTATTAGAAGGAAATATTGCCTTAGATATCAAAATATTTTTATATAAAATCATCTAAAACCTTTATATAAGAAAATAACAAGTACGCACTCATATATATACACACACACACACACACATATATACTCAAATCATTCTAGAGTACTACAGACTCTATTTAATGAGTAATCCCCACCAGAGCCAAGGTTCTCACTTAACCTTTCAGCTCTGATACCAACTGTAACGACCCAAAATTTTCGATCCCGAAAATTTTAGACGGTTATGAAAAGAAGAAAGAGATAGAAGAAGAAGAAGAAGATCAGAAACATCAAACATCTCACATTCGCAACGGATAAAATATAATAATAAATAATAACAGTTTACAAAGGAATACTGTATCTGTCAAATTACATTTATAATACATCAGAGTTACACATATATACAGACACTGGATATACACAATTATCATGTCTCAGGTTTACAATAATATAATACGGAAAAAATACTCTATACATTCTTGCCATCCAGCCTGTCTCCCAAGCTCCAGAACGTCCTTACCTGAAAATCTGTAATACTCGGTCTGACCCGAGCATTACATCAAAGTAACACCCGGGTCAGACTGGAAACCAGCGTGAGCAAACCCATCTAACATGAAATACAAGCATACAACTTATATAAAACGCGGGTAACTCATATCAATTCACAAATCCATAATTTGTTATAGACATCACATATTTCACCATCAATTTTCTAATTACCAAAATTTAGATTAAATAGTCCAATTCACTTAAATCATTTCATTCCAGCCTATAGATTTCTCATATCAACCTATAAAAATTCAAAGTGGTTTCGGGTATTTCCTAATACCCGACCCCGGTCTCTCCGAGTCACATTCAAGACATCCAATACCATTCAATCATCCATAAGCAAACTTGAACACTTCCAAATTAATTCAATTGGCTCTAATTGAATTTCTACCCTCAATCACTTAGATTCTTTCATTTAACATTAATTATTCCAAATCAATTAATTAATCAACCCTTCATTATTCATCTTAATTAATCACCCTGCATTAATTATCTTTCAATTACATTCAAGTAATTATCTTTAATTAATTTCACGATATTAATTCTTCTTAAACAAAATCAATAAGTAATCTTAATTACTTCACGAATTAATTAACTATTTTAATTACATTAATCCTTAATTACTTATATTAATTAATTTCTCATAAGTCACTTATTATTGATTGATTAAATCTTAATTAATCAATCTTTAATTACATCATTGATTATATAACTTAATGATTTCTCATCTACAATTTCAATTTATCCTAATCTAATTTAATTACATTAAATAATTAATCAGTAATTAAACCACAAATATTATCACTCTTGATTTATCTCATCCTGTAATTATCTACCTTTTTATTTACTTCATTAAATAAATTAATTACTCATTTTATAATAGAAGCTTAAAGGAATTTGAAACCAAATTTATTTTAAATTCAAATCAATTTACAATTGCACTTTAACATTCAAGTTGTTAAAACACTTAATCTTTAAAAAAATTATTTCTTAGATTTAACTTTGATTTAGAACTTGTTTTAAATCTCTACTTTACAATTTAACTCCAGTTTTTGAACATCACTTTTATTTCTTTCCAATTCATTCTTATTTTTATTCTATAATTATTTCACTTTTAAAATTTCTCCCTTATATTTCTTTCAAAATTCCAATTTTATATATTTCGATAACTCATGGTACCGAAATATTCAAGCAAACCACAGCATTCAATATTCAAATTACCAATAATATCCATCACAGAATATCAATCACTCCAATATATACTATATATTACTATATAATATAGAACATCAATTCAATTCAACCAATCATTAAATTTAACCTTTTAAATTTAAATAAAAATCCAAAAGAGTGAGATTTGCTCACCTTTGATTTTGTACGCAATCTATTTCCAATCCAGCTTGATTTCTTCATGATTTCATACCTTTATTAAACAATTTACGATTTATTACTATTTGAATACATCAAACAATTGATCACCATTCACTTATTCAATTTAACTCATTATTTGATTTGAAATTTTTCTTTAAACTGATAGTTTCTTTTAACAAATTATTTTTAGCAACCCAAAAATTAAATAAGCTAATTACAACAGTTTAATTACCATTTATTATTTTAACTGATGTTTTAATCCTAAACCAATAATTTTCCTTTATTATGTTTGTATATATACATAATTTAATAAAACAAACAGAAAAAAAGAAAAATACCTCCACAGCCTCCTACCAGAAAAGAAACCCACCTCGCTCACGAGCTTGTCGACACTCGTGACTGCTCACGACTCATCTCCTCGCATAGCCTCACTCAGCATCTCGGTCGACAGCATGACCTGCCAGAACAACTCCCCTCCTCTCGTGTCGCTGTCACCAACAGATGTACGCTCATGCTGCTTCGCCATCGTGTCCAATTGTCGCCCAGGCGTACTTTGACCCAACATCGAAGCCGATGCCACCGCGCACCTCCCACTCCCACGCGCGTGCACGAGCGCCTTCGCCTTCCCCTACCCGATCGACATTCGATCGATCGAGTCACCGAACTCAAATCCGCCTCTCAAATCCTTCGTGATACCACCTCGCGAGATCAACCCCTTCTGCTTAAATTGATTAAACTCCGTTCGATTTCGCGGCCGTGGATACAAACGCTCGGTCGCTATTTTTTTTGATGAATTCGATTTCGATTCGAGAGAGAGAGGAAAAGGGATTTTGGTTTCATATTTTTTCCTCTGAAAAAAAAACAAAGAGATATTTCTTAAGGGTGGCTTTGAGTGTAAGCTATAGGGTGGTTGAGTTGACCCTTATATTTTTAATATTATTAAATTTCCAAAATATCTCGTCTAGCATAACGCGAAATCTCAAACTCCGAATCAGACATGGCGATAGGTGTTTATAAGGTTTTACCCGTATTCCGAACACAATGGAATGTGTTTCGGAACCTAATTCGATCATATGCGCGAGTTACAGAAGTAAACGATCAATTTTAAATTAAATCGATTAAAATAGTTTCTAAACGTTTTGAGATGTCAGGGTCAAACGACAACTCCGATTGCTACAAAAATTGAAATCCAATAATAACTAATTATTATGGATCCAATGGAACTGGTTTCGTCGAATTCCGAGATTATGCCTCGGAAGGCTAGTTTTAAATATCATTTTAAACGGTATATTTTCAAAACTGAACAAATCACCTTTAAATTAAATTTCAACCATTCTACTATCTTCGGTATCATCATTATAAATTTTATAAGTCTTTAAATTATTTTTAACAGGCTTAAAACTCCAGATTCAACATTTTACCCAATTTCAGTTTATTAAATCTAATAACTTAATTGCTATTAATAAAAATATTTGAATTCAAGTTAAAAATTAACTTTTTAAATATTTACAATAAATTAAATATTCCAATTTAAATTGTTAGAAATTCTGGGTCGTCACACTATTTGTATGCTATTATCTGTATCTGTTCACCTGTGACATTGTAACGTCCCGCCTTTTCGCACACTTTAAACCGACACACATGACGATTCAAACCATACGGAAGGGCGGATTGTTATAGGGTAAATAAGAAAAACAGAGAAGAAATAAAACAAAACAGAATCTCACAGCGGAAGGATAAAATATAATAATCAAATATACAGTTCATGAAACTGTTTTACAAAATATTTTATTTTACTTGTACAATGAATATCATAGTTACCCATACCAATACTATCAATGCAGCGGAATTAAATGGTGCAGTGAAATAATATAGTAGATACTGTTAATAATAATCTTCGTCTTCGTCCTCCAGAGCTAAATCCTCAAATCCTGAAACGCTCGGACTGACCCGAGCGAATTTGAAAAGACAAAAACACTCGAGTCAGAACTAAAAGATCCTATGTGAGTAAAATTAACAGAAATAAATATGAGTACAGTAACTCAAGAGATGCTCGGGATTTACATCTCCTAAGGGTCCGTTAAACTATTTACTATGTAGTATATTGCGCCATTATAATAATGTCTATTTATAAAATAAACTTACCTTTTAATAGCGTTAAGGGGTTACCCATATAGCCCTTAACACAGAATATATTCCCATAGTCTATACAGTACCGTAATCTCCCCCGTAATGGGCGTCGTCAGAGGGCACTCCATAGGTATGGTACAAAACAAAACTCGTAGTAAAGGATCGGTATGGTAGGTGACACGGCACAATTAGGCAATGCCAGGGTAGATATACCAATTGCTATCCGGGCTCGTGGAAACGCGCAGCGCGCAGCTGCCGCCCACCTCGAACAAACTCCCCCAAAATAAAAAATAAAAGTGGCCACTGAATCAATCCAAAGTCAAAGTATAATATCGAAGAGGAGTGTCCGATCAGAGGAATGACCTCATTGGCCCGAGAATCGCTCCTAATTTAGCCACCTTATGCCAACTCACGGGAGTCGGGTCCACGTATTTACCTTACAGGAAACGCCGCCACCAACCTACTTCATTCTGGAATCTCCGCCGCGTACACGGTTAGTCAAAGTGGTTTTCGGTATCGACAGAGAGTATGTCCATATCCGATCCCGGTCTCTTTGCCAACCAATCGTTATTATAACACCGCGGTCATTTAAAATAGTTTATACTTTAAAACCAGAATAAAAATTCCATTTCAAAACTATGAATACGATATCATCTTAAAACCCAAAACAATATGATATCATTTTATCCAAATATATTTCTTTTCCAAAATCATACGGCTTTAAAATTTAAAATATCTGGAAACCAAATATTTGACTTGTATTTCAAAGCATAATATTTCGAAATTCATATATTTTAAAACCATAACTTCTAAAACTTGAATGGTTTGGATATTCAACGGTATACGAAATAAATGGTTTAAGTGTAAGGTCACTTTGTAAAGAAAATAATTTCCGTGGCTTTACAAATATATTTCTTTATTTAAAGTCTAAACCTGTAACGTCCCGAAAATTTTCGACTTTCGAAAATTCAACATCGATACTCACTTTATCGACTGCCGAGAAATCGAAGGCCGGAAACCCGAAATGTTATGGTTTAAGAAAAGAAAAGAGAGAGAAGAAGAGATAAGAAGATAGAAAATAGAGAGAAAAGAAAATAGAAAGAACAGAAAGAAAATAGAACGGAACAGAAAACAACTGAACAACATCAGAATCTCACAATTCGCAGCGGAACAACATATAATAGATAAATGAATAATCTTTAAACAAAGAACTATATCAGTTATTACATTACATCACATTTCATTACATCATATCATCAGAGTGTACAACAACAACAAACAGTGCAGCGGAAAAAGAAATACTATATACTAGTAATACGCCATGCCATCCAGCTTGCCTCCAGCAACTCCAGAATATCCAGAATATCCTGATAAACCTAACTCTTGACTGCCCGTGTGGAAATTGGTGGGCACCCAGAGTTTAGGAAGGAAAACAATAAACTTCGAGTCAGTCATGTGACTGGTGTGAGAACTCAAAACAGTTTATTTATCCTTCAAATCAAAATAGAGGAATATTTTTAAAGTCAATTCGCAATGCTAATAAAAATGAGACTACCATAAGACCACCCGCCACACACACAATGCAAACGCAGACTTGGAGGAGATTTCTTCTTATGTTAGTCAAAGATGCTTGATACGCATTTAAAAAGAACATTTCATATTATTACTAGTGCATAGTGTAGGAAACAATTTCGAAAGTAGAATATAAATCTTAGCCAGCATAGGTACCATTATATTATGCCTACTATAGCTACCATATTAAATGGCAGGTTCTACAACTAAAACCGTACAAGTCACGTATTGTTTCTTTGGATTTCCAACGAATGATCAGGCCAAGGAACTTCCCATTGCCACATGAGAATGCCTCTGGATGGACATCCCCGAGAACCAAACCGGATCTCTACCAACACAAGGCCGGGTTACCCCTAACTGAGTAACAACTGACCGAATATGCCATCCCCCGGTCCTTTGGGACCTTTCAACCGAGCGCTCGCAATCAATTCACACAATCATAAAGTGTTTTCAACATGAGTAAGCATCTGGGCTCCATACCATGAAACCACCCTTTTCCAAAAGGAAATGCACATATCCTAAAGTGCGCTACCCCTCATAACCTTGCCGCATCTTTCCTGTTTTGACCATTCACGGGATGTGAGGCTCGACGAAGTCACGTCCACAAAAACATACTTTATACAAAAGCCATACTTTGGGTCAACAAATGATCATAGAAATGATCACCAGGATAGACGATCAAATAAATGATCCTATCACAAATAATCAACACAATGATCATTTCACAGCAACACTCAGCATGTCACATTACCAAATTGGGAGTATATCGTTGATAACCTTCAACTACATAACCTCTGAGCTCGTACGTCTCAGAGAAGGGTGTTAAGCTAAAAGAATAAATTCTCCGCCACCAACAGAAATATATTTGAAAGAAATCTTTTTTATATCTCAATTTGTAACGTCAGACATACAATCCATACAAGTCTGTTCCGGGCTCGAACAAAACCGAAGGCACTTCTCACGAAGCCCTTGCAATCCGGGTATTCACAATCCCGATCGAATTTCCCATCACTTAGGAAATCTCTATACCAGGAGCTACCCAGTGCAGAGACAATCGATCGGTCATCCTATCGCTTTCGCAAATACCCGGTCTTCAACACCGGTCATCAAATGCAATTCATAACGACGTATCACATATTCGGAATGGGTTATGCGACCCCATGGTCCTTTCCCGGTTAACCCGAATAGTGAACGCTTATTCAAAATTAAGTGTGGCATTCAAATCAAACAAATCACATCAAATACCCATTCAAAGGGAAATATTGATAGTCGGCTATTGAACTATCAATGGATATGCACACATCACCAGATTCCAAATAATTTTCCAAATTATTTACTTCCCAAAAATATCTTTACAAGATATGTAATTTTCACACTTCAAAAATAAATCAATATTTATTTTTTATCAAATCCCACTTTCTTTTATAAATTCCATAGTGAATTTATATTTCACAATATCTACTGATATACGATTTTCAATAGGTTTCAATATTCCTTTTTAAATTTATCTTTAAAAAGATAAATTCTCAAAATATTCACTTTATATTGGAAAACATTTTCATACTTATTTATTCATAAGTAATTCACAGATTTTATTTATTTTCAATACTTAGAAAATATTCAATATACTTAAATCGAGATTAAGTATATATTTCATTCTTTAAGGAAATCATTCTCTTAACCATATTTATTTGGGCCAAAACGAATGTTACGTAAAACATCGTTACGACAACCCAAAATCACTAGTATAGGGATTTGAAATTAAAATAGATATATAAATCCCAAAACTATACAAAACATTTCCTTTCGGAAATCATTTACTATAACAACAGTGTTATAGTCCATTATTTCCTTCTATTTCTCGAAAACGTCTATTTCAACAATAGATGTTGAAATCTATGGTTTCGAATCTCAACATATTTTAAAACATCGTTAGATCGTTTTAATTCAATTTAAAATATAACATCCTAAACATCTTCTTTAACATATTATTCACTATTCAAAACGTGAATATACTACGTTAACAAATTTCATCCTTTTATTCATTTTATTTCAAAGGATTATTCACTGTTAAAAACGTGAATATATCTCCATTAATAGGTTTCAACAATTTACTTATCAAAATAAGTCGTCTGCGAATTTATAAAACAAAGTTTATAAATTCTATTTCTATTTATTTTATAACATCTTTCTTTATAAATTTTCTTTATTAACCTATTCACTTTATAACTCAATTATAAAACAAAAGTTCACATTATAAGTGAAATACTTATAATTTATTTGTTTGCAAAAATCGTTCCTTTGAACTTCATAATTATAAATCTTATAACTTATAAGATTCAATTATTTATCCAAATATATTCTTTAATAACTTCACAAAAATTATAAATCTTTCTATTTATAAATTACATTTATAACTTCACCATTTATAATTTTATAAATTCCATTCACTCCTGCAATCCATTTTTACTTCATTCAGACACTTATAAAAACTCGGTTTATAATTCAAATATTTTCATTTATAAATTACCAATTTATAAATCTTTTTATATAAATCAATTTATATTATTCTTTTAAAACATCTTTAATCCCTTTTTATAATTTCATCATTCTGATTTATAAAATAATTAAATTTCATAAATCCTATATTTCAACTTTGCATAATAAATTCAATTAATCCCGATTTAAATTCGTTTATAAAATCATTAATCCATATTTCTCAAAAATCAATCTTTAACCGTATTTCTCAAAAATCATGATTTTTATAACATTAAAAATTTATACGTTTATTTATTTAAAATGGATAAATTCCGAAAAATATTTTATAAACGTATACTTTCAAAAATCTCTTTAAAATCCATTTTAAAATTCCAAAATTTGGTCCAATGATGCTACACACCAAATAGTCAATCACGACAACAACGACATCATATATCGATATGATAGTCCATCAAATATCAAAATATCTGAAATCAAATAAATACTGTTGAGGAATCCAGTTGGATCCCTCCAACTTGTTTCCTGCATCCACAAACATTAGCACAATACCAATTTCGCTCCAGTACGAAATTTTCGCGGTATATGGGATTTAAATATTATCCGCTTAATAGACGGCGCAATAGGGTCTCATCCGCTATACAAATGCGGGAAATCAATAACTGCAATATATACATATGCCAATATATATATATATATATATATATTGATATTATATATAATACCAATTTCACTGTTTATGAAATATTCGCGGTATATGTTTTTAATAAATAACATCCGCTTACTAACGGCGCATAATGTCTATTTTAATAATCAATAGATAACAATCATCATTCAAACATGCATTCAAATATTTTAAATCTAACTATTTAAAATAAAATCGAAACCGATTCGATTGAGTGAGAAGTTCTCACCTTGATTTCAATTTCGTTTTAGCGATTTATTTCGAATAAAATTAAACGTACGTTTAATTTTACCCAAAATTCTCACTAACTCCAAACGACTCCAATCCAATTCCACCGCGTAATGCTCGTCCATACGAATCCAACGCAACTTGTTTCGCGCGTTTTCGACCTCGTATGAAAAAGTTATGAATTTTTGAAGTTTATACACGATTTAAACTATATAAATTTACAACCTTATTTATAATTTAAACCTAGCTTTAGTCAAAGCCATTGGATCCTGCTCCTTTGCATCACAGCCGCACATCCTCTACCCCTTTCTTCTTCATCTTTGTTCACGCAATTCTTCAGGTGGTAGCCGAAACCCATTTGCAATCTTAGGGTTTTATATTGCAACCTCCACGTTGAACTTGAACTCGATCAAGATACTCCATCGCGTAGCCCCTTGCCTCCTCTACGTTCGGCCTCGACAAGAGCAAGCTCGGCCATCCCCTGATACGCGCGCACGCAAGTGAACGGCCACGCACGCAGCCATCTCCCCATCTCCACGTGACGCCAAACCCCATCATCACCGTATAGATCGAAAGCTCTCGCCTTGCTCTACAATGTTGTAGTTGATCACTTCGTCTAATTGTCGATGGATTTGGAGAGATTAAGGAATGAATTTGGGTGTTTTCTGGCCATCCATTATAAAAGAGGCGGCTAGGTTTAGGTTTTAGGGTTTTATTTTTATTTTATTTATTTATTTTTTTTTTAATTTATGAAGGGTAGGGGCTATTTATAAGGAAATGAACGAACACTATTCATCCGGAAATTCCAAACTCCGATTCACGCGCGGTAACCAGCGTTTCTAGGGTTTACCCCACGTTCCGGACACAATGGAACAGGTTTCGGAAGCTAATTCGGACATCTGTGCGAGATATGGCAACAAACGTTCGATTTAAATTATACCGATTTAAACGATTATCTAGGCGTTTTAATTTGTACCGGACAAACGGTAAATCCAATTGACACGAAATTTGAAACCTTACAATAATATCACATTACGGATCCGATGAAACTGGTTTTGTCGAAATCCGAGACTTTTTAAAAATGGCTATTTTCACTAGTCGATTTAAATATTAAAATATTCAATTTTCACAATTAAACTTTTAATTCGATTTTAAAAGTTCTAAAATATCGTTCAAACTTCAATATGATAAAATAAAATTTTACAAATCATTTTCAATCATATTTAACTCAAATTTTCAATTATTTCCATAATTTAACATATTAAATTATCGATTTAATTATTCAATTAAATCCAATAATTCAAGATAAAATTTACTCGACTTATAATTTCACTTATTATTATTTAAAATTAATTAAATATTCAAATTTTAATAAATTAAAATCCTGGGTCGTTACAAAACCAAAATTTAAATACCACTTTCAAGTTCCAAAACCACTTCAATTTCTATATATATATATATATATATATATATATATCCATTTGGAGTATTAATATTTCAAAACTAAAGTTGGAATTTATTCCTTCAACCAAATTAAATGTTCTATTATTTAGTCTTGAATATTTACATAAAAATCCATAAATAAAACTCCAATTTCTAGCAATTTAAATATTTTCTTCAATTAAATTATACTAGAATATTCATTTTAAATTTATCTTGGAAAAATCCAGTTATAAATATCATACCTTAAAATTTTCCAAACTTAAACATATAATATGAATTATCAAATTCCATTTCTCAATTATCCCATTTTTATTTAATAGATTTATACACAGCTTAAATTCAAAAATTTTAACTTCATATGTATATATATAGAAGAATAACATTTATAAAATATCAAAATTAAAATTTTTTATAAACCGTATCCCATCCAAACCATAGAAATCACTTTAAAATAATTTATATATATATACCACGGTGCCTGTATAAAATTTTCTATCCTATGGTCAAGTGATACAGATATTTATCATTTCAATCCGCAATTTAAAAATAAAATTTTGCGGTTGTATATCATTTCAAACCACAACCCCGAATGAAATGAAAATGCATGATGACTTGCAGTTTATACAATATAATTATAGCATTCATTCATCCAAATATCAATCATCAATTGCAATCATCATCCAATTTTAAACAATCATTGATACATAGCATATGAATTATACAGGAATTAATAACAGATTATTAACTAACAGTTTCTATTCCATAATAAATTTAATGACTGTTAACTAGCAGTTTATGTGCAAAAATAAATTCTACCTGTCAAATTTTATGCAATAAATAAACTAAATTAACAGTTAAGTTAAATAAATGCGATTTAACAGATATGCTGAATAAAACACGCCAACAGTCATAAATAAATTTCTACTCATATTTAAAATAAATTTAACAAACATAAAAACTTTTAGAAGTTGTGAGTGGGTTAAAACACTCACCTTTTGAATTTAAATCGAATTTAAATTCAATTTAAACTCAAAAATCCAACGGTCTCCAAATCTGTCCAAACCAGCGTCATCAGATCCGGAATTTAATTACGATCCTAACAAAAGAAATTTGGCGCGAAATGGGTAACGTATGAAAAAGTTGTTCAATTTTAATGAGTTGAAACAAAAATTAAATAAAACAAAATTAAACAACAACCTAATTAAAGCTTGCCACGTCATAAAGCTTCTTCTCAACTCACGTATGCTCGTCCAGGGAATGAACCCATTTCAACGCACGCCCTCCCCATCTTTGACCGTGCCTTTAGACCGCCCCAGGCCACCAGATGGTGACGCGCCTCCACCATTACGACTTCCCTAGCCGAGCTCTCCAATACCCAGGAACCAATTTGCAAATAGTCGCTCCAAATCAAAACACCCAAATTGACTTAGGTTTCGAATTTCCTGATTTTGACCGCGATTTGCCGCTGACTCGAGTATCGATTTCGAAAACAAAGACTGCGCGTAGATTCGTATGGATGAAATCTACAACATATATTTTTTTTGGAATTTTTCTGAGATGTTTGAATTTTCATTTGAAAATTGAATAGAAATAGATCTAGGTTTGCATCCATTTGAGGAGGAGAAGTAGTTGAAGAAAAGAACGTACAGACAAATGATAGAAGATGGAGGCTAAGGTTTTTTTTTGATCGTCTATTTATAGATAGATCGCAAAAGAATAGGTGTGCACGAATTTTAACGTGCAAACGGAAGTGGTCCCAAAAGATAAATAATATTAATTACATACGTTACGGATTTAGGAAATAAATAAATTCCTTATTATTTACATTTTATTTTAACGTATATACCAATGTAAATCTAGACGTTTCGTTTACGTTTCAAAATATATCCACAATTTTATTAATTTCCAAATTGATCTAAACAAATTTAGATGTAAATTAAAAGCTGATAAGTCTATCCATTGCAGTGTTAATTTCTCCACTTCCTTATATTTAAAAATTATAAATTAAGTTTTCAAAAACCTATTTTTGATTTTCAAACTTTTATATACTCATCTTTTACCAGTAATAAGGATTCATTAACATTAGTTCATGGTTTCACCTTATTATCCTCAACTTCCATTTTAATTTTCAATAATTACAATTGTTAAATGTTGATACTTTAATTAAATTTATACATCTTGCTTTCTATAATCTATATCAACAAATGGTCCAATTATAAATAGAATTAGCATTAACTTCATCTTATAGGATTAACTACTCCAATTACAAAACAAATCTACGCTAACTGCACGATTTAAGTCAATTAATTGTAATTGAGTCTACATTAAATGTTATAAATTATAAATTGGAACCTCAATAAATTCGCTTATTGATTTAAAATCTTTCTATTCAGTAAATAGACATTTTATGGGTATAAATAACATTTGAATCATAACACATGTCGTTAGTGCATGCTTCATTTCTTATAAACTCCCCTTTATTAACTAGAACACATTACCCAAAACAAATTAATTAATTTAGATTTATTTCAATCAATTGCCATTCTTAACTTAACATACTCAAAATGGTTAACCTAAATAATTGTTACCCTTTTACATTCAAATTCACTTACAACCATCATTACAACAATGTTGCCATAGATTTAGATTTAATTAAATAAATTAGATAAATGGGTAAAGTTTTGTAATTATCACTAATGCCAAATATATATGCATTAATTACTACTTATTATTATGAATTCATTTATTAATTTACTAGTTGCCTTTGTCTTCTTATATCCTATTTACTACCAAACTTTCTATTTAGTTATAGTTTATCAATATATATATACCTAGGCAAATCAAGTTCTTGTCTTTTTTGTTATTTCAATTAAATCGGGTATGCACAAATAAACTGTTTATTAACTTATTCTTACAAAATTATTTACATGCATTCAGTTACACCTAATTTAATGAATTGATTTTCATTTATAAATTAAAGGTTTTTCCTTTAAAAGCTTTTATTACTAACCATACTCCAACCTCTACAAGACATTGATTTATTAAATTTGCACTTATTATGCATACTTTTAGCAACTCATATATACTTTGCGTCTATTCCTCAAATTTCACATTCTATTGTTACATAATTTGCATTGATTACTATTTATTATTATTGCTTTACTGATAAATTAGATATTTGCATTGGTTTTGCTTATGCTAAATTAATTTCCCATAATAAATAAGGTTTCAAAACAATCAATAACATTTCCTTAGCCCAAACCCCGTTTACCAATTATTTTCCTTCAATAATTCATGTTGCTATAAATACGTACATTTACACTTTATAGTTATTCTAATATACCTATTCCAACACTCTTAACCCTTATCTTTACTTTCACCCCCTTGTAACATAAATTTTTATTTTCAAATTTATTCCCATTTATGGTTAATCAATGTTATTTTACATTAACCAATTTTAATATTCACCTTTAATTTCACATCTTCAAAGTATATCTAGGAAAAATCTTTCCACCACTTAATTTACTGAATCTTATGCAGTCTTACTATAAATAGGTTTTAAATTACCATTACTGTACATTCAATTACTATCCAAAGTATTTATTCATAAATCAATTCGATATATACGTTTGTTTCCTTCTATTTGATTTATACCTAGTATACATTTTTCTAAATCCTGTTTCATTACCTTCATTAAATGGTTATCGCATTGAGATCAAATTTATTAGCTTATATCGCATTATTACCATTAATTAAAATTGGCTTAATTTTTTTTTTATTCAATACTCTAAATAAATAACATATTATTCCATAATTACTCTTTTTTTCACATATTCCATTCAAAATTTAAACCATAATATTTACATTATTTTATCGAATTGGAAATCTCATTTTAAATTGTTAACTTTTAATAAGAACAAATGGCAATACCAAATTCCTAACATTCATTTTATTAAAAATTATGGAAAATATGACAAATTTAGTTAACGAAATTTTCGGGTCGTTACACTCTCCCCCACTCAAAACTTTTCGTCCCCGAAAAGGAAAAGAAGGGAGAAGAAAGAATTAAATAACAATACATCTTATTCAAAATACTTAACTTATAAACAGTAATTTACTAAATTTATTACCTTAAATAAAATATACCCGTTTTATAATCATTATATCCTTTTATACTTAAATAATCAAAGTTTGGAAAACATTTTCAACATAATTCTAAGTCCAAAATTTACGGAAAATTTTGGCAGAGTCTCCTTTGTACGGAGAGGTTCGGGAAAATATAATACCAAAATATAACAAAGTATCATATAGAATATTCAAAATAGTATATCCCAACACGGGAAAATATATAAAAATAGCGCTACAAAACGTAATCCGGGAACGTACCTATTTGTTGGGCAAATTACGCTCAATTTATGGAAACAAAAGCAGTAACAATTGCTTCCATACCTGCATTTCACTTATATAATCAAAAAAGGTTAACTATTTATATAAAGTGAAATATTTTCATAGTTTCAACTACTAACAACAATCAATTTCGACAAACAGTATACACAACAAAACAAAACAACCATTCAATCAAACAAGCAAATAGTTGTTCGAGTTCAAAACTTGAAATGGTACGGAATGAAAAATAACTATCCAGTGCATCATTTACTCAACCGTCTTAGATGGAACAAAATAGATTATTTATTCATCCAACAACTTCAAATTTCCTTACCCGACCAACCATAAATAGCCAATAACAATTCAAACCAACAAACCAATTAACTCATTATAAATTTTCATTTCATACATTAGCTGTTTGATCCTTTCATTCATATAACAGTTTATCTTTTATTTTCATTTTTTTTTCTTTCATACCACATAAATTATCCCTTTTATAATTTACATTTATATCTAACAACCTTAAATTTTATTTACTCATTAAATGTTTGTTTCATTTATTTTCACTTATCACCTCCAATTATCCATTGCATTTATCTAGGTCATGTAAGTTTCTTCTATTGTATTACGTTTAAGGCACTTCTCACTTTCAATCATTTATTAAATGCTTACATCCTATTATATTTAATTATAGTAATCATTTTGAATTACACACAAATTCTTAACCTTATAACATTCATTCTTATAAGTAAAAGATTTTATTTATTCATTAACTATGGTTTGCAGTCATTTATTTATATTACCTACTTCCCATTATATTAAATTAGTAGCATTTATATCATACTTAAGTTTATAACCCTACACATCAATCTTTATTTATTAAAGAATTTCATTTTATTTACCTAAGTTTAAAATCACCTATTTATAATACTTACCTTTAATTATGGAAAAATTTCAAATTTATAACTTAAGTTTATAACATTAAATCCTCATTTATAATAGCAATTCATTGAATCCTTCAATATTTCCAAAATTTCTACTTGTATAATATTATATTCCGATCACTTATTTAACATTTCAACTTTTCATATTTGGTAAGTTATATATGTTAAAGAAAATGTAAAAGAACTTATACAAGTTTTATCTCTTCTTTTAATTAAATTTAATGTTCAACAATATTACTTTTTGTCTCGTATGTTAAAAATTTCAAATTTCCCTTTATAACTTTGCATAAATTTTCTTACCTAAATTAGAGGTTTAAATTCATTAATCACTTACCTTTTATTTCACTAAAATAAGTTAAACTATTACTTAATGGAAATTTAAGAATTAAATACCGGGTCAAATTTCAAATTATTTTAAAAAATAATAGATAAATAATTTCTTACAACTTTTATATCTCTAATTATATTTAAAACAATTAAAAAATTAAATAATTTCATAATAAATCTGCAGTAGAATTTACCACAGTGGCCTTTCCCCTTCAAAACTCGAAAATGAAAGTCGATGATGCGGCCGCCATCACCGAAATTATTTTTCCAGCGATAGAGAGGAAAGTACGAAACTTATTTTCTCCAAAATCTTCTTTAAAACAATTCTTCCGGATTATACTGAAATATTTATATCGGAAAATATTTATAACAATATTATTATACTTCAAAATCCTTTGAAAACAAATTTCAAAATCCCGGACCTAAGTTCTAAAATTTCCAAATTTTATTGATTTTAAATTCAATCTTATTTACCTATTATATGTAAATTTTATTCCTAACACCCAATCTATTGCAACAAAATATATATATATATATAATATCATTTAAAAATTTATTTTATATATAGAAAATATAATAGGCAAAATTATTTCATTCACCTATATTAAAACAGATATTATGCCGGTCTGTCCTATTAAGTATTTAGAAATCCCTATTGATGACACAACGTCCCATGCATCAACCAGAATTTATAAATACAAAACGGAACAGATTAACACAATATTAAAATCTTTTTATAACACTAACAAATACGCTCTCTCATATATATACACTCAGCGAGTCCCATAGGGTGTTACTACCCTATTAGTAAAGAGTCAAACCCCACAAAGCTAAGGTTTATCGCTAAACCAAAGCTCTGATACCAACTATAACGTCCCGCCTTTTCGCACACTTTAAACCGACATACATGACGATTCAAACCATACGGAAGGGCGGATTGTTATGGGGTAAATAAGAAAAACAGAGAAGAAATAAAACAAAACAGAATCTCACAGCGGAAGGATAAAATATAATAATCAAATATACAGTTCATGAAACTGTTTTACAAAATATTTTATTTTACTTGTACAATGAATATCAGAGTTACCCATACCAATACTATCAATGTAGCGGAATTAAATGGTGTACTGAAATAATATAGTAGATACTAGTAATACAAATCTTCGTCCTCCAAAGCTAAATCCTCATATCCTGAAACGCTCGGACTGACCCGAGCGAATTTGAAAAGACAAAAACACTCTAGTCAGAACTAAAAGATCCTATGTGAGTAAAATTAACAGAAATAAATATGAGTACAGTAACTCAAGAGATGCTCGGGATTTACATCTCCTAAGGGTCCGTTAAACTATTTACTATGTAGTATATTGCGCCATTATAATAATGTCTATTTATAAAATAAACTTACCTTTTAATAGCGTTAAGGGGTTACCCATATAGCCCTTAACACAGAATATATTCCCATAGTCTATACAGTACCGTAATCTCCCCCGTAATGGGCGTCGTCAGAGGGCACTCCATAGGTATGGTACAAAACAAAACTCGTAGTAAAGGATCGGTATGGTAGGTGACACGACACAAGTAGGCAATGCCAGGGTAGATATACCAATTGCTATCCGGGCTCGTGGAAACGCGCAGCGCGCAGCTGCCGCCCACCTCGAACAAACTCCCCCAAAATCAAAAATAAAAGTGGCCACTGAATCAATCCACAGTCAAAGTATAATATCGAAGAGGAGTGTCCGATCAGAGGAATGACCTCATTGGCCCGAGAATCGCTCCTGTTTTAGCCACCTTATGCCAACTCACGGGAGTCGGGTCCACGTATTTACCTTACAGGAAACGCCGCCACCAACCTACTTCATTCTGGAATCTCCACCGCGTACACGGTTAGTCAAAGTGGTTTTCGGTATCGACAGAGAGTATGTCCATTTCTGATCCCGGTCTCTATGCCAACCAATCGTTATTATAACACCGCGGTCATTTAAAATAGTTTATACTTTAAAACCAGAATAAGAATTCCATTTCAAAACTATGAATACGATATCATCTTAAAACCCAAAACAATATGATATCATTTTATCCAAATATATTTCTTTTCCAAAATCATACTGCTTTAAAATTTAAAATATCTAGAAACCAAATATTTGACTTATACTTTCAAAGCATAATATTTCGAAATTCATATATTTTAAAACCATAACTTCTAAAACTTGAATGGTTTGGATATTCAACGGTATACGAAATAAATGGTTTAACTTTAAGGTTACTTTGTAAAGAAAATAATTTCCATGGCTTTACAAATATATTCCTTTATTTAAAGTCTAAACCAAAATTTAGATACCACTTTCAAGTTCCAAAACCACTTCAATTTCTATATATATATATATCCATTTGGAGTATTAATATTTCAAAACTAAAGTTGGAATTTATTCCTTCAACCAAATTAAATGTTCTATTATTTAGTGTTGAATATTTACATAAAAGTCCATAAATAAAACTCCAATTTCTAGCAATTTAAATATTTTCTTCAATTAAATTATACTAGAATATTCATTTTAAATTTATCTTGGAAAAATCCAGTTATAAATATCATACCTTAAAATTTTCCAAACTTAAACATATAATATGAATTATCAAATTCCATTTCTCAATTTTCCCATTTTTATTTAATAGATTTATACACAGCTTAAATTCAAAATTTTTAACTTCATATGCATATATATAGAAGAATAACATTTATAAAATATCAAAATTAAAATTTTTTATAAACCGTATCCCATCCAAACCATAGAAATCACTTTAAAATAATTTATGTATAGACCACGGTGCCTGTATAAAATTTTCTATCCTATGGTCAAGTGATACGGATATTTATCATTTCAATCCGCAATTTAAAATTAAAATTTTGCGGTTGTATATCATTTCAAACCACAACCCCGAATGAAATGAAAATGCATGATGACTTGCAGTTTATACAATATAATTATAGCATGCATTCATCCAAATATCAATCATCAATCATCAATTGCAATCATCATCCAATTTTAAACAATCATTGATACATAGCATATGAATTATACAGGAATTAATAACAGATTATTAACTAACAGTTTCTATTCCATAATAAATTTAATGACTGTTAACTAGCAGTTTATGTGCAAAAATAAATTCTACCTGTCAAATTTTATGCAATAAATAAACTAAATTAACAGTTAAGTAAAATAAATGCGATTTAACAGATATGCTGAATAAAACACGCCAACAGTCATAAATAAATTTCTACTCATATTTAAAATAAATTTAACAAACATAAAAACTTTTAGAAGTTGTGAGTGGGTTAAAACACTCATCTTTTGAATTTAAATCGAATTTAAATTCAATTTAAACTCAAAAATCCAACGGTCTCCAAATCTGTCCAAACTAGCGTCATCAGATCCGGAATTTAATTACGATCCTAACAAAAGAAATTTCGCGCGAAACGGGTAACGTATGAAAAAGTTGTTCAATTTTAATGGGTTGAAACAAAAATTAAATAAAACAAAATTAAACAACAGCCTAATTAAAGCTTGCCACGTCATAAAGCTTCTTCTCAACTCACGTATGCTCATCCAGGGAATGAACCCATTTCAACGCACGCCCTCCCCATCTTTGACCGTGCCTTTAGACCGCCCCAGGCCACCAGATGGTGACGCGCCTCCACCATTACGACTTCCCTAGCCGAGCTCTCCAATACCCAGAAACCAATTTGCAAATAGTCGATCCAAATCAAAATGCCCAAATTGACTTAGGTTTCGAATTTCCTGATTTTGACCGCGATTTGCCGCTGACTCGAGTATCGATTTCGAAAACAGAGACTGCGCGTAGATTCGTATGGATGAAATCTACAACATATATTTTTTTGGAATTTTTCTGAGATGTTTGAATTTTCATTTGAAAATTGAATAGAAATAGATCTAGGTTTGCATCCATTTGAGGAGGAGAAGGAGTTGAAGAAAAGAACGTACAGACAAATGATGGAAGATGGAGGCTAGGGTTTTTTTTGATCGTCTATTTATAGATAGATCGCAAAAGAATAGGTGTGCACGAATTTTAACGTGCAAACGGAAGTGGTCCCAAAAGATAAATAATATTAATTACACACATTACGGATTTAGGAAATAAATAAATTCCTTATCATTTACATTTTATTTTAACGTATATACAAATGTAAATCTAGGCGTTTCGTTTACGTTTCAAAATATATCCACAATTTTATTAATTTTCAAATTGATCTAAACAAATTTAGATGTAAATTAAAAGCTGATAAGTCTATCCATTGCAGTGTTAATTTCTCCACTTCCTTATATTTAGAAATTATAAATTAAGTTTTCAAAAACCTATTTTTGATTTTCAAACTTTTATATACTCATCTTTTACCAGTAATAAGGATTCATTAACATTTGTTCATGGTTTCACCTTATTATCCTCAACTTCCATTTTAATTTTCGATAATTACAATTGTTGAATGTTGATACTTTAATTAAATTTATACATCTTGCTTTCTATAATCTATATCAACAAATGGTCCAATTATAAATAGAATTAGCATTAACTTCATCTTATAGGATTAACTACTCCAATTACAAAACAAATCTACGCTAACTGCACTATTTAAGTCAATTAATTGCAATTGAGTCTACATTAAATGTTATAAATTATAAATTGGAACCTAAATAAATTCGCTTATTGATTTAAAATCTTTCTATTCAGTAAATAGACATTTTATGGGTATAAATAACATTTGAATTATAACACATGTCATTAGTGCATGCTTCATTTCTTATAAACTCCCCTTTATTAACTAGAACACATTAACCAAAACAAAATAATTAATTTAGATTTATTTCAATCGATTGCCATTCTTAACTTAACATACTCAAAATGGTTAACCTAAATAATTGTTACCCTTTTACATTCAAATTCACTTACAACCATCATTACAACAATGTTGCCATAGATTTAGATTTAATTAAATAAATTAGATAAATGGGTAAAGTTTTGTAATTATCACTAATGCCAAATATATATGCATTAATTACTACTTATTATTATGAATTCATTTATTAATTTACTAGTTGCCTTTGTCTTCTTATATCCTATTTACTACCAAACTTTCTATTTAGTTATAGTTTATCAATATATATATATACCTAGGCAAATCAAGTTCTTGTCTTTTCTGTTATTTCAATTAAATCGGGTATGCACAAATAAACTGTTTATTAACTTATTCTTACAAAATTATTTACATGCATTCAGTTACACCTAATTTAATGCATTGATTTTCATTTATAAATTAAAGGTTTTTCCTTTAAAAGCTTTTATTACTAACCATACTCCAACCTCTACAAGACATTGATTTAGTAAATTTGCACTTATTATGCATACTTTTAGCAACTCATATATACTTTGCGTCTATTCCCCAAATTTCACATTCTATTGTTACATAATTTGCATTGATTACTATTTATTATTATTGCTTTACTGATAAATTAGATATTTGCATTGGTTTTGCTTATGCTAAATTAATTTCCCATAATAAATAAGGTTTCAAAACAATCAATAACATTTCCTTAGCCCAAACCCCGTTTACCAATTATTTTCCTTCAATAATTCATGTTGCTATAAATACGTACATTTACACTTTATAGTTATTCTAATATACCTATTCCAACACTCTTAACCCTTATCTTTACTTTCACCCCCTTGTAACATAAATTTTTATTTTCAAATTTATTCCTATTTACGGTTAATCAATGTTATTTTACATTAACCAATTTTAATATTCACCTTTAATTTCACATCTTCAAAGTATATCTAGGAAAAATCTTTCCACCACTTAATTTACTGAATCTTATGCAGTCTTACTATAAATAGGTTTTAAATTTCCATTACTGTACATTCAATTACTATCCAAAGTATTTATTCATAAATCAATTCGATATATACGTTTGTTTCCTTCTATTTGATTTATACCTAGTATACATTTTTCTAAATCCTGTTTCATTACCTTCAATAAATGGTTATCGCATTGAGATCAAATTTATTAGCTTATATCGCATTATTACCATTAATTAAAATTGGCTTAATTTTTTTTTTATTCAATACTCTAAATAAATAACATATTATTCCATAATTACTCTTGTTTTCACATATTCCGTTCAAAATTTAAACCACAATATTTACATTATTTTATTGAATTGGAAATCTCATTTTAAATTGTTAACTTTTAATAAGAACAAATGGCAACACCAAATTCCTAACATTCATTTTATTAAAAATTATGGAAAATATGACAAATTTAGTTAACGAAATTTTCTGGTCGTTACAGACATCTAATACCATTATCTGTTATTTATATTGATGATATATGCTTGTTATATTATTATCACATATGTTCTCACTCTGCAAGTTCCAGTTAATTTAGAATTCCTTATGGGTTGAATGCTATATACCCGAACGATCTGTAGAATAGAAGAAAATCGCTATGGGTTGAAATGATAAACCCAAGAGATTTTCATTGAATTGAATTTGGGATTGCGGGTTGAAATGATATATAACCGTGTATATTTAAATTATGGATTGAAATGATAGATATCCATATCACTTTACCATAGGATAGAAATTTATATATAGACGCCGTTGATCTATATATAAATATTTCGAAAATGATTTCTATGGTTTTGGAAAGAAATATATGGTTTAATAAATATTGATTTTTAAGACATTATATAAATGTATTTTTATAAAGTTTTAAGTTTTAGATTTTAAAATTTTATGGTTTGAAAATTTTATAATTATAAGTTAGTTTCGAAATTATAAATTTTAAGATTTTACTTGTAATTTTACTATTTTAAAAATATATATAAATTAAGTTTTGTTGTGAAATAAGTTTAATAATAAGATTTAATTTAATTAAGTTTGATTTAATTAAGATATAATATGCTTAAGTACTTATCTAAAATTATATTTTCAAATATAGAGTTATATTAATTTAATAGATTAAGGCTGGAAAGAGAAATAGAAATTGGTTTGAAATTGTATTTCTTTAAGTATACTGAGATAAATTTGATTTAAAATTTATTAAATTTAATATTTTAAAGATATGATTTTATAACTTGCTTCTTTGAGTAATAGTGATTTAAATGAATATTTAAAATTTGCATAAATTGAAATGGGACATTTAGTTTATTTAAATTTGAAGTTGAAGTTTTATTTAAACATTTTTGGAATGATTAAGTGAATATTTCAAAACTAAGTAATAATGAAGTTAAATTGAGATATAAATGAAATTATCAAATTTAGTATTGAAAATGTTGAATAATTAAAGCTTGGAAATACATTGAAATTGGAATGGTATATTTGGTGGATCAAATTTGCTTTTGAAATTGTCATAATGTGAAATGGTTTATTGAGAAGCTGAATTGAATTTAAATTGATGAATTGAGAATGAATTGAATTGAATTTTTGAATTTGAATTGATTTGAATCGATTTGTGAACTTTGAGAGAACTATTTATTATATAAAGTATTTTAAATGTATATATATATAAATATTTTATGAATTTACTATCATTAACATACTAATTATTTCTAATATATAAAAACTATTCTAATATAAAACAAATTTATTTATATTTACTATTTTACTTTATGAACTATTTTGATTTATATATACTATTTTATTTCATTAACTATTTTTTATATATGCACTATTTTATTTCATTAATGATTTTATTTATAAATAATATTTTCTATATTAAACTATTTAAGTATGAAGTGTTATGGCTTCAAAGTGTTATGATTTCCAAAGTGCTATGATTTCAAAGTGCTATGATTTCAAAGTGTTATGATTTCAAAGTGTTATGATTTTCAAAATGTTATGATTCCCAAAGGGTTATAATTTCAAAGTGTTATTTTTTCGAAGAGTTATAATTTTGGAAAGTGCTATGATTTTGAAAACGAATATTATTTAAGTAAGAAATGATATCGTATTGATATGTTTTTGAAATGGAAATGATATTTTGAACTGACCACGGTGTTATAATAATGTTTGGTTGTTAAAGAGACCGGGATCAGATATTGTCATACTCTCTGCCAATACCGAAAACCACTTTAACAATTGTGTACGTGGCGGAGATTACAGAATGAAGTAGAATGCTGGCGACGATCCTATTTGAGGTATATACGTGGACCCGACTCTCGTGAGTTGGCATAAGGTGGCTAAAATAGGAGCAATTGATGGGCCAAGTGAGGTAGCTCCTCCAATCTGAGGCACTTCTTCGATTGCCATTATATTACTTTGTGATTGATTTGGTGCGCACCTTTGATTTGGGAGTGTGGTTCGAGGTGGGCGGTAGTTGCGGTTATGCGTTACCACCAACCCGGAAGTGTAATTGGTATATCTACCTTGGCATTTCCTAGTTGTTCTGTGTCACCTACCATATCGAGACCACTACAAGTTTGTTTTGTATGGTACCTATGGAGTATTCTTTGGTAGCTTCCCGATCAGGAGGTATTATGATACTGTATAGACTATTGGCACTATAAAACGTGTTAAGGGGAAAATGGGTAACGCCTTAATGTTATTTTAATATTTTACTTTACTATAGACAAATTATAATAGCGTATATTACTACATAGTAGATAGTTCCATAGAACCTTAGAGAATGGTTATCCCAAACATCATTTGAACTACTTGTATTTCAATTGATATTTCACTCTAGTTGCATTTATTAATATAAGAATGTCAATCCTGACTCTTGTGTTTGTTGTTTTGCTTTATGCTCGGGTCAGACTGAGTGTCACAACATTTGAGACTCACCTTCGGAGTTGGAGCTTTGCTTGGAGATCCATCTCTCTATTCAGCTTGTAGTTATTGTGACGACCTGGATTTTCGGACTAGTTAAAATTGCCGAAAAATCCGTATATTCTAAAACTACTAATGAAAACTACCAACTTAATGCACCATATTTGATAAATATTCAACATTACTGAATGTACAGGATACAATTTCAGTTATACAACTTATCAGAGTAACTAATTTATTTATTAATCCTACAAAGTGTGCTTTAATACATACCAAATACAATGACTATAAATCTATCAGTGCACAACTCTGATGAGAAAAACAGCACCATCCTTACCTACGAACTTAATAAACAATGTAAATACGGAATAAAATAGTAAGCGGGAAAGATACAATAACACAATATAAAAAACAACCAATAACGGATAAACATTAAAAGGTTATATTATTTTAGGGGCTGCCTCACCACCACTTGTGCCTGCCTACGTACCCCTATCAAATTGGGTACCCAATTAGATACAGGATCAAGTCAACGTAGTTCTCCTACTGCAAATAGGACTCATGGAACCTACGATGCAACAAACAATATGCAATTCCTAAAACTACGCACTTCGGCTTAATCTTCAATTTTAGATTTTCAAATCTAATTATCTTTACGGAAATTATCTCTTTGGACTTTATTCTCGAATTCTTATTTCAAAACTTTTGAAATATATATACCTTTTATATTCAAATTATACTTTGTTTCGAGATCTTAAATCAAATCACTTTTGAAAAGTTTATTTGGAAATCCCAAATATTGTAATGAAAACATATCAAACCATATGCAACCAGATCGAGAGGTTTCTCCCAATAATAAGGCAACTGGGTCCCAAACTTCATATAATCGATAAATAAGTACATCCCTCTATTCCAAGAGCGGACTATACCAAAAACATATGCCCACTTTTTAGCTACGGGCTAACATAACAAATCTTTTTATATCCCAAAGCAATAAATCATTTCACATTAATATTCATAAATACTTCAAATCTATAATAATTTCAGTTCTAAATCCTTTCAAAAATCATCTTAAAATCATCAAGTTTAGTCCTCGAAATTCTTTCCGTTTTATAAAACACTTTTGTAAAACCATTCATTATATAAATCACTTCAAAGTATTTATTCTAAATATCTCTATTTTCTCTTTTAAAGGAAAACATTTCATAGCATTTCAACTTTAAAATTAATCTTCAAAACAATTCATTAAATTGATGTGAACTAAATATTACCGTTAAACACCTTACAGTCAAATTATGAAATAAATCACAAGGTTTAGCCTATAATTATTTTCTACCCAGCCCATGCTTATGAATAATTATATGCTCATAAACTAGTCGAGAAAATTCAACAATCAACAAATAATAATTAATGCTCATAAACTAGTCGAGCACAATCCAAATAACCAAACATCAATTAACAAAACAAACACAATAATAAATGATAAATCAAAGCTTCACTCTATCAAATATTTATAACACTTTTTATTTTTGTAACGACCCGGAATTTTGGACAATAACGATTTAATAATCTGCAATAATAATTAAATTGGTTTGATAAATTTTCTTTATAATTTTAATTCAAATTGGTGAAATTAATCTTTTATAGAATAACAAATATTTAATCTGGTTAGTGTGATCAATATATTTTTTAACAATTTAAAGTGGATAAGGTTTATTTTTCCAAAGCTAATGAAATTTTATTCTGTTTATAATATACATAATTGATATATTTTGTGAATAGCAAATATCATTTGTTTTAAATAAAGTTAAATTTGCAAATTGAAATATATATATATATATATATATATATATATATATATATATATATATAAGTATATGTTATAATTTGGATTGTTTTGAAATTTAAATCTATTGATAATTTGAATATGTATGAAATTATAATTTAAAGCTTTGCTTAAAAATTAATCTAAAGACTAATTCGTTTATTTTCAAAATATAAGATGTATATTATAACTAGCTTTAGAGTATTTCTTTAATAAAGAAAATTAAAGATGTAAGTTTATATATACATTTAAACTAAATAAAGGATTATTAAAATACAAATGAGTATGTGTTATCATCTTAAGTTACATTAATAACACTTGTAAGCTTTTAAAAATAGGTTAGTGACATTTGTTCAAATTATTAACAAGTGGCAACATATAATTTTAATTTTTAATAAATGTCTTTTAAGAAAACAAGCTTCTTTCAAAACATTTTCTTTCTTTCAAATGTTAATGGCAAACCAGAAAACACTTTCCAAATTCTGAGATTTTCAAACTAAAAGCAAAATCAGATCTGCAAACTTATGTTCTTCACAAACATTTCAACATGCAACTAAAATGAAGAATTCAAGATCATCAGCAACTTCAAACCAGCAAATCAACTCTGAGATTAGGATCAACACAGCAAGTTAAACATTAGTTCAGCAATTAAAATCAGGGATCTGACATTCAAAAATCCATTTTCATCAGCAAACTTGATTTGCAGTTTTTCAAAACTTGGGGGAAATTTAAAAACCTGCTCTGTCTCTTCCAAAGTGGTGAGTAAACTTCTTTTAAAAACAGTTTTATTTGTTTAACTACCATGCTTTGTTCTCTGCTCTGCTCTGCAAAATAATCAAGTGAGTTAATTCTTTTTTTTAAAAGCAGATTAGTCTTGCCTAACTTAAGTGTATGTGTACATAGTAGTTTAGTTTCAGTTGTTTTGTGGAAAAGATTTGCATGTTTGTATGCAAAGAAGAGATACATGTTTGTTACTGTATAAGTATGCTCTGTTAAGTTACAAACTATGATCATTCAAATCCGTTCAAATCTCCCAAACAATCATTATTTAGCCTTGATAATTTAATGAAATTTGTTAGTAATTGGATAATGGTTGTGTTTAATATTATTCCAGGATTTTTATTTGAATAAATAAGTTAAAATTTAAAAATAGCAGTAAACCTTTGATTCAGGTCAGAAATCATCAACCTAAATTCTTGTTTTGGATTATATAAATGGGTTAGGTGTTAGAAACTATGAATTTTAACATGCATTCCATAATTTTTAAAGTGATATTCAACTGGGAATTAAATGTTGAATGGCTTCGGTAATTTGGTCAATTTGCCAATGATCAAAACCATCATTTGAGTTGAAATCTTGGGTAAAGCTAGCATTTGTGTTGTTAAAGATGGGAAAATTGCAATTAAAATTTTCAAGTGTCTGAATCGTGCGAATTAGAGCGAACTAGGGTTTTTGCTGACTTTTGTTGGGCTTGGCTGTCGCGGATTTTGCATCGAGGATTGGGGATCGGGTCTGACCGCATTAGGAGAGAATAGAGTTCTTGGGTGTGGTGTTCCTATGGTGGGGTCGGCAAGGTTAATCAGCGATGAGATGATCGGCGATGGGATGGTTTTGGAGTCGGTGCTTCCTGCTGTTTCAAGCAAATGGGTCAAATTTCGATTTGCTATCGTAGTACGATGTTTGGGGGGTCAAACGAGATGACGTGATGATCGTTGACTTGGAGGCGTCGCCGGCAGCATGGCAGTGGCGATCGAGCTGTTGTGCACGTGCACGAGTTTGGGTTTGTCTGACTTTCTCGTTGGGTTTGGGAGGACGTTGCTTTTTCTCGAGTTTGTGTTCGAGTAATTCGGTGATAGGCTCGAAGCAGGAAGATGGAGGAATGACTCGCGTTAGCTTCAGGTGGATCTTGGGAGTTACTCGAGTTTTCAATTGATTGTCGTATCTTTGCTTTGCTGCTGGGTGGGGTGGTTTGTATTGCTCAAGTTTTATAAGAATATGAGTGAATTAAATCAAGTATTTTATTATAAACAAGTTTTGTAAAGGAAGTAAAAATGCAAAATTTAAAACTTGTTGTTTAAATTTTAATGTTAATCAAACTTTAAAAGTATAAGTCGAAAATTATTTATTTTATTTTACTTTAAATTTATTTAAAGTGATTTCATTTGAAAGTAATCTAATTACATTTTGGAGTTCGATTTAAAGGGATATTTTGAATTTAAATGTTAAATCAAAGTTAAGTTTAAAATGTTAAGTAATGATTCAAACTTAAGATTTCAAAATTTATATTGGAAATAAATAAGATTAATTTAAATGTTTTAAAGTATTGAAAATTTTGAAATTTGTTTCTAAAGTTCCTATTTTCAAATACGATTATCATTATGATTTTGGAAAACCAAATAGGACAATTTATTTAAGTTGTTAAAATTCGATTTATTCAAATAATTCATTACAAGATAATTAAGGTTAATTCTTCTTTGATTTGAATATAAAAATATTAAACTTGATTTGTTTAACTAAGATTAATGTTCTCTTAATTAATTAAGGATTTTGGAATTATAAGAAGTTAATTAATTAAATATTTAATTAATTTTAAATAATTAGTTAATTTTTTATTTAATTTTAAAATAATCACTTAATTAGGGATTAATTAAGTGTGATTACTTAATGAAGTAATTAATGGTTAATTTCTGAATGTAATTAGAATAGTAATTACTTATGGAAGTAATTAGAGAAGTTACTCATGTGAGTAATTAATTGGAAGTGATTAATGGATGATCACTTAATGTTATTAATTAAGAATTAATTAATATATTTGTTTTAAAGTTAATTCGTTATGGAGTAATTAATTAGCTAGTTTAATGAATTAAGAATTATTTAATGATGGAATTAATTATTTGTTAAAATAATTTATTAAGAGTTATTAATGAAGTAATTAGGAGATAATTACTTAATTTATTTAAGTTAACCAATTAATGTGATTAATTAATTAAAGAATGAGATTTATTTAAGATTAATAACTAAGTGTAATTAATTAAAATGTAATTAATTAATAAGTAATTAATTAAGGATTTGTTAATTAATTTAATTGAATAATAATTACTTAATGAAGTAATTAAAGATTAATTAAACGGATTAATTAATCAAGGATTAATATAATTAATTTAGAAATTAATTAATTAAGAAGTTAATTAATTTAGATAGGTAATTATAAGTTGTTGATTACTGATTAAAGAGGTGATTAATTATAAGTTAATAACTTAAAGGGTTAATTAATTAATAAGGATTATTTAATTAATGAATTAATCAAGGTTGATTAATAATATTAATTGAATTAAGTATGATTAATTAATTGTAATTAATTAAGGTTAATGTAATTAATTATAGTTAATTAATAAATGGAAGTAAATAAAGGATCATTAATTATTAAATTAATGATAGTAATTAAAGGGTAATTACTGAATATGGTTAATAACAATTACTTGAATGTAATTAAAGGATAATTAATCGAATAAGATTAATTAAGGAAGATCATTAAGAGATGATAATGAATTTGATTTGTAATAAATCAATAATCCAAGTGATTAAAGGATAATATTTAATTTAATTAGTGGTTAATTAAATTGATTAAGAGTAAATCAATTCTGCTATGGGTGATTGATTAATATTGAATGGTTGATATTGAGTGATTGATATTGGATGTTGAATGATATTGGATGATTGATATTGGGTGATTGGTTGATACTGGATGATTTGGATATCTATGTTGTGATATGCTGCATTGTGAGATGAATGGTTTATATGAATTATCTATAGTGATAATGTTATTCATCTATCTGTTTATATCATCCTGAATATAAGTTAATTGTTAAACCCTTAAGTACAACTTGGACATTTAAATGGCGTTTGGTTTCGGTGAGACCGGGATCGGGTTTCCATATTTGGATATCCGAAAACCACATCGATTCCAATTAAACGTTAGGTCGTTAATCCAAGTGGAGAAAGTGAAGACTCGAGGTGTAAGGGCTATACGTCAGTATAACTCTGTGGGTGATTACGTAATGAGTTTGACGGAATAGTACTTATAGGTTCGAGATGGAGATTAGAGTGCAAGGGCTATGGTCGTCGACTCTGAGGGTGATTCCAAAATGAGTGCAACGAGATAGTGCCTTCGGTTTCGTTCGAACCCGGAACGAACTTTTATGGATTGAATGCTTTCAAAACATCGTCAGGTGGACGATGAGCATTCTAAGATAGATATGTTCTATAAGGTAATCGCAGCCTCAATCCTCATCAACCGGGAATGGCTAAAATAGGGGAGGTGTAGCAAGGCTTTGTGGGTAGCCCCCACTTGAGAGCAAGATTTACTCCTGTCTAGAATACCCTTTTTATTCGGCTGTATGGGGCGGTTGATCCGGACAACTGCTGGGGTTGTCTTTTTCGGGACTGTTCAGTAAGGAATGGTCCCGGCCTTGTGTTGCAGGGGAGTGGGAGTACTCCTCGGTACGTTGATCTAGGCCACGTACTGTGACGGGCGGTACCCCAGTTGCCCTGCCATTGATGGAATCCAAAATCCAATAAGTGCCTGTACGTTTTTGATTGTGCCCAACTATGTTGGAACGTGAGATGTAAGTATTCCAGCTATATCTGTATTTTATTTTGAAAACCCTAGACACTATTATAATATCACCAGATTTCCTATCAAATGTTTTGGTTAGCGTAAGGTAAAAACTTTTCCATGTTTATGTGTAGGAAGTCTTACGTGATACCTTTTCTTTTCAAAGGTTTTCTAAAATTAAGCAATATTAACCCGTTTACTCACACTAGACCCCTGTCTGACCCGAGTGTTTATTTTCTATTTTATTAAACTCTTGGGTACTCATATTATGTATGAGTAGTCAAGTGGTTCAGGTTAGCTTGATGAATTCTGGAGGAGATATGGAGCAAGAGGCTTCGACGTGTAGATATATATTGTTTCCGCTGTGTTTGTTTGGTATCCGTTTCTCTTGTATCTTGAGTTGTATAGTTAGACAGAAGTTTATAACTGTCTATTATCTGTTGTTTAAGTCGTGTACTCTGATGTAATGAGGTACTATGTAATATTTTATGTTAATTATTATATTTTATTCGTTCCGCTGTGAGTTCTCTGATTGTTGTTTGTGTTCTTCTTTCTCTTTCTTTTCTTCTTCTATCCCTTTCTTTCTTCAAGATGATGCGATTTTCTGGGAGTAGAAAGTCGGGTCGTCACATTTGGTATCAGAGCGTTAGGTTGAGTGAATACCTAGGCTCTGGAGTGGTGTCTTTCTTGAGAAAGCGTATTTGTAATTTTTATATATAACTATATTTATATCTACCTGATCTGTTGGGTTATCTGTTCGGATTTTCCGGCATAAGTTATAGAGATAGATAGTAGAGTAGTGGTGTGTGTGTAACACAATTACCACCGATGGAAGAGGTCCATATATTGAGGTTGGAAGTATTTGTCGAGACTGTAGACCTAATACCGTCTCGAGTGAGATTTGTTGTTTGGAGTAAGGATTTCTCTGATATCCGAAGGAAATCTTTTTAAAAGATTCGAAGTTTATCCTTGAAGTGTAAGTTTGGATTTCGCTCGGGTGAGCGAATTTTTCTTGAATTTGGATTTAATGGTAGTGCAGAAATAAGTGATGATATCTTGATGACTGCGTGATGAGATGCAGTATCCATGGATATTCCAGAAGATGTTTTCTCTTGAAGCAGTTTTAAAGGTGGTTGAGGAGCAGTCTTTACCTGTCTCAGGGACGACTCGTCTGTGTAGAAGTTATCTGGATCTTCAGCAAGGAGATTGGCTGTTTTGGAATATGAGACTAAGGTCTATGAGTTGCTTCGCTTCGGCATGGTCTTATTTGTCATCTTTTAAGAAGAGCGAGATGTTGATGCTTGGTTTGGAGCCGAGTTTCTTTTGGGTTGTCTGCCATCTCGGAGGTCTTTTGTGCGGTTTGTAGATAGTTTTGGTTTTCGAGAAGCGTTTGGATTATAAGTCTTTGGATAGATGTGGTAGCAGTTTCAGCTCGAAGAGTTTGGTGTGCCGACGAGAAGGTCTTTTAGCCTTTGCATTATCATCAAAGTAGAGTTTGGAAGCAGCAGTGTTGGTTGTTTCTCCGATGATTCGGGAATCTTTGTGGTTCTTCTATCAGTAGCCCGAGCAGTTGGTAGAAGTTATCTTGAAGAATTAACTTTGTTTGGAAAAGCTTAAAGCTGTTCTAATTGGTAAAGAGAGAACAGTTTCTTTGGAATTCGAATTAGGTTGGATCGCAAAAGTTACTTGCAATTGGTTTGGAATTTTCTTGAGCATTCTTTTGTTTGAGACTGAGGATTCTCATGAGGAAGTAGGAGCTGCTGGAGTAATCAGAAGGTTGTCTGCATCTGGAGTTGAGTTCCATATTGTTTTGGTTCCAGAAGTGATTTGGTAGTTAGCCTGGTTGTAGGATGGTTCATGGAGAAGTAGAGTTGGTGTAGCAGCTCAAGAATTTATTTTTGGAGTTTCGATTGGTTAGATCTAGTTTATGTGTTTGGATTCTGTAGTAAAGTTGTGTAACCAAGTCAGGTATGTCACTCAGATTTTATGGATTTGATGAACAAAGTTTCCGAACTTATTGGATAAGTTTGTACTCATATTCATCAACAGTATTCTCATCTATTTCAGAATCAAAGTTGTGCAGCGAAAGTGAGCTAGCAGCTGTACAAGGAAGGAAATAAGTTCTGTTTGCTATTGCTTGAGTAGTAGAGTTTGTGTTCTGGATTTCGACGAATTTTGGAAGACTTTTCTGTTGAATAGGATCCAGAAGCTAGTTTGCTTTGGTCTAGTTGTTTCTGGAAGTATCTGCATAGGTTGAACTGATCAGGAAGAGAATTGGTAGCCCATGATTGTCTGTTGGGTTATACAGATATGAGATAAGGAGTTTTGAATTCGAAGTTGGAGACTTCATTGTTGATTAAGGTTTCTCTGGTTAAGAGAACATAAATTAGATAAGAGTGGATGGCTGGTGCTGTGGCATTTGAGATTTCTTATCTGTGTTCTGATAAGATAAGATCTGTTGACTATGAGATTGAATTGCCAGTTTGGATAGCTGGAATTCATTTTATTTCACGCATCTCTGAGGGAGCACGTGTATGATTCATCGATTGGTTGTTGGATCTGTAGTTCAGTTGGAGTTGGATGTTGAGCTGGATTTGAGAGTAATCTGATGTTCTGTTCAGATTGATGAATCTAGAGATGAGAGAAGCTCTGGATTTTGGCAGTGTAGTTAGTTTATTGGCTTTTGAAGAACGAGTCTCTCGGTTAATTTTACTTGGGAAACTCGAAATAGTATTAGAGTTTTATTCTGACGTATGTCAGGATAATTAGTTAAGTTGTTTGTGTGATTGATTGCTTTGGTTGTTAGTAATTGAATGATAAGCATGCTTTGCTGATTGAATTAAAATCTTTGTTGGATTATTAAATTACCTTTGCTTTTAAATTTCGGGGACAAAATTCTTTTAAGGGGGGAGGATTGTAACGACCCGGAATTTTGGGCAATAACGATTTAATAATCTGCAACAATAATTAAATTGGTTTGATAAATTTTCTTTATAATTTTAATTTAAATTGGTGAAATTAATCTTTTATAGAATAAAAATATTTAATCTGGTTAGTGTGATCAATATTTTTTTTAACAATTTAAAGTGGATTAGGTTTATTTTTCCAAAGCTAATGAAATTTTATTCTGTTTATAATATACATAATTGATATATTTTGTGAATAGCAAAAATCATTTGTTTTAAATAAAGTTAAATTTGCAAATTGTAATATATATATATATAAGTATATGTTATAATTTGGATTGTTTTGAAATTTAAATCTATTGATAATTTGAATATGTATGAAATTATAATTTAAAGCTTTGCTTAAAAATTAATCTAAAGACTAATTCATTTATTTTCAAAATATAAGATGAATATTATAACTAGCTTTAGAGTATTTCTTTAATAAAGTAAATTAAAGATGTAAGTTTATATCTACATTTAAACTAAATAAAGGATTATTAAAATACAAATGAGTATGTGTTATCATATTAAGTTACATTAATAACACTTGTAAGCTTTCAAAAATAGGTTAGTGACATTTGTTCAAATTATTAACAAGTGGCAACATATAATTTTAATTTTTAATAAATGTCTTTTAAGAAAACAAGCTTCTTTCAAAACATTTTCTTTCTTTCAAATGTTAATGGCAAACCAGAAAACTCTTTCCAAATTCTGAGATTTTCAAACTAAAAGCAAAATCAGATCTGCAAACTTATGTTCTTCACAAACATTTCAACATGCAACTAAAATGAAGAATTCAAGATCATCAGCGACGTCAAACCAGCAAATCAACTCTGAGATTAGGATCAACACAGCAAGTTAAACATTAGTTCAGCAATTAAAATCAGGGATCTGACATTCAAGAATCCATTTTCATCAGCAAACTTGATTTGCAGTTTTTCAAAACTTGGGGGAAATTTAAAATACTGCTCTGTCTCTTCCAAAGTGGTGAGTAAACTTCTTTTAAAAATAGTTTTATTTGTTTAACTACCATGCTTTGTTCTCTGCTCTGCTCGGCAAAATAATCAAGTGAGTAAATTCTTTTTTTTAAAAGAAGATTAGTCTTGCCTAATTTAAGTGTATGTGTACATAGTAGTTTAGTTTCAGTTGTTTTGTGGAAAAGATTTGCATGTTTGTATGCAAAGAAGAGATACATGTTTGTTACTGTATAAGTATGCTTTGTTAAGTTACAGACTATGATCATTCAAATCCATTCAAATCTCCCATACAATCATTATTTAGCCTTGATAATTTAATGAAATTTGTTAGCAATTGGATAATGGTTGTGTAAAATATCATTCCAGGATTTTTATTTGAATAAATAAGTTAAAATTTAAAAATAGCAGTAAACCTTTGATTCTGGTCAGAAATCATCAACCTAAATTCTTGTTTTGGATTGTATAAATGGGTTAGGTGTTAGAAACTATGAATTTTAACATGCATTCCCTAATTTTTAAAGTGATATTCAACTGGTAATTAAATGTTGAATGGCTTCGGTAATTTGGTCAATTTGCCAATGATCAAAACCATCATTTGAGATGAAATCTTGGGTAAAGCTAGCATTTGTGTTGTTAAAGATAGGAAAATTGCAATTAAAATTTTCAAGTGTCTGAATCGTGCGAATTAGAGCGAACTAGGGTTTTGCTGACTTTTGTTGGGCTTGGTTGTCGCAGATTTTGCATCGAGGATTGGGGATCGGGTCTGACCGCATTTGGAGAGAATGGAGTTCTTGGGTGTGGTGTTCCTATGGTGGGGTCGGCAAGGTTAATCGGCGATGAGATGATCAGCGATGGGGTGGTTTTGGAGTCGGTGCTTCCTGCTGTTTCAAGCAAATGGGTCAAATTTCGATTTGCTATCGTAGTACGATGTTTGGGGGGTCAAACGAGATGACGTGATGATCGTTGACTTGGAGGCGTCGCCGGCAGCATGGCAGTGACGATCGAGCTGTTGTGCACGTGCACGAGTTTGGGTTTGTCTGACTTTCTCGTTGGGTTTGGGAGGACGTTGCTTTTTCTCGAGTTTGTGTTCGAGTAATTCGGTGATAGGCTCGAAGCGGGAAGATGGAGGAATGACTCGCGTTAGCTTCAGGTGGATCCTGGGAGTTACTCGAGTTTTCAATTGAATGTCGTATGTTTGCTTTGCTGCTGGGTGTGGTGGTTTGTATTGCTCAAGTTTTATAAGAATATCAGTGAATTAAATCAAGTATTTTATTATAAACAAGTTTTGTAAAGGAAGTAAAAATGCAAAATTTAAAACTTGTTGTTTAAATTTTAATGTTAATCAAACTTTAAAAGTATAAGTTGAAAATTATTTATTTTATTTTACTTTAAATTTATTTAAAGTGATTTCATTTGAAAGTAATCTAATTACATTTTGGAGTTCGATTTAAAGGGATATTTTGAATTTAAATGTTAAATCAAAGCTAAGTTTAAAACGTTAAGTAATGATTCAAACTTAAGATTTCAAAATTTATATTGGAAATAAATAAGATTAATTTAAATGTTTTAAAGTATTGAAAATTTTGTAATTTGTTTCTAAAGTTCCTATTTTCAAATAAGATTATCATTATGATTTTGGAAAACCAAATAGGATAATTTATTTAAGTTGTTAAAATTCAATTTATTCAAATAATTCATTACAAGATAATTAAGGTTAATTCTTCTTTGATTTGAATATAAAAATATTAAACTTGATTTGTTTAACTAAGATTAATGTTCTCTTAATTAATTAAGGATTTTGGAATTATAAGAAGTTAATTAATTAACTATTTAATTAATTTTAAATAATTAGTTAATTGTTTATTTAATTTTAAAATAACCACTTAATTAGGGATTAATTAAGTGTGATTACTTAATGAAGTAATTACTGGTTAATTTTTAAATGTTATTAGAATAGTAATTACTTATGGAAGTAATTAGAGAAGTTGCTCATGTGAGTAATTAATTGGAAGTGATTAATGGATGATCACTTAATGTTATTAATTAAGATTTAATTAATATATTTGTTTTAAAGTTAATTAGTTATGGAGTAATTAATTAATTAGTTTAATGAATAAAGAAATATTTAATGATGTAATTAATTATTTGTTAAAGTAACTTATTAAGAGTTATTAATGAAGTAATTAGGACTTAATTACTTAATTTATTTAAGTTAACCAATTAATGTGATTAATTAATTAAATAATGAGATTGATTTAAGGTTAATTACTAAGTGTAATTAATTAAAATGTAATTAATTAATAAGTAATTAATTAAGGATTTGTTAATTAATTTAATTGAACAATAATTACTTAATGAAGTAATTAAAGATTAATTAAACGGATTAATTGATCAAGGATTAATATAATTAATTTAGAAGTTAATTAACTAAGAAGTTAATTAATTTAGATAGGTAATAATAAGTTGTTAATTACTGATTAAAGAGGTGATTAATTATAAGTTAATAACTTAAAGGGTTAATTAATTAATAAAGATTATTTAATTAATGAATTAATCGAGGTTGACTTATAATAATAATTGAATTAAGTATGATTAATTAATTGTAATTAATTAAGGTTAATGTAATTAATTATAGTTAATTAATAAATGGAAGTAAATAAAGGATCATTAATTATTAAATTAATGATAGTAATTAAAGGGTAATTACTGAATATGGTTAATGACAATTACTTGAATGTAATTAAAGGATAATTAGTCGAAGAAGATTAATTAAGGAAGATCATTAAGAGATGATAATGAATTTGATTTGTAATAAATCAATAATCCAAGTGATTAAAGGATAGTATTTAATTAAATTAGTGGTTAATTAAATTGATTAAGAGTTAATCAATTCTACTATGGGTGATTGATTAATATTGAATGGTTGATATTGAGTGATTGATATTGGATGTTGAATGATATTGGATGATTGATATTGGGTGATTGGTTGATATTGGATGATTTGGATATCTATGTCGTGATATGCTGCATTGTGAGATGAATGGTTTTTATGAATTATCTATAGTGATAATGTTATTCATCTATCTGTTTATATCATCCTGAATATAAGTTAATTGTTAAACCCTTAAGTACAACTTGGACATTAAAATGGCGTTTGGTTTCGGTGAGACCGGGATCGGGTTTCCATATTTGGATATCCGAAAACCACATTGATTCCAATTAAACGTTAGGTCGTTAATCCAAGTGGAGCAAGTGAAGACTCGAGGTGTAAGGGCTATACGTTAGTATAACTCTGTGGGTGATTCCGTAATGAGTTTGACGGAATAGTACTTATAGGTTCGAGATGGAGATTAGAGTGCAAGGGCTATGGTCGTTGACTCTGAGGGTGATTCCAAAATGAGTGCAACAAGATAGTGCCTTTGTTTCGTTCGAACCCGGAACAAACTTGTATGGATTGAATGCTTTCAAAACATCGTCAGGTGGACGATGAGCATTCTAAGATAGATATGTTCTATAAAGGTAATCGCAGCCTCAAGCCTCATCAACCGAGAATGGCTAAAGCAGGGGAGGTGCAGCAAGGCTTCGTGGGTAGCCCCCACTTGAGAGCAAGATTTACTCCTTTCTAGAAGACCCTTTTTATTCGGCTGTGTGGGGCGGTTGATCCGGACAACTGCCGGGGTTGTCTTGTTCGGGACTGTTCAGTAAGGAATGGTCCCGGCCTTATGTTGCAGGGGAGTGGGAGTACTCCTCGGTACGTTGATCTAGGCCACGTACTGTGATGGGCGGTACCCCAGTAGCACTGCCATTGATGGAATCCAAAATCCAATAAGTGCCTGTACGGTTTTGATTGTGCCCAACTATGTTGGAACGTGAGATGTAAGCATTCCAGCTATTTCTGTATTTTATTTTGAAAACCCTAGACACTACTATAATATCACCGGATTTCCTATCAAATGTTTTGGTTAGCATAAGGTAAAAACTTTTCCATGTTTATGTGTAGGAAGTCTTACGTGATACCTTTTCTTTTCAAAGGTTTTCTAAAATTAAGCAATATTAACCCGTTTACTCACACCAGACCCCTCTCTGACCCGAGTGTTTATTTTCTGTTTTATTAAACTCTTGGGTACTCATATTATGTATGAGTAGTCAATTGGTTCAGGTTAGCTTGACGAATTCTGGAGGAGATATGGAGCAGGAGGCTTCGACGTGTACATATATATTGATTCCGCTGTGTTTGTTTGGTATCTGTTTCTCTTGTATCTTGAGTTGTATAGTTAGACAGAAGTTTATAACTGTCTATTATCTGTTGTTTAAGTTATGTACTCTGATGTAATGAGATACTATGTAATATTTTATGTTAATTATTATATTTTATTCGTTCCGCTGTGAGTTCTCTGATGTTGTTTGTGTTCTTCTTTCTCTTTCTTTTCTGCTTCTATCCCTTTCTTTCTTCAAGATGATGCGATTTTATGGGAGTAGAAAGTCGGATCGTCACAATTTTATCTTAGGTTAACACAGTTTGATATTTATTTTAGAGCATCCAGCTTTTCCTTCGACCTGTTCCGTCCCTCGCCCAAGTCTTCTTAGATCTCATAAACGAAACACACGTACTAGTCGTTTCTGCATACCCCATTAAGTATTTAAGTTATAAATTTTAAATTACTTAATTAACCATCCAAACATAATATTGAGCAAGGAAATCAACCATTGCTTTAGAAAACAAAGTAAACAAGCATTCAATAAGGGTTTTCAAACAACACTTAACACTTAAAGTTGTTTCAACTTAGCAATGGTTTTAATTAACTTAAAATAAGAAATAACTTACTTTGCAGTCCACTCCGTCAAACTATAAGGTAAGGAACTTAAGATCTAACGTATACTTCCTACCATGCTTCGGAAAAAAATGAAAATAAACCCAAATTCCTCCTTCCCAATGATTAGCCAAGGCTTGAAATGGAGGTGGGCCAAAAGTATAGAGAAGAAGTGGTAGAGCTTTGAACTTGAATTCTCAAAATTAGAGCCAAAAATAGGTCGTTCTCTCTCTTGTTTTTGACTCTCTTAATCTCAAAATTTGGAAAACTTGTTAACAGAAAATTTGTTGAAAATTATTTTCTATCGAATTAAAATAAAGAATCACCTTATTTTGGTTTTTTTTTGAGGAAGATAAGGTCCAAAGAAAAATAGCTATTCTCGGATTCACAAATATAAAGCCCGAAAATGCACTTCAAAGAATTGAGTTTCAGGTATAGAAAACCTCAAAACTAAAAAAAGTGATCAACATAAAAGTTGTAGCCACTGAAATTTCATATGGTTTGATAAAAATAATTTCTTAATTTGGATCGGTTATGATTAAAAGAAAATGGGTTATTCTCTGGCTTAAAAACTGGGCCAGAAAATATACTTGAAAGAAGTGTATTTTGGCATAGTTAAATTTAGAATAAGACGAAGTGGTCAACATAAAAGTTGCAGCAACTGGAAAAATACATGATTTGGAAACAAAGAATTTTGTATTTTGGTTCGTTTTTGAAGAATTTATGGCCGAGAGAAAAAGAGATAAAATATGGATAAAAGATGAGTTTGATTTGAAGAGGATGAACATCGATTTTTTTTGAACATTTTATAAATATTTTGACATTATTTCTTTCTAATTTTTCCTATGGCTTGGAAGCCATTAATGAGAAGAAGAAGAAGGTGAAGAAGCTTGAGAAAAGAAGAAGAAGAAATGTGAATGAAAGTGAAGAAGAGGGTGGGTATTTATAGAAAAAGAAAGAAGTGGTAACTTCACCAAAATAACCTCCTACCAAATTACCAAACTAACCTTACTTCAACCTAAAGAAAACTATACTTTTTCAAACCTTAACATCATCTTTCACATCACTACTTTATGTCTTATTCAATTAAAAATTAAATAAAGAATATCATAATTATGTTGGCTTTGATTTGATGGGTTTTGTTGATTACTTTTTCTTACTTTTATAAATTCTTACTTACTTTTACTAATGACTTCCAGAAGTTTTCTAATCCTGTTTAGTAAAAGCAAACTTTTTAGTTATTAAAATATGTAATATATATGTTAAAACATGCTAACAAAGGTGCAATAATTTTGCGGCCACTTATTTTGAACAAAACGTTGATTTCCGACAAAACGTTTTAGGATCACATTTTGACGTTTTAGTTAAACTATTTATTTATGTAAACCAAATTTGAAAATAAATTTGTATAATGTTATTTAAAAATATAAACACTCATAAATTAATTAAAATAATTTATTTAACCATTGAAATTTACTTTTTTGAAATCAGCATTTTGTCATTTTTGTCGATATAGACAAATGTTTCTATTTTTATGCATACTTCTCTTTCCATATCCTATCTAATATTGTATGAATTATATAACCTTACCTATTTTATATTTAAAATAACTTTAAATAGTATATTTTAAAATGGTCAAATTCTGGGTCATTACAGTTATTCAGTTGACTCCTATGTTATATTCTTGTTCTTGCTATTTGAGTATTGTATTGAGACTTCTATATATTCGAGACTTATGTTGTATCTTCTTTTAACTCTATTATATATATAGTAGCTTCATGAACTACTATTCATTTGTTTTTGCTGCTTGTTGTTATATTACTCTGTGCCTGTGATTCTGTAATTATTTTATTTACTGTATATGCTGCGTTTTGCCAAATATAAATTAACAATATGAAATTTTAATCAATTCAAGTCTGACATGTGCGGATGCGAATGGTTGAAAATATCGGGATGTTACATGTGGTATCAGAGCTCAGGTTTTAGGCAAACTTCCTCTTTGACTCGGTTTCCTTTGAATTTTGGAACGTTCCCCTCAGTTCCATAATCCTTTCTTGTCTCTCCCCCTTCGTATTCTTCTGATTTTGGAGCATCCCATGGCTCCATTGTATGATTTGTAAAGGGGTGAAACTTCTTTACAACAATATTGATTCACTAAAGGTTTTTGTATCCTTGGTTTAGATATTGCTATCTCTTGTTATACCCTAATGTTTTCTAGTAGACGACCAAGGTAAATTCTCTTATGATTGAATGCCGATTTGCTTCTGAATTCTGCATCGACCTTATTCCTCAGTCTGGGTTGACTCGGTTAAGGTCACACACGAACTATATAAGTCTATCCATCCTTCTATTTTGTAACCTTATCTTCGTTTCGAGCCTATCTTCCTCGTTAGAGTTCTCTCGATTACGTTCCCTTTGAATTTGAATCCCTATCTTTGTTTTGAAATTCATCTAGAATCATCGAGTAAGGGAGTGTATTTGTAATTTATGTAAAAATAATTTTATATTGTGTTGTTTGAGTTGTTAATGTTGATTTGGAGTTTTGATCGATTCGTCTAATCTAAGTTATCGATTGAATTTTCAAAACACTTGAATAGAGAAAACTGACACAATTTTTGTTTCAAATTTGGTTAATGAAATAACTTTGTATGATTATATTACCTATATAGGTATAATTTTCTGAGATTTAATAGTCAGGTAAATTGGTTATTATAAATGATAATATTTGATTTTCATCTATTATTTTGTAAACCATTGATTTTTCCAATATATAAATAAATGAATTTATCAAACATGGTTTATAATTTGATTTGGAGTTTAAATGAATTTAAATTAAGAATTTAAGAACTAAATTTTCGGTGATTCCAAATGTTGGTTTTAAAGCTTTAATTGTATATTATTTAAAGTATTTTCAAATAGAAATCGTTTCAAAGAATTTAAAAGTTTTAAATCAGTACTCTCCTCCATTGTCGCTGGAAAATGATTTCGGTGATGACTGCAACATCATCGACATTCATTTTCGAGTTTCATAGTGGAGAGACCATCTTAGTAGATTTGCTACACTTTTGTTTGAAAATGAATTTGACTTGAATTTCTTAAGTATGACTTGATTTATAATATATATAGGTATATGATTTTAGATTTGACTTGATATATATGATATATATACATATGTATACATTTATCTCTAATTGGTTTGAACTGAAATTGGAAATTTAACTCTTAAATTCTTGAAATATGTAAATTTGTAATAAATTGAATGAGGAAAATTTTACTTGTATGATACTCAATTGCATTATATATATATAACTTACCTAGATTACTCAGATTTTAACTATGTAATTAAGTAGTATACAATATAAAATGATGTTAAAGGAATTTTAAATAAAATTTGAATGGCTGTAACAAGTGTTTATATACTAAATCTATGATTATAGAAAATTTTAATTGAGACAATTGAATAATAAGATAGTGAATTAATGAATAGTTAAGATTGAATTATAAGTGAAATTTTCTTAAGTAAAATCAAAGGATCTAATAAATGAGATAAATAAAAATGAATTTTGTTTGAAAGAAATTTTGTAACAAATATTAATGTAAACTGAAAACAAATCAACTTAATGAAATACCTTGAATTTAAAATCATTTATTGAATATTAATTAGTTTGAATTAAATTTACATGGTTTAAATTTATTGTTTATTCTATAATTCAAATCTATTTTCCTCTCTGGTTGTTCCTGTTCTCCTACCTCCTTCTTTTTCGGGGATGTAGTTTTGAGTGGGGGAGAGTATAGTGACCTGAAAATTTTAATGGTATTAACAACGTAATTAACTGAAATTTTGTGAAATTTTAAACAATTGAATTTGGAAATAAAAATTTGTTATTTTAAATACGTCCATTTAAACATAGCGAATGGTAAATTTTCATCAAATAATATGGGAGTTTATTTTCTTGTATACTTTTAATTCAATTTAATTCAGTTAATATTTGATGACAATAAAATGTTTTCCAAACCTGAATATTTTTTTATAATAAATTTGTAAGTCATCTTCTGAGTGAAACGTCATATTTTGTTTCTCCAAATTTGGACTGCTATTGCTCCGTTTATCTTATTTTCTGCAAGTTAGTAACATTTTCGGTACCGAATATCAACTTTTGATCGGATGATCCTATCATTGATATCTATATACCGTTTTGATCATCTCATCGTGCTGATCTCCGCGGTATATTCATTTGAGTGTTTCGACGTCTGGTGGACGGTGAAATCTGTGAAACAATTACCGTATCCGTAACCGTTTTGATACCTTTTGACTTCTGTGGCCTTTCATCTAACTAACGTGTAAAACTAGATGGCCACTTACCTTTTTATAATTTTTGAATTCAATTAGCATGACTTTTTCTATTCATCTGTTCAACATATATGGATCAGTTACTTTGAGAAAAGAATGTCATATATTCAAACTTATATTTATTTTCTTTTGCCTGTTCATTTCTTTTATGCTCCATCTTTTCACCAGCGCCTTTATCTCTTCTTCTTTCAGATCTATTATTTATTTGAGAAAAGGGAAATGACATATATGTGATAATATAAAAGCATGTTGTATGCTTATGTTCTCTGCCATATTCACGTCTTGTCTTTCCCCTTTCTTTCAAAATTTAAACCCGTCTCTCCTGCCTTTGCTCCCCTTTCTTCCCCATTAGTTGAACCGAACAACCATCCCCAACCGCTTCCTCTCCCTTTGCCGCAAGCATCAGCTCAAACCCATACCCAGCCTAGCCGAGACTCGCCTCCCTCTCCAGTTGTGTCTCCTCCCTCTCTAGCTGTGTCTCCTTCTCCTTCTTGTTATAGGTTAGTTGTTATATATATTGAACAAGTTATAATCTATAGTTTATAGTATATATATTAATATGCATAAGTCTAGTTTATATTATCATAGTACTGTATATATAAGCAAGTTTTAAGTGTTGTTGTTTATAATATATTAGTTGATAAATAGTTTATTCTGATATACGTATATATGTTTTTATGTTTTGTTCCTGAAAGTTGTATATGGATCAGTTTTAAATATACATAGGTTTGTAAATTAATATGTTCGGTCCGTGTACTTTAAAGAAGTTGCATATATTGATGTTATATATCGATTCAATTTTTTTTGTTCTTTTTGTCATATATATATAGAGAGCTGTACATATACATAAAGGTGTATATATTTGAAAGGTAGTATATTTTATTCATTAAACATTTGATTTCAATATTGTATAAATAAGCATGTAGCCGTATATATCCTTTCAACTAGAAAGCTGCTCTTTGTTTTTCATTTACAGTTTTATATATAATAATAATATACAACCTGTTTATATATAGTGTGAACCTGATATATGAGTTCATTTATAATATATAGGTTATATATTTGAAATTTTATATATTATTACTTATATATATATAGTTTTATAAGTTGCAGCTTATATATGTTGTAAGGTAGGTGTCTATATATGATTTTAATATATGCATTAGTTATATAAAGAGTATACAATGTCTGTTTATTATATATGCCAGTTTGTATGTATAGTTATAGTTTTGATCTATTAAGTTTTGTGTATAAGTTTTTATATATATATTTGTAATACATAACCTGTAGAGTTGGTAAGTTTAGAATACACACACGCACACACACATATATTTGTAGCATATATGTTTACCTCAGTGTATATTATATATTATTTTATAATATGGTACATAATATAATATGTTACAATATGTTTAGTTGTTATATGAAGACAAGAATTGTTTTTCCAAATCAAAACTATATACATTTGTTTAAAATATATGGTCTGCATATTTTCCATAGCCTGCTTGTATATATAATTTATAATTGATATATAAAGTTTACATGTGATTTTATATAATAAGTTATGTTATGGCTGAGTACATATATAAGTAGTTATTTCAAAATATATGATGTATTTATGTTTATTTTATTATATGTGTTTTAATTTAAAACAATTATTTTATTTACATATATATATTTACTCTATTTTTTTTATTTTCGTCTTAAATTAACATATTGATTTCAAGGAAGAGGAAATATAACATATTATTTAATTCAATTCATATCAAACTGATTCTAATTGATTCATCAATTCCTTGTTATCAACTTTGATCATTGAACTCGTGCCAATCTAGCTTTGCTTTCGATTTCGTAACTCATCTCATTCTCGTCCATCTACCTAGCCTCGAAAGGTGAGCAATCACTCATGATTAAAGTTCTTATATTTATTAAATTTGATTTCAATTGAAACGACAATTGAAATATGCTATTAATAGTTATTTATATTGCTATATATATATGCTATTATCTGTATCTGTTCACCTACGACATCTGACACTATTAAATGTTATTTATATTGATGATATATGCCTGTTATATTATTATCACATATGTTCTCACTCTGCAAGTTCCCAGTTAGTTTAGATTTCCTACGGATTGAAATGATACATACCGAAACTACGATAACACAGATTTTATTCATCTTTTAATTGAATTAATTAACTGATTTTATTCATTTGAACGAATAAAATGTGATAAATATGGATGTTTGGATGTATATATAAGTGAATTTGAAACAAAAATAATAATTGAATTAAAATAATGAATCTTTTTAGTAAATAAATAAATATTTAAATAGATATATGCAAGACTTATCATATGATAACTATTCTATTTTCATACATACATTTATGGTTTATGAATGAAACTTGGATTTAAAAAATTTAAAAATATATATATGTATATCTTGAGAATGTGATAATTAACTCAAGTATAAATTAGTATCAAAATTTATTTTCTTAAAGGTATATAAGTGCAAATAAAGGAGAAGTATACACATAAATTTATAATATATATGCATATATAAAAATAAAAATAAAATAAAATAAAATAAAATAAAACACTAATGAATAAAAGTTAGTTAATAACTTAAGTTTAAATAGGATTTAACAAAGATTAATACCTTCTTTTAATACATGTACAATTCATATATGTGTAAAAATGTTAACATAAGAATATAATATAAAAATGAAAGAAAAATTTATTATATAAATTTATGTAAAATTACAAGTATAATAGGAATAACACATGCATTAACAAATGTAAGTTACATAGCTAACCTAAATGGCAAGTGTTAGGTTTTCAAATAAGTGTTAGCTTAGAAAATTAACAAGTGGCATTGTTAATTTATTTTTGAAATTAATTTTTATAGATAAGAAAACTTAATAATTCATTATTGTTCAAACCCTTCTCTTCAAATGAAAACTGAAACAAGATTTAAAGAAATATAAAACTAAATTCAATTTTAAAAAAAATCCCAGGTCTGAAAAAAGAAAAAAATAAGCCTGCAAGTTTTCCTTCAACCTGGAACAAAGCTTGCAAGCATCTTCTTTTCAAATCAGAGATACAGAAGCAATCAGATTTCATCTAAGTTTCAGTTTCAATAATAAAGCAAATCAAAATTTTTGAATCAAGAATAAAGGAAACCAGCAAGCCTGAAGCAAGCCCGGGAAACAAAACATTTTTTTTCAAAATCAAGTTCCAGTTTAATAAAAAGGGGAGCTATGTTCATCACTTTACAGGTGAGTAGACTTTGATTCCTTTGAGATTAGATCATCGGTATAGTTTTATGCATGCCTCAATCAATGATAACAGTAACTTAAATATGATTTGGGATGGGTGTTGTCTGAGTTTACAAATGGAATTTCTGTTGCATGCCTGAATGAACATAAGTATGTTCCTGTTAATTGTAACAAACCAAAATATGTTCAAAGAGAAGATTTAAATCACTTTACCAGATTTAATTTCAGCATGGGATGTTATAAAAGAAGTGGAATGTGATGGTGTAAAACAAATTATTTGTTAGACAGAAGAAAGAAAATTTTTCCAAAATTTCAAAACTAAGGCTCTGTTCATTTGTTAAACAAAATGAGTAATTTTTAAATTTAAAATTTAAAAAGGAAAAAAAATGGTTGCATGTTTATATGCTGAGATGAATAAGTACTGTATGTGTCTATAGAATGTCTGATGTGAATTCTAATGTGTATGCATGTTGTGTATTTGGATTGTTTGCTCTGCTTGATTCCAGTTTCAATTTTTTTATTTTTATTTTTATTTAAATCCCTGATCTTAAAATTAGTTATTGTTAGGGACTGATTTTCAAACAATTGTGTTGGTTTAACTTAGATTACTGTTAAAATTTTAATCAAGTCAAACTAAAACTTGTTGGTGTCTGGAATCATAGAAAAACTTTAATGCAAGTTGATATAATTAAAATTCATACTGTATAAATTTGTAGATACAGTACTATAAATCGAAAAATCATTTGAAATATGATTTTTAACGCTGGAATTAGAATTTTTAGTAGAAAGGTTATGTTGTAGTTTGGTATTGACTGGAAATAAGATTTTTTGGAAATTATGGTGATCTATGAATAGTGGAGTCTCCGCGTTCTTCCAGGTGATGGAGGAGGGTTAGTAGAAGCTAGGAAAAATCATTGTTGGTGAAGGAAAGCATGGTGGAGGTTGCGGTGGTGGTTTTTCGTTTTAAACCCTAGTTTTAGTTAGTTTTGGGAATTCTATCACTGTGGGTCCTAGAGTGGATCGAGTGTTTCAAGCTCTTGGGTGGAGGAAGTTTGGAAGTAGGCGAGGGTTGGGCCGGAGTTTCAACGACTCCGATGGTCGGCATTATGCTGGCGAGGAAAACTTCCAGGTTGAAGCAATTTTCTCTCTGATGATGGTTCCAGGTATTGGTGCTCGGTTTTGATTCGAGCAATTGAGGTGGATTTGGAGGTTCGTGATGTCGTCAGCGGATGGTCGCTGATGAGTTGATGGGTTGGTGCATGGCCGGTGATGGCCGGAGCCATGGTGCACATGCACCGTGCAGTTAAAGTACAGGTGAACTTTAGTGTGTGCAGGATTGTGAACTCGGGAAGAAGAGGGAAAAAAAAAGAAATACTCGAGTTATTCGAGTACTTGACTCGAAGTGGAAGGGAAATGACCCGAAGTATATTATATTCGTGGAGTCTCAGGTATTCTTTTGTTTACAGGTTTTAAGTAAACCTGTACTATGTGGTTAGGAAATTTTAAAGCAGAAGCTTTTAAATGTAAAGAAAGTTTTAAACCTAGTTTAAGTCTAAGTTTGAAAAAAAAATTAAAATTTCAAGTAGTTTTAAATCTCATTCTAAAGAATATATATATATATATATATATATATATATATATAAAGTTTTAAATCTTGAATTATTAACTACTTTTTTTAAAAAAAAAGAGAGTAGACTGAATGTTTTAAAACTGAAATTTTAATATGGGCTAGTTTGAAGTTAAATTAAATCTGAAAATCAAAAATTAAGTATGAACTTCGAATTTTGAATTCAAATCGGAATTTAAAATGTAAAGAATGTTTAAACAAAGTTTAAACTGATTCAAATCTAAATTTGAATCTTTGTTTTTAAATAAATTTAAGTTTTATAATTTGTAATTAATTAAAGTAATTAGTTAAAGATAATTAACCCATGAATAATTTCTTGATAAAAGTAATTAGTGGTTAATTACTTAAGAGAAGTAATTGAGAATTATTACTTAGTGTAATTAAATTAAAGGATTTATTAATTAATTAAGGGATTAATTATTTACTGTAAGTAATTCAGAATAATTAATTACTGAATATGATTAATCAAGGTTGATTGATGAATATGGTAAATCAATTAAAGGTTAATTACTGAATGTAATTAGAAAGGATAATTAGGGAATGATTAATTAATGGTTAGTGATTAATTATTGTTAAGTAAGCAAGATTTAATAATGGTTAAAGTAATTAATTTGATTTAATTAGTAAGGGAGGCTAACAAATCTTTCTTATGAATGGTTGGTGGATATTTCTGATATGAAATGTTTGTGATATGATATATTTGTCTTGAATAATGATTGTGTAGTTATATGTCGATGATAAATTGTTGAATGAAAGTGCCATCTTGAATTTAAAGGATGGATTGTATTTCACTTGATTAACGTGGGTTAAGATGACATTGGATCCGAGGAGACCGGAGTCGAGTATAGTGAATACCCGAAACCACTTCGGATTCTTTATAGATTGATATGTGAAATTAATAGATTAAAATGGAATGATTTGAATTGGACAATTTGATCTAAGTTTTGGTATTCATAAATTGATATGATGAAAGTGATGTTTATAACAGCTTGTGAAGTTGTAAAATAATAAGTTATCCCGGGTTTATATAAGTTATATGCTTTTGTATTCTATGCTAGATGGGTTTACTCACGCTGGTTTCCAGCCTGGCCCGGGTGTTGTAACAACCCGCATATTTGTCGAGTTTGTATTTAAATATTTTATTTAAATATTAACTCGTTAATCGGATTTTGATCCGAAAAGCTACTTTTTGCAAACGGTCAAATTAGGACTCGAGACCACTTCCATTGAGTTCGAAATGTCGTTTACAACTTTTTAAGTATAAACATCGATAGGTTTGGAGTTAGTGAAATTTCACTAACTTTTCCCGCTTTGGACTTTGGGTTAGTTTAGCCTATTAAGCCCAAGTTCCAACCCTCTTCTCCTCACTCTTCATAAATTTCCTAACTAATCAAGCTTTGGCATTAATGGTGGAGGGAATGGGAAATTAAAACTCCAAGCACAAATTCAATTGCAAATCCAACATTCAACTCCAAATTCAAGTAGAAGATATTGGATTCAAGCTTTGGATTTCTTCTCCTTGCTTTCAAGCTTCATCTTCATAAACTTTAGTGCAAAGGTGAGATTTTTATCTCACAAATCTAGTCTATATCAATATTGGACTGTTGGGAATGAATCCCTATCGTGTTTGCATGTATATTTGCATTTGGTTTGGATTGGGTTGGCGAAAAACTCCGATTTTTAGCGTTTTGGTGGATTTTCTGCTCCTAGGTCGTTCTGGCCTTATTAGCTCGTATCGGAGTTAGGTCGTAGGTCGCATGGGCCTTAGGTCGTAGGTCGCATGTGAGTTAACCCCTAGGTCGTTCTGGCCACTTTTCGTGTGTTTGGGTTTAGGTCGTTGGACCTTTAGGTCGTTGACCCCCTTGAGTCGTTAACTAGTTAAGTCGCTCGCTACTTGACTCCATTAGGTCGCTCGTCACTGGATGCAGTTAGGTCGCTCGACTCCCTTACCCACTAGGTCGCGTACTTAGTTAGGTCGCGTGACCCCATAACTGTTAGGTCGTTAGACCGTTAAACCTATAGGTCGCTTGGCCTATTTCTTTAGGTCGTAGGTCGTTGGACCTTACCTCGATAGGTCGTTCCCACTTTTGGACGTGTGCACTCTAGGTCGCTAGGCCGCCTCTCTTTAGGTCGCGTGACCCAATACAGTTAGGTCGTTTGACCTTATGTTCTTTTAGGTCGCGTCTCCTTTAGGTCGCGCCTCTTTTAGGTCGCGTTTCCTTTAGGCCACGCCTCTTTTAGGTCGTTCGAATGCTAGGTCGCTCGGCCCTTATTCCCTTAGGTCGCTCGGTCTCGTTTATGACCATAGGTCGCTCACCCCCTCTTCATTAAGTAGCGAGTCATCGTTAGGTTGCGAACACCTTTAGGTCGCTCGACCCTATCCCTTTAGGTCGTTAGACCTCATTTTGTCTTCACTAGGTCGAACCCCGTAAGCGGTGGCGTTGCCCCCGCACCCCCACCTTGGGGGGTTGCCACCCCCCCTGGACCCCCCCTCCGTAGGGGATCTTATCTGAAAAACATTGAGCTGATTTCCTTGGATTTTATTCGCATCTCCGTATGCGATCTTTGTGACTGATTGTTTCTACACTTGCTTATGTGTTTTTTCACTTTATAATATAAAGGTTTCAATACTAGTAGTAAATATCAAAACTCTTTTAATAAACAATTTCAACTCTATTTTTAATAACAAAGCTCTTTTCTTAAACCGTTTTCCAATCTATTAGTATATACAAGCCTTTACCTCACTCGGATGAGAAATCTAATTAAACGACTTAGTAAAACAAGTGGTATGAAACGCTTGCGTTCACTTCGTCGGTTAATTCTTGGACTTGTTCGATTGAACCTCTTGTGACAATTTTATTAGTGAAGATTTACAGTTTGTTCGTAAATATTTAAGTTAAGCAAGTGGTTATGGGACATGAAGCTAAACTTCTATATTTACTAGCTTAGTGTAATTGACACTTCTCGTTGATCTTGATGATCGCTTTATGAATTAGACTAGCAATTGCGCGATGTCTCTTTCATTGCAAGGTTAGACTAGACACCACTTGTGTGATTCCATTCACACATACCTTTCTGCTTTTTGGTTAGTCTTGACCTCAATCTGTGTGATTCCATTCACACATGCGGGGTAGCTCCCCTTGGTCTTCGGACCGTCATGTGATAGGCCTCTTTCCCTTTTTATGATTTCTGGATTTCTCGTGTTGATTTCTGGAATTTATGTCATTGACTTGTTATGAGTACAAGTTTAGGGTATGATGCCCTCTTCGAATCTTTGAGAAGATTCTTGTGATATTGATTATCTCTTATTGATTGATCTTTTGTTGATCATTATTTACATACTTATAGTGGTATGTCGTTATGGATGTTTATGTTTATGCCATATCTTTTATGTTATATCATGTCATCTGATATTTATAGCTAGACTGATCCGTTTATTATTTTTTTAAATAATACTCGGGTCAGACCGAGATGTTACAGGTGCTTCTGCTTGACTTCTTCCCAGGGATTCATCACTCTGACTTTTGGCTAACTGTTTAGATTAGCAGTTTTTGTTGTATACACTTGAGATATAGACTCATAGTTGTATTCTTTTGTATAGCACGTGTTGCTATTCTTTTGTATTATCGTGGATCTTATTGACCACTACTCTGATATACACTTTCATGTGTTAGTTATATATTCATATCTTCTTCCGCCTTTGTGATATGGATATCTGTGACTGATTTGTGATATGATTATTTCTATGTTTGTTTCCGAAGATTATTTATAGCCACCGTGTGATAAGCAATTACATGGATGGTCGCTCCTCAACAGCCTTATTCTCCGTGCTAGTTGACAGCACTACTCCGGAGTGTTCTTGGCTAGCGTGGGTATAGAGGCGGGGCGCCACAGGTGTTAATGCTCGGGTCAGACCGAGTATTACAGATTTCAGGAAAGGACGTTCTAGAGCTCAGGAGGCGAGCTGGATGGCAGAGACGTATGGAGAGTTCCCCTATGATATTGTATATATCTGGGACATGTTAAATTGTATCTGTCCGATGTTGTATTAAATTGTTGTAACTCTGATATATCGATGTAAATTGATAGATACAGTTTTCTTGGTATAACTATTATTATTAATATTATATTTTATCCGCTGCGAATGTGAGATGTGTGTTTCTTTTCTATTCTTCTTCTATCTCTTTCTTCTTTTCACTAACTATCTGGAAATTTCGGGATTGAAATTTCCGGGTCGTTACATTTGGTATCAGAGCTGAAGGTTAAGCGAGAACCTTGGCTCTGGTGGGATACTCATTACGGATAGGGTAAGTGATATCCTAGAATGAGTTGAGTGTATATATGAGAGAGCGTACTTGTTATTTTCTTATATAAAGATTCTAAAAGATTTTATATAAGATTATATTTTGATATATAAAGCAATATATCTTTCTAACAAATAATAACGGAATTAGTTGTTAAATTATTGAAGTAAATTAAGAAGTAATAAAAATACAACCAAACTGAAATTAAATCTTGAATTTGGGAAAGGTTTCAGGATAAGGATAATCAATATTTATGTAATTAATTAAACTTTATTTAATGAGATTAATTTATGGATAATAATTGGAAATGATAAATTAAGAGGAAGTTACTTAATGAAGTAACTAGAGGTAAGTAATTTAAAGGACAATTACTTAATGAAGGTAATTAAGAAATTAATTAATTATCGAATGTGATTAATTGGAATTAATTAATGACGTAATTAATTTAAAGAAACAATAAATAATATTATTTAATGCAATTGAATGAAATGGTCCTATTTCAAACAAGAGTTGTTTGAAAATTTAAAAGAAATTTGTTTTGAATTAGAAAAACCAAGGGTGGTTTAAAACTTTAAAATATAATTTGGTATGTAAAAGAAGTTAATATGTATATATGTGGATATACAAAATATCAAAGTTGGTTTGAAATAAAATCTAAATATTGAGTTTTAAATTGGATTAAGATGTGATATCCAAAAGTGATGAACTTTTGAACTTAATAAGTGGGAAGATTATTTATTAGAAGTTTAAAATTTGAAATGGAAGATTCAAATTGGGTAAGGTTGACTGGATTAAGTGAATTGAGCTTAACTTGGGGAAAAGTTAAATAAGTTGGAATGATCAACATGATTTGGGAATTTCAAGATGGAATTGGAATTTAAATTGGGGAGTTAAATGGTTAATCTGAATTGGGAGTTTGAGTGATCTCAAAATGGGTTTGAGATCTGCAAATTGTAAATTGATGGATGTTTTAAGATGAATTAGATGATATCATCCTATTGTTGTTAAAAATCTTTAAGTTGTGAATTGGAATTGTTTAAATGAATGAGAGATGGAGTATGGTAATCCATTGTTGAGCTAAAAGAGAAATTAAACTTTAGTTTGAAATCAATGGTATGGAATTACCTTGAACTAAAAATTTGAGTAATTGAATTTGTAAATTAAAATTGTTTGAAACTCTTACTTGAACCTTGTAATGAGTTAAGTAAAGATAATTTAAAATTGAATTTTGAGAATTTTACTCAGAATTAAATTGTTTAAAGGTTTGGGTTATTGATGTAAAAATAAAGGTTAATTTGACGTGTGGTATAATATGTTAGGTCTGAACTGTGAATTGAATTGTTTAAAGCTTTAAAGGTAAATTGATTTAAAGGAATTAAATCAACATTTGAAGTGTTAACTCGAATTTATATAATTCGACATGGTTTAAATTTGAAATTTGAAATTTGAAATTAGTTCAAATTGAATTTGATTTGAATTGATTGAAATTGTGATTGAAGATGTACGAGTATAAGATTCAAATGGAAAATTTGAATTGGATTGATTTGTATAATTGGGAATTGTAATTAAAATTGAATAGTTTTGAATTCAAGTGGAATTTGAATTAAATTTTGGGAGGAAATCAAGAATAATTCAACTTGATTTGGGAGTGGAATTTGAAATTGGAATTAATTCAAACTGGAGTTGAAATGGATTGGAATTGAAGTGGGTTCAATTGAATGGATATTAGTCCAAAGTGATTGGAATAACTTGGAATTGTAATTAAAGTTGAATATGTTTAAAATCAAATGGAATTTGATTTAAATTGAAAGGGAATTGAGAATTAATTCAACTTGAATTGGGAATAAATCAAGTCCAATGGAAATTGGAGTTATTTAAAATTGGAGTTGGGTCAATTTAAATGGAAGAGAAAATTTAAATTGAATTGATTGAGAATGAAGATTGGGAAGTGAACAGTTTTGACTCTGGATTATTTTTAATATAAATTGTTTTAATATAAACCTATTTTTCCAAGCTATTTATTATATATACAACCCTTCTTTTAAAATCCAAACTATCTTATACTTGTTTTACAATTATTTTTGAAACTGTTTAACTATTTTCCAACTGTTTATAAACTAATTACTATATCAACTATTTTACAAAACTAATTACTATCTTACTATTATTTTGCAATTATTTAAATTTCTATAATTATTTTAACTATTTTCTACCTATTTTACACCTATTTCACAAACTAGTAATTATTTTCCAACTACTTATCTATTTTTAAATATTTCAAAACTATTTTCTAAATTAACTGGTCGAAGTTTCAACTGTTATTGGTTAAATACCCAATCGAGATAAGAATAAAGATGATAATCCAAATGGATTGAGGCAAGTGTGAGTAAGTGAATGAAAATCAAAGTGAATGTGAATAGAAATGAAATTAATTTGGCTAATAACCAATAAAGATAAATACGTAGGGTGAACGTATGTTATTCTTTTCGCATAGTAATTTGATCCAGATTCGAGCACATAATTTCGAGATAGTAATTTCGATCCGAGTGGGATTTTACACTCGATTTTCGACGGTGAACATGGATGTGGATTGTTGATTGGTTCTGGATATTCTCTATCGTAGTTATGACTATGCAAGGAGAATGACGGTTTCAGATCAAGAAACCAGATCTATGTCTGCACTAGGAAGTCGGCTGGACAATACTAGTTCGGAAGTGAAATTGTGTGATCGAGTGAGCGATCAGATTGTTATAGCGTACGGATGATATGTGTACATCGTACGGATTTGAATAAAAATGATATTGGAAAGGGTAATCAAATTTGAATATATGATTTTGAGTAAATAAAGTTAAATATCTTTGTTTTATAAAATGAAACTCCCCTCGATGAATCTTTTGCCGGAAGAAAAAGGTTTTGGAGGTGTTTGAAGTAAAGGAGTTTTATACAAGTTTGAAATGATCCAAAGTTTTAAAAATTATACATATCTGTATATATATGTAAAGGATCATATGAGGATTTTGGAAAAAGGTTTTGGGAACCTATGGATCTGGAAAGGCTTTTGATTTTTGGTTAAAATCAATATTAAATTTGGAAAGCATAGTTTAAGAATTATCGATTTTGGAATAATCAATTTTGTGTAAAGGAGCTTTGTATGAGATCATACTAGGAGTATGATTTGAAGATACTATATGTACATAGTATAAAATGTTTTGATGATGGTTCTGGGGAAAAAGGCGCTCCCTTGGAATCGACTTCTCAGGAGTACCACCGGGTGGTGCTGCCTTGAGCCCTAAGGGGGGGTTCTAAAGTTGATCCTGCGAGGAGTCCGGACAAACTTATTCCTGAGGATTATTGGGTAGCGAAAGTCAAGGGCGCTGATGCCTACAGGGGCATTTGGGTTATGCTGTGATGACAGTGTAACTCGATGTTACTGCGATCTACTGTGGGGACCATAGCGAAAATCGTGTGGAGGATGAGTGTATATATAAAAGTAAAAATAAAAATAAAAATAAAAATAAAAATAAAATAAAATAAAACACTAATGAATAAAAGTTAGTTAATAACTTAAGTTTAAATAGGATTTAACAAATATTAATACCTTCTTTTAATACATGTACAAGTCATATATGTGTAAAAATGTTAACATAAGAATATAATATAAAAATGAAAGAAAAATTTATTATATAAATTTGTGTAAAATTACAAGTATAATAGGAATAATATCATGCATTAACAAATGTAAGTTACATAGCTTACCTAAATGACAAGTGTTAGGTTTTCAAATAAGTGTTAGCTTAGAAAATTAACAAGTGGCATTGTTAATTTATTTTTGAAATTAATTGTTATAGATAAGAAAACTTAATAATTCATTATTGTTCAAACCCTTCTCTTCAAATGAAAACTGAAACCATATTTAAAGAAATTTAAAACTAAATTCAATTAAAAAAAAAATCCCAGATCTGAAAAAAAAAGCCTGCAAGTTTTCCTTCAACCTGGAGCAAAGCTTGCAAGCATCTTCTTTTCAAATCTGAGATATAGAAGCAAGCAGATTTCATCTAAGTTTCAGCTTCAATAATAAAGCAAATCAAAATTTTTGAATCAAGAATAAAGGAAACCAGCAAGCCTGAAGCAAGCCCGGGAAACAGAACATTTTTTTTCAAAATCAAGTTCCAGTTTAATAAAAAGGGGAGCTATGTTCATCACTTTACAGGTGAGTAGACTTTAATTCCTTTGAGATTAGATCATCGGTATAGTTTTATGCATGCCTTAATCAATGATAACAGTAACTTAAATATGATTTGGGATCGGTGTTGTCTGAGTTTACAAATGGAATTTCTGTTGCATGCCTGAATGAACATAAGTATGTTCCTGTTAATTGTAACAAACCAAAATATGTTCAAAGAGAAGATTTAAATCACTTTACCAGATTTAATTTCAGCATGGGATGTTATAAAAGAAGTGGAATGTGATGGTGTAAAACAAATTATTTGTTAGACAGAAGAAAGAAAAATTTCCAAAATTTTAAAACTAAGGCTCTGTTCGTTTGTTAAACAAAATGAGTAAATTTTAAATTTTAAATTTAAAAAGGAAAAAAAATGGTTACATGTTTATATGCTGAGATGAATAAGTACTGCATGTGTCTATAGAATGTCTGATGTGAATTCTAATGTGTATGCTTGTTGTGTATTTGGATTGTGTGCTCTGCTTGATTCCAGTTTCAATTTTTTTATTTTTTATTTTTTATTTAAATCCCTGATTTTAAAATTAGTTATTATTAGGGACTGATTTTCAAACACTTGTGTTGGTTTAACTTAGATTACTGTTAAAATTTTAATCAAGTCAAACTAAAACTTGTTGGTGTGTGGAAACATAGAAAAACTTTAATGCATGTTGATATAATTAAAATTCATACTGTATAAATTTGTAGATACAGTACTATAAATCGAAAAATCATTTGAAATATGATTTTTAACGCTGGAATTAGAATTTTTAGTCGAAAGGTTAAGTTGCAGTTTGGTATTGAATGGAAATAAGATTTTTTGGAAATTCTGGTGATCTATGAATAGTGGAGTCTCCGCGTTCTTCCAAGTGGTGGAGGAGGGTTAGTAGAAGCTAGGAAAAATCATTGTTGGTGAAGGAAAGCATGGTGGAGGTTGCGGTGGTGATTTTTCGTTTTAAACCCTAGTTTTAGTTAGTTTTGGGAATTCTATCACTGTGGGTCCTAGAGTGGATCGAGTGTTTCAAGCTCTTGGGTGGAGGAAGTTTGGAAGTAGGCGAGGGTTGGGCCGTAGTTTCAACAACTCCGATGGTCGGCATTATGCTGGCGAGGCAAACTTCCATGTTGAAGCAATTTTCTCTCTGATGATGGTTCCAGGTATTGGTGCTCGGTTTTGATTCGAGCAATTGAGGTGGATTTGGAGGTTCGTGATGTCGTCAGCGGATGGTCGCTGATGAGTTGATGGGTTGGTGGATGGCCGGTGATGGCCGGAGCCACGGTGCACATGCACCGTGCAGTTAAAGTACAGGTGAACTTTAGTGTGTGCAGGATTGTGAACTCGGGAAGAAGAGGGAAAAAAAAGAAAAACTCGAGTTATTCGAGTACTTGACTCGAAGTGGAAGGGAAATGACTCGAAGTATATTATATTTGTGGAGTCTCAGGTATTCTTTTGTTTACAAGTTTTAAGTAAACATGTACTGTGTGGATGGGAAATGTTAAAGCAGAAGCTTATAAATGTAAAGAAAATTTTAAACCTAGTTTAAGTCTAAGTTTGAAAAAAAATTTAAAATTTTAAGTAGCTTTAAAACTCAGTCTTAAGAATATATATATATATATATATAAAGTTTTAAATCTTGAATTATTAACTACTTTAAAAAAAAAGAATAGATTGAATGTTTTAAAACTGAAATTTTAATATGGGCTACTTTGAAGTTAAATTAAATCTAGAAATTAAGAATTAAGTATGAACTTCGAATTTTGAATTCAAATCGGAATTTAAAATGTAAAGAATGTTTAAACAAAGTTTAAACTGATTCAAATCTAAATTTGAATCTTTGTTTTTAAATAAATTTAAGTTTTATAATTTGTAATTAATTAAAGTAATTAGTTAAAGATAATTAACCCATGAATAATTTCTTGATAAAAGTAATTAGTGGTTAATTACTTAAGAGAAGTAATTGAGAATTATTACTTAGTGTAATTAAATTAAAGGATTTATTAATTAATTAAGGGATTAATTATTTACTGTAAGTAATTAAGAATAATTAATTACTGAATATGATTAATCATGGTTGATTGATGAATATGGTAAATCAATTAAAGGTTAATTACTGAATGTAATTAGAAAGGATAATTAGGGAATGATTAATTAATGGTTAGTGATTAATTATTGTTAAGTAAGCAAGATTTAATAATGGTTAAAGTAATTAATTTGATTTAATTAGTAAGGGGGGCTAACAAATCTTGCTTATGAATGATTGGTGGATATTTCTGATATGAAATATTTGTGATATGATATATTTGTCTTGAATAATGATTGTGTAGTTATATGTCGATGATAAATTGTTGAACGAAAGTGCCATCTTGAATTTAAAGGATGGATTGTATTTCACTTGATTAACGTGGGTTAAGATGACATTGGATCCGAGGAGACCAGAGTCGTGTATAGTGGATATCCGAAACCACTTCGGATTCTTTATAGATTGATATGTGAAATTAATAGATTAAAATGGAATGATTTGAATTGGACAATTTGATCTAAGTTTTGGTATTCAGAAATTGATATGATGAAAGTAATGTTTATAACAGCTTGTGAAGTTGTAAAATAATAAGTTACCCCTGGTTTATATAAGTTTTATGCTTTTGTATTCTATGCTAGATGGGTTTACTCACGCTGGTTTCCAGCCTGACCCGGGTGTTACTTTGATGTAATGCTCGGGTAAGACCGAGTATTACAGATTTTCAGGAAAGGACGTTCTGGAGCTCAGGAGGCGAGCTGGATGGCAGAGACGTATGGAGAGTTCCCCTATGATATTGTATATATCTGGGACATGTTAAATTGTATCTGTCCAATGTTGTATTAAATTGTTGTAACTCTGATATATCGATGTAAATTGATAGATACAGTTTTCTTGGTATAACTATTATTATTGATATTATATTTTATTCGCTGTGAATGTGAGATTGTGTGTTTCTTTTCTATTCTTCTTCTATCTCTTTCTTCTTTTCACTAACTATCTGGAAATTTCGGGATTAAAGTTTCCGGGTCGTTACAGAAACAATCTGTAGAATATGAGAAGATCGTTATGGGTTGAAATAATAAACCCAAGCGATTTTCATTGAATTGAATTTGGGATCGCGGGTTGAAATGATATATACCCGTGCATATTTAAATTGCGGATTGAAATGATAAATATCTGTATCACTTGACTATAGGATCGAAAATTATATACAGACACCATTGGTCCATATACAAATATTTTGAAAATGATTTCTATGGTTTTGGAAAAAAATATATGGTTTAATAAATATTGATTTTAAGACAATATATAAATGTATTTTTATAGAGAATTAATTTTTAGTTTTAAATTTTTTTATGGTTTGAAAATTTTATAATTATAAGCTAGTTTTGAAATTATAAATTTTAAGATTTTACTTATGATTTTACTATTTTAAAAATATATATAAATTAAGTTTTGATATGGAATAACTTTAATAATAAGAAATAATTTAACTAAGTTTGATTTATTTAAGATATATATGCTTAAGTATTTTTTTAAATTATATTTTCAAATATTGAGTTATATTAATTTTCAATAAATGAAGGTTGGAAAGAGAAATAGAAATTGGTTTGAAATTGTATTTATTTAAGAATTATACTCAGATAAACTTGATTTAAAATTTATTAAATTTGAGATTTTGAAGATATGATTTTATAACTTGATTCTTTGATTAAAAGTGATTTAAATGAATATTTAGAATTTGCATAAATTGAAATGGGATATTTGGTTTATTTAAATTTGCAATTGAAGTTTTATTTGAATGTTGTTGGAATATTAAGTGAATATTTCGAAAGTAGATAATAATGAAGTTAAATTGAGATATAAATGAAATTGTCAAATTTAATTTTGAAAATGTTGAATAATTAAAGCTTGGAAATATATTGAAATTGGAATGGTATATTTAATGGTTCAAATCTGCATTTGAAATCGTTATAATGTGAAATGGTTTATTGAGAGACTGAATTGAATTGAAATTGGTGAATTTAGAATGAATTAAATTGAATTTTTGAATTCGAATTGATTTGAGTAGATTTGTGAATTTTGAGGGAACTATTTATTATATAAAGTATTTTAAATGTATATACACAATATTATATGAATTATTTTAATATAAAGCTATCATTAACATACAAATTATTTCTAATATATATAAACTATTTTAATATAAAACTATTTTATTTATATATACTATTTTACTTTATAAACTATTTTGATTTATATATACTATTTATTTCATTAAAAATCTTATTTTTATACATTATTTTATTTCATTAACTATTTTATTTATAAATACTATTTTCTATATCAAAGTATTTAAGTGGGAAGTGCTATGATTTCAAAGTGTTATGATTTCAAAGTGTTATGAATTCCAAAGTGCTATGATTTCAGTGTGTTATGATTTCCAAAGTTCTATGATTTCAAAATGTTATGATTTCAAAAATGTTATGATTCCCAAAGGGTTATGATTTCAAAGTGTTATAATTTCGAAGAGTTATAATTTTGGAAAGTGTTATGATTTTGGAAATGAATATTATTTAAGTAAGAAATGATATCGTGTTGATATGATTTTGAAATGGATATGATATTTTGGTTTTGAAGTATGATATTTTGAAATGACCACGGTGTTATACTAACGTTTGTTGTTAAAGACACCAGGATCGGATATTGTTATACTTTCTACCAATACCGAAAACCAGTTTAACAACTATGTATGCGGTGGAGATTCCAGAATGAAGTAGGATGGTGGCGACGATCCTATTTATGATATATACGTGGACCTGACTCCCATGGGTTGGCATAAGGTGGCTAAAATAGGAGCAATTTATGGGCCAAGTGAGGTAGCTCCTTCGATCAGACACACTTCTTCGATTGTGATCCTAGTACTTTGTGATTGATTTGGTGCGCACCTTTGATTTGGGAGTGTGGCTCAAGGTGGGCGGAGTTGCGGCTATGCGTTACCACCATCCCGGAAGTGTAATTGGTATACCTCCCGTGGCATTGCCTATTTGTGCCGTTTTACTTACCATATCGAGACCACTACGAGTTTGTTTTATGTCATACCTATGGAGTATCCTCTGCCAGCCTCCCGATCAGGAGGTATTACGGCACTGTATAGACTATCGGCACTATAAAATGTGTTAAGGGAGAAATGGGTAACTCCTTAATGCTATTTTAATAGTTTACTTTACTATAGACATATTATAATAACATATATTACTACATAATAGATAGTTCCACGGATCCTTAGAGGATGGCTATCCCAAACATCCTTTGAGTTACTTGTATTTCAGTTGATATTTCACTTGAGTTGGATTTATTGATATAAGAATGTTAATCCCAACTCGAGTGTTTTGTCCTTTGCTTTATGCTCGGGTCAGACTGAGTGTTACAACATTGGAGACTCGCCTTTGGAGTTGGAGCTTTGCACGGAGATCCATCTATCTATTCAGCTTGCAATTATGCAGTTGACTCCTATGTTATATTCTGATTCTTGCTATTTGACTATTGTGTTGAGACTTCTGTGTATTCGATACTTTTGTTGGTATCTTGTTTTAACTCTGTTATATATATATATAGTTGTTTCATGAACTACTATTCTTTTATTTTCGCTACTTATTGTTATATTACTATGTGTCTGTGATAACCCTTATTTTTGTGAAGCAATTTTATGATTTAGTTCAGTTTTTTTAAAAAAAAACATGTACAGGCGCACAGGACAGTGCACATACATGCACATAATTTTCTGCAAGATGAAATAGGCAGGAATTAATTTGTGAGTTAGAATGGATAAATTACAAATAAGTAGGCATGTAAACATAATTATTGCAGACATGGTTATATCCTTAAAACAAGTTAGTATAAAGGAAATAAAGATATGTAGGCTGGAGTAAATATATGCAGAAGATGGTGAATACTTAAAAGGGGTAAAAAGAAAAAAAAATCAAGGTTTAAGCAAGGATAGAAATATAGGCAGTATATATGTATTTTAAACAAATACAGACTTGAAGAAAAAAAAAGAATATTAGAAATTGCATGAAAATGGTATGAGTTGTTGAATAAATACTTTATCTACTTTTAGCAATTTCCTTAGCTTTAAAAAAAAACAGAGATCATGCAAATAAAATGACCGGGGTAATAAGATAAAATTTCTGTTAGTAGAAATAAGGACCACTTACCCATTTTCCCTTGAAATAGAATGAGAGGCTGATCACAAGTGACAGGGTAAAATTGACATTAGGTAAATTTTTAAAACCCTAGTAGCAACCAGGGTCTGGTATAAGAGGGCTTAAGAGATAGTGAGATCTGTCATTATTTTAAAACAGAAAAAAAAATATAGTAATGGAAATACAAACCAGAGGAAATGAGGAACACTGACCATTAGGGATAAGAGGAAATATAAGATCAAAGGAAAAGGAAGGCTTAGGAAAGGAAGTAAGGTGAGTAATCTCACTGAAAAACCTGGCATTAAGTCCTAAATATCAAGGCAGCCTAAATAGTGTTATATTTCATTTATATAATTTGTGTTTATCTTGGTATTGATGATCTGTTTAAGTGTTTAACCCTTCATATTGATATACCCAGAAAATATGATTTATGGATCTCCTGTTTAAATGATCATTTTTGTTATGGATTAACCTTGAAATGAAATGTTTTCCCTTATGGGTTTTCTGCATATAATTATCTATTTAAGATCTTGGTAATTATGTTGTAAATCTATGGTCTGAAATGGGGAAAATGGGACTGCAGCATGGAATTGTTGTTGTTTATGTCTCATGATTAAATAAAAGGAAATATAGAAGTGCAATGTTATACATGTGCTGAACTTCCATATTTACAAATAAATCCAGATTTGAATAAAGGCTTATGGTTTAGCCAGATCTCATGAATTTGTGAGTATCTGATTAAACCAGAGGCAAATGGATGCAACAGAGAAAACTATTTATGACCATATATTTATAAACATGATCCACTCAAAACCCATGATCTGAATAATGTGTGTACCGAGAATATATACCAGTTTGTGTGATTAAACCCATGTTATGGGAATATGATCCATTATTCCTTGAGTTAATGCACGATGACTGAGTTATTTATTTTTCTCTGATTGAAATGTGATCTACATAGGGGATTAGCATAATTAGGAAAAAAAAAGGAATAACACTTAGTAAAATAACTAAGGACTAAAGATCTTTGGGCTACAAAAGATGGCTTGGCAAGGGGAATATTGCAAGCTCACACGTGGTATGTTTATACCCAGGGGCCTGAGTGTGCTGGGTTAACAGAGATTGGTCCCAGGCAATGTGTGTATTAACAAGAGAAAGTAGCTACAGATCTTAAACTGACATTTGATGAAGAACAATAGGAGTAGGGTCAAGTGAGGGTTGGGTGCAACCCTGATGGCTAGTAAGAAAAGAATTGAAAGGGGACTTGATGGTTGTACTTGTGTTTGTATTGGATGGCTTAAGATGTTTATTTGTTGAATCTTATGATTGTTTTTCCTGAATTAAATTGCTTGAATCACACTTAGTCAGTTTGCATTGACATGAAGTATAGGCCTCACAGAAATGGCACAGAGAGGATATTGATACCCCTTTGTTCATGTAAAATACTCAAACAATAAACAAAATTAAAATAAGGATATGATTTCAGTAGATTGCTCATACCAGACAATTTTGTCTGACCCTTTGTGTGTTTGTTCACCATTGGGTGTCTCATAAATTTATGAGGCATTCCATGGTGATTGTGCAGGTAAATAAGTACTTCAATGACCAAGCTCTGGATGTGTTAGCTGCTTAAGAATTGGGATGCAATAGTTACATGCTTTCTGATATTAAGAATAGAAGTTTAAGTCAAATGTATGATATGTTATGTTGTTCAAATTATTTAAAAAGAAAGTGATGTTGTCTTCTGTTTGTAAGAATTGGATTTAATTGTGTGTCTCAGCTAGAACTTATAGGTTGCTTTTGAAAAATGTTTTACTGAGTAATGAAGTTTCTTTTCTTAGCTTATAGAATGATTTAATTAAAGAATAAGAAATCTGAGATATCAACCATGTATGAACTGAAGAAAAAAAAGAAATCCAGTAGTTGATGTGAGGAATTCAGGTCTAAAGATAAAGTAGAAATCTGTTAAACAGAAGTTTTAAATTGCCCAAAGGAGAACCCAGAAAAGATTATAATATATGTATAAATGCATGCAAGAAAAGCAAAGCTAACCTGACCACTTTATCCATCCTGGGTTCAACCATCTTCAAATATTTTAAACTTAATAACCCAAAGGCCTAGGGAAGATTCAGTTATTTTGATAAAAATGAAAAATGAGTACTTGAAATTTACAAAGACATATACATGCACAGAGTACATGTACACACAAGCACAGGCAATAAATACAGTCTATGTAAAAATAAAATCATAGGAGTGTAAATAAATGCTAAGACTAGAAAATTTTACAGTAGGAACTTGTAAAAATTTCAAGTAAGACAGAAAAACCACTTTTTGAAATTATATTGCTATGGGGGAAATCACACAGGGAATTTCAAAGTAAATTTTCTTTGCTTCCAAAACTCCTTTACTCTTATTTAAAACACAAGGTATTATTCACACATGTTTTCACATATGAGTGTTCAAAATAATTTGAGTATAACAATATTTTTATATTGATTGAAAGATCCTGGAAAGGAGAGAAACTAGAAGGGATGTTCTCTTGAGTAGATGACCACTGGAAAAAAAAACTGTACAACACAAAAAAAAAAATTTTGGGGTAAGAAAGTGGGTCATCTCATTTGGTATTAGAGCTATGTTGTTAAATAACATAGCAAGAAAAAAAAAATAGTCTTGAATGTGTGAAAGCATTGACTGTCTTGAATGCTTTGTTTTATACTGATATAATATCTGTTATGATTAAATGGTAATAAACTAGAATAGGTTAACTTATAAAAGAATAAATAATGGACTAACTCAAGTATTATATCCATAGAACTATGGTGAGACCTAGACAACCAGATGTAGGACCAAGTGAACCACCTATGATGAATATGCAAGAATTTATGAAAGCACTAAGGGATGGAGTAGGCAGCAGGCAAGAAAATCCACATGAAGAGCTTTCCAAACTCCTCAAGACCTTTACCAATCTTGGAGGCAAGACTTTTGATGGAACAGAAGGGATTATGGGTGTTCAAAATTGGCTCAGAATTTTGGATAGAATATTTGCTGATATGCAAGTTGAAGACCAAAAGAAGAGGTTAATAGCATCTAGAAAACTGAGAGGAGCAGCTTTGGATTGGTGGGAAGTTATTATAGCTGGAAGACCTGAAGGGGAGGTGACATGGAACCAGTTTAAAGAGATGTTGGAAGGGAGATTTGTACCTGCATCAGCTAAAGAGTCTTTGCTAGAAGAATTTATTAAAATAAGACAGGGAACTATGAGTGTAACTGAATATATACAAAAGTTTGAATCCTTAGCCAAGTACGGTGCAGTGCTTATCACAACTAAAGAGGCTAAAAATGGCAGATATATCCAAGGACTGAATGCCCACATTAGTAGAGCTATGCTACCATATAAGGACAGGACCTTTGATCAAGTTTTGGATCTAGCTTTGAGCTTTGAACAACATGATAAAGCCAGAGAAAATTTCAGAGCATTTAAAAATAACCAAAATAAGAAGGGAAAGGGAAAGTTTCACCCTTATGACAAAAAGAAAGCAGAGGTAGCTTCCACCAAGAAATCAGAAGAAATCAAAACTGCTGAAGTTAAGAAGAAAATCACTTGCTATAATTGTGGACAAGAGGGACACATGAAAAATAGGTGTACAAATCCTAAACCAACATCCTTTAAATGTCACCGGTGTGGAAAGGAAGGTCACATAAGGAGGAACTGCCCAGAGTTTAAGCAAGGAAAAATGAGTACTTTGGAGGTGAAAGGCAAAGCAACTGAGGGACCAAGTGTTGAGAAGCATGGCCAAGTTGAAGGTACTTTGCTTATTCACTCCATACCTTTTGTAGTAGTGTATGATACTGGGGCTACACACTCCTTAATTTCTCATGATATTGTACAACAACTAAAATTGAATTGTATGAATGTTGATAAACCATTACTTATTAAAAGTCCTTTAGGAAATTCCTGTATTCTGGGTATGATGTGTATGCAACTAGGATTGAATATAGGGGGATATGTGTTTAGTGCAGACCTATATGTGTTGAAATACCCAGGTATAGGAGTTATTTTAGGGGTTGATTGGTTAAGAAAATATAGGGCTGTTATAAACATGGAAATCTCTACCATATCTTTGAGAACTTCTGATGGGAAAAGAGCAGTTGTTCTTTGTGAAGTGAATAAGAACAGGAACATAGCCACCCTTATTACTTTGTCCAGTGAAAAGCACATGCCTGCAATAGAAGAAATCCCTATAGTAAATCAATATGCTGATGTGTTTGGTGAAGTAAAGGGCGTTGTCAACCATAGACCAGTGGAGTTTTCTATTAAACTTATTCCAGGAGCAAACCCAATAGTTAAAAGACCAACTAGAATGGGGCCTAAAGAATTAATAGAACTGAAAAAGCAACTTGTTGAACTTGAAGAAAAAGGCTTTATCAGACCCAGTAGCTCATCATGGGGAGCACCAGTAGTTTTTGTTAAGAAGCAAGATGGATCTCTTAGATTGTGTATTGATTATAGAGAGTTAAATAAAAGAACAGTTAAAAACAAATACCCCTTACCAAGAATTGATGATCTCTTTGATCAATTGAGTGGTGCAAAAATATTCTCTAGACTTGATTTGGCCTCAGGATTTCATCAAATGAAGGTAGAAGAGGAAAGCATTAAATATACAGCTTTTAATACTAGGTATGGACTTTATGAATTTTTAGTAATGCCCTTTGGTTTGACAAATGCTCCCTCTTACTTTGTTGATTTGATGAATAGAATTTTTAGAAAATACTTAGATAAATTTGTATTGATATTTATTGATGATATCTTAATTTATTCTAAGTCAGTTGAAGAGCATGAGAATCATTTGCATATAGTACTACAGAAATTAAGGCAAGAAAATTTGAAAGCAAAATTTTCAAAGTGTACTTTTTGGCAAAATGAAGTAAACTTTTTAGGTCATGTGATATCAGAAAAAGGCATATCTGTAGACCCCAATAAGGTGATGGTAGTGCAAGCATGGAAAAGGCCTACTAGTGTCACAGAGGTCAGGTCATTTATGGGAATGGCTGGTTATTATAGAAGGTTTATAAAGGATTTTGCAAAAATTTCAATTCCATTGACCAGATTAACTAGAAAGAATCAGGCTTTTGTTTGGACTGAGGAGTGTGAGAAAGCCTTTGAGGGGTTAAAAGAAGCACTAGTACAAGCCCCAATATTAAAGGTGCCTGAAGGAAATGAGAATTTGGTGATATATATTGATGCAAGTGGTCAAGGACTTGGGGCAGTGTTGATGCAACAACATCAAGTGATAGCTTATGCCTCTAGACAGTTGAAGCCCAGTGAGGTAAAGTATGCTACACATGATCTTGAATTGGCTGCTATAGTGTATGCTCTTAAGTTATGGAGACATTATTTGTTAGGGGCTAAATTTGAAGTATACACAGATCATAAGTCACTCAAATATTTATTTTCACAAAAAGAATTGAACATGAGGCAGCAAAGATGGATTGAACTCTTAGCCTCATATGATTTTGAAATATTGTATACACCTGGCAAAGCTAATAAAGTGGCAGACGCTTTAAGTAGACAACATGCCAATATAGCTAGATTGATGATAGAAGAATTTAATACTTTATCATTACTGATTGATTCAGAGGTGGAAAGGGACAGTGTGGAAAATATGAACATATGCAGTGAGAAGGAAGAAATAGGAAAATTGAGTTTTGTTACTTTAGGATCAGAATTGAAAAATAAAATTGTAAAGCTACAAGATCAAGATCCATTTTTACTTGAGAAGAAGACTCGGATATTAAATGGTGGAGCAGTGGAAGGATTTCAATTGAATAGGCAAGGTTATTTGAAGAAAGGAAGAAGAATATGTGTTCCTAGCATTGAAGAATTGAAGCAAGAAATTTTGGATACTTATCACAAAAGCAAGTATACCATACACCCAGGAAGCACCCGAATGTATCATAACCTCAAGAGAGATTATTGGTGGAGTGGTATGAAGAGTGCAGTGGCATTATATGTGTCTAAGTGCATGGTTTGTCAACAGGTAAAAGCTGAATACCAAAGACCTTCAGGGATGCTTCAACCTTTACAAATACCACAGTGGAAATGGGAAGATATAACAATGGATTTCATTGATGGTTTGCCCAAAACTAGAAGGGGAAATGATAGTATTTGGGTTGTAGTAGATAGGCTAACTAAATCAGCTCATTTCATACCTGTAAAATCAGAAAGGAATGCATGCACATTAGCTCAATTATTTATTAAGGAAGTAGTAAGATTGCATGGAATACCAAAAACTATAGTAAGTGATAGAGATACCATCTTCACTTCAAAATTTTGGCAAAGTTTTCACAAAGCAATGGGGACTGATCTATGCTTGAGTACAGCATATCACCCTCAATCTGATGGTCAAACAGAAATTGTGAATAAAATACTTGAAGACATGCTGAGGGCATGTATATTGGATTGGGGAGGAAGCTGGGAAGATCACATATTTTTAGCAAAGTTTGCATACAATAATAGCTATCACAGTAGTATAGGCATGGCACCCTTTGAAGCACTCTATGGTAGACCATGTTTATCACCTTCAAGTTGGATTGAATCTGGGGAGAAGGTGGTCTTAGGACCATAAAATGTAAAAGAAATTTCTGAAAAGATAGCTTTGATTAGAAAAAGAATTGCTTCTGCCCAAGACAGGCAAAAGAAGTATGTTGATCAGAGGAGAAAGGCAGTGCAATATGATGTTGGAGACTATGTATTTATTAAAGTATCACCCATGAAAAAGATTTTGAGATTTGGAAAACAAGGGAAGTTGATTCCAAGGTATATAGGACCATATAAAATTCTAGAAAGAATTGGAAGTGTAGCATATAAGTTAGAATTGCCCGAGGAAATAAGGGCAATGAATGATGTTTTTCATGTATCTCAGTTAAGAAAGTGGGTTCATGATATGGAAACAATTTTAAAATCCCCTGAGAAAGTGCAGATTGACCCCAGAATGGTATATGAGAAGAAGCCTGTAGGCATAGTTGCAAAGGAAATCAAGAAATTGAGAAACAAAGAAATAAAACTAGTAAAAGTGCAATGGAGTCTTGACCCAAATGATTGCACATGGGAGGTGGAAGATAAAATCAGAAATGATTATCCACAATTGTTTGATTGAATGAAAGGTATGATATATATATATATATATATATATATATATATATATATATATACTGATGGATGTTTTGATTAAATATGCATTATGAATTTTTGTTTTTTTATGCATAGAGTTTAAAAAAAAGGGGGGGGGGGGTTGGTTTGAAAATGATTGCTTTTCTGGATTAATAATACTTAATCTAAGTATGAAAAAAAATTGTGAGACACAATTCCTAAAAGGAGGGGTATATGTGATAACCCTGATTTTTGTGAAGCAATTTTATGATTTAGTTCAGTTTTTTTATAAAAAAAAAACATGTACAGGCGCACAAGACAGTGCACACACATGCACATAATTTTCTGCAAGATGAAATAGGCAGGAATTAATTTGTGAGTTAGAATGGATAAATTACAAATAAGTAGGCATGTAAACATAATTATTGCAGACATGGTTATATCCTTAAAACAAGTTAGTATAAAGGAAATAAAGATATGTAGGCTGGAGTAATTATATGCAGAAGATGGTGAATACTTAAAAAGAGTAAAAAGAAAAAAAAATCAAGGTTTAGGCAAGGATAGAAATATAGGCAGTATATATGTATTTTAAACAAATACAGACTGGAAGAAAAAAAAAAGAATATTAGAAATTGCATGAAAATGGTATGAGTTGTTGAATAAATACTTTATCTACATTTAGCAATTTCCTTAGCTTAAAAAAAAAAAGAAACAGAGATCATGCAAATAAAATGACCGGGGTAATAAGATAAAATTTCTGTTAGTAGAAATAAGGACCACTTACCCATTTTCTCTTGAAATAGAATGAGAGGCTGATCACAAGTGACAGGGTAACATTGACATTAGGTAAATTTTTAAAACCCTAGTAGCAACCAGGGTCTGGTATAAGAGTGCTTAAGAGATAGTGAGATCTGTCATTATTTTTAAAACAGAAAAAAAAATATAGTAATGGAAATACAAACCAGAGGAAATGAGGAACACTGACCATTAGGGATAAGAGGAAATAGAAGATCAAAGGAAAAGGAAGGCTTAGGAAAGGAAGTGAGGTGAGTAATCTCACTGAAAAACCTGGCATTAAGTCCTAAATATCAAGGCAGCCTAAATAGTGTAATATTTCATTTATATAATTCGTGTTTATCTTGGTTTGATGATTTGTTTAAGTGTTTAACCCTTCATATTGATATACCCAGAAAATATGATTTATGGATCTCCTGTTTAAATGATCATTTGTGTTATGGATTAACCTTGAAATGAAATGTTCTCCCTTATGGGTTTTCCGCATATAATTATCTATTTAAGATCTCGGTAATTATGTTGTAAATCTATGGTCCGAAATGAGGAAAATGGGACTGCAGCATGGAATTGTTGTTGTTTATGTCACATGATTAAATAAAAGGAAATATAGAAGTGCAGTGTTATACATGTGCTGAACTTCCATATTTACAAATAAATCCAGATTTGAATAAAGGCTTATGGTTTAGCCAGATCTCATGAATTTGTGAGTATCTGATTAAACCAGAGGCAAATGGATGCAACAGAGAAAACTATTTATGACCATATATTTATAAACATGATCCACTCAAAACCCATGATCTGAATAATGTGTGTACCGAGAATATATACCAGTTTATGTGATTAAACCCATGTTATGGGAATATGATCCATTATTCCTTGAGTTAATGCATGACGACTGATTTATTTATTTTTCTCTGATTGAAATGTGATCTACAGAGGGGATTAGCATAATTAGGGAAAAAAAAGGAATAACACTTAGTAAAATAACTAAGGACTAAAGATCTTTGGGCTACAAAAGATGGCTTGGCAAGGGGAATATTGCAAGCTCACACATGGTATGTTTATACCCAGGGGCCTGAGTGTGCTGGGTTAACAGAGATTGGTCCCAGGCAATGTGTGTATTAACAAGAGAAAGTAGCTACAGATCTTAAACTGACATTTGATGAAGAACAATAGGAGTAGGGCCAAGTGAGGGTTGGGTGCAACCCTGATGGCTAGTAAGAAAAGAATTGAAAGGGGACTTGATGGTTGTACTTGTGTTTGTATTGGATGGCTTAAGATGTTTATTTGTTGAATCTTATGATTGTTTTTCCTGAATTAAATTGCTTGAATCACACTTAGTCAGTTTGCATTGACATGAAGTATAGGCCTCACAGAAATGGCACAGAGAGGATATTGATACCCCTTTGTTCATGTAAAATACTCAAACAATAAACAAAATTAAAATAAGGATATGATTTCAGTAGATTGCTCATACCAGACAATTTTGTCTGACCCTTTGTGTGTTTGTTCACCATTGGGTGTCTCATAAATTTATGAGGCAGTCCATGGTGATTGTGCAGGTAAATAAGTACTTCAATGACCAAGCTCTGGATGTGTTAGCTGCTTAAGAATTGGGATGCAATAGTTACATGCTTTCTGATATTAAGAATAGAAGTTTAAGTCAAATGTATGATATGTTATGTTGTTCAAATTATTTAAAAAGAAAGTGATGTTGTCTTCTGTTTGTAAGAATTGGATTTAATTGTGTGTCTCAGCTAGAACTTATAGGTTGCTTTTGAAAAATGTTTTACTGAGTAATGAAGTTTCTTTTCTTAGCTTATAGAATGATTTAATTAAAGAATAAGAAATCTGAGATATCAACCATGTATGAACTGAAAAAAAAGAAATCCAGTAGTTGATGTGAGGAATTCAGGTCTAAAGATAAAGTAGAAATCTGTTAAACAGAAGTTTTAAATTGCCCAAAGGAGAACCCAGAAAAGATTATAATATGTGTATAAATGCATGCAAGAAAAGCAAAGCTAACCTGACCACTTTATCCATCCTGGGTTCAACCATCTTCAAATATTTTAAACTTAATAACCCAAAGGCCTAGGGAAGATTCAGTTACTTTGATAAAAATGAAAAATGAGTACTTGAAATTTACAAAGACATATACATGCACAGAGTACATGTACACACAAGCACAGGCAATAAATACAGTCTATGTAAAAATAAAATCATAGGAGTGTAAATAAATGCTAAGACTAGAAAATTTTACAGTAGGAACTTGTAAAAATTTCAAGTAAGACAGAAAAACCACTTTTTGAAATTATATTGCTATGGTGGAAATCACACAGGGAATTTCAAAGTAAATTTTCTTTGCTCCCAAAACTCCTTTACTCTTATTTAAAACATAAGGTATTATTCACATATGTTTTCACATATGAGTGTTCAAAATAATTTGAGTATAACAATATTTTTATATTGATTGAAAGATCCTGGAAAGGAGAGAAACTAGAAGGGATGTTCTCTTGAGTAGATGACCACTGGAAAAAAAAAACATGTACAACACTAAAAAAAAAATTGGGGTAAGAAAGTGGGTCATCTCAGTGTCTGTGATTCTATGATTATTTTATTTACTGTTATGCTGAGTTTTGCCAAATATAAATTGACAATCTGATATTTTAAGCAATTCAAGTCCGACATTTGTGGATGCGAATGGTTGAAAATATCGGGATGTTACAGCAAACAAAGACGTAAAGAGAAATAATTTGCAAAATCTATTTTCATAGGGTCATGTGAAATGTGTATCACATGAATCAGCTATAGGAAAAATATGATTATTCAGTTCTCCACTCTTATTGCTTTATACAAACAACTTGTATTGAAAATAGTTTTGGAACTTAAAAATCCATTTATTCAGTTCTCCATTCTTATTACTTTGCAGCATTCAACATTCCTTGGTATAGGAACACAATGATACTTGGGCAAAATTGTTTTTGTAGAGGGATTGAACATTTGACCATATTATGCAATAATTAAGTTTTTGTTTTTAAAATATTTATCTATAGAAAAAATACAAACTATAAGAAACGATTTAGTGGATAAACATATAAGCCTTGGATGCTTCGGCATTGTAGCCGGTGGTAAATCACTGGCCACACACTATTTGGTTGGTGGTTTTCCGCTGACCGCACTGTAAAAAAATCATTAGACGTAACCCGCCAAACGCAATGCCCCAAGCACAAATGGCTTTTGAAATATATACCACATAAATCTATGTGCCATAGAAAGATGATTATAGCAAGTTATACGAATATCGCTAAAACGGTGTATGTATTTGCGAAGAAACACAAAAACATATCATGTACGAATTACTATAAAGCGAATGTTTACCAACTTAAATAGTATTAGCTATGAATATCAATCAATATATTTGGTCGACATTATCATTTATATAATTTTGTTTGTATATGGAACCCTCACATTGATTTCGTTTAGCCATTTACCTTGAGCGACATTTTCTGGTTTTCTAAACTACATGAAAAGTGGATTTTTGAGTGGGAATTGTAGTTCATAATTATATTTATTTAAAATCCCTGAACATACTTTTATGGATAATATTTGTATATGGTACAAATGGAGAGCAATCGCAAACAAATATCAACCCCATTAAATATTTTATAAATACACTTCGAATCCCGATGTTATCACTTACCCTAGAATGAAATCGCATACATTTATAGCAAAGAAATATGTGGATACCATGTAATTGATGAGTCCGAAAATTCTATGGTAACGGTTATGCTACCAAAATTCGTGAAATAGATATATGTTATTAGATATTCATTAGAAAAGAAACTATTTCACGATGAAAACAAAATGGAACTAAAGCCCAAGGAAATAGTTTTTTTGGTAGGTATGAACTCATTAGATTTCTTATAAATAGAATTATCTATGGCATACATAATAATCAATCATTCAAGCTACAAATAACTATAACATATGTACAGTTTTTTTTTAAAACAGTTCTTCCCATAAAAGTTGACCTTCTAAGGGTTGATAAAACAATAAAAAAGAGTTAACGAAAATATTAAGAGCATCCTCATATATGATGGTTACCATATAATGGACTAAATTGTGACATTAATAAATAGAGCTAAGTATGTTTAGACATGTTATATGTTAAATAGATGCCATAAACATAATCCCTCCGACGAAAGCATTATGTAACTTTGACTCAATCATTTTCTTTCCTCTAGATAATTATTTTAATATATTACTAACATAAGGTTGAGCCTCGGATTAGTGTCCAAACTTAAGCATCAACTACTGAACTGGTACCTTATGGAATACACAGATACCTAGATTTAAGGGATGCCGGTTTGGGTAAGTTGGTAATTTGTATTGAATCACCAATAATTCCAGTAATTACTTATTAATCTGCAAAGATATACTTTTTAGCAGCTAAAACGGTAGGTTCACCTATGCTTTTCACAAACAAACATTGCTTTGAAATCTATCTTGGATCAATGGCTTGGAGAAACCATATCAGTCTATGTGTTTGACCATGTGGCACCAACATAACTTTTTGTACCTCATCATGCCTAGAAGTTAAAGTTTTACCATGAATATATTGTAGTTAAATTAACTATGGTACTATGGTCAAATGCTTTTTTATATGTATTCATCTCGTACCTGCAAATTGCCTACCTCAACTTTAGGTAAGCAACTAAGCTTTTATTATACCATTAGTCAAAATTATTCCTTCCATTTCTATTTCAATTCTATCTGTTGAGTTGTCTACCATTTTGAAGAAATGGAAGTTTAACCCTTCCACCTAGCTAATATTGTTGCCTCATTCATAAATTTGCAAGGACTAATTCAATAAATATAAGTGTTTTCATGATTATGACATCAAGAGAGACATCACAATTAAATCTCTTGTTATTTGGAATACACTATCAAAATTTATATGCAGCCATATGCCATAAACATCAACACTTGCCTCAATAAATGCTTTATCTGTATACCTATGTAATTAAGAACTGTATAGATAGTAAGTTGAGACACTGTTCATTATAGTGTTAAAAATATGGATAGCTAAGTTGAAATATCATGGAATTGAATATTTCATGCACTATTCGAATGCGCATGATCTTAAGCTAATATTTTGTCCAGATCTTCTTATCTAATAAGTTATTCTTGGAACTAACAAAAACTTTACATGTATCTTCATCATAGAATAATACGTGTTTAAATTCAAGTAGACAACGTAGTACCTTCTTGTCATTTTGGCTCATATATACCCATTAATTTAGCAACTTATATTGTGCATTCTCCCTCGTTGTTACTATCATCTAACCAAGTCAATCTAGACTTTTACCTATTGGAATTCAAAACATATGCATACCCCTTAGACCATGAATTCATGGTTGTGTATTCTAAACATCAACTTACATGAGGATGTTATAACTTAACCAAATAATGTTTGTTTATTAATGGACATGTTATAACTTCACCAGATAAAGTTTGTTGATCTGTATGATTAACCACCTAGTATTTTTAAAAATAACAGGTAATGTGTTTTTAGTAAACAACCATCGCTGATAAGTTGAGTCATTCTATTATTGAAGAATAAGATCATCCAATGATCCTTAATCATCATGCAATAAACTTATAAATGCAATTAGAGTTCTACTGAATAATTTTGAATGAGGTATTACTCATAACATATCAATGCTATTTTAAGATGGCTAGAGTGAAGAGAAAGCAGTTCTAAGATGTACTAATCCCTTTTCCAATATAATAATTCCTAGGATCGTATTATTTTAGCATATAAATATAACATTAGATGATTAAATCCAATCTGAAGATACATCAATAGAAGCCATTTCTTTGTTTGAAAAATTCAAGTGTATGCATCTGAAATGTTTTTTTATTCACCAAAACTTTGCTCCATAATTTTAATCAGATCATGTATGCATAGTTTGACATCAACATATGAATAAAGAAAGAAATTCAGAGATATCACGTATACGTAACTCAATCACTATCCCGTGTTAAGTACATTAACTTTAAAATTTTGTACTACTATATTTATATCACCATTATCATTTATTCTGAATTACATGATTCTTAATTACGTGAGGTATGGCACAAACGTTAAGAAAGTTGTAGACTATATAAATGCCTACAATCATTTACTACAATTTCAAATGCATAACAATATAGTTTCCTACATACACACACATACATACATACGAACACACACACACACATATGTATATATACACACAAATACACACACACACACATATATAACAATGCACGTATTTTCGTGTAGAGCTAGAGGCACACAATTTTAGCCCAAGAATAAAATGTTCTAAGTTCTATCATTTCAAAGCGACATGTCATACTGAAGCCAGGAAACATAAAACTATTCTTGAGCCAATGATGCTGTGCTGAATGTATGGAGAAACATATATAAGAATGTGGATAGCTCACTGTATTAGCATCGTATAATTCAAAATTATATAATCAAACAATAAAATGGAAACAAAAACATCATGTAAACAATGGTAATAAAATAAAATGCAATATATTAGGAGTATAGTGAACAGTCTTATATTAGGAATAATAGGAAATCCACATATAGGCTTTAATATAGCCATTACCTATTCAAATTTGAAATTATTCAAAATTTTCTAGTAACCCAGTATATTTTTAAAGTAAGATTTGAGATTTTGACTGAAACATTTAGACTTTGGTCATTCCATTTAGGTTTTAGCAGGGTTCAAAATCAAACCAAATAGAAACTATCTTTAGAAGTGGTTTTTTATAACCTTAGGTTTTCAATATATGAATATAAAATTATTTCATTACCGTAAAAATTCATAAAAATAGTTCACCATATGTTGGTTTTAACAGAAATAATTAAAAAGCATAAAATTTTGGTTCATGTATTGCTTGCACGCGACAGTTGTTAGACACACACATACATATACATATATGTATGTCTCCATACATGTGTGCTTCTACTCACAAAGACGCAAATATGTGCATTCATCGAGTATTAGCTTGTAGGATACGTCTTTCAGATTAATTCATACATGTATATATATCACTGTACATAGACTATTGCCATATATGCGTGCGTCTACAGAATTCTGAAACCATTTAATTGACATAATATAATTTTTATAATAAATTTCTATCATCTATAGTGTAGTGAGTCAAATTTAATCACTCGAATAATATAGTGGCACCAATTCCAATGACAATAGGAAGATTTTAATCGCTAAGTAATTGTATTGCATAGTAAGCAGTAATCATATTCTTTATGAATTTTAACATTTTCTCAATTATGAGAAAACCAATTTTTCAGAACTACCAAATAAACTGAGTTTCTATACGATTCAAAATATTTAGAATGATAATATATTTCAATGACAGTAAAGTAACAATAAAGAGATATATTTAACTTAAGAAACAAGAAAACCTGATTATAAATTTAGGAGCACACTGTTAACAAATTACATATACAGTTTAAGTTAAAAAAATTGTTCAAAAACATAGGGTATGCATAGTGATTAATGATTATCTTTTAATTATCAACACAACAACATGAAAGTAAGACCCTGAAGTGATAGCATTGTCAACCTAAAAAGCAAGGATTGGAGTTGATTTATGGGTAATAAATTTCTTAGTAAGGTAGTCACAAAATAATAAGTGACGCCTAATCCCTATTGGTTGAAACATGTAAACATTCTTACAACCTTTAACAAATAAATCCATTAACATAGACTTAAAACAACCTTTTAGTGAAAAATAAAGGTTCAAGCACATTATCCAAAATAAAGCATTTATAATTGTACATACCAAAAGAATGCATGCTTTTTTCGTTCTCGTCGGGCAACTCAATGTCATAATTTGTTTGCGATGAACCCTGTAATTATATATACATTTGATTAGATAGAATATACCCTATGTTTTGAGGAAATATGCAAATAGAAATACCCATGCTTTGAGCTCCTCGTTTGCTTTAGCCATAACTCCCACGAAGTTCTTCACCTTTCCAAGAATTGCCACGTTAACATTAGAAGAAGAAAAAGATCGCAGAACAAAAGAGTAAGGAAAACCCATTTTTGATGTGGTTTTAATTGGATAATTTATAATAAAAGATAGACAAAATGGCAAAAGAATAGTTTAATATATACTCTAAGCATGTCTGATATTCTTTCAGTTGATTAACGATGAAACAACTATAAGAGCAGTTCTCTTACACATACACGATCAATCTATTACCACTGACCAAATCATTTAACCTTTATTTATATTGAATGCTTAATTTTAGTCAAAAACTAACCCTATTACAACGTTGCTATAGATGTAGAATTTAGGTGCTTAAGCTTAAAAGTTAAAGACTACAAAAATCAAAATAAGCTAAAAATAAATAAATTTAGGTAAAATACAAAGATTCGAAACTAAGTTGGTGAAGTTCAAAACTGAATCACAATATAGCCTAGAATAGACCATGTCATTATGGGAAACAACATATATTTTACCTATAGACATTACCTAATTTCAAAATCAGATCAATTTTTTTAAAATTAAATCACAAATTCTCAAATTCAATTACCTTCGCAATTCATCCAATTAAAATTTTTGATGGTTCTCCTTGGATACAAAAGTACAACCCTAAAATCAAAATCGAGATCTATAATATATATATATAGACAATGATAGGTACATGATGGAATTTAAGGTAGGTTAAGAAATTTGGGGTCCGCAGGAAGAAGAGGTTCTTACATTAAGGAAAGAGGTGGCACTTTGGAATACAACTCATAGTTTTAGCGCAGTCGAACTCCGAGATGCGACGGTTGAAGATGACGACAACCGAGCAAACCAATACAAAAGTGGAAACGGACTAAGATGGCAGTCAATTTATTAGTTATTCTAGATTTAGTTCGGACTTAAACTGGATGAAGGCGGTAGTTGGAGGAGAGCATAAAGAAAACCGAAATGGAGAATGTCCAATTGGAGAGGGCGATACTATCCAGTGGAGAGGAAATAAGAGGAAGAGGATCGCAACGAATAGGATAGCCATTATTTGGTAAGGTAGGGTTTTACAGAATGGATAGAGTTGGTGCGAGTAGGAGTAGAATGAAGTAAAAAAAGGCGACTGTTCATTTCACAAAATAACTCGGAGGCTTTAGTGCTCTTGAAAAGTAACTCAGTAATCCTATTATAGTACATATAAGAAATGAAAATATGCTCATGATTTCTAGATAGGCAAAGGGAAGAAAGCTGATGAGAAGAAAGGGGTAAGGTGTTTCATTTTTGATCAGATTGGACACTATGAGAACTAGTGCCAGAAGCTAGCCAAAGATGGAAAAGGCAAAGTGTTTGCATTGGAGTAAGCTACCTCGAGACTAACAGTTGGGTAGAAAGGAAAAGCTATGTTGGGAGGTATGCTTTTGATCCATGGTGTATCAGTTAGAGTTAAATTTGATACTGATGCGTTACATTCTTTTATATCTCATTTTTGGTAGATAAGCTTAACCTTAAACCCTTATACCTAGTTACTTCCTTAAGAGTTGCAAAACTGATAGGAGGTTATGCGACTCTTAGCATGAAGCGTGACAACTTAGAGTATAAATTGTAGGTCATGTGTTTGCTCGCGGTTTGCATGTGTTTGATTTAATAGGGTTCGGAACTATTTTGGGTATGGATTGGTTAAGTAAATACGATGCTAGGATATTTTTCCATGGTAGGAAAATATCACTTAGATACCCTGCCTGTAGTGATCGTATAGTATACTCCTTAGAAAACCCTATTTTTGAGGTTAATGCTTTGTTGGGTGTTGTGGAGGTAGAAAAAGAGTTGAATCAAGTTTTCAATATTGGAGAATTCGCAGATGTTTTTGAACTCGTAGTACGATTGTCGCTAAAACGAGATATTGAGTTTCAGATAGATTTAGTACCAGAAGCAGAACCTGTAAGTAGCTCGTCAAGCAGAATGACACCTACCGAGATGAAGGAACTAAAGGTGCAGTTAGTGGATTTGGAAGGCAAGAATTTTATCAGACCAATATAGTTCACCTTGGGGAGCAGCCGTAGTGTTTGCAAAGAAACTGGATAAATGTTGAGGTTATGTATCGATTATCATAAGTTGAATGAGAAACGATAAAGAATTGATATCTGTTACCTATAATTGTCGATTTGTTCGACTAAATGAGTGGAGCCAAATTATTTTCCTAAATGGATTTAGCAAAGAGTTTCCATTGGCTTAGAGTGGCAGAGGATAACATTCCTTTTACGGCGTTTAGGACCAGGTATGGATCGTAAGAATGGTTAGTGATGCCGTTTGGACTGACTTATGCTCCAACGTTCTTTGTAGGTTTGATAAACCAAATTTTCCAAGAGCACTTGGATAGATTCTTGTTGGTATTCATAGATGACATTTTGATATACTCTAAGGATGAAAGAGAGCATGACATTCATCTTAGAGTGGTGCTTGAGATGTTGAGGTAATATCAGTTGAAAGCAATATTTTCGAAGTGTCATTTCTGGAAAAAAAGTAAAGTTTCTTGGTCATGTAGTCTTATAATAAGGTATATTTGTAGATCCGACTAAGATCGAGGCAGTGAATAATTGAAAAAGACCCGAGACAGTGACCGAGATAAAGATTTTTTTTGAATTAGCAGGTTACTATCGAAAATTCATTAGGGATTTTTTGCGGATAGCGGCACCGATGACTAAGCTAATGTGGAAAGATGTGAAGTTTGTCTGGATTGATAAGTGTGAAGAGGCATTCCAGAAGCTGAAACACTTATTGAATAAAGCACCTGTGGTAGCTGTTACAGAAGGGAATCATGACTTAGTGGTGTACATGATGCATGTGGAACATGATTAAGAGCCGTGTTAATGCAAAGAGGCAAAGTGATTGCCTATGCATCTCGACAGCTTAGACCACATGAGCTTAAATACCCAACTCATGATTTGGAATTAGCTATAGTTATTTTTGGGTTGAAGGTGTGGAGACATTACCTTATGGGAGAAAGATCTGAATTGTATACAGATCATAAGTCGTTGAAATATTTATTCACTCAAACGGAGTTGAATATGAGACAACGGAGGTGGTTAGAGTTTTTAGCCGCTTATAACTTTGGTATTGAGTACACACCAGGAAAATGCAACAAGGTGGCAGATGCACTTAGTAGAAAAACATCAGAATAAAGAGTTGGCAATGATAGCTTAGTGGAAAGATTTAGAAGCATAGACTACATGTAGGATACAGTAGAGATATGAAGCTATTTCTAGCAAGGAAACTGTAATGTTGTCATGCTTAGAAGTTCGACCGGTGATAATTGAAAAGATTTATTCTAAGCAGAAGGAGATAGTTGAACGGATCAAAAGTTTAAGGGATAAAACAGAGAGTGATGGCTTGAAAGATCTCAATCTTGACCTAAATGGGTGGTTGAGGAAAAAGGAAGACTATGAGTTCCAAATGTGATAAACACTAGGAAGTAAGTTCTTGAAGAATGGCATCGTTCGAATTTCACTATTAATCCGGGAGGAACTACGATGTGTCAGGAGATAAAAAGAAGTTTCTTCTAGAAAGGTATGAAAAGAGATGTTGGCTTATGGGCGAAAAAGTGTTTGAACTGTTAATAGGCAAAAGCCGAACATCAAAAACCAAGTGGGTTACTTCAGCCTTTAGATCTTCCAGTTTGGAAATGAGATTCTATCTCAATATGATTTTAGAAACAAGTTGCCTAGGTCAAATAGAGGAAATGAAAGTATATGGGTTATAGTGGACAGGTTGATCAAAGTGCCTATTTCATCCTAGTTAAGTCAACTAGGATGGCACCTATTTTAGCTAAGTTATTTATGAGGAATTAGTTAGACTGCATGGAATTCCTTGTAGCATAGTAAGTGATATAAATTCCTTATTCACTAGCGAGTTCAGGATAAGTCTACAAGAGACATTAGGTACCAAGCTTAAGATGAGTACCGCTTACCATCCTAAACAGATGAGCAGACGGAAAGGATTAACAAAGTCTTAGAAGATTTGTTACGAGCTTGTTTGTAGATTTTAGAGGATCAAGGGAAGATCAACTACACTTAGGCGAGTTTTTGCATAACAACAGTTACCAGGCTAGTATTGGGATGTCACCGTTTGAGGCTTTGTATAAAAGGCCATGCAAATCTCCCGTATGTTGGTTAGAGACTAGGGATGGGTTATTTCTTGGTCCGGATTTGGTTAGAGAAGCTGTTGAAAAGATTGAGTTAATTATGCTGATAAGAGAGATAATGATTTGTAAATTTCACTTAGAGATCATGTTTTCGTCAAGATTTCACCGATGAAATGCGTAATTCGATTTGGAAAATTAGGTAAATTGGCACCGAGGTTCGATGGACCATTTCCTATTGTAGAAAGGATCGGGAAAACCGCATATAAGGTATAGTTACCTAATAATTTGGTAGGATTCCACGATGTTTGTAATATCCCCCTACTTGGAGGCCCAAAACTAATCGCTACCAATGCTGCAGTCATCCATATTTATTAATCCTTGGCGACCAAATACGACGGGGTTAAATACATTGATGAAAAGATGACAAGAATATGGAAAAAAATTAACAAATTAAAAGCATATTTCCATATTCCATTCAAAAAATTTCATGTTCATTACATAATCCCACAAACGTTAACCATGTTTAGCAAAATATAATTATTACACATATGCCAAGAGCACATATGAAGATGTCCCCTTGGTTGATCAAAATATATAATATGGCTAGTAAGATTACCTTTACATCCAAAATACACAACGGAAAAGGATAACTCTAAATAACCAACTACCTCCTGCACGCCCCTGGAAGCTTTATTCGTCTAAAGAGAGAACTTGTGAATATATTCATATTTGAAGAAGCAAACGTAACAACTGAACGATGCCACTCTTGTGGGATTAAGGTCCTTTAAATAAATTTCATATAAAACATAGTTAATCCCTTTACCTATATTTTTATTAAGGCTATACTTCTTCAAATTTACATACTTAAAGACGTTTCAAAACTCCTTTATTTAGCGATGAATTTTTCCTTTAAAAATGAATTTGGGTTTAAAAAGCCCTTTGGCACCTTCGAAACCTTTTTTTCGACTTCATTAATCACCTCCTTCGAAAGCATTAAATTCTATCTTTAAATCATTAGGCTCCTACCTCTGAATACTTTAAAACATCCCTTTCGAAACCTTTCGATCTTGTTAAAGTATTATTATATAAGTATGAAGCATAGCTTCGAAACTACTCAAAATTACCCTTTACGAAAACATTGAAGGTTAACCTTCGAAACCAATACCTTTCCAAGCCATTGGGTTTATATTTAAAATAACATTTTTGTGTCCAAGTGAACATAAGCGAAAGCACCTCATTCGAAACCATTCTTCATTTCATAAATGTATTGGGGAAACATGATGGTGTCGAAACTATCCTTTCAAAAGCATTAAAACATCTAGGTAAAACAATTGAAGGTTGGCTTCGAAAGTCCTTTCGAAACCATTTCCTTCGAAACACCTATCCCTTTCAAAAGTAGTAGGAAATGGATTATATTTACAAAATAAACAGCACCTTTCGACAGAATTGATGTCTTCAATACCATCGAAAGGTATCAAAATCATAAAAGGGTTTCGACTTGGCCGAAACTACCCCTTCTGAATGCTTCAATAAAAATCTAAGTAGCTCCTTCAGAAGCTACTACTTTAAAGCAAAGGCGACAACGCTTCTTTGAAAGCTTTTGTAATACCCTCTTGAAACCAATGGTTTTGATAACTTCGAAACCTTTTGAAAATGGGTAAGCACTTTTCTTATAAAAACAAAGGTATCGACACCCTTGGAAGCTACCTTTCGAAACTTTACCTTCCGCCTTTCTCCAATCCATTGCGTACCAACTAAGTGATACCATGTGTATTGGTTTCATGGTAGATGGTTTCGAATAGGTTAGAGGCGGAGGCTTTGGGTCGAAAGCTCCTTCCAAAGGAGGCGGAACCCACTTTTGTGAGCTAAAGGCTGTTTTTACTAAATAAAGTGCACTTTTTGTTACAAATTTGCCTACTTGTAAACACTTAATTGACAATCATAAACTTTTAAATAAATTTGCTAATATTTGCCCCATTTTCTCAGATCTAAAACCCATTAACAATTAACACATAAGCCCTTCCACGTAATAAAGCAATTAAATCATTTAGGTCCTCCTTTCAAAATAACTTAATTTCCATAATAAATCACTCAGTAAAAGTCCGTAAAAATTCTAGAAATTCAATTTAATCATGTTGCCTAATATATCAAAATTTTAGACCCAAATCCTTAATATAATTTCCGAAATAAATTTATCAACCCAAATAACCATATTTTCCTTTGAAAATTCATAACTAATTCTCCACGGCTTGGAAAATTATAAAAATTGACACCCTACTCCAAAATCATGTTTGTCTAATATATAATTTTTCCATGGCGTTTAAAAATCATTTAATCTCAGTTTTACCCTAAAACCATTTATATCTCCTTTTAAGCAATCTTGTTTAAGCTAAATAATTTATAAATCAAGCATATCATCATCCAATATATTATAAAAAAGAATTTACCCTTAAATCCAAAATCATATAATTATAAAACAAAAAATAGAGACGTGGAGCTTTTTATTCACCTTAGATTGGATAAGGAAATTGGAGATGGATTGAGATTGCTTTCTTCTATCTTAAACCCGAGTTTTAGATTTGATTTTTCCCTTCTTCTCTTCTTCCTAATGGCTAGCTCCATTTCTTTCTTACATTTTAAAAATTCGCTTATGTTAAAAATGAACATATATGGCTAAGGGGATAATAGTATAAGGGTAGAGAATGTGGGCGACAAATGGCCCTAATGCCCATATGATCAATTAGCTAACACTCACCCATTTATAAGTTCATTCATTTTAAATAAGCACGACCACTGTATATATTTACCAATCTCAATCCCCTTATCAACCTACATTGTTCTTTTTAATTAATTCTAATTAAATCTCCTAAATAATGTTATCAAAATTAGGGGTATTACAATGTTTTTCATATTTCTCACCTAAGGAAGGTATTTGAGATCCGAAGACTACTATAGCCAATCTCCTCTTCCGCGCATCATTCAACCTTAAGTTAACAATGATTAACTCGCAATGCAGTAGCCAATTTTCCACCTCGATCGCATCTTCAGTACCAATAAAGGCTTCCCTCCAAGCTTGATGTAATCCCCACCCAAGTTAGGATGCTGACTGACCATCGAAACTTTCTGAACTCCACCTCCAGCAGCATTACCTCCAACAACTTCGGCTACTATTCCAGCTTGCATCATATTCACAAAGAACAGATGCATTGCTCCACTGTCCTTCTGGGGAACTTCATCACCAACATTTCCAGCTTGCACATGACCTGGACCTCTTCAAGCATTTGGTCGGGCATTTCTATTAGTGGTGGTGCTATCTCCTCCAATGTAAACTCCGCTTCTTCTTCCTTCCATATCTGTATTCAAACCTCATGCAATATAGATGAACAGCCTAACTAAGATAGGTGTCTAAAGATATAGCGTATACTTATATATATAGCAAATACAAGTACAATACTATAGCGTTATCCGATACCCGATCTTAACTCTAATTTATAAGGATTATGTTTTCAAAAAATCATTTTTTAGTTAAAGTATTTCACAAACCATGCTCCAATACCAAGCTATAGCATCCCTTATCTAGAGGCCTAAAACTAAGCGCTATAGATGCCGAAGTCATCTATAGTATTAGCTTCTGGCGACTAAATATGGCTATGTTAATTATATCAATAATATCAGAAGCATTTGAATATAAAACAAAACACATATTTCAAAAAAAAAACTTTTACCTCGTTACATTTCAAACCAATTGTTTCATATCACAACACATAATCCCCTAATCACTCGTAGGCACGGATCAATTATAATTATTAAAATTTATGCCAAGCGCGGCGTATGAAGATACCACCTTGATTGATTAGATTCATATGGTCATAATAGACCAAATCTAAACAATACAGTGGAAAATGCATCAAAACATAATAAGAACTGCAAATCCAAAGTAGCTATCCGTTGCCTCCTGCATGCCTCTGATAGCTTGTTCGTCAACGTTCTAAAACATGAAAAGGAACCTTAACCTTCAGCCTAATCAAATCAATTTTGAGCACCCAAGATTTTAAGGAGAAAGCATAAACTTCAAGTCAGACAGAAAGCCTAGTGTGAATAATATTATAATATTATACATCCCGGAATAATCATGTTAAGTGAGACCACGCCGCTTAGCGGAACATGTTTCCCCTTACTAACATCCTTTTAAAACATATCTTTGCAAAAACTTTCAAAAAATCATATACTCTGCTCCTGCACCCACAATGGTTAAATACTGTAAAGCAATCATTATGTAAACATACATAAATATCAGCTAATAATGAACTATCTGTTCAAACACACATTTTTTTTCCGAATAACTTTTAATATTTGGCTAACTTGGGCCTACCAGAAAATATAATCATAATTAACCTAAAACCTGTTAGATATTCTTCTTTTAGATTATCTATCCTTAACTATTAGTTAAACATTTCCCATCTGGATGGTCTATCCATCATTTAATCATCTCCCAGTTCTTCCCGATCCTAATGGATTTTTGGGCTCACCAATAACCTATCTGTATAATTCCTTTCTATGTGTAACCATAATTTTAGTCTACCTGTGACAAAAGCCTACACATTGGAATTTTGGACAACAATTAGCTGGCGCAACAATATCCTCCCTTTCAAAACCAAACATTAAACCTTTAGAAACTATCCTCCAAACCTTTTGAATTGAAAAACAAACCTTTCGAAAGATATAAAACTTTGGACATCCTTCTTTAAAACCACTTTAAAACATTTCCATAGAAAAACCTTTAGAAAACCTTCCTCCATAAACCTTTCGAAATCATTCAATAAACCTTTCAGAACCATTGAACCAAACCTTTCGAAATCATTCAACTAAAACCTTTTGAAACCATTCAGTAAACCATTCGAAACCATTGATCTAAAATTTTCAAAATCATTCAACTAAAACCTTTCGAAACCATTGGAAGCAACCTTTCGATTAAGTCGAAAGCCCTGCTTCGAAAGCTTTAAACATATCCTTTGAAATGACTCTTCTAAAGCTTTGGGTTTTTCTTCAATTTATAAAACAAAGGTGAATCACTTAAGTGGAAAGCTTCCTTTCGAAATCATGGAGAACCGGTTAGTCTAAAAAAAAGTAAACCTTTCGTCTTTGTCGAAAGGTTCAAAATAAAACATTATAAGTGGCAGTAAACCTTCGATTGTGTCGATTGGTTTCAAAATAGAGTAGTGTTAAAACAGTAGTAACCTTTTGTCTATGTCGAAAGGTTTAATACCTTTACTTTAACCATTTGACCTGGTCAAAAGCAACTAAGTCAAAAGCACTTATATGAAAGCAAAGCAGGTGATCCTTTGGCTTATAAAACAAACATACTTTAACCCCTTAGGCAACCAATCATTCGACTAAGAACCATTCGACTCGGTCGAATTCATTACATGCCAAGTAACTTGATACCATATGCATTGGTTTGACCTTGTCGAAAGCTTTGAACCTCTCACTTTATTGGAAGGTCTGGGCCGGTAGGTTTAATACTAGTATTAGCTGAAACATGCCAAAAGTATGACTTCTTTGTTTTTAACTTAAAAGGGATAATTTTCAACTAGCATTGCCTTTATTTGTCAAATTCTCATTGGTTAACAATTACTTTTCAAAATGTGCTGCCACTATTTTTAAAATTTAATACTCATTTTATTTTACAAAATGCCCCTTCTCCTCAATTAAATGTATAAAACAATTTAGTCTCGTATCTTAAATAATTTATATATTCATCAAAATGCTAGGAAAAATATTGAAAAATCCCAAAAAATCTATTTTAATATGTTTCCTAACATATAAAAATCTCAACCCTAAATAATAATTATTTTAGTCGAAAATAATTTATAACCTAATAAATAGTTTCCTTCACTAGAAAATTAGTGTAAAATCCATATTAACTCAGAAAATTATGAAAATCGAAAATCATCTCTAAAATATCATTTGTGACCTATATTTAAATTTTCAATACATTTGGATGTCATTAAACAAGGTTTTCATGTCAAACATATCATAAAACTAACATGAACATATATAAACCATCAACAACATATACATATATATATATATATATATATAATTTTAATCATCAAAACATGGCATATACTTGCAAAGTCATTTCGGGTCTAATCTTAAGACCGAAAATTAAAATAAATTGGGATGTAATAATTATTCGTCTAAGCTTTGAGATTATAGATGTGAGATTTGATGTTGATTTAGTTGATTGTTTCCCTTCCCATGAATCCTAGCTTTAATCTTCTTCTTGAGAATGATAATGGTGGCTGGTCTTAGTATTTTTAGTTTAATTAAAATCAAATGTTAACGTAAGCATTCTATCTCCTAAGGGTTTAGGGCACAAGCTCCACCTATTTCCCATATTGCCCTTCTCATATCCTAACATTATCTTAGGTTATTTCATTTTAGTTTGCACATTAACATAGCACGGCTACCTTTAGCTAATCAATTATCAACTATTAATATCTACATTATTTATTTAATTTACCCAATTAATTATTCTAAATAATGTTATAAAAATATGGGGTGTTATAGACTCCCTACCTTAAGGAATTTCATCCTCAAAATTACGATAAGGTACACAACAAAATAATCAAAGGTACAACATACCATCAAACAAATCAGGGTAAGAGTCTCTAATCCTGCTCTCCATCTCCCAAGTACCGTCTCTAGCATCCTCACTCCGCTGTACCTTTACTAACTTGACTATCTTGTTCCTCAACTTCTTCTCATCTCTAACCACAATTTGAACCGACTTTCTAAATATGGTCAAGTCCGGCTCTACTACTAAATCCTCTAACACTATAGGGCTATGGTAGTCTCCGGGTCTCTAACACACTTTCAAAAATGAGAAACATGGAAAACATCATGGACTCCAGCCAAACTACTCGATAACTCTACTTTATAAGCGAGTTTCCCGATCCTCTCAATAATACAGAAAGGTCTAACGAATCTTGGTGCTAACTTCCCTGATTTCCTGAATCTCCTCACACCCTTCATCGGTGAAACCTTTGTGATCACATAGTCTCGGACAGAAAATTCCAACTCTTTCCTTCTTCTATCAGCATAACTTTTCGACCTTGATTGAGCTTCCTTCATCCTAACTCGGATCAATTCAATCTTCTGCACAGCTTCCGTTACCTAATCCGAACACAGAACAAATCTATCCCCGATCTCCAACCAACTTACGGGATATTTGCATAGTCTTCCATACAAAGCTTCAAACGGTGCCATCCTAATACTCGTATGATAACTATTGTTATACAAGAACTCGACTAAATGAAGATGGTCCTCCTATGATACCTCAAAATCCAACACACAAGCTCTTAACAAATCGTCCAAGATTTTGTTATCTCTTTCCATTTGCCCATGAGGCTATAGATGGTAAGCGGCACTTATGTTGAGCTTGGTTCCTATTGCTTCCTGTAGACTCTTCCAGCACTCACTAGTAAACAAAGAATCTCTATCACTGACAATATTACTAATAATCCCAGGGAAGTCTAACTACATTCTTCATAAATATCTTCTCCAAAATAGGTGCTATTCTAGTTGACTTTACAGGAATGAAATAGGCACTCTTAGTCAATCTATCTACTATGAACCATATGCTTTAATTTCCTTCTCTAGACCTTAGCAACCCATCAATAAAATCCATAGAGATGGAATCCCAGTTCCACAATGGAACTTCTGTGATGACCCAAAAATTTTAAACGATTGAAAATGAAATATTTAATTGATTTTAAATATTGGAAGTTATTTTAAACTTAGATTTCAAATATCAGAATGAATTAGGCAATTCAATTATTGAATTTAATTTATTAAAGTTGGGTAAAATATTGAATCTTGATTTTTAAGCTTGTTAAAAATATTTTCAAGGCTTAGAAAATTTATATTTACAATAGTGCAGATGATGGAAGCTTTAGAATAGAATTTAACAGTGTTTTGTTCGGTTTTGAAATTATATCGTTTAAATCGGTATTTAAAAATAGTCTTCCAAGGCACAGTCTCGGAATTCGACGTAACCAGTTCCATTGGATCCGTAATATTGTTTTATTATCGGATTTTAATTTTCGTAGTGTTTGGACTAATCATTTAGTCGTACTGTAAGCAAACGTACTAAAATTTAAATCGAAAATTCGATATTATAACTAGTCAAAAAAAGCTATCTTCTCCATACGATCGAATTTGAGCTCGAAACCTTTTCCATTACGTTCGGAATAGGCGTACAACATTATTAATGCCTGGCGACACGCCTTGATTGGAGATCGAGATTTTGAGTTGCATTTATCGAAGCGATTTGAATTTGAATTTAACTTTTTAAATATAAATGATATTAATATCTATCAAAGTACTATTGCAAGCCTTGCAACATATGTAGAGAAATTGAAAGCATGTGCCATATTTTGTTTACACGTGTTCGTAAAAGAGGAAAATAAAATAAAATGAAGATACACATCTTCATTTTCGAGTTAAAAAGAAATAAATAATAATAAACCAAGCTTCAGCCTGCTCTTCATCTTTGATTTCTAAAATAAATAAGGGGAAGGACCGAAGAAAACCCTCTTCTCTCATTTATATTTTCAAATCAAATTCGGAGTTCCATATTTTCAAACTTTTGAGCAATTGAGGGAGTCGTCTGCGTCTATGTTGGATTGTTCGATTGATGATTTTTGAGCACACGAGGCCGAGTCGTCGAAAAACAATGTCACGAGAACGAGCAGGGGCGGTTTAGGATATCTCTATGACTCAGGTTTACGTCGTTTTTCAGATGGTGGTTCGAGCAAGACGTTAGGGTTTGATCTCGAGCCGTAGGGCTAGGGTTTCGGCGTTGAAGTGTGCTCGAAGTCGAGGAGGTGGATGTCGTCAGGGTTAGACTTGGGTGAGTCGTGCGATGCCGTATCTATTGCATATGTAACAACCCTAGTTTTTGGCTATTTATTTCTTTAATTTATTTTAATTTCGAAATATATTTTATATAAATTGTGTTTAACAATATAGTTTAATTATTTAATTTGGAGATATATTTTATAAAATTTCATATGTCAATAAAATTTAATAATAACTGTGAAAATTTAAGCTATGTTTGAACTGGTAAAATTCGCGTTTAAAAGACGCGTCAATTTTAGGGTATAATTAACGTAATATAACGTGTGATTTTAAAACGTAATTTTTATAAATTTTTTTTGATGTTTTAGACTGCGTCTGTTTAACGTAGTGTAAAAATCATATTTTCAAATATTTTGGGAGTAAAATATCAGTCGGTAAATTTTAAGAAACGACTTTTGTATAACTGTCAGATTATCTTAAATTTTGTATATGCTTTCCCATCACAAAGTCTTTGCCTATTCTTGCCATTTCATTTATTTCAATCAAAGCTTGCCATTTCTTTTCTCTGCCAGATCAAAATGTATATAACTTATGGTAACATTCAAACGTGCATGCTTGATATTTAAAACGTGCATATTCAATATTCCTTCATGCTCTGCTTTCTACAGCACCACCCCAAATCACGCCTTAATAAATGAGAAAATGCAAAATCAAATACTCTTAAAATCTGGCAGCAGTTTGAATCACGCAAGCTTTAAATTTTAGAAGTAACGTGCTTTATCCACCTTTGCTTGTAACCTCTGCTCTCACCAGTTATCAAACATAAATCACGTATTCTTTTGTAACTGATGATTTCAACCCACAGCTCGATTGCCTTCCCTTTTGATCAGTATTCCAGTAGTAACGTACAGAATTAAAGACTATCAAAATTTATCAAATCAGGAATCACGCAGGCTTTAAATTGCATTATCAACCTTGCCTTTAACCTCTGTTCCTATCAGTTATCAACTTACATCACGCAAATTTGCAAAAAAAAAAAAAAGAAAAAAAAATTCACAGTGTAAAACGGTTCCAACCTTTATTTCTTGAAACTGATACGTTTTATTACTTCCTCTGTTAAAATCTACCTATAAACTCATTCTCCTCTGCCCATTTGTTCTCTGCATCGATCCATTACTCTGCTCTTTCTCGTGAATCCATCAGGTAATTTCCTTTCTTCTTCTAAGTTCTCTTTTTTCTTTTCCACCATTGGTTTGCTCGGCTACACACCCATCTGACTGTGTCATATAGAGACATATAGGCATATAAACTGGGAAAAAGTTAGAAGTGTTGAATTAGAAGCTGGGATTTAGATGAAATCATTTGGCAGTGCATTGAAAAAAAAAAAGTGTGACTATAATAGTGGACTTTCAGTTGCACTCATATCAATAAGTTTGCATTGATACCATAGAGTAGGCTGCATGTATAATTCTCATAGTAGGATGTACACACCTTAGTATCACTGTGTGCATGCATTTAGTTATAGAGTGGTGTAGGTTGCATCTGAGAAGCGGGTTGCATTGAAATAAGAGGGCACTGTGAAACTGAAAGGTATTTATGCGTGAGTTTTAGGCACATTTTGATTTGCATAAAGGCTTGGCTTCCTGCCTGGTACGTTTTAAGGCCTGGGAAATTGCAAAACTTAGGAATGGTAAATCAAGGTTGGGACCAGTAGGAAGTGGAGTAGGAATCTGGGTTTGATAGCATAAGTCTATAGGTAAAAGGTTGGTGGATGACTGGGAGTGGTGCTAAACAAAGAAGAGGTGGGTAGTTGTTCATGTTAGTGGGCTTCAGATTGCACTCATATCAGAAGGCTTCATATGTACAAAAGGGTTATAGGCTGTGCATATCGGATCACTGTGTGCATGATTAGGGTGGTTTTAGACTGCAGTGTGGTGTAGTTGATGTTAGAATGTGAAGTAGGAGAGGTCTGTAGGTAGAGATATGGGGATATTTTGTAGCATATAAACTGAGCTTGAGGGGACATAGGTATAGAATGATTGTCTGCATATAGGTTCATAGTAGGCAGGGCTTATCTTTGTAGTTGTATCCCAGTACGCATGTTTGTCTAAGTTGAAGGGTGAGGTATTTCCAGTGTGCATGTTCAATGGATACACCTGTGCACATTCGTATCAGTGGAGATCAGCTTTGGATGAAGACTGGGCCTTGTAGCTGAGTGGAGATAATGTAGGCAACACATTTTTGGATGCAATGAGACATAGTTGCATACATGATCATAATCTGAAATGATCAGATCATAGGGGGAAGGTAGAATGTGTGACAGTGTTCATCGTAGCTGTGCATGTTTGAATCTGACATGAGTGAGGTTGGGAAATCTGGGAAGTCAGATTTGAAGACATGCAGACAAACTTAGGACAGTAACATGTAGCATTGGTTCTTGATGCCTTTAGGTTTGCAATAGCAAGATAATAATAGTGATAGTTTAAAAAAAAAAAATTATGATGGTAGCAAATAGGATTGCAAAACCTGGGAAGTAAATTTGAAGTGGGACTGGGTATAAGCAGTGATGCAAAAGTATTAAATGGTGCATATGGAAGTTGATAGGAATGGATGAAGAAAGTATGTATCACTGATTGTAGAGAGAAAGAGAGAGGAGTTGATTTTATATTGGCTGTTGCATGTCAGTGTGTCTCGAAGCAACTACCTGGTTGCTCGAAGCAATTTCATTATTAACTCGAAGTATGTGCATAGCATTCTCGAAGTAAAAGGAGAGGGGCTCGGGTTTATTGAAGTAGGCTGGGTATTTTTGACATGTTCAGTGAAACAAATTTAGTACAAACTGGCTAGTGTAAGTGCATATCACGTCACGTCAGTTGTAAAGCATGCATATAGTAATGGACTGAGCTTAGTAGGGGGAAGACTGGGATAGATGAAGTATAAATTCGAAGGTAAAATTGAATTAGCAAACTAGGATTTATTTGCAGTTGTGGATGAAATAAAGTGCAAAGCTTTGAAAAGAAGTAAGAAAAACAAAAAAAAAAAGAGAACTGGGAAAAAGAATTGGAAGCTGGGTATGGGGTAATGTTGACGTGTACACGAGTGTATCTCGGTCCAAAGGAGAAACTTCACCATATTGTTAGTCGGCCCTTAGAAATTTTAGTTCGTCTTTAGGAAATTTTGTCGTAAAATTTTAGTGTTAACCAGTTCACGACTGTCAAAATTACACGGTGAAGTGGTCGAGCAAGTCAAATCAATTTTCGTTCTATTCTAATTTTTCTTTGACCAAAAATCTAAAGTCACGTATTCTATATTTGAATTTGTTCTAGATTTGAATCTAGGCGACATCCGAGAAATTTGATCGTTATTTTCTGTCGGTCTTTACCGGTGAATCGTCGTTTTGAAATTCAATTTTTCTGCAACTTCCAAGTGAGTATTTCTCACCAGACATACGTATTTATATTTTGGTAAATTATTGCAAGTGTATGTGTAAAATTGTATTCCACTATTATCTGTCTGCAGTGTAATATAGAATGATGAACCCCATTTAAATTGACACCTCATCAGTATTATCTGTTATATTATTTCTGTAGTTATGTTATTGTTTATTTACTGCTTAGATCACCACTGCCAGTTCCCTGTTAAATTTAGTTCGTATGGGCTGAAATGATAGGCCTAAATGATTATTGTTCATTTATTCTGTAATCTGCTTAACTGGTAACTTGGGATTGCGGGTTTGAAATGATAGAACCCGGGGTTTTGTAAATTACGGGTTGAAATGATATAAATCCGTATCACTTGACCTAGGCTAGAAAACTATATACAGGCCCGTGGTCCTTATAATATTTTCTGAAATATTAAAAAAATTTATTTTGGAAGTTAAATATTCGATTTATATCTTTAAAGGAATTTATATTGATTTTTAATAAGTTATAAATAAAAATAAATAAATGTTTGAATAAAATTTGGAATATAACTTATTTGGTAAATCGGGATTTTGAAAGGATAAGATTTCAGTTAATAAATAAATAAATAAGTTATATTTGGAAATATTTACTAAGTAAACAATCTATTACAGCATTTAAATGCCGTCTTTTGAAATTGGACTAGTTTTATCCATAACTTTAGGTAGCATTTCCTAAGTGCTATGGAATCTAGAATTTGATTGCTCTAAAATTTATGGAATTGGATAAATTTTATTTTACCTTAAGTTTTGGAAAAACTTCAGACATAATATTTATAACTGAATTTTCCTTAATAAATTAAAGATGAATATTCTGGTATTAAGTAAATTTTGAAAATTTAATGGCTAAAAATTTGGAGTTTTATTTATGGAAATTATGGGAATATTCAAGACTAAATAATAAAAACATTGATTTGGGAAAGAATAAAACCCAAACTTAGTTTTGAATAGTAAATACCCCAAATTAATATATATATGGGAATTGTAATGTTTTGGGAACATAAAATGATATTTAATTTATGGTTTAAAACTTTAAATAGAGGAATTATTTGTAAAGCTATGTAAATTCTCTTCTTTACAAAGTAACCATAAAATTAACCCATTTATTCTATATACCGTTAAATATCCGAACCATTTGTGTTTTGGGAGTTATGGTTTTAAAGTAAATTTCCAAGAATAATATGTTTTGAAGATATAATTCAAATGGTTGGTTTCCAGATATTATAAATTTTAAGCAATATAGTTTTGGAAAGAATTATATTTTGAATATAACGATATCATATTGTTTTGGGCTTTAAAATGATATCGTATCTATAGTTTTGAAACGGAAATGATTATTCTGGTTTAAAGTATAAACTGTTTTTAAATGGCCACGGGTTATAATAACGTTTGGTTGGCAAAGAGACCGGGATCGGATATGGACATACTCTCTGTCGATACCGAAAACCACTTTGACTAACCATGTACGCGGTGGAGATTCCAGAATGAAGTAGGATGGTGGTGACGGTTTCTTGAAAGGTATATACGTGGACCCGACTCCCGTGAGTTGGCTTAAGGTGGCTAAAACAGGAGCGATTCTCGGATTAATGAGGTAGCTCCTCTGATCGAACGCACTTCTTCGTATACCATTCTATTGCTTATGTGATTGTTTGGGTGCACCTTTGATTTGGGAGTGTTGTTCGAGGTGGGCGGTTGCTGCGGCTTCGCGTTACCACCGGTCCGGATAGCAATTGGTATATCTACCCTGGCATTGCCTAGTTGTGCCGTGTCACCTACCATATCGAGCCTTGTACGAGTTTGGTTTTCTCCCGTAGCCCGTGTGGTATCCTCTAGTTGCTTCCCGAGTAGGAGGAGCTATGATATTGGATGGACTACTGGGACTATTACGTGTTAAGGTGGAAAATGTAAAGCCTTAATGCTATTTAAAAGTATGTTTATTTTACCGTAGACACTATTATAATAGCGCAATATACTACATAGTAAATAGTTTAACGGATCCTTAGAGGATGGGCGATCCCAAGCATCCTTTAAGTTACTCGCTATATATTACAGTACACTTGATTTAGCTTACATTATATAAGTATGTATGTCCTGACTCGAGTGTTTTGTTTTATTGTACGCTCGGGTCAGCCTGAGTTGCAGCTTCAGTTTCTTCTCCGTAGCTAGGACACTCAGTAGATCATTCGTGCTGTTGGAAGTTGTTTCAGCCTTTATCTTTTCTGGAATTCAAGACTTTGAAGACTCTATCTCTATTTATGTTTTAAATTTTGTAATGAGTATTATAGACAATGTAAGTTCTGTTTTGTAAAGTTGTATCAGTGGCTTCATGAACCACTAAATTTTAATTTCCGCTGCGAGATTCTGATATCTGTGTATGTGATTCTGTGATTTATTTATTGTATATCTTGAGTTTTGCCAAATTTATTTTACAACGCAGTATTTTGAACACTTCAAGTCCGACAATGTGCGGATGCGAAGGGTTGAAAATACTGGGTCGTTACAGCTGGTATCAGAGCTTTGGTTCTAGGCAAACTTAGAATATATGATAAATTTGATTTATAGAATCACATTCATCCGAGCTCGGATCTCTTCCTTTTCGAATTTTGGAACATTTCCTGTGGTTCCAAGGTTCATTCGTGTCCCTCACTTTTCATCTTCTTTAGATTCTGGAGTGTCCCATAACTCCACTTCGGATAATCTTTATAGTGAATTGGCGGTCTCGCCATTATTCTAATAAAGGGGTGAAACTCCTTTACCATTAGCATTGATTCACCGGTGGTTTATACTTATCCTCGGTTTATATGCTGATATCTTGGTTATTCTGAACTCTATCTCTTTAGACCAATGTAGACTTATCCCAGCCATATCGATCTGACTCTTTAAGTCACGGTTGACCCGGTAAAGGTTGTCCGCGATTTATATAAACTTACCCAGTTCCTTATTCTGATTTTATCGGATCTTCTGATTTCAATTTATCTTGAATTCTATTTAATTTGAGTCTCTATCCTGGTTTTGAAAAAAATTATTTCTATATTTGAAAATAAAATCTATTATTATATATAAGTAAAATTTTCAGAACTCTTATAATTGATTTAACTATTTGTCAAGAAATAATAGTTTGATTTTATTTATGATTTTGTAAACCAGGTGTTTTGTCTAATATAAATAATTGAATATAAACAATGGTTATAAGTTAAATTAGAAACAGAAATGAATTTAAAACTAGAACTTGTGAATTTAATTTCTGATGATTTCAAACCTTGTGTATAAATTTTAAAAGGGTGTAATAAGTATTTTTATATAAAATTTGTTTCCAAAGAAATTTTAAATTTAGTGCTCTTCTCTTTGTCGCTGGGAAATAATTTCGGTGATGACTGCAGCATCATCGACATTCATTTTCGAGTCTCAAAGTGAAAGACCATACTGTAGTCTGGCTACAGTGTTATATTGAGATTTCAATTGATTTTAATTTCTAAAGTATGACTTAATATATATAAAGATATAATTTAAATTTGATTTGACATATTATGTATATATTTATTTATCTCTAAATGGTTTGAAGAGAATCAGAAATTTAATTCTTAAGTTTATCTTGGGGGAATAATTTCAATAAAAATAAAATTTTGGATAAGAAATTCCAACTGGAAATAATTGAATTTGAAAATTTTAGCTGTATAATACTCAATTTCATTTCAATATAACTTACCTTGATTTTCAGAAGTTAACAATGTAACTGGATAATATACAATACAAAAGGATTTTATAAATAAACTTTGAGTGGTTATAATAAATGTTATACACTTAAATTTTAGTTATAAAAGATTAATTGAGGTAAATAAGGAAAAAGGAATTTAAGGAATTTATTTAAATAACTTAATAATCAAAATTTATTTAATAAGGAACCTTAAATCTAACCAAGAGATTTTAATAAAAGTTGTTTCCTGAAATGAATATTATTTGGCATTGAATTCAAAGGGTATAAATGAAGATTATTTTAAAAGTGTTATGATTTTGTAGTATGATTTATAAATGATAATATCTATAAATTTAATGACTTTCAAAGTATTATGATTTCAAAATTTATTATCTTATTTTGTTTTCCAACTATCTTTAAAAGTCCTTGGTTTCCCTATCTGCTACGGATTGGGGAGACTATTGCTTATACCAGTCTATTTAGAAATCTTTCTATGATCTTTGAAATCTTTGTTACTCATCGGGACCTGAGCACCCATAGACTGACGGTCAAACCTGAAAGGGTAAAACCGATTCTAGAGGATCTTCTTCGTGCTTCAAATCCGGAACTATTCGTTTAAAGTTCTTGTTTATCTAGCTTATCTTCCTTTGTTTCTTTTCTTTCGCTCCTTTTCGAGGACGAAAAGTTCTTAAGTGGGGGAGAGTGTAACAACCCTAGTTTTTGGCTATTTATTTCTTTAATTTATTTTAATTTCGAAATATATTTTATATAAATTGTGTTTAACAATATAGTTTAATTATTTAATTTGGAGATATATTTTATAAAATTTCATATGTCAATAAAATTTAATAATAACTGTGAAAATTTAAGCTATGTTTGAACTGGTAAAATTCGCGTTTAAAAGACGCGTCAATTTTAGGGTATAATTAACGTAATATAACGTGTGATTTTAAAACGTAATTTTTATAAATTTTTTTTGATGTTTTAGACTGCGTCTGTTTAACGTAGTGTAAAAATCATATTTTCAAATATTTTGGGAGTAAAATATCAGTCGGTAAATTTTAAGAAACGACTTTTGTATAACTGTCAGATTATCTTAAATTTTGTATATGCTTTCCCATCACAAAGTCTTTGCCTATTCTTGCCATTTCATTTATTTCAATCAAAGCTTGCCATTTCTTTTCTCTGCCAGATCAAAATGTATATAACTTATGGTAACATTCAAACGTGCATGCTTGATATTTAAAACGTGCATATTCAATATTCCTTCATGCTCTGCTTTCTACAGCACCACCCCAAATCACGCCTTAATAAATGAGAAAATGCAAAATCAAATACTCTTAAAATCTGGCAGCAGTTTGAATCACGCAAGCTTTAAATTTTAGAAGTAACGTGCTTTATCCACCTTTGCTTGTAACCTCTGCTCTCACCAGTTATCAAACATAAATCACGTATTCTTTTGTAACTGATGATTTCAACCCACAGCTCGATTGCCTTCCCTTTTGATCAGTATTCCAGTAGTAACGTACAGAATTAAAGACTATCAAAATTTATCAAATCAGGAATCACGCAGGCTTTAAATTGCATTATCAACCTTGCCTTTAACCTCTGTTCCTATCAGTTATCAACTTACATCACGCAAATTTGCAAAAAAAAAAAAAAGAAAAAAAAATTCACAGTGTAAAACGGTTCCAACCTTTATTTCTTGAAACTGATACGTTTTATTACTTCCTCTGTTAAAATCTACCTATAAACTCATTCTCCTCTGCCCATTTGTTCTCTGCATCGATCCATTACTCTGCTCTTTCTCGTGAATCCATCAGGTAATTTCCTTTCTTCTTCTAAGTTCTCTTTTTTCTTTTCCACCATTGGTTTGCTCGGCTACACACCCATCTGACTGTGTCATATAGAGACATATAGGCATATAAACTGGGAAAAAGTTAGAAGTGTTGAATTAGAAGCTGGGATTTAGATGAAATCATTTGGCAGTGCATTGAAAAAAAAAAGTGTGACTATAATAGTGGACTTTCAGTTGCACTCATATCAATAAGTTTGCATTGATACCATAGAGTAGGCTGCATGTATAATTCTCATAGTAGGATGTACACACCTTAGTATCACTGTGTGCATGCATTTAGTTATAGAGTGGTGTAGGTTGCATCTGAGAAGCGGGTTGCATTGAAATAAGAGGGCACTGTGAAACTGAAAGGTATTTATGCGTGAGTTTTAGGCACATTTTGATTTGCATAAAGGCTTGGCTTCCTGCCTGGTACGTTTTAAGGCCTGGGAAATTGCAAAACTTAGGAATGGTAAATCAAGGTTGGGACCAGTAGGAAGTGGAGTAGGAATCTGGGTTTGATAGCATAAGTCTATAGGTAAAAGGTTGGTGGATGACTGGGAGTGGTGCTAAACAAAGAAGAGGTGGGTAGTTGTTCATGTTAGTGGGCTTCAGATTGCACTCATATCAGAAGGCTTCATATGTACAAAAGGGTTATAGGCTGTGCATATCGGATCACTGTGTGCATGATTAGGGTGGTTTTAGACTGCAGTGTGGTGTAGTTGATGTTAGAATGTGAAGTAGGAGAGGTCTGTAGGTAGAGATATGGGGATATTTTGTAGCATATAAACTGAGCTTGAGGGGACATAGGTATAGAATGATTGTCTGCATATAGGTTCATAGTAGGCAGGGCTTATCTTTGTAGTTGTATCCCAGTACGCATGTTTGTCTAAGTTGAAGGGTGAGGTATTTCCAGTGTGCATGTTCAATGGATACACCTGTGCACATTCGTATCAGTGGAGATCAGCTTTGGATGAAGACTGGGCCTTGTAGCTGAGTGGAGATAATGTAGGCAACACATTTTTGGATGCAATGAGACATAGTTGCATACATGATCATAATCTGAAATGATCAGATCATAGGGGGAAGGTAGAATGTGTGACAGTGTTCATCGTAGCTGTGCATGTTTGAATCTGACATGAGTGAGGTTGGGAAATCTGGGAAGTCAGATTTGAAGACATGCAGACAAACTTAGGACAGTAACATGTAGCATTGGTTCTTGATGCCTTTAGGTTTGCAATAGCAAGATAATAATAGTGATAGTTTAAAAAAAAAAAAAATTATGATGGTAGCAAATAGGATTGCAAAACCTGGGAAGTAAATTTGAAGTGGGACTGGGTATAAGCAGTGATGCAAAAGTATTAAATGGTGCATATGGAAGTTGATAGGAATGGATGAAGAAAGTATGTATCACTGATTGTAGAGAGAAAGAGAGAGGAGTTGATTTTATATTGGCTGTTGCATGTCAGTGTGTCTCGAAGCAACTACCTGGTTGCTCGAAGCAATTTCATTATTAACTCGAAGTATGTGCATAGCATTCTCGAAGTAAAAGGAGAGGGGCTCGGGTTTATTGAAGTAGGCTGGGTATTTTTGACATGTTCAGTGAAACAAATTTAGTACAAACTGGCTAGTGTAAGTGCATATCACGTCACGTCAGTTGTAAAGCATGCATATAGTAATGGACTGAGCTTAGTAGGGGGAAGACTGGGATAGATGAAGTATAAATTCGAAGGTAAAATTGAATTAGCAAACTAGGATTTATTTGCAGTTGTGGATGAAATAAAGTGCAAAGCTTTGAAAAGAAGTAAGAAAAACAAAAAAAAAAAGAGAACTGGGAAAAAGAATTGGAAGCTGGGTATGGGGTAATGTTGACGTGTACACGAGTGTATCTCGGTCCAAAGGAGAAACTTCACCATATTGTTAGTCGGCCCTTAGAAATTTTAGTTCGTCTTTAGGAAATTTTGTCGTAAAATTTTAGTGTTAACCAGTTCACGACTGTCAAAATTACACGGTGAAGTGGTCGAGCAAGTCAAATCAATTTTCGTTCTATTCTAATTTTTCTTTGACCAAAAATCTAAAGTCACGTATTCTATATTTGAATTTGTTCTAGATTTGAATCTAGGCGACATCCGAGAAATTTGATCGTTATTTTCTGTCGGTCTTTACCGGTGAATCGTCGTTTTGAAATTCAATTTTTCTGCAACTTCCAAGTGAGTATTTCTCACCAGACATACGTATTTATATTTTGGTAAATTATTGCAAGTGTATGTGTAAAATTGTATTCCACTATTATCTGTCTGCAGTGTAATATAGAATGATGAACCCCATTTAAATTGACACCTCATCAGTATTATCTGTTATATTATTTCTGTAGTTATGTTATTGTTTATTTACTGCTTAGATCACCACTGCCAGTTCCCTGTTAAATTTAGTTCGTATGGGCTGAAATGATAGGCCTAAATGATTATTGTTCATTTATTCTGTAATCTGCTTAACTGGTAACTTGGGATTGCGGGTTTGAAATGATAGAACCCGGGGTTTTGTAAATTACGGGTTGAAATGATATAAATCCGTATCACTTGACCTAGGCTAGAAAACTATATACAGGCCCGTGGTCCTTATAATATTTTCTGAAATATTAAAAAAATTTATTTTGGAAGTTAAATATTCGATTTATATCTTTAAAGGAATTTATATTGATTTTTAATAAGTTATAAATAAAAATAAATAAATGTTTGAATAAAATTTGGAATATAACTTATTTGGTAAATCGGGATTTTGAAAGGATAAGATTTCAGTTAATAAATAAATAAATAAGTTATATTTGGAAATATTTACTAAGTAAACAATCTATTACAGCATTTAAATGCCGTCTTTTGAAATTGGACTAGTTTTATCCATAACTTTAGGTAGCATTTCCTAAGTGCTATGGAATCTAGAATTTGATTGCTCTAAAATTTATGGAATTGGATAAATTTTATTTTACCTTAAGTTTTGGAAAAACTTCAGACATAATATTTATAACTGAATTTTCCTTAATAAATTAAAGATGAATATTCTGGTATTAAGTAAATTTTGAAAATTTAATGGCTAAAAATTTGGAGTTTTATTTATGGAAATTATGGGAATATTCAAGACTAAATAATAAAAACATTGATTTGGGAAAGAATAAAACCCAAACTTAGTTTTGAATAGTAAATACCCCAAATTAATATATATATGGGAATTGTAATGTTTTGGGAACATAAAATGATATTTAATTTATGGTTTAAAACTTTAAATAGAGGAATTATTTGTAAAGCTATGTAAATTCTCTTCTTTACAAAGTAACCATAAAATTAACCCATTTATTCTATATACCGTTAAATATCCGAACCATTTGTGTTTTGGGAGTTATGGTTTTAAAGTAAATTTCCAAGAATAATATGTTTTGAAGATATAATTCAAATGGTTGGTTTCCAGATATTATAAATTTTAAGCAATATAGTTTTGGAAAGAATTATATTTTGAATATAACGATATCATATTGTTTTGGGCTTTAAAATGATATCGTATCTATAGTTTTGAAACGGAAATGATTATTCTGGTTTAAAGTATAAACTGTTTTTAAATGGCCACGGGTTATAATAACGTTTGGTTGGCAAAGAGACCGGGATCGGATATGGACATACTCTCTGTCGATACCGAAAACCACTTTGACTAACCATGTACGCGGTGGAGATTCCAGAATGAAGTAGGATGGTGGTGACGGTTTCTTGAAAGGTATATACGTGGACCCGACTCCCGTGAGTTGGCTTAAGGTGGCTAAAACAGGAGCGATTCTCGGATTAATGAGGTAGCTCCTCTGATCGAACGCACTTCTTCGTATACCATTCTATTGCTTATGTGATTGTTTGGGTGCACCTTTGATTTGGGAGTGTTGTTCGAGGTGGGCGGTTGCTGCGGCTTCGCGTTACCACCGGTCCGGATAGCAATTGGTATATCTACCCTGGCATTGCCTAGTTGTGCCGTGTCACCTACCATATCGAGCCTTGTACGAGTTTGGTTTTCTCCCGTAGCCCGTGTGGTATCCTCTAGTTGCTTCCCGAGTAGGAGGAGCTATGATATTGGATGGACTACTGGGACTATTACGTGTTAAGGTGGAAAATGTAAAGCCTTAATGCTATTTAAAAGTATGTTTATTTTACCGTAGACACTATTATAATAGCGCAATATACTACATAGTAAATAGTTTAACGGATCCTTAGAGGATGGGCGATCCCAAGCATCCTTTAAGTTACTCGCTATATATTACAGTACACTTGATTTAGCTTACATTATATAAGTATGTATGTCCTGACTCGAGTGTTTTGTTTTATTGTACGCTCGGGTCAGCCTGAGTTGCAGCTTCAGTTTCTTCTCCGTAGCTAGGACACTCAGTAGATCATTCGTGCTGTTGGAAGTTGTTTCAGCCTTTATCTTTTCTGGAATTCAAGACTTTGAAGACTCTATCTCTATTTATGTTTTAAATTTTGTAATGAGTATTATAGACAATGTAAGTTCTGTTTTGTAAAGTTGTATCAGTGGCTTCATGAACCACTAAATTTTAATTTCCGCTGCGAGATTCTGATATCTGTGTATGTGATTCTGTGATTTATTTATTGTATATCTTGAGTTTTGCCAAATTTATTTTACAACGCAGTATTTTGAACACTTCAAGTCCGACAATGTGCGGATGCGAAGGGTTGAAAATACTGGGTCGTTACAGCATACGACAAGAGGGATGGTGACGACAGTCAGGGTTTTAGATGTGAAGTCGGACGCGTGCTCAAGCGAGGTGATGGATGGAGGGAGTCGCGACTCGAATCATTGTCTGTTTAGGTAGTTCGTCAATGTTGGGAAGGCTGGAGTTTTTTCCAATAAGGTATAAGATCTTTGATTTTTATTATTTAATTTAATTTATATATACTAGGTATATAAATTTGGATATAGGAAAGAAAATTAACAAATTGAATAGAAGAATGTTGCTGTCTAGCTTCAAATTTTGTATAATTTAAATTTATGTACAATTTATATAAGATTTGGAAGAAAAAAAAGTATATAAGAGTTTATATAGGAAATTTGACTTACATAGATTGTTTTTCTATACAGTTTGAAATTAAAAATAAAAATAAGTATACCTAGGGATAAATTTTACATTCATGTTTAAAATATAGGTAAAATAGAAAATATAAAAGAAAAATAAATATACAAATATCCATATTAAATTATTAGTTAAATTAAAATTTATTGGTAAATAAACTTATCAAACATGAATAATTTATTCGTTTCACTAATTCGAATATTAATAAACCTTATGATGTTGGTTACAAGGTTCAAAAATCGTGAAAACAAGCTGAAATGTGAATGTATTGCAAAATAAAAAGCAAAAGGTAAGATCTTCTCACTCAAATTTAATAATTGAAAATTGCAGTTATTGATTGATTGCTTGTTTGTGATAGTGAGTGTATATATATATATATTTGGAGTGATTGATTTCCCGCATTATATAGCGGATGAGACCCCGTGCGCCGCATAATAGCGGATGATATTATGTAATCCCATATATCGTGATATTCCATCTCGAAGTGGAATTGGTATTTAATTGTTGTGTTAACATCTGTGGATGCAGGAAAACAGGTTGGAGGGATCCAATTGGATTCCTCAACATTTGAATTTGTTTCACATTTTGTGTGTTGATTTATTTATAATCTATGTGTGATTATATTGTGATTGAAATCGTTGAAGGCTATAATTTAGCCGAATATATCTTTGGTATCGTAGGGTACCGGAAACAAATAAAGTTTGATTCTTGTAATTTAAGTAGAAAGTTTATAGTAAAATTAATTTTTTTTAAAGACTGGATAAATTTAAAAGATGGAATTTTAAAAAGGATAAAGATTGATTTTTATAATCCTATTGAATAAAATTCCAAAATATGGGAAAAAGGTTTAATAAATGGATTTCGAGTGATATTGTTTAATAGATGAAGAATTTATCTAGAATGTGGATTTTAAATAGTTTGGAAAAAATAAAGGGATTATTTTTAAAGGGTAATAAATTTAGAAATCAATTTGAAAATTGATTTGGTGTTTAAATGAATCTTTGGGAATTCAATCTGGAATTCGATTTGGTGTTTGAAATAAATTTAAAGATCAAATTGGAGTTTCATTTGGTGTTTGAAATAAATTGGAAATCAATATGGGATTTGATTTGGTTTGAAAGTGATATTTAAAAATCGATTTAATAATCGTATATTAATGGATTTTTGGAAATTTAAATTCACATGGGAATTTATAAAGGAAAGGGAAATTTGTTTTAAAAATAAACATTTGGTTATTTTAAAGGTGCGAAAAGAAATTTACAGATTTTGAATGTAAATTAAAGTAAATCGAGAAAGATTTATAAATTGATTTGAATGAACCATTTTGAAATGGAAAGTGTATTTTCCCTAGAAAGCCGAGTATGTTTTCAAAGTAGCTTATAAATATAAATTGAAAGTTAAAGAATGGTTTTAAAATGGATACTTTGGAGAAATTATTCTCTTAAGTTGTTGTTTTTAAATCTTTAAAGTAAGTACTTAATTAATTATAGAAGTGATTATTTTAAAGATTTTAAATTGATATTTGATTTAGTTATTTAAATAATTATACTATGTCCAATATTTTTATTTCAAAAATTATTTTGGGCTTAAGATTTATATGGGATATGGGCATAAAGTTTCATAACTAATGTTTTAAAATAAAGTGTTTTAAAATAATTTTATTTTAAATATTTCCAAGTATATATGATTGGATCAGTAATTTAAATTATTTTTAAAAGTATTTGAACTTGGTAAATTTTCAGTGGAAATGAGTAAATATTTGGAAATTTATTCTCCGCGAGGAAAGTGATTTGAAATTCGTTTTCAAAAGTGGTGAAGTGTTGAAATTATATCTTGCGAAGATATTTTGAAAATAAATAATTGGGGGAAAATTATTTGAAATATGGCGATTGATGTGAATATTGATTGATAGTTAAATAACCGACTATCAATATTGGCCTTTAAATGGCGTTTGAATTTCGATGCGACCGGGGGTCAGATTCCAAATGGATATTCGAAAACCACATCGAATCTTTGTGATAGTGATAGATTTTTGTTTAAAAGATCAAAGTGGAAATTTCCTTCTGGAAAAGGGTGGTTTCATGGTATGGAGCCCAAATATTTAACCTATGTGGCTACTACAAGTGTGTGCTTTCTGGTTTTTGCTTTGTGGTTGAGGATCCTCGGATAAAGGTCGGTAACGACCGGTGATGGCATACTCGTGGTAGTTACCTAGTTACAGAGGTAACTCGGTGTAACGACCCGTTAAATTTATGATATTTAATAAATTGAATTAATATAATTTCAAATTTGTTGAGGAATAAATGTAGAGATTGGGTATAGTAGTTGAAATTTAGTGTAAAATTATAAATTTTATGACGATAAATGTGGATAATGCAAATTGTCACAATTTGATTTAAAGTAAATTTTAAGAAACAAACAAATGTTGAATCTGTGAATGTAGTACAAATATTAACTTGAATGGTGTTCATTAATACAAAGATGTAATTAGTGTAGATAGTAATAATTTATGCCTGTAGTGAAAAAGAAATCTAATAGAGACATAAACTCTAACTATATAAAGGAGTATAGATCTGAACAAATTTATGAAGATTGATAAGGACAGTGTTTATAATCAAGTTTGGTTATTAATATTTGAAAGATAGAGATGTGTAAATACGTTAATGAATTTATAATGGGAAGGAATAGTAGAATGAAATGAATATATATAATAATAAGCAATTGATTCAATTAAGGGAATTAAATTTTTTTAAATGGTTATTTAATAAATTCAACGTTCTGTGAGAAATCATAATAGTTGTGTACAATGTACAAACTTCGATTTGGGAATTTATCGGATTTATGACGGTTTTGGTTTTTCGTGTGTGAGTTAAAAGTTATTCCTTTTTGTAAGGTAATAGAAGAATGCATAAAATATAAATAGGGCTTAATAGAATTGATACTTAATGAATTGAATAAATTGTCCATTTATGTAGATATGTATAGTGAAATAAATGGCCTAAGCAAATTAAAATGGGATAATTCTTGAGATTTGTACTATGAAAATAAATAGTAACATTTATTTGCAAGTAATAAAAGCCTATTTAGGTGATTAGAATTTAGAGTAAACGACTATTGTATGTTACCTATTCTTGTTTCTTGTTAATTTAAATTTGGGAATTTATTCAATTTACCCGCCAATTTACCGCAGTTAAGGTGGAATAGATTGGTATATGAGTAATGTTAAATACAAATAAGATGTAACCAAGGGAAATCCCATTTATAATAATTTATGTAAAATTAAGTATAGAAACTAAGAAATGAAAATGTGAAAATGTGGATGCAATGAGATCTTAAGTGATAATAACTCTGTTAGGCAAGTGATGACGGAAATTTTGTGTATAACCAAATAAAAACCCAAATTTGTTTGCAATCAATTGAATTTATTGCAATTTAATGGATTTAATATCAAATAGTTTATGTAATTATTATTTGGAAGAAATGGGAGTTATTTGTAAAAAGTATGAACCAAATGTTAATTTTTTTTATGGAATTGACAATTGATATATTTTGAGTTGAATAATAGAAATCAAGCTTTATTTATTTGGATGTAATTTATGGTAATTTGGATTTATTGCAATAGTTAATTCCATAGAATAAAGTTAAAGCTAATTCAAATTTAGTTGGACATTGTTGATATAACTTTGGAAAGCAAGATTTTATCTGTAATTTGAATATTAAATCCAACAAAGGGTATTCACTACAAGTAAAAGGGAATTAAACGTAAAATATTACGTTATTGGATTTAAAATGGAATTTGTAAACAATTGAGTGAATTTAATAAATTTATCAAACTTATAATGTTGAATTCATTAAGATTGGAATTAATAATAGTTAAGAAAAATGAGGGGATAATAATTTGAAATCATAGCAATAGATATTAATGTAAGGATACCTTAAATAAGTTAAGGCAAATCAATGGAAGATACCTTTATAATACGATGATTGTGTGTAAAGGAAATGAGAATAAAAGTTTATTAATAATTTGGAATTTAATGTATGGTAAAAAGTTTATTTGCAATCAAATGAGTTGGAATGGAAATCAAATCTATTTATCTAATTGGATTCAAGTTGAGAGTATAAGAGTATAAGAATTAATAATTGGGTTTTGAGAATAAAAATTTTAATTCCAAATAATAAGAAGTGCAGAAATTAACACTGCAAAATTGATATACTTATAGATTTTAATCCACATCCAAGCTTGTTAAATCATTTGGAATAGATTGAATTATATAAGGAATGAAATTTGGCCAATATTAGAAGTTGAAATATAAAAATTGGATTTATAATTTATTTTAATTTATTTAATAAAGATTAAAAATAGCCATTTTGGGCACGGACTCGGATTTCGACGAAACCAGTTTCATCGGATCCGTATCGGTGAATTATTATAGTGTTTCAAGTTTCGTATCGATCGGACTTGTCGTTTGATCGTACGGACGCGAAACGCCTTGAAATCGATTTTATTAAAAATCAATTTGAAATCAATTTGGAAATCTTGTTTTCAGCATAACTTCTTCATACGATCGAATTTGGTCGTGAAACTTTTTCCATCGCGTTCAGAATATTTTAAAATACCTATCTGGATATATGGGTTTGATAAATTTCGTTCCGGGGTCAGAACGGGCTTTTTGGGCCAACTACCGTCTAGCGCGTTCGTTATCCGTACCCACCTAGCCTTCTTCTATTTGTCTATATATATGCGATCATAAACCCTAGCTTCACCCTATTGTCTATTTGCTGTACGTTCTTTTTCTTCAACCTTCTTTCTTCCTCAATGGATACATCTCAGATCCAATTCCAGATCTATCCACAGTTCAAAATCAAAAGTCAAAAGTCAAAAATTTCATAAAATTCCAGAAAAAAATATATGTTGAAGTATTCGATACGCATAATCTCATGGTGTAGTTCGTTTTTCAATTTGAGCTGTCGTTCATCCAGAATAAATTCAAACAGCCCCAAAACCGTTCATCATCGTCGCACAAAACTTCATCGGATCGAGATTCTGTTTCTGGGTATTGTAGTATGGACGATGGGGAGCACATCTATGTAATTTGTTTGGCGATTCAAAGGTCGGATTGGAGTCAAAATTCGATTAGGGTTAAGACTTTAGAGGCGGCGGCTGCAGTTTTCACGTGGTGGTTTGGCGATCGTTGGGCTCGGGTTGGGGCCAGGGGGCGGCTAGGGGAGGCGGTGTCTCTGGTGGCTTCGGCTTGGCGAATGGAGGTCGTGGCAGCTGCAGTTTGGTGGTCAACGGTGGGTGTTTGTTCGTGCGTTCTGATGCGAGCAGTGCGTGGGGGGGGGGGGGGGGAGGTCTCTGGTGCACGCGTATTGGTGACGTGTCACATTATATATTGTGAGTGAAATATGTGTCGTTTATTTATTTGAATTCAATCATCATTTTTCGCCATAACTTTCTCATACGAAGTCGGATTCACGCGAAATTTCTTTTTTTAGGATCGTAATTTAATTCCGGACTTGATGACGCTGGTTTGGGCGAATTCTGAGACGGGCGAATTTTTGGGTTTAAATCGGGTTTAAATTCGATTTAAATTCAAAAGGTGAGTGTTTTAACCCACTCACAACTTCTAAAAGTTTTTATGTTTGTTAAATTCATTTTAGATATGAGTAGAAATTTAGTATGACTGTTTGGCATGTTTTATTCATCATATCTGTTAAATCGCATTTATTTAATATAACTGTTCATTTAATTTTATTACTGCATATAGATTTACAGTTATAGTTATTTATTTGCATATAAACTGTTAGTTTAATAGTGTTAAATTTATTTTTGAATATAACTGCCAGTTATTACAGGTCATATATTCTTGGATATATATTGATATTGATTTAGTATTGGTTGATGGTTGCGATTGGATGATGGATGTTGTTGATGAATGAAAGTTTATTGCATATCATTAAATTGCAAATTATCATGCATATTTCATTTCTTTCGGGATTGTGGTTTGAAATGATATATAACCGCAAATTTTTATTTTTAAATTGCGGATTGAAATGATAAATATCCGTATCACTTGACCATAGGATAGAAAACTATATACAGGCACCGCGGTCTATATATGAATATTTTAAAGTGATTTCTATGGTTTGGATGGGATACGGTTTATGAAAATTTTAAATTTTGATATTTTATAAATATTATTCTTCTACATATATACATATGAAGTTAAAATTTTAAATTTAAGCTGTGTATAAACCTGTTGAATAAAATGAATTTTTTTTGAGAAAATGGAATTTGGTGATTTATTTTATATGTTTTAAGTTTGGAAATTTTAAGGTATGATATTTATAAATGGATTTTCCAAGATTTACTTAATTAGAATATTTTAGTAAAATTTAAATTTAAGAAAATAGTTAATTTCTAGAAATTGGAGTTTTATTTATAGATTTTATGTAAATATTCAAAACTAAATAATAGAACATTTAATTTGTTGAAAGAGTAAATTCCAACTTTAATTTTGAAATATTAATACTCCAAATGGATATATATATATATATAAATAGAAATTGAAGTGGTTTTGGAACTTGAAAGTGATATTTAAATTTGGTTTAGACTTTAAATAAAGAAGTATATTTGTAAAGCCCTGGAAATAATTTCTTTACAAAGTAACCTTAAAAGTAAACCATTTATTTTATATACTGTTGAATATCCAAACCATTCAAGTTTTAGAAATATGGTTTTAAAAGTATGAATTCCGAAATATTATGTTTGAAAATATAATTCAAATGTTTGGTTTCCAGATATTTATATTTTAAACCAGTATGATTTTGGAAAAAGAGTTATATTTGAGATAAAATGATATCATATGATTTTGGGTTTTAAATTAATATCGAATTCATAGTTTTGAAATGGAAAATTTATTCTGGTTTTTAAATATAAACTATTTTTAAATGACCGCGGTGTTATAATAACGATTGGTTGGCAAAGAGACCGGGATCGGATATGGACATACTCTCTGTCGATACCGAAAACCACTTTGACTAACCGTGTACGCGGTGGAGATTCCAGAATGAAGTAGGATGGTGGCGACGTTTCCTGTAAGGTAAATACGTGGATCCAACTCCCGTGAGTTGGCATAAGGTGGCTAAAACAGGAGCGATCGACGGGTTAATGAGGTCATTCCTCTGATCGGACACTCCTCTTCGATATTATACTTTGACTTTGGATTGATTTCAGTGGCCACTTCTATTTTTGATTTTGGGGGAGTTTGTTCGAGGTGGGCGGTAGCTGCGGCTACGCGTTACCATCGACCCGGAAGCGTAATTGGTATATCTACCCTGGCATTGCCTAGTTGTGCCGTGTCACCTACCCTAGCGCGCCTTATACGATTTTAGCTTTGTACCATACCTATGGAGTGCCCTCTAACGACGCCCAGTACGGGGGAGATTACGGTACTGTATAGACTATGGGAATATATTCTGTGTTAAGGGCTATATGGGTAACCCCTTAACGCTATTTAAAAGTAAGTTTATTTTACAATTAGACACTAGTATAATAGCGCAATATACTACATAGTAAATAGTTTAACGGATCCTTAGGAGATGTAAATCCCGAGCATCTCTTGAGTTACCGCACTCATATTTATTTCTGTTAATTTAACTCACATAAGATCTTTTAGTTCTGACTCGAGTGTTTTGTCTTTTCAATTCGCTCGGGTCAGTCCTAGCGTTTCAGGATTTGAAGTTTAGCTCTGGAGGACGAAGACGAAGATTTTAATATTACTACCTACTATTTTATTCCACTACACTGTATTCCGCTGCATTGATATTGTTGGTATGTGAACTCTGATATTTAATTGTATAAAGAAGAATCAAATGTTTTGTAAACAGTTTTATAAACTGTATATTTTATTATTATATTTTATCCTTCCGCTGTGAGATTCTATTTGTTTATTTCTTCTCTGTTTTTCTTATTTACCCCATAACAATCCGCCCTTCCGTATGGTTTGAACTGGCACGTGTGTCTGTTTAAATCGTACGAAAAGGCGGGATGTTACAGTTGGTATCAGAGCTTTGGTTTAGCGATAAACCTTGGCTTTGTGGGGTTTGACTCTTTGTTAATAGAGTAGTAATACCCTATGGGAGTCACTGAGCGTATATATATATGTATATATATATATGAGAGAGCGTACTTGTTAGTGTTATAAAAGATTTTTATATTGTGTTAATCTGTTCCGCTTTGTATTTATAAATTCTGGTTGATGCATGGGACGCTATGTCATCAATAGGGATTTCTAAACACTTAATAGGACAGACCGACATAATATTTGTTTAAATATAGGTGAATGAAAGAATTTTGCCTATTATATTTTCTATATATAAAAATATTTTTATAAAGATATATATATATATATATTTGGCTGCTATAGATTGGGTGTTAGGAAATAAAATATTTATAATAACTGAAGCTAAGTTGAAATTATGATAAATCAAATTGGAGATTTTAGAACTTAAGTCCGGGATTTTTCCAAATCCGCTTTCAAAGAATTTGTGAAATTTATTGATTTGGTTTATAAAATTTTCTTGCATAAATATTTAGTATAATTCGGAAGAAATGTTTTAAAAAGAAGAGTTTGGAAAATTTTAAATTCTGTACTTTCCTCTCTGTTGCTGGAAAATAATTTCGGTGATGGCGGCCGCTTCATCGACTTTCATTTTCGAGTTTCGAAGGGGAAAGGCCACTGTGGTAATTTTACTGCAGATTTATTTTGAAATTATCTAAAATTTTAATTGTTTTAAATATAATTAGAGATATATATAAGTGTAAGAAGTTATTTATCTATTATTTCAAAATAAATTGAAATTTGACCCGGTATTTAATTCTAAAATTTTCCACTAATTAATGGTTTAAATTATTTTTAGGGAAATATAAAGTAAGTAATAAATGGATTAAAACCTCTAATTTAAGTAAGAAAATTAATGCTAGGTATAAGGGAAGTTAAAATTTTAACTGATAAATAATGGTAAAGATTTATTGAAAAATCAATGAATTAAAAGAATTGAGATTAAACTTGTATAAGTTCAATTGCAATTTTCTTTAACATAAATAACTTACCAAATATAAAAAGTTGAAATGTTAAATAAAAACTAGAATTGAATATTTTACAAGTAGGAATTTAGGAAATAATGAAGTATTCAATAAACTACTGTTACAAATAAGAATTTAATGGTATAAACTTAGGTTATAATTGAAATTTTACTGAAAATAAATTTAAGTATTATTAATGGGTGATATGAACCTAAGTATATAAAATGAAATTCTAAATAAGAATTGATTGTAGGATCATTAATTTAAGTATGTTTTAATTTTCCCCTATTCTAATATAATGGAAAGTAGAAAAATTTAAATGACTGAAATCCATAGATAATGAATAAGTAAAATCTTTCACCTATAGGAATGCAAGTTATAAGGTTAATAAATTAAGTGTAAGTAGAGGGTTATTGTAATTAAATATTATAGAAACGTAAACATTAAATAAAGTAATGAAATTGAGGGTAAGTTGAAATTGTAGTTATAAAACGAATATATGTTTGGTGAACCATTAATTAATAAAAAGGAATTGAAAGGAAACTTGTAAATTTTCACTTGCATTCTTAAAACATACATAACTTACCATATAATAAAAAGTTGCAATGTTAAGTAAGAAAATGTAAAGGGAAATCTTACAAGTGAAGCTTGAGGTGATTAAGGTATTCAATAAATTTACTGTTATTAATAAGAATTAATTGTATAACTTAAGTTATAAGTAAGGGTAAGTAGTATAAATAGATGATATAAACTTAGTCAATAAATCAGAATACAAATATAATGAATTTTACAATAAATGGAAAATGAAAATTTGTAAGAAATAAAGAAATCCCTCCATAAATGAAAGAAAGAAAACCAAACCCCTGAAGCATGAAATAAATGTATAATAAGTAATTTGGTTGTTGGTTTGAATTGTTATTGTTTGATTTATGTTGTTGGGTAAGGAATTTGAAGTTGTGGGATGAATAAATAATCTATCTATGTTCCATCTAAGACTGTTGAGTAAAGGATGCACTTGATAGTTAATTTCATTTTATACAAATTTCAAGTTTTGGACCCAAACAACAAATTGTTTGATGGATTAAATGGTTGCTTTGTTTGTGTATGTATGCTGTTTGTAAGGTTGATGGTTGTTGTACTGATTGGTTGGTTAAGGGTTGAAACCACCTAAACATTTCACTTTAATATAAATATTTAACCTTTTAGATTATATAAGTGAATACAGGTGATGGAAACAACTGCTACTACTTTTGGTTCCATAATAATAAGCATATATTGCCCGATAAATAGGTACGTTTCCGGATTACGTTTAAAGCGCTATTTTATATATTTTCCCGTGTTGGAATATTTTATTTTGGATATATGTAATATATTGTATATTTGGATATTATATTTTCTCCAGAGTCCCTCCGTACAAAGGAGACTCTGCCAAAAATTTTCGTATATTTTGGACTTAGAATTTTGTTAAAATATTTTTCCAACTTTAATAATTCAAGTATTAAAGGATATGATTGATTATAAAACAAGTATATTTCATTAAAGGAAATTAATCCAGTAGAAATATAAGTTAATATTTGAAATTAGAAATACTGTGTTATTCTTCCTTCTCCCTTCCTTTTCCTTTTCGGGGACGAAAAGTTTTGAGTGGGGGAGATTGTAACGACCCGTTAAATTTATGATATTTAATAAATTGAATTAATATAATTTCAAATTTGTTGAGGAATAAATGTAGAGATTGGGTATAGTAGTTGAAATTTAGTGTAAAATTATAAATTTTATGACGATAAATGTGGATAATGCAAATTGTCACAATTTGATTTAAAGTAAATTTTAAGAAACAAACAAATGTTGAATCTGTGAATGTAGTACAAATATTAACTTGAATGGTGTTCATTAATACAAAGATGTAATTAGTGTAGATAGTAATAATTTATGCCTGTAGTGAAAAAGAAATCTAATAGAGACATAAACTCTAATTATATAAAGGAGTATAGATCTGAACAAATTTATGAAGATTGATAAGGACAGTGTTTGTAATCAAGTTTGGTTATTAATATTTGAAAGATAGAGATGTGTAAATACGTTAATGAATTTATAATGGGAAGGAATGGTAGAATGAAATGAATATATATAATAATAAGCTATTGATTCAATTAAGGGAATTAAATTTTTTTAAATGGTCATTTAATAAATTCAACATTCTGTGAGAAATCATAATAGTTGTGTACAATGTACAAACTTCGATTTGGGAATTTATCGGATTTATGACGGTTTTGGTTTTTCGTGTGTGAGTTAAAAGTTATTCCTTTTTGTAAGGTAATAGAAGAATGCATAAAATATAAATAGGGCTTAATAGAATTGATACTTAATGAATTGAATAAATTGTCCATTTATGTAGATATGTATAGTGAAATAAATGGCCTAAGCAAATTAAAATGGGATAATTCTTGAGATTTGTACTATGAAAATAAATAGTAACATTTATTTGCAAGTAATAAAAGCCTATTTAGGTGATTAGAATTTAGAGTAGACGACTATTGTATGTTACCTATTCTTGTTTCTTGTTAATTTAAATTTGGGAATTTATTCAATTTACCCGCCAATTTACCGCAGTTAAGGTGGAATAGATTGGTATATGAGTAATGTTAAATACAAATAAGATGAAACCAAGGGAAATCCCATTTATAATAATTTATGTAAAATTAAGTATAGAAACTAAGAAATGAAAATGTGAAAATGTGGATGCAATGAGATCTTAAGTGATAATAACTCTGTTAGGCAAGTGATGACGGAAATTTTGTGTATAACCAAATAAAAACCCAAATTTGTTTGCAATCAATTGAATTTATTGCAATTTAATGGATTTAATATCAAATCGTTTATGTAATTATTATTTGGAAGAAATGGGAGTTATTTGTAAAAAGTATGAACCAAATGTTAATTTTTTTATGGAATTGACAATTGATATATTTTGAGTTGAATAATAGAAATCAAGCTTTATTTATTTGGATGTAATTTATGGTAATTTGGATTTATTGCAATAGTTAATTCCATAGAATAAAGTTAAAGCTAATTAAAATTTAGTTGGACATTGTTGATATAACTTTGGAAAGCAAGATTTTATCTATAATTTGAATATTAAATCCAACAAAGGGTATTCACTACAAGTAAAAGGGAATTAAACGTAAAATATTACGTTATTGGATTTAAAATGGAATTTGTAAACAATTGAGTGAATTTAATAAATTTATCAAACTTATGATGTTGAATTCATTAAGATTGGAATTAATAATAGTTAAGAAAAATGAGGGGATAATAATTTGAAATCATAGCAATAGATATTAATGTAAGGATACCTTAAATAAGTTAAGGCAAATCAATGGAAGATACCTTTATAATACGATGATTGTGTGTAAAGGAAATGGGAATAAAAGTTTATTAATAATTTGGAATTTAATGTATGGTAAAAAGTTTATTTGCAATCAAATGAGTTGGAATGGAAATCAAATCTATTTATCTAATTGGATTCAAGTTGAGAGTATAAGAGTATAAGAATTAATAATTGGGTTTTGAGAATAAAAATTTTAATTCCAAATAATAAGAAGTGCAGAAATTAACACTGCAAAATTGATATACTTATAGATTTTAATCCACATCCAAGCTTGTTAAATCATTTGGAATAGATTGAATTATATAAGGAATGAAATTTGGCCAATATTAGAAGTTGAAATATAAAAATTGGATTTATAATTTATTTTAATTTATTTAATAAAGATTAAAAATAGCCATTTTGGGCACGGACTCGGATTTCGATGAAACCAGTTTCATCGGATCCGTATCGGTGAATTATTATAGGGTTTCAAGTTTCGTATCGATCGGACTTGTCGTTTGATCGTACGGACGCGAAACGCCTTGAAATCGATTTTATTAAAAATCAATTTGAAATCAATTTGGAAATCTTGTTTTCAGCATAACTTCTTCATACGATCGAATTTGGTCGTGAAACTTTTTCCATCGCGTTCAGAATATTTTAAAATACCTATCTGGATATATGGGTTTGATAAATTTCGTTCCGGGGTCAGAACGGGCTTTTTGGGCCAACTACCGTCTAGCGCGTTCGTTATCCGTACCCACCTAGCCTTCTTCTATTTGTCTATATATATGCGATCATAAACCCTAGCTTCACCCTATTGTCTATTTGCTGTACGTTCATTTTCTTCAACCTTCTTTCTTCCTCAATGGATACATCTCAGATCCAATTCCAGATCTATCCACAGTTCAAAATCAAAAGTCAAAACTCAAAATTTTCAGAAAATTCCAGAAAAAATATATGTTGAAGTATTCGATACGCGTAATCTCATGGTGTAGTTCGTTTTTCAATTTGAGCTGTCGTTCATCCAGAATAAATTCAAACAGCCCCAAAACCGTTCATCATCGTCGCACAAAACTTCATCGGATCGAGATTCTGTTTCTGGGTATTGTAGTATGGACGATGGGGAGCACATCTATGTAATTTGTTTGGCGATTCAACGGTCGGATTGGAGTCAAAATTCGATTAGGGTTAAGACTTTAGAGGCGGCGGCTGCAGTTTTCACGTGGTGGTTTGGCGATCGTTGGGCTCGGGTTGGGGCCAGGGGGCGGCTAGGGGAGGCGGTGTCTCTGGTGGCTTCGGCTTGGCGAATGGAGGTCGTGGCAGCTGCAGTTTGGTGGTCAACGGTGGGTGTTTGTTCGTGCGTTCTGATGCGAGCAGTGCGTGGGGGGGGGGGGGGGGAAGGTCTCTGGTGCACGCGTATTGGTGACGTGTCACATTATATATTGTGAGTGAAATATGTGTCGTTTATTTATTTGAATTCAATCATCATTTTTCGCCATAACTTTCTCATACGAAGTCGGATTCACACGAAATTTCTTTTGTTAGGATCGTAATTTAATTCCGGACTTGATGACGCTGGTTTGGGTGAATTCTGAGACGGGCGAATTTTTGGGTTTAAATCGGGTTTAAATTCGATTTAAATTCAAAAGGTGAGTGTTTTAACCCACTCACAACTTCTAAAAGTTTTTATGTTTGTTAAATTCATTTTAGATATGAGTAGAAATTTAGTATGACTGTTTGGCATGTTTTATTCATCATATCTGTTAAATCGCATTTATTTAATATAACTGTTCATTTAATTTTATTACTGCATATAGATTTACAGTTATAGTTATTTATTTGCATATAAACTGTTAGTTTAATAGTGTTAAATTTATTTTTGAATATAGCTGCCAGTTATTACAGGTCATATATTCTCGGATATATATTGATATTGATTTAGTATTGGTTGATGGTTGCGATTGGATGATGGATGTTGTTGATGAATGAATGTTTATTGCATATCATTAAATTGCAAATTATCATGCATATTTCATTTCTTTCAGGATTGTGGTTTGAAATGATATATAACCGCAAATTTTTATTTTTAAATTGCGGATTGAAATGATAAATATCCGTATCACTTGACCATAGGATAGAAAACTATATACAGGCACCGCGGTCTATATATAAATATTTTAAAGTGATTTCTATGGTTTAGATGGGATACGGTTTATGAAAATTTTAAGTTTTGATATTTTATAAATATTATTCTTCTACATATATACATATGAAGTTAAAATTTTAAATTTAAGCTGTGTATAAACCTTTTGAATAAAATCAAATTTTTTTGAGAAAATGGAATTTGGTGATTTATTTTATATGTTTTAAGTTTGGAAATTTTAAGGTATGATATTTATAAATGGATTTTCCAAGATTTACTTAATTAGAATATTTTAGTAAAATTTAAATTTAAGAAAATAGTTAATTTCTAGAAATTGGAGTTTTATTTATAGATTTTATGTAAATATTCAAAACTAAATAATAGAACATTTAATTTGTTGAAAGAATAAATTCCAACTTTAGTTTTGAAATATTAATACTCCAAATGGATATATATATATATATATATAAATAGAAATTGAAGTGGTTTTGGAACTTGAAAGTGATATTTAAATTTGGTTTAGACTTTAAATAAAGAAGTATATTTGTAAAGCCCTGGAAATAATTTCTTTACAAAGTAACCTTAAAAGTAAACCATTTATTTTATATACTGTTGAATATCCAAACCATTCAAGTTTTAGAAATATGGTTTTAAAAGTATGAATTCCGAAATATTATGTTTGAAAATATAATTCAAATGTTTGGTTTCCAGATATTTATATTTTAAACCAGTATGATTTTGGAAAAAGAGTTATATTTGAGATAAAATGATATCATATGATTTTGGGTTTTAAATTAATATCGAATTCATAGTTTTGAAATGGAAAATTTATTCTGGTTTTTAAATATAAACTATTTTTAAATGACCGCGGTGTTATAATAACGATTGGTTGGCAAAGAGACCGGGATCGGATATGGACATACTCTCTGTCGATACCGAAAACCACTTTGACTAACCGTGTACGCGGTGGAGATTCCAGAATGAAGTAGGATGGTGGCGACGTTTCCTGTAAGGTAAATACGTGGATCCAACTCCCGTGAGTTGGCATAAGGTGGCTAAAACAGGAGCGATCGACGGGTTAATGAGGTCATTCCTCTGATCGGACACTCCTCTTCAATATTATACTTTGACTTTGGATTGATTTCAGTGGCCACTTCTATTTTTGATTTTGGGGGAGTTTGTTCGAGGTGGGCGGTAGCTGCGGCTACGCGTTACCATCGACCCGGAAGCGTAATTGGTATATCTACCCTGGCATTGCCTAGTTGTGCCGTGTCACCTACCCTAGCGCGCCTTATACGATTTTAGCTTTGTACCATACCTATGGAGTGCCCTCTGACGACGCCCAGTACGGGGGAGATTACGGTACTGTATAGACTATGGGAATATATTCTGTGTTAAGGGCTATATGGGTAACCCCTTAACGCTATTTAAAAGTAAGTTTATTTTACAATTAGACACTAGTATAATAGCGCAATATACTACATAGTAAATAGTTTAACGGATCCTTAGGAGATGTAAATCCCGAGCATCTCTTGAGTTACTGCACTCATATTTAATTCTGTTAATTTAACTCACATAAGATCTTTTAGTTCTGACTCGAGTGTTTTGTCTTTTCAATTCGCTCGGGTCAGTCCGAGCGTTTCAGGATTTGAAGTTTAGCTCTGGAGGATGAAGACGAAGATTTTAACATTACTACCTACTATTTTATTCCACTACACTGTATTCCGCTGCATTGATATTGTTGGTATGTGAACTCTGATATTTAATTGTATAAAGAAGAATCAAATGTTTTGTAAACAGTTTTATAAACTGTATATTTTATTATTATATTTTATCCTTCCGCTGTGAGATTCTATTTGTTTATTTCTTCTCTGTTTTTCTTATTTACCCCATAACAATCCGCCCTTCCGTATGGTTTGAACTGGCACGTGTGTCTGTTTAAATCGTACGAAAAGGCGGGATGTTACACTCGGCCTTGTGTTGGCAGAGATCCGGTTAGGTTCTCGGAGCGTCCCTCTAGAGGCATACCCATGTGGCATAGGAAGTTCCTTAGCCTGACTATTTGTTGAAAATCCAAAGAAACAATACGCGCCCTGTACGGTTTTAGTTGTATAACCTGCCATGGAATGTGGTGGTAACCTGCTATTGAACATGGTAGCTATAGTAGGCATAGTACAAAATTTCTATGCTGGCTAAGATTAATATTATACTTTCGAAATGTTTTCCACACTATGCACTAATGATAATATTGAAAAAGATTTTGCGTATCAAGCCTGTTTGACTATCATAAGGAGAAATCTCCTCAAATTCTGCGTTTGCATTGTGTGTATGGTGGGAGGCCTTATGGTTGTTTCATTTTCTAAAAGCATAGCTGGTTTCTTTTTATTTTCTTTGTGAAAATAACTGTTTTTAAGATCTCACACTAGTCCCATGACTGACCTTGCTTAATACAACGTGATAGGAGGTTCTCGCTTCGCGTTTGGTGGCCAACGGGAGACTCTTACCCCTACATGTCTCTGGGGAAGGGTTGGTTAACCGGTTAGGTGAAGAAGTCGAAAGGCTCGCTGTAAAAGCAAGTTCAGGGTACCATTGTTTGCCATGGCGGGGCTAGAATGGTTGAAAAGCCTACCAGTCGAGAGTGGCCGCTGTCGATGGTTGGAAAGCCTAGACCATTACAAAGTGGTATTAGAGCAATTGGTTAAACGACAATCTTGGCTTTGGTGGGGAAATGATTCAATGGAGATAGAGTCAGTAGTACTCTGGAATGAGTTTGAGTGTAATAACAAATATGAGCACGTACTTGTTAGTGAATATAAAAAATTGTTTTATATTATGTTGACTTATCGGTTGATTGTTTATTGATTCTAGTCGGTGCAGTTAGGTCAACTGTATCGATAGGGGTTTCTGAACTCTTAAACAAGACAAACCGACACAGTATAATTTTAAAATTGGGTAAATGAGATAATTTTACCCAAAGTATTTTTGTATAGAAAAGAAATCATTTTCCGTAAATTATTATAGTAAATGGTTGTTTGATTGTTAGGAAGTGATAATATTGAATTATTATCATTATTATTGAAGAAGAAATTGAAATCATAACCAAAGGTTAACAAATAAATTTGTAGACAAATGGGATTTGTAAATATAAATTGTAAAAGTGATTTATAATTTGAAATAGAACTCCAGAGAAATATTTGAAAGAAATTGAAAGGATTTGAAAATTTTGAAATTTGGAAAAGATTAAATTCCTTTAGAGTTTGGAAATGGTTTTCAAAGATTTTGGAAAAATATTTTGGAGGGATAAAAGCACTGAACTCTTGTCGATCATTGGAAAATAATTCCGATGATGATCGCGACATCATCGGTGTTCATTTTCGAGTTTCCAAGAGAGGAATTGTTGCCAAATAATTTTGAAAAAAATAGAAGTTGTTTGGAAAACTGGGGTTGGTTTTGAGAATTCAAAAGATAATTTGAATTGATTTCAAAAATGATTTTGAAATGTTGGAAAGACTCTGGAATCTGATAAAAATAGTCATGGAATAAATTTATTAAGGTGGAAAATAAATTTTGAATGAATAAATAAATTTACAATTACAAGTAAATGAAAGTGAAATTGAATGTTGAAATTCATTTCGAATTTGTAAGTAAATAGAACTGGAATTGGAATTGAATTTGATTTGTGATAAACAAAACGAAGTATTGGAATTAAAATTAGTAAGTGAAACTAATTGAAGAAATGACAAATTAAATATGGTTTGAAATGAACTGAATTCATATGGAATTGGAAATCAAGTTTAAATATAAGTAGATAATAACCAAAGTGGCAAATTGAAAAAATATAGGAAGTATGTAAAATACTTGTATTGAACTTAAGAAAACAAATGATGTAATTCTTAAGTAAAAATTTGAAGTTGGGAAAATATTCTAAATTAAAAAGTGAATGAAGATTAAATTGGAAAATTATGAAATGGCAATTGTGAATAAGTGTATTGAAATGAAAACCAAATGTGAATAAAAGAAAAGTAATTGGTAAAGCTAATAATCAATAGATATAAATAAGTAGGATGTATGTATATTATTTTATTCGCATAGCGATTTGATCCAGAATTTGAGCATAAAATTTCGAGATAGTTATATCGATTCGAGTTGGGATTTTTCACTTGATTTTCGACGACGAACCTGGAAATGGAATTTTGATTGATTTTGGAAATTCTCTATCATAGTTTACGGCTATGCAAGGAGAATGACGGTTTCTGATTAAGAAACCAGATTTGAGTCCGCACCAGAAAGTCGTGTGGACGATACTAGTTCGGAAGTGAAATTGTGTGATCGAGTGAGTGATCGGATTTGATAATTGCATATGAATGATATAAGTACATCGTACGGATTTGAATGAACTAGATATTAAATCTTTTATAAAGGAAAGTGCAAAATGGTTTTGAATGTTGTAATTGGATATTATTGTTAAGTAAGATATACAGGTGTTATAAAGGAAAAAGGTAATTGGATTTTGATTTCGAAGATAAATTTTGAATTGCTCGTCAAAAGACATGTATTTGATTTCAGAATGAAATTTGATGATTTTCTTATCTAGCCACTTGGCGTTTTGTTTTCTTTTAAAATCTGGGGTCCCGTTGTGGCATTTTGTAGTCATACTAAGCTAGTTGCGCAAAGGAGACGCTGGCGAAATTTATCAAAAATTTAAGGAGTTAGAGGAATTTTGACAAAATTTTGAATGGTTTTAAAATAAAGATGTTTAGAAACTATGGAAGACTTTGGAAAGTTATTTGAAGCGAATGAGTCTTTAATAAAAAGATTTGTTTTTCGCAAGTTGACAAAACTATTTGGTTTTGCGAAAATGATAAACGGGTTAAGGATCATTCTTCTTAACTAGTAATTTCGGGACGAAATTTTTTAAGGGAGAAGAATGTGATAACCCGGAAATTTTAAACATTTGAAAATGAAATATTTAATTGATTTTAAATAGTGGAAGTTATTTTAAACTTGGATTTCAAATATCGGAATGAATTTGGCAATTTAATAATTGAATTTAATTTATTAAAGCTGGGCAAAATATTGAATCTTGATTTTTAAGCTTGTTAAAAATATATTCAAGGCTTAAAAAATTTATATTTACAATACTGAAGATGATGGAAGCTTTAGAATTGAATTTAACAATGCTTTGTTTGATTTTGAAATTATATCGTTTAAATAGGTATTTAAAAATAGTCTTCCAAGGCACAGTCTCAGAATTCGACGAAACCAGTTCCATTGGATCCGTAATATAGTTTTTATTATCAGATTTTAATTTTCGTAGTATTTGGAGTTATCATTCGGTCGTTCGGTAAGCAAACGCGCTAAATTTAAATCGAAAATTCGATATTATGACTAGTCCGAAAAAAAGCTACCATCTCCATACGATCGAATTTGAGTTCAAAACCTTTTCTATTGTGTTTGGAATATGCGTATAACATTATAAACGCCTGGCGGCATGCCACAATTGGAGATCGAAATTTTGAGTTGCGTTATCGAAGAGATTTGAATTTAAAATTTTAAATATAAATAATATTAATATCTATCAAAGTACTATTGCAAGCCTTGCAACACTTGTAGAGAAATTGAAAACATGTGTCATATTTTGTTTACACACGTTCGTAAAAGAGAAAAATAAAATAAAATGAAGATACACATCTTTATTTTCGAGTTAAAAAGAAAAAAATAATAATAAACCAAACTTCAGCCTGCTCTTCATCTTCGATTTCAAAAATAAATAAGGGGGAGGGGCCGAAGAAAACCCTATTCTCTCATTTATATTTTCAAATCAAATTTGAGGTGCCAATTTTTCAAACTTTTGAGCGCACGAGGCCAGGTCGTTGAACGGCGATGTCGTGGGAATGAGTAGGGGTGGTTCGCGATTTCAAGGTTCTGCTTGGCTCAGGCTTACGTCGATTTTTAGATGGGGTTTTTTGCAAGACGTTTGGGTTTGATCTCGAACCGTAGGGCTAGGGTTTCGGCGTTGAAGTGTGCTCGAAGTCGAGGAGGTGGATGCCGTCAGGATTAGACTTGGCGAGTCGCGCGATGTCGTATCTGTTGCATACTATTGGAGGGATGGCGACGGCAGTCGAGGTGTCATATGCGAAGTCGGACGCATGCTCAAGCAGGGTGATGGATGGAGGGAGTTGCAACTCGAATCGTTGTCTGTTTGGGTAGTTCGTCGATGTTGGAAAGGCCGGGGTTTTTTCCAATAAGGTATAAGCTCTTCGATTTTTATTATTTAATTTAATTTATATGTACGTAGGTATATAAATTTGGAAATAGGAAAGAAAATGTATAAATTGCATTGACGAATGTTGCTGTCTAGTTTCAAATTTTGTATAGTTTAAATTTATGTGCAATTAATATAAGATTTTGGAAAAAAAAGTATATAAGGGTTTATATAGGAAATTTGACTTACATAGATTATTTTTCTATGCAATTTGAAATTAAAAATAAAAATAAGTATACATAGGGATAAATTTTACATCCATGTTTAAAATACAGGTAAAATAGAAAATATAAAAGAAAAATAAATATACAAATATCCATTTTAAATTATTAGTTAAATTAAAATTTATTGGTTAATTAAACTTATCAAATAGGAAAAATTATTCGTTCGACTAATTCGAATATTAATAAAACCTTATGATGTTTGTTACAAGGTTCAAAAATCATGAAAACAAGCTGGAATGGGAATGGATTGCAAAATAAAAAGCAAAGGTGAGATCTTCTCAAATAAATTTAATAACTGAAAATTACAGTTATTGATTGATTGTCTGTTTGTGATATTATATATAGTAGTATATATATTTGGAGTGATTGATTTCCTGCATTATATAGCGGATGAGACCATATGCGTCACATAATAACAGATGATATTATATAATCCCATATACCGCGATATTCCATCTCGAAGTGGAATTGGTATTTAATTGTTGTGCTAACACCCGTGGATGCAAGGAAACAGGTTGCAGGGATCAAACTGGATTTCTCAAACATTTGAATTAATTTCATATGTTGTGTGTTGATTTATTTATAATCTGTGTGTGATTATATTGTGATTGAAATCGTTGAAGGCTATAATTTAGCCGAATATATCTTTGGTATCGTAGGATACCAGAAATAAATAAAGTTTGACTTTTGAAATTTAAGTGGAAAGTTTATAGTAAAATTAATTTTTTTTGAAGATTGGATAAATTTAAAAGATGGAATTTTAAAAAGGATAAAGATTGATTTTTGTAATCATATTGAATAAAATTCCAAAATATGGGAACAAGGTTTGATAAATGGATTTCGAGTGATATTGTTTAATATATGAAAATTTTATTTAAAATTTGGATTTTTAAATAGTTTGAAAAAAATAAAGTGAATTATTTTTAAAGGGTAATAAATTTGGAAATCAATTTGAAAATTGATTTAGTGTTTAAAAAACGAATCTTTGGGAAATCAATTTGGAATTTTATTTGGTGTTTGAAATAAATTGGTAATCAATTTGGGATTTGATTTGGTTTGAAAGTGATATTTGAAAATCGATTTGAAAATCGTATATTAATGGACTTTTGGAAATTTAAATTCACAATGGGAATTTATAAGGGAAAGGGAAATTTGTTTTAAAAATAAACATTTGGTTATTTTTTAAGGTGTGGAAAGAAATTTATAGATTTGGAATGTAAATTAAAATAAATCGAGAAAGATTCATAAATTTATTTGAATGAACCATTTTGAAATGGAAAGTGTATTTTCCCTGGAAAGCCGAGTATGTTTTCAAAGTAGCTTATGAATATAAATTGAAAGTTAAAGAATGGTTTTAAAACGATACTTTGGAGAAATTATTGTCTTAAGTTGTTGTTTTTAAATCTTTAAAGTAAATACGTACTTAATTAATTACAGAAGTTATTATTTTAAAGATTATAATTTGATATTTGATTTTAAATATACTCTATCCAATAATTTTATTTTAAAAATTATTTTGTGCTTAAGATTTATATGGGATATGGCTATAAAGTTTCATAACGAATGTTTTAAAATAACGTGTTTTAAAATAATTTTATTGTAAATATTTCCAAGTATAAATGATTGGATAAGTAATTTAAATTATTTTTAAAAGAGTTTGAACTCGGCAAATTTTCAGTGGAAATGATTAAATATTTGGAAATTTATTCTATGTGAGGAAAGTGATTTGAAATTCGTTATCAAAAGTGTTGAAGTGTTGAAATTATATCTTGTGAAAATATTTTAAAAATAAATAATTGGGGGAAAATTATTTGAAATCTGATGTTTGTTGTGAATATTGGTTGATAGTTAAATAACCAACTATCAATATTGTCCTTTAAATGACGTTTGAATTTCGATGCGACCGGGGGTCGGATCCAAATGGATATTCGAAAACCACATCGAATCTTTGTGATAGTGACGGATCTTTTGTTTAAAAGATCAAATTGGAAATTTGTTGTGAATTACTTAGAAACTGAATGTAACACTTATTTTTAAAAATAAGCGCTCATTATTCGGATTAGCCGGGAGAGGACTTTGTGTCATAAAACCCATCCCGAATAATGATACGAGAAATGAGATTGCATTTGAAGATGGTGTTGAAGACTGTGTATTTTCGGAAAAGAAAGGATTACCTGTCGAATGTCTCTGCACCGAATGGCCCCAGTATAGAGATTTGATCACCCTTTGTGATGGAGATTCCGGACATGATTTGTGAATATCCGGATTGCAAGGGCTTCTTTGAAGTGCCTTCTGTTCCATTCTATCTCGAAACGGACTTGTATGGATGTGTGTCTGACGTTACACTTTGAGATGTAAAGCTGGTTCTATCAAATACATTTTTGTTGGTGGTGGAGAATTTATTCTCTTAGCTTAACACCCTTCTCTGAGGCGTACAAGCTCAGAGGCTATGTAGTTGATGGTTACTAGTGACATATTCCCAAGTTGGTAATCTGGCATACGAAATGCCGTCGATCTTGTTTCGATCGAAGCATGGCTTTTATGTAAAGCGTGGCTTTATGGACGAGACCTCGTCGTACCTCACAACTCGGAAATGGTCGAAACCGGAAGGATGCAGCAAGACAATTTGGGGGTAGCGCCCTCAAGGTATGTCCATTTCCTTCTAGAAAAGGGTGGTATCATAGTATGGAGCCCAGATATTTAACCTATATGGTTATTGAAAATTTATGCTTTGTGGTTGTTGCTTTATGGTTGAGAATCCTCGGATAAAGGTCGGTAACGACTGGGGATAGCATACTCGTTGTAGTTACCTAGTTACAGAGGTAACTCGGCCTTGTGTTGGCAGAGATTCGGTTAGGTTCTCGGGGCATCCCTCTAGAGGCGTACCCATATGGCATAGGAAGTTCGTTAGCCTGACCATTTGTTGGAAATACCAAGAAACAGTGCGCGCCCTGTATGGTTTTATTTGTATAACCTGCCATGAAATGTGGTGGTAACCTGCAATCGAACTGCGAAATGTGAGATTTTGTTATTGTTTCTGCTTCTTCTTCAACCTTCTTCTTCTTTAACCCTAACGATTCGGTTTTCCAGCATCTGATTGTGTGGCATTTGATACAGTGGACGTATTGATGTCGACTTTCGGGCGTCGAAAAATTGGGTCGTTACAACTTCTAACCGTTGAAGCAATCCACTAGGATTCTGGTGTTCAGTACTTGTTTGTTAGCAATTCAAGCACTGATTAACACATAACCAATGTCCCATTTTCACACCATCCCAGAAGAAACTTCTCTTTATATCCTGATACATCTTCATTCCTCATGGATGGATAGGAAACTTCGAATGATGGCACTCATCCAAAACATCCTTCCTCATTTCTCCTACATTCGGAACACACAACCTTCCTTTCTTCCTCAAACACTCATTTTAGTCAAGACTGAAATCGTTTAGGTCATCGCTCTCCGTTCCAACCCTCATCCTTCTAATCCGTTCAGCTAAAACTAGATCCTCCTTCTGTTTAGAAGCTATCTTCTCAATCATTATTGGTTGAACCTCTAAACAAGACAATACACCACTTCCTGCACTAGAACCTTCCTCGGATCTAAACTGCAAACTACAAGCTGATAATGCTTCCAAATCTTTTCACTCAGTAAACATGGCCAGTACTGCATTCTAATGATTCTGGCTGAGTGCATCCGCCACCTTGTATCCTTTTTCGGGTGTGTACCCAAATCCAAAATCATAAGCAGCAATAAACTCCAACCATCTCCGTTGTCTCATGTTTAGCTCCTTTTGAGAGAATAAGTACTTGAAGGACATGTGATCAGTGTAAAGCTCAAATCGCTCTCCCAAAAGATAATGTCTCCACATCTTCAAAGCAAATATAACGACAACTAACTCTAAGTCATGCGTTAGATACCTGACTTCATGTGGTCAGAGCTGTCTAGAAGCATAAGCAATCAGTTTACCTCTCTGCATCAACACAGCTCCCAAGCTACTTCAAAACTCATCAGTATAAACAACAAAATCTTGATTCCCCTCCGGAACGACTAACAACGGTGCATAGGTCAGTAAGTGTTTCATGCTTTGGAATGCTTCCTCACACTTATCAGTCCATACGAACTTCACATCTTTTCGTGTAAGCTTAGTCATCGGTGCAGCTATCCATGAAAATCCTTTATAAACCTTCGATAATATCAAGCCAATCCAAGAAAGCTCTTGATCTCGGTCACCGTCTCGGGTCTCTTTCAATTATTCACCGCCTCATTCTTAGTTGGATCAACAGACAACCCTTTCTTTGAGACGACATGAACAAGGAACTTCACTTCCTTCTTCCAAAAATGATACTTTGAAAACATATCCTTCAATTGATGCTCCCTCAACGTTTTAAAGTATAACTCTAAGATGGACTTCATGCTCCTTCTCATCCTTAGAGTATGTCAAAATGTCATCTATGAAGACCAACACAAATATATCCAAGTGCTCTTGGAAAAATCTATTCATCGGATCCACAAAAAATGTCGATGCATTAGTTAGTCCGAATGGCATAACAAACCATTCATACGATCCATACCTTGTCCTAAACGCTGTCAAAGGAATACTATCCTATGCCACTCTAAGCTGATGAAATCCCATTGCCAAATCTAGCTAAGAGAATACCTTGGCTCCACTTAATTGATCGAACAAATCATACATTCTAGGTAATGGATATCAGTTCTTTATCGTCTTCTCATTCAACTTACGGAAATCGATACATAGCCTCAACCATCCTTTCGGCTTCTTTGCAAACACTACGAAAGCCCTCCATAGTAAACTACTTGGTCGGATAAAACTCTTGCCTTCCAAATCCACCAACTGCACCATCAACTCTCTCATCTCAGTGGATGTCATCCTTCTCGATGGCCTACTCAACGGCTGTGCTTCAGGCACCAAATCAATCCTAAACTCTATGGCACATTACGGTGGTAGTCCGACTACTGAATCAAATACATCAGCAAATTCTCTAACTACAAAGACTTGATGCAACTCAACCTCCAACTCTATAATACCCAGTAAAGCTCGCAACTAGGGTTTTCCATGGTATAAACTATCCGATCACTACATTCCGGGTGGCTAAGTGATATTTTCCTATCTTGGTAAAATACCCTAGCATCATATTTACTTAACCAATCCATTCCAAGGATAATCCCAAATCCCACAAAGTCAAAAACATGCAAATAGCAATCGAGAATATGGCCTAGAAAATCAAACTCTAAATGGTCACAGCTAATCTCAAGTGTTGCATACCCTCCTATCGGATTTGCAACCCTTAAGGAAGTAACTAAGTATGAGGGTTCTAGGTTAAGCCTATCTACCAAACATCGGGAAATAAAAGAATGAGATGCTGCAGTATCAAATAGAACGCTAATAAACATACCGTGAATCTATAGCGAGCCTCCTAAAATAGCCTTCGCTTTGTCCTGCACAACTGGCCTTAAGGTTGTGGGCCCCAAAGCATTAACTTGCCCCCTTCCTTCTTTTGTAGGCTCTAGCACTTGTTCTTGTAATGACTGATCTGATCACACTTAAATCATCTAACATTCTTCTTTCCACCAGACTCATTTCCTTTTCTTTTATCCGTTCTACACTCATTAACATAGTGTCCCTTCTTGTCGCATTTGTAGAAAACCACTTCGTCCTTTCCTTTCTACAGTGCTTCCTCTTTCTGAGCATTATTTTTTGGAAAAACTTCTTTTTTGGCCCTGTTCCACCTGGCCCCCCATCATTTTCTTCCTCAAGCATGCCAACGCCTCTTCTTGCCTGAATGCCATTTCAACCACTGCATTACTGGGATCTCTCAAATGTGGCAAAGTGGCAATTACCAACTCTGGCCTCAAGCCCTTTATAAACTTTTCATCCCTTCTAACTACGGTGTCTACCAAAGCATACCCGTATCAGGCCAACTCCTGAAACTTCCTTGCGTACTCCAAGACGGACATATCTCCTTGTTTCAACTCTACAAACTTCCTCACCAATCCCGACTACGCCATTTCAGACATAAATCTTTCTGAAAACCTTCTTCTAAACTCCTCCCAAGTTATGGTTTTGTCATCAACTCCAACAGTAACAGTATTCCACCAGAATATAGCAGCTCCCTACAGCTGCCTCGTAGCCAATCTCCTCTTCTGCGCATCTTTCAACCCTAAGTTAGCAAAGATTCTCTCATAATGCAGTAGCCGATTTTCCACCTTGATTGCATCTACATTACCAATAAACGACTTCCCTCAAAGCTTGATGTAATCCCTACTAAAGTTAGAATACTAATTAACCATCAGAACTTCCTGATCTCCACCTCTAGTAGCATTACCTCCAATAGCTCCGGCTGCTATTCCAACTTGCATCATGTTTACAAAGAACTGATACATTGCTCCCATGTCCATCTATGGAACTCCAACACCAACTTTCCAGTTTGCTCCTGACCTGGACCTCTTCCAGCATTTGGTTGGGCATTTCTATTAGTGGTGGTGCTATCTCCTCCAAGGTTAACTTTGCTTCTTCCTCCTTCCATATCTGTATTCAAACCTCATGAGATACAAACGAAAAGCCTAACTAAGATAGGAGTCTAGAGATATAGCATATACATGCATACATATATATATATATATATATAGCAAATACAAGTACGTTACTGTAGCATTATCCCATACCTCGATCGTAATTCTAATTTCTAAGGATTATGTTTTCAAAAAAAAAAAATTAAGTTAAAGTATTTCATAAACGATGCTTTGATATCAAGCAATAACATCCCCTATCTAGAGGCCTAAAACTAAGCACTACAGTTGTTACAGTCATCTATAGTATTAGCTCCCGGCGACTAAATACAGCTATGTCAATGGTATCTATAATATCAGAAGCACTTGAATATGAAACAAAACACAGATTTCAAAAACAACTTTTACTTCATTACATTTCAAAACCAATTATTTCACATTCACAACACGTAATCCCCAAATCATTCCCAGGCACTGATCAATAATAATTATTACAATTTACACCAAGAGTGGTATATGAAGATACCCCCTTAGTGGATCAGAGTCATATGGTCCTAATGGACTTAATATAAACAACATAGTGGATAATCCATCGAAACATAACAAGTACTGCAAATTCTAAGTAGCTATCCGTTGCCACCTGCACGCCTCCGGTAGCTTATTCATCAACATTCTAAAACTTGAAAAAGAGCCTTAACCCCTCAGCCTACTCAAATCAATTTTAAGCACCCGAGAGTTTATGGGGAAATTATAAACTTCAAGTCAGACATAAAGCCTGGTGTGAATAATATTATACATTTCGGAATAACCATGTTAAGTGAGACCATGTGGCTTAGAGGAACGGGTTTCCGCTCACTAACATCCTTTTAAAACATATATTTGCAAAACCTTTTATAAAACCATGTACCGTGCTCCTACACCGACAGTGGTTAAACACTGTAAAGCAATTATTATGTAGACACACATAAATATCAGCTAATAATGATCTATCTATTCAAAAACACAAGTTTTATTTGGATAACTTTTGGGTGACTCGGGCCTACCAGGCAATATAATCAAAATTAACCTAACACCTATTAGATATTCTTCTTCTGCATTATCCATCCTTGACTATATGACATTTCCCATTTGGACAGTCTGTCCTTAACATAATCACCTCCCAGTTCTTTCCGATCCTAATGGTTTTTCAGTCTTACGAATAACCTATCTGTATACAAACATATATTTCTTTCTCTGTATAACCATAATTTTAGTCTACTTATGACAAAGCCCTACACAATGAAATTTTGGACAACAATTAGCCGGGGATTTTAGCTAATGTATAGGCACGACCGCATACTAGTCCCATCTGGCTTTCTATGGCTAAGTCATTTTCACTTAAGGATCCTCTCCCATAATTTCCTTGAAAACATTTTCAAAATGATTTAGACCTTTAAATCAAACTTAAACAAGGAAAAATATATAATCTTTATACTTTAATCAAAATCATATCACCATATTATATATATATTCTTTACACAAAATTTAGTTGATGGAAACCTTTAACCATTTTTAAGAACCTCTTTCTAGACTTTTGGAATCCTCTCTTTCAAAATCAAACATTAAACCTTTTGAAACTATTGAAAAACAAACCTTTCGAAAGCTATAAAATTTTAGACATCCTTCTTTAAAACCACTTTAAACATTGCCTTAGAAAAACCTTTGGAAAACCTTCCATCATAAACCTTTTGAAATCATTCAATAAACCTTTCGAAACCATTGAACTAAACCTTTCAAAATCATTCAACTAAAACCTTTTGAAACTATTCAATAAACCTTTCGAAACCATTAATCTAAACCTTTCGAAATCATTCAACTAAAACCTTTCGAAATCATTCAACTAAAACCTTTCGAAACCATTGGAGGCAACCTTTCGACTAAGTCGAAAGCTTTAAACATTTCCTTTGAAATGACTCTTTCAAAAGCTTTGGGTTTTTTTTTCTTAATTTGAAAAATATGGGTGAATCACCTAAGTCGAAAGTTTTCTTTCGAAAGCACTAAGAAGCGGTTAGTTTTTAAAACAAGTAAACCTTTCGCCTTTGTCAAAAGGTTCGAAACAAAACATTATAAAGCAATAGTAACCAAATTCGATTGTGTCGAATAGTTTCAAAATAGAATAGTAGTAAAACATCAATAACCTTTCATTGAAGGGTTTAAAATCTTTACTTTAAACATTTGACTTGGTTGAAAGCAACCAAGTCGAAAGCTCTTATTCGAAAGCGAAGCAGATGATCCTTTGGCCTATAAAACAAACATACTTTAACCCCTTCGGCAACCAACCTTTCGACTAAGAACCATTCAAATCTGTCCAATTCATTACGTACCAAGTAACTTGATACCATATGCATTGATTTGACGTTGTCTGTAACGACCCGGAATTTTTAACAATTTAAAATGGAATAATTAATTGATTTTAAAATATGTAAAAGTTAATTTTCAACTTGAATTCTAAATATTAATATTTACTTGATAATTAAATTGTTGAGTTATATAGTTTTAATATTGAATTTAATAATTGAAAGTGGGTAAATTGTTGAATGTGAAATCTCTAAGCCTGTTTGAAATAATTTGAAGGCTTATAAAATTTATAATGATGGTACTGAGGATTATAGAATGGATGAAATTAAATTTAAAGGTGATTTGTTCAATTTTAATAATATATCGTTTAAATTGAAATTTAAAAATAGCATTCCGAGGCACAGTCTCGGAATTCGACGAAAGTAGTTCCATTGGATCCGTAATAGTTAGTTATTATCGGATTTAAATTTTCGTAGCAATCAGAGTTGTCATTTGATCATGACAGCTCAAAACGTTTAGCCTTCGTGTCGATTGTCACTATAGCTAGGAAACGTCAGAACGCTAAACGATTCAAACATTCCCATTTTCGCTAAATCATGTTACTTTCTGGTGCAAGAATAAAAAAATAAAAAAATAAAAACAATCACCTCGTCCTTACCTTCCGAAGGAAGCCTCTAGTTTTGCTACTTTAATCGAACCCTGCTCCTTCTTTTAGAAGGCATTCTGAAGTGAAGTTTACCCTCTAAATCAAAATGGCCGAATAATCTTCGCTTCGTCAAAAATAAAATAAAAATAAAAAAATCGAATCATAAATGGCGGCATGCCTCCTCTCTCTCTCGCCCCTTTCGTCCTCAACGTTTAATAATGGAAACTCAAAGTGATCGCTCATGGGGGGAGCATCGCGACGTCAACTCAGATAAGAAGGAAGAGTAGTCGTGGATTGTTTTGAAGCTGCGTTCGAGGAGACAAATCGAGTTCGACTCGAGTACGATTGGGTTAGGGCTCGCGACTCTGGAGATTTCGACTTCAATTTGGGTATGTTCTCGTGCATGCAGCGGTTTGATGGAGGCGCGTGAGGGTTTTCGGTAAAGATCTCAAAGGAAGCAAGTCGGATTGAAGTGGGTCGCAATCAGGGATCAAAGGTGAGTAAATATCACCCTGATTGATTTTTATTCAGACTTAAATGGTCAAGTTTAAATAATTGATTGAGTTGATTGAATGTGTGTTGATGATCTGAGACATTGGTTTTGTTTGACTCTCGAAATAATTTTTAGTTGACTCGAATCATTTGAGTTTTAAATGGGTTAAACTTAAATCATAAATGAGAGAATGGTTCATTTTAAAGTTAATGTGGACTTAATGATTGGTAATTCATTACATAGATAGAATAATTTGAATGGGTAATGAATTAATTCAATTAATTAATGATTGTACTAATTAATTTAGTAATTAAGGGTTTGAATTAATTAATTAAGGATTAAGTTAAATTAATTTAGAACAATAAATTAATGGTTGATAGGTAATTACTTAATATAATTAATAAAATAAAGTTTCTTTGTAAAATTAATCAAGAGATAATTTAAAATAATTATTTGAGAAATAATTTATTTATTTAATGAAGTAAATAAAAAGGTAGATAATTACAGGTTAAGATTGATCGAGAATGATTGATATGGTGGTTGAATTAAAGTAATTGATTTAGATTAGAACAAATTAAAATATAATGGGAAATCATTAATTTATATAATAATTAATGTAATTAAAAATTGATTAATTAAGATTAAATCAATTCAATAAATAATGACTTATGAGGAATTAATTACTATAAGTAATTAAGAATTAATGTAATTAATATAGACAATTAAATTATGAAGAACTTGATTAATTTATAAAGTAATTATGATTATTTATTGATTTTGGTTAAGAATAATTAATATCGAGAAATTAATTAAAGATAATTACTTGAATGGAATTGAAAAAAATGAATTAATCCATGGTGATTAATCAAGTTGAAATTGAAGGTTGTCTAATTAATTGATTTGGAATTAATTAATGTTAAATGAAGGAATCTTAATGGTTAAGGTTAGAAATTCCATTAGAATAAATTGAGTTGATTTGGAAGTGATCAATTTTGATATGAATGATTGAATGGTATTGGATGCTTGTGATATTCCTGATATGAAATGTTGTGTATTTCATTTTGATAATTTGGGTTAGGATGACACGAGTCTCGAAGAGGCCGGGGTCGGGTATTAGGAAATACCCGAAATCACTTCGAATATTTTATAGATTGATATGTGAAATCTTTATGCTAGAGTGGAGTGATTTAAAAGGAAATTGGACTATTTAAATTTGAACCTTGGTACTTAGTAAATGGATGTATGGATAAAAGATGTCTATAACTAATTGTAGCTGTGTGAGTGAGTCGAGTTACCCGGGTTTTTTATATATAATTTGTTTTGCTTTGGTATTCCATGTTAGTTGGGTTACTCACGCTGGTTTCCAGCCTGACCCGGGTGTTACTTTGGTGTAATGCTTGGGTCAGACCGAGTATTACAGATTTTCAGGTATGAACATTCTGGAGCTCAAGAGGCGAGCCGGATGGCAGAAACGTATAGATTATTTCTGCTGTGTTATATTATTATAAATATGTGATATGATAATTGTATTTATTCAGTAACTGTATATATGTGAAACTCTGATGTAAATTAAATGTAATCGACAGATATAGTATTCTTTTGCAACTGTTATTATTTATTATTATATTTTATCCGCTGCGAATGTGAGACGTTTGGTGTTTCTGTTCCTCTTCTTCTATCTTTTTCTTCTTTTCCATAACTTTCTGGAATTTTCGGGTTCGAAAATTTCCGGGTCGTTACGTTTGGTATCAGAGTGAGGTTAAGCGAGAATCTTGGCTCTGGTGGGGATTACTCATTTAATAGAGTCTGTAGTACTCTAGAATGAGTTGCGAATATATATATATATATATATATATATATATATATATATATATATATATATATATATATATGAGCACGTACTTGTTATTTTCATATATAAGGATTTTAAATGATTTTATATCAAATATATATTTTGATACATAAAACAATATTTCATTCTAATAAATATCAAAGTGATTGGTTGTTAATCATTGAAATTAAAATTAAGAAGCAATATAATGCGACCAAATTGAAGACTTGAATTGGAATTAAATTAAGTAGAAATAGGAATGCAACCAAATTAAAATTTAATGGATTGAAAGTGAAATTCTAAATCTGGTCTCGGAATTTGAAAATTTTGTTTCAAAGTGATGAAAAATAATGAATAAGTATTATTTGGATAATTGGGACTTGTTGCAAACAATGGGTTGTTTGAAAATTTATTCGAATTTAAAATCAAAGGTGGTTTAAAATTTTAAAACATGGCTAGGAGGGCCAAGAAATAAATATGTATATATGTTTGGATATACATGATATCAAAGATAATTTGAAATAAACTTAAGAGGTTGAGTTTTGATTTTTCCCTGAAGTGTGATGTAAAAACCCAAAGTGATATAAGTTTTGAACTTATAAGAGGGAAAGAATTTTGAAGTTAGAAGCGGGAATTCAATTTGAGCAAGGTTGATTGGATTAAGTAAATTGGAATTTTACTTGGAAAGTTAAATGGTTGATTTGAATTGGGAATTTGTGTAATCTCAAAAGGGTTTGAGATTTAAAAATTTAAAATGGATGGACGTTTTAAAATAAATTGGAGGATATCATCCTATTGTTAATAAAAATCTTTAAATTGAGAATGGAATTGTATAAATAAAATAAATTTGAATAATTGAATTGTAAAATAAACTTGTTTAAGAACTGGCTTCAAACTGGAAGATTAAATTGAATAATAAATTAAAATTTTAAAATAAAATTGTATTGAACCTTGAAATACATAAGTAAAAATAATTTAAAATGGGAATTTTGAGAAATTGGGCTCAGAAATGAAAATGATTTAAAACTTTGATTTAAAAGTTAATTTGGTTTAAAGAGTTAAACCAACCTTTGAGAATTTAACTCGAATTTCTATAATTCGAGATAGTTTAAATTCAAGATTGAATTGAATTTGTTCAAAATTGAATTTAGTTGGAAGTAATTAGATTGGTGATTGAAGATGTATAAGTTTAAAAATTTAAATGGGAAATTGGATTGGATTAAATTGAAGTGATTTGGATTCTGAAATTAAATTGATAATAATTCAACTTGATTGGAATAATTGGAAATTTAATTAAAATTGAACAGGATTAAAATAAAATGGAAATTTAAATTGAATTGTTGGGGAAGTGAATAGTGGCTCTTGACTATTTTCATTATAAATTGTTTTCATATAAACTTATTTTTCTAAGCTATTAAATATATACAACCTTCCTTTCGTAAAGCCATATTATTTTATACTTGTTTTACGATTATTTTTGGAGCTATTTAACCATTTTTCAACCGTTTTCTAAGCTAGTTACTAATTTTCAACTATTTCACAAACTAATCTCTATTTTACAACTATTTTGCAATTATTTAAATTTCCTGAAACTATTCAATTATTTTTCAACTATTTTACAATTAGTTACCTATTTTATAGTTATTTTGCAAGCTAATAAGTTTTTTTCAACTACTTATCTATTTTTAAAAATTTCAAGCTATTTTCTAAATATAAACTGGTCGGAGTTCAAACTGTTATTGATTAAATACCCAACTGAGATAAGAATTGAAGTGATAATTGAATGGAATTGAGGCAATTGTGAATATAAAGGAAATTGATTTGGTTAATAATCGATGAAGATAATTACGTAGGATGTACGTATATTATTATATTCGCATAGTGATCTGATCCAGATTCGAGCACAGAATTTCGAGATAGTTCATCGATCCGAGTTGGGATTTTACACTCGATTTTCGAGGGCGAACTTGGATATGGATTGTTGATTGGTTCTGGATATTCTCTATCATAGTTATGGCTATGCAAGGAGAATGATGGTTTATAATCAAGAAACCAGATCTGTGTCCGCACTAGGAAGTCAGGTGGACGATACTAGTTCGGAAGTGAAATTGTGTGATCGAGTGAGCGATCGGATTGGTATAGCGTACGGATGTTATGTGTACATCGTACGGATTTGAATGGAATTGATATTGGAAAGAGTAATTAAATTTGAATATTTGTTTTTGAATAAACAAAGTTATACATCTTTGTTATATAAGATAAATCTTCCCTGGTTGAATTTATTTCCAGAAGAAAAGGATTTTTGAAGGTGTTTTGAAGTATAAAAAGGAGTTTTATACAACTTTGAAAAGATCCAAGGTTTTTAAAATTATATATATATATATATATATATATATATATATATAAAGGATCTTATGAGGAATTTGGAAAAGGGTTTAGGGAACCTTTGGATTTGGAAGGGCTTTTGATTTTTTGGGAAAAATCAATATTGAATTTGGAAAGACTAGTTTGAGAATTATCGATTTTAGGATAATCGATTTTGTGTAAAGGAGCTTTGTATGATATCATACTAGGTGTATGATTTGAAAGATACTATATATGTATAGTATAAAGTGTTTTGATGATGGCTTTGGGGAAAAAGGCGTTCCCTTGAAATGAACTTCTCAGGAGTGCCACCGAGTGGTGCTGCCTTGAGTCCCAAGGAGGGGTTCTAAAGTTGATCCTGTGAAGAGTCCGGACAAAACTAGTTCTTGGGGATTATGAGTAGTGTATACCATAGCGGAAGTCGTGTGTGCCTCTGAGAGCCAAAAGTTACATGGACTTTTGCTGCGATGGCAACGTAACCCAGGATGTAACTGCGACCTATGGTATAACATAGAAAAAGTCGTGTGTGCTGTTGAGAGCCAACAGCCTGCGTTTGATTTTATATCGGTAGACTGCGACCTATGTAGGAGTGGAGAGGTTTCATTTAGACAGCGAAAATCAGAGGTCGTTGAGAGCCTACAGTTACATGGACTTTTGCTGCAATGGCAACGTAACCCTGGATGTAACTGTGATCTGTTGTGGGACCCATGGCGTAATCGAGAGGCCGTGGAGAGCCTGCAGTTACTTGGACTTTTGCTGCGACTGCAACGTAACCCTGGAATGTAAATGTGACCATGGGTGGGGGTGATGATTTCCAGAGCATTCTCACTAAAGATATTTCCTCTATTTTCAAAAAATGTTTTCTACATTTTCAATGAAATTATTTTACAAGTATTTTCATTGGGTGTTGAAAACAGATTTACCAAGTACTTATAGATTTTCAGTCCTACACCTGATCAACGTATGACTGAATTTTTGTGAGAACAAGGATGGACTGGTTGAGACATCGAGTTATAAAAAGTATTTTTATAAAGAATTATTATAATAGTATAATGTGAGTTTAAAAGCATTACTAAAATTTTTAAATAAAGATGTTGGAATTTTCGAAAATCAAGGAAATCCAAACTGGAATTTTAATGAAGTGAATTTATAATTAAAATCGAATATTGATTTAGAAGTTGAAAGTAAGCTAATTGGCTAAATAATTATTTGATTGAGTATATTAATAAAATTTAACTTGGGGATAATAAATGGATTGTAAGTTGATAATGGGTTTGGGAATGAATTCGAATTTTAAATAGAATTCAACTTAGATCTAATAATGAATTAAATAAGAAGAGATGTTGTAAAATAAAAATAAAATAGAGTTGGATTGAAAATATGATGGTTTGAATTACAAATTAAATTCAAGGGTGATTTGAATAATATTTAATGAAATTTGCAAGTAAATTGGATATAAGATAAGTGATTATAATAGAAATGGTTTGAGTTGCAAAACAAAACCCATGTAAATAGAAATAAATTGATAATGGCCATGTATTATTAAAATAAATTCGATAACGAATTAAGTAAGTAAATAAAAAAATTTAAAACGAGTTAATTGAGTTAAATAATAAATGGATGAAGTCTGATTGAATAAAAACTAAAACAAAGTCGCGATTGAAAACGGATTATCAGACTGAACTTAAGTTCGGTAGCATATTAGTTTGAAGTATAAATGAGGTAAGTATGTGGTTGGATATTATTTTGATAAATTGAGAAGGTGAATTAAAATTAAAAATTAAAATGGATAGGCTAATTGAATTTAATGGAAGTTGCTTGAATGAGAATCAAATAGAAGCAAACTTAAGTTTGATGTTGGAATAAGCTAAAGTAAATTCACTTAAGTTTAAAATTTATGGAAGTTTGGCTTCGAAAAAGAGTGAAAGCCCATTTAAATAAAAGCTTGGATTGAATTAATTTGGTAATGGAAAGAACGTAATGTGTCGAGCTAAATGAATGATTGGTGAATAAATTAGAAATGAAATGGAAGTAAATACAGAATGAGTTGAAATTAATTTAAAGTGGTTATAAACTGAAATAAATACTCTATTTAACGAATATCATCGAAATTGCATAAAAATGGTTGTCGTTCGGCGTAAATAAGAGTAATTAAAATTCTATGAGTTAATAGAGATTAAATAAAATTGATTCTGAATCATTTGAGGTGAATATGAGCTTGTTTGGATGAAAAATAATTTGAACATAAGCAATTGAGTTGCAAACCATTGAAATTGAATGAAATGGTTTATAAATTGGTTGAAAGCATTTGAGTTAGGTTTGAAAACATATAAATTGCTTATGGAAGTTATTTTGAATGCATTACTTTTAGAATTGAAGTGTTATAGTTGTTTAAGTAAGAGAAATGTTATAAAATTCATATATATAGTGCTTATATGTTTAAATTGAGTAAGTACAGGTACCTGACGGCCGTTTGGCTAGATTTGGATTGCACTCATTGCTAAAATTAATAAGCTGCTTGCTTAAAATGCTAAATAAAGGTAACCCTACGCAATAAAATTAGGAAATATGAACTGTTTTTGCTTTTTCCGACCTTGTGGGTCGATGTATACATATTTATATCTCTTGTCAAATTGCAAAAGCTCCTCCGTACAAAGGAGACTCTGCCAAAAAATTTCGAAAATTTTGGGAGTTAGAAAATTTTTGGGAAAAATTTCGTTAACGACAAAACGATTTCAAATTGGAAAACTAATGTAAATTAGTAGATGGATCTAATAAGACTCAGTTATAAATGGAAAATGAAAATTTAATATTCAAAATTGAAACAAGTTGAATTCATATTAAAACAGGAAAAACGAATTTGAATAGATGTAAATATGAAAACCTATGTAAGAGAATGTATAAAATAATTTGTAAGTTTCGACTGAATATTGTTGATAAACAAGATATGCAGGTATTAAAAGGGGAAAAGAAAATTGGATTTGATTCCAAAAGATTAATTTGTATTGCCCATCAAAAGCCCAATTTAATTTCTAGATAAATTTGGATTGGGTTTTTGATGTAGCCACTTGGTTTTTGTTTTTTTTTGGAAATTTGGGAGCCCGTAGAGGCCTTTTGTAATTGTACCGAACTAGCCGTGCAAAGGAGACGCTGGCAAAAATTTTCGGGAATTTAGAGAGTTAGAGAAATTTTGAGAAAATTTTGATAATTCAAAATTTGGTTTTAAATTGAAATTTAGATGATTGAGCAGAAGTGTATTGATTGAAAATATAGGAGGTTTTGGGAAGTTGGTTAAGGTGATAGTGGGTCTTTAATAAAAGATAGTTGGTAGAATATTGAATTGTGGGTTTTGGAAGAAGGTAAACGGGTATTGGACCATTCTTCCTAAATAGTAATTTCGGGGACGAAATTCTTTTAAGGGGAGGAATGTGACGAGCCGGAATTTTTAACAATTTAAAATGGAATAATTAATTGATTTTAAAATATGAAAAGTTAATTTTCAACTTGAATTCCAAAGATTAATATTTACTTGATAATTAAATGATTTATATAGTTTTAATATTGAATTTAATAACTGAAAGTGGGTAAATTGTTGAATCTGAAATCTCTAAGCCTGTTTGAAGTAATTTGAAGGCTTATAAAATTTATAATGATGGTACTGAGGATTATAGAATGGCTGAAATTAAATTTAAAGGTGATTTGTTCAATTTTAATAATATATCGTTTAAATTGAAATTTAAAAATAGCCTTCCGAGGCACAGTCTCGGAATTCGAAGAAACCAGTTCCATTGGATCCGTAATAGTTAGTTATTGTCGGATTTCAATTTTTGTAGCAATCGGAGTTGTCGTTTGACCTTGAAAGCTCAAAACGTTTAGCCTTCGTTTCGATTATCACTGTAGCTAGGAAACGTCAGAACGCTAAATGATTCAAACATTCCCATTTTCCCTAAATCACGTTTCTTTCTGGTGCGAGAATAAAAAAATAATAACAATAAAATAAAACAATGACCTCGTCCTTAACTTCCGAAGGAAGCCTCTAGTTTCGGTACTTTAATCGAACCCTGCTCCTTCTTTTAGAAGGCATTCTGAAGTGAAGTTTACCCTCTAAATCAAAATGGCCGAATAATCTTAGCTTCGTCGAAAAAAAAATCGAATCATAAATGGCGGCATGCCTCTTCTCTCTCTCGCCGCTTTCGTCCTCAACGTTTAATAATGGGAACTCAAAGCGATCGCTCATAGGGTGGGGGGGAGCATCGCGACGTCAACTTAGATAAGAAGGAAGAGTAGTCGTGGATTGTTTTGAAGCCGCGTTCGAGGAGACAAATCGAGTTCGACTCGAGTACGGTTGGGTTAGGGCTCGCGACTCTGAAGATTTCGACTTCGATTTGGGTATGTTCTCGTGCATGCAGCGGTTTGATGGAGGCGCATAAGGGTTTTCGGTAAAGATCTGAAAGGAAGCAAGTCGGATTGAAGTGGGTCACAATCAGGGATCAAAGGTGAGTAAATCTCACCTTGATTGATTTTTATTTAGACTTAAATGGTCAAGTTTAAATAATTGATTGAGTTGATTGAATGTGTGTTGATGATCTAAGACTTTGATTTTGTTTGACTCTCGAATTAATTTTTGTTTGACTCGAATCATTTGAGTTTTAAATGGGTTAAACTTAAATCATAAATTAGAGAATGGTTCATTTTAAAGTTAATAAGGACTTAATGATTGGTAATTCATTACATAGATAGAATAATTTGAATGGGTAATGAATTAATTCATTTAATTAATGATTGTACTAATTAATTTAGTAATTAAGGGTTTGAATTAATTAATTAAGGATTAAGTTAAATTAATTTAGAACAATTAATTAATAGTTGATAGGTAATTACTTAATGTAATTAATAAAATAAATTTCTTTGTAAAATTAATCAAGAGATTAATTAAAATAATTATTTGAGGAATAATTTATTTATTCAATGAAGTAAATAAAAAGGTAGATAATTACAGGTTGAGATTGATCGAGAATGATTGATATGGCGGTTGAATTAAAGTAATTGATTTAGATTAGAACAAACTAAAATATAATGGGAAATCATTAATTTATATAATAATTAATGTAATAAAAAATTGATTAATTAAGATTAAATCAATTCAATAAATAATGACTTATGAGGAATTAATTACTATAATTAATTAAGAATAAATGTAATTAATATAGACAATTAAATTATGAAGAAATTGATTAATTTATAAAGTAATTATGATTATTTATTGATTTTGGTTAAGAATAATTAATATCGAGAAATTAATTAAAGATAATTACTTGAATGGAATTGAAAAAATGAATTAATCCATGGTGATTAACAAGTTGAAATTGAAGGTTGTCTAATTAATTGATTTGGAATTAATTAATGTTAAATGAAGGAATCTTAATGGTTAAGGTTAGAAATTCCATTAGAATAAATTGAGTTGATTTGGAAGTGATCAATTTTGATATGAATGATTGAATGGTATTGGATGCTTGTGATATTCCTGATATGAAATGTTGTGTATTTCATTTTGATAATTTGGGTTAGGATGACACGAGTCTCGAAGAGGGCGGGGTCGGGTATTAGGAAATACCCGAAATCACTTCGAATATTTTATAGATTGATATGTGAAATCTTTATGCTAGAGTGGAGTGATTTAAAAGGAAATTGGACTATTCAAATTTGAACCTTGGTACTTAGTAAATGGATGTATGGATAAAAGATGTCTATAACTAATTGTAGCCGTGTGAGTTGAATCGAGTTACCCGGGGTTTTTTTATATAAGTTGTTTTGCTTTGGTATTCCATGTTAGTTGGGTAACTCACGCTGGTTTCCAGCCTGACCCGGGTGTTACTTTGGTGTAATGCTCGGGTCAGACCGAGTATTACAGATTTTCAGGTATGAACATTCTGGAGCTCAGGAGGCGAGCCGGATGGCAGAAACGTATAGAGTATTTCTGCTGTGTTATATTATTATAAATCTGTGATATGATAACTGTATTTATTCAGTGACTGTATATATGTGAAACTCTGATGTAAATTAAATGTAATCGACAAATATAGTATTCTTTTGCGACTGTTATTATTTGTTATTATATTTTATCCGCTACGAATGTGAGATGCTTGGTGGTTCTGTTCTTCTTCTTCTATCTTTTTCTTCGTTTCCATAACTTTCTGGAATTTTCAGGTTCGAAAATTTCTGGGTCGTTACATTGTCAAAAGATTTGAACCTCTCAACCTTTTCGGAAGATCTGGGTCCGAACGTTCAATACCAGAATTGGCTGAAACATGCCAAAAGTATGACTTTTTTATTTTTAACTTAAAAGGGATAATTTTCAACTAACCTGCCTTTATTTGTCAAATTTTCATTGGTTAACAATTACTTTTTAGAAAATCGCTGCCACTATTTTTAAAATTAAATAATCATTTTATTTTACAAAATGCCCCTTCTCCTTAATTAAATATATAAAACTTTTAAGTCCCATACCTTAAATAATTTTATATATTCATCAAATCTGAAAAATTCCAAAAAAATCTATTTTAATATGTTGCATAACATATAAAAATTTCAACCCCAAATAATTATTATTTTAGCCGAAAATAATTTATCACTCGATAAACAATTTTCTTCACTAGAAAATTAGTGTAAAATCCACATTACTTAGAAAATTATGAAAATCGAAAACCATCTCTAAAATTCATTTCAGACCTATATTTAAAAATTTCAGGGCATTTGGATGTCATTAAACAAGGTTTCATGTCAAACATATCATTAAACTAACATGAACATTTATAAACCACCAACAACACACACACACACACACATTATTTTAATCATCAAAACATGGCATATACTTGCAAAATTATTTCGGATCTAATCTTGAAAACGAAAATTAAAAGAAATTAGTATGTAATAATTATTCACCTCTGCTTCTAGATTATAGATGTAAGATTTGATGTTGATTTAGTTGATTGTTTCCTTCCCTTGAATCCTAGTTTTAATCTTATTCTTGACACTGATAATGGTGGTCGGCCTTAGTATTTTTAGTTTGAGTAAAATAAAATGAACGTGAGCATTCTATCTCCTAAGGGTTTAGGGTATACGCTCCACCTATTTTGCATATTGTCCTTCTCATATCCTAACACATTAGCTTATGTTATTTCATTTTAGTTTGCACATTAATATAGCATGGCTACCTTTAGCTAATTAACTTATTAATCTCCATAAAATTATTTAATTTACCTAATTAATTATTCAAAGTAATGTTGTAAAATTATGGGGTGTTACACTCTATGATTAATTAGCTAATACTTAACCATTTATAAGTTCATTCATTTAAAATAAGCATGACCGCCATATTTATTTACCAATCTCAATCCCCTTATCTCCCTACATTATTCTATTTAATTTATTTTAATTAAATCTCTTGAATAATATTATCAAAAATTAGGGTGTTACAGGTTCCCCTCCTTGAAGAATTTCGTCCTCGAAATTCAGTAAGGACTAAATAGCAAACATAGCAATCATTTGTAACAACTCCTAACATCCATACTAGCCAACCAGACTAGCATCTAGTCTATTTAAATCTAATACAGACATACCATCAAAATAGACCAGGATAAGTATCTTGAAACCTTCCCTATGTTTTCCATGTACAGTCCTTCCCGTTGTCGCTCCACTGAACTTTCACCAACTTAACTGTCTTGGTCCTTAATCTTTTCTCAACTCTTGCTACAACCCAAATTGGTTGTCTAATAATGGTCAAATCAGGTTCTACTAACAAGTCCTCCAACTCTGTCTGAGGAATAGTTGCCTCTGGACCATGCACATATCTGCGAAGATGAGACACATGGAATACATTATGGCCACCTGTCAAACTGCTTGGCAATTCTACCCTGTACGCGAGATTTCCAATTCTCTATAAAATCTGGAATGGACCTATTTATCCTTGTGCCAACTTTCCTGATTTTCCAAATCGTACCATACCCTTCATCCGTGATACCTTTATGAAAATCCTGTCTTCCAATGAGAACTCTAGGTCTTTACGCCTCTTATCTGGATCTCTTTTGCCTGGATTGTGCTTCCTTCATCCGGCCTCGGATTAACTCAATCTTTTCTGATGCTTCTCTAACCAAAATCTGGACCCTAAGACTAATTTGTCACCAGCCTCCAACCAACATGTCAGCAATTTGCATGGCCTACTATACAAAGCTTCAAAAGGCGGCATTCCTATGCTAGTCTGATAAATATTATTATAGGAAAACTCAATCAAATGTAGGTGGTCCTCCCAAGATCCACCAAAGTCTGACACACTAGCTCTCAATACATCCTCGAGTACTTTATTGGCTCTCTCTGTCTACCCATCCATCAGTGGGTGATAAGCTATACTTATCTTGGGCATGTTACCAAATACCTCTTGTAGACTCTTTTAAAATTCTCTAGTGAATAATGCATCTCCATCGCTGAATATGCTGCAAGGAATCTCATGAAGTCTAACTATATTATTCATGAACAGCTTCGCCAAAACAGGTGTCATCCTGGTTGAATTGATTGGAATGAAATGGGCATTCTTGGTTAGCCTTTCCACTATAACCCATATGCTTTCATTTCCATATTTGACCTTGGTAACATATCTATGAAATCCATCGATATCGAATCTCATTTCCATACTGGAATCTCTAAAAGCTGAAGCAACCTACTCGGCTTCTTATATTGGGCCTTCACTTGTGGACCGTTCGCGCACTACCTAACCCATAAGCCAACATCCCTCTTCATGCCTTCCTAATAGAAGCTCCTCTTCATATTCTGATACATCTTGGTCCCCCTAGGAAGAATCATAAACTTGGATCATTGACATTCTTCCAAAACTTCTCTCCTTATGCTCTCTACATTAAAAACAACTAATCGTCCCTTCTTTCTCAACAATCCCTTTTGGTCAAGACTATAATCCTTTAGATCATCGATCTTGGACCCTACCTCAGGCCTTCTAATCCTCTCAGCTAATACTGGACCTTCTCTCTGCTTAGAATCTATCCTCTCGATCAGCACCTGTCGTACTTCTAAATAGGAAAACATGGCAATCCTTTGACTAGAACTAGCAGTAGACCTTAATTGTACACCGTAACTGGCCAAAGCTTCAAGATCCTTTCATTCTGCTAACATAGCTAACGCATTCTGATGTTTTCTACTAAGAGCATTTGCTACCTTATTTCTTTTCCCAGGAGTATACTCTATACCAAAATCGTAAACAACTAAAAACTCCAACCACCTTGCTGCCTCATAATCAATTCCTTCTGAGTGAATAAATATCTTAATGACTTGTGATCAGTATACTACTCAATTCTCTCCCCTAAGAGATAATGTCTCCAAATCTTCAAGGCAAAAATCACCGCAACCAACTCTAAGTCATGAGTAGGAAATCTTACTTCGTGCGGTCTAAGTTGTCTATATGCGCAGGCAATAATTTTACCCTTCTGTATTAATACTGCTCCTAATCCAACTCCACATGCATCAGTGTATACTACTAACCCTTGGTTTCCATCTGGAACTACCGACACTGGTGCATTGGTCAACAAATGCTTTAAAATAAGGAACCCTTTTTCACATTTTTTGGACCAAACAAACTTCACCTCTTTCCAGGTCAACTTAGTCAAAGGTGCGGCTATTCGGGGTAAATCCTTAACGAATCTTCGGTAATAGCCAGAATGTCCAAGAAATCTTCTGATCTCGGTCACCATCTCTGGTATCTTCCAATTGTTCACAACTTCGATCTTATCGGGATCGACTGACAATCCTTTCTCTGAAACCACATGAGCAAGAAACTTAACCTCTTTCTTCCAAAAATGGCATTTGGAAAACTACGCCTTTAGCTGATTTGGCCTTAGCATTTCCAATACCACTCTAAGATGATCTTTATGCTCTCTCTCATGCTTAGAGTATATCAAAAATGTCACCTATAAACACCAACACGAATCTGTCCAACTACTCTTGGAAGACTGGGTTCATAAAATCCACAAAGAAAGCAGGTGCATTCGTCAATCCAAATGGCATCACTAACCACTCATAAAACCATACCTAGTCCAAAATACTATCAAAGGAATGCTGTCCTCCGCCACTCTAAACTGATGGAACCTTGTCACCAAATCCAATTGGAAAAACACCTTATCTCCACTTAACTAATCAAACAGATAATTTGTCCTCGATAGAGGTACCTATTCTTAATCGTCCTTTCATTATCTTACGATAGTCGATGCACATCTTTAACGACCCATCTAGTTTCTTCACGAATAACGCGGCCACACCCCAAGGAAAACTGATTGGTCTAATAAAATTTCTTCCCTCAAGATCCACTAGCTACGCCTTCAATTTCTTCATCTCCGTCGATGTCATCCTACTAGGTTGTCTACTCACAGGTTCAGCTCTTGGCATATGATCTATGCGAAACTTTACCGCTCGTTTCAGTGGTACCCCTTTGACTGGCACGAAGACAACTGCAAAATATCTTGCTATTCGAACCTGACTTAAATATTCTCTAACCTCCATGGCACTCAACAAATCCCAAACATTCCTACTGGAATTTTCCACTAAGAAGATGATTCGGTTATGATTATCTGGGTATCTCAACGATATTTCCGTATCCTGGAAAAATATCATAGCCTCATATTTACGCAACTAATCCATACCCAAAGTGATCTCGAAATCTATGAAATAAAAAACAAACAGACTGCTTGCAATCTTATGAATTAACAAATCAAGTTCTAACTGATCACATCTCATCACTAGAGTTGCATACCCTCCTATTGAATTCGCAACCCTTCGGGAAGTAACAAGGTATGTGGGTTCTATGCATAACCTACCAACCAAATACTGTGATATAAATGAGTGTGAGGCACTGATATCAAATAATATCTAAACTGTTATACTCTGAATTAAAAAAGTACCTTCCATCGTAGTTATCCCGTTTTGTGCTACAGTAGGCCTAGAAGAAGATGGTGATCCAATAGCAAAACCTTCCCTTTGTCTGCCCTGACTAGCTCTGGACGTTGGTTCTTTTAGTGCCCAATTTGGTCGTAGTTGAAGCATTTCACATTCTTCTTCTCTACAGGCTTCTTCCCTTTGCCTGCCTGGAACTCGTGATCATAATGACCCTTCTTATCATACTTGAATCATGCCAAATCAGTCTTTGCTTTCTTGGTAGCATCCCTTTTCTAGGCTCCCTCCTTCTTAAAGAATTTCCTTTTCTTTCCTCCTGGACCCTAGGATTCAACTAGCTTCTCCCTAGCAGAAATAACAAGCATCTCTTCATAGCGAATAGCCATCTCCACTACCACATTACAAGGCTCTCTGATATGAGTCATGGTTATTCCAGCAAGCTTTGGTCTTGGTCCTCGAATCAACCTTTCATTCCTTTTAATGTTTTGTCTATAGTAGCATATCCATATCGAGATAGCTCATCAAACTTAGTAGCGTACTCGATTATCGACATATCTCTCTGAACAAGGTCCATAAACTTTCTCATCAATGCCGACTAGGCAACCTCAGGTTAGAATCTCTGCTCAAATCTCCTATTGAAATCATCCCATATCAGCTCTTCCTTTGGAACTTCGGCGGTCACACTATTCCACCGTAGCACTACCCCTTGCAATTGCATAGAGGCTAGCCTTCTTTTCCCCATCATCCAAGCCTAGGTCAATAAAGATTCTCTCACAGCTCAATAGCCAATTCTCAACCTCAACAACATCCTCCGTCCCAACAAACGACTTTCCTCCTAGACCGGTGTAGTCCCTGCTCAGCTTAGCATAGTTATATCCAAATGGAGCTACATGATTAGCTCCTTCAACATTACCAGTAGCTCTGACTTGCAAAAGATTGGATAAAAACTGATACACCATCCCTACATCTACTGGCGGATCTCTAGCACCTACATTGGCTTCAGCATTTGGATTAGCATTAGCCTGTCAACCTTGGTTCTTTCTAGTATTAGGTCGAGCATTTCCGCTAGTTGTGGTGCTTCCTTCTCCTAGATTTCCTCTTTTGTTTCCTACTTCCATATCCACTTTCTCATAAATCTACATACGAGCCTTAGTAAGATACAAAAGAATAGTCAAAGAGAGAGAGGAACACGTACTTAGATATATATCTATATATAAAATACAAGTAAGTTACAATAGCATTGACCCAAACCCCGATCTTATTTCTAATTTATCGGATTATTTTTCAAAAAAGTTTTTAGGTTTTACTTTTCTTTTGAAGGTTCATAAATCTATGCTCTGATACCAACTTGTTACATCCCTCTACTTGGAGGCCTAAAACTAACGGCTATAGACGTTGTAGTCATCTATAGTTATTAATCTTCGGTGACCAAATACGGCGGTGTTAGATACATTGATACACAGATCACAAGAATGTGGAAAAAATTTAACAAATTAAAAACACATTTCCACATTCCATTCAAAACATTTCATGTTCATTACATAACTCCATAAACATTAACCATGTTCAGTAAATTATAATTATTACACATACGCCAAGAGCGGCATATGCCCCCTTAGTTGATCAGAGTATATAATAAGGCTAATAAGTCTGCCTTTACATCCAAAATACACAGTGGAAAACGATAACTCTAAATAACAACTGCCTCCTACATGCCTCCGTAAGGTTTATTCATCTAAGAAGAGAAACTGGAAACCATAAAACTCAAACTACTCAAAAGCAATTAAGTACCTGAGAGTTTAAGGGGAAAAAACTTCGAGCCATACATAAAGCCTGGTATGAATAATAATCTAACATCTCAATCCATTTGGATATCTAGTGAGACCACACCGCTTAGCGGAATGGGTTTTCCCCTCACTAGTATCTAAAACCTTTACAAACCATATACCATGCTCCTGCATCCACAATAGTACAACATAGCATTAAAACATTTATGATGATACATATATATGTATATGTACATTTTGGATTTCTCATCCCCAGTTTAATTGACACTTTGTCATGTTTATAGTTTCTGGGGTCACTATTAACCTATTAGTTTTTCGTGGGTTTACCAATTACCATTTTACAACCTATGGACTCCCCGTCCTAGTTCGTAGTTTTCATGGGATCACTGAGAACCTGTAGGCCCTTGCCATTTAACCTAATTAATCCATGTGTCCGCCTGAAACTATTGGTTATTCCAATAACTCATCCTTTATCCTAGTTTTCATGGGTTGACTAGGAATCTATAGATTACTCCAGTTACTCCCTTCTTATCCTAGTTTTCAAGGGTTGACTAGGAACCTACTGATGTCTCCAATAACTTCTTTCTTATCCTAGTGGAAAAAAACTTCGAGTCAGATATAAAGCCTGGTATGAGTAATAATCTAACATCTCAATCCATTTGGATATCTAGTGAGACCACACCACTTAGCAGAATGGGTTTTCGCCTCACTAGTATCCTAAAACCTTTTCAAAACCATATACTATGCTCCTGGATCCACAATGGTTAAAACATAACATACATTAAAACATTTATGATGATATACATACGTACATACATACATATACATGTGCATATATATATATATTGGAATTCCCATCTCTAGATTAATTGACTCCCTGTCATGTTTATAGTTTCTAGGGACACTATTATCCTATTAGTTTTTCATGGGTTTACTAATAACTCTTTTACAACCTATGGACTCCCCCTCCTTATTTGTAGATTTCATGGGATCACCGAGAATCTATAGGCCCCTACCAATTAACATAGTTAATTCATAGGGTCCCCTTGAACCTATTGGTCATTCCAATATCTCATCCTTTATCCTAGTTTTCATACGTTTACTAGGAACCTATGGATTACTCCAGTAACTCTCTTCTTATCCTATTTTTCATGGGTTGACCAAGAACCTATTGATGTCTCCAATAACTTCTTTCTTATCCTAGTTTTCATGGGTTGACTAGGAACCTTTTGACTGATGTCAATACTTAATCCGGAAATAGTTTTCATGGGTTCACTACAAATCAATTGGCCCCTGCCAACCATCCTTAATAAGTAGTTTTCATGGGTTTACTATGAACCTATTAGTTACCCCAATAACTTCCTAATTATAGTTTTTATGGGTTTAGTATGAACCTATCTCCTAGACAACTTCAAGGTTTTGGCATCCTATATTTTGGTCTCCCCGACTCCCTGGATGCAATTCTACTAATTTAGGAGTTTAATCAATTTATATTTGCTACTGGGCTAACCTATTGGTCTTTCTACCCGTTTATCCCCAAGACATAGTTATGGGACCTTTATCATGTGAATATAGTCATACTTGAAGAAGCAAACATAACAACCAAACAATGCCACTCTTGTGGACTTATGGTTCTTGAAATACTCTTCATACAAAACATAGTTAATCCCTTTACCTATATTTTTATCAAGGCAATACTTCTTCAAATTTACTTGCTAAAGTCATTTCAAAACTCCTTAATTTAGCTATTGGTTTTTCCTTTGAAATTGAGTTTGGGTTTAAAAAGCCTTTCGACACCTTTGAAACCTTGCTTTCGACTTCATTTGATAACCTCCTTCGAAAGCATTAAATTCTATCTTTAAACATTAGGCTCATGCCTTTTGAATACTTTAAAAGATCCCTTTCAGAACCTTTCAGTCTTGTTAAAGTATTATCATATAAGTATAGAAGCATAGCTTCGAAACTATTAAAAAATACCTTTAACAAAACATTGAAGGTTAACCTTCGAAACTAATACCTTCCGAAGCCATTGGGTTTATATTTAAAATAACATTTTTGTGTCTAGGTGAACATAAGCGAAAGCATCTCTTTCGAAACCATTCTTCATTTCATAAATGTATTGGGGAAACTTGATGGTGTCGAAACCATCCTTTCGAAAGCATTAAAACATCTGGGAAAACAATTGAAGGTTGGCTTCGAAACCCCTTTCGAAACCATTGCCTTTGAAAAATCTATCCCTTTTGAAAGCAGTAGGAAGTGGCTTATATTTATAAAATAAACAGCACCTTTCGACAGAATTGATGTTTTCAATACAATCGAAAGGTATCAAAATCATAGAAGGGTTACGACTTGGTCGAAATTACCCCTTTTTAATGCTTCAATAAAAATCTAATTAACTCCTACGGAAGTTACCACTTTAAAATAAAGGTAATAGATCTCCTTTGAATGTTTCTTTAGTAATACCCTCTTGAAACCAATGGTTTTGACTACTTCGAAACCCTTTTGTAAACAGGCAAGCACTTTTCTTATAAAAACAAAACAAAGGTATCGACACTTTCGGAAGCTACCAATCGACACCTTACCTTCTTCATTTCACCAATCCACTATGTACCAACAAAGTAATACCATGTGTATTGTTTTCATGGTAGATGGTTTCGACTAGGTCAGAGGCAGAAGCTCTAGGTCGAAAGCTCCTTCCAAAGGAGGCGGAACCCACTTTTCTGGGCTAAAGGCTGTTTTTACTAAATATAGTAAACTTTTTGTAACAAACTTATCCATTTGTAAACACTTGTATGGCAACCATAATCTTTCAAAAAATTTGGTTAATATTCGCTGCATTTTCTCAGATCTAAACCCATTAACATCTAACACATAAGCCCTTCCAAATAATAAAGCAATTAAATCATTTAGGTCCTTCTTTCAAAATAATTTAATTTCCATACTAAATCACTTAGTAAAAATCTCCAAAAATTCCAAAAATTCACTTTAATCATGTTGCCTAACATATCAAAATTTCAGACCCAAATCCTTAATATAATTTTCGAAATAAATTTTATCAACCCAAATAACCATCTTTTCCTTTGAAAATTCGTTACTAATTCTCCACGGCATGGAAAATTATAAAAATTGAAACTCAACTCCAAAATCATTTATCTCATAACATATAAATTTTCCATGGCATTTGAAAATCATTTAATCTTGGTGTTACCCTAAAACCGTGCATATCTCCTTTTAAACAATCTTGTTTAAGTGAGATAATTTATAAATCTAGTATATCATCATCCAATATAACATAAAACGGATTTACCCTTGAATTCGAAATCATATGATTTTAAAACCGAAAATAGAGATGTGGAGATTATTACTAACCTTAGATTAGATAAGGAAATTGGAGATGGATTGAGATTGATTTCTTCTAGTTGAACCTAAACTTTAGATTTGATTTTCCCTTCTTCTCTACTTCTTAATGGTCGGCTCCTTTTCTTTATTACGTTTTAAAATTTTTCTTATGTTAAAATGAACATGTATGAATAAGGGGATAATAAAATAAGGGTTGAAATGTGGGCGGTAAATGACCCTAATGCCCCAATGATTGATTAGCTAACACTCAACCATTTATAAGTTCATTCATTTTAAATAAGCACGACTACTATATTTATTTACCAATCTCAATCCCATTATCACCCTACATTATTTGACTTAATTTATTATAGTTAAATCTCGTGAATAATATTATCAAAAATTAGAGGTGTTATAATGTTTTTCATAATTCTCACCTATAGAAGTGTATTCGAGATCCAGAGACTACTATTGCACCAACTATGTTAGGAGACTTAGTAATGGAATTGAATTTGACTATAGTTAGAATGCAAGTTCGGATAGTCGTTAGAGATGAGAAGAGGCTAAGAAACAAGACAATTAGATTAGTTATAGTCCAATGGAGCGATGATGAGAGAGAGTGTTTTTGGGAAACTGAGAGTATGAATAGAGACGCTTATCCTGACTTGATTCATGGTATGGTTTAACTTTCTGATTGGGTTTGATGAGTTCCCTATCGTAATTTCAAGGACGAAATTCTTTAAGGATGGGTGTCTATAATGACCCTAATTTTGGTTAACATTATTTAGGACATTGAATTAGTTAAATTAATGAAATAATATAAATGATTAAGAATTGAGATTTGAAAAGTAATGGGTAGCCTGCCAAATTAACTAATAAACTAAGAGGAATTTAAAATGAAATAGATAAGGGCAAAATTGGAACGATTTATATTCTAATACCCTAAATCCTCATGCCACTTTCATTTTACACGTCCACAAACAAAACTAAATCTAGGAAGAGACAGACCACCATTAGGGAAAAGAAAGAGGAAATTAAGCAAGGATCAAAAGAAGAAAGCTTAATCAATTAATTCAAGAAATAAATCTTAAATTCCTTAATCACAAGCTAAAGGTGAATAATATGTTACATCTCATTTTAGTATTTTCGGTTTTAGATGGGATCCGAATTTATTTTTCAAATGATTTGCCATGTTTTGATTGTTTAATAGAATATATATATATATATATATATATGATTGTTGATGATTTATGCTTTTTCACATAGATTTTATAATAATATTTAACTCGAAAAACCTAATAAATGATACCCAATTGCCTTGTGATTTTGATATAAGGTCCGAAGAATTATTTTAGAATTGAGTTTCAAGTTTCATAATTTTCTGAATTAATGTAGATTTATTATGATTTTTCTAGTGAAGAAATGGCTAAGTGGGTTTAAATTGATTACTGTTGTTATATGTTAGCTTTGGGCATTTATATATGTTAGAAAAATATTGAAAGTGATTTATAAATATTTTTGTTGAATTTTCCTAAACATTTTAATAAGTATATAAAATTATTTATGGTACAACACTTAATGTTTTATATGTTTATAAAAGGGGAAGGGGCAATTTGTAAATATTTTATATTGTTTATTTTTGAAAATCGGCGGCATTTATGGAAAAGATTTTGACAAAGAAATGGGCAAACAATTATATAATGACAAATAAGCAAGTTAGTTAGAAAGAAATTACTTTATAGAGTTAAAAATCAGTTTTACAAGGCTTTTGCTGTTTCGCCACTTTCGGCAGTTGCTTTCAACTTCATACTTCCACCTCCAGGCAGTTCGAAACCAATACACATGGTATCAAAGCCTTGGCACATAGTGGATTAGAGATATGCGAAAGGTATAGCGTCAAAAAGGGCTTTCGAAGGGGTCGAGACATTATTTTGCTTTCAAAAGAAAATGCCGCTTGCTTTGCTTTTGAAAAGAATGCTTTTGAATGTGATAGCTTTCGACTTGGTTTAGTTTTTTAAAAGGAAAGAGCTTTCGAAAGAGGTTGCCGCCTTTGTTTTAAGAAAATGCTTTCGAAGGGGTCGTAACCTCTGCTGTTGCATTCTACCTTTCGAAGCAATGCTTTTGAGAGGGTCCTTTCGCTTTAAGCTCTGAGCCGTTTCTCCAATGCTTTCGAAGGGATTGGTTTCGATAGCATCCACTTTTTTACTTAGGAAATTGCTTTCAAAAGAGTTGCTTTTGACTTAGTTCTTTTAAGACCATTTTGATATTTTGAAAGTTAAATCCAAAGGTTTTGAAACGAATGGTTTTAAGTGGTTTCGAAACTATGTTTCACGTATTTTTACTTGAACCCAATGCTTTCAAAAGGTTTGATTTATGTAAAGGACTTAATGCTTTCGAAAGATATATAATAAAGGTTTTAAACAGGTGGTTCCCTAATGTTTTCGAAAGGTTTCCCTTAGTGTTTAAATGGAGGATTCCCAATGTTTTCATAAGGCATGTTTAAAGTGTTTTGAAAAGAGGATGTCTAAGGTTTTATAAAGCTTTCGAAAAGATACCTTCAATGTTTTATAAGATCTGTTGTAAATGGTTTCAAAAGGTAGGTTTTGGCCTTTCGGCCTAAGGTTATAAGTGAAGTAGTTTACTTGTATCGAAATGGGTACTTTCAATGGATTCGAAGAGGGTACTTTTAAAGGTTTCAAAAGAGATTGTTAAAGGTTTTAAACAAAGGTTTCGAATGTTTTCGTCAGTAATGTTTTATTGAAAGCAAATATAATATGGAAAAGTGATTTGAGTAAAGCATAGAGTGTATTCTCCTTGTTTAAATATGATTTATAGGGTCAAATCACTTTGAAAGAAAAGTTTTCAAGAAAAATTTGATGGGGTAGTTGATCCTAAGTAAATGACTCAGATTTTAGAATACTAGATGGAACTGGTATAGGGTCGCGCCCTATACTTTAGCTAGTAGCCCATAGCTTATATAAGTCCATAATTCTAGCATGTAGGGATTTGTCACAAGTAAGACTAAAATGATGTTACACGCAGAAAGGAATATACAGAGAAAGATAGGTTATTAATGATCCCGATAAAATATTACGATCAGTAGACCCAAGGAGAAGTAAGTTGGGGATAGACCATCCAGGAGTGTGGCTAACAGAAGTTAGATTATTTGTTTATTTTATCTGGTAGCCTCGAGTCAGCCAAAGGTTAGTAGTTAGCCAAACAAAACTATAATGTACGAACAGACAATCCATTGATTACCTGATTTGTATGCACACATGTATTTCTATTATTGCTTTAACCAGTTTGGTTACAGGATTTTAATTTGCAAAAGATATGTTTTAAATGGGATATTAGTGTGGGGAAACCCGTTCCGCTAAGCCGCGCGGTCACACTTAATATCAGCTAACAGAGACGTGTAGTATTATTCTCACACGGTTTTATGTCTGACTTAAAGTTTATGTTTTTTCCTTAAACTCTTAGGTATTCTAAATTAATTTGAGTAGATTGGGAGTTAAGGTTTTTCAGGTTTAGTAGGTGGAGGAATAGAGCTACCGAAGACATGCAGGAGGTAAAGCTAGCTATTAAGGAGTTGCTATTTAGTTTTATTTCCGTTCTGATGTATTAAAACTTATGTGTCTATTTAGTACTCTGATCATCCAAGTGTGCATCCTCATATGTCGCTCTTGGCATATTTTGTAATAATTATATCTGATCAAAACCTGGAATACGTTTTGGGATTGTGTAATGGAATTTGAAACTTGTTTTGAAATATAATCAATAAAGTATGTTGTTTTTAGAATCTGTGATTTTGTTTCATATTCATGTGCTTTTCATATTATGGATACCACTAACATGTATTTTGTCACCGGAAGTTAATACTATAGATGACTGTAACAACTATAGCGCTTAGCTTTGGGCCTTAAGATATGAGATGTTACATTAATCCATCACTTATCCAATGTTAGTTAAATCTACATATTAATTAATCGACATATGATTAAATGTGTAAATTATTATAATAGTAGAATGAGGATTTAGTTTGCCAAACAGATATTCGAAATAATTTATTTAATTTGAAATATCAGAACGGTGTTTTTTTCTGCTAACAAGATTTCCAAATTAGTCTATTCCATTTAATTCACTATAAAAGTAATTTAGTTGGCTAAACAGATATCTACAATGGAGTATAATTAATTTAACTATGTTATTATTTAAAATAAAGTAATTATATTCAATCAATATTAATTTATCATTAATTTATACTTCAACAAGACTATCAACTATTTGTACCAAAGTGTTACACTCGTCAATATAAGTCTAATGCATAAATCCATGGGTTAAACAAATTTAATATGGATGAGATATGAATTTTTAAAGTTATACATACTTAGATTATAAAATCAAAACAAAACAAAACAATTTTCTCACCCTAAACCCATTAGCCCAAGGCATGTTTGCCTACACGCTACAATACTATCAACCTAAAATCCCCAATTCTCCATTCGAGTTACCTGTAGCCAAAACAATGTGCATGGACATGCGCACATGCTCGTGCACGCACAACTTCGACCACCAACAGACGAACCAAAGAACCAACAAACACGCCTTTACTGCCATGTCCCTCTACCGCCATTGAGATGACCTCCAACACCTCTAAGCAATTTCCTTTTGTTTCTTCTCGAATTCAAATTCCCCAGAGTATTCTGGTAAGGTCTATGCTATTACTACTAACTTGACAGAGAGAAATAGTTAAAAGAGGAGAGAAGGAGTAAAGAAAAGAGAGGATTTAGTAAGAAAAAGAGCGTACAAATTTCCCAGTATACTTTCATCATTTCATTCTAGTCTATATATAGCAATTACATCATTTAGTTGTAACTAATTTATGACAAGTGGCAATATATCAGCCAACACATTGTATTCTAGAACATGGGCTCTTGTAAGAGAAAGGATGTTGTGATGAAAGAGAAAGTTGTTACACCAATATTTTTTTGCTAGTGCATTATATTATTTTCACAGATTTTTTACTGTTACGTGCATATGTGCAAATTTTTCGTAGGTAAACACAAACTAGATTATCAATCTAGATATCTATCCGGAATGCGAATTGAGCACCTCTATATAACAGCAGCTAGTGGTGAAGTTGAGTAGCCCATATCAGCGCCTCCCCGTAAAAGCTCAACCTTATCCTCAATGTTGGTAGGTGTGGTGAATGATGGTGGTAATGGAGTTTGACTAGTGTTATGTGGGTTTGGGCAAAGTTTAAGGAGTGAAATGCAGAATACCAAGTGGATGCGTGCTTCGGGTGGTAGGAGGAGCTTATAGGTAACGGCACCAATTTTCTGGATGGTTGGAAAAGGGCCAAAATATGTTTTGGAGAGTTTGTGTTAGGTTGGTCGTAGGTATTTTTTGTGGTAGGACTGGATCTTAACGAAGACATAAGAGCTAATGAGAAAATCTTTGTCAAGACGATGTCGATCCGCTTGGTTCTCCATACGGTATTGCGCTCGTTGTAGGGTTTCCTTTTATGGTTTTCAAAAGTTGATCTCTGTTTGTTTCCCAGTCATCGATTTCATGTACATGAGAGCTTCGTTGCATATAATCAGCAATGGTCGTTGGTGTACGGCTATAAACGGCTTGGAATGGTGGCATTCCAATAGAAAAATAGGTACAATTATTATACCACCATTCCGCCTAAGGCAAACATTTTGCCCATCGTGTTGGGAAGCCTCCACATATTGCTCGCAAGTAAGTTTCCAAACAATGTTAACCACTTTCGTTTTCCCATCGCTTCCCGGATGGTAGGCGCTACTCATTTTAAGTTGGGTGCCTTGTAGATGGAAAAGTTCTCTCTAAAATTAACCCATGAAAACATAGTCACTTTAACACCCCATGTTTTCGGTAACATTATTTAGAATATTTACGTAGATAAATAAAATAAAATAGTATAAGATGATTATCAGATTGAGATTTTGTTTAACCAAAGGTAGCCGTGCTATGTTAAATGTAAATCAAAACAAGATAACATGAATCAAAGTGTTAGGAAATAATTGAGGGCAAAATAGGTAAATGATAGAACTTATACCCTAAACCCTTAGGTATTCAAACACGCGTTCATTTCATTTTATCAAGCAAAATTACCTTAAGGCTGACACCATTTTCAATCTCAATAGTAGATAAAGCTATGATTTTTAAGAGGAAGAAGTAAATCAACTTATTCAACATCAAATCTCACTTCTTTAATCACAAATCTAAGGCGAATGATTACTACATCCCATTTTCTTATATTTGTCGGTTTTAAGGTTTACCCGAAATAATTTTGCATGATAATGCCATGTTTTGGATGATTAAATGTTTATATATGCTTACTGGTGCTTTATGTGTGTTCATATTGGTTTTTATGATATGTTATATGTGAAAACCTTATTTGAGGACATCCAAATGCCTCACGATTTTAGATATAGACGATAAATGTTATTTTAGAGATGGGTTTCAATTTTCATAATTTTTTGAATTAATGTGGATTTATATTAATTTTCTAGCGATGAAAATGAATTATTGGATTATAAATTATTTACGGCCAAATAAATAATTATTTGGGTCCGAAATTTTTACATGTTAGAAAACATATTAAAATAGATTTTCTAGGGTTTTTCCAGGTTTTTCCTAACTGTTTTGGTGAATATATAAAATTATTTATCGTATGGGACTTATTGTTTTATATATTTAATTAAGGAGAAGGGGCATTTTGAAAAAAAATAAAATTATTGTTATTTTTGAATTATTGGGAGCACTTTTCTGAAAAGTATTTAGCAACAAATGAAAACTTGATAAATAAAGGCAAGTTAGTTTAAAAGTTTTTCTTTTTAAGTTAAAACCAAAAATAACATGATTTTAGCATGTTTTGCCACTTTCGGCATAGGGGGTTCCGACCCAGACCTTTCGCCACTAATGGTTTCGAAACCAAAGCGCATGGTATCAAGCTACTTGGCACATAGCATTTTGGACAAAGATGAAGGGGTAGTTGGTCGTAACCTAAGGTTTTGAAGAGGTTGGAGTATGTTGTTTTAAAACTAAGGTAGTGCCTGCTTTTCTTTCGAAAGAGATAGGTTTCAATTCAGTTGCTTTCGGCTAGGTCGCATATTTTCAAAGGAATGGTTTTGACTTGGTTGCCTTCTTTTGTTTTAAGTAAAGCTTCCGAAGAGGACGAAACCCCTAACTGCCGTCTCTCTACCTTTCGAAGTCAATGTTTTCGAACGGCATTCTTTGTTTTTAAATTAACCACTTCTCCAATACTTTCAAAAGGGGTGTTTCGACATCATCACTTCCTAACTTAGTAATAGCTTTCGAATGGGTAAGCTTTCGACCTTGTTGTTTGTAACCCTTAGTGATTTTCTTTAAAAGAGTACCTTAATGGTTTCAAAAGAGAATTGGTTTCGACTCAAATTGTTTCGAAAGTTGTTTTTCCATATATGTTCATCTAAATTCCAAATGCTTTCTAAGGGTTTGAAGTTTTAATACCTTCGAAAGGTTTTAAAGAAGGTTTCGAAGGAAAGGTTCGTCAACGGTTTCGAAAGGTCTAAAGGGAAGGTTTTCTAAAGATTTTGAATGATTTAAAGGAAAGATTTTTTTTCCTATGGTTTCAAAAGGTAATGTTTATCAATTTTAAAAAGGGATCTCCAAAGGTATTTTCGATTTCGAAGAAAGAGGAATTTCAATGGTTTTGAAAGGTTTATATGAATGGTTTCAAAAGGGGTACTTTCAATAAAATCGAAAGGGGTACTTTCAAATGTTTAAAGTTTTTTATCAACAAAGATTTGAGTAAAGTAAATATATAACACGGCAAGGTGATTTTGAGTAAAGCATAGAGTATAAGTATTTTCCTTGTTTAAGTTTGGTTTGAAAGAATTTAAATCAATTGCAGACGAAAAGGTTTTCAAGGAAAATTATGGGAAGGTATTCCTAAGTGAAAATGACTCAGATATTAGGATACCAGATGGGACTGGTATAGGGTCGCACCCTATACATTAGCTATTGGCCTCTGCTAATTTAGTCTGAAATTCTAGTGATAGGGCTTTGTCATAAGTAAGACTTAAATTATGATTGCACACAAAAGGAAATGTATGTTTGTATACAGATAGGTTATCGGTGAGCTGGCAAAACCATTAGGATCAGGTGAACCTGAGAGATGTTAAGTTAGGGACAGACCATCCACAAGAGAAGTATTTAACAGATAGTTAAGGACAGATTGTCCAGAAGAGATGTGTCTAACAGATGCTGGATAAATTTTGTTACTTTATCTGGTAGGCTTGAGTTAGCAAAAGATTAATAGTATGCCCAACAAAACTATAGTATTCAGACAGATAGTCCATTTCTTACCTGATATATATATGTATGTATTTATGTTTACATAATGATGCTTTATAATTATATCCAGTTGTGGTTACGGGATAAATATTTGCAAACAATAGGTTTTAAATGGATGTTAGTGAGGGGAAACCCATTCTGTTAAGCGGTGTGGTCTCACTTAACATTAATAATCGTGATGTATAGTATTATTCACACCGGGCTTTATGTCTAACTCGAAGTTTATATTTTCCCCTTAATCTCTCGGGTGCTCAAATTTGATTGAGTAAGCTGAGGGTTGAGATTCTTTCAGGTTTCAGTAAGATGACGAATGAAGCTAACGGAGGCGAGCAAGAGGTTAACGGATAGCTATTTAGGAGTTGCAGACCTTTACTTTGTTGTTTATTTCCACTGTGTATGTATTAAGTCAATTATGACTCCGATCATCCAAAGAGGCATCTTCATATGTTGCTCTTGGTTATTTTGTAATAAGTTTATTTTATCATTGCTTAGGAAAAGTTTGGGATTACGTAATCTGAATACGGAACATCTATTTTGAAATGTAATGGAAAATTCTATTTTGAAATTTGTGATTTGTTTCATATTTTAGTGCTTCTTATATTATAGATACCATTAACATAGTTGTATTAAGTCGTCGAAAGTTAAAACTATAAACGACTAGAGCATTTGTAGCGCTTAGCTTTAGGCCTCTAGATAGTGAATGTTACAACTTGGTATGAGAGCATAGGTTTGAAATAATTTAACTAAAAATGATTTTTGGAAAACATAATCCTTAGGAATTGGAGTTAGTATTGAGGCATGGGATAACGCAATAGTACTTGTATTTTCTATATATAAGTATATGCTTTATCTCTAGATTCCTATCTTTGTTACGCCATTCTTTTGCATCTCACAAGGCATGAATACATATATGGACGAAAGAAGAGGCAGAGTCAATCAGGGTGAAGACAGCACCACTACAAATGAAAATGCCCGACCAAATGCTAGAAGATGTCAGGATCAGGCTGAATGTTGGTGTTGGGGTTCCCCAAGTGGACATTAGAGCCATGTATCAATTTTTGAAAAACATGATGCAAGGTGGAATCGCAGTTGCAGTTGCTGGAAGAAATGCTGCTAGAGGAGAAGTTTAGGAAGCTCCTATGGTCAATCCTATACTATCTTGAGCAGGAACTATACTAGGATTGGAGGAAAACTTTTTATCGAAATAGAGGATGCTATCAAAGTAGAAAACTGGCTGCTACATCGCAAGAGGATTTTTTTGACCAAGGACTCAATGATGAGAAGAAAAGGAGACTTGCTTCAAGACAGCTTCAAGGAGCTGCTTTGTTTTGGTGGAATACAATAACTGCTGGCGTAGATGAAGAGACTATGATGTGGGCGGAGTTCAGAAGGAGGTTTCAAGAAAGGTTCATGTCGGTAATGGCGCAGTCTGTCTTAGTCAAGAAGTTTGCTGAGCTGGAACAAGGTGAAATGTTTGTCCTGGAATATGCTAGTAGATTCGAAGAGTTAGTCCAGTATGGGTATGCTACTATTGACACGGTGTTAAAAGGAACAGAAAGGTCTGAAGTCGATGTTTGCTAGAGCTACTTTACCGCACATCAAAGATCCATGTGATGTGGTAGTGGAAATGGCATTGAGATATGAGGAGATGTTATCTTGTTTGGAGAAGAAGAAAGAGAAGGAGGTCCAGGTTGGGCAGGGCCAAAAGAGAAAGTTTTTCCATAAAAATAATGCTTAGAAAGGAGGTGTGGCAAAGAAAGAAAATTCTTAGTGGTCTACTATAAGTGTGATAACAAAGACCATTATGCTCATGAGTGCCGGACAAGCAAAGGAATGAAGGTTGCTAAGAAGAAAGGGATCAGATGTCTTAACTATAAGCAAATTGGGCACTATAAGAACCAATGCAAAGAGCCAACAAAAGGTGATAAAGGCCAGGTGTTTGCATTAGAGCCTGCTACGTCAAAGTCGACGGCGCAAGAAAAGGGAAAGGCTATGTTAGGAGGTACGCTTCAGATCCATGATACATCTGTTAGCATTTTATTTGATACTGGTGCAACTCGTTCTTTTATATCCCGATGTTTGGTAGATTAACTTAACCTAGAACCCACATATTTAGTTACTTCCTTAAGAGATTCAAATCTGATAGGAAGACATGCGACGCTAGGGATGAAGTGTGACCACTTAGAGTTTAACCTGCTAGGCTACACCTTTGTTTGTCGTTTGCATGTATTTGATTTTGTTGGGTTCGGAATTATATTGGGTATGGATTGGTTAAGTAATTATGATGCTAGGATATTCCTAGATAGGAAAATATAACTTAGACATCCAGATTGTAATGAATGAATAGTTTATACTATAGAAAACCCCAGTTACGAGATGAATGTTATTGGGTGTTCTGGAGTTGGAAGATGAATTGAATCGCAGTTTCGTAGTTAGAGAATTCACAGCCATATTTGAACTAGTAGTTGGATTGCCACCGAAACGAGCCATTGAGTTTCAGATTGATTTAGTACATGTTGCAGAACCAGTGAGTAGGCCACCAAGTAGGATGACATCAACGGAGATGAGAGAGTTGAAAGCTCAATTAGTAGATTTGGAAAGAAAGAGTTTCATTAGGCCGAGTAGTTCGCCTTGGGGTGCAGCCACTGTCTTTTTTAAGAAGCCAGATGGGTCGTTAATGCTATGTATCGATTATCGTAAGCTGAATGAGAAGCCGATAAAGAATCGGTATCCACTTCCAAGGATTGACAATTTGTTCGATCGGTAGAGTGGGGCCAAGATATTCTCTCAATTAGATTTGGCAGTAGGATTTCATCAGCTTAGAGTAATGGAAGGCAGTATACCTTTAATGACGTTCAGAACAAGATATGGGTCATACAAATGGTTAGTTATGCTGTTCGGACTCACTAATGTGCCGACATTCTTTGCAAATTTGATGGACTGAATATTCCAGGAGCACTTTGATAGATTCATGTTAGTTTTTATAAATGATATTCTGATATACTCTAAGGATAAGAAGGAGCATGAAGTTTATCTCAAAATTGTGCTTGAAACACTAAGGCAGCATCAGTTGAAAGCAATGCTTTCAAAGTGCCATTTTCGAAAGAAGGAAGTAAAATTTCTTGGTCATATGGTTTCGGAAAAAGGATTGTCAACTAATCCTGAGAAGATCGAAGTCGTTAATAATTGGAAAAGGGCAGAAACGATAACCGAGATAAGGAGTTTCCTTTGATTAGTGGGATGTTATCGAAGATTTATAAAGGATTTCTTATGGATTGCAACGCCGATGACTAATCTAATACGAAAGGATGTAACGTTTGTATGTACCGATAAGCGTGAGGAAGCATTTCAGATCTTGAAGCACTTGTTGACTCATGCGCCAGTGTTAGTGGTTCTGGAGGGAAATCAAGATTTAATTGTTTATACTGATGCGTGTGGTACATGGTTGGGAGTTGTACTAATGCAGAGGGGTAAAGTGGTTGCCTATGCTCCTAGATAGCTTAACCGCATGAGGTTAGGTATCCAGCGCATGACTTGGAGTTGGTTGCAGTTATGTCTGTGTTGAAGATGTAGAGGCATTACCTTTTGGAAGAGAGGTTTGAGCTTTACACCGATCATAAGTCGTTGAAGTACTTGTTCTCTCAGAAGGAGTTGAATATGAGACAGCAAAGATGGTTGGAGTTTCTAGCCACTTATGATTTTTGAATAGAGTACACACCCAGAAAAGGAAATAAGGTTGCATGGTAGGAAGCATCAAAATGTAGTGTTAGCTATGGTAGAAAAATGGAAAGACTTAGAATCATTATAGCTTATAAAATATTGTAGAGATCCGAAGCTGAGTCTAGTGGAAAGTCTGTTAGGTTGTTTTATTAAGAAGTCTGATAGGTAATGATTGAGAAGATACCTTCTAAACATGAAGAGTATCCAGTTTTGGCTAAACGGATCAGAAAGTTAAGGGAAGGAATAGAGAGCGATGACTTAAATAATTTCCTTCTTGACCAAAACGGATAGTTGAGAAAGAAGGGCAAGGTGTTCTAAATGTGGGAGACATAAGGAAAGAGATTTTGGAGGAATGCCATCATTTAAAGTTGACTATCTATCCAAGAAGAATGAAGATATATCAAAACATAAAAAGAAGTTTCTTCTAGGAAGGCATGAAAAGAGATGTTGGCTTATGGATGAACTAGTATTTAAACTGTCAGCAAGTAAAAGCTGAACATCAAAAGCCGAGTGGATTGCTTCAGCCGTTGGACATTCCAATATGGAAGTGGGATTCCTTCTCTATGGATTTTATTGATGGATTGATGAGATCTATTAGAGGGAATGAAAGTACACGTGTCAAGTAGATAGATTGACCAAGAGCGCCCATTTCATTTTGGTCAAGGCAAACAGGATGACATCTGTATTGGCTAAGTTATTTACGAAGAATGTGGTTAGACTGCACAGAATTAGTAGTAGTATTGTTAGTGATAGAGATTCTTTGTTTGCTGGGGAGATCTGGGAAAATCTTCAGGAAAACTTAGGTACCAAGCTCAAGATGAGTACTACTTACCATTTATAGACTGACGGGCAGACAAAAAGAGTTAACAAGACCTTGGAGGATTTTTTACGAGTTTATGAATTAGAATCTGGTGGATCATGGGAAGACCACCTACACCGAGTCGAGTTTCCATATAATAATAGTTACCAGACTATTATAGAAATGGCACCGTTTGAGGCTTTATATGGAAGACCATGCAGTTCCCCCGTGTAACACCCCTAATTTTATCAATATTATTCAGAAGATTTTATTAGAATTAATTAAATAGAATAATGTAGATAAGGAGATTGAGGTTGATTAATAAACTAGGTTGCCGTTCTTATTTAAAATCGAATGAACTTATAAAAATGGTTAAGTAATTGAGCATAAAGGAATTAAGGTAAATAGTCGCCCATATTTCCCACCCTTATACCATTCTCGTTACATCATACACGTTCATTTTACCAAAACAAAAATTTATAACCATGAGAAGCAAGCACGGTCGACCATTAGGAAGAAAGAAGAGAAGATAAAAATCAACTTAAAGCTTAGGATTCAAGTTAGAGAAATCAGTCCCAATTAAACTTCAATTTCCTTATCCAATCTAAGGTGAATAATAGTCTCTACATCTTTATTTTGAATTTATCATCATATGGTTTTGGATTTAAGAATAAATCTATTTTTATGATATATTGAATAATGATATGTTTGATCATAATTTATATGTGTCTAAACAAGGTTGTTTAAGGAGGAGAATACATGGTTATAGGGCAAAACAGAGATGAAATGATTTTTAAATGCCATAGGAAAATTATATGTTTTAGAAAACATGATTTTGGAGTTGGGTTTTAATTTTTATAATTTTCCAAGCCGTGGAGAATTTATTTTTAAGTTTCAAAGGAAAATATAACCATTTGGGTTTATAAATAATTTGGGAAAAATATATTAAAAATTTGGGTCTAAAATTTTAATACGTTAGATAACATGATTAGAGTGAATTTCTGGTATTTTTGGGGATTTTTACTAAGTGATTTTGTATGGAAATTAAATATCTTCGAAAGAAGACCTTAAATGATTTAATTGTTTTCATAAGAGGATCGACTTAATTGTTAAAAGTTAATTTGATTTTAAATCTGAGAAATTGCGGAAAATATTATTCGAATTATTTACAAGTTTGCGAAAGCCATTCAAATGTTTACAAATAGGCAAGTTTGTTACAAAAAGTTTACTTATTTTGGCAAAAATCAGCTTTTACCCAGAAAAAGGTAGTTTCGCCTTATTTGGCAAACCTTTCAACTTAGACATCTCGATTGAGACTTTTCGACTTCATTGACCATCAATGTTGAAAGCAATGCACATGATATCATTCAAGTGGAATGAAGTGAATTGGACCAAGTCAAAAGGTATGGCGTTGAAGGTTTGCTTTCAAAGGGTACCTTTCGAAGGAGATGGTCCCTTAGTTTATTTTTTATTTGAAAAAGAAAAACCACTTTCCTGTTTTCTAAAAGACCTTTCGACATGATCGAAAGGTTTAGTTTCAAAAGGTTGTTTTAAAGACCATTCAACAAGGTCAAAGGGTTTGGTTAAAAGGGTTGTTTTTACAAGACCTTTCGACATATTCGAAAGGTTTGGTTTTGAAAGGATTCAAGAAACATTTCGACAAGGTTTAAAGGTTTGATTTCGAAAGGTTGGTTTTAAAAGAGCTTTCGACTAGGTCGAAAGCTATGTTTTCGAAAGGTTGTTTCAAAGAGGATTTTGAAAAGAGCTGTCGCCTTTATTTTTTTTCAAACCCTTCGAAGGGGTCGAAAGCAAGAGCTTTTGACTTAGTCGAAAGGTTTAATGGTTTTTGTAAAGTAAGCCGCTTCCCAAACCATCCGAAGGGTTCTTCAACAATATCGAAAGCAGGAGCTTTCGACACTATCGAAAGGTTGAATAATCTTCCTTGACTTTTATTTAACAAAGAGTGGTTTTGAAAGATATACTTTCACCTATGACCCAAAATAATATTTTAAGTATAAATCCACTATTTTCAAAAGGTTTGAGTTTCAATAGCTTTGAAAGGTTTGTAATACAATGTATTTGAAATGTTTGATTGAAATGGTTTCGAAAGGTTTAATGTTCAATGGTTTTGAAAAGTTTGACCAATATTGGTTTCAAAAGTTCTGTTCTTATTTAATGATACTTTAACAAGATCGAAAGGTTCGAAGAAGAGTTTTAAGTACTAAAAGTGATAGAGCCTATTGTTTTTAAAAGCAGATGTTTAAACCTTTCGAAAAGGTTAAATGTGTAACCTTTCTACGTTGTCGAAAGGTTTGAAAACCCATACTCTAATTTTTAAAGGAAAAATCAATGTCATATATAAAGGAGTTTGTAATGGCTTTAAGTATGAAATTTTAATGAAGTGTTGCCTTGATAAAAATATAAGATAAAGGTGTTAACTATGTTTTATGAAATATATTTCAAGGATCTTAAACCCATAGTAGTGGTATTGTTAAATTATTGTTTTACTTCTTCAAATATGAATATATTCACCTTATAACCCAAAACTGTATTTTGGGGAAAATGGGGTAGAAGAACCAGCTAGGTTAACTCAATAGTGAATAAAAATTGCTTAAACTCTTGAATGAGTAGAATTGCATCCAAGGAGTCTGGGTGACCAAAAATATAGGATGCCTAAACTTTGTTGTTATTGGAGGTGACTAAAAGGTTCGTAGTAAACCCATAAAAAATATGATAATGTCGTTATTGGTGTGAACCACATGAAAACTATGATTAAGTAGTTATTGGAGGAAACCAATAGGTTCATAATTAACCCATGAAAATTATGTATTAAGGACAGTTGGCTGGGGCTAATTGGTTTGTAGTGAACCCATGAAAACTATATCCGGATTAAGAATTGACATTAGTCAATAGGTTCCTAACAAACCCATGAAAACTAGGATAAGAAAGTGGCTAATGGAAGTATCGGTACGTTCCTAATCGACCCATGAAAACTAGGATGTGAAGTGAGTTACAGGATAAATCCATAGGTTCCTAGTCAACCCTTGAAAACTAGAATAAGGTGATTAGTTATTAAAATGACCAATAGGTTCAAGGGAACCCATGAAGTAATTAAGTTAACTGACAGGAGTCTATAGGTTCTTAGTGATCCCATGAAAACTATGAATAGGACAGGATGTCATATTAAACAAGGGATGGGAAATCCTAATTGTTTTCAAGTATACATATCAACATAATATTTTGAAATGTATGTTTTAATCATTGTGGATGCAGGAGCATAATATATGGTTTTATAAAGGTTTTAGGGTACTAGTGAGGGGAAAACCCGTTCCGCTAAGTGGCATGGTCTCACTAGATATCTAGAAGGATTGAGATATTAGATTATTATTTATACAAGATTTTATGTCTGGCTCGAATTTTTTGTTTCCCCCCTTAAACTCTCGAGTGCTCAATTGATTTTGAGTAGTTTGAGGTTTAAGGTTTTCAAGTTTTCTTCTTAGATGAATAAAGCTTGCAGAGGCGTGCAGAAGGCAGATAGTTATTTGGAGTTTTTCTTTCTACTGTGTGTTTGTTTGTAAAGGTAGATTTACTAGCCTTAATATATACTCTATTCAACTAAGGGGGCTTCTTCATATGTCCTCCTTGGCGTAATTGTAATAATTATATTGTGTTGGACGTGGTTAACGTAGTTTGGGATTATGTAATAAACATGAAAAGTTTCAATTTGAATGTGGAAATATGTTGAATTGTTAAATATTTTCCATATTTTATGATCTATTTATCAATGTATCTAGTACCGTCATATTTGGTCGTCGAGATTTTGTAACCATGAATGACTGTAGCGTCCGTAGCTATTAGTTTTGGGCCTTCATATAGGGGGATGTTACAATTTGGTATCGGAGCATAGCTTTGTGAAACTTTAAAATAAAAGTTAAATCTAAAAGCTTTTGAAACATAATCCAATGAATTTGAAAATAAGATCGGGGTTTGGGATAACGCTATATTAACCTACTTGTATTAGATATATAGGTATACATCTAAGTATGTATTCCCCTCTCTTTTAGACCATTCTTCTGTATCTTACCAAGGCTCGTATGCAAATATACAAGAAAGAGGATACAAAGGCCGGTAACAGAAGTGGAAAGCCAGATGAAGGAAGCACCACTACCAATGGAAATACTTGACCTAATACTCAGAGAAAACAAGGTCGACAGGCTAATGCTAATCAAAATGCCGAGGCCATTGTTGTTGGTGGAAATTTGCCAGTAGATGCGGGGAGGGTGTATCAGTTGTTGGCTAATCCTTTTGCAAGTAGGAGCTACTGGTAATGTTGAAGGAGCTAATCCTGTAGTTCCAGCGAGTTATAACTATGCTAAGCTAAGCAGGGACTATACCAGTCTTGGTGGGAAGCCTTTTGTTGAAATGGAGGATGCAGTTGAAGTGGAGAATTGGCTGTTGAACTATGAAAGGATCTTTACAGATTTAGGCTCGAATGATGGAGAGAAGAGAAGGCTAGCCTATAGACAGCTACATGGGGTAGCGCTTTATTGGTGGAACAGTGTGGCAGCTGGGGTCCAGGAGAAAGATCTTACATTGGATGATTTCAAAAGAAGGTTTGAGCAAAGGTTCTTGTTTGAGTTGGCAAATCAGCATTAATAAGGAAGTTTATGGATCTTGTCCAAGGAGATATGTCTGTGATCGAGTATGCTGCTATGTTTGATGAGCTATCTCGATATAGTTATGCTTTGGTTGACACTGATGTCAGAAGAAATGAGAGATTCACTATAGGTTTGAGACCAATGCTAGACAGAATGGCTATGACTCATATTAGAGAACTTTATCATGTGATGGTGGAGATGGCCATCCGTCGTGAGGAGATGCTTGCTGTTTCAGCTAGGGAGAAGCCAGTTGAGTCCTAAGTTCCTTAGGGAAGGAAAAGGAAAATCTTTAAGAAGAACGGAGCCCAAAACGGGAAGGCCTCTAAAAAGACAAAGGCTGATTTGGTGTGCTATAAGTGTGATAAGGAGGGCCATTATGCCCACGAATGCAGAACTAGAAAAGGAAAGAAGCCTGCAGAAAAGAAGAATGTGAAATGCTTCAACTGCAACCAAGTTGGGCATTATAAGAATCAGTGTCCAGACCTAGTCAGGGCGAACTACGGGAAGGTGTTTTCTATTGGACCACCATCTTCTTCTAGACCTACTACAGTAGAGAAGTGGAAAAATGTGATGGAAGGTACGCTATTGATTCAAGTATACCTGTTAAGGTACTTTTTGATACCAGTGCATCTCATTTTTATCTCAGTATTTAGTTGATAGGTTATTTATAGAACCCAGATACCTTGTTACTTCCTTAAGGGTTGCAAATCCAATAGGAGGGCATGCAACTCTTGGGACGAGATGCGACCAGTTAGAACTTGATTTGTTAGGTCATAAGTTTACATGCAGTTTGTAAGTCTTTTATTTTGTAAATTTCGTGATCATTTTGGGTATGGATTGGTTGGGTAAGTATGAGACTAGGATATTTTTTCAGGATGAGGAAATATCATTGAGGCACCCAGATAGTCATAACCGAATCATTTTCTTTGTGGAGAATTCCAATAAGAGTGTTTATGCTCAGTTGAGTGCCATGGAGGTTGAAGAAAAGCTTAGTCAAGTTCATGTGACTAGAGAATTTGCAGATGTATTGGAGCCGGTCACTGGATTACCCCTGAAACAAGCTATTGAGTTTCAAATAGACCTTGTACCGGGAGCTGAACCTGTCAGTAGACCACCTGACAGGATGTCACCGAGAGAGATGAGGGAATTGAAGGTGCAGCTAGTGGATCTTGAGGGAAGCAATTTTATTAGACTAAGTAGTTCGCCTTGGGGAGCATCCGTGGTGTTTGTGAAGAAACCAGATGGGTCATTAAGGGTGTGCATCGACTATCTTAAGTTAAACGAAAGGATGATCAAGAATAGGTACCCGCTGCCAAGGATAGATGATCCGTTTGATTAGTTGAGTGAAGCCAGAGTATTTTTCTAGTTGGATTTGGCGATGAGTTTCCATCGGTTGAGAGTGGAAGAGGATAACATTCCTTTGACGACATTTTAAACTAGATATGGTTCGTATGAGTGGTTGGTGATGCCATTTGGATTGTCTAATGCGCCTTCTTTCTCCGTTGATTTGATGAACTGGGTTTTCCGAGAGCACTTGGATAGGTTCGTATTAGTATTTATAGACGACATTTTGGAGTACTCTAAAGATGAAAGAGAGCATGAGATTCATCTTAGAGTTGTGTTGGAGAAACTAAGGCAGAATCAGCTGAAGGTAAAAAATTTCAAGTGCTGGAAGTGAGAAGTTAAATTTCTAGGTCATGTGGTTTCAGAGGAAGGATTGTCAATTGATCCAATTAAGATCGAGGCAGATAATAATTGGAAGAGACCAAAGACGGTAGCCGAGATCAGGATTTTTCTTGGACTTACTGGCTATTACCGAAGATTCGTCAAAGATTTCTCACGGATAGCAGTGCCTTTGACTAAGTTGACCAAGAAAGAAGTGAAGTTCATTTGGTTCGACAAATGTGAGGAAGCATTCCTTAAGTTAAATCATTTGTTGCCCAATGCGCCAGTGTTAGTAGGTCCAAAAGATAAACAAGGGTTGGTAGTATACACTGATGCATGTGGCAGTGGATCGGGAGCAATATTAATGCAGAAAAGGAAAGTTATTGCTTACCCATTTATGCAGCGTAGACCATACGAAGTTAGATATCATACTCTTGACTTTGAGTTGGTTGCGGTGATCTTTGCCTTGAATATTTGGAGGCATTATCTTTTGGGAGAGAGCTTTGAGTTATATACCAATCATAAGTCATTAAATATTTATTCTCTCAGAAGGAGTTGAATATGAGGCAGTAGAAATGGCTGGAGTTTTTGGCTGCTTATGGTTTCGGTATAGAATATACTCCTGGAAATGGTAATAGAGTAGCGGATGCTCTCAGTAGAAAACATCAAAATGTGGTGTTAGCAATGTTGGAAGAATGGAGGGATCTAGAAGTTTTAGACAGTTGTGGTGTGGAGTTGAGATCTACTGCTAGTTCTAGGTAGGATACTACCATGTTATCTTGTTTGAGGTTTGACCAGTGTTGACCGAGAGGATAGCTTCTAAGCAAAGAGAAGATCTAGTTTTAGCTGAGAGGATTAGAAGGCTTAAGGTTGGATCAGAAATTGATGACCTAAAGGATTTTAGTCTTGACCAAAAAAAATGGTTGAGAAAGAAGGGATGGTTATGTGTTCTAGATGTGGAGAACTTAAGGAGAGAAGTTCTAAAGGAATGTCATCGATCGAAGTTTATGATTCATCCTAGAGGAATCGAGACGTATCAAGATATAATGAGGAGCTTTTATTGGGAAGGCATGAAGAGGGATGTTGGCTTGTGGGTTAGTATAGATTGTCAACAAGTGAAGGCCGAACATCAAAAGCCAAGTATGTTACTTCAGCCTTTAGATATTTCAGTTTGGAAATGAGATTCGATATGGATGGATTTTATAGACGGTTTTGCCAAGATCAAGCAGAGGAAATGAAAGCATACAGGTTATTACGGACAGGCTAACCAAGTGTGAGCAAAGCCAACCAGAATGACACCTGTTTTGGTTAAGTTGTTCATGAAGAACATAGTCAGACTTCTGGGATTCCTAGTAGCATAGTCAGCGGTAGAGATACATGTTCACTAGCGAATTTCAGAGGGGTCTAAAAGAGGCATTAGGCATCAAGCTCAAGATGAGTACAACATATCACCTATAGAGGGATGAGCAGAGAGAGTCAATAAGGTACTCGAAGCTTTATTGGGAGCTTGTGTATTGGACTTTGGTGGATCTTCGGAAGATCATCCACATTTGACGAAGTTTTCATATAATAATAGTCATCAGACCAGTATAGGAATGACGCCTTTTGAAGCTTTGTATGGAATTTCATGCAAATCGCCAACATGTTGGTTGGAGACAGGGGACATGGGACAGATTGGTCTTAGGTCCGAAAATTGTTTAGGAGGCGTCGAAAAGATTGAGTTAATCCAAGAATGGATGAAGGAAGCAAAATCAATGCAAAAGAATTACGCAGATAAAAGGCGTAAAGATCTAGAGTTCTTGGTAGGAGACAAGGTTTTCATTAAAGTATCATCGACGAAGGGTGTGATACGATTTGAAAAGTTGGAAAAGGTGGCCCCGAGATATGTTGGACCATTTCAGATCATAGAAAGGATTAGAAAGCTCGTATACCGAGCAGATTTGTCGAGCAGTTTAGCTAGTGTCCATAATGTATTCCATGTATCTCATCTTCGCAAGTATGTGCACGATCCAGAGGCTACTATTCCTTAGACAGATTTGGAGGATTTGGTGGTGGAGCCTGATTTGACTTTTTTTAGACAACCAGTTCGGGTTATAGCGGTAAATGAGAAGAGATTGAGGACCAAGACAGTCAAGTTAGTGAAAGTTCAATGGAGCGACAATGAGAAGGACTGTATTTAGACGACGAAGGATAGGATTCGAGAGGCTTATCATGATTTACTTTGATGGCACGTCTATATTAGATAGATATATTGTTGCTATCCAAGTAGGCTAGTATGGTTGTTAGAAGATGTTACAGATGATTGTTATGTTTGCTAGTTAGTCCTTACTGATTTTGAGGACGAAATTCAGTAAGGAGGGGAGCTTGTAATACCCCTAATTTTTTGACACTATTTAGGAGATTTAATTAGAATAAATTAAACAGAATAATGTGGATAAGGAGATTGAGGTTGATTAATAAACTAGGTGGCTGTGCTTATTTAAAATCTAATGAATTTATAAAAATGGTTAAGTAATTGGGGACAAGGGCATTAGGTAAATAGTCGCTCATATTTCCCACCCTTATACTATTCTCATTTGTTCATAAAGTTCAATTTACCAAAACAAAAAATTATAACCGTGAGAAGCAAGCAAGGTCGGCCATTAGAAAGAAAGAAGAGAAGATAAAAACCAACTTAAAGCTTGGGATTCAAGCTAGAGAAAACAATCTCAATCAAACTTTAATTTCCTTATCCAATCTAAGATGAATAATAATTTCAACATCTATATTTTGATTTTATCATCATATATTTTGGGATTTAAGAATAAACCTGTTTTTTGGATGTATTGAATAATGATATGCTTGATTATGATTTATATGTGTTTAAACAAGGTTGTTTAATGAGGAGATAAACACGGTTTTAGGGAAAAACCAAGATGAAATGATTTTAAATGCCAGGGAAAAATTATATGTTATAGAAAACATGATTTTGGAGTTGGATTTCAATTTTTATAATTTTCCAAGCCGTGGAGAATTTACTATGTATTTTCAATGGAAAATATGGTCATTTGGGTTTATAAATCATTTTGGAAAAATATATTAAGAATTTGGGTCCAAAATTTTAATATTTAGATAACATGATTAGATTGAATTTATGGAAATTTTAGGGATTTTTACTAAGTGATTAGCATGGAAATGAAATTATTTCGAATGAAGGCCTTAAATGATTTAATTGTTTTCATAAGAGGAAGGGCTTAATTGTTAAAATTTAATTTGATTTTAGATCTGAGAAATTGCGGAAAATATTATCCAAATTATTTAAAAGTTTGGGAAAGCCAATCAAATGTTTACAAGTAGGCAAGTTTGTTACAAAATGTTTACTTATTTTGGCAAAAATCAGCTTTTACCCAATGTTAATCCCTTTTCTGAATGGCGACCCAACTGCTTAAGAAAAGCTGGCGACTTAACGACCTAACATAACAACGGGTTAACTACCCCCAAAATCCCAAGCGACTTAAATGTTTACGGCACCAAGCGAGTTACGACCGATAGCATCTAGCGAGCTAACATTGCAATGAGTTAACGACTCAACCTCCCAGCGGCTTTCAACGAGTTAAGCGACCTAAATAGATCAACGACATAGCGACTCAAACATGACAGTGAGTTGAATACTACAACGACTCAATGAGGTAGCGACCTAGCGACCTAGCGGGTTATGAGCCCACAGCTGCACCTAAATAAGCCACGTCTCCTTATGCCATTTGTATATTGGTCGCTCCAACCTATATTAGGTCGTTGCTTCTCCCAAGTCTATCTTAAGTCGCTCCGCCCGATGCCCCAGCGTATAGATCGCCTTTCACCCCATAGGTCGCTGCGACCTACCAGCCAACGCAAATGGCCAAATACACCCACTATAAGCCGTAACCCATACCCATTAGGTCGCCCGCGACCTAACTCAACTCCTAAGCCGCCCACAGCCTACACCGCACGACCTAACTCCGAAACTCCCCCATAAATACCCCGCCTACTCCACATTGGGTGGAAATGATTTCTTGAATGCCAAGACTTTGTTGTTTTCACGACTTCTACAACACTTCAAATGCCAAAGACACTTCAAAGAACCTTGGAAAAAGATCAAGTTCATTCAACATGAATTCAGAGAGCTTTTCTGCATCAAAGTTCAACTACTTGCCTTAATTGTGTTGTAATTGAAGAATTATTGTAAAATTTGTAATCAAATCAATAATAGAAGAGATTAAGTGGATGTAGGCTTGACTTTGAGCCGAACCACTATAAAAATTGTTGTCTCTTTACTTTTTCTGCTTGCTTTTAATTTCCCATACCAACGGGTGGTGCTTTAGCTATATCATAGCTCACGCTGGGGTGTTAGCGTACATTTTTAACGTTAACATTTTTGGTGCTTTCATTGAGAATTTAACTCAGGGGTGCTCTCATCATTGCTTCACAAAGATTTGTTGAAAGACTCTCCCTAAGAACCAGAAGTCTATCCGTAATTATGGCTCCTGGAAGAAAAAGTAGATCTACTAGATCTGGAGATGCTTATGACAACACCGCCACTTCTCTCGTGTCAAATCAAGCGGCTCCTAGTGTTGGAATCACAAGGGTGGAATTGGATGTTGTAGTGTCTGGGTTGTATCAAAAAATGGAAGCCCAGAACACTTTGATGTTGAACAGGTTGAATGCTTTGCTTGGAGTTAACCAGCAACCAGAAAATAATGAAGAAACCTTTGCTGAGGATGTTCATGATTCCCAAGGATAAAGTATTCCTCAGAGGGCAGCTGGCACTGCCGAAGGGTCACCTCCCCAAGCTGAAGGTTCAAGGCCGCAGCCAATTCTTCGTGAACGTTTGTCCAGGCAAACTTCCGAAAAAGTAGCTGACGTCTGTCCCGCGGGGCCTCTAAACGATGAGGAGTACCTCTCGGAAATGATTCGACAAATTATGAAGGAGAGCATGCAAAGGGAGGAAGATGAATGTGACTGGGGGTTTGCTTCAAGCAAGACTCCTTTTACTGAAACAATTCTGAAGGCTGAATTTTCGAAGAAGTTTGTCCCCTCCACTATTCCAGCTTATCAGGGGACAAGCGATCCTAACCAGTTCTTATAAAATTATGACTGGCATATGACAGGTGTCAGAGCAACAGACGAGATCAAGTGCACATACTTTCCTATGTACTTGGAGGGAGTGGCCCGGCTTTGGTTCACGAAGCTACCAGTTCGATCCGTGGATCAGTTCTCCGACCTAACTCGGAAATTCAAAGATCAGTTCAGGTTACATGCTTCGAAGGCCAAGGACATAATGTCAATATCCAGCCTCGAACAATGCCCCGGAGAGTCTATCAAATCTTTCTTAAACTGATTTAATATAGCCTTGGCCGAAGTTGATAATGCGGAGCCTCGGATGATTTTGACTTACTTGATGCGAGCTATTGACAAGTCAAGTGAATTCGGAAAATGGCTAAAGATGAAAGAGCCAAATTCACTTGAGAAGTTCTACAAGAAGGCCGATGAATTTATGCGCTTAGAAAGCCTTCCTGTGCCAGCAAAAGTAGTCGTGATTGAAGTTGAGAATAACAATGTTGCTTCTAACAAAAAGGAATCTGGTGGCCAGAAGAGGGAGAATGACGGTGGAAAAAAGCAGAAAGATGTGAAGAAAACTCGCCACTTTAAACCTTCAGATTTCACTCCCTTAACTGATACTCCAGAAAATATCTTTTTCACAACCAAGGATGTTGTTGAATACCCCAAACCACCTGAGATGAAGCCTGGGAAAAATGTTGTGCATAATGGGAGATTCTGTCGGTTCCACAATCAACCTGGCCATGACACTAATGAATGTCGCCATTTAAAGAATTTGATTGAAGAGGTGTTGAGACAGAATAAACTATAACAATATGTGAAGAGAAACAGAAGTGACCCAACCACATCTACTCAGGGGCAACAAGTTCCTGCTCATCAATACGGCTCAGGTGAGAGGACTGCAGCGTAGGAATCTGAGAGGCCTGTCATTAACGTTATCACAGGGGGTCCTCTCCTAGCGGGCTGAAGTTGGGGGTGAGATGGAGAGATATGCTCACGCTTTGAGATATGCCCTGGCGGAAGAAAATGTTTTTGTCTTGGAAGATGCTGCACCTTTAAAACAGCAAAGAACTTTTAACGATCACATCATATTCCGGGCTAGAGGCTCTGTTGGTGTTGAGGCTCCCACCATGGATCCCTTGGTGATATCTGCAAGCATCGGATTTGCCACTGTAAGAAGGGTGCTTGTTGACTGCGGCACCTCTTGCAATGTCCCCTTCAGAATGACATTTGATCAGATGAAAATTTGCATGGCTGATGTCCAAGCTTCCTCGCAGAAAATTGTTGGGTTCACTGGAGAACCAAAACAGACTATAGGGACTATTGACTTATTTGTAGAGCTTGGAGAAGGGGAAAAGAAGGTGATCCGAAAACAAACTTTTATGATTGTTGATGAATTCTCCGCTTACAATGCCTTCTTGGGTCGACCGACTCTTGCCGCATTCAAGGCCATTCTCGCCCCATGGTGCCTAACTATGAAGTTCCCCACTGATAATGGCGTAGGTGTTGTGAAGGGGGACCAAAATGTCGGGCGAGAATGTTATCTCATAGAGTTACAGGAGGCAAAGAAGAGAGAAATGGGTAAGGGTGCTGCAGCTCCGCTCCGCATCAAAGAGCCCACCTTGTAGCAATTACGAGGTGCAGCCTGCACTGGTGAGCATAGTGGTGCACGAAAAGAGATTGAACCCAGAAAAACCAGTGTAGGGGAGAGTAGAGTGGTGTCGGTGGAAGTGACGGTGCCAATACATGTTGACCTGAATGATCCAAACAAGGTGCTGAATGTGGGTTCACAACTCGGTGTGACGGTTCAGAATATGTTGATATCATTCTTGAAAGCAAACCTGGATGTATTCGCTTGGAGTCATGCCGACTTGTGTGGAATATCTCCAGAAATCGCAGTGCATGCTTTGAATATTGATCCAAAATTCACACCTGTAAAGCAGAAAAGAAGAACCCAAGGTCCTGAAAGGTCGACAACATTAAAAGAAGAAGTAGATCGGCTCATGGAAAATGGCTTCATTAGAGAATCCACTTATCCAAATTGGGTTTCTAATCCGGTGTTGGTTAAAAAATCAAATGGAAAGTGGAGAGTATGCATCGACTTTTCAGACTTGAACAAAGCATGCCCCAAGGACTGTTTCCCGTTACCCAGGATTGATCAGTTGGTGGATGGAACAGCCAGGCATGAATTATTGTCTTTTATGGATGCTTACTCAGGATATAATCAAATCATGATGCATGAGCTAGATCAGGAGGACACGAACTTCATCACTGTTGTTGGTCTTTACTGCTATAAAGTCATGCCCTTCGGACTAAAGAACGCGGGGGCAACTTATCAAAGACTTGTTAATGCCATGTTCAAACCCCAGATTGGCAAGACTATGGAAGTATATGTTGATGATATGTTAGTGAAATCGAAGAAGGCAGTAGACCACATGGATCATTTGGCAGAAATGTTCGCGGTCCTCCGAAAGTATGGGATGAAGCTAAATCCTCTGAAATGTTCATTCGGGGTAGAGTCCAGAAAATTCTTGGTTTTCATTGTGAGTGTTAGGGGCATCGAAGCTAATCCTGCTCAGATTACTGCTTTAAGAGATGTCAAAGCCCCTAGGACAAAGAAGGAATTGCAAAGCCTCAATGGGAAAGTCGCTGCTTTGAGTCGGTTTGTTTCCAGGGCCATTGATAAATGCATTCCCTTCTTTGACGCTCTGAAGAAAGGAAAGAAAAACTTTGAATGGACTCCTGAATGTCAGAAATCTTTTGATGAACTGATTCGTCACATGGAAACACCTCTAGTACTTTCTAAGCCCAACAATGGTGAAGATCTTTTCATATATTTAGCGGTCTCATCTCATGCTCCCAGTGCAGCATTGGTACAGGAAGACACAAAAGTTCAGCGCCCGGTTTATTACATCAGCAAAAGATTCACTGGGGCAGAGGTGAATTATTCAAAGCTGGAAAAGCTAGCCTATTGTCTATTGATTGCATCCAGAAAGTTGAGGCCATATTTCCAAGCTCATCCTATTAAAGTCCTCACTGATCAACCTCTAAAGCAAGTCCTATTTCGCCCTGAAACTTCGGGTCGTCTTCTGAAGTGGAATATTGAACTCAGCTAATACGATGTCATCTACCTTCCCCGAAGAGAAATAAATGGACAAGCTTTGGCGGATTTTATTGCAGAATACACAGATAAAGGTGACAGTGAGGAAGAGGAGACCGATGACATCCCGATCCGACGGAAATTATATGTTGATGGTGTAAGAAATGACTATTGTTCCGGAGCTGGGGTTGTGCTTGAAACCCCCGAAGGGCGGTCATTGTGCTATGCATTGAGATTAGAATTTCCTTCGACAAATAATGAAACAGAATATGAAGCTCTTGTTGCCGGCTTGAAGATTGCTAAAGAACTGAACATCAAAGTATTGCAGATCTTCAGTGATTCCCAGCTTATTGTATGCCAAGTCAAGAAAGAGTTTCAAACTAAAGGAGGAAATCTGCCTGCTTACTTGTCAAAGGACTGGGAGCTTCTCGATGATTTTGATCATTATATAATAAGCCATATACGCCAGGAAGAGAACATGAAGGTAGATTCTCTCGCAAAATATTCAAGCTCCGGCGAAGCTCAATTATTGGGATTGGTCCCTGTGGAAGTCTTGTCAGCTCCAAGTACTGATGAGATGGATATTGACTGGATTATGGCTGTATCTCAAGAGCAAGAGTCATGGATGACCCCGATCAAGGAATATCTACTCAATGGCTCCCTACCAGAAAACTCAAAAGAGCGCCAAAAGTTGTTAAGAAAAGCCCCGAGATATGTAATCCAAGACGGCCGGTTGTACAGACGAGGTTTCTCGATGCCATTACTCCGATGTATAACCAAGGAAGAGGCTAAGACAATTTTAGCTGAGATGCACGGAGAAGAGTGTGGGGATCATTCAGGTGGCCAAACTCTAGCAAAGAAAATTCTACGCTATGGGTATTTTTAGCCAGATATAAATCGAGACGCTGCTAGCTACTCCCGAAAGTGTGACAGATGCCATAGATTTGCAAAAATCCCAAGAGCACCTTCCATCGAGCTAACACAGATAGTCAGTCCATGGCCATTCGCCGTTGGGGGATAGATCTCATTGGGCCTTTGCTAATTTCCAGGTCCGGAATCAAATATGTTATTATTGCTGTTGATTATTTCACTAAATGGGCTGAATCTGAACCATTGGCTACTATTACCTCTACCTCAGAAGATAATCACAGACAATGGTACCCAATTCGAAAGCGAAGAATTCCAGGACTTTTGCAGGCGATTCAAGATCCAAAAAAGCTTCTCAGCAGTGGCTCATCCGCAGCAAACGGGCAAGTGGAAACAGTGAACAAAATGATCAAATCAACTAACAAAAAATAGATAGAAAAAGCAAAAGGTGGTTGGGTCGATAAGCTGCCACTAGCACTTTGGGCATACAGAACTACCCACAAGACTGCGACTAGGCACACTCCATTCTCATTAGCATATGGATCAGAAGCAATGATTTCAATGGAAATAGAGGTCCCCTTACACAGGAGAATTCATTTCAACCAAGCTGAAAATGAAAAGCTGCAACTTGAAGCACTTGACTTCCTAGATGAAAGAAGGAAAGAGGCTAAGCTCAGAGTTGCAGCCCATCAGCAAAGGATAGCCAGGCACTTCAATTCTAAAGTTCGCCAACGCAGCTTTGAAATTGGGGATCTAGTCTTGAAAAGGGTCATGACAGCAACAAGAGTGTTTGGGCCAAACTGGGAAGGGCCATACGTCATAGGAAAAAAAATTCTTGATGGCACTTTCAAGCTCACAACTGTCGAAGGAGATCCAATTTTGAGAGCCTGGAACAGCAATCACTTGCGTCCATATTTTACTTAGAAGCTATGCTTAAATTTGTAAAATGATTGTGGATGTATCATTCTTGTATTGTAAGCCATTGTAAAATAAGTGTGAATCAATAATAAGAACTATAAAGTGGATGTAGGCCCAGTTCTTGGCCAAACTACTATAAATCTTGTGTTCTCTACTACTATAAAATGCCAGTCTCATTTCGATGCGCAAATATCTTAAATATATTGCTAAAATGTCGATTTAATATTGCAGGCTATCAAAGCAAAGCTTACCTATTCAACACATCACAAGTCCAAGCGATTCCTACAAATCACTCAACAAACAAATGTCAAGCCACAAAAATTCCAGATTCAATTCCTACATAAGAAGTTCTTCTGACAAACGGTTGGTGATTCCATCGAACTTCCTAATGTGGAGGTTCCAGGCCCTTGCTAACTGATTGCGATCGTTTGTGCAAACAGACATCCGGTTGAGTAGCTTGCGCCTGCCCCGTAGATTCACTTAACAATGAAACACACTTCTCTGAAAAAAAACAACTTGCAAAAGAAAGGAACATGTACTTGGAAATGATAACATGGAATCGCTGAGGGGCAGATGGTGAAAAGACATGGGCAAGCAGACAAAAAATAGCCAAAATGGAATCTTGTCTCTCAACAAAAAGGTTGGTGGAACCACCGAAGGGCCACCTTCCCAAAGTGAAGGTTCCAGGCCCTCGCTAGTTAATTGTGATCGTTTGTGCAAACAAACATCCAGTTAGGTAGCTTGCGTCTGCTCCATGGATCCAGTTAACTGTGAGATGCAACCTTCCTAGCAAACGAAACAAAAAGCCCTCTTCGGAGGCACACTTCTACTCTCAAGGGAAGATCAATTTCTCCATAATGAGAACATTCTTCCCCAAAAAAGTTTAAGTTCCAAAAAAGCCCTCTTCGGAGGCACACTTCTACTCTCAAGGGAAGATCAATTTCTCCATAATGAGAACATTCTTCCCTAAAAAAGTTGAAGTGCAAAAGAAAGCCCTCCAATGAGGCACGCCGAAAAATGAAATGTTTTTCTCAAACAAAAAGGTTGGTGGAACCACCGAAGGGGCACCTTCCCAAAATGAAGGCACCAGTCCCTTGCTAACAAATTGTGATCGTCCGTACAAACGAACATCCAATTAGGTAGCTTGTGTCTGCCCCGTGGATCCATTTAACTGCGAGAAGTAACTTTCAGGCAAACAAAAAGCCTTCTTCAGAGGCACACTTCTACGCTCAAGGGAAGATCAATTTCTCCATAATGAGAACATTCTTCCCTAAAAAATTTGAAATTCCAAATAAAGCCCTCTAACGAGGCATGCCCAAAAATGAAATGTTATCTCTTGAAAAAGTCGTTGGTGGAACCACCGAAGGGGCACCTTCTCAAAAAGAAGGTTCTAGGCTGCAGCTAACTGCTCGCGATCGTTTGTGCAAACAAATGTCCGATAAAGCAGCCGATGCCAGTCCCGTGGGCCCACTTAGCGATGAGATATAACTTTCTGGTAAACAAATCAAAGCCTTCTTCGGAGGCCCACTTTACCGCGTAGGGAAATCCACTTCTCAAAAATAAAAGTGACCATCTCCAAAAGTTAAAGTGTAAAAACTTTTTCTAAAAGAAAAAAGAGAACTTCTCCAATACAATGCACACTCTACTAGAGCAGAATAATATTTCCTCAAAATTGAAGAATTATTCTCCAGAGTAAGAGTACAAGTCTTCTCAAAATGGAGAAGATTGCAATAAGCCGTGATATGGGGGCAATATAATATAGCTACATTAATAAAAGCAATGCTCAAGCAACATACCACGCGCTCACTGCAATATCATACAAAGAAAATAAAGAAACTTGTGTGAAAATAAGGAATAAATGCATTTACAAATACAGATAAAAGATTGTACAAGTAAAAAGTGTCATTCTATTCCATACTATAAAAGATTTGTATACATGTGCATGTTTCAAAAAGCGGGGGCCGGAACCCGCACAATCTTCGGTCGATACAAGTCTTTAGGTACAAGCAAAAAGCAAAAAAGCAGAACAAGAAGGATAAAACTAGACCCATTAATTCTTCTTCCCGCCGCCTTTGGAGCCCTCGCCTGGCCTAATGGTCAACTTCTTGAGTCGGCCTGAACGAGTTGGGGAAAAAGGAGAAAGAGGTGCAATTGGGTCCTCTTCCGCTTTCTCATCGCTAGCAGAAGAGCCCTTCTTTTTCTTCAAAATTCCATGCTTTCCCCTCTTCTTTGAAGAAGATTCGCTGTCCGGAGTGATAAGATCAATCAGCTTTGTACCATCGGCAATAAATTTCTCCGGGTCCTCTCACCCTCCTCAAGTTCTTTAGCTTTCTGCTCCTGTGAAGCGGCCAGGTCATCTAAGCCTTGAAGAGCTCCTATTTATTCTTCTTGCGACCCGGGTTGAGAAGAAGAAGAAGGAGTAACTTGAAGAGGTGGAGGGGCAACAGCTGGAGGAGGCGAAGCCTGCACAACACTAGTTGTTTTCACTACAGAAGAAGAAAAGTTAAACATCAGTATTTCTCGCAAAGAGAGGAGATAGTGGCACGTCGAGGATTAAGTAATAAGCAAGAAGTTCATCGAGCTCATTTGAAGCAAACGAGTAGTCCACTTGAGCTGGATCAGTGTTGAAGTTACCTAGAGAGATTGGCTTTATCACGTCAATTTCAAGATCTTGGGCTTCGGTGTCTTCTTGGGCCTCGTCTTCGGCATGAGTAGTTGTAGTTTCGGTTTCGGCTTTGGCAGGAGGCGGAGAGTGGGAACTAGAGCCAATAATATCGATGTCAACCGAAGCCGAAGGACGAGTTGGGTCGGCCAAAGGTGCCTTCCGCCGCTTCGGCTCGTTCCTTGGCAAGTTGTTCTTTCCCTCTGGCAAGGGAGGCACGACCCTCATCATCCAAATAATAAGCCTTAAGATCTTCCTCAGCGTAGCCAGCATCTCTAAGCATTTCAACTACTGCCTCCCACACTTCAGCCAGGGTAACCTCATACTTTGGGCCCAAAAATAAAAGACTGCCACGCCCCAAGACGCTGTGAACATAAAACTCGAATAGAGTGGAGCTGACGTTGGCCTTAGTCGCTTTATGTGATTGTTCAGCTGCTGCTTTTCCAGCAATGGCCTCGTCACGCTCCTTTTCGGCCTTAGAAAGCTGGGCCTTTAACATTATAATCTCCAAATCTTAGGAGTTAGTCTTTTCCCGCAGCTGAGCAGCATCATTGCGGTAGATTTCCATGATTTTCTGCTCCGCCTCAAGTTTAGCCTCAGCATCTCGTTGAGTAGCATGGGCGTCTCTTATTTGCTTTTGAAGAACCTCTTCCCTTTGAGTATAAGAAGTGGAAGAGGTGGCAAGATCATCTTTAAGCTTCTTGATTTTAGCCTCAAGTTTCTCGTTATAGGCGGTGATGCTCTTCATCTCCGTATCATGTTGACCAAGAACGTTTTGCCACTCAGACTTATCGCTTTCCATGGTCAGTATAGCCTCAAGATTTAAACGATTTACTCTTTGAAGCTCCTCAACTAGTTTTTGCCAGCCGGGCATTCTTTCAATATCAAGCTTGACAGCGTCTAGATTTCTCAACATGACCTGTTTATCAATTGGAACCAAGTCCAGATCAAAACGTACTCCTTTCAAACACCAATGCGGAAATCGGCTTTGGAGTGCAGACGAAGGCTTCTCGACTTGATAAGGAGGCCTATTAATGATTGATTGAATTTCAGCTCTTTTAAGGGAAGGAGAGCTAGAAGGGATGTCTAGAGAGATAGAAGCAGCGGGCACTTTAGAAATTTCATATGTAGACTTTTCGCTAAGCTTGGCTCGCTTGCTTGAATCTTCAGCTACATGACTCTTCCCCTTATCGTCATGAGACTTTCTCTTATGGGAGTCATCATCCCTCTGGTAAGGGTCATGTCGGTCGTCTCTTCTTCCATAACGCCCCTCATAAGCCTGCCTTTCGCGAGCTTTCCTAGCTGCTCTTTCCTCATCAGTCTTCCTAAGGGCATGAAGATAGCGCCTGGGGTCATAAGAATCACGCCTCGCATAGCGTTGAAAGTCATCGTAATATGAGCTGCTGCGTCCCATGGGAGAACCTGAAAGTGAAGAAGAGATAAAATTTAGAAATCTTCGAAATAAAGAAGCTAAGTGCGCATAGTTGCCAAAAATCCTAAGTGTGTGTGTGGTGTGCGAACTACGCGCGTCAAGCTACAATCCACTCTTCGGCTTAGGAGTGATGTCGGCTTTTGTAGCAGGAGTCAACTCTTGGGTTGATGTAATTGATCGCAAAATGGATGTCACTTCGATTTCTGAAGAAACAAGCTTAGAAGTGGTGGTCTCATATTTAAAGAGCTCGTGGGAATTCACCATAAGATCGCTCAGTCCTCCAAAGATATCATCACCATCGTGCCCAATAGAATGGGTCATATCAGCAGTGCCCTCTTCAGCACGCTTTACACTCTTCGTAACGGAACTTTCTTTCTCAGCTCCCTCATCAGCTTCTCTAGTATCCTTCCCAGAATGTTGAGGAAATTCCTCTTCTTCAATAACTGGGGGAAGTTTAGATTTTCCAGATAATCCCACACCGTCAACGAAATTGGAGCATTTCACTAATGAAGCCTCTACAATAGGTTTCTTCAGTGCGAATTCCTTTGCGGAGGCTGGGACATCTGACGCTTCTGCTTGGGAACTGGGGGCATCGTGGGACTGAATGGATCGAGAAGAGTGCAAGAGTCCGAATTGGTGCAAAAATTTGTCCTTCAGTAGAAACTTAATACTTCTCTCATCGATAGCTACGGCACTCAATCTTTCGAAAGTCGATTTGTGACTAGAATCTTTAGAGGGAGGAGGAAGTGCTGCAAAAGTAAAGAATGAAGTTAGCACTTGACGACTCCAATTTTGAAAGGCTCAGAAATTAAGTGAACGGAGATAGGTAGTCTTACTTCCTACTCTCCAGATACCGTAGAATCCCGGGGGGCAACGGACAAAGAAAAACTGGTTTAAAAACCCATGAGCGCTCTCGGGCAGATCCATAATCAGCTTGCGGTTTCTTGCACTCCTTACAAGAGTAACAGAAGGGTGATCTTTGTTCCTCCCGAATGAACACAAATAGCAGATCTTCTCGAAGCTTGGGAGGCGGTTAAGCGTCCTGCTAAATAGTACACACAACCCCATCAAAATGGAATAGCCATTAGGGTGCAACTGGAATGGAGAAATAGTTAGTCGAAGGAGGAGTGTTCTAAGAAAATCGTTGAAGGGGGGAATAGCTCCATTCAGACACATTTGACGACTGACTGCCGTGAAGCCAGGAGGCGGCCCATCGGTAGTGTCATTTACCCCAGGAAGCAGAGCATCCGCTTCAGCAATACCCGTTCTACTATCTCTTCTCGCACTTGTTGAGAAGCCATTCTACACAAGGAACTGGATATTCAAATATGAAGGTACACGTTTCCTAAAAGCGTGTGAAGTGTTGTGCAAAGCTACTAAAATAACAAGTAAATAAAGCAAAACTTGAAATAATACTGGTTGGCGCACTTCAATTCAGGAAGATTCAAGACTTGTTATTGGATCAAATTAAGTGTAGTATCAATGCAGATAAAATTCAGCAATAAGCAGTTATAACTGTATGAATTTTGCGTTGATGCTTCATTTAAGTCAGTTGATTCACGGCATTTCATTTTTAATTAGATTCATATTATTTTACTTAAGTAAAATATTATCTCTTTGACCTAATCCATCACTTGATGTGGGCAGTCGATGATGAGTATATTCGTCCTAGTTTTCTGCATTATAATAATAGGTTATTAACAATCAAATGTTGGTGCAATCTGTTTAGAGGCAGTTGAAAGTTCAAGCAAGCGGTTCAAGTTAAAGGTCTAGTCACATTTTACAAATTGAGCAGTGCGATACTTTATCTTATTCAACTTATGTTATTCATATTGTCCAAAGCCATGGAATGATAAAGCATGTGCAAGGTATAAGGTCACGGGTTAAGGCTATAAGGCTTTAAGTCACGACGAGGCAAATGTGCTTAAGTCTTAGCTCGTCCAAGTACAAGAGCGACCTAAAGGTTATGCCATAAAAAGTTAACTCGCCCAAATTATGGTGCGACCCAAAGATGGGTCGTTATGGGAGTTATCTCGTCTGAAGCAGTATACTATATATCCTAAGTCGCTTGAGTTCTTAAGTTATTCCATTGAGCTCTAACGACCTAAGTTAAGTCGCAGGATGACTATGTCGCTTAAAAAGTTATTCATGTGCCCTGTTTCAACGACTTAGCTTAAGTCGCAAGCTTTCTAAGCCATTCAAAATCCCTTAAGTCACCAAAGTTCATAAGTCGCTCGGGCTCCTTAAGTTTCCAGGCTCATATGTCGCTCAGGCTCCCTAAGTCATCAAGACTCTTAGGTCGTTCAACTTTGTAAGTCACTCTACATGATTAATTCGCCTCATGCCCTAGGTCGCGCTAAGGGTATCCCAGAAATACCGAGCTCTCTTCCACGAAAAACCTAAGTCCTGCTCTCCACTCACATATTGCCACGTATTCATCCCCTTTACTTCACCAGAAACGCCACAACATAACCCAAAATCCGTTAACCCAAAACCTCCTCGTCTCCTCCAAACTTTCAAAACCCATGATCAACTCCAAAAACTCCACATTCACCCAATAACTTCATGGAACCCTAAGTCGATTCATTTTTCGAGAATAACGCAATTACCAACATTCGACGATGATCGAAAGGTGAGTCGGGGTATAATCTTTCAACATGGTAACAAAAATTGCATGAAACTGGTTATGGGAGAATCAACGGTGAACCTGATGGTCAGATGATCGGATTTACCTAGATTTGCAGTTGAAATGATAATCGAAGATACGAGGAAGGGAATTTCGCTTTAGCTCTTGAGCTTGAATACAAAATTGGTGGCAAGATGATAAACAGTAAAGTGAAGAGGGTGAAATGGCTTAGCGGCTTATATAGAAGAAAAAGGGGCAGATGAATAGGCGTGCGAGTTAGCAAGATCCTTGAGTCGCCCACGACTTAGCAAGGTTAAATTGAACCAGACGACCTATAACCTAGGCATGTACTTCAAGGGGCAAGTATTAATCCCTTTTCTGAATGGCGAACCAACTGCTTAAGAAAAGCTGGCGACTTAACGACCTAACATAACAACGGGTTAACTACCCCAAAACCCCAAGCGACTTAACTGTTCACAGCTCCAAGCGGCTTACGATCTATAGCATCTGGCGAGCTAACATTGCAATGAGTTAACGACTCAACCTCCCAGCGGCTTTCAACGAGTTAAGCGACCTAAACAGATCAATGGAATAGCGACTCAAACACGATAGTGGGTTGAATACTACAGCGACTCAATGAGGTAGCGACCTAACGACCTAGCGGGTTATGAGCCCACAGCTGCACCTAAATAAGCCTCGTCTCCTTACGCCGTTTGTATATAGGTCGCTCCAACCTATATTAGGTCGCCGCTTCTCCCAAGTCTATCTTAAGTCACTCTGCCTGATGCCCCAGCATATAGATCGCCTTTCATTCCCCATAGGTCGTTGCGACCTACCAGCCAATGCAAATGGCCAAATACACCCACTATAAGCCGTAACCCGTACCCATTAGATCGCCCGCGACCTAACTCAACTCCTAAGCCGCCCACAGCCTACACCACATGACCTAACTCCAAAGCTCCCCTATAAATATCCCGCCTACTCCACATTGGGGGGGAATGATTTCTCGAACGCCAAGACTTTGCTGTTTTCACGACTTCTACAACACTTCAAATGCCAAAGACACTTCAAAGAACCTTGGGAAAAGATCAAGTTCATTCAACATGAATTCAGAGAGCTTTTCTGCATCAAAGTTCTAAATACTTGCCTTAATTGTGTTGTAATTGAAGAATTATTGTAAAATTTATAATCAAATCAATAATAGAAGAGATTAAGTGGACGTAGGCTTAACCTTTGAGCCGAACCACTACAAAAATTGTTGTCTCTTTGCTATTTCTGCTTGCTTTTAATTCCCATACCAACGAGTGGTGCTTTCGCTATATCACAACTTACACTGGGGTGTTAGCGTACATTTTTAGCGTTAACACCTAAAAAAAGGTAGTTCCGCCTTCTTTGGTAAACCTTTCGACTTAAACCTTTCGACTAAGACCTTTCGACTTCATTGACCATCAAGGTTGAAAGCAATGCACATGATATCATTTAAGTGGTATGCCGTGAACTGGACCAAGTCAAAAGGTATGGTGTCGAAGGGTACCTTCCGAAGGAGATGGTCCCTTAGTTTATTTTTGATCTGAAAAAGAAAAATCTCGTGCCTGTTTTCTAGAAGACCTTTCGACAAGATCGAAAGTTTAGTTTCAAAAAGTTGTTTTAAAGACTTTTCGACGAGGTTGATAGGTTTGATTATAGAAGGGTTGTTTTTATAAGACCATTCGACAAAGTCGAAAGGTTTGGTTTTGAAAGGATTTAAGAGCCTTTCAACAAGGTTGAAAGGTTTGATTTCGAAAGGGTTTTCAAAGAGCCTTCGACCAGATCAAAAGCTAAGTTTTTGAAAGGTTGTCTCAAAGAGGATTTTGAAAAGAGATGCCACTTTTATTTTTGTTCAAACCCTTCGAAGGGGTCGAAAGAAGGAGCTTTCTACTTAGTCGAAAGGTTTAATGTTTTTTGTAAAGCAAGCTACTTCCCAAACTTTCCGAAGGGGTCGAAAGCGGGAGCTTTCGACACTATCGAAAGGTTCAATCATCTTTCCCAATATTTTATAGAACAAAGAGTGGTTTTTAAACTGTTACTTTCACTTATGACCAAAAGTAATATTTTTGGTTTAAATCCATTGTTTTTTAAAGGTTTGAGTTTCAATGGCTTCAAAAGGTTTGAGTTTCAATGTTTTTGAAAGGTTCGATTACAGTGGTTTCGAAAGGTTTAATGTTCAACAGTTTTGAAAGGTTTGACCTACATTGGTCTTGAAAGGTTCTATTCTTATTTAGTGATACTTTAACAAGGTTGAATGGTTCGAATAAGAGTTTTAAAGCATTAAAAGTGCTAGAGCCTATTATTTTTAAAAGCAGACGATTAAACCTTATGAAGAGGTTGAAAGTGTAACCTTTCAACGCGTCGAAAGGTTTGAAAACCCATACTCTAATTTTTAAAGGAAAAACCGAAGGCTTATATAAAGGAATTTGTAACGTCTTTAAGTATGAAATTTTAAAGTAGTATTTCCTTTGTAAAAATGTAAGTTAAAGATGTAAACTATGTTTTATGAAATATATTTCAAGGACCTTAAACCTTCAGGAGTGGTATTGTTAAATTGTTGTTTTACTTCTTCAAATATAAATATATTCACATGATAACCCATAACTGTATTTAGGAGAAAAAATGGTAGAAGAACCAGCTAGGTTAACTCAATAGTGAATATAAATTGCTTAAACTCCTGAATGAGTAGAATTGCATCAAAGTATTCTGGGTGACCAAAAATATAGGATGCCTAAACTTTGTAGTTATTGGAGGTGACCAAAAGGTTCATAGTAAACCCATGAAAATTATGATAAAGTAGTCATTGGTGTAAACCAAAAGGTTTATAGTAAACATACAGGAAACCAACTTGTTTATAGTTAACCCATGAAAACTATGTATTAAGGACAGTTGGCAGGGGCTAATCGGTTTGTAGTGAACCCATGAAAACTATATCCGGATTAAGAATTGACATCAGTCAATAGGTTCTTAGTAAACCGGTGAAAACTTGGAAAGAAAATGGCTAATGGAAGTATCATTAGGTTCCTGGTCAACCCATGAAAACTAGGATAAGGTGATTAGTTATTTAAATGAATAATAGGTTCAGGGCAACCGATGAAGTAATTAAGTCAACTAGCAGGAGCCTAAAGGTTCATAGTGATCCCATGAAAAATATGAATAGGATAAGGTGTCACATTAAACAGGGGATGGGAAATCCTAATTGTTTTCAAGTATGCATATCATCATATTATTTTGAAATGTATGTTATACCATTATGGATGCAGGAGCATAGTATATGGTTTTATAAAGGTCTTAGGGTACTAATGAGGGGAAAACCCGTTCCGCTAACAGCGTGGTCTCACTTGATATCGAAAAGGATTAAGATGTCAGATTATTATTCATACTACGCTTTATGTCTGACTCGAAGATTTTGTTTTCTCTTTAAACTCTCGAGCGCTCAATTGATTTTGAGTAGTTTGAGGTTTAAGGTTTTCTTCTTAGACGAATAAAACTTCCAGAGGCATGTAGGAGGCAGATGGTTATTTATAATTTTTCTTTCCACTGTGTGTTTGTTTATAAAGGCGGATTTATTATCCTTACTACATACTCTGATCAACCAAGGGGGCATCTTCATATGTTGCTCTTGGTATAATTGTAATAACTATATTGTGCTAAACGTGGTTAACATATTTTGAGATTATGTAATGAACATGAAATGTTTTAATTTGAGTGTTGAAATATGTTTTTGAATTGTTAATTTTTTTTCCATATTTCTGTGTTCTAGGTATCAATGTATCTAGCATTGCCGTATTTGGTCGCCGAGAATTAATAACTCTAGATGATTACAGCATCAGTAGCCGTTAGTTTTGGGTCTTCAAGTAGAGGGATGTTACAAGTTGGTATCAGAGCATATGTTTATGTAACTTTAAAAGAAAAGTTAAATCTAAAACTTTTGAAACATAATCCAATGAATTTGAAAATAAGATGGGGGTTTGGGTTAACGCTATATTAACATACTTGTATTAGATATATAAGTATATATCTAAGTACGTATTCTAAGTACAGTGATGTTGCACCCCGCATGTTGATTAGAGACCGGAGATAGATTGATTATTGGTCCTGATTTGGTAAAATAAGCAACATAAAAGATTGATATGTTAAGGGTGAGAATGAAAGAAGATCGGTCCAGGCAGAAAAGCGATGTAGACAGAAGACGAAAACATTTGGAGTTCTCCATTGGAGCATGTTTTCTTCAAAGCTTCGTCAATGAAAGATGTTATCAGGCTCGAAAAGATAGGGAAGTTAGCACCACAGTTCATGGGCCCGTTCCCTATTTTAGAAAGGATTGGGAAAATCACATATAGAGTTACCGAGTAATTTGACAGGAGTACACAATGTTTATCATGCATCTCATCTGAGGAAATGTGTTTAGGATCAAGACACTACCATATCACTGACTGTATTAATGGACTTAGTAGTGGAACAGGATATGACTATAATTAGGAAGCTTATCTGAATAGTTGAGAGGGATGAGAAAAGTTGAGGAACATGACAGTCAGATTAGTGAAAGTCCAGTGGGACGACGATGCTAGAAACTGTACTTGGGAAACCGAGAGCGGGATTAGAGATGTTTATCCTGATTTTTATGGTATGCTTTACCTTTGATTGTTTGATGTGTTCCATAACGTAATTTTGAGGATGAAATTCTCTAAGGAGGATAGATTGTAACACCCCACATTTTTAGTAAGATGACTGATAGAATGATAGTTTGTTTAGCCAAGAATAGTTGTGCCATGTTTAATGTAAATCAAAACAAGGTAACACGAATAAAAGTGTTAGGAAATAAGGGAGGGCAAAATAGGAAGATGATATAACTTAGACCCTAAACCCTTAGGAATTCAAACATACTTTCATTTCATTTTCTCAAGCAGAAGTATCCTAAGGCCGGCCACCACTTTCAATCTCAAGAGAAGATAAAGCTTGGATTTTCAAGAGGAAGACGTAAATCAACTAGTCCAACATCAAACCTCACATATTTAATCATAAAGTTAAGGTGAATAATTACTACATCCCAATTTCTTATAGTTTTCAATTTTAAGGTCAACTCGAAATGATTTTGCATGATTTTGCCATATTTTAGATGGTTAAATGTTTATATATACTTTGGTGATTTATGCATGTTCATATTGATTTTTATGACATGTTTTGATGTGAAAACCCTATTTAAGGGCATCCAAATGCCTTGCAATTTTATATATAGACCAGAAATATTATTTTAGAGACAGATTTCAATTTTCACAATTTTCTGAATTAATGTGGATTTTATATTAATTTTCTACTGGAGAAAATGATTTATTGGGTTATAAATAATTTACGGCAGAATAAATAATTATTTGGATCCGAACTTTTAATATGTTATAAAACATATTAAAATAGATTTTCCTAGATTTTTTCCAAATTTTGCCTAAGTGTTTTGGTGAATATATAAAATTATTTAAGGTATGAGACTTAAATGTTTTATGTATTTTTGACTAAGGAGAAGGGGCATTATGAAAAAAAAAAAAATTATTGTCAATTCTGAAATTATTGGCAACACTTTTTTGAAAAGTATTTTGCAACCAATGAAAATTTGATAAAATAAAGGCAGGTTAGTTTAAAATTTTTCCCTTTTAGGTTAAAAACAAAAATAACATCATTTTAGCATGTTTCGCCACTTTCGGCATAGAGGGTTCCGACCAAAACCTTTCACGACATATGCTTTCGAAACCAAAGCACATGGTATCAAGCTACTTGGTACGTAGCATTTTGGACAAAGATGAAGGGGTGCTTGGTCAGAACCTAAGGTTTCGAAGGAGTTGGAGTATGTTGTTTTAAAACTAAGGTAGCGCCTGCTTTGCTTTTGAAAGAGATAGGTTTCAACTCAATTTCTTTCGATTGGGTCAAATATTTTTGAAGGAATGGTGTTGACTAGATTGCCTTATTTTTTTCAAGTAAAGCTTCCGAAGGTGATGAAATCTCTAGCTACCATCTCTCTACCTTTCGATGTTAATGGTTTCGAAAGGCATTCTTTATTTTTAAATTAACTGCTTCTTCAATACTTTCGAAAGGGGTGTTTCGACATCATCACTTCCTAACTTTGTAATAACTTTCGACGGGTAAGCTTTCGACCTTGTTGCTTGTGACCCTTAGTGGTTTTCTTTAGAAGAATAACCCAACGGTTTCGAAAGAGAATTAGTTTTGACTCAAATGGCTGCGAAAGATGTTGTTCCACATGTGTTGATTTGAATCCCAATTGTTTTCGAAGGGTTTGAAGTTTTAATACCTTCGAGAGGTTTTAAAGAAGGTTTCAAAGGGGAGGTTCCCCAACGGTTTTGAAAGGTCTAAAGGGAAGTTTTTCCAATGATTTTGAATGATTTAAAGGAAAGATTTTTCCTATGATTTTGAAAGGTAATGTTTATTAATTTTAAAGAGGGATGTCCAAGGGTTTTTAGCTTTCGAAGAAAGAGGAATTTCAATGGTTTCGAAAGGTTTATACGAATGATTTCAAAAGGAGTACTTTCAAATGTTTAAAGGTTTTCATCAACAAAGATTTGAGTAAAGTGTGTGTGTGTGTGTGTGTGTGTGTATAACATGGCAAGGTGATGTTGAGTAAAGCATAGAGTATAAGTGTTTTCCTTGTTTAAGTTTGGTTTAAAAGGTTTTAAATCAATTTTAGATTAAAAAGTTTTCAGGAAAATTATGGGAAGGTATCCCTAAGTGAAAATGACTCAAATATTAGGATACCATATAGGACCGGTATATGGTCGCGCCCTATACATTAGCTATTGGCCCAGATAATTTAGTCCAAAATTCTAGTTTGTAGGGCTTTGTCACAGGTAAGACTAAAATTATGATTACACACAAAAAGGAATATATGTTCGCATACAGATAGGTTATTGGTGAGCCTGTAAAACCATTAGGATCAAGTGACCCTAGGAGATGTTAAGTTAGGGACAGACCATCCGAAAGAGAAGTATTTAATAGATAATTAAGGATAGATCGTCCAGAAGAGGCGTGTCTAATAGATGTTAGATAAATTTTATTACTTTGTCTACTAGGCTCGAGTTAACCAAAGGTTAATAGTAAGCCAAAAAAAACTATAATGTTCGGATAGATAGTCCATTTGTTACCAAATATATGTTAGTGTGGGGAAACATGTTCCGCTAAGCGGCGTGATCTCACTTAACATTAATAACAAGGATATATAGTGTTATTCACACTAGAATTTATGTCTGACTTGAAGTTTATGTTTTCCCCTTAAACTCTTGGGTGCTTAAAATTGATTTGAGTAGGCTGAGGGTTGAGGTTCTTTCACGTTTTAGTAAGATGATGAATAAAGCTACCGAAGGCGAGCAGTAGGATAACAGATAGCTATTTAGGAGTTGCAGTCCTTTATTTTGTTGTTTATTTCCACTCTGTATGTATTATTTCAATTATGACTATATGACTCTGATCATCCAAAGGGGCATCTTCATATGTCTCTCTTGGCGTATTTTTTAATAAGTATATTTTCTCACTATCTGGGAAACCTTTGGGATTATGTAATCTGAACATGGAACATCTATTTTGAAATATAATAGAAAATTATGTTTTGAAATCTTCGATTTGTTTCATATTCAAGTGCTTTTGATATTGCAGATACCATTAACATAGCCGTATTTAGTCGCCGAAGTTAATGCTATAGATGAATGCAGCAACTATAGCGCTTAGCTTTGGGCCTTTGGATAAGGGATGTTATGGTCACGATCGAAGACTATTGATCGAGGAAAATCGTGTAAATGGACATATTCTTGAGTGAAGTACGAAGCTATCTGAGTCGTATTAAAGGAAGTACGTAATGAAAAAAGTGCATATTTCGAGAGTCGATCAACAAGAACCCAAATGCACTTTTTCCAATTAAAAGGGTTAGGTGAGTGATGATGTCCATGAATATGTCTTCAAAGATTTGATTAGGGATGGGAAAAGGTTATAAGTGACCTTTAGGTGTAAAAATTTTAAGCTTGGTCATTAGGCAAACAGAGCATTCTCGTACAAAGGCATGGACAGGTTTAGAGCGATTAGGCCAATAGAAATTATTAGCAATGCAAGATGCAGTGCTTTTAAACCTGAGTTACCACCAGTTTTGGATGCATGATATGCAACTATAATTTGTTCTTGTAACACCAAATCATTTGGGGTATATAGGTGCTTTTCTTTGAATAGTAAGCCATCTCGGAAAGAAAATTGGGTTGGGTGCATTATCGGATTTGAGTTGATTGATAACATGTTTTACTACTCTATCGAAGTGTATAATGGAACGGATGTCTACAATAAATTCAAAGGAAGGTGAAGAAAATGCAGCCATTGTCACTACTACAGTCCACTACAATAATCCATCTACAACTGTGTTATCGGTGTCGGGTTTGTATTTAATGGTGAAGTTGAAGCCCATAAGCTTGGAAAGCCATTTTTGTTGTTTTGGTGTCTGGACGGTCTGAGTCAGTAGTTGCCGGATGCTTTGGCGATCTGTGGTAATGGAGAATGGTTGGCCGTGTAGGTGATGCCGCCATTTTTGGATAGTTGAGGTTATGACGAACATCTCGCGGGTGTAGGTCAATGTTGTTTGGAGGTGTGGTGATAGTTTTTGGCTATGGAATGCAATGTAGTGATGGGACTAGGAAAGGACATCACCATAAGCATGGCCTGAAGTATTAGTGTGTAATTCGAAAAGCTGAGAGAAGCTAGGGAGGAATATAATTGGAGTAGTTGTGATTGAATGTTAAAGGGCGGTGAAGGCTTCGTGGGCTTTCTTTGTCTAAGCAAAAATTTCCCAATTTTTAAGTAATTTGGTTAAAAGGGTTACTATATGAGCATAATTTTAATGAAATGGCGATAGTAACCGATGAGGCCCAGGAATCCATGAATGGAGCAGATAGTTGTGGGTGTTATCCAATTATTTATAGCTTCGACTTTTGATGGATCTACACAAACTCCTTTAGAAGTGATGCGGCCTAAGTAATATAATTACGTGAGTCCAAAATACATTTAGAGAAATTGGCGTAAAATTTGTGTTTAGCCAAGATGTTTAGAGCGGTTTTCAAGCGAGAGAGATGAGATTCCATGATTTTCTATAAACAAGAGCATCGTCGAAAAATACATGAATAGATTTACGAAGAGGGGGACGAAAATATTATTCATTGTAGCTTGAAATATGGAGAGAGTAATTGTGAGGTCATATGGCATTATAAGAAATTTGTGTTGTCCTTCTTGGGTACGAATTGCCATTTCAGGAATATTAGGTGGATTGGCACGAATTTGGTAATATCCGCTATGCAAATCTAGTTTTGAAAAATACATGGATCCATATAATTCATCCAATAACTCATCGATAGTTGGAATAGAAAATTGATTTTTAATGGTAATGGAATTAAGGGCACGGTAATCGAAACAATAACGCCATGTGCCATCTTTCTTTTTAAAATGGAGCGTGGGAGAAGAAAATGGACTTGTAAGGTTTAACATTGACAACAGTAAGGTTTAACATTGGTGGGCTGTGATTTCATTGAAAGATCGATGTGGCGGGCTATGACAGAGGTAATGGAAGTCCATCGGGTTTGTCAAATAAGGTAGGTATTAGGCCAAAAAGTGAGAAACCTCTAGGTGTAAATATTCTAAAGTTGGAAGGTAAAATGTGCTTGGGTTCTGATTGGGTTTAATGATGAGGTGAAAATTAGAGGAAATGAAAGCTGTGGACTACATAAGTTTCAATTGGTGAAGAAGAAATTTTAGATGGGCTTGTTGAAGTTTCTTGGCCTAATAAGGTAATGAGGCTAGCTTTGTAAACAAAAGACATTGTCATTTGCTTATGATCAAAAGTTACTGGACCCAAATTTTGAAACCATAGTATGCGAAAAATGGCTTGTGCTTTAGAAATAGGAAAAAAAATCGTACTCCTAGATTCAGACAAGGACTTGATGACATACTTGCTGACACTACAGCTTCTCTCCATTCCCAACCGTAATAAGGAAATCAAAGTGATGCTCAGCATGAAGCCTTAGAAACTTTCCCTTTTTGAGTGAATATTGTTTGTACCAAAATTGGGCACAAACACTATTTGGACATATTTGAGGAGATTAAAATTAAGAATATGAATGTAAAAAGAAGTTAATCTAAAAAAATGCCAAAACAGACAAACAGAAATGCAAGAACACAGGAATTTATAGTGGTTCGGTGTTGTAGCCTACGTCCACTTTGGAAAGTTTGTTGTTTTATTGATGTCTACTACTGATTACAATAGTGAACACTCAAGCACTCAAGTTACAATGGAATCCCAGCAGAGTATCAATGTAGTAGAATCAAAAGTCCCTTTTCTGAAGGCATTGGGCTTCTATCTATAGGCGAAGGCTAAAATATCTAGCGTAGATCTTGGAATACCCCTTCTCCCATGTGGGCGGGCCCACATAATTGATCTAGGGTCATTTGGGATCGATGCAGGATTGATACATGTACATTTCGTATCGATCGATACTTGCTCCTTTTGGGATGGGATCGATCATGGACATTGATGAGGCGTAAACATACTTCTAAGGAAATTTGGTGGCATTTGGACTTGTAGATTTTGAGTTGTGATCGATCCAATGTTGGATTTTCAGTTGGCTGGCGTCTTCGTATCGATCTCATATGTATCGATCACTTCGGATGGATAGTAGTTTGTGTTGATTACCTGCACTTCGATGACATGGAGCGATAATCAAGGAGCGATCCACTTTTCATGCTGAACGATCATTTCCTCTCCTTGACAGCATTTTTCATAACGCTCCAATTTAACTTTATTTGTATCGATCAACTCGAGGTCACTTTGTATCGATAACTTCCGTTCCAGTACATATCGATGCTTGCTAAATACCCTTCGTATCGATAATCAAAGGACCACTTTGTATCGATGCTTATTGGATCATTTCGTATCAATCATTTGTCAATCGATATGAAGTATATGGGCGGAGAGACTATGAAGACCCGCAAATCTGTACCATTTGATTCGATAATAAACCACACATGTCCGACCCGAAAAGCACAGACTGGCGGAAAGTCAGAAGAAAGAAATGAGAAGAGAAGAAGAGAACAGAAGAAAGAGAGAAGATAGAACCAAATAGAACAATGCAGAATCTCACATCACAGCGGAAAACATATAATATAATATCAATGATCATTAAAAAACAGAAACAGTATATGCATACATCAATTAGGGTTCAACAATCAATCACCAGTTATCAGCCTAGACGGTTATAATAACCTGTCCTCCTAATTGCCGCTAATATAAACAACAACTAAGCAACGGATAATCAAAATGCATATGCATATACGAAAATGAAGATCTCCAGCTCTCCTGCTGAAACTCCAAAAGCATGAAAACTGAACCTGTAAATATACTCTGTCTGACCCGAGAATTAAAAGCCGGATCAGTCTGCATGAGAAACACATTCAACTGAGTTTATTAAATTACCAAACTTTTCCTTTAAAAAATCAAAAGTATCTAGTAAGACACGCCCACACCTAAACACGGACATGTTTTTACCTTACGATAACTAAAACATTTCATATCAAATTCCCTTATACTGTACTAGTCTCTAGTATATACAAATAATATTAATCATAGTCGAAATGGTTACCCATTTCAAGGCTATTCATTACGCCTTTACAAACAAAATCGCAGCTTGTTGTGGAGTTTGGATTTCCATACAAATGACCAGGTGAAGGGACTACCTTCCGAATGGGTACACCTCTAGATGGATGTCCCGAGGCACAGAACATCTACCCTCTACCAACACAAGACCATCCTACCTCTATAACTAGATGGTTTCGAATATGTCATCCTCTGATCATTACCGACCTTTACCGAGGGCCCTCATATCATACAAACCACAGTAATCAGATACGCGACGTCATAGCATATAAAGATATATCTAGAAGAGGATGATCATACCCTACTTGGGAGCGACCCACTTAGCCTTGCCGCATCTAACCCTATTTCGGTCATTTCTGGTTGATGAGGCCCGACGTAACGATTAACTTTCACAAATCACATATTACATCACTTTGAATGCCACACGGCCATTTCCGTTGGCTACTAATTGCCTTCCACAAAAATACAACCCTTAAGCTCATACGTCTCAAGGAGGGTGTTAAGCTAAGAGAAGTTGCCTTCTCTGCCACCACAAATGCACATTTGTGAAAGTAAATGTACGTAATTTATAGAAATGCAATGTCAGACAAACATCCATATAAGTTGTCCAAGAACAGGACAAACTAAAGGTACTTTCCTACCACGTCCTGTCGGGAAATCCCTAGGATTAGTAGCGAATAGTCCTCTCATTGGATATTTCATAATGAAGAGACCACTGCTACTATATGTATATTGTGATTTTAACCCCAAACGATCAACAAGCAGTCCCCCGCTGTGAAAATCCTGAATATCATACTGTCATAACCAACCCGCACAATCGTCGGATTAATGTTGGTCCGAATTGGTTTTCAGATAAATCTGATCCCGGTTTCTTCGTACCAACAACGCAAAAGCATTTGTCAACCTCATACAGAAACTAAGTCTGAGAGTTATCACATCTCCAGCTTTCAACTTGCTATCCTTCGTGCCAAGAAAGACACTCGATAGATTGGAGTAAAACTCCATGCTATATGAATCAACATCCTCAACACAAATAATAATCAAGCCTACAAAGAAGGCTACATACCAAGTGTACGACTAAATAGATCCCACATCAAGTCGAGGAATTAAAATGGCCAAATTTGATAGTCGTATTCAACTATCAAAGCAAACAAACAAATATTTAGCACCATACGCTATCACTAGGCCCTTTTAATTAATCTTTTATTAATTAAATCACTTGCTAAATATCTACTTCAAATTATCTTCAAAATGATATATTCTCAAACCATTTCAATATTCCAATATTGGAAAACATTTCCATATATTTGTTTAAACAATATAAGCATATTCACAAATCAATTTATTTTCAACACTTAGAAAATATTACATATACTTAAATGAGGATTAAGTATATTTTTCATTCTTTAAGGAAAACATACTCTTTAAACACATTTATTTGGGTCAAAACGAATGTTGCGTAAAGCATCGTTACGATAACCCAAAATCACTAGTATAGGGATTTGAAAATTAGATAGATATATAAATCCCATATACTATACAAAACATTTCCTTACGAAAATCATTTACTAGACCAACAGTGTTATAGACCATCATTTCCTTATTTGTCGAAAACTTCTATTTCAACAATGAATCTTGAAATCTATATATTCGATACTTAACACATTTTTAACATCTTCAAACCATTTTATTCCATTTAAAATATCACTTCCCAAAAATATCCATTTAATTTTAAAAGATTATTCACTGTCAAAAATCGTGAATTTTTATCCCGCCTTTTGGTCAAGGCCGGGATATCAACAAATTAGCTGGAAAGGATGGATGTCAGGATCAAAAATCGATTGAAAAAAAGGCTATGATCGATGTCATCAAAATTTGATCGGGCTCGAATCAAGATGGGATCGACAGGGAATGATGACCCAGGCTGGGAGAGGCTACATTTCAAATTTCAGGTCAATCGGAGTCCGTATGCTGAAGATATGATCGATGTGATTCAAGCAACCACCTGTAAGTATCCATCAATTCTCTATAGTTCGTATTCATCATTCCTTTACTGTTCGTATCCATCATTCCTCTGTTGTTCGTATCCATCAAGTGCAATAGCGATCGAGTACGAACAGTGCAATAGCGATCGAGTACGAACAGTGCAACAAGGATTGATGCGAACAGTGCAACAGCGATCGAGTACGAATAGTGCAACAACGATCGATATGAACAGTGCAACAGCGATCGAGTATGAATAGTGCAACAACAATCGATACGAACAGTGTAACAACGATCTAGTACGAATAGTGCAACAGCGAACGAGTACGAACAGTGCAACAGCGTTCGATACGAAGGAGACAGCCTTCGAAAAACACAAACTTGCATCAATCATATCTCACAATCTTCACGTCCAAATGCAACGAAATTTTCACTGGAGCTTGCGTACAACCTAAAGAATGTTCATGCTCGATTTTGACTCGATTGGGCAAGATCGATATGAAATTCATTCGTATCGATCACGGATCGAGTGCAAACTACATGGGATCGATCGCGTGGGTCTGCCCACGTGCAAGAAGAGGTCTGCCGAGATCTAAGCGAAATATTTGCAGCCTACGCCTATAAATAGCATCCCAGTGGCTTCAGAAAAAGGGGACTTTTGGCTCTTCTACGTCCAGACTCTAACAGATTTGTCACTGTACTCAGATTTTCTGTAGTAATCCGAACTCGTTGTAATCAGCAAGTAAACTTCAATAAAATTATCAACTTCAGAGTGGACGTAGGACGGATTGTTGAACCACTATAAACTCTGTGTTATTTACTGCTTTCATCTAAATTTTCTAAGTATTATTCATTTTTAGTTCTCTACATACTTGTTATCTGTGATATGTGATTGTGAATAGGTGCTTTCATTGGCAATTGGGTGTTTGTGACTAATTTTAGCGCAAACATTTTGGTGCTTTCACTGAGAAGGTTGGCGCTCAAGAATTCTACAACCAGGGCTTTGGATCTGAAAGTTTAAAGAATTAGATCTGGAAAGCTATTGCAAGACAATCAACAAGAAGACAAAGAGCGGAAATGAGCCAACATGAAGGGAGTCAAAAGGCTTCCTCTGGGGAAAATCAGACCTCATTCTTCATCACCTGGGACGAGATGGAGATGATGATGGAAGCTATGCAGGAGGGAATGATGAAAAGACAAGAAGAGATGATGTAGAACCTACTCCAACAAGATGGACAAATCAGAATGGAAAATCAAGGGAAAGCTACTACAGGAGATGCTGGAGATTGGGATCCTGAGCATGGAACAACCAGAGTTCAGAACAGAGCAGGACCATTTGGAGCGACACCAGAATTTGGGGGCACTCATCCGAAGCATGTTGATCCAACCTCAGGTAGGATGCCAGGTGGAGCTGTTCAACATGGCATTAATAGAGGAATGGACGCGCGTCCAGAAGAACAGATTCCAGGATTTCCTCGTGAACTCGGGGGGTAGATTGAAGGCAACAGACATGAGCTACAACTTGATGACTATGACAAATTGGCGAAAATGGTCAGACAAGCCATGAGAGACGGACTTGTGAATAGAGATATGGAAGATGTCAATAGGATTCCCTTTGCTCCTACGATCAGGCAAGCCAGGAATTCACCAAAATTCAAGCTACCAAAATTTGAGATGTACGACGGAAGGACAGATCCTGTTGTTCATTTGACAAGGTAAATGCGGCGTATGGAAGTACTAGGGGCATCAGAAGAGGTCATGCCGCGATGCTTTCCTTTATATCTGACGGATATAATAAACAGCTGGAAAATGGCTCTATCGGCACATGGACGGAGCTGATTGAAATATTTATGAGGTAGTTTTGGGTCAACATAGCTAGACCCAAGTAGGTGATGAATTTAACATCAATGAAACAATGGAAAGGAGAATCGCTTAGAGATTCCTTGACCGGATTCAATGCGGCATTGGCTTCGGTGGATCGACCTGACCATCGATGGTTTTGATGGCAGCGGTTAGGAATTACAGACAATTTGAATTTTAAGATATCATTGGAATGAGACCCACCGAGGGATCTTGGGGAATTCTATTATGAGGCAGAAAGATTTCTAAGGTAGGAAGATGCGCAGGCTGAGGGAAAAGGGAGAGAGTCTAAGGCTTATGCAGTAAGGGATGGAGGTCCACCCAGAGAAAAACCAAACAAAGATGATAAAGGCAAAAGGAAAATGAACGACAACGGTGACACCTCAAAAAGGCCACGATGGGATTCAAAGTTTTCTTCTTACAATGATCTAACTGAAACTCTGGAAAGAATTTACCTGGATACTCGAGGGCGCCTCCAATATCGAAGGCCGGCAAGGAGCGAACCTTCTGAATACGGGTGGGCATAGGAAAAACATTTCCTATTCCATTAATTGGATGGGCACAATACAAACGACTGCAGGCATTTGAAGGATATCATTGAGAAGCATGTAAGGAATGGTCATCTACAACAATATGTGAGGAATCGAGCTGTGGCAGTGGAACAGGAGCGGCCACCGCCCACCTCGAGCGAAGATGGCACTGGACCAAGGCAACGTTAGCTTATTATCAACTGAATAGTTTCATGGCTTTGAATAAGTAATATAGCTCGAAGTATTATGGCTGAGTCACTTACACATGTATGGGATCGAGGACGGTCCCTAGGCATGCTTTGAGGCGATGATAAACCGCGCAGCTCGAGCCTATGAAATCCTTATTTTTGTTTTCATTTTCCTGAAAACTTTGGTTCCTTCCTTCGATGTTTGAACACTTATTTAGTTTTCCTTGGCTGTAAAACTCTTACTTTGGATAATGGGATTTGGATTAATGTAATAAATTATGCAGGTCTTGCAATTATGATCCCGACCGGAGAGACGGGGCAGTAATCGAAAATTACAAGTCCCTTCACTAGAGAGAGATGGAATGGACTCAAAGCACAATATAAAAGTCATTGGCAGGATAGATGAGGACGGTGAATATCGAAGTCCTTGGCCGGATAGTCGAGGCGGAGAATATCAAAGTCTTGGCGGGAGAGCCGAGGCCGGTGAATATCCAAGTCCTTGGCTGGAGAGTCAAGGCCGGAGAATATTCAAGTCCTTGGCCAGAGCATGGACGCCGGAGAATATCGAAGTCCTTGGCCGGAGAGCCGAGGCCAGAGAATATTGAAGTCCTTGGCCAGAGAGCCAAGGTCGGAGAGAATAAAAGCTCTTGACCGGAGAGTCGGGATCAGAGCAGGAAAACATGACCCGGTGAGGTCTATGGGTTTAAAGTAAAACTCGAAGAGGTCTTGGATTCGAAATTAGACATCGACTTGGAGCAGTTGCGGATTTTCATCAAGTTATGTGGCACTCAGATAGAATGGCTTGGTAGTGGATTGGATTGCAAATTGGATGATATGGCAGTGGATGAAAGATTCACTTCAGATGTCGGATTTGAAGCTTTTCAAAACACACCTTCTTACCACAAGGCATGTTTTGAGGGGCAAATGTTATCCCGCCTTTTGGTTATGGCCAGGATATCAACAAATTAGCAGGAAATGATGGATGTCAGGATCAGAGATCGATTGAAAACAAGGCCATGATCGATGTCGTCAAAATTTGACCGGGCTCCAATAAAGATGGGATCAATTGGGAATGATGACTAACGCTGGGAGAGGCTACGTTTCAAATTTTAGGTTAATTGGAGTTTGTATGCTCAAGATATGATCGATGCAATTCAAGCAACCAACTATTCATATCCATCAATCCTCTACTGTTCGTATCCATCAATCCTCTACTGTTCGTATCCATCATTCCTCTATTGTTCATATCCATCTAGTGCAACAACAACCGAGTACGAACAGTGCAACAACGACCGAGTACGAATAGTGCAACAGTGATCCGTACAAACGGTGGAACAGCGATCCGTATGAACGGTGCAACAGCGATCGGTACGAACAGTACAACAACGATCGAGTAAGAACAGTGCAACAACAATCGATACGAAGGAGACAGCCTTCAAAAACACGAACTTGCATCGATCATATCTCACAATCTACAAGTCCAAATGCTACGAAATTTTCACTGGAGCTTGCGTACAACCTAAAGAATGTTCTTGCTCGATTTTGACTCGATCGGGTAAAATCTTGATCGATTCGAAATTCATTCGTATCGATACGAATCGAGTGCAAACCACATGGGATCGATCGCGTGGGTCCACCCACATGCCAGAAGAGGTCTCCCGAAATCTAAGCGAGATATTTGCAGCCTACGCCTATAAATAGCATCCCAATGGCTTCAAAAAAAGGTGACTTTTGGATCTTCTATGTCTAGACTCTATCGGATATATCATTGTACTCAGATTTTCTGTTGTACTCAATTGTAACTCGTTGTAATCAGCAACCAAATTTCAACAAAATTATCAGCTTTAAAGTGGACGTAGGCCGGATTGTCGAACTACTATAAACTCTGTGTTCTTTGCTGCTTTCATATAATTTTTTTGAGTGTTCTTCATTTTTAATTCTCTACAAAATTGTTATCTGTGATATGTGATGATGAACTGGTGCTTTCATTGGCAATTGGGTGTTTGTGACCAATGTTGGCGCAAGCATAAATATAGTCCATTTACCAACTCCAATATTTCTACAAATTTATTAAAGGATAATCCACTGTTCGAAATCGTGATTATATCTCCTTTACCAAATTCATTACTTCTACATATTTATTCAAAGTTATCCACTATCCAATATATTACCTTTAATAAACTTCTATATTTCACTTATCCAATTCAACTGATTTCGGATTTATAAAACAATGTTTACAAATTCCTTTTCTACTTTATAAAAACTTCCACTTATAAAATTCTTTATTAACAAATTCAATTTACATCTCGTTTATATACCAAATCCAAATTATAAGTTAATTTGCTTATAAATCATCTATTTACAAAATCATTCTTTTTATAACTTCGAAAATTATAAATCTTACCAACATATAGGATTCATTTTTAACTCCATTTTATCATTTATAAAACTCCTTTATAATCCTAGTATTTTGATTTATAAAATATCAATTTTATAAATCTTATATATGCACCATTTATAATAAGTCAAAAATCACCATTTATACTATTTCACAAAATAGTTAACTTCATATTTCAAAAATCACATTCTGATTATATTTCACAAACATCATAACTTTTATAACATTTATTTCTTTAAAATAAATTCATTTCCTTATAAATTAAAATTAAATATTTTCAAAATCACTTGAAAATCTTTTTTAATTTGAAATCATCACTTTAATATTTTTAAAATTCCATAATATGGCCCAATGCTGCAACAGCACTAAATACATCAATCACGGCAACCAAAACATCACATATCACATGATAACAGCATATATCACAATATCTATAAATAAACCAATACTGGTGAGGAATCCAGTTAGATCCCTCCATCCTGTCACCTGCAACAAATATACATATTAGAATATGAGTACAATGTCCGCTTCGAGGCAGACGTGCGTACAAAGGGTCATCCGCTCATACATGGGAACGCATAGGGTATCATCTGCTCCAATAGGCAGGAATATATCTAAATACCAATCAATATATAGATAATATATCATATATCATCCAAAAATTCATCAATCATCATAAATAATATTTATTCTCACTTATATAAAAGTATATAAAAACATCAGTGAGTCGGAAAGAGTGAGTTATACTCACCTTGATTCCAATAGCAATTGCAGTGTTTTATTCTGAATAAAATTAAACAGCCATTTAATTTTACCTAAAATTTATACTAGCTCCAATCTACTCCAAACCAGCTCTAAAATGTAATGCTCATCAATACGGACCCAATGCAACTTGTTCCGTTAAAAACGGTCCTCGTACGACAAAGTTATAGCTTTTAGAAGTTTATACGAATTTAATACATATAAATAATTTCTTTTTTTAACCTAGCTTTCATCAGGCCATTCATTCCGTCAAACAAGCTCCAGCCGCATGTTCATTTCTTCCTCCATCACGTTAAAACCTAGCCTAACAAACCCATTATCGTTGATCGCTTCAATCGAGTGCCGCACCTCCTATCGAGGACTATATGTCGATCAGCCTACGCCGTTTCGAAGCTCTAGCACTCACCTAGCATCGCCGTGAGCATGGTTGAAATTGATCGTTCCATCAACTCACATTTTTCGCTTGAATGCGCGTTGCTCGACGTCAATTTGCCACCGATCCATAGCTTGAAATCCCATTTCAACTGTTCATATCGAAGATCTCGATGCCCTCTTCGTTTATGTATTTGGAGATTTTTTGTAATTGTTGATGGATTGGATGAAATTGGAGGAAGAAAATGGAAAGATATCGGCCATTGAATGAATAAGTGGCGACTTGCCCTAGATGAATTAGGGTTTAGTGAAAATAAGAAAAAATGTTGCCCTTTTATAGAAAATTTCACGATACTATTCACCCGAAAAACTTTCGAACTCGAAACAAAGCGTGCTGCCTAGCATTTATAATGTTTTACTCCTATTCTGAACACAGTGTAATATATATTAAGAGCTAATTCGATCATATTTGGAAGTTAGGTTTTGAATCGACTTATTTAATTTTAAAATTCACTTAAACAAATTTCTACGCGTTTTAGCTTGCCCCGGACAAATAGTATATCCGATTGACATGAAATTAAAATCCTACAATAGTATAATGTTATGGATCCAATGAAACTAGTTTCGTCGAAATCCGAGACTGTTACAAAATGACTATTTTCACTCGTTAATTAAATATTAAAATATTCAATTTTTACAATTTAACGTTTAGTTTAATTTTGAAATTTCTCTAACATCATTATAATTGAAATAAAATTTAATTCAACTTTATAAATCATTTTTATTCATATTAAATCCAATTTCAAATTATTTACACATCTTCAAATATTAAATTAACGATTTAATTATCCAAATAAATCGCTATATTTGAAATATACTTTATTCAGCTTATAAAACTAACTTTTGAATATTTAAAATCAGTTAAATATACGAATTTCAAATGACTAAAATTCTGGGTCGTTGCAGAGACCGATACGAAAGGCATTGAGGGATTGTAAGACAAACTCTGACCAATGTCTACACTTAATGGATACGAAGGAAATAGAAGTTGATGGATACGAAATAAAGCTTCCTTCATGGATATGAGCAAGGCTAATTCTAATGGATACGATGCCGCATGGATACGAAGGAGGTTGGCCTAAGATGGATACGAACACGATGGGTCCGAATGAGGTTGACTAACTTGATTTTGATCGATCCGTAGTATGTGAACTGTGATTGACCCAAAATTTGGAACGTTAGTTTTCATAGCTATGCTTGTCATGCCATATCAATTGTAGCTCGATCTAATCTCAGACCAATTTTGTCGATATCCATAGTCAACCTGTGTATAACCGATCTTCGAGATGGACTGTCTTTGGTTTCCAGTCAAGTCCTTGGTGTCACGGCCTTACCAAAAGACGGGATAACATTTGCCCCCCCTCCCAAAGTACGTCTTATGAAAACATGACGTGCTTTGAAAAGCTTCAATCTTCATTCTGAAAAGTCCTATCCAATTAGCTAAATAATTGTAATCTTTTCGTCAAAAGATGTAACCTTCGATTGATTTCTTGATATATAAATGCTGAGTTGTTGACTGCCAATGTTAATGTACCATTTTGTTGTAATCAAATGTTGAGTGCTAGTAACTGGTCGTTCACTGTTGTGATTGTCATCAGGTGAGCATTCAATTCCTGTAAATTTTGAAAATTGAATATTAGTTCATCAAACATGCACGTACGTTAACTTGACTCCTGTTCATGTTTGCATATTCATGGGTCATTGTCAAGTGTACTTTTTTTTTGGATCGAGTTTCATATCGATCCTCTCCTGGATCGATGTGAAATTCGAGTTGTAACAACATTCGATGGTTGTTTTAGTGTATCCCTGCATATCAATCCTCTCCTTGATCGATTTGAAAAGTTGGGACAGGCATTCCGTATCGATGGCTATCGATATGAAATTTTCACTTCGTATCCATGAATCATTTGCAGATTCGAATAGTTCAAACAAGTCTTTGCTACATATTTTGTATCAATGAGAGCCGATGGATATGAACATCTATTATTTCAGATCGATGGTAGTTGGATACGAATAGGCTTCTTTATATCGATAATATGGAAAACTCTTCTACCGATTATTAGCACTGGGAGATGAATCGTTTCCTTCCCTTGGTTTCATACTTACATAAATACATTATGGACATAGGAAAAATATCGTCTTCCTTCATTTCTACAGACCGTGTTCATATCGATCGAAAGATTGAGAAAAAGAAACCGCCCTTTACCTTCAAACCAAACAAACCTTTAATCCTTTGAATCGATTGGTTAAATTAGGAAATTAACTGAAATAATCCATTCTAGAACGATGAGACTCGATATCGAAGCCAATTTGTCCATAATCATGGCCAATTCAGATAATGATGAGGCCGAAATTGGGTCGGAGTACAGCTGAAGGAGGAGTGAATGGAGTTCTGGTTGATTGGAGAAGAAGGAGTGTAGAGGGATACGAAGGAGTCATACGTTTCGATTGTGGATGGTAAGGGAGGTCTGTATCAATCCAATGTCAATGGGACTTCGTACCATGGAGTGAGTGGTTTCATACCAATCGGTGATGTTAGTCCGTATCCATCCAGAGTGATCGATACGAAGACTTGAGCTTGGCGATCGATACGAAGATGCCATTGATGGTCATTACGAAGTGGACATTTGGGATCAATACGAACTAACTCTTTGATGACCGATATGAAGCTTGTTGTTCCATGATCGATACAAAATATGCCTCTGGGGATTGATCCATGTCTAAACCTCGATGGATACAAAACATTGTGCATACTCGAATATTTGACTCCGACGAGCTTTTGCCTTGCATAATTGGATTAACCATTTTACCGCATATTTGGTTTCTCTTTGATGCTCCTCATTGGAACTGCAACTTGAAAATTTTAATAACCTTAAACTTGGGTCATTTTTCGATGTCTGAATAACAAGGTTGTGACAGTCAGCGGTGAAAGTTATTCTGGTTGAATCTCGAAGTCCTGTCATTTGAACATCTCTCAAATTCTATAGAATTTCTTAGGTATTATATAGCACTGCACTGCACAACACATTCATGCACTTCACACTGGGGGGAACACGGGTTTTTTGTTGTCTAACGATGATTTTTACCGAGTTCAGTAGCTATGGAACCCGAAAGTTCACAATTATAAGATGTTCAGAGTCCACCACTCCCTGTAATTGAAATGCTAGCTATCGTAGCAGAAGTTATTATCCCTACTTTGGATGAGCTACCAAGAGTAGTCTTCATCGCTCACCCACAAGATTCTGTCCGCTCTAATATTTCTGATGACATGTTTGGTAGGATTTTTCTAAGGCATGGGCTGTTGGTGAATGATGTCTTACTACCAGGGCCAAAAGATAGAGCTCACAAACCCCTGGAGGGGTACACAGCTTGTAATAGATTCATGTGTGTGACCGAGACACTTCTTCCCTTCAATCAGTTGATCAGGGAAGTTTTAGTTTTCTTGAGAATTGCCCTATCCCAGTTGCACCCAAATGGTTATGCCTTGCTCAATAGCCTGTTCATTATCTTTATGGAACACCTCTTCCGTCCTCCGACCATAGAAGAATTGAGATTCTTATTCAACATAAAAAGTTATGAGGATATCCCCTCCTTCACTTTCCTAAAAGCAGCTACGAATTGTCAAGTTATGGCCGGAGATTGGAGTAAGCCGAGTTACTTCAAAACCGAATGGTTTTTTGTCTGGTGTCCACGGGGATTTGCCAGGAGGTGGCTAGTCAGACGTAAGTGCTTCAACTTCTTTGTTGATTAATAGGGCGATATTAACTGATGTGGAGTCTAACACCTTGCTTCTTATACAGCTTCAATTCCACGACCTGAAGGAGCTCGGTTTAAAGAAATAGTAAGGGTTCTTCAAGAGGTGCCTGCCGCGCAAAGAGAAATTGATGAAGTCCTTACAGATGAAAATCTGATTGTCGGGTGGCTAATTGATAGAGACCATAGCATCGGACTTGTAGGAGACCTCGGAATGACTCCAGTGAGGAAAGTTTGAATGAGAGCTCTCAGAATCATAACAGTTGAATGGAATGATGATGAGAGCATTCCCGCTAGGGATGAGCTCGCAGCTACGCCATTGTACAGTCTCTGATCTTCAGAATTGAAAAGTAAAGGCAATGGTGTCGCTTACAAATCTACGAGATGCAAAACTGTCATGCTATCTCCACCTGCTACAACTGGTGTAAGCGCGGAGTCTTCTTCTCCATGAATGGAGGGTTCTTTTGAGGGACTGGCAGACATTCCTATTCCGGATGACCTTCCTTTACATAAAGATACTAGATTAGAGGGGCTTCAAAGCGGCTTAGATATAAGAGAGCCAACTCCTACGAGCATAGCTGCCACAACCGGTTGGTTGGTGGGTTTGCACATACTCGTAGCACCACACAACTTCTAATCACATGCTTCTCAATCTCTGAAGATAATTAAATCTATTTCTCTTTTCATTTTCACAGATACAATGACGAAGCAGGGATCTATGCTCGATAGTCTTCGTGTTGCACGCCATTCTTCAAGTTCTTACTCTAAGTCTCACAGGCATGAGTCTAAAAGAGACTATGATCGTCGCCATTCTAGTCAGGAGTGTGAGCGCCGAGAAAGGGAGGTGGAAAGGGATTATAGGTGTCGCTCATGGTCTTGCTCTCCGCCACCTAGAAATCCTTCCAAACCTTTTGGTTCGAGTAGACAACCTTTAGAGACTTCTCATCAAGTACCACCTCCTCAAACTTCAAGGCCCAAAGAGCAATGTCAGAGTACTGAGATGGAGATCCTCGCTACTACTAAACAAGTTGCCATAGAACCTACCAGGAAAAAGTGATTATAATTGCTAAGTTGAAGAAGGAATTTCCAAATGTGTGCTTGGACAATTTCAAATTTCCTCCGCACTTAAAGAGAATTCCCAATGATGCAGAATATAAGATGCATGACTACATATAAGATGTTTATGTCAATATGGAGAATGGATGAAGAATGCAGAGAAAGTTTCAGCATTAGCCTATGAGCCGGTGAAGACAATCGAGAAACTAGAAACTAATCTTGCCTAGAAGGACCGCACAATACATGTGCTCAACAATGAGAATGAGTCTTCAAGAAATTCATAAGCGGAGGCTAATAACAGGGAGGCTAATAACAGAGCCAACAAGGCAACCCGAAAGATGGAGGAGATGAGGCAAACACATTTAGCCTTGGTCGAGGAAATGAGGCACTGGAACACCATAACCATGTTGAAAGAGATGCGACATTAAAAGAGCTTAAGAAGCTAAAAGCCAAATTGGCTGAAGTTGTCAAAGAAAAAGACGACGCTAATAGAGCTTCCAAATAGGCATGTGGGAAGGCCATGGTACTCAAGGATAAGCGGGATGCGGCCAAGCTAAAGGTCCAAGAAACCAAAGCCAAACTTGAGACCGAGGTTAGAGCGGTGGAGACCAGGTGAGAAGGTGATATCAAAGACCTCCTGGTTACTTATAATGTCAATGTCTTGAAACATTGCAATCTAAGCTGGCTCGATGACTACCCGCTACATCTGTATAATGCGTGGTGCCACTTGGTAGAAGATAAGAAAGCGGACTGAAACACTACATTTGTTGACGACTTCAAGTTAGAGAACCGAATATAAATCGAAGAGAGAGTAAAGTTCTTCATGATGATACTATCACTTTTGAAATGGAGAAACTGGCCGCTGAGTACCCGACCATTGGAGAGGGGTCCAAAGTTGAGCATCATGAAGGAAGCTCTGAAATGCCTTCAGCGACTCAACCCGAGCTTGCTTCTACATTTAATCCTCTAGCCATTCTGGCATACGACCTAGATAGGCCGCACATTTCCAAGGTTCATGAACATGTTTCTGAAGGCGCTTCGACTTAACGTGCAAGTCAATCTGAGGAAGGTACTCTGAACACTCTATCCATTCTCTTAAATGCAGGGGCGTTGTCGGAAGATGTCATTAATATCTTCTCTTATCTTTATTCAGTTACATATGCTGCACCATTCGTTCCTTCTGCAACTTAAGAATCGCATCACGAGCTGGAGGCCATTATGCCAGAGGCAAAGATCACAGCGGCCTCCACATCAACCGAGGAGGTTCACGAGAGCAGCTTCATCCTTGATGAACAAACAATGGAAGCACTCCTAGGTCACCAGAGCGATCCACTTACCGACTTGCCTTTTGTTATAGGTGAAGATGTGTCTATGGCTAGCTCCTTAGGCTCGGCTAGCATCGGAGGAGGCATGGCCGGCCTTGGTTCGGTCCCTATGCGTATGATTTCTCCCGAAGGCACAATTGTTAACACTGGCATGCCACCTTCGTCCTCTCACATTGAAAGTGCCACCGTTCCTTCGGCACCACATTCGGAAAGTATCTCGATCCATGTGAGTTCGAAGGAAGAGACCTCTGTGATCCCCTCGATCGAAGACCAACCAGTAAAAGGAAAAAGCTCGAAGAGGCATCTAAGTGGCAGCTCTGTTGGGTCGACGCCAAGGAAGAAGAAAATAAAGAAGTTAAAGAAGTAGATGAGCCTTCTTATTCCCTCATTTCGTTAGATAGGTAGAATAGGATTTTGTTTTGCATCATACAGGCCATGTATAGATGGGGGTTCGGCCTCTGCTTATAGGAATTCTGGGAATAAGTTTTTGTACTTGTCTTTTTTCTAAGGAATAGTAGAAATAAAATCTCTTTGTCTTTAGCATAATCTATGTTTATTCACTTAAGCATTTCTTGATTTGTATTTAAATTCAATGTACTCGTGAGGCTTTTAGTTTTTGAGTCGAACTTGAGTTCGGTCGTTAAGTCCCGAAGTCATAGCTTCGGGTCATAACCAAACATCGAGTTAAGCTTCCATATTACACTGTCTGGGTCAGCGGTTGGTACTTGAGTTATGCCCCCAGCCTCGAGGAAAATTGAAGTAGTTAGTCGACGGACACTTCTCGCTTTTATTGACCTCTAATTAACTAAGTCGGAACAAAGTTAATGTGAGATGAATTTAAGGGGTCGATCACACTCGTTCATCGACAAGTACTTGCATCTGCACTTTGGAGATGAGCTTGATTGTTGGCGGTCAATTATGCCAGCTTGTCATTTTGAATCGCGTTTACGCTCTGGGGACATAGGATAATTCATGGATGGTCTGTCACACCCGTTTAGTACTTGGAGTCATAGCCATGCTCCGGGGATAAGAGTTGTTTTATGAGCGGTTATTCACGCCCGCTTAATGTTTTATGCCCCAGTTCACGCTACGGGAATCTAGATTTGGTTGATGGGCGGTCAGTTACACCTATTTAGTGTTTAGAATTAGGTCCATGCTTCGAGGACTTAAGTTGTTTAATGGGCGGTCAGTCACACCCGTTTAATGTTTATACTCTAGATCGCGCTTTGGGAATCGAAAGTTGGTTGATGTTTACACTTCAGTTCTCATTTCAAGAATCTATAGTTGGTTGATGTTTGTACTCTAGTTCACACTCCGAGAATCTGGAGTTGGTTGACAGGTGGTCAGTCACACCCATTTTGGTGTTTATACTCCAATCCACGCTCTCAGGACTAGAATAAGTCGGCGGGTGGTCGGTCACACCCGATGGTGGTTATACTCTGATTCATGCTCTAGGAATCTGGAGTTGGCCGAAAAATGGTCAGTCAAATCCATTTAGGCATTTGGATCTCATTCGCACTCTGGGAACAAGGAGTTGATCAAGGTTGTGGATGGTCGGATCACATCCACGTTGATTTGATAAGCAAAGTCATAGATGGATGGATCCATCCTCCTCGTGCTTGGATTTAGAATTTGCACTCCAGCTCACACTATAGGAACTGGAATTTGTTAGAGGATTGTTGTGTTTCAATCCTTCTTTTATTTAGTGTGGTTTTCCACTGAGTTCGAGGTTTCACTCAGCGAGCGATCGATCGGATCACGTTCACTCTCTATCTGAATGAGTCCCACCTTGGGATGGGACTTAGCTCTCTGTACATTGTGACAGTCGCATGAGGCATTTCAAGAATCGCCACTCTGGCTTGATGAGTTTGCATTTTATTGCTGAAATAAGAAAGTGTGGCAAAGTCAGTTGCCTTATTACAAGTTCAAATTTCGAAATGCATAAACAAATTTCAAAGGAAAAGCAGACTTAAATGAATGAATAAACCCTGTTTGTGTAAATGAATAAAATCATTTCCAAAGATCGGATGCAGAGAGATTCCTCCACACCCTTACCCTTCTCCTTTTGCCATGCATCTCGTAGCTCAGCAACATAACAGGCATGTCCATCCGCCTGATCACCATGCAATACTCCAACCTTATTATCAGTAGGGAACTTCAAAGTCAAACACTACGGGGCAACTGCTGCCCTAAATTTAGTGAGAGCCGGTCGGCCCAAGAAAGCATTATATAGGGAATTAATGTCTAACACAACAAACTGTAGCATCCAAACTCTCCAGTGATCTTCGATTCCCAACTCAACCGGCGACTCCACCATCCCAGCGGTATCTTTGCACTTCCATTAAAGCCATGTATGCAAGATTAGCATGGCTTTAGATCCTCGCCTTCATTCTCATCTGGTCATAATCCCATTTTAAAAAGGATATTCATGGAGCTTCCACTATCTACCAAGATCCTCTTAATCTAAGTAGGACCTATTTGAGCTGATATGACTAGTGGATCGGTAGTGGGAGTTTCAACTCTATTAGCATCTCTGTTCTGGAAAACGATGTCGTCTGTCATCATTTTTTGTTGTTTTGCCAGAGCCCCTATCATTAATATTACTACAACACTTGAAGTCTACATGCCTAATTGAACTGGAATATGACTCCATTTCTTTCCATCTCTGATCAGCTAGATGAGGACCACCACTGACTATATTAATAACCAATCTCCCTCCAATACGCACGGTTCTTCCTTTCTAGCATGATTTTAATTTTGATTCTTTTTTGATAGGCCCGCACCTCTATCCTACGGCGCTTGAACAAATTGTTCCAACTTTCTCTCCTGGATTAGCTTCTCAATGATGTCTTGTAAATGGCGACACTCATTAGGATTATGACCATAACATTCATGGAACCTACAGAATTTTCCAGTTTGAATTTGCTTTTCGAAAGACTATTTCGGAGCTAGTTTCTTATACTGTTTAGTATTATAGGTTTCAAATAAACATTTTCCAAGGATGTATTCAATGGGGTATATTGGTCAAACATGGGAGCTCTACATCGCGGTTCTCGATTTTCATCTCGCTTCTTAGCCTAACCTCCATTACCTTTCCACTGGCTCTGCTTGTTTCGTATATTCAATTGCACGTTGCCATAGTTCTCACCGGTCTGTTTCACAGCAACATTACTTTGAACGCCTTCACCACTGAGCCCCGCATCGTCCTATTTCCTAGATCATCTAGCGTCTTCTCTCCTCAAAAACTAGGCCGTCTTAGCATAGAAATGATCTAACAAAGCGGGGCGTCTCCTAGCAAACCAACTGCCAAATTCGGAATCGGGATCGATTCCTTTAGTTAGTTCCATTAAGATAGAATTGTCATTCGGGTTGCTGACCTCAGAATAGGTAACATGAAACCATTCCAGATAACGTCTAGATGTATCTCCTGGAGCTTGGGTAACATTGCATAAGGTGTTGACATCTTTTGGCCCTGTGATGTGCATGCGGAATTATTCGATGAACTTAGTGGCTAACTGATCAAAACTAGAAATAGATTTGAGGGTAAACAAGTAAACCACATCATTGCAATACCTCCAAATGATAAGGGGAAATCCTACACTTGACTGTATCGTCAGCTCGTGCGGCATTCATGAGCCATTCATACTTCAAGATGTGTTGGTTAGGGTCTAAACTTCTTTCGTACATGGGCAAAGTGGGCATCCTGAATCGACGAGGTAGCTCAGCATAAAAAATGTCATCAGTAAATGGTGTATGACTTTGGGAGATTCCCCAGTCATCATTAGTAAGTACTTAACTTTCACGGATCATTTGGCGGATCATGGTTGGAATGTCAGTTATTTGGACATTCGGGGCCAACAAATGGTTGGGTTCCATGTTGCAGGGATGGTTCGAGCACGGCCGACGATCCATTCCTCACTTCCAAGGTTCTTAGTCTTCAAGAACATAGGGGTCTAGAGCATGAACATGTCGACAAAGAGTCGGATCTACTCCGTTCCAAATCTCAGCTTCCAAGACTATAGCGGCGGCAGCTGCGTAGCGATCGATGGTGTGATAAGAAAGTCTCCCTCCTCGGGAAGAGGGTCCAACTTGGTGTCCCATAGAAGGACCAACCCTGGCTTGTCCAAGGTTTAATGCATGCTCATGCCCGGAGGCTTGCGCATAGTTTCTATCCAGCCGTTGGCATGTAGGTCTATGATTGTAATTAGAGGAAGCCGAGCTTTAGGTGGATGAAAAGAAAGCACGATCCCTTCTAGATCTCCTTCGTCTTTCCTCATTCAGTTGGTTCACGAGCTTCTTGTTGGCACGAATCTGTTGGGTGAGCGGATGACAGCTATGGGTTAGCTATTGCATCAAAATATGGAATTCCTCCCTAGTCACAGGGCCTTGTGGATCTGACGGTCCAACAGAAGTCTGGCCTGTTGTAGGCAGCTGCGCGGGGTTCTGCCTATCTCGTCCTTCTAGATTAGTAGTAGTTGAAGCAGTCCTTGTGTTAACCATGCTTGATGTAGCTCTTTCCTAGATCTCGTGCAATCTGAATAGAATGGAAGGAACTACTGGATGATAGATCTGGATCTTTTCCTTAGATTTAAGCAATCCAAAAACGACAGTAGATCCAATGAGCAGGAGAAAAACTGGGTTTTCTCAGTGAAAGCACCAAAGTGTTTGTACTAAAATTGGACATAACACTCTTTGGATGTATTTGAAGGGATTAAAATGAAGAATATAAATGTAAAACAAGCTAATTTAACAAACACGCCAAAAAGACAAACAGAAATGCAAGAACATAGGAAGTTATAGTGGTTCGACGTTGTAGCCTACGTCCACTTTGGAAAGTTTGTTGTTTTATTGATGTCTACTAACTGATTACAATAGAGAATACTTAAGCACTCGAGTTACAATGGATTTCCGACAGAGTATCGGCGTAGCAGAATCAAAAGTCCCTTTCCTGAAGACAACGGGCTACGATTTATAGATGTAGGCTGAAAATATCTGACTTAGATCTTGGAATACCCCTTCTCCAATGTGGGTGGCCCACTTGATCGATCCAGTGTCATTTGAGATCGATCCATGTACATTTCACATCGATCGTGGATACTGTTGAGGTGGTAAACAAACTCCTGTGAAAATTTGGTAGCATGTGGACTTGTAGATTCTGAGTTATGATCGATGCAATTTTGGATTTTCAGTTGGCTGGCTTATTCGTATCAATCTCATACGTATCGATCAACTTTGGATCGATAGTAGTTCGTGTCGATCAGCTGCACTTCGATGACATGGAACTATAATCAGGAGCGATCCACTTTTCATGCCGAACATTCATTTCCTCTCCTTGACTGTGTTTCTTCGTATCGCTCCAATTTAACTTCATTCCTATCGATCAACTCGAGGCCTCTTCGTATCGATAGCTTCTATTCCAGTTCGTATTGATGCTTGCAAATACCCTTCGTATCGATAATGAAAGGACCTCTTCGTATTGATGCTTATAAGATCATTTCGTACCAATCGTTTTCCAATCGATACGAAGTGTATAGGCAGAGGGATCGATACGAAAGGCACTGAAGGATTGTAAAGTAAACTCTAACCAATGTCGGCCCTTGAAGGATACAAAGGAAATGGAAGTTGATGGATACGAAATAAGGCTTCTTTCATGGATACGGGCAAGGCTAATTCTGATGGATACAAAGCTGCATGGATACGAGGGAGGTTGGCCTATGATGGATACGTACAAGATGGGTCTATATGAGGTTGACTTTCTTGATTTTGATCGATCCATATCTTGAGTATACGAACTCCGATTGACCCAAAATTTGGAACGTTGGTTTTCATAGCTTTGCTTGTTATGCCACACCAATTGTAGATCGATCTGGCTCGAACCAAATTTACCGGTATCCATAGTAATCTTTGTGTAAGAGATTTTAAGGATGGGCTGTCTTTGGTTTCCTATCAAGTCCTTGGTGTCACAGCCTTGCCAAAAGGTGGGATAACAAATATAATTATGGTTACTCCCTGAATCGACGAGGATGGATACGGGCTTATTATTTACATGTGCAGGTAGCCGAAGAGAACGAGGATAGGATGAGCCAATGAGTGCATACAGGAGTTGGCTAGATCGACGATCGGTTGCTGATCTGCTGCATCGATGTTATCACCATCTGGGTAAGAGTAAGAGTATCTTTTCAGCGTTGCATTTGTAAACGGGAAAGAATTTTCCAACGTAGTGGTAGAATAGACCTTTATTTTGGAGGTTTTGGAGTTCGGTTTAGGTTAGGTGTTTGATTGGGTAGTTCAGGTTCGTTGTTGGATTTGGGGCTAGAATCAGTGGTAGTGACAACAGAAGACTTCGAGCGACTTTGGAATTGTTTGGTATCCGTGATTTTGGTTTAAATGAATATAGTAAGATCGATTACATCAGATAAGGAAGTGGGTATAAATGGTTATAGTTCTTTACGGGTCTTCTTTTTGAGGCCGGATATGAAATAATTTAGTAAAGCATCATGGGGAAGGTTTGTTATGCGATTGCTAAGTGATTCGAATTGAAATTGACAGTTATACAGGGTTATTGTTTGGCAGAGTTTGAATAAGGTGGCTTGTGGATTTAGAAAGGAAGAAGGTCCGAAACGTTGTTCGATGGCTTTTGTTAGGTTAGTCCAAGAACTGAACTGATTGTTATGGAACATCCATTGGCACCATGTTAATTCATGGACGATCATGTAGAGATTAGCAAAATGGATTCGTTAATCATCGAGTTTGAGTAGTCTGAGGAAAAATGTTCCGCTTAGAAAATCCAATCTAATGGATTTGATCCATCAAAATGGGTGAGTTCGCATTTGGGGGATTAGGTAGGAATTGGGCTTTGTTGATGAGTGGTGTGTAAAAGAGTTTTTATTAGGGGAGGTGGCCGAACGAATGGTGGTGAGGGTGGTGGTGGAGGAATAGTGGAAGATGTGGTAGGAGTATTTGAGGTAGGAAGAGAAGCAAGTTTTTGAGTGATGTTTCGCATCATTTGGGTCATGGTGTTCATGGAGTTTGGGAGTTCGATCATGGATGTTTGTTGGGTAGTGATGTCTAATTGAAGTGTAGTGATGGAGTAAGCATCTCGATTAGCATTTTCATAGATTTGGTAAATGGCTTCTTCTAAGGCACGGTTGCGGGTGGTTTCAACCATGGTGAGGAGGATGAGTGTGGAGTGAAAGCACCAATTTGGTAAGTTCTATGTTACTACTACTGACTTGACAGAGATGAAACAGTTGAAAGAGGAGTAGAGTGAAGAAAAGAGAGAATTTAGTAAAAAGAAGAGCAAATAAATATCCCAGCATACTTTCCTCATTTCATTCCAGTTTATATATAACAATTACATCATTTGCCGTAACTGTTTTGTGACAAGTGGAAATATATCGGTCAATATATTGTATTATAGAATGTGGCCTCTTGTAACATAAAAGATGCCGTGACGAAAGAGAAAGTTGTTATAACAATATTTGTTTGATAGTGCATTGTATTATTTGTGTTAGGTTATTACTATTGTGTGCACATGTGCACATTGTTTGCAGGTAAACACAAATGGAAGCATCAATCCAAATATCTAACCGGAATGCATATTGAGTGCCTCTATCTAGTAGCAGCAGGTGGTGAAGTTGAGTAGCTTGTATCACATTGCCAAAGTGCATGGATTCGAAGCTCCGCTGCCGCCTTGACTACTTGCAGCCACCCACACCTTAGCCAAAGTGATCGCCTCCATCCTTGAACCTTCGACCAACTCCATGACTAACTCGATGCACCCAGCCACCCCTTGCGATTTAAATTCCAAACTCAAAAATCAAAACCCCCAAACCCTAAGCTTACCTCTACTGGCCAGCTCTTACCATTGTAGAAGTTGCAACCACTTCCAACACCACCTCCATCACCTAATGTTGTTCCCAGCTTCACCGTTCCTCCCCTAGACCAACCCACCGTCAAAAATCATTAGATGATTAGAAACCACCACGACCAGCCTAGGCTACAAAAAAGCTATGAGTAGCTTTAAAAATCCCCATTTGTCGATACAAACACATCCATACCCCCAATCTCCCTTTCGTGCTTGTCAAATTTTCTTCATTTCTCGACATCTACTTTTTTTCAATATTTTGCACTCCACTCGACGAAACGACGAGCCGCCATTTTTATAAAATGCTAGGGGTCTAACACACAATTTTCATGTTGGAACATTAGTTGAAAATGAATATACTAGGGAGTATTGATTTTTTAAAAGTGGAAGGGCTTTGGATTCTTTGTTTATAGGGAAGCAAAAAAATGAGGAGAGAGAAAGATTAAAATGAGAGTGAAGTGATTATGGTGGAAAATAGAATGAAATGTTGAGATATGGTGATATCTTATAATCAAAACATAACTTAAAACTCAAGTAAACCAAACTCAACACTCCAACATCCCATCAAAATCAAATCACACCTTTTTGAAAATTTTGAATTTGACTTGATTTTAAAAAAAATTGAAAAGATATATTTGCGGTATTCCCCTATACAATATCCCATTCGTGTGTAGACCATGAACGGTAGAATAAAAATACGATCGCGTTCCACAATGCGACGCGACTCAAAAACAATAATAAAATACATAGGTTATTAAATTCTATTAAAATTCAAAAATACCAATGTTTGCCATAAAATACGTTAAACATAAATTTAAATATTTTCCGAATTAAAATTTTATGGAAAAGTACTATAAATTAAATTAAAAATACAGCACTAAAAATCGGGTGGTTGCATTGTACAATTGCTAAATATGTTCTTAACTTGGTCATTTACGTGTTTATTTATCTTAGACTACGCATTGTCTTTTGTGAGTTTCAAACTCTAAAACAGTATAAGTATATAGACATTTAATCCATATTCAATAACGTACAATTGTTATATGGTGAATGGTTGCAATTTGTAATATTAAAAACTCTATATAAAGTTAGTTCATTAGAAGTGAACAAGTAAACAATAGTACCAAATCGTATATTCAATATGATTGATTATAGTAACTATCTAGTTGTTTTAGATGTAACACTAGACCAAGAGCTACAAGATGAATCTACAAATGGGTGATTTGATCATTATATGTAAGGTGTATTCTATTCGTTATCCTTAAATGTTATGAATAACCGAATGTATTTTAGTAAAGGTTTCATTATGATCATGTAGCAAGAGTTTTCTTTTGAATGGTCCGACCATTTGGGGAAAAAGTGAATGTACAAGTATGTATATAACCTAAGGAATAATTGGGATGAAGAGAATAAATGGTCACCTCTACTTCATGAAGAGGCATCAGAATATATAACTGTGTAAAATAATAATGGATACTCAACAAGGATTTGGAATTGTGATTTCTATTCAAAAATGTATTTTCATGTTGAAAATTATTTTCGATGAGACTATTTCTTTCAGTTTAAGATATTTGATCTGAAAATTCTTGACTATAAACTGATTACTGTAGATGGAATAAATATCCTATATTAATTGGTTGAATGAGGCTTCATATTTCGGAAGATACTATAATAATGGTAGAAATAGTTGGAGCATGCCATATAGCACTTATTGGTCACATCAAGTAATGAAAATTGTTTTCATAAAACTTACCATATGTAAGTTATGTAATAATAACTATTTTTCAATATTAACTGGAAAAGGACAGTTTTATTTCAATGTGAATATTATGAATATTCGTAATATAAAACTATAATAATGGTATTTATTTTTATAACAAAAGTATACATTAAGTATCTAAAGTTTTATAATTATTTTGGAATTATGGACTTAGCCATAATTTTGAGAATAATTCTTTAATCGTATGATTATGAATTATATAGTACTAATGAATTATATATTAAACAAAAAAAGCAGAGCAGCCATTCATTTGGGAGCAACATAAGATTCGGTGAACTCTTGAGATTGATACATACTGATGTATGCAATCATAAGTCAATAATACCAAAATGATTCCTCATACTTTTTTTAATTTGTAGATGAATTATCGTATAAATGAACATGTGTAATCGATGCACCTGTAATATGTCTATATTAAGTTTATAAAATATAAAATGGAAATAATGGGACGTGCAAAAGTAAATAAAATGATTCGATTTGATCGAATATGTGAGTATATTGGATAGTGTTCCAAATGTATCTATAAATGAATAGAGATTCAATCTCAAAGGTTACTCCTTCATATGATGCATAATGACGTATCGATAAGGAGCAACTGGATTTTGTTGAACAAAGTATGATTGATAATAAGTGAAGTTAACTTCTTTCTGTAAGGTTGTGTACTTAAGAGAAGTATATATGGTTAAAATTAATTTAACCCAAAGAATAGTTTACAAAATCATACATGATAAGGGTTTATAAGAAGCCCTAACATATCTTAGGTCAAGGAGTTTGTAGGTTATGCAAGTCAAAAGACTACACATAATGATTATATGTAAGGGATCCTGTATGAATAACCCAAAAAATAATTTAGGAACGACTGACATTGGATAATCGATTTATGTTTTGAACATAAATATCGTAAACTAAAAACCAATTAATTTTATATGTAAGACAATTCATAAAGTGTTTATATATACTTATTTTTAATGCCCCATATTCTAATGATAGAATATTTAAATAATTGATTTAAATATTAAATCGTTAATTGATTGAAGGCCCCAAAAATATGATTTTTCGCATACGATTGAATCAGAATACAAGACCAATTTCGTTGAGTTCGTACTGATGTTACGAATTAAATGAGTGTAATAATTTCTATATTTGGAGATCAGATTATCTGATGGCCGAAACGAACATGAAAAGCACGAAATTATCATCTCGGAGAGTTGTCTCGGTTAGCAACGAAATTTATACCTTTGGGACCAAAAAATGAGGTGATGTACGCAAACGAGTTTCGCTACAACTGGATGTGTTGTGTGACGGTATGAACTTGAAATGTACTATGGTTTATTTGAGAAATCAAACAAATAAGAATGCAGTATTAATATATAATCAACCCCTACCTAATCCCTCCTCTCTCGTTTTACCAGTTATTGTTCCATTAGGAGTTAACAAAGAAAATGGCTTCCACTCTCTAATATCATTCAAAAATTTAAACCAAGAGATATACTTCATGAAAAATCATGAAACCAAGACAGTTGAGATCGTAACAAGGTGAGCTTCAAAACAACGCCGAAGTTGTTATGCGCGATGGTGTTTCAGTGATGACCATATATTGAGCCAGAGTTAGGGTTTCGATTTGATGGAGAACTAGGCGAAATTAGGTCAAGGATATTGCAGTACGGTGTTTCTCATATCGAGGAGCTCCGGTGATGATGACTTGGTGAAGTCCATTCGTCTACAGTGATTTGCGACATAAGTAGGTCGAGGGGAGATGCACATGGACATGATTTGACAGGGGAAGCCGAGTGCGACAAGTTGAGGTCGGTTATGGAGCTCGTGCATAGAGAGATGCATTGGAAAAGATGGTTCATGATTTCTTCGAGTAACAGAGGAGAATGGAGGAGAGAGAAGGTGCGTGTAAAGGGTGTATGTGCGCGAAGTGTATCGGTGGGGGATTTGGTAAATTAGGGAAGAAGTATTAATGGCTAATTAGGTAATTAGTGATTGGTTAAATATTTAATTATTTTAGTTTCGATTCTTATAAAATCCATATCTTTACATACGAGGTCCATTTTGGATGTGGTTTCTTGCATGGCTCTCATAAAGGAGAGCACTATGACTAAGCATCGGTTTTGTTTGATTTTGTTGAGGTGATTGGTATTTTCTTTCACCATCCTATGATTGTTAGTATAGTATTAAAATGACATTTCCAATTATTTCTAACTTTAAAATGTGACTAATATATTTAAACCTACATCTTAAAATTAATCTGAAAGTGTTTCCAAGTGGTTTTAAATTATGTATTACATTTTTCCCGTTAACGCACTATTTTGACGATATTAATAGTCTATTTGGTATTAATCCCACATTGGTTACTTGGATGTATTGTATGTATGTTATTATAGATGTATGTAGGCTATTTTAGAGGTTTGTATGCTTGTTAGTTGCATGTATGCTTGTTTGCTTAGTTTGGTTGAAAATTTCGATCGAAGGCGATATGGTATTAGAAAATATCCCATAGGTAGGATTTCGTGCATAGAGTTTTGTGCGTGCTGTTTGGTCGAAGATGGACTTGGAGGTGTGCTTTGGATTTTGAGACAGATGCCGGACGTTTTCATTTGGTTTGTACTTGGCCATTTTTGGCAACGTACACGACCAAAGTGGTCCATATCGACTAATAATTAATGTAGGGTGGTCATCTTATTTTATATTAGGAGAGAGAGGGCGTAGAGAGGCACATTGGCAATGGTGGTTGCATGAGCAGCGCACTACATTCGTTGCACTATTAGGTTAATTCGTTGCACTAAGAAACATTTGTCATGTCAAGAAATACCAACTTCGTAGTGAAGGAATTTCTTTTAGAAACTGTTGGCAGTAAAATAGATTTGGGTAGGATTCAGGATGAAATTGGTTATGAGGGATGAAACGAAATTTACCAAACCAAAACGAACATAATGCATTAGTGTCTAATGAGTATTTTTGCACATTAAAGAGAAATTATGAGTATATTATTAATATCAAGAAAAAGTAATCCTGAACCATTAAGAATATTGACTCTACCATATGTATGATGCATAAATCCAAAAGGATTCCAAGTACATTATCAAAGTATGATTTTGATAAGTGTACCGAATGGGATATGATTCGTCGGCCACAAACGAGTCTTCAAGAGAAAGACTAATGCAGTTGGAATATGGTGAGCAACATTGATAAGAATAACATTGTAAATTTAAGTTGTTGAAATTAGCACAATAGATTCATCATTCAATGTGCTCAAGTTAATTTGATTTTGCTTATAAATTATCGCTTGATACAACTTTGAGTTTTAGTATATATGTGCTGAAACAGAAAATTCTAAATAATGATTTAGAGTTGACTATTTGCACATAACAATCAAAGTGTCTCAAAGTTAATGGGAGTGATAATAGCTTGTGAGTTTTGAATATGATCTAAGAAAATATACGAAAGTATCACTCGATAAGCATTATAGTTGAACAAGTATTTTGATAGAAATATCAAATTGTTTAATTTCGTTTAAAATGTAGAGTGATCATGTATCTGTAAGAATGAACATTAAAATGGTACACGGATACTTCTAAACTATAAGTAAACAAATGACTTATGATTACTAATGATGTGTTCAAGTTAAAACCATTATAGTTTAGTTGTTTAATACTTAACATTGGATCTATAAATGATATTTGGGAATGCACTAAAACGATATGCATAGACACCATATTAAAATGTTTAATATGGAGCATGTAAAGTGGACACCTTATGCATTGGAAATAATAGTTATCATACATGTTGTATTGTTAACAATATCGTATTTAGCTAATGTATATGATACGTAAAGCAAATATCAAACCCAAATTAAGATCACCAAATAGTAGTAAAGAGTATTCTTGAGTATTTGCGAAATAATGGAGAATTATCTATAAAAACAATGAACTCCTTATGAGGGTGTATTCAGACTCAAACTTCATAAGTGATATCGAGTATAATATGTCGATATTAAATTAATGTTCAAACCTTAATTAAGAAGATTTAAGTTAGAAATGTTCCAAGTGAAAGGTTGTGGATAATTCAACAAAAAGGCTAAGCACGTCGCCTTAACTAGTGCCACAATGAAAGCGACGAATGGATATAAATGGAAAAAAATTATAATTGAGCTAGAGGTGATTCTAAGTATTGAGAAGACTACATCATTGTTATATGATAACAATATAATGGTTTGGGCTCAGTAGAAGCCGAGAAACATACTTCAAATACTTAAAGGTAGTTTATTAGCATTGGGAGGAGTTGATTGGTAAAGTAGATGATTAAAACAACATAGCAGATCCATTTACAAAGGTATTGGCTCAATCAGTTCTTATTAAATTAAATGTAAGGATGAGATAAAGATTCCATAGTTGACCCCAAGTTTAAGTGGGAGATTGATAGAGTTAAGGGTATGCCTTACGGGAAAATCCCTAATTTATTTTAAATTATTAACCATGTAATAAAAACTTGTTCAAAGTAAAAGTTGTTTTCTTTCTATTATATACTTGATATAATGTGTTATATCAATTATTTATTTAATTTAAGTACATTTAATAGAAAATCCACAAATGATATGTTTTGTGATAGTAATTACCATGTGTTGTAATCATGTGCGATGTCCTGGAATTTTGGGCAATATTTATTTAATAATCTTTGTTAATAAGTATTTAAATTGATTTAATAATCTTCTTTTATAAATATTTAATTGGTAAAATTAAACTTTTTCAAAGCTAAATAATTTTTTTTCTATTTATGATGTGTATATATATATGTGTGTGTGTGTGTATTGTAATAGGAAGTCTTTGGTTTGAATTTAATAAAAAGATATGTTTGCAAATTATAATATATATTTTTTAATTTTGGAAGTTAAGATTGAATTTAATATAAAACCTATCAAAAGTTATTTAAAATTTAACCATATATTTCCAAAACATTTAAGGTAAATGTTTATTTGTCTAAAAATACATTATTGCACAAATAAGATTTACTTAAAGGTTTATTTCTTTTATTTTTAATATTCTTTCTTTTTAATTTTTAACTTGTATAAATATAATTTGAATATATATAAATATAACCTTTACATATTAATATAAAACATAAGAAATAAATTTAATATAGGTTCAATTCTTTTGCTTTTAAAATGCTTTCCTTAAAAATTATTTAAACTAAAATGGTTTATATATATATATATAAAGGTTTAAAGTATTCTTTATTTTTTAATATTATGCACTAAGTGTAGTTTGTGAATATATAAAGATTATAAAAACATATATAAACATAATTCACAAATGTATACAACATAAGTAATTAAGATAAATATATTTAATAAAGGGTTTTTAACATTTGTAAACATTTAAACATAGCTCTTGACATTTGTAAGCATATAAAACAAGTTTAAAACATTTGTAAATTAAGGAATTCATGCAAATACATTTGTCACTTATGTATCATGCAATAAAACAAGTGGCTTATATTGTTTAAAAATTTAATTATGTAACAAAAAGGATAGAGAAACTTGGCTTTCATTTTCTCAGATCAAAATATTTTTGTTTCCTATATTCTTTCTTTTTTCCTTTAAATTAAACCTGAAACCAAAATTCAAAAGGGGAATCGAATCAAATCAGCATTAGTTTTTAAATTTTTCAACATGTGATCATGCAAAACATAATGAAGATCAACAACAAGCAAAGATTCAGACTCAAATTCAATCAAAACAGCAAGCAATAAAGATTAATGCATAAATAAAATAACACAGTTTTAGATTTAAAAGATGAAGAAACACCTCTCTATTCTTTACAAGTGAGTAAACGTTATTTTAAAAACAGTTTAAAATCTGTTACTATGTTTTGATTTGTGTCATAAATGTTGTAGCAACATGATATGCAATGTTTACTTGAATGTTAGATGTGAATGCATGTTTACCTAAGAGTTTGTCTATGAAATATCTATGCATATGCATGTTCATGCTTCTCTGTTTTTTATTTCAGGCTCCAGATTTTCATTAAAAATTTATATCTACCTATACAATCGTATTCAAGCTATGTTTCCTGAAGGGGAAATAATTGTAACAATGTAATATGGATTTTATAAATGGTTACAAGTATTTAAATTTAGAAATTATTTCAGGAATAGGAAATTACAAGGGAAATTAAAAAAATGGGTTAAAATGAAACATGATAATGTCAATTTTTGATTATAGAATCTGAATTGTAGTGCAAAATGATGAATTTAGGTGATGAACGCTTGATTTTTTGTATGGTGTAAGTTGAGATAATTGGAGCTAATCGATTTTGGGTATTTTGCCGATTCCTATTGATCGGCGGTGACCAGAGGTTTATGGTTGTTCATGGAGGCGGAGGATAGCTTAGTGGTCTCAGGAAAAATAGTAGAAGATTTTATTGAGGGTCGGGGTTGCCGGCCAGCGACGAACTAGGGTCTAAGGGGTGTTTTGGTTGAGAATATTGGTATGCTTTGGGTGACGTTAGTCGATCACCGGAGGTGATCGCGATAGGGGGATATGGTGCGTCGGAGTGTGGAGTAGCTTCGGGTAGGTCGGCAGGTGATCCGGTGGTCGGAGGTGGTGGTTGGGGGTGATTTTGTACGATCGGGTTTGCTCTAGTTTTTGATCGAAGTGCTCGATTTCGTTTCGTAGGTGTTTCCGTCGATCTGGGTTCTCATAAGGGATAGCAAGGTTGTCGTTGACTGGCCAATGATCGGAGGAAGGGTTGGAGAGTGATGGTTCGACGGTGCACGTGCACGAATTCGTTTTCGAGTAAATGTTGGTTTTGGCTTCGCGGAAGATGGAGATATCTCGGGTCGAACTCGAGTAGTTCTTTGGGTTGACTCGAAGTAGCAGTGTTTCGCGAGAAAACTCAGGGTTTTTGCTTGATTAACTCGAGTTTGTATTTTGTCTTAATAACCAGATTTTTAAAAATCAGTGAAACGTGAACAGATTTTATAAAGCAAAGAAATCTAGTTTTATTAATAAAGAAAATGTTTAACAAAAGTTTCAAAGTTTAAAGGTAAATCAAAAACAAATTTTCCAAGTTTAAATTCTTAAAAGAAATTCAAATATTCAAGCTTAAAGAAAGAATACAAAGTTTAAAGCAAAAAAAATGTATTTTCCAAGTTTAAAGTTATTAAAGTGATAAAGTGTTTAAGCAATTTATTTAATCAAGCTTAAAGTGATTGAGTTTTTGAAGGATTATAAACCAAGTTTTAAAGTAAAATTAAATCACTTAATAAGATTTTGAAACAAGTTTAAGTTTAATATAAAAGTTAAATGTTTTAAAATTTGTTTGTTTTTTTAAAGGTAATTATATTAATTACCAATGATTTTTAATATAAGTTAATAATGTAATTAGGAAATTAATTAAAGATAATTAATTAGTGAACTTTCTTAAAAGTTAATTACTTAAAGAAATTAATAATGGTTAATTAGTTTATCTTAATAATCAATGTATATTTACTTAATGAAAGTAATTGAAGAATTGTTATTGAGTATAATTAATTTAAAGGTCGTTAACTAGTGATTAAGAGATAATTAATTAATATAATTAATTTTAAGATAGTTGGTAATTAATTAAGAATAGTAATTACCTGATTAATTAAGTGTTAATTATCTAAGTAACTAAATGTCAATTAATTAAAGAATAATTAATTAATTTGTGTAAGTAACTAAGGGGATTAATTACTCAATGTAATTAATTAAACGAGTGTGATTAATTTAAGTTACTTAACTAGTTTAATTAATTAAAGATAATCACTTAATGATTGATTAAGTAAAATTACTTAATGAAGTATAATTAATTAGTATAAGTAATTAATGGGTGATTACTGGATGTAATTAATTAAAGGGGAATTACTTAATGGAAAGTAATGGAAGTATAATTTCTTAGTGGAAGTAATTAAGGATTAATTACTTTGTGTAATTAATTAAGGATTAATTAATATAATTAATTAAAAAGTTAATTAATTAAGGTAAGTATTAACAGGATGGTTAATTACTGCTTGTAATTAATTAAGGTTAATTAAAGGAAAGTGATCAATTAAAGTATAATTAATTAATGTAATTAGTTAAAGATCAATGTAATTAATTATAGTTAATTAATTAATGAAGTAATTAAAGGATCATTAATTAATGAAATTAGTGAGAGTAATTAAAGGTGAATTACAGTGAATAGTTAAAGGATAATTAAATTGTGTGGTCAATTAGGGGCTAATTACTTAATGTAATTAAAGGATAATTAATCAAGGATGATTAATTAAGATGGATAATTAGTAGGTGATTAATTAATTGGATTGTAATTAATTAGTGTTAGATAACCAGGATTTAAAAGTAATTAAGTAATTAATTTAATTCATTGGTGTTTAATTAAATTAATTAGGGATGGTGTGGTTGATTAATCTTGCTTATGGATGATTGAATGATATTAAATGCCTTGGATTATGTGATATCTCTGATGTGTAATATGGGTTGCTTGTATGAGATGCTTTGGTTGAATTGTGATAATATGAATTATCTATATTGTGATAAGGTGAATTATCCATCTGTGTGAATATAGATAATAAATTGAATTGTTTAAACTTAAACAGCTTGGACATTAAAACGGCATTTTGGATTCCGGTGAGACAGGGATTGGATTTCCAAATTTGGATATCCAAAAACCACATCGATCCAATTAAACGTTAGGTCATGAATTCAAAAGAAGATCAAGATGAAGACTCGAAGTGTAAGGACTATTCGTCGTTAAAACTCTGAGGGTGATTCCAAGATGAGTTTAGCAGAGATAGTACTTTCAGGTTCAAGATGGAGATTCAGAGTGCAAGGGCTATTGTCGTTAACTCTAAGGGTGATTCTAAAATGAGTGTAACGAGATAGTGCCTTCGGTTTTGTTCGAACCCATAACGAACTTGTATGGATTGAATGCTTTCAGAACATCGTCATCGGAGGACGATGAGCATTATAAGATAGATGTGTTCTAAAAGGTAATCACAGCCTTAAGCCTCATCAATCGGGAATGGCAAAAACATGGGAGGTGCAGCAAAGAAGTGGGTTGCACCCAAGTAGGATGAGATTTTCCCCTTTCTAAAGGTACCTTTTTATTTCGGCTTAGTGTGTGGTTGATTGCGCCAGCTGCGGGGTTGTCTTTTTCGAGACTATGTAGTAAGGGATGGTTCCGACCTTGTGTTGCGGGGGATTTAGGGTGGATCCTCGATACTCTGATCTAGACCAGGTATTGTGATGGGCGGTACCCCAGTAGCCCTGCCATTGTATGGAATCCAAACTCTAATAAGTGCCGTATGTTTTGATTGTGCCCAACTATGTTGGAACGTGAGATGTAAGCATTCCAGCTATTTCTGTATTTTACTTGAAAACCCTAGACACTATCATTATATCACTGGATTTCCTATCAAATGTTTTGGTTATCGTAAGGTAAAAACTTTTCCGTGTTTATGTATGGGAATTCTTACGAGATACCTTTCTTTTCAAATGATTTTCAAAGTTAACCAACTTTAACCCGTTTACTCACACTAGACCCATTTAGACCCCGAGTTTATTTCTGTTTTATTAAACTCTTGGGTACTCAAATTTTTACGAGTAACCAAGGGATTCAGGTTAGCTTTGATGAATTCTGAAGGAGATTTGAAGCAGGAGGCTTTAGCGTTTAGATATCTGTATTTCCGCTATGTTATATCTCTGTGAGGATGTCTGTATTGTATTAGAGTTGTATGATTGACAGATCTTTATAACTGTCTAATTTGTGTTGTATAAGCCGTGTAACTCTGATGTATACGATACTATGTAATATCTTATGTGATGTAATATATTTTATTCGTTCTGTTGTGAGATTCTGATGTTGTTTAGTTCTTTCTTCTCTATCTTTTCTCTTCTCTATCCCTTTCTTTCTTAATCATGATGCATCTTTCTGTGAAATGAAGGATGGGTCGTGACAGTTGGTATCAGAGCACTAGGTTGAGTGAATACTTAGGCTTTGAAGTAAATCTTTCTTGAGAGAGTGTACTTGTATTTAAATATATATATATATATATATATATATGTTGGGTTACCTGTTCAGGTTTGCCAACATGAGTCCTAGTTATAGTAGGAGCAATGGTGTGTGTGTAGCACGACTACCACTAATGGAAGCAGTCTGAATGTTGAGATTGGAAGAGTATATGCCGAGGCTATAGACCCAATACCGCCTCGAGTAAGCTTTGCAGCATGGTGTAAGGATTTCACCGGATCTACGAAGGAAACCTTTTAAAGGTTCGGAGTCCATCTTTGAAGTGCAAGTTTGGTTGCGCTCGTATGAGCGGATTTTCAAGAATTTGGATCTGTCAGTTAAGCAGAGCGAGTGATAGTATCTTGGCAACTTCAGAAAGGAGTAGCTGCGTGGTGAGACGCAGTGACTATGGATGTTCCTGAAGGTGCTTTCGTTTTTAGCAAGCTTTTGAGGAATAGTTTTACCTACCGCATGGAAGACTCGGCTGCTGAGGAATTTTTCTGGATCTTAGGCAAGGGACTTTGTTTGTTTCGAGTATGAGACTATGGTCTATGAGTTGCCTTGTTACGAACATGGTCTCATTGTCACCTCCCTTAGGTAGAGCGAGATGTTTTTTTTTGAAACTCGAGTTCCTTAAGACGATGTCCGCCATCTCGAAGGCTATTTTGTGGAATTGGTTGGTAGCTTTAAAATTTGAAGAGCTTATGGATAGAAGTCTTTGGAAATTGTAGCAGTGGTGCAGCTCGGAAGAGTTTTATGGGCAGCAGATAGGTCTTTTGGTTTAGTAGTATCCTGGAAGTGGAGTTCAGAAGCAGCAGAGTGAACCTGTTTCTTCCATGGTTCGAAAATCTTTGTGTTTCTTCTATTAGCATCCCAGACTTTTGGAAGCTCAGCAGAGCAAGGAGTTTGTTATTGATGGTGGACCACCAGCTTTTTCTATAGGATAAGAATAAGCTGTTCTGGTGTGTGAAGAGAGAACAGTTTCTTTGGAACTGAATTGGGTAGGATCGCAGAAGTGACTTGTGATAGTTCAGAGGTCATCTGAGTAATCTTTTGCTTAGGATCAAGGCTTTACAAGAGGAGGTAGAAGCTATCGAAGTTGTCTGAGATTTTTTTTGGATGTCCTCGAAGAAGTCAAGTTTTTCCTTAGCATTGGGAGATTGAATTTTCGTATCAACTTGGTTCCAAAAGCTATACCGGTGGTTCAGCTAAGTAGAAGGATGGCTCCTAGAGAGAGGGTTTAATGAAGCAGCTCAAGATTTCTTGGAGCTTCTGTGTTTTCTCTTTTATGGATCTGATGAACCGTGGCTTGCGAGATGTGTTGATCAAGTTTGTGCTTGAGTGCATCGATGGCATTCTCATCTACTTCTATTCAGAGTTGCGCAACGAAGGCAAAGTAGCAGCTATTCTAGAATAAAAGCAACCGCAGACTCCTACGGAAGTTCCCATTTGTTTGGATTAAAGGGTTTCTACAAGAAGTTCAAGTGGACCTCTGAATGCGAAAAGTTTTTCTAAACCTAAGGCGAGATTGGAAAGTGCACCTGTTCTGGCTATACCGGATGAGAGAGGTTGGATTGAAGTCTATGATGCTTGTAGAGTAGAGTTTGTGGATTTCGGTAGATCTTGAAAGGATCATTTTATTGAGTAGAATCCGGAGATCATCATGTTCTTGGTCCAATTATGTTCTGAGAAGCATCAGCATAGGTTAAGCTGATCAGGAAAGGATATAGGCAGCTCAGAAACGCCAGATAAGTTTTATGGATAAGAGACAAAGGAATTTGGAATTTGAAGCTGGAGACTTTGTTCTTTGGTTGAGGTTTACTCCGGTCAAAGGATCAATAAGATTGGGTAAAACTGGAAAAGTTGGCTCCAAGGTATATTGGATCTTTCCGTGTTCTTATGAGGATGAGTTCTTTGGCATACATGATTGAATTGCCAGTCCGGATGGCTGGAATTCACAAAGTATTTCACGTATCTCTGAGGGAGTACGTGTATGATCCATTACTGGTTGTGGAACTAGCAGTTCAGGAGGATTTGGGAGTTGAGCCGGACTTGATTGAGGTCAGATATCCTGGACAAACAGCAGATCATTTTGAGAAGGATCTCTAGGGCAAGCAGTGTAGTTTGTTTAGGTTCAGTAAAGTGAGTGTTCCAGTGTTTGTACCTAAGAAGCTCTAGATAGAATTAGAAAGGTATATCCTGGTTTATGTCAGGATAATTAGCTAGATTTGTTTGTTAAAATAAATTAGTTACTATGTTTGTTAGTTTCTAGCTGATATGTATGTTTGCTGATTTAAATATATAAAAAAACCTTAGATAGATTATTAAATTATCTTTGCTTTTAAATTTCGAAGACAAAATTCTTTTAAGGGGGAGGAATGTAATGTCCTGGAATTTTGGGAAATGTTTATTTAATAATCTTTGTTAATAAGTATTTAAATTGATTTAATAATCTTCTTTGATAAATATTTAATTGGTAGAATTAATCTTTTTCAAGCTAAATAACATTTTTTTTCTATTTATGACGTGTGTATATATATATATATATGTGTGTGTGTATATTGTAATAGGAAGTCTTTGATTTGAATTTAATAAAAAGATATGTTTTCAAATTAAAATATATATTTTGCAATTTAGAAGTTAAGATTGAATTTAATATAAAACCTATCAAAAGCTATTTAAAATTTAAACATATATTTCCAAAACATTTAAGCTAAATGTTTATTTGTCTAAAAATACATTTTTGCACAAATAAGATTTAATTAAAGGTTTATTTCTTTTATTTTTAATATTCTTTCTTCTTAATTTTTAACTTGTATAAATATAATTTGAACAAATATAAATATAACCTTTACATTTTAATATAAAACGTAAGAACTATATTTAATATAAGGTTCAATTCTTTTTCTTTTAAAATGCTTTCTTTAAAATTATTTAAACTAAAATGGTTTATATATATATATAAAGGTTTAAAGTATTCTTTATTTTTGAATGTTATGAACTAATTGTAGTTTGTGAATATATAAAGATTATAAAAACATATATATACACAATTCACAAATGTATATAACATAAGTAATTAAGAAAAAATATATTTAATAAAGGGTTTTTAACTTCATAAACATTTAAACATAGCTCTGGACATTTATAAGCATATAAAACAAGTTTAAAACATTTGTAAATTAAGGAATTCATGTAAATACATTTGCCACTTATGTATCATGCAATAAAACAAGTGGCTTATATTGTTTAAAAATTTAATTATGTAACAAAAACGATGGAGAAACCTGGCTTTCATTTTCTCAGATGAAAATATTTTTCTTTCCTAGATTATTACTTTCTTCCTCTAAATTAAAACTGAAACCAAAATTCAAAAGGGGAAGCAAACCAAATCAACATCAATTTTCAACTTTTTCAACCTGTGCCCATGCAAAACATAATGAAGATCAACAACAAGCAAAGATTCAGACTCAAATTCAATCAAAACAGTAAGCAATAAAGATTAATGCAACAATAAAAAAAGTTTCAGATGTAAAAGGTGAAGAAATAGTTCTCTGTTCTTTACAAGTGAGTAAACCTTATTTTAAAAACAGTTTAAAATCCGTTACTATGTTTTGATATGAGTGATAAATGTTGTAGTAACATGATATGCAATGTTTACTTGAATGTTGGATGTGAATGCATGTTTACATAAGAGCTTGTCTGTGAAATATCTGTGCATATGTATGTTCATGCTTCACTGTTTTAGTTCCAGTCTCCAGATTTTCATTAAAAATTTAAATCTACCAATATAATCATATTCAAGCCTTGATTCCTAAATGGGAAATAATTGTAACAATGTAATATAGATTTTATAAATGGTTACAAGTATTTAAATTTAGAAATTATTTCAAGAATAGGAAATTACAGTGGAAATTAAAAAAATGGGTTAAAATCAAACATGATAATTTCAATTTTCGATTATAGAATCCGAATTGTAGTGCAAAATGATGAATTTAGGTGATGAGCTCTTGATTTTTAGTATGGTGTAAGTTGAGATAATTGGAGTTAATCGATTTTGGGTATTTTGCCGATTCCTGTTGATCGGCGGTGATTTGTGGTTTTTGGCTGTTCCTGGAGGTGGAGGATAGCTCAGTGGTCTCAGGAAAAATATTAGAAGATTTTATTGAGGGGCGGGGTGGCTGACCAGCGACAAACTAGGGTTCGAAGGGGTGTTTTGGTCGAGGGTATTGGTGAGCTTCAGGTGACGTCGATCGATCACCGAAGGTGATCGCGATAGAGGGATATGGTTCGTCGGAATGTTAAGCAGCTTCGGGTAGGTCGGCAGGTGATCCAGTGGTCGTAGGTGGTGGTTGGGGGTGATTTTATACGATCGGGTTTGCTCCAGTTTTTGATCGAAGTGCTCAATTTCGATTCGTTGGTGTTTCCGTCGATCTAGGTTCTCGTAAAGGACGGCGAGGCTATCGTTGACTGGCCGATGATTGGAGGAAGGGTCGGAGAGTGATGGTTCGATTGTGCACGTGCACGAATTTGTTTTCGTGTCTGTGTTGGTTTTTGCTTCGAGGAAGATGGAGATATCTCGGGTCGAACTTGAGTAGTTCTATGGGTTGACTCGAAGTAGCAGTGTTTCACGAGAGAACTCGGGGTTTTTGCATGATTAACTCGAGTTTGTCTCGGGTTTGTATTTTCTCTTAATAACCGGATTTTTAAAAATCAGTGAAACGTGAATAGATTTTATAAAGCACAGAAATCTAGTTTTATTAATAAAGAAAATCTTTAACAAAAGTTTTAAAGTTTAAAGGTAAATCAGAAACAAATTTTCCAAGTTTAAATTTTAAAAAGAAATTCAAATATTCAAGCTTAAAGAAGTAATACAAAGTTTAAAGTAAAAAAAAAATGCATTTTCCAAGTTTAAAGTTATTAAAAGTGATAAAGTGTTTAAGCAATTTATTTGATCAAGGTTAAAGTGATTAAGTTTCTGAAGGATTATAAACCAAGTTTCAAAGTAAAATTAAATCATTTAATAAGATTTTGAAACAAGTTTAAGTTTAATATAAAGGTTAAATGTTTTAAATTTTGTTTGTTTTTTTAAAAAGTAATTACATTAATTACCAATGTTTTTAATATAAGTTAATGATATAATTAGGAAATTAATTAAAGATAATTAATTAGTGAAATTTATTAAAAGTTAATTACTTAAAGAAATTAATAATGGTCAATTTATTTATCTTAATAATCAAAGTATAATTACTTAATGAAAGTAATTAAAGAATTGTTATTGAGTATAATTAGTTTAAGGGTCATTAGGTAGTGATTAAGAGATAATTAATTAATATAATTAATTTTAAGATAATTGGTAATTAATTAAGGATAGTTAATTACTTGATTAATTAAGGCTTAATTAATCTAAGTAATTAAAGGTCAATTAATTGAAGAATAATTAATTAATTTGTGTAAGTAATTAAGGGGATTAATTACTCAATGTAATTAATTAAATGAATGTGATTAATTTAAGTTAATTAACTTATTATTTAATTAAAGATAATCACTTGGTGATTGATTAAGTAAATTACTTAATGAAGTATAATTACTTAGTGTAAGTAATTAATGGGTGATTGCTGGATGTAATTAATTAAAAGGAATTACTTAATGGAAAGTAATTGAAGAATAATTTCTTAGTGGAAGCAATTAATGATTAATTACTTTGTGTAATTAATTAAGGATTAATTAATATAATTAATTAAAGAGTTAATTAATTAAGGTAAGTATTTACAGGATAGTTAATTACTGTTTGTAATTAATTAAGGTTAAGTAAAGGAAAGTGATTAATTAAAGTATAATTAATTAATGTAATTAATTAAAGATCAATGTAATTAATTATAGTTAATTAATTAATGAAGTAATTAGAGGATCATTAATTAATGAAATTAATGAGAGTAATTAAAGGTGAATTACTGTGAATGGTTAAAGGATAATTAAATTATGTGGTCAATTAAAGGCTAATTACTTAATGTAACTAAAGGATAATTAATCATAGATGATTAATTAAGATGGATAATTAATCGGTGATTAATTAATTGGATTGTAATTAATTAATGTTAGATAAGATGGATTTAAAAGTAATTAAGTAATTAATTTAATTTATTGGTGGTTAAATAAATTAATTAGGGATGGTGTGGTTGACTAATCTTGCTTGCGGACGATTGAATGATATTAAATGCCTTGGATTATGTGATATCTCTGAGTATAATATGGGTTGCTTGTATGAGATGCTTTGGTTGAATTGTGATAATATGGATTATCTATATTGTGATAAGGTGAATTATCTATATGTGTGAATACAGATAATAAATTGAATTGTTTAAACTTAAACAACTTGGACATTAAAACGACGTTTTGGATTTCGGTGAGACCGGTATCAGATTCCAAATTTTGGATATCTGAAAACCGCATCGATCCAAATTAAACATTAGGTCGTGAATTCGAAAGAAGATCGAGATGAAGACTCGAAGTGTAAGAACTATTCGTCGTTAAAACTCTAAGGGTGATTCCAAGACGAGTTTAATGGAGATGGTACTTTTACGTTCGAGATGGAGACTCAGAGTGCCAGGGCTATTCTCGTTAACTCTGAGGGTGTTCCAAAATGAGTGTAACGAGATAGTGCCTTCGGTTTCGTTCGAACCCGGAACGAACTTGTATGGATTGAATGCTTTTAGAACATCATCATCGGAGGACGATGAGCATTCTAAGATAGATGTGTTCTAAAAGGTAATCGCAGCCTCAAGCCTCATCAACCGGGAATGGCTAAAACAGGGGAGGTGCAGCAAGGCTAAGTGGGTCGCGCCCAAGTAGGACGAGATTTTCCCCTGTCCAGAGGTCCCTTTTTTATTTTGTCTTAGTGTGTGGTAGGTCACGTCAACTACGAGGTTGTCTTATTTGGGACTATCCAGTAAGATATGGTTCAGGCCTTGTGTTGCAGGGGATTAAGGGTGGATCCTCGGTACTCTGATCTAGACCAGGTATTGTAACGGGCGGTACCTCAGTAGCCCTGCCATTGTATGGAATCCAAACTCCAATTAGTCCGTACGTTTTGATTGTTCCCAACTATGTTGGAACGTGAGATGTAAGCATTCTAGCTATTTCTGTATTTTACTTGAAAACCCTAGATACTATTATAATATCGTTGGATTTCCTATCGAACGTTTTGTATACTGTAAATTAAAAACTTTTCCATGTTTATGTGTGGGAAGTCTTACGAGATACCTTTCTTTTCAAATGATTTTCAAAGTTAAGCAACTTTTACCCGTTTACTCACACCAGACCAATGTCCGACCCAGAGTTTATTTTTTGTTTTATTAAACAATTGGGTACTCAAATTTTTACGAGTAGCCAAGGGATTTAGGTTAGCTCTGACGAATTCTGGAGGTGATCTAGAGCAGGAGGCTTCAGCGTTTAGATATCTATATTTCCGCAGTGTTATATCTCTGTGATGATGTCTGTATTGTATTAGAGTTGTATGATAAACAGATCTTTATAACTGTCTAATTTGTGTTATATAAGCTGTGTAACTCTTATGTACATGGTACTTTGTAATATCTTATGTGATGTAATATATTTTATTCATTCTGCTATGAGATTCTGATGTTGTTTAGTTCTTTCTTCTTTATCTTTTCTCTTCTCTATCCCTTTCTTTCTTAATCATGATGCGTCTTTCTGTGGAATGAAGGTGGGTCGTGACATCATAAGTAAATAATCAATGTAAAAATAAAATTATCATTTTAAATTTCCATAGTCAAGATGTATCGTGACTGGATATTGATACATCCAATAAGGCTGAAGTACGTAACGCTCTATGGATGTTGGGTAGTGTATTACCCATGGCTGGTGGGGGCATCAAGGAGTTATGTACAGATAGTTATTAGATAATTATGGAATGACTTATTCGATGGTTTTCTATTGGTTAATATAACTAAGCTCAAATAGAAAATATCAATGTGATAATACTACATGATTCTTTCGATTTGAGAATACCGCCAAACTTCAATATGGAAACTTTGCTTGGGTTATACTTAAATCATAGCATGATGTCCATCGAATGAATTTATTTGGGTCGAGTTGAAGCATTGGAAGGGAAACACGACTCAATATAAAATTCATCTCCTCCGTTAGGTTAGCATCATAGTCAACATGAGTCAACTAAAAGTCAAATATCTGGTCGGAGTAGTTTGCTTAATAATAATTGTTGTTATGGAGCCAAGGACTTTGTATTTGACTATATTGATTGAATGTTGATGATGTTGGAATTTTGACCATTACGAAATTCTGTTAGTCCTACTATGATATAGTTTTTTCTGAGTAGAACGGATGTGTAGCGTTAAACTACACAGCCGATTAGAGATAAATATTAATATAGTAATATTATGATCAACAAGCCTGATCATTGACTGAAAAAAGATTTGAAACGGCAAACATTAGTAGCAGATAACCAAATAAAGAGACATAGTACCAACCCTAACCAATATGTACATAAATCCAAGTCAGATAGAGGTATAAAAGAAGAGATACATTCGACTATCACATATGAATTCCAACCAACCAATCGTCTAGGAAATGAAGAAGGAGCGTCAATCCTGAGTATGCGGACCCGTCAGCGCGGCAGAAGAAGAACTACTCGCCGACTCCGTTGGGGGAGATCTGGGTGCCCGAAGACGGAGCCTGACTGGTGCGGAGAAGCTGGAGCTTGACCAAACAACAAAGATATTCATTATTCTATTGCAAATATACATCCTCGAACTCTCAAGTTTGTTAAAAACTCGGGCGTTTCTCTCTTTCCATATCACCCAACAAAAAATGGCTAGAAACGAGTCAAGCCTAAGATCTGAAGCATTGTACTGCCAAAATTCAAATAAATTAGAAACTGATGGAATGAAACCAAAAATATAGCACTTGTTGATACCCAAATGTAATAAGCAAAGTCACAGTAAAAAAAAGGTCATTTACGGATTCGGTTTCAAGATTGCAGAGGGGACGATACTGATCAGATAAGATATTAAGTCGGGCAAGACGATCTTTAGTGTTGATATAGCCATGGATCAGACACCATTGAAAAAATAGGATTCAGTGAGGAAGGTGGCATTTCCAGAGATGCGCGAAGGAGAAAAGTCTGCCAGGGTGGTTCAGGAATGAGTAGCATTGGGACGCAGAGAAGCGTTTGGAGGGGGTAAAGACCATGCATAAAGATCGGAGGAAGAAGGAGACAGGTTAACGGATTGAAGCAGATTGGCGACGGCAAGGAATTCTCGGAGCGGATTATCGCCAAAGAGGGAAGCAGGACAGAGCGAATGAGGGCCGATGGAGACAGCGTCAACAACCGTGAGAAACTTTTGGGATAAGGAGGAGAAAAGGGTAGGGAATCTGCGATTTAAAGGAGCGTGACAGAACCAGGAATCAAACCAGAAAAGACAATTGGAGCCAACGCCTAGGATCACTTGAAAGAGACGCTTAATACGGTTGATGGAGGATAAGACGCCAGACTAGAATGGGGAGGGTTTATTGAGGGGAGCTAGGTGAAGGATGCAAGATGGATTGTCTTGGCAGTGAACGAGAATCCAGTCTTTCCAGACGAAGTATCTAGGTGTCAAAGTACGCCAAAGCTATTTGGCCAAAAGAGAAAGGTTGAAAGTTCGAAGGTTGACAATGCCGAGGCCACCATGGTCTTTGTGTAAGTAAGCAATCTTCCAGATGACAAGACTTTTGGCTTTTCCCCCATTCCAGAGGAAGATTCTGCTAATGGAATCAATTTTCTTGGATTCCCAGGTAGGTAGTTTATAGAACGAGAGCTAGTAAAGGGGAATGGAGGAGAGGACTGATTTGATTAGAACCAGTCGGCCCGCAGCCGAGAGAGCGTCGGCATTCCAGCTCGAAAGTCTGGATTCAATTTTAGTGATAAGGGGAACCCAATCAGCATGATGAAGTTTGGTGGGACGCAATGGGATACCGAGGTAGGAGATCGGGAAGTGAGCGATGTTACAGTTGAGGATAGAAGAGACTGAGGGACCAAGGTGATCTGTGTTACCAAGCATAATGATAGAGCTTTTATGAAAATTGATGGAAAGAGCTAAAATGAGTTCAAAGACGTATAGAAGGACCTTAAGACATTGGATATGATCAGGCGAGGGGGAAACGAAGAGAATAGTGTCATCAGCAAATTGGAGGTTAGATACAGATAAGTTGGAGTTTGGAGGACCAATACCGGCGAGACAGTTGTTCGAGATTGCCAGCTTAGACATGCGGTTGAAGACGTCTGCCACCAGCACAAATAGAAGCGGCGAGAGAAGGTCTGCCTGTCTTAGACCACGGGAAGATTTGTTAAGACCCCCCGATGAACCATTAATCTAAATAGAGGAGAGACTGGACGTTAGAATGCATTTTATCCATTCATACCATTTCACAGGGAAGCCTCTGTGTGACAGGAGTTCAAGAAGGAAGTTCCAATTAACAGAGTCAAATGCCTTTGAGAAATCTAATTTGAGGAGGACACCTGGCAGGCTTTTTGTGTGGCAAAAAGAGATAACTTCCTGTGTTGCCGCCACACAATCTAGGATGTTGCGACCCTGGATAAAGGCAGATTGTTCCCTGCCAATCAACTGATTCATATGGGGTTGAAGGCGGTTGGCGAGGACTTTAGTGATGAGCTTGAAAGAGGTGTTAAGGAGGCTGATGGGGTGAAAGGCTGCAAGGGAGTTGGCACCTTCAAATTTTGGGATAAGGACGATATTGACATAGTTGAGTCGCTAAATGGTCATAGGGTTGGACTGGAATTCAGAGCACAGATCTAGGATATCTTTCCTGATAACGTCCCAGAAATGTTTAAAGAAAAAAGGACCAAAGCCATCAGGACCTGGTGATTTGTTGTCATCCATATCCTTGAGGGCAGCCAGGATTTCTTCTTCGGAGAAGGGAATATCAATTGGGATGGTGGGTGGATTGGGTAGAGGAGATTTCAATCGATGGGGGGAGGGAGGAGAAGGGTTGGCCTAGGACGGAGCGGTAAAAATTGGTGAAGAGATTTAAAATTTCAAACTGATCGATGACTGGCACTTCATTGTGAATAATTTCGAGGATGAACAGGGATCTGCGACGGCCATTAGCAAGTCTATGGAAGTAGGCCATGTTTTTTCACCATCGGAAAACCACTTAGCCTTCGGGCATTGTTTCCATCCAATCTCCTCTTGTTTCATCAGCCTTTGAAGCTCTACTTCCAAACTTCTAAGCTTGAGTGTCTCAGAATCATCAAGTGGGTGAGACTCCTCAAGGATGTTCAGCTTAAGGATTTCATCTTGAGTAGAGGAGATACGGTTCCTGAGTGAACCCCAAATGGATTTGGCCTAAGGTTTAAGAAGTCTTCTCAGCGATCTGAGTTTGCCTACTACCCGGGCAGAAGCAGAGATGGAACTTATGGGCTGGGCCCATGCCATTTTGATAAAATCTTCGAAGGATAGTTCAAGAAGCCAAAGTCTTTCAAACCTGAAAGGTCGATTGCGGTTGATGAGGGAGCCTGAATCGAGTATAAGAGGACAATGATCAGAGAGGACAGTTGCGAGTCCTAGGCATGTAGATAGGGGGTGGATATCATCCCATATAGAGTTGAAGAGAAAGCAATCAAGTTTAGCCAAGGCGGGTGCCCGACGCCTATTGGACCAGGTGAAAAGGCGGTTTTTGATAGGGGGTTTGATCAATGAGCAGGAGCTGATGAAACCGTTGAAAGCATCTTAGTAAGGTGAGAAATTCCCTGAGTTTCTTTCTTCGTAATGTCTGGTTGTATTGAAGTCACCCCCAAGCACCCAAGGATCGTATATGTGTGTTGCAAATTCCATGCATTTTCTCCAGAGATCTGCCCGTTCTTGAATAGTTTGGGGACCATAAATGTTTGAAAAGAAGACGATGGTGTTAGTCTGTAGGTGCCCAAGAGCTACACGGAGGACAGATGGCTGATGAATGATTTGGCTAAGGGACCATATAGATTCATTCCACATGGTAATTAGACCCCCTGGAGCCAATAGCGTTTGCGTGGGTCCACCCCGAGAGCCGCGGACCACCAATTTGAAGAAAAAGGGCGGGAGATGGATCAGAAAGTTTAGATTCTTGGAGCAGGAGGATGTCTGTATGTAGGGGAGACAAGGATAGGAAAACTGAGTGCCTTTTTGAGGAGTCCCCTAGCCCACGAATATTCCAGGAGACAATTTTCATTGGGAAAAGGAGAGACGCTCTTGTTCTAGAGTTTGCATGGCAGAATAATGTTCCACAAGTATAGAAACTCCCATGCAATGTGCTAATTTCTTATTTAATCTAGAATTAACAGAAGAAAAAACTACAGGTTCGTAAAAGCTACCTGTAGCTTCAGGCAAGGACGTGGCTCTGGCAGTCCTCGAGCTTCGTCTAACTACCGCAGGGGAAAGGCCTTGCAAACTAGGTTGGGCTGTAGCCGTAGGAGGAATGGAGGCTGGCGGAAAATCCGGTGCTGGAGTTGGGTCAGGAGCGGGACTTGGAGGAAGTAGGGCACGGAAAGGTCAAAGTCGAGGAGGGGTCCCATCTTGGTGGAGCTGGCTCAGAATTAAGGACCATCATACGGTTAACATCGTCATTAAAATTCAAGGGGGGGGGGGGAGGACAGGGCTGACTCGTGGTTCATGGCATCAAAATGATCATCAGAGTCTGGGTCATCGGAAGGAATGTCAAGCGGATCATCAAAGCATTTAAGCCCCCTTTCGATGTCAATGCCAAGAGGGTAGGTCTCTGGTCTGAAGCGGGGGTGTGAATGGTCCCAACGTGAAACCGAGATGAGATAAACAACATTATTGAGACGAACCAAGTAAGAAGCGGAAGCGGGTATTCCCACCAGTAATTGCATCTTAACATGGATTTGACGGCGATCAAACTCTAACCATTTGCATCTGTCAAAATCAGTGAATCGCCCTACAGGATTTAGAGCGGTCTGGACAGCATCCCGATTGTTTCGAAGGAGTTCCGAAAAGCCCTTGATGGTTTCCCAACTGGGCGGTTCAAGCTCAATGGATGGCAGCGGTTCATAGTCTGGCCATGCCTCGAGATAAATCAAGCCATCCGCTTTGGTGAGTATCTTGGAATTGAGCACAGTGGTTTTCATCTGAATAGAGGGGAAGCAAATCAGAAATCGGTTGTTATCAAGAAACCAGATCGCCCATTCAATGTGGTTGAAGGTGGAGGATAGGATGGTATTGAGACTCTCCACACTTCAAATTCCATCAATGATGGTTGCAGTGATGTAGAGCGAGAAGTCAGCCAAGGGAAAATAGGGTGAGGACAGAAAAGGATGAAAGGGAGAAGAAAGAGATTTGGTTTGAAGAGGAGAGAGGGAATTGAGTTGATTGGATGGATTGGAGATAGAGGGGGTGAGTGCTGGTCTAGCTGTGGGTCGATTTAATTTCTGGACACGTGGATGCCTGGTAGTGGAAACATCAGAAGAATGTTTCGGTATTCGAGAATTGTGCGCAGAGAGATAATTACTTAGAGAAACCGAAGGGTTTTTCAAGAGTCCCAATGCAATAGGCTTAGATGGACAACGAGCATAATAATGACCAAAAAAGCCACAATAATAGCAGATCCTGGGGTCCCTACAGTTGGATGCCACGTGGCCCAAACCTGCACATTTGAAACATCTTTTTTCGATTTCAAAAATTCAAAAGTTTGGCGGTATGAATCGAAAAATGGGAACGGGCGCCGACTTTTTAGTTTGGGGGGGTCGGGAGAAGCGGCTGTTGGTTAGATGAAAGAGTAGGGCAAGGTGCTGTAGCTACCTGAGCATAGGTTCTTCCGTTGGATTGGTCGACCGACGGGGTGGGTTTTATAGCAGAAGTAGGAGGAGCAGTTTCAGCCATTCGAGGCGGATCTACTAGAGATTGATCTTTGGAGCCTGAATGTGGCCTAGGGAGAGGATGGGGAGATCAGACAAGTACTTGGAAGGGACGAAAGAAATTCCAGAGGCCGAAAGAGAAGGTGAAAACGAAGAAGTAGGCTGCGAGGAGATGGATGCCATTGAAGAAGGCCAATATGGTTATATTGGGTTCGGTTAAGTGCGAAGAGAATTGGTGTAGATAATTGTCTCTACCAAAGATCTCTTAAAATATGTAAAATTGTATTTTATTAAAACTATGTAAGCCATAAATTTGGCCATAATGTCAGACCACTAGCTAAGGTGACGTTTGAATGTTAATATTCAAATTGTTTGATATTAATCGCTGAATGGATTTGCACCTAAGAGTCGCACAATCGAAATGTTGAATGCTCTGACTACTAACTGATTTAATTAAATTATACTTATTATAAACTAATTAAATTAATTAATATTTGTGAAATATTAATTAGATAATTTTATTTGATTTGTTTTGATCAATATTGAAAATAATATGTATATAAAATTCGTATGCACGTGTATCTATGATATTGATGTATGTTTAAATTTAATTCAAATACAAATTATCTAATCGGTCTTGAAGTAGAATGGAGGCCCATGCATCCAATTAATCGGGCTTGAAGCAGAATCGAGCTTGAAATATTAAGACCACTTTTTTATTTAAACACCACAACCCTCATTTTTTTAGTCAACTTTTTCTTTCCCCTTGCCCATACATCCAACTAAAATTAACTGCTCCCTACTCCTCCATTATTAAAAGTTTAAAACACACAGTCAAGACAAATAGTGCAAAATGGTGTAGAACGTTCAATCAGGTGGTGCTTTTTGGAAGAGAATTTATTCAGATCCAAAGGAGTCTCTCAGATTTAGAATTCAAGGTGTCATTGTTAGACTATAGTTGAGGTAGCATTCAATTTATATGTGTATATATATAGCCTTATTTTGATTAATGTATGGTCCGATTATATATATATTACAAATCTTTATATATATGTGCTATCAACCTAGAATATGAATATATAAGCATATTGTTATTATAAAAAAATTACTTATATATATGATAATATACTTTCGGCCATAATTAAAAAGAAACTTTTTTTATTTAAAAATGATTTATAAGATTTAAAACAAAGGTTAAATTTAATTAACATAAACATATGTATATAATATATGTAAATGAGTTACAAGTTATATATATATATATATATATTAATATTTCAAATGCAAAAGTATGTGTATATATTTATTTTAAATATTCGAATTTCTATATATATTTTACTTTATGAATATAATATATTACATTAATACTAGTATATACTATAAATACATACATACCTTCATTTTAACGTACATTAAATTCATATACGATGTAAAATTATTTTTTTGAAAAAAATTCAACAAGTTCCGTATGGAAATTATTTGAAAAAAGACAAATGAGATAAATCCGTATGGATTTAATTAAAAAATTGATTTTATCAAAAATTATTTGGTCGAAATAATAATATGTGTATATATATATTATTTACATACTTAATTATAATATCATTTATATTATAATTGGTTTCTAAATATTAATTCAATATATATATTTGAATTTCAAAAAATTCGTGTGTGCATGTTTATTTGATTAAAATATAATTTATAAAAAATGATTTAAATTTGAAATTAAAAGACAGTTCCAGTTCTAAATCTGTTTTAAAATTTTAAAATTTGATATTTGAATTTTATAATCAATATTTATTTATAAATACTATTTTATTTATATACGTGTGTGTATATAAATAATGTTGCTTTTACATTAAAATATATATGTATATAATTATTCAAATATGAACACGATTTTATATCACATATGTTTATGTGTGTGTGTGTTTATATATTAGACATCACATATGTATATGGAGGGGCTAGGATGTGTAAATCCCGACACTTAGATATAGGCATGTTAAACCATAAATATTGTATGTGTTGCACGTGCAAGTACATAAAAATTTGTGCATGTATGCACATATATAAGATATATATAAATATAACTTCATACTAAACTTATATAAACAAATAAATAGATTTTCATTTGATACTAATTTGGATCAGATTTAAATCTATTTAGACTTCGTAAGCCCCACAAGATCCAAAATGGTTAAGAAAAATCAAATATGCGATTTAAATCTATTAATTGGGCAGGTCCCTATGCGATTGAATATAAGCTTGGAGATGGAACTTTTAAGCCATCGACTATTGATGGGATCCTAATTCGGTAGGATTGGAATAATAAGCACTTGCAATGCTATTTCACTTATGTCTATTTATTTATTTTGCAAATTAAACACCTTGATTGATGGGATGAAATGTAATAAGGCAACGTCTGTCGTCTTTAATTTTATAAAAAAAGTTTGCTTTGAAAATCTATGGAACAATATTCTTAAAAATCCGACTTTGAGCCATGTTATCAATGGAAAAATAAGTACTTTTGTTTTTTCAAAAATTATATGTTTAGTACCTAAAGATAGGAGCCAATGAACTTCTCTAACCCAAGATCGAGTTGAAGGTCACTCGGATGATTCCCTCTTATACACTTGATTTTGTACCAGTGCCCGAAGGCAAGCCATATCAAAGGATGATGCTCGGAGATAGGCATCAAAGATATTGATTCCTAGAGATAGCTATCGGTGTGTATTAAGTCTATTGTAGACATAATTATGCTTACGGCCTAGCGAGATGCATTCGACCATAGATAAGCGAAGATAGTCGACAAGTGATTTTGATCAGCACCTAGAGATAGGCGGGGTCAGAGATGGATGCTCAGAGATAGGCATCCAAAATACCTATTTACAAAGATAGGAGTCGTGTATAATTGGATCATTTGCAGGTACATCCACATTTACAATTCAATGTGACATGTTCAACAGATGATAAACAAGTTTAATCAATGAGGTGTCTTTGATTATCACCCAGAGACAGGTGAAGTCAAGGGTGACTGCCCAGAGACAGATGTCTAAAATACCAATTTCTAGAGATACGAGACAATGCTTGGCTAGAACTATTGAGGAACTGCGTTGGTGGAAAGGCGATCTGCGCCAAGAGTTGATGAAATTATATATGAATTAAAACAATAATGTAAGGGGGACAAGATCCATAAAAAGTAAAAAGATAAATAAAGGACTCTGTAAATGTCAGAAAAATAGTAAGGTAACATATCTAATAGCGACCCATGTAAAATTGGTAAGGTGCTTTGTTAGAAGTGTCAGATATTGTTAGGTACTGAGATAAGGAGGTGGTGTCCAAATGTCTCAAAGGAGAATTGCACTAATTTAAACTATGCTATGTAGTAGGGTAGTGATTTGGCAAGAGAATCCAGGGACTTTATGAGGAAAGTAGTTCTGCATCGCTAATTTTATGAAACATAAAGAGCACCGCAATTATGAAAAGAATAAGACAAATTGCACGGTTATACCGCACCGCAATTTAGTAAAGAACACACTCAGTAATGAAGAGTGTACTACGTACTTGGGCTGGGGCATGGTGTACTATACCCAAGTGATGTGAGCAGAAGTGGAAGGGCTACGGATGCTTGCTCGAATGCACACCTGAAGCAACATCAAGTGAGGAGAGCATTCAACTTCCAAAGATTTAAAGGGGGCTCATTCAATGCAACCTAAAATTAAAATAAAACAACACTATAGAGGGCTAATTCTATCTAGTAAGGGACTACATGTGGGTGATTCTTTATAGTCCAGAATTAAATAATAATCAAATGAGACATGTGGGTGGCCAATTCATAACAGACCATAAATAAATGAATAAAGATTAGATAGGAGACCGTGGGTGGTTGATTCATTGTGGTCCTAGTTATTCGAGTAATATAAAAGGTAAAGGAAGGGAGAATATGCGATGGCTGTTTCATAGTAGATTTAAACTTAATAAGTTTACAAGAATAGGGCTATGGTGGGGTAGCATAATAGCCTAGGGCTAAGTAAAACAATACTATGAGGGAGTGATTCAATGTAGTTTAATTTTCAACAAATAAATAAAATAATATAAGGAGATAGAGGCCAATATGATAATGGTAAAACAAAGAAAGGATTAAAGGGATGCCACTACGATTCAGTGCTATATAAGCGTAGTTGTAACTGTATTAAGTAAAACTTGGAAGTTTCCAAGTTAAGCAAATACGATCTTTGTTTTATGTAGTATTATGTATGATGTTTGTAAGTAGCAAGGGCAAAACCCGTTCTGCGTTATGTGGCACGGTCTCACTATGTATTTACGTTTTACTTTCAGATAAGTATTATTCACACTAGACTTTATGACTGATGCATGATTTTTACCATTATTTTCCATATAAACTCATGCGTACTTAGTTAAATAGGCTTAGTTTATAGGATAGGTAGGTTATTTTAGGCGCCGGACGAAAATCTTAGATGGTGCAGAATGCCTAGTTAATTGTTAAGTTATGTTTCATTCCACTATGTTAAGTGTTGAGTGACAACATCATATGTTGACCGACACTCTTATGTGTGTTCTTATATTATATTTTTGACCCAGCATGCGTAGGACTAGGGGTTAACTTTGAATATATATTTAATGAATACTAAGGCAGACTTGATGAAAATAGAAATAGGTTATTGTTCTTTTTACCAAGACTGTTTTGAATAATATGGAACTTGCTCTTGGTCACTTGAAAATAATTCACGTGATGAATGCAGCATCATTAATGTTCATTTTCGGTCTCCTAGTGACGGATGTTATAGTTGGTATTAGAGCAGAGGGTTAGGGTAGTCTAAGTAAAACATAGCTAAACATATAAATAAGGACTTAGAATATGACGAACACCTTGGGATAGGATGCGCTATTATATGTGTGTGTGTATAACATATTCGCAAATTGGTATATGGAGATATAGGAAGATATATCTACCCTTCTATTATTATTTTTCTCTTTCCTTTTTGTTTCTGATGAAGATTGCTTAATAGAAAAAGCAAGATGGATTTGAGGAATAGGCGAACTACGTCCGAAGAGGCAGGTGCAAGAAGAGATGTGGAGAGTGCATAGATCAATGAAGGAAGCGAGGTAAAATTCCCAAGAGCTTTAGGGGTGGAAGCTGCAGATCCAGTAAACGTGGCGGGCATGGATGCAAATGTATTGTTTGAAGAATTCGTGGCTCAGATGTTTAGGAAGAATGTACCTATAGTGGTCGGGCCAGGGCTCATTATCGCAAGAGAGGATCTCTCAAAGATAACAAAAGTTTATGAAGGAAGGTGTTTACGGGAAGAGAACCTGCAGTTGAAGTACTGATCTGGCTAAGATATTGCGAATAGATATTCGAAGACATGGGTTGAGCGATGTGCAGAAGAGGAGGCTGGCATCGAGACAGTTGTTGAAAGATGAGCTTGATTGGTGGGAGACATTACTGGAATACTTGAGGAAGAGATTACATGGGTGCAATCTAGAGAAAATTTGAGGCTCAGTTTATATCTGAGTCATATCAGAGCGTGTTACTGTATGAGTTCATAGACTTAAAGCAGAGAGGGCTTCTTATGGAAGGGTATGTTCAGATGTTTAATTCTTTGGCCAAGATGGCGGGAGATCAATGACACTCAAATAAAGAAGAATGAGAATTCATCATGGGGTTAAAGCAAGGGTTAGATCATAAGGTGATGGATCACTTGACATCTCCATTTGAATTCGTAGTAGACATGGCTGGAACATACAATAAGATATATCAGGAGAAGAGAAGAGTAGAGGCAAAGCCCAAAGATGAGATGAAGAAAAAGTTTGTACCCTATACCAAGGGCTAGAAGAGAGTGTCAAGTGGGAAGAGAGGAGAAGCTTCCACTACCGAAGTCATCTGTTTCAACTGTAGATAGAAGGAGCACTATGCTACCAAGTGTCCGATGCGAAAGACTCTTATGAGGGCTAAATGCTTCAAGTGTGATAAAGTGGGGCATTTGAAGAAGGACTGCCCAGAGTTAAGGCATAGGTTTGTGCTTTAGAGGGACTAAGGAAAGGACCATCTGTTGAGGAGAGAGGCATAGGGAAGCTCTTGGATGGTAAGGTTATAATTTTGGTATTTCAGTTAGGGTACTATATGATACTAGTGCTACACATTCATTTACAGCAAAGATTTGGTTAATTGACTTGGGTTAAGAGTTACCTATTCAGTCACCTCTATATGTGTAGCTAATCTAATAGGGGGATATGCCACTCTCGCATTGAGGTGCACTGAGTTTGATATTGAGTCGAGCGAGCGCATGTTTTCTTGTGATCCTAACGTATTTGACTTCAAAAGCCTTGGAGTTACTTTAGGGATGGATTAATTAGAGTGGTATTGCGCAAATGTTCCCTGCGTTAAGAGAATTATTACTCTTAGCTATCCAGACTATAAGAATAGAATGTACATGGTCTTAGAGGAGTGCAAAGCTAGGCGTAAGAGCATTTCATTTGCTCTAGCTTTAGAAATAGAAGAAGGACTAGGCATAATATGGGTAGTGAAGGAATTTCGAGACGTATTTGAACCAGTTTTAGGGTTGCCAGCCATGAGTGAAGTAGAGTTTCATATAGATTTGCAACTAGGGGTCGAACCATTTAGTCGACCTCCTAGTAGAATTCCTTCAATGGAAATTGAGGAATTGAGGAAGCAGTTGGTTGAGTTAGAAGGTAAGAGCATCGCTAGGCCAAGTAGGTCACTATGCAGTGCGGCGGCGGTATTTGTGAAGAAGTTTGATGGGTCATTAAGGCAATGTATAGACTATCAGAAGTTGAACGAAAGGACAGTGGGGAATAGATATCCTTTGTTAAGAATTAATGACCTTTTTGATCAATTGAATGAAGCTATGGTATTTTCACAGCTAAATTTACCTACGGGGTTCCATCAACTAAGGGTTATGGAAGATAGTGCTCCTTTTACTACGTTCAGATCAAGGTATGGTTCATATAAATGGCTAGTAATGCCATTTGGCTGACAATTGTGTCGACGTTCTTTTTTGATTTGATGAATAGAGTCTTCCAAGATCAGCTAGATAAGTTTGTAATGGTGTTTATAATTGACATCTTATTGTAATCAAGATATAAGGAGCACTGAGTCCCTCTAAGGAATGTGATGGAGAAATTGTGGGAGCTTAAGTTAAATGCAAAGTTCTCTAGGTGTCGCTTTTGGAGAAAGGAAGTGAAGTTCCTACGCCATGTGATTTGAAAAGAAGGGTTGGTCGTATATCCTTTGAAAGTTAATGTAGCGAATGGATTGAAGAGGGCTGAAACTGTTACTAAGGTATAAAGTTTTTTACGATTGGCTAGCTACTATTGAAGATTCATTAAGGACTTCTCTCATATAGTTGCGCCAATGACGAGGCTGGCCAGAAAGGATGTGAAGTTTGTCTAGGAACAGGAGTGTGAAAAGGGATTCTAGGAATTGAAGTATCGATTGGCAGATGCGCCTTTGTTAGTGATACTTGAATCGAATGATGCTATTACCGTGTATACGCGCGAATGCTTCAATGGCAGGATTGGATCCCACATTGATGCCGCATTGTAAGATGGTTGCCGATGCATTTAGGCAGTTGTGGTTGTATGAAGTTCAATATCCAACCCATGACTTAGAGTTGCAGCAATTATCTTCACGTTGACAATTTTGGGACATTATCACTTAGGGGAGAGGTTTGAGTTGTATACTAACTATAAGTTATTGAGATATTTGTTCTCTCATAAGGAGTTGAACATGAGGCAGCAGAGAAGCTTAGAATTTTTAGCATCGTAAGATTTTGGGATAGAGTATAACCTAAGAAAAGGCAACAAAGTAGGTGACGACTTGAGCTGAAAATAACAAAGTTGTGTTCTATGATAAAGGAATGAGCTGTTTTAGAAATGTTTTCTACGTGTGATGTGAATTTTCAGTCTAGTGTTCATTCAAGCAATACATTCAGAATGCTAGTATACTTAGAAGTCAGGCCTGCACTATTAGAAAGAATGGTCGAACTACAGAAGGGAAATGAGTTCTTCGTTGACATAGTAAGGTGGTTGGACTCAGAATTCAAGCCAGTAGAGCTGAAGGGGTTTAGTGTTAACAGAGAGGGCAGACTGTGGAAGAACGGAAGTTGTATGTTGCCAGTGCAGAAGGACTTTCAAAAGAAGTATTGGAATAATTTCATCATTCCAAATTTACCATACACATTGGAGGTATGAAGTTGTACCAAGATACGAAGAAGAGTATCTTTAGGGAAGGGATGAAGAAAGATACAGGAGAGTATGCGAGAAGATGTCTTACATGCCAGCTAGCGAAGGCAGAACATCAGAGGCAAAGTGGGATCCTACAGCCTTCGGATGTTCCAATTTGAAAACCGGATTTAGTATATACGAATTTCGTAGATGGGTTGCTATGATCGAGGCCAGGGAATGAGAGCATATGGGTCGTAGCGGATAGATTAACTAAGTATGCCTATTTATTCCAATGAAGTCCACAAGAACCATGCCAAAGTTAGAAGAGATATATACGAGGGCAGCAGGGAGTTTGCATGGAGTTCCTAACTCTATTGTTAATGAACGTGATCCATTATTCACTAATGAGTTTTTATGTAGCTTGTAGAGCGCTTTGGGCTCTGAATTGCTCATGAGTACTACATACCGTCCACAAACAGATGGGTAGACTGAGAGAGTAAACAAGGTCCTAGAAGATTTGATTAGAGCTTCAGTTTTAGACTTCGGTAGATCTTGGGAAGATTATTTACACTTGGTGGAGTTTCATACAATAATAGCTACCAGAGTAGTATTAGGATGGCTCCATTCAAAGCATTATATGAAAGACATGTATATCTCCTGCATGTTGGTTAGAGGTGGGGGATAATATCATATTGGGTCCAGAAGTGGGAAGGAAACTACAAAGAAGGTAGAGCTTATCCGAGCTAGGATAAGAGCACCGTAGTTAAGAAAGAAAAGTTATGCCGATTCTAGTAGAAGATAATTGGAGTTCACAGTTGACGATCAGGTGTTCGGGAAGGTTTCTCCAATGAGAGCCGCGATGTGCGTTGGAAAGGCTAGGAAGCTAACACACAAATATGTAGGACCGTTTCCAATCATAGAAAGGATTGAGAAGGTGGCGTATAAGGTGAAATTTCCTAGTATTTTTGCAGGGATCCATAATGTGTTTTAGGTATCACATCGGTGAAAATGCGTTAAAGGTCCAGGCACAATAGTTAATTCAAGGATAGTAGAAGGTATGGTCATAAAGCCAAGTATGACCTATGTGTGAAAACCAATTAGAATAGTGGATTGAGATGAAAAGCGGCTTTGAAAAAAGTTATGAAGCAAGTCTGTGTTCAGTGGAGCGCAGATCAGGAGGACCGCACATGGGAAACAGTGAACAAGGTCGAGTGGATCTATCCAGAGTTGTACATTTCTGAATAGCGTATGAGATATGTATTATATTTCATTGATTACGAACTGCACGTATGTATGTATGTATGTATGTATGTATGTATGTATGTATGTGTGTGTGTGTGTTAATATTATGTTTGATTATTACATTACTAGGAAGTACCAGTACATTTTAATTATGGATTGGGAATTCATGGTTATGGTTAGGGTAAGCATGGGATAGTTGGCAAATCATTACCAAGCCTTAATTGAATTTCGAGGGTGAAATTCCTTTAAGAAGGAGACACTGTCGCAACCCATAAATTATAAATAATTTAATTAATTAATTAAAGGGCCAAGAGAGGCTAGGTAAGATGGAAAAAGAGACAATGAACTAATGAAAATGAGTATGTGGGCTAAAGTCTAAGAAATTGTGAGATAATAAACACGACTCTCTTCTATTCATTCACGAAATTGTAATAAAAGTAAAATAAAAGCTCAAATGATATATTAATGGTGGTGGCTTAGAGAAACGTGAATAAAGGTGAAAATAAAGCAAATATAAGCTAAGGAAAACAAAAGAATATCTAAACAATATTTCTTACAGATTTAGGTGAGTAATACTTAACCTTTTATTCAGTTTATTTTGGTTGATTGGATCATGTTATTTTGTTAGTACTCATATAGATTTATGTGAAAAAAATAAAAATCTATTATGGTATACTAACCATTATACTAAAGATGGATTAGTATCTCGAGAAGCTCATGGCTTAGGAATATTATAAATTTTTAAAGTAAACACTTAGAAAAGATACATGGAAAATAATCTGTAATTCAAATGAAAGATAAGGAAGGGATAAAGGAATTATTATGAAATTTTTAGAAGTTTATAAGACTTTCTCAACGTAAAATAAGCTAGAACTAATGAAGAACTGTGCTGGTGGAAGGGAGGATCTGCACCGAGAGTTGATGGAAATAATATATGTATTAAAATAATAATGTAAGGGGGACAAGATCTATTAAAACAGCCGAAAAGATAAACAAATGACTCTTTAAATGTCAAAGAAACAATAAAGTAACATATAATAGTGACACGTGTAAAGGCGGTAATAGGATTTATTAGAAGTGTCTTATATTGTCAAGTACTGAGCTAAAGAGGTGGTGGCAAACGTCTCAAAGGAGAATTGCCCCAATTAAAACTGCACTGGCCAGTGGGGTAGTAATTTGCCAACAGAATCTAGCGACTTTCTTAGGAAAGTAGTTCTACGCCACTATTTTATTATATGATAAAGAGCACTGCAATTATTAAAATAATAAGACAAATTTCTAAGACAAATTGCGTGGCCATAATGCGCCGCAATTTGGAGAAGAACACGCTCAATAAGTAAAGAGTTTACTACACATATGGGTTAGGGCAAGGAGTACTGTGCCGAAGTGATGTGAGCAGAAGTGGAAAATGGAAAGGCTATTGATGCCGTGTAAGGATGCTTTGTCGAATGCATAACTAAAGAAACTACAAGTGAGAAGAGGCATTCAACTTCCAGAGGTTTACATAAGGCTAATTCTATGCAACCTCAATTTAAAATAAAAAAACACTGCAGGGGGCTGATTCTACCTAGTAAGGGACTATATGTGGCTGATTCTTTGTAATCTAGAATTACATAATAACCAAATGAGACCTACGGGTCGTTGATTCATAGCAGGTCAGAAATAAATCAATAAAGATTAGATCGGGGACTACGGGGGGTTAATTTATAGTAGTCCTGGGTCTAGTCAAATAATATAAAAGATGAAGGATGGAAGAATCTACGGGTGGCTTTTTCATAGTAGATTTGAACTAATAAGTTTATAAGAATGGTGTTGCAGGTGGGGTAGCATAGTAACCCAAAGCTAAATAAAGCAATACTGCAAGGCAGTGATTTCATTCAGTTTAATATTCAACAAATAAATTAAATAATACTATGGAGACAGGGTCAGTGTGGTAAGGGTAAAACAAAGAAGGAGGGATGCTTATAGGGGTAAGTGCTATATGAGCGCAGTAGTAACTGTATTAAGTAAAACTTGTGAAGTTTCGAGGATAAGTAAACACGACCTTTGTTGTTTACATTATTATGGATGTTGTTTGTAAGTAGTGAGTGTAAAACCCATTCTGTGTTATGTGGCATGGTCTCACTACGTATTTATGTTATACTTTCAAATAAGTATTAATGACACCAGACTTTATGTCTGAACCAGTGTTTTTACCATTGTTTTCCCCATAAATTCATGGGCCCTCATTTAAGTAGATTGATTTTATATGGTAGGTAGGTTATTTTGGGCACAGGCCGAAGATCGAAGACGTTACATAAGGCCTAGTTATTTGTTAATTTGTGTTTCATTCCACTATATTAAGTGTCGAGGTGGCATCGTCATATGTTGACCCGAAACTCTTTTATGTGTTATTATGTTATATTTTGGTCCTTATGTGGCTATGACTTGGGATTTCCTTTCAATAGTATGTAATAAATATTAAGGAAAATTTGATGAAAATGAAAATAGTTTGTTGTTCTGTTTAGTTAGACTACTTTGAATAATACGAAACTCCTTCTTGTCGTTCTAAAATAATTCTGGTGATGACTGCAGCATCATTGACAATCATTTTAAGGTCTCCTAGAGTGGGATGTTACAATTGGTATCATAGCAGAGGGTTAGGGTAATCTAAGTAAAACATAGTTAGACATAGAAATTAGAACTAAGAATTAGACAAAACCCTGGGAATAGGATCTGCTATATATATAAAACGTATTTGCAAATTGGTATATAGAGATATAGGAAGATATATATACCCTTTTATTATTATTTCGCTCTTTCCTTTTTATTTTTGATGAGGACTTGCTTAACAGAAAAGGCAAGATGGATTTGAGGATTAAGCGAATTGCGTTACGAAACGCATGTGTAATGAGTGATGCAGAGAATGCGTAGACCAATAAAGGAAGCGGAGGAAAGGTCCCAAGATTAGTAAAGGTGGAAGCTGCACAGTCAGTAAATGCAACGGGCATGGATGTGAATGCCTTGTTCATAGAATTCATGGCTCAGATATTGAGGGATTGTACCTAGAGTGGTCGAGCCGGGGCCTATTGTCGTAAGATAGGATTTTCCAAAGATGTGTAAAGACAGTTAAAGTTTAGGAGGGAATGGTTTTATGGGAGGAGACCCCATGGTTGAAGTACTGAACTGGCTAAGAAATTGCAAATGGATATTCAAAGACCTAGGGTTGAAAAATGCGAAGAGGAGGAGGTTAATATTGAGACAGTTGTAGGAAGATGCACTTTATTGGTGGGAGACAATTATCGCTGGAACACAAAAGGAAGAGATTACCTGGCTGTAGTTCAGAGAAAGATTTGATGCTCGGTTTATATCTGAGTTATAGTAGAGTATGTTATTGTATGAGTTCGTAAAGATAAAGCAGGGAGACCTTATTATTGAAGGGTATGTTTAGAAGTTTAATTTTTTGGACAAGTATGGCAAGGAGATCATCAGCACTCCAATGAAAAATAATGAGAAGTTTATCATGGGCTTGAAGCAAGGGTTGGATCATAAGGTGATCTCTCACTTGGCATCTCCTTTTGAATTCATAGTAGATATGGCCAGAAGATATGTTAGGATGTATCAAAGGAAGAGGAGAGTGGAGGCAAAGCCTAAAAAGCGATGATGAAGAAGGTTGTCCCGTATACCAAAGGAAAGAAGGAAGTGTCGAGAGGAGAAGAGCGGAAACGCTCCCACTACGGAAATTGTCTATTTTAACTGGGGCTGGAAGGGATACTATGCTACCTAGTGTCCAACGCCAAAGAGTATTGTGAGGGATAAATGCTTTAAGTGTGATAAAGTGGGGGGATTTGAAGAAGGACTGCCCAGAGCATAAGGCGTAGGTCTATGCTTTAAAGGGACGAAGGGAAGGGCCATCTACCGAGGAGAGAGGCAAAGGGAACGTCTTGGAAGGTATGGCTTTAGTTTAGGGTATTTCAGTTAGTGTATATTTGATACTGGTGCTACACATTCATTTATAGTAAGAGATTTGGTTAGAGACATGGGTTAGGAATTACCTATTCGGCCACCTTCGTATATGCAGTGAATTTAGTGGGGGGATATGCTACTCTCGGATTGAGATGAACTGAGCAAGATATTGAGTTAGGTGAGTGCAAGTTTTCTTATGAACCTTATGCGTTTGACTTCATAAGCTTTGGATTTATTTTAGAGATGGATTGGTTGAAGTGGTACTGAAAAATGTGCAATGCGCTGAGAGAATTATTACTCTTAGTCATCCATACCACAAGAATAGAAGGTATGTTGTCTTAGAGGAGTCCAGAGCTAGGCGTAGGAGCGTTTTGTTTGTTTAGCTTCAGAAACAGAAGAAGGCTAGGAGCAGTACGGTTAGTGGAGGAGTTCCAATATGTATTTGGCTAGGAGCAGTACAGATAGTGGAGGAGTTTCGAGATATATTTTAACTAGGTTCGGGGTTGCCACCCCCGAGAGTAGTGGTGTTTCATATAGATTTGCTACCAGGAGCTGAACCGTTTAGTCCACCTCCAAGTAGAATGCCAATAAAGGAGACGGAGGAATTGAGGAAGCAGTTGGTCGAGCTAGAAGGTAAGAGATTCATTAGGCCAAGTAGCTCACCATGGGGAGCAACCGTAATATTTGAAAAGAAGTCCGATGGATCATTAAAGCTATGTATCAACCATCGAAAGTTGAAGGAAAATACAGCGAAGTATAGTTATCCTTTGTCGAGAATTGATGGCCTTCTTGATCAATTGAACGGAGATGAGGTATTTTCATAGCAAGATTCATCTATGGGTTCCATCAGCTAAGGGTTGTAGAGGTTAATGTTCCTTTGACTACGTTCAGATCAAGGTATGGTTCATATGAATGGCTAGCGTAGCCATTTGGGCTGACGAATGTGCCATTGTTCTTTGTTGATTTAATGAATGGAGCCTTCGCAGATCGGCTAGATAATTTTTCATTGGTGTTCATAGATGACATCTTAGTGTACTCATGAAATAAAGAGGAGAACGCACTTCACCATTGAGTTAGCACAAGTTAAAAACGAAGTCCTCCAAGTGTCACTTTTTGAGAAGAGAAGTGAAGTTCCTAGGGCATATGATTTCAGAAGAAGAGTTAGCAGTAAATTCTTTGAAAGTTGACATGGTGAATAGGAGAAAGAGGCCTAAATCTGTTATTGAGGTACAGAGTTTCTTAGGATTGTCTGGTTATTATCAAAGATTCATTAAGGACTTCTCTCGTATAGCTGCACCAATGACGAGGCTGACTAGGAAGAGTGAACAGATTGTCTAGATGTAGGAGTGTGGAAAGGCTTTCCAGTAATTGAAGCATCGATTGATAGATGCGCCTGTGTTAGTGGTACCTAAAGGGAATGATGGTGTGATTGTGTGTATATATGCTTCATGAGCAGGATTGGGTGCAATATTGATGTAGAAGGGTAGGGTGATTGCCTATGCATCTAAGCAGTTGCGACCACATGAAGTTCGATATTTAACCCATGATTTTGAGTTGGCAGCAGTTTTCTTCACATTGAATATTTGGAGGCATTATCTCTTAGGGGAGAGGTTTGAGTGGTATATTGACCAAAAGTCCTTAAAATATTTGTTCTCTCAGAAGGAGTTGAAATTGAGACGGCGGAGGTGGTTAGATTTTCTAGCATTGCATGATTTTGGGATAGAGTATACGTTAAGAAAAGGCAACAAATTAGCTAATGCCTTGAGATGAAAACAAAAAAGTTGTGTTTTAGGTTTTAATAATGGAATTGGCCGTTTTAGAAACATTGTTTATGTGTGATGTGCAGTTTCAGTCTAGTGCAAGTTCGAGTAGTACATTCAGAATGCTAGCATGCTCTAAAATCATGCCTGCGCTGGTAGAAAGAACAGTCGAACCGCAGAAGGGAGGTGAGTTTTGTGCAGACATAGTAAGGAGGTTAGGCTTAGAAGTCGAGTTAGTAGAGCTGGAGGGATTCAGTGTTGAAAGAGAGGGAAAACTATGGAAGAATGGAAGGTTGTACGTTCTGAGTGTAGAAAGACTGTAGAGTGAAGTATTGGACGAATATCATCGTTCAAAATTTACCATACACCCAAGAGGTATGAAGATGTATCAAGATATGAAGATGAGTTTCTTATAGGAAGGGAGGAAGAAAATGCGAGAGAGTATGTGAAAAGATGTCTTACATGTCAGCAAGTGAAGGCAGAACATCAATAGAAAAGTGGGCCCCTATAGCCTTTGGATGTTCTAGATTGGAAATGGGATTTGGTTTGTATGGATACCATAGATGGATTGCCAAGATTGAGGGTAGGGAATGAGAGCATAAGGGTCATATGGACAAACTAAGTAAGCGTGCCTATTTTATTCCAGTGAAGTCCGTAAGAACTGTGCCAAAGTTAGCAGATACACACACACACACACACACACACACACACACACACATATATATATATATATATATATGAGCTGTAGTGAGATTTCACGGGGTTCCTAGCACTTATTTTAGTGACTGTGATCCATTATTCACTAAGGAGTTTTTGAGTAGCTTTTCGAGTGCTATGGGGTCTGAACTGCCCATCAGTACTGCCTACCATCCACAAACAGATGTGTAGATCGAGAGAGTTAATATAGGTCTTGAAAGATTTGCTAAGAGCTTGCATTTTAGACCTTAGTGGAGCTTACATTGTAAATATTAATATAAATGACTGACTTTAAGTTCAAAGTTAAAATTTAAATTTTATATCTCAGATCTATAACTATTAATAAAAATATCTGGAGATTACCAAGTCAAATCAATATATTAAATTTTTTGTTTTTTTAATTAAAAGGATATGCAACATGGTGCTGCACAACCATTATAGCGCGCACACATACACACACAGATATATATATATATATATATATATATATATATGTATATATATGTATATATATATATATACTATATATCTTTTGACTAACGTGCCTAGTCAATAGCCAAAGTCAACAGTCCATACTTAATTCCAAAATACCTCACATATCAACAGCCATATGACATAATTACATAATATAGATAGTAATATAAAGTGCCTAAAAAGAGCACATACAACCAACGTTGCCATCCACAAAGTAGTTTACAGTCTACATTGTTACTACAAGCTGACTCTGTGCGATCGTCACATAGAACCAGAAGCTGCAATAGCCATGGATTAGCACATATCCAGACAATATGAGAGTGTTAACTTTGTAAGCCACCACTAGATAAGAGTTGAATTTAGGGTTAAAACATCGGTTGTTTCTTTCTATCCAAATTTCCCAGCTGTACTCTATAGTAAGGGAGGCCTCTACATTGCTATGAGAGGAGGTCCAAAACTGATTAGGGTCAGAGTCGAAAAAAGGTAGTGTCAATATGATGGCTTGAAGAACATAGGGCTCAAACTTAAATGCAAAGTTACATTGAAAGAAAATATACCTAGTAGAGTTAGTATAACTATCACAGAGGAAGCAATGTTGAGCATTGCCAACTGCTCTGATGCTAAGTTTATAGTAGTGTCAAGTTTGTTCAACATAATAAGCCATGTATGGATCTTATATCTTGGAGGCGTATGGACATGCGAATGAGCAGTGAAGTTAAGGAACATACCAAAGAAATTGTAAATTTTGTACAATAGCTTCACTGAGAACGAAAACCCACTTTGCACTCCCCAAGCGAAGATGTCATCGACATCAGTCTGAGTTACATTTGATGTAAGTTAAAGTAGATAGTAGAGATACTGTAGATTATCCCCAGCTATAATGCTATTGAAGTAGCTACATCAACCTCCATCAAAGAAGGGTTGATTGACAGTTATAGATTTTGTCCGAGGACGACTATACAACTGAGGGAAAATGTAAGAGATTGAAATGTTGTTAAGCCAGTGGTCCAACCAGAAAGTAGTTCTCTTAGCATTCCTGATTCATATGGTAATGTTAATGTGAATCTCTCTGACAAAGCAGACAATATTCTCCTAGAAGCATGAAGCAGCTACAAGCAGATTCTATCTGAGGTCTAACAAAGAGAAATATCCCTAGTAGTAATAGTGGTTGACCAACTTTGCCTAAGGTTTAGAGCAATCTAATAGTAAATACCATCTTTATTTTCCTAATAAAACTTGATTAAATTGATGTAAACTAATTATACCTAAACCCTCATCTTTCTTAGGTCTGTAAACTCGTTCCTAGGCCACTAAGTAGTCAGCTTATGAAGTGCAGTATGTACCATTCCAAAGAAAAGCCCGTCTAATGCAGTCAATCTTATTAATGACCCAAGTCTGGGATTTGTAAAAGGAGAACCAAAATGTTAGGAGGGATGAGAGGACTGTATCAACCAAAGTTGATCTGCCAGCCCTAGACAAGGAGGTACCTTTCCAACCCACAAGCCTTCTTCGAATTTTGTCAATGATAATAGATCTATCTTCATGTAGAAGCCTGGATGGCAAAATAGTATGTCCAAGGTAAGTGTAAGGAAAGAATTGATGGGCACAATTAAGGAAGTTGGCCACATAGGGCCCAGGAGAGGATTCTAGTACTGTCATAAGTACTGAGCTTTTAGAGAAGTTGATTTGAAGTCCTGGCACCATTTCAAAGGAATAGAGAAAGAACTTAAGGGTGAATAGAGGATGGCTGCAGAATAGATAGCAATCATGTCAGCTGCCTACTAAAAGGAATTAATTCCCAAGGGGACGATGTTATTCCCTGGACAAGCCAATAGTCTAGAAGAACGGGAAAGATCAATAATGTTAGCAAAAGTGTTAGCAACAAGATTGAAGAGAAGAGCAGATATGGGATCACCCTGCCAAGTCCACGAGACATAGCAAAAAGTTACCTCTAATTCCGTTGATACAACCTGCAGATATGGAAGTTGAGAGGATGCTCTTTGTTTAGCTTGTGAATTTAAATGGGATCCATTTATGCATAAGCATGGATAAAATGAAGTCTCGGCTGATTGAGTCAAAAGCTTTGGGGAAATCAAGTTTAATGACGACAAAGTTAAGTCAGCCAGAATGGTAGTAAATGATCGCCTCTTCTACAGCCGCTGCGTTATCCAATAAGGATATACCATAAATTAAAGAAGATTGACTATGATTGGTCAGATAAATATAATAGGATGCACTCTATTGGCAAGTACTTTGGTCACCAATTTAAAATTTGTATTCTCCTAGCCGACGAGGCAAAAATATGAGGTTGATTTAGCGCCATTAAATTTGGGAATCAGAATAATATTAGCGTAGTTGAGCCTAGGGATAAAATATTGATTGGAGTGGAATTTTACGAAAACTTTAACGATGAATCTGAGGAATGCCCGGTATCTTTTGGAGCAAGCTAGCAGGAACCTATATGGCAATGAAGCTTTGTCGCAATCTTCGATAGCGCATCCTAGATTTCACATCTATCAAAATCGACAATAACCCCTGGTGGCATCACACTAGTTTCTGGAAAGATCAAGTTCCAATCTATGATGTATTTCATGGTATCTTTTTTTATGCAAAAGACGTTTAAAATTATTAGAAAAGATATGAAAATTTTCAGCCCTATCATCGACTTACCTAATACCCCATATTTTTTAGGGTCCATGTTTGTGCCAAAATTTGACACAAACACCCAAAGATTAACAATAGAGAATGAAGAGAAGAAAATAAATTGAAAATAAGGAAAATAAGAACACAAAAACAATATAGTAGTTCGGCTAACTAGAGGCCTACGTCCACTTAAACTTTGTTGAAGTTTCTGCTAAGTTTTACAAGGCTTCTCTTATGGATCGATGATGATCCTAAGATTATAGAAAAAGTACATAAATTTGTTAAGTGGGCCAAAAGTCTTCTAAAAAATTCCCCTCCTCCTCTATTTATAACTATAGGTCGACGGGATTATCTCCTCCACGTGCGTGACCATGTTCTCCACGTCCAAAAGAACTTGAGATGAAAAGATCATGGCTAACTAAGTAATTTAAGGGATCAATACCAATCCATGCTTTGTTAATCGGTACCGATCTATAAAATAAGCTATAAGGCCTTCATTATCCTTGGAAATGCTTAGTTGACCTGTATTATTGACTTCAGCATTTGATTGCATCGATATAGGGGTGAACTTGAGTGAATTCCTTGGTTCAGAGGTTGAAATGACACTTTACTTATCCATTGATCATTTTGGTTAGGAATAGTGGACAAACCATCTTTTATGGTGCATATTGGCTACTAATCACTAAGAACGTCTATGTCATGGAGTTTGAGGTATAATGGATAAAAGTTTGGGTTCGGTACCGATCCATGACTTCACTTGATTTTAATTGTTTGGATCTTCTACTTGGATTTTCTAGGTATGTTTCCTATTTTTGGGAGCTTTGACGTGTCGATGGTTTCATTTCTTGATTTTGTTTGATACTGGAGTTTGGTAGTAATCGTTCTAGATTCCTTCATTGTAATTTTTCCGTTTGACTGATCTGATTCGTCAGAATATGGCTAGGTCATAAGCATGGATAACATTCCCCCCAAATGCATGCCTTGTGAATGGAAGGTGTACTTTGCTAAAGAAAAAAAATCAAAGTGGATTATTCACTGGTAGTTGAATTTTCTGTCTAGGAATCGATCATATCATGGCCAATCATCCAGTCCCTTTGGATTCACCTGTAATCAAAGATCGTTCCAAATCATTGTAGTTAGGGACTCGATCCCATGCTTAAGTGTTAGTCACAAATAATCATCATTCCATGTTCTCCTTGAATTATCATATGGTATATTACATCACAAATTAGAATCATTTCGTATTCATCCAGGAGTTAATGACCAAATATAAAAATCAATATTATACCATGTTCATCCAAATCTAAGTTATGTTATATGAATTATTTATCGGGTAATCGAAACTCAATAATTATGGAATCTCATTGCCACTGGTTAGAACTTTATTTATAAATCCTCCAACATTGCCTAGAATCCCATTATAAGAACACCCAATTGGATCGAAGCAGTGATTTAATTTGATAATAGCATATCAAGTTATTTCAAAGTCAAATGGCATTCAAATCCACAATCTGGTCATTGATTTCTTCATATCATATTATCAATATCTAGGTGGTTTTCATTCTCTTCAGACCATGTAAGCAATGAACAATTCAAGGATCATTAATTTAATCATCGATCTCTCCAGATTGTTAGCTGAACCTTGGACCTCTCTAGATTGTTAGTTGAATCCTCGACCTCTACGGATCATTAGTTGAATCTTTGACCTCTATGGATTATTGGTTGAATCCTCAACCACTTTAGATCATTAGTAGAATCCACAACCTCTCTGGATCGTTATTTCATGTTGAGTTTAATCTATTTGCTCTCCGACGAGGGGACCTGAAGAACGAATGAGTCTAGCCGCTCAATCTTCGTGAGGGGACTCACTATCCGATACAAGTCCATTCCACTTGCTTTTGGCAAGAGGACTTGTACCTTACTATTCATTTCCCCATCTCGAGGGTTAGGGAAAGTACATTCAATCAATTCATAAATCAATATGAAGGGGTAACCAACTTTCATTGATGTTTCGAAATCAATATCGGTTATAACGTTCGAGTAATTTTCAAAGTCGAGAATTCATTTACAGAATTCAAATTCCAACATCCAACAAACATCATGACATCCATCCCACAAAGCATTACAACCTAATATCCAACCCTGAGCATGTCTAAGGAGCGATCGAGGTCCCGTATACGAGTAAGTGGATTGACTATAATTCCACATCATTTATTGAAAACAAAAGCAAAGTGGGGCAGTTAAACTTGAATCCCTACCATCTCGATCATATGATAACCATCATTGACTAGCTCTAAGGCCACTTCCATTCACTGTAGATGATGGATGCTCCTACAATGCAGCTTGGTTCCTTATGTATTATTGTAGCTAGTTATTCCTAACCTTCTCTTCAATTAGGTCACGATGGTGCCTATAATCATTTGTTTCATGCCCATCCTACTCATGGAATATGCAATGCTTTGGCGATCTTTTCCCTAATCCATGGGTTCTCTTTTAATCAGTTTCTGGTAGGGAATCCATCCCCGGGTATAAAGGTAAATCCTTTTTAGGGTTTCTTTCAACTTTGAGTAATATGATAATTTCAGTTCCCTTCTTTACCGCTTTGATCCTTCAAAGATATCATATACTATTCACTTTCCTTTGTCTTTACCTATTCCTGCTTCGGACAGTCCTCCATGATCCATAGCATTAACCTTTTCAGTTTCAACATCCTCCTAATACAACTATCTTTCAGCCTTATGGTAAAATTATACGAGATTCATTGAGGGATCCCTTTCCAAAGCAACATTAAAATCAATTTTACTAGCAACTCTCGAAACTGCTGCCATCAGAACCACCGATGGATCCGGCTTATGAACTACAGCAGCTACCATGTTAAACCTGGTTAAATAACACCTTATGTCTCTTTGACCCTTGCTTCACGCTCGATAGCATAATCACATTCTTCGACTGTGAAATATGAACTTTGAACTGACTTATGAACTTTTTGACTAACTCGGTCTATGTGTTAATGGATCCGTTTCCTAGCTTTTAACACCTCATATTTTTGGTAACTTTATTTAGGATATTTAATTAGTTAGATTAATAAAATAATGTGTCGATTAGGGGATTGAGATTTGTTTCAATCAAAGGGTAGCTGTGCCATTTAACCTATGAATTGAAATAAGAGCTAAATTAAAATAAAGGTGGAGTAAAATAGGAAAGAGGCCATTCCTATATCCCTAAAACTTGGCCGTGTATTCCTATAAACGTTCACTTTTCATTTTAATTTTTTCTACAGAGGCCGACCACCATATACAAGGAAAAGAGGAAGAAGATTAAGAAAAGCTAAGGAAGAAGCTAATTCAAATCAAATCCATTCATATCTCAGTCTTTTTAATCTCTAAAGCTAAGGTAAATAATGTTTACATCTCAAATTCTTATTATTTTCGGTATTAAGATGAATTTTGAATATTTTGCATTGATTTGCCATGTTTTCGAATTGTAGAATAATTATATATACTTGCTGATGGATTATAGTAGTTCATATTAAAGTTATGATATGTTTTAAGGTGAAAACCCTATAAAATTACATCCAAACGCCTTGCTAATTTTTATGAAGATCATAAATGATATTTTAGACAAGATTTTCAATTTTTAGAATTTTCTAAATATTTTTGGAATTTATATGAATTTTCTAGTAAAGAAAATGTTAATATGGGTTAATAATTATTTAGGGTTAAATAATAAAAGATTTGGCTTTGAATTTTTTATATGTTGGAAAACCTATTAAAAGAGATATTCTAGAATTTTTGTGAATTTTTCCTAAGTGCTTTAATGAGTATATATGATTATTTAAGGTATAAGACTTAAATGTTTTATATATTTATAAAAGGAGAAGGGCTTTTTACAAATAATTCAAATAGTTGGTTCTAAAATTTGCAGTACTTTTTGTTAGTAAAGAAAGAGGCAACCAATCAAAATTTTATACATAAAGAAGGTTAGGTGAAAAGAACTATTTGCTACATGTTTTTTTACTAATTCGATGCTTTCGATACTAGGTTCCGCCTCCTTAGCTTCACTTCCAACACAGTTGAAACCAATGCACACGGTATCAGAGAACCGAAACGTCGTGAATTGGATGTAGGCAGAAGGAGTGGAGTCGAAACCAAGGGTTCCGGAGGGGTTGATGCATCACTTTGCCTTTAAATTAAATATGGGCCAGCTTGCTTTCGACTAAGTAGCTTTCGACTTAGTTAGCTTTCGACTAGATCAAATGGATTTAAAGGAAATGCTTTCGGTTGGGTTGCACCTTTTTTATGAATAAATGCTTTCGACTAAGTCGAAACCTTTTGTTGTCGCCTTTATACCATTCGACTCGGATGGTTTCGAAGGAGTACTTTCTTTTAAAATTTGGCCACTTCTTCAACGCTTTCGAAGGGATGGTTTCGACAACATAACTTCTTTATTTTGAAAATGGTTTCGAAACAAATGCTTTCAACTTAAATGTTTTAAAGATCCTTTTTCAATGATTGAAGTAAAACCCAATGGTTTAGAAAGAGATAGTATTAAATGTTTTCGAAGCAAATGTTTTCGACTTTAATGGGTTTCTGATCCTTTTGCTCTACTTAAATGCATAATCCAAATGGATTCGACCGAAACGATTTTCAAAGGTTTCAAAGGGATAAATTTTTGAATGGTTTCGAAAGGTTTCCACACGTTATAAATTGAACCCAAACTGCTTTCGAAAGGATTGAGTTTTGACTGTTTCGAAAGGTTTTAATGAATGATTTCAAAGAGTTGGTTACCCAGGGTTTCGATAGGGCTGAAAGGAAAGGTTTTTCCTATATTTTCGAAATGCAATATTTAATGGTTTTAAAGGAGGATGTCTAACGTTTCGAATCTTCTGGAAAAAGGAAAGGAAAGGTTTTTCCAATATTTTCGAAAGGCAGGGTTTAATGGTTTAAAGCTTTCGAAGGAAAGGCTTTTAATGGTTACAAAAGGGTCGCTTTCAGTAGCTTCGAAAGAGTTACCATCAGGGGTTTCGAAAGGGTTATTTAAAGGTTTTAAAAAGAGGTTTCAAATGTATTAAATAGGCAATATAGCATCAGTATTTTCAAGTAAAGAAAGGATTTTAACTTGTTTTGGAAGATAGTTAATCCTCAATAAAATTCGTCAATATTATTTTGAGTAAAGTATATATAACATGGCAAAAATTGCTTAGAATAAAGCTAAGAATATATTTTCCTTTTATAAGTATGATTTAAAAGGTTAAATCATTTTGAAACTATTTTCAAGGAAAAATATGAAGGGTAGTTAACCCTAAGAAAATGATTCGGACAGATTGTCCATTTTGATTTGGACAATTAGACCAGTTTGCGAGCAGTCAGCCCAGTTTTTAGACAGACAGTCCATTTAGTACTTGTTAGATAATTCATTAGTTACCTGATTATAGATAAACAAACCTAGCTATTATTGTTATCATCACTATTAGATCAGTTTTATTAACCAGTTTGGTTGTAAGAAAGGATTTGCAAAATATATGTTTTAAAGAGGATATTAGTGAGGGGAAAATCGTTCCGCTACCGGTGTGGTCTCGCTTAATATTAGTAAACCGAGATGTAACGGTATCATTCACACCAAGCTTTATGTGTAACATCCCTAATTTTTGATAACGTTATTTAGAAGATTTAATTAAATAAATTAAATAGAATAATGTTGATAAAGAGATTGAGATTTGATTAAAATAGTTATAGGTCCGTGCTTATTAATAAAATAAATGGGATTAAAATTGGTTTATGAGATAATTAACTTACATAAGGCCTTATTAGTAAAAATAGCCACACTTTATATTCATAGCTATACATTTGCATTTGTCATTCACGTTTATTTTATTTCTCAAAATCAAAACAAACGCAAAACCCTAATAGAGCCAGCCATTGACAAAGGAGAAGAGGAATTTTAATCAAAAGCTTAGGATCCAAATTTAGGGAGGATTAATAACAACAGATCTCAAATTCCTTATCAAGTTTAAGGTGAATAATAATCTTCTAACATCTCTATTTTTTTCTATGATTATATGGTTTCGAGTTATGATTTAAATTCGTTTTTGTGATAAATTGAATGATGATATATTTGAGTTTTAATATGATTTATTGTTTGATTCATAAGCTTATGAATTTGTACTGTTTCAGTATTAAAACGAGAATATATAATTTCAGATTTCCATGGAAAATTTTTATGTCAAGTAAAACATGATTTCAAAGATGGGTTCTAATTTTCAAAATTTTCCAAGCTATGGAAATATTAGTAGGAATTTTTGATGAAAGATATGATATAATTGAGTTTTGAATTTATTTCGAAAATTTCAGGAAGAAATTGGGTTTAAAAGTTTAATAAGTTTCATTACACGATAAAATCGATTTTCTGTCATTTTTGGGGATTTTTCCTAGTTAATTTATTTAGGGAAGTAAATTATTTTAGAGGAAGGGATTTTCTACAAAATGTAAGTTTTTTGTTATATGGAAAGGTTTTAACGTTTATATCCTTTAATTTGGATCTGAATAAATGCGGCAGTTTTAAAATGGTAAAGTATTTGAAATGATTTATGGCGGCCAATCAGTGTTTTACAAATAGGCAAGTTGTTAAAAAAATTTACTAAAAGTTGCCATAATTTAGCTTTTAAATCAGAAAAGGTTGTTTCGCCTCTGTTAGTAAGTACCTTCTGACTCCATTGACTACGCCTCGTACACAGTCTAAACCCCTATAATCGAAGCCGACACGCATGATATCACTTAGGTGGTATGCAGTGGATTGAAAGGAAGGTGCAAGCCATGGTGTCAAAAGGGGTAGCTTCTGATGGGGCCGAAACCCTGCTTTTTTCTCAAAAGTTAAAGCCTTGTCTAGTTTTACCTAAACCTTTTGACACTATCGAAAGCTACACTTTCGAAAAGGTTTTATAATTAGCTTTCAAAGAAGGTTGCCATGTTGTGTTAAAGTGTTTACTTTCGAAAGAGTACCTTTTTCCTCTAAATAATCGCTTTTGAATGGGTAGGTTTCGTCCTAGTCGAAGCCAAGATGCTAATCCCCTTTTCGACTGCATTGAAGTCATCTATGTTGTCATAGGGGTTACTCCTGTTTTTCTTAAGCCTTTTTCCTAATTGCTTTCGAAAGGGTTGAGGGTTTCGAAGGTGATGGATTCGAAAGGGGTTTCGACTCTATCCTTCAAAGTTTTGTTCTAAAGGTTTTGCTTTTGATTAAGATGGTTCCGACACCATCAATATTTCACTAAACAAATTTTTGTTGGTTTCAAAAGAGTTATTTTCGTATATAACCATTTTGACCCAAATGATATTTTTAAAGAGTAAACCCAATGCTTTCGAAAGGGGTACTTTCATTTGTTTTGAAGCTCTATATTTTATGAGGGTGATTTGATACCATCAAAAGGTAAAACAAGTTTCAAAAGAGAGTATTTACTAAGAGCTTCGGAAGGTATATATATAATGTTTTGAAAAGAGGTCTTTGCTTTCGAAGGATGCTATCCAAAGGTTTCGAAAGAGATGTTTTATGGTTTCAAGACACAAAACTCAATCTTAATTTAAAGTAAAACCATGGCATAAATAAAGATTTTGAAATGTTATCCAAATTATTAACCACCCATAATTGTATTTGGGGGAAAGGGTAGAATAACCAGTTAGGTTGACACAGTAGTGAATATAACTTGATAGATGTTAAAATTTTAATTAAAGATATAGGCAACGGCCAATAGGTTTACAATAAGCCTATGAAAACTGTATGATATTGGCAGAGGCCAATAGGTTCATAGTCGGCCTATGAAAACTATGATTTGATACTGGCAGAGGCCTGTAGGTTCCTAGTTAGCTTATGAAAACTATATCTGGATTAAGATATTGGTAGTTAGCTTATAGATTCCTAGTTATCCTACGAGAACTAGGATAAGAAATAAGATACTGGAGTTACCAATAAGTTTCCAGTGATCCCATGAAAACTAAGTAATTGGATAGATATTCCTTAATATTTAACAGGTTAATAGTAACCCTAGAAACTTTAATTGAGACAGATAGTCAAAATAAATGGGGATGGGCAATCCATAATTGATTTAGTTATTTGTATATCATCATAATGTTTTGAAATACTATGTTTTAATCATTGTGGATGCAGGAGCAAAATATATGGTTTTATAAACGTTTTAGGATAATAATGAGAGGAAAAACCATTCCGCTAAGCGGTGTGGACTCACTAGATATCTAAATGGTTTGTGATGGTAAATTATTATTTATACCAGGCTTTTTATTCTACTTGAAGTTTTTGTTTTTCCCTTAAACTCTCAAGTACTTAATTGATTTTGAGTAGGCTGAGAGTTAAGGTTTCTAGGTGTTCTTGTAGACAAATAAAAACTTATGTGGATGTGTAGGAGGCAATATTGTTATTAGAGTACTTTTATTTCTGTTGTGTGTTTGTTTGTAAAGGCATATTGTTTTATTGCTATCTATATACTCTAGTCTACCAAGGGGGCATCTTCATATGTCGCTCTTGGCATATTTTATAACTATTATATGTTATATGAACGTGGTCCACGAATTGGGATTATGTAATCAATTTGGAATATTTTGAAATGGAATATGGAATTTGTTTTGTTGTTAAATTTTTTCCATATTCTTGTGCTTCTGTGTATCAATGTATGTAATATCTCCATGTTTCGTCATCGAAGATTAATAACTATAGTTGACTGCAGCATTCGTAGCCGTTAGTTTTGGGCCTCCAAATAGGGTGATGTTACATTATGTCTGACTCGAAATTTTTGTTTCCCCTTAAACTCTCGGGTGCTCAAAATTGATTTGAGTATGCTGAGGGTTAAGGTTTCAGGTTGCGAATAAAGCTTCCAGAGATGAGCAGGTGGCTGACGGATAATTAGGAGTTATAGATTGTTTTCTTTATTTCCGTTGTGTATTAAGTCAGATATGACTGTATTGCTTTGATCCACCAAGGGGCATCGTCATATGTCGGTCTTCGCATATTTTTGTAATGATTATAATTAATCATTACTTGGGAAATGATATGAGATTATGTAACTTGGATATGAATTTGTTTTGAAATGTAATTAGTAAAGATGTTGTTTTTGGAAATTTCTGATTTTGTTCATATTTAAGTGCTTCTGATATTATGGATACCATTAGCATTACCGTACTTTGTCACCAGAGGATAATACTTTGAATGACTACAGCATCTGTAGCGCTTAGCTTTTGGCCTATAGATATAGGATGTTACAACTTGGTTTCAGAGCATGGTTTATGAAAAGAATTAAACTAAAAATGGTTTTTAAAACATAATCCTAAGGAATTAGAGTAAGATTTGGGTATGGGATAACGCTATAGTAATGTACTTGTACTGCTATATATAAATATACATTTTGTCTCTAGTCTCCTATCGATGTTAGGTTAATTTTATGTATCTCATGGGGTTTGAATACAGATGTGAAAGGTGGTAGAGGAAGATTTAATCTAGGAGGGAAGAGCACCGATGGGAATGCCACACCTAGTACAAGGAGGACCCAAGGTCAGGCACAAGTAGAGAATGTAGGTGCTGGAGTCCCGTAAGATGGAATGGAATCTATGTATTAGTTTTTCATGAATATGATGCAAGCGGGAGTTGCAACTGGAGTGTTAGGAGGAAATGCAACAGGGAAAGGTGTTTCGGAAGTTTCGGTAGTTAACACTTATGCAAAGCTGAGCGAAGGTTACGCTAAGCTTGGGGGAAGCCGTTTTTGGGAACAGAGGATGCTATAGAGGTGGAAAATTGGTTGCTGCACCATGAGAGAATCTTTGCAGACTTGGGGCTCGATGATGAGCAGAAGAGGAGGCATGCTTCGAGACAGCTTCAAGGAGTGGCTTTGTTTTTGTGGAACAGTATGACGGTTGGTGTGGATGAGGAAACCTTGACATGGGTAGATTTCAGGGGAAGGTTCCAGGAGAGGTTCATGTCTACGATGGCACAGTCTACTCTAATCAGAAAGTCTATTAAATTAGAGCAGTGAGAGATGTTTTTCCTGAAGTATGCTAGAAAGTTTGAGGAGTTGGCCAGATATAGGTATGCTTTAGTGGATGCAGTAATGAAGAGGAATAAGAAGTTTATCAAAGGGTTGAAGTTTGAGTTAGCGAGGGCTACATTACCTCATATTAGAGATCCTTCTGACTTTGTAGTGGAATTGCTCTTAAGGCATGAGGATATTCTTGATTCACTAGAGAAGGGTAAGGCTAAAGAAGTCCAGGTTGGGAAGAATCAAAAGAGGAAGTTCTTTCCTAAGAAGGGTGAAACAGCTAAGAAAAGGAAATCTAAGATTTTTTGCTTCAAGTACGACAAGAAGGGGCACTTTGTTAATGAGTGTCGTGCTGGAAAGGCAAAGGTGGTAGCTGGGAAGAAGAATGTTAGGTGCTTCAATTGTGACCAGATTGACCATTATAGGAACCAATGCAAGGTGCCCGCTAAATATGGAAAAGGCAAAATGTATGCATTGGAGCCTGCTGCTACAAAGCCTACAGCTCAGGAGAAGGGAAAGGCAGTTTTGGGAGGTACGCTTCAGACTCATGGTATGTCTGTTGGCATTCTATTTGATACTGGTGCATCGCATTCTTTTATATCTAGATGTTTGATAGATAAGCCTGACCTAGAACCCACATATTTAGTTACTTCCTTAAGGGTTGCGAATCCAATAGGAGGGTATGCAACTCTATGGTTGACATGTGACCAGTTAGAGTTTGACCTGCTAAATCATACTTTTATTTGCAATTTTCATGTATTTGATTTTGTGGGGTTCAGGATTGTTCTTGGGACGGATTGGTTAAGTGAGTACGATGCTAGGATATTTTGCCAACATATGAAATATCACTTAGACAACATGATGACAGCGATTGGATTATTTATACTGTAGAAGGTTCTAGCGATGTGGTGAATGCTTTGTTGGGTGTTATGGTATGGGATGATGAGCTGAATCAAGTTTTCCTTGTTAGAGAATTCACGGATGTTTTTGAACCTGCAGTTGGATTGCCACCGAAATGAGCCATTGAATTTCAGATAGATTTGGTTTTGGGAGCAGAACCACTAAGTAGGCCACCAAGCAGGATGACTTGAGGAAGTTAAAGGTGTAGTTGGTCGAACTGGAAGGTAAGAATTGTATCAGGTCGAGTAGTCCGCCTAGGGAGCAGCCGTAGTGTTTGCTAAGAATCCGGACAGATCATTGAGGCTATGTATCGATTATCATAAGTTGAATGAGGGGACGATAAAGAATCGATATCCAATGTCGAGGATTGACGATTTTTTCGACCAGTTGAGTAGAACGAAGGTATTCTTGCAGTTGGATTTGGTGACAGGTTCCCATCAAACCGGAGTAGCAGAAGATAGTATACCTTTGTCGGCGTTTAGGACCAGATATGGGTCATACCAATGGTTATTTATGCCATTCAGACTGATAATTCGCCAGCTTTCTTTATGGATTTGATGAACAGAGATTTCCATGAGCACTTGGATAGGTTCGTATTGGTTTTTATGGATGATATCTTGATATACTCTAAGGATGAATGAAAGCATGAAGTTCATCTTAGAATGGGGCTTGGGACGCTGAGGCAGTATCAGCTGAAGGCAAAATTTTCAAAGTGTCATTTCTCGAAGAAAGAAGTGAAGTTTCTTGGTCAATGTAGTCTCAGAGAAAGGATTGTCAGTGGATTCAACTAAGATTGAAGCGGTGAATAGTTGGATGAGACCTGGACAGTGACGGAGATAAAGAGTTTTTTTGGGTTGGCTGGTTATTATCGGAGGTTCATTAAGGATTTTTTGAGAATAAAGGCACCGATGACCAAGCTAACGAGAATTGATGTCAAGTTTTTATGGACCGATAAGTGTGAGGAAGAATCTTAGAGTTTGAAACACTTATTAACCCATGCACCTATGTTGGTTGTTCCAGAAGGGAATCAGGATTTTGTGGATTATACAGATGTGTGTGGAACATGATTAGGAGCTATGCTAATGCAGAGAGGTAAAGTGATTGCTATGCTTCTAGACAACTTAGGCCGCATGAGGTCAGATATCCGACGCATGATTTGGAATTGGATGTAGTGATTTTTGCGTTAAAGTTATGGAGACATTACCTTTTAGGAGAGAGGTTTGAGTTATATACCAATCATAAGTTGCTGAAGGATTTTTTTCTTTTAGAAAGAGCTGAACATGAGATAACAGAGGTGGTTAGAGTTTTTTGCCGCTTTATGATTTTGGGATTGAGTTCACACTAGGGAAAGGAAACAAGGTTGCAGATGCACTTAGCTAGAAACATCAAAATGCAGTGTTGGCAACGATCACTGAGTGGAAAGATTTGGAAGCATTAGTAGATTGCAGAATGCAGTGGAGATCTGAGGCTAGGTCTAGCGTAGAAACCGTAGTGTTATTTTTTTGGAAGTTCGACCAGTGATGATCGAAAAGATTGCTTCTAAATAGGAAGAAGATCTGATATTAGCTGAGCGGATCTGAAAGTTAAGAGATGGAACTAAGAGCACTGACTTGAATGATTTCGGTCTTGGCCAGAATGGAAGGTTGAGAAATAAAGGAATATTATGTGTTCCGAGTGTAGGAAACATAAGGAAAGAAGTCTTGGAGGAATGCCATTGTTCGAAGTTCTCTATTCATCTGGGAGGTACTAAGATGTATTAGGATATGAAGAGGAGTTTCTCCTGGGAAGGTATGAAGCAAGATGTTGGCTTATGGGTAAAGCAGTGCGTGATTTGCCAATAGGCAAAGGCAAACACCAGAAGCCAAGTGGGTTACTTCAGCCATTAGATATTCTAGTATGGAAATGGGATTCTGTTTCTATGGATTTTATCGATGGGTTGCTATGGTCGAAAAGAGGAAATGATAGTATATGGGTCAAAGTGGACAGATTGACCAAGAGTGACCTTTTAATTTCAGTTAAGTCAACCAGAACGGCACTTGTTTTGGCAAAGTTGTTTTTGAAGAATGTGGTTAGACTACATGGAATTCATAGTAATATAGTTATTGATAGAGATTCCTTATTTACTAGCGAGTTCTGGAAGAGTCTACGGGAAGTTTTGGGAACCAAGTCAAGATGAGTACCGCTTAACATCCGCCGACAGATGGCAAATGGAAAGAGTTAACAAAATCTTGGAAGATTTGTTAAGATCTTGTATTCTAGATTTCGAGGGATCATGGGAAGACCATCTGCATTTAGTCGAGTTTTCATACAACAATAGTTATTAGACTAGTATTAGGATGGCACCTTTTGAAGCTTTGTATGGAAGGCCATGCAAATTTCCCGTATGTTGGTTAGAGACCGAGGATAGGTTGGTTCTTGGTCCAGATTTGATAGAGGAAGTTGCAGAAAAGATTGAGGTCATTCAGGCTAGAATGAAGGAGGCTTGGTCTAGGCAGAAGAGTTATGCAGATTGAAGATGGAAATATTTAGAATTCTCGATTGGAGATCAGGTTTTTGTCAAAGTGTCACCGATGAAGGGTGCGTTCAGGTTTGGAAGATCACGGAAGTTGGCAACGAGATTCGTTGGACCTTTTCCTATTGTTGAGAGGATAGGAAAACTCGCATTTAGAGTTGAGTTACTGAGTAGTTTGGTAGGATTCCATGATGTTTTTCATGTTTCTCATCTCAGAAAGTGTATTAGAGACTCGGAGACTACTATTACACTAACTGTGCTAGAGGACTTAGTAATAGAACCGGATTTGACTATAAAGAGGAAGCCTATTCGCATTGTTACGAGGGATGAAAAGAGGTGTAGAACCAAGATGGTCAAACCAGTCAAAGTCCAGTGGAGCGACGATGAATGATGATAGGGACTGTACTTGGGAGATTGAGAGCAGGATTAAAGAAACTTATCCCAATTTATTTGATGGCATGTTTTACCTCTTTAATTGATTTCTTGTGTTCCTTACTGTAATTTCGAGGACAAAATTCTTTACGGAAGGGAGTTTGCAACACCTCATATTTATGGTAAATTATTTAGGATATTTAATTAGTTAAATAAAATAAAATAATGTGTTGATTAGGAGATTGAGATTTGATTTAATCAAAGGGTAGCCATGCCATTTAACCTATGAATTAAAATAAGAGTTAAATTGAAATAGAGGAGTGGTAAAATAGGAAAGTGGTCGTTTCTATATCCCTAAAACTTGGCCGTCTATTTCTAAACACGTTCACTTTTAATTTTCAATTTTTTTTAAAGAGGCCGGCCACCATTAACAAGGGAAAGAGGAAGAAGATTAAGAAAAGCTAAGGAAGAAGCTGATTCAAATCAAATCCACTCACATCTCAATCTCTTTAATCTCTAAAGCTAAGGTGAAAATGTTTACATCTCAAATAATTATTGTTTTTGGTTTTAAGATGAATTCCAAATATTTTGCATTGATTTCCATGTTTTTGAATGATGGAATGATTATATATACTGCTTGATGAATTATGGTTGTTCATATTGAATTTATGATATGTCTTAAGGTGAAAACCCTATAAAATGACATCCAAATGCCTTGCGGATTTTTTTAAAGATCGTAAATGATATTTTAGAGATGGGTTTTAATTATAATAATTTTTTGAATAGTTGTGGTATTTATATGAATTTTCTAGTAAAGAAAATGTTAATTTGGATTAATAATTATTTAGGGTTAAATAATAAAAGATTTGGGTCTGAAATTTTTACATGTTGGAAAACAAATTAAAAGAGATTTTCTAGTTTTCCTAAGTGTTTTAATGGGTAAATAAAATTATTTAAGGTATGAGACATAAATGTTTTATATATTTATAAAAGGAGAAGGGGCATTTTGCAAATAATTCAAATAGTTAGTTCTGAAAATTGTCGTACTTTTTATTGGTAAAGAAAGAGGCAACCAATCAAAATTTGAGACGTAAAATAGGCTAGGTGAAAAGAACTATTTGCTACATGTATGTCACTGTTTAGATGCTTTCAACCCCAGGTTCCGCCTCCTTAGCTTCGCTTCCAACACGGCGAAACCAATGCACATGGTATCAGGGAACTGGTATATAGTGAATTGGATGTAGGCGGAAGGTATGGAGTCAAAAATAGTGGTTTTGCAGGGTTTGAGGTATCACTTTGCTTTTGAATTAAAAATGCGCCTGCTAGCTTTCGACTAAGTAGCTTTTGACTTAGTTAGCTTTCGACTAGATCAACTGGATTTAAAGAAAATGGTTTTGATTGGGTTGCACCTTTGTTTTAAATAACTGCTTTAGACTGAGTTAAAACCTTTTGTTGCCCCCTTTATACCCTTCGACTCAGATGATTTCAATGGGGTTCTTTATTTTATAAAATTTGGCCACTTCTCCAATGCTTTCGAAGGAATGGTTTCAACACCATCACTTCTTTACTTAGGAAATGGTTTTGAAATAGTTGCTTTCGACTTAAATGTTTTAAAGACCCTTTTTCTATGATTGAAGTAAATCCTAATTGGTTTCGAAAGAGATTATTTTAAATGGTTTCAAAGAAAATGCTTTTGACTTTAATGGGTTTCTGATCCTTTTGCTCTACTTGAAGGCATAATCCAAATGGTTTCGACCGAAACGATTTTCAAAGGTTTCGAAGGGATAAATTTTTTAACGGTTTCGAAAGGTTTCAACATGTTATAAATTATACCCCAAGTGCTTTCGAGAGGATTGAGTTTTGACTATTTTGAAAGGTTTTATTTAATGGTTTCGAAGGGTCAGTTCCCTAGGGTTTCGAAAGGGTTGAAAGAAAAGGTTTTTCCTATATTTTCAAAAGGCAATATTTAAAGGTTTTAACGGAGGATGTCTAATGTTTTGAGGCTTTCGAAGAAAAGAAAGGAAAGGTTTTTCCAATATTTTTGAAAGGCATGTTTTAAAGCTTTCAAAGGAAAGGCTTTTAATGGTTTCGAAAGGGTCACTTTCAATAGTTTCGCAGGAGTTACCTTCAGGGGTTTCGAAAGGGTTTTCTAAACATTTTGAATGAAGGTTTTGAATGTATTAAATTGGCAATATAGCCTAATCATTTTCAAGTTAAAAAAGGGTTTTAACTTGTTTTGGAAGATAGTTAATCCTCATTAAAATTCATCAACATTATTTTGAGTAAAGTAGATATAACATGGCAAAAATAGGTTAGAGTAAAGCTAAGAATATATTTTCCTTATATAATTATGATTTAGAAGGTTAAATCATTTTGAAAATGTTTTCAAGGAAAAATATGAAGGGTAGTTAACCCTAAGAAAATGATTCGGATAGATAGTCCATTTTGATTTGGACAGTTAGTCCAGTTTGCGGACAGTTGGTCCAATTTGTGGGCAGTCAGCCCAGTTTTCAGATAGACAGTCCATTTGTTACATGTGAATAGATAGTTCATTGGTTACCTAATTATAGCTTAATGGACCTAGCTATTACAGTTATCAATATTATTATATAGGTTTGATTAACCAGTTTGCTTGCAGGAAAGGATTTACAAAATATATGTTTTAAAGAGGATATTAGTGAGGGAAAACCCATTTCACTAAGCAGCATGGTCTCACTTAATATCATGTCGAGATGTAATAGTATTATTCACACCAGGCTTTATGTCCGACTCTAAGTTTTTGTTTCCCATTAAACTCTCAGGTGAATAGGCTGAGGGTTAAAGTTTTAGGTTTATAAATTTTAGCAAATAAAGATTCCGGAGATGAGTAGGTAGCCGACGGATAGCTAATTAGGAGATACATATTTTTGTTTATTTTTGCTGTGTATTAAGTCGGAAATGATTATATTGCTTTGATCAACCAAGGGGGCATCGTCATATGTTTCTCTTGGCGTATTTTTGTAATGATTATAACTAATCTTTACCTGGAAAGCGATATGGGATTATGTGACTTGGATATGAATTTTTTCGAAATGTAATTATAAAATTGTTGTTTTTGGAATATGTGATTTTGTTCATATTCAAATGCTTCTGATATTATGGATATTTGTATTACTGTATTTTGTCACCAGAAGTTAATACTATGGATGACTATAGCATCTATAACGCTTACCTTTTGGTCTCTAGATACAGGCTGTTACATAGCTATCTGAACCTCGTCACCACTAAGTCTGTCAAATATAAAGGGAAACACCACCCTATCACCTCTTCATATGCACCCAAGACTTCCATATGCCGGATTTTTCTTATTAGACGAATCAAAAGATTTGTCTTTCCATCATGCATTTCTAGTGTTGACAACTTGAAATCGGGTGGGTTCCTTGCAACCGGATATTAGAGCTGAGTGGATTTCTATTCATATCCTACAGACTTGGTCTGGCGGTCCATCTCTCATCGCTTATCTAACTATTTCGGTATCTCTGTTAGTGTCATCTAACGGAAGTCTTTGTTCCACATTTTCATTCTACCCTCAGTCCTACGAGGGAATTCTGGCATGTGCTCCTCTGGTTGCATATTTTTAGTGTGATTCACGTTCTAGTGTTTAACTTCATTTCTCAAGTGTGTACCATCTCTATCCAAGTCCAAATTCATCATGCCGTCATGTCCTCTAGGATCGGTACCTGGTTATGGCACCTCTTCGGGGATTGCTCCACTTTGCCCCCAATTTCTTCCCGGGTGCATTCGGGTCTTTGGTTTTGATTTACAACAACTCTGGTTATTCGCAATTGTCCTATCCTTTTGAAGAATCCATCCATCATCTTTTCCTGGCAGGTTATCATTTTGTCTTGAATTTTTGTCATCATTTTCTCCATCTCATCTCTGGTTATGTAGATATAAGTAGGGTTAGATCCTAAGAACACCTCATATTGCATCCAAGTCCTTATTGGCTTCCTCCAGTAGCAACTGTCCTAGTTGATGGTCTCGTCATCTTCCAATTTCCCATTTCAAATCGATAAATCCAAGTGCTCTCAATGAAAACACCAAAATATTAATGCCAGAAGTTGGCACAAACACCTAAAGATTAATAGCATAGAATGAAGAGAAGAAAATAAATTGAAAATGAGGAAAATAAGAATATACAATAATTATAGGGGTTCGGCTAACCAGAGGCCTATATCTATTTAAACTTTATTGAACTTTCAGCTAAGTTTTACAAAGCTGTTCTTACGGATAGGTGATGATCCATGAGATTATAGGAAAAGTACAGAAATTTTGTTAAGTTAGCAAAATGTCCTATAAACAATGACCCTCCTTCTTTATTTATACATGCAGGTCGATGAGATTCTTTGCTCCATGTTTGTGCCAACGTTCTCCATGTCTCGAAGAAGTTGGCATAAAAGATCGTGGCCGCCAACCAAGCAAGATTCAGGGATCAGTACCAATCCATGCTTTATGGATCGGTACTGATCCATAAGTTAGGTCATAAGGCCTTATTTGATCCTGAGAAATTGATTAGTTGACTTGTATTCTTGATTAGACATTTAGTTGGATCAATATGGGGTTGAACTTGACTCAATTCCAGGGTTTGGAGGTTTGCCAAAGACACTTGATTTACCATCGATCGTTTTGGTTAGGAATAGTGGACATAACCATCTTTTGTAGTGCACACTGGCTAATAATCACTAAGGCCTTCTATGGCAAGAGTTTAAGGTGGAATTGGACAAAAGTTAGGGATTGGTACCAATTTGGTCCCGACTAGACCTACGGACCCTTCTTGCAAAGTTCCAACCCAATCCATGCTCGCCTTCTCCTATAAATACAATAGGGATAGCTTCAGAAAAGGGATCTTTCTTCCTGCTATAGAAGCTCTGCCATATTCATTCTTGAATCTTATATTAATAGATCATAGCTGATCCAAACATCCTTGTAATTATAATCCAAGGCAAGACCAACAAAAATATGAAGTGGATGTAGGCCAAGATTGCCGAACCACTATAAAGATATGTGTTCATTTACTTTTTCTGCGATGTTTTTAGTTTCATTCATTATTTAATCTCCATGAGATTCTACGGGATTTTATGCCCATTTTTAGCGTCAACATTGTTTCACTTGATTTTAGTGGTTTGTATCTTGTACTTTGATTTATTTGGCATGTTGGCTATCTTTAGGAGCCTTTGACATGTTGATGGCTTCGTCTTTTGATTTTTTTTGATATCCGAGTTTGGAAGTTATTACTCTGGATTCCTACTTGGTAATTTTTCTATTTGACCGATCTGATTCATCTGTTTATGGCTTGGTCACAAGACTAGATAACGGTCCATAATGTGAGAAATTAAATTAAATTAATAATAAAAATATATTATTATTAAAGGAATTAAAAAATGATTTACTTGTAAGAAATATCTAAGGGAAAATTAATTAATCAAGTGTGGGACAGTTTAAAAAGTTAATTGGTTGTAAGGAGAGCAAGTAGAGCAATTTCAGTTGGCCTTTATTAACGAAAATAGACAACCTAAATTTTAATGGGAAGGATTTGGTCAAAGGGAGTAAGTTAGTAAGGCCTAAAACCACTAGCTTATATATCTAGTCCGCATGCCCTCTTTCCATCCCACTTCATTTCACTTCATCTCATTTCACAAAATAAAGCTCCTAAGAGATATAACAAGGTCGGTCATAAACACAAAGTAGAAGAAGAGAATTTTAAGAGAAATTAAAGCTAAGAAGATTAAAGGTTTCAACTTTAAAAAGAAAGGAGATTAAATCAAGTTTTCATATGCCAGGTGAGTAAAATCTTTCTCTAAACCTCTCCCTAACATGTTTAAATTCTTATTTTGTTATAATGAATGCTTGAATGATGTTCAATGTATTTAGATGGTTGAACATTATTTTAATTGATGTGTTTAGATGATTGAACATTATTTTAATTATGGGTTAGAATCTACTAAAGGGAATCAGTTCATGTTTTAGAGTAAAACATGGTCATATCACATCCAAATGCCATAAAATTTTATTATAATGTGCTTAATGATGGAATAAAGATGGGTAACTAATTTCATAATTTTTTGAGTTAATATGAATATTTTATGAATTTTCTAAGTCGTGAAAATAAGCAATTACAGGTTAATTAACTATTAAAAATAATAAAATTAATTATTTTGATTTGAAATTTTCATATGAGGTAAAATATGATAAAAATGATTTTTGGTGAATTTTTGGGATTTTTCCCATCAATTTTCCATTTTATATGAATTATTTAAAGGAAAGCTCTAATTAATTTATTAATTAGTTAATTAATGGTATGGTTAACCAATTCTAAAAGGAGAACTAAAAAAATATGAAGTTAACCAATGATAACTCAACACCAATTGGGGTTAGGTGAAGAGAAAATACTATAGAGAGTGAGAAATCAGTTTTTAATGATATTACAAGTGTGCTACTTAACTCACCATGACCCTTACCAAATCACAATGATGGCTTATGAAGGCTAAATAAAATATCATAGGAAATCATAAAAAATATACTTAATTCATGAAGGTAGGACAAAAGACAGCACTTTGCTGGGTCAACTCATGAAATCAAGTAGCACGAAAGCAGAAATAAAAAAAGGGATAAACTCACAAAATAAAGCAGCTAATGATGTATTCAATTTGATGATTCATGAAAGCAAGTAGATATAAATAAAACAAAAAAAAGGAAATAAAAATAATAATAAGGTGACAGCTCACGTTGAGCACATGTTGGCATAGAATATTCCATGCAATAGTGGCACGTGCTCATGTTCATAATCCATGAAGATATAATCAAAAGATAGTGGGGACATCTCATGTTGGTTGCAATATGATAGAAAACATTGGCATTAAAACAAGCATGTGAACATATCACAAAGATCATATCTAAAGCACCACACAAAGTTTATAAGAAATAAAGGCGAATGAAAGAACACAACACGAAGGCATTATAGTAGCACACGAAGGTCTTAACTAAAACAGTTCACAATGGCTTTAAGGATAGCACAAAGGACACTGAATGCCTTAACATGTGATATCATGCTTGTTGCTTCCACATGATGGCGCAGGAGATAGTCATTTTTTGATGGTTTAGGGTAAGTCATAATGCAATGACCTAGGGGTGTTAACCAATAAAAGCTAATGCAAGTGAAAACCAAGGGAAGGAATGTATACATGATGGCTATGGGATAACCAATACACCATAATTAAATAAAACCTTTAATATCTTGGAAAGTTATATTCTAGTAAGTTAACCAACACTTGGGAACACTTGAAAACAGTTTTTACATGTTAATGAACTATTTCATATAGATGAAATCAAAGTGGACTTTTGATCTATTAAAATTATGTTAACTTTTCTTTGAAATGATGAAATCGTAGAGAAGATAATATATGATAGGGTATCGTTTAGATAAAAGATAAGAACATTTTATCTAAAGAGTGTCTAGCATACACAGCTGATCAATAAAAGAAACAGGAGTTGGTCCATGATCGTAAAGATATATCATCCATAGAGTTGTTAGATGGCAAGTTCCTTGACTATTAGTCTAAAGTCCAATGGTATACGATAGTGTTCCACAATAGGGTCCAACCTAAAAAAATTAAAACTCTAAAGTGAGTTACGTTATGGTGCCTTGTTAGGGTATCAAAACATCGAAGTGTTATAATAGATGATTCAATAAAGTTAATGATCGCAATTTAGGGATTAGAGAGGCTATTGATGCTTAGTAAGGACATTTACTAAAATGTAGTCATAGTGCTTACATTCAGCCTCCTAGGAGTGTCCGGGGGACTCTAGTTAGGGTGGATCCCATGGATAAACAAATTGCATTTTCACTAGTGACGTTACTTGAGAAAATGATAAATTAGTGATAGACAAGTTTAGGGAGATAATTACTGAAACAAGTTAATAATAACTTAATGAGATAAACCAAAAACAAAAGATTAGGCGATGAATGAATGAACGATGACTAATTTTATGACTTGGTTATTAATTGAATGATAAGTGCAGTGTACACTTCTTGATTGAACATATGCACATGGTTGATTTCATTGATATATGGTTATTATATATTATGTTGTATACTAATGATGATTAAGTAAAGGAAAACCCGTTCCGTGTAAGTGGCATGGTCTCACTATGGATGCTTAGGGTAAATGTTTTATTCATACCACACTTTATGTCTAACTCGTGTTTTTATTATTTTCCATAAACTCATAGGTACTCATTTAAGTAGGCTGATTTTATGGTTTGAACATGTGTCTCTTATGGAAGGACAAATAAAGATTTCGAAGATGAAGTTGAGGCTTGCTATTTAAATAAAGATATTTTGGATTTTCGATGTGTAAAACCTGGATTTTTAACTGGTTATACATGGTGTTGGCATTTTTATATGTCAGACACATACTACTCTATTTCCTATTGTATTTACCCCTATGTGGAAAAACTTTAGGTCAAATAATGTAATGGATTATGTAAAACAATTTAACATAATGAAAAAGAAATTTAGTTGCTCTGTTTACTTAACGTTGAAAAAATTATACCGAGCTCACTTTATCGCTTGAAAATAATTCCGGTGATGACTACAACATCATCAGCATTCATTTTTGGGTCTCGAAGTTGCAGATGTGATAACTTGGTGTCAAAGCTTAGTTTGGGGAACACAATACATAGCTAATTAGAAACTTATCAATAGAAAATGAACACCTTGGGGCAGGGTATACACTATATGTATGTATGTATGTATGTATGTATGTATGTATGTATGTATGTATGTATGTATGTATGTATGTATGTATGTATGTATTTAACATACTTATATTTTTTATATAGATATATGGGAGAATATATATTCTCTATGGTTGATTCCACTCTCTTCACTTCCGTTTCTCATGAACCTTACTCATGCACAAGGCTAGAATAGATTTACATAACCAACTTTTGGCCAGAAGAAGTATGAGAGCGAATGCTAGTGTAGAAGATAATAGTATGCAAACTAACGATCGAGGAGGGAAGGAGAGCACTGAAATTCGTACTGAAGTTTGTACTCAAGTGCCTGCCTTGATAAAAGGAGGAATGGATATGAATGCTTTGTTCTGCCAATTTATGACGTTAATGATGAGGCAACAACTGACTAGAATTGCTGAGCTAAGACAGAAATCGTAAGATAATCAGACTTTTCTAGGATGAACAAAGACTTCAAGAGCGGTGGAAGAAAAGAGTTCACGGGGAATGAGTTTGTCTTGGAGGTGTTGAATTGTCTGAAAGTATGTGAACATATGTTCATGGAATTAGGACATAACAATGTTTAGAAGTGGATGTTGGCTTCTCGTCAGCTCTAGGAGGATGCATGGACTGGTAGGAGGTAGTGATTTCTGAAATCCTGAAGGAGGAGATAACTTGGGAACTGTTAAAGTTGCGATTCGAGACTTAATTTATTCTCGATTCTCATAAGACTGCATTGTGTAAGGAGTTCCTCGACTTAAAGCAAGGAGAGATGACTCTGGCAGGGTATATTTATCGCTTTAATGCTTTATCGAAGTATGGAAGGGAGCATATCAATACTCCATTGAAGAAGAATGAGAAGTTCATTGAAGGTCCGAGGAAGCGGCTGAATCATAAGTGATGGGCCATCTATTTACTCCATTTGATATAGTGGTAGAAATGGCAAGGAGGTATGATTATTTGTTCAAAAGGAGAAGAAACCTAATTTTAAACCCAATGGTCGGTGGAAGAAAAGATTCAATCCATTTTATAAAATTAGAAAGAATCAAAAGAGAGGAAAGATTTCTGGTGGAATGGCTCGAAAGTTGAGTATAGCCAATGTTACTTGTTTTAAATGTAGCCAAAAGGGGCACTGCTCCACCAAGTGTACCCAACTGAAGAATGAGGACCAGACCAAGTGCTCTATTTGTAATTGGTCGGGCCATAAGAAGAGTGATTTCCCGAAAGCAAAGCAGGTAAAGGCTTACGCTTTGGAAGGACCTTCGTTTGGACCGACTACGAGGAGAAAGGAATAGGTGTGCTTGGAGGTACGATTTTGATTTTTAGTATGTCGGTTAGATTTTTTTAATGATGCTACTCACTCTTTCATTTTGAGATATCTGGTTGATAGGTTAGAATTAGACGCTACCTATTTGGTTACATCCCTACATGTGATTAATCCGATCGTAGGTATGCCACTTTCTGGTTAAGGTACACTAACCTTAAGTTTGATTTCTATGGACATTTGTTTGTTTGTGACCCATATGTGTTTGACTTCGTAGGGTATAAGGTGATTTTGGGTATGGATTGGTTAGTGTGTAATGACGTTAGGATCTATTACGCGGATAAGATTCTCACCTTACGAAGTCCTAAGGGAGGAGAAAGGATTATGATAGTGTTGGATGTATTGAAAGAGAAGTCATATTTGATGTTATGTGCTATCAAAGATCAAGAAGATGAGATCAGTAAGGTATAGCCGGTCTACAAATTTGTAGATATGTTCGAAATGATAATGGGATTACCAGCAAAAGGTAGTCGAATTCCGAATAGATTTAATATCGGCGGTGCAACCTATTAATAGACCCTTTAGAAGAATGCCACCTAAAGAAGAGAGGAATTAAAGAAAGGACCGATGGAGTTTGAGAATAAAAGTTTCATTTGGCGAGTAGTTTGTCAGGGCAGCATCCACGATACTAGTAAATAAGTTGGATGGATCTTTATAGATATGTATTGCTTACTGAAGGTTGAATGAGTTAATAGTGAAGAATCATTATCTTTTGCCTAGGATAGATGACTTGTTTGACTAGTTGAGTGGAGCTTAAGTGCTCTTACAGATAGGCTTGGCAATGAGTTTCCATTAACTAAGAATAGTAGGGGATAATGTTCCATTGACCAAGTTTCGAGAAAGGTACAGTTTATATGTATGGACAGTGATGCCGTTTGGACTGACCACCACCCATATGCTCTTTGATGATCTTATGAACCAAATCTTTTGCGATCAGTTGGAGAGATTTGTATTGGTCTTCATCGACGATATTTAGGTGTACTCAAAGGATGGGAGAGATCGTGAACTCCATCTGAGATTGGAGTTGGAGAGAGTTTGACAACACAAGTTGAAGGCGAAGTTTTCAAAATGCCATTTTTGGAAACAAGAAGTGAATTTTATTAGGAATGTTCTTCCAGAGAATGAATTTGTAGTGGATCCACCAAAGGTAGAAAATATCAGCGATTGGAAGAGGCCAGAGATAGTCATAGAGATCAGAAATTTCTTTGGATTGGTTTGCTACTACCGTAGATTCATTAAAGATTTCTTACATATAGGAGCACCCTTGAGTAAGTTGACCAGGAAGAACGATAAGTTCGTGTGGTCTGACAAGTGTGAATGGTCATTTTAGGAGTTGAAGTAGTTATTGAAGAATGTTTGTGTCTTGATTATGCCTGAAGGGAATTAAGAGTTGGTAGTGCACATTGATGCTTGTCTAACATGTTTAGGGGCAGTGCTGATGCAAAAGGAACGAGCGATAGCTTATATATCAAGGCAATTAAGGCCACATGAAGTTAGAAACCAGACTCATGACCTAGTGATGGCAGTGGTAGCTTTCGTGATGAAAATATGGAGACATTACTTATTAGGTGAACGATCCAAGTTGTATACAGATCATAAATCACGTAAGTATCTAGTCTCTTGGAAGGAATTTGAATATAAGGCAGTAGCTATGGCTGGAGTTCTTGGCAGCATATGGTTTCGGGATAAAATATACGTTAGGAAAAGAGAACAAGGTCGTCGTTGCTTTGAGTAGAAGGCAAAAGAATAGGATGTTACCCATGATTGTGGGATCTAAGATGTTGGAAACGGTAGCTTCTTACAGAGTCTCTTATAGATAGAATATTGGATCGAGTAGAGATCAGAGTGTTTTGGCTTGTTTGGAAGTACGTGCAACACTTGTGGATAGAATTGCTGTAAGGCAGAAGGTGCACATACTAATTGTCAAAAGAATCAAGTGATTAGATATAAGGGCAGAATTGTCGATTTGAAAGGATTTGATATAGACTCGAAGGCATGGCTTAGAAAGAAAGGAAGACTATGTATTCCAGATAAAGGGAATGTTCGAAAGGATGTCTTGAATGAAAGTCATCGATCAAAATTTACTACTCACTCTGGAGGCATGAAGATGTATCATGATATGAAAAGAATTTTCTTTTTGGAAGGGATGTAAAGATATATAGAGGAATGTGTGAAGAAGTGCTTCACTTATTAACGGGTATAGTTTGAGCATCAGAAGCCGAGCGATTTACTTTAACCTTTTGAAGTACCAATTTTGAAGTGGCATTCATTGTTTATGGATTTTGTGACTGGGTTGTCAAGATCGAGGAAGGGAAATAATAGCATTTGGGTGATAGTCGATAGACTAACTAAGAATGCCCATTTTATCTTGGTGAAAATGACGAGGACGGCAGCTAGCTTGACGAAACTATATATAAAGAATGTAGTGAAACTACATGGGCAACCGAGCAGTATCTTAGCGATAGAGATCACTATTCACTAAAGAGTTTAGTAGAAGTTTGTAGAGTGCATTGGGTACGAAGTTGAACTTAAGCACTGCTTAACATCCACATACAGATTGTCAAAAGAAAGGGTGAATCGCGTATTGAAAGATTTTCTGAGAGCATTTGTTTCGCATTTCGGAGGATTTCAGTAAGATCAATTGCATTTGGTAGAGTTTGCATACAATAATAGGTCCCCAACGAGTATTCGCATGGCACCATTTGAGGTGCTTTATGGTAGATCATGTAAGTCACCAATATGTTGGTTGGACATAAGAAATCGACTTGTATTGGGGCATAATTTGGCAAGAGATGCTACTGGGAAACTAGAATTGATTCACGCCAGAATGAAGGCAGCGCAATCAAGGCAGAAGATTTATGCTGACAAGCAAAGGAAAGAGCTTGGATTTATGCTACGCGATTATGTGTTTGCAAAGGTTTCTTCGATTCAAGGAGCTATGCGCTTTGGGAAGGCGGGGAAGTTGGCACCTAGATTCGTAGGACCATTATCGGTGATCGAGAGATTGATAAACTCATGTATCGAGTAGAGTTACAAAGTTATTTAGCAGGCCTACATAATGTTTTTTCACATATGCATTTGAGGAAATGCATCAACGACCCAGGCTCGATGATTAAACCAAGAGCAATAGAAGACTTAGCTTTAGAATCAGATTTGACGTATGTCAGACGACTGAAAGGGATAGTAGGTCATGAAATAAAGGAGTTGAGGAACAAAGTTATCAAGCTAGTTTGAATTCAGTGGAGTGACGACAAAGAAGATTGTACCTGAGCGGTCCAGGATAGGATTAGAAATAATTATCCCGATTTGTTTTAGACATTCATATATATAGCAATATGTTTTATTGTTTTTCATATGTACTATTAGGGTATTGGTATTTTCATATGTGTAATAACTGTGTATAAGTAGTTGCACTAATAAATTTTGTTTGATGATTGTTGGTTTACATTAATAGAGTGCTAGTGTAATTTATACTTGTGTGTACTTATATGATAATGACATTACACTTTTTGGGAGTTGGTAAATTTTGTTTTCCTTATCGATATTTCAAGGACGAAAATTTTATAAGAAGGCGAGATTGTAACACCCCGGATTTTAGAGGGTTCATAATATCAAAAATTAAATTAGATTAAATTATATTAATAATAAGAAGATATTATTATAAAAAGAATTAATAAAATGATTCAATTACAAGGATTGCCTAAGGGGAATGTAATTGATTAAGTGTAGGACACTTTAAAAAGTTAATTGGATGGACCAAGGGAAATTAGAGCAATTTTGGTTAGCCTTGATTAATGAAAATAGACAATTTAAATTCTAATGAGAAGGATTTTGTAAGGTCCCGCCCTTTGTAATACCCTAAATCAATGGTGAATGACAACGCATGACTCTTGAATACCACAAAAGACAGCCCGTCAGGGTAAAATAGAAAAAATGCTAGACATTATCCAAGTAGAACGGTAGCATCACACAACAGAATGATAATATATAATATACTGAATATACATGAACAGAACATGATAAACAATTTAAGCAAGGGACAACAATAACAGAAGAAAATGATAAATGAATATCAATACAATAAGTCATCATACGTCAAAGCCATTCCCATGGAGTTCTGAATACAATATCTAATGTCCCATATCTTATATACAAAATGGTTTGAACTATCATGTACAACATAGAAGGCAAGTGTATGTATATACACACACACATATACATATATCCAATGTAACGACTTCATGCCTCCAGAACCTTCCAGCTGTCCTGAAAGCGTATCCCCAAAAGCACCTAACTCTCAAACTACTCAATCGAGTACTCGAGAATTGTCATGACATAAGCAGACAAAACGATGGTCAGACATAAAATGTGGTGTAAGGGGAACAATCTCAAAGTATTGTATACCAAATCCATATACAAATATATAAGGGATTTGCGAAGTACAATCGGTCCATTCCATAAACATGGCTCAGGAATAACCCGGATTGCTCTTAAAAAAGTAAAGTAAACTCAACTCGAAAGTAGGGGTTCATGCCATAACCTACACTTCTCATGCAACCAACGAGTTAGCATAACCAATATAATGTGATTGAAATGTAACAACATTTTATGATAGAGCTAACCTAATGTACCGCCGCAAGGGTAATATGAACATCCCTTTATAAGTCTAACATACAATATTTAGTAATGGTAATAAACCAACCAATATAACATACACAATCACAACAATAGCAGGCTCCTAAAGAACAAGTTGATACCTATCATCGCTAGTGGGTATGGTTCGTTATAGACACCAACCGATCCAATAATCTCCATCAAAGCATCTAAAATACAAAGCGAATATGGATATTAAAAAATGCTACTAAAATAGCATCACCCTACCGAAAACCAAAATACGGATATCCATAAGTATTACTCGTCCTGAACTTCCATTAGCTACCAGTGAGACCTATCAAGAGACACAGTAACTTATGGACTCCCCTGTAAACCGATGCCTTAAAAGAAGTTGACCTATAGATCCCATCGTAGCATCCAAGAGTGCTATCGAATAATATATGACCTACTCTAGACTGACATTTCAACCTCTCTCCGCCCTTGTTCTGGGAACACATCAACAGGTCGTGTCGTCTCAAGGGTACGATGTATTCCTACACTAGCGTCCTTTACTTCTGATTGTCACTAGCGACATGCCAAAAATGTATGTAAATGCAAAACCTTGCGGACATCCTTTCCATAGGGGTAGAAAATTTTGAAGTATTGTCGCTTCCATGTGGACTGATAAATCTTTATGAATTGCCATTAGCTGCCTAAGAGGCATATCCTGAGCCACAACTATATTGGGGACTCCCCAGAAAACCAACATCTCAAAAGACGTTGGCTTGTAGGTCCCGTCGTAGCCTCCAAGAGTACTACACAACAATATATGACCTACTCTGGACTTGCGTCTCAGTCCCTCACCACCCCTGCTTCGGAACCATGTATGCAAGTCATGCGCCCAAGGTACATTGGATTACCTTGCATGAACTGGTAGTCTCAAGTCGACATACCAAAAATATACAAGCACGCTTTAAATCGCATATTAGTGAATGTAAATAAAATATTTCGTGCCTCCTTCCAGTAGACCCATGTCAGACATACCAGAACTGGACATATATGCCTTAAACCGCATATCAATGAATATATACAAAATATTCTATGCCTCTCCTAGTAGCCCCAAGTCGGGCATACTAGGACTATATACATATGACTAAAACTGCATATCAATGAATATATAAAAAAATATTCCATGCTTCTCCTAGTAGCCCTAAGTCGGGCATACAAGAACTATATATAAATATTGACATATTTAACTCGTATAAACTATATGAAGGTATATATATACCGGTCCAACTATATGGAACTAATATACTCATATCATGCCCGTTTGCATATATGAAAGCCATTCCCAACCAAAGTAACAATCCTACTATATCAAAGTCAAGCAAACCAACGAATCAAAAAAAAATCTACTTATATATCATTCAATTCTATTCCACAATCAATTCAAACAATGACATAAAAATAAACAATCCAATCATTAATCGACTTGTTATACCATTAGGTAACCTAAAGGATGATCCTTCCATTAATATATTATTTCCAAACATAATATATTATTTAAAAAACAACTATAAGCTTATAAATCATTTTAAAGCTTAATATTATTTAATTATACAATTATAATTAAATATACCATTGTATAAAATCATATCCATTTTATAGCATCTCGTGATATACTTATAAACCAATTTAAGTAATATATATCCCACCTCATAATATGTTATAAATCCATAAATCACTTCATAAAATACCGTATTCGCTTAAAAATCACTGTAAGCATCTTAAGCCATGATTCATCTGATTTATCAAAGTAAATCAAGTGTATTTCATTCACATTATTTTATAAAAATTGTGTCAACATTTTTATAAAATATTCCATTTACTCAAAACAAATTTTAAGTGATTATAACACTTAATTTATCAAATTAAATTAAGGGTAGATCCATTCATCAAATATATAAAATCATTCAATCCTTTTTAAGTCTTCATGCTTATTTTTTTTAAAGTCATTCCAGTTAGTAATAAAGTATGTACTAATATTTCTATCACTAATCTAAACTACAAATTGGGGTTAAATTAATTTATAACCATGTTATAAATTAATATCAACCCTCTCCAACTCTATTCAATATGAATAGATTCCTTACATATATTCGAGATCTAAATCAATCATCCCGAGTATCCACTCAAACTAATCCAATCAAATAGGGAAATTATTAAGTAAATATCACAACTATCATCGACATTACCTAGGATCTCAGCAACTATTTTATCTTGATAATGATCCATCTAAACATCATTTATTAATGAACCACATTACTCTACATCATTCTAATCATATAAAATGGTCTGTAAAAAATAGTAGGATTTTCTACAATAATTATTTGTAATGTTATCGTTCCGCTTGACTGAACCATAAATTTTCAAGTGCTTGGATCCTGCCCAAGCCTATACTATATCGTAGATAATATCCCTATAAGTGCAACGGTGAAGACCTCATCTCGATTGGATCTCATTTGCAAGAGATAGGGATTAAATACGGAACGAGATTAATTTATACAATTAAATCAATTAATTACCTTAATTATTACCTAAATACCCTTCCCCAAACACCCAAAATCAATTTCCTATATAATGATATGTACACAACCGGCTAGTCGTGCACCTTATTACCAATGTTCTCGAGCTATGCACCATTAAATCGTGCGCCGCCACTGTTATTCAACTCTTGGAGCGATGACGAACACCCCAGCGTCGACTAAAACATGACCGCATCTCCTTATCAAATCGCGATAGTATGGCTCCATTCACTATAGCTAGGCATCACGTTCGCCTAGGTGGGGTCGGGGTTCCATCTGTTGGTGTACATCCTCGAGAGGAGTTCAATGATACTCTCCATTCCACCCATCACCTCCTCTATCATCGACCAACAACAACTCCAGTTGAAGCCCACCATGGATCGACTTCGGTCACCACCACCATTAATTGACATGGATTTCAAGCTCATCTCGCCTCGAGTCCAACGGATCTGGTCTTGCGATTTTTCACCAACCTTACCTCCCTAAATTAATTTGTGAAGGAGGAGGCTTGATATTCATTTCCTAGAGATAAAAATGAAATGGTAAAAAAGAACCCGGAATAGTTTAAGTGGGTGATGTGTATATATATAATAATACACATACATACATACTTATGTATATATACATATTATTTATTTGATTTCTCTAATAAATCTCTACACGTTTCGAGCTCTTACGATCACAGAGCACAATGGATCGTAACAAAACTCCTAAATGCAAATCACCTCATTATTCTGGTCCCAATGACACTATTTCATCACTACCTGAGATAGTGCATTGGGATGAAAATTTCACACGTATCGAGCCAAAATATTTACCAAGAAATCTACAACTCCAAACAAAGCATGCTCACCGTCGTTTATAACCAAATACCTATATTCTTGACTCAATGGAAAAGATTTCAAGACATAGTTCCATTATATACAAAAAATTAGCTTTTGGGTCGAATTACAAATCAAAAGTAGGCTATTAGCTAAAATCCGTCAGGGGAAATATATCGATACTTCTTCACTGCTCGGATGATTCAAACTTAATGGAAGGGCTCTTGTGTCCTAATTCGTCCATTTAATGTGACGGTTGGGTTTTTCGCCCATCTATTAAATTAGTAGTTTACTAATTAAATAAATCAATTAGTTAAATAACCCAGTTTATAAAAATACGGGTTGCTAAAGGTTTGGTTAAAGGGCGTAAGTTAGTAAGGCTAAAAAATATTGGCCTATATATCCTAACCCACATCCTTTCTTTTCATCCCACTTCATTTCCATTTCACTTCATCTCCTTTCACAAAACAAAGCTCCTAAGAACTATAGCAAGGCTAGCCACAAACTCATAAATTAGAACATAATTTCAGGAGAAATCAAAGCCAAGAAGATTAAAGGTTTTAACTTTAAAAAGAGAAGAGATTAAATCTAATTTTCTCAAGCTTGGTGAGTAAAATATTTATCCAAACCACTCCCTAACATGTTTAAATTCGGATTTTGTTGTAAATGAATGCTTGAGTGATATTTAATGTGTTTGGATGATTGAACATTATTTTATTTATGGCTTAGAACTTAACTAAGGGGAATTAGTTCATGTTTTAGGGTAAAACATGGTCAAATCACATCCAATGCCACTAAATTTTAATATGACGTGCTTAATGATGGAATGTAGATGTGTTTTTAATTTCATAATTTTTGAAGTTAATATGAATTTTCTAAGTTGCGAAAATGATTAATTATGGGTTAATTAATTATTACAAATAACAAAATTAATTATTTGATCTGAAATTTTCATATGATGTAAAATATGATAAAAAATAATTTTTGATGAAATTTATGGATTTTCCCATCCATTTTCCATTTTATATGAATTACTTAGTGAATGAAAGCTCTAATTAATTAAAGGAGAACTAGTTAGTTAATTAAAGGTGTAGTTAACCAATTCTGAAAAAAGAACTGAAAAATATGAAGTTAGCCAATGAGAATATAACACCAATTAGGGTTAGGTGAAGGGAAAATACAAAACAGGGTTAGAAATCAGTTTTCAGTAATATCAGAAGTGTGCCACTTAATTCACCATGGCCCTTACCAAATCACTATAATGGCTCACGAAGTTTGAATAAAATAGCATACAAAAGCATATAAATTAAACATAATTCACGAAGGTAGGACAAATTAAAAAGGGGACAGCACCATTGTGATTTGTGGGTCAACTCACGAATTCAAGTAGCACGAAAGCAGAAATAAAAGAAAATAGGTCAACTCACAAATAAAGTGGCTCATGATATATACAAATTGATGACTCACGAAGGCAGGTAGAGAAAAAAATATATAGGAAAAGGAAAAATAAAATAAAGTGACAGCTCATGTTGAGCACATGTTAGCATAGAGTATCCCATGCATAGTTGCATGTACTCACGTTGATAATTCACAAAGGTAAAAACAAATGATAGTAGGGACGGTTCATATTGGATGCAATGTGTTCGCACACCAAGGCATTAAAATAAGCATATATAAACTGATCACAAAGGCTGTATCTAAAGCGGCACCTGAAGGTTAGAAAAAAAAACGAAATGGACAAACCACGAATGCATTATAGCAGCACACGAAGGCCTTAACTAAAAAAATTCATGATGGCTTCAAGTACGACACATGTGGACACTAAATGCCTCAACACGCGATAACATGCATGCTACGACCACATGATAGCCTAGGAGATTGTCAATTACCGATGGCTTAGGGGAAGTTAAAATGCAATGACTTGAGGTAGCCAATGCAAGTGAAAACTAAGTGAATGAATTTATACACGACGGCTATGAAATAGCCATACGCAACAATTAAATACAACTTGTAATAGCTTGGGCATATTATTCTTGCAAAATAATGAACACTTGGGGACGCTTGAAAAATAGTTTCTACATGTTAATGAACTATTTTATGGAGATGAAATCAAAGTGGAATTTTGGTCAGCTAAAATTGTACTAACTTGTTTTTGAAATGAAGAAAGCTTAGCGAAGCCAATAAATGATAGGTATTGTATAATTCAAATATAAGAACAGATTATCTAAAGAGTGTGTAGTGTACATAACTGATTAACAAAAGAAAACGGAGTTGGCCCCATGATTGTAAAGATATACTAGCTTATGGAGTTGTTGGATGACACAGTGTCTTGACTATTAGTCTAAAATTCAATGGTATATGGCAGCGTGCCACAATAGGGTTTAACCTATGAGCATTTAAAACTCAAAAGTGAGTTATAGTAGTGTGCCTTGCCTTGGCAGAATGCCAAAACATCAAAGTGGTGTTATAGATAATTTAGCAACGTGAACGATAGCACTTTATGGACTAAGAGGGACCATTTGCACTTAGTAAGGTCACTTACTAAAATGTAGTCAGAGTACTTACATTCAACCTCTTAGGAGAGTCAGTGTGACTCTAGTTAAGATAGCTCCATGGAGAAATGTGTCGACATTTTCAACATACGACATTGTTTGAGCAAAAGATAAATTAGTGATAGACAGGCCTAGGGAGGTATTCACTAAATCAAGTTAATGATAACTTAACAAGAAAATCCTAAACCAAAATATTAAGAGATGGATGAGTGAATGATGGCTAATTTTATGACTTAGTTCTTGTTTGGATGATAAGTGTAGGGTACACCTCTTGATTGAACATATGCATATGGTTGATTTCTTTGATGTATAGCTGTTATATATTATGTTGCACACTGATGATGATTAAGTGAGGGGAAACCTGTTCCGCGTAATCGGCGTGGCCTCACTATGGATGCTTAGGGTAAAGGTTTTACTCATACCTGGCTTTATATCCAACCCTTTTTTTATTATTTCTCATAAATGCATGGATACTCATTCGAGTAAGTTGAGTTTATAGTTTATATGGTATCTCTTTTGGAAGGATGAATAGAGATTTCAAAGACGAAACAAGAGGCATGATAATTAAATATAGATATATTGAAATAACGCCGTGTAAAACCAGAATATATAATTGATTATATGTGGTGTTGGCATCTTCGTATGCCGGAAACACACAGCTCTATATTCTATTATACTTACCCCTACATGGAAACAATTTGGGTTAAATGATGTAATGGATTGTGTAAAACAATTTTATGTAATGAAAAAGAATTTTAGCTGCCATATTTACTTAATATTGCGAAAAAATTATACCGATCTCACTTTGTCGCTTGAAAATAATTTTACTGATGAATGTAGGATCATCGACGTTCATTTTTGGGTCTTAAAGTGGAGGGTGTTACGACTTGCTTACCGTTGTCAAAGACGCAATAAATTGCATTTTATCCGTGTCTATTGTTCATGATTCAATGGAAATAGGCTGTGTTGAGGTCTCCCTCTTTGAGCCATTGAGCTCTGGATCTTTGCTTACATGTGATTTCTTCTTGCTTTATAATGCACTCTGGCTCCAAAAGATGAGATATTTCATTTGGGATCTAATGAAACAGACTCCTACTTTATGTTAAGGTCAACGATCTATTTATGAAGGAACTCCTTCCTGACTCAGAGAGAACCCCAAATACTTATCAACCACTTTTTAAGAGCTTTCCTCAATAGTCCGAGCTTAATCACTAAAACTTTAGTTGCCGAATTCGACACATGAAACAAGGCCCAAAGTCGCTTGACCATATCTCAAAACCAGGCTCCAAAGTCTAGATTTTCCAAATTTAAAAGGAGGACGGTGAAGTATACCATCACCACAATCCATAAGAACCAAGCAGTTGGTTTGATCAAATGGAAGGAAGGCCATGCTGATAAGAAAAAGGATGCATGTCTTCTCAGGATAAGTTGAAATGAAAAACCTATCAAGCTTAGCAAGAGAAGGGTAGGCACATTTGTTTGACTAAGTAAAGACACGATTATTTAAAGGTGGATCAATGAGATCTGCCGATGACACAAAGTCATTAAAAGCGGCCATATTAAGGGATCTGTAAAGAACGAGATTTTTGACCCTCGAAAATCGACGCTAATACTTCCATTGTATTGCATGCTCAGCATTTAAGTGTTGGAAAAATAGATATTTAAGGGTAAAAGAAATTAAAGATAGAATAGAATTTAACACAAATTGAATAATTTATAATATCAATTATTTTTACAGCGGAAAATTTGAAAATACATACATTAGAGTCTAACCTAAGCTCAGCCTGGATAGTTATAAATACCTATCCTTACAAATACTAAAAACAACAAAAACAACAAAAAAGTAAACTATGTCCATATGTTGATGAAGATCTCTACCTCTCCTTTGGAAACTCCATGCGTCTTCAACTAATTTTGAAACTACTCGGATCTGACCTGAGTATTAACAATACCCGTATCAAGCTTGGCAAAACCAGCTTGAAAACACGAATTATTAATGTATATGACAGTGTCATGGATCAGATTGATGCCAAAACAAAACCTTCTTGAAAGAAAAGGTATCTCGTAAAACCACGCTGCATATTAGCAAGGACATGTTTTTACCTTACAATAACCAAAATACATTATATCAAAATATTTTGATATTATCTTTGAAGACATTGGTTTAAAAACACTTTTCAAATAAAATGTTTATATAAATAAAGTACCAATACCTGGACAAGTCGATAAAGTATATGGTACCAAGGGATAGCTAAAATTTTGGCACGACATTATAGCTATTTTGAGAATACAATCAAAACCGTAAAGCTCGTATTGGAATTGGATTTCCAACATAATAGGGAACTAGTGGCCTTTTCCCTCCTTTGCGGATTCCATGTATAGCAATCATAGTATTCGGTGGCTTCTCCTACAGAAATTCATACACCGCTATATCATCTTGTTACACCACTATGAATCAGCATATCCGATGGCTTTTCGTACAGGTACCCATACACCACTATACTTGTTTATCTAAACTCTAAGGCTACAACACCTTTTTATCCGTCATTATCCGATAGTCTGTAGTATTGTAATATTTCCTTCGGACCACATAGTTTCCGTATCATGTCAGAGATGTGAGGCTCGTGAGGCCACACTTTACTTTCCACAAAGCTACGCTATACATTTCACAAAGCCACTCTTTACTTTCCACAAACAAATTCCACTTAGAATGACACATTGCTATTTCTAGCGACACATTATTGATTTCCACAAAAGTACAAGCCTCTAGTCCATACGCCTCAGGGAAGGGTGTTAAGAATAAGAGGTGCAACCTCCTAAACCACCAAACAGTTGTATGTTTGTAAAAGCCAATATACGTGTCTTAGGAATGCAATGTCAGACATATATCCATACAAGTTGTCCAGGTGAAGGACAAGCCGAAGGTACTCCTCTTACTACATCATGCTTAGGAATCGCCATAGGATTAGGAGCTAGTAGTCCTTACCAATCGAAGATTTTCAGAACGAAGGCACTGCTGCCACCATATATATAATATGAGAATCACTGTAGAGGTTAAAAGCAAGCAGCCGTACATTATGAAGATCTTCGTCTTTAAAAATTATTTTCTCTAACATGTCTTCACTTTCGAACGCGTATATTGGTTCAAAGTGGTTTTCAAATATGAATCGCCTAAATCTGATCTCAGTCTCTCCGAACTAATTATCGATAAAAAGATGTCAGGTATGTAGTTGATTGTCAAACGTTATCCAATTTATAAATCTTTTCATCCAAATGAACATCTCTTCAAGGGCATAAGCTTTAAACCATTTCTATTTCTTTCAGTATATATGGGATTATCAAGCTTCTTTTTAACTTTGAAATACCAAATCTATTCTTTTTTCTTACGTCAGAAATAGCTTCCTTCTATGAAATTTAACTTAAAAATTTATCTCTTTTATAAAACATGTTTTTATAACACTTATGCCATTTATAAATATATCCCTTTATTCACAAAACAAGGTTTATAAATCTATCATTTTATTTAGAAAATATGATTTTATAAATCTTTACTTTTATTTTAGGAAAATATGGTCCAAGTAAATAATATATACTATCCCCTTCGTCGGGCCGGTCCGGATAGCTAGGAGGAGTAGGCACTGGGTTTCCCGAACTCTAGCCTAGAGACTACCTCTCTGTCACCCATAAGATAGTCAAGTTATTTGATCGACCCTAAACCATTAAAATACTTACATGCTTATTTGGAAAACATTTTCAAAATATTCGGGAAAAAAACCCAAGTTTAAAACTTTCATTCAAAAGTTGTCAAATTCCGTTGCTAAATTATCGGCGAATAGTAATTTTAATGCTTTATAGATCAAAACAGCAATTTCATTATATACATATGTCCATTTTTATAACTCAAAACCCATTAAAGATATTTTGATATATTTGTGGAATTTATTTCATATTTTTAAAGATTAAAAATATCCATTTCTAAAGAGTCGAAATAATATTTTACGAACTTCCAAACAACGACAATTTTGAAAACTTATTTTGGACACATCTCAAACTTTACTATAGGAGATCTTGATTTTTATCTCTCATTTGAAAACTATGCCCACAAAGGTTCGAAAATTTTTATTTCAAATAATTTCGACTTATATTTTATCCTACACATCCGTTTAACTTTTCAGGTCGCGAAATCGTGAACAGTCGAAATGTGACATGCTTATTTTTCACCTTTTAATCAAATTTTATAAAATTTGTCCATTTCTTATAAAATTTATCCAAATTTTAATACCATACGAAACTATATTAAACCAAATTTTCACTATTTTACTATATTAAAATCTCATTTTCACTTTATTTCATATCTTTAATATTATATTATTATAATATCAATTTCCATCTTTTTGATTCAAATTTTTTATATCAAACCATTTGATATTTTTCCATGTTTTTCCACCTTTTAAACTATTGTTTTTTAAAATCAAACCAGTTAATTATCTTTTTCCCAAATAAATTAAATAGTCCTCTTTAATTTCCCAAAACTATATATATTTTCCAAAAACGATATCTTCTTTATTTAAAATTCAAAAGAGGTTTGATTCTCCTTATACACACATTATTTCAAAACATAACAGGGATTATTTCTCATGAATTTACCAAGGTTATTTAAAGTGGTCATTTCAAATCTGATGGATATGATTTTTTTATCGTTATTAAAATAATTCTACTTAACTCAACTAAGTCAATATATGATTTACATAAGCAACCAATAATCAATCATTTTAGCATCCAAACTTTGCTAATCAACCAATTATGCTTGCATAGCACCAATCATAGATAGTTAATCAACCAATTAACTCCAGCATGACTTCTCACCGCTTTCTCCACCCTCGAGCTTCTTGATCGTGCTCCTCCTTCCTTGGAATGCTCGTTCAAAGGTAGAGATGGGGGTGAGCCATGCACTGTATGGGAGAAGAAAAGGAGTTTGGTAATGCTTTGGAGGTGGATCTCTATGGTATATATGCATGTATATATTCCTTATTTTCTTTTCATAAATTTTTTGCCATTAATTTGAGGTCTATTTTTCTTGGAGGAGGAGGCTATTAAAGTGGCCATTAGAGCTTAGAAAATGGAAGAGGAAGAAGAAGTGAATCGTGTGAATGATAACTGAAGCCTTAAGGTGTATTTATAGCCTTCTCAAATCGTAACTTTAAGCAACCACCAAAATATCTCCCTCCCCACATACATAGCCATCCACCATGTCCCATCCATCCATCATTATGTGCCCTCTTATCCCCTTGCCTTGGTTATGAAGAAACGAGGTGGAAAGGATGAAGAGATGTGCATTAATAATGAGGTGAAGTTTGCTTTTTTATGCACAAACCATATTCACACTTAAGTAGATGTATTTAATATGTATATGTCTATATATGCTTATGTATTAGTTTATGTGAATGTATGACATGTATATACATGTGTATGTATGTGCATAAGACAACAATGCAATATTCTATTACAACTTTCACTCGTTAAACCGTTGAAAATCCGAAATCCGAATTCCGGTGATATTTTTAATTTTTAGTTAAACTATATATTGGTAAACAAATCACGAAAATATATTTATTAACATCTTTAAATAATTAAATGATCTCATTTTAATTATAAAACTATATTTTATAACATTAAAGAAAATGTTGCAAAAGTGCGCCGTTGAACTGCCAAAGTGCAACGAAATTTGTTATATTTTTAAAATAAGTTAATATATTTATAAAAAAATTTATAAATCAATTTTTACCATTATATAAAAATTATATTAAGGCTATAAAATTATATTTATAGCAATTAATAAATTTTTGGCAAATTATATTTTCAAACTGCAAAAAAAGACGACGTCGAACTATAAAAGCGCATCAAAGCTATATCTTTCTAAAATGAATTCATACATTTATAAAACCTTTCGAAATGAATTATTATCACTATAGAATTAATAAAAATGTATTTTTTAACATTCAAAATCAATTATCTGAATATTTAAAATTAATGAAATATTTCTGATTTAAGTGATAAAATTCTGGGTCATTACGTTCTTCCTCCCTTAAAAAAATTTCGCTCTCGAAATTTCACCACAGTCCAAAACCCAAAAGAGTTTTCCCAAAAAAATATTTTATAAACATAAATCGGTATGATGTATGCAGATCATCCGTACGCACTATGTGATTCGATCTCCTATTCAAATATGCAACTTTACTTCCGAACTAATGGTAATCCTTCCATCCTCTAGTGCGGACTCTGATCAAGCTTTTTGATCGGAAACCTTCAATTTCCTTTCATAGCTCTCAACTATGATAGAAAAATCAATTACCCAACCACAAAATCACATCAATGTTCGCCGTCAAGGATCGAGTGATAAATCATATCTCGGACTAATGCAAACATCTCAAAGTCCTGTACTCGAATCATTGATCAAAATTGTGCAACGAAATGATCTACGCACCTCATACGTACTTATAAACTTTCCTAATTTTTTTATGAAAACATTTCATAAAACTTTTATCCAAATATTTTTTTAAAGAAGCTTCTTTATATATATAATTACTTTAAAATTTTATTTACCAAAAGTTTCTATCTTCTTTCCAAATAAACCATTTCAATTTCAGTACTTAGAAAATAAATTCGTAAAAATATTTGAGGAAAGCTTCATATTTTCCAAAACACAATTAGGTCAAAATGAATGTTGCGCAAGACGTTGTTACGAACCCAAAAACACCAGTATAGGGATTTGATTCATTTTAATTAATATTAATTTTCGATGTCAAATTTAAACTATTTATTAGTTAACAATGAATTCAATCAAGTTGGGTATCATTACCTCTCAGACCTTGAATGTACGTCATTCTTAACTTAAAAATAGATATAAGTAACCCACCTTGAATCTTAACATCAAATATATGATATGTATAAATTACGTATACTGTATAGAATATCTTCTTTCGGAAATCACTTACTATAACAACAGTGTCATAGTCTATGTCTTCCTCACTTTCACAAAAACATTTATTTACAAAAGTGATGTCGAAATCCATGTCTGCTTCCACTTTAGCCCATTTTTAAATCACTTTTCATAAAGACACAACTTTGTTTAAAATATTTTCACAAACTTTACCTCTTATTTAGAATTCTTAAATCTAAGTAACATTTTTTTCAAACTATATTCCTTCGAAAATAATTTCTATAATAAATGTAAACATATTGATATCAAAAATTTATAACCACTAACTATCATGTTAATTAGTTGTCCAAAATTACCATTTTAAATTTTTATTTCAAATTATCTTATTAAGTTGATAGGGTAGAAGAAATACACAGAGAGAATAATCCACTAAAAAGAGATTTACTAATTAAGGGATAAACCTAGAGAATACAGTTTATCATACATAATTATTTGATTTATAGATACTAGGATTGCTATACACACTATTCTTAGGATTTTTTCGAGGTAGATGGTACTTTTCCCTTGGTACCTAAGTTAGCCAACAACATCTTTTTCTTTGGGCAATCCTCCCATACATGCCCCAATTCATAACATAAACTAAAAGCCCATGCCCTCCTTCTAGCTATAATAGCAATTGTAAGGGGTGTTGTCTGAAGGGTACATGTCTTAGCCTTCTTCTCACCTTTTTTCAAAGGACATTCCCTCACTATATGTCCTAATCTTTTACAGAGGTGGCAGGTCTTTTCCTTCCCTGATGGGATTCTTGGTTTCTTCTCTGTTCAAGGGCACTTATGTAGAAAATTCCCTTACCTTTTACACTTAAAATATGATATATCATCCTGAAAAGATTTTTCTTTCTTCCCTTTTGTAATTATCCTATCCTCCCAACGAATTTCTTAATGCCCTTTTTTACCGCACCTAAAGCAGTAGATGCCAACATAAGGTCCTAGTTTTGATTTTTCTTAGCTTCTTTTTCTACACGTGCTCTTCATGCTACCTTTGGACTCATAAAAAACTCATTGCCCAAATTACAAAAAGCCATCATGCCCGAAAAAATATACCAAAATACCATTAGGAGTTTCATACTGATTACGTCTCATTCCATTTAAAAAAATCTTTTATCCAGATAACTTAATTTGGATTTTTTCGAATTTGAACTCGCCTTGATCTTACAATGATAAGGGGAATAATTTAGATGTACGATACTGTTCGCCCAAGCTGACATCCGATAAATACTTGGGAGATTATTCCAATCATCACCAAACAAATCAACTTATTCATCAAATTTTCCAAAGAGAATGCATCTTATAAAAATTTCCTTTTTTGAAAGTATTCTTTTATAAAACATAATCTTTTCAGAAAACTGTATTAATTTGTCTTGTTTAAGTATTTATGAATCCTTATCAATCGCATGGCATCCCTTGTACCGACTAGAATCCTTAAACTACTCAAAAAACCAATCAACACAAATCATTTTTATAGTCAATAACAAATACCTACTCATATATAATACTCTCAAACTCATTCTAGGGTATTTGTTTCCCTACGTTTAATGAGTTACTCATCCTAGGGTATTACTAACCCAATCTTTGATGAGACTTACCCCTACCAAGCTTAGGTGTTTGTTCAACCTAAACTCTAATACCAAATGTAACGAACACATGATTTTCGACCCTAAAAAATTAGCACTAGTACGTCCACTATATTACGTGCCTAGTATTCAAGTGCCCAAAAAACCGATTGTTAAGGATAAGAAAAATAAAAACAGAACATAATCTCACACGAATGGAATAGTTTATAATATCAATTATTTTTACATTGGAAATTTTCAAAATACATATATCAAAGTATAATGTAAGCTCAGCATGGACAATTATAAATACATGTCCTTACAAATGCTAAAAACAAAAAACACAGCGAAAAAGTAAACTATTTCCATGCGTTGATAAAGATCTCCAGCTCTCCTCTAGAAACTCCAAGCATCTTCAGCTAATCCTGAAACTACTCAGATCTGATCCCAGTAATAAAAATACCTAGATCAGGCTTGGAAAACCAATGTGAGATACAAGAATTTTTAATATATATGACAATGTCATAGATCAGATTGATGCCAAAACAAAACCTTTTTGAAAGAAAGGCTATCTTGTAAGACCACGCTGCATATAAACATAGATAGGTTTTTACCTTATTACAACCAAAATACTTTATATCGAAACATTTTGATACTATCTTTAATGTCATTGGTTTGAAAACATTTTTCAAACAAATGTATATATAAAGAAAGTACCAATACCTGGACAAGTCGATAGAGTATATGGTACCAAGGGATAGCTGAAATGTTTGTAAGGCATTACAACTATTTTGGGAATACAATCAACACCGCAAAGCTCATATTGGAATTGGATTTCCAACATGATAGCAAACTAATGGACTTTTCCTTCCTTTTGAGGAATGCATGTATAGCGATCATAATATCCGGTGGCTTCTCGTATAGGGACTCATACAAAAGTCTACCATATTGCTACACTACAATGAATCAGCATATCCAGTGGCTTTTCGTACATTGGGTGAAACTTAAAGGAGGGTTTTGGAATATGAGAGCAGTCTATGCTACAAGTCGCAAAAAAATTATGGTTAAGGACATAGGTTGGTGTTAGCGCCAAAATTGGTCACTAACACCCAAATGTAAATGAAAGCACCAATTAACAGTTACTGATAACAGATAGAGTGTGTGTAGAGAGTAATAATATGAAGAACAATTAAAATTAAAACGAAAGCAGTAAAGACACGGAATTTATAGTGGTTCGGCCAACTCTGGCCTACGTCCACTCCAGTAATTTTTTTTTATTGCTGTAACAATCGATTACAGTTACAAAGTGATAGGCTAGCCTTAGCCTTAGGGGATAGAAAGTTAGAGAGCAGGAGAGAGAATCAGGATCCCTTTCTCTGTGCCCCTGCCTCCCTATTTATAGATGACAGTGGGTTGGACTTCCCTAGTGGGCCTGGTAGTCGAATAACTCGGTCCAAAGAGTGTAGGCACGGCGCGCCGACCAGGGAGGCCGAACGATGGAATGCCGAACAGAAACCTTCGTGCCGAACGAGTAGGCCGAGCAACAGTTGGAACAGTTGTGTTGAGGAGGATGCTGAAACATCTTGCTGGCCGAACGTTCGGGGATGCCGAGCGTTCTTACGCCGAACGTTCGTAGAAAGCCGAACAAACTTTGGTGGCCGAATGATATTATTTGGCCAAGCGGCATTCAATGCCTAACTATCTCTCGATGCCAGACGACCTCTAGGTGCCGAACGATATCCTTATGCCGAACGGTCTTATGCTGAATGTTTACTTCCGCCGAACGCTCCTTTGGCCGAACATGCTCTGGATGCCGAGTGTCCTTTGACTGCTGAACACACTTTACACCGAGTACACCTTGGAGGCCGAACGTTAGTCTTGGCCGAACGGCATTCAATGCCGAACGTTCTTCTGATGTCGAGCGATACTTGATGCCGAGCGCTCCTCTCTGACCGAGCGTACTCGTATGCCAAACGAGGCAACTATGCCGAACGTACTCGTAGGCCAAACGAAGTACTTGTGCCATGTATCCCCTTCATTTCTTGACCAAATGACATATCCAAGTAAACTTCATCCTTCGAAACCAAATCCATCATACTCCAAACTCGATAGTCGTCAAGTTAGTTAGGTTGAATTCGCCTACTTATGGCTTTGACAAAAGGCGGGTCAACACTTGCCCCCCAAAACATGCCTTGCTATTGGAAGGTGTGTTTTGAATAGCCTCAAATCCAATATCCAAAGTCCATATCCTTTTTGTAACCATACTATCAAATCCATGACCTCTCTGGGCTTAACCTTGAATCTATAGACCTCGCTATTCCAGCCTTGACTTTTCCATCACGGGCTTGTATGTTCTCCGGCCTCGACTCTCTAGTCAAAGACTTTGATATTCACCGGCCTTGACTCCCCGGTCAAGGACGTTTTATATTCTCCGGCCTCGAATCTCCGGTCAAGGACTTTTTATATTCACCGGCCTCGACTCTCCGGTCACGGACTTTTTATATTCTCCGGCCTCGACTCTCCGGTTAAGGACCTTTTATATTCACCGACCTCGACTCTCCGTTCAAGGACTTTTTATATTCTCCGGCCTCGGCTCTTCGGTCAAGGACTTTTTATATTCACCGGCCTCGACTCTCTGGTCAAGGACTTTTTATATTCTCCGGCCACGACTCTCCGGTCAAGGACTTTTTATATTCTCCGGCCTCGACTCTCTGGTCAAGGACTTTTTATATCCTGCCCGAGTCCATTTCTTCGCTCTCCGGCGAAGGGACTCGTAACTTGTGACCATTGCCCCGTCTCTCCGGTCGGGGCAGTAATCATGAAACCTGAACTGTTTATTACATTGATCCAAAACCAAATATAAAACCAGAAATCCGTATCAAAAATCAAACATCCAAACCAGAATGGGAAACTAAGAAAAGACCAACCAAATCGGGAGTTCAATCCAAACTCCAAAACCATACCAAAGAAAAGTAAATGTCCGAAATACGAAAGAGAGAACCAAAGTTTGCAGAAAACTAGAAAGAAAGCAGAATTTCATAGACTCAAGTAGTACGGTTTTCAGTTATCTCAGAGCACGCCTAGGGACCGTCCTCAATCCCGTACGTGTGTAAGTGACCTAGCCGTATTACTTTGAGTTCTATTACTTATTCAAAACCATGAACCTGTTTAGTTGATAGTAAACCGGCGTTAACCAGACCCAATGCCGCCATTGCTAGAGGTAGGTGGTGGCTGCTCTTGCTCCCTTGCCGTAGTTCGATTCCTGACATATTGCTGTAGGTGACCATTCCTTACATGCTCCTCAATGATATCCCTCAAATGCCTACATTCGTTTGTGTTGTGCCCATCCAGCTCATGGAATAGGCAATGCTTTCCCGATGTCCGTTCGTATTCTGAAGGCTCTCTCTTTGCTGGCCTTCGATATTGGAGCCGCCCTCGAGTGTCCAAGTAAATCCTTTCTAGAGTCTCAGTTAAATCTGTGTAAGAAGAAAATTTTGACTCCCTCCGAGGTCTCTTCGAAGTGCCACCATTTCCATTCGTTTTCCTTTTTCCTTTATCATCTTTACTTAGATCCTCCCTGGATAGACCTCCACCCCTCACTGCATAAGCTTCAGCCTCTCTCCCTACTCTCTCAGCCTATGCATCCTCCTGTCTCAAGAACCTCTCCGCCTCATGATAGAACTCCCCGAGATCCCTCGGTTGGTCCCGTTCCAATGATATTTTGAAATCCGAGTTATCCGCGATTCCCGAGACGGCTTCCATCAAAACCATTGACGGATCGGGTCGATCCACTGAGGCTACCGCTGCGTTGAATCTGGTTAAGAAGTCCCTGAGCGATTCCCCTTTCCATTGTTTCATAGATGTCAGAGTCATCACGTTCTTGGGTCTAACTATGTGGACCCTACTGTCTCATAAACCTCTCAATTAGCTCCGTCCATGTGCCGATAGAACCATTCTCCAGCTGTCTAAACCACATAGCTGCGATATCTGTCAAATACAATGGGAAGCATCGAGCCATGACCTCATCCGATGCCCCCAGTACCTCCATATGCCTTATGTATTTCGTCAGATGAACCGTTGGATCCGCCTTCCCATTATACATTTCCAAATTTGGTAGCTTAAATTCGGGTGGGTTCCTAGCTTGCCTGATAGTAGGAGTAAAGGGACTCCTATTTACATCATCCAAGTCTCTATTTACCAATCCACCTCTCATAGCCCGTCTAACCATCTCCGCTAATCTGTCGTTGCCCCCAAGATGTAATCCTTGTCCATCGCCTCTGGTCTGCCCCCCGAGTTTATGAGGGAATTCTGGCACATACTCCTCATCTCGCACTCCTGCACTCCTGTTGGTGTCGGGTTGCACAACATCGTCTGGTATCCCTCCATGGGTTGGTCGAACATTTCCTGGTGGTATGCCCCCAAGTCTAGATCCATTTGGATTGATAACTGTTTGCTGATTGAGTGCTTCTGATCCAGCTCCACGGATCTGAGCTCCTGCATTTTCTGTTTGTGCAAATTGTCTGAGAAGAGTCTGCATCATCTCCTCTTGTCTTTTCATCATCGCCTCCATTTCCTCTCTAGTGATGTAAATGGATGCTCCACCTGCTCCTTCTCCAGAGGAAGCCCCTTGACTTCCCTCCTGATTGCTCCTTTCCATTACTTGCTTCCTTGCTGATGGTCTAGCCATTGCTCTTTTAAATCCAAGTTTCTAACTCCAAAATTCCTGACTGCTTCAGCTCTCAGTGAAAGAACCAAATTGTTAGCGCCAAAATTGGTCACTAACACCCAAATGTAAATGAAAGCACCAATTAACAGTTACTGATAACAGATAGAGTGTGTGTAGAGAGTAATAATATAAAGAACAGTTAAAATTAAAACGAAAGTAGTAAAGACACGGAATTTATAGTGGTTCGGCTAACTCTGGCCTACGTCCACTCTAGTAATTTCTTTTTTATTGCTGTAACAATCGATTACAGTTACAAAGTGATAGGCTAGCCTTAGCCTTAGGGGATAGAAAGTTAGAGAGCAGGAGAGAGAATCAGGATCCCTTTCTCTGTGCCCATGCCTCCCTATTTATAGATGACAGTGGGTTGGACTTCCCTAGTGGGCCTGGTAGTCGAATAACTCGGTCCAAAGAGTGTAGGCACGGCGCGCTGACCAGGGAGGCCGAACGATGGAATGCCGAACAGAAAACTTCGTGCCGAACGAGTAGGCCTAGCAACAGTTGGAACAGTTGTGTTGAGGAGGATGCTGAAACATCTTGCTGGCCGAACGTTCGGGGATGCCGAGCGTTCTTACGCCGAACGTTCGTAGAATGCCGAACAAACTTTGGTGGCCGAACGATATTATTTGGCCGAGCGGCATTCAATGCCTAACTATCTCTCGATGCCAGACGACCTCTAGATGCCGAACGATATCCTTATGCCGAATGGTCTTATGCTGAATGTTTACTTCGGCCGAACGCTCCTTTGGCCGAACATGCTCTGGATGCTGAGTGTCCTTTGACTGCTGAACACACTTTACACCGAGTACACCTTGGAGGCCGAACGTTAGTCTTGGCCGAACGGCATTCAATGCCGAACGTTCTTCTGATGTCGAGCGATACTTGATGCCGAGCGCTCCTCTCTGACCGAGCGTACTCGTATGCCGAACGAGGCAACTATGCCGAACGTACTCGTAGGCCGAACGAAGTACTTGTGCCATGTATCCCCTTCATTTCTTGACCAAATGACATATCCAAGTAAACTTCATCCTTCAAACCAAATCCATCATACTCCAAACTCGATAGTCGTCAAGTTAGTTAGGTTGAATCCGCCTACTTATGGCTTTGACAAAAGGCGGGTCAACAGTTGGTGCCAAGTTTTTATAGCCCAATACTGGGTTATTTTTGTTGGCCAAAATAGGCCGGTGAGTTGATGGCTTGGTGGGGAAGGTCTAGAGGAAATGAACAAGAGCAAGATGCGGGAAAATGGCTAAGGATTGGGTACTATGCCGATCTATTTCTAGAACTTGGAGACACATCGCTTTAATTTGATGCCAAGCTAATTTTAAGGATGGGTCGGGGTCCAAAGCACTTAGGGAATGATGTATCAGAACCTAAGGAAGGAAACTTAGCCAAAACTGGTTAAGTATACAGATCGGTGCCAAGTTATCATAGCTCGGTAACGATTTATTTGTGTTGATGGGATTAGAGTGCAACGTCCAAAAGAGGAAGTAGAGGCTCTGTAAGTCATGCTAAAGGTGTTTGTTTGCTTAAGGTTTCATGGCGGTATAGTAGCACGATGATAGTTTTGGGACATTGGTGAAAACTCGATGGTGGAAGAAGTTAGGTTCCAATGATAGAGGCTCAATGTTGAACAAATTTGTGAGAATGGTTATCCATAAAGGATGGGTTCTAAGAAAGGTGACACGTGGAAAGAATAGTTGAATGGTTCTATCTTGGAGTGGAGGAATGTTGAATGGTTCCTCGAAGATAATAAAAATTGAATTGAGCAAAGAAAGGGCTCGGATACACGTGCTAAGGGATCGTTGGTACTCGGAGTGTTTTCTAATTTACTCAAAGAAGGGGTATTATAAGGACGCTCATGGGTACTTTAAAAAGCTACCCCAGATCTATTGAATGGGTTTAGTATCAGCTTCGGGTTAAAGAGAGTACATTGAAAACTGGGATTCGCATTAGTCCTTGGCAATTGAAATGTCATACGAATTATCAATATCTGGAGCACACTGAGTGATAGTGGGGATTTTTTGATTGATTTTATGGTTGTCTTGATTGTTCTTCTGTAGTTTATTACTCTAGGGATGTCATTTTAGATAGGTATTAGATATAGGGATAACTGGACACTCGTCATCATACTTAGTTTGTGGTGTACCTTTACTACATTTGTAGAATAGCATATTACGTTCGTTATGTGCTAACTCTTTGGTTGTAGGGACATGTCTGGTATGGTTTATATACCCTTGTTCCTTACTATATGGACTTGTATTTTATTTTGAGATTCATTTAATGCTCACACTGGACTATTTCCTAGCCCAAGATTTTATGCTTTGCTTCTTATTATCTCCAGTACTCTTAAATGATTAGACCGATAGCTGGTCTAGGTGCGACATGGTAATTGTGCCGAGGATGAGCTGGATGGAGCTATCTCGTACTATATATGTATTTCTATGCTTATTCCTTTGTGCAACAATGTAGAGCCTTAGCATTGTTTACTTATTATTTTATGACAATCATTTGAATTTTTTCATGTTGTATAAATTCTATTACTCATTGTGTAACCCTGTGAATCTGTACTTTGGTATTTAGACAGCCTAGTTATTACTGTCTCTTCTGTTTTATATCTGTAATGTATATCGTATTTTGTTCCATGTGCTGTGAGATATATGACATGTTCTGTGATTTTTATTTTATTTTAAAACCTTGATGGTCGTTCTACATTGATCAGGCATTTCAACAATGCACTATCTTATGTATATTGGGTGTTGGTGGTGTTGGACGGTCATCACCTTTAGTATAAGTGGTTAGGTTATATAATTAACCTATGGTGATACCATGGTCCAATAGATATATGGAAGGAGTTACTACCCAGAATTGGATCGAGAATATATATGTATACAAGGGAGTTTGTACATGTTTTATATTTTGATATTCAAAACTATGTAGTAGTACATAAGCCATGTGCACACACGAGTACCTTTGACATGGTTTTCTTTTTGAGAGATTGATCATTCTTATTACAGGTCAAAAATGAGCCAACAAACTAGAAACACTATAAGGAACTCGATCTCTAGAGTGAAGGACAGAGTGGGCTTGGGGGCTGCTAACACTGACTTGCAAGCTATGTTTGATGTGATCATGGTGAACATGCTTCCAACTACCCAAGCGACCGCTCATTGTTGCTTTTGGTGGTGACGCTAAAGTGCAAGCGTCGAGAGCTGACTTTGCTATGCTATGCAAGGATTACTCCACCTTGGGAGGAAAACCGTTCTTTGGATGAAGTTAGCAATCGACGTGCAAAATTGGTTGGACACATACGAATGTACCTTTGGTGATATCGAAATAGATGATGTCATAAAGAGGAGCCTGGCCTCTAGAAAGCTTCATGGGTGGGCCATGAACAAGTGGAATTCTATTACCATTGCTACACTTGAGGAACAGTTTACTAAGGACAATTTAAAGGCCAGGTTTGAAGAGAATTTCGTTCGAGCTGCTCAAAAATCAGTGTTATTTAGGAAATTTGCTGATTTAAAGCAAGGAGATATGTTTGTCTCTAAATATATTGTTGAGTTTGATGCTTTGTCAAATTACAAGATGTCTTTTATCGATACTTTGTTATGAAAGAATGAAAAGTTCATTATGGGTTTGGAAGACTACTTAGGGGAGAAGTTGGTTAGTCATATCGATGAGCCATGTGAAATACTTATCAAGAAAGCTCTTTGTCGGGAGAGTTTATACCCCAAGTACAAATCAACTATTTTGATAAGGTAGAGCCAAAATCAAAAAAAACGGGGAAGGCAAGAAGAAATGGATTGGAATGAGGAAGCAGTCTCAGGAAAAGAACGCTCAAAAGAAGGCTATAGTCGATTCTCTTATGGCTGTGGAGACATGGGTCACCTAATCAGAGATTACAAATCTGATGGGAAGAAGAAGTTTTATAATTGGGGCAAACCCGGACATATAATGAAGAATTGTTGGGAGCCAACGCAGTAGAAACAGGTTATGAAGGCATATGCTTTGGACCTTGTTCCAACTTCGTCGAGTGCTCCCTCGATGAAGGAGAAAGAGAAGAGCGTTGTTATTCAAGGTATTCTTTCCATTTACGGTATTCCAATATGTGTTTTATTCAATACTGAGTCTTTTTTATTCATTCATATCTAATGATTTGATAGTTAGGCTGGGATTGAAACTCGAAATAGTTGACCAACCTTTGATTACGATGAACCATGTTGGAGGCTTCACTAACCTATGCATCGTTTGTCGTGGTTTTACCTTACCGATCCTGGATGCTCGTTTGTTTATGATTTTTGTATTTTGAATTTCATTAGGTTTGGGATTATTTTGAGAATGGACTGGCTAAGGATATATGCGGTAGTAGTGGATTGCAGGAGGCTGTTTGTGACGATTGGGGCTATGGAGGGGTGAATGATAGTGATTGTCTTCCTACCGAAGAATAGGGTTATGGTTAGCTTTCTATGTTCGTTTGAAACTTCATAAGATGGATTTTCATCTGTGCTTATCGTTAGAGAGCATCCGGATGTGTTTGAGGAAGTGATCGGATGATCAGTGCAAAGAGAGATTGAGTTTCAGATAGACTTAGTGAAGGATAGTGGGTTGATAGTTATGCCTTTGAGGCGTATGGCACCTGAAAGGAAAAGGAGTTTGAGTGTAATCAAATGGCATGCTGAAGAATGGTTTCATTCATAGGAGTATATCTGAGTGGGGTGCACCCGTAGTATTAACCACTAGAGCGGATGGCTTTATGAGGTTGTGTATAGACTACTGTGAGCGGAATAAAGTGACAAAGAAGAACAAGTATCCACCACCACGTATTGACTTGTTCGTTCAGCTCCATAGTGCGAAGGTGTTATCTCTATTGGATCTTGCGAAAAGATTTAACTAGTTGAGAATAGCGAAGGATAGTGTGCCGATCACTACGTTTCGTACACCATCTAGTTCCTATGAGTGATTAGTTATGTCGTTCGGGCTAACCAATGCTCTGGCATAGTTTGTTGATCTTAAGAACCGTGTCTTAAGGGATCACCTAAACAATTTTTTGCTTGTGTGCTTGGGTGCTATTTTGACCTATTCTAGGATAGAGGAAGAACATAAGATGACTTGAGGATTCTGCTTAAGTTGTTGAGGAAGCATAAGTCGAAAGCAAAGTTTTCAAAATGCCACTTATAGATGAGGGAAGTGATATTCTTGGGTCATATCGTCTCGAAGCAGAGCATCACAGTAGATCCTCCCAAGGTGGTAGCGTTTCAGGATTGGAACCAACCCAAGAATGCTACAGATGTAAGGAGTTTCGTAGGATTGGCGGGATATTATAGACGTTTACTTAAGGACTTCTCAAAGATAGCGACACCGTTGACCAATTTGACGAAGAAGAGTCAGACTTTTGTTTGGGACACAAAGTGTAAGCATGCATTTGTAAGTTTGAATGTAAGGTTGTTGTGTGTACCGGTATTGACCATTCCGAGTGGGAATGAGGAGATGACAGTATACACAAACGCCTATGCCATTGGATCAGGTGAGATGTTGATGCACAAAGGAAAAGTTGTCACCTATACTAGTCGAAAACCAAAGTTTCTTAAGAAGAAGTACCTAACTCATGATTTAGAGTTGGTGGTATAGTATTTTCTTTGAAGAATTAGAGGCAGTGCCTATTAGGAGAAAGGTTTGAGCCGTTCACGGACCATAAATCCTTAAAATACCTTTTCTCCCGAAAGGATCTCAACCTTCGCCAACAGCGATGGTTGGAATTCTTAGCCTCCTATGATTTAAGCATTTCTTATACACTTGGTAAAGGAAATGCAGTCGTGGATGCATTGAGCAGAAGACATGCCAGTTTAGGAGCGATGTTTACGGAGTAGGAACATTTAAAGTAAATTGTTAGCTATGACTTCAGACACCATTGCGAGTTAGAACCAGAGATGTTGGTGAGTTTGACTATCGGGCCTACTTTAACTGAGTAGATTGGTACTATGTAGAGGTGAGATGCTAGACGAGAAGAGATTATGGTGAAAATAAAAGGAGGTTTAGAGTCTGAAGATATGAAGCAATACGAACTAGACCGAGAAGGTTGGCTTCATAAGGATGGGAGGCTACTCGTTCCCGTTGTTGATGGATTAAGAGATGAGGTTCTGTGAGAGTGCCACCATTCTAGGTTGACCATACATCCTGAAGGTAATAAGAAGTACACTGATATAAAGTAGACCTATTATTGGGAGAGGATGAAGAAGGATGTCGGGACATTGATCTTGAAATGTATGAACTGCTAGTTGGTGAAAGCAGAGCAAAAGAAACCAAGTGGGTTGTTGCAAACGCTTGAAATTCCCGAGTGGAAGTGGGGGAAAGTATTGATGGATTTCATCGATGGACTATCGAGGGCTCAAGTAGGGTACGACAGCATCTGGGTCACAGTTTTTCAATTGACCAAGAGCGCTCGATTTATACCCATCAAATCAAGTAGGATAGCAGCCAAATGAGCCGAGTTGTATGTGAAATGGATCTTACGATTTCATGGTGTGCCGAAGAGCATTGTGAATGACCGAGACCAGTTGTTCACTAGTGGGTTCTAAAAGAGTTTATAAGTGGCCTCGGGTATCGAGCTACTTCTCGGTACAGCTTATCACTCGCAAAAGGATGGACAGACCGAGAGAGTGAATCGTATATTGGAGGATCTTCTACGGGCTTGCATACTTGATTTCAGAGGTTCATGGGATGATCATCTGCATTTGGTGGCGTTTGCATACAATAATAATTGTTAGTCTAGTATTGGTATGGAACTATGTGAAGCATTATATGGCCGACCGTGTAGCGCCCCTTCGTGCTCTTGGGAAGTGGGCGAGAAACTGATACTTGGGCCATATATAATCAAAGAAACCTCGAAGAAGATAGAGATCATTTGACAGCGAATGAAAGCTTGTCAGGATAGGTAGAAGAGCTAAGTTAATTGGAGACCTAGAGAGTTGGAGTTCTCCATCGGTGATACGATGTTTGTGAAAATTTCTTCTTTGAAGAATATTATTTGATTCGGTAGTAAGGGGAAGTTGGCATCAAGATTCGTAGGTCTTTTTCCGATAACAGAGATGATTAGGAACCCAACACATAGGGTCGACTTATTTCAAAAGATAGGGGTATGCACAATGTCTTCCACGTTTCTCACTAGTGGAAGTTTGTATGCACAACTTAAGCATGATGATTACACCGGATCAACCAGATGATATCTAGATTGAACTAGAAGCTTCAAAACCTCGTAGTCCAGTTCGTACTGTTGGACGCAATACAAGACAACTAAGGAGGAAGATGGTGGGGTTAGTAAAGGTTTAATAGGGTGACAGTGAAGGCGATTACACATGGAAAACCAAGGAGAGCATGCGGGCTACATATCCAGAGCTCTTTATATGGTAAGGCCTACTCTTGATCGATTTACTTTCACCTTTGATATTATATAGGGTAGTGCAATACCTCGAATGCTGGGGTTGGTTTGCTTAAGTTATCAATTGCATGATTGCTTGTTTGATGGTTGCACATAATTGAAAGGCATGCGGGGTAACTATGGTTAACAATTCCTTGATTTATTTGGGAAGTTCAAGGGCAAAATTCCTAAAAGGGGGAGAGTGTACCGACCTGTGTTTTACGTATTGGAGGATTGTAAAATATTTTTATTTTATTCATATGAGATCGTATAACTCTAAATTTTGGAAATTAACCCTTAGAAAAAATCTCCACATTCATGAATTTTTGCCGATTTTTTATATGACCATTTTGACCCTAAAAAACCTTGTTTTGAATATAAATTTTTATAGGAGCCGAATTAGGGCCTTAAACCACGTCCATTACTTCAAGATGATAGTTTCTCATTCCACAGATTGGTCACAATAGAAAAACAGACTTATCGTTTGAAAGTAAAAGATGTTTTAATTTTTAGCCACTGCTGCCCAGTTTTAATGGGTAACTAACTAAGTTCGTGCTTAGGCCCATTAACCCATCTAAAAAAATTGTGCTAAGTGCAGGTTGTAAGAACTGATCTAAGTCACTTCTATCTTCACCAAAGTAGCTTTAAACCTCTATTGACCCTAATTTCATTAAAACTCACACATATTCCTTACTAAACATAGCCAAATCTTTGATTCGAGGGGTGATTAGCATATGAATGCTTTAGAGTAGCTTTTTTGCTGATTTGGATTCATTTCCTTTGTTTTCTACTTTAGACCAAAGGATAAAAATTAGTATTTGGGGGTATTTGGTCAGTGGTTCTTGACCTCTCACTCTACTATGCATGTTTATATAGTTTAAAAGAATGTTTCTGACATGATTTTGACCTTCAAACGTTTTGTAACCTGAACTAGATTTTTATACATGTTTATGGACAAATCATAAAGGCTTGAAAAATATTTTTTAAATGGTTTTACAATCCCTTGTATTCACGTGCATATGGCAGTATAAAATCTAGATTTGCTTGATTACCGCATTCTCATGTATTTCTTGTATGAACGGATGTATATGCATGATTTTCTATGATTGTACGTTGTGCTTTGATGTTTTTTGCTAGTGTTTTAGGTCGTTGGAGAATAGGTTGGTGAATTCGACAAATCAAAGGCAAAGATGGTCGAAATTGGATGAAACTTAGAGGATGGGTTCTAGAGTATGAGAGAAGTCCAAGCTAGAAGTTGCAACAAAATTAGGGATAAGGACATAGGTCGGTACTGAGTTATTATAGCTTGGTACCGAGTTATTTTTGTTGTCCAAAATAGGTCGACGAGTTAATGGCACGGTGGGGAAGATCTAGAGGATATGGATAAGTGCAAGGTGTAGGAAAATGACTAAGGATTGGGTACTTTGCCGAGCTATATCTTGAACTTAGAAATCATAGCTTTAAGTTGATGTTGAACTATTTTAAAGGATGGATGAGGGTTTAAAGCACTTGGGGAATGAAGTAATAAAACCTGGGAATGAGATTTGGCCAAAAACGGTTAAGTATATATCTTGGTGCTGAGTTATCATAGCTCGGTACCGAGTTATTTATGTTGATGGGATCGGAGTGCAACATCCAAGGGGGAAGTAAGGCTCTATAAGTCATGCTAAAGGTGTTTGTGTAACGACCTAGAATTTGACCACCTAAAAATATAATATTTAAAATGATTTTAAATATAAAATATAGAAGTTTTATGATTCAAACAATATTTGATAGCATTTGGAAATAGAAATATACATAAAAATAGTAACATTTGCTTATATCGACAAAAGTGACAAAATCCTGATTTCAGAAAAGTAAGTTTAAATAGTTTAATAAATTATTTTAACTTGTTTATGAGTGTTTATATTTTTAAATAATATTATACAAATTTTTTTTTAAATTTTTTTTTACATAAATGAATAGTTTAACTAAAAAGTCAAAATATAACTGTAAAACATTTTGTCAAAAATCAACGTTTTGTCGATTTAAAGTTGTTTACACCATTATTTTAAAATTCTTGTGCACTTATATAAATGTAGTAAGTATTAATTATGTTGCTAATTAGGTTTACTTTTATTAAAACACAATTAGGAAATTCTAGAATATAATTAGAAAAGGTAAACTAATAAAAATAAAACATGTCAAATCAAAAGAAACATCATTATTACTTTATGTTTTCTTACTCCTTTAAGTGATAAGGTCATAAAGTAAAGATTTGAAAGATGATGTTAAGTGCTGAAAAATATGATTAATTTAAAAGTAAGTAAAGGGTATTTTGGTCTTTTGCAAATATAATATTTTTATCCAAAGTTTTTTCTATAAATACACACCCACTTTCTCACTTCCTTCCACACTTCTTCTTCTTAAAATTTTAAGCTTATTCTCACACTTTTAATAACTTCTAACCTTAACAAATTTATGCCAAAATATTTCCAAAAATAAAACAAAGAAAAATATTAACAAAACTCCGTCCGAACCACTTCAAAACGTCTCCTTTCCTCTTCTATTGCTCTCACCCCCTTCCTCCATTTGGCCGAGTACAATTTTCCTTTCAAGCATGATCATGGCCTCCTAAGGCAAGTACGGGGAAGTTTAGCAAGTTCTAAAGAGCTTAAAGTAAAGTTTAGCAAAGTTAGAAAAGTTTAAGACTAGTTTAAAAGTGACAAAAGGTCAGAACTCTAAATTATTAAGTTGGAAATGTTTATATGATGTTTTGCAAGTTATATATGTTGTTGGATGTTAATAATGTTGTTTGACAAGTGTTTGAAAAAGAAGCAACCACCTTTAAGTCATTTGCAAAAGTTAGTAAGGAAATATGTACATAAATGACAAATCATGTGACATTGTAATAGAAAAAGTTGTTAAATTGATTCTCAAGTTCATATGACATGTTAGGATACGTTAAAATGGTTAACATTACTTTGGATGTTTATTAGTTGTGTATTGAATATATATGTTGAAACAAGTCGCAGATTTATACGACGTATAATCACATGGAAATCACTTTCCAAAAGAAATGAAATGTCATACGAAATCATTTATACCTTAAAAAAAATGTTTGAATATGCTTTAGAAATAATTCCTCAGTGTTTAAACTTGTCTCGGAGAAGCATGGATACGAATCTCAAAATGCGCCTAAAATTTGACGCGTCGCATAAAGATATTTCATGTTTTCGCGTCAAAACATCAGATAAACATACGAACTGGATTGTAGTTCCAAATTCTTCGAAATAAGAATTTTCCGAATCCTTATATCCATATCTCTCATATAAGAAAAAGAAAATCAAGATTTCATCTTGTATATTTTTAAATATGGCAAAATCACTTTTGAAGAAAAATCCAGTTTTTGCACTAAAATGACCAAAGTTGGAAATTGATAAAATAATCGTTTTAAAATTATGAAATAAATTATTAAAATATTTTAAAATTTTGAAAGTGACTTAAGTTGGAAAGATGGTTTTCTAAATGATATAAAAGTCATTTTGAAGAATATAGCTTTTAAAGCACTTTTGTAACACTATTTGCAACACTTTTCGCAATGCTTTTCAATAACTTTTGAAATAAAGGTTGAAACTTATAAATTATTTCTCATATCCTTAGAATTTTTTTAAGTGAATAATAAATCATTTTAAAAAAATTTGAACAATTTAGAATTGTTTCAAAGATGGTTAAACAAATAGTTAAGTGATTTAAAAAAGAGAAAATGAGTATGCGGAAACGACTAGTACATTTGTCCCGCATGTGAGATCTAAAAGTGGAAACAAGGTGTGTAACTAAGGTTAGGGATGGAGCAACCAGTGCCCTGAACTTACCTGGCCTCATTTTTCACTTCTAGGCGAGGGGTGGAACATATCGAAAGGAAAGCCCAGATGCTCAACTTGGATTTTATAGAAATAATCTTCTTATACTCATTATTAAAATTCGAAGAGGGAACTTGTCCTATTCGTGAAATTTAAAAAATGGTCTCACCGTTATTCTGCCTATAGCACTCGTTAAATACGGAAGTTGATTTTGAATAAAAGTAGAATGATTTTTATAATCCTATTTTCTCAAAAGATACTCTTTAAAACTGATTTGAGAAATATTCAAAAGACGGGTTTAAATGATTTTGTATTCACTAAAAGAATATTTTGAAAAAATATATATCTCGAAGATATTTTGGTAAAGGAAATGAATGAATCGAAAAATAATCACCTAATTACATCATTTTTATCGAATTGGATTTCGAAGGAACCAGGATCAGATTTGGGTGATTTCTATCCGAAAACCACTTCGAACCAATTTACGCGTTCGAAGATTGAAGATATTTGAAGACGGAGATATTGAGACGAATAATAACGAGGGACTACAAGTTGATTAATTGGGGATAAACTCTCGATTCACTATATTGTCGCTGTCGTCTCTTTGTTATGAGAAAACCTCAAAACCACACGGACTTCTCGCCTAGTAATGGCCGAGAAAAGTGCCTTCGGTTTGTCCTGTTCCTGGACAACTTGTATGGACGTTTGTCTAATATTTCATTTCTAAAAATTACGTACATTAGTTTTTACAAACGTACATAAGTGGTGGCGGAGAAGGCAACTTCTCTTAGCTTAACACCCTCCTTGAGACGTATGAGCTAAGGGTTGTATTTTTGTGGACGGTGATTAGTAGTCAACAGAAATGGCAATGTGGCATTCAAAAATGTGATGTGTGCTATGTGAAAAGGTAATCATTGCCTCGAGCCTCGTCAACTGGAAATGACTGAAACAAGTTTAGGTGTGGAAAGCCTAAGTGGGTTATTCCCAATTAGGGTATGATCATCCCCTTCTAGATATATTTCTTCCCGCTATGACGTTCAGGATATAAATTAATGTGGATGTATGCGAAGAGAGCTCTCGGATAAAGGTCAGTGACGACCGGTGGATGACATATTCGGTACTATCTAGTTATAGAGATAGATCATCTTGTGTTGGTAGAGAAGCTTTGTGATGGTTCCTCGGGACATCCATCTAGAGGTGTACCCATTGGAAGGTAGTCCCTTCACCTGGTCATTTTTATGGAAATCCATTCTCCAATAAGAACTTGTGGTTTTGTTTGTAGAACCTAGTTGCTGGAATTTAATAATGGTAACAATTTCGGCTAAGATTAATAAGTTTATTTGCAAATGTTTTCAAAGAAAGTCATTAAGAATAACATCTTCAAATTTTACGTAATAAAGAGTTTTGGTTATCATAAGGACAAAACCCTGTTCCGTGTTTATGTGCGGCATGGTCTTATGAGATATCATTTTGCTTTCATAACATCATACTTTGAGTTCTCACACTAGTCCTATGACTGATCCGGAGTTTGTTTTTCCCTTTAAACTCCGGGTGCCCTATTTTTTGGGCAGCCTTTTTTTGGGCAACCATGTAGTCAGGATACCTTAGGAGCGTTTGGAGCATTTGGAGCATTTTGGGGAAGTCTTTTGGAGCTATGAAGCTGAAGTACCTTATGTGGATATCTACTGATTTTCCACTGTGTCCTGTGGTATGTTTTTCCCAGCATATGTACGACTAGCCAGTTATAACTATCCAGCTAGATTCGTATTTGACTCTGATCGTTATGTATAAATAAAATGTTGAATATGATATGAGATTCTCTTATTGTGTAATCATCTATCTTTATTTTCTTTTACACCCCTGATAATCTTCCTCCCCGACATTTAGATTTACGGCACATCAATACCTTAGATTTATTAATGTCAATTTCTGAGGGTCGAGGAGATGGGTCGTCACATGTGGTATCAGAGCTGAAGGTTAAGCGAGAACCTTGGCTTTGTTGGGGGTATGAATCATTAGAGATAGGGTTAGTAATACCCTAGAATGAGTTTAGTCGTAGGGAGCGCATAAATAAAACTTTTAACTTGAATAAGTATATTCATACTGTATAGCATTCCCTAAGATATCTCGTCTATATATCCTAAAGATCTTTTTCTTACTATATACAGAGAGTAGAAAATGAGTGCAATAAGAGTACGGGGTAGGGGAGGAAGTAATACCATAAATGGTTAAACTCCCGCAGCTACAGTAGTCGAGGAAGTAGTAGTTCCGGTACAACCTCAAATTAACATTGCAACTTTATGGAAGAACTACCAGCCTTGGTGGTAAACCTTTCAAAGGAACAGAAACCATCATTGAGGTACAAGCTTGGATCCGCTCTTGCGAAAGTATTTTCAAAGGACTGAATATTGGAGATGAGCATAAGAGATTCTTAGCTTCTTGGCAACTACAAGATGGAACTCTAGTTTTGTGGGAATCTATTACTCAGAATGAGTCAGAAGATGATTTCTCTTGGGAACAATTCAAAGAAGTTCTAGAGGAACAGTATATACCGAAAGCAAGAAAATCCTGTCTTTACCGAAATTTTATGGATTTTAAACAGGAGGCGGAGATGTTGTTTGAGGAGTATGCTAACTAGTTTAATGAATTATCTCGTTTTGGGCCTGGATTGATAGATGCGCTCCTAAAAAGAATGAAAAGTTTATTTCTAGAATGAAGAAGCAATACCATGTCAGAGTGACTGGGCGTGTGAAAGTACCATTTGTAGACTTAATAGACATAGGATATAGATATGAAGCTTCGGATAAGGTAGATCCACCCGTAGTACAAGAAAGCAACAACAATAACTGAAAAAAGAGGAAGTTCAATGGAAAGAAGTCATGGAAGGGAAAACCCAAAGGAGGATCTTAGGATAACAACTTTAAAGATGTCACTTTCTACAATCGCCAACAAAAGGGCCACCTATCAACTCATTGTAGAAAACCCAGAACTCAAGGAACTCAAGGATCAATACCAAGAAGCTGCTTTAATTGTCATCAATCAGGACACATGATTAAGGATTGTGTCCCAATAAAAAAAAGGAGAACGAGCAAAAGTGTATGCAATCAAGGATAAACCTTCAACCACCAAAGATGTGAAGGAGAAAGGAGTGTTGGAAGGTAATATTTTTATCGAAGATGTTTTAGTTGGAGTATTATTTGATACAGGAGCTTCTCATAGTTTTATTTCTAAAAAAACTGTAGAAGAATTAGAAGTTAAACCTATCCAAGTTTCCTATCCTCCCCATCATTTTCCTTTCGATCATCTCGTCCTAGATTTTCTTGGATTTGAAATTTTACCCGATATGGATTTGTTGGCTACATACAAAGCTGTGCTCGATTGTAAAAAAAGAACAATATCTTTATGGACCGTCTTTGGGAAAATCATAGAAGTATCTTATGAAGGTCCTAGTCCATGAAGGGATAGTTTTCTTTATGCTTTAGATACATCTCAGGCAGGATTAGAAACAATACCTATTGTTAAATAATTTACAGATGTTTTTGAGGAAGTAAAAAGTTTGCCCTACATTGAGAAATCAAATTCCGTATTGATTTAGTTCCTGGTGCGATGGAAATTAAACAACAAGATAGAAGGATGGCTCATAAAGAAAGGGATGAGTTGAATAACCAAACCCAAGAGCTATTAAAGAAAGGATTAATAAGACCCAGTCGTTCAAGTTGGGGTTAAGCAGTACTTTTTATAGCTAAGTCAGATGGATCTTTGAGATTGTGTGTTGACTATCGAGATCTAAATAAACAAACAATCAAAAACAAGTATCCTCTACCTCGAATATATGACTTGTTTGAACACTTACACGGAGCTCGAGTTTTTTCTAAAATGGACCTAGCTACAGAATTCCGTCAGTTAAGAATTGCAGAAGATTGCATCCATCTAACTGCATTAAATGTCCGAATACTTTCTTTGAGTGGTTGGTTATGCCTTTTGGGTAGACTAATGCACCCGCTTATTTTGTTGTCCTTATGAATAGAGTATTTAGAGATGTGCTAAAAAAAAATTGTGTTAGTCTTTGTCGATGATATCCTTGTCTATTTAAAGACAAAAGAAGAACACGCAAGGCATCTAGAAGCTGTGTTAGAGATATTGCGAAATAATGTGCTAAAAGCCAAATTCTCAAAGTGTCATTTTTGGGAGAAGAAGGTAAGATTCCTTGGACATATAATATCAAAGGATGGAATTTCAGTGGATCGAGGGAAAGTTGTAGCTATCCAAGATTGAAAGCAGCCACAAACTCCTAAAGAGATTCATAGCTTCTTAGGTTTGGTAGGATATTACAGAAGATTCGTTCAAGACTTCTCTAAGATTTCCTATCAGCTAACAAAGTTGACAATGAAGGATGCTAAATTTATCTGACTCCTGAGTGTGAACAAGCATTCCAAGAACTAAAGAAGAGGTTGACAACCGCTCCAGTTTTAGCAATTATAAATGGAAATAGTGGATTGACTATTTATACAGATGCTTGTGGAGAAGGAGTTGGTGCAGTTTTAATGCAAGATGGGAAGGTGATTGCTTACGCAAGTAGACAGCTGAAGACACATGAGAAGAATTATGCAATACATGACTTAGAATTATTAGTCGTTGTGTTCGCTCTAAAGATATAGAGACATTATTTGCTGGGAAGAATCTTTCATAGTTTATTTCGATAAAACTTTTAATTGACCATAGTATATAATATTCCATCTTTTAGGTGAAAAATTCGAACTCTTCACGGACCATAAATCTTTGAAATATCTTTTCACCCAGAAGGATTTGAACATGAGATAGTAATGCTGGCTAGAATTTCTCACGTCATATGTTCTAGATATTCTATATACGCCGGGGAATGCCGACGTTGTAGCTGATACATTAAGTAGAAAGTTAGCTACCATTTCTTGTTTAGTAGTAACTCCAACTCTTCTGGAAATAATTGCTAGTAAATAGGGAGAAGATAAATGATTTGAGAAACACATTGAACAGCTAAAGAAGGAAGAAATTCAAGCTTTAAAATGGATAAACTTAGAGTATTGCGGTTAAATGGAAGAATTTATGTTCCAGATATTGAAAATCTTAAGCAAGAAGTATTAGCTGAATGCCACACAGCCAAACATAGCATTCATCCGGGGATACATAAGGTATACAAGGACATGAAGCGTATATTTTGGTGGAAAAGTATGAAGAGGGACATATCTATATATGTAAGCCGTTGTGAAAATTGCCAAAAATCAAAGTGACCAACAGAAGACAATAGGATTACTTCAACCTTTGGAGATTCCAGCTTAGAAGTGGGATCAAATATCCATGGATTTCATTAATGGCTTATCCCGAGCAAGGAAAGGAAATGAAGGCATTTGGGTTATCATAGACCGATTAACCAAAAGTGCACACTTTATCCCAGTTAAGCCAACAAGAACTGCAGCAAGCCTTGCATAGATATATATGAAGGAGATTTTCCGATTTCATGGAGTTCCGAGCAGTATAGTAAGCGTTGTGATCCAATCTTCAATTATTAGTTTTGGAAAGCACTACAGACAGCTTTAGGAACCAAGCTGAGTATAGGCAATGCATGTCACTCCCAAACTGATGGACAAACGAAAAGAGTCAACCGTTCTTTCGAAGATCTATTAAGAGCATGTGTTCTAGACTTTGGAGGCTCATGGGAGAATCATTTACGTTTAATAGACTTCTCCTATAATAATGGTTATCAAGTTAGTATCGGTAAGGCACCATATTAAGCTTTGTATGGTCATCCATGTAAATCGCCTGCATGTTGGATAGAATCTGGAGATCGAATAGTGCTTGGTCCATAAATGATACGAGAAGCTTCAAAAAAAGTTGATATAATTAGAAAGAAGCCAAAAGAAGCCCAAAGTAGACAGTAGAGTTATGCATACCGGAGGCGTAGAAATCTAAAACTCTCAGTTGGAGATTCAGTCTTTTTGGAAGTCTCTCCAATGAGACGAGTAGTCAGATTTGGAAGAGCTGGAAAGTTAGCATATCGATATATTGGACCTTTTTCCATTCTCTAACGAATAAGCCCACTAGCTTATCGAGTACAATTGCCTGAAAGATTGTATGATGTACACAATGTTTTTCATGTATCACATTTACGGAAGCATGTATATGACCCAGAACAAATCATAGAAACGGCTGCTCAGGATGACTTAGAGATAGAACCAAACTTAGCAGTTATTAGAAAGCCCGTTCGTATCATGAATCACGATGAAAAACGATTAAGAAGGGAGGTAGTACAATTGGTCAAAGTTCAATGGAGCGGGGATGCTGATGATTGCACATGGAAAACAGAAGATAAAATGAGAAAAGCATATCTGGAGTTTAGGATAGATTTATAGACTTTATCTATCATTTGATCATACTCACCGCCTGTAGTGTAATCACTTATTGTATATATTCCATCTTATTGAATATATATTTCCTTTTGAGCTATTTTCTTCTTATCTAAATTCGAGGACGAAATCCTTTTAAGTAAGGGAGATGTAACGACCCAGAATTTGACCACCTAAAAATATAATATTTAAAGTGATTTTAAATATAAAATATAAAATATAAAAGATTTTATGATTCAAACAATATTTGTTAGGATTTGGAAATAGAAATATACATAAAAATAGTAACATTTGCTTATATCAACAAAAGTGAAAATATCCCGATTTCAGAAAAGTAAGTTTAAATGGTTTAATAAATTATTTTAATTTGTTTATGAGTGCTTATAATTTTAAATAACATTATAAAATTTATTTTTAAATTTGGTTTACATAAATGAATAGTTTAACTAAAATGTAAAAATATTACCGTAAAATATATTTTCAAAAATCAACGTTTTATCGATTTAAAGTTGTCACGACATTGTTGTACCTTTATTTTAATATTCCTATACATTTATATAAATTTAGTACGTATTAATTAAGTTGCTAATTAGGTTTACTTTTATTAAAACACAATTAGGAAATTCTAGAATATAATTAGAAAAGGTAAACTAATAAAAACAAAACATGTCAAATCAAAAGAAAAATCATTATTACTTTATGTTTTCTTACTCTTTAAGTGATAAGGACATAAAGTAAAGATTTGAAAGGTGATGTTAAGTGCTAAAAAAATGATTACTTTAAAAGTAAGTAAATGGTATTTTAGTCTTTTGCAAATATAATATTTTTATCCAAAGTTTTTTTTATAAATACATACCCACTTTCTCGCTTCCTTTCACTTCTTCTTCTCAAAATTTCAAGCTTCTTCCTTTCACTTCTTCTTCTCACCCTTAACAAATTTATGCCAAAATATTTCCAAAAATAAAACAAAGAAAAATATCGACAAAACTACGTCCGAAGCACTTCAAAACATCTCCTTCCCTCTTCTATTGCTCAAGCCCCCTTCCTTCATTTGGCTGAGCGCAATTTTCCTTTCAAGCACAGTCGTGGCCTCCTAAGGCAAGTACTCGGAAGTTTAGTAAGTTCTAAAGAGCTTAAAGCAAAGTATAGCAAAGTTAGAAAAGTTTAAAAATAGTTTGAAAGCGACAAAAGGTGAGAACTCTAAATTATTAAGTTGAAATGTTTATATGATGTTTTGCATGTTATAAATGTTGTTTGGATGTTAATAATGATGTTTGATAAAGTTTGAAAAAGAAAGCAACCACCTTTAAGTCAACTGCAAAAGTTGGTAAGCAAATATGTATGTAAATGACAAATCATGTGACATTGTAATAAAAAAAGTGGTTAAATTGATTTGAAAATTCATATGATATGTCAGGATATGTTAAAATGGTTATAAACATTGCTTTGGTTTTTTATTAGATGTGTATTGAATATATATGTTAAAACAAGTCACGGATTTACACGACATATAATCACATGGAAACCACTTTTCAGAAGAAGTAAAATGTGATATGGAATCATTTTAACCTTAAAAAATGTTTGAATATGCATTATAAATGATTTATAAGTTTTTAAACTTGTCTCGGTAAAGTTTGGATATGAATCTCAAAATACACCTAAAATTTGATGTGTCGCGTAACGGTAGTTCGTGTTTTGCGTCAAAAGATCAAATGAACATACGAAGTAGAATATAGTTCGTAATTCTTCAAAATAAAAATTTTATGAATCCCTAAATCCATATCTTTCGTATAAAAAAATAAAATCAAGATTTCATCTTGTATATTTTGAAATTTGGAAAAATCAATTTTGAATAAAAATCTGATATTTGCACTAAAATGACCAAAGTTGGAAGTTGATAAAATAATTATTTTAAAAATATGAAATAAATTATAAAAATCATTTAAAATGTTTTAAAAGTGACTTAAGTTTAAAAGATGATTTTCTAAAAAATATAAAAGTCATTTTGAAGAATATAGCATTTAAAGCACTTTTGTAACACTATTTGCAACACTTTTCGCTGCACATTTAAATAACTTTTCAAATAAAGGTTGAAACTAAAGAATTCTTCTCCAAATCCTTAGTAAATGTTTTAAGTAAACAATAAAGCGTTTTAAAAGAAATTTGAACCATTTAACATTATTTCAAAGATGGTTAAACAAATAGTTAAGTGATTTAAAAAAGGAAAATGAGTATGTGGAAACGACTAGGATATTTGTCCCGCCTGTGAGATCTAAAAGTGGAAACATGATGTGTAACTAAGGTTAGGGATGGAGCAACCAGTGCCTTGAACTTACTTGGCCTCAGTTTTCTCTTCCAGGCGAGGGATGGAACATATCGAAATGAAAGCCCGGATGCTCAACTTGGATTTTATAGAAATAATCTTTTTATACTCATCATTAAAATCCGAAAAGGGAGCTTGTCTCATTCATGGAATTTAAAAGGGGATCTCACCATTATTCCACCCATAGCACTCGTTGAATATGGATGTTGATTTTGAATAGAAGTAGAATGATTTCTATAATCCTATTTTCTCAAAAATAATCTTTAAAAATGATTTGAAAAATATTCAAATGAGAGGTTTAAATGATTACATATTCACTAAAAAAATATTTTGAAAATATATATCTCTCGAAGATATTTTAGTAAAGGAAATGAATGAATCAAACAACAATCACCTAATTATATCATTTTTATCGATGATTGTATTTTGAAGGAACCGATGTTGGATTTGGGTGATTCCTATTCGAAGACCACTTTGAACCAATTTACATGTTCGAAGATTGAAGATGTTTGAAGACGGAGATATTGAGATGAATAATAACGAGGGACTACTTGTTGATTAATTGAGGATAAACTCTTGATTCGCTATATTTTAGCGGTGGTCTCTTTGTTATGAAAAATCCTCAAAACCATAAGGATTTCTTGCCTAGTAATGGCTAAGGAAAGTACCTTCTGTTTGTCCTGTTCCTGGACAACTTGTATGGATGGTTTTCTGACATTGCATTTCTAAAAATTACTTACATTGGTTTTTACAAACGTACATCAGTGGTGGTGGAGAAGGCAACTTCACTTAGCTTAACACCCTCCTTGAGACGTACGAGCTCAAAGGTTGTATTTTTGTGAAGACAATTAGTGGTCAACGGAAAAGGAAATGTGGCATTCAAAGATGTGATGTGTGCTATGTGAAAAGGTAACCATTGCCTCAAGCCTCATCAACCGGAAATGACCGAAACAGGGTTAGATGCAGCAAAGCTAAGTGGGTCATTCCCTAGGATATGATCATCCGCTTCAAGATATATTTCTTCCCGCTATGACGTTCAGGATGTAAATTAATGTGGTTTTATGCGAATAGAGCTCTCGGATAAAGGTCAGTAACGACCGGGGGATGATATATTCGGGACTATCTAGTTATAGAGATAGGCCGGTCTTATATTGGTAGAGGAGCTTTGTTATGGTTCCTTGAGACATCCATCTAGAGGTGTACCCATCGGAAGGTAGTCCCTTCACCTGGTCATTTGTATGGAAATCCATTCTCCAATAAGAACTTGCGGTTTTGTTTGTAGAACCTTGTGTGCTGAAATTTAATAATGGTAACAATTTTGACTAAGATTAATAAGTTTATTTACAAATGTTTTCAAAGAAATTCATTAAGAATAATATCCCCAAATTTTACGTAATAAAGAGTTTTGGTTATCATAAGGAAAAAACCCGTTCCGTGTTTATGTGCGGTGTAGTCTTATGAGATACCTTTTTGTTTTCAAAACATCGTACTATGAGTTCTCATACCAGTTCCATGACTGATCAGGAGTTTGTTTTACCCTTTAAACTCTAGGTGCCCTATTTTTCGGCCAGCCATGTAGCCACGATACCTTAGGAGCATTTAGAGCATTTTGGAGAAGTCTTTTGGAGCTATGAAGCTGAAGTACCTTATGTAGATATCTACCCATTTTCCGCTGTGTCATGCAGTATTTATTTCCTCGCATATGTACGGATAGCCAATTATAACTATCCCACTGGATTTGTATTTAACTTTGATCGTTTATGTATAACTAAAATGTTGAATATGATGTGGGATTATATTATTGTGTTATCTTCTATCTTTATTTTCTTTTACATCCTTGATAATCTGCCTCCCCTCCACTTGGATTTACGGCACATGAATAACATGGATGTATTAGTGTCGATTTCTGAGGGTCGAGGAGATGGGTCGTCACAGTTTGTTTGTTTGCTTAGGGTTTGATGGCGGCATAGTAGCATGATGATAGTTTCAGGACCTTGGTGATAATTTGATGATGAAAGGAGTTAGGTTCCAATAATGGAGGCTCGATGTTGAATGGAGTCATGTGAATGGTTATTCACAAAGGGCAAGTTCTAAGGAACGTGACCCGTGGATAGAACGGTCGAATGGTTCTATCATGGAGTGGAGGAATGTAGAATGTTTCCTCGAGGATAATGGAAATTGGTGGAGCAAAGAAAGAGCTTGGATATGTGTGCTAAGGGATTGTCGATACTCAAAGTGTTTTTTGATTTATTCAAAGAAGGGTTATTTTGAGGACACTCATGGGTACTTTGAAAGGCTACCCTGGATCGGTTGAATGGATTCGTGTACCCTAGACCAGTTAAATGGGTCTAGTTTTAGCTTCGGGCTAAAGATAGTACACTGAAATATGGGATTTTCGTTATTCCCCGGCAGTTGAAAGGTCATACGACTTATCATATATCCAGAGCACATTGAGCGATAGTGAGGATTGTTTGATGGATGATATGGTTGTCTTGATTATTCATCCATAATCTGTCAATCTAGGGATGTCGTTATAGATAGGTATTAGAGATAGGGACGCCTAAACACCAATCTTCACACTTGGTTTGCAGTCTACCTTTACTACATTTATAGAGTAGCATATTATGTTTATTATGTGCAAACCCTTTGGTTGTAGGGATGGGTCAGGTATGGTTCATATACACTTATTGCTTACCATACCGATTTGTTAACGCTCACACAGGACTGTTGTCCGACTCAAGGTTTTATGTGTCGCTTCTTATTATCTCGGGTACTCTTAAATGAGTAGAATAGATAACAGGACTATGTGCGATGCAGTAGTTGTGTAGAGGATGAGCTTGATGGAGTTATCTTGCATTATATATGGATGTCCATTCTTATTGCACTGTGCAACACTATGGAGCCTTGGCAATGTTTGTTTATTATTATGAGGCAGTTATTTGAGTTTATTGCTGTTGTATAAACTCTATTACTCCTTGTATAACTCTGTGAATCTGCATTTTGATATTTGGATCGCTTTGTTATTACTGTCTCCCCTTTTTATATCTATGATGTATATTATATTATATTCCGTGCAATGTGAGATATATGATAGGTTCTGTTATGTTTATTTCATTTTAAAGCCTCGATGATTATTCTATCTCGGTCAGGCACATTAGAAGCACACTATCTTATGTATATTGGATGTCAATGGTGTAGGGCGGTCGTCATTGGTTTCGCCTTTAGACAACCTAATGAGGAGTGTCTATATTAGAGAAAAAATATAAAATTCTGGAACCTTTATGGTTAAGGATCACATGTAATACGTTTGCTGAATTAAGAAATTAGACCAGCATCCAAATTGATTCATCCCAACAAGCAATGATTCTCCCTTTGGGCCCTATTGCATCTAAAATTGCCCATCTAAAGGTGAAGGTCCATCCAATATCTCTTAAAAAAGGAGGTAAGTTATATAGTTTCGATTCTTGAATCAATAGAACATCAAGAAGGAGGTAGACTATATAACCTAAGGAGGTAGGTCATATAGTTTCGATTGTTATGTTTCGATTCCCTACACCCAATCCTTGAACGTTCCAAGATAGAATCTTCATGGGAAATCGAACGCATGCTCGTGTTCAAGATTTAAAATTACAAAACTAACTGAAGAAGATTAGTTGATACCAAAAGTAATTGAATTAGAAATTAAAGACTCATTTCTAAGCATGCATTGTATGTTTAGGACAAAAACACTAACTCATGCCAGTGACCTCCAAATTGGGAAAGCAAACGGCCGCTTCTATGAACTAAACGAATAGGAGTTCGAGCTGTTGGGGCAGGAGGAGGCATACTGAATTGTTGCAAGTTAGTCTTCATCTTATCATTATTATGCAAATCAACCAACCCCAAATTCATCTTGAAATACCAAATTCATATCTTGGTGAAGGAAGAAGTCTTTATCAAGTGAAGATAAAGGACGTTGATCATGTTGAAATGGTGGCCACTAGAATGATGGACCTGACACGTCAGCATGTAGTTGTTGAGCTTCATAATCTTCAAAAGAAGCTATAGTTATCATTTTATTTCCTGGTGCAATCTCCTAGCTCTTTATCTGAATCAAGGCTTCCTCTGACATAACATCATCTGCAATGTTAAAAGGACTAAGCATACCTGACAAAGATTTTAGACCTTCTTCGCTAAAGTAATAGACGGGCTTCTCGGCCCAGTATCTAATCGTGATTCGCCTCACCGAGAATGATGTATGAAGGAATAATAGGAGGGTGGAGGTGAACCTAATGCTCATATGCAAGTCTATAGGTGTAGCCAAAAGTAGCAGTTACAAGTCAGCTTGGCATCATACATGTCTTATCTAGCTTTATTTTGAGGAAAGTGAATATTTGGTAGAAAGTATCCCATTCGTAGGGATCAACCGCATTAAAGTCCCAAGTAGTTAAAAAAATAGACCTTAGCTCAACATTACCTTTTTGAAATAAAGGCAAATCAGACACACGAATCCAAGATGGCTTAAAAAATTCACGATGATAACTCTCTTGACTTAACGACCATTGTCTGGCAAAATAACGTCCTATTATCCTTATGAAAAAACCTTTCTTAATCGCAACCCTAAGAAGCTGCATGTCCAGAAATTTGACTTGGAAATAATGGTTGCTATGGAGCATGATCCAGCAGCCACTTCTCTTGGAATGAAAATCCAAGCATCGACGTAGATCTTTCATTGACCACAGATCGTTGACGATTTAAAAAATCACATGCAATTGGGCATAAAAGAGCTCAGATTTATCTATATGCATATATCTCTGAAAGAATTCATTTGTGGAGGTGAACCTAAAATTCGGGCTTGGAAGAATTAATATATAAGGATAGACAAGTGGAATGTTGGATAGGATGGGACATCTGGGTAGAATTTGTAGAGCTAGCTATTCTAATATCTAAAACAACTTTGCATGAGGATCTAGCTTATCCAGTTCGTTCAATCAACTCAAAATAAATGCACCTGAAGGAGAAATGACTTAATTTTTCGTTGCAAAAGTAGAGGATTGCATTCCTACATGAGTTCTTCACATACCCCTTGGCCCCGAAACATCTTTTCTCTGCCCTGATTTTTGGTATGAGAGCGGCCACATGTGCCTTCTCCTTGAATTTGACCATTTTAATGGGATTTGAATTCAAATGCTTCTGAGGAAGAACTGACACAACAACAACGGATTGTAGAGGAATAGCTAGAGCGGCCTTTGCCACATCCATATATGATAGCCGAGGTGTCAAAGAACCAACACATTTGTAGGTAGAAGAGGCTCCGTCCATTATAGAATCCTCTGTAGTGACTGACAATCCAGTTGAACAACGAGACATCTTACTTTAGCAATTATAAGGTTTATTGGAGTAAACATAAAGCTAAATAGAAGGTAAAGGATTCGATAGGACATGGGAAAACGAAATGTAAAGGGGTTGTGGAGTGGGAATCGATAGAAATGAGCTACGAGAAAGGAGGTGCGGTGAGGAGCAGAGGAGCCATTACTTTATTTAATTTTAAATAAATATTTGTGTGTGTATGTATATTTCAAAAAAAAAATTAAATTTGTATGTACATATATTCTTAAATATATATATATATGTATGTATATGTATGCGTATAATAACTATATAGAAATATGTTATTACGTAAATAAATGAATAAATAATCATTTATATATGTTAATAATCACACGTATATTAACATACATTCAACCATGATCAAATTTCCTTTTAAAGATTATGGTTTTAGAAATTAGTTTTTAATGCAAAATTTCTATGCTAAATCTTAATAAAAAATTAATTTAATTTTTTTATCAAAACTATTCTAAAGCATATGTATATTTTTATAAATGTTCATAAATATATTTTATAATACATATGTATTAACTTTATATAAAATTTGGTATAATATTAAAAATAAATAAATATATATATATATATACGCATTATATACATAGATTTTAATTTAAATATTTATACATAAAAATGGTTTTTTAATTTTCGGAAACAATAATGTATATAAAATTTATATTTACATATTTTATATAGTTATATTTGTATTTAAAATTAAATACCTATTTTAAAATCATTTTAAATATTATTAAATTCGGATTTTTTTCGCGGTGATCTATATGTTTATATATATGTATGTATGTGTGTGTGTATATGTATACATGTGTATGTATGTATGTATGTATTCATGTATGTATATTCTTAAATTCATACATATATTATCATCCAGTGTACACAATACAGACATATGTGAATTCGTGATAATTCACATACTATATAAACATGTGTGTATAACATGATGAACAATTATACAAAAATATAAATATAAATGAAAGATTTAGCTTGACTAGAGCCTATTTGTAACACGTTGAAGCATTGAATCGATGAACTCCTTGAACTAGTATCCAGGATACAGAAAAAGCTACTAATCTAAATGTAGCAACCACGGATCTATAAATTGTATTTAATTTTTATTCTAGTGGCTTGAAAATTTTGGAGAAGAAGGGCAAGATAGGGATGGCTATGACCAGACTAAGAGGAGCAAAAGAGCAAGCTCTAAAGTAGGGGTTTAAGATGAATAAATAGCATTGGTCTTAAGGAGCAAAAGGGTCATGATCCTCCTTTTTCCCTTATCCTTCCATCTCATTTTGAATCAATATTCAACACCTCTTTAGCCCCCTATGTCTGAATAAAATAAGCCCATTTCTAAGCCGCTAAACAGCTTTAAGCCTAATCAAATAAATGTGCAATAAATCCAATTCAAATGCATATCGATATCATTTATCGATATATTAGTGTATAACTATTTTATACACAGTATTCAGTATTGATCAACACATACTGAATAAAATTTTGTAGTTAACATTTCATCAATATTAATTAAATTAATTAACTTATAAGAACTTTACATCTAACTCGTTCTACAAATTTTTAAATTTCTTGGGAGTTAAATGTAGTCTTTTTAAAATTATATGGAAAGTGAATTCACCCCCTTAAGAAAAGTTATCTATATGGTTAATTTTACATGGAAAACTCAATACCATTTAAATTTCCAAGAATGTTAATATTAATGAAAAATTATTTTCTGAAAAATGAACCTAGAAACAATTACACACTTATACTATATTTGTTAGTTTGCTAATTTTACGCTTCTGCACATTTTTAGAATTTTTGGTTTTAATATTACTTCTATTGTTCTTTATTTTGAGGCTTATTGGTCTAGGTTAACACATTTCTTGTGATATATCATTTTGTATACTTTGTGATGTATCTGTACATGTATATAAATGTGATTATCTGTTGTTCTGTGATGTGTTTAACATTTGAGTTGTTGTATTTTGTTCTAATAGATCCTTTAGCCACCTATAGTTTTGTATTAAGCATTTATTGGATATGTTGATCCACTTGAGTTAGGAAAAAAAGAATATAGAGCACTATTCTATGTATTCAATAGATATTTAAGACAAGACTATAGATGGTCGCTCCTAACCAGACCTATTCTGCGTATTAGCAGACAGTATTACCCCGTAATACTCTTTGTTAAAGTGGGTCCTAAGGTGGGGCGTCACAAGCTATGACTCAATATTCGACAGCAGGTTTGAACAAGTAAACTGTGTCAAAATGAATTCTGAAGGAATGTAGTTCAACATTCCTACTTCAATCTACAAAAAGAATCATTCAAATCCGATTTGAAATGAAGAATCTGCATCGTTTCAAATTTGGACTAAAAATACGGTTAAATCGCTGAATTCCAGCATGCTACGGGTACAAGTTCGACAGCAGTTTTAAAATAGCAAACGAACCCAGATTGTCATGAAAATTCGCAGGAATGTACTTCTAGTCTCCGATACTTATTAGACATTATTTTCACTACTGCAGCATGATATATTTGATTTGATGGAAATCGAAGAATTTTAAGAAATAAAAATACTTCTACAAGTGATAGTTCGAAATGGATTTCAAACATTACCTATAAATTAGCAAATATCAATGGATCTAAGGATTTCCTTAAAAGGGTAAAATCTTGTATTGATGTCTTACATGAATGAATTGTTGTAGCAATAGACATAATAATACTGCTAGTGTGATCTTGCTAGTTGAGAATGCACATGAACTTTCTGACTCATTACTTTTAATTGGTAATTAAATCAGCTCTAAATTTACATATCGATTATTATATCTATTTCATGTTCTTTTTTCCCCTCTTACATATGTATATATATACACATACACACAGATATTTAACTGATATATATATATATATATATGTATGTATGTATGTATAATTGTTTTATATACATATAGACATGTTTAAGTCTTACATTGTCTGTTGAGTTTTTTTCGTTTCAGTTGTTGGTGTGGGTAGTTCGGATTAAACGCCTGTATTTACAAGGTGAGCTAAGTATCAATATGTTATTAAGCCCTCTTCAACTTCTTCTGACCCAGATGGTAGTTGACGAGGTCTTTCTCTCATCGAGGCCTCATTGTATATACTGCCTTCAGCTCATGTTGCTTCTAATTTCTATGTGTTATTTTTCATTCGTTTTAGTTTATTTCCTATGTTCTATTTTAATTTTCGTTTTTTTTTAATTTTGGGTAAGGATTTTTTATTTTAGTTATACGGGTTCATGGAGAAAAGCCACCTACAAGGCTTATTGATAGCCCTCTTTTTTTAAATGTAGAATTAAATTACATGAGTGCTCTCCTCCTTATGGAGGATCACTCATTTCTCTCAAAAAACTTATAACAATTATAATTAATTAAATTTGTCGGTAACAGAAGATTTCAACATTTTGGTTTTGTGCCTCTTAGGTGTAAGTTCTGTTGGCAATTAATATCGAACAATTCAAATATTAATGTTCACATGTGGCTTAGCAAGTTGTGAGACATTATGGCCAAATTTATCTCACATAGCTTCGGTAAAATCTGATTTTACTTTATTTAATCATTACTCGATAGTGACAATTATTTACACTGTAACGACTCGAAAATTTTAACGGTTTTATTAATAGTAATTAACTGAATTTTTGTGAAATTTTAAATAATTGAATTTGAAATTATAAATTTGATATTTGGAAAACGTCTATATAAACATAGCAAATGATAAATTTTCATCGGATAATATGAAAGTTTATTTTATTGCGTAATTTTATTTCAATCTAAATCGGTTAATATTAGATGATAATAAAACGTTATCCAAACTTGAATATTTTTATATAATAAATTTGTAAATCATCTACTGGGTGAGAAGTCATATTTCATTTCTTCAAATTTGGAATGCTATTGCTCCGTCTATCTTATTTTCGGCAAATTAGCAGCATTTTCGGTACCGATTATCGACCTTTGATAGGATAATCATACCACTGATATCTGTATACCGTTTTGATCGCCTCGTCATGCTGATCTCAGCGGTATATTCATAACTATTTTTTGAACCCCACTACGTCGTGAAATCTGTAAATGGTTAGCCATTGCGGTTCGTTATTTGAGCCTATTGGGCTCCATATGACTTTTCATATATCCTCTGTATTAACCAACAGTCAGTAGCGTTTATTTTACGGAATTCAAATCGTGCCTACCATTTTCTATCCCAACAATTCATTTTATATTTTGGTTCGTTTCATTCCCCCTTTATATATATTCATGTATTTATTTTATTGTATTTTTCCTTTTCTGCATTATAAGAAAATATTGCCAATCCAACCCACTAGCTAACAGCTCCTCCTCGACATATACATCCTCATCCAACCCTCCATCGTTCGTAGCCTCCGACTCGCCGTGACAACCACCCACAGCCGACTTCGCTAACCATGCCTTGAACCCATTCTCACTCTACTACCGTGTCAGCAATCATGGCCACCAGCCCATGCTCCGCCTTACATCTTCCTCCACTGTTCCATCATCTTGTATATGTAGGTTAGTTATAACATATGGTTGCTGTTCTATATTAGTTTATATACTAGGCTGTATATTTAGATCTAAGGTATATATTTTAAATATAAGTATACTTGCATTCCACTTTTAAATATATTATATATTAGGTTTTATAATATGTTTGTGTGTATATATATATATATATTTGTTTATATATACGAGATCTGTGAGTTTTAGATTTATAAGTTTATATATACATAAAACTTGATATATATATATATAAGTATATCACATGTCATTATAATTGTAAGCATATGTAAGTCATATAGTATGCCTGTTTTGTGTATGTGCTAGTTTTATGTATGTTATAATAATAACATAAGTTGATTTATATATTAGTTATATATCACAATATGATACATACATACATACATACATACATACATATATATATGTTAGTCTGCATACATTTTTGTTTGACTTATTCACCTATTTTGTTTTGTTTTGTGATCTACATATATGTACACTATTAGCCTGCACATATATTTGTTTATATATATATATATATATATATATATACTCTTTTTGATTTAATGTACAAATTTCAATAGTTTATATATATATATAGTTCCTAAACAATAGTTGCAATTATAGAAAGTTGTAGTTTTGAAAATTTAAATTTTGAGTGGAATACAGGTATTGTCATTTTGAAATAAATATAGATATTGTTTTAAATATAATATATATATTAGCCTATATATTAGTTTATATCAATACATGAGTTTAGTTTTGTTTATTTCCAAAGATGTATTTTATAGGTGTTAAAAATGTAAATATTGATTTTTAATAAATTAATAATATATATATTTTCTATCTCTATCAAAAAAAATTGATTTGTTCTCTTCGATTTCTGTTATCATCTCTATCCGTCGAAATCATGCTAATTTAGCTTTGCTTTGGAATTCGTGCTTGGATTCATAACTCATCTCATTCTCATCCACCTCTAGCCTCGAAAGGTGAGCAATCACTCATGTTTAACGTTCTTATATTTATTAAATTTGATTTCAATTGAAACAACAATTGAAATATGCTGCTGTTAGCTATTTAATTGCTATATATATGCCATTATCTGTAACTGTTCACCTATGACATCAGACACCATGATATGTTAATTATATTTTATCTGTTATTGGTGATATATGTCCGTCATTGAGATGTTATATTATTATCATTACTGTTCTCACACTGCAAGTTTCCTGTTAGTGTTGAATTCCCTATGGGTTGAAGTGATACATACCCAAACAATCTTCTAGAATAGGAGAAAATCGTTATGGGTTGAAATGATAAGCCCAAGCGATTTTCATAGAGATTGAATTTGGGATTACGGGTTGAAAAGATATATACCCGTAGATATTTAAATTGCAGATTGAAATGATAAATATGTGCATCACTTGACCATAGGATAGAAAATTATATACAGACACCGTTAGTCTATATATATGTATTTTGAAAATGATTTCCAAGGTTTTGAAAGGAAATTTATGGTTTGATTTAATATTGGTTTTAAGATATTATATATAAATGTTATTTTATAAAGATTTAAATTTTAGATTTTTAAAATTATATGTTTTGGAAATTCTTAAGTTCTAAGTTAGTTTTGAATCATTAATTTTAAGACTTTATTTATAACTTTTACTATTTTAAAAAATATATAAATTAAGTTTGAATCTAAAATAAGTTTAATAATACGATTTAATTTAATAAAGTTTGATTTAATTAAAATATAATATGTTTAAGTATTTATACAAAATTTTATTTTTAAATATAAAGTTTATAATAAATTTTTAATAAATTAAGGTTGGAAAGATAAATTTGAAATTGATTTGAAATTATATTTATTTAAGAATTATACTTAAATAAGATTGATTTGAAACTTATTGAATTTGATATTTTAGGGATATGATTTTATAACTTGATTTTGATTTAAGATGATTTAATGAATATTTTCAAATTTAAATAAATTTAAATGGGATAATTTGTTTTTATTTAAATTTGTATTTTGAAACTTTATTTAAATGATATTACATTGACTAAGTGAATATATCAATATTAAATATATTAAAGTTGAATTTGAAATATAGATGAATTTATCAAATTTACTTATTGTAAAGGTTGAATATTAAACTTTGAAATCTATTGAAGTTGAAATGGTTCAATTTGTGTTTCAAATTTGTATTTGAAATCGATATAAATTGAAATGGTTTATTGAGATGTTGAACTAAATTCAAATTTAATGAATTGAGATTGAATTAAATTGAATTTTTGAATTCAATTTGAATTGATTTGTGAACTTTGAGGAAACTGTTTTAATATATATATATATATATATATATATATATAAAAGTATACTTTACTTTATAAATTATTTCAATATATGTAGATTATTTTAATATAAACTATTTTTAGTATATACTATTTTAATATACTAATTATTTTATTTTATAAATAATTTTATTATATAAACTATTTTATTATATAAACTATTTTATTTTATAAACTATTTTATTTTATAAATTATTTCATTTTATAAACTATTTTGTTATATAAACTATTTTATTTTATAAACTATTCTATTATATAAACTATTTTATTATATATACTATTATTAATATCTAAACTGTTTAGAGGAAAGTGTTATGGTTTTCCAAAGTTATGATTTCCAAAGTGTTATGATTTCAAAGTGATATGATTACCAAAGTGTTATAATTTCAAGTATTATGGTTTCGAAAGTGTTATAACTTTGAAAGTGTTATGATTATTTTGAAATGTAGATTATTTTAAAGTGAGTAATGATCTCATAGTGATATGGTTTTGAAATGATATGATATTTGATCTGATGTATAAATTATTTGAAATGAAAAGACCATGGTGTTATAATAACGTTCGGTTGTTAATGAGACGGGGAACGGTTATTTCCATACTCTGTGCCAATACCAAAAACCACTTTAACAACTATATACGCGGTGGAGATTCCAGAATGAAGTAGGATGGTTGGCGATGATCCTATATGAGGTATATACATGGACCTGACTCCCGTGAGTTAGCTTAAGGTGGCTAAAACAGGAGCAATTGATGTGCCAAGTGAGGTAGCTCCTTCGATCGGACACACTTCTTCGATACTATTCTATTACTTTATGATTGATTGGGTGCACCCTTGGATTTTTGGAAGTGTGGATCGAGATGGACGGTAGCTACGGCTATGCGTTACCACTAGCCCGAAAGTGTACTTGGTATATCTACCCTGGCATTGCATAGTTGTGCCGTATCACCTACCTTATTGAGACCACTACGAGTTTATTTTGTACTATACCTATGGAATGCCCTCTGACGATGCCCAGTGGGGGAGATTACGGTACTGTATAGACTATGGCAATACATAAAAGTGTGTTAAGAGGGATATGGGTAACGCCTTAGCGCTATTTTAATAGTTTACTTTACTATACACATGTTATAATAGCGTATATTACTACATAGTAGATAGTTTCACGGATCCTTAGAGGATGGATATCCCCTAACATCCTTTAAGTTACTTGTATTTCAGTTGATATTTCACTTGAGTTGGATTTATTGAGATAAGAATGTTAATCCTGACTCGAGTATTTTTTATTTTGCCTTATGCTCAAGTCAGACTGAGTCTCACAACATTTGAGACTCACCTTTGAAGTTGGAGCTGCGCTTGAAGATCCATCCATCTATTCTACTTTCAGTTATTCAGTTGACTTCAGTGATATATTCAGATTTTTCATTTGACTATTGTATTGAGACTTCTATGTATTCGAGACTTATGTCGTATCTTGCTTTAACTCTGTTATATATATAGTAGCTTCATGAACTACTATTCATTTGTTTCCGCTGCTTATTGTTATATTACTCTTTGTCTGTGATTCTGTGATTATATTTATTTACTGTATATGTTGAGTTTTGCCTAATATAAATTAAGAATATGATATTTTGAGCGATTCAAGTCCGACATGTGTGGATGCGAATGGCACGAAATATCAGGATGTTACATGTGGTATCAGAGCTTTGGTTTAGGTAATGCTTAACATATAAAGTAAATTTAATTACATAATCGCTTTCGTTCGAGCTTGAATCTCTTCTTCTTTGACTCGGTTTCCTTCGAATTTTGGAACTTTATTCTGAAATCCATCCATGACTTCCTATTCGTATTTCGTTAATTCTGGAGCATCCCATAGCTCCACTATATGACTTGTAAAGGGGTGAAACTCCTTTTCAATAGGCATTGATTCACTAGAGATTTCTGTATCCTCGATTTTGATGCCGCTATCTCTTATTGTGCCCAAATTTCTCTGGCAGACGAACAAGGTAATCTTCTTGTGAAATCTTATTTTGCATCGATCTTATTCTTGAAGTCACGGTTGACCCGGTTAAGGTCGCCCACGATTTGTATAAGTCTATCCATCTTTTCTATTTTGCTATTAATCATCTTATCTTCGTTTCGAGCCTATCTTCTAGTTAGAATTCTCATTGATTAGGATTCCTCTAAATTTGAATCTCTATCCTTGTTTTGAAATCCATTGTTTTTTATCATCGAGTGAGGGCGTGTATTTGTAACTAATATTAAAAATGTTTTATATATTGTATTGTTTGAGTTGTTAGGTTGATTTGTGGTTTTAATCGATTCGTCTGATCAACGATATCGATAGGAATTTCAAAACACTTGAATAGAGCAAACATAACTCTACCAATCTTCCACTTGCACCTAGAGCCAATAATGGAATCTCTTTTCCATCCCTTTGATCGATTTGATGGGAGATGATCGAGTTATACACTTCATGAATGGATTTGCTATGTTGTTTTGATTATCTACTCTATCAATTAACTCCCTCTGATGCTAATAAACTGTTTTATCGTGTGTAACTATTAAGAGTATATTTTTTGACTTCTAGTGAGGATTTACCATTACATTGTTATCATATAATAATGATTGGTATTCTCAACATTTTGGAATCACCCCTAGCTCAGTTATAAATTTATGCATTTATATTTACATATTTCTTTTATTATGGTATTCAAGGTGAGGTACTTAGCATTTTCGTCAAATTAACCACAATGTTTTGTTTGGAAAATTTCCAACTTAAAGCTTCTTAGTGGAGGTTTGAACATAAATTTAATATTGACATATTATACTCGATAGCACTTATGAAGTTCAAGCTCAAGAACTCTTTCGGATGGAGTTTGTTGTTTCTATTAAAATTCTCTAGTATTTTATGAACACTCTAGGACACTCTAAACTACCATTTAGTGATTTTAATTTGGGCTTGAAATTTTCTTAATGTATCAAATACGTTAGCTGAATACGATATCGTACACAATACATCATGTATGATAATTACTATTGCCAATTCATGAGGAATGCATCTTACATGATCAACATTAAACATTTTAATATGGTGTCTACATAAGTCATTTGAGACATTCCAAACATCCTTTATATTAATTATAAAGTTATAACTTACAAATCCACTCTCGAGTGTCAAACAACCAACCTAGAACTGAATTTAACATAAGTACTTCATTAACAATCGGCAATATATTGATTAATTGTTTAGAAATATTTATGTACCTTTTAATGTTCTTTCCTATAGACATACGCTTTTGCTGCAGTTTGATTAAATCAAACTATTTGATATTTCTATCAAAACATTTGTTCAACTTTGATGCTTTTCGAATGACACTTTCATGTCTGTTCTTGAATCATATCTGAGAACTTACAAACTCAATATCGTCTCACTGACTTCGAGACACTTTGGAGGTTATGTGCAAACAGTAAATTCCAAACCATTATTTAGAATTTTCTCTTTCAACACAAATGTACCGAAACACAAAGTCATACTAGGTGATAACTTTATGAACTGAATCAGAATTAACTTGAGCACATCAACTAATGAATCTGTTACACTAATTTCAATAATTGAAATTTATGATGTTATTATTATTAATGTTACTTACTATATTTCAGCTGCATTAGTCTTTCTCTAGAAGATACATTTGTAGGCGATAAACCATATCCCTTCAGGTACAAATATCAAAATCATATTTTGATAACGTACATGGAATCCTTTTGGATTTGTGCATCATACCATATGGAAGAGTCAATACTCATAATGGTTAATTGACAACTGATGATTATCTATTCTTGAAATTGATAAGAAACTCATAGTTTCTCTTCAACGTTCGAGTATACATATTAGGCACTCTAATGCATTATATATGTTTAGGTTTGGTTAATTCCGTTTTGTCCCACGTAGTCAGTTTCATCATTGGATTATATCCAAATCCATTTTACTATTAATAATTTCTACAAGAAATTCCTTTGCTATGAAATTGGTATTTTTCGAAACATTAATTGTTTCTTAGTATAATAGAATAGCTATTCATAAGCATTTTGTGAATTACCTTATATATCAAACTGATTTGGTTTTAGTTTATGATACTTATGTTCAAAACATAAGTTAGTCATCCAATGACGATTTTTCCCAACCTCCTTTTAGGGTGATCCATACATGATCCCTTACATACTAATATTACATGTAGTCTTTCGACTCGCACAAGCTGCCAACTTCTTGGCCTGGGATATGTTGGGTTTTCTTATAGACCCTTATCTTTTATGATTTTGTAAACTATTATTTAGATGAAATTAATTTTAAATTTTTTTACTACACTTAATCACACTACCTTATAGAAAGAAGTTAACTCAACTTTATTGACAGTTAACCATACTTTACTCAACAATGTTAGATTACTCCTTATCGATACATCATTATGTATCATAGAGGGGAACGACTTTTGAAATTAAATCTTTATTTATTTTTTGGTACATTCAGAACTCTTTCCAAAATACTCACATATTTGATCAAATCGATTCATTTTTATTTTATTGCACGTTATTTTTTTATTTTTGTTTTGTATTCTATGAACTTATCATTAACATATCGCATGTGTATCAAATACACATGTTCATGGTTGTGATAATTCATCGATGAATACAATGAAGTACGTGGAACCGTTTTTGTATTAATAGACTTTCGATTGTATACATCCATACGATCAATTCATAGAGTTCATCAACTCTTATGGTGTTCCCATTGAGTGGGTGCTTTAACCTTAATTGTCAAAGATATAATTAACTAGTACCATATGATACACAATCATATACTTAAAGAATTATTTATCAAAATCATGGCTTAGTCTATAGTTCCAAAATAATTGCAAATAAATTTAGATACTTCTTTAGTTCCCAATGCATCACAAATACCACTATTATAACTTTACTTTATAATGAATATTTATAATATTCATATTGAAAAAAACCATGTCTATTTTTTAGTCAACTCTAGAAAATAATTGTTATTTCACAAATTATGTTTGGTTTGATTTAAGAATACAAATTTTGTAACCTGATGTGACTAATGTTTTATTTTATAATGAATATTCATAATATTCATATTGTAATAAAACTATGTCTTTTTTTTAGTTAACTCTGCAAAACAATTATTATTTCATTAATTATGTTTGGTTTGATTTATGAAAACAATTTTTGTAACCTGATGTGACCAATGAATGCTACATGGCATGCTCCCACTACTTCCACTATTACTAAGATAGCATAAGAAATACGGAGCACGCTTAAACCATTTAATATAGGCTATTTATTCTATCTATTGTAACCAGTTTGCAGTCTACGGTTTTTAGAGCAAATATCCTGAGCTCAAATAAATTAATCTCACATAAATTTTTTTTCAATAAAATACATTTTTAAATAGAAATCATATTTCTCATTCTAATGTTAAGTATCTATATTAATTTACAATTCTTGTGACATAGAAGTGACATTAACTTCTGTCAACCCAACCGTGCCTTAGGTTACAACTACTCTCATATGTTCATTTTCCTATGAAAAATGGTCGAACCATTTAAAGAAAACCCTTGCTACAATATCATAATGAATTCTTTTAAAAAGTGCATTTGACCATCTTTAACATTTAAGAATAGCAAATAAATTGCACTTTATCTAAACTAATCAAGTTGACATTTCAGTTATCGAATTCATAGATCTACCTTATAGTTTTTTGTCTAATGTTATATTTAACACAACAAGATCATTCTTGTAGTCTATAATATTGAATACACGATCTTACACTATGGTTTACTTGCATATTTTGAATGAAATAATTTCATCTTGGTTTTGTACATTACGAATTGTGATAGTTCACCATATGTGATTGAATATGGATTAAATATCCATATTCTTGTATTGTTGTTAGAGTTCAAAACACATTGAATACAATACATAGTCTTGGTCAAGTAAACATGTAAGTAACCAAGTTACAAATGTATGTAGTAGCAGCATAATTAGGCGCTTCCATGTGGCAACATGCAAAAATTAATCGGCAAGTATAATTTGCATTTCTATATGTCATTACTAATTTCATATGTATATTTTTAGTTAAGAAACATTTTATTAATTATATTTAATGCGCAAATTTATTGATATAAATTATTTTAGTTTAAACATAGAAGATATTCTTACGATATTATATAGGTTAAACGTTACCATTTCATTTTATTAATAAAGTTCCCACTAGAGCTTTATGTTTCTAAATACCCTAAGATGAAACATAGAAGCCTTTCGACTTCTTTAGTGGGCGTTTGAACTCGCTTGCCTTGTGATTCTGACCTTGAGGATTATAAATATATCATTGACCCATAAACTATGGATAACACTATCGGTTTATCATATACAACTCATGACCCATGGTCTTTATCCTAATCTCATTTCGACCTTGTGGAATATTAACAAATCAAAAGAGATTATTCGCTTATACCCACCATTTCACGATGGCTGAAGTATAAACTTACGTGTGTGTGTGTATATCTTTCCTTATATTTTCAATATATCAATAGTACTACATATAACATCCTTAGCTTGAGGAATATCAATAACTGAGTATGGAAGTAACCTGTTAATATATAAATAGCAGAGCACAACTTTATATTAAAGATTCATAATCTTTAATATATTTAATTCAGTGATATTGACTTATGGAATAATGTATTTCTTAGAAAATGCCCTAATGATTCAAGTGTTTGACACATCAGAAACCACAGTATACATACTATATGTATGTATTTATTCCTTAAGTATATTTTGGGTTTCTTACCATTCCACCTCTTATTATACATTTATATTATATAAGTTTAATTATTGCATAACATTTTATAATTTAATTAACTTATTTAATAATCAATTCTTATTTTAAATTAATTTTATTAATTAAATCTCATTTAATTAACTAATTAACAATTTAACTAATTTTATTTTATTCATTTTAAACTTTATAAATTGAATATGTGTACTATAACATTTAGTTACACATATATATCTTATATATATGTATTATATTATTTTTTTAGTTAACATTTGATTAATTTATGTAAATTAAAAAATTTAAATAATTATAACTAATTTTGAAAATTATATATGTATATATGTAAATATTACTACGTCTTAAGATAATGTTACATATATCAATATATGTGTTATTTATTTTAATTAAATAACTTTTAATTAATTATTCAATTTATTGATCCCATTAATAATAAATAATTTTCAAAAATAATTATTTAATTTAAAAAAATTAAAAATTATTTTATAATATTTACAATTATTACTTATTGTAAATTTAACTTTTATATTCAATTTTTATTTATTTATTTTAAATTTAACCGTTTAAATTTGAATTTATATTTTAATTTCAAAACAGATTTTAAAAATTAGCCCAAGGCTCAAATCAATTTAGGCTTTTATATTAGGGATAACCTTTGGGTTTCCTTTTTTTTCAGGCTAGACAGTAGCCAAGTAGAGCAAAGTACATGATTATCCAAACCCTACCTTGAATGCTACTTTTGTAGACACCTTCCTACATGAGTAGGAATTAATAATTTAACCCTAATATTTCTAATTTAAACCATATAGGCTGTTTGGCTTTGATATCATTTGTTGAAATTGGGCTAGCACACAATGGGGTAAATGAGTAAATTTTAAAAGTTTTATACCATTTTAAATCTTATTAGGCCTATGAAGTCTAAACTTATTTAGGTCTAATCTAATTTTGTTTTGAATAAAATCAACATTTTAGTTAAGTTATAAATCAAGCTTAATTTATTGTTATGATTATAATATTTAATTTAACATGTGTATCATATACACATGTGTGTACGTACATGTGTGACATAAATAGTGTACAAGGATTAACATGCATGTGTATAGGTATTGGGATTCACACCGCAACAAACATATTTTCCCTTCCATATACACATGTGATGTCTGATGTATATAATTTTAAATAATACGAAATTATAACTTGTAACACAAAAATGTTTATACATATATATATGTTTGTATATATAAATGATATTATAATAAAAAGTTATTATAAATATTAATATAAATGACTTTGACTTTACATTCAAAATTTAAATCTTAATCAACATTTATATAATAAAATATCTAGAGAATACCAAGTCAAATAAATATATTAATTTTAAATAAATATGAATATATGAGTATATTTCAAAAATAATTATATAAGTTGTTTTTAAATTGTATATGCATATATTTCTTAAATATATAATATTTCGAATACACACACACACACACACACACACACACACATATATATATGTATATGTGCATATATTTATATAATAACTATATATAAATATGTTATAATGTGAATAAGTGATTAAATAACTATATATATATATATTCATATATGTATATTAACATATGTTCAGCCTTATCAAAATAATTTTTATAAAAGCATATGATTTTAAAAATTAGGTTTTAAAAAAATATTAATAACTATCTTTACAGAAATTATTCAAAAACATACACACACACATATACATATTCATCAAATATATATAAATATATTTTACAATATATACATATAGTTTATATAAAATTAAGTATAATATTAAAAATAGATTTGTACACACACATAAATTAAAACATATATATTTACACATAAAAACATCCATTTTTTATTTTCGAAAATAGTAATCTATATACCATAATAAATTTTTTTTTACATGTTTTATATAATAATCTTTGTATTTTAGAATTAATATTTGTTTTAAAATTGTTTTAAAATTGTTAAGTTCAAAAAATAACTAATTTTTTTGGTCGTTATCTATATGTTTATACATATATAACCTTTTCTATATGAATACATTCATATATATATTATCATGCAATGTAGACAATACAGACATGTGTGGATTCATGATAATCCATTTACTATCTAAACTTATGCATATATGACAATTATAAAAATATAAATATAAATGAAAGATTTACCTTGACTAAATCCTACTTGTAATACGTTGAGGCATTTAATCGATGAACTCCTTGAATCATTATCCAGAACCTAGAAAGAGCTACCAATCTGAATGCAGCAATCACTGATCTTCAAATTGTATTTAACTTATGTTTTAATGGATTGAAAATATTGGAGAAGGAGGGCAATATAGAGCTAATAATGGTTGGTCTAGGAGAAGAAAAGGAGCGAGCTCTAAAGTTAGGGTTTGAGATTAACAAATAGCATAGATCCTGGGGGCAATAAGGGAATCCGAATCCTCCTTTTTCTTATACATTTTCGCCTTATTTTGAATCAACATTCAACCTCTCTTTAGCCCCCTACAGCTGACTATAACATGCATGTTTCTTGGCCACTAAACTTATAACGATCCTAGTTGTGACTAGCATTATTTAGGACATTTAATTAGACAAATTAAATGAAATAAGGTAAATGAATAAGGGAATTGATATTTGTAAAACTTTAAGGTAGCCGTGCCAAATTAACTAATGAACAAAGAGAATTAACATAAAATAAGGAAGGGTAATGGATAAGGGAAAAATAGAAATATGTTATATTCTTATACTGTAAACCCTCATGCCACTTTTATTTTTCATGTTCATGTACAAAAATTAAACCAAGCTTGGTCGGCCACCGTTAGAAGAAGATAAAAGGGGAAGATAAGCAAGAATCAAAAGGAAGAAGCCTAATCAAATTAATTTAAGAGAAAATCTCAAACTCCTTAATCATAAGCTAAGGTGAATAATAGATTACATCTCATTTTTATGATTTTCTATTTCTAGGTGAGACCCCAATTTATTTTGCAAATGATTTGCCATATTTTGATTGTTTAAGTGAATATATATGCATGTTGATGATTTATGTCATTTCACATAGATTTTATGATAAGGATTGATTTGGAGAACCTATTAAACGACATCCAAATAGCTTGTGTTTTTATATAAGGTCGAAAATATTATTTTAGAGAAAGGTTTCAAGTTTCATAATTTCATGAATTATTGTGGATTTATTATGAATTTTCTAGTGAAGAAAATGGTTATATTGGGTTTAAAATTAATTACGACTATATTAGCTTTGGTTAGAAATTTAAATATGTTAGAAAAACATACTAAAAGTGATTTATGGCAATTTTTGGAGAATTTTCCTAAGTTTTTTATTAAGGATATAAAATTATTTAAGGTATGAGACTTAAATGTTTTGTATTTTTACAAAAGGAGAAGGGATAATTTGTTGAATTTTTAAAATTATCAAATACTGAATTCGACAGCACTTTTAGAGAAAAGGTTTTTGGAAAAGAAATTAACAACAAATTATATGATGACAAATAAGTAAGTTATTTGGAAAGATATTACTTTATGAAGTAAAAATCAGTTTTGTAAAGGTTTGCTGTTTCTCCACTTTCGGCGGCTACCTTTCAACTTCATACCATGCCTTCGACCTAGTCGAAACTAATTCACATGGTATAAATGCCTTGGTACGTAGTGAATTGGAGATGGGCGAAAGGTATAGAGTCGAAACATGCTTTCGAAGGGGCTGAAGCCTTATTTAGTTTTCAAAGGAGATGTCGCTTGCTTTTCTTTGAAACAATGCTTTCGAAAGGGGTTTTAATATAGCTTTCGACAGAGGTTGCCGCCCTTTGTTTTAGACAAGCTTACGACAGGTTCAAAACACTTGCTGCTGCATTCCACCTTTCAACCCAGTTTCCAAATATTAGTTTCGAAAGGGTGCTTTCGCATTTAAATAAGAAGCTGCTTTTGCATTCCACCTTTCAACCCAATTGCCAAATACTGGTTTCGAATGGGTGCTTTCACTTTTAAATAAGAAGCTGCTTCTCCATGGTTTCAAAAGGGATGGTTTCGAAGCCATCTACTTTCTTCTACTTAGGAAATCGCTTTCGAAAGAGTTTCTTTCGACCTAGTTCTTGTAAGACCGTTTTTGTTCTATTGAAAGATAACCCAAAGTTTTCGAAAGGAGTGTTTTAAATGGTTTCAAAACTACGCTTCATAAACATTTAGTTGAACCCAATGGTTTCAAAAGGTATATTTTAAGTAAAGGACATTATTACTTTTGAAAGATATATAATAAAGGTTTCGAAGGGGAGATTCCCAAATGTTTTCGAAAGGTTTTCCTTTACTATTTGAATGGAAAGTTTCCAATGTTTTCGAAAGGCAAGTTTGAAATGTTTTGAAAAGAGGATGTCTATGGTTTTATATAGCTTTCGAAAGGACACTTTCAATGGTTTCGAAAGGTTTATTATAAATGATTTCGAAAGGTGTACCTTGGCCTTTCGGCATAGAGTTCAAAGTAAAGTAGTTAAATGGCTTTCGAAAGGGGTACTTTCAAAGGTTTCGAAAGAGATTGTTTAAAGCTTTTAAACAAAGGTTTCGAAGGTTTTTATCAACAATGTTTTGTGTAAAGCATATATCATGGCAAAGTGATTTAAGTAAAGGAAAAATTATGTTTTCCTTGTTTAAGTATGATTTAAAGGGTTAAATAAATTTGAAAGAAAGGTCTTCAAGGAAAATTTGAAGGGTAGTTAACCCTAAGTAAATGACTCAGATATTTGAATACCAGATGGGACTAGTTTAAGGTCGCGCCTTATACATTAGCTATAGCCCCTAGATAATTTATTCCAAAATTACAGTGTGTAGGGCTTAGTCACAAGTAAGACGTAAATGATATTACACAGAGAAAGGAATATACAAAGAATGAGGATAGGTTATTGGTGAGCCCGAAAAACCATTAGGATCTGTTGACCCTGGGAGAAGTAAGTTAAGGACAGACCATCCAGAAGTGTGTCTAGCAGATGTTAGATTATTTATTTTGTCTACTGGGCCCGAGTCAGCCAATAGTTAGTACTAAGCCAAACAAAACTATATTGTTTGGATAGATGTCCATCTATTACGTAATTTATAAGCATATATGATATTTCTATTATTGTTTTAAACATTTTGATTGCAAGATTCTAATTTGCGAAAAGATATGTTTTAAAGGGATATTAGTAAGGGGAAACTCGTTACGCTAAACGGCTTGGTCTTACTTAATATAAGAAATCCGAGATGTAATAGTATTATTCACACCGGGCTTTATGTTTGACTCGAAGTTTATGTTTTTCCCCTTAAACTCTCAAGTGCTCAAAATTCAATTTGCATAGATGGAGGGGTAAGGTTTTTTAGGTTTAGCAGGTTGGACGAATAAAACTTCCGAAGACGTTCAAGAGGCAAAGCTATCTATAAAAGAGCTATTTAGTTTTATTTCCGCTATGTTGTATTAACACTAATTTGTTTATTAAGTACTCTGGTAATCCAATGGGGCATCTTCATATGTCACTCTTGGCGTAATTTGTAATAATTATATTTGATCAGAACCTGGTAATCGTTTGGGATTATTTAATGGAATATGAAACGTGGTTTTGCACCCTAATCAATAAAGTTGTTTTTGAATCTATGATTTTATTTAATATTCATGTACTTCTGATATTATGGATACCATTAACATTATTGTATTTTGTCACCGTAAGTTAATATTATAGTTGACTACAGCATCTGTAGTGCTTAGCTTCAGGCCTCAAGATACGGGATGTTATAAAACTACTTCAAGCCCAATCAAATAAACATGCAATTAAATTCAATTCAAATGCACATCGATATTATATATCGATACATGTGCCTATAACTATTTTATATACACTATTTAACATTGATCAACAAAAATCTAATAATTTTTTATAATTAATATTTCATAAATATTAATTAGTTTAATTTACTTATAATAATTACAATCAATTATATCCGGTGGTTACAAGAGCATTCAACATTTCGGTTGTGTGTATCTAAGGTGTAAATTTGGTTAGCGATTAATATCGAACAATTAGAATATTAACAATCAAATGTCACCTAGCAAGTGGGGTGACATTATGGACAAATTTATCGCTTACACGGTTTTGGTAAAAATCAAATTTTACTTTATTTAAGCATTACCCAGTAATGATAATTATTTATACAGTTAGTGCTAAAAATGGATCAACACCCAAAGATTATGTTGTAGAAAACATGTGAGACCTAGATCTAGTAGGTAATAATAGAAATAAATGAAAAGTAACAGAAATAAGAAAGAGGGACATAAGATTTTATTGTGGTTTGGCAATATGTGGCCTACGTCCACTATACAGTTTTGCTTATGGATTTGATGTAGTTTGCTTGAGATTACAAGAGATTTAAGGAGAGAACAAGTTACTAGTATAAGGGTTAGACAGATTCTAATCCTAGAACTACCTAGAGTTGTTGTCCTGATGACTATTGTGCAGAGGAAGGAGATGAAGAAAAGGAAGAGCTTTCATGCAGTGATGGTAGTAACTAGATCCTGTTTTGGTTGCTCTATGGTTTGTATTTATAAGGTAAAGGAAGTATTTGTTATAAGCCCGCTATTTGCAGAGTCTAGTAGTTAGCCCAAAGTGGTACAAGAAAATTCAAGTCACTCGAGTGAAATATATCACTAGATATCGAGTCATATGACTTAGTATTGAGTCATTTTGTTAAGTGGAAATGACTCCGCTCCTTTTCTACCTCCTTCTTATATAAGAGTAGATTTTTTTGTGCCTTCTATCTAGTAATTTGGTCGATTTTGGTAATAGTTCCTACATCACTTTGAATGCTTTTCTATTTGAGTTGTTCTCTCTTCAAACTTGATGATAGGTCGTCAAAATCTCATGAAAACACTTGGACACACTCTGGGGAAGTAGAGAATAGGTCGTTTGAAGTTAGTGAATTGATTAAAGTTCAAGAAATGTGTAACGACCACCCAACACCTATGGTGCGAAACTGTAGTCAAAGAAAAGAAAAATAAATAAGATGAAGAAATAGAAGAGAAAAGAATGGAAAAGAAGAAAAAAAGGAAGCCCAAATAACCAAATTACCTGCCGTATATCTTACATCGCATCAGAGTAAATATAATAATTGATACATGTATAACATAATAGAGACAGTAATAACAATGTGAAATAATCATTTGAATAAAGGTACATAAAGTTATAAAACAGCATAATAGAGTTTATACAACGGGAAGGTACTCAACTGGTACACTCTCTCATAATAGTAAATCAACATTGTCAAGGCTCCATAGTGTCACACAGCGGAAATATTGCAACAAATTCACATACAAGTATAAATAACCATCACCTCCTGTCGGTCCACCTGTAGAACTCCATTATCATCCACCTTTTCTCAATCTACTTATTTAATTAAGAGTACCCTAAATAATAAGAAGCAAAGCATAAAACCTCGGATCAGACAACAGTCTGATGTGAGCAATATCAAATCCCAAAATACTATAAAACTCGATAATATACGGAACAGAGAGTATATAAACCATACCCAACCTGTCCTTTCACCACAGAGTCAGCACATAAACATAAGTAATATGCTACTCTATAACATCGTAAAAAGGGTATACCACACTCAGCATCTGTCAGGGTGCCTAGGTATCTCCACCTTTAATCCCTACTCCATACTAAGTAAACTTTAGGTATTTAGGTATCTCCATCCATACCTTCTCCACAATAAGCCAAGTAGGGGTATCTAGGTATCCCTACCATAATACCTACATAATGTGACATCCCTTGGCTGACAAGGAACTTGTGAGCAACCATAACAAACAAGCATCCATCAAATAATTCTAACTATCACCCAATGTGTCGGACAGATGATGACTCATATGACCCTCCGCAATTTCCAAGGACTAGTGGAAATCCTGGTTATGTCATACTTACATATAGATGGGTCTATTTCGACCCCAATACACAGACACCGCCCATTATTCTCCCATACCTGCTTGACACTAGACACCCTCGAGGTAGTCCAGGGTACACGACCATCGCTTCCAGCCCTCGTGTATCACCTGCATATGGTACCCCTGCTCCGAACACAACTGAAAACACTCCGAGTCATCAACGATCCCTAGGCACAAAAACATCCATCGAGCCCTACTCATTCTATAAGGATTCGAACCCTATAGGTTCACTACAATTTTTGGGCAAAGCCTTAACGCTCAACCAAGTCCACTATCCGCAGCCTCACTCCAATCCGAGCTACCATCCTCGATCGTTCTCTTTGCCTGAGTTCTCGATCGAAGAACCTTACTATCATGCCATCTGAATCCTGAGGTTCAGCATGATCCATACAGTCTAGATACCGTCATCGTGGAGCCTACTCCATACATCAACAAGTCACTATCCGCAGTATAAGACTACTAGGTCGGAGCACTACATCCCTGCCTCACCATCAATATCACAAGGTCGAAACATCACATCTCTACTTCACTATCAATATTGCTTGTCGTAGGGTAATAACACCAATCTAATAACATCCAATCTCTAAGCTGGTCGCACGAACAAACCGTCACGTCTTGCACCAAGGTATCCCATCAACGTCCAAGTGACATATCAGCCAAATCAACAATCGACAATAGTGATGGACATTGAACACTCTACTATAGTGAATACCATCCACCTTGGTCTTGTACATAACTGAACAGTTAAGTACAAACCAAAAAGAAACGTCCGACATCCACCTTGAAACCCAGATCCATCGGCACTTATCCCAAACCCACTTTTACAGCTCATTTCATCCATTAGATTTCTGCATGTGTGGAACTCCGACGTATAAGATGCTACCTAAAATCAATTCACCGCTAACCGACGATTTCAACCAAAATGGTTGAATAACAAACAAGGCAGATAATCAAACATACATCCAACCATCCATACAACCATACATCCATCCAAAACAACATATATACAACATAATATTCCATCCATATTAATTAATACGGGAAAATAACATCAATAATAGATCGAATATAATAATTCCCTAACTATTGTATGTTGATTGAAAATATGCGATATTCTTTATAAATCATTAAAAAATAATACATGTTCTTTTATAAAAATATAGCTTCTGTATATATAATACCATGTTTTAAAACTAAAAATCAATCTCGATCGTCATATAATAATAAACTACCAATCATAGTAAAGTGGGTGATATTATAGCCAAATCTTAAAAAACAAAGCCAAAACATAGAACTCACCAAAATGAGTCCAATGCGAGAAACCGCGTCCAAAACGGACCTCGTATGCAAAATATATAGCTAAAATAAGAATCGTCATTAACAAAATCATTAACTAATTAAACAATAAAATAATTACCATGATTAAGTGTTAATTTTACTCCTTTCTCAAAATCCTGTACACACATAACACCATGGCCATGCATTCGTGAATCCCTTTCCTCCTTGATTTCTCTTTATTTTCTCAACGAAAATCAGATCCGTCTTCGCCAAACAGTTTAGCATTAAACTGTCTTCGATCTCGTATGAAAATGAAGCCACCTGATCAACCTCATGGAATCATGACTGTGATGTGCTGCATGCCCCAAGCTACGGCCGCAAATCACCTCTCGCCTCCGACCGTGTCCAAATTTCATGAAAAAGTGTGTCTTGTTGATGGAAACACTACAGCAATCACCGATCCATTCCTTGATACCTCAAAATCCATCAAAATCAAAGCCCTAAATCACGGCCAAAAAAGATCGATCTTGTCTAACAACGTCGAACCCTAGGTCCATACCACCATCACGAAGTTCTCATTGATACGTGAACATTGAATCTCGTTTCATGATTTTATTTTGGTATTTAAGGAGATATTGATTTTTAAAGGGCAAGATTTCAATTCGGCAATGAAAAATAGCTTCAGGCTTGAATAGTAAAATGAAAATGAGGGGGAGGGAAAAGTATTTGAAGGGCATATATATTAATCTATTCCATTTATTTTAATCTTTAAAATAAATAATCATGCGTTTTGAGCCCGTGTAATCACACGACACGTTTGATCGCCACGAAACTCGTCTGTATGCATCACCTTATTTTTCCACATCCAGCGGTACTAAATATGTCTCCATCTAAGACTATGCCCAGAAAGGATAATTTCATGTATTCAAAGACCATTTTGTTTATCGGATTGTCCGACCTCGAAATATAGCGATCCTTATACTCATTATAATTTGCAACATCAATCCGAAATCAATGGTTGTAGTCTCGAGTCCTGATTTGGGTGTATGCGAAAAATCACATTTTTGGGCCTTATTTAATTAACAATTATATATTTAAATAAACTATTTAAATATCCGATCGTTAAAATATGGGTTGTTACAAAATGATCCTCACTACGTGAAATGAGTCAGTGTCGACTGATTTCCTTAGGCAATCTTAGGGTGAAACTTCCTAGGATCTCTCTTTCCCTCTTCTAAGCATGCTTACCATGTTTCTAGTCGTTTCATCTCCATCTCGATGTTCTAACCCCTTTTGATCCATGCTTGGATAAAAACCCAGTTAATATTTGCCTCAGTGTGTGCTTTTGATGGTAATAAATCGTGTTCAGGAATGAGACAAGTCCTGGATTGTTATTCTATGAATTTCAGATGATCATTTGAATATCATCTCGAGAAGTTGCTTTTACTTGGATGATTGTCTGTTAATCATTCATTTTAGCTATAATTGAAATTTCATTCCTTTGCATCGACGATGCAATCTGCACTCTGGAGATTATATTACGCTTTAGGTCGGTATAGAAACTATTTGTGATGATTTTGAGATGATGGCAATTTCGAAGGGAGGTGGTTGAATTTTGATTTGTACATGGTCGGTGGTGAAGCTATGTTTTTCCTCGGTCGAATGCATGCCATTCCGAAGCCGAGGGAGCCAAGTCATGTTCTCTAGCTTCAACTGTCTCTTTTCAAGAATTTGGCTAAGTTTCTATCGCCATTTGAATTCCAGTGCAACTATTTATTCCAAAATCGGGCGTAGTGGATGATTCCATCATATCTCCTTTCCTATTTCTGCACTTCCAGTGATCCTAAAAAGAAAAGCTTTCCATATCACTCTAGACAACGGCTCTATAATCGATTTCTCATTGATAATGGTTAAGTCCTAAAATGATGATCTTTAAGTAGGATGTGATTTTTTTCTAGTATGAGCAAGCATCTATATAGGATGGTCCATTCATGATGTTCGGGATGCTAGACTCACTTTGCATAAATAACATGCTGCACTTGCCGTAATCAATGCTCAGAGTCTGACTGATCAACATACGTCGACTTTCTTTGGATTCCAAGCGTTGGTCATATGGGACTATTATCCAAAGTAAACATACCCGACAGTGTTGAACGTCAAGTATTATTGTTTAGAATGAGTGTCCAATCATCCTGTCCTTAGAGTGGCGAAGGAACATCCACTCCTCTAGAAGCTGGATCCTTTACAACTTAGGCCTTTCCTTTTATTCAGCCATGCATACAGTTATCAAATTGCTCTACTTGGCGAAATAGGGATGTTATTTAACCAATTCCATATCCATTCTTGCACGTGTTTAGTCGTGTTCCTCTCGATGAACTGTCATTACAAATAGTCCGAGCTCTACCTTTCCCTATCGTTGAAGAACATTATCTATAATATTTACTCCTCGGTCATATGTTTCTATTGTGAAGTGAATCCTATTGATGAGGCTCTCTTACCGTGAGTCCAGGCATTAGTGTGAGTTAAACAAACGGGGCAAATTATCCGACTGCCCCCTGTCTAATTGAGCTTCCCTAATCCTAGTCTTTGATTAAAAATAAGTCCAATAGTACTTGTTTTCAATTTTTCATGACTATCTTTGCCTATCCTCTACCGAGCATGTCCTGCTTGGTCACCGGCATCGTCGTTGAAGTTCAATCAGACATAGTTCAGTCTTTGAAAACTATCGCATGAATTGTTCAATTTCGATCATCCTTCCTTTGGGTTGCACATTTTCGAGGAATAATAAAATTCCTGAAGGCTAGTCATTACACCTATTTGACATTGCCAATCTTCAGGCGATTGCATATTCTCATAGGTTGAGGCTAAAGTTCTCGTCATGCATAAGTTTCTTTCTTCATAAATTGGCACATCAATGAATCAATTTTGAGCCTTTCAATACTAAGAGGTTCCCCTCGCTATTGAGAACTATTGGCCCACTTCCTCCACTTGTTTGTTTTTCTTTCCTCGCTGTAATCATGGAAAGCAGTTTCGCTTTGCCATCGGTAGCCGATTGCAAGGATAACATATTTTTATCTTTTTCTCGCCATCGGGTGCACATCGACAATGTTGATTCCTCTTCATTTTCGGTTTTCAGAATACAATCTGCACCTCAGTCTTTATCTTCAAGGACTGGTGATTTAATTGCTAGATTCTGTGCATTGCCTTTTCTTACTACTGCACCTCCTGTGTTCCTATGCGGCATATTTATGTATCGCAATTCTACGGATGTAAATAATACTTTTGCAGTCATTTTCGCATATTCTATTACATAGTTATGTTTAGAATTGTGATGTTGCTTGGTTTAGCACATTCCATGGCTATTCCTGTTTAAGCCCGGTCGAGCTCATTTCAACCAAGTGTAGGTGCCCCAGTCTATAGGGCGGATCATTTAGAATACTAGGACTATACATTTTCGGAAGGCTAGGTTTCCTAAGAAATACATTTGACTGCCCTCAGCCATATTCGCATGATAGTTCCCATCTCCAAGAAATAGTAACTTTGCTACTTGATTCCAAGATCTGAGTTTTTAATACTGTTAGCTCCTTGACTACGATCGAATTCTTCCAAGTTGACATCATTAGCCAATATCATTCTAGATGTATGTACCAGAAAGATGTGTCACCTTCATCTTTTTTCACAGTAAATTCTTCCTAGTGCAGTGCTAAAATCCTTGGTGTTGTCAATCTTCAGGTAGTGTCGGATTCTAGAAGGTATGACTAAAGATTCAATCAAGCTTCTGTCTTTGTCTCTGAAAGCTAGTGTATCGGTAGGTCCATTCCAGGGATTTCTCCTTGGCATCACCAATCTTCAGGCAATAGCATATTCTTACAAATTGGGGACCGAATGATCTAGTCGGCCCATAAGTAGGTTATTGTTGGCATCAAAAATGGTCACCAACACCCACTTATGTGAAAGCACTAGTATCCAATCACAGATCTCAGATAATATAATGTAGAGACTATAAATTAAAGAATAATAAAATTAAAACAGAAAGCAAGTAAAGAGAAACACAGATTTATAGTGGTTCATCTAACTTCGGCCTACGTCCACTTTAAAGTAATCCTTTATTTGTTTATACTACCATTGCAGTTACAAATCCATGAAAATACCATAATAAAAATGACAACATAAGTAGAAGATAGAATGAAGCAGAAAGAATATCTCTTTGCTGATGCCTTCTCCGTTGTATTTATAGGAGAAGACATGTAAATATCTCCTTGAAAATTCGAAAGAAGGATCTTCAGAACCATAGGGACCCACGGGTAGGATCGCATGGCCCAAATCCTAAGAAATAAGGATCAAGGCTGATCCATATGATTGGTGATTTGGATGGTGCGATCCATATGGAGCTTCTCCATGTTATATTATGCATAGCCTCCAAGTTTTATGCTAATTGGATTAGTAAAAGTTGAGTTATTGATCGATCTTTGTTGCATTATGTTGCAAAAGCTAATTATAGCCGATCCCTATGGAGGGAAGAGGGAAGATCCCTCCAACTTGCTCTAATTGAAGTGTGATCCCTAGGGTAAACTCCCTAGCGTCCCTTCTTAGTTCTCAAAGTTTCACTTCAATCCGCGTTATGGTTGTTGTGTTATGAAGCGATCATCGTTGAGTTGTGTTGTGTGCGTCTTATTTAATCCAATCCCTTTACTCCGATCCATCTATTCTGATCCCACTTCTAGGGGAAGTATTAGTTCCACACTTAGCCATTTTTTGAGTGCTATCCATCTAAATCCATCCAACTATCATCCATAGTTCCAAATATTATAGATCTCTAAACCTGGTAACCATCTCTCCATGCTTTCTGCCCAGACAATCGTTAAGTCCGTTGGGTTAAATCCACCTATGTACTACCTTGCCAAAAGGCAGGTTGACAGTTATCAATGCTTCTTGTCATCTCCAGACTTCGAGCAATGGTGAATTTTTGTGGTTCGATGTCAAACTATCCACTCGGCTTCTTATTTTGTTTTGAGAACCTTTTTGTTGTCATTGATCTTCGAGCAACATTGATTTCTTAAGGATTAGGTACTTCCTTTCCCTATCATCACTTATTTTTGGGTAATGGTAGATTCCTAGAGGTTAAAGTTTGTCCTTCCTAGCACTGCCTATCTTCGGGCAATGCCAGATTCCCTAGGGAGGGAAGTTGGTTCCTTTTTGACGTCCCCTATCTTTGGGTAATGCCGAATTTTTAAACCTTAAGACCTTTATTTCTTTGGGTGGTAATTTGTTGCCAGAATGCTCTGCTTTGCAAAACAAAACTATTATCTAACCAATTTCACGATCATCCATGTTTGGACTTGGTGAGGTTTCCCAAAACCAAGTATATGTGTGCCAATCCCTATTCGCGGTACTAGCTATTTCGAATGCCTATATTCGAGCATTTGTGAGAGGTGGAAAGGTGTGGAGAAATCAATTCAATTGCCCTGGGTCTGGTTCCCAATCCTACTTTAGGATTGTGGAAGTCTGGTGATTTAATTCCTGACTTTCCCTGTTTTTCCACGCTTATCTTTTACCATGCATGCAATACTTGACTGCTAACATTGTCACGGAAGTCATGTTCATATGTCATTTCCTATCTCCCAGAACTGCTAATTTAGCTACTAGGTTCCAAGCAACATTTTCTTGAGGCTGTCTATTTTTAGGCTGCATCAAAACTCTTTCTAAGTTGAATACTGAAAATTCAGTTATGCACCAGCTTCTATCTCTAGAAACTAGCACACAAGCGATTCAATCCTATGATTTCCCTCTAGCACCGCCTTATCTTTAGGTAGCAGTTGATTCCTTCAATGAAGGGCCAAACTATTCGATTGACCTTTGAAAAGTTATATCTTCCAATTATCGCCTATCTTTGGGAAATAGTAGTTTTCTAAAGATAAGGGTAGAAACTTAGTTGAGCACCAACTTCTATCTCTAGAAACTAACGCATAGATTGTTTATAGATGTGAGTGTTTCTCGTCAACCTTGTAGTTTGACGTTTTCTCGGCGTTGTTAGGGCAACACCGGTACATAAAAAGTTGGATAGATTCCTAGCATTGAGCAACCCCGATACTTAGGAAATAGAAAGTTTCCCGCCTTGTCGAGGCAACACTGGCACTTAGAAAATTAGAGAGTTTCTAAGCGTTGCTTAGGCAACACTGATACTTAGGGAGTTGGGATCAATTTTCCCCATCGACTTGACGTTCTTAGTCCTTTTCAACGTTACCGGAGCAATGCCGATTCTTAAAAAGCAGGGATCGATCTTCCATTGATCCGACGGTTTGAGTCAATTTCCCCCATCGACTGGAAGGTGTTGCATTTTAATTGGGTGCTAGTTTCAATCTTCAGAAACTAGAACTTTGATGATTGGATCATAAGAGTTTTCTTAGTGCTGACAGTCTTCGAGCAGTGTTAATACTTGTATGATGGGATCGAATCGTTCACCTAATCCTAAAGGGTTGGGTAGATTTTTTCGACCCAGTGTGGTTGCTTTCTTGACGTTGCCTAACTCCGAGCCGTGCCACATTCCAAAAGAATGAGAGTATAAGGCATTTTCATTACAAAGCTTTGTTTATAACTTTCAAGTGATCCCTTTGGCGGTGTAGGGCCATTGCTTAAAAAGTTCCATGGTTATTCTTATTCATGTAAGGTGGAATTTCCTCTGACCGATTTTGTTGCAAACTAACTTCCATTGTTTATAACCCATTATCCCCAAGTGCCAAACTCTATGCACTTAAAGAAAATTAGACGGTGTGGGGCAAGTTTTTATATTTCCCCCAGTACGATTGTGCTCTTCCCCTCTCGATCGTGGACCAGTAGAGTTTTGTAGCTTGTCTTGAGTCTGTGATAATTAACCTTACTTGTTCTAGGCCATATATATTCTGTTGGGCCATTTACGTTGTTGTGGATATCTTCCTTATTCATCGGTTTACATCATAGGGAATTAATGGCTTAGTTGCACGATTCCGATGTTTTCTCCTTGTCGTTATTTATCTTCGGACAACAATTGGTTTTCCGCAAGTGGGAGTCAAAGCACTTGATCGATATCTGGGCGTCTGATTATTCCAAGTGCGGTTAAACTCCAGGCCATGGTGAATCTATGATGGTTAGTGTTATCCTTTTCAACATTGCTAGTCTTTGAGTGGCACTAGATTCCTGAAAGACAAGTTACTTCCTCCAGACATTGCGAGTCTTTGGGCTACGTTGGATTCCTCTAAGTTGGAGATTGAGAACTCAGTCGAGCACCTACTTCTATCTTTGAAAACTAGTGTGCCAAAATTTGATTTCAGAAATGCCTTCCATTTTCGTCCATCTCTAGGTGATGGTTTACTCCTGCTAGACTCTGGGCAGCAACAATTTCTTGGAAATTGATCTCTCTTTCTAACATTGCCCAAGCATTGCAAGTTCAAAAAAAGTAAGGGATCGATGTGACCGTCGATCCATTGATTTGTACCTTTCCGACATTGCCGAAGCATTGCGGTTCTCAAAAGGTATGGGGTCAAAGTAACTATCGACTCGACGGTTGGAAAATTCCTTACATTATCTAAGCAACGCTGGTTCTCAAAAGGTAAGGGGTTGATGTGACCATCTACCGTCAGGTTTAGGCCTTCCCGACATTATCGGAACGTTGGTTCTTAGAAGACATAGGATCGATACAACCCATCGGTCCGTCGGTCTGGACCTTTTCGATATTGCCAAAGCAACGCTGGTTCTCAAAAGGTTGGGATCGATTTTCCTCATCGATCTGGCGATTTGAGTCGATTTTCCCCATCGGCTCGCTAGTTTGACCCTCCCGACGTTGCCAGGGAAACACTGGTTCTAAGATTGTTGGGATCAATTTTCCTTTTTGATCCAGCTACTTGAATCGATTTTCCATATCAACACGGCGGTTTGACCTTCCGTACGTTGCTAGAGCAATGCCGGTTCTATGAAGGTTTGGATTGACATTCCTCATCCATCTGGTAGTTTGAGTCGATTTTCCCCATCGACTCGTTGGTTTTGACCAATCCGACATAGCCAGTCCTAGGACAACACCAGTTCAATGAAGGTTTGGGATCGATACGACCGGTCGATCCGATGGTTTGAGTTGATTTTCCCCGTCAACTCGGTTGTTTTAGCCTTTTGGACGTTGCCAATTGTAACATCCCCTACCTTGAGCCCTAAAACTAAGCGCTACAGATGTTGCGGACATCTATAGCATTAACTTCCTGTGAAAAATTCGGTAATGTTAATGGTATCCATAGTATCAGAAGCATGTGAATATGAAACAGAATCACATATTCATAAAAAACAACTTTACTGATTATATTGCAAAACCATGTTTCATATTCCATTACATATTCCCAAACTATTAAACGGTTTTGATAAAATATAATTATTACAAATTACACCAACAGTGACATATGAAGATGCCCCCTTGGATGACCAAAGTACTAAAGAGACATATCAGTCTTAAACATCACGGCGGAAATAAAAATAAATAGCTCCTATATAGCTAGCTTTGCCTGCTACACGTTTTCATATGCTTTATTCGTCCAACCTACTAAACTTGAAAAATCTTAACTCTCAGTCTACTCAAATTGAATTTTTTGCACCTGAGAGTTTAACAGGTCAAAACATAAACTTTGAGTCAAACAAAAAGCCTGGTGTGAATAATAATATTACATCTTGGATTTCTGATATTAAGTGAGACCACACCGCTTAGCGGAACAAGTTTCCCTTCACTAATATCCCTTTAAAACATATCTTTTTGCAAGTAATAATCCTGCAATCAAACTGATTAAAACAATAATAGCAATATCATATATGCTCATAAATCAGGTAATAAATGGATATCTTTCTGAATATTATTGTTTTGTTTGGCTAACTACTAACCATTGACTGACTCGCGCCTACCAGACAAAATAAATAATCTAACGTCTATTAGACACACTTATGGATGGTTTATCCTTAACTTATTTCTTCCTGGGTCAACTGATCCTAATAGTTTTGTGGGCTCACCAATAACCTATCCTCCTTCTCTATATATTCCTTTTTGTCTGTAACATCATTTAAGTCTTACCTATGACTAGCCGTACATACTTGGATTTTGGGCTAAATTAGCTAGGTGTTATAGCTAATGTATAGGGCGCGAGCCTTTATCGGTCCCATATGGTATTCAAATATCTGAGTCATTTACCTAGGGTTAAGTGCCCATCCAATTTTCCTTGAAAACATCTTTCAAACTTATTTAACCCTTTAAATCATACTTAAACAAGGAAAATATAATTTTTGCTTTACTCGTATCTTTTTGCCATGATATATGCTTTCCACAAAACATTGTTTATCAAAACCTTCGAAACTTCATTTAAAAGCTTTAAACAATCTCTTCCGAAACCTTTAAAAGTACCCCTATCAAAATCATATAACCACTTTACCCTAAACTCTAGGTCGAAAGGCCAAAACATACCTTTCAAAATCATTTATAATAGACCTTTCGAAACCATTGAAAATGTCCTTTTGAAAGCCTTATAAAACCTTAGACATCCTCTTTTAAAAACATTTCAAACTTGCCTTTCGAAAATATTGGAAACCTTCCATTCAATTACTAAAAGTAAACCTTTCGAAAGAATTAGGGAACCTCCCATTTGAAACCTTCATTGGATACATTTCGAAAGCATTAAAGTCCTTTACTTAAACAAACCTTTCGAAATAATAGAGTTCAAGTAAAAGTTTGTGGAACATAGTTTCAAACCTTTTAAAACCATTCATTTCGAAACCTTTCGGTTTAACTTTCCATATATTAAAGGGTTTAAAATAACTGGGACGAAAGCAACTCTTTTGAAAGCATTTTTCCTAAAAAAAAGTGGATGGTGTCGAAACCATCCCCCTTCGAAAGCATGGAGAAGCGGCTTCTAAGTTTAAAGCAAAAAACCCCTTTCGGAAGCATTACTTCGTAAGGTTGAATGCAGTAGCAGGGGTTTCGACCCCTTCGAAAGCTTATTTTTAAAACAAAGGCGACAACCTCTATCGAATGCCCTTTTTTAAAATAATTAACCAAGTCAAAAGCTATCTCCTTCGAAAGCTTCATTTGAAACCAAAATAGTTCGAAGCTTACAAAGCTACTTCAACCCCTTCGAAAGCCTATTTTGATTCCATACCCTTCGTCTAACTCCAATCCACTATGTACTGAAGCTGATACCATGTGTGTTGGTTTCGACTTAGATGGAGGCGGTAGTATGAGGTCGAAAGGTGGCTGCTATAAGTGGCAAAGCAGTAATCCCTTACAAAACTGATTTTTTTAACTTTATAAATTAATTTCTTTCCAACTAATTTGCTTTGTTTGTCACCATGTGATTGTTTGCCAATCCTTTTTAAAAATCTTTTCCAATAGTGCTGCCGAATTTCAGCAATTAAAAATCTAAAATATTTACAAATAGTCCCTTCTCCTTTTATAAACATATAAAACATTTAAGTCCCATACCTTAGATAATTTTATATCTTGAATAAAACACTTAGGAAAATTCTATAAAAATTCCCATAAATTGCTTTTGATATGTTTTCTAACATATTTAAATTTCTGACTCATAGCTAACATATAATAGCCGTAATCAATTTTAAACCAAATTTAACCACTTTCTTCACTAGAAAATTCACAATAAATCCACATTAATTCAAAAAATTATAAAACTTGAAACACATCTATAAAATAACATTTCTGACCTTATATCAAAATCGCAAGGCATTTGGATGTCATGTGGTTGGTTTTTCAAGTCATTACCTAATAAAAATCTATTTGAACCAATAAAATTCATCAACAAGCATATATATATATATAACATTCAAAACATGGCATAATACTTTGCAAAACATACTCGGATCTGATCTAGAACTAAAAACAAGAAATATGGGATGTAATCTATTATTTACCTTAGCTGGTTATTAAGGAGTTTGAGATTTGCTCTCGAATGAAGTTGATTAAGCTTCTTCCTTTTGATTCTTTCTTATCTTCCCCTTTATCTTCTTCTAATGGTGGACGGCCTTAGTTAAGTTTAATTTTTGTTTGTGAACATGGAAAATGAAAGTGGCATAAGAGTTTAGGGTATAAGAATATAATCTATTCATATTTTTCCCTTATCTATTACCTTCCTTATTTAAGTTAATTCCATTTTGTTCATTAGTTAATTAGGCACGGCTACCTTCTAATTATACAAATCTCAATCCCTTAACTATTTACATTATTTCATTTAATTTACCTAATTAAATGTCCTAAATAATGTTAGTCAAAATTAGGGTCATTACAGGCTCCTCTCCTTAAAGAATTTCGTCCTTGAAATTACGATAAGGTACAAATCAAAATCAATCATAAAGGTAAAACATACTTTGAAACAAGTCAGGATAAATATCCCGAATCATGCTCTCGGTTTGTTAAGTACAGTCTCTCTCATCGTAAATCCACTGGACTTTGACTAATCTGACTGTTTTGTTCCTTAGCCTCTTCTCATCTCTCGTGACTATACGAACTAATTTTCTAACCATAGTAAAATTCGGCTCCACTACTAAGTCATCTAACACAGTCGGTGCTATAGTAGTCTCTGGATCTCGAATACATTTCCTTAGATGAGAAATATGAAAAACATTATGGACTCCTACTAATCTACTTAGTAACTCCACTCTATATGCGAGTTTCCTAATCCTTTCTACAATAGTAAATGGTCCAAGGAATCTCGACGCCAATTTTCTTGATTTTCCAAATCGAATTACAACTTTCATCGGCGATACCTTGATGAAAACATGATCTCCAACTGAGAATTCTAAGTCTTTCCGTCTTTTATTTGCATAGCTTTTCTACCTAGACCGTGCTTCCTTCATTCTGGCTCGAATGAACTCAATATTTTCCTTAGCGTCTCTAACTAAATCTGGACCAAGAACTAACCAATCCTCGGTCTCTAACCAACAAACGGGAGATTTTCATGGCCTTCCATACAAACCTTCAAATAGTGACATCCCTATACTAGCCTGATAACTGTTGTTATACGAAACTCGACTAAGTGTATATGGTCTTTCCATGAACCTCCAAAATCTAGTACACAAGCTCGTAAAATTCTTTTAAGACTTTGTTAACTCTTTCCGTTTGCCCATCTATCTACGGATAGTAAGCGGTCCTCATCTTGAGCTTGGTACCCAAAGTCTCTCGTAGACTCTTCTAGAACTTGCTAGTAAATAAGGAATCTCTATCACTTACGATACTACTAGGAATTCCACGTAGTCTAACTACATTCTTCATAAATAACTTAGCTAGACCAGGTGCCATCCTGGTTGACTTAACTGGAATGAAATAGGCAATTTTGGTCAACCTGTCCACTATGTCTTTCATTTTCTGGATTTGACCTAGGCAACCCATCTATAAAATCCATTGAGATAGAATCCCATTTCCATACTGGAACATCTAAAGGCTATAGTAAACCACTTGGCTTCTGATGTTCGGCTTTTACCTGTTGACGGTTCAAACATTGTCTCACCGATAAGCCTACATCCTTCTAGCCTACATCCTTCTTCGTACCTTTCCAGAACAAACTCCTTCTCATGTCCTAACAAATCTTCATTCCTCCCAGATGAATACTGAGCTCTGAATGATGGAATTCTTCAAGAATTTCCTTTCTAATGTTTCCCACATTTGGAACACATAGTCGTCCTTTCTTTCTTAACCACCCATTCTGATCAAGACTGAAATCATTCAAGCCATCGCTCTCCATTCTGTCCCTTAACTTTTTGATTCGTTAAACTAATAATGAATCCTCTCCTTGCTTAGAAGCAATCCTTTCAATCACCACTAGTCGAAATTCTAAACATGACAACATAGTAGTTTATGTACTAGAACTACTCTTAGATCACCACTGTACTCTACATGTAGTCAACGCCTCTAAGTTTTTCCACTCAGCTATCATTTCCAATACTGCATTTTGATGTTTTTCAGCTAAGTGCATCTGCAACTTTATTGTCTTTTCCTGGTGTGTACTCAATAGCAAAGTTATAATCGGCTAAAAACTCTAACCACCTCTGTTGCCTCATATTCAACTCCTTCTGAGTGAATAAGTACCTCAGAGACTTATGATCCGTATACAACTCAGATCTCTCTCACAAAAAGTAAAATCTTCACACTTTCAATGCAAAAATTACTACAGCTAATTCCATATAGTGAATTGGATATCTAATCTCATGCAGTCTGAGCTATCGAGAAGCATAGGCAATCGCCTTACCTCTTTGCATTAACACAACTCCTAATCCTATTCTACATGCATCTGTGTACACTACTAAATCTCGATTCCCTTCCTGGACAACTAAAACAGGTGCATTTGTGAATAAGTGTTTCACCTTTTGGAACGCTTCCTCACACTTATCAGTCTATACAAACTCGTGTCTTTCCCCGTTAGCTTAGTCATCGATGTTGCTATCCGTGGAAAATCCATAATGAATCTCCGATAGTAACCTGCTAATCCAAGAAAACGCTTTATCTCAGGAACTATCTCGAGTCTCTTCCAATTATTCACTGCCTCGATCTTAGTTAGATCTATATACAACCCTTTCTTTGAGACCACATGATCGAGAAACTTCACTTCTTTCTTCCAAAAATTACACTCCGAAAATTTCACCTTCAGTTGATGTCGCTTTAATGTCTCAAGCACCACTCTAAGATGAACCTCGTGTTGTCTTTCATCTTTATAGTATATCAAAATATCATCTATGAAAACCAACACGATCCTATCCAAGTATTCTTGAAAAAATCGATTCATCAAATTTATAAAGAATGTCGACGCATTAGTTAGTCTGAACAGCATTACTAACCATTTGTATGATCCATATCTAGTTCTAAATGCCATCAAAGGAACACTATCCGTTATTACTCTAAGTTGACGGAACCCTGTTGCTAAATCCAACTAGAAAAATACTTTGGCTCCACTCAGCTGATCGAACAAATCGTCAATTCTAGGTAACGGATATCGATTTTTTATCATCTTCTCATTCACATTACAATAACCACTACATAACCTTAACAATCCGTCTAGTTTCCTTGCAAACACTACGGCAACTCCCCAAGGCGAACTGCTTGGTCTGATAAGTTCTTACTTTCTAAATCCACCAACTGGCCTCTAACTCTTTCATCTCGGTAGGTGTCATTCTATTTAGCGGTCTACTCACCGGTTCTACTACTAGTGCTAAATCTATCCGAAACTCAATAGCTCGTTTTGATAGCAGTCCTACTATGGGTTCCAAGACATCTGCGAATTCTCAAACAACAAAAACTCGAATCAATTCGTCTTCTGTCTCCACAACACCAAACAAAGCATTGACCTCAAATCTAGGGTTTTCTACGGAGTATATAATACGATCACTACAGTCAGGGTGTCTAAGTGATATTTTCCTATCATGGCAATATATCCTAGCATCATATTTACTTAATCGATCCATACCCAAAATAGTTTCGAACTCTAAGAAATCAAACACATGCAAACTGAAAACAAATGTCTGACCTAATAATTCAAACTTTAACTGGTCACACTTCAACCCTAGTGTCACATACTCTCCTATCGGATTTGTAACCCTTAAGGAAGTAACTAGGTATAAGGGTTCTAGGTTAAGCTTATCTACCAAACAACGAGATATAAAAGAATGCAATGCATCGGTATCAAATAGAATTCTAACTGATACACCATGAATCATAAGTGTACCTCCCAACACAGCTTTTCCCTTCCCTCTAATGTTGGTTTTTGAGGTAGCTAGTTCCAATGCAAACATCTTACCTTTTCCATCTTAGCTGGCTCCTTGCACTGGTTCTTATACTGTCCAATCGGATCGCAGTTGAAATACCTTACTCCTTTCTTCTCAGTAGCTTTCTTCCCTTTGCTTGTCCGGCGCTCATGAGCATAATGTGCTTTCTTATCACACTTATGATAGACAACTTCAGCCTTTCCCTTCTTAGCAGCTCCTCTCTTCTGAGCTCCTTCCTTATGAAAAAACTTCCTTTTCTGGTTCTGCCCTCCTTGAACCTCTTTTGCCTTGTTTCCTTCAAGAAAAGCAAGCATCTTTTCCTGCCTCAAAGCACTCTCCACAACTACATCACACAGATCCCTAATATGCAATAATGTGGCCTTAGCAAGCTCAGGCTTCTACCCGCGAATGAACTTCTCATTCCTTTTGATGACAGTATCAACCGTGGCATACCCGTATCTCGTTAGCTCCTCAAACATGGTTGCATACTCAAGCACTGGCATATCTCCCTACTCTAATTAAGCAAACTTCCTACGTAGAGTAGACTTAGCAATCTCCGACATAAATCTTTCTTCAAACCTCCTTCTTAACTCAGCGTAAGTCATGGTCTCCTCGTTGACTCCAACAATAACACTATTCCACCAATAAAATGTTGCCCCTTGTAGATGTCTAGAAGTGAGTCTTCTTTTCTGCTCATCATTGAGCCCAAATAAGAAAAAATCCACTTGCAATGAAGTAACCAATTCTCTACTTTGATTGCGTCTTTAGTACTAACAATCGGCTTTCCTCCTAGCTGAGCATAATCTTTACTCAAAACAGCATAGTTATTAACCACCGGAGCTCCTTGATTTCCTCCTTCAGCATTTTCACCAGCTAGCCATGCAGCAACTCGTGCTTGCATCATGTTAACGAAACACTAATACATTCCTCCCATATCGACTTGTAGCACTCCAGCACCCACATTTGCAGCTTATGCGTTACCTTGATTCCTCCTAGTATTTGGTCTAGCATTCCCATTGGTTGTGATGCTTCCTCTACCAATATTAACTCTTCCACTTCTAGCATCCATATCTTATGTTTGTAAAATCTACATTCGAGCCTTTGTAAGATACATAAGAATAGCATAAGAGAGATGGAAGAATAGAGATAATGCGTATACTTATATATATCAAATACAAGTAGGTTACTATAGCATTATCCCATACCCCAATCTTTTCTCTAATTCCTTAGGATTATGTTTTCAAAATCATTCGAAGTTTGAAATTTCTTTCAAGTTTTTAATAAACCTAAGCTCTCATACAAGGTGGTAACATCCCCTATCTTGAGGCCCGAAGCTAAGCGCTATAGATGCTATAGTCATATATAGTATTAACTTCCGGTAACAAAATACGGAAATGTTAATGGTATTCATAATATCAGAAGCACATGAATATGGAATAAAATCACAGATTCAAAGAAAATAACTCTACTAATTACATTGCCAAACCATGTTTCATGTTCAACTACATATTCCTAGATCATTCCTAGGTTTTGATCAAATATAATCATTACAAATTATGCTAAGAGCGACATATGAAGATGCCCCCTTGGATGACTAGAGTACTAAATAGAAATATTAGTCTTAATACATCACAACGGAAATAAAACTAAATAGCTCCTATATAACTACTTTGCCTCCTGCACGTCTTCGGAAGCTTTATTCCTCCAACCTACTAAACTTGAAAAATCTTAACTGTCAATCTTCTCAAATTGAATTTTGAGCACTCGAGAGTTTAAGGGGAAAAACCTAAACTTCGAGTCATACATAAAGTCCAGTGTGAATATTACTATTACATCTTAGATTTTGGATGTTAAGTGAGGCCATACCGCTTAGCAGAAAGGTTTTTCCCTAACTAATATTCCTTTAGAACGTATCTTTTTGCAGATCAGAATCCTGCAATCAAACCGATTAAAACAATAATAGCAATATCATATATACTCATAAATCAGGCAATAAATGGACTATCTGTCCGAACAATATAGTTTAGTTTGGCTAACTACTAACCATTGGCTGACTCGGACCTACCAGACAAAATAAATAATCTAACATATGATAGACACACTTCTGGATGGTCTATCCTTAACTTACTTCTTCCAGGGTCAACTGATCCTAACAGTTTTGCGGGCTCACCGATAACCTATCCTCCTTCTCTATATATTCCTTTTTGTGTGTAACATAATTTAAGTCTTACCTGTGACTAAGCCGTACGCATTAGGATTTTGGACTAAATTAGTTAGGGGCTATAGCAAACGTATAGGGCACAACCCTATACCAGTCGCATCTGGTTTTTATATATCTGAATCATTTACTTCGGGTTAACTACCCATCCAATTTTCCTTGAAAACATCTTTCAAATTGATTTAACCTTTTAAATCATACTTAAACAAGGAAAATATACCTTTTGCTTTACTCAAATCTCTTTGCCAAGATATATGCTTTGCATAAAACATTGTTGATGTACACCTTCGAAACCTTCGTTTAGAAGCTTTAAATAATCTCTTTCAAAACCTTTGAAAGTACCTCTTTCAAAACCATTAAACTACTTTACCTTGAGCTCTAGGCCGAAAGGCCAAAACTTACCTTCAGAAATCATTTATAATAGACCTTTCGAAACCATTAAATTGTCCTTTCGAAAGCTATTAAAAACCTTAGACATCCTCTTTTCAAAACATTTCAAACGTGCCTTTCAAAAACATTGGAAACCTTCCATTCAATTACTAAAAGCAAACCTTTCAAAAACATTAGGGAACCTCCCCTTCGATACCTTCATTAGATACCTTTCGAAACCTTTAAAGTCCTTTACTTAAAACAAACCTTTTGCAAGTATTAGGTTCAAGTAAAAGTTTGCGCAACATAGTTTTGAAACCATTCCTTCCGAAACCTTTGGGTTTAACTTTCAGTATATCAATGGGTCTTAAAAGAGCTGGGACGAAAGCATCTCTTTCGAAAGCATTTTTCCTAAATAAAAGAAAGTGGATGGTTTCGAAACCAATCCCTTTTGAAAGTATGGAGAAGCAGCTTGTAAGTTTAAAGCAAAATAAACCCTTTTGGAAGCATTACTTCGAAAGGTTGAATGCGGCAGGAGGGGTTTCGACCCCTTCCAAAGCTTCTTTTTAAAACAAAGGTGACAATCTCTTCCGAGAGCCCTTTTTCTAAAACAATTGACCAAGTCGATAGCTATCTCCTTCGAAAGCTTCATTTGAGACCAAAATAGTTCTGTGTTTACAAAAGCTACTTTAACCCCTTCGAAAGCCTGTTTCAACTCCATACCCTTCACCTAACTCCAATAGACTACGTACTGAAGCTAATACTATGTGCATTGGTTTCGACTTAGATGGAGGCAGCGGTATGAGATCGAAAGGTGGCTGCTATAAGTGGCGAAGCAGTAAAACTTTAACAAAACTGGTTTTTAACTTTATAAAGTAATTTCTTTCCATCTAACTTGCTTTATTTTTCAATACGTGATTGGTTGCCAATTCTTTTTAAAAATCTTTTCCAATAGTGCTGCCGAATTTCAGCAATTAACAAATTAAAACATTTACGAATAACCCTTTCTCATTTTATAAACATATAAAACATTTAAGTCTCATACCTTAAATAATTTTATCTTTAATAAAATACTTAGGAAAATTCTACAAAAATTCCAATAAATAGCTTTTGATATGTTTCCCAACGTATTTAAATTTCGGACCCATAGCTGAGATATAATAGCCATAATCTATTTTAAACCCAATTTAACCATTTTCTTCACTAGAAAATTCATAATAAGGCACATTAATTCAGAAAATTATGAAACTTGAAACCCTTCTATAAGATAATATTTCTGGCCTTATAACAAATTCGCAAGGCATTTTGATGTCATTTTGTAGGTTTTTCATATCATAACTTATCATAAAATATATATGAACCAACAAAATTTATCAACAAGCAGATATATATATATATATATATATATATATATAACATTCAAAACATGGCATAATACTTTGCAAAACATGCTCGGGTCTGATCTAGAACCGAAAACAAGAAATATAGGATGTAATTTATTATTCACCTTAACTTGTTGTTAAAAAGTTTGATATTTGCTCTTAAATGAATTTGATTAAGCTTTTTCCATTTGGTTCTTGCTTATCTTCCCCATTATCTTCTTCCAATGGTGGCCGGCCTTGTTTAAGTTTAATTTTTGTTTGTTAACGTGGAAAATGAAAGTGGCATGAGGGTTTAGGATATAAGAATATGACATATTCCTATTTGCCCTTACATATTACCCTTCCTTATTTTATGTTAATTCCCTTTTTCACTAGTTAATTAGGCACGGCTACCTTCTAATTATTCAAATCTCAATCGTTTAACCATTTACATTATTTAATTTAATTTATCTAATTAAATGTCCTAAATAACATTAGTCTAAATTAGGGTTGTTACACCCGTCTTGGGACAATGCCGGATCTCATAAGGTTTGGGATTGATATGACCCATCAATCCAACGGTATGAATCCATTTTACCGTCGACTCGTTGGTTTTGACCGTCCCGACATTGCAAGTCATGGGAACACACCAGTTCTCAGAAGGTTTGGGATTAATACAACTGTAACATTCCCTATCTAGTGGCCCAAAGCTAAGTTCTACAGATGTTACAGTCATCTATAGTATTAAATTTCGACGACTAAATACAGCTATGTTAATGGTATCCGTAATATCAGAAGCAAGTTAATAAGAAACAAAATCATAGATTTCAAAAACAACACTTTACTGATTACATTTCAAAACACACGTTTCACATTCAATTTACATAATCCCATAATCGTATCATTTCCTAGGTAAAGATCAAATAAAATTATACAAAATAAGCCAAGAGTGACATATGAAGATGCCCTCTTAGACGACCAGAGTACTATATAGACGTAACATTCTTAAATACAACACAGTAGAATAAAACAGAATAAAACAGCAACTCCTAAATAGCACTCCGTCAACCACCTGCTCGTCTCCGGAAGCTTTATTCATCAACCTGCTAAAACCTATAAAACCTCAACCCTCGGCCTACTAAAATCAATTTTGAGCGCCTGAGGGTTTAAGGGAAAAACATAAACTTTGAGTAGGACATAAAACCTGGTGTGAGTAATAACATACATCTCGGTCATTTGATATTAAGTGAGACCACACCGCTTAGCGAAATGAGTTTCCTCTCACTAATATCCTTTTAAAATATATATTTTGCAAACCTTTATCCTACAACCAAAACTGGTTAAAACTGTAAAGCATTATTATGTAAACATACATATCAGGTTAAAAATGAACTATCTGTCCAAACACTATAGTTTTGTTTGGCTAACTACTAACCCTTGGCTGACTCGGGCCTACCGGAAAATATAATGAAAATAATCTAACACTTATCAGACACTCCTCTTCTAAACGGTCTGTCCTTAACTATTTGTTAAATACTTCTCTTCTGGATGGTGTGTCCTTAACTTAACATCCCCCAGGGTCACCTAATCCTAATGGTTTTGCGGGCACACCAATAATCCATCTGTATACAAATATATATTCTCTTCTATGTTAGCTGGGGCTGATTGCTAATGTATAGGGCGCGACCCTATACCAGTCCCATCTGGTATTCTAATATCTAAGTCATTTTACTTAGGTTAATCTTCCCTCAAATTTTCCTTGAAAACATTTCCATGTCAAATTGATTAAAAACCTTTAAACCACACTTAAACAAGGAAAATATATACTCTATGTTTTACCCAAAATCACCTTGCCATGTTATATATATTTTACTCAAATCTTTGTTGATGAAAACATTTTAACCTCTGAAAGCACCCCTTTCAAATCCATTGAAAGTACCCCTTTCGAAACCAAGTAAAACCCTTCTTTCACCTAGGCCGAAAGCTAAAACATTCCTTTTGAAACCATTTATAATCTTCCTTTCAAAAATGTTGAAAAACCATTCCTTCGAAAGCATTAAAACCTTAGACATCCTTCTTTAAAACCTTTAAACATTACCTTTCGAATACATTGGAAACCTTTCCTTTCAAACCTTTCGAAACCATTGGGGAACCACCCCTTCGAAACCATTCTTTAAAACCTTTCGAAAGTAATAAAACATCAAATCTTTTGAAAGCCTTTGGGTTCAAATAAAACATGTGAAAACACCTTTTGAAACCATTAAATATTAACCCCTTTGAAACTATTTGTGTTCTACCTTCAATAGAGCAAAAAGGGTCATAAAACATTTAAGTCGAAAGCACTTTTTCGAAAGAATTTCCTAGCAAAGAAATGATGTTGTCAAAACCAACCTTCCGTAAGCATTGGAGAAGCGGCTAAGTTTTAAAAGAAAAGTATACCTTCCGAAACCATTGGCGTCGAAAGGTAGAAAAGGGAAGCTAGGGATTTTGACCCCATGCGAAAGCATTTACTTAAAAAAGGCGCAACCCATTCGAAATCTTTCCTTTAAAACATTTGACTCAGCCAAAAGCCAACTAAGTCGAAAGCATACCCTTCGAAAGCAAAGCAGGTACGTTTTCATTTAAAAGTAAAGACATGCTTCGACCTCTTTGGAACCTTTGGTCTGGGCCTAGTGCCTTCCACCTTAGTCCAATTCACTATGTACCAAGTTATAGATACATTGTGCATTGGTTTTGATGGCATGGAGGGGGCAGTACTTGGTCGGAACTCCTGTGCCGAAAGTGGCGAAACATGTTAAAAGCTTGTAAAAACTGATTTTTACTTTAAAAAGAATTTCTTTTCAACTAACTTGCCTTGTTTGTCAAAATATTGTTGGTTGCTAATTTTCCTTTCTAAAAGTGCTGCAATATTTCAAAAATAAACAATTTAATTTATTTATAAAATACCCCTTCACCTTTTATAAATATATAAAACATTTAATTCACATACCTTGAATAATTTTATATACCTATCCAAACACTTAGAAAAATTCTACAAAAATTCCGAAAAATCATTTCTAATATGTTTTCTAAGATATATTAATTCCAGACCAAAAATATTAATTATTTAACCTTAAATAATTTAAAAACCAAATAATCATTTTCTATATTAGAAAATTAATATAAAATCCATATTAGTTTAGAAAATTATGAAAATTGAAACCTATCTCTAAAATATCATTTTTGATCTAGGTCTAAATTTGCAAGGCATCTGAATGTCATTAAATAGGGTTTTCACATTAAAACATATCGTAAAACCTATATGATGAAGCATAAATCATCAACAAGCATATATAAACAATTAATCATTCAAAAATTTGGCATAATCATGCAAAATACTTCAGATTCATCTTAAGACCGAAAAAAATTAGAAAAATAAGATGTAGTCATTATGCTTTGTGATTAAAGAGTTTGAGATTTGAATGGATTTAAGTTGATTAATCTCCCCTTTGATTCTTTTATCTTCCTCTAGTTGCTTCTAATGGTGCTCGGCCTCTTTGTTTAAATTTTGCAAAATATTAGAATGTGAGGATAGAGGGCTAAGGGTTTAGGGTATTAGAATGCTCATTTTTCTATTTTGCCCTCACCTATTATATTTAACCACTTTATTTTAGTTCATTTGTTATCAAGGCATGGCTGCCCCTTATTAATTAAAAATCTCAATCCCCTAATCATCACATTATTTTGTTTAATTTAGCTAATTATATACCCTAATAATGTTACTAAAAGATGGGGTGTTACAATCTCCCCTCCTTAAAGAATTTCCTCCTCGAAATTACGATATGATACACAACAATCAAACATGAAGGTAAAACATACCATTAAATTAAATTAGGATAAGTTTCTCTAATCCTGTTCTTAGTCTCCCAAGTACAGTCTCTCTCATCGCCGCTACATGATGTGCACGTTAAAATATGCATATTTTGACTTTCGTATTTAATCAAATTTAATTAAATAAATGAGCATATAGGGTATTTTAGTATGTCTAAACCAAAATTTCAAATGTCATCAAATAATTATTTATTCATCTTCATACAGGGGTTAAATGGTCATTTTTGTGCATATATTAATTTTGAGAATATTCACTTACACATTTTATTTTTATTTGTAGAAATCTGGATGGAAATATGAAGAAGCTTTCATGTATTCATTCATGCACAAATGAAGGAAGGAAAATGAAGATGGAAATAAATCAACTCGTGCATCATAGAGGACCCTACCTACCCACTTACCATGATCTACAGTTAGGAGATAATGCCCATGTTAGTGGACATTAAAGTTACATGCACACATAATGGAGGATTAATTCATGCTAATGATAACTTGATGGCCACACTTCTTTAAGGCTATTTTGGGTAGTCCCCTAAAATATGGATTAGGGTTTTAGGCATGTATAAATACCTCTCATGTTTCATGTAATGACTCTTAGTACCACCTTGTAGTTAGTTTAGTGGTAGCAAAAAATTATATGAGAAATAAAATGGCTTCCTAAGCCTCTTTTTCCTCTTTTCTTCTTTGCTTTTATTTATTTCATGCTCATTTTTACTTACATGCTCTTTCTCCTTTCATGTTAGTAGTGTAGATCTATTTATTTATGTAAGTAATTGAATTCTCTTTTTAGTTAATTAGCGTGCATTTTCTCTTTTTTTTTGTTTCATGTTGAACTCTACATTTTTTGAAATGATAACAAATACGAGAAGCTAAATAGCTTCAGTTTAGGGGTAATGAAGTTCTCTTAATCATTTAGATTCAACGTTTTGCTAATTTTTGATCTCCTTTTGTGCTTAATGACAATATTTGATATGGTTAAATTTTGTTGTTTAGCTTTGAATTTGATAGTCTATATTGTTGATACCAAATAGGCTACGCTTAAACAAATAAAATTTAATAGCACAAATAGGCCATACTTGTGATAAACGCATCAACTAAATTCACTAATGACCAAAAAAGGGAGATCATAATTTCATTATGTTGATTCATGTGATCATGAGAAGGAAATTACCTCTAAATTGCCTTCTATTCTTGTATTTTTATTCACTTTCTTTTGTTAGTTTTTTACATTTTTAGTTTAAACAATCTCAAGCACTTTGGTTAGTTAGATTGAATAGAGTCTAAAATCAATTCCATGTGGATCGACCCGTATTTGTCATGAACTAAAATTGTACGACATACACTTGCGGTTATTTTATTATAATTTTTCAGAGATTTTCTAAAACGATGGGAAATTCTTCGATTCAACACGCTCACTGGACTAACTGTCTTGTTCCTTTGCCTCTTCTTATCTCTAGAGACCATACGAATCGTCTTTCTAACTATAGTCAAGTCTGGTTCTATCACGAACTCATCTAACATAGTCGATGCTTTAGTAGACTCTTGATCTCTAACGCACTTTCGCAGATGAGAAACATGGAAAACATCATGGATTCATACCAAATTGCTCAGTAACTCTACTCTATATATGAATTTTCTGATCCTCTCTAGCCTACAAATCTCGATGCCAACTTCTCTCATTTTCTGAATCTAATCACACCATTCATCGGTGATACCTTAATAGAAACATGACCTTCAACAGAGACCTGTACTCCTTTCCGTCTTCTATCTGCTTAACTCTTCTCCCTAGACTGAGCTTCCTTCATTCAAGCTCGAATCAAATTAATCTTCTACGCATCTTCTCTAACCAATTCGTACCAAGAACTAACCTATCCCCAGTCTCTAACCAAAAAACCAGTGATTTGCATGACCTTCCATACAAAGCTTTAAATAGTGTCGTCCCTATACTAGTCTGATAACTATTTTTATATGAAAACTTGACTAAGCGTAGATGGTTTCCCCATGATCCTCAAAAATCTAACACGCAAGCTCTTAACAAATCTTACAAGACTTTGTTAATTCTTTCCATTTGCTCATCGATCTGTGGATGGTAAGTGGTACTCATCTTGAGCTTGGTTCCTAAAATCTCATGTGGACACTTTCAAAACTCACTAGTGAACAAAGAATCTCTATCACTTACTATACTATTAGGAATTCCATAAAGTCTAATTATATTCTTCATAAACAACTTAGCCAAAACAGGTGTCGTTCTAGTAGACTTAACTGGAATGAAATGGGCACTCTTGGTTAATCTATCCACTACGACCCATATACTTTCATTTCCTCTGCTTGATCTTGGCATACCGTCTATAAAATCCCTAGAAATAGAATCCTATTTTCATAAAGGAATATCCAATGGCTGTAGCAACCCACTTGGCTTTTGATGTTCGTCTTTTACCTGTTGACAGTTCAGACACTACCTCACCTATAATCCAACATCCATCTTCGTATCTTCCGAGAAGAAACTTCTCTTCATATCCTGATACATCTTAGTTCCTCCTGGATGAATAGTGAACTTGAATGATGGCATTCCCCCAAAACTTCCTTCCTAATGTCTCCTAATTCAGAACACATAACCTCCTATTCTTTCTCAACCACCCATTTTGGTCAAGACTTAAACCCTTCAAGTCATCGCTCTCTGTTCCTTCCTTCAACTTCTTGATCCGTTCAGCCAACACTGGATCCTCTGCTATTTAGAAGCAATCCTTTCAATCATTACTGGTCGAACTTCTAAATAAAATAACACAACGGATCCTTCACTAGATCCGGCCTCAGATTTTCACTGAACCCTACAAGTCGACAACGCTTCCAAAACTTTACACTCTGCCATCATTTCCAACATTGCATTCTAATGTTTTTTGCTAAGTGCATCTGCAACTTTGTTTCCCTTTCCTGGTGTGTACTTAATACCAAAGTCATAAGCGCCTAAAAACTTTAACCACCTCTGTTGTCTTATATTCAGCTCTTTTTGAGAGAACAAATACTTCAATGACTTATGATTTGTATAAAGCTCAAACCTTTCTCCCAGAAGGTAATGTCTCCACATCTTAAAAGAAAAAATCATTGTAGCCAACTCCAAATCATGCATTGGATATCTAACCTCATGCGGTCTAAGCTGTCGAGAAGCATATGTAATCACTTTACCTCTCTGCATCAACACAGCTCCTAATCCAGTTCCACATGCATCCTTATAAATTACCAAATTTTGAATCCCCCTCCTAGAACAACTAAGACTAGTGCATGTGCCAATAAGTGTTTCAAGCTGTGGAATGCTTCCTCATACTTATAGGTCTACACAAACTTCACATCCTTTCACGTTCGCTTGGTGATCAGCGCTACTATCTGCAAAAAATCCTTAATGAACCTCCGATGATATCCAGCCAATCCAAGAAAACTTCTAATCTCAATCACTGCCTCTGGTCTCTTCCAATTATTAATAACTTCGATCTTATCTGGATTGACTAACAACCCCTTCTATGAAACCACGTGGCCAAAAAGCTTCACTTCTTTCTTCCAGAAATGACACTTCAAAAACTTTGCCTTTAGCTAATTCTGCCTCAGCGTCTCAAGCACAACTCTAAGATGAACTTCATGCTCCCTTTCATCGTTAGAGTATATCAAAATGTCATATGTAAAAATCAACACAAACCTACCCAAGTACTCTCGGAAAATTCGATTCGTCGAATCCACAAAGAATGTCAGCGCGTTTGTTAGTCCGAACGGCATCACTAACCATTCGTATGATCCATATCCGGTCCTAAAAGCCATCAAAGGAATACTATCCTCTACTACTCTAAGATGGTGAAAACTATTGTTAAATCCAACTAAGAGAATACCTTGCTCCACTCAACTGATCGAACAAATCGTTAATTCTAGGCAACGGATATCGATTCTTTATCGTCTTCTCATTCAACTTACGATAATCGGTATATAACCTCAACGATCCATCTGTCTTCTTAGCGAACACTACAGCGCTCCCTAAGGTAAACTACTTGGCCTAATAAAACTCTTGCTTTCCAAATCTACTAACTACACCTTTAGCTCCCTCATCTCTGTAGGTATCATCCTACTTGGCAGTCTACACACCATTTCTGCTCCAGGCACTAAATCTATATGAAACTCAATGGCTCGTTTCGGTGGCAATCCTACCACAGGCTCGAAGACATCCGCGAATTCTCTAACCATGAAAACTTGATTCAACCCATCTTCCAACTCCATAAAACCCAGTAAAGCATTCAGTTCACAGCTAGGGTTTTCTATGGTATAAACTATCTGATCACTACAGTCAAGGTGCCTAAGCAATATTTTCCTATCATGGCAAATTATCCCAGCAGCATAATTAGTTAACCACTCCATACCCAACGTAATTCCAAACCCTACAAATCAAACACATGCAAACTGCAAACAAAAGTATGACCTTACAAAATCAAACTCTGAGTGGTCACACTTCATCCCAAGTGTCGCATACCCTCCTATCGGATTTGCAACCGTTAAGGAAGTAACTAAGTATGTGGGTTCTAGGTTAAGCTTATCTACCAAACAACGAGATATAAATGAATGCTATGCACCAGTATCAAACAGAACGCTAACAAACATGCCATGATTCTGAAGCATACCTCCCAACACTGTCGTTCCTTTCTCCTACGCAATTAGTCCCAATATAGCAGGTTCTAGTGCAAATACCTTTCCTCTTCCATTCTCAACGGGCTCTTTGCATTGATTCTTATAGTGGCCAATTTGATCGCAGTTAAAACATCTGATGTTCTTCCTCCCTATTACTTCCTTCACCTTTCCAGTATAAAACTCATTCGCAAAATTCCCCTTCTTATCGCACTTGAAGCACACAATCTCAAACTTTCCCTTCTATGTTGCTTTACCTTTCTATGCACCCTTCTTATGAAAGAACTTCCTCTTCTAGCCTTGCCTAACCTGGACCATCTTCGCCTTACTCTTCTCTAGACAAGCAAGCATCTCCTCGTGTCTTAAAGCCATCTCTACAACCACATCACAAGGGTCACTGATATGAGGTAATGTAGCCCTCACCAACTCAGGCTTCAACTCCCTTATGAACTTATCATTCCTCTTCAACACAGTATCCACAGTAGCATACCCATACCTAGACAACTCCTCAAACCTTCTAGCATACTCTAAAACAGACGTCTCCCCCTGCTCCAACTCAGCGAACTTCATGAGCAAGGCAGACTGCACCATCATAGACAAGAACCTCTCCTGAAACCTTCTCCTAAAATCAGCTCATGCCATCTCTTCTTCATTTACTCCAACCGTCATACTATTCCACCAAAATAAAGCTGCTTTCTGAAGCTGTCTCGAAGCAAGCCTCCTCTTATGATCATCAATGAGCTTCATGTCTATAAAGATTCTCTAATAATGCAACAACCAGTTCTCCATTTCTATAGCAATCTCAGTTCCAATAAAGGGCTTCTCTCCAAGCCTAACATAATCTCTGCTCAAGATAGCATAATGGTTAACCATCGGAGCTTCTTGAACTCCTACTCCAGCATTTCCTCCAACCATTCCAGCAGCAACAACCGCCTTCATCATATTCATGAAAAACTAATACATAGCTCCCATATCCACTTATGGGACTCCAGCACCAACATTCCTTGCTTGTGCCTGACCTTGGTGTCTCTTGTTATTAGGTATGGCATTTCCATTTATGGTGATGCTTCCTCCAAAATTCACTCTTCCACTTCTAGCGTCCTTATCTATCTTCATGCCTCATGAGATACAAAAGAATAGCCTAAGAGGGATAGGAAACTAAACATATAGCGTATACTTATATATAGTAAATACAAGTATGTTACTATACCATTATCCCATACCCCAATCGTACTCTAATTCATTAGGATTATGTTTTCAAAAATCATTTTTAGTTAAAGTTTTTGATAAACCTGTGCTCTGACACCAAGTTGTAACATCCCCTATCTAGAGACCCAAAGCTAAGTGCTACAGATGCTGCAGTCATCCATAGAATTAACTTTCGATGATTAAATACGGCTATGTTAATGTTATTCATAATATTAGAAGCACCTGAATATGAAACAAAATCAAAGATGTCAAAAATAACACTTTACTAATTACATTTCAAAACACATGTTTCACATTCAATTTACATAATTCCATAATCGTTTTTCAAGTAAAGTTCAAATATAATTATTACAAATTACGCGAAAAGCGACATATGAAGATGACACCTTGGATGACTAGAGTAATATATAGACGTAACTATATTAAATACAACACATCGGAATAAAACAAAACAAAACAGCAAATCCTAAATAGTTATCCGTCATCCACCTGCTCGTCTTTGGAAGCTTTATTCGTCAACCTACTAAAACCTGTAAAACCTCAATCCTCAGCCTGCTCAAATCGATTTTGAATACCCGAAAGTTTAATGGGGAAAATATAAACTTCGAGTCAGACATAAAGCCTAGTGTGAGTAATACCATACATCTTCGTAATTTGATATTAAATGAGACCGTGCCGCCTAGCGGAACGGGTTTCCCCTTACCAAATCCTTTTAAAACATATATTTTTGCAAACCTTTATCCTACAACCAAAACTGGTTAAAATTGTAAAGCATTATTATGTAAACATGCATATCAGGTAAGAAATGAACTACCTGTCTGAATAATATAGTTTTGTTTGGCTAACTACTTGCATTTGGCTGACTCGGGCCTACCAGACAATATAATAAAAATAACCTAACACCTGTTAAACACTCCTCTTCTAGATGGACTGTCCTTAACTATCTATAAAATACTCCTATTTTGGACAGTCTGTCCCTAACTTAATATCTCCCAAGGTCACCTGATTTTAATGGTTTTGCAAACACACCAATAACCTATCTGTATACAAATATATATTCCCTTATGCGTGTAATCATAATTATAGTCTTACTTGTGTCAAATTCCTACACTAGAATTTTGGACTAAATTAGCTGGGGCTGATAGCTAATGTATGGGGTGTGACCCTATATCAGTGCATCTAGTATCCTAATATCTGATTCATTTTACTTAGGGTAATCTTCCATCAAATTTTCCTTGAAAACCTTTCCATCTCAAATTGAATTAAAATCTTTAAAGCAAACTTAAACAAGGAAAATATATACTCTACGCTTTACTCAAAATCACCTTGCCATGTTATATATATTTTACTCAAATCTTTGGTTGATGAAAACTTTTTATCCTTTGAAAGTACCCCTTTCGAATCCTTGAAAGTACCACTTTCAAAACCAAGTAAAACCCTTCTTTCACCTAGGCCGAAAGGCCAAAACATTCCTTTCGAAACCATTTATAATATTCCGTTCGAAAACGTTGAAGAACCATTTCTTCAAAAGCATTAAAACCTTAGACGTCCTTCTTTAAAACCTTTAAACATTACCTTTCGAATACATTGGAAAACCTTTCCCTCCAAACCTTTCGAAACCATTAGGGAACCACCCCTTCGAAACCATTCTTTAAAACCTTTCAAAAGCAATAAAACATCAAACCTTTTCAAAGCCTTTGGGTTCAAATAAAACATATGAAACACCTTTCAAAACCTTTATAACTCCTTTAAAACCATTTGGGTTCTACCATCAACAGGGCAAAAGGGTCATAAAACATTTAAGTTGAAAGCACTCTTTCAAAAGCATTTCCTAAGCAAAGAAGTGATGGTGTCAAAACCAACCTTCCAAAAGCATTCGAGAAGTGGTTAAGTTTTAAAAGCAAAGTATACCTTTCGAAACCATTGGCGTTGAAAGGTAGATAAGCGACAGCTAAGCATTTACAAAAAACAAAAGGTGCAACCCATTCGAAATCTTTCCTTTAAAACAATTGACTCAGCTGAAAGCCAACAAAGACGAAAGCATATCCTTTGAAAGCAAAGCAGGCACATTTTCATTTAAAAGCAAAGACATGCTGCGAATTCTTCGGAACCATTAGTCTCTACCTAGTGCCTTCCGCCTTAGTCCAATTCACTATGTACTAAGTTATTGATACAGTTTGCATTGGTTTTGATGGCATGGAGGCAGCAGTACTTAGTCGAAACCCTTGTGCTAAAAGTGGCGATACATGCTAAAAGCATGTAAAAATTGATTTTTTACTTTAAAAAGAATTTCGTTTTAACTAATCTGCCTTATTTGTCAAAATATTGTTGGTTGCTAATTTCCATTTCTAAAAGTGCTTCTAATAGTTTAGAAATAAACGATTTAATTTATTTATATAACACCCCTTCTCCTTTAATAAATATATAAAACATTTAAGTCTCATACCTTTAATTATTTTATATACATATCAAATACATAGGAAAATTCTATAAAAATTCCAAAAAATCATTTTTAATATGTTTTCTTACATATATAAATTCCAGACCCAAAATATTAATTATTTTTTCGTAAATGATTTAAAACCATAATAATCATTTTCTACACTAGAAATTTAATATAAAATCCATGTCAATTCAAAAAATTATGAAAATTGAAATACATCTCTAGAATATCATTTCCGATCTAGTTCTAAAATCACAAGGTATTTGAATGTCATTAAATAGGGTTTTCACATTAAAACATATCATAAAACCTATATAATTAAGCATAAATCATCAACAAGCATATATAAATAATTAATCATTCAAAAGCATGGCATAATCATGCAAAATACTTTGGATTCATCTTAAGACTGAAAATAATTTGAAAAATGAATGTATTCATTATCCACCTTAGCTTTTGAGATTAAAGACTTTGAGATTTGAATGGATTTAAGTTGATTAAGCTCCACCCTTGATTCTTTTATCTTCCTCTGGTTGTTCTACTGATGGCCAACTTATTTTTTTAATATTTGCAAATGATTTGAATGTAAGGATACGCGGCTAAGGGCTTAGGATATTAGAATGCTCATTTTCATAGTTTGCCCTCACCTATTATACTTAACCACTTTATTTTAGTTCATTTGTTATCTAGGCACTGCTACCCCTTATTAATTACAAATCTCAATCCCATAATCATCACATGATTTTATTTAATTTAGTTAATTAAATATCTTAATAATGTTACTAAGAATGTGGGGTGTTACAACAACCCATCGATTTGACTATTTGAGTCAACACTCCTATTCCATCATTCTAGGATAGAGGAGCATTTTCTCGGCTGTGCTGTCGGACGTGTGTCATAGGAATTTTGCTTGCATGAACATTGTTGCATCGGTTCAAGAAGTTAACTTTATTCATGAGTGGAAGAAATGGCAAGACCTGCCTATTTACAAAATCTCCAATGTCCCTATGAGGCTTATTTGCGAAAGGAAATTAGATGAGGATAAATGAAACACTATTGTCTTAAGTTGCTACTTTATTCTTGGGTAACTGGCTGGCTTGAAGGTTAAGTTCCCACCATAGCTCGCCTAGACCCCTCTCCGTTGGGTCTAGGCAGTTTTCCTTGAGAAGATAGACCATGGGGTCCTGCAATTTTTGCACCATTTTGTGGTTTCCTAACGTACTACCAGAGCTTGTTTTCCCTTATCTGCTCCTTGATCAAATTTTTCGGATGCCGACATTCATTAGTATTGTGCCTATGGGTTTCACGGAAGCGGCAGTACTTCCCCGAACATTTTTTTATATGTTATTTCTCTCCTAGGCGGCTTCTCCTATTGCTCGGTTCCTTGAGTTGCAAGATATACATCCTCCAATGTGTCATTTAAGGGTGTGTAATCCTCCAATCTAAAGTTCTTTGGAAGTTTTGCGTTCCCGTCATATCCATTACCATAGTTTTGACTTATTTTCTTCCGATTACCAGAGTTCCCAGTATTCACTGCGATGTTGTTCAAGAATTTTTCCTTTGGTTGTTCATCACCAACCTTACCTTTAGCCAGTCCAACTTCTTCTAACCATAGGAACTGATTCATCTTTCGAGTGAATTCCTCCATGGCGGTGGGTTGTTTCATCCTATTCCATCTAGTGAAATCCATATTTGGATGAATAACCCGAATCAAAGCCGTAAACACCATATCTTTATTTGGATTGCCTACTTTGGTGATAACAACGTTAAAACAATACAAGAAGCCTTTCAAAGACACCCAAGGTCCTTATGACAAGCCAGATAATGACGTAACATCCTTCGATCATGCAATGTGGAACCTAAACTACTCCAAAAAATTCTTAGCCAACTCATCAAGAGCAGAGATAGAGTTCAACTCAAGTATAGTAAAACACATGGAAGCGATCCTTTCAAGAAGATAGTGAAACATCGGTAGGAAACAGAATCGGTAGCACGTGCTCCATCCATATGCCATTCATACTTAAACAAGTATTGTCTAGGATCGGTGGTCCTGTTATAAGATGGCATTGTTGGCATAACGAATTTCCTAGGGTATTCTCTCCTTAAGATATTCTCAGTAAATGAAGTATAGCTTGGTGCAGAACCCCATTCTTCATTTTTCATACCTTTTCTTTCCTTGACTAACTACTTAACCATTTTATCTATGTGTTCCTCGCTGTGACAGAATTCCATAGGGAAACTACCTAGGCTGCACCGAGTGTTTGGCTCTGCAAATAGACTTGATTAGCCAGTTGGCGTTTAGGTTCTACAGTCCCTGGAAGAATCACTCTTGAAGTATTCCGTTGTTGTAAGTTTGGTTCTGCTGCGGTTGTTTGGATTTGGGTAGTGTTTCCTTCATTATTCGATTCAAAACCATCTTCATCAAGTTGCAACTCGTCATTAGAGTCAGAAAGAAGCATTGCACTATCATTTTGAGGAGCGTTCACCCTAAGAATATAGGTCGGTTCCGAGTTGTCTTATCTCGGTACCGGGTTGTTTCTTTGCAGGGGTAACAGTCCTACTTCTTCTTGCAACATTTCCTACAACTCCAGCAGTTACTTCCTTCTATTTTTGTTTTTCATCTCTCTGGTTTACGCTAGAAGCGGAGGAATTTTCTTATTCTATTGCAGTAGAAGTTTCCCATTTAGTTCTTCTTGTGTTGGCGGCTACAAAGTTGGCAACATATCCATTTTATCCATGATTGTTTTATGACTATTAGTACATTTATGGGTAAGTTCATTGATCATATGATTAAGATTTCCTCTAGTGACAACTTCCTATTAAGTAGGAGATCCAAGTAGTGGGTTTCCATTGCTAACTTCTGATTGGTGGGTGTTTGCTTCATCATCACCAACTATTGCTCCTATAGATCTTTTGAATGTAGATTTTCCCTTTTTAGGAGTCACTGGAGTACTAAATCTCTAAATTCTTCGAGTAAACTTTTCGGATTTAATTTCTGGATCTATCCAATCCAAAATGGAGAGCTAGATCTAAGCCTAAGTTCAGTTTTCTGAGTGAAAGCACCAAAATGTTAACACAATAATGGATCAACACCCAAAGATTTTGTTGTAGGAAACCTATGTGACCTAGATCTAGCAGATAATTATAGAAATAAAAGAAAAATAAAAGAATAAGAAAGAGAGATACAAGATTTTATAATGGTTCGACAGTCTGTGGCCTACATCCATCTTATAGCTTTGCTGGTTATAGATTTGTTGTTGTTTGGTTGAGATTACAAGAGATTTGAGAGAGAAAAAGTCAATAGTACAGGGGTTAAACAGATTCTAAGTTCTAGTACTGCCAAGCGTAGCTTCCTTGGTGACTATTATGTAGAGTAAGGAGATGAAGAAGAGGCAGAGCTTCCATGTAGTGATAGCAAAATCCCATTCCTGTTTCGGCTACTCCATGGTTCGTATTTATAGAGGTAGAGGAAGAATTAGGTCATAAGCCTAATGTATGGAGAGTCTAGTAGTCAGCCCATAGTGGTACAAAAATAAGTCGCTTTGTATCGAGTCAAATGATTTTGTACCGAGACATTTCCTTAAGTGGAAATGACTCTACTCCTTTTCTACTTCCTTCCTATCTTTGAGTAGATGTGTTTTGTGCCTTTTCTATAATAATTTGGTGATATGCATCGGTTGGATTGCTATGCTATTGAGTTGTTTTCCCTTCGAACTTGATGATAAGTCGTCAAAATCTCATGAAAACACTTGGACACACTCTGGGGAAGCAGAGAATAGGTCGTATGAAGTTGGTAAGTCGATTCAAGGTTAAAAAATAAGTCAACAACAAGTGAAATGAGTTGGTGTCATGGGTTTAATTAGGCAATCTTAGAGTGAAACTTTCCAAGATATCTCCTTTCCCTCTTCGAAGTATGCTTGCCAAGTTTCATGTCGTTTCGTCTCCATCTCGGTGCTCGTCGTTTCATCTCCAACTTGGTGCTCTAACTCCTTTTCATCTCTGATTGGATAAAAACCTATCTAACATATACCAATTCAAAACTATATCACATTGGGACTTATGGAATCTGGTAATGGTCAAAATTCCAATATATCTATATTCAACTTTATAATCCAAACACAAAGTCCTTTGTTTAATAATAATAATTATTATTAACAAAACTACTTTAGCCATAGAATTTGACTTCGCACTGACTTTAGTTGACCATGATACTAACCTTGTATAACCGAGAAGATGAATTATTTCTTAAATAGTATTTCACTTCCAATGCTTTCAGTCGACCCAACTATAGTCATTTGATGAACGTCGTGTCATAATTTAACTATAATCAAATTGATTTCCCATATTGAAGCTCAATATTATTCTCAAGTCGAGAGTATTATGTAATATTGTCTTATTGATATTTTCTGTTTGACCTTAGTTATATCAACCAACATAAATATCGAGTGAGTCGTTCCATATTTATCTAATAACTATCAGTATGTATGCCCTAACAGCCATATGTAATACACTGCCTAATATTTAGAGAGTGTTACATACTCTACTCATAATAGATGTATCGATATCCAATCTCGATACATCTTACTAGGAATATTTAAAATGATATGTTTATTTTATTATGATAAATCACTCATGATTACAACACATTGTAACTACTATCACAAAACATATCATTTATGGATTTTCTATTAAATTTACCATAAATTAATTAATATAACACATTATATCAAGTATATAATAGAAAGAAAACACCATTTAATTTGAACAAGATTGATTATCGAGTTAGATATATGTAACAACTACATAATTTATCCTAATGCGTACTTCTAACTCTACCATTCATCTCCTTCTCCTCCTCCTTTTCTATAGAAATCTCTTCAAAAGGGGAAACTTCTACGGTCATCCCATACAACAGATCCTTGGATTTTTTAGAGGCAGGGTCGGAGGTCTTGAATCCACCAACAGCATGACATTTAGGCGGCTTGATTTTCAATGGAGGCAGTTTAGGAGTAGTTGATGGTTTTCTAAAGCCATCCGTAGGTTTTTCAATTCCTGGCTCTTTCTTGACTATTATCTTGTTGAAGTCACATTTTAACCTCTCCACCATTATGATAGAATCAATTGGGTCCTTTGTCCTCACGATAGTCATCTCTTCCTCTTGAGATGGATCAACGTCCTCCAATCCTTCCAACACCCTTATATTTTTCGAGTCTACGCAAAGGTCGGAGCTAGAAGGAGGAATTAGAATGATGGACATTATTGTGATGGAGGTAGACATGATTGCAATGGCACTTGGACCTAGGGCTTAAGTGGTTAGACATGGAGAAGGCACTGATAGATGACCTATAACTTGACATATAGAATAGTGTAGATTTGTGACGTCCTCGAGCGAGGACTAAAGTTTCTTGAAGACCAGAGAGACAGGGGATATACTTTGGCCATATGGAGTGTCTTTGGTTGTGAATTCATGATCTCTTTCCTCGAAAGAAGAACTGGTCGGTTGAACAATCGAAGGAGCGAGATATGGAACTTCAACATCATATGTAGCTGGAAGAGGCATCTCAGTTATGATGACCTCAGAGGTGGCCACCGTGGAAGTGATGATCTCTGTTCCAGGCTCTTTTGAAGTAAAAGTGGATGTATTCACCTGATCCGATGTGTTGGGACTAGCCCGAGCCTCAACAGCTGCCTTCCTACAGCTACGTCTTATGCAGTTAACATAGCTTTCCCTTTCTCCAAAGTTACAAGGTCCTCCTCATATAGAAAGATTGATTTCGTAAAATCTCCATCGACATCTTGGCCAATTTTATCGAACTTGCAAAGTTTCACTTCCCAAGCGTCGGCCGGTGTAACAAGATAATTCTCCTTAAGCCAATTCAAGTTCTTTATTTCAATCACATTGGCAAAGAATTAAAGGAAAGTGGATTCAATTTCTTCATAGGTTTAAGTGGCATTTTCTTTAAGCTTTGTAATTTCTTCTTTGGCATCAAACTTCATATTTTGAACTTGGATATCAAATTATAACTTGGCCCTTGAGTTAGCTTTAAGCTTATAGGCTTCAGCCTAAAGCACTACAAGTTGTTCATCCTTGGCTTTAAGTTGTTCTTCGTACTTAGCATTCAATGCATTGGTGTTCTTTAGCTACAGTCACTTACATGTGAACCTTTGATAGCTCGGCTATTCTTTCTTTGCGGTCCTTGGCTAACTTCTTTGCTTCATTCATTTTCTTTGTAACATTAGTTAACTCTTGTTTACAATTGCCCATTATCTTGTCATGGTTGGCCCTCTTCAAATTAAAAGTATGGATTATCAATTGGCTAGCCCAATTAACGCCAAATAGACTCTTAGCAAGCCTGTTCCATTCTAATAGTTGATCCACAACATGACTTTGTCAGTGTCCTTGTTAAGTTCTTGACAGGTGATATCCCTGACATTACAGCCAAATATTACCCTCTCTATGCAATAGTTAGGCAAAGCTATCTACAACTTCGTAATGAAAGTCAAGGATTGGCCTATATGTGGTGGAGGCGGAGCAGCTTGATTAAAATTACCTTTGGATTTATAGGAGATGAAAATAGAAGTGGTTGGAGGTTGAGATCATGTTTTCGAGAAGGTTGAGAGTGAGAGCGTGGTCGTTTGGGTCAGAGTCAAACCTGGAGTAATCACATGAAACCTTTTGTTCATTTGAGTGACACTTTTCTTTCAGCATTGTGATGCTTTTACTCTTCACGACAGTGATGCCTATCTTCATATCTTGGTGCTCCTTTTCCTTCCTTCTCTTTCTTTTGAAGTTAGTTTTTTAGGTGTCAAGGCATTGGTAGTAAACCTCTAGAGTCGAGGAATGGTGTCGATCCACGCTTGAATAGTGATTGCCAAAACAATCTCAGCCTATTGACTTGAAAAGAAGAAGGAATATATCAGAACATGGACCCTAAATTAAGAATGAGTGCACAATACTTGTGCTCATGATCCTAAAAGTGTATGAGGTATTGGTGTTTCCTTAAGTATCTATGAACCGTGCTTCAGGGATCTCAGAGATGAGGTTTCATCAACTTCGACAAGTATGTCTTTAGAAGGAAGCTGAATTCATGGGGGTTGGTATTCAGGATATCTCTAAGACTTATTCCTCCAGAACCAAAAGCTGACAATTTCCTAAGATCGCCCAAGGAACCGAAATTTTCTCAGAGGAGTCTACTAGAGGAGTTACTTCTCCAACAAGTTTGAGACTTGGTCTAGGAGCAAGCTGTGAAGACTTCTTGACTAATCATTTCAGATGGTTGGATACTTTGATAGTGGTGACCACCGAAGATATCTCTCCATATGATTTTTTCCCCAATGATACTGTATTGTTCATTATCGTCATCTTCATCTTCTTCCTTTTCTCCTTCCTTCTTCCTTTCCTCCTTCCTTTCTTCCTTCACTTGTTTCCTTAACAACATTCTCTTCATTCGTCCTCACCTATTGCAACACCTCGTATTTTTAATAACATTATTTAGGATATTTAATTAGCTAAATTAAATAAAATAATGTGATGATTAGGGGATTGAGATTGTAATTAATAATGGGTAGCCATACCATGATAACAAATGAGCTAAAAATAAAAGGATAAGTATAATAAGTGAGGGTAAAATAGGAAAATGAGCATTCTAATACCCTAATCCCTTAGTCGTGTATCCTCATATTCAAATCACTTGCAAAAATTAAACAAAGAGGCCGGCCACTATTAGAAGCAACTAGGGGAAGATAAAAGAATCAAGAGGGAGCTTAATCAACTTGAATCCATTCAAATATCAAACTCTTTAATCTCAAAAGCAAAGGTGAATAATGACTACATCTCATTTTTCAAATTGTTTTCAGCCTTAAGATGAATCCGAAGCATTTTGCATGATTATGCCATGTTTTTGAATGATTAATTGTTTATATATGCTTGTTGATGATTTATACTTAAGCACATAGGTTTTATGATATTTTTTAATGTGAAAACCCTATTTAATGACATCTAAATTTCTTGCGATTTTAGATATAGATCAGAAATGATATTTTAGAGACGGGTTTCAATTTTCATAATTTTTTGAATTAATGTGGATTTTATATTAATTTTCTAGTGTAGAAAATGATTATTTGTGTTTTAAATTATTTACGGCTAAATAATTAATATTTTAAGTCTGTAATTAATATATGTTAGAAAACATATTAAAAATGATTTTTTGGAATATTTGTGGAATTTTCCTGTGGGTTTTGTAGAATTTTCCAAGGTGCTATTCTTTCGAAGGGTATGCTTTCGACTAAGTTGGCTTTCGGCTGAGTTAAATGTCTTAAAGGAAAAGTTTCGAATGGGTTGAGCCTTTTGTTTTAAGTATATGGTTTTGTCGGGGTCGAAACTCCATAGCTGCCGCTTTTCTTCCTTTCGACGCCAATGGTTTTGAAAGGTATACCTAGCTTTTAAAACTTACCACTTCTCCAATGTTTTCGAAAGGTTGGTTTCGACACCAACACTTCTTTACTTAGGGAATGCTTTCAAAAGATTGCTTTCGACTTAAATTTTTTATGACCCTTTTTCTCAGTTGAAGGTAGAACCCAAATGGTTTTGAAGGAGTTAATTTTAATGTTTTGAAAGGTGTTTCCACATGTTATACTTGAACCCAAAGACTTTGAAAAGGTTTGAAGTTTTATTGCTTTCAAAAGATTTTAAAGAATGGTTTCGAAGGGGTGGTTCCAAAATGGTTTCGAAAAGTTTGAAAAGAAAGGTTTTCCAATGTATTCAAAAGGTAATGTTTAAAGGTTTTGAAGAAGGATGACTAAGGTTTTCATGCTTTCGAAGGAATGGTTTTTCAATATTTTTGAAAAGAAGATTATGAATGGTTTCGAAAGAAATGTTTTGGCCTTTCGACCTAGGTGAAAGAAGGGTGTGTGATGACCCAAATTTTTTGGCAATATTGATTTAATAATCTTCTTTTATAAATTATTTAAATGTGACAAAGCTTATTCTTTTTCAAAACAAACAAAATATGTATTTATTTATGTGCATATTTATAAGTAGATTGTAAATAAGTGTTCAGATTTGAAATTCAAAAGTAAATATCTTAAAAATAAATTGGATTTAAATACTCTATATTTTAAAACTAATATATATGGTCATTTATTAGTGTATAATTAAGTTTTATATCATTTTCTTTAAAGTTATATAAATTTAAATAAGAGGAAAAGTTTAAATATAAAAACATAAAACATATATAAATATAAAACTAAATAGAAAATATAATATAAAATTATATAAAAGCGTAAGTGCATGCAAATTAACAAGTGTCGCCTTAATGTAGCATGCAATTTAACAGGTGTCATATTATTACATTTCTTTTCATTTTTAAAAACAATAAACAAGATTATATATACCTCTCTACTTCTCCTGTCTTTCATTTTCTTCTATCTTTTACTTTTTCAAAATAAAACTTGAGAAAAACAAACCAGAGAAAGAAAAAAAAGCATAAAACAACCTCTTGCAAATCTAAAACCTGAAGCTTAAGAAAAGCAAAGTTCAACTGAGTTTAATCAAAGAAAAGATCAGAACAAAGTCAAGAACAATTTGCAATTTTCAAAGTTAAAAGATCAAAAGCAAGATCATTTTCCACTTTTCAAGTTCAAATAATTTCCAGTTTCAAAAGCTTCTCTGTTCAACCAACACAGTGAGTAAACAAACTTTTAAAAAGATTAAATCGGTTTAAATTTTGATGCATGTGATTAACATTTGAAATAATATTGTGAAAGATGATTGCATGCATGTATAAATAGGCTTGCATGTGTACATGTATGATGTTATCTGTGTGCATGTCTGTACATACATACATACATATATATATATACATACATACATATATATATATGTGTCTCTGCTTTTTATTTAATAGGTTAAACAAGTTAAAAATTCGAATTCTCTTCCTCTATCACTCATAGCTGACGTTGTATAAATAAAATATGTTATAACTAACAGGATCTAAATTTAAAAAATATTTTTTAGTATATTTGGGAAGTAGTTTTGATTGGGAAGAAGATATACAGTGAAACTCAATGCATGTTGAAAATTCAACTTCCTCGATTTCTTGATTCACTTATATATTCTAATTCGTTTTCGAAAACCATGATTTTTAAAAATAAAATCAAGATTTTTTACTTTATTTTGAGTGAGGAATCTCGGGTTGAACCCGGATTTGGTTTTTGGCATTTTCTAATGATCGGAGCAAGGTTGGTGGTCGTGATCGCTGCTGGAGGTAGCTTGGAGGTTGGTGATCTCGGGAAAAATGGTCGGTGAGTTTATCAATCATCATGGCAGCGACACGGCGTCGTTGTAGGGTTTTAGGAACGGTTTTGGTCGACGTGGGTTTCTAGGCTACTGCGTCGTCGTCAAAGCACCGGAGTTGATCGGAGGTGATGGAATCGAAGCGTAGGTCAACGGTGAAGTTTGGTCGAAGTGTCGAGCTTTCTGGTGGTCTGAGGCGGTGGGTCGAGGGGATTCTTGTATGACCAGTTCTATTCCAGTGGATTCTTGTGTGCTCGATTTTCAATTTCGTGTTTGATTCGAAGATCTGGGTGGTCGGACTGTTTGGGGAGGTTGTCGTCGATAAGCTGGAGGCGGCGTCGATGGTCGAAGCTGCTTTATTCGCCTGTGCACGCGAATGTGTGTCTGTGTATCAGTGGGTTCGATGGGTTGCTATAGGATTTGAGAAGAAGAGATGGTCTCGGGTGGGAACTCGGTAAAGTTTTGTTTTGGCTCGAGTTAGTTTCGGTGCATACGCGAGTGTTCCAGTGTAACAGTTTTTAAATTTAAAAACATAATAGGTTTTTTTAAAATAAAAAAGTGGCTCGAGTTTGAGTAAGGGTATGCTCCGGGATTGACTCGGGTATGTGTAGTAACAGTTTTAAAGTTTTAAAAATAAAACAAATTTTTACAATCTTTAACCCATTTCTTTAAATAAGAAATGTTTTTCGTTTAAGTGATAAATTAGTTAAAGGTAATAATGAAGTATTTAACTTAAATTAATTAAGTTTACAATATTTTATTATGTGACCATTATTTAAAATTTATTCTTAAAGATTATTTAAATAAATTTAATAGTGTAATTCAAGTAGTTAATTAAAGAAGGTAATTTTTTTAATTATTTATCAACTTAAAGCCTTAAGTTAATTCATATGTTAATGATAAATTAATATAAGGTTTAGTAAATAAGATTTAAATGATAATTAAGTAATTAATTAAGATAAGTGGGTTATCTTTAATTAATTAAGGTCTAAGGATAATTAATAATTAAAGGATAATTAGTAACTAAAGGATAATTAATAATTAAAGGATAATTAATTAATGTGAATAATTAAAGGATGATTAATTAATTTCATTAATTAATTAAAATAATAATAAATGTTTTATAATTGATGTTAATTAAGCAGGATTGTAAGTAATTAATTCATAAATAATTTATTTATTTTGTGTTAATTAAATTGATTATAACCGTGTGATTAATAAATCTGCTTATGGATGATTAATTTGTATTGAATGTTTGGATTGATTAATATCTCTAGTATGTTAATCTGCAATATTATGTGATATGAATTGCTTTGGATTGAACTGTGATAAATGTGAGTTATTTATCTGTGATGAATTGCTGTGTGAATACAATATTTTGAATTGAATTAAATTCTTTTACTTAAACAACTTGGCCTTAAAAGACGACGTTTGGATTTCGATGAGACCGGGATCGGATACCAAATTTGTTATCCGAAAAACACATCGATCCAAATTAAATGATAGTTCGTGAAATCTCAAGTGAAGATCAAGATGAAGATTCAGAGTGCAAGGGCTATTTGTCATTAACTCTGAGGATGATTCCAAAATGAGTGTAACCGAGATAGTGCCTTTGGTTTCGTTCGAACCCGAAACGGACTTGTATGGATGAATGCTATCAGACCATCGTCAATGGAGGATGATGAGCATTCCAAGATATGAGTAATAAAATGGTAATCATAGCCTCATGCCTCATCAATCGGGAATGGCTAAAACATGGGAGGTGCAGCAAGGCTAAGTGGGTAGCACCCAAGTAGGATAAGATTTTCCTCTGTCTAGAGGTCCCTTTATTCAGCTGTGTGGGCGGTTGTTGGCCACAATCGCGGGGTTGTCTTATTTGGACTATCGAGTAAGGGGTGCTCCGGTCTTATGTAGTAGGGGATCAGGGTGGATCCTCGGTACTGATCTAGACCACGTACTGTGACGGGTGGTACCCCAGTAGCCTTGCCATTGTATGGGATCCAATCTCCAATAAGTGCATGTACGGTTTTGATTGTGCCCAACTATGTTGGAACGTGAGATGTAATCATTCCAGCTATTTCCTATTTTATATTGAAAACCCTAGACACTATTATAATACAACTGAATTTCCTATCAAATGTTTTGGTTATCGTAAGGGAAAATCTTGTCTGTGTTTATCTGCAGAGAGTCTTACGAGATACCTTTTATTTCAAATGTTTTCCAAGTTAAACAACTTAACCGTTTAATCACACCAGACCCATGTCTGACCACGAGTTTATTTTTGTTTTTCTTAAACTCTTGGGTACTCAAATTTTTATGAGTAGCCAAGTGATCAAGTTGGCTTGACGAGTTTTGGAAAGGCTTAGAGCAGGAGACTTGGCATATCTATACATATCTATTCCGCTGTGTTACTATCATCTGTTTGGAATTTTGGGTTGTAATGGATAGAAAGGTCTTCACGACTATCTAATGTGATGTTGTGTAACTGTATAACTCTGATGTATGATGAATATTATGTAATATCTATGTGAAGTAATATTTTTTTTCCGTTTCCGCTGTGAGATTCTGATATTGTTTAGTTCTTTCTTTCTATCTACTTTATTTTCTAGCTATTTCTTTCTTATCTACGATATGTCTTCCTATGGAATTGTCATAGTTGGTATTAGAGCGCTAGGTTGAGATAATACCTAGGCTTTGGGTTAATCATCATGAGAGAGCGTATTTGTAATTTTTATATATCTATATACCAATCTAAGTAGTTGGGTACCTATCCAGGTTAACAACATGAGTTCTAGAGAAAGAAGAGGCAGAGGTGTGAGTAGCATGACGACCACGAATGGAAGAGGTCCGAATGCTGATGGAGGAAGGGTGACTGGCGAGGCTGTAAACCCAATACCGCCTTGAATATGCTTTGCAGCATTGTGCAAGGATTTTACCAATCTCGGAGGAAAGCCTTTTAAGGGAACAGAGTCCATTATTGAAGTTCAAGCTTGGTTGCGCTCGTGTGAGCGGATTTTTAAGAGTTTGGATCTGTTAGATGAGCAAAAGAGAGTTATGGCATCATGACAACTTCTAGAGGGAGCAGCTGCATGGTGGGATGTACTTACCATGAATATTTCTGAGGATGGTATCTCTTGAAGCAATTTTAAGGAACTTTTTGAGGAACAATTTATGCCTACACCTAGGAAGACTCGTCTGTATAGAAATTTTCTGGATCTTAAGCAAGGAAGTATGTCGGTATAAAAATATGAGACTAAGTTCAACGAGTTATCTTGCTACGGACCTGGTCTTATTGATACACCCCTAAAGAAGAACGAGATGTTTGTGCTAGGAATGAGGCTCGAATTTCACGAGAAGATGAATGCACATCTCAAGGGATCATTCGTGGAATTGATAAACATGTCGTTGAGATATGAGTAGCTGATGGAAAAGAAACCCTTGGCATCTGTGGCAGTACCGAGTGGGAATTCTTCCAATCCGAACAAAAGGAAATTCAACCCGAACTGGAAGAAGCAAGGTAAAGGTAAACCAGGAGGTAACAATGGAGCTCGGAAGTCTTATGTGTGGCAGCAGAAAGGTCATTTAGCTAAGCAGTGTCCTAGAGGTAGAGCTCAGAAGCAGCGTTAGAGTGGACCTGGTTCCACAATGGTTCAAAAGTCTTTGTGTTTCAACTGTCAATAGTCAGGGCATATGGTGAAAGCTTGCCCACTTCTTCAAAGAGCTCAACCGATTAAAGTGTTTGCTATTCAAGGTGAGTGACTAAGTTACCTCGTTTGTATCTAATCCCATAAGGGGAGTCACTAAGTTAGATATGATCTGTAAAAGTCTAAGAATTTCTTATCTATCCCATAGTTTCTCGTGCGACCCATTTGTATTGGATTTTAAAGGATTTGACCTTGTTTTGGGAATGGATTGGTTAGATAAGCATAAAGCTGTTCTGATTTGCGAAGAGAGAATTTTGTCATTGGAAACTGAGTTGGGAAAGATTGCAAAAGTGACTTGAGATAGTCTAGGAATTCATTTGAGTAGTTTTTCATGTGATCGAGGCATCTCAAGAAGATGTAGGATCCATCGAAGTTGTCAAAGATTTTCCAGACGTCTTCGAAGAAGTCAAAGGTTTGCCCCCGCATCAGGAGATTGAGTTTTGTATCGACTTAGTTCCAGGAGCGATACCGGTGGTTCAACCCAGTAGAAGGATGGCACCGAGAGAGAGGGAGAAAAGAATTGGTGAAGCAAACTCAGAATTTCTTGGAGAGAGGATTGATTCGGCCTAGTCATTCTAGCTGGGGTTCTGTTGTAGTTTTTGTGACCAAGTCAGATGGGTCTTTAAGATTTTGTGTAGATTATCGGGAGTTGAATAAGGTAACTATTAGGAATAAGTACCCCTTGCCTCGTATTGACGATCTTTTCGATCAACTTCATGGAGCTTCTATTTTTTCTCAATTGGATCTAGCTTCGGGTTTTCTCCAACTAAGGGTAGCTAAAGACAGTATACCCTTGACTGCGTTCAGAGGACCCTACTATTTTTATGAGTGGCTGGTTATACCTTTTTGGCTAACCAATGCTCTAGCCTATTTTGTGGATCTAATGAACCGTGTTTTCTGGGATGTGCTAAACAAGTTTGTGCTCGTGTTCATCGATGGCATTCTCATCTATTCTAAATCTGAGGAAGAGCATAAGCGTCATTTGGAGATAGTATAGGAGACAATGAAAAGGCATGTCCTGAAAGCCAAGTTTTCGAAGTGCTATTTCTAGAAGTCGAAGGTAAGATTTTTGGGACACATCATATCTAGAGAAGGTATTTCTATGGATCCAGCCAAGGTAGAAGCTGTTCAAGGATGGAAGCAACCGCAGACTCCTACGGAAGTTCGCAGTTTTCTGGGTCTGGCGAGTTACTACAGGAAATTTATCCGGGACTACTCTAAGATTTCTTCCCACTTGACCAAACTGACTAGGAATGGAGCGAAGTTTAAATGGACTCCTAAGTGTGAAGAGGCATTTCTGGATTTGAAGGCAAGGCTGGCCAGTGTACCTATTCTGGCTATTCCAGATGGAAGGAGTAAGTTTGAAGTCTACACTGATGCTTGTGGAGTAGGGCTTGGTGCTGTGTTGATGTAGAATGGAAGAGTGATTGCATACGCGAGTATGCAGTTGAAGCCACATGAGAAGAACTATGCTATGAATGATTTGGAATTGTTGGCTATCGTCTTTGCTCTAAAGATACGGAGGCGTTATCTATTGGGTGAGAAGTTCGAGCTTTTCACCGATCATAAACCTTTAAAGTATCTATTCTTCAAGGAAGATCTGAATCTGAGGCAGCAGAGACGGGTGGAATTTTTGGCATCATATGATTTGGACATTCTTTATACACCAGGGAAGGCGAATGTTGTGGCAAATGCTTTGAGTAGAAATGCAGTTTTGGCTATTTTGGAAGTTATCCCGTCTCTACAAGAAAGGATTGTAAGCAATCAAATGAAGGATAAAACTTTTGAGGAATTAATTCTTGGAGCTAAGGAAGGTCGATATTCGAATTTCAAATAGACGATCAAGAAGCTTTGAGGATCAATGGACGATTGTGTGTGCCAGATGTGGACGGATTGATGCAAGAATTTTTGTTGGAAGGCCACAAATCAAGGTTGAGTATCCATCCGGGGATCTCAAAGATGTATAAGGATATGAAAAGAGTTTTCTGGTGGCCGGGCATCAAGAAAGATATTGCTACCTTCGTCAATGGATGTGCGATCTGTCAACAAGTGAAGGGTGATCAGCAGAATTCCACGGGATTGTTGCAGCCTCTTGAAGTCCCTAAATGGAAATGGGAAATGATATCAATGGATTTCATCGACGGCTTGCTAAGGGCTAGAAAAGAAAATGAGGGAGTGTGGGTAATCATAGAAAGGTTGAAAAAAAGCGCCCAGTTTATCCCAGTTAAGGCAACCAGAGCTACGACATCTTTAACAGAGATTTTTTGAAAGAGATCGTTAGGTTGCATGGAGTTTCCGTCAGCATAGTAAGTGACCGTGACCCAATCTTTACTAGCAAATTTTGGGAAGCTCTGCAGAAAGCTCTTAGAACAAGATTGAGTTTAAGTACAGCTTATCATCCCCAAACTGATGGTCAAACAAAAAGGCTGAATCGCATTCTTGAGGATATGTTGAGGGCTTGTATTCTGGATTTCGACGGATCTTTGGAGGATCATCTGCACTTGGTAGAATTCTCGTACAATAAGTAGAATTCTCATACAATAATAGTTATCAGGCGAGTATTAAGATGGCACCCTACGAATCTTTGTACGGAAGACCTTGTAGATCACCGTCTTGTTGGGTAGAATCCGGAGATTGTCTTGTTCTTGGTCCAGATTTGATTCGAGGCGCATCTACGAAGGTTGAGCTGATCAAGAAGAGAATGAAGGCAGCCCAGGATCGTCCAAAGAGTTATGCATACAAGAGACGAAGGCAATTGGAATTCGAAGTCAGAGATTTGGTTTTTATTAAAGTTTCCCCAATAAAAGGAGCCATTAGATTTAGTAAGACGGAAAAGCTTGCTCCGAGATATATTGGACCTTTCTGTGTGCTCAAGAGAATAGGTACTTTGGCCTACAGGATTGAATTGCCAAACCGGATGGCTGGAATTCACAATGTATTTCACGTATCTCTTCTGAGGTAGTACGTGTACGACCATCTCTAACTGTAGAACCGGCAGTCCAGGAAGATTTAGAGGTCGAACTGGACTTAACTGTGGTCAGACATCCAGTCCAGATAGTTGATCGAGATGAGAAGCAGCTCAGGAACAAAGTGGTGAAGCTGGTCAAGATTCAGTGGAGCGAGGATCCCAGAGATTGTACCTGGGAAACCATAGATAGTATTGGCAAAGCCTATCCTGATTTGTGTCAGAATAGTTAGGAATGTTTGTTTGAATGAATTGTTTGCTTTGGTTGTTAGTATATGGCTAATATGTGTGCTTGATTGTTTGAATATAAAGCTTTTGGGATTATCTTCTATTTTCAAATTTCGGGGACGAAATTCTTTTAAGAGGAGAGGAATGTGATGACCCAATTTTTTTGGCAATATTGATTTGATAATCTTCTTTTATAAATTATTTAAATGTGATAAAACTTATTCTTTTTCAAAAAAATAAAATATGTATTTGTTTATGTGTGTGTGTGTATATATATATAAGTAGATTATAAATAAGGATTTGGATTTGAAATTCAAAAGTAAATATCTTAAAAATAAATTGGATTTAAAAACTATGCATTTTAAAACTAATATATATATATATATGGTTATTTATTAGTGTATAATTAAGTTTTATATCATTTTCTTTAAAGTTATATAAATTTAAATAAAAGGAAAAGTTTAAATATAAAAACATAAAATGTATATAAATATAAAATTAAATAGAAAATATAATATAAAATTAGATAAAAACATAAGTGCATGCAAATTAACAAGTGTAGGCTAAATGTAACATGCTATTTAACAAGTGTCATATTATTAATTTTCTTTTCATTTTTAAAAATAATAAACAATGTTATATATACCTCTCCACTTCTCCTATCTTTCATTTTCTTCTATCTTTCACTTTTTCAAAATAAAACCTGAGAGAAACAAACCAGAGAAAGAAAAAAAAGTATAAAACAACCTCTTGCAAATCTAAAACCTGAAGCTTAAGCAAAGCAAAGTTCAACTCAGTTTAATCAAAGAAAAGATCAGATCAAAGTCAAGAACAATTTGCAATTTTCAAAGTTAAAAGATAAAAAGCAAGATCATTTTCCAGTTTTCAAGTTCAAACAATTTCCAGTTTCAAAAGCTTCTCTGTTCAACCAACACTGTGAGTAAACCAACTTTTAAAAAGCTTAAATCAGTTTAAATTTTGATGCATGTGATTAATACTTGAAATAATATTGTGAAAGATGATTGTATGCATGTATAAATAGGCTTGCATGTGTATATGTACGATGTTATCTGTGTGCATGTCTATATATATATATGTGTGTGTGTGTGTGTGTGTGTGTGTGTCTGCTTTTTAGTTAACGGGTTAAACAAGTTAAAAATTCAAATTCTCTTCCTCTAATCACTTATAGCTGATGTTGTATATACAAAATATGTTAGAATTAACAGGATCTAAATTTTAAAAATGTTTTTTAGTATATTTGGGGAGTAGTTTTGACTGGTAAGAACATACATAGTAAAACTCAATACATGTTGGAAATTCGACTTCCTTGATTTCTTGATTCACTTATATAATCTAATTTTTCGAAAACCGTGATTTTTAAAAATAAAATCAAGATTTTTTACTTTGTGAGTGAGGAATCTCTGGTTGAATGGGGATTGGGTTTTTGGCATTTTCTGATGATCAGAGCATGGTGGGTGGTCTAGATCGCTGTTGGAGGTAGCTTGGAGGTCGTTGATTTCGTGAAAAATGATCGATGAGTTTATCGATCATCATGGCGGTGGCATGGCGTCGTTGTAGGGTTTTAGAGCGGTTTGGTCGATGTGGGTTTCCAGGCTACTGCATCTTCGTCAAAGCACAGGAGTTGCTCGGAAGTGGGGGAATCGAAGCGTGGGTCAACGGTGAAGTTTTGATCGAAGTGTCGAGCTTTCTGGTGGTCTGAGGCGGTGGGTCATGGGGATTCTTGGATGACCAGTTATGTTCAAATGGGTTCTCGTGTGCTCGATTTTCGATTTCGTGTTTGATTCATAGATCTGGGTGGTCGGACTGTTAGGGGAGGTTGTCGTCGACGTGCTGGAGTTGGCATCGATGGTCGAAGCTGCTTCGTTCGCCTTTGCATGTGAACGTGTGTCTGTGTATCAGTGGGTTCGAGGGGTTGCTGTAGGATTTAAGAAGAAGATATGGTCTCTGGTAGGAACTCGGGAAAGTTTTGTTTTGGCTCGAGTTAGTTTCGGTGCGTACGCGAGTGCTCCAGTGTAACAGTTTTTAAATTTAAAAACATAACAGGTTATAAAAAAAAGAAGTGGCTCGAGGGTATGCTCTGGGATTGACTCGGGTATGTGTAGTAATAGTTTTAAAGTTTTAAAAATAAAACAAGTTTTTACAATCTTTAACCCATTTCTTTAAATGATAAATTAGTTAAAGGTGATAATAAAATATTTATCTTAAATTAATTAAGTTTAAAATATTTTATTATGCGACCATTATTTAAATTTTATTCTTAAAGATTATTTAAATAAATTTAATAGTGTAATTAAGTAGTTAATTAAAAAAAGGTAAATGTCTTAATTATTTATTAACTTAAAGGTCTTAAGTTAATTCATATGTTAATGATAAATTAATTACAAGGATTAGTAAATAAGATTTAAATGATAATTAAGTAATTAATTAAGATAAATGTGTTATCTTTAATTAATTAAGGTCTAAGGATAATTAATAATTGAAGGATAATTAACAATTAAAGGATAATTAATTAAAGTGAATAATTAAAGGATGATTAATTAATTTCAATAATTAACTAAAATAATAATAAATGGTTTGTAATTAATTAATGTTAATTAAGCAGGATTATAAGTAATTAATTGTTTAATAATTAATTTATTTTGTGTTAATTAAATTGATTATAATTATGTGGTTAATGAATCTGCTTATGGATGATTAATTTGTATTGAATGTTTAGATTGATTAATATCTCTTGTATGTTAATCTGTAATATTCTGTGATATGAATTGCTTTGGATAGAGCAGTAATAAATGTGAGTTATTTATTTGTGATGAATTGCTGTGTGAACACAATATTATGAATTGAATTAAATTGTATTACTTAAATAACTTGGCCTTAAAAGACGGCATTAGGATTTCAATGAGACCTGGATCGGATACCAAATTTGTTATCTGAAAACCACATCGATCCAAATTAAGCGATAGATCATGAAATCTCAAATGAAGATCAAGATGAAGATTCAGAGTGCAAGGGATATTTGTCGTTAACTTTGAGGGTGCTTCCAAAATGAGTGTAACGGAGATAGTGCCTTCGGTTTCGTTCGAACTCGGAACGGACTTGTATGGATGAACGCTATCAGACCATCATCAATGGAGGACGATGAGCATTCCAAGATATGTGTTCTAAAAAGTTAATCGTAGCCTCAAGCCTCATCAACTGGGAATGGCTAAAACATAGGAGGTACAGCGAGGCTAAGTGGATAGCACCCAAGTAGGATAAGATTTTCCCCTGTCTAGAGGTCCCTTTATTCGGCTGTGTAGGCGATTGTTGGCCACAACCGCGGGGTTGTCTTATTTGGACTATCCAGTAAGGGGTAACTCTGGTCTTGTGTAGCAGTGGATCAGGGTGGATCCTCGTTACAGTGATCTAGACCACGTACTGTGACGGACGGTACCCAAGTAGCCCTGCCATTGTATGGGATCCAATCTCCAATAAGTGCCTGTACGGTTTTGATTGTGCCCAACCATGTTGGAAAGTGAGATGTAAGCATTCTAGCTATTTCCTATTTTATACTGAAAACTCTAGAAACTATTGTAATATAACTAGATTTCTATCAAATGTTTTGGTTGTCGTAAGGAAAAAACTTATACGTGTTTATTTGCGGAGAGTCTTGCGAGATACCTTTTATTTCAAATGTTTTCCAAGTTAAACAACTTAACCGTTTACTCACACCAGATCCATGTCTGACCCGAAGTTTATTTCTGTTTTTCTTAAACTCTTGGGTACTCAAATTTTTATGAGTAGCCTAGTGATCAGGTTGGCTCGACGAGTTTTGGAAAGGCTTGGAGCAGGTGACTTGGCGTATCTATATATATATCTATTCTGCCGTGTTGGTATCATCTGTTTGGTATTTTGGGTTGTAATGGATAGACATGTCTTCACGACTGTCTAATGTGATGTTGTGTAACTGTATAACTCTGATGTATGATGAATATTATGTAATATCTATGTGAAGTAATATTTTTTTTCCGTTTCCGCTATGAGATTCTGATATTGTTTTGTTCTTTCTTTCTATCTACTTTCTTCTACCTATTTCTTTCTTATCTACGATACGTCTTTCTATGGAATGAAAGGCGGGTCGTCACAGGGTGTTACTTGGCTTCGAAAGGGGTACTTTCAATGGATTCGAAATGGGTGCTTTCAAAGGTTTAAATGTTTTCATCAACAATGATTTGAGTAAAGTGTATATAACATGGTAAGGTGATTTTGAGTAAAGCATAGAGTATATATTTTCCTTGTTTAAGTTTGGTTTAAAGGTTTTAAATCAATTTGAGAAGAAAAGGTTTTCAAGGAAAATTGAAGAGAAGATTACCCTAAGTAAAATGACTCGGATATTAGAATACCAGATGGAACTGGTATAGGGTCGCGCCTTATACATTAGTTATTACTAGCTAATTTAGTCCAAAATTCTAGTGTGTATGGCTTTGTCATAGGTCGGACTAAAATTATGATGACACATAGAAGGAAATATATAATTGTATAAAGATAGGTTATTGGTGAGCCCATAAAAGCATTAGGATCAGGTGACCCTAAGAGATGTTAAGTTAGGGACAGACCATCCAGAAGAGGAGTATTTAACAGATAGTTAAGGACAGAATATCTAGAAGAGGAGTGTCTAACAGGTGTTAGATTATTTTAATTATATTGTACGGTAGCCCGAGTCAGCCAAAGGTTAGTAGTTAGCCAAACAAAACTATAGTGTTCGGATAGATGGTTTATTTGTTGCATGATATGTATCTTTACATAATAATGCTTTATGATTTTAGGATAAAATTTTGCAAAAAGATATGTTTTAAAAAGATATTAGTGAGGGGAAAACCACCGCTAAGCGGTATGGTCTCACTCAATATCAATTAACCGAGATGTATAGTATTATTCATACTAGGATTTATGTCTGACTCGAAGTTTATGTTTTCCCCTTAAACTTGCGGGTGCTCAAAATTGATTTGAATAGGTTGAGGTTTTACAGGTTTTAGTAGATTGACGAATAAAGCTTCTGGAGATGAGAAGGTCACCGACGAATAGCTATTTAGGTGTTGTTGTTTTGTTTTATTCCACTGTGTTGTATTTAAGATAGTTAGGTCTATATAGTACTCTGGTCAACCAAGGGGGCATCATCATATGTCGCATTTGGCATATTTATGTAATAATTATATTTTATCACAACTTGAAAAACGAATGGGATTATATAATTTGAACATGAAACATGTTTTATGAAATGTAATCACTAAAATGTTGTTTTTTGAAATCATTGATTTTATTTCATTTTCAAGTGCTTCTAATGTTATAGATACCATTAACATAGCCATATTTTGTCGTTGGAAGTTAATACTATGGATGACTGCAGCATCTGTAGAGCTTAGCTTTGGGCCTCTATATAGGGGATGTTACGCCCATATTTGCATCGCCACCTTGACCCTCTACATCCCCTTGATCTTCGTTGTTAAAATTGCAAGTTGGGGTAGAGGGACTAATGATGACTCAAGATTTATTGGTAAGAAGTCTGCTTGGAATGGAGCTCCTACCATTTGTATAGAAGTTGATATTGGTGAAGTTAGGCATTCTTCAGAAGATAATAGGTTGTGCAGTGTCTATACTCAACCCCCTTCAAGAACACCAAAGTTTGGGCATGTTCATCATTGACCTTTCATTTAGAGAGAACTGTGAAGGATACAGATAGGAAGTTAGATAATTGGGTGAACAAGGTGCAATTTTGAAAAGGACATCGATGAAGGAAACTTATGGCCTGCCATGTAGAAGCGATTAAAGCTGTGAGGAAAGTGAATGAAGAAATATTCGGTTTTAAAGTAACTACGCTTGCTGTGAAGTGCCTTAACGACCTTGCAACGGTTGAAGGCCTCAACTATCAAGGAAGGCAATTCTGACCTCTACTTGAGGCTCAAGAGGAAAGTGAGCTCTTCGAATGTTGGAGGTTGATTTGATTGCATCATTAAGATGACGTATAGAGAACCTATTAAGGCGTAAACATTAGAATGTACTTAAGTGGGAGCCAACCCGATATCTTGAAGAAAGAATTTGATAAAGTCATCGAATGGTGGTACTGTTCCAGATAAGCACGTATATCTGTTGCATGTTGTGTAGCGTAGAGGCGGTAATGAGCCCATTGATCGAGTATTGGTAGAAGAACCTCATTATAGGGAATTTCGCGTTTAAGCCATATCTTATGGAATGCCAATGTGATTAGCTCGGATGGTGTCTAATCTTGTGGATTATCCAAAACCATTAGAACATATCATTTGTACATTTAAGGAGCATGATTTTGGGGTGTGTAGTTAGAAGAACCTATAGTTGGAGTTCCAAAGTAGTAGAATGCCTTGCTATGGATAGAGTAGACGAAGAAGCTTGGGTAATAGAAGAGCCTACCTTTGGAGAGGTAGAAGGACCGGTGTTAACTTTAAGGCAAGAAGATTGTCTGGTCATTTTGAACTAATAATCTTGATAGCGAATGTGGTTAAGTATGTTTTACTTTAATGAAATATTTTAATCAAACCTGTGTAGCTGATTTATAGAATCCAATGGATGTCGACATGTGTTGACCAATTGGATTCTGCACGTTGACCAGGGTGGTGTAAAGTGTCATTCTACGTACTGTGTGTCCTATGTTTAGAGTGTGGTCTACACGAACACTCTATGTAGATTATCTACTCATGCTAGCAAACGAACTCCGTCGTACGATGGAACCATGTGTTAGATTTTACCCATTAGCGTAGAGTATATGATACAGAACCATTGTCCAGAGCGCCATGAAGTTTTCTTTGTATGAACATGGGATTGTGGAGTTCAACTTAAAGTGTAGACATGTATTTCCATTCGAATACCCAAGTGCATTTGATGCAACCTTCCTCATAGCCGTCTCACTGAAATCGAGTCATCGAGTCACGTTCGACCAAAGTTCAATGATGTTGATCACACAACTATAACTTGTGTAAGAGTGCCACATATCAAGGGTCGAGAGCAAGCTATAGAGTGAATGGACCAAGAATGTGGAAACTTGAAGCTAGCACCAAATAGGGGAAGATAAGGAAAATGTTAAGTGAAGAACTGCTTGGTTCCAACATTGAGTATGGTTCGAGTTCTCCCTACGCCTATGTCTTGACTCCGACCTTGCAAAGTGAAGTAATGAACAATGGTTGACCTTGGATCATCAACGACAACCATAACAGCGGCAACGACACGTCGACGATGACGAGATGGCAAAAGCAACCATAGTGGCACCCATGACATCGAAACCTAAGATAGAAACCTACCTAGGCAATCTAATCAAGATTTGAAAAGGTGGGGTTGATTAACTCGGCACCAACTTGAAGTTAGTGGAAGTGGATTCATTATATGTCATCAAGACTATGGCGACGCAGCTATGTTGGTGGTGGAGATTGAAAAGTAGTGACGGTTATAGATCAAAGGTTGCCAAGCAAATGAAATGGTGTGCTTGCAAATCAAAGTGAAGCGGAAAATTTAGCGAAGTGTTAAAATACTTGCATTACTCTTCAAAAATCATGTCAGTACCCACATGATTTGGTCGGTATCGAGATGTTTTGATAACTATTATTAAATAATAATAATAATAATAATAATAATAATAATAATAATAATAATAATAATAAAAGGAGAAAAGAGAGAAGAAGAAAATTAAGGGAAGTCCACCTAATCGAGACATGACATAACTTCCAAATAACTAAGAACTCCAACCTTATTAATGGAAAAGAATGGCATGCCAATTATTTAAATTGATGTACGGATGCTCTTGGAATAGATAAGACTGGCAGATCAGTGACATTTGTGCAACTAATATCATATAGTTTGTCATGATCCAAAGAATGTTTTATTTTCATAAAAGCATACTTTGGGGGCAAATGTTACCCTCAATTGAACCAAGCAACTTCTAAGTGAATCTGAACATCAAGACGAAGACTAAATGAATCAAGAACTTGGGGAGGCGCTTCGGAGGATGGAATGAAGAAGCACATAGATTGAAATGGTTTGGAGTACGCAAATTATGGTCGGTATAGACCACAATTGTGGTCAGAATCGAGTTGATTTTGGTAGGTAGGCCCAATTCTAAGTTTGAAAACATTAGATATATACAAGTATGGAATGGGATTGATGTGCACATAAAAGTGCTTATTTTTACTTCCATATTTAACCTTCTTTTGATTAAATAAACGAGCATATTAGGGTATTTTACATGTTTAAACCAAAATTCAAATTATTTTCAAATCATCATTCATTCATCTTCATTTGGGGGGTAAAATGTTAATTTTGTGTATGATTTAATTTGAGAAAATTTATTTGCACATTTTTATTTTTATTTGTAGGAAATGAAGTGCAAATATGAAAAGGGTTCATGGATGAATGCATGCACACATGTTGAAAGCTAATGAAGAAAGGAAATAAATAATTCATGCAACGCGGAGGTTCCCAATAACCCACTGCCATATGGTCCACAATTAAAAGCACATGCACATGTTAATGGAGGTTTAAAGGCATGTTAGTAGGGATTAATTAATTTCCTAACGATTACTTGGAGGTTATACTTTCTAAATGACATTTTAGGTAGTCTCCTAAAAGATGAATTAGGATTTTAAGCATGTACAAATACCCTTTATGTCTCATGTAATTATCTTCTACCTTTTATGCAAGTTGTAGCCATAAAATCAAAGGTAAATAAAAGTTTCTATCATTGTTTCTTAAGCCTTGCTTTTACTTTCATGCAATTTTTATTTATGCTTTTTTTTATGCTCTTATGCTCTCTTTTAATTCATGCAATTAGTTTAGATTTCTTTTATGCAAGTAGTTAGTTCTTTCTTCTTTTAATTAACACCTTTCTTCATTTATGTTTATATAGAGATCAATTTATGTTAACGTGTTTTCAAATGAGTAGCTAAACCCCTTTAATTTGGGGGTAATGAAGCTCTCAAGAAACATATCAAATTAACGTAATGATTTCATTTGCAGTCTTTCATTTGTGCTTAATGGAAAATTTGAATGGTGGTTTATGTCTCTATTTTGTGAATTTTGATAGCCTATGTTGACATCTGAAATAGGCTATGCTTATTCGATCTTAAACATAAATTATTTGATCATTTTCCTAAGTGACTTTGATGTAAAAGTTAAGTTCGAATTAAAATTTGATGGTCTATATTACTAATTAATAGTAATAGATCATATTTAAAATAGATTTTATTTTTAATTTCCATGTCATTTTCATGAGTGTTGATAAGTGGGTTTAATGGTGTATTAGAGTTTGATGATTTAAGTTATGCTAATTAATAGCACAAATAAATCATACTTATAATAAGGACTTCAATCATTTTCACTTAATAATTAATGAGAGATTACAAATGAATTTCATGTTGATTTATATGAATAATTGGATGTGGATTTGCCTCTAAATTGCTTCTTATTATCACAGTTTATTCACCTTTGCTTTAGTTTGATTTTTGCAATTTTTCTTAGTTAAAAATTACTTCAAAACCTTGGATTAATTTGATTGAGTAGTATTGAAATTTAATTCATTCCCTACGGATCGACTCATACTCAGATACGTACTTTAATTGTACGCCGTGCGCTTATGGTTTATAACGATAATATTTATTTTCGACAATTTTCTAATCGATAGAAAATTCACCGTCTAACAAGTTTTTGATGTCATTGCCGGGGTATTGCAATTTAATTTTAATTTTACCTTTTGAATTATTCTTGTTTTATTTTATTTTCATTTTGTGTTTTGTTCTTCTTAAAAACAAAAAAACATAAACAAAAAATATTTTAAAAAAAGGGGTTTACAATTGTTTTGCTTAGTTATGTTTTTTTATTTCCTCAAGCATTTTTTTTTACTTCATTAGTGTGCATTTTAGCTCAAACTGTTCGCCGTTCACTTTGTTCTATTTCCATTTGAGAGTCTACAGGCATTTTATTCTCTGTTTGCACTTGCATCTGTGTTACAGGCATTTGCATTTGTATTACAGGCACTTATTCTATTACATTTACCAGTGAAAATTTACAAACCCTGCTCCATTTCCTCTGTGCCACTATCAGATCTCTCCATGCACCAGCAACAATCACCACGGCCTTCACCACTATCCTCATCAACCTACCTGAAACGCTGCTACTCAACCAAACTACATTACCTCTTACATCATTTTCCTGCACAACCATCATCCTCTTCAATCACAGCATCCACAAAGTGCACCTACTTAATCATCCACTTCTGCCTGCAAAAAACAAGCCATCACAGACATGTTGCCATCACATTTCCACCTTCCGCAACCATTTTTTCTTCGTCGCGCACTATCATCATCCAACTACTTTACTTTCTCAATTGCAGCTAACTGCCAAACAAACTGCTACTCCATCTCACTGCAGCAAAACTAACTTTCTAATCCAACTACTTGCTCTCTTTGCAATACATACTTCACTGCAGCCATCATTCATACTGCCTCCATCCACATACTTCAGTCAACTGCCTGCTTGCAAAAACACATCCTACCTATCATCTTATCTCCTCTGACCACTCAACCTATACAACACCTCTGCCTAACCACATCACCAATCACACGTTAAAGCGCCCAACTCATAATTGGCAAATTCGTAGGCCTGCTGGATGCACGCCAATGGGAACGTTCAATAAGTCTATTGGAATTGGCTCCGTATCAATGGAATCTCATCATCCATACATAACGAATTGGTATGGTATATTCATACCATAACATATGAACAGTAAGAACTAGTCGATACAACAAAATCACTGCCTCACAACCAAATACTGCCTCTGCCAATAACAACCAACAACTCAAACTCCCACTGCCACAGCCACTTCATCCACTTACATTCATTATTCCCATTACATCTACCACCAACTCGACCGTTACCCACCATCCATCAATACTTCCCACTGCACCCATTGACATACTCTCTCTGCCTTCCAACTTTCAACCATACTCCATCCCCTTGCATACTTCTACTGCAAACGTTCATACCATACCCACACAACCATCACCACAACCAACCATTCACACTTCCTACCGCAACATTACTTCATCATCTGCCTACCATCACCACCAAGCAGCCAACAAATTCAGCTACACACCATCTGCCTACCATCATCCACTGCCTAGCACACCTACGTCACAGCACACTTGAAACGAATACTTAACACCATCCACGTCACTACTTGATCATAACTTGTAAAGACCATCAACCAAACTTACCTCTATCAACAGGACCACCAGTAATCACCTTCTGCAATCTCCTCCACACAACTTTTAACCAAACCTGCTGCTTCACTACCCATAACCCAAAATCACCATCAGCAACTTCCACCAGTCGTTTAACTTCTGCAACAAAAAATGAACACTCTCCTCACAACCACACCACACCACCTCACAGCAAACTTCTTCATCCATTAAAAACCCTCAACCACTTCCTACTTTGGTCAAATCACTACCATAATCTCCTTTTTAATCACCATCCTCCAACACCATCGCAAATTTGAAAATCACGAAACAGGTGTACCTCCATTAAACTTCCGCGCTTCGCAAATGGTGAATTCCCACAACCCCAAATCGCAAATCAATCACCAAATCAACCCACCAACATCAACGCGTATCCCAATCAACCACAGCAACCTTAGGCTCTCGACCAAAATCGAGACTTCGAATCGCAACCCACTGTCAAATTTTTTTAACGATAATTCGGTAATTTACGTGTTTGCCTGTTTTTATTATTTTTTTCCTTTTATTTTCTGTTGTGTTAATTAGAGGAGAAAGGGTGTATATTTTTTTTTAAAACAGAAAGTAGTGTGTTGGGCTGAGCTTTGCGTATTTTTGATTGTAAATTCAGTTTCAACTTTCTTTTGGCTAAAAAAAAGAAGAAAAAAAAACTGCTTTTTTTTCATTTATCATATAAAAAAATTCATTTTCTTTTGATTTTGTTTTTTTTTTAAAAAAAAAACAATTATTTTCAGCTCCTTTTCAAATTGCAGGAAATCAGAAGGAGAAGAATGCTGCTAAATAATTGGGCTCTGCTACTTATATAAAAATTAAAAAATTGCTGCTTTAAAAATAATGTTATTTATTCTGCATGCTTTGGTATCGTGCACTTATCACTTTTTTTTTATTTTCTTTGCATTGTTGATGGCTTGCATTTAAAAAAAATTTAAAAACAAAAGAAAATTTCATTCGTAGTTGCATTGTTAATTCACGTTTAATTCGGTTTTGCATTCACCTCATCTTATTTTTTTAAGGGCAATATACAACTTCACATCAGATTGGGGATTTCATCACCTCTTCCTTGGACAATAAAAATTGCTTTTCATCTTATAACTTGACTAATAATAACGTTTAGACTATGGACTTAAGGGTGTCGCGAGCTCATCTAGGACTTAATTGTATCTTGACAAGTGTGATTATACAACTTTGGATTAGGAGCTACTAAGAATAGAATTTTTTTAACTAAGTCCTTGCATTCATTTAGTTGCATTAGTTCATGCATATATATAAAAAAAAGAAAAAAAATCAAAATCCAAAAGCAAAAAGCAAAGCAAAAAATTTTACATTTTACATAACTTAGTTGTAATTAAAAATCCAAAAAAAAAAATCATTTTAAATCTTTTCCTTAAAAAAAGTTTTTTTTTTAAAATAAATCAAAAGTCCAAAAAAACAAGCAATTTTTACTTGAGTTAGTTTTTTTAAAAAAACAAAAATCAAAAAAATCTTTTCAAAAGCTTAAAAAAAAAGCAAAAACAATAAAAAAGGAAAATTTGAAAATTCGAAACAAAAATCAAATCTTCCTTTTAAAAAATAAACTCCCTTTTGTAAACATTTCTTTTTCCTTTTAAAAATATATATAAAAAAATAAATTTTCATTTCATTTCACCTTCTGAACCTTGTTTCATCCTTTTAAACTTGATTTTCACTTCTTTCTATCCTTGACCTTTTCACCAGTGCATGAGTACCTGGACTCATGACACAAAGACTAATCGTTCAACCCGAACGAACGATCCTTCAATAATGGCAAATGAAAATGCCCCGTGAACTCTCATGGATAGAATTTTTTCTGATAGAGTTTCTATTATTTCTTGTATCACACTACCCGCCCCAATGGGTAACCATTTCAAAATTTATTCCAATCATATTGTCACGCTTTCAAAATTTGGCAATTTTGAACATGATGGCCCATACATTTTCCTAACGAAATTCGAACAAGTTTGCACAACCATTAAACTCCAATAATTATGTGATGATGGAATCATACTTTGGTTAATTCCATTCGCCCCTATAGATTACGCTGAAAAATAGTTTTACAGCTTACGGTCAAACTCAATCAAAACTTGGGAAGAATTTGTTAAAGTTAAAAAAATTCTACCCCTTAGAAAAAACAATTAAAATCTAAAATAAAATTGTCAATTTTGTTCAATTCAGGGGAGAACCTTTCGGAAAATATTTTGAAAGATTTAAATAGTTTTTGATAAAATATCCACACCATAATTTCGAAAAACGGACCCTTTGCCAAATCTTATAAGATGGACTTGAGAATAGTTAACGAACCATGTTTGAATCGATGTGCCAAGGCAATTTTCTCACCCGATATCATGACGTTGCTTAGCAATTCCTTGAAAACTTGGTCGAAAGGACATTCTAAGGGACTCTAACGAAAAATCTATTTACTCACAATCAAGCGTACACTCGATAGGATCATCTTTGACTTTGGAAGCTAAAATCGACACAGTGATCAATAAATTCGACAATGTTTTCTAATCCAACCAAATGAACCAAGCCTCCCAACCAATGTGTTATAAATGCAACGATCTGACTCACAGAGCCGATCAGTGTCATAACTTGATAAAACAACTTAATGCTTTCAATAAGGTTAAGGATGACCAATTTTCTCCACTTACAATCCAGGTTGGATAAATCATCCTAACTTTACGTGGAACCAAAATAATTTCAACTCGAATTTGGTCCGTCCCAATTTTCAAGCATTTCCAGACAATGCTTCAAATCCGCCCTTATTCAGCAAAATTTTACGGGTCCGCCCCAAAATCAACCGTAACATAACAATCCTTTGCACCCAAAGACGATAAACGTTTGACTTCACTTGAGAAAAGTCTTGAAACTTTAGCTAAAGCAACCACTTAAAGCCTCCAATCAAATAGCAATTTGCAAAATTTATTAACCATGTACATGCAAAATACGAGGCAATCAATTGATAAACATGAAATGCAAATGATTTAATTAGCTATGTCTATAAGTGAACGAGAAAGAGGCACATTCACAAGTTAGCCAGTTTCAAATCCCAAAAATCAAAACACGAATTCGAATCAAGCCCATGCTGTTCAAGATAGTAACGTAACCCAAATGAATGCTATCACGACTTTGCATTCCGGTAAACAAATCGATAATCAAGTTGTTAATCCAAAAGATTTAACGGAAACTCCTCTTGACACTTCAAAAATAGCAAGAGAATCTGAACAAAACATTGAGCCAAACATCGAATCAAATTCCAATCCAAATTCTTCTTCTACTCATGTAGACAAACCTACTGAGTATCGTGTTCCATTTCCACCAAGCCTTCGATCAAAGAAACATTTTGGCTAGATGGAAAAGATGTTGGAAATTTTCAAAAAAGTGAAATCTAAGATCCGAATTCTTGATATCATTCTACAAATGCCAACTTACGCTAAATTTCTTAAGGACTTGTGTACTCAAAAATGACAAACTCATGTACCCAAGAAAGATTTCTTAGCTGCCGGACTTAGCGAAGTCTTGTCCCAATCATTTCTTGTCAAATATAAAGATCCTGGATGTCCTACGATCTCGTGCACGATAGGAGACAAAATGATTAACAAGTTCTTACTAGATTTGGGTGCGAGTGTCAATTTGATTTCTTGTTCAGTTTACCAGCAACTTGGCTTGGATGAACTTAAACCGACGAAAGTTACTCTTTAATTCACCGATCATTCAATAAAGAAACGCGTAGGATAAATTGAGTACGTACTCATCAAAATTGATCAATTCATATTCCCCGTCGATTTCTTCATCCTTGAAATACAACCTGTGAATAATCTAATTAATCAAATTCTATTGGTTTTAGGCCGATCATTCTTGGCTACTTTAAATGCTCTAATCAGTTGTTGAAACGCTTAGATGAAAATTTCTTTTCGAAACATGACTTTGGATCTTAACATCTTCCATCTTGAAACTCGGTTGAATGAACCATGCGACCAAACGTTGGAAGTTAGTTTCATTCAAGAAAATTTTGATAATGAAAAAATTGACCTAATGTAACAACCCGCATATTTATCGGCTTTATATTTAAATATTTTATTTAAATATTTTATCGATACTCGGAATTTAGTCCGAAAAGCCACTTTTTGCAAACATTCGAATTAGGACTCGAGACCACTCCCATTGAGTTCAAAACGCCGTTTGCGATCTTCTTAAGTGTAAACTTTGATATGTTTGGAGTTAGTGGAATTTTGCTACTTTTTCACTTAGGGCTTTGGTTAGGGCTGAGCACATTAACCCCACTTATGTATTCAGTCCCAACCCCTTCTCCTCTTCATTACTTCATTCCCCATTTCCTAATACTCAAGCTTTTATAACAATGGAGAGTGGAAGAGGAAATTAAAACTCCAAGCCTTAGTCTTCATTAGCAAATCCAACTTCTAGCTCCAAAAGAGAACCCATTGGTAAGCCTTCTCTTCTTCTTCTCCAACTCATTCTCTTATCAATTTCAGAAATTCCTAAACCTAACTTTGAGAATGTTCTTCTTTTAAAGCTTAGAATCAAGCTTCTTGTGTTGGATTTGAAGAGTGGTTGATTCTCCTTTGCTTTCAAGCTTCTTCTTCAATCGTTTGGGTTCAAAGGTGAGATTTTTATCTCACATCTTTGTCTATAATTATCTTCGATTGTTAGGTATGAATTCCTAACACTTATTTTTGTGCAATTGCTTTCGGTTTGGGTTGAATTGGTGAATATCCAAAATTTTAGTGTTTGGGTTCAATTCTTTAAAGATCCTAACTTTGGTGTTTGAACATGTTTTTGGTGGCGGATCGGAGAGTTAATGGAGCTGGGCTATCAATTGGTTAAGGCTCCTTAGGTCCATTGCTCGAACGGTCGCGTTTTGGTGGAATTTGCGCTTCATTGAAAAAGGACAGGAACTACAGAAATTTGCAGTTCGGCCGACCGAGCCCTGTGGCCGGTCGACCGACCTGCTACTCCGTGCAATTTTTCTGCTTCTGGCCAGCCGACCGAGCTCTGTAGCCAGCCGACCGACCTGATGCTATTTTGCCTACTTTGTCTATTTTGTTGAATTTCCAACTTTAATCGATTCGTGTTGATTCCCTTTTGTTATTATCACTTATAATCGACTTTGATGACATTTTCTTCGTAATTTTGGGAATATCCATTTTTATGGATTCGGTATCGATTTCTTTGGATTTTATTCACGTCTTCGAATGTGAATTTTAGTGATTGATTGTTCCTACAATCTTTCTTTGTGATTTGTCACTTTAAAAATATAAAGGTTTCTATACTAGTAGTAAATATCAAAATTCTTTCATCAAAACAATTTCAACACTATTTTATTACAAAGCTCGTTTCTTAAACCATTTTCCTATCTATTAGTATGTACAGGCCTTTACCTCACTCGTATGAGAAATCTAATTAAACGACCTAGTAAAACGAGTGGTATGAAACGCTTGCGTTTATTTCGTCGGTTAATTCTTGGACTTGTTCGATTGAATCCCTTGTGACAATTTTCTAGTGGAGATCTACAATTTGTTCGTAAATATTTAAGTTAAGCTAGTGGTTATGGGACATGAAGCTAAATTTATATATTTACTAGCTTAGGGTAATTGACACTTCTTGGTGATCATGACGATCATTTTTGTGATTAGACTAGCGAGGTGCGATGTCTCTTTGTCTGCGAGGGAGACTAAACCCCGTTTTGTGGAGTTTCGACTCAAATTGGTGGGGTAGCAACCCATGGTCTTCGGGCCGTTTATGGAGCTTCGGCTTAATTTGTGATGGATAGCAACCATGGAATTAGCGTTCCGTTTGTGAAACACGTGTTGGTGAGCTTCACGCTCCCGATTGTGATAGGCCTTTCCCCCTTTTGTGATTTCTGGATTTCTTGAGATGATTTCTAGAATTTGTGCTTCACCAATTTTCGTGATTTTCATTGATAAGTTTTATCAATATTTGTGCATTGGTGAATTTGTGCGTCATTGACTTTTGTGATTGATATTGATATAATCGTCAATATTTATGGTTTGGTGAACGAAATAAAGAGTATGACATTTCTTTTGATCCTTGAGTAGGTTTTTTTTTTGTGATATTGATTAATCTCTTGTTGATTTTCAGTTACTTATTTATCACACCTTGGCGTTGTGATTATTATGCGTTTAGTCATACCTCTTATTCTATATCGTTTCATCTGATATTTATAGCTAGACTGATCCGTTTATTATTTTCTTATTAAATAATACTCGGGTCAGACCGAGATGTTACAGGTGCTTCCGCTTGACTCCTTATCGGACAATCATCTGATCTTTTGGTTAACTACTTAGCTTGTAGTTTTTGGTTGTGTACAATTTGAGACATAGACTCCTTGATGTATACATATTCTTTTGTCTAGCACTTGTATCTATTCTTTTGTGATATTGTAGATCTTGTTAGACCACTACTCTGATGAACACTTTTATGTGTTATATATATTCATATCTATTTCCGCCTTTGTGATATGAATTATCTGTGACTGATTTGTGTTATGTTTATTTCTATATTTGTTTCCGAAGACACTATAGCCACTGTGTAGTAGCTTTGAGTTTGTATCGGTGTGTCGGATTTCCTCTCGAAATCAAATGCATGTTATACTATCCGACATAGCGGTGCTCGCTCAAAGCAATTGCACGGATGGTCGCTCCTCAACAGCCTTATTCTCCATGCTAGTTGACAGCATTACTCCGTAGTGTTCTTGGCTAGCGTGGGTATAGAGGTGGGGCGTCACAGCTTGGTATCGGAGCCAAACTTCAGAACAATGTAGAATAATTTAACAATGAGCATAGTCCTAATTCCTTCTTAGGAGTCGTGGCTTAGGATTTAATTCGAGTCTTCGTACCGATTCATCCTATTTTCTTTATGATTCCTTGTTTTATCTATCAAGATTGCTTGATATTCATTTTGTGAATAACCTTTTTCTTCTTCTTTATTTCTTTCCAAAGGAAGAGAAATGGTTAGACCTGGCCGTCCCAGCGCCGGTCAATCTAGTGCTACTCCCCAAGAAGGAGTTTTTATGACTACCCAGCAACTTCTTGACCTTGTCACGAATGCTCAAGCAGCTGGCTCTAATCCGGAACCTACTCACCCTAAATCTAGGTTTGCACGTTTGTGCAATGGTTACACCAACCTGGGTGGGAAGCCATTTAGAGGTTCTAAAACTATTATTGAAGTCCAGGCTTGGTTAAGAACATGCGATCGAATCTTTTCTCGTATGAACCTCATTGATCTTCACCGGGTTCAGGTGGCCTCTAGTATGCTCCAAGAAAGAGCATTATACTGGTACGAGCTTCTGATTTCTAAAATAAATGAAGCGGATCTCACCTGGGAGAAATTTCGAGAGCGCTTCGAGTTAAAATTCGTACCAGAAGTTGAGAAGGTGACTTTGGCTCGCCGTTTTATTGACCTTGTTCAAGATGAAGCCTCCGTGACTGATTATGTTGCATCCTTCGAGTCACTTTCCAAATATGGGGTTGAATACATCAACACCCCATTGAAGAAGAACCAAATATTTGTCTATGGCTTAAACAAAAATCTCAAGAAGCCATTACTTTTAAAATTAGAGGTTCCCTTCGACCAACACATTGATATCGCTCTTCGTCTTGAAGAGGCGGATATGGAAAATGATGTTGAAGTGGTGGGTTCCAAACCAAGCTTCAACAACAACAAGAAAAGGCCTAATAAATTCAAAGGTCCTTATCCCAATAAGAAAGGGAAGCAAGCAACCTCTGTGGCAAAGACTTCTTCTTTTGGTCATGAGGAATGCTATAATTGTGGTTAGAAGGACCATTACGCGAACAAGTGTCCAAAGTCTATCTCTTGTCGCTACTGCAAAGTTCCCGGTCATGTTATATCTTCATGCCCCAAGCTTCTGGGCAAGAAGGAGGGAAAGTTAAATGTTTCTCAAGCCCCTAGCAACACATCTCGTGGTCAAGGTATGTCTCATTCTATCCTTGATGGCACCATTATATTTCGTGATCAACCCATTCGAGTTCTTTTTGATACGGGTGCATCCCATTCTTTTATATCAAAGAACTTGTTGATACTTTTTCTTTAAATGTTGTTGCTTTAATGACTTCTTTGAGAATTTCGAATCCAGTTGGCGAATCTGCAACTCTTAGTTTGCTTTGTAAAAATGTCGAGATTATTTTGTGTGATTTTTCTTTCCTAGCCGATTTGCATGTCATGCGTTATTTAGGCTTTGGAATGATTTTGGGAATGGATTGGCTAAACCGTTATGAAGCTCATATCCTATGTCCTCAGCGGGCTATTCATCTTCGACATCCTCGATCTGTTAAGAAGATTTCTATTAATCTTAAAGATTCGGATTCCAGCTTGGTTGCATCTTTATATTCTTTAAATCCTCGTGATGATGATAATGATGATGAGGAAGATATAATTTCTCTTATTCGCGTTGTTCATGAATTTTCCGACATATTTGAGCCCGTTTTAGGATTACCGCCTAAGCGAGCAATTGAGTTCAAAATTAATCTTATCCCTGGAGCTCAACCTATTACTCGTCCTCCTTATTGCATGTCCAATAAAGAAAATGAGGAGATGTGCATACAATTATCCGATTTGGAAACGAAGCAATTTATTCGCTCAAGTTCCTCGCCTTGGGGAGCTTCGGCTATTTTTGTGAAGAAATCCGATGGAACACTTAGGCTTTGCGTTGACTACCGCAAGCTTAATGATCTTACTATCAAAAATAAATATCATTTACCTCGGATTGATGATCTATTCGATCAACTTAGTGGTGCTAGAGTCTTTTCACAATTTGACTTAGCTACTGGATTTCATCAGCTTCGTATTGCAGAGGATAGCATTCCTTTGACATCGTTCCGTACTCGTTATGGATCTTATGAATGGCTTGTTATGCCATTTGGTCTAACGAATGCTCCGGCTTATTTCGTTGACCTTATGAATAGAGTTTTCAATGACTTCCTCGACCGGTTTGTCCTCATCTTTATTGATGATATTCTTGTGTATTCAAAAACCGAGGAGGAGCATGAAAATCATCTTCAGATTATGTTGGAAACTCTTAGAAGTAATCAATTAAAGGCAAAATTTTCTAAATTCCACTTTTGGCAATCTTGTGTGAAGTTTCTCGGTCATATTATTTCCGAATCCGGAATTTCCGTGGATCCTTCAAAGATTGAAGCGATTCAAGATTGGAAGAGACCGGAGAGTGTGACGGAGATTCGTAGTTTTCTTGGGTTGGCGGGTTATTACCGCCGTTTTATCAAAGACTTTTCTAAGATTGTCGTGCCTCTCACTAGCTTAACGAAGAAAGGTGTTAAATACATTTGGTCGGACAAATGTGAAACTTCTTTTCAGAAACTAAAGGAACTTCTTTCAGATGCTCCTATTCTTGTTATTCCCGAGGGGAATCAAGATTTCGTTGTTTATACCGATGCTAGTCGCGTTGGTTTGGGTGCCGTTCTTCTGCAAAGAGAACGTGTTATTGTTTATGCTTCTAGGCAACTGAAGCCAGCTGAGACTAGATATGCCACTCATGATTTAGAGCTCGCGGCTATTGTTTTCGCCCTTCGTATTTGGCGTCATTATCTTTTAGGAGAGAAATTTGTTCTTTACACCGATCATAAGTCCTTGAAGTATTTATTCTCTCAAAAGGAACTTAATTTGCATCAACAACGTTGGATCGAATTTCTTGCACCATATGATCTTGATATCCTTTATACTTCCGGAAAGGGAAACCGCGTTGCGAATGCACTTAGTCGAAAGCAACAAGCGGTTGTTTCTATGATGATATTCGAATGGAACGATCTCGAGATTTTATCCACTTGCGAAATTCGAGACCGTGTTTCCGATTTATGTTCATCTCTTGTTTTATGTAGCCTTGAGGCTCATCCTTCTCTTTTAGAACGCATTATTGAAGCTCAAGGGCTAGATCCTGAATTGGCTCTTCTTGGCCAAAATGTTAAGGATAAAATTGATATTGAAGGTTTGAAAGACTTTGATATCGATTCTCGTGGCGACGTTCGGAAATTTGGTAGACTTATCGTGCCAAATATTAGTGATCTTCGTAAAGATATTTTAGAAGATTCTCACCGTTCTAAATTTACCATTCATCCTGGTAGTAGTAAAATGTACGCGGATATGAAGCGACTTTATTATTGAGAGGGAATGAAACTTGACATCGCTAACTCCGTTAAGCGTTGCATGACTTGCCAACTCGTTAAGGCCGAACATCAAAGGCCCGGTTGGTTATTGCAACCTTTGGAAATTCCAATTTGGAAGTGGGACCAAATTTCCATGGATTTTATAGATGGCCTTACCCGTTCTCGTTCGGGTCATGATAGCTTATGGGTGATTGTTGATAGACTTACTAAATCTACCCATTTTGTTCCCGTTCGGTCTAACCGAACCGTTCCTCTTTTGGCCAAACTCTTTGTTAAAGAGATTGTAAAATTACATGGAGTTCCTACTTCTATAGTTAGTGATTGTGATCCATTGTTTACTAGTGGATTTTGGAAGAGTCTTCAAAAAGCTTTAGGAACGAAGCTTATTTTTAGCATGCTTATCACCCCCAGTCCGATGGACAAACCGAGCGTGTGAATCAAACTCTTGAAGATCTTCTTCGTGCTTGTGTGCTCGATTTTGGTGGAAGTTGGGAAGATCATATTTCACTTGTTGAATTTTCCTATAATAATAGCTTCCAATCTAGTATTGGTATGGCACCTTTCGAGGCACTCTATGGAAGGCCATTGTAACGACCCGACTTCCTACGCCCAGGAAGACGTATCGTTTTTAAGAAAAGAAAGAGATGAGAAAGTAGAAACGATAGAGAAGAAGAAGAAACAACAATAGAATCTCAACAGTGGAACGAATAAAATATAATATATCACATAAGAGAATACATAGTATCATATACAGCAGAGTTACACAGACAATACAACACCTACTAGACAGTTATAAACACCTGTCTAGTTAATACAACACAATACTCCATACATCACAGAGATACCACACAGCGGAACTATATATATATATATATGACGTTGAAGCCTCCTGCTCCATTGCTCCTCCAGAATTCGTCAAAGCTAAACCTGAATCCCTTGGCTACCCGTAAAAATTTGGGTACCCGAGAGTTTATGAAAACAAAAATAAACTTCGGATCAGACATGGGTCTGGTATGAGTAACAGGTTAAAAGTTGCCTAACTTTGAAAATACTTTGAAAACAAAAGGTATCACGTAAGACTCCCCACACATAAACATGAAAAAGTTTTTACCTTACGCTAACCAAAACATTTGATAGGAAATTCTGTGATATTATAATAGGTCTAGGGTTTTCAAGTAATAGAAAATAGCCGAAATTGTTACATGATTAAATTCCAGCTACTAGCCACAAAAGTGGGTAATACAATCAAAACCGTTGGCACTTATTGGATTTTGGATTCATACAATGGCAGGGCTACTGGGGTACCGCCCGTCACAGTACGTGGCCTAGATCAACGTACCGAGGATCACTCCCGACCCCCTGCAACACAAGGCCGGAACCATTCCTTACTAAACAGTCCCGAACAAGATAAACCCCGGCAGTTGTCATGATCAACCGCACACACAGCTGAAAATAAGGGACATCTAGACAGGGGAAATATCCTTGTCCTGCTTGGGTATGACCCACCTAACCTTGCTGCACCTCCCCTATTTTAGCCATTCCCAGTTGATGAGGCTTGAGGTTATGATTACCTTTAGAGAACATAATTCTTAGAATGCTCATCGCCCACCTGACGATGTGTTGAAAGCATTCAATCCATACAAGTTCGTTCCGGGTTCGAACGAAACCGAAGGCATTATATCGTTACACTCATTTTGGAATCACCCTCAGAGTTAACGACGATAACCCTTGCATTCTGAATCTTCATCTTCACTTCAGATTCACGACCTATTGTTAATTTGGAATCGATGTGGTTTTCGGACTTCCAAATATGGAAAACCCGATCCCGGTCTCATCGAAATCCAAAACGTTTCTTTTAGGGCCAAGTTGTCTATTTAGTCTTAACAGTTTAATTCAAATAATTCAATACACACACAGATAGATATCTCACAATATCATAGTAGATAGTCAACATTAACATAAACAGATAATCATACTATCACTATAAACAGATAATGCATATTATCATCATAACAGATAATTCATATCATCATCATATTTGAATCAAAGCATCCATATCACATAGCATTAATTTTCATAACCGAGATCTTAAATCATTCAAGGTAAACAATTTCATCCATTCATACATAAACAATCATATAAGCTATAATTAATTTAAAATGAATTAAATTAATTATATCATCTCTAATTAATTTAAAGTAAATTAAATTAATTACTTTATCATTTAAATCTTGCTTATACAATTATTAATCAATCTCCAATCAATTATTAAATCATTCATTAATTATTCGTTTCAATTTATCATACTAGATTTATTAACATTTAATTATATTCAAGTAATCATCCTTTAATTATTTTCACAAATTAATTATCTTATAGAAATTAACCTTAAATTACAAACATTACATTACTTCTTAATTACACTAATTAATTACTTTTTAATTTCTTATTATTGATTAATCAATCTAAATTTATCATCCCATCATTAATTATATCAATTGATGATTTCTAATTACATTTTTAATTAATTCATTGTTTAAAATTAATTACTTTAAGTAATTAATCTTCAATTAAACCACATTTATTAATCACCCCTGATTAATATCATTCAGTAATTAACTACATTTAATTACTCATCAAATAAATTAATTACTTCTTGATTAATTTCTCTAATTAATCCCTTGATTAATTATACAAGTAATTATATTCCAATTACTTTCATTTATTAAATCACCCTCAATTAATCACATCCAGTAAATATCTTCAATTACTTCCCTAAGTGATTATACTCATCACATCCTCAAATGGTTGTCTAAATTAATTAAACTTAATTAATTAACTTAAACAATTCATAGAATTAATTACAATGAGTAATTAATTCCTTAATTATTTCCGTTAAGTAATTATACTTAACAATTCACAGTTGCTTATCTTAAATAAATAATTTAATTAATTATTAAAAATAGTCCCATTAATTGATTATCTCATAACTTTAGTTAATGACCTTCATTAACTAATTATAATCCTTTAATTACTTTCCTAAAGTAATTAACTTACATTTTAAGTTAGTCTTAATAACTCATTAATTAATTCTTTATTAATTCATTAATTTATTACTAATCATTAATTTTAAATTAAACTAATGATTTCCTAATTACCAATTAATCTACCTTTAGCTTATATCTTATTTAAATAAATTTAACTCTTAACTTCTGAGTTAATTAATTCTAGTCATTCATTATCCAATTAGTTAATTTGATAATTACAAGCCTTAAGTTTTAAAATCTCTTTTTCTATTTAATGACCAATTTATCATTTATAAGCTATTTAATCAATTTAATTTAAATTTACCTTTAAATTCATTTTAAATTTAAGATTTAAAATGAAATCAAATTAATCTTATCAATTCCACCCTTCCTTTTTATTTTAAAACTTAAAGAATATTTATCTTAAAATAGAAGATTAAAAGAATTTAAACATGGTTTCATTTTGAATTCAAATCAAATTTGAAAATCCTCTTTATCATTCAAATTTGTTTAAAACAAATTTTAAATTTAAAAATCTTTATTTGTTTAAAACTGGAATTCAAATTTACTTAAACCAAATTTAAACTTGAACTTAAACTCTTTTAAAACTTACTTTCCATTTACAACTAGCTTTTAACTTTTATTTTTTTTTAAAAAACAAACTAGAAACAGGTTTGTTGTAAAACCTGATGCATGCTAGACAACCCGAGACACACCCCAGTTGACTTCGAGTCCAATGCCTTAGTTACCCGAGAAAAATTACTATCTACTTCGGGTTCAACACTATAAAACTCGAGTCCAAAATCAAAAAGAAAATTCTATTTTAACTGAGATTCAAACTTCCTTGAAACCCAACTTAACTTTGATTTAAATACCTATTTCCAATATCTATATCTTATTTTAAAACCCAGGTTAAAGAAAATTTAAGCTTTACAGTTTTTTTTTTCTTTCTAGGTTTTTAAAACCTGTTACTAACCTACCCAGTTTCCCCCTTACACTACTCCGAGTCAAGCACGATTCCGCTTCGAGTTCGCGTGCAGTAATTCCCGAGTCAATCCCTTACAAACTCGAGTACCCCTACCTCACAAAATAATCCAGGTACAACATAGTGCACCGTGCATATGCACGGTGCCGATGGTCGACGCAGACCATCGTTGACGATCTCTCCACACCGTCTATCACCCCGACACCCCCTCGCAACCATCAACATGACCAATCCAACCTGAAATCAAAAAGGAAGGTTCGAGCTCCCACCCGAAAACACAGACAACCCAAATCCAAACCTGGAAGTACGCCGCTCTCGCCACCTCGTCCACCAGAGATGCTAAAATTCAGGCCATCACCATGTCTATGTCCCCTCTACCTCCCCTCAAAAACACGTAACACTCGGTCGCACCAATAGGGAGAACGAGACGAAATTTCCAACATGACAAAAATTTGGGCTACAGGGAAAAAAACATCGCCGGCGCCACCACGTCCATCTACCAGACCTCATACCATTTTTCCCCACTTCGATGATCGGTCCTACATCTCTAGAAAAGTTTACGAGCTCACCCATCCTCTTGATCACGAGGTAAACCCAAAAACACACTACCAGTAAAAACTCAAAACCCAACTTCATTCCTAAACTATAAATCCTAATTCTTATATTAAAAATCATACTTTGTGTGAGATTTTCGATTTGTGATACTGGAATCATAATTTAAATAGTTTGAGTTTTCATCTATATTTGGTATATTCAGTTGTTTTTATTATTTACAGAAACAAACATCAGGATTTCATCCATCTTAGAATTTAAACACTTATTCAACTTGGAATCAACATTATTGGTTGACAACCTGATCCTATCATAGACAAGATTTATGTGAAAATAAATTTAAATAAAAAAGCATAAGCCTAGGAACATTGCAGAGCACCACTAAGTCACAGTGCTGCAAATATACATATATTCAGAAACCAATGTATACATAAACATCAAACACAAACTCATAGATAAGTATGCAAAAGAAATTTATAAATTTAAACTATTTAATTTGTATGTTAATCAAAGTTTTGAGAGGATGAACAGAGCACCAAAATTTGAAGTGGCTCTTTGGAAACTTTCAAAACTGAAATGCCTTATCCTTTATAATTTTGATTTAAAACTTGAGTGCTTGCTGTTTAAATTTGTATGCAGGCTTGATTTAAAACTTGGGTTGAGGATGAATGCATCAAGTTTTTGATTTAAGTTTGCTTGTAGGCTTGGGAAAATGCAGGCAAGTTTTATTATTGATAAAATTTGTAAAAATGGGAAAGCTTACTTATGTTCAGGTTTGCTAAGTTTTGAGAACAGCCGAACTAAGAACATGTCTATATATAGAAAGATAAGTTTGTAAAGGTGTAGGCTTTTACTGGTGCAAGCTCTTCTTTATTTTGTTTTATAAGGCAAGATATTTTATTTATTTTAGAGGCTGCACAATTCGAATTGACTTAAATTTGTATGCTGAGATGATGTTATTAAATGCTTATAAGTACTTATGTTTACAACTTATCCTTTTTGTGTAAGTAAATGTTTCCTTTGCTTGCCTGCATATCTATTTGCAGGCTACATACATTATATTTTTTTTTACCTAATCTTCCATTTATTACTTACAGGCAACATAATCATCACTTTGCCTGGTTATGTTTTCAATCTTTATCTTACTTTGTTCTTGCCTGCATACTTATCTTTAATTTCTGTACATGAATACTTATATTGTTGTCTTGTTCATGAAGGTATTTATACTTATTATCTATTTTTATCTGGTATGTAGATATGTTATTTGGATGTTGATAGATTTCTTTTGCTTGCTTATACTACAGGTTGTATATATATCATAAAATTGTTTCAATCCTTGTTATAACTTTTAACTTGAGTATTTAGTTCTATTGCTTATTTTTATTTTCTCTTTTATTTTTAAACTTTAACTATCAAATACTTAATTTGCTGATTATTAATTTATTTTCATACTTATGCTAATATCATAGATGTTTATGTATTTATACTCATTCTAATACCATACATTTAATTTATGTTTGTGTTTAATATATTTTAAGATTTGTTTTATTCAAAATATGTTTGAAAGATTTTATTTCAAATTTACAATCATAGCTTCTCATGTTTATGTATTCAAATAAATTTTGAAACAGTAGTTTCTATCTATATTAAAATCCATTTGTAAATATATTACATTATTAATATTGTTAAATATAACTCATGATTAAATTAAAATAATTCACAAATGAATTTGTCTTCTTATTCAATACATTACTTATATATATATAAAAACAAAACAAACTTTTTTTTATTTAAATTTAAACTTAAACTAAAATCAATTTAAATAATTAAGTTTTTAGTTTGGGTATTAAAATCATAGGGTTATTTATTTAGTAGCTTAATATCAAATTGAATCCAATTTTAAATTATCAAAAATGTTAGAATAAGAAAACATTCCTATGTATATTAAATTTTAAACAAAGATTTATCTAGTTATAATATATACAGATATGTATACATTACAAATATTAAATAATTTATTAGCCTTTAAAATAGATTATCAGTTTAAATATTTATTTTAAAGAAGATTATTACATTTAATTCAAATTAATTGTTAACAATATGATCAAATCAATTAAATTTTGACACAAATTATTAAATTGTTATTGTCAAAATTTCCGGGATATCACATTCCTCCCCCCGTAAAAGAATTTCGTCCCCGAAATTTAAAACAAAGGTTATTTAATAATTTAATTACAGATTTAATATTGAAACACAAGCATATATCAATCATAGCAACCAATTCATCCAAACAAATCTAATTGTCCAGATAAAAAAATTCTAAATAGAATTTTCTCGAGTTTCCCCAAATATAATATTGGAATACTCGTTCTACAGAATCCAAACAAAACAATATTACTAAGCTACTGAGTTTTTACTCATCTGGATCTACAAAACAAAACAGGATATCAGACTACTGATAAGTCTGACTCAACAATCAAAACTCTCTGAACTACTGACTTTTTAATCAAAGATAGCTCTTACACGTACTCCCTCAGAGATACGTGAAACACACCGAATTCCAATTATCCAAACTGGCAATCCACTCCTGAAACCAAACACTTATCAAATCTCCAATTACGGACTCCAAATTCCTCTGTCTCTTATTCACAAAACTCTTCGGACGATCCTAGGCTGCCTACATCCTTCCCGATCAGCTCAACACTTGCTGATTCTCCTTAGAAACAAATTGATCCAAAAACAATCCAACATAATGAATTTTCCAAGATTGACTAAAACTCAGAACACAAACTCAATTCCAAAATCAAGAGACTGATCTTCTTCTCCTCATATGGAAAGATAGTACAGATGCATTCCAATCTGATCTTAAGATCCCGAAAAATTTCCAGTAGAAACTCTCTAATCCAAAACACTGCAAATTCTAGTTGTTTCCACACCTAACAGCTGCCACCATGCTTCCACTGTGCAACTCTGAACAGAGCAGGTGAAAATGCTGATGATGATCACGAGGACAAACTGGACAACGCATCTTAGAACTATGGTTCAATGGATCCTTAAAAGAAACTCAGAAGTTCCTCCAAAACTCTAGCTGCTTCACCAACTCATTTTCCAAAAATCACCTTATTGAACCATCGGTACCCCTCTTGGAATCCAGTCGATACCAAATTCAATTTCTAGATACGGACAAAATTCTGACTTCCTGAAGACATCTAGAAAAATCAGATAACCCAAGAGAACACTCAGCAATCACAAGTCACTTTTGCGATCAATCTAGCCCACTACCAAAGAAAAACTGTTCTCTCTTTACCAAACAGAACAGCCTATGCTTATTTAGCCAATTTACCAAAGAGACGAAACTATACTGCTGCTTCTGAACTCCACTGCTGATGCAGAAGTTAAAAACTTCCTTGCCAACACACCAATTGCCAAGAAATTCCTAATCCAGTGCTCTTCGAGAAACTCGGACCTCAAACCAATAGAAACATTCTACAGAACTCAGCCCCAACATCGAAGCAGACACTCTTCCGTAACTTGTCCCAAAGAAACATCTTCAGAGACATCCATAGTCACTATGTCTCATCACACAGCTACTACACCTTGATGTATCAAGATATTAGGACTTGCCTCTGTCCAACCAACAGATCCAAACTCTTACACTTCAAAAATGAACTCCGAACCTTAACAGATCTCCTTCAGAGATTAATGAAATCCTTACACTATCCAAAGCTTACTTGAGACGGTATTAGGTCTACAGTCTCGACAAATACACTTCCAACCTCAAATATTCATACTCCAACCATTGGTAGTCGTGTTACATACACCACTACTCTATCTACCTTTATAACTTATATTGGATAACCCGGACAGGTAACCCAACAAATAGGTAGAAATAAATATATATATTTATATATTAAAATTACAAATACGCTCTCTCAAGATAGAAATCACTCAAGAGCCTAGGTATTCACTCAACCTAGCGCTCTGATACCACTGTAACGACCCGACTTCCTACGCCCAGGAAGACGTATCGTTTTTAAGAAAAGAAAGAGATGAGAAAGTAGAAATGATAGAGAAGAAGAAGAAACAACAACAGAATCTCAACAGCGGAACGAATAAAATATAATATATCACATAAGAGAATACATAGTATCATATACAGCAGAGTTACACAGACAATACAACACCTACTAGACAGTTATAAACACCTGTCTAGTTAATACAACACAATACTCCATACATCACAGAGATACCACACAGCGGAACTATATATATATATCTATGACGCTGAAGCCTCCTGCTCCATTGCTCCTCCAGAATTCGTCAAAGCTAAACCTGAATCCCTTGGCTACCCGTAAAAATTTGGGTACCCGAGAGTTTATGAAAACAAAAATAAACTTCGGGTCAGACATGGATCTGGTATGAGTAACAGGTTAAAGTTGCTTAACTTTGAAAATCCTTTGAAAACAAAAGGTATCACGTAAGACTCCCCACACATAAACATGGAAAAGTTTTTACCTTACGCTAACCAAAACATTTGATAGGAAATTCTTTGATATTATAATAGGTCTAGGGTTTTCAAGTAATAGAAAATAGCCGAAATTGTTACATGATTAAATTCCAGCTACTAGCCACAAAAGTGGGTAATAAAATCAAAACCGTTGGCACTTATTGGATTTTGGATTCCATACAATGGCAGGGCTACTGGGGTACCGCCCGTCACAGTACGTGGCCTAGATCAACGTACCGAGGATCACTCCCGACCCCCTGCAACACAAGGCCGGAACCATTCCTTACTGAACAGTCTCGAACAAGACAAACCCCTGCAGTTGTCATGATCAACCGCCCACACAACCGAAAATAAGGGCATTTAGACAGGGGAAATATCCTTGTCCTGCTTGGGAATGACCCACCTAACCTTGCTGCACCTCCCCTGTTTTAGCCATTCCCGGTTGATGAGGCTTGAGGTTACGATTACCTTTGGAGAACATAATTCTTAGAATGCTCATCGCTCACCTGACGATGTGTTGAAAGCATTCAATCCATACAAGTTCGTTCCGGGTTCGAACGAAATCGAAGGCATTATCTCGTTACACTCATTTTGGAATCACCCTCAGAGTTAACGACGATAACCCTTGCATTCTGAATCTTCATCTTCACTTCAGATTCACGACCTATCGTTAATTTGGAATCGATGTGGTTTTCGGACTTCCAAATATGGAAAACCCGATCCCGGTCTCATCGAAATCCAAAACGTGTCTTTTAGGGCCAAGTTGTCTATTTAGTCTTAACAGTTTAATTCAAATAATTCAATACACACACATATAGATAACTCACAATATCATACTAGATAGTCAACATTAACATAAACAGATAATCAATACTATCACTATAAACAAATAATGCATATTATCATCATAACAGATAATTCATATCATCAACATATTTGAATCAAAGCATCCATATCATATAGCATTAATTTTCATAACCGAGATCTTAAATCATTCAAGGTAAACAATTTCATCCATTCATACATAAACAATCATATAAGCTATAATTAATTTAAAATGAATTAAATTAAATATATCATCTCTAATTAATTTAAAGTAAATTAAATTAATTACTTTATCATTTAAATCTTGCTTATACAATTATTAATCAATCTCCAATCAATTATTAAATCATTCATTAATTATTCGTTTCAATTTATCATACTAGATTTATTAACATTTAATTATATTCAAGTAATCATCCTTTAATTATTTTCACAAATTAATTAACTTATAGAAATTAACCTTAAATTACAAACATTACATTACTTCTTAATTACACTAATTAATTACTTTTTAATTTCTTATTATTGATTAATCAATCTAAATTTATCATCCCATCATTAATTATATCAATTGATGATTTCTAATTACATTTTTAATTAATTCCTTGTTTAAAATTAATTACTTTAAGTAATTAATCTTCAATTAAACCACATTTATTAATCACCCCTGATTAATATCATTCAGTAATTAACTACATTTAATTACTCATCAAATAAATTAATTACTTCTTGATTAATTTCTCTAATTAATCCCTTGATTAATTATACAAGTAATTATATTCCAATTACTTTCATTTATTAAATCACCCTCAGTTAATCACATCCAGTAAATATCTTCAATTACTTCCCTAAGTGATTATACTCATCACATCCTCAAATGGTTGTCTAAATTAATTAAACTTAATTAATTAACTTAAACAATTCATAGAATTAATTACAATGAGTAATTAATTCCTTAATTATTTCCGTTAAGTAATTATACTTAACAATTCACAGTTGCTTATCTTAAATAAATAATTTAATTAATTATTAAAAATAGTCCCATTAATTGATTATCTCATAACTTTAGTTAATGACCTTCATTAACTAATTATAATCCTTTAATTACTTTCCTAAAGTAATTAACTTACATTTTAAGTTAGTCTTAATAACTCATTAATTAATTCTTTATTAATTCATTAATTTATTACTAATCATTAATTTTAAATTAAACTAATGATTTCCTAATTACCAATTAATCTACCTTTAACTTATATCTTATTTAAATAAATTTAACTCTTAATTTCTGAGTTAATTAATTCTACTCATTCATTATCCAATTAGTTAATTTGATAATTACAAGCCTTAAGTTTTAAAATCCCTTTTTCTATTTAATGACCAATTTATCATTTATAAGCTATTTAATCAATTTAATTTAAATTTACCTTTAAATTCATTTTAAATTTAAGATTTAAAATGAAATCAAATTAATCTTATCAATTCCACCCTCCCTTTTTATTTTACATCTTAAAGAATATTTATCTTAAAATAGAAGATTAAAAGAATTTAAACATGGTTTCATTTTGAATTCAAATCAAATTTAAAAATTCTCTTTATCATTCAAATTTGTTTAAAACAAATTTTAAATTTAAAAATCTTTATTTATTTAAAACTGGAATTCAAATTTACTTAAACCAAATTTAAACTTGAACTTAAACTCTTTTAAAACTTACTTTCCATTTACAACTAGCTTTTAACTTTTATTTTAAAATAAACAAACTAGAAACAGGTTTGTTGTAAAACTTGATGCAAGCTAAACAACCCGAGACACACCCCAGTTGACTTCGAGTCCAATGCCTTAGTTACCCGAGAAAAATTACTATCTACTTCGGGTTCAACACTATAAAACTCGCGTCCAAAATCAAAAAGAAAATTCTATTTCAACTGAGATTCAAACTTCCTTGAAACCCAACTTAACTTTGATTTAAATACCTATTTCCAATATCTATATCTTATTTTAAAACCCAGGTTAAAGAAAATTTAAGCTTTACAGTTTTTTTTTTCTTTCCAGGTTTTTAAAACCTGTTACTAACCTACCCAGTTTCCCCCCCTACACTACTCCGAGTCAAGCACGATTCCGCTTCGAGTTCGCGTGCAGTAATTCCCGAGTCAATCCCTTACAAACTCGAGTACCCCTACCTCACAAAATAATCCAAGTACAACATAGTGCACCGTGCATATGTACGGTGCCGATGGTCGACGCAGACCATCGTTGACGATCTCTCCACACCATCTATCACCCCGACTCCCCCTCGCAACCATCAACATGACCAATCCAACCTGAAATCAAAAAGGAAGGTTCGAGCTCCCACCTGAAAACACAGACAACCCAAATCCAAACCTGGAAGTACGCCGCCCTCGCCACCTCATCCACCAGAGATGCTAAAATTCTGGCCATCACCATGTCTATGTCCCCTCCACCTCCCCTCAAAAACACGTAACACTCGGTCGCACCAATAGGGAGAACGAGACGAAATTTCCAACATGACAAAAATTTGGGCTACAGGGAAGAAAACATCGCCGGCGCCACCACGTCCATCTGCCAGACCTCATACCATTTTTCCCCACTTCGATGATCGGTCCTACATCTCCAGAAAAGTTTACGAGCTCACCCATCCTCTTGATCACGAGGTAAACCCATAAACACACTACTAGTAAAAACTCAAAACCCAACTTCATTCCTAAACTATAAATCCTAATTCTTATATTAAAAATCATACTTTGTGTGAGATTTTCGATTTGTGATACTGGAATCATAATTTAAATAGTTTGAGTTTTCATCTATATTTGGTATATTCAGTTGTTTTTATTATTTACAGAAACAAACATCAGGATTTCATCCATCTTAGAATTTAAACACTTATTCAACTTGGAATCAACATTATTGGTTAACAACAAGATCCTATCATGGACAAGATTTATGTGAAAATAAATTTAAATAAAAAAGCATGAGCCTGGGAACATTGCAGAGCACCACTAAGTCACAGTGCTGCAAATATACATATATTCAGAAACCAATGTATACATAAACTTCACAACACAACTCATAGATAAGTATGCAAAAGAAATTTATAAATTTAAACTATTTAATTTGTATGTTACTCGCAGTTTTGAGAGGATGAACAGAGCACCAAAATTTGAAGTGGCCCTTTGGAAACTTTCAAAACTGAAATGCCTTATCCTTTATAATTTTGATTTAAAACTTGAGTGCTTGCTGTTTAAATTTGTATGCAGGCTTGATTTAAAACTTGGGTTGAGGATGAATGCATCAAGTTTTTGATTTAAGTCTGCTTGTAGGCTTGGGAAAATGCAGGCAAGTTTTATTATTGATAAAATTTGTAAAAATGGGAAAGCTTACTTATGTTCAGGTTTGCTAAGTTTTGAGAACAGCCGAACTAAGAACATGTCTATATATAGAAAGATAAGTTTGTAAAGGTGTAGGCTTTTACTGGTGCAAGCTCTTCTTTATTTTGTTTTATAAGGCAAGATATTTTATTTATTTTGGAGGCTGCACAATTCAAATTGACTTAAATTTGTATGCTGAGATGATGTTATTAAATGGTTATAAGTATTTATGTTTACAACTTATCCTTTTTGTGTAAGTAAATGTTTCCTTTGCTTGCCTGCATATCTATTTGCAGGCTACATACATTATATTTTTTTTTACCTAATCTTGCATTTATTAATTACAGGCAACATAATCATCACTTTGCCTGGTTATGTTTTCAATCTTTATCTTACTTTGTTCTTGCCTGAATACTTATCTTTAATTTCTGTACATGAATACTTATATTGTTGTCTTGTTCATGAAGGTATTTATACTTATTATCTATTTTTATCTGGTATGTAGATATGTTATTTGGATGTTGATAGATTTCTTTTGCTTGCTTATACTACAGGTTGTATATATATCATAAAATTGTTTCAATCCTTGTTATAAATTTTAACTTGAGTATTTAGTTCTATTGCTTATTTTTATTTTCTCTTTTATTTTTAAACTTTAACTATCAAATACTTAATTTGCTGATTATTAATTTATTTTCATACTTATGCTAATATCATAGATGTTTATGTATTTATACTCATTCTAATACCATACATTTAATTTGTGTTTGTGTTTAATATATTTTAAGATTTGTTTTATTCAAAATATGTTTGAAAGATTTTATTTCAAATTTACAATCATAGCTTCTCATGTTTATGTATTCAAATAAATTTTGAAATAGTAGTTTCTATCTATATTAAAATCCATTTGTAAGAATATTACATTATTAATATTGTTAAATATATCTCATGATTAAATTAAAATAATTCACAAATGAATTTGTCTTCTTATTCAATACATTACTTATATATATATATATATAAACAAAACAAACTTTTTTTTATTTAAATTTAAACTTAAACTAAAATCAATTTAAATAATTAAGTTTTTAGTTTGGGTATTAAAATCATAGGGTTATTTATTTAGTAGCTTAATATCAAATTGAATCCAATTTTAAATTATCAAAAATGTTAGAATAAGAAAACATTCCTATGTATATTAGATTTTAAATAAAGATTTATCTAGTTATAATATATACAGATATGTATACATTACAAATATTAAATAATTTATTAGCCTTTAAAATAGATTATCAGTTTAAATATTTATTTTAAAGAAGATTATTACATTTAATTCAAATTAATTGTTAACAATATGATCAAATCAATTAAATTTTGACATAAATTATTAAATTGTTATTGTCAAAATTTCCGGGATATCACAGCCATGCCGATCTCCTTCTTGTTGGCTTAAGGCCGGTGAGAAGCTGGTTTTAGGTCCAGATTTTATTCGAGATTCCACAGAGAAAATTGAACATATTCGACGTAGGATGAAAGAAGCCCAGAGTAGACAAAAATCCTATGCCGATAACCGGAGAAGGAAATTAGAATTTTATGTTGGATATCTTGTTTTTATTCGTGTTTCACCAATGAAAGGTATTGTACGTTTCAGTCGGTCGGGAAAGTTAGCACCTCGATATATTGGGCCATTTCCTATCACTGAACGTATTGTTCCATGGCTTATCGCCTTTTGTTACCGGTTCAGTTTTCTGCTATGCACGACGTGTTTCATGTTTCTCAACTAAGGAAGTGCCTTCGAGATTCTGATTCTATTCTTGAGCCCAGTGTTGTGAAAGAAATTGAAGTTTCGCCTAATTTAACTTATGAGCAGCATCCTATTCGTATTATTGCTTCGGAGGTCAAGCGCCTTCGAAATAAAGATGTTCCCCTTGTTAAAGTCCAATGGTACTCAAATCGTAAGGATTGCTCTTGGGAATCTAGAGAGTTCATCGAGCGAACACATCCGGACTTACTTTCCCGCGCTCTTTAAGGTGAACCTTTTATTTCAAATTCTTTTGTGTTAATATGCTTTTATGGTTGTTACTCTATATCTTCTTCTTAAATATTGCGAGGACGCAATTTCTTTAAGGAGGGAAGCCTGTAACAACCCGCATATTTATCGGTTTTATATTTAAATATTTTATTTAAATATTTTATCGATACTCGGAATTTAGTACGAAAAGCCACTTTTTGCAAACAGTCAAATTAGGACTCGAGACCACTCCCATTGAGTTCAAAACGCCGTTTGCGATCTTTTTAAGTGTAAACTTTGATATGTTTGGAGTTAGTGGAATTTTGCTACTTTTTCACTTAGGGCTTTGGTTAGGGCTGAGCCCATTAACCCCACTTATGTATTCAGTCCCAACCCCTTCTCCTCTTCATTAATTCGTTCCTCATTTCCTAATACTCAAGCTTTTATAACAATGGAGAGTGGAAGAGGAAATTAAAACTCCAAGCCCTAGTCTTCATTAGCAAATCCAACTTCTAGCTCCAAATTCAAGAGAACCCATTGGTAAGCCTTCTCTTCTTCTTCTCCAACTCATTCTCTTATCAATTTCAGAAATTTCTAAACCTAATTTTGAGAATATTCTTCTTTTAAAGCTTAGAATCAAGCTTCTTGTGTTGGATTTGAAGAGTGGTTGATTCTCCTTTGCTTCCTAGCTTCTTCTTCAATCGTTTGGGTTCAAAGGTGGGATTTTTATCTCACATCTTTGTCTATAATTATCTTCGATTGTTAGGTATGAATTCCTAACACTTATTTTTGTGTAATTACTTTTGGTTTGGGTTGAATTGGTGAATATCCAAATTTTTAGTGTTTGGGTTCAATTCTTTAAAGATCCTAACTTTGGTGTTTGAACATGTTTTTGGTGGCGGATCGGAGAGCTAATGGAGCAGGGCTATCAATTGGCTAAGGCTCCTTAGGTCCATTGCTCGAACGGTCGTATTTTGGTGGAATTTGCGCTTCATTGAAAAAGGGCAGGAACTACAGAAATTTACAGTTCGACCGACCGGGCCCTGTGGCCGGTCGACCGACCTGCTACTCCGTGTAAGTTTTCTGCTTCTGGCCAGCCGACCGAGCTCTGTAGCCGGCCGACCGACCTGATGCTATTTTGCCTACTTTGTCTATTTTGTTGAATTTCCAACTTTAATCGATTCGTGTTGATTCCCTTTTGTTATTATCACTTATTATCGACTTTAACGACATTTTCTTCGTAATTTTGGGAATATCCATTTTTGATGGATTCGATATCAATTTCTTTGGATTTTATTCACGTCTTCGAATGTGAATTTTAGTGATTGATTGTTCCTACAATCTTTCTTTGTGATTTGTCACTTTAAAAATATAAAGGTTTCTATACTAGTAGTAAGTATCAAAATTCTTTCATCAAAACGATTTCAACACTATTCTATAACAAATCTCGTTTCTCAAACCATTTTCCTATCTATTAGTATGTACAAGCCTTTACCTCACTCGTATGAGAAATCTAATTAAACGACCTAGTAAAACTAGTGGTATGAAATGCTTGCGTTTACTTCGTCGGTTAATTCTTGGACTTGTTCGATTGAATCCCTTGTGACAATTTTCTAGTGGAGATCTACAACTTGTTCGTAAATATTTAAGTTAAGCTAGTGGTTATGGGACATGAAGCTAAATTTATATATTTACTAGCTGAGGGTAATTGACACTTCTTGATGATCATGACGATCATTTTTGTGATTTAGACTAGCGACGTGCGATGTCTCTTTGTCTGCGAGGGAGACTAAACCCTGTTCTGTGGAGTTTCGACTCAAATTGGTGGGGTAGCAACCCATGGTCTTCGGGCCGTTTGTGGAGCTTCGGCTCAATTTGTGATGGATAGCAACCATGGAATTAGCGTTCCGTTTGTGAAACACGTGTTGGTGAGCTTCATGCTCCCGTTTGTGATAGGCCTTTCCCCCTTTTGTGATTTCTGGATTTCTTGAGATGATTTCTAGAATTTGTGCTTCACCAATTTTCGTGATTTTCATTGATAAGTTTATCAATATTTGTTCATTGGTGAATTTGTGCGTCATTGACTTTTGTGATTGATATTGATATAATCGTCAATATTTATGGTTTGGTGAACGAAATAAAGAGTATGACATTTCTTTTGATCCTTGAGTAGGTTTTTTTTGTGATATTGATTAATCTCTTGTTGATTTTCAATTACTTATTTATCACATCTTGGCGTTGTGATTATTATGCGTTTAGTCATACCTCTTATTCTGTATCGTTTCATCTGATATTTATAGCTAGACTGATCCGTTTATTATTTTTTTATTAAATAATACTCGGGTCAGACCGAGATGTTACAGGTGCTTCCGCTTGACTCCTTATCGGACAATCATCTGATCTTTTGGTTAACTACTTAGCTTGTAGTTTTTGGTTGTGTACAATTTGAGACATAGACTCCTTGATGTATACATATTCTTTTATATAGCACTTGTATCTATTCTTTTGTGATATTGTGGATCTTGTTAGACCACTACTCTGATGAACGCTTTTATGTGTTATATATATATATTCATATCTATTTCCGCCTTTGTGATATGAATTATCTGTGACTGATTTGTGTTATGTTTATTTCTATATTTGTTTCCGAAGACACTATAGCCACTGTGTAGTAGCTTTGAGTTTGTATCGATGTGTCGGATTTCCTCTCGAAATCAAATGCATGTTATACTATCCGACATAGCGATGCTCGCTCAAAGCAATTGCACGGATGGTCGCTCCTCAACAGCCTTATTGTCCGTGCTAGTTGACAGCATTACTCCGTAGTGTTCGGTACTTTTACGTATCGGCATATGCCATTTGACCTTTGCAACGCCCCTGCTACTTTTCAAAGATGCATGGTTAGCACCTTTTCTGACATGATCGAACACTTATTCGAAGTGTTTGTGGATGATTTTTCCATCTTTGGAAACTCTTTTTCTGAGTGCCTACACCATCTTGAGTTGGTTCTTAAATGATGTAAGGAAAAACACTTAACGTTAAATTGGGAAAAATGCCATTTTATGGTCAAACATGGCATTGTCCTTAGGCATGTCATTTCAAACATTGGCATTGAGGTAGATGAATCAAAAGTTGATGTAATTGCGAATCTATCCATTCCCAAATCTGTTAAGGACATTCATTCATCTCTTGGAAATGCTGGCTTTTATGAATGCTTTGTGAAAGACTTTAGTAAAATTGCTCGACTTCTGACGACTCTTCTTGGAAAAGGCATTCCATTTGCCTTCAATACTGATTGTGTTTCCGCTTTCGAACATCTCAAAAACGAACTCATTTCTACTTCCATCATTTTCTCATCCAGTTAGGACCTTCCTTTCGAAATAATGTGTGATGTTTCTAACTTTGCAGTTGGTGCTATCTTAGGACAATGCATCAAAAAAATTCTTCATGTCATCTACTACACTAGTTTCAATTTGAATGATGCTCAACTCAATTACACGACCATTGAAAAAGAGCTTCTAGCGGTAGTCATTGCGCAAGAAATTTTTTGACCTTATCTGATTAGCTTACACATTACTTTTTGCACTAAATATTCCACTCTTAGGTACCTTTTCGCTAAAAAGATGCTAAGTATCGTTTGATCCATCGGATCCTTTTACTCCAAGAATTTGACCTTACGATCAAAGATAAAAAAGGATCCGATAATGTCGTTGCTGATCATTTGTCACGTCTTTCAAATGCATCATCTTCTTTATTGATCAATGAGTACTTTCTCGATTAAAAAACTCCTTTCTATTTCTATCGATCCATGGTATACCAACATAGTAAACTATTTAGTCACTAAGGAAATTCCTTCATTTTGGTCGAAACAAGATAAATATAAATTTCTTTCCCAGGTCAAGTACTGCTATTGGGATTGTCCATACTTGTTAGTACTATTCCGACCAAATCATTCAACCCAGATTGTGAAGTAAAGAGTGTTCTTTTGTTTTTTCATGACCAAGCTTGTGGCGGTCACTTCGGTCCAAAGATAACCGCGACAAAAAGTGCTTCAATGTAGTTTTTACTTGCCTACGCTTTTCAAAGATCCATTCAGGTTTTGTAAAACTTGCAATCGCTGCCAAATGTTAGGAATAATCTCCCAATGAAACATGATGCCTTTAAACCCCATTCCTATGATCGAGATCTTTGACGTTTAGTGTGTTGATTTTATGGGATCATTTCCCAATTCTTTTGAAAATCTATACATTCTTCTTGCCATTGATTACATCTCCAAATGGGTTGAAGCCATTTCTTGTAGAACAAATGATCGCGGAGTTGTTATGAAATTTATAATAGAAAGCATCTTTTCGAGGTTTGGAACACCTTGCACAATAATAAGCGACAATGGAACCAATTTCTGTAATCATTCATTTGAAACTCTGAGGAAGAAATACTCGACAACCCACAAGTTATCCACTCCTTATCATTCTCAAACTTGTTGTCAAGTTGAAGTTTCAACTCTTCAAGTCAAACAAATTTTGGAGAAAGTTGTGAATAAAAATAAAAAAGGTTGGTCACAAAAATTGATAGATGCGTTTTGGGTCTACAGAACCGCGTACAAAACCAATCTTGGGATGTCTCCTTTTAGGCTTGTGTATGGTAAAATATGCCATTTGCCCCTCAAACTTGAGCATAAAGCATTGTGGGCAATTAAGAACATAAACATTGATCTTGAAAAGGCTGGCAAAAATAGAAAACTACAACTCAACGAGTTCGAGGAAATTAGGAATGATGCATATGAAAACGAGAAAATTTACAAAGAAAGAACAAAAGTTTTTCATGACAAGTCGATCTTAAGGAAAACATTTTCGCCAAACTAAAAGGTTTTGTTGTATGACTCTCGACTTCATTTGTTCCCAGAGAAATTAAAATCAAGGTGGACAGGACCGTACATCGTACGTACTGTTTTTCCACATGGTGCCATAGAAATAAAAAACCCTACGGATCGATTTTTGAAGTCAATGGTCATCATTAAAACCCTGCTTAGAGTTGACGAATGATTGAGAGGAGAAGCTCATGACTTTTCATGAGCCATATTATGTCTAGCAAAAAAAGTTAACCCACTCTTGTAAATATGTACATATTTTTCTCGTTACACTCATTATATCATGCATTGACTATGGGGACGCAGTCAAAATAAAGTGTTGCGGGAGTCTCATGTTCATTTTTGATTTTCCATGGTTTATTTTTTACATTTTTTTTCCAAAACTCAAAACTTAAAAGGAAAAAAATAATACAAACAAAAAACATCCCAGAACAAAATTTCTTTTTAGATTTACTTTTGAAGAAACACTATAGGATAAGTATATATTTTTGGTTATTAAATTGAAATTTTTGAAGATTTATTTGTCTCAAAAAAAATAAAAATAAAGTTTAATTAAAAGTAACTATATTTTAACTAGTATATATGAAGGGTCATAGGCGATAATTATAAAGTATGTCCTAATCATAATCTTTGTTTGAAAGAGTGGTCGATTTAAAGTAAAGATGATGACATTTTTGATCTTCTAAGTTAAGTGATGCTTAGATGATTTTGCAAAACTCTCTCTTCATAAAAAAGAAAAAATTAAAAAAAAAGAAAAAAGCTTTTATAAAGATAAGAAACACCTAGAGTGAGGTATTCAAACGTAAGTGTGTAGACTCGTCATGCTCTGTACCCTTTTCACTTAAGCCCGAAAGGCAGTGCATGATCGATATTTCTGGCCTTAGTCTATTTGAGTTAGATGTATGTAAATAGATTTAATAAAAATAACCTTCTAGAGTCATGTGTTCGCACGTAAGTGTGTATACTCGCCATGCTATGTGCCCTTCTCACGTAAGTCCGAAAGGCAGTGCATGATCGGTATATCTTGCCTCAGTTTATCTGAGTTAGGTGTGTAAATAATAATAGTATTAATACTTTTCAAAAATAGAGAGAGGAAGCAATTGAAATCCAAGCACTTTTTTCACTTATTTGATTCGACTTGTAATTCAAAAGAAATAAAAATACCACTTTCAAAAACTTTGATAATCAATTAAGGATCGATTTCATAGTTGCACTATGTTATTAACCGAAACAACTAGCCAAACTAGAGCCTAATTGTGGTGATAACTTAATATTTGTTGGATGTTTTGAAGAGTAAAAGGACTAAAATTTCTTGATAATGACCAGAATTTATATTAACTTACTTATGTCAATTTAAAAGTAAATTCTTTGTAAAGGCCCGCAAATCCGTACCCCTTTTGAACTGGCAAAGTCCTACAACAATTCAGCCCAAAGAGGAACAAACTTACGAATCTTTAGGGTTAAAGAATGAAGAGCTAGAAGAAGAAATAGAACAATAACAGAATCTCACATTTCGCAGCGGAACAAATATAATAGATAAATAAATATCTTTAAACAGAATCACTATATCAGTTATTACAATAACAGAAACTCACATTTCACAGCGGAAAGGAATATTACATATATAAGTGATACGCCGTGCCATCCAACTTCAATTTTAGATTTCTACAGCAACTTCTTGACTTTGCTTCCGAATGATGATAACCTGACTCTAGGCTGCCCGTGTGGAATATTGTAGTCACCCAGAGTTTAGAAAGGGAATAATATACTCCAGGTCAGTCGTGGGACTAGTGTGAGATCTTAAACATAGCTATTTCACAAAGAAAATAAAAAGAAATCCGCTATGCTTTTGGAAAATGAAACTACCATAAGGCCTCCCGCCACACACACGATGAAACGTAGAATTGGAGGAGATTTCTCCTTATGATAGTCAAACATGCTTGATACGCAAAATCCTTTAATATTATTATTATTATAAGTGCATAGTGTGGAAAACATTTCAAAAGTATAATATTAATCTTAGCCAGCATAGGTACCATTATATTATACCTGTTATAGCTACCTCCTGAGGAGGCAAGTTATACAATTACAATCGTAAAGGGCTCGTATTGTTTCTTTGGATTTCCAACAAATGGTCAGGCTAAGGAACTTCCTACTGCCACATGGTACGCCTTTGGAGGGACGTCCCGAGAACCTACCCGGATCTCTGTCAACACAAGGCTGGGTTACCTCTGTAACTAGGTAACTACTACTCGAGTATGTCATCCCCTGGTCCTTTAGGACCTTTATCCGAGGATCCTCTACGCCAAAAACCACAAAGAAAAGTATTTGCAGTAACCACAAAGGTTAAATATCAGGGCTCCATACTTGACACCACCCTTTTCCAGAAGGAAATGACATACCCTAAAGGGCGTGACCCTCATAACCTTGCCGCTCTTTCCTGTTTTGACCATTACTGGGGTGTGAGGTCCGATGAGGTCTCGTCCATAAAGCTACACTTTCCACAAAGTCATGCTTTGATCAACAAATGATCAGCAACACTTTGTATGTCACATTACCAAATTGGGAATATATCACTAATAACCATCAACTACATAACCTCTGAGCTCGTACGTCTCAGAGAAGGGTGTTAAGCTAAGAGAATAAATTCTTTGCCACCAACAGAAATGTATTTGATAGAAATCAGCTTTATATCTCAAAGTGTAATGTCAGACACACATCCATACAAGTTTGTTCCAGAATCGAACGGAACCGAAGGCACTTCCAAAGAAGTCCTTGCAAATCTGGATATTCACAAATCACGTTCGGAATCCCCATCACAAAGGTGATAAAATCTCTATACCGGAGCAACCCGGTGCCGAGACATTCGACAGGTAATCCTTTTTCGTTCGCAAATACCCGGTCTTCAACACCGTCTTCATATGCAATCCCATTTCGTCGTATCGTTATTCGGAATGGATTTTATGACACAAAGTTCTCTCCCGTCTAATCCGAATAACGAGCGCTTATTTTTTAAAAAAATAAGTGTTCATTCAGATTTCAAACAAATCACAACAAATTTCCACTTTGATCTTTCAAATAAAAGATCCATCACAATCACAAAGGTTCGATGTGGTTTTCGGATATCCACTTGGAATCCAACCCCCGGTCACATCGAAATTCAAATGCCATTAAAAGGCCAATATTGATAGTTGGTTATTTAACTATCAATCAACATTCACAACAACCTCCAAGATTTAAATAATTTCCCAATTATTATTTTCAAAATATCTATGTAAGATATAATTTCACACTTTATCCATTTGAAAACAATTTCAAATTACTTTCCACATTTCAATCTTTTGAAAACAAATTTCAAATCATTTTCCCTATGCAGAATATATTTCCAAATATTTATTCATTTCCACTGTAAATCTATCGAGCTAAAATTATTGGAATCACTTATCCAAAATATGCTTGGAACATTTAAAATAAATATCATCTTAAGTACTTACTTAAATATTGGTTATGAAAACATTACACAAATTATCATATATAAGATTTTAAGTCCTAACTAATTTTTAAAATAAAATTAGTAGATTGGGTATAAATACTTAGATAACACATTTCTAAATCAAATTTTTATTAAATCTTTAAAATAATCATTTCTATAATCAACTAAATAAATCTTCACTTTAAAGATTTAAACCTTTCCTAAATAATTTCACTAAAAAAATATTTTTCAAAACAATTTCTGAAACGTTTGGTTTATACTTTAAAAGTTACTTTGAAAATATATTCGGCTTTTCATGGAAGAATTCTCTTTCCATTTATATAAATTAATAAATCTTCTCGATTTATTTTAATTTACATTCCAAATCTGTAAATTTCTTTTCACACCTTTTAAAAATAAAACAATATTTATTTTCAAAACTAATTTCCCCTTTTTTATAAAATTCCCACTGTGAATCTTAAATTCCCAAATATCCACTGATATAGGATTTCAAGAATCGTATACAAACACCTAATCAATTTCCAATTTGATTTCAAATTTTATTTTAAACACCAAATCAAATTTCAAATTGATTTCCCAAAGATTTATTTTAAAACACCAAATAAATTTTTTATTTGATTTACAAATTTATTGCCTTTAAAAAAATAAATTCGTTTATCAAACCCTTTCCCATTTTCTTGGAATTTATTCAATAGGATTTCACTATAGATTTTCTACTTAATTTAAAAATCTAATTTTATTTATTTCTGGTATCTTACGATACCAAAAATATATTCGGCTAAATTTTTGCCTACAATGATTTCAATCATCAATATAATCATCCACAAATTATCAATCAATCACATCACATATATGAAATAATATTCATACAAATTTGAGGAATCCAGTTGGATCCCTCCAACCGGTTTCCCTGCATCCACATACGTTAGCACAACAATTAAATACCAATTCCACTTCGAGGTGGAATATCGTGGTATATGGGATTTATAAAATTTCATCCGCTATTATGCGGCGCGATAGGGTCTCACCCGCTATATAATGCGGGAAGTCAATCACCCAATATATCATATATACTACTATATATATATAATATCATCCAGTGGATAATTATTATAAATCAATCATTCAACACACAGTCAATCAATTTTAAATCTAACTATTTAAAATTAACTAGAGATTTAATTGAGTGAGAAGATATCACCTTTGATCCATAATTTTGCAATCGATTTCCAATTTGACTTATTTCTAGATTTTTGACCTTGTATCAAACAATTATACAATTCATTAATATTCGAAAAAAACCAAATAGTAAATTTTCATTTGATAATTTTAATTCACTAGTGATTTTATTTTAAACTGATACTTTTAATTTTTAACCCGATTCCTTTTAATAAATTTATTTAAATAAAAATTAAATTTAAAACTAAATTTCCTTTAATAAATTTTTTAGTGACTAAAATAATCAAATGGGTAAATTAAACGAGTTAATCACCATAGTTCATTATTTTAAAATAAATTAGTGGGTTTAAAATATGTATATGTATACTTGCTTTATTTTTCATTTTCAAACTGTTTATAATCAATATCCTTTTTAATCTATACATATATGTATTAATTCAAAGTAGCATTGTTTTGTACCTCGATGTAAATCAAAATCCTATCTGTATTTCTTTTTTTGGTCTGTACAAAAAAATTTAACAAAGTAAAAAAAAAAACCTTGCTATTTTCAACAAGTTGCTAGACCACGCGTTTTCGTCTCCGTGCACCTCGACTCTCGTGCGACTTGACTGCCACGGCTTTGCCTTCTCTCTACATACGCGAATTCGCCGCTACCACCCAAGGAATTGCCGAGCATCGCGACTCCCAATTCCAAAGAATTTGCACGAAATCGAGCTGCCGCCTTCGCCTTGCGAGCGCCGCGCCTCTCATCGTCATTGTTGCTTGTAGCCGCGGCCCAATGCTCTAAATGTCGCACGCCATCGAGCCCATGCCTGCCGCTAGATCCCCTCCGATCATGCCAACCGACACTTCGAACCTGATCCTCCTTCGCATGCGTAAGCACACGCACGTGTTCCTATCTTGCTCGATTCGTTCCAATTGAAGATGGACGAGAAGGGGAAAAAATCAATTAGCAAAAAAATCGCGATTAGATTCAGTTGCCATTAGCGAATTTTGATTTCTGAGCATCACTAAATAAACGTCTATTGTTTCGGATCCAATATATGGTTTCGATTAGAAATGAATGGAATTTTTGTTTGGCCATGGTATTTTATTTTTTTATTTTTTTATTTTTCTTCATTTACAGAAAGAGGGTTGAGCGTAATTTAAAACAAGGAAGGAGAAAGTAAATCTGCGCGTTTCAGATGGTAGGGTGGCTCGAGTACGATTATAGGGTGGCTGTTTGACTTTTTTAATTTTTTTTAATATTAACAAATTTTTAAAATATCTCGTTTAACATAACTCGAAATCTCAAACTCCGAATCAGACACGCCGCCAGATGTTTATAAGGTTTTATCCGCATTCCAAACACAATGGAACGTGTTTCGGAGGCTAATTCGATCATATGCGCAAGTTATGGAAGTAAACGATCAATTTTAAATTAAATCGATTAAAACAGTTTCTATGCATTTTGAGCTGCCAGGGTCAAACGACAACTCCGATTGCTATGAAAATTGGAATCCGATAATAACTAACTATTACTGATCCAATGGAACTAGTTTCGTCGAACTCCGAGATTGTGCCTCGGAAGGCTATTTTTAAATATCGATTCAAACGATATAATTCAAAACTGAACAAATCATTTTTCAAATTCAACTCTCAAGCTTTTATTATCTTCAGTATTATCAATATAGATTTTTCAAGCCTTTAAATTATTTCTAACAAACCTAAAAATCAAGATTCAATATTTTACCCGACTTCAATTAATCAGATTCAATAATTTGATTGCCAAATCCATAGTTATATTTTGAAATTAAAATTAAAATAACTTCCAAATATTTAAAATCGATTAAATATTCATTTCAAATGTTAAAAATTTCCGGGTCGTCACATCCTTCCCCCTTTAGAATTTCGTCCCGAAATTACAAGTTAAGAAGAACAATCCTTAACCCATTTATTATTTTCCCAAAACCAAACAGTTTCAACTTTCCAAAACAAATCTTTTTATTTAAGAGCCATCATTAATTCAACTAACTTTCCAACTTCAATTTATAAGTTCAAAACAACATTGTTTTTTCAATAATTCAAATTTAAGTTTAAATTCAAATTTCAAATTTCCAAAAATTTTCTAACTCCTTAAATTTTTGGGAAATTTCGCCAGCGTCTCCTTTGCGCATCTAGCTCGGTACGACTACAAAATGGCACCACGAGCCCCCAGATTCAAAAAGAAATAAAAAGCCAAGTGGCTAGACAAGAAAATCACCAAATTTCATATAGAAATTTAAATACGTACCTTTTTGTCGAGCAATTTCAAATTTATCTTTAGAAATCAAAACGAATTTTCCTTTCTCTTTATAATACCTGTATATCCTACTTAGCAATAATATCCATTCATAGCCTTTAAAATCATTTTATACATTTTCGTACATAAGTTTTCATATCTACTTCTATTCAATTAATCTTCCCATTACCATATGAATTCAGTTTATCTTCAACTTTGAATATTGAATTTTATCTTTCAATTATAACTGATTCATATTATTATTTTAAATTAGGTTCATTCGCTAATTTACTTCAATTTTCAATTTGAAATCGTTTGTCGCTAACAAAAATTTTCCCAAATTCTTTTTTCTATCTCCCAATTTTTTTTAATTTTTTGGCAGAGTCCCATTTGTACGGAGGAGATTTTGCAATTTGACAAAAGATATAAATATATATACATCGACGCACTCCATCGAAAAAGTAAAAACAGATCATATTTCCTATTTTTATTGCGTAGGCATACCTTATTTAGCATTTTTTAAGCAAGAGGCTTATTTAATACGCAATCAAATCCAGCCCAAGAACTTCCCTGAACCGGTACTTACTCAACTAAAACATGTCAGTGTCATATATATGAAGTTTAACAACATTTCACTTCTTTGCAATAGTTAAACACATGAATTCTAAATGCAATGCACACTAAACACTTTCCGTAAGCAATTTATATAGTTTTAATACTAATAAAACTGTTTTCAATTAATTCATATACCATTTTCATTCAATTTGAAGGGTTTACAACCCACTTGCTTACATTCAATTCATTTTTAATTTTAAACAAACCCATATTATTCCAATTGATTAAAAATTCAATTTTATTCACCTCTATTAATATATTTACTTTCGTTTATAATTACTGAATTTCGATTCATTTCAAATCATATTCAATTTCGTCATTCCTTTAATTAGTTTTATTAACTAATTTTATTTCAATATTTCACTTTGTTTAATACAAACCAAATTCAATTCTATATGAATTCCATTTACTTCCATTTAAAAATATTAGATTCAATTCATTTTAAAGCTTATCCATTTGGTCATTCTTCAATTAGTTTCACTTACTAACTTTAGTTTAATACTTCACTTTATTTATCACAAATCAATTTCAATTCCAACTCCAGTTCTATTTACTTACAAATTCGAAATGAATTTCAATATTCAATTTCACTTTCATTTGCTTGCAATTGCAAATTTATTTATTCATTCACAATTTATTTTTTCACCTTAATAATTTTATTCCAATCATTTAGTCTATAAGACTTCTCCAATTCACCTTTATCCAAATTAACTCAAGTTAATTTTGGTTTAATCTGAATTTTCTAAGTTTTCATACTTATTTATTATTCCATAGCTATTTTTATAAGATTCCAGAGTCTTTTCAACATTTCAAAACCATTATTGAAAACAATCCAAATTATCCTTTGAATTTCAAAACCAAACCCAAATTTTTCAAACAACTTCCATTTAAAACAATTTGGCAGTAATTCCTCTCTTGGAAACTCGAAAATGAATACAGATGATGTTGCGATCATCATCAGAATTATTTTCCAGTGACCGAAAAGAGTTTAGAGCTTTTATCCCTCCAAAAACATTTTTTCCAAACCCTTGAAAATTATTTTCAAACCAAAAGGGATTTAAACTTTCCAAGTCTCCAAAATTTTCAAATTCTTTTCAAAACTTTTCTAAATACTTCTCTGGAATCACGTTTCGAATTACAAATCACATTTACAATTCACAATTCTCATTTGTATATGGATTTTATTTTCTTAACTCTTTGTTATGATTTTAATTCTTATTCAATAATCAATGATAATAGTTTAATATTATCACTTCCTAACAACCAAGCAACCATATACTATAATAATTCAAAGAAAATTTATTTCTTTTATACACGAAAATACTTTAGGTAAAATAGTTTCATTTACCCTATTTTAAAATCATGTTGAATTTGCTCTGTACAAGTGTTTAGAGATCTTTATCAACAACGTTAATTACTCGTATTGATCACAATCCATATACCACTCAACAAACCAATTAACACAATATAAAACAATTTTTTTATATTCATTAACAAATACGCGCTCATATCTATTATTACACTCACACTCATTCTAGAGTACTACTGACTCTATCTCTAATGAGTAACACCCAACAGAGCCAGGGTTGTCACTGAACCAAATGCTCTGATACCACTTATAAAGGCCCGCAAATCTGTACCCCTTTTGAACTGGCAAAATCCCACAATAATTCAGCCCAAAGAGGAACAAACTTACGAATCTTTAGGGTTAAAGAATGAAGAGGTGGAAGAAGAAACGGAACAATAACAGAATCTCAAAGAGGACATATGGGGGTAAGAGTCTCCTGCTCGCCACCAAACAAAAAGCGAGAACCCCCCATCACGTTTCACCTAGATAAGCAAGGTCAGTCATGGGACTAGTGTGAGATTTTAAAAATAGTTATTTTCACAAAAAAAATAAAAAGAAATCTGCTATGCTTTTAGAAAATGAAACAACCAAAAGGTCTCCCGCCACACACACAATGCAAACGCAGAATTGGAGTAAATTTCTCCTTATGATAGTCAAACATGCTTGATACGCAAAATCCTTTAATATTATTATTATCAGTGCATAGTGTGGAAAACATTTCGAAAGTATAATATTAATTTTAGCCAGCATAAGTACCATTATATTATGCCTGCTATAGCTTCCTCCTAAGGAGGCAGGTTATACAATTGCAATCGTAAATAATACGTATTGTTTCTTTGGATTTCCAACAAATGGTCATGCTAAGGAACTTTCTACTACCACATGGGTACGCCTCTGGAGGGACGTCCCGAGAACCTACCTGGATCTCTACCAACACAAGGCCGGGTTACCTCTGTAACTAGGTAACTACTACTCGAGTATGCCATCCCCGGTCCTTTTGGACCTTAATTCGAGGATCCTCTACACCAACAACCACAAAGAAAAGTATTTGCAGTAACCACAAAGGTTAAATATCAAGGCTCCATACCTGACAACACCCTTTTCCATAAGGAAATGACATACCCTAAAGGGCGCGACCCTCATAACCTCGCCGCATCTTTCCTGTTTTGACCATTTCCGGGGCGTGAGGTTCGATGAGGTCTCGTCCACAAAGCTACATTTTCACAAAGTCATGCTTTGATCAACAAATGATCAGCGGCACTTTGTATGTCACATTACCAAATTGGGAATATATCACTAGTAACCATCAACTACATAACCTCTGAGCCCGTACGTCTCAGAGAAGGGTGTTAGCTAAGAGAATAAATTCTCCGCCATCAACAAAAATGTATTTGATAGAAATCAACTTTATCTCTCAAAGTGTAATGTTAGACATACATCCATACAAGTCTGTTCCGAGATCGAACGGAACCGAAGGTACTTCCAAAGAAGTCCTTGCAAAATCCGGATATTCACAAATCACGTCCGGAATCCCCATCACGAAGGTGATAAAATCTCTATACCGGAGCAACCCGATGCCGAGACATTCGACAGGTAATCCTTTCGCTTTCGCAAATACCCGGTCTTCAACACCGTCTTCAAATGCAATCCTATTTCGTCGTATCGTTATTGGAATGATTTTATCGTTATCCGGAATGGGTTTTATGACGCAAAGTCCTCTCCCGGCTAATTCGAATAACGAGCGCTTATTTTTCTAAATAAGTGTTCATTCAGATTTCAAACAAATCACAACAAATTTCCACTTTGAACTTTTAAATAAAAGATCCATCACAATCACAAATGTTCGATGTGGTTTTCGAATATCCACTTGGAATCCGGCCCCCGGTCGCATCGAATTCAAATGCCATTAAAAGGCCAATATTGATAGTCGGTTATTTAACTATCAATCAACATTCACAACAACCTCCAAGATTTAAATTATTTTCCAATTATTATTTCCAAACTATCTATGCAAGATATAATTTCACACTTTATCCATTTGAAAACAATTTCAAATTACTTTCCACATTTCAATCTTTTAAAAACAAATTTCAAATCATTTTCCCTATGCGGAATATATTTCCAAATATTTATTCATTTCCACTAGAAATCTGCCAAGTTAAAATAATTCAAATCACTTATCCAAAATATGCTTGGAACATTTAAAATAAATATCATCTTAAATACTTACTTAAAACTTTGTTATGAAAACATTACACAAATTATCACATATAAGATTTTAAGTCCTAACTATTTAAAATAAAATTAGTACATAGGGTATAAATATTTACATAACAAATTTCTAAATCAAATTTTTATTAAATCTTTAAAATAATCATTTCCATAATCAACTAAATAAATCTTTACTTTAAAGATTTAAACATTTCCCAAATAATTTCTCTAACAATATTTTTTCAAAACAATTTCTAAAATGTTTAATTTATACTTTAAAAGTTACTTTGAAAATATATTCGGCTTTTCAGGGAAGAATTCTCTTTCCATTTATATAAATTAATAAATCTCCTCGATTTATTTTAATTTACATTCCAAATCTGTAAATTTCTTTACACACCTTTTAAAAATAAAACAATATTTATTTTTAAAATAAATTTCCATTTTCTTTATAAAATTCCCATTGTGAATCTTAAATTCCCAAATATCCACTGATATAGAATTTCAAGAATCGTATACAAACACCAAATCAATTTCCAATTTGATTTTAAATTTTATTTTAAACACCAAATCAAATTTCAAATTGATTTCCCAAAGATTTATTTTAAAACACCAAATCAAATTTTTATTTGACTTACAAATTTATTGCCTTTAAAAAAATGAATTCGTTTATCAAATCCTTTCCCATTTTCTCAGAATTTATTCAATAGGATTTCACTATAGATTTTCTACTTAATATAAAAATCTAATTTTATATATTTCTGGTATCTTACGATACCAGAAATATATTCGGCTAAATTTTAGCCTACAATGATTTCAATTATCAACATAATCATCCACAAATTATCAGTCAATCACATCACACATATGAAATAATATTCATACAAATTTGAGGAATCCAGTTGGATCCCTCCAACCTGTTTCCCTGCATCCACAGACGTTAGCACAACAATTAAATACCAATTCCACTTCGAGGTGGAATATCGTGTAATATCGGATTTATAAAATATCATCTGCTATTATGCGGCGCAATAGGGTCTCATCTGCTATATAATGCTGGAAATCAATCACCCAATATATACTATATACTACTATATATATAATATCATCCAGTGGATAATTATTATAAATCAATCATCCAAGCACACAGTCAATCAATTTCAAATCTAACTGTTTAAAATTAACTGGAGATTTAATTGAGTGAGAAGATCTCACCTTTGATCCATAATTCTGCAATCTATTTCTAATTTGACTTGTTTCTCGATATTTGACCTTGTATCAAACAATTATACAATTCATTAATATTCAAAAAAAGCCGAATAATAAATTTTCATTTGATAATTTTAATTCACCGGTGATTTTATTTTAAACTGATACTTTTGATTATTAACCCGATTCCTTTAAATAAATTTATTTAACTAAAAATTAAATTTAAAACTAAATTTCCTTTAAGAAATATTTTTAGTGACTAAAATAATCAAATGGGTAAATTAAACGAGTTAATCACTATAGTTCATTATTTTAAAATAAATTAGTGGGTTTAAAATATGTATATGTATATTTGCTTTATTTTTCATTTTGAAACTGTTTATAATCAATATCCTTTTTAATCTATACATATATGTATTAATTCAAAAAAACATTGTTTTGTACCTCAATGTAAATCAAAATCCTATCTGTATTTCTTTTTTTTATCTGTACGAAAAAAAATTAACAAAGTAAAAAAATACCTTGCTGTTTTCAACAAGTCGCCAGACCACGTGATTTCATCTCCGTGCACCTCGACTCTCGTGCGACTTGACTGCCACGGCTTTGCCTTCTCTCTACATATGCGAATGCGCCGCTACTACCCAAGGAACTACCGAGCATCGCGACTCACAATTCCAAAGAATTTGCACGAAATCGAGCTGCCGCCTTCGCCTTGCGAGCGTCGCGCCTCTCGCTATCATTGTTGCTTGTATCCGCGGCCCTATGCTCTAAATGTCGCACGCCACCGAGCCCATGCTTGCCGCCGCTAGATCCCTTCCGATCGTGCCTACTGACACTTCGAACCTGATCCTCCTTCGCACGCGTGAACGCACGCGCGCGTGTTCCTATCTTGCTCGATTCGCTCCAATTGAAGATGGACGAGAAGGGGGAAAATTCAATTAGGAAAAAAATCGCGATTAGATTCAGTTGCAATTAGCGAATTTTGATTTTTGAGCATCAACGAATAAACGACCATTGTTTCAGCTCCAATATGTGGTTTCGATTAGAAAGGAATGGAATTTTTGTTTGCCAATGGTATTTTTTTTTCTTTTTTTTTCTTTTTCTTCATTTACAGAAAGAGGGTTGAGCGTAATTTAAACGAGGAAGGGGAAAGTAGATCTGTGCGTTTCAGATGGTAGGGTGGCTCGAGTAAGATTATAGGGTGGCTGTTTGAATTTTTTAATTTTTTTTAATATTAATAAATTTCTAAAATATCTCGTTTAGCATAACTCGAAATCTCGAACTCCGAATCAGACATACCGCCAGGCGTTTTAAAGGTTTTATCCGCATTTCGAACACAAAGGAACATGTTTCGGAGGCTAAATCGATCATATGCGCAAGTTACGGGAGTAAACGATCAATTTTAAATTAAATCGATTAAAACAGTTTCTATGCGTTTTGAGCTGCTAAGGTTAAACGACAACTCCGATTGCTATAAAAATTGGAATCGATAATAATTAACTATTACGGATCCAATGGAATTGGTTTCGTCGAATTCCGAGATTGTGCCTCGGAAGGCTATTTTTAAATATCGATTCAAACGATATAATTAAAAACTGAACAAATCATTTTTCAAATTCAACTCTGAAGCTTTTATTATCTTCACTATTATCAATATAGATTTTTCAAGCCTTTAATTATTTTTAACAAGCTTAAAAATGAAGATTCAATATTTTACCCGACTTCAATAAATCAATTCAATAACTAGATTGCCAAATCCATAGTTATATTTTGAAATTCAAATTAAATTAACTTCCAAATATTTAAAATCGATTAAATATTCCATTTCAAATGTTGAAAATTTATGTGTCGTCACATTCTTGATTTGTAAAGATTTTTGAAAATTTTCATCATGTAGAATCTGCATATCGCATTTGGATTTTGTAGGTAGTATCTGCTGAAAACCCTCACGAGGTAACACTCGTTCTACTAAGGACACCTAAAGGTCAAAAAGCTTGTTGCATATGCTTAATGCATTCGTGTTTCCTATGAAAACAAATTTATCTTAGTTCAAGTTTATTCGAGTACGAATAAAAAGATAACTGTGGTGGTATTTAATATGCACATAAAAGTGTATATTTTTACTTCTATATTTAATCTTCTTTTGAATAAATAAATGAGCATATTATGGTATTTTACATTCTCAAACCAAAATTCAAATGGTTTTCAAATCATTATTTATTCGTCTTCATTTAGGGGGTAAAATTATAATTGTGTGTATGATTTAATTTGAAAAAAAGTATTTGCACATTTTATATTTATTTGTAGGAAATGAAGTGCAAATATGAAGTGGGTTCATGGATGAATGCATGCACACATGTTGAAAGCTAATGAAGAAAGAAAATAAATGAATTCATGTACCATGGAGGAGCCCACTAACCCACTGCCATATAGTCCACAATTAAAACCACATGCATATTTTAATGGAGGTTTAAAGGCATGTTAGTGGGGATTAATTAATTTTCTAATGATTACTTGGAGGTTACACTTCCTAAAGGGCATTTTAGGTAGTCCTCTAAAATATGAATTAGGGTTCAAGCATGTAAAAATACCCCTTATGTCTCATGTAATTATCTTCTATCTTTTATGCAAGTTGTAGCGATAAAATCAAAGATAATAAAAGTTTCTTTCATGATTTCTTAAGCCTTATTTTTACTTTCATGCAATTTTAATTATGCTTTCTTTTATTCTCTTATGCTCTCTTTTAATTCATGCAATTAGTTTCGATTTCTTTTATGCAAGTACTTAGTTCCTTCTTCTTTTAATTAGCACTTCTCTTCATTTATTTTTATGTTGAAATCAATTTGTGTTAACATGTTTTCAAAAATGATTAGCTAAACCCCGTCAATTTAGAGGTAATGAAGCTCTTATGAAACATATCAAATTAACATAATGATTTCATTTGTAGTCTCTCAATTGTGCTTAATGAAAAATTTAAATGATGATGGTTTTTTTTCTCTTTTTAATGAATTTTGATAGTCTATGTTGACATCTCAAATAGGCTATGTTTATTCCATTTTAAACATAAATTATTTGATCATTTGCCTAAGTAACTTTGATGTGAAAGTTAAGTTAGAATCAAAATTTAATGGTCTATTTTATTAATTAATAGTAAATAGGTCATATTTAAGATAGATTTTATTTTTAATTTTCATGTCATTTTCATGAGTGTTGATAAGTGGGTTGAATGGTGTGTTAGAGTTTGATGATTTAAGTTGTGCTAATTAATAGCACAAATAAACCATACTTATAATAAGCACATCAATCATTTCTACTTGATTTATAAGAATGATTGGAAGTGGATTTACTTCTAAATTGCTTCTTATTATCATAGTTTATCCACCTTTGCTCTAGTTTACTTTTTGCAATTTTTCTTAGTTTAAAACCTTGGATTAATTTGATTTTGTAGTATTGAAATTTAATTCATTCCTTGTGGATCGTCCCGTACTCACATGCTACAATTGTATGCCATACCCTTGCGGTTTATAATGATTATATTTTTTCGGCGATTTTCTAATCGATAGAAAATTCACCATCTAACATGGATGTATTTGAGGATGTGCATATATGCTTGGTAATAACCATATTTTAGTCGGTATTAATAAGATTTTTTTGCACTACTTTGACTTGTTCTTCGTTCCTAATTTTATGGATCTGAACTATTGCTCGGTCTTCCATGATCAAGCGATTATGGTTGAGGATTTCGACTATAAATATGGAAGTTAGGTTATTGTGAAAAGTACTTTCACACTTTGGGATCATTCAGCTCTCGTTCTTTACTTCCTTACCTCCAAAAATCCAACTTTGCTATGAACTTCTACCAAACTCGAAATTACTTTGTTTTACTTGTAAGCCTTGTAATTTGATTGTATTTATGACAAATCCAAGAGCAATAAAACGATGTGGAAATAGGCAGTGATTGTTGGCCAAATCACTATAAAAATTCTTGTGTTCTTGCTGTTCTTTCTTACTTTTGATTGATCTATTATCATTTGTAGTAAACTTAGGGAATTATGTCACTTTTGACCCAACACCAATTATTAGTTTTAATGCATTCTATTTAATTATACTTTATTTCTCTGTGAAGTTTAAACCATAAGCATAAGTTTGTTTTTTCTCATCAAAAATAAAAAAATTACTCTCTTTGTTTCCTTCTTTTATTATAGTAACTCAAGCTCTACAAAAACTCAAAATAATAAAAAAATTCAATTGGACGATTCAATCATTAGAAAGGATCATGAAATATGATGGTATGGTTAGAACTTCGATAGCATTCAACTGTAATAATTCATTTTTTCTCCATATTTTACTGGATTTTATCAATATTTTTATATATTAAAATATGGTGATTTTATGTTCAATGTTTATGATGCGTTTGGCAAAATATTAAATATTGATAAACTAAAATAAATTGCATATAATAATTGTTATGACACTAATTTGAGACAACTCATAATTTTATGTTGACAAACAGAGACAGGATATGGACGTTGCGTGCATTAAATAGATTTGTAAACTGAACCTTATATATGCGCACACAAATAACAAATGTCATATATAATTCCTCATTCTCTACCATATACACCTCATATGGGCTCATCATCATGGTAAAGGAGGTAATATTTGGAAAAATTTAGCAACACTTGGCAATTCATACGATGTTTGGTGAATATGGATATTTTGTACAAACAGAGAAAGAAATAGACTAAAACGTAAAATTCACACCATTATAAATAACTCTTACTAGATTCATTTTCACGATTCATGGAGTCTTCATCTTCATACAGAGAGAAATAAAACTCCTTTCTTAACATTGCTTCAGCTCATATAAATATAACTTTCAGTGCGCAATCTTTTCCTAACATGAATAATATACACCCACCGTTATGATACTTTCCCACTATACAACCTCTCCTACATTATGAATTGAATCATGGCATCTGGAGGAACATTAGAAAGCATATACCGAGGATTCATTTTATGTTATAGTTCATGGGCTAAAGGAGAAGAACAGTGGGGCGGTGAAGGTAATATCGCCTATGTTGACTAGCCAAAACTGGCCATGATCGGAGCGTAAACTAAAGACACCAGGAGACATAGTTTACATGGTTGAATTTCGTGGAGTTGATGGTTTGGGTGTAGAGGATGGAAGATTGTTATTGGATGATGAGGAGAAATTTGGCCATGGATTTTTGAGTTTAAGCCATTATCACAGAAGATGATGAGGTTAGTATAGTTAGATTTGTCTAGGCAAGAGAGAGAGTGTGATGTTTGTCACTATGCCAATAGATGAATGAGAGGATGCTGGTTGTTAGTCAATGCTTATGACATAGAGAGGTTGAACGATGCGCGACGACATCAATGGTAAAATGAAGGTGTTGTGTGGACTATCTCGATCTTCTAAGGGTAATGGTGTTGGTCTCATAACCAGGCCCGACCCATGACATAAGCAAGCGATACATTTGCATAGGGCAACGCTTCACGCAGGGGCAACAAACCAGAAAAAAAATCGATTCTCATATTCTCCACTGCAAAAGGCGTATCCGCAATTCACACCAAATTCCGTTCAGCTGACAAATCAGCTTCGTCTTAGGCCCTCAATCCTCAAGTTCGTCGTTGCAGCCTCGTCCTGGTGTCCATCGCTACGCTGGCTCGTCGTCAATCGTGTCAGGCCGATTTGTCTCCTGCCTAATTCCCAAATCCTAATTTCTAAATTATGTGAGTATGTTTATCAATTATCAGTTTATGGGGTATTGATTGTTTGTTGATTGAATATCGATTTTGATAACTTTAAGCTTACTGTAATCAGTCCTGGTATTTAATACTAATTGTTTGTTGATTGATTGAATACCGATTATTAGTCCTGGTATAAATTCTTTAGGATTTAGTTTACTGTAAAATACCCGAACCCGTGCCGCAGCGCAGGCCCCCTCATTAAGATTAGCTACTTAATAATTTATTTTGTGCTATTTGATGTTAATTACTAATTAGCTAGTTAACAGTTGATTGTTTAAAAAAAATCTTTCAAAATAATTGATGAAACTTTTATTCAAAACATTTGATTATTGTGTTATGCAATTAAAACGTAAATAATACACAATTGAAATTTGCTATATTAATATTGTGTTATATCACAATTTGAGATAGGAATCGAAGACAAAATTTTGGATATCAAAATAGAAAAAAAAGCAAAGGAGAGATGAAGAAACAAAGTCATTAGTTGGCTCAATATCAAATTTATTTCAAGTAAGAAATAAAAAAATTCAGACTTCAAGTCAAATTGAGGAAACCAATTGGGAGGAGGATGAGAATATAAATATTGATATTGACAATGATGAAGAGCCTATAAATGAAAATGTCGATGTAGAAATTGATAATCAACATATTGTAGAAGTTATGGAGGATGAACATAACGAAGACGTTGGCAATTCTTTTGATGAAGACGGTAATGATGCAACCACAATTGATCTTGGAAAAGATGTTGATGTTAACTATGATCCGGAGTTATGGGGAGTAATTAGTGGTACCAAAAGAATTATGCTAATTCAACATGGTCTAATTAAGATTTTAAAAGAAAATGATGCATTTCCAAGAAGCAAGATTGATGGTAGACATTTTTCTTCTAAACATTACATTGGCGGCTATCCACGTAAAGAAGAGCATGAAAGAAAATGGCTTGTATATTCAAATGAATGTGATAAAGTTTATTGTTTTTGTTGTAAACTTGTCAAGCATACACAAAAGGTATCTCAATTGGCCGGTGAAGGATGCAATGATTGGCATAATTTATCTAAAAAGCTAAGAGAGTATGAAACTAATCCATCGCACAATGCAAATCTTATAAAATGGGTTGACTTGCATAAGGGACTTCAACAAAAGAAAACAATTGATAAAGCAATGGAAGCTCAAATTGACCAAGAAAGACAATATTGGAAAAAAGTACTTGTGCGTATAATTAGCTTTGTCAAAACACTTTCTAGAAATAACTTGCCATTTCGTGGATCAAATGAGAAGATTTATGAGAAAAATAATAGGCTTTTCTGTCAACTTATAGAATTTGTGGCCGAATTTGATCCAATTATGAAAGACCATCTTAGACGTGTGGTAAACAACGAAATAAATCATCATTATCTTAGCCATAAAATTCAAAATGAATTGATAAGTTTGTTGGCCAACAAGATCAAAATAACAATGCTTGCAAAAATAAGAAAAGCAAAATATTTCTCCATCATCCTTGATTGCACTCTGGATTTAAGTCATAAGGAGCAAATGTCCATTATTATAAGATGTGTGAATGTTGATGATGCAAGTGATATCAATGTGGAAGAATACTTTCTTGGATTCATAACCGTCGACGATACATCCGGACTTGGTCTTTTTAAAGAACTTGAAAATGTTTTGGATAATTTTAAACTTGATATTAATGATGTGAGAGGACAAGGGTATGATAATGGTTAGAAGAAAGGTAAATTATTAAATTTAACATAATACTCTTAAACTTGATTATAAACTATTGACTATTATGTTAACTAATTTTATTGAATTTGTAATAGGTAAACATCAAGGGGTGCAAAAAAGACTACTCGATGTAAATCCTAGAGCTTTCTATATTTCATGTGGATGTCATAGTCTAAATCTTACATTATGTGATATGGTGAAATCATGTATGAAAGCCAGAAACTTTTTTGCGTATGTGCAAAAGATTTATACTTTATTTTCTGGCTCAACTCATCGGTGGGAAATACTCCGAAGTCATGTGAAAGGTTTGACTCCAAAACCATTATCTACAACCCATTGGGAAAGTCATATTGAAGGTTTTAAAGCAATAAGATTTCAATCATCGGAACTAAGAGATGCTTTGATTGATATTGCAAATAACTCTAAAGTGGACGTTGTGATGATGGAGGCAAAAGGATTGTGCCAAAATGCTTTGGAAAATTTTGAGTTTCTAATTAGGTTGTGTATTTGGTATAAGATATTAGACTATTAATCGAGTAAGTAAAATACTTCAACGAGAGGAAATGCATATTGAAGATGCAATCTCCAAAATTAAAGAGATAGTAACTTTTTTTGAAAAACTTAGAGAAGATGGATTTGAACCCATGATGGAGGAGGCTAAAGAAATTGCAAATGATGTTGGCATTGATCCTAAACTTTTTGAAAAGAGAATCGTGCGTAGAAAAAAGCAATTTGATGAAGACATCGTAGAGAATTATAATAGACAATCTCCAGAGGAAATTTTTAGAGTTACTTATTTTCTACATATAATGGATCAAGCTTTAACTTCGCTTAGAGACCGGTTTGAGAAATTTAAACATTATGAAGGAATTTTTGGCTTTTTGCTGAATTTGAAATTTAAAAATGTTGATGACAATAAATTGAATGACTATTGCATGAATTTGGAAGATTTTTTGACACATGAGGAAGAGAAAGATATTTGTGGTAATGAGTTGTTTGATGAGCTTCGACAATTAAAAGAAATTCTACCATCGAAAATTACTACATCAATTAGTATTCTTAATTTCTTGAGGTTTTATCGAGATGTAAGTGGATTTCTCAATGTTTGGATTGCTTATCGAATCCTATTGACTATTCCAGTTACGGTTGCTTCGGCGGAAAGAAGCTTTTCAAAATTGAAATTAATTAAAACATATCTATGAACTACCATATCACAAGAGAGATTAAGTGGATTAGCTATGATTTCAATTGAAAATGAGTACTTGGATATGTTTAACAATGAAGAGATAATATATGAGTTTGCCTTAAAAAATGCAAGAAGAAGTTGCTTCCGTTAATGTTTATTTATGTATTTTCATATCAAGTTGACATTTAGTTTTTTGTATGTGATCTAAATGATTTGTCTAGTATTTTGTAATCAATGTTAACTTTCTATCATAGAGTTTACTTTTTGTTTCATACATTTAAGCGTATTGTTGTTTACTAAATTTTGGGGCGACAAAAACATATATATTTTTATTGGCCTAGGGCATTGAATGTTTTTAGGCCGGCCCTGCTCATAACCATAAATGGTCGATGCAGGGAGAAGATCTTGGTCAAACATTCGGCAATGGAGGTTTACCATCTTTGAGTTGCTTCCAGGAAAAGAAGAGGACTCTGTCTGGATATTTTAGTCCACTGAGCATAATAGGTAAGGTTGCAAGGCCGGAATTGACTTCTAGCAAGCTAAGTGAAGTGCACAGCACTTTGTTATGCTCCATGAAAGCGAACTCCATAGCATTGGTCCAGAAGCAATCTACGCTTTCAGAATGGATGAAACATTAACAACAACTACTAGGGATACATATATTTTATTATTCATAAAAGAAAGTTGAACATAACATTCTTTTGTTAAGAAAACCACAAGTATCTTCTCGCAAGAGAGTGATACAAGTAGGGATGGAATAAGCCATCATTGGCACAGTAGTGCTGCTTTCCCTTCCCCATGGGCCAGAGAAGGTTGTGTTGCTAGACTTTAGAAAAGCAAGCGTGAATTTGGTGAGGAAGATGGAAAACTACATATAAGTCCCTGGGAGATAGTATGTTGCAGTATAGGTATATTTTTATTATATCTGAAATTTAAATATTATTGTATAACTGCTAAAACTTAAATATGCTATACCTTCTTCGTACGGATATGTTTGAGATGCGGTTTGAGTCATTAGGATCATTATCAAATATAAAATGGTTTGATATAACTCATTTACACAATTGGAGAAGTATAGAATTATCAAGTAAATGAAAATATTTAAATATATAATCCCTTAATTAATATTTGATGACTGGTTATGGTATAATTAGTGACCCATTAATGTTATGATGATGATTAGTTATCCCTAATTTCTTTTGACTATAATTTAACGAATATTTTAGATTGATCGATAATTTAATAGGTTATATATAATGGACCTATATAAATACAATAAAAGGATTAATATAATATTTGTAATATATGTATACTTATCCACGATTTTACCAGCATCCATGAATATATCTATGATAGAAGGCTATCCATTCCTATAGCTAACAGCAATGTAGATTTCGTGATAGAAGTCTGCCTACTAGTGTAGGTATCAAAAATTACAGGTGTTAATAAGTTACCCTTTAGCTTAATATTCATTATCTATTGGTTGGAAATATTTAATCGACCATTTGTGTATTTGATAAGAAAATTATTGTTCCAAGTAGTAAAAACCCATATGCTGTTCTTATTAGAAATATGTTCCATAACATTCATATAATTTCTAGTTTATATTGTGTACATTGATAATTTTATACTATACACATTTGCCCATTTTATTATGCATAAATAATAGTCAAGGATTAAGTTCACATTGTCGGGTTTATTATGCATGCTAGAGGAATTTTAATTGAGTACATATTTGACAGTTTTATTGTGTATAGTTTATAGTTTTAACAATATACACATTTGCCAATTTTATTATGTACATTATAGAATTTGGATAAGGTTATTTAATTGCAAAGTGTGCTCTGAATGTTCAATATAAATGTTGCTCGATTTTTTTAGCAAAATGATAATAGGCTGGCCCACCAATATTTCTACATGCATTCTACACAACACCTAGCCTCAATAGCATTCAACTCGGTCCAACATATGTCCTTAATATAGTCCTCGAAGTACTATATCACCCCAATGCTTAGTGGGATCAAATAGCGGCCTTAGCAGATTTACACACGGTAGGGTGCCCCAATCCTCACACATAAATCCTCTAGCTTGCCTTGCTACCAAAGTACATGGCAGCAACACAAATCTCCCTCTCTTCTCTCTTACTCACCCCTCTTGGCCCTTCGGCCCTCTTTACCTATGATTCACCTTAAAGATCTGACCGCCTCGATTGCCTTCTTTTGTCTTCATTCAGCAAGATTCTGGGAAAACCATCTGGTTGCCCCTACATAAAAAAACAATGACCATACACCGTTCCAGTAAAAGGAGTAGCATAAAATGATGGTATTCTTCTAACAAAAGTACCATTGTCCAACAACCACTCACTGTCCTTCTCTATCCACATATGTAACATCCCGTAAAATCAACCAAAAACAAATAAATTGGATAAATTAATTTAAATAAGATAAGGGTAAAATGAAAAAAAAAGTCAGAATTTGACCATGACAGTTATACCATCACGTTTGTGGCAATTTTCTGATTGATTTCCATATATAACATGTTGAAATCGAAGCTCAAACGAGAAAGTTATGGACGTTTGAAGTTTCAGGTTCAAATTAATTTAAATAAAATTCGAATTCAAGTAAATAATAGATCCCTAAATTTGAAATTTGAAATTTAATAGTACTTATACAATAAGAGATTTGTATATATGTAACATCCCTTATCTAGAGGGCCAAAGCTAAGCGCTACAGATGCTGCAGCCATCCAGTATTAACTTCCGGCGACTAAATACAGCTATGTTAATGTATTTGTAATATCAGTAGCACTTGAATATGAAGTAAAACACAGATTTCAAAACAATATTTTTCCATTTCATTTCAAAATAGATGTTCCATATTCAAAATACATAATCCAAAAACATTTCCCATGCAATGATAAAATATATTTATTACAAAATACGCCAAAAGTGACGATAAAGATGCCCCCTTGAATGATCAGAGTCATATGGTCATAATTGACTTAATACATACACAGCGGAAATAAACACAAAAAAAGAACTACAACTCCTAAATAGCTATCTGTTAGCCTCTTGCTCTTCTCCATTAGCTTTAATAGCCATCCTACTAACCCTGAAAGAACCTCAACCCTTAGCCTACTCAAATCAATTTTTATGAGAATCCATGATTTTAAGGGGAAAAACATAAATTTCGAGTTAGACATAAAGTCTAGTGTGAACAATGCTATGTATTCTAGTTATTAATGTTAAGTGAGACCACGCCGCTTAGCAAAACGGATTTCCCCTCTGTAACATCCTTTTTAAAAACATATCTTTTGAAAACCTTTATCCTGCAACCAAAACTGGTTAAAACTGTAAAGCATCATTATACTATGTAAACATACATTTCAAGTAACAAATGGACTATCTGTCTGGCCATTATAGTTTTTTTGGCTTACTATTAATCTTTGGCTAACTCGGGTTGACCAGACAAAATAACATAATTTATTTAACACCTGTTAGACACCTCTTCTAGACGGTCTTTCCTAAACTATCTATTAAATACTTCTCTTTTGCATGATGTGTCCCTAACTTAACATCTCCCAAGGTCACCTGATCCTAATGTTTTTACGAGCTCACCAATAACCTATATATATACAAACATATATTCGCTTCTGTGTATAATCATAATTTTAGTCCTACCTGTGACAAAGCCCTACACACTGAAATTTTAGACTAAATTAGCTGGGCCCAATAGCTAATGTATAGGGCACGATCCTATACCAGTCCTATCTGGTATTCTAATATTTGAGTCATTTTTTCTTTGGGATAACTTCCCATATATTTTCCTTGAAAAACTCTTTCAAATTGATTTAAATCTTTAAACCATACGTATACAAGGAAAATACATATTCTCTATGCTTTACTCAAAATCACCTTGCCATGATATATATACATTTTACACAACCCCTTGTTGATGAAAACACTTATCCCTTTCAAAACCATCAAACTTGTCTTTCGAAAACAATGGAAAATCCAATACCTTTCTTTTCATCTAAACTTTAAAATAATAAACATCCCACATTAAACATTACCTTTTGAAAACATTGGAATAACCCTTCTTTTCTCTACATCGAAAGCTTCGAAAAATAAAGGAAAACATTACCTTTTGATTCCTTCAAAACCCTTGGGGAACCACCCCTTCAAAACCATTCATTTAAACTCTTTCGAAAACATTGAAATACAAGACCTTTCGAAAGCCTTTGGTTTCAATTTAAAATATGTGAAAACCTTTCGACACCAATCAAAGTTTACTACTTCGAAACCTTTAAAAGGCTATGTCGGTCGAAACCCTTTGAATTATTCCTTAGGGACCCTAATCCTATTCCAATATAAAGTTATAGTCGGTGAAAAATATGCCTTGAGAAATGTTATTTGTAGGGGAAATTAGGTTCTTAGTGAGCCCATGAAAACTATGTCTGGAATAGTTATTGATAGAGATCAATAGGTTCGTAGTTAGCCCATAAAAACTATGACCGTAGAGATGTTATTAGAGAATCCAGTAGGTTCATAGTCAGCCTATGAAAATTATGGCTGGATGATGTTATTGGTAGACACAAATAGGTTCTTAGTAATCCCATGAAAACTATGAAACCAAACAGATAGTTTGTAAGCTTGGAACAATTATTAGTTAACCCATGTAAACTAATAGTTTAATAGTGACCTTAGAAACTATAACTTAAGGTAGATAGTCCAATGAATGAGGATGCGAAATCCAGGATGTATAATTGCATGTCATAATATTGTGTTATGTTTTAACCATTGTGGATGCAGATGCACAGTATATGATTAATTAGCTCTTGGTTAAGGTACTAGTGAGGGGAAAACCCATTCTACTCAGCAGCATGGTCTCGTTATATATCCATTTTGTTTGAAATGGTATATTATTATTCACACCAGACTTTTTGTCTGACCCGAAGTTTATGTTTTTCCCCTTAAACTCTCGGGTGCTCCAAAATTAATTTGAGTAAGCTGAGGGTAAGGGTTTTTTAGGTTATTAGTTGACAAACACGCTTCCGTAGATGTTGAGGAGGCAAACTAGCTGTTTAGGAGATTCTATCTATTGTCTACTATGCTATTTAGATGTAAGGGAAAATTTGTTTAATTGCCTATATTTAGACTCTGAACAACCAAGGAGGCATCTTCATATAGCGCTTTTGGTGTATTTTGTAATAGATTATAGTTTCTCTGAATGTGGTTTACGTATGGGATTATGTAACGAATCTGAAATACTATTTGTAATGAAATGAGAATTTTTTTTTGAATTAAATTTAATTTTTTTCTTATTCATGTGTTTGTTATATCAATGTTCCCGCATTTGGTCACCGAAAATTAATAACTATGGATGACTGCAATATCCGTAACAATTAGTTTTGGCCTCCAAATAAGGGATGTTACACTACTCTAGGGATCGCATAGCATTTGGAGGAGTTTGGAGTGATTGGTTTATATCCCTCAATGGGGATCGGTCCCCCTCCCTCTTAGAGATCGGCTGAACCCTACTTTATAGCAAAGATCGATCAATATCTCAACATTTACACATTCAATTAACAATAAACTTGAAGCACAAGCTTATTACAACATGTGGATTACTCCGTAGGGATCGCACATCAAATGGAATAATTTGGAGGTATCAGCCTCTATCCCTCCAAAGGGATTGGCTGAAATCAGAGTACAGGTAACACTACTTTACAGAAAATGCGATATCTCATAAACTGTAAGTCGGAACGACACAAAATTTAAAGGGAGATTAGCTAACGTCCTGGGAAAACCCCCATAGGGATCGCACGCCATTTGGACACGATAACAGGGATACATAACGATCCCTATTGTCGGCCCCAACGGGCCTGAGAACTCTTAAGTGGCATCACCATGGCCTGGAGGTTCTTCTACCAAAATTTTAGCCTGATACGTTCATGCCTTCCTCTATAAATATAGCATGCATGGCATCAGAAAAAATATCTTCTATTTTGCTTTACTTTATCTTCAACCCAGGCTACACTCTACCAATTTTATTCTTGAATTTCGGATTGTAAATGTAAACAAACACCAATATGGTAAAATGGATTTTCTGAAGTAGACGTAAGCCGGAGTTAGCTGAACCACTGTAAATCTTGTCGCTTTTTACTTCCTTTCATTTTTAATTTGTTTGTTCTTCATATTATATTTTCCACGTTAGATACTATCTGAGATCTGTGACTGAATATTGGTGCATTTATACAACTGGGTGTTGGTGGTCAATTTTGACGCCAACAACCCATATCTTATTTAAATTAATTTATCCAGTTTATTTATTTATGGTTGATTTTACGTGTGTTAGATTCTCCAACTTAAAAGGGTTTTATCCTCAAAAATTTTCAAAGGGGTGAATAGCGTAACGATAATAAACATCCATGTTATACAACCAATTTATCTACACAACCATCTACTCAACCAAAAGTGCAATGTGATTACTTACTATAGACATACTATGAGTGAGCTCTATTCTATTATGAGCATGTGATCGGTACATATAATATGTTTGCTAAAACCTTAAACATGCATAAAGATTCCTACATCAGTGCAAAGTGACAGGGTCTCTAGAAAGGTAGTGTTTGAGGTTGGGTTTGGGTGACAAGTACTATGCCTTACCTAGTTACTAGTCTGGCCTGAAGGATGAAGTAGCCCAAAGTTTATCCCTGATATAAAGGCCCGTACTGGTTTTGGGCATCAGGCAAATTTTCAAAATATATTTGAAATTTTAAGATTGTACTTTAAATTTGAAATTTAAGTTAGAATATAAAGGAAAATTTTATAAAATTTATAAAATGAATTATAATTATTTAAAATTGTTTTGAGAAATTAAATAATTAATTTTAAAAATTTGAAATTTGAAATAAAATTAATATGATAAATTCAATATAATAAAATAAATAATTAAAAGTTAATCAAGTAAAACATATATATTGATATATCTGTATAACTACATTGTTGTAGTTATTAATTTATCTTAAAATTATTTATGATAAATTAAATTAAATTTTCAAATGAATTAGAATAGTTTTTGAATTATTTAATTAAATAAAATTTATTAAAAGTTAATTAATTAAAATCTATTCATATATTGTTATATACACATAAACAAACTATAAATGTTATAGTTGATTAACTATCTTAAAAAGCTTAAGATGAGTGTTATAAACGTTTAGAAATTTAATAAAATAAAGTAAATTAATTAAATAATACGTAGTTAATAAGAATTAAAATTGATTAAATAAGATGTAATCAATAAGATACGCGCATATATTATATATGTAAATGAAATTATAAAAGTTATAAATAAATTAAAACTTATATAAATATATATGTATAAAAGTAAATGGAACTGGAATGAAACCCAAATGAGATTTAAGGAATAAGTACATATGTGTAATATGTACACAATGATTTTAAATGTGTTTGACACTTGAATCATGAGGGTATTTCATAAGAAATATATTATTCCCTAATTTGATATCACTCATTATATGTGTATTAAAGATGATGAATCCTTCAATATAAGTTGTCCTCTACCATTTATATTTAAGTAAATTACTTGCATACTATTTAGTTATTAATATTCCTCAAGCTAGAGGTGTTATGTGTAGTACTATTGATATATTGACTAGAGGTAAGATACATACACGTTTTGTTGATATTCCTCAAGGTACATTCTTTATACTTTGGCCATTGCAAAATGGTGGCTGTGAGTGCATAATATCTTTCGATTTGTTGATATTCCTTTAGGTCGAGATGAGATTAGGACAATAACCACTGGTTAGAAGTTGTATATGATACAAATGATAAAGTGTTATCCTGCTTGTAGGCTATTGATTTGTTGATATTGTTATCTCGCTTTTTGGCAAATCCGTGATACCAAAAGATCGGTCAAAAACAAAAGACAGTTCGCCTCAGAGATTGGTTGTACTTCACTTCGCTATGGATATCGATGAATTTTGTCTGAGCCTGGATCAGGCTACAATTGATAGGACATGGCTAGCAAATCCATGAGAGCCAACGTTTCAAGTTTCAAGTCAATCCGAGTTCGTATGCTCAAGAGATGATGAATTCAGTTTGAGAAACATAGCCCTTATTCTGTTCGAATCCATAAAGATACCCCATAGTTCGAATCGATGGCCAGAAATCATGTTCGCATCCATCGGTTCGACCCCACCTACTTCGAATCCATCAAGCCTGGAGGTTCTTCGAATTCATCGAGTTCCTCTTACTTCGAATCCATGGACTTCGCGTCGACACCTTCGTATCCATCCCGATGGCCTACCTTCGAATCCATCAGGTGGCCAAGCTTCGTATCCATCCCATGGCCTTCCTTCGAATCCATCAAGGCAAAGTACCTCGAGTCCGTGAAGCAACTATACTTCGAACCCATCCTGTGCCTGGCCTCGGATCTATACGGTTGGGACGGCTTCGTATCGATCAACTGTTATAGGCCACGATCGATACGAATGCACCTTGCCTCGAATTCGTTCCCTCGAATCCATCAAGTCAAAGTAACGAAAATGATGGAGTAGACCCAGTCAAACCAGAGTAATAAGCGGATCGACACGAAGAACGTGCACCACGTCATCGCAAAAGCACGTGAATCCATCGAGTCGACCCTATCGATTCAAACAGGATCGATTCGAATGTAACAGCCCTCGCGAAAAACCACAACTTGAATCGATCATATCTCCTAAACCACTGATCCAAATGCAACGAAATTTTTGCAGTAGCTTCCATACAAGGCAAAGATTGTTCCTGCCAAGTTTCAGCTCGATTGGATCATTTTTTGATGGATTCGAAATCACTTCGAATCGACCTCAGATCGAGTCGAAACTTGGCAGGGTCGGTCATGTGGGCCCACTCATGTGCCAGAAAAAGTCTCCAGAAGTTTGAGCGAGATCTGGGCCTCCAACGCCTATAAATAGCACCTTGAAGCCTTTAGAAAGAGGGATCTTCCGCCATTGAATATCCACACTCTGCCGAATCAAATTCCATATTTCATTATCGCTGTTGTTGTCAGATTTGAGAGCTATCATCAGTTGTAATCTGTTGTAATCGATTGAAATCATCGTGTGTTTGTGATTGTTATTTGTGAATTATTGTGATTGTTATTGTTTAGATCTGAGTTCTATATTGATTGTTGCTGATTTGTGTTCATAAACGGGTGCTTTCACGATATTTGGTGTTTGTGGTCAATTTTGACGCAAACAGATATTCCTTAAGGTCAGAATCCCAAGACAAGTGAGTCCTAACGCCTACTAGAGAAATCTAAAATTTCTAATGTTTTTCTTAAGGTTTTGAGAAATATAAAAGTCTTATGGGAGTCTTATTAGAAAAATAAAATGGTAACATTTACATTTATAATATTGTAAAAATATATGTTATATAAGTCTAAATAATCTACTTTGATAACTTTATGCAACTAATATAAATTATACAATTGGACTAAATTAAGATTAAAATAGAAATATAACATATACTTACCAATAATTCTCTGGCATATTGACTTATGAGAGTGTCAAAGTTATACAACTACTAGAAACATCCGTGCGTTGGTCATGTAAGTATTTATTTTCCTAAGACTATATATTGTCTTCTATAAGTTTCAAACTCTAAAGCAGTATAAGAATATGAATGTTTGATCCATATTAGATCTATACAAAAGTTGTATGATAAATAGTCGCGTTCTTCATGTATAAAATATCGAGAAATCGATTCACTCAAATTGAGCAAATAGATCATAGTGCAAAACCATTTGTATAATATGATTGAATACAATAAGAATTTTGTAGCAACAAAATAATAAACATAAAACACCAACCTAGGAATTTTATCACTGCATTATTAGTTTTGATTGGCTCGCTTAAGTGCAACTTATTCAATATTCTCAAAAAGTTAGGAATATCGATAAAGAATTTGGTGCAGTTTTATTGTAAATATTTCTTTTAAATAGTTCGACCATTTGAAAGAAAAGTGAATGATTGAGAGCTAATGTAAAATAAGCATAGTTCAGATGAAGAGAGTGAGTTGTCACTTCTCCTTCATAAAGGACATAAGAAACAATTTTTTTTTAAATTTTAATAAGATACTCATTATGGAATGAGAAATGTATCTCAAGTGTGTCTTCACATAGAAAATTGTTTGCTATAAATGTTATTTTTTTGAGTCAAGATAATGATCTAAAACTCACGACTGTAAACTATTTATAATGAATAAAATCAAATCTCATAATAAGAGGTCGAATAATGCTTCCTATTTCATGTGACATTATAGTAATGGTGGAAACTGTGGGGTGATACCATATAACACTTCTTAGTGTATGCACTAAGTTTTGGTTATTGTTCTCGTTTATGAAATAATAGTTGTTTTCATTTTTGAGTGAAAATGGATATGGTTTCATTTTAGTATAAATATTGTGAATATCAATTATATGATAAAACTGTAATAAAGGTATTTGGTTCCATAACAAAATGATGCATTAGAAAATATAGAAGTATATGAAATCTTACAATTATTTTGGAATTATATCCTAATCCATAATTTTAAGAAATAATTATTTAAATCGTATGATTTTAAATCATATGGTACCGGTAAATTATACACTAAATGATTAATGGCAAATCACGTATTTAGTGGGAGCGACATAAGAGTTGATGAACTCTTAGGATTGATACATATAGATGTGTGCAATCAAAGGTCTAATGTTACCAAAATGGTTCCACATACTTCTTTAAATTCATCGACGAATCGTCACGGATAGGGACATGCGTATTTGATACACTTGTAATATGTCTATGATAAGTAAATAGAATATAAAGTGGAAGTAAATAACATGATGTGCAAAAGAAAATAAAAAATTTGAATTGATCAAATAGATGAGTGTACTCAAAAGGAGTTCCAAATGTGTCTGAAAATGAATAAGATTTAATCTCAAAAGTCTCTCATCCTTATGATACATAATGATGTATCGATAAGGAATAGTCTAATTTTATTGGACAAAGTACGGTTAATGATGCATGAAGTCGAGTTAACTTCTTTCTATAAGATCGAGTACTTAAGGGTAAGTACATAAGGTTAAAGTTAATTTCATCTAAAGCACAAATTACGAGATCATACAAGATAAGTGTTAACAATAACCCCTCTTATCCTAGGTCAATGAGTTGGAAGGTTATGTCAGTCGAGAGACTACACCTAACTCGTAATGGTTCTTTTGTGGCAATTCATAAATGTTTATGAATACCTATCCAATTGCACCGAGAAACAATTATTTTTTCGAGAAATTCCAACATCAGGACGAAGGAAATTGTTTTAGAAACTATTAATAGTAAAATGGATTTGGACATGGTCCAAAGATAAAACTGATTGCAAAGGATGAAATGAAACTGACCAAGCATAAATGGACATAACTAATTAGAATATCTAATAAGAACACTCGTGTATTAAGTAGAAACCATGATTTTTCTTGTCAATATTGAGAAGTTCGATTTTTGCTGAAGTTATTTTTGTGGGGATAGGTCGAATTACCAAGCTATGATGTCCCATACCACATGGTCGCACTTAAACGGTTTATTAACTGCTAGCCAATGCAACACCATAAAGCAGTAAAAATATTTGCGTCATCTCATTGACAAATACGACCCGAATGTCAAAACCATCAAATGGACAAGTCAAGAATTAACCGAAAAGATAAACGCACGTGTCTCATACCATATGTTTTACCCGATCGTTTAATTCTCTTTCTCTTATGCTCGAATAGTGCAAAAACATTTATTTTATATAGAAAATAATTTGTTTGAGAAAACAAGCTTTTAAAAAAATTTGAAATAATTTTGAAATGATTTTGAAAATGAATCGGCTTTTGAAATAATTATTATATAATATTTTTAAGCTATAAAACTATATATTCTCTATAATAAGGGAATTTTCAAAGGTAGTTTTCAAATAGAAATAAGATAGTTGAATATAAAAGAGCATGTGATACACAGAAGGAGAGTTTTATTTAGTTTTCTTTTTTATTTTTTCCTGTTTTTTACCTATTTTATTTTTGTTTTGAACCTTATATTTTTCCGTGAGGTAATTATTGTGGTTTGGGGATTTTGATCTTAGGGCATTAAGTTCAGGCAGAATTATTAAACATGAAGTTGAAATATTTGTTAGCAGTGCCTACAAGTTTACCAGTTGTAAGCATTTGAATATTTAACTGTAGTAATGGCTTTTAGGGAAACAATAGGAATTGCATCAAAGGCAGGTATATTTTATGTTCTTTATTTCCTACATTTACATTTCAATGCTCTATTTTATATTGTATTAATAACTATGAGGAATAATTTTAAATACCCTATTCACCCCCTTTAGGATATATTACTCGATCCTACATAGGAGACCATGCATGGTCGGCCAATAAGGAAGAGAAATTGTCAAGTTGTTAGATCCATATTTAATTAAGAGTTAATTAGGAATTTGATAGAGGAAGATGGAAGGTCTTTTCCATTACTCTTTAAATACCAAACCTTCCACGTTAATTCCAATCTCCCTGCTTCTTCAATTTTGGCCAGCCAGTCCTTGCTTCCTACTACTTTGTCGAACTTTATTTCACCCATACAACATTAAATCAAATAAAATTAAGGTGGTTCATTCGATCCTACCAACATCGAGTGGTGATTCAACAAACTAGGAGGCTATTCACAAATAAGGTGTCACAAAGGGATGGAACTATTGAGGTATTTGTTCATATCTTGTTATAAATATATTACCCTCCCTAATATACATTTGCATTGCCAAATACTTGTTTAAATGATCTTATTTGAAAATTGAAATTAAAATGTAAGCTTTTGATTTGTTTCGACTTATAAATCATTGCAAATACAAATGAACAAGACATACACATACATACATACATACATACATACATATATATATATATGCCAAATCATTTTATTTGTGTTAATCGACTTTATAGATGTTTATTTTAATATTTTGATTCTAAGATATTTTTAATTGGTCTTTTAATTTAAAATTTAAATTTAAAACATCTTCGACTTAGTCAAAACTAAATTTGAATTTGGAAAATTTTAAATATTAATTTTAGTTCAAATTATATGCTTTACTAAGTCATGCAAATTTTAAATATATATTTAATTTGATATGTATAATATATAACTATCCTCGTATATGTAAATAAACATATAAATTGCAATGTGTGTGTGTGTATCTAAACTACATATATGGTACTATTACATATGTGTATACAAACCGTACACACACATATATCATAGTATATTTAAACATGTGTACTAAGGCATTTATACTACTGATACACATATGAATTAACCACATATATATATATGTGTGTGTGTGTGAGTGTGTTTAAGCATAATATATATGTAAATACAATAAATATTAATCTCTATATCTATATGTATGTATGGATGTATATGTGTTTGTACGTATGTATGTGTGTGTATATATATAGGATTATACACATTCTCATATATTATTATGTTATCATGTCATACATGTGTATTTCTTTGCAATTTACACCCTATATGCCCATATGACCTTTCTTATACCCAAAGGTGATAAAACAAAACTCTTGATTAATTACACATGTCAGATTTATAATTTATTAATTAATACTCTATAAATAATTATATGATCTTTTCATATACCAAGTGATAGAACATAAGACAATTAATTTAACACATACATCACATTTACAATATATTTCGAGGTTCAAGTTATATTATGAATATATGTGAGATATTCAAAACAAACATTAAATAAACTTAACTAATGTGATTAATTATATAGATATAAAATGTCTAAATAAAATATCATTTTATTTTAGTGTATAGAGATTCGATCTAATAATAGTTAGTAGATTTCATAAGTTAATACTTAATTACTACATAAGTATTAAATTAAGTGGAACCAGAAAGATACCCAAATGAGATTTAAAGAATAAACACATATGGATAGTATGTGTACCATGATTTCAGATGTGTTTAACACTTAAATCATGAGGGTATTTCACAAGAAATATATTATTCTTTAAATTGATATGACTCATTATTGTATATTCAAGATGATGATCCTTTAATATCCTCTACCATTTTTATATCAATAAATTACTTGCATACTCTTTAGTTATTGATATTCCACAAGCTAGAGATTTTATGCACAACACTCTTGATATATTGACTAGACATAAGATACACAATTTTCCCTTGGAATACCCCTAACTCTATCGATCTCTCAATTGTACCCAAGATCAATTATGGAATCTTATTCCAACTCCTTTGATCGGTTTTCTCAAAAGTTAATCAGGCTAGTCCCTTAGTGAATGGGTACGCTATTTAGTTTTAATTATCTACTATGTCAATCAACTCTCTCCAATGCTGATGAACTACCATTATTATATGGAACTTTTCAGAGTATATTTTTGGACATCTAGTGAGTTTTGGGTTCTTTCGTAATCGTATCACAACATTTTTAACATATAACAAGGAAAGTGACTCTCAACATTAGAATTACCCCGAACTTAGTTATTCATTTGTACATTAATTTATACTTCATTTCCCATAGCTGTTTTCATGGCGATATACCTAGACTTTGGTTGACTTAGCCACTACTATTATTTGGAACATTTCCAAATTAAAATTCTTAACTTAAGAATGAACATGAATTTAGGGTTGACACTCGATATCACTTATGAAGTTCGAGCATGCGCACTCCTTTATAAGGAGTTCATTGTTTCTATAAATAATTCTCTAGTATTTCGTAAATACTTAAGAACACTCTAACCATCATATAGTAATATTAATTTGAATTTGATAATTATTCTATGCATCAAATACATAAGCAAAAATGCGATCTTATTGACAACATAACATGTATGGTAATTCCTAAAGCCAATGCATAAGGAATCCGTCGTGCATGCCCCATTTTAAACAATTTAATATTGTGTTTGTATATATCATTTTGGGAAATTCTTAACTTCCTTTTATATTGATTATAAAAGATGTCCATTTGAAATCCAATATTGAGTATTAAACAACCAAACTAAAATGACTTTACCATGGGTACATTGTTAATAATCGTTAGTTTGTTGTTTACTTATAATTTTTAGAAATACTTTAGTACATCTGCAGTTCTTTCTTACAAACATGTGCTTATTCTACAATTTGACTAAAAATCAAATCACTTGATATCAACATCAAAATAATTACTTAACTCGGATCCTTGTTGAATAATGCTTTCGTGTCATTTCTTGGATCATATCCAATAACCCACAAACTCAGAATCGCTCTCACTGACTTCGAGACACTTTGTTTATTAAGCACTAACAACATATTCTAAATCATTATTTAGAATTTTTATATCAACATATATATACCAAAAATCAAAATCACATCAATCGATAATTTTGTGAGTGAAATTTGAATCAACTTAATTACGTTGAATGACAAGTTTGCAATGTTAATTTCAATAGTTGAAACTTACGATGTCATTTTATCAACTTAGCTTACCATTTTCTAATTACATTGGCCTTCTTCTCAGATAAACTTGTATGGCCGATGGATTATATCCCTTCAGCTACAAACATCAATACTATATTATGGTAATATACTTGGAATCCATTTTGGATGTGCATCATGTCATATGGTAGAGCTACTACTCTGTAATGACCCACCTTTTTGGATGATTTAAATCGACAATAAACCATACATGTCAACTCAAACCATTCAAAAGAAAGGATTTTTAATGGGGTAGATAAAATAATAAGAGAAAAGGAAGAAAACAAAACATAGAAACTCACAGCAGAATGACAAAATATAATAATCAAATAAACAGTTTATGAAGCTGTTTTACAAATAATATTTGATTAGACTTTTACAATACAAATCATAGTTATACATATAACAGGAATAAATAAATTATGCAGCGGATGATGTAGTGAAATTATAATAAGAAATAGTAGACTAATCACTGTCTTCATTCTCTAAATAAAATGGTCTTCAATACATTGAAAAGCTCAAATGACTCGAGCGTAATGAAAAGACAAAACATTTGAGTCGGAACTTAAAGATCTTATGTAAGTTAAATTAAAAATAAATAAATATGAGTGCAATAGCTTCAGAGATATTTAAAAGATTTTAGATCTCCTATCTTGTGTCTAACGTGTGTGCAATAACTTAAGAGATGTTCGGGATTTCATCTCTTAAGGACCCTTAAACTATCTACATACATAGTGCAATATGCTATTATAGTATGCCTATAGTAAAGTAAAGTATTAAAATAGCATTAAGGCGTTACCCATATCCCCCTTAACACATTTTATATAAATGTCGTAGTTTATACAGTACGGTAATTCCTCCATAAACTGGAAGGCTATAAGAGGGGCACTTCATAGTGTATGACACGATCCAAACTCATAGTGGGCACGATACAACATATGACAAGGCATGCGAGGCAATGCCTAGGGTAGGATATTACAATTTGTGGATCCGGATAGGTGGTAACGCATAGCAGCTACTATCGCCCACCTTTAGACACGCTTTAATAATCAAAATCGAGGGTGGCCACCAATCAATCACAGCGTAGCAGATATGGTATCGAAGAAATATGTCTGATCGAAGGAGCCACCACACTTGGCCCGGCGTGGCTCCTGTTTTAGTCATATCAAGATGACCCAAGGGGGTCAAGGCTATGTATATACCTCATACAGTAGCGTTCGCCAAACCATCCTACTACATTTTGGATTCTCCACCATGAGCATAGTTGTTAAAGTAGTTTTCGGTATTGGCAGAGAGTATGACAATATCCGATCCTGATCTCTTTAACAACCAAACTCTTATTTTACACTGGTTGGTTCTTTTACATTTCAAAAACCGATTCATAATTGATATCAAAGTATCATATTCACTTCAAAATCATATCACTTTTGAAACCATATTGACTTACGTAATCATTTTTCACTTTAAATCATGTTCGTTTTCAAAATCATAACCACAAAACAGGTTAAACTATCATATCAAAATATTCGCATTTAAATCAATTTAAATCTAATTCATAAGAATTCTAACTTAGACGGTTTGGATATTGAAAGTAGTTTATATATCAGAATGGTTTTACACTAAAAATAGTTTATACATTAAAATATATATTAAAAGGTGTTTATAAATTTAAAATAATATATATATATTGAAAGTTGTTTATAAATTTAAAATAGGTTATACATTAAAATAGTTTATATATTAAAAATAGTTTATATATTAAAAATAGGTTATAGATTAAAAATAGGTTATAGATTAAAATAGCTTATATATTAAAAATAGTTTATATATTAAAAATAGGTTATATATTAAAACAGCTTATATATTAAAAATAGTTTATATATTAAAAATAGGTTATAGATTAAAATAGCTTGTATATTAAAAATTATTGATATATATATTAAAATGGTTTATATGAGAAAAATAGTTTACATGTTAAAAGAGTTTGTATATTAAAAGAGTTTATATCGAAAATAGTTTCAAATTAGAATTGTTTCTTCCAATTTAACAAATCAATTCAAATCAACTTTAGTTCCAAAAATTCAATTTAAATTAATCTCACTTCATTTTAATCCAAAAGGCTAAGGGTTTTAATTCAAATTCCCATTAAAACCATTTCAATTTATATCGATTTCAAATTCATGTTTAAACTACGAATTTAAAGCACTTCAAATTCAATAGGTTTCAAAGTTTAAATATTCGAACATTTACAATAACTCAAATTTGATAAATTTAATTTATATTTCAAAATCTAACTTTAAGATTTAAATTTAAATTTTTAAACAATACATTTAAACCAATTTCAATTTCAACATTTTAAAAGTTTGGATTTTGAAAATAATTCAGTTCACATAAATCAAATTTTATTTCATAATATCATTTGACTGGATTTAAAAATTAAGGATGTAGAATCATTTAATTTAACCAATTCGGTGTCCATATATAATTTTCTACCCTGTGGTCAAGTGATATGGATATATATCATTTTAACTCGTAATAATTTAAATTTACGGGTATATATCATCTTTAACCCGTAATCCTGATAAAAATTCAAAATCCATAAAATCGCTCGATTTTATCATTTCAACCCATACTGATTTTTTTTCTAATCTATAAGACCATTCGAGTATGTATCATTTCAACCCATAGTGATTTTTCTAACAACAACTAAGGGAACTTGCACTGTGATACAATATATAACTAAACATACATCCAATCATCCAAAAAAATCAATAAATGAGAATCCATCATGATCATCATTCAAATCAACCAATAAATCACAATAATTAAACTGGTTATCATTTATCAGGTATTTAACTGGAAATTAATTTCAACATTAACTTAAATGGCTATTAAATTCAACATAAGTTCAAATTAAATTTAAATGAAAATTTAAAATACCAAATAGCAATCAATAAATTTCTAATCACATCATAAATTAAATCTAACTAACATAGGAAGGTTTAGTATTTGTGAGTGACACTCACCTTTGATTTTTAGTCGAATAAAAATCAAAATAAGGCCTGAAAATTGAACAGTCTCAGAATACAGCCTACTAGTTCCACAATGTTTGGAATTTCGATATGATCATAACAGAGAAAACCAGATGTGAATCCAAGCTCGTATGAAGAAGTTATGTAATTATTAATATATGATATAACCTTAAAACGTAAATTAACAAAACCAAAAAAATAAAAAATACTTTACCAGTCATCTTTGTCACGCGTTCATTCACGCGACCTAGCCCTATACCCAAATGCACATAACAATCACCATCACGTGCCCCTAAAGGTCGTTCAGACCATCATCCAAGACTTCCACGACACGCGCCACGCCTTGCTCTTCCTCCGGCTTGGGTATGGATGCCTCCGCCGCCATCAATCATCACGAAAACCCCACAGAACGTGCAACCTTCCATGGGCGATTTTGGTGATTTCAAGACATTTCGCCACTATTCCACCGCTAGATATGTTGACCTCGTCGAGCTCTACAACTTTTCTTTTGGAAGTTTTTGATTTCGTTGTACGGGCTGGAAGAAATCAAGGCGAGAAGATGGAGAGATTTCAGCCATTGAAAAGAAAGAATAAGTGGCGGTCATAGAAGATTAGGGTTTCCAGAATGTTTTAATATTATTTTTCTCGTTTATCGTGCCGTATTTATATAGTTAGGTCCGAAACACCCCGAACTCCAAATGATGTATGCATCCTAGCATTTCTAATGTTTTACCCCCATTCTGAACACAGTAGAACTAGTCTCGAGGCCTAATTTAGTTGTATTCGGAAGATAGCATTCAAAATCAAATCATTTAGTTAAATTACTCAAATTAATTTCTACGCGTTTCAAGCTCGCATGGCCAAACGACAAGTTTGATCGCTACGAAACTTGAAATCCTACAATAATTTACTACTACGGATCCGGTGAAACTATTTTCGTCGAAATATGAGACAGTGGCCAAAATGGCTATTTTCATGACAATTAAATAAATAAATTATTATTAAATTAATTTAATCACTTTTAAATTCAAAATTAAAATTTAACCATTTTTATCATTCTTGATTACATAGAAATTAATAACCTATTAAAATAATATCTCATATTAAATCCACTATTTAAATATTACATTAATTTCATAGTTCAGTTGCAATTGTAATAAAATTACAGTTCATTATATTTTAAATTCAATCAAATTCTTTTATTTGATTACCACTCTTATTATTAAATCAACTATCACCTTATGGAAATAATTAACATTTGTTTACATATTATTACATCAATATTCTATAGTTGTCATCTTAATTCATATTAAATGAAATATTTAATTAGATTAATTTCAGTTTATTTACAATTAATTCCAAATGGATTAAATATCAAGATGATAATTAAATAATTACTATGCATTAATAATTCAAACATATTTCCATGTTTATTTTTTAAAAATAGAGCTAATGAATTCATACTAATTAATTGATTTCATATTCCTTAATAAACCTATCCTAATTTATAACATATAATTTCAATATTAAATCCAATATTTAATTTGTTCCTTATTTACAATTATAACCAAATTTAACTTTATAATTATTTTGATGATTTAAATTACATAAAAATAGTTATCAATTAAATTAAATCAACATTATTAATTTAAACTATAATTATTTTTCTCGTTAATAAACCATAAATTTTTATTTCTCACAATATTAAATTTCAAAATCTTATTTAATTTAATATTTTAATTATAAAAAATTAGAGCTAGTTATATACTCGCAATGGTTTATTGACAAATATGGGATCGCAAAATAAAATTTTTCTCTTTGTAGAAACTAAAAATCCATATAATGGGAAATAAATTCTAATATATCCTCCATAGTATATTGTTTGATTTTGTATATATTTCTTTGGTTTTTAACCATATTTTTTTCCATTTCTTTGCATATACAGCCTCTGGTTGCATACCTATATATTTTCATTTGCTTCAGATCTTTATTTTTTTCCTTTTCTCTGCATATGCAGCCTCTGGTTGCATACTAATATATTTCTTTTGCTTCAAATCTTTATTTGTTTCATTTTCTCAGCATATGCAACCTTTTATTGAATTAAAAGGAAACTTTACCACAACCAATATTTTTATAAAGAATCTTGTAAATATACAACACTAGACAAACACATTAGATAAAATAATTTTTTATTAACAACAAACTAAAATCGTCGATTGCACTATTCTACAATCTTCTCCTTTTGATAATAACAAACATATGTTAAGATTTATAGGTTAAATATAGATGTGGTTTCATGTGTGAAAATGAAGTGTGAAACATGATGAGTTCTAGTTGAGCTTCCCTTATAAAGATGCTTTCCCTACACATATATTCTCCCTACAAAGATGCTTTCCTACGCTAATATTTCCTTTTCTAACACGCTCTGGGCACATGAGATGGTTAGGGGTTAAATTAGAGGAAAAAGGGAAGGGAAAGAAGAAAAAGCTATAAGAATGTTGCATTAGAGATAAGATAAAGAAAAATATCATAGATATTTTCAAATCAATAGGTACCACAAAATCTTAACCTCTCTCCTCTATTTTTTTCATCACAAGCATGAGTGAACAGTTAACAAAGTCAAAGAGGAAAATTTGTGGGACATGTAATAATACAAAATAGAATTCCACTATTTTTCCAATCAAATTTTACTATGTTTTGGTTTATGTTAATCTTACCAACACATATATAGAATAAAAAAATAGATCAATAGAATGTAATAGGTAAAAATATTTGTGGCACATGTAATAATACAAAATAGAATGCTAGTAATTCATGCTTAACTTAAACTATGACTCAAGTGCATAACAGTTCATCTCCCAACAATTATGATCATTACTAAAATAATTAATAAGCATAATTATTTCAATTAGTCATAGCCACATTTCTAAAATCAATAAATTTGAGGCAGTTAAGATTATGTTCTCTCGTCTTTAATGTTAAAAAGTTAGAAAAGATTTTTTTTTGTATAATGAAAAAATAATTCCTCAATAAAAAACACTCAAACGGAAATTGTATTAATCCATATCCATGAACCCCAAATTTAAAAGTAATCGTGTAAATCTATCTTCCAAAAGTGCTTTTGTAAAGATGTTAGCAAGTTGTAAATCAGTAGAGTTGAATTCAACACGGATGTCCTCTTCTCAAATATGATCTCAAATGTAATGATGTCTTATGTGTCTATGTTTAGTACGTTAGTGGTAAACATGATTGTTTAATAGATCAATTGCACTTTTTCTATCACATTTTAAGGGAACACGTTGAAGTATTAAGCCAAAGTGTAATAACATTTGTCTCATCCATAAATTTTGAGCACAACAGCTACTTAAGGCAATTATTGACTCCAAAAAAGGGGCAACACCCAAAAACTAGTTGAAATATAGAGATCAAGTAGAAAATAGCAATAAAATAAAGTACATACCAGAATTTTATTGTGGTTCGGTAACCTCCGACCTATGTCCAATTTATACTTTTATTGGTTATTGGTTTGGGAGAGATTTATATCACAAATATAAAGAATTGATACATTCTTAAGCCTAGAACTGCCAATAATGTCCGCCTTATTGACTATTATGAAAAGAGACACGGGATGAAGAAGAAGAGCCAAAAATTAGAGAAAGGTCCTTCTTTAACTACCACATGGTTGGTATTTATAGAGAAAAAGCTTTGCAGATCCATGGTCTCATGTTGTATATGGTTCAGATGAAAGCCCGTAGGATAACAAGAGAGCACGTTGGCCCATGCCTTAAGAAAATCTCTCGATACAAAGAGCTTCCTCTCGGTACTGAGTGGTTTCATTAGGTGAAAACCCTTCTTTCTTCCTTGCTTCATCCTCTTATCACTTGCTTCATGACATTCTAAGCTCTTTTCCATAAAGTACGAGTAGCTCCTAACGATTTGCTTGATGACACTTGTATCGTTCCACTTTCTTTGGCTTCTTCCCATCAACCTGAGGACTTCTTATCCATCCTCCAAGAGAAGCACTTAGTCATGATCATTCGAGGTTGTACTTGAGGTATATGGAGTTGAATCAGTTCAAGTTGAAGAAAAGTCCTTTCGGTACCAAGAAGTTCCTCTCGGTACTTAGAGCTTTCTTTTGCTCCAATTGACTTGTAACTTTTCCATTTTCATCTTCTAGTCCTTTTAAGTATTTTTCCAAGTTTTTGAGTTATTTCATCTTCTTTTTGGCCTTCTACTTCTAGTTGAAGTATGCTTGGTTAAACTTTCCCTTCAAAGTACATCTTATGAATGTAAGCTGTATTTTGCAAAAAAATATGTTTTAGCAGTAGCCGACCTCTTACGGTCAAGCTTCCAATTATCTATCAGTCTAAGTTATGGTAAATCATCTGGTTCCTTCTGATCCCTTATAAACCAAAGGACTTTCCAAACCCGTTATAGCTAAGGGGACCAGACCTTGTTTTAGTGTCAACATTGAATCATAATTAGCCTATCTTTGTCCAGGGGTACCATATTGTACATCAAATAATCCAATGTTTGCTTGGGATTTATCTATTTTACTCTAATTACAAGCATTCAAATTCTTGTATTATTCAATATCTATTGGATCTTTTATCATTTAAATTAAGGCTCGAGCTCCCCGGACCGTTTAATCATCTAATCTAAGGTTTGATCTCTCTGGATTTCTTAACTTCCAATCTAGGGTTCGATCTCGATGGATCCTTACTGGTCCCAATCCGCACGCTTTTATGGGAGGGAACTCGTCGATAAGAAATTCCATCCACTCACTCTCCGGTGAAAGGATTTACTTTTGATCTCTTCGGATCCTTACTGAGCCTAATCCGCTCACTCTTAGATGAGGGGACTGAATGACAAGTAAGTCCATCCAATTACTCTCTGATAAGGGGACTTACTTCCTACGGTCACTGTTCGATGTCTCCGGAGGGACTACCATGATCAATATTGGCTATCACATTTAAGTAGATTTCAAAAATAAAATATTCATTTCAAAGCAAGAAAGCCAACATCCTAAATATTCATCACAGACATCTGATTCAAAGCATGCCTAAGGTCCTATCAAGGTCTCATACATATGTAAGCGGTCCGAGCTTATTATCGTTGTAATAATTCAAAATGGAAGGCAAAGCGTGGGAAATGAACCTGTCTCTTGTCCATCCCGATCATGGGATTACTAGTCTCAACTTAAGTCCCTAGTCATGTCTTGATGCATTCCTTATAGAATGTGGCTGCTCCAACTATAACATCACAATTTGTTTCCTTACATACTGTTGCAGTAAGTTGCTACGAACCAACTCTTCTATTAAATTGTGAAGGTGTCTACACTTTTTGTTTCATATCTGTTAACCTCGTAGAACATGAAAAACTTCCCAGGCCTTCTTTCATGATCTTTGGGTTCCCTCGTCATTGATTTTTGATAGACGATCTAACCCTTAATATCTAGTATATCTTCTTCGGGGTTTTGGTTAGGTCAGCGCAATAACAGAATTTTGATTTCCTCCTTTGTTGTTTTAGCCCTTTGAAGTCATTATTAGATTTTTGCTTCCACTTGTCTTTCCCATATCCCACTCTGGACAGTCCTCCGTTTTCCACAGCACTGATAGTAGAATTATCAGCTTCAACAATATCTCTCAGCTTCACGATAAAACTCTACCGGATCAACCGGTAGATCTCTTTCCATGCAATTTTAGAGTCGATCTTGCTTGCGACTATAGATACCGCCACCATCAGGATTATCGATGAATTAGGCTTATCGACTATAGTGGTTGACGCATTAAATCTCATCAAATAGCTTCATAAGGCCTCTCTGGCTCATTGCTTTATGATTGGTAGCATCATCATATTCTTTGGTCGATAAATATAAACCCTAAACTGTCTTAAAAACCTATTCACCAACTTGGTCCACGTGCTTATGGACCCATTCTCCAACTATCCGAGCCATTTCGTTGCTAAATCTGTTAGATATAACGGGAAGCACCCTCCTATCACCTCCTTATAAGCGCCCAACACCTCCATATGCCAGATGTATCTCATTAGGTAATGTTGGGTCTATCGGCCAATCATACATTTCCAACGCCGAAATTTTGAAATCGAGAGGATTCCTTGCATTCCGAATTTTACAGGAAAATGAGTTCCTATTTACGTCCTACAAACTCTGGTCTAGTGATCCACCTTTCACTATCCTTTTGACCAACTTAGCTATTCGGTTTTTTCCATTCAATGAAGGACTTCAGTGAATAAAAGCATTATGCCCCCCACTCCTATGGGGCAAATCCGACACATACTCCTCTACTTGTGCATTCACATTTTGATCTGCATGTCTAGCTTCATTCTGCCCTCTGTTCCTGTGGGGAAGCTCTGGCACATACTCCTCTGGTTGTTATGCATTCATGTTCTTATTTGCATTTTTGGCTCCATTTACGTTCGCTACCAACGTTCTAGCTCAAGCCTGAACCGAAATTGCCCCTAAGCAAATTCCTCTCGGTACCGAGAGGATTGAGGTCGATACTGATGGTCATCATTATAGGGAATTGTTCTAGTTTTCTACGATCCAACTCATGGTGCTCTTGCATTATTTCTTGGTCCTTGATTGTGAATTTTAGTAGCTCTAGGTATTCCTTGTTTTCCTAACCTTTGAATATATCCATACAACATCTCCAGTTATCAAGAGATTATCCCATCTTGCCTTTCTTTCATCATTCTCTTCGTCTCCTCTCTGTTCACGTAGATGGAATGATTTGAATTTAAAGATACCTCCTGGCTACCCTATGCTCTAGTCGACTTCGTCCAATCCTAGATATGGAGTTAGGCATATTCATCTTCTCCAAACATAAGATCTAAGCTTGTTTCTTAGTAAAAGCACCAAAATGTTAATTCCAAAAATGACACAACACCCATTGATAGGTTGAAATATAGAGATCTAGTAGAAAATAGCAAAAAAATAAAGAACACATAGTATGTTTATAGCGGTTTGGAAATCTTTGGCTTACATCCACTTTATATTTTTATAGATTATGGGTTTGAGAGAGATTTAGATCAAAAGTACGAGGAATTGATATGTTCTTAAGCCTAGAACTGCTAACAATATCTGCCTTGGTAATTATTGTGAATGGAGATAAGGGATGAAGAATAAGAAGAGCCAAAAATTAGAGAAAGATCCATCTTTGGTGGCCATAGGATTGGTTTTTATAAAGAATCGGTTCTGCAGATCCATAGCTCACGTTGTATTTGGTCCAAATGAAAACCCACAAGTTGTGGGGAGAGCATGCCAGCCCAAGCCCTAAGAAAAACCTCTCGGTATTGAGTTGTTTTTTTTGGCGAAAATCCTTCTTTCTTCCTTGCTTCATCCTCCTATCTCTAGCTTCATGATATTCTAAGCTCTTTTTCATGAAGTTCGAGTCGTTCTTGATGATTTGCTTGATAATACTTGTATTACTCCACTTTCTTTGCCTACTTCTCGTCAATCCTAAGAACTTCTTATCCATCCTCCAAGAGAAGCTCTTGGTCACGATCACTTTAGATTTATTTAAGGTATGTGGAATTGAGTCAGTTTAAGTTGGAGAAAAGACCTCTCATTACCAATAGGTTCCTCTCGGTATCAAGAGCTTTTTTTGCTCTAATCGACTTGTAACTTTTCCAATTTTATCTTGTAGTTCTTTTAAGTGGTCTTTTCAAGTTCCTAAGTCATTTTGACTTTATTTTGGCTTTCTAATTTTAGTTAAAAAATTCTTGGTTAAAAATCTAGTTAATGGTAATATATTCTACTTCAGTGGTAGACAGTGCAACACAGTTTTGTTTTCGGCTTAACCATGAAACTAATGAGTGACCTAACAAGAAACATGTTCCACTAGTATTATTTCTTTCCAAATGAAAACTCACATAATTAGCATTAGAATAACCAATTAAATCAAAATTATAATAGAAGGTATACCACAATCCAAATTTTTGTTTGTGCAAAAGGTATCTCAAAATTCATTTTGTGGCTTTTAAATGATATTATTTTGTATTTGCTTGAAAACATGCACAAAGACAAACATAAAACATAATATCGAGTCAAGAAGCAATAGATAAAGAAGAGATCCAATCATACCTCGATATTTTTTGATCAATTGCGATTCCCGTTTTTCATTATTAAGCATGGTTGAATGACTCATAGGAGTTCTAAGCGGCTTTGCATTGTGGACACTGTACCTTTCAATAGCTCCTTCACATATTTGGTCTGCGACATAAAAGTTCCCTTATTACTTTGTTAAAATCCTAGAAATACTTCAACTCGCCTACCAAGCTCATTTCAAACTTATCCTACATGACTTTTTTAAACATTTAACACAAATTCTCATTAGTAGCACCATAAATTATGTCATCAATGTAAATTTGTACAACCAAGAGGTTATCACACTCATGTAATAGACACATAATAGTATCAGTACTTACCTTCTTAAAACTGTTTCTGAAAAGAAATGCGCTAAGACACTTGTACAAAGCACTAGGAGCTTGTTTGAGACCATATAATGCCTTTTAAAGTTTGTACACATGATTTGGAAATGCATAACTTTCAAAGCGAGGGTTGATCTACCTAAATTTTTTAAAAATATCCATTTAAAAAATCACTTTTTACATCCATTTTCTTAAGTATAAAACCTTTAAAACATGCAAAAGCTATAATAATTCTAATGGAAGCTAACCTAGCAACTGAGGCAAATGTTTCATCAAAATATACGCTTTCTATTTGATTATCCCCTTATGCAACCAATCTAGCTTTTTTTATAATTACATTCCAGATTCATCAAGTTTGTTTTTGAATAACCATTTAGTTCCTACAAATGGATAGTCATTTGGTCTAGGAAATAATTTCCAAACACTATTTCTCATAAAAATTTTAAGTTCGCCATGCTGGGCAATTATCCAACATTCATCACTAAGTGCAACATCAATATTATTTGGTTCAATTTCAAAAATAAAACCACTATGAATACAAAAGGCACAACCATTTCTATTGGACAAACAACATGTTTGTATATCTGGCATTAGATTACCAATAACCAATTCTGATGGATAACTTTCTTTGAACTTCAAATTCTTAATTTCCAAACTAAATTTTGAAGGTTTGATAGTGTACGGGTCACCTTTGTTGTTGTCTTCACCACATCTCTTGATTGCACTATAGTCCTCGTCATCACTCTCATCCTTCCTTGTTATCACATCAACATCTAACTCATCAAACTTTACATTGATCGATTCCATAGTTATTTTCAAGCACTTGTTGAAAATTCTATAAGCTTTGCTCCTTGATGAGTATCCTGTAAAAATTCCTTCATCTACCTTGGACTTAAATTTTCTAGATGATCACCTATAATAAGAATAAAGCAGGGACATCCAAATACCCTAAAATATGCAATGAAGTTGTATAATTATTGGTCTAATCATTGCTCCTTTCATTATATGTCATGAAGTATTAACTGCCTCTGCCCAAATGGAAAGAAAGGTTGTATTCGTTTAATGTTAATCTTGCCAATTCTTACAATTTATGATTCTTCCTTTTGACCACCCATTTTTGTTGAGGTGTTCGTGATGTTGAGAATTCATGTTTAAAACCATTTTCTTCATAGAAATTTATAGAATTCCAATTTTCAAATTCACTAACATGATCACTTCTTATAGTTATTACTGAAACATCTTTTTCATTTTAAATAAGTTTTACATATTTTGAAAAATAATCAAAAGTGTTAGATTTTTTTGGCAAGAAAATAAACCCAGGTAAATCTTGAGTAATCATCAACCAATACATAACAATACTTCTTACCACTTAAAATAGAAATAGCATTAGGATCGAACAAATTCATATGAATCAATTCAAGAACTCCAGAGGTACTCGCAATGGTTTTGGCATGAAAAGATGATCTAATCACTCCAATCCAATAACCTATACACTTGGCAACAAAGATCGCCAACAAACCACTGATACCTTCAAAAACCCAACATGAAGCGGGAGCTTCAACCGATGTCCCTGTAGACCTTATCCTGGCTGCATTCCAATTCTTTATACACTAAATAAATCAACGCATGAAAGGATTAGCAAAAACAATGAACCAACACGTTATTCATAGGCCATCTTCACCTCCCCAAACCATAGCTCACCTCCTTCGTTCCTTACTACGCTGGATATTCAACAAGGAAACAATAACGGCACTCCCAAAATCGAGAACAGTAATGCTAGACTAAAATCCGACGCTAAATAGAAATATAAAATCCATGCTAACCCTCAAATCAACACCAAGCTAGCAAATATAAACCCCTTAATGTTGCAAAACAAACCCGACCTACCAAAATTGATGAGAACACCACATCCGATGGTAATTCATCCCAGGTTGACCTAAGAGAATGCAAAACCATAAGCTAAAAACTTAGGTTGAGCAGCTAGCAAGGATCTCCCAGTAGAATATTGGAGAAAAAAGACAAAGGAAGAAATTTTCTCCCCCTTTAGTTAGATCATTATTGAGACAGCTTTTCCCGATAACTTCAAAGCCCCTTCAGTTGACAAGTTTGACGGATCTACCAAGCTCGAAGATCACCTTAGCATTTTTGAATACTTCATGGATATCTTGAAGGTCAAAAGGTTGGCCAGATGCAAGTTGTTCCCTGTATACTTATCCGTTGCGGCCACACGGTGGTTCAAATGATATGGACAGGAGAAGTCCTATCTTGGAGACAATTACCTTCTGATTTTCTAATGTAATTCAATTTGGGAAGAGAAGTCGCCCTAAACATCAATACCATGTCATGTGTGAAGTAAGGGGAGAACGAAAGCTTATGCAGTTTCATTAAGCGCTTATGGGCAGAAGCTCTTTGAATTGAGGTGACTAGCGAAAAACAATACTAATAGCGGCTCACTCCAGGAGTAGGAGAGGAACTGCTGTGTGGGACAAAAAGAAAAGAAAGTCTTACCATAGCATGAAGGCTTTCTATAAAAGGGCAGCTGGTTACATCAGGATGGAGGAAGAAGGTTCTGTAGCTAGCTATGACAAATAAAGGGGGACAAATGAATATCACTAACATATGAAGTGGTAGAAAGAGCTAAACCTCACTACATAGACCGTCCTCACTCGTACCCTTTGGCAGATATATGAGATGATCATGGCTGAGCTAGCGTACAACGTGCCAAATAAAGGAAAGAACCAAAACAAAATCAGGGTGAAGTATACTACCGCTTTCACTAATGTAATGGTCATCATATCGATAACTTCCGACACTTATAGAATGAGATAGAGAAGTTGATATAGAAGGGTTATTTAGGTTGCTTCCAAAGGGAAATAATGGTGACATGACTAGAAATATGACTCCAGGCCCTAATGAACACCAAGCTGGCAACCCTTCAAACCTGCTAGCTTCAATCCATGGGGGCTATACCTCGCTGATGCAAGCAAAAAAGCACATGGGAGATATGTGCAGGAGGACAGGACTCAGGAGACAATCTTCCACGTCGAACAGAAACCTACCCCATAAATTATCTTCATGGCACTCGATGCAGCAAGAGTTGCGTTTCCACACCAAGACCGCTTATCATTATAGTGTAGATATTAAATTATACTATGAAGAAACCTTTGTCAATTGTGGAAGCTCAGTAAACATCATCTTAAAGTCTTATTATGATCAAATGAAATTATCGTTGGAAATCCTAAAACCCAGCCCTAAACTAATCTTTGGTTTCAACAACACTACTACCATTCCAGTGCGGTTAGCGCGTCTGCTCGTTACAGTTGGAAGTGCCCCGCTACATATATCATTTTATGCAAGTGTCTCAATCATAAATCGGCCCTCACCATACATGGATTTCTTAGGAAGATGTGCTCTAATTGATCTAGGGGCAATCATTTCTCAAAATGATCTTCTCATAAAATTCAGCACTTCGATGGGAATAGGGTCAGTGAGAAGGGAACAATTTTTATCTAAGGAACTATACAGTGTAACTCTTAACTCTAGGAATAAAATTGTTCCAAACTACTCTTCCTTCTCTTCTGACTTTTGTAATGATAACAACAATAAAGAAGTCAAACTAGAATATAAAATTGCGGCGGCATCAGATACTAAAACTAATACTAAGGCGGGTAAACTTGCGCCCCTGAAACCTAAGAGCAAAGAGAAGAGAACATATATGCACATGATCAACATCGATGAATATAATTCAGTTTACATGTAGTATTTCTCTAAGGAAGCTTGGAAATAAGCATCTTCTATGAAGTCTCCACAAGAAGAGGAATCAGAAAGTGAGATAAACTCGAGGTTAGGGCTATAAGCAAAGAATTAAAGCCGTAAATGATCTTGAAGACGTGCAAATAGATCTAGAGGACCCGCAAAGGTTCTCAAGGCAGGAAGAACGTTAGTGCAGAGGCACAGGATGAACTTATAGACTTCCTAAAAATATCAATAGATGTATTTTCCCAGACTCATTTAAACATGGTAGGAATATACCTAGCCATCATCGACCATGCACTAAACATCAACCTAGATGCACATCTAATCAGACAGAAGCGCAAAACTCTTAACTAGGAAAGATATAATGCTCTACACAAAGAAATTAATAAGTTAAAGGAGAATGGGTTCATTAGGGAGGTATACCGCCTGAAGTGGATTGCCAACCCGGTACTCGTAAGAAAGCCTAACGGGAAATGAAGAACTTGCATAGACTTCGTCGATCTCAATTAGACTTATCCAAAGGACAGTTTTCACATGCCAAGGATCGATTAGTTAGTAGGCGCAACTGGTAGGCATGAATTACTGTCATTCATGGATGCATATTCATGGTACAATCAAGTAGCCATGTTTGATCCGAACTAGAAAGACACTAGTTTTGTGACAAATAAAGAGTTATACTACTATAAAATCATGCCATTTTAGCTTAAGATCACGGGGTAAACGTACCAGAGGTTGGTCAATATGTTGTTTGTTGAATGGATTGGAAAGAATGTGGAGGTATATGAAAACGACATGCTGGTTAAGTCAAAAGCATCATCAAATCATGTCAAAAACTTAGACCAGACCTTCGCAGTCCTAAGACAATACCATATAAAGCTAAATCCTCTAAAATGCACCTTTACCACTTAGTCAAGAAATTTCCTAAGGTATATAGTGCTGCACGCGGCATTGAAGCAAACCCTGAAAAGATTGAGGCTATAAGAGGAATGAGAATCCTAAAGAAGTTAGAGTATTTGATGAGTCTAAATGGAAAGGTAGTGGCCCTAAGCTGATTTACATCAATGTTATAGACAAGTGTATCCCATTCTTTGACCAAGTGAAGAAGGGGCGAAACTTTGAATGGACTGAGGAGTGTAAAGCTGCATTACAAAATCTAAAGGATCATTTGGTCAATACTCATATATTATCAAAACGGATGGAAGGTGAGAATTTATACATTTATTTAGCTGTAACCGAACAAGCTGTTAGTGCTATAATGTACAAGAGGATAAGTAAGTAAAGGCCCATCTACTTCATAAGCAAGTGATTATCAGGGGTAAAGCTAAACTATTTAGTTGTTGAAAAGCTTGCATACAAAATGCTCCTTACAACGAGAAAGTTGCGGCCCTATTTCCAGGTGTATTCTATTGAAGTTCTCACAAACAAACTCTTTGGCAAATACTGCAGAAGTTAGAAATATCGGATCTCCTATTAAAATGGGTAATGGAGTTTAGCAAGTACGACATCACATATTATCTTAGAAAGGAAATCAAAGGCCAAGGACTTGCAGATTTCATCCCAAAATGCAGCGTACTAACTAAACCCTATTCATAGGAAGAAGGAAACAACCTACAGTTCTGGAAGTTCTTCGTAGATGAAGCATCGAATGGAGCATCAAATGAGCAACAGGTAGGAATTGGATATGTATTAATCACTCCAAATTGGCAGAAGCTATATAGAGCAGTGCAGTTCGGTTTCAAAGCAATTGGTAACATGCATAACATGAGGCTTTCCTTGGAGGCCTACGAATGGCCCAGGTAATGAAGATAACTCATATTAAAATTCACATTGAATCATAATTAGAAGTGAACTAAGTGCAAGGAAATTACCAAGCGAAGGAACCAACATTAGCTAAATATGAGGAATTATCTAAGAAAGTACTACAGCAGTTTGAACAATTTGAGATAGAGCAAATCCCACATGATAGCAATTCATCAGCTGACTCCTTATCAAAAATAGCTAGTAGTAAGGTGGCCAGTGAAATGAAGGTAGTACTAATTGGGCATCAAGCATAGGCATGTGTAACAGAATCGAATCATATACTGGTTCTGACTTAAGCCTAATGGGTTGCCGTTCAAGGCATACAAAAACAGGAGACAACGGAGAGTCAAGGGAAACCTACAACTGAGTTCCTGCCTCAACAAACCGAGGAGAATGACTGGATGATTCCCATCAAACAATTCCTCTTAAATGCAGTTTTACCTTCGAATCGAAATAAGGATCGAATGGCAAGATACCAAGCTCCATAGTATTCCTTTTTTGATGGAACATTATATAAGAGAGGGTATTCTACCCCTTATCTTAGGTGTGTTTTTAAGGAAGAAGGGATATGGGTCATAAGGGAAGTACACGAGGGCCAATACAAAGATCACTCTGGGAGAAACAAATTAGCAAAAAAATTACTAAGATACGGCTACTATTGGCTTACCGTGCTCCAAGATGCAAAGGAATTTGTGAGGAAGTGCGATATATGTCAATGATTTTCCAGTATCCTCAGACAACCATCCCATGAGGTCATCTCACTAGCAACCCCATGGCCCTTCGACATATGAGGGATAGACTTGAAAGGAACGCTTCAAGTGTCTAATGTTGGAGCTAAATACACCATAGTAGCAATAGATTACTTCACCAAAAGGGTAGAGGCAGAACCCCTAGCCACGATTACTGCAAAGAGATAGTAAATTTTGTAGTAAGAAACATAATCACTAGATATGGGATACCTCATAAAATCATTTCTGAAAATGGTACCCAATTTTAAAGCAAGAATTCATAGAGATTTATGAGAAAAATGACGTAATAAAATGTTTCTCCTCGGTCGCTCACCCATAGGCAAATGGACAGATTGAAGCTACAAGCAAAACCATCAAAAAACTGCTCAAGAAAGGCTGGAGAAAGCTAAAGGAAATTGGGTAGAGGAGCTCTCTTTGTACTTTGGTCCTACCAAACTTCAACTAAATCTCCTACGGCCACACTACTTTCTTGCTAACCTAAGGATATAAGGCCATGCTTCCCATTAAATTAGAACTCCTATCACATAGAAGAATATCATATACCAAAAAAAGAATAAGAAATTGGAAGAAGTTGCCCTATATCTCATCTAGGGAAGAAGGGATGAGTGGCGATGATATTGACTGCATATCGACAAAGGATGGAAAGTAATTGTTATGTGAGACTCAAAGGAAGAAACTTCTACAAAGAGGACTTGGTAGAGTGATGGCCAGTACAAAGGATCTAGCAGATGGGGAATTAGGACCAAATTGGGAAGGTCCGCTAGTTATAGCTGAAGTTTTAGCGAATGGGGCATATCGTTTATCAAGACCTGATGGTAACCTAGTTCCAAGAACTTGGAACTCAAAGCACCTCATACCTTACTTTGTTTAATTTACATTGATTATGTAATATATGTTGTAGTTATTATATAGAAGTAACAATATAATGAACTGAATGTAGGGATATTAGACGGCTCGAATCAGTATAAATTCCCCTGCATTAATACTCTATGACATAGTTGAATAATCTCTGCATGCACATTCATAGTTCACTGCCAATTGTCACTGATCAAGCAAAGAGTGAGGTTAGTAGGCAAGAACGACAATCTTAGTAATGAGAATGGTGAAGCTGGACTTAAACACTTGGAATTACATCAATGCAATCTGGATCTTCAGCCAAATTACTACACTGGACGTAGGGATATTATATTGTCCAAACCAGTTTTTTAAATGGAGCTGCACGTTATGCAGTAGCCTAACTAGTTATAGGCATCATGGACGGTCCAAACTAGTATAAAAGCCCCTCTATTTTAATACTGTTGACATAGCATACTAGATGTGCAGATTCTAGAAAGCCAGAACCATTATTAAAAATCATGCGCATGCGAAGGTTTTAAACACCCGACCTAACTCCACAGTTAAACTCCTTTTTATTCCTCCTTAAATAGCGAGGAAGACCGTGCCAAGCACATGAAAAAATTTCTTACAACGCACTACCATCATTTAATAGTCTTACTAATAACACAACATATAGGTGACAACGACAATTTCAGAAATGAGAATGACGAAGTTGGATTGAGACCCTGCCAAGCGCATAAGAACTTTTTTTTCACGGCCTACCACCATCATTCGACATTTGAATTAACCACACAAAAACGACAATGGCAACTTCAGAAATGAGAACGGTGGTGCTAAGCAGCATGTGATGTGTAAATATAAATGTGCTAGTTGGAGCACAACAAGCCTACATCCTAGATAGTTGTAGGCTTAGAGGCATGAGTTACATCTGCATTTACCTCGAGCGGCACTGAAGGATTCTGCACTCATACTGCACAAGGAGCCATCTTGAAGCAACATTACTTAACCCGACCTAAACCCTACAATAAACGGAATCGCAGTAGAAGACGGATACTGCACTCATAAGGAAACAGGAGTATGTCACAATGACATGACATAAGATCAAAGCAGAATAAGAATACTGTGTTGAGACATAGGAGGCAGTACATGCTAAACTGAGTTGATTGCATCTCCAAAGCCTACAATGTCAACACCGATAAGAACAGGTTTGCATACCACATGCCGAAGGCAACCTAAGGAGTACCACATGGGGTCAAAATAATCCAAAGGGCTACATGTAAGGCCACTCAGAATACTCTTCAATGTAGGACTGCACTTATAGCTAGATGAAAAAGATACAGAGATCCTCCTTTCTCTCATCAGCAACCTAAGTGTACTTGCAATGAGGACAACTCAAATCGCAATCAGCTCAGATCATGGCTAGCATCGAATGCGTTCCAAGCATGTGTCAAAGCAACTCTCAGAATGAAATAGGGCAGTGCAACTCCATTTCTACCGAATATAATAGCAAGTTAACCAAAGACAGTAGAGACACCGACCCTCTACCACTTTCAATGACCTGTGCAAATTAGCAACAAGATCAACTAGAGTCACAGTCGGCTCAGGTCACATCCACAAACATATCAAACTAACACCTAAGCTAAGATAGGACAGTATAACTTCACTCCAATACGATGTCAAACAATTAATTGCAAATCAGCACCGCAGCATCACGAGGGGATCATACAACAATCAATATAGTTACGATGGTAGTATCCTAAGATCAACTAGTGACACCTAATGTCCCCTTATGGACTCATCACATGCAAAGTCAATTCAAATATAAACTCTCCCACCATAATTTCGAATATTCCCACTCTAGTTTCGAGAGTTCCTACCTTCACTCAAACTTCCCGCCAAAGACACGTCAACATGGATAGACGACATATGGCAGAATCCAAAGGCCGAAGCATAACGACGAGAATAGAATTCTAACAATCCCCATACATCCCAATACTTTAATAGAAAAAACATTATAGCATATAGGGGACTTTTCACCTTTTTCTCCTTTCGAATACATTTAAGGTTTTACTGTACTCTTCCATGAAAACCTGTACCAAACTAATGATAAAGGGAGAAAGAGGAATTTCTACCATGGAAGTATGATTCCTTAATATCCACATAAATTCCCTGCGTCCTTTATTATTTTTTGCTTTTTTATTTACCTACTTAGTTTTAGTACCGAATCTTACATTATTTGTACTGAATTAAATACTAGTTGGATTTGACATTTTAACAAATAGTTAAAGTGCAACTACCTGATTGTGTAAGCATTCACTGGCATAATCATCACTTAATGGAAAAACAAGACTACTTAATTTTGCTAATTCAAATTATTGAGGTAATTAATATGCTAATTACTTTATACTTAATTGTGGAGTTGGAAGATGAAAATGTTTACCTACAAGCATCACAGAAAAACCTAACCAAATAATCCGACCAAATGTCAATACTCGCCTATAACACTTCTGAAAGAGAAACCATGACTCTGTCTATCTCATGCATTTTAAATGTTTTAGGAGAGCATAAATTGACATTTTGGGGTAAGGATCTAAAGAGGGAAGTCCATTTTTTAACCACTGTAGGAGCATTTTGATTTGTGATATGATTCAATGGATCAATTGGAACAGGAAGACCATGATGCTGCTTTGAACAAGGGGAGTAGTGAGAACTGATGGGTGTAGAAATGGTATGCGTGTTGTCTTATGCATTATTACAAACATCATGAGTGCATTCAAAATTGTGGTCAGAAGTCGAACAGTTGGCATAAACAACATTTTTATCATCATACCTATCCAATACTCGACATAAACCACACTCAACAGCATCCTACGAGACAACAGGTGAAAAAATTCCAACGTTGACATCAATAGAATTAAAGTATTAACGTTAGGTACCTCAGATGTCAGCGACGAACTTACAGATTTTTTTTAGCTAACATCATCTAGTGCTTCTAGAAAATAAGAAGCAACCACAATTACGTCTAACAATGGGTAAACAGACGGACCAACAACAAAGATAGAAGGTAGCATCAAAATTGAAAATGGTATGGCAGCTTCGTTTGTAGAGTTAGAAACGACGACCGGAGCGATTCATTAAGGAATCCAAGGTAAGCAGATCTGTATTGAGCAAATTAGGGCTGCGAAGCAAAGCTTTCTTCTTCTTAGGCATACTGGAGACGAAATTGATACGGGTAGCTAGTAGGGAAAGATGAGGCATTTAGCAGAAGGTTGGATGAGTGTGATGAAAGTAGAAAAAACAAAACAAGCAGGCGCCATTTTCGTATTTTCTATTTCCTATCTTGATATATATTTATGTATGTATGTATATATATATATATACATATATATGTATATATATACATATATATGTATATACGCCAATATTCGTATTTTCTATTTCCTATCTTGATACACACACACACACATGCATGCATGCATGTATGTATGTTTGTATGTATGTATGTATATGTATGTATGTATGTATAAAGTATACTATTTTAAATTTCTATAATTGCTATAATTTGTGAAGAAAAGAAAATATTGAAGCTTCGCTTCTTAATTAAGAAAATATGAAAAGCAAAGTGAGGTTAGGAAATCCGGTCCATGGAGCCTAGGTTCAATTCACAGCTACCAGCTATCTACCAATCGGCCACTCTACTTTCACCTTGGACTGCCAGCGGTCGACCAGTTGATCCTAGAGTGTTGACTGGTAAATTGGTTATTTTGGTGCCCTTTTTGCATATTTATTTCCTGATTTTCTTTCGTTCACGTTTGTTTTAACATTAATTAATTCTCTTTTATTTCCTTATGCATTCAATTTATTTATTTTCATCTATGTTTTCTTATTTAGATTTAATTTGATTAAACACTATTAACTTACATGCATATTTAACGTCTATTTATTGGTTTCCTTATTTTTAAATGTTAACATTCATTAGATTTAACCACATAAATTTTTGTCTATTTTTTCCTACACTGGTTTGATTATATTTACAACAACCAATTACTTTAACATTAACATTTGTATTCAATGTTTATTTTAATGTCAGGTTATTAACATTTACTTCCTTAATTGGTTCTGAATTATTTCCTATCTGAAAACTTCAAACCTTAATAACTTTTCATTTGAACTCCGATTATAAAACTTTATATATGAAAATGGTCAGATAATCTCCACGAGCAAAACTTTTATAGCCAAATTATGAAATTTATAGAAATTCTATTTTTAAGCATTAATAATTATTTATTAACTATTTTTAATTAACTACTGTTAATTTATGGGGTATTACAGTAGTTGATCTTATTACCATTGATTTTATTACAGAAGTTTGAATTACAAGAGATAATAATGTGTGTAAGAAAATTAAAATTGGATCCCTATAGAAGCACATACAAAGATGTATTCATAGCTGGTGAGATATTGGTCGGATAGTTCAGATTGATGCGTCAAGCCATAGAAGTCCTCTCGGTCGTGGATGAAGTTGTGCAGTCTAGATGTGGGCCAGCTAGGATGCTGAATGAAGTGAACGGCATAGATGATGGCCAACTAGCAAGCCATATCGAGGCATGCTTGTGTTATTGATGTAGCATGGGGATAGAATTTTTCTAAAAATTAACGACATTGCCATGTTGTAAAAACCAGCCCCGAAACAGGCCTAAATTTTAACCCAGAAAAGGCCAATTGAAACTTAGACTTATCCAAAGCTGGGTATTGGTAGGTAAAAAGAACAGTATATAGATATTTATCTATTCATTATGAACTCACTATAGAAGGACATAATATAATAGCATAAGCAGTACTCATTTCATTCAAAATTCCAAATGCCAAAACCATAACATAACGTCAACAATAACCATTACAAAATCAAGTGTTTTGAAATACATTGTTAACTACAAATAAGTACATTAAAATTGCATAAATAGATAAATATACTACCACCACAAGCTCCTCTCATTGCCATATCCATCTTAATCATCGTCTCCTTACATAATCTATGTTGTAATGATGGGAGTTTCATAACAACAATGCCTAGTGATTAAAAATCTCCAACCTTTCTGTATCAGTTCTTGGGCAGTATAATTTCAATAAGGATATGTTGTTTGCATTTAAACAATATTCAAAACTGTTGGAACCAAAAATGGCACAAACACCCTATAGATTCAGTAGAGATAAAAGTGAAGAAAATAAATGAAAAAAAAGCAAGAAATAGAACACGCAAGGATTTAAAAAGGTTCGGCGTACTTCTGCCTACGTCCACTTCAAGTTTCCTTTTATTATACTGTGTTTTTAAAGTACGGGTCTTATGGATAGGTATAAATCCATGGTGATTGTAAGAAATAAGGGTAAGAGAGTTAGAAAGCTAAAAGATCCTTAGAAATGAGCCCTACCTTCCTCTTTATAGAGATAGGGAGCTTAAAATCTTGCCCAGAAGATCTCCACATCGTTTTCCATTCCATAGACCAGTTCTCCATTAAATATAGGTGTCGCCTCAGCAAAATATGTGGATCGGTATCGATCCGACCCCTTGGATAGATCACAATTCGTAAATTGGCCAAAATGGTTGTCTTCAAATCTTTGTGTCGGCTCGATTCTTGGTTACTTTCATGATCTTATACTTGTTTGCACCATTATTTGCTTGTTTCTGAGTCCAAATGATAGATCTATGGATGACTGAAGTTGCTGGTTTCAAGAGCTCGTTGAGATCAATAGAGAGTTGCATGGAAACAACAAAATAATACTTAAAATGTGCTTCTAACATTATCATTGGCATGTAGTATGAGTGGGGACATGATTTGGCTAAGATTTGTGGATCGATACCGATCCACGATGTTGGATCGGTACTAATCCAACACTTGGTTGGTTATATGACCCCAAACTCTTGAACTAGCTTTGCCTTTATCCTGGAGCATTGTTTGTGCTTGGTTTCTGAACCCTCGGGCCATCTCTTTGCCTTTCCTGCCTTGATAGAAGTTTGACTCCCGAGTTCGTCCATATACTGCTTGGTTAAAAGGCGGGAAAATACTTGCCCTTCAAAGTAACTGATAAATAAATATCAATACAAGTAAGTTAGAGTATATCAGCTCCATACAAACGGAGTTCAAAATAATAGTATCCGATGAAACAAGTCTCATACATGAATACATAGTTCACTAAGAGCGAATTTATCCTTTTTCTGATAGAATTAGAGTTTCTTTTCAAATTATTGATTCATCCATCCAATCCCATCAAAAGATGGTTGCTACACTAATTATTCTTGTATACCTCTCATTAGGTATTTTTTTCCTCTTTGTCATATGTTGAAAGTTTGTGAAACTTGGATTTTATTCATTTTGGCATGAAAAAATTTCCATACTTCACACCATCCACATAACTGGATAGTTGGATATCAACTAGCAACTAATTCTAAAATTGAATAGTCTAAGAGTTACAGCAGCAACATTCGTGTCTTTAAGCTAAAATTATATACCAATTGGTTAGCTATCATAAACAATACCTAATTTTCTTTAAGTTAACATCATCTTTTATAATGAAAGAGTGGTCCTCAATGCAAGGAGATCACTCATTATTTAATTAAAAATCAACAAACCAAAAGCCATCAACACGTCTACGGGTGACGTTATGTAATAAAATGGGTACAAGGGTAAAATATAGGATCGTCGCCAAGAAGAACAATATGAGAGGTACAAAATCATAACTAGAGTATTATACATACATGATTTAGATGTTGACTAAAGGAAAAAAAGGCTCAAATGTGCTAATATAATGCTCAAGAGGGTGCAAATAAACGTTGGTGTAATGGCGAGGAGAGACTGAAGTAAAGCTATCGTAGGGTCACGTACATTAATATGGTACAATATAACTGGATGTAGCTAAATAAACAGGGATAGACTGCAGCCATTACAGGGAATTAAGATGGATTTTATGTTGTCTTTTAATACAAAATAGAATGTAGCCAAATAAAGAGAGAGACTGCAGAACAGAACTAAAGTAAAAAATGCAAGTGCATGCAGCATCATGTTGGCTTTCAATGAGGAGTTTACCAAAGACAGAGCGCAACCGAGATGGAAAAGAATGGCAGAGTGAAATAGATACATAGACCGCACCACGCCTTACTGCAAAATTGGAACGACTGAGTGAAATAGATATTTAGGCCGAACCGTGTCTCGACTACAACACATATACAAAGGTGGTGATATTTTATCTATGATTTTACGTTTAATTTCCTATTTTTTTATCTAAATGTTTCTCATCTATACTATTATATTATTACTGAGTTTGGTTTCAAAAGCGCACAGGCCTCCTAAGTAATTTGTGAAGTCTAAGAGTCACATTTTTCATTCTTTTTACTCGCACAGTGCTCTCCAACTTTTCATCCAGATGAAAATTTCTTTCTCACCATCACTAATTTCCTTTTCTCATCGATAATTTTATCTTCCTTCCTTTCCTCCAACTGAAAATTCCGTTACCATCACTAATTTCTTTTTCTCATTTTCGTCTACCCGAAATCGGTAATTTCCCTTAAGATTATCTCCTCTTCCCTCTTTTCCTCCATTGAAAATGGATAAATTCCCCTAGATTTGTCGCTTACCCATTCCGCTACCGTTGGTTTCTAATCCACATCGTCAAAGATAGAGAAAATCCTAAGATCAACGCTTTAACCATTTACGCCTTTCCGTCAGTTTTCATTTTTCGCCATTCCTTACTCATCACTGTTTTTTTTCATTTGCTTCCACCATACCGGTGGTCGGCCACGCTTGGTTGGTTTTTATTTAAAGATGTCGAGAAGCTGTAAGTGTTATTCGCCTAATTATATGTCCTACTGGTGGTAAATAAAAAACCTAATTTCTGTTCATCAATCCATTATGTTGCCATTGCTTTGCTGTTAGACCTTCCATGGTTTTATTTGCTTCTTTTTTGTTATTTGTCGATTTTCCAAATGTATGCCTCAACTGTGCTTTCTTTCCGTATTCGATTTTTGTTCGAATAAATTTTTATTAGTAAATTCCAATTTATTTTTCTTCGATGGTTTAATTCTTAATCAAGCTTTTTTCTTAACCTTTTGCAGGTTGGCTATTATTTACGTATCGATTATAACAATCATGCTTTCATACATGGTGCTCATATATTAGAGCATTGAGGTAGTTCTACCACTGATATTACTATTTTTTTACATAGTTAAGTGTTTTGTTTCTACAAATTCCAGATTTCTCATGGTAATTACCATATTAGGACCATTGAGAGGATTATTTATTTCATACGTAAGCATATTTTCATGTCTGTTACAATAAATATAAATTTGGTTTCACTACATAGACCCATTTTAAGGTAAAATCTGATACAGAAGTTGAATTTCTATTGTCAGGAGCATAATGTTCTCCCATGTGCAACAATTTTTTTGGAGCTGTAAAAGAATAAATTTTTTGAAGGGATTTGTCACAAAACAAGTAGATCTGAGTTTTTTTGTTTACTCTTCACAAATAACAAGTGTTATTTTCATTGCTATGTTTACACTATGTGCATATAGGTTATGAACATCGACTATTGCTTGCATATATTCAAGTTATGATACAGTAGTTCTAAACTTCATATTTGAGCATTCAATTCTCATCTTTCTTAAACTTTATTTTTATTAAGTAAAAAGGATCTCAAACGTTTAGTCTTATGAATTGCAGGAAAGTATTTGTGAATAAATAGACCTAAAAATTGAACATAATATAAAGGGTGGAGCGTGAAAATTTTATTTGTGGCTTATGCATCATTTAAAGTAATCGGCATGTTCAATAATGTATTATTCAACAGATAATGAATAAGTAGTATACGATGTTAGTGTTTCTTTAGTCCATAAACATGCAGTCTCATTTTCATATTACTACAAGACTAAAAAATATTATGCCAAAAAATTATATTGCACTATATTTATCTATCAATTGAAACTTATATTATAGAAAGAAGTTAGGGAATCATAAGCAAGTAAGAATACTCGACCATAGAGGGTATGTCTTCTATTTTACATTTAATGATAGATTCCTTCCGATATATTTGAAAAAAAATAGTGGCATGAACAACCATTTTCTGATCGTCTTTTGCATTTTTTATTGAACATAACTTTATGTAGTGGATCTCTCTTTGGAGGATCAAAAATAACATTTTCAAGGTCAACAAAGCAGTAAATCCAGTATTTGACTGGTTTAAAATAAATAGTAACTTTTATTCAGTTCCTAATATTAACGTGGCACAACTTAGATACTTAAACTCTTAAAAATGCTTTATTTTATGAATTTTTTAATGCATAAACGATATCAAACATTTAAGACATTACTATGCATGTTATATTTTTCAATTGCATATTATTTTATTTGAAATTTGAACAAGATCATATAACAACGTTATAAAGTTTTCCATTTAAGAATCCAATACTTACTCTTATTCAGCACGCTATTTTATGTTTGTAATTAATATATTTGCTGTTAATATTTAATAAAACATATCAAATAATTTTTACATTCGAAATCAGTTAATAAATCGTATCCAATATTTTCTATGCATTCGAAATCATATAACATTGTTCATCAAATTATAATCCACTGCCAAAATAATATGTTTCGCTTTTATAAAATAAAGTACAATCATTTAGTTAACCATATGTACCACTGAGCAATAAAAAATACTGTCTTTTCTTACATAAAGTTGATAGTTTTGGTCTAATCATATCACATACATAGTAATATGTTACTGTAAATAGTTTTTGTTTGACCATATTGTTCTAAAATGCACTATGTTTTTCAATAAATAAATTTTAAAATAAGAAAAATTTAGTTGACACGTATATGGATCAAGCTAAAATTAATTCAAGAACTTCCTAATACAATTCTTGGTTATCACTATCATAGCAACTGTCAACTAATGAAGCAAAATTACACTATAGTTGATCAGCCTGATTAGGCAGCTTCAGGCCTTGCATTCTTGGAGCCATTTCTTTGCTCCATCCTATCTGTTGCTAAATGCTGGAACTTTTGCAATTGAACGTCAAAATAAGAGTTTTAGGTTGCCTTACTCTTATTCATCCGTTTGTTCCTTTAAAAGACCATTGAATTCAAATATGCAGTAGTGTATATATAAACTAATTGGCGTACATTTCAATCAGATTTAAATGTCTTCTTACCGATTTATTCATTTGTTTGTATTTTGTTTTTTATTAACATCTACTGTATTTATTATATAACGGATATATTGGCAATCCTACTCATTTTAGTCAACATAAGTCTTTGTATGTTTGTCTTGATCTTGAACGTAAGTCCTTGCCGAACATTTTTTGGTTTCATTTTAACTCATTTTAGAACCAAATTGTAGGTGTTGGATGTTGGCTGGATAACTTTCATAGTTTTAGTTCTTTTTAACATTATCATTAATTCAATACTCTTCACAAATGGTTACTTTAGCTTAAAAGTTTACTTCTATTTGAAACTAGAATATTAAATGAAATGATATTTGAGCCATACATAATAACCTTTATGAAAAACAACTTTCTTGACCATTATATGTCTGCTTATTTACTGTTTTGGACATTGTGAAACTACGTATTATAACAGTTCATAATTTATGTGAAAATCATCTAAAACCGATTATGGAATAGAATTGCAGGAAATATTAAATGTGAGTATTGTATTTACCATCATATTTTCCATGAAGGAAATGGTCATAATATCTAGACCAATCAATGCTATTCAAGATGTAACGACTCAGAATTTTTAATAATTAAAATATGAGTATTTAATTAATTTTAAATATTAAAAAGTGAATTTATAAGTCAAATAAATTTTTATTTGAATTTTTGGATTTAATTGGATTTTTAAATCGATAATTTAATACGTTAAATTATGGAAATAATTGAAAATATAGTTAAATATGATTGAAAATGATTTGTAAAAATTTATTTTATCATATTGAAGTTAGAAAGATATTTTAGAACTTTTAAAATCGAATTAAGAGTTAAATTGTGAAAATTGAATATTTTAATATTTAATAATCGACTGTAAAATAGCCAATTTTTGAACAGTCTCAGAATTGAACGAAACCAGTTTCATTGGATCCGTAATAGTTAGTTATTACCGGATTTCAAATTTCGTGTCAATCGGAGCTATCGTTTGATCGTGGCAGCTCGAAACGCATCGATTTACTTTTAATTTAAATTTGGCGAGTGAAAATAGCCATTTTTCAAAAAGTCTCGGATTTCGACGAAACCAGTTTCATCGGATCCGTAATGTGATATTATTGCAAGGTTTCAAATTTCAAGTCAATTGGATTTACCGTTTGTCCGGTACGAATTAAAACGCCTAGAAATCGACTTAAATCGGTTTAATTTAAATTGAGCGTTTACAGCCATAACTCGCAAATACTTCCTAATTAGCTTCCGAAACCTGTTCCATTGTGTCCGGAACGCAGGGTAAACCCTAGAAACGCTGGTTACGGCGCGTAAATCGGAGTTCGGAATTTCCGGGATGAATAGTGTCGCTCGTTCCTTATAAATAGCCCTACCCCTTCACAAAAATAAAAATAAAAAATAAAAACAAACCCTAGCCGGCCCTAGAAACTGAATGGCTAGAAATTAGTTTCGATTCTCCTCATTTATCTCTTGATCCATGCATCGATTCAAGAAAGTTTCAACTACAAAATCGAAGAGCATTGCGAGAGCTTCAGATCCGTACGGTGGAGATGTGGTTTGGAGCGTCGAAAGGGGAGCGAGGGGAGGCCGACGCACGCAGGTTTGGCATGCCTTTCAAGGCTCATCATGAGGCCAAGCTTGCTGGGGTTAAGGCCGAACATGGCTCTTGCGTAGGGGGTCGAAATGGTGGTACTTGATCGAGCTAGAACGCGACGAGGAAGAAGAATAATTCAACCCTAGTTTCATTGATGGGTTCGGCCGTGCGTGCTAATTCCTGGAGAGGAGAACGTGAAGAGGAGAGAAAGGGTGAACGGCTGTGATTGCTTGGCCTGGGATCTGACGGTGATGATTGTGTTGTGGTTTATAAATTTTAAATTTATGTTGTAATAGTTATATAAATCGTGTACAAACTTCAACAATTCATATCTTTTTCATACGAGGTCGAAAAATTACGAAACCAGTTGCGTTGGAATCGTATGGACGAGCACTACGCGATGGAGTTGGTTTGGAGTCGTTTGGAGTTAGTGAGAATTTTGGGTAAAATTAAACGTCCGTTTAATTTTATTCGAAATAAATCGCTAAAACGGAAAATAAAATCAAGGTGAGAACTTCTCACTCAATCGAATCAGTTTCGATTTTATTTTAAATAGTTAGATTTAAAATATTTGAATGCATGTTTGAATGTTGATTGATATCTATTGATTGTTAAAATAGACATTATACGCCGTTAGTAAGCGGATGTTATTTAATAAAAACATATACCGCGAATATTTCATAAACAGTGAAATTGGTATTATAAATAATATCAATATATATATATTGGCATATGTATATATTGCAGTTGTTGATTCCCCGCATTTTTTAGCGGATGAGACCCTATTACGCCGTTATTAAGCGGATAATATTTAATAAGAACATATACCGCGATAATTTCGTACTGGAGCGAAATTGGTATTGTGCTAATGTTTTTGGATGCAGGAAAACAGGTTGGAGGGATCCAACTGGATTCCTCAACAGTATTTATTTGATTTCAAATATTTTGATATTTGATGGATTATCATATCGACATATGATATCGTTGTAGTCGTGATTGACTATTTGGTGTGTAGCATCATTGGACCAAATTTTGGGATTTTAAAATGATTTTTTAAGTGATTTTTGAAAATATACTATATGTTTTGAATTGGATCTATTTTAAATAAATAAACGTCATAATTTTTAATGTTATAAAAATTAGGATTTTTGTGAAATACAGTTAAAAACTGATTTTTGAGAATATGATGCTATTGATTTTATAAAATAGTTTAATCGAGATATTTTAGAATTATTGTGAAAAGTTTAAATATAGGATTTATGAAATTTAATTATTTTATGAATCAAAAGGGTGAAATAATAAAGGAGATTAAAGTCGTTTTAAAGGATAATATAAATTGATTTATATTAAGAGATTTATAAATGGATATTTATAAATTGAAATATGGACATTATAAAACGAGTTTTTTTTAAGTGTTTGAATGAAGTGAAAATGAATTTCATAATTGAATGGAATTTATAGAATTTTATACGGTGAAGTTATAAATGGAATTTTATAAGCAGTAGGTTTATAAAATTTATTAAGTTATTAAAATAATGATTTTGGATAAATGAATGAATCTTATAAGTTATAAGATTTATAATTTGGGAAGTTAAAAAGAACGATTTTGTAAAATAATCGTTTTATAAGTATTTAACTTATAATATGAACTTTTAGTTTATAATTGAGTTATAAACTGAAATAGGTTAATAAAAGAATTTATAAAAAGGAAGCTTTTATAAATAAATAGAAATGGAATTTATAAACGTTGTTTTATAAATTCGCAAATGACTTATTTTGATAAGAAAATTGTTGAAACCTATTAATGGAGTTATATTCACGTTTTTGAATAGTGAATAATCCTTTGAATTAAAATGTATAAAAGGATGAAATGTGTTAACGTAGTATATTCACGTTTTTGAATAGTGAATAAGATGTTAAAGAAATTGTTTTGAATGTGATATTTGAAATAGAATTAAAACGATCTAACGAAGTTTTAATTGTGTTGAGATTCGAAACCATAGATTTCAACATTTATTGTTGAAATAGACGTTTTCGAGAAATAAAAGGAGATGATGGACTATAACACTGTTGTTATAGTAAATGATTTCCGAAAGGAAATGTTTTGTATAGTATTGGGATTTATATATCTATTTTAATTTCGAATCCCTATACTAGTGATTTTGGGACGTCGTAACGATGTTTTACGTAACATTCGTTTTGGCCCAAATAAATATGTTTAAGAGAATGATTTCCTTAAAGAATGAAATATATACTTAATTTCGATTTAAGTATATTGAATATTTTCTAAGTGTTGAAAATAAATAAAATTTGTGAATTACTTATGAATAAATAAGTATGGAAATGTTTTCCAATATAAAGTGAATATTTTGAGAATTTATCTTTTTGAAGATAAATTGAAAAGAAAATTGAAATGAATAATTGAAATCGAATATTCATTGATATTTTGGAATTATAAATTCACTAAGGAATTTATAAAGGAAGTGGAATTTGTTTAAAAGTAAATATTGATTTATTTTTGAAGTGTGAAATAATATATCTTGTAAAGATATTTTGGAAAATAAATAATTTGGAAAATTATTTGGAATCTGGTGATGTGTGCATATCCAGTGATAGTTCAATAACCGACTATCAATATTTCCCTTTGAATGGGTAATTGATGTGATTTGTTTGAATGTGAATGCTACACTTATTTTTAAATAAGCGCTCACTATTCGGGTTAACTGGGAAAGGACCATGGGGTCGTATAACCCATTCCGAATATGTGATACGTCGTTGTGAATTGCATTGAAGATCGGTGTTGAAGACCCGGTATTTGCGAGAGCGATAGGATGACCTGTCGATTGTCTCTGCACTGAGTTGCAACGGTATAGAGACTCCCTAAGTGATGGGAAATCCGATCAGGATTGTGAATATCCGGATTGCAAGGGCTTCTTTGTAAGTGCCTTCGGTTTTGTTCGATCCCGGAACAAACTTGTATGGATTGTATGTCTGACATTACAAGTTGAGATATAAAGCCGATTTCATTCAAATATATTTCTGTTGGTGGCGAAGAATTTATTCTTTTAGCTTAACACCCTTCTCTGAGACGTACGAGCTCAGAGGTTATATAGTTGAAGTTATCAGCGATATATTCCCAATTTGGTAATGTGACATGCTGAGTGTTGCTGTAAATGATCATTGTGTTGATTATTGTGATAGGATCGTTTATTTGATCGTCTATCTTAGTGATCATTGTGTTGATCATTTGTTGACCCAAAGCATGGCTTTTGTATAAAGTATGTTTTTGTGGACGTGACTTCGTCGAACCTCACACCCCGGAAATGGTCAAAACAGGAAAGATGCGGCAAGGTTATGAGGGGTAGCACCCTTTAGGGTATGTACATTTCCTTCTGGATAGAGGTGGTATCATGGTATGGAGCCCAGATATTTAACCTATGTGGTTACTACGAATTTATTACTTTGTGGTTGTTGGTTTTCGGGATCCCGTGAGAAAGGTCGTTTACGATCGGGGAATGGCGTGCTCGTGTCAGTAGTTACCCAGTTAGGGGTAACCCGGCCTTGTGTTGGCAGAGTTCCGGTTTGGTTCTCGGGGATGTCTTTCCAGAGGCATTCTCATGTGGCAATGGGAAGTTCCTTGGCCTGACCATTTGTTGGAAATCCAATTCCCAATACGAAACTTGTACGGTATTAGTTGTAGAACCTATCATTCACTTATGGTGGTCACCACTGTTTGGATGGTAGCTATAGTAGGCATAGTTCGAAATGTCTATGTTGGCTAAGATTTATATTCTACTTTCGAAATGAATTTTCTCTACACTATACACTAGTAATAATATCAAATGTCTTTTTAAATGCGTATCAAGCATCTTTGACTATCATAAGGAGAAATCTCCTCCGATTCTGCGTTTGCATTGTGTGTGTGTGCGGGAGGCCTTATGGTAGTCTCATTTTTAAAAGCATTGCGAATTGAATTTAAAAATATTCCTCTATTTTGATTTTAAAGATAAATAAACTGTTTTGAGTTCTCACACCAGTCACATGACTGACTTGGAGTTTATTGTTTTCCTTCCTAAACTCTGGGTGCCCACCAATTTTCACACGGGCAGTCAAGAGTTAGGTTTATCAGGATATTCTGGATATTCTGGAGTTGCTGGAGGCAAGCTGGATGGCATGACGTATTACTTATATAGTATTTCTTTTTCCGCTGCACTATTTGTTGTTGTTGTACACTCTGATGATATGATGTAATGTAATGTGATGTAATGTAATAACTGATATAGTTCTTTGTTTAAAGATTATTCATTTATCTATTATATGTTGTTCTGCTGCGAATTGTGAGATTCTGTTGTTTTCTGTTCCGTCCTATTTCCTATTTTCTTCTGTTTTTCTTTTTCCTCTATTCTCTTTTTCTTCTATTTTAAATTTTTTTTCTATCTTATGTTTTCTCTTCCCTCTATTATCTATTTTCTTCTTCTCTCTTCTTTTTCTCTCTTCTTTTCTACTTTTTCTTTCCTAAATTCTTTTAAAAACCCTCAGTGTTCGGTTTTCCGTCGTTCGATTCCTCGGCAGTCGATAAAGTGAGTGTCGATGTCGAATTTTCGGAAGACGAAGAATCGTGTCCTAACAATGTGGTATCAGAGCTTATGGTTAAGCGACAACCATGGTTCTGTTGGGTATTATTCATTAGAGATAGAGTCAGCAGTACTCTAGAATGAATTTGAGTGTAATAATAGCTATGAGAGCGTATTTGTTAGTGTATATAAAATTGTTTTATATTGTGATGGTTGGTTTATTGAGTGGCATATGAACCTTCGTCAGCACGGTATGTACAACTATGCCGAAGGGGTTTCTAAACACTTGAATAGAACAATTCGACATAGTATTGTTTTAAATTGGGTAAATGAAATAATTTTACCTTGATTATATTTTATATATATAAAGGAATAATTTTTCAGAATTATTAAAGAGTATATAAGTTGATTGTTAGGTTGTTTGAATAATCTAAATAAAAGAATAATTGTATAAGTAAAATGAATTATAAAGAATTGGATTATAATTAAAGTAATTTACAATTGTGAAGTAAACTTATATATGTAAGAAGTGAAACTATATGAATATATTTATGAATATGAGTTGTAAATAAAAGTGAATTTAAAGTTAAATGGAATATAACTTAAGTGTTGTTGAATGAAATTGATATTGATATCAAAGTAAAATAATAAAGTGAAGTGATAGATATGAACTTGAGTTATATAAATGAAATTCAACTTTTGTAATAGAATTGAATTGAATGAATGGATTGAATATTAATCAATTAAATGTAAATTTAAGTTGATATGAAATATGAATTTAAGTGTTAATTCATTAAAATCTAAAGTTATTGAAAGTTGAATAAATTGGAATGGAAATCAATTTAATGTTAAACCAAGATGAATATGAGCAAAGAAATTTGGTTGTATTTAATATACATTGGTTGTTATATGATTGTTAGTTGATTGTATATAATTCATTAAGAATTAATGAAATTGAAAGCTAAAGTAATTGAAATTCAATTGGAAGTTAAGTGAAATTTGAATAGAATTGAATTTGAATTGGAAGTGAACCAACTTAAATATGAATTAGTGAATATAAACTAATTGAGAATGAATGTTAGTAAAAACATCCAATGTAAATAAATCAAATGTGATTAAATTGAAAACCAATTCATTGAATATTAAGAGAATATGAATGAATATATATTGGTTATGAACTTGTTGAATGCTAGTTGGTTGATGGTTGAATATATTGCTTTTCATACATTTGCTACGTTGGCATATATAGTTATTATGTTGCTATATGTTGTATATCGATACTATTATCTATATGCATGATTCTCATGTTGTTTGTTGAGTAATTAGTAGGTGCGGATCGCGTTTGCTTCGCATTTGGAGCTCGCTTTTACGCTATATTAGCCGTGTATGCTTGCTAATAAAATATAAGGTACATATCTCGGATTAAATATCGCACTTTTATACTTTTTTCCCTGCGGGATGCCTCATTACTTGATGAGATGTATATTTGTGATATATATACTGTCATTTTTTTTCGGATCGAGCCGCGCAAAGGAGACTATGGCGAATTTTTCCGGAAATTTAAGGCGTTAGAAAAATTTGGAGAAAATTTGGAAAATTTTGAAAACTTTAACTTTGATTTTGAATTGAAAGTTAAACAATAGTAGTTGTTTTTGAAAAGATAACTAAGTATGATTTGGAAACTTAGTAAAATATTATAAGAAGTTTAACTATGGATTTATGGAAAATTAATAAATTCTATAACTTTTCTTACTTGTAATTTCGAGGACGAAATTCTTTTAAGTGGGGAAGATTGTAACGACCCAGAATTTTTAATAATTAAAATATGAGTATTTAATTAATTTTAAATATTAAAAAGTGAATTTATAAGTCAAATAAATTTTTATTTGAATTTTTGGATTTAATTGGATTTTTAAATCGATAATTTAATACGTTAAATTATGGAAATAATTGAAAATATAGTTAAATATGATTGAAAATGATTTGTAAAAATTTATTTTATCATATTGAAGTTAGAAAGATATTTTAGAACTTTTAAAATCGAATTAAGAGTTAAATTGTGAAAATTGAATATTTTAATATTTAATAATCGACTATAAAATAGCCAATTTTTGAACAGTCTCAGAATTGAACGAAACCAGTTTCAATGGATCCGTAATAGTTACTTATTACCGGATTTCAAATTTCGTGTCAATCGAAGCTATCGTTTGATCGTGGCAGCTCGAAACGCATCGATTTACTTTTAATTTAAATTTGGCGAGTGAAAATAGCCATTTTTCAAAAAGTCTCGGATTTCTACGAAACCAGTTTCATCGGATCCGTAATGTGATATTATTGCAAGGTTTCAAATTTCAAGTCAATTGGATTTACCGTTTGTCCGGTACGAATTAAAACGCCTAGAAATCGACTTAAATCGGTTTAATTTAAATTGAGCGTTTACAGCCATAACTCGCAAATACTTCCTAATTAGCTTCCGAAACCTATTCCATTGTGTCCGGAACGCGGGGTAAACCCTAGAAACGCTGGTTACGGCGCGTAAATCGGAGTTCGGAATTTCCGGGATGAATAGTGTCGCTCGTTCCTTATAAATAGCCCTACCCCTTCACAAAAATAAAAATAAAAAATAAAAACAAACCCTAGCCGGCCCTAGAAACTGAATGGCCAGAAATTAGTTTCGATTCTCCTCATTTATCTCTTGATCCATGCATCGATTCAAGAAAGTTTCAACTACAAAATCGAAGAGCATTGCGAGAGCTTCAGATCCGTACGGTGGAGATGTGGTTTGGAGCGTCGAAGGGGGAGCGAGGGGAGGCCGACGCACGCAGGTTTGGCATGCCTTTCGAGGCTCATCATGAGGCCGAGCTTGCTGGGGTTAAGGCCGAACATGGCTCTTGCGTAGGGGGTCGAAATGGTGGTACTTGATCGAGCTAGAACGCGACGAGGAAGAAGAATAATTCAACCCTAGTTTCATTGATGGGTTCGGCCGTGCGTGCTAACTCCTGGAGAGGAGAACGTGAAGAGGAGAGAAAGGGTGAACGGCTGTGATTGCTTGGCCTGGGATCTGACGGTGATGATTGTGTTGTGGTTTATAAATTTTAAATTTATGTTGTAATAGTTATATAAATCGTGTACAAACTTCAACAATTCATATCTTTTTCATACGAGGTCGAAAAATTACGAAACCAGTTGCATTGGAATCGTATGGACGAGCACTACGCGATGGAGTTGGTTTGGAGTCGTTTGGAGTTAGTGAGAATTTTGGGTAAAATTAAACGTCCGTTTAATTTTATTCGAAATAAATCGCTAAAACGGAAAATAAAATCAAGGTGAGAACTTCTCACTCAATCGAATCAGTTTCGATTTTATTTTAATTAGTTAGATTTAAAATATTTGAATGCATGTTTGAATGTTGATTGATATCTATTGATTGTTAAAATAGACATTATACGCCGTTAGTAAGCGGATGTTATTTAATAAAAACATATACCGCGAATATTTCATAAACAGTGAAATTGGTATTATAAATAATATCAATATATATATATTGGCATATGTATATATTGCAGTTGTTGATTCCCCGCATTTTTTAGTGGATGAGACCCTATTACGCCGTTATTAAGCGGATAATATTTAATAAGAACATATACCGCGATAATTTCGTACTGGAGCGAAATTGGTATTGTGCTAATGTTTTTGGATGCAGGAAAACAGGTTGGAGGGATCCAACTGGATTCCTCAACAGTATTTATTTGATTTCAAATATTTTGATATTTGATGGATTATCATATCGACATATGATATCGTTGTAGTCGTGATTGACTATTTGGTGTGTAGCATCATTGGACCAAATTTTGGGATTTTAAAATGATTTTTTAAGTGATTTTTGAAAATATACTATATGTTTTGAATTGGATCTATTTTAAATAAATAAACGTCATAATTTTTAATGTTATAAAAATTAGGATTTTTGTGAAATACAGTTAAAAACTGATTTTTGAGAATATGATGCTATTGATTTTATAAAATAGTTTAATCGAGATATTTTAGAATTATTGTGAAAAGTTTAAATATAGGATTTATGAAATTTAATTATTTTATGAATCAAAAGGGTGAAATAATAAAGGAGATTAAAGTCGTTTTAAAGGATAATATAAATTGATTTATATTAAGAGATTTATAAATGGATATTTATAAATTGAAATATGGACATTATAAAACGAGTTTTTTTTAAGTGTTTGAATGAAGTGAAAATGAATTTCATAATTGAATGGAATTTATAGAATTTTATACGGTGAAGTTATAAATGGAATTTTATAAGCAGTAGGTTTATAAAATTTATTAAGTTATTAAAATAATGATTTTGGATAAATGAATGAATCTTATAAGTTATAAGATTTATAATTTGGGAAGTTAAAAAGAACGATTTTGTAAAATAATCGTTTTATAAGTATTTAACTTATAATATGAACTTTTAGTTTATAATTGAGTTATAAACTGAAATAGGTTAATAAAAGAATTTATAAAAAGGAAGCTTTTATAAATAAATAGAAATGGAATTTATAAACGTTGTTTTATAAATTCGCAAATGACTTATTTTGATAAGAAAATTATTGAAACCTATTAATGGAGTTATATTCACGTTTTTGAATAGTGAATAATCCTTTGAATTAAAATGTATAAAAGGATGAAATGTGTTAACGTAGTATATTCACGTTTTTGAATAGTGAATAAGATGTTAAAGAAATTGTTTTGAATGTGATATTTGAAATAGAATTAAAACGATCTAACGAAGTTTTAATTGTGTTGAGATTCGAAACCATAGATTTCAACATTTATTGTTGAAATAGACGTTTTCGAGAAATAAAAGGAGATGATGGACTATAACACTGTTGTTATAGTAAATGATTTCCGAAAGGAAATGTTTTGTATAGTATTGGGATTTATATATCTATTTTAATTTCGAATCCCTATACTAGTGATTTTGGGACGTCGTAACGATGTTTTACGTAACATTCGTTTTGGCCCAAATAAATATGTTTAAGAGAATGATTTCCTTAAAGAATGAAATATATACTTAATTTCGATTTAAGTATATTGAATATTTTCTAAGTGTTGAAAATAAATAAAATTTGTGAATTACTTATGAATAAATAAGTATGGAAATGTTTTCCAATATAAAGTGAATATTTTGAGAATTTATCTTTTTGAAGATAAATTGAAAAGAAAATTGAAATGAATAATTGAAATCGAATATTCATTGATATTTTGGAATTATAAATTCACTAAGGAATTTATAAAGGAAGTGGAATTTGTTTAAAAGTAAATATTGATTTATTTTTGAAGTGTGAAATAATATATCTTGTAAAGATATTTTGGAAAATAAATAATTTGGAAAATTATTTGGAATCTGGTGATGTGTGCATATCCAGTGATAGTTCAATAACCGACTATCAATATTTCCCTTTGAATGGGTAATTGATGTGATTTGTTTGAATGTGAATGCTACACTTATTTTTAAATAAGCGCTCACTATTCGGGTTAACTGGGAAAGGACCATGGGGTCGTATAACCCATTCCGAATATGTGATACGTCGTTGTGAATTGCATTGAAGATCGGTGTTGAAGACCCGGTATTTGCGAGAGCGATAGGATGACCTGTCGATTGTCTCTGCACTGAGTTGCAACGGTATAGAGACTCCCTAAGTGATGGGAAATCCGATCAGGATTGTGAATATCCGGATTGCAAGGGCTTCTTTGTAAGTGCCTTCGGTTTTGTTCGATCCCGGAACAAACTTGTATGGATTGTATGTCTGACATTACAAGTTGAGATATAAAGCCGATTTCATTCAAATATATTTCTGTTGGTGGAGAAGAATTTATTCTTTTAGCTTAACACCCTTCTCTGAGACGTACGAGCTCAGAGGTTATATAGTTGAAGTTATCAGCGATATATTCCCAATTTGGTAATGTGACATGCTGAGTGTTGCTGTAAATGATCATTGTGTTGATTATTGTGATAGGATCGTTTATTTGATCGTCTATCTTAGTGATCATTGTGTTGATCATTTGTTGACCCAAAGCATGGCTTTTGTATAAAGTATGTTTTTGTGGACGTGACTTCGTCGAACCTCACACCCCGGAAATGGTCAAAACAGGAAAGATGCGGCAAGGTTATGAGGGGTAGCACCCTTTAGGGTATGTACATTTCCTTCTGGATAGAGGTGGTATCATGGTATGGAGCCCAGATATTTAACCTATGTGGTTACTACGAATTTATTACTTTGTGGTTGTTGGTTTTCGGGATCCCGTGAGAAAGGTCGTTTACGATCGGGGAATGGCGTGCTCGTGTCAGTAGTTACCCAGTTAGGGGTAACCCGGCCTTGTGTTGGCAGAGTTCCGGTTTGGTTCTCGGGGATGTCTTTCCAGAGGCATTCTCATGTGGCAATGGGAAGTTCCTTGGCCTGACCATTTGTTGAAAATCCAATTCCCAATACGAAACTTGTACGGTATTAGTTGTAGAACCTATCATTCACTTATGGTGGTCACCACTGTTTGGATGGTAGCTATAGTAGGCATAGTTCGAAATGTCTATGTTGGCTAAGATTTATATTCTACTTTCGAAATGAATTTTCTCTACACTATACACTAGTAATAATATCAAATGTCTTTTTAAATGCGTATCAAGCATCTTTGACTATCATAAGGAGAAATCTCCTCCGATTCTGCGTTTGCATTGTGTGTGTGTGCGGGAGGCCTTATGGTAGTCTCATTTTTAAAAGCATTGCGAATTGAATTTAAAAATATTCCTCTATTTTGATTTTAAAGATAAATAAACTGTTTTGAGTTCTCACACCAGTCACATGACTGACTTGGAGTTTATTGTTTTCCTTCCTAAACTCTGGGTGCCCACCAATTTTCACACGGGCAGTCAAGAGTTAGGTTTATCAGGATATTCTGGATATTCTGGAGTTGCTGGAGGCAAGCTGGATGGCATGACGTATTACTTATATAGTATTTCTTTTTCCGCTGCACTATTTGTTGTTGTTGTACACTCTGATGATATGATGTAATGTAATGTGATGTAATGTAATAACTGATATAGTTCTTTGTTTAAAGATTATTCATTTATCTATTATATGTTGTTCTGCTGCGAATTGTGAGATTCTGTTGTTTTCTGTTCCGTCCTATTTCCTATTTTCTTCTGTTTTTCTTTTTCCTCTATTCTCTTTTTCTTCTATTTTAAATTTTTTTTCTATCTTATGTTTTCTCTTCCCTCTATTATCTATTTTCTTCTTCTCTCTTCTTTTTCTCTCTTCTTTTCTACTTTTTCTTTCCTAAATTCTTTTAAAAACCCTCAGTGTTCGGTTTTCCGTCGTTCGATTCCTCGGCAGTCGATAAAGTGAGTGTCGATGTCGAATTTTCGGAAGACGAAGAATCGTGTCCTAACAATGTGGTATCAGAGCTTATGGTTAAGCGACAACCATGGTTCTGTTGGGTATTATTCATTAGAGATAGAGTCAGCAGTACTCTAGAATGAATTTGAGTGTAATAATAGCTATGAGAGCGTATTTGTTAGTGTATATAAAATTGTTTTATATTGTGATGGTTGGTTTATTGAGTGGCATATGAACCTTCGTCAGCACGGTATGTACAACTATGCCGAAGGGGTTTCTAAACACTTGAATAGAACAATTCGACATAGTATTGTTTTAAATTGGGTAAATGAAATAATTTTACCTTGATTATATTTTATATATATAAAGGAATAATTTTTCAGAATTATTAAAGAGTATATAAGTTGATTGTTAGGTTGTTTGAATAATCTAAATAAAAGAATAATTGTATAAGTAAAATGAATTATAAAGAATTGGATTATAATTAAAGTAATTTACAATTGTGAAGTAAACTTATATATGTAAGAAGTGAAACTATATGAATATATTTATGAATATGAGTTGTAAATAAAAGTGAATTTAAAGTTAAATGGAATATAACTTAAGTGTTGTTGAATGAAATTGATATTGATATCAAAGTAAAATAATAAAGTGAAGTGATAGATATGAACTTGAGTTATATAAATGAAATTCAACTTTTGTAATAGAATTGAATTGAATGAATGGATTGAATATTAATCAATTAAATGTAAATTTAAGTTGATATGAAATATGAATTTAAGTGTTAATTCATTAAAATCTAAAGTTATTGAAAGTTGAATAAATTGGAATGGAAATCAATTTAATGTTAAACCAAGATGAATATGAGCAAAGAAATTTGGTTGTATTTAATATACATTGGTTGTTATATGATTGTTAGTTGATTGTATATAATTCATTAAGAATTAATGAAATTGAAAGCTAAAGTAATTGAAATTCAATTGGAAGTTAAGTGAAATTTGAATAGAATTGAATTTGAATTGGAAGTGAACCAACTTAAATATGAATTAGTGAATATAAACTAATTGAGAATGAATGTTAGTAAAAACATCCAATGTAAATAAATCAAATGTGATTAAATTGAAAACCAATTCATTGAATATTAAGAGAATATGAATGAATATATATTGGTTATGAACTTGTTGAATGCTAGTTGGTTGATGGTTGAATATATTGCTTTTCATACATTTGCTACGTTGGCATATATAGTTATTATGTTGCTATATGTTGTATATCGATACTATTATCTATATGCATGATTCTCATGTTGTTTGTTGAGTAATTAGTAGGTGCGGATCGCGTTTGCTTCGCATTTGGAGCTCGCTTTTACGCTATATTAGCCGTGTATATTTGCTAATAAAATATAAGGTACATATCTCGGATTAAATATCGCACTTTTATACTTTTTTCCCTGCGAGATGCCTCATTACTTGATGAGATGTATATTTGTGATATATATACTGTCATTTTTTTTCGGATCGAGCCACGCAAAGGAGACTATGGCGAATTTTTCCGGAAATTTAAGGCGTTAGAAAAATTTGGAGAAAATTTGGAAAATTTTGAAAACTTTAACTTTGATTTTGAATTGAAAGTTAAACAATAGTAGTTGTTTTTGAAAAGATAACTAAGTATGATTTGGAAACTTAGTAAAATATTATAAGAAGTTTAACTATGGATTTATGGAAAATTAATAAATTCTATAACTTTTCTTACTTGTAATTTCGAGGACGAAATTCTTTTAAGTGGGGAAGATTGTAACGACCCAGAATTTTTAATAATTAAAATATGAGTATTTAATTAATTTTAAATATTAAAAAGTGAATTTATAAGTCAAATAAATTTTTATTTGAATTTTTGGATTTAATTGGATTTTTAAATCGATAATTTAATACGTTAAATTATGGAAATAATTGAAAATATAGTTAAATATGATTGAAAATGATTTGTAAAAATTTATTTTATCATATTGAAGTTAGAAAGATATTTTAGAACTTTTAAAATCGAATTAAGAGTTAAATTGTGAAAATTGAATATTTTAATATTTAATAATCGACTGTAAAATAGCCAATTTTTGAACAGTCTCAGAATTGAACGAAACCAGTTTCATTAGATCCGTAATAGTTAGTTATTACCGGATTTCAAATTTCGTGTCAATCGGAGCTATCGTTTGATCGTGGCAGCTCGAAACGCATCGATTTACTTTTAATTTAAATTTGGCGAGTGAAAATAGCCATTTTTCAAAAAGTCTCGGATTTCGACGAAACCAGTTTCATCGGATCCGTAATGTGATATTATTGCAAGGTTTCAAATTTCAAGTCAATTGGATTTACCGTTTGTCCGGTACGAATTAAAACGCCTAGAAATCGACTTAAATCGGTTTAATTTAAATTGAGCGTTTACAGCCATAACTCGCAAATACTTCCTAATTAGCTTCCGAAACCTGTTCCATTGTGTCCGGAACGCGGGGTAAACCCTAGAAACGCTGGTTACGGCGCGTAAATCGGAGTTCGGAATTTCCGGGATGAATAGTGTCGCTCGTTCCTTATAAATAGCCCTACCCCTTCACAAAAATAAAAATAAAAAATAAAAACAAACCCTAGCCGGCCCTAGAAACTGAATGGCCAGAAATTAGTTTCGATTCTCCTCATTTATCTCTTGATCCATGCATCGATTCAAGAAAGTTTCAACTACAAAATCGAAGAGCATTGCGAGAGCTTCAGATCCGTACGGTGGAGATGTGGTTTGGAGCGTCGAAGGGGGAGCGAGGGGAGGCCGACGCACGTAGGTTTGGCATGCCTTTCGGGGCTCATCATGAGGCCGAGCTTGCTGGGGTTAAGGCCGAACATGGCTCTTGCGTAGGGGGTCGAAATGGTGGTACTTGATCGAGCTAGAACGCGACGAGGAAGAAGAATAATTCAACCCTAGTTTCATTGATGGGTTCGGCCGTGCGTGCTAATTCCTGGAGAGGAGAACGTGAAGAGGAGAGAAAGGGTGAACGGCTGTGATTGCTTGGCCTGAGATCTGACGGTGATGATTGTGTTGTGGTTTATAAATTTTAAATTTATGTTGTAATAGTTATATAAATCGTGTACAAACTTCAACAATTCATATCTTTTTCATACGAGGTCGAAAAATTACGAAACCAGTTGCGTTGGAATCGTATGGACGAGCACTACGCGATGGAGTTGGTTTGGAGTCGTTTGGAGTTAGTGAGAATTTTGGGTAAAATTAAACGTCCGTTTAATTTTATTCGAAATAAATCGCTAAAACGGAAAATAAAATCAAGGTGAGAACTTCTCACTCGATCTAATCAGTTTCGATTTTATTTTAAATAGTTAGCTTTAAAATATTTGAATGCATGTTTGAATGTTGATTGATATCTATTGATTGTTAAAATAGACATTATACGCCGTTAGTAAGCGGATGTTATTTAATAAAAACATATACCGCGAATATTTCATAAACAGTGAAATTGGTATTATAAATAATATCAATATATATATATATTGGCATATGTATATATTGCAGTTGTTGATTCCCCGCATTTTTTAGTGGATGAGACCCTATTACGCCGTTTTTAAGCGGATAATATTTAATAAGAACATATACCGCGATAGTTTCGTACTGGAGCGAAATTGGTATTGTGCTAATGTTTTTGGATGCAGGAAAACAGGTTGGAGGGATCCAACTGGATTCCTCAACAGTATTTATTTGATTTCAAATATTTTGATATTTGATGGATTATCATATCGACATATGATATCATTGTAGTCGTGATTGACTATTTGGTGTGTAGCATCATTGGACCAAATTTTGGGATTTTAAAATGATTTTTTAAGTGATTTTTGAAAATATACTATATGTTTTGAATTGGATCTATTTTAAATAAATAAACGTCATAATTTTTAATGTTATAAAAATTAGGATTTTTGTGAAATACAGTTAAAAACTGATTTTTGAGAATATGATGCTATTGATTTTATAAAATAGTTTAATCGAGATATTTTAGAATTATTGTGAAAAGTTTAAATATAGGATTTATGAAATTTAATTATTTTATGAATCAAAAGGGTGAAATAATAAAGGAGATTAAAGTCGTTTTAAAGGATAATATAAATTGATTTATATTAAGAGATTTATAAATGGATATTTATAAATTGAAATATGGACATTATAAAACGAGTTTTTTTTAAGTGTTTGAATGAAGTGAAAATGAATTTCATAATTGAATGGAATTTATAGAATTTTATACGGTGAAGTTATAAATGGAATTTTATAAGCAGTAGGTTTATAAAATTTATTAAGTTATTAAAATAATGATTTTGGATAAATGAATGAATCTTATAAGTTATAAGATTTATAATTTGGGAAGTTAAAAAGAACGATTTTGTAAAATAATCGTTTTATAAGTATTTAACTTATAATATGAACTTTTAGTTTATAATTGAGTTATAAACTGAAATAGGTTAATAAAAGAATTTATAAAAAGGAAGCTTTTATAAATAAATAGAAATGGAATTTATAAACGTTGTTTTATAAATTCGCAAATGACTTATTTTGATAAGAAAATTGTTGAAACCTATTAATGGAGTTATATTCACGTTTTTGAATAGTGAATAATCCTTTGAATTAAAATGTATAAAAGGATGAAATGTGTTAACGTAGTATATTCACGTTTTTGAATAGTGAATAAGATGTTAAAGAAATTGTTTTGAATGTGATATTTGAAATAGAATTAAAACGATCTAACGAAGTTTTAATTGTGTTGAGATTCGAAACCATAGATTTCAACATTTATTGTTGAAATAGACGTTTTCGAGAAATAAAAGGAGATGATGGACTATAACACTGTTGTTATAGTAAATGATTTCCGAAAGGAAATGTTTTGTATAGTATTGGGATTTATATATCTATTTTAATTTCGAATCCCTATACTAGTGATTTTGAGACGTCGTAACGATGTTTTACGTAACATTCGTTTTGGCCCAAATAAATATGTTTAAGAGAATGATTTCCTTAAAGAATGAAATATATACTTAATTTCGATTTAAGTATATTGAATATTTTCTAAGTGTTGAAAATAAATAAAATTTGTGAATTACTTATGAATAAATAAGTATGGAAATGTTTTCCAATATAAAGTGAATATTTTGAGAATTTATCTTTTTGAAGATAAATTGAAAAGAAAATTGAAATGAATAATTGAAATCGAATATTCATTGATATTTTGGAATTATAAATTCACTAAGGAATTTATAAAGGAAGTGGAATTTGTTTAAAAGTAAATATTGATTTATTTTTGAAGTGTGAAATAATATATCTTGTAAAGATATTTTGGAAAATAAATAATTTGGAAAATTATTTGGAATCTGGTGATGTGTGCATATCCAGTGATAGTTCAATAACCGACTATCAATATTTCCCTTTGAATGGGTAATTGATGTGATTTGTTTGAATGTGAATGCTACACTTATTTTTAAATAAGCGCTCACTATTCGGGTTAACTGGGAAAGGACCATGGGGTCGTATAACCCATTCCGAATATGTGATACGTCGTTGTGAATTGCATTGAAGATCAGTGTTGAAGACCCGGTATTTGCGAGAGCGATAGGATGACCTGTCGATTGTCTCTGCACTGAGTTGCAATGGTATAGAGACTCCCTAAGTGATGGGAAATCCGATCAGGATTGTGAATATCTGGATTGCAAGGGCTTCTTTGTAAGTGCCTTCGGTTTTGTTCGATCCCGGAACAAACTTGTATGGATTGTATGTCTGACATTACAAGTTGAGATATAAAGCCGATTTCATTCAAATATATTTCTGTTGGTGGCGAATAATTTATTCTTTTAGCTTAGCACCCTTCTCTGAGACGTACGAGCTCAGAGGTTATATAGTTGAAGTTATCAGCGATATATTCCCAATTTGGTAATGTGACATGCTGAGTGTTGTTGTAAATGATCATTGTGTTGATTATTGTGATAGGATCGTTTATTTGATCGTCTATCTTAGTGATCATTGTGTTGATCATTTGTTGACCCAAAGCATGGCTTTTGTATAAAGTATGTTTTTGTGGACGTGACTTCGTCGAACCTCACACCCCGGAAATGGTCAAAACAGGAAAGATGCGGCAAGGTTATGAGGGGTAGCACCCTTTAGGGTATGTACATTTCCTTCTGGATAGAGGTGGTATCATGGTATGGAGCCCAGATATTTAACCTATGTGGTTACTACGAATTTATTACTTTGTGGTTGTTGGTTTTCGGGATCCCGTGAGAAAGGTCGTTTACGATCGGGGAATGGCGTGCTCGTGTCAGTAGTTACCCAGTTAGGGGTAACCCGGCCTTGTGTTGGCAGAGTTCCGGTTTGGTTCTCGGGGATGTCTTTCCAGAGGCATTCTCATGTGGCAATGGGAAGTTCCTTGGCCTGACCATTTGTTGGAAATCCAATTCCCAATACGAAACTTGTACGGTATTAGTTGTAGAACCTATCATTCACTTATGGTGGTCACCACTGTTTGGATGGTAGCTATAGTAGGCATAGTTCGAAATGTCTATGTTGGCTAAGATTTATATTCTACTTTCGAAATGAATTTTCTCTACACTATACACTAGTAATAATATCAAATGTCTTTTTAAATGTGTATCAAGCATCTTTGACTATCATAAGGAGAAATCTCCTCCGATTCTGCGTTTGCATTGTGTGTGTGTGCGGGAGGCCTTATGGTAGTCTCATTTTTAAAAGCATTGCGAATTGAATTTAAAAATATTCCTCTATTTTGATTTTAAAGATAAATAAACTGTTTTGAGTTCTCACACCAGTCACATGACTGACTTGGAGTTTATTGTTTTCCTTCCTAAACTCTGGGTGCCCACCAATTTTCACACGGGCAGTCAAGAGTTAGGTTTATCAGGATATTCTGGATATTCTGGAGTTGCTGGAGGCAAGCTGGATGGCATGGCGTATTACTTATATAGTATTTCTTTTTCCGCTGCACTATTTGTTGTTGTTGTACACTCTGATGATATGATGTAATGTAATAACTGATATAGTTCTTTGTTTAAACATTATTCATTTATCTATTATATGTTGTTCCGCTGCGAATTGTGAGATTCTGTTGTTTTCTGTTCCGTCCTATTTCCTATTTTCTTCTGTTTTTCTTTTTCCTCTATTCTCTTTTTCTTCTATTTTAAAATTTTTTTCTATCTTATGTTTTCTCTTCCCTCTATTATCTATTTTCTTCTTCTCTCTTCTTTTTCTCTCTTCTTTTCTACTTTTTCTTTCCTAAATTCTTTTAAAAACCCTCAGTGTTCGGTTTTCCGTCGTTCGATTCCTCGGCAGTCGATAAAGTGAGTGTCGATGTCGAATTTTCGGAAGACGAAGAATCGTGTCCTGACACAAGAGCACTTTATGTCCTATTGTCAAATTGTAGATTGTTTAAGAGTTTCATTATTCGATATTACATTGTGTCATATTTATTAACCTTTGAACAACCAATTATAAAGCCGACAACCGAAATTAGAATTGTATAGGTCATCAGTTGTGAGTTGTAAATAAGAGCACATACTGATTTAGTGATCATCTAATTTCTTACAGTATGCTCAGAAAGAGGATCCATATGTGAGTATAATGGGTGAGTAAAAACACATTGATAGAAAACATATCAGTCTAATATATACATATTATTTTACTATTCTTGAGACATGTAATTTAATTTCTTTGATACCCAAAAACCATACCACTAACTTTTTTTAAAACCGTGAGTTCTTCTCCCCTATTTTTCAAGTGTATCATGGAGTATATGAAACATTAAACTACACTGGTAAAACAATATAGAGATATTAATACTCTCCATCGACCAATAAGCACTGATATTTTTAAATGTTGTGAACATGTAAGACATCATGAGTTGTTTCTCATGTAGATATATTTTCAACTTTCATATTTTTTATATTCTATGAATTAATGTACTATTGATGATTAATCACCTTCTACTTTCCCCTAAATTCATTCTCAAAAAAATTCGTATTATTTTTTATAGTTACCGACTAATACTTTTACTTTGATTATGTTAGTTTGATTACGAACTACAATCAATTTGGTTGATGTTATATTGCAGGATAAGTAATATTAGAAGCTTTAATGAAGAATTGTAAAATATAATTTGGAAATGTTGGTGTTTCTATTTTTACGAAAGAGGGAGTATACAATTTGACCATTTTGTACGGCTTACTGATGACCAAATGAATTTTCAAAATATACACTCGATTCCATGTATTCTCTCTTTGTTTTTGAGTAAGTTTCATTTACATACTTATACATTCAAAAGAAAATTATATGGGTTTAGCTAATTGCTTTTGATTTCTATTTGTCAACGTAATTGTTTAATTTGTTTGTCATTTTTGTCATATACATGTATTTGTAACATATTCATATTATTTATTCATATGAAAGCAGAATCCAGATGGACTTAGGTTGTTGGCTCTTTGCAATAGTTCCATATCCCAATTGATAGGCTAAGATCGTCCTTAAATTCTATAATATAGTTGCAAATACCATGTAATGCTAATTTGTATGAGTTATGTTGTGTATAAGTTACATACAAAAAGTTAGACTTTTCGCTAAGCATTGAATAAATGTGTAACATTAGTGAATCTGTTACATACAATAAATGAATGAAATTTTATTACAAATTAGTTATGAATGCATCTAAGCTGTATATACATTAACTATGAGCTACAACAATAAATTAGTTATAAACAAAAGCTAGAATCTTGTGCAAGTTACATACAAACGTAGCTTATTTTTGTAATTAATTATAAATGGATATCACTAACTCTTTTGTATGAATTTAAATTAATGAATTTGTATGATAGTAGAAGCCAGAATTAACTAGAACTTTCACTGTGTATCAAATAAAGGAATATGTATAAGCATAAAAGAATTATCAATGTTGTGATAAAACAACTCTGAAAAGTCTATTGGATTTGATTCTTCGAATTCAGTTATTAGTCCGAAGATATGCCATGACAAAAATAATTTGGGTTGTATACGTCATTTAGTAGGCATGCGTGGTTTTTGTGATAAATTTATCCAAATGGATACATAGCCACATTCTAAGCTTAATGGTGAATATGCTTTGACTATATGCTGAGTAAATAATAAAATCTATTATACATCAGCACATATATATGAGTCAAGTCTATGAATAATTTGGCCTTTTGAACCTTTCTTTCATGCAGTTCCCTTTTATATTCTAACTGTACGTTGATTACTTCTCCGGTGCTTAAAACGAAATATGGTTAGTTTGAAATGTATGAGACCATATTTAGTAAGTTGATGTTTAACTCTGGGGGATGATAGAGTCTCATCTTTGATGGTTTACTGAACTGGTATATTATTGCTGACCATATTAGGTAGTGGTAGATCATGGTTCTTGGAAAATGACATAAACACACCTCAATTAGATTGCATATTTACAATTGTAAGTATTTACATCAGGCAAAAACCTGGGGCTAGGCACGGAGGTAGAGTTACATTTACGACAAACTCTCAGTAAGCAAATGAGCGTAATATACACACACACACACAACTTTTTTGCACCTTCAGAACGTACTATCCAGATTAACATGCTGCTGATCTCTTCCAAGCTTAGCATGTCTTTATTTACAGCACAGAATTATTGCTGCACCTCAACATTTAACAACAGGTATCATGCTTTTATATACTTGTCCATTATTATGATATTTATTAACTGTAATGAAGTGAATTAAGTTAGTTAACTTTGTTTGTTATCTTTTAATTTTTTTCCCGCGAAACAGGCTGAACCATTGGTTTTTCAAAAGTTAGTGCCTCCTTCGTTTCATTTCGTTTCCTCTTCACCTCTTTGGATTTGTAGTTTGATAAAAATAGCAACCCGTTCCATGTACAGTGTTCTTTCTGTACAGTTCAGGAATAAATTTGTTGAAATTAAAAAAAAATTAATTACACAGGTTTATCTATTAAACTCTACCATAGGATATTGGCTGCTGCTAACACATATTTGTCATCATAAGCGTACTCAAAAAGCATATCCTTGCATTTTGATATGTAATCGTATGCATAAACAACTCAATAGATGGTGTGTACATTACCAGCAAAGACTTACTCAATGTGTTGCGCACCCACAACTTCAAATCCGAACCTTCCTCCAGCGACCAAGTATACATGCATACAGTTCTAAACATAGGTATATTTAAATATCATATTTAATGTAAAACAAATATATATTTCCCTACAAGTAAACTGATATTTACCTTGCATTTATCCTTCGCATCATTTCAGGTGTGCCTTAGATTTTATGATGTTATGCTATCAATTTACAACTGTTTATTACCACACTTTATATCTATTCCATTTCTATGAATTTCTATTTCATTGCAACGAATTTTGCTTACTGCTATGGCTTACCATTGTAGTTCTAATTTGATTTTTTTGTTAGAGTTAACTAAACTACTGTTTGGCATTCATATGCTGTATTTCGATTTTATCTGTATACGTGCTTGCAAATGGTTCTCCAGCCTATTAATGCAAACTTAGGTGTATGGTTACAACTTAAATTGTTTTGTTAAACAATGAAATGAATTTATTAACCATGTGCAGTGGATAAGCGATGATTTATGTAACTACATGCACCCATATTCGTTGGTTCATCTTTACACCAAAAAATTCCAACATCTAAAATTCTAGTAAGTAAGTTTAAACAACATGGAAAAAATTTAACCTTAGAAAATGAATTTACCAATATAGCTAGCGTACTTGGATATCTATTTAACTCTCTCTGAACAAGATTACATGGGAACGTGCACTGTTATTCAATTCTGCAAATGGCAACGTAAGTGCGCCCAATATTCTTTTCTTTCATCATCTATCTAACGTGTACCTGTAACGAATGCGATTATATCGGGATCCGAAGGTCGGCATTCTTACGTCCACCGTATCAAATGCCACATAATTGAATGCCGGAAAATCGAATTGTTAGGGTTAAAAAGAAGAGGTAAAAGAAAAAGATAGAAGAAGTAAGGAAACAGAACAGAAACAATATCATAATCTCACAATAACAGCGGAACAACATATAATAGATAAATGAATATCTTTAAACAAAGAACTATATAAGTTATTGCATTACATCATCAGAGTGTACAACAAAAATATACAACATAACAAAACAATGGATAGTTATACAAACATGTCCCTACAGGTGAATTTACAGTGGAAAAATAATATCATATACAAATAATACGTCTCGCCATCCAGCTCGCCACTTGAGCTCTAAAGCACTTCTGAATCCAGAATGACCTGATAACCTGATTCTAGGCTGCCAGTGTGGAAAATTATGGGTATCTAGAGTTTAGGAAGAGAACAATAAACTCCAGGTCAGTCATGGGACTGGTGTGAGAACTCAAAACAGTTATTTATCTTTTAAAACAACAACAACAGGAGAAGTGAAAAATATCTGCAATGCTTTTGGAAAATGAAACTACCATAAGGCCTCCCCGCACACATACAATGCAAACGCATAATTGGAAGAGATTTCTTCTTATGATAGTCAAAGATGCTTACTACGCAAAACAAATAATTTTTGATATTATTATTAGTGCATAGTGATGAAAGCATTTCGAAAATAGAATATTAATCTTAGCCAACATAGACATTTCGAACTATGCATACTATAGCTACCATCTAAACAGTGGTGACCACCATAAGTAAATGGCAGATTATACAACTAAAACCGTACTGGGTTCGTATTGGGAATTGGATTTCCAACAAATGGTTAGGCTAAGGAACTTCCTACTGCCACATGGGATCGCCTCTGGCGGGACATCCCGAGAATTTAACCAGCTCTCTGCCAACACAAGGCCGGGTTACCTTCGTATCTAGGTAACTACTACACGAATATGCCACCCCCCGGTCCTTTGGGACCTTTATCCGAGGGCCCTCGATCACAAAGCAACAACCACACAGAAAATGAGATTGGAGCAACCACATAGGTTAAGCATCAGGGCTCTATACCTGACACCACCCTTTTCCAGAAGAAAATGACATACCCTAAAGGGCGCGACCCTCATAACCTTGCCGCATATTCCTGTTTTGACCATTTCTGGGGTGTGAGGTCTGACGAAGTCTCTTCCACAAAGCTATGCTTTTTCACAAAGCCACGCTTTGATCAACAAATGAGCAATAAACAATCACCACACAGCAACACTCAGCATGCCACATTACCAAATTGGGAATATATCGCTGATAACCTTCAACTACAAAATCTCTGAGCTCGTACGTCTCAGAGAAGGGTGTTAACTAAGAGAATAAATTCTCCGTCACCAACAGAAATGTATTTGAAAGAAATCAGCTTTATATCTCAAAATGTAATGTCAGACACGTAACCATACAAGTCTGTTCCGGGTTCGAACAAAACCGAAAGCACTTCAAAGAAGCCCTTGCAATCCGGGTATTCACAATCCCGATCGAATTTCCCATCACAAAGGAAATTTCCATACCGTAGCTAACGGTGCAGAGACAATCGATAGGTCATCCTATCGTTTTAACAAATACCCAGTCTTCACCACCGGTCTTCAATGCTATCCATTACGTCGTTTCCCTATTCGGAATAGGTAGTCCGAATAACGAGCGCAATAATTTAAAAATAAGTGTAGCATTCAATTTCAACCAATTCACAACAAATAGCCATTTAAGGGTCAATATTGATAGTCGGATATTTAACTATCAATCAATATTCACAACATAACCAAATTTCAAATAATTTCCCAAATTATTTATTTTCAAAAATATCTTTACAAGATATAAGTTCCACACTTCAACCATTTGAAAACAAATTTCAAATTATTTTTCACCTTTACAACTTTCATTTCAATATGGTTCATTTAAACCAATCAAATAAATCCTTACCGATTTATTTAAATTTACGTTCCAAATCCGTAAATTTAATCCCACACTTTTAAATATAAATCAATGTTTATTTTTAAAACAAATTTCCCTTATAAATTTCCATTGTGAATTCGAAATATTCACTTTTTATACGATTTTTCAAATCGATTTCAATTATTCACTTTCAATTTATCTTTAAAAGATATAATCTCAAAACATTCACTTCATATTGGAAAACATTTCCATACTTATTTAATAATAAGTAATTCACAAATCTATTTATTTCCAACATTTGTAAAATATTCAATATATTTAAATCCAAATTAAGTATATATTTTATTCTTTAAGGAAAACATTCTCTTAAACACATTTATTTGGGTCGAAACGAATGTTACGTAAAACATCGTTATGACAACCCAAAATCACTAGTATAGGGATTCGAGATTAAGATAGATATATAAATCCCAATACTATATAAAACATTTCCTTTCGAAAATCATTTACTTTAACAACGGTGTTATAATCCACCATTTCCTTCTATTTCTCGAAAACGTCTATTTCAACAATGAATGTTGAAATCTATGGTTTCGATACTTAATACATTTTAAAACATCTTTAAATTGTTTTAAATTCTATTTAAAATATCACTTTCCCAAAACATTACTTTACTATACTATTCACTGTCCAAAATCGTGAATATACTCCATTTACCAAATTCAACATTTCTACATATTTTATTTAAAGGATTATTCACTATCCAAAATCGTGGATATATTTCCTTTAATAAGTTATAATAATTAAACTTATCAAAATAAGTCGATTTCGGATTTATAAAACAACATTTATAAATTCCATTATACTTTATTACAACTTCACTTATAAAATCACCTTATTAACAAATTCTATCCATATCCCATTTATACGCCAAAATCCAATTTATAAGTTAATTACTTATAAATCTTTTATTTTACAAAAATCTTTTCATTTTATAACTTCACAATTTATGAATCTATAGATTTCATCCACTTATGAAATCCATTTATACTTCATTTTAACACTTATAAAAACTCGTTTTATGATTCCAATATTTTAATTTATAAATATCAATTTTATAAATCTTTTATATAAATTATTTATAACAATTCAAAAATCCCAATTTAAACCATTTTATAAATTAATCAATTACTTATTTCAAAAATCACATTTCGGTTATATAATTAGTCAACTACTTATTTCAAAAATCACATTTTGGTTATATTTCACAAAAATCATAATTTTTATAACATAAAAATTAAAACGTTTATTTATTTAAAATGAATCAATTCCAAGATTAAATTTTATTATGAATTCTCAACTTAAATTTGCAAAAATCCAATTTTGTTTATTTTCGGCATCCAACGATACCAAAAATATATTCGACTAAATTTTAGCCTTAAACGATTTCAATCACAAAGATAATCACGTAGATTATAAATAGATCAACACACAACATTGAAACAAATTCAAATGTTTAATGAATCCAGTTGGATCCCTCCATCCTGTTTCCCTGCATCCAAAGATGTTAGCACAATACCAATTCCGTTTCAAGACGGAATATCGAGGTATATGAGATTTATAAAATACTATCCGCTATTATGCGACGCAATAGGGTCTCATCCGCTATATAATGCGGGAAATCAACTCCAAATACATATATAATACCAATTCCATTCAAGTTGGAATTATCGCGGTATATGTGTTTAATAAACAACATCCTCTTAATATACGGCGTATATGGTCTATTTCAAAACAATAGATAATAATTATCATCCAATCACACAATCAAGCAATTTTAAATTTAATGATTTAAAATTTAAATCAAAATAATTCGACTGAGTGAGAAGTTCTCACCTTGAGTTTCTGATAACAGTTGTAGCGTTTTATTTCGAATAAAATTAAACGTGCGTTTAATTTTACCCGAAATTATCACTGGCTCCAAATGACTCCAAACAAGATCCATTGCGTAGTGCTCGTCAAAACAAAGCCAATGCAACTTGTTTCGTGATTTTTCGACCTCGTATGACAAAGTTATACACTTTAGAAGTTCGAACGAATTATAAGATAATTAAATATTACAATTTCTTTTATAAATTTTAACCTAAACAATCAGAGCCGTTGGATCTTGAACCCTTGGATCTGGGCCGCACTCCCCATCTTCTCCACGCACGCGTTCTATAGGTAAAATACGCAAGCGAGAACCTATGTCGCCCCCTCTAACCCTAACTATGCGACCAACCACGACGACCTATGCAAAGATCAAACACCATCACCACGTTGCTCGCTCCAAACTCCATGCTCGGCCGCAATAAGTCCAAGCTCGTCCTCCCCTATGTCGTGCTTTTCACGCACGAACGCGCGGCCTTCACAAGAAATTTCCCAACGATTGGCTCCACCATTTCCGATTACCACCGTTGAAGTCGAAGATCTTGAGACGATCTACAACATTGCAGTTGGAAGTTTGTTGAATCGGTGTGTGGGTTTGAAGAAAATGGAGGAAGAAGATGGCACGATTTCGGCCATTGGAATTGTAGCTGGCGGCAATGAAACGCTAGGGCTGTGATGTTTGCAAATGAAATAAACCAAGTCCTTTTATAGAAATTTCAACGAAAACACTATTCACTCCAAATTTCCGAACTCCAAATCTCGCGCGGTGACCAGCGTTTCTAGGGTTTACCACCCGTTTCGGATATAATGGAATAGGTATCGGGAGCCAATTCAATCATTTGTGCGAGTTACAGCAATAAACGATCAAATTTAAATTAAATCGATTAAACTAATTTCTATGCGTTTTGGCTTGCCCCGGACAAACCGTAAATCCGATTGACACGAAATTTGAAATCTTACAATAATATAACATTACGGATCCGATGAAACTGGTTTTCATCGAAATCCGAGACTGTTTGAAAAATGACTATTTTTACTCGTCAATTAAATATTAAAATATTCAATTTTCACAATTTAATTTCTAATTCAATTTTAAAAGTTCACAGACATTGTTCTAACTCCAATATGATTCAATATAATTTATAAATAATTTTTAATCACATTAAACCCGATTTCCAATTATTTACGCAATTTCAAATATTAAATTTTCGATTTAATTATCCAATTAAATCTAGATATTCGAAATACAATTTATTCGACTTTCAAATTTTACTTGTTGATATTTAAAATCAATTAAATATCTGAATTTCAAATGACAGAAATTTTGGGTCGTTACAAACTACCCCCATTAAAAGAATTTCATCCTCGAAATTACCAAGTAAGAAAAACGCCCCAAATTCATTAATTTTCAAAACAATTCGTTCAAATTTGATTTACAAATCTTTTAAGTGTTCAACTTTTCCAAAATCCATAGTTAAACTTCTTACAAAATATTTACTAAGTTTTCAAATCCATATATAGTTATCTTTTCAAAATCAACTATATCGTTTAACCTTTAACTTCAAATCAAAACTTAGTTTTCACGAAAAAAAAATTCCAAAATTTCACGAAAATTTTCTAACGCCTTAAATTTTCATAAAATTTCGCCATAAACTCCTTTGTACGGAGGAGCTTTTACAATATCACAATAGAGATAAATATATATACATCGACCCACACGGTCGGAAAACAGGAAAACAGTTCATATTTCCTATTTTTATTGCGTAGGCGTACCTTTTTAGCATTTTTAAGCAAAGCAGTTATTTATTTAGCATTTTGCGCAACCCAAAACTCGCTAACGGTAGCGCCGGTACCTGTACTTACTCAATATAAACACGTAAGTGACATATATAAAAAGTTATCAACATTTTACTCTTTTAAACAACTATAACAAATGCATATTAAAAGAAACATATACCAAACAAGGTTTATAAACAACTTATATGATTTCGACATTACTTGTAATTGTTTACAACCAATTCATATACAACGACATTCAATTATCCATTTTCAATTAGTTTACATTCACTAATTTACATTCACATTTGTTCACTTTCAATTCAAATCAATTTCCATTCAATTTAAATTTACTTAACTTCCAATTTGAATTTAATTGCTTTAGCTTTCAATTTTATTCATTCAATTGTATATGAATTTCTATTCAATCAATTAACAATAATCTAAAAACCAATGTATATCCAATACAACCAAATTTATTCTCTTTACATTCAACATTCATATTCACTTTGTTTACCTTCAATTTGGTTTAACATTCAATTAGCCTTAAATGAATTAACACTTATATCCATTATTCTATATTAATTCATTACATTCGATTGATTTACATTCAATTCATTAGTTCAATTACTAATTTATTTTACAAATAAAGTTGAATCTCCTTTACATAATTCAAATTCATATTCATTTAATGAATTCATTATTTTACTTCGATTCCAAAATCAACTTCATTCAGCATCACTTAAGTTATATTCCTTTTAAACACCAATTGTTTAACTTAACTTAAATTTCCATTTCAACAACATATCTAATCCGGTTAAAATCCCCAATTCCAACTCCAAAGTAAATTCTATTTAACTTTTACCAAAGTCAATTTCATCACTTATTCAGATTCGTACCTCGTGTTGCTTAACAAAGTTATTTAACCATTTTAATAATTGGTTTTACTAACATCTTCACATTTAATAAGTTATACAACTTATTTTTCAATTTCCAAATCTGAATTGATTTATTTAACTTCCTTTAGTTAAATTTCACATCATATATTTTATCATACTAATTCAAATTTATTTCAACTTTACCAAAGTTAAATTTTTATTATTTCATATTATAAATTCAAAACTTGATAACTTATATTCATCAATTTCAACTTGGATTTTAATTTCAAATTTGTTTATCACAACAAAATTTCAATTTTCAATTTACTATGGTAGCAAATCTATCACACAGAGAATCGAAAATGATACTGATGATGCTGCAGTCATCACCCTTATTATTCCCCAGCAACAGTAGTGAATTCAGTGCTTTAAATTCTTTCAAAATTTTCTTTTATTTACAAATCACATTTATAAATCTTGCTTATATAATTTTACTATTTCCCTTTACTTATACAAGATTATTCCATAATTGTAAATCATTTCAATTATAATTCTATACTTATACAATTATTGCTTTTATATAATTTATTCTTTCACAATTGTTGTTTTTATTTGGATTATTCGAACAACTTTGATTCACTTATATGTTTCCTTACATTGTCAACAACCAAACAATTAATTCTATATACACTTTAATAATTCTGAAAATTATTTCCTTTATATATAAAATATAATCGAGGTAAAATTATTTCATTTACCCAATTTAAAATGATACTATATCGGTTTATCTCGTTTAAGAGTTTAGAAACCCCTATCGATACAGTTAGCTAGACTGCACCGACCAGAATCTATAAACAATCAACTTATAAGTCAACACAATACAAAACAATTTCATATTCACTAACAAATACGCGCTCGTATCTATTATTACACTCAACTCATTCTAGAGTACTGTTGACTCTATCTCTAATGAGTAATCTCCAACAGAGCCAAGGTTGTCACTTAACCAAATGCTCTGATACCAAATGTAACGAATGCGATTATATCGGGATCCGAAGGTCGGCATTCTTACGTCCACTGTATCAAATGCCGCATAATCGAATGCCAGAAACCTGAATTGTTAGGGTTAAAAAGAAGAGGTAGATGAAAAAGATAGAAGAAGTAAGGAAACAGAATAGAAACAATATCAGAATCTCACAGTCGCAGCGGAACAACATATAATAGATAAATGAATATCTTTAAACAAAGAACTATATAAGTTATTAAATTACATAATCAGAGTGTACAACAACAATATACAACACAACAAAACAATGGACAGTTATACAAACATGTCCCTACAAGTGAATTTATAGCGGAAAAATAATATCATATACGAACAATACATCTCGCCATCCAGCACGCCACTTGAGCTCCAAAGCACTTCTGAATCCAGAATGACCTGATAACCTGATTCTAGGCTGCCCGTGTGGAAAATTATGGGCACCCAGAGTTTAGGAAGAGAACAATAAACTCCAGGTCAGTCATGGGACTAGTGTGAGAACTCAAAACAGTTATTTATCTTTTAAAACAACAACAACAAGAGAAGTGAAAAATATCCGCAATGCTTTTGGAAAATGAAACTACCATAAGGCCTCCCCGCACACACACAATGCAAACGCAGAATTGGAGGAGATTTCTCCTTATTATAGTCAAAGATGCTTACTACGCAAAACAAATCATTTTTGATATTATTATCAGTGCATAGTGATAAAAGCATTTCGAAAATAGAATATTAATCTTAGCCAACATAGACATTTCGAACTATGCCTACTATAGCTACCAGCTAAATAGTGGTGACCACCATAAGTAAATGACAGGTTATACAACTAAAACCTTACTGGGTTCGTATTGGGAATTGGATTTCCAACAAATGATCAGGCTAAGGAACTTCCTACTACCACATGGGATCGCTTCTGGCGGGACGTCCCGAGAACATAACCAGCTCTCTGCCAACACAAGGCCGGGTTACCTTTGTAACTAGGTAACTACTACACGACTATGCCACCCCCCGGTCTTTTGGGACCTTTATCAGAGGGCCCTCGATCACAAAGCAACAACCACACAGAAAATGAGATTGGAGCACCCACATAGGTTAAGCATTAGGGCTCCATACTTGACACCACCCTTTTCCAGAAGGAAATGGCATACCCTAAAGGACACGACCCTCGTAACCTTGCCGCATATTCCTGTTTTGACCATTTCCGGGGTGTGAGGTCTGACGAACGTCCACAAAGCTACGCTTTTTCACAAAGCCACGCTTTGATCAACAAATGATCAATAAATAATCATCACACAGCAACACTCAGCATGCCACATTACCAAATTGGGAATATACCGCTTATAACCTTCTACTACAAAACCTCTGAGCTCGTACGTATCAAAGAAGGGTGTCAACTAAGAGAATAAATTCTCCGTCACCAACATAAATGTATTTGAAAGAAATCTGCTTTATATCTTAAAATGTAATGTCAGACACGTAACCATACAAGTCTGTTCCAGTTTCGAACAGAACCGAAGGCACTTCAAAGAAGCCCTTGCAATCCGGGTATTCACAATCCTGATCGAATTTCCCATCACAAAGGAAATCTCCATACCGTAGCTAACGGTGCAGAGACAATCGATAGGTCATCCTATCGTTTTCGCAAATACCCGGTCTTCACCATCGGTCTTCAATACTATCCATTACGTCGTATCCCTATTCGGAATGGGTAATCCGAATAACGAGCGCAATAATTTAAAAATAACTGTAGCATTCAATTTCAACCAATTCACAACAAATAGCCATTTAAGGGTCAATATTGATAGTCGGATATCTAACTATCGATCAATATTCACAACATAACCAGATTTCAAATAATTTCCCAAATTATTTATTTTCAAAAATATCTTTACAAGATATAAGTTCCACACTTCAACCATTTGAAAGCAAATTTCAAATTATTTTTCACCTTTACAACTTTCATTTCAAAATGATTCATTTAAACCAATCAAATAAATCTTTACCGATTTATTTAAATTTACGTTCCAAATCCACAAATTTATTCCCACACTTTTAAAAATAAATCAATGTTTATTTTTAAAACAAATTTCCCTTATAAATTTCCATTGTGAATTCACATTTCCAAATATTCCTTTTTTATACGATCTTTCAAATCGATTTCAATTATTCACTTTCAGTTTATCTTTAAAAGATATAATCTCAAAACATTCACTTCATATTGGAAAACATTTCCATACTCATTTAATAATAGGTAATTCACAAATCTATTTATTTCCAACATTTGGAAAATATTCAATATACTTAAATCCAAATTAAATATATATTTTATGCTTTAAGGAAAACATTCTCTTAAACACATTTATTTTGGTCAAAACGAATGTTACGTAAAACATCGTTACGACAACCCAAAATCACTAGTATAGGGATTCGAGATTAAGATAGATATATAAATCCCAATACTATATAAAACATTTCCTTTCGAAAATCATTTGCTTTAACAATGGTGTTATAGTCCACCATTTTCTTCTATTTCTCGAAAACATCTATTTAAACAATGAATATTGAAATCTATGGTTTCGATACTTAATACATTTTAAAACATCTTTAAATTGTTTTAAATTCTATTTAAAATATCACTTTCCCAAAACATTTCTTTACTATACTACTCACTGTCCAAAATCGTGAATATACTTCATTTACCAAATTCAACATTTCTACATATTTTATTTAAAGGATTATTCACTATCCAAAATCGTGGATATATTTCCTTTAGTAAGCTATAATAATTAAACTTACCAAAATAAGTCGATTTCGGATTTATAAAACAATGTTTATAAATTCCATTTATACTTTATAACAACTTCACTTATAAAATCACTTTATTAACAAATTCTATCCATATCCCATTTACACGCCAAAATCAAATTTATAAGTTAATTACTTATAAATCTTTTATTTTACAAAAATTTATTCATTTTATAACTTCACAATTTATGAATCTATAGATTTCATCCACTTATGAAATCCATTTATACTTCATTTTAACACTTATAAAAATTCGTTTTATGATTCCAATATTTTAATTTATAAATATCAATTTTATAGATATTTTATATAAATCATTCATAATAATTCAAAAATCCCAATTTAAACCATTTTATAAATTAATCAACTACTTATTTCAAAAATCATATTTCGGTTATATGATTAATCAACTACTTATTTCGAAAATCACATTTCAGTTATATTTCACAAAAATCATAATTTTTATAATATAAAAATTACAACGTTTATTTATTTAAAATGAATCAATTCCAAAATTAAATTTTATTATGAATTCTCAACTTAAATTTTCAAAAATCCAATTTTGTTTATTTTCGGCATCCAACGACACCAAAAATATATTGGGCTAAATTTTAGCCTTCAACGATTTCAATAACAAAGATAATCACGCAGATTATAAATAGATCAACACACAACATTGAAACAAATTCAAATGTTTGAGGAATCCAGTTGGATTCCTCCAACCCGTTTCCCTGCATCCAAAGATGTTAGCACAATACCAATTCCGTTTCAAGACGGAATATCGCGGTATATGGGATTTATAAAATACTATCCGCTATTATGCGGTGCAATAGGGTCTCATCCGCTATATAATGCGGGAAATCAACTCCAAATACACATATAATACCAATTCCATTCAAGTTGGAATTATCGCGGTATATTTGTTTAATAAATAACATCCGCTTAATATACGGCGTATAGGGTCTATTTCAAAACAATAGATAATAATTATTATCCAATCACACAATCAAGCAATTTTAAATCTAACTATTTAAAATTTAAATCGAAACAATTCGATTGAGTGAGAAGTTCTCACCTTGAGTTTCCGATAACGGTTGTAGCGTTTTATTTCGAATAAAATTAAACGTGCGTTTAATTTTACCCGAAATTATCACTAGCTCAAACGACTTCAAACCTGTTCCATTGCGTAGTGCTCGTCAAAATAAAGCCAACGCAACTTGTTTCGTGATTTTTTGACCTCGTATGACAAAGTTATACACTTTAGAATTTCGAACGAATTATAATATAATTTAATATTACAATTTCTTTTATAAATTTTAACATAAACAATCAGAGCCGTTGGATCTTGAACCCTTGGATCTGGGCCGCACTCCCCATCTTCTCCACGCACGCGTTCTACAGGTAAAATACGCAAGTGAGAACCCATGCTGCCCCCTCTAACCCTAATTACGCGACCAACCACGACGACCTATGCAACGATCAAACACCATCACCACGTAGCTCGCCCCAAACTCCATGCTCGGCCACAACAACTCCAAGCTCGGCCTCCCCTATGCCGTGCTTTTCACCCACGAACGCGCGACCTTCACAAGCAATTTCTCGACGATTGGCTCCACCATTTCCGATGACCACCGTTGAAGTCGTGGATCTCGAGACGATCTACAACATTGCAGCTGGAAGTTTGTTGAATCAGTGTGTGGATTTGAAGAAAATGGAGGAAGAAGATGGCATGATTTCGGCCATTGGAATCGTAGGCGGCGGCTATGAAACCCTAGGGCTGTGATGTTTGCGAATGAAATAAACCAAGTCCTTTTATAGAAATTTCAACGAAAACACTATTCACTCCAAATTTTCGAACTCCAAATCTCGTGTGGTGACCGGCGTTTCTAGGGTTTACCCCGCGTTTTGGACATAATGGAATAGGTATCGAGAGCCAATTCGATCATCTGTGCGAGTTACAGCAATAAACGATCAAATTTAAATTAAATCGGTTAAACCAATTTCTGTGCGTTTTGGCATGCCCCGAACAAACCGTAAATCCGATTGACACGAAATTTGAAATATTATAATAATATAATATTATGAATCCGATGAAACTGGTTACGTTGAAATCCGAGGCTGTTTGAAAAATGGCTATTTTAACTCGTCAATTAAATATTAAAATATTCAATTTTCACAATTTAAATTTTAATTCAATTTTAAAAGTTCACAAACATTGTTCTAACTCAAATATGATTTAATATAACTTTATAAATCATTTTTAATCATATTAAACCCATTTCCAGTTATTTACGCAATTTTAAATATTAAATTGTCGATTTAATTATCCAATTAAATCTAAATATTAGAAATACAATTTATTCGACTTATAAATTTTACTTGTTGATATTTAAAATCAATTAAATATTTGAATTTCAAATGATAGAAATTCTGGGTCGTACAGTACCTATCACACAGAATTTTTCAACAAATAGCATGCTACTATATAGTGATGAAATGAATCTACTGCACTTAACAAATGAATTTTATAATATGATTATGTATGTGAAAATAATTTTATTACGGCACCTTTCCAGAACACAATAACAACCTACTAATGCCCTCTTCAACTTCTTTATGGTCATTCTGATCTTTGATTAAACACTTGAAGCAAGTTCTTTGGTTATCAAACCCTGTTTCTGAATAAAAAATACACATCTTCAGTCCACCTGACAGAATGATTCAGTCCATAGTTCAGTTTCTAAATGCTTTATGTACACTAAGGTTTCCGAACGCTTTAGGTTCAGACAACTCAGTCCATATGCATTTCCATTGACAATTACAAATTTAGTGCCATATTCTGAATCTTTTGTTCTATATTTTAGATGTTCAAATAGATTTATTAATTATATACTGTCAAGTTTCATTCACTGACCATGTATTAAATTTGTACAGCCACAGCCGCTTAAGTGCAACACCTCAAAGATTTAGCTGTAGAGTTTGGTTGGATATATCATCACTACGTCAATAGATAATGTCGTAGGCATCTGTTAGTGGTTGGCTTGGATGGATTATTGTCCTTCCATTTTCCATAATAGAATTCCAACCGTTTCAATATTCATGCTACAGCTTTATTTTTCCTTTCTTTCCTGTACTAAGCATTTAAAAATCTTATTACTAAACCATACATTTTGATATTTTCTGTTGTTTTATTCGATGTGTTTCAATATGTTCCATCGATTGGATATACAATACTTTTACTTTATTCACTTACCCTTATGCTTGCTACTCTGTGAGATGTATTGGACCTGTAAGCTATACTGTACTTCCTTTTTTTAAAAGGCTCCAATAATCTTTAGTTTTAATTGAGATTTAAATATAGGTTTTGAAAATTATCTCTATATACACCAACAATCAATTTGCAATCCTATAACAGATGAGAGTTTTTATAGTTACCGCACTGCCCTTGCCAAAGAAAAAACGCTTCAATTCTTGCCTATTTCTGGAATATGGTAAATACATGTTTTTTGGTATGAAACTTAAATTGAATACCGTGCTTACATGCTGTTTCTAAACTAACATACATACTTTGTGCAAAGTAAAATGCTATGCATACTGGTATGTACAAATAAGATGTTAAAATATGGAACTATCTATTGATAACTTCTAAGGAACGTATAGCCAATACTTGCATAGTGACCAACAAAATTTATGCTTCAAAATATTATGCAATCTTAACAACAAATCATGTTCTTCCAAAATGGACAACCATATTTGGTTTCTGATGGAAAAATAATCATAAACGATATATTAATGAAACCGTATTAAATTGGGTTTTCATGCAATTAATTTTTTTTGATAAAGCAGGCAATTAGCAATCAAGCCATAGCCATGTGCGACTAAAATATTTTTACCATACCTGTATGCAAAGCATATGTTCACACTTAACAGTCCACTGAATAGTATAATCTCTCCAGATTTTTTACTTTTGCATGAAATGAATTTTAGTTTATGTTCAAGTGGAAATACACTTACCATAATTTTATGCATATGTTATTCATACGAACGTATGTAGTATGGTCAAAATACACACTTTAGTCCAGTTTTTCTTCACTGATTATATACATATCAAAAAGTTATGTTAGTTGGATGTGCTTTTATACATAAAGAATGACGTAAGGGTCTTTGAAGTGGGGCTCTGACTACAACATCAATTAATACATTCCAGGGTTCTGATTATTCATAGAATAATTATAAGTTCCAAGGCTCTTTAAAGGAACCCTATTATACAAAGATTCCATCCTTAATCATGTTATCATTACACTAAAACGATAATGCAATGTTAATTAATTGTTTGACCACAATCCGTGTGCGAAGCACAGATTCGCACTAGTTAATTATAGCAAACATGCTTTTATTACTCATATTCAGTTTTTCCTTATGTTAGGCGATTTCTAAATAGCTAGATTTAAAATAATCAACTTTGAATTTTAGACTTTTTGTTGGAGTCCCAGATTTTTTTGTGTAACTATTATTAAATTTAAGTTCAAATATCATTAGTTATCACGAGTGTCACGGCACGCGTTTCGTGCGTGAATTATTTTCCTTATAAATTATATATGTGTAAATCGGTTAAAAAATGATTTTTTATTTTCAAGTGATATTAAGAATTGTGTATTTTTAAAGAAGTATTCTAAATTTACGAAGGAAGTTTAATTTTAGATACTATTTTGAGAATTGTTTTGAATTCATATTCATTGTTAGATCCTATTTTTAGGGCGTTTGGATTGGTAAAAGAAGTCTAAAATTAGATTCTATTTTTAAGTTATTAAGATTTACCAACATATAGAAGGACATTTTTGATAGTTCACGTTGATACCAAAAAAGTGTGACAACAAAGCTATTACAACTATTATTAAAGATTTAGTCATTTAAAACTCTACGAGAGCTTTCTGCATTTTTTTGGAGGTAAAACGAGCATATATAAACTATATTTGTTGATGAAGTTTTAAATGAACGATGTTTCTATGTTTGTGGTGAACCCAATAAATTTTAATGAAAGAAGTTTCTACAGTTGTAGGGTATTCTGAAAGGTCATGTTCTCATGTAGAAATTTTATTTTATTTTTTATTTCCCCCATTTTTTACGTATCTTATTTTTGTTATTACTCATTATACAATTATATTGATTATTTTGAATCGGCTTATAATCAAAGGTCAAGATAACGTAACAATAAAGGTTTACAAAATGGTTTCAAACATATTTTCTCTTAGAAACCATATTTCAATCAAAAAAACCATGTAACAACTTTAGAATCGAAGAGGTAAGCCTTCAATTCAGGCCATGTACACCCTTTTGAAACTTGCACTAGATTACTAATCAAAGTTATAGGTTCCTATGATGTGGTTGCTAAAACTGAAGCATGTATACTCCTACATCATGTTATAGTGTTTATTAAGAAAGATAATGAAAAAATATCTAGGAGGTCATAAATAATTTCAATTGAGACACGGAAAGACTAATAACATGAGGTGGCTTTTGATAATTCATAAAGAAAACATTATTCACATGTAATCTCCTACTTACAATATTCTTCATCAGTATGGTTATTAATATTGCTGACATGTAACCACAACACATTATATGTGCTCAAATTATCATCCATGTAGATACTGCCCATGTTTGTGTTCAACCCAATGATCTTAATGATATACAATTTACGTTGTATATCAAGGTGGAAGATGTCATTACATATATAAGACTAAAAGCTGATGAATATTTTGTAATTTTCCTCATTTAGGTTTAATGGGACGGAATAATATATATTCTGCTCTAAATGTAGTAAGGTCCTTTCCACAAATATTACATGAATTTTTTAAATAATATGTCATGTCTTAGATAAGATAACCAAAATTTGTTAGGTTCTAAATAGTTCACTTACTTAAATTCATGCTACTAATGTTGTAAGCCGTGCATGTAAAATTTATAACATCTTATTCAAGAATAGTGTATTTTTTCCTCATCTTTGTTGTAATAGAAACCCTTCAAAAAGAAGCTTCTGCAATTACGAGAAAACCCAGCTAAAAACCAATGACAGCTAAAACACCAAAAGGTAGTTTTGACATTTCTCTATTACACATCTCCATAATTAGACCGGCCAATGGACAGGGTTCTGACAGGGTTCGGTCCGGTATTATAAAATCCGGACTCGAGTCCAGTTACAATAATTAAAACGCGAGCCTGATCCGAATCCACAGAGTATTTCAACTCAATATCCGAGTATGCCTCGTCGGGCCTTTTAAGTCTGCTGGGTAACAAGTATATACCTAACTCGGAATATTTATGTTAAAACATATTTTAAAACTGCAACTTTGGTAAAATTTGAATACAAACAATGTTAACATATAAATTGAACGGTGATATACTCAAGCTCATAACAAAAGTATGCAAAACCATACACATGTAAACAAACAAAATGCTAAATAAATAACATGCACACTCATGTTTTGATACGATGAAAAATTAACAGTCGGATTGAACCCTAGCCGGATTGAGTTTTGATAAAACTGTACCCAACCCGGATCGGATCTAAGTCGAGCTTGGATAGTAAAGAGCAAAATCCGTATGGGTATACCGGGCCATTGACAGGCCTATCCATAATACCTCTCAATGTCTTTTACGCAAAAAATGAACGACCCATATCTACATGTCTCAATTATTTATCCACCGCCTAAAAAGATACATTAGTCTTGGCTAGTAATTTCATCATTTCAACTCAATGCCACATCCCACAATCTCCGTTTCTCCATAATGGCATACTCTCACACCATAGGAAAACACGTTAATTAGTTTTCACCCTCCATGTTTTTGACTGCTAATTACCACTTTTAATTCTTCAATCCGGTAATAATTAACTAATGTTCTAACTTTTCTTCCGATATTTTTGTTCTTCTAAATTTATCTTTATATTAATTCTGTTTTGTTATTAAATTTTGATCATAATATTTTTGTTCAAGGTTTGAATTATTTTGTACTATTTGTAGGGAACCTGGGATCGGTTAAGACAACTCAAAATTGATTGCTGTACATGGTTATGTACTTTAATTTTGCATGTTATTAAATTGAAAGGTGGTTGTGGGTATGTATTTTTGGTCAAATTTATTCTCTTAATTCTTATGCATTTTGTTATGCCTAATTCAAATTTGTTGTTTGCAATTTGATGATGGTATACTATTAACTCATATTTGTATTATCTTAAAAGACATTTCCCTATGCAAAATGTATATTAGAAGTATATATGTTTAATGTTAATTTTATATGAGATGTATTGACGTGTTTTGATTATACTGTTTTTCTCATTTTAAGGACTGGATTTTGGAGAAAAAGTTGACTGATGACTAAACATACAAGCTTTTGTTTTACATTACTTCACCGATGCAAACATGAAATAGGTAAATTTTGTTAATTTGTTTCATTTTACTAACTGTTTTTTATTCAACTTTAATAAAGTTTGAATGTTTGTGAGTCTTGAAGTCAGAAGGTTCTTTTATATGCTATTTTAATTCTACTGAGATCATGGTAGGAAATTCAACCTTATGAAGCAGTAATTGTAACCTAAAGAATAAACTTAATTCAATTTTTGATGTAATATAGTAAATAAAAATAAAACCATTATTAGTTGTATTGCTTTTACAGTTAAATTGGTCAACTCATTCAGGTAAGGAATAATTCGAGAGGGATTAAGTTGGTTCACTCATTCAGGTAAAGACAATTCAGAAGGAGTTTAGGGAACTTTAACTATTCATCAAGCACCAAAACATGACCATGTCGTTCGATGTGGAGGTACCTACATTGGGTTATTGTTCATTACTCCCATTGTTTAAATTCTGTGTCATTTTTGGATTGTATCTACACTATTGTATGCCAAGACTATTCATTTCGTTTGTTTGTTTTTCTCTAGGAAATAAAAGAAATATTCCTACGATAGATCCTATTTCTGGTCAAAAACTATAGTAAAATCGTCTTTCTCATTCTTTCTCTCGACCCCGCTACCGACTTGACTGAATATACACACACAAATATATATATATATATGCGCGCATAAACTCCAAATGAATGACCGAGTGGCTAACTTTCTATAGGTTTTAAATCACACCACACATATATACATATGCATGTATATAACCTTATAATAAAGAAATAAATACAGAGTAAAGCATTTTACAAGTTTATAATTATTATCGGCATTAAATATTAGTTGTATTAAATCACCAGAACATTTAGACTAAATTTATATTTGATATTCCACTTATTCATTTTACTTAACTCACGTTTCTTTATCCACGTTTCTCTATGCATGTTTTAATGTGTAGACCTACCCATGGCTTTACATGAAACTGGCGATGCCACTTTTTTACTCCTCATTCTTCGTGTTTCAATCATTGATTCTTCGATGATGGAGGTTCATTTAAAATGAATGTTATCGTTCATCATTCATTTATAGAACCGATAGAATGAATTTGAAAATACCAGATTATGGGATCGACGATGAACTTTACATCTTTTGAAGATTACGTAGTTTGCTCCTCAGTTGATATCAATGTTTTTATCTCAAGTTAACATCTTTTCTACAATTATCGGCACTACAAAAGTTATCAAATCATTTTGATTAATTTATACACACATATACACACATACATACATTTACTTCAATATATATATATATATATATATATATATATATATATATGTGTGTATATATATGTATATATATATGTGTGTATATATATGTATATATATATGTGTGTATGAATGTTGTTTTTGCAAGCAACCATTTATATTTCAAGATTAGTGAGCTATAGTCTCATTGTTTATTTATTTTTATTTTTTTTGTCACCGAGTTTTATGTAATTTTAGAAATCATGCAATGATTGAAATAAGAGAATACTGAGACTGAAGCGAAGATAAGAGAAGAAGAGCTTAAGTTTTAAAAAAAGACAATCTGCCTTTACTTCTTTGGACCATAGTTCACGCATTCAATTTCTTTGTTATTTACTTAAAATATAACCAACCGTTAATGTTTGGCCCCAAGTTATACCCGGTAGTATTTGTTATCAGTACGTTATAAAAGTGTTACAAAATTATTACTATTACATTGCAAAACCGTTATAACTTCAGAGCCGTTACAATCACAGAACTGTTACAACTATGTTGCAAAACTGTTTCAAATATGTTGTAAAATTATTACAATTACAGAACTGTCACAACTATGTTGCAAAAACCGTTACGAATAGACATGTGCAGTAAACAAATTATGCAATAGATACAGTGCCGATTAGATTGTCCGAGCCCAGAATATTCTGTTTTCTTAAAACAATATTGTTCACTCTATGACGTTTAAGCATATCGAGCAATTGTTTCACAAGATGGAACAGACCTGTCTCTGTGATGTTGCGCAACAATTACAGAGCAACGACGATCCCAAGAGAATTTAACTAAGAATAGAGTTTTGTGGGAGAAGAAGAAGTGCAGAAAAAACTGAGTTAATTTTCCTGTTTTCTTTCAGCCTATATATAGACGCGGGGAGTTTTCTATTCGGTAATAGGTGCATGTTCGAACAGTTGCGACAGTTGGAAAGATTGCGACGCTTTACCAAGCGGTGCGACCATTTGAGTTTGGATGGACCGGAAAAAACTGTTCGGTCTAAACAGCCAAGCCAACTTCCTCTAATACGCTTCAAACTCTCATTTGCCTGCACCGCGGGTGCGGGCATGCGCATGCAGAGTGGTGCGCTGCGCCACCCGCCATGACTATGCTTTGTCTCATACTAATTTGAATATCGTCCACATCTTAGTATATAAACACAAAATGTATATTTTATTCTAACATGTGGGAGTATTCATTTCCCAAGGCATTCAGTGCCTCACATTTTCCAATATATTACTCATTCATTTCCAACAATCCCCTACATGAATGAGTAGTTGCCCACTTATTCTTAAATTTACGAAACCTTTTATCATATCAGTTAAAGTAGTACACAGACTTTGAACTTTTCTAGTGTTTTATCTTTTTGATTTACTAACAAATTAGTGGACTTAGATTGTTTTTGAACTGTAAGCCTTTTTGTATAAGTCTAAAAAGATAACATACGATAAATGTTTCTTTTCTTCCTTGTTTCTCTGTTTGCGTTCGTTTTTGCCATGAACACCAGCTTGGTCTCATGAGTGCTTGGAGAATTTGGCCTTTCAATTCTCCTTGAAGCGGCGTCTTCGCACTCACATATGTGATTCTTAACTTTTGGGTTTTTATCTTACCAAATATAGACATCATTAAAAGTTTCAAAATTTATCATATTCTCCTACGAGTAGAGCAATGACTTCTCATAGGAATGGTTTAAATATTTACAGTACTATCAAGTTATTTAAACTTTGTTAACCCTTTGAACCAAGATCTTGGGATCTCCAGTCAGCTAGGTGGAGTTTCCATTCAAAAAAACCTTTTGGTTTATGGACCTTAACCCCATTTCCATCGATATGATATTAACCTTCTCTCTATGTAAGCTTTTTGTTAGTTGATCCGCAATGTTATCATTTGATTTTATATAGTCCATTGTGACAACCCCATTGGAGAGAAGTTATCTAATAGTTTTATATCTACGATGAATATGTCTAAACTTTTTCATTGTAAAGCTTACTATTGGCCCTTCTAATCCTCATCCTTTTAATATTGCCCCACTAGCTAAGGTAAACACATATCCACTAGTGGATTTTGTATTTGATGAACTAGTTATCTAGTTTGCATCACAATATCCTTCTAAAGATGGGTACCAATCATAATGTAGTCTATGACTTTGTGTACACCTTAGGTATTCCAGTACTCGAATTATAGCTTTCCAGCGATTCTTTCCTAGGTTGCTAGTATATCTGCCGAGTTTACTTATAACATATGCTATATCAAGTCTAGTACAGTTCATTACATACATAATGCTGCCTAATATACGAGAATACTCAAGTTGGTAAATACTATCACCGTTATTTGGAATCCAGTTTTGGTTCAAATCTATAAGTGATTTTGCTGATATTATATTGTATTGTTTAAAATTTTCAAGTATTTTTCCAATGTAGTGTTATTTTGACAACTCTTGGTTGGTTTTATGTATTTTTACGTCACGTATCACATTAGCGATTCCTAGATCTTTCATGTCAAATCTTGTGGAGAGCATATATTTATGCTTCCAAATATTAGTAAATCATCTGTATATAGACATATAATGACATATCCTATATTTGTATGTTTAGAATAGACATATTTGTCACATTTATTTATATGAAACCCATTTAGTATCATATTTTCATCAAATTTTTCATGTCATTGTTTAGGTGCTTATTTAAGCCCATACAGTGATTTTCTTAATCTACAAAACTTACTTTCATTTTCATTTTTTAGGAAACCTTAAGATTGTTTCATGTATATTTCTTCTTCTAGTTCACCATTTAAAAATGTTGTTTTTACATTCATTTGATGTATTTCTAAATCAAGTATGGATGCAATTGCTATCAACATTCTTATTGATGTTATTTTAGTTACTGTAGAGTATGTGTCAAAATAGTCCATGTCTTCTTTTTGTCTGAATCCATGAACCACAAGTCTAGCTTTATACTTGTCTATTGAACCATCAAGTTACAATTTCTTCTTAAATATCATTTATCACCTAAGGTCCTGCATCCTTTAGGTATATCAACTAACTACCTTATATGGTTGCCAAAATGGATTCAATCTCATTGTTAATGGCCTCCTTCCAGTAAGGGACATCGACGAAGGACATAGCTTATTTGTATGTTAGTAGATCATCTTCTAACATAAATATATAGAAGTTTGGTCCAATGGTTTTTGAGGTCCTTTATCTTTTGCTTCTCCTTGGTTCCTCCACTTGTTGATCAACACTATTTTTCTGATCAATGTCAATATTTTGCTTAGTATCCTTAAGAGAATTGGAGATTTCGATTTTCCTTAGTCTCTTTTGAGTATAATTTTCAGTACCATGTTTTAAAGGGTGTATATATTCGAAAAATCTAGCATTCAGTGACGGTATTTACATGAATATCATCAATTTTGGATTTCTATACCAAAAACTGATAAGTGGCATATTTTGTGCATATTCAATGAATACACCACCAATTGTTTTTGGTCCAATTTTGACTTTCTTTGGTTTAGGTATTTCCACTTTCGTAAGACACCTCCACACTTTTAAGTATTTGTAGGATGGTGGTCTATTTTTCCAAAGTTTGTGGGGGAGATTTATATGTTTTCTTTCGTAGTATCTTATTCAGAGTATGATTTGCAGAAAAAATAGCTTCTCCCCATAAGTTATGTGGCAAGACAGAACTAATGAGTAAGGCGTTCATCATTTCTTTAAGAGTTCTAATTTTCCGTTCGGCAATACCATTGGATTGAGGTTAATAAGGGGCTGTAGTTTAGTGTATAATACCATGCTTGGTGTAGAATTCCTCAAAGGAAAATTCATATTCTCCTCCTCTATCACTTATTAAAGCTTTGAGTTTCTTGCTGAGTTGGTTTTCAACTTCTGCTTTATATTGTTTAAATATGTTGAAACCTCGTCCTTACTTCTAAGGAGATACACATAACAGTACCTTGTACAATCATCAATGAAGATAATGAAATACCCTTTTCCATCTCTAGTTTGACACAAATTTAAGTCACATACCTCTGTGTGTATTAGATATAGAGGTTGAATTTCTCGTTCAACACGGTGAAACAAGGCCCCTGTCAATTTTTCTTCTGCACAAACTTGACATTTATAGTTGGAATCTATTTTTCATTTTGATAGAAAGTCTAGATTAATCAATTTCGCAAGGTAATAAAATTTACATGGCCAAATCTAGAATGCCATATGTTAGAAGAGTAAAAAATATAAGCAGAAGATTCAATTTTATTCATATCATTGTTTGGTACAATAGTGGTTAATTTTGCTTTAAATAAACCATCACACACATATACTCTTCCAACATACACTACATTCTTTAACAACACAAACTTATCAGACACGAAAGTGAGTTTGATGCCATGCTTGCTAAGAGGCGATCTGAAAATCAGGTTCGAACTCTGGAACATGAAGAACATCTGCTAAAGTTAGTTCTTTTCCAGAAGTCATTTTATATAAAATCTTTCCCTTGACTTCGACTTTTGATCCAGATGAATTATCCATAAAAAGTTGTTCGTCCTCAGTATCAGTTTTGTAGGTTGTAAACATCCACTTATTTGCATATATGTGTCATGAGGCTTCTGTGTCTACAAACCATTCCTTTGAGTTACCAACAAGGTTCCATTCGTACACAATTGCATATAAGTCCATAGAAAACACGCATTCTGAAATTTCAGCCATGTTTGCTTCTGATTTCTTTTTCTTGGATGCACAAAATTCGACGGCTTTGTGCCCTTTCTTTCCACAATTATGGCATGAACTCTGAAATTTCTTTGATTTCTTAGGAGCATGCTCACATTACCTTTTGTTGGGATTCTCGGACTCGACTACATTTTCCTTTGCAATCATGGTATTTGAAATCTTCTTCTCAGATTTCTTGTTATCTTTCTCAAGCCTCAGTCTAACCATAAGTTCCTCCATTATCATCTTATTGCGCTTGTGCTTAAGGTATTTTTTAAAATCTTTACATGATGGAGGAAGCTTTTTAATTGTAGCGGCAATCTAAAAGGATTCTTCTAGAGTCATTCCTTCGTTGTGCAGTTAGTGGATAATGACTTGTAACTCTTGAATCTGGTTGATAATGGTCTTCGCATCAATCATTTTGAAGTCAAGGAATTTTCCTGCTATGAATTTCTTCATTCCCGCGTCTTCGATTTTTTACTTTTTCTCCAATGCCGTCCAGAGTTCTTTGGAAGCTCGAGAAGTACAGTATACATTGTATAAGCTACTATCGAATCCATTTAATATATAGTTCTTACACACGAAATCACAACTCTTTCAGATATTTAATGCTTCAACTTTTGTTGCATCAGGTTCCAGTTCTTTGACTATGGGAGCATCTTTGGTAAGAAACTTTGCAAAGCCCAAGTCATCAAATAGAACAACATCTTTTGCTGCCAGCATCTGAAGTCCATTCCTATGAACATTTCTAGGCTTTCTCCATGAGACAGTGCCATCGTTGAAACCGTAGTTGTAGATTGAGTAGTAATCACAATCTGTGTTGGTGCAAAAGTGTTACTTTCATGAGACGTTGCCATCCACAGAAACAACTAACGATAAATCAATATTGTTTCAAGATTGTTATCAGTACGTTACAAAGGTGTTACGAAACTGTTATAGATTACATTGCAAAACTGTTACAACTTCAGAACTGTTACAATTATAGAACTGTTACAACTATGTTGCAAAACTGTTATAAATACGTTGCAAAATTGTTGCAACTATAGAAATGTTACAACTCCAAAACTGTCACAGCTATGTTGCAAAAACCATTACGAATAAGACTATGAAATAAATAGATTATGCAATAGATATAATACCGATTAGATTGTCCGAATCCATAATTCTCTGTTTCCTTGAAACAATATTGCTCTCTCTAGTTACGCTCAAGGTTATTGAGCAATTATTTCCTAAGATGAAACAGACCTGTCTCTGTGATGCTGCACAACAATCATCGAGTAATGACGAACTCAAGAGAATTTAACTAAGAATAGAGTTTTGTGGGAGAAGAAGAAGTGTAGAAAAAACCGAGTTAATTTTTCCATTTTACTTCAACTTATATATAAGCGCAGGGAGGTGCCTGCTCGAACGATTGCGACAGTTGGAAAGATTGCGACCCTTTACCAAGCGATGCGACCATTTGAGTTTGAATGGACAAAAAATAATATATAAAAACTGCTGGTTTAAAAAGCCAAGTCATGCCAACTTCCAACTGCATCTAATATGCCTCAAATGCCCATTCACCCACGCCGCAAATACAGGTTCGAGCGTGGGCGTGCGCGTGGCTGTGCTTTGTCTCATAGTAGCTATAATAGAGTCCAGAGCTTCGTATATAAATACAAAATTTATATTTTATTGTAAGATGTTGGACCATTTATTTTCCAAGGCATTCGATGCCTCACATTTCCTAATATATTACTCATTCATTTCCAACAGTATTTGAAAAGAATAATCGAGAAGTAAAGGTATCCTCGCTAGATGTTTAAGCTAAAAAATAGATGTAAACTTTGTTCTTCACTAATTGGTATACACATAATGTGTTTATATGCAAAACTTATATGTATTTTCTCGAAATTGAACTAATGAGACTAAAAACTACAAATTATGGATTCGATATGATCATCGACATGCAACTCAATGTAGAAGTAAGGTTATTGATAAATAATAAGAAAGGTTTATTAAGAAAGATAGAATTTCTTTTGAGGTAAGCTGAATTATGAATAAACACACGGGCATATTAATCATTGGTAAGCCAGCTTTCTTTCTCACATCAGTCTGTTTCAGATACTGCATTCAAATTCTCATCCCTTAACCATATATTATTTTACTAATTTTATTAGTTCTGTATCGAAATATAATTAGTTAAAATTATTACTTGGGACCAAAAAATGAAATAATTGTAATCTCTCAACATTTATGGAGGTAATTTTTATATAAGCTAGATAATTTGCCAGCATAAATGCAAAATTTTCTATAAATTTAAGTTTGATTGTAATTTATAAAACAATTGACAGTGCATAAATTAGTCTTACTTTCGACTGCATTTTGTAATGCTATAATGTTTTTTAGTATGGAAAAATAGTCAAAACAATCAAAATATCTTCTCTAAGTCCTTAAGTAAAATCATTTACAGCATTTCAATATGCAATAATTTAACAGTGCATGAATTAGTTCGAATTTGGTTGATCATCGGTATTAGTTTGAATGTGGAAACATAGTATAACCATGAAACATTGTAACATCTCCCAGTTGGAACCCAAACTAATGGCTACGGATGCTGCAATCATTTATAGTTATTAATCTTCGACGACCAAAAAGGGTAATGTTAGATACATTGATATGACAGAAACACATTGATCTGGAAAAATTTTAAATTATTAAACAACTATCAACTTCCTTTTCAAATTCATTACATAATCCCAAATATGAGAACCACATTCAAAGAAAATATATTTATTACAACATCGCTAAGAGCGACATATGAAGATGCCCCCTTGGATGATCGGAGTATATATAACTAGGCAGTTAAACAACTTTGCCTTTACAACAAAACACAGCTGAATCAAAATAGAAAAGAATTCCTACTAACTAGCTTGCCTCCTGCACGTCTCTAGAAGCTTATTTGTCTAAAGAGGTACTTGAAAACCTCAATTATCAAACTACTCAAAATCAATTGAGCACCCAAGAGTTTAAGGGGAGAACATAAAATTCGAGTCAGACATAAAGCCAAGTATGTATAATAATCTACCATCTCAAACCATTTTGATATCTAGTGGGACTACACCGCTTAGCAGGACGAGTGCTCCCCTCACTACTATCTTATCCATTAACTTTATAAAAATCATATACTGTGTATCTGCATCGACAATGGTTAAAACATAATAATACAAAATATTATGATGATATGCAAACAAGAAAATCAATTCTGGATTACACATTCTCATTCACTTTGACTATCTGTCTCAGTTATAGTTTTTAGGGTCACTATTAACCTATTAGTTTTCATGTGCTTACTAATAACTTTTTTAAAACTTATGGACTCCCTAATAAATTTGTTGTTTCATGGGTTCTCCCTAAACATATTGGTATCTCCAATAACTTCTCTTATATCTTGGTTATCCTGGGTTGACTAGGAACCTATTGACTTCTGTCAATAACTTTGTCCGAATATAGTTTTCATGGGTTCACTACAAACATATTGGCCCCTGCCAATAACTTTTTTCTAAACATAGTTTTCATTGGTTTACTATGAAATTGTATATCTCACACCTTCTTTAATCTTTTTTTAGACATCCTATATTCCGGTCTACTTGACCTCTTGGATGCAATTCTACTTATATAGGAGTTAGCTCAATTTATATTTGTTAATGGGTCAATTCAGCTAGTTATTATACCTTTTCTCCCTAAATACAGCTATGGGCCCATTTAAAGTTAACACACACACACACACACACACACACACACATATAAACATAATAGCATAATAACACCAACTCGTGTGGTTTACTATCCTTGAAATCATTTTCATATGAAACATGGTTAATCCCTTTAACCTATTATTTTGTCAAGGAAAGCTTATTTCAAAAACTCTGTACTTAAAAGCCATTTTAAAACTCCTTTACTTATGCCATGGTTTTTCCATTAAAAATGAGGCTGGATTCTTTGCTTTGAAAACTAAGGCTATCAAAACCACTAACTTTTACTTTCGAAACCATCTGATAATCTCCTACGAAAGCATTCAAATATTCTTTTCAAAACACTAAGCATATGCCTTTTGAAACACTTTAAAACATTTCTTTCAAAACCCTCAAAACATACCTTTTGAAAGTATTATAGTACTACTTATTAACTCTTAGAAGCATAGCTTTGAAACCATTGAAACCATTGAAAGTACCCCTTCTGAAACCATTTGAATGTATCCCTTTCAAAACCATTGGGTTTATTATAAAAATATCTTCTGGGTCAAAGTGAATATTAATGAAAGTACCCCTTTCGAAACCATTATACTTCATGTATTAAAAAGTTTGGTGAAAACTGATGGCTTCAGAACCGTCCTATCGAAAGCATTAATGATGTAAACTAAAGCACTTGGAAGGATAGTTTCGAAACCCCTTTTGAAGCCATTGCCTTCGAAACCATTAACCCTTTCGAAAGCTTTAGGAACTGGTTTACTTTATTTATAAAACAAAAGCCACCTTTCGATCTAGTTGATGACTTCAATCCATTCGAAAGGCATAAGGTCGGCAATAGGATTTCGACAGTTGAAACTACCCTAAGCTTTGATTTAATAACGAGCCAACTCTTTCGAAGGCTTCACTTTAAATAAAAGGTGGGAATACATTTGAAAGCAAATTCTTCGACAGCTACATTGAAGGGGTTTCGACCTCTTCAAAAGCATTCTTTTGAAAACAAGGTAGGCGCATATCTTCTAAGAGTAAAACAAAGGCTTCGACCCTTCCGAAAGCATTGGTTTCGACGCCATGGCTTTCGCCCTCTCCAATCCACTACATACCAATATATTGATACCTTGTGTACTGGTTTTGGCTTGGATGGTTTCGACTTGGTTGAGGAGGAAGTATAGAGTCGAAGAGCAGCGTCTGAAAGAGGCGAAACATAATTTCTGGGTAAAAACTATTTTAACGCCTTTTTAAGTAATTGCTTTTGAACTAACATGCCTATTTGTAAACATTTAATTGGTTGCCTTAAACTTTTCAAATTCTTTCCAAAATAAAACTGCCGCAATTATTTCAGATCTAATAAAAATAATTTAGCAAATAAGCCCTTCCTTATGCTAAACTAATAAAACATTTAAGTCCTTCTTCCAAAATAATTTAATTTCTATAGTAAATTACTCAGGAAAAATCCCAAAAAATCATAGAAATTCAATTTAATATATTATCTAACATATATTAATTTCAAACCCATATTCCTTCAAATAATAGCCAAAATAATTTTAAACCCAATTTATTCATTTCCTCCATCAAAATTTGATAATAAATTTTCTATAGCTCGGAAAATTAAAAAAAATTTAAACCCATCTCCAAAATAATGCTTTAACTAATATATAAATTCCTCATGGCAATTCGATATAAAGAAAACACGATTTTTGCCCGAAATCGAATTGAGCCTTTTATTAAACAATCTTGTTTGAGTCTAACAAGTCATAAAATCTATGCATATCATTATTAAAATCATCATGCATGGTTTAAACATAAAACCCAAAATTAAATGATCTTAGAAACAAAAATAGAGATGGTTTTGATTATTATACACCTTGATTAGGATAAGGAATTTGAGATTTGATCTTTGATTAATTCCCCTTACTTGATTACTTAGCTTTAATTTGATTTTCCCCCCTTTTCTTCCCTTGGTAATGGCCGAATTGATCCTTTTGTTTGCTTTTGAAAAATGAAAAATGAACCTGCAAAGGAAATGGAAACGTTGCTTTTAAGGATAATGGAATTATGAGTGCGACTATTACCTAGAAGGCCCATGTTTTATTTTTATTATTAATTCTCTAATAACCATTTCCACAAACTCATTCTAATTAAATCACCCGAATAATGTTACTAAAAATTAGGGGTGTTACAAGCTTCCCTCCTTAAAGAATTTCGTCCTCAAAATTTAGTAAGGACTAAATACTAAACATATCAATCATTTGTAACTGCTCCTAACAACCAAACTAGCCTACCTGATTAGCAACAAGCTATATAAAGTTAATATAGAACATACCCTCACAGCAGATCATGATAAGTATCTATAATTCTAACTTCTGTCTCCCAAGAATAGTCTTTCTCATTGCCGCTCCACTGAAATTTCACTAACTTGACTGTCTTGTTCCTTAACCTTTTCTCATCTCTTGCTACAACCTGAACTGGTTGTCTAACAAAAGTTAAATTCAGTTCTACTATAAAATCTTCCAACCTTGTCAGAGGAATAGTAGTCTTTGGATCATGCCCATACTTGCGAAGATGAGACACATTAAACTCATTGTGGGCACCTTCCATGCTGCTCGACAACTCTACTCTGTATGCGAGCTTCCTGAACCCCTCTATAACTTGGAACGGGCCAACGTATCTCGGTGCCAATTTTCCAGACTTTCCAAATCGTACCACACCTTTCATCGATGATACTTTAATGAAAACCATATCTGCAGCTGAGAATTCTAGATCTTTACGCCTCTTATCTGCATAACTCTTCTTTCTAGACCGAGCTTCCTTCAACCTTTCTTAGGTCAACTCAATTTTCTACGTCTCCTCTCTAACCAGATCTTGACCTAAGACTAATCTGTCTCTAGTCTACAACCGACATGCTGGTGATTTGCATGGCTTCCATAAAAAGCTTCAAAAGGGGCTATTCCTATACTAGTTTGATAATTATTATTGTTGAAAAACTCTACTAAGTGTAGGTGATCTTCTCAAGATCCACCAAAGTCCAATACACAAGCTCCCAATAAATACTCAAGTACTTTATTGACTCTTTCAATTTGCCCATCCACATAAGGGTGATACACAATACCAATCTTAAGCTTGGTACCTAACACCTCCTGTAGACTCTTCCAGAATTCACTAATAAACAAAGCATCCCTGTCACTGACTATGCTACTAAGAATTCCATGTAGTCTAATTATGTTCTTTATGAACAACATAACTAAAACAGGTGTCGTCCTGATTGACTTAACCAGAATAAAATGGGCACTCTTGGTCAACCTGTCCACTATGGCCCGTATACTTTCATTTTCTCAATTTGCCCTTGGCAACCTGTCTATAAAATTCATGGATATCGAATCCCATTTCCAAATTGGTACCACCAAAGGTTGAAGCAACCCACTTGACTATTATGTTTAGCCTTCAATCGTTGACAATTTGCACACTGCCTAATCCACAAGGCAACATCCATCTTCATACCTTCCCAATAGAAGCTCACGAATCGTAAACTTGGATCAATGACATTCTCCAAGAATTTCTTTGCTTAAGTCCTCAAAATTTTGAACACACAATCGTCCCTTCTTTCTCAACCACCCTCTCTGGTCAAGACTAAAATCTTTTAGATCACTGATCTCAGTTCCAACCACAAGCCTTCAAATTTTCTCGACTTGAACTGGATCCTCCCTCTTCTTAGAAGCAATCCTTTCGATTAGCACTAGTAAAACTTCTAAATAGGACAACATGGAAGTACTCTAAGTAGAACTAGCAGTTGATCTTAATTGGACACTACAAGTAGTCAAAGCTTCTAAATCTTTCCATTCTGCCAACATAGCTAACACCACATTCTGATGTCTACTGCTAAGAGCATTTGACTATCTTATTTCCTTTCCCAAGTGTATACTCTATACCAAAATCATAAGCTGCTAAAAAATCCATCCACCTCTGTCGTCTCATATTCAACTCCTTTTGAGAGAATAAGTATCTTAAAGACTTATGGTCTGTGTATAGCTCAAATCTCTCCTTAAGAGATACTGTCCTTATATCTTCAACGCGAAGATCACCGCTGCCAATACCAAATCATGAGTTGGAAATCTTACTTCATGCGGTCTAAGCTGTCTTGAAGCATAGTCGAGAACTTTACCCTTCTGCATCACCACAGCTTCTAATCTAGTTCAGCATGCATCGGCATACACCGCCAAAGCTTGGTTTCCATCTGGAACTACTAACACAGGTGCGTTGGTCAACAAATGCTTTAACTTAAGGAATGCTTCCTCACATTTGTCGGACCAGACAAACTTCACATCCTTCTCGGTTAACTTAGTCAAACAGTGCTGCTATCCACGAGAAATCCTTGATGAATCTCCAGTAATATCCACCAAGCCCAAGGAAACTTCTAATTTCAGTCTCCGTGTCTTGTCTTTTCTAGTTACTAATAGCTTCGATCTTATCTGGATCGACTGACAAGCCTTTCTATGAAACCACATAACCAAGAAACTTAACCTCTTTCTTTCAAAAATGACATTTGGAAAACTTTGTCTTCAGCTGATGCTGCTTCAGCATCTCAAGCACTACTCTAATTTGACCTTCATGCTCTCTTTTATCCTTAGAGTATACTAAAATGTCATTTACAAACACTAACACGAACCTATCCATGTACTTTGGGAAAACTTGGTTCATCAAATCCATAAGGAAAATAGGTGCGTTTGTTAATTCGAATGGCATTACCAACCACTCATGCAAACCATACCTAGTTTAAATGTTGTCAATGGAATACTATCTTATACCACTCTTAACTGATGGAAACCTGCCGCCAAGTCCAACTGTGAAAACATTTTGGCTCCACACATCTGATCAAATAGATCACCAATTATCGATAAAGGATACTTATTCTTGATCGTCTTTTCATTCAACTTACGATTATCGATACACATCCTCAACGACCCATCGAATTTCTTCACGAACACTGCGACTACTTTCCAAGGCAAACTGCTTGGTCTAATGAAATTCCTTCCTTCTAGATCCACTAGTTGCACCTTCAATTCATTCATCTTGGTCGGTGTCATTCTACTAGATGGTCTACTTATAGGTTCAGCTCCTGGCACATGATCTATCCGAAACTCAACAGCTCGTATTAGTAGTAGTCTTGTAACTGGCTCAAACACATCTACAAACTCTCTTGCCGCTCGAACCTGACTTTACTCTTCTCCCACTTCCATATCACTTAACAAAGCACAAACACCCCGATCAGAATTATCCACTGAAAATAAGATTCATTTACGACTATCGGGGTATCACAATGATATTTCCCTATCCTGATAAAGTATCCAAGTCTCATATTTACCTAACCAACCCATACCCAAGATGATCCCGAAATCTACGAAATCTAAAACATACAGACTTCTTGCAAACTTATGACCTAAAAATCAAGTTCTAGTTGGTCACATCTCATCCCTAGAGTTGCATACCCTCCTATAGGATTTGCAACCCTTAAGCAAGTAATAAGGTATGTGAGTTCTAAGCATAACCTATAAACCAAACACTAAGATATAAACGAATGTGATGCACTGGTATCAAATAGCACCCTAGATGGTATACTCTTAATCAAAAGCGTACCTTCCATCACAATCTTCCCATTTTTAGCTATAGTTTGCCTAGTAGATGATGGTCCAACAGCAAAGACTTTTCCCTTGTCCGCACTGACTGGTTCCGGATGCCGATTCTTATAATGCCCAACTTAGTCACAGTTGAAACACTTAACATTCTTCTTTTCTGCAGCCTTCTTCCCTTTTTCCGATCTGTGACGCCCCACCTCTATACCCACACTAGCCAAGGACACTATATAGTAATGCCGTCAACTAACACGGAGAATAAGGCTGGTTAGGAGCGACCATCTATAGCCTTGCTTTAACTATCTATTGAATACATCGACAATAAACATACCAAGCAGGTCGACATACCCAATGAATACTTAAAACAAAACCATAGGTGGTTGAAGGATCTATCAGAACAGAATATAACAACTCAAATGTAATATACATCACAGAACAGTAAATCATCATATACACATATACAGATACATAACAGAGTTTACAAAATAATACATGTCAAGTGGTATAGCAAACCACAATATACAGACAAGTCAAAAGAATACATATATCAGAGTTACAAATAAAAAGGACTACACAAAAAGCTTTAACAAAAAGGAACAAGCTGAATAGTCCATGCGGAAGCAAAATAAGCTAAGTCCAAAAGCACCTAACCTGAAACATCTCGGTCTGACCCGAGCATAAAATACACGGGTCAGTCTAGCTAAACAAATCAGTTAGATAAACTGAACAACAATAAACCTGCAAGGTTACAAGGGATAACAAATATCTCTAAAGGAGATAACACAATCATCTAATAAAAGATGAATCATATGATAACATAACAAGCCTCATATCATCGGCAACTCATAGAAACAAAGGATAAGAATATCCCAAAACAAGCCATAAGGCAATAACAAATACCAATAAGGTATACAAGTTCCACAAGGTAATCGCTACATATCATGCGGCTCAAAAAGACCAACACCGAAGGGAGATACCTAGGGAATATACATATGAATGAAACATCAGAAAAATGCTCGAGCTCGGTACTGTATAAACAAGGATCCATGAGCCCGAAGACTCCAAACCCAATATCACCCATGCGGCTCATAACGACCAACATCGGAAGCGATACTAAAGGGCAAACCAATATCACCCATGCGGCTCATAACGACCAACATCGGAAGCGATACTAAAGGGCAACAAACCCGAAAGCACAAACCCGAAGGCAACATACCCGAAGGAAACAAACCATAGTGGTGAAGGTCGGAGACCCAGTACTGGACACCACTAACTGGCAGAATGTGTCATAACTCTCAAAAAGGAATCCGAAAAGTGATAACGTGAGTCCCATAACCACTCGTTCGCACTAAACTGTTTACTATCCATTAGTTAATTTCACACTCAAAGCAATACAAAGTTCACCTCATCTCATCGGTAGACTAGACACAAAGGTCAAAACAATCAATCGAATAGGTCGGGGACTAATCGGAAAGATAAACGCATGGATTCATGGTCCGTGTTTTACCTAACCATTTAATCTCCCTTCCATTCCGCTCGAAGTGCGAAATTGTGTGTGCGTTTTAAATAGAATTTATAAATCGGAGAAACAAGCTTTTGATACAATTTAAAAGATTATATTTAAAACCCGTGGATAAAGTCAAAAATAAGTTATCAAAGTCAAAGATGCAATAACAACTACTAAAAAGCAACTTGAATCGATAAAATTTGAAAAACCAATCAAAATATGTAAAAATAGGCAAAACAGGCAAAACAGGAGCAGGTCGGTCGACCGGACCCCCTGGGTCGGTTGACCGGGCCAGAAACAGAGAGGTGCTTGGGGCACCAGGTCGGTCGACCGGACCTCTGGGTCGGCTGATCGGAGCCTAAATTTCTGCACTTCCAAAACAGAGGCAAGGAAGTGCCTAAGTAGCAGGTCGGTCGACCGGACCCTGAGTTCGGTCGGCCGAACCTGAGGATTTGCACTTCCTGCCCTATTTTCAATGAATGCAAATTCTTTTCAAATCCAAAACAATGGCACATGCATACTTGTTAGGAATTCATACCTAACACCCATGAAATCAAGAGAAGTAGATGTGAGTTCAAAACTCACCTTTTTCCAAAAACAAAGAAGATGAAGCTCAATAACAAGGAGAAGACCAACCAAACACTACTTCAACTCAACAAGCTTCAATCTAAGAATAAAACACATATTTCCCAATTTAGGTTTAGGAAATTTTCTGAAATCTAAGAAGAAAGAGTTGGAGAAGATGAAGAGGAGGCCTACCTATCCTTCTCTTTGATTTTGGAGCAAGAATTTGGAGTTTGCAAATGGAATTAGGGCTTGGAGTTTCTAATTCTTCTTCCTTTCCTCCATTATCAGTTTTAGCTTAAAAATGAAAATAAAATGAAGATGAATGAAGAGAAGGGGCTGAGTTAGAGTATTAGTTAAGCTAGTGGGCTGAACCCAAACCCAAACCCAATAGAAAAAGGGTCAAAATTTCACAAACTCCAAACATATCAAAGATTATACTCAAAAAGATCGCAAACGCCATTTTGGAACCAATGGAGGTAGTTTCGAGCTCTAATTCGGCCATTTGCAGAAAGTAACATTTTGGACCTAAATCCGACTAACGACGCTATATTTAAATGAAACATTTAAATATAAAATCGTTAAGTATACGGGTTGTTACACGATCGGCACTCATGAGCATAATAACCTTTTTTGTCACACATAAAGAAAATTAAATCATCCTTTGCTTTCTTGGTAGCCTCTCCCTTCTAGGCTTTCTTTTTCTTAAAGAACATTCTCTTCTTTCCTTGAGAACCCTGGGTTCCAACTAGCTTTTCTTTCCCACAAATAGCAAGAAATTCCTCATGTTAGATTGTCATCTCCGCAACTACATTAAATGGATCTTGGAGATATGGCAGGGTCACCCTAGCAATCTCGGGCTTCAATCCCCGAATGAACTTCTGATTCTTTCTAATGATGATGTCTATGGTAGCATACCCATATCGGGACAACTCATCAAACTTAGTAGCATACTCAATTATCGACATCTCTCCCTGGACCAAATCCATAAACTTCCTCAACAATGCTGACTTAGCAACTTAAGACAAAAATCTCTACTCGAATCTCTTTCGATACTCTGCCCAAGTCAACTTTTCCTCAGGAACTCCGACAGTAACACTATTCCACTAATGGAGCATTGCTCCCTACAACTGCCTATAGGCTATTATCCTCTTCTGCTCATCATCCAATCCCAAATCAGCGAAGACTCTCTCACAATGCAACAACCAATTCTCAACTTCTATGACACTCTCCATTCGCACGAACGGCTTCCCACTAGGACTAGTGTAGTCTCTACTCAACTTAGCATAGTTATTCCCAATCAGAGTCATGGGATAAGCTCCTCCAACATTCCCAGCAACTGCAGCAGCTACTCTTACTTACATCAAATTGATGAAGAACTGATACATCGTCTCCATATCTACTGGTGGATCTCCAGCACCTATATTGGCATCTACATTTTGATTAGCATTAGCCAGTCGACTCGGGTTCCTCCTTGTATTAGGTCAAACATTTCCATTTTTTGTAGTGCTTTCTCAACCGAGATTTCCTCTTCCGTTTCCTGCCTTCATATCTTCTTTCTCGTAAATCTGCATAGGATCCTCAGTAAGATACAGAAGAACGGTCTAAGAGAGAGGGGAATACATACTTATATATACACATACACACACATCAAATACAAGCAAGTTACTATAGCGTTAACCCAAAGCCCGATCTTATTTTCTGATTCATTGGATTATGTTTTGAAAATTTGTTTTGTTTTCTTTTAATTTCTCATAAACCTATGCTCTGATATAAACTTGTAACATCCCCCACTTGGTGGTCCAAAATTAACTGCTACGGATACTACAGTCATCCATAATTATTAATCTTTGGCGACCAAATATTGTAATATTAGATACATTAATATAACAAAATCACACGCGAATATGGAAAAAATTTAAAATCATTAAACAACTTTCACATTCCGTTTCAAATTCATTACATAATTCCAAATACGAAAACCACGTTCAGAGAAAGTATAATTATTACAACATACGCCAAGAGCGATTTAAGAAGATGCCCTATTGGATGACCAGAGTATATATAACTAGGTAGTTAAATAAATTTGTCGTTACAACAAAACACTGCTGAACTAAAATAGAAAAGAGCTCCTACTAGCTAGCTTGCCTCCTACACGTCTTTGGAAGCTTATTCGTCTAAAGAGGTACCTAAAAACCTCAACTCTCAAACTACTCAAAATCAATTGAGCACTCGAGAGTTTAAGGAGAAAACATAAACTTCGAGTCAGACATAAAGCCTAGTATGAATAATAATCTACCATCGCAAACCATTTAGATATCTAGCGAGACCACGCCGCTTAGCGGAATGGGCTTTCCCTTCACTAGTATCCTATTCAAAACATTATAAAAACCATATGCTGTGTTCCTGCATCCAAAATGGTAACAATACAAAATACTATGACGATATGCAAACAAGTAAACCTATTCTGTATTACCCTTCCCCATTCATTTGGACTATCTATCTCTGTTATAGTTTCTAGGGTCACCATTAACCTATTAGTTTTCATGGGCTTACTAATAACAGGTTTAAAACTTTTGGACTCCCTGTCTGATTTCATAGTTTCCATGGAATCAACAAGAATCTATTGGCCCCTACCAATAACTTTATTATTTCATGGCTTCTCCTTGAACCTATTGGTATCTCCAATAACTTTCCTCATATCCTAGTTTTCATTGGTTGACTAGGAACCTATTTACTATTGTCAATTACTTTATTCGGATATAGTTTTCATGGATTCACTACAAATCTATTGGCCCCTGCCAATAACTCTTTTTTAAACATAGTTTTCTGTCTATCTGACAACTTCTTTAATCAATATTTAGACATCCTATATTCTGGTCCACTTGGCCTCCTGGATGCAATTCTACTCATACAGGAGTTAACTCAATTTATATTCACTACTGGGTCAACCTAGATGGTTATTCTACCTTTTCTCCTCAAATACAGTTATGGGACCATTTAAAGTGAATATATATATATATATATATATATATATATATATATATGCGTGTGTGTGTATTAGAAGAAGAAAATATAATAACGTAATAACATCAACCCCTGTGGTTTAATATCCTCGAAATCATTTTCATATGAAACATTGCTAATCCCTTTAACCTTTTATTTTATCAAGGAAAGCTTCTTTCGAAAACTCCATATTTAAAAGTCACTTTAAAACTTCTTTATTTATGCCATCTTTTTTCCTTTAAAAATGAGATTAGGTTCTTTGCTTTGAAAACTAATGCTTTCGAAACCTCTAACTTTTACTTTCGAAACCATTGGATAACCTCCTTCGAAAGCATTCAAATCTTCTTTTCAAATACTAAGCATATGCCTTTCGAAACACTTTAAAACATCTCTTTCTAAACCCTCAAAACATATTTTTCGAAAGCATTAAAGTACTACTAATTAATTTTTAGAAGCATAGGTTCGAAAGAAAGTACCCCTTTCGAAACCATTTGAAAGTATCCCTTTCAAAAACATTGGATTTATTCAAAAAATATCTTTTGGGTAAAAGTGAATACAAAGGAAATTTCCCCTTTTGAAACCATTATACTTCATATATAAAAGAGTTTGGGGAAAGTTGATGGCTTCGAAACCATCCTATCATAAGCATTAATCATGTAAATTAAAACACTTGGAAGGATAGCATCAAAAGCCTTTAGAAGCCATTGCCTTCGAAACCATTGACCATTTCGAAAGCTTTAGGAAGTGGCTTACTTCATTTATAAAGCAAAAGCTACCTTCCGATCTACTTGATGACTTCAATCCATTCGAAAGGCGTAAGGTCAGCAGCAACGTTTCGACTAAGTTGAAAGCACCCTTTTGAAAGCTTTGATTTAAAAAATAACAACTCTTTCGAAAGCTTCACTTTAAACAAAAGGCGCAATATATTTGAAAGCAACTTTTTCGAGAGCTACATTGAAGGGGTTTCGACCTCTTCGATAGCATTCTTTTGAAAACAATGCAGGCGCATATCTTTATAGAGTAAAACAAAGGCTTCGACCCCTTCGAAAGCACTGGTTTCGACGCTATGCCTTCTGCCTTTCTCTAATCCACTACATGCCAACACATCAATACCTTATGCATTGGTTTCGACTTGGGTGTTGACTTGGTTGTGGTGAAAGTATAGAGTCGAAGGGTAGCTTCTGAATAAGGCGAAACATAATTTCTACATAAAGACAGTTTTAATGCCTTTTTCAAGTAACTGCTTTTTAACTAACCTGCATATTTGTAAACATTTAATTCGTTGCCATGTACTTTTCAAATTCTTTCCAAAATAAAACTATGTAATTATTTTAGATCTAATAAAAGTAATTTAGCAAATAAGCCATTCCTTAAGCAAAATCAATAAAACATTTAAGTCCCTCTTCCAAAATAATTTAATTTTCATATTAAATTACTAAGGAAAAATCCTCAAAAATCAAAGAAATTCACTTTTAGTATAGTATCTAACATATATTAATTTCAAACCCAAATTCCTTCAAATATTAGCTGAAATAATTTTAAACCAATTTATTCATTTCCACCTTCAAAAATTCATAATAGATTTTGCATGGCTTAGAAAATTACAAAAAAATTAAACCCTTCTCCAGAGTAATGTTTTACATAACATATAAATTCCTCATGGCCATTCAAAATCTAGAAAACACTATTTTTTCCTAAAATCGAATGGAACCTTTTATCAACAATCTTGTTTGAATCTAACATATCATAAAATCTATGCATATCATCATTAAAATCATCACACATGGTTTAAACATTAAACCCATAATCTAATGATCTTATAAACAAAAATAGAGATGATTTTGATTATTATTCACCTTGATTAGTATAAGTTGAGATTTGATCTTTGATTAATTCCCCTTGCCTAATTGCTTAACTTTAATTTGATTTTTTAGCAAAGCTAGCCGGCTTTATTGTGGGCCGTGCCACTGTATATATATATATATATATATATATATATATATATATATATATATATATATATATATATATATATAAAGGTGTTCTGTACATGCACATAATAGCTAAATTGAAGGAGCCCATAAAACAAAGAAAAATAAAAGCATAGGAGATAGGAAAAAAACCCTACACTACTAAACAAATACTACTAAGTGCCCTACGAAGAGGAACTGCCACAGACAACATCAGACGATGGGCCAATAACATCATGTACCCTGATAAAAACAACCTAATTAGGGTAATAACCTTTAGACGAAGGAGAGTAAAAAAATTTCCTATCCCAAGTGACGTCATAAAACATATTTTTATTCTTCCCACCTATCCCACTAACCCTAGTAGGGGACATGCCCTCACTGTCAATGTGGTAAATAAGACAATGATTCTCACCCATAACATCATTGATAAAGGAAAAATAGGTGTTAGTCTCAAGCGAGTACCGCATTTCCGATGGATTATGAACCCAGGCCCGCTCCTTTGAATTCCAAGAAATAGAATCAGTCAACTTCGAAATAGCTCTCTCAGGCTGAGCCAGACTAATAGGAGAAGCTACAGAAGGGGCAAATACAGAAGTAGCATATTCTGGATGGGTTGGACAAACAAGAGCATGAACTGAATCGGCAATCTCAAGCTGGGCCAGAAAAATAGGAGCATCTAAAGAAGGAGCGACATTAGCAGAAGCATCATCTGGAGGGAAAGCAGAGGGGGGAGGAGCAACCTTCGGGACAAACTTCTTGATAGGAGGTCGAGGTAGTGGAACCCCGTCAGATAAAGGAGCTAAGACAGAACTTGGACAAGCAACAAAAAGGTGCCCAAAGGACTGACAGGTCGTACTGATCTCCGATTTCCAACCGTAGCAAACATTGACCTCAACGATAAGGCCCTCAACAAGTTTGACTATCAACACAGAAGGCAAAGGTTTGGCTGGTGCTATTTCAATTAGGTCTTTGGCATAAACTAATCTCTTTCTGGCTATAGTGTTAGCACCATAACATATCACCGTACCAACAGGGTCTGCTAGCTAATCAATCCTGATCAGGGGTTGAAGAACAGATGGAATATGACAAAAATGGGCCTAGAAAGGAATATATATCACTTTATCCTTAGCCCTATCAATAGACGGACTCTAAGTTGTAACAATAGAAGGTTTTCCTTCAATGAGAATAGGATCGACCTCTAGAATACATTATCTTTCGTCACTATGCAAGAATTTAAAGTAGAACATTGCATTATCGTAATGAATACTTAAACCACCTTTAGGCTTCATACCAAGTTGCATCGCACCTTAACAAGCTGATAGGCTGGATTGGTATGGAGAAAAATCCCACCAAATAATCCTTTCAAAAATCAACATCGGCCTCTAATACTTCCACCGGAGGAATCATAATATCCCCTATCTTTACTTTGTCAAAGCAGCAGGGAGAGTGCACACCTGCATTATTAGGCAACTTAGAGAATAGTGATGCCGACTTCGGAACAGCCTTTAGCAGAGTGGCAACCTCAAGTATAGGATTTGAACTACAATGTTTAAAACTGGGAGAGGGGTTATTTAGCTGGGCATTATATTGAGCACGTGGTGAGAAGATACGTGAGACACCATTGGCAGATGAATTTAACCCATCTGCCTCAACATCAGTTGTGAGAAATGCTCCGGCTCACACTGCCTCAACCAATGCAGCAATATCAATTGATGCACCTCCACAATAAAACCCGAATCTAGTTTAAAAGGAAAACCAACAATCTTTCTCGTCCAAGAATCGTTACAAGCAACGGCTAAGAAAGGTGACAGAGGGTTCTCACCAGTATTCGAAGGGTTACCAATCAAAGGCGCAGTGAAACATTGCGAGTCAATGACATTCAAAAGCCTAGAGATAGGGTTATTAATTTTATTCGTAGGCGTGGGAGGCGCGCTTACTGGAGTAGTAATTGAAGAGGTGCTAGTCGGCACCACTATATTGGAATTCGAAGGAGTAGCATTGAAAAGAGTGCCAGAGCGAGTTATGGATTGTTCCAAATCTAGCATCACATATTTTTTCTTAGCCATAGAGGAAAGACGAGGCGATAGCAAAAGAGACAAGGTCAGATGCAGGAGGAATCAAATGATTGAAGAATCGCCAAAAAAGAAGCAAGTAAATCTTCTTTTTAGTATGTAATTAAATAATTTTTATCATAGTTTGATTTTTCCTCCCTTTTCTTCCCTAGGTAATGGCAGGCTTGAACTTTTTGTTTATGTTTTTGAATAATGAAAAACGAACGTGCAAAGGAAATGGAAACGTTATTTTTAAGGGTAATGGAATTATGGGTGCAGCTATTACCCAGAAGGCCCATGTTTTATTTTCTTATTATTCTCTAAAAAACCATTTCCATAAACTCATTCTTTAAGTTTAATTAAGAAAAACCTCTAGTTAAGTTTTCAAATCTCAATCCCTTTATCACTCTAGTATTTACATTATTCTATTTAATTTATCTAGCTAAATCTCCTGAATAATGTTATTAAAAATTAGGGGTGTTACAAACATCTTCTTTAAGTCTTTCTAAATGTATCATGGATCCACTTAATAGTTGCATCAGCAATAAGACTCAATATTGTTTAATTTCTTAATTTCTGTTTCATTATTGAATTTGAAGTTAGATATTTTAAACTTTGAAGCGGAGGAGCAAGCTTACTAAAGGCTATTGATGAGGTAGAGAAGATAACAAGCATTGAGGTAAACAAGTAATCTTTGCTTGAATATCGTATATTACGTGTTATTTAATCTGTGTTATGTATATTAATTTGCTACCTCATTTGACTTCAATGCTTCATCCATGGTTATACAAGACAACTATTTACAAACAGTGATGTATAAAATCTTGGGGAAAAAGTTCAAAATTAAGATATACATTGCTATGGATAGGACATAAGCTTGAGATGCATATTACATCCTTTCATTATGGTATAAATTACATTTACATTTCCAAACAAGTAAAATGGATTGGTAAATACTTATTTTCTTTTTATTTATTTTCATGCTTTTAAATATTTGTTATAGTAAGAAAAGATGTTTACTACCTTCTTTGCATACGGACGTGCTTTTAAACTGATGAGTTTAAATAGGAAACCTCATATTAGCTTTTCTACTCAAGTCTAGTTACACCAAGTTCTTCACGACCCTTTTTATTGGTTCTTTTATCATCGATTTAGATTTTAATTTATTGTGCAATCATCATTTAACATATATTTGTATATTGCAGATTTAGATCTTTCTAAAAGCAATTTGAAGTAATTTCATATATTGCTATATATGTCTTACTGTGTATAAACTAATCATAATAGCATTTTTTTACATTTAAAAAAATTACAATTTATTTTTCCGTGTGGGTTTATATTCTGTGACTTACCATGGTTTATGCAAGGTTGCTTTCAAGGTTTGAGATTTTAGTCAAAATACCGAGATTCCAATGTTCCATTTCGGTTTCCATATGGGTTTATATTTTCTATTATAAATATCTATAATTATCAATATTATTTATTTATGCCATATTTTCAAATCAAAGATAAATTATGCATTTTTTCGATTAATAAAACAAGTACGTAGGTAACTATATGAAAAATAAACTTAGAATCGAAATTTGAAAATGAAATCAAAATTCCTTAAATATATAAATTAAATTGAAACTCTTAAAATTATAAAATATCAAAATCAAGATCTCAAACTTTAGTTGATTCATCTTTAAATTTTATTGTGAATTTTTTTATTCTATTTTCTTTATAATTTTTCGTTTTTTTGACTACATTCACACTAACAACCATTACTAGCCTAAGTATCCTTTAACAACTAAGAAATAAAAAACTTTCAAAACAACGAACTAATAAAGAATGTACAATCAACCTTTGTTGATTTATTTTATTGATAAACATATTTTATCTAAAATATAGAGTCTGAGCAAGAGAGGAAATGGTAAGAGCCGTCATATTATAGAGACCCCATAACTTCCTTCCCTGTATTTCACGAACCTCATCTTTCTACATAATAACTTAGGTCGTTATAAAGTTCTTCAAATTTCATTTACTTTTTTACTATGGTATATGCACTTAATTATTATAATGACAAATTTAAAATATGTTAATAGATAAAACTTAATATTGTATATATTATTTTGATGTTTATACACACATACACACACACACACATACATACATACATACATACACACACACATATATATATATTTGAATTCACAGCATTACAATGATGTTATTATCATGTCATGTTAACAAGAAAACTTGTTAACATCCCCAAAGCTATGTATTTAACAAGAAATGTTGTTTACGCTACAAAAGAAGATTATCAAAAGTGATCATTCAAAACCTTCTTTCGACTGGGTTGACTTGGACAAATTGCATTTGGAGTGTGGTCTAATAGTAGATAATATATCCAATCAACCTTGTTGAAACAGTGGTTAAGGAGAAAGCACCTCTTTCGAAACCTCATTTCTAGGTGAGTTGAAAGTGGTTATTTAAATCAAACATTCATTCCTTTCGACTATGTCGAAAGGACCATCTTACCTTTAAGGAGAAGTATATGCTTTTGACACCATTGTTTATGCTGTTTTGGAACGAACTCTTTAAGGTTGTGTGTATATACCTTTCGAAGGAATTTATCCATATAGCATTGCTTATCATTTACACGTCAGATCCTTTTCGAAAAGAACCTTTCAACCAAGTCGAAAGGGCTCTTGCTCTATTGAAGTAGATCTAATGTATAATATGCGTGCTCTGTTAATAATATGCAGTGGAAAATCATGTTGGATAACACAAGTTCTGTGAATTTTATTAGAATTGAATCATCATTGTCATCTTTTTTTTATCATTAGATATTGTTGAACAAGACGATAATGTGATTTGTATGAATATTATCCAAGTTGATCCTATTATATCACATAAGAAAAAAGCAAATTAAGAAAATAAGCTAGCATTATATGCAATTGATCATTAGACAAGCTAATGATCGAAATGATCTCCCTCATGATCAAAATCTTTATTATATCCATGTACTTCCTCTTTTGACATTAATTAAAATTTACAAGTAAGAAAGCATTTCCCCCCAAATTGATTTAAGGTTACAAAGAGGTACTTCTGCTAAGAAATAGGAGAATGAATTTAGGATTCCATAAATCCGGTTCCCAAAGTCGGACCCCTAGGGTCGTATTTATAGATGCAGGTCAGCCCATTTTCGTACCTATCCTTTAGATTCAGTCAAAGAGTCTTCCTTCAATTTTCCGCATACATCCTTTCAACATGGTCGAAAGATCTTCTTTCAGTTTTCTGCATGCTTGCTTTCGATGCGGTCGAAAGGCTTTCATTTGGAGCTTCCTCATCCTTTCTTGTGCCACCACCTTTTCATTGCTGACTTTCGTCCCAGTTGAAAGGATCATCTTGACAACCTTTTGCTGCTGTTTGGGTGTCTCTTTTTCTCTGCTTTTTACTAGACCGCTTTCGACTTTGTCGAAAGGGTGGTAGAAGTGCTCTTCGCTTGCTGTTGCTCTATTTTCATATAAGATTCTCATTATGCTTTGGAATTGTTCCAACCGTTTCTAAAGGCTTGTCCTTGCTTTCGAAAAGTGTAATGAAATAAATTCTTCAAATAGTAGATTGACTGCGACGAAGCCTTCTATTTCGAAGGATTTGGTTCATGTACGCGAGCCTTTTGTTCAACACCTGCGAAAGGTGTTTCGAACACCTTCTTTCTTTTATTTATATGCGAATCCATCTGCATCAAAAGGTCTTAATGAGGCGGAAGGGTAACCTCGCTTTCTTTTTCCCCTCTTTTCGAAGCTTTTGCGCTGTTTATCATTTGTAATGGCACCTGGTGCTTGCGACTCCTTCGAAATCCATCTTAATGCCTTTGAAACGTTCTTCTTTAAACTTTAGTGAAACCCATGTCTTTAATTTTAGCAGAGCCTAGCACTTTTATAAGCCTTCTTTTATATCCTTGTTCTTAAGTGGATTTTATACTTAACATTTTACCCCCTCCTTATATGAAAGAAGGTTTTTTTCTTTAGGACAAAATTTAACAACTACTTCATTATTAGTAACCTCATTTCTTGCAAAATTCAAAGCAAATAACATTCTCTATCGTTAGCTCATTATGTATATAAATATATGTTTTATGATTTGGAAATGAAGTCAACATAACAGTGCTTCTAAACCCTAAAGATTAACTGGTCATCATCTTGAGTTAATAAAGGTTATGAAATCTATAGTTGTAAACGATTAGGAACCAAGGACTCTTGTCTGGTAGGATTATGAGTCCCACTATTCAACTTTTGTAGCTAAAATGAAATTCACAATTGAACTCCAATGAGATTAATAGTAAAGCAAACATATAATGATTGGAGTCTAAGAATTTTCCATTGGAGCCATTAAATGTTTAATAATAGAAAGTATGAGCTACCATTCGAAAATAAGTGATTGTAATCCATGAATTCTTATTTGGGGGTAAGTAATGAGTATTTAGAAACTTCTTTTGGAGATAATAATGATCTAGGGGCCAAGATTCAAATGTTGATGAATGTTGTTCAAAGTTGCAAACTAATAGCCCTGATTTGGGTATTAGGAAGATAAACTCATAGTTTTGATTGAAGTCTAGACGTCTATTGTAATCTCAATACCAACTTCTTTAAATCCCAGATTCAGGAATTAACAAACCAAATCCAAAAATTGATGGTAAAAGACCTGAAACTCAAATTCAAGTATTTGGAAGTTCAGAAATCTAAAAACCAAATTTGGGCATAAGTGAAGTTCAAAAGTCAATAGTAAGATATCCGGAACCTAGATTTAGGTTTTAGTAATTGATAATCAGGATGGTCTTCATAATAGAACTCTCAAACCCAGATTTAGGTACTAGTGGTGGATAATCAGAAATCCATAATAATTATCTTCATAATCGAAATCTTAAGCCCAGATTAGGGCATTAATAAGTGTAGTCCGATAATTAATAATAGTCTGAAACCTCAAATTCGGGTATGATGAAGACCATTAATTATTGGTAAAGATCTGAAACCCAGATTCATATATTAATATATGAATTCCTGGATTTAAAAAGTAAAGACTCGAAACCCATATTCGGGTATTAATAAGTGAAGTTCAGAAATTCTTCTTTAAAGATTTGTTGGTGGTTGTAGATTCTTATTTAAGCCTTTGGTTCTATTCTGCTCTTTATGTTTTGTCTCTTTTGACATATGTCAACCCTTTAGGCCTCGTATATAGTTGATATTTGACTTGTTGCTTCTTGAGCTTGGATATCTTAGTTCATCATTTGATATACCGCTTCTTAGGCTCAGACATCTTAGTCCGTTACGTGATATGTCACTTCTTGACCTGGATGTCTTAGTCCATTGTTTGATATACTGCTTCTTAGGCTTGGACGTCTTAGTCCATTGTTGTCTGGTGCGCTTGGTTAGCTTATCCACAAGCAGGATCTAAGGACTTACCCAACCTCCTTACGGAGGCGACTTGACCTAGCCATAGCATGGCATGGCCAAGAGCTTGCCATTGCTTTAACCTTGCCATTGCATGGTGCAGATAAAGGCTTACCTAACCTTCCTCCAGGAGGCGCCTTGACCTGGCCATAGCATGGAGCGGGCAAGGGCTTGTCGATGCTTTAACCTAGCCATAGCATGACAAAGATAAATGCTTACTCTAACTTTCCTCCAAGAGGCGCCTTGACCTTCCCTAGCATGGCACGGCCAAGGGCTTGTCGATGCTTTATCCTGGCCATAGTATGGCATGGATAAAGGCTTAATCTAACCTCCCTCTAGGAGGCACATTTACCTTGCCAACTCGCCATGGACAAAGGCTTTAACGTTTAAGGTAATGTCCAAGTGCAAGGAGAATTCTACTCCCAACCATGTAGGCATTTCTTTTTGAGGAAGAAGGGTTTTATTCATTATTTATAAGAAAATATGGTCGCAAGTGTTCCGCATTCCATGTTATAGGAAACATATTACCATCTGGTCAACATAACTTGTAAGCTCCAAGTGGAATTACTTTGCATACAATTAGGGGACCTTCTCAATTTGGTCCTAGCGATCCATCGATAGGATTTCTTATGATTGCCTATACCCTTTGGAGTACTAAGTCTCCCTCTTGAAATGATCTCGTTTTTACTTTCGAATTGTAGTATTTTTGAAATTCTTCTCTGATATTCTACACTTCAGATAGTTGCTTCATCTCTTAATTTGTGTATAAAATCTAACGATTCCTTCTTCAATTCTTGATTTAGGTCAAAAGCATATGTGATTCTTTGATGCATAGGTATCTCAATTTCAATCGACAACATTGCTTCACACCTATATTTTAAAGAGTAGGGAGTATGTCCCGTTGCAGTTTTAATAGATGTTCGATAGGCCCTAATTACGAGTGGCGATTCTTCTACCTGATTCCCTTTGGCTTTATTTAATTGCTTTTTCAAGATAGTCTTAATAGTCTTATTTGGGGCTTCAATGACCCTATTAGCTTTTAGATGCATCATGGATGAGAAATTTTTTATGATACCATTCTTATGACAAAGCCGATTAAACTCCTCACTTTCAAATTGTGTTCTATTATTCGATATAATCTTGTAGAGGATTCTATTTCTAGTAATAATGTTTTTAATGACAAATCTAAGAATTTTCCCAGTAGTGATTTTGGGAAGTGGTTTTGCTTCTACCCACTTAGTAAAATAGTCTATGGCGACTACAACATACTTTGCTTCTCCTTTGGAAATTAGCAATGGCCTAATTAAATCGATTTCTCATATATCGAAAGGCCATGGACTTAAAATCGGAGTCAATTGGATTGGTGGAAATTGAGGAATCTTTCAGTATTTTTGGCAACTTTCACAACTCCTCACATATTCAATAGCTTGACTTGCCATTTGAGGCCAATAAAAACCTTGTCTTATAATTCTCTGCGCCAACTTTATCTCGTTGGAGTGATCTCTACAAAATCCTTCATGCGCTTCCACCTAAAATTTCATTCCCTCTTCCACACTCACACATCTTAAGAAGGTAATGCATATCCCTTCTTATAAAGAATTCCATCCACTATCATGAACGTTGAGGCCCATCATTTGATTTTCCTAGCTTCTACTTTGTTAGATGGCAATATCCCTTTAGAAAGGTATTCGACAACAGGCGACATCCAAGTTTTATTATAATAGTCATATGTCCTTGGCTGGTTGATTCTTTCATTTGGGATTTCCCTATTAATTTCTTTTTCTTCCCTTTCTTGTGATATGACTTGGGACCTAGTTAGGACCAACAGTTCCGTTCCTTGTTCGGATGTCCCTTCCTCAATACTCGGATTTGCTTGATACCCTGGTGGCACGATCCGAGTTTCTGGTGCTCCCTTTGAACTAGCCAAATTTTCTAATGAATCCACCTGCGATTTTTCTCCCCGTGGAACTTGATGTATAGAAAAATCTTTAAATAAAGCAAGCTCTTTAATATCTTCTTTACATATAAAGATAGCTTGGCATCTTTAGTCTTATATACTTGCTTCACCTGGTTTATTATTATTTGTGAAACATTAAAAATTAGAATCCATGGGATGTTGAGCTCTAAAGCCAGAGTCAATCCTGCCAACACTGATTCATATTTGGCTAAATTATTTGTTGTGGGAGACCCCAACTTCATTGCATAACTTAGGCGGTGTCCATCTGGGGAAATTATGACATATCTGCTCCAACCCCTACTCATTCGATGCGCCGTCCACAAATAATTGCCACATAGGTTTTCCATCCTTTTCTGATTGTTCTTTAATGAAGTTAGTACACTCATTAACAAAGTTCACCAATGCTTGCCCTATGATAGCTGCTCATGGCTGAAACTCAATGACATACTGACTAAGCTCAATTCCCCATATTACCAGCCTACGCGAAGTTTCCGGCTTACTGAAAACTTGTTTGAGGGGAAAATTGGTCAATACCCTAATTGGATGTGCTTGAAAGTGTGCTCTAATTTTCGTGCTGTGAGTATCAAGAAATAAGCTAGTTTTTCTATTACCGAGTATCGAACCTCTGCTTTAACCACCTGCTTACATAATAAATAGGAAGTTGGATTGCTTTTTCCTCTGTGATCAAAATTGAACTAACTTCATGTTTCAAGACTGCCATGTATAAGTACAAAACTCCATCGTTCAGGGGACTTGGTAGTATTGGCGGTTTTTCCAAATGATTTTTCAATTCTTGAAAAGCCATATCACAGTCTTCTCCCCGCTCAAAGTTTTTCTTCTTCTTGATCACATTAAAAAAGAGAATGCACTTATCAGTCGCCTTAGAAATGAATCTGCTTACGACGGCTACTTTACCCTTTGAACTCATTGCATCTTTGCTAGTTTTGGGCTATGACATGTCCTTGATAGCTTGAATCTAGTCTGGGCTAGCTTCAATCCCTTAAGCACTCACCGGATAGCCTAAAAACTTCTTAGAATGGACTCTGAAAGAGCATTTCTGGTGATTTTGTTTCATCTGATATTTTCATAACTTCGAACATTTGACTTTTAGCCTCGTAAGACTTCACTTGCATGTTGTCAACATAAAGTTCCGTATTTCGACCGATGTGTTCTTTGAACATTCTGTTGACTAATCTTTGATATGTAGCCCCTACATTCTTTAATTCGAATGGCATTGCTTTGTAGTGGTAAATTTCGTAATCGGTAATGGAACTTGTATGTTCCTCATCTGGCTTAAACATAGGTATATGATTATATCTGGAGTATGCATCCATGAGAGATAACAATCTGTGCTCACTAGTTGCATTAACCAACTGATCTATCCATGGAAATGGAAAACAATCTTTTAGACATGCCTTGTTTAAATCAGTATAATCGATGCAAGTCCTCCACTTACCATTTGACTTCTTCACTAATACTAGGTTTGCTTTCCATTTTGGGTAGTAGATTTCCTGAATAAATCCATTTTCATGGAGTCTTTTAACTTCCTCTTTTAGAGCTTCGAACTGCACTTTTCTAATTGTCTCTTTTTTGAGCTAATGGGGGTCATTTCTGCATTGATGTTTAGCACATGAGACATAACTCATGGATCAATTCCCACCATATCTGAATAAGACCATGCAAATATGTCTTTATTGGATTTAATGAATTGAATCAAATCCTTCTTTAAGTTGCTAACCAACACTTTTCCCACTTTGACTATTTTGGTGGAATCATCTAGGTCTATGCATGCCTCCTCGAGGTCTTCTATGGGTTTTATCCTTTCCACTTCCCTATGACAATCCAATTCTGTGATGATTTTTCCCTTTTCTATAGAATTAGATTCGACCCTCTTCCTCTTGCTTCCAAGGGAAATGTACCTTTCATATATACATTTGTTAGTCTTATTAGATCTAATCTTTTCTTTGAATATTGGATGAAAAATCCATCATTAGAAGGCTGAAATACAGTAGAAGAATCAAAGTAAGTAGAATACTCCCTTTTGTATTGAACAAGTGTAGCAAAATACATTTCACGGGAGCTGAATTGCTCTCTGTGGATAGTACCCCAGCCTCTCTTGGTTAAGAATTTCACCATCGGATATTTTGATGAGACAAAATCATCTATCTCATCAAGTGTGGGTCTGCAAAGAAAGTTTGTAATAGGATGGCTAGTTAATGATCATGAAGAGAGTTTCAAAAGTTCAGCAATATGGTGGTACTCCCATCTGTACTAGCAATTTTACTTTTCCCACTGGGGTTGATCCTTTGTTGTTGAACCCAAAGATTGGCTCAAGGCTGGGATCTAGCTTGTCTTCTGGAATGCCTATCTGATCAAAGGCAAGTTTAAAAATGACACTGACCATGCTACCAGTATCCATAAGAATCTTGGACACTTTAGACAGTTAAATTTGAGCTATGATCATGAGGGGATCATTATGTGGGTGATATACTCCCTTCTTCAGCTCTTGGGGAGTAATGACAAGATGTGACATTGGGATGTTGAGTCGTGGAGTCTTAAGCGAGGGCTCTTCTAGAATGGAGAACACACCTTCTCTTGCCTCTTTGACGTGTCTATTCCTGGCCTCCTTGCTAGTCCCCACTAGATGTAGTCCTCTATGAATTACATCGATCCTATTCAGTGGCAAACTCAAGCTCAATGGGTCTTCTTCCTCCAAGATGTTAACGACATCCTAGGAAACTTTTATGGACCGTCACCAGTCCGTGATGCTTTTTGTTTGTCCTGGATGAACTCCTTAAAATTTCCCTCACAAATTAATTTCTGAATGATTTGCGCCAAGACTCTACATTTATCAGTTTTGTGACCATTTGGTTTATGGTAAATGCAATAGTCATCCCCTTTCCTCTATTTTGGATAATTCTTTGCCTTGAAGGAAGTTGGGAAGTTGACCTTCTCCTTTGTCACAGCATAGATGTAAGACAATGGCTTGTTTAATGCGGTTGAATTTGCATTAGGCTCTTCCCATCTTGTTCACTTATGTCCACGATCTAATCCAAACCTTCCACTTTCCTTTTTAGGATTCTTCTTAGCATGATATAATTCATCCATTCGAATGAATTTATCAGCTTGAAAATGGAATTCTTGCAGATCCTTAAACCTATGAATGAAGAGTTGCTTCTAAAATGGCATGTTTTCTACTAACCCCAGAGTATATCGCAATGAGCTTATCCCATTCATTCATGTCTTTAGCTTTCAATGCTTCTTGTTGAATCTTTTAAGGTAATCTCCTAGAGACTCACCCTGTCTCTGCTTAATGTTGGCCAAAACAGTATAATCAATTGTTGGGCCCTTGCATATATAGAACTAAGAAGAGAACTAATAAGAAAATTACTTCCATGAATAGATTGTATTTTCACGCTATTGTTGATTCCATTTAGCGGCGACTCCTTGTAGTGTTACCGGAACAATCTGCATTGAATGGATCCAGAAGCATTACACAGATCCATTTAGCTATCGAAAGCAATCTAGTGATCATTGGTGTCTGTAGTTCCATGGTGCTTCAGAGTTGGTATCTTTACATAGGATGAGATGACTGTTGACATGATCTCGTCTGTAAAAGGTGTCACCGGTTCATTATCATTTGCTCTTTCATCCAAGGTCCTCTTCCCCTTGGCATTCAGCATGTCCTTATTTTCTTTTTCTACCACGTCTTTCAAATAAGCTTCGGTATCGTGATAATTTTTCCAGTTTTGATTATACTCCTTTGATGTTGAGCTTCTAGGCTGCTCAAGTGATTTGCCCAATACCATTCCTTAATGATCAAATTTAGTTGGAGGACGCTCTTTCTTTTTTAAAGATGTTAAGTCAATTTTGCTCTTGTCTTCATTTGTATAAGCCTTCAAATTTCTTCTCAAAGAGACCACCTCATCTCCATTCATTGGTTTTGCGGTCTTGGAAGATTTTAGAGACAATATTGCTTTAAGAAGCTCTTGCATTTTCAGTAATTGTTGTTCCAAGTATTTTATTTTAGTAGCATTGTCGTCTAACTGAGATGGGGTCGATGGTTTCCCTTGCATAAGTCCCTCTATGTTGAAAGTTGGTATTATGTTTTCTTATAAGGTTGGGGTGTGTACAGCCCCTTCATCCATTCGACTAAGCCTTTTGGATTTCATTTTCCTACATCAAGTTAAACAATCCATAATTAATCTATGAGGTAACCACAAGGTCCAAGGTTTGAGCCCTCCTTCTTGCACCAAAAATGTTAACAAGAAAACTTGTCAACATCCCTAAAGCTATGTAGTTAACAAGAAATGTTGTTAATGCTGCAAAAAAAGATTATTGGAAGTGGTCACTTCCTCCGAAACCCTCTTTCGATCGGGTTGACTTGGACGAATTGTGTTTGGAGTGTGGTCTAATAATAGATAATAGATCTAGTCAACCTTATTGGAATGGGGATTGGGGAGAAAGCACCTCTTTGAAATCTCTTTTCTAGGTGAGTCGAAAATGGTTATTTATATCAGATATTCATTCCATTTGACTATGTCGAAAGGACCATCTTGCCTTTGAGGAGAAGTATATGCTTTCAACACTATTGTTTATGCTCTTTTGGAGTGAACTCTTTCGAACGGTTTGTATTTATTGTTGAGTGTGTATACCTTTCGAAGGAATTTATCCATATGACATTGCTTGTCATTTACACATTAGATCCTTTTCGAAACAACCCTTTCGACCAAGTCGAAATGGGTCTTGCTCTTTCGAAATAGATCTAATGTATAATATGAAAGCCATATTTAATATAGGCAATGGAAAATCATCTTGGATAACATAAGTGTTCTGAATTTTATTAGAATTGATTCATCATTATCATCTTTGTTAATCATTAAATATCGTTGAACAAGATGATAATGTGGTTCGTATGAATATTATCCAAATTGATCCCATGGTATCACATAAGACAAAAAGGAATTAAGAAGATAAGCTAGCATCATGTGAAATTGATCATTAGACAAGCTAATGATCGAAATGATCTCCCTCATGATCAAAATATTTATTGAATCCATGCGCTTCCTCTTTTGAAATTAATCAAAACTAAGTTACAAGTAAGAAAGCTTTTCCCTCTAAATTGATTTAGAGTTACAAGGATGTATTTTTGCTAAGAAATAGGAGAATGAGTTTAGGATTCCTAAATTTGGTTCCCAAAATCGGACCCATAGGGTCGTATTTATAGATGCAGGTCGGCCCCCTATCGCGTCCATCCTTTCGCTTCAATCGAAAGGACTTCCTCCAATCTTCCAAATGCATCCTTCGACATGGTTGAAAGGCCTTCTTTTAGTTTTCTGCATGCTTGCTTTCGATGATGTCGAAAGGCTTTCCTTTGGAGCTTCCTCATCCATTCTTGCGCCACCACTTTTTCATTCCTGACCTTTCATCCCAGTTGAAAGGATCACCTTGACAACCTTTCGCTGCCCTGTGGGTACCTCTTTTTCTCTGCGTTTTACTGAATTACTTTCAACTTCATCGAAAGGGTGGTAGAAGTGCTCTTTCCTTCGTGTTTCTATATTTTCGTGTAAGATTTTCATTATGCTTTCGAAGTGTTCCAACCATTTCGATAGGCTTATCCTTGCGTTCGAAAAGTGTATTGGAATCAATCTTCAAGTAGTAGATTGACAACGAGGAAAGCTTCTATTTCAAGGGACTCGGTTCATGTATGCGAGCCTTTCTGTTCAACACCTTCGAATGGTGTTATGTACATATTCCTGCTTTTTTATATTTATGCGAATCCATCTGCATCGAAAGGTCTTAATGAGGCGGAAGGGTAACCTTGTTTTCTTTTCCCCTTCCTTTTGAAATCTTTTTCACTGTTTATCATTTGTAACAACACCTAGTGCTCGCGACTCCTTCAAAAAGTCATATCAATACCTTCGAAACGTTATTCTTTGAACTTTGGCGAAACCCTTGTCATCAATTTTAGTAGAGCCTAGCACTTTTATAAGCCTTCTTTCATATCCTTGTTCTTAAATGGATTTTATGGTTAACATGTCACACTACCAAGTGATATTGATTAAGAAACATTTTAGTTTTTCTTAAAATAAATAAAAATGCATATGCTTTGTTTTTTCAGTTCGAGTTGTTGGTGTATTCATATAATCAAATCGATGACCACATCTAAAGGGTAAAATAACCAACGGTCCTATTTTTGGCATCTTGATGGACCAATTGAATCTCCACCACACAATTATGATATTTTAATCAACTAAAGTAAAATAAAGTATGGAATGTGTGGTGGAGATTGGATTGGTCCACCAAAACACTGTAAATTGGTCTAGGTGATTTTAACTCTACCTAAAGGTTGAATTATTTATTGACTTTATGATCCAACCAAAAAATTTGGTCAGTATAACTAAATAGTAACTAATAAATAATAATTATAATACCAATAAAAATTTGAGCACCTCAATGTACTTTTTATGCATAGGATCATGTCTATTAATTTTTGCTAAAATATTTTTCAAGTAGAGCATGGCCATGGAGACATGTTGCACTTTTGGAATCATTAAGAGGCGGACATCTTATAATCATAATCTCAACACCTCACAAGAATATTACCCTCACACCATAACCATGGATCTTATGGGGAAAGTCTTGATACACTTCAATATAGGGGAAATTCATCACTCCTTCCATATAATTGGTATATAGGCCAAGGTATGTAATCCTGCATTTAACAGTGCTGAAATATAATCAGCCCTCCTTCCATATGTTGCCAACATTTTTGACCTGGGATGGTTAAACATGAAATTCTATAAGCATATATTAATACTTGCTCCATCGCATCTTTCGAAGCATTTATCCGCACACATTTCTCAACATACTTTGCATAGTCTCCACATATTAAAAATTAAAGAATTAAAAAACCGACTCCTATTGATATTTGACATATGCCAGTAATTAATATGTAAATGATAATTTAATTCATAGGTATCAAGTAGGTGTTTAACATTATATATTGCATACAGAAATATACTACTGTCGACATCTTACCTTCAATTTTCAAGCTTAGTCATGTAGCTAGAATGGTTCAGTCACCACCACTATATTTTATTTTAGGTTGTAGCAAGATTGTTGAAAACTGATGAAAGTTGTAAAGATCATCAAGCTACCAACAGAACCAGGTGAACATGTTGATAAAATTTCATTCTGTGTCATGCCACTCAAAATTATTTGAACATTTACTGCAACTATAAGCTATAAATTACACATTAACTTATGGTAATATCCACATACAAAACATTATATAATGCAGTTACTAGCAACTGCTTTTCAATGGAAAATTTTGAAGGGAAGCACTAATAAACAACGATAAAGAAAAATATTAAAATATTCGATATAGAGTTGTAGATTCAAATGACAATCAAACACTACACACACATGCACACACAATAATTAATATATATATATATATATTATATTATATATAAACCATATATGTATACGTATACATATTAACCTTGTTTTATGCTATCTTTGTAGATAAAAACTTAATGTCGCGCAAAGTTAAGTTTTTATATCATGAAAATTTATACTCTTCAAACAATACATAACACTGCCGACTTCCATATTTTCTAGAAATAAATTTTACTTCATACAATCCAATTTGTTGAATTAGTTACCCAAAAAAAATTGAATAATTTACACACTAACCATCAGTTGATATTTGAGAATTTAGCCATTTCTGGTTTACCTCTACGGAAGCTTGAAAATTAATTTGCATCCAACTTGCTTTGTTCAATACTATATCATTCGATAAAATTTATATTCATGGCTTTTAGATTAGTCTCTTCTTCATCCTTTCGCGATATAATACTGTCCTACCAAGTTGAAACATAAGGGAAAATATGATTAATTATTTTATACAACTACACTATCCTCTATGAGCTATTACATAAATAACTCATTAATTAATAATGAATAATCACTTTACATTCTACAGTACCATCCCAAATCAATACCAAACCTATATTGCTGGATTTTAAAATAAAAATAAATCAAAAATTTAGAAGGCCTTTATTTAGTTACGTTTATTTTTTATAAACTTCAGTGTGGATCAAAATATTTTCCCTCATCACCGGTCGTTTAGAAGTATATTTTTCAAATCAAATTATTATATACTACAATATGCTACAGTACATTTTGTCGTCAAAGGAACCACTACGAATTACCAACGTGTAAGTTTTCAGTGATGATATATACACATTGCACATATGCATTAGGCTATAGAAATGCATATAGATTTCAAATTCATAAATAAGGTAGGTTAACTAGCAATTACAGAGAAAATTAAACATCACGGACTTTCTGAATCTTTTGACATTATGTCTGCATCACAGTAGGACGGTAAAAAAAAGTTACCGCCCAATAAGTCGTGCTATCTTTTTTCAGATTCTTAGCATGAGAGTATAATATAAGAATGTAGACTACAAAACCAGCTGTAGTAAATCATTGTAGCTTTGCAAGTGTTGAGCTTGACTTTTGTTGGTGCACTGCATTAGGCAACAATTTTATTAGGTGAAGTGCATCTACAACTAAGGCTGTCATAGCTCGACCTTTGATTAGCTTTGAGTTTGATATAATGTGGCATTTCCGATTAGTTCTTCTACTGAACGAAGCATGTTGCTTTTAGATTAATTATTTTTCATCCAAAAAACTTATTTGTATTTTATAATTCATGATTTTGATAGTTTTTAAGAAACCACATACCTTAGTGGAAATCTCCTTTTATTCATATAAATGCTTCGTATCGATAGATTTCTGCATTTCTATAGCGATCCATATAGAATTAGCATCTTCCCTATGAATTATTTTAGAAATTAAAGAAAACAAAAGCATAGTGCCGTTACAGTGAAGCACACCGACAAAGAATGATAATATTTTTTGAAAAGAAAATGAATTATTGCTTTATTGCTTTTGATTCAATACAGAAAAAATACAATGATGTTCTCTGTTTGATACAATCTGTTATATAAACTTTCCTAGCTGGGCTTTAGCATTTGAGCAGAAGAAAAAATAAATAAATGGGCCAGGCCCATTGGGCACCAAAGTATTAACGTTATACTGGTTTGCCTGAGTTGCTGAAATAACCTAATCTCACAATACCCCCCTCAAACCAGTTTGAGGGTTAGGGTTATCTTTACTCGATAATGGCCGCCACGAATAAATGTTCCACGAAGCGTTTCTCTGTTTTCCATCTGAAATCTGATAAATTTGAGCTTGAAGAAAGTATAGATGAATCTGGAATGGTTGCGGCTTCGTTATAACGAACAGACCACGGATTCAATCATCAACATTAGAAGATACAAACTTTGTAAATTGGTATAACTTGCAGATCTGGAATGGTTGAGGCTTCACAAAGAGAAGCAAACCTCAGATCTGTCAGTTGCAGCCGATAAGGTTGCTGGATCTGGAGAGTTGAGACTTTTCTTGATAGCTGATGTCAGATCTCTCGGTTGCTGGCAAGTAATTCAGATGTTCTGAATTTAGATTTACTAAATCGATGTTTAGCTCACTCCTGAACTTGGTAAAGTTGATCTTTGACAAAGCTTTTGTAAAAATATCATCTTTTTGGTAAGTTGAAGGTATGTGATTAACTCTTAGTTTTTCCTTCATAACTTGTTCTCGAACGAAGTACAAGTCCAATTCCATGTGCTTCGTTCTGGAATGTAGAACTGGGTTTGCAGTAAGCGAAATAGCACTGAGATTGTCACACCAGATGGTTGATGTAGTATCAGTTTTGATATGTAGTTCTTTTAGTAGTGATTCTATCCACATAATTTCAGCGGTTGCACTTGCAACGCTTCTATACTTAGCCTCTGTGCTAGATCTGGATACAATAGGTTGTTTCTTAGCACACCATGATATTGGATTTTTGCCTAAAAAGATACAATATCCAGTTGTAGACTTTCTGTCATCACTGTCAGTGGCCCAGTCGGCGTCTGCATAACCATTGATGTTGAGTATCTTGCTAGCATGTAGAATTAGTCCCTGATTTATAGTGCCTTTGAGGTACCTTAGTATTCTTTTTACCGCCTTCCAATGATTATCTAGAGGCTTTTGCATAAGTTGACTGACTTTATTGACACTGAATGATATATCTGGTCTTGTTATTGTTGCATATTGTAATGCTCCAACAATGCTTCTGTACAGTTTCTCACTTTCAATTGGTTCTCCTTTATTTTTGATAAGTGTGAACTGCTGACCATTGGTGTTGAGATTGAGTTTGCCTTATCCATTTTTGCTTTTGCCAGAATTTCTGAAATATACTTTCTTTGACATAGATGTAACTTGTTGTCAGAAGTTCCTCTAACTTCTATGCCAAGAAAGTGATGCATCTCAAGCAAGAAGAGAAGAGATAAGTCATACACGACTTAAGGAGGAGTTAAGTCGTCCAAGGCTTAAGATGGAAGGTATAGGTCGTTCTCGACCTAAGGAGTCACGTGGGGGAGAGATGCGAGTTAATGAAGAAGATTTAAGTTGTTTCCGACCTAACTGGAGACCAGAGGGGAAGTTGTACCGAGTTAATAACCTAACTCTAACGGGTTATGACTTAACTTAGTTGGATCATTGGAAGGTGCCGCTCCTTCAAGAAGCCACGAGTCACGACTCATGTTAAGGCGTATGTCAACCTATGATGAGTCGCTGCTGTTTTGAGTCGCTCCATAGTTGAGTCGTAAGTCGTGTGCTTGTTATACTGTGTTGTATTTCCTTAAGTCGTGAGTCGTTAGGTCGTGTACGACCTAAGTGTTGATGAGTCTGTATTACTTTAAGTCGTGTGTCTTTAAGTCGTTTGTGATGTTGAGTCGTAATACGGTTGAGGCGCTGTTGTGATTGCTTTGAGTCGTTGTCAGTTGTGTTGTGATAAGTCGTAAGTTGGCAAGGAGATAAGCCGTAAGTCGTGAGTCTTTGTAACTCGTCAGGTTGTTCTTAAGTCGCGCACGACTTAAGTGAGTCGTGAGTCGGGGAAGTGTTAAGTCGGCAGCGGCTTAAAGGTCAGGGTGTGAAACTACTATAAATAGCGTGTGTGTTGTACATTTTAAGGGGTTGGTTTTTGAATAAAATTCTTATTTGGTTGCTGTGTGCTTTCATCTAAAATTGTTAGTTGAGTGTAATCTCCTATCTCCACTTTCGGTTATTCGAGTGCGCCCGAATCAACGATTGTTGAAGCCGATTCGCAGAATCAAGTGCGCTTGATCAACGCTTGAAGAATTGAAGATCTTCTTTCACGGTATCGTGCGCGATCAACGTGACGAGGATAGCTAGAATTCGGTATCTTCGGATCAACGAATTTGGGCATTTCAGTATTCATCAATCCACCGATTGCTACTTTCATCGATCTATATAGTTTTGTCAATATCCGCTGCGTCAGTTTGGTATCAGAGCTTGACTTAGCCAGTCATATCTAAGACGAGTCTTGGAGCCAAGGAGTTTGAAGTTTGGTGTTCATCGTGTTCATCTTGAAGTTGCAACAAGAGGAGAACTTTCGATCCATTCTATTTTGGATCAAAGTGTGGAAGTTGTTTGAGTTGATTTGGTTGAAGTGATTGAGGCCGAGCCAAGTTGAGTTGGGGCCGTGTTTGTTTGACTTGTGTTGTAGATTTTTGAAGTATTAGTTGAAGTGTTGTGAAGTTCAACCATGCCACCAATGAGAGCTAATCGTCATCAGAATGTTGAAGCGTTGTATAGAAGAGAAGAAGCCGAGCAGATGGAACAACGCATTAATGAGAAATTTGATGAAGGCATTGGAAAGTTAGAGAAATTGATGAATGATTTGAATCAAAATCAAAGGAGGAGATCACCAATCTCGAACCATGGAGGAAACCGAGTTTCACCATCGGTTACGGAAGCGAGAAGGGTATCACCGCAATCTTTTAGAGAAAGAAGAGAAACATCAATTTCATCAAGGAGAGATCACCATGACTATGGACATGAAGAGAGGAGAACTCCACGAGAGTTTGAAAATGAGCCATATAGAGATGAAGAGAGACATAGTAGAAGAGACATGCGTGATCGAAGGGATGTTGATGGTCGAGATCGATATAGACGTACATTTGATTTTGATGAAGAGGGTGATAGAGCTAGCATTCATTATCGAGATCGAGACCAAATTCAAAATTCATATCGAGATGTAGATGATGATCGTCGATGGGAATCGGGTATGAAGATGGAAATTCCAGAATTCAAGGGTGGAATGGTAGCAGAAGAATTTCTTGATTGGTTGTCTAATGTTGAAGATATCTTTGATTTCAAGGAGGTTCCTGAGCATAGAAGGGTGAAGTTGGTTGCTACTAGGTTGAGGGGAAGAGCTTTAACATGGTGGCAACAAACTAAACTTACAAGGGAAAGAATGGGAAAGTCAAAGATTGAATCATGGAAGAAGATGAAGAAGTTGATGAAGGCTACATTCTTACCTTATAATTATCAATCACTCATGTATCAGAGATTGCAGAATCTGAGGCAAGGGACGAAGACTGTTAATGATTATGCTGATGAATTTTATCAACTGATTGCTCGAAATGATATTATGGAGACAGAAGAACAACTGACTGCTAGATTTGTTGGAGGGTTGAGGATACAGATCCAGGATATGGTGAATATGTTTGATCCAAGATCTGTAGCAGAAGCACATCAGAAAGCGTTGGCTTGGGAGAAGCAGGGAAGGCGTGGAGGTGGTGTGTTTACTAATTCCAACAATCAAGTGAAGGGTGTTAGTGGAAGCTCTAATGTTTCTAAATCTATCAGTAAACCAGTCGTGAATGAAGTTGCGAAGGCAAAGGTCAACAACAATTTCAAATGTTACAATTGCCAAGAAGTGGGTCACAAGAGTAATGAATGCCCGAAGCCGAAGAAACGAACTATGATTGCTGAAGTTGAAGGTGAAGATGTTGATGAAGGTTATTCTAGTCCAGTTGAGGAGGATGAACATGATATTGCGTCAGAAGATGAGGGATGTAATCTAATGATGAGGAGGTCTTGTTTAATACCAAAGCAAGAAGAAGAAGCTAGTTGGTTGAGGAGTAATATCTTTCAGTCAACATGCACTATTCTGGGAAAGGTTTGTAAGTTTGTGATTGATGCAGGAAGTTGTGACAATATTCTTTCTACTGAAGCCGTAAGAAAGTTGAAGCTGAAAACGGAGAAGCATCCAAATCCTTACAAGTTAGCGTGGTTGAGAAAAGGAGGAGAAGTGAAGGTGGACAGGCGAGTTCGAGTTCCATTTTCTATTGGGAAGAAGTATAAAGACGAGATTTGGTGTGATGTTGTGGAAATGGATGTTTGTCACTTACTTTTGGGAAGACCATAGCAGTATGATCGGGCAGTGCAACATGACGGTCGGACCAATAGTTACAGTTTTATGTTTGAAGGTGTTAAAATCATTTTGTTTCCAAAGAAGAGACAGCAAGAAGAAAGCAAGTCAGAAGAGATTGAGGAGCTGAAAACTTTATTGACTTTGAAGGAATTTATTGAAGAAGTAGAAGAGAGTCCAGAGGTATTTTTGTCGATTGGACATGAAGCCACTGAATCTGTAGAAGTTCTAGAGGAAGTAAAGCCGGTATTGGAAGAATTTAGAGATGTGTTTCCTGAAGAATTACCAACGGAGTTACCACCGTTGTGGGATATTCAACATCAGATTGATCTTGTGCCAGGGGCAGTATTACCACACAGGCCACATTATAGGACGAGCCCTAAGGAGCATGAGGAATTTAGAAGGCAGGTGGAGGAGTTGTTAGAACAGGGGCGTGTTCAGAAGAGCTTGAGTCCTTGTGCAGTGTCAGCTTTATTGGTGCCAAAGAAGGATGGTTCGTGGAGAATGTGTACGGACAGTCGGGCTCTAAACAAGATCACTGTGAGATACAGATTTCCTATGCCGAGGTTTGATGATTTGATAGATCAGTTGAGTGGATCTGTTGTGTTTTCAAAGATTGACTTGAAGAGTGGATACCATCAAATTCGTATTAAAACGGGTGATGAATGGAAGACTGCTTTCAAAACCAGGGAAGGTTTATACGAATGGTTGGTTATGCCGTTTGGTTTATCGAATGCACCGAGTACTTTTATGAGAGTGATGAACCAGATTTTCAGACCATACATTGGGAAGTTTGTGGTAGTTTACTTTGATGATATTTTGATCTACAGTGGAAGCATGGAAAAGCATGTCCCGCATTTGCGTGAAGTACCGTTGATTCTACGGCAGGAGAAATTTTATGCTGCAACGAAGAAGTGTGTGTTCATGACGCACAGTGTTTTGTTTCTGGGATACGTTCTATCGAAAGAAGGAATTCAAGTGGATGAAAGTAAAGTAGAGGCTGTCAGGAGTTGACCACAACCCAAGACAATTACTGAAGTGAGAAGTTTTCATGGATTGGTATCTTTCTATCGAAGATTCATTCAATATTTTAGCAGTGTGATGACACCAGTAACTGATTGCATGAAAGGAAAGAATTTTGAGTGGTCAGAAGAATTAGGAGTTGCTTTTGAACGAATTAAGAAGCTTTTGACGTCAGCGCCAATTCTAGTATTACCAGATTTTCAGTTGTTGTTTGAGCTACAAACTGATGCATCTAAAATTGGGATTGGTGGAGTATTGAGTGAGAGTGGGAGACCAGTTGCTTATTTCAGTGAGAAGTTATCAGGAGCTAAGTTGAGATATAGTACTTATGATGTTGAATTTTTATGCAATTGTTCAAGCTGTGAAGCACTGGAGACATTATCTATTTCAGAAAGAGTTTGTACTTTACACTGATCATGAGGCTTTGAAGCATTTGCAAGGGCAGGATAAGATTTCAGCGAGACATGCATCGTGGACTGCCTATTTGCAGCAGTTTACTTTTGTCGTGAAGCACAAATCAGGGATAACGAATCGTGTGGCTGATGCTTTGAGTAGGAGGAGTCATTTATTAACGACAATGAAAGTTGAAGTGACAGGTTTTGAATTATTGCCAGGGCTTATTGAAGAAGATCCTTATTTTAAGAAATTTGTTGAGAAAGTCAAGGAGGGAAGTTCTGATGAATTTGTGTTGATTGATGGTTTCTTATTTAAGGGGAATCAATTGTGTGTACCGGATTATAGCTTGCGAATGAAGATAGTAAAGGAGCTTCATGAGGAAGGACATGTGGGTAAAGACCGAACATTGCAGTTAATCTCTCAATCCTACTATTGGCCATCGATGAGGAAGGAAGTTGAAAGGTTTGTTCAGAGATGTCATGTTTGTCAAGTTTCGAAAGGGACAGCTACAAATGCGGGTTTGTATATGCCTTTACCTGTACGTACAAAACCTTGGGTGGACGTTAGTATGGATTTCGTATTAGGTTTGCCGAGAACGCAAAGAGGAAATGACTCGATATATGTTGTGGTGGATCGTTTCTCGAAGATGGTACATTTTATTGCATGTAAAAAGACGGCGGATGCTGTTCATGCCGCTCAGTTATTTTTCAAGGAGATCTATCGACTTCATGGATTGCCAGAATCTATTGTGTCGGATAGGGATACTCGTTTCTTGAGTCACTTTTGGTTAAGTTTGTGGAAGATGGTAGGAACGAAGTTAAACTTTAGCAGCGCTTATCATCCGCAAACAGATGGACAGACAGAAGTTGTTAACAGATCGTTGGGAAATTTATTGCGATGTCTTGTGAAAGATAATCTGAAGAGTTGGGATATGAAGTTATGCCAAGCAGAGTTTGCTCATAATCATGCAGCGAATCGTAGTACAGGTTTCAGTCCATTTCAGATTGTGTATTCAAGCTTACCAAAGGGGCCGTTGGATCTAACGATAGTTCCACAACCGAAGGGGACGGTTAAACGAGCTGTAGACTTTGTTGATGGGTTGACTGAATGTCATAAAATCGTTCAGGAGCGATTGGAGAAAGCAAATGAGAAGTAGAACTGCAGATTTGAAGCGATGAAGTGTTGAATTTAACGAAGGTGATTTGGTTTACGCTGTGTTAACCAAGGATCGATTTCCAATGGGCGCTTATAACAAGTTGAAAGCCAGGAAAATTGGTCCTGTAGAAGTTGTGAAACGGATTAATGAAAATGCTTATAAGTTGAAGCTGCCGGAGGATGTGTACACTTCTGACGTGTTCAATGTTAAGCATCTTGTACCATATTATGGAGAGGGACAATCTAATGTGGAAGAATTTACAAATTCAAGGACGAATTTTTCTCAACCAGGGGAGGATGATGCAGCTCAAGCAAGAAGAGAAGAGATAAGTCGTACATGACTTAAGGAGGAGTTAAGTCGTCCACGGCTTAAGATGGAAGGTATAGGTCGTTCTCGACCTAAGGAGTCACGTGGGGGAGAGATGCGAGTTAATGAAGAAGATTTAAGTCGTTTTCGACCTAACTGGAGACCAGAGGGGAAGTTGTACCGAGTTAACGACCTAACTCTAACGGGTTACGACTTAACTTAGTTTGATCATTGGAAGGTTCCGCTCCTTCAAGAAGCCACGAGTCACGACTCATGTTAAGGCGTATGTCGACCTATGATGAGTCGCTGCTGTTTTGAGTCGCTCCATAGTTGAGTCGTAAGTCGTGTGCTTGTTATACTGTGTTGTATTTCCTTAAGTCGTGAGTCGTTAGGTCGTATACGACCTAAGTGTTGATGAGTCTGTATTACTTTAAGTCGTGTGTCTTTAAGTCGTTTGTGATGTTGAGTCGTAATACGGTTGAGGCGCTGTTGTGATTGCTTTGAGTCGTTGTCAGTTGCGTTGTGATAAGTCGTAAGTCGGCAAGGAGATAAGCCGTAAGTCGTGAGTCGTTTGTAACTCGTCAGGTTGTTGTTAAGTCGCGCATGACTTAAGTGAGTCGTGAGTCGGGGAAGTGTTAAGTCGGCAGCGGCTTAAAGGTCAGGGTGTGAAACTACTATAAATAGCGTGTGTGTAGTACATTTTAAGGGGTTGATTTTTGAATAAAATTCTTGTTTGATTGCTGTGTGCTTTCATCTAAAATTGGTAGTTGAGTGTAATCTCCTATCTCCACTTTCGGTTATTCGAGTGCGCTCGAATCAACGATTGTTGAAGCCGATTCGCGGAATCAAGTGCGCTTGATCAACGCTTGAAGAATTGAAGATCTTCTTTCACGGTATCGTGCGCGATCAACGTGACGAGGATAGCTAGAATTTCGGTATCTTCGGATCAACGAATTTGGGCATTTCAGTATTCATCAATCCACCGATTGCTACTTTCATCGATCTATATCGTTTTGTCAATATCCGCTGCGTCAGAAAGTAATTTAACTCTCCCAAGTCTTTAATTGAAAATTCTTTGTTCAAGTGTTGTGTAACTCTGCTGATTTCTGTATCATTGTTACATGTAATTATAAAGTCATCAACATAAATGAGTATATAAGTAACAGTTGAATCAGAGAATTTAATGAAGACAGAGTTGTCAGATTTTGTTGGAATATAGTTGAGACTGGTTAGAGTTTGTTTCAGCTTGTCGAACCACACTCTTGGTGCTTTCTTGAGACCATAGATAGCTTTATTTAACTTGCATACCATGCTTTCATTTCCTTGTTGTCTGAATCCTGGTGGTTGCTCCACGTACACTTCCTCCTGTAAGACACCATTTAAGAAAGCATTATTTACATCTAACTGTTTAATGGTCCAATTCTTATAGAAGGCTATAGTTAGAACAATTCTGATGGTAGATGGCTTCACAACTGGTGAAAAAGTTTCAGTAAAATCAAATCCACTTTGTTGTGAATATTCTTTTGCTACCAATCTAGCCTTGTATTTTAGAATTGTACCATCAGGATTTTTCTTTAGTCTATAAGTCCATTTACATCCTATGACATTTTTATGTTCAGGTAACTGAACAAGGGTCCATGTTTTATTTCTTGTAAGTGCATCATATTCCTCCTTCATGGCTGTCTTCCACTTTTCATCTTATATTGCTTGATAATAAGAGCTGGGTTCCTCATTGAATAATTCTGCACTATATATTTTTGGTTTAAATATACCACTCTTTGATCTTGTTATCATATGATGACCACTGTCTTTATGTGCAGGATTGATCTGTTGAGTCTCATCTCTCACTGTACTCCCCTGCTGAGTATTGGATGACTGAGAATCATTCAGTGTTGAATGATGATCAGCATGACAGATACTATCTTGTAGTGGAGACTGATGAGATCCTTCAGGTTCTTCACACTGATCAGGACTAGAAGCATTTCTGGTCATTTGTTGTTGTTGACCAACATTGTTCTCATCTTGAGGCATCTGTCTCTCTATAGGTATAAGTATCTCAGGTATAGAAGGTATGGAGATATTTGGATTGTATAGTTTTTTTGTAACTTTGTTTTCAGATTTACTGAAAGGAAACTCATTCTCATTAAAGGTTACATGCCTTGATATATAAATCCTACCTTTGTTGTCAAGACATTTGTAACCTTTTTGATTACTTGCATATCCTAAAAATGTACAGGGGGTGGACCTGAATTCTAACTTGTGTGTATTATAGGGTCTTAAGCAGGGAAAGCACAGGCATCCAAAAATTTTTAGACTCTGATAGTCTGGTCTGATGCTTGTTAGTGTTTTAATTGGACTTTTAAGTTGCAAGACTTTGGTTGGCAATCTGTTGATAAGATACACTGCTGTTGAGAAAGCATCAGGCCAGAACTTCAGGGGTACAGATGCTTGTGCAAGAAGAGTTAGACCTGTCTCTACAATGTGCCTGTGCTTCCTCTCAATTAGACCATTCTGTTCAGTGGTATGGGGACAAGTTGTTCTGTGAATAATTCCTTTTTTTTGAAAAAATTCTTTGAGTGGTAGAAACTCTTTCCCACCATCAGTTTGAATAATTTTTACTTGGCAGTTTGTTTGTTTTTCAGCACTTGCTATGAACTGCATCACTGCAATACTAGTTTCAGATTTTGCTTTTAAAAAATAAATCCACACATATCTAGAAAAGGCATCAATAAATGAAATGTAATACTTATAACCATAGTCAGTAGATATTGGAGTTGGTCCCCACAAATCTGTGGCAACAAGTTCCACTGGTTTATCATATTTGGTTTTTGAATCTGGAAATGCAAGTTTGTGACTTTTGCCCATTGGGTAGTAAGTGCATGTATAGAATGAAGGAATATTTTCAACATGAACTTTATTATTGCTACTCAAAACATGTCTTACAATTTTCATACTAGGGTGACCTAGTCTAGCATGCCAGATATCAAAGCTATTGTAGTTTTCAGCACATTTTGTTTCAGACATGTTACACGAATTTTTCATAGTGTCATGTTTTCTTGGTCTTGCAATATCAAATTTGTATAGTCCCCTACATTCTCTACCCTGTAAAAGAATTTCATTTGTTAGTGCATCTTTTACTAAACAGAATTTGGAGTGAAACTCAAAGTACACATTATTATCTTTTGAGAACTGTGAGACACTCATCAGATTCTTTCTGATTACTGGTACTCTCAAAAGATTATTGAGATATAACTGTCTAGCACCTATAATACTTGCATTTCCAGTATGTGTTATATGTGTTGCTTTACCATTACCCATATATAATAAAAGTTTACCTCTGTATTCTTTGTTCCCAAGGTTTAGATTGTTGAGATTATTTGTAACATGGTTGGTTGCTCTTGAATCTGGATACCAACTGTCATCTTGAATGTCCTCTGCTTTAGCTAGATGGTTGGTCGTATTTTCAGATTGATCTTTGCATCCTTGTTGAACATTCACCATGTTTGCAGTAGAATCATTCTGTCTTGAGTTCCCAGTATTTTGTTGAGATGGTGTGTAGTTAGCATCAAATCTAAAATAACATCTGTTTGCTGTGTGATCAAATTTCTCATAGATTTGACACCTTATCCTGTTGTTATTGTTTGTGTATCTACCACTTCTTCCTCTTGATCTGTAACTCTGACCACCTCTTTGATTGCTGTTGGATTGATTTCTGTAGTTATGGTTTCTTTCTTGATTTCTTCCTCTGTTGTTGGCAACATAGTTTGCTGAATATTCAGAATTTGTTGATTTTTTTTGTTCTAATCTTCCCTCATGAGCCAGCAATATAGAGTGTACATACTGTAGTGTTGGTAAACTTTCTGTTGATGATATCACAGCTACAACAGATTCATATTCCTCATCTAATCCACTTAACAGATATAGAATTTGTTCTGTGTCACTAACATTGTGTCCTGCTGAAGCCAACCGATCACGAACTGTTTTGGTTTTTGACAAGTATTCTCTCATGGTCTGATTACCTTTCTTTAAGTTGTGCAGTTGCCTTTTGTACTGCATAATTCTTGCAGCAGATTAAGAACTAAAAGTTTGTTCTAATGTGTGCCAAATATCATGGGCAGTTTTACAACCTATTAGTTGTGGTAGAAGACTTGCACTAATTGAGGATAATAACCAAGAACTGATTAAACTATCTTGTCTTTCATGTATGACATATTTTTGATTGTCAATTAACTTGCCTTGTGCATCTGCAGTGAATCTTGGTGGTTTAATGATGGTTCCAAGAACATATTCCTGAAGACCATAAGCTTTAATTGCAGTCTCCACTTGAAATTTCCAGAGTAGATAATTGGTTTCATCAAGTGGAGTATTTATAATCTGGCTATGTGGTTTGATGATGGTTTTGAGGAGTTCTTGTGTGGTGTTTGATCTTGGGTGGATTTGGAAATAGATGTGGGTGAAACAGTGCTATTATCATTTCCTTCAGCCATTGATCAAGAAATTACAGCAAGAAGTAGACAAAAGAATCGAGATTACCAGAGAATGAAGATGCAAGCAGGAACTGACTGGATGATGATTTGTGACAGGCAGTTTCTTGGAATGGCACTTCAGGTTAGACAACAAAATTTCTGAAATTCTGATAGTATTGATGCAGCCGAAGTGTGATATATGATGAAATTTTTCTGATATCTATCTTTCTTGGCATGGCACAATACTAGATGATGAATTTTCTATAACATATCATATACAGTTGTTAAACTGTGTATGATTCGATCTCATATGATGAAAACTTTCTGATGAGATATGATTTTTGATCAACAATTGGTGATCAGATGCTGTTAAGCGAATATAGCTCTGATACCATGAAAAGAAAATGAATTATTGCTTTATTGCTTTTGATTCAATACAGAAAAAATACAATGATGTTCTCTGTTTGATACAATCTGTTATATAAACTTTCCTAGTTGGACTTTAGCATTTGAGCAGAAGAAAAAATAAATATATGGGCCAGGCCCATTAGGCACCAAAGTATTAACGTTATACTGGTTTGCCTGAGTTGCTGCTAATCTCACAATATTTTTGTGTCCAAAAAACAATATCAAATTATAATATTTTTGTGTGCAAAACTAGCATGCAATTGCCTTAGTCAGTACTGCGACATTGGCCTCATTTAAAACGAGGGCATATCTTCAGTCGGTACTGAGGAAACTGACTGAGATAATTGCCTCTGTTTTAAATAAAGCAATGCCACAGTCATTACTGGAACAATGCCTCAGTTAAACTGTTAAACCTAAAGTAATGTATTTTCCTCTAAATCTAAAGGTATATGCTTTATTAAGACTGACTCACTTACCTACAATGATAACTACTCTGTTAAGCTGCATTATGGGGTGTAGTGTATTGCATACGTTATGCCTTCTTCCAGTTCATGCACCTTTTCTTTAATACAGATTCACAAGTCACATCCTTTGCATCGTATTCTATTTAGTTTCAAAATAATCATTACATATTTTAGCCTATAGCATCCTATACTTCCTCCGATGTTAATTTTTTTGGATGAATTCATTTGAAGGAACAAGAACATGGCAACAAACTTAATGTAGAGTTTGGATTTGATGCTACTGGAAAATGTTTCTTACCTATTTTCCCTCGCTAAGTGGCTTGCATTCTAACATGAAGATCGGTCCATTGAGCTGCTACATTTGTTCCTAAATTTTACATTAAACTGTCCTAATAATGAACAACTCAAGATTTTCTGTTCTTACTTTTAGCTAGCTTTGTTTTACTTTGATGCATTCCTACTTTATTTCATAAAAAAAAATAAAAATAAACCTATGACCAGTTTGTAATATATAGATTGTACATTGCATTATTTATTTTGAGATTAAGTCTAACCCTTTTGTGTGTTTTATGATTGAAAATAACAGCCATTTTATTCTTATTTCATAGTTCTTTCTTCAATATTGGCTGTGTTTAAACCAACATGTGATTCCTGCCTGACTATAAAGGCTTGAAGATTCGATAATCCAATATTTGACGAATCAGATAGTATTTGATGAATTAGAGAATATGTAAAAGAAAACATATTGTATTTTGATTATGATAATATGATACAATACGTTTTGTACGATTCTTTATTTACAATGAAATAAAATGCTTTGTGCCCGAACCATGCCTATATCCATATAATTAGAAACCTTATTTCCTTGTACAAGAATACAGCCGCACTTATTTATTTGACCTATTCTTATTTTGTCAATACGCCTCCTTAAATCGGCCTAATGTTTGGCCATATTTCCCAGACCAGCTGCTGCTTTTTTGATCTTCACTTCTTTCTTTAATGTTATGAAATTTCTAGCAGATAATGCTTTCTTCAACCTAAGGTTTGGTGATTTTTCCAAAATCAGTTGTTGCTTGTTCGATCTTCAATTCTTTCTTCAAGCTGATGAAATTTTTGAAAGATAATGCTTTTGTATGTATGTCAACATGTTGGTAAATAGCAGGTATATGATTTACTTGTAATTTTTTTTCTTCAAAACTTGAACTAGTACAAAATATAAGTCGATTTCTATGTGCTTTGTTCTTGAGTAAAATATCTGGTTCGCTAAAAGTGACACTGTGCTCAAGTTATCACACCATATGATCGATTTGATGTTCGTTCTTAGCTGTAGCTCATTTAATAATGACTGTATCCGTATAATTTCAACTGTTGCACTAGCTACGCTTCTATATTCATCTTCAGTGCTAGATCTGGATAATATAACTTGTTTCCTTGAACACCGCAAAACTGGATTGTCACCAATATAAATGCAGTACGTTACTATAGATCTTCTATCATCAGAGTTTGCAGCCCAGTGTACATCTGCATATCCAATTATGTTGATATTTTTGCATGCTCTTAGTGTTAATCCATGATCTGATATTCCTTTTAAATATCTTAGAATTTTTTTGATTGCTTTCTGGTGCTTATATATCAGTTTTTGCATAAATTGACATACTCTGTTAACACTGAATGAAATTTCTGTTCTAGTTATAGTTACATATTGTAAAACACCAACTATGACTCTATACCGTTTATCATTAAATATTGGTTCTCCCCTGTTTTTTGAAACTTTTCATATTGCAAAACAAGTTTGTTGCTTTTGCCCACTTGATAATATGTATAAATATATTGTAATGCAATATTGAGAAAATAAGAACATGTCAAATGAATATGTGCGACTGTTCTCTAATTTTTATCTTTTGTAGCCTGTTAACAAGAAATCTTGTCAACACCCCAAAGTAGAGCTTTTAGGGCAAGTTCAATTTCTTATGGTTTCTCTTAAAAGAATCGAGAGGAATGTAATGAATATATTTACTTAGGTATCCTTTTGAAATAGGTTGTTATAATGAAAGCTTGCTTAAGCCAACCTTTCGACTCGGTCAAAACGGTTATTTCCTTTCCTTATTATCCTTTCGACTTTGTTGAAACAAATGTGTTTACCCTTTAAAGGCTCTCCTTTCTGTGTGGAAGCTAGGTCCAACAAGAAGGTCTTTGGGATCACTAGATGAAGGTTGACTTGAAGGGTTTCGACCCTATCGAAAGCTTAAGTTATTAAGTGAATTGGGCTTTGGTCAAATACCTAAAGTAGTGGTTTTCGACCTTGTCGAAAACCTATGAGCTTAGGTATCTTGGATTTGGATTAGAAGCCTCTGGTTAAAGCAATCCTAAAATAGGTTTCGACCTTGTCGAAAGCAAGGTCTTTGGATTTCCTGACTCAATTCAAGGGTGAAGTAACATATCATTTGGTTTCGACCTTGTCGAAAGAAATGGCCCAAGGTAAGATTTGTTGAAGCACATAACTGTAATTATTTGAATAAAAGAGTTTTCGACTATGTCAACAGGGACCTTTCGATGTAGGGGACACCTGAAATACAAAAATAAACCTGACAAAAGCCTTAAAAATAGTAAAGTAATATGAAATATTTGAGACTTCCCTTTCGTAAGCCAAAATAAGATTTTGTCACTTAAAATCCCAAAATCAATTTAATAATTAGGGTTTACAACCTTTTGATTAAAAAGATACAAGTTTAGAATGGAAAGAATCTGACCCCTAAAACCTGACGCCTTGGGTCTTATTTATAGATGCGGATCAGCACCTTTCGACCATAATGCTTACGATTGGTCGAAAGGTGGCTTCCAAATAACTCGAGTATGCTTCCACCTTTATTGAAAGGAATCAGTATGCCTCTTTCTTTGTGTTGCCCTGTAAGTGCTTCTGACTCAATCGATAGACCTTGTTCAGTGGTTTCGATGATGTTAAGGTGCCACTGATTTCGACACCGATGGTTGCTTCTGAATTCTTATTTATAACTGAATGCGGAACCCTCCATGATTACAAGGGTTACAATGGCTTCAACCGATTCGAAAGGCTTATTGTAGCTTTCGAACGGGTTGTTTAGGATAATGCTTGCTTTCAAGTAGTTTGAATGAAGTTGAAACCATTGGTTTCAAATGGTTTGGCACATATACAAAGAGCTATTCTTCATTGCCTTTGAAAGGTGTGGCTATGAATTGTTCTTAGGGAACCACCTAGTTGAAAGGTGGTTACATAAGGCACAAGGGTTCTTTTGACTCTTTCAACTCCTTCAAAAGGTAAGACCCTTATGGATCTTGATTGCAGAAACCTTTCGACGCATTCGAAAGGTTTTAAAGCTTTGAGACTTAGATGGTAGCATTCCTTCGACTCCTTAGAATGTTCTAGCTGGAGCTCTCCTCTCTTGTTCTCCTTTATTCTTTGCTTAAAAAGGTTTCTACTTAGTCGAAAGGTGGATTTTAGGAGTAACATTTTCACTCCCGGGCGAAGGAATCCACTTGACTTTCCAAGTCAACTTTGTCGAAACTTAGAAGATTCCTGCCTCTTGGCCTTCCCGCGTCAATCTGGACCGTCCATTTGAATTTGATCTAGCAGCTGATAGCTCTTGATGACTTTCCTTATAAAGTATGCTCTTCTCCTTCTTCCCCATTTACTTGTAATCAAATACTCAAGCACAAGCAAAAAGTTCTAAAATTTTATGATCTTTAATCTAAGAAGAAACCAAATTCGTAAGTTCAAATAACTTATGATCCTTTAATTTCTCATTCTTTGCTTTAAATTTTACGTTTTACGGTAGATCTTAATCCTTCAGATTTCATAATTAGGTTTTCGATTTGTAAACTGTTTGAATTTTGATTTTCTGAAAAACATGTTTGATTTTAAAAATTCGATTATAAGAGGTTTTGCGATTCGGTTTCATGAATCGATAAGATTTTCTTTTTGTTTTGAATTTATTTCAGTGTTTTGGATTACTCTTACCATTAAGAGAATCAAAATTCTTATTTATAATTTTAAAATTGAAAGTTGCTAGTTCATGTTAAAATCCATTTTCTTATCGTGTTTGGTTCATTTGTTTTAAGAAATTCTGAAACCCTAGATTTGCAATAGGGTTTGGGGAAGACAGAAGCATCTTTTTTCTTCGTTCGAAAGTTTTAAGTGTATGGATAAAAAATTGGTTCAGCGAAATTTCCTTTCTACCCCTTCGAAAGGGATTGAGGCGGCAACATTGGTTTTGCTTTCTTAGCCCCTTTCGATAGGGTCGAAAGGTGTTGTAGCGTGAATTTAATTAACCATGTCGAAAGACTATATAGTTAAGTAGAGTGTAGTTACCCATCTCAAAAGCAAAATGTTTTGACTTAGTCGAAATCTTTTGTGTCGATTGCAATCCATTTTCTTTAGTTAACCTTCGGAACCATAATGCCCCCTCGACCCTTTCGAATCCCTTTGTATCTAATGAGTCGAAACTCTAGAGTTATTTTTTTCCGACATTGTCAAAATGTTCTAAGTGCACATGATCTTAACTTAGGACCTTTCAACTCAATGAATATATAAGGTATTGACATCATTCATAGAAAATTTAAGTCATAGGTTTCGACAGTGTCGAAGGATTTTGTTAACTTGTTTATGCAATGTGTGTAGTGTATATTTTTGTTCAAGTTCTTAAGTTAACTTTAACTAATTCCTTTTGACAACTTGGTTCCTATGGAGCTTTCGACATTTTTGAAAAGTGCCAATTGAATAAACATTTTGACTCTTCCTTTCGGCCTTGTCGAAAGCTCAATGAGTACTCTGATTTAGGCTTTTGACACCGTCAAGAGGTATTTGCTAAGTATTAATATCTCTTTCCCTTTCGACTTTGTCGAAATCTCAATGTCTTTTACTTATAACTTAAACATTTTTCAAAAATTTGAACTTTAATGTTTGTCGAAAGCTCAATGTCTTTGACTTTTAACTTAAACATTTTTCAAAAATTTAAACTTTTATGTTTGGTTCTTGTTTAAGTTGTTCAAGTAGGTTTTTTACCAATTTTTAAAAGAATGCTATGTTCATAATAAACTTGAAAATTTTAACTTAAACCTTTTCACCTGGCAGAATCATAAGCTCTCTAAAGAAACTCGATGCCTTTTCAAAGCATTCCTTGATATCTTCACAGGACGAGGTTGATGTCATCCTCAAAGGCTTCGAAATTACTGGTGTGGAAGCTATTCCACCCAGGGAAATAGATACCATCAACAATCTCCTGAAGGGTTCTTCACTTACACTGCCGTCCACATATGGCACTGAGGATTTTCTGCCTTTTCCTGAATACCTGTCCAGATTTCTTTCTCACCTCGGGATTGCTCCAATCCAGCTGTCACCAAATGTCTACACCTACCTCTTATCTTTGGAATCTCCTCCTTAAATGCTGAAGTTTTGAACCACTTGACCTGACTAGTCAAACTCAGCGCCCTCAATCATCAGATCTTCCGAGCCAGGCCCCCAAAGAAGCTAATATTGGATGAGGTGAACAAGTTTAAAGACTAGGAAAACCAGTTTTCTTTGTTAGATGTTCTCTAATATTAGCAGGGTCTTTTCTACTCCTCGTAACTTCAGATTTTGTTGTCTGCTTTCTATCTTACTACTTCTCTTTTCTATTCTTTGTCTTATGTCAGGTTCTCCTGCCAAAGAACTCAATGAAGTGAACGGAAGAACGATGGAGTCTCTTATTGCAGCCTCCAATAAGAAAACCGCCTGAGGCTGCTGATCCCCTCTAACTTGAGGAAGCATTCTCTTCATTACCCTAGTCAAAGGGTTTTGGGGTTACCCTCTTTGATCCAGCATACATCAAAGGTAAAACGCTTCCTCTCATTGGGAGATTCTAAACATCTTTCTCCTATGTCTCTTATCTGCTCTGACCACTCTGGTAAATTATAGGCACCACATTTGTTTTATATCCCTGCTCCTTTCTGAATTATTTTGCTGACTTTAAATATGTTTGGATTCTTTACAGCTGCTTCTCAGGTTACAGTGCCTGTTAGTGGTGCTGCTTTCCTTCCTACAACTTTTGGTGCGCTATCTATTATCCAATCCTTTACCAAAACCAAGAAAGCCATTGAATAATGCCACCGACTGAAGCGGAACCTCCTCGGAAGCTTGCTAAATTATTGATATAGAGGAGGAGAATCGTTATTCCTTTGATATAGCTTCGAAAGCCCGGTTGTAGAAGCTACTAAAGAAAAGCTAGAGCAGGCTCCTTCTATCATTGATCCCCTTTCTCGCATTTCCGTTTCTAATTCTTCGGCTGTTCTCGCATGAATGCAATTGGCTTTGGAGAAGCATCCCACTCTACAGCGCATTCCTTCTAAGTCAACGTCTTCTTCTCCTTCTATCAATTTTGAAGACTTAGCCTAGTCTATCTTAAACTTGGAGTCTTTCACCTCTACCCTACCGACCTTCCACTGTTTCTGATTTGGTGGGGCATTACTGCTCTCTGATAGAGCAACAATTTTTGGTGAGTTTTATTTCAATTGTCCTTATCACTACTTGCTTTCTTTAAGGTCTAACTTGCATTGCACTTTCTTCTTTCAAATTTCTAAGAGTTGGTTAACTCTTCACAAGCAAGCTTCCAAATCCTCCATTGAATCCTCTAATTTCCAAAAGGAAATCTCTACTCTTAAGAATAAAATGTCTTCTTTGTCTGCAGCAAAAGATGAACCATCCTCTGAACTAGAGCGGTTAAGCGCTTCCCTGACCCGATCAGAATCTGCTCTTTTGAAAGAAAGAAGGGCCCACCAAATCCTTGCGGACAAATTTTTTTCCATGCATCTAACTTTAAAAGATTCCGACGAGGAGGAGGCTCGCATAGTATCAAAGAATGCTTCTTTGAAGGAGAAGTTAAAGAAAAACAGGGCTTTATTGAAACTTGCCGTCAATCCCATTTCTGACGCCAAGCAGAGAGTATCTCAGTTTCTTAATACTACTCTCAGGGAGATTATGTTGAATTCCTATAAAGAGGCTTTGATTCTCGCTTATGTTGATAATTTTGAGAAGTGCCCTGATCTAAGCTTCTACTCATTCGACTCTACCATTGTTGATAGAGTAATGGACAAAATTAATTAAATGAAGTAGGGGGTTGAAGCTACAGCAAAGGAGGCAATTAACGCATCCAAAATTCTTTCTTTCGGCATCCCCTCTTTCAAAATTGGATTTGACTTTGAGGACGAATGGGATAAAATGTTGCTACCGCGGAAGAGGCGACGGTGATGATAATGATGATAATAACGATGATGACAACGAAGATTACCTTAATGGCAGCCAAGGTTCAGGTGGTGATCGATGGGGCCATTCCAGAACTGTTGAGAACAATGGTGATAATAATGCTAAAGCTTATGAAAAAGAGCCATATCCCAAAAATGATGTTCCGCCTGAATCTGTCGGGCCTTCTGCTCTTCAAGAAGGGGAGACTGCTCCCGTTAATTTTGAAGATCTAAAAGGAAAAGAGCAGGCTTTCAAGACTTCTGTCTCGATATCACAGGTGTAGGATTCTTTGTTTAAATATCTTTCACTTCGAAGACAATAATAGTGCAAATCATTTATTTTAGATAAGGAAGAAACCTTTCCTCTCCTGTAAAACCAAACTTGAGAGAAAACAAGCAAAGATAAACAGATTGTATAGGGAGTTATACAAGAAAATAAAAGGGCACAATGTACATTTAGATTAATATCATAGACTCGATAGAAGTGCATCGGTGTTGGCATCTTTTAAGCATCAAAAGCCGCCCCCTTACTAGAGAGAGCGCACCTTCGCTACGATGCTCTATCAAAAGAAAGTTCGGAGTTAACCGCCTTATTTTGGATGATGGTTGAAGAAAGAGACATTCTAATCAACTTTTTATATAAGGCTTATTATAGACATTCAATTATTGATTTTTCGTACTTACGTGAATTTAGTGGAGATCTACTTAGATGTACATAAGAGATACTTGGATGAATTTGGATCCGACCCACACCCTAGAGCTTGTTGGAACTTATCATGGCTTAGATCAATTCCCTAAGATCTCCCCCTGAAAAGCTTAAGTATTATAAGAATAAATTTGTCTCTGAGTTATTTTCTAAGTCTGTCTTGTATGAACCAGATGAGTAATTGTAAGCAGGTAACAATGTATTGACTCTGGAAATATTTGCTTTAGTTTTGTTCTTTATGCTTAGCTTCATTTTATTATATTATTACAGAGTGATTGTTCATTAGGTCGACATGTTTCTAAAGACCATTTAAGCACTGAGAATATTTTATCTTGAAAATGCATCAATTATAAAGTCTTTGAAATTAGCTAGATATTTTTTTCTTAGAGATTTTTAAAAACTCTACTTAAACTATCTTCGTCTCTACTTTGATTTCCTTGGCGATGAAAAAGAAAAACTTCTTAAGTGGATCAGAACATTTCACTCTAAGTTAATTTGTGGTAGTGATAGTCCTCAATCCGGGAAGTGGAACTATAGCAAATGTCCACCAGTTATCACTCCTAAGGAGTTAATATTCCTTTTGACTCAACAATTACCCTTTCCACTAACTCATTAGACAAAGTTATAAAAGTAGTTTCTTAGCTTTAGAGGTAAACCGATTGTTTATTGTATCTTTCAACTTTGTTGTTATTTGTGTTGTAATCTACTATTATAATAATAAAGAGATTTTTCATCTTGATTTTGACTTTATTTTGTTTTCTTTTGCTTAAATAGGAGTTACAATTATCTATAGCTCCTCTCCCCTTTGATTTATCATCACACATTGCTACTTTTAGAGAGAAAGTACTAAATTCATGTGGAAGGAGTGGACTTAGTGATGATATCTTACTGCAATGCTTTCATGGCAATGCCAAAGCCTTAAGGTGGCATAAAAGATATTTCATTCAGAAAACCATAGCTAGTAATTTGAAAGATCAAATTGCCTCTCTTGAGGTCGATGTTAAAAGCAAAGATGAAATGGTTTCGTCACTAAAGCAACAACTAAAGGCAAATCCTTCAATCGATTTCGACCATAAAATGTCAGAACTTATCCAACAAATCAGTTACTTGGAATTGAAATTGAAGGATAGTCAAGCATTGTGCGAATCATTAGAATACATTATGGGAGACAACATTTTCGAGTATTGATTTGTCGGTTCCTCACGCTACTCCATTAGTTACCAGACCCACAAGGTCAACTCACCTCACTGCTCAGAAATTCCCTACTATGACCAGTGTTCCCCCAGGCTTAGACGAGAATGTTGTGGGAAATAGATGCAGGAGAGTTAAGTTCGAAATAGATGGGTATTTTGATGAGAAACAAAAAGAAAAATATTTGCAAAGTATTAATGAGTATGCTACCAAGGTCTAGAAGCTTGAGCGCAACAACTACTTCCTTAAGAAGCGCGTTGCGGAGTTAGAAAAGGACAACAAAACCCTTAGCAGCGCAAATAGAGCTTTCAACCGTGCTCTAAAGACCAATACTGATGCAATTGATAATGCAGATAGGGTTAGGAAAAAGGAAAAGAAACTCAAAGAGGTTCTCTGTGCCGCAATTCGTCACGTAGTTGATCCTTCAATCATGGAGAATTTTAAAAAAGCTGCTTAAGACTTATGACATATTCATATCTTCGAATTGTATTGATTTGTCTTGTATGTATGTGAATAACTTCATATTTTTGTAAATAATTTCATGACTAATGTAAATCATACAAACTTTGCAAATATCACTTGATTTGTAATCCTTTTCTGTAGTGTCACTTCTAAAATGCCTTTTAGTAGCTCATTCATTATTTTCGCATTTGCTGAATCCTTTATTTCTTTTTGCTGTGTTGATTTTCCTGAAATGCATTAAGCAAACAATATTCTCAATTATTAGCTTGAAATTGAAATGCAAATCTATGTACATCATTTGTGTAGATTAACAAATTGTTTTATTAAGCGCATGAATAATAGTTTATATCAAACATCTAAACCCCATCTTTAACTGTGATGAGAGATAATTACGAATTTAACTCCAACCATTTGGCTTGTTCTGTGATGGATAAATAGAGATTCATTATTGAAATCTTACACCTAGATTAGGGCTTGAATAAGTAATAGTCATGAAACCCAGATTCGGGTATAATAAAGATAGTTAGTGAGTGATAAAGACCCGAAACCCAGATTCGAGTATTAGTACGTAAACGTCGCTCTGAAATGAATGTCCCGAAAACCATATTTAGGTATTAATTGATGAAATCTAGATATGAGAGATTCGAAACCCAGATTCGGGTATTAATAGATAAAATTCAGATATGAGAGACTTGAAACCCAAATTCGAGTATTAAGAAGCGCAGTTCTGTTCTACTTCTTTGATGTATGAACCCTTTAGGTTTTGTGTAGAAATAATTTGATTAGTTACCTCTTGAGCTCGGACGTCTTAGCCCATAATCGAATATGCCGTTTCTCGAGTTTGAACATCCCAATCTTTCATTTAATGAGCCTCCTCTTGGGCTTGGACATCTTAGTCCATTGCTGAATGAGCCTCCTCTTAGGCTTGGACGTCTCAGTCTATTATTTGATGGGCCTCTTCTTGGGCTTTGACATCTTAGTCCATTTTTTGATGGGCCTCTTCTTGAGACTGAACATCTTAGTCCATTGTTTGATGGGCCTCTTGTTAGGCGTGGACATTTTAGTCGCTGTCCAGTGCTCTTGGTTAGCTTATCTTAGAGGCTGGAACTAAGGACTTACCCGACCTCCCTTTAGGGGGCGCCCTGCCCTGGCAATTGTGCGACGCGGACAGGGGCTTGTTCGGTGCTTTACCCTGGCCATCTTTTGGCGCAGATAAAGGCTTACTACATTCTCCCTCCTAGAGGTGCTTTACCCTGGCCATATCAAGCCGTGGATAACAGCTTGTTCTGTACTTTACCCTGGCCATCTTATGGCATGGATAAAGGATTACTCCGTCCTCCTTCTAGGAGTTGCCTTACCTTGGCCATAACATAGCATGGATAAGGGTTTGTTTAATGCTTTACCTTGGCCATCTTATGGTGCGTTACCCTAGTCATCTTATGGCGTGGATAAAGGCTTACTCCATCCCCTCTCCAGGAGATGCCTTGACCTGACCAGAGGCACGACCAAGGGCTTGTCCAGTCCTTTAACTTGGCCATTTTATGATGCAGTTAAAGGCTTACCCGCCCTCCCTTTAGGAGGTGCTCTACCCTAGCCAACTCGGCATGGACGGAGGCTTTTCTACCATCTTAGGTAGACTACCATTATAGGTAGTTTTCAAATATAAGGAGTATTTCCCTCCCAACTATGTAGATCTTTCTTTGAAAAGTAACTCTTTTTTGATTTTCTCTCAAATTCTCTTTACAAATTCGTGAATCTTTCCTTATCGAAAGAAATTTATGATCATCCCCTCTAGGGTTCTGCAACGATTGGTTTCATGGCCATTTATCATGTTGTAGTAACAGCACGTTCCATCTAGATTCCTTTCATGTTTTGGCTTCTTTTTCTTTGATGGCCAACAATTAAGCTCATCCTTAGTAAGCAAGCATACATTCTCTATAGATGTTGTTAAGTTGCATTCTTTGGGAAGTCTAGACTTGAAGCTTGATTCTTGAGGTTGGCTTTTTGTCTTTTTGTTTCTCAGCCTTATAGTTTCATATTCTTTAATAGCTTTTCTTCTTACCACCCTTTGTTCTTGTGTAGGAAGTTTTCTTGTTGTTGTTGGTTGTTGCCACATATTTGCAAAGGCATTGTAATCAGCCATTATCTCTTTCTCAAAGAGTATGCCTTTGGAATAGTGTTGGATAGTTTTTTCTCATTTGATTGAATACATTATCACTTCTAGTTATCCTTTTTCCTAAGGCAAAAATAGGTGTAGGTCCAACCTGAAAAGGATTTAAACTCCATTTCTCAAGGTCATAAGATTCTGCTCTTTATTGGTTTATAATTCTTAGAGCTTCTAATCTATGCCTTGCTCTGACTTCTGATTGGAATCCTTGATGATTATTGGGGAGAATCTTATCAAATGTGGTTCAAAGGATCCTTGTTTTAATCTTATGATTCTTCTAGCCATGATTAAACCAAAGTAGATGAACTTGGGATTGGGTTAAGTGGGGTTAGACAATAATAGTGTTGGATGTTTAACCAAGTCAGAGGTTTAGGCCCTTCTTCTAGCGCCAAAATGTTAACAAGAAATCTTGTCAATACCCTAAAGTAGAGCTTTTAGAACAAGGTCAATTCCTTGTGGTTTCTCTTAGAAGAATTGAGAGGAGTGGAATGAATGTATTTACTTAGGTATTCTTTTGCAACAGGTTGTTATAATGAAATCTTTCTTAAGCCAACATTTCGACTCGGTCGAAACTGTTATTTCCTTTCCTTGTTATCCTTTCAACTTTGTTGAAAGAAATGTGTGTCCTTCGAAGGCTCTCCTTTCGGTGTGGAAGCTAGGTCCAAGTAGAAGGTCTTTGGGATCACTAGATGAAGGTTGATCTAAAGGGTTTCAACCGTGTCAAAAGCTTAAGTTGTTAAGTGAATTGGGCTTTGGTCAAATATCCAAAGTAGAGTTTTTGACCTTTTCGAAAGATGTGAGCTTAGATATCATGGATTTGGATTAGAAGCCTCTGGATAAAGCAATCTTAAAATAGGTTTCGACCATGTCAAAAGCAAGATCTTTGGATTTTCTGACTCAGTTCAAGGTTGAACTAACCAATGATTTGTTTTCGACCTTGTCGAAAGCAATGGCCTAAGGGAAGATTTCTTGAAGCACATAAACGTAGTTATTTGAATACAAGATGTTTCGACTATGTCGGCAGGGACCTTTCGATGCAGGGGACACTTGAAATACAAGAATAAACCTGACAAAAGAATTAAAAACTAGTAAAGCAATAATATTTGAGACTTCCATTTCATGAGCCAAAATATGATTTTGTTACTTAAAATCCCCAAATTAATTTAGTAATTATGGTTTACAACCCTTTTGATTAAGAAAAATGGAAAGAATTTGATCCTCAAAACCTAACCCCTTGGATCTTATTTATAGATGTGGGTCTGCACCTTTCGACCCTAGTGCTTTCGACTTGGTCGAAAGGTGGCTTCCGAATAACTCAAGTATGCTTCCACCTTTATTGAAAGGAATCAGCATGCCTTTCTTCTTTGTGTTACCCTGTAAGTGCTTCTGACTCTATCGATAGGCCTTGTTCAATGGTTTCGATGATGTTGAGGTGCTGCTGGTTTCGACACTGATGGTTGCTTCTGCACTCCTATTTATGACCGAATGCGGAACCCTCTTGGGTTACAATGGCTTCAACCAGTTCGAAAGGCTTATTGTCATTTTCGAAGAGGTTGTTTAGGACAATGCTTGCTTTCGAGCAGTTTGAATAAAGGCGAAACCATTGGTTTCGAATGGTTTGGCGCATAAACAAAGAGCTATTCTTCATTGCCTTCGAAGGTGCAGCTTTGTTCATAGGGAATCACTTAATCGAAAGGTGGTTACCGAAGGCGAAAGGGTTCTTTTGAATCCTTCAACTCCTTCGAAAGGTAAGAGCCTTCTGGATCTTGATTGCGGAAACCTTTTGACACCTTCGAAAGGTTATCAAGCTTTGAGACTTAGATGGTAGCATCCCTTCGACTCTTAGAATGGTCTAGTTGGAGCTCTCCTCTATTGTTCTCCTTTGTTCTTTGCTTAAAATGGTTTCGACTTAGTTGAAAGGTGGATTGTAGGAGTAATATAGCCTGATCAAATGTCACTCATTTTTGAAATTATTGGTGTAGTATATATCTTCGGTTTAAATATCCTACTCTTTGACCTGGTGATCGTGTGATGCTTATTTTTTTTCTTTGATTCACCATGTTGTTCAACATGTGATGATTCTGTGCTGCTAATCAGATCAATATTATCTTTGGATTGTTGCTGACATGCATTTGAATACTTTAACTAATACTTTGTGGTTGACTAGTTGAGCAGGTAGAAGTTTGATTGAGATGATCGGGTGGCTCTGCATGTTTATGACTTGGTTCATTGAACATTGTGAGTTGTAGGGTAGAGCTTACTAAATTCATTTCAACTCCTCCTTCATTCCCAACAGTTGAATACAAAGGTATTGATGGTATACATGCTTTTGGATTATATACTTTTTGCGTTGTCTTCGTAACTGTTCTACTAAAAGGAAATATATGCTCATTAAACCCAACATGCCCGCTATTAAATAATTTCCATTACCATCTACACATTTATACCCTTTTTGATTTATTGCATATCCTAAAAAAGGTATAAGGTGTAGATTTAAAATTCAATTTATGAGTATTATATGCTTTTAAATAAGGAAAACATAAGCATCCAAAAGATTCCAAGCTTTGATGGTCAGGTTTTATATTGAATAATTTTTCTATTGGACTCTTATTTTCTAATACTTTAGCTGGCAATCTATTAAATAGATACACAACAGTACAAAAGGAATCAGACCAAAATTTTAAAGAAAGTGATGCTTGAGCAAGTAAAGTAAGACCAGACTCAACTATGTGTTTGTGTGTTCTTTTAACTAATTCATTTTGTTCAGATGTGTAGGGACATGTAGTTCTATGAACTATTCCCTTTTTGTTAAAGAAGCTACTGAGTGATTTGTATTCACTACCACCATCTGTCCAAATGATTTTGACTCGATAACTAGTTTTTTCTGCTTGAGTTAAAAATTACACAACTGCATTATTAGTTTATGATTGTGCTTTTAGGAAATAAATCCAAGTGTATCTTAAGTAAGCATCGACAAATGATATATAATATCTAAAGCCATAGTCTGAATGGATGGGTGCTGGACCACAGAGATCAGCGGCAACCAATTCCAAAGATTTGTTATAGTGAGTTAAAGAGTCAGTAAAAACATGTTTGTGACTTTTGCCTATTTGACAATATGTAAAAATATATGGTAATGTAATATTTTTAAAAGGAATTTTGTTTTCAGTAAGAATTTGCTTTACAGCACTTGATGACCTAATTTATAATGCCATAAATCAAAGATACTTCTATTCTTTCTGTCTGAGATATTTCCAAAATATTACAACACTTTTCTCTTTTTACAGAGTTTATGCAATTAACAAGATTTGACTTATATAGTCTTTTGACTGCATCGTCCTGCAAAAGAATTTCTTTAGTCAGTATTTCTCTAACTAAGCAATACTTAGGATAACATTCAAAATAAACATTATTGTAATTTGAAAATTATGATACACTCATAAGGATTTTCTTTATTTTAGGCACCCTAAATAAATTATTAAGATAAAGTTGTCTTTCACCATTGATATAGGCATTTCAAGTAAGAGTAATCTTACTAGACTCACCATTTCCCATGTATATTGACTGTTTACCCCTGTATTTCTTGTTGCTAAGATTTAGATTGTCAAGATAAATTGTGATGTGATTGGCTGCTCTTGAATCAGGGTACCAGCTCTCATCTTGAATATATCTTGTGACATCATTGAGGTGATGATTTAGTATTATCTGATTGGCTACTTGAATCTTGCTACACTTGAGCCATATTTGTACTGGGATTATTATTTCTTTGATGGTTTGAACTCTGATTTGGTGCATGATTTGCGTTAAATCTAAAATAGCATCTTAATGTAGTGTGGCCAACTTTTTTTTTACATATTTGACAATTAGATCTATTATTGTTATTCCATCTTCCTTTTCCTCTTGCTCTAACTAGTTGTCCTCCTCTTTAATACGATTGATCAGTTTTTCTGTAACTTTGATTTCTATTTTTGGAATTAACTGCATAACTGATTGGTAAATCAGTATCCAACGGTTACTTGTAATCTATTCTTCCTTCCTGTGCAAGGAGGGTTGAGTGAACATATTGCATTAATGGCAATGTTTCTTTAGATGATACTACTGCTATTAAACTTCATATTCTTCACCGAGACTATTTAAAATTGTCAATACTTGTTCAGTATCTGACACTTTATGGCCTTCTGCCACTATTAAATCACAAGTTGTTTTAATCTTTGATAAGTACTCTCTTATTGATTGATTCTCTTTTCTGATATTTTATAGTTGCCTTTTTTAATTCATAACCTTAGCAGCTAGATGAGAATTGAATACTTGCTCAATAGTAGTCCAGATTTCATCGGATGACCTATATACCACCAATTGTGGTAGCATATTGGTGCTTATGGAAGATAGTAAACATGAGCTTATTAGACTATCTTTCTCTGATGCTTTGTGTATTCATTATTACTTACCATCTTATTTTCTTGATCAATGATAAATCTTGGTGAAACTGGTAGAGTGCCAAGAACAAATCCTTCGAGGTCATATCATCGAATTTCAGTTTCAATCTAGAATTTCCATAGAAGATAATTTTCTTCATTAAGATGCGCAATGATCAGTTGACTACAATGACCGACCACTGTTTTATCAGATCCTCTATTGCTGTTGCAATCTGTTGTTGAGATTTTTCCGTGTTCTCTGATGTTTCTGAATTGTCATTACCTTTACCCATGTTGATGCAATGCTAAAGCTTATTAATTTGAATATTCTGGTACAGGCATATTGTAAGAAATGCTTTGAATGTAGGAGAAATCGGGTATGTTGCAGCCAAACTCAGATGATGATGATGTTTTGATGAGTTCGTGGTGTGGAACTTACTTTCTTGCTATTTTGAAATGTGCTTCTTGCTTTCTGGTTCTGTTTTCTGAACGTTCTTCCTTTGAATTTGCTTATTTGAGAAGAAAAACTCGCTGCAGCCAAGAATTTCAATAAATTTCTTAGCGTGGTACTAGTTTTATCAAGTGCCCTTTAAGAAAATTACCTGAAAAGTCAAGTGATGAAATGAACTCTGATATGTTATCTAATTATCAAATGATGATACTTATCTGATGATAATTCATATTGATTATTCGTGATCTTTCACCGTGAAGCTTTGACCCTTTAATATCTAAGTGATTGCTGTTAAGCTTTGACGCTCTGATACCATATAAGGTTTTGAAGATTTGATAATAAAAAATTTGATGAATCAGATAGCATTTGACGAGTTGATGAATCAGAGAATATATAAAAGAAAACATACTTTATTTTGATTATGATAATATGATACAATACGTTATGTACGATTCTGTATATAAAATGAAATAAAATGCTTTTAGGTTCGAACCAGGCTCATATCAATATTACTCGAAACCTTATTTTCGTATACATGAATACGTCCACACTTATTCATTTGACCCATTATTATTTTCTCAATACTAACATTTGTGTTTCATGATTGAAAATAGTTATCACTCTTTTGTGTGCCTATCGAATGAATTTAAGTTATTATTATGATACAGATAGCATTTATAACATTGGTAAACTCTGCTTTTCAAGTGAGTAATGGCTATGGCATTGAAATTGATGTCTTATATTACAATAGTTGTAATATAATTATTACTTGGAGTTTACTACAAATCTATGGATTGCTAAATACTGAGAAAGTAGTATACATTACTTTCTTACAAATCAATCATTGAAATATGAAAATATGGACTTTCCATCACTTCCTTCTTTGTATAATAGTACTATAACATTTTTGAAAGCAGTTCTGTATGCGAAGCACTGTGTTAGAAATGAGAAGTATCACATATTGAAGAGGTCACATATAGAAGCGACTGTATATAATATGAAAGTAGGGTTACAAACGAAATCTCAATCATTTAATTATCTCGACAAGATGACAACCACATATATATTCTTCAGTTATAAAGTATTAGGCCATATTGTTTTTAGCCCAATTGTATTACTATAATTACAATCTTGTATTTGCATGTACCATGATTGATTAGTAATAAAAATCATCGATTTTCTTCTATTCTTCAACCGTATAATTCAAAAGTATAACAAAATTATAAATTATGATTTGGTATCAGAGCTGATCAAAAGCTTAACAACACTCAACGTACACGGAAATTGCAGAATCTGATGAACCATTAGAGAAATCTCATCATCTAACAATCAGAATACCCATCATAGAAAATTCGTCACTTGGGTTGTAAAGAATTTGGTCCAAAATAGATCAGTGCCTTGCCAGAATCATAATCTCTAGTGAAAAAAAAATTCAATCAAATGGACCCAGAAACCAAAACAAGAATTTAAGAAATCCATCAAATCAGCAGGAAAGTAAGAGCCAAGCCATAAATTCATCAAAAAATTCTCATTATATAAATATGGCTGCTACATACCCGTCTTTCCTAAATTTAGAAGTATTTCTTGTATTCCAATAAAGAAGCTTTGAATCCTCAAACCTGTTATTGAATCAAGAAGCATCATCATGAAAGATGAAAATAACAACTCTACTGCTACAGATAATTCAAAAAACTCTCAAATAGCCACTGTAAATCTTATCAAGAATGTCGTAAGTCCACAAAGTAAATTGATTACTGCACACTTAGAAGAAGAAAATTATCTTCTCTAGAAAGTTCAAGTAGAAACAGCTGCAAAAGGTTATGGGCATGAAGGGTTTCTTCTTGGCACTCATCCTATCCTACCTAGATTTATAACTTATCAAGAAAATAAAATAGTCATTAATGAAGAATTCAAAAGCTATCAAAGGCAAGATAGCTTGATATGCTCATGGTTACTATCTTCAGTAAGTGTTAAATTGTTGTCACAAGTAATTAGAAGCAAAACAGCTAATGGAATTTTGAAATATATTGAGAGAATTTTCAACTCACAATCAGCAGCCAAAGTCATGCATCACAAAAGACAATTACATGGTATCAGAAAATAAAATCAGTCTATGAGAGACTACCTTGCAATGATCAAAGCAACATGTGATTTACTTGAGGCAGCTGGACATAAAGTCCTAGAATCTGAACAATTATTAATTATTCGAAGTGGTTTAAGTGAGGAGTATGAAGCAGTTGTCATGATTATTTCATCACAAAGAATTACATCATTAGTAGAAGATGTTCATTCTATACTTCTTACACATGAAGGAAGAATAGATTTCAAGAAACCCACTGATTCAAACATGTCAATCAACTATACATTTAGCTATGGAGGCAAGAACCAATATAACAACAAAAACGATCAATCATTTCAAATCGGAAATCAGTTTAACAGAGGAAGGGGCAGAGGAACGTAGAACAATAGTAATAAAACAAAATGTCAGCAGATATGTGATAAAATTGGACATATGGCTCTAAAATGCTACTTCAGACTTAATATGAACTATATACCATGCCAAAGCTCAAACAATCAAAGAAGTGGACATCTCAGTGCAAATATAGCACAAGTACAACATGACTTATCTGATCAATCAGATAATAATAGAAATCATCACTGAATGAGATTGCCAAGCATGAACATATTCAAGCTAAAGCCTGGTACCCTAATTCAGAAGCAACCAATCATATCACTAGCAATCTGGACAATCTGAACCTAGGCAGTAAAGAGTACCGAGGTAAACAGTTAATATGCATGGGAAATAGTGAGTTAATTAATATCACACACATTGGTAATGCCTGCATCAAAGGTGAAAACAGTTATATCTTAATAATTTATTAAGAGTGCCTAATATAAAGAAAAATCTCATGAGTATACCTCAATTTGCAAATGATAATAATGTTTATTTTGAATTTCATCCTAAGTATTATTTAGCTAGAGACTTAATAATTAAACAAATTTTCTTGTAGGCTGATATAGTGAAAGGATTATACAAGTTTAGACTGATTAATTGCAAAAATATTGTAAAGAGAGCAAAGCGTTGTAACTTTTCTGAAATATCACAAACTGTGAAAGATAGAGTCATCTTTGATCTATGGCATTACAAATTAGGGCATCCAAATGCAAATATTGTAAAACGGGTTCTTATAGAAAATAAAATTTATTTTGATAATTTAATCTTACCATACATCTTTACTTATTGCCAAATGAGCAAAAGCCATAAACTGGCTTTTGCTAATTTCCAAACTGAATATAATATGCCATTAGAATTGTTTGCCACTGATCTCTAGAGCCCAACACCCATCAGTCCCGATTATGGTTATAAATACTATATATCTTTTGTTGATGCGCACACTTGGTACACATAGATTTACTTCTTGAAATCAAAGTCAGAGGCACAAAATGCAGTAGTTTATTTTGTTATTCAAGTTGAAAAGCAAATTAACCACTAAGTCAAAATTATTCAAAGTCATGGTGGAACTGAGTTCAAGTCACTTAATAAATTTTTTCTAGACAAAGGAATAGTGCATAGAACTATTTGTTCTTATACATTTGAATAGAATGGTCCAGTTGAGAGAAAACATAGACATATAGTTAAATAGGTCTTACATTAGTTGCTCAAGCATCCCTAACCTTAAATTTCTAGCCTGACTCATTTAGTACAGCTACATATTTAATAAACAGATTACCCACAAAGACTTTGGAAGGGATAAGCCTAATAGAAAAGTTGTTTGCGCTTAAACCACGTTACAAAAGGTTGAGAACCTTTGGTTGTCTATGTTTTCCATATCTAAGGCCATATAATTCTCATAAATTAGACTTTAGATCATCGCCAAGTACCTTCTTAGGTTATGCAACTAAGTAGAAGGGGTACAAGTGTCCTGACACTAAAGGGAAAATAGTAACTAGTAGACATGTTGTTTTCAATGAAAGAGCATTTCCATTCATTAGTTCAGGCATAAAGACAAAAAAGGTGTACAATTCAAATGCATCAATACCACCAATACCAGTCTATCCAGATGTGTGGAATTCAGAGTTTGACAAGACAACAAAAGCATCAGAACCACATCACATAGTGTTCAATAAACCAGGCATGGATCTGAAGATCATCCTAATCAACTCAACTAGTCACCTAAATGTATAAATGATCAAACTTAAAGTATCAATAAGGATTATTCAGATAGTCAGTAGAGATAAGCAGTAGATAACAATAATCAAATTAGCAGTGGAACACCACAACATACACAATCACAAATCAGAACTGGACATCATACGATGACAAGATAAAAAAGTGGAATATTTAAACCTAAGATGTACATAGCAACAGTAATGATGGATGAACCAGAGACATTTGATCAAGCAATCAAAGATAACAACTGGAAATCGGCCATGGATGAAGAATATAGTGCTCTGTGAAAAACAAAACATGAGATCTGGTTCACCCACCAACTCACAAAAATATAATTGAATACAATTGGACCTACAATGTAAAGAAAAATCCTAATGGTGCTGCGGCAAGATATAAAGCCAGGCTAGTTGCTAAGGGATACACTCAAGAGCAAGACTTTGACTTTAGTGAAACTTTTTCACCAATAGTCATGCCAACAACAATAAGAATTATCTTGACTATAGCTATCTATAGAAAATGGAACATTAAACAGCTAGATGTCAACAATTCATTCTTGAATGGTGTTCTATAGAAGGAAATTTATAGGGAGCAACCAAAAGGCTATGCACCAAATAGAAATTTGTGTGCAAATTGAACAATGCCATATATGGTCTTAAACAGACTCTAAGCGTCTGGTTTGATAAACTGAAAGCCACCTTATGTAATATGGGTTTTCAGTCTTCCAATTCAGATAATTCATTATTTTCAAAATTAACAAAAATATTGCTATCTATATACTCATATATATTGATGATCTAATTATTACAGGTGATAATGACGCAAAGATTAGCAACATAATTCAATTTGTGAATAATCAATTTTCTGTTAAAGATCTTGGTCATCTAAGCTATTTTCTAGGAATAGAAGTCAGAAGGAAATCAGATATAGAGATCACATTATTTCGAAGAAAGTATACTAGAGAACTCATAATCAGATCAAAAATGGAAGGTGCAAATCCACAACCAACACCATTGATCAGCAATCAACATCTTTTTAACAATAGGGAAGAAGCCATATTTAATGATAAACAATAAAGAATTCCATTTGGTGCATTACAATATGTAATCGTAAGTAGACCTGATATTTCATTCAGTGTTAACAAAGTTTATCAATTTATGCAGCAACCATCGGGTGAACACTGAAAAACAATCAAAAGAATTCTGAGATATTTAAAAGGGACAGCAAACTATGGACGTACAATAAAAGCAAGCAAAAATCTCAACGTAACTGAATATGCAGATGCAGATTGGGCATCAGTCCCTGATGACAGAAGGTCTACATTCAGATACTACATTTATATTGGAAACAATGCCGCGTCATTGGTGTTCAAAGAAACAACCTACAATTTCAAGATCTAGCACAGAGTCTGAATACAGAAGTATAGCTAATGCAACTACTGAAATAATGCGGATTCAGTCACTAATGCATGAGTTAAAAGCAGATACAGATATCAAATCAACATTATGGTGTGACAATTAAGTGCAGTATATCTATCAGCTAACCCAGTTCTTCACTCAATGACAAAGCACACTGAAATAGTCTTGCACTTTTTTTGTGAACAGATCTTGAAAGGAAAACTACAAATAAATCATATACCTGTCACTTACCAAGTTGCTGGCATTTTGACTAAAGCACTTATAGCAAGAAACTTCACACGCTTCAAAAGCGAGTTATATGTCGAACAAAGCCTCAACAAGGCAAATCAAGCTTTAAAAAAAATAGTCACTAACTTCCATCCAATGTTTCAGCATCTCTCTGACTCAAACGATTGAAGGTTGATGCAGCTATAGAGAAGTCAAACTTCGTCAAAATTGAGAAATTTCACTGGATCCAGAAGAATTTAAAGATTATCCGAATCAATCAAGTCGATTGAAGCAGCCGCATAAATTTGAAGATATCGCATCCTAACCTAAATGTTGATTTGATTGGGATGTTATGAGAAGTATCGCATATTAAAGAGGTCGTATACAGAAGTGTTGTATATAATATGAAAGTAGGGTTACAAATGAAATCTCAGCCATTCAATTATTTCAACAAGACCACAACCACATATCCATTCTTCGGTTATAAAGTATTGGACCACATTGTTAATTTTAGCCCAATTGTATTTCTATAAATACAAGCTCGTATCTGTATGTATTATGATTGACTAGTAATAAAAATCATCAATATTCTTCTCTTCTTCCACCGTATAATCCAAAAGTATAACAAAATCATAAACTCTGATTCACTGGTTCGTCTTAGTAAAATAAAATATGTAAGATGATAAACTACAACTTTCACAATACTAACTGCATTTTCATACGAATAACAGTGATTTATGTATAAGAAGCAAATTCCATTTGAAATACTTTCTTTAAAGCACTCTTTATACCAGCATGTTCCAATTTTCCCGTACATATATTATCTAATATCAACGTGGATGTAGTAGATACATGCATGAATTTGTAGACATTCATGGATAATGAGCAAGGATATGGATTTTAATTTTGCTTTAGATTGAGTGACATGTTCTTCATTTCACCATCGTTCTTCATGCATAAAACATGGATGGTTTCATGTGTGCTTGTACAATACGTATTTTATGATCAAATTAAGGAGGTGGTTACACATGTTTATGTGCATGTCTGAATGCACGAGGAACGTCTTGAAAATTGGTCTCCAAGTCTACCTGAAGTTGGTCACTACCAACTCTTTTTCTAATCAACCGACAAAACTTGTTCATCCATGTGGCAAGTCTAAGTTCTTGCTGGTCCTATATAGACAAACCTTTTGACTGACCAGTCATGCATTTGGATTCAGCTATTAGCACGTGGAATTTTCAGGAATTCTAGAAGAAGAAGAAAAAAAAAAAATGAAATTTCTAGAAGAAGAATTACAGTTGGCCTTCGTCCTAACTCACAAAATGAAATTGTTTCAAATTTGATTGTTATTTTAGACATCTTCCAAGTTATATTTGTTGATCAACTGCTTCAATTTCTCTTGTTTCTTTGGTCATTCAAGATTCAAGTTAATTATAGTAAGTGCACCCTAATGAGGTTCCAGGTCAAGTACATATTTGATTTTCAGACCCATCAGGAAAGCAAATTAATTGAAATGTCCTTTTTTTCTTCTCGTACCCACCAGACTTCAATTAAATTCCACTTGTTCGGCGTTTGAAACATTGAAAAGCTGATAATTCTTACTTTTTTAGATTACACGTGCATATTAACTTAGCCTAAGCATTTTAACTGTATGAATTGTAAGCATACAATTTTTAACCAAATGATAATATAATGCTTATACCAATGTTCCTCGCTTCAATTGTGTAAACTTATACATCTATAAACAATAAATTCATAAATTTGCAGATAAAAGCAATAAATTTCGTCACATATTTGAAGTTTGCTATAAATTTTTTGTTCTTCTTAGGGCGTATCTTATAAATTTCGTTTTAACTATGTAAAAAATGACTGAACTCAGTTGGATATCCATCGAATAATGTACAGAATTGAACTTCTGTTAAAAGCAATCAATTTAGTATAGTGGAAAGAAAAAGCTTATGAATCTGAACATTGTAAAACATTTATCAACCGATGAAAAATATTGTCAAAACATAGTCAAGTAAAGAATCATGTTTTTACACATGTCCTCGATATAACATCAAAGAAAATAACAGAAGTAAACAAATAAATATTTGACTTTCAAATGACACAAACTTTCATTTTAGACTTAGGTAAAAACTCATTTCAAGTATATATTCGGTTCTAAACACATTATGAAAATATGTTTGTTTTTCGCTTATAGCATTTTACGTTTGCGCATTTTAAGAATACTCAAAAACAAATCTGAATTTTGTGTATGCACAAATGCAAAGTGCGCAAATATATTTAAAAAAAAAATTATACATACGCATATACAGCAACGTTTTATAGTGAAAAATAAATTTATTTTCATAGTAAGTATCAAACTGAAGTTAAATTTGATATAATTTTTTTTTAGGTCTAACATTAATTTTTTTTCCTTTTATGTTTTAGGGGTTTACTACAATGAATATTCCATTAGAGTCTAAGACGTACGAATTTTACCCTAAAACAAAATATACTAAAGAAGAACTCAATTATAGTCCATCACGGTTGAGAATCTCCGTGAACATCACGTGGAACATCCACGTGTAACAATATAGAGGAAGGAATACATAAAAGTCAGGGTATGCACTTCAGAACTACTGTTAAGAAATTGCAAGTGTTTTGGTCACCCATGCAAGAAAGGTCTGATAATGAAAATTCTATATGAAGAGTATAGGACTAGACTGAACCAGCATAAAAATCCTGATGTTGTTTATTTTACTTTACTGCTTTTACTTTACATTTATTATATGATTATTTGCTTTGTTTGTAATTTGATTATTGTTCTAAGTAGATAAATTTTAATTTCATAAATTAACTTTTAAATAATTGATAAATACCATTCACCCCTTTAGTATAATAATAGCCTTAAGATCCATTCTGCATGAGTATATTAAGGGACTCTCATTTGGTATCAGAGCGCACGGTTTTTAAAACATTCATCATTTGTTTTTTGAACATTTAATGGGTAATAATGCTAGTAATACACTCTTTAACATTTTTAGAGAAGGGCAAATCTATAATTAGGCCACCACTATTTACTGTAGTAGTTATGTACATTGATCTTGTAAAATGAAAATTTATTTATAGTACAATGATTTAGTTATTTGGAACATCACACAAACAAAGTATACCGAGCCTCAGATGAATTATGCATAGTAGATTAATAAACAAAAACACGAACTCAATAATTCAAAGGCTATAAATATTCTATTATGTGCCTTAGATAAAAGTGAGTTCAATAGAGTGTTTATTTGTAGAAGAGCATATGAAATTTGGAGGACTTTGCAAGTCACAAACGAAACAAACTAAGATATCAATTATGACGAAACAAACTAAGATATCAATTATGACTAACCAGTTTCAAATTTACAAAATAAAACAAAACGAATCCACATCTAACATGTATTCTATATTTTGGATATTTCGCATGCACTAGTATCATTAGAAAAGGTTATTTATTTCCGAAGAGGACCAAGTTTGAAAGATCTTAAATTCACGTAATGGTGAATGAGATTAAAAGACTTAAGCTATCAAAGAAGTCATGATATTAGTATCAAGCAAGACGAGGAATTAGCAGGGAATCTTATGTCCTATTAAGTGCAATTGACAAATAAACAGGGAAGTCGATAAAATGATAAGAAACAACTAGCGTTTACCGCTACAAAAACAACTATGAATCAGATGACAATGACAATGATGAGGAAATTAATTTTCTAATCCAGAATTTCAAGAAACTCTTGAAATATGGAAATATGATGAAATTCAAAAGACTAATAACTATGCCAAAAATAGAAATGATGTTAAGTGTTTTGAATGTGATAAAACCGGCCATTTAAAAAGAGGTTTCACCAACCTGAAGAAACCAAAGTACTTTGCGAATATTTATCCATTGAAAAGAAGAGGAGGTAAGCTCGTCATGTGGCATTGAATGATTCAAACACATCTTCAAATGAAAGTGAGTCTGAAATATGCCAATATGCGCTTCATGACAAATGATAACTAGGTACGGAATTCTAACAAAAAAATAATGAACGTTTTAGATGATATGTATAAGAGATAAAAATTGCTTAGAAAATATTAAAAGATAGTTTAGTAGAAACAGATAGATTAAAAATGTTTAATGAAAGGTTAATTGAAGAAAAACAATATCTATAAGATGAAATAGAAAGACTTAATGAGTTTAATGATGAAAGGAATTCAAAACTAGAAAGTTTTGAAAAACCAAAAAGTGAAAATGAATCCTTAAAATTAGAAAATCTTTCAGTACAACTAGAGACACTAGTCCGAATGACAAAACAACATCTTTTAATAATTTTATCTTCGTCATGTGTTATCAACATCTACAATGTTGGTAAACCTAAAATCTTCTTATTGATAATATTATATATTTAATTTTTATTCATATTTTTTATTGATTCTAGTTCCCCGAGCGCTAGTCGGTTGTATATGTTCATAGAAAACTCTATTAACAAAGACTATACATATTGTCTAGTTGTGCTTAAAGATACTTTTCAACCATTTTTATTGATGTGCAAAGGGGGAGAAAATGGACACATGTAAAAGGAAAAGTGATAGAGGGAGTGCTTAGAGTCAATGGAAGTCAGATATAAAAACAATATATATTTATTTCTCATATTTATATGGTTGTCATCATACAAAATAGGGATATTGTTAATACCTCAAGTATTCATTTTGATAGCAACGATAAAATATTATTACTAAAATTTATCCAAGTTTTGCAGTATTTTCAAATATATTATGAAGACATTTTATAAAGATAAACAAGAAAACTTAATGCAAGCAAATGAGTAATACATATAAAAAATAAACAGAGCAAATAGAAGAACTGAACTGACCTAGCAATGATGGAAGACAAGTGCTTCAACAACAAAAATATTTGAAAAGTTCAGTGAGTCAGTTTGAGTCTTAGAATTTTATTAAAGGGCCCATAGCAAATACTCTTGAAATTCTTCTTTCACTTAACTGTATTTTAACTCCTAACTTGTAACATCCCATTTCTAAAGGCCAAAAGCTAAGCGCTACAGATGTTGCAGTCATCTATAGTATTAACTTCCGGTGACAAAATAAGGTAATGCTAATGGCATCCATAATATCAGAAGCACTTGAATATGGACAAAATCATATATTTCAAAAATAACATTTTAATAATTACATTTCAAGACAAAATCATATCCAAGTGACATAATCCGTTAACGTTTCCCAAGTAAAGATCAATTCAAATCATTACAAAAATATACCAGAGTGACATATGACGATGCTCCCTTAGTTGATCAGAGTCAATATAGTCATATCTGACTTATTATACATAGCAGAATCAGCAAAAACTATAACTCCTAATTAGCTATTCGTCAACCACCTACTCATCTTCAGAATCTTGATTCGCTAAAATTTATAAAACCTGAAAACATTAACCCTCAGTCTACTCAAATCACCCAAGAGTTTAAGGGAAAACAAAAATTTCGAGTGAGACTTAAAGCCTGGTGTGAATAATACTGTTACATCTCTGTTTACTGATATTAAGTGAGACCACATCACTTAGCGAAATGGGTTTTCCCTCACTAATATCCTTTTCAAAACATATATTTTCCAAATCTTTTCCTACAACCAAACTAGTTAATCAAACTGATCATAATAATAATAACAATAATAATAGAAATATCCATTATATTAAAAACAGGTAATAAATGGACCATCTGTCCGAAATCTGGGATAAGTGCCTGCAAACTGGACTAACTGTCCCTTTGGAGGACTCGGGCCTACCAGATAAAATATCAAATGGTCTAAACATTTGTTAGGCAAAACATCTGGATGTTCTGTCCTTAACTTACTTCTCCAAAGATCAACTGATCCTAATGGTTTTGCGGGCTAACCAATAACTTATCTCTCTACATGAATATTCCTTTCAGTATAGGGCACGATCCTAATGGTTTTGCGGGCTAACCAATAACAAAAATTTCGAGTGAGACTAAATTAGCTAGGGGCTAATAGCTAATGAGTATAGGGCACGATCCTACACAAGTCCTATCGGGTCTTCTAATCCATGTCATTCTCTGAGGGTTAACTACCCTTCATCTTTTTCCTTGAAAACCATTTTAAAATGATTTAACCTTTTAAATTATACTTATATAAGGAAAATACATTCTTAGCTTTATTCTAAGCTATTTTCTATTTTATATATACTTTACTCAATATAATATTGTTGAATTTTAATAAGGATTGGCTATCCTTTCAAAACAAGTTAAAACCCATTTTAACTTGAAAACACTTAGGCTGTATTGCCTAGTTTTATTCAAAACCTTTGTTTAAAACTTTTAAACAGTCCTTTCAAAACTCTTGAAAGTAACCCTTTTGAAATCATTGAAAGTACCCCTTCCGAAACCAATAAAATTACCACTTTTGCAACCATTAAAAGACTTTCTTTCAAAAGCTTCAAAACATTAGACATCCTTCTTTAAAACCTTTAAATATTGCCTTTCGAAAACATAGAAAAACCTTTCCTTCCAACCCTTTCGAAACCCTAGGGAACTACCCCTTCGAAAATGTTCATTAAAACCCTTTCAAAAGCATTAAAATACTAAACCTTTCGAAAGGCTTTGAATTAAATTTAAAACATGTGGAAACCCTTTGAAACCATTCAAAAATTTACTCCTTCGAGACCTTTGAAAACTGCTTCAATCGCAACTCTTTGGATTATGCCTTCAAGTAGAGCAAAAAGATTAGAAATCCATTAATGTCGAAAACACTTCTTTCGAAATCATTCCTAAGTAAAAAAGTGATGGTGTCTAAACCATCCCTTCAAAAGCATTGGAGAAGTGGTCAAGTTTTAGAAAACAAAGTAGCCCCTTCGAAACCATCTAGGTCGAAAGGAAGAAAGCGACAACAAAAAGTTTCGACTTAGTCGAAAGTAGTCATTTAAAACAAAAGCGCAACCCAATCGAAACCATTTCCTTTAAGTCCATGTGACCTATTCGAAAATTAACCTAGTCGAAAGTTACTTTGTCGAAAGCAAGCATGTGCATTTTCTTTTAAAAGCAAGGTAATGCCTCAACCCCTTTGGAACCTCTGGTTTCAACTCTATTCCTTTGGCCTACATCTAATTCATTACGTACCAGTTCCCTGATACCGCGTGCATTTGTTGCGACAATGTCGGAGGCTAAGGTAAGGAGGTGGAACCTGGTGCAGAAAGCATTGAAATAGTGAAAAACATGTTTACTTGTCCTTTTAAACTATTTCTTTGTACCTAACGTGCCTTGTTTGTCAAATTGTGATTGGTTGCAACTTTCTGTTTCTAAAAGTACCGCTGACTTTCTAGAAATAACATTTTGAATTTATTTACAAAAAGCCCCTTCTCCTTTTATAAATATATAAAATATTTAAGTCCTATATTTTAAATAATTTTATATATCCATTAAAATACTTAAGTAAATTCTAAAAAAATTCCTGAAAATCACTTTGTATATGTTGAGACCCAAATTATTTATTATTTAACTGTAAATAATATATAACCCAAAATAACATTTTCTTTGCTAGAAAATTATATAGATTCCACAGAAATTTTGAAAATTGAAACCATCTCCAATATAATATATTTGGTCTATATAAAATTTGCATGGCATTTGGATATCATTTAATAGGGTTTTCATCTTAAACATATCATAAAATCAATATGAGTAAGCATAATTCATCAACAAGTATATATAATCATTCCATCATTCAAAAGCATAGAAATCAATGCGAAATATTTCAGATTTCATCTTAAAACCGAAAACAACAGAAATATGAAATGTAAACATTATTCACCTTAACTTTAGAGATTAAAGTGATTGAGATGTGAATGGATTTGATTTGAATTAGCTTCTCCCTTAGTCTTTTTTAATCTTCTTCCCCTTTTTCTTGTTAATGGTGGCTGGCCTCACGGTTTAAATTTTTTATAGATGATAATGAACGTGTATGGGGATATATGACCAAGGGTTTAGGGTATAAGAATGGCCTCTTTTCTATTTTACCCCTCCTCTATTTCATTTTAAATCTTCTTTTAATTCATTAGTTAAGTGATACGGCTACCCCTTAATAAAATCAAATCTCAATCATCTAATCAACACATTATTTTATTTAATTTAACTAATTAAATATCCTAAATAATGTTATCAAAAATATGGGGTGGTACAAACTCCCCTCCTTAAAGAATTTCATCCTCGAAATTACAATAAGGTACACAACATATCAATCAAAGAGGTAAAACATACCATCAAACAAGTTGGGATAAGTATCTCTAATCCTGCATTCAATCTTCCAAGTATAGTCCCTGCCATCATCGCTCCATTGGACTTCGACTAATCTGACCATCTTGATTCTAAGCCTCTTCTCCTCTCTTGCAACAATATGAATCGGCTTTCTTACTATAGTCAAGTTCTGTTGTACTACTAAGTCCTCCAGCACAATCGGTGTGATTGTAGTCTCTGGGTCTCTAACACACTTTCTAAGATGAGAAACATAAAAAAACATCGCACTCTCCTACCAAACGGTTCGGTAACTCAACTCTATATGCGAGTTTTTCGATTCTCTCAATAGTACAGATAGGTTCAATAAAGCTTGGTGCCAACTTTCCTGATCTTTCGAATCCGATCACACTCTTCATCAGTGACACCTTAATGAAAACCTGATCTCCAACCAAGAATTCTAAATCTTTCCGTCTTTTATCTGCATAACTCTTCTACCTAGATAGAGCCTCCTTCATCCTAGCTCGAATGACCTTAATCTTTTTTGCAGCTTCTTTAATCAAATCTAGACTAAGAACCATTCTATCCTTGGTCTCTAACCAATAAACTAGAGATTTGCATGGCCTTCTATACAAAGTTTGGATGGTGCCATCCCAATACTAGTCTGATAACTGTTGTTATACGAAAACTCGACTAAATGCAGATGGTGTTCCCATGATCCCCCTAAATCTAGAACACAAACTCTTAACAAATCTTCCAAGACTTTGTTAACTCTTTCCATTTTCCTATCTATCAGCGGATGGTAAGCGGTAGTCATTTTGAGCTTGGTTCCCAAACTTTCCTATAGACTCTTCCAGAACTTGCTAGTGAATAAGGAATCTGTATCACTAACTATGCTACTAGGAATTTCATGCAGTCTAACCATATTCTTCATAAATAACTTCACTAATACAGGTGTCATTCTGGTTGACTTATCTGGAATGAAATAGGCACTCTTGGTCAATCTGTGCACTATAACCTATATACTTTCATTTCTTCTGTTCGATCTTAGTAACCCTTTAATAAAATCCATGGAAATAGAATCCTACTTCCATACCGGAATATCCAATAGCCGAAGCAATCCACTTGGCTTCTTCTGTTCAGCCTTTGCTTGCTGGCAATTCAAGCACTGCTTTACCCATAAGCCAATATGTAACGACCTGGAATTTCCAATCCCGAAAATTCCAGATAGTTAGAAAAAAAGAAGAAGAAGAAGAAACAAGAACAAGACACAGAAACCTCACATTCGCAGCGGATCAAAATATAATATCACATAATAATAACAATTATACAAAGAGAAACTGTATCTATCAATTTTCATCGATATATCAGAGTTACAACAATTTTGTACAACATTTGGACAGATACAATTTAACATGTCTTAGATATATACAATATCATAGTGGAACTCTCCATACGTTCCTGCCATCCAGCTCGTCTCCTGAGCTCAGAACGTCCTTACCTGAAAATCTATAATACTCGGTCTGACCCGAGCATTACATCAAAGTTACACCCGGATCAGCCTGGAAACCAGCGCGAGTAAACCCATCTAACTTGGAATACAAAAGTATACGATTTATATAAACCCGGGGTAACTTATATCAATCTACACTTCACAAGTTATTATACATCAACCATTTCACACATCAATTTCTAAGTGCCAAAACATGGATTAAAATGGTCCAATTTACTTGAGTCTTTTTACTTCAGCCTATCAGTTTCACATATCAAATTTTAAGAATCGAAGTGGTTTCGGGTATTCACTAATACCCGACTCCGGTCTCTTCGAAACCAATATCATCTTATTAAAAATTATCCAATTAAATACACTTCAACTTTAATTACCAGATAACATTTTTACACATCAACTCATAATTGATAAATAATCACATTATCACCATCCATCCAACATATCCTATCACAAAGCAATCAACTCGTCTTCATTCAATCATTAATAAGCAAGATTTATCTTTTCATTAATCACATTGATTAATGATCCTCAAATTACTTTCATTAGTTAATTATTAAATTTCATTTAATAATTAACCTTTAACTTAATTACATTAATAAATCAATCTTGATTATCACAATCAGAGATTAAATTTTCCAAAATACTCCATCAATTAAACCAACTCCTTGATTAATTATATTAATTAATCCTTCAATTATACCGAGTAATTATCATTTAATTTCTTATACCAAGTAATTATCCTTTAATTAGTTCCCATCAAGTAATTTCCTTTTTATTAATTACATCCAGTAATTGTCCATTAATTACTTTACTAAATAATTATACCTCATTAATTACCTTAAGTAATTATACTTAACCCAACATCAAGTGATTAACTTTAATTAATTAATTTTAATTAGTTAACTAAAATTAACCATATCAACTAAATTAATTCATTTAGTAATTAATTTCTTAGTTACTTCTATTAAGTAATTTCCATTAAATAAATCTTATTTGGTAATTATCCATTAACTTCCCTCAAAATTACTAATTAATTTCATTAAGCAATTAACCTTTAATCAATTAACCATTCTCTAAATTGGTTATACTTCATCATGTTAATACATCAATCCTAAAAAATTCATTACACCAATTAATAAATCTTTATGCATTATTTCAATAGTTAAATTAATTATTTACTTAACTGATTTCATAAATTAATTTAACCATCCCCTAATATTAAATAATTATTACTCTATTGAATTTCATCATTTAATTGACTTTTGAAAAAAAATAGGATTTAACCCATATAAATTACCGAATTTCAATATTTTGAAAACATTTTGAACATTTGATAAGCTAAAACATCAGTTCATTCCAACTCCCACATACTCAAGTCTACAGATGAAACACTCGTGTATAATCTCAAGTCAAACATCGAGTTCCCTTCTTCCCATTATTTTTTTAACCTGATTTAATTTTAGTTAAAGTCTACAGGCTAATACCCCCAAACAACTCAAGAAACATACTCGAGTTTCCATCCCAAATACTCGATCACGGCTTCGAGCAAATCTCACGAGCCAAAAACCTCTTACACCCAAGCGACTCCGTGTAAATGCACATCCACCGTGGGTTGCTCCGACCAACGTCATGGCCTCCGGCATGTCACTCTCCATCACTACATCACAAAACGAACACTCAAACGCTCGCTCGCACCTCGAATAAATATCGAGCATTCTGATGGACCTGAACCCATAACTTCACCAGAAACCCCCTCAATCATCACGATTCTGATCATCGATCACTGAGCAACTTCGGCCACACCTCCTCGACGCTACCACGCAGTTATCCCTTAATTTTCACGCAACTCGATGCATTAGAAACGACACAACATCCATTAATGTAAGATTTACTAAAATTGGGGTTATAAACTTCTACGACCCACCGCCGCCTCCCCGATGGTCCGTCCACCCACCAACTATTTTTGCCGAATACCCCACTCATTCAGCTAGCTCCAGAAGGAACCCTAACAATTCTAACTCTTTTGATCACTGAGAAACCCTCCATAACCCATTTCTAGACATCCTTGAATTGCCCATCCAAATTAGTATTAAAAATCAAGATTTTAATTTTAAAAATCTTAATTTGGAAATGCAATTCGAATTATATATATCTTAACAGATCATTATATTTGATTTTAACAAATGATTATGCTTCTCTGTTATTTTTCATCCTTCCAGAAATATCTATATTTATTATTCTTGAAAACATTTTTAAACTTATTTTAGTTTTTAAACAAACCATCTTTGTTTAAATGTATCAGCCTAAAAGGGATTTCAGTGTGAAGAATATAAATTTTTAATCTAAGTTTATATCACTGAACTTAAAAACAGAGAAGAATAATCATGTCCAGACATGTACACACCAACTACATACCTCAAGCTTGATTTAGGATCATAAAACATCATGCAGTCACATTTCAAACATACATCACATATTTAATGCAACCATATGCCACATGCATCGAGTCTACAGATGGATTCAGATTTTACAGATTAAAGACAGAGGGTTGAACTATGTTGCAACTTCCACTGTCTTCTTAAACTTTCAGATAGTTTCAAATTTAATTTTTTTTTAAAAAGAAAACTTTGTTTATATATTCAAACAAAATCCCATTTTGAACTCCGCAACCTATAAGAGATTATAGAAGTAGATTATGAATTTTGGAATTATATTTAAATCTGGAAATGTAAAACATTGTGAGTCCTATATGTTTACATACATGCATCAGAACATTTCTCATACAAACATACATGCATTCATTTCTAAATCATCATACAAATCTTGATCACACTTAAGCTTAAGTAATTTCTGCATGTATAGGTTACTCGCCTGAAAACTGTAAATAGAGAAGGCTGAGATGATTAAAACTGGAATTTCGTTTGAGACGATCCTGTTGGTTGATTCCTTGAATGGTTAAGTTGAGTTTTCAACCCTGCCTAGTTGATCTTGCATGATGTATAAAAGTTGAATCTTTACTAAGCTTGATTAAATTATGATTTTCCTCAGATCTGTTTCAAGACTTGACTTGTTTTGATTTTATTTTTATTTTTTTATCTTCTCTGGTTTGCAATGTAAGCTTAAGCCTTTGATCAGTTTCTTTTTATTTTTTTTATTTTGTCTTATGAAAGGGACTGCATACGGAAATGATAGAGAATAATCAAGAGGGTTATAATTTATTTTTACCCTTTTCTTTTCTTATTAAAAAAAATATACAAATTTTAGACACTTGTTAATTATATAATAAAGCTTGCTTACACTTGTCATTCTTGTTTTATAGATTGGTTACATTTGTAATTATAATGTACTTAATTTGTTTTATGTATTTATTAATTTTCTTAAAACTATATAGTAACTTTATACATGTATATTTTAATCTTATATCTTTATATTATAAATTTTCAATTTGTTTTAATTACTGTCTTATGTGTTTATATTTAAACTTTATCTCTTATTTATTTATATAAAATTTTTAAAAGTAAATGATATAAAATTTCAATTATACATTATAAACAGTTGTACAATATACTAGTTATATACACACACACACTTTTAAATCCAATTTATTAAAATGTTTATTCTTTGAATTTCAAATATTAACTCACATATATATTTAAACAATTTAAATTTGTTTGCAAATAATAATTTAGCTTATTTTAAATAATGTATAAAAGAATTCGTTTGTTCAAACTACAAATGAGTATTTTAACAAATCTAATCCTATTAATTTCAAATTAGCAGATGTCCAAAAATTCAGGTTATCACATTCTTCCCACCTTAGAATCTTTTCGTCCCCGAAAAGGTACGAAGCCAGATTTTATTTAAAATGCTTAAAATCAGATAAATTTTCCTTTAATCATTTTTAAAACACTTTAAAATCTATAATACTGCTAAATAATTTTATAAAAATACTTTTTATAACTCGATGTTTCAACCCATCCATCTTTGTTCTCACAGAAATTCGGTCATATGTTGATCAGGCATACGACTGAAAATCTATAAGTACTTAGCAGACTCGTTTTCTACATCCAGTGAAAATACTTCAGAAAATAATTTTATTGAAAATATAGAAAACATTTTTTGAAAATAGAGGATATATCTTTGGTGAGAATGCTCTGGAAATCATCACCCCCATCCATGGTCACAGTTACATTCCAGGGTTACGTTGCCGTCGCGGCAAAAGTCCATATAACTGCAGGCTCTCCACGGCCTCTCGATTACGCCATGGAACCCATACAACAGATCACAGTTACATCCAGGGTTACGTTGCCGTCACAACAAAAGTCCATGTAACTACAGGCTCTCAGCGGCCTCTGATTTTCACTGTCGAAATGAAACCCCTCCACTCCTACATAGGTCGCAGTCTGCCGATATAAAATCAAACACAGACTGTTGGCTTTCAGCGGCACACACGACTTTCGCTATGTTATACCATAGATCGCAGTTACATCCTGGGTTACGTTGCCGTCGCAGCAAAAGTCCATGTAACTGTTGGCTCTTAGCGGCATACACGACTTTCGCAATGGTATACTCTACTCATAATCCCCAGGAACTAGTTTTGTCCGGACTCCTCACATGATCAACTTTAGAACCCCCCCTTGGGGATCAAGGCAGCACCACCCGGTGGTACTCCTGAGAAGTTCATTTCAAGGGAGCGCCTTTTTCCCCAGAGCCATCATCAAAACATTTTATACTACATACATATAGTATCTTTAAATCATACACCTAGTATGATCTCATACAAAGCTCCTTTACACAAAATCGATTATCCCAAAATCGATAATTCTCAAACTCGGCTTTCCAAATTCAATATTGATTTTACCCAAAACTCAAAAGCCTTTCCAAAACCAAAGGTTCCCAAAACCATTTCCAAAATCCTCATATGATCCTTTATATATATAGATATATATATAAAAATCCTTGATAAAAATATTTGGATCATTATAAACTTGTATAAAAATCCTTTTATACTTCAAACACTTTCAAAACAAATCCCTTTTCTTTTGGCAAAAGATTCATCAAGGGGAGTTTTATCTTATAAAACAAAGATATTTACTTTGTTTACTCAAAATCAAATATTCAAATTTGATTACTCCTTTCAATATCATTTTCATTCAAATCCATACGATGTACACATATCATCCGTACGCTATACCAATCTGATCGCTCACTCGATCACACGATTTCATTTCCGAACTAGTATCGTTCACCTGACTTTCTAGTGCGGACACAGATCTAGTTTCTTGATCAGAAACCGTCATTCTCCTTGCATAGTCTAACTATGATAGAGAATATTCAGAACCAATCAACAATCCATATCCAGGTTCGCCGTTGAAAATCGAGTGAAAAATCCCACTCGGACTGATATAATTATCTCGAAATTCTGTGTTCGAATCTGGATCAAATCACTATGCGAATAGAATAACATACGTATACCCTACGTATTTATCTTTATTGGTTATTAGCCAAATCAATTCTATTTCTATTCACATTCACTTTAATTTTTCAATCACTTACTCACAATTGCTTCAATCCATTTGGATTAGCTCCTCTATTCTTATCTCGATTGGGTATTTAACCACTAACAGTTTGAACTCCGTCCAGTTTATTTAGAAAATAGCTTGAAAATTTTAAAAATAGATAAGTAGTTGGAAAATAATTACTAGTTTGTAAAATAGGTGTAAAATAGTTAGAAAATAATTAAAATAATTATAGAAATTTTAGATAATTGCAAAATAATAGTAAGATAATAATTTTATAAAACAGTTGGAAAATTGTTAAACAGTTTCAAAAATAATTGTAAAAAAAGTACAAGATAGTTTGGCTTTTAAAAGAAAGGTTGTATATATATAATGAATAGCTTGGAAAAATAGGTTTATATTAAAACAATTTATATTAAAAATAGTCCAGAGTCAAAACTGTTCAATTCCCAATCTCCATTCCAAATCAATTTAATTTAAATTCCACTTCCATTTAAATTGACCCAATTCCAACTAAAATAACTTCAATTTCGATTGAAATTGATTCAATCCCAATTCAAGTTGAATTATCCTCAGTTTCTTTATGAATTTAATTTTATTCAACCTTTGTCTCAAATTTCTATTAATTCAAATAAATTTCAATTGAACTAGTTCCAATTTCAATTCATTTCAACTCCAGTTTGAATTAATCCCAATTTCAAACTCCATTTCCAAATCAAGTTGAATTATTCTTGATTTCCTCCCAAATTTAATTCAAATTCAATTTGAATTTTATATTATTCAACTTTTAATTTCAATTCCAAATTATTCAAATCAGTTTGGACTAATTTCAAATTTAACCCACTTCAATTTCAAATCATTTCAAATTAATCCAATTCAAATTTTCCATTTGAATTCTTAAACTTATTCATTTTCAATCTCAAGTCCAATTTATTCAAGTCAGATTCAATTTCAATTCAAAGTAATTCCTTATCCTTAATTCCAAATTAAAGTGTGATTTTCCTTTTATCCCAATAATGGATATATTGCCACACTTCATTTCTCATTCAATTAAAACAAATCCAATTGACAACTTAAAGATTTTTAACAACAATAGGATGATATCGTCTAATTTATTTTAAAACATTCGTTCATTTTCAATTTCTAGATCTCAATCCATTTTGAGATCACTCAAACTTCCTAATCCAAATCAACCATTTAACTTTCTAAGTTAAATCTTAATTTCATTTTCAAATTTCCAAATCAGGTTGATCATTCCAACTTATTTAACTTTTTCCTCAGTTAAACTCAATTTACTTAATCCAGTCAACCTTACCCAATTTGAACTTCCATTTCGAATTTTAAACTTCTTATAAATAATCTTTCCACTCATTAAGTTCAAAAACTTATCACCTTGGGTATCACATCTTATTCCAAACTCAAAACTCACCATTTAGAGTTTATTCCCAACCACCTTTTATGTATATCCACATGTATACATATTAATTTCTTTTACATACCAAGTTATACTTTAAAATTTTAAACCACCTTTGGTTTTAATTCAAAACAAATTTCTTTTTAAATTTTCAAACAACTCTTGTTTGAAATAGGACCATTTCATTCAAATGCATTAAATAATATTATTTGTTATTTCTTTAAATTAATTACATCATTAATTAATCATATTCGGTAATTAACTTATTTCTTAATTACCTTCATTAAGTAATTGTCCCTTAAATTACTTACCTCTAGTTACTTCATTAAGTAACTCCTTCTTATTTATCAATTCCAATTATTATCCGTTAATTAATCTCATTAAATAAAGTTTAATTAATTACATAAATTAATTGATTATCCTTATCCTGAAACCTTTCCCAATTTCAAGATTTAATTTTAGTTTGAATCCATTTCAAACTTGTCTTTAATTTAATTTCAATTTGGTTGAAATTCTATTACCACTTAATTCTTACTATTACTTTTAATTTAATTAATACTACAACCAATTTCCTTAATATAATAGATAATCTATTTCTTATATAAAATTTATTTACTTTTGAAATCATTTAAAAACCTTTATATAGGAAAATAACAAGTACGCTCTCTCATATTTATATACTCAACTCATTCTAAGGTACCATTGACCCTTTCCTTAATGCGTATCCCCCACCAGAGCCAAGGTTCTCGCTTAACCTTCAGCTCTGATACCAAATGTAACGAACCGGAATTTCCAATCCCGAAAATTCCAGACAGTTAGAAAAAAAAAAGAAAGAGAAAGAAGAAGAAACAAGAACAAGACACAGAAACCTCACATTCGCAGCGGATCAAAATATAATATCACATAATAATAACAATTATACAAAGAGAAACTGTATCTATCAATTTTCATCGATATATCAGAGTTACAACAATTTTGTACAACATTTGGACAGATACAATTTAACATGTCTTAGATATATAATATATCATAGTGGAACTCTCCATACGTTCCTGCCATCCAGCTCGTCTCCTGAGCTCCATAACGTCCTTACCTGAAAATCTGTAATACTCGGTCTGACCTGAGCATTACATCAAAGTAACACCCGGGTCAGGCCGGAAACCAGCGTGAGTAAACCCATCTAACTTGGAATACAAAAGTATACGATTTATATAAACTCGGGGTAACTTATATCAATCTACACTTCACAAGTTATTATACATCAACCATTTCACACATCAATTTCTAAGTGCCAAAACATAGATTAAAATGGTCCAATTTACTTGAGTCTTTTTACTTCAGCCTATCAGTTTCACATATCAAATTTTAAGAATCGAAGTGGTTTCGGGTATTCACTAATACCCGACTCCGGTCTCTTCGAAACCAATATCATCTTATTAAAAATTATCCAATTAAATACACTTCAACTTTAATTACGAGATAACGTTTTTACACATTAACTCATAATTGATAGATAATCACATTATCACCATCCATCCAACACATCCTATCACAAAGCAATCAACTCGTCTTCATTCAATCATTAATAAGCAAGATTTATCTTTTCATTAATCACATTGATTAATGATCCTCAAATTACTTTCATTAGTTAATTATTAAATTTCATTTAATAATTAACCTTTAACTTAATTACATTAATAAATCAATCTTGATTGTCACAATCAGAGATTAAATTTTCCAAAATACTCCATCAATTAAACCAACTCTTTGATTAATTATATTAATTAATCCTTTAATTATACCGAGTAATTATCACTTAATTTCTTATACCAAGTAATTATCCTTTAATTAGTTCCCATCAAGTAATTTCCTTTTTATTAATTACATCTATAATTGTCCATTAATTACTTTACTAAATAATTACACCTCATTAATTACCTTAAGTAATTATACTTAACCCAACATCAAGTGATTAACTTTAATTAATTAATTTTAATTAATTAACTAAAATTAACCATATCAACTAAATTAATTCATTTAGTAATTAATTTCTTAATTACTTCTATTAAGTAATTTCCATTAAATAAATCTTATTTGGTAATTATCCATTAACTTCCCTCAAAACTACTAATTAATTTCATTAAGCAATTAATCTTTAATCAATTAACCATTCTCTAAATTGGTTATACTTCATCATGTTAATACATCAATCCTAAAAAATTCATTACACCAATTAATAAATATTTATGCATTATTTCAATAGTTAAATTAATTATTTACTTAATTGATTTCATAAATTAATTTAACCATCCCCTAATATTAAATAATTATTCTTCTATTGAATTTCATCATTTAATTTACTTTTGAAAACAAATAGGATTTAACCCATATAAATTACCGAATTTCAATATTTTGAAAACATTTTGAACATTTGATAAGCTAAAACATCAGTTCATTCCAACTCCCACATACTCGAGTTTACAGATGAAACACTTGTGTATAATCTCAAGTCAAACATCGAGTTCCCTTCTTCCCGTTATTTTTTTAACCTAATTTAATTTCAGTTAAATTCTACAGGCTAATACCCCCAAACAACTCAAGAAACAAACACGAGTTTCCATCCCAAATACTCGATCACGGCTTCGAGCAAATCTCACGAGCCAAAAACCTCTGACACCCAAGCGACTCCGTGTACATGCACATCCACCGTGGGTTGCTCCGACCAACGTCATGGCCTCCGGCATGTCACTCTCCATCACTACATCACAAAACGAACACTCAAACGCTCGCTCGCACCTTGAATAAATATCGAGCATTCTGATGGACCTGAACCCATAACTTCACCAGAAACCCCCTCAATCATCACGATTTTGATCATCGATCACCGCGCAACTTCGGCTACACCTCCGCGATGCTACCAAGCAGCTATCCCTTAATTTTCACGCAACTCGATGCATTAGAAACGACGCAACATCCATTAATGCAAGATTTGCTAAAATTAGTGTTATAAACTTCTACGACCCACTGCCGCCTCCCCGATGGTCCGTCCATCCACCAACTATTTTTGCCGAATACCCCACTCATTCAGCTAGCTCCAGAAGGAACCCCAACAATTCTAACTCTTTTGGTCACTGAGAAACCCTCCATAACGCATTTCTAGACATCCTTGAATTGCCCATCCAAATTAGTATTAAAAATCAAGATTTTAATTTTAAAAATCTTAATTTGGAAATGCAATTCAAATTATATATATATATATCTTAACAGATCATCATATTTGATTTTAACAAATGATTATGCTTCTCTGTTCTTTTTCATCCTTCTAGAAATATCTATATTTATTATTCTTGAAAACATTTTTATACTTAGTTTAGTTTTTAAAAAAACCATCTTTGTTTAAATGTATCAGCCTAAAAGGGATTTCAGTGTGAAGAATATAAATTTTTAATCTAAGTTTATATCACTGAACTTAAAAACAGAGAAGAATAATCATGTCCAGACATGAACACACCAACTACATACCTCAAGCTTGATTTAGGATCATAAAACATCATGCAATCACATTTCAAACATACATCACATATTTAATGCAACCATATGCCACATGCATCGAGTCTACAGATGGATTCAGATTTTACAGATTATAGACAGAGGGTTGAACTATGTTGCAACTTCCACTCTCTTCTTAAACTTTCAGATAGTTTCAAATATATATTTTTTTTAAAAAACTTTGTTTATATATTAAAACAAAATCCCATTTTGAACTCCGCAACCTATAAGAGATTATAGAAGTAGATTATGAATTTTGGAATTATATTTAAATCTGGAAATGTAAAACAGTGTGTGTCATATATGTTTACATACATGCATCAGAATATTTCTCATACAAACATACATGCATTCATTTCTAAATCATCATACAAATCTTGATCACACTTAAACTTAAGTAATTTCTGCATGTATAGGCTACTCACCTGAAAACTGTAAATAGAGAAGGCTGAGATGATTAAAACTGGAATTTCGATTGAGACGATCCTGTTGGTTGATTCCTTGAATGGTTAAGGTTAGTTTTCATCCCTGCCCAGTTGATCTTGCATGATGTATAAAAGTTGAATCTTTACACAGCTTGATTAAATTATGATTTTCCTCAGATCTGTTTAAAGACTTAACTTGTTTTGATTTTATTTTTATTTTTTTATCTTCTCTGGTTTGCAATGTAAGCTTAAGCCTTTGATCAGTTTTTATTTTTATTTTTTATTTTGTCTTATGAAAGGGACTGCATACAGAAATGATAGAGAATAATGAAGAGGGTTATAATTTAGTTTTACCCTTTTCTTTTATTATTAAAAAAAATATACAAATTTTAGACACTTGTTAATTGTATATTAAAGCTTGCTTACACTTGTCATTATTGTTTTATAGATTGCTTACATTTGTAATTATAATGTACTTAATTTGTTTTATGTATTTATTAATTTTCTTAAAACTATATAGTAACTTTATACATGTATATTTTAATCTTATATCTTTATATTATAAATTTTCAATTTGTTTTAATTAATGTCTTATGTGTTTATATTTAAACTTTATCTCTTATTTATTTATATAATTTTTTTAAAAGTAAATGATATAAAATTTCAATTATACATTTATAAATAGTTGTACAATATACTAGTTATATATATACACACTTTTAAATCCAATTTATTAAAATGTTTATTCTTTGAATTTCAAATATTAACTCACATATATATTTAAACAATTTAAATTTGTATGCAAATAATAATTTAGCTTATTTTAAATAATGTATAAAAGAATTCATTTGTTCAAACTACAAATGAGTATTTTAACAAATCTAATCCTGTTAATTTCAAATTAGCAGATGCCTAAAAATTCGGGTTATCACACAATATACCACTTCATACCTTCCCAGAAGAAACTCCTCTTCATATCCTGATACATCTTAGATCCTCCTGGATGAATAGAGAACTTCGAATGATGATATTCCTCCAAGACTTCTTTCCATATGTTTCCTACACTTGGAACGCATAATCTTCTTTTCTTTCTCAACTACCCCATCTGGTCAAGACTAAAATCTTTCAAATCATCGCTCCCAGTTCCATCTCTTAACTTCCTGATCCTTTCAGCTAATACCGAATCTACTTTCTGTCTAGAAGCAATCTTTTTGATCATCACTGGCCGAACTTCCAAACAAGATAACACTACGGCTCCTCAGCTAGACCCAGCCTAAGATTTCCATTGCACTCTGCAATCTGTTAATGCTTCCAAATCTTTCGACTTAGCAATCATCACCAACACTACATTCTGATGTTTCCTGCTAAGTGCATCTACAACCTTTTTGTCTTTCCCTAGTAAGTACTCAATCCCAAAATCATAAGCGCCAATAAACTCTAACCACCTTTGCTGTCTCTTGTTCAGCTCCTTCTGAGAGAACAAATAATTCAACGACTTATGAACTATATATAACTCAAACCTGTCTCCCAAAATATAATGTATGCACACCTTCAATGCAAAATTCATTGCAGCCAATTCCATATCATGCATCAGATATCTGATCTCAAGCGGTTTAAGCTATCGAGAAGCATATGTGATAATTTTACCTCTCTACATCAGCACAGCTCCTAATCTCGTTTCACTCGCATCTGTATAAACCACTGTAACAACCCATAAATTTTTAAACGTTTTTTAATAACGTATTTAATTGAATTTGGAGAAATTTTAAATAATAATATTTTGAAATAAAAATTTAATGTTTGGATTACGTATAATTAAATATAAGTAGTCAATAAATAAGAAAATATATAAACTTAGATTACGTTACTTGTTAATTAATTTGGGCGTATGTTCGTTTTAATTATTGCATCTATTGTACACACTCTTTTATTTCATATCTTAGCTGTTAAAAATCAAATCAGAATGTGCATTAAAAAAAAGAATTATAACCCTGCCTCCAATTCACATGTAAAACTTTCCACTTTCATTTGCGTTTCTGTATTTAATAGGAATAAAAATCTTTAATTTCCTGACCGTTTCAAAATCTCTTCCCTTCTTCATTTTTGCAACGCAATTCAGATCTGGAAAAAAAAGGGTAATGGGTAACGATCCGAAATTTTAGACCAATTTAAAATTCTAATTTTATTAAAATATTGAATAAAATTTGGTAGAAACAAAAATGATGGGAATAATAATAGTTTATATGAGATTTACAATTTGAATTAAAACAACAAATGTTAAAAATTTAATAATAATTGTTAATTGTAAATATTGATCTATTGAATAAAATTTAAGAGGAAACAATAGTTTAATTGTATTGTTGTAATTCAAATAAGTTAGCCTCTAACAAATGAACTAAAATTGGTAACTAATGGATTTGTTGAGTTATGTGAAATTATTAAATAATGTTTGATTTATTGTTAATAAAAAGAAGAAGAAAAAGGAAAAATATTATGTTCTGTTTATACATCAAATGGTGGTTTTGAAATTTAGTTTTGAAAGCAAGTATGGATTTTTGATTCAAAGAAAAATTTGGTCTTAATATACATATATACACGGAAAGTTTAGTTTGGGTATAGGGTCCATTAATTATTGTGTGAATTATAGAAGGTTTGTATATATAGGTTATGTTAGTATTTTCAAATATATTACTCATTTCCTTGAAGTTTTGAAACACACTGTCCAATCAACCCATCAATTGCTCTAATAATTTACTTTGGGAAATTCAAGGCACGGCTGTTTTATTTGCCATCATTTCTTTTATTTTATTTTTCCAAATGGTTTCATTTTGCCTTTATAACGTATCCTTCCATTTCGTACTTATCTTTTTCCTTTACGTTTCAAATATGGAACGTGCTGTCCAATCAGCAATTAATTACTTTAATTTCTCAATTAAATCTTGGGTGACTGTTGCCATCCTATAATTATTTTGAATATCAAAACATATAAATTGTATATGTTTACATTCATTTTTGGTCAGTTCTTCTGTTTTAAAGTAATATATTTATTTCTTAAAAACGGTTGCATTGTGAAACACGTCTCTTCCAAATCTTCACCGTGCAGCCCAAGCAATATAATAAATTGCTTTAATAACGTTGCTGAATCAACGGTCATTTCAATTTATTATTTGTTGTACGTTTCCATTTTGCTTAAAAATTTGGCTACGTAAACATTAACTCAAAAATAGGAAGAAATCTTCACGTGATTCAAGCAGGTGACTGGTTCCATTCACTCAACCTTTATCTATATTTTTGTTTTAAATTTCTTTCCTCTGTTCACTAGGGTAATTATGGTATGATTCTCGGCCTATTGGTCTGCCTTTCCTTCTTTCCTTCGACAATCAAAAAAAAACCTTTAATTATTATCTCATTTCTTGCTTGCACGGTTACAGACAATCAATTAGTTAATTGCATGTTGTAGTCTGTTCATGCTTATTTGGTTCATAGAAATTATTAAGCATTTTTACCCAGAGCAGCCAACTCACCTACATCGTTCTATACCTATTTATTTGCGTACAAGTTCAAACTTTTCCATTTTCTTTGATTGATAGATTTGTTGCCTTTATCTATTATTTCTCTCCCTGTCTTTATTGCTTAAAGGAAACCAATCCATCAAAACGTGAATATTTGATTATAGCCAGCCGTTACCTATACCCAAATTTCCATTTTTTGTCCGTCATTCGAATATCAAACTTATATACATTTTCGCTCATTCAATTTTACGTTTCTTATTCCAGCTTTTAAATATTGAGCTCCTCCCTTATATTTCTCTGTGGCCTTTACTTCTCTTCTCTGTTTTCTTCTTTTTTTCTCCCCCTCTGTTAGCTTCTCAAAACCATCACTCCCCAGCTCCTCCCTGATCTTCCACACCTCGTGCTCCTCCGTAGCCACTTAGACCGTGCACTCCTTTTGCGTAAGTATATTTTTTTATAAACCTATGGTATATTATAATATATACTGTATATGTTAGTTTATATGCTTATATATATACGTTGCTGTATGTTTATGAAAGAAAATATGTATATACTACACACTATATTCTCTGTTTTGTTTTAAAATATATAAGTGTTATAGGGTATAAGGTACACATATATAAAGTTATATGTTGTATAAGAATATAAGTGGATTTGTACAGATAAAGCATGGGTTTATTGATATTATAATTACGTAAATACTGATTTTATATAAACCGTTATGTGATCTATTTTTATATATTATAGAAATTGGAAAATCTGGTTCATCAATGAATATATGTTATATTGTTTATATATTTATAGTAATATATATTGATTTTGTTTAAGTATGATATAGACAGTGTTTATAAGTTTTTTTTTAAAATAAGTTAGAGTATGATATGTTAATCTAATTGAGATTGATTTAATACATATAATATGTTTAAAGATTCGTTTAAATTTATATTTCAAATTAGATTTGGTAAAATTTTGAATAAGCTAGAGTTGAGAAGATAAAGTTGAATTAATTGGAAATGGAACTTAATTAAGAATTATATTCAATTAAATTGATTTGAAACTATTGAATTTAGGATTTAAGATATGATTTTATAACTTGGTTTTGGTAAAAGGGATTAAATGGATATTTTAAGTTTAAATAAATTTAAGGAAATATTCTGTAAAATGAAATCTAAGGCTATTTAAATGATATTGAACTTGTTAAGTGGATATTTCCTAACTAAATAATAATAATGAAGCTAAATCAAGATCTATATGAAACTGTTAGATTTAACTTTAAAATATTGAATATTAAAGCTTTGAATATAACGAAAGTTTAAATGGTTATTGGGAGCTGAATTGAATTAATGAATTGAGCTTTGAATAAATGGGAATTTGAAACTTGAGTTGATTAGAATCTATTTGTGTAGTTGAGGAAATTTCAAATACTTTACTTTATAAATTATTTAATATATACTACCTTGGAAAATAGATATATTTGAAAGGCAAATGATGTTTTGATTTTGAAGTATAAATAAAATTGAACGACCACGGTGTTATAGTGTATATTTCTACCTTGTAGATAGTTCCATGGATCCTTAGAGGATGGTTATCCCAAACATCCTTAAATTATTTGTATTTCAGTTGATATTTCACTTGAGTTGGATTTATTGATATAAGAATGTTAATCCTGACTCGAGTATTTTGTGTTTATGCTTTACGCTTGGGTCAATCTAAGCGATACAGCATTTGAGACTTGCCTTTGGAGTTTGGAGCTTCGTTTGAGGATCCAACTATTGATTCAGCTTTCAGCTCTTTCAGTTGATTCGTTCGGAGAGGTCATCTGTTTGTACTGGAGACTTCACTGTATTTGAGATATTCTGTTGTATTTTTATTTCTAACTCTGATATTTATATAGTAGCTTCATGAACTACTATTTATCTATTCCGCTGCATTATTTTATATTACTTTGTGTCTGTGATTCCGTGGTTGATTTATTTATTGTATATGCTGAGTTTTGCCAAATTTTAATTAACAATTCGATATTTTGAATTATTCAAGTCGGACATGTATGGTTTTATTGTCGATTTGAATGGTCCAAAATAGCAGGGCGTTACAATTACCAAATCCCGATTCCCTTTCGAAACAAACAAAACTGGTGCAAGGGTCAATAAGTTTTTCAAATGCTTCCTCACACTTATCCGTCCACACAAACTGCATATCCTTTCTTGTTAGCTTGGTCATCGGTGGCGCTATCCGTGAAAAATCCTTAATGAACCTCCAACAATAACCCGCCAACCGAAGGAAACTCTTTATCTCCGTCACTGCCTCGGGACTCTTCTAATTATTCATAGCTTTAATCTTAGTCGGATCTACTGACAACCCTTTCTCTTAGACTACATGACCCAGAAACTTCACTTCCTTCTTCCAAAAATGACATTTTGAAAACTTCGCCTTCAGCTGATGCGGCCTCAGTGTCTTAGGCACCACTCTAAGATGAACTTCATTCTCTCTTTCATCCTTGGAGTATATCAAGCTATCTTTTATGAAAACCAATACGAACCTTTCCAAGTGCTCTTGGAAAACTCGTTTCATCAAGTCCACAAAGAATGCCGGCGCATTAGTTAGTCCGAATGGCATAACTAACCATTCGTACGATCCATATCTAGTCCTAAATGCCATCAAAGGTATACTATCCTCTGCTACTATGAGCTGATGGAAACTTGTTGCCAAATCCAACTATGAGAATATCTTGGCTCCACTCAACTGGTCGAACAAATTGTCAATCCCCAGCAATGGATATCGTTTCTTTATCGTCCTCTCATTCAACTTACAATAATCAGTACATAGCCTCAAGGATTTGTTTGACTTCTTAGCAAATACTATGGCCGATCCCTAAGGTGAACTACTTGGTCTGATAAAACACTTATCTTCTAAATCCACAAACTGCACCTTTAACTCCGTTATATTTGAAAAGGTCATCCCCCTTGGCGGCCTACTCATTGGTTCTGCTCTCGGAACCAAATCCCATCGAAATTCAATAGCTCGTTTCGGTGGTAATCTAACTACATGCTCAAAAACATCCACGAATTCCCTGACCACGAAACCTCGATTCATCTCTTCTTCCAACTCCATAATACCCAACAAAACGTTCACCTCACCGTTAGAACCTTCTATGGTATAAGCTATCCGATCATTACAATAGGGTGTCTAAGTGATATTTTCCTATCCTTGCGTAATATCCTAGCATCATACCCACTTAACCAATCCATACTAAGAGTAATTCTGAACCCCATAAAATCAAACACATGCAAACTGCAAATAAAAGGATGAACTTACAAGTCAAACTCTAACTAGGCACATCACAACCCTAGAGTTGCATACCCTTCTACTGGATTTGCAACACTTAAGGAAGTAACTAAATATGTGGGTTCTACGGTTTAGCTTATCTATCAAACACCTAAATATAAAAGAATGCGATGCACCAGAATCAAATAAACCACTAACAGACATATCATGAAACTAAAGCATACTTCCCAAAACTGCTTTTTCCTTCTCCTGAGGTGTTGGCTTCAAAGTACTAGGCTCCAATGCATACACCTTGCCCTTTCTATCCTTAGCGGCCTCCTTGCACTGGTTCTTATAGTGGCCAATCTGGTCGCAGTTAAAGCACTTGACATTCTTCTTTCTAGCCACCTCCTTTGCCTTTCCAGCACAACACTCATTAGCAAAGTTCCCCTTCTTTTCGCACTTGAAGAAAACAATTTCAGACTTCCCTTTCTTATCCGCCCCACCCTTCTGAGCACCTTTCTTAGGAAAGAACTTCCTCTTATAATTCCACCAACCTGGACCTCCTTAGCCTTACTCCTCTCCAGAGAATCAAGAATTTCCTCATGTCTTAAGGCCATCTCCACTACAACATCAGAAGGATCTAATATGAGGTAATGCAGCCCTAGCTAACTCAGGCTTCAACCCCCAGATGAACTTCTCATTCCTCTTCATCACTGTATTTACTGAAGCATACCCATATTTAGCTAACTCCTCGAACCTTTTGGCACACTCCAGAACAGACATCTCTCCCTGCTCTAACTCAGCAAATTTTTTGATCAGAACAGACTATACCATTATAGACATAAACCTCTCCTCGAACCTCCTCTTGAAACCTTCCCAGGTCATTGTCTCTTCATCCACTGCCATAGTCATACTATTTCACTAAAATAAAGCTGCTCCATGAAGCTGTCTCGAAGCAAGCCTCCTCTTATGATCATTATTGAGCCCCAAGTTTGTAATGCTTCTCTCACAATGTAGAAACCAGTTTTCCACCTTAATGGTATCTTTTGTTCCAATAAACGTCCTCCCTCGGAGCTTAGTATAATCTTCGCTCAATTTAGCTTACTGGTTAACTACCCGATCTTCCGAAACCCCTGCTCCTATAGCATTTCCTCCTAACACTCCGGTTGCAACTCCCTCTTGCATCATATTCATGAAAAACTTATACATAGCTTCCATTCCAACTTGAGGGACTCCGGCACCATCATTCTCTACATATGCCTGACCTTGGGTTCTCCTCGCATTAGGTCTGGAATTCCCATCGGTGCCCTCCCGTCCTGGTCAACTCTTTCTCTTCTACCATCCATATCTATATTCAAACCTCATGAGATATAGAAAAATAACCTACTAAGGATAGAAGACTAGAGATAAAGTGTATACTTATATATAGCAAATACAAGTACGCTACTATAGTGTTATCCCATACCCCGATCTTTCTCTAATTCCTTAGGATTATGTTTTAAAAACCACTTTTAGTTTAAAAAATTTCATAAACCTATGCTTTGATACCAAGTTGTAATATCTCGTATCTGGAGGCCAAAAGCTAAGCACTACATATGCTATAGTCGTCTATAGTATTAACTCCTGGCGACAAAATACGGTAATGCTAATGGTATCCGTAATATCAGGAGCACTTGGATATAAAAAAATCATAGATTTCAAAACCAACATTTTAATAATTACATTTCAAGACAAATTCATATCCAAGTTACATAATCCCTTAACGTCTCCCAAGTAAAGATCAATTATAATCATTACAAAAATACACCATGAGCAACATATGACGATGCCCCATTGGTTCATCAGATTCAATATAATCACATCTGACTTAATCTACATAGTGGAATCAAAAAATAAATAAATCTATAACTCCTAATTAGCTATCCGTCAGCTACCTGCTCATCTCCGGAAGCTTTATTTGCCAAAATTTCTAAAACCTGAAAACCTCAACCCTTAGCCTACTCAAATAAATTTTTGAGCACCCAAGATTTTAAAGGAAACAAAAATTTCGAGTCGGAAATAAAGCCTGGTGTGAATAATACTGGTACATCTCTGTTTACTAATATTAAGTGAGACCATGCTGCTTAGCGGAATAGGTTTCCCCTCACTAATATCCATTTCAAAACATATATTTTGCAAGTCTTTTCCTACAACCAAACTGTTTAATCAAACTAATCATAATAATAACAATAACGATAGAAATATCTATTATTCTAAAACCAAGTAATAAATGGACTATCTGTCCAAAATCTAGGCTAACTGCATGCAAACTGGACTAACTGCCCTATTGTTTACTCGGGCCTACCAGAAAAAATATCAGCTGGTCTAAACATCTGTTAGACAAAACTTTTGGATGGTCTGTCCTTAAATTACTTCTCCATTGATCAACTTTCTTTAAAACAAAAGCGCAATATAATCGAATCCACTTCCTTTAAAACCATTTGACCAGGTCAAACGCCAACCTAGTCGAAAGCTACTCTATTGAACGCAGGCAGTTGCATTTTCTTTTAAAAGCAAGGTAACGCCTCTACCCATTCGAAACCCTTGGTTTTGACTCTATTCCATCCGCCTACATCCAGTTCACAATGTACCGGTTCCCTGATACCAAGTGCATTGGTTTTGATAGTATTGGAGGTGAAGGTAAGGAGGCAAAACTGGTGCCAAAAGCATCGAAACAATGAAAAACATGTTTTTTGTCCTTTTAAACTATTTCTTTGTACCTTATACTAAGATTTTTAAAGGAAATGTAAGAAATGATTTGAATCAAAAATAATTCGCAAGAATAACTCTTATTCTGACAATAGAATTATAGTTATAAATTTACGCTTGTTCTGACCTGCCTTGTTTGTCAAATTGTGATTGGTTGCAAGTTTCTCTTTTCTAAAATTACCGCCGACTTTCCAAAAAAATAATTTGAATTTATTTACAAAAAGCCCTTCTCCTTTTATAAATATATAAAACATCTAAGTCCCATACCTTAAATAATTTTATATATCCATTAAAATACTTAGGAAAACTGTACAAAAATTCTTGAAAATCACTTTTTATATGTTTTTTGACATATATTAATTTTAGACCCAAACCAGTTATTATTTAATTGTAAATAATTTATAACCTAAAATAACATTTTCTTCACTAAAAAATCTATATAATTCCCAGAAAATTCTAAAAATTGAAACCCATCTTCAAAATAATATTTCTGTTCTATATGAAAAATCAAAAGGCATTCAGATGTCATTTAATAGGGTTTTCATTTTCAAAAATATCATAAAATCAATATGAATAAGCATAATTCATAAACAAGTACACACAATCATTTCATCATTTAAAAACATAGCAATCAGTGCAAAATATTTCGAATTTCATCTTAAAATAAAAAACAAAAGAAATATGAGATGCAAACATTATTCACCTTAGCTTTAGAGATTAAGAAGATTGAGATGTGAATGGATTTGACTTGAATTAGCTTCTTCCATAACTTTTCTTAATCTTCTTCCCCTTTTCTTGTTAATGGTGGCCGACCTCAAGGTTTAAAATTTTGATAAATGATAATGAACGTGTTTGGGTATACATGGCCAAGGGTTTAGGGTATAATAATGGCCCCTTTCCTATTTTACCCCTCATCTTTTTCAATTTAAATCATCTTTTAATTCATTAGTTAAACGACATGGCTACCACTTAATAAAATCAAATCTCAATCCCTTAATCCACACATTATTTAATTTAATTTGACTAATTAAATATCCTAAATAATGTTATCAAAAATATGAGGTGTTACATAACTTCTTCATCTAAACATATAATTAGAGTTCTAAAATTTAGACGTCTTTACTTGAATTTCGCAAAATGTAAAGCATAACTGTACAAAGTATGTTAACATACTCCTGTGGTCTATGTTGACATATAGACTTGTATGTTGACATACCCTCTATGACTATGTCCACGTAAGGGCATGTATGTCTGTTGGAACTACGTCAGCCTACAGCGGAAGATATGATGAATTTCAAAAAAAAACTCATCCTATTGGAACTCTATTGGGCCTATCCAATCGAATTTATGTAGAACATTTCTAAATTTAATGTAAATAAAATCATATATTTCATTTAAATTTATAAATTGTTGATAGAAATTTATTTAATCTATTTTCCATTTATATATAAGTAAACGTATGTATCATATACATATGTGTATGTATATGCATGTGTAACATGATATTCCATGCAAGGTAAATATACCCGTATATAGATGTTGGGATTTACATCGTAGTGGACATGTTAGCCTATCCTATATGTATTATATGTTGTCCAAATATGTGTATATATTTACACTTATTATATATAAAACCCAAGTGTGAATATATATATATATATATATATATATAAATATATAAATATATTTATAGTCAAAATATTATAGTGTTAAATATTAAATAAACATATGTATGTATGTACGTAAGATATAAGTTGTTTTTAAATATGTATGCATATATTTATATAATTATATATATGTATGTATGTATTAAAGTAACATAACTTCATATAAATAATAATACGTATATGTAAATGTAAATATAATAATTAATGTAAATATGAGTTAGAATAGTTTATATATATATATATATAAATTACAAAACGTAAAACATTATATTTTTTTACATTCTAGATTGAAAAGACCGCAGGTCTAAATTTAATTATATTAATATATATATCATGGATTAATTAGTTAAATAACACAAAATAAATGATAGAAAATAATTAAATAATACATATTTCAAATTTAAAATTTTTAAAAAATCGAGAATGATATTTTATAGCTTATTCAAACATTTTAAATTTTTCTAAGTAATAATATTATTTTTTATTAATTAATTACTTCCGACCGAATTTAAAAATGATTTTTAAAAATATAAAAATGGTTCAAAAATCTTATTTTATTACCTAGAGCTTCTATGATGATAAATTAAGTTTAAAATTTAAAACTGAATTTTTGGGACATAACTTATTTTATATAAATTTATTAATTCACATAATGATTAAATAAAAATAAAATTATTAAATAATTACTGAAAAATTACTTTCGATCATTAAAAAACATAATCAATGTATATATACAATTTAAAAATATAAGTTTAGCTATTTATGTGATATAGTTATATAGTTTAATACAAATCATATAAACAAACTAATTAACATACTAATATATGTATGAATTAATAAATTATATTGATTTCGGTTGCGTGGATCAAATCCTTAATGAAAAATTGTTTTTTTATTTTACAAACATACACACATAACCAATTAATACGTGACAACAACAACACCTAAAGAATCTCACCTTAACTAATATTGTCATAATCACAATATATGTATATGTACTTATGTATGTATGTACGTACGTACGTACGTATGAACAATATACAGTTATACAGAGGTTATGGATCATATATACATAATATATGTATATATATAAAACTAAAAACTTACCTAAAATCTAATGCCTCTTAGTCCACCTTGTAATGATGAGTTCTCCTTTTTTGAAACCTTCTCGATTCTACAGATTGCTAATCTTGAACCGTAGAACCTTTTGTTATCAGATAGCTGATAATTTGAATTAAATTGATTTAAGTTTTGTTAGAGATTTAGAATGGTGTAATTCGGCCAAGATGAACGAGATAGGAGGCAACAAAAAGTTATTCTAATGTTACGGTTAGAGTCTCTTATATAATGTTTGAATCGGAGAAAAAAGTGGATCACATCACTTACCATTTCTTACCCAATCTTAACCATCCATTTCAAACCCTATTTCCATCTTTTTGACTGCCCCTTGTACCCTACATTACAGCTGAATTTTGCCTCTAATATCATGGGCTAATAGCTCATTTAAGCATAAATAAATATATTTAATTAAATCCAATTTAATTCCTTTATCGATATCTCATACCGATCGATATAATTATAACTATTGTAAATATATACAACAATATTTATTCCTCAAATCATATTCGAATTTTGTGATTAATATTTCATAAATATTAATTAATTTAATTAATTTATAACAATTATAAACTAATTAGATTATTTTGGGCTAAAGAGAATTCATCAGTTCGGTTTGTGACTCGTTAAGTGAAAATTTGTTGGTGATTAGGATTGAACTACTCGAACGTTAACGTTTACAAGTTACATAGCAGGTGGTGTGAAATTTTGACCAAATTTATTGCTTACTTAGTTTTGGAAAAATCCAATTTCACTTAACTAAGCGTTACCTAATCGTAATATTTATTTACACCAATTCCCTTCGTCAAAACTATATAACTTTAGACTTATTGAATTAAGTAATGATCAAAATTACAACATCATCCATTTCAATTCTACAGTCTAAACATAAAGTCATTGATTCAACAATAATAATAATTATTAGCTAAACTACTCTCGCCAGAGATTTTGATTTTGGATTGATTTGAGTTGATCATAATGCTAACCATATATAACCGAGGAGATGAATCCTCTCTTGAATAGTGCTTTACTTCCAATATTTCCGTTTGACCCAACTATAGTCACTCGATGGACGTCGTGCCATAATTTGACTATAATTAAAGTGAAGCTTTCATATTGAAGATTGTTATACCGCCTTTTGGTCAAGGTTAGGATATCAACAAATAGGCTAAAAAGGATGGGAACCAGTATTGGAGATCGATTGGAAACAAGACTATTATCGGTAACATCAAAATTCGATCGAGCTCCAATCACGTTGGGATCGATTGGAAATGATGAACGAGGCTACGAAAGGCTATATTTCAAATTTCAAGTCAATCAGAGTTCGTATGCTTAAGATATGATCGATGCAAATCAGGTAATGCTCTCATTCGTATCCATCATACCACTCCCTTCGTATCGGTTTCATTCGAATCCATCCAAGAAGTCTCGTTCTTAACCACCAAGCATCCATTAGTTTAGATCCATCAAGCATGCCCCACTTCATATCCATCCCTACTCATCCTACTTTGCATCCATCATCCACCAACTGATTCGCATCAATAGGAAATTGCCACTTCGTGTCGATCAATTCATACACTTTGTATCGATCCACCCATTCACATATTTCATGTCGATCGACGATTGATCAATATGAAGAGCGCATAATGGATCGATACGAATGTTATCCCTTTTCAATCAATACTAAAAGGCTATTGAATCATCAATTCGAAATAAGCATCCTAGGATCGATATGAAGAATGGAGCACATCAGGTCGATACGAAGGAGAATATGTTCGAGAGAAATACTCAGTCACTCGGCACGAGAAGTGGACCAATCCTAAAAGATAGAGCCATGTTATCTAGCAAGCACGTGCCTATGAGCGATGCGAATGGGATCGATACAAATGAACCGATGCGAGTTCAAACAGCTTATAACAAATCCAAACTTGTATCGATCATATCTCACAATCTACAAGTTAAATGCTATGAAATTTTCATAGAAGCTTGCGTACAAACTCAAGAATGTTCATGATCGATCTCGACTCGATTGGGATAAATTTGGATCGATCTCAAAAGACCAGAGATTGATCACGTGGGCCCACCTATGTGAGAGAAGGAGTCTTCCAAAGTTGGAGTGAGATATTTGCAGCCTACACCTATAATAGCAGCCTAGGATCTTCAGAAAAGGGATCTATTGGCTCTTCTACGTCGTTACTCTTTTGAACTCCATTGTAATTCAGATACGATCAATCGTACCTTTGTAAATTAGTTGAGAATCATCAATAAAACAACAGCTCTTCAAAGTGGAGTAGGCTATAATGCCGAACCACCATAAATCGTGTATTTCTACTACTTTCCTTTTGAATTTTGAGTGTTCTTCACATTTTTATTCTCTACATACTTGCTATCTGTGATCTATGATTGTAAACGGGTGCTTTCATCCACAACTATGTGTTTATGACCAATTTTGGTGCAAACATTTTGGTGATTTCATTGAGAAGGTTAGAACTCAGGGATTCTAAAGCTTGAATTTTGGATTTGAAGACTTAAAGACACGGATTTGGAAAGCTATGACGAGGCAATTGATGAGAAGACAAAGGACTGAAAGGAGCCGACACGAAGGAAGTCAGGAGGCTTCCTCAGGAGTTAACCAGGCCTCGATCTTCATCGCCAGAGACGAGATGGAAACGATGCTGAAGAGACAAGAAGAGATGATATAGAATTTGTTTCGACGGGCTGGACAAGCTAGAATGCAGAATCAAGTTGATACAACTATAGGAGATGCTGGAGATAAGGACCGGGAGCATGGACAACCAAAATTCAGAATAGAGCAGGACCATCAAGAGCAGCGTCAGGACTAGGGGCACTCCCTCGGAGCATGTTGATCTAATCCCAAGTAGAGTACCAAGTGGAGTTGTGCAACATGGAATTGATAGAGGAATGGATACTCGTTCGAATGAGCAGATTCCAGAATTTCCTCGTGAACTCAAGGGGTAGATTAGAGGCAACAGACAAGGACTACAGCTTGGAGACAACAACAGATTGGCGGAGATGGTTAGGCGAGCCATGAGAGGTGGTTTGGTGAATAGAGACTTGGAGGATGTGAATAGGAGTCCCTTTGCTCCTACGATCAGGTAAGCTAGGAACCCGCCGGATTTCAAACTACTAACAATGAAGATGTATAACGGGAGAGCAGATCAAGCTCTTCACATGACGAAGTACATGAGGTATATGGAAGTACTGAATGGCATCGAAGGAGGTCATGGCACGATGCTTTCCTTTGTATTAGACGGATGTAGTAGTATTATAGTTCAAACAGCTGGAGAGTGGTTCTATCAACACATGGACAGAGCTGATTGAAAGGTTTATAATGCAGTTTTAGGTCCACATAATCAGGCCCAAGAAAGTGACGACTTTGAAATCAATGAAACAATGGAAATTAGAGTTGCTCAATGATTTCTTAACCAGATTCAATGCGGCAATGGCTTCGATGGATCGACCCGATCCATCAACGGTTTTGATGGGGCAGTTTCAGGAATTGCGGATAATTCGGATTTCAAGGTATCGTTGAAACAGGACCCACCGATGGATCTCAAGGAGTTATACCATGAAGTGGAAAGGTTTTTAAGGAAGGAAGATGTGCAGGCTGAGAGAGATGGGAGATAGGCTGAAGCTTATGCAGTAAGGGATGATGGTCCACCCAAGGAGGATCCAAACAAAGATGATAAAGGAAAAAAGAAAATGAATGACAACAGTAGCACTTCAAAAAGGCATCGAAGGGAGTCAAAGTTTTCTTCTTACATAGATTTAGCTGTGACTGTAGAAAGGACTTACTTGGATACGCGAGGGCGCCTCCAGTATTGAAGGCCGGTAAGAAGGAAACCTTTTGAATGTGAGCGGGCATAGGGAAAGCATTGCCTATTCCATGAGCTGGACGGGCACAACACAAACAACTGCAGGCATTTGAAGGATATCGTTGAGGAGCATGTAAGGAATGGTTATCTACAACAGTATGTAAGGAATTGAGCTGTGGCAGTGGAGCAGGAGCGGCCACCGCCCACTTCGAATGAAGATGGCACTGGATCTAGGGAAAGTCTGTTGGTTATCAAATGAATAGATTTATGGCTTTGAATAAGTAATAGAATTCAAAGTAATATGACTAAATCACTTGCACATGTACGGGATTGATGACAGTGCTTAGGCATGCCCTGAGATGATGATAAACGGTGTTGCTCGAGTCTATGAAATCCTGTTTTTCCATTTGTTTTCCTGAAAACTTTGTTTTCTCCCTTGGATGTACAGACATTTATTTGGTTTTTCCTAGTTGTAAAAACTTTTATTTTGGATGAATGGATTTGGATTAATGTAATAAATAATACAGGTCTCACGATTATGGTCCCGATTGGAGAGGCGGGGCAGTGACCGTAAGTTATGAGTCCCTTCACCAGAGAGCGATGGAATGGACTCGAACACAATATAAAAGTCCTTGGTTGGAGAATATAAATGTCATTGGCCGGAAGCCGAGGCTGGAGAATATAAAAATCCTTGGACGAAGAGCCGAGGCCGAAGAATATAAAAGTCCTTAGCCGGAGAGGTCGGGGAACATACAAGCCCTTGGCCGAAGAGTTGGGGCCGAAACAAGATAACGCAACCCGGAGAGGTCATGGATTCAGATTTCGGCTTGGATAAATAGACACAGAGAGGTTCTGGATTTGGAAATGGGCCCGGAGCAGTTTCGAATTTGGACATCAACCTAGAAAGGTTATGGTTTTGACTATTGGTTATGGACATGGATAGATTAAATCTCATTTGATGAGCTTGGACAACTATGGAATTGGCTAAGGATTTGTTTACTGGACTTCGAATTGGACAACGACTTGGAGCAATCGTGGACTTGGATAAGGCTATAGCACTTGGATAGGATAGCTTGGTAATAGACTGGATTATGGATCGGATGGTATGGCTATGGATTGAATATGGACTTTGGATATTGGATTCAGAGCTATTCAAAACACGCCTTCTAACCGCAAGGCATGTTTTGGGGGTAAATGTTATACCGCCTTTTGGTTAAGGCGAAGATATCAACAAATAGGCTAAAAAGGATAGGAACGAATATGTTAACGGTAAAAATAGCTTTAATGCTAACACCCGGTGTATCTCATGATGAAGTGAAAGCACCACCCGTTTATACGGGAAACAAAGTAAAAAGAAAAGTCGTAGAAAAGTAAAAGAGACAGAGATTTTTATAGTGGTTCGGCTTCTAGTAAGCCTACATCCACTTTACATTCTTCATTATCTTCTTTGTACATACTTTTACAAGATTACAACACTTTTACAGCATGATCTCTCGATTACAACACCTTTACAACACGATCTTACAATTACAACATGAACGGAGAAAGAATTTAGAACGTTGATGGTGAATTTCTCTTCGAATCTCTCTTGGATGAAGTAGATCTCTTGATGAAGAATCTTCGATGGTTGAAGTGCTCGGAGAGTCCAGAAATCAGCAGAGTGTAGGCGCCTTGAAATCCAGAAATTCCCCCTCGAATGTGGAGTTGGTGGAGTATTTATAGGCGACTTCGGAGTTAGGTCGGCTGGATCAACCTAAGATAGGTCGTAGGCAGGTTGGAGCGACCTAAGGTGGGTCGTTGGCGACCTAGAGGAGCGGCAGAAGAAGGAGGGCGACCTAAGGGATAGCCGCATTAGAATGTATGGCCTGGAGCGACCTAAGGGAAAGGGCGGGGTATGCTTTAGGTCGTGTGCGACCTATGGGTGTTAGGTCGCGAGCGACCTGATTTTGATGAGGTGAGACTGGTTAGGTCGCGAGCGACCTAGGTGATGGCGGGTTAGGTCACGAGCGACCTATAGGTTTAGGAGAAGAGTTAGGTCGCGAGTGACCTAACTTTGTTGAGGAGAAGCATAAGTCACTTAGCAGGTAGGTCGCTTGAGCCATTGAGTAGTTAAGTCGCTGACTGCTGAGTTGCTCTAGGTCGTAGGTCGCTTGGATTTATAGGTCGTTAGGTCGCGAACTTTCCCGTGAGCTGTTAACTCGTGAAGTCTTAGGTCACTAAGTCGTGAGGTCTGTTAAATCGTGAACTCTATTAAGTCGTTAGCCCGCTTCATCAGTTAGGTCGCTAACTTGCTTCATTGGTTAGGTCGCTAGGTCGCTTCATTGGTTAGGTCCTTAACTAGTTGAGTCGCTGGATTACTTCACTCTTTAAGTCGTATACCATTTTGGACGGGGCGCTGCCCCGCACCCCGCCGGGGGCGCTGCCCCCTGGACCCCTCCGACCTGACCGGGCAGGTCGAACACCGTAGCGGTGGCGTTGCCCCCACACCCCCACCTTGGGGGGTTGACACCCCCCTGGACCCCCCCTCCGTAGGGGATCTTAGATGAAAAATCATTCAATAGAACTTGCTTTGTTGAGATGTTGAGTTGACCAATCTTTGAGACGAGCTATCTCCCTTTTCTTGGTCGATCTTTTGATATCACAGCCTTGCTGAAAAAGGCAGGATAACACAATATTAGAGATCGATTGAAAAAACGCTATGATCGATACCGTAAAAATTTGGCTGAGCTCCAATCAAGATGGGATCGATTGGGAATGATGATCAAGGATAGGTAAGACTATATTTTAAATTTCAAGTCAATTGGAGTTCATATGCTCAAGATATGATCGATGCAAATCAAGTAATGCTCTCATTCGTATCCATCAGACCACTCCCTTCGTATCGGTTTCATTCGAATCCATCTAGGAAGCCTCGTCGTATCCACCAAGCATCCATTAGTTCAGATCCATCAAGCATGCCCCACTTTGTATCCATCCCAACTCATCCAACTTCACATCCATTATCCACTATCTAATTCATATCCATGGGCATTTGCCACTTCGTGTCGATCAATCCATACACTTCGTACGGATCCACCCATTCACATATTTCGTACCGATCCGCCATTGATCGATACGAAGAGCGCGTAATGGATCGATACGAATGTCATCCCTTTTCAATCGATATGAAAAGGCTATCGAATCATCGATACGAAATAAGCATTCTAGGATCATTACGAAGAATGGAGCTCATCAGCTCGATACAAACGAGAATATGTTCGAGAGAAAGACTCGGCCACTCGGCATGAAAAGTGGACCAATCCTAAAAGATAGCACCGTGTCACCAGCAAGCACATGCCTAGGAGTAATGCGAATGGGATCGATACGAATGAACCGATGTGATTTTAAATAGCTTACAATAAATCCAAACTTGCATCGATCATATCTCACAATCTACAAGTCTGAATGCTATGAAATTATCACAAGACGTTGCATACAACCTCAAGAATGTTCATGATCGATCTCAATTCGATTGAGCTAAATTTGGATCGATCCCAAACGACAAGGGATCGATCACGTGGGCCCACCCACATGAGAGAAGGAGTCTTTAGAAGCTGAATTAAGATATTTGCAGCCTACACCTATAAATAGTAGCCGAGGGTCTTCAAAAAAGGGATCTTTTGGCTCTTCTACGCCGTTACTCTACTGAACTCCATTGTAATTCGGATATTATCAGTTGTACTCTTGAAAATCAGTTGAGAATCATCAATAAAATAGCAACTCTTCAAAGTGGACGTAGGCTACAATGCCGAACCACTATAAATCGTGTGTTTTTACTGATTTCCTTTTAAATTATCAGCGTTCTTCACATTTATATTCTCTAGATACTTGCTATCTGTGATATGTGATTGTAAGTGGGTGCTTTCATCGATAATTGGGTGTTTGTGACCAATTTTGGTGCCAATAAAAATTCACGGTATTTTCAAGTCGAGAGAACAGTGTAAATCAATCATGTCGATATTTTCTATTCGACCTTCATCGTATTAACCAACAGAAAACCATCGAGTGAGTTGTTCCATAGTTGTCCAATAACTATTAGTATGTTACCTCTAGGTGATCCCAATATTCATGAGTAATAATCCACCCAAATTCGGGAGCATTGTGTACTCTAGTCTCAACAGATACATCGATATCCGGCCTCGATACATCTTGACTAGGAACATTTAAAATGACGTGTTTTATAATATTATGATAATTTATGGATTTTCTATTAAATATATTTTAATTAAGCATTTAATTATTTATAACATATTATAACAAATATATAACAGAAAGAAAAAAACACCTTTATTGCGAACGAGAATTGATCGTAGAAATAATTAATTTACAATAAATTATAGAATTGCCCCTAGGGCATATCCTTAACTCTACCAATTTTGCACTTTCACTTGGGGCCAATTGTGGAAGCTCAATCATATCCCTTCAATTAGCTTCTTGAGAGCTGACCGAGCTAAGCTTTTGGTGAATGGATCTTCTAGGTTGTCCTTGGTATCTACCTTTTGAATCATGACTTCTTTCTTCTCAATGAATTCTCTAATCAGGTAGAACTTTTGAAGAATGTGCCGCGACTTCTTATGTACTCTCGGTTCCTCTATGATCTATATCGCTACATTATTGTCACGGAACAATACCATAGGATTCTTGGTATCGAAAACCACTCTGACCCACTCAAAAAATTGCGCATCAAAACTACCTCTTTTGCTGCTTCATTGAAAGCGATGTACTCGGCCTCCATCATGGAATCTACACCTGTTTCTTGCGTGGAACTTTTCCAACTAATGGCTCCGCCATTAAGCGTAAAGACATAACCAAATTTAATATAGATATTATATCATCTATATCACTTTAAAAGCTCGAATCAGTATATCCCATCACAAGGAGGTCTCCATTCTCATATATAAGGGATAAGTCCTTACTATTTCTTAGATATTTAAGTACACACTATTGGCGTCAAAATTGACCACGAACACCCAATTGCAAGTGAAAGCACCAATATCCAGTCACAAAATACAGATAGGGTATATGTAGAGAGTAGAATATAAAGAACAATGAAAATTAAAATGAAAGAAGTAAAAAAGATGAGATTTATAGTGGTTCGGCTAACATCGGCCTATGTCCCCTCTAGAAAAATCCTTTTTACTGTACTTAAATTTGATTATAGTTAAAAAATGGCAGAGTAGCATTTAAGTGGAAGATGAAGAGAAATAGAATCAAGATCCATATTTTTGAAGCCACACATACATACTGCATTTATAGGCAAAACCCCGGCTATAGGGCCTCCTCACTTACATGGGCCCGCCAAAACCATAGTCGAGCCCATATCATTCATCACTGTCGACTTGAAGTAGCTCTGTGCTAACATGAAGTAAGTAGTGTTCTAACCCGAAGTAAACTCAATAATGACCTGAAGTAAGATGAATGCCGACACCAAGCAAAAACATTGACCTGAGCAAATCCCATCCATGCCGACCCGAAGCACATGCCACGCCGACCTGAAGTGAATCCATAGCTAACCCAAAGTAATCTCCATAGCCGATCCCCGGCCATCCCATATGCAAACCTCTAGCCATTATTATGCCGACCCGGAGTCAAAGCGATGCCGACCTGAAGCACTCCTCATATGCTAATCCCTCAAAGCCTCCAACCAAATGCCGACCCCATGTCCAAATACACCAACCCAAAGTAAACGCCATAATGACCTGAAGTCCAAACTGATGCCGACCTCGAAGTAATCTCTTATAGCCGACCCCTCTAATAGATGACCCTTTGTAATAGCCGACCGGAAACAAGGCGCATGCCGACCCAAAGTTGATGCCGACCCATCTAAATATGCCAACCTGCTATTTTTTTACTTGCCGACCCGAAGTACCCAGTATGCCGACCCGAAGCCAAAGTTATGCAGACCCGAAGTGAATGCCAACCCCAAGTCAATGCCGATCCCTAGAAGCTCTTCACATCGACCCGAAGCCAACCACATGGAGACCCGAAGCAATCCCTTTGGTGACTCGAAGTAAACCCTAATAAACTCATCTCTTACCCAAATCCATATTACAAGTATCCTGCGTCGTTTATCCATTGACCATGCCCAATCCCGACTTCATATTATTATCCCTAATCGATTGTCTATCCACCCGTTTGAACCAAATCCATAATATTCCAGTCTTGATAACCATGCCTTCGTTTGGTTTAAATCTGCATATATACGGTCTTGCCAAAAGGCAGGTAAACACGGTCGTCCAGTATTTTTCTCCGGGATTAGATTGGCATAGGCTTACGCATCCTAATGTGTATGCTACATCCGATCTAATACATAGCATGGCATATATTATGGATCCTATAGCTAAAGTATAGGGAATCCTCTTTATACGCTCCTTATCCTCATTAGTACGAGGAGCATCCTTTTTAAAAAGGATGATTCTAGACTGTGTTGGAACATTCCACATTTGGAATCCTCTATATGGAAACTTTTTAATATGATGTCTATGTTCAAGGATTGGGGAATTCCCAATAACTTATTATATCTATCTCTATAGATCTTTATACCAAGTACATAGGCTACTTCTCCTAAGGCCTTCATGGAGAAATTTTGGAAAGCCAAACTTTCACTAGTTGCAATAATGAAGTGTCATTTCCAACCAATAATAGATCATCGATGTAAAGTACAAAGAATACTATAGCTTATCTTGCTCCTTTTTATAAAGGCACAATTCCTCTATATTTTGATAAAACCAAACTATTTGATTACTTTATCAAAACACTTGTTCCAACTCCTTAAAGCTTGTTTAAGTCCATAAATGGACTTTAACAACTTGCAAGCCTTGCCTTCACTCCCACTTACCACAAAACTTTGATGACTCGCCTTTCTGACCCCTAGAAACGATACTTAACACATCCTTGGTATTCGTGTGCCTTTACCCAAGTAACAAAAAGATGAAACATCGCAGGGTGAAATAAAGAATAGAATAGAAAACCTCACAACGAAACTGCTAAATAAAATATGTTAATCAATATTACATCAGGTTACTCCTTAACAGGGAGTTATCAGAGTTACACAAAAGTACTACAAATCGACATAGGCAGTTATAACATCCTAACTTTACAAATGCCAAAAAAGTACACTTGCACAAACTAGATAAATAGCAGAATATATTGCTAACAAGATAAAAGGCCCCCTTGCTCAGATGCCGTATTCAAAAGAGCCCAACAAAGACCTGCTACTCCGGGACTACTCAAGTAAATGTGTACCCGGGAGTTTACGAAAACGAACAACTTGGGTCAAACGATATGATTAAAGCTTTTGAAACAATGGATGTGAAATTAAACAGAAACATGTGAGACCACGCCGCTAAACACAGAACAAGTTTACTCTTACATAAATCTACATCCAAACGTAAAGAATGGATAACTAATTAAACGCCACTAAGAGTGCTTGATTCCCGATGCAAATAAGGAAATAAATTTGAAGGTTCGAATCAAATAAAAAAGGAGAATCTCCAATAAATGACTAGGAAGGTGCACTACCCTTAAAGTATACCTCTAGTAATATACATCTGAGAAGCTCATATACTTCATGGCACTTCTCGAAAATGTACCAGCTAGACCTCGCCAAGCCTTATTAAGAATTCGAATATTTCACATCTAAATGCGCAAACGAATCTGATCTAGATGAGATGTGAAAATACCCTAATAGGATAAACCCCACACAACTGGACGTCCTTTCGCACTTTTGGTTCATTCATTTATAGATAAAGGATAAAAAACTCAATGAGCAACAAATTATCTTAGAATGACGATAATAAAGAAGCTAAAGTAACCGATAGCTACAAAACCAACTATCGAGGATATTAAATAATCATATATGGAAATTAAGTCTTGTGTACCTACCACCACTCATCGAATTCAAACTTGAACTATTTCTTGGTTAACAATAATACCAGACAAGTCAAGGTAGTGTTACCTCAAAGTCATGTCCCACGGTTATTCTTAACTTTCAAAATAGAGACAAGTCTACTTCTTCGATGTTTAGTGCTAATTAAACAAATAAATCATTTCCATACAAATGAATCGCTTTATGCAAATTAATTCATTTCCATAAACAATTCAAACTTTTCTTTTAAAAATACGAATTCATACTTAGCTTCACATTACAAGTATTAGCTTTAAAACACTTTGTTAAAGAGTTTACTAACTTTGAAACATCATTAAAAAGGATTCAACAACTTAAACTATCCTTATTACATTGATTAATTAAATTTTAAAACTTTATTAACCAAGTTGATTAATTACTTCAATACCTTCAATTAAAAAGTGTAAATCTCCTTTAAACTTCATTGATTCAATTAATTAATAATATAATTAATTTAATAATAATTAAATATCATTATTTAAAATGAATAATTAACTTAAAACTTTATTTATGGAAAGCTTAATTAAGGTTAAACAGATTTATTAACTTTTAAAAGTCATTAAATAAAAAAGATTACTTAATTTAAAAACATCATTGGTAAATTAATTATTGAACTTTATCCATCATTATTAAAAGATAAATTAACCTCAAACATCATTAGATAAAATGATTAATTAATTTCAAAACATACTCACCAAATGATTAGTTAATTTTAAACACATCGTTTATAAGGTAATTAGTCAATTTTAATCCGTATTAATTAAATAATTAATTAGATTAAATAATAGTTATTAAAATATTTAATTAAGTTTGAAAACATCATTAATCGAAAACTTGCTTAACTTGTAAAATAATTCCAAGCACGATACCAAATGGTTTCGATAAAACAGGATTTTCCGAAAGTGCCGATGCAGCGACTATCGCTATGCAGGCAGTTTAAGATTCGAATATAGGATATTTCCAATACAACCAACGATCACAAAGCATGGGGATGAACATACATACATGGTAGTTTACAATAATTCAACATGTAACAAGCACTTAATGTCTACGGAATTAATTTAACTACTAGATTCTCATATAACTTAGGATTCGCTTACTAACTTTCCAAAGCAAATAATTTTCAAAGCAACAAACTAATCCATCAACCAAATCGTTATTGCAACTATACAATAAGTGCTCAATAGCTAAAAATATGAACATGAATATAGTTTAAACTTTATGATTCAAAGGTGGAAGATTTGCTCATAAAAACATTTCTAACTTAATCGGATCACCACACCAAGTTGCCGAACTCACGAACTATCTTCACTACACCTTAAGTTTGACTTTTGGGCCTTAATGGGTTAGATTTGGGTACGATCTGGGCAACATAGGGCTCAAATTTGGGGTTTTAAGGTAGGAATGGCTTTTGTTTTGGTGGAAGGGTGTTTGTATCTGAATATATGAGGTTTTAACTTGATTTTTATTAGTGTATTCACTAGTTTTTGACTTTGGAAATAATTTTTAAAGCCATGGATATTCTAGAACATGAAGAGAAGTCAATATGAAAATGAAGATATAAAGTGAGAATGTGTGGGGATGGAGGGTATTTATAAGTAAAGAAGTTAAGTATTAATTTAAACTAACTTAAACATTTAAAAATATATTAAATGTTGTCATGTGCAAGCTTCCATACTTCCCCCTCACCTTATAAGCACACGCACCCCCATGTCCTCCATCCACCATGCCTTAGGTACTTGTTTAGGCTATGGTTAACGCACTTAATTAATTTCCTAAGGTTATTTAATATATTTTTGTGCATTTTATGTCAAATCGAGTTTTGGATTTAAACTAAGCTTGACTATTTTCTTTAACACATTAATTTGATTATCACATGCCATATGTTCATGTGTATGCATGTGTACATGAGTGATATAAAATATGCACAATGTTTTCAATGAATTTTCAATGCCAAAAAGACGTAATTTCGAAAAACATATTTCGGTCACATTTTCTACTTTTATTTGAACTAATTATTTCGGTAAATAAAATTTGAAAATGATTTTAATATCATTAATTAATATTTAAAATATGCTTTTTTGGTTTTGAAATACCAATATTTAAACATTTAAAAATGATTTAAATATTCAAATATAAAGCGATTAATTTGTGAGTCTTTACACTAACCCTCTGGTTGTGACTTATAAATAGTTTCTTTTAAATTAAAATTTAGAAAACCGTATTCACATCCATTTTCCATATTCCATAGTCATAGAATGCAACGATGTTTAGCATAATCCAAATGGACTTAAGCATGGCTATAGGCGAAAAGGTCTCGTCATAATCAACACCTTGAATTTGACAAAATCCTTATGCAACTAGCCTTGCCTTATAAGTCTCCACTTCCCCATCAGCATTTAGCTTTATCTTAAAAATCCATTTACAGCCGATGGGTTTTATCCCTTCGGGTACATCTGACAAAATCCAAACTTTGCTTTCGTGCATGGAATCCATCTCGGATTTCATAGCTCTAAGCCAGAAAGCAATCTTTACTCTACAGTGCTTGCTGTAAAGATAGAAGAGTGTCGTCATCTAAGACATAGTCTTTCTTCTCGCCATCCACGAGAAATCCATAGTATCTTTCTAGTGCGCGAGATTCCATACTAGACCTTTGTAACACTCCTAATCTTAGTTTAATATTATTTAGAAAGTTTAATTAGATATATTAAATATAATAATGTAATAGGACATGTGGATGACATTTGATAATTAACAAAGTCGGGCCTTAACTAACTAAAGCAATATGATTGTTTTAAACTTAGCATAGGAAAGAATAAATGAGAAGGGGAAAATAGGAATCTATCTTTTATCCCTTAAACAGTCACCCTTTCATTAACTCTCATTTTACATTCATAAACAATCGCAAAGAGGAAATAGGGCTAATCATTAACCATGGTAGAATGAAGAAAAAATAAATGGGGATTCAAAGCGTAAAACTTAGGAAAACTAAACTCCATCATCTAATCTAAGGTGAATGATAATAAATTATCTCATTTTTATGCTTTTTAGTTTTGGATCTAATTGATTTTGATTCATTGATGATGTTATGATGTGCCATGTTAAATATTTAACTAAATAATGAATTATTGGAATTTTTATAAAATTATTACGAGAGGTTTATAGTCAAAAGTTTAGTTTATTATCTCTAACGATTTGATTTTTTAGTATACGCGTAATACATAATTTTGGAGTTGGGTATTTAATTTCATAATTTTTCAAATTAATGGGAATATTTTATGAATTTCCCAAGAAAAAAGGGTTTTATTTTGGGTTTTAATTATTAAAATAATTAAATAATGATTTTGGTCCTAAATTTTTTATATGTTGCGGAATAAATTAATTCTAATTTTCGGCGAATTTCATAGGATTTTTCCTAAGAGATTATGATTTTATATGAATTTATTAAGCTAGAAAAGCTTATAAATAAATATTAAATAATTAATAATATTTGATGGGTGTAAAATTGTTTTTGGGAAAGAAAACCAAGTGCAGTAGTTTTTTATGAAAAGATTTGGTTAAAATATATTATGGTCCAATAGAAATTCGACAAAAAATAAAAGATGGTAAGAAGGAAATGCTTTTAATATAAATAAAATACTTTTTATGATAATTAGGACAATCCCATTAATATGCGGCATTGCTATGACATTCGACATTAACAATAGGCGATATCACATTATATTTGTGAGCAATATCGAAAGTAGATGACTTTGACATGAAGCAATGCATGTGATACATATGTCATAAGTATGTGATGCATCGAGTTATGCATCGCCATTTGATGTTATGGGAATACTGCATCTCATGGTTACATGTATTGATGTCGTGAGTGATCAATGCCGACATCTTTCAACATTCTTAAACTTATGTCGCATGCTTCCTATTTGACACTATAGTCTAAGGCAGTGAAGTCGCTAGTATTGCTTATGAGATAGAATTATTATGGCAACAATGTCGCTCATATCTACATATTTCCACATTGATATAAAATGACAATACTGCCCCCTGTTATCAAGTACGGTATTCAATTTTATAGCAGCATAGTAGCCTAGTTTTATGAATCCATTACCAATTGTTTTGCATAATTGATGTCGGAAATCATCAATTTCGCACTTACTGTTTGAAAACCTCCAATATAAATGTTTTACGATATTGATGTCGCATGTCATCAGTGTCGGCTTTTATGTATTTTATGTATAAAAGACTAAGTTTAATAGGTTCGTTGACCTATAACATTCTATGTTACAATAATATTGATTTCTCCGCTATAGCCTTATATCTTTATAAAATCATAATTATTTTTAAAAGCTTTTATATGAAGGAATGCGACATCCCATGTTGTAACGACCCGATTTTTCTATGCCGGAAAATCAACATCCATACGTCTATCCTGATCCCCTAGATCACAAGACCAGAGCCACCCCTTACTGGGTAGTCGAAATAAGATCAACCCGCGGTTGGGATCAGCAACCGCCCACACAGCCGAATAAAGGGACCTCTAGACAGGGATGACCTTACACTAATTGGTTGCTAGCTATTTAGCGCTGTATGAACGTCCCATGTTTTAGCCATTCCCGGTTGATGAGGCTCGAGGTTATGCGTTACCTTTTTAGCACACATTCACTTAAAATGCTCATCGTCCTCCTGACGATGTTCTGATAGCATTCGTCCACACAAGTCCGATCTAGGATCGAACGGAACCGAACACACTACTCCTACTACATCCATTATGTAATCACTTTTAGAATTAGTAGCGATTAGCCCTTGCACTTCACTGCTCCATCTTCGACTCCAAGCTCTTGTATTCCTCATGAAAATGTTCAAACCAAATCGAAGTGGTTTTCGGGAAACTAATCCTGATCTCAGTCTCTTCGAAACGATCAATGTATTAGCCAATATTGATAGTCGATTATTTAACTATCAAATAACATCCATAAACAATCATCATATTTAAATAATTTTCCAAATTATTTATTTAAAAATATTTTCACAGGCTATTTTTCTACACTGCAACTCTTTTGAAAATAGTTTTCAAATCACTTTTCTCTCACGGAATAAATTTCCAAATATTATTTATTTCCACCGAAATTTTGGAAGTCTTAATACTTAGATTTTAAAATAATTTAAATCACTTTATCCAAAATATATATACTTCAAAACATTTAAAAATAAAATCTACTGAATTTTTATTATTTAAAATACTAGTTATGAAATCTTATAATAGTTTTCCATGTAAAACTTAAGCCAAAACAAAATTAGAATTATAAGTTATTCTATAAGGTATAAATATTTAATAATTAACTTTTAAATCATAATACCAGTTAAGCCTTTAAAATAAATTATTTATAAAGTTAACTTAATAAATATTTACTTTTTAAAAAAATAAACAACTAAATACTAATTTCTTTAAAAACATTCCTAAAAACAACTTTAAACCTCTAACCTCAAAATCTTACTTTAAAAATAAACTTGGCTTTTCAGGGAGATACACTTTCCTTTCCACACCTTTAAAAATAAACCACTATTTATTTTTAAACAAATCACCCTTTCCTTATAAATTCAAGATAAATTCTCATCCTGAATTTATACTTCCATATTATCCTCTGATAAATATTTCACTTTATTTATAAACCCAATTTATAAATTTCACAATCTCATTCTCCTTTATTCACAGTTTCAACACTCAGTCGGTTTACAAATCGAACTCCAAAACCAACTCCATTTTAAAATAAATTCCTTTACTTTTCCAAATTTATTTCAAAACTACTAATTTAAGATTTTACTCCCTTATTATGATTTAAAATCTAATTTATATCGAAAATATTAATTTTATACTTTATTTCAAATTCTCCTTTTATTTTCCCTAAATTGATTTCAAATCTTAAAATTTTTTTTAAAATATATTTATTTGTACCTTAGAAAACAATATTGCTTAAGTCGTTATTTTAAATAAAATTCTTTTTCCCATTTATTCAAAATCCCTATTTTTCCCATCCTTAAATTTATTATATAGGATTTAAAATCAAACTTTATCCCTTTTCCAAATTCGTTCCTTTAAATTATTTGAATTCACTATAATTATTTTACTTAAATAATTTCCTTTTTATTTCCTTTAAAAAAAAATCCAAATTTTATATATATTTCATTTTTCTCAAATACCAATATATATTCAACCAAGCCATAATATTCAATAAAATTCAATTCCCAATATAATCAATATAATCCATCACAGATTATCACATAAATCACATTAATGAATATAAAATAAATTCAACATTTTAAGGAATCCAGTTGGATCCCTCCATCCTGTTTCCCTGCATCCACAGATGTTAGCACAACAATTTAAAATACCAATCTCACTTAAAGGAGGGATATCACAGTATAAAGGGTCATCAGCTATGATATGGGGCGCATAGGGTCTCATCCGCTATATAATGCAGGAAATCTATCACTCCAATATATATATATATATATATATATATATATATATATATATATATTATATAATAACACATCCAGACTGATAATAAAATATCAATTTAAGCAATCAACAAATAATTTAAATTTTAATTATTTAAGCTAACCGATAATCCAAATGAGTGAGATTAACTCACCTTTATTTATCTGCAGTCCACTTCTAATCCGGCTTGCTTTCTTTCAGATTTTTGACCTTGTATAAACATTTATACGGTTTATTAATATTTGAAATAAATCGAACTATCAATTGACATTTAATAATTTAATTAACTATAAATTTAATTTTAAATAAAAATTTCTTTTTTTTAAGGAAAAAGTTCTTTTAGTAACTAACATAAATTAAACAAGTTAATAAAATAAATTAATCACCATAACCCATTATTTAATTTAATAATTAAACCACTCAATAAATAGTGAAATTTGAAATTCAAGTTAATGATTAACTTTTAAATATTTAAAATCAGTTAAATGTTCCAATTTCAAATGTCACCGTTACCCGTTTACTATTTCCAAAATCCAACGGCTTTTTTTTATAGTTTTCCAAAACAATTTTTTACTAAAGACACACTATCAATTCTACTAACTTCCCAACTCCTCCGAATTCTCTATAAAATGTGACGATCCAAAATTTTGGACATTTGAATTTAGAATATTTAATTGATTTTAAATATTTAAAAGATAATTATTAATATTTATATTTTATAAAGTTCTTTTAGTAACTGAAATAAATTAAACAGGTTAATAAACAAATTAATCACCATAACCTATTATTTAATTTAATAATTAAACCACTCAAAAAATAGTGACATTTGAAATTCAAGTTAATAATTAACTTTTAAATATTTAAAATCAATTAAATATTACAATTTCAAATGTCCAAAATTCTGGGTCATCACACATGTGGGCCATATTGATGCCGTAAGTTTTCAATGATGAACATATTCTATTTTATGGCCTTATGCCTGTAATGAAGGGGTGCGACGTCCTTATATTAATGCCAAAAGTATATGTGGCAGTATTAAAATAGATTATAAATTGTCATGAGAAATTGAAAAAGTAATGGGCCATATTTTCCTTATTTTAAATATGAATTAGGAAGGTTAATAATATATATAATGGCAAAAGTTTTCAAGGAATAAATTATTGCCTAACCCAAGTTTTGATATGAAATTACCAAAGAGAGTTATTACTTAAGATTAAGTAATCATTAGATTCCAATTGAATTAACATATTTGAATGATGGATGCTATATGTTCAATCTATTATTTGATAAATTATTTTGCACAATTATTATTGTCATACTTACATCATCATGACTCATGACTTCATTTAGGAATATTTAAGGGCGGAACAACTAGTAGGTTGACCCATAGTGAGTATAATCAGATTTAGTCCCGAGCAAGTAGAATAGCATGCAGGAGATCAAATAGATCAAAGGTGTAGGGTGCCCAGACCGATTAAAAGATTATAATTTAAGATATTATATTGGAAGCATCCAATATGTTCATAGTCATCCTATGAAAACTATGGCTCAACTAATGTTATTGGAGATATCCAATAGATTCCTAGTGATCCCATGAAAACTATTTATATATATGGTACTTGAAGAGTCCAATAGGTTCACAGTCATCCTATGAAAACTATGATTTGAGAAATGTTATTAGAGAACTCTAATAGGTTCATAGCGATCCCACGTAAACTATGGTAGGAAATAGTTATTGGCAGAATCAATAGGTTCTTGTTGATCCCATAAAACTATGATTCAGGGTAGGTAGTCCCTAAAAGTTTTGACTGGTTATTAGTTAGCCCATGAAAATTAATAGGTTCATGGTAACCCTAGGAAAACTATGAGTTGAAATAGATAGTTAGTTTTGTGAGAATGGATAAACTTATAAATATAACCCAAAATGCACAAATGAGTTAGACTTACCCTATTGCATACTTGCATGTGATTATGTCATTATGTTTTAACCATTATGGATGCAGGAGCACAATATATGGTTTACATATTGATTATGGTACTAGTGATGGAAAACTTATTCCGCTCAGCGACGTGATCTCACTAGATATCTATTTGGTTCAAGATGATAGTTTATTATCCACACTAGATATTTTGTTTTTCTCACTAGATATAACCCGAAGTTTTTGTTTTTCTCTGTAACTCTCGAGTACTCATTTGAGTTGGTCGGAAGTAATGGATATCAGGTTTCCATTTTGATGAATAAGCTTTCAGATAAGTGTACGAGGCAAGCTAGCTATATTAGGAGTTTTGGTTAATCCGCTGCATAGTTTATTTTCTTTGAATGGATATAATGATAGAAATTATAACTGCTAAGTAGTAGTAGACTCTAATCAACTAACGAGGCATCTTCATATGTCACTCTTGGAGTATTTTATAATACTTGTATTTTCTTTGAACGTAGAATCGAATGGTCATATCTGAGTTTTTAAGCTGGCAGGACTCAGTGGAAAACAGAACAATCACATGACATTAGAATGGCTTAGAACTTAACCAAAAAGCCTAAGGTAAGGAGTTAATGAGAGCCAAGCCATATTAATGTAGCAAAGACTCAATTTGACTAAACCAAGAAATCAGCGTTTGTTCAGTCCAATCAGTGGCCAAGCAAAACCAACTAGTAGATAGTCATCAAAATGGAAAAACATGCAACGAGACTACATGGACAACATCAAAACAAGGAAATGAAATCATTCCACACTTCAAGTTTCTAAAATATTCCAAGCGCTTGGATCACCAGCGATCCATACCCTATGGATCGTTGGCGACCCATGCAATATGATGCTCCGTAGGGTGAAAAAGAAGCAAAGAATACAAGAGCACAAAAAACCAAGTGAATGGATCGTCAGTGATCCATACAAGATGGGTCACTAGCGATCCATAACAAGCTACCAGCTCGCGATCCATAAAAGATAGGGATAGCGCTAACTTATTAGCTCGCGAGCAAGCCAAGTCTATGGATTTCTAGCGATCCATGGTTTTGGTTCGGATCACGAGCTAAATCCCCTAGGTCATTCTGTACCCATTTGCAAGTGATTGACATGCGTGTTTGGCCCAGAAGCTCTCCAATCTCTATAAATACCATCTTGCCTGCAACATAAATGGGTTCTTCTATGAACTGGTTGCTGAAGCTCTGCTAGAAACCTTCTTCACTCTCTATCTCCCTCATAACAATCTCAAAAGGGATTAATTGTGATTCTCCATTGGATTCCAACTTTGGAGATTCAATCTAGCTAAGGATAGTCAAAGGCCTTGTAATCAAACACTACTTGTAATGAAAATCAGTTTATAATAAAATGTTAAAGTGGACATAGGCTTCATTAACAGCCGAACCACTATAAAAATTCCATGTCTTCTTTCTTTTACTGTTCTTTTTTCTATATCTATTATTTGTGATATTGCACTTTCAAAACAGGGCTGGTGCTTTCAATCTCAAACCAGGGTGTTGATCTATTTTTGGGTTCACATTTTGGTGCTTTCACTAAGAACATCAATTCAGGATCTAGCTATCTAATTTGGATCCCATAGGTCCGGAAGTTAGATCCTCGATGTTTTCCTGAAGAATCTACCACTGGAAATCAATGCCTCCTAGATGAAGAAGAACTGCCTCCAGAGGATCCATAGGAGCAGTAATAGATGGAGAAGATGTTAACGCCCAATAAACTGAAGTAAAAGGCGCTAACTTGGAAAATCAGGCGTCAGCATTCTCCAGTCAACACGAAGTTGTTACCAGAGATGAGTTGTGTAAGATGGTTAATGAGATCAACCGGAAAATGGAATATTGTCAAAAGGCTCTAATGGATAAACTTAATGCTTTCCTAACCCTACGTTCAAACCCTGCTCCATGGACTATGCCTGAAACTGCGACTGCCATAGAACAGGAGAATACCTCTGTTTTGGGTCTATATAGAAGACATGGAAAACAACCACAAAAAGGGTTACAATGGGACATAATGTGGAAGAGATTATGAATACTCCACCCATTGCAAGGCAACCTATTCTGAACTTGAATCAAGGGGCAAAGACCCCATTCGAAGATATAATTATGGATCTCTCTGACTCAGAGAATGGAGAGTAAGACAACAAAATGGAAGAAAATGCCAATGCATTCAATAATGGTATGAATACTCAAACTACTCCAGTTAGGCCAACCACAAGCAAATAGGACCTTGTAGTAATGGTTCTCCCGAAGACAGGACAACCTAGGTTCCAGCCCACTCACCAAGACCATTTGCAAGCCAAAGACTTGGCGTAGTGTCTGATTGCCGTCCTTAGGACAATCGAACATCAGAGGCATGCATAGCGGTAGGATTGAATGATTAATAGAGGAGAGTAAAGATAGAAGAGATGATGAATGTGGATCTGCACCAAGTCTGGCTCCCTTCACCGATGAAATCTTGAATAGAAATATCTTGAAAAATTCACAATGCCAACTATTTCATCCAATGACGGGACAAAAGACCCAAAACCTTATTTGTTCAAATACAGTTCGTATACGGATGGAGCTAACGCCTCTGAAGTTGTTCCATGCAGATGCTTTCCTATCTTCTCGAAGCAGTTGCATCAATGTGCTTCACTAGGCTTCTACCAAGATCTATCTCTACTTTTGACCAATTGGTGACAAGGTTCCTCGATCAGTTCAGACTACATATCGCACTGCTAAAAGACGTTATGTCCCTATCCAGATTGTTCCAAGGGCACAACGAATCACTAAAATCTGTCATGAACATGTTTAACACCGCAGTGATGAAAGTAAGCAACCCTAACAAAGACAAGGTTTTTATGTCATTGGTCCGTGCCATTCATTGGGAAACTGAATATGGAAAGTTGATTAAGATGAAGCAACCTACCACCAGGGAAGATTTCAACGTAAAGCAAGTTAGTACATTAGGTTCGAGGAAGTGCAGGAAGTGCAGGAATTGGAAAGGAAGTGTACTAGAGTGTAATCGACGAACGTCAGGCTAAGCAATGTAGCAATGAACTAAAATGCTCACACTTCTCGGACTGTTAAAGGAATCAACGGAAAGGCAGAAATTCAAAGAGAAAAGTCAAAACTTCAATAAGAAAATGGTAATGGCAATAATAAAAAGCTCAAAGGGTTTAGGCCTGAAGGCTGCACTCCCCTAAACGACATACTGAAAAACATTTTCTCACGACTGAAGGGATCGAGCAATACAAAAAGCCCTTTAAAAAGGAAGTAATTGAGTAGCAGAAGCGCTCGGGAAAACTCTACCGCTTCTACGAGACACACGGCCATAATGAAAATGAATGCTGCCATCTAAAGAATCTCAACGAGGAGTTGATCCAGGACAATAAGCTCCAGTAGCACATAAGAAAACCTCAAAACCTCAATCAATGTATGGCTCCTCAGCCTTCTAGAGAACGAAAGAATCAAGCGGGAACTAGTGAAGAAGGGTCGAAACAAACTGACTAAAGGCTTATTTTTAGAACAATATCTGGGGGCCACATCCCGCACAAAGATGTTAGAGGGAAATGAAGCGATATGCAAGTTCGTTGAAGCACGCTCTGAAGGAATCATGTTTAGCTGTAGAAGATGAAACTCCAACTAAGCTGTAAAGGGTCCTGAATGACGATATAGTGTTCCAAAATCGGGATACCGAGGGGATCGAAGCTCCAACTCTCCATCCGATGATGGTGACGGTAGGAATCATACATGTTGTTGTTCGATATATATGGTTAATAATGGCAGTTTCGTAAACACACTCTTGAAACGTATTTTTGATCAGATGAAGATTGGCATTAAAAGTGTATCCACGTGCCAAAAATGATTCACGGGTTAATTGGCGAACTCAAACAACTGGTGGGAACAATTGACCTTCCTTTGGAGCTTGGAGAGGATGAGCGAAAGGATACCCTCATTTAGGATTTTATGATCGTGGATGAAATGTCAACATACAACGCCTTCTTGGGATGGCCCGCATTAGCCGACTTCAAAATAGCATTGGCTGAATAGTGCCTTATAATGAAGTTCCTTATAGAGCATGAAATCGAAATTGTGAAAGGAGACCAAAGCGCCGCCCGGGAATGCTACATCGCAGAATTGTGTGAGTCAAGAAGGAAGGAAAAGGGAAGGATGTGGGGAAAACTCTCCACATATGTGAGCCTACTGAAAAGCAATTACAGAGCCACCCTTGGCTTGGGGACCATAGCCGATTTGACAAGGCTTTGGACCTTGGGAAGAAGAGTTCAAGGGAGGATCGGACATCATCGGTAGAATTGACGATGTCAGTCCCAGGCTGTATGGATGACCCAATACGGGTCTTGAAAATTGGATCGCACCCAGGAAACATGATGCGGTCAGAACTAACCAAATTTCTCCATGCCAATTCGGACGTATTTACTAGGACGCACTCCGATATGTGTTGAGTATCATCCTAAATTGCCTGCCACACGCTCAATATTGACCTTAAATTCACACCAGTAAAGCAAAAAAGGAGCATCTTGGGTCCTGAATGGTCCAAGGCATGGAGAGAGGAGGTAGATAAACTGATGGCTAATGGCTTCATCCGAGATGCAACTTACGATGAATGGGTATCAAACCCAGTCCTAGTCAAGAAGTCAAATGAATAATGGTGAACTTGTATTGACTTATCGGATCTAAATAAAGCTTGCTTGGAAGATAGGTTCCCAATCCTAGAATCGATCAACTTGTTGATGGAAAAACGGGGCATGAATTACTGTCATTTATGGACGCATACTTGGGCTACAACCAAATCCCGATGCATGAGCCAGATCAAGAGAACACAAGCTTCATCACTAATTTGGGATTGTACTTCTATAAAATACAAGCTTCATCACTAATTTGGGACTGCACTTCTATAAAATAATGCCACTCGGTTTAAAAAATGCTGGTGCAACATACCAAAGGCTAGTGAATACTATGTTCAAACGCCAGGTCGAAAAGACTATGGAAGCTTATGTGGATGACATGTTGGTCAAATTTCGAGTACCTACTAACTATTTAGAAAATCTCGCTGAAATTTTCGAAATACTTTGAAAGTATGGAATTAAGCTCAACTTACTCAAATGTCGCTTTAGGGTAGCCTTTGGGAAATTCATGGGGTTCATAGTAAGTGCCCCAGGCACTGAAGCAAATCCAAAACAAATAACAGAGCTATGAGAAGTCCAAGCCCTAAGAAATAAGATGGAACTTCGAAGTTTAATGGAAAAGTTGCAACACTGAGCCAATTTATCTCAAAAGCTACATACAAGTGCACACCGTTCTTCGATGCGCTGAAGAAGGAAAATAAATACTTCGAATGGAGTGAAGCAAGTTAAACGGATTTTGAAGAATTGCTACAACACATGGAAACTCACTTATCAAAGCCAATGGATGGAGAAGACTTATTCATTCACTTAGCAGTCTCACCGCAAGCACTGAGCAACGCCTTCGTGCGGGAAGAAGTGAGAATCCAGCGACCCATGTATTACTTTAGCAAGCAGTTCATCGGAGCTAAGTAGAATCACCCAAAACTGGAAAATCTAGTGCATTGCCTTTTGATCGCGTCTTGGAATCTACGACCATACTTTCAGGCACATCCGATTAAAGTATTAATCGACTATCCCTTGAAACATGTATTGTACCAACCTGAAACTTCTGGGCGACTCCATAAATGGAACATAGAGCTAAGTCAATATGATATTGCATACCATCCTAGGAAATATATCAACGGGAAAGCGTTAGCAGATTTCATCGTCGAGTTTACCATAGGGGACGACGAGGAAGAAGCACTGTTGGTGGTGGAGACTCAAGGGAAACTCTATGTAGATGGTGTGTCTAACAATCTTTGTTTAGGGGCAGGGGTAGTGCTCAAAACCCCCAAAGAGAGAGCCATTTACTACGCCTTGCTCTTCAAATTCCATATGATGAATAACAAAGCGGAATATAAGGTGCTTATTCCATGACTAAGGCGATGAAAGAGCTTAAGATAAAATCCATTCACGTCTACAAAAACTCCCAGTTGGACGTCTATCAAGTAAAGAGGGAATATTGAGCTCGAGGAGAGAATCTTGCCCCTACCTGTCTAAAGTGCAAGAACTGCTAAGCGACATCGAACATTATACCATAGCCCATATTCCACGAGAACAAAACACCAAGGCGGACTATTTGGATAAACTAGCAAGATCTAGGGAAGCTCAATCTTGGGGCACGTCCCTGTCGAAATTTTAGCCATCTTGAGCATTGATGAGGTGAACGTCGACTGGATCCTCGAGGCAACCTTTGAGCCGGAGACATGGATGACATTGATAAAGGAATATCTAATTGCGGGAACCCTTCCAACAGATTGGAACCAATTGAAAAAGTTTCTTCGAAAGGCACCATGGTTCTTGATACGGGATGGAATACTCTATCAAAGGGGATTCTCGACCCCCTTCTTAGGTATGTGATGGATAATGAAGCACGACGAATCCTAAAGGAGGCACATGAAGGCAAATGCGGAGACCACATTGGGGCAGACTCTCACAAAGACAGTCCTTTGGTATGGATATTTCTTGCCCACAATAAATCGTGACGTTATAGACTTCACCATAAGATGCAATTGCTATCAAAGATTTAGAAAAATTAAGAGAGCTCCTTCAACGGAGCTAATGTAGATAATCGGACCATGGTCTTTTTCAATATGGGGAATCGACTTGATTGGCTCCCTGCCAACAGTAAAAGAAGGGCCAAATATGCTATAGTTGCCATAGATTATTTCACAAAATGTGCTGAAGCGGAACCACTGGCCACCATAAGCGCAAAGAAGGACATTAATTTCTTTACTTAAAACATTATTTGTAGGTTTGGTGTGCCCCAAAAGGTCATCACGAACAATGGAACTCAATTCGAAACTGCCAAGTTTCAAGACTTCTACATCTGCTTCAGAATTGAAAAGAGCTTTTCCGCAGTGGCTCATCCGTAGGCAAATGTGCAGGTGAAAGTGATAAACAAGATCATCAAATCCACTATCAAAAAGAAACTAGCAAAAGCAAAAAGAAATTGGGTTGATGAATTTTCGCTCGCACTATGAACTTATAGAACTACCCATAAAGCGACAATCGGCCACACTCCGTTCGCCTTGGCGAACGGTTCAGAAGCAATGATTCCTGTTGAGCTGGAAGTCCCCTTACATCGAAGGAAAAACTTCAATTAAAAGCAAAACAAGCTGATCCTACTCGAATCACTAGATATGACCGATGAAAGAAGAGAAGAAGCAGATTGAGAACCGCCACCCACCAAAAAAGCGTTGCATGGTACTTCAAAAAAGTTCACAATCAAACCTTCGAAGAAGGAGATCTCTCTCAAGCGAGTTTACCCCATTCCGGCGACCTTCAAACCAAACTAGGAAGGACCGTATGTCATTAATCAAAATCTAAGAGACGAGTCTTTCAAGCTAACAACCGTCGACAGAACTCAAGTTCCCAAGGAATGGAATAGCAAATCGCTCCACTGTTACTTTTTATGAAAGCTACTTTATGTACTTTTTACTTTCCAGCAAATAAGCCATCCCGAGAAGATGGGGCATTGTAAATACGCAAAGAATCTGCCCTAGTTTCCTTAATAAAATTTGGTTCACTCTTTTAAACCGGCAAAACGATGTTCATTATAAATACTCGTCGGGTCGACGAAAGCAAATCGACTCAAACTGCTGGATCGATATAACCAGATCCTTGCCTTCTAAAAACTGGTGTTACTCCAAAAACATAGGGAATGCCCAAAAAATACGCTCCTCGCGTTGCCCGAAGATAGGAAACGCCGAGGAGCACCAAAAGCCGTGCATTTTGTAAGTCGCGCACTAACATCCAAAACATATGCTTCTCACGTTTCCTGAAGATAGGCAATACTGAGGAGGAAGCCATGCACTAACTTTCAAAACATACCCTCCTCATGTTGCTTGAAGATAGGCAACACCGACGAGTGCAAAAAACACGCATTTCATAAGCCATGCACTAAACTCGAAAATGCAAACTCCTCACGTTGCTCGAAGATAGGCAACACCGACGAAAACTAAAAACTACGCATCTCATAAGCCATGCCAAAATGCACACCCCTCACGTTGCCTGAAAATAGGCAATGCTAAGGAGTATCAAAAGCCGCACACACCATAAGCTACGCACTAAATTCCAAAACACTAACTCCTCACGTTGCCCAAAGATAGGCAACTTCGAGGAGCATGACAAATCATGCACCGATTCTTAAAACTTAAACTCCTCACCCTGCCTGAAGATATGCAATATCGGGGAGCCCTAAAATATACGCTCCTTGCGTTGCCCGAAGACAGGCAACGTCGAGGAGCACCAAAAAACCACGCTTCCCATATCCATCGTACATTGGTTCTATAATCAAGAATAATGAGCATAACTCCAACAAAATTGTATTGCTACAAACCAACAGAAATGTTTCAACTAAGGACAGTTGATGATTAAGACTGCCCTTAGTTAACCCATGCAATGTGCACCTCTCAAATACGCATATCTTGCATACTTGCTGGAATATTACAAGAAATTTGGATTACATGCTAAAATTGCAAAACTTTCGAAAAAAGAAAAATCAAGCTGTGACTTAGCAAAATTTCGATTTTGATGTGAAAATTTTCTAAATCCTAAGTTACCGGTCATTTCAAAATTGTTTAAAGTAAACAGTGTTGTGAACTGGGGGGCATACATCGATACTTGAATAAAAACATGTGAAAACTATAAGTTTACAAGTTCTGTCACTCCAAATAAAGTATTTCTAAGTTCTTTTAATTTTTAAGTAAAGAATTTTTAAGTTTTGTTAAATTTCAAGTTCTGTTACTTCAAACGAAGGATTTTGGCTGTAATCATAGAACTATGTAAGTATAAAATAAAACAAACACGAGTACATAAAACATATATGAGCCGACAGATGAGAATGCAATCAAAATATCAATATATTGCTTATAATTTTCTTTACACAAGGTCGAAACGTGGGGACCTTACCTACATAACACAGGCCAACAAAGAGAAAATATATGACTCCACAATAAAAACACTATGCACAGACTCTGCACTTGAACAAAATGACTCAAAAGGAACCAAAAATCAAATCAGTGTTCACACAAGCTCCTCAACGCTTCTTTCCACCGCTCCCCTTTCTGCCCTTTGTTGGTAGCTCCTGCTTAATCTCAGGAGTAGTGTCACTATCGGCAATGTCAATGAACACCATAACGACAATGTCCTCCTCTTCCTATATAAACTTCTCAGAAGATTCTCCCTTCCCTTTGCGTTTCCTCGATTTATTGGAGCTCTTCGAGGCCTTGATCGCTTCAACCTTTTCCTTGTTGATAACGACCAGTTCGTGCTGAGTCTTGCATGGCTGCTCTGTTTGAACTTCCCGCTCCTTAGTTTCTACCGCTGTTACATTGCCTTCTAAAAACATAAAAGGGTTATCTAAGCCATGATGTGCTGCTATCTTTTCGGACTCCGGCCATGGCTGCGGGCCAGACATGGTCGTAGGAACAGGAACATGAACAATAACAGAGACGACCACGGGGCTTGTAGAAATAGTAGTGCGTCCAAAAGCTGAGGAAGCTGACACATCAACAGGAAAGGTGGATGGACCTATAAGATCAAAAGCAAAAGTGTTAAGTTCTTCCTGCTCTTGTGGCCTAAGTTGGAAGCTTCCGAACTCCGAGAAAGCGAGAATATTACCTACACCAAAGGAATGGTCGCGAATATCGACTTCATATTCCCCACTTTCACCTTCTTTCGATAGTTACATTACCTAAGGAAGAGTCTCAACCTCTGAACTTGATGGCAGGTCATAGGGCTACTCCAATGATTCACCCGTGCCAGAAATAAAAGGCTTGGTGAGCGCTTTGGCGGTAGTCGTTAAAGTAGCATCGGTGGCCTCTTTCTCACTTTCGACTCAAAGAATCTCCCTGCCCTTGAGCAACGCCTTCTTTTACTCTTCTTTAAGGTAGGCGTCCTGCAACTCCCGCTTGGTATAGACATCATGACTATCAAAAAAGCGGGATAAGATTTCTTCCTAATCTAAAGCGAGAGTGCACGGGAACTTCGGACCCAAGTAGTTGAGACTCCCTTGGTGCAACAAGGAGTTAACATAAAAATTCAAAATGGTCGTATGTAGCTTTTCTATCTTTCTTTCAAAAGTATTTTAGAGCTCCAGGTAATCCGCTCCGACGGCGGCTTTCTCAACTTCAACGGTAGACTTATCTGCACTGAGTTATGCGACCTGAGCCTATAGCTTAGCAACTGTCTAGGATTGGTCGGAAATAGTGTTGTTGTGCCCTTCAACGACGAGGTCATGATCAACAATAGTTTTCCTTTGAGCCTCGATCATTGTGTTACAAGCAGCCACTTCTTTTAGATTCGCCTTTTCGGCATGAACCTTCTTTATCTAGTCTCTACAGAAAACCTCAATCCTGGCATGAGCCTTTTACTTCCTTAAGCAAGTCGGCATTCCTCTTGCCCTCTTGTAGTGTCGCTGCCTTTTTTTCCTCTAGCAATTTAACTTTAGCATCACGTTCCGACGGTGCTCTTTCAAAATCATCCTTCACCGACTCGAATGAGAGGATCTCTTGGTAGTTACTGCGATTGGTGTTCGCCACGCCAGCTGTTTACACAGTCTCTCCCATCCTTCGGCCTAATCTAAGCTGCTTTGAGTAGCCTGAAGGTAGGGCATGTACGAATCTTCGCGAATAGGGTGCAAGTCATGGTCAAACTTAACTCCCCTCAAGAACTATCCAGGAAGCGCTGCCTCGAGCTTAGGAGTACCCGAAGGAAGAATGTTTGTAGGCCTCCGATGGGACGCGAAGCACCGAGAGCAAGCATGACTGAAGATGGTGGAATAAAAATCAAAGGTGGAGCAGGAGCAGAAGTGATAGAGATTTCCTGGCCTGTTGAGGAGTGCATCGGAGCAAACATCTGTTGTTCCAAAGAATGCAAACGGTGGTCGAATTTCGATCTCTTCAATGGCTTCTCCTTTTCACCAAAAGATATCCTTTTCTCATACCCGCCTTTGCATGATCGGTTCCAATCTCTTTCATCTTGGCGGAGGGCTTAGTTCCTTCCTCCTCTATTTCTCGAGGATGATTACTGCCAGAAGGGTACTTAGACCAGTGCTTTGAGTTATTGAACTCTACGAAGTCATCATAGTGGCCATGTCCTCTCGTCATAACTGGCACAAAGCATAAATAAAAGATTTTAGAAACAGAAAATAGGCACGGAAAGAAAGTGAGAAAGTGAGTGAAATCCTACAAAGATGTGTAGTGTATTTCGGGGAAAGGCCTAAAGCATCATCATGAACCGGATCGGGTGACCGTCATGGGCAAGACCGGATTGACTTCGAGCACATTATTGCCTGAAGGGAGCGCACTTCCTCAAATTTAGAACCTTCCCCCGTAAGCGCATCAAAATCAACATAGACGTCGCTCAAATTACTAAACTCCGCTCCAATGTCTTTACTTGGAGAATCATCATGCCCTTTTATCTTAGGGGCTTTATCTTTAACACTCGTATCTAAAAGGGGTAAGTTCGGAAGGACACGGCTCATCCTCGAAGTCTCATCACACGATTCCAAGTCATCGTCATCGGATTCTTGCTTAAAAGTCATGACATGTAGTGGACTCATCGCTGCTACTCTCAAACTCCCCCTCTTCCTCAAGTCCAATGCAGCCTTGCCCTACCTCTGCGTGATATCCTCTTCTCCTTTTTCTGAGATTTGAGGCATTCTGACTGGCCACAGAATCTAGTCATAGCAGCATCCCCTCCTTCGTGGGCCTTTTCGGCCGATTCTCCGGACAAGCCCTCTCTCCTGAGAAGCTCCTTCTTTGGAGCCATGAGAATAAGAAGTAGATCATGTGCAAACCCTGAATCGAGCAGGAGAAGGGACTTCAACTTGAACAACGGATCTATTCAGGTGCATAAATCTATATCAATGCAAGTTTCATTGGTCAGCAAAGCTTTAACGCATCTTTCGTCAACATTAATAGCCTTTAGAGTCTAAAAAACTTCATCAAGAGTCGCATCTCTATTTGTCCTTAGAATAATTGCAAAAGGAATATGGCTAGTTAGAAACTCCATTGTAACGCATCAGAGCTTAATGGATGGAAAAACGAGCTTACCCCTTGTCATCCATAGATGATTGAACCCCTTGGAGCATCTAACGAAGAAATATCGTGTCTTGAATTGTGACAAGTTGCTCTGCATGAGCAAGAATATTTTTTGGTTCCTTTGGGCTTCAATTACGATTAAGGATGGACATTCATCCCTCTCTTGAATGAAAGAAAGTACCACAACTCATCAAAGTTGGAAGCGCAGTTGAACGTCCGCATGAAAAGAACATGTAGGCAAGTCAATATGGCATAGCCATTGGGATGGACCTGATGAGGCAATGCCTAAGTTCGAAAGAGTGTCACACAGAAAGTCATTAAAGGGAGGCATGGCTCCATTTTAGGCACATGTATCGATGGCAAGCGGTATACCCTAAGGAAGGCATATTAGTGAACTTGTTATTCTCCAACAGACGTACATCCTCCTCTGGTATATCGTGTTGTGCGCGGATGTTGTGAAGGATTTTAGTAGCGACCATCGAAGAAGTTCTTTGTAGCGGGTTGAGTAGAACTCTAAAGTTAGGAGGCATTCGGTCCAAAACCGGACCACCCGAGACCAGCTGGCCATACTCAGTCTACGAAGAAGAAGGAGAAAGGGCGACGAATGATGATTCGACTTCAGAAAGTGTATGGCTTCCTCCGTTTGACTTACGATGCATGGATGATTCCTTTATTCTAAACAACAGAACTCACGTCCAAAACAGCCAGATAATTCTATCCTAAACAAACAGTTTCCCCTACCATGCTTGAATTCTAGAGAGACATTAATTCATAATTGGCACATCGGATTTCAAGCATGGGCTTGGGCAAGTGCAGTGCGCGGTCTATAGGGGATAAACTCGGTGCTTGAAACACTACAAACACTCTATCCAGTGTAGATAGTTCACTCGCAACGGAAGAAGAAAAGGACTTCCTGTATCGCTCTATTTTTATTTTTACTTCCTCTACACTTACCCATTATTGATCAATGATCGATAGCGGATCCGTTATCCGAAGCAACATGGAAGAATCTTTTAATTACAGGGATACCGAGCTTGCAAAAAGCAAGCAAGAAAAGTCCAAGTCATCTAGAGAAGCTAGGGCCAATTTGCAATGTGTCGTACAACGTAACAACGGAACTTGGCATAAGTCAATTCTAGATTAATGGATGAAGTCAGAAAAATGTGTCAAGCAATGGTTTAAGGCCTAAATATCGTTTCGGGAGAAAAATGTGTCAAGCATCGGGCGAAGGCCCAAATATCTAAACACTTGAAATTCGATGAACGGATATTGAGAGCAATAACTTACAAAGCATGCCTTGTTTACAATGAAGACATACTCTAGGGGGTAAATGTTATTTGGTTTTTTAAGCTGGTAGGACCCACTAGAAAGCAGAATAATTCCATGACATCGAAATGGCTTAGAACAACCAAAAAGGCTAAGGCAAGGAGTTAACGAGAACCAAGCCATATTACTGAAGAATCGATTCAATTTGCCTAAACCAAGAAACCAGCATTTGTCCAGTCCAATCAGCGACTAAGCATAATCAGGTAGTAGATAGTCATCAAAACAGAACAACATGCAAAGTGACTACACGAAAACTTCAGAACAAGGCCATGAAAGCATTCCACACTTTAAGTTCTAAAAATATTTCAAGTGCTTGGACCGCTAGCGATCCATACCTATGGATCCTTGGCGACCCATGCAACATGATGGTCTGCAGGATGAAAGAGAAGCCAATAATACAATAGCACAAAAAACACCAGGTGAATGGATCGCCAGTGATCCATACAAGATGGGTCGCTAGCGATCCATATCAAGGTACCAGCTCGCAATCCATAAAAGATAGACATAGGGGCAAAGTTATTAGCTCACGAGCAAGCCAAGTCTATGGATCGCCAACGATCAATGGTTTTCGCTTGAATCACAAGCTAAATCCTCCTAGGTTGTTCTATACCCATCTGCAAGTGATTGAAAGGCATGTTTGGCCCAGAAGCTCTCCGATCTCTATAAATACCATCCTACCTACAACATAAGCATGACCTTCTCCTGACTTGTTGCTGAAGCTCTCCTGGAAACATTCTTTACTCTCTATCTCCCTCACAACAATCTCCAAACACATTTACTGTGATTCTCCAATGGATTCCAACTCTGGAGATTCAATCTAGCGAAGGATAGTCAAAGGCCTTATAATCAAATACTACTTGCAACAGCAATTAGTCTATAATAAACAATAAAGTGGATGTAGGCTTCATTAACAGTCGAACCACTAAAAAATTCCATGTCTTCTTTCTTTTACTGTTCTTTTTCTATATCTTTTATCTATGATATTGCTTTATCAGAACATGCCTGGTGCTTTCAAAGTTAAACCAGAGTATTGATCCATTTTTTGGATTAACAAATGGGATTATGTAATAAATATGAAATCTTATTTTTGAAATGAAGTATGAAAACTTTTTATTAAATTGTGCTTGAAAATTTTCATATTCATGTTCTTTTGATTATTGATATGATTAACATAGTCTTATTTTGTCATTTGAAATTAATATTATGGATGATTATAACATTCGTAGCGCTTAGTTTCGGTCCTTAAAATAGGGGATGCTACAAGTTGGTATCAGTGCATTGGTTTATGTAAATCTTAAAGGATTAAAAGATTTTTAAAACATAATCCAACAAATCAGATAATATGATTGGGGTATGGGATAACGCTATAGTAACATACTTGTATTTGCTATATATAAGTTTGTATCCTATCTTTATTCTTCCCACACTCTTCGACTGTTCTTCTGTATCTTATAAAGGCTCGTATGCAGATTACAAAAAGGCAAGTTGTGGAAGAAGGAAATGAAAGAGTGAATCTAAGAGGAGGAAGCACTACAACCAATGGGATTGTTCGACCTAATACCAGAAGGAACCAAGTTCGATAGGAAAATGCTAATCAAAACGCCAATGCTAACGTAGGTGCTGGAACCCCACTAGTAGATATGGAAACTATGTATCAGTTCTTTGTCAACATGATGCAAGCTAGTGCAACTACTGTTTTGGCTGGAGGTAATGTTGGTAATGCGGGAGGAGCTAATCCCATAGTGCCAGTTGGCAATAACTATACCAAGCTGAGCCATGATTTTACCAATTTTAAGGAAAGCCTTTTCTTAGGATTGAGGAGGCTATTGAAGTGGAGAACTGGTTATTGCATTGTGAGAGGATTTTCACTGATCTAGGATTGAACGATGAGTAGGAAAGGAGATTGACGTCTAGGCAGTTGCAAGAAGCAGTGCTATACTTGTGGAACGGAGTAACCAATGGTGAGCCAGAGGAGGAATTGACCTGGGCTAAGTTCAAGAGAAGGTTTGAGGAGAGGATTTTATCCGAAGTTGCCGAGTCAACCTTACTTTGGAAATTTTCCGATTTGGTGCAAGGAGAGATGTCCATACTAGAGTATGCTACTAACTTTGATGAGCTATTCAGATACGGATATGCCACTATTGATACTATGATTAAGAGGAATGAAAAGTTTATCCAGGGTTTGAGGTCGAAGATCGCTAAGGTGACTATGCCATATCACCGAGATTCGAGTAATGTGGCGGTGGAGATGGCAATAAGGAATTAAGAAATGCTTTCGATATTAGGAAGGAAAAGTCAGTGAAAACCCAAATTTTCAGAATAAGAAGAGGAATTTCTTCAATAAGAAGGGAGCTCATAGGTTGGAGCTACCAAGAAAGGGAAAGTTGATATTATCTGCTTCAAGTGCGACAAGAGAGGACATTTTGCTCACGAATGTCGTATCGGTAAGGGAAAGAAGGTTGTAGAAAAAAAGATGTGAAGTATTTAAACTGCGACCAGATAGGACACTACAAAAATCAGTGTCCAGGGTCGACTAGAGCTAATAAAGGAAAGGTATTTGCTTTGGAACCATCATCTTCTTGAGCGATGCTTCTAAGAAAGGAAAGTCTGTGATGGAAGGTATGATTTTGATTCATAGCATACCAATTAGAGTATTTTCGATATAGGGGTATTGCATTCTTTTATCTCTATGTGTTCGGTAGATAAGTCAGAATTAGAACCATTATACCTTGTTACTTCTTTATGGATTACGAATCCAATAGGAGGGTATGTAACTCTGGGGATGAAACATGGCCAGTTAAAGATTGAGTTATTAGGTCATGCTTTTGGCTGTAGTTTGTATTTGTTTAACTTTGCAGGTTTTAGGATTATTTTGGGTATGGATTGGTTAAGTAGATATGAGGCTAGGATATTTTTCCCGGATAGGAAAATATCATAAAGACATCCTAGTAACCACGAACGAATGGTATACTCAGTTGAGAACTCGAGTTTGGATATTTATGCTGATGGGTGTAATGGAAGTAGACGACGAAGCAAATTGGGTTTTTGTTGTAAGAGAATATATAGATGTGTTTGAGCCTATTACAGGATTATCCTCGAAACAAGCTATTGAGTTTCAAATAGATCTTATACTTGGAGCTAAACCTACAAGTAGACCGCCTAGTAATATGACACTTTATGAAAGAGTTAAAGGTGCGACTGGTGGACTTAGAAGGATCGTTGAGATTGTGTATCGATTATCGTAAACTGAATGAGAAAACGATAACGAATCGATATCCTTTGCCAAGAGTTGATGATTTGTTTGATTAGTTGAGTAGAGCCAAAGTGTTTTCCTAGTTGGATTTGGCAACAGGGTTCCATCAATTGAGGGTAGCAGAGGATAGTATTCCTTTAACGGTGTTTCGGATAATATATGGTTCATACGAGTGGTTAGTAATGCCATTCAGATTGACTAATGTGCCTGCTTTTTTATTGACTTGATGATTCGATTTTTTCAACAGCACTTGGATAAGTTCATGTAGTTGTTCAATGATGACGATATGTTCTAAGGATATGAGGGATCATGAGGTTCATCTTAGAATAGTGCTTGAGACATTGAGGAAACATAAACTAAAATTGAAGTTTTTGAAATGTCATTTTTGGCAGAAAGAAGTGAAGCTTGGTCATGTAGTTTCAAAAAAAGGTTGTATGTGGATCCAGCAGAGATTGAAGCTGTAAATAATTGAAAGAGACCCGAATTGTTACTGAGATGAGGAAGTTTGTGGATCAGCTAGTTATTACTGGAGATTCATTAAGGATTTTTTTCGAATAGCAGGGCCTTTGACTAAGCTAATCGAAAGGACGTAAAGTTTATTTGTTCAAGTAAATGCGAGGAGGTATTCCTTAAGGTAAAGCATTTGTTGACCAATGCATCCGTGTTAGTTGTACTAGATGATAATTAGGATTTGGTGTTTTATACAGATGCATGTGGAACAATATTAAGAGCTGTGTTGACGCAAAGGTGTAAAGTGATTTCTTTTGTTCTCGATGGCTCATATTATATGAAATTAGGCATCTGACTCATGATTTAGGGTTGGCAGCTATAATCTTTTCTTTGAATGTGTGGAGGCACTATTTTTTGGGAGAAAGATTCGAGTTGTATACAGAATATAAGTCCTTGCGGTATTTATTCTCTCAGAAGGAGTTGAACATGAGACAGCAAAGCTGACTAGAGTTTACAGCAGCATATGAATTCGGTATTGAGTATACACCAGAGAAAGAAATAAAGTTGATGATGCACTTAGCAGAAAAAATCAGAATGTCATGTTAGACATGTTGGCAAAATGGAAAAATTTAGAGGCATTAACTACTTGTAGTGTGCAGTTGAGTTCAACTTCTAGTTCTAGTAATAATACAACCATATTGTCATGTTTAGAAGTTTGACCAGTATTGATGGAAAGGATTGTTTTTAAGCAAAGAGATGATCCACTGCTTGCCGAAAGGATTAGAAGATTGGAAGGTGAAACTGCGATTGATGATTTAAAATATTTTAGTCTTGACTAGAATGGGTGGTTAAGAAAGAAGGAAAGATTGCGTGTTCTGGATGTTGTTGACCTAAGAAGAGAAGTTGTTAGGAAATGTCATCGATCGAAGATTACTATTCATCATGGTGGAACTAAGATGTATCAGGATATAAAGAGAAGTTTCTTCTGAGAAGGTATGAAAAGGGATGTAGGCTTCTGGGTAAAACTGTTTTTGAATTGACAGTAAGTGAAAGCCAAGCATCAGAAGCCAAGTGGATTTCTTCAGCCTTTAGATATACCAGTTTGGAAATTAGGTTCTTTATCGATGGATTTTATTGATCGGTTTCCAATGTCAAATTCAGGTAATGAGATTATTTGGGTTATAGTGGATAGACTGACCAAGAGTGCATACTTTATTCCCGTTAAGTGGAGAAGGACGACACCTGTATTAGCTAAGTTTTTTTATGAAGTATATAGTTAAACTACATGAGATTCCTAGTAATATAGTTAGTAATAGAGATGCGTTGTTCACTAGTGAATTCTGGAAGTGTATGCAAGAAACATTAGGTACTAAGCTCAAAATGAGTATTGTTTATTACCCACAGACGGATGGGAAGATAGAGAGAGTCAATAGGGTACTTAAATATTTATTGAGAGCTTGTGTACTAGATTTTGGTGGGTCGTGGGATGACCACATTTGCACTTAGTTGAGTTTTCCTATAATAATAGTTATTGGATTAGTGTAGGAATGACGCCTTTCGAAACTTTGCATAGAAGGCTGTGCATACCACCAGCATTTTGGTTAGAGACCAGAGACAGATTGGTTCTTGGTTCAGATATAGTAAGAAAAGCCATGGAAAAGATTGAATTGATCAGAGTACGGATAAAGGAAGCTCAGTCTAGGTAGAAAAGTTATATCGATAAGAGGCATAAAGGTCTAGAATTCTCAGTTGCAGACCATGCTTTTGTTACAATGTCACCACCAACAAAGGGTGTGTTACAATTTGGAAAGACGGGGATGTTGGAACCGAGATATGTAAGTCCATTACCTATTATAGAGATGGTCGATCAAGAAACTCGCTTATCGAATAGGGTTACTAAATAGTTTGGTAGGAGTCCATAATATATTTCATGTTTCTCATCTTAGAAAGTATGTACATGATCCAGAGACTACTATTACTCCGACTACATTGGAAGATTTAGTAGTGGAACTAAATACGACTTTTGTTAGACAACCATTTTGTTTTGTGGCGAGAGATGAGATGAGGTTGAGGAAAAAGACAGTCAAGTTAGAAAAAGTTCGGTGGGGTGGAAAAAAAGACTATACTTAGAAGACGGAAGAAAGGATTAAAGAGAATTATCATACATTGTTCTAATGGTATGTCTTATATTTATTGTATATAGACTTTTTGCTAGTCAAGTAGGCTGGTATTGCTGTTATGTGGTGTTACAGATGTTTGCACAATTGTTATGCTTGTTATTATCCATAATGAAATTTTGAGGATGAAATTCTTTAATGATGGGTGCCTGTAACACTCCTAATTTTAGTTTAACATTATTTAAGAAATTTAATTGGATAGATTATATAGAATAATGCAGTGAAAAATGAAGATAAGATTTGATAATTAACAAGGTCGAGGCTTAACTAGTTGAAGTAATAAGATTGTTTTAAACTTAACACAGGAAAGAATAAATAAGAAGGGAACACCAGAAATCTGTCTTTTATCCCTTAAACTCTCGTCCTTTTATTCATTCTCATTTTACATTCATAAACAATCACAAAGATAAAATAGGGCCATTAACCAAGGTAGAAGGAAGAAGAAATCAAAACGGATTCAAAAAGAAAATTTTAAGGAAACTAAACTCCATCATCAAATTTAAGGTGAACAATAATAAACCATCTCATTTGTATGCTTGTTTTGTTTCGGATTTGATTGGTTTAATGCTGTGTCAGACTTTTACCATTGTTTGGTTAAATAATGAATTATTGGAATTTTTATTAAATACTATGATAGGTTTATGGTCAAAACCTTAGTTTATGATCTTCAAACAATTTGATTTTTACGTATGTTGCATAAAGAATAATTTTAGAGATAGGTTTTCAATTCATATTTTTTCAAATTAATGGGAATATATTATAAATTTTCTAAGGAAGGAAGGCATTTATTTTTTCTTTTAATTATTAAAAATAATTAAATATTGATTTTGTTTCGAAATATTTATATGTTAAAAAATATGTTAGTTCTGATTTTTGGTGAATTTTAAGGAATTTTTCCCAAGAGATTATGATTTTATATGAATTTATGAAGCTGGAAAAGCTTATAAATAAATATTAAATAATTAATATTATTTGATGAGTGTGAAATTGTTTTTGGGAAAGAAAACCATGAGCGGTAGTTTTCTAAAAAGAATTAGGTAAAGTATATTATTGTCCAATAGAAATTTGACAAAGAAAAAAAGTTGATAAGAAGGAAAGGCTTCTAATGAAAATAAAATAGTTTTTTTTTATAATTACGACAATCCCATCGATATGCGGCATTGCCATGACGTTCGCCATTAACCATATGCGGTATCACTTTATAGTTGTGAGCAATATTAGAAGTAGGTGTCATTGATATAAAGCTATGCATGTGATAATTATGCTGTAAGTATGTGATGCATTAAGTTATGCATCCACCATTGACGTTATGGGAATACCGCATCTCATGGGTACATGATATTCCCGTTGTGAGTTATCAGTGGCATCAGTTTTCAGCATTGTTAAATTTATGCCGCATGCTTCCTATTCGACACTATAGTCTTAGGTAGTGTTGTCGCTAGTATTACTTACAAGATAGAAGTATTAAGGCAACAATGTTGTTCAAATCTACATACTTTCGACATTAATGTAAAATGACAGCAGTGCCCTCTGTTATCAAGTGTGATCTTCTATTTTATAGCGGCATAGAAGCCTATTTTTATGTTATCAGCTATTTTACAGCATTGATGTCGGAATTCATCAATGTCCCCTTACAGTTTCAAAGCGCCCAATATAAATGGTTTTGATATTGATGCCGCATGTCACCGGTGTCAACTTTTATGTATTTTGTGTATAAAATGCTATCTTTAATAGGTTGGGCGACCTATAACTTTCTATATTACAACAACATTGATTTAGATATTATAGCCTTACAACTTTATAAAATTAGAATTATTTTAAAAAATTATATATCAAGGGACGTGACGTCTCATGTCGGCCATATTGATGCCGCAAGTTTTTAATGATGAACATATTCTATTTTAGGGTGTTATGCTCTATAATGAAGGGGTACAACATCCTTATATTATACTGATAGTATATATAGCAGTATTAAAATGGAGTATAAATTGTCATGAGAATTGGAAAAGTGACGAGCCATATTTTCCTTGTTTTAAATATGAATTAAGAGGGTTAATCATATACATACTGACAAATGTTTTCAATTTCCTAGCCCAAGTTTTGATATGAAATTACCAAAGAGAGTCATTACATAAGATTAAGTAATTATAAGATGCCAACTGAATGAACATATTTGAATGCTGGATACTATATGTTCTTGCTATTATTTGATAAGTTATTTTGCATAACTATTATTTTCATACTCACATGTTCATGACAATAACTGTATTTTGGGGTATTTAAGGGTAGAACAACCAGTAGGTTGACCTATTTGTGAGTATAATCAGATTTAACTCTTGAGTGAGTTGAATAGCATCCAGGAGATCAGGTGGATCAGCGGTGTAGGTTGCCCAGACTGATCAAAAGATTATAATTTGAGATATGATATTGGAAGGGTTCAATATGTTCATAGTCATCCCATGAAAACTATGGCTCGACTAATGTTATTGGAGATATCCAATAGGTTCCTGGCGATCCCATAAAAACTATTATTTGAATAAATGGTTTTGGAACTCTCTAATAGGTTCACAGTCATCCAATGAAAACTATGATCTGAGAGATGTTATTAGAGAACTTTAATAGGTTCATAGTGATCTCATGAAAACTATGATTGAAAATGATTATTGGTAGAAACCAATAGGTTCTTGGTGATCCTATGAAAACTACGATTTAGGACAGGTGGTCCCTATATGTTTTGACAATTTATTAGTCAGCCCATGAAAATTAATAGGTTCATAGCGACCCTACGAAAGCTACGAGTTGAAACATATAGTGAGTTTTGTGAGAATAGGTGAACTTAGGGTAGATATAATCCTAAATGGACATATGAGTTAGACTTACCCCATTGCATACTTTCATGTGATTTTGTTATTATATTTTAACCATTATGGATGTAGGAGCTTGATTATAATATCCCTCATTTGGAGTCCCAAAACTAGCCGCTACGGATGCTATTGTCATGCATAGTTATTATTTCTCGGTGACCAATACGTTAATGTTAGATACATTGATATACCAGAAACACATGAATAAAAAAAATTAAACTCAATTTTTTTTAATATTATTTCATTACAAACAACATTACATATTCATTACATAATCTTATACGTAAGCTACATTCAAAGAAATTATAATTTACTACAAAATATGGCAAGAGCGAATATGAAGATGCCCTCTTGGTTGATCAGAGTCTAAATATAAGCACTAAACAACTTTGCCATTGTATCCAATTACACAAGGAAATCAAACAGAAAGAACTCCTAATAGCTAACTTGCCTTCCACACGTCTTTGGAAGCTTATTTGTCTAAAGGAGAAACTGAAAACCTTAACTCTCAAAATACTCCAAATCAATTGAGCCCCAAAGAGTTTAGGGGGAAAACATGAACTTATAGTAAGACAAAAAGTCTGATGTGAATAATAACCTATCATTTTGAACAATATAAATATCGACTACATCGCTTAGCAGAATGGATTTTCCCCTCACTAGTATCTTAACTCAATTTATAATAACCATATACTTTGCACCTACATCCACAATAGTTAAGACATAACATAATAAAATGTATCTTGATGATATGCAAATATGCAATATGATCTGGGCTTCCCCTCACCGTTCACCTGACTATCCTTTCAAAACACTAAAAAACATACCTTGTGAAATACTTAAAAACATACCTTTCGAAAGCATTGGGTTCAAATAAAAAGTGTTTAAGAGACTTTAATCATTTCGAAAGGTATGAAAGCGGCATCCATCCTTTCGCAAGTATAAGTTGAAAGAAAAGCAACATCAATGGTTGCGGAAGGGTATCAATTCAAAACCCTAATCTTCGAACTCATTGATTTAAAGAGTTGTAAAAGCAGCGTCTTACAAAGGCGGAAGGTTTTAATGTGGCGGCTAGGGTATCAAAGGGGTTTAAAAGCGGCAGCCCTTACGTAAGCATTCTTTAAAAAAAGGCGATCTATAGGATCGAAAGAGTTGAAAGACAACTTCACCCCTTTCGAATGCATGCCTGCGCCACCTAATTTTCTTCCATCCAAACCTAATGCACTACAGGGTTGTATGGTGACGGAAGCAAATGGGGTAAGTGACAAAGCTGTAATTAAATCAAAAAACTGTATTTTTGCCTTTAAAGTAAGTCCTTTTTACCTAGCCTCAATATATGTCGAAATTCATTGGCTATGAAATCTTTATCATATACTCTTTTGATAAAAACTTCAGCACACATTAATTTAAAATATTTAAAACATTTTATACTTAACAAAATAGCCTAAAATCTTAAATTAATATTAAGCCCCTGTGGATTAATTAATTAATTTATCTAAGTAGAACAATTAGGAAAATTCCCGAAAATCGTAATAATTCACATTGAATATGTTTTCTAACATATATGAATTTCGAACCCAAAAACATTATTTAATAAAAAATTACACCCGAAATTAGCTATTTTCACTCATAGAAAATTTGTAATAAAGCCGTAATTACTTAGAAAATTACAAAACTTGAAGCCCACTTCTAGAATAATATTTTTGACTATATATCAAAAAAGCAACTCATTTGGATGTCATATGATTGGTTTTCTAATCTAAACATATCATAAAATACATATTAAATCATATAAATCATCAATTAGCATGTATATCCATTTAATCCATCAAAATGTATCATCATTCATCCAATCATACGGTTTAAAATGTCAACCAAACTAAAACATTCAAGACGACTTATATGTGATGGTTTAGATCATTATTCACCATGTTTGGATAAGGAACTTGAGATTTGTTCTTGCTTTAATCTTCCTATCTTAATATTAGCTTCTAAATGAATTTTATGCTCCTCTTCTTCTTAGGGTTATCACCGGCCATCAACTCTCTCTGTTTATGGTTTTGGTTTATGAAAATGTGAGGGAGAATGAGGTAAGGGTTTTAGTGGGTTATGATATACGGCTATTCCCATTTTGTCCTTGCCTTATTCTCTTAAATTTCTAATTTATAAATCACACTTATGAATTCATTAGTTAAGGCATGACCCTAGCTTGTTTCAATATCTTAATTCCCTTATCACTCTAACCTCTACATTATTATATTCAATTTAACTAATTAAATCTCCTGAATAATGTTATTTAAAATTAGGGGAGTTACAACAATATATGGTTTATATGTTGATGAAGATACCGGCGAGAGGAAAACCCATTCCGCTCAGCGGCGTGGTCTAACTAGAGTTCTATTTGGTTTGAGATGGTAGGTTATTATTCACACCCGACATTTTGTCTGAACTAAAGTTTTTGTTTTCCCCTTAAATTCTCGGGTACTCATTTGATTAGGTTAGGAGTAAGGGATTTTAGGTTTCCAGTTAAACGAATAAGCTTCTAGAGACATGCTGGAGGCAAGCATACTATATTAGGAGTTTTATTTAATCCGCTGCGTAGTTTATTTTGTTTGAGTGGATGTAATGATAAAAATTATAACTGTCAAGTAGTAGTAAACTCTGATCATCCAATGAGGCATCTTCATATGTTGCTTTTGGAGTATTTTGTAATACTTATATTTTCTCTGAACGTAGGATCGAATGAGATTATATAATGAATATGAAATCTTATTTGTGAAATGAAATGTGAAAACTTGTTATTAAATTGTGTCTGAAATTTTGTATATCCATGTGCTTTTGATTATTGATATGATTAACATATCCACATTTTATCACTATAAATTAATACTACGGATGACTGCAGCGTTCATAGCGCTTAGTTTTGGGTCTAAAATACGGTATGTTGCAACCATCAAATGGTTGCGTGTTTTCATATATCGGTGAACTTGGTTCTCCTGCTAGTTCGGCTTCAGTGTTGGTTTCTTGGATCTCATCCAAGTCTACAGCTTTACTATTAAATTCTTTTGATAGAAATTCCTTTTCAAAAAAGACAGCATGTGTGAAAACAATCGCTTTTTGTTTCTCTGTGATGTGGAAAATATATCCCCTAGAATTTCGGGATGTTCTATAAACTTACACAAAGCAGATCTCGCCTCAGGCTTATTAGAGCCGATATTCTTAACATAGGCCGGGCAACCCCATAATTTAAATAATTAAAATGGGGTTTCTTTCCATACCATATGTCATACGGCGTCTTTATCGTTGATTTAGTAGGCAACAAGTTCAACATATGCACTGTGATTTCTAGTGCATATCTCTAAAATGACAGAGGTAACTCATCCCTACCCATCAAGGAACGAACCATATCTAATAGGGTTCGGTTTCGTTGCTCTGACACATCACTATGTTATGGAGCATAGGATGGAGTAACCTAAGAGATAATCTCATTATCTTTTAAGTATTGTTGGAAATCTTGTCCAACATACTCACTTCCTCGATCTGATCGAAGAATCTTGATCTTATGGCATGTTTGCTTTTCTACTACATTTTTATATTCGACAAATTTCTCATAGACCTTGGATTTTTTCATATGAATCATATATCCTAGTCTCGAGAAATCATCGGTAAAGGTAACAAAGTAAGAACTATTATCTTTGGTAATTATTAGCATAGGGCCACATACATCACTATATATTCACCCTAAGAGTTCATGAACTCTTTCATTGCTCTCACTAAGGGGGTGCTTGGTCATTTTACCTTTGAGACACGACACACACGTGTCAGATGATTCAGAATTAATTGATGGAAGAAAACTTCGGTTTTTAATTTGTGTAGCCATTTCTCACTAATATGACTTAGCCTATAATGCCAAAAATAATTATCATTTATGTTGTTAGAAAAATTATTCACGAAACACACATAATTGGTATTAATCAAATAAATTCCCTTCTAAAGAATGCCATCGTAGGCCTTATTTCCATTCAAACTAATGTTCACAACATTATTTGCATAACGAAATATATATCCAGTCTCAAACAATCTACAAATAGAAATAATCCAACAAATAAAGTCTTTTAAAAATAGAAATTATTTAACACTAATACTAATCCGCTAGGCAAAACTAAATGATAATCTACTAGCGCTGTTACATCTACTATAGATCCATCAATAACTTGGAGCTTTCTTTCTCCTTTTACCATGCGATGCCAGTTCCTAAGCCTCTATAATGAAATATGAGTAACAGATCTGGCATCTAAAACCCAAGGCATTTATTGATTACAAAACAATTTTGAATCATAAACGTACCTAATGGAGCCGTAGAAAGATTCTGCCTCCTTTCCCTAAAAATATTTAAGTAGTTTGGACAATTCCTCTTCCAGTGACCTTTCTCGTGGCAGGTGACATTGAACCTTGTCATCGATCTTCTTACTTTTCTTTTTCTTACCTTCTCTTTTCCTCTTCTTCGAACTCTTCAAAGATGAAGCTCTACCTTTTACAACAAGTATAACACCTTGATCCTTTAATTGTGATTTACCAACTTCAACATATTGAGGAGCTCCACGAGATTCACAGTCAATATGTTCATGTTACAGTTTGGTATGAATGGTCTATACTAAGGAGTAAGTAAACAATGGATCAAATCTACTTGCAACTCCTTGCTTATTTATACGTCCAACTGTGAAAGCCTATCACTATATCCCTTTATCATTAGCATGTAATCGTCTACTATCTGTCTCTTGGTCAGTTTGGTATTGAACTGCTTCTTCATAAGCTCATAGCTTGCGGAATGTGTCTATTCACCAAACAGGACCTTGAGACAATCAAATATCTCATAGGCAAAATCATTTTGTGTTGCCTCTACAATGCTTTGTCTAACATTTACAGCATGAAAACTTGGACGATCTCTAGGTCTGACGCCCATTTTCCTTAAGCAAGTCATAGTTTGGGGTCCGCAACATCGGCGGGTTGTTCTTTAGGTTCGCATGTATTACCATTGCAAAGACGCTCACAAGTCATCACTATTTTAATTGTTCTTAGCCAACCGATATAGTTATTTGGTCCGATCAATCGATTGCTTTCATTGAACAATTTTGGCGTTGTCATTTTCTTCCAGTTTAAGTGGTACATTACTAGGACAAAACATAGTAGATGTTCTTATAATATTAGTAATATTAAACTTTATTTTTCATTTTACTTATAAGCACCCACTAGTCTTTTATGTTTCGCTAAACCCTAAGTCGAAACATAGAAGTCTATGTGTGGCTTAGTGCCTTTCATGAATTGATTTAGTAATAGTTTGGTCTGCCTTGTGCAACTTGTTACGGTATGAACTGATTTTGTCTGCCTTTTGGAGCTAGATAATGTTAGTTTCACCCTGCGTGGTGCTTTTGTCTGTTTGTAGCTTAGGCTTGTTGACTAACTCCAGTTCTTTAGATCGTTAATTAGTCGTTTAGGCAATCAGTTTAACTCCTGTTTCTTAAATGTACTCATTACTTTTGTTAGTAATAAAAGTGGACGATCCACTAAAAAATCAGCTGGCCTTGCCAAAGAAACAAAGAAGTCTTTCGACTTCAATAATAGGTGTTAAGATTCATATGTCTTGGAATTTTGACCTTAAGGAAAGCTCAACGAATCATACTTCCACATACGATATATAAATCCTTATCGGTTGTATCATATACAACTCCTAACCCATGACACCTTGTCCTAATCCACCTTTACCTTGAGGAAAGCTCAACAAATAGGATTGGGTTATTCATTTGGACATACCATTTCATGACGGTCTAAGTATAACATACAAGCTTGAAGGACAAATATGTGCATTTATCTTACCTAGACTATTCAATATATTAATAGTACTATATATAACATCCTTAGCTTGAGGAAAGCTCAACAACTAAAGAGTATGCAAGTAATCTATTAATATATAATTGGTAGAGGACAACATTACATGAAGATTCATAATCTTCAATATATTATATTAAGTGATATCGACTTTTTGAATAAAAAGCAATTCATATGAATTACCCTCATGATTTAAGTGTCGGACACGCCGAAAATCATGGTATACGTACGTTTACATATGTATTTATTTCTAAGTCTATTTAGGTTTCTTTAACGTTCCACCTTTAGTTTACCCATTCATATTATATAAGTTTATTATTATTATTGTATAATTTTTATATTTCATATCACTTATATAATAGTCTTTATATTAATATCATATTAATTAAAACTTATTTAATTGATTTTAATCAATTAACATTTTACTTAATTTTATATCAATATAACATTTATATTAAATATTTATTATTCATTATAACCTTTATAGTATAACATATATACCATAAACATGTGTACGTTATTTATTAATTAACCTTTTAATTTATTTACTTAATTAAACTATGTTAATTAAGTTATTTTAATTTCAAAAATCATTATTTATACATACAAGCATATTTGTTATGTCTTAAACATTTAAATAACATAACGTATATCATAATATATAATAAATGAATATACATATTATTAGTTAACTTATTAATTAATTTAATTAATCTTATTAATAAATTTACAATTTTTGAAATTTAGTTTATATTATTTTTCAAACATTTTGAAAAACTTTATTATATTATAACTTTTATAATACTTTATATCTTTTTTTAACTTTAAATTTTAAATTTAAAACCTTTTTAATTTTTGAATAATTTTGAAAATTATCTTAAAGCCCAATTCAAATTGGACCTCTTTTATTAGAAGCAACCTTCGGGCTCACGTATCTATGCTAGGCTGGTAGCCAGGTAGGACAGAGTACCGAATTACCCAAACTTTATCCTTCGACATAGCCTTTCTGGATACCTACTATCTGGGTTGTGAGCTTATTTTGTTAACCCTAACATGACTAATTAAACCGCAAAGGCTATTGAGCTCTGATACCATTATTGGAACCTTGTCGGCCCGTAGTGGAAGATATGGTTGAATTTCAATTTTTTGTACCTACTTGCATCTTTATTGGGTCTATGAACTCTAATTTATTTAAAACATTTCCAAATTTAATTTAAATAAAATCATATATTTCATTTAAATTTATAAATTGTTGATAGAAATTTATTTAATTTATTTTCAATTTATATATAGGTATACATATGTATTATATACATATGTGTATATGCGTGCATGTGTAACATGGTATTCCGTGTAAGGTATACATGCCTGTATATAGATGTTGTGATTTACATCGCAACGAACATGTTAGCTCATCCTGTATGTATTGTATGTTGTTAAAATATGTGTATATATCTATACTTATTATATATAAAACCCAAGTGTGAATATATATATATATATATATATATATATATATATATATATATTTGTGTGTGTGTGTGTGCATGCGCGCATGTGTATATATACTATGAGAAGATATTATAATAAATTTATAATTGAAATATTATAGTGTTAAGTATTATATATATATATATATATAAGATACAAGTTTGATTTTATTTTAATTTTTCAATTTTAAATTTATATGCGTCTATATATGTATGTATGTATGTATGTATGTACGTATGTATGTATTAAAGTAACATAACTTCATGTATATTGTAATATGTGTATATAAATATAAATATAATAATTAATGTAAATATGAGTTAGAATAGTTTTTATATATATATTACTAGGCATAAAAATTATATATATTTTTTACATTCCAGATCGAATACATAGTAGCACTAAATTTAATTATAATTTTATTATATTATTGTGTGTGTTTGTTTATATATTATGAATTAATTAGTTAAATAACAATAAATAAATGATAGAAAATATTTAAATAGTACATATTTCAAATTTTAAAATAAAAAAAATCAGGAATGATATTTTATAATTTACTAAAATATTTCAAGTTTTTGGATTCAAAATATTATTTTTTATTAATTAATTACTTTTGGTCGAATTTAAAGTTGATTTTTTAAAATATAAAAAATGGTTTGAAAAATCTTATTTTTTAACCATTTTCTACCGAGAGCTTCTATGATGACAAACTAATTTTAGAAAATTTAAAACCCAATTTTTGAAATTTATTTTATATTAATTTATTAATTCATATAATGATTAAATAATAATCAAATTATTAAATAATTACCAAAAAATTATTTTCGGTCATTAAAATTATAATTAATGTAAATATGCTATTGAAATATATAAGTTTATTTATTTTTGTGATATAGTTATATATTTAGCATATATCATATAAACAAATTAATTAACATATTATACGTAAAAATTAATTAATAAAATAGCAATTATAAAATATATATTTGTTTTAGCTGTGTGTATTAGATCCTTAACGAAAAATTATTTTTTATTTACTCTATAAACATATACACATAACTAATTAATATGTGACAACAATAATGCCCATGAGAATCTCAACTAATTAACACTACAATTATCATATTTTATATGTATGAAAAATGTACGGTTATATAGAGGTTATAGATCATATATTTAACTAAAATCTTACCTAAAAACTAATGCCCTTAAGTCCACCTTGTAGTGATGAGTTCTTTTTTGAAACCTTCTCGATTCTACAGATTACCAGTCTTGAACCGTATGCCCTTTTGTTATCAGATAGGTATTAATTTGAATTGATTTGATTTGAGTTTTGTTGGAGCTTTAGAAAGGTGTAATTTGGCCAAGATGAAGAAGATAGAAGGCAGCAAAAAGTCATTCTTAAGTTATTGTTAGAGTCTCTTATATAATGGCTGAATCGGAGAGAAAAGTGAATCATATCACTTACCTTTTCTCACCCAATCTTAACCATCCATTTCAAACCCTTTCTCCATCTTTTTGGCCGCCCCTTGTACCCTACATCTGTTGCTAAATTTTACCTCTAATATCGTGGCCTAACAGCCTATTTAAGCCGAAATAAATATATTTAATTAACTCCAACTTAATTCTTTTATGGGTACCTCATATCGATCGATATATTTATAACTATTATAAATATATACAACAATATTTATTCCTTAAATCATATTAATATTTAAAATTTATATTTCATAAATATTAATTGATTTAATTGATTTATAACAATTATAATCTAATTAAATCATTTTTGGTCTAAAGAGAATTTTTCATTTCGGTTGTATGACTCGTTAGGTTAAAATTTGGTCAGTGATTAACGTTGAACTATTCAAAGGTAAGAGTTCACATGTCACCAAGTGGTGTGGCATTTTGGAAAAATTTATTGCTTACTTAGTTTTGGTAAAATCCAATTTCACATTATTAAGCACTACCAAATTGTGATATTTATTTACACCATTTCTCTTCTTCAAAACTATATCAATTTTGACTTATTGAATTTAGTAATGTTTAAAATTCTAACATCGTCCATATTGAACTCTATAGTCCAAACAAAAAATTCTTAGTTTGATAATAACAATTATTACTAATCGAACTATCTGACAAGAGATTTTGACTTTGCGTTGATTTGAGTTGATGGTGAAACTAACCCAATATTATCGGGGAGATTATTCCTCTCTTGAATAATGTTTCACTTCCAATATTTCCACTCGATCCAACTATAGTGAATCGATGGATGTCATGCTATGATTTGAATATAATCAAAGCGAAGCTTTCATATTGAAGATTCAGAGTATTCTCAAGTCAAGAGAATTGTATAAATCAGTTACGTCAATATTTTCTACTTGACCTTAGTTATATTAACCAACGAAAAAGTATCGAGTGAGTCATCCTATAGTTATCTAATAATTATCAGTATGTAATCTCTAGGTGCCCCCATAGTTGTCCAATAATTATCAGTATGTAATCTCTAGGTGCTCCCAGTAGTCATGAGTAATAAAATACCTAATATTTGGAGGGCATTATGTAATCTAGTCTCAACGGATACATCAATATCCAGTATTAATGCATCTTGACTAGAAACATTTAAAATGATGTGTTAATATTATGATATAATACTCACGATTACAAATATTTGTAATTACTATCACAAACATATCGTTTATGGATTTTCCTTTAAATATATTTTAATTAAGCATTTAATTATTTATAACACATTATAACAAATATATAACAGAAAGAAAAACACCTTTATTGCAAACGAGAATTGATTACAGAGTTAATTAATTTACAATAAATTATAGAATTGCCTCTTGGGCATACTCCTAACTCTGTCAATGTCGACATATCCATTCAACATATATCGACATACTAGCCATTGGACAATATTTCTAATTTAAATGAATGGGCACTTCCCTTCACCTTTCTCTAATAGTCATGCCTTTTCATTCTCTATGTAAAGTCTTTAGAAAATGAATTTATACATACAATTGTCTCAGTTTCTCTTACTCCTTCATTTCTACAATTTGTGAGCAAATTTCTACTAAATACTCTTTCATTCTCTTTGCAAATCCATGCTCTTTCACTTCTATTATTCAAGGATGTGCAAACCATACAACATCAGAGGGTTTGTAATTGAATTCTCAATCATATTCTCTTTGATCTTGTCATATTCTTCAAATATTTCATAAATATATTACTAGTGGACATTCTATAGGATCATTGTACTAAATCTTTGTATCGAAGATACAGCCAGTCGCCATAGTCTACTGTTGATTTTGAAGAGAGAGGTATTTTTGCCACCTATGGACAGTCAAGAGGAAAAATGTATCTTACCACCCTAGGAAAGTCAAGATTGTAAAGGTATCCTTGGTGAGAGAGTTAGATATGCCTTAGAGATAATTACATATTTTTTTACATATATCTGACTTTCTGACCAATATATTTATAACGATGTTGTTTATTTATATTGTGATACATTAATTAAGTAATTAATTTAAGCATATTAAATGGATATTCCTTAAATGATATGGTATGTGATAATAATCATAAGGAGTTATGACCATAAGAAATTTATCTATAAAATAACATGTTATTTGAAATATTCTCGGTCAAGATGTTTCGAGAAAAATTATCGATGCATCCGTTGAGACCGTAGTATGTAATGCTCTTTCCAAATGTTGAGAAGTTTATTCTTCTTGGCCGCTAGGGCACCAAGAAGTTACGTATTGATAGTTATTGGGTAATTATGGTATAACATACCCGATAGTTTCCAGTTGGTTAATAATAATTAGGTCAAACTGGAAATCTTGAAGTGATGATATTACATAGTTCTCTAGACTTGAGAATACTATTAAGCCTTAATGTGGAAACTCCACTTCAATTGTAACAACCCAGGATTTCACAATTATTTTATTATCGTCATTGACGATCTAATGTGTTTGCTAATTGCTTTTGGCATTTAACCAATCGGAGTTCTTTTAAAAATTTAATTAAAGTTGTGTGGGCTTTAGAGTAATTTGGCCCATGTTTTTGGTTGGTGCGGTGATTTTTATCAAAGGCAAACCATACCGTTCCTTCATTTTTTCAATCACAAAACCCTAAAGAAAACATACGAAAAGAAATGGAGGCGGCTTCGATTGTTTCCGTTCGTTCCTCATCTCAAACTAGGGCTTCTATCAAATAGGAAAAAATGGTGGCTGTTCGCTCTCCTCGATTCGTACTCTTCGTTGAAAGTTCGATGTTGACTTCGGCACTCGAAGGAGTTTGTCCTTACTTCATTTTGGGCATCGTGCAAAGGCGAGCAAAGGGAGATGCTTGCGGCTACGATTGGTTGGGATTCTTCGACAAAGGTGAGTGGTTCCACTCACGTTCTAATTCTAGCCTTAGAGCTTTGCTTCAGTCAATTGATTTCGTTTGAATGATGTTGGTTTCTCTTTTTTTTTATTTCTCGTGGTTTTGAACTGTGACGTGATTCGACTCCTCGAACTTGTTTTGTTGACCTGTGTATATCACTGTCATTTTGGTTTCACTTGGTTTCACTACTTTGCTGGGTTTATGCGAGTTTGAATTTGGCCATTGATTTACGTTGTAACTTGATTTTCTGATCTCTATAGCATGTATCTCGGCTGCAGCATGTTCATTAGTTTGCACAATACACTGTGATGCACTGTATATTCCAGTGTGCTTCAGTATGCATTGACCTCTGATTTTGGCCACTTCGTTGATTTTAAACTAGTGACTTCGGTCTTGACTTCTGGTGACACTCGTGTATTACTATGGTTTTGTTCGATTTTAGCCTTGAATTATCGAAACGTTTTATGCTCGGTATTTTTGGCTTTGACTCAACTAGTTACGTGAAGTTATCTTCACTATACATGTACAGATTGTACCATTATCTCCGTTCATATGTAAACTTGTCCGAGCTTCTTGTACTTCACTTGCAGTTGAAATCACTTGACTTTGATTGTGATAATAGTTTTCATTGGCATGACTGCCACTTCCTATTGTTGCAGTTTCTTTTTGATTCACTGTAATCTAGTATTGGGATATACTGTATTGAATCTTGCACTTGAAAACTTTGAAACTGTTTTCGATTGATTTTGCTGGTAACTTCTACCGCGACCTTATTTATGTGATAATGTTGATGTTGACCATTGTCACTGCTCGACTCTGATTTGGTTTATTTGTTGCCTGCGCCATTTCACTGAGCCTGTACACTTGCCTTCATCTGAATTCATGATTTTATACTAATGCTTGTAGTCATTCTCGGGTCCACTGATGCATTCCTGAAGTGCTTTTGGCCTTGATATATTTTGTCATGTTGAAATGTTCCTCTGGCCAGTGATTGTTGCACTTCGGTTTTGTTGCTCTGATCATTCCTTTGTTTCTCTGGCATTTAACTGAGTCCATACCTTGATGTTGCATTTCCATGTATATATATTGAACTTGAATTCTGGATTCTTGTGGTCAGTTGGAATCTCCACGATGGTTTGTATTCATATAGTACAATCCATGTGATTTTTTTTCTTTGAGTATGAGTTCTGTTGCATTTTGGTCTTGCCTGGTTTGTAATCATTCTCTGATATCATTTGCATATGTATACTATGCACTAAGCATTGTCTCGAGACGGTGTACTCGAGTGTGATATGTGCATTTTTGCCATACTATAGCCTTTGTGACAATTGCAGTTTGATTATGCAGTTTTGGTGTTTCACGTAGTTTGCTGTCTCATAGGCAGTTTGTACTTGGGTATCTGCATTCGAACTTGACCTTTTCTTGACTCGGCCATTTGTGAGTTTGGTGCTTTGTTCATTTGAGTCTTTCTAGCTCTACATTAAACATGATTTCATGGATCACCCCTATTTTATGTACTTGAGTCTGTAGCATCATATGTACACATATGTTGTTCACTTGATCCTTTGCTTTCCACCGATCTATTTGTTATCACTTGCCCTTGTGCATTCGTGTAGCTGATTGCATCTATGGGGTACTGCTTGCATTCATGTATATGGTAGCAGTGATTGAACTGTTAACCTTTGGTTAGTAATTTCTGATTCGTTACTGACTTGGTAGTTGGTTTGGATCCTCTGATTCATTGACGTAGTTGATGCAAGTTTCCTTTGTTTGAGCTCGAGTTTGATACATTGCATTGATGCATTGTATTCATTTGCATTTGGAGCTCTCACCTTCACTCTACCCTTATAATATGTATGCAGTTTGCCCTTGTCGGTATGCGTTGTATCGATGTAACTGGAATGTTTTCAAAGTCACTTGAGTTGAATCCGGTATTTCGGGTTTGACCTTATGCCCGGTTGTGTACATCACCACTGTAGTGGCAAGGCAGTGCACGCAAGCGTGAACTGCAGCCACATGGTATGGATTTTATGGATATTCTATTTTGTTTTGATTTATTGATCTTTTGCATATTCCATATGATGTAGTGGCGAGGCAGTACACGCGTACGTGTACTGCAGCCCTACCTGAGTTGACATTTTAATTGATATTTCATTATGTTTTGGAGTTGTATTTTGATTGGTTAATTTGATGATTTTGTTGTAATTGCCGTTTAGGCAATTCTGATGTTTTTAAATTATCTTCATCGATATTCTTTTCACTTATCTTTGTTGATGATTTGAATTTGCTGATTTGTTGTTTAACACTATTACATGTTATATTTATCGTTATCCGATTTCTTTATTTAAGGATCGGATAGACGAGATTTATTGTGACTGTCGTCTATTCATTATTTAATTATTATTGGTTCTGTGCACTAATAACTGAGTTTGAATTAGACTGACCCATGTATTATTTTCTTTTGAATTTAATACTCGGGTCAGACCGAGTTATTACAGGTTGTAGATATCTTTCTTTGGATTGCTGCTAGAGCTATGAAGTCTTTTCATATCTTTTGGAGTAGTCGTTGTCATTTTTAGTAGTCAGTGTATTGGTATATGATGTTATGTATTCATATATATTATTCACGATAATGTACTTGTGTATATAACTTCCAGTGTCGATAGTTGTAGTTTTATCATATGTACTGTATCACATGTATTGTAACTGACATCAGTTATTATATATATGAGACTTTCTGTTTTATCTGTGTTCCGCAATTATATTATCTGTGTTATTGTTACATTTATTGTCCTAAACTATTATGAACCATTGTAGTTCGTTTTATATTGGAATTGGGTATGTCGATGGGAGTAAATAAATAAGAGATGAAATATATATATATATATATATATACCACTCCTATCGAAATAACCAATACTAATGTAAGGCCTAACTACGGATGGCCGCTCTTATCCAGCCTTATTCTTTGTAATAACAGCCAGTATTTCTTTTAATACCCTTTGTTATTGTGAGCATAGAGGTGGGGCGTCACAGTTGGTATCAGAGCTTGGGGTTTATGGACATAATATAAAACATAACTTAGAAGGATCATGTGTTACAACTATTAGTCGATGTTTTATTTGTGTTTTGAGTCAAAACTAAAGTTTTGAAATTATGATGAAATTTTTAAATTTTCTTAGTTAAAAATAAAAGTGAAATTGTGTTTTGATGATTGACTGATTTGTCTTTTGTTTATCAAAGCGCGCAGCGAAAACAGTGAGACTGTCTTCGCCGAGTACGGCTGATAACCTTTCGATTTAATAATCAAAATATGAAATTGAAATAAATTTCATTTGTTGTTTACATAGCGCTGTTTATTTTGTTTTCTTTGAAAATTTTGAATCCGATTTGAGGATTCGAAGCGATTGCAGTTATGTGATTTTGTTGTTTTGAATTATATTCATTAAAGATATATTCGACTGATTTCTTTGTTCATTTTGTAGTATACGTGCTAATTTAAGTTGCACGTTACTGCATTATTTTTACGTTGAACCGATGTTTGGTTGTAAACGTATTTTGTTGCCGTTATTTTTATAATGGGATTTTTACATCGATGCTAAATTTTTGAAGCACGGTGTATTGTTGACATTTTGATGAATGGAAATTCACTAATATTATATTTTGATGCAAATTATTTTGATGAGACTTTGACATATGAATATTACTGTCGCTTTGGCTTCATTAACCATCAAGCTTTAAAGTGGATTTTCAAGCGGTTATTCCGCAATGCTGATTTTATCGTCCGTTTTTACGGTATTTTGAGTAGTGCAATTTCCTAGTCGAAGTTGCTACTGATGTTGCTGTTTTAATCACCTGTTTTAAAATTTGTTTCAAAATAAGAATTGTTTTCAAAAAATTTACAGTTTACGCTTTCAAAAGAATGAGAAAGTGATTTAAATGTTTCAGCAAAATCGAGGACTATGACCCCTTTCTTTTACTGATTCGCTTAATTCCAGACTTGTTCGTTTGAGAATGTAAATTATTACTTTTATAAATTAAATGAAATTGTTTTCAAAATTTTTACAGTTTGCGCTTTCAGAAGAATGAGAAAGTGACTTAAACATTTCAGCAAAATCGAGGATTATGACCCCTTTCTTTTACTGATTCGCTTAATTCCGGAATTGTCCATTTGAGAATGTGAAATGTTATTTTTGAATACACAATTTTGCACTTTCAAGAAAATGATGAAGAGAATTAAACGATTTAGTAAAACTCGTGGTTATGGGACATGTGCGTTTTCTATTTTGGTTAATTCCGGACTCGTTAATTGAAATATTTGCTGTTTGATGATTCTGATGATTTTATTTGGCTTTCGAGCCACTCTGATGGACCTTCGGGTCATATGATGGACCTTCGGGTCATTTGTTGGGCTTTCGGGCCACTCTGCGGACCTTCGGGTCAAATACCAGTACTAGACCTTCGGGTCGCTCTTCGGACCTTCGGGTCAATCTGATGGGCGCCAAAATTATGTTGAGTACCTGGTAGGCTTCGGCCACTCTGAGATGCACGTGCGGCGTAGCTTAAAAACTCGCCATCTGATGGGATCGATCCAACCTTTTATGTTGATTTTCTAGAGTATCTTAATTGATTTCTAGATATTTGTTGAATCTAATTATCTGCAGGTAATTAGATATTTGATGTTATGAGTTCTGATTATCGTTTTTGATAATCGGATATTTGTTGTTTCTGATTATCGCTTGTGATAATTAGATATTTGATGTTATGAGATTTGATTATCGTTTTTGATAATCGAATATTTGTTGATTTGAGATTTGATTATCGTTTTTGATAATCGAATATTTGTTGATTTGATTATAGTTTTTGATAATCGAATATTTGTTGATTTGAGATTTGATTATCGTTTTTGATAATCGAATATTTGTTGATTTGATTATTGTTTTCGATAATCGAATATTTGTTGTTTCTAATTATCATTTTTGATAATTAGATATTTGAGATTTGAATATCGTTTTTGATAATCGAATATTTGTTGATTTGATTATCGTTTTTGATAATCGAATATTTGTTGATTTGAGATTTGATTATCGTTTTTGCTAATCGAATATTTGTTGTTTCTAATTATCGTTTTTGATAATTAGATATTTGAGATTTGATTATCGTTTTTGATAATCGAATATTTGTTGATTTGATTATCGTTTTTGATAATCGAATATTTGTTGTTTCTAATTATCGTTTTTGATAATTAGATATTTGAGATTTGATTATCGTTTTTGATAATCGAATATTTGTTGATTTGATTATCGTTTTTGATAATCGAATATTTGTTGTTTCTAATTATCGTTTTTGATAATTAGATATTTGAGATTTGATTATCGTTTTGGATAATCGAATATTTGTTGATTTGATTATGTTTTTGATAATCAAATATTTGTTGATTTGAGATTTGATTATCGTTTTTGATAATCGAATATTTGTTGATTTGATTATCGTTTTTGATAATCGAATATTTGTTGTTTCTAATTATCGTTTTTGATAATTAGAAATTTGAGATTTGATTATCATTTTTGATAATCGAATATTTGTTGATTTGATTATCGTTTTTGATAATCGAATATTTGTTGATTTGAGATTTGATTATCATTTTTGATAATCGAATATTTGTTGATTTGAATATCGTTTTAGATAATCGAATATTTGTTGATTTGAGATTTGATTATCGTTTTTGATAATCGAATATTTGTTGTTTCTAATTATCGTTTTTGATAATTAGATATTTGAGATTTGATTATCGTTTTTGATAATCGAATATTTGTTGATTTGATTATCGTTTTTGATAATCGAATATTTTTTAATTTGATTATCGTTTTTGATAATCGAATATTTGTTGTTTCTAATTATCGTTTTTGATAATTAGACCTGTGTTGTTTTCTGATTACCGTTTTGGTAACTAGATAATTGCGGTTTTGCGATTTACGATTTGGGTTTCATTATTATCTTTGTTGATAATTAGATTTTACTATCTTCTAATTATCGTATCGAAAATTAGATATTGTTGTTTTGTGATTTCTGTATTCTGATTATCTTTTTGATAATTAGATTTTGTTGAGAATTTGTGAATTTCTTTTATGAAATTAAAAAGTTTCTGTGGCGTTTATATTCTCTACCTTTATTTTTCTAGCTTAACCATTTTATTTTAGAAAAATAATGGTTAGTGACGACCTTAATTATAAAAATTGCGGGGACGCAATTTTTATAAGGAGGGGAGTCTGTAACAACCCGAGATTTCGAAATTATTTTATTATCGTCATTGACGATCTAATGTGGTTGCTAATTGCTTTTGGCATTTAACCAATCAGAGTTCTTTTAAAAATTTAATTAAAGTTGTGTGGGCTTTAGAGTAATTTGGCCCATGTTTTTGGTTGGTGCGGTGATTTTTATCAAAGGCAAACCATGCCGTTCCTTCATTTTTTCAATCACAAAACCCTAAAGAAAACATATGAGAAGAAATGGAGGCGGCTTCGTTTGTTTTTGTTCGTTCCTCATCTCAAACTAGGGCTTCTATCAAATAGGAAAAAAAATGGTGGCTGTTTGTTCTCCTCGATTCGTACTCTTCGGTGAAAGTTCGATGTTGACTTCGTCCACTCGAAGGAGTTTGTCCTTACTTCGTTTTGGGCATCGTGCAAAGGCGAGCAAAGGGAGATGCTTGCGGCTACGATTGGTTGGGATTCTTCGACAAAGGTGAGTGGTTCCACTCACGTTCTAATTCTAGCCTTAGAGCTTTGCTTCAGTCAGTTGATTTCGTTTGAATGATGTTGGTTTCTCTGTTTTTTTTTCGTGGTTTTGAACTGTGACGTGATTCGACTCCTCGAACTTGTTTTGTTGACTTGTGTATATCACTATCATTTTGGTTTCACTTGGTTTCACTACTTTGCTGGGTTATGCGAGTTTGAATTTGGCCATTGATTTACGTTGTAACTTGATTTTCTGATCTCTGTAGCATGTATCTCGGCTGCAGCATGTTCATTAGTTTGTACAATACACTGTGCTGCACTGTATATTCCAGTGTGCTTCAGTATGCATTGACCTCTGATTTTGGCCACTTCGTTGATTTTAAACTAGTGACTTCGGTCTTGACTTCTGGTGACACTCGTGTATTACCACGGTTTTGTTCGATTTTATCCTTGACTTATCGAAACGTTTTATGCTCGGTAATTTTGGCTTTGACTCAACTAGTTACGTGAAGTTATCTTCACTATACATGTACATATTGTACCATTATCTCTGTTCATATGTAAACTTGTCCGAGCATCTTGTACTTCACTTGCAGTTGAAATCACTTGACTTTGATTGTGATAATAGTTGTCATTGGCATGACTGCCACTTCTTGTTGTTGCAGTTTCTTTTTGATTCACTGTAATCTGGTATTGGGATATACTGTATTGAATCTTGCACTTGAAAACTTTGAAACTGTTTTCAATTGATTTTGCTGGTAACTTCTACCGCGACTTTGTTTATATGATAATGTTGATGTTGACCATTGTCACTGCTCGACTCTGATTTGATTCATTTGTTGCCTGCGCCATTTCACTGAGCCTGTACACTTGCCTTCATCTGAATTCATGATTTTATACTAATGCTTGTAGTCATTCTCGGGTCCACTGGTGCATTCCTGAAGTGCTTTTGGCCTTGGTATATTTTGTCATGTTGAAATGTTCCTCTGGCCAGTGATTGTTGCACTCGGTTTTGTTGCTCTGATCATTCCTTTGTTTCTCTGGCATTTAACTGAGTCCATACCTTGATGTTGCATTTCCATGTATATATATTGAACTTGAATTCTTGATTCTTGTGGTCAGTTAGAATCTTCATGATGGTTTGTATTCATATAGTACAGTCCATGTGATTTTTCTTTCTTTGAGTATGAGTTCTGTTGCATTTTGGTCTTGCCTGGTTTGTAATCATTCTCTGATCTCATTTGCATATGTATACTGTGCACTAAGCATTATCTCGAGACGGTGTACTCGAGTGTGATATGTGCATTTTTTCCATACTGTAGCCTTTGTGACAATTGCAGTTTGATTATGCAGTTTTGGTGTTTCATGTAGTTTGCTGTCTCATAGGAAGTTTGTACTTGGGTATCTGCATTCGAACTTGACCTTTTCTTGGCTCGGCCATTTGTGAGTTTGGTGCTTTGTTCATTTGAGTCTTGCTAGCTCTATATTAAACATGATTTCATGGATCACCCCTATTTTATGTACTTGAGTCTGTAGCATCATATGTACACATATGTTGTTCACTTGATCCTTTGCTTTCCACTGATCTATGTGTTATCACTTGCCCTTGTGCATTCGTGTAGCTGATTGCACCTATGGGGTACTGCTTGCATTCATGTATATGGTAGCAGTGATCGAACTGTTAACCTTTGGTTAGTAATTTCTGATTCGTTACTGACTTGGTAGTTGGTTTGGATCCTCTGATTCATTGACGTAGTTGATCCAAGTTTTCTTTGTTTGATCTCGAGTCTGATACATTGCATTGATGCATTGTATTCATTTGCATTTGGTGCTCTCACCTTCACTCTAACCCTATAGTATGTATGCAGTTTGCCCTTGTCGGTTTGCGTTGTATCGATGTAATTGGATTGTTTTCGAAGTCACTTGAGTTGAATCCGGTATTTCGGGTTTGACTTTGTGCCCGGTTGTGTACATCATCACTGTAGTGGCAAGGCAGTGCACGCAAGCGTGAACTGCAACCACACGGTATGGCTTTTATGGATATTCTATTTTGTTTTGATTTATTGATCTTTTGCATATTCCATATGCTGTAGTGGCGAGGCAGTACACGCGTGCGTGTACTGCAGCCCTACCCGAGTTGACATTTTAATTGATATTTCATTATGTTTTGGAGTTGTATTTTGATTGGTTAATTTGATGATTTTGTTGTAGTTTTCGTTTAGCCAATTTTGATGTTTTTAAATTATCTTCATCGATATTCTTTTTACTTATCTTTGTTGTGATTTGAATTTGCTGATTTGTTGTTTAACACTATTACGTGTTATATTTATCGTTATCCGATTTCTTTATTTAAGGATCGAATAGAAGAGATTTATTGTGACTGTCGTCTATTCATTATTTAATTATTATTGCTTCTGTGCACTAATATCTGAGTTTGAATTAGACTGACCCGTGTATTATTTTCTTTTGAATTTAATACTCGGGTCAGACCGAGTTATTACAGGTTGTAGATATCTTGCTTTGGATTGCTGCTAGAGCTATGAAGTCTTTTCATATCTTTTGGAGTAGTCATTTCATTTTTAGTAGTCAGTGTATTGGTATATGATGTTATGTATTCATGTATATTATTCACGATAATGTACTTGTGTATATAACTTCCAGTGTTGATAGTTGTAGTTGTATCATATGTACTGTATCAAATGTATTGTAACTGACATCAGTTATTATATATATGAGACTTTCTGTTTTATCTGTGTTCCGCAATTATATTATCTGTGTTATTGTTATATTTATTGTCCTAAACTATTATGAACCATTGTAGTTCGTTTTATATTGGAATTGGGTATGTCGATGGGAGTAAATAATTAAGAGATGAAAAAAGATATACCACTCCTATCGAAATAACCAATACTAATGTAAGGCCTAACTACGGATGGCCGCTTCTATCCAGCCTTATTCTTTGTAATAACAGACAGTATTTCTTTTAATACCCTTTGTTATTGTGAGCATAGAGGTGGGGCGTCACATCAATTATTGCTTAATCATGGCATAGCAACCATCGAGCGACTATAGTTGGGGTCTTAATTGGAAATTTGAAAGTGAAACAATATTTAATTTAGAATTCATACCCTCAGTTATATGAGGTTAGTATCGTAGTCAAATATAGTTCATTCAAAGCCAAAATATTTGGATAGAGTAGTACGGTTAATAATAAATGTTATTATTAAATCAAAGTCTTTGTTAACGAACTTACCTAGTTGAATATGAATGATATTAGAAATTCGACCAACATCAAATCCCAATGGTCCTAATGTAATATAGAGTTAACGAGGAGAATTGATGAAAACGATTGTTATTAAAAGGTACCTATGAAATTGTAAATTTGGATTTTGTCAACAAAGGTGTATAAGCGATGAATTCAGCCAAATTGTCTCTCTACGAGCTAAGGTGATGAGTAAACATTAATATTCGTATAGTTCACTATTAACCATTAACTAAATTTACACATACGAGTCGCACAACATTATTGGTGATTTCTCCGAAATACCACATGATTTAATTATTTATAAACTACTATAAATTAATTAAATTTTTTAATATTTAAGAAATGTTAATTATTCACTTATTTGACATAATAGTTGTTTTTGGTAATTTTTTGGTGCTATTAATAAGTAACTAAGGGCATATATAAAGATTATATATATATACGTATCGATACATAGTGTCGATACATATGTAAATACAATTTAAATGAGATTAACTACTAAACACTCTGGAATGTTTAATAACCGATTTAGACTATGTTATGGCTAACCATAAGGTGTGATGAAGTGGAGGTTGAATTTCAGATCTAGATCTGAATACTAGGTAAAAAGAGAAAAAAAATGGAGAATTTGTCTCCCATTATCTCCCTATTTAAACCAAGCTAGCCCTCGTATTTTCCTCCTTGATTCCTCCTCACTAACTTCAAGGCCAAGAGAATCATCTCTCCACCCTCTTATAGAAAATTACCAAAGTCAAAATACATCAAGATAAATATAAATTATGGTACTCTAAACAGTTGCAATTTCAAGAGATCGACTCAAGATAAATCTAGGAGATCCCATCAAACAACGTGTGTTCAAAGGCTGCATCCTTGAGGTATAAATATTATTTATCTTACACACACACACACACACACACACACACACACACATATATATGATATTGTAAATAGATTATAAACCGTTTCTTATGTTTCTCACAAGCAATTAGCAAGCCAATTAAGACATGACCTGGCCCAATTAAAGGCAGCCCGACAGTTCTTCAAGTCATCCTAGACTAAAGTTGGTCTGAAATCAGCCCATTCACTTAGTAAGACATTAAGGTAAAGCCCAACCATCGTATCCTTAGGCAACCTTCACGGCCTTCTACTCGAATAAAAACAATGCAAAGTACAGCCCTAGCTGGTCCATGATGGCCTGACTCAAAGACCATCAACTCCATCATGTCAACTCACTCTCACCATAACCCCTAGTCAGTTAATCTACCTCAGCACCGCTTCAATCATTGGCTACCGCTACTCCAACTTACCTTAAGAAAATAACACATTTAACAAGGCTCAGCTTCAGTACATCCCATTATTACTTTACATCTGGCCTTGCACCACCTCCCCAACAAGGTCCTTATCTATTTTTGGTCTCCTTCATATCATCAATAGCCAACCAGCCATCTCAGCAATTATTGCCATATAAGCACACAACAGTAAATGACAAGTTGTATATTCATCTGTAATAAGCCATGTAGTTAGATGGCTGAGGTGAAGAATAATCCTACGTCAAGCCATCGACATTTAATGTGCATTAATTACAACGCTTGGGCATGGTGTAAAGGGGCTATTTGTATATTTCTCAACCACACATCCCTTTGTACCATTACAGTTGTCTTTCATCAGCCCATGAGACCAAATCAACGACCAGGCACTCTTCCCGCCTATTTTGCTACAATTTCAACCATCGATTTTCTATTCCAGCTACTATAAGTATGACATGAATTGCCAATTCAAAGGGGTTGGAATGTATAAGGATTCAAGGTACTACACAATCTAGAGCTCTTCATACAAAGTTCTGAAGATTAGCTACCTCATTAGTTTTTAATGCTTCCTGTTTATTATTATTCTCTTCTAATTCCCTGTAATTGTAAGGAAGAAATATAACAAGAGAACTTCATAGTGGACGTAGGGGATATTGCCAAACCACTATATATTCGATATCATTTTTTTTAATTTCTTACATCCTTCCCTAATTTTCAATTTCGAACCATGCGATGTAACCTTTACGCATTAGTCTAATTTTGAAGTGGGCTAAAAAATCAAGCCAACATATTGGCACTAGAAGGAGGGCCTTTTCCAAAGGCTTGCACCTTTCTTCACTTTTCTCCTCTACAAAAATATGATCCTACTATTACCGTGGACAATCTTCCACCAGCGAAAGGTAATAGCTCAAATAGGCATGAAACTAATGGAAATAATCTTGTCGTCGGTGCTGTCCAACTCAACCTTGGTGTCAAAGAGGATTGTGGAATACTATGTTTCTAGGCTATTAAACATGGGCATTCTAGCCTGCAAGATAAACAGCTTGAGGACGTGGTTGAACACCCAAACAACTAAAAAAAATTTCCCACTAGCTCCTCTAACAGTCGTCCTAGTCGACCTCCCTACTTAAAGGCACGTGCTTCCTGGCACCTATGCCATAATAATAACCATTGAGGCCTGAGAAAGGATAGTGCCTGAAATCCCACTCGTGTATGTTCGTGCTCATCCCAGAAGGCATGTTGCATGCATGCCTAGTCAAATTGATACCGCACTAAATGTGGGTACGCTTACAAAGGTAAGGCATCATTGTTCCCCTTTAGTGCAATGACCACCGATGTTTGATCATATATGAACCTTTTCTTTTGGCCCCATCAAAAGTTGTGCCCTTACCATCAGTAGGGCATATATAATTCTCTCGACACTCTTCAAATCTCATTCATGTATGGCTATGAACAGATCGAGGGAACAAGGACTGGCTGTACATTCCAGGTCGCCCTTTGTGTACAGAGAATGGTTCCCTACTACCCATCATCACAACTCTCCATCTCATCATCAATTACTTACTCTACACACATACAGTCTGGGTCCTCAGTAGATTATTGGCCAGAACATCCCTCAACAGGCCAACGTCGACCTCAAGGAAGAAATGAATATCATCTACCTACAACTAAATAGAATGCATGCCTAAAATGCAAAGGGCAAAGCATTTTCTGCTAACAAGAATAAGGAACCGTTCTTTGATGAAATTCTAATAATTATTCATTTGACGGTATGCCTTGCAATATATTGAAAAGTATGATGGGAGTGCTGACCCCTTTGACCGCATTACTGCCTTCAATATTACTTCCCATGCCAGCCAACTTTCCAACCGAGCAAAGTGCTTACTCTTTCCGTCCACTCTTACAAGACAAGACTTTTGCTGATTCTTGCATCTACGTCCAAGCAACATCAATTCTTGGGCCCAATTATGCATAGATTTTAAGACTCGTTCTTCACTTCTAGAACCCATTTCATGACGGCTAGTGAGCTAGGAAACATAAGGCACTGTCCTTCAGAAAGCATGCGATCATATGTTAACCGCTTCAACAAAGAATTCAACCCAACCATTTGTGTAGACGTGAATAGCTTGCTCATTCCCCATGTTTAAGAGTTAGATACAACTCTAGATGTGAAGAAAGCTCTAGAAGCAGCCAAATACATTCCTGAACAAATTTTATCAATGGGTGAACAAGATGATGAGAATGGAAGTTGCATATCTTTCAGACTTCAATAATGATGCACGACGTTCTACTTAAGCTGATACTTAAACAACAACGATTGCCGAAACAGTGGCTGTCATGCTAATAACAAAAGGCGATCTGAGGCTGGCCTTCGGTACAACCCTAGGTATAACAGTTACACCAATTTAAACAGAGATGTCGCAATGATATATCTCGCCACCTACGACCCGGTGCCTTTTCATAGGCCCAACACCACAAGGAATGGAAAGCGGGAGGAACCTCATGGCAACAATAAATAATACGAGTTCCATCAAATCAATAATCACTCTATAATAGAGTGTTGGGTTCTTAAAGATGAGACTGAGAGATTCATCTGGGAAGGAACACTCTTTAAATTTGTTTGGTATCAAGTAGAGCAAATGGAAACCATGAGAATTGAACACTTCATCCTCAGTTGCCCAAGAAAAAAATGTCTAAGCTATCATCAATGTCTTGACCATTTGTAGAGGCTACATATGCCAGCAGTAGCTGGAGGTTTAGTTCGGATATCAAAGTGAAGTGGGCACCACTAGTTAGATCTATTAATTAGAATCCAAAGCACCCTAACTGAAATCAAAATAGCCAATCATCTTCATTATTGAGGATATGGGTGCTATGTCCCATCCCAAGCATAATACGATGGTCATCACTCTATTAATGGACAACTCCAACGTACACTAGGGCTTCGTGGATGGGGGCAGCTCAATTAATGTGATGTTCAAGGATGTCTTTAAGGCTTTAAAGCTTCTACATCCAGTCCCACCCCATGTGTCTTGCCTATTTACAACCTTGGGGGTATATGCATTATTCCTATATGCATCACTTGAGTTATGATGACATTTGGCCAAAAGCCCATTGCTGTAATGATATAAGTAAATTTTGTAGCGGTAAATTGCCCGTTTGCCTATAATATATTAATAGGGCGACCAACACTTGTCGAACTAAATGTCATCATCTCCTACAACCGCCTCTTCATGAAATTCCTCGTCTACGGTGGGGTTGGCAAAATCGAAGGCAATCAGGAAAAGGCAAGGGAATGTTATATGACTTCCTTAGACAAGCAAAGAAAGATGTCCTTATGCTTCAGCTAGACTTTAAACAATCGAGGACAAGTTTCTTGAGAGACCTATCGAGCAAGCAAGCACCATGGCTCGTACCAAATCGCTCCCAACTCTAAAGCATCAACAACACTACTCCTACAAACAACCCATCTGAGCTAGTGTAACACCCTACCTTAAGACTCCTATTATCCAAGAGTACTTCAAAGTAATAATGTTAGATAATACAGAGAATAAGGATATATATGGTACACACGTGAATATTCTCTTAGACTAACACTGGTACTTACAAAAAAACATATGGTAAATATCTCTTCTATACGTATGTAGTATCGTTACAAATTAATAATCATGTATGCCTCCAAGACAGAATAATACATAATATATAGTGACAGTAGAGAACATGGCGCCAGTCGTGGCGATAATATATAATACATAAGATACACTAATGTTATAAGAATACAATACAATTCAATGTCAACTATATATACATACTATGAATCGATGTCTTTTAAATATTATACAACATCCTAATATATCTCCTCTAGGCCCGCTAAAATAAATGCTAGTCAAGCCATCTATGTACCTAAAATATCTCGGACTAACTCGAGCATTATAAAATAATACACGGGTCAGACTATGTCTAATAAGGATCATAAGAAGGCAACGCTATATAAACAAGGAACAATTAGGGTTGTCAACGGATGCAAACGGATGCGGATATTGGTGTATCCGCATCCACATTCAAAAATTTAAATCCGCATCGGAATCTGCATCCGATAACCGTGGATATCTGAGAATTAACATCCGTATCCGCATCCACGAATATTTTTTGGATATTCGAAAATATTCACATCCGAAAATAAAAAGTGGATATTTTTGGATATTTGAAAATATTCGAAATATCCGCATCCGAAATTGAATAAGATTTTTATTATACCAATATTTTAGAACTAAAACAATCACTTTCTCAAATGAAAATACACACACTATAATACTAATCAGTTTTTCAAAGTGGAACAATTCATTTCTAAGTATATTTTAAGTTCATTGTTAAAAAATAAATCAATAATAATAATTTTTATTATAATTAATTTTGGATTGGACAAATGTTTCGGATATGGATATGCTCATATTCGCATCCGCATCCGATTTACTTTTCGGATATCGGATATTCGCATCCGCTTTTGGATATCGGATAATATACGTTTTTTCAAATACGGATCTGGATGGATTTCGAATTTTTCGGATATCCATTGACAGGTCTAGGAATAATATGATATTTTTATTAAAGATATCAGTACATCAGATGACATATCAAAGTACATATACATACAGAATAATCCTCAGGGCATTTAATCATCCAAGAATCTGAAATCCATATGTCATTACCCATTTAAAACATATCAAATCAAAATTAACATAAAACATCGAACATGTGAATCATCCATATCTCGAAGTCATAGTCAAATCTAGAAATAATCATTAATGAGACATCCTAAGGTGAAGTCGGGCAATAATGAAAAATGCCCACTATCTCGCTCAATCTTGTATTATAAAATACCAATACCAAATCAATAAAATAAATAAGGAAGATTTCAGCCGGCTCATATCAATATCATAACATAATCATTAATAAGTAGGTCGTCTGTCTGTAAAAGATAGGTCGTCAGCTTGAGAAGGATATGAGGTTGAGCATACTATGGACACAGTCTCAGGTATAATCTTATATATACATAATATATGTCTATCTACTACCATCATACTTCTAAATATATCCACAAATACCGTAACCAAATGGGAGACTGGCAGCACATCTACTTGCTCCAGGAGCCACACATGGTCCATATGACATGTCTCTTACAGTCATCGGTTACAATTATCTCTCCTCTCGGTTTCGTGACAACGATCAACCATAGGCTCTACAACGTGTAGCCTCTTCGGCCACGACTACCGGCATGTGCCCCTACGGTAACTGACTGTTGGCCTATGCGACATAAGGGGTAACCAAATACTAATCTTGTGATGCGCATCAAATGCTATAAACAATAATGGTGTTGCAGATCTGGGGCACGACCCCATGATCTAGCCGTCAGGGTGGATCATGGCCAATCTGGTTCACTCTCAAAACATAAAAGGAGTTGGACAAAGGTAGATAGACCTATAATGTACACAAACTGTGTGGCTAACTAGTAGTCTTCATACGTGCTCACCATAACGAGTCACACACAACATAACCCCATATGACTGTCATCTACGACAAAAATAATAATTGAACAAATAACACAAGGAATCCCATGCCATCGTGTGTTACTAGTCCGTTTATTCAGAGTCACATACAATAATCATCCTTCAATATTCCATATAACAAGTTCAAAGAATAATCGAAAAAGTACCATTGAATGCCGCATCCCAAATGGTATTATTAATCCATTTATTCAGATTTCTCATCACACAAAAATAGAAGTCATCACAAATAACATAGACGGATGTCATCACCATATTATACTAAAATCACCAATCAAATCAATACCAATGGTGAATCATTCATGATATCGAAATCAATCTAGAAAAATGAATAATATGAAAATAGAGAATTCATACTTAAAACCCGAAATCAATTCAGAAATGAAATAATAATAAATTTCAACATATTCTTTCTTTAAATAATTAAATCAAATACTTAAACATACGTATAAAACATACTTCAACAACTCATAAATAATCATATTACTTGTGAAAATACAATTTAAATATCTAGAATATTAATCAGAAAATGTTTCTTATTTTCATAAATTATATATACTTCGTAACTAACCATTTAAAACTAATAGTAGCTTACCTTTCATTAAAGTAATAATATGAATGACACTTTTCCTCAATCATTTATTATATTCTAGAATTAAATATAATAAAACATTTATATATAAAATAATTTTATCTCATTTATTTAAGTAACAAAAGAAGGGTTTAAATCCTATTTTTACTTTCAAATCCACCATCTTAAATTTTAAATATTTGTAAACTTGAAAATAGCTAGACTGAATAGAATTTAGTATAATATTCATATAATACTATTAAACCATTAAATATTATTTCAAAGCTTTTCAAACATTCACTAAAGCAAGCAATAAAATAAATAAATATACATAATGGAATAAAATTACAATAAGGGTATTTATCAGTCGATCTACACTATAAATTTATCTTGTGACCACATTTGAGTTCCATTGAACTTCGGTCATTTATAACTACATATATCGATAAAAAATTAATTATTTAGTTTAATTTGCAAACAGACGGAGTTCCATTTACAAATTGGCACGTACAACCAACACAAACCATCAATTATTTCGATATCATCCAATTTCCAATTCAATATACCAAATATGCGCAATAATCGTGGAATTCAACAAATTCAAACTATATCAAACATCAACCATCATAAATAATCAACATCATCATAACAACCAAACAAGCTAAAAAATCGATAATGATAGTATATTAGATGATGTGAGTTATAAATATAACTCACCTTGTATTCTAAGCAAGATTCTAGTAATTGTTTCATTGCTCTCAGTTATACTCACATACACCCACAGCCACTTGCTCAACTCCATGCATGCCTTCGATTAAGCCTCCTTCGTTCGCTAGCATTAGCCGCTCGCACTGTCTATATCTATGTCGCAAACACCAATGTGAAAATTCTAGGTCGCGGATTCCGCATCACTGCTTCTGCGATGCTACCAAGACCGAATGACACCAGCCCTCACGTTCCACCACTTCATCGCGACCATCAGCGCACAGCCTAGGTTGATCGCGACCTCATCCCTACCGTCGATTACGCTCTTGGTTGCTAGGCGTCAATTGCAAAATACGAGATCGAACATCCTTTTTGTTCCTTCGAATTCAAATTTTGAAGATTTTGGGGCTAAGGAAAAATATGGAAGTGTGTTGAGGAGTCTGGTTTTGATTTATGCTTAACAAGAAAGGAAGGTTCTGGTTGAATTTTAAATCTTTCCCATTTTGCCATTAGATTTAATTCTTTTTCACTTCCTTTTCCATTTAAATAATTATCTTATTTATTTGCAGATAAACTTCAATTTAATTCAAACTAATTTACACTTCATTACACAAAATATTTTTTGGTAATTAGACAATTTCTTTCAATTCAATACTCGTTTATTTTATTTAATTATTCATTGTATTAATGTAATATAAATTTATTTTCAAACTATTTTGATTATTTGAAAATTATTAATATACAAATCATGTCGTATTTATTAAAATAATTAAAAAACATTTATTAATTTAATTTTTTTAAAAACAAAATCCTTTAGGAAACATAATTTAATTGGCTAAAAATTTATTTTAAAATATTAAATACCGCAAATCAAATTCAATCGCTTTTATTTTTATAAAATTTATTTGTTTATACGAAGATGAAGTAGGATTGTTACAGACTACCTCCGTACAAAATTGCATCCTCATAATTTCGAATAAGGAGACATCAAATACAACACGTACTTGACTTTCATCGCACTCCACACTCGTCTAACTACTCAACAACTCGATCCTCTATGTGTCTCTTACGTTCCAACTTATCCCAAAGTATGCTATGATTTTTATATGGTTTCATTTTAATGTCTAATATTTTTCGCATAAAATATATTATAATAAAAAAAATTCTAACTCCCAAAATATTTTGGAATATTTCGACAGAGCCTCCCTTGTTCAGAGAGACTTTTGAACAATGACAATATGATAAATAAAATATACATCAACTAAAACATGGTCGGAAACAATATATATACGCAAAATCTTGCCACACGGCATATATCACACAATATTTATTACTCTTTTATGTAAAACATAGCTTATTTTTTGTTAATAAGCGTGTTCGCTTAATTTAGATGTTAGTACGCTCCAAATTTGTTCATATGATCTTCAATGTACCTATACTCAACTGAATTTAAAAATAGTACTAATAGAAGTAATATAAGAAGCATGCATTTGTTTTATAAAGGAAACATCATATTCAACATTTATTACTATTATTCTCCAAACTTGCTCGTAAAAAGAATATCACTTCTATATTATGAAAGATTCAACTCTTCAAAGCATTTAAATTTCAATACACAAATTTATAAATTTCCCCTTTACAGAATAATATAAATTTTCGGCTAAAAGTATTCTTATATAAATGATAATCGACTTAACAATATCAACATATCATTACATAGCCATACAAACATACATTCACATTAATGCTGCTCTATGCTAAGTGTGTGATTATTTTCAACGTTACCTGATACATACAATGTGTAACCTGAAAATGTTATTTGTTAATCTTTTAATTTTACGCTAAATATCTCAACATACAACAAAATTTTTAGATGAAATAGGATACTAAGTTTTATTTTTTTACACGGTGCTGGGTAGAAACTGGCCCAGCCTTCCATGAACAGTGCGTTGCAGGTCCACTGGACCTGGCCACTACTCACCTACATGTGCAAGTGAGAAAATTTCTCACCTGCATACGCAAATGAATCAGAGGATAGATAAGGTTGGCACACTTTTTTTTTTCAAAATAAACTAAAAATCAGAGGATAGATAAAATAATTTAGCATTTACAATCATCATCATTTCATTATACTTTAAAAAAAAGTATTAAATAATAACCACAAATAATTGTTTCTTCAGTTTTTAAATTTCTATGCTATTTATCTGCCTTCTTAATGGATTCTCAAACACCTAAACTTATATAAGTTTATAGTAAGTAGTTTTACTATAAATCGGATTTAAGAAATAATTGAACTTTTTCATTGATGAACTTTTTACATTCGTTAAACTCTTTTGAGGATTTAAGAAATAAATAACAAAATAAATAAATAAAATCAGATTTGTTGGCTTATCACAAATGTCCCACTTAAACCAAATTTACAAACTTTAATGCTTCATAAAAACTTGCTTTTCACTGGCATACTAGTTTCTCAATCTCATATCAGAATAAGCAATCAAATATACTCTTACTTGCTGAACCTGAGTTTGGCACTTTTTTATAAAAAAAAGTCTCAAACATAACCGAAAAATACTTTTCAAAACATTAGTTATTTCACAAAATATTATTTATAATTTTTCTAATTTTTTTTTTCAAATAGCGGTTCTTAATTTTCACCAAACGTCATATTATTATCAAAATATTGTTTCCTTTTCCAAAACATATTATTATTTTCAAATCATTGTGTTGAAATGTCTCGTCTCAGTGTTTAGAAATCCTATCAATAACGTTGGCCAAACACATCGACCAGAATTCTTAAAGCACATGATGGACAAATTAACACCATAATAAACTATTAAAATATTCTCAATCAATTTTGTATTTTATTAAAGGGATAAAAATTTTAAAGGACAAATTAAAGTAAATAATTACTCACAAGGACACGCGCAAAATTTTTTTACGATAAGGACAAAGCCCAAAGCCCAGATACAACTTTAAAGAAAATAAAGAATTTCGTTCGTCGCCTCCTCCTTGCTTTTACTCAGAATTTGACAAAATTTTGCTCGGAAAAAAATGACACCGCAAACCAAAAACAAATCTACATCTTCAACACAACCATAACAATCGACAGCTGACAAATAACAAGCACAACAGTCGACAGTCGAAGAAAACCTAGCCATATAGCAAGTGGAGCAACAAAGTGAAAATCAAAATTCGAATCATTTCCAACAGTAGATATTGAAAAGAAAACGCAATGGTACAAGAGGGAAACCTACCTCTAGTGGAAATGATAGCAAAGATAGTAAAAGGAAAAAGAAGCAAGTTAAAACTTAAAAAACCAATATCAGCAGAAGAGGAAAAGCAAAATAGAGGAAGAAGAACAAAAAGAAGACATGAAAAAATATAGCAATTGAAAGCAAACCAGAAACAAAAGAAAGTATACCAGAGAAGATAGCTAATACTATAAAATCAAATATAAAAAATTTAGTATAGTTTTATTATAGTAACAGTGAATTTTTTTGCACAGAACAAAGAAGAGAACGTACAGCAACAAATAGTTGCAGAGAAAATAGTTAAAGAAAATATGCAAAAAAGAGAACAAATAACAAATAGAAGAAATGAAAAAATGATTCAAAAGAAAGTACAAACAGAAACTGAGCTAACTGAAATTGAAAATTATGAAAGTAATACTAACAATTTCATACTATTAAATGTATTCTAATATTATCAAAAACGTTAAATGGAAAAAATCTCAAAAAGAAGAAGGCAAAAAAGTTGCAGATGAAGAATCAGAAGAAAAACAACTCAATTCAGTAAAATTAGAAGCATTATAATTTTATACCATGATAGATATTGCAAAAATAATTCCTGTAAATCATTTGGTAAAAGAAAAGACCAACAATTACAACAAACTGATACCTACTTGCAACAAATAATAATCAATATCATTTAGTATAAATCGTTTGGTAAAATAATAGTCAGTATCATTTAGTTGAAATCTGATACATACAACAAACTTATACCTACTTACAAAAAGCTAATACCTACTTAAAAAAACTGATACCTACTTGAAAAAAAATGATACATACTTAGAAAAAACTGATACCTACTTAGTACAAACTAATACCTAGTTACTTCAAACTTGAAATCGTTACATATTTGATTGAAGATATTTCACTGCAGCTAACACCCAACCTATTGTTACGTTTCAACATAATTTATTTCACAAATTACTTATTGTATTTATTTGAAATAATAGGATGATGTTGATTATGTTAATCCACATTCAAAATGCATTAAAGGCACATCACAAACAGAACAACAAAAAGTTTCAAAATCCGAAGACAAAAAGCATGAAACTGCTTTAGATGTGGATTGCAGGCAGTATATTCAAAACGGTGAAAATGATAAGACAAGAAAATGCTCTATCCAAAAAGCAGATGGACATATTAAAGATCACTCCTTTCTACAATTTCTTTAGAGTTTTTTATGAAGAGAAAATTTTGATGAAAGAATGTAAAATACATCAACAAATTTGGATGCTTTATACCAATGCTACTCAGTTGAGGAATATCCATTCTTATTTGCTAAAGAAAGAATGAAAGTTACAGCAAGAGATATAAGTTTGATTTTTGGCCTACCACTAAAAAGAATTAACATTGAGCCAACACAGAAAATGACAAACAGAACAATTCCAATGCAGTGCAGAGAATTTAAAAAGAGAAACTTTGGCAATTGCACTTACAAAACAAGGAATGTTTTGGGAAAAAGAATAAAGCAAGAAGTGGCAAAGAAGAAAAAGAAGTATGAAGAAGACCTGCCACTGTTAATAGTAATGGAAATAATATTAACATTTTTCTTCCCAAACAACCAGCAAAAGTTAAGATGGGGAATTCTACCATGCTTAGTTAATGTAGAGACAATGCAATTGGTTTCTTGGCCACTAACAATAGAAAAAAATTTCAGTAAATTTGTCAAGAAGTTCATCCATAAGCCAAGAAACATGTCGGGATGCTCCATGCTTCCATTGGTAAGATAAATTAATCAAAATTATTATTTGATTTTTTTAATAAACATATCTATTCAATTCTTTTTATGTTAACAGTATTGCATTTGTGAGAAATTGCATCTCATTCAACAAAGACAACATTATACTGTAGCTTTACCAGATTTGCAAGGTGTAACTTGAGGAAACTAAAAGACAAAGCAATCAAAAAAGATTTTGATAATATGAAAGAAGGTAATATAAGTTAAAATTCCATTTAATTTTTGTTAATCAGTATGCTTATTTGAATAAAGTTTAATTGTATATTCTTTCTTCTATAATAGAAAACTGATACTACAGTTAGCAAAAGCTGATACCATATCATTACATACTAATAGTATAAAAACAGAAACTAAAGGTGGAACCCAGTGCACGAGGCTCCCGCGTGATAGCAGGCTCTGGGAAGGTCGATTGTACGCAGCCTTTCCCTCGCTTTGCGAGAATGCAGAAAATGATACCATATGTTTATTTACTTGAAACCAATACTAATAGTATCAGAAACTGATACTAGAATGCAAAAACTGATACCGTATGATTACATGCTTGAAACTAGTTGTAGAAGTATCAAAAACTGATACTAGAATGCGAAAACTGATACCATATGACTTCATGATTGAAACTAATACTAGAAGTATAATAAACTGATACTACAATGCAATAACTGATACCATAGTTTTACATCCTTGAAGCTGATACTAATATTATAGGAAACTGATACTAGAATTCAAAAAACTGATACCATAGTTTTACATGATTGAAGCTGATATTAATAGTATCAGAAATTAAAACATTAGCTATTTGTTTTATCGCATAGTATTTCCTCTTTTTCATTACAATAAAAATTCAATTGTCATTGTAAATTGAAATCATAGCTTAAAACTAAAACAAATTTTCCAATACCAAATTTATAGGTGAAAGAAATTACAAATCTCAGCCCATATGAAGAATGTCTACTTCAAATAGTAAGTGTAGAACAAAATTTGCCCAAAATTCAGAAAGAAAAGCATGAAAAAAAAAGTTTGAAGAAACCAAAGAAAGTGCATATTCGTTTGAGGACATAAGCGTCAGGATCTTCCAAATGCATATAAAAGATTTGGAAGAAGAAGCAAAGAAAAAAAAAAGAATTGGAAGTAGAAAAAAAGAATTAAAGCAGAGCAAGAAGTTTTGAGTTTGAAAGAAGAGTTAAGAGAAATTAAGTTGAAGTTGAAATAAAATGAAGATAAAAGATCGCAGGCTGAAGACAACACCATGAAATTTGAAGCTGGTTTGAATGATAGTGAAGAAAATAGAGAAAAGAAATATGAAAGTTTCAATGTACAAAGCGACAGTTTACGAACTGGACTAAATGGGGATACTTTTGCATAAATGGAAAAAGGAAGAAATGAAGAAGATAAAGAAAAATTAGCTGACGAGAGCGTAAAGAAATCAGTAGATAAAACAGAAGAAATGGAGAAACATATGCCCATCGAAATTGAAAGTGAATTGGATAAAAAACTGAAAAATGAAGAAATACAACGTGAACATGAAGAAAAAACAGACTCCAACTAAAGTGCACCAAAAAGAAGAGTTGGAAAAAGAAAGTCAAATGCAGAAAGACAAAACAGAAGATACTCAATATCTTGAAGAGGATATAAATGTAAAAAACCAAAATGTACCATCTAGTATTTCAGTGCTTGACTTTACCCCTCCATCTTTCAAACTTTTCGACACACAAGAGTTTGAATGTGAAAAAACTGAAGAAGAAAAAGATGCAAAAAAACCTGTGCAACCAGCTAGTAGAAAAGGGAAATAAGCAGTGACAAAATTAAGCGGCGGAAAAATCAAAGCAACACAAAAAGTACAGCTTCTTATATTCAAAGATTGAAGGCAAGAACAAGAGTGAAAAAACAACGTGACAGCTTTGAATATGGGATGAAACAAAAAAAAGTTGCAAATAAGTCAAAACCCGAAAAAAATGAAGATGTTGAAACAAAAGTGCACAAGACAACTGTCCAAAGCCACTTGCAGTGATAGAGCCAACACATTCAGAGATAGGCCTTGCATATTGTAAATGTTTGATCTAACTCAATGTTGAGCAACAAAACGTGATCAAAACTTTCTTTTCATTGACAGCATTATCACAAAAGTAAGTGTACAAATATGTATATTAATATTAAATATGAAATTAAGTTTATCTAATATATACAAATTGTTTTTGTTAACATAGTGTAGTGGCATGGGAAGATAAGGACACAATCAGAGGAGGTTGTGTCATAACAAAAAATTCACTAAAATGTGTACTAGAAGGAAACGAGGCAGATGGGCAGGTACATTTTGTTTCTTCTTTACATCAAAACTGATACCAAAATAAAAGCAAAAATGATACCTAAATCCACAGCATGCTTAAGTCGACTTGATACATTATTATTTCTATACTTATCAACATACACAACCACTATTAACATTAGTGATACTACTTACTATTTAATATTGCTTCACTGATAAAAAACTTATAATTTCCTGATTTTAATACAGAATATAGATTGGTACATTTCAAGATGCGGACTGGAAGAACACAATTATGCTTTCACAACTACAATGACGGTAAATAAAACTTTAATATCCAAGTAAACAACAATTGCTTCATTTATTAAATCATAACTTATTTTTATATTAAACAGAAAGGAATTGTGTGATATGATGGGTGTGAAAAAAGGTCTTTCCTACGCTAGAATCCATTGTACAAGACAAATTTGCTGAAAGTATATATTTTCCTTTGCATTGTGAAAATCACTGGACATTAGTGACGTTAACATACCCAACAATGCAATAGTGCCATGTTGACTCTAACCGCCCTAGAAGATCAAATGAAAGAAACAATTTCGGTTTAAAAGAAGCTATAAAATTGGTATGAGATTTCTCTTTCTTTTAAAAAATTACTTATTACAGATAAAAAAGGTGAATATGACCTAACTTTTTAACATTTTATCTTTATTAGAGACAAAAAATAGAAGAAATGCTCAAAGAAATCTGGAAAAGCGATATCATAACAGACATGAAGGTGAAACTAGATGATATTCACCAAATAAAGTGTGCATAGCAAGCAGAAGACACGTAAGTTTTTTTTGGTTAAAATGATGTCTACTGACAAAAATGAACAATACAACTGAAACTACTAGTCATAATCAATTGACAGTTACTTGTTATTCAAACTATTTATGTTTTTGCATTATAACATTTCATACATTCTTCTATACATCATTGTATCCCTTTTATATTTAATTGAATTTGATTCATAACAAAATATTGAAAAATATTATCTCTCAATTCCATAAACATTTAGTTAAAAAATAAACAATTACTATAGGAAGAAAATTGATACCTATATAAAAGAAACTGATACCTACATAAACATCATTGATAACTACATAAAAGAAACTGATATCTATAGAATTAAAACTGACACCTATAAAAACAAAACTGATAGCTACATAATTAAAAATAAAAAAAAAATATTTAGCATATATATCTTAAAGTAATAACTACAAACACAAAAATTCATACACAAATTGATACTAAGTGTGCTAGTAAAACTGTTAAATATTTTAGTTCAAAGCATACTATATGCTTGTACCATTATCTCTGAAATTCAATGTTTTCTATTAATTATAAACCTGATAATACAGCTTATGCAAATGCAAACTGATACTAACATTACATTTTAGTTTCAACAGGCTTGACTATGGAATATTTGTAATGATATTCATCATCTCATAGAACAAAAGCAGAATACCAATAAAACTTGAAAAGAAGGAAATACTATCCACAAGAGCTAAGATTGTACATGCAATATGGATAGATGATGAACATTGTTGGAGTCTGTCTAAATACATGTCAAGCTTAGAAGAAGAAAGAAAAGGAAAGATCTGAATTCACAATGTGTTGTTTCACAATTAAATTTGGTACTTGTAAAGTAATGTAATTCTGTTGAAATTTGTATTTGTGAAGTAATGATGTTCGATTGCAATTTGGTACTTGTGAAGTAATGATGTTCTGTTCTTAAAAAAAAGCTGCTCATACTTGTTAAAACAATACTGATCTCCTAGAATGATATTTAGTGGTTGGTGTTCTTTTCTTTTCCTGTTGTTTATTGTAACGACCCGATATTTTCAACCATTCGCATCCGCACATGTCGGACTTGAATTGTTCAAAATACCACGTTGTAAATAAAATTTGGCAAATCTCAAAATATACAGTAAATAAATAATCACAGACACAGATATCAGAAAACTCGCAGCGGAATTTAAAAATACTTAGTGGTTCATGAAGCCACTATAAATAGTCTCAATCAAATAAAAATTACATAGTCTTTAATCCAAATATAGTTTTAAATCATCAGTAGAACAATCCAAATGTCCACTAGTCTTGATTTCAAAAATTTAGATAAAGAACTGGAAGGGAAGTTTGCCAACAGCTTGAAAGTGATCTACAGAAATCCTAGCTCCGGGATGAAACTGAACTGCAACTCAGGCTGACCCGAGCGTAAAATAAAAAAGAAACACTCGAGTCAGGACATACATACTTATACAGTGTAAGCAAATTCAAGTGTACTGTAATATAGAGCAAATAACTTAAAGGATGCTTGGGACCGCCCATCCTCTAAGGGTCCATTAAACTATTTACTATGTAGTAATACTTCGTTATTATAATAGTGTCTATTAGTAAAATAAACTTACTTTTAAATAGCGTTAAGGCTTTACATTTTCCACCTTAACACATAATAGTCCCAGTAGTTCATCCAATATCATAGTCCCTCCTGATCGAGAAGCCACCAGAGGATACCACACGGGCTACGGGAGAAAACCAAACTCATACAAGGCTCGCTATGGTAGGTGTTTGCGCAAAAAATGGGCAAACACCTCCAAGTCGTGAGATTTAATTGGTTTTATGTGATTCTTAATGATTTAGATGAGTTATGTAAATATGAAAAAAGCAGGGGCTGAAATGTAAAAGACACACAGATTTATAGTGGTTCGGCCAGAACGTGCCTACGTCCACTTTATATGTTATTATCTTTTTTCTTTCAGATTACAAGTACAATGCTTTGTATACAAGTATATGAAAGTAGTTTGAAAGTTCCTTCCGTGCTTGAGCTCTCAAACTTGTCTGCCATTGTTGTACCCCTGCCCCTCTATTTATAGAGTGAGGTAGAGGGCAGGGGTCTTGGATGTATATAGCTGCTGGTGGGCCCGGGCTGAAGCAATCTGGACTGACAGTTGTCTGGTTCGGCGAGGCCTCATTCGGCATGGAGCTTGGACCGGTGGTAGGTGTAGACCGGTGGTAGGTGTGGACCAGTGGTAGGTGTGGTCCGGTAGTGAGTGTGGTTCGGTGTTAGATGGTGTGGGCTTTGGACCGGCAATGGCCTCGTCCGGTAGTAGTGGGGGATGTGTGGATCGGTAGTATGATTGGTTCGGCCATGATGGGAATGGATTTGGTTCGGCCTTGATGGAGATGTGTTTGGTCCGGTGGCCGAATGGGAATGCCGAATGAGCTTGTATATTGCGAATGCCGGATGGACTTCTATGCTTGCATTGAGCCTTGTGTTTGTCGAACGTAGTGGGGGTTGTGAGCCCGGGTGAAACTGTGATTCCTTGGTCTCGAGATCTTCTGGGTGAGAATTCGTCCAACATTTGCCCCCCAAAGTGGGGCACGTGCTTGCATGTGTCGCGCTTTGTTTCCCTGCGGTAGGAAGGCTTTTTTTGTAATGCCATGGGCTGGATGTTCGTATTCTGTTGATGTCCTGCAAAGGAATTTATAGTTTTAGTGTGATTTCAAATAACGATCGCTCGGGATCGAAATTTTTGAGATAGAGCGAATCGTGCCGTTCGGGGCGAGAGGGTGTGCCCCGAGGGGGTTTAGCATTATCGATGCCAGGTTCACGTTAGAGTGGGTCCCTGGATCGTTTGTCAAGGTGGTTTATCGCCAGCTCAGAGCTTTCCTAGGGATCGTTCGCGACCCCGTACATGTGTAAGTAGCTTAGCCATTTCATAATTATCAGAATCAAATATCCATTTAATCGATGAGCTTAAAAAGGATGTCAAAGTGCAAATTCTCACGACGATAGGGTTAATAGCCATTCAGAGCGTGCCTGTGGACCGTTCGTGGTTGCGTACACGTGTAAATGATTAACCCACGTTGGTGAGAGATTTACGACTCATTCATTGTTATCATATTCTCTACTTTATTAGTAGGTCCTAGAGTTCGGTACTTATCTGAGTGAGGTGCTTTACATGCCCCCTGTTTCTGGTTTTCGCTGGTGGAGACAGCTTCATTCGGTTTTTGGTTGGTCCAGTATGGATAATTTCATTCGGTATTTTGTTGGTTCGGTATATGTTGGTCCGGTGGGCCGGACCAGTTGGTTCGGCAGATCTGAGCGCGCCTATATATAGAGCTACGCCCCCTTAGTTTTTTCCTTACCGAACCAGAGAGCCGAATCAACTGACCACCGAACCAAATCTTCTGCCGAACCAAGCTTCTTCCGAATCAGGTACATCCTTTTTTGCCGAATGGGTTTGATTGCCGAATACATATGAAAGATTTCAAATGCCGAATGAACTTGAGACATCTATGCCGAATGAACTTTAGACATCATCGCCGAATGAACTTTCGTCATAAGCGCCGAATGAACTTTAGACATCATCGCCGAATGAACATAGGACCCTAGTACCGAATGGCCTTGATTCCCATGCCGAATGACTTTTGTATTCAGACTTTGAGTGGAACTCCAGACTTATGCATGCTTGCTTGCTTATACTTTTGTTCTAACATCATGCTTTTTCACTTCTGCGTATGCAGATAAATGTCTCGCAAGGCGGAAACACGATCAGACAGACGGAAATCCAAGGATGGAGGAGAGTCTTCTTCCGTGCCCCCAGCCCAACCAGGATCCGAGCAGCATCGACCTGTTCCGAGGTCGTTAGTGGACGGATATGGTCCACAGGAACTTCTGGTCTCCCCTCCCGATTGCTTTCCTAGCTCCCTCAAGGAGGAGCAACTTGATGATATATCCCGTTCCTTCGGGATAGACAGGGCTCGCATGCTGTTGCCGGGAGATGGAGTGTTGCCGTATAATCCCCCCGAAGGCTACTTTGCTTACAGCAGATATCATTGCATGTGTGGTGCTATCCCTCCTATCAATGCCTGGATAGTTAGCTTTACCACATACTTGAAGGTGGCTCCATTCCAGCTTCAGCCGAACTCTTATGCCATTCTGGTGAGCCTCTTCGTTATCTTCCAGAGGAGGTACGGGCGCCCTCCTTCTAACCGGGAAATTCGATATTTGTACAACCTGAGAGGCTACAAGAAGGGGTCTCCGTATATTAGTCTAGAAGCGGTCGTGCCCTTCAAACCGGTCTTGGACTTATATTCAAAGTTTATCATGTTCAAGAAAGAATGGTTTTTTATCAAGGACGATTCTGTTTCTTTCCGCCTTTTCACTTCCGGCTGTAAGATAAATTTCATTTATATTTTCCATGTTCTGACTGTAGTGCTTCTTCTGACACGCTTCTATTTCTTGCTAGCGAGAGGTGGCATTGCAGTCGTGGAAGATGATTCTTTGACGCGGATGGCTGCTGAAATAAAGGCCATTCCCGCACGAGACAGGTCGGCTTCATTCCTGATCAGGAATGCTACCTTCCTAGAGTACAACTTGATCCAGTCGCACCAGTCCGTGGTTAAGCAGAGGGACACGATTGAGGAGAAGGCCGCTAAAGCTAAGGAGGGGGCCACGGTGAAGAGTGGCAAGAGGAAGCCCTTTGCACAACACCCAGTCGTGGGAGGTAAGAAGCTTAAGGAGTCTGATGGCCCCTCTCCTAGTACTCGCCCGATTATCCCGGAGGAGGAAGGCATGGAAGAGGGCGAAGGAGGCGGTATGGGAGGAGAGTCAGAAGGCGGAGGAGATGGCGATGGAGATGGTGATGCTGGTGCCTTAACCTCTGGGCAAAACCCTGAACTGGATGAGGCTCTCCGTCAGGCCTTCGGGGAATCGGAGGAAGAATCGGAAGCGAAAAAGGCAAAGGAGGGGGGCAAGGCTGTGGCTGGTGCCGATCCATCCCCTAAAGGCTCTTCAGCTAGCGTAACTTCGGCGGTGCAAGGTGAACCTTTGACTTCCGCCGATTCCATTTTCGATAAGGACTTAGGAATATTTTACGGTTCACTTCCGTCCTGGAATGAGATTCAGGACTTATTGCAGTACCCCACTCCTTCGCAGGGTTTGTATAATAGACGTGGCTTCTCACTTTTCTTTCTTTTTAACTTAACATGTTTCTTGAATTGTGGACCATTGTATGTTCGTAACACTTATCTTTTATTCCAGTGGCAGGCCAGGTGGTTAAAACGTCAGACGTTCGACACCGCCTTGAACAATTCAAGTTGATGAGAGCTTCTGATAAGCCGAAGCCTCTTACTGGTCGTCCTAGGGACGTGGTCAAATACCGTCCTCTTCTTGGGGTCATTGAAGAGAGCCTTCAGAAAAAGAAGAGGAGTCGTTCCTTATTTGAGCCTTCACTTGGTCCGCAGCTTCCTGTTCAGCCTCCTCGTGATACCACGGAGGAGAGCACGGAGTTTTTCCCCCCTCCACCTCCTTCTAAGAATCCCACTGTTATCCGCATAAGGCGCCCTGACGTGCCTCGTGACCCCTTTGCCGGTCATCCTGATTTAGATCTAAGCACTCGGGATATTTCATTTGATGAGGCCACGGGTGAGCACCTCCTTCCCCGCAACCCCATGGTACGAGTGTTAGACGAGGCTAAATCCCTAGATCTTGATCTGCTTACCACTCGGGTAGTTACCATGGGAGACGAAGTCAAAGCTAATATCGATCGGGTGGCTGAAGAGACCAAGAAGTTAATGAAGTATCATGCTCAATTGGTCAAGGCCGGGGAGGAGATTGGGAGTGCTAATATTCGGTTGAGGCTGAAGGTTGCCGATCAGGCTGAACAGCTTGCCGGTCAAGCCGTTCAGATTTCTCAACACGAGGAAGCCTCCAGGCGGCTGAAAGAGACCATGGAAAAGGCTAGTAGGGCAGAATTACGGAAGATGGAGGCCACCTGTAAGGAGCGGATCGACATGGCCATTGCGACAGTGGATGAGGTTCGGAATGCGGATTTCGAGCAGGTAGAGGAGTTGTCTGGAAGGCTTGAGGCCGCGGAGATGGCTCAAGTCAAGCTAAAGGAGGAGATGGAGGAGATGAGGAGGTCTCTCCAGGCTGACTGCTTTAGATACCGATCAGAGAGGGATGTCGCTGTCGCCAAGTTGCAGGCTTCCGAGGCCCGGGTGAGGGAGTTCGAGGAGAATGAGGGGATGATGGACGAGATGCTGCATGACATGTACTTCCGCACTTGGAAGGAGGGCAGCTTGTCTTGGATGGATGACTATCCCCGGGTCATGGCCAAGATATATCTTCGGGCTTTAGAGGAGGCCAGGGTCAATGCGGGTAAGGAAGGTGGAGTGGCTTTTAGCCTGGATGTGGTTACTGCTCAGTTCTCGAAAGAGGAGCAAGCGGCGGTGAAGGAGGGGATGCGGTTGCTTGTTGCGGAGGAAGCGGGTGTGCAACTGGAGGATGAGGATCAAGCGGCGGACGCTGGTGAGTTATTCTTCTCTTTACCTTTTCTTTCTGGGTTTCCATAACTTGATCGTTTATCGTTTGTTTAATGGATTCCTCTTCTGAATTGGACAGGTGGAACTTCCGATCAACATGCTGGGGGTTCCGGCCCTGCGGCCAAGTAGGCTTGGGAAGTTGGTGATGGAGTGTGGACGCAGCTGGTTACCTGTCCGGATTCGGCCGCTTTTTATTTCTTTTTACTGTTGTTTACGTTAGTCCAAAACATTGATGTGACTGTAATAATATTATTTGCAGAGAATAACTTGGTGTGATTTTATAATATAAGCTGATTTTGTTATGTTTAAACGTTGTTGTCATTTTGATGTGCTGCGTGAGAAGTATAACTATGTATATGCCTGTGATTTTAGTTGTTTTTGACGTTAAGCCTCTGCTTGAAATATAATTTTATGTTTTGCAATGTTAGTGTGACATATGAATAAGCTATAGTTAGGTATTTATGTACATGAGAAGAGAGTACCGCCCTTCATGTTTTATTTGCAGGCGGTAGCTTCGAGCTTCTTGTGTAACTGATCATGGATATTTGAGTAACTTGCCACCCAGTACGCAGGCTTAGATTCTCATGAGTGAATGCTCCATATTTGATTTCCTGTACTTTAGAATTTGTTATACAGGATAGGAGAAAAGTATTTAAATGAAATGGAAATATAGAAAAAGTAAAACTTCCAGTCACGGAAGGCCGTCGATGTGCTTAAGTTCATGGCAAACGGGTTTTGTAGTCACTTTTCCAAGCTGTGGGTCTTGGAGACATTTGTCACCCATCTTACGCCTCTGCGGGGAGTTTTCTTTTTTACCACAGCCGCACTTAAGACACATCGGAGCCGAGATCGCGCACGGTAACTACCCGAACCATTATGGTCCGTAATCGTGGGTATTATTCGATTTACCGTGGCCGGCTAGCGTGGGTGTCGTTGGCCGTGAACTACCCCTGGCTGGCCACACCTTATGTTGGGGCTTAAAGTAGGTTCACAGTTGCCGACGAGCCGAACGCCGTAATGAGCTGCCATCGGCTATAGTCGGCCTTTATGATGACTTATAATCGGCTCATTACAGTTGGCTTTGAGGGCAGGCGCGAGCAATGAGTTAACCCGCAGCAGAGGGATGCTGGAGCGAAAGAGTCTCATTGGCGAGTGCATAGAATCGTAGCGTACCTGTTAGGCCTTGTCCAGATGAGGCCGCGGTGCGTCTTGAGTGGAGATGCCATAAGATTTTGTTCAACAGAAAAGGATAAAGCTTAACAATCAACCAAGATATAAAGGAACAAGTTAAAAAGAGACAAGATTTTTAAAGTGGTTCGGCATGAAAACGCCTACGTCCACTGATTCTCTTTGTTAATTCACTTCATATGGGCAGTACAAGTTAAGAAAAGTATCGACGGAGATGTCGGATGTTCCATGCCCTCTGGAACACCTCTCCGTCCACTGTTGACAAAATATAAGCTCCGTTGTGGAGATCTTTATGAATTACATATGGTCCGTCCCAGATGGGGTCCAGTGCCCCGGGGCGCGGAAAGATTCGCCTGAGGACAAGATCTCCTTCTTGTAAGATGCGATATTTGACTTTGGAGTTGTATAGTGCTGCCACTTTTTGTTTGTGAGCTGCTGCTTTGAGTGCTGCATCGTTTCTCCTTTCCTCAATCAGATCCAAAGACATGAGGAGGAGTTCTTCGTTTTCTTCTGGATTGTAGTGGATCCTACGGTGGGAAGGAACAATAGTCTCAACAGGGAGCATTGCCTCCGATCCGTATGCCAAAGAGAACGGAGTATGTCCCGTTGATGTTCTGAAAGATGTGCGGTAGGCCCAAAGTGCCGTAGGAAGTTCGTCCACCCAAGCGCCTTTTGACTTTTCAAGTTTCTTCTTGATTAGGGTTTTGAGAATTTTGTTGACAGCTTCGACTTGTCCGTTTTCCTAAGGATAAGCTACTGATGAGAAGCTTTTATGAATTCCATGCTCTTGGCACCAGTCGGCGAATTCTTCGCTGTCAAATTGGAGTCCGTTGTCTGATATGATCTTGAGTGGTACTCCGTACCTGCACAGAATATTTTTGATCAAGAAGTTGATAACTTTTGCTGAAGATATTTTATTTAGGGGTTCCGCTTCCACCCATTTGGTGAAATAATCGACTGCCACTATAGCATATTTGGCTCCGCCTCGGCCCGTTGGCAGTTCGCCAATTAAATCAATTCCCCATACAGCAAAGGGCCAAGGGCTGGTCATTTGAGTAATCTCGTTTGTGGGTAGTCGAGGAATCTTGGCAAATTTCTGACATCGGTCGCATCTCTTGACGAAGTCTAAGGCATCCTTGTTTAGTGTGGGCCAGTAATATCCATATCGGAGTATCTTTTTCGCCAGAGTCTGCCCTCCAGTGTGATCTCCGCAACTTCCTTGATGGATGTTGAATAAGATTTTCTTGGTTTCCCTTCCAGCGACGCATCTGAATAAGGGGCTAGAGAAGCCACGCCGATAGAGGATGCCCTCTTGTATAGTGTAGTGGGGAGCTTTCCTCAAAATTCTCCTTACTTCATCACGTTTGTCTGGTAGTGTGCCGTCCTGCAAATATTTCCGGATAGGGGTCATCCAAGTTCCTTCTTCGATTGCAGTTATCAGATTCACTTGTTCGAAACTTGGGGCTAGCTGCCTTGAGATGGCTAGTGCTCCGGAAATGGTGCTATTCTTCATACTAGCTTGCTTTGCTAGTTCATCGGCCTCTTGGTTATCTGCTCGAGGAATGTGTTTGATTAGATAATAGTCCAATTGATCGAGCAGCAGTTTGGTTTTCTTTAGATATGCTGTGAGTCGTTCTCCTCGTGTCTGGAATTCTCCTAGTACTTGGTTTACGATAAGTTGAGAATCACTATGAAGACATAAAGAATTGACTCCAATTTCTAAGGCAAGCTCCAATCCCGCTATTACTGCCTCATACTCCGCATCGTTGTTAGTGGCCGCGAATTCTAACCTTAATGCATAGTACATCTTTCTTCCCCTGGGGGTGATTATCACAATACCTGCCCCCGAGCCTTGTTCGTTCGATGCTCCATCTACAAAGAGGTTCCACTTGATGTCTTTTGCTATTTCAAACTGATCCTTGCCTTCGTTGGTAGTGAATTCGGCAATGAAATCGGCCATGGCTTGTCCCTTGATAGCGGTGCGAGGATGGTAGGTGACGTCATACTGACTTAGTTCAATGCACCATTTGAGGAGTCGTCCAGAAGTGTCGGGACGATGGAGCACCTGTCTTAGTGGTTGATCGGTTAGAACTCTGATGGAGTGAGATTGGAAGTAGTGTCGCAGTTTTCGTGACGCGATCAATAAACAATATGCCAATTTCTCAAGTTTAGGATATCTGGCTTCTGCCCCTGTAAATCTCTTACTTATAAAGTACACCGGGCGTTGTGTGCGGTCTTCTTCTCTTACCAGGGCAGCGCTTAGAGCATGAGATGATACAACGAGGTATAGGTATAGCTCTTCGCCTTCGTTTGGAGTTGAGAGTACTGGTGGTTTCTGAAGGTGTTCGATCAGGTTAAGGAAGGCTTTTAAGCATTCATCGGTCCATTCAAACTTTCCTTTGTCTTTCTTGAGAGCTTCGAAGAAAGGGACGCACTTGTCAGTTGCTTTGGAAATGAATCTGCTTAGGGCGGCCACCTTTCCATATAGGCTCTGCATTTCTTTTCGAGTGGAAGGTATCCTTATTTCTTTTAGAGCCCAGATTTGTTCAGGGTTTGCTTCAATTCCTCTGGCATGGACAATGAATCCTAATAATTTTCCCGATGACATTCCGAAGGAGCACTTTAGAGGATTCAGCTTCATTCCATATCGGCGAAGTACCTGAAACATCTCGCTCAGGTGGCTTACATGATCGTCGGCTCTCCTGGACTTTACCAACATGTCATCCACATATACTTCCATAGTTCGTCCTATTAATTCCGCGAACATCTTGTTGACGAGGCGCTGATAGGTAGCTCCGGCATTTTTGAGTCCAAAAGGCATGACTTTGTAACAATATAATCCCCGGTCAGTGATGAAGTTAGTGTGGTCTTGATCGGGAGCGTGCATGGGAATCTGGTTGTATCCGGAGTATGCATCCATAAAAGATAAAAGTTCGTGCTCGGCAGTGCTGTCCACAAGCTGGTCGATTCGGGGGAGCGGGAAGCAGTCTTTCGGGAAAGCGTCATTTAAGTTGGAGAAATCAATGCATGTTCGCCACTTCCCATTAGCTTTCTTTACTAGTACTGGATTAGCGATCCATTCTGGGTAGATGGCTTCTCGTATGAAGTCATTAGCAAGTAGGTTCTCTACTTCCTCATCGAGGGCTGCTGATCGTTCTGCTCCCATGCTTCTCTTTTTCTGCTTTATCGGTACCTTGGTGGGATCGACGTTCAGCATGTGGCATGCTATGTCTGGGGAGATTCCTGTCATATCGGCATGTGTCCACGCAAATACATCTAAGTTGTGGTGGAGAAAGTCAATGAGTTGATCCTTCAATTCTGTTTTTTGATGAGATCCTATTTTTAATAGTCTACTTGAATCATGTTTGTCTACAGATACGAATTCCATGGCCTCTGCAGGCTCAGCGGTAGCCTCCTCCTCCTTATCCCTGGGATCTAGTTCATTGAAAGGATCGCTGGTGTATCGAAGAGGAGGGGCTTTCTTTAGTTGCTATGCTTCCAAGCTTTTCATGCAGAGAGTAGTCTCTGCATCTTTCCCTTTATTCTTTCCACGGTTATTGCGAAGTTCAGTTACATAGCAATCTCGAGCGGCGTCTTGATCTCCTTCAACTTCTCCTATTCCGTTATCCGTTGGGAATTTCATTTTTAGGCACCACGGGGCTAGGACAATTTGGAAGTCAGACAAGGCTGGTCTTTCCAAGAAAGCGTTGTAGGCCGAGTGGTTTTCTATTAGTACGAACGTTTGTTTTCGCACAACGGAGCGGGGATGACTTCCTATTTCGACGAAGAGGTCAAGTTGCCCGAGTGGCATTTTCGCATCTCCAGTGAAACCGTGCAGGGGTTTGTTGCAGGGAGACACATCCTTCATTGACAGCTTCATTTTGTCGAAAGCATGTTTGAATAGGATATTTACGGAGCTTCCTGTGTCTATTAGGATTCGGAAAACTTTAGCTGGACCGAAACAGGCAGAGATGACCATGGGATCCATATGTGGATACTGTCTTCCTTCTAAATCACGCCTACTGAATACGATGTCGTCACTCTCTTTCCGTTTCGGGTGGCGTTTTTCCATAATGGAGTTAACATAGCCTTCAGCATTTCGAAGTGACTTGCCGTATCTTTCCATCTCTGCCCAGCTTCTGTCGGCGATGTGTGGTCCTCCCGAGATGGTATGGACCACTATCTTCTCTTGACTAGAGCCACTGGTGTTGCGATTCCCTCCGCTACTTCTGGGAGGGGTCGCTTTGAGTTCTCATTGGCAGGAGTTGGAGGCCTGTTCTGACCTTTCACATAGCGTTCCAGCCTTCTTCTTCTGATGTGTTCTTCGATCAAGTCCTGGAGATGGTGGCATTCATTGGTGTCATGTCCGTGGGATTCGTGGAAGCGGCAGAACTTTCCAGACTTAAGTGCGTTATCAGATTCTTTCTTGTGCGGGGGGTGCTTGTATCCGAGTTCGCCCTGAGTGGCTAGAAAGATGTTTTCGATTGTTTCATTCAAAGGAGTGTAGGAGTCAAATCTTGGTCCTGGTCGATATTGGCGTTTTTCAACCTTCCTGCCCCCAGCATTGTCTCTAGATTCATTTCTTCGAGTGTCCTTAGCTGCAGCGGGAACCTTGTCCGAAGTTGTCTTACCTTGTTGCCCTGACTGCCTCTCAGTGGCGGCGTCTTCAAGTCTCATATACTTTCCAGCTTCATGGAAGAAATCAGGTAAAGTAGCTGGTTTTTCCTTAGTTAGTCTTCTAGCGAACTTGGTATCATGGTGTACACCGCTACAGAGGGCCATTAGGGTGAGCTTCTCATCGGCATCTTGGACTGCGGCCGCTGCGGCGTTGAACCGGGTTAGATATTGTTGCAGTGTCTCTCCGGATTTCTGTTTGACATTGGATAGAGAATAAGCATCCTTGGGTTGTTCTACATGGATGCGGAACTGGCTAATGAACCTTTCTTTCAACATCTCCCATGAGCTGATAGATCCTTGGGGTAGATGGCAGAACCAGGAGGTAGCTAGATCTGCTAGGAATAGCGGAAAGCATTTACACAGCACTCCTTCTGTTGCTCCGCTCATGAGCATATGCTGGGTGTATCTTTGTAAGTGTACGATGGGGTCGGAAGTTCCCTTGTAAGGTTCCATGGTTGGCATTTTCCATTCCCGGGGGGTGATGACAGTTTCGATATTGCGGGTGAAGGGGCTGGTGACCCTAGCGCCTATTCCTCGGTCCCTTTGCTCCCGTTGGACGCATTCTCTAAATAATCGTGCCATTCTTTCGTCAGAATTTGGAGTGGATAGAAATGAACTTTGCTCTTCCCTGCGGGATCGATCTCGTCCAGATGACCTGTAGGGATGGTATAGTCTATCACTTCTGACGTTATCCAGTGGTTGCCTCTGGCTGCTCGGATGCATGCTAGGACCAGCTACAGTTGCCCCATGCCTTGATCTTCCCCTGTGGGGTTCTGTTTCGAGCATTTCCATGGGGTCAACTTCGGGCTGGGTTCTAGCTCGGCTCCGTTCAGCGGGGTTTCTATGATTAGGTGGCATGACTGGCTCAGCTACATCCGACCCTCGCCTAGCGCCTCCCCCATTGGGTTCGGTTCCAAGCGCTTCCTCGAGTCGGAGTTCGGGCTGAGTCCGGGCGCGGCCCCTATCATTGTTGTTCCTGTTGATGGCTTCCTCGAAGAGGGAAGACCTTTGCTGTCTCCGAGATCCTCCAGATTGAGATTCATCTCATGATTCAGTGTTGCGGTTGGATTCTTCGACATCCCTCAAGCGTGACATGAGTTGGTTCACCAAAGATTCTTGTTGGGATGCGAAGCGGTTAGTCACTTCTACCACAACTCTGTCTAGGTCTGCTCTAGTGATTACTGCCGGTTGTTCCGCGGCAGGGGCTGTTGGAATTGCCTGATCTACATGCGGCACTGCTGATGTAGTGGGATGGTTCTCTTGATCTGGATCCACTGGATTTGGAGCGCTGCTGGTTGCAACGTTCTTTCCCTTGTTGGTGTCTTTTCTTGGCCTGGAAGTCATGTTTCCTAGGCAATGAAGGGTGCTATTGGGAAAGAAGGTTGAATGAGGGAAGCTGAAGCTTCGAGTTCGAATTTCTCAGTGGAAGCACCAAAAATGTTTGCGCAAAAAATGGGCAAACACCTCCAAGTCGTGAGATTTAATTGGTTTTATGTGATTCTTAATGATTTAGATGAGTTATGTAAATATGAAAAAAGCAGGGGCTGAAATGTAAAAGACACACAGATTTATAGTGGTTCGGCCAGAACGTGCCTACGTCCACTTTATATGTTATTATCTTTTTTCTTTCAGATTACAAGTACAATGCTTTGTGTACAGGTATATGAAATTAGTTTGAAAGTTCCTTCCGTTCTTGAGCTCTCAAACTTGTCTGCCATTGTTGAACACCTGCCCCTCTATTTATAGAGTGAGGTAGAGGGCAGGGCTCTTGGATGTATATAGCTGCTGGTGGGCCCGGGCTGAAGCAATCTGGACTGGCAGTTGTCTGGTTCGGCGAGGCCTCATTCGGCATGGAGCTTGGACCGGTGGTAGGTGTAGACCGGTGGTAGGTGTGGACCGGTGGTAGGTGTGGTCCGGTAGTGAGTGTGGTTCGGTGTTAGATGGTGTGGGCTTTGGACCGGCAATGGCCTCGTCCGGTAGTAGTGGGGGATGTGTGGATCGGTAGTATGATAGGTTCGGCCATGATGGGAATGGATTTGGTTCGGCCTTGATGGAGATGTGTTTGGTCCGGTGGCCGAATGGGAATGCCGAATGAGCTTGTATATTGCGAATGCCGGATGGACTTCTATGCTTGCATTGAGCCTTGTGTTTGTCGAACGTAGTGGGGGTTGTGAGCCCGGGTGAAACTGTGATTCCTTGGTCTCGAGATCTTCTGGGTGAGAATTCGTCCAAAATTTAAATGGATATTTGATTCTGATAATTATGAAATGGCTAAGCTACTTACACATGTACAGGGTCGCGAACGATCCCTAGGCATGCTCTGAGCTGGCGATAAACCACCTTGACAAACGATCCAGGGACCCACTCTAACGTGAACCTGGCATCGATAATGCTAAACCCCCTCGGGGCACACCCTCTCTCCCCGAACGGCACGATTCGCTCTATCTCAAAAATTTCGATCCCGAGCGATCGTTATTTGAAATCACACTAAAACTGTAAATTCCTTTGCAGGACATGAACAGAATACGAACATCCAGCCCATGGCATTACAAAACAAGCCTTCCTACCGCAGGGAAACAAAGAGTGACACATGCAAGCACGTGCCCCACTTTGGGGGGCAAATGTTGGACGAATTCTCACCCAGAAGATCTCGAGACCAAGGAATCACAGTTTCACCCGGGCTCACAACCCCCACTACGTTCGACAAACACAAGGCTCAATGCAAGCATAGAAGTCCATCCGGCATTCGCAATATACAAGCTCATTCGGCATTCCCATTCGGCCACCGGACCAAACACATCTCCATCAAGGCCGAACCAAATCCATTCCCATCATGGCCGAACCAATCATACTACCGATCCACACATCCCCCACTACTACCGGACGAGGCCATTGCCGGTCCAAAGCCCACACCATCTAACACCGAACCACACTCACTACCGGACCACACCTACCACCGGTCCACACCTACCACCGGTCCACACCTACCACCGGTCTACACCTACCACCGGTCTAAGCTCCATGCCGAATGAGGCCTCGCCGAACCAGACAACTGCCAGTCCAGATTGCTTCAGCCCGGGCCCACCAGCAGCTATATACATCCAAGACCCCTGCCCTCTACCTCACTCTATAAATAGAGGGGCAGGGTTACAACAATGGCAGACAAGTTTGAGAGCTCAAGCACGGAAGGAATTTTCAAACTACTTTCATATACTTGTACACAAAGCATTGTACTTGTAATCTGAAAGAAAAAAAGATAATAACATATAAAGTGGACGTAGGCACGTTCTAGCCGAACCACTATAAATCTGTGTGTCTTTTACATTTCAGCCCCTGCTTTTTTCATATTTACATAACTCATCTAAATCATTAAGAATCACATAAAGCCAATTAAATCTCACGACTTGGAGGTGTTTGCCCATTTTTTAAGCAAACAGTAGGTGACACGACACAACTAGGCAATGCCAGGGTAGATATACCGATTACGCTTCCAGACCGATGGTAACGCGTAGCGCGCAGCTACCGTCCACCTCGAACAACACTCCCAAATCAAAGGTGCGCACTAATACAATCACAAAAGTAATAGAATGGCATACGAAGAAGTGCGTCTGATCAGAGGTGCTACCTCATTAATCCGTCAATCGCTCCTGTTTTAGCCACCTTATGCCAACTCACGGGAGTCGGGTCCACGTATTTACCCCAAAGGAAACGTCTCCACATCCTACTTCATTCTGGAATCTCCACGGCGTACGGGGTTGTCAAAGTGATTTTCGGTATCGATAGAGAGTATGTAACGACCCGCCTTTTTGGACAGTTTAAACCGACGATCAAATACCCATGTCGATTCCAAACCATTAAAAGGGCAGATAGTTATTGGGGTAATTAAGAAAAGAAAAGGAAGGGAAATAAAGGAAATGAAACAACACAGAATCTCACAGCGGAAGGCTAAAGTATAATAATAAAATAACAGTTCATGAAGCTGTTAATTAAATGAATACATTTGAAATGAATACATTTGATTATTATTATACAACATTTATCAGAGTTACATACACAGCAAATATCATACAACAATGCAGCGGAATGGAATGAATATAATAGTAGTAGATCATATACCAAATCTTCGTCTCCGTCCTCCAAGGAAATGATCTTCAACCTAAACTGAAAACTCAGGACTGACCCGAGCGTAATGAAAAGACAAACACTCGAGTCAGGACTAAATATCCTCATGTAAGTTAAGTCAATCGTAAATAAATATGAGTGTAACGGCGTCAGAGATGTTTACGGGGTTTGACATCTCCTATCCAGTGTCAACGTGCGTGCAATAACTCAAGAGATGTTACGGGATTTTCCATCTCTCAAGGATCCGTGAAACTATATACTATGTAGTACTATACGCTAAGTAGATAATGCCTATCAGTAATATAAAGTATCAAAATAGCGTTAAGGCATTACCATAATCCCCCTTAACACATTTTTATATTCCCAAAAGCATATACAAGACCGTAGTTTCCCCAAAACCGGAAGTCACCAGAGGGCAATCCATATACTCAAGGTACAAATCAAAACGTAGTGGTCGCGAATAGGATAATCAGTATGACAAGGTACATGAGGCAATACCAACTAGGATACTAGTAGTTGCGTGATCCGGACTGATGTTGGGCATAGCCAGCAGCTACCCCAACACCGCGAAACAACACTCCCAAATCAAGGGGTGCACCCAAATCGCATCACAAATGTAATAGATATGGTATCGAAGAAGTGTGTCCGCTAGAGGTGGCGAACCTCAATGGCCCAGCGCGGCTCCTGTTTTAGTCATGTCAGGGGTCATCCAATAATCGTTCTCTTTCTTCAGTCAACGCGTTCACCAAACCATCCACTTCATTCTGGATCAACACTCCGCGTATAATAGTTATTAAAGTGGTTTTCGGTATCGACAGAGAGTATGTCCATATCCGATCCCGGTCTCTTTAATAACTACGTATTATTACACCGTTGGCTATTTTACATTTCAAATCGATTCATAATTGATAACAAAATATCATATTCACTTCAAAAATCAAATCCATTTCAAATATCATCGTATCTTTCAAAATATCAGATTCCATTCCAAAATCAATTTTCGCATCAATATCTCATTTCGATTTCAAAATCATTTCGAATTTCAATTTAGGTTGCAACTTCATTTAACTCAATTCGTATTTTAAATTCAAGATTTAAATATAAACATTTCACCTTATTGACCAGCTTAGGATTTTTAGAAAAATAGTTTTAAGTAGTTTAAAAGTAGTTTAAATAATTAAAATAGTTAAAATACTTAAAATCTTTTTTTTTAAAAAAAATGGATTTAAAATTGATAATTAGTTTAAAATAATTTAAATTGGGTTAAGTAGATTTAAAATAGATTAAAATAGTTTAAGTATTCAAAATGGTTTATATAACAGAGTAATTTGGAAAACAAATTAAAACAGCTTCAAAATCAATCCATTTCAATTATAACTTCCCAATTCAAATCAATTCCAATTTCCATTCTACCGATTCAATTTCGATTTCAATTCAAAAACCAATGTCAACTTTTACTTCAAATCAATTCAATTCTACATTCACCTTTAATTAATTCAATTTCAATTTATATCGATTTGGAGCTTGATTTCTCAAAATATCAATTTATAACACTTAACAAAATTTCCAACAATATTCAAGTTTAAATCCAAATTCCAAATATGATTCAATTCCAAACTCGATTTCAAGATATCATTTTCATATCACTTTTACTTAGTAATATTCAAAGCTCGAAATAATGTTCAATCTTTAAAATAAATAGATTTTCGAAATTCAATCATATCCAAATTTTAAATTTTAAAGTCACAACTTAAATTATTTACCAATTTCTTTTAATCAAAATTTATTTCAACATTCCAACTCAAATTTCGACAAATTCGATTTCTAAAGATTGATTTCTATTTATCACTTTTAAATCGAAACATTTAAATAAATTTCAAATCGACGATTTCAAAAATTATTAATTTAGCCAATTCGGTGTCCGTATATAATTTTCTATCCTATGGCCAAGTAATTATTTATTTCAATTAAATGTCAGGGATGAGTATATATTACTTAAATTAAATCTCAGTATCATATGTATGCATAACAGGATCTATATAAGCAAATAAACATCCAAACATTCAATTATCAACCAATAGCATCCATCAAAATTCATCATCCAATAAACAATACAATTCATGGCAGTTTCATAGTTATCAATGTCAGGTAATTTAATCGCAATTCAATTTTAATTTCAATTTAACTGTCAATTTAATTTTTCAACGGTTAATGCAAATGACAAGCTATATGACAATTAAATTTTTACCAAACAACGACAAATAAAATCATAACACTTCATAATATCAAATTTAACTAGCATAAAATATTTAGTACGGTGTGAGCGTTATAAAACACTCACCTTGATTTTACGATTTTAAATCAAATCGAACGACGTTCGATTTAACCTAAAATTTTCTCTAACTCCAAATGATTCCAATCCAGTTGCATAGCGAAGAGCTCGTCCATACGATTCCAACGCGACTGGTTTCGCGCGTTTTCGACCTCGTATGAAAAAGATATGTATTTTTGAAGTTACACGAATTTTTAACTTAATAAATATATACAACATTTTATTTAATTTTAACCTAAGCAGATCATCACCGTAGGATCTCACCCCTCAACATCAGGACCGCACCTTGCTTCTCCATCTTCACGTTCGTTCTACAGGCTACAACACGCAACTTGAACCCATCTTCATGAAACTAGGGTTAAATTATGCTCCTTCTACAAGCAATTTGAACACGATCAGGTTACACCACTTCGAAGCCACCGCCTTACTCCACCTTCACCATCAATAGCCTGAAGCTCGGCCGCCCCCTCTGCCTCGAATTGCGTGAAAAACGCAGCAGGTCCAATCTCGATTTCCCGTTGATCCGTGGCTCCGTTTTCGATCATCTCCGTATGGATTTGAAGCTTTCATCGTGCTCTACAACTTTGTAGTTGAAAGTTTTTGCTAATTGCTGATGGATTGAGAGGAAAATGAGGAGGAAGTTTCGAAATTTTCAGGCCATTGAAATGAAAGTGGCGGCTGGTCAAAATGAGTTAGGGTTTTGAGCAAATGAAAGAGGATGGGTCCTTTTATAGAAAATTGCAAAAACACTTTTCACCGAAAATTCTCGAACTCCAAACGAAGCGTGCCGGCAGGCGTTTCTAAGGTTTACCCCACGTTTCGAACGCAATGGAACGTGTTTCGGAAGCTAATTCGATCGTATGTGTGAGTTACGGCAATAAACGATCAATTTTAAATTAAACCGATTAAACGATTTTCTATGCGTTTTGGCTTGCCCCGGACAAACGGTAAATCCGTTTGACTTGAAATTTGAAACCTTACAATAATATCACATTACGGATCCAATGAAACTAGTTTCGTCGAAATCCGAGACCGTTTGAAAAATGACTACTTTTAACTCGCCAAATTAATATTAAACAATTTCAACGCGTTTCGAGCTGCCACGGTCAAACGACAACTCCGATTGCTACGAAAATTGAAATCCGATAATAACTAACTATTACGGATCCAATAGAACTAGTTTCGTCCAATTCTGAGACTGTTCAAAAATTGGCTATTTTTCAAGCGATAATTAAATATTAAAATATTCAATTTTCACAAATAAATTTTAAATTCAGTTTTAAAAGTTCTATAACATCACTATAACTCCAATATGATAAAATAAAATTTTACAAATCATTTTTAATCATATTAAACCCGTTATTTTATTTATCCAATAAATTCCAAATATTTAATTTAGACAATTTCGCTTATCCAATAATTCATTATCTTTTGAAATATTGAAATTGAACTTATAAGATTCAACTTTTAAAACCATTTCAAAATTTAGAACACTATTTTCATTTTACAGTTATTCAATTATTCAATAAGTTTTAAATATTTAATTTAAACAATTACGTGTTCAATATTCAATATTTGATTTCAAATAGATTTTACTTATCAATCAATTACTCTATCATACCAATGAATTCAACATTTAATATCCTATTCAACTATTGATTGCACAGGCATTCACTAAGTAGCTTTTTTTTTTCATTACTTGGATAATTATTGCAATTCATTCCAGTTATTATTATTCCAAATGAATTACAAAATTTTTTCTAACATTAAATCACGAAATCTTATTAAATTAGCTAATTTAATTATCGAAAATTTACGGGTCGTTACACTCTCCCCCACTCAAAACTTTTCGTCCTCGAAAAGGAAAAGAAGGGAAAATAAAGGAAAAGAAACTAAGTATAGAATTCAACATTAGATATATTTTATTCAAAGTTACCAACTTATAAAACAATGAAATTCCATTTATAAAGTCATAACTACGCTTCCACTAAGCTACTCCAAACGGCTTTCTAAACTTAAAAGTTAATTATCAAAACAAGTTATAAAAAAAAATTTAAAACTTGAAAAATTTTCTAACACCCGGATTTTTCGGAAAATTTCGACAGAGTCTCCTTTGCGCGGCTCGATCGGAAAAAATATAATAGCATATATATCACAAATATACATCTCATCTCAATGATGAGGCATCCCATATGTGGGGAAACAACATATAAATATCACCAATATCATATAAAACTGTAAGCGTACCTTTTATTTAGCATTTATTAGCATTTTACTTACATTATGCATTTAGCGTAGAAGCGAGTTCCACAACGAAGCGCAACCCCTTTGCTACCTACTAAAATGCTCAATAACTAAGTTAGAATCATGCATATAAAGATAGATCGCTATACTTAGCCTACACAACATATATATAACATATTTAGCTTCAAAACTGAGATTTCAATTTCTGGACAGCAAACAAATCTTAGCTTTAGGTCACCTAAACGGTAATATTTGACAACAGAATCTAAACAAAAGTTGTTGCATTCATTTAAGGCTTTCCGTAATGTCCAAAATCATCGAATTCGGATCATCCGTTCAAAATTTATGGCAGTTTTACTAAGAGTATACGCCTCAGCCTGAGCAATGCATTGCGCAGGTCTGTGACGTTCACTCGTGGTTTCGACCTTCTAAACGGTGTCAAAACACAAAACACTTAAAACAAAAGATTTAGCTTATGTTCTTAGCTTTCCAGAAAGTACAAGATCATCAAAATCCGATAAACCAGTAAAAAGATATGTCAAAAATACTAAGGGTCTATACTACAGATTTTACTTATTTTTACACAGGACAGCGAGTAACATTCAAGTTTTTAACCTAGTAGACGAAGGAATTTTCTCAAGTTATCTAAACAAAAGTTGTGCTATAGTTTCTAAGCTTTTCGAAAAGTTCAAGATCGTCGAATTCCGTTCAGCCATTTAAAAGTTATGGTTGTCTTCGTTTCAGCATATATTGGACAATGTTGGATTTTTTTTTTTCCAAGAATTTGCTTTTATTATTTCAAAGTACAAAACATCAAAACTTCAAATTTTCTAAAGAACAATCATAAACACAAAGTCATCTATTTTCTTATTCATCCATGCAATAGGTTTACATTTAATTTGTTTCCGATTTATTCAAGTTTGTTTCATTCACATTTTTAATTCAAGTCAATTTGCTTCAATTTAAATTGAATTCAATTATATTTAATTTCACTTTGCTTCAAATTTGAAGTTAATTATTTTAAAATTTTATTCCGTTTATTCAATTCCATTAACACTAATGAATTCTACTTAATCAATTATCATCCATCTAACAACCAACGCATATCAAACATTGACATCCATCCAAAATCTACACTAAATCAATTATACATTTCCATGTCAATTTTAATTTCATACACTTCCAAGCTTATAGACATTTAGTTATATTCAAATTTAATTAGTTTCCATTTACCAAATCTATATTTCATTAATTTTAAATTTTTATTCATTCACTTATATATATCCTTCATTTTACAGCTTAAATTTCTTTTATATTTACAGCTATCAATCGATCTTCACATTTTATTATTCATTCTCACACTTGTATATTATTTCTCTACTTATCCTTATTAGCATTGTAAACCTTTTAAGTATTTGGTAAGTTATAATTAAGCAAATAGAATGTAGTTAAACAACATACAACTTCTTTCCATTTAAAGTTGAATTTTCAATTTATTAATTCTTAAGTCATTACTTAAATTTCACTATAATTTTTTTTCACATTTACATTCACATATAGTATTTCCATTTTATATTAACATAATTGTGAATCACCTTTAAAGGTTAATTTAAATTCCAATTATTTACTAACAATTTTATTTATATTTGCAAACCCTTGATTAAATGCATATTCCATTATTCAAACCTATACTTGTATATTATCCAATTAACAATTCATATAACATTTTTGAACTTCTTAAATATTTTGGTAAGTTATATCTATGCTATAGAATGAATTTTAATACTACGCGAGTTTTACAGTTTCACCTTTATTTTAAGTTCATAATTTCCTAATTCTAAGGATTTCTACCTCACTTGATATTTTCACTTAGCTCTTAGGTTCATTTCTCATTTCACAATTCAGAAGTTCCTTAATGGTTCAAGTCTCAATTCATTTCAATCCTAAAAAAAAATCATTAATTATTAAAGGACTTAAGAATTCCAATCCCGGTTTCATTTCAAATCAAGTTTTGAAATAATATATACTTATATAATTTATATATCAAATCATACTATAGAGAATACAAAATAAAATAAAAGTTGAAATAAAAAAAAGGTTTAGACAAGCTATTAAGTGGTCTCCCCCACTCGGACTCTCGAAAATAAACGCCGATGATGCGTGCACTCATCACCGAAATCATTTTCTAGCATCAAGAGTAGGGAATATAACATTTATCATAAAAAAATCCTTCGAAAACAATTTCAACTCAATTATACTATCATATAATACTCATATTATATTTTTCAAATTCTTGTAAGTCAATCTCAAACACCGGAATTTAAATTCCCAAATCCTAGTTAAAATTCATTTATATTCATTATCAATTGTGTTTACAAGATTTCATTTTCCTAAATCCATTGTTATTTAATCAATTGTTGTAAATATTGACTGATCAAACAATAACGATAATAATCTAATATTATCATCTCCTAACAATCAATTCAATAAAAATGAATAAATATTCAAATAGTTCTTTTATATAAAATATATTCCAAAATGATATTGTGTTGGTTTGTCCTATTCGAGTGTTTAGAAATTCCTATCGACGCCTTGGCGTCCCAAGTATCGACCAAAATTCATAAATACTCAACGGAACAAATTAACACAATATAAAACCATTTTATATCAAATAACAAGTACGCTCTCTCATATACACTCAACTCATTCATATAGTTTACCTCTATTTCAATGAGTTATTCCCCACTAGAGCCAAGGTTTATCGCTAAACCAAAGCTCTGATACCAACTGTAACGACCCGCCTTTTTGGACAGTTTAAACCGACGATCAAATACCCATGTCGATTCCAAACCATTAAAAGGGCAGATAGTTATTGGGGTAATTAAGAAAAGAAAAGGAAGGGAAATAAAGGAAATGAAACAACACAGAATCTCACAGCGGAAGGCTAAAGTATAATAATAAAATAACAGTTCATGAAGCTGTTAATTAAATGAATACATTTGAAATGAATACATTTGATTATTATTATACAACATTTATCAGAGTTACATACACAGCAAATATCATACAACAATGCAGCGGAATGGAATGAATATAATAGTAGTAGATCATATACCAAATCTTCGTCTCCGTCCTCCAAGGAAATGATCTTCAACCTAAACTGAAAACTCAGGACTGACCCGAGCGTAATGAAAAGACAAACACTCGAGTCAGGACTAAATATCCTCATGTAAGTTAAGTCAATCGTAAATAAATATGAGTGTAACGGCGTCAGAGATGTTTACGGGGTTTGACATCTCCTATCCAGTGTCAACGTGCGTGCAATAACTCAAGAGATGTTACGGGATTTTCCATCTCTCAAGGATCCGTGAAACTATATACTATGTAGTACTATACGCTAAGTAGATAATGCCTATCAGTAATATAAAGTATCAAAATAGCGTTAAGGCATTACCATAATCCCCCTTAACACATTTTTATATTCCCAAAAGCATATACAAGACCGTAGTTTCCCCAAAACCGGAAGTCACCAGAGGGCAATCCATATACTCAAGGTACAAATCAAAACGTAGTGGTCGCGAATAGGATAATCAGTATGACAAGGTACATGAGGCAATACCAACTAGGATACTAGTAGTTGCGTGATCCGGACTGATGTTGGGCATAGCCAGCAGCTACCCCAACACCGCGAAACAACACTCCCAAATCAAGGGGTGCACCCAAATCGCATCACAAATGTAATAGATATGGTATCGAAGAAGTGTGTCCGCTAGAGGTGGCGAACCTCAATGGCCCAGCGCGGCTCCTGTTTTAGTCATGTCAGGGGTCATCCAATAATCGTTCTCTTTCTTCAGTCAACGCGTTCACCAAACCATCCACTTCATTCTGGATCAACACTCCGCGTATAATAGTTATTAAAGTGGTTTTCGGTATCGACAGAGAGTATGTCCATATCCGATCCCGGTCTCTTTAATAACTACGTATTATTACACCGTTGGCTATTTTACATTTCAAATCGATTCATAATTGATAACAAAATATCATATTCACTTCAAAAATCAAATCCATTTCAAATATCATCGTATCTTTCAAAATATCAGATTCCATTCCAAAATCAATTTTCGCATCAATATCTCATTTCGATTTCAAAATCATTTCGAATTTCAATTTAGGTTGCAACTTCATTTAACTCAATTCGTATTTTAAATTCAAGATTTAAATATAAACATTTCACCTTATTGACCAGCTTAGGATTTTTAGAAAAATAGTTTTAAGTAGTTTAAAAGTAGTTTAAATAATTAAAATAGTTAAAATACTTAAAATCTTTTTTTTTAAAAAAAATGGATTTAAAATTGATAATTAGTTTAAAATAATTTAAATTGGGTTAAGTAGATTTAAAATAGATTAAAATAGTTTAAGTATTCAAAATGGTTTATATAACAGAGTAATTTGGAAAACAAATTAAAACAGCTTCAAAATCAATCCATTTCAATTATAACTTCCCAATTCAAATCAATTCCAATTTCCATTCTACCGATTCAATTTCGATTTCAATTCAAAAACCAATGTCAACTTTTACTTCAAATCAATTCAATTCTACATTCACCTTTAATTAATTCAATTTCAATTTATATCGATTTGGAGCTTGATTTCTCAAAATATCAATTTATAACACTTAACAAAATTTCCAACAATATTCAAGTTTAAATCCAAATTCCAAATATGATTCAATTCCAAACTCGATTTCAAGATATCATTTTCATATCACTTTTACTTAGTAATATTCAAAGCTCGAAATAATGTTCAATCTTTAAAATAAATAGATTTTCGAAATTCAATCATATCCAAATTTTAAATTTTAAAGTCACAACTTAAATTATTTACCAATTTCTTTTAATCAAAATTTATTTCAACATTCCAACTCAAATTTCGACAAATTCGATTTCTAAAGATTGATTTCTATTTATCACTTTTAAATCGAAACATTTAAATAAATTTCAAATCGACGATTTCAAAAATTATTAATTTAGCCAATTCGGTGTCCGTATATAATTTTCTATCCTATGGCCAAGTAATTATTTATTTCAATTAAATGTCAGGGATGAGTATATATTACTTAAATTAAATCTCAGTATCATATGTATGCATAACAGGATCTATATAAGCAAATAAACATCCAAACATTCAATTATCAACCAATAGCATCCATCAAAATTCATCATCCAATAAACAATACAATTCATGGCAGTTTCATAGTTATCAATGTCAGGTAATTTAATCGCAATTCAATTTTAATTTCAATTTAACTGTCAATTTAATTTTTCAACGGTTAATGCAAATGACAAGCTATATGACAATTAAATTTTTACCAAACAACGACAAATAAAATCATAACACTTCATAATATCAAATTTAACTAGCATAAAATATTTAGTACGGTGTGAGCGTTATAAAACACTCACCTTGATTTTACGATTTTAAATCAAATCGAACGACGTTCGATTTAACCTAAAATTTTCTCTAACTCCAAATGATTCCAATCCAGTTGCATAGCGAAGAGCTCGTCCATACGATTCCAACGCGACTGGTTTCGCGCGTTTTCGACCTCGTATGAAAAAGATATGTATTTTTGAAGTTACACGAATTTTTAACTTAATAAATATATACAACATTTTATTTAATTTTAACCTAAGCAGATCATCACCGTAGGATCTCACCCCTCAACATCAGGACCGCACCTTGCTTCTCCATCTTCACGTTCGTTCTACAGGCTACAACACGCAACTTGAACCCATCTTCATGAAACTAGGGTTAAATTATGCTCCTTCTACAAGCAATTTGAACACGATCAGGTTACACCACTTCGAAGCCACCGCCTTACTCCACCTTCACCATCAATAGCCTGAAGCTCGGCCGCCCCCTCTGCCTCGAATTGCGTGAAAAACGCAGCAGGTCCAATCTCGATTTCCCGTTGATCCGTGGCTCCGTTTTCGATCATCTCCGTATGGATTTGAAGCTTTCATCGTGCTCTACAACTTTGTAGTTGAAAGTTTTTGCTAATTGCTGATGGATTGAGAGGAAAATGAGGAGGAAGTTTCGAAATTTTCAGGCCATTGAAATGAAAGTGGCGGCTGGTCAAAATGAGTTAGGGTTTTGAGCAAATGAAAGAGGATGGGTCCTTTTATAGAAAATTGCAAAAACACTTTTCACCGAAAATTCTCGAACTCCAAACGAAGCGTGCCGGCAGGCGTTTCTAAGGTTTACCCCACGTTTCGAACGCAATGGAACGTGTTTCGGAAGCTAATTCGATCGTATGTGTGAGTTACGGCAATAAACGATCAATTTTAAATTAAACCGATTAAACGATTTTCTATGCGTTTTGGCTTGCCCCGGACAAACGGTAAATCCGTTTGACTTGAAATTTGAAACCTTACAATAATATCACATTACGGATCCAATGAAACTAGTTTCGTCGAAATCCGAGACCGTTTGAAAAATGACTACTTTTAACTCGCCAAATTAATATTAAACAATTTCAACGCGTTTCGAGCTGCCACGGTCAAACGACAACTCCGATTGCTACGAAAATTGAAATCCGATAATAACTAACTATTACGGATCCAATAGAACTAGTTTCGTCCAATTCTGAGACTGTTCAAAAATTGGCTATTTTTCAAGCGATAATTAAATATTAAAATATTCAATTTTCACAAATAAATTTTAAATTCAGTTTTAAAAGTTCTATAACATCACTATAACTCCAATATGATAAAATAAAATTTTACAAATCATTTTTAATCATATTAAACCCGTTATTTTATTTATCCAATAAATTCCAAATATTTAATTTAGACAATTTCGCTTATCCAATAATTCATTATCTTTTGAAATATTGAAATTGAACTTATAAGATTCAACTTTTAAAACCATTTCAAAATTTAGAACACTATTTTCATTTTACAGTTATTCAATTATTCAATAAGTTTTAAATATTTAATTTAAACAATTACGTGTTCAATATTCAATATTTGATTTCAAATAGATTTTACTTATCAATCAATTACTCTATCATACCAATGAATTCAACATTTAATATCCTATTCAACTATTGATTGCACAGGCATTCACTAAGTAGCTTTTTTTTTTCATTACTTGGATAATTATTGCAATTCATTCCAGTTATTATTATTCCAAATGAATTACAAAATTTTTTCTAACATTAAATCACGAAATCTTATTAAATTAGCTAATTTAATTATCGAAAATTTACGGGTCGTTACAGAGTATGTGAGATATCCGATCCCGGTCTCTTTAACAACCAAACGTTATTATAACCCGTGGTTACAACTTTTAAAAATGGTATTTATACTTTAAAAATCAAAATAAATTTGAAATACATTTCAATATCATAATATCTTTTCAAACATCATTTATTTAAACATCAGTCATTTTATTTAATATAAAATACCATTTAAATTTATTCAATTTATTTAGGAATTTATTGCCTTTCAACTCACATTTAAAAGTTAAATTCTTCCATTTAAAACCATTTAAAGTCAATTCCTTATTTTTTTTAATTACATATTAAATTCCAAAATTTAAGCCTTTTTCCCAAAGATTATTTCCATTAAATTTTTATTAAACAATCAAAAATTCAGTTTCCGTAGCACTTATAAAATGCTACCTAAAGTTATAGGTTAAACAGTTCATTTACAAAAGACAACATTAAGTGCTGTAATTGATTTCTTTATTTCCAACTAAACTTTAGTTATCTTTATCAACTATAGCACTTACAAAGTGCTATAATAGCTTTTAGTTCAAATTAGCCTTTAAGTTCATTTAAATTTAACTACAACATTTACCAATGCTGTAATATCCTTTATATTTAAAATTTCAAGGTTTAACTATGATTTCATAACTAGGTAAATTTTTCATATAAATCATATATTTTCACATTATAAAGTCATAATTTCAATACTCATTTTTTATGAATTTATAAGTAAATTTGCATACAAAAATCAAATTTTATTATGAATTTCTTATTTAAATCCAAGTATTAAATTCCCATTTCTTTAATTAAATTATTAACTTAACAATTAAGTTTTAAATTCTCAAAATATAACTTATTATCAATTATTTTACTTAACTAAAATCTCACTTTTAACAAAAATTTAGAATTTTCGAAAATAAGTTATATTTCAAAATTTTACTTAAACATTCATTTATTTAACATTTCGACTCATTCAAAAATCATTATAAATTTTATAAAAATCATTTAAATACATTTTAAACCAGAATATTATAAATTTTCCATTTAAAATATTTTTAAAACACTTCAAAAAAATATTATATAAACCACGGGTCTGTATATAGTTTTCTAGCCTAGGTCAAGTGATACGGATATATATCATTTCAATCCGCAATTTACAAAGAAAACCCGGGTTCTATCATTTCAAACCCGTAATCCCAAGTTAAATATTAAATAATTAAATAAATGAATAAATAATTATCGTTCAGGCCTATCATTTCAGCTTGTAACGATTTCTATTCTACAGGGAACTTGCAGTGTGATTCAAACAGTAATAAATAGTATAACTGCAAAATATAACAATAGATAATACAACTGATGATGTGTCAATTAAAAAATGGGGTTTAACATCATAAGTTAATATCACAGGCAGATAAAATTAAATAAAATAAGTTTACAATTACACTTGTGATTAATTCACAAATATACAAGTATGTTTGTCTGGTGAGGAATACTCACCTTAATGCCGTCGAAGATTTGATTTAAAACGATGGTCACAAAAGAAAACGTACGGAAGCACGATCAAACTGATGCGGAGGCTGCGACCAGATTTATATTTTTGAAAAGGAAACGAATTAATTAAAAAAAATCAAAACTAAGAAAAAAAAATTTAACACAAAACTTCGAAATAAACTGGACGGATGGAATCAAATTTGACTCGACCACTCCACCACCTGGCTCAACCCAAAACAACGAAGTTCGCCCAGCCCAAACCTTAAGTAGATGAATGTACGCACGCACCCTATATGTTTTTAATTCAACAATGCAAAGTGATGCACCCTCCACAGGCCTAGACTTAACTTGTACAGGTGACCAACCATATTCTCCGCTTGCATATCATTATTCTTCTTCTTTATTTATATATATTTTATTTCAAATGGGGACTCATCTAGATGTTGTGTATTGTCCGAACAATTTGAAACAAAAGAAATATGAAATGCAGATGCCGATGAATGTAACTAGTAGGTGAAAATGCATACAAGATTAAAGAATTTTTATGACCAGTGATATACAATCCGTAGTTGCATTTTTGTCTTTATAAATTGTACTTTAGTAAATCAATGTAAATTGCTACATTAACAGTACTGCTATATAATATAAATGCATTTGTAAATTACTTGTTTTAGTACGTAATCTAGATGAGAGTAAAGATGAGGAAAGATGAAAAAAAAGAGAGAAAATTATCATATGTGAAGGTTAAAGATTATTATACGTACAGGTGGCCATCCTATCTTCTCATGCATTTCTTCCTTCCCCCTTTTTATATACTCACGTACAAACTTTATTTATTTATTTTTTCTCATTTTATTTTTCAACACATACGCATTATAAACTTACGTATGTATTTCCTCTGTTTTTTCTTTCGTATTAACACTTCTTTTCTCTCTCTTTTTTTTTAATTTTTTTTTCTTGCAAACATACTCACGTTGCAGACTACGAACTCCAACCTATAACCCATCTACCCTTCTTGTCATGCTCATGCAAAATATTTTGACTCAAAAAGCAGGACTCAGCTACACTATGTGGGGGGTGCTTGGCCACGTATGGAAAAGAGGCTGTGACAAGGTGGTGGAACAGTGGAAGAAAACAGAGGAATACGAAAGAATAAAAAGAAAAGAAGAAGCAAGTGGAAAGGAAAACAGCCATACCTAAAGAAGCTTGCTCAAGAACAAAGGCTGAAGCTAAAATGAGATGTAGAGAAAATATTATGAAGTGTCTAGTATTTACAGGGGAAATTTGCTTGGAACACACGAAATGAAAATAGGCGTAATTTATGGTGTGCGATATTTTTTTGTTTAGTCAGGAAACGAAATTATTTTTATTACCATTTCTCTTCGCATGTGATTTATTAACCGTAGAAGATGTGTTGAAAAATGGTGTATGTAACGACCCGTAAATTTTTGATAATTAAAATAGCTAATTTAATAAGATTTTGTAACGATCTTAAATTTTGAACAATTTAATTTGTAAATATTTAATTTATTTTAATATTTAAATGATAATTTGACTTAAATTTCAAATTATCAGGATGAATTGGTGATTAAAATTTAGAATTTAATCTATTTAAAAGTTGAATAGAAATTTGAATTTTTGACTTTGAAGTTGAAATTTAATATTTAACTTATATTTTAAATTTGAATTTGATGATTTAGAGAAAAATAATTTGGATTTAAAATATGAAAATGTAATATAAAAATAAATAAAGAATATATACTAGTTAAGATTTTTTACAACATAATTTTAATAAAATAAAAACAAAGCAAACAATTAACAAAAAACTAATTAAATTTAAATGAAAAAAAATAAAAATAAAAATAAAATAAAATAAAAAAATAAAATAAAAAGAAGTAAACATTACCTTACCTACCTCAGCTGTTAACACGCCGTGTTCCATGCCTTTTATCACGCCACAACCACGATCTCTTCCCCTTAAAAATACGCGAACCCTCCCACCATCATTTCAGATTTCATACGATAGGAAAAAAAAAAAGGAAAAGAAAATTAATGGCGGCCGTGAAATCATTTCGTCTCCCTTCAGCAAATTAGGGCTTTATGATTTGGGGCTTCAATTCGTCATCGATTCTTGCTTCGGCTTCAAATCTCTCGCGTACTCTTCACATCGTTTGTAAAGGTGAGTTTTTACTCACGGTTGATTTTAATTCAAGTGCTTAAATTTGTTGACTTGAATGCTTGGTTGCATACTATGGATTTGGGGTTTATTCGTTGTCATCTGCTCGGTTAATTTGCATGCTATATTTGAAATTTGATTTTAAACTGTTAAGAACAGATGCTGTAGATATTGTTTTTTTTTTTTAAATTGATAAGAACAAATGCTATTATTATTCTAAACTGTTGAGCACAGATGCTACTGGAAATGTTGATTTAAATTGATAATAACAGATGTTATATTTAAAACTGTTAATTTGCTGTCACTTGCTTGAATTTTTACTGATGAAAAACAGATGCTATTTACTGCCTCTTACTCGATTGCTTGAATTAAAACTAATAAGAACAGATGCTATTAGTTTTGTTTTTAAAAACTGTTAAGCACAGGCGCTATGCTATTGGTTTTGTTTTAAGTTGATAAAACAGATACTAGAATTTTGTTTTAAAACTAATTAGAACAAAATACTATTGGATAATTTGTTTTGTTTTTTTTTTTTTATAAGAACAGATACTATGTGAACATTTGTTTTGTTTTTTTTTTAACTGATAAGAACAAATGCTAATTGGTTTTGTTTTTAAAATTGATAAGAACAGATGCTTAAAGTAAAGTTTTGGGGTTTGTTTGAAAGTGTGTTGTTTTGGCTTGTGGGTTGATTGTTGTGCTTGAACCTCTGCATGTATGCCATGGCTTCGAATTTAATAGATAGTGTGCTTGTGTTCCTTTTGTCTGGGGATGTATTGCTTTTCCAGTTTCTCTGAGTTATGATTTACAGTGTTCATATACCAAACTCAAACCTTTTTCTATTTGTAAATTTGATTTTAAATTGTTTCAGAAAAAAATAAAAATAAATTGCATTTAGCTCTGTGGGTAAATCAAACTTTCTAAAGCCTAAATTTGGTGGTATAATTCAATGCATGTGATGAATCATTATAGGAAGTTAGTAAATAAAGTTAGCATGAGTACATAGAGGTGAATGTTTGAATATAAGCATGATCTGCCTGTACATAGCTTTGAATATGAACATATATAAGCCTCTGTTTATATTCACAGGCTCAAAACTTACTAAGGAAAAGATTCATATGCCTTGATATTTGAGTTGATGTTTGAAATATGTGTTAGTTGAAGGCTATGTTAGTATGTTTGCATGAATTTGCATTGTGCATCTGTTTTGGGCTTGCCTGTTTAGTTGAGTTGCAGGCTTTGACTTCTGATACCCTGACCATTTCATACTTGTATATTTGCAATGCTGGGCTTGAATCTATTCTCCGCCTTCATGTGCCCTTGATTTTTTTCCAAAATACCACACCGTTGACGTGGGCCAGAAAGTATTTTCAGGAAAGAATAAGGCCTTGTTTGGTTTGCGGTTTTCAGGCCTGCATTTTAACATATAAAATGGAATATCACTTATTCTTATTTTCTGCATTTTGGGAAACATAAAGATCTCTCCCCTTTACTATTTTCCCCTTTTGTTGTAATGGCTATGATTTTTCCACTTTCTGCTCCTCTTCCATGCTTTTTAAAATACATACTGAAAATGCAGAAACACAAAACTTGAAGTCCAAACAAAAAAAAAAAAAGTCTGTGCTAGCATGCACGAAGTAATTTTATGTTTCTACAGGCAAATCATTTTTGCCTCATTTTATAGACTTAACAAATAACTGAAAGATGTAACACAATTTTAGTCAGAAACAACAGTTGCAGGAGCACTGCTGCATTGCCATATTAATTTTTATATGTTCATCTCCAATGATTTCATTTTGGGATTTAAGTGGCACATTCCATCTGCTAATATTTGATACACTTGCCACTGTCTTGTATCCCCTGTTTCACCTGCACTTGTGCTTGGTCACAATTGACTGTTGTTACATTTGTGTGCATGTTGTCTGTGCCTTCATTCATGTTGGCTCATTTGGTGCTGTGTCACTGTGATGGTTTCATTTACTCAGTGAGAAATTTAAGGTGCATGTGTGTTTGCTGCCTAGTTTTGTGGTACTGCTTATAGTTTGGTGGCATGATCATTTTTGATTTGCATTCGAGTTGTGGTTTTACTTATTTGTACCTTGCGTAGTGCATTGTCTAGTTTGTTGAAGTCGTGCTTGCACACTTGCTATTTTTGGTTTGGTGTACATGTGTTGGCGAGGCAGTGCACATGTGTGCAAAGTATACGTGTGTACTGCAGCCACACGAGATTGACAGATTTTAAAATTTAAAGTTGTTAATATGAAAATCCATAATAGATTTTAAATTGATTCATGTGATCCATTTTATTCAGTTCATTTCAAATTTATTTACTTGAGTTAAGATTAATCCTGACTCGAGTGTTTTTGTGTTTTGCAATTAACGCTCGGGTCAGACCGAGTATTTTTACAGCTTGAAGATTTTCAGGCCGCGAAGTTAGAGAGAGGGGGATTAAAGCACTCTACTAAAGTTTTCAGTAAAATTTTTCTTTGTACTCTAAAAAGATATATTCCGCTGTATAAAAATTTAATGCATTGTGCAAACTCTGATATATGTATGTAAGAAAAGTTCAATTATGAATAATATTATGATTATTCTGTGATTCTGTGGCTGATTCTGTTTAAACTTTATAAACTGACTAACAATTCGTCATTTTGAACGTTTCTAGTTGGTTTAATTACCGACTAGAGGCGGTCAGAGCGGCGGGTCGTTACAAAAGTGGTATCAGAGCTTTGGTTTACTCAAAGCTCAGTTTATGATGTTTAATATGAATAGTTACTAGAACCACTATAAAGAAAGTGCTTTTCAAATTTAAAAGAAGTATAAAATTGTTATCTTTAAAATAAAAGGTATTTTGGAAATTAAAATTATTTTGAAATTCCCCTCTCTAAATGTGAGTTAGCGATAGTTCTATTCGGTGAGGTCTCGTTAGATTTGAGTTTCAATCGTTCGGAAACTCATTATCGAATTATTGAGATTTATGGAAAATGAAATATGAGTAAAGTGAACTAATGAATTAATGAATCGGTTTAAATTGGTTTAAATCGAATAACTTGAATATTTCGAGTAATAATTGTGAAATAAATTGATATGTTAATTTGGTTATAATCAAGTGGATTATTGAATTATAACTTGGGAATTTGATTCTGGATTCTTTTGAGAAATTGTTTTTAAATGTGAAGAACGAATTGTTAAATGAATGGATTATAAGTATTTAACTTATAATATGAACTTTTGGGTATATAACTGAGTTATATAAATGAATTGAATTGAATTAAATAGAATCAATAAGAAGATTTATAAATCAAAGTTTTATAAATAGGAAAAGAATTTATGAAGATTGTTTATAAATTCGAAAACAATTGAATTTGATAAGTAAATTGTTATAGCTTATTAAAGGAGATATATCCACGATTTTGGACAGTGGGTAATCCTTTAAAAATAAAAATAAGTTGTAGAAATGATGAAATTGGTTGACAAAGCATATTCACGATTTTTGACAGTAAATATATTATTGAATAAAACAGATATGTTTTAGGGAAGTGATATTATGAAATGAAATTTAATTGTTGATTTAACTGTAGAAATCAAACTAATTTCGATGTGAAGTTTATATTTCAAGTTTAGACTATTGTCTAAAATGGTTAATGTGGAAATATGAATTTAATGGAGCTAAATTGATGAACAATTTACTAAAGAACTAGTTGACTATTTTTGAAATAGAAAGTAAATGAAAAGTTCAAATAGAATTTAATTTCAAATTTGAAGTTGTCAACATGATAATCCATTATAGGTTTAAATAAATTCAGTGATGAATTTGAATTTAAACGTGCGGAAAATTAAATTAAGTGAAAAAACTTAATATTGGAAAGTTTGAAATCGGTTTAAAACCAATATTGTGAAAAGTATGAGGAATTCAAACTATGAATTAAGTGAAGTTGAAAAGTTAATAGTTTAAAGATGTTTTAAAATGCATTAACTATCGAATACATAGATTTCAACATTCAATTGTTGAAATAGACGTTTTCGAGAAAATTAAGGAAATGGTGGACTATAACACTATTGTTATAGTAAATGGTTTCCGGAAGGAAATATTGTTGATAGTATTGGGATTTATATATCTATCTTAAATCCGAATCCCTATACTAGTGATTTTGAGTTGTCGTAACGGTGTTTTACGCAACATTCGTTTTAACTCAAATAAATGTGTTTAAAAGAATGATTTCCTTAAAGAGTGAAAATATATACTTAATTTTGATTCAAGTATATTGAATATTTTCAAAATATTGAAAATGAAAGAATTTGTGAATTACTTATTATTGAATAAGTATGGAAATATTTTCCAATGTGAAATGAAAGGTTTGAAATTTTATCTTTTAAAGATAAATTGAAAAATGAATATTTGAAATTAGTTTCAAATGATTAAGTGTGAAAATTATATATCTTGTAAAGATATTATTTTGAGAAATTTGAACAATTAGTTCAACTTGGAAATTTTTCAAAGGATTGAATTTTGAGTTAAAATTGAGTTTAACTTTGACACCAAAAACAATATAAGTTCAACTTTGAATTTTGGATAGTCGATTGGGATTGTATGTCTAACATTGTGAATTGATGACATATCATTTGATCTCTATTAAATATATATCTGTGGTGGCGGAGAATTTATTCTTTTAGCTTAACACCCTTCTCTGAGACGTACGAGCTTAGAGGTTATATATTGATAGACATCAATTATGTGTTGAGAATTGACGATGTAACGTGAAATCCAAATCGAATGTGAAGTCGATAATGAATTGGATTGTGAATGTGAATTTGGTTTGAGATAACCTTAAATTTTCAAATCGATTGAGAGGAAAATTTTAAACGTGATGGAAAATTTTGAATCCTCTATTTGTTGTGAATGTGAAATGAGTTTTCGTAACTTATATATGTGAATATAATCGAAAACTAATCAGTTTGGAAAGTCATTATTATGAAAATCCGGTGTAGGGTTACATAGATATGATATGTACGAAATGTGAAATGAAGTACTATATGTATATGACATATGTTTTCTAAAAACTGAGGATATGGAAATGTACCTTCCAATTATTATGTGTGAAGGTGATTGGAACTCGGTGGAGTGTCCAGTGTAAATCGTAGCTACGTAGAATTCCCTTAGTGGAATGTCCAATGGGACTGATTTGATATCCCATTGTGTTGGGATTATGTGATTGATGCTGGCGTAATTCGAGGGGTGTGATACCTAAAGTTACAAGCGATTCCATTGAGATAGTGGCGCAACCGCCGAGTAAACTGCGATCTGGGAACCGAAGCGTAATTCGAGGGGCGTGATGCCTAAGGCTACGAGCGATTCTACTGAGATAGTAGCGTAACCGCCGTGTGGACCGCGATCTAAGGCGACAACCATGGCGAAATTCAGGAGTGATGAGAAATCTAAGTTACAAGCGATTCTACTGAGATAGTAGCGGAACCGCCGGGTGACTGTGATCCATGGGGGAACGGACTTTCCATATCCATTTTTAAAAGAATTTTTAAAAGAATTTTTAAAAAAAAGTAATTTCACTGAGAGTTGAAGCAAGTATGTTTAGTACTTGGAGATTTTTAGTCTTGCGTCTGATCAGCGTATGCCTAAAGTCTGTGAGAACGACGATGGACTTGTTAAACTTTGAGTTATCAAGTATTTTCAAAACTTTGAATAGAAAATCAATAATCTGAAATTAGAATTTCATAATTCTAACTTAATGAATTAAGGAAGAAGATCATTTTAAATATCTTGAAAGTCCACAGTTTTGGATAAGATGTATTATGCAAATATTTAGCATGAAAGATTTCAAGTTTAAAAATCTGAGTTTTGTAAATCAAAAAAAAAGTTTAGTAAAAGACTTTTGTGCCTTGATTATTGAAATCGATAAACAAAACTAGTAAAATGAAATAAATGGAATGAATCCTATATTTATTTATGAGTTTGAAACTGAGTGAAATTATGTAGGATATAAATATCGGTGAGATTTTAGCAATCGTTTTCCTAACTTATAATTTCGGGACGAAATTCTTTTAAGTAGGGGAGACTGTAACGATCTTAAATTTTGAACAATTTAATTTGTAAATATTTAATTTATTTTAATATTTAAATGATAATTTGACTTAAATTTCAAATTATCAGGATGAATTGGTGATTAAAATTTAGAATTTAATCTATTTAAAAGTTGAATAGAAATTTGAATTTTTGACTTTGAAGTTGAAATTTAATATTTAACTTATATTTTAAATTTGAATTTGATGATTTAGAGAAAAATAATTTGGATTTAAAATATGAAAATGTAATATAAAAATAAATAAAGAATATATACTAGTTAAGATTTTTTACAACATAATTTTAACAAAATAAAAACAAAGCAAACAATTAACAAAAAACTAATTAAATTTAAATGAAAAAAAATAAAAATAAAAATAAAATAAAATAAAAAAATAAAATAAAAAGAAGTAAACATTACCTTACCTACCTCAGCTGTTAACACGCCGTGTTCCATGCCTTTTATCACGCCACAACCACGATCTCTTCCCCTTAAAAATACGCGAACCCTCCCACCATCATTTCAGATTTCATACGATAGGAAAAAAAAAAGGAAAAGAAAATTAATGGCGGCCGTGAAATCATTTCGTCTCCCTTCAGCAAATTAGGGCTTTATGATTTGGGGCTTCAATTCGTCATCGATTCTTGCTTCGGCTTCAAATCTCTCGCGTACTCTTCACATCGTTTGTAAAGGTGAGTTTTTACTCACGGTTGATTTTAATTCAAGTGCTTAAATTTGTTGACTTGAATGCTTGGTTGCATACTATGGATTTGGGGTTTATTCGTTGTCATCTGCTCGGTTAATTTGCATGCTATATTTGAAATTTGATTTTAAACTGTTAAGAACAGATGTTGTAGATATTGTTTTTTTTTTAAATTGATAAGAACAAATGCTATTATTATTCTAAACTGTTGAGCACAGATGCTACTGGAAATGTTGATTTAAATTGATAATAGCAGATGTTATATTTAAAACTGTTAATTTGGTGTCACTTGCTTGAATTTTTACTGATGAAAAACAGATGCTATTTACTGCCTCTTGCTCGATTGCTTGAATTAAAACTAATAAGAACAGATGCTATTAGTTTTGTTTTTAAAAACTGTTAAGCACAGGCGCTATGCTATTGGTTTTGTTTTAAGTTGATAAAACAGATACTAGAATTTTGTTTTAAAACTAATTAGAACAAAATACTATTGGATAATTTGTTTTGTTTTGTTTTTTTTTATAAGAACAGATACTATGTGAACATTTGTTTTGTTTTTTTTTTAACTGATAAGAACAAATGCTAATTGGTTTTGTTTTTAAAATTGATAAGAACAGATGCTTAAAGTAAAGTTTTGGGGTTTGTTTGAAAGTGTGTTGTTTTGGCTTGTGGGTTGATTGTTGTGCTTGAACCTCTGCATGTATGCCATGGCTTCGAATTTAATAGATAGTGTGCTTGTGTTCCTTTTGTCTGGGGATGTATTGCTTTTCCAGTTTCTCTGAGTTATGATTTACAGTGTTCATATACCAAACTCAAACCTTTTTCTATTTGTAAATTTGATTTTAAATTGTTTCAGAAAAACAAAAAAATAAATTGCATTTAGCTCTGTGGGTAAATCAAACTTTCTAAAGCCTAAATTTGGTGGTATAATTCAATGCATGTGATGAATCATTATAGGAAGTTAGTAAATAAAGTTCGCATGAGTACATAGAGGTGAATGTTTGAATATAAGCATGATCTGCCTGTACATAGCTTTGAATATGAACATATATAAGCCTCTGTTTATATTCACAAGCTCAAAACTTACTAAGGAAAAGATTCATATGCCTTGATATTTGAGTTGATGTTTGAAATATGTGTTAGTTGAAGGCTATGTTAGTATGTTTGCATGAATTTGCATTGTGCATCTGTTTTGGGCTTGCCTGTTTAGTTGAGTTGCAGGCTTTGACTTCTGATACCCTGACCATTTCATACTTGTATATTTGCAATGCTGGGCTTGAATCTATTCTCGGCCTTCATGTGCCCTTGATTTTTTTCCAAACTACCACACCGTTGACGTGGGCCAGAAAGTATTTTCAGGAAAGAATAAGGCCTTGTTTGGTTTGCGGTTTTCAGGCCTGCATTTTAACATATAAAATGGAATATCACTTATTCTTATTTTCTGCATTTTGGGAAACATAAAGATCTCTCCCCTTTACTATTTTCCCCTTTTGTTGTAATGGCTATGATTTTTCCACTTTCTGCTCCTCTTCCATGCTTTTTAAAATACATACTGAAAATGCAGAAACACAAAACTTGAAGTCCAAACAAAAAAAAAAAAGTCTGTGCTAGCATGCACGAAGTAATTTTATGTTTCTACAGGCAAATCATTTTTGCCTCATTTTATAGACTTAACAAATAACTGAAAGATGTAACACAATTTTAGTCAGAAACAACAGTTGCAGGAGCACTGCTGCATTGCCATATTAATTTTTATATGTTCATCTCCAATGATTTCATTTTGGGATTTAAGTGGCACATTCCATCTGCTAATATTTGATACACTTGCCACTGTCTTGTATCCCCTGTTTCACCTGCACTTGTGCTTGGTCACAATTGACTGTTGTTACATTTGTGTGCATGTTGTCTGTGCCTTCATTCATGTTGGCTCATTTGGTGCTGTGTCACTGTGATGGTTTCATTTACTCAGTGAGAAATTTAAGGTGCATGTGTGTTTGCTGCCTAGTTTTGTGGTACTGCTTATAGTTTGGTGGCATGATCATTTTTGATTTGCATTCGAGTTGTGGTTTTACTTATTTGTACCTTGCGTAGTGCATTGTCTAGTTTGTTGAAGTCGTGCTTGCACACTTGCTATTTTTGGTTTGGTGTACATGTGTTGGCGAGGCAGTGCACATGTGTGCAAAGTATACGTGTGTACTGCAGCCACACGAGATTGACAGATTTTAAAAGTTAAAGTTGTTAATATGAAAATCCATAATAGATTTTAAATTGATTCATGTGATCCATTTTATTCAGTTCATTTCAAGTTTATTTACTTGAGTTAAGATTAATCCTGACTCGAGTGTTTTTGTGTTTTGCAATTAACGCTCGGGTCAGACCGAGTATTTTTACAGCTTGAAGATTTTCAGGCCGCGAAGTTAGAGAGAGGGGGATTAAAGCACTCTACTAAAGTTTTCAGTAAAATTTTTCTTTGTACTCTAAAAAGATATATTCCGCTGTATAAAAATTTAATGCATTGTGCAAACTCTGATATATGTATGTAAGAAAAGTTCAATTATGAATAATATTATGATTATTCTGTGATTCTGTGGCTGATTCTGTTTAAACTTTATAAACTGACTAACAATTCGTCATTTTGAACGTTTCTAGTTGGTTTAATTACCGACTAGAGGCGGTCAGAGCGGCGGGTCGTTACAGATTTCGTGATTTAGTGTCAGAAAAAAAATTGTAAGTCGTTTGGAATAATAATAAATGTTGAATCCATTGGGTATAATAGAGTAAATGATTGATAAGTAAAATCTATTTAAATCAAATATTGAATACTGAACAGGTAAATTGTTTAAATTAAATATTTAAAACTTATTGAATAATTGAATAACTGTAAAATGAAAATAGTGTTCTAAATTGTGAATTGGTTTTAAAAGTTGATTCTTATAAGTTCAATTTCAATATTTCAAAAGATAATGAATTATTGAATAATCGAAATTGTTTAAATTAAATATTTGGAATTTATTAAATAATTTAATAATGGGAATTGAATAATCGTATAATGGAAATGGTTGTTCTATAATTTTAATTCGTTTCAAAAGTTAAATTTTTAAGTTCGTTTTGAATATCTCAAAAGATAGCGATTCAAGAATAATAAAATTTGTTTAAATTTAATATTACGAATGTTGGAATAATTAAATTCCGAATTTGATATGATTAATTTGATATTGAAATTTAATATATGAAATAGAGTGAATAATTGAAATTTGATTTACTATGATTCAAATTGGTTTCCAAAGTGAATGTAAGTTATATTGGGATTTTAATAGAGTTAATAAGATTTTAAAAATTGAAATTTATTGGATAATTGAATAACGGGTTTAATATGATTAAAAATGATTTGTAAAATTTTATTTTATCATATTAAAGTTAGAATGAAGATGTAGAACTTTTAAAATTAAATTTAAAGTCAATTTGTGAAAATTGAATATTTTAATATTTAATCGACGAGTTAAAATAGCCATTTTTCAAACAATCCTCGACGAAACTAGTTTCATCAGATCCGTAACGTGATATTATTGTAAGATTTCAAATTTCATGCCAATCGGATTTGCCGTTTGTCCGAAGCCAACCAAAACGCATAGAAATTCGTTTTATCGGTTAATTTAAAATAGAGCGTTTATTTCCGTAACTCGCACATATAATCGAATTAGCTTCCGAAACCTATTCCATTGTGTCCGGAACGCGGGATAAACCCTAGAAACGCCGGTCACCGCGCGTAAATCGAAGTTCGAAAACCCGGGATGAATAGTGTTCGTCGTTTTCTATAAAAGCACTTCATTAGTTTCTTTTTTTTTCAAAAATAAACCCTAACCCTAGAAAAATGGCCGGCCGCCTCCTATAGATTCAAAGGGAAGAATTTCTCGATTTTCTTCCTTAATTTCCTTCTAATCCATCGATTATTTCCAGAAGGCTTCAACTACAAGATTGTAGATCTCCTCGAGCTCTACGCGATCAACGGTGATGATCGAATTTGGTGAAGCGAATCAACGGCAATTGGCTCGAGAACGCCGGCCGTTCAACATCGTTTTGCGCGCCATAGGGGCGGCCGAGCGCCAAGCTATTGAAGCCGAAGGTGGCTCTGGTGATGGCCGTTATGATGGTGGTGAAATGATGGAGTTTCGTCGACGATTGGAGGGTGCGTTCAAAACCCTAGGGACGGCTCGTTGGGTTCGGGTGCGTGCGTGCAAACCTGGGGAGATGGAAGAAAAGGGGAACGTCTTGGATTTGCAGGCTTTGTAATGGACGGTTCAGATGAAAATAAGGTTAAAATAAATAAAAAGAAATGTAAATTGAATTATATTATAAATTCGTGAATGTTTAAAATACTGTAACTTTGTCATGCGAGGTCGGAATTCGACGAAACAACTTGCGTTGGAACCGTATTGACAAGCACTACACTATGGAGCTAGATTGGAATCGTATGGAGCTTGTGAAAATTTTGGGAAAAATTAAACGCTCGTTTAATTTTATTCGAAATAAAACGCTGAAACTACATTCAAATCAAAGTGAGTGTTTTATAACGCTCACAACGTACTGAATATCCTTATGCTAGTTAAATTAGACATTATGAAGTGTTATGAATTTTATTTGTCGTTGTTTGATAAAATTTAGTTGCCATATAGATTGTCATTTGAATTAACCGTTGAAAATTTAATTGACAGTTAAATTGAAATTGAAATTGAACTGCGATTAAATTACCTGACATTGATAACTATGAAATTGCCATGAATTGTATTGTCTATTGGATGATGTATTTCGATGGATGCTATTGGTTGATATTTAAATGTTTGGATGTTTATTTGCTTATATATATCATGTTATGCATACATATGAAACTGTGATTTGATTTAAGTGATATATATTCATCCCTGACATTTAATTGAAACAAATAATTACTTGGCCATAGGATAGAAAATTATATACGGACACCGAATTGGCTAAATTAATAATTTTTAAAATCGTCGATTTGAAATTTATTTGAATGTTTTGATTTAAAGGTTATAAATAGAAATCAATTTATAGAAATCGAATTTATCGAAAATTGAGTTTGAAATGTTGAAATAAATTTTGGTTAAAAGAAGTTGTTAAATAATTAAAGTGAAGACTTTGAAATTTAAAATTGGGATATGATTGAATTTCGAAAAATTGATTTGTTAAAGATTTAACGTTAATTCGAGCTTTGAATATTACGAAGTAAAAGTGATATAAAAATGATAATTTGAAGTCGAGCTTGGAGTTGAATCCTATTTGAAATTTGGATTCAAACTTGAATATTGATGAATAATTTTGTTAAATGTTATAAATGGATATTATTGAAAAATCAAGCTCCAAATCAATATAAATTGAAATTGAATTAATTGAAAGTGAATATAAAATTGAATAAATTTGAAGTCAAAGTTGACGTTGATTGAATCGAAATCGAAATTAAATCGGTAGAAGGGAAATTGAAATTGTTTTGAATTGGGAAGTTATATTTGAAATGGTTTGGTTTTGAAGCTGTTTTATTTTGTTTTCCAAATTACTCAGTTATATAAACCATTTTTGAATACTTAAACTATTTTAATCTATTTTTAATCTACTTAACCCAATTTAAATTAATTTAAACTAATTTAAACTAATTTATCTATTTTAAATCCATTTTAAAGATTTTAAGTATTTTTAACTATTTTAATTATTTAAACTATTTTTAAACTACTTAAAACTATTTTATAAAATTTCAAATAGGTAAATAAGGTGAAATGCTTATGTTTAAATCTTGAATGTAAATACGAATTGGTTTAAATGAAGTTGCAACCTAAATTGAAATTCGAAATGATTTTGAAATCGGAATGAGATATTGATGCGAAAAATGATTTTCGAAACGGAATCTTACATTTGAATAGATACGATGATATTTGAAATGGATTTGATTTATGAAGCGAATATGATATTTTGATATCAATTACGAATCGATTTGAAATGTAAAAGAGCCATCGATGTAATAATACGTAGTTATTAAAGAGATCGGGATCCGATATGGACATACTCTCTGTCGATACCGAAAACCACTTTAATAACTATTATACGTGGAGTGTTGATCCAGAATGTAGTGGATGGTTTGGTGAACGCGTTGACTGAAGAAAGAGAATGATATTGGATGACCCCTGACATGACTAAAACAGGAGCCGCGCCGGGCCATTGAGGTTCGCCACCTCTAGCGGACACAATTCTTCGATACCATATCTATTACCTTTTGTGATTCGATTTGGGTGCACCCCTCGATTTGGGAGTGTTGTTTCGCGGTGTTGGGGTAGCTGTTGGCTATGCTCAACATCAGTCCGGATCACGCAACTACTAGTATCCTAGTTGGTATCCCCTCATGTACCTTGTCATACTGATTATCCTATTCGTGATCACTACGTTTTGTTTTGTGTTATACCTATGGGGTACCCTCTGATAACCACCAGTTTACGGTGGGGCTTACAGTGCTGTATAGACTATGGCATTATAAAAATATGTTAAGGGGGGTTATTGTAACGCCTTAACGCTATTTTGATACTTTATATTACTAATAGGCATTATCTACTTAGCGTACATTACTACCTAGTAGATAGTTTAACGGATCCTTGAGAGATGGAAAATCCCGTAACATCTCTTGAGTTATTGCACGCACGTTGACACTGGATATGAGATGTCAAACCCCGTAAACATTTCTGACGTCGTTACACTCATATTTATTTATGATCGATTTAACTTTCATAAGGATATTTTAGTCCTGACTCGAGTGTTTTGTCTTTTCATTACGCTCGGGTCAGTCCTAAGTTTTCAGATTTTTGAAGATCTATTCTGGAGTACGAAGACGAAGATTTGGTACACTATTACTATTATTATCTGTGCATCATGATGTCTGCTACATTATTTTATTTGTTCTGTTGTATATATATAACTCTGATAAATGTTGTATAAATAATGATCAAAGTATTGTAAACAGCTTCATGAACTGTTTATTTGATTATTATATTTTATCGTTTCGCTGCAAGATTCTGTGTTGTTTCCTTTCTTTTATTTCTCTTTCCTCTTCTTTTCTTATTTACCCCAATAACCATCTGCCCTTTTGAATGGTTTGGAATCGACATGTGTATTTGATCGTCGGTTTAAACTGTCAAAAAGGCAGGTCATTACAATTGGTATCAGAGCTTTGGTTTAGCGATAACCTTAGCTTTGTGGGGTCTGACTCTTTATAAATAGGGTAGTAATACCCTATGATGAGTCGCTGAGTGAATATATATATGAGAGAGCGTATTTGTTAGTGATATAAAATGTTTTATATTGTGTCGGTTGATTTGTTGAGTGGCTTATGGATTCTGGTCAATACGAGTAATTAACGTCATTGATAGGGATCTCTAAACACTCGAACAGAGCAATTCGACATAGTATTGTTTTGAAATTGGGTAAATGAAAAAAATTGCCCTAATTATATTTTGTATATAAAGAATTTATTTTCAAAAATTATTGTGATCTATCTAGCTTATTTGGTTGTTAGAAATGATATATTGGTTATTATCATTAATTGGATATGGTGTTTTAATAAATAAGGTTTATTGAAAAATGAACAATGATAAAACACTTGTGAAATGTTTTAAGAAAGAAAATCCTATAAGAATGTTTTATAAAGGTGACTTATAAATTAAAATAGATTTAAATTGGAAAATATTGAATTTAAGACCCGTGGACTTTTAAAATGGTTTTCAAAGCTTTGAAGAAAATATATTGTGATGTTAGTTGGAAAATATTTATAGGAAATATTTTGAAAGAATTTTTAAGAAGGAATGAATTAAGAACTCCTCTCTTCTGTCGCTGGAAAATAATTTCGGTGATGACTGCGCAGCATCATCGACGTTCATTTTCGAGTCTCAAAGTGGGGGAGACTTCTAAGAAGCTTTGTTTTATCGAAATTATTTTGGGTAAATGGGTTTTGGTTTAAACTCCAAAGGTATGATTTGATATATTTAAAAGGATATAAGTATATATGTTTATTTCAAACGATTTGGAAAGAATCAGGCATTTAAAATTCTAAGTTTTGTTAATTAATAATTTTCAAATTATTTGAATGAAATGTGAATAATCAGAATTTATAAAATAAGAGGATTAAGATATCTAAGCTATAGTTTGGGAAAACTTTAAAGTTGAAAGGTAAAGAGGATTTAAACAAATTAAATTGTGAACATTCTAAATTAGTAAAATGAAATTCTATAAATTTGTACAGTACCAAATTTGCATTCTAATAACATATAATATGACTTACCAAATATTAAGAAGTTAAAATGATGTTTTGGATATGTAATGAGATGTTGTACAAATAAACAGAACCTGAAAATAATTGAAGTATACAAGTAAGGAAAACTCAAAGGAATTAGAATGTATATAAATGAAAATTTGGTTGTGATAAAAATGTTATAAACGTAAATATAGCATGAAATGATGAATGGATTAATGGAACAAGTAAGTGAACTTAAGAAAGAAGACAAATGAATTGTATAATATCTTTTGTAAATTGGTTATAGAAAATAAATATAAATTGCATAGAATTTTTTTTGAATTTGTAACCTTTAAGATAACTGTAAACTAAGAAAAGTCATTTAGGAGAGGTTAGACTTTTATAGGATGATTAATAAACTAAAGTGCCGGTTAATAAAATGTTTCACAAATGAATTCGTTATTAACTGAAATTATGAAAATGCAATAAATGTAAACAAAGGAATTTCTTATAGCTAAGAATCAATTGGAAAATGAAATTGAATTTAATTAAATTATATAGAATGTTTAAAATAAACTTGAGTAAACAAATTCTTTGATATGATGTTTAAGAAAAGATAATGTTGAAGAGTATGCTATGTAAAGAAATAGATATATTAACTAAATAATGGATTGTGAATAATTAATTGTAAATAAAATGAAAGTCGATAAAATAATTTAATATAGATAAATTGGATAGAAATCCATTGGAAGGTAATACGTGAGATTGTACATATATTATTTTATTCGCATAACGATTTGATCCAAATTCGAGCACAAAATTTCGAGATGATTTATATCGATCCAAGTTAGGATTTTTCACTCGATTTTCGACGGCGAACCCTGGATATGGATTTTTAATTTGATTCTGGAATTCTCTATCATAGTATATGGCTATGCAAGGAGAGTAACAGTTTCCAATCAAGGAACCAAATCTGAGTCCGCACAAGAGAGTCGTGTGAACAATACTAGTTTGGAAGTGAAATTTTGTGATCGAATAAGCGATTAGATTGATATTGCTCACGGATGATATATGTACGGCTTATGGACTTAATTAAAAGTTAATATTGGAAATTTAAGGTGCCAAATATGTGAAGATAGATTTGCAACTTTTGAGATAACTATAAACTAAGAAAAGTCATATATAAGAAGTTAGACTTTTTATGGAATGACTATAAATTAAAGTGATGACTAATAAAATGTTCCGCATTAATAAAATGTTCCGCAAATAAATTGGTTATTATCTGAAACTAAATATGAAGTAAATGTAAACAAAAGAATTTGGTATGGCTAAGAATAAATTGGAATTGAAGAGATAAACCAAAATTGAATGTAAAATTAATAATTTGGTTATATTGGGTATGATTTGGTTGTTATATGATTGTTAGTTGATTGTATATAATTCATTAAGTGTAAATTGAAAGCTATAAATCATTGAAATCAAATTGGAAGTTAAATAAATTTAAATAGAATTTAATTTGATTCAAATTGGAAGTGAACTAATGTAAATATAAATTAGTGAATGTTAACTAATTGAATTGAGAATGAGTGTTAGTAAAATCCAACGTTAATGAATCAACTGTGATAAAAAAAAATTGAAACCCAAGTCAATAAATATCAATGAGAAGTGAATTTATATTGATTGGTTATGGATTCGTTGGATGATAGTTGATTGATGGTTGCATTTGTTGTTTTGTTGCATTTTCTATGTTGGCGTATGTAGTTGTTATGTTTCTATATGATGTATATTGATATTATTTTCATATATGCATGTTTCTTATGGTTTGTTGAGTGTTTAGTAGGTGCGGATTGCGCTTGCTTCGCATTCGGAGCTCGCTTTCGCACTATATTAGCTGTATATGCTCGCTAATAATATATAAGGTACATATCTCGGATTACATACCGTACTTTTACACTTTTTCCCTGCGGGATGCCTCATCACTTGACGAGATGTATATTTGTGATATATATACTGTCATTTTTTTTCCGATCGAGCCGCGCAAAGGAGACTCTGCCGAAATTTTCCGTAAATCCGGGTGTTAGAAAAATTTTCAAGTTTTAATTTTTTTTTTATAACTTGTTTTGATAACTAACTTTTAAAGTTAGAAAGCCGTTTGGAATAACTTAGTGGAAGTGTAGTAATGACTTTATAAGTGGAATTTCATTATTTTATAAGTTGGTAACTTTGAATAAAATATATCTAATGATGAATTCTATACTTAGTTCCTTCTCCCTTCTTTTTCCTTTTCGGGGACGAAAAGTTTTGAGTGGGGGAGAGTGTAACGACCCGTAAATTTTCGATAATTAAAATAGCTAATTTAATAAGATTTCGTGATTTAGTGTCAGAAAAAAAATTGTAAGTAGTTTGGAATAATAATAAATGTTGAATCCATTGGGTATAATAGAGTAAATGATTGATAAGTAAAATCTATTTAAATCAAATATTGAATACTGAACATGTAAATTGTCTAAATTAAATATTTAAAACTTATTGAATAATTGAATAACTGTAAAATGAAAATAGTGTTCTAAATTGTGAATTGGTTTTAAAAGTTGATTCTTATAAGTTCAATTTCAATATTTCAAAAGATAATGAATTATTGGATAACCGAAATTGTTTAAATTAAATATTTGGAATTTATTGAATAATTTAATAATGGGAATTGAATAACCGTATAATGGAAATGGTTGTTCTATAATTTTAATTCGTTTCAAAAGTTAAATTTTTAAGTTCGTTTTGAATATCTCAAAAGATAGTGATTCAAGAATAATAAAATTTGTTTAAATTTAATATTACGAATGCTGGAATAATTAAATTCCGAATTTGATATGATTAATTTGATATTGAAATTTAATATATGAAATAGAGTGAATAATTGAAATTTGATTTACTATGATTCAAATTGGTTTCCAAAGTGAATGTAAGTTATATTGGGATTTTAATAGAGTTAATAAGATTTTAAAAATTGGAATTTATTGGATAATTGAATAACGGGTTTAATATGATTAAAAATGATTTGTAAAATTTTATTTTATCATATTAAAGTTAGAATGATGATGTAGAACTTTTAAAATTAAATTTAAAGTCAATTTGTGAAAATTGAATATTTTAATATTTAATTGACGAGTTAAAATAGCCATTTTTCAAACAGTATCGGATTTCGACGAAACTAGTTTTATCGAATCCGTAGCGTGATATTATTGTAAGATTTCAAATTTCATGTCAATCGGATTTACCGTTTGTCCGGGGCGAGCCAAAACGCATAGAAATTCGTTTTATCAGTTTAATTTAAAATAGAGCGTTTATTTCCGTAACTCGCACATATGATCGAATTAGCTCCCGAAACCTATTCCATTGTGTCCGGAACGTGGGATAAACCCTAGAAACGCCGGTCACCGCACGTAAATCGGAGTTCGAAAACCCGGGATGAATAGTGTTCGTCGTTTTCTATAAAAGCACTTCATTAGTTTCTTTTTTTTTAAAAATAAACCCTAACCCTAGAAAAATGGTCGGCCGCCTCCTATAGATTCAAAGGCCAAAATTGCTCGATTTTCTTCCTTAATTTCCTTCCAATCCATCGATTATTTCCAGAAGGCTTCAACTAGAAGATTGTAGGTCTCCTCGAGCTCTACGCGACCAATAGTGATGATCGAATTTGGTGAGGCGAATCAACGACAATTGGCTCGAGAATGCCGGCCGTTCAACATCATTTTGCGCGCCATAGGGGAGGCCAAGCGCCAAGCTATTGAAGCCGAAGGTGGCTCTGGTGATGGCCGTTCTGATGGTGGTGAAGTGATGGAGTTTCGTCGACGATTGGAGGGTGCGTTCAAAACCCTAGGGGCGGCTCGTTGGGTTCGGGTGCGTGCGTGCAAACCTGGAGAGATGGAAGAAAAGGGGAACGACTTGGATTTGCAGGCTTTGTAATGGACGATTCAGACGAAAATAAGGTTAAAATAAATAAAAAGAAATGTAAATTGAATTATATTATAAATTCGTGAATGTTTAAAATACTGTAACTTTGTCATGCGAGGTCGGAATTCGACGAAACAACTTGCGTTGGAACCGTATTGACGAGCACTACCTTATGGAGCTAGATTGGAATCGTTTGGAGCTTGTGAAAATTTCGAGTAAAATCAAACGCTCGTTTAATTTTATTCGAAATAAAACGCTGGAACTACATTGAAATCAAAGTGAGTGTTTTATAACGCTCACAACGTACTGAATATCTTTATGCTAGTTAAATTAAACATTATGAAGTGTTATGAATTTTATTTGTCGCTGTTTGATAAAATTTAGTTGTCATATAGATAGTCATTTGAATTAACCGTTGAAAATTTAATTGACAGTTAAATTGAAATTGAAATTGAATTGCGATTAAATTACCCGACATTGATAACTATGAAATTGCCATGAATTGTATTGTCTATTGGATGATGTATTTCGATGCATGCTATTGGTTGATATTTAAATGTTTGGATGTTTATTTGCTTATATATATCCTGTTATGCATACATATGAAACTGTGATTTTATTTAAGTGATATATATTCATCCCTGACATTTAATTGAAATAAATAATTACTTGGCCATAGGATAGAAAATTATATACGGACACCGAATTGGCAAAATTAATAATTTTTAAAATCATCGATTTGAAATTTATTTGAATGTTTTGATTTAAAGGTTATAAATAGAAATCAATTTATAGAAATCGAATTTATCGAAAATTGAGTTTGAAATGTTGAAATAAATTTTGGTTAAAAGAAATTGTTAAATAATTAAAGTGAAGACTTTGAAATTTAAAATCGGGATATGATTGAATTTCTAAAAATTGTTGTTAAAGATTTAACCTTAATTCGAGCTTTGAATATTACTAATAAATGTGATATAAAAATGATATTTTGAAGTCGAGCTTGGAGTTGAATCCTACTTGAAATTTGGATTTAAACTTGAATATTGATGAATAATTTTGTTAAGTGTTATAAATGGATATTATTGAAAAATCAAGCTCCAAATCGATATAAATTGAAATTGAATTAATTGAAAGTGAATATAAAATTGAATAAATTTGAGGTCAAAGTTGACGTTGATTGAATTGAAATCGAAATTGAATCGGTAGAAGGGAAATTGAAATTGTTTTGAATTGGGAAGTTATAATTGAAATGGTTTGGTTTTGAAGCTGTTTTATTTTGTTTTCCAAATTACTCAGTTATATAAACCATTTTTGAATACTTAAACTATTTTAATCTATTTTTAATCTACTTAACCCAATTTAAATTAATTTAAACTAATTTATCTATTTTAAATCCATTTTAAAGATTTTAAGTATTTTTAACTATTTTAATTATTTAAAACTATTTTTAAACTACTTAAAACTATTTTCTAAAATTTCAAATAGGTAAATAAGGTGAAATGTTTATGTTTAAATCTTGAATGTAAATACGAATTGGTTTAAATGAAGTTGCAACCTAAATTGAAATTCGAATTGATTTTGAAATCAGAATGAGATATTGATGCGAAAAATAGTTTTTGAAACGGAATCATACATTTGAATAGATACGATGATATTTGAAATGGATTTGATTTATGAAGCGAATATGATATTTTGATATCAATTACGAATCGATTTGAAATGTAAAAGAGCCATCCGTGTAATAATATGTAGTTATTAAAGAGACGGGGATCGGATATGGACATACTCTCTGTCGATACCGAAAACCACTTTAATAACTATTATACGTGGAGTGTTGATCCAGAATGAAGTGGATGGTTTGGTGAACGCGTTGACTGAAGAAAGAGAACGATATTGGATGACCCCTGACATGACTAAAACAGGAGCCGCGCCGGGCCATTGAGGTTCGCCACCTCTAGCGGACACACTTCTTCGATACCATATCTATTACCTTTTGTGATTCGATTTGGGTGCACCCCTCGATTTGGGAGTGTTGTTTCACGGTGTTGGGGTAGCTGCTGGCTATGCTCAACATCAGTCCGGATCACGCAACTACTAGTATCCTAGTTGGTATCGCCTCATGTACCTTGTCATACTGATTATCCTATTCGCGACCACTACGTTTTGTTTTGTGTTATACCTATGGGGTACCCTCTGATAACCACCAGTTTACGGTGGGGCTTATGGTGCTGTATAGACTATGGCATTATAAAAATGTGTTAAGGGGGATTATGGTAACGCCTTAACGCTATTTTGATACTTTATATTACTAATAGGCATTATCTACTTAGCGTACATTACTACCTAGTAGATAGTTTAACGGATCCTTGAGAGATGGAAAATCCCGTAACATCTCTTGAGTTATTGCACGCATGTTGACACTGGATATGAGATGTCAAACCCCGTAAACATCTCTGACGCCGTTACACTCATATTTATTTACGATCGATTTAACTTTCATAAGGATATTTTAGTCCTAACTCGAGTGTTTTTTCTTTTCATTACGCTCGGGTCAGTCCTGAGTTTTCAGATTTTTGAAGATCTATTCTGGAGGACGAAGACGAAGATTTGGTACACTATTACTATTATTATCTGCGTATCATGCTGTCTGCTGCATTATTTTATTTGTTCTGTTGTATATGTATAACTCTGATAAATGTTGTATAAATAATGATCAAAGTATTGTAAACAGCTTCATGAACTGTTTATTTGATTATTATATTTTATCGTTCCGCTGCAAGATTCTGTGTTGTTTCCTTTCTTTTATTTCTCTTTCCTCTTCTTTTCTTATTTACCCCAATAACCATCTGCCCTTTTGAACGGTATGGAATCGACATGTGTATTTGATCGTCGGTTTAAACTGTCGAAAAAGGCGGGTCGTTACAGTGTAGAGGGAAAGGAATTTATCAGAAAAGAAACAGCTTTCACTAGAAATGGAATTTGAAAAGAATATATACGTGGGTTGATTGTGGTAAAAGATAGGCAAGAAATTAATGAGGATTTGAAAGTTATTTTATTCAAAGTTGTATAAAAATTAAAACAATGAATATTATGGAAAGTGTAACGTTTGGCTAGTAAATTTTCAACTGATTTATTTATGCATATATAATTGCGGTATGAATTTTATAGGACCCATGCAAAATATACCCCCAAATTAATACAAAAGTAACGTTTTTTAATTAATACGTTTTCCTATTTTATATGTTATTTATTCCATTAAATATCGTATCCTTATAAATGCGTAATTTTAACAGTTTTTAATACACTAAATTCTTAAAAGTTACTCCTTAACTTGTTTACATTATTCTGATTTATTTACCATTTCCAATGAAATTTATAATTCAAAATATATTACACATTTTTAAAGTAAGTAGATAATTCATTTCTTTACTTAAAATTCCAATTAGAGTTATCCTTAACAAAGTTAAAAATTTCAGAAACTTTCATTTTTATTATAGAATTTTGGGAAATGATTTACTCAAATTAAAAATTTATATTAAAATAAATTCCAAGGTTTCATAAATAAAAGAATAAAGTGCTTGTAATATTTTTATCTCTCTTAGGAAATGAGAAAATAAAGAAGATGAGAAAAAAAGAAACTTGTACGTGAATTGCAAGGCAAAATATACGGCTAAACTAAAGGAATGTATGGCTAGAAAGGAAGAAATGTTAGGAAAACTAAAAGGCAAGAATTAAGGCAACCTTTCGTTTCTTTCCCTAAAAACAGGTAATTAATTTAGAGCTTAATTATGTAAATGAAGAGAGAAACCTTTCATTATTTCTCTAATCAAATTGATTGATTAATTAAATGTCCTTAACAAGCTATTTATTCATGGCATGGAATGTAACTATGTCCAAATGTATTCTACAGTAAATTATGTAAGTGCAATATTAGATTGTGTACAAAGATGATGTTTCCTTCATATATATCTTTATTGGTTATAGTATTATCGAAAACATATACGTATACGTATATATATAATAGACTTATACATATAAATGTGTTAAAATTAAGTTTCGCTATTTTACGAGCCTAAAATTAAAGACAACAATTTTGAACCTAATCTCTAGATTAAAAGGGTTTAAGATAAAAAAAGTTATGAATTTGCATACAAGTCCATCTTATAAATCTTAAGTCAAATTAACGCACACACATATGTATATACAAATCATTGTAAATAATGCCTTAAACTTAATACAATATTTTTATGTTAAAATTTACAACTTAGTAAATTCTTTAATATTAAGCAATAAATTAAGGTCTAACATTAATTTAAAAGGAAATAAAAGGAATCGTGATATTTTGTAATAAATTCAAGTTATTTTTATAAAGAAGCCCCTCTTTTTTTTTCTTTAAACAAAAGTATGCAAAAACCAAAAGATTGGATATAAATAATAAACACATGCAAACATTAATAAACTACATATGTTTTTTATTTGAATCAATAACAGAAATATTACATTAATTAAGGCTTAAATTTAAATTACAATAAGTTTTTTCCCTCTTTTTTTTTAACCAAAACTTATTAACTTAAAAATTTAATTATTGAAAATTTTACTTTTTAAAAAAAAACAACTTTTTCAAGTAAAACTTAATTAAAATATTTACAAAATTATGGGTTGTTACACTCTCCCCCACTCAAAACTTTTCGTCCCCGAAAAGGAAGGAGGTAGGAGAATAGAAACACCCTGAAAGAAATCTAAATTGAAACTCAAAATGGAATCATTGATTTAAACCATATAAATTCAATTTAAATTAATTAATATTCAATAATTGATTTAATCCATTTGATTTTTACCGAAGTTAAATCAATCTTAACTATTTCCAAATTAATTATCTTATTATCCAATTATTTTGAAATTAACAATTTCAAAAATCATAAATTTGTATAGTCATTTATAATAATCATCTTTTACTCAACAAATTTAATTCTTCTTTATTCCAGATTATTATTAAATATATTCTACTTAATATATCTTATGACACATATTAAGTAGATTACATTTATTATAACTATTCCAATTTATTTCTAAATTTCCTTTAACACCATTTGATATTGTATATTATTCAATTATTTTTTTATTCTATTTACCCCTATTTGTCTTTTTGTAACTAAAACTTTAAGTGTATAACATTTATTACAACCACTCAAATTTTATTTAAAAAAATCCTTTTATATTGTACATCATCCAATTACATAGGTAGTTTCTGAATGATTTAGGTAAGTTATATTGGCATGCAATATAATATTATACAAGCAAAAACTTTTCCAATTCTATTATTCAAGTTTAAATATTCATTCAAAATTTGACTTTATTTTATCATTAGAATCACCTTTTAACATAAATTTATGAATTAAATTTCCAATTAACTTCAAACACTTTAGAGATAAATACATACATACATATAGTATATGTCAAATCAAATTTAAATCATATATCTATATATATTATAAATTAAGTCATATTTTAGAAATTCAAATCAATTAAATTTTTGAGGCAAAACTACAGCGTGGTCTCTTCACTTCGATACTCGAAAATGAATGTCGATGATGCTGCAGTCATCACCGAAATTATTTTCCAGCGACAAAGAGAAGAGCACTAATTTTTAAAACTTTAAAATTCTTTGGAAACAAATTTCTATTCGAAAATAATTTAAATAATAATACATCCTTTTAAGACTTTAAACACAAGGTTTGAAACTATCAGAAATTAAATTCTTAAATTCTTGTTTTAAATTCATTTCTGTTTCCAAATAAATTTATAACCATGTTTTATAGTTCAATTATTTATATAAGACAAAACCAATGGTTTACAAAACCATAAATAAAATCAAACACTATTATCTCTAAACAACTAGTTAAATTCTAAAAATTATACTTATATATATAATATTAGATTTTTCCCAAATATAGGAATAAATTTTTCAAAACAAGTATAGAGATTCAAATTTGAAGGACTCAAATCAAAGTGAAATTTGATTTAAAGATAAGTTGGAATCAGAAGATCCGATGATTAAATAACAAAATAAGGAACCAGATAAGTTTATATATATCATGGGCAACCTTAACCGGGTCAACCGTGACTAAAAAAATAAGATCGATGTGGATTTTCTGGGGTAAATCAACATTCGATCTGAAGAGATAAAGTTCAGAATAACCAAAGATACTAGCATCTAAACCGAGGATAAATATAAATCTCTAGTGAATCAATGCTAATTGTAAAGGAGTTTCACCCCTTTATTAGAATATTGGCGAGACCGCCAATTCACTATAAAGATCATCCGAAGTGGAGTTATGGGATACTCCAGAATCGAAAGAAAATGAATGGTGAGGGACACGAGTGAACTTCGGAACCGTAGGGAACGTTCCAAAATTCGAAAAGGAAGAGATTCAAGCTCGAATGAAAGTGATTCTGTAAATCAAATTTACCATACATTCTAAGTTTTTCCTAGAGCCAAAGCTCTGATACCAAAATGTAACGACCCGATATTTTCAACCATTCGCATCTGCACATGTCGGACTTGAATTGTTCAAAATACCGCGTTGTAAATAAAATTTGGCAAATCTCAAAATATACAGTAAATAAATAATCACGGAATCACAGACACAAATATCAGAAAACTCGCAGCGGAATTTAAAAATACATAGTGGTTCATGAAGCCACTATAAATAGTCTCAATCAAATAAAAATTACATAGTCTTTAATCCAAATATAGTTTTAAATCATCAGTAGAACAATCCAAATGTCCACTAGTCTTGATTTCAAAAATTTAGATAAAGAACTGGAAGGGAAGTTTGCCAGCAGCTTGAAAGTGATCTATAGAAATCCTAGCTCCGGGATGAAACTGAACTGCAACTCAGGCTGACCCGAGCGTAAAATAAAAAAGAAACACTCGAGTCAGGACGTACATACTTATACAGTATAAGCAAATTCAAGTGTACTGTAATTTAGAGCAAATAACTTAAAGGATGCTTGGGACCGCCCATCCTCTAATGATCCGTTAAACTATTTACTATGTAGTAATACTTCGTTATTATAATAGTGTCTATTAGTAAAATAAACTTACTTTTAATTAGCGTTAAGGCTTTACATTTTCCACCTTAACACATAATAGTCCCAGTAGTCCATCCAATATCATAGTCCCTCCTGATCGGGAAGCCACCAGAGGATACCACACAGGCTACGGGAGAAAACCAAACTCGTACAAGGCTCGCTATGGTAGGTGACACGGCACAACTAGGCAATGCCAGGGTAGATATACCAATTACGCTTCCGGACCGATGGTAACGCATAGCGCGCAGCTACCGCCCACCTCCAACAACACTCCCAAATCAAAGGTGCGCACCAATACAATCACAAAAGTAATAGAATGGCATACGAAGAAGTGTGTTCGATCAGAGGTGCTACCTCATTAGTCCGTCAATCGCTCCTGTTTTAGCCACATTATGCCAACTCACGGGAGTCGAGTCCACGTATTTACCTCAAATGAAACGTCTCCACCATCCTACTTCATTCTGGAATCTCCACCGCGTACACGGTTGTCAAAGTGGTTTTCGGTATCGACAGAGAGTATGCCAGATATCCGATCCCGGTCTCTTTAACAACCAAACGTTATTATAACCCGTGGTTACAACTTTCAAAAATGGTATTTATACTTTAAAAATCAAAATAAATTTCAAATACATTTCAATATCATAATATCATTTCAAACATCATTTATTTAAATATCAGTCATTTTATTTAATATAAGATACCATTTAAATCTATTCAATTTATTTAGGAATTAATTGCCTTTCAACTCACATTTAAAAGTTAAATTCTTCCATTTAAAACCATTTAAAGTCAATTCCTTATTTTTGTTAATTACATATTAAATTCCAAAATTTAAGCCATTTTTCCAAAGATTATTTCCATTAAATTTTATTAAACAATCAAAAATTCAGTTTCCGTAGCACTTATAAAATGCTACCTAAAGTTATAGGTTAAACAGTTCATTTACAAAGGACAACATTAAGTGCTGTAATAGATTTCTTTATTTCCAACTAAACTTTAGTTATCTTTATCAACTATAGCACTTACAAAGTGCTATAATAGCTTTTAGTTTAAATTAGCCTTTAAGTTCATTTAAATTTAACTACAACATTTACCAATGCTGTAATATCCTTTATATTTAAAATTTCAAGGTTTAACTATGATCTCATAACTAGGTAAATTTTTCATATAAATCATAAATTTTCACATTATAAAGTCATAATTTCAATACTCATATTTTATGAATTTATAAGTAAATTTTCATACAAAAATCAAATTTTATTATGAAATTCTTATTTAAATCCAAGTATTAAATTCCCATTTCTTTAATTAAATTATTTACTTAAAAATTAAGTTTTAAATTCCCAAAATATAACTTATTATCAATTATTTTACTTATCTAAAATCTCACTTTTAACAAAAATTCAGAATTTCCGAAAATAAGTTATATTTCAAAATTTTACTTAAACATTCATTTATTTAACATTTCGACTCATTCAAAAATCATTATAAATTTTATAAAAATCATTTAAATAAATTTTAAACCAGAATATTATAATTTTTACATTTAAATTAATTTTTAAAACATTTCAGAAAAATATTATATAAACCACGGGTCTGTATATAGTTTTCTAGCCTAGGTCAAGTGATACGGATATATATCATTTCAATCCGCAATTTACAAACAAAACCCGGGTTCTATCATTTCAAACCCGTAATCCCAAGTTAAATAATAAATAATTAAATAATTAAATAAATGAATAAATAATTATCGTTCAGGCCTATCATTTCAGCCTGTAACGATTTCTATTCTACAGGGAACTTGCACTGTGATTCAAACAGTAATAAATAGTATAAATGCAAAATATAACAATAGATAATACAACTGATGATGTGTCAATTAAAAAATGAGGTTTAACATCATAAGTTAATACCACTGGCAGATAAAATTAAATAAAATAAGTTTACAATTACACTTGTGATTAATTCACAAATATACAAGTATGTTTGTCTAGTGAGGAATACTCACCTTAATGCCGTCAAAGATTTGATTTAAAACGATGGTCACAAAAGAAAACGTACGGAAGCACAATCAAACTGATGCGGAGGCTGCGACCAGATTTATATTTTTCAAAAAGGAAACAAATTAATTAAAAAAAATCAAAACTAAGAAAAAAAAATTAACATGAAATTTCGAAATAAACTGGACGGATGGAATCAAATTTGACTCGACCACTCCACCACCTGGCTCAACCCAAAACAACGAAGTTCTCCCTGCCCAAACCTTAAGTAGATGAATGTACGCACGCACCCTATATGTTTTTAATTCAACAATGCAAAGTGATGCACCCTCCACAGGCCTAGACTTAACTTGTACAGGTGACCAACCATATTCTCCGCTTGCATATCATTATTCTTCTTCTTTATTTATATATATTTTATTTCAAATGGGGACTCATCTAGATGTTGTGTATTGTCCGAACAATTTGAAACAGAAGAAATATGAAATGCAGATGCCGATGAATGTAACTAGTAGGTGAAAATGCATACAAGATTGAAGAATTTTTATGACCAGTGATACACAATCCGTAGTTGCATTTTTGTCTTTATAAATTGTACTTTAGTAAATCAATGTAAATTGCTACAATAACAGTACTGCTATATAATATAAATGCATTTGTAAATTACTTGTTTAGTCAGGAAAAGAATTTTTTTTATTACCATTTCTCTTCGCATGCGATTTATTACCCGTAGAAGATGTGTTGAAAAATGGTGTAGAGGGAAAGGAATTTATCAGAAAAGAAACGACTTTCACTAGAAATGGAATTTGAAAAGAATATATACGTGCGTTGATTGTGGTAAAAGATAGGCAAGAAATTAATGAGGATTTGAACGTTATTTTATTCAAAGTTGTATACCAAATTAAAACAACGAATATTATGGAAAGTGTAACGTTTGGCTAGTAAATTTTCAACTGATTTATTTATGCATATATAATTGCGGTATGAATTTTAAAATGCGTAGGACCCATGCAAAATATACCCCCAAATTTATACAAAAGTAACGTTTTTTTAATTAATACATTTTCCTATTTTATATGTTATTTATTCTATTAAATATCGTATCCTTATAAATGCGTAATTTTAACTGTTTATTAATACACTGAATTCTTAAAAGTTACTCCTCAACATGTTTACATTATTCTGATTTATTTACCATTTCCAATGAAATTTATTATTCAAAAAATATTACACATTTTTAAAGAAAGTAGATAATTCATTTCTTTACTTAAAATTCCAATTAGAGTTATCCTTAACAAAGTTAAAAATTACGGAAACTTTCATTTCTATTATAGAATTTTGGGAAATGATTACTCAAATTAAAAATTTATATTAAAATAAATTCCAAGGTTTTATAAATAAAAGAATAAAGTGCTTGTAATATTTCTCTCTCTCTTAGGAAATGAGAAAATAAAGAAGATGAGAAAAAGAGAAACTTGTACGTGAATTGCAAGGCAAAATATACAGCTAAACTAAAGGAATGAATGGCTAGAAAGGAACAAATGTTAGGAAAACTAAAAGGCAAGAATTAAGGCAACCTTTCGTTTCTTTCCCTAAAAACAGGTAATTAATTTAGAGCTTAATTATGTATATGGAGAGAGAAACCTTTCATTCTTTCTCTAATCAAATTGATTGATTAATTAAATGTCCTTAACAAGCTATTTATTCATGGCATGGAATGTAACTATGTCCAAATGTATTCTACAGTAAATTATATAAGTGCAATATTAGATTGTGTACAAAGATGATGTTTCCTTCATATATATCTTTATTGGTCATAGTATTATTAAAAACATATACGTATACGTATATATATAATAGACTTATACATATAAATGTGTTAAAATTAAGTTTCGCTATTTTATGAGCCTAAAATTAAAGAAAACAATTTTGAACCTAATCTCCAGATTAAAAGGGTTTAAGATTAAAAAAGTTATGACTTTGCATACAAGTCCATCTTATAAATCTTAAGTCAAATTAACGCACACACAGATGTATATACAAATCATTGTAAATAATGTCTTAAACTTAATACAATATCATTATGTTAAAATTTATAACTTAGTAAATTCTTTAATATTAAGCAATAAATTAAGGTCTAACATTAATTTAAAAGGAAATAAAAGGAATCGTTATATTTTTTAATAAATTCAAGTTATTTTTGTAAAGAAGCCTCCTCTTTTTTTTTCTTTAAACAAAAGTATGCAAAAACCAAAAGATTGGATTTAAATAATGAACAAATGCAAACATTAGTAAACTACATATGTTTTTTATTTGAATCAATAACAGAAATATTACATTAATTAAGGCTTAAAATTAAAATACATTAAGTTTTTTTCCCTCTTTTTTTTAACCAAAACTTATTAACTTAAAAATTTAATTATTGAAAATTTTACTTTTAAGAAAAACAACGTTTTCAAGTAAAACTCAATTAAAATATTTACAAAATTATTGGTTGTTACATTTATATTATAACAAGATTGTATAGTGTAAGTTCTATCATGCAGCTATGGATCCCACATAATATAACCACTATTATAATGCAACCATCAGTTGTATAGTGCTATTATCAAATTTCATATCATATTTCAATACAAAATAGTAACTAAGTATCAGCTCTTATGACTGATAGTATCATTTTTGCTAAAACTGACACTCAACATACTTTATGAAACAATAATTAGTGTTGATGTTAGTTTTTGCTAACACTAGATATCTTTCTAATTATTTATTAGTACTGGTGTCAATTCTAGCACGTATTATAATACACGAAACTGATACTAAAAACAAACCCAAATTGATTCTAAAGTCGTTTATATCCAATCAAACAATCATTATCTCCAACCAAGCAAACTGATACTGTAAAAACTGATACAAAGCTTGTAAAAACCGATACTTGTAAAAAATGGTACTGTAAAAACTAATACTGTAAAAATTGGTACTATAAAAACTAATACAGTAAAAACTTGTAAAACCAAACACCAGAACTGATACTGTAAAAGCATATAACTTGTACTAAAACTGATATTATCACTTATACTAAATACCTGAAATTAAAATGAATTTGATAATATGCTATACTGAATAAAAATTAATGACAAAAGGTTCAATTACAATAAACCACCAAAACTAGTCAAACATCCACTTATTAATTTGAACAAATTAAAAATGTAAAATCAAATCATATCCTCTATGAAGCTTGACAATTCTGTTTATTATGACGAAACTGCTTGCACTTTCCACATCCGTTTGGCTTGTTCTAAAAATATGAAAATCCTCCTTTATGCTTGACTGATGGTCTACCAACGCCACGTTTCTCCTTTGGCGGCTTGATAACATCTTGAATGCTGCCATCAACAATAGGCCTATCATAATTTAGAATAAGATTCATAGCATTGGCATAAGAACATCGATAAGCATCAACAGTGAAATAATTCTTGACAAAATCATATACAAACAACTTAGAATTGTTCATATATTTTATAGCATGAGCACAAGGAAATCCCGTAATTTTCCATTGGTTGCAACTACAAACTCGTTCCTTCAAATCTACACAATGAGAGTTTGGAGATTTTACTTCAAAAGCAAAATCAGAAGATTTATGTACATCCCATCCAAATCCTTCTTCAATCAGTTCACCTAAACATAATTCCATAGAAGGGCAAAGACTTGTTCACCACAAACGACACTCTTCTCTTCTTCTAGCCATTTGTTCCATAATCTTAACATGAATACCATCTAAACACGAAGTAATAGGTAATGCTTGTTCAACTAAAATCCAACTATTAAACCTTTCTACAACATTCGAACTATATTCACCATAACGTTTCCGTGGAAAAAATAAATTCACCCACTTATCAAATGGATTATCCTTTAAAAAATTCACACCAGCAACACCACCATTTTGATAGAAATTAGAATGTGCTCCTTCACATTCATATAGGTTAGAAGCTCTAGAACACATTTTGAATAGATCAACAATAGACATATTTGCATTTTTGTCTTTTACCGCTAAATGAAAATTTTGTTCCATATGAAAATAGCAATAACTGTGATAAGCTGAAGGAAAAACATCATGAAAACCTGAAAGCAAAGCTAGGTGGTGATTTGACATAAAAACTAAAGTACGATCTTCTTGAAGCATTTGTTTTAAATGGTTCAAAAACCATATCCAATTATCCACGTTTTCTGCAGAAACTGCACTCATAGCTAAAGGGAAGAAACCTGCAAATGAAAAAATAACTAGTGAAGAAAATAAAACTGATTATGACCATAAATCTGAATCGATTCATGAAACTGATGCCAACAGAAAAAAAATTGATACCGAAAACCTGATACGACCATTATAAAAATATCGATAACCATGATAGTATGCACATTAATCTTCATTCTAACATAACAATGTAATGAACATTGTCGTATATTATGATACAAATGAAATTTCAGTACTACATAACTATATATGATACCATATATTAACATACTTGAAACTGATACTAACATTATGCACAAATTGATACTAATCTCCTACTAAGATGTATGAAATTTTGATACCAAATACAAACTTACAATTCAATACAATGCAAATTCTGATACTAGAAACTTGCTAACTATAAACTACATATCTTAAGTTGATACGAACATAATACAAATTATGATAAAAAATTAATATTAATGCTAATGCTAACTATTATGATCTCAATACAAATAAGTTAAAATTGAAAACAAAGGCATACCTCGATCACCATTTTTTGCAGTAGCACTCATCAACACACCAGCACTCCCTTCAAGTGAGTAGCATCTAAGAATATCATAGGACAACAATACTTGAAACCAAGTTAACAAGCGCCAAAAGCAATAACCACCCTCTCAAATTCATTACTACAAGGATCAACATCCATATCGACATAACTATCTGGATTCGACTTCTTTACTGCTTCCATATACCAACTCATATCATTATAAGACAAAGCATCATTACCATCCAACTCCACTAATGCAAGTTATTTCCCATGATAAGCATAGTCGTAAGACAACCGAAAATTGTATTCTCTTCTAAAATCAACTATAATATCTTTAGGCTTTTTACTAGGACAATCACGGATCTCGTCAATAATCAATGATTTAACAAACGAACTAGATATATATGGATTATTCATATTTCTAAGACCATCACCACTAGAATGATCAGTAACGATATTTCTCATAAAAAACTTCTTCAATTCTTCAAAATCACAAGAACTATGGACTTTGAAAAGACAACCATCCTTATATGAAGAGCAAATTACAGTAACTCTTGTAGCACAATTCCTTAAAAGTACTAATTCATACCCATTTTGAATTCGATATGCCATCAACAATTCTCTAAAATCTTCAGCTCCTCCAAAAAAAAAAACCAACAAAATTGAAAATGCATAATGTCGAATCTCTCCTCAACATTTCTTTCAAATAACTTTTACCATTAACAACTACATTTTAACAAATAGTTATAGTAGAAGATGAAGACGCATGAAAATTAGATGAACTTGAAATAGAAGCACCATCCACATATTCCAATTCAGAACCCTTAACCTTAACAATAAAACCAAAGAAAGAATTTTTCTTGTATAACTGAAAACAAATTATACTCTGAGTATCAGAATCAGTATCAACCATAATAATTTTGTCCTCAAGTACATAAGAAATCTGAATAGAAGAAGGAGTTAATTGAGACCAATATCGACATTTCTCATTCTTTAAATCATACAAAGAGCAATCGATAGACAATCAAGTGCTAAAAGTGTCATTATTCAACACAAATAGACAAAGGAGACTGTTATCACCACTGCCAAAAAAATAAAAATAAAAACATTAGTAAAAATATATTCAATTTTGAACATTAGTTTTTCATTTCAGAAAACTGATACCTATCATATAAAAAATGATACCTAGTTACTGATAATCAAAAAAATTGGTGCTACGAAAAAATAAAAATGATACCAGGAAACTGAACCTAAGATATTATACTTTTCCACTCTATCACAACCTTATATATAACCCAATCAATGATACTTTTCCAATCATTCCAACATTAATGCAAGATAATGCAGATAAATTAAATGTAAAGCATATCAGAATACAAAATTTCATAAAGAAACAAATAAAAACAAAACCTGCTGCTGCTTCCAAAATTTGTCATAGAATAATGAACAAGCAATCAGAAAAATAACACTACATTAAAATTTGTGAAAACGAACACAATTAAAAATCACAAACATTTTTTTTAACTCTATTAGAAAATGAAAAAAAATAGAATAATATAAGCGTACCTAGTTAATACAATTTGATAAAAAACGAGATCACGGTAGAAATATGAAAAGAGCTAGATCGACAAATACGCGTGAGAAAAATTTGAACGATGAACTTGAATTTTCAAAAGAACGGTATTCAAATGACCGAACGAGGTTGATCGATATTTTGATTGCGAAAGAGATATCGGATCATGACAAAAAAAATTATTAAAAGGGAGAAGAAGAAGAAGCGCGTGAAAGTGGGCTGGAAGGAAAATACTATAATTTGTCATCTAGAGAAAATTATTAGTGCACTATCCTACATCCAAAAAAGTTCTAAAAATTGTCCTTGAGGAAAATTTTCTGTATATTAAATCATTATCTTGCTTGTATAAAATATTTATAGATTTATACATACATACATATATATATATATAATCATTTGTTCATATTCAATTTATCAACATATACAACATTGCAATTCATCCATAACATCAAATAAGCGTTCTATTGATTAATTAATTAATTTCATTTCAAAATTCGTGTATACGTCCGTTCATCAACAATTAACAACAATGCAGTTTGTCATACGATATTAAACCACAATATTAAACCAAATAGCACAATAATATACATTTTAAAACAAGCCACAAACGCCTTCAGCGGAAAGCTATTTATCAGCATCCGCGGCGCACTCTCATCACTACTGGATCAGGCTACTCTATAGAAAGCCACACAGAGGCCTTATTCACCATCAGCAATGCCAACACTGCTCTTTGGCTAATTACTCCTAACTTCACTACCTCACTCAACAATTACCACTTCACACAAAAACAAACTCATACAAAAGAAGAGGTAGGTATAATGAATATACATACATACATACATATAATAGGAAAAATAACAAATACATCCCAAGATGATTACGACTATAATCATCGTATACTCCTACTATCTGGTATAGAGTAACTACCCAACACACCCGAGGGGACAGGGACTCTAAGTCTCTCTAAGGTTTTGACTCGTGTCTTTTTCATATGCTGTGATGTATTGTTCTAAACCTGCTCCAATTCCATCTTGTAACACCCCACCTTAAGAACCATATTATCCAAGAGTATTACAAAGCAATACGGTCAAATAATACGGAAAATAAGGTTATATGTGGTACACACGTGAATATTCTCTTAGACTGATGCTGGTACATATTAATACATTTGGTAAATATAACTTATACACGTATGTAATATCGATACAAAATAATAATCATTTGTGCCTCCAGGATAGAACAATACATAATGTACAATGCCAACAGAGAATACAGAGCCAGTCATAGCGATAATATATAATACGTAGGATACAATAATATTATAAGAGAACAATACAACTCAATGTCAATTATATATACATACTATGAATCAATGTCTTTTAAATATTATACAACACCTTAACATATCCCCTCTAAGCCTACTAAAATAGATGCTGGTCAAGTCGCCTCTATACCTAAAATGTCTCGGACTGACCCGAGCATTATAAATAATACACGGGTTAGACTATGCCTAATCAAGGATCATAAGAAGGTAATACTATATAAACAAGGAACAATGTGATATCATTATTAAAGATACTAAGTACATCGGATGACATATCAAAGTATAATTATACATATAGTATAATCCAAGGCATTAAATTATCCAAACATCTCAAATCCATATAATGATATCATCGCCCATTTAAAACATATCAAATCAAAGTTCACATAAAACATCGAACGGGTGAATTACCATATCTTGAAATCATTATCAAATCCAGAAATAATCATTAATGTGACATCCTTAAGTGAAGTTAGACAGTAATGAAATAATGCCCACTATCTCTCTTAATCTCATATTATAAATACCAATATCAAGTAAGTAAAATTAATAAGGAAGATTTGAGCCAGCTCATATCAATATCCAAATATAATCAGTAATAAGTAGGCCATCTGCCTGTAAAAGATAGGTCTCCTACCTAAGAAGGACACGGGGATGAGCATACTCTGGACACTGTCTCGGGTATAATCTTATCTACACATAATATATGTATATCTACTACCCTCATACTTCCAAATAAATCCACATATACTGAAACCAGATGGGATACTGATAGCATATCTACTTGCTCTTGGAGCCACACGTGGTCCATGTGACATGACTTTTACAGTCAATGGTCTACCTCTCCGTATCATGATAATGATCCACCATAGGCTCGACAACGCATAGCCTCTTTGGCCATGACTAGCGACACATGTCCTTATGGTAACTGACTGCTGGCCTATGCGACACAAGGGAAAAACCAACTACTAATCTCGTGATGCGCATCGAATACTATAAACAATAATGGTGTTATGGATCTAGGGCGTGACCTCACGGTCAGGCCGCAAGGGTGGGTACTGGCAAATTTGGTTCACTCTCGAAACTTAAAGGGAGTCGAAAAAAGGTAGATAGACATATAATGTACACAAACTATGTAGCTAACTAGTAGCCTCCATGTGTGCTCATCGCAAACGAGTCACACACAACATACAAAACATACCCAACATAATCCCGTATGGATGTTATATATAAGCAAAAGAATAACAGAATAAATAACACAACGGCGTCCCATACCACCGTGTGTTACTAGTCCATTTATTCAGAGCTCATACATCGCACTCACCCTTCAGTATTTAATATTACAAGTCCAAAGAATAACCGAAAAAGTATTACCGAATTCCCCATCCCAAATGATATTGCTAATCCGTTTATTTAGATTCCTCATCACACAAAAATGGAAGTCATCGCAAATAACATAGAAGGATGTCATCACCGTAAAGTACTAAAATCACTAATCTAATCAATATCAACGTTTAATCATTCATGATATCTAAATCAATCTAGAAAAATGGGAAATATGAAAATATAGAATTCATACTTAAAATCCTAATTCAACTCAGAAATGAAATAATGAAAATAAATTTCAACATATTCTTTCTTTAAGTAATTAAATCAAATACTCAAATATATGTATAAAGCATACTTTAACAATTCATAAATAATCATATAATTTATGAAAATACAATTTATATATCTAGAATTTAATCAGAAAATATTTCTTATTTTCATAATTTATATAAACTTCGTAATTAATTAACCATTTAAAGCTAATAATAGCTTACCTTTCTTTAAAGTAATAATATGAATGACACTTTTCCTCAATCGTTTATTATACTCTATAATTAATAAATATAATAAAACATTTATATACTAAATGATTTTATCTCATTTATTTAATTAACAAAAGAAGGATTTCAACACTATTATTTACTTTCATATCCATCATCTTAAATTCTAAATATTTGTGAATTTGAAAATAGCTAGACTGAATAAAATTTAGTATAATATTTATATAATACTACTAAAAGATTTTAAAACCATTAAATATTAACCCTAAGCTTTTCAAACATTCACTAACAAGCAATAAAATAATATACGTAATGGAATAAAATTATAACAATGGTATTTATTAGTCAATCTGCACTATAAATTTGTCTTATGACCCAGTTTGAATTCCCTTGAACTTCAGTCATTTATAAGTACACATATCGATACAAAAATAATTATTTAGTTCAATTCGCAAACGGATGGAGTTCCGCTTACAAATTGGCACGTCCAACCAACACAAACCATCAATTATTTCAGTATCATCTAATTCCCAATTTAATATACCAAACATATGCAATAATCATGAAATTCAACCAATTCAAACTATTGAAACATCAACCATCATCAACAATCAACATCATCCAATTAATCCTTATCAACCAAACAATCATTGGTAAACAATCAGTAATGGTAGTATATGAGAAGAACAGGATGATATTAGACAATAGTTGTGAGTTAAAAATATAATTCACCTTGAATTTAAGCAATATTTTGGTCAATGCTTCGTTGCTCTCAGTTCTACTCACATATACCATAGCCACTTGCTTAACTCCATGTACGCCTCTGACCAAGCCTCCTTCGATCGTTAGCATCTGCCGCTCATGTCGTCTATATCTACGTCACAGCCACCAACATTAAAATTCCAGGTCATGAATTCCACATCACTACTTCCGTGATGCCACCAAGACCGAATGACACCAGCCCTCAGATTCCACTACTTTGTCGCCACCATCAACGCATGGCCTAGGTCGACAGATACCTCATTCTTATCGCCTATTACGCTCCTGGTTGCTAGACATCAGTTGCAAACATACGAGATCAAACAACTTTTCTTTTAGTTTTCCTTCGAATTCAATTTTTGGGTATTTTAGGGCTAAGGAAAAGTATGGAAGTGTGTTGGGGAGTCGAGTTTTGATCTGAGCTTATGTGAGAAAATGAGAGATGAAAGTTTTGGTTAAATTTTAAATCTTTCCCATTTTTCCCCTAGATTTAATTTCTTTTTCTTTTTCTTTTCTTTTTCCTTCTAAATAACTCTCTTATTTATTTACAAATAAAATTCAATTTAATTCAAACTGATTTGCACTTCATTACACGGAATATTTTTCGATAATTAGACAATTTCTTTCAATTCAATATTTGTTTATTTTTATTTAATTATTCATTGTATTAATGTAATATAAATTTATTTTCAGTCTATTTCAATCATTTGAAAATTATTAATGTATTTATCATTTCATATTTATTAAAATAATTTAAAAAACATTTATTAATTTAATTTAATTTTTGTAAAACAAAATCCTTAGTAAACATAATTTAATTTCCTAAAAATTTGTTTCAAAATATTAATTATCGTAAATCAAGTTTAATCACTTTTAATTTTATAAAATTTATTTATTTATATGACTTAGGAAGTAGGATTGTTACAGCCGGCTAAAGCATCAGTGATGTATCTTTGTAACTACCCTCGAGCCCAACAACACTCAAGGTTGTGCCGGGACAGTCGACCACACTAAAGACCAAGATGCTAGGAACCTCATTCCTTTGCCACTCCCCAAAGAACTAAAAAGCTCATCGCAGCATGGAATAAGAAAGTCGCTCCTCACTAGCAAGTGGAGTGGTCAAGTACAACTCCTACCCACTCATCACCGACTGACCCAACCATAGAAGCTGGGTGCATCATTACCTCAATTCAAGCACAAACACTATCTCTACGGAGGATGTCATAGAGTGAATGATTTACATGCAAGACTAGTGTGACTTGGAAACTATCTCGGACCCAAAGGGTGACCCATTAGAGCCATGCATGTCTGACTCGAACATTGGAGGCGGGCTGGATACTCCAACGGAATCAATTTCCATAAATAGTATCGAATCTAGTAAGGTTGTTAAAATTGGCACCGAGCTCAGCCAAGAAATTAGGGAGGTCTAATCAAGTTCCTATGGTAGAGCAAGGATGTCTCTGCATGAGGGCAAGTTGACATGACCAGCATTGATCCTACAATCATTGGCCATGCTCAATATCGATCCAAAAGCTTTTGTTGTCTGTCAAAATCACACACTGTTCAACCCAGAAAGGTATAGGGCTCTTAAGAAAGACCTAGGGAAGCAGTTTGCTAACAAATTCATTTGGTAGGTAGAATATCCAGACTGGGTGGCAAACCAAGCATTGGTTAAAAAACCAAATGGGACTTGGAGGACTTGCATTGACTTCTCTGATCTCAACAAAGCCTGCTCACCTACATAGATGCATATTCTAGGTACATAAAAATTTCCATGCATGGCTTAGACCAACAACAAGCTTCCTTCACTACAAATGTTAGCATCTACTGCTATCACACCAGGCCTTTTGGTTCATCAAATATGGATGCCACGTGTGTGTGTCTAGTCAACCATATGTTCTTTGAATAAATTGGTCGGTCTATGGAAGTTTCTATAAACGATACGCTAGCTATGTCTAAAAATTCTAGGAACATGTATAGAGCCTGACTAAAAGTTTGAACATCCTTTGTAAATATAACATGAAGCTGAATCCCAAAAATGCTCTCTCGCCATCTAGTCCGATATGTTCCTTGGTTATGTTGTGAATGCGATTGAAGTCAATCGCGATAAAATCCAAGCCATCCAGGAAATGCAAGTTTCCAGAAATATGATGCAAGAACAAAACTTAATTAAGATGGTTGAAGCGCTAAGTCGGTTTGTGTCAAATTTAACTACTTAGTGTCAAAATTTTTTCACTTGGAGCGAAGGATGCGCTAAGGTATTCGAGGAGATGACGCAATATCAGGCCATTCCTCCAATACTATCAAAGCCTGTTAATAGGAAAGATATGTATTTGTACTTAATTGTGCCTGACCACGCGATTAGCGTCGCCTTAATCACAGTGGACAAGAAGATCCAATGTTGTTTTATTATGTCAGTAAGAGGTTAACCGGCCTAAAAATGAGGTGCTACTGGCTGGAGAAGCTTGCCTTCTGCCTACTCATGGCAGCCTAAAAACTTCGGCCATACTTTAGGCACATCCTATCAACGTTATAACCAATCAGCTTTTGAAGCAAATCCATTAGTTAGAAACAACGGGATAACTATTAAAAGATCTTGGGCTACATCAAATCTCCTTCCAGTCTCACACTTTCATCAAGAGCCAGGACATTGGTGATTTTATTACAGAGTGTTCGAGCCTGAACAATAGGGAAGAAGTGACCGTCTCTAACTAGCCAGTTGGGTACTAGTATGTGTATGAAGCATTGAAAGAGAAGGGGTAGGGGCTGACACAGTCATTGTCATACCCGAAGGATAAGAACTTTGTTTTGTGGTTAGCCTTAATTTTAAGGTGACCAATGATGAAGCTGAATATGAAGCCATCCTAGCCGGCCTTAGGATGGCAATGGAACTACACATGGAATATGTTTATTTATTTAATGATTCATCATTGGTTATTAATCAACTTGGTGAGTGTTTTCAATTAAAGAACAAGACACTAGCCTTATATGTTGCAGAGGCCAAAAATATTATCAACACCTTATAGAATTCAAGTTGGAATAGATACCTAGGGAGCATAATTCCAAAGTCGATCAACTGGCCAAGGCAGCAAGCAATCTAAAAGAAGAGATCACTCCTTAGGTCCAGTTAGAGATCTGAGAAAACCCATTCCACAAGCTGGAGGAAATAGAAATGGAGATAGGTGCGCTATCCATGGAAAACTGGATGGTGCCCTTTATTAGATATTTAACAAGTGAAAACCTTCTTTTTAATCACATGGAATCTAAGAAGATTCTCTATTGGGCTACCAACGACATAGTTGTGAATGAGAGGCTCTATAAATAGGGGTATTCTACACAACTTCAGCAGTGCATGTCTATAGACAATGTCGGCCATATGTTGGAAGAGTTGCATGAAAGATTTCATGGGAATCAAGCCGGAGGCAAAGCCTAGCTAAAATGACTACTTGGCAAGGCTATTAATGGCCTATTATGATCAAAGATTCCATGAACACTCTACCACAAAGTGAACAGACAACAGTGACCACACAACATAAGTTAGATTCTTCGTTATCCCTCTTTTTTAGACAATATATGAAAAAATTATTTATGGTCTAATATAGCCCCTAAAATCATTACGTTATTGAGATTTCATGCATGGCATTCAATAAACATTTTATCCATTGTTTGATTATCGTTATAAAAAATTAAGATTTGGCTCCAAAAATATGTTGCTTTCCCTATAAATATGTCAACGTTTTATTTCCCTCTCATAATTTAGTTTCGTTTTCAAACATACTTTTATGTTTTTAATTATAGTAATGAAAAAATTTAGATTTGGCTCCACAAATATTTGATCTCTCTCTAGACCGGGTCAACATTTTACCTTTTCCCTCTTATATTTTAGTTTTGTTTTCAGACCATACTTATCTATTGATTGAACAAGTTGTCAAAAAAATTTAGTTTTTGGTCCATATTTTATATCTTGGTTTCGCTCTCCGTGTTTTACACTTTTCTATTGTTTGTCCGAAGTTGCAAAAAAATTTAGTGTTCGATCCATATTATACTTCGCTTTCCTTCTCAGTGCTTTGTTTTACCTCTTCTTATTGTTATTATTTTTTGCTTTCTCTCTCCCGATATTCTCTCTTTGTCAAAACCTAATCAAACCTTAATCTCGACTATTCGGCAGCAAAACCCTAATCTCTGCAGCGGTAAGGTGCACCCTAATTCGCTTGTCTTTTGTTTATGAAATTGTGATGAGAATCTAGTGATTGTTATTGGTAGTTTTATTATTGAAAAATTTGGTTATTGTGCTTACTGCTATTGTTCTTCTTCTTATTGGTTAGGCTACTCCTTATCGCTTTTGGTTTGTATCCAATGGTTTCAACTCTACTATCCGTAGTGTCTTTTAGTATTGAATACAAAGTGGTTTCTACTCAAATATAATGGTTTGATTGGTTTCTACTACATCGTCTGTATTTATCATTATGGCTTTCAATTTCTCTAAAAACATGATAAAATTTGTTAATTTTAATTATTTGTAGATGGATAATCTCAGATATAGAATAACAATAAACTTAGTGCGTTTTGTTTAGTTGTATATGATAAGTCATGGATGCATGCTGATAGATGTTCACATAAATTTGAGAAGGGATTAGCAGCATTTTTTAAGTTTGCGTTAGCTAATGCTAGGGATAAAAAAAATATACTATGTCTTGGTTTGAAATGTTGCAACACAGATGGATTGTCCATTTTATTTATTAGGGACCATATTTATTTGAATGGGGTCAGCATTAACACCACTATGGACAAGGAAATATTTGGTTTTTGAACAAAAGTGGCTATCTTTAAGAGAGATATACATGCGATCCCAAATTTTTTTGAGACATATGCTCAAGTCAATGTTTTTTATGAGGTAGGTGTTAATTATTCTTTTAATGATGCATTAGTGTTGCTCATGTCATTGCCAAGACTTCTGCTCAAGTCATAAATTTTTATTGTTGCATTTGGTATTAGTTATTCTTTTCTTATATGCCTTTATAGCTACCTTCATGAAGCGCTGAAGATATCTAAGATGACAGACATGATTTGCTTTGTATAACCCGCTTATACAGATGCATGCGGATGTGGAAATTCAATTACTTCTAGTTTGGCCAAATGGTATGAACAAGGAAAGACTGATCAAATTTTCTTGGTGTTGTATAACTCAGGGTATGTACAGTATGATTCTCTATATTGATCGATCAAATTTATAATTGATTCATGCTATATATACTTTATTATGAATGCCGAGTGGAATTTTCAATGTTAGTAATCATTGGTCTTTGACGGCCATGAATCCCACTAAAGACAGTGTGCGTATCATGGATCCATTAAGAGGAAGATTGTGTGGTGAAGAATGGATGAATATTGTGAACAGGTATGTGCAATTGATATTTTATATTCTGACTTTTCGAGTGGTTTGGTGGTTTATGTTTGTTTACTTTGTAGCTCCATTGCAATTTACAATCAGGATAAAGTGACAGGTAAAAAGAAAGTTCGATGGATGCCTTATTTGGTGTGTACTCCATATTTCTCAATTCTAATGACTTTTCTTCCTCAATATGATTGATTAAATATGTTTACTTGACATCTTTGCATGCTTCAGGGTGCTCCGAAACATAAAGATTAACTGACATGTAGATTGTGGGTTATGCACTACATGAAAGGAAATATGGGGACAAGAATCAACCGCATGCTGCTGAGGTAATATATATCAATGCTGTATATTAGTTAGGCATATTCAAGATCCATGACGAGTAAAGTTAACCTCTGCATTTAGTATTTGTTGTTGCAGGAGAAGGATCTAAACAGTACCTCTTCCCAAAAGGATATTGATATCATTCCGGTGGAGTGAGCTACGTATGTCTACAAGTTTGCTGAATCATGGTGCCTGAATTCTATGTATATGCCTGCTATTACGCTATGTAAATACATGCACCTTGCAATTGAACACTGTTATTTAGCTTTGAAAATGTGGTTTTGTTGTATTTTGTATATCTATGGGTTTAGTTGCATAATTTATGTAGTTGGTGTTGCAGAGTTGCTTGTAGGATATGTATGGATTTGGTGTCGATGTTGTTTTGTTTAATATTGTATTTAGTAGATATATGAACTGCATTGTGTTATCTGAACTGCTCTGTGTCATTTCTTTCAAGAAAGAACAACACATAGAAAAATTGATTTGTGTTATCTTAACCGCTTTAAAACAACATTTATCTATTATAAGAAGCTGGTTGTAACAATTAATGGAAATACGCATTTCTTTAAGATTACAAAAAATTGTTATTTTATTAACTTTCAGACAATATATAATGTTCATCTCTACTATTTGTAAAACAAGAACAACACGTTAGACAACATACGACTTTGTTTTTATGAGTTGTGTTAGTTATTATAAGACAACATGACATATTTGTGGTATGATGTGCAATAAGACGACATAGGATTTAACGATAGGTAAATATGCAATCAGACAATGGAGCACATCTGTCATGTGATTCTTTTTTTCCCATAGTGGAACTATGTGAAGAAATGTGTCTGATGTCAATGGTGCGCCAAGATCCTTAGTGCCTTGCCTACCCTCCTCGCTTCGATGACATCCTAATGGTCATCTGACACTTGGGGAATCAACTTGATAGTGAAGCTGCCTAACACCTAGGGAGGGTAAAATCATGCTATAGTCTCCATTGACTACTTCATCAAATGGGTCAAGACCGAACTCCTTACAGTGGTCACTATCCCTATATGTTGAGGCCATCAACATGACATTAAGTCCATTCTCAAGGAAAATTTCGCAAAAGCTAAGGGGAATTAGGCTAAAGAACTGCCCTTTATTCTTTAGCTCTATCATAATTCTAGTCGCACATCAACCAACCATACTCCATTCTCGTTATCTTTTGAGTACGAAGCCATGTTAACCGTTGAATAGACACCCCTTACCAAGACATCTATCCTTCAAGCCAGAACAAATCGATTACTAATTGCTCGACTCAACACTGTAGAAGAATGAAGAGCCAAACTCGAACTCCACACTAAATCCTATAAAAGGAATATCGCCAAGAACTATAACTCAAGAGTAAATCTTCAATATTCGTTATCGACAATCTAGCTAGGTGGCGAGTATTCACAAGTATAAAGGACCCGATTGAAGTAATGCTAGGCCGAAACTAGGAGGGTCCATATGTCATTAGTGCCATCCTAACAACTAGCACTTACTGCCTTTCTCGCCTAGATAAAATCCATATCTCTTCCACTTGGGACCCCAATCATCTCTGAGCCTATCATATACAAATGTCGACCATAGTTATAAGGATATCTAATTCTTCTTTTTGTGAATACATGAAGACTCCAAAAGACAATGTTGTTTAACACTCCTCAAAGGCTATCAAACAAAGGATGAGTTTTATATGCTCATTTGCTTTATTGGGGACTATAACAACCCAGTGTTGAGAAGCAACTAATTAAAGTAATAATAGAGATTTAACTAATTAAATGAGTTTTTAATAATAAAATATATATCATCATATATTATTTAGCATCTTGTATATATGTAATTTGATGATGTATATTGGACTCATACTTGTGAATTTTTAAGATAGTGGGCATTTGATTTTTTTTTTATCTCACTTGGACTTATGTTATGTATTATATTTGCATCGCTACGTTGTTGACTCTGTGCTATCTATTATAAGTTTTATATTATGTATTGTTCAGTCCTGGAATCACACATGTTTATTTCTTTGTGCCGATACCAAATACGTATAGGTGAGATTTATGGGATTTTAAATGCATGTCGGTGTTTTCCCAAGGGAATATTCATGTATGACATCCAAATATCGCCTAGTTTGGCTGTATTATCAAATAGTATTACTCAGTAATACTCTTGGTAGTATATGGTAGAGGTGGGGTGTTAAAAGTACATCTGAACTTTGCCGGCAAGTGTGTAGCAAGCCAGTTTCCCCGCTTGTCGGCTAAATATCCATGAGGGTGAATTACCATGCATTCACTTCCTTATTAAGGACTACCACCTAACATTCAATTTGTGTCGAGCTGGACCACCATCCTCAACTGGCATTGTGTCACCTTGGGGAACCTTTGAGCAGCGCAGGCTATCCAACGAAGGATGAGTTTTTATCTTCTCATTTTCCTTATTGGAGACTGCCGACCTTTGCCACCGAGTGCATAGTGAGCATGTCCCCCTACTTGTTCGATGGCTATCCACAAGAGTGAATTATCGTGAATTCACTTCCCCATCGAAGACTGCCACCTGGCATTCAGGTTTATTCCAGGCTCGATTGGTACCCTCATCTGGCATTGTATCATCCTAAAAACCTTCGAGGAGCCCAGACTGTCCAACAAAGGATGAGTTTTTATGCATTGTTTCCTTGTTGCAGACTGCTGACCTTTGTTGCCAAGTGCATAGCAAGCTAGTCTCCCCTCTTGCCAATCAACTACCCACGAGAATGAATTAACATGCATTCAATTCCTTTTCGGGGACATCCACTCTTTCTTATTGTATGTCACCGGGGAGAACTTTTAACCCGTTTGTTGCTTAAGTTCGAGTTAGGGCCACCCATCAAAAAGACGATATAAGTAAGCTCGACAATCATATGTCGACCTTAGAGCCCAACATATGACTGGTTTACACAGACAAGCCTCACATCCAAGTCCTTTGTGACGATCTGCCTTTTCAACCCTCAATAAACAGTACTAATACTTGCATGGTGTTCACGTGCCGGGCATCAGAGTGCTGGAAAGATAGATTGCTGGGGTGAAAGAAAATGAATCACAGAACATAGTCCCACATCGTGATGAGTAATATATAATATACAAAAAATATTTACACAAAGATAATTTTAATATACATACAACCATCAAAGTAAACTAACCTATCATTAGCCTGGATAGTTATAACAGCCTGCCCTCATAAATGTTGATAAACACAAAACAAGTAATATAATGGAAACAAAAATATGTGAATACGTCTTGGAGGCATTCAACAAATCTCATGAAGCTCTAAAGCATCCATAACTTAATCTAGAAATATACTCGGTTATACCGGATAATATAAGAAAATAACACTAGGATCAGTCTAGTAAACCAGCGTTAGAAAACTTAAATCATATGGACTTTTGCATTTATAAATCCCTTAAAAAATAAAAGTATCTCATAAGACCACGCTGCACATAAACACGAATGAGTTTTTACCTTACGATAACTAACCCATTTTTATTAGAAAATCATGTGATATTATACTTATGTCTAGGGCTTAAAATAAATATTTGACATAACTGGAATACTTGCATCTCACATCCCAGCATAATAGGTATATAACTAAGTCCATAAGGCATGTATTGGAAAATGAATTCTATTAATAATAAGGCCATTGGGGTACTGCCTGTCACAGTACATCTCTAGATAAAACATACCGAGGCTACAAACATTGCACTCTACCAACATAGAACAAGCCGACCCCTTCCTGGATAGTACCGAATATGATCATCACCCCGGTTGTGAACTTAACATACAGTTTTTGTGGGCCCAATATACATAATCCATAAATATCAATATAGATACAAGTGATGATCACACCATAATGACAGCGAGTCATATAACCCTACTGCATTTACCATGTTTTAGTCATTCCTAGGTGTTAGGCTTAAGACTACGTTTTACCATTTAGCAAATCCCTTTTGGAATGCTAACATTGCCCTCCAAGCAATAATTCAATGCCAATATTCATCCATAAAAGTTGTTTTGGGACTTAAAAAATCGAAGGCACTACTTCTACTGCATCCCTTTAGGAATTACCCTCAGGATTAATAGTAAGTAGCCCTTGCACTTCAAAGAACTTCGTCTTCGATTTCCATCATCTTCAAAATGTCTTTAATTTCAATGCTTATGCCAGTTCGAAGTGGTTTTTGGATAACTCATGCTTATCCAACCCCGATCTCTCTGAACCAAAAATCGATGGTTTCAAAACTGGCCAAGATTTGAAGGTCAATTATTTAACAGATAGCAAATAATCAAATTAGAGATTTAATTTCATATGGAAACTAAGCATGATTAAGCGCATAAGCAACCATTAAGACACTATAATTAATCCTTTCATTAATTAAAAACACTTTGTAAATACTTGTGTTAAAATACTTTTACAAAAGATATCTATAGGTATACTACTCATTCGCTTTTCATTTATACTCTTTCAATGCTTGGAAAAATATCCATACACTTATCTCATTGATATAAGTATATTCACAAAACACTACACTTTCAATACTTGGAAAATGTAACCATACTTATCTTAAAAGTATGTATATTCACAAAACATTTGTGAATGATTTCATATTTCAAAAGCATACTTAAATGGGCCAAAAATTAACGTCATTTAAAAATATTGTTAATTACAAACCCAAACCACTTTTGTTTTGGTGTAAGTAATGGATTGTATGGAAATTAGACCGAATATACTTACCACCACTTTCAGATTTCAAACTTGTACCATCCCTTGATTAAAAAAATAGTCGAACAAGTTAGCGCATTATCCTTGCCTCAACGTATATTCTTAAACTCTCAGAGATAGAGATGAGTATCCCTACCACGGAATTTGGTGTTAAATATGATTAGAATACTTTCAACACCACCATAAATTATAAAGATCATTTATAGAAATCAAACCTTCTATTCTTGTAACTTTTTGATATTTCAACTTACTACATCCCTCATCTGGAAACGAAGCCAAGTAAGTCAGGGCACTGATTACTCCTGGCCTTGCCATCATTAAAACGCGCTGATTCTAGATCTCATAAATAGAGAATCAATCTACTCATCGACTTTTAGTGCCAAATATAATACTACTTAATTTCCATAAGTAACCAAATCCATATGTGGAAATAATACTTCATATACTTAATGTCAAACTTCGATTTCAAACTTAAACTATCATTTGGTTAACAATAAAGTCGTTCAAGTTGGGGTACAATTACCTCTCAAACCTTGACTCGACATCATTCTTATCTATCAGGATAGAAAGAAGTTTAAATACTCAAGCAACCTCATAATCTCGCATACTATTTAATATGAACAAAATATTATAAACAAACTCCTTTCCATAAAAGTCACTTTCTTTATTATAACAAATCATACTTTAATTCACTTATATACATTTCACATCCACTTTAAACACTTTAAACAAAGTTTAAGCATAACTTAAAACCATCACCTTTTAAAAAGATTATGACTTTGAAATGGAAAAGAATTTTTTTTGATATAAACCACTTGTTTAAATATCTAAAATTAAATTCTTTAAATCTCAAATCCTTTTAAACACTCTACTTTTCAAAAGTATATTTTTAAAATACTTAAATTAAAATTCAAAGCACTTCTATAAAATATTACTTGAGGGTCTTTAAATAAAACCCAACTTTGATTTGAAAAAGATAAGATTTTCTTTTATAAAATTTAAATCTCATATTCAAATAACTAAAATAAATTCTTAAAAATATATTTAAAATTTCAAACCCTTTTTAAATACTCAAACAACCTTTTTGTAACACATTTGAAAGAGAATTTACAAAATATCTAAAGTCGATAACCATTTATTCTTTACTAAAATCCAATATTTTCAAAGTGCATCTTTAGCAACTATCATTATATGGATTATAACTTTTGAAACATACAAATAAAATAGCTTATAAACTCCATTTCTTTCTATATACTATACTACTATAAGTATAAAAGTATTTACTTCAAAATATCCACAAGCTATAACTTTTCAAGTAACGGAAAGAGGCTTAGCGGCTACTTTAGCACATTATCAAGTGAAAATTACTTCTTCATAAAAAGGTCAACTTTCAAGTCATAGCAAAGTTTAGGAATGTGGCTGCGCTACCAAGCTTTCGACATACATGCATTTCACACGCACATAAATAAATGAAATGTAAATCAATGGTTGCGAGGAATCCCGTTGCACCCCTCTGCAAAACCAAATCTTTCGAAGTGTTCCCGTAGCAACCTATTCATTACAAAACTCTTCGACTTCCTTGCTTTTGTCGCCTACAAAACAATGCTTATGTATGCCATTCGCTTCAAAGTGGGAATCAAATTCAAACAAGCAATACACACAAGCAAGTCACGTATACATACACATATATACGCCAAATATATAATTATACATCAAAATATATATATTAAAAGGGTTATTAGAAGTGAGAAATCTCACTTTTAATCTCGGTCAAACTCTCGCTAAAGACGACAACTTCTTTCCAAAAACTAAGCAAGCACCACTACCACTTAAAACCACTTAATCAAGCTCGAACAAGGCCTTGGGACCCTCATGTTGCTTACATCCATAGGAAAAATTTGGGGACAGGGGGTAGGAACAAAAGTTTGGATCTTTGGGGTTGTGATGGTGATAGCTATGTTATTACATGGTTATATTTGAATTTAGAGCGAAAAAGGAGGTGTTTTGATATGGTTTTGAAAATGAAGACTTGAAAAGAAAATGGATCAAATGAAAGTGAAGAAAGTAAAATTTCTCTTTTATAAACACTCAAAAAATGTCAATTGAAAACATATGCCCCTTAGCAAAATGACCATCCTACTATTCTAAATTAGGCCTTGATTCACTCCCTTATGCCCCTTAGTACATGCCATCACGATGACAAAAAAGCACTTAAATGTATGCATAAAAGTCACCTTGAAACATGCCTTACTTTACTCCTTAAATTAAGGCCATATGTTCCCTTAATCAAATCATGTTTTATTGCTTAATTTTTCTTAAGAAATAGAGGTGATTTTAAATATCTATTACTGCTTTATTGTTACTATTCCAGTTCCAAAATATTTATCCAACTTTTATTGATTAAAAATTGTCCAAAACGTTGTCCGGACACATTTTCAAAATTACTTCAAAGTATATATTTTCGTAAACACATATCAAAAATTAGTTCTCTATCTTTCATAATTAATTAAAAGAGGGTTATCTGATTATTAAAAATCATTAATTGAATATTTAAAATAAGTTTAATATTCACAATCAAAGCGATAAAATTCTAGGTTGTTACATTCAGCAACTCCCTGGCCTATCTGCTACCATAAGTTGATCAATCTAATACAAAGTGAGGAATATGCAGTGATTGAGGACTACCACTTAACTTGACTAATCTATCTTTTTGAAAAAATATAAAGTGCAACAAGCACAAGGGTTTTATTGACCACTCGAAGTGCACTACCTTACAAGCTAAGCATGAGCGTACAAGAGCAGATTTAGCTATTAAAATATTTAGACCAATTTCAAAAAAAATAGTTATATTCAAACCCAAAATGCGAGGGTATATACTTATCTTGGAAGGCTTACAAAAGGGGAAAACTAAGGAATATCCAAGCCCAACCCCTTATCTCGCTCGACCAAGAAGTCCATCAACTTCTATGTAATCAAGGCCGGCACGGGAATGCTCCTGGTCTGTATCTATGCTCCACTTCCTCCCAAGTCTGAGAAAAAGCCAAAATATTGAACTTATTGATGGTAATGGGGAATTGATAGTTCTCCCCAAGTAGGTCCTTAGCATGTTCTTCAGTCGATTTGCCATATGGCCCCATTCTCTTTCCTGGCGGAGCAACGTCCTCATCTATCCCACCCCCAACGGCATGATTTGATAGGTGAACACATATTAGGTTAGTCTCCTTCTCTTACTTCACAGACCTCTCCCAGAGATTCACCTCTGCCTCCTCAGACTTATCACCCTTCCTTGGAGATCTTCCTCCGCCTTATACACCTTCTTGGCCTTCCCTCGAGGGCCGACCTCCACCTTCTCTGCCATCTCAGCCTTCTCTCGGGCCATAACCACCTCTCATGCCACCTTCTTGGCTGCCTCGACCACCTCTTTGTTGGTCTTCTCGACTACCTCCTTCTCCTCCTTCAACTTAGTGTTCCCCACCTCTAAATCTTTCCAAGCCTTTCACTAAACCTTCGTATCATCCCCAACCTCTCTACATCCCTTAGAGCAAATACACTGGTAGCCGGTCTAAAATAGAAATAAAACAAGCGTTAGAAAAGATAAGTGAGAAACAACCAAGTTCGGAGTCAGAAACTTACTAACAAAGAGTTTAGAGCTTGGAATTCAATGGCACCCTCCAAGGACTTCCGGTTCAAATTGTACTGAGGGCGATGGGGATAAGTTAGGCCCCCCATCTCCAACAACTGATAAGCCAAAATCATTTGGTTTGTATCAGTGCGATCCCCATTGTGGTGAAGGTTCAAAATGACTTTCCCCAATGGTTCGATTGTCAGGTTAGCAAGCAACTTCTCTATGTCATAAATATTAAGGACCTTCTTGTAGGTAGACAGACCAACCTCGTCCATCTTCCACTACTTAAATTGTATCACCAGACGAGAAGGGCTAGGAGGCAACTCACGGAGCTCTTATACAAATTTATAAAATGTTAGGGTACATAGGTCCATGAGGAGGAAAGGTGTCTCATTAATTACAATTGAGTAAATTTTAGTCATGGCCTCCTTGGCCAGCTCATCATCAAATGTAATAAAGCCTAGTCCGTCCGCAACCACAACAACAAAGGTAGTTGAGAATTCAACGCCAAAAAAGAAGTTCAGTATAAGTAAAGCTATCATTTATACTGACCTGTCCCACATTTTTAATTAAGGGCAGGCATGATGAGGCTGAGCTACCTACGCTAGTCTCATTCGCCCCTGAGTAAGGCCCACCCGTGAATTCACCTTTGTATCTAGGATACAAAGGGTCATGTTTAAAAAATTTCCTGGAGGCATGTCCCTTCCAACGCACATGACTTACCCATACCACAAAGCTACTCTACTCGGGACTCGAATCAATATCCCAATCCTCAGGCAATGACTCACTACGGGGTACCGGGACATCATCTAGCTATTATGGGGACACATTAGTCCCACTCAGGCTCCGACATGACATCACATAATTTATCCAAGTCAACTTGTTGTCATTCCTCTCTCACTCATTACAATGTTGTCATAATCTCGGTAGGCATCTGTGATCAGCCTATAGTTTGGGATATTGAATATAATCTGGGAGTACTTCCACTTCTCTTTGATCGACTTCACAACATCGATTGTTGTTTGTCGGTTTCTTCCTTTATGGCTAGACAACCATTGTCCGGTCTACCCTCATTAACCCAACCATGTGGGTGTTGGTATTGGCCACTAACAACTTCAAATCTCATTGCTCTAGGGCGGCTGCCTTCGGTCGGTTCAGGTTCTCTGTCAACGTTGTCAATTTAGCACGGTGGAAGCTAAGCTCGTCTCCTATCAAGGAACATATTAAGCAAAAAAAACAACATAAAAAAGATGGAAAAAGCAGGGAAGTTCAGGATTAACCCTGTGCGGCACAAATAAGTACCTAGTCAACCAACCATGGGCGGCCTTGCAAGGATTGCCTTCAAATATCATAGACTTAGTGTAGGACTGAAATAATAGTAGTTTTCTACTTGGTAGTTTTCATCTTTCTATAGTTTGAAGAACATCTTAATTAGGTCCGCTTTGGCTCTAGGAGTCCTACCGCTGTACAAGCGACCTGAATGCTGAGCCGGAATCGATAGCGTTGGGAGTCAGTTTCCTTGGGGTAAGTCAGTATGCATTGGGAATAGAAACAATATAAGGGTGGGAGGGAAGCATAACTAGAAACTTTAAATATTTGATCAAGAAAGAAAATTCGATCGGAGGACGATCTGGACAGTTGCTAGGAGCGGCAGAGCGAAGCAACTCTATGTTCACCTCTGGTTGGCAACCAGTTTGGCCAAGTCAATCTTATCCTGTTCTAGTTTAGAGGTCCTAAGAATGCCACCCTTACAGAAAATGAATAACCGACATATGTAGAACTTGAGGCTGCTATCTGAAACACAACTAACTGAATTGTACATCAGCCCAATGGCCAAATCCTAGCACAGCCCAGAGATTGGACCCCTGGCACGACATGGTTGTTATTCGACTATCTTCGTGGCATAGTCATGCCAGGTGCCCAAGATGGTTGGCTTATAACCCAACTCCTAAGTTAGTATTCAGCCTTACCACCTTTATCAATTTTCTATAATTTGCTTAAAGTTTATATATGAAAAATTAGTCCCGATCCATGGCCCGTTATCTTAACAAATGCTAATATTATCATATAAATGCTTGTAGACCCAACATGCCTTTAAACATTCAATCAATCACCGTTGGCAAGGCAGTGGCGATGATTGAAACTTTATGATTAAAACATTATAGCTTTTACAGCAAAGGAATCAAAAGAAAAAATAATATATAAAGCAGTAGCAAGAACTCAGATTTTTCCGTAATAATGCCCTGCCATAATAAAGGCAGAGGATGAGGAACTCACTTTTTTCGATCAAAGAATGTTTGAAGAAGTAGAGAGTTTTGAGGATGCTTGAGCTTTTTAATGGCTTTCATAATTTTTATTTGTAGTAAAAGTAAGAAGAAGAGGGGCAATAAATTCAATAAATATGCCTATTGAATCTTGACCGTGGGATTTGAATCTACTTTAAATCTCGATTATAAAAATTGCTATATGGATGCTAGGCGGTAAATGTGGATTAGGGATTAATTGTTTAGGCATGGATCTATCGAGTATTAATCATAGCTATGCATTTTTGATAACTCAAGGATTTTGGATAAAATTTAGTGCTTTATTTAGTATCGATTGGTATATATTGAAATTTTTGGGTTTTGGCGTGCTTTGGAGTAGCCAAGGAGGCAAGACAGCTTAAAACTAGCACATTAATGCATGTACATAGTACTGAACATAAATAATGCCTAACACGTGTCTAAATACATGTTTAGATTCTTGCATTAGGCGATAAACCTTATCTAGGAGGGCCTAGGCAAATCGCTAGGCATTAAGCTTTGCCTAGGGCCTTGGTGGGGCCTCGCCAGAGGCCTGGAAGGATTTTTGCAATAGTTCTTTGAATCTTGATCGTCTAGTTGTAATGAATGCAACTATCACTTCATCCACATTGAAAATACGATTTCCCTACAACATTTGGAAAAACGATCCGCTATATTCAGTGACATATTGCCATGTTGTGGGTGCATTAAGTAAATGGCAATGTGGTTGATAGGTAAGATCTCAATGATTTGACAAGCCCACACCAATTTACAGATCCGAGCTCCGGGGTAAAATGTTGCTCAATTTTCTGGCAATCAATTAGCAAGCTGATTAAGGCACGACCTCACCCAATCAAGGGTGGCCCGACTATTCTTCAAGCTACCTATTCATGCTGGGCCGAACTCAAGTTAGTCACAAACTAGCCCATCCACTTGACATTAAAGCGAAGCCCAACCATTTTATCCCTAGACAGCCTTTAGATCTTGATACTCAGGTAAAAACAAAGCATAATATAGCTCTGTTGAGTACATTTCAGCCTGGTACAAAGACAATTTGCTGCTGTAACGACCCGAAATTTTGGTCATTTGATTTTGAATATTTAATTCATGTTAAATGTTGAATGTTAATTATAATTTGATTTGAAATAAGAAAATTTAGGTTAAATCGATAAAATTAGTCAAAATTTCAAATACGACAACTCAATTGAATTTGAATAATATTAATTATTGTTTGAAATTGGGATTGGTAAATCTGGGAATAAATGGTCATGGAAACAATTTCTAAATTGATTTAAAGTCTAGTTGAATTTGAATTATAATATTGGACTTTTGGATGGAATCAAAAGTCAATAAGTTAAATTTGTAATTTTTGTATTAATTTAATAATGGAAATTAATATATAATAATAATGCAAATAATCAGTTTTTGAATTAAAATGAATTAGAATGATTTCTAATGTGATTACAGATTCTATATGATTTATAATTAAGTTAATAAAATATTAAAAGTGAAATTTTATGTGATTTCGATGATTTTGAGAATCGTTCGAATTAATAGATGAGTTAAAATATCCTTCCGGGGCACAATTTTGGAATTCGACGAAACCTATTCCATTGGATCCGTAATAGTGTATCACTATCGAATTTCAATTTTTGTAGTGTTTGGAGTTACCATTTGTTCGTACAGGTAAGAAACGTGTTGAAAATTTAAATCGATAATTTAATATTTTAAATTGATTCAAAAAACTATCTTCCACATACGACCAAATTCGGCTCTGAAACACATTCCATTGTTTTTGGAATATGGATAAAACCTTATAAATGCAGGTGCCACGTTTGATTTGGATTTCGTTTGAAAAGCTTGTAAAATTTGATAATATTAATAAAATAGTAATTATAAAAAGGTATATATAAACACGTTCAGGGCTGAAACCCTTTTTCTTTCCCAGTCGCCACTCAAACTATTCTATGGTCGAAAATCTACTTTATTTCCTCATCATTTTCACTTCATCCTTTAATTTTTAGTGAATTCCTCCAACATGAAAAAGGTAGAGCTCACCAAGCTCTTACTATCCAACGGTTGGGATCAAAGATGGTGTTTCATGATGGTCATAAGCGAGGTTTGAAGGTGTGGCGTTCGAAGGCGTTTTGCGGGTTCAATGGTGGACTGAGCTCTTCCATTTTTCGGTCGTTGGTGGGAAGAAAAGGGGCTCTCTGGTGGTGGGTGGCAATCGTCTCCTAGGTACGGGTCTTGGGCACGATTATCGATGGACGAACGATGACTTTGGGTTTTTAAAACCTAGGTATTTGCGATATTAAAGAAGAGAGATGCGCAGCTAATTTTCGAATCTGCTGATCAACGGCCGATCTTGATTTTTTTTGGTAAAATAAATAAATAATATTTTAAATTATATTCAAAATCTTTAAAACTCCATAACTTGTGCATACTTGGTCAGATTCCGATGAATTTGGTGGCGCCGAAATCGCAGCGATGAGAAGCCTGCTGTGGTGCAGATCTGGAGTCGTTCTAAGCAAGTGAAAATTTTGCATTAAATCGAACGTGCTCGATTTAATGTAAAACTTGAACGCTCGGCGTTTTGAATTCAAGGTGAATTAACCTCACTCAGGTTTGGATGCCATTTAATTTAAATAGTTAATATTAAATGATTGATTGATTGGTTGAATGTGAAAATTATTATCAGATTGGATCGATATTTATTTTTGTGCTAACATCCGTGGATGCTGGGAAATAAGTTGGAGTGATCCAACTGGATTCCTCACAATATAGAAATTATCTTCATAACCTGTGATGTATTTTATTGATATCCTGTGATAGATTAATTGGGAATTTTCTTGTGCTGTGTTATGGTTGGATAAGTATAATCTGGTATTTTAAAATATAAATAAAATGAATTGGGATTAAAAGGGAAATGAAAAGGAGTTTTTAAGTAATGAATTTAAGGGAATTAAATTTGGAAAATTGGTTTGGAATTTCTTAAGTGTTTTTTAAACTGTGATTAGGAAGGAAATGAGGAACGAAAATTTATAAACTGGGTTTATAAATGAAGTGGAATATTTATCAATGGATAAATTTGAAAGTATAAATTTCCGGTGGGAATTTCTATAAGAAGGTACAAATCGTTTTAAAAATAAAAGTGGAGTTATTTTTAAAAGATGGGAAGTGTATTTTTCCTTGAAAACTAAGTATGTTTTCAAAGAAAAGCTTTCGAAGTATAATCTAGAAGTTTAAAAATGAGTTTTTAGAATGTTTTAGAAAAATTATTATTTTTAAATATTTTTAAGTGAAAAGTAAATATTTATTAAAGTAAATATGGTATTTAAGTATTTTAAAGGTAAGTTGGTATTATGTTCTCTAAAGGAAATTTTGACACACATTTTTGATATAATAACTTTATTTTAAAAGGAAAATTTTGATTTAAGTTACTCAGGGAACCTTATAGATTTACAAAAAGTATATTTTGAATAAAGAATTTAGTAACTTAATTTCAATAAGTTAAGTATATATTTTCGAAGGGATTTCCAGGAGATGGGAAATGTGTTTAAAAATAAGAGGTGTTTTATTTTTAAAGTGTTGAAAGAAATTTACATGATTAAGGCGTAAATTTGAATTGAGATGAATCAAGCATGATTTATAAAAGTGTTCTTTGGTTTATTCTGAAATGGAAGTGTATTTAATTGAAAGCCAATTATATTTTTCAAAGGACTTTATTAGTATATGTTCAAGTTTTAAAAATTGTTTTAAAAAGAATGTTTTAGAGAAATTTACTATTTTTAATTGTTTTAGAATTTTAAAGTATATTTATTCAAATTAATTTTAGTAGTAATTATTTTAAAGGTTAAGTTGACATTATGTTTTTTAAAAGGAATTTTCTAATATTTATACTTTATATAAAAATTTATTTTAAAGAGTTTGTGGCTTAAATTTTACTTGGAAATTTATTTTAGAATTTCATAATTATTATTTTGAGTAAAGTGATTTAAGTAGTTTTATTTTTAAATGTTTAAAGAATATTTTTGAAAATGATTTAAATTATATGAAAATCTAAATTTTGAAAGACTTGGTGTTTTCAGTTGAAATAAAATAATTGGTTGAATTGTTTGTTTATTTGATAGTTGAATGACCGATTATCAAATCTGGACCCAAAAATAACTTTGGAAATATCTAGAATAGGTATAAGAATTATATCGTACAGTTACCATTTAGGGTGCTATACTGTACGTACAAACTCGTTCATTCTTCTATGACGTTGGTAAGGAAATCCGTCCACTAACAGTTAGGAGGTGAACTCCCATCTTATCTTCATCTGTGTATTTCCTAAAGAACTGGGGTTGAGTTTACCGAGAAATAGAGAATGTTTTTTCGAATCGGATTTGTGATACGGGAACCACTTCGATCCAACTAGTACGTTTTCATGATGAAGACAAGAGCTTAGAGTCGAAGATGGAGCAATGAAGTGCAAGGGTTACTCGTTACTAATCCTGAGGGTGATTCCAAAATAGATGTAGTAGGAGTAGTGCATTCGGATCCGCTCGGACCTAGAACAGACTTATATGGATGAATGCTTTCAGAACATCGTTAGGAGGACGGTAAGCATTCTAAGTGAAATGTTCTAAAAAGGTAACGCTTAGCCTCGAGCCTCATCAACTAGGAATGACTGAAAATCACGGGATATGAAGCAAGGCTAAGTGGGTCACGCCAATTAAGGTAAGGTCATCCCTGTCTAGATGTTTCATTTTATTCGGCTTAGTGGGCGGTTGCTGATCCCAACCGCGAGGTGGTCTTACTTGGTATTATCCAGTAAGTGGTAGTCCCGGTCTTATGTTGCAGGGGATTTAGGGTGGATCCTTGGAATGCTGATCTAGATCAGGTACTATGACAGCTGGTACCCTAATGCCTAGTCATTAGTTGGAAATCCATTCTCTCTAGTGCCATTTACGGTTTTGATTGTAGAACCTAGTATTTCCGGAATATAATAAATGTAATAATTTTGGCTATTTTGAATAAGTATTTGTATTTAGACACTATTATAATATAAGAAGATTTTGATATGAAATGTTTTGGCTATCCTAAGGCAAAAACGCGATATGTTTATTTGTGATGTGGCATACGAGATGCTTTTGATTTTCAAAGGATTTTTGAATTTTAATAATCAATTTGAGTGTATTTTCTCATGCTGGTATTCCAGACTGTTTCGGTTGTTATTTTATTATAATGCTCGGGTCAGACCGAGTATTATAAAATACAGGGTAGGATGCTTGGGAGGTCAAGAGAGGAGCTGGAGACCGAGACGTATTATCCGTGGATGTTTATATCCACTGCTATGATTGTTTGAAATTGCCAGGCTGGTAATTTTTGTTTTGTTTGTAATACTCTGATGATGTAATCTATAAAACAGATATAGTTTTCATTTTTGTGTAAAGATCTGTTATTATCTATTATATTTTGTTCCGCTGCGATTATGAGATTCTGTTATTTGTTTAGTCCCTTCTCTCTTCTATCCTCTTTCTTTTCCCTCAACTATCTGTCATTTCCGGCACTTGATCGTCGACATATTATACAGTGGCGTATTTGTGTCGATTTTTGAGGGTCGAGAGGAGCGGGTCGTGACAGCTACCTTATGTCAACCCACTCTCAGCATGACCCCAAATTAATCCATCTACCTCAGTACTGCTTCAATCATGGATTCGTATTACTTATGACTGCCTTAAGCTACCAAAATATTCGACAAGGCTAGCACAAGAATGACTCAGCCTTATCCCGGCTTTAGTACATCCTCTTACGACCAGTCCCCTACATCACCTCTGTCACCTTACATCTGGCCTAGAACTACCTCTCCAGTAGAATCCTTTGCTATTTTCAGTCTCCTTTATACCTTCCGCAGCCGACCAACCATCTCAACAAGGATTATCACATAAGCACACAAGAGTAAATGATAAGCATTCTATTCACTCGCACTAAAATCTATAGTTAGGCAGCTGAAGTGATGACTATTCCTATGGCCAGCCATTAACATTTAATATGCATTAAATGCAATGCATGTATATGGTACAGATGGACAATTGGTATATTTCTCAACCGTACATCCCTTTGTACCTTTACAGTTGTCTTCCATCAGCCCATGCTACCAGATCAGTTGACAGGCCCTCATCCTAGCCTTTTATAGCACAATCTCGGCCATCCATCATCCATTTCAGCTACTATAAATAACTCATGCATTACCACTTCAAATGGGTTGGAAACTATAAAGGTTCAAGGTACTACACACAATCAAAGCTCTCCATATAGTAAGTTCTTAACATTAGCTACCTCATTAGTCTTAAGTGTTTCCTTTTCTTATTATTCTTTTACTTCCTTATAATTGTAAGAGAGAAATATAGTAAAAAAAATCATAGTGGATGTAGGCGATATTACCAAACCACTCCATTTTTGATGCTATTAACTTAATTACTTACATTCTTCCCTATTTTCCATTTTGAACCTAGTGTTAGCAAGTAATCTTTTCACATTAGCCTAATTCCGAAGTTGGCTAAAATCAAAACCAACCGTAACAGATTTATGCGTGCATTTGTTGTCTCCTTTAAATGTATCTTAATATATATCACTGTGTTATTTCGTTATACTACTATTGTTTTGATCTATGCAACTAGATAATATTACAAACATGTATGTTAATATTTCAATTCCGCCATGATAACAATACATGCATACATACATATGTATATATGCATATGTATGTGTATGTGTAAGTATGTATCTATGTGCATGCACACGCATACACACACAGACATACATACATACATACATACATACATACATACATACATACATACATACATACATACATATACACATACATATACGTACATACATACATACATATATATATATGTATGTATGTATGTATTATTTTGAAACACTAAAATTACTTTTTGATCATTTAAAATGATTATTCTATGTTAAATTATATATGCATGCCTTATGTATCCAAAATTATTTAAATATTCGTTTTAAATTAAAATAAGTTTTTGTAATTTAATAATTAAAAACATATTTAAAATAATTTAATTATAAATATATAATTATATTATAATTAATTTAAATAGTGTTTTTATTAATACGTTTATATATGCATATATACACACACACGTTTGAATATCAATTTCATTTAATGATAGAATGCTTTTGGATTTGAAATTTTTGAAACTATATTTTAAAATATTATAACCGTAATTATACTATAATAATTTTAAATAGTGTTTATATTAACACACATATATACATGTATATAAATATATTAATATTTTTGAGAAAAATGAGTGATCCTCACAAGGAGGAGAACACTCATGTAATTTTATTCTACACTTAAGAAGAAGTTACCATCAAGCCTGACCGGTAGCAAAACCCACCTATGCAAATACAAGAAAATAAGAACTCCTCCCCAAGAACCTATGTAAATAAGGGCTATAATAAAAAAACAATAAAACAAAATGTGATAAATGCTTAAATCTTCAAAATTGACCAAATCCATCTAATCCACCAAAGCTCGAACGTCTCCACAAAATGTGCAATATTCTATATCATCTCTCATAATATAAGCCTATATCTATCTACACATTAACCAATTTGAATAAGCAACATCATGACAGCCTCGACCTTCATCATTGTTTAAAAACCTCTCACGATACGCCAAGTAAAAAAACCCATGGCACTATCAAAATATTCATCTACTCAAGTACTAAACCAATTCACTTGCACTCAACCAATCTCCATTGCAACAACCAACTGTGATATGCTAAATACCTTATCTCGGATTTTCAGTTCAAACCACTTCTAGGAAAAAAAGTCAACAACACTTTCACTTACTATAGCACAAACTTCGATACTCCAATGCAAAGATGTTTCCACAAAAACCAAAGCATATTCACCACTACAGACAATCAAACAAACAGTTTTTGAATGCCTTCTTCAATAGAAGAAAGATGAATAGTATGCATTTTAGCATTTAGATTAGAATCAAATTAAAGCAAAACCAGATACACCTCAAGAAACAACTTCAAGTATAATGTCCTACTCAGGGATCTTAAGCAAAGTACACATATGCACTAGCTTTCATTAGCAGGAACTGAATGTGAATGTAGTAGTACATTGCAAGGATACTGTTGTCAACCTTATTACACTTGGCATGCACAATAAGGTAATGATTCATGCTTTCAAAACCAGCTCCCACTAATGATAAATCCTAGTACACTTCTTGCTTTTAGATCACAAACATAACATTGATGTTTCAGTTCTTCAAATAGACTACTTATGACCAATGGAAAACAGAACACAACCCAAATATCATACAACTTAAACAAATACCACCCCTTTATTACTAATAAATAACATCTCTTAAAAAAAAATTAATATTAAAATATTAATTTTATTCAATGATAAAATGACATTGGTTTTGAAAAAATTATTTTGGTCAAATAGAAATATTTTATTATATATAATTTAATAATTGTTTTGTAATGAAATACATAAAATAATTATTTTATATAATTTTCAATAAAAAATTATTTTCAAAAATAGATTGATTCAATAATATAGATATATTTATTTTAATTATTAATAGATATTTTATTTAAATTTTATATATTTGGATTTGAGATTGAAATTATTTTGCTATATTGAAATTGGATATTTTATATGTTAAATGTGAATACAAATTTAGCGACTTCATCAAAATATATTTATATATTTTATATAATGCTTGTTTTACTTAACCTATGTAATGCCCCACCCTGAGACCCACACTAACAAAGAGTATTACTAGGTAATACTATCTGCTAGTGTGGAGAATATGGCTTTTTAGGTGCGGCCATCATAGTCTTTCATTAGATAAATGCTAAGTAAGTCGATAAGGTGCTTTAATTATTTTTTCCACTTCATCTAAAGTGGATCGACATACTTAATATTTATCGAATACACTAATATGGCGGCTACGGGATCGATTCAGAATGAAACACAGTAACAATGATAATCACAAATCAGAGAACAATAATAAAGACGGATTACATATACACATATATCAAATATAGTACAACGTGTCTTAAGAGGTATTGCAACCACAATATGTACATACATCATATCCCACATAAATGAATATACATATCAAAGTCCACTACAAGAAAACTGCAACAAAAACTATGCCTCCTATCCAAAAGGGTCGACAGTGAGGTCCAAAAGATATTGCTAAGCCAAAAGTCCCAAAGATCTTATCCTTTAACTCGGTCTGACCCGAGTAATGAATACACGGGTCTGTCTAACTTGAACACGAATATTTGCAAATGATAAAGGGATTATAATTTCTGTAAGGGGAAACATTCCTTTAAATTAAAGGAGTGAAATGTGAATATGATTCCACTCAGTTTCTAAGTGATAGGATGTAAAAGGTTTTCTCAAGGAGTGCCCATAACTAACATCTATTCATCATGAAAGTTTCCGTCTTATAAACCTCTAGAAATATAAATTCCCAAAAGAAGCATATAGAGTCCCAAAAGAAACCATATAAACCTCATGCTCAAAGAAATCGATTAGGATTTCAAAATCCCATAAGTAAAACCATCATTTATATATAAACATCTCATATAGCTCTAGGCTATTAATGTAATTAAGACAACTCAAAATGGTGAAATAAAAAATCATCAAAACTCAGAAAATCCCATATTAGATCCAAATCCCTGATCGCATGCTGAAGCAATGCTGCACGTGCCAACCTCTTGTCTAGTACTATAAATATAATAGGTACCTTCCTCTTGACGACTGAAGTCGTAATACATCATGACGACCGAAGTCATAGTACATTGTGACGACCGAAGTCACAGAGCATCGTGGAAACCGAAGTCGTAGAGCATCATGATGACAGAAGTCGTAATACATTATGATGAACCTTAAATCTATAGTACCGGCACAACATCGTGAATGTGTCACAAACTCTCAGATAGGAACCCGAAAAGTGTTAATGTGCATCACATACCACACGTTCGCACTTAATGGTTTACTAACAGCTAATGAATGCCACTCTAGAAAACACATCATTAAATCATATATCTTTGGAAATCATAACTTGCCCCATCTCATCGGCTAGTATCAAATGGCATTGAAATGGTTTCCCAAACCATAACTTGTCTCATCTTATCGACAAGTGATATTAGCCAATTTAATGGCTTCATCCTCTATATATCCTAAATAGGAGATTAAATACTCCAAATAAATATCCAAAACAAGCCATCACAAATTGCTCCAAAAAGGAGACTATGCATCTTAAAATATGCAAAATAAGGCCATCTCAATCTCATTTCATTTAAAAGGTAAATACTTGTATCATTATACGTAAAATAATTTTCTGAAAGAAAACTAGTTTTTAAACAACGTTTGAAATCAATTTTTGAAAGCATTTCCTTTCTAAACTCTTTTATTATAAAATTAATCTATTTTTTAATGACTTTAAAAATAAGAAAAAATTATTAATAAATGATTTAAGTATTTATTTCAAAGCCATTTCAGTTATAAAAACTATTTCAAAAATCATACAAGAAACTTATGTTGAAAACAAGAAAATATATTGAAAATATAGAAAATTCTCTTATGGAACTATCTTGAAAAATTCATCAATTTAGAGTTCAAATCACATAAATCATTGGCTCACCTATTGATAGGATATTGTCCTTCGGAAACATCATAAAGTTTCTCAAAATCAAGCAAGAAATTTGCAGGAATCAATAAGCAAAACAAAACAGAGCAAAAGGATGCAACCGGCTCTAAATTGGAACATAGGTCGAGCCCCAGGTCGACGTGCATCTATTGATAGGATGTTGTCCTTCGGAAACATCATAAAGTTGCTCAAAATCAAGCAAGAAAGTTGCAGGAATCAATAAGAAAAACAAAACAGAGCAAAAGGATGCTACCGGCTCTAAATTGGAGCATAGGTTGAGCCCCAGGTCGACATGCATGTCGGCCTGGATGATGCCTAGGTTGACCTAGGTGTCGACCTAGGTAGAGGAGGGTGTCGACCTTCGTTTTGCATTTTTCTATAGGGGTTTTCCCTTGTTCGATTTCAATTTTGCATAACATTTTGTATATCTATGGATTGAATTAAGCTGCAAACTTTTGCATGAACAAAGTATAAAACTATAACTACAACAAAATAAAATTTGGCATGGATTCGAGGAAAAATTAAGAAGTTATGAACATTCAATGTTGCAACCAGAAGCTATTTTTCACCAAAAGAACACTACCACAGTAAAACGTTACTATAAAACTCCAAATTTATTCCTCAATTCATATTCACAGTTAGAATTTGTGAGGTTTACTCACCTAAGCTCGGATTTGTAGTGATAAGCAATGAAAGATGCAAGCTTTTAATTGGAAATAGGCTCTCAATAACCTGTAAAAGAAGAAACTAGAGCATGCATACAAAGAACAGAAAGTTACAGACTGCATTAATTCAAAATCTCTAATTTGGTGAAATTGATAAGAGATTTGGCTTGGATTACCTGTATTACTTTATTACTAGCTTCAATTCTCTTTAGTTTCATTAAATTTTGATATGAGATCTTAATTTGAAAGAGAGATGGCCATTTTTCTTTTTATAGTAAGCCTTTTTGTCTTTTTCTTTTAGTTGAGAAGAAATTAAAGAAAATCTATTTACAGATTTTCTGATGTCTCCAGAAAAAAATGGGTTTTGGATTCTATTCTTTGTCTACCAAGCCCAATTGTAAATACTAAGAAAAATTTCTACGTACAAATGCATGTTTCCCTTCTTTACTTATTATAAACACATATATAAATACTTATTAAAACTAAATAAATTCTATAACTCATACCCATGTAAACAAAAATGTTTTTAAAGACAAAAATAAATTATTTAGCTATAAAAATTTAGATTCAAATATTAAAATCATATTTCTACTTAAATATGACAATTTACACTTTTATCTTATAAAACAACGTTTTTAACATTAAATTTGTTTCCTTGTCATATAAAATACAACAAACCATTCTAACTTTATTTATACATCGAAGTATTATTTCTAAACAATATTCCATCTTTTATATTAATAAATACATCATTTCTACTTTTTAATTTCAATAAAAGGTCAATATAGTCAATTATTTACATTATTATTGCACTACATAAATAAAATCTAATAAATGATCACTTTCTTTTCAAACTTATCAAAATAAAGTTTTTAAAACTTTACTTTTAACTATTTATATTTGTTACAACAAATTAATGTTCAAATACATTACTTATTTAATTTATTAACTTAAAGTTAACTTAATCTCAATATTTACAACATGCTAACCCAACACTCATCCAATCAATATTAAATCCAACATTTATTCCCAAAATACATTGCTTATTTAAAGTAAATGATTTTAACAAAATCTATCTTCTTCAATTTAATTTATTTTCTATATTAAATTATAACCAGCATTACAATTTAATACTACTAGTAGTTACCAAATCAGGGTTGTTACAGACTCCTCGTAAAAATTACGTCCTCGCAATATCTAGGAAAGACTATTATTAACACGATTTATTTCATCAAATAAAGCAAAACGGATAGCTTGAAGTAGAAAATTCTCGCCTTCGTTGTAAGAAGACAAGAATCCAGGATAAGTTTGCTTGATGAATTCTCTGGTTTCCCTAGTCCAGTCATTGGGATTATCAGACCATTGAATCTTCACGAGCAGCACATTCTTGTTTCAAAGGCGCTTAACCGTCGAAGCAAGAACTCTCACAGGGTGCTGCATGAATGATAGATTAGGAAAAACTTCTAGCTTCTCTAATATACGAGTATCAACAACGGAATCAGAATCTCGTAGATACTTCCTCAACTAAGAGACGTGAAATACGTCATGAACTCTAGAAAACTGATCGAGAAGTGCTACTCTATAAGAAACGGAACCGATATGCTATGTAATAGGAAGTGTCAAATTTCCCGTCTGGCTAAAGCGTACCACTCCTTTAAAAGGAGAAGCTCGAATGTAGACTAGATCACCCACTGAGAACTCAAGAGGCTTCCTACGGTTGTCCATTAGGATTTCTGGCGACTCTGAGCCTCTTACATCCTCTTTCGAATAAGAACAATCTTCTCGTTTGCTTCTCGAATAGATTCAAGGCCTAAGATGAGCTTTTCCCCAAACTCAGGCCAACAAGATGAAGAATGACGCGGCCTTCCATACAAATCTTTAAAAGGAGCCATGCCGATAAAAGACTAGTAGTTATTCCTATAAGTAAACTCAACTAGAGGAAGATGTTCTTTCCAATTACCTCCAAAATCCAGGATACAAGTACGAAGCGTATTTTCCAATATATGATTCACCCATTCGGTCTATCCATTAGAATGTGGGTGATGAGATGTATATGGTTAAGCTTTATGCTCAAAGCTTGCTGAAGACTCTTCCAGAAGCAGCTCATGAAGAGTGGATCACAATCACATACGATAGAACTAGGAATACCGTACAATCGCACGATTTCGTTAATATAGAGCTTCGATAGATGATATGCCATCCTATTAGATTTAATAGGGATGAAATGTGTGGACTTGGTGAGATGGTCCACAATAACCTAGATACTGCTATGGCCTATCCTCGAACGAGGTAAGCCATCGATGAAATCCATAGAGACTTGGTCTCACTTCCATAATGGGACCTCCAAAGGCTGAAGAAAACTACTGGGTCGTTGATGCTTGACCTTAATAAGCTGATAAGTCATGCAATTGCTTAGATAACTTGCCACATCTTGTTTCATGCCTTCCCAGTAATATAAATTGTGCATATCAACATACATCTTGCTGCTGCCTGGATAGATAGTATACCTAAAACAGTGACACTCAGCTAGAATGTACCGCCTAAGTTCATGAATAAAAGGCACGACTAATCCGTTCTTCTTTCGCCGACATCCATGGCTACCGATGATGAAATCCCTCATCTTAATATTATCACGGGATTCGGACTTACACTTCCGAATAAGAGCAGAGACATCAAAATCTTACCACTGAGCCTCGGCAATCTAATCTAATAGAGTAGGACGAGCTTCCATGCTATATAATAGAACATGTGAGTCTGATGTGGAAGCACGATCTCAAATATCACACGAGGATAAAGTCTCAAAAGATCTCCATTCTTCAAGCATTATGGAAACAACAGCTGATTGCTTTCGATTCAAAGCATTAGCAACTCGATTCCCCTTGCCTGGGTATACTAAATATCGAAATCATACGAAGCAAGAAACTCGGGCCAATGCTGGTGTCACATATTGAGCTCCTTCTGGGTAAACAAGTACTTGAGTGACTTATGGTCGGTGTAAAGAACAAAATGCTCACCCAATAGATAATGACTCCATATCTTAAATGCAAAAAAATGGAGGCTAGGTCTAAATCATGGGTAGCGTACCGAACGTCATTCGAACGTAATTGCCTTAAAGCGAAGGCAACCACTCGATCCTTCTACATAAAATAACAGCGAGGCCACTGTGACTAGCATCAGTATAGACAATAAGATCTTGGTTCCCTTCAAGAACCACAAGAAAAGGAGCATTAGTGAGAGGCTCCATCAATTTCTATAAAGAGGCCTCACACTTATCTGACCAAATAAAGCGAACACCTTTCCTCGTAAGGCTAGTCAAAGGAAGCACGATGCGGGAAAATTCTTCAATAAATCGATGGTAACAACCCGCCAATCCAAGGAATCTATGAATCTCAATGACATTCTCAGACCTCTTCCAATTTTGGATGGCTTCGATCTTAGATGGATCGACCGAAATGCCCTCAGAAGAAACAACATGGCCTAAGAATTTAACTTGCTTTCCCAGAAGTGACACATAGAAATTTTTTCTTTGAGTTGATGATGTCGAAGTGTAATCGAAACAATTCTAAGATCATGTGCATGATCAGCTTTAGCCTTAGAATACACAAGAATGTCGTCGATGAATGCAAGAACAAACTTATCGAAATACTCAATTAAGGTCAACGAAGTAAGCAGGAGCATTCGTCAAACCAAATGGCATGACGAGCCACTCATGTGATCCATATTGAGTGCGGAATGCTATGAGGGGGATACTGTCATCCACAACTTGTAGCTGATGAAATCCAGTGGCAAGGTCAAGTTGGGAAAATACCTTAGCGCCACTCAATCGATAGAACATGTCGTCGATCCTATGTAATGGATAGAGGTTCTTAATGGTTAACTCATTAAGCTTGCGATAATCAACGTATAGCCCAAGAGTCCCATCGGACTTCTTCACAAATACTACTGCGGCTCCCCATGGCGAAGAACTAGATCGAATGAAATGCTTTGCTTCAAGCTCTAAAAGCTTCTTCTTGAGTTCCTCCTTTTCTTTTATAGACGTCCTTGTGAGGACGACGAACAGAATGCACGCCTGGAATAAGGTTAATGCAGAACTCGATAGCCCGCTTGGGTGGCAAACCTGAAATAGGCTCAAATATATCAAAGAAGTCACATACAACATGAATCCGAGATATGTCTTCCTCATCTCTGGACTCAAGACGAATAATGGTGCCTCAGAATCATAATCGAGATTCCAAAGAATAAGAGAAAGCAGTGCTGCAAATCAAGATGTCAAATATAAGTAATATGCTCATAACAAAAAATCCTGGCATTGTATCGAACTAGCCGGTCTATACCCAAAATCATATCAAACCTAAGAAAATGTATCACGTGCAGATTCACATGGAAAGGAAAACCACAAATAAACAATTCAACATCTTCACATAGCAGACCAAGGGTTGCAGATCCCCCGATAGTATTCACAATCCTTAATAAAGTAGTCAAGCAAGAAACATCCAACTATAAAGCATCGATGAGCTCCTTCGATACGAATGAATGCGATGCGCCCGTATCGAATATGAATCAAATAGAACGACCATGAAATAGAATAGACCCCTCCAAAATAGTATGAGATATACCTCAAGGCTGAGATGAACCACCCGATGCTTTAACCACATCGAGATTCCCTGAGCTAGAAACTCTTTCCTTCTTAGGAGAATAAGAGATCAAATGCTCTTCCTTCTTACAATGTAAACACCTCTTGGGATTAGGAAATTCTTTCATAAGATGGTTGTGAGAGACACAATTATAACATTCCACAACTTTGGCTAAAGGAGGTGTAGCATGAGAATGAGAAGTAGAACCGCCCTGCTTCTTCTTCTTCTTACTAGGATGGAATGGCTTAGATTTGTGGAAAGGAAACTGCTTCTTGTTCGGATTTCTCCAAAACTCTATCTCACCATCACTATCTCTCTCCTTCTCGGCCGCTTCAAGGTAAAGGGCCGCATCAACAAGTTCTTCAAAAGATGATTTGAGTTGTAGCAGAAGGGATTTCTTCAAACACTTTTAAGTCCAGAAAGAACTTAAGAATCTTCTTGTAAAGAGTGCAAACATGCTCGAGTCCACACTTGGACAAGGCCTTGAACGAAGCCATATACTCAGAAATAGTCGATTTCCCTTGCTTAAGATCATGGAAACGTCGAGCCAAGATAGCCTTCTCAGATTCTGGAACAAACTTAAGCTCGAATCTCTCTCTGAATTGCTCCCACTCTAAAGTACGCCCATCAATCTCTGCTACGAGTAATTCAAAGAAAGTTCTTACAACATACTAGATGCAACAAGAATGCGGTGATGACTCGAAATCTCCATGCGAGTAGATATGCGCTCGCATGTACGGAGCCATGACTAGACCTCTAAGACTGACTCCGTGCCTCTGAATGGCTTGCCTCCTAGATGGATGAAATCACTACACATGCATGCAAATACGGATTTGTGTGGAGGAGAAGAATAGGCTGGAGCTGGAGGCTGAGTACTCTTAATAAGCTCAAGAATCTGATCGATCGACATATATACACCTTCGAGGCATGAGCCATTGGACAGCTCAACATCCGAAGTGTGACTTCTTCCTCTTCCAGCCATGAGATGAAGCTTAAGATAAGATAGGATTATTCACAGGTGTAGGTATTAGCAATTAAAATTCATTAAATAAGGAATAATATCGAATTAAATTAACATTCCTAGACATATTCATATATATCTACCCCCCAAAGTACTTGAAATGATACAGACAAGGTTAGGTTCAACTTTGATGAGGAACGGTGTTTTCACTTGTATTATACTTGATGTATAGTAATTATGTATACTGCTTTGTGTTTTATTACATTTTATTCTAAATCCTTGCTCTGATACCAAGCTATGATATCAAATCCTGAGACTCACACTAACAATGAGTATTACTTGGTAATACTATATGCTAGTGCAGAGAATATGGCTGTTTAGGAGTGATCATCTTAGTCTTATGTTAGATAAATGCTAAGTAAGTCCATAAGGTGCTCCAATTTTTTTTCCATTTCATCTTAAGTGGATCGACATACTTAATGTTTATCGAATACACTACTATGATGGCTACGGAATCGATTCAGAATGAAACACAATAACAATAATAATCACAAATCATAGAACAACAATACAGACGGATATACATATACACATACATCAAATATAATACGACGTGTCATAAGTGGTATTGCAACCACAATACGTACACACATCATATCCCACACAAAAGAATATACATATCAAAGTCCACTACTGAAAACTACAACAAAAAGTATGCCTCCTATCCAAAAGGGTCGATAGTGAAATCCAAAAGATACTGCTAAGCCAAAAGTCCAAAAGATCTTATCCTTCAACTCGGTCTGACCCGAGTAATGAATACACGGGTCTATCTAACTTGGACATGAATATTAGCAATGATAAAGGGATTATAGTTTCTACAAGTGGAAACATTCCTTAAATTAAAGGAATGAAATGTGAATAAGATTCAACTAAGTTTCTAAGTGATAGGATATAAAAAGGTTTTCAAGGAGTGCCTATAACTAGCTTCTATTCATCATGAAACTTTCCTTCTTATAAACCTCTAGAAATATAAATTCCCAAAAGAATCAAACAGAGTCTCAAAAGAAACCATATATACCTCATGCTCGAGGAATTCGATTAGGAATTCAAAATCCCATAAGTGAAACCATCATTTATATATAAATTTCTCATAGAGCTCTCGGCTATTCAATGTAATTAAGACATCACAGATGGTGAAATCAAAAATCATCAAAACTCAGAATATCCCGGATTGGATCCAATCCCTGATTGTATGCTGAAGCAATGCTATATGTGCCAACCTCTTGTCTAGTACTATATATATAATAGGTAACTTCTGCTGGACGACCGAAGTCGTAGTACATCGTGTCAACCAAAGTCATAGTACATCGTAACGACCGAAGTTGTAGAACATCGTGATGACCAAAGTCGTTTAACATCATGATGATAGAAGTCGTAATACATCGTGATGACCCAAAGGTCTGTAGTACTGGCATAACTTCGTGAATGTGTCACAAACTCCCAGCTAGGAACCTGAAAAGTGTTAACGTGTGTCACATACCATACGTTCGCATTTAACAGTTTACTAACTGCTGGTCAATGCCATACTAGAAAACACATCATCAAACCATAAATCTCTAAAAATCAAAACTTGCCTTATCTCATCGGTAAGTATCAAATGCCATCGAAATTGTTTCCCAAACGATAACTTGTCTCATCTCGTCGGCAAGTGATATTAGATAATTTAATAGCTTCATCCTCTATATCTCCAAAATAGGAGATTAAATACTCCAAATAAATATCCAAAACAAGCCATCACAAACTGCTCCAAAAAGGAGACTATACATCTTAAAATATACTAAAATACGGCCATCTCAATCTCAATTCATTTAAAAGGTAGAAACTTGTATCATTATATATAAAATAATTTTCTACAAGAAAGCAAGTTATTAAACAAAAATTAAAATCGAATTTTGAAAGCATTTCCTTTTTAAACTCTCTTTATTATAAAATAAATCTATTTTTTAATAACTTTAAAAAAATGTAATTTTTTTTATATGATTTAATTATTTATTTCAAATCCATTTCAATTATAAAATCTATTTCTAAAATAGTACAAGAAACTTATGTTCGAAAACAAGAAAATACATTGAAAATTCTCTCGTGAAACCATCTTGAAAAATTCATCAATTTAGAGTTTAAATCACATAAAATCATTGGCTCGCCTGTTGGTAGGATATTGACCTTTGGAAACATCACAAAGTTGCTCGAAATCAAGTAAGAAAGTTGCAACAATCAACAAGAAAAACAAAATAGAGCAAAAGAATGCAGCAGGCTACAAATTAGAGCCCAGGTCAACCCCTAGGTCGACATGGATGTCAACCTGGATGATGCCTAGGTCGACCTAAGTGTCGACCTAGGTAGAGGAGGGTGTCGAACTTTGTTACACATTTTTCTACAGGGTTTATCCCTTGTTCGATCTGACTTTTGCCTAGCATTTTGGTATATCTACGAATTGAATTAAGCTGCAAATTTGTATGAAAAATTTACTAAACTCTAGCTACAACTAAAAAACATTTGGCAAGGATTCGAGACAAAATCAAGAAGTTATAAACGTTCAAAGTTTCAACAAGATGCTGTTTTTCACCAAAAGAATACCACTACAGTAAAAAGTTTACACAGAGTATAAAACTCCAGATTTCTTCCTCAATTCATATTCAAAATTAGAATTTGTGAGGTTTACTCGCCTATGCTTGAATTTGCAGTGATATGCAATGAAAGATGAAAGCTTTCAACTGGAAATAGGCTCTCAATAACCTGTAGAAGAAGAAACTAGAGCATACATACAAAGAACAGAAAGTTACAGACTGTATCAATTCAAAATCTCTAATTTGATTAAACTGTTGATAGATTTGGCTTTGATTTCCTGTATTAGTCTTTTACTAGCTTCAATTCTCTTTAGTTTCAGCAAATTTTGATATAAGATCTTTATTGAAAGGGAGATGGCCATTTTCTTTTTACTGTAAGCTTTTTTTAGTTGAGAAGAAACTAAAGGAAATCCACGTGCAGATTTCCTAATATCTATAGAAAAAATGGGTTTTGGATTCTATTCTTTGTCTACAAAGCCCAATTGTAAATACTTAGAAAATTTTCTAAGTATGAATGGACATTTGCCCTCTTTACTTATTATAAACACATACATGCATACTTATTAAAACTAAATAAATTTCTATAACTCATACCCATGTAAACGAAAAAAAATTTAACAATAAAAATAAATTATTTAGCTAAAAAAATTTAGTTTCTAATATCAAAATCATATTTTTACTTAAATATGACAATTTACACTTTTTATCTCATAAAACATATTTTTAACATAAAATTTTATACGAAATTGTTTCCATGTCATATAAAATACAACAAAACATTCTAACTTTATTTATACATCAAAATATTATTTCTAAACAATATTCCATTTTTTATGTTAATAACTACATAATTTCTCCCTTTTAAGTTCAATAAAAGATTAGTATAGTCAATAATATACAATATTATTGTAGTACCTAAATAAAATCCAATAAATGATCATTTTCCTCTCAAACTTATCAAAATAAAGTTTTTAAACTTTATTTTCAACTATTTATATTTGTTACAACAAATTAATGTTGAAATACATCGCTTGTTTAATTTATTAACTTAAAGTTAACCTAATCTCAATATTTACAACATATTTAACCCAACACTCATCCAATCAATATTAAATCCAACATTAATTTCCATAACACATTGTTTATTCAAAATAAACAATTTTAACAAAATCTATCTTCTCCAATTTATTTTATTTTCCATATTAAATTATAACTACCGTTATAACTTAATATTATAGGTAATCACCAAACCAGGGTTGTTACAACCTAAAATAGAATTTAAATATATATGTATATTAAATATTATTTTTAGGTAGAGAATGCATACATAGATGCCAAATGTATACGTTATAGGTGAATTTTCCAACATTGATATATGTATACATTAACGGTGTACACTTTACCATATGTTGCAGATGCACAAAATGCACATACGAGTATATTATAATATGTTCATAAATTATATAATTATCTATTAATTAAGTACATGAATTAAATAAATCAAAAAATTAAATAAAACTAGATTTTATTTAAATTAACTAGATTGTATGTAGTATAATTTGTTAGACTTCGTAGGCCCACTACGATCCAAATATATTTTCTTGAAATCAACCCATTTCGTCCACTATACACCGACCTAGTTCCAACAGTGTATCGTTCCCAAATGGTTTGTGCAGTCTAATTAGTCAACATTTAAGGTCAATTAAATAAATCTATTTATCTAATGGGTGTGAAGAATAGTATTGTTTAGGCTTGGAATTGAATAAAAAATTAAAAGTAGTTAAATATTACTTAACCAATAAGATGCATATACATATATTATAAGTCAATTAAACTATAAAGTTATAAAATAATTAAAATTTTATAATTGTATATGATAAAATAATATAAGTCGAACCAAAACAAAACCCAAACATATTTTTGAAGTAAGTACATACATAAAGTACATAGACCAAGATTTCGGATATATCGAACACTTGAATCACAAGGTGTTTCATAAGAAACACATTTTCCCTTAAATTGATACCACTTATTTCATATATATAGATGTATGAAAGATTATGAATTTCTAATATATAATATTGCCCTTTAGAATTTATATATTAATAAATTATTTGCATTTTCTTTAGTTGTTGGGCAAATCTAGGATAGGCATGTTATGTGTAGTACCATTAATATATTGACTAGACAAGGTAAGAAACATGCATGTATTAAATGAACGAACTCAAGATATATGCATTATTGAAACACCCCACACCCCTTAGTATATCCAAAAGGACACACTAAAAGATGGGTGTGTTGTAGGTAAAACTAAAGCTAGCAGAGACTAAGATTCATAAGACAAAATAGATAGATAATAACACAGCGGAAATAATCAAAAACAATAAGTGATTTTAAAAATTAATACTTCATAAATACTTCAGACAAACCACATATTTTGCAAATACCTAACATAATTTTCTTATAAAATCTTAGTCTCGTTAGAAAAACTAGAGTACAAAAACAAACTTTCGCTCAATACAGTGCCAGTACAATAAAAGAACAAAAAGCTAGAAAAAGAAGGATACATGATAGGGTCTCCAAGTCTCGAAGAAGCTACGGTCTATCTTCCTTGCCCTTGATTTCCTATAGGTGAAAAAGGGGGAAGTAAAGAAGTGGGTCAGGTGAATGATTGTAATCACTAGAATCTTTACGCAAAGTAAAAGTAGCAGACCTTATAATACTTCTAGTGTATATATAAAGAAAACAAAGAGAATAGGAAGAAAAAGGAATAAGCTGGAAATAAATACAAATTGCTAAATTAACACAATTAATTAACTTTGATTGTTTGCACTTTTCTTTGTTAGCTGCTTTGATTAGGTTGAATTCCTAATCCTATAATTAGGTAGAAATCCTAATTCTACCCTTTGATCAGCCTGCTACACCATAGACCGTACTGCGGACTGAACACTATATAACTCTCCACACATAAGGTAATAGCATCAATGAAAGACACACAAAGTACAATGGTGTCTAAGAAAGACGCACAAAGTATTTATTGTGGACTAGATGTTATATAGCTTCCTATACATATGGCAATGGTGCCTACGAAAGGCACACATACTTAAGCTCTTAGAACTCATAGCGGTTACTGAGCACCGAAATGGAAATCACAGGCGTAATTGCCACCATGCTCATGCTACCTGTTGTTCCACCTACTGGGTTTTCTTATTAGCTATGCTCCAGCATAAGCGTGCCCCTCGTCTCACTTTAGGATTATGTGAAACGCCATGTCCATAGAAAAATCGAGGAAATACTGTTGGTACTGACCCATCATCCAAACAATATCTAGTTGCGTCCCTTGTCCAAATCCCCCGTTATTTGGGCTTCTATTTGACCAATTACTACCATTATTACCATACGTAGATACAAGTCTATGGAACCTAGACAAGAACATTCATACGCGGATATGGAGTCAAGACGACTATTAAAATGTAAACAAACATAACATGAAATGGTGAACAATCGACATAAGATAGTGTTATGTTTAAGATGTATAATTTTCTAGGCATTGGAACATTATTCTGACCCCTTCCTTATTACAACCGAAGGATAGTTAGAAGAGAAGGTAATGGTGATTGACCTATTTGGTGCTAACAAGGACATTCGATTTTTGGAAGTGTCAAATCTTGGTCAGTACTTATGTGATCTATTATATTTTAATTATTCTACTGCAAGTAATTTTGTTAGAGTTTTGATATGTGTTCTTTTGTTTTATTTGTAGGACACCAAATCAACGATCCATGCATTGGTGGACTTGGATTTTTATTTTAGTGAAAAATTTAGGCCCATTAGGCTTCGGGTTGTTACATTTGGTATCAGAGCTCAGGTCAGTCGATCTTGAAAATTAGAAGACATTGAGTGAACGTTTTGTAATTTTCCTATAAATATAATATATGTTAAATCCTAATAATTCTAACTATAGAACAGTTACATATGGAATGTCCTTGAAGCTGGATGGTACATGACTCCCTAGTAGGGACTTAGTAGCCGAATGATTGTAGATCCACATATGACTGCCGACTGGGGATGTACAATAGGTCTAGTTAAGAATAAGAATCCATATATTGTAGATAGTGAAATACGTGGAAGTTCCTGAAGAAGGGTGTGAAATGGTCACTCCTAATTAGTAATTGGATTTTTAATACAAAGAAAGAAACAGGTTAGCAAATTAATGGAAAGATGTTCTTTGAGAAAGTTATATAATTAATATATTTGAAAAAGTAAAGAAGTAAATATTGGATTTTGGAAACGTATTTATATAATAAAAGTTTCATTGGAAGTGAAACTAAAAACTTTCCATAAAACGATTTTATAAAAGCAATTTTTTGAGAAAAAAATCATAGTGCGTATTTAGCTCGCTATTTTCTTTGTAAAGAAAGAAAAGTGTAAATATGTAGTTCTAACAGAAATAAAGATTTGTAAAAATCTAAAAATTTCATTGAAAGAAATTATGTAGAAAGCTATTTCTTTTGAAAGAAAAATACAATAGGAATATAGCTCATGGGTTTTATGTTATGAAATTTTTTAAATTGTAAAGTAAAATTTTATTGTTGAATAACAGAAAGTGGTATAAGTATGGAATATAAGTAAGTAGTACATAATAGAAGATGTAGAACCCTATTGTAGGTGAACGCATTACAATGGTTCAAGTAAGAAGACATGAAAATTCAGATCTAACAAATTAAATAAGTGCAGTTTAGGTAGAGGAGCTGAATAATGGAAATGTGTGAAATACAAATAGAAACGGGATTTGATTTATTATGCTTATGTTAGGATTTGACATATTTTAATTCATTGTAATGAAAAGGGATCATAACTATTAACTAGGTTTTTTAACCCAACGGAATTCAAAGGAAGTTAGAACATTTATGACAAGTCAAAACAACTCAAGAATCAACTAAGAGGACCAACATAAGGAATGAAGAATGATTGAAGAGGAGGAAACCAAAATTTGGCCAAGATGATGGATCGCCAGCGGTCCATAAGATTCGCTCGTGGATCCTCTAATCCTCTTTCAACATGATCTTATATGTTCCCTAGAGACACTTGCCAAGTTTCATAACATGCCAAACAATCTAGCTCGAGAAATGAAGACTCATTTGATTCAAGCTGCTTGACCAAAAGCAGCCAACTTAAAATAGACCTACAGAACTCATATGAAGTTAGATTGACTTGAAATTTTGGCGGAACACTTAGAACACATAATAGAAGGCTCATGGAAAGAAATGAGATTATTTGGAATCGATTGCTGGATTGCTAGTGACCTAACTAGATGGATCGCTAGCGACCCATATAGATTGGGCACCATCACCTCAAATTTTTATTGTAGGTCCCTCATACCTTAGAGAGAATACTTGCAAAATTTCGTAAGTTTTGAACGAATTATGTACGATTCTTCTGGACCAGATGACCCATGAAGACGGATGATCAAACTAGCCCCAAATGATTAGATATTTGGACAAGGCACTTAAATTGAGGGTAGGAAGATAACTAAACAAATATCGCTCAAAAATATGCCAAGTGGATGGATGGCTAGCGATCTATCCTATATGGATAACTAGAAATCCATTCCATATGGATAGCTAGCGATACATCAAGATAGGTCAGATCACCCTTAAATTTTCTGAGCTTCTTTGTAGCACTAAGCAAAGGTTTCTGGTAGAAAATATGCTAAGTTGACAGATAGCTAGCGATCCATTTTATGGATAGCTAGCGATCAATAGAAATGACTCAAATTGATTTTCGGTGATGACTTAGCATTATAACTGGACACATCTGTACTTTGACTTCTGGCCCAATACTCGCTGAATTCCCTTATAAATACTCATCTATCTTCAAATAGAGATGGATCTTTTTTGGGGGAGAGAGCCGCCTTTACTCTACTGGAATTCTTTACTGGTTCAACTTTCTTCTCCCTCACAACAGACATCAAGGGGGTTACTGCGATTCTCCAGTCAACCCTTGTACTTGTGACTTATTTTAACTCATTATAACTTAGATATAAGTACTAACTAGCTACTATCTAGACAGATTAGTATAATCATACTAAATATCGATTAAAGTGGATGTAGGCTAGTGTTAGCCAAGCCACTATAAAAATTTTGTGTATCTTTTCTTACTTCTGCTCTTTATTTGTTGTTTATCTAAGATTAATGCTACTGATTATCTACCCTAGTGCTTTCACACTTGATCCATTGATCCATTTTTTGGATTAACAATAATATAAGTTTCTATGTATCAAATAAGTTACAAATAAAGGTCTTCTATTTGAAATAATAAGTAATGTAAATGTAAACAAAGAGATGTACAAGGAAATCTCTTATTTTGTACTATTTATTTTAATAAGGAAATACAGTATAATATCTTGTAATTTCACACAAAATATGAATTCTCTTTTAAGTGAACCATAGAGAATTTTAGTGTTAATAATTCTTTTTGAGTGAGGAAAGTAGTTCCAACGCATTAAAGTATAGGATCCTTAAGTGTAATAAAAATTATAGTGATTAGAAATTATGTGGAGGTCATGAAAAGAAAATTTGCTAGTAATCTAATTAGAAGGAGCATAAGACATTGAAGGCAGAAGAAAGAAAAATGGACAATCTCCATTATTTTCTGCACTTCAAGTATCTTTTAAAAGCCTCCATTTCATGACATTAGAGACTCCACTAAGATTAGAAGTGGAGATAGAAATAATAATAGAGTGAGAGTTGTTCTTATCTACTCTAGTTTTATTGTTTAAAAATCTATAAAAGATGATTTAGAAAAACTGCAAAGTGCATTTTTCAGAAAAGAAAGGTTTGGTATAACTAATAAGTTTTTGAGGAAAAACTTAATAAATTATTAAGTTAAAAAACCTAAATTTTATAAAAGAAAAGTGAAAATGACTTTAAAAAGGAAATGCTGATTTGAAGGAGAAAGAAAGGAACTTTTAAAATTTGCTTTGCTAATAATTTCCTTTAAATGTAATAAGTATGATAAATTCAAAAAATTATAAATTAAAGTTTTAAAATGGTTAAAACACCAAGTATTTTTGAATCTAATGAAGGATTTTAAGTTGTACTTTTAAAGCAAAGGATTATGTTACGAACGCAAGGATATTTTAGACATGTGCGCAAGCCTTATAAAGAACCCATAAAGAAATGATAAATGGTATTAAAGAACACTTCTATGAGTTCTAGAGTATGTTCGTATGAAGCTGAATGATAAGGGAAGTAAAATACCAAAATTTGAGAAATCCATCAAAGATTTGGCTTAAAAAGAATTGGCAATAGATAGTAATGAGACAACAAACAAACATAGAGAGCAATTGGTCGACTCAAATTTGGGAAGCAAGATAGAAATTGGAAAAATTATTCCACCAAAAAAATTTGCTAATAAGTTATTAAAGATGTGCATAGATGGTGTTTTTTGTAGTGAAAGGATGCACAGTTTATTACCTAAATGGGTGTGCTAATGGAAGAAATCAACATACCTTATTCATCGAAAGGATAAAGGAAAAACAAAGATATGAGATTGTAGGAATATGGCATGTTAGAAAGGTCCATTCAAGTCATAAGTGACAGAGCCACAACATCATTAATATTATTTGATGTTGTGGAGTAACTTCTAGAATTTGTTCTAGTTAGGTTGGGTTGTAAGCATTAGTTGTCTTTATCGGGGGTAAAGGCGCATACAATATTATACGAAATGTTCCTTTTATTTTCTTCAATGTGGATCGCAATGTAAGAGGGAAAATAATAAGATAATGAAATTTTAGAATCAACTAATGCAAAAGAAAAAAAATAGTAGAGATGGGAAGTTAAGAAATAAATTAAGAAAAATTATTTAAACACCGCTAAAATGGAAGGAGGATAAGATTGACAAATTTTAGCAAGCGAAGGATAGGGAAGGAATGTTTAGTAGCCATGAGTCAATGTCCCTTTACCTCGAAGGCTGAAATTTATAATTGAGCTTGGTTGTTGGTTGCTATTGTAAATAAAAGAAATGTTTTTTAAACTTAAAATTTGCATCGTAAATAAAGAGAAGGCCACTACTGACATTGAATTGTTGACTAAACACCGATTTCTCGAGATGTCGAAACTTATGTTTTGAAAAACCTATACGTTTTTACACCTTTGGAAACTAAAAATGTAACGTCCCGCCTTTTCGCACTGTTTAAATCGACACACGTGCCAATTCAAACCATACGGAAGGGCGGATTGTTATGGGGTAAATAAGAAAAACAGAGAAGAAATAAAACGAAACAGAATCTCACAGCGGAAGGATAAAATATAATAATCAAATATACAGTTAATGAGGCTGTTTACAAAATATTTAACTTTTACTTATACAATATATATCAGAGTTGCACATACCAATGAAAAATCGATGTAGCGGAATACAGTGTAGTGGAATATAATAAATAATAATAATAGCAATCTCCGTCTTTGTCCTCTAGAGCTAAAGTCTTCGATCCTGAAACGCTCGGACTGACCCGAGCGAATTGAAAAGACAAAACACTAGAGTCATAACTAAAAGATCTTATGTAAGTTAAATTAACAGGAATAAATATGAGTGCAGTAACTCAAGAGATGCTCGGGATTTACATCTCTTAAGGATCCGTTAGACTATTTACTATATAGTATATTTCGCTATTATAATAGGTGTCTAATTGTAAAATAAACTTAATTTAAAATAGCATTAAGGCTTTACATTTTCCACCTTAACACGTAATAATGCCAATTGTCTATACAGTGCCTGCATATCTCCTGATCGGGCAACTACGAGAAGACACTCCATAGGTACGACATAAACAGAAACTCATAGTAAAGGCTCGGTATGGTAGGTGACACGGCACAACTAGGCAATGCCAGGGTAGATATACCAATTACGCTTCCTGGTCGGTGGTAACGCGTAGCCGCAGCTACCGCCCACCTCGGACAAACTCCCCCAAATCAAAGAAATCAAAAGTGAAGGTGGCCACCGAAATAATTCAAAGTCAGAGTATAGTATCGAAGGGAAGTGTCCGATCAAAGGTGCCACCTCAATTAACCCGTCGATCGCTCCTGTTTTAGCCATCTTATGTCAACTCACGGGAGTTGGGTCCACGTATTTTCCTTAAAGGAAACGTGCCACCATCCTACTTCATTCTGGAATCTCCACCACGTACACGGTTGTTAAAGTGGTTTTCGGAGTTGGCAGAGAGTATGACAACTTCCGATCCCGTTCTCTTCAACAACCAAACGTTATTATAACACCGCGGTTATTTCAAAATAAATTATACTTTAAAACCAGAATATAATATCTCTTTCAAACCATATAAATACGATATCATTTACAAAATTTTAAAACCCCAAATCAATATGATATCATTTTTATTTTATAAATATCCCTTTCCCAAAATCATAATATTTTCAAATATATATACCTTGAAACCATAGCTTTGCATAACTTTTAATACTTAATGGTTCAAATACTATATTACTTATAAAATAAAACAACTTCTTTAAATTTCACAATAAATTCCAAATATCAATTTGAACCTCCAATATAAACCATTTTAATTCCCATATATTTCAAAGCTTAAATATTCTACATTTCAAAACTTTATAGTTCGATTTGAAATATTTACTTAATAAATCAATATTATTTGAGTAAAACCCATAAACTTCAATAACAGAATATACTTCAATTTAATTTAACTTGATAATATTCATTTAAATCCTCTAAACCGAAATCAAGTTATAAAAATCATACCCCTTTAAAATAACGATTTTTAATAAAATTTTAAATCAATTTTCTTCGGGTATAATTCTTTAAAAAAATTATTCAAATAAATTTCACATTTTCTCCAACTTAAATTTTTATTTAAGTCATTAAAACTTTATATGTACAATATCTTAACAGGTACATAACCATATACTATAAACCATCAACTCCATTTATTAAGCTTATTTTTTTTCAACAATTTTATACATAGCTTAAATTCAAGAATTTAACGAAAATAAAATTTATATAATATCAACAATTAATATCCATTTAACCATATTATATAAAAAATCAAACTTTAATATTGGGCTTATTTTATGTTTCAAAGCATACTTATATATATAGTTAGAATCAAAATAAATTTGACGTTTATATAACATCAAAAATCAATATTTATAAGATCCGTATATTCCTTTCCTAAACCATAGAAAATCATTTCAAAAATAATTTTATATATATACCGCGGTGCCTGTATATAATTTTCTATCGTATGGTCAAGTGATACGGATATTTATCATTTCAATCCGCAATTTAAAAATAAAAATGTGGTTGCATATCATTTCAAACCGCAATCCCGAATGAAATGAAAATGCATAATAACTTGCAGTTTATACAATATAAATACTGCATCCATTCATCCATCATATCAATCATCAAACATTCATCAATTTATCATCCAATTCAAACAATCACATCAATAAATAATAATTAATTACCAATAGTTAAATTTCCAATAATGAATTAAATAACTGTTTAACTGTAGTTTATATGCAATAATAAATAAATTTAACTAGCAAGTTATATGCAATAATAAATTTTACTAAAATTTTAACTGACAGTTTTAATGCAATGAATAAATTAATTAACAATTAACTGGCAATTTTAAATGCAATAATGAATTAAATAACGCGTAAATTAAATGAATGCTCTTTAGCTGAGAAAATGATAAAATATATGCCAAATAGCTACAAATAAAATTTTAAGCACATCATAAATCAATTTATCCAACATAAGAAATCTTAGAAGTTGTGAGTCGGTTAAAACACTCACCATTTGGATTTAAATTGAATTTAAATCCAATTTAAACCCAAAAAATTGACCATCTCAGAATTCGTCCAAACCAGCATCATCCAGTCCGTAATTTTATTACGATTCTAACAAAAAAACAGCGCGTAAATCGATGTTCGTATGTGAAAGATATTACGAAAATTGAGATTGAATTTCAATATTAAAAATAAAAAAAGAGGACACATTAACTCACCCTCCACGTCAATCATCTTCCCATACTCAAGCAACAGTGACAAAACACGCAAGCTACAGGATACGCGACCCACTACACGCGTTCGCTTCTGCTCGACCCAGTAACGCGCGCCAAAACTACGAACCACCACGTCCTCCCCGCCGACGTCGGCGAACGCCGCACCCTCCCTGGCTGAGGCCCCCCTCGCGACGACTTCCCGCTCGCCCAAATCAGCAGCCGCCGCCCAAAGTTTCGATCCCTAATCCAATTTTTGCATGCAATCGGACCGTTAACTTTACGAACGAACGCCGCAGATCGACTCCCCTCGGTCCCCTCTACAATACCCAGAAATAGTTCGACGATCCGACTAGTTTGATCGCGGCGATGTTGAACGGCCGAGAATAAACGATTACTTTCTGAGTAAACGATAAATCGAATTGAAAAACGAATTCCACCAGGAGATTACTCTCATTGAGAGCTTCAATATATATTTTTTCGGAATTTTTCTAAGGACTTTGAAATTTTAGGCTTTGGATTTGATTTGGGAGTGGATCTGAAATTATGCTGTCTGCCATTGAGGAGGAGAGTGTTGAGATATACGTACAGCCAAATGAAAATGAGGGGAATTAGGGTTTATAACGATATATTTATAGACAAAGTTGAAATAGGATGGATCGGAAAAGATAGATGTACGTGCTAAACGATATATGGCCCGAAAAGCCCATTTCGACTCTGGAACGTAATTGGGTAAACCATAAATCAAAATAGGTGTTTTGAAATATTTTAAACACAATGGAAAAGGTTCCACGTCCAAATTCCATTGTATGGAGAAGTTATGCAAAATCGATATTTTCAAAATTGATTTCAATTGATTTCAAATGCATAAATTTCAAGGCGTTTCGAGCCCGTACGATCAAACGACAAGTCCGATCACTACGAAACTTGCAATCTTATTATAATTTACCGTTACTGATGCGATGAAACTGGTTTCGTCGAAATCCGAGTCAATGGCCAAAATGACTATTTTTATATTGATTAATTTTTTTTACAATTAATTGATTTAATCAAATTTTAAATTCCAATTCTAAAATTTGTAAATTTTAACACCTTTATATTTCTCAAACATTTACAATGATTTAAACAAAATTTAAATGTCAAATCAGAGAGGATAAATTTATCAATTCCAATATTAACCTTAGTTTCATTAAATTCCAAATTTATAAATTTAATCTCCAAAAATTCTATTAAATTCACTTTCATTCTATTATTCAATTCACTATCATTAAACGGATAAAATATTGGATTTACACTATTACAATAATATTCTTACATTCCATTTAACTTTCTATTAACGTAATAATTAGATGTTTGATTTCATTTAATTCCAATAAAACCTATTATTGTACACTAATTTCGAATATATTGACACAACTTAAATTTGCATTCTTTCCATTCAATATCAACTGTCATTTTATAAGTAAAATTAACATTAGATTCATACTCATTACATAAATAACTTTAGTTTCATCTAAATAAATATTTACGTAATTTTTAAAAAAATATTAAATCCATTTAATTGCAATAAATCATATTATCGTGATTTAAATTCAAATAAATAATTAAATGTTGGTTCCCATTCTTTTTATTCAAACAAACGTTATCCTATAAGCATATTTAACATTTGTTTACATTTCATTACACTGATACTTCTAGATACATCTTCGATTTGTATCAACGGTTATATTTAAAAATGTGAATCTTGTCAATTACGCGTATTAATTAAGGTTTTAAACTCAATTAACAAAGTTTCCTAAGTCCAATCCCTTTTTACTAAATTTGACAATCCCTAACCATTTGTTCTACATTCCTTATTAATGTAATATTTATTAGATTTTATTTGAAATTAACGTACAACTTAATTTCCCTTAATTGAGATCTGATTCCCAAATTTATATTTAACATACTAAATTAATAAATAACCTAAATAAATGGTCACCTACTTACTTTCTTTCATTTATAAGTTTACTACTTACCCACCCAGGTATAAATCCCATATATAACACTAATTAATTTCCATTAACACTGCATTATCCAATTATCATAAATTTGTTCAATATATACTCTTGTTTACTTATAAATAAATTTATGTTTTCTATCAATTCTCATTCACTCTTCCATTACTAAATTAAAAATCATTAAGTAACGTTTCCTCAATAACAGTACTAAAATTACTTAACATTCAAGAGGACTTTATTTCAAATAAATTGATTGACCAATAAATTAGGTAATATATAATAATTGTTATCATACCCTTAAGATTTACGCTTGTTCTCTTCTATTTGATTTATAGCCTAAAATAATATAAACAATCTAACTCCATAAATAAACTTATTTTATTACCCAAATTATACATAGTTTGAATTCAATACTTACTTTTATGTTTCTCCATATTCAATTATATTCAGGTATAATACTTACCCTATTTCATTTATTTCGGTTCCATTAAATCTATCCAAATTTTATCCGTTTCAATATTATTCCATTTATTACAATTGCTCATTTAAATTCTAACATTCACTTTATTATAAATTATAAGATTTCCTTCTCTATCTAAACATTAATACAAAATCATATTAAATTCCCGTTTTAAATCTTCAAAAATTACAGGTTGTTACAAAAAATATCTTTGCAAAACGTTTTAAAAGGACTTTAAGTTTAAATTTTTATGAATATTTTAGAAAGCAATATAAAAATATTTTTGAATAAAAAAGAAATTTTTATATTTTGGAAATTCCACATACTTGACGTTGGGGAATTGTTGACAGGTTGGGTAAGGATTTTATTGTGCTGTTGAGATGACAGTAAAATAAAACACGGTTAGAAACAAGTGAGAAGGCAGTTATAGTTAGGGAATCACTTTCTCCATATCTTGTTAATAACTAAAAATGTCGATTTTTGAAATAAACCCTTATTTAAAAACTTAAAAAGAAATTAACTTATACAAGCTGAGCTTGGGAAAGTTTGAAAAGAATGGAAATGGGTACATAAGAAAATATGAGAAGGATGGGGCGAAGGAGAAAATTCTAGTGGAAATGGGTACATAAGAGAAGGATGGAAATATGAAATTTTCCGTCTAGACTCTTTCCTGGCATAAGAAAATAGATTTAGAAAACTGTATTTTTCTAAATTTGGATGTTGGCAATGGTGTGCTAAGATTTTGGATTATAAATATTGGATGCAAAATTGGTTGAACTATACTTATATTCATAGAAATGTGGGAAAAAATTGGATGTAAAATTAAGTTTTTGATTTTCAAAGATTGCATACATGAAAAATTAACGGTATATTTAAGATGTTTGCGCCATATTTTCAAAAAATATTTTAAGTTTTGCATTCTTACAAGAGGCGCCAATTTAGAATTGCTCAATTTGCATAACATATATATTGTGACACGCCGTTCACCGTACATGAATTGATTGCAAAATTGTTTGTACACTAATTGATTGTTAACATAGAATGAATGTATGGTTATATTGCATAATTGAGCCCTTGAGAAATTCTGGAGACGAAACTCTTTTAAAGGGGAGAATGTAATACCCTGCATTTTTACATTAATTCGTTAAAAATAAATTTATTAATAAATTGTAAACAGTGAAAAATAAATTTTTTGCCAACGTCAGAATCTGGCTACGTAACTTGCACCATTGTTTTCATGGTGATTTTCTGATCAACTTTCATATGTAATGTTTTCGGATTAAAGTTCAAACGAAAATGTTATTAATGTTTGAAGTTTTAACATTGGAAATAGTTGTAAATGTAATTAAGAAAATAATTAATAATTGATTAACATTAATTGAAAAATGTTAAACTTAACCGATACTTAAAAATTAAGAAATTTAATTAGGGTAAGAGATAATGATAGCAGGTCAAGGAAGGAAAGAAATTAACAAAATCTCGTAATGGTGATAATTCACCAAAAATAAACAATGCAAATCGACGGTAGCGGTTGACCTAGGGTTCTTAAAGGTTGACCCATGGACTATTTCGAACAGTAGTAAATTTTGGCTGTATTGCCCGGATTTGAAATATTTTGATCCAACGGTTAGCACTGGTTTGAATCTCTCTAAATATGGACCTAGGGCTTCACTTCCAACTCATAATTTCCAAATGAGCGAGGAAGCACTTTTTCTTCTCCTAAATCCTGGATTTAATGAAATAGATTTTATTTGCAAGTTTACACTTTGGAGAAGAATAGATGATTATAGAGAATAAAAATAGGTTCAAACCAAGTCGCTACATAAGAGGTAAACTATGAATCTAGTTTAATTAATAAATTATTCCAAATCTCCTCTTTTTAATCCAAATTCTAATAAATTTGTATGTAAATGCTATATGAAAATCTAAATATGGAGTTGGAAGTTGAAACACAAATAAAAGAGATTAGAGATTTAGGAGCGCTTAAAAAGGTGCGTGGCAATATTATATGTTTTTATATATATTAGATTATATCGTTGTAATTCTATTCCGACATGATTGAGAAACTGAATTTAAATTGCAAATAAATTCATGAACAAGAAATGTTAAAGAGATTAAACTTGCCTATGTAATTTATATTGATGAATCAATACTCTCCTTTTACGAAAACTAGTTTGGAATTTTATATGAAATTGATATTGAATCGCGTAATGATTAGAATTAATATTTTTACGTCAAATATGAATTTAATGAATCTAAAGTGATGTGTAATGATTAGGAATTTATATTTATCTGATGAACATGAATTGAATGAAACCTTGATGAAGTGCGTAACAATTCAAAATTTTATTATTTGATGGATATGAATTAAGTTGAAATGAAAATTTATTTAGATCTTTGGGGTTTTTGTTATATTTTAATGTATTGGAACTTAGAATATTACAAGTAGATTTCCACATTCTATGAAATTAAAATAAATAAAAGTGTGACATTTGGAGTAATAAGAAATATACATACATGAAAAAAAAGATGTACAAAACATGAGTAATCACTGTGTTTTGTACTGTCCATTTAAATAAAATAAAATGACAATTCCTTGAAATTACAGACATTGCACAAATATCACCCCTTTTTGATAAGATACGGAAATTTACTGTCTTAACATTTATTAAGTTTAGTTCCAATATATTAAAATGTGGTAAGCCCCAAATGCTGAACATTAGGATATGAATGAAATAAAAATGCTAAGAAGATGGAAAGTAATGAAAAAGAAAGTTAGAGAAATACGCATGAAGAAAAAATAGATAATAAAATTGGAATAGAAATAAATGTTGGAACTAATGGAAAAATTGTCAACGATATTAAGGATTTTATAAAAAGGAAGTGGTAAATGAACTTGAAGAAGAAAATAGAAAAGCATAATAAAATGAAGAGATACGGTCAACTATAAGAACTATAGAGGCAACGAAAGTAAAAGAAGGTAGGATTGAGAATATATGTTTATAAGAGATAAGTTTATAATTAGCATTGAATATACATTTTTGACGGGTGTGAATTACTATTATTAGGTGTATAAATTATATAAAGAAAATGATAAAAAGACATTAGAGTAGTTTTGAATGCAAGATCGGCAGGGTCACAAAACAGAAGTCTGCCTACTGTAAGGGGTTATCAGTTATTGTGTAACACCATACTAATATGGGGCATGTCAAACCAATGGACATATGGAGAGTATATACTTACATATAGATGAAGGGGTAGCCTTAGGATAGAGTAGTCTACTTCAAATTTATTACAGAGGAAAGCATTTCCCTGATTGCACTAAGTAATTTAAATGGATGATGAGGGGATCGTGCACTATACAATAAGTGTTGAAACCAAATTTAAAGGTTTGAGAAATGCGAATTAACGATCATAAGCTAGGATAAACACTAGAGGGGGGGGGGGTGAATATGTTTTAGAGAATTGTTAAATCTTTTTGAGTTTTTGTTAATTTGAACACAAATGTATGCAAAATTTAGACACATATATGATCATAGAATCAAACACAGATGAAAATATAAAGTAAAAGTAGTAAAGGAAAGAACACACCGGATTTTATACTGGTTCAGAGTTACCCTACATCCAGTCCCGCACACAAGTACAGATTTCCTTTCAAAAAACAATCTTTACAATTACACCCCTCGATTTGAAGGAAACGAGGTACACCCTCCAGATTCACAATCCTCTTGGTAGAGATACTTGATTTCCCAGGCAACAAGTTCACCCAATTGAATTCCAAGGCTGTAATCGCACCTTATCTCGGTTGATTGATTTCCAATGCCACAATCACACCTTTTCTCGTTTAATTGATTACAAAGAAGCCTATAACTCTGAATAGCACTGAGAATCTTGTTGAGAAAATGATAGAGAATCAAACCAAAGATAATCTGTTAGATTCAATGTTGATTTCGGCAGAGTAACGGTAGGAATATGTATAAGAACTGTGGAAGAAGAAGAGGAGTGAAAAACCAGAAAATCCATGTTGAAATTCGTTGAAAATGTCCCCTATTTATAGAAGAACAACAGCCACGTCCATTCGTGAAGAGATATGATGAATAGACACTTCTTTTGAAATTTAAATTTTGAAACCAACTGACACTATGTCGACATGGCTAGGTTGAGCATGTTGACATCCCAAAGGAATTTTTGGTGATTTGTTTTGCTTTAAAAATAACTTCTATTTTACATTAAAACTATTTTAAACTTTATAAATATACTTGTCTATAGTTAAAATACATAAGTAAATATATAATAATATATACAAAATTTTACTATAATTTTATATTTAAATCCAAGTATAAATATTTAAAAATTAAATATATTATTATTAATGATAGTTAAAACTACGGATAATTTTGATTTTGAAATTAGAGATTATTTTAAGGCTAAAAGTATTTGAAATCAGGATAGATGTTTTTGATGCTTTTAAAAGAAGGTTTTGAAAATATTTTGAAAACAAGATATAATTTTGTGAAAATCATTTTGAATAAAAATTAGCAGATACAAAACAATGTTCCACTAGATTTTTCATAGGTTCCATCCTACATAGGGTTCCATCCCTTTAATAGGCTCGAAGTGGATTCCATTCCACGTATAAATTGGATTTTAAGATGCCAGTGCTTTTCTAGGAGTTTTAACAAAATTTATAATTAAATTAAAAGATAAATTACTTGAACTTTTGAACTCTTGATAATCTTGATACTCATGAGTCTTCAATCTTGATATCTTGAATCTCTATGCTGTATATTCTTCATTCTTGGTATCTGCATGCTTAAATCCTTCATATACATATATATCTAAACTTATATTGTTAGTATTTATATTTTATAATCTATTCTAAGGTTGTTGTCATCAAAACTATCATCTCAAGGACTAACAATCTCCCCCTTTTGATGATGACAACCTTTTTATAAAATATTACTTCTATCCTAATAACTCCCCCTTAATCTATGCCTAACTACCATATTTTATAGTTCTCCCCCTTTGTCATCAACAAAAAAAAACCATCTCCAAACTATATAACTCTTCCTTATTCTTGGACTAAAACGCCTGCATTAATAAACTATACAATGGAGTATATGATAGATATATTAAGAGATAATTTAAACTGATAGACTTGATAATCAAACAAGGATCAAATGTATATTTATACATGTTTTTTACAATCATCAATCCACACTAAATATCAATCCCTATCAAACCAAATTAAAGTAAATGAAATAGAATCAATCAAAGCAAAAAATTCAAACAAAGCAATAAAATTAAACGTTATGAGGAACTTCCACACATCCTTCTTCTCTGAAAATAGGGTCTGTGCTAATAGCATCCCAATTTTCATTGTCATTGGTGAGAGAGACTAGAGGATGTGCTTCGTTATCATCCTTGTGTAGGGAGGAAATCATCCATCGTATTGCATCGAAATGCCTTTCTTGCTCCTTGATCATCTGCATTTGACTCAATTCTAAGTGTCACTGGTTACGAAGAATGAACGAGAGAATATTCTTGAACAAATTAAGAGTTTCTTCAAGATTCTCGGATAAATTTTGAATTGGATTAGCCATGTTTGGATTTGTGAGAAGAATGGGAGATAGAGTTGATAAGAAATAATATTCAGTGATGAATTCTGGAAGAAATAGGTATTTATAGGTGTAGAAATTCATTTGAAATGAATAGACATATGGTAGTTATTCAAATTTCAAATTCAAAATGAAGTGTCATTTCTGACCAGTACACGTCGACATGTTCATAGGGGGTATGTCGACATGGGGCAGTGAAATTTTATGACTTATTTTGATTTTATGAATAATTGTGTATATGTATATATATTTATATAATATACTAACATTTATTCTGGAGATAAGATAAGCTAGATAACATAAAAGAAATTCCATTTCATTTCATACTAAGACGATACAAAGATTAATCATAAAGAACTACATGAACTTTCAAATTAAAAAAACTAAAACAAATACAACGTGATACGAAAAGGTAGAACTATTTAGAGGATGATGATGATGAAGATAATCCAAGCTTCTTGCTGACTTTGGAAATAAACCTGTTCGTCTGGGATGAAATTTTGTCCAACTTCTTACTAACGGATCGTTTAAGAATCCTTAATTCTCAACAATGGTCTTTTGGTTTTTGAGAAGGGTTTTGTTCGATGGATTAGGAGGATAGTCGATGCTTTCCAAAGAAGTTTCACCTTCTTCTTCTTCTTCTTCTTCAATTTCCATTTCATCCCCTTCTTCTTCTTCTTCTTCTTCTTCTTCTTCCTCTTCCTCTTCTTCCATCTCCACATGAGCCAAACGCTCTTCCTTTTCGGCAAGAGTCTCATAAGGCTGAAAAACAAATGGAATTTTAATAAGCGAAGTGTTGGAATGATTGAAAACTTTTCTAGAAATAAATTCTTCTCCTTTGAAATCCTCTCCAAAATAGTTAAAAATTCGAGTGAGATAAATTCCATGATACAAAGTATTCTTACCCATTTCAAGATTTTTAGGACGAAGTTCATCCAAAATAACTTGCGCCCAATTAATGTTATAGTTTCTAAAAATAGCAAAAAGTGCTTTGCAAACTTTTGAAGTAGGATTATTAAAATTCCCCGATCTTGGGGTCAAAGCATGTTGCAAAAGATGATTGACAATTCTTGCTTTTGGTCGAAAATTTCGATTTTTAAATTCAAAATCATCATTTCCTTCAAAAATGCGATGAAATGTCTCACGATCATTTTCATCAATTTTAAAACTAGAAAGATCCATTCCGTACTTTTGCAATTGAGAATGGTACCCAAAAGATCACAATTCAAAGCAATTCTAGTGCCTTTGACACTACTCCAAATTTCATCCTCATTTCCATTATAAAATCCACGGTTTAAATTTGCATAGAAAATTTTGACAAGGTTTGGACAGCAAACAAAATCATTTTGAGAAGCATCAATAAGACTAAGAATTTGATTGTTTGCAAAAAGAGAATCAATTTCATAAGAAGAAAAATATTGAAAGATAGCAAACTTTCCGGGATGGACATTTGCATAGTTAGCATAACTGATATATGATTTAATTTCCTGCGGATCATTGAAGAGTTTCTCTTTTATCTTTCTGGAGATTCTCACGGTGGAGGGATTGCTTGAAGAAGCCATTACAGTAGAGAGTAGAGAGCTTGAAGTTTTGAAGAGAGAGTTTGAATTTGAAAATGAGAGTGAAAAGATATGATAAAAGATAGTGAATAAATAGATTCTCAAAGGACATGTTCTCTGGTCAAAAGATACCTTTTTAGAGAATTAAATGAAGTGAAAAGATGGAGGGAAATTCAACCATTTAAATTCAAATCTTGAATTTCAAATTCTGGTACCCATGTCGACATCATGGTAGGGACCATGTCGACATGTGCCTATGAATTTCTATGATTTATTCTTTCCTAAGTGCTCTAATATATATATATATATATATATGTATGTATGTATATGTATATGTATATGTTATTTTTAATGTCTATATATCTGGAATATTATTAGAATTACAGTATTTTCAATAATATGTTATTATAAAAATAATAAAAAATAATAAAAATAATAATAAAAAATTTAAAATTCAAATAACACACCAATTCAAAATCAATCAATCAAGCAATAAAGCATCTAATTCTAAGCATGCAATTTGAACCAATTGTATTGTAAATGTGTACCTTTTTCTGAGTTCGTTCCTCAGAATTTGTCGGAATCGTGAACTACCGTAAAACACAAATTTGAATTATCTGTCTTCTGATCATCATCGCTTGAAGACGAGTCTGGGTCATCTAGAGTAACTGTAAATGCACTCTTCCGTTTCTTTACTGAATCATTGTTTATAGGAGGATTTTACCTATCTAGATACGAACAGTCTCTTTTGATATGCCCTGCTTTATCACAGTTGAAACATTTGACATTGTTTGGCACTACATTCTGATTTCTACAGTTCTTATAGTTGTTTCTCTTGAGATTATTCATCTTTCTGTGTTTCAAAAATTTTCGAGAATTCCTGGTCATAAAGGCTATCACTTCACCATTATCACTGTTTGAGCCTGATCCATCTGTTAATGCATTAAATGCCATTGATTTCTTTTCAGATGCTTTGCTTTCTTTTCTCCAGATCATTTGAACTTCAAACGACATTAGATTTCCAATTATTTCTTATCTTTAAAGTACTGATGTCATTTGCCTCTTCGATCGCAAGTGTCTTTTGATCCCATTTTGGAGTAAGAGAATTTAGAATTTTTCTGACTTGATCTTCTTTCGAAAATTCCTTTCCCAAGGATATTAGAGAATGCACAATATCCTGAAATCTACTATACATATCTGAAATAGACTCATTAGAATTCATTTTAAATAATTGAAACTGATTTGTGAGCATGGAAATTTTGGTATGTTTAACTTTGCTTGTTCCTTCGTGAGTCACTTGTAAAGTTTTTCAGCTTTCGTATGCAGACTTATAAACTGACACTCTATTAAATTCATTCCTATCAAGTGAACAAAACAGAATATTCATTGCTTTAGAATTATTTTGTGCAATAGTCTTTTGCTCAGCGGTCCACTGTGCAAAATGAGTTGTGGGTTCATAATATTTAGTTTGAGTTATATTCCAAGTATCTAATCCCACATACTGTAAATATATTTTCATCCTACATGCCCAATATGCATAATTATTGCCATTAAAAAGTGGTGGTCTGACAGTAGACCGACCTTCTACAAATGAACTAGTGACAGGGATACTAGTGTTAGTAACAATACCAGTGTTGGTAGCCATTTTGAAAATGTTTTCAAAAATCATATTATGAAACTTTGAAAACCTTGCTCTGATACCAAAAGTGAGAAGTGCGGATTAAGGATCTTAAGGCTAGGACAAACACCAGAAGGGAGGTGAATAGTGGTTTTGAAGAATTGTTAAATCTTTTTGAACTTTTGTTAATCCGAACACAAATTTATGCAATATTCAGACACAGATATGATCATAGAATCAAACACAGATGCAAATATAAAGTAAAAGCAGTAAAGGAAAGAACATACCGGATTTTATACTGGTGCGAAGTTACCCTGCATCTAATCCCACACACAAGTACGGATTTCCTTTCAAAAAACAATCTTTACAACTACACCCTTGATTTCAAGGCAACGATGTACACCCACCAGATCCACAATCCTCTAGGTAGAGATACTTGATTTCCCGGGCAACAAGTTTGAGTGGACCCACTCCCTTACCCTAAAGGTTTTTTATAACATGTTGTGGTCCTCTAATCAAGAAAATACCATTCTCTAATTTTTCTTCTTTCCAGGATCTTTAATCCAATATAGAAATATTGCTCTGCACCAATTATCTTAAACTTACATATATGAAAAATATATATATAATACTTTCTATTTTAAATCAGAGTACAAAAATTTGGAAGCAGAAAATCTGTTTGGAGATCATTAAGTGATTCCCCCCATAGCAAAAGTGTTTCTGAAAACAGGTTTTCCCAGTCATACTTGTTTCTGCATAATTATTGATTTTATACCTTCTAGACTTAACATTTTGTATGTATTTCCCATAATTTTATTACTGTATGAACTGTGTTTTTTTTGTGCATGTGTGTGCATGTTCCTGTGCATGTACATTCACAGGAAGATTTTAGTGCCTAACTTTTTTAAGAAAATTGTAGTCCAAAAATAATTGAGTCTACCCTATGTTTAGGTTAATAAACTTCCCTGAAAATTGAGTTTAAAGCTTTTTGGAGCTGGTTGAACCTAGGCTCAGTAAATGGTTGTACTAGCCTTATTCAACTTGCTTCTATTCTTGGCCAAAACACATGTTATTCTGTTTTCTTTCTAAAGTGACTCAAAGGCTTTATTTGCTAGATTTTCTATCATCTGTAAACATGAATTTCTCATGCCAATTAACTAGTTGTTCATTTAGTTTATAAATCCTTACAATCTTAGGTTTCCTATCCTTATAAATTAATTAATCAGAAAGCTTAAAAAAACAAACTTCATTACTTAGTGAAACATTTTCAAAATAAAACCCATAAGTTTCAACTGAAACACCCATTTAAGTCCAATGCTTACAAAACAGTAAATAACAATACATTGGTTTTTCTAAGCAACTTAAACAACATAGCTTAACATAAATTTGGCATAAACATCTATTTTAACTTCAGAAAATCTGTAAATATTGCTTCCAATTCCCTATGCAGCTAACTCATCTAAAGCTTGATAAATGAAATTCCTATTTTCCTGCATAATCACCATGAACTGCCTCATACAAATATGAGACACCCAATGGTGCATGAACACACAAGGGTTAGACTAATGTCTGGTATGAGTAATCTACCTGAAAACATGATTTTATATGACTTTTATTTATATTCAAATACGTTGAATAAATTAAGAAACTCAGTATCATCTTTGTGCATGTTTTTGTGAGGCATGTTCCTTCATATCAGTGCAAAACAAATTATGTATGATCCAAGTGGTTTAGTTCAGAGAAAACAATCATAAAATTCACCAATAAAACATCATAAGCCAACCAATGCAATCATCAATTCAATCATCAAGCCCCCTTTACAAATTTATTGGGCATCAGGGACTTAACCCAAGCCTCACCTGAACCTATTTCTATTGTCCACTATCAAGTGTCATATGGTCTTTAGCTACTTTCTCTTGTTAAAGCACACACTGCCTGGGACATCTCTCTGTTAACCCAGCACACTCGGGCCCCTGGGTATAATCATACCATGTGTGAGCTTGCAATGTTCACCTTGCCAAGCTATATTTTGTAGCCCTAAGATCCAAACTCCTTAGTTAAATTACTAAGTGTTATTTCCATTTTCATAATTGTGCTAATCCTTTCTACATCTCACTTTTCAATCAGAGAAAAATAAACAATTCAACCAACATGTATTCATCCAGAGATCGGTAGGTCATGTTCTCAGAAGCAAACATTTAATCCTGAAAACATATGTGATTTCTTAGCATCTTATTTTGCCTATGGGTTTCAATGGATCAAGTTATAAACATATGGTTATAAATAGTTTACTGGTTATCTCCTCTTACCTCTGGTACAATCAGATCCTTATTAATCTTTAAGATCTGGCTAAACCATAAGTATATACTTTGATTTGGGTAGTTCATAAAACATAGAAGTTCAGCACATGTATAACATTGCACTTCTACATTTTCCCTTGTTTCAGTTAACATGAGACATAAGCAACAACACAATGTTGCAGCCCCATATTTCCTTCCATTTTCAGACCATATATCTACAACATGAACCCTGGAATTTAATAAATAACTTTATGAAGAAAACCCATAGAAAGAAATCACTCCATCTCAAAGTTAATTCACAGCACAGATAAACATTTTAAACATGAAATAGACGACTCTTATTTTTGGGTAAATCACTATGAAGGGTTTTACACTTGAACAGATTATTAACAAACCAAAGTCATCAAATCATAAAATGAACATAACTTGCAAAAGTGAATTATTAATTCAAATAGGCTGCCTCAATATTCAGGACTTAATGCCAAAGTTTTCAGTGAGGTTACTCACCTTAATTCCTTTTTCCTAAGCCTTTCTTTTCTTTTGATCCTCTGCCTTCCTCTAACTCTAATGGCCAGTGCTCCTTATCTTCTCTGGCTTATGTTTTTATTTTTCCTTTAGGTTATGAAGAGCAAAATGTGTGTGATCTCACTACACTAAGCCTCCTTATATAAACCCTGGGTGTTATTAGGGTTTTATGGAATTACACAATGTCAGTTTTACCCCATAATATGATCTGCCTTACACTTGATTCATAAAAGAAAAGGGTATGTGGTCCTTGTTATATTTTTCCAGAAAATAAACCTTATTCTTTTAATCTTACCCCGGGTCATGTTATATGCATGACTTTAATTTTCCTAAGCAAAAAGAATTGCTGGAAATGGATAAAGTGTTTATTTAAGGGTTCATACCATTTCCACGCAAGCTTTGTTTTTCTCTCTTCTTTTTTTTTTTTACCTGCAATGCTTGCCTGTGTAGATGTATAACATATGTATGCCTATTTTTGCCTAAGTATTTTTATTTTTCTTTCTTTAAATAATCTTAAATATCTTATACTTTCTGCATGTATTTACTACTTCTGCCTATATATATATTTGTTTTCTTTATGCCAAACTTTTTAAAGACCTGATCATATCTGCCTACATATGTATTTATAATTTATTTATCCTAACATGTATATTAACTGTTGCCTATTTTATCACACAGAAAAATGTGTGCACCATCTTGTGTACACATTTATATTTAAACCATACACTTGCAAAATAGTTTCTATTCCTATCTATTTTCAATGTAATTTTAAAACAAACATAAACTAATTTAAATCATTACTTCACAAAAATCAGGGTTATCACATATACCCCTCCTTTTTTAGGAATTGTGTCCCACAATTCTCTCATACTTAACTTAAATATCATTTATCCAGAAAATGAACTTTTCTGATCTCAAACCATTCTCAAGCCAATCATTTGATTAAACTCTAGGCATATCAAAAAAAAAAAATCACAATGCAATTCAATCAGAACATTCATCAGTATATATATATTATACATTTTATTTAATCAAATAGTTGTGGGTAATCATTTCTAATTTTATCTTCCACTTCCAATGTGCAATCATTTGGGTCAAGACTCCATTGCATTTTCCCTAGTTTAATTTCTTTGTTTCTCAATTTCTTGATTTCTCTAGCAACTATGCCCACTGGCTCCTTTTCATAGATCATCCTGGGATCAATCTGCACATCCTTAGAGGATTTTAGGATTGCCTCTTTATCATGAACCCGTCTTCTAAGTTGAGACACATGAAAAACATCATGCATTGCTCTCATTTCTTTTGGCAAATCTAACTTATAGGCTACAGTTCCTATTCTTTCCAAAATTTTATATGGCCCTATATATCTAGGAATTAACTTTCCTTGTTTCCCAAACCTTAGAACCTTTTTCATGGGTGATATTTTGATAAATACATAATCTCCAACATCATATTGTACCGCGTTCCTTCTTTGATCTGCATATTTCTTTTGCCTATCTTGGGCAGAAGCAATTCTTTTTCTGATCAAAGCTATCTTCTCAGAAGTTTCCTTCACATTTTCTTGTCCTAAGACCACTTTTCCCCAGATTCAAGCCAACTTGAGGGTGATAAACATGGTCTCCCATAGAGAGCTTCAAAGGGTGCCATGCCTATGCTACTATGATGGCTATTGTTGTATGCAAATTCGGCTAAAAAGATGTGATCCTCCCAACTTCCTCCCTAATCCAATACACAAGCTCTTAACATGTCTTCAAGCAATTTGTTCACAATTTCTGTTTGGCCATCAGATTGAGGATGGTATGCTGTGCTTAAGCATAAATCAGTCCCCATTGCCTTGTGAAAACTCTGCCAAAATTTTGAAGTGAAGATGGTATCTCTATCACTTACTATAGTCTTTGGTATACCATGCAGTCTGACTACTTCCTTAATAAACAACTGGGCTAGTGTACTTGCATTTCTTTCTGATTTTACTGGTATAAAGTGGGCTAACTTGGTTAACCTATCAACCACTACCCAAATACTATCATTTCCCCTCCTAGTTCTAGGCAAACCATCAATGAAATCCATTGATATGTCTTTCCATTTCCCCTATGGTATTTGCAAAGGTTGAAGCATCCCTGAGGGTTTTTGATACTCAGCCTTCACCTGTTGGCAAACCATACATTTAGATACATAGGTTGCCACTGCACTCTTCATACCACTCCACCAATAATCCCTCTTGAGGTTGTGATACATTCTTGTGCTTCCTGGGTGTATAGTGTATTTGCTTTTGTGGTAAGCATCCAAGATTTCTTGCTTCAACTCATCAATTGCTGGAACACATATTCTTTTTCCTTTCTTTAAATGTCCTTGATCATTCAACTGAAAACCTTCCACTGCCTCACCATTTAATATTTGAGTTTTCTTTTCAAATAAAAATGGATCTTGTTCTTGTAGCTCTCCAACTTTATTCTTCAATTCTGAGCCCAGAGTAATAAACTTAATTTTCCCATTTCTACATTCTCACTGCATAGGCTCATGTTTTCTATATTATCACTTTCTATCTCTGAATCAATTAACAATGATAAAGTGTTAAACTCTTTTATCATCAATCTAGCCATGTTAGCATGTTGTCTACTTAGGGCATCTGCTACTTTATTAGCCTTACCAGGGGTGTATAATATTTCAAAATCATATGAGGCTAGGACTTCAATCCACCTTTGCTGCCTCATATTTAATTCTTTTTGTGAAAACAAATATTTAAGTGACTTATGGTCTGCATAAACTTCAAATTTTGCCCCTAACAGGTAGTGTCTCCATAGCTTAAAAGCATACACTATAGCAGCCAATTCAAGGTCATGAGTAGCATATCTTACCTCACTTGGTTTCAATGCCTAGAAGCATAAGCTATCACTTGATGTTGTTGCATCAATACTGCCCCAAGCCCTTGTCCACTTGCATCAGTATACACCACCAAGTTTTCATTTCCTTCAGGCACTTTAAGGATTGGAGCTTGTACTAGTGCTTCCTTTAATTTCCCAAAGGCTTTCTCACACTCTTCAGTCCAAGTAAACACTTGATTTTTCCTAGTCAATCTGGTTAATGGGATTGAAATTTTTGCAAAATATTTTATAAACCTTCTATATTAACCAGCCATTCCCATGAATGATCTGACCTCGGTGACATTAGTAGGCCTTTTCCAAGCTTGCACTGCAATGACTTTATTGGGATCCACATATATTCCTTTTTCTGATATAATGTGACCTAGAAAATTCACTTCATTTTGCCAAAAAGTGCATTTTGAAAATTTGGCTTTTATGTCTTCTGCCTCAGTTTCTTGAATACCATATGAAAATGATTTTCATGCTCTCTAACTGACTTAGAATAAATTAGTATGTCATCAATAAATATCAATACAAACTTATCCAAGTATTCTCTAAAAATCCTATTCATCAAATCAACAAAATAGGAAGGAGCATTTGTCAAGCCAAATGGCATTACTAAAAATTCATAAAGTCCATATCTTGTGTTAAAGGCTATACACTTAATGCTTTCCTCTTCTACTTTCATCTGATGAAAGCCTGAAGCTAAATCAAGCCTAGAAAATATTTTTGCACCACTCAATTGATCAAAGAGATCATCAATTCTTGGTAAGGGATATTTATTTTTAACTTTGACTTTATTTAATTCCCTATAGTAAATACATAACCTAAGGGATCCATCTTGTTTCTTAACAAAGACTACTGGTGCCCCCATGATGAGCTATTGGGTCTAATAAAACCTTTTTCTTCTAGTTCAACCAATTGCTTTTTCAGTTCCATCAACTCCTTAGGCCCCATTCTGGTTGGTCTTTTAACCACTGGGCTAGCTCCTGGAGTTATTTTGATTGAAATCTCAACTGGCTTGTGGTTTGGAACTCCCCTAACTTCACCAAACACATCTATATATTGATTCACTATGGGGATTTCTTCTAATGCAGGCATGGGTTTTTCATTAGACAATGTAAAAAGGTTGGCTATACTTCTATTCTTGTTTGCTTCACAAAGAACAACTATTCTTTGTCCATCAGAAACTTTCAATGATATGGTGGATGTCTCCACATTTATGATAGCCTTATATCTACTCAACCAATTAACTCCTAGAATAATCCCTATGCCCGGATATTGCAACACATATAGGTCTGACTCAAACACATGTCCTCCTATATTTAACCCTAGTTGCATACATATCATACCCAGAACACATGAACTACCTATAGGGCTTCTAATTAACAGTGGCTTATCAACAATCATACAATTCAATTTTAATTGTTGTGCAATATCATAGGAGATCAATGAGTGTGTAACCCCAGTATCATACACTACTGCAAAAGGTATTGAGTGAATAAGCAAAGTACCTTCAACTTGACCATGCTTTTCAACACTTGATCCCTCAGCTGCCTTGCCTTTTCCTTCCAAAGCCCCTAATTTTCCTTGCTTAAAATCTGGACAATTCCTCTTTATGTGACCTTCTTCCCACAATGGTGACATTTGAAGGATGTAGGCCTAACATTTGTGCATCTATTCTTCATATGCCCCTCTTGGCCACAGTTATAACAAGTAATCTTCCTCTTAATTTCAACAGCCCTTACTTCTTCTGGTTTCTTGGTGGAAGCTATGTCTGTTTTCTTCTTATCATAAGGGTGAAATTTACCCTTTCCTTTCATGTTTTGGTTATTCTTGAATGCCCTGAAATTCTCTCTAGCTTTATCATGTTGTTTAATGCTCAAAGTCAAATCCAAAACTTGATCAAAAGTCCTGTCCTTGTATGGTAGCATGGCTCTACTAAGGCTACGGTTCAGCCCTTGAATATATTTGTCATTCTTAGCCTCCTCGGTAGTGATGAGTACTGCACCATACTTTGCCAATGATTCAAACTTCTAAATATACTCAGTGACATTCATAGTCCCTTGCCTTAATTTGATAAATTCCTCTAGCAAAGATTCCTTGGCTGATGCAGGGACAAATCTACCTTCCAGCATTGCTTTAAATTGATCCCATGTCACTTCTCCTTCAGTTCTTCCAGCTAGGATAACCTCCCACCAATCCAAAGCTGCTCCTCTCAATTGCCTTGATGCAATCGCCTCTTCCTTTGGTCTTCTACTTGCATGTCTGCAAAGATTCTATCCAAAATCCTGAGCCAATTTTGAACTCCCATAATTCCTTCTGTGCCATCAAAAGTTTTGCCTCCAAGGTTGGTAAAAGTCTCGAGTAGTTTGGAAAGCTCCTCATGTGGATTTTCCTGCCTGTTTCCTACTCCATCCCTTATGGCTCTCATGAATTCTTGCACATTCACCATGGGTGGTTCACTTGTTCCTATATTTTGATGTCTGGGTCCTACCATAGCTCTATGGATATAACACTTAGGTTAGTCTGTTTTTCCTAATACTCTATAGATTAATTCATTTTAATCTATCACTATTCTGTCATAATAGATATTAATAGTATAAGCACTAACAAAACAAAGCATCCAAAGCAGTCAACACCTCCATACATCTAATACAAACAAGTTCATACAAAATTTTGCTATGTAATTTAACAACATAGCTCTGATACCAAATGACAGGACGCACTCCCTTACCCTAAAGTTTTTTTTTTTATAACATGTTGTGGTCCTCTAATCAAGAAAATATCATTCTCAAATTTTTCTTCTTTCCAGGATCTTTAATCCAATAAAGAAATATTGCCGTGCTCCAATTATCTTAAACTTACATATATGAAAAATATATGTATAATACTTTCTATTTTAAATCAGAGTACAAAAGTTTGGAAGCAGAAAATCTGTTTGGAGATCATTAAGTGATTCCCTCCATAGCAAAAGTGTTTCTGAAAATAGGTTTTCCCAGTCATACTTGTTTCTGCATAATTATTGATTTTATACCTTCTAGACTTAACATTTTGTATGTATTTCCCATAATTTTATTACTGTATGAACTATGTTTTTATTTTGTGCATGTGTGTGCATGTTCCTGTGCATGTATATTCGCAGGAAGATTTTAGTGCCTAATTTTTTTAAGAAAATTGTTAGTCTAAAAATAATTGAGTATACCCTATGTTTGGGTTATTAACCTTCCCTGAAAATTGAGTTTAAAGCTTTTCGGTGCTGGTTGAATCAAGGCTCAGTAAATGGTCATACTAGCCTTATTCAACTTGCTTTTATTCTTGGCCAAAATACATGTTATTCTGTTTTCTTTCTAAAGTGACTCAAAGCCTTTATTTGCCAGATTTTCTATCATCTGTAAACATGAATTTCTCATGCCAATTACCTAGTTGTTCATTTAGTTTATAAATCCTTACAATCTTAGGTTTCCTATCCTTATAAATTAATTAACCAGAAAGCTTAAAAAAAAACTTCATTACTTAGTGAAACATTCTCAAAATAAAACCCATAAGTTTCAGCTGAAACACCCATTTAAGTCCAATACTTACAAAACAGTAAATAACAATACATTGGTTTTTCTAAGCAACTTAAACAACATAGCTTAACATAGATTTGGCATAAACATCTATTTTAACTTCAGCAAATCTGTAAATATTGCATCCAATTCCCTATACAGCTAACTCATCCAAAGCTTGATCAATGAAATTCCTATTTTCCTGCATAAACACCATGAACTGCCTCATACAAATATGAGACACCCAATGGTGCATGAACACACAAGGGTCAGACTAATGTCTGGTATGAGTAATCTAACTGAAAACATGATTTTATATGACTTTTATTTATATTCAAATACTTTGAATAAATTAAGAAACTCAGTATCAGCTTTGTGCATGTTTTTGTGAGGCATGTGCCTTCATATCAGTGAAAAACAAATTATGTATGATCCAAGTGGTTTAGTTCAAAGAAAACAATCATAAAATTCACCAATAAAACATCATAAGACAACCAATGCGATCATCAATTCAGTCATCAAGCCCCCTTTACAAATTTACTGGCCATCAGGGACTTCACCCAATCCTCACCTGAACCTATTTCTATTGTCCACTATCAAGTGTCATATGGTATTTAGCTACTTTCTCTTGTCAAACCACACACTGACTGGGACATCTCTCTGTTAACCCAGCACACTCGGGACCCTGGGTATAATCATACCATGTGTGAGCTTGCAATGTTCACCTTGCCAAGCTATATTGTGTAGCCCTAAGATCCGAAGTCCTTAGTTAAATTACTAAGTGTTATTTGCTTTTTCATAATTGTGCTAATCCCCTCTTCATCTCACTTTTCAATCAGAGAAAAATAAACAATTCAACCAACATGTATTCATCCAGAGATTGGTAGGTCATGGTCTCAGAAGCAAACATTTAATCATGAAAACAGATGATTTCTTAGAATATTATTTGCCTATGGGTTTCAATGGATCAAGTTATAAACATATAGTCATAAATAGTTTACTGATTATCTCCTCTTACCTCTGGTTCAATCAGATCCTTATTAATCTTGAAAATCTGGCTAAACCATAAGTATATACTTTGATTTGGGTAGTTCATAAAACATAGAAGTTCAGCACATGTATAACATTGCACTTCTGCATTTTCCCTTATTTCAGTTAACATGAGACATAAGCAACAACACAATGTTGCAGCCCCATATTTCCTTCCATTTTCAGACCCTATATCTACAACATGAACCCTGGGATTTAATAAATAACTTTATGAAGAAAACCCATAAAAAGAAATCACTCCATCTCAAAGTTAATTCACAGCGCAGATAAACATTTCAAACATGAAATCCACGACTCTTATTTTTTGGGTAAACCACTATGAAGGGTTTTACACTTGAACAGATTATTAACAAACCAAAGTCATCAAATCATAAAATGAACATAACTTGCAAAAGTGAATTATTAATTCAAATAGGTTGCCTCAATATTCAGGACTTAATGCCAAAGTTTTCAGTGAGGTTACTCACCTTAATTCCTTTTTCCTAAGCCTTTCTTTTCTTTTGATCCTATGCCTTCCTCTAACTCTAATGGCCGGTGCTCCTTATCTTCTCTGGCTTATGTTTTTATTTTTCCTTTAGGTTATGAATAGCAAAATGTGTATGATCTCACTACACTAAGCCTCCTTATATAAACCCTGGCTGTTATTAGGGTTTTATGGAATTACCTAATGTCAGTTTTACCCCATAATATGATCTGCCTTACACTTGATTCATAAAAGAAAAGGGTATGTGGTCCTTGTTATATTTTTCCAGAAAATAAACCTTATTCTTTTAATCTTACCCAGGGTCATGTTATATGCATGACTTTAATTTTTCCTAAGCAAAAAGAATTGCTGGAAATGGATAAAGTGTTTATTTAAGGGTTCATACCATTTCCATGCAAGCTTTGTTTTTCTCTCTTTTTTTTACCTGCAATGCTTGCCTGTGTACATGTATAACATATGCATGCCTATTTTTGCCTAAGTCCTTTTATTTTTCTTTCTTTAAACAATTTTAAATATCTTATACTTTCTGCATGTATTTACTATTTCTACCTATATATATATATATATATATTTGTTTTCTTTATGCCAAACTTTTTAAAGACCTGATCATATCTGCCTACATATGTATTTGTAATTTATTTATCCTAACATGTATATTAGCTGTTGCCTATTTTATCACACAGAAAAATGTGTGCACCATCTTGTGTACACATTTATATTTAAACCATACACTTGCAAAACAGTTTCTATTCCTATCTATTTTCAATGTAATTTTAAACAAACATAAACTAATTTAAATAATTACTTCACAAAAATCAGGGTTATCACAAAGTTCACCCAATTGATTTCCAAGGCTATAATCACATCTTTTCTCGCTCGATTGATTTCTAAGGCCACAATCACACCTTTTCTCGTTTAATTGATTACAATGAAACCTATAACTCTGCATAGCACTGAGAATCATGTTGAGATAGTGATAGAGAATCAAATCAGAGATACTCTAGTTAGATTCAATGTTGATTTCGGCAGAGTAGTGGTAGGAATATGTATAAGAAATGTGGAAGAAGAGGAGTGAAAAACCAGAAAATCTGTGTTGAAATTCGTTGAAAACATCCTCTACTTATAGAAGAACAACAGCCATGTCCATTCGTGAAGAGATATGACGAATAGACACTTCTTTTGAAATTTAAATTTTGAAACCAACTGACACAATGTCGACATGGGTAGGTTGAGCATGTCGACATCCTAAATGAATTTTTGGTGATTGGTTTTTCTTTGAAATAACTTCTATTTTATATTAAAACTATTTTAAACTTTACAGATATACCTGTCTATAGTTAAAATACATAAGTAGATATATAGAATAATACATACAAAATTTTACTATAATTTTATATTAAATCTAAGTACAAATATTTAAAAATTAAATATATTATTTTTAAAGATAGTTAAAACTACGGATAATTTTGATTTTGAAATTAAAGATTATTTTGAGGCTAAAAGTATTTGAAATCAGGATAGATGTTTTTGGTGCTTTTAAAAGAAAGGTTTTGAATTTTTTTTGAAAACAAGATATAATTTTGTGAAAATAATTTTGAATTAAAATTAGTGGATACAAAACACTGTTCCACTAGATTTTTCGTAGGTACCATCCTACTTAAGGTTCTATCCCTTTAACAGGCTCAAAGTGGATTCCATTCCATGAATAAATTGGATTTTAAGATGCCAGTGCTTTTCTAGGAGTTTTAACAAAATTTCTAATTAAATTAAAAGATAAATAACTTGAACTCTTGAACTCTTGATAATCTTGATACTCATGAGTCTTCAATCTTGATATCTTGAATCTCTATACTGTACAGTCTTCATTCTTGGTACCTGCATGGTTAAATCCTGCATATACATATATATATATATATATATATATCTAAACTTATACTGTTAGTATTTATATTTTATAATCTATTATAAGGTTGTTGTCATCAAAACCATCATCTCAACGTCTAACAAAAAGGTAGGACTGTCATAAGGCGAGAACATCATCAGTTCCAGGCATTCATTGAAAAGGACGTGGTTACACCTAGCGGGTCATCATTTATAGCCTACCAAGATGGATAACTTTGAGTCATACACCGCCACAGCTATTTGTTAGGGCAAGGCTAGTCAACCCATAGGGAGAACCCTTCAAAACATAGATGCGGTGGTTAGTTGAGCCGACACTACGTAAGGAAGCACACAAAGTGGAAAATTCCCAAAGTGAACATAGCGAAATGTATGAAAGGCCATCGAAAAGTGTATGGAAAAATGTATGAAAGGCCGTCAGTAAGCACTATAGGACTTCCTCGCGTTATATGGTAACGAGGTCATGATACGTTAAGGCATTGGATCTCGATGGGGTGCTGAACGAGAGATACCAGTGAGAATAATATCTAGGTCCATTAGGTAACAATGGGATACACGCACACACATAGGTACAAATCTAGGGAAGGTAGATGAGAACATTCATACGTGGATATGGAGTCGAGATGACTAATAAAATGTTAACAGACATAACATGAAATAGCAAACAATTGGCATTAGATAGTGTAAGGTATAAGATGCATAATTTACCAGTCACTGGAACACTATTCTTACCCCCTCCTCATTACAACCCACAAGATAGTTAGAAGAGAAGGTAATGGTGCTTGGCTTATTTGGTGCTGACAAGAACATTTAATTTTTGAAAGTGTCAAATCTTGGTCAGCACTATTGTGATCTATTATACTTTAATTATTCCACTACAAGTAATTTCGTTAGAGTTCTGATATGCATTCTTTTGTTTTATTCGTAAGATACCAGCCCAATGATCCTTGCTTAGGTGGACTTGGAATTTCAATTTAGCGAAAATCAAAACCCACTGGTGTGCGGGTTGTTACACTACCAGCTTCATCCGAATGCTCGAAATTCACTATTGCAGGCATGCTTCACTTGACACCTTGTGTTGCCTTTGAACCCTCATCACGACATCAAAATGGAACAGCCACACCTCATCGCGATCCCTAGCACGTGCTCACTTAACAAGGTCTCTATTGCACCCTACCATCACAATATCCACTTCATCAACGTGTGCATAATGTTAGGTCGCCCCCTCGATCGGCCTCTACCACCACGTTGCCTGGCTGTCGATCATCGTGCTTCATTGACGTCGTTGCAACGACGTCGAACTCTCCCTGGTTAAGCGTGACTTGTTCTTTTATTCACGTAATAATTGATCTTGGATGAACTAGAGCTCAAGAGGACATATGAGAAACATGTTTATATTAGAGTAATGAAGCAAGGAGGGTTCTAGAAAATTGTAGAAAGAAATTAATTAAAATGGGTTTGGTTCTCATATTGGGCTCTAGTTTAAACCAAATAAATTTTCCTTTCTTTAACATTAAACAAATCTTTTTATTTTTAAATAAATTCTAGTTTAATATAAATTTGATTAACAGTTCATTTTATGAAACATAACCCAATAGCTACATAATTTTATTCAATTTATAACACTTTATTTAATTTCAGGTAAATTATCCAAAAAGAAGATATTAATTTAATCAAAATCTTTTATTAATTAGTATTTAATTAACTAAAAATTTATTTTCAAAATATTAGTTATCACAAATCGAATTCAACACCTTTATTATAATTAAATTTATTTATTTATACGGTGTAGAAAGCATGGTTGTTACATTGGATTTGGGTAATCCAATACTTTATCTTACCTAGCTACTAGCCTGGCCCAAAGCATGAAGTAGTTGTAATAGTTATCCCAAATATAAAGGCCCAAATTGATTTTACGCTTAGGCTAGTTTTCAAAATCTGCTTTGAAAATTTAAATAATACATTAAATTTAAATGTTAAGCCTAAAATATAAATGAAATTTTATAAATGTTATAAAATATTTTCATTTTTTTGAAAATTATCAAAATTAATTTCAAAATTTTTATTTTTATTTTTTAACTAATCTAATTTAATTAATTAATTAATTAAAAGTTAAATAATTATATTAAAACATGTATAATAATATATGTGTATTTTTCTTAAAATGATTAAGGTAAACGATTACGAATTTAATATAATTTTTAGTTAAATTGTCCTAATTAATTAAATTGATTGAATGTTAATTAATATATAATATATATGTATAATGATTTATGTATATATAAATATTTTAAATTTTATAGTCAATATTCATTCTAAGATGTTTAAAATGAATAAAATTAAATTAATCAAAGTGCTAATTGAATAATTAATCGAATTAATTAAATATGTTTAGTTAATTAGATTAAAATTGAATTAAATGTAATTTAATTAAATAGAGTGGAACTGTAAGAAACTCAAACTAAATTTAAGGAATAAATACATATTTATAGTACGTATGTCATGATTTCAGATGTATCTAACACTTGAATCACAAGGTAATTTTATAAGAAATAAGTTATTCCTAAAATTAATGTCGCTCAAATAAATATATTAAAGATTATGAACCTCTAACGTAAGTGTTATCTTTTACCATTTATATTTTAGTAAATTACCCGCATACTTCCTAGTTATTGAGTAAATTCAAACTAGAGACGTTATGTGTAGCATTATTAACATATTGACAGAAATGATAAGATACATTTATGTGTATGCTAAAGCAAATCCATGGTACATATATAATACTTAGGCTATCACGAAATGGTTGGTATGATTGGATAATCTCTTTCAATTTGTTGAGAAAACTTAAGGTTGAGATGAGATTATGAAAAAGTCCACGTGTTAGGAGTTGTATGTGATACAACCTATAATGTGTTTGCATCAATTGTGAGCATATGATTTGTTAAGCAAACTTAAGATCGGAATCCTAAGGCAAGTGAGTCCTAATACTCACTAAAGAACTCAAAAGACTTCTTTATTTCCCTTTGGGTTTCGAGATATATAAAAATCTAATGGGAGCTTAAAAGATAAACGAAATATAATATTTAACATATCTAATAATACAGGACATCCACCATGTTTAATTTTTTCTAATTTACTTATATTAAATTTGCAGTAAAAATGACCAATTTATGACTATTTTTGGAAAATGATAAGCTCAACGAACCTAATCATACTTATTGGCTGAATACAATTAAGATAACACTCACGTATGGACGTTTATGGTCGTCAATCAATGAATTTTAAGGAGAGAAACCGATTGAGGGCTCTGACCTCAAGGCAGTTAAGTCTTATAACACTTAGGTAGCTTATTGTTAAATCGCTTAAGTGTTCATGTTTTCACAAAATTTTGCAAAGGCAACACGAACATATGTCTATCCATAAAATCATTGAAAGCCTCAAAACTTTATTTGGGGAGTAATCTCGTTCCAAAAGGTATTAGATTACTAAGAAATTGTTCAACGGGAAGATTACTAAAAAGTGAAGGGCTATATTAATAGACTTTCAGATCTACAAGTGACTATAAGTGATGGACTGCAAGTGGATTTGATCCTAGGCCCGCTAACTCCATAGTTTGAGTCATTCATATTGAACTACAATATGAATCACTTAAGCATAAACCTCATCGAGCAAGTCAATGTTGAGGTCAGCTGAGGGATCGTTCAAGGATCAAAACATGACATTGGCTATAAAAGGAAAAGTTTCATCTTCGAAAGGTTTGAAGAAACGAAGTCGTACTCTAAGAAAGTTATGAAGGACGGTTCATCTAATAAAGGCGAATGTCACCATTATCAATGGAAAGGCATTGGAAGCGCAATTTTCTAAACATTTAAACATGATTAAAGAAAGGAAAGAAACTATTGCTTTTATTCCTCAGGTATGTTTATGATTCAAAACAATTTTGCATTCAATAAATTATCTTATGTTTTAGATACTAGATCTGGGACTCATATTTGTAATTTGATACGGTGACTCAAGAGCAAACAACATGTGGCAATGGGCGAAATGAGGCTTTAAGTTATTGATAGATAGTAAATGCGACTACAATTGGAGATTATAACTTGAAGTTGGCAAATAGATTTGATTTGACTTTGGATAATTGTTATTATGTTGAGAACTTTAATTTTGGTATTATCCATTTCTAGATTGCCTGAGACGTGTTATGATTTTCATTGTAAAGATATATTATGAATATCTTGTTTGATGGAAATAATATTTGAAATGGTGTTCTAGAAAATGGCATTTATGTACTTAAATTTAATTATATCAGTGTTATTAATACATCTTTTTTTGCATTAATAATATTTATGTATGGCACTATAGGATAAGTCATATTAGTGATAATAGATTGCAGAAACTGAAAACCAAAGGTTTGCTACCATTATTTGATTTTGAATCATTTGTTATTTGTGAGTCATATATAAAAGGAAAAATGACCAAGCACCACTTTAGTGGGAGTAACGATAAAGTTAATAAACTACTGAAACTCATACAAACTGATGTATATAGCCCACTGCCTATAGTGACAACGGATAGTTCGATTTACTTTGTAACTTTTATTTATGATTTCTCAAGACTAGGATATGAATATCCTATATAGAATAAATCCAATGTCTGTGAGAAATTTATAGAGTATAAGAATAAGACCAGACGAACCATAAATTTAAAAATACTTTGATCAGATCAAAGAGGTGAGTTTGGTGGAAAAGAATTCCAATAGTACTTAAACAATAATAGGATTATCTCTTAGGTTACTCCACCATATATTTTCCAACATAATGATGTTTAGAAAGTAGAAATATAACCTTATTAGATATGGTTCATTCCGTGACGAGTAAAGCTGAGTTATCTTTTTCCTATTGGGGATATACGTTGGAAACCACAACACATACGTTGAATTAATGCCTACTAAATCTATGCCTAAGACCCTATATGAGATGTTGTTTAGGAAGAAACTTGACCTCAACAATTTGAAGGTGTGAAGTTTTCCAGCCTATGTTAAGAATGTTGGCCCCAACAAACTTGAGGCAAGATCAGTGTTGTGTAAATTTGTAGTTGATCTTAAGGATTCAATGGGATACGCTATCTACAGTATGTAATAACCTACCCTTTTGGACATAAGTCGACAATAAACCACAAATGTCCAACTCAAACTATTCAGAAAAAATATTATTAATGGGATTGTTCTAATGAAATAAGATTCAAAAGAACAAAACACAGAATCTCGCAGTGGAAGGATAAAATATAATATATAAAATAAATACATAAACAGTTCATGAAGCTATTTACAACAAAATCAAAATTTACATTTTTTTTATAGGCAGAATAAACAAATGTTATAATGGTAGTTGACACGCTCCTCAAATCCGTCTTTGTCTTCAAAAATAAGTGACTTCGGTAAACTGAAACACTCGGTCTGACCTGATTGTAAAGTAAAACAAAACACTCGAGTCAGCACTAACATTCTTATGTAAGTAAGTCAACTCAGGTGAAATGTACATATTACTCAATAAGTGAAATGCTCAGGTTGAAATAAACATTATCTTTCATATTATAAATCCATTCAGTTCAAATACCGATTTTCGTATTCATTTCCAACCGATTCATTATTAAATTCAACTTCACATTCAAATTCCCATATCACAAGACAGTTCATTATCATAACTTCAAATTTCAATTCTAAATTTCCATATCAAAATTTTCTCAGTGAAATCTTTATATACAAATCATTTGAGCTTAAATAATTCAGGTGGAAATGGACTTTTATTCAAAAGAATTATATGAATGTAATAGTTAAATTTAAATATATAATATTAGTTAAAATAGTCATAGAACATAATTAATTAAATTTAATCTAAAATAGTATAAAGTTAAATTTACTATCAAAATATTTTAATTACTAATAGTTAAAATATAAAAATTAAAGTTAATATAAAATAGTTTATTTAGAAATAGTTACAAAATATAAACGGTTAAATATAAAATAGTTTAAGAAAATAGTTATAAAATATAAATAGTTAAATTTAATTTTAAATCTGAACTGAACCAATCACATTCCATGATACCATCTGAACCATATATCAACATTTCCAATCCTGACTTAAATCAATTCAGATTTCAACTTTCACACTAACTTAAGGTTTAAAGGTTTGAATTTCTCATTTAAACTATTTACCTCAGTTTAATTCAAATATCCTGTTTCATCGCTATAATTAAATTCTTTTAAACTTCAATATTTACCTTTAAAAAAATCAATTACTTAGTAATTCCAAATTCATATCTTTTCATAAGTCAATTCTCGAAAAATCAATTCAACCTTTTAAAATTTAACTTGAATGCCATTATGTAAATTTAGTCTTTAAATCGAATCAATCCAATTTCTGCATTAATTTTAGATTAATCCACCGAATCAAATCAAACTTTCAAATTAAATTAAAATCAAACAACAAGTTTAAATCTAAAAATCCTATTAAAATTTTTCATTAAATCTATTAAATTTCAATTTCATAATTTCAAGTTCAACATTAACTTAAACTTAAAATATTTCAATTTAATTTCTAAATCAATTTTATAAAACCCTAAGTGGTTTATATCGAGTATATATATCATTTCGACCCAAAGTGATTTCCTAAGTATCATGGAACTTGTAGTGTGAGGACAATAAAATAATAACATAAATAACATAACATGTCAATGACCAACATACATGCATAATTGATAATTTAATATATACACACATACATGCCTAACTAACATATCACATGAGACATATATCATAAACAACATAAGTGAATGTTTTCAAATTCTAAAATGTCATATACTAACATAAAATATAAATATATAACATGACATATATATCAATTCACTAACATAAAAACGTCAACCGTGAGTGATTTCTCACCTTTCGTGGCTATGAAGGTGATGATAAAAATAGAGCAGTACGGAGATTTCTTGCAAAGATCCAAATGCAAATCAAATCCAACAAAGTTTAGACATGAACACGAACGAATAAATAAGTTTTTAACTACTTCCAACTTCCAAACAACCCATGATTCAAACTACGGACATACCTAAAAATATGTCATCTTTAAGAAAATATTCGGACCAGAATATTACTGAATCTATAAAAGTGACTAACTAAAAAGTTGTTGAAAATTCATTCCTCTCCACCATCAAAAAAAGAATCACTCAAAAAGCTCTTCCCTGAGGAAGTTATGGTCAAAACAAACATAGTTATTTTCTGAGTTAAAGATCTAAGTTCAAAAATACTTTGAAAAGATTTGAGGTTTTTGGCATAGAATATTAAGTAATTTGAAGAACTGATCTAAAAGAAAGTTGAAACCACTAGAAAGTTAAATGGTTTGAAAAACTATCACATATTTTGGTTATTTCCTAAAGGAGAATAGATTGATACAATATGGGGGACTTTCGGCCAAAACTGGACCCGAGAAAGGACTTGAAAAATGAAGTTTTTATTATTGAAATATTAGGAATCGAAAGAAGGGTGCAACAACAAAGTTGTTTCCATTGAAATTATACTTGGTTTCAAAAAAAGAATTAATTGATTTGGAGTAGTTTATTGGAATATACAAGCCACAGAAATAAAAGGAAGAAAAAGGGAAAAAAAGGGAAGGGGAAAAGAAGGGAAAAAGGAGAAAGAAGAGGAGAAGGAAGATGGGGCTTTGTTAAAAATAGACAGAGGTTTTTTCTAAGTTGAAAAACTTCAGTTTTAAGGAATTTATGGTAAAAACAAACAGAGGAGTTTTCTATGTTGAATATCTGAGTTCAAATATATTTTGAAAAGATTTAAGTTTTTAGCATTGCAAATTAAGGAATTTGAAGAAATGATCTAAAAGAAAGTTGAAGCCACTAGAAAATATATGGTTTGAAAAAGCAATCATATATTTTGGTTCTTTCCTGAAGCAGATATGATTGATACAATATGGGGTATTTTTGGCCAAAAGTGGACCTGAGAAAAGCATTGAAAATTGGAGTTTTTGATATAGAAATATTCAAAATGGGAAGAAGGATTCAACAACAAAGTTGTTGCCACTGAAATTGTACACGGTTTCCAAAAACGAATTATTTGATTTAGAGTAGTTTAGTTAGATATAGAAGCCATGGAAATTAAGGGAAGAAAGAGGGAAAAAAGAGAAGGGGAAAAGAAGGGGAAAAGGTGAAAGAAGAAGAGAGGGAAGGTGGGGCTTTTGCCATGGATTGCTGCCGTGGGTTGTGGGTGGTGATGGAGGTGTGTGGTGGCAGCAAGGTGAGGGAAAAGTGGTGGCGAGGGTGAGGGAGAGGGAGGAGAGGCAAAGGTAAGGGAAGGCGCATGCAAAGGAGAAAGGAAGGAGGTTGTTTTGATTTCAGAATTTGATTTTTTGTTTTTGTTTTTAGATCTTGGGGTTAGAGAGGAAGAAAAAGATACGGATAATTTTTGTTCAGATAGGAGAATTGTGTGGAAGAGATGTTTTGTATGTACCTATACACTAACAAATTACGCGTGTTTTTCATTGAAAATTGCATTTTTAGAGCTCTAGAATTCCGATTTCAACGAACGAAAAGCAGAGTTCCTCTTAAAAAAATTCTAGATTTTTTTTCCAATAATAAAATTCAAATTTTGAAACTTTTAAATTTTTACCAAAAATTCAAATTTGACTGATTTTTGACTAGAATTTGACTTTTTTCAAAATTGTTCATTTATTTAAATTTGACCAAATTAATTATTCAGAAGCAATCAATTAATTATTTTAAATTTAAATTTAAATTTCAAGTTTTCTTAAATTCAAATAAATATTCAATTTTCAAATTTTCAAATTTACAGGTCATTACACAATACATAGAAACTAAACATTATTGTTTCTTGATACGTTGTCTTTCCAAAAAATGAATTTCTAGCAAAAAAAATTGATAGCAAGGTTTTAGACTTGGATAAGATCTGAGAAATTAACATAGAGGTTGAGCCAGTGGAAGACTCAGATTCATCACTATATGAAAACATGTAACCTATTAGAAGATCAAGTATAGGATTTCACGCATAAGAAAGATACAGTGGTTTTCTCGTAGATGGAGAAAAAGAGGACTTCATCTTAGAAGTTGACACTCCTCTCCTATGCAAACAAACACTATAGAATAAAGACTCTACATTTTGGCTTGATGCCACAAAATCTGAGATGGATTCTATGTATGACAACAAAGTATGGACTTTGGATGACATACTTGAAGGAATAAAACCCATCAGCTACAAATGGATTTATAAGAAAACAAACAAATGCAGATGGACAAGAGGTGAGCTATAAGGCAAGAATACTTGCGAAAGGGCTTCATCAAATTTAAAGTATTGATTACAATGAAACATTTTCATTCGTAGCCATGCTTGAGTCCATACGGGTAATTCTTGCCATCACCACTTTCTATGGCTATGGGATATGGAAGATGGATGTGAAAATGGTATTTTTAAATGGTAATTTAGAAGTGACCATTTAATTATGGTAGTTCAAGGGTTTTGTGGTCAGTAGGAGTCAGGGAAAGACATGTAAATTGTTAAAATCAATTTATGGACTTACGAAAACTTTAAGGAGTTGGAATAAGTGCTTCGATAAAGTAATCAGATGCGTCAGTTTTTATCAAAGTAAAGAGGAAGCGTGTGTATACCAAAAAGAATAGGAAAGTGTTATAATGGTCTTGGTATCATATGTCGATGATTTTCTTAAATTTCGAAATGACATTGCATTTTTGTAATCAGTGAAAGAGTGGTTTTTTAAGAAACTTTTCATGAAGGATTTGGAAGAAGCGATTTAAATATTTGGTATAACGATTTATAGAGGTATATCTAAGAGGTTGCTGGGAATGTCTCATCCCTGTATATAGATACCATTCTAATAAGACGAAGTATGTAAAATTGCAAGTGTGGAAATGTTTCGTTATAGTATGGAATCGTCCTTTCTAAGAAGGATGCTTCTCATACTGATGAGGAGAAGGACCATAAGAAGGGAATGTCATATGCATCTGCAATCGGTTCCATAATGTACACTATGCTCTATACCAGATCAGACGGGGCTTATGCATTAGGATGCACAGGTGCTAGTCTAATCTTGGTGAGACGCATTGGACAACTATAAAGTTTATTCTTTAGTACTTAAGAAATATCAAAAACTTATTACTCTTATATAGGAATGAAGATCTCCTTATGAAGGGGCAAATAGATTCCAACTTTCAAAGTGACATTGATAATAGTAAGTCTATATTAGGTTATGCTTATTAAATGGCGGAGCTATTAGTTGGAGAAGTTCCAAAAAAGAAACAGTAGCTGATTCAACAATAGAGGCCAATTACATCTCCTTAACGAAGAATGTAACATTCCTGAATTTTAGCCGAGTTTAATTTGTCAATTAATTTAATTTTGAAATTTAATTGTGAATAAATCAGAAAATTCCTAGAATAAATAAAAGATTTTAGATTATTAATAGAATTTTCATTTGGAATTTAAGAATAAGTTTTTATAAATAAATATTGGATTTAAAAATAAATGTAATTAATAAAAGTTTGTTTTCTAAATTTTAATATATATATTAATATTTGGAAGATATGATTTAAGAGTTAATGTAATAATTTTCAAAAGATTACTTTTAGTTAAATTCTCTTATATACATACATAAACAAATGTGATTTTTTATGAGTATTTAGATTTTCAAATCCTTCTCTTTTAAAAAATTGTGCAAATGTAAAATATTATTTATGTAAAATTGAATTGTAAATTTATAAAATGAGATCTTAAAATAAAAAAAGTGTATAACATTTAAAACATAATAAGTATAATTTAAAAATGTACATATCTTTGGAAATTAATAAGAAACCATATATATGTAAATGGGTGGTATTCATATATATATATATATATATACATATATATATATATATATATATATATATGAATGAATGAATTTATAAGTACATAACATTTAAAACCATAATTTGTATAAAAATGAATTAAACCATTTTGAAATATGATTCCTAATATAAGTTTGTAAATATAAAATAAATTAAGGTTCAAAGCATAACTTGTAAATATATTAGAAACAAGGTCTAAACATAAGTTTATCACAAAAAGACATTTGTAATCTTTGAAAATGAGTGTTTACAAGTGTTAATACAAAACAACAAGTGGCATTTAAATTTATTTTCTTTAAATTAAAATGTAAATAACATACAAAAGAGTAAAATTTTCTTTTAATTAAATTTTATAAACATACATAAGAAAGAGTTAAAATCAGATTTATCAAGCTTTTTCAAAACTGCAAAACAAATTTGAGAAACCAAAACCTAAAAACCAACTTACTCCATCTCAATGGTAAAAATCTGAAGAAAAAAAAAACAGAAAAATGAAAAAGATAAAAACAAAATTGAAATTTGGAATCCAAGAAAGTTCAAAGGCAAACAACCTGAAGCCTAAATACATTTCAAAATTTATCAAGGCAAAGCAACAAATAACCATCAAAAAGCATCAGGAGCAAAGCAGAATCAAACTGAAACAAGAATTTGGAACCTGTAAGTAAAAGCAAATCTGGAAATTGAACAGTAAGTAAGTTGATGATCAGGTCATCATAAATCAGTAAAACAATCAACTCAGGCAACTCAAAGATCAAGCAAGAGTAAATGTAAATCAACATCAATAAATCGCAGATAACAATGCAAAGATCAAAGCAATCCTCTGATTCCAGTTTGAAGTTAACAGGTTTCTGATCAATGTCCTCTGCCTTCATTAACAAGGTGAGCAAACACCCATTTCTTTTTGATTTAAATCTCTTTCCCTTCTGTGTTTGAAGTTGTTTTTAATGAGTGTCCTCGCAAAATAAAATCTGTGTGTTTATTTGTTATGATGCTTGTGCATGTTTGAGATTAGAAAAGAACATCTCTGTTCTTGTTACAGGGATTGAAAATCAGCAAAAAAAAAAAAAATCTTCCTATCTAAGAATTTCAGACTCCGATTTCTAAAAGGAAAGTGATAATAACTATGAAATGCAAAGCTTAAAAATTATTTCAAGGATACTTACTGAGTGAATAATTTGGAAATTGGAAATTACAGGGATGAACACCCTTTATCAGAAAATCAAGCATCAATGTTTTGGAATTTCTTTTACATCAGCTAGTTCGATTTTAGGCTATGATTCCTTAATGAAAAGTGATTGGAATAACATAGATTTGTTTTTAAAAATAGTTTTAAATAAATAAACAGATTATTTATTTCAAAATTAAGAAATTTTCAGTAATAATTCAATATGGAAAGAAAATTAGTATCTGAAAAGTTATGTTTTGACCTTATAGACGGATTCGTAATGTGAAATCAAGAATTTTAAGAATCATTTCAAAATTCTTAAGTATGAATCTATAGGGAAAATGCGGTTTGAACAATTTTGGGTTCATTGGCAAATTCAAACGAACGACAAAGTTTCGGGAGTCGTGATCCTTGGTGAAGCTAGCCAGAGCATTAGTGATGATAAGAAAAATGGTCAAAGAATTTATAAATTATCGTGGTGGCGTCGCGGCAGTGGTTTGAGGTTTTAACCCTAATTTTGGTCGAGGGCAAAGCTAAGATTGCCGCGACGTCATCACGGCATCGAGTGGGATCGGACCTAGGGGGATAGAGGCTTAGGGGTGTAACGTTGCTCTGTATGGAATTACAGAGGTTCTGGTGGCGTGATTCATCAACGGCGAGGCGGTTTGTCTATTTGTGTTTTGTTCCAGGTTTGCTTCAACTTGCTCGGTTTCGTTTCCTCACGAATTCGTGGGAACTGAGGGTTTGGGGTGTTCGTTTAGATGGTCGTTGACTTGTTGATGATCAGTGTCTTGACCGGAGATCGCCAGTTTGGGCGTACACGTGCACAAGGGATCTCCTGTATCTAGTGAGGTATGGGTTTGGGTAAAACTCAGGTTAGTGCTCGAGTTTCTTGCGTTGGTGACTCGAAGAAGGTGGGAAAATGCGATAGTCGAAGTCAAGCTTAAGGTTGGCTCCAGAAGATTTTACAAATGTTTCTAAGTTTAAATGCAAGGTAAAAACAAGTTTTGAAGATATGGAAAATAATTAGTTTTCATAATATTTAATAAAGTTCTAAATTATGTTTAAAATTAATAGATTTTAAATAATTGTTTTGATTCAAGTTAAAAGTTAATAAAGAAGTAATTAAGTTTTGTTTAGTTTTGTTTACATAAATTTCTTAAGTTAAATTTTGTGTTAATGATAATTAATTTTAAAGATGGTAATTAAAGATTTTTAATGATAAGTAAGTGATTAAGGAAAAGATAATTATTTATGAGTGTTTGGATAATTAAGGATAATTAATTTCATGATTAAGGATAATTAATTACATAATTAAGGTCAATTAATATTGATTAAAAGTAATTAATTAATAATTAACGTTGTTTAATCAAATGAAAAATATAATAATTACTTAATGTAATTAATTAAAGGATTTGTTACTTAATTACTTAAAGAATAATTAATCAAGGTGATTAAATTAAGATTAAATTATTATATGATTAATTAGGGATGATCATTTATTATGATTACTTAATTAAAGTTAATTAATGAAAGTGATTAGGGATGATCACTTATTGGAATTAATTGAAGATAATTAATTAAATGATAATTAATTAAGGGTTAATTGATTATGTAATTAACTTAAAAGTTAATTTAATTAATGTGATTAATTAAGGACTAATTTATTGATTAAAGGTAATAAATTAAGTAATTAAGGATTAATTTATTAATTAATTAATATTAAATGATTAGTAATTAATGAATCAGGATTAAGCAATTAATTCATAAGTAATTCATTTAATTGAAAATTAAATTGAATTGAATTAGGATTAGAGAATTAATTAATCATGTTTGTAAACGATTATTGAATGCTTGGAATTCTTATGAATGTTTGCCTTGTATGAATTGCCTTAAATAGATTGTCCTAGTTGATCTGTTATATTCTGTTATGTGAATTGAGCTGTGTCTAATTTATTTATTTATCTGTGATACATTTATCTGTGAATCTGTAAATAAAGATAAGTATTATAGATTTATACCGCTTATTGATATTTCTGCGTTTGAATCTGTAATGGTTGATGTTGTTGCACTATTGTGTGTAAAACCCCTGGACTACACCATACACACACAAATATGGATTTCACGAGAAAATCAGTTAAGTCATAGATTTTTGAAAATGGTTTTAAAATTTGAATTTTGAATTCAAATGGTTTGGAAATGAAATTGGGTTAAATTACGAAAAGCTTTTGAAACGGGGTTTTTGAGGATAAAAGTTATTTTGAATAACTTGATTTAGTTTTGAAATTTGATTAAAATTTGAATTCAAAATTTGAAATTGAATTCTATGCTGAGAATTTATGATGTGAAAAGGTTATACAACTATAAATGTGTTTATATGGATTTTTAAACCATTTTGAAAGTATGATTTTAAGAATTTGAATTTAACCCAAGTTTATATTTGAAATGCCTTAACTCGAGCAAATAAAATCGGTTTTTCGAAACGGAAACAAGTGATTTCAAATAATAATAGCTTTTATATAAGGAAAGAATTTCCAAAATTATGATGAAAAGATATCAAATTTGAAATTGAATGGTTTTGAAAGCTATAATTGAATCTTTGTGAAAGATAGTTGAACCCTATTTTGAAATTGAAGAGGATTTTTAAATAGTGTATCTTTTATATATAAAAGATTTGAAAACGGGAATTGTTTTGAAAGTTATGAATGAATTTTTGGAAATGGTTTTGAAAGCTATAAAATGAGTCTTTAATTTAAATACCGGATGAGTTAATCTAACTTGAAATGGAATTGTTTTGAAAAGCTATGAATTTATCTTTGCTAAAGATTAGCGATCCTCATTTTTAATTGAAAGGGCGTTTTAAAGATAAATCTTTTGTTTAAAAGATTTAAGTGTGGAAATTATTTAAACCATTGAAGGTTTTTGAAATGAATCTTTTTGTTTAAAAGATTGTAAATGGTAATTTGTTTGAACCATTTGAAAGAAAAGTTTTGGATAATAAGTTGTGACTTAACTGAAATCCCATTATCCATATGTTTTCCAATATTGCGCTCACTATTCGGTTTAGCCGAGAGAGGACCTTATGTCATATAACCCATTCTAAATAATCAATATCTCTGTATACTCACAGATCTGGTGACCCGAGTGTCTTGTGAAGTGTTATATAGATTCGTTCTTGTATCTATTGATGATATTCTGATTTGGTAAGCCAAATGCAGAATGGATATTCAACTTGATTTTATGAGTTGATTCTCTATATCTTTGTGTATCCATCTTTTGTTGTCTCCCTTGCAAATTTCAAGGACGAAATTTTCTTAAGGGGGGAAATCTGTAACATTCCTGAATTTTGGCTGAGTTTATGGCAATTAATTTAATTTTGAAATTAAATTATGAATTTAGTTGTGAATAAATCAGAAAATTCCCAGAATAAATAAAAGATTTTAGATTATTAATAGAATTTTGATTTGGAATTTAAGAATAAGTTTTTATAAATTAATATTGGATTTAAAAATAAATGTAATTAATAAAAGTTTGTTTTCTAAATTTTAATATATATTAATATTTGGAAGATATGATTTAAGAGTTAATGTAATAATTTTCAAGAGATTATTTTTAGTTAAATTCTCTTATATACATATATAAATAAATGTGATTTTTTATGAGTATTAAATTTTCAAATCATTCTCTTTGAAAAATTGTGCAAATGTAAAATATTATATATGTAAAATTGAATTGTAAATTTATAAAATGAGATTTTAAAATATAAAAAAAGTGTATAACATTTGAAACATAATAAGCATAATTTAAAATGTACATATCTTTGGAAATAAATAAGAAACCATATATATGTAAAAGGGTTGTATTCATATATATATATATGCGAATTTGTAAGTACATTTACCTTTCTGATCACTCTCCTCAAATTATTCATCTTCGTGGGGTGGACATGAGAGGAAAAACTAATTTTAAAATTTTTAACTCATGGGTTCTCGAACCAGACTTTAAATCTACTGTTATAAATGCATGGAACAAAACTAAGAATGGAAATTATTTATTTGTTTTGCAGGAAAAAATTAAAGAAATGAAGGAAGTCTTGAAGCTTTGGGCTTTTAAGAAGTATGGCAAAGGTGATAGTATGAGCACTTCTATACAGATGAAGCTTGTTGATGCTCAAAAGGCTATGATGGCTGATGTTAACAATGCACATATCTCTGCTACTGAAACTAATTTGTCTCAGCAATACTATGAAGCGTTAGCTAAAGAAAGTGATATGATATGGCAAAAGTCAAGAATTAAATGGTGGGAAAAAGGGGATAAAAATAGTGCATACTTCCATGCCAGTCTTAAAAATAAGCAAAGTAGAGAAAATTTAGCTTCTATCATTGATAAATATGGAGTTCTTCAAACTACCACTGAAGGAGTTAAGGAAGCCTTTGAACAACATTTCTCTTCGTTGTATGGCAACTCTAACAATTTCATACTTGATATAGATGAGATCCCCTCTGACATCTTGCCTAGACTTGATGAGAATGACTATAACTTTCTTTGCTCTGAAGTTACCCATGATGAAATTGTTAAGGCGATGTTCTCTCTTAAAACTAACTCGTGTGGTGGGCCGGATGGTTTGAATGCATTTTTCTATACCTCTTGTTGGTCGATTGTATCATCTGATGTGTGCAATGCCATAACCCTATTCTTCAAGAAGAGTAAAATCTACAGGTCGTTTAATTACACCAACATTGCATTAATCCCCAAGCTCAAGAATGCTCATGATGTTAAAGACTTTCGTCCTATATCATGCTGTAATACAATATACAAATGCATCTCAAAGGTTATTGCTTCAAGATTAAAGCATGTGCTTCCTCGTATCGTATCCAACAATCAGGCTGCTTTTCTTCCAGGTAGGAATATTCTTGATCACATCCTTCTGGCTCATGAATTAATAAAAGGTAATAACAGAACTAATACTCCCCCGAGAGCGATGATGAAGCTCGACATCATGAAAGCATTTGATATATTACAATGGGACAGTATTGTACGTATCATGGGTTATATGAATTTCCCTCCTCATATTTTAGCCTGGATATACGAATGTATTTCGACTCCTACTTAATCGATCAATGTCAATGGTGTGATGAAAGGTTTTTTCAGTAGCAAACAAGGAATATGGCAGGGTGATCCGTTATCTGCTTATATCTTCATACTTGTTATGGAACTCCTTACGAGGATGATTAACAAAACAATACAACAAGGAAAATTTAAACTTCATCCAGCGTGTAAAGACCCACAGATCTCTGCACTTATGTTTGCTGATGATCTTTTTATGTTTTGTGCTCCTGAGATCAATACTGTTCAGAGCATAATGACTACACTTCAACAATTTCATGCTATGACTGGGCTAAAGGTTAATCTCCAAAAATCTGATATCATCCTAGCTGGTGTGAATATGGAACAAGTTGCTCAGATTACTCATATCACCGGTTTATCTCTAAACCTTCCCACTGTCTCTTATCTTGGTCTGCTGCTAACAACATCCAAAATTACTACAAATCAGTGTCTCCCTCTGTTTGAGAAGATAACATCAAGAATGAACTGCTGGACCACTAAGAAACTTAGCCAAGCTGGTAGATTAATCTTAATCAAGTCAGTTATTTTTGCTATGCAAGTATATTGGGCCAGAACCTTTGTCCTCCCCATCAAGTTAATTAAAATGATTAGAAGTGCCATAATGAGGTTTTTTTGGACGGCCAAAACCATGGGCAGATACATTGCTCCGATTAAGTTTAATACTCTTGAGAAACCTATGAACAAGGGAGGTCTTGGACTACTAAACATAAAACAATGGAATAAAGTGGCCTTTGCGAAGCATGTTGACACTTTGTTTAATTGTCCAGACAGCCTTTGGGCTAGGTGGTCAGAGAGAAATGTGATTAAAGGTAAGAGTCTTTGGAATATGAATAGGCCCCAGAACTTGAGCTGGACATGGCAGAGTCTCTTCAAGCTTAAAGAACAATTTCTCCCTCTTATTCAAATGAACACCGACCCTACCTTCAGTGTCAACTTTTGGGACGATCTATGGCTGGAGAAGGGATTCATACTGCGTCGTCAGCTAACCTATAATGAAATTAATCAAACTGGAGTCCACTTGGCTACGAAAGTCAGGGACGTCCTCATTACTTTTCTGGGAGTACGTAACTTCTCTTCTAATCAGCGAGTACAAAACATATGGGATAAGATAAGAAAATTCACCCCAATATCTGCTTCATCTGCGATAATTGTTTGGGGAGAGAAAAAGGGAATATATAAAATTGGTGATGCTTATGAATTCTTACTGCGGAACAGTGCCAAACCTACTTGGAAGTGGTGGAAGTGTACGTGGAATAAAGATAGTAGTATGCGTGAAAATTTAATACTGTGGAAGGTGCTGAAACGAGCAATCCTAACTAAGGTGAAACTAACGAGCACGAGAATGAATATGAATGTTTACTGCTCCTTCTGTTGTGAGCTACCAGAGACAGTGGAGCATTTATTTTTTGAATGCTCAATAATTATGCAAGTGTGGACAGATCTGATGTTAAAGATTCATAGTACTGGTCCTTCTCATGACAACCTAATCGAGTGGGACCGAATCCATGCAATGACAGGGGGAAAGCAGCAGCAAAAAAGAATATTTTCAGTGGTGTTGAAGAGTTTTGTCAACGCTGTTTGGAGAGAACGTAATACTAGAATTTTTGATACCAACAATGCAAAGACTGATGTATTATTCAAGCTTTGGATAATGCATGAGATTAAAAGTTCCCTAGACATGCTCTTCACTTATGATCCGGGAATATTCATGAGATTCCAGCTGTTGTAACTTTTGTTTCTTTTGATGTCTTCCTGTTGTATTCCTTTGTGATTGTAGCACTTGTGTTCCTCTGTTTCCTTTGAGCCTTTGCCCTTGTTGTTGTTTGTATTGTTCTCTTTGGTGTTGCAATAAAATGGCCGGGGACCATTCAACCCCGTCGGCCATGCCAAAAAGTACATAACATTTAAACCCATAATTAGTACAAATTGGAATTAAGCCATTTTAAAATATGATTCCTAATATAAGTTTGTAAATCTAAAATAAATTAGGGTTCAAAGCATAACTTGTAAATATATTAGAAACAAGGTCTAAACATAAGTTTATCACAAAATGACATTTGTAATCTTTGAAAATGAGTGTTTACAAGTGTTCATACAAAACAATAAGTGGCATTTAAATTTATTTTATTTTAAATTAAAATGTAAATAACATACAAAAGAGTAAATTTTTCTTTTAATTAAATTTTATAAACATACATAAGAAAGAGTTAAAATCAGATTTCTCAAGCTTTTTCAAAACTGCAAAACAAATTTGAGAAACCAAAACCTAAAAACTAAATTACTCCTTCTCAAAGGTAAAAATCTGAAGGAAAAAAAGCAAAAAAATGCGAAAGATAAAAACCAGATTGAAATCCGGAATCAAAGAAAGTTCAAAGGCAAACAACCTGAAGCCCGAATACATTTCAAAATTTTCAAGCCAAAGCAACAAATAACCATCAACAAGCAACATGATCAAAGTAGAATCAAACTGAAACAAGAATTTGGAACCTGCAAGCACAAGCAAATCTGGAAATTGAACAGTAAGTAATAAATCAGTAAAACAATCAACTCAGGCAACTCAAAGATCAAGCAAGAGTAAATGTAAATCAACATCATTAAATCCCAGATAACAATTCAAAGATCAAAGCAATCCTCAGATTCCAGTTTGAAGTTAACAGGTTTCTGACAAGGTCCTCTGCCTTCATTAACAAGGTGAGCAAACACCCATTTCTTTTTGATTTAAATCTCTTTCCCATCTGTGTTGGAAGTTGTTTTGAATGAGTGTGCATGAAAAATAAAATCTGTGTGTTTATTTGTTATAATGCTTGTGCATGTTTGAGATTAGAAAAGAACATCTCTGTTCTTGTTACAGGGATTGAAAATCTGTATAAAACAAAATTATATCTTCCTATCTAAGAATTTCAGACTTCGATTTCCAAAAGGAAAGTGATAATAAATATGAAATGCAAAGTTTAAAAAATATTTCAAGGATACTTACTGAGTGAATAATTTGGAAATTGGAAATTACAGGGCTGAACACCCTTTATCAGAAAATAAGCATCAATGTTTTTGAATTTCTTTTACATCAGCTAGTTCGATTTTAGGCTATGATTCCTTAATGAAAAGTGATAGTAATAACATAGATTTGTTTTTAAAAATAGTTTTAAATAAATATAACGATTATTTATTTCAAAATTAAGAAATTTTCAGTAATAATTCGATATGGAAAGAAAATTAATATCTGAAAAATTATGTTTTGACCTTATAGACAGATTCGTAATGTGAAATCATGAATTTTAAGAATCATTTCAAAAAATTTAATTATGAATCTGTGGAGAAAATGCGGTTTGAACAATTTTGGGTTCATTGGCAAATTAAGACGAACGACAAAGTTTGGGGAGTCGTGATCCTTAGTGAAGCTAGCCAGAGCATCGGTGATCATAAGAAAAATGGTTAAAGAATTTATAAATTATCGTGGTGGCATCGCGGCAATGCTTTGAGGTTTTAACTCTAATTTTGGTCGAGGGCAAAGATAAGATCGCCGCGACGTCATCATGGCATCGAGTGGGATCAGACCTAGGGGGATAGAGGCTTAGGGGTGTGACGTTGCTCTGTATGGAATTGCAAAGGTTCTGGTGGAGTGGTTCGTCAGCGGCGAGGCGGTTTGTCAATTTGGGTTTTGTTCCAGGTTTGTTTCAACTTGCTCGATTTCGTTTCCTCACGAATTCGTGGGAACTGAGGGTTTGGGGTGTTCGTTTAGGTGGTCGTTGACTTGTTGATGATCAGCGTCTTGATCGGAGATCGCCAGTTTAGGCGTACACGTGCACAAGGGATCACCTATGTCTTGTGAGGTATGGGTTTGGGTAAAACTCGGGTTAGTGCTCGAGTTTCTTGCGTTGGTGACTCGAAGAAGGTGGGAAAATGTGATGGTCGAAGTCAAGCTTGAGGTTGGCTCGAGAAGATTTTACAAATGTTTCTAATTTTAAATGCAAGGTAAAAACAAGTTTGAAGATATGGAGAATAATTAGTTTTCATAAATTCATATTTAATAAAGTTTTAAATTATGTTTAAAATTAATAGATTTTAAATAATTGTTTTGATTCAAGTTAAAAGTTAATAAAGAAGTAATTAAGTTTTGTTTAGTTTTGTTTACTTAAATTTATTAAGTTAAATTTTGTGTTAACGATAATTAATTTTAAAGATGGTTAATTAAAGATTTTTAGTGATAAGTAATTGATTAAGGAAAAGATAATTATTTATGAGTGTTTGGATAATTAAGGATAATTAATTTCATGATTAAGGATAATTAATTACATAATTAAGGTCAATTAAGTATTGATTAAAAGTAATTAATTAATAATTAACGTTGTTTAATCAAATGAAAATTATAATAATTACTCAATGTAATTAATTAAAGGATTTGTTACTTAATTACTTAAAGAATAATTAATCAAGGTGATTAATTTAGGATTAAATTATTTATATGATTAATTAGGGATGATCATTTGTTGTGATTAATTAATTAAATTTAATTAATGAAAGTGATTAGGGATGATCACTATTGCAAATAATTGAAGATAATTAATTAAAGTTAATTAATGAAAGTGATTAGGGATGATCACTATTGCAAATAATTGAAGATAATTAATTAAATGATAATTAATTAAGGGTAAATTAATTATGTAATTAACTTAAAAGTTAATTTAATTAATGTGATTAATTAAGGACTAATTTATTAATTAAAGGTAATTAATTAAGATGGATAATTAAGGATTAATTTATTAATTAATTAATATTAAATGATTAGTAATTAATGAATCAGGATTAAGCAATTAATTCATAAGTAATTAATTTAATTGAAAATTAAATTCAATTAAATTAGGTTTAAACAATTAATTAATCATGTTTATAAATGATTATTGAATGCTTGGATTGCTTATGAATGTTTGCCTTGTACGAATTGCCTTGAATTGATTGTCCTGGTTGATCTGTGATATTCTGTTATGTGAATTGAGCTGTGTGTAATTTATTTATTTGTTTATCTGTGATACATTTGTCTGTGAATCTGTAAATAAAGATAAGCGTTATTGATTTATACCGCTTATCGATATTTCTACGTTTGAATCTGTAATGGTTGATGTTGTTGCACTATTTTGTGTAAAACCCCTGGACTACACCATACACATACAAATATGGATTTCACGAGGAAATCGGTTAAGTCACAGATTTTTGAAAATGGTTTTAAAATTTGAATTTTGAATTCAAATGGTTTGGAAATGGAATTGGGTTAAATTATGAAAAGCTTTTGAAAAGGGGTTTTTGAGGATAAAAGTTGTTTTGAATAACTTGATTTTGTTTTGAAATTTGATTAAAATTTGAATTCAAAATTTGAAATTGAATTTTGTGGTAAGAATTTATGATGTAAAAAGGTTATACAACTATAAATGTGTTTATATGGATTTTTAAACCATTTTAAAAGTATGATTTTGAGAATTTGAATTTAACCCAAGTTTATATTTGAAAGGCCTTAACTCGAGCAAATAAAATCGGGTTTTTCGAAACGGAAACAAGTGATTTCAAATAATAATAGCTTTTATATAAGGAAAGAATTTCCAAAATTATGATGAAAAGATTTCAAATTGGAAATTGAACGGTTTTGAAAGCTATAATTGAATCTTTGTGAAAGTTTGTTGAACCCTATTTTGAAATTGAAGAGGATTTTTGAATGGTGTATCTTTTATATATATAAGATATGAAAATAGGAATTGTTTTGAAAGTTATGAATGAATTTTTTGAAAATGGTTTTGAAAGCTATAAAATGAGTCTTTAATTTAAATACCGGATGAGTTAATCTAACTTGAAATGGAACTGTTTTGAAAGGCTATGAATGAATCTTTGCTAAAGATTGGTGATCCTCGTTTTAAATTGAAATGGGGTTTTAAAGATAAATCTTTTGTTTAAAAGGTTTAAGTGTGGACATTGTTTAAACCATTGAAGGTTTTTGAAATGAATCTTTTTGTCTAAAAGATTGTAAATGGTAATTTGTTTAAACCATTTGAAAGAAAAGTTTTGGATAATAAGTTGTGACTTAACTGAAATCCCATTATCCATATGTTTTTAAATATTGCGCTCATTATTCGGTCTAGCTGGGAGAGGACCTTGTGTCTATAACCCTTTTCGAATAATGATACGACAATATGGATAGCATTTGAAGGCCGGTGGTGAAGACCGGATACTTTCGAAAGCGAAAGGATGACCTGTCGAATGTCTCTGCACCGAATGGCCCAGTATTGAGATTTGAGCACCCATTGTGATGGGAAGTCCGGACGTGATTGGAAATTATCCGGATTGCAAGGGCTTCTTCGGAAGTGCCTTGGGTTCTTTTCAAACCCGGAACAGACTTGTATGGATGTGTGTCTGACGTTACACTTTGAGATGTAAAACCGGTTTCTATCAAATACATTTCTGTTTGGTGGCAGAGATTTATTCTCTTAGCTTAACATCCTTCTCTGAGACGTACGAGCTCAGAGGTTATGTAGTTGATGGTTACTAGTGATACATTCCTAATTTGGTAATGTGGCACACGAAGTGTTGCTGATCATTTGTTGATCAAAGCATGGCTTTTGTGAAAAGCGTAGTTTTGTGGACGAGACTTTGTCGAGCCTCACACCCCGGAATGGTCGAAACAGGAAGAATGCAGCAAGGTTATAGGAAGTAGCGCCCCTTAGGGTATATGCATTTCCTTCTGGATAGAAGTGGTATCATGGTATGGAGCCCAGATACTTAACTTATGTGGATATCGCAAATATATATTACTTTGTGATTGTTGTTGATTGAGGATCCTCGGATAAAGGTTGTTTACAACCGAGGATGGCATACTCGTGTAGTAGTTACCTATTTTTGCAGAGGTAACCCGACCTTGTGTTGGCAGAGATCCGGTTAGGTTCTCGGGGCGTCCCTCCAGAGGCGTACCCATGTGGAAATGGGAAGTTCATTGGCCTGACCATTTGTTGGAAATCCAATTACCAATACACGCCTCGTACGGTTTTAGTCGTAGAACCTGCCATCTAACAGGGTAGCTATAGTGGGCATACTATAATGGTACGTATGCTGGCTAAGATTAATATTATATTTTCGAAATGTTTTCCACTATGCACTAATAATAATATCAAATGGTTTTTGTGTATCAAGCATATTTGACTATCATAAGGATAAATCTCCCCCAAGTGCGTGATTGCTTGATGTGTGTGTCGGGAGGCCTTATGGTAGTTTCATTTTCCAAAAGCATTGCGAATTTCAAATTTAAATTATTTTGGTCGTTTTAAAAGATAAACTGTTTTTATTTGCTCATACGAGTCCCATGACTAACCCGGAGTTTATTGTTCCCTTCCTAAACTCTGGTGGCCCACAATTTTCCACACGGGTAGTCTAGAGTTGGGTTTTCAGATAGTAGATATAGATATCGATTTGGTAGCTTTTAGCTTTCTCTTTGGTATTCTTTGGAGATCTTGGATATTGGAGTCTTTGGATTCAAGGACGAGACTTGCTGATCTATGTGCAACATGATGGTGGTTCGAGTTGGTGGTTTGGAGTTTTGGCTTTGGAGCATTGGATTGGGGTTGCAGTTTGATATTAGAGTTATCACTCTTGCTATTCGTTTTCCACCATTGTTTATTGTCTCTGATATTCTTGTATCATTTTGATATCATTGTTGTATATCTGGATATTGTATCAATGTTGTATATGATATTCATTCTTTTCTTCCGCTGTGTTGTTTACTTAATTGTGTTATAAGCTCCAGCGAACCGGATTCGACGTTTGAATCTGCGGCATTGGAATATGACTGTCGTATTCGGTGTCGATTTTTCGAAGGTCGAGTCAGGGTCGCTACATTTTGGCATCAGAGCTGACGGTTGGAACTTTAGCTCAGGAGTATAACACATTAAGTAACTCATTAGAGATAGGGTGAAGTATACCCTAGAATGAGTATATCCCTAAGATATCCGTCTGAATGCCTAAGTAAATTCTCTTACTATCCACTGATAGTGAGTATGAGTGCGAGAAGAGGACGAGATAGGGGACAGGGGAGTACCACTACAAATGGTCAGTACCCTGCAAAGCGGAAACATCTTTTTCTATCAATCTCCTTTGATTCGTCTTTTCAATTCTTTGATGATTCCTGACAGCTCAAGGAAGAAGCTTTGATATATTTTGCATGGAACATAAACTCCAGATGGGTCAGAATTGTTTGTTTGGATGAATTATTTGTTTTGGTTTCTATGGTTGATAGGTATATTTTGGTTGTTTAAACTAAAGGTTTTGAATTGCATCCATATATCTGTTTATTCTGTTGGGTCCTGGTTATTGTACGAGGGGTTAGTTATCCTTTGAACTAATCAATATCCCTGTATACTCGTAGATCTGGTGACCCGAGTGTCTTGTGAAGTGTTAAATAGATTTGTTCTTGTATCTATTGATGATATTCTGATTTGGTAAGCCAAATGCAGAATGGATATTCAGCTTGATTTTATGAGTTGATTCTCTATATCTTTGTGTATCCATCTTTTGTTGTCTCCCTTGTAAATTTCGAGGACGAAATTTTCTTAAGGGGGAAATCTGTAACATTCCTGAATTTTAGCCGAGTTTAATTTGGCAATTAATTTAATTTTGAAATTTAATTATGAATTTAATTGTGAATAAATCAGAAAATTCCCAGAATAAATAAAAGATTTTAGATTATTAATAGAATTTTGATTTGGAATTTAAGAATAAGTTTTTATAAATAAATATTGGATTTAAAATTAAATGTAATTAATAAAAGTTTGTTTTCTAAATTTTAATATATATTAATATTTGGAAGATATGATCTAAGAGTTAATGTAATAATTTTCAAGAGATTAGTTTTAGTTAAATTCTCTTATATACATATATAAATAAATGTGATTTTTTATGAGTATTAAATTTTCAAATCATTCTCTTTGAAAAATTATGCAAATGCAAAATATTATATATGTAAAATTGAATTGTAAATTTATAAAATGAGATTTTAAAATTAGAAAAAGTGTATAACATTTGAAACATAATAAGCATAATTTAAAATGTACATATCTTTGGAAATTAATAAGAAACCATATATTTGTAAAAGGGTTGTATTCATATATATATATATATGTATGTATGTATGTATGTATATATATATATACGAATTTATAAGTACATAACATTTAAACCCATAATTAGTATAAATTGGAATTAAACCATTTTAAAATATGATTCCTAATATAAGTTTGTAAATATAAAATAAATTAAGGTTCAAAGCATAACTTGTAAATATATTAGAAACAAGGTCTAAACAGAAGTTTATCGCAAAATGACATTTGTAATCTTTGAAAATGAGTGTTTACAAGTGTTAATACAAAACAACAAGTGGCATTTAAATTTATTTTCTTTTAAATTAAAATGTAAATAACATACAAAAGAGTAAATTTTTCTTTTAATTAAATTTTATAAACATACATTAGAAAGAGTTAAAATGAGATTTCTCAAGCTTTTTCAAAACTGCAAAACAAATTTGAGAAACCAAATCCTAAAAACTAAATTACTCCTTCTCAAAGGTAAAAATCTGAAGGAAAAATAAACAAAAAAATGCGAAAGATAAAAACCACATTGAAATCTGGAATCCAAGAAAGTTCAAAGGCAAACAACCTGAAGCCCAAAATACATTTCAAAATTTATCAAGGCAAAGCAACAAATAACCATCAACAAGCAACATGATCAAAGTAGAATCAAACTAAAACAAGAATTTGGAACCTGCAAGTACAAGCAAATCTGGAAATTGAACAGTAAGTAAGTTGATGATCAGGTCATCATAAATCAGTAAAACAATCAACTCAGGCAACTCAAAGATCAAGCAAGAGTAAATGTAAATCAACATCATCAAATCACAGATAACAATTCAAAGATCAAAGCAATCCTCTGATTCCAGTTTGATGTTAACAGGTTTCTGATCAAGGTCCTCTGCCTTCATTAACAAGGTGAGCAAACACCCATTTCTTTTTGATTTAAATCTCTTTCCCTTCTGTGTTTGAAGTTGTTTTGAATGAGTGTGCATGCAAAATAAAATCTGTGTGTTTATTTGTTATGATGCTTATGCATGTTTGAGATTAGAAAAGAACATCTCTGTTCTTGTTACAGGGATTGAAAATCTGTAAAAAAAATTAAATCTTCCTATCTAAGAATTTCAGACTTCGATTTCTAAAAGGAAAGTGATAATAACTATGAAATGCAAAGTTTAAAAATTATTTCAAGGATACTTACTGAGTGAATAATTTGGAAATTGGAAATTACAGGGATGAACACCATTTATCAGAAAATCAAGCATCAATGTTTTTGAATTTCTTTTACATCAGCTAGTTCGATTTTAGGCTATGATTCCTTAATGAAAAGTGATTGGAATAACATAGATTTGTTTTTAAAAATAGTTTTAAATAAATATACAGATTATTTATTTCAAAATTAAGAAATTTTCAGTAATAATTCGATATGGAAAGAAAATTAATATCTGAAAAATTATGTTTTGACCTTATAGACGGATTCGTAATGTGAAATCAAGAATTTTAAGAATCATTTCAAAAATTTTAAGAATGAATCTGTAGGGAAAATGCGGTTTGAATAATTTTGGGTTCATTGGCAAATTCAAACGAACGACAAAGTTTCGGGAGTCGTGATCCTTGGTGAAGCTAGCCAGAGCATTAGTGATCATAAGAAAAATGGTCAAAGAAATTATAAATTATCGTGGCGGCATCGCGGCAGTGGTTTGTAGTTTTAACCCTAATTTTGGTCGAGGGCAAAGATAAGATCGTCGCTACGTCATCACGGCATCGAGTGGGATCAGTCCTAGGGGGATAGAGGCTTAGGGGTGTGACGTTGCTCTGTATGGAATTGCAAAGGTTCTGGTGGCATGGTTCATCAGCGGTGAGGCGGTTTGTCAATTTGGGTTTTGTTCCAGGTTTGCTTCAACTTGCTCGATTTTGTTTCCTCACGAATTCGTGGGAACTGAGGGTTTAGGTTGTTCGTTTAGATGGTCGTTGACTTGTTGATGATCCGCGTATTGATCGGAGATCGCCAGTTTGGCCGTACACGTGCACAAGGGATCACCTGTATCTGGTGAGGTATGGGTTTGGGTAAAACTCAGGTTAGTGCCCGAGTTTCTTGCGTTGGTGATTCGAAGAAGGTGGGAAAATGTGATAGTCGAAGTCAAGCTTGAGGTTGGCTCGAGAAGATTTTACAAATGTTTCTAAGTTTAAATGCAAGGTAAAAACAAGTTTTGAAGATATGGAAAATAATTAGTTTTCATAATATTTAATAAAGTTTTAACTTATGTTTAAAATGAATAGATTTTAAATAATTGTTTTGATTCAAGTTAAAAGTTAATAAAGAAGTAATTAAGTTTTGTTTACTTAAATTTCTTAAGTTAAATTTTGTGTTAATGATAATTAATTTTAAAGATGGTTAATTAAAGATTTTTAATGATAAGTAAGTGATTAAGGGAAAGATAATTATTTATGAGTGTTTGGATAATTAAGGATAATTAATTTCATGATTAAGGATAATTAATTACATAATTAAGGTCAATTAAATATTGATTAAAAGTAATTAATTAATAATTACCGTTGTTTAATCAAATGAAAAATATAATAATTACTCAATGTAATTAATTAAAGGATTTGTTACTTAATTACTTAATTACTTAAAGAATAATTAATTAAGGTAATCAGTTTAAGATTAAATTATTTATATGATTAATTAGGGATGATCATTTATTATGATTAATTAATTAAAGTTAATTAATGAATGTGATTAGGGATGATCACTTATTGCAATTAATTGAAGATAATTAATTAAGGGTTAATTGATTATGTAATTAACTTAAAAGTTAATTTAATTATTGTGATTAATTAAGGACTATATTATTAATTAAAGGTAATAAATTAAGATGGATAATTAAGGATTAATTTATCAATTAATTGATTAATATTAAATGATTAGTAATTAATGAATCAGGATTAAGCAATTAATTTATAAGTAATTCATTTAATTGAAAATTAAATTGAATTAAATTAGGATTAGAGAATTAATTAATCATGTTTGTAAATGATTATTGAATTTTTGGATTGCTTATGAATGTTTGCCTTGTATGAATTGCCTTGAATTGATTGTCCTAGTTGATCTGTGATATTCTGTTATGTGAATTGAGCTGTGTGTAATTTATTTATTTATTTATCTGTGATACATTTATCTGTGAATCTATAAATAAAAATATGCGTTATTGATTTATACCGCTTATCGATATTTCTGCATTTGAATCTGTAATGGTTGATGTTGTTGCACTATTGTGTGCAAAACCCCTGGACTACACCATACACACACAAATATGGATTTCATGACGAAATCAGTTAAGTCATAGATTTTTGAAAATGGTTTTAAAATTTGAATTTTGAATTCAAATGGTTTAGAAATGGAATTGGGTTAAATTATGAAAAGCTTTTGAAACGGGGTTTTTGAGGATAAAATTATTTTGAATAACTTGATTTAGTTTTGAAATTTGATTAAAATTTGAATTCAAACTTTGAAATTGAATTCTATGCTGAGAATTTATGATGTAAAAAGGTTATACAACTATAAATGTGTTTATATGGATTTTTAAACCATTTTAAAAGTATGATTTTAAGAATTTGAATTTAACCCAAGTTTATATTTGAAATGCCTTAACTCGAGCAAACAAAATCGGTTTTTCGAAACGGAAACAAGTGATTTCAAATAATAATAGCTTTTATATAAGGAAAGAATTTCCAAAATTATGATGAAAAGATTTCAAATTTGAAATGGAATGGTTTCGAAAGCTATAATTGAATCTTTGTGAAAGATAGTTGAACCCTATTTTGAAATTGAAGAGGATTTTTAAATAGTGTATCTTTTATATATAAAAGATTTGAAAACGGTAATTGTTTTGAAAGTTATGAATGAATTTTTGGAAATGGTTTTGAAAGCTATAAATGAAGTCTTTAATTTAAATACCGGATGAGTTAATCTAACTTGAAATGGAATTGTTTTGAAAGGCTATGAATGAATCTTTGTCAAAGATTGGCGATCCTCGTTTTTAATCGAAAGGGTTTTTTAAAGATAAATCTTTTGTTTAAAAGATTTAAGTGTGGAAATTGTTCAAACCATTGAAGGTTTTTGAAATGAATCTTTTTGTTTAAAAGATTGTAAATGGTAATTTGTTTGAACCATTTGAAAGAAAAATTTTGGATAATAAGTTGTGACTTAACTGAAATCCCATTATCCATATGTTTTCCAATATTGCGCTCATTATTCGGTTTAGCCGGGAGAGGACCTTATGTCATATAACCCATTCCGAATAATGATACGACGATATGGATAGCATTTGAAGACCGATGGTGAAGACCGGATACTTTCGAAAGCGAAAGGATGACATGTCGAATGTCTCTGCACCGAATGGCCCTGGTATAGGGAATTGAGCACCTGTTGTTATGAGAAGTCCGGATGTGATTAGAAATTATCCAGATTGCAAGGGCTTCTTCGGAAGTGCCTTGGGTTCTGTTCGAACCCGGAACAGACTTGTATGGATGTGTGTCTGACGTTTCAATTTGAGATGTAAAATCGGTTTCTATCAAATACATTTCTGTTTGGTGGCAGAGTTTTATTCTCTTAGCTTAACACCCTTCTCTAAGACGTACGAGTTCAGAGGTTATGTAGTTGATGGTTACTAGTGATACATACCCAATTTGGTAATGTGGCATACGAAGTGCTGCTGACCATTTTTTGATCAAAGCATGGCTTTTGTGAAAAGCGTAGCTTTGTGGACGAGACTTCGTCGAGCCTCACACCCCGGAATGGTCGAAACAAAAAGAATGCAGCAAGGTTATAGGGAGTAGCGTCCCTTAGGGTATGTGCATTTCCTCCTGGATAGAAGTGGTATCATGGTATGGAGCCCAGATACTTAACTTATGTGGATATTACAAATATATATTACTTTGTGATTGTTGTTGGTTGAGGATCCTCGAATAAAGGTTGTTTACAACTGGAGGATGGCAAACTCGTGTAGTAGTTACCTATTTTTGCAGAGATAACCCGGCCTTGTGTTGGCAGAGATCCGGTTAGGTTCTCGGGGCGTCCCTCCAGAGGCGTACCCATGTGGAAACGGGAAGTTCCTTGGCCTGACCATTTGTTGGAAATCTAATTACCAATACGCGCCTCATACGGTTTTTATTGTAGAACCTGCCATCTAACATGGTAGCTATAGTAGGCATACTATAATGGTACGTATGCTGGCTAAGATTAATATTATACTTTCGAAATGTTTTCCACTATGCACTAAAAATAATATAAAATGGTTTTCGCGTATCAAGCATATTTACTTTCATAATGAGAAATCTCCCCCAAGTGTGCGATTACATGGTGTGTGTGCCGGGAGGCCTTATGGTAGTTTCATTTTCCAAAAGCATTGCGGATTTCAAATTTAAATTCTTTTGGTTGTTTTAAAAGATAAACTATTTTTGTTTGCTCATACCAGTCCCATGACTGACCCGAAGTTTATTGTTCCTTTCCTAAACTCCGGGTGCCCACAATTTTCCACACGGGCAGTCTACAGTTGGGTTTTTCAGATAGTAGATATAGATATCGATTCGGTAGCTTTTAGCTTTCTCTTTGGCATTCTTTGGAGATCTTGGATATTGGAGTATTTGGGTTCATGGATGAGACATGCTGATCTATGTGCAACATGATGGTGGTTCGAGTTGGTGGTTTGGAGTTTTGGCTTTGGAGCATTGGATTGGAGTTGCAGTTTGATATTGGAGTTTTCTCTCTTGCTATTCGTTTTCCGCTGTTGTTTATTGTCTCTGATATTCTTGTATCATTTTGATATCATTGTTGTATATCTATATATTGTATCAATGTTGTATATGATATTCATTCTTTTCTTCCGTTGTGTTATTTACTTAATTGTGTTATATGCTCCAGCGAACCAAATTCGACGTTTGGATCTACGACATTGGAATACGAGTGTCGTATTCGGTGCCGATTTTTCGAAGGTTGAGTCAGCGTCGCTACAAAGATGCTAAAGAAGTGGTCGGGATACAAAAATTTATGGCTATGCTTAATTCTAATTATTTGAAAATGCAATGAAATTATTTTATAAAAACAATGTAGAGATATAAATCGCAAAGGAACCAAGAGCTCACAAAAAGCCAAGGCATGTTCTTCAAAAATTTATCTTATTAGAGAGGTTTTCGCTAATAGAGAATTCATGATTGATATAGCAGATACCGGTGACAACGTAGCGGATCCATTCATGAAGGGACTAACATGGTTAGTTCCTGGAAAAATGATCAAGTGGAAGACTGAGATTCTATAATTGGCCCTAAATGCAAGTGGTAGATTTATGGGTATGCCATAGAGGAAATTATGTAATTAATTGTATTTTTTAGTCAGCAATAAAATCTCATTGGAAATAAAAGGTGTTTTTCTTTCTATTATGTACATTCTTATTGTGATATGTTAATTAATAATTTAACTCAAGCATATTAAATAGAAAACATTTAAATAATATATTATGTAATAATTACAATGTAATATAATCATGGGAAATTTATCACACATACTGTTTTAAAAAATCCTAGTCAAAATGTTTCAAGATAGGATATCACTACATCCGTTGATACAAGAATAATTAACGCCCTCTAAATGTTAGGCGGTATATCGAATAACTATGGAATGACTCACTCGAGAATTTTCTATTGGTTATTAGGTCAAATAGAGAATTTTATAGTGATATTATTACACAGTTCTCTCGATTTGTGAATACTATTAAACTTCAATGTGGATACTCCACTTTGATTATAGTTAAATCATGGTATAACATCGATCAAATGAATATAGTTGGATCTGAGTTGAAGCATTGGAATTGAAAAATTATTCAATAGTGAATTCATCTCCTCGATATAAGAAATTAGTATCAAGGTTAGTTATAGTCAACTCAAAGTCAAAACTTGTAGCTAGAGTAGTACAATTAATAATAATTATTATTATTAAGCCAAGGACTTCGTATTTGGGCTAACCAAGTTGAATGTGGACGATATTGAAATTTTGACCAAAACCAAATTTAGTCCTAAAGTGATATAGTTTTGATAAAGACAGTTAGTGTAAATAATCATTACTACTACGTGCGACATAAAATACTAAAATTGGACTTTATCATAAAGATGTGTAAGTGATAAATTCGGTAAACCCTCACACCATTAGCTAAGGTAAAGTGTGAGTGTTAATATTCGAACTATTCGATATTAATTTCCGAATGAATTTACACGTTTGAGTACCACAACCATACGATGAATACTATGAAATACCACATAATTTAATTAGTTTATCATAGTTGTAAATAAATTCACATTTATGAAATATTAATTATTAGATTTTATTTGATATCTGAATGCCATTATAACTTAATAAAGTATGTATACTATAGTTATATATGTATGTATTGACTTACGATATTGATAAACTTAAATTTAATTTACATCGATTAATTACTAAATGGGTTGAAGAATTGTTGAAGGCCAATATCGCCTCAAGTGTTGTTGACCATAAGAGCTTTTCTTACAGAGTAATAATATGGAAAATGAATGTAAAAATAACATAAATAGCAAAATGACAAGAAATTTTTATAGTGGTTCGGCTGTCAACGTCCACTTTATAACTTTATATTAAATGTTTGGTGTTACAAGTTGAATCGGATTACAATATAATTGAATCTTCTAAGTTATATCAAGTCACAAGTACAAGAACAATCTTTGTAGAGTTCCAGCAGCCAATCTAGAAGACCCTATTTATGTTGCAAGTAGGATTGAATTTATAGGAATTGGAGAGCTATTGGGCAAGGTTGCTTTGCCAAAAGCCTAAGCATGATGCCTCAAAAAGTTTTAAGGCAACCCGAGCTATCTTGATAGATCACTAGCGATCCATAGGTAATGGATCGCTAGCTATCCAACTACTTAGAGTATTTTTGCTCCCTCCTTTTCCAACATCCTACACTTGATAATACAAAGGTGCTTTGAAAATTTCATAATGATCCAACATAATCTCATGGATCGCTAGCGATCCATAAAGCATGGATCAATAGCGATCCATGTACTTGGGGGATTTTTGGACTTCTTCCTTTGGATTGCACTCCTTGTCCTATATAGGTACTCTCCATGTGATTTCGTAGCTTGTTGCCTTGTTTTGACAATGATTCATACATGAGTTAAATTGATCTATGACTAGAATCAAATGGGTCTTCACTTGTCGAACTAGGTTGCTTGTAATACCATGAAACTTGGCAAACATCCCTAGAAAAGATGTCGGTTCATGATACAAGAGGCTAGGCCAATCCATTTAGCATCCTTACAGATAGTTAGTGATCGATGGGTGATGGGTTGCTAGCGATCCATCACCTTAGTGGATTTTTATGTAGTTCTCCTTAAATTCTTCTTGGCCTATTCTTCAGGTCCTTTTGGTTTATTCTTGAGTTGTTTTGGCTCGACCTAGATGTTCTAACTCGTCTGCATTCCAGCTTGGGTAAAAACCCAGTTAACATTTGCCCTCGAGAGTATGCCTTTGTTGGAAACAAGGTCTTCTCTAGAAGTAACTGCTTTTGATTTTCCATTTTGTGAAATCTAGTTGATTGTGTCGAGGTTACCATGCAAATTTGGTATTGACTATTCAGCCATCTATTGAGTTTTTGATGCGAATCATCGTTGCTCGTAGAAACCAATCAATTTCGATCCCAAAATTTTCAAGATACTTGTAATCAACATATACATCATGCTTGGCAAATTTGTAGGAGACTGATTGAAGCCTGATGGTTCGTTAGCGATTCATAGACTTAGCGAATTTTATACAGACAATCCCCAACTTAGCTTTGCTCAAAACCCTTCTCACTTGCCTTTGTTATCATGTTCTTCTTGCGACCCTAGCCAACCACGAGACAAACCCTAACCAGCCTTTGCAACTCTGCCTCTTTATCACTGTAGCCTATTGCCGCAGACCTCTGCTTCCTCTTGCCATCACCCGAAGCCAAACTCTAGCGCTAGAATCATTGCCTTTCGGATCGCTGCTGACCCTGTAGATCGCTAGACCTAGTCTGGACCGCCACAAACACGAAATTGAACCCGATTTCTTTCGATCTAAGGTCGGTAATGACGTGGTTATTATATTAGTGGTGATGGCCAGTGAATTCGAGAAGATCTATAAGGATGGTGAATGAAGTAGGTTGATTGTGATTTATTGGAGGTAGATAGTGTAATTGTGTCTTGTAATTGATGCATTCTGCTATCTTTTTCTAATAAATCAAAATCAATTTGCATGTGGCCTTGACGGTTCCAATGTGAGGGTTTACTATGGACTTGATCATCCTGGATCAGTTTTACTATTGCACACTCGGTGTACCTGAGAATAGAAAGACATTTCCGTGTTGCTTTGGATAATGGATCCGTTATCGATCATCGATCAATAATGGATAAGTATGGAAGGAATAACATCAATGAATGACAGGAAAAGCCTTTTTCTTTTCTTTTTTTGCTACGAATGAACTATTGTAAAAACCTAAAATTTAACCCATAATAATTAATTCGTTAATTAATGAAATAGTAAATAACTTTGTGAAATTATTAGAATCAAGCCACGGGAGTTGCACTGTTGTGTCCGTGGTAATTTTCTGGTCAATCTCCATAGATAGAATGTCAAAATTCGAGTAAATATGAAGAAGTTATGCATGAAAATAGAATCAACGAAAAGAAAAAAAAATATTTATATGGGCTAGGTCGACTAAGAGGTCGACCTAATCATCATCTAGGTCGACCGGCCGGTCAAGCTAGGGAGGTGAAGGTCGACCCGCCCAATGTATGAAGCGAAGTTTTTTTTATTTTGAGGCGGTGTGGTTTTTACACGTCACTTTCATTGTTTTTCTCAATCTGGTCCTTTCGTGCTTCCATCCGATGGCTCCTATTCAGCCTATGACGTGGTTGAATCCTACTCAATCTCCAAATCCAACGGTCTGAGATCCACTTTTACCTATATAAATAAGACCCTAAGCCTAACACTTTTTCTCATTTTAGATTTTCTCTGCTTGGGTTCACCTTTTCAGGAAGGACCCTAAAAGGAATAATTTTCCAACGAGAGAATCTTTGTAATAAAAATATTTTAATACTCTCAAGTGGATCCAAGAAAACCAAAAGGGAAGTACTTAGGACCACAAGTGAGTTGTCGTAATTATTTTAGATTTCTTTAAGTAATTTAAAATAATAGGGTTTCTAGTAGTTGAAGTTTTCACTACAATTTTTAGAATAACCTTTTTAGTAATTTATTTACAATTTTTAGAATTATTTCTAGTCTATATCTTTTAGCTTATTTTTCGGCTAATTTAAGCTTAATTCTATTAATAATAGCTTTTTCATTTATTTATAGTTTATTTACAGTATTTTAATTTATTTGCTGTTATTTATGCATTATTTACATCTTTTTCTAACGCTTTGGGTTTTCTTCTATTTTCAGTTTTCTTTTATTTCTCCTCTGCTTTGCGTATAGATTAGAATAGATTAAACGTGAATATGGATTAAAATTATAATAATATTGAAATAACAGAAGATAAGATGTAAATTGTAAATGCAGTAGTAAAAATGGAATTGAGATTGAAATTGAGCCCAATTATTATATCAATGTTACAATTTGATTAATCAAAGATAATTGGCTTAGTTATAACTTAGAATTATAACTAAAAAGTGTATAATATGAAAGAAACTTATTTTTACACTTAGACCTTGGGTTAATTAATAGGCATGATTATAACAAAGGTTATAATAAGAAAAAGAACAAAATGAAGCTTATTTCAAGACTTAGGATAAATTAATAAGTACAAATTGCAAGAACAAAAGTAAAAGCTTATGTAAATAATTTATCTAAGTTAATAAGCAAGAATTAAAGTAGGACCTATAACAAATAGCATTCTCGATTATTTCTATGGACACGGTGTTTCTCATAATCCTGAAGTGAGAAGAGAGGCACGCTTATGCTAATAATGGTAGTAATTGGTCAATAAGTAGGAGTCCAAATCATGGGGATTTGAGCAAGGGGCACAACTAGACATTGTTTACCAACAGCATTTCCCCTATTTTCTATGGATACAATGATCTCACGTAAGCCTGAAGTGGAATGAGGGGCATGCTTATGCTAGAGCTTAAGTTAATAAGAAGACCCAATATGTGAAACAACAGGTAACATGAGCATGATGGCGGTTACACGTGTGACTTCCATTTGTATGCTAATGAATCATTATGAGTTCCAAGTGCTTAGTATGTATGCCATTCGTAGGCACCATTGCCTTTTGTAGGCACTATAGCCTTTTGTGTAGGGAGCTAGATAATGTCTAGTCCAGAGTAGATACTTTGCATGTCATTCATAGACACTATTTCTGTGTAGGAAGTTATATAGCACCTAGTCCACATTAAGGTCTACGGAGTAGCAGGCTGATCAAAGGGTAGAATTAGGATTTTAGCCTAATTATAGGATCAGGAATTTAGCCTAATCAAAGCAGCTAATAAAGACAAGTGCAAACAGTCAAAGGTAATCAATTGCATTCATTTAGTAATTCGTATTTATTTCCAGCTTATGCCTTCTCCTATTTCCTTTGTTTCCTTTTATATACTAGAATTGTTGTAAGGTCTATTACTTTTACTTTGCTTAAAGATTCTAGTAATTACTATCATTCACTAGACTTTTAGCCTGACCCACTCCTCCATTTTCCTCCTTTTCGCCGATAGGCGATCAAGGAAGAGGACAGTAGGTTTTTGTTGCTTGGAGATTTCTTTGAACAGATTCCACTATGTACTTCCAATTTTCTTTTATTTCAGTTTTTTGTTCTTTATTTGTACTGGCACATATTAGGGAATAGTTGTACTCTGGTTTTTGAGAGTATGGTTTTCTTTGATTTCATAAAACATATATGTATGGTATTTTGACACGTGATGTATTTGGTATTTGGCGACTTATCTGGCTTTTAAAGCAATTATGAAGTGCTATTCTAAATAAGTTATTGTTTAAATTGTTTCCCTGTTCTTTTTACCTATTTTTGTCTTGTGAATCTTAGTCTCTTCTAGTTTTAATTTATACCTACAATGCACCATGCCTTCTTGTGTGTTCTTTTTCATATCTAAGGAGTGTGGGGTGTTTCATTTGGTAGCAGAGCCTGAGGTGTTACAAGACTCCTAAAAATTTGTTTTAAGAGTAATATATTTTTCAAAATAACTTGTTTAAAAGATATTTTTCAGAAATAAACTCTTATAAATGAAGTAGTTTTTAAGTATAAAAGAATTTTTATTAAAATCCCCTCAAAGGTCCAGTTCAACCTTCTTTCGATTCTTTCAAGCCTAAATTTTTCTTTTCTTTGTATAGCATGATGGATTGGTTCCATAGAGCTATGGCACCAGAGGTGCAAGGGCAAGTGCCCAGTACAACAACGGTAGATAGAAATCCCTATAACCCACCTATATAGGAGGTAGAACTTTTTTTGGCATGGAGAATTCAGAGGAGGCGCGAGCTAGGTAGGAGAATATGGAGTAAAGGTTTGGTCGGCTAGGTTTGGAGGACTAACAGAGTGATCAACCTACATCTTGGCAACTAAAGAGAGATCTTAATAAGGTTCCTACAAGCTCTAAGAAGCAGTGGGGGAAGGACAAAAAGGATAAGTATAAGGATAAGAGAAAGGAGGGAGGACCTTAGATGTGAATCAAGAAAAGTGGGAGATGTAAGCATTGTAGAATGGCTGGTCACTATATAAAACAATGCAAGTGAGAAGCTGAAGAAGTGTTACAACTATGGACAACCCGGTCATCTTAGTAAGTTTTGTCCTCAGAAGATGGGGCAGGGAGCGAGAGTACCTGCAACGCAGATTCAGATTTTAGATGCATCACCTTTCGACAGAAGACCAAATCGAAGTAGGAAAATCTATTTAGAGGGATTAATCTCTCATTTTAATTTTCCCATTCAGATTCTTTTCAATTTTGGAGCATCACACCCGTTCATTACGAGTTTTTTGGTAGATTGTTTGCACTTAGACATCTCTTTAGTAGTATACCCCATTATTGTTTCAAACCCCATATGAGGATCGGCACATTTGTCTATGGTTTATAGGGGTTTGAAATTTTTTATTCTTAGCATAGAGTTTGATTGTGATGCCTATGTATTAGATTTTTTGGGGTATGGTTGATTTTGGCGATGGATTGGCTATCCACATATGGAGCTATATTAGATTGCGAAATGAGAGTCGTTAGACTAAAGACATGCAGCGGTAGGATTCTCGAGGTTTATTATGACCCGTAAGGATTAATTATGTTGAGCTTCCTTTCTTCCCTCGATTCATCATCAGCAGAGTTAGATTCGGCTCCTATCGTCGGAGATTTTCCAGACGTCTTTGAGGAGGTTAGGGGACTATCCCATAAGAAAAAGATTGACTCCAGAATTTACTGTACTGACAATGCTAAGCTAGTAGCATTACCCATGGCACCTAGGGAGAGGGGGAAATTGAGAAAGCAAGATCCGTGAGCTTTTGGAGAAAGGTTTCATAAAAGAAGCATATCCGAATAGGGAGCACCAGTCGTCTTCACAACTAAGATGGATGGTTCCGTTCGACTTTGCGTAGACTATAAGGGGTTGAATAATCTCACCAAGGAGAATAATTATCCACTTCCGAGGATTGACGATCTTTTTGACTAGTTAGTTGGCCCTTCAGTATTTTCCTAGCTTGATTTAGCCGTAGGATTTCATCGGCTTAGAGTCACTAATGACAGCATTGATAAGAACGCATTTAGGACACCCGATGGATTCTTTAAGTGGTTAGTTAGGCCTTTTGGGCTAATCAATGCCCCAGCCTATTTTGTTGATTTGAAGAGCCGCGTTTTTAGAGAAGTCCTAAATAAGTTTAAGGTTGTATTCATGGATGACATTTTGATGTTTTTTCAAGAAGTAAGGAGGAACATGCTATTCATATAGAGGAGGTTCTTCGTACACTTTGCATTCTTCATTTGAAAGCAAAATTCTTGAAGTATCACTTTTGGCATAAGGAAGTGAGTTTCTTGGGGTATAGAAAAGATCTATACATGGAAAGAGTTTGATAAATGGCTTTTTACGTTTAGGCTCGGATTGTGAAAATCCAAAGAGTGGTAGGCAAAGATTGGAGATGTATCATAGAAAAGGAGAAAGGCCACGTCTAGATAATTGTAGAATTAAAATTGCTTTAGAAAAGTGGATTCAACGGCAACGCCATAAGATAAATATATGCATACAATAAGAACAAGATTATAAGACTTTAAGTAAGGAAATGATATTTTCAAGGTTTAGAAAGGATACTCCTAGGGTAGTAAGTAGGAATATCCACTTTACGTATAACCCAATAAAATGAAATTATTAGAATTGAAAAGAATAATTGTCAATATTTTTAAAGTAAATATTAGGTTTTTGGAAATATGATAAGAAATTTAAAATGGTTTTTATATGATGTAAATTTGGTTGAAAAGGTGAAACTATTTTTGAAGAATTATGGAGCGTATATAGCTCACTAGTTTCTTTAAAAGTAAACAAAGATTTTAAACATAAAAACCTAAACGTATTAGTATTGGAAACGTTGATTACAACTTTTATTGTTGTAATAGATGTTTTCGCGAAAATAAAGAGAGCATAAACTATAACGCTATCGTTATAGTAGGTAACTCTCAAAGAAAATGTTTTAATTAATATGTGAGGTTTATTGGTATTTATTTTTAATTAAATTCATACACTAGTATTTTTTTGGGTTGCAGTAATAGTGTTTTGCACAACATCAGTTTAAACCCTAATAAAAATGAATTTTAAAAGATAATTTCTAAGAGTAGAAGTGAAAGTGATTTGTAAAATACGCTTATTACTTAAATAAGTATAAAAAAATGTTTTCTAGTTATGGATATATTAAAACTGTTTTAAAAATGAGTTTTTTTGAAAAGAAAAGAGTAAGTTAGATATTAGAAGATGTAGAGAATATAAACTAAACATACTTTAATATATTGAAATGAAAAGAGTAATGCTATAATTTTCTATGAAACCAATAAAAATGTTTTGTGGAAGCTACAAGGAATGCATGAAAGAGATATACAAGGTATAGGAGCATCATATTTCATATAGCCTATTTCAAAATGAAAAGAAAAAAAATTCCTTGTAATTTCACATAAACATAAAATCCTCTTTTTAAAGATTCATAGAATATTTTAGCATTAATAATTTCTCATAAGAGAAAGCAGTTCCAATACATTAAGTATGAGACCATTAGGTGTAATAAGAAGATGTATTATAAATACATAAGTATATTTTAAAGATATGTTAAAAGGGAATGGTTTGGTGAAAAAGTAAATAATTTTTTGAAGTGAAAAACTTAATAAAAGTAGAACTTGAATTTTTTTATAGAAAACTAAAAATGTCTTTAAAAGAAAATGAGGAATAAGTTTGGACTTAAATGTTTTTCCCTCTATGTTTGGGAAATAATTTAAAATAAAAAAGCGGTGCAGATGCAAGTCTAGAAAGATAAGATTTTAATTTACCTGTTGTTTTTTAATTTAATAGAAACTTAAAGATAAAACTTTTAAAGACAAAGGTTTTGGGATTTGATGTTTTAAAAATTTAGAAACCTTAATTTTTTAAAATGGAACTATAAACACCGAACCAAATTCCTAAATGTGAAGTAGATAAGTATCATTTCCTAGGTGTAACAGAAAAGGTGTAAGGCTACAAAGGAGACAACAGTAATTACTTTTAAAAGTAATTATAGAAGTTCCCATGGAGTGTGTAGGACACCAGTAAGGACCTAGGAAAGTTGATTCAGGTGAGCAGACTAAAGAAGAACACTAAAATGGAGTTAGTAAAATTTTAAGACATGCATGGTTGAGAATGGATATTGCTGATTTCGGATGAACTTGGGAGAAGCGTCTTTCTTTAGTGGAATTCGCATAAGATAGTAAATCTCAAGCTTGCATTGGAATGGCACCTTCCGAAGCTCTTTATGGTAGACCACGATAGTCGCCTTCGTGTTGCATAGAATCTACAGATGGATTGCCTTAGTTCTGACATGGTTAAAAAGACTTTGAAAAAAATTAAATTTGATTAGGAGAAAATTCGTATCTCATATCCGTATTCCTTTGATAGTAATTTGTTGAATTTCCTACTTTCCATCTTTAATTTGGAATAGGTTCTTTCCTTTATTATCCTTTGGGAGGGTAGAACTTAGGATTTAACCTATGGATGGTAGGATTCGATGTAAATATTTTAATAGAACATTTTATGTATGATGTATGTTAGTGGTTGCAAGTGTTTGCTCATGGATGCTATGGACGCATATACTTACACTAGGCACTATATCTCTTAGGGATCGGCCTAACTAGGACACTAGAGCATATGCATATAGGTGTGTGCGCAATTTCATTTTATTTTTCATGGTTGCTATAAATGGATGTTTAACACATGATTATTGCATTTGGATGATGGTTGTAGCACGCATATATAACGATCGATTATCATTAAGGAACTTTGCATTCATTTGGATACATGACACAAGCATGATTGCATAAAAGGAGGTCAACTGAATCAGTGGACTGCCTAATCTTTTGCATTAGTTAGGGACATTGACACTACACTAATTGCACCAGTATAATAAATCACATTAGAAAAACTTAAGTACAATGAATGTAGTAGATGATGGTTGAGTAGTTAGGTGTAGAACTTTGGATAAAAACATTTAGTTCATTCTTTTATCCTTAGATATTTCGGGGACGAATTTCCTTAAGGAGGGGAGAATGTCTGAAATTTAACCCATAATAATTAACCCGTTAATTGATGAAATAGTAAAATAACTTTGTGAAATTTTAAGAATTGAGCTATGGGAGTTGCACTACTGTGTCCATGGTAATTTTCTGGTCAATTTCCATATATAGAATGTCAGAATCCGAATTAATATGAAGAAGTAACGCATGAAACAAGAATCAACGTATATACATATATATATGTGTGTGTGTGTGTGTCCGTATGGGCTTGGTCGACCCGGAGGTCGGCTTAACAATCACCTAGTAAGGGTGAGTGTCGACCGAGCGATTGACCTTCCCAATGTATGAAGCGAAGTTTTTTTTTATTTTGAGGCGGTGTGATTTTTACACGTCATTTTCATTATTTTGCTCAATCTGGTCCCTTCATGCTTCCATTCGATGGCTCTTATTCAGCCTATGACATGGTTGCATCCTATTCAGTCTCCAAATCCAACGGTCTAAGATCCAATTCTAACCCTATAAATAAGACCCCAAGCCTAACACTTTTTCTCATTCTAGATTTTATCCGCTAGGATCCAGCTTTTCAGAAAGGACCTTGAAAGGAATAATTTTCCATGGACAGAATCTTTTTAATAAAAATATTTAATACCCTCAAGTGTATCCAAGAAGACCAAAAGGGAAGAGCTTTGGACCACAGGTGAGTAGGATTATAATTAGTTTAGATTTCTTTAAGTAATTTGAAATATTAGGGTTTTCAATAGTCGTAGTTTTTACTGCGATTTTTGGAATAACTTTTTTAGTTATTTATTTACAATTTTTATAATTATATTTAGTTTAGTTCTTTTAGCTGTTTTTTCAATTAATTTTAGTTTAATTCCGCCAATAGTTGCTTTTTCAATTATTTACAATTTATTTACAGTATTTTAATTTATTTACTGTTATTTATGCATTATTTACATCTTTTTCCCACGCTTTGAATCTTCTTCTATTTTTAGTTTTCTTTTATTTCTCCTCTTCTTCGCGTATGGATTAAAGTAGATTAAACATGAATATGGATTAAAATTATTAGAATACTGAAATAACGGAAGATAAGATGTAAATTGTAAAGATGGTAATAAAAATGGAATTAAAACTGAAATTGAGCTTAATTATTATATTAATGCTAGAATTTGACTAATTAAAGATAAGTGGCCTAGTTATAACTTAGAATTATAACTAAAAAGAGTATAAGGTGAAAGAAGCTTATATTTTACATTTAGACCTTGGGTTAAGTAATAAGCATGATTATAACGTAGGTTATAATTAGAAAAAAACAAAATGAAGCTTATTTCATGACTTAGGATAAATTAATAAACACAGTAGTAAGAATAAAAGTAAAAGCTTATTTAAATAATTTATCTAAATTAATAAGCAAGAATTAAAGTTGGACTTGTACCAAATAGCATTCCCTTTTTATTTCTATGCACATGGTGTTTCACATAATCCTAAAGTGAGATGAGGGGCATGCTTATGCTAATAATGGTAGTAATTGGTCAATAAGTAGAAGTCTAAATCATAGGGATTTGGGAAAGTGGTGCAACCAGATATTGTTTGGATGACGGGCCATTGCCAACAGCATTTCCCCTATTTTCTATGTATATCTCACATTAGCCTGAAGTGGGATGAGGGGCACGCTTATGCTAGAGCTTGAGGTAATAAGAAGACCCAATAGGTGGTACAACATGTAACATGAGCATGGTGGTGGCTACGTGTGCAACTTCTTTTCGGGTGCTCAATAATTGTTATGAGTTCCAAGCGCTTCGTAGTGTACCTTTCGTAAGCACAACTGCCTTTTTTGTAAGGAGCTATATAACTCTAGTCCACGGTAGATACTTTGCATGTCATTCGTAGACACCATTTTTGTGTAGGGAGTTATATAGAATCTAGTCCACGGTAAGGTCGATGGGGTAGCAGACCGATCAGTGGGTAGAATTAGGATTTCAGCCTAATTTTACGATTAGGAATTTAGCCTATTCTAGGCAGCTAACAAAGACAAGTGCAAACAATCAAAGTTAATCAATTGCGTTAATTTAGTAATTCGTATTTATTTCCATCTTATTCCTTCTCCTATTTCTTTTGTTTCCTTTTATATACTAGAACTATTGTAATGTCTATTACTTTAACTTTGCTTAAAAATTCTAGTAATTACTATCATTCACCAGACTTTTAGTCCAACCCACTCCTCTAATTTCCCCATTCCTAATATGCAATCAAGGAAGAGGATAGTAGGGTGTAGTTGCTTGGAGATTTCTTTGAAGGAGATTCCACTATGTACTTCCACTTTTTTTATTTCAGCATTGTACTTTATTTGTACTGGCACATGTTGGGGAATAGTTGTACTCTACTTTTTAAGATTATGGTTTTCTTTGATTTCATAAGACATATATGTATGGTATTTTGACACGTGACGTATTAGGTATTTGGTGACTTATCTTGATTTTAAAGAAATTATGAAGTGTTGTTCTAAATAAGTTATTATTAAATTGTTTTCGTTGTTCTTTTTACCTATTTCTACTCTGTTTATTTTAGCTAATACCTACAATGCATCATGCCTTTTAGTGTGTCTTTTTGGACGTACTAAGGGGTGTGGGGGTGTTTCAACTATCTACAGAGGATAGGGAATTTGTAATGTTCAAGACATCGAGCCCATCTCATATAGATAACGCACCACACTTTCCCCAGCCAACGCTTGGAATCCGATGAGTTGGCATAAGTCAACAACCTTACAGAATCCAGGTGCTAAACATATGGGGATTTCTGGTTAAAATTAGCATTACCTGACCATGTTGGAGACAAGTTCTATTATAAAGAATGAAGCGTCCGTAAATTCGACGTAAATCCATTGGAGAATGCCCGGTACTTTCGAAAGCGGAATCGACATCGGTTATGCCTTCGCAAACAATTCCAGCAATGCCTACTTCTTCGACACCGCAGGCTCAATATGGTCAATTGGTGCTAATTTGTCTGGTTGTCGACAAAACTCCTTCGATCTTTAGAGTTTTGCTTAACCCTACAGTGAGAGCTTCTACTTTCATTTCTGCTAAAGTTATGAAAATATTTGTTTATAGAATGGTATTCCGAAAAAAGATGTGCACCTTCTAATGAGAAATTTGTTTGCACACATGCCATCTTCGGGGTACACCGCCTGCCATCGGTATATGTGGTTAAATGGTGTAGTGCCCCCATTTAACCATTTCTTAAGGGATACCCTTTTGAATTGGGAATAGCCCTATTTTAGATTCATCCCAATGACTATGCAATTTTGACTTGTATTCAAGTTTTGTTTATGTGGAAATTCAGTCGTTCCCCAAACTTCAACTAGTTGAAATAATTTTTTTCATTCAAGAAGAAAGAGGAATGTCCATCTCCTATGATTGTTGAGGCTAAGAGAAATCATAAAATCGTGTTACAACTCCAAAGCAACTTATCCTATTTCAAGACCCAATATTTCTTTGTTAGATGTCTTGAAGGGTTTAATCGTCTTTGGACGACAAGGGGTAAGTTTTTTGTTCTCTCATTGAGACTTATTATGATTGTGCAGGGTTTTAATAAACTAAATGCTTTTTACAGTTATTCTAAGGCCAAATAAAGATCCAGCACTTGACCTTATCTTTCGTACTCCGAAGGCCATATATCTTAGAGAGCGATCGGTCAAACTTTTGCTGATGGGTGAGAATTTACATCGGTATGGGTTTTACATCCCAGGTGATCTATCGTTTCTATTGAGGTTCCATCCTCTACCTATTCTAGGATTAAAACATGCTCCATTTCTTCATTGTATGATTCCGAAGAGAGCGGTCGACAAGGAGAATAAGATCCATCTAGTGGATATATTAAGGAAATCCATGAAGAAAAGGGCGTTATGATTTGAGCCATCAGTCCGAACAGGATGCCCCCATTCCCGAAGGAAGCAGAAGAGGAGTTCAAACAACGAGGAGGCAAGGCTGCGGTAATCGTAGAAAAAGAGGAAGGTGAAATTGAGAGTGGAAGTGATGATGACCCCTCCTCTAGTGATGAGGAATTTGATGTGTGTTCCAATAAAGGAGATCCCTAATCATGTGATGCAACCCCGGGGATGAACCATATTCTCCTGGATTCGCCTCCCTAAGATGTTATTGCTAAAGATGCTCTCCTAGCAACTGGACAAGTTCATGGTTTTCCGACTAATCCAGTTAACATAAGATCGATAGGTAGAGTATGGGACATGACCAAGACTAAGTGGGGATGTAGAACATATTTATAAGCAATATCGATTTTGGGGCCTTGTGCAACGTTTATGTGGACATTAAAAAACTCATAGGAGATGATTTTTAGTCCGAGAGATCGTTGCCTCACTCCGGTCATGCTGTTTCTAGAATTAGCCTAGCTCCCACTCTAGCCACTTCCCGACCCGGTTTGTAAAGACCTTTTAGGGCACCTATGACATGTTACATACTTCACTAGGGTCACATACAATCATATATGCATTATTCAAGATCATATTCTACCGCTAAATTTGCTTCATAATTTTATTATTACGTACCATGAGAGGTTGTGGACTTTATGAAGATTTGGAACAATTTACGAATGCACAAATCGGTCCACCCGAGAAACTGAGGAAGAAATAGGAGGAGAAAAGATTGGGAAGCTGAAGGTCATCGTCGGGATGACAGGGACGGAAGCAGAGTTTATAAGGGTGGCTACGAGAAGAGGAAGACTATCAATGATTGGGAAGAGCCATCCAAAAAGTCGAAAGTAGACTGTGATCCTCATTCTTCCAAGCACTATACATCTACTCCAACACCGGTTTCTATCAAAATTGAGGTCCTTTATTGTACTATTCAGGTCACACCATCAACCCAGACTCTATCAACTCATGTTGTGCCTGCTTCTATTTTTTCACACCTTCGTAGGAAGCCTGCTTATATTCCACCGTATGGTCCAACTAAACTTGAAGCCATGCTCCCGGATGGTTTCTGAAGGGAGTTAAATTTGATCATGACCTATGTCCAATTTGTAAGGATTCTTACATTCCCCATCTCCAAGCGATGCAGAGCAACATGGATTAAGCTTAAGTGTCGAGAAATTATGTAAGTAGTTGGTAGACATAAACCATAAAAACTATTAAGAGATTCTTCCTTTTTCGTGAAAAAGGATGATTACGAAAGGATGTCGACGGAATGTGACGCCAGAATTGATCAATTGACAAAAGAGAGAGATGTTATCACTCAAGTTAGTAAGATCGGCGCGAGTTTTCTCAAGGAGCTAAAGGAGGCTTATGCAAAAATTGAAATCTTGTTCAGAGGTGAAATCAAGAAAGCCAATGCTGATGAAGTCAAGTTGAAAGAGGAGCTTAAAACTCGAGATGTGATCATCGAAACTCAAAAGAGAACCATTGTTGGTCTTGATGAAATTTCGAAGCATGTTTAATGACGAATTTTCTATCGGATTAAAAAATCATCGAAAAATTAATAATAAAAATAACCGCAAGAGCAAGGCATACGTACACTTGTAGTACGTGGCGAATACAGGTCGATCCGCATGGAATTGTTTATTCTAAAAATCTATTCAATCACCAAAGTTGAAATGAAAGTTAAGCTAGAGAATTAGAGAATTAACTAACTAACTAAAAGAAAAGAGAAGCAAATATAAGAGTTAAGTGACAATTTGGAGAATAAATCCACTCTCTAGATCATGTAGTTCAACACGTAAGAAATCATGATCTCTCTTTTATGGTCATTAGTGCTTTAATTGATGTGATTATCATAAATATGGCATATTTGTGCTATTGACTAGCCAACATAAGCCATCAAACTATAACACATCCCTTAAACCACTTACTAACTTTCGTGAAACTTGATAATGAAAATGAAATCTATTTTAAGTATGGCCTATTAACTATTGATTAGAAATATAGATCATCAAATTTGAATTTCAAATCACTTTCTTATGCCATAATCATATTTTGATGAAGAAGCATTTGTGTTAGTGATTGTTTAAGCATAGCCTATTTGGTGTCAACAATATAGGCTATTAAATTCAAAGCAATAATACAAAAAAACACTTCATTGATCATCATTATACACAAAAAGAGAGCATGAATTAACAAATAGTTGAAGCTACATAAATAGAGAGCTTCATTATCCCTAAATTGAAGGGGTTTACCTCTCATATGTTTCATTTGATTAACAAATGTAGCTAGCAACATGAAAGCAAAAAAGAAAGGAAAAGAAAGCTAATGGAAAAGAGAAGCTAATTCATAAGAATTAAAACTAATCTACTTTGCATGAACGTAAATCTAGATCACCTACATTAAAGTAAATGAACAAGGAAAATAAAATGAACAAGTAATTAAATTGCATAAGAAAAAGAAAGTTACATGAAAATAAAAACAAATGGCTAAGTAGCCATGAAAAGAAAGAAAAGACTTTTGTTTTATTTTCTATGCTAAAAACTAAGTAAGAGGAACAAAGGAAGAAGAGGTTACATAAACATAATGGGTTATTTATACAAGCATGAAACCATAATCCATAATTTCGGGAATGCCCAAACTATCCTTGAGAAAGTGTGGAGGCCAAGTAATCACTAGTTTCTACTAATCATCATTAAAGTGTACATGAAGCCATTAATTCCATAAATTTGTGCATTAGCCTCTAATTTGTACATTAAGGTAGGTGGGTAGGTGGGGTCCTCTATGTTCTTCACTTTGAATTATTTCCATCTTTATTCCTTTGTATTCATTTTGTGCATGCATGTGTCTTTATGAAACCACTCCTATTTGAGATCAAATTCCTACACAAATATATATAAATTTCCAATTAAGTTTTCTCAAAAAATATATGCACACAAATGACCGTTTTGCCCCTATATGAAGATAGATATGTGACAATTAGGAATTAATGTCGATTTTGGTTAAAACAAGTTAAAATGCCATATATGATCATTTTATTTGATTTAAATAGAATAAATATGATGGTAAAAATATGCACACTTATATGCACATCAAAGCTCATAAGAAAACATTTGCTAATTATGTTGGGATGGTAGAAATCAAAGATAAGTCCATCTCCAACCAGGCTAAAGTGATTTCTTTTCTTCAAGAAAACGTTGCACAACTCGACGTTGAAAAGACTAAAGTCGATGCTGAGAAAGCATTTGTGACGACGGACTACTTGGAGCTGTAAGATACCTTCATAAAGAAGATGGCAAAGATGGATGACACCATCTTGAACTTCTAGGTCAACTCCCTGTTGCTTCAGTGCAGTCTCTGTTATCTATGCCTCAAATTCCTGCATACTCTTTCTTTGGTTTAGGAAGAAATCTTGGCCTATTTCCGAGAAGAGGGGGATGTGTATATCTAACAGGAGCAGGCGGATGCCTATCTGAATGAAGAATAAAAGAGGGCCATGGTAGAGGGCCGAGAGATTATTCGGGTTAAAAAGGAGCAATAAGCTGTTGCAATTGCAACTGCCAAAGCACTATCAGAGCCTTTCATTTCTGGGCCTGTAAGTAGTCCAAGCAGCCGCGTGATCAAAATGAAATCATTCCGACTTCGAATGGTATTGCTTTGTTGTATGCCCCTTCAGCAGCTATCTTTGAAGCCTTGGGTCATCTTGAAACTTCGCCCAAGATTGTGCAACCATCTAAAGAAGGAAACTGTGGGCAGTACGAGGTTGAGATTCATGGTCACGCTTCTAATGCCGGTAACTTTCTTTTTTCTCCCGAGTTTGAAGACTTTCTGCTCACGCCGCAAGAACAAGAAGAACCGAATGCTTACCTTGTTGATCTTACATGTCCTTCTTCTTTGCCTACCGAAATGCCAATTTCTCCAGTCCCGGGGCCCCATTTCAACTTCTTCAATGCTTTTTTTTACAGCTGCTTCAGACACCACATCTATGTCTGGCTTGCAACTAGGGCCGGAGAATGAGAAGATAGATATTTCGCATGGCCTAGATGACCCCTCTATATCTCTTGAGGGCAATTTAATAGCATTGGACACCGCACCATTGTCTGGCTTGCAACTAGGGCCGGAGTATTGGAAGATAGATATGTTGCATAGGCCAGATGACCCCTCTATATCCCTTGAGGGCAATTTAATAGAATTTGACACTTGAGAGCAGGCAGTCCAAGCTATCCAGCTAGGTAAGACTGAGCAGCAGATGGTGGTAGTTATGAAGGAAAAGGTAGAGGAGGGAAAGTCTTTGAGGAGCTCTCCCAAGTCTCACAAGCGTAAGACCAAGGGGAAGTCTTTTTAGGAGGCCAAAGAACAATAAGGAGGCATGGTCACAAAGCCTATAATCGATATCTCTTGTAGCGATATGATTGTCGGTGGGGATAATGAGGGGAAGAAGAAACTTCCGATCAAATGCTGGAAAGGAAGTGGTGGCAAGAAGCACTTACGAGCTTGAGTGACAATGGAGCCGGATATTGTAGCATTTTGAATTATTCGACATGTATTTTTTACTAGTGTAGAGTCTCCATTTACTACTTTTGTTGTTGTAGCACTGTTCTTTTCTTTTTGTTGGCCGATATTGTGCGGGTATAGCCCCCACTGTTGGTTATTGTATATGGAAAACATTATAAGTAATAAAACTGTTGAAATTTTGATTGTAACTTCACTTGTCTATTTATCTATATTCCATGTACTACTGCCTTTTTATACCACTTTTTTTTATTCAGCACTATTTTATTTAATCTTATAATTACTGCCAAAATTCTTTGTTTGGATTAATAGAACTATGAAGTATTTGCTATTTTTGTTGAGTGTTGGTGTGTGTGGGCCCTCTAGTTCATGGGATTGTTTATTCCGAACATTTCATACGAGACTAGGTCCCCCTTGTAATCATTCAGATGTCCCATGTCGGGTTTATACTATGAATTTTATCTTTGGGAACTAAGTGATTATTGATGCTAGAGTAATACCGATTACTTGTAATTTTCTTAAGTGATTCCATCATAATGCTTACGTTCAGGCTATTGTTGCACACGTGTCGCTCCTTAGATTTCTATTTTCTTGGCTCTAGAGGTAGTGCGTGGCTTCATGTAATATGAGAGTTTTTTGCCTTTGGAAGCAATTTTGCTAATCAAAGTAGCGGTGTGTGGCTTATGAAATGCGCACAGTGGGATCAATACTTTCTTGGTCCCTGTTTTGTGAACCAAGAAGCGATGCGTGGCTTAAGAGATGCGCGGCTTAGGTAATTTGTTTGTTTGGACGTGATTCTACAATCAAAGAGGCGATGGGTGGCTTATGAAATCTGCAGCTTTGATTTGGCCCTTCCGGGTGTAACTGGAGCGACAGTAATTATTAAAAGGCCGAGGTCGAGTTCCATCGATCAACGATTTGAGTTGATTTACTTCCGTCGACTCGACGAGTAGATGGGCTGTACTTGAGCATGATTCCACTATCTAAAATGCCTCTGGTATCCTGGGTTGCTTATTTGCAAAAATAGGAAATACATAAAATAATCCTTGATAAAACAACGGCGAAGCGATCCACAGCTCCACACGGGGAATTTGGGTTCCACCAATAGTTGTAAGCTTGAATGTGCCATCCCCTAGCCTTTGGCCAATTACATAGGGCCCTTCCTAGTTCGGTCTGAATGTTCCTAGCACTAGATAGACTAGTTTGAGGACAAGGTCTTCTATTTCGGATGTACGATTATGGACCTTGGAGTTGAAATGTCATGCAACCCTTTTCTGGTGAGCGGTAGTCCTTAGATTGGCTTCTTCCCGCTTCTCATCGACCATATCGAGCGACTTGAAAAGGAGCTGTTGGTTTTGCCTTTGATTGAAATTTTTCCTACAGTTAGAAAGGACTTCCAGTTTGACTTGTATCAATGCTTATACACCTATGCCAGGACGAATGGAGAGTGCCCAGTTCCAGATTTGTGGGTTGTTCTGCAAGCCCATGGTGCAAGTGGAAGTTCGTCAACCCAATTTCATTTAGCTTTAGTTAGTCGCTTTTTGATGGTGGACTTGATTACCTTGTTTATTGCCTCCACTTTGCTTTTTCCTATGGATGTGCGATTGTAGAAAAGCTTTTCTCGATTTGGAAGTGTTTGAAAAAGTCTTTGAATTCAGCATTTTCGAATTGAGTCCCGTTATTCGTGATGATTTTTTATGGCACTCCAAACTAGCCAATAATGTTTTAGTAATAACTTGCTTTGTGGATATAGTGTCCAATGGTTCTGCTTTGGCCCATTTGGTGAAGTAATCAACAACAACGATAGCGTATTTGGCTCCTCCTTTCGCTATTGGCAATACACTAATCAAATCGATTCCCTAGATTGCGAAAGATCGTGGGTTAATCAACTGTGTTAGCTCTGTTGAAGGAGTTCTTTTGATCTTGCCAAATCTTTGGCATTGGTCGGACCATTTGGCATAATCTGTTGCACCAAAGTTGGCCGTTGGCCAAAAAATACCCGTATCAGAGGACTTTTTTGCAAGGGTTTGCTCCCGGTGTGATCTCCATAGTCGCCTTCATGAACTTTCCTGAGTATTCTTCGAACTTCACCTTTGGTCACACACCTGAGCTAGTGGGTAGAAAATCCCCTTCGGTAGAAGTATTCCATCCTGTATTACGAACCGTGGTGCCTTTCGAAGGAACTTTTTCCATTGATTCTTATCTGCAGGGAGTGTTCCTCTAGCAGATAGTCCTTAATTGGTGCCAACCATGTTTTTGACTCTTCGATCATTTCAAAAATTCAATCGATATCCATCTTGCTTATGCTTGGAGCAGTCAGGTTTCCAAATGGGATTAGTCCCATCTATAGAGCTTCTCCGGAATCGGCCATTTTAGCTAGATAGTCAGCCATCGTGTTCTATTCCTTCGGGATATGAGTTATGGTGTAATGCTCAATGCTGTTTAGCAATTCCTGAAATTTGGATAGATAGGGAGAGAGGTTCTCTCCCCGGGTTTGATATTCTCCTCTCACTTGAAAGACGACAAGATAAGGGTTGCTATAGATATTAACGGACTTTATCCCGACTTCTTTCACAACTCTCAGCCCGACTATCAGTGTTTTCATATTCTGCTTCATTGTTTATTGCAGGGAGTTCCAAGCGTTAGGCATAGAAAATAGAACGTCCTTTGGGAGTTTCTAGCATGACCCCTGCCCCTGAGCAGAAGTTGTTAGATGCACCATCGACAAACAACCTCCGGTGTGTTTCCACTTTAAAGTAACTTCTTCTTCATTATCTCGGAATGTGAATTTGGCAATGAAGTCTACCAAAGCCTTCCCATTGATCACTCTTTGTGGATGGTAAGTGATTTCATATTGACCTAATTCAATTAGATAAGTCTAGAGGTCTCGAGGCTAACAACACCTACTTCAAGGGTTGATCTGTTAGTACTTTGATCGGGTATGCCTGAAAGTATAGTCGTAACTTTCCAGATGCGATCAAAGGTAATGTGCTAGTTTTGCCAATATCAGGTTGTTCTTCTCGGCTCCAATGAACTGCTTACTGATGTAATATATGGGTCGTTGGATCCTATATTCTTCACGTACGAGCGCAACACCTAATGCAGGGGTAACATTTCTAAGTAGATAAACAGGTCTTCTCCATCTATCGGCTTGGATAGGATTGGCGGAGTCTCCATACATCGCTACAGTTCTTCAAAGGTGGTCTAGCAAGCCTGATTCCATTCGAAATTCTTCTTTCCCTTTTTTTGTGTATCAAAGAACATATTATATTTGTCGGATGCTTTTGAGATGAACCGACTTAGCACTGCAACTTTTCCATTCAAGCTTTGTAACTTTTCTTGTTCCCTTGGAACCTTAATTTCCCATAAAGTTGTAATTTGCTTGGGATTAGCTTCGATGCCTCTGGCATTCACAACGAATCCTAAAAACTTCCCTGAGGCCACCCTGAAGCGACATTTTTGTGGATTGAGTTTCATTTTACACTTGTGAAGTATTTCAAACATTTTTGGCGAGGTTGTCCAAGTGATTTGCGGCTACACATGATTTAACTACCATGTCACCTACGTAGACTTCCATAGTCTTCTCGATCTGATGTTTGAACCTGTGCAGTTAAAGCGCTCGGCAGATTCGAAGCGGTGGAGGTACAAAAAGTCATAGCGGGGATACAACGAGGATATAGCGGATGACTCTAAAATATCATATAAAACTCATACATAATATTTTTACAAATATATATAAGGTAATTAAATAAAAAATTATCATTCAATTGAATTATAATTAATACATAAATAATTTTAAAAACAAAATACATGTGCAAATATACTTTAAATAGACGTAAAACGGTTATATAACATAATTGAATTTAGTAGAATATTAGAGTATTTTCATTTTTGAAAATATATTAAAAATTAAATCAAATAAATTAGTTTCATAATTTTTATAATGTATAAATGCAATTTTTTAATTTATTTTATTAAAGAAGATATAGCGGAAATAGCAAAATATAGCGGGAATAACGAGATATAGAGGAAATAGCGGGGATTAAAGCGTAAAGGATATATTTTGGGGCTATATGGAAAAATCGTAGCGGTAGAAATCCGCTATGAGATATAGCGGGGTTATAGCGGGGTAATAGCGGGGCATATACTACACAGGTTTGAACATGGCATTCACCATTCACTGGTAAGTTTCCATAGCATTCTTTAAGCCGAATGACATCACTTTTTAGCTTTATAATCCCAGGTCCGTGATGAAACTGGTGTTTTCCTAATCAGGATCATGCATCATGATCTGGTTCTATCCCGAGTAGGCATCCATGATTGAGATCAATTTGTGTCCAACTTTTCCATCCATAAGCTGGTCGATCCTTAGCAATGGAAAGTTGTCCTTTGGGAAAGCTTTATTAAGGTTGGAGTAGTCGGTACACGTTTGCCATTTTCCATTGGATTTCTTGACCAAGACTATGTTGGATACCCATACAGGATAGGTTGCATCATGGATAAAACCATTTGCCATCAGCTTATCCACTTTTCTTAATGCTTTGGTCCGTTGGGGTCCTACGCTACGCCTTTTCCGCCTTACTGGTGTATACTTAGTGTAACACCCCTAATTTTTGATAACATTATTCAGGATATTTGATTAGATAAATTAAATAGAAAATTGTAAATGTTAGAATGATAAGGGGATTGAGATTTGAAAATTTATGTTTAATGGCCAACCTTAATTAAATAAATGGGCTTATAAAGGATTTATATGTTTATTAATTAATATAAGGGAATATTAGGAATTGCCACACCTCTTATACTCACGGTTATACTCTCTATTCACGTTCATTATTTCAAAACACAAAACGTAAATCAAAGAAAGAAAACCCAACCTTAGGAAGAAAAGAAGAGATAAATCAATCTAAAGCTTACCAATCAAGCAACGAGAATTAATCACAATCAAATCTCAAATTCCTTATCGTAATCAAGGTCAATAATAATCTAAACCATCTCTATCTTTGTTTTTATGATCATTTGATTTCCAAGTTTAAGTTTGAATCCCTTACGATTATTTTGATGATGATATGCTTGGATTTCATGGTATGATATATTCAAACAAGTTTGTTTGATAATTGTATTATACAGTTTTAAGGCAAAAATCATTTATTTTAGATTTCGAATCCATGAGGAATTTATATGTTATGTAAAACATTATTTTGGAGTTGGGTTTTAATTTTTATGATTTTTCAAGCTATGGAAAATTTATTATAAATTTTCAAAGTAAAATTTGAACAATTGGGTTTATAAATTGATTTCATAAATTATATAAAGAATTTGGACCTGAAATTTATATATGTCAGATAACATTTTAAAAGTGAATTTCTATTATTTTTGGGGTTTTTTACTATGTAATTAACTATGAAAATTAAATTATTTTAGATGAAGGACTTAAATGTTTATTTGTTTTGCTTAATGGAAGGGCTTATTTCTAAATTAATTCTTGTTTAGATCTGAAATAATTGCGGTAGTTTTTAAGAAAGAATTAAAAAGTTTATGTCAACCAATCAAATATTTACAAATAGGCAAGTTAGTTTAAAAGCAATTACTTAAAAGGCATTAAAACAGCCTTTACTGAGAAGTGTTCATTCGCCACTTTCATAAGCAACCTTTCGGCCATATGCTTCCGTCTCAACCAAGTCAAAACCATCCAAGCCAAAACCAATACACAAGGTATCAATATGTTGGTACGTAGTGGATTGGAGAAAGGCGGAAGGCTTGGTGTCGAAATTAATGCTTTTGAAGTGGTCGAAACCTTTGTTTTACTTTCCAAAGGAATGTGCATGCCTTGCTTTCAAAAGGATGCTTTCGAAGGGATCGAAACCCATTTAAATAGTTTCTGAAAATGTTGCCGCCTTTTTGTTTTGAAAAGATAGCTTTCGAATGAGTTGCCTTGTTTTTTTAAAATAATGCTTTCGAGAGTGGTAGTTAACCCAATCGAAACCAGGCTGCCGACCTTATGCATTTCGACTAGATTGAAGTCATCTACTAGGTCGAAAGGTAATTTTTTTATAAATATAAGCCACTTCCTAAGGATTTTGGAGCGGTTAATGGTTTCAAAGGCAATGGCTTCGAAAGGGGCTTCGAAGCTAACCTTCAATGTTTTAAGATTTAAGCTTGCGAAAGGATGGTTCCGAAGCCATCAGTTTTCTCCAAACTCTTTTATATGAAGTTTAATGTTTTCGAAAGGGGTATTTTGATTTGTATTCACTTTGAATCAGAAGATATTTCTAAAGAAAACCCAAAGGTTTCGAAAGGGATACTTTCAAAAGGTTTCGAAAGGGATACTTTCAAAAGGTTTCGAAAGTGGCACTTTCAATAGTTTCGAAGCTATGCTTCTAAGAGTTAACAAGTAATACTTTAATATTCTCAAAAGTATGTTTTGATAGTTTCGAAAGAGATGATTTAAAGTGTTTTGAAAGTCATATGCTAAGTTGTTTGGAAAGAAGATTTGAATGCTTTCGAAGGAGATTATCGAAGGTTACGAAAGTAAAAGTTTAAGGTTTCGAAAGGCATAGTTTCCAAAAAAATAAACTAATCTCTTTTTTAATGGAAAATCCATGGCATAAATAGAGAAGCTTTAAAATGCCTTTTAAGTATTAAGTTTATGAAGAAGCTTTCCCTGATAAAATAACAAGTTAAAGGGATTAAATATGTTTCATATGAAAAGGATTTCAAAGATATTAAACCACGGGTTTAGGCACTATTATGTTATTATTATTATTATTATTATTATTATTATTATTATTTGCAGATTAAGCGGGGTTAAACTGGGGCCCTACCAACTTTATTAAAAAACAAGGGAGAAAAGAGGAAAAATACAACGGCCACACAAGAGAACAAACACCAACAACTAAGAGAAAAGACAAATGAGGAAGAACTATGGTATCCATGGCTCAATGTGATCATCACAAAATGTGTGCGAACTGTCTCTCATCCCCATGAAAATATCATGCTTCAAAACAGCCCATACCACCTCCTTGCTTCTACTTATTCCTTCAAAACACGTTTTGTTTCTTTCCCTCCAAATCACCATCATGAGCTTTTTCAAAATGAAGAAAAAATGCTGCTTTTTATCATCGTTCCACTTAATGGCACTCTCAATAAAATCCCAATGATTGTTAGTGATAGGTGAGGCAACTACCCTCTGACAGCAAGCAACCAAATTGCACCAAATATCAGAAGTATAAGCACACTCGAAAAATAAATGCAGAACACTCTCACATTGCTGTTTACATAATTCACATATGGGATTCACCGGCATCCCAAATCTGATAAGTTTATCCCTAGTCAGCAATGCATTATTTGTGACTTTCCAAAACATTAAGTCATCACTATTACAGGAGATTGCATTCCACATCACCTTTATCCACTTACAATTAGGCATTAAATCCACACCATGTAAAGCTTCAAAAACAGTAGAAATGGTGTGTGCCTTACCATTCCACTGGACAGTGTCATGATCATTAAAAGCATAAGTATTTGCTTGATAGGTGCTCCAAATATTCCTGACAAACTGATTACTTGAGAAAAGTAACACTTGCTTACCATTAACAATATGATGAACTGCAAGAGCATTATTTCCAATGCCTGATTGATACTTCTGCTGGGTTGAGAGAAGATGATTAAGGATTATACCTTTTTCAATCCAAGGTTTAGTCCAAAACTTGCACAAGATTCCAGCAGATAGATGGATTTGAACAAAAGGCTTGAAACAGGTTCTCAAGTTTAATAAACTCCTCCAAATCCAACTACAAGATTGCGGTACCTCCATTAGCCAAATGTTTTTGACTCCAACATTATACCTGAGTGTCCATCTCACCCAGAGGGTGTCTTTCGTATTTAGCAATGCATTGGAATGATGGCTGTATGCAGCCTTATTCCAAACCTCTATGCTATGCAACCCCAACCCTCCTTTGCTTTTTGGCTTCTCAAAAATAGAGCATGAACATGGAAACACTTTCTTCGTATGTATTGAACCAAACCAAAAAAAATTCAACATAGCCCTCCTAACCAATTTCAACAGCTTAAGTGGAAGGATGAAAGCTCTTACCCAATAGACCATAATGGAGAATTTGACAGATTGGACCAGAACCAACCTACCAGCTTGTGACAGGAATCTGTTAGCCCAACAGTCCATAATTGCAGTAATTTTTTCATAAAGAGGCAAGCATTTGGCATAGGAAATCCTAGAAGAACAAAGAGGCATCCTAAGGTAATTCATATCAGCAGCCATGGACTGCATACCAGCATGGGAAGAAAGACTTGAATGCTGCAAGCTAGAAGTGCCAGAGAACATAATACTTGACTTATTAAGATTAAGTTTTTGGCATGTCGTACTGAAGAAATTGTGGAGAGCACCTTTTATTGATTCAATGGATTGCAGATTGGGTTTGGTGAATATCATGATATCATCAGCAAAGAGGAGGGAAGTTATCTCAAGTTCCTTGCATTTGGGGTGATAAAGGATTTCCTTATTATGAAACATCGGTCTCAACATGCAAGTGAAAACTTCCATAACCATGATGAAAATGTATGACGATAGAGGATCCCCCTGCCTAATGACCTGCTTGGAAACAAAATTGCCCTTACTAGAACCGTTGATAATCAGAGTGAAGGTGGGGGTTGAGATGCATTCATATATCCAAGCAACAATTTTTTTTGGAAATCCCATGAGAGACATAACTCTCACAACCGACTTCCAATGAATTGAATCATATGCCTTCATCAAATCAAGTTTCAACATGGCAGCTGGCGTAGCATTAGCACAGGGATAACCTTTTAAGAGTTCATGGGCTAACATTATGTTCTTAAGAATATTTCTGTTAGGTAAGAAGGCCACTTGATTGTTGGAAATGATTCTTTGCAAAACAGACACAAGCCTCGTTGCAATAATCTTCGAGATGCACTTATAAACTACATTGCAGCAAGAGATAGGCCTGAAAGATGAAACAGAAGAAGCATGTTTGGTCTTTGGGATTAACACCAGATTGGTAGCGTTCACAAACTTGAGCAACTTGAACTTATTGAAGAAGTTATGAATTGCCTTACAAAATTGCCCTCCCACATTGTCCAAGCTTGCTATAAAAAAGACGACATTGAAACCATCTGGACCACCAGAGGAGCACCTATTCATAGCAAAGAGAGTCTTCTTAATTTCTTCATTAGTCAACTTAGCTACCAGATGTGCAGCTTCTTCAGGATTGATTTTTGGCAGTGAAATGCTAGAAAGAAGATCCAACTCCGGTTCAAATTGGCCAGCATTCCCAAAAAGGGATGAATAATACAAGAGAAAAGCCTTTTCTACTGATTCAGGAGAAGTGTGCAGTGTTCCTGCTTCATCAAAAATGGAAGTCATGTTATTAACAGAGTGTTTAACCTTTATGGAAGCATGAAATTTTTTTGTATTCCTATCGCCTTCAGCTGCCCAATTGATTTTAAGTTGCTGCTTCTTCATGTCACATTCATTAGACAACGCGTGATTGAGGTCATTGTATAGGGCAGCTTCCTTCTCCGCCATCTCAGCATTGTCAGGATGTGACATCATTTGCTCCTGAGCATCCTTAAGCTGAACCATAAGAGAGGTGGACTGCAGGTTGCCATTTCCAAATTTTCTTCTAGCCCAAACTCTTAATTCTTCCTTTGCTGCACGGAGCTTACTGCAAAAAATAAACATGGGATTTCCAAAAAACTTAACAGACCAAGCTTTAATTATAATGTTATTATACTCTGCATCACGGACCCAAGCATTGAAGAATTTAAAATCTCTTTTATTTCCAGGCGACTGCTTCCCAGTTGACAAGATAATTGGAGAGTGGTCAGAGAGGACGGGGTGGGGCATAAAAGAGAGATGTTAGGCCAAGTGGAAAGGGCTTAGAAGTTTGAGAATGCATGATCAATATTGGAAAATGTACAAGCACTACCTAGATCTTTTATTCCAAGTGTAGAGAGCACCATTTTTGCAAATGGGTATCAGAGAAGAATCTTTAATTGCAATGTTTAAAGGGAGGACATCCCTAGGCATTAGCGGGATGCCTCCATGCTTGTCTGACAATGACATACAACAGTTCAAATCTCCAACTTTCACCCAAGGGTGAGTTTCTTGCCGTAATGCCGGTATTAGGTTAAGAAGGGATTGCCTATTAGAAGGAGAATTAAAAGCATAGATGAAAGTAATATAGAAAGAAGTGGAAGAATTGAAATACTTAGCATGGTAGTGCATTAACTGAGGAGTAGCAAGAAGGAGGTCAAGGGAAAGCTGAGCAGGGTTATGAAGTACCAAAATTCTCCCATAACAAGCTTCATGAAGGTTGTGGGAGAGAGCCCATGATGGATCAATGTGTTTGGCAGCAGATAAAGTCAGGGGGGAGATTTAATTTAGTTTCGATAATAGCGAAGATAGACAATTGATGATTGGTTATCAAAAGCTGCACTTGTTCAAGCTTGAGGAAATTGTGACATCCTCTAATATTCCATACTCCAAAATTGTGTAACATAATTAATGTAATGAAGAGAGATCACCTTCTGTCATGCTCCTCGTAATGGGAGAGTTAATTCTGGAATAACTTGGGGTATTGATGTTTGATTTTTTGTGCCTTTTGCTTTTTGCATTTTTTGATCCTTGACAGTTGTTGTCTGATTGTTCTTTATAGGGAGATTTCCAACCAGGAATTGAGCCCAGGAAAACATAGGGTCGACTTGTGGTAGAAATGCTTGGCAGTGGAGGAGAAGAGATGGTGGGATGGACATGTGAGATAGAGGGAGAATGCATGGAGCATATTAGTTCATAAATTTGCTTTTGCAGAGATTCACAGAAATGCTCATCTTGATTGTCAAAAATTGTAATTTTATTTGTTTGACATGAGGTGGGAGGTTGCTGATTGTTAAGTACACTTTCTGGACATTGCATAATCATGTGGATTCCTGGTTGCATCTGTGCAGTATCATGCACAGTAACAGTATCACCACTTGAATCATGCACAGTAACTGTAACAATATCAAAATCCACCACTTGAATCCGTAAGTTTTGTGATTCATCTGAAGTGGATGTTTTACTTTCACGATCAAAATGCTTGTTCACCCCTACGCTTGTTTCAGGTTGGTCTTCATTAATTGTTTCCAAATCATCAGTGTGCTTTTCATTGGTTGTTACAATCCCCGTTACAACACCATTTTCCACATCATTTAACACATCAAACTTGTTACTTATCAAAACAGAGACTTGATCAACTCCTTCTTCACCTTCCTCCACATGTGAATCACTACAACTAAGGTCCACAATGCTTTTGTTCTTCATCTGATGCTGCAATAAGACAGCATCAACTTTGTCATCAACATCAGTTTTATCATTAAGCACTGACAGCCTCACTGAGTTACCAACCCCAACTTTTGCTTTTTTGTTCACCACTTTCTTCCAGATTTGCTTGCTATTGCTAATTTGCTTCCCATCCCTATTCTCAACAATATTTCCTTCTTGTATTTTCTTCTTAATTTCTATCTCAACCTCATTTCTTTCACTATCTCCACCTTGTTTTTTGCACACATTAATTAAGTGACCAAATTCTTTATAGTGAGAACATATATCAGGTTTCCAGAGATAGCTAACGTGCACCATGTGAGTAGATCCGTCCATTAGTTTTACTGGGAACTCACCAACTAAATCCTGATACAGAGTAACATCCGCCAAACATTTAGCATATCCAATTCTTTCCATTTTGTCAGTGGAAGAATCCAAACAGAGGAGTCTACCAATTCTTGAAGCAAGCCAATTAATCCCAAGGTGAGACCAAGCATAAAGTGGAATATTCGATATTTTTAACCATACAGGCACAGATCTAATTGTGTTGCAACTGTTCCCTATAAAGGGATCCCAGGCCTTAATGATGAAAATCTTGTTCCGAAGAAAAATGGGATCAGCTTCAACTATTTTCCTTCTATCCTTATCGCAGGAGAGATGGAAAAGGAACAAGGTTCCATCAGACTTGACAGAAATTTCCCATTTAAGCTTCAATAGCTTCTTTAAGTGATTGATTATAGTCAAATAAGACAGCGGCTTGTTAAGGAAAAAACCCACTAGCCATTCACACCACACTGCATTACCGGCTTTCAACGCATCACTCGGTGGAACCAAAGCAGTACCATCATAGGTAAGAGAAATGTCAACTGGAGAGTACGTTCTAGCATTTCGTGGTTTGGTTTTAAAAAGAGAAGACCAGATTAAGGAAGAGGAGGCAGGATAGTTGAAAGGATCGGGTAAGGCTGGAGGAGGGACATGTCGTGGTAAGGATTATGGAGAGGTCGGAATAGAGGCCGAAGGAGAAGAAGCAGAAGGAACAGTTGACGAAATGGGAAGGACATAGTGATTGGACAGGGAGTGGGTAAAAGGATGGGCGGGAGCAGCCATGAAAACAAAAGGGTGGTCTGTTTAACTTTTTCAGTAAAGGACCTATAACTATATTTTGGGGAGATAAAGAGGAGAATAACCGGTTAGGTTGACCCAATAGTGAATATAATTTGATTTAACTCCTGAATGAGTAGAATTGCATCCAAGAGGTCAGGAAGATCAGGATATAGGATGCCTAAACACTGATTAAAGAAATTTTCAAATAGACTAGTTCATAGTAAACCCATGAAAACTATGTTTAAAAAGAGTTATTAGCAGAGGCCAATAGGTTTGTAGTGAACCCATGAAAACTACATCCGGATTAAGTTATTGATAGAAATCCTAATCAACCCGCGAAAAATAGGACAAAGGGGAAGTTATTGGAGATACTAATAGGTTCAGAAGAACCCATGAATAAGGAAGTCATTGGTAGGGACCAATAATTTCTTAGTGATCCCATAAAACTATGAAATCGGGTAGGGAGTCCACAAACATTAAACAGGTTATTAGTCAGCCCATGAAAATTAATGGGTTAATTGTGATCCTAGAAGCTATAATTGAGACAGATAGTCAAAATGAATGAGAATGGGTAATCCAGAATCGATTTACTTGTTTGTATATCATCATAATATTTTAAATTGTTATGTTGTAACCATTGTGGATGTAGGAGCACTATATATGGTTTTTATAAAATTTTGGACAAGATACAAGTGAGGGAAAAACCCGTTCCGCTAAGTGACATGGTCTCACTAGTGATCTAAATGGTTTGAGATGGTAGATTATTATTTATACCTGGCTTTATGTCTAGCTTGAAGTTTATGTTTTTCGGTTAAACTCTCTGGTGCTTAATTGATTTTGAGTAGTTTGAGAGTTGAGGTTTTCAGGTACCTCATTAGACATATAAGCTTCTGAAGACATCCAGTAGACAAGATAGCTATTAGGAGTTCTTTTTCTTTTGATTCCGCTGTGTTTTATTGTAAAGGCAAAGTTGTTTAATTTCCTAGTTATATATACTCTGATCATCCAAGGGGTCACTTTATATGTCGCTCTTGGCGTATGTTGTAACAATTATATTTTCTTTGAATGCGACTTTCGAATATGGGATTATGTAACGAATGCTGAAATGATTTGAAATGGAATGAGAAATTTGTTTTGTGATTTTAAATTATTTTTCCATATCCATGTGTTTCTGTTATATCAATATATCTAACATTACCGTATTTGGTCGCCGATGATTATTAACTATAGATGACTACAGCATCCGTAACTGTTAGTTTTGGGCCTCCAAGTGGGGGATGTTATAAGTTGGTATCGGGGCATAGGTTTATGAAAACTTAAAAGAAATTTTGCCTAAAATATTTTTCAAAACTTAGACCAATTAATTAGAAAATAAGATGAGTGTTAGGTTAAAGCTATGGGAACGTACTTGTATTATATATATATATATATATATATATATATATATATAAGTATGTATTCCCCTCTGACTTAGACCCCTCTTTTGTATCTTACTAAGATTCATATGAAGATTTACGAGAAAGAAGATATGGAGGCAGAAAATGGAAAATGAAATCTCGGCAGTGGAAGCACCACAACTAATGGAAGATTCGACCCACCTGGAGGAACCTGAGGCGATAGGCTAATGCTAACCAAAATGCAGATGCCAATGTAGGTGCTGGAAATCCAACAGTGGATATGGGGGCGATGTATTAATTCTTCGTCAATCCAATTTAAGCAGGAGCTGCTGCTGGAGTTACTGGGAATGTTGGAGGAGCTAATCTTATGACTCTAATTAGGAATAACTATGCTAAGTTAAGCATAGACTACACCAGTCTTGGTGGGAAGCCGTTTTTAGGAACAGAGGGTGCTATAAAAGTAGAGAATTGGATGCTACATTGTGAGAGAATCTTTGTTGATTTGGGTTTGGATGATGAGCAAAAGAGGAGGCTGGCCACTGGGCACTTGCGAGGGGTAGCGCTTCATTGGTGGAATAGTGTTACTGCTGGAGTTCCGGAGGAAGAGTTAACTTGGGCAGAGTTTAGAAGGAGATTTAACCAGAGGTTTTTGTCTGAAGTTGCTAAGTCAGCATTGTTGAGAAAGTTTATGAATTTGGTGTAGGAGAGATGTCGGTAATTGAGTATGCTACTAAGTTTGGTGAGTTATCCCGATATGGATATGCTACCATAGACACTGTCATAAGGAGGAATGAGACGTTTATTTGGGTATTAAGGCCTGAGATTGCTAGCCACATCTTCAAGATCCTTGTAATGTAGATATGGAGATGGCAATCTGACATGGGGAAATGTTTGCTATTTGTGGGAAAGAAAAGCCTGTTGAAACCTATGGTTCTCAGGAAAAGAAGAGAAAGTTCTTTAAGAAGAAAGGAGCCCAAAAGGGAGAAGCTTTCAAAAAGGAAAATGTTGATTAAGTTTGCTTCAAGTGTGACAAGAAAGGTCATTATGCTTATGAGTGCCGATCAGGCAAGGGGAAGAAGACTGTATAGAAGAAGAATGTGAAGTGCTTCAACTGTGACCGAGGTGGGCATTATAAGAATGGTGTCCAAAACCAATCAGGGCGGACAAGGGAAAGGTTTTTGCTGTTGGACCATCATCTGCTAGGATAACTCAGCTATAAAAAGGAAGACTGTGATGGAAGGTAAGCTTTTGATTCAAAGTATACCAGTTAGGGTACTATTTGATACTAGTGCATCACACTCGTTTATATCTCAGTGTTTAGTTGATACATTATGCATAGAACCCACATACCTTGTTACTCCCATAATGGTTGTAAATCTGATAGGAGGGTATGCATTTCTAGGGATGAGATGTGACCAATTAGAAATTGATTTGTTAGGTCGTAAGTTTGCATGCAGTCTATATGTTTCTGATTTTGTAGATTTTGGGATCATCTAGTGTATGGATTGGTTGGGTAAGTACTAGGCTAGGACATTTTGCCAGGATAGGAAAATATCATTGAGACACCTTGATAGTTAGAACCGAATCGTATTCTCAGTGTAAAATTCTGATCGGAGTAGTTATGCTTTGTTAAGTGCTATGGAAGTAGGAGAAGTGTTGAGTTAGGTTCGAGTAGTAAGAGAATTTGCAGATGTTTTTGAGCCGGTTACAGGACTACCATCGAAACGAGTTGTTGAGTTTCAAATAGATCTTGTGTCAGGAGCTGAACTTGTCAATAGACCACCTAGCAGGATGACACCAACAAAGATAAAGGAATTGAAGGTGCAACTAGTGGATCTTGAAGGAAGGAATTTTATTAGGCCAAGCAGTTCGCCATTGATAGTGGCCGTGGTGTTCGTGAAGAAATCAGATGGGTCGTTGAGGATGTGTATCGACTATCGTAAGTTGAACGAGCAGATGATTAAGAATAAGTATCCTTTAACGAGAATTGAAGATCTATTTGATCAGTTATGTAGAGCCAGTGTGTTTTCCCATTTGGATTTGGTGATAGGTTTCTATCTATTAAGAGTGGCAAAGGAAAATATTTCATTGACTGCATTTCGGACTAGACATTGTTCGTATGAGTGGTGAATGATGCTATTCGAATTAACGAATGCACCTACTTTCTTCGTGGATTTGATGAACTAAGTTTTCCAGGAGTACTTGGATAGGTTTTTGTTGCTAACTAAAGATGACATTTTTTTATATTAAAAGGATGAAAGAGAGCATGAAGATCATCTTAGAGTAGTGCTTGAGACGCCGAGCCAGCATTGGCTAAAAGCAAAGTTTTTCGAGTGTCATTTTTGGAAGAAAGAGGTTAGATTTCTTGGTTACATGTTTCAAAGAAGAGCTTGTGAGTTGATCCAAATAAGATCGAAGCTGTTAATAATTGGAATAGACCAAAGATTGTGACCGAGAGTAAAAAATTTCTTGGACTTTCTAGCTATTACCAGATATTCATCAAGGATTTCTCATGGATAACAGCACCTTTGACTAAGTTAACTAGGAAGTATGTGAAGTTTATCTGGTTTGACAAATATGAGGAAGAATTCCTTAAGTTAAAGCATATATTGACCAATGCACCTATATTAGTAGTTCCAGATGGAAACTAAGGGTTGGTGGTGTATACCGATGCTTGCGGAACTAGATTAGGAGTTGTGTTAATGCAAAAGGCTAAAGTCATTGCCTACGCTTCACGACTGCTTAGTCCAAGTGAAGTAAGATACCCTATTCATGATTTGGAGTTGACTATGGTGATCTATGCATTGAAGATTTGGAGACATTATCTCTTAAGGGGAGATTTGAGATATACATAGATCATAAGTCCTTAAGGTATTTATTCTCTCAGAAGGAGTTGAATATGCGACGGCAAAGTTGGCTGTAATTTTTAATAGCTTATGATTTTGATATAGAGTATACACCTAAGAAAGACAATAAAGTAGCAGATGCTCTTTGTAAAAAATATTAGAATATGGTGTTAGTATTTTGGTAGAGTGGAAAGATTTAGAAGCTTTGAATACTTGTAGTTTACAGTTGAGATCGGCTGCTAGTTCCAGTCAGAGCACTGCCATATTGTCGTATTTGGAAGTTCGACCTATGTTGATCGAAAGGAATGCTTTTAGGTAGAAAGAGGATCCTTTATTAGCCGAGAGGATTAAAAGGCTTGAGGTTGGAACTGAGATCGATGATCTAAAGGATTTTAGTGTTGACCAGAGAGGAAGGTTGTGAAAGAAGGGACGGTTGTGTATTTTGAATGTTGTGGACTTAAGAAAAGAAGTTCTTGAGTAATGTCATCAGTCCAAATTTACGATTCATCCTAGAGGGACCAAGATGTATCACGATATGAGGAGGAGCTTTTATTAGGTTGGTATTAAGAGGGATGTTGGCTTATGGGTTAGGCAGTGTGCAAACTGTCAACAAGTGAAGGCCAAACATCAAAAGCCGAGCGGGTTTCTTCAACCTTTGGAGATTCTAGTTTGGAAATGGGATTCGATATCCATGGATTTTATAGATGGGTTGTCAAGGTCGAATAGAGGAATGAAAGTATATGGGTCATAGTGGACAGGTTGACCAAGCGTGCTCATTTCATTCCAGTTAAGGCAACAGGACCACACCTGTTTTAGCTAAGTTGTTAATGAAGAACGTAATTAGACTACATGGAATTTCTAGTAGTACGGTTAGTGACAAAGAAGCTTTGTTCAGTAGTGAGTTCTGAAAGAGTCTACCTGATATGTTAGGTACCAAGCTCAAGATGAGTACTGCATTGCACCCTCAGATAGATAGGCAGACAAAGAGAGTCAATAAGGTACTCAAGGATCTACAAAGAGCTTGTGTCTTGGAATTTTGTAGATCTTTGGAAGATCACCTACACTTAGTGGAGTTTTCCTATAATAATAGTTATCAGACTAGTATAGGAATGGCGCCTTTTGAAGCTTTATATGGAAAGCCAGGCAAATCACCAATACGTTGGTTAGAGACTGGAGACAGATTAGTCCTAGGTCTAGATCTGGTTAGAGAGGCGACAGAGAAGATTGAGTTGATCCGAGAAAGGATGAAGGTAGCTCAGTCCAGATAGAAGAGTTATGCAGATAAGAGGCGTAAAGACCTAGAATTCTCAATTGCAGATAAGTTTTTCATTAAAGTATCGTCGATGAAGGTTGTGGTACGATTTGAAAAATGGGGAAACTGGCATCAAGATATGTTGGTCCGTTGCAAGTTATTGAGGGGATCAGAAAGCTTGCATACAGAGTAGGGTTGCCGAGCAGTATGGTAGGTGTCTATAATGTGTTTCACATGTCTCACCTTTGCAAGTATGTGCATGATCCAGGGACCACTATTCATCTCACGGGGTTGGAAGATTTGATAGTAAAGCCTAATTTTACTTTTGTTAGACAACCAAGTCAGGTTGTGGCGAGAGATAAGAAAAGATTAATGAACAAGACAATCAAGTTAGTGAAAGTTCAATGGATTGACAACGAAAAGGACTGTACTTGGAAGACAGAAAGCAGGATTAGAGATACTTATCCTGATCTGCTTTGAGGGTATGTATGTATTACCTTTATATAGACAATTGCTAGTCAGGTCGGCTAGCATGTTTGTTAGGAGTTACAGATGATTATTATGTTTAGTATTTAGTCCTTACTGAATTTCGAGGCGAAATTCTTTAAGGAGGGGAGTTGTAACACCCCTAATTTTTGATAACATTATTCATGAGATTTAATTAGAAAAATTAAATAGAATAATGTAAAGGTTAGAATGATAAGAGGATTGAGATTTGAAAATTTATATTTAGAGGCCAAACTTACTTAAATAAATGGGCTTATAAATGGTTTTATATGTTAATTAATTAACACTTAGGGCATATTAGGAATTGTTTCGCCTCTTATACTCATAATTAAACTCTTTATTCATGTTCATTATCTCAAAACACCAAAATTGTAAATCGAAGAAAGAAAAGTCGCCTATTACTTAGGAAGAAAAATGAGATGAATCAACCTAAAGCTTAGCAATCAAGCAAGGGGAATTAATCTCAATCAAATCTGAAATTCCTTATCCTAATCAAGGTGAATAATAATCTAAACCATCTCTATTTTTTTTTATGATCATTAGATTATGAGATTTAAGTTTAAATCCCTTACGATGATTTTGATGATATATGCTTAGATTTCATGATATAATATATTCCAACAAGTTTGTTTGATAAAGAAAATTATATGGCTTTAAGGCAAAAATCGTTTATTTTAGATTTTGAATGCCATGAAGAATTTATATGTTATGTAAAACATTATTTTGGAGTTGGATTTTAGTTTTTATGATTTTCCAAGCTATGAAAAATTCATTATAAATTTTCAAAGTAAAATTTGAACAATTGGGTTTATAAATTGATTTCAGAAATTATATAAAGAAGTTGGGTCTGAAATTTATATGTGTAGATAACATATTAAAAGTGAATTTCTATGATTTTTGGGGATTATTCCTAAGTAATTTAATAAGAAAATTAAATTATTATAGATGAAGGACTTAAATGTTTAGTTTTTCTTAAAGGAAGGGCTTATTTGATAAATTAATTCTTGTTTAGATCTGAAATAATTGCGGCAGTTTTTAAGAAAGAATTTAAAAAGTCTAGGGCAACCAATAAATTGTTTACAATTAGGTAAGTAGTTTAAAAGCGCTTACTTAAAAAGGAATTAAAATAGCCTTTACCCAGAAATGTTGTTTCGCTACTTTCATAAGCAAACTTTCTACCATATTCTTCCGTCTCAACCAAGTCGCAACCATCCAAGCCAAAACCAATACACAAGGTATCAATATGTTGGTATGTAGTGAACTGGAGAAAGGAGGAAGGTATGGTGTCGAAACCAATGCTTTTGAAGGGGTCGAAGCATTCGTTATACTTTCCAAAGATATGTTCTTGCCTCGTTTTCAAAAGGGTGCTTTCGAAGGGGTCGAAACTCATTTAAATAGCTATTGAAAATGTTTCCGCCTTTTTGTTTTGAAAATATAGCTTTCGAATGGGTTGCCTTGTTTTTTTAAATTAATGGTTTCTAAAGGGGTAGTTAACCCAATCGAAACTCTGCTACCGACCTTATGCCTTTCGAATGGATTGAAGTCATCAATTAGGTCAAAGCTTTTGCGTTATAAATGTAAGCCACTTCCAAAAGCTTTTGGATGGGTTAATGTTTCCAAAGGCAATGGCTTCGAAAGGGGTTTTGAAGCTAACCATCAATAATTTACTTAAATGATTTAAGCTTTTGAAAGGATGGTTCCGAAACCATCAATATTCCCCCACACTCTTTTATATGAAGTTTAATGGTTCAGAAATAGGTACTTTCGTTTATATTCATTTTGAACCAAAAGATATTTTTAAAGACAAACTCAATGGTTTCAAAAGCGATACTTTCAAAAGGTTTCTAAAGGGGTGCTTTCAATTGTTTCGAAGCTATGCTTCTAAGAGTTAATAAGTAATACTTTAGTATTCTCAAAAGGTATGTTTTGATGGTGTCGAAAAGATGATTTAATGTGTTTTGAAAGGCATATGTTAAGTGTTTTGATAGAAGATTTGGATGCTTTCGAAGGTGGTTATCCAATGGTTTCGAAAGTAAAAATTTAAGGTTTCAAAAGTATTAGTTTTCAAAACAAAGAACCCAATCTCATTTTTAAACGAAAAACCATGGCAATGTCTTTTAAGTATGAAGCTTATGAAGAAGCTTTCCATGTTAAAATAATAAGTTAAAGGGATTAACCATGTTTCATATGAAAGGGATTTCAAGAATATTAAACCATTGGTATAGGTGCTATTATGCTATTATGTTTGCTTCTTCTAATATATATTCACATTATAATGGACCCATAACTGTATTTTGGGGAGATAAAGGGAAGAATAACCAGTTAGGTTGACCCTATAATGAATATGAATTGAGTTAACTCCTAAATGAGTAGGATTGCATCCAGGAGGCCAGGAAGACCAGGACATAGGATGCCTAAACAATGATTAAAGAAGTTGTCAGATAGACAGGTTCATGGTAAACCCATGAAAACTATATTAAGAAAGAGTTATTGGCAGGGGCCAATTGGTTTGTAGTGAACCCATAAAAACTATATCTAGGTTAAGTTATTATCATAAGTCAGCAGGTTCCTAGTCAACCCATGAAAACTAGGATAAGAGGGAAGTTATTGGAGAAACCAATACATTCAAGAAGAACCCATGAATAAGGAAGTTATTGGTAGAGGCCAATAGGTTCTTAGTGATCCTATAAAAACTATGAAATCTGACAGGCAGTCTGCAAACATTAAACAGGTTATTAGTTAGCCCATGAAAATTAATAGATTCATAGTGATCCTAGAAATTATAACCGAGACAGATAGTGAAAATGAATGGGTACAGGTAATCCAGAATAGTCTTACTTGGTTGCATATCATCGTAATATTTTTAATTGTTACATTTTAACCATTGTAGATGCAGAAGCACAGTCTGTGGTTTTTATAAAGTTTTGAATAAGATACTAGTAAGGCAAAAACCAGTTCCGCTAAGCGGCATGGTCTCAGTGGAGATCTAAATGGTTAGAGATAGTAGATTATTATTCATACCAAGCTTTATGTCTAACTCGAAGTTTATTTTTTCCTGTTGAACTCTCGGGCGCTCAATTGATTTTGAGTAGTAAGAGAGTTGAGGTTTTTAGGTACCTCATTAGACGAATAAGCACCCAAAGATGTGTAGGAGGAAAGATAGTTATTTGGATTTCTTTTCCTTTTGATTCCGCTGTGTTTTTTTTGTAAAGGCAAAGTTTTTTAATTCCCTAGCCGTATATATTCTTATTATCCAAGAGGGCATCTTCATATGTTTCCGTTGGTGTATGTTGTTGTGATTATTTTTTTTCTAAACGTGGTTCTTGAATATGGAATTATGTAATGAATGTTGAAATGATTTGAAATGGAATGAGAAAGCTGTTTTTTGATTTTAATTTTTTTCATATCCATGTGTTTCTGTTATATCACTGTATCTAACATTATCGTATTTGGTCTCATAGGATTAATAATTATGGATGACTGCAGCATCCATAGCTGTTAGTCTTGGGCCTCCAAGTTGGGGAAGTTACACTTAGGGTCGATGTTGAGTGCATGACGTGCTATCTCAGGCGATAGCCCACACATGTCGGTATGCGTCCAAGCAAATACGTCTAGGTTGGCATGAAAAAATTCGACTAGTTCTTTTCATATCTTGTTTCCAAGATGTGACCCAATTTTCAGGACCCAAGTATGGGTCATCCAATTCGACTAGAATAGGCACCTTCATTCTGCCTAAGCTGCCCGATCCTCCCCTAGAGTCCAAAGCCTTATCGAATCGGCTATTGGTCACTAGTCCGAGGCGGCTCTGTAATTGCATGTGGTAGGTCCATGAATGTTAAGATTTTTATCCACATTTTTCCCTTTTATTTTCTCCTAGAATCACATAGTTCTGCTATGTAGCATTCTCTAGCAACAACTTTTTCTCCTTCGATAACTCCAACTCCATTACCTACTGTAACTTTCATGGTTATGCACCCCATTAGGCGAAAGCGATCCCAAAATCTACTAAGGTAGGGCTGCCTAAGATAGCAATATAGGTGGACATTTCATCTATGATCACAAAGGCTTGGATGAGGATGACTCTTCAGTCGCCTTCCCAAAGTTCTTTAGGCAAATCGATCATTCCGACAAGTTGGCTAGGGTGGCCGGTGAATCCTTGGATCTTTGTTCGATAAGCGGATACGTCTTTCATACTGATCATCATCTTCGAAAATGTGTCTGAACAGGATACGAAAAGAGCTGCCATTATCCACCAATACTCGTCGCACCATAGTCGTTCCAATTCCTACTAATACGACCATGGCATCGAGGGTTTGAGCTTCTATTCCTTCAGTATCTCGATTCTGAAATACGATATCATCATTTAGGATTCTCTGCTGCTTGGCAGGAGCTCAGTCTTCAATTGCAAAGCATGAATTTTTTAGGGCATGTTTCAACGACCTTGCATATCGCTCCATATCTCCCTAATTTTATTGCACCGGATGAGGTCCTCCAGATATTTTTCCGATGATGAGCCTTTGGTCGGTCCGTCTGAAGCCTTCTTTGTTGGTTCCAGCTTGGTTTCTCCAGTCTTAAGGATCCTAGGGTGCAGCAGGTTGGTCAGGATTTTTTGGTTTCCTCACAAACTACTGAAGCTTTTTTCTCGAATCAGCTCTACAATCAAATTCTTCAGGCGTCGTCACTCGTTCATGTTGTGAACATGTGTTTCATGCAAGCGGTAGTACTTTTAGAAACACTTTTTCTATTCAGTCGCTTCCCTTTTAGGTGACTTCTTATATACCTCTGTCCCTTGTGCAGCAAGGTGGATGTTTTTTGGAGTATCATTAAGCAAGGTGTAATCTCTAGGCCTCAAGCCTTTAAGGTGCTTGTTAACTCCATTTGTTTCATAGGAATTTTAGTTGTTCCTTTTCTGGTTCCCATCCTTCCCCGTGCTCCCAACTGTGGTCTCGGAGGTATTTGTGCCTTGATTAGCTGCCATACCATTCTGGCCAGCGTTGGTTGGTTGTGGGTTAGCAGGTTTTCCTTCTAGCTCCTCTGCCTCTTCCAATCTCAAGTGTTGGCTCGACTTTCGGTTAAAGTCCTTCCTAATGGTAAATTTTTTTAGTTTGATCCATTTTCCGGATTCAGTGTCGGAGTGAATACCGTAGACCAAGGCCATGAAGACCACATCTTCGTTTGGTTACTTAGTTCAGTCACTGCTTTGTTAAACCGACTCATGAAGGATTTCAAATTAAGAGTCATTTCATCCCTGGAATAGGCCAGATAAGGACATCATGTCTTTTGGTTATGTTGTGTGAAGTCTAAACCGATCAAAGAATTTTTTTGCTAGTTTATTGAAAGCGACGATGGATTTCGGTGGGAGCCTAGTGAACCATATAGAGGCAATTCCCTCTAGGAAGATTGGAAAACATCTACATCGTACAACATTTGAAGCACTTTCTCCATCCATCTAACAATTGAACTTTACAAGTGAGGTTTCGGATCTCTAGTTCCATTGCAAGATGGAACAGTCGGCATAGTAAACTTTTCAAGGTACCGTTCATTCAGAATGGCATCGGCGAAGGGAGTCCGGCTTAGGGTGGATCCTAATTCGTCATCTCTCATATCCTTACTTTTTTTAATCAATCACTTAATCATATCCATGATATATGCCTTTAATGTCCGATGATCCATGGGTTTGTTGTCAATGACTATGCCAAGTTTTTGATTTTGCAAATGATCTTGATAAGTGGGCTGAAGCCTAGGCTCTCTTGTCCTTGGGAGAGCCATTCCCTTGGAATTCTGCTGGCTTGTAGTTGGTCGGATGGGGTAGTTTGGACCTCCCTGCTGGAGTGCATTAGTATTTTCTTCCAACTTGTCATCGTAAAGTTGCTCACCATCTTCAAAGTCGGAGAGATCCAGTACTATATCTTCCCATGGGATTTTGGCCCTTAGGTTTAAGTTTGAAGCAAGTTGCTTTGCAGTTGGTAGAGTACTTGTTTTTTACTTCTATGGAGATTTGTGCAACTCCACCCAATAATCTTTTTTGCTTCTACTTTCCGCTTCTCCTGTTTAGGCCAGAAACAGATAAATTCTCTTGCTCCACTACTGCCATGGCTTCATGTGCCATTCTAGGAGGAGTTAGTGATTGAAGCACTAAGAGAGCATTTATCTTGTCTATAAGAGCCTTCTGACCATTTTCCCTTTTTTGGTTAATTTTGTCAACCATCTAGTTCAATTCTCCCTTAGTCACAACTTCATGCTGAGTGGAGGATCTGGGCACTTGATCTCCAGTGTTAACTCCAAGTTGCGGGTTGTTGGGGTTGACGACTTCAACTTGTTGAAGGCTTGTTTCTTCTCCAGTAATAGTTGCTCATATGGATCTTCCGAAGGTGGTTATCTTTCTTTCTAGTGCCATTGATTTTCAACAACAAATCTTCTAGGAAGAGATTCTGTAACGACCCCGAATTTTTATGAATTTAAATTGATAATTTAAATGAATTTTTGAATAAAAAATTATGAAATTAATTATAAATGGAAGTGAGTTTCCCCGAATTTGAATAAATTCTGTATAAATCAAAATTTGATTTTTGTATATATATAAATATATTGGATTTGAGATAAAAACTTCAATAAATGGTTTTAAAAATATACATAAGATAACCATAAAGTAAATAAATTAGATAAGATTTAAACAACAAAATAAAAACCTAGAAATTCATCTATATTTTGAAAATGAATATATATATATATATATAGTTTTATAAAATATAAAGTAAGAAAACATATTAAACAAAAATCTAACATATATAATAATAGAAACTTCATTAGATTAAAAAGTATATAAACAAACAAAGTAACAAAAGAAATGTAAAGATAAAGACAAATCAAATAAACTATAAACATGAAAACATAAAGTACAAGCTAATAAATGCAAAGTATATCTTCAGCCACCAAGCAAAAATAAGTATATACATGTACCTGTGTACAAAGAAATGAGATATCTCCTGTACAACTCTTTCTATATATCACTATCTTCAAGCTTCAACTCAGTTGTTCATTCGAAACTGAATTATTACCATTTCAAACTCAAACAAACTTCCCTTTAAAACAAGCAAGTACAAGTATGCAAAATCAAATCAGCCAAAGTTGATAAATATTTTGCAAAGTAAGATACACTTGTACTAAGCAATTAATGCCCTTACCTTGGTACACAATATAATACATCTCAGCCCACAAAACAATATCACTTGTATAAACAATATACAACACCCTGTACAATATGAAATCCCTGTACAAAACATAAGATATGATCCCCTGTAAAACTTTTTTTTTATATATCACCTCGGCCTCTCCATTTCAATCTGAGACAATCAAAGCAAATATAAATCAAGTCCAAACTGCAACCTGATTCAAGATGCAAGAATCATCTCAGAAATAAAATCAGGAGCCTGGAATCAAATCAGTAATCAATGCAAGGTCAAAGTTCAACAACAAAATAGGAATTCAAAACAAAGAAAACAAAGGGGTCTCTGTTGTATATATATATATAAAAAGAAGATTCAAAACTATCTAAAACTCCAAATATTAGAGTAGGAGAAAAAGAAATTTGCACGCTTCATCTTTTCTTTGAAATTGTCAAGAGCTTCTCTGTTCTTTCCATCTACAGGTGAGTAACTTCACCTTTAAACTTTAAGTATGATTTCTGGTTGCAAGTCATTGCTCTGTTCAATATGGTATTATGAAGTATATTGTGTTTTCATATTGTTGAACTGCTGGGGTAATATGTATGCATGCACTTGAAGTCATTGCTCTGTTTCTTTTTTGCAGTTTTTTTTTTAAGTTAGAAAATTTTAGTATCATCTTAGTTAGACAATATCATGTTTTTTTTTCTAAACAAAAGATGTAGTTTTAACAAGATTTAAATTTTTAAAAATAGTTTTAATTAAATCAAAGCAAAGTTTCTCAGGATGTCTAGAAACTACAGTCAAATATAAAACATGTTAAAATCCACACATTAAATACTGTTGTTTCAAGATGGTAACTTGAATTCGTACACTAAAACTCGATTTTTAAAGCTTCAACCATAATTTTTAAATTAAGGATAAAAGAGCATTTTGGGTTTGTATGAATTTCATAGTTTTAGTGATCTACGGGGATTCACAGATTTGAAGAGGTTGAAGTTTTGGTTGGTGACAGAGGGACGTACGGGGTTGCTTGGAAAAATAGTCGGAGGTGGTGGAAGCGACTGTGGCGTCGGCGGTGGTCGAGCAAAGTTTTTAACCCTAATTTTTATCAAGGGCGAGTTTTGATTTCCTTCGCCCCCTCAGTGGACCGAGTGGCTTGGGGTTTTGGGATACGAAAGCGTGGTGGTTGTCGAAGCTGTGACCGGAGTTGTGTAGCCGCTAGTGGCCGAGGCGGTGAGAAATTGGTGATGACAGGTTTGTGGAGGGAGGTCTGTTCGTGTGTTCCAGGTTAGGCCAAACCACTCAATTTCGATTTCGAATTATTTTGTGGATTTTGTTGGTCGCGAATGGATCTAAGGATGATCGTTGATGTGAGGAGATTGTCGCCGTTGAACGGAGTCGGCTGCGATGATGGTGCACGTGCATCGTGCCCATTTAAAATGCTGAGGAATTTTAGGTGGTGTGCAGGGAATTTTAGCTCGGGTTTTACTCGAGTTATTCGATACTTGACTCGAAGCAATGGGGAGTCTGACTCGAAGCAAGTTTGCTAGCCTCGTGTTATTTTGTATGTTACAGGTTTTATGAAACCTGTCTGCAAATTTGAATTTTAAAGCAAATTTAAATGGAATTTGAATTTTAAATTAAAATTTCAAATCAAGGTTTTAAAAACAAAATATTTATTTTGATTTTGATAAAATTCTTTTATAAAGGGTTTCTTAAATTTTAATGAGAAGTTAAATGATTGGTTTTAACTTGAATTTGCAAGTAAGAATATTAATGTATTTTGAAAGCTTAATTTTTAAATAAAAATTAAGTAGATTAGTTTAAAAGCTTTCTCTTATATAAGTAATAAATGTTATTTACATTTATTTTAAAGAATTATAAATTGATTTTTTTAAAATTGGATTAATGTTTAAAAGAATAATCATTTTGAATTTTAAATTCAAAATGTAAATTTAATTTAAATTCAAAAGTGAAATGTTTTTCACTCTAATGTTAATGGAGTCATCAATAAGAAATGAATTATATTAGAGATAATTAAGGTATTAAATGATTCAATTAATAAGATAATTAAGGAATGATTTATTTATCGAATTTATAAATTAATGATTTATATTAATTTATAATTAGAGATTAATTTTAAAAGTAATTAAAGAAATGCTATTAGTAAATGAAGATAATTAACTACGAATTATTAAGTAATTAAATTAATGTGAATAATTTTGATAATTAATTAGATTAATTGAATAAGAAAATCAATTATAAATTGTAATTACTTAATGAAAGTAATAAAGGGGTAAATTACCAATTGTAATTGAATTTGAATATTTTGATTAACTTAATGATAAAGATTAATTGGTAATTAACAATTAATGGTTATGAGGTGATTGCTTAATGAGAAGTAATTAAAAGTTTAATTACTTAAGATAATAAATTAAGAGGTTAATTGGTTCAGAGGTTAAATAAATTAATTAATCAAAATGTTTGATAAATTAATTTATATCAAATGCTTTGTAATTAATAAATCAGGATTAGACAATTAAATTCATAAGAAATTTATTTTCTTGGAAATAAATTGAATTTATTAGGAATAAAACAATAAATTAATCCTGTTTATAAATTATTATCAAATGCTAGACCTTACTTATGAATGATTGTATTGTATGAGATGCCTTGAATTGAATATCCTATCATTTGTGATATTTTGTTCTGTAGTTTGAGCTGTGTATATTTATTTGCATGTGTATATTATCTGTGAATCTGTGAATGGACGATGAGCGTTATAGTTTATATCGCTTATCAACTATATTTCTGTGATTTAATCTGTGATGGTTGAATGATGTTGCACTATTGTGTTAAACCCTGGACCACACCATACACACACAAATATGGATTTCACGAGGAAATCGATTAAGTCACAGATTTTGAAATGATTTATAAAATTGAATATTTGAATTCAAATGTTTTGAAAATGGATTGAGATTAAAGCGAAAAACTTTTGAAATGGAATTTCAAAGATGAAATATAGTTTGGATAACTTGATTGAGTTTTGAAATTTAAATATTTTGATTTAAATTTAAATTCAATATTTGGAATTGAATTCTATGATTTGGAAACTAGGATATAAAGAAAAGTTATTCAACTTATAATAAGTTATATGGGTTTTTAAACTATTTTTGAAGTGTTGTTTTTGGTAATTTGAATTAACCCAAAAGATTTAAACTTGTATAAATAAGATTGAATTTCTTCGAAACGAAAACTACTTGTTTTCAAATAATAATAGCTTTCATTTTTAAAGAAAGGATCGCCAAATTATGTTGAAAAGGTTTCAAGTTTGAAATAGAATTGAAATGTTTTGAAAGCTATGAAATAAGTCTTTGATTCAAAGACCGAATAAGTTAATCCAACTTGAATTGAAATTGTTTTTGAAAGGCTATGAATGAATCTTTGGAAAAGATTTTGAAAACTATAAGTTGAATCTTTGATTTAAAGATTCAACAAGTTAATCGAATTTTGAAAGCTATAGGTTGAATCTTTGATTTAAAGATTCAACAAGTTAACCGAATTTTGAAAGCTATGAGTTAAATCTTTGATTTAAAGATTTTTAACGAGTTAATCCAATTGAAATAGAAATTGTTTTGAAATCCGTAAATGGAATTTTGTGAAATAAATCTTTTTGTTTAAAGATTTGAAATGGTAAATTGTTTAACCATTGAAAGAAAGTTTTGAATTATTAAGTTGTGATTTAATTGAAATCCCAATATCCATATGTTTTTTTGAAATATTGCGCTCACTATTCGGTTTAGCCGGGAGAGGACCTTTGTGTCATGTATCCCATTCCGAATATGTGATACGTCGTTATAGATAGCATTTGAAGACCGGTGGTGAAGACCGGGTACTTGCAAGAACGATAGGATGACCTGTCGATTGTCTCTGCACTGAGTTGCTCCGGTATAGAGATTTCCTAAGTGATGGGAAGTCCGATCGGGATTGTGAATGCCCGGATTGCAAGGGCTTCTTTGGAAGTGCCTTCGGTTCTGTTCGAACCCGGAACAGACTTGTATGGATTGTGTGTCTGACATTACAAATTGAGATATAAAGCAGATTTCTTTTCAAATACATTTCTGTTGGTGGCGGAGAATTTGTTCTTTTAGCTTAACACCCTTCTCTGAGACGTACGCGCTCAAAGGTTATGTAGTTGAAGGTATCAGTAATATATTCCCAATTTGGTAATGTGACATGCTGAGTGTAGCTGTGAAATGATCATTGTTTGATCATTTGTGATAGGATCATTTGTTTGATCATTTATCTTTGTGATCATTACTTTGATCATTTGTTGACCCAAAGCATGGCTTTGTACCAAAGCGTGGCTTTGTGGACGTGACTTCATCGAACCTCACACCCCGGAATAGTCAAAACATGAAAGATGCAGCAAGGTTATTAGGGGGTAGCGCCCCTTTAGGGTATGTTCATTTCCTTCTGGAAAAGGGTGGTATCATGGTATGGAGCCCAGATACTTACTCATGTGGAAAACACTCTATTTATTATGGTGTGATGTTGGTTATCGAGCGCTCGGTTAAAGGTCCTAAAGGACCGGGGATGGCATACTCGTGTCAGTAGTTACCCAGTTAGGGGTAACCCGGCCTTGTGTTGGCAGAGATCCGGTTAGGTTCTCGGGGACGTCCTTCAAGAGGCGTTCTCATGTGGCAATGGGAAGTTCCTTGGCCTGACCATTTGTTGGAAATCCAAAGAAACAATACGAGCCTTGTACGGTTTTAGTTGTAGAACCTGCCTCCTCAGGAGGTAGCTATAGCGGGAATAATATAATGGTACCTATGCTGGCTAAGATTTATATTCTACTTTCAAAATGTTTTCTTCACTGTGCACTAATAATAATATCAAAAATGATTTGATTTTGCGTAGTAAGCATCTTTGACTATCATAAGAAGAAATCTCCTCCAAGTCTGCGTTTGCATTGTGTGTGTGGCGGGAGGTCTTATGGTAGTTTCATTTTCAAAAAGCATTGCGAATTTACTTTAAAATTCTTTTATTGATTGAATTAAAAGATAAATTGTTTTTGTTGCTCACACCAGTCCCATGACTGATCTGGAGTTTATTGTTCCTTTCCTAAACTCTGGGTGCTCACTAATTTCCACACGAGCAGTCTAGAGTTTGGTTTTTCAGATAGTTAGATATAGTGGATTATCTGGAGTTAGTTCAGTCTTTGGTTCGCACCAGTCTTACCTAGCTTGGTGCATTGTTATGGGAAGTTCGAGTTATTGCTGGATTGGTTCTTGGAGATGGAGATTATCCGCTGCTGTTGTTATCTATATTTCTTTTCCGCTGCTATTCTATTGTATCATTACTCTGATGTTTATTGATATTCCTTGTTTCACTCTGTTGTATCAGTGTTGTATATCAATGTATTATTCTTTTATTCCGCTGTGTTATTTATTTAATGTTGTTATAAGCTCCGGTGAATCGGTTTTGAACGGTCGAATCTACGGCATTCGAATACGATTTGAAGTATGGATGTCGATTTTCGAGCGGGCAAAATCCGAAACGTCACAAGATTAAGGATCTAACTTCTGAACCTATCTGATCCAAAGTAGATAGCTAGATCTAAACCTGAATTGGGTGTTCAGTGAAGGCACCAAAATGTTAACTCAAAAAGTGAATCAACATCCTGGATTGTGTGTGTAACAACCCGCATATTTTACGATTAAATATTTAAATGTTTTATTTTAAATATAGCATCATTAGTTGGATTCAAATTCCGAAATGTGACTTTTTTAAACTATCAATCCGAACTCGAGGCCACTTTCATTGAGTTCAAAACCCCCAGACATCTAGCGCTGTTAAATTCAGCCAATTTGCCTATTTTTATGTAGGTTTCCATTTTATTGATTTTTGTTGATCCAGCTGGTTGGTGTCATTTATTATCAACTTTGATGAATTATTTTCTTGATTTTTAGGAATATCTATTTAATGGATTCAATATTGATTTTCATGGTTTTAATTCACGTTGTCGAATGTGATTTTTTGGTGATAAATTGTTTTTACAATCATTTCTATGATTTTTTGCTTTAAAATACAAAGGTTTCTATACTAGTAGTAAATAGTCAAACTCTTTCACAAAAATGATTTCAAAATTTCTTTCAATACAAAGCTTGTTTTTATAACCGTTTTCCAATCTATTAGTATATACAAAACTTTACCTCATTCGTATGAGAAATCCAATTAAATGACTTAGCAAAACAAGTTGTATGAAATGCTTGCGTTTACTTCATCGGTTAATTCATTGACTTATTCAATTGAAATCTCGTGACAATTATCGGGTGGAAATCTACAATTTATTCGTAAATATTTAAGTTAGGCCAGTGGTTATTGGACATGAATAAAAACTCATTTATTTACTGGCTTAGTGTAATTTACATTGTTATTGATCCAGGATGATTATTTTATGGTTTAGCATAGCGATATGCGATGTCTCTTTTTCCACGTGGGGGATTGTACCCCGTTTTATTGAGCTTTCGTCTCTTTTTTATAGGCTAGCGACCTATGGGTTTTATGGAGTTTGGATCATTAGGCATACCGTTGTACTACGTCGTTATTCCAGCTTATTTGAGTTTTAGGTTCCATAGGCATACTGTTGTACTATGTTGTTGCACCGGCTCTATGGGTTAGCGACACATGGGATAGCGTCCCGTTTGTGATACACGTGCTAGTGATTTTTCATGCTCATGTTTGTGATAGGCCTCCTCCCTTTGTTTTTTTGGATTTCTAGTTGTTGATTTATAGAATTTGTGTTTCACCAATTTTCATGATTTGCATTGATAAGCTTTATCAATATTTGTGATTTGGTGAACAAATATAAAGAACACGACATTCTTTTTGTTGTTTGAGAAAATTTGGGATATAGTATGATTTTTGTTGTTATCATATACATTTGTTATATCTCTTATCCTATCTCATCTTATACGATAATTATAGCTAGAGTGAACCTTTTATTATTTTTCTTCCTAAATAAAACTCGAGTCAGACCGAGGTGTTTCAGGTGCTTCCACTTGACTTCTTAGTAGGGACTAGCTTCTGACTTTTGGCTGACTACTTTAGCTCGAAACTTTTTGCTTTTATACATACGAGATAGAGACTCCTTGATGTATACATATTCTTTTGTCTTGCACTTGTACCTATTCTTTTGTGATGTAGTGGATCTTGTATGACCACTACTTTGATGTACACTTCTATATATTGTATTCATATCTGTTTCTGCCTTAGTGATATGAATATCTGAGACTGATTTATGTTATGCTTATTTTATATTTTTTTCCATAGGCCACATAGCCACTATGTAGCAGCTTTGAGTTTGTATTTGATACGTCATATTTCCTCTTGAAATGAAATGTATGACATACTATCTAACATATCATTACTCACACAAAGCAATTACACAGATGGTCACTCCTTAACAGCCTTAATCTTCGTGCTAGTCTACGACATTACCACGTAGTGTCCTTGGCTAGTGTGAGTATAAAGGTGGGGCGTCACAGCTTGGTATCAGAGCCAATCTTTGGAACAATGTAGAATATTATGACAAGAATCATTGTTCTAAGTCTCACTTAGGAATAATGCCTTAGGATTTAATTCGAGTCTTAGGAACTGTTCTATCCTATTTTCTTTTATGATACCTTGTTTTATCAATCAATTTTGTTTGATATTCATTCCGATAATAAACTTTTTCCTCTTCCATCTTTCTTTCTTTCTTTCTTAAAGAAGAGAAATGTTTAGACCTGACCGTCCCAGCGCTGGTCATTCCTGTGCTACTCCTCAGGATGACGTATTTATATTTTCCCAATAGCTTTTAGATCTTGTAAAGAATGCCCAAGCTGCTGAACTCATTCCTGAGCCTACTCATCCAAAATTTGGTTTTTCACACTTGTGCAATGATTATACTGATTTGGGTGGAAGGCCATTCAAGGGTCCCGAAAGCGTTATAGAAGTCCAAGCTTGGCTTAGAACATGCGATCGCATCTTTTCTTGCATGAACCTTGTGGATTTTGCATCGAGTCCAAGTGGCTTCTAGCATGCTCCAGGAGAGAGCATTAGATTGGTATAAGCTTTTGGTTTTTGAAATTATTGAAGCGGAGCTTACTTAGGAGCAATTCTGGGAAAGGTTACAGTTGAAGTTTGTGCCGGAAGCTGAAAAGGTAACTTTAGCTCGACACTTTATTGACCTTGTTCAATGTGAATCTTCTATGATAGATTATGTCGCATCTTTTGAATCCCTTTCTAAATTTGGGGTCGGGTATATTAATACCCCATGAAAGAAAAATTAGAGGTTTATCTATGGGTTGAATAAAAATCTCAAAAAGGCTTTACTTCTGAAACTATAAGCTTCCTTTGATCAGCTTGTAGATATCGCTCTTCAACTTGAAGAGGCCGATAAAGAAAGTGATGTTGAAGTTTTGGGTGCCAAGCGGAATTTCAACAAAAACAAGAAGAGGCAACTTGAAAATAAATTCAAAAACCCTAATCCTAACAAGAAAGAGAAGCAAGCAACTTCGAGACTCCTACCCCTAATCGTGGAGAATGCTACAATTGTGGATCTAAGGATCACTATGCAAATAAGTGTCTGAAATTCCCTAGTTGTCGCTATTGCAAAGGTTCAGGTCATCTTATATCTTCGTGTCCCAAACTACAAAGCATGAAAGAGGTTAAGCTGAATGTTGTACAAGCCCCTAGTAACACTTCTCTTGGACAAAGTATTTCTCATTCTGTCCTTGACGGCATTATTATGTTTCGTTATTATCCTATTCGAGTTCTTTTTGATACCAGTGCATCTCACTCTTTTATATCAAAAGAACTTGTTGGTACTTTTTCTTTGAATGTTATGGGCTTAATGACTTCACTGAGAATTGCGAATTCGGTTGGTGGATCCACAACACTCGGTTTACTTTGTAAAGATGTCGAGATTATGTTATGTGATTATACTTTCCAAGCTGATTTGCATGTTATGCATTACTTAGGTTTTGGAATGATTTTGCGAATGGATTGGCTTAACCGTTATAAAGCCCATATCCTATGTCCCAAGAGGACTATCCATCTTCGACATCCTCGATCTGTTAAGCAGATTTCTATTGTTCTTAAAGATTCAGATTCTAATTCCGTAGCATCCTTATATTCTCTAAATCCACATGATTATGATAATAATGACGAGGAAGATGTCATTTCCCTCATTCACATTGTTCATTATTTTCCCGGTACATTTGAGCCCGTTTTAGGGTTGCCTCCTAAGCGAGCAATTGAGTACAGAATTAGTCTAATCCCTGGACCTCTACCTATCACTCGTCCTCCATATCGTATGTCCAATAAGGAAAATGAGGAAATGCGTAAACAAGTATCCGAATTGGAAGCAAAACAGTTTATTTGATCTAGTTCCTCTCCTTGGGGAGCTTCAGCTATCTTTGTGAAAAAATCCGATGGTACACTTAGGCTTTGCGTTGACTATCGCAAGCTTAGTGATCTTACCATCAAGAATAAATATCCCTTGCCTCAGATTGATGATCTATTCGATCAGCTTAGTGGTGCTAGAGTCTTTTCACAGTTAGACATAGCAACCGGTTTTCGTAAGCTTTGAATTACAGAGGATAGTACTCCTTTAAGATTGTTCCGTACTCGTTATGGATCTTATGAATGGCTTATTACGCCATTTGGTTTAAAGAATGCTCCAGGTTATTTCATTGAAATGATAAATCGATTTTGCAAAGACTTCCTCGATCGATTTGTCCTCATCTTTATAGATGATATTCTTGTTTATTCTAAAACCGAGGAAGAGCATGAAAAACATCTTCGGATTGTGTTGGAAACTCTTAGGAGAAATTAATTGAAAGTAAAATTTTCAATGTGCCACTTTTGGCAATCCCATGTGAAATTTTTAGGCCATATTATTTCTGAATTCAGAATTTCCATGGATCCTTCAAAGATTGAAGCGATTCAAAATTAGACGAGATTGGAGAGTGTGACCAAAATCCATAGCTTTCTTAGATGTGCGGGCTACTACCGTCGGTTCATAAAAGACTTTTCTAAAGATTCCGTACCTTTACTAGTTTGACAAAGAAGGGAGTTAAGTACATTTGGTTAGACAAATGTGAAGTTGCTTTTTAGAAATTAAAAGAACTCCTTTCTGATGCTCCTATTCTTGTGATTCCCGAAGGGAACCAAGACTTGATTGTTTATACGGATGCTAATCGTGTTTGTTTGGGAGCCGTTCTCATGCAATGGGAAAGTGTTATTGCTTGTGCGTCTAGACAATTAAAGCCTGCCGAGACTTGATATTCCACTCATGATTGAGAGCTCACGACCATTGTTTTCGCCCTTAGAATTTGGCGTCGTTATCTTTTGGGAGAGAAATTTGTTCTCTACACCGATCATAAATATTTCAAGTATTTATTTTCTCAAAAGAAACTTAATTTCCGTCGACAACGTTGTCTCAAATTCCTTGCATCTTATGATCTTGATATTCTTTATACTCCTTGAAAGGGAAATCGTATTGCCGATGCCCTTAGTCGTAAGCAACAACTGGTTGTTTCCATGATGATATCCGAATGGAATGATCTCGAGACTTTGTCCATTTGCGAGATCTGAGATCGTGAATCCGATTCATGTTCATCTCTTGTTTTATGTAGCCTTGAGGCTCATCCTTCTCTTTTAGATCGCATTCTTGAAGCTCAAAAGCATGATCCTAAATTGGCTCATCTTAGCCAAAGTTGTAGGGATAAAAATGATGTTGATGGTTTGGAAGACTTTGAAATCGATGCTCGTGGTGGTATTCGAAAATTTGGTAGACTTATTGTGCCAAATATTAGTGATCTTTAGAGACATTTTAGAAGATTCTCATCGTTTCAAATTTAACATTCATCCTGGTAGTAGTAAAATGTATGCGGATATGAAACGACTTTATTATTGGGATGGAATGAAATCTGATATGCTAACTTTATTACGCATTGCATGACTTGCTAACTCGTTAAGGCCAAGCAACAAAGGCTTGGTGGGTTATTGCAACCATTGGACATTCCAATTTAGAAGTAGGATCAAGTCTCCATGGAATTTTTTGACGGTCTTCCTCGTTCTCATTTGGGTCATGACATTTTATGGGTGATTGTAGATAGACTAACAAAATCCTCCCATTTTCTTCCTATTCGGTCTAATCGAACCGTACCTCTTTTGGCCAAACTCTATGTTAAAGAAATTATTAAATTTCATGGAGTTCCTAATTCTACTGTTAGTGACCATGATCCATTATTAACTAGTGGATTTTGGAGAGGTCTTCAAAAAGCTTTGGGAACAAATGGGAACGACGTTTAATTTTAGCACCGCTTATCATCCTTAGTCCAACGGACAAACTGAGTATGTGAATCAAACTCTTGAAGATATTCTTTGTGCATATGTTTTTGATTTGGTGGAAGTTGGGAAGATCATATTTCTCATGTTGAGTTTTCTTACAATAATAGCTTCTAATCCAGTATTGGTATGGCACCTTTCGATGCACTCTACGGAAGGCCAAGCCGATCTCCTTCGTGTTGGCTTGAAGCCGGTGAGAAGCTGGTTTTAGGACCAGATTTTATTCGTGATTCCACTAAAAAGATTGATCTTATTTATCATAGGATGAGAGAAGCTCAAAGTAGACAAAAATCCTATGCTGATAGCCGAAGAAGAAAATTAGAATTTTCTGTGGAAAATTTGGTGTTCATTCGTGTTTCACCATGAGGGGTGTTGTGTGTTTTAGTCATTTGGGAAAATTAGCACCTCGATATATTAGCCCATTTCCCATCACCGAATGCATTGGTTCCGTAGCTTATCGCCTATTATTACCGGCTCAATTTTTTGCTATTCATGATGTATTCCACATCTCTCAACTTTAGAAATGCCTTAGAGATTCGGATTCTATTCTTGAGCCTGGTGTTATTGAAGAAATTAAGGTTTCACCTAATTTGACGTATGAGCAACATCCCATTCGTATCATTGCTACGGAGGTTAAACATTTTCAAAATAAAGATATTTCGGTTGTGAAAATTCAGTGGTCCACAAATCCTAAGGATTGTTCTAGGGAATCTAGAGAATTCATCGAGCGAACACATCCAGACTTACTCTCTCTCGCACCTTAAAGTGAACTTCACACTTAAAAATTTTCTTTTGTGTTGTTATGCCTTAGAATGGTTGGTACTTTTTATTTTCTTCTTAAGTATTGTAAGGACGTAATTTCTTTAAGGAGGGGAGTTCACCTTAAGGATATACATAATTAATTAATTAGTTAATTACCCATAGAGCATAACATTAATTCTTTCACTCTCCCACTTGCACTTAGGGTTAATTATGGAATCTTAGTCTCATTCCTTCGACCAATTCAGAACTGATCGATAATACATTAATGAACAGATCTACTATAATTTATTACTATCTACTCTGTCGGCCAACATTTCTCAATCATTGATAAACTACCTTCATCGTGTGAAAGTTTTGGAGAATGTGTCTAGACATCTAGTGGTCCCTAGTTTATTTTATTATTTTCTCATGACATTGTTTTCACATAAAAAGTAGTGGGATTATCAACATTTGGAATCATCCCTAGCTCAGTTGTAAATTAGTGCAAGTATATTTGTATCGCTTTCATTGCAGCTCTATTCAAGGCGACGTACTTAGCCTTTCTGTTGGATCAACCACTGCTACTCGTTTGGAATATTTCCATCTCAAAGCTTCCTAATTAAGGTAGAATTAGAATTAAGGATTGACATACATTACATCAGTATCCTTATGAAATTCGATTTTAGACACTCCTTCGTCAGGAGTTTCTTTCATTCATAAACAATTATTTAGTATTTCATAAATACTTGAGAATACTCTTAACTATAGTTTAATGATATTAAATAAGATTTGATATTCATTCAATGCATCAAATACATAAGAGAAATACAATATTGTAGAATTCCACTTGCCAATGCATAAGGAATCCATCTCATATGCTCCATGTTAAACATTTTAATACGGTATCCACGTATATCATTTAGGATAACCCATTCCATTCATACTAGTCATAAAAGATGTCATTTTCAAACCCTGTACAGACATCCAAATAAAATATAATTTTAAAATGAGTAAATCTTTAGAAACCTGAAGTAGTTGGGTTACTTTAGTTTAGAAATATCTTAGTACCCTTATTATTCTTTCTTATAGACACATGTTTACTCTGCATTTTGATTTAAAGTCAAATTATTTGATTTATTTATCAGAATATTTTCTAAATTCTGATGTTTGTCGAATGATACCTATCATATTAGTTCTTAGATCATATGTAACACTTACAAACTCAATCATTGCTCCTACTGACTTCATGACTTTTTTGTCATCATGTGCAAATAGCCTATTCCAAATCATTATTCAAAATTTTTATCCCAAACAAGATGTACCAAAATTCAAAGTATATTGGGCAATAATTTTGCGAGTATAATTCGAATTGTCTTAAATACAAAGATGATGAATTTGATATACTAATTTCAAAAAATGATATTTACAACATTATTCTTATTAATGTTCCTTACTATATTCCAACTACATCGGCCTTCCTTTTGAGGATGCACGAATGAATGATGGATCATATCCCTTTGGTTACAAATATCAAATTGTATTTTGATAATGTATTTGAAATCTATTCAAGATTTAAGTATCAGTCCATATGTTTGAGTCTATACTATATACGACTTACTAGCCACTGTGGAAATTGCTACAACTAACAATTTCATTTCTTTCCATTGATTGAAACTCGTAGTTTCTCTTTAATGTGCAAGAACTTGTATTAGGCATTCTAATGAGTTATGTCTATTACAGGCTAGGTGAGTTTCCTTCCACCTTATATAAAGAATTTCCACATTAAATTATTAGGATCATATTCAATACTTACACAAAACTAATTTAGTATCGAGTTTAAAAACTTTTTTCCATAACAAAAATTAGACAACCATTGTTGGTTAGTCCCAAACTCCTTTGGGGTGGTTCCTACAAGATCCTTTATGATTAAATTTTATGTGAAGCCTATCAACTCACATAACCTATCAACTATTTAACCTGGAACATGAAGAGGTTTCATCGTAATTCACATATTAAATGATTTCATATACATTGCTTTAGTTGAAATTAATTTTGGCATACAAACTTACTCTTAGGTACATATCCATGTTGAAATATGTTAATTCAGCATCACTTTTCAAACAAAATATGATTACTTCTTATCAAAACGTTGTTACATATTATAGGAAGGAGCGACTTCGAGATTGAATTTAACTTGTTTTTAGGTACTATTGGAACTCTTTGTAATATACTCATATATTTGATCTAATCGAATTGTATTATTTCCTTTGCATGTTATGTTTTCTTCTTCTGTTTTAAATTATATGAACTTATCGAAGATATACTAATTATGTATCAAATACATATGTTCATGTCTACGATAATTCATCGGTGAATTTTATGAATATAACAAAATAAGTGAATTTAACAAGTACCATATGATTCACAATTATATGATTAAAAAATTATTTCTTAAAATTATGGCTTAGTCCATAATTCCAAAATAATTTTAGAAAACTTTAAATACCTCTCTAGTTTCCATACGTAGTGCATCGAACTGTTATTATTTTACAAATAATATTTGGTATATATATAAAAGTGATGATGCATCCGTAAAAAAGTGTCATATGATATGTCCCCACTATTTCCACTATTACTATAATGATGCATGAAATGTGAAGCTCCATTCAACCATTTATTATAGGCTATTTATTTCATCTATGGTAACTAGCTTATAGTCGAGAGTTCTAGATCAAATACCTTAAACTCAAAGAAATAACTCTTGTAGAAAATATTTTCCTATAATAAAATTAAATTTGGAATATAAATCACATTTATCATTCCATATTAAGTATCTACATGGCATTTTATATAATTCTTTTCTTAAGGTCTCTTAATAAAGTAGAAGAAACCGTTCATTCTCTTCATCACAACTGTTTACAAAAGTGCATTTGGCATCCCTAACATTTTGAGGGTATCATTTGGGTAGCACTTAGGTAAGTCGATCAAGAATGACATTTCAACATGTTAATTCCCATGTTGACCCTTTAATCCTTCGTCTGCTCTTGATTTCTATAAAATAAGAATCTTATTGTATTCAATCATGTTGAAAACATGATCTTGCTTTATGAATTACTTGCTCATTAAATGAATTAATTTCATCAAGATTTCATATATGATGAACACAATTGGTTTGCCATACAACTTTTGTACGTGAACTAATATAGACCGCATATCCATATCCTTATATTGCTTTAGAATTCATAATTAAAAAAGCAATATACAGTCTCAAGCTAATAAACACTTAAGTGACTTAGATACAAATGTATTTAGTAGTTGTATAATTTGGCTCTGGCATGGGTCTTGGAGTGACAAGTTGCCATGAGATTTATCGGTAAGCATATTATATATGTAACAACCCGCTTTTTTGTACAATCCAAACTGATAATAAACCACACATGTCCAACCCAAAATCGAACGGAAAGACGGATAGTTAAGGGAAAGAAAGTAGAAGAGAAGAAGAAGAACAAAGAAACTAAAACAGTAAAAAATCTCATAATCATGGCGGAACAATATATAATATAATATCAATGACCATTACAAAAGAGAAACTGTTATATACATACATCCATCAAAGCACAACAACAATAACAATCATCAACCTAGATAGTAATAACATCCCACCTTACAATTAATGATGATTCCAATAACAAAGCAGCAAAAAACAAACATAAACGTGAATATGACTCGAAGATCTCCATCTCGTCTCATGAGCTCCAATGCATCCAAAGCAGTCTTTAAATAGGCTAGATCTCACCAGAGCATTATAATAAAATAAAATCTGAGTCAGTCTGGAAAACCGGCATGAGTAAAACACACCCAATTTGATTTTTAAAGTTATAGAAACCTTTCGAAAATCAAAAGTATCTCGTAAGGCCATATCGCACATAAACACAGATGGGTTTTTACCTTACGATAACAAACACATTTCATATAAAATCCTTTGATATTATAATAGTGTCTAATATACAAATAATTATTAATCATAGCCGAAATTGTTACATTAATTAAATTCCAGCATACTAGGTTCTATAACCATAACTGAATGCTCGTGTTGGATAATGGATTCCAACTACGAAAGGGTAAGGGTCTTACCACCGAATCCGTACACCTATAGATCAAGTGTACGAGAGGCTACAATACGTTGCACCTCTACTACTTAGGACCAACACTATCCCTTTCCCGAGTAGCGTTGAATATGATCACCCCATGATTGCAATCAATAACCACTCAATGGGATCCCGAAGCATACATGAATATTGCTCTAGATTTGGGATGATCATACCCCATATAGGTGCGATCCATTATCCCTACCGCATGTCCCTGCTTTATTCATTTCTTGGGTGTAAGGCTCGAAGAGGACATGCTTTTAACATTTCCTCCTAGCAAACCATCTTGGAATGCTAATATTGACCTCTAGGCAACCAATGCAATACAGCATTCATCCATACAAGTTCTGGGACTAAAGAAACACTTGAGAACTCCGTCTCCAATTCCATCATTTTCATTATGACTTTACTTCAAACACTTGAGTTTGATCGAAGAGGTTTTGGATAACATATTCGATATTGGCCTCTTCAAAATAACATTCACCAGTTTTCGATAAACTCAATCCGGTTCTTTAGGAAATAAACAGTCAAAGATAAGAACGGAGATCACTTCCTAACTGTTAGTAGAAGGATTTCCTTACCATTTTTCTTAGAAGAACAAAATGAGATTTACACGCATAGTATAGCATCATCGAAGATGACTATGCCGCATAACTCCCATGTTTCTTCTAGATATTTCCAAAGTTACTTTTGGGTCCAAATTCCAATAGTCGATTATTTAACTATCGAATAACAAACATTCAATCAGGGATTTAATTTCATTGGAAAAACCAACATTTGGTTAAGGAAGAAGCAACACTAAGTTTCCATAATTAATTGTTTCAGTAAGTAAAACCATCTTTTAAATGCTTGTATCAAAATACTTTCCCAAAGATATATTCACAAGCTTTTCTATTTTCAATACTTAGAAAATATCCATATACTTATCTCATTCGTATAAGTATATTTACCAAATACCGAGGAAGATCTATCTTTTACCAAATTCTAAAATCATTTATAAACTCCATTAAAAATTTATAAAACCATTTATAAACCATGTATAAATTATTCCTCAAGTCATTTCTAAACCCTTATAAAACCATGCAATTATTTATAAATCTATAAATCCATTTATAAAATTCATTGTAAATATCAATTTATTTATAAACCGCTTTATCTTGTAAATAATCTCCCTTTAAATCTTCAAACCATTTTATAAGCTCTTCTTATAAAAATCCAAGTCCTTTTGCAAAATTCTATTTGTGAATCTCGAAAAACATCATAAATAAATAATTGTTATTAACTTTTAACCTCTTAAAGTAATAAATAATAATTCAAAACATTATGAATTAAACAGTCGTTAATCTTTTCCATACAAAAAATAATGATAAGTTACCAAAATATTATTAATAATCATTATTATTAATTTCAGACCATATTAATAATTAAAATAATTAACTTTCAAAATTATTTAGATATTTATAAACAACTTTAAGCAATATTAACATGAATAACAAACTTAAAACATAATATATTTCCTTGATAAATACCCATTCTTAAATCTTCAACCCAGTCATTTCCATATTTATAAAATTACATTTAAGATTCTCTTTCCATTTTATAAAAACTTCCTTTCATAAAACCTATTTATTTATGAATTCGATTTATAACTTATTTCCTTTATAAATCTCACTTATCCATAAATCTTATTTAAGACATCAATCACCATCTGTTTTAATGTTACTCCCATATGGATAAGTTCCTTTTATAAATTCCTTTCTATTTACAAAACATATCGTGCAACATTCCAAATTTATCATTGCCTTCAATTTTCAAAATAGAGTCAACTATTTCTAAAATATCATTATGAATCTTATAATAAATCAACAATTTGATTTGTTTTCCAATTTATTAAACATGATAGTTTCCTTTAATTTATAAACCCTACTTATAAATTCATACTTTTATCAACAAAATATGATTTTACAAATCTTCACTGCATTTGTAAAATATTACTTTTATAAATTATCACATTTACAAAATTTTACATTTATAATTAATCTTTCATATAGTACACATATACATATATAAATATTACTTTGTCTAAAATGGTTAATAAATACTTGTGTAAAAATATTTCTAATTGTCTTTTAACCATATCCCTTCATTTTAAAAGACAGACTTTTCTAAGATTTTCAAAAATCTTCACTTTACAGTTCAAAAATCTCTATTTAAAATATTTTATAAATTTATCAATTTATAATATCCAACAATCATACCTTTTGATTTTTAAATAAATTACTCCTTCAAATAATTCAAGAATAATTATTTAAAACATATATATTTTCCAAAATCGCTTCGAAATCCCTTTAAATAAAAACACTATTTTATGGATTTTAAAATACCAAAAATAAGGCTTGGTCCTACTAAAGCACTAATTAAGCAAGACCATATGCATGTCATCAATATGGCATTCAACAATCGTATGTCAACATACATATGAAAATAAAATCGATAGTGTGAGAAATCCCATTGGATCCCTCCAACATGTCCCCCCGAATCACATACAACATATAATCAAGAAAATATAAACCAACTGCTTCAAGGTGGGATTCGAATACAAAGGGTCATCCACTCTTACATGGGAACATGATAGTGCCTCATTCACTCCAATAGGCGGGAATTTAACCAATCCGACTAATAAGTATAGTAAATTGTCCAAACGTTCAATAACCATCAACAATAAAATATCCAAACATCCAACATATGATTTTTATCGACTAAAATTATTTATTTGGTTCACCAAAAAGGTGAGATTAACTCACTTTGATTTTTAATTGTAAAAATATCCTTATGTGGACTAAAATAGAACGACATTTCAATTTTAGCATAAATTCCAACAAGCTCCAATATCGTTCAATCCAACTCCATAGCGCAGTACTCACTTATACGAACGCAACACAATTCATCGCGCTCGATTTGAACCATGTACCAACAAGTAGTGGATAAATAAATATTAGCGATAATTAAATTTATAATTAACTAAATAATAAAAGTTTAAACTAATTTAAACATTCTTCTCTTCCATCATGCACTCATTGCAATTGTATATATTCGTTTTTTTAATCAACGGTGATCGAAAGCCCATAGCAGCCGTCGTTGACCCACCCATGTGTGTGCCACGTACCATCGTGCCTACCTCACCACCGCCGTGCCATCATTCGTGCCGCGCGAACCACAAATTCGAGCACTAGCAGCTCTCGAACACGGCCTCCTAGCGCTGCCGTCGTCCATTTGATGAACCATGACCGTGGATCGACTCCTCTTGCCGAGCTCTCCAACTTTCATGTTGGACCTAAGCCAAATTGTTCTCCGATTAACACGATGATTCTAGGCCATTGAATTCTAGGGTTTTAGGATGGCTGTGAATTTTAGTTTGCAAATGAGAACATTTTAAGTCCTCTTATAGTACAATTTTCAAGGCATTATTCACGCTTTAAATTTTCGGACTTCAAACGAAGCGTGCCGCCTGACGTCCTATATGTTATACCCCTATTCTGAACACAGTGAAATTTATATCGAAAGCCAATTCCGTCATACACAGAAGTTAACTTTTCAAAATTGAATTATATCATGTTAAATTTCTTAATTTAATTTCTACGCATTTCGAGCTCGCACGACCAAATGATATGTCCGATCGCCACAAAATTAGATAGCTTGTAATAATTCACTATTACGGATCCAATGGAACTTGTTTCGCCAAAATCCGGGACTGTGCCCTGTAACGCTATTTTTGTATGTTAATTAAAATATAAAATTTCCAATTTCTGTTTATTCACTTTTAATTCAAATTTAAAAGTTTACTAACTCCAATCTAGTTTAAATAAAATTTAATCAACTTTCGAAGTCATTTTCGTTGATATTAAATTCAAGATTCAATTATTTAAAAAAATTCAAATATTAAATTTAATAATTTAGTTATCAAATAATGCTATATTTGATATTCAAGTTATTTAACCCATTAGCTTTTTATTATTCATAATGAATTAAATATTCTAAATTCAAATGGCTAAAATCCTAGATCGTTACATTCTTCCCCCTAAAAAGAATTTCTTCCCCGAAATTACTAAGTAAGAAAAATGCCACGAACCCATTAACTTTTCCAAAAAATAGTTGAAATAGATTATACACTTTCTAAGTCATTAAATAAATTTTTAGATTTCAACTTATATCAAATATTCATTCATTCCCAGTTATAATTCAAAATTTAATTTTAGTTATAAAAAAATTTCAAAAATTCTCAAAAAAATTTCGACGCCTAGAATTTTCGACAAATATCGACGGTGCCTCCTTTGCACGGCACAATCATAAAAATTTACAATATATATATATCAAATCACAGATATACATCTCATCTTGGAGGATGAGGCATCCCATAGGGAAAATTATAAAAATACAATATATCATCCGAGATGTGTATCTTTTATTATATTAGCAAGCATATATAATCAACAAAATGCGAAGACAAGCTCCAAGTGTGAAGCATACGTCATCCACACCTACTAAACACTCAACGTCCAATAAGAACATGTATATGGAAAGTAATATTAATATATAACACAGACTATAGAATATCTACATGCAAATGTAGCAAATGCAACAAGTGAAACCGTCAAAAAATTAGTACCCATCCAATTAATTCAAAATCATATTATTTTTCATCTTCCAATGTCAAAATTTAATTTATTTAAGCCCGTACAATGTACAATTATCATCCATACGCAAAACCATACCTGATCACTCAGTCTGTCATACAATTTCACTTCTGAACTAGTATCATTCACCCGACCACTCTAGTGCAGACTTAGAGCTGGTTTCTCGATTGGAAGTTGCCATTCTTCTTACATAGCCATATACTATGATAGAGAATATTAGAATCAATCAAAGATCTGTATCTAGGGTTCGCCTTCGAGAATCGAGTGAAAAATCCCAACTTGGCTCGGTATAAATCACCTCGAAAATATATACTCGAATCTTGATCAAAAAGTTATACGAATAAAATATGTACATAACACTTACGTATTTATTTCAATTACTTACATTCAATTGATTTACATTCACTTTATTTACATTAGATTCATTTGCATTCATTGGATCACATCTAATTGTTCATATTAGGTTTAACAACATTTCATTCCATATTCAATTCATTTATGGATCATTTCATAAGATCGTTTAATTTTAACTCTTCCTAAGTTAAATTTTATTTTATTTCACTATTTCTTCAATACTAAAACTACTTATGAACCATTCCATTCAACAATTTACTTAATTTTTATTTCAAACATTTTATACAACTCTTCCTCTATTTATTTCACTTTACATCTTAAATTCAAATTCAATTTTATTTTACAACTCATATTGAATTGCATGTTATAACTTAAGTTCACTTTTATTTCAATTCAAACGCTGCTTCATTTAACTCGTTTCTTCTCACTTTACTAAAATTTGAGTTAAATTTCATTTTACAATTCAAATTCAGATTTTCTTTTCTTAATATTCACCTTCAAAATATTTAGAATTTGATTTAGCTTAGTATTTTTCAAATCTATAAGTTATACAACTTATTTACTTAAAATTTCATTAAATTTATTTGACTTAAGTTTGTTCACATCTATATTTACAATTCAAGGTTATATAATCACTTTATGACTTGTAACGACTCGTATTTTTGATAATTAGAACTATTAAATTAAATAAGATTTTGGAACTTAATATTGGAAGAAATTAAAATTTATGATTTGTAAATGGAAAAGATTATTAGAATGTAATTTAATAATGTTGATTTAATGTAATTGATAACGATTTTAATGTAACCTAAATCAATTGAAATAATTATAATTTCATTTTGTTAAATTGTTAGTAAGGAATAAATTAAATGTTGGATTTAAGGTTGAAATTATATGTTTTAAATTGAAATAGGTTTATCATAGCATATGAAATAAATTAATTAGTACATAAATTTATTAGCTTTTGTTTGTAAACAATAGACTTAGAAATGTGTTTGAATTACTAACATGTAATAATTGTTTTAAGTATTATTTTATTATTTAACCTGTTGAAACAATTTGGAAATTAATGTGAACTAATGTAATTCAAAATATTGTAGTTAATATAAGTTAAGATGATAACAGCAGAATATGAATGTAATAAAATTTAAACTAATGCCACTTATATTCATAAGGTAATAGTTGATTCAATAATAAGAGTGTAATCGAAATAAAAGAATTTGATTGAAATTAAAATACAATTAACCGGGATTTTATTACAGTTGTAATTGAACGTTGAAATTAGTGCAATGTTTAAATATTGGATTTAACAAGGAAAATTTATTTTGAAGATGATAAATTCCTATGTAATCAAGAATGATAAAATTGTTAACTTTTAAATTTGAATGTAAAAGTGATTAAATCAATTTAATAATAGTTTATTTAATTAACGTGAAAATTAGCCTTTTTGGCCACTGTCATGGATTTCGACGAAACTAGTTTCATTGGACCCGTAACAGTGAATTATTATAAGATTTCAAGTTTTATAGCGATCAGACTTATTATTCGATCGTGCAAGCTCGAAACGCTTAGAAATCAATTAAATGAATTGTAACAACCCGGAATTTTCGATCCCGAAAATTTTAGATAGTTAGAAAAAAGAAGAAAGAGATAGAAGAACAGAAACACCGACATCTCACATTTGCAGCAGATAAAAATATAATATCAAATAATAACAATTTATAAAAGAATTCTGTATCTGTCAAATACATTTATACATCAGAGTAACAATATATACAAACACTGGATATACACAATCATCGTGTCACAGATATACAACAATATAATACAGAGGAAACACTCCATACGTTCATGCCATCCAGCTCGCCTCCTAAGCTCTAGAAAGTCCTTACCTGAAAATCTGTAATACTCGGTCTGACCCAAGCATTACATCAAAGTAACGCCCGGGTCGGGCTGGAAACCAGCGTGAGTAAACTCGTCTAGCATGAAATACCAAAGTATAAAACTTATTTAAACCCGGGGTAACTCGTGTAAATTTTCAAATTCACAATTTGTTATAGACATCACTAATTTCACACATCAATATCTATAACCAAAAACTTAGATTGAATGGTCCAATTCACTTAAATAATTCCATACGAGCCTATTGATTTCACATATCAATTTATAAAGAATCGAAGTGGTTTCAGGTATTTATTAATACCCGACTCCGGTCTCTTCGAATTTAATACCATCTTAGCCCGAGTTATTTAAGTGAACCACAATTCAACTTTAAATACAAGATGTCACTTTTTACACAGCAATTCATCATCATTAATAACCACATTATAAATGTCTACCCAAACATTTCATATCACAAAATAACACAGATATCATACAATAGATATCATCCAATTCAGATATTTTACTCAAACAATCATTCATAAGCAATCATTGTTAATCCCTATTATAATTAATTTAATTAGCTTAAATTAAATCACTTACTTAAGAATAAATCACCTAACTTTGCTTAAGCAACCATTAATTAATTACAACTTTTTTAATTAATCAATCATTCTTCAAATATCCATCTTAATTAATCACCTTGATTAATTATCTTCAATTACATAGAGTAATTATCCTTCAATTAATTTCACAAATTGACTATCCTTAACCATTTATAGTAATTAACCTTTAATTACTCTCATTTATTACATTAATTAATGATCCTTAATTACTTCTTCAATTAATTATTAATTATATTTAATAATAAATCTTAAATTTATTATTCATTCAGCCATGATTAATTACATTAGTAATTAATTACCCTTAATTAATTACATTATTTAATTATCATCAAATAACTTTATTAATCAATTATTAAATTAATTACACTAAGTAATTAATTATTAATTACTTCCACTAAGTAATTATCCTTTTTATTAATTACATAAGGTAATTAATCCCAAATCATTTCCATCAAAATTACCATTCCAATTAAATTGACATCCAGTAAATATCCATTAATTAATCTACTCAGTAATTACTCCTTCCAATTACATTCAGTAATCATACTTTAGCAAACCATCATGTGATTATGTTAATTAAACCAATTAATTAACTTGATCAATCACATTATTTAATTAACCACATTGAGTAATTAATCCCTTAATTACTTTCATTAAGTCATTATACTTAAACAATTCCATAAATTGATTATCTTTAATTAATAAATCTAATTAATCATTTAAATTAATCATTATACCAAATTATATTATCCAATCATAACACAGCATAACAAAATTTTAAATCAATCTATCATGGGATATCAATGAAATATATCACAGATTTTAATTATAATCCTATTTGTGAGGAATCCAGTGGATCCCTCCAACCTGCTTCCCTGCATCCATAGATGTTAGAGCGACAATAAATATCGATCAAATCTGATAATAATAATCACATTCAAATAATCAATCACTCATTTAAATATTAGCTATTTAAATTAAACGGCATCCAGATGTGAGTGAGATTTACTCAACTTGCATCGACGTTTCAAAATTTAAAATAAATCGACCCCGTTCGATTTATTCTAAAATTTCCACTAGCACCAAATGTCTCTAGATCTGTACTGCAGCATAGATTGCGACCCTGCGATTCCGGCGCTTCCTGTTTCGTCCGATTCTGACCTCGTATGTTTAAGATATGACTTGTTAAACATTTGAATATATATTAGTACAAATAAACTTTTTTTTATAATGTCGAAATGAAATCAGGCCATTCGTTCCATCTTCTTCCATGCGACATCAGGTTCGAAGGAACCCATCAACTCGTCGTCTAGGGTTAGCCACCGCTCTCCTTACAAACGCCGAGAGCCCATCAAACCACCACCACACGAAACACCTCGGCCACCTCCACCCATGCCCAGAAAATCACGAAGCTCGGCTGCCCAAAACACTCGAATTTAACGCACGAACAACGCACAAACGCAGCCTCTAAGCTTCCTCTCCGTTCGAAAAAAATCAATCTCCACCATATGGATTGATAGAGCTCGCAAAGCTCTATAATTTCCTAGTTGGAGATTTTTGATGAAAGTAATTAGTTGAGAGAAAAAGAGGGAGGAATAATATACGTTTCCAGCCATTAAAACGTATCGTGGCGGCTGAGAGAATAACGAGGGTTTCGGCCTAATAATATATTTATATAATTGTTATAATATTGTTTTAATATTTATTTTAAACAACTTTTTCACACGATCTCCAAACGACGCATGCCAACAGGCGTTTATAAGGTTTTTCCCGCATTCCGAACACAATGGAACGTGTTTCGGAGGCCAATTTATCATATGCACGAGTTACGGAAATAAACGGTCTATTTTAAATTAAATCGATTAAAATAGTTTCTATGCGTTTTGAGCTGCTAGGGTCAAACGGCAACTCCGATTGCTACGAAAATTGAAATCCGATAATAACTAACTATTAGGGATCCAATTGAACTGGTTTTGTCGAATTTCGAGACTGTGCCCCGGAAGGCTAATTTTGAATTCAATTTAAACGATGTATTATTAAAACTGAAAAAATCACCTTTAAATTAAATTTTAACCATTCTATTATCTTCAGTATCATCAGTATAAATTTTATAAGCCTTCAAATTATTTTTAACAGGCTTAAAACTGAAGATTAAATAATTTACCCAAATTCAAATTATTAAATTCAATAAATTCAATCGCCAAATTCAAACTGATATTTGAAATCCAAATTAAACTATCTTGCAAATATTTAAAATTAATTAAATATTCCAATTTCAAATGCCTAAAAATTTTGGGTCGTCACATTCCTCCCCTCTTAAAAGAATTTCGTCCCCGAAATTGCTAGTTAAGAAGAATGGTCCAATGGCCATTTACTTTTTCCCAAAACCAAACAATTGTCAAAACAAACTTTTTATTAAAGGCACACTAACCCATTTTTCTAGCTTTCCAGACTTATCCTTAAGTCCCAATAATATTATTTACTTAACAATTCAAATTTAAATTTAAATCCAAATTTAAATTATCAAATCTTTCTCAAAAAATTTCTAACTCTCTAAATTTTTGAAATTTTTTGTCAGCGTCTCCTTTGCGCGGATAGTTAGGTACAACTACAAAGTGCCTCAACGGGCTCCCAAATTTCAAAAGAAAACAAAAATCCAAGTGGCTAGATCAAAAACCCAATCAAAATTCATACCGAAATTTAAATAAATACCTTTGCCTAGCAAATTTCAATATATCCTCTGAAATCAAAAATCCAAATTCAATTTCCTAATCCATTAGTTCCAACTAAATAATTTGTTACAATCTCCATTTTCAAAATTCCTTACGTCAATTCCAATTTGAAATCATTTTGTCACTAAAAAAAATATTCTAACTCCCAAAAATTTTGAAAATTTTGGCAGAGTCTCCTTTGTACGAAGGAGCTTTTGCAATTTGACAAGAGATATAAATATATACATCGACTCACACGGTCGAAAAAACGAAAACAGTTCATATTTCCTATTTTTATTGCGTAGACGTAACTTATTTAGCATTTTTAAGCAAGCGGCTTATTATTTTAGCAATTAGCGCGTCCAAATCCAACCAAATGGCTTCCCAGTGCCTGTACTTACTTAATTCAAACATGTAAGTGTCAAAATCATGTAACTTAACAACATTTCACATATTTAACTAGTAAACATATGAGTTTCTATAAGAAATGCAGGTTAAACAATATTTATAAGCAACTTATAGGGTTTCGACATTAATTTTAATTGTTTGCAACCAATTCGTATACAACTTCATTCAAGTCAAATGGTTTACAATTCAATTGCTTACATTCAATTCATTTTTTAAGCAAAACAAACTCATATTCACTTCAATTGCTCTTAAAATCAATTTATTTAATCTCTATCAACTCATAGAATTTTAATTACCTACGTTTACGTCAAACGACAATTCATTCTATGCAATTTGATGATATCCATGTGAATAACTAATTACTTAAGTTTTATAACCAATTAAATTGATTCCGACTTAATTTATATTCAATTCCTTCCATTTTAATTCACTCACAACCATTTTATTTAGCTCGACACATTCCATGCTCGTATACTACAAACCATTCCCAAATTAATTCAACCTAAGCTTTTATTTAATGGACTTCCATTCTTACTCGAAGTCCAGCTTCTAATTATTTTTAATTTACTTCAATTCATTCCTACTTCAAACTTAAGTTCACTTCCATTTAATTTGATTTTCATCTAATCAAATTCCATCAAATTCAGTTGGACCATACATTTTATTTTTTTTATTTTTTTTCACATTCTCAATTTATCAAAATAATATCCGAGCACATACTTAACTCATTTATACTCAAATTGGGTTTTATTTGCAACTCAAATCATTTCTATTATAATCCAATTCCATTTTATTTTTACAACATCTCCACTTATTTTATTTCATTATCAATCCAAGTCGAATTCTATTACAATTCGAGTTTATCTCCAAACTTCATTATTAACTTACAATCCATTTTATTTAACCGAGTTAAATTTTATTAACATACTCTATCAAATAATTTATTTAGCTAATTAGCTTACTTCCAACTTTTATATCAATATTCGATTTTATTACAAAAATCACTTCATTAAATTTTTCTGAGTTCAATTTTTTTTCATAATTCCAGTTAGGATTTTCTTTCATTTTCCAAAATTCCAGCACTTTTATTTTACAAATTTAGAAATACCTTTAAATTCACATAATATTATTAAAATAGCTTTTTATAAAAATACTTCTTATAACTCGCTGTCTCAACCAGCCCATCCTTGTTCTCATAGAAATTCGGTAATACGTTAATTATGCGTAGGACTGAAAAACTATAAGTGCTTGGTAAACCCATTTTCAACATCCAGTGAAAATACTTGGGAAAATAATTTTATTGAAAATGTAGAAAATAGTTTTTGAAAATAGAGGAAATATCTTTGGTGAGAATGCTTTGGAAATCATCACCCTCATCCATGGTCGCGGTTACATTCCAGGGTTACGTTGCCATCGCAGCAAAAGTCCATGTAGCTGTAGGCCCTCCGTGCCCCTCGATTATGCCATGGAACCCACAACAGACCGCAGTTACATTCTAGGGTTACGTTTCCATCGCAGCAAAAGTCATGTAACTGTAGGCACCAGCGCCCTCGATTTTCGCTGTCAAAAATGAAACTTCTCCACTCTTACATAGGTCGCAGTCTACCGATGTAAAATCAAATGCAGACTGTTGGCTCTCAGTGGCACACACGACCTTCGCTATGTTACCATAGGTCGCAGTCTACCGATATAAAATCGAACGCGGACTGTTGGCTCTCAGCAGCACACACGACTTTCTCTATGGTATGCAGTAGATCGCAGTGACATCGAGTTACAGTGTCGTCACAGCATAACTCAAATGCCTCTGTAGGCATCAGCGCCCTCGACTTTCGCTACACACTACTCATAATCCTCAGGAACTAGTTTTGTCCGGCTTCTCACGGGATCAACTTTAGAACCTCCCTTAGGATCCAAGGCAGTACCACCATGTGGCACTCCTGAGAAGTTCTTTTCAAGGGAGCGCCTTTTTCCCCTGAGCCATTATCGAAACACTTTATACTATACACATATAGTATCTTCCAAATCATACACCAAGTATGAATCTCATAAAAATCTCCTTTTCTCAAAATCATTTATCCCAAAATCGATAATTCTCAAACTAGGCTTTCCAAATTCCAATATTGATTTTGCCCAAAAATTAAAAGCCTTTCCAAATCCAAAAGTTCCCAAAACCTTTTTCCAAAATGCTCATAAAATCCTTTATATATATATAATTAGATATATATAATTTTTTTTAAATTTTTTTGGATCATTTCAAACTTGTATAAAAATCCTTTTATACCTCAAACACTTTCAAAATTCTTTCCTTTCGGTAATAGATTCAAAAGGGGGAGACTTATCTTATATAACAAGGATATATAACTTTGTTTACTCAAAATCAAATATTCAAATTTGATTACTTTTTTTATAAAGTTGTTTCCATCTTACTTATCATCATAAAAATATCCAACTTTTACTTTTATCCATTGTATATTTCACAAATATACTTTCATTTCAAAAGAAATAATTTCACATTTCTTATTCACAAATTTTCAATGTCAATTTCATTCAAATCTATACGATGTAAACATATCATCCGTACACTATACCAATCTGATCGCTCACCCGATCACACAATTACACTTCCAAACTAGTATCGTCTACCCGACTTCCTAGTGTAGACTTAGATCTGGTTTCTTGATCAGAAACCGCCATTCTCCTTGCATAGCCATAACTATGATAGAGAATATCCAGAACCAATCAACAATCCATATCCAGGTTCACCGTCGAAAATCAAGAGAAAAATCCCAACTCGGATCGATATAACTATTTCGAAATTCTATGCTCGAATCTGGATCAAATCGCTATGCGAATAGAATAATATACATACATCCTTACGTAATTATCTTCATCGATTGTCAAGTAAATCAATTTCTCCTTCTATTCACATTTCCGTTAATTTCTATCCACATAATCACAATTGTTTGAATTCCATTGGATTATCACATTAATTCTTATCCCAAATGGATATTCAATCATAAACAGTTTGAACTCTGTCCAGCTTAAATTCAGAAAATAGCTTGAAAAGTTTAAAATAGATAAGTCATTGAATCAAGCTCTTTTATTTGAATAATACTATTATATTTTTTATTATTCAAAGTCATATCAAGCTCAAAAAATATATTCAAATGTCTCTAGATCTGCACTACAGCGTAGACTGCGACGCTGCGATTCTAGCGCTTCCTGTTTCGTCCGATTTGACCCCGTATGGTTAAGATATGACTTGTTAAACATTTGAATTGTAATGACCCGTAAATTTTTCGTCAGTTAAATTTGTCATTTTAATAAGATTAGATAATTTAACTTTAGAAAGAAGTAAAGATTTATAATTTATAATGAAGCATATGTTGAAAAGGAAATGAAACCATAGGAATTTAAGCTAAGTATTATCGGTTGATATAAAATGACGAATAAATTTGAAGTAATGTAAATAGTTATACTAGGATAAGAAGAGAATATAGGGGAACAAGGGTAAGTTGTGAATTTATTTAAATGAATTAATATTATTAGATAATAAATTGAATTAGAGATGGTAACTGTAATTAAAGGTTAACAATTTAAATGTTTATATGGCAACAGAATTGAAGTAACGTAAATTAGCGTTTGTGGTTATAAGTTTTAATTTGTTGATTAAATTGGTTTTTGAAATTAATACTGTAAGATATAAATCGGAAATAGTATTAATGAAATAATAACTGAATGTATGTAAATAATTTTGTAGGAATAAGTTAATAAACAATTTATTTGCGCATACCCAATTTAATTGAAATAACAGGAAAGACAAGAACTTGATTTGCCTAGGTATTTATATATTGATAAGCTATAACTAAATAGAAAGTTTGGTAGTAAATAGGATATAAGAAGACAAAGGCAACTAGTAAATTTATAAATGAATTCATAATAATAAGTACTATTTAATGCATATATATTTGGCATTAGTGATGATTACAAAATTTTACCCATCCATCTAATTTATTTAATTTAATCAAAATCTATGGCAATATTGTTGTTAATAATGGTTGTAAGTGAATTTGAATGTAAAGGGGTAACTATTATTTAGGTTAAACATTTATTGAGTATAGAAGGGCAACGATTTAAATAAATCTAAATTAATTATTTTGTTTGTTAATGTGTCCTAGTTAATAAAAGGGAATTTATAAGAAATAGAGCATGCACTAATGAAATGTATTATAATTCAAATGTTATTTATACCCATAAAATGTCTATTCACTGAATAGAAAGATTTTTAAATCGATAAACGAATTTATTTAGGTTCCAATGTATAATTTATAACATTTAATGTAGACTTAATTTCAATTAATTGACTTAAATCGTGCAGTTAGCATAGATTTGTTTTGTAATTGAAGTAGTTAATTCTATAAGATGAAGTTAATGCTAATTCTATTTAAAATTGGACCATTTGTTGATATAGATTATAGAAAGCAGGATTTATAAATTTAATTAGGATATCAAATTCAACAATTGCATTTATTGCATAATAAAAGGGAATTTAACGATTAAATATTACGTTATTGAAATTAAAATGGATCCTGAGGGAAATAATGTGAAATCATGAACCAATGTTAGTGGCATCCTTATGGTGGATAAAAGTTATAATAGTGAAAATCAAATAAATGGATTTTTGAGAATTTAATTTATAATTTCTATATAAGGAAGTGGAGAAATTAACACTGAAATTTATAGACTTATTAACTTTTAATACACATCTAAACTTGTTAAATCAATAAAATTGATTATGAAACATATAAACGATAAAATTTGGCAATTTTAGAATTTAGATATAAAACTTGATTTTTATAATTTATTCTAATTTATTTAATGAATATAAAAATAGCCATTTTGGCCATGGATTCAGATTTCGACGAAACCAGTTTCATCGGATCCGTATCGGTGAATTTTTGTAGGGTTTCAAGTTTCGTACCGATCGGACCTGTCGTTTGATCGTACGGACGCGAAACGCCTTGAAATCAATTTAATTAAAATCAATTTGAAATCAATTTGGAAATTTTGTTTTCAGCATAACTTCTTCATACGATCGAATTTGGTCGTGAAACTTTTTCCATCGCATTTAGAATATTTTAAAATACCTATTTGGATATATGGGTTTAATAAATTTCGTTCCGGGGTTAGAACGGGCTTTTTGGGCCAACTACCGTTTAGCGCGTTCGTAATTCGTGCCCACCTAGCCTACTGCTGTTTGTCTATATATATGCTGTGATAAACCCTAGCCTCCATCTATTCCCATTGGTTTGTACGTTCACTTTCTTCAACTCTCTCTTCCCCAATGGTTGCAAAACCTAGATCCGGTTACAATTCAAAATCAAATAAAAATTCAAACTCCTCTAAAAATTCCAGAAAAATTATATGTCATAGTTCTCGAAGAGCGTAATCTGCTGGTGCTATCCATTTTTAGATTGGAGTTTCTATGTGTCCAGATCGGAGCAATTTATTTTCAGCCGTTCATCATCGCCGCGATGAACTTCGTCAGATCGAAATTTCATTTCTGGGTTTGGTGGAGATCGGCGTACGCTTCGCATCGGAGTAATTTGTTTGGTCGATCAACGGTTGGATCGTGTGATTTATTTGGATTAGGGTTTTAATTAGGGGCGGCGGCCGACAGCAAGCTGGAGGGTCGGATTTTGGCCTTGGGTGCGGCCGGAGGAGTGGCGAGCGGTGGTGGTAGCGGCGTGTCGTATGGGGGCCGTATGCGTGGGTTAGAGGCGGTCAACGGTGGTAGGGAAGGCCGTGCGTGCGTTGGTTTCTGGGGGGTTCATATGCTGTTACTGTAGCGTGCAAATAGGGGTGATGACGTGGCAGGTATATTAAGTGAATGTGTACCATTCTTTGTTTATTTTAAATTTGAAATTCAAGTGCAATTTTCGACATAACTCTCACATACGAACTCCGATTCACGCGAGATTTTTTTTGTTAGGATCGTAATAAAATTCCAGACGCGTTGACGCTGGTTTGGACAAATTCTGAGATGGTCAAATTTTTGGGTTTAAATTGGATTTAAATTCAATTTAAATTCAAAAGGTGAGTGTTTTAACCCACTCACAACTTCTAAAAGTTTTTATGTTTGTTAAATTTATTTTAGATATGAGTAGAAATTTATTTATAACTGTTTGGCATGTTTTGTTCATCATATTTGCTAAATCGCGTTATTTAATTTAATTGTTAATTTATTTTATTTATTGCATATTAATTGACAGTTAGAATTTATTTATTTGCATAGGAACTGCAAGTAAACAGTTATAAAATTTATTACTAAATATAAACTGTTAGTTTAATAGTTGATTAAATTTATTTTTGAATATAACCGCCAGTTATTACCTGATATATATTATCAGATATATATTGATATTGAATTATTATTGGATGATGATTGTGATTTGGATGATGGATGATGTTGATGAATGGATGTTTTATTTTATATCATTAAACTGCAAGTTATCATGCATTTTTCGTTTCATTCGGGATTGTGGTTTGAAATGATATACAACCGCAAAATTTTATTTTTAAATTGCGGATTGAAATGATAAATATCCGTATCACTTGACCATAGGATAGAAAATTATATACAGGCATCGTGGTCTATATATAAATTATTTTAAAGTAATTTCTATGGTTTGGATGGGATACGGTTTATAAAAATTTGATTTTGATATTTTATAAAATATTATTCTTCGATATATATACATATGAAGTTAAAAATTCGAAAATTAAGTTGTGTATAAACCTGTTGAATAAAAATGAAAACTTGAGAAAATGGAATTTGCAAATTTATCTTATATGTTTAAGTTTGGAAATTTTAAGGTATGATATTTATAACTGGATTTTCCAAGATGAATTAAAAATGAAAATTCTAGTATAAAGTAAATTTGAGAAAATATTTAATTGCTAGAAATTCGAGTTTTATTTATGGAATTTATATGAATATTCAAGACTAAATAATAGAATATTAATTGTTGAAAGAAGAAAATCCAACTTTAGTTTTGAAATATTAACACTCCAAATGGATATATATATATATATATATATATAGAAATTGATGGGGTTTTTGGAACTTGAAGTGGTGTTTAAATTATGGTTTAAACTTTAAATAAAGAAATATATTTGAAAAGCCATGGAAATTATTTTTCTTTACAAAGTAACTTTAAAGTTAAACCATTTATTTTACATTCGTTGAATATCCAAACCATTCAAGTTTTAGAAGTTATGGTTTTAAAATTTTGAATTTCGAAATATTATGCTTTGAAAGTATATTTCAAATATTTGGGTTCCAGATATTTTAAATTTTAAACCAGCATGATTTTGGAAAAGAATTATATTTGAGATAAAATGATATCATATTGTTTGGGTTTAAATTGATATCTTATTCATAGTTTTGAAATGGAAAATTTTATTCTGGTTTTAAAGTATAAACTATTTTTAAATGACCGCGGTGTTATAATAACGATGGGTTGGCAAAGAGACCGGGATCGGATATGGACATACTCTCTGTCGATACCGAAAACCACTTTGACGAACCGTGTACGCGGTGGAGATTCCAGAATGAAGTAGGTGGTGGTGACGTTTCCTGTAAGGTAAATACGTGGACCCGACACCCATGAGTTGGCATAAGGTGGCTAAAACAGGAGTGATTCTCGGGCCAATGAGGTCATACCTCTGATCAGACGCTCCTCTTCGAAATTATACTTTGACTTTGGATTGATTCAGTGGCCACTTCTATTTTTGATTTTGGGGGAGTTTGTTCGAGGTGGGCGGTAACTGCGGCTACGCGTTTCCACCAGCCCGGATAGCAATTGGTATATCTACCCTGGCATTGCCTAGTTGTGCCGTGTCACCTACCATACCGAGCCTTTACTACGAGTTTTGTTTTGTACCATACCTATGGAGTGCCCTCTGACGACGCCCAGTACGGGGGAGATTACTGTACTGTATAGACTATGGGAATATATTCTGTGTTAAGGGCTATATGGGTAACCCCTTAACGCTATTAAAAAGTAAGTTTATTTTACAATTAGACACTATTATAATAGCGCAATATACTACATAGTAAATAGTTTAACGGATCCTTAGGATATGTAAATCCCGAGCATCTCTTGAGTTACTGCACTCATATTTACTCCTGTTGATTTAACTCACATATAAGATCTTTTAGTTCTGACTCGAGTGTTTTGTCTTTTCAATTCGATCGGGTCAGTCCGAGCGTTTCAGGATTTGATGTTTTAGCTCTGGAGGACGAAGACGAAGATTTGTAGTATTATTATTATTATTTATACTAGTGCATTACACACTGTTCCGCTGCATTGTTATTGGTATGTGTAACTCTGATATGTATTATATAAATGTTTTGTAAACAGATTTATAAACTGTATATTTTATTATTATATTTTATCCTTCCGCTGCGGGATTCTGTTTTCTTTTATTTCTTTCTCGTTTTTCTTATTTACCCCATAACAATCCGCCCTTCCGTATGGTTGAAATGGCACGTGTGTCGGTTCAAATCATGCGAAAAGGCGGGACGTTACAGTTGGTATCAGAGCTTTGGTTTAGCGATAAACCTTGGCTTTGTGGGGTTTGACTCTTTGTTAATAGGGTAGTAATACCCTATGGGAGTCACTGAGCGTATATATACGAGAGAGCGTATTTGTTAGTGTTATAAAAAGATTTTAATATTGTGTTTATAATAGGGATTTCTGGTTGATGCATGGGACGCTATGTCATGAATAGGGATTTCTAAATACTTAATAGGACAGACCGACATAATATCTGTTTTAATATAGGTGAAATAATTTTGCCTATTATATTTTCTATATATAAAATAAATTTTTAAAGGATATTATTTATATATATATTTTTGATTGCAATAGATTGGTTGTTAGGAATAAAATGTTAAATAATAGGTAAAATAAGATTGAATTTAAAATCAATGAAATTTGGAAATTTTAGAACTTAAGTCCGGGATTTTGAAATTTGCTTTCAAAGGATTTTGAAGTATAATAGTATTGTTATAAATATTTCCGATGTAAATATTTCAGTATAATCCGGAAGAATTGTTTTAAAGAAGATTTTGGAGAAAATAATTTTTGTACTTTCCTCTCTGTCGCTGGAAAATAATTTCGGTGATGGCGGCCGCATCATCGACTTTCATTTTCGAGTTTCGAAAGGGAAAGGCCACTGTGGTAAAGTTTACTACAGATTTATTTTGAAATTATTTAAAATTTTAATTGTTTTAAATATAATTAGAGATATAAAAGTTGTAAGAAATTATTTATCTATTATTTTTTAAATTAATTTGAAATTTGACCCGGTATTTAATTCTTAAATTTTCATTAATTAATTGTTTAAATTATTTTAGTGAAATAAAAGTAAGTAATAAATGAATTGAAATCTCTAAATTAGGCAAGAAATTAATGCAAAGTTATAAAGGGAAATTTGGAATTTTTAACATATGAGACAAAAAGTAATATTGTTGAACATTAAATTTAATTAAAAGAAGAGATAAAATTTGTATAAGTTCTTTTGCATTTTCTTTAACATATATAACTTACCAAATATGAAAAGTTGAAATGTTAAATAAGAGATTTGAATAGAATATTATACAAGTAGAAAATTTTGGGAAAATGAAGTATTCAATGAATTGCTATTATAAATAAGAATTTAATGGTTATAAACTTAAGTATGATATAAATGCTACTAGTTTAATATAATGGAAAGTAGGAAATATAAATAAATGACTGCAAACCATAGTTAATGAATAAATAAAATCCTTTACTTATAAGAATGAATGTTATAAGGTTAAGAATTTAGTGTAATTAAAAAGGGTTACTGAAATTAAATATAATAGAATGTAAGCATTTAATAAATGATTGAAATTGAGAAGTGTATTAAATGTAATACAAATAACAGAAACTTACATAACCTAAATAGATATAAATGGATAAATTGTAAGTAATAAATAGAAATAAGGAAACAACCATTGAATGAGAAATAAAATTTGAAGTTTGTTAGAAATAAGTGTAATTTATAAAAAGGAAAATTTATGTGGTATGAATAAAAGAAAGGAAATCAAACAACTAGAGTATGTAAAGAATTTATATAAGGTAATTTGATTTGTTGGTTTGAATTGTTATTGTTTGATCTATGGTTGGTTGGGTAAGGAAATTTGAAGTTGTTGGATGAATAAATAATCTATTTTTGTCCCATCTAAGACTTTTGAGTAAATGATGCACTGGATGGTTATTTCTCACTCCGTACCATTTCAAGTTTTAACCCGAACAACTATTTGTTTGTTTGATTTAATGATTGTTGTTTGTGGTGTGTGCTGTTTGTTAAAATTGATGGTTGTTGTATTGATTGTTGTTAGTGTTTGAAACCATGAAAATATTTCACTTTATATAAATAGTTAACCCTTTAGATTTTATAAGTGAAATGTAGGTTATGGAAACAATTGCTACTGCTTTTGGTTCCATAATAATAAGCGTAAATTGCCCGACAAATAGGTACGTTTTTGAATTACGTTTTGTAGCGTTATTTTGTATATTTTTCCCGTGTTGGGATATATTATTTTGAATATTATATATGATATTTTGTTATATTTAATATTATATCTTCTTCCGAACCTCTCCGTACAATAGAGACTCTGCCAAAATTTTTTGAAAATTTTGGACTTAGAATTATGTTGAAATGTTTTCCAACTTTAATTATTTAAGCATAAAAGGATATAATGATTATAAAACGGGTATATTTCATTTAAGGAAATTAAATTAGTAAATTACTGCATATATGTTAATATTTGAAGTAAGATGTACTGTTTATTATTTTCTTCCTTCCCTTTTCTATTTCCTTTTCGGTGACGAAAAGTTTTGAGTGGGGGAGAGTGTAACGACCCGTAAATTTTTCGTTAGTTAAATTTGTCATTTTAATAAGATTAGATAATTTAACTTTAGAAAGAGGTAAAGATTTATAATTTATAATGAAGCATATGTTGAAAAGGAAATGAAACCATAGGAATTTAAGCTAAGTATTATCGGTTGATATAAAATAACGAATAAATTTGAAGTAATGTAAATAGTTATACTAGGATAAGAAGAGAATATAGGGAAACAAGGGTAAGTTGTGAATTTATTTAAATCAATTAATATTATTAGATAGTAAATTGAATTAGAGATAGTAACTGTAATTAAAGGTTAACAATTTAAATGTTTATATGGCAACAGAATTGAAGTAACGTAAATTAGCGTTTGTGGTTATAAGTTGTAATTTGTTGATTAAATTGGTTTGTGAAATTAATACTGTAAGATATAAATCGGAAATAGTATTAATGAAATAATAACTGAATGTATGTAAATAATTTTGTAGGAATAAGTTAATAAACAATTTATTTGCGCATACCCAATTTAATTGAAATAACAGGAAAGACAAGAACTTGATTTGCCTAGGTATTTATATATTGATAAGCTATAACTAAATAGAAAGTTTGGTAGTAAATAGGATATAAGAAGACAAAGGCAACTAGTAAATTTATAAATGAATTCATAATAATAAGTACTAATTAATGCATATATATTTGGCATTAGTGATGATTACAAAATTTTACCCATCCATCTAATTTATTTAATTTAATCTAAATCTATGGCAACATTGTTGTTAATAATGGTTGTAAGTGAATTTGAATGTAAAGGGGTAACTATTATTTAGGTTAAACATTTATTGAGTATAGAAGGGCAATCGATTTAAATAAATCTAAATTAATTATTTTGTTTGTTAATGTGTCCTAGTTAATAAAAGGGAATTTATAAGAAATAGAGCATGCACTAATGAAATGTATTATAATTCAAATGTTATTTATACCCATAAAATGTCTATTCACTGAATAGAAAGATTTTTAAATCGATAAACGAATTTATTTAGGTTCCAATGTATAATTTATAACATTTAATGTAGACTTAATTTCAATTAATTGACTTAAATCGTGCAGTTAGCATAGATTTGTTTTGTAATTGAAGTAGTTAATTCTATAAGATGAAGTTAATGCTAATTCTATTTAAAATTGGACCATTTGTTGATATAGATTATAGAAAGCAGGATTTATAAATTTAATTAGGATACAAATTCAACAATTGCATTTATTGCATAATAAAAGGGAATTTAACGATTAAATATTACGTTATTGAAATTAAAATGGATCCTGAGGGAAATAATGTGAAATCATGAACCAATGTTAGTGGCATCCTTATGGTGGATAAAAGTTATAATAGTGAAAATCTAATAAATGGATTTTTTAGAATTTAATTTATAATTTCTATATAAGGAAGTGGAGCAATTAAGACTGAAATTTATATACTTATCAACTTTTAATTCACATCTAAACTTGTTAAATCATTAAAAATGATTATGAAACATATAAACGATAAAATTTGGCAATTTTAAAATTTAGATATAAAATTTGATTTTTATAATTTATTTTAATTTATTTAATGAATATAAAAATAGCCATTTTGGCGACGAATTCGGACTTCGACGAAACCAGTTTCATCGGATCCGTATCGGTGAATTTTTGTAGGGTTTCAAGTTTCATACCGATCGGACCTGTCGTTTGATCGTACGGACGCGAAACGCCTTGAAATCGATTTAATTAAAATCAATTTGAAATCAATTTGGAAATTTTGTTTTCAGCATAACTTCTTCATACGATCGAATTTGGTCGTGAAACTTTTTCCATCGCGTTTAGAATATTTTAAAATACCTATTTGGATATATGGGTTTAATAAATTTCGTTACGGGGTTAGAACGGGCTTTTTGGGCCAACTACCGTTTAGCACGTTCGTAATTCATGCCCACCTAGCCTACTGCTGTTTGTCTATATATATGCTGTGATAAACCCTAGCCTCCATCTATTCCCATTGGTTTGTACGTTCACTTTCTTCAACTCTCTCTTCCCCAATGGTTGCAAAACCAAGATCCGGTTACAATTCAAAATCAAATAAAAATTCAAACTCCTCTAAAATTTCCAAAAAAATTATATGTCAAAGTTCTCGAAGAGCGTAATCTGCTGGTGCTATCCGTTTTTAGATTGGATTTTCTGTGTGTCCAGATCGGAGCAATTTATTTTCGGCCGTTCATCATCGCCACGACGAACTTCGTCGGATCGAAATTTCCTTTCTGGGTTTGGTGGAGATCGGCGTACGCTTCGCATCGAAGTAATTTGTTTGGTCGATCAACGGTTGGATCGTGTGATTTAATTGGATTAGGGTTTTAATTAGGGGCGGCGGCCGGCATCAAGATGGAGGGCCGGATTTTGGCCTTGGGTGCGGCCGGAGGAATGGGGAGCGGTGGTGGTAGCGGCGTGTCGTATGGGGGCCGTATGCGTGGGTTAGAGGCGGTCAACGGTGGTGGGGAAGGCCGTGTGCGTGCGTTGGTTTCTGGGGGGTTCATACGCTGTTATTGTAGCGTGCAAATAGGGGTGATGACGTGGCAGGTATATTAAATGAATGTGTACCATTCTTTGTTTATTTTAAATTTGAAATTCAAGTGCAATTTTCGACATAACGCTCACATACGAAGTCCGATTCACGCGAGATTTTTTTGTTAGGATCGTAATAAAATTCCAGACGCGTTGACGCTCGTTTGGACAAATTCTGAGATGGTCAAATTTTTGGGTTTAAATTGGATTTAAATTCAATTTAAATTCAAAAGGTGAGTGTTTTAACCCACTCACAAGTTCTAAAAGTTTTTATGTTTGTTAAATTTATTTTATATATGAGTAGAAATTTATTTATAACTGTTTGGCATGTTTTGTTCATCATTTTTGCTAAATCGCGTTATTTAATTTAATTGTTAATTTATTTTATTTATTGCATATTAATTGACAGTTAGAATTTATTTATTTGCATAGGAACTACTAGTAAACAGTTATAAAATTTATTACTAAATATAAACTGTTAGTTTAATGGTTGATTAAATTTATTTTTGAATATAACCGCTAGTTGTTACATGATATATATTATCAGATATATATTGATATTGAATTATTATTGGATGATGATTGTGATTTGGATGATGGATGATGTTGATGAATGGATGTTTTATTTTATATCATTAAACTGCAAGTTATCATGCATTTTTCGTTTCATTCGGGATTGTGGTTTGAAATGATATACAACCGCAAAATTTTATTTTTAAATTGCGGATTGAAATGTTAAATATCCGTTTCACTTGACCATAGGATAGAAAATTATATATAGGCACCATGGTCTATATATAAATTATTTTAAAGTAATTTCTATGGTTTGGATGGGATAAGGTTTATAAAAATTTGATTTTCATATTTTATAAAATATTATTCTTCGATATATATACATATGAAGTTAAAAATTTGAAAATTAAGTTGTGTATAAACCTGTTGAATAAAAATGAAAATTTGAGAAAATGGAATTTGGAAATTTATCTTATATGTTTAAGTTTGGAAATTTTAAGGTATGATATTTATAACTGGATTTTCCAAGATGAATTAAAAATTAAAATTCTAGTATAAAGTAAATTTGAGAAAATATTTAATTGCTAGAAATTGAAGTTTTATTTATGGAATTTATATGAATATTCAAGACTAAGTAATAGAATATTAATTGTTGAAAGAAGAAAATCCAACTTTAGTTTTGAAATATTAACACTCCAAATGGATATATATATATATATATATATATATATATATATATATATAAATTGAAGGGGTTTTTGGAACTTGAAGTGATATTTAAATTATGGTTTAAACTTTAAATAAAGAAATATATTTGAAAAGCCATGGAAATTATTTTTCTTTACAAAGTAACTTTAAAGTTAAACCATTTATTTTACATTCGTTGAATATCCAATCCATTCAAGTTTTAGAAGTATTGGTTTTAAAATTTTGAATTTCGAAATATTATGCTTTGAAAGTATATTTCAAATATTTGGGTTCCAGATATTTTAAATTTTAAACCAGCATGATTTTGGAAAAGAATTATATTTGAGATAAAATGATATCATATTGTTTGGGTTTAAATTGATATCGTATTCATAGTTTTGAAATGGAAAATGTTATTCTGGTTTTAAAGTATAAACTATTTTTAAATGACCGCGGTGTTATAATAACGATGGGTTGGCAAAGAGACCGGGATCGGATATGGACATACTCTCTGTCGATACCGAAAACCACTTTGACTAACCGTGTACGCGGTGGAGATTCCAGAATGAAGTAGGTGGTGGTGATGTTTCCTGTAAGGTAAATACGTGGACCCGACTCCCGTGAGTTGGCATAAGGTGGCTAAAACAGGAGTGATTCTAGGGCCAATGAGGTCATACCTCTGATCGGACGCTCCTCTTCGATATTATACTTTGACTTTGGATTGATTCAGTGGCCACTTCTATTTTTGATTTTGGGGGAGTTTGTTCGAGGTGGGCGGTAACTGCGGCTACGCGTTTCCACCAGCCCGGATAGCAATTGGTATATCTACCCTGGCATTGCCTAGTTGTGCCGTGTCACCTACCATACCGAGCCTTTACTACGAGTTTTGTTTTGTACCATACCTATGGAGTGCCCTCTGACGACGCCCAGTACGGGGGAGATTACGGTACTGTATAGACTATGGGAATATATTCTGTGTTAAGGGCTATATGGGTAACCCCTTAACGCTATTAAAAAGTAAGTTTGTTTTACAATTAGACACTATTATAATAGCGCAATATGCTACATAGTAAATAGTTTAACGGATCCTTAGGAGATGTAAATCCCGAGCATCTCTTGAGTTACTGCACTCATATTTACTCCTGTTGATTTAACTCACATAAGATCTTTTAGTTCTGACTCGAGTGTTTTGTCTTTTCAATTCGCTCGGGTCAGTCCGAGCATTTCAGGATTTGATGTTTTAGCTCAGGAGGACGAAGACGAAGATTTGTGGTATTATTATTATTATTTATACTAGTGCACTACACACTGTTCCGCTGCATTGTTATTGGTATGTGTAACTCTGATATGTATTATATAAATGTCTCGTAAATAGATTTATAAACTGTATATTTTATTATTATATTTTATCCTTCCGCTGCGAGATTCTGTTTTCTTTTATTTCTTTCTCGTTTTTCTTATTTACCCCATAACAATCCACCCTTCCGTATGATTGAACTGGCACGTGTGTCGGTTTAAATCGAGCGAAAAGGCGGGACGTTACATGAATATATATTAATATAAATAAACTTTTTTTTCTAATACCGAAATGAAATCAGGTTGTTCGTTGCATCTTCTTCCACACGACATCAGGTTCGAACGAACCCATCAACTCGCCGTCTAGGGTTAGCCACCACTCTCTCCACGAACGCCGAGAGCTCATCTGTAACAGCCCGCAAATCCGTACCCCTTGAGTCAACACTATTCTACAACAATCAACTCAAGTTGCACAGAAATACGAAACATTTGGGTTTAAGAAGAAGAGGTAGAAGAAGAGAATAGGAAGCAACAACAGAATCTAACCATCGCAGCGGCATAAAATATAATAGATAATAAATAATCTTTACTCAAAATCAAATATATCTGTTTACATATATTACATCATCAGAGTACATCAATCACAGATCACATCAATAACATACAAATGGATACATAGCGACTCAATACAGTGGAATATATATATATAAACAAGTACGAGAGTACGTGTCGTCATCCAGCTCGTCTCCTGAGCTCCATAGCATCAAATCCTGTATCCTATAATACTCGGTCTGACTCGAGCATTAAAGTTAAATAACACCCGAGTCAGTCTGGAATACCTGCGTGAGAAAATCACACCCAATTGATTATTAAAGTTTCAAAACCCTTTTGAAAACAAAAGCATCTCGTAAGACCACGCCACAAATAAACATGTCGGGTTTTTACCTTACAATAGCTAAAACAATTTTTATAGAAATCCTCTGATATTATAATAGGGTCTATACACAAATACTTATAAAATAGCCGAAATTGTTACATTATTAAATTCCAGCTACTAGCCACAGAGTGGGTAATACAAACAAAACTCGTACAAGGCTAGTAAGGAGAATGGATTTCCAACTAATGACTAGGCACTGTGGTACCACCTGTCACAGTACGGGGCCTAGATCACCATACCGAGGAGTACGCCCGCTCCCCTACATCACAAGGCTGGGACTACCCCTTACTGGATAATCCCGAGTGAGATCACCCCGCGGTTGGGATCAGCAACCGCCCACTAAGCCGAAATAAAAAGGGACATCTAGACTGGAATGACCTCACCCTGCTTGGGTGCTACCCACCTAGCCTTGCTGCATAACCCCTGATTTTCAGTCATTCCCATTTGATGAGGCATGAGGCTAAGCGTTACCTTTATAGAACGTTTCACTTAGAATGCCCATCGCCCACCTGACGATGTTTCGCAAGCATTCATCCATACAAGTCTGTCCCGGGTTCGAACGGAACAGAAGGCACTACCCCTACTACATCCATTTTGGAAATATCCTCAGGATTAGTAGCGACTAGCCCTTGCACTTCACTGCTCCATCATCGAATCCAAAATCGTTTACACGAAACGTACAAATCGGATCGAAGTTGTTTTCGAGAAATAAATGTCGATCCCGGTCTCTTCGAATTGATCAACGCATTTGGCCAATATTGATAGTCGGCGATTTAACTATCAATTTTTATTCACAAACAACCATCAAAAAAATAAATAATTTCCCAAATTATTTATAATCTTCAAAAATATCTTCACAAGATAAATTTCTATTTTCATTCCTTGGAAACAGTTTCAAAACCATCTTTCTTTCCAGAATAAACTTTCTCAAATATTTTCTATCTCCACTGAAATTGCCAAGCACAAAACTAGATTTTAAAAATAATTTTAAAACATTTTACTTTGAAATATATACTTTTAAAACATTTAAAACAAAACTACTTTAATAATTTGTTAAAAATACATATTATATAATAAGGTTACTTAATAAATATAAAACTAGATTCATACTTTTAAGAACATAATATTAAGTCATTCTTTAAATAATTACTACTACAATAGATTAGAGAAAATACTTACTTTAGAATGTAAATATTAGAAATAAGAAATTTTCCAAAATTTGCTTTTTAAAACAACTTTCAATCTTTTAACTTATAATAAAAATTTACTTTGAAAACGTACTTGGTTATCCAGGGAGAATTTCAAATCTCGATCACTTAAATAAATTTCCCAAATTGATTTCCAATTTACTCCATTTGAAATAAATTTCAATACTTACTCAATTCATTTCAACATTCATTAATTATGGACTTATTATTATTGTTATTATTTTCCGTTGATTTTTAATCTCTTATCCGAAATATACAAATTCAGGTCTTTCACAATTCTTCTTTATTCCTTTCAATAATTTAAATTTTAAATAAATGTTTGTTCTCTTAAATAATAGCACTACAGTTTAAAATTCATTAATTTTCCTTCTATACTTCTAGTTTTATTTATTAAAATTTTAAAGTCGCTTTATCTCTTTCCAACTCATTCTTAACCTTATTCAAACTTTCTATAAATATTTCCTTACACATTCACTTCTTTTATTTACGAATTCACTTCTTTTATTTCCTTTCAACATCCAATTAAATATTTCAGTAATTCATTATACCCAATTATATCCAATCGAAACATAGCATTCAATACTCCAATAAAGTTCATCATAGAATATCAAACAACCACAATAGAGGGGATTAAATAATTTAAATAAATGTTGAGGGATACAGTTGGATCCCTCCAACCTGTTTTCCCTGCATCCACAGATGTTAGCACCATATAATACACCAATTTCCAAAATATCATACTATATCACATCGATCAATTCAACCAGACAAACAGTTATTTAATTTTATCATTTTAAATCTAAATTTAAACTGAGTGAGATTAACTCACCTTTGCCTCTTAAATTGTACGTCCACTACATTCTCGATTTAAGTCCATGATTTAATACCTTGTATAAACATTTATATGGTTTATTATTATTAGAATAAATCAGGCATTTAATTATTATTTATTTAATTTAAACTAATTTTCCCTGTGAATAAAATATGTTTAGTAACTAAATTAAATTATATAAGTTAATTGGACTAATTAATCACTAAATCCTTCCTTTCAAAAAAATATTCTAGTAAGTTTCGAATGTGTGCATGTATATCCCATTTATTTATTTATTTATTTCTACCTACGTATACAAATGCTTATAAATTAAGTATAAATTTGAAAATAAACTAAAAGATACCTCACTACACACTAGGTCGCTGACCCTACAGCACCTAACTTCGGCCCACGGTGAGAATCCAGCAGCCACAAACCCAAACAGGCCGACATCTCCACCACTTTTCTTCCTCCACAAGCACTATCCATCGATCTGAGTTTGAAGTCAAGTCCTCATCGCAAAAATTCTGTAGCCATCACCACAATTCCCTAGCCTGATGCCTCACCTCAGATCGACCCACAACCCAAAACCCAGATAGCATCGCGACAGCCAACTCGACGCGACTCCACCCGCAACCCAAAACTAGCCCGAACCATCCAATCACGTTACTCGACACCGCCTCGCGTCTACCCATACGCCGTAGTGCAACCCATGCGCTTCCCACCCTTCAACGAGATCGCGATACCATGTTGCGAGCCCTTTTTGTTTCTAGCTGATTCGAATCTGAAAGGAAATGACGGATCTTGGATTTTGAATTGAAGAGGAACACTAGGCTATGATTCGTCTGCCCCTTTTTTCTTTATAATGTCGATTTGATTTGATGAAAAGAATGGGTACGCGATTTTGATTTTGAAGATGGAAGAGGACTCGGTTTGTAAAAAAAAAGGAAGAGCGAAATAAAATTGAAGAGAAGCGTGCTTGAGATGGGAATGGGTAGGTATGCGTAATTCAGAAGGTAGGGTGGCTTCGAATGATAGAGTTGACCATAGGTTTTAAATTGATATGACTATATGTGGTTAATTAATTAAATTTTTTTTTTAACTCAGATATTATATTAGATTTCCGATTCACATTTTCAACACGTTTATATACTGTATGCTCACACAACAACTCCAAACACGACGAAATTTGAAATCCGATAAAAATAAACTATTACGGATCCAATGGAACTGGTTTCATCGAATTCCGAGACCGTGCCTCGGAAGGCTATTTTTAAATTCAATTTAAACAACAAAATTTTAAAACTGAGCAAACCACTGTTAATTCCAACTTTACAACTTCTACTATCTTCAGTATTATCAATATAAATTTTGCAAGCCTTCAAATTATCTTTAACAACTTAAAATTCCAGATTTCACATTTTACCCAATTTCCAATAATTAAATTCAACAATTAATTATCCAATAAATATTGATATTTGAAATTCAAGGTCATAATTAAACTTTTAAATATTCCAAATCAAAGTAAATATTCCAATTTAAATTGCTTAAAAATTAGGATCGTCACATTCCTCCCCCCTTAAAAGAATTTCGTCCCCGAAATTACTAGCTAGGAAGAATGGTCCAATACCCGTTGTTTATCTTTCCTCAAAACTAACCATTCAACATCTTATCAACGATCCTTTATATAAAAGACCCATTATCTCCTTATTAACTTCTTAAAATTTCCCTAGTCCCAACCAACCTTACTTATTCCATTATTCAAATTATAATTCAAAACCAAGTTTAAAATTTTCAAATTTTCTCAAAAATTTTCTAACTTTCTAAATTCTCGAAAAATTTCGCCAGCGTCTCCTTTGTGCGGCTAGCTCAGTACAACTACAAAATGGCTCTATGGCCTCCCAAATCCAAAAAGAAAACGAAAAGCCAAGTGGCTCAATCCAAAATCCCAATCAAATTCACACCAAATGTAAATACATACCTTTTTGTCGAGCATTTCAAATTTATTTTTCTGAAATCAAATCCAATTCCCTTTTCCTTTTATAGTACCTGCATATCCTGCTTAGCACTAATATCCAATCACAATATTCCCAAAACATCATATCAACTTTCTCACAAAATGCCAATATCTATCCATTCCAATATTGACTTGAATTATATTAGTACACCATTCGCTCTTAAGTTAGTATAAGCATTTTATATACTTCTTTATTTGTTTTCACTTTACCACTTTAGTTAATATCTATTTCTACTCAAATTGATTTCCACATTACATATGAATTTCATTTATTTTCAACTTTGAACTCTAAATTTTATCTTTCATTTATAACTAATTTATGTCATTACCTTAATTGGTTTCATTTACTAACTTATTTTAGTTGCCAAATCTAAATAGTTTTGTCGTTAACAAAATTTTCCAAAAATTTTCAAAAAAATTTCTAACTCCCAAAATTTCTGAAATTTTTTGGCAGAGTCTCATTTGTACGGAGGAGCTTTTGCAATTTGACAAGAGATATAAATATATATACATCGACCCACACGTTCGGAAAAACCAAAAACAGTTCATATTTCCTATTTTTATTGCGTAGGCGTACCTTATTTAGCATTTTAAGCAAGCGGCTTATTATTTTTAGCAAATAGCACAACCAAATCCAGCCACACGGCTTCCAGGTACCTGTACTTACTCAATTTAAACATGTAGGTGCCGAATATATGCAGTTTAACTATATTTCACTTAGTTGCAATGGTTAAAACATATGAATTCTAAAGAAATGCACATCCAACATTTTTCGTAAGCAATTTATATAGTTTCCATGCTAACTCAACTGTTTCAATTAATTTATAACCATTTTCAGTCAATTTGAATGTTTTAACACTCAATCACCAACATTTAATTTATTCTTAAGCAAACTCAATTCATATTTAATTCCATTGCTTTCAAAATCAATTTATTTCACTCCTATTAATCCATAGAATTTTAATCACCTCCATTTACATCCAATGATATTTATTTTATGCAAATTTGACAAAATCTATGTGAACAAACAAATATTTATGTTTTATAACCAATGTAAATGGATTTCAACTCGATTTATACTTAATTCTATTTTCCTTATTGTCTCAAGTTATTTCAATCCCTTAATAATTTAAATGGTTTACAATTATTTATTTAAGCATTTTCACTCCATTAAATATTATCGGTATCACACCGAATTTTATTTCAATTAAAATTTATTCTTACTTGATTTAAATTCAATCCACTATTATTAAACTTAATTTTTAGTAGAATTCAATTCAACTCTTTTCCATCTTTTAGCTGAAGTTTATTCACTCCAATTTTATACCTAAGCCCATTTTATTTTCAAGTAAATCCCTTTTTTTATTCTTAAGCTCACTTCATTTTGCAGAGAAATTTCTCTTTTCAATTTAATTTGATTCTATCTCAATCCAATCTCATTTCAAACTACAAATTTATTTGATTAGTTATGTAACGCCCCACCTCTATACCCACGCTAGCCAAGAACACTATGGTGTAGTGCTGTCAACTAGCACGGAGAATAAGGCTATTGAGGAGCGATCCTCCATGTAATTGCTTATCACACGGTGGGTATAAATAATCTTCGGGAAAAAACATAGAAATAAGCATAACACAAATCAGTCACAGACATCCATATCACAAAGATGGAAGAAGATATGAATATATAACTAACACATGAAAGTGTACATCAGAGTAGTGGTCAAAAAGATCCACAATAATACAAAAGAATAGCAACACGTGCTATACAAAAGAATACAACTATGAGTCTATATCTCATGTGTATATAGCAAAAACTGCTAATCTAAATAGTTAGCCAAAAGTCAGAGTAGCATATCCTGGGAAGAAGTCAAGCAGAAGCACCTGCAACATCTCGGTCTGACCCGAGTATTATTTAAGAAAATAATAAACGGATCAGTCTAGCTATAAATATCAGATGACATGATATAAAATAAAAGATATGGCATAAACATAAAATATCCATACTGACATACTACTATAAGTATGCAAATGATGATCAACAGAAGATCAATCAATAAGAGGTAAATCAATATCACAAGAATCTTCTCAAAGATCCAAAGAAGGAATCATACCCTAAACTTGTACTCATAACAAGTCAATGACATAAATTCCAGAAATCGACACGAGAAATCCAGAAATCATAAAAAGAGAAAGAGGCCTATCACATGACGGTCCGAAGACAATGGGGAGATACCCCATATGTGTGAGTGGAATCACACAAATGGTGTCTAGGCTAACCAAAAAGCAAAAAGGTATGTGTGAGTGGAATCACGCAAATGGTGTCTAGCCTAACCTTGCAATGAAAGAGACATCGCACAATTGCTAGTCTAATTCATAAAATGATCGTCAAGATCAACGAGAAGTGTCAACCACAGTAAGCTAGTAAATATATGAGCTTAGCTTCATGTCCCATAACCACTAGCTTAACTTAAATATTTATGAACAAATTGTAGATTTCCACTAGAAAATTGTCACAAGAGATTCAATCGAACAAGTCCAAGAATTAGCCGACGAAGTAAACGCAAGCGTTTCATACCACTTGTTTTACTAAGTCATTTAATTAGATTTCTCATACGAGTGAGGTAAAGGTTTGTATATACTAATAGATTAGAAATCGGTTTGAGAAAACGAGCTTTGTTATAAAATAGTGTTGAAATCATTTGAAGAAAGAGTTTTGATATTTACTACTAGTATAGAAAACCTTTATATTTTAAAGTGACAAATCATAGAAATGATTGTAGAAACAATCAATCATAAAAATTCATATACAAAGACGTGAATAAAATCCAAAGAAACCAATAATGAATCCATTGAAATAGGTATTCAAAAATCCATAAAATCGACCGAGAGCCAAAGATAGTTTGTCTCGAAGAGTGGTCAACTCAGCATCACAACAAAGCAAGTTCTGTTGAATGTTTTTCAGATAAGATCCCCTACGGAGGGGGGTGGCAACCTCCCTAGGTGGGGGTGCGGGGGCAACGCCACCGCTACGGGGTTCGACCTGCCCGATCAGGTCGCGGGGTCCAAGGGGCAGCGCCCCGTCCAAAACGGTACGACCTAGTGAAGACAAAATGAGGTCTAACGACCTAAGGGGGATAGGGTCGAGCAACCTAATGGTTGCGACCTAGGGTCTAAGGGGTCAAGCGACCTAACTGGAGCAACCCTGTGGTCGTGCGACCTAACTGAAATGGCCAAGCGGCCTAACGAGGTTAGCGTGCGACCTAGGTGGACGCGACCTAATGGTCATGCGACCTAGTGGGATGTGCGACCTATGGAGATGAGGTCCAGCGACCTAATGGAAAACGACCTAGGGTCTTACGACCCAACGACCTAAGTCAAGTACAAGGTCACGCGACCTAAAATGGTAAAGAGCCGTACGTGTTAACAAGTTAACGACCTACGACCTAGGTCCATACGACCTACGACCTAAGGTCCCTACGACCTATGACCTAAGGTCCCTACGACCTACGACCTAAGGTCCCTACGACCTACGACCTAAGGTCCATACGACCTACGACCTAAGGTCCATACGACCTACGACCTAAGGTCCATACGACCTACGACCTAAGCCCGAACGACCTAACACCGAACAAGCATTTAGATGGCCCAATGACCTATGGTACTAACTCGCGAGCGACATAACGAGTTAACTCATGAGCGACCTAATTCCGAAGTGCCAATTCTTCCAGAACGACCTAACGTTAACTCGTAAGCGACCTACGACCTATGGACGAGCGACCTAACTCCGAACGAGCTAAAAATGGCCAGAACGACCTAGTAGCAGTTTTTCATCAAAATCACTAAAATTTGGAGTTTTTCGCCAATCCAATTGTAACGACCCAGAATTTTTATTAATTAAAATTTGAATATTTAATTTATTTTAAATATTTATAAGTGAATTTTTAAGTCAAATAAATTTTTATTTGAATTTTTGGATTTAATTGGATTATTAAATTGATAATTTAATATGTTAAATTATGGAAATAATTGAATATTGGGTTAAATATGATTGAAAATGATTTGTAAAATTTTATTTTATCATATGGAAGTTAGAATGATATTTTAGAACTTTTAAAATCGAATTAGAAGTAAATTTGTGAAAATTGAATATTTTAATATTTAATAATCGACTGTAAAATAGTCAATTTTTGAACAGTCTCAGAATTGAACGAAACCAGTTCCATTGGATCCGTAATAGTTAGTTATTACCGGATTTCAAATTTCGTGTCAATCGGAGTTATCGTTTGATCGTGGCAGCTCGAAACGCATCGATTTATTTTTAATTTAAATTTGGCGAGTCAAAATAGCCATTTTTCAAAAAGTCTCGGATTTCGACGAAACCAGTTTCATCGGATCCGTAATGTGATATTATTGTAAGATTTCAAATTTCAAGTCAATTGGATTTACCGTTTGTCCGGTACAAATTAAAACGCCTAGAAATCGATTTAAATCGGTTTAATTTAAATTGAGCGTTTGTAGCCATAACTCGCACATACTTCCGAATTAGCTTCCGAAACCTGTTCCATTGTGTCCGGAACGCGGGATAAACCCTAGGTACGCTGGTTACGGCGTCTAAATCGGAGTTCGGAATTCCCGGGATGAATAGTGTTTACGCTAGCTTTTTCTATAAATACAACATCATCTTCATAAATTAAAAAAAATATACAAAACCTAAACTAATAAACCCTAGCCGGCCCTAATATTCAATGGCCAGAAATCATCCTCTTTCAACCCTCAATCTCTCTCAATCTACAATGAATTAGCTAATGTGTTCAACATGAAAGTTGTTGAGAATCTCGAGGGCTTCACATCCATACGGATTTGATGGGGTTTGGAGTTGCGTAGGAGGGGCAAGGATGGGCCGTTCGTGGGCTGTTATAGGCCGTGCGCGCGCATCATATGCAGGCCGAGTTGGCCATGGTGGCAGGTGGAAGTAGCTCGCGTCGTGTGCTTCGCGTTGGCGTTGGTGTGATCGGGGTTCGTCGAGTATCGGGGGAGAATAATTCAACCCTAGTTCTATAATTGGGTTCGGCCTCAAAAAGCTTTTACTGGAGATGATAACGTGAAGGGGGAAGATGAAGGAGAGGCCTTGGATGCAGATCTAGTGGCTAGGATTTGATGTGGTATGAAGATAGTTGAATAAATGTTGTAAAAGTTTATATATAACGTGTACAAACTTGTAAATTACATAACTTTTTCATACGAGGTCGAAACTGCGCAAACTCAGTTGCGTTGGAATCGTATGGATGAGCACTACGCGATGGAGTTGGTTTGGAGTCGTTTGGAGTTAGTGAGAATTTCGGGTAAAATTAAACGCGCGTTTAATTTTATTCGAAATAAAAGCTAAAACGGAAATTAAAACCAAGGTGAGAATTTCTCACTCAATCGAATAGATTTCAATTTTATTTTAAATAGTTAGATTTAAAATATTAGAATGCATGTTTGAATGATGACTGTTAATTATTGATTGTTAAAATAGACATTATGCGCCGTTAGTAAGCGGATGTTATTTAATATAAACATATACCGCGAATATTTCATAAACAGTGAAATTGGTATTATATATAATATCAATATATATATTGGCATATGTATATATTGCAGTTGTTGATTTCCCGCATTTTTTGTTTAGCGGATGAGACCCTATTACGCCGTTATTAAGCGGATAATATTTATTAAAAACATGTACCGCGATAATTTCGTACTGGAGCGAAATTGGTATTGTGCTAATGTTTTTGGATGCAGGAAAACAGGTTGGAGGGATCCAACTGGATTCCTCAACAGTATTTATTTTATTTCAGATATTTTGATATTTGATGGATTATCATATCGATATATGATATCGTTGTTAGTCGTGATTGACTATTTGGTGTGTAGCATCATTGGACCCAGATTTTAGGATTTTAAAATGATTTTAAAAGTGATTTTGAAAATATACTATATTTTTGGAATTGATCCATTATAAATAAATAAACGTTATAATTTTTAAAGTTATAAAAATTATGGTTTTTGTGAAATATAGTTAAAAAAGCTGATTTTTAGAAATACAATTAAAAGTCGATTTTTGAGAAATATGAACTAATGATTTTATAAAATAATTTAGATTGGATTTTTGAATATATGATAAAAGTTTAAATATAGGATTTATAAAATTTGATTTTTTTTATAAATCGAAATGATGAAATTATAAAGGAATTTAAAGACGTTTTAGAATAATAATATAAACTGATTTATATTAAGAGATTTATAAATGGATATTTATAAATTGAATTATGGACATTATAAAACGAGTTTTTATAAGTGTTTGAATGTAGTGAAAATGAATTTCCTAAATGAATGAAATTTATGAAATTATAAACTGTGAAGTTATAAATGAAATTTTATAAGCAATAGGTTTATAAAATTTATAAAGTTATCGAAAGAATGAGTTTTGGATAAATAAACAATCTTATAAGTTAAGATTAATAATTTGGGGAGTTAAATGAACGATTTTGTAAAATAATCGTTTTATAAGTAATTAACTTATAATATGAACTTGTAGTTTATAATTGAGTTATAAACTGGAATAGGTTAATAAAGGAATTTATAAAAAGGAAGTTTTTATAAATAAATAGAAACGGAATTTATAAACGTTGTTTTATAAATCCGCAAATGACTTATTTTGATAAGTTAATTGTTATAACTTAGAGATAGAGTTATATTCACATTTTGAACAGTGAATAATCCTTTAAGTTAAAGTGAATAGAAAGGATGAAATTTGTTAATGAAGTATATTCACGTTTTTGAATAGTGAATAATACGTTAAAGAAAATGTATTGAATGTGAATGTTTTAAACAGAATTAAAACGATCTAACGATGTTTTAAAACATGTTGAGATTCGAAACCATAGATTTCAACATTTATTGTTGAAATAGACGTTTTCGAGAAATAAAAGGAAATGGTAGACTATAACACTGTTGTTATAGTAAATGATTTCCGAAAGGAAATATTTTTGAATAATATTGGGATTTATATATCTATTTTAAATTCAAATCCCTATACTAGTGATTTTGGGTTGGCGTAACGATGTTTTACGCAACATTCGTTTTGGCCCAAATAAATAAGTTTAAGTGAATGATTTCCTTAAAGAATGAATTATATACTTAATTCGATTTAAGTATATTGAATATTTTCAAAGGTTGAAAATAAAAAGATTTGTCGATTACTTATTTTTGATAAGTATGAAATTTATATGTGAAAAGTGGAATTTGTTAAAAATAAATATTGATTTATTTTTGAAGTGTTGAAATAATATATCTTGTAAAGATATTTTGGAAAATAAATAATTTGGAAAATTATTTGGAATCTGGTGATGTGTGCATATCCAGTGATAGTTCAATAGCCGACTATCAGTATTTCCCTTTGAATGGGTATTTGATGTGAATTGATTGAATTTGAATGCACACTTATTTTTGAATAAGCGCTCACTATTCGGGTTAACCGGGAAAGGACCATGGGGTCGTATAACCCATTCCGAATATGTGATACGTCGTTGTGAATTGCATTTGAAGATCGGTGTTGAAGACCGGTATTTGCGAGAGCGATAGGATGACCTATCGATTGTCTCTGCACTGGGTCGCACCTGGTATAGAGATTCCATAAGTGATGGGAAATCCAATCAGGATTGTGAATATCCGGATTGCAAGGACTTCTTTGTAAGTGCCTTCGGTTTTGTTCGAGCCCGGAACAAACTTGTATGGATTGTATGTCTGACATTACAATTTGAGATATAAAGCCGATTTCTTTCAAATATATTTCTGTTGGTGGTAGAGAATTTATTCTTTGCTTAACACCCTTCTTTGAGACGTACGAGCTCAAAGGTTATATAGTTGAAGTTATCAGCGATATATTCCCAATTTTGGTAATGTGACATGCTGAGTGATGCTGAAATGATCATTGTGTTGATTATTTGTGATAGGATCGTTTATTTGATCGTCTATCCTAGTGATCATTGTGTTGATCATTTGTTGACCCAAAGCATGGCTTTTGTATAAAGTATGTTTTTGTGGACGTGACTTCGTCGAGCCTCACATCCCGGAAATGGTCAAAACAGGAAAGATGCAGCAAGGTTATTAGGGGTTGCTGTAGCTCCCCTTAGGGTATGTGCATTTCCTTCTGGAAAAGGGTGGTATCATGGTATGGAGCCCAGATACTTACTCATGTTGAAAACACTCTATTTATTATGGTGTGATGTTGGATATCGAGCGCTCGGTTGAAAAGGTCCTAAAGGACCGGGGAATGGCGTGCTCGTGTCAGTAGTTACCCAGTTAGGGGTAACCCGGCCTTGTGTTGGCAGAGATCCGGTTTGGTTCTCGGGGATGTCTTTCCAGAGGCATTCTCAGTGGCAATGGGAAGTTCCTTGGCCTGACCATTTGTTGGAAATCCAATTCCCAATACGAAACTTGTACGGTATTAGTTGTAGAACCTGCCATTCACTTATGGTGGTCACCACTGTTTGGATGGTAGCTATAGTAGGCATAGTTCGAAATGTCTATGTTGGCTAAGATTTATATTCTACTTTCGAAATGAATTTTTCTCTACACTATGCACTAGTAATAATATAAAATGTTCTTTTAAATGCGTATCAAGCATCTTTGACTATCATAAGGAGAAATCTCCTCCGATTCTGCGTTTGCATTGTGTGTGTGTGCGGGAGGCCTTATGGTAGTCTCATTTTTAAAAGCATTGCGAATTGAAATAAAAATATTCCTCTATTTGATTTTAAAGATAAATAAACTGTTTTGAGTTCTCACACCAGTCACATGACTGACTCGGAGTTTATTGTTTTCCTTCCTAAACTCTGGGTGCCCACCAATTTCCACACGGGCAGTTAAGAGTTAGGTTTATCAGGATATTCTGGATATTCTGGAGTTGCTGGAGGCAAGCTGGATGACATGGCGTATTACTTATATAGTATTTCTTTTTCCGCTGCACTGTTTGATGTATGTTGTTGTACACTCTGATGATATGATGTAATGTAATGAAATGTAATGTAATAACTGATATAGTTCTTTGTTTAAAGATTATTCATTTATTATTATATGTTGTTCCGCTGCGAATTGTGAGATTCTGTTGTTGTTCTGTTGTTTCCTTTCTGTCCCGTCCTATTTTCTTCTGTTTTTTTCCTTTTTCTCTATTCTCTTTTTCTTTCTATTTTTAAAATTTCCTATCTTCTATTTTCTTCTATTTTCAAATTTTCTTTTTCTCTATTTCTATCTTCTTCTTTCTTTTTCTTTTCTTAAATTCTTTTTAAAACCCATAACATTCCGGTTTTTGGCCTTCGATTTCTCGACAGTCGATAAAGTGAGTGTCGATGTCGAATTTTCGGAAGTCGAAAATTTTCGGGACGTTACATTTGGTATCAGAGCTCTGTTGGTTAAGCGACAACCATGGTTCTGTAGGGTATTACTCATTAGAGATAGAGTCAGTAGTACTCTAGAATGAGTTTGAGTGTAATAATAGCTATGAGAGCGTATTTGTTAGTGAATATAAAATTGTTTTATATTGTGATGATTGGTTTATTGAGTGGTATATGAACTTTCGTCAGCGTGGTCCGCAAGACTATGCCGAAGGGGTTTCTAAACACTTGAATAGAACCATTCGACATAATATTGTTTTAAATTGGGTAAATGAAATAATTTTACCTTAAGTATATTTTATATATGAAGGAATAATTTTTCAGAATTATTAAATAGTATATAAGTTGATTGTTAGGTTGTTTGAATAATCTAAATAAAAGAGTAATTGTATAAGCAAATGAATTATAAGAATTGAATTATAATTAAAGTGATTTACAATTGTGAAATAAACTTGTATATATAAAAAGTAAAATTATATGAATATGAGTTGTAAATAATCAAGTGGATTAAATGAATATAAACTTGGTTATGTGAATAGAATTCAACTTTAGTAATTGAATTGAATTAATGAATTGAATATTAATCAATTAAATGTGAATAATTGATATGAAATAATAAATGAAAGTGTAAATTCATTTAAAATCTAATGTTACTGAAAGTTAAATAAAATTGAATGAAAATCAATTTAATTAATTCAATTGAAAGTGATGGTGTTAAACCAAGATGAATATAAGCAAAAGAAATTTGGTTATAATTAATATACTTTGGTTGTTATATGGTTGTTAGTTGATTGTTTATAATTCATTAAGATTTAATGAAATTGAAAGCTATGTAATTGAATTCAAATGGAAAGTAAATAAATTTGAATAGAATTGAATGTGAATTGGATTTAATTAGTGAATGCAAACTAATTAAAATTGAGAATGAATGTGATAAAATCCAATGTAAATAAATCAAATGTGATTTGAATTGAAAACCATTTCATTTAATATTAATGAATATAAATGAATATTATTGGTTTTGGATGTTAGTTGGTTGATGGTTGAATATATGTTTGCATTTGTTGTTGGTTGTATTTGCCATGTGACATATATAGTTATTATGAGATATATGTTGTATATTGAGATTATTTGCATATGTGCATGTTCTCATGTTGTTTGTTAAGTGTTTAGTAGGTGCGGATCGCATTTGCTTCGCATTTGGAGTTCGCTTTAGCGCTATATTAGCTGTATATGCTTGCTAATAAAATATAAGGTACATATCTCGGATTAAATATCGCACTTTTACACTTTTTTTCCTTTTGGGGTGCCTCATTACTTGATGAGATGTATATTTTTGATATATATACTGTCATTTTTTTTTTCGGATCGAGCCGCGCAAAGGAGACTATGGCGAATTTTTTCGGAAATTTAAGGCGTTAGAAAATTTTTGAGAAAATGGGAAAATTTTGAAAACTTTAACTTTAATTTTGGAATTGAAAGTTAAACAATAGTAGTTGTTTTTGAAAAGATAACTAAGTATGATTTGAAAACTTAGTAAAGTATATGTAAAAAGTTTAACTATGAATTTTGGAAAATTAATAGATTCTTTAACCTTTCTTACTTGTAATTTCGAGGACGAAATTCTTTTAAGGGGGAAAGATTGTAACGACCCAGAATTTTTATTAATTAAAATTTGAATATTTAATTTATTTTAAATATTTATAAGTGAATTTTTAAGTCAAATAAATTTTTATTTGAATTTTTGGATTTAATTGGATTATTAAATTGATAATTTAATATGTTAAATTATGGAAATAATTGAATATTGGGTTAAATATGATTGAAAATGATTTGTAAAATTTTATTTTATCATATGGAAGTTAGAATGATATTTTAGAACTTTTAAAATCGAATTAGAAGTAAATTTGTGAAAATTGAATATTTTAATATTTAATAATCGACTGTAAAATAGTCAATTTTTGAACAGTCTCAGAATTGAACGAAACCAGTTCCATTGGATCCGTAATAGTTAGTTATTACCGGATTTCAAATTTCGTGTCAATCGGAGTTATCGTTTGATCGTGGCAGCTCGAAACGCATCGATTTATTTTTAATTTAAATTTGGCGAGTCAAAATAGCCATTTTTCAAAAAGTCTCGGATTTCGACGAAACCAGTTTCATCGGATCCGTAATGTGATATTATTGTAAGATTTCAAATTTCAAGTCAATTGGATTTACCGTTTGTCCGGTACAAATTAAAACGCCTAGAAATCGATTTAAATCGGTTTAATTTAAATTGAGCGTTTGTAGCCATAACTCGCACATACTTCCGAATTAGCTTCCGAAACCTGTTCCATTGTGTCCGGAACGCGGGATAAACCCTAGGTACGCTGGTTACGGCGTCTAAATCGGAGTTCGGAATTCCCGGGATGAATAGTGTTTACGCTAGCTTTTTCTATAAATACAACATCATCTTCATAAATTAAAAAAAAATATACAAAACCTAAACTAATAAACCCTAGCCGGCCCTAATATTCAATGGCCAGAAATCATCCTCTTTCAACCCTCAATCTCTCTCAATCTACAATGAATTAGCTAATGTGTTCAACATGAAAGTTGTTGAGAATCTCGAGGGCTTCACATCCATACGGATTTGATGGGGTTTGGAGTTGCGTAGGAGGGGCAAGGATGGGCCGTTCGTGGGCTGTTATAGGCCGTGCGCGCGCATCATATGCAGGCCGAGTTGGCCATGGTGGCAGGTGGAAGTAGCTCGCGTCGTGTGCTTCGCGTTGGCGTTGGTGTGATCGGGGTTCGTCGAGTATCGGGGGAGAATAATTCAACCCTAGTTCTATAATTGGGTTCGGCCTCAAAAAGCTTTTACTGGAGATGATAACGTGAAGGGGGAAGATGAAGGAGAGGCCTTGGATGCAGATCTAGTGGCTAGGATTTGATGTGGTATGAAGATAGTTGAATAAATGTTGTAAAAGTTTATATATAACGTGTACAAACTTGTAAATTACATAACTTTTTCATACGAGGTCGAAACTGCGCAAACTCAGTTGCGTTGGAATCGTATGGATGAGCACTACGCGATGGAGTTGGTTTGGAGTCGTTTGGAGTTAGTGAGAATTTCGGGTAAAATTAAACGCGCGTTTAATTTTATTCGAAATAAAAGCTAAAACGGAAATTAAAACCAAGGTGAGAATTTCTCACTCAATCGAATAGATTTCGATTTTATTTTAAATAGTTAGATTTAAAATATTAGAATGCATGTTTGAATGATGACTGTTAATTATTGATTGTTAAAATAGACATTATGCGCCGTTAGTAAGCGGATGTTATTTAATATAAACATATACCGCGAATATTTCATAAACAGTGAAATTGGTATTATATATAATATCAATATATATATATTGGCATATGTATATATTGCAGTTGTTGATTTCCCGCATTTTTTGTTTAGCGGATGAGACCCTATTACGCCGTTATTAAGCGGATAATATTTATTAAAAACATGTACCGCGATAATTTCGTACTGGAGCGAAATTGGTATTGTGCTAATGTTTTTGGATGCAGGAAAACAGGTTGGAGGGATCCAACTGGATTCCTCAACAGTATTTATTTTATTTCAGATATTTTGATATTTGATGGATTATCATATCGATATATGATATCGTTGTTAGTCGTGATTGACTATTTGGTGTGTAGCATCATTGGACCCAGATTTTGGGATTTTAAAATGATTTTAAAAGTGATTTTGAAAATATACTATATTTTTGGAATTGATCCATTATAAATAAATAAACGTTATAATTTTTAAAGTTATAAAAATTATGGTTTTTGTGAAATATAGTTAAAAAAGCTGATTTTTAGAAATACGATTAAAAGTCGATTTTTGAGAAATATGAACTAATGATTTTATAAAATAATTTAGATTGGATTTTTGAATATATGATAAAAGTTTAAATATAGGATTTATAAAATTTGATTTTTTTTATAAATCGAAATGATGAAATTATAAAGGAATTTAAAGACGTTTTAGAATAATAATATAAACTGATTTATATTAAGAGATTTATAAATGGATATTTATAAATTGAATTATGGACATTATAAAACGAGTTTTTATAAGTGTTTGAATGTAGTGAAAATGAATTTCCTAAATGAATGAAATTTATGAAATTATAAACTGTGAAGTTATAAATGAAATTTTATAAGCAATAGGTTTATAAAATTTATAAAGTTATCGAAAGAATGAGTTTTGGATAAATAAACAATCTTATAAGTTAAGATTAATAATTTGGGGAGTTAAATGAACGATTTTGTAAAATAATCGTTTTATAAGTAATTAACTTATAATATGAACTTGTAGTTTATAATTGAGTTATAAACTGGAATAGGTTAATAAAGGAATTTATAAAAAGGAAGTTTTTATAAATAAATAGAAACGGAATTTATAAACGTTGTTTTATAAATCCGCAAATGACTTATTTTGATAAGTTAATTGTTATAACTTAGAGATAGAGTTATATTCACATTTTGAACAGTGAATAATCCTTTAAGTTAAAGTGAATAGAAAGGATGAAATTTGTTAATGAAGTATATTCACGTTTTTGAATAGTGAATAATACGTTAAAGAAAATGTATTGAATGTGAATGTTTTAAACAGAATTAAAACGATCTAACGATGTTTTAAAACATGTTGAGATTCGAAACCATAGATTTCAACATTTATTGTTGAAATAGACGTTTTCGAGAAATAAAAGGAAATGGTAGACTATAACACTGTTGTTATAGTAAATGATTTCCGAAAGGAAATATTTTTGAATAATATTGGGATTTATATATCTATTTTAAATTCAAATCCCTATACTAGTGATTTTGGGTTGGCGTAACGATGTTTTACGCAACATTCGTTTTGGCCCAAATAAATAAGTTTAAGTGAATGATTTCCTTAAAGAATGAATTATATACTTAATTCGATTTAAGTATATTGAATATTTTCAAAGGTTGAAAATAAAAAGATTTGTCGATTACTTATTTTTGATAAGTATGAAATTTATATGTGAAAAGTGGAATTTGTTAAAAATAAATATTGATTTATTTTTGAAGTGTTGAAATAATATATCTTGTAAAGATATTTTGGAAAATAAATAATTTGGAAAATTATTTGGAATCTGGTGATGTGTGCATATCCAGTGATAGTTCAATAGCCGACTATCAGTATTTCCCTTTGAATGGGTATTTGATGTGAATTGATTGAATTTGAATGCACACTTATTTTTGAATAAGCGCTCACTATTCGGGTTAACCGGGAAAGGACCATGGGGTCGTATAACCCATTCCGAATATGTGATACGTCGTTGTGAATTGCATTTGAAGATCGGTGTTGAAGACCGGTATTTGCGAGAGCGATAGGATGACCTATCGATTGTCTCTGCACTGGGTCGCACCTGGTATAGAGATTCCATAAGTGATGGGAAATCCAATCAGGATTGTGAATATCCGGATTGCAAGGACTTCTTTGTAAGTGCCTTCGGTTTTGTTCGAGCCCGGAACAAACTTGTATGGATTGTATGTCTGACATTACAATTTGAGATATAAAGCCGATTTCTTTCAAATATATTTCTGTTGGTGGTGGAGAATTTATTCTTTGCTTAACACCCTTCTTTGAGACGTACGAGCTCAAAGGTTATATAGTTGAAGTTATCAGCGATATATTCCCAATTTTGGTAATGTGACATGCTGAGTGATGCTGAAATGATCATTGTGTTGATTATTTGTGATAGGATCGTTTATTTGATCGTCTATCCTAGTGATCATTGTGTTGATCATTTGTTGACCCAAAGCATGGCTTTTGTATAAAGTATGTTTTTGTGGACGTGACTTCGTCGAGCCTCACATCCCGGAAATGGTCAAAACAGGAAAGATGCAGCAAGGTTATTAGGGGTTGCTGTAGCTCCCCTTAGGGTATGTGCATTTCCTTCTGGAAAAGGGTGGTATCATGGTATGGAGCCCAGATACTTACTCATGTTGAAAACACTCTATTTATTATGGTGTGATGTTGGATATCGAGCGCTCGGTTGAAAAGGTCCTAAAGGACCGGGGAATGGCGTGCTCGTGTCAGTAGTTACCCAGTTAGGGGTAACCCGGCCTTGTGTTGGCAGAGATCCGGTTTGGTTCTCGGGGATGTCTTTCCAGAGGCATTCTCAGTGGCAATGGGAAGTTCCTTGGCCTGACCATTTGTTGGAAATCCAATTCCCAATACGAAACTTGTACGGTATTAGTTGTAGAACCTGCCATTCACTTATGGTGGTCACCACTGTTTGGATGGTAGCTATAGTAGGCATAGTTCGAAATGTCTATGTTGGCTAAGATTTATATTCTACTTTCGAAATGAATTTTTCTCTACACTATGCACTAGTAATAATATAAAATGTTCTTTTAAATGCGTATCAAGCATCTTTGACTATCATAAGGAGAAATCTCCTCCGATTCTGCGTTTGCATTGTGTGTGTGTGCGGGAGGCCTTATGGTAGTCTCATTTTTAAAAGCATTGCGAATTGAAATAAAAATATTCCTCTATTTGATTTTAAAGATAAATAAACTGTTTTGAGTTCTCACACCAGTCACATGACTGACTCGGAGTTTATTGTTTTCCTTCCTAAACTCTGGGTGCCCACCAATTTCCACACGGGCAGTTAAGAGTTAGGTTTATCAGGATATTCTGGATATTCTGGAGTTGCTGGAGGCAAGCTGGATGACATGGCGTATTACTTATATAGTATTTCTTTTTCCGCTGCACTGTTTGATGTATGTTGTTGTACACTCTGATGATATGATGTAATGTAATGAAATGTAATGTAATAACTGATATAGTTCTTTGTTTAAAGATTATTCATTTATTATTATATGTTGTTCCGCTGCGAATTGTGAGATTCTGTTGTTGTTCTGTTGTTTCCTTTCTGTCCCGTCCTATTTTCTTCTGTTTTTTTCCTTTTTCTCTATTCTCTTTTTCTTTCTATTTTTAAAATTTCCTATCTTCTATTTTCTTCTATTTTCAAATTTTCTTTTTCTCTATTTCTATCTTCTTCTTTCTTTTTCTTTTCTTAAATTCTTTTTAAAACCCATAACATTCCGGTTTTTGGCCTTCGATTTCTCGACAGTCGATAAAGTGAGTGTCGATGTCGAATTTTCGAAAGTCGAAAATTTTCGGGACGTTACACCAATCCAAACCAAATGCAAATGTGCATACTAAAGTGATAGGGAATCATTCCCAACAGTCCAATATAGATATAGACTAGATTTGTGGGATAAAAATCTCAGCTTTGCACTAAAATTTATGAAGATGAAGCTTGAAAGCAAGGAGAAGCAATCCAAAGCTTGAATCCAATATCTTCTACTTGAATTTGAAGTTGAATGTTGAATTTGCAATTGAATTTGTGCTTGGAGTTTTAATTTCCCATTCTCTTCACCATTAATGCCAAAGCTTGAGTTAGTTAGGAAATTTATGAAGAGTGAAGAGAAGGGGGTTGGAACTTGGGGTTAATAGGCTAAACTAACCCAAAGTCCAAAGCGGGAAAAGTTAGTGAAATTTCACTAACTCCAAACCTATCGATGTTTATACTTAAAAAAATTGTAAACGGCATTTCGAACACAATGGAAGTGGTCTCAAGTCCTAATTTGACCGTTTGCAAAAAGTATCTTTTCGGACCAAAATCCGATTAACGATTTAATATTTAAATAAAATATTTAAATATAAACTCGACAAATATGCGGGTTGTTACAGACTCCCCTCCTTAAAGAAATTGCGTCCTCGCAATATATATATATAAGATGGAAATAAAAAGTAACAACCATAAAAGCATATTAACACAAGAGAAATTTGAAATAAGAAGTTCACCCTAAAGAGCAGGAGTAAGCAAGTCCGGATGTGTACACTCGATGAATTCTCTGGATTCCCAAGAACAATCGTTAGGATTTGAGGACTATTGAACCTTCACAAGCGGAACATCTTTATTTCGAAGTCGTTTAACCTCCGAAGCTATAATTCGAATAGGATGCTGCTCATAAGTTAAATTCGGCGAAACTTCAATTTCTTCCACAACAGCAGGCTCAAGAATAGAATCGGAATCCCGAAGGCATTTCCGTAATTGAGAAACGTGAAATACGTCATGCATAGCAGAAAACTGAGCCGACAATGCAAGGCGATAAGCCATGGAATCAATACGTTCAGTGATAGGAAATGGCCCAATATATCGAGGCGCTAACTTCCCCGATCAACTGAAACGTACAAAACCCTTCATAGGTGAAACACAAATAAAAACAAGATCTCCAACAGAAAAATTCTAATTTCCTTCTTCGATTATCGGCATAGGATTTTTGTCTACTCTGGGCTTCTTTCATCCTATGTCGAATAAGTTCAATCTTTTCTGTGGAATCACGAATAAAGTCTGGACCTAAAACCAGCTTCTCACCGGCCTCAAGCCAACAAGAAGGAGATCGGCATGGCCTTCCATAGAGTGCCTCGAAAGGGGCCATACCAATACTAGACTGGAAGCTATTATTATAGGAAAATTCGATAAGTGAAATATGATCTTCCCAACTTCCACCAAAATCGAGCACACATGCACGTAGAAGATCTTCAAGAGTTTGATTCACACACTCGGTTTGTCCATCGGACTGGGGGTGATAAGCAGTGCTAAAATTAAGCTTCGTTCCTAAAGCTTTTTGAAGACTCTTCCAAAATCCACTAGTAAACAATGGATCTCAATCGCTAACAATAGGAGTAGGAACTCCATGCAATTTAACAATTTCTTTGATAAAGAGTTTGGCAAAAAGAGGAACAGTTCGGTTAGACCGAACGGGAATAAAATGGGCGGATTTAGTAAGTCTATCAACGATTACCCATAAGCTGTCATGACCCGAACGAGAACGGGGTAGGCCATCTACAAAATCCATGGAAATCTGGTCCCACTTCCAAATTGGAATTTCTAAAGGTTGCTATAACCCACCAGGCCTTTGATGTTCGGCCTTGACAAGTTGGCAAGTCATGCGACACTTAACAAAGTTAGCAATATCAGATTTCATTCCCTCCCAATAATAAAGTCGCTTCATATCAGCGTACATTTTACTACTACCAGGATGAATGGTGAATTTAGAACGATGGGAATCTTCTAAAATATCTTTACGAAGATCACCAATATTTGGTACGATAAGTCTACCAAATTTTCGAATGCCGCCACGAGAATCAATATCAAAGTCTTTCAAACCTTCAATATCAATTTTATCCTTAACATTTTTGCCAAGAAGAGTCAATTCAGTATCTAGCCCTTGAGCTTCAAGAATGCGGTCTAAAAGAGAAGGATGAGCCTCAAGGCTACATAAAACAAGTGATAAGCACAAATCGGATACGCGCTCTCGAATCTCACAAGTGGATAAAATCTCGAGATTGTTCCATTCGGATATCATCATAGAAACAACTACTTGCTGTTTATGGCTAAGAGCATCGGCGACACGATTACCCTTACCGGGGGTATAAAGAATATCAAGATCATAAGGTGCAAGGAACTCGAGCCAACGCTGTTGACGCAAATTAAGTTCCTTTTGAGAAAATAAATATTTCAAAGACTTATGATCCGTGTAAAGAATAAATTTCTCTCCTAATAGATAATGACGTCAAATTCGAAGGGCGAAAACAATAGCCGCGAGTTCTAAATCATGTGTGGCATATCTAGTCTCGGCCGGCTTCAATTGCCTAGAGGCATAAGCAATAACACGTTCTTTTTGCATAAGAACGGCACCCAAACCAACGTGACTAGCATCAATATAAACAACAAAATCTTGATTCCCTTCGGGAATAACAAGAATAAGAGCATCGGAAAGGAGTTCTTTCAATTTCTGAAAAGAGGCTTCACATTTGTCTGACCAAATGTATTTAACTCCCTTCTTAGTCAAGCCAGTAAGAGGCACGGCAATCTTAGAAAAGTCTTTAATGAAACGACGGTAATAACCCGCCAATCCGAGAAAACTATGAATCTCTGTCACACTCTCCGGTCTCTTCCAATCTTGAATCGCTTCAACCTTGAAGGATCCACGGAGATTCCGGATTCGGAAATAATATGACCTAGAAACTTCACACGAGATTGCCAAATGTGGCATTTAGAAAATTTCGCCTTTAATTGATTGCTCCTAAGAGTTTCCAATACAATCCGAAGATGCTTTTCATGCTCCTCCTCGGTTTTAGAATACATAAGGATATCATCAATGAAGATGAGAACAAACCGATCGAGGAAATCTTTGAAAACTCGATTCATGAGGTCAACGAAATAAGATGGGGCATTCGTTAACCCAAATGGCATAACAAGCCATTCATAAGATCCATATCGAGTACGGAATGATGTCAAAGGAATGCTATCCTCTGCGATACGAAGCTGATGGAAACCGGTAGCCAAGTCCAATTGTGAAAAGACCTTAGCACCACTAAGTTGATCGAATAGATCATCAATCCGAGGTAAAGGATATTTATTTTTAATAGTAAGATCGTTAAGCTTGCGATAATCAACGCAGAGCCTAAGAGTACCATCGGATTTCTTTACGAAAATAGCCGAAGCTCCCCAAGGCGAGGAACTAGAGCGAATAAATTGCTTCGTCTCCAATTCGGATAATTGTTTGCGCATCTCTTCATTTTCCTTATTGGACATGCGATAAGGAGGACGAGTAATAGGTTGAGCTCCAGAAACAAGATTAATTATGAACTCAATTGCTCGTTTAGGTGGTAAACCTAAAACGGGCTCGAATATGTCGGAAAATTCACGAACAATGTGAATACGAGAAATAATATCATCTTCATCATCATCGTTATCACGAGGATTTAAAGAATATAAAGATGCAACCAAACAGGATTCTGAATCTTTAAGATTAACAGATAGTGGATGTCGGGGATGAATGGCCCGCTCAGGACATAGGATATGAGCTTCATAATGATTAAGCCAATCCATTCCCAAAATCATTTCAAAGCCTAGGTAACGCATAACATGCAAATCGGCTAGGAATGGAAAATCACATAAAATAATCTCCACATTTTTACAAAGCAAACTAAGAGTTGCGGATCCACCAATAGGATTCGTAATTTTTAAAGAAGTCATTAATGCAGTAACACTTAAGGAAAAAGTGTCTACCAGTTCCTTTGATATAAAAGAATGGGATGCACCTGTATCAAAGAGAACTCTAATAGGTTGATCATGAAATAAAATAATACCATCAAGAATGGAATGAGAAATACCTTGGCCACGAGATGTGTTGCCAGGGGCTTGAGCCACATTCAACTTTCCTTCCTTCTTGCCTTTACGTTTGAGGCATTGATGTATGTAATGATCCGGGCTCTTACAATAGCGACAAGATTTGGGCTTAGAGCACTTATTCGCAAAATGATCCCCAGATCCACAGTTGAAGCAACTCGCACCACTAGGAGAAGGAGACTTTGCCGCAGGGGTTGCCTGCTTACCCTTTTTGTTGGGATAAGGGCCCTTGAATTTGTTTGGCCTCTTCTTGTTGTTGAAGTTTGGTTTAGCGCCTTCTACTTCAACATCACTCTCTCTATCAGCCTCTTCAAGACGAAGAGCGATATCGATGAGTTGATCAAATGCGACTTCTAGTTTCAGGAGTAGTGGCTTCTTAAGATTCTTAATTAAGCCATAAACCAACCTCTGGTTCTTCTTCAATGGGGTGTTGATGTATTCAATCCCATATTTGGAAAGTGACTCGAAGGCTGCAACGTAATCAGTCACAGAGGATTGACCTTGAACAAGGTCTATAAAACGTCGAGCCAAGGTTACTTTCCCAGCTTCTGGTACAAACTTTAACTCGAAGCGTCCCTGAAATTTCTCCCAGGTGAGATTCGCTTCATTAATTTCTGAAATAAGGAGTTCGTACCAGTCCAATGCTCTCTCCTGGAGCATTCTGGAAGCCACCTGAACACGGTGGAGATCGATATGGTTCATGCGAGAAAAGATTCGATCGCATGATTTTAACCAAGCCTGGACCTCGATGATAGTTTCCGAACCTTTGAAGGGCTTCCCACCTAAGTTGATGTAATCGCTGCACAAGCGTGCAAATCCCGACTTTGGGTGAGTAGGTTCCGGGTTAGCTCCAGCTGCTTGAGCATTTGTTACTAAATCAAGAAGCTGTTGAGCAGTCATAAAAACTCCATCTTGGGGTAGAGCACTAGATGGTCCGGTTCTGGGACGGCCGGGTCTAGACATTCTCTTCCTTTAAGAAAGAAAGAAGAGAAGGAAGAAGGTTATTCACCAATGAATATCAAGAAATCTTGATAGATAAAACAAGGAATCACAAAGGAAATAGGATGAATCGGTACGAAGACTCGAATTAGTCCTATGGTATAACTCCTAAGATAAACTTAGGACGATGATCCTTGTTAAGTTATTCTACATTGTTCCGAAGTTTGGCTCTGATACCAAGCTGTAACGCCCCACCTCTATACCCATGCTAGCCAAGAACACTACAGTGTAGTGCTGTCAACTAGCACGGAGAATAAGGCTGTTGAGGAGCGACCCTCCATGTAATTGCTTATCACACGGTGGGTATAAATAATCTTCGGGAACAAACATAGAAATAAGCATAACACAAATCAGTCACAGACATCCATATCACAAAGGCGGAAGAAGATATGAATATATAACTAACACATGAAAGTGTACATCAGAGTAGTGGTCAAAAAGATCCACAATAATACAAAAGAATAGCAACACGTGCTATACAAAAGAATACAACTATGAGTCTATATCTCATGTGTATATAGCAAAAACTGCTAATCTAAATAGTTAGCCAAAAGTCAGAGTAGCAAATCCTGGGAAGAAGTCAAGCAGAAGCACCTGTAACATCTCGGTCTGACCCGAGTATTATTTAAGAAAATAATAAACGGATCAGTCTAGCTATAAATATCAGATGACATGATATAAAATAAAAGATATGGCATAAACATAAAATATCCATACTGACATACTACTATAAGTATGCAAATGATGATCAACAGAAGATCAATCAATAAGAGGTAAATCAATATCACAAGAATCTTCTCAAAGATCCAAAGAGGGCATCATACCCTAAACTTGTACTCATAACAAGTCAATGACATAAATTCCAGAAATCAACACGAGAAATCCAGAAATCATAAAAAGAGAAAGAGACCTATCACATGACTGTCCGAAGACCATGGGGAGCTACCCCATATGTGTGAGTGGAATCACACAAATGGTGTCTAGGCTAACCAAAAAGCAAAAAGGTATGTGTGAGTGGAATCACACAAATGGTGTCTAGCCTAACCTTGCAATGAAAGAGACATCGCACAATTGCTAGTCAAATTCATAAAATGATCGTCAAGATCAACGAGAAGTGTCAACCACAGTAAGCTAGTAAATATATGAGCTTAGCTTCATGTCCCATAACCACTAGCTTAACTTAAATATTTACGAACAAATTGTAGATTTCCACTAGAAAATTGTCACAAGAGATTCAATCAAACAAGTCCAAGAATTAACCGACGAAGTAAACGCAAGCGTTTCATACCACTTGTTTTACTAAGTCGTTTAATTAGATTTCTTATACGAGTGAGGTAAAGGTTTGTATATACTAATAGATTGGAAATCGGTTTGAGAAAACGAGCTTTGTTATAAAATAGTGTTGAAATCATTTGAAGAAAGAGTTTTGATATTTACTACTAGTATTGAAAACCTTTATATTTTAAAGTGACAAATCATAGAAGTGATTGTAGAAACAATCAATCATAAAAATTCACATACGAAGACGTGAATAAAATCCAAAGAAACCAATAAAGAATCCATTGAAATAGGTATTCAAAAATCCATAAAATCGACCGCGAGCCAAAGATAGTTTGTCTCGAAGAGTGGTCAACTCAGCATCACAACAAAGCAAGTTCTGTTGAATGTTTTTCAGATAAGATCCCCTACGGAGGGGGGGGTCCAGGGGGGTGGCAACCCCTATAGGTGGGGGTGCGGGGGCAACGCCACCGCTACGGGGTTTGACCTGCCCGGTCAGGTCGCGTGGTCCAGGGGCAACACAACCGCTACGGGGTTCGACCTGCCCGGTCAGGTCGCGGGGTCCAGGGGGCAGCACCCCCGGCGGGGTGCGGGGCAGCGCCCCGTCCAAAACGGTACGACCTAGTGAAGACGCAATGAGGTCTAACGACCTAAGGGGGATAGGGTCGAGCGACCTAATGGTTGCGACCTAGGGGTCTAAGGGGTCAATTGACCTAACTGGAGCAACCCTGTGGTCATGCGACCTAACTGAAATGGCCAAGCGGCCTAACGAGGTTAGCGTGCGACCTAGGTGGACGCGACCTAATGGTCATGCGACCTAGTGGGATGTGTGACCTATCGAGATGAGGTCTAGCGACCTAATGGAAAACGACCTAGGGTCTTACGACCTAACGACCTAAGTCAAGTACAAGGTCACGCGACCTAAAATGGTAAAGAGCCGTACGTGTTAACGAGTTAACGACCGACGACCTATGTCCATACGACCTACGACCTAAGGTCCCTACGACCTACGGTCCATACGACCTACGACCTAAGGTCCCTACGACCTACGGTCCATACGACCTACGACCTAAGGTCCCTACGACCTACGACCTAAGGTCCGTACGACCTACGACCTAAGGTCTCTATGACCTGCGACCTAAGGTCCATATGACCTACGACCTAAGGTCCATACGACCTACGACCTAAGCCCGAACGACCTAACACCGAACAAGCATTTAGATGGCCCAGCGACCTATGGTACTAACTCGCGAGCGACCTAACGAGTTAACTCGTGAGCGACAAAATTCCGATGTGCCAATTCTTCCAGAACGACCTAACGTTAACTCGTAAGCGACCTACGACCTATGGACGAGCGACCTAACTCCGAACGAGCTAAAAATGGCCAGAACGACCTAGTAGCAGTTTTTCACCAAAATCACTAAAATTTGGAGTTTTTCGCCAATCCAATCCAAACCAAATGCAAATGTGCATACTAAAGTGATAGGGAATCATTCCCAACAGTCCAATATAGATATAGACTAGATTTGTGGGATAAAAATCTCACCTTTGCACTAAAATTTATGAAGATGAAGCTTGAAAGCAAGGAGAAGCAATCCAAAGCTTGAATCCAATATCTTCTACTTGAATTTGAAGTTGAATGTTGGATTTGCAATTGAATTTGTGCTTGGAGTTTTAATTTTCCATTCTCTTCACCATTAGTGCCAAAGCTTGAGCTAGTTAGGAAATTTATGAAGAGTGAAGAGAAGGGGGTTGGAACTTGGGGTTAATAGGCTAAACTAACCCAAAGTCCAAAGCGGGAAAAGTTAGTGAAATTTCACTAACTCCAAACCTATCGATGTTTATACTTAAAAAAATTGTAAACGGCATTTCGAACACAATGGAAGTGGTCTCGAGTCCTAATTTGACCGTTTGCAAAAAGTATCTTTTCGGACCAAAATCCGATTAACGATTTAATATTTAAATAAAATATTTAAATATAAACTCGACAAATATGCAGGTTGTTACAAGTTATTATAAAATTTAACTTTCCATATTTAACTCATTCAATTTAATACAAGGCCATTTCCAATTTATTTCCATTTATTAGGATTTTTTATTTGCAATTCATACCATTACTATTTTAATCCATTTCATTTTTATTCTATACTTTTCAAATTATATTTATTTTGTTAACACTTCAAGTCTAATTTTTATTAATAACTCAAGTTCTGATTCTATTATTCACTTTTAATTTACCATCCAATTTATTAACTCACAATTCAGCTTCATTCTCAATTACTTTCACTTCATCAACAATTTGAATCAATTTTAATTTATGACTTGAGTTTATTTCCAAACTTCATCATAAACTCACAATTCAATGTCATTAACTAATTTATTATCTAATTAGTTCTTCCCTTGTTGATAATCCAACACTTGAATTTTTATTCCAAATATCACTTCATTTTATTTTCTTAAGTTCAATATACTTTACAATTCAAGCTTGGATTTTCTTTTCATTTTCCAATTCATCAAAATATTAAATTTGGGCTTTGTATTCCATTTTAAATTTTATAAGTCACAACTTATTGTTTTATACAATTCCATTCATCATAAGCTTGAATATATTCATCTTTTATTTTTAACTCAAGCCTTATGCTTATTTATATCCCAAGCATATTTTTATTCTATGCAATTTAATTCTGATTCTTTTATAAGTTATTCTAATTTTTTAACTTCAATTTCCAATCCTTATTCAATTTATTTCCCATTCGTTCAGCTAAGAATTTAATTCCATTCATTAATTCAATTGAATTCTCATCCCAAATCAAATTTTACTTTAACTCGGATTTATTTAACTCAATTCGATTTCAACTCAATTCGAATACAACTGGATATTATTTCAGCTTATTCGATTAATTTCAATCCAGTCAAATTTTTATTTCCAAATCCAAGTTAATTTCATTTTCAACTTTTTCCTTTAAATTTAAATCCCAACATCCAAGCTTATATTTCCCTGATTTAAAAATTATCTCAGTTTATAAGCTTACAACTATCTCATCGGAATTTTTTTTAACACCCGACCTTTGGTTGCAAATTATTTTGAAATCTCCAACACCTCAAATCATATTTCTCAAAAATTAAACCAATCCTGGTTTTATTCCCAATAAATTTCCTTTGAGATTTTCAAAAACAATTAACTTTTCTGAACAAATCAATTTGGCAGCAATTCATCACTTAGAAACTCGAAAATGAACATCGATGATGCTGCAGTCATCACCGAAGTTATTTTCCAGTGACTGAAGTGAATTCAATGCTATCTCCCTTCCAAAATCCATTTTTAAATAAATTTCCTTTCAGAAATATCTCCAAAACAGTTGTGCTATTATTTATTTTCAAAACACTTCCAAAATCTCCAGGATTTAAATTTCCAAATCCTGTTTTAGTTCAAATTTTAACTATAATTCATTTGCACAGCTTATGCTCATACAAATTCTTATTTGATTATATTTCAATTTATAAATTACAGTTATAATTCATATTTATAAGTTTCATTTTATAATGAATTTATTCCTTTAAACGTTGGTTATATTTCAATTTCTCGTTAAATTTTCACTTAACAATGATAATACTTTAATATTATTATTTCTAACATCCAAACAACCATATATTGGCTAAATAGTTTACAAAAACTTTCTTTATATCGAAAATATATTTTTGGGTAAAATTATTTCATTTACCCACATTTAAAACAATACCGCGTCGATTGTTCTAGTCAAGTGTCTAGAAACCCCTTCGATACAGTTGCGCAGACTGTGTCGACGAAGGTTCATATGCCACTCAATAAATCAATCAACGCAATATTAAAATAATTTATATTCACAAACAAATACGCGCTCATATTTATTAATTCGCTCAAACTCATTTTAGAGGACTACGGACTCTAATTTAAATGAGTAATTCCCACCAGAGCCAAGGTTATCACCAACTTATGCTCTGATACCAACTGTAACAGCCCGCAAATCCGTACCCTTTGAGTCAACACATTCTATAACAATCAAATCAAGTTGCACAGAAATACGAACCATTTGGGTTTAAGAAGAAGAGGTAGAAGAAGAGAATAGGAAGCAACAACAGAATCTAACCATCGCAGCGGCATAAAATATAATAGATAATAAATAATCTTTACTCAAAATCAAATATATCTATTTACATATATTACATCATCAGAGTACATCAATCACAAATCACATCAGTAACATACAAATGGATACATAGCGACTCAATACAGCGGAATATATATATATATATATAAACAAGTACGAGAGTACGTGTCGTCATCCAGCTCGTCTCTTGAGCTCCATAGCATCAAATCCTGTATCCTATAATACTCGATCTGACCCGAGCATTACAGTTAAATAACACCCGAGTTAGTCTGGAATACGAGCGTGAGAAAATCACACCCAATTGATTATTAAAGTTTCAAAACCCTTTTGAAAACAAAAGCATCTCGTAAGACCACGCCACAAATAAACATGTCGGGTTTTTACCTTACGATAGCTAAAACAATTTTTATAGAAATCCTCTGATATTATAATAGGGTCTATACACAAATACTTATAAAATAGCCGAAATTGTTACATTATTAAATTCCAGCTACTAGCCACGGAGTGGGTAATACAAACAAAACTCGTACAAGGCTCGTAGGGAGAATGGATTTCCAACTAATGACTAGGTACTGGGGCACCACCTGTCACAGTACGGGGCCTAGATCACCGTACCGAGGAGTACGCCTGCTCCCCTGCATCACAAGGCCGGGACTACCCCTTACTGGATAATCCTGAGTGAGATCACCCCGCGGTTGGGATCAGCAACCGCCCACTAAGCCGAAATAAAAAGGGACATGTAGACTGGAATGACCTCACCCTGCTTGGGTGCTAACCACCTAGCCTTGTTCCATAACCCCTGATTTTCAGTCATTCCCATTTGATGAGGCTTGAGGCTAAGCGTTACCTTTATAGAACGTTTCACTAAGAATCCCCATCGCCCACCTGACGATGTTTCGCAAGCATTCACCCATACAAGTCCGTCCCGGGTTTGAGCGGAACCGAAGGCACTACCCCTACCACATCCATTTTGGAAATATCCTCAGGATTAGTAGCGACTAGCCCTTGCACTTCACTGCTCCATCTTCGAATCCAAAATCGTTTACACGAAACGTACAAACCGGATCGAAGTGGTTTTCGAGAAATAAATCTCGATCCCGGTCTCTTCGAAACGATCAACGCATTTGGCCAATATTGATAGTCGGTGATTTAACTATCAATTTTTATTCACAAACATCCATCAAAAAAATAAATAATTTCCCAAATTATTTATAATCTTCAAAAATATCTACACAAGATAAATTTCTATTTTCAATCCTTGGAAACAGTTTCAAAACCATCTTTCTTTCCAGAATAAACTTTCTCAAATATTTTCTATCTCCACTGAAATTGCCAAGCAAAAAACTAGATTTTAAAAATAATTTTAAAACATTTTACTTTGAAATGTACACTTTTAAAACATTTAAAACAAAACTACTTTAATAATTTGTTAAAAATACATATTATATGATAAGGTTACTTAATAAATATAAAACTAGATTTATACTTTTAAGAACATAATGTTAAGTCATTCTTTAAATAATTACTACTACAATAGATTAGAGAAAATACTTACTTTAGAATGTAAATATTAGAAATAAGAAATTTTCCAAAATTTGCTTTTTAAAACAACTTTCAGTCTTTTAACTTATAATAAAAATTTACTTTGAAAACGTACTTAGTTATCCAGGGAGAATTTCAAATCTCGATCACTTAAATCAATTTCCCAAATTGATTTCCAATTTACTCCATTTGAAATAAATTTCAATACTTACTCAATTCATTTCAACATTCATTAATTATGGACTTATTATTATTGTTATTATTTTCCGTTGATTTTTAATCTCTTATCCGAAATATACAAATTCAGGTCTTTCCCAATTCTTCTTTATTCCTTTCAATAATTTAAATTTTAAATAAATGTTTGTTCTCTTAAATAATAGCACTACAGTTTAAAATTCATTAATTTTCCTTCTATACTTCTAGTTTTATGTATTAAAATTTTAAAGTCGCTTTATCTCTTTCCAATTCATTCTTAACCTTATTCAAACTTTCTATAAATATTTCCTTACACGTTCACTTCTTTTATTTACAAATTCACTTCTTTTATTTCCTTTCAACATCTAATTAAATATTTCAGTAATTCATTATACCCAATTATATCCAATCGAAACATAGCATTCAATACTCCAATAAATTTCATCATAGAACATCAAACAACCACAAAAGAGGGGATTAAATAATTTAAATAAATGTTGAGGGATCCAGTTGGATCCCTCCAACCTGTTTTCCCTGCATCCACAGATTTTAGCACCATATAATACACCAATTTCCAAAATATCATACTACATCACATCGATCAATTCAACCAGACAAACAGTTATTTAATTTTATCATTTTAAATCTAAATTTAAACTGAGTGAGATTAACTCACCTTTGCCTCTTAAATTGTACGTCCACTTCATTCTCGATTTAAGTCCATGATTTAATACCTTGTATAAACATTTATATGGTTTATTAATATTAGAATAAATCAGGAATTTAATTATTATTTATTTAATTTAAACTAATTTTCCCTATGAATAAATTATGTTTAGTAACTAAATTAAATTATATAAGTTAAGTGGACTAATTAATCACTAAATCCTTCCTTTTAAAAAAATAATCTAGTAAGTTTAGAATGTGTGCATGTATATCCCTTTTATTTCTTTAGTTATTTATTTATTTTTCTATCTACGTATACAAATGCTTATAAATTAAGTATAAATTTGAAAATAAACTAAAAGATACCTCACTACACACTAGGTCGCTGACCCTACGACACCTGACTTCAGCCCACGGTGAGCATCCAGCAGCCACAAACCCAAACAGGCCGACATCTCCACCACTTTTCTTCCTCCACAAGCACTATCCATCGATCTGAGTTTGAAGTCAAGTCCTCATCGCACAAATTCTGCAGCCATCACCACAATTCCCTACCCGATGCCTCACCTCAGATCGACCCACAACCCAAAACCCAGATAGAATCGCGACAGCCAACTCGACGCGACTCCACCCGCAACCCAAAACTAGCCCGAACCATCCAAGCACGTTACTCGACACCGCCTCGCGTCTACCCATACGCCGTAGTGCAACCCACGCGCTTCCCACCCTTCAACGAGATCGCGATACCAAGTTGCGAGCCCTTTTTGTTTCTAGCTGATTCGAATCTGAAAGGAAATGACGGATCTTGGATTTTGAATTGAAGAGGAACACTAGGCTATGATTCGTCTACCCCTTTTTTCTTTATAATGTCAATTTGATTTGATGAAAAGAAAGGGTACGCGATTTTGATTTTGAAGATGGAAGAAGGCTCGGTTTGTAAAAAAAAAGGAAGAGCGAAATAAAACTGAAGAGAAGCGTGCTTGAGAAGGGAATGGGTAGGTCTGCGTAATTCAGAAGGTAGGGTGGCTTCGAATGATAGAGTTGACCATAGGTTTTAAATTGATATGACTATATGTGGTTAATTAATTAAAAAAAAATTTAGCTCAAATGTTATATTAGATTTCCGATTCACATTTTCAACACGTTTATATACCGTATGCTCACACAACAACTCTGAACACGACGAAATTTGAAATCCGATAAAAATAAACTATTACGGATCCAATGGAACTGGTTTCATCGAATTCCAAGACCGTGCCTCGGAAGGCTATTTTTAAATTCAATTTGAACAATAAAATTTTAAAACAGAGCAAACCACTGTCAATTCCAACTTTACAACTTCTATTATCTTCAGTATTATCAATACAAATTTTGCAAGCCTTCAAATTATCTTTAACAGCTTAAAATTCCAGATTTCACATTTTACCCAATTTCCAATAATTAAATTCAACAATTAATTATCCAATAAATATTGATATTTGAAATTCAAGGTCATAATTAAACTTTTAAATATTCCAAATCAAAGTAAATATTCCAATTTAAATTGCTTAAAAATTAGGATCGTCACATCATCAAACCACCACCACACGAAACGCCTCGGCCATCTCCACCCATGCGCAGAAAATCACGAAGCTCGGCTGCCGAAAACTCTCGAATTTCATGCACGAACAACGCACAAACGCAGCCTCTAAGCTTCCTCTTCGGTCGACGAAAATCAATCTCCACTGTATGGATTGATAGAGTCGCAAAGCTCTATAGTTTCCTAGTTGGAGATTTTTGATGAAAGTAACTGGATTGAGACAAAAAGAGGGAGGAACAATATATGTTTTCGGCCATTAAAACGTATCGTGGCGGCTGAGAGAATAACGAGGGTTTCAGCCTAATAATATATTTATATAATTGTTATAATATTATTTTAATATCTATTTTAAATAACTTTTTCACACGATCTCCAAACGACGCACGCAGACAGGCATTTATAAAGTTTTACCTGCATTCTGAACAATGGAACGTGTTTCGGAGGCCAATTCGATCATATGCGCGAGTTACAGAAATAAACGATCTATTTTAAATTAAATCGATTAAAATAGTTTCTATGCGTTTTGAGCTGCCAGGGTCAAATGACAACTCCTATTGCTACAAAAATTGAAATCCGATAATAACTAACTATTACGATCCAATGGAACCGATTTTGTCGAATTCCGAGATTGTGCCCCTGAAGGATATTTTTCAATTCAATTTAAACGATATATTATTAAAACTGAACAAATCATCTTTAAATTAAATTTTAACCATTCTATTATCTTCAGTATCATTAGTATAAATTTTATAAACCTTCAAATTATTTTTAACAGGCTTAAAACTGAAGATTCAATAATTTATCCAAATTCAAATTATTTATTTTCAATAAATTCAGTCACCAAATTCAAACTGATATTTGAAATCCAAATTAAACTATCTTGCAAATATTTAAAATTAATTAAATATTCCAATTTCAAATGCCTAAAAATTTCGGGTCGGCACATGATTTAATGAAAAATATTTGATTTTGAAAGCTAACTTCTGTATATAATGGAATTGGGGATTGAAACTAGTTCCATTGAGTTGAAAAATATCAAAAACCTATATTTCGATATGTGGGATGACATACTTTCGTTTCGGAAACGAAATGTGCCTTTCGGGTCATTGTTATCGTTTCGACCCAATTCGATCTATCCATTCATTCTTATCCGTCTATTTGTATAAAAAGATTTATTTTTCCTGAAACCCTGGCTTTCTATTCCATATTTCTATAAGTACTTCTCAACTGCTCCTTCCTCCTTCCCAATGGCACAAACCCCTAATTTCAATTTCAATCAAAACCCTAATTCCCAATTTCAAATCAAATTACAAAATTCAAACTCCTTAAAATGTATCAAATAATATATCGTTGGAAGCTCTCAATGAATGCAATCTCCCTCTACATTCATTTTTTTTATTGGAGGCTTCGTTTGGCCAGAAATTAGCAAAGTACTTTCGACCGTCCATTCTAGGTTTTCGATTTCAACGGTGGATCTTCGTCGATAGGAATATCGAAAGGTGTTGGAGTGTAGAGGGCATTGAGGCAAGTTGATCTATGGTGTTTGTTCATCCTGGATAGGCCAGAAATCGCGTAGAACGGAGATGGAAGATGTACGGTGGTGGAGCAAAAGGTGTGGATAGGAGGGTCGCGCGTGGACTTGGTCTAGGGCGGCATGGCCTGGGGAGTTCAACGGCGAGCTTGGATCATGTCGAAATCGAACGTGGTGGTGGCGACAGCGTCAAGAAGATGGTGGCGGTTGGGTTAATGTGGTCGATTGTTGATTAGGGTTTGGTAGAGGGAAGATAATTACGATAATACCCCTATATTTTATTTAAAATTTTATTTAAAATTTTTAACTTCTAATACACATAACTTTTTCATACAAGCTCAAATTTGGACGGGTTTCTTGCATTGGGATCGTATCGAAATTTCGGAGAATGGAACAAGTTTGGTTGATTTTTGAGGCTGTTGGATTTTGGGTAATTATTTGGATTTTAAATCGACGATAAATCAAAGGTGAGTGAGTTAACACACTCACAAATACTAAACCTTCTTATATTGGTTGAATTAAATTTATGATATGATAAAAATATCACTGGTTATTATTTGGTAGGTTAATTTGACAGTATAATTTAATTTGAATTTATATTGAATTTAAATTGTTTGTTAAATACCCAATAATGACAACCAGTTAATTATAGTGATTTATTGGCTGATTTGGATGTTGATTGTGATGGATGTTATTGGTTGACATTTTGGATAATTGGATGTTTATATCTCTATTATCACTATGGATTGAAATGATACATACACGAACGATCTTATAGACTAGGGAAAATCGTTATGGGTTGAAATGATAAACCCGAGCGATTTTATTAATTTGGAAATTATTGATTCGGGATACGGGTTGAAATGATATATACCATAGAAATTTAACTATTTTTGGTTAAAATGATACGTACCCAATTACTTGACCATAGGATAGAAAATTATATACGGACACCATTGGTCGATTTTGAATTGTTTTCTAAATGGTAAAGTATGTTTGACTTATAAATTTGATTTTTAAATTTAATTTAATGATTTTATTTTAAAAATTAATATTTGGAAAACAATTTATTTTATATATTTAAAGCTTCCAATTATAAGTTAATATATAGTTTTAAAGGTAAATTTAAGATTTTAACTTATAATTTTATTTAGTTTCAAATATATATTTTAAATGGTTAAAATTCAATTTAATAAAATATTTAATACATTTTTAATATATATATTTTAAATTTAATTTAGTATAATAAATATAGTTTTGATTTAAGATAATAAATATAGACTTTTATAACAACTTTAATAGATAAATAATTTTGTAAAAGATTTTAGAATTTTGTAAAAGAGATTTTAAAATGGATTTTTTAAAAGGAATTTATAAAAAAATTATAAAGGATATTATAATGGTAAAAAGGAATTTATAAAGGTTTTAAAGGATTTTATAAAGGGTTTTGTAAAAGAAATTGTATAAAGGGATTTGAAAGCGTTTAAAGGAATTTGAGTAGAAGTTTATGAAAAGAAGAAGAGTTGTAAGTTGTTTTGGAATTTATAAATAGCTTTATAAATTATTCTAAAACATATAAATAGTTATAAATGGTTTATAAATTATTTTTGAAATTGATTATAAGAAATCTTCCACGGTATTTATGAATATATTTATACTTTTGGAATAAGTATATGGATATCATGTTATGAAGGTATAAACTGTTTCTGGATTTATTATTAAAAATGTTTTATAAAATGATTATGGTGTGTAATAAGCATTTGGTTATTAAAGAGATAGGGAACGGATGTTGTCATACTCCCTGTCAATTCCGAAGCCACTTTAACAATTGTGGACGTGGCGGAGAATCCAGAACGAAGTAGGATGGTTCGGCGAACACTACTGATATGAGGTAAGAACACAGTCGTGACCTTCAGGTCATCTTGATATGACCGAAATCAGGAGCCATAACCAGGCCAAGTGAGGTTGCTTCTTCGATCGGGCATGCTTCTTCGATACCATATCTGTTACTTTGTGATTGATTGGTGGCCATTTCAATTTGATTATGGTAGTGTTGTTCGAGATGGGCAATAGTAGCTGCTATCCGTTACCACATGGTTTCGTAATCCGATAGAATCCTACCGTGGCTATAGCCTCGTGTGCCCTTTCATTTGCCTTATCGAACCCGCTACAATTTTGGTTTGTGTCGTACCTATGGAGTGCTCATTGATAGCCCACTAGTTCAGTGGAGTTTATAGTACTGTATAGACTACGTCATTTATAAGAATGTGTTAAGGGAATATGGGTAGCGCCTTAATGTTATTTTAATACTTTACTTTATTTATAGGCACTATGTATATAGCATGTATTACTACAAATATAAATAATTTAAAGGATCCTTAAGAGACGGAAAATCCCATACATCTCTTAAGTTATTGCACGCACGTTATACACTGGATAGGAGATGTAAAATCCCGTAAACATCTCTAAAGCCATTACACTCATATATGTATTTGTAGTTTTAGCTAACATAAGATCTTTTAGTTCCGACTCGAATGTTTTGTCTATTCATTACGCTCGGGTAAGCTTGAGCATTTCTGGGTTGAAGACTTTATTTCAAGAGGACAAAGACAAAGTTTAGTATAAAGTTATTAGTATTATTCTACCGCATCTTGTTGTTCCGAGGCATTATCCTATTGTACATGTTGTATGAATAAATCTGGTTGTATTATAAAAGTGTAATCAGATGTTATTTGCAAAACAGCTTCATGAGCTGTTTATTTGATTATTATATTTTTTCATTCCGTTGTGAGATTCTGCATTTTTTTTTCTTTCCTTTCTCTTATTTTCTTATTTACCCCATTAACAATCCTCCCTTTTGAATGGTTTGAGTTTGACATATGTGGTTCATTTTCGATTTAAACCATCCAAAAAGATGGGTCATTACAGTTGGTATCAGTGATTTGGTTTATAGATACCTTAGCCTGCTCGAGGTTAACTCATTAGAGGTAGGATTATTAATACCCTAGAATGAGTTGAGAGTGTATATATATATATGAGATAGCGTATTTGTTAGTGATATAAAATGTTATTGTATTTTGTTAATTTTTTTATTTTTTATTTCTAAATTCTAATCGATACATAGGATGCTATGACGTTGATACGGATTTCTAAACACTTATAGGGCAGATCGACACAATATTACTTTTGAAATATAGGTAAATGAAATTATTTTACCAGTATTATATTTTGTATACAAAAGAATAAATTTTATAAATGGATATAGTTGTATATGATATGTTTTGTTTGTTATGAAGTGAAATTTCATAAATATTTGTTGCGAATGGTTTACAAATAATATGAATATAAATTGAAAATATGAGAACTTAAGTTTCGTGGTTTTGAAATTGGTTTTCAAAGATTTTGGAATATGATATTAGTATTATTTGAAAATATTTTCGGATATAAATATTTTCAATTTGATTTAAAAGAAATGTTTTAAAACGGTTTTAAAATGAAATAAGTTTTGTTATACCCTCTTTTGTCGCTGGAAAATAATTTCGGTGATGACTGCAGTATCGTCGACATTCATTTTCGAGTTTCAAAGTGGGAAGATCACTGTAGTAGCTTTGCTACACATTTTTTTGATAAACAAATTTAAATTTAAATTTATAGGTATGTTTTGCTATGCAAAAGATATAAGTATATATATTATTTTGAGATGATTTGCAATGAAATTCAATATTTAATTCTTAAGTTTTCTGTTAATAAAGTTGAATTGTAAAATGAATATGTAATAAAAGACTATATAAGTAAAAGCTTAATAGCAAAAATGCTTCAAATGAAACTATGTTTACAAATGAAGAATTAAGAGTGCAAGTAATATTATAAACTTAAGCTATTCTTTAAAATGGTTGGTAGCTATGTTGAATAGTAAAAGTGAATATTATTTAAGTTAATGATTACAAAGTTACCAAATAGTCGAAATGATTCATTAATGAATATTAATATTAAATTGAAATCAAGCTATATAAATAATAAATGTGAATGTCCTGCAAGAAATTTATATAATATTTTAAGAATTGATTATTAATGCTCTAAATAATTGAGTTTGAAATAATCTATGTGAATAAATGAATGCAAATTAATAAGAGATGACCTTGTATGAATAAATTGAAAATAAATGAAATGTATGCAATACTTTAACAATGTATTCAATGATGATTTCAAATATTGAAATGGAAATATGTTATGTAAGTAAATGAACGAAAATTTATAAAAGATGACTTGGTATGGATAGGAAATGAAATAAATAATGATGTGAAGGGTAACCAATAGAATAAAGTATGTAAATTGTGCATAAATCATTTTTTCGATAATAGTTCTAATTCAGATTTGAATATAAGATTTGTAGTAATTCAAACCAGTTCGAATTAGGATTTTTTTGCTCGATTCTTGATGGCGAACAATTGATACGAATTTTTGATATGAATTTGAAGTTTTCTATCATGGTTTATGGCTATGCAATGAAAACAGAATTTTCGAATCAAGAAATCGGATCAGAGTCCGCACTGGAGTTGTCGGGTTAACAGTACTAGTTCGAAAGTGGAATGTGCGTATTCAAGCAAGCGTTTAGAAATGATATTGTCTATAAAAGATTTATGTACATCATGCAAATTTAAATAGTACTTTAATTCTTTGTTGTTTTGGCTGATGGGAAGTTTGGGAGAGGATACTTCAAATTGTTTAAAGTTGTATGAATAATCTATTAACTAATTATCTTAGGCTGCTGAGTGTAAGGTACACTTCGTAGTTTATTATCACCCTTGTGCGGTGAAAAGTTTCTAAACCTGGACAAAGCATTAGTATTGGTTGTTATGGATGTATGATGGATTCCATGGTTGCATATAATGGTTGTACTGCTTTTGTTCGCACATAAATGTGATATATTGTATGTCGCTTGTGCGATTAATTGAACAACTAAAATATTATTCTCTTACATAATTTTAACTCTTTTGGAATTATATAAGTGAAAGGTTTATAGAAGCAATAGCTACTGCTTTTGGTTTCATAAATAAAGTTTATTTGCCCACAAATAGGTAAGTTTTTGGATTACGGTTTTGGAACGTTATTTTATTGTTTTCCCCGTGGTTTGGGATGTTTTATTTTTTACATATTATATATTTATATATTGATATTATTATTTTTTTGGACCTAATCTTGCAAAGGAGACTCTGTCGAAATTTTTCATAAATTTAGGACTTAGAAAATTTTGAGAAAGTTGAGTTATTTTCAAATTCTTAAGAGACTAAATATGTAAATTTAATTGTTTATAAATTAATATTTGATTAAAATTATATCAAGTTTCTTAATTCCTCCTTATTCCTTTTCGACGATGAAAAGTTTTGAGTGGGAAAGAGTGTAACGACCCGTATTTTTGGTAATTAAAAATATTAAATTTAAAAAGATTTTGGGATTTAATATGGGAGAAATTAAAATTTATGATTTACAAATGGAAAAGATTATTAGAATGTAATTTAATAATGTTGATTTAATGTAATTTAATAATGTTGATTTAATGTAATTGATAACTATTTTAATGTAACTTCAATCAATTGAAATAATTGTAAAGTTAACTTGGTTAAACTGTAAATAAGGAATAAATTGAATGTTGGATTTAAGGTTGAAATTATATGCTATAAGTTGAAATAAGTTTATCATAGCATATGAAATAAATTAATTAGTACATAAATTTATTAGCTTTCGTTTGTAAAAAATAGACCTAGAAATGTTTTTGAATTACTAATGTGTAATAATTTTTTTAACTATTATTTTATTATTTAATCTGCTGAAATAATTTGGAAATTGATGTGAATTGATGTGAATTAAGTATTATAGTTAAACCGAATTAAGACGATAACTGCAGAATATGAATGTAATAAAATGCAAACTAATGTTAGTTATATTCATAATGCAATAGTTGATTCAATAATAAGAGTGTAAATCGAAATAAAATAATTCGAGTGAAATTAAAATATAATTAACCGATATTTTATTACAATTGTAATTGAATGCTAAAATTAGGGCAATATTTAAATATTGGATTTCACATGGAAAATTTATTTTAAAGGTTATAAATTCCTATGTAATCAAGAATGATAAAATTGTTAACTTTCAAATTTGAATTTAAAAGTGATTAAATCAATTTAATAATAATTTATTTAATTAATGTGAAAATTAGCATTTTTGACCACTATCTCAGATTTCGACGAAACCAGTTTTGTTGGAACCATAATAGTGAATTATTATAGGATTTCAAGTTTCGTAGCGATCGGACTTATCGTTTGATCGTCCGAGCTCGAAATGCTTATAAATCAATTAAATGAATTTAGTTATAAATATTTGATTTTGAAAGCTAACTTCTGTATACAATGGAACTGGGTTTGAAACTAGTTCCATTGAGTTTAAAAATATCGAAAACCTGTATTTTTATATATGTGATGACCTACTTTCGTTTTAGAAACGAAAAGGGCTTTTCGGGTTGTTGTTATTGTTTCGATCTAATTCGGTCTGCTCATTCATTCTTATCCATCTGTTTACATAAGTATATTTCTTTTTCCTAAAGCCCTAGCTATCTATTCCGTATTTTTATACATACTTCTCATTTCTCCTTCTTCCTACCCAATGGCAGAAAACCTTAATTTCAATTTCAATCGAAACCCTAATTCTCAAATGCAAATCAAATTAACAAATTCAAACTCTTCAAAACCTATCGAATAATATATCATCGGAAAGTTCTTGATGAACGCAATCTCTTTTTGTAATTCATTTTTCGATTGGCGGCTTCATTTGGCAAAAATTGGCAAATTAATCTCAGAGATCCATTCTAGGTTTTCGGTTTCAATGGTGGATCTTTGTCGATAGGATGATCAAAAGGTGCTTGAGTGTAGAGGGCATTGAGGCAAGTCGATTTATGGTGTTCGTTCATCGTGATGGGCCAAAAATCGCCAAGAACGGCGATGGTAAATGTACGGCGGTGGAGCAGGAGGTGGGGAACGGAGGGTCGCGCGTGAACTTGGTTTGGGGGGTAGCCTGGGGAGTTCAACGGTGAGCTTAGATCATGTCGAAGTCGAACTTGGCGACGACTTCGTGAAGATGGTGGCGGTTGGGTTAACATGGTCGATTGCTGATTAGGGTTTGGTAGAGGGAAGGTAATTATGATAATGCCCATGTATTTTATTTAAAATTTAATTTGAAATTTATTACTTCTAATAGACATAACTTTTCATACGGGCTCGGATTCGGACGCGGTTTCTTGCGTTGGGATCGTATCGAAATTTCGAATAACATGAAATTGGTTAGGTTGATTTTGGAGACTGTTGGATTTTTGGGATTTGTTTGGATTTTAAATCCACGAGAAATCAAAGGTGAGTGATTTAACCCACGCACAAACACTAAACCTTCTTACGTGAGTTGAATTAAATTTATGATATGATAAAAATATTATTGGTTATTGTTTGGTAGTTTAATTTGATATTTTAATTTAATTTGAATTTATATTGAATTAAATTGCCATTTAAATTAATAGTGAATTTAAATTGTTAGTCAAATACCTGATAATGATAGCCATATAATTTTGTGATTTATTAGCTAATTTGGATGTTGACTGTGATGATTGTTATTGGTTGATATTTTGGATGATTGGATGTTTATATCTCTATTATCACTATGGGTTGAAATGATACATTCCGAACGATCTTATAGATTAGCGGGAAAATCGTTATGGATTGAAATGATAAACTCGAGCGATTTTATTGATTTGGAAATTATTGATTCGGGATATGGGTTGAAAAGATATATGCCTGGGAAATTTAACTATTTTGGGTTGAAATGATACATACCCAATTACTTGACCATAGGGTAGAAAATTATATACGGACACCATTTGTCGGTTTTAAATTATTTTCTAAATGGTAAAGTATGTTTGATTTATAAATTTAAATTTTAAATTTATTTTAATGATATTATTTTAAAAAATTATATTTGGAAAATAGTTTATTTTATATGTTTAAAGCTTCAAATTATAAGTCAATATATGGTTTTAAAGGTAATTTTGAGATTTTAACTTATAATTTTATTTAGTTTTAAGTATGTTTTTTAAATGGTTTAAAATTTAAATTAATAAAATTTTTAATATATCTTTATTATATATTTTATAAATTTAATTTAGTATAATGAATATAGTTTTGATTTAAGATAATAAATATAGACTTTTATTATAACTTTAATAGATAAAAGATTTTGCAAATGATTTTAAAATTTTGTAAAAGAGATTTTATTATGGATTTTTTTAAAGGATTTTATAATGGTTTATAAATCAGTTTATAAAGGTTTTAAATGATTTTATATGAGGTTTTGCAAAAAAACTTGTATAAAGGGATTTGAAAGCATTTAAAGTAATTTGCGTAGAAGTTTATGAAAAGAAGAAGAGTTGTAAACTGTTTTGGAATTTATAAATAGCTTATAAATGGTTCTAAAACATGTAAATAGTTTATAAATGGTTTAAGGGAGATTTATAAATTATGTTTGAAATTGATTGAAAGAAATCTTCCTTGGTATTTATGAATATATTTATAATTTGGGAATAAGTATATGGATACCTTGATATGAAGGTACAAATTATTTCTGGATTTATTATTAAAAATGTTCTATAAAATGACACGTGTGAAATAAGCGTTTGGTTGTTAAAACAACCGAGGTTGGATATTGCCATACTCTCTGCCAATTCCGAGACCACTGTAACAACTGTGCACGTGGTAGAGAATTCATAATGAAGTAGGATGTTTCAACGAACGCTACTGATATGAGATAAGAACGCAGCCTTGACCTTCGGGTCAACTTGATATGACTAAAATCAGGAGCCATAGCCAGGCCAAGTGTGGTCGCTTCTCCGGTCGAACATGCTTCTTCGATACCATATCTGTTACTTTGTGATTGATTGGTGGCCACTTTGATTTGATTATGGAAGTGCTGTTCAAGTTCGGCGGTGATAGCTGCTATGCGTTTCACCAGCCTGGTTTCGTAATCCAATAGAATCCTACCGTGGGTATAGCCTTATGTGCCTTGTCATATGCCTTATCGAGCCCACTACGATTTTGTATTGTGTCATACCAACGGAATGCTCCCTGGCAACCCAATGTTTTTCTATAGACTATGGAATTTATAAAAATGTGTTAGGGGAATATGGGTAACGCCTTAACACTATTTTAATACTTTACTTTACCGGTAGGCACTAGATATATAGTCTATATTACTACATATAAATAGTTTAACGGATCCCTAGGAGATGGAAAATCCTGAACATCTCTTAAGTTATTGCACACACGTTATACACTGGATAGGAGATGTAAAATCCCGTAAACATATCTGAATCCATTATACTCATATTTATTTGCTATTGATTTAACTTACATAAGTTCTTTTAGTTCTGACTCGAGTATTTGTCTTTTCGTTATGCTTAGGCCAGCCTGAGCATTTCAGGGCTGAAGACTTTATTTTTGGAGGACGGAGACGGAGTTTAGTATTATATAATTAGTATTATTCCACAGCATCATGTTATTCCGCTGCATTATCCTATTGTACCTGTTGTACGTATAACTCTGATTGTATTGTGAAAGTGTAATCAAATGTTATTTGTAAAATAACTTTAGAACTATCAGTTTGATTATTATATTTTGTCATTCTACGGTGAGATTCTTTTTTTGGTTTCTCTTTCCTTTCTCATATTTTTTTATTTACCCCATAAAAATCCTCCCTTTTGAATGGTTTGAGTTTGACATGTGTGGTTTATTGTCGATTTAACTATCTAAAAAGGTGGGTCATTACACGACATAAGTTGAATTTCATTTCATTATCTTATCCAATTCATTTCATATCCCATTTCACTTTCATTTAACCCTTTACTCAATTTATTTAACTTAACCTAAGTTAAATTTTAGTGTCATATCTTGATTCCAAATTTCTTTTCTTATCTATAATATTTTCAAATCATAATTTCAAAAACTTATTATCTAGGGTTTTCTCAAAACATTTGGATAAAATTTTAGGTTTTTAACGCCCGGTTTTGTTTTCAAATCAATTTGAAATCATATCTATACATAACTCCTTTATAAATCAAATTACACCTTTAGAATCTAAGATAAATTTGTTTTACCAAAACAAAACCTCTAAGGTAGCAAACCATCACTTAAAAACTCGAAAATGAATGCCGATGATGCTGCAGTCATGACCAGAATTATTTTCAAGCGATTGAAGTGAATTCAATGCTTTCTATCTCTTTTGAGTTCCATTTTAAATATCTCTATCTCAAAATATTTTCAAAATAATTCTATTATTATTTTTCTAAAACCTTTCAAAAAACTATTTCCAAAATCAATGGGTTTTAAATTCTCCAACTTCTTATTTTAAGCCTGTTCATTATTTACAACTCATATTATAAATATACCTAGGCAATTTCTTTTACTTTTGTTTACAAATTCGACTTTATAAATCATATTTATAAATTCACTTTCTTATATAACTTCTTTTGCAAATATTGTATATTTCAATTATAATCGATACTCTATAATTCATACTTATAAATTCACCTTCTAATGTAAAATTTATTTCTCAATTATTCATCTTTGTTTAGATTATAACAATAACAATTTTTTTTATTAGAACAACAGATAAGAAATGATAATAATCAAATATTACCATTCACTAACATCCAAACACATCATACATAACTATAATAATTTATGAAAATTATTCCTATATATATATAATATAATTTAGGTATAATTATTTCATTTACCCACTTTTAAAACAATACTATGTTGGTTTTCCTCGTTTAAGTGTTTAGAAACCCATATCGATATCGCAGCGTCCCACGTACCGACCAAAATTCATAAGCCACTCAACAAAAAAATTAACATAATATAAAACATTTTTATATCACTAACAATTACGTAGTCATATATATACTCTCAAACTCATCCTAGGGTCTCTCTTACCCTCTCTCAAATGAGTAAATTCCCACCAAAACCTAGATTTTCACTCAACGTAAGCTTTGATACCACATGTAACAAACCACTTTTCCGTACAATCTAAGCTTACAATAAACCACACATATCCAATCGAAAATCGATTGGAAAGACGGATAGTTAAGGGAAAGAAAGAAGAAATAAGAATAGAAGAACAACAACGAAACTAAAACAACACAGAATCTCATAATCACGGTGGACCAATATATTATATAATATCAATGATCTTTACAAAAGAGAAAATGTTACATGCATACATCCATTAGAGTATGAAAATAATCACAATCATTAGTCTGGACAGTTGTAAGATCCTGTCCTCACAATTGATGTTAATTCCAACAACAAAGCAGTAGAAAATAAACATATATAAGAATACTACTTAAAGACCTCTAACTCGACTTGTAAATATGCTCAGTCTGCCCCGGGCATTATAATAAAATTACACTCGAGTCAGTCTGGAAAACCAGCATGAGAAAAAAACCCAACTGGACTTTTAAAGTTATAGAAACCGTTCGAAAATCAAAAGTATTTTGTAAGATCATGGCACATATAAGCACAGACGAGTTTTTATCTTACGATAACCAAAAAATTCATATGAATTCCTCGGATGTTATATTAATATCTAACATACAAGTACTTATTAATCATGGCTGAAATTGTTACATTATTAAAATTCCAGCATACTAGGTTCTACAACCAAAACCGAAGGCTTGTATTGGATAATGGATTCCAAAAATAAAAGGGTAAGGGTCTACCCACTAAATCCGTACACCTCTAGATCAAGTGTAAGAGAGGCTACAACATATTGCACCTCTGCTACTCAAGACCGGCACTACCCCCTTCTTGAGTACCACCGAATATGATCACCCTACATTGCAACCATTAACCACACAATAGGATCACGTCGCATATATGAATAACACTCTAGATTTGGGATAATCATACCCCACTTAGGTGCGACCTACTTAGCGTTGCTGCATCTCCCTGGTTTATTCATTTTCTTGGTGTGAGGCTCGAAAAGGTCATGCTCTTACCATTTCCTCCTAGCAAACCATCTTGGAATGCTAATATTACCCTCCAGGCAACCAATGCAATACCAGCATTCATCCATACAAGTTTATTCTGGGATCGAATGAAGTGCTTGAGAACTCCGTCTCTAGTTCCATCATTTTGAAGATGACTTTACCTTGAACACTTGATTTGGATCGATGTAGCTTTCAGATAACATATCTGATCCCAGTCTCTTCGAAACAACATTCGACAGTTTTACGTAAACTCAATCTTGATTCTTTAAGAAATAAACATTTAAAGATAAGAACGGAGATCTCCTCCTAACCGTTAGTGGATGGATTTTATTTTCATTTTTCCTAGAAGATCGAAATGAAATTACACACATAGTACAACATCATTGAAATGACTGTGCCACATTACACCTTTGTTGCTTCTAAATATTTCTAAAGTTACTTTTGGGTCCAAATTCCGATAGTCGGTTATTTAACTATTGAATAACAAACATTTAATTATGGATTTAATTCCATAGGAAAAACCAAAATTTGGTTAAACACCAAGCAACGCTAAGCCTCCTTAATTAATCTTTTCATTAATTAAAACCATCTTGTAAATGCTTGCATCAAAATACCTTTACAGAGATATAATCACAAATCCTTCTATTTTCAATACTTGGAAAATATCTATATACGTATCTCAACGGTACAAGTATATTTACCAAACACTGAAGAAGATCTTCCTTTTAGCAAATTCTAAAATCATTTATAAATTCCATTATAAATTTCTAAAACCATTTATACTCCACCTATAAATTATTCCCCAAGTATTTCCAAACCTTTATAAAACCATGCAAATATTTATAAATTCTTTTTATAAATCTATAAACCCATTTCTAAAATTCATCATAAATATCCGTCTATTTATAAACCTCTTTATAATGTAAATAATCTCCCTTTAAATCTTCAAACCATTTTATGCGCTCTTCATACAAAAATCCAAGTCCGTTTGCAAAACTCTATTTATGCATCTCGAAGCCATCACAAATAAGTAATTATTTTTAACTTTTAACTTCCCAAAAATAATAACTAATAATTCAAAATATTATTAATAAATCAATCTTTAATCTTTACCATACAAATAATAAAGATAAGTTACCAAAATATTATTAATAATCACTATTATTAATTTCAAACCACATTAATTATTTTAATAATTAACTTTCGAAATTATTTAAATATTTACAAACAACTTTAAGCAATATTAACATGAATAACCAACTTTAAAACATAACATATTTCCTTGATAAATATCCACTCCTAAATCTTCAACCTAGTCATTTCCATATTTATAAAACTACATTTACAAATCTCTTTCCATTTATAAAATCTTCCTTTCATAGAACCCATTTATTTATGAATTCCATTTATTAATTATTTCCTTTATGATTCACACTTATTCATAAATCTTCTTTAAAACATCAACCACCATCCGTTTCCACATTACTTTCATATGGATAAATTCCTTTTATAAATTCCTTTCTGTTTATAAAAATATCATTTAATATTACAACTTTATCATCCCCTTCAATTTTCAAAATAGAGTCAATTATTTCTAAAATATTATTCCGAAGCCTATAATAAATACACTATTTGATTTATCCTCCAATTTAATAACGGATTATAGTTTTCTTTAATTTATAAACCCCTTTTATAAATTCGTACTTTTATTAACAAAATACGATTTTACAAATATTCACTTCATTTGTAAAATATTACTTGTATAAATTATCACATTTACAAAATCTCATATTTGTAGTTAACCTTTCATATATGTGCACATATACATATATAAATATTACTTTTTCTAAAATGGTTAACAAATATAAACGTAAAAATATTTCTAATTTTCTTTTAATCATAACCCATTATTATAAAAGATGGACTTATTTAAGATTTTCAAAATTCTTTGTTTTACAGTTTGAAAATCTCTATCTAAAATATATTATAAATCTATCAATTTATAATATCCAAAAATCATATCTTTGATTTTTAAATAAATAACTCCTTTAAATAATTCAAGAATAATTATTTAAAACATATATAATTTCTAAAATAGCTTTGAAATCCCTTTAAATCAAATCGCTATTTTATATATTTCAAAGTACCAAAAATGAGTCCCGGTGCTACTAAAGCACTACTTAAGAAAAATCATATGCATGTCATCAATATGGTATTCAACAAATCATATATCCCCATATATATGAAAATAAAATAAATAGTGTGAGGAATCCCGTGGGATCCCTCCAACCTGTCCCCTGCACCATAAACAGTATATAATCATAAAAATATAAATCAACCGCTTCGAGGTAGGATTCAAATATAAAGGTTATCCTCACTTACACGGAAACATAATTGGGTCTCATCGGCGCTAATAGGCGGGAATATAACCAATCCAACTAATAAATACAGTATCCAAACAGTCAATAACTATCAATAATAAAATATCCAAACATCCAACAGAAATTTTTTATGAAGTGAAAATAAATATATGGTTGACCAAAGAGGTGAGATTAACTCACTTTGATTTTTAATTGTCAAAACGTCTAGATTTGGACTAAAATCGAATGGCCGTTCGATTTTAGCATAAATTCCAACAAGCTCCAATCTTGTTCAATCAACTCCATAACGTAGTACTCGCTGATAAGAATGCAACGCCACTCGTCGCACTTGCTTTGAACCTCGTATGAACAAGTTATGGATAAATAAATGTTCGAGATAATTAAATTTATAACTAACTAAATAAATAAAAGTTTAAACTAATTTAAACCTTCTTCTCTTCCATCATGCAATCATTCCAGCCGCGTCTATTCATTTTTTAATCAACGATGATCGATCGTCGAGAGCAAATGGCGCCAACCCACCCATGTGCGTGCCACGTACCGCCATGCCTACCTCGCCACCGCCATGCAATCATTCGCGCTACGTGAATCCCAAATTCGAGCACAAGAAGCTCTCGAACATGGCCTCCTAGGCGCCGTCTCGTCATCCATTCGACGATCCATGACCATGGATAGACTCCCCTTATTGAGTTCCCCAACTTCCGTGTTAGACGCTAAGCCTAATTCTTCTTCAATTAACGCGATGATTCTAGGCCATTAATTACTAGGGTTTTAGGATGGCTATGGATTTTTGTTTTCAAATAAGAACATTTTAAGTCCTTTTATAGCAAAATTTTCAAGGCACTACATTTTAAATTTTCAAACTCCAAACGAAGTGTATCGCTTGGCATTCTATATGTTATACCTCTATTTCGAATGCAATGGAATACATATCGAAAGCCAATTCCATCATTTATAAAGGTTAACTTTTCAAAATCGAATTATATCAAATAAAATTACATAAATTAATTTCTTTGCGTTTCGAGCTTGCATGACCAAGCGATACGTCTAATCGCCGCGAAATTCGGTAGCATTTAATAATTCATTATTGTTGATCAATGAAACTAGTTTCGTCAAAATTAGAGACTATGCCCCAGAAGGCTATTTTTGTACGCTAATTAAAATATAAAATTTCCAATTTCTGTTTGTTTACTTTTAACTAAAAGTTCACTAACTACATTCTAGTTTAAATAGAATTTAAATCAACTTTCGGAGTCATTTTCATTCATATTAAATTCAAGATTCAATTATTTAAATAATCTAAAATATTAAATTTAATAATTTAATTATCAAATAATCGCTATTTTTGAAATATAAGTTATTTAGCCTATTAACTATTTAATATTTAAAATTAATTAAATATTCTAAATTCAGATGACTGAAATCCTCGGTCGTTACAACATATTTCTTTGTTAACTTTAATTTGGTTAATTAGTATATTTTAATTAATAATTTTTTTTATCAATTAAACAATTCATACAAATCTGTTGATGTAGATAATTTTAATTTTGTATAGCATGTATCCTTATAATATTAGAAGGGTTAAATTTTGTCATTTTATTTTTCTAATAAGGCTTCCACTATATTTTTTACATTCGTCAAAACCCCAAGAAATATAGAATCGTTTGATTCCTCTGCTGAGTGTTAGGACTTGCTTGCCTTAAGATTTTAACTTGAGTTTTCACAAAAATCAGAAGCTCCACTAGCGACAGATAAGTCTTTATCGACTATTTCGTATATAACTCCTAACTTTGGTCTTTTTCCTAATATTAATATCGACCTTGAGATTTCTTAACAAAATTAAAGAGGTTATTTTAATTTTTATCAAGTCTAGTGAGGTTGACTTTTTACCCACTAATTTATTGCAAAAACAATAAAGAAATGAATCATAACAGGCTATGACCCACGAAATGAATAATAAAGAAAGTAGAAAGGAGGAAAAAGAAGGAATAACACAACTAACACCAATGGGTAAAAGTGGACTCATCATAATCATAATTCTAGCGTTAATGCCATGTTTGACAGCATGTAATATTCCAACCCACAACTGCAAACTAGATTTAATTTTCCCACTTAAAAGTCTTGAATTTCTCTCTTTCCAAACAGCAATAATGAAATTTTTTAAGAACTAGCTGAAGAATAAAGCTTTCGCTATTCCTCCATCTCATAGCCTTATAGATAAGGTCCCATTCAATTGCATTGCCCTGGTTGATATTACTTATGTTTGCTCTGGTCATAAGCTTGTGTCATAAAGGAAAGATAATAGGACGGTTAAAAAAACCGATGCAGGTTGTCCTCCTCTTCATATTTACAGAACAAGCAAGCACCATGAACAATCATACCCTTATGAAGAAGTTTGGTTTTAGTGTGTATGGTCATGACCTTCCACAAAAGCATATTATAACTTTCTCTACATCAATTATTCCAAATTCTTTTGTTCCAAGAAAATATATGCAAAAAAGAGTACCTAGAAATACATTTATAGAGTGTGGCAATAGTGTGTTCCCAAATAGTGGAGACCAGACCACCCTTTTTTATCAGAAATTGGATAAGAAGAATGTTGAATTTCATTACATAACCTTCTTATAACCTAAATACTTGAGTAAGGTAGGGAAACCATACCATCATGTATAAAATTTTGGCACATGTATTAGGGTTTATCGCAACATGAAGCATTAGGTGATAGGCCATAGTGTTCTTCAAAATCAAACCTTATTGAGCCTAAGGATTATTCTAGAATTTTGCATGTCCATTTACAGCATTTAGAGTTCTAATGCTGAGCTTCATTCACCGCTCTCCTAGTATCCAATCCCAGGGGTTTTCCCCTAGGCCTTTGCTGATTTCCTTCGATCTCTCTAGTCTAGTTTTGGTTTTGACCTCTAGAAACTTCTACAGCTCTGATTCCTTATTCTGCATTGCCAGTAACCGCGGTTGGTCCATTCCCTTGACTTTGTGCTCCAGCTTGTCCAACCTGTCAGAGTAGGTTCTGCATTATCTCCTCCTGTCTTTTCAGCAATTCTTCTTGCATAGCTCCCATCATCATCTCCATCTCGTCCCTGGTGATGAAAACTGAGGTCTGATTTGCTCCTGAGGAAGCCTCTTGACTCCTTTCATTCTGAATTCTTCCGTCCTCTGTCTCCTAATTGATTGCTTTGCCTTAGTCTTCAGAATCCAAGTTCCTAAGTTTTTAAATCCAAAATCCAAGATTTAGAATCCCTAAGTGTTAGCTTTCTCAGTGAAAGCACTAAAATTTTAGCGCCGAAATTGGTCACTAACACCCAAATCTAGATGAAAGCACCAAATCACATTTATAAATTACAGATAGAGTGTATGTAGAGAGCATAAATATGATGAATAGTAAAAACTAAAAAGAAGGCGTAATAATATATGATTTATAGTGCTTCGGCTAACTTCGGCCTACGTCCACTCTAGAAATTCCCTTTCTATTGATATCCCAATCAATTACAGTTACAATCCAGGGACTATAAAGCAACAATGACAAAGTAGCCGTAATAGGGAAGAACAAAGGAAGTGGAATGAAGAAGAAGATCCCTTTTCCGAAGCCCCGCATGTTGTATTTATAGGAAAAACCTAAGTTATTGGGCTTTGGAAATAGTATGGGCCCATCAAGGCCATAGCTGAACCAGACTCAACACTACGAATGATGCAGGCAAGCCGGGCCACATCCACCATCCACTTCGGTACGATCGAAACAGAACATGACAAACCACCAAGACCGATCCCATCGAGGCCGAACCACCAATGTCGATCCCATATAACCAATCCACCAAGGCCGATCCTATCGAGGCCGAACCACCAATGCTGATCCCATATAACAAGTCCACCAAGACTGATCCCATCGAGGCCGAACCACCAATGTCGATCCCATATAACCAATCCACCAAGACCAATCCCATCGAGGCCGAACCACCAATACCGATCCCATATAACCAGTCCACCAAGGCTGATCCCATCGAGGCCGAACCACCAGTGTCGATCCCATATAACCAGTGCACCAAGGCTGATCCCTCCGAGGCCAAACCACTAGTGCTAATCCCATATAACTAGTCCACCAAGGCCGATCCCTCCGAGCCTGAACCGGCAGTGCCGATCCACTCTAAAGCCAAGCCAGGCCCGACCGTCCTATCTTGGCCGACCCACCTAGGTCGAGCAATGCATGACCTTCCATCCTTAGCCGAGCGGCACCTGCCGAACCACCTAGGCCGAGCCATATACATCAAACCACCTAGGACTGATCGTCTATCCATCCAGTCGACTCAAACCCACCGTATTCCAACCTCGACAAATAAGCAGTCGATTTAGTTAAATCTGCCTATCCATGGCCTTGCCAAAAGGTGGATTGACATATATACTTGTAGATATTATGATTTATACATATACCATGTACATATTGACAATTTAGATACATCGATTGCCTCAATTTTATTGTTTAGTGAAGATACATATGTATATGCATTTAAAATATTTCTAAAATACATATCTTAATAATATAAAGATTGAACTGATAATATCTAACATAGATTAATTGAACTAAAATTACAGTTCAAAGTTGTAGATTAAAAGATCTAAGATTGACTTGTAGAATATATTAAAATTTAGATCTAGATTAAGTTAACCAATGTAAAATATCTTTAATTGACTTGTATTAATATTATAACAAACACACACACACGATGTAATGATAATATTAAATAACTTTCAATTAGTTTAAAATACACGTACATGTTATGTTAAATTGTTCTAAACCATTTATATGCACATACATATAACCATGCATATACATATATACACATACATATACATATACATACACATATGTGTGTGTATGAAATTTTTTAAATAAACCTTCTGCAAAATACCCCATTCTTATTTTAAAAGACCTAAAAATTGAAATCAAAATTCATATACTAAGTTGTTATCTGACATATGATCCAACTGATAATTCGATGGATTTGGACTACAAAATGATGAAGGGCTAATATAAGAATCTTGGGAGATGTCCATGATTTAAGACTCAAGAAAATAGAGATGTTTTAGGAAACACTTATGGGTCAGTACAACCCATATGCATCGATATTGATCTATATGAAAGTGCAAGGGACCCACAACTTTGAGAAGAACAAAGCTTGGAGATTGAAAGCAGCAAAATAGTGGTGAGGTAACATGGATCAGTACCAACCACACATGGGTTGGTGCTGAACCATGTTGGTTTTGTGGTGCAGAATAAAAGGGGGATTGATGACTTGTACCACGCTAAGAAAAGATAAAAAGTAAGGTCAAAGGCATTGGTAGATACTGACCATGTGGTCTTTAATTGATTATTGGAAACCATCTGATTTGACCCCCTCTTCATGCTGGAACTTTAGATCTAGAGATATTTTTTTGGGTAAAACAGACATAATGATTTTCATGCTCAAATTCGCCTACAAAAGGAGAAATATTCATCAACTAAATGATGAACTTGGGAAATTTTGGAAAGATATTCTGTCGTTTTTGAAATCTATTTTTTCTTGATCTAAAATCGATTGTACTTTAGCGGTATATGAAAATTTAATCAAAATACTTATGGTAGTGAATATAGGCTTAAAACTTGGCCGAACCACTTTAAAAAAATTCCTTTTTCCTCTTTGATCGTTGAATTCTTAACTTTTTATTTTACTTGGTTAGGGTGTTTTCCTATTTTATATGCAAGCATTTTTCGAGCTTTAACCAAGAGAAAATTTATCAAGCGTAGATATGTTGTTATTGGGATTTAAAGAAGGTCTACTATCATATCTAAGAATATATAATGGCCCCTAAGAGAGATACTAGATCAAGTGCAATTATGGAAGGTGACAATGAAGGATCTCAATATCGTAAAGAAGAAACAAAATAGCTAGACCTGACAGGGAGTTCACATGCATGAGGTAGTGATAAGAGTGGATTCAATCGTAAGATGATTGAGATGAACAGGAAGATGATGGACAGTCAGAAGACCATGGGATTAGAGAAGGGAAACCATTACTATGTTGTCGCAGACACCTCAGAGGCATAGGAGAAATAACAATGACCCCTCATTCTTTAGATTTTGACAGAGAGAATTCATATTCTCTCGGAGCAAAATAATTTTTTTTGGAAAAAATGGATGCAAAGTAAGGATGCCAGGGCTTTGAGAGGCAAAGTATGGGAGATGAAGCAATTTTGCCAGTATCATAATTGGCAAATACGTACCCATTTGGGTCGGTCGATACTGTTCGATTAGAGAGTCACATTTAGTGATTCTGAAGGTGAACTCAAAGATGATGTTGAGGATGGTGAAGATAGCTGAGTTATTTGCCTTTATGATGGTGATGTTGAAGTAAACATTTATGAGAAATCTAAAAGAGGACGGAGTTCGACCGAGCGACAAGAAAGGCCAAGATGAGTGGTTCTTCCAGAGAGGCCCTAAACATCATAGAACTAACTGAATGTGTTTGCTAAGCCAAATACTCGGGGATGTTTGTGATAATCTTCATACAACAGGCTAAGGCAACAAAGAGTACATTGTTGGTATAATAAGGAGGTTGATGAATTAGAATTAGCAAAGATGCGATGACATGTAGGGTTCGTCGGTAAGATGGATACCATTCACTGATGATAATCTTGAAACTACGTATCTTGAGATATCTCTAATACCAACCATGCCAAGCTATAACAACATGCCTGACCCTACGCAACATCTGCTGAAGTACAGATGGAATATGGATAGTGTTCGTGCAATGGATGCTATGAGATGTAGGTTTTCCCAATTTTCCTTAAACGGATGGTGATCATGTGGTTCAATCGACTTGATACCAATTCCATATCATTGTATGATTGGTTAACAAGGTGATTTATAGAGCATTTTAAGCTCATACGGTTCCGTTGAATATGTGAGTATATGATTTTTGTTTGTTGATAATAAACTTATATATATATATATTCATTTAAATGTATTTGTTCATGTACTATTTTATTTTTCACATGATTAAATAAATATTTGCTGAATAAAATAAATAACACAAAGTATAAATTCAAACGGATATTTTATTCAAACAAATATTTGTTACAATTTTGAATAATACAAATTCAACCTCTCACTATACACATATATAATTTTAATTACAATACAAATTTGGTTACCTCATAATTTCTAATTTACAAATGCACCTCACTACAATTCACTCATTCACTCGTATTTGTCTTCAACTTCATTATAGATTGAATCCAGCATCTGAGCAATCTGCAAAAATACACACTAACGCGGTAAAATTGAAAATAAATTATTTTTGTGGTATAAAATAAAATGTAATTTCGAAAATATTTATTTCCACAGTTATTTGGTTGTTAAAGTTCTTGCTTCAATAATAATAATAAGAATTGATCAGACTACACTGGCTAGAGACATCAATTTGAGTTGACTACAATCGATCATGATATTAACCTCGTAATACTCTAGAAAACAACATCGCTCTTAACTTATGCTTCCTCAACACTTCTAACACAATCCTCAAGTGCATCTTATGCTCCTCTTCGGTTCTAGAATAGATCAGAATATCATCCAAAAACACAAGCACAAACTTGTTCAGCTCTTCTTCGAAAACCCGATTCATGATATCCACAAAGTATGCCGGAGCATTGGTTAACCCGAACGACATTATCAACCAGTCATAAAAGCCAAATGGTGTAAGAAACGCAGTGATGGACACACTCTCCTATGCTACTCTCAACTAGTGAAATCCCATTACCAAATCTATTTGAGAGAACACCTTTACACCGTAAAGTTGATCGAACAAGTCATCAATACGTGGGAGTGGAAACTTGTTCTTCTTCGTTACATTATTTAGCTTAGATAATCCATACACAACCTCAAAGAGTCATCCGCCTTAGTGGAAACACTACTAGTGCACTACACTGAAATATACTCCTTTGAACGAACCCTCTCTTTAATAGGTCATTCACTTGCACCTCTAATTCCTTCTGTTCTTTAGGTTTCATACGCCTCAAAGACATAACTATATATCTAGCTTCCTTTACTAAGTCTATCTGAAACTCAATCTCTCTATCTGGTGGCAATCCGATGACTTCCTCAAATAAATTCAGATACACTTTAGCGATAGGTATAGATGACAAACCCTCCTATGAAAATTCAAGTGAATATAGAAAGCTAACCATCACCCTATCCTCTAGTAGGCAGCCAATCACTACCGTCTATCCTTCTAGATCTCCAATTGTCACTTATAGCCTCTCACAATCCACTATCGCTATATACTTCTTAAGCCAGTCCATTCCCAAGATAATCTCGTACCTAACAAAAATGAAGACAAAGCAATCAAAACAAAAGAGCATCTATTACTCGATAATATTAAGCTACGATAGACCATGCAAAGGCTAGTAGAGCCTCCAACAAAGTTAGTCACAATCAAAGCTCGGTCTACTATCTTAGCTCTCAATCCCAATTTGTCTACCAGGTCAATACATATGAATGAATGTGAAGCCCGAGTATCAATCAAAATATGAATGGAAAAATCTTAATGGAAAGCACATCTTGAATAAGGACTTCCTTTCACGTCTCATTCGCCGAGGGGGCACTCCAAATGTCGAAACAACTTTCGAAGCATATGCTTTCACAACCTGTTTATCCTTCATTGGTTCTAGACAATCCTTCTTCAAATGCTCAGGCTTGTCACAATCGTAGCATTTCATCTTCTCACTCACTTTACAATCTTTAATCAAGTGACCCTTCTTCTTGCACCTATAGCAAGTAGATTCCCACTTAGCTTACTTTCGTCCTACTTTTTCCTACCTCCATCGCCTTGCTACAGTTTTGGCTCTTCCTTCTTAGTAGAAATAACAACCATTATCCTAAACACATGATACATACTTTCATGATGAAGAGCTTTCCCAATAAGCTTCTCAAATGGCTCATCAATGTGGTTACCGGCTTCTCTCTAAGGTAATCATCCAGACCAATGATGAACTTTTCATTTTCCTCAATAGAGTATCAACGAATGACATCCCATACTTTGATAATGCATAAACTCTGCAATATACTTAGAAACTGTCAACTCTCCTTGCTTAAGATCGCTGAACTTCCTAAACAGCACTGAATTTTGAGCAACTGAAATGAAATTCTCTTTAACCTTGTTTTGAACTGGTCCCAAGTAAATTGACCTTCGGAGGTGGTAATAGCATTGGCGTTCCATCAATTCAGGGCCTACCCCTGAAGCTATCTAGAGCCCAGCTTCCTATTCATTGTATCATCCACTTCCATATCACTAAAGATGCACTTGCAGGTATCCAACCAATCCTGCGCTTTTATGGCAGAGTTCGTTCCATGGAATGGTTTTCATCCTAGAGTAGAATAGTCTTTACTCAACTTAGCGACATCAGGCCTAGGCATTTGCATGGAAGAACCTCTACCAACAGCGACATCAGGAGTAGCCTAAACATTCCTTATCATAGTTGTCGACATAGCATTCAACATCGCTTGCACATCAAGTGTAGTAGCTCCTGACCCTGTACCTTCTTCAACTCCCATAGCAGAATTCTTCGCAATATTTCTTGTACGTTGGCTCGTTCTTAATCTGTAACAAGAATGATCTGTCTCTAATACAGAAAAACATGTCTATGGTGCTCGTGTACATGCGACTTATACTATATAATATATTATTATATAACTCTGAAAACAAAATACATAACAAGTATGCACTCTCCCGTATGTGTGCGCTTTTACACACACAGAGACAAACTCTCGATCCAGTCTAAGGTGATAACACCTTCCTTATCTCTCTGCCAGATCATAATATCAACTCAGGTTAATCATGTAACCAAAGCTCCGATACCAAATGTAACGACCACTTTATACCACTGACACTCATAATACTAAAGTAGTAAGCTACAACATTGCCTAGTCAGTATGTGATGATCATTAGGGTTGAAAATGAATCAAATGCAGCATATTACCTGTCAGATATCCCATAAGACATGGATAAAACATAATAATATAGATATAACATGAGAGATAGTAATAACTATGTGAAAAAATCAACAAAACGCAGATCCATAGAGTTATATACAAATGTAGTAGAGTTTATATAACAGAAAGAAACTCGACAACTATCCCAAAAACAAGCAAATAAGTAGTCACTGTTAATACTACCCAGTGCTGCATAGCAGAATAAGCGTAAAAAAACATATAAGTATATAATATGAAATAGCTCCATCCAGCTCATCCTTCACACGGCTACTGCATAACCTAGACCTGTTAGCTTGTCTATACATTTAAGAGTGCCCAAGATAATAAAAAACAAAGCATAAAACCTTAGATCAAACAACAGTCTGATGTGAGCAGTAAATGATCTCAAAATACCGTGTAGGTAAATATAATAAGGAATAGAGGTAAACAAACTACACCCGACCCGTCCCTGCAACCCAAGAGTTAGCACATAACATCATAATATGATACTCTAAAAATATCATAAAGGTACTCTACTCAAAATAGAATGAATGATTTCCAGATATCTCTAACTCCGGTACCTACTCTCAATGATATCGTCGAGTGATAGAATACTAAATAAAAAATCAAAGCAGCTATAGCATCCATCAAGTAATCCTTACTATCACTCGATGTACTTTGAATATATGACAACTCGTATGGCCTCCTTACTGCCGAGAACTAATAGGAATCCCTGTTTTAACATCCTTTATCTTAAGGCCCAAAGCAAGCACATGCTATAGTCATCCATAATATTAACTTCCGTGATAAAATACGGTAATTTTATTGGTATCCATAATATCAAAAGCACTTGAATATGAAATAAAAATAGCATAAATTAAGATAGCTTTTCTGATTACATTTCAAAACAATATTTCATATTCAATTACATAATCTCATAATCAATTTCCAGGTTTTGATCAAATATAATTATTACAAAATACGCCATGAGTGACATATGAATATGCCTCCTTGGATGATCAGCGTACTAAACAAACAATCAGTCTTAATACAACACAGTGGAAATAAAACTAAATAGCTCCTAAATAGCTAACTTTGTCTATTGCACGTCTTTGGAAGCTTTATTCGCCCAACCTACCAAACCTGAAATACTTAACTCTCAATATACTCAAATTTAATTTTTGCACCCGAGAGTTTAAAAGTAAAAACATAAAATTCGAGTCAGACATTAAGCCTGGTGCGAATAGTACAATTACATCTCGGTTTACTAAAATTATATGAGACCATGCCACATAGTCGTACGGGTTTCCCCTCACTAATATCCCTTTAAAACATATCTTTTTGCAAATTAGAATCCTACAATCAAACCGATTAAAACAATAATAGCAATATCATATATGCTCATAAATCAGGTAATAAATTGACTATTTGTCCAAACAATATAGTTTGCTTGGCTAACTACTAACCATTGGATAACTCGGGCCAACTAGACAAAATAAATAATCTAACCTCTGTTAGACACACTTCTGGATGGTCTGTCCTTAACCTACTTCTCCTAGGGTCACTTGATCCTAATGGTTTTGCGGGCTCACTAATCCTTCTATGTATATTCCTTTCTGTGTAACATCATTTAAGTTTTACTTGTGACTAAGCCCTACACGATGGAATTTTGGATCAAAATTATCTAGGGGCTATAGCTAATATATATGGCACAACCCTATACTAGTCCCATCTGGTATTCAAATATCTGAGTCATTTACTTAGGGTTAACTACCCATCAAATTTTCCTTGTTTCAACCTTTAATCATACTTAAACAAGGAAAACTTACTATTTGCTTTACTCAAATCTCATTTCCATGATATATGCTTTACTCAAAATATTATTGAAGAAATCCTTCGAAACCCTTGTTTAAAATCTTTAAACGATCTCTTTCGAAATTTTTTGAAAGTAAACCTTTCGAAACAAGTTAACAACACTATGCTGAAAGGCCAAAACATACCTTTCGAAACCATTTATAATAGACCTTTTGAAAGTATTGAAATAGTCCCTTTCAAAATCTTTATAAAACCTTAGACATCCACCATTTTAAACATTACAAACTTGCCTTTTGAAAACATTGGGGAATAACCCCTTCGAAACCTTGATAATATACCTCTCAAAAACACTGGGGAATCTCCCCTTCGAAACCTTCATTAAATACCTTTCAAAAGCATTAAAGTCCTTTACTTAAACAAGCCATTCGAAAGATTTGGGTTCAAGTAAAAATGTGTGGAACCTAGTTTCGAAAGCATTAAAATCATTCCTTTCGAAAGCTTTGGGTTTAACTTTCAAAACATAAAAAGGGTCTTAAAAGAACTAAGTCGATTGCAACTCTTCCTAGTGCAATTTCCTAAGTAAAAGAAAGTAGATGGTATCGAAACCATCCCCTTCGAAAGCATTGAAGAAGGGGCTTCAAGGTTTAAGACGAAAGGACCCTTTCGAAGGCATTGCCTCGAAAGGTAGAAAGTGGCAGCAGAGGTTTTGACCCCTTCGAAAGCTTCTTTTTTTTAAACAACGGCGGCAATCTCTTTCGAAAGCTCTTTTCTCTAAAACATTTGACCATGTCGAAAGCCATTTCCTTCAAAAGCCTCATTTATAATCAAAATGGTTCTCCAAAGCTACTCCAACCCCTCCGAAAGCCTTGTTTCGATACGATACCTTTCGCCTAACTCCAATCCACTATGTACCGAAGCTGATACCATCTGTATCTAGTTCGACTTAGATGGAGGCCGAAGTATGGTGTCCAAAGAGCTGCTAAAAGTGACGAAACAGCAAAACCTTGTAAAACTAATTTTTAACTTTATAAAGTAATTTCTTTCTAACTAACTTGCTTTGTTTGCAACTTATGATTGGTTGCCAATACTTTTCCAAATTCCTTTCTAAAAGTAATGCCGAATTTTAGAGAATAACAGTTTGAAGCATTTACAAATTGCCCCTTATCTTTTTATAAACATATAAAACATTTAAGTCCCCTACCTTAAATAATTTTATATACTTATTAAACCACTTAGGAAAATTCTCCAAAAATTCCCGTAAATCACTTTTAATATGTTATAACATATAAAAATATCTGACCCAAAGCTAACATATAATAGGCGCAATTAATTTAAACCCAATTTAACCATTATCTTCACTAGAAAATTTATAATAAGTCGATAATAATTCCAAAAATTATGAAACTTGGAACCATATCTAAAATAATATTTTTGACCTCATATCAAAATCGCAAGGCATTTGGATGTCATTTGATAGATTTTTCAATCATAATTATCATAAAAATCTATATTAACAAACAAAATTCATCAACAGGCATATGTATTCATTTATCATCCAAAACATGACCAGTACTTTGAAAAACGTATTCGGATCTAAAGTAGAACCGAAAATAAGAAAATATGAGATGTAACCTATTATTCACCTTAGTTTGTTGGCAAGGAATTGAGATTTGATGTTGAATGAATTTGATTAAGCTTCTTCCATTTGATTCTTGCTTATCTTTTCCTTGTTATCTTCTAATATTGGCCAGCCTTGATAATTTTTAATTTTGTTTATGAACGTGTAAATGAAAGTAGCATACGGGTTTAGGGCATAAGAAAATAACCTATTCCTATTATTTCATTTTAATTCCCCATTTGTTCATTAGTTTATTAGGCACGGCTACCCCATATTATTCAAACCTCAATCCCTTAATCATTTACATCATTTCATTTCATTTGCTTAATTAAATATCCTAAATAATATTAATCAAAATTAGGGTCGTTGTAGAATCGATTTCACCTAGAGGGGGGTGAATAGGGTGATACTAACAATTATAAAAATTAATAACGAAATATATAAAATAATTGCAGCACAGATAATAGTAGAATAATAAGAGCAGAAATAGAAAAACACAGATTTACCCAGCTTTGGCAAAACTCTGCCTATATGCTGCCCTTAAGGTTTCTACTAGAAATTATGTAGTCATATGTTTATACACGTAAACTTAGGACACCCTATATCGACTAACCTAACTCTACGCTCAAAACCCTGCCACAACTCAGCCACTCACTTGCGAATTCTCGAACTTATCCACCGTAATTCGTCCCCTAGTCACACGACTAGAATTTTATAAAAATTTAAAAGTAAATTACAAAATAAAAACAACTAAACAAAAAAACCTTAATTTAAAATTTTAGGCCAAAATAAATTTAAAGATGTCGGCCCAAATTAAAATAAAAAAAGTCCTTTTTTATTTTTATATTTGTTAATCTCTGGTCTCCTCCTTTTCTTATTTTATGGCTGCTTCCTTATTCCTCTTCGTTCCTCTTTCAATAATTAAGGGTTTCTGAAATTTGAATATGCCGACTTCAGTAGATCGATCGAATAGATGTTTTCACATTGCTTGCTTTGTCGATCGATCGTCTCTTTGATTTGAAAGTGGTTGCTTCAATTTTGGCGAGTTCGAATTGAATAATTCTGGTATGTGATTTTCTTTATTACTCTCGTTGATACGCTTAAACTAGGTTCTTTTGTCTGCCGATGATATTGATGGTATTTATAGGTTTTAATTCCCTAAATTTTTGTTCGAATATTATTTTGAATTCGTCTGTTACTTTAGCTCGGCCTTTTGATTTTTAATCAAATGTTGGTGATGTTTTCTGACTTTTTCAATTCGTATATTTTCCTATTATGCTTGCTTGTTCACCATGGCTTGCATTTGCTTTGGATTTGGTTCCATTCTTTTCTGTTTGACTTGTGCTACTTTGAATTTGTATTAATATTTTTAGATGAGAACTTGACTATGACTTGTTCAATTTTACTTTAGTCTTGACTTCGGCTTTTTATTTCAATCAGTGTTATCACCTGGCTTTGACTTGGCTTGAAACTGCTACCTTGAAAATTGTTCGACCTGCAACATTTGATCATCTGATTGATTTTTATATGTAAACCATGCTTCAAATTGTAACAGTTGTATATCATCATTCATTGTTAGCTTGGATAGAATCTGGTTTCCACTGCATAAATATATATATACACACACACACACACGTGTGTGTTCCCGCATGTATATTTGTATGCTTGCCTGCATTGTGTCTTGGTTGAAGTGTTGCATTCACCTGTTTTCATGCACACTAACCTGGTGTGGTGCACTTGTGTCATCATTACTTGATTTTGATCTAGTCATCTTGAAGTATACATGTGAGTATTGCTTTGAGTTGAACTGCTTGCGGGCTTCAATATGCATTATTTTGGTCTTATGTAGATTTGAGCCATCATGTTTTCACTGTTGCATATATGCATGATGCATCAATATTGCTCTGACCATATACATTGCCATATTCGCTGACTATATGCATATGTTTTGTTATACCGGTGCACTTGATATCTTCACTTGTATACTTGATTGCCTCTGTACCTTCACTTGTTCCTCTTGGAGTCTTCACTTAGTTGTTGTACACCTTTTGTTTTTTGTTGGTCTTCATGTATACTTGAATCTTGTTGTAGCCCTTTGTACATGTTGCACTGTCCTGGAGCCATTGACATTTGAATTTACTTGAGTCTTCATTGTTGAGGCTACACTTGTACATTGTTGTTTATTAACTTGTCGTTGCCTTTTGATACAAGTTAAATTTGCCATTTCTTTGTTTTCCTTGACCACCGTATATACTTATTTTCATGTTGCTTCTGGTTTGCTTTCCATTGAGCTTCTGATTACTCATGTTGGTGTTTTTGTATTCTTTGAACTCATATATGTGTATACATATATATGTGCATATATGTATATATGTTAATGTTGTCTTTGTGTACATTCTATATGGAGTAGTTCTTTATGTGTACTAAACTGTTTCACTTGAGTCTCAATTGTTCATTTTGTCTTGACCCAATGGCCTAGTTCCTGGTCTGGTGAATGTTTCAACATATGCACATCAGTGTCATCTCCAAGTTTCTGGTACATTGTGGTCTTGTCAACCTTTAGTTCATTTTGTTGTGTTGCTCTTGCCTTGAATTTAAATGATTGAACTATTTTCATTTCATATTGCTTGCTGACTTCACTGTCAAGTCTGTTCTCATGTGTACACATTTGTGCACTTGTTAGCATGGTCTGGTTTAGGATTCTTATTGCATGAGAACTTGTACTCAACAATTTTGTGATATTTTTGTATTGCACCTGAGTTGAATCCAGCCTTGGCTCGGGTTTGACCTTGTGCTCGTATTGTGACTTTATTTGTATTCACTTGAATATTTGTACTTGAGTTGAATCCATTTTTTGGTTGGGTTTAATCTTGTTCTTTCCTGTCCCTAACATTTTATCAAGTGTATATCAATGTGCATGACCTTGTGGCATGTATAGTGATACAATGTGCATGTCATAAGTTGTTCGTGTATGATGGATTCAAATGAAAATGATGACAAAAAACCCAATATACCGAGGCAAATAACATTTTCAAAATACACATTTTATTTTACATTTCATCAATATTTCTTTTTCAATTTTACCGCATCAATGTTTATTTTGTAGATAACTCAGATACTGGATACAAACAGGAATATAATTGAAGAACAAATATGAGTGAATGAGTGATATGTAGTGAGGTGCAAATGTAAATGATAATTGTATAGTGAAAAATTGTGTTGTGATTTGAAATTGTATTGTATTTGAAATTTTGTATATATAGTTAGAGCTCAAATTTTGTACCATTCAAAAATTGTAATAAAATATTTGTTTGAATTAAATAACTATTTAAATTTAAATTTTGTGTTATTTATATTATTCAGCAAATATTTATTTAGTTATATGAAAATAAAAAGTACAATAATAAGTATATTTAAATATATATACATATATATGTTTATTATCATCAAACATAAATCATATACTAGCATATTCAACAATCTCTCCCTTTTGATGATAAAAAACATATATCTAATATTTTGAATTTATTAATTGTATTTGGTAATTGATGAACTCTATTGGCTCCCCTAATCTAAATGCTCCCCGTCTACAACAAAGTTCCCCCTTCATATATGCATGAAAATAAATAAAAATACGCAAATGAACCTAGATGGGAATGTGCAAATAAAAATAGAATACTTGACCTTTATTTGCCAATATCTTAACTTTTCCCTCTATATGATTGATTTCACCCTAGAGTGGGGTGAATAGGGTGATACTATTAATTATAAAAATTATTGTGGAAGTTTATATAAAATAATTGCAATACGGATATAGCAGAGTAAAGCAGCACAGATAATAGCAGAATAATAAAAGCAAAAAACATATAACACACAGATTTACCCAGCTTTGGCAAAACCCTGCCTATGTGCTTCCCTCAAGGTTTCTACTAGAAATTAAGTAGTCAGACGCTTACACACGTAAACTCACGACACCGGCTATTGACTAACTTAACTCTACGCTCAAAACCCTACCACAACTCAGCCACTGAGTTGCGAATTCTCGAACTACACCACCGCAGTTCGTCCCCTAGTCACACGGCTAGAATTTACAATGGTTTAAAAGAGAAAAATACAAATTTAAAAACACAATAAAACACAAAACCCTAATTTTAAATAAACTAAAGCCCAATTACTAATATAAGGAAACCGGCCCAAAAGATTTTGAAGTAAAAAAGAAATGTTTCCCTTTTCTTTTTATACTTTCGGCCCATTCATGTTTATTTCTTTGACTTGTGAAAAATGGCAGTTTCCTTTAGCTCGTTCGTTCCTCTTCCTTATTCAGGGTTCCATGGAATTCTTTGAAGCTGTCGCTTTTAGTGGTAGGTTGAATGATGAATCATTTGCTTTCTTTAGTTGATTTCTCAACTGCTTCAAATTTTCGAGTGCCTTTCCTTGATTGAAAGATTGGCACGTGAAATTCCTTTTTTGATTTATACTGTACTCGACTTGATTCGAGTTCCTAATTGATGTTGTGATCTGCGATATGCTTGAACTCGAATGCCTCTCTACGGTAGATGATGATTGGGTTTTATTGGGTTCTAATTCCTATATTTTCGTTCGTATATTCATCTGATAATTTTCCACTTGGCCGTTTGATTTTGTTTTGATGATGGTGATGATTTCTGACCGGTTCAATTCGTATATTTTGTTTGCTTGTTTAACACGGCTTCGAATTTGAACCTGCTCGATTCCTTGATTTCCATGGCTTTTGGTACTTTGAATTTGAATCTGTTTTGACTTAGGCCTTGACTTTGTTTATGCGATGATATTGTTTGAATTATTCCTCTGCAAAAATATTACCTTTTGACTTCGGCCTTGTCACTGCTTTGACTTGGTTTTTGACATCACTTGACTTCGGTTATTTAGTGTTGCTGTGTGAATTACTGGCTTGACTCTGACTTGTTCATTATCTCCTGACTTCAACTTTGGTAAAAACTGTTAATTGCTTTGTTGTATTTTTAACCTGATGCTTGTAGTTGTTCATCTTATCACTGCATATCAATACATATATGTTCATATATATATGTATGTGCATTTGACCTTTGCCATTTTGAACTGCTGCACTATTCTATTCACTGTCGTGCTAATGTTGCACTTGAACTATTCGAGTTGTGGTACTGGTTATCACTATATACATCAAATATGTGTATATTTACATGCATATAGCATTTTCAACCTGATGCTTGAATGCAGTTTATCACCATGTTGACTAACATACACTGCTGCATGTCATATATATGTTTCTTGGTTTTGTTAAAAAAACTGTTGAATGTTCTGTAGTGTTTTTGACCTGGAACATTTTTTGTTGCCTGATGAACTCTATGCATCTACTATGTCTTGATCATTGGCCTTCACTACACATGTATATCTTTAGATTTGCATTTGTAGTTTATTGATGATGCTCAGACTGTTGAGGCGGTTCCATTAATATTCGAGTCTTCATTTGATCATTGTTGTGGACTTGGTTTGCACTTATGGTTTGTGTTGCATATCTGTAGAGTTCATGTGCAAGCTTTGTACTTATAGTCTTCACTGCAACCATATTGAACTAAACTCTATTGTCCGCATTGCTTGACTAGAAGTCTGGTTGTTTTGTGATTTTTCGTTCGCTGTTTTATGATGGACTCTAGTTCTATTCCATTGTTCACTGATGCATGTGTTTATGCATTGACAATTGAGGCAGTGCCATTGTTATTTGTGTCTTTGTACCAAGCTGTTTTGAGTTTGGAGCTTGTGAATTTCATCCCTGGTCTGGTATACATATGCACTCCTTATATATGTATAAATGTGTGTTTGTATTTCCACGATGAATTTGTGGCCTTGGTTTCACTCGAGAATTATTTGCTTTTCGAACTGCACCTGTGTTAAATCCAGCTTATAGTTCAGGTTTCACCATGTGCTCGTGTTGTGACTTTATTTGAATTGCACTTGAGTTGAACCCGGCTTTTGATTTGGGTTTGACTTTGTGCTCACGTTTCCCTGTAACTTTATCAAGCATGTATCAGTGTGCACGACCTTGTGGCATGTACAGTGATACATTGTGCATGTCACAAGCTTTTTCGTGTATGATGAATTCAAAATTAAATGATGACGAACAACCCAAACAGCCAAGGAAAATAATATTTTCAAAATCATATTTTATTTACACTGCAAAATATTTTCTTTTCAATTTTATTGCGTTAGTGTTTATTTTGCAGATTGCTCAAATACTGGATTCAATCTGAAATAGAGTTGAAGATCAATTTTGAGTGAACGAGTGATATGTAGTGAGGTGCTGATGTAAATGATAATTTTAATGTAATCAAAATTGTATATATATAGTGAGAGCTCAAATTTGTACTATTCAAAACTGTAATAAATATTTGTTTGAATAAAATATCCGTTTGAATAAATTCTGTGTTCTTTATTTTATTCAGCAAATATTTATTTAATTATGTTCGAAATAAAATAGTACATTAACAAATATGTTTAAATGAATATATATATATATATATATATATATATATATATGTTTATTATCATCAAACAAAAATCATATACTTGCGTATTCAATAATCTCCCCCTTTTGATGATAACAAACATATATTTAAGATTTTGAATATATTAAATGTATTTGATCATTCAATTTTCTTCCCTTATTTGAATGCTCCCTTTCTACAACAATGCTCCCCCTTCATATATGCATGAATAAAAATATGCAAATGAGCCTAGATGCATATAGAAAATATTTGACCTTTATTCGCCAAAATCTTAACTTTTCTCTCCCCCTTTTATTATCAGCAAAAGAGTAATAGTGTTAGAAAAATAGAGATAAAGTGATAAACATTCGCACAACATTAATACTCAATCAAGTATAAATATTAAATTTAAACAAAAAATCAAACAAAAATCATAAATACTTTGTATGACTCATATTCCACTTTAGAATGATAGGGATGATGTCATCATATAAAACCATATAGTTGTGTTATTTATGGTATATTCGTTTCAAGAATTTAAATATCCACTAACCATGCATAACCATTACGACTTTTAAATGAGATTAGTAGTATTCCAAAAAAATTATAAAAAATGAATTCAAGTGTGTTCAACCATGCATAACCGTGAGGACTTTTAAATGGGATTAGAATCAATTTTTCTATTTAATTAATCAATTTTAATATGCATTCCATACATGCATAACCGTGAGGACTTTTAAATGAGCATGGAAGCGCATAAAAAATTCCAAGTAATTCATCCATGCATAACCATGAGGACTTTTAAATAAGAGTGAATACTTTGGATGTTTGTATTTGTTAAAAAAATAATGAAATGAAGAACGAATGATTTCCTATTTAAAATACCACATATTAGCATACTGTATTGGATTTTGATGAGTGATGGTCGATAGAAATATGATAGAATTAGAAATGATCGTGTAATTTTTACCAACAAAAAGTTTTTATAACTCTTGTTTAAATTTCTGAGGAAATTTACTAAATATGCTGTCTCAAGTTATAATATATGATCAATATCGACACTCATCACTTTTTTCAATCACAATTTATCTTTTAGAATAATTAGTAGGGAGTCATATTAGCCAATAGTTATTTAAGATCAAATCCAAAAATAATTATAAAATCAAATTTTAAAAAATGACTAATCTGAAACATGGTCAACAAAAAAATGATTTTCTGGAACGAGTTTTACAAGAAAAATGTGTGCTATTTGAAAATTATTTGAAATGAAAAATATGCAGATATTTTCTTTGAAAAACGATGCAGCTACCGAATGTCTCAACAATAATCAAATTTCACTTGTATTTTTCTATCAACTAGATTACCATTGTAATCTGCATCTGAATTTTTCTTTCACTTAAGATTATCATTAGTTGTAGACTAGATCATGAAGTGTGCAACAAAAAAAATCTTAAAGTTATTTTTAACAGCTTTTAACTGAAATTGAAGCCGTGCAAATAAACAAATAGTGTAAAATCTTGAAGCCGTAGGATAAATAATATATTTATGTGCACCGATAGTAATCATCAATCAATAAACACCATCATTAATCTAAATAAATCTATATGAAGTAGTTCAAAGACTCTAGAGGTGAAAGTAGTGTTCTCAGTAAAAATTATAATTGGCCAACAATTTTGAAAATGTCAGAACCAAAATCAGCATTCATTTCATCATCACATAACTGGCTGAATTAAATCAAATTATGGTGCAGATTATCACATTTAATATATCGTTCAAGATGAATATACCATTACCTCTCTTACCTTTAGGATTATTTTTTCCATTGCTATCCATTGTGATTCTATCACCTTTGTATTAGGCTAAGGAACTCTGATTTGTCGCTGACTATGTGTTTGGAACTGCCAGAATCCAGAGAACACTGTTGTTGTTCCTTAGCTTGCCGCCACACCTACACGAGAGAACAATTTTGTGACCTATTTGTTTTTATAGATCCATGGTTGTTAGTGGCAATGGATTTTGAAAATATCAAAGTATTTTTCTCATCTATTCTACCACAACTATTTTCAATAATATTCCAACATTTAACATTAACAGATTTTAAATAAAATTTCAATTTTAATTTCCAATTCAGAAAATCTGTTCGATCAAAAACAGGAGGAATAATATTGGACGGACCCTCAGTAAAAGCACTATTAAAAGAAGCCATTTTAAAAATTCAAATTAGTAAAACAAAATTTGACGTTGAAAAATCAAAATTTTAAAACAAAAATGGTTTTTGTTCCTAGCTCTGATACCACTTGTAGGATCGATTTCACTCTACAGGGGTGTGAATAGGGTGATACTATTAATTATAAAAATTATTGCTGAAGTTTATATTAAATAATTGCAACACATATATAGCGGAGTAAAGCAGCGCAGATAATAGCAGAATAATAAAAGTAGAAAATATAACACATAGATTTACCCAGCTTCAGCAAAACCTTGCCTACGTGTTTCCCCTAAAGTTTCTACAAGAAATTAAGTAGTCAGATGCTTACACACGTAAACTCGTGATACCCGCTATCGACTAGCCTTAACTCTGCGCTCAAAACCCTAACACAACTCAGCCACTAAGTTGCGAATTCTCGAACTACACCACCGTAGTTCGTTCCCTAGTCACACGACTAAAATTAACAATGGTTTAAAAGCGAAAAATACAAATTTAAAAACACAATAAAACACAAAACCTAATTTTAAATAAACTAAAGCCCAATTACTAATATAAGGAAACCGGCCCAAAAGATTTTGAAGTAAAAAAGAAATGTTCCCCTTTTCTTTTTATACTTTCGGCCCGTTCTTTTTTATTTCTTGGCTTGTGACAAATGGCAGTTTCCTTTAGCTCGTTCATTCCTCTTCCTAATTAAGGGTTTCGTGGAATTCTTTGAAGCTGCCGCTTATAGTGGTAGATTGAATGATGCTTCGTTTGCTTTCATCGGTTGATTTCTTAGCTACTTCAAATTGTCGAGTGCCTTTACTTAACTAAAGGTTGGTACGTGAAATTGCTTTTTTAGTTTATACTATACTCGACTTGATTCGAGTTCCTAATTGATGTTGTGATCTGTGATATGCTTGAACTCGAATGCCTCTCTACGGCCGATGATGATTGGGTTTTATAGGGTTTTAGTTTATATATTTTCATTCGTATATTCGTCTGATAATTATCAACTTAGCCATTTGATTTGTTTTATGCTAGTGATGATTTCTGACGGTTCAGTTCATATATTTTGGTTGCTTGTTTAATGTAACGACCCGTATTTTTAGATATTTTAATTAGAAAATTTAAGGTGATTATTGAAGGAAAATGATTATTAATGTAATTTGTTGAATAATTTAATATTTGAAATTATTTGAATAATTGGATAACGGGTTTAATATGATTAAAAATGATTTGTAAAATTCTATTTTATCATATTAAAGTTAGAATGATGTTGTAGAACTTTTAAAATCGAATTAAAAGTAAATTTGTGAAATTGAATATTTTAATATTTAATTGACGAGTTAAAATAGCCATTTTTCAAACAGTCTCGGATTTCGACGAAACTTGTTTCATCGGATCCGTAATAGTAAATTATGGTAGGATTTCAATTTTCGTAGCAATTGGACTTGTCGTTTGGCAGTGCGAGCTTGAAACGCATAGAAATTTAATTTCGAGTTTAATTAAAATAATCGACTTCGAAAAGCTATCTTCCAGATATGATCGAATTAGGCCTTGAAACTAGTTCCATTGCGTCCGGAATGGGGGTAAAACCTTATAAACGCCTGGCGGCACGTCTCGATTGGAGTTCGGATGATTTTGGACCTACCTATATAAATACGCACGCAAATCGAGACAGTTTTATTATTATTTTAATCCAGAAACCCTAATTCTAAATCATGGCCGCCACCTATTCCATGGCCAGAAATTGCCGATCTTCTTTCCTTAATATCTCTCAATCCGTTCGACGAAATCGAAAAATTCCAAAAGCAAAAGTGTAAATCTCGACGAGCTCTTCAAATCCATACGGTTGATGTATGCTAATTTTTCATGGATTCGTCCAGATCTGACTTGGAAGTGTGTACGTATTTCCTTGGATTGCGTGCAAACGACGGCGAATGACGGGATGAAACTTGGCGCGTAGGTGGCTCTGGTGAAGGGCTTCGTGGTGGCGCTAGCTGATCGTTCTGGAAGTCGACGAGGTGGTCATGAAAATTGCTTGAAGATCGGCGGCTAATGGGTTTGCATACGTGAATTTCACGTTGGGGAAGAAGCGCCGGAATCGCGGAGATGAGAGCTGCGCTGCAGTGCAGATCCGAAAGTGTTTGGAGCTCATTAAAATTTTATGTTAAATCGAACGTCGTTCGATTTGATTTAAAATCGTAAAATCAAGGTGAGTGTTTTATAACGCTCACAACGTACTGAATATCTTTATGCTAGTTAAATTTGACATTATGCATAGTTATGATTTTTATTTGTTGTTGTTTGATAAAATTTAATTATCATATTGATTGTCATTTGAATTCACCGTTAAAAAAATTAAATTGACAGTTAAATTTAAATTAAAATTGAATTGCGATTAAATTACCTGACATTGATAAATATGAAATTGCCGTGAATTGTATTGCCTATTGGATGATGTATTTCGATGGATGTTATTGGTTGATATTTAAATGTTTGGATGTTTATTTGTTTATATATATCCTGCTATGCATACATATGACACTGTGATTGATTTAAATGATATATTCATCCCTGACATTTAATTGTAATAACTAATCACTTGGCCATAGGTTAGAAAATTATATACGGACACCGAGTTGGATAAATTAAATGATTTTAAAGGTTGTTTTGAAATTAATTAAATGAATTGATTTTAAGAATAAAATCCAATTTATGGAAATTGAATTATTTTGAATTGGAGCTCGAAATGTTAGAATTTAAACTTGGTAAACGAAATTATTAAATAAAATCGAAGTTTAGATTTAAATTGAAAATTGAAATACGGTGTAAATTTTTGAAAGTTGATTTGTTTTAAAAGATTGGACTTTTAATCGAACTCTGAATATTTCTAAGAAAATTGATATGAAATGATATTTCAAGTTTGAGTTTGGAATTGAAAATTTATTTGAAATTTAGATTTAAATTAATTTGGAATTGAATTGAAATTTAAAGAAATTTGTGAATTGAAATCGAAATTTACGTGGAATAGAAATTTATTCAAGTTGAAATTGGAATAAATCGATTAAATCGAAATGGAATTTGGATTTGATTTGGATAGGAAATTTGGGAAGTTGACCAGTTTGACTTTGGAATTATTTATCAAATAATTTTTGATTTTTTCCAAACTATTTTATATATAAACCATTTTATATTCAAATTATTTTCGATTAAACTATTTAAATATTTTCTATTAAACTATTTTGAGTTATTTAACTATTTTAAACTATTTAAACTATTTTCTTAAATTCAAACTGGTTAAAGAGACAGAAATGTTTATATTTAAACCTTTGGTTTAAATACGAACTAGGTTAAAGTAGAGATTATAACCTAAATTGAATTCGAATCAAATTTTGAAGTGAAATTGATTTATCGGACAAAATTGATAATTTTGAATATATGATGATTTTGAAATGGATTTGATTTTAAAGCGAATATGATATTTTGTTATCAATCATGAATCAATTTGAAATATAAAAGAGCCATCAGTGTAATAATACGTAGTTATTAAAGAGACCGGGATCGGATATGGACATACTCTCTGTCGATACCGAAAACCACTTTAATAACTATTATACGCGGAGTGTTGATCCAGATTGAAGTGGATGGTTTGGTGAACGCGTTGACTGAAGAAAGAGAACGATATTGGATGACCCCTGACATGACTAAAACAGGAGCCGCGCCCGGCCATTGAGGTTCGCCACCTCTAGCGGACACACTTCTCGATACCATATCTATTACATTTGTGATTTGATTTGGGTGCACCCTTTGATTTGGGAGTGTTGTTTCGCGGTGTTGAGGTAGTAGCTGCTATGCTCAACATCAGTCCGGATCACGCAACTACTAGTATCCTAGTTGGTATCGCCTCATGTACCTTGTCATACTGATTATCCTATTCGCGACCACTACGTTTTGGTTTGTACCTTGAGTATATGGATTGCCCTCTGGTGACTTTCGGTTTTGGGGAAACTACGGTCTTGTATATGCTTTTGGGAATATAAAATGTGTTAAGGGGGATTATGGTAACGCCTTAACGCTATTTTGATACTTTATATTACTGATAGACATTATCTACTTAGCGTACATTACTACCTAGTAGATAGTTTAACAGATCCTTGAAAGGTGGAAAATCCCGTAACATCTCTTAAGTTATTGCACGCACGTTGACACTGGATATGAGATGTCAAACCCCGTAAACATCTCTGACGCCGTCACACTCATATTTATTTACGATTGATTTAACTTTCATATGGATATTTTAGTCCTGACTCGAGTGTTTTGTCTTTTCATTACGCTCGGGTCAGTCCTGAGTTTTCAGATTTTTGAAGATCTATTCTGGAGGACGAAGACGAAGATTTGGTATACTATTACTATTATTATCTGTGCATCATATTGTCTGCTGCATTATTTATTTGTTCTGTTGTATATGTATAACTCTGATAAATGTTGTATAAATAATTGTCTAAGTATAGTAAACAGCTTCATGAACTGTTTATTTGACTATTATATTTTATCGTTCCGCTGCGATATTCTGTGTTGTTTCATTTCCTTTATTTCTTTTCTTTTCTTAATTACCCCAATAACCATCTGCCTTTTTTTAATGGTTTGGAACCGGCATGTGTATTTGATCGTTGGTTTAAACTGTCCAAAAAGGCGGGTCGTTACATTTAACATGGCTTCAAATTTGAACTTGCTCGATTCCTTGATTTATATGGCTTTTAGTAATTTGAATTTGATTCCGTTATGACTTCGGCCTTGACTTTGTTTATGTGATGATATTGTTTGAGTTATTCCCCAGCAAACATATTTCCTTTTTGACTTCGGCCTTGTCACTGCTTCGACTTGGTTTTTGACATCACCTGACTTCGGTCATTTAATACTGCTGTGTGAATTACTGGCTAGACTCAGACTTGTCCATTATCAACTACCTTCAACTTTGTAAAAAACAGTTAATTGCTCTGTTGTATTTTTAACCTGATACTTGAAGTTGTTCATCCAGTCACTATATATCTACATGTATGTTCATATATATATATATGTATGTGTGTATGTATTTTTGTATGTATGTATGTATGTATGTGTGTTTGAGCTTTGCCATTTTGAACTGCTGCACTATTCAATCCACTGCCGTGTTGATGTTGCACTTGTACCATTGGACTTATGGTACCGGTTATTGCTACATACATCATATATATGTATATTTATAGGCCTATAGCATTTTCAACCTGATTCTTGAATGCATTTTATCTCCATGTTGACTAATATACACTGCTGCATGTCATATATATGTTCCTTGGTTTTGTTAAAAAAAACTGTTGAATGTTCTGTAGTGTTTTTTGACCTGGAACATTTGTTGTTGCTTGATGAACTCTATGTATTCTCTATATCTTGATCATTGGCCTTCACTACACATGTATATGTTCAAATTTGCGTTTGTTGTTTTTTGATGATGCTCTGACTATTGAGGCAGTGCAATTGATATTCGAGTCTTCATTTGATAGTTGTTGTGCACTTGGTTTGAACTTATGGTTTGTGTTGCATATCTGTTGAGCTCATGTGCATACTTTGTACTTGTGGTCTTCACTGCAACCATATTGAACTAAACTCTGTTGTCTGCATTGCTTGATTCAAAGTCTGGTTGTTTTGTGATTTTTCGTTCGCTGTTTTATGATGGACTCTGGTTGTATTCCATTGTTCACTGGTGCATGTGCTTATGCATTGACAGTTGAGGCAGTGCCATTGTTATTTGTGTCTTTGTACCATGCTGTTTTGAATTTGGAGCTTATGAATTTGATCCCCGGTCTGGTATACATATGCACTGCCTATATATGTGTACATGTGTGTTTGCATTTCCATGATGAATTTGTGGCCTTGGTTTCACTCAAGAACTATTTGCTTTTTGAACTGCACCTATGTTAAATCCAGCTTATAGTTTGGGTTTGACCTTGTGCTTGTGTTGTGACTTTATTTGAATTGTACTTGAGTTGAACCCGGCTTTTGATTTGGGTTTGACCTTGTGCTCACCTGTCCCTGTAACTTTATCAAGTGTATATCGGTGTGCACAGCCCAGTGGCATGTACAATGATACAATGTGCATGTCATGAGCTTGTTCTTGTATGATGAATTCAAAATTAAATGATGACGAACAATCCAGATAAGTGAGGCAAATAATATTTTCAAAATCACATTTTATTTACACTGCAAAATATTTTCTTTTCAAATTTACTGTGTTAGTGTTTATTTTGCAGATTGCTCAGATGCTGGATTCAATCTGGAATAGAGTTGAAGATCAATTTTGAGTGAACGAGTGATATGTACTGAGGTGCTGATGTAAATGATAATTGTAATGTAATCAAAATTATATATATAGTGAGAGCTCAAACTTGTAGTATTCAAAATTGTAGTAAATATTTGTTTGAATAAAATATCTGTTTGAATTTAAATTCTGTGTTCTTTATTTTATTCAGCAAATATTTATTTAATTATGTTAGAAATAAAATAGTGCATTAACAAATACATTTAAATGAATATATATATACGTTTATTATCATCAATCAAAAATCATATACTTGCATATTCAACAATCTCCGCTTTTGTTATCAGCAAAAGAGTAATAGTGTTAGAAAAATAAAGAAAAAGTGATAGATATTAATACAACATTAATACCCAATCGAGTATAATATTAAATTTCAATAAAAAAATTCAAACAAAAATCATAAATACTTTGTTAGACGCATACTCCATTTTAGAATGATAGGGATGATGTCGGCATAAAAAGCCATATAGCTGTGTCTATTTGTGGAATATTTATATCAGGAATTCGAATATCTTCTAATCATGCATAACCGTTTGGACTTTTAAATGAGATTAGAAGTATTCCAAAAAAATTATAAAAAAATGAATTTCAAGCATCTTCTAACCATACATAATCGTGAGGACTTTTAAATGGAATTAGAATCAACTTGTCTATTTGATAATCAATTTTGATATGCGTTCCATACATGCATAACTGTGAGGACTTTTAAATGAGCATGAAAGCACAAATACAAATATTCCAAGTAATTCACCGATGCATAACCATGATACTTTTAAATGAGAGTGAATACTTTGGATATTTTTATTAAAAAATAAAATGAAATGAAAATGAATAGTTTCCCATTTAAAATACCACGTATTGACATACTATATTGGATTTTGCTGAGTGATGGTCGTTTGAAAATACGATAGAATAGAGATGGTCATGGAATTTTAACCATCAAAAGTTATTATAAATATTGTTTAAATTTTTAAAGGAATTTACTAAATAACTGTCTCAAGTTATAATATGTGATTAACATCAACTTTTATCACTTTGTCAATCACTGTTTATCTTTTCGATAATTAGTAGGGAGTCAGATTAGTTAATATAGTCATTTCAGATCAATTCCAAAGATAATTATAAAATCATATGACTAATCTGAAATAAGATTAAAAAAACTATTTTCTGGATAGGGTTTTATAAAAAATGTCTGCTAATTGAAAATCGTTTGAAATGAAAAATATGCTGATATTTTCTCTAAAAATGTGATGTGATTAATGAATGTCTCTACATAAAAATGTTCCACCAGTAATTTTTCTATCAACTAGATGACTAGTGTAATCTGCATCTGAATTTCCGTTTGACTCATGATTATCATTAGTTGGATGTTATATACCAAACGATGAAATTCAACAAATACCATAAAAAAAATTTATAGCTTTTAAATGAAATTCTTTTAGATTTGAATTAAAACTGTGTAGATAAACAAACAATGAACATAGTGCCAGATCTAGAAGCAATAAGAAAAAAAAAATATCCACGTGTATCATGAGTAATCATCGATCAATAGAACACCATCATTAGTCCAAACAAACCTATATGAACTAGTTCGAAGACTCTAGAGGCACATGTTGTGTTCTCGGCATAAAAAGACAATTGGCCAACAATTACGCAAAAATTAGAATCATAATCAACATTCATTATCACACAACTGGCTGATTTAAATATGATTACGGTGCAGATTTTCACACTTAATATATAGTTCAAGATAAATGTATTGTTACCTATTTTACCTTTATGATAAGTTTTCGTTGTTGCCCATTATGATTCTTCCACCTTTATATTAGCCTAAGGAACTTTGATTTGTCGCTCGTCGTGTGCCTGGAACAGCCAGAATCTAGGTAACGCTGTTGTTATTCCTTAGCCTGCCACCACACCTACACGAGAAAAGATTTTTGTGACCTGTTTGTTTTTATAGGTCCATGGTTATTAGTGGCAAATTTTTTTGAAAAATATGTTTGTGTAGACCCAAGCCTACTTATATTTTCTCCTTTTGGCATCCAGATTTATTTAGTTTTAAGGGATTTTATATTCGTGCCTTTTGGAACACAAATTGTTATGGTTTTCATGTTTTTGGGACTATACCAATAATTGTATTGATTGTGTCCAATTTTTCAACAAATTGTGCACTTGATTTGACTTGATTAATTTTGCTTCTAACAAGTTGAGATTGATTATATACAAATCCTTGTCTAACTATATTAACAGTTTGTTTCCCTAACAGTATATTCAATGATCTTTCTTCTTTGGAAAATTTTCTCAAAGTTGTAGACAATTGTTAGACTTGTGTTTTAAGATATTCAATTTCATTCAATGATTGAGTGCACCTTTTAATAGAATTTTCACTCCTCGTGTTTCCACTTTCTTTTAAAATCAAAATTTCATTTTCAAGTGATTTAATTTTAATTTCTGATTTTTCAATTTCTTCTTCGAATGATGGACACGTGTCACATTTAGGGCTTTTATTTTGATAGCTTTTGACTAATTGGTCAAATTGTTTATTTAATTCTATCAAAGTGTATCTTTGTGATTCAATTTTAGCATATTTCTCCCTATGTCTTTCAAAACAGCCATTTACTTCATGAAAATATAAAAGTAATTCCGAATGAGTAAGTTTTGATACCTCGCTTGGTTCGTCATCATCACCATTGGTTGTTTCTCCTTGAAGGCATGGATTTTATTTTTCACTCTCACTTCCGGTACTTTTATTATCTTCATCAGTTTCATCCTAAGTGGCTACAAAACTTCTCCTTTTCTATTTCTTTCCATGGCTGAGTCGATTCTGAGGACAATTGGGCTTGATATGACCGGGTTTATTGCACTTGTGACAAATGATCTCTTGCTCTTTTGGGTTATCTAGAACTTTGACTATTCTGCTTTTTAGTTGTTATTTAGAGCTGGATTTCCGTATTTATGGTTCCACATATTGAATCTCTTTATTAGTAGCACCAATTCAGTTGCTCCATCATCAAGATCTTCATCACTTTTCGTTGTTCCTCTAAGAGCTATTGATTTCTTTTGCATATCACCTCCTTTGCGTACTTCGTTGAATTTGACTTTTAGCTTGTAAGTGGTGAGATTTCAGATGAGTTCTTCAACTTTGATTTGTTTCAAATATTTTATTCTTAGGCTGTAACTTTCACTTCAAAATTTCATGGAAGGACTTTGAGGATTTTTCAAACTATTTCCAATTATATGTATGATTTTTCGAGATCTTTTGATTTGTGTATGAGATTGGAAAGTCGTTCATACATATCTTTGACATTTTCATCCTTGGCCATTGTGAAGTTCTCGTATTCGCTACAAAGCATGGCAAGGCGAGATTCTTTGACTTGAGATGTTCCTTCGTGCGCCACTTCAAGTGTGTGTCAGATTTCCTGCGCAATTAGACAATGTAAGATATGATTAAATTCAATTTGATCCAATGTACATATAATAGAACTCATGGCTTTAGCATTAGCATTCTGTAGTTTATTTTCAAGATATGTCCACTGACGCATCGGTTTATCTATTTCTTGATTATCTATCACTATAGTTGGTGTCATATATCCTGTCTCAACAATATTCTAAGCATCAATGGTTTTTTAAAAAAAATCGTTCTATTTTTCCAGTAAGCATATTCACAATTGAACATTATGATCTAACTTTAGATCGACCCTCAGCAAAAGCATTACTAAAAGTGGCCATTTCAAAAATCAAAATTTTAAAACAGTAATTTGTTTTTGAAAAATCAAATTTTTGAAACAAAAATTGACTTTTGTTCCTAGCTCTGATACCACTTGTAGGATGGATTTCACCCTAGAGGAGGTGAATAGGGTGATACTAACAATTATAAAAATTAATGTGGAAATATATAAAATAATTGCAGCACAGATAACAACAGAATAATAAAAGCAAAAATAGAACAACAAAGATTTACCCAGCTTCGGCAAAACCCTGCCTACGTGCTACCCCCAAGGTTTCTACTAGAAATTAAGTAGTCAGACGCTTACACACGTAAACTTACGACACCCGCTATCGACTAACCTAACTTTATGCTCAAAACCATGCCACAATACAGCCACTGAGTTGCGAATTCTCAAATTACACCACCATAGTTCGTCACGTGATTAGAATGTTATAAACGTTTAAAAGTAAATTACAAAAATAAAAATAACTAAACGAAGAACCCTAATTTAAAATTTAGCCCAAAATGAATTTAAGGATGCCGGCCCAAATTAAAATAAAACAAAGTCCTTTTCCTTTTTATATTTGTTAATCTTCGGTATTCCCCTTTTCTTATTTTATGGCTGCTTTCTAGTTCCTCTTCTTCCTCTTTCAATAATTTAGGGTATTTGAAATTTGAATACACCGACTTCAATTGGTCGATCGAATAGATGTTTTTGTGTTGCTTGCTTTGTCGATCGATCGTCTCTTTGATTTGCAAACAGCTGCTTCAATTGTGGTGAGTTCGAATTGAATAATTCTGGTATGTGATTTCCTTTATTATTCTCATCGATATGCTTGAACTCAATTCTTTTGTCTATCGATGATGTTGATGGTATTTATGGGGTTTAATTCCTTAAATTTTCGTTTGAATTTTTTTTAAATTCGTCTGTTACTTTAGCTCGATCATTCGATTCTTAATCGAATATTGGTGATGTTTTTTGACTTTTTCAATTCGTATATTTTGCTGTTATGCTTGCTTGGTCACCATGGCTTGCGTTTGCTTTGGGTTTGGTTTTTTTCTTTTCTGGTTTGACTTCTGCTACTTTGAATTTGTGATAACTTTTTAGATGAGAATTTGACTATGATTTGTTCAGTTTTACTTTGGTCTTGACTTTGGCTTTTTAATTCAATCAGTGTTATCACCTGGCTTTGACTTGATTTGAAACTGCTACCTTGAAAATTGTTCGACCTTCAACATTTGATCATCTAATTGATTTTTATCTATAAACTTTGCTTCATGTTGTAACAGTTGTATATCATCATTCACTATTTGCTTGGATTGAATCTGGTTTCCACTACATATACACACACACACACACACACACATATATAAATATACACACACACAAACACATACATGTGTGTTTGCCATGTTTTTATGTATGCTTGCCTGCACTGTGTCTTGGTTGAAGTGTCGCATTCACCTATTTTCATATGCACTAACCCTGTGTGGTGCACTTGTGTCATCACTATTTTATTTTGATCTGGTTCATCTTAAAGTCTACATATGAATATTGCTTCGAGTTGAACTTCTTATAGGCTCCAATGTACATTGTTTTGGTCTTATGTAGATTTGAGCCTTCATGTTTTCACTATTGCATATATGTATGGTGCATCAATATTGCTCTGTCCATATGAACATGTACATTGCCATATTCACTAACCATATGCACATGTTTTGTTGTACTGGTGCACTTAATATCTTTACTTGTATACTTGATTGGCTCCATGCCTTTACTTGTTCCTCTTGGAGTCTTCACTTGGTTGTTGCATACCATTTGTTATTTGCTGGTCTTTATGCAAACTTGAATCTTGTTGTAGCCCTTTGTACATGTTGCACTACCCTGGTGCCATTGACATTTGAGTTCATTTGAGTCTTCATTATTGAGGCTACACTTGTACGTGGTTGTTTATTAACTTGTTGTTGCCTTTGATACAAGTTAAATTTGCTATTTCTTTGCTTTCCTTGACCACCGTATATACTTGTTTTCATGTTGCTTCTGGTTTACTTGTCATTGAGCTTCTAATTATTCATGCTGGTGCTTTTGTATTCTTTGAACTCATATATGTTTGAATATATATATGTGCATATATGTATATATGCTTATGTGGTCTTTATGTACATTCTGTTTGGAGAAGTTCTTCATGTGTACTGAAATGTTTCAGTTGAGTCTCTATTGTTCATTTTGTCTTGATCCATTGGCCTTGGTTCTGGTCTGGTGAATGTTTCGACATGTGCACATCAATGTCGTCTCCATGTTTTTGGTACATTGTGGTCTTGTCAACCTCTGGTTCATTTTGTTGTGTTGCTCTTGCCTTAAGTTTAAATGATTGAATTGTTTTCATTTCATATTGCTTGATGACTTCACTGCCGAGTCTGTTCTCATATGTACACATTTGTGCACTTGTTTGCATGGTCTGATTTTGGATTCTTGTTGCATAAGAACTTGTACTCGACAATTTTGTGATTTTTTATATTGCATTTGAGTTGAATCCAGCCTCGGCTCGAGTTTGACCTTGTGCTCATATCGTGAATTTATTTGTATTGCACTTGAATATTTGTACTTGAGTTGAATACTGATTTTGGTTGGGTTTGACCTTGTGCTCACCTGTCCCTATAGTTTTATCACGTGTATATCGGTGTGCACAGTCTTGTTGCATGTGAAGTGATACATTGTGCATGTCAAAAGTTGTTCGTGTTTAATGGATTCAAATGAAAATGATGACGAACAACCCAAATAACTAAGGCAAATAACATTTTCAAAATAAACATTTTATCTTACACTGCACAAGTATTTCTTTTTCAATTTTACTGCATCAGTGTTTATTTTGCAGTTAACTCGGACGCTAGATACAAATTGGAATATAGTTGAAGAACAAGTATGAGTATACGAGTGATATGTAGTGAGGTGCAAATGTAATGATAATTGTATAGCGAAAAATTATGTCGTGATTTGAAATTGTATTGTGTTTGAAATTTTGTATATATAGTGAGAGCTCAAATTTTGTACTGTTCAAAAATTAAGTACATCTAAATGAATATATATGTGTTTATTATCATCAAACAAAAAATATATACTAGCATATTCAATAGTAACAAACTCCCCTCCTTAAAGAATTTCATCTTCAAAATTACGATAAGATACACATCAAAATCAATCATAACAATAAAACATACCATCAAACAAGTCAGGATAAGTATCTCGAATCCTGCTCTCAGTTTCCGAAGTACGGTCTCTCTCATCATCACTCCACTGGACATTGACTAATCTAACTGTCTTGTTCCTTAGCCTCTTCTCATCTCTTGTGAATATACGAAATTCTTTTCTAACTGTAGTCAAATTCAGTTCCACTACTAAGTCATCTAACACAATCGGTGCTATATTAGTCCCTAGATCTCGAATACACTTCCTTAGATGAGAAATGTGAAATATGGACTCCTGCCAAACTATTCGGTAACTCAATTCTCAATGCGAGTTTTCGGATCCTCTCTATGATAGGAAATGGTCCAACAAATCTCAACGCTAACTTTCACGATTTCCTGAATCTGATCACACCTTTCATTTATGATACCTTGACGAAAACATTATCTCCAATTGAAATTTCTAAATCTCTCCATCTCTTATCAACATAACGCTTCTGTAACGACCCGTATTTTACGTGTTGATATATCGTAGAATTATTAGGTCGTTAGTGTTGTTTAGGTCATCCATAGCTTAAGTCGTGGGAAGCTTGGGTCGTGTGACCGAGTTAAGGTGGTGACCGACCTATAGATAAGTCGTAGACGACTTAAGGAGGGTGCACGAGTTAAGGGTTAGCAACCTGGTGGTGTTAAGTGAGAGGTCGTGTACGAGTTACGAGTTAAGAGATGACCGAGTTTAGCGTTTACGACTAAGGTAGATAGGTCGGTTGAGCGACCTAAGATAGTTAGCGACCTAGGGTTAACGACCTAACAGTTACGAGTTATGATTTCTGACCGACCTAAGTATGGACCGACCTAAGGAAGTTAGGTCGTAGACGAGTTATGGCCTAGTAGTTAAGTCGTCATGTTTTAGGTCGTAGCATAGTTAGGTCGGTAGGTTAGTTAGGTCGTTAGACGACCTAAGGAAGGCTGCTATGAGTTGTTAGGTTGTAACTCGTGTTGCTCGATAGGTCGTGACTAGGTTAGGTCGTATAGAGGCTTATGTGTTAGGTCGTATGCCGTGTACCCAGTTAAGCCGTTGTGTCATGAGTCGGCAGGGTCTTAGGTCGTAGGTCGTTAGTTCGAGTTAAGGAAGGCGGCTGTGTTTTAGGTTGCATGTACTGTTGAGACTTAGGTCGTAAACGACCTAAGTTAGGTCGGGGATCTTTAGGTCGGCAACGACCTAAAACTGGGCGACGTCCTAAGGGTGATTTCAGCCTATAAATAGAGGGGTTTGGCTCACTTTTTGGCACCGGTTTTTGAAGCGACGAAGTGCTGCCATTTTGGAAACTCGACTACAACATTTTCTTCACTTCTTTTCTCCACTCCAATCTAGTTCTAACATCTATGCAAGATCGAAGATCGAGATTGAAGATCCAAGAGCTAAAGTTGAAGGTCTTCATCCAACCAAGCTAGATTTCATCGTTTCAAGCGGGATTTCGACGAATCAAGCTTGAAGCTTCGCTGTCCAGATCTGAAGTTGATAGTTTTTGAAGTGTTTGGGTGATTTGGTGAGTGGTGGTTATCTCTCACGCGGACCCAAAGGAGTATATTGGATTGGTGGTTTGTTGGAGTGTTGTAGATAGTGATTTTATGCATTTTTCCTTAGATCCAAGTGTAGATCCATTACTTATGAAGATGTTTACTTATGCAAGTTCATTTACCAAGTTGTAGAGATAAAAACCCATGATTTATATTTGTTGGATCTATGCTAAAAAACCATGATTCATGTATGTTATATCTATGCTCATTTATTTACGAAATTGCCATTGTAGTTATAAATGCCTACTTAGACCATATTTGATTACTTGATTGCTTAAGCTAATGATTGATTTGATTGATTGCTATGTATGTTAGTTGATTGATAGTTAGATCTAGACAAGATGGTCGAAGATGATTCAAAAGCTAAGTGGAAAGGCTCTTGAATGGTGAAAGCTGCTTGTGGCATATGAAGCGGATGTTGAAGCTCATATGTATGGATTAGATGATGTTGAGATGGGACTTTGCCATGATGCGATGAGGCAAGCCATGATGTTGAGATGAGACTTTGCTATGATGCGATAAAGCGAAGCATGATGTGAGATAGCCTTGGTTTAATCCAGACGGGATCATCCCAAGCATGTTGATAACTCGATGATGCGATGCGAGTTGGTTGATAATGGTTAGCTTGAGAGGCGCTTGAGCTAGTATGGAAATAGTCATCGAGGAGGATGACTAGGAGGCTGAGATCTCATCGTTGTTGAAGGTTCTAGCATGCTCAAAGCAAGAGTACGTTGGAACAGGCTGCGATGACGTTCCAAGCACGGGCTGCGACGACGTGCTAGTACTCTGGGTAGTTGCGAAAATTCCTAGGCACGGGCTGCGACGACGTGCGGAGTTATGTCTAGAACCGGGGTTACCATTAGCCGTTGACAGATGGTCGTTCAACTAACGATGAAATCAAGGCAATGATAACAGTGATAGCCAGAGTCATGGATGTTTGGACGTTTGATTGTATCATCATTCGGTCTCAAGAGAGGTGTTTTCTGGGTGCTTATCTGATCTTGGTTTAGGCCGTGGGGGTTTGTATTTGGAAAACATCGACCTTGACTCGAGTGATTATTGCTTTACTTTAATTGCTTGCCATGTTATGTTTACTTCTCCTTAATGTGTGTCTGGGGGCTATCACTGTAGAAAGAGGTGGATGGGATGGTTTGGTTCCTATTCCTTTTATCCCTTATACTCTTTTGGTGTGTTTGATAGTTGATTTACTACTCACTAAGACTTTGTCTGACTCAAGGTTTTATGTTTCCTCTTATTACCTTGGGCTGTTCATCCATGTTGGGATGGGCAGACTAGGTAGCAGGTGACAGGTGCTGTTCTTGGAGATCTACGCTGATGATGACAAAGACGAGCAGGAGGCTTTTGCATATTATTTCATATTATATGTACTGGGTGTTCCGCTGCTGTATTTGTTTGAGTGTTATGTAGTGAGGCTTTGATGTATGGATGATTCATATGTTTGTGTAAAACTATTATGATGCTTATATGATGATGTCCTGTTCTATAGAGCTTCACTATATTATATTTCTCTATTGTATTTATCCATGCGCTGTGAGTTGTACGATAGATTCTGCGATGTTTATTCTACCTTGACGGTCACCCATGGCTGCCTGGCACACCTTCAGCGCACCATTCTCTTGTTTCCGTGCAGGAGTCATGGACGGTCGTCACATTTGGTATCAGAGCTTTGGTTAATCGATTTTAGCCAACGCTCGCTGACGTAATTACGTATGAGAGACGTAATTGTATTTTGATGGATGATTACTATATATAATATAGTAGTTTAGAAGGATTTGAACTCCTCATGTAGTTGTTTTTCAAGGTGTTCTAAATCATTCCTTTTGGTAGATATTAAGGATGAGCCGAGGTGAGAGACAAGCTGCGAGGGAAAGCCGTGCTGCTAGGGAAGCTGTTGATTATGCTCCTATGTTTGAGGCCATGATGACTTCGATCATGAGGAGGATACCAGCTTCAGGACCGTCAGTAGATGTGGGAGTTCAAGTTCAAGCTCCAAGGCCGGTGGATTTTGCTAAGCTTTGCAAGGATTATACTTCTCTTGGAGGAAAGGTTTTCTTAGGAACGGAATCGACTATTGAAGTCCAAAGATGGATGGATGCTTGTAGAAGGATTTTTGGTGACTTGGGAATTGAGGATGCAACTAAGAGGAAGCTCGCATCAAGGCAACTTCAAGGGAGAGCTTCGGATTGGTGGAATTCTATCACTATTGATACTCCGGAGGAGGAGATTACTTGGGAGCAATTTCAAGTTAGATTTGAAGCTAAGTTCATCTCTATGGCTCAGAAATCCGTTCTGTTTAAGAAGTTTGTGGAGCTCAAGCAAGGTGGGAGACCAGTTCTTGAGTATGTTTCTGAGTTTGAAGCTTTGTCCAAGTATGCTCGATCGTATATTGATTCTCCCTAACAGAAGAATGAGAAGTTTGTGACCGGTTTGGACACTTATCTTGGAAGGCAGTTGGTGGATCATTTGGACGATCCGTTTGAGAAGATTGTGGAAAAAGCCCTCAGGCATGAGTGTTTGTTTCCTAGGGAAAGTTCTGTTGTCGCTGTAACCAAGGAAGGATCTAAGCCACAGTAGAGTAGAAACAAGAAGAGGAAGCAGCAGCAACAGAAGGGTAAGGATAGCCAGAAGAAGCCAAGGGGCGAAATGACTTGCTACAATTGCCAGCAGAAGGGTCATCTCTCCAAGGATTGTAGGAATCCAAGGGCGCCGGCGAAATGCCACAATTGTGATAAGCCAGGGCATTTCAGGAGGGATTGTCCGGAACCAAGGAGGGATAGGCAGATTGTGCAAGCTTATGCTATGGGAGCTGTGCCGTCGTCTTCAAAAGCTCCTACTGCTAAAGAGAAGGGGAAGAGTGTGGTGGTTCAAGGTACTCTTTCCATTTGTGGTGTTCCAATTAGAGTGTTGTTTGATACTGGAGCGTCTTATTCTTTTGTTTGTGATGATTTGGTAGGCCGGTTAGGTTTGAAACCGGATATTGTTGATAGGCCATTGGTTGTGACAAATCCAGTTGGGGGTTCGTCATGTTTGTGTATGATATGCCATGGTCTAGTTGTGTCGAGTCATGATTGCTCGTTTGTTTGTGATTGCTTTGTTCTGAACTTTGCGGGGTTCGGAATTATTTTGGGTATGGACTGGCTTAGGAAGTATGCGGCAAGTATTGATTATGAGAGGCTGGAGGTGACAGTCGGGAATGTGGAAGGGCGAAAGGTTGTGATACGATGTAAGCATGAAGAAGGCGTCTTCATGAGCTTCATGTATTCGCTGGTTGTTCCACGGGATGGACTGTCACCGGTGTCTATTGTGAATGGATTTGAGGATGTCTTTGACGAGGTCAAAGGGTTACCGCCGCATAGGGAGATCGAGTTTCGTATCGATCTAGTTGAGGGAGCCAGACCTGTTGTGATGCCTCTTTAGGCGGATGGCGCCTAGAGAACAGCAAGAGTTGAGGGTGCAGGTTGATGACCTTTTACGGAAAGGATTCATTCGGCGTAGTGTGTCCGAATGGGGTGCACCAGTTGTGTTCGCAACCAAAGCGGATGGATCGTTGAGGTTGTGTGTGGATTATCGTGAGCTGAATAAGGTGACTAAGAAGAACAAGTATCCATTGCCGAGGATAGATGACTTGTTTGATCAGCTTCACAAGGCTAAGGTGTTCTCTCAGATGGATTTGGCAACGGGATTTCACCAGTTGAGAGTGGCTAAGGATAGTGTGCCGAAGACTGCTTTCAGGACACCATCGGGTTTTTATGAGTGGCTGGTAATGCCGTTTTGATTGACTAATGCACCATCATATTTTGTGGATCTTATGAATAGAGTATTCAGAGATCAGTTGAACAAATTCGTACTTGTATTCGTGGATGATATTCTGATTTATTCCAGAACTGCGGAAGAGCACAAGACGCACTTGCGTATTGTTTTGGAAATCTTACGGAAACATCAGCTGAAGGCTAAGTTTTCGAAGTGTCACTTCTGGAAGAGTGAAGTGAGATTCTTAGGCCATGTTATTTCTGGAAATGGAATAGCGGTTGATCCCGCTAAGGTGGCAGCAATCCAAGATTGGGTTAAACCTAAGAATGCATCCGATGTAAGAAACTTTCTTGGATTAGCAGGATATTATCGTCGGTTTATCAAAGACTTTTCCAAGATAGCTGCACCGTTAACAGGATTGACGAAGAAGAACCAAGTGTTCAGATGGGATGATAAGTGTGAGCAAGCTTTCGTAATCCTAAAAGAGCGACTAACGAGTGCTCCTGTTTTGACTATTCCAAGTGGGAATGATGAGATGGTGGTTTACACCGATGCATGCGGTACTGGACTTGGAGCAGTGCTGATGCAGAAGGATAGAGTTTTTGCGTATGTGAGTCGACAACTGAAGCCGCATGAAAAGAATTACCCGACTCATGATTTGGAGTTAGCGGCGATTGTTTTTGCTCTGAAGATGTGGAGACATTATTTATTGGGAGTTCGATTCGAGTTGTTTACGGATCATAAGTCTTTGAAGTATCTTTTCTCCCAAAAGGATTTGATTCTTCGACAGCAACGATGGCTAGAGTTTTTGGCATCATATGATTTTGGTATAGCTTATACTCCGAGAAAAGGTAACGCAGTAGCTGATGCGTTGAGTCGAAGACATGCAGGATTGGGAGCCATGTTTTCGGAATGGAAGAGTCTCGAGTATTTAGCTGGATTTGACTTCAGGCCCAGATGTGAATTGGAACCTGAAATGTTGGCAAACTTATCGATAAGGCCTACTCTAGTGGAAAGAATTGGCGAGGGGCAAAAGCGAGACGATAAGCTTGTCAATATTATCCATGATTTGGAATCTGGGTTGGACCCGGAAAAGGATAAAGGATTCGAAGTTGATCAAGAAGGTTGGCTTCGGAAGCAAGGACGACTAGTTGTTCCCGATATCGATGAATTGAGAGATGAATTTCTAAGGGAAAGTCATCACTCGAAGTTGACAATTCATCCAGGTGGAAATAAGATGTATCGGGATATGAAGAGAACCTATTACTGGGAAGGTATGAAGAAGGATGTTGGAAATTTTATTTCCAAGTGCATGAACTGCCAGTTGGTTAAAGCAGAGCAGAAGAAGCCCAGTGGGTTGCTTCAGCCATTAGAAGTTCCTACATGGAAGTGGGAGCAGATATCGATGGATTTTATCGATGGTTAACCTAGAACGAGAGCGGGAAATGAAGGGATTTGGGTCATAGTAGATCGTTTGACAAAGAGTGCAAGATTCATTCTTGTTCGATCAACTAGGACTGGATCGAAGTTGGTTGAGTTGTATGTTAAGTGGATAGTTCGATTCCATGGCATTCCGAAGAGTATAGTGAGCGATCGAGACCCATTGCTCACTAGTGGATTTTTGAAGAGCTTCCAGGAGGTTTTGGGAACCGAGTAGTGTTTAAGTACAGCTTATCATCCCCAAACAGATGGTCAGACTGAGAGAGTCAACAGAGTTTTGGAAGATCTCTTGAGAGCATGTGTTTTGGATTTCGGAGGATCATGGGAAGATCACCTTCATTTGGTGGAGTTTGCTTATAACAACAGCTACCAGTCAAGTATTGGTATGGCACCATATGAAGCCTTGTATGGAAGACCGTGTAACTCTCCGACATGTTGGTTGGAAGCTGGAGAAAAACTGATGCTTGGGCCAGAGATGATTCGTCAGACTACGGATTTCATAGAGATCATTCGGCAACGAATGAAGGCAGCCCAGGATCGGCAGAAAAGTTATACAGATAAACGTCGAAAGGATTTGGAGTTCGACGTAGGAGATATGGTTTTTGTGAAGATTTCTCCACTAAAGAATGTTATTCGATTCGGGAAGAAAGGAAAGTTGACTCCGAGATTTGTTGGACCATTCCCGATTATCGAGCGAATTGGAAAGCTCGCTTATAGATTGGAGTTACCAGAAAAGATGGCAGGTGTGCACAATGTTTTTCATGTATCGTATCTACGGAAGTATGTGCACGACTCGAGCACAGTGGTTTCTGCTGATAGCTGTGAAGACTTGAAGGTTGATCCAGTGATTACGAGACCTCGTAAGCCGCTTCGTGTTGTTGAAACCGACACGAAACAGCTTAGGAGGAAGACAATTACGTTGCTCAAGATACAATGGAGTGATGATGTTAACGACTGTACATGGGAAGAGGAAGAGAGGATGAAGGCAGCTCATCCTGAACTCTTCGAGGTATGGCCCTAAGGTGTCGTGACATCTCATGAATTTGTAGCTTGTTCTAGTTTTAGAATTCTGCATGCTAGGCTAGTAATTGGATGCATGGTTTGTTGATTGCTATGGATGGTAGGCATGCAGAATAGTTTATGTTGCTCTTGTTTGCTTGGAATTTCGGGGGCGAAATTCCTAAGGGGGAGAGAATGTAACGACCCGTATTTTACGTGTTGATATATCGTAGAATTATTAGGTCGTTAGTGTTGTTTAGGTCATCCATAGCTTAAGTCGTGGGAAGCTTGGGTCGTGTGACCGAGTTAAGGTGGTGACCAACCTATAGATAAGTCGTAGACGACTTAAGGAGGGTGCACGAGTTAAGGGTTAGCAACCCTGGAGGTGTTAAGTGAGAGGTCGTGTACGAGTTACGAGTTAAGAGATGACCGAGTTTAGTGTTTACGACTAAGGTAGATAGGTCGGTTGAGCGACCTAAGATAGTTAGCGACCTAGGGTTAACGACCTAACAGTTACGAGTTATGATTTCTGACCGACCTAAGTATGGACCGACCTAAGGAAGTTAGGTCGTAGACGAGTTATGGCCTAGTAGTTAAGTCGTCATGTTTTAGGTCGTAGCATAGTTAGGTCGGTAGGTTAGTTAGGTCGTTAGACGACCTAAGGAAGGCTGCTATGAGTTGTTAGGTTGTAACTCGTGTTGCTCGATAGGTCGTGACTAGGTTAGGTCGTATAGAGGCTTATGTGTTAGGTCGTATGCCGTGTACCCAGTTAAGCCGTTGTGTCATGAGTCGGCAGGGTCTTAGGTCGTAGGTCGTTGGTTCGAGTTAAGGAAGGCGGCTGTGTTTTAGGTTGCATGTACTATTGAGACTTAGGTCATAAACGACCTAAGTTAGGTCGGGGATCTTTAGGTCGGCAACGACCTAAAACTGGGCGACGACCTAAGGGTGATTTCAGCCTATAAATAGAGGGGTTTGGCTCACTTTTTGGCACCGGTTTTTGAAGCGACGAAGTGCTGCCATTTTGGAAACTCGACCTCAACATTTTCTTCACTTCTTTTCTCCACTCCAATCTAGTTCTAACATCTATGCAAGATCGAAGATCGAGATTGAAGATCCAAGAGCTAAAGTTGAAGATCTTCATCAAACCAAGCTAGATTTCATCGTTTCAAGCGGGATTTCGACGAATCAAGCTTGAAGCTTCGCTGTCCAGATCTGAAGTTGATAGTTTTTGAAGTGTTTGGGTGATTTGGTGAGTGGTGGTTATCTCTCGCGCGGACCCAAAGGAGTATATTGGATTGGTGGTTTGTTGGAGTGTTGTAGATAGTGATTTTATGCATTTTTCCTTAGATCCAAGTGTAGATCCATTACTTATGAAGATGTTTACTTATGCAAGTTCATTTACCAAGTTGTAGAGATAAAAACCCATGATTTATATTTGTTGGATCTATGCTAAAAACCCATGATTCATGTATGTTATATCTATGCTCATTTATTTACGAAATTGCCATTGTAGTTATAAATGCCTACTTAGACCATATTTGATTACTTGATTGCTTAAGCTAATGATTGATTTGATTGATTGCTATGTATGTTAGTTGATTGATAGTTAGATCTAGACAAGATGGTCGAAGATGATTCAAAAGCTAAGTGGAAAGGCTCTTGAATGGTGAAAGCTGCTTGTGGCATATGAAGCGGATGTTGAAGCTCATATGTATGGATTAGATGATGTTGAGATGGGACTTTTCCATGATGCGATGAGGCAAGCCATGATGTTGAGATGAGACTTTGCTATGATGCGATAAAGCGAAGCATGATGTGAGATAGCCTTGGTTTAATCCAGACGGGATCATCCCAAGCATGTTGATAACTCGATGATGCGATGCGAGTTGGTTGATAATGGTTAGCTTGAGAGGCGCTTGAGCTAGTATGGAAATAGTCGTGGAGGAGGATGACTAGGAGGCTGAGATCTCATCGTTGTTGAAGGTTCTAGCATGCTCAAAGCAAGAGTACGTTGGAACGGGCTGCGACGACGTTCCAAGCACGGGCTGCGACGACATGCTAGTACTCTGGGTAGTTGCGAAAATTCCTAGGCACGGGCTGCGACGACGTGCGGAGTTATGTCTAGAACCGGGGTTACCATTAGCCCTTGATAGATGGTCGTTCAACTAACGGTGAAATCAAGGCAATGATAACAGTGATAGCCAGAGTCATGGATGTTTGGACGTTTGATTGTATCATCATTCGGTCTCAAGAGAGGTGTTTTCTGGGTGCTTACCTGATCTTGGTTTAGGCCTTGGGGGTTTGTATTTGGAAAACATCGACCTTGACTCGAGTGATTATTGCTTTACTTTAATTGCTTGCTATGTTATGCTTACTTCTCCTTAATGTGTGTCTGGGGGCTATCACTGTAGAAAGAGGTGGAGTGGGATGGTTTGTTTCCTATTCCTTTTATCCCTTATACTCTTTTGGTATGTTTGATAGTTGATTTACTGCTCACTAAGACTTTGTCTGACTCAAGGTTTTATGTCTCCTCTTATTACCTTGGGCTGTTCATCCATGTTGGGATGGGCAGACTAGGTAGCAGGTGACAGGTGCTGTTCTTGGAGATCTACGCTGATGATGACAAAGACGAGCAGGAGGCTTTTGCATATTATTTCATATTATATGTACTGGGTGTTCCGCTGCTGTATTTGTTTGAGTGTTATGTAGTGAGGCTTTGATGTATGGATGATTCATATATTTGTATAAAACTATTATGATGCTTATATGATGATGTCCTGTTCTATAGAGCTTCACTATATTATATTTCTCTATTGTATTTGTCCATGCGCTGTGAGTTGTACGATAGATTCTGCGATGTTTATTCTACCTTGACGGTCACCCATGGCTGCCTGGCACACCTTCAGCGCACCATTCTCTTGTTTCCGTGCAGGAGTCATGGGCGGTCGTCACAGCTTCTGTCTAAACTGAACTTCCTTCATTCTGGCTCAAATCAACTCAATTTATATTGCAGCTTCCCTAACCAAATCTACACCAAGAACTAACCTATCCTCGGTCTCTACCCAATAAACGAGAGATTTGCATGACCTTCCATACAAAGCTTCAAACTTTTCCATCCCTATACTAGCCTAATTACTGTTGTTATATGAAAATTCGACTGAGTGTATATGGTCTTCCCATGATCCTTAAAATCTAGCATAAGCACGTAATATATAATCTAAGACTTTGTTAACTCTTTCCGTTTACCTATCCGTCTGTGGATGGTAAGCGTTGCGCATCTTGAGCTTGGTACCTAAGGCATCCTGTAGACTCCTCCATAACTTGCTAGTGAAGAAGGAAACTCTATCGCTTACTATACTACTTGGAATTCCATAAAATCTAATTATATTCTTCGTAAATGACTTAGCTAAAACAGGTGTCGTCCTGATTGACTTAACTAGAATGAATTGGGCACTCTTGGTCAACCTATCCACAATGACCCATATCCTTTCATTTCCTCTATTTGACCTTGTTAACCCATCTATAAAATCCACTGAGAAGAATCTCATTTCCATACTGGAACATCTAATGGCTGAAGTAACCCACTTGGTTTCTAATGTTTAGCTTTTACCCGTTGACAATTGAAACACTGTTTCACCCATAAGCCTACATCTCTCTTCACACCTTCCCAAAATAAACTTTTTTTCATATTTTGATACATCTTAGTTGCTCTCGATGAATGGTGAACTACGAACGATGGCCTTCTTTAAGCACTTCCTTCCTAATGTTCTCCACATTTGCGACATAGAGTCATCCTTTCTTTCTCAACTGCCCATTCTGGTCAAGACTGAAACCTTTTAAGACATCGCTCTCTGTTCCATTTCTTAACTTCCTAATCCACTCAGCTAATACTGGATCCTCTCCTTGCTTAGAAGCAATCCTTTCAATCATCACCAGTCGAACTCCTAAACATGACAACATAGTATGTACTAAAACTACTCTTAGATCTCCATTGTACTCTACATGTAGTCAATGTCACTAAATCTTTCCACTCAACTGTCCTTGCTAACACTACATTTTGATATTCTATGCTAAGCGCATCTACAACCGTGTTGCCTTTTCTTGGTGTCTACTTAATACCAAATTCATAAGCGGCTAAAAACTCTAACCACCACTGTTGTCTCAAATTCAACTCCTACCAAGAGAATAAACACCTTAGAGACATATGATCTGTATACAACTCAAATCTCTCTCCTAAGAGGTAGTGTCTCCATTTCAAATCATGAGTCGGGCAACTAACCTCGTGTGGTCTGAGCTGTCGAGAAGCGTAGGCAATCACTTTACCTCTTTGCATTAACACAGCTCCTTACCCTATTCCACATGCATCTGTATGCACCATTAAGTCCTGATTTCCATGTTGAACAACCAAAAAAGGTGCATTCACAATGAGCATTTCAGATTCTAGAATGCATCCTCACACTTATTGTAACAACCTAAAATTTTATCATCGTAAATTGGTATATTTAATTGATTTTAAATAGTCATAAGTAAATTTTATAAGATGGATAACTTATATTTTGAATATAGTAATTTAATTGGATAATTAAATTGATTTATTTATTTAATATTTGAAATTGCTGAAATAATTGGAAATTGTATTTAATGTGAATATAAATGATTTATAAAGTTGAACTAAATTCTATTTGAATTATAATGATGTTAGAGTACTTTTATAATTTAATTAAAAGTTAATTTATAGAAATTGAATATTTTAATATTTAATTAACGTGTAAAATAGTCATTTTTCAAACAGTCTCGGATTTCGACGAAGGTAATTTCATTAGATCCGTAACTTTATATTATTGTAGGATTTCAAATTTAATGTCAATCGAATTTACGGTTTAGTCGTGGGAAGTTGAAACGTGTACAAATTTGTTTAAGTGAATTTTAAGTTAAATAATTCGATTTGACAATCTGTCTCTCAAATACGATCGAATTGGCTCCCGATATATAGTCCATTGTGTTCGAAATATGGGTAAAACATTATAAACACCAGGCTTATTAAAGGAATTTCATCTACGATTTTGGACAGTGGATAATCCTTTAATAAATATGTAGAAATACTGAATTTGGTAAAGGAGATATATTCATGATTTTGGACAGTGAATTATCCTTTAAATTAAATGTACAATAATAATGAAATTGGTTAGAGAATTATATTCACGATTCTGGACAATGAATAATATATTGAATAAAATGGATATGTTTTGGAAAGTGATCTTTTAAACTTAAAGACAGGTTTTGAAAAGTGATCTTTTAAATGAAGTTAAATGGTATAAAGATATTTTTAAAAGGTATTAAGTATCGAATACATAGATTTCAATATTCATCATTGAAAAAGACGTTTTTGAGAAGTAAGTAAATGATGGACTATAACATTGTTGTCGTAGTAAATTATTTTTAAAAGGAAATGTTTTGTATAGTAGATAGGATTTATATATCTATCTAATTTTCGAATCCCTATACTAATGATTTTGGATTGTCAAAACGATGTTCTATGCAACGTTCGTTTTGACCCAAATAAGTATGTTTAAGAGAATGTTTTCCTTATAGAATAAAATATATACTTAATTTAGATTTAAATATATGTAATATTTTCTAAATATGGAAAATAAATTGATTTGTGAAATACTTATTATTAAATAAGTACATGGAAATAATTTCCAATATAGAAGTTGAAATGGTTTTGAGAATATATCTTTTTAAAGATAATTTGATGTCAATATTTGGCATGTGATTTAATTAATAAAAGATTAATTAAAATGGCTAGTGATTGCTTATGTGTTAAATATTTGTTTTTTTGCTTTGATAGTTAAATAACCGACTACCAAATTTGGCCATTTTTACTTCCTCGACTTGATGTGGGAACTATTTAGTCATATACTTAGTACGTAGCCTTCTGAGTAGGCTTGATTATCGTTTGTGTTGAGGATGTTGATTCGCATAGTGTGGAGTATTACTCCAATCTATCGAGCTTCCTTCTTGGCCGAAGGATAGCAAGTTGAAAGTTGGAAACATGATAAGTCCATGAGACTAAGTTTCTATGTTAGGTTGAGAAATGCCTTTGCGTTGTTGATGCGAAGAGACCGGGATCGGTTTATTCGAAAATCACTACGGACCCACATTTATGCGACAATTGTGCAGGTTGGTTGTAATGATATTGATATTCAGGATTTTCATAGTAGAGGACTGCTTGTTGATCATTTGGGGTTAAAATCCCAATATACATCCAGTAGCAGTAGTTTCTTCATTATGAAATATCCAGTGCAAGGACTATTTACTACTAATCCTAGGGATTCTCAGATAGGATGTGGTAGGTAAGTACCTTCAGTTTGTCCTGTTCCTGACAATATGTATGAATGTTTGTCTGACATTGCATTCCTAAATATTACGTACAATGGTTTTTACAAACGTACATCAGTGGTGGCAGAGAAGGCAACTTCTCTTAGCTTAACACCCTCCTTGAGACGTATGAGCTTAAGTGTTGCATTTTTGTTGAAGGCAATTAGTAGTCAACGGAAATGGCCGTGTGGCATTCAAAGTGATGTGATTGTGATATGTGAAAGGTAATCGTTACCTCAGGCCTCATCAACCGAAAATGACCAAAACAGGGTTAGATGCGGCAAGGCTAAGTGGGTCGGCCCCAAGTAGGACAATCCTCTTCTAGATATATCTTTACATGTTATGACGTCGTGTATCTGGTTATTGTGGTTTGTATGCTATGAGGGTACTCGAATAAGGTCGGTAACGACTGGAGGATGACATATTTGGTACAATCTAGTTATAGAGGTAGGCTGGTCTTGTGTTGGTAGAGGGCAAAATGTTCCGTTCCTTGGGGCATCCATCTAGAGGTTTACCCATTGGAAGCTAGTCCCTTCACCAGGTCATTTTTATGGAAATCCAACCTCCACTACGTACCTATCATTTTATTTGTAGAGCCTAGTATGCTGCAATTTAATAATGGTAATAATTTCGGCTATTTTGATTATTATTTGTATAATAGACACTAGTATAATATAAGATGCTTTGATATGAAATGTTTTAGTTATCGTAAGGTAAAAACCTATCCATGTTTATGTGTGGGCGTGCCTTATGAAATACTTTTGTTTTGATAAAGGAAAAGTTTGGTAATTTAATAAATTTAGTTAAGTGCGTTTCTCACGTTGGTTTACCAGATTGATCCAGGTGTTCTTCCCTTTCAATGCTCGGGTCAGACAGAATATATTTACAGGTTTGGATTTGGTGCTTTTGGAGCTTCAACAGGCGAGATGTAGATCTTCATTTCGTATACATGTATCTATTTTGATTATCCGCGGCTTAGTTGTTGTTTATATTAGCGACAATTGTGAGGATATATATTATAGCTGTCCAGGCCGATAGTTAGTGATTGATTGTTAAACTTCGATTGATGTATGTATATATAGTTTCTATTTTGTAAAGATCATTGATATGATATTATATGTTTTGTGCTGCGATGTGAGATTTTGTATTGTTCTATTTTGTTTTCTCTTCTCACTTTCCTCTCTTCTCTCTTCTTTTCTTTCTCTCGACTTTCCTTCATTTTGTGCTTTTTGGATTGGACATGTGTGTTTTATTGTCGATTCAAAGGGTATGGATTTACGAGCCGTCATACGTGGTATCAGAGCTTATATTTTGTATATTCCTAGGCTTCGATGTGTACTTAGTATAGACTAGGACAGTAGCACCCTAGATTGAGTTGAGTCTATTATATATATGAGCATGTATTTTTTTAGTGATATAAAATGTTTTATATTGTGTTTACTTATCCATTGAGTTGTTTGTGAATTTTGGTTGGTATGTGGGACGCCATGTTATCGATAGGAACTTCTAGACGCTTAAACAAGGCAAATCAACATAGTATTATTTTAAATTGGGTAAATGAAATAATTGTACCTAGATTATATTTCATATATAAAGGAAATAATCTTCCAGGAATTATTAAAGTGTACATGAATTTATTATTTTCTTGTTGAAAATAGAAATATGTATAAGTTAATAAAAAAAGCTGTTTGAATAAACTTAATAAAAGCAACAATTGTAAAAGGATAAATTATATAAGCAAATGAATTATATAGTATGGAATTATAATTAATATGATTACAATTATGAACTAATCTTATATATAAGAAATGTAACTGTTTGAATATATCTATGAATTTGAACTAAGAATTTGAAATTTTGGATCCTGTTGATTTTGAAAGTTATTTTAAAAAAAAAATTAAAGTGGTTATATTATTATAAATCTAAATTAGATAAATAAATTTAGGATGAATCTTATATAAGTGAAGTAAAATAGTGAAATTATATAAGTAAAAGACTTATAAATGTGATTTATAAATAATAAAAAGGATTAAAAAAGGAATACAAAGCACCGAATTCACTGCTGTTATTGGAGAATAATAAGGGTGATGACTGCAGTATCATCAGTATCATTTTCGAGTTTTTAGGTGATGGATTTGCTACCAATAGAAATTGAAATTTAAGTTTTTTTGTGATAAACAAATTTGATTTAAAATCCAAGTTGTAATTGATAAATATAAGTAAAATGAGTTTTGGACTTATAATATGAAAAAAAATTAAGTTAATATAATAAGTATATGATTTAAAATTTAGTTTTAATAAAGTTAAATAAATTGAATTAGATTTGAATTGGATCAGATAATTATTGAAAAGGAAATAAACTTAAGTGATAAATGATTATATGATATAAATTTGGAAGTTTAAATAAATAAGATGTACAACTTATAAAATAAGAAAATGTAAGTGAAACCAAATAGTTAAAATGGTTAAACAGTTTTGTTAAGAAAAAAAATCTAAATTTATATAGTGATATGAAATTTAACTTAAGTGGTGTTGAATGAAGTAGAATTTGACATCAAAATGAATTAATAAAGTGAAGTGATGAACATGAACTTGAGTTATATAAGGAAATTCAAGTTTAGTTGTAAAATGAATTAAATGAATTGATATGGAATTAATGGATGTAAGTGTTAATTCATTTAAATCTAATTGAATGTTAAACCAAATTGAATGTAGAGAAGTAAATATAAATGTTTGAGAGTAAATTAAACTAATTTGGTTATGTTGGATATGCATTGGTCGTTAGACAAATGTTAGTTGATTATATAGAAATTCATATGAATTTGAATTAATAAAATTGGTTGAATTGATAAAATTGGAAGCTGAAATAATTGAATTCAAATTGGAAGTAAGTGAATTTAAATAGAATTGAGTTTGATTTAATTTGGAAGTGAATTAACTTGAATGTAAATTAGTGAATGTAAGCTAATTAGATATGAATGAAAGAATGTTAGAAAAATCCAATGTTAATGAATCAAATGTGAATAAATTGAAAATCAATTCAATGAATATTAATAAGAAATGAATGAATATTGATTTGATTATGGATTGATTGGATAGTTGTTGGATGTTAGTTGGATGATAGTTGTTTGATGGTTGGATTTATTGCTTTTGATTGCATTTTCTATATTGGCATATATAGTTGTCGTATTGGTATATGTTGTATATGGACATTACTTTTCATATATTCATGTTTCTCATTTGTTTGTTGAGTGTTTAGTAGGTGCAGATGCGTATGCTTTGCATCCGGAGCTCGCTTTCGCACTATATTAGCCGTATATGCTCGCTAATAATATGTAAGGTACATATCTCAGAATACATATCGTACTTTTATATTTTTTCCCTACGAGATGCCTCATCCTTGAAGATGAGATGTATATTTGTGATATACGATCGAACGGTGCAAAGGAAACGCTGGCGAATTTTTTTGAAAATTTAGGGCGTTGGAATTTTTTCGAGAAATTTGAAATTTTTTGATAACTAAAGTTTTAATTTTGAGTTATAAATTGAAACGATATTAGTTGGTTTTGAAAAGAATAACTATGAATAGATTTGAAAACTTAGAAAAGTTTTTATAAGAAGTTTAACTAATGGAGTTTTGATAAAGTAAAAAGGTTTAAATACTGTAGATATCTAGTTTTAATGAATTGTTTTTGAAAAGTTAATGGATTTTGTGACCTTTTCATACTTGGTAATTTCGAGAACGAAATTCTTTTAAGTAGGGGAGAATGTAACGACCCAAAAATTTAGTCATTCGAAATTGTATATTTAATTGATTTTTAATAATCACAAGTAAATTTTAAAGGCTGAATAACTTATATTTCGAATATAGTAATTTAATTAGATAATTAAATTGATTTATTTAATATTTGAAATTGCTGAAATAATTGAAAATTGAATTTAATGTGAATACAAATGATTTATAAATTTGAATTAAATTCTATTTGAACTAGAATGATGTTAGATAAATTTTAAAATTGAATTAAAAGTTAATTTGCAGAAATTGAATATTTTAATAATTAATTAACGTGTAAAAATAGTCATTTTTCAAACAGTCTCGGATTCTGACAAAATTAGTTTCATTAGAGTCGTAATGTTATATTATTATTGGATTTCAAATTTCGTATCAATCGGTTTTACGGTTTAGTCATGCGAAGCTGAAATGCATAGAAATTTGTTTAAGTGAATTTTAATTTAAATAATTCAATTTGAAAATCTATCTCTCAAATACGATCAAATTGGCTCCCGATATATATTCCATTGCATTCAGAATAGGGGTAAAACATTATGAACGCCAGGCGGCATGGTTCATTTGGAGTTCGGAAAATTTTCAGATGAATAATGTTGCGAAATTTTCTATAAAATGCCAACTTTTTTCACCATTTTCACAAAACCCTAATACAACTAGGGCAAGTCGCCACTTTATTTTCCAATGGTCAGAATTGCATCGCCTTCTCCCTCAAATATCTCGTGATCGATTAACCCATTTGAAAAACATTTAACTACAATATTGTAGCGGGCGACGAGTACTATCAATACGGCCGTGATTGAATATAGAGGAGCCAATAGATGGAAAACCGCATGTGAAGCCATGCGTCAAGCATGTTTTTTGAGAAGCATAGGCCAGCGAACTCGACTAATCTTGGGTCGATGATGTGTCTCCTGTAGGCGTGTGGATTGGCGGTCTTCGATCGACGTCTCGATTAAGGAAGTGGGCGCGATAACGATGGATGGGGGGTCGAGTAAATGGGTTTGTTCGACGGGATAAAGCCTGGAAGGGGAGAAAAGAATCAATAGCCAGGATTTTAGGTTAAATAAAAAATATAAAAAATATATATTTTAAATAATTATAATATAAATTCATACAATCTTCAAAATGCTATAACTTTTTCATACGAGGTCCGTTTTTGACGAAAAGAATTACATTTGAGTCCGTATTGACAAGCATTACATTTTAGAGCTGGTTCGGATTAATTGGAGCTAGTATAAATTTTAGGTAAAATTAAACGCTTATTTAATTTTATTCAAAATAAAACACTGCAACTGTTATAACCAGTGTGAATACAACTCACTCTTTCTAACTCACTGATATTTTTACATAAGTTAAAATAAATTTATTTTATCATGATTGATGGTTGTTTGGATGACATATGATATATTATGTATATATAGATTGGTATTTGGATATATTCTGCCTATTGGAGCAGATGAGACCCTATGTGTTCCCGTATATGTGCAGATGACCCTTTGTACGCGTGTCTGCCTCAAAGCGAATATTGTACATATTTTTTAATATGTATATATGTTGTAGGTGACAGGTTGGAGAGATCCAACTGGATTCCTCACCAGTATTGGTTTTTTACAAATATTGTGATATATACTGTTATCATATGATATATGTTGTTTTGGATGCCGTGATTGATGTATTTGGTGTTGTTGCAACATTGGGCCTATTTTTGGGAATTTTTAAAATATTGAAATGGTGATTTCAAATAAAAAAGGGTTTTCAAGTGATTTTGAAAATAGATGTTTTACTAATTTTTGTATTGTTAAGGAAATGAGTTTATTTTGAATAAATAAATGTTATAATTTTTATGATATAAAAATTATGATTTTTGTGAAATATAATCGAAAATGTATTTTTGAAATATGGAGAACAATTTTGTAAAATAGTTAAATTGATAATTTTTGACTTGTTATAAGTGATTTATATATAAGATTTATAAAATTGAATTCTTATAAATCAGAATAATAGAATTATAAAGGAGTTATGTAAGTATTAAAATGAGGTTATAAATGGATTTTCTAGGTAAATAAGATTTGTGAATTTGTGAGGTTATAAAATTAATGAATTTGTAAATAAAGAGATTTATAAGTAATTAACTTATAATTTGGATTTTAGCATGTAATTGAGTTATTAATGGAATTTGTTAACAAAGGGATTTTATAAATGGATGTTTTTATAATATATAAATGGAATTTATAAACATTGTTTTATAAACCTAAAATCAATTGGATTTAATAAGTAAATTGTGAAAGCTTATTAAAGGAATTTCATCCACGATTTTGGACAGTGGATAAACCTTTAATAAATATGTAGAAGTACCGAATTTGGTAAAGGAGATTTATTCGTGATTTTGGATAGTGAATTATCCTTTAAATTAAATGTGCAATAGTAATGAATTTTGTTAGAGAATTATATTCACGATTTTGGACAGTGAATAATATATTGAATAAAATGGATATGTTTTGGTAAATGGTCTTTTAAATTTAAAGACAGGCTTTGAAAAGTGTTCTTTAAAATGAAGTTAAATGGTATAAAGATGTTTTTAAAAGGTGTTAAGCATCGAGTACATAGATTTCAACAATTATTATTGAAATAGACGTTTTCGAGAAGTAAGAAAATAATGGACTATAACACTATTGTTATAATAAATGATTTTCGAAAGGAAATGTTTTGTATAGTAGATAGGATTTATATATCTATCTAATTTTCGACTCCCTATACTAATGATATTGGGTTGTCGTAATGATGTTTTACGCAACATTCACTTTGACCCAAATAAGTATGTTTAAGAGAATGTTTTCCTTAAAGAATAAAATATATACTTAATCCTGATTTAAGTATATGTATTATTTTTTAAATGTTATTGATTTGTGAATTGCATATTATTAAATAAGTATATGGAAATGTTTTCCAATATAGAAGTTGAAATGATTTTGAGAATATATCAAGATAATTTGAAGTGAATATTTGGCAAGTGGTTTAATTAATAAATGATTATTTAAAAGGGCCTAGTGATTGCTTATCGTGTAAAATATTTTATCTTCTTTGATAGTTAAATAACCGACTATCAAATTTTGCCATTTTTAGTTCCTCGACTTGAGGTGGGAACAATTTAGTCACACACTTATATGTAGCCTTCTGTGTAGGCTTGATTATCATTTATGTTGAGGATGTTGATTCGTATAGTGCATAGTATTACTCTAATCTATCGAGCTTTCTTCTTGGTCGAAGGATAGCAAGTTGAAAGTTGGAAACGTGATAAGTCTATGAGACTTAGTTTCTGTGTGAGGTTGAGAAACACTTTTGCGTTGTTGGCGCGAAGAGACTGAGATTGGTTTATCCGAAACCACTTGGAACCAACATTTATGCGATGATTGTGCAGATTGGTTGTGACGATATTGATATTCAGGATTTTCATAGTGGATCCTTGCTAGTTGATCATGTAAGGTCAAAATCCAAATATACATCCAATAGCAGTAGTCTCTTCATTGTGAAATATCCAATGCAAGGACTATTCGCTACTAATCCTAGGGATTTCCCGACAGGATGTGGTAGGAAAGTACCTTCGGTTTTCCTGTTCTTCGACAACTTGTATAGATGTTTGTCTAACATTGCATTTCTAAATATTACGTGTATTGGTTTTTACAAACGTACATCAGTGGTAGCGGAGAAGGCAACTTAACTTAACACCCTCCTTGAGACGTATGAGCTTAAGGGTAGTATTTTTGTGGAAGGAAATTAGTAGTCAACGGAAATAGTCATATGGCATTCAAAGTGATGCTATTGTGATATGTGAAAGATAATTGTTACCTCAGGCTCCATCAATCGGAAATGACCAAAACAGGGTTAGATGCGGCAAGGCTAAGTGGAACGCGCCCAAGTAGGATATGATCATCCTCTTCTAGATATATCTGTACATGCTATGACGTTGTGTATTTGATTATTGTGGTTTTTATGCTATGACGGCCTTCGGAAAATATCGGTAATGATCGAAGGATGACATATTCTGTATTATCTAGTTACAGAGGTAGATTAATCTTGTGTTGGTAGAGGGTAGATGTTCTGTGCCTCGAGACATCCATCTAAAGGTGTACCCATCGGAAGGTGGTCCCTTCACCTGGTCATTTGTATGGAAATCCAAACTCGACTACGTACCTACAATTTTATTTGTAGATCTAGTATGCTGGAATTTAATAATGGTAAGAATTTCGGCTATTTTGATTATTGTTTGTATACTAGACACTAGTATGATATACGATGACTTGATATGAAATTTAGTTATCGTAAGGTAAAAACATGTCCGTGTTTATGTGTGGGCGTGTTTTATAAGATACTTTTGTTTTGATAAAGGAAAAGTTTGGTAATTTGATTAATTCAGTTAAGTGTGTTTCTCACACTGGTTTACCAGACTGATCCGGGCATTCTTCACTTTCAATGCTCAAGTCAGATTGAGTATATTTACAGGTTCAAATTTGGTGCTTTTGGAGCGTCAGCAGGTGAACTGGAGATCTTCATTTCGTATACACATATATGTTTTGAATATCCACTGCTTAGTTGTTATTTATATTATTGGCAATTGTGAGGACATGATATTATAACTATCCAGGCTGATGGTTAGTGATTGATTGTTGAACTCTGATTGATATATGTATATACAGTCCCTATTTTGTAAAGATCGTTGATATGTTATTATATGTTTTCCACTGCGATGTGAGATTCTTTATCGTTCTGTTTTGTTTTCTCTTCTCTCTTTCTTCTCTTCTTCTCTCTTCTTTTCTTTCTCTTGTCTTTCCGTTAGTCTGTGCTTTTTGGGTGGACATGTGTGGTTTATTGTGGATTCAAAGGGTATGAATTCGCAGGTCGTCACACTTATCAGTCCAAACAAACTTCACATCTTTCCAAGTTAGCTTTGTCATTGGTGCCGCTATCCATGAGAAATCCTTAATGAATCTTCAATATTGCCTAGCTAATCCAAGAAAACTGTTTATCTCGATCATTGTCTCGGGTCTCTTCAATTATTCGTCGCTTTGATCTTAGATGGATCTATAAACAACTCTTTCTCTAATACTACATGACCAAGAAACTTCATCTCCTTCTTCCAGAAATGATACTTCAAAAACTTCGCTTTCGGTTAGTGCTGCCTCAACTTCTCAAGCACCACTCTAAGATGAACTTCACGCTCTCTTTCATCTTTAGAGTATATAAAAATATCATCTATGAAAACTAACATGAATCTATCCAAATGCTCTCGAAAAATTTGGTTGATAAAGAATGCCGGTGCATTAATTAGTCCGAACGGCATTACTAACCACACATACGATCCATATCTTGTCCAGAACGCCATCAAAGGAATACTATCCTCAACTACTCTAAACTGATGGAATGATGTTACCAAATCCAACTGGGAAAATACTCTGGCTCCACTCAACCGATCAAACAAATCATCAATTATAGGCATCGGATATCGATTCTTTATCATCTTCTCATTCTACTTACGATAATCGATACATAACCCTAACGATCTGTCCGGTTTCTTTGCAAACATTGCGACTGCTCCCTAAGGAGAACTGTTTGGTCTGATAAAATTCTTCCCTTCTAGATCCACTAGCTGCACATTTAATTCCTTCACCTCGGTCGGTGTCAACCTGCTAGTTGATCTATTTACTGGTTCAGCTCTTGGCATAAGATCTATCCAAAACTCAATAGCTCATTTCGGCGGTAGTCCTACCATAAGTTCAAAGACATCTACGTATTCCCTAACAATGAAAACTCGATTCAACTCGTCTTCTACCTCCATAACTCCCAACAAAGCATTAACTTTAAAACTAGGGTTTTCTACGCAGTATACGATCCAGTCAATACAGTCAAAGTGTTTAAGTGATATTTTCCTATCTTGGTAAAATATCCTAGCATCATATTTACATAAAAAATCCATAATCCAAAATAATTCCCAACCCTACGAAATCTAACATGTGCAAACTGCAAACAAATGTATGACCTAACAATTCAAACTCTAACTAAACACATTCATTGCAAGTGTCGCATATGCTCCTATCGGATTTGTAAATTTTAAGGAAGTAAGTAGGTACGAGGGTTCTAGGTTAAGCTTATCTACTAAACAGTGAGATATAAAAGAATGCGATGCACCAGTATAAAATAGAACTCTAACTGATACACCATAAATCAAAAGCGCACCTCCCAACGCTGCTTTCCCTTTCTCCTTTGTTGTTGGTTTAGAGGTAGCTGGTTCCAATGCAAACATCTTGCCTTTCCATCCTTTGCTGGTTCCTTTCGTTGGTTCTTATAGTGTCCAATTTGACCACAATTAAAACATCTCACTCCTTTCTTCTCAGGTGCTTTCTTTTCTTTTCCTCTCCGACATTCATGAGCAAAGTGTCCTTTCTTATCATGCTTATAACAGATCACCTCAGTTCTTTCTTATCAGCTCCACCCTTCTGAGCTCCTTTCTTATGGAAAAACTTCCTCTTTAGGTTCTGCCCTCCTTGAGCTTCCTTAGCCTTATTTCCATCAGGAAAATAAAGCATCCCTTCCTTCCTCAAAGCCATCTCAACAATAACATCACAAAGATCTCTAATATGAGTTAATGTGGCCTTAGCAAGCTCAGGCTTCAACCTACAAATGAACTTCTCATTTCTCTTAATAACAGTATCAACCATAGCATACATGTACCTTGCTAACTACTCAAATCTGGTTGCACACTCAAGCACTGTCATATCTCCCTACTCCGACTCAACAAAATTCTTGAGTAGAGTAGAGTTAGCAATTTCTGACATAAACCTTTCATCAAACCTTCTCCTGAACTCAGCTCAAGTTATAGTCTTCTCGTTGACTCTAATAGTAACATTGTTCCACTAATGCAGTGTCGCCCCTTGTTGCTGTCTAGAAACAAGTCTCCTTTTCTGCTCGTCATAAAGCCCTAAATCAGAAAAATCATTTTGCATCAAAGTAACCAGTTCTCTACTTCGATTGCGTCTTTAGTACCACAAACGGCTTTCCTCCCAGCCGAGCATAATCCCTACTCAAAACAGCACAGTTATTAACCATTAGAGCTCCATGATTTCCTCCATCAGCATTTCCTCTAGCTAACCCCGCAGCAACTCCTACTTGCATCTTGTTAATGAAGAACTGATACATTACTCCCATATTGACTTGCGGGACTCTAGCACATACATTTCCAGCTTGCGCTTAACCTAGATTCCTCCTAGTATTTGGTTTGGCATTTTCATTGGTTGTGGTGCTTCCCCCACCAATGTTAACTCTTCCTCCTCTAGCATCCATATCTTACATTCGTAATTCTGCATTCTAGGCTTTGTAAGATACAGAAGAATAGCCTAAAAGAGATGGGAGAATACAGGTAAAGCATATACTTATGTATAGCAAATACAAATGCGCTACTATAGCTTTATCCCATACCCCAATCTTGTCTCTACTTCCTTAGAATTGTGTTTTCAAAATCATTTTAAGTTTGAAATTTCTTTTAAGTTTTCATAAACCTATGCTCTGATGCCAAGTTGTAACATCCCCTATCTTGAGGGCTGAAGCTAAGTGCTACAGATGCTACAGTCATCCATAGTATTAACTTCCGGTGACAAAATATGGTAATGTTAATGGTATCCATAATATCAGAAGCACTTGAATATGAAAAAAAATAGAACAGATAACAATTTTTCTAATTACATTTCAAAACAATATTTCATATTCGATTATATAATCCCATAATCGATTCTCAGGTTTTGATCAAATATAATTATTGTAAAATACGCCAAGAGCGATATACGAAGATGTCCCCTTGGATGATTCGAGTACTAAATAAACAATCGGTCTTAATACAACATAGCAGAAATAAAACGATATAGCTCGTAAATAGCTAACTTTGCCTTCTGCATGTCTTCGGAAACTTTATTCGTCCAACCTACTAAACCTGAAAAACCTTAACTCCCAACCTACTTAAATTGAATTTTGAGCACCCGAGAGTTTAAGGTGAAAAACAAAAACTTCGAGTCAAACATAAAGTCTGGTGTGAATAATACTATTACATCTCTACTTACTGATATTAAGTGAGACCACGCTACTTAGTGGGACGGGTTTCCCCTCACTAATATCCCTTTAAAAAATATCTTTTTGCAAATCAGAATCCTGCAATCAAACTGATTAATACAATAATAGCAATATCATATATGCCCATAAATTAGCTAATAAATGGAATATTTGTCTGAACAATATAGTTTGTTTGGCTAACTACTAACCATTGGCTGACTTGGGCCTACCAGACAAAATAAATAATCTAACATCTGTTCGACACACTTCTGGACAGTCTATCCTTAACTTACTTATCCCAGGGTCACCTGATCCTAATGGTTTTGCGAGATCACCAATAACCTATTCTCCTTCTCTATGTATTCCTTTCTGTGTGTAGTATCCTTTAAGTCTTACCTATGATTGAGCCTTACACACTAGAATTTTGGACTAAATTAGCAAGGGGATATAGCTAATGTATAGGGCATGGCCTTATATATTTTCACCTGGTATTCAAATATCTGAGTCATTTACTTAGGTTTAACTAGCTATCAAATTTTCCCTCTAAACATCTTTTAAATTGATTTAACCCTTTAAATCATACTTAAACAAGGAAACCTTACTATTTGCATTATTCAAATCTTTTTGCCAAGATACATGCTTTACTCCAAAAATTATTGACGAGAACCTTCGAAATCCTTGTTTAAAATCTTTAAACAATCTCTTTCGAAAACTTTGAACGCACCCGTTTTGAAACAAGTTAACTACTTTACTTTATAGCACTATGCCGAAAGGCCAGAACATACCTTTCGAAACCATTTATAATAGACCATTCGAAAATATTGAAAGAGTCCCTTTAAAAAACTTTATAAAGCCTTAGACATCCTCATTTCAAAACATTACAAACTTGCTTTTCAAAAACATTAGGGAATAACCCCTTCGAAATCTTTATAATAGACCTTTCGAAAACACTAGGAATCTCCCCTTCGAAGCCTTCATCAAATACCATTCGAAAGCATTAAAGTCCTTTACTTAAACAAACCGTTCGAAAGCTTTGGGTTCAAGTAAAATTATGTGGAACTTATTTTCGAAAAAATTAAAATCATTCCTTTCGAAACCTTTGGGTTTAATTTTCAAAACATAAAAAGGGTCGTAAAAGAACTAAGTCGAAAGCAAATCATTCGAAAGAAATTTCCTAAGTAAAAGAAAGTAGATGTGTCGAAACCATCCCCTTCGAAAGCATTGGAGAAGCGGCTTCAAGGTTTAAGACGAAAGAACCCTTTCGAAAACATTGCCTCAAATGGTAGAAAGAAGCAGTAGGAGTTTTGACCTCTTCGAAAGCATCTTTTTAAACAAAAGTGGCTACCTCTTTCGAAAGCTACTTCAACCCCTTCGAAAAGCTACTTCAACCCCTTCGAAAAGCTCTATTTCGACTCCATACCTTTCGCCTAACTCCAATCCACTACGTACCGAAGCTGGTACCATGTGTATTGGTTTCGATTTAGATGGAGGCGGAAGTATGGTGTCGAAAGGTAGCTGGCGAAGGCGGAGAAACAACAAAACTTTGTAAAACTAATTTTTAACTTTATAAATTAATTAATTTCTAACTAACTTGCTTTGTTTGTCAACATATGATTTGTTTGCTAATACTTTTCTGAAATTTTTTCTAAAAATACTGCCGAATTTAAGAGATTAACAATTGAAAACATTTACAAATTGCCCCTTCTACTTTTGTAAACATATAAAACATTTAAGTCCTATACCTTGAATAATTTTATATGCTTATTAAAACACTTAGGAAAATTCTCCCAAATTCCCATAAATCACTTTTAATATGTTTTCTAACATATATAAATTTATGACCCAAAGCTAACATATAATAGCCGCAATTAATTTAAACCCAATTTATCCATTTTATTCACTATAAAATTTATAGTAAATCCATAATAATTTAGAAAATTGTGAAACTAGAAACCCGACTCTAAAATAATATTTCTGACCTCATGTCAAAATCGCAAGGCATTTGGATGTAATTTGGTAGGTTTTTCGATTATAACTTATCATAAAAATCTGTATGAACAAACAAAATTCATCAACAAGCATATGTGTGTGTATATATTATTCAAAACATAGCACAATACTTTGCAAAACATATTTGGATCTAATCTAGAACCGAAAATAAGAAAATATGAGATGTAACTATTATTAATCTTAGCTTGTTGTTAAGGAGGTGAGATTTGCTCTTGAATGAATTTGATTAGGCTTCTTCCTTTTGATTCTTTCTTATCTTCTCCTTATTATCATCTAATGGTGGCTGGCCTTGATAATTTTTAATTTTGTTTATGAACATGTAAATGAAAGTAGCATGAGGGTTCAGGGTATAAGAATATAACCTATCCCTATTTGCCCTTATTTATTTCATTTTAATTCCCCTTTTGTTCATTAGTTTATTAAACAAGGCCGCCCCATATTATTCAAATCTCAATCCTTTAAACATTTACATTATTTCATTTAATTTACCTAAGTAAATGTCCTAAATAATACTAATCAAAATTAGGGTTATTACACCAAATTCCAGTGTACTCTCGTATCCCGTAGCCTAAAGCTAGGTACATGTCATGTAGCCTAAAGCTAGACACTAGACCCAAAGCCACTAGTCCAGGGTATTCAGATCCACTCCAACAATCCATGGGCATCTCCATATATAAAACCCTTACTTTGAGTACAATAGAAAATACTATGAGCATTAACGATTCCGTAGCACATACATCTAAGCCTTCATTTCTGCCCAATCTAGTTTCCATTATTAGTAACCCATTCACATTTTTCATTCCATGGCTCCCTCCTTTATCGAGCCGCTATCTTCAATACTACTCATTTCATGAGTAGCCAACCGAAGATATAGAGCTTTTATCATGTTGTTAAATTGCCATCCAATCCTTAAGTGAACGAGGTAAATCCTCCAGCATGCTCTACAGAACCTCTACTCTATTCCCTATAAGTTCCATCTTAATCTAATCCACATATACAACTCGGTACCGAGTTGTTCAACCCAGTACCGACCTATTTATTTGGTCAATTTTGACTAAGTAAACTTCCCTATCCCCGGTACTTTCTTCCTAGAAGATTTAGACCTCGATCCAATCCTCAAAAAAAATCGGTCCTATCCCATAGCATCTAATTCAAGTTCTAAAAAACAACTTGACATAACATTTAGTATGTACCTAATTTCCTACATCTTGCCATGGACAACCTCCTTTAGCCATACTCTATCAACCTACGTCAACCATCAATCCATTTGACTTCACAAAATGACTTAGCACCGACTCTTCAACTCGGGTCCGAGTTGAGCCCTTAACGAATTTTGAAGTGCGAGTTTTTCTGCAAGCTCTTTCCATGCTCCAGAGCCTTCCCACCAAGTTTCATCCAATTCCAACCATCTTTACCTTCGATTTTCCAAATTCACCAACCTATCATCCTAAGCATCCAAAACACTAAACACCACAACATACAAACATAAAATAGCAAGCATATACATCCATCAATACAAGCAATACACAAGAATGTGATAAAGAAGACAATTCTAATATAGATCTACATATTACGTACACATATGAATAAGGAGAACTACTAAATCATTTTCGAAAACCATTTCAAAGATTCACCAATTTAGGTTATAAACATACGATAATATGTAACTAAAGTTAGAGAAGGTTTTAAGGCCAAAAATCATGTTATAAACATGTAATTTTTACGATATAAATGTGCACAGGATAGTGAGAAGGCTTAAACCACTCACCAATTACCAAAATCAACCAATACACGCCTAGATCCTATGTGAACAGCAATAGAAAGCAATGCAAGTCAACTAAAATAATGGTATCTAACTTTTATTTGATAATCTTCCCTCTAATTAGTGACTCGGCAAGGATTAGAGAATAATTTGTGTGATTTTGGATGAATTTATGGTTAATGGGGGTTTTGAACTGATTTGGGGAAGAGGGAAAAGTTCTAATTCAGTTCCTATAGCCCCCTATTTATAATAATCTCAAAATGGGTTAATGGACCTAAGTAAGATTTTAATTAGTTACTCTCTAAACCAGGCCAGCAACTGCCTAAATTTAAAAAAGCTATAACATTCTAACGTTGTGTCCGTTTTCCAATCATAGCTACTCTACGGAATGGAAACCATCATCGTAAAGTAGTGAAACTGGTTTAACCCTAATTTAATTCCTATCAAAATTTATAGCCCAAACAAGGTATTTATGGTCAAAATGGTCATATAGAAATTTAGCAAAAATATTAAATGTCCAAAATGTCCCTAAGAGTAATATCCCAAAATCATATAGTTATATGACCTAACATGAATAAATAAAATTATTTTATGATCCTTCGATACATAAAATATTGATCGTTACATTCGCCCTCTTTAGGAATTTCGCCACTGGAATCCCTAAACCAATCAAAGTATAAGCAACCATAACTACTCTGCATGCCTAACAATTATGTGAAACTATCAACCATATTTAACAAGCACTCATGCAATTAATAGAATAGGTGATCCTACCCTAGCATGCGAAATATTAACCTATCAAATGCGATATATAATGGTGAAAGTAGATACGATAAATGTCTTATTATTCAAAGAGCTCCGGACATGTAGTTATCATGCCCTCTTCAGTTTTCGAGGTACAATCGCTATCACTTTCGCTCCATGTACTCTCACTAGCCTCACAGATTTCTTCTAAGTTGTTTCGTATCGTATCCAATAATACGAACCAACCAATGAGATCTTGAAACTTCTAGTTCTACCTCAACATCTTCAAATTGATCTGGTGCAAATGTCACGCTTGAGTCATGCACAAATTTGTATAGATAGGAAATGTTAAAGATGTTGTGCACGCCCATCATCCTCCAAGGTATGTTGACCGTATATGCTAACTTCCTAAACTAATCTATTACCGGGGGACCTACGAATCTTGGTTCCAATTTCCCCTTATTATCGAATTGAAAAACATTTTTCAAAGGAAAAATACCTTCACAAAAACCATATCTCAAATAGAAAATTAAAAATGTCTGCCTCTCTTATCAGCATAGCTCTTCTGTCAATCCTAAGCGGGTTTCATCCATTGTTGAATGATATCAATCTTTTTTGAAGTTTCTCTAATTATACCTAGCCCAAGTATTAATTTTTCGCCCGCTTTCCACCAACATGAAGGAGCATTACACGATCAGCCATACAATGCTTCGTATAGAGCCATACCGGTACTAGACTGATAACTATTGTTGTATGCAAACCCTACCAAATGCAAATGGTAATTTCATGTTCCTCCAAAATCTGTAATGCATGCTCATAAGAGATCTTGCGATATACAATTTACTCCATCCAATTGCCCATCCATTTGCGGGTGATAAGCTATACTGAGGTGCAGCTCGGTCCCTAACGCCTGTTGTAAGATCTTCCAAAACCCATTGGTGAACAATGGGTCTTCGTCACTCATAATGCTCTTTAACATACCGTGAAATCGTACTATCCACTTTACATACAATTCCAGCAGCTTGGATGTCATTCTAGTTGGCTTGATAGGTATAAATCTAGCGCACTTAGTCAATCGATAACCATGACCTTAATGCTATCATGTCCTGCTCGAGTGCTCGGCAGTTCATCAATAAAATCCATCGATACTTGCTGCTCCCATTTCCACTTCGGAACATCTAGCAGTTGCAACAATCCACTGGGTTTCTTTTGCTCTGCCTTTACCACTTCAAGTTAAATGTCCCAATATCCTTCTTCATACCTTCCCAACAATAGGTTTGCTTTATATCCCGGTAAATCTTATTACCTCCAAGATGTATTATCAACCTAAAATGGTGGCATTCTCATAGCACTCCTTCTCGCAATCCATCAATATCGAGAACAAGCAGTCTTCCATCCTTATGGAGCCAACCTCCTTGATCGAGTTTGTATCGCTTCATATCCTCAGACTCTACTCCTTCTATCTTCGTTAAATCTCCGTCAGCCTAGCATCTCACTTTGACTAGCACCGATCCTTTCTATTATAGCAGGACTAATCAACAAACTTGCTAACATCTCTGGTTCTAACTCGCACTGAGGCCTGAAATCATATCCAACAATGTACTCAATCTGCTTCCATTCCAAGAACTTTGCTCCCAAATTAGCATGTCATACATTATCAACAACTACATTCCCTTTTTCTGGTGTATAGGAAATGCTAAAATCAATGGAGGTTAAGAACTCCAACGGCCGAACGTTGAGACCCTTTTGAAAGAAAAGGTACTTCAAGGATTTATGGTCCATAAATAGCTCAAACCTTTCTCCTAGCAGATAATGCCTCCACATCTTCAAAGCAAAAACTATCACAGCCAATTTCAAATCATGAGTTGGCTAATTTTTTTCGTGCGACTTTAGGTGTCAATTAGCATAGGAAATAAAATTTCCTTTCCCCATCAACACTGCACCAAATCTAGTACCACAGGCATCTGTATATATTGTTAATTCCTTATTGCCAGTTGGAATGGTCAACACTGGTGCACTCATGAACCTCTCCTGCAGACTCACAAACGCATGCCAACTTTGCATCCCATACAAAAGCCATATTCTTCTTCGTCAAATTGGTCGACGGTGCTGCTGTCTTTGAGAAGTTCTTGATGAAGCATCTAAAGTATCCTGCCAATCCTAGAAAATTCCTCATCTTTGTAACATTCTTAGGCTAGTTCCAACCTTAGACCGCCGTCACCTTCGCGGATCTACTGCTATACCTTGTCCAGAAATGACATGACCCAAGAACCTCACTTCTTTTCTCTAGAAGAGACACTTAGAGAACTTCGCGCTCAACTTGTGCTTTCTCAATACCTCTAGCACAATCCTCAAGTGCGTTTGCTTATGCTCTTCGCTTTTGGGATAGATCATAATATCATCAATAAACAAAAGCACGAACCTGTTCAGATGGTCACTAAAAACTCGATTCATAAGAACCATAAAGTATGCTGGAGCGTTGGTTAACCTGAAGGCATCACCAACCACTCATAAAAACCTGATGGCATAAGAAATGCAATAATAGACACACTCTCCTTTGCTACTCTAAGTTGGTGAAATCGCGTTGCCAAAATCATTTGAGAGAACAACTTCGCATCATGAAGTTGAACAAATAGTTCACCAATACGTGGGAGTGGATAATTGTTCTTCTTCGTTACATTATTCAGCTTACGATAGTCCTATTCAGCTTATGATAGTCCATACACAGCCTCAGAGAACATCTGCTTTAGCCGCGAATACTGCAGGTGCACCCTACTTAGATATACAACTTCGAATGAACCATCTCCTTAATAGGTCATTCTCTTGCACCTCTAATTCCTTCTACTCTCTAAGTGCCATAAGCCTCAAAGGCATAACTATAGGTTTGGCTTCCTTCACTAAGACTATTTGAAATTCAATCTCTCTATGCGGTGGCAATCTCGTCATTTCCTCAAATACATTCAGATACTCTCTAGCAATAGGCACAATATGTAACTCCTTCTGTGGAACTTCAAGCGAGTATATAAAGTAACCATCACCTTATCCTCTAATAGGCAGCCAATCACTACTGTTCATCCTTTCACATCTCTGATTGTCCCCCATAGCTTCTCACAATCCACTATCGCTGCATACTTCTTAAGCCAATCCATTCCCAAGATAATCCCAAAACCAACAAAATTCAAGATAAAGAAATCACAAACAAAAGAGCATCCATGGCTCGATAATACTAGGCCACGATGGACCATGCAAAGGCTAGTAGAGTCTTCAACAAGCTTTGTCACAATCAAACGTTGGTCTACTATATTGGATCTCAATCCCAATCGTAGGTCACTACATATGAATGAATGTGATGCCCCAACATCAAAACACGCACGAAAACATCACCAATGAAAGCATACCTTGAATAACGACTTCCTTCTCCTTCGTCGATGGAGCACTCGACGAAATCAGAATAGCGTCCAAATTGTTTGCTTTGATAACCTGCTTATCCTTCAACGGTTTTGGACAATCCTTCATCAGATGCCCAGGCTTCTCAGAATCGTAGAATTTCTTCTTCTCACTCGCTTTACAATCCTTGGTCAAGTGACCCTTCTCCTTACACCCATAGAAAATAGGTTCCTACTTAGCTTTCTTCTGACCATTTTTCCTTTGAGACTCCTTCCTCTTTCCGTTCCACTTTTTTCTTGTCGCCACCACCTTGTTAAGGTTTTGGCTCTTTCTTCTCAGTAGAAACAACAATAGCTATTCTAGCCTTTAGATACTGATTCTTATGATGGAGTGCTTTCTCAACAAGCTTCTCAAATGGCTCGTCAATGTGGTCTACCAGCTTATCTCTAAGATTTTCATCCACACCAACGATAAATTTCTCATTCTTTCTCAATGGAGTGTTGGTGAATGACATCTCACTCATGTATAAAACATCAAACTATGCAATATACTTGGAAGCTGACATCTCTCCATGCTTAAGATCGACAAAATTTCTAAACATCACTGTCTTCTGATTAGCCAAATTGAACTTCTCCTCAAACCTTGCTTTGAAATGGTCCCAAGTAAACTGATCTTCTGGGATAGCAATGATAATGGCATTCCACCAGTTCATAGCTCACCCTTCAAGTTGTCTAGAGGTTAGCTTCCTCCTCATAGCATCATCCACTTCCATATCACTAAAGATGCGCTCATAGGTATCTAACCAATCCTACACTTCAATGATTGACTCCGTTGAATGAAACAGTTTCCCTCCTAGAGCAGAGTAGTCTTTACTTAACTTGGCAAAATTTGTCATAAGTTCTTATATGGGAGCACCTCCACCAACAGCCACAGCCGAGGCAGTAGCACGAACATTCGTCATCATAGTTGCCATCATAGCATTCAACTTGCTTGAAAGTCAGGTGTAGCAGCTCCTGATCCTTCTCTTCCTAAAATATCGACGTAGAATTTCTCATGGTATTTCTTCTTTATTGGCTCACTCTTAATTTGTAACAAGAGTGATCAGTCTATTATAAATAAAAATGTGTATATCGTGCTCATGTGCAGGCGACTTATACTATATAACATATTACTGTATAACTTTGAAAACCAAAATATATAACAAGTATACACTCTTTTGTACAAATATGTACTCTCAATGCAGGCTAAGGTGATAACTCCTTCCTTATTTTTACTGGATCCTGATATTAACTCAGGTTAATTGTGTAAGCAAAGATCTGATATCAAATGTGATGACCTCCTTATATCACTGGCACATATCTCATAGCTCATGGATAAAACCTGTCATATATCCACATAACCTGTCATATCTCACAATGCCCTATACCCCCGGCACGATCACCAGGGTAGAAAATGAAATTAAATCAACATATAACCTGTCATATATCTCACAGTGAATAGATAAAATATAATATCATAAATATAGCAGGAGAGATAATGATAACTATGTGAACAAATCATCAAGAACACATATCCACAGAGTTATATACAAATGTAGTAGAGTTTATACAATAGAAATAAACTCGACAACTGTCTTATAACAAGAATATAAGCAGTCACTACTAAGGCTGTCCAGTGCAGCACAATGGAATAAGCGTAGAATCCATATAAGTATATAATACAAGATAATTCAGTCCAGCTCGTCCTACACATAGCTACTGCGTCACATAGACCTGTTATTTAGTCTGCTCATTTAATACTACCCAAGATAATATGAAACATAGAAAAAACCATAGGTCGGGCAACAATTTGGTGTGAGTGATAAATGATCTCAAAATACTATGTAGGTAAATACAGTAAGGAACAGAGGTACACGAACCATATTTGTCATATCCCTGCAACCAAAGAGTTAGCACATAACATCATAATATGCTCATCTACAAATATCATTAAAGTGCTCTACTCAAAATAGAATGAGTGGTGTCCAGATATCTCTAACTCCAATAACTACTCCCGATGATATCTCTGAGTGATAGCCTACCAAATAAAGCAACTAAAGCAACCATAGCATCCATCAAACAGTCCTTACTATCACTTAATGTGCTCTGAGTATATGATAACTCGTATGGCCTCCTTTTTGCCAGGGTTGATGGAAATCCCGGTTTTCAGTGTACTCTCGTATTTCGTATCCCAAAGCTAGATACGTGTCACGTAGCCCAATAGATACTAGACCTAAAGCCACTAGTCTAGGGTATTCGGATATACTTCGATGATTTATGGGCATCCCTACTTATAATACCTCTTCTTCGAGTACAACAAAAACACTCCAAGCAACAATGATTCCTTAGCACATACATGTGAGCAATCCTTTCTGCTTAATCCATTTTTCAATATCCATGACCCCTTACACGTTCCCCCTTCCATGGCTTCCTCCTTTATCGAACCACTATCATTATGTAACGACCCGGTATTTTCAACCATTCGCATCCACACATGTCGGACTTGAATTGCTCAAAATACCGTGTTGTAAATAAAAATTTGGCAATACTCAGCATAAACAGTAAATAAATAATCACAGATCACAGACATAGAGTAATATAATGCAGCAGAATAGATAAATAGTAGTTCATGAAGTTATTATATAAACATCAGAGTTAGAAATAAAATACAATAGATTATCTCAGATGCAGTGAAGTCTCTAGTACGAGCAGATGACTTCTCTGAATCAATCAAACAGAAGGGCTGAAAGCGGGATCGATAGTTGGATCCCCAAACGAAGCTTCAAACTCCGAAGGTGAGTCACAGAAGCTGTATCACTCTGTCTTTCAAGGCTAGAGAGATTCGACACAGAAATGAGCTACTAAATCCAAAGCAATGCTAGGTGGATATGGCTCGATGTAGATAACAGGCATGATGGACAAGGCTTTAAATAAAAGAGAGGAGCAAGGCTAAAAGTGGTGGTGGTGGAGGGGCGCAGGCCTGTCGTGGTGGTGAAGAGCCAAGCACTTGATGGAGTGAAACAATGGAAACAAAAGAAAATACCAAAAGAAAAAGGAAAAAAACAAGTGCATGCGGCCATTATCTGAAGAGCAAGCTTTACGCAAGAGAAGAAGGCCAATTGATATTCAGTTGGGTATTGTGTATGTGTTTATATTTATTAGAGAAGTTGCGTTGATTAGGTGGAAACAACAAAAAAATGGCAAGGGATAAAAATTTGTAACGGCTACAGGAATTTTAGGATTTAATTCCTATTATATAAAGAGAAGTAAATGGAAGGTGGAGTGAGACGAAAGTTTTGCACGTGAATTTGCAAGGCAGCTTTAAATTCTTCCTTTTAGAAAAGGCACGGCTGATTGATTTTCAAAGCTAACGTATGGAATCAAAGGGGTGTATTTTAAAGGCAAGAGATAATTTAAAACGTATGCCCAAAAGTAACGTATTTAAATTTATTTTTTTCTTATTTAATTAATAAAATATACGCTAAAGAATGTATCAGGAAATAACGTACCATTTATAACGCCAAATAAATTAAACAAGAACGGGTATAAAACGTACCAAAGAAAACTTATAATTTATTGCCTTTGTGCAACGTTATTTATTACTTAAATTAAAAGTATATAACCCATATAAGTAAAAAAACAGCGAAATAAATGTTGTAAATATATATATTTATATAAAAAAATTCAAATAGTGTCAAAATTTAACCAAAATCTACCATTACAGAAATTGTTTATATTTATTTAAGATTGGGCAAATTAATTCAAGAAATTTTAAAAATTCAAACTCCTTTAAAAAATTAAACACCAAGGTTTTAAAAATAAAATATATGCATAACATATCATGTTACACAAATTAGAACATGATTTTACAAACAAAAACATTATTTATATAAATTAAAATAAACAAATTTGTTAAATAAAACGATTTACACACAATATTGTAAAAAGCATAACTTTCACAATATTAATCCGATTTCAACGAAATGAAAAGTAGTATTCTTGAAATTAAATCTATTTTCATAATAAAATATAAAATTTTAAAAATTAAAATATTTAAATTTTAAATTTAAAAGTCAAAGTTTGACCAATTTGACCAAAAATCCATTTTTTGGAATTATTCCATTTATTCAGGTTTGGAATTATAATTCACACAAAAGTCAAAATTGATGTTTAGAATAAAAAAATTTATCCATTTTAATAAATAAAATAAGGTTTTAAATCAAGAATTTCAGTTAAAATAATTAAAATATAAAATTAAAATAAACACAGAATACAGGGTTGTTACACTCTCCCACACTCAAATCTTTTCGTCCTCGAAAAGGAATGAGGTAAGGAAAACACAGAAAAAAATAGAATGAAATAGGACTAAGACAAGATGACAAGAAGATTAAAATTATACGTGATAACTGTTGTTATAGGTAAGTTTATCAAGGTGGAAAGTAGGAATGGCTAGAAGGGAAAATAGGTTGAAAGGCAAGAATGAACCATTATTTTAAAATTATATAAATTTCAATTATTTAGAAAGGTAAAATAAATGATCAAAATATCCTTTATATGATACTTTATTAAACTACTTTTATAACTCGATGTCCTAACAACTTTATCCTTGTTCCTGTAGACTCTGGCAGTGCGTTGATCAAGTGCAAAGCCAGAATTCTCTAGAAACTTAGTAGACTTGTTTCAACACCCAATGAAAATGCTTGAAATGTTTTTGAAAACAGATATGGAAAGTACAATCCAAACAAAACAACCAAACCATTTGTCCAACCAAGGATCGCAGATACACAAAGGTTACGCCTAAATCCCCCAGGAAACATCCGTATCCACTAAGCTTTCTCAGCCCTGCGAATTTCACCACGATGACTAGTAGACCGTAGATACACAAAGGTTACGCTTGAATCCCTCAGGAAACATCCGTATTCGTAAGCTTTCTCAGCCCTGTGGATTTCGCTACTAAAAACGACCTACATAGATCAAAGGATAAACAATGGTTACACCTGGTTCCCCCAGGAAACATCCGTGCCCCTGGGCCATCTCAGCCAGGTGAATTACGCTACGCAGTCGCACCAAGAAAAAAAACATGGGTTACGCCATGGTGGGACACTCGAGTATCTCATCCAAAAAAACAAAATCAGAGAGAATAATATCGATAGAATGAAGCCAAGATGTGGCCACAAATCGGATATCAAGCAGAAGGCACTTTCCATATCTTTACTTCGAAAATATGTATCATATAGTACCTTTTCAATCACATTCAAATATCATACTTATATAAAGTCCATTATATATAAGATTTCATTTCCAAATCGAATACTTTCCAAAATCAATAGTATATCAAATCACACTTATATAGATTTTGATTATATAAGATTTCACTTTCAAATTGTGTACCTTTTTAAATCATAGTTTTCAAATCAACTTCATACTTATACAAATCAAAATTATATAATTTCGACAACTCCCAAATCAAGTATTTAGTAAAACAAGGTTCTCAATTTCAATTCATTTCAATATCAGTTCAGTTTCAAAAATCATACCCGATTTCACCAAATTATTTCTTCCACATCAAATATCTTCAGTTTCAAAGTTTTCAAAATCATAAGTTTAGCACATAATTCAAATTTTCAAATCAACATAATTTAGGTCAAACAAAATTCATTTCCAAAGCATCATTTAAATACTGGGTTTAAATTTCAATCTATTTTCGAAACCATATATTATTTCAAAATCAATTTTTACCCTAAAATGGTTACTAAGTTTTAAAACCATCCCTTTTAAAACCTTTACACTATTTATTTCAATTTACCATTGGAGAGATTATTTTATATATATATATACACACACACACACACTTTGTTCAAAACATTTCAAATCTATATTTCCTACTAGTATAATTTAAAATAGTCTTATTCATTTACTTAACAAAGAAGTTTCAAACATATTTAAATCATATTAAAACATACAAAACTAATCTTATATACTTATCAAATACTTTATACTTTCCAAAATTACTTATCTTTGAAAAGTTAACCTTGATTTGGAAGTGCTCGAACCTTCAAAATAGTCGAAGAAACCATATTTTCAATCCATGAGTTGGAAATCACCAAAAAATCAGTAAATCAAATTTCAAAAGATAGGGTTACTAAATCAAATCCGAAATTCGAGAACTGAACACCGGCTTACTTCAAATAATTTCAAATATATATACATATATCTTTTGAGTATCGAATTATACTTCGGAATTTGAAATCAAAATTGGTTCCACAAAATCACTCGCATAGCGAAGCTATTAAAGTGGCCTCTCCCCCACTTTGAAACTTGAAAATCAATGTCGATGATGCATGCACTCATCACCGAAATCATTCTCCAGTGACATAAGTGAGTTCTGGACTTCTATTTTCTTAAAACTTCTTTGAAATTTCTTTGAAATCATTAGAACTCGTTTGAGTCATTTGAAACACTTCTTATTCAGAAAATACTTTCAAATCGTATTATTATATATTTTCAAAAATCTTAAAACCAATTTCAAAACACCGGAGTTCAATCTCTCGAATTTCAAATTAAAACCCTTCAGTTATAAATTAGTTTTATATAAATCCTTTTCTTATATAATCTTCAAAATTTAAAAATACAAACAAAACCCGATTTTCAAAGGATGATTCAAGAATGGATTTCAAAATAAAGATAGAGATTTAAATTAGAGGAACTCTAATCAATAGAATCCTGATCCGAAGATAGACTCGATCGAAGATGTGATAATTAAATTACAAAATAGAAGATGGATATGCTTCTATAAATCACGGACGACCTTAACCGGGTCAACCGTGACTTCAGGAATATGATCGATGCGGAATTCCAAGGCAAATCGACATTCGATCACCAAATATAGAATTCGGCATAACCAGAGATGGCAGCATCTAAACCGAGGATATATAAATCTTCGGTGAATCGATGCTATTGTAAACGAGTTTCACCCCTTTACAAATCATTCAGTGGAGCTATGAGACACTCCAGAATTTAGAAAACGCGAATAGGGAAAGACAAGAATGGATTTGGAACCGAGGGGAATGTTCCAAAATTCAAAGGAAACCGAACCAAATAGGAAGAGATTCAAGCTCGAACTAAAGTGATTCTGTAAATAAATATACCATATATGCTAAGTTTGCCTAGAGCCAAAACTCTGATACCAACTGTAACGACCCGGTATTTTCAACCATTCGCATCCACACATGTCGGATTTGAATTGCTCAAAATAACGCGTTGTAAATAAAAATTTGGCAATACTCAGCATAAACAGTAAATAAATAATCACAGATCACAGACACAGAGTAATATAATGCAGCGGAATAGATAAATAGTAGTTCATGAAGCTACTATATAAACATCAGAGTTAGAAATAAAATACAACAGAATATCTCAGATGTAGTGAAGTCACTAGTACAAGCAGATGACTTCTCTGAATCAATCAACTAGAAGGGCTGAAAGCGGAATCGATAGTTGGATCCCCAAACGTAGCCCCAAACTCCGAAGGTGAGTCTCAAAAGCTGTATCACTCGGTCTTTCAAGGCTAGAGAGATTCAACACAGAAATGAGCTACTAAATCCAAAGCAACGCTAGATGGATATGATTTGATGTAGAAAATAGGCACGATGGAAAAGGCTTAAAATAAAAGAGAGGAGAAAAGCTGAAAGTGGTGGTGGTGGAGGGGCGCAGGCCTGTCGTGGTGGTGAAGAGCCGAGCACTTGTTGGAGTGAAATAATGGAAACAAAAGAAAATACAAGAAGAAAAAAATAAATAAATAAACAAAAAAAACAAGTGCATGCGGCAATTACCTGAAGAGCAAGTTTTACGCGAGAGAAGAAGGCCAATTGATATTCAGTAGGGTATTGTGTACGTGTTTATATTCATTAGAGAAGTTGCGTTGATTAGGTGGAAACAAAAAAAATTGGTAAGAGATAAAAATTTGTCACGGCTATCGGAATTTGAGGATTTAATTCCTATTATATAAAGAGAAGTAATGAAAGGTGAAGTGAGATGAAAGTTTTGCACGTGAATTTGCAAGGCAGCTTTAAATTCTTCCTTTTAAAAAGGCACGGCTGATTGATTTGCAAAGCCAACGTATGGAATCAAAGGGGTGTATTTTAAAGGCAAGAGGTAATTTAAAACGTATGCCCAAAAGTAATGTATTTAAATTTATTTGTTTTTTATTTAATTAATAAAATATATGCTAAAGAATATATCAGGAAATAACGTACCATTAATAATGCCAAATGAATTAAACAAGAACGGATATAAAACGTACCAAATAAAACATATAATTTATTGCCTTTTTACAACACTATTTATTACTTAATTTAAAAGTATATAACCCATATAAGTAAAACAACAGCAAAATAAATGTTGTAAATATATATATTTTATATAAAAGATTTGAAGTTAGAATTTAAAATTTAAAATTTCAATTAGTGTAAAAATTTAACCAAAATCTACCATTACAGAAATTGTTTATATTTATTTAAAATTGGGTAAATTAATTCAAGAAATTTTAAAAATTCAAACTCCTTTAAACAATTAAACACCAAGGTTTTAAAAATAAAATATATGTATAACATATCATGTTACACAAATTAGAACATGATTTTACAAACAAAAATATTATTTATATAAATTAAAAAAAAACAAATTTCTTAAATAAAACAATTTACACACAATATTGTAAAAAGCATAACTTTCACCATATTAATCCGATTTCAACGAAACAAAAAGCGGTATTCTTGAAATTAAATCTATTTTCATAATAAAAGATAAAATTTCAAAAATTAAAATATTTAAATTTTAAATTTAAAAGTCAAAGTTTGACCAATTTGACCAAAAATCCATTTTTTGGAATTATTCCATTTATTCAGGTTTGGAATTATAATTCACACAAAAATCAAAATTTATATTTAGAATAACAAAATTTATCCATTTTAATAAATAAAATAAAGTTTTTAAATCAGGAATTTCAGTTAAAATAATTAAAATATAAAATTAAAACAAGCACAAAATACAGGTTTGTTACACGTTAGTACCTACTCCCTTCACGTGTCATCAACCGAAGATACAAAGCTTTTATCATGTTGTTACATCGCCATCTAATCCTCAAGCAAATAAGCCAACACTTCCAGCATGATATATAGAACCTCTACTCCATTCCTCGAAGTTCCACTTCAATCTGATCCATATAAACAACTAGGTACCGAGTTGTTCAACTCGGTACCGACCTATTTACTTAGCCAATTTTAGCTAAGTAAACTTCACTACCCCTAGTACTTCCGTCATAGATGCTTCAGACCCCAATGCGTTCCTCAAAATAACTTAGTCCCATCCCACAGCATCTAAATTTATAAAAAACAACTTGGCATAACATCCATTACTTAGCCAATTTCATACATCTTGCTATGGAAACCTCCTCTAGCTATACTCTATTGACCCATGTCAGCTACCGATCCATTTGACTTCCAAAAATGACTAAGCACCGACTCTTCAACTTGAGTCCGAGTTGAGTCCTTAAGGGATTTTGAGGTGTGAGTTATTTTATAAGCTTTTCCCATGCTCCAGAGCCCCCCATCCAAGTTTCATCCAATTCCAACCATCTTTGCATCCAATTTTCCAAATTCACCAACCTATCTTCCTAAACATCCAAAACATGAACAAATCACATCAAAGCACAACAAACAAACACAGAATAACATGCATATACATTCATTCATATAAGAAATACATAAGAATGTGATAAATAAGCCAATTCTAATCTTGATATATATGTTATGTCCATGTATGAATATGAATAAGGAGAAGTACTAAATCATTTTCGAAAACCATTTTAAAGATTCACCAATTTAGGTTATAAACATAAGATAACATGTAATTAAAGTTAGAAAAGGTTTTAAGGCCAAAAATCATGTTAAAATATGCAATTTTTCCATGTAAACATGCATTGGATAGTGAGACGGCATAAACCACTCACCAATTATCAAAATCAACCGATACACGCCTAGATCCGATGTGGAAAGCAATAGAAAGCAATGCAAATCAACTAAAATGATGCTTTCCAACATTTATTCGATATTCTTCTCTCTAATTAGTGATTCGGCATGGATTAGAGAGTAATTTATGCGATTTTGGATGAAATTAGGTTTAATGGCGGTTTTGAACTGATTTGGGGAAGAGGGAAATGTTCTAATTCAGTTCCTACATCCATCTATTTATAATAATCTCAAAACGGGTTAATGGACCTAAGTAAGAGTTTAATTAGTTACTCTTCTAAAAAGGCCAAAGACTATCTAAACTTAAAATAGCCATAACTTTCTAACGGTAAGTCCATTTTCCTATGATGACCACTCTAAGAAATGATAAATCATCATCGTGAACCAATGGAACTGGTCTACGATCGTCATCTAACTGCTATCAAAAGTTATAGTCCAAATATGGTTTTTTCAAGGTTAAAATGGTCATATAGAGATTCAACAAATATAAAAAACATTCAAAATGTTCCTAAAAGTCATATCCTAAAATTATAGAGTCGTACAACCCAGCATGAATAAAAGAAAAATATTTTATGATGCTTCGATACATAAAATACGAGTCATTACAGTTAGTCCAATCACAAAGTCCTTTTTCAATAATAGTTATTATTAATCGTACTACTCTGACTAGAGACATTGACTTTGAGCTGACTACAATCAACCATATATTAACCTCGTACAACTGAGACAAATTCTTTTATTGAATAGTGTTTCACTTTCAATGTTTCAGCTCAAACCCAACTAGTCTTTCATTGGACGATGTGTAATAATTTAACAATAATAAAAATGGAGTATCTAGATTGAAGTTCAATAATATTCTCAAGTTGAGAGAACTGTGCAATATAATCATTTCAAGATTTCCTATTGATCTTAGTTATTATTAACCAACATCGAAACCTTGAGTGAGTCATTCCATGGTTATCTAATACTATTAGTTCATAGCTCCTTGACACCCTTAATAACCATGAGTAATAATTTCCCAATATTTGGAGAGTGTTATGCACTCTGGTTTCAATGGATGTAATAATATCCTTTCTTGGAACATCTTGACTCGGAATATTTAAAATAACATGTTATTCTATATTGTGATAAGTCTCTTCAGGTTACAATTCTTAACAACAATTACCACATAACATATCATTTAAGGGTTTTCTAATTATATACCTTGAATTAATTTTTAATTAATCATTTCATAATATAACAAGGTATATAATAGAAATTAAATACATTTCTTAGGAACAAGATTGGTAATAGATATATATATATGTGTGTGTGTGTGTGTGTGTGTGTGTGTGTGTGTGTGTGTAACGAATCACATAATTCACCTTAGGGCATACCACTTACTCTTTCAATCCCCCTTGCATTTTGGGTCAATTATGGGATATTATTCCCATTCCTTTGATCAGTTTCCTCAAAACCAATTAAGCTAGTCCGTTAGCGAATGAATATGATATATTGTCTTAATTTTCTACTTTGTCAATTAAATATATTCGATGTTCATAAATTGCTTTAATCATGTGGAACTTTTTGGAGTATGTTTCTCAAATTCTAGTGAGCTCCAAATTCTTTTGTGACATATATCATGGCATTGTCATCATATAACAATGTCATGGGATTCTTCACATTAGAATCACCCTAGGTAAGTTATGAATTTGTGCATTTTATATGCATGTATATGTGACTCTTGGTGTGGCGCTGTTAGCCTTTTAGATGAATAAGCCACAATAATGTTTGGAACATTACAATTTCAAGCTCCTTAACTTTAATTTGAACATGAATTAAACATGGCCATACTACACTTGACATTGCTCATGATGTTCTAGTCTGAATGCACCTTCTTAAGGAGTTTGTCATTTCTATGAACAATCTCCAGTATTTCAAAAATACTCGAGAACACTCTTATTTATCATTTAGCGGTCTTAATTCGGATTTGATATTTGCCTTATGTATCTAATACATAAGCAAAATGCGATATTGTAGACAATACAGCATGTACGATAATTTCTATTGCCAACGCATAAGGAATTAATCTTCCATACTTTATATTAAACAAGTTTAGATGGTATTTGTGCATATTTCCCGAGACAATCCTAACATGCTTTTATACTGATTATAAAAGATGTATTTTCAGATCCTATATCGAGGATTAAACAACCTAATGATTATAATATGAATACATCCTTAACAATCATAAATTTATTGTTTACTTACAGTTTTAGAAATTTAGTACCTTTAATAAAAAAAATCCTACAGACACCGATTCTTCTACATTTCGATCGAAAATCATACTATTTTATATTTCTATCAAAATTCACATTCAACTCTAACTCTTATCGAATGATACTTTCGTATCAATTCTTGGATCATATTTGAAACTTAAAAACTCAGGATCGTATTTAAGACACTTTGGTTGTTATGTGCAACATTTTATTCTGAATCATTATTTACAATTTTGCATTCAACAGTTTGTACCAAAACTCAAAGTCATATCGGACAATAATTTTGCAAGTAAAATTCGAATTAATTTAAGCACATTGAATGACAAATATGATATGCTAATTTCAACAATTGAAATTTACGATTTTATTCTTATCAACGTTGCTTTCTTTATTCAACCACATTGGTCTTCTTCCTGAAGGCTCGTCTATGGCTGATGGATCATATCCCTTTGGGTATAACTATTAGACTTTATAGTTGGTGAGAATAGAGAGAAAGTATTATTATTTAATTCGAAATGAGTAGTCGAAATCAAGGGAATTATATGTATAGCCAAATTGAGGTGTGGTTGATTCTTGCCCTTCATATATTTATATTTTAATTTTAAAATGCATATATATATTTATATATTAAACCATTTTAAATATAAAAGCATTTATAATATATGTATGTATGTATACAATTCTTTTCGAGAAGAATTTTTTTAATCCGAAAACAATTATTGATTTAAATATGCATAATGATATTAAATGTTTAGTATATCAAATAATAATTAAAAATAAATAATATATATAATAATTTTTCACTAGATTTTTTTAATTAAAATTGCCAAAAATATTTTAAATGATTAATTTATATACTTTAGTTTTAAATGTAGTGTCAATGTATTATGAATTTTTAAATTAGTAAATAATTATTAAAAATTAAAAAATTATTTATTTTATTTAGAAACATATTATTTGCATATTAGAAAATATTTATGGATGAAAATAAATTTATATACAATATTTTTAATTTTAAGCGATAAGGATAATTAAACTGAATCATTTAATTTAATTGACAAAATGTTAAAAATTAATTTTAACAATAATGTGGCAATAACATACATACTAAAAAAGTTATAATGATGGTTAGGTAATATATAAACGTTACCAAAGGTTTTGCCTCAAAGGCGTTGCCTTTGAACACACATTGATTGATGCATTCTCCTGGATCCACCTTCAATCGATCTCCTAGTGTTGCAACGGCTTGGAGTGCCACCATTTTATTTGATTTAATGTATATTAGGATAGGCTATTTTTGCTAGGTGGAGTAGGTGGGAGAGGAGAGCTTACGGCCACTAAGAGGAAGGAAGGAAGGAGAGAGAGAGCTTCAAATTGATTGGGGTATGTTCATTTAATTAGGGGAAGGGAGGAGACAAATCCTCCTCCTTTTACTAATTCGCATTTTTAATAATTCTAAATCTATATCTCGAATTTAAACAAAATATTTTCCCTTTTACCATGCCACCTCTAGCCATAAGATGGACCTAATGGACCATCAAAATACCCCAAACCATTTATGCAATTAATACCATTTAAATCGTACTTAAATATGTATCGACATCATATATGATATATAGTATATAACTTTTATATATGCATTCAATTAATTACTAATGTCATCCAAAAATAACTTCCAATATATCAAATAAAGAAATAACTAATATTTTATAAATATTAATTAATATATTACAATTATAAATCAATTAAATTGTGTAGTGATTTCAGAGAAATAATACAGTTATGCGACTCGTAAGTGTAAATGTAGTCAATGATTAATATTGTGTTATTTGAATATTAACATTCACTCATCACCTTAGCTAGCGGAGTGACAGTTTGGTCAAATTTATCAATTGTACATTTCTATTGGTAAAAATCAAATTTTATAGTTTAAAGCAGTACCGTTTATAATGACTCATTATCAACACTATACCGCTTTAGGACTTACTGAATTTGTTTCTGGTCAAAATTCTACTATCATCCGCATTCGACTTATTAGTCGTTAAACTAAGTTCTTAATTAAATGGTAACATTTATTATTAAGCGTACTGCTTTAGCCAGAGAATTTAATTTTGAGTTGATTACAGTTGACCGTGATACTAACATCATTTAACTAAGACAACCAATTCTCTATTGAATAATATTTCATTTCCAATACTTCCCTCAGACCAAACAATACTCATTCGAAGGGCCTCATGCCACTATTTAATTATAATCAAAGTGGACTATCCAAATTCAAATTAAGTAGTATTCTTAAATCAAGAGAACTATGTAATATCGTCACTTCAAGATTTCCTGTTCAATTTTAATTATTATTAAACAGATGTATTAAACTCCCCAGTGAGACATTTCATAGTTATCCAATGACGGTGAGTATGTAACCTTAGTACCCCAACAGCCATGAGTAATACAATGCCCAACATTTCGAAAGCATTACGTACTTTGGTCTCAATAAATGTATCGATATCATTTCTCGAAACATCTTGACCAAGAATATTTATAATAATATGTTATTTTATATTTTTTGATAACTTTCTCATGATTACAAATCATTGTAATTATTGTCACATAACATAACATTTAGGGATTTTTTTATTTTAATATACTTTTGAAAAATTTATTTAATTAGTTATATCACTACATAACAAAGTATAATATAAATCAAATACCTTTATTACAAATAAGACTGGTTATAGAGTAAGATATATGTAACAAATTACGTAATTGCCTCTAGGGCCTTCTCCTAACTCTTTTGGTCACGTCGTGTTATCAAGTCTTGGATGTACATTGCTTGTGACATTTTTATGCTTAGTTTTGTTGGGTTTGATATCATATCAGATATGGAATAGCTTCAGAGAATGGATTCATGGTTGGTGTTATCTAGCCTTTTGACTAGGCAATATTCGAACAAACTGGACAGATCGAACTTGGAAATTATCAAAGTAGAAAGCTCGAAGAGATAGCCTATGAGTCCAAAAATAATGTGCAAACAGAGTTAGGAGACAAAGGTCTAATCATTCAAAGATGCAAAGGGAAAAAATCCAACAATAATTTGGATTGGTACCGATCCAACCCATAGATCGGTATCGATCCATGAATCTTCATCCAAAGTTGCCCCCTCTCCTTCAACATGCTAATGATGATCCCAGGAGCCTATTTCAAATATGATTTTGGTGCTTCCATGCAAATACCTATCGATCTCCATGAGCATTCAAAACCATCAACTCCATTCTTCTATAGATCCATCATTTGGACTTAGAAACAAGCTTACAATTGAGCAAAAAAGTATGGAATCACAAAGCTAACCACAAATCGAGCCAGTGCAAAGAGTTCAAGGAAACTGACGCAGCTTTAACTAGGCTCGAAAAGTTTAGATACCAAACTATCACAGCCTATCCAGGATCTTCCTCACAAAATGATGAATTCGTGTCAAATAAACCGATAGAACGATAAATTCTTAGTTCGGTTGATCGTGATGATGCCGGAATCTAGCTATCTCCAACCCGTTGATCTCGCAAGATGCCGGGTTGAAAGATCTACAATTCGATCATTGATCACTCGCAAGTGATACCGAGAATTGGCTTCAAATTCGTTGATTCGCTCACGAATAACCCGAAGATGGAAAGGAGAAGGAGATCACACTCAACTTCCAACAATGGTGGCCAAAGCTCACACACAATTTTATTTCAAAATCAACAACCCCTTTACAAATGACAAGACACCCCTATTTATAGGAAATTACAACACATACATGCGACTCAACATACAACACACACATGCTACTTAACAACACAACACAGACCTAACGACATACGAGTTACAACATCACACGACTTAACAATACAACACACGACCTAACGACATAGGAGTTACAACATCACACGACTTAACAATACAACACACGACCTAACGACATACGAGTTACAACATCACACGACTTAACAATACAACACACGACCTAACGACATACCAGTTACAACATCACACGACTTAACAATACAACACAGCTTCATGAACGTCTTAAGCGACATACGAATCAGCGACTTAACATATGCGACTTAAGAAGATAGCATAGCTTCAGGAACGACTTAAGCGACATAAGGAGTCAGCGACTCAACACGTGCGACTTAAGAGAACGTTTTAAGAGAAAAGCGAACGCTTATAGAAATGCGGCATACGACTTACGACTTAAGATGGTGGCGACTTATCATGGTGCTTAAGCGACATATGCGGCATACGACTTACGACTTAAGGTGGTGCCGACTTATCATGGTGCGCTGCATCATCCTCCCCTGGTTGAAAAGAATTTGACCCCGAGTTTACATTTTCCTCTTCTTCGACATACTTATTCTCATGATATGGAATCAAGTGTTTGATGTTGAAAACGTCAGCAGTATGGATATGATCCGGCAATCTTAACTGATAAGCATTCTCATTAATCTTCTTTATGATTTCCAAAGGGCCAATCTTTCTAGCAGCTAGTTTGTTGTAAGTACCAATAGGAAATTAATCCTTGGTCAGTACTGCATACACAAAATCTCCTTCTTTGAACTCAACATTTCGTCGTTTAATATCTACTGATTGCTTATATTTCTTATTCGCCTTAAGCAATCGTTCCTGCACAACCTTGTGGCACTCTTGCAATTTATTCGCAAAATCACTAGCTCGTTTGATCACTCCTTTCTGCTGTGGTGCTATAGATAAATCTAATGGTCCCTTAGGAATTGTTGAGTAAACGACCTGGAATGGACTGAACCCAGTGCTACGATTAACTGCATGGTTGTGTGCAAACTCAGCTTGACACAGCTTGGAATCTCAACTCTTCAAATTGTCATTCACGAGGCATCTCAATAGATTACCTAGGCATCTATTCACAACTTCTGTCTGTCCATCAGTCCATGGATGATAAGCACTACTAAATTTCAGCTTTGTCCCGACCATTCTCCATAGACTCATCCAAAAATGACTCAGAAAACGAGTGTCTCTATCCGATACAATAGATTCAGGCAACCTGTGAAGATGATAGATCTCTCTGAAGTATAACTGTGCGACATTAACTCCATCTGCAGTCTTCTTGCATGCGATAAAATGTACCATTTTTGAAAACCGATCAACCACTACGTAGATAGAATCATTGCCATGTTGCGTCCTCGGCAAGCCCAATACAAAGTCCATACTAACATCCACCCATGGTTTAGTAGGTATAGGCAACAACATATATAAACTTGCATTTGTTGCGGTCCCCTTTGAAACTTGACAAATATGGCACCTTTGAACGAACTTTTCAACTTCATTCCTCATTGACGGCCAAAAATAAGACTTTGAGATCAACTGCATAGTACGGTCACGGCCCACGTGTCCTTCTTCATTTAATTCTTTGATGATTTTCATTCGTAGGCTGCAATCTGGAATGCAAAACTGATTTCCTTTGAATAGAAAACCTTCAACCAGCATATATCCGTCCATGTTTCCCTGCTTGACTTTTTCTAGGATTTCGAAAAAATATGAATCTGAAGTAAGAAGATCTGGAAGTAAGTCAAAACCCATCACCTCTATTCGCATGGTTGTTAGTAAATTATTCCTCCGACTCAATGCATCGGCGACGCGATTAGTTACTCCAGACTTGTGCTTTATGACAGATGTAAATTGCTGCAAATAAGCTAACCACAATGTGTGCCTAGCTACAATTTTATTCTGCCCTTGTAAATGTTTCAATGCTCCATGATCTGTATACAAAACAAATTCTTTGTGGAACAAGTAATGTCTCTAATGCTTCATGGCCTGCACAATAGCATAAAACCCCACATCATAAGTACTGTAACTCATTTTTGCTCCAGAAAGTTTTTCACTGAAATAGGCAATTGGACGTCCCTTCTGACTCAACAATCCTCCGATTCCAATTTTAAACGCATCTGTATGTAACTCAAATAGTAACTGGAAATCTGGCAACACTAGAATCGGTGCTGAGGTTAAAAGTTCCTTGATTTGTTCAAAAGAAGATGCTGCCTCTTTCGTCCATGAAAACTGCTTTCCCTTCATACAATCAGTAATAGGAGCCATTACACTACTAAAGTGCGGTATAAATCTTCGATAAAATGAAGTTAACCCATGGAAACTTCTGATTTCTGTTATAGTTTTGGGCTGTGGCCAATTTTTGATTGCGGCTACTTTACTCTAGTCCACTTGTATCCCTTCCTTGTACATGACATATCCCAGAAATAAAACACTTGGCGTCATGAACACGCATTTCTTCGTCGCTGCATAGAACTGTTCTTGACGAAGAATAGTTAACACCTTTCGCAAGTGTTGAATGTGCTCCTCTGTGCTAGCACTATATATCAAGATATCATCAAAGTAGACTACAACAAACTTTCCGGTGTAAGGTCTGAAAATTTGATTCATCACCCTCATAAATGTGCTTGGTGCATTAGATAGACCAAATGGCATGACCAACCATTCATATAATCCTTCCCGAGTCTTGAATGTCGTCTTCTATTCATCACCTGGTCTTATGCGAATTTGATGATAACCACTCTTAAGGTCGATCTTAGAAAAGATTACAGACCCACTAAGTTGATCCAATAGATCATCAAGTCTTGGCATAGGAAATCTGTATCTGACCGTTATTTTGTTGAGTGCCCTGCTGTCTGTACACATTCTCTATGAACCATCTTTCTTCGGTACCAACAGAGCTGGTACAGCACAAGGACTGAGACTCTCTCGAACACGCCCTTGCTTAAGCAACTCCTTAACCTGCCTCCTCAACTCTTCATGTTCTTTTGGACTCAGATGATAATGTGGCCTATGCGGTAAAACAACATCTGGCACTAGATCAATTTGATGTTGTATATCCCTCAGTGGCGGTAATTCCTTGTGTAATTCCGTAGGAAAGACATCTTCAAATTCATTTAACACCGGTCTAACCTCCGTATGAATTTCAAGATCTTCACTTGTTTCATACCCAATCAACATAAACAATTCAGCACTATCTTCCACTTCTTTAACAAATTCTCTCGTAGATAATAGACTAGTTGATTCCACTTTCTTCTCTGACTTGTTTTCACTTTGTTCACGCTTCTTAGGAACTAAGGTAACTTGAGTACCTTCAAACATGAAACTGTAGCTGTTGGTGCGACCATTATGTTGTACAGCTCTATCATATTGCCATGGTCTTCCCAATAGTAGATGACACACATCCATATCAACAACATCACACCATATATCATCTTTGTACTTCTTCCCAATAGAAAATGTAACAAATGCTCATCTTCCCACTGTCACTTCTCCACCTTTCTTTAGCCATGCCAGTTTATAAGGTCGAGGGTGTTTTTCAGTCTTCAACCCTAACTTCTTGACGGCTTCTTCAGAAATAATGTTATCGCAGCTTCCCGCATCAATAACAAATCGACAAACCTTTCCCAAGATAGTACATGTAGACTGAAAGATATTGCTTCTCAGCCAACTAGAATCATTCTCATGCTTTGGCACTAAACAAGACCTCCTTATCATCAAGTTACACCCTTCGTCTCCTGACACAACTTCTTCATCTTCATCAAACATCGATGGTTAAGAATAATCAATTTCAGCTTCCACATCCTCATACTCACATTCCTCTGCAACTAATGCTCTCTTCTTTAGCTTTGTACATTCATTACTTTTATGGCCAAACTCCTGACAATTATAGCACTTGATACTGTTATTGACCTTTGCTTTAGCGGCTTCATTGACAATTGGTTTATTGACTGCCTTGGAAACATTAGCACTGCTACTAGCAACCTTATTCTGGTTGTTAGAACCCGCAAACACACCAATTCCTCGTCTCTCTTGTTTCTCCCAAGCTAGAGCTTTCTGATGTGCTTCAGGAACAGACATTGGATTAAACATATTAACCATGTCTTGAATTTGCATTCGTAACCCTCCAACATATCTGGCCGTTAACTGTTCCTCGGCTTCCATGATATCATTCCTTGCAATAAATTGATAGAATTCATCTGCATAGTCATTCACTGTCTTTGTCCCTTGTCTCAAATTCTACAAACGTTGATACATAAGAGATTGATAATTGTACAGCAAGAAAGTCGCTTTCATCATCTTTCTCATCTTCTCCCAAGTGACAACTTTTGATTTTCCCATTCTCTCCCGAGTTAGTTTAGTTTGTTGCCACCAAGCTATAGCTCTTCCCCTTAGTTTTGTAGCAACTAATTGGACTCTGCGATTCCCAGGCACCTCCTTGAATTTCAAAATTTCCTCAACATTCGACAACCAATCGAGAAATTCTTCTGCTTGCATACCACCTTTGAATTCTGGAATTTCCATCCTCATACCTGACTCCCATTTACGATCATTTTCTGAATCCAGATATTGATTTCGCACTTGGCCTCTATTTCGATAATGAATACTACCTCCATCACCATCTTCCTCAAAATCATATGTATTTCGATATCGATCCTGACCATCTACATCCCTACGATCCCGCATGTCCCTTCTACCCTGTCTTTCAGCATCACGATATGATTCATTTTCGAACCCGCGTTGAGTTCTTCCTTCTTCATTTCGGTACCCATGGTGGTTTCTCATCATTGAAACTGATGATTCTCTCCTATCTCGATAAGACTGGGGTGACATCCTCCTTTCTTCCAAAACCGATGGTGAAACCTTGTTTCCACCCTGGTTTGAAACTGGTGACGTTCTCCTTTGATTTCGATTCATGTCGTTCATCAATTTCTCCAATTTTTCAATACCCCCATTGAACTTTTCATTGATACACTGCTCCATCTGCTCAGCTTCTTGTCTTCTATACAAATCTTCAACATTATGATATCGATTAGCACGTCTCGGAGGCATGATCATTAAACAATCTCGTTTCCGTCTCTGATTTCGCTTTGATACCAATTAACGCAGCTTTGACTAGGCTCGAACAGTTTAAATACCAAACTGTCACAACCTATCCAGGATCTTCCTCACGAAATGATGAATTCGTGTCAAATAAACCGATAGAACGATAAATGCTTAGTTCCGTTGATCGTGATAATGTCGGAATCTAGCTATCTCCAACCTGTTGATCTCGCAAGATGCCGTGTTGAAAGATCTACAATTCGGTCGCTGATAGCTTGGAAGTGGTACCGAGAATTGGCTTCAAATTCGTTGATTCGCTCACGAATAACCCGAAGATGGAAAGGAGAAGGAGATCACACTCAACTTCCAATAATGGTGGCCAAAGCTCGCACACAATTTTATTTCAAAATCAACAACCCCTTTACAAATGAAAACACACCCCTATTTATAGGAAACTACAACACATACATGCGACTCAACATACAACACACACATGCGACTTAACAACACAACACACGACCTAACGACATACGAGTTACAACATCACACGACTTAACAATACAACACACGACATACGAGTTACAACATCACACGACTTAACAATACAACACACGACCTAACGACATACGAGTTACAACATCACACGACTTAACAATACAACACAGCTTCAGGAACGTCTTAAGCGACATACGAATCAGCGACTTAACATATGCGACTCAAGAAGATAGCATAGCTTCAGGAACGACTTAAGCGACATAAGGAATCAGCGACTCAACACATGCGACTTAAGAGAACGGCTTAAGAGAAAAGCGGCATAAGTGAACGCTTATAGAAATGCGGCATACGACTTACGACTTAAGATGGTGGCGACTTATCATGGTGCTTAAGCGACATATGCGGCATATGACTTACGACTTAAGGTGGTGCCGACTTATCATGGTGTGCTGCATCAGAAACCATTTTGGTCATCTTACAGATCGGTGCCGATCCAAGCCTATAGATTAAACTGATCCATGTATTTTACTGAGGTGGCCACCATTTTCTCTAATGGACTTGGTCTTGGCGTGGAAAATGAGGTGAGATCATGGAGGCGAGTTTCTTGGCTTTTTACGTCCATCAATGGGGGAAGGACTCATTTTTATGAATCTTTTTGGCGCTAATGTTCTCTCCTCTAATTTCTTATAATCGCCCTTGGATTCATACCGATCCATAAGAACAACTGCTTATAATCCAATGATCTAAGCAATAAAATCACTAAGTGGACATAGGTCAAGATTAGTCGAACCATTATAAACGTTATATGTTATTTTCTTGCTCATTTTCATTCATTTTCTTTACTTTTTATTATCTACACAATCTTTAGGGTGTTTGTGCCATTTTTGATTCGAATACTTTGTTGGAGACAATAAGGTTGTATGTTAAGCATAGGCTTGAGTTGAGCTGCATGGATGAGGATGTAGTGATGGTTAGCATTTAATATTCGTTCAAGATTTCGCACGATGACTGGGTTCTATAGTGAGAGAATATCTAGACATATTCTAGGAGGTTACTGGATTACGCCACATATAGAAATTAAACCCAATATTGGTTTGGTGAAGGATGTTGGGCCAGTAGTGTTATGCCATTGAGGCATATGGCTTCAAAGTATAGAGGTAACCAGAGGTTCAAATGAATGACTTATTCAAAAAGGGTTAATTCATAAAAGCATATCTGAGTAAGGAGCACCTAAAGTATTTACCATGAAGGTAGATGACTCTTTGAGACTTTATGTGGATTATCGTGAGTTGAAAGGTGATTATGAAAAGGTATCCACTCCCACGCATTGATGACTTGTTCGATCAGTTTCATGATACGAATGTGTTTTCTTAGTTGGATTTAGTAATGAGTTTTCACCAATTGAGAGTAGCACGGAATAATGTGCTGCTTACCTTATTACGTGTGTCATCGGGATTTTATAAGTGGTTGGTTATGACATTCAAGATAACTAACACATTGGCATACTTTATTGATATTATGAATTGAGTTTTTAGAAATCAACTAAATAATTTTGTGCTCGTGTTCATCGACGACGTTCTTATCTATTCACAAATGAAAGAACACAAGATGTATTTGAGAGTGGTGCTTGAGAGGTTGAGATTGAAGTATTATTTATGGAGGAGAGAAGTGCAATTCTTAGGCCATGTTGTTTCGAAGCAGGGCATTGCCACTGATCTTGCTAAAATAGCAGTAGTTCAAGATTGGAAAAAATCAAAGATTGCTATGGATGTGAGAAGTTTACTTGGATTATCGAGTTACTGTTGACGATTCATAAATGGCTTCTCAAAGGTAGCAGCACGATTGGCTCATTTGACGAAGAAGAAACAGATTTTTGATTGGGATGTGAGGTGTGAGAACGTGTTCATTGGTCTGAAGGAAAGGATGACGAGTGCAACAGTACTAGTCATTTCATATGGGAATGAGGAGTTGACAGTAACACCGATGTATGTGGTACTGGATTATGGACAATATTGATAAAGAGAGGTAAAGTTGTCCCTTACATGGGTATGCAACTGAAACCGCATAAGAAGACATACCTCATACATATTTTCCAACTATTAATTCCTTCACATATGCATGCAACCAATAACATGTCTTTTATCAATAAATTATTTGGAAAATGATTAATTCTCCTAAATTCATTTCCCTCCATGTCGATAATTACTTGTCGTGTTATTTTCAACTAATCTGCATTCAATTAACAAAATCAAATCAAACATCAATGGACGATTTATATTTTCCAATTAGCTTGACAATTTCGACACTTGTTATGAGTACAAATGATGACTTTTTTCCTTTATTTGGTTGTTATAAATATTAAATTATAACAATGCAAACTTAATAAAATGATGAAAAGTTTCTTCCTATGGATTACTCACTTTATGTGTTATTATGTAATATAATGTTGACAACTTATTGTTGTGTTACAAGTGTTTACAATGTTTGGTATACGTACTTAAAGTTACTTGTTTAGAATGTTTCATAAGTATTGCGGAAGTTACAGTTATTTTAAACGTTGTTATTATATAAAATTTATTAGATATATTAAAAAGGTTTAGATAAAACATAAGAGCCTATAATATTTACCAATAGTTGTTAACCGACTATTTTATGATGTTAAAATACATCTTCAAATATAATCCATTTCAAAAACACTAAACATACATTGTTGAAGAAAAAAATTTTTACCATGGTGTAAAACGAACTAAAAGCATAATTGCACTATAAGAAAATACCGATTTAGTGATGTATGATTATTCCATACCAATTAGTAATGAATTTTCAATGGGTTTCCTCTTTATATAATGCTTTTTTAGCAAAGCATATATATTCCATGTCAAAAGTATGAATCAAAAAATTCTCCATTGGAAATCGTTTGGATTTGTTATCGATATGGTATCTTATATTATTAATTTGTTTAAATAAAATAAAAGGAAAAAGAAGAAGAAAATAATCCTTCTCGCTTGTATCAAATCTTTTTATGAGCTACAAACTTGTGATGAATCTTGTATCTATGATTTTTATTAAAACAAAAGAAGAAAATGAAAGGAAAAGAAATTTTTGATTAAAACTAAGAACAAAAGAAGTATATATTAAAACAAATTCATGGCTAATTTTAATTTTCAACTATGAACTTTTGGTAAATGTCATGTCTCATTTTCTTTGTTAAACAAATAATAAAAGGAAAAGGGAAAAAGATACCATCACAGTTAAATTCGTAGCTAAAATTTGTTCTTTAGCTGCATAATTGTACAGGATATTGTGTTTTATAATTCTTATTAAAAAAAATAAAAGGGGAAGAAAGAACTACACCTCCCTCTCTAATTCGTCGATAATTTTTATTCTTCAACTATGGATATTGCATCTCATTTTTATTTATTAAAATAAGATAAAAGGAATGGTTTGATTTCTCTATGTATTCAAATAAATAAATAAAGGAAAAACAATATGACTCCATCGCAAATCCATAAAATCCATTGAAAGATGTTAATTCTTATAAGTTTACAAGAGAACACTTATTAAACACAAAACATATTATAAATGTTATATATTCTTCAATATCAAATGACTTTTTTTATTATAAAAATGTTCATACCATATTTAACAGAACTTATTCCATACAAGATATTTACGACGTATAAAACACAATCATATTTTAAGCATGTTGGGAAGCTATATCAAATGTTATGAAAAATATGCATGACAATGTTATAATCATACCATTGAATATGGATAGTTATTTCATAAAATGTTGAGAAAACAAAATAAATCGATGTTTGTAAGAAAATTTTGTGATGGAATGTTTTTTACAACATTTTCGAAACAAATACTGTTAAAGACTCCATTTTAATACACGAGTTTTACACATTATTGTGTTTAATGTTGTATAATATGTATAAAATGTTTATTTTTACTTATAATGGATTATGTTTATTTGGTGTAATTGTATGCAATTTTTTTGACCTTTTATAGCACTTTGTATCTTAAGTTCATGTATTACACTTTTAAAGTAAGATGCGTAGTATTTGCATTTCAACGTAAACATAATTAAAAATATCTTGCTCAACAACAACATATGTTTCTTATCCATGAACTAAATAATATTTTTGAGAATGGAGAAATTTTCTGTTTAATTTTGCAGTTTAATTCTTGGTTCAATGAAAATTGAAACTTAGCTCTGGTTAATTACGCATACTTTAGTTTGATTTAATCTATTTGGATCCACATCCATAACTTTGACTTAATTACAAATATATTCCATATTTTGATTCAACAGTACATGTTCCTATTCATATGCATTTGTATTAGTAACAATACATGATTTTTCTTTACTTTTCATTTCAGAATTTATTTCATATTCTGCTTTTCCATATCAAAGAGTTCCATTTTGCATCAGTCAATAAGAACTCTATTTTTAGATCAATATATGTAACAATGATTACATTAACTCTATTGTCAAACCATGATCTCTTTTTGAATCAAATCCTATACTATTGCAAGGCGTGGGGCTGTTACAACTATCCTGCTATATTTACTATTTATTATACTATATTTTTTCTGCAGAAGAATTTTAAACCCTGACAAAATGTATATTTTACATAAAGTTGAATAACTTTTCCTTGATAAAACTCAAATTTAATTTTACTTTGTTTTATTTGTTGCTCTAATTTGACTGATTTGTCCTAGCCCATAAGCTTACACAATCTTGCTATTCAAAAGGAGTGGTCAAAACCGAATTCGCAAATAAATGCCAAGGTTCACAGATACTTAACAGACAAAAAATAAATGCACTAAAATTATGCATACTGGAAGGGCCATACGGGAATACTAACCATACATATACTTTAGAACATATACACAGAAAGGAGAAGCAAAATTGATCCTTTCCCCCTTTCTGTAGTCCACTCTATCACACTGCTGCATTAAGCAGACCTATTTATTAACATTCATAGGAAACAGTTTAGCTGGATTCCCGTTTTATTAACATTCAGTGGGCAGTATCACCCTGTATTCTTCTATATAAACCCCTGTTTCCCCTTTCATTTTGTGCACACAATAAATCAACTCAAACCATTTCAGTCTCTTCTTTCTTCCACCCTTATCTTAACTCTATCACAATGATCTCTTCAATAACCTCATCCATTCCACTTCTTGTCATTCTTTCTTCATTCCTTTTCTTCTTCCTTCCATACCTGTGCCTTCTTTGCACTGTATCTTCAAGGAAAAAGTTATGCCAAAGCACAAAGAAGGCTCCTTTGCCTCCTGGCTCTATGGGCTACCTTTATATTGGAGAGACCTTCCAACTATATTCAAACAACCCCAACTCTTTCTTCTCTTCAAAAGAGAAGAAATATGGGTCTATATTCAAAACACACTTATTGGGGTGCCCTTGCATAATGGTCTCTAGTCCTCAAGCTGCTAAATTCATCCTTGTAACAAAAGCTCATCTGTTTAAACCTACTTTTCCTGCTAGTAAAGAAAGGATGTTAGGACCCCAAGCAATATTTTTTCAACAAGGGGAGTATCATGCTAGGTTGAGAAGGCTTGTCCTAAGGGCATTCATGCCTGAATCCATAAGAAGCACTGTCCCTTTTATCGAAGACATTGCTTTGAAATCACTTGCTTCTTGGCATGACCACTCCATCAATACTTTTCAAGAAATGAAGACCGTAAGTTCTTTCCTATTTCTTTAAAATTTGATTGTTATGCATTTTAGCATATTCACCCTTAAGTACATTATTGGTGCCGTCGCTGTTAACTAGCAGTAAAATCCACTAAATTCTTATAGTAAATTTTGCAATATTTCTTGCAGTATGCTTTTAATGTGGCACTATTGTCGATATTTGGAAAGGAAGAGATATCGTCAATTGAAGAGCTCAAGAAATGCTACTACACACTAGAAAAAGGGTACAACTCAATGCCGATAAATTTACCAGGGACTCTCTTTCATAAATCAATGAAGGCAAGGCAACACTTAGGTAGGATTGTAGCTGATATAATCTCATCAAGAAGAAAGAATAATGTAGAGGCAAAGGATCTATTGGCTTCATTTATGGAAGCTAAAGAAGCTTTAACCGATGATCAAATATCTGATAATATAATCGGAGTTATTTTTGCTGCACGAGACACGACTGCTAGTGTGCTAACTTGGATTGTTAAGTATCTTGGAGAGAATCCTAGCATACTTAATGCTGTAACAGTAAGTAATTGTTAAAATCAAAACAATTGTTTTGCATTTTCAGGTTTTTATTTTTTTGGGTTCTATAAACATATAATTTGGTTATATAGGAGGAGCAAGAGGACATAATAAGAGCTAAAGAGAAGTTAGGAGAAGAGAAGTTTTTAACTTGGGAAGATACAAAAAGAATGCCATATACAACCAGAGTGATTCTTGAAACAATGAGAGTTGCTTCTATTTTATCATTTACTTTTCGAGAAGCAATTGAAGATGTTGAGTATGAAGGCGAGTTTAGAATAAAAATGCCATTTTTCAGTAACTAAAAATCGACAAACTATGATTTTAACAGTTATGTAATCCTTTCAGGGTACCTCATACCAAAAGGATGGAAAGTACTACCTCTGTTCAGAAACATTCATCACAGTTCAGATAACTTCCCTAATCCAACAAAATTTGACCCATCGAGATTTGAGGTACGAGAAGTATTTTAATACAGAAATATATTTAAGCATGTGTGACAAATAGTATTGTCTCACTGCATTAAAAAAAAAACGTACGTTTCTTGTATCTCAATTGTAATTTAGGTTGCTACCATTTACGCGTGACAAATAGCATTGTCTCATTTTGCGTACAATTTATGTCCCTATTTGCGTCATTATACGAAGGATAAATTCATTTTTGACATAGAAGATCCATAGCTGTCCACATGAAGTACAACAAACATAAAATATATGATCACTGGACTCCCATACAGGAAACAGGCATATAATTCAGTGTTATTTCTTCCCTAGAGCTTCAAATTTTGAATACAGAGTTAAATATCCATACCAAACATTAAGCACTTAATATTTTAGTTTTTTTTTTGGGGTATAATTTGTGTAAAACCTCTAACACTGGATAATACAGTTATGAAAAGAATTATATATTATATACTCATATCGAATGTATATATCCATATTGAATAATTGAACTTTGTAGCTGTCTTCTTCACTAATATTGGAGATGGTAAGCAGTTATCATTTTAATTTCTTATTTGTATTATTGGTTTAAAAGTTGAAACCTCTAACATTGGATAAAACACGTATTAAAACTAGTACATATCCATATTGAATGCATATATCTATACTGAATAATTGAATCTCAGAGTTGTTTTCTTCATTAAAACAGGAGAGTTGGTCATAGAAAAAACAGTTATCATAAAATATATATAAATATAATCAAGAAGTCTTAATCTATGAAGGAAAATCCAATTAATCTCTTTTAATGATACAGGTTGCACCAAAGCCAAACACTTTCATGCCGTTCGGAAGTGGGAGCCACTCATGCCCTGGCAATGAGCTGGCTAAGCTTGAGATTCTAGTCATGCTTCATCACCTGACCACAAAATACAGGTAAAATATCAGTAACAAAAAAAAAAAAAATACTTAATTACGTACATACATAGATATATATGTATATATGTGTGTGTATATATATATGTATATGTATATGTATGTGTGTGTATATGTATGTGTATATACTATACACACACATATATATTCGGTTCCCCAAACCTCTAGTGTTCACTGAAGTCTTTTTCATTATCATAGCTTTCCTATATTAAGCAAGAAAAGATCTCGATCGTTATCATTATTTCCTTACGTTACTTCAGGTGGTCATTGTCAGAAGCTGAGACTGGAATTCAGTTCGGGCCTTTCGCTCTTCCTCCAAATGGACTTCCTATCAAATTCTCTCTAAAGAATACATAGCATTTTTATGGATGTTATTATATTAAGTATTATAGTACGTATATAGTTGCTAACTGGTTATACTTACTGCGAAGAAATAAGGGAAAGAAACCGAAGGCAACTTTCTCACTACAAGGAAACAAGAATTCAAGTTGTACAGACATTTAAGAGAGTGGGATGCAATTGGAATGACAACAACGTATACCTGAAATACATGTTTATTTACATTTTATTTTTTATTTATATTTCGAAGAAGAAATTGCAAGATGTTGATCGTAAGGGGATGTTTCATGTTTGTGACTTCTTGAACCAATCAGAGTCAATGTTGTTACAGCAGATGACGAATATGATTGGTTGTTATTTTTGTCATTTCTTTGATATTGTTCCCCATGATAATGAATGATTGAGTAACTTCAGTCTGTTTCCTAATTATTGTTCTAGTTTAGATTATATGTGGATTCCTCTGTCCAAAATGTTATTGTCATTGTATGATCAAGCCAATCACTACCATATATTCTTCTATTATTGAATCCTGATAGTAAATTTGATTTGAACTGAATGGTTGTGATGATCAGTGAGGATATGAGGACATTGAGTTTGAGGAGGGAGGAATAAACATATTCATATCCATCCTCATCAAAGACAGAGATATTACTGAGTTTAGTTCCGTAAGCTTAATTCTCTAAGATTTGAAACAAGGAAACAGAAAAGAGAAGAAAAGATAAGATATTAACTAATGGGCTCATAACAAGCTTAGATATAACCATTGTACCAGTCAAACAGTTTGGTTGGATTATAAATGGATTGAGTCGATTTTGATCTGACTTATTTATGACTTATTCTTTTTGATCCATTTAATATACAAGTCAATCCGATCAAACCGATTTAATAAGTGCATTACCGATTTAAGTCATTTAAAAATTAAACTAGATTTGACTAATAAACAAATCAAGAAAATATACAAAAGTTTTAATTCTAATTTATTTTTTCAAATTCAAAAATTTAAATTTCAATTCTAGTTCTCATCGAAATTCAAATTTCACATTTCTAATTTGAATCCAACGTCAAATGCGAAATTTCAAAACTTAAAATTTCAAATGTAAACTCAAATTTTAAAATTCATATTTAATATAAAATTCAAACATTATAATATTCAAACTTAAAATTCAATTATTAACTTCAAAATTACATAATCGAACGTTCAACGTATATATTTGAGACATTTCAAAATTCAAAATCTCATAATTTAAATCAAAACTTCAAATTTCCTAATTCAAATTGTTACGGGTAAAATGTACCATGACCGCCTAATGATTTGAGGACGAATGAATCATCGAAATAATTTTTGAGTCGGAATTTAGATATATGGATGTAGCTTGTCATATGTCGAGTACAATTGTTGGTCAACGAGTAGAACTACACTGTATATTTAGAATATGCACCGAGTCTTCTATATTATCCATAATGTAGATACAAGTTCATTGGTAAAAGATACATCTAATCTCGAGCTAGTATGAAAAAATTATCGCGGTCTGGATGAAAAAATAGTGAATTCTGCCTAGGTGGAGTTTAAATATGGGGACGTAGCCTCTTATTTGCTATGTACAACTATAAGTACGTTCAAAAGATGAAGTATCCGAGTGTTTCATATTATCCGTAATTTGGATGAGAATTCATCCGTTGAAGGATCACTTGATTACGAGTTTGTGTGAAGATGTTAATGCAGTGTGAACGGAAAAAAAAAATAACTTCGGCCTAGTCATTCGAGCGAAAATTTCAAAAATTCAAATTTCCAAAACTTGGATTTTCAATTTTTAAAATTTCAGAATTCTATTTTTCAGAATTCATATTTTTGAATTTATGTTTTTAAATTTAAGGTTTTTAATAAATTATCCATCCATTTATACCCATTTTAATAATGGGTCTACCTGTAACATCATCCACTTTGAGATCTGAAAATGAATGCCGACTATGCTGTAATCATTATTACAATCATTTTCAAGCGATAAAATATGATCAATTTTTAACAACATTAAGTAAATAGAGCTACGAAATAAATTTCATTTCATATAGTTGTCTTTACATTTTCATTATCCCAAACATGCCCACGCAAAAGGAAATATAATAAAACATAAATAGTAGCGTCATGCTCGACATATGAAGATGCCGATACAAACACTTAACAATTCATATATTCTGGTTTTAGAATAACAGAATTTTAAAACAAATTTTGTTAGCAACTAAGCCTCCTGCTTCATCTTCAAAGGTTTTATTCATCTTTCCAAAAGCAACATGTCTAATCCATAATCTCAACATGCACGAATGAGTATTTGTGAGTTTAAGAGAAGAATAGTAATAAAAACATGTATCAGACATAAAACGTGGTATGAGTATTACTTTACTCTAAATATAAAACATAGTAAGATCATGCCACTAAAGCACGGAATGAGTTTTTCCCGTCACTATTCCAACTATATTAATTCATCATAGAAAACAGATTGATCATCATACGTGGATCATAAATTCAAGTCATTCTTTAATACGTAAAACCAGTAGAGTAAATTAGTTTAAAGAAAAAGTTTAGTAAAATTTAATTTTAATGGACGTTAAAATTTAACTTCCGTCTCAAGGACAAGCGCTAAAATTTCTCGATCGTTCATGCTTTTTAAGTCTCTTTTCCTCTATAAACAAAATTTCTCCTTCATCAAACAATGGCAACCCAAACCCAAATCAATTTTCTTCCTCAAACTGATTCACAAGCGTAATCGACTTCGGAAGCTAAGTTGATGAATGTAAATCCACATATTTCAATAAATCCTGAACAAATAAACGATGATCCTACGATTTCAAAAATTAGGGCTTCGAATGCTATGCGTATAGAAGTAAAGAGAAGGTGAAAAACTAATTCATCCACGGTTGTCGATTCAAATGATATTCAAGAAGATACAAAGAGGATGAAAAAATCTAGGGCAGTTAAAACTGTGAATGAAGACGACATGAAGAAACAACAGCTTTGTGAAGAAATCGTCGGCAGAAAAAGAAAGACAAAGGTATAATAGCTGATTTATTTTTAAAATAAAAGATAATTTTATAATGATAGTTGAATTATTATTTGATTTGTTATTGAATAATAGATTAATACATCATTTGATTTGCTGCATGTATAACATTGAAATATGAGACGATGGATGAACATAGTATTCAGTTTTTGACAGATGATAGACAATAATAAGATGAATAATTACAGAATGATAGACAAATATAACATTGAAAAAAAATGATAGACAAACATAGCATGATAGAATGATAGTTGAATATATCACTTTATTTACTGTATGTGCAATTATGCAATGATAGATAAAAATAACATTTCAATATTTGATAGACGGTAGAAAATAATTAGATAGATACTTATTGAATGATAGTTTAATATATCATTTGATTTGTATGCACCATATTTGACGCAGCGGATAAAGCAAAACAAACTTCAATCGATGAAATGTAGCAATCGGTGAGTTGAGAATACTGCAATGCCCAAATCCGTTGATCCAAAGATGCCGGATTCTAGCTATTTTCGTCTCGTTGATCGCGCACGATACCGAGAAACAAAGATCTACGATTCTTCGACGTTGATCTTGCGCACAAGATTTCGTGAATCGGCTTCAACAAACGATGATTCGAGCGCACTTGAATAACGTAGATGGAGATAGGAGATTACACTCAACTACCAATTTAAGATGAAAGCACACAGCAATCAACAAGAAATTTTATTCAAAATCAACCAAATTTACAAAGTGACACGACCATGCCTATTTATAGCGTTTTTCACAACTGGCCTATAAGTCGTTCACGACTCACGACTCGCCTTAGGTCGGCAGCGACTCAACAACATACGACTCATTCAAATACAACATGCGTTGGCCTAAAACAGTATAACACCAGTACACCACGACATACGACTCAAGGAAGCACGCGACATACGACTCAACACTTATTTACAGCACATATGTGACCTTACACGACTCAACTTAAGTCGGCAGCGACTTAACTCACACGGCTCAGCATATTACATCACCACACACTCACATGTTTACAACAGTTAGGTCGTATACGACCTAACGACTCACGACTCAGCAGCAACGACTCAACAAATAACGACACCCTGTACAACATGACGTCTCGACATAGGTCGTGAACGACTCATCACACACGACTCACGAATTAGACAACCTATGTACAACATGTTCAACACAAACGACTCGATACAGGACGACTTACGACTTACATCCTCTCAACGACTCAAGCTCCCAAACTCATAGCTTCTGCGACTCAAGTCCTCACGCTCCCTGCGGCATATCTCCTCAAACGACTTAACTGAGTCGTGACCTGCCTCCGACTCAAAGCTTTTAATAACTGGAACTTTCCCCTGCTTCATAATAAGTCGTGGACGACTTATAGATAAGTCGTTGGATCGTGAACGACTCATCCATCCCAAACGACTTAAGCCCCTGTTAAGTCGTAACTTCCTTTCATCCTCTTTGTTAGGTCGTAGCTCCTTCTCTTTAAGTCGTGGACGACCTATAATCCATTCCTTAAGTCGTATATGCCTTACCCCTTTGGCCTGAGCTACATCATCCTCCCCTGATTGAGAAAAATTCGTCCTCGAATTTGTAAATTCTTCCACATCAGATTATTCATTCCCATAATATGGTACCAGATGCTTAACATTGAACACGTCAGAAGTGTATACATCCTCCGGTAGTTTCAACTTATAAGCATTATTATTGATTCGTTTCTCAACTTCTACAGGACCAATTTTTCTGGCTTTCAACTTGTTATAAGCGCCCACTGGAAAACGATCCTTCGTTAACACAGCATACACCAAATCTCCTTCGTTAAATTCAACATTTCGTCGTTTCAAGTCTGCAGTCTGCTTATACTTCTCATTTGCTTTCTCCAATCGTTTCTGAACGATCTTATGACATTCAGTTAATTCATCAACAAAATCAACAGCTCGTTTAACTGTCCCCTTTGGTTGTGGTACTACTGTTAAGTCCAACGGCCCCCTGGGTAAATTTGAATATACAATCTGGAATGGACTGAATCCCGTACTACGATTCACTGCATGATTATGAGCAAACTCTGCCTGGCATAACTTCATGTCCCAACTCTTCAGATTGTCCTTCACAAGACATCGCAATAAATTTCCCAACGATCTGTTAACAACTTTTGTCTGTCCATCTGTTTGCGGATGATAAGCACTACTAAATTTCAGCTTTGTTCCCACCATCTTCCACAAACTTAGCCAAAAGTGACTCCAAAATATGGTATCCCTGTCCGAAACAATAGACTCTGGCAACCCATGTAAACGATAGATTTCTTTAAAGAACAACTGAGCAACACGAACAGCATCTGCCGTCTTCTTACAAGCAATAAAGTGTACCATCTTCGAAAATCTGTCCACCACTACAAATATAGAATCATTTCCCCTTTGAGTTCTAGGCAAACCCAAAACAAAATCCATGCTGATATCAACCCACGGTTTAGATGGTACAGGTAACGGCATATACAATCCTGCATTTGTCGCTGTTCCCTTCAAAACCTGACATATATGACATCTCTCCACAAACTTTTCAACCTCTTTCCTCATTGATGGCCAAAAATAAGATTGAGAAATTAACTGCAAAGTACGATCTCTACCCACATGGCCTTCTTCGTGTAATTCTTTGATAATCTTCAATCTCAAACTGCTCTCTGGAATACATAATCGATTTCCTTTAAACAAGAATCCATCAACCAACATAAATTCAACAGTATCTCCATCCTTAATTTCTCAACAAACTTTGCAAAGTAAGGATCTTCGTCAATCAACTCTGGCAATAATTCAATCCCCATCACCTCAACTTTCATTATAGTCAACAAATGACTCCTCCTACTCAAAGCATCAGCCACACGATTCGTTACCCCAGATTTATGTTTCACGACAAAAGTAAACTGTTGTAAATAAGCAATCCATGATGCATGTCTCGCTGAAATCTTATCAAGCCCCTGCAAATGCTTCAAAGCCTCATGATCAGTGTAAAGAACAAACTCTTTCTGAAAAAGATAATGTCTCCAGTGCTTCACGGCTTGCACAACTGTATAAAATTCAACATCGTATGTACTATATCTCATCTTAGCCCCTGATAACTTCTCACTGAAATATGCAATAGGTCTTCCACTCTGACTCAACACTCCTCCAATCCCAACCTTTGATGCATCAGTGTGTAGCTCAAACAACAACTGAAAATCTGGTAATACAAGAATTGGTGCTGTCGTCAACAGTTCCTTGATCTTCTCAAAAGCAATCCCAGCTTCCTCTGTCCAAGAAAATTGTTTCCCCTTCATGCATTCAGTAACTGGTGTCATCACGCTACTGAAGTGTGGAATGAATCTTCGGTAGAATGATGCCAATCCATGAAAACTTCTAACTTCAGTGATAGTTCTCGGTTGTGGCCAATTTCTAATAGCTTCAACTTTACTCTGGTCCACCTGGATTCCCTTCTCAGATACAACATATCCCAAAAATAATACACTTCGAGTCATGAACACACATTTCTTCGTAGCTGCATAAAATTGTTCCTCACGAAGAATAATTAACACCTTTCTCAAATGCTCTACATGCTCCTCTGTGCTCGCACTATAGATTAGAATATCATCAAAGTAAACTACAACAAACTTCCCAATGTACGGTCTGAAAATTTGATTCATCACCCTCATAAATGTACTCGGTGCATGTGATAGATCAAACGGCATAACCAACCATTCATATAAACCTTCCCTCGTCTTGAATGCGGTCTTCCATTCGTCTCCCGGTCTAATTCGAATCTGATGACAACCACTCTTCAAATCAATTTTCGAAAAGATAGTAGCCCCACTCAACTGATCTAGCAAGTCATCCAACCTCGGCATAGGAAATCTGTAGCGAACATTAATCTTGTTCAAAGCTCTACTATCGGTACACATTCTCCATGTTCCATCCTTCTTCGGCACCAAAAATGCTGGTACTGCACAAGGACTCAAGCTTTCCTGAACACGTCCCTGCTCTAATAACTCTTCCACTTGCCTTCGCAACTCCTCATGTTCCTTTGGACTCATTCGGTAATGTGGTCGATGTGGTAACACTGCTCCCGGAACAAGATCAATTTGATGTTGAATGTCTCTCAGTGGCGGTAATTCCTTAGGCAACTCTTCTGGAAATACATCTTCAAATTCTTTCAAAACTGGCTTCGCTTCTTCTGGAATTTCAACCTCTTCACTACACTCTCGCCCAATCAATAAAAAGACTTCAGGCTCCTCTTCAACTTCTTTAACAAACTCTTTAAAGATAATAAAGTTTTCAGCTCTTCAATCTCCTCCAGCTTGCTTTCCTTCTGTTGTTGCTTCTTAGGAACTAAAATAATCTTAGTACCTTCGAACATGAAACTGTAACTATTAGCACGACCATCATGTTGTACTGCTCTATCAAACTGCCATGGTCTGCCCAACAACAGATGACACACATCCATGTCTACAACATCACACCAAATTTCATCTTTGTACTTCTTCCCAATAGAAAAATTCACACAAGCCCTTCGACACACCTTCACTTTACCACCCTTCCTTAACCATGCTAGCTTGTACGGTTTAGGATGCTTCTCAGTTTTCAAGTTCAACTTCCTTACTGCTTCTGTAGAAATAATATTGTCACAGCTTCCAGCATCAATAATGAACTTGCAAACTTTCCCTCGAATAGTGCATGTCGACTGAAAAATATTGCTTCTCAACCAACTAGAATCCTCTTCTTGCTTTGGTGTAAGACATGACCTCCTCATCATAAGATTACAACCTTCATCTCCAGACAATTCTTCTTCCTCCTCAACATAAGGTGCATTTGAACATTCTGCCTCCTCACCATCATCCTCAATCTCAGCAACCATTGCTCTCTTCTTCGGCTTCGGACATTCATTGCTTTTGTGACCCAACTCCTGACAATTATAACATTTGAAACCACTGCTAACCTTTGCCTTCTCAGCCTCCTTCACCACTGGTTTTGTAACAGGTTTAGGAACATTAGAACTTCCACTAACACCCTTCGCTTGATTATTGGAATTAGTAAACACACCACCTCCACGCCTTCCTTGCTTCTCCCAAGCCAACGCTTTCTGATGTGCCTTTGCAACAGATCTTGGATCGAACATATTAACCATATCCTGGATCTGCATTCGCAACCCTCCAACAAATCTAGCAGTTAGCTGTTCTTCCGTCTCCATAATATCATTTCTGGCAATGAGTTGTTAAAATTCATCTGCATAATCATTAACTAACTTCGTCCCTTGCCTCAGATTTTGCAACCTCTGGTACATGAGTGATTTATAGTTGTAAGGTAAAAATGTAGCTCTCATCAACTTCTTCATCTTCTCCCATGATTCAATCTTTAACTTTCCCATTTTCTCCCTTGTAAGTTTAGTTTGCTGCCACCATGCCAAAGCTCTCCCCCTCAGTCTTGTAGCAACTAACTTCATCCTTCAATTCTCCGGAACCTCCTTGAAATCAAAGATTTCCTCCACATTTGACAACCAATCTAAGAACTCTTCAGCTACCATTCCACCTTTAAATTCAGGAATTTCCATCTTCATACCCGACTCCCATCGACGATCTTCATCCACATCTCGATATGAATTTCGAACTTGGTCTCGATCTCGATAATGAATGCTAGCTCTATCACCCTCTTCATCAAAATCAAAAGTACGCCTACATCGATCTCGACCATTATCATCCCTTCGTTCATGCATGCTTCTTCGATTATGTCTCTCTTCATCTCTATATGGCTCTTCTTCAAACTCACGTGGAGTTCTTCTTTCTTCATGTCCATAGTCATGGTGATCTCTCCTTGATGAAATTGATGTTTCTCTTCTTTCTCCACAAGATTGCGGTGACACCCTCCTCGCTTCCGTAACCAATGGCGAAACTCGGTTTCCTCCATGGTTCGAGATTGGTGATCTCCTCCTTTGACTTTGATTTAAATCATTCATCAACTTCTCTAACTTTCCAATGCCTTCATCAAATTTCTCATTAATACGTTGCTCCATAAGCTCGGCTTCTTCTCTTCTATACAACGCTTCAACATTTTGATGACGGTTAGCTCTCCTTGGCGACATGATTGGAAACTCTTCACAAACACTTCAAAACTTCTCAAAAACTTCAACAAATACTTCAAAATTCTTCAACAAAACTTCAACACAACAACAAGTCACGGCCTAACACTTAGCTCGGTCTCAACTTAGCTCGGCTCAAGTATGTAACAACCCACAAACACTTCTCCAACTCTAGATCCAAAATGAAATGGATTTAAAACTTCAAACTTGTTGCAATCTCAAGATGAACACGATGAACTTCAACTTCAAACTCCTTGGCTCCAAGACTCGTCTTAGCTATGATTGGCTAAGTCAAGCTATGATACCAAAAATTGACGCAGTAGATAAAGCAAAACAAACTTCAATCGATGAAATGTAGCAATCGGTGAGTTGAGAATACTGCAATGCCCAAATCCGTTGATCCAAATAGCTATCTTCGTCTCGTTGATCGCGCACGATACCGAGAAACAAAGATCTACGATTCTTCGACGTTGATCTTGCGCACAAGATTCCGTGAATCGGCTTCAACAAACGATGATTCGAGCGCACTCGAATAACGTAGGTGAAGATAGGAGATTACACTCAACTACCAATTTAAGATGAAAGCACACAGCAATCAACAAGAAATTTTATTCAAAATCAACCAAATTTACAAAGTGACACGACCATGCCTATTTATAGCGTTTTTCACAACTGGCCTATAAGTCGTTCACGACTCACGACTCGCCTTAGGTCGGCAGCGACTCAACAACACACGACTCATTCAAATACAACATGCGTTTGCCTAAAACAGTATAACACCAGTACACCACGACATACGACTCAAGGAAGCACGCGACATATGACTCAACACTTATTTACAGCACATATGTGACCTTACACGACTCAACTTAAGTCGGCAGCGACTTAACTCACACGGCTCAGCATATTACATCACCACACACTCACATGTTTACAACAGTTAGGTCGTATACGACCTAACGACTCACGACTCAGCAGCAACGACTCAACAAATAACGACACCCTGTACAACATGACGTCTCGACATAGGTCGTGAACGACTCATCACACACGACTCACGAATTAGACAACCTATGTACAACACGTTCAACACAAACGACTCGATACAGGACGACTTACGACTTACATCCTCTCAACGACTCAAGCTCCCAAACTCATAGCTTCTGCGACTCAAGTCCTCACGCTCCCTGCGGCATATCTCCTCAAACGACTTAACTGAGTCGTGACCTGCCTCCGACTCAAAGCTTTTAATAACTGGAACTTTCCCCTGCTTCATAATAAGTCGTGGACGACTTATAGATAAGTCATTGGGTCGTGAACGACTCATCCATCCCAAACGACTTAAGCCCCTGTTAAGTCGTAACTTCCTTTCATCCTCTTTGTTAGGTCGTAGCTCCTTCTCTTTAAGTCATGGACGACCTATAATCCCTTCCTTAAGTCATATATGCCTTACCCCTTTGGCCTGAGCTACATCAATATTGAAATATGAGATGATATACGAACATAGCATTCAGTCTTTGACAGATGATAGACAACAATAAGATGAATATTTATAGAATGATAGACAAATATAGCATTGAAAAAAATGATAGACAAACATAGCGCGATAGAATGATAGTTGAATATATCATTTTATTTACTGTATTTGTTATGATGGAATGATAAATGATAATTATTGAATGATTGTTCAATATATCATTTGATTTACAGTATTGATAGTTATTGAATGATAGTTCAATATATCATTTGATTTGTATGCATCATATTAAAATATAAGATGATAGATGAACATAGCATTCGGTTATTGATGGTTGATAGACAATAATATGATGAATAGTTACAGAATGATAGACAAATATAGCATTGAAAAAAAAATGATAGACAAACATAGCATTCAATCTTTCAACTTTAGAAGCTTACATTGAAAAAAAGTAATGAGAGACAAATATAGCATTTGAAAAAAAATGATAGATGCATATAGCAGTAGAAAATTATGCATTCATAGTTGAAAAAATGATAGATAAAAATAATAAAGCATTTAAAAAATGAGACATGAAAATAACATTATAGTTTGTTAAATACCAAATTATTCATTCACAGTTTTTTGTACAGGGATCAAAAGGTAAAATATTGAAGAAAGCAAAAACAACAGAAGGAAAAAGAATCAAAGAAAGTATCTCAGGAAAAAATTCAGTATCGATGTAGCTTGCTTCCAATGATAAAAAAAATTCGAAAAATTAAAGAAAAAGGAGGTTATCTTGTAGATCAATTGAATTATTTAAAGCAAACACCCTTCGAAAAATTTATGCTAGTGTTTTTCAAAGAAATTATATCCATAGCTGCTTTTACAAAATCATCAACAACTTTAGACGATATCGTAGAAAATTTTCTATCAGTGAAAAAGCTTTTTAAGTGGAGAATATTTTTTTTAAAATCAAACCTGAAGATGTTTCAATTCTCTTTATCTTACCTTTGTCTAGAATTAATATTTTTCCATTACCTAAAATGAGTTTACAAATCCTTCCAGACAATTGTAAAGATTTTGTACTGAGAAATTTTAGAACAGTAGAGCACATCACAAAGGATCTTACAATTTCAAAGATAAATAATGTACCGGAAACACAACAATTTCAACATGAAAATGATTTTCCAAAACTTCTTATTATTCTTGCAAGGATAACCTTCTTCTTTCTTGACAACCAAAGATACTTACCATGGGAATATATTCCTATATCCTTGATCAAACAAAATGAATTCAGTATCTTGGCCGGTTTCAATTCATCATTCATTGATTAGAGCTTTGACGACTTTCAAAACAAAGCCAAGAAACATGCCGGGTTGTTCCATGCTCCCAATTGTAAGTACAACATTCTAACTTTATGTTAATGCATCTATCTCTATAAATTAAATTATACACATTATATGTTTTAACAAGTAATATTTTATTTGTAGTTTTTCCTATGTGAGCATGTGAATTTGAAATCTCCATTAGCAACATACTGTTCTACCTTACCTAGATTTAGGAGGTGGAATATCAGAAGCTTGAAATAGGTCATCTCAAGAGAAGCTTTGGTGAACATGGACAATAGAAAGGTACTATTTCTCACACAAGTATAAGAAATATATAATGATAGATAAATATATCATAACATAGTGTATATTAATAGTTTTCATTTTTTTATTATACAGTCATAATTTAAATGATAGTTACATATATCATTTTTGCACAAATACAATTTTCTATAGGTGCTACTAAAGAATGATAGTCAGATATAGCATCACATGAAAAATGACAATTATATATAAAATTAGTTCATTCATTGTATGTTAGCTCATTCATTACTATTTATGTTATTACGTAGATTTTTGTTGAAATAAGAAACTTGACTGAAGATGAAAAATCACTTCTTCAACAAATAAGCCAACAAAAATTTGTTCCACTGGATACCAATGAGAATATTGGGATACACAAAGTATAAATTTTTAAAGAGACATCAAAAAAGCAAGTCGACATAATGCAGCAATACATTGAACATATGGAAAATAAATTGAAGAAAAGTGAAAAAGAATTAGAAAAGGAGAAATAGAATAGAATACAAGCAGAAGGCACTATCATACAGTTGAGAAAAGAAATCAAGATGTTGGAATCAAAAGCAAGAGTAGAAATAGAACCACCAACATTTGATCTCAATATAACTCAGGAAATTAAAAAGATGCAGCAAGAGAAAGAACAATGAGATCAAAAGAAACCTTCAGAGGCAACAGAAAAATCACCAACAGTGCATGAAAAAACACAGAAGAAACCAAGCTATTTAGTTTTTAGGGTTAAAAAGCGCCAATGTAGGAATAAAATTGATTCTGATTGCCAGTATGAAATTGTTTACAGAAAAACAGAGAAAAATGTTAACAATGAAAACCAAAAGGAGCAACTTGAAACCAAGGAAGGTCAAAAAGAAACTATAAGTGAACAGGAACGAGAAGAACAAAATGAAGAATCAGATTATAAACATGAATCTGAAACTGAAACAGATGAGCGAGTCACTACAATTTAAAATGAAGAAATTATTGTTGTTGATGGGTACTCGCCATCAAGTAAAGCTTACAAGAGTAAAGATATCACAAAAAGCATCATTCTATAATTATTGAATGAAGAACAGCAAAAAAAAAATTCTTACTTTCTTCAAATTTACGAAAATGAGAAAGAAGATTTTTGATATTTTTTATTTTATTATATTTGTAATTAAATAAAACTAAAAAAACCAGTTTGTTAATTATTGATTTTCAATTACAGCACAGTAGCATATGAAAAAGATGAAGGACACAAAGGAGGAATCACAATAGTGAAATCTATGCTGGAAGCCGTTCTATTTGAGGGGGTTACAGATGGACAGGTATGCATCAAATTAGAATTATGATAGTAAAAAAAGTGTATATAAATGTATAAAATGAAAGAATGATAAGTAAACCTAGCATTCAACATTTCAAAGTGCATATAAATGAATTGAATGAGAGAGTGGCAATTAAAAGTAGCATTAGTATTTGTAAAATGCAGATAACTATATAGGATGGGAAAATGATTGTTAAAACTAGCATTCATAGTTTTCTAAATGCATATAAGTGTATAGGATGAGAGAATGATAGTCAGAACTAGCATTCAAAGTTTCGAACTACATATAAATGTATTGAATAAAAGAATATGAGTTAAAATAACATTGATATTTGTAAAGGGAATATAAATGTATAAAATGTCAAAGATGACTGTTTAAACGATCATTTGCATTTTTCAGTGCAAACAATGCAGTAAACATGTAAATGATAATGAATAATAGAATTAATATTCCTGGTCCAAAAATATTTAAAAAATTATTTATCCCATAAAACTTACAAACTTCTTTGTTTGGTTTAACAACTTATTGATTGGTTTTATTATAATCAAGAGATATATGAACACAGTTACTACTTCACCACAATGATGGTGGTAAGTATAAGATTTTCATTATAAATGTTAAAAAATAATATAAAGTATTCTAATACATAAGAATGTGCAGAATGCTTTACTACATGATGAGCAAACTGTGATCAAAGACATAGTCATACCAACAATAGATGTCATTGTCAAAGATTAATTTGCAGAGAAAATTTTCTTCCCGCTACATTACACAAACCATTGGAGCTTATTGATGCTAAACTATGAAACAATGCAGTGAAGTCATTATGATTCAACCAAACCAAAAACTCGATCAACAAGGACTTCAAACCCCAACTGTAACCAAGCCCTCATTCTTGTAAGAAAAGTATAATTTGAAATCACTCTAACATTAATATACAACACTAATTTTTTCTTCTTGCACAAAGACAAAATTGAGTTGATGTTCAAGAAGAAATGGGCAGAATTAGGAACACTGAAAAAAGAATTTCACAAATCTAAAGTGTTGTAGCCAAAAAGCCCACCACAGGATTCTGATTCGTAAGTAACTAATTTCATTTCTTCTCTTGTTTAAACTATCATTTCCATTTTAAATTGCAGTAGAATGCATTAACTATGCAAAATGATAATTAAAACTAGCATTGCTATTTGACAGTTCACTGATCTGTATCTATTGAACAAAAAGATTATGTATAAGGTGCACATTCCACATGCAACAGATGTCTCTATGAATGCATTGACTAATATTGTGATCAAAATATAAAGCTATATTTTAGAATTCTAGAGTAAATAATGCAATATTATTTTAGCATTAGGTTTTACTGTAATATTAACTAATATTTCTATATCTGAAACAGACTTGATTGTGCGTTCTTTGTCATGGTAAACATAAAAAAACAGGACAAGGATGAGATGCTAGAAAAATATCCAAAGGAAATGCTTAGAAACCTAAGAGCTGTAGTAGTGTATAGCATACTCAATGATCCACAATACAGTTGGTTAGTGGAGAAATCCTGCAAAGATTCTACATAAGAATAGTTGTTGCATTTTAACTTCTTAGAACTTTGGATATATTTAAACTGAACCATTTCTGCTAATTAAACTGAGATGGAGTCCGAGATGGAGTCTTATATGTTTTCCAATGCTTGTATTTTGTTCTCAGTGTATAAACTGCTCAGATGAATTTGAACTTCTTGATTTGAATTTGATTCGATTATAGTTGTCTGTTTTCAATGCATGAACTACAATGTATAAACTATGGATATATTCAAGTGTCATTTTTATGTGTTTTTTGATGCTTTTACTGTATTTCTCATGTGCAGAATAATATTTTATACTGAAATGCTAGATAGACTAGCATTACGTGAAAATGCATTTCTCAATGATTGAACTGTGATGAATAATGTGTGAATTTATCCATACAGCATTTTTATATGATGTCCAATGTTTGAACTCCGTTTCATGTGTGATGGCTACTGTTTACACTGTAATGCTAGTTATAACTTATAACTAGCATTTAACTGAAATGCTAAATAAACCTATCATTCAACTGTAATGCCAGTTATACTGTAACGCAATCCACGTTGATTGCTATTTTGATGGTAGTTGCCAAAGTCAGCATTTATCTTATTTGATTTCTTTAAAGTGGCAATAGGAAGTTGGTATATCAGTAGCCAGTATAACACCATAGGATATATTACACCATAAATCAGTAGCCAGTATAGCACCATAGGATACATTACACCATTAATCAGTAGCCAGTATTTGCAATCCCATTTATCTACATTGTCTGTTATTTTCCAAAACAGAGAAATGCAATCTGCATAATGAAGATATCCCATTTACAAATTGGTGTTAATTCTTTTTTCTAACTGCTCTTTCTAACAATAAGGAAAGATATTCCATTATAGTATATAAGAAATATGGGAGCAGATGTTCCCCCATATCATATAAACAGTACATCATCATACTAGCAATTCATTACAAAACCACTTAAGTAATCTCATCAGCTAATCATATAAACAGTATATCATCATCAACAGATCCTTCGTTCTTTCTCAACAGCTTACTCAGTTCTATACAATGATAGATTATGGGTTTCAATGTTGAAATTGTATTTCAGGTGTGTTGCATACTGATTATAATGAAATGCTAGTTACAACTAGCATTCGAGTGAAATGATAAGTACATCTAGCATTGAATAGAAAAATTAATACTGAAGTGCAGAGCTCATGCAATTGTTTAATTCATATTAAATAATTTGCAATATGAATAAGTAATAAATTCCCAAAAACAGAAATTCAATAATAAAGAAAAATTTAGGAACAGCAGATATTAGAAATTAAAACAAAATAACCAAAACATTTCACATTTTATTTTCTAATGATTTCACAAAGTATGACTTCATTTTTCTGTAAGCTTTAGCAGCTTTACACTTAAAAAACTTCTCCATTACACTAACAAAACGCATAAATTTTCTTAACTTTTTGAAGAACGAAGACAATTCCTTTTGTTGTGGCCAACTTCATTATACTGACTGCATCTGTTTCTTTTACTTTAAGAATATCCAAATCCACCATGCCTCTTTGTAGATGGTCTTCCTGCACCATGAGTTTCTTTGGGAGGCCTAATCAAAACATCATTTTCAGCAGCAATTGACTTATCAAAATCTGGAATTGGATTGATAGCATTAGCATACGAAGATCTGAAAGCATTAATAGTAAAATTGTCCTCCATAAAATCATAAACTGATAATCTAGACTTGTTAATGCACTTAATTGCATGGACATATGGAAAACTAGTAACTCTCCATTGATTACAACTGCATAATGATTTTTAAGATCAACAACCTATGACTTAGGATATTTAACTTCAAACACAAATTCCAAAGTCTTATAAACATCCCAACCAAAGCCATCATGTACTAACTTTGAAAAACGTTCCTCCATAACAGGACAAAGATTCGTTGTCCACAGACAACATTCCTCTCTTCCTCTCGCCATTTTATCCATAACTTTCACTCGATTACCATCCAAATAAGAAGCTATAGGCATAACTCTATCTTCCAAGATCGATGAGTTGAAACTTTCTGCAACATTTGAAGAATATTCACCATAACGCTTTCGTTGAAAAAATAAATATGCCCAATGGTCAAGAGGTTTATCTCTTAGAATTTTTTTTTTGAACATACCCCCAATATCTTTAAATTTAGAAAGATATCGCTCAAAATCATACATATTAGAAGCTCTAGCACAAAGTTTGAACAACTCCACAATAGATTAATCACCTTTAGTCACCTTGACAACGGTACTAATATTTTGTTCCATGTGAAGTAAACAATAGCTATGATATGAAGAAGGAAATACTTTCGAAACACCTAAAATGAGACCCCATTAATGATCAGACATAAAAACTAAAGATCGATCTTCATTAAGCATTCCTTTCAGATGAGAATAAAACCAAGACCAATTAGATTCATTTTCATGTGAAACAATACCCATAGCAAGAGGAAAGAAACCTACAAAATAAATAATTAATGACAGCTCAATAGTAAGAAACATGAATTATATTAAACATCAAACCTGTATTAAATGTTAATAATTTCTATTATACGCAATTAAATTAGATTCAAAATGATGTATGAATGTAACATATGTTATTTTAAGTCTTTTAGTTACTACTGCATAAAATTTTAGGTCTTGTTTCTGTAAACATTTCTACTACAAACATTTCTAGTGTAACCAGGTCGATCATTAAATAAAATTAAGCAAACAATTATTGTGTAAACATGGCTGCATTATAATTATATATAACTTTGAACAATGATAATTTAATATATCATTACCAGAAAAACAAATAAGTAAATAAAACAAAACAAAAATGAAACTCATACCTTGGTTACTATATTTAGAAGTAGCTAACAAAACACTCGGTCTTCCCTTCAAAGCAGCTGCATCTAAAAATATTAATGGCCGACGGTGTTTAAATCCAAATAGACAAGCACCAAAACCAATACAAACTCTCTCAAACTGATTGGTTGAAGCATTAACTTCCATGGCCACATAACTACCAGGATTATGCTTTTGCAACACCTCTAAATACCAATTTAAATCATTATATGACATAGCATCATCCACATATATTTCTTTCAAAGCCAACTGTTTTCCGCTATAAGCATAATAGTACAAAAGATTAAAATTGTACTCTTTTCTTAATTCCTTCATAATATCTTTTGGCTTCTTCATAGGAGCATCTCAAATTTGATTAACAATCAAAGATTTAATAAATCTACTTGAAATATCAACTTTATTAACATATCTAAGACCAGCTCCACATGAATGATCAAAATTGTGAGTTCTAATAAAAAACCGAGAGAATAGACCAAGATCCGAAGAAGCATTAAGATAAAACTTACAACCATCCTTCAACCAAGAGCAATTAACTGAAATTCTATCTGAAGAATTTCTTACAAAAATCAAATCATAACCATTTTTTATTCAATATGCCATTAAAAACTCCCAAAAATCCTCAGCTCCATTAAAACAAAAACCAAGAAAATCCATAATAGTTTTTTGAGAACATTTCTTCAACATATCTTTCAAATAATAAGAAGAATCAACATGTGAATCACTATTTGAACTAGAATTACTACCAATTGAAGTGCTTTGAACACTTGCATAGCCTAAACCAGAGCCAGCAATATCAGCTTCCATAGCACAAACATTTTCCTTAACAGTAAACTTAAAATATTGACTCTTCTTCAAAATTAGAAAACACAGAATACTAATCAAATCTGAATCAGTATCAATGATTATATTCTTATTCGTGAGAACATAAGATATTTCAATAGAAAATGGACTAAGATGTGGCCAAACTTCATTGATTTCAGTCTTAACACCAAACATAGAAGAGCCCGTGGTGAGTCGAGTAGAATAACAATTCTCATTATGTTCAAAAATAATTAGCAAACTATTTGCTTCATCATTGTAGATATCAGTACTGCAAAAGAAACTAAAAAACCAATTAACAAACTTACTTAATCTTATGAATACAGCAACAACAGAAAAAGCTAAATTAACATAGCATAACAAATGGAAATCAAATTAAGAACTAAATGAAAGGAATATAAATTAATTAAAAAGAAGTTGATAAATGAACATAGCACAATCAAATTAAAAAAATATATGAATACAACAGGAAAGAATGCTATATAAATATAGGATAATGCAACAACCTACACATAAAATTCACTAGAATGATAGATGAACAATAAAATTGTAAAACCTTAAACTATGTTGAAGAAACATAATGATGAAAATCAAATCTTACTTTGCCATTGAAACAAATCTAAAATAGGTACTGAAATTTGGAAGAAGACAAACTATGCAACCTAGAAAAATAAAAATATACTTAATAATCGAACGATATTATATCAGAGGAAGATAAGAGGAATATCAAAACAAATAAAAGCAATATACCTGAATGTAAGGAAATTGTTTGATAAAGATCCAGAGCACGATGAAGATCGACGATAAAGAAACATGATGAAGATCGATGACAATCGAGAAGATCGGATAAAAACCGCGTCCTTCAATTGAGAAGATTGATGAACTAAGATTAATAATATCAGAATGAAGGTGGAGAAGAAATTAAGAAGAAAATTTAAAATTTACATAAGTTTGTCCTTAGAAAGAAAAAATGAAGCCTACGTCCTTCAAACGAAAAAAAATAATCCACGTCCGTAGGCCCAAAAAAAGAAGTAAAGACTTCCTCTATCTTATTTTCCTGATAATTATGCCTACACTTAATACTACTTCATAACTAGGTTTTATAGTCACTTACGCGCTATCGTTTTTATGCATTACTTCGATACTTATGTATAATGTTGTGTTTCGAACATTTTAGGTTGCCACTAAGGCCTTATATCACCTCTTCCTTTTAATGTCTTGAACAAACTTTTAGGTTGCCAATAAGACCTTATAGCAACGCTTTCAAATGCAATGTTGTATTTAGACATTGGGTTGTCACATAGGTCTTACAACTGATTTACAAATACAATGTCGCGCTTAGACATTGGATTGCCACTTGGTCCTTACTCAACATGTAACGATCTATATTATACATATCAGATGATCTTAAAATATTATTTTTAAATTCATTTGAGGACTTATGACTCTATAATTTTAGAAAATGTCTACCAGGAACATTTTCTATCTTTCGAATTTTTATCAAGTAATTTTGACCATGAAAATCTAGTAAGACCAATAACTCCTTATAGGAGCCAAATTAGGTTTTGAATCCACTTTCCTTAGAACGGAATGATAGTTTATCTTTCTATAGTGTGCTCATAATCAGAATTTGGACTTACCATTCAGGAGATATGGTTGTTTAAAATTTAGATGACTACTGCCTAGATTAGTGGGTAATTATTTAAGTCCAAACTAAAGCCCACTAATCCATTTTGAAATTTGTGCCTAATGGGATGATGAGACAAATCTAAATTATTTTCCTGCTTCCCAACACTAATCTAAATCTTAATTAATTCATTTTCAACTAAAAATCACCCTTTTCATACTTTAATTAGCCTAAACCCATCATTAAGGGGAGATTAGTAAGGGGAATCTTAGAATTACTATTTGAACTGCTGTAACACCTTGAAAATTTTAATAATAAATTAAAAATATTTATGACGTTAAAAATGTAATTTCACATTGAAAGGACAAAATAGTAAATTTCAATAAATAAAGGAATCTAGGGAATTTGACTTTTCCATTAGGTCAAGTAGATTTTTCTAGCCCAAATTCACATATAAATTATTAGAAGCAGATATGGTATTTTCCATTAGGTCAAGTGTTACCAGCTTGTAGAGCACTAATAGGAGTTGTTGGCACTATCAGGACCGTCAGAATATAGTTCACTAGTGCCAACTAGTAGGACACTAGAAATAGAATTCACACAAGCCTTGTTGTGATCACTAGAAGAGCAAGTAACAGGAGAAACAACCGCTGCCCGAACTAGATCATCAGAGTCAATAGTAAAATTCAACACAACACTTAGATGATGTTTAGGCAATATACAATTTGAAGCAGGGAGCACAACATCATTAAGACCAAAACGTCCAAACATTTACAATTGCTTCACCATATCTCATCACTACCATTAATATCAGTAGCAAGCAATGAAGAAGCGGATGAAGCATTCGCCACAACCATACCACAAAATCTAGACACTGGCTCGACAGATGAGTCAATGTACTCAAGAGTCGAAGCAAAATCAAGATGCTAGACCCAACATTTACAATAGCAATGGACAAAGAGGTCGTAATATTGATAGGCGAAGACTTACTTGGAAAATTACGAACATTATAAGGCAAACCATCAACGCCATTAACCACAACAAATGATGGAGGAACCACCAAATCGGCCGCTTGAGTCGCCTTAGGAGACGATGAATAGGATTGGCCACTTCAGGTAAAGGAGGAGGAGCCTCCTAAATTAACAACACGAGCGAATCTCGATTTGTCTTTTCGAATTTTAGCCATAGGTAGAACCTATATTGATGAGGAAGAAGGAGGAGGAGCGGGGGCAGGCGAGAGCAAAAGCGAAACCCCAGCGTGACGAAGAAGTTGCAGTGGCGAGGCGAAAGCTAATGAGGAACCCTAAATCGTCAAGTTGGGAGAAAACAAAGTATTTTATACTTTGAAAGCAGTGTATATGTAAAACAATTATTTTGGAGACTGTTTTTATAAGATGTCTATTTAATATTTTTATATTTTAATTTCTTCTGCCGTGAGATTTGAATGTGTAGAATGTTTTAGAACTCCACCTTTCCCTGTACGGTGTGTCCATATGTCACATTTGGCTTTAAAACGGTGTGTCGGGGGGTGCGAGTTATTACATCTGGTATCAAAGATTAGGTTTATGATTCCTTAAGGATTAGGCACATATTGAGAGAACATACTTGAAAAGGTTTTGAAAAAAAGTGGTTTTTCAAAAGGTTTTCCAAATTTTTTGACAAAGAGTTTTCAAAAATTAGTTTTGAAAATATAAATGTATATATAGATAAAAGGTTTCATAATGTATTCCAAAGATTCTATCTATATATATCAAATTTCTCGTTTTTCTTGTCTATACTATCTTAGGGATAGTTAAATAATTCCCAAGCATAGATAGTAAGAATGAATATATGTTTTAGAGGTATGGATCTAGAAAGGTTTGTAGAGGTTTTCTATACCAAGTAGCAATAGTAAGTAAATTTTGGACTAAAGGATGAAAATCACGCAAGAGAGACAGAAACTCTATGCTGACAGGAGACACATAGAGATAGAGTTCGCAGTAAGGGGCATGGTTTTCGTAAAAGTCTCGCCACTTAGGTATATGATGAGGTTTGATAATTCTGAAAAACTAGCACCAAGATTTGTAGGACCTTTTCGGATCATGGGGAGAGTAGGGAAGTTGGCATATATAGTAGAACTTCTCGAGAAACTAGCAGGAGTACATGACATTTTCCATGTGTTACACTTGCGAAAGTGTTTGCATGCTACTACTTCCATAGTCGAGCTGAGCCAGCTAGAGGACATTGAGATAGAGAGAGAGAGAGTCATTTGTTGACCATGCACCCATTCTTATTCTTGAGCATGGTACAAAGCAACTCTGAAACAAAGTCATTAAGCTTGTTAAAGTCCAATGAAGTGATGATCCAGTGGAAAGTACATGGAAGCCCGAGGAGAAGATCTGTGCTGCCTATCCAGAACTCTTTTCTGGTACATTTCCATTTTAGTTAAATTAGTTTAGACCTTCTTATGTTTTGGTTCTATTTGAGTATACCTTATAGGCAGGGACTATGGATGTTAGTAATGGTGCGAACATGCCATTAGGACATGTTTTGGATGATGATTGTAAGTGGATGTTTTTCTTTTATCATACTCATACTAGCACATATATTTTCTGGTCGGTGCATACACACCATTACTTGTTATTCTACTATGTTATATGCATTTGGTTGCTACATATGGATTGAATGGTTCTGTATACATATAGAACTACCAGTATATTTACATAGGATATTGCATATATTTTGGATGCATAGCATAATAACTTGCATTGCAGGAGGTCGACTAGTATAAGAGACTGCATACCTTTTTGCATTAGTATAGGTTCATGTGCATTTCACGTTGCGTACATATACATACATATTACATTAGAAAATTTCTAAGGACAACGATTGCCCATGGTTGATGAATGAGTAGATGGTTGTAGCTATTGATTTTTGTGTATTTAAATTACATTTTTCGTTCTTAGAGATTCCGAGGACCAAATCCTTTTAAGGAAGAGAATGTAACACCTCGAAAATTTTAATAATAAATTAAAATATTAATGAGTGTAAAAATGTAATTTCACATTAAAAGAACGAAATAGTAAATTCTAAAAGGAATTTAGTGAGTCTGACTTTTCCATCGGGTCATGTAGATTTTTCTAGCTCAAATTCATATATAAGTTGTTAGAAATGGATACCGTTCGAAGAAGATATAGAATGTTTACCATAGCGCGTATTTCATGTTTTGTGCCTATTTTGAAATTGAGTTTAAAATGCAAGAATAAATAAAAACTTATTTTGTTAAAAAATAAGTTAAATGTTTATGAGTTTCCTTAAGAAAAGAAAAGGAAAGAGAAGCGATACAATGATGTATGTGCATTTTAAATAGAAAAAGAAAGGCATTAACAATGATATTATTGTTGTACTTAATAGGTTGAAAATACTAAAAAGAAAAGGAAAGAAAAAATATCAATATATTTGAAATGAGTATAATATTTTAAATGGACATGAAGAAGATATAATGCAAAAGAGGAGCATTAATTACTCTTTTATGGGATTTATTGCTGTGATTAATATACATTACATGTTCTAGAAAGGAAATATAACAAAATGATTTAAAGGAAAAGAATATATCTCATTTTATATGGTGGATATACATAAAAGAAAAGTGTTATTTTAAAAAGAAATGTACGATACTTATGTTGGATATAGATAATAATATATTTAAGTGTATATACTGTTGTAGGAATAAAGATAAAAAAATAGGAAAATAAATCATTATATAAAAATAAAAGGGTGAATTCAATTTGAACTTGGAAACATAAAATCAATGATGCAATTAAGTGGAGAATGAGATTTTTAGTTGTTGTATATAATTACACATACTGTTTCTTTCTTTATAAAAAGATATCAATCAAGTAGTAATAAAATTCATTATCAAGGTATAGTTACACATATATTTGTGCTTAAGATTCCCTATTATGATTAATTATATATGTGTACCTACATATAAATAAATGAATTGAATAGAATTAGGATAACATAAATTAGGTAAATAAATAGTTTATATTTTAACATAGGAAGAGAAAGAGAAATTAGGGGAAATAAATTATATTACTTTGTGGCTAAGTTTTGATAAGCGAATGTTATGATAAGATTTTCTGACCTAAGTCCTTCAAATTGGTGAACGTATATCAGCATTTTCACTTCTCTTCATTGTTTACGATTTACTGCGATTATTGGAAGCATATTGTTCAAGGTGGGCGTGCATCGTCCAAGGTGGACGTGCATCGTTCAAGGTGGGCATGTATCGTTCAAGGTAAAGAAAGGAGAGATGGAGAGTTGGTGTAACGGATCCTAAATCATCAATAGGACACATATCGTCAAGGACATGTATTGGTACCTGACCTTTTCCATAGAATGCGAATTACAATGGACGTGTATCATTCATAAGAAGCGACCTGAAAATGGCGATCATTGTAAGAAGGAGGAGGAGAGCTAGGTAGCTAGTGTATCAAACATTAAGTCGTTCAAATTGGTGAGCGTGTGTTAGCATCCGACCTTCTCCAGAGTAGATAAGTTGAGTGTATTGAGATATTTGCAGATGTAGTCCCAGGGTAGTTAAATTCTATAGTAGATTGGATGATAGATGGATAGTTTTGATCCATAGTATATTAGTCGATCAATATTGAACCCATTAGGGTATGAGGTAGAAACCGTAGACTTAGAACCTTAAGATATAAACTTAGGACTGTACACTTAAACCTTATGACCCCATATTATACATCATATATAAAATAATATTTTATATTGTCGCCGTATCATAATCAAGTATTTATTCAGCGGACCTTTTTCTGATTCATTCCCTTCTTTCCATTTTTTCCCTACCATGGGATGATAAGTTAGAGGTGTATTGGGCATTGTACATGTAGAAAGGAGCTTCGCGTTGGAGTACTCATATTATTCATTGTTTCTCTTGTAGCCACTTATTGTACCAAATGTTTGGAAATTTATATTATACTTTGAATGCAGTGTTTATGTAAAACAAGTATTTTGGAGACTGTTTTTGTAAGATATCTATTTAATGTATTTATATTCTAATTCATTCCACTATGAGATCTGAAAGTGTAGAATTTCTTCGAACTCCACTTTTATAAATATGCTTCGTAAGGTTTTTTATATCCCAACAGCTCATTGTTCTTAGCACGGTGTGTTCGAAGGTCATATTTGGCTTTGGAACGGTGTGTCGGGGGTGTGGGTTGTTACAATTTCTTTAGAGTCTATGCCATCACTATTCATCTTGGATTTTCATTAGTAATTGGGTAAAATTTTGGTGCTAGGTGGGTGATATTGCTTCCCTTACTATGCTATGTTGATATAGTTAAATTATGGGTTTTAGAGTGATTTTCAAAGTTAAAACATTTGAGAAATTAGATTTGACAATAATCTCCTTATACTCATATTTACTGTCAATCCAAAAAATGGATCAATACCCGGGTTTGAATACGAACGCACCAGCACTATTTCTCAGAGAAAACAACATAGAAAATAAATGTAAAAAGAGCAAAAATAGTATAGAGACTAGAAGATTTTTATACTGGTTTGGCTACAAACGAAGCCTATGTCCACTTTATAGCTTTTATTAACTAATTGTTGTTACAAGATTGATTCAAGTTACAAGATAATTGAATCTCCTAGACAAGATCTGATCACAAGTACTTAGAGGCAACAGAAGGATCTTAGTTGCTCCTTTGTCACCGTTATGTGGGAGAAGAAGAGTGGAGAATAGCAATGGTAGAGCTCCAGTTGCCAATCCAGAGGATCCCTTTCATGTTTCATACGAGATTGTATTTATAGAGGTTGGAGGTCAGAGCCGCTTTGTTATCAGCCTGCACTCGTCATGTAGAAGAGCCTAGAAAATTTGGAGCCAAGATCGGCTATTTATTTGGATCGGTGTTGATCCGACCCAATTGGGTCGGTACCGATCCAATTCCTTAGCCAATTTTTGGCTCCGGTTCACTTGGATGACTTTCTTGCTTTTTGTGACGCTCTCCATGTAATTTCATAGCTTGTTGACTAGTTTTGATAACGATACCCCCACGGATTGGATTGAACCATATTTTGAACCAGTTGAGCTTCACTTCTCGAATTGGGATGATTGGAATGTTACTAAACTTAATAGGTGAACTTAGTAGAAGATCATGATGCAAGTGGTTTTGAAGATTCGACGGTTTACCAATTTGGATCGGTGCTGACTCAATTGGATTGGATCGGTGCCGATCTGTACAGATAGCTTATTTTACTGTGAAATTTCTTGGAGATAACCTCTTGCTCTTTTAAGCTTTCTAGTCAAGTTTAGAGTCAATCTGGCTTAGTCTGGATATTCTAACTCCTATTTAATTATAATGGGTTGACAACCCAGTTATCATTTACCTCCCGGAATACACTTTCGTTGAAAACAAGGTATGCTCCAGAATTGACTATCTCTGGGATTCTGTTTCGAAAGAGTTTTGTCGGTCGTGTTGAGCTATTTTGAAAATCCATCTATGATGTATCAGTTAACTGCTCAGTTTTTGGTGTGGATCTTTATTGTCTGAGGTCGTGAAGCAATCTTAATTGAACTTTTTATCAACCGAACCTTATCACTTCATTCCTTTCATTGCTTTTACTTCTTTTCTTCCGTTACTTAGTTAGTTGTCCATTAACCATTTATTTTAGTTTGTCTACATAGGAAATGCTATCTATACTTTGGAGATCACATAATACTTTAGTTTGGCAGAGAAACTCATTGTGATGACTCCGAGATGGCGGTGAAGTTGAGTTTTGCCTCAAATGAGGGTAAGCTGTTCTGAAGCCGAGTCTTGTCTGCTGTCTACAACTATCTATTTTCGAGGACTTGGCTAAGTTTCTATCATCGTTTTGGATTCTAACGTGATGATTTATTTCAAAATTGGATATAGTGGATGATTCCATCATATTGCTTTTCTTATTTTTGCACTTTTAGTAATCGTGAAAAGAGAAGCTTTCTGCGTCGCTTCCGACAACATTCCATTATTGATTTTTCATCGATAACAGGTAAGTTCCAAGAAAGATAATCTTAAAACACAACATGAGTCGGCTATGTACGCATGATAGTCCGTTCATGGTGCTTGGGTCATCGGACCAACTTTGCATAGATAACGTTCTACATTCGCCCCGGTCAATGCTCGGAATCCGACTAGTAGACATACATCGACTCCTCTTGGATCCCTAGGGTTGGCCATATAGGGATATTATTCAAAGTAAAGCATACCCGACAATATTGAATGCCAGGTTTTGTTGTTGAAAATGACTTTTCGGTCATCCAATCCTTAATTTGGCAAAGGAACTTCCACTCCACTAGAAGTTGGATCCTTCGCAGTCGAACTGACCATTTTATTCCTGTTATGTTGGGATGATTGGTTACAGCTAAATTACAATGAATAGTCTCTCTTGTAGGGTTCTATTGAAGTTCGATCTGGCATAGCTTCAGTCTTTGAAAATTGGTGCATGAGATATTCGATTGCTAATATCCTTCCTTTGTGTTTTATGGAATTCAACCTGCACACCAGCTTCTGCCTTCGGGGATTGTTGGCATAATTGCTTGGTTTCGAGAATTGAATTTTCTTTCCGATTATTTACTACCACATCTTTTTTATTCGTGTACAACATACTTTTTTATCGCAACTTTGTATATGTCAGTAATACTCTCGCAGTCAATTTGGCATATTCTATTTCATAGCTTTGTCTAGAATTATGAGATGTCTCGGTCCAACCAGTCCCGTGACTATTCCTATTTATGCTTAGTCGAGTTCATGCTCAGTCGAGTCTATTTGACAAACCATTAGTGTATATGCCCTGGTCCGTAGGGCTGAGTATTCTGAGTACTAAGTCCATATGTTTTCCAGAGACTACGTCTCCTAGGGATTACATTCGATTGCCTCAGTTTAATTGACATGATAGTTCCTATCTATGGTTACTAGGGACTTTACTGCTTGATTCCATGCTTTAAGTTTTTAATAATATCGGTATGTAATGAAAAGTTTCATTTCCGGCATCATTTGCTACAATAAATTCTTTTAAGTCTAGTGTTAAGATCCTAATTGTGTGTTGGTTTTTATCTCCGAAAACCCATGCACGAAAGACTCAACCTTGTTGATTTTTCCTAGATATTATGAATCTTCGGATAACGTGAGATTCCAGAAGGTAGGGTCGAAGATTCGATCAAGCTCTTGCTTCTATTTCCAAAAGCAAATATACCGACAGTCTTATTCTCGGGGTTTTATCTTAGCATCACCAATCTTCGGGCGACGACAAATTCCCACAAGCTTGGACCAAATGGTCCAGTCGAACCCTAAGTAGGTCATCAATCCTTCTCATCATCGCCAGACTACGAGCGACGGTTAATTTCTGAAAATTGAATCCATTCATTTTCCTTGCTTGCAATTTGTTGCTAGAAATGTCTATTTGGTAGAGTGGAACTGTTATCTAACCAATTCCATGGTTTGGACTAAGGATTTTTGCACCTATCTCTATTTGCGAGACCAGCTTTTTTGAATGCTCATATTTAGATGCTGACAAGAGATGGAAAGATGTGTCGTGAATTGTTGAATTACTCTTAGTATGGCTCTCAACTCCATTCCAGAATTACGGAAGTTTGGTGATTTTATTTCCGACCTTCTGTGATTGTCCCTATTTGTCCTTGGCCATGCCTGTTTTGCTTGGTTGCTGATGCCATCATGGAGGTTCTTTTCATACGCCAATTCTTGTCTCCGAGAATTGGTAACCTAACTTCTTGGTTTCAAGCAATAATTCCTCGAGGTCGACTAACTCTTGATTGCATCTAAATTCTTTTCAAGTTGGATACTGGAAATTCAATTGTGCACCAGCTTTCATCCTTAGAAATTAGCACACGAGCAATTCAATCCTAATTTACTTTTGGCACTGCTTTATTCCGTGCAGCGGCTGATTCCTGCAAAGTAAGGTCGAGTCATCCGATTGTCCTGTGAAAGGTTATGTCTTCCTGTCACTGTCTATCTTCGAGCAATAATAGTTTTCTAAAGACAATAGTAATTGGGGACCAACTTCTATCTTCGAAAGCTAGTACATCGATGGTTCACTACATTGAGTATTTCTCCTTGACTCTGTAGATTAAAGTTTTCATGGCATTGCCGGAGTAACAACGGCACTAGTGAATAACAGATTTCCCGGTATTTACTGGGCAATATCGATACTTAGGGAGCAAAAAGTTTCCCGATGTTGCCAGGCCAACATCGATACTTAGGAAATGAGGGAAGGCCTCGGTGTTGCTGAGGCAACACTAGTACTCAGGAGGTTGGGATCGATTTTCTCATCAATCTTGTGGTACTTTTAATCCAGTTGGGTACTAGTTTCGGTCTTCAGAAGCTACCGCTTCGATGTTTGGACTATAGAAGTCTTTTTTTAGTGCCGTCTGTCTTCGGGCAGCGTTAAAGTCAAGTAGCTTAGGATTGAATCCTTCGTCTGATCCTGTAAAGTTAAGTAGATTCCCTTTACCCCCAATGTGGCTGCTTTCTCAACGTTGCTTAACTCCGTAATACGCCACGTTCTGGAAGGCTAGGACTCCGAGGCATCTCCGTTATTTTACTTTATTTATAACCATCAAGTGCTCCCTTTGGCGATACAAGTTCATTGCTTAGCCAATTCCATGGTTGTTACGACTTCCAGTCGTAGAGCCCATTATTCCCAAATGCTAAATTTCGATTACTTATAGAAGATTAGATGATGTGGGGCGAGTCGTTATATTGCCCTCCAATACACTTGCACTCTTCCCTTCGTAATCATGGATCTAAAGAGTTTGGTAATGTTTGTCTTAAGTCTATGACAATTAACTTTTCTTGTTCCATGTTATATGTGATCTACTAGGGCGTTGATGTTGTTATGGATATCTTCCTTATTCATTGGTTCTAATCTTTGGGAATCAATGGTTTAGCTTCTCGACACTAAGTGTTGTCTCCTTACCGTTGTCTATCTTTGGACAATAGCTGGTTTTTCATAAATAGGATTCTTGGTATCTAAATAGTCCCTGCATGGTTGATTATACCAAGCGAGGCTAAATTCCAAGCAACAATTAATCTATGATGATCGGGGTTATCCTTCCTAACATCGCTAATCTCCAAACGGTGTCAGATTGTTGAAAGACGAGTTATTCCCTCCAAATGTTGCCAATTTTTAGGCTATGCTGGATTTTTGTAAGTTGGGATTTGAGAACTCATTCGCTACTTCTATCTTTGGAAGCCGGTGCATCGATGATTTGATTACAGAAACGTCTTCCATCGTCGTCTATCCCTAGTTGATAGTATGTTCCTACTTTTATTTCCTATTTCTAAGCAATGATGAATTTTAAGGAGTTCAATTTTCTTGGTGATATGATGGTCTGCAGTTCTCGATATTATCGAGGAAAAATCACTGTCTAGCAGGTTGGCGCAGTTTCCCTTTTAATTCTGCATTTGGTCAGCGTACTATACTACTTAGCTTTGTTGCGATTGCCAAAATTCTCTGTTCGGCGTAACAGATCCATGGAGTGATTTTTATCATGACCAAGTGTTATTATGTTATATGTGCCCTAGCCCATAAGGCAGATTACTCTGAACACTTGACGTAAGACTTGATGTTTTGGGTGCTCTCTATATGCCCCCTGTCAAAGTTGAGTCGCAGCTCCTATCTTTGGGGACTCATGCCTTGAGTGTCTTGACTTTAGACATTTTTGTACATTAACTTTGGCCAAAGATCAAAATTCTCTATCGATCTCTTGACTTAGGAGCTTTGCAGCACTTCTGGAGTAACGACGGTTCTTTGGGTAGCAGGATTTGATCCCTATTAATCACGCAATAGAAAAGTTTCCCAGTGTTGTTGGGGCAACATCGGTACTTAGATAATTTTAAAAAGTCATTGATGACGATGGAGCGGCATCAAGTAGTTTTATGCGGCTTATAAGATGCACATAGTGAGATTGTGGTTATTTAAAAGTGATTCCACTAATCCAAGCTGTGACACGCGGTTTATGGGAGTGCGCGACTTTTGAGAGTGCATGGCTTATGAGTGTGCTTGGCTTACGAGATCAATATGACTCGACGATCTAGAACAGGTTGTTAATGACTCAAAGAGCAACACCAAGCAGTGTTTGTGCGACATATGAGATATGTGGCTTTTGAGAGTGCACGACTTACGATATGCACGACTTATGGGATCGGTATGACCAGGCGATTTGGAACAGTTTATAGATGATGCCAGAAAAACTTCAAGCAGTGTCTGCACACCTTATGAGAAGCATCTTTTGAGAGTGCGTGGCTTATAGCTGTGTGCAATGGTTCGGGCCTTCCCGACGCTGCCGGAGCAACACTAGTTCTTAGAAAGCACGGATCGAGATTTCCCCTTAATTCAGTGATTTAACTTCACTAGAATGCGGTTTTGTCAGTTCCAAGAGATAAATGGTTTTTGGATCACGTAACCATGGCTTAGAGGATCCTTCCATATTTCGAGTAGACGTGCATGACCAAACAGATCTAGTTGTAATGTTGGAGAGATCTACAATTGACCTTATGAAGATGGATATAAGGAAGAGCCTATAGAAGTTCAAGGAAAAACTCTTAGCTTTTGGTCCAAACTGCCTTTAGAGAATGGGTCTTCAACTAACATACATTCTGAGAGGAAGAGGAGCTGGTCACCAAGGATGGCAAAGGAGGGGTTAGGAAGAAGTAAGCAAGTATTATGATTCAATTTTTGTTTGTTGCGCTAACGAGGTTAAGTCCGTAGTTTTTAGAATGCCGGAATTTTTGATCAGACGTAAGAGGACTATGGTATGATTAGTCTCGGCATTTCTTATGGCTACTCAAGTGTGTATGGTGATCCTTATACCACCGGGCTATTCGCATACTTGAACTAAGTTTCTTCATAGCTTTTCTGGTTCCCCTCGGTCCAGTGGGTGCAGTTATGCCTTCTAGATGTTTAAAACATGGGAAAGCCTCTATCTTCAAAGACTTATATGTTAGGGATCCAAGATATTTTGTTCTCCTGGGTGTCGAATCTTGGCTTGATTCAAGTCGACCTCTGATTAATCACAGGGTCGGTTCATTTTTGGCTTAGTTTCTTTGAGCGACTTCAAAGCTCTAGAATTCAAAACTGTATGTTTCATCGGTTGTTGGAAGTAACTCCGTTAATTATGCATAGTAATTGATGTGATTGTCGATTCATGGCCCTAAAGCATGACTTCACCAACATCGGGGAGTTCTAGATCAAAAGATCGCTAATCCTCCAGTTCGCCTTCACGATGCTTTGGTTCATGAAGGACTTTTGGATCAGATGACCGCTGAACTACCGGTTCACTTCAGGACATTTTAGTTCATGAAGGACTTCATGACACTTTAGTTCATAAAAGACCTTTGGATCAGATAACCGCTGATCTAACCGTTCTCCTTCACTCCGCTTTAGTTCATGAAGGACCTTCATGAAACTTTAGTTCATGAAGTGATCTTTGGATCAAATGACTACTAATCTACCAGTTCACCTTCATACTACTTTAGTTCATAAAGGACCTTCACAATACCTTAGTTCATGAAGGGCTTTTGGATTAGATGACCGTTGATCTACTTGTTCACCTTCATGACACTTTAATTGATGAAAGACCTTCATGATGCTTTAGTCCTGAAGCGATTTTTGGGTCAAATGACCGCTGATCTACCTGTTCGCATTCACGACACATTAGTTCATGAAGGATCTTCATGAAGCTTTAGTTCGTGAAGAGTTTTTTGGATCAGATGGGATCTACCGGTTTGCCTTTATGACACTTTAATTCGTGAAAGACCTTCATGACACATTAGTTCATGATGGGTTTTCTGTGTTCAGATTTCGACCAATCAGACGACCATGGAGTGCTGATTCATCAAGTCCAAGAAGAATTTTGGTCGGATGTCCGACGATTAGACGGCCTTGGTGTGATAATTCATCGACTCTAAGAAGTGTCTTGGGTTTTGGCTTGTAGGAACATAGTTTTATCGGTATCCAAAGACCTAGGGGTTAGATCTGTTCATTCGACGATCCTTTGAATAGGCCTTTTCAATGCTACTAGAGCAATGCCAGTTCTTAGAAGGAGGGATCGATATGGCCTAATGATCCAGTAGTTAGTAGGCCTACGCTCTTCATTCATAGTTCGAGGGCATCCATTGTCATGTTGTCTGTAATGCCCCAGTGTCCCAAGAAAGCTTATTTGGAAAAGGAAAGTAGATAAGGATGGATAAGAAGGAATTGCTTTAGGTTGTTGTCCCTTCCTCTGTAGCTACTAGCCAGAGTGCTATTTGATAATCATCATTTTGTCAATTGGTCGGGACGCTTTTTCGCTGGGTCTTAGCAGTCATGCTTGAGCAAAAAGTCCTCGAGGGGCTGTAGCTCCTTCACCGTTTGATGTGTTCTTTAGCAAATTACCGGGGCCTTTTTTTGAATCTCCTTTAAGGACCATTAATTTCTATTGCATATGCCTTCAATCGATTATATCCCATTCGAACGACCCGGATGGTTTGGGGGCAACACCCCAAAAGTTACGGTTATGCTACAACACTTCTCAAAGGCTGGTTGATTTTAGAGTTTCAACAAGAAAATATCAGGTCAGCCAAGCCATAATTATGACTCGGTACCGCATTAATTCAATACCACGCTAATTCGGTGCTATTCTTTAATTCAGCATTAAGCAGTTCACAAGCAACCAATTTTTAGTTCGAGTACCATAGAATGTTCTCCACCTTATTTTGGTTATCCTAATTCGGCATTAAGGATCTATTTACTTTGGAAAAAAGAATATCCACTGAATTCAATCTCTCACCATATTACTTTACTATAAAATTAGCTCGACGTCTCCTCCTCTTCTTTTATCTTCTTTGAAATCAAACCAATTTATCGCCAAAAGCTTTGGCGAGAATAAAATCGAGGGCTTCGTCAGCAAATCGAAGAAGCGCCATCGATTTCCACACCATGCTATCATCGATAGCCACTGCAAAAATTCGATTTTAAGATCTGAAATTTAAAGTGCTAGGCTCCAACATTGAATTGACAATGGATTGTTGGCAATTAAAGTACCGTGTTTTGCATTTGGAAATAGCTTCATCGAAAATCTAGAAACACGGCCTGACTTTAAAGTGCCGAGATCTGAATTTCTGATCGAGATTTGTCATTAAATTAGTGTAGCCTTAACTAGTATCACACCAGCCAGACCTGAAGCACTACCACTTGGGAAGATGCTTAGTTAGAACATTCGCTCTGAGTTCTGATAACACATTTGGTGTTGATGAATTTCTAGAACCATGTTGGAGGTAGCATTGTTGTTTAGTTAATTTAAACGTGATGAGATGTGGTGTTCACGTCACCGTCATTGAGCAGATACAACCTCCTTTTATCTGAGTTAGTCGTGCTATTTGAAAACGAAGTCAAGATCTCATTGGTTTGTTGGGAAGATGAGATGGGTGTTGGAGGTGATATTTCATCGATTACCTGTGTTGTTGATCGGCTGCCGATGATGGAAGAGCTCACGGTAAGCTGCTGGTAGACCAAAGGTGGTGAAGCGTTAGTTCATGATGTGATGTTCATGTTTATCATGAAGATAGCAGTTTGATTTTGGTTTAACTATGTATTTGCACTTTTGATTTTATTTGAAACTTTAAAATTATGTTGTATCAAGTATAGTGCATTGGATTTGTTTATTGTTTTCTTCTTTTATATCACCATCTTTTGTATCATGTGTTACATGAGTAGCAAGAGAATCAGATATTCTGCATCAATCAATTCAGTCTTCTTCTTTTTATTAGTTTTGATTGATGGTTTTGTCAAATCAAAGATTTGCACTCTAATCATCTATAGGTAATCCAAGAATTAATGATTAAATAGATAGTTGAATAAATGGCATTGCCTTGAGCAGGTTTCGTGTTAGCTTCAGTTTGGTGGGTATTTGCTCCATCACCACCAAGCGTTGTTTCTACAGCCCTTCCACATGCAGATCTTTTCGTGGGAGCCATAAGAACAATATATCTCTAACTTTCTTCAAGTTAAATTTTCGGATCTAACTTCTAGATCAAAGCAATCCAAAGTGGATAGTTAGATCTAAGCCTGGATTTCAATTTCTCAGTGAAAGCATCAAAATATTAACCTAAAAAATAGATAACACCCTAGTTTGAATGTGAAAACACCAGCTCTATTTCTCAGAGCAAACGATATAGAAAATAAATGTAAAAAGAAGAAATAATAAAGTGTGTTTGCGCAAAAAATGGACAAGCACCCCAAAGTCGTACGATTTAGTTGATTATATGTTGTTCTTAGCGATTTGGGTGATTTATGCAAATATGTAAAAAGCAGGGACTAAACTGTAAAAGACACACAGATTTATAGTGGTTCGGGCAGAACGTGCCTACGTCCATTTTATATGTTATTCTCATTTTCTCTTCAGATTACAAGTACAAAGCTTTGTATACAAGAATATGAAAGTTGTTTGAAAGTTCCTTCCGTGCTTGAGCTCTCAAACTTGTCTGCCATTGTTGTACCCCTGCCCCTCTATTTATAGAGTGAGGCTGGGGTAGAGGTCTTGGATGTATATAGCTGCTGGTGGGCCTGCGCTGATGCAATCTAGCCTGGCACATCTGGTTCGGCGGAGCTTGGTTCGGTCGTAGCTGGGATGGTTGGACCGGGGGTAGGTTGGTCCGGTGGTAGGTTGAGTGGAGTGTTGGTTCGGCATGGCTTGGGTGAAGAGTTGGTTCGGTGGTGAGATGGAGGTGAGTTTGGTTCGGCATTATTGGACTTGGGGGTTTGTTCCGGCAATTGGTTGATCCGGTGGTGAGATGGAGGTGAGGTTGGTTCGGCCATGCATGGGAATGGAGATGGACCGAATCATAGTTAATTGCCGAACCAGGTGAGCTTGCTCTTGCCGAATGTACTTTGAGTTTGGGCTACCGACTGGCATTGAGAACATAAGTGCCGAATGGCCCTCAGCCTAGATCTGCCGAATGACTCTGGTGATGATTACCGAATGAACCTTATGTTGTAGATGCCGAATGGGCTTGAGTGTTGGAGTGCCGAATGGATTCTCGCATTGTTTTACCGAATGAACTTTTATATTTGAACCTTAAGTGAAATCCTAGACTTATATACGCTTGCTGGCTGCTTCTTCTTGGTCCGGTCGTGGTGGAAATGCACACAACATTGATATTCCAGCTTTGACCAAAAATGGGATAACACTTTGCCCCCCAAAACATGCCTTGCGGTAGGAAGGCGTGTTTTGTAATGCCATGAGCTGGATGTTCATATCCTGTCGATGTCCTTGTGGTATGAAGGCGTGTTTTGTAATGCTATGAGATGGATGTTCATATCCTGTTGACAACCTGTAAAGAGCTTGATATTTTATATGGCCCCAAATGACGACCGTTCGGGATCGAGCTATTTGGGATGAAGCACGGCCGTTCATGGTCAAGCGTCTAACTTCAAATGACGACCGTTCACGATCGAGTCATTTAAGGTGAAGTGCGGCCGTTCGCGGTCAAGCGTCTAAATCCATGCGACGATCGTTCGAGATCGAGTCATTTGCGGTGGAATGTGATCGTTCACGGTCAAGCGCTTTACTTCAAATGACGACCGTTCGGGATCGAGCCATTCGAGGTAGAGTGCGACCGAGCCCGGTCAGAGGGCGGACCTCAAATGGCGACCGTTCGCGATCAAGCCACTTGGGGTGAAATGTGACCGTTCACGGCCGGTGCCGTTCGCGGCAAAAGATGAAATGGGACCGTTCGCGGTCAAGCGCCTTACTTTGGATGACGATCGTTCGAGATCGAGCCATTCGTGGTAAGGTGCGACTGTTGGCGGTCAGGAGGTGGACCTCAAATGGCGACCTTTCGCGATCGACCATTTGTGGCGAGATGAGTTGTGTCGTTCGAGACGAGTTTGTGACTGTTCGAAGTCGGGTGCCGTTCGAGGCGAATTGTGACCGTTCGAGGTCGGGTGCCGTTCGAGGCGAGTTATGACCGTTCGCGATCGGGTGCCGTTCGAGACGAATTAGTGTGCCCGGGGGGGACTTAATAATATCAGTGCCGGAGTTATTGTCTGGGGGAGTTTCCGAATCAAAGACTTCGGCAGTTCGCTGCCATGCAAGAGGTGCTCGTGGACCGTTCGCGATCCACGGGCATACAAGTAATTTTTCCATAGAATTGTAAATGTTAAAGCAATAATCATATGAACCTTACGGCAGAAATGTCCAAACAGGAAGAATTTAAATGTTCAAATCAAAATCAAAGCAAAAAGCAAAATGAAGATGTCAAAGCGTAAACTCTTACAATAACGCGGTTGGTAGTCATTCAGAGCATGCCTATGGATCGTGCGCGATCGCTCACATGTGTAAATGATTTAACCGTGTTAGCGAGAGGTTTACAACTTGTTCATCGTTATTTTAATCAAGCAATCAATGGATAATCAAACGGTGCCCCGATCCAGGGTCACCTCTAGCCGATGTAGACGGTGGTCGCTCTGGCTCCACTGCTGGAGTTCGCCTCCTCACGTACTGAAGGAGCATACCGTTCCGGATATGCCCTTCCACCTCGTCCTTCAAATGCCTACAATCATTAGTGTTATTACCATTTAATTCATGGAATACACAAAACTTATCTGATTTTCTTTCGTCAGAGGTTGGATCCCTTCGCATTGGTCTACGATACGGAACCTGCCCCTTGGTATCCTGATAAATTCGTTCCAGACTCTCATTCAGCTCAGTGTGAGTGATGAATCGCGGCTCCCTCCGTTGCCGCTTTGACCTGTCCCCGTCATTATCCTCAGCCTTTCACTTTCCTTTGCTAGTCTCCGCACCCTTTCCAAGTGGGTTTCCGCTCTTGATTGCGTAAACGTCATCTTCTTCCTCTCTTTCTGCACTAGCATCTTCCAAACGCAGAAACTTTTCAGCCTCATGATAGAACTCTCGCAGATTCATAGGCGGGTCCTTGGTTAATGAATTCTTGAACTCTGTACTATCAGTTATTCCAGATACAGCCGCCATCATGACCATAGATGGATCTGGTCGATCCACTGATACTGCCGCCGCATTAAATCGTGTTAGAAAGCTCCTCAAAGTCTCTCCAGTTTTCTGCTTCAAGGTTGCCAAAGTCATCACATTCTTGGGTCTCGCAATATGAACCCTGAATTGCCTCATGAATCTCTCAGTTAAATCTGCCTACGTTCCTATGGAGCCGTTCTCCCGTTGCCTAAACCATAACGCTGCAATGTCCGTTAAATACAGTGGAAAGCACCGGGCCATGATCTCCTGTGATGCCCCCAGCACTTCCATGTGCCTCATATACTTAGTAAGATGGACCGCAGGGTCTGTCCTCCCATCGTACATCTCTACTGATGGTAGCTTGAATCCTGGTGGGTTCCTAAGCATCCTAATCGCAGAAGAAAAAGGACTCCTGTTTACATCTTCCAAGTCTCTGTTTACTAAACCGCCTCTCATAGCTCTTCTAACCATCTTTGCTAATCTGTCATTGTCTCCAAGCTGTAGTCCTCGTTCACTGCCTTCGACCTGCCCCCCGAGTCCACGAGAGTTTTCATGTGTATGTCTCCCTGGCTGAACATTCATTCCTCTATTGCTACTAGGTGGCTCGGATGCCCCCATCTCTCTTCCCGGGGTCGGATCAACATGCTCTGCGTGAGTGCCCCCTAGCTCTGGTGCTACGCCAGATGGTCCTGCTCCGTTCTGAACTCTAGTTGCTCCTTGGTTTTGTGCTCCAAGTTGCCCAATTTGCTGAGGCAAGTTCTGGATCATCTCTTCTTGTCTTCTCATCATAGCCTCCATCTCATCCCTGGTGATGAAGGCTGAAGCTTGGTTTGCTTCTGAGGAAGCCTCTTGACTCCCTTCCTGTTGACTCTGCTCTGGCCTTGGCCTTCTGCTTGATTGTCTTGCCATGACTCTTCCAATCTGAATCTCTAAACTCTCAAATTCAACTTCCAAGCGGGAGGTCCCTGAGTTCAATTCTCGGTGAAAGCACCAAAATGTTTGCGCTAAAAATGGGCAAACACCCCAAAGTCGTACGATTTAGTTGATTATATGTTGTTCTTAGCGATTTGGGTGATTTATGCAAATATGTAAAAAGCAGGGACTAAACTGTAAAAGACACACAGATTTATAGTGGTTCGGCCAGAACGTGCCTACGTCCACTTTATATGTTATTCTCCTTTTCTCTTCAGATTACAAGTACAAAGCTTTGTATACAAGTATATGAAAGTTGTTTGAAAGTTCCTTCCATGCTTGAGCTCTCAAACTTGTCTGTCATTGTTGTACCCCTGCCCCTCTATTTATAGAGTGAGGCTGGGGGTAGAGGTCTTGAATGTATATAGCTGCTGGTGGGTCTGGGCTAATGCAATCTAGCCTGACACATCTGGTTCGGCTGAGCTTGGTTCGGTCGTAGCTGGGATGGTTAGACCGGTGGTAGGTTGGTCCGGTGGTAGGTTGAGTGGAGTGTTGGTTGGGCATGGCTTGGGTAAAGAGTTGGTTCGGTGGTGATATGGAGGTGAGGTTGGTTCGGCATTATTGGACTTGGGGGTTTGGTCCGACAAATGGTTGATCCGGTGGTGAGATAGAGGTGAGGTTGGTTCGGCCATGCATGGGAATGGAGATGGACCGAATCATAGTTAATTGCAGAACCAGGTGAGCTTGCTCTTGCCGAATGTACTTTGAGTTTGGGCTACCGACTGTCATTGAGAATGTAAGTGCCGAATGGCCCTTAGCCTAGATCTGCCGAATGACTCTGGTGATGATTACCGAATGAACCTTATGTTGTAGATGCCGAATGGGCTTGAGTGTTGGAGTGCCGAATGGACTCTCGCATTGTTTTACCGAATGAACTTTTATATTTGAACCTTGAGTGAAATCCTAGACTTATATACGCTTGCTGGCTGCTTCTTCTTGGTCCGGTCGTGGTGGAAATGCACACAACATTGATATTCCAGTTTTGACCAAAAATGGGATAACAAAGTGAAAAAAGGATTTTTTTTTTTTTTTATTTTTATAGTGGATTGGCCGTTAACGAAGCCTACATCCACTTTATAGCTTTTATAACTAACTGTTATTACAAGATTGATTAGCATTACAAGATAATTGAATTTCCTAGACTAGATCTAATCACAAGTACTTAGAGGCAACCAAAAGGTCTCAGTTGCTCCTTTATGACCATTGTGTGGGATAAGAATAGTGGAAAATAGCAGTGGCAGAGCTCTAGTAGTCAGTCCATAGGATCCCTTTCATGTTGCAGATGAGATTGTATTTATATGGGTTGGAGAGCACTTGGATCAGAGCTGCTTTCTTATCAGCCTGCACTCATCATATAGAATGAGCCCAGAAAATATAGAGCAAAGATCAGCTATCTATTTGGATCGATGCTGACCCGACCAAACTGGGTCGGTACCGAGCCAAATCCTTAGTCAATTTTTAGCTTTGGTTCACTTGGATGACATTCTTGCTTTTTTATGATGCTCTCTATGTAATTTCGTTGCCTGATGACTAGTTTTGATGATGGTTCCCTTAAGGATTGGATTGGACCATATCTTGAATCAGTTGAGCCTTCACTTCTTGAATTAGGATTCTTGGAATGTTGCCAAATTTGATAGATAAACTTAGTTAAAGAATATGATCATGATGCAGTAGGTTTGAAGAGCCCACGATTCACCAATCCGGATCATTGCTGACCCGATCAGATCTGATTGGTGCCGATCCGAATAGATAGCTCATTTTACGGCTAAATTTCTTAGAGGCCAAGCTCTTACTCTTTCATGCTTTCGAGTCAAGTTTAGATTTATTCTGTCTTAGTTTGGACGTTCTTACTCCTATTCAATTCTGATGGGTTAAAAACCCTGTTAACATTTACAATGATAGATTTAGATTTTGTTATGTTTTATTCCATTTACCAATCATAATTTCCATTTTAAAAAAAAAAACCAAATGTAGCACAATTTGTGCTAATAAACCGCGTTTATATGTTTTTTATGCAATGTTTGGATGTAATGGAATGATGTCTAATTTTGTATGAATTTTTTTAATGTGTTTGCTAGTTGTTTTGTATAGTTAGGATTATGATACATCGTTTGGTGCAAATGGCATCAGAGTACTCAAAATGTTATGAAATTTTGATATGGTGTTCTTGAAAAAAATGGGAAGCCCGCAAAAAAATTGCATATGGTTTGAAATATATTTGGATAAAGAAAATCATGTAACGACCCGTATAAATTCGATGTTTACAATGAATAAAATTAATAAGATTTTAATTTTAATTTAGAAAGGAATAAAAATCTTATTTATTTATATGAAAGAGAATGTTGAAATTAGATGTATCAAGGGTAATTAAAAATTCACAAATTAAACTATATATTGTAATTAATAGTAATAGTGGAAATTTTTGCATTTGGATATAAAGTTAGAATAAGTAAAGTAAGGCAAGTATTGAATTTATCAATGAAATAAAATATTGATTTATGGAAATTGAATGTAAATGGGGGTAATAAAATAATGCAGGACAATAAATAATTTATTTAGTGCAATACCATTAATGAATGGAATGAAATGGGACTAATAAAAATGTATATTAGGTTATAAATCAATTTGAACGAAAAAAATATAAATATTGATTGATGAATAAACATACAAGTATATTAAAGGTTAAAATAGTGGGTTACTAGTAAATTCAATCATTTACCAATATAGATAATTAGATGTGCCTTAATTGTAATTAAGAAAATAATGAAAGGAGTAAATGAAATTATTTAGAGTATTAATTATAATTCGATAGAGATTTTAAGTAACAATGTTAGTGCAGGGTAAGTAATGCTAAATTTAAGTCGATAATAATGAATAGTGATTAATTCAAAATTTGTAACATATATTATAAATTACCTTCTTATTTGTTAATGAAATTAGAATTGGTAGTAAGTGATAATAAAATAAATGAATGTTACACTAATTGAAAATGAAATAGCGTTCGTTTAAATCTTGAGTAATTATAGGGTCGTAATTATTATAAGCGTTACTTTAAAATTTAGGTTTAATTGTGAAATTTATACGAGAAGTATGTAAAGTAGTAACTAAGAGAGAAATACGTTATAAATTGATTATGACCTAAACTTAAGTGTAAGTTAAATGTTGAAATTGAATCTAACCGATTAAATTGGAAACTTATTATAATAAATTGGATTAAATTTATAATAAAGGGGTTATTTTAATAAATGGAAATAAATACTATGATTGGTAATTTAAGTTACTTTAAAATTGAGAAGGGAATTGGTTTAAAGAATTATGAATTAATAAGTAAATCCATATGATGAAGTTATGAATTATTGAATTTGAATCTTTAATAGTGAGTTAATTTGTTAATTCATAATAGTTGGACTTATTGAAATAAATGAAATCAAATTTTAAATTATTACGTTAAATTAAATATTAATTTGAAAATTGAAAAGTATTTATGTAATATCTTAAATCCAATAGTAAACCCTCCTATTTGAAATATGAATGGAATAATCATTGATTCATTAATTTAATAGAATTATTAGAAAGTTAAATTTTAATTTTGAATTTAATGAAATCGAGAATAAATATTGAAATTTATAAATGAATCATCTAAATTTACATTTTTAAATTGTTCAACATCATTGTAAATGATTGAGGAATCATAAATGATAAAAATTTCCAATTCCAAAACTAAAATATAAAAATTGAATTTATTTACTAATTCTTAATTAAATAGCCATTTTGGCCACTGACTCGGATTTCGATGAAACCAGTTTCCTCGGATCCGTAACGGTGAATATAATAATGTTTCAAGTTTCGTAGCAATCGGACTTGTCATTTGATCGTACGGACTCGAAACGCCTTGAAATTTATGCAATTGAAATCAATTGAAATCGATTTGGAAAATTTGAATTTAGCATAACTTCTTCATACGATGCAATTTGAACCTGAAATCTATTCCACTGCATTTAAAATATTTTAAAACACCTATTTTGATATATGAGTTTACCCAATTTCGTTTTGGAGACAGAACAAGCTTTTTGGGCCACGTTAGCGTTAGCACGTATATCCAACCCGATTCATCTATTCAAATCTCTAACCTACCTATATAAACCCAATTATAAACCCTAGCCTCCATCTATCCTCATTTCTTTGTGCGTTGATTTTTCCCCAACTCCTCCTTTCCAATGGCTGCAAACCCTAGATCCAATTTCAATCCAAATCAAAAGTCAAAAATTCAAATTCCTCAGAAAAATCTCAAAAAAATATATGTTGATGCTCTCGACGATCAAATTCAATGGTGTAATTCATTTTTCGATTCGGGCTGTGGTTTGACCAGAAATTGGGCGTTTAGTTTCGGCCGTTCATCATCGCGGCGATAAATTTCGTCGGATCGGGAAACGGTTTCTGGGTTTTGGAGAGGAAGCCGAGGGGATCACATCTATATAATTTGTTTGTCGATTCAACGGTCGGATCGAGCAGAACAATTGAATTAGCGTTAAACCTAAGGCGGCGGCGCACGCAATTCAGAGCGTCCGGAGGGTGGGTCGTGACCATGGGGAGGTGTGGCTCGTCTTGGGCTCGAAGATGGTAGTGGTTGGAGGTGGTCGGAGTTGATCGAATTTGATGGTCAAAGTATCGGCAGTGATGGGTTCTTGCGGTGGAGCGTTCTGTGTTCATTAGGAGGAAGGGCCTGTAGCGTGCGCACGTGAGGAAACATGAACGTCCTTACGTCGCATACAAAGTGAGTTCAATGTGTTCTTTTTTTTTGTTTATTTTAAAATTAAAATTCAATCACAATTTTCGAAATATCTTGGGCATAAGATATCCGATTGACGCACGTTTCTTTTGTTAGGATCGTATTGAAATTCCGGACTTGATGACGCTGGTTTGGACGAATTCTGAAATGGTCAAATTTTTGGGTTTAAATTGGATTTAAATTCAATTTAAATTCAAAAGGTGAGTGTTTTAACCCACTCACAACTTCTAAAATTTCTTATGTCTGTTAAATTGACTTAAAATACGAGTAGAAATTTATTTATGACTATTTGGCATGTTTTATTCATCATCTCTGTTAAATCGCATTTATTTAATTTAACTGTTAATTAATTTTATTATTGCATATAAATTGCCAGTTAGAATTTATTTATTTGCATATAAACTGATAATTAAACAGTTAATAAATTTATCGTTGAATATAAACTGTTAGTTAGTAACTGTTATTTATTACCTGTTATATTTTATATGCTATATATTGATATTTGTTTAAATTAAATGATGATTATAATAAATGGTTGATGATTTGATATTTGGATGTATGGATGTTTATTTACATAAACTGCAAGTTATCATACATTTCATTTCACTCGGGATTGCGGTTTGAAATGATATACAACCGCATTTTTATTATTAAATTGCGGATTGAAATGATAAATATTCGTATCACTTGACCATAGGATAGAAAATTATATACAGGCAACGCGGTATATATATAAAATTATTCTTGAAATGACTTTTATGGTTTGGATATGATACGGTTTAATAAATATTAAAATTGGATATGATATAAATATATTTTATGTACATATATAGTTAAATTATGGAATTTAAGCTATGTATAAATTTGTTAAATAAACTAAATAAGTTGAATAATGGAGTTCTAATGATTTAAATCAATCTAGATTGGAAGGTAAATTAAAAATTTAATTGGAATTGAGCGTATTTAAGAATTAAACTCTATAAGCGATGTAACTTATTTAAAATTGGGATTTTTAAAGGGTATGATATTTATAACTGGATTTAATGAATAATTCTAGTATAAGTAAATGGAAGGAAATATTCAGTGTTAATAAATTGAGTTTAATTTTAAATGGTCATGGATTTATCATGTAAACCTTCCAAAACTAAAAATAGGAAAATGAATTGTTGAATAGAAACTCCCAACCTTAGTTTTGAAATTCATTAAATACTCACAGTTTGAAAGTATTGAAAATCGAAGTGTTTTTATTTAAACTGAAAGAGTATCTAAAAGTTATGGGTTTAGACTGGATTTAAAGCGAATAAAAATTTGTGAAGGTGTGGAAATTATTTACTTTTAAAGAAATTTTAAATTCAACTGTTTTATTTTATATACTGTTGAACATCCAAACCATTTAAGTTGAAAGTTATGGTTTTAAAACTATGGATTTCGAAGTATTGTGTTGAAAGTTAAAATTCAAATATTTGGTTTCGAGGTATTATAAATTTTAAAAGTGGCATGATTTTGGAAAAGAATATATTTGAAATAAAATGATATCATATTTATTTGGGTTTTAAAAGGAAATGATATCGTATTTATGGGTTTTGAAATGGATAATTATATTCTGGTTTTGAAAGTATAAATTATTTAAAGAAAAAGGACCGCGGTGTTATAATAACGTTTGGTTTCTAAAGAGACCGGGATCGGAAGTTTTCATACTCTCTGCCAACTCTGAAAAACACTTTATCAACCGTGTACGCGGTGGAGATTCCAGAATGAAGTAGGTTGGTGGCGACGTTCCCCGTAAGGTAAATACGTGGACCCAACTCCCGTGAGTTGGCATAAGGTGGCTAAAACAGGAGCGATTGACGGGTTAATAAGGTAGCACCTTTGATCGGACACATCCCTTCGATATTATACTTTGACTCTTGGTTTGATTCGGTGGCCACTTTTGTTTTTTTATTGGGGGTGTGGCTCGAGGTGGGCGGTAGCTGCGCGCTACGCGTTACCACCGATCCAGAAGCGTAATTGGTATATCTACCCTGGCATTGCCTAGTTGTGCCGTGTCACCTACCCTATCGCACCTTGTACGAGTTTGGATTTCTCCCGTAGCCCGTGTGGTATCCTCTGGTGGCTTCCCGATCATGAGGGACTATGATATTGGATGGACTACTGGGACTATTGCGTGTTAAGGGCTATATGGGTAACCCCTTAATGCTAAGAAAATAGTAAGTTTATTTTACAATTAGACACTATTATAATAGCACAATATACTACATAGTAAATAGTTTAACGGATCATTAGGAGATGTAAATCCCGAGCATCTCTTGAGTTACTGCACTCATATTTATTTCTGTTAATTTAACTTACATAAGATCTTTTAGTTCTGACTCGAGTGTTTTGTCTTTCAATTCGCTCGGGTCAGTTCGAGCGTTTCAGGATTTGAAGATTTTATTCTGGAGGAAGAAGACGAAGATTTGTAGTATTACTATCTACTATATTATCCCACTACACTATTTAATTCCGCTGCATTGATATTATTAGTATGCGAACTCTGATATTTAATTGTATAAAGGAGAATCAAATGTTTTGTAAACAGTTTTATAAACTGTATATTTTATTATTACATTTTATCCTTTCGCTGTGAGATTCTGTTTTATTTTATTTCTTTCTTGTTTTTCTTATTTACCCCATAACAATCCGCCCTTCCGTACGGTTTGAATTGGCACATGTGTCGATTTATAGTGTGCGAAAAGGCGGGATGTTCCATCTGGTATCAGAGCTTTGGTTTAGCGATAAACCTTAGCTTTGTGGGGTTTGACTCTTTACTAATAGGGTAGTAATACCCTATGGGAGTCGTTGAGCGTATATATATGAGAGAACGTATTTGTTAGTGTTATAAAAAGGTTTTAATATTGTGTTAATCTGTTCCGTTTTGTATTTATAAATTCTGGTTGGTGCATGGGACGCTGTGACATCAATAGGGATTTCTAAACACTTAATCGGACAGACCGACATAATATTTGTTTTAATATAGGTGAATGAAATAATTTTGCCTATTATATTTTCTATATAAAATAAAAAATTTCAAATGATATCTATATTTGGCTGAAATAGATTGGTTGTTAGGTAATAAAGTGTATAAATAATAATAGAAAAAGATTGAAAAATAAAATAAATGAAATTTGGAAAATTTAGAACATAAAAATCCGGGGTTTTGAAATTTCTTCCGAATAATTTTTGGAATATAATAATATTGTTTATAAGTACCTTCTGATATAAATATTTATTATAATCCGGAAGAATTGTTTTAAAGAAGATTTTGGAGAAAATAAGTTTTGTACTTTCCTCTCTGTCGCTGGAAAATAATTTCGATGATGGCGGCCGCATCATCGACTTTCATTTTCGAGTTTCGAAGGGGAAATGACACTGTAGTAGTTTTACTGCAGATTCATTTTTTTTTTGAAAAATATATAAATTTTGAATTGTTTTAAGTATAATTAGAAATATATAAGTTGTAAGAATATATTTATCTATTATTTTAAAATAATTTGAAATTTAACCCCGTACTAAATTCTTAAATTTCCATTAATTAATTGTTTTAATTATTATAGTGAATTGAAACATAGGTAATTAATAAATTAAAACCTCTAAAGTAAATAAGAGATTTAATGATAGGTTATAAATGGTATTAAATGAAATTTGAAATTATAACCTACGAAATAAAGAATATTATTATTGAACGTTAAATTAATCATAGGTAATGAGGAAACTTGTGTAACTTTCAAGTACATTCTTTGAAGAAAAAAACATATATAACTTACCAAATATAAAAAAGTTGAAATGTTTAATAAGAAATGCAATGGAAATTGTATAAGTAAGAGTGGGTAATGAAGTATCAAATGAAATTGCTGTTAAATGAGAATTTAATGTCATAAACTTAAAGTTATAATTGAAATTTTACCAAGTAAATATAATTAAAGGTAAGTAAATTCAAATAGATGATTATCAACTTGAGTAAATAAAATGGAAATGCTAAGTAATTAAATCGGACATGAATACTATTGATAAACAAATGTAAATAAATGAGGGCATGCAATAAATGAATGAATAATTATAATGAAATAAAAAGGACTGGCATGACCTGAGTTAATGGAAATGAATAATTGTAAGTAATAAGTGTAATTAAATGAAACAAACATTGAATAAGTAAATGAAATTAAAAGTTTGTTAGAAATAAATGTAAATTATAAAAGGAAAATTTATGTGGTATGAATAAAAAGAGAAATTAAACAACAAATGTATGAATGAAATTAATAATGATAAACAAAATTTGTTGTTCCAAATTGGTTGTTATTGATTATGCTTGTTTGGGTAAGATACTTTAAAATTTGGTTTGGAGTGAATGAATAATCTATTTAGTTTTATCTAAGACTGTTGAGTGAATGATGCGCTAGTAGTTATTTCTTCATTCCGTACAATATAAAGGCTTTGAACCCGAACAACTATTTGTTTGTTTGATTGAATGGTGACTTTGTATTTGTTGTGTGTGTTGTTTGTTGAAATTGATGGTTGTTGTATTGATTTGTTGTTAGTGATTAAAACCACTTAAATATTTCACTTTACATAAATTGTTAACCCTTTGGATTTTATAAGTGAAATGCAGGCTATGGAAGCAATTGCTACTGCTTTTGGTATCATAAATTAAGCGTAAATTGCCCTCCAAATAGGTACGTTTCGGATTACGGTTTATAGCGCTATTTTATATATTTTTCCGGGTAGGGATGTAATATTTTGGATAGTATATGTAATATAATTGTTACATTTTGATATTATATTTTCTTCCGAGCCTCTCCGTACAAGGGAGACTCTGCCGAAATTTTTCGTAAAATTTTGGACTTAGAAATTATTTTGAAAATGTTTTCAAACTTTATTTATTTAAGTATAAAAGGATATAATGATTATATAATGGGTATATTTTAGTTAAAAGAATAAATTTTGTAATTCATTGTTTATAAAGTTAATATTTTGAATAAGATGTATTGTTTATTTAAATTCTTCTTTCCCTTTCTTTTTCCCTTTTCGGGGACGAAAAGTTATGAGTGGGGGAGAGTGTAACGACCCGTATAAATTCGATGTTTACAATGAATAAAATTAATAAGATTTTAATTTAAATTTAGAAAGGAATAAAAATCTTATTTATTTATATGAAAGAGAACGTTGAAATTAGATGTATCAAGGGTAATTAAAAATTTACAAATTAAACTATATATTGTAATTAATAGTAATAGTGGAAATTGTTGCATTTGGATATAAAGTTAGAATAAGTAAAGTAAGGCAAGTATTGAATTTATCAATGAAATAAAATATTGATTTATGGAAACTGAATGTAAACGGGGGTAATAAAGTAATGCAGGACAATAAATAATTTATTTAGTGCAATACCCATTAATAAATGGAATGAAATGGGACTAATAAAAATGTATATTAGGTTATAAATCAATTTGAACGAAAAAAATATAAATATTGATTGATGAATAAATATACAAGTATATTAAAGGTTAAAATAGTGGGTTACTAGTAAATTCAATCATTTACCAATATAGATAATTAGATGTGCCTCAATTGTAATTAAGAAAATAACGAAAGGAGTAAATGAAATTATTTAGAGTATTAATTATAATTGGATAGAGATTTTAAGTAACAATGTTAGTGCAGGGTAAGTAATGCTAAATTTAAGTCGATAATAATGAATAGTGATTAATTCAAAATTTGTAACATATATTATAAATTACCTTCTTATTTGTTAATGAAATTAGAATTGGTAATAAGTGATAATAAAATAAATGAATGTTACACTAATTGAAAATGAAATAGCGTTCGTTTAAATCTTGAGTAATTATAGGGTCGTAATTATTATAAGCGTTACTTTAAAATTTAGGTTTAATTGTGAAATTTATACGAGAAGTATGTAAAGTAGTAACTAAGAGAGAAATACGTTATAAATTGATTATGACCTAAACTTAAGTGTAAGTTAAAAGTTGAAATTGAATCTAACCGATTAAATTGGAAACTTATTATAATAAATTGGATTCAATTTATAATAAAGGGGTTATTTTAAGAAATGGAAATAAATACTATGATTGATAATTTAAGTTACTTTAAAATTGAGAAGGGAATTGGTTTAAAGAATTATGAATTAATAAGTAAATCCATATGATGAAGTTATGAATTATTGAATTTGAATCTTTAATAGTGAGTTAATTTGTTAATTCATAATAGTTGGACTTATTGAAATAAATGAAATCAAATTTTAAATTATTACGTTAAATTAAAAATTAAGTTGAAAATTGGGAAGTATTTATGTAATAATCTTAAATCCAATGGTAAATCCTCTTATTTGAAATATGAATGGAATAATCATCGATTCATTAATTTAATAGAATTATTAGAAAGTTAAATTTTAATTTTGAATTTAATGAAATCGAGAATAAATATTGAAATTTATAAATGAATCATCTAAATTTACATTTTTAAATTTGTTTAAAATCATTGTAAATGATCGAGGAATCATAAATGATAAAAATTTCCAATTCCAAAACTGAAATATAAAAATTGGATTTATTTACTAATTCTTAATTTATTTAATTAACATAAAAATAGCCATTTTGGCCACTGACTCGGATTTCGATGAAACCAGTTTCATCGGATCCGTAACGGTGAATTATAATAATGTTTCAAGTTTCGTAGCGATCGGACTTGTCATTTGATTGTACGGACTCGAAACGCCTTGAAATTTATGCAATTGAAATCAATTGAAATCGATTTGGAAAATTTGAATTTAGCATAACTTCTTCATACAATGCAATTTGAACCTGAAACCTTTTCCATTGCATTTAAAATATTTTAAAACACCTATTTTGATATATGAGTTTACCCAATTACGTTCCGAAGACAGAACGAGCTTTTTGGGCCACGTTAGCGTTAGCACGTATATCCAACCCGATCCATCTATTCAAATCTCTAACCTATCTATATAAACCCAATTATAAACCCTAGCCTCCATCTATCCTCATTTCTTTGTGCGTTCATTTTTTTCCAACTACACCTTTCCAATGGCTGCAAACCCTAGATCCAATTTCAATCCAAATCAAAAGTCAAAAATTCAAAGTCCTCAGAAAAATCTCAAAAAGATATATGTTGATGCTCTCGACGAGCAAAATTCAATGGTGTAATTCGTTGTTCAATTCGGGTTGTGGTTTAACCAGAAATTGGGCGTTTAGTTTTGGTCGTTCATCATCGCCGCGATAAATTTCGTCGGATCAGGAAACGGTTTCTAGGTTTTGGAGAGGAAGCCGAGGGGATCACATCTATATAATTTGTTTGTCGATTCAACGGTCGGATCGAGCAGAACAATTGAATTAGGGTTAAACCTAAGACGGCGGCGCACGCAATTTAGAGCGTCCGGAAGGTGGGTCGTGACCATGGGGAGGTGTGGCTCGTCTTGGGCTCGAAGATGGCAGTGGTTGGAGGTGGCCAGGTGGTCGGAGTTGATCGAATTTGATGGTCAAAGTATCGGCAGTGATGGGTTCTTGCGGTGGAGCGTTCTGTGTTCATTAGGAAGAAGGGCCTGTAGCGTGCGCACGTGAGCAAACATGAACGTGCTTACGTGGCATATAAAGTGAGTTCAATGTGTTCTTTTTTGGTTTATTTTAAAATTAAAATTCAATCACAATTTTCGAAATATCTTGGGCATAAGATATCCGATTGATGCACGGTTTCTTTTGTTAGGATCGTATTGAAATTCCGGACTTGATGACGCTGGTTTGGACAAATTCTGAAACGGTCAAATTTTTGGATTTAAATTGGATTTAAATTCAATCTAAATTCAAAAGGTGAGTGTTTTAACCCACTCACAACTTCTAAAATTCCCTATGTCTGTTAAATTGACTTAAGATATGAGTAGAAATTTATTTATGACTGTTTGACATGTTTTATTCATCATCTCTGTTAAATCACATTTATTTAATTTAACTGTTAATTAATTTTATTATTGCATATAAAGTGACAGTTAGAATTTATTTATTTGCATATAAATTGATAGTTAAAAAGTTAATAAATTTATCATTGAATATAAACTGTTAGTTAATAACTGTTATTTATTACCTGTTATATTTTATATGCTATATATTGATATTTGTTTAAATTGGATGATGATTATAATAAATGGTTGATGATTTGATATTTGGATGTATGGATGTTTATTTACATAAACTGCAAGTTATCATGCATTTCATTTCATTCGGTATTGCGGTTTGAAATGATATACAACCGCATTTTTATTTTTAAATTACGGATTGAAATGATAAATATCCGTATCACTTGACCATAGGATAGAAAATTATATACAGGCACCGCGGTATATATATAAAATTAATCTTGAAATGATTTTTATGGTTTGGATCTGATACGTTTTAATAAATATTAAAATTGGATATGATATAAATATATTTTATGTACATATATAGTTAAATTATGGAATTTAAGCTATGTATAAATTTGTTAAATAAACTAAATAAGTTGAATAATGGAGTTCTAATGATTTAAATCAATCTAGATTGGAAGGTAAATTAAAAATTTAATTGGAATTGAGCGTATTTAAGAATTAAACTCTATAAGCGATGTAACTTATTTAAAATTGGGATTTTTAAAGGGTATGATATTTATAACTGGATTTAATGAATAATTCTAGTATAAGTAAATGGAAGGAAATATTCAGTGTTAATAAATTGATTTTTATTTTAAATGGTCATGGATTTATCATGTAAACCTTCCAAAACTAAAAATAGGAAAATGAATTGTTGAATAGAAACTCCCAACCTTAGTTTTGAAATTCATTAAATACTCACAGTTTGAAAGTATTGAAAATCGAAGTGTTTTTATTTAAACTGAAAGAGTATCTAAAAGTTATGGGTTTAGACTGGATTTAAAGCGAATAAAAATTTGTGAAGGCGTGGAAATTATTTACTTTTAAAGAAATTTTAAATTCAACTGTTTTATTTTATATACTGTTGAATATCCAAACCATTTAAGTTGAAAGTTATGGTTTTAAAACTATGGATTTCGGAGTATTATGTTGAAAGTTAAAATTCAAATATTTGGTTTCGAGGTATTATAAATTTTAAAAGTGGCATGATTTTGGAAAAGAAATATATTTGAAATAAAATGATATCATATTTATTTGGGTTTTAAAAGGAAATGATATCGTATTTATGGGATTTGAAATGGATAATTATATTTTGGTTTTGAAAGTATAAATTATTTAAAGAAAAAAGACCGCGGTGTTATAATAACGTTTAGTTGTTAAAGAGACCGGGATCGGAAGTTGTCATACTCTTTGCCAACTCCGAAAACCACTTTAACAACCGTGTACGCGGTGGAGATTTCAGAATGAAGTAGGTGGCGACATTTCCTGTAAGGTAAATACGTGGACCCAACTCCCGTGAGTTGGCGTAAGGTGGCTAAAACAGGAGCGATTGACGGGTTAATAAGGTAGCACCTTTGATCGGACACATCCCTTCGATATTATACTTTGACTCTTGGATTGATTCGGTGGCCACTTTTGTTTTTTATTGGGGGTGTGCTCGAGGTGGGCGGTAGCTGCACGCTACGCGTTACCACCGACCCGGATGCGTAATTGGTATATCTACCCTGGCATTGCCTAGTTGTGCCATGTCACCTACCCTATCGCGCCTTGTATGAGTTTGGATTTCTCCCGTAGCCTGTGTGGTATCCTCTGGTGGCTTCCCGATCAGGAGGGACTATGATATTGGATGGACTACTGGGACTATTACGTGTTAAGGGCTATATGGGTAACCCCTTAATGCTAAGAAAAAAGTAAGTTTATTTTACAATTAGACACTATTATAATAGCGCAATATACTACATAGTAAATAGTTTAACGGATCCTTAGGAGATGTAAATCCCAAGCATCTCTTGAGTTACTGCACTCATATTTATTTCTGTTAATTTAACTTACATAAGATCTTTTAGTTCTGACTCGAGTGTTTTGTCTTTTCAATTCGCTCGGGTCAGTCCGAGCGTTTCAGGATTTGAAGATTTTATTCTGGAGGAAGAAGACGAAGATTTGTAGTATTACTATCTACTATATTATCCCACTACACTATTTAATTCCGCTGCATTGATATTATTGGTATGCGAACTCTGATATTTAATTGTATAAAGGAGAATCAAATGTTTTGTAAACAGTTTTATGAACTATATATTTTATTATTACATTTTATCCTTCCGCTGTGAGATTCTGTTTTATTTTATTTCTTTCTTGTTTTTCTTATTTACCCCATAACAATCCGCCTTTCCGTATGCTTTGAATTGGCACGTGTGTCGATTTATTGTGTGCGAAAAGGCGGGATGTTACAAATCATGTTAGTGGTGAGTCGAATATCATGTCGGTGGTGACCAAATATGGCAGTGATTGAAGTGGTTTGATTCATGGGGTTAATTACTTCAGATTTTAAATGTGTATGCTTTGATTTGTGCTTGGGAAAATCATGTCGGTGCAGAGCTTGGGACTAAGATAAAATTGGCGTAGCAAAGTATGGTCGGCATTTTGGCACTTTGGGTCGAGACATGGGGAGCTTCAGGTTTATGGATAGGTTGCTTTAGGACAAGCCTAAAGTGATGCAAGGTGGAGTAAATCTAGACTTAGACAAATTTTTCAGTAGTGAGACATGGCCGGTACTGACCATATCCACTTCGTAGATTTCGGCCACTTTCTTTGAGTTAGGAGTATTACTTTGGATCAGCATTTGGAAAGATAGGGTGATTAAGGCTTGGACACTTGGCCATTTTGGCCACATTTGGGGCTTACCTACATGGTCGACACCGACTATGTCATGTGATGAAAAATTGAGGCGAGGCTTTGAGGGGGGGCGTGTGATGATGCTTTATGGGTTGTGTATGAACATTTGTTCATTCATTCGATGTTAGTTCCTGACAATTGTGGCGTAATAAAGAATGAAGGTAAAAGACATGGTAAAAGAGTAATGCTTCGATGTGATGGCTTCAAAACTTTAATGTTTTGATTCTACGACCGATGTAGATGTCTAGAAGTGTTCCGATGATGGTGACTTGATCAATGGAGTCATGATGTTGATCCACCCGAGTGGGACCAAGAAATGGAACTCTTTAATAAAATGTTAAAGGGTTCTGCTATGATGAGAAGTAGCGAAGAAGGGCTTGAATATGCATGCAAAGGGATCATTGATACTCAAGGTGATTTCTAGTGTACTCGAAGGAAGGGTTACTATGGTAATTCTTATTGGATATTTAGTTGACCACCCCGGATCGTTGAAGGGATCCGTATAACCTAAATCGAGGAAGGGACCTAGCGTCAGCTATGGGATGGTGTTCGGGTATATAGAAAATCAGGATTCATCCATTACAAAGGAATGGTTATATGAGTTGTTATATATCCAAAACACATTTCGTGGTAGCTGTGTAGTTAATGCCCCGCTATTACCCCGCAATATCTCATAGTGGATTTCTACCACTACGAATTTTCCATATAGCCCCAAAATATAGCCATTCTGCTCTAATCCCCGCTATTTCCGCTATATCCCGTTATTCCTGCTATATTTTGCTATTTCCGCTATATCTTCTTTAATAAAATGAATTAAAAAATTACATTTATACCTTATAAAAATTTTGAAACTAATTTATTTGATTTAAGTTTTAATATATTTTCAGAAATGAAAATACTCTAATATTCTACTAAATTCAATTATGTTATATAACAGTTTTACGTTTATTTAAAGTATATTCACACATGTTTTTCGTTTAAAATCATTTATGTATTAGTTATAATTCAATTGAATGGTAATTTTTCATTTAATTACCATTTATATATTTGTAAAAACATTAAGTACGAGTTTTATATGCTATTTTAGAGCTATCCGGTATATCCCGCTATATCCTCGCTGTATCCCCGCTATGACTTTTTGCACCTCCACTGCTTTGAATCTGCCGAGCGCTTTAACTGAACAGGGTGGTAGTGATGATTGTTTGATGGATGCTATGTTGTAAATATTTGTTTATCTCTCTAGGGATGTCACATGACGTAGGGATCCAATAGGTCAATATCTAGATACTCGATGATGTACCAAGATGTTTGTACACTTTATGATTTTAGTAGATAAACATAGTAATATTATGTGCAATCCTTTGGATGCAGGGACACATCAAGTATGATTCTTTATACTATTTATTCCTTACTATATCGGATTTATAGTATTTTGAGATTGCTTATCGCTCACACTAGACTGTTGTCTGAGTCGAGGTTTTATGCTTTGATTCTCATTATATCGGTTTGTCATAAACGAGTAGACTAGATAGCAGGTTTGGGTGATAGTGGTGTTGTACAGATGGACAAGCAGGAGGCTATGCTTTCTCATATTTATATCTGGACTTGTTATTGCTTATTCCATTATGTGACACTATAAAGATGGCAGTATTGTTATTTCTATTTAGAGACGGTTATCTTTTGAGTTTATATTCAGTGTATAAACTTTACTACGAACTTGTGTAACATTGTGAACCTATGTACTCTGATATTGTGGTTTATTTAGTTATTACCGTCTCATCTATTTTATATCTATAATGATTATTATATTTTATCCAATATGCTATAAGATATATGATGGATTCTGTGATTGTTTTATTTACTTTACATCCTTTACTCCTGTCCTACACTATGCAGTTACAGCCCCGCTAGAGCCTTGAAAAATCCCGTTATAGTACACAGTACTCTTCCACCGCTATGCCTTTTCAATTTAGATATATTAAATAGTAGATCCGCTTTAAGCCCCACTATTTTCCGCTGCACTAGCTAAATCTACACTTTTTAGCACCAGCTTTAACAACATTAATATAAATAGATTGATTTTATTAGTTCTTTTTTAAAACAAATCAACAAAATTAGGGTAAAGATCTAATTTTAAGGCATAAATGCCCAATATAAGTTTGAAATCTAATCTGTTCACCAAATATAGATTACATAAATCTTGATATGCTTTGGTTTTATTATATATGATCAAATAATTATTATTCTATATAAATGATGTGAGAATGAGAATAAATTAGCTTTAAATATTTCATTTTATATCCAATGAATTTTTTGCACCTCCATTATTTTCCGCTATATGTATATCCCTGATATAACTTTTTGCTACTCTACCGCTATAAAACTGCTAAGCGCTTTCACTGCACGTGTCCTCCACCAACCGGGAATCATAGCATCTCACTATATAGGTATGTCGGATGCCAGAGGTGTAGGGTATTCATCTCATTTGGTATTAGATCTTAGGTTTCATAGTCGACCTAAGTTGATATCATGATCTATTGGACATAGAAGAGTTATCCCTTAGAATAGATTGAGAGTATACGTAAGAGATTTGTTATATATTTATGTTTTCAAAACTATATACTAGTATATATATGTAGTATATAAGTGCACAACACACATGAATACTACAAATGCAGTTTCCTTTGTAAGAGGTTGATTATTCGTATTATAGATCAAGAATGAGTCGGCGTACAAGAAATGTAATGAGGAACTTCGTCTCTAGATTCAGAAGGAAGGAGGGGGCTCAAAGGCTACAACCTTGACTTGCAAGCAATGTTCAACACCATGATGGAAAACATACCACAAAACACCTAAGCGACTGTCCAAGCATTAATGTTGGTGGTGCTCTATTATACGCTCCAAGGGTTGATTTTGCAAAGATGAATAAGTGCCAGTATTGGTGGATAACTGTTTTAAGAAGTCAAATCGACTATAGAAGTGCAGGATTGGGTTGGATACCTACGAAAGGATTTTTGATGACCTAGAATTGGATGATGCTATGCTAAGGAGATTGGCTTCTCGATAACTACAAGAATGAGCTATGAACTGGTGGAAAGCTATAAAATTCGCTACTCCCGAGGACTAGTTCACTTGGAATTAGTTTAAGTTCGGATTCAAGGAGAAGTTCATACCCGCGGCATGGAAGTTGATGTTGTTCGTGAAGTTTGTAGAGTTGAAGCAAAGAGATACATCGATCTATGAATATATTCCTAAGTTTGACCAAGTATGTGATATTTTTCATCGATGCTTTGTTGAAGAAGAATGAAAAGTTTATTTTGGGTTTGGACGATTATCTACGAGAGAAGTTAGTGGGACATATTGATGAGCCTTTTCAGAAACTCGTCGAGAAAGCTCTTCACCGTAAGAGTTTGTACCCTATGTCTAAACAAGCTGTTTTTTCCTAAGGAAGAGCCAAAGCTACAGACGAGAGAGGGAGGTAAGAAGAATTGGAATAATAAGAGGAAGCAATTCCAAGATAAGGATGCTTAAAAGAAGGCTAAGTGGATACCCTTTTGCTATAACTGTGGCGATCAAGGTCATCTCTATAAGAATTGTAAGTTTGAAGGAAAGAAATATTACAACTGCAATAAGTCAAATTATATATAGAATGCCTAGAGCTAGAAGTACATGGTGAAGGAATATGTTTAGATGTTGTCCCGACATCATCAAGGGCTCCCTCAGAAAAAGAAAAGGGTAAGGGCATCACCATTCACGGTTTGCTTTCTATTTATGGTGTTCCCATATGTGTTTTGTTCGATACTAAGGTTTCGCATTCCTTTACATCCAGTCACCTAGTAGATAGATTGGATTTGAGACTCAAAATTGATGACCAACCTTTAATAGTGGCAAACCCATATTGGAGGTCCCCCTAGCCTATGTATGGTTTGTCTTAGGTTGGGCTTATTGATTTATGGATGCTCTATTGTTTATGATTAATTTGTTTTGAGTTTTGTCGGGTTCAGTATTATCTTTGGGATGGACGGCTAAGGAGGTACGTGGTAGTGATGGATTGCGAGAAGCTATTGGTGACAGTTAGAGATATGGTTATCACTAGATTTCTATATTCTCTAGAGGTCACATATGATGAGTTGTCAGCTATGCTTATCGCTAAAAGAGTATCCGGATGTATTCGAGGAGGTGATCATATTACCGCTACATAGAGAGGTTGAGTTTTTGCATTGTCTTAGTGAATGATGCTAGATCATAGTTATGCCTTTTAGGCCTATGGCACCTAAAAAGAAGAAGGAGTTAGAGGTGCAAGTGAATGCACTATTGAGACGAGGGTTCATACGCAGGAGTATATTTGACTGAGGCGCGCCCATAGTATTCTCCAGTATAGGGGATTTCTCTCCGAGGTTGTGAGTTGATTAACATGAGCTGAATAAGGTGATGAGGAAGTACAAGTATCCACTCCTACATATAGATGACTTGTTTTATTAACTTCATAGCGTGAAGGTATTCTCTAAGTTGGATCTTATGATGAGATTTCAACAGCTAAGAGTAGCGAAGGAGGATGTGTCAATTGTAACATTTTGGATGCTGCTTGGATTGTATGAGTGGTTGGTTATGCCATTTGAGCTGACTAATGCACTAGCATACTTTATTGAACTTATGAATCGTGCTTTCAGAGATCAGTTAAATAAGTTTGTGCTTTCCTTCATGAATGATATTTTGGCCTATTTTATGATGGAGGAGGAGGACAAGACATAATTGAGGATTGTGTTAGAAGTATGAGAAAACATAGGATGAAAGAAGTTTACGAGTGTCACTTTTGGAGGAGATAACTTAGATTCTTGGGTCACATTGTTTCTAAGCAGGGCATTGCTATAGATCCTACGAAGGTGGCAGAGGTTCAAGATTGGAAACAACCAAAGAACACTATAGACCTGAGGAGTTTCCTTGGATTGAGAGGATATTATAGACATTTTATCAAGGCTCTCAAATATAGCAGCACCGTTGACTAAACTGACGGAGAGGAATCATAATTTTATTTAGGACGGGAGGTAGAAGCATGCATTTGTGAGTCTAAAGGAGAGGTTGATGAGTGCACCAACGTAGAGAATTCCGAGCAAGAATGAGGAAATGATGGTTTACACGGATGTTTGTGGTAATAGAGTGGGTGCAGTACTGACACGTAGAGGTAAGGTTGTCATGTATGCTAGTCGATAACTGAAGCCATACGACAGGAAGTGCCTGATACACATTGGAATTGTCAAAGATGGTGTTCTCTTTGAAGATTTTAAGGTGCTATTTACTTGAAGAAAGGTTTGAGTTATTCACGGATCACAAATCCTTGAAATACCTTCTCTCCCACAAAGACCCAACTTTCATGAACAACGATGGTTGGAATTTTTTGCCAACTATGACTTTAGCATTTCTAATACGCTTAGTAAGGGGAATGTGATTGTCGACGCTTTGAGTAGAAAACATGGTTGTTTAAGGAATATGTTCCTAGAATCGACGCAACTTGAGTATATTGTTGGCTATAACTTCATACCTCATTGTGGACTAGAGCCAGAGATGTTGGCGGGCTTAACCATTAGACTGACTTTGATCGAGATGTTTCACACTAATCAGAAGTGAGATGCTGGACTAGTGAAGATTATAGCAAAGATAGAAGGAGGAGTAGAGTCTAATGTAGTACAGACTCTACCATGATGGTTGGCTCCATAAGAATGGGAGATTGCTTTTTCTCGATGTCACTAGATTACGAAATGAGGTACTATGAGAGTGCCTTCATTCAAGGTTGAATATAGATCATAATGGTAATAAGATGTACCATGATATGAAGCAGACATATTATTGGGAAAGGAAAAGGAATGATGTCGGGGCACTCATCTCAAAGTGTATGAACTGACAGTTGGTAAAGGTGGAGCAGAAGAAGCTAAGTGTGTTGATGCAACCACTTGAAGTTCATGATTGAAAGTGGGAACAAGTCTTGGTGGATTTCGATGATGGATTGCCAAGGACCAAAGGAGGATATGATAAGCATGTGGGTCATAGTAAATAATTGACAAAGCCAACTCGATTCGTACCCATTAAGGCTAATAGAACGACATCTAAATTGACCAAATTGTATGTGAAATGGGTAGTGCGATTTCTGGTGTGTTAGAGAGCATTATAAGTAACTGATACCCTTTATTCACTAGTGGGTTTTGGAAGAGCTTATAGGAGGTAGTGAGGACAAATCCGCATCTCATTACAGCTTATCACCTTAAACAAATAGGCAGACCGAAAGGGTGAATCGTATCTTGGAGGATATTTTGCAAGCCTTCATACTTGACTTCAAATTTTCATGAGGTGTTCACTTGCATTTGGTGGAGTTCACATACAACAATAATTATCAGTCTAGTATTAGTATGGAACATTCGAGGCATTATATGACAGACCATGTAAAGCTCATTCATGTTGGTGTAAAGAGGGCCAAAAACTAACACTTTGAGCTAGATATGATTAGAAAGACTTTGAAGAAGATAAAGATCATTTGATGATGAATGAAGGTATCTAAGGATAGGTAGAAGAGCTTCATTTATATGAGACATAGAGATTTGAATTTCTCTATTGGCAATATGGTATTTGTGAAGATCTCTCTGTTGAAGAATATAGTTTGATTCAGTAATATGGTAAGGTTAGCATCGAGATTTGCAAGTTCATTTCCAATGCCAAACGGGATAGGGGACATGGAATACAAATTCGACTTACCTCAGAAGAAGGAGGACATACACAATGTATTCCATGTTTCTCATTTATGGAAGTTTGTTCACAACTAAAGTGTAACGATTGCACCAAGTCAACTTAATGTCTAAATTGAACCAGAAGCTTTGAAACCTAAGAGGCCAATCATATTGTCGGACATGGTATGATGCAGCTTCAGAGGAAGACGGTGCATTTAGTGAAGGTTCAATTGAGTGAAAGCGAAGGTAATTACACATGGGAAATCGAAGAGATCATGAGGATCGCATATCCAAAGCCCTTTATGTAATAGGGCCTTCTTTATATCATATATACTTTCATTTTTGATATCATATATAGTTTAGTTTCTCGAATGCTAGGGTAGATACAACCATATTATTGATGGCATGGCTGACATGTTTGATATGTTGATGATTGCTTATGATTGTTAGGTATGCAAGGTAATAATAGTTGACTTTTCTTTAATTTGTGCGGGATATCGAGGGTGAAATTTGTACAGTAGGGAGAGCATAACAAATCGTACTTTATATATATTAGAGGATAATAAAATGTTATTTTTAAATTTATTTAAGGTCGTATGGCTCTATAACTTATGGAAATGTCTAATAGGTACATTTTATATCCATAGAATTTTTATTGAACAATTTTGACCTTGAAAGTCTTCTAAGGCCTATAACTTTTGATATGAGACAAATTAGAGTCTGAATCTACTTTCATTAGATTGGGATAATGGTTTCCATTATGTGGAGTGGTCATAATAGGAATTTAAACTTATTGTTTATGAGATATAGTCATTTAATGTTTAGAAAGCTGCTTGCCAAATTGATGGGTAATTAATTAAGCCCAAACGTAAGCCCACTAACTCATTCCAAAATTTAGGCCTAATTAGGGATGATAGGATAGATCTAAATTATTTTCCCGCTTCTTGAAATTGATCTAAACCTCCATTAATCCGTTTTCAACCAAAAAGCACCTATTTTTCGTACTTTAATAGCCTAAATGCACCATCAAGAAGTGATTAGCATATTACTACTTGGACATATTTGGAATCTGTATCATTGTTGTTCTTCTTGGATTTCCATTGATATTTGGATAAATTTATTGTAATGTGAGTGATATTGCTTCCATCACTATGCTATATTTGTTGACTTAGTTAAATTATAGTTTTTAAAGTGTTTTTTATAGTTAAAACATTTTAAAAGTTTGTTTTGATGATAATAACTGATTATAAACATGTTTAAAATGATAGATTTAGAATTTGATAAGTTTTATACCATAATTTCCAATTTAAAGAAATTCGGATCTAGGATGATTTATCCTAGTAAATTGTGTATAGATGATTTGTATGAAATGTCTAAATGTTATGGAACGATGCTTGATTTTATATGAATTGTTTTGATGTGTTTGCTAGTTGTTTTGTGTAGTTAGGATTATGGTATATCTTTTGGAGAAAATGGCATTAAAGTGCTCAAAACATGATGAAATTTGGACATGCTATTATTGAAGACTTAGGAAGCCACTAAAAAAATTCACATATGATTTGGAGTCGATTTGAATGGAGAAAATCTTGTTGGTGGTGAGTGAAAAATCACATCGGTGTTAACCAATTATGGTCGCGAATGAAGTGCTTTGTGCCACAGACTTGATCACTACGGGTTTGAAGTTGTTTGCTTCGAATTGTGGCTGAGAAAATCATGTCAGTGTAGAGCTTAAGACTTGGACAAAGTTTGCTTTGCAAAGCATGGTTAAAATTTGGTACTTCGGGTTGAGATATCGGAAGCTTCGGTTTTATAGATAGGTTGCTTTGGGACAAGCCTGAAGTGTTGCAAGGGGGAGTAAATCTGGACATGCCAGACATTTGAGTTGCGTGACATGGTTTGGTACATGTCCGCCTTGTGTATTTCATCCGCTTGCTTCAAACTGGGAAGAGTGTGGCTTCGGGTTGGCATTTGGAAAGATGGATTGAAAAAAGCTTGGACACTTGGCCATTTTGGCTAAGTTTGGGGCTAACCTACATGGTTGATGCCAACAGTACATGGTTAGTAGCAACTATACATCCCTTAAAATTTAATAATAAATTAATAATTGAAACAAGGCTAAAAACAGAATTTCTGTAAATGTCGAAATTTGGTCACGGAAGTTGCACCATTTCGTCCATGGCAATATTATGATGAATTTTAATACATAATATGTTGAAAATGGAGTATGTATAGAGAAGTTATGGACATTTGAAATTCTCAGATTTAAAATAATATAAAATGAATTTGAAATTTAAAATTTGAATTTTGGGAGAATTTCAAAATTTGAATTGGAACATTTACTTAAGCTAGAACTAACATTAAGGAGAAACTAAAGTTAACGTTGACTTAATCAGAATTAAAAATGGGCAATAAATAAACGAAATGGTAAGACAATCAAAATTCGCTAGCTGAAACAAGATCGATCAACCGCTAGCGATTGATCGCCCCTATAGTAGCGGTCGATCAATCATGTCATTTCAAGGCATATTTTCCCTAGTCGAACGGTCTGGATTCATTTGGTTTCGATCTAACGGTCCTCGTTTCTTCCTACCTCTATAAGTAGACCCTCGGTTTTGCTTCATAAAATTTAGGGAACACTAGCTAAACTCTGTCAAAATCTTTCCCCTTAGGGTTTCAGAAATAGTAACTTTTTTGGTAAGTAAATCTAGTTTCTAATCTCTAATTTAAATTAATCTTTCTTCTCCCTATCTTTGAATTTTTGAAATCTATTTTATAAATACAGTCTATTTGTTATATATTAAAAAATGGGAAGTTCTAACAGAGAATTAGGAGCGTTATAAATAAGATATCTTCATCTTTTTCTTCTTTGGGATTCAGAGTCAATTAGGATTTTCAGCTACAAGGGTTAGATGTTTAATTCTTTTGATTCCTAATTCTATTCCTCTCTTGTTTCTAATTATAAATCTAGTTTTTGTATACAGCTCACTTTGTTGTATATTCCAAAAGAGGGAGATCTAAAAGAGAATTAGGCGTGGTGGAATCAAATCCAGTTAGGAAGCAAACAAATCTCTGTAAGTGAAAATATCAAGTTTTTCAAATTTTTTATAATTGAATATTATTTATTTGAATTTGATATATGCCTTAGGTTATTTTGGAAATGAAAATTAACACTTAAACCCCCAAAATATGCCTTAATTAATATTAATCTTTGTATATGTTGGAATTTTAATTTTTTTTGGTATTGTTATATTAGAATCTAATTAAGTGTTAGATTTATATAACCCATGATCAGTTTAACCTATTTTTCATCTTTCGATTTGAAGTGTTGAAAGTTCAGAAATAAAATTAATGAGAAATGATGTATAAATTATGAATTAATTTGCTTGTAGTCTACACCGCCTATTTTCTACCACTTAAATAAATAAGAAATTCTTTTTTCACATCAAAATATTGTACACGAAGGTTGAATTGAATATAAGCAATCTAATTTGTGTTGATTTGTTCTTCAAAATAGGAAACAAATTCTAGTGTATTAATATGGAATAAATATAGATGTTTGTACAAATCTAGTTTATTTGGACATGGTAGTAGCAGTTCTTGTTAGAATTGTAGATTTGTATGAGACTGATATTTCAAAATATTTTATAAGCAAATTATTATAGAATTGTTGTAGCGTAGTGTTTAGATCCTAAATTCTACATGTAAACATAAGCATATATATAATATAATATATTGATTATAGCGTATTGATTATAACATATTGAACACGAAAAATAGTGGCATTAGAATAGATAAGTAATATTAATTTGTAGGAAGGGAGTTAGACTAAATTTGGGAATTAATCCCTAATTGGGGGCATAATAAAGGGACACCCTATATGTCCTTAATTATTATTCAGGTAGGACGATTTATTTATGTAGTGGAATACATATTAGTTATGACTAAGTCATAGGAATGCGAGATTAGTCCAAAGCTACATGGATGTCTGTCCAGTTAAATCTGGCTACCAACGGTATAGCTTTGCGGATTAGTGTAGGACATTGCTTATAATAAATAACCATACTGGACGCTGTAGGGCAAACCTACCCAGTTAATATGACTACTGGTACCTATGAATAGTTGAATTAATATGAGACGTCATGAATGGGTTATGAGTCAGAAATTGCATTTTGGATGCGGTAGGTGAAATCCTTCGAGGGGGGTTCACTGTGGATCTTAAGTATAAGTGTTATGGAGGGGCTCGCCTCTTATTAGGAGAAGTATTAAGTGACCTGATGGAATTTATTACGATGTCAGCTAGTGAGAACCATGTAGGGACCCGCCTTGGGTTAGGTCTTAAATAATGTGGAACTTCCTAATTTATAGGTCTTAAATGGTCAAAGTCTGTCTAAGTCCCAAGGAAAGAGGTATTAAGTGGTTTAGGGGTTCTCGTAGTTGCATCGTTAATGATAGTTGCATTAAAATTTGGAAATGGGTTATATATTAAGTGATGGGCCTGCCTATTTTATACCTTTTAAATGGTTAGAGCCTGTCTAATCTCTAATACAGGGATTTATGGGTTTGGGTACTGTTAGCACCAGAATTGGTCACTAACACCCTTGAGATAGATTACGTAAAGAAATTAATGAAGAAAGTAAATTAAAATAGAGGACTGTATGCTAAATTAAATGCAAAGACAGGAACACCGAATTTATAGTGGTTCGGCGTAACTGCCTTCATCCACTTTGGATTTAATCTTTATTGCTTTACTCGACAATTGATTACAGATAAAATCCGTACACCAACTACTTGAATACAAATGCTAAGTAAAGAAGAATGAGTCTTAAATGCGGTAGAGTCTCTTAAGTGTTCTCAAAAAAAGGTCCCTTTCACTGTGCCCCTGCCCTTCTATATATAGACGAAGATGGGTTGGACTTCCCTCATGGGCCTAGGAGTAAGATACCTCAGCCTGTAGTAAGTGACTTCTATACGCTGAGCCATAAATGCCGAATGGCAATTGACGAACCACATACCCAGGCCGAACGACATTTGTATGCCGACCGAGGAAGATATGCCGAGTTGTATCTGCATGCCGACTGAGACAGTGTGGTGAGTGAAGAGTGTAGGCCGAACGATACCTGTGCCAAATGAGACTTGATGCCGGTCGAGAGGAGATGCCGAACGACCTTGCTATGCCGAGCGAGGTGAAATGCCAAGCGACTGTAACAACCCTGTATTTTGTAATTATTTTATTGTATATTTTAATTATTTTTAATGTAAGATTTTTATTTAAAAACTTATTTTACTTATTTGAAATGATTAAATTTATTATTTAAATATAATCTTGATTTTTATGAGTTATAATTCCAAACTTGTGTAAGTTGAATATTTGCCTCAAATGCTGATTTTGGTCAAAATAGTCAAACTGTGACTTTCAACTTAAAATTTTAAAAGTTTAAAAATTTAATTTTTTTTCATTTATTTAAAGACTTTGGCTTTTGTTTTCTTAAAAATCTAATTTTGGAAATTTTCTTGAAATAATTTCTGATCATTTGTCCAAATAAAAATAAACAATGTTTGAAAATTTGATTTGGATAAAAAGTGTAACTTTAATAGAAATTCTAAATTTTATAATTCTAAAGGCAAAATTTTCATCTTGAACTATATACAATTGTGTAACATTTGTTTCACTTTTGTTTTGGTCAGATTTGTTGTATACTTTAAAAAAAAAAAGTTAGTAATAATTAGTGTGAAACGGGAAATAAACTTTACATTTCTTTTACATATGTTTACATCTGTTTCTTAACTTTATATTTAACAATCAATTGGATGAAGCTAAATCAAATGTTATTAATTATGGTATAATAGCTATTAAATTTTGGTTTAAAGTGATGGTTTATTTTTCCTAATAGAAACGTTAGTATTTTAAATTTATTTAATAAGAGAAACAAAATAATTTGTACGTTACTTTGGGCATATATTTAATTGTTGCTCTTGCCTTTTCGTTATCTATTTGATTTTTTTCTTGCGTTAACAATGCAAAGTTTTCAGCCGTATATTCTCTTTTGAGAATCCAAAATCTTGCTCAAATCTTGCCTTAAATCATTTCCGTGTGTGAATTATTTCTTTCCCTCTTGCCTCCCATACGCTTCCACCTATTGGATAGAATTAAATTGCCTCTACCGTTCAAGCATTTTACTCTTGCCTGCCCTCTACATAAATTAGTGAGCAAATGTTAATATATATTTCACGTTCAAAAGTTCCATACCACAAATTATTCATTTTGCTTCCATCAAAATTTGCGTGAGCATCTCCTGAAGGTATGAACCAGCGCATGCTTTTCCTTTCATTTTTTTTCTTTTTTTTCTTTTTTTCTTTCTTTCTTCTTTTCACACTTGTTTTATTTCATTTGTTCTCCTTTCATTGTTTTGCTTTATCCTATTGCCTGCCACCGTGCTTGACCATTCACCATATTTTTCCGACCCTACCCATGCCAGACCACAGAGCCTTGTGTGAGAAAAAAAAGGAATGAAAAAATTCCATTTTTGACGCCTTTGTATTTTGTTTTTGAAGTAATATTGCCACCGAGCCTTGTTTTGAAAAAAAAGGGAAATGAAAAAAGTTGCTTTTGTCACTTTGTATTTTTGAAGTTATAATCTATTTTTCCACTGGCCCAAGTTCTGAAAAAAAGAAATGAGAAAAAAAAAATTGTTTTGTCACCTCTGTAATTTGGCATTCTAGTCTATATTCCCTCTGCCCTTTTGTTTGAAAAAAAAAGAAATGAACAAAATTTGTTTTGTCACCTTTGTTTTCAAGTTATAGTCTATTTTAAAAGTGGTCTTGTATTTTTGAAGTCATAGTTTATTTTGTTTTTATAAAATTAAATAGAAAAGGAAATTTGAAAGGCCTTAAACTTTCTATCTTTCTATGGGCCTTTATAGTCCACCCTTTTACTTTTAACCTAACCTTTCACCAGTTAACCCTAACACCTCCTCATATCATCTCCTACCACTTCACATTTTTGTGCTTGCCATGCCTTTGTTATGCCAAACTAGATCCTTTTCCACCTGAAAACATGTGTGGCCTAGCCCTAAGCATGTATGGCCGAGCATACATGGAGTTGTGGTCAAGCAAAAGTGGTTGAAAAGCTTGGTAATGCCATTTGTTGCTTCTACTTTTCTATTGTTCAACAAATCTTTATATTGTATGCATATGTTTATATGGTCTTGTTTATTTGTTGTATACAAGATCATTATCAAGGCTTTCCATTCATTCAATTCAAATCGTGTTTGTCGTGCTTTTGGAATCGCTCTTGTGTTTGTTGTTTTGGTCTCTAGCTTCGAAAAGGTGAGTCTTTCTCACTCTGACATATATACTTATGAAAAGTGGATTGATGACAAGTGTTTAGTAATGTAAAATGTTTATACAAGTTAATGATGATCATATGATATGCTATGCCGTGTTATTACCATGTTATTACCATGTTAAAACTGTTAATTTTCACCTGACATCTGATACATGACTGTATATTGTGATATTGACATTGTTTATATTATTTCTGTATATGATCACACTGCAAGTTCCCTGTTAGGATAAAAAATCATTATGGGCTGAAATGATAGGCCCGAGTTATTTTATTTATTTATTTAAACTTGGGATTGCGGGTTTGAAATGATAGAACCCGAATTTTTACCTTTTAAACTGCGGATTGAAGTGATACATATCCATATCACTTGACCTAGGTTAGAAAACTATATACAGACCCGTGGTTATTCTATAAAGTGCTTTGAATATTTTAAGTATTTTAAAAATATAAAATTATGACATTTGATTTAAATAGATTTTGAAAGGTTTTAAAATAAATAGATTATGATTTTTCTATGTGTTAAAAATGTAATTTATGAATGGATTAACTGGATTTTGAAATATAACTTATGTTTGAAATTTGGAATTTTGACTAAAAATGATATTTAAGTTACATGAATAAAATGGACTTTAATTTTATTTGGAAATGGTAAATATGATAAATTGATTTATATTTGAATTTAAGTGATTTATTAAAGAATTATTGATTTTCTATAAATTTAAGTGGTTGAATAAATGACTGTTGAAAATGAAATTTTAAAATATAACTTGACTTGTAAATGCGAAATTTGAGTTTTAACTAAAGATGTTAAATTAATCAAATGAACTGGAAGTTTAGTTAAATTTGTAAAATGGTAATATAAATCTGAAACGTATAGGTTTTAATTTATGAAAGAAACGAACGTATAGGTTTTAATTTATGAAAGAAACGTATAGGGTTTAATTTATGAAAGGAACGTATAAGGTTTAATTTATGAAAGGAACGTATAGGTTTTAATTTATGAAAGAAACGTATAGGGTTTAATTTACGAAAGGAACGTATAGGTTTTAATTTATGAAAGAAACGTATAGGTTTTAATTTATGAAAGAAACGTATAGGTTTTAATTAATGAAAGAACGTATGGTGTTCTAACTAATGATAGGAACATGTAAATTCCTAATTAATGAAAGAAGGTATAAGTTTTAATTAATGAAAGAAACGTATAAGTTTTTAATTAATGAAAGAAACGTGTAAAGTCCTAATTAATGAGAGAACATGAAAGTTTTAATTAATGCAAGAACATGTAAAGTTTTAATTAAGAAAGAAACATGTAAATTTTTAAGTAGTGTGGTATTGATTTAATTAATAAATGTTCATTATTGTAATAGGAATATAAAATTTAAAACGTACATTTGACACGTAGATTTTAATCAATGTAATGGTGTATTTTAAATTGATTAAAATGATAAATGTTACTTATTGTAATAATAATGTAAGTTAATAAGTTGCTTTTAACTTAACATAAGAATTTCGGTTTAAATTGTATATTACAGTAAGAAAGTTTATTTAACTATAAAGCTATGATAAATTGACATGTTAAAATTTTAAGCTTATCAATGCTTTGATTATATACAATGTAAAGTGGAAAGTAGTACATTCCAAAAATGCTATGATTCCTTAAGGTAACATTTCCAAAATGCTATGATAATTTAAAGGAATATTTCAAGTTTAATAAATTTAAAGAAATATTCAATGATTTGAAAATTTGGGTTTTATTTGAATGATATAATATTGAATTATTTTTGAAATGGAAATGATACAATTGTGATATTGTTTTGAAATGAGTATGATATTTTGGTCTTGGAAGTATAAATTATTTGAAATAAATATCCATGGGTTATAATAACGATTGGTTGTTAAAGAGACCGGGATCGGATATTGTCTTATAGCCGGCCAATACCGAAAACCACTTTAACAACTGTGTACGCGGTGGAGATTCCAGAATGAAGTAGGATGGTGGCGATGTTCTCGAGGTATATTACGTGGACCCAACTGCCGTGAGTTGGCATATATGACTAAAACAGGAGCTATACCGGGCTACACAAAGGGTCGCACCCTTTCATCGAGCATGCTCCATCGGAAACTATTCTATTACTTTTGTGATTCGATTCGGTGGCGCCACTTTGATTCGGGGGTATTGTTCGAGGTGGGCGGAAGCTGCTGGCTTGCCGTCACCACCGGTCCGGGAGTGCAAACGGTGTATCCACCCTGGCATTGCCTCGCGTGCCGTGTCATATCCGTATATCGAGCCCACTACGATTTTGGTTTTAAAGATCCGACCGCGTTAAGGTTCACCATCCCCTTAACGCTATTTTCTATATGATTATACTTTACCGATTAGACACTACCGTATATAGCGTATATTACTACATAGTAAATAGTTTAACGGATCCTTAGAGGATGGGCTGTCCCAAGCATCCTTTAAGTTACTGATGCATTTTGTTACTGTTCACTTGAGTTGATTTATAGTTTATAAGTATTTATGTCCTGCCTCGAGGGTTTTGTGTTTTGCTTTACGCTCGGGTCAGATTGAGTGAGTTAGCATTCCAGATTCACCTTCGGCGTTGGAGCTTTCCTTGAAGATCCAACCTTCTATTTTGTTTCAGTATCCAGTGTTTCAGTGATGTATCTTGTTACTCTTCTGTTATATCTTATTTAACTCTGATGTATCTCATATTTATATAGTAGCTTCATGAACTACTATCTCTTTTTCTTCCGCTGCATTTTTATATACTCTGTGTCTGTGATCTGTGATTTTATTTACTGTATATTCTGAGATTTGCCAAATTTTTATTTACAACGCGGTATTTTGAGCTATCCAATTCCGGCATGAGTGTCTACCTATACACTTATAGTGGATGCGAATGGTTGAAAATATCGGGTCGTTACAGTTGGTATCGGAGCTTTGGTTAGCTCTAGGCAAAACTCAGCATATGGAGTAGATGTATTTACAGAATCACTTTCATTCGAGTTGAATCTCTCTCTTTTGACTCGATTCCTTTGAATTTTGGAACGTTCCCTGCGGTTCCAAAAATCCATTCTTATTCCCCGCTACTCATCTTCACTTGATTCTGGAGTATCCCATAACTCCACTTCGAATGATCTTTATAGTGAATTGGCGGTCCCGCCAATCTCAAAAATTTTCTTGTAAAAGGAGTGAAACTCCTTTACAACAGCATCGATTCACCAAAAATTTTATATCCTCGGTTTAGATGCTAGTATCTCCTATTATCCCAAACTCTATCTCTTGAGGTCGAATGTAGATTTACCCTAGAAAATCCACTTCGATCTTATACTTTAAGTCACGGTTGACCTGATTAAGGTTGCTCGTGATTTATTTTAGCTTATCCGCCTCCCTACTCTGTATTTAGTCATCTTGTCTTTTGTTTCCAACATATTTTCAAACATTTTGAATTGTATTTGTCAATCTATATTTTGTTTATATATTGTGTTGTTTGAGTTGTTGATGTTGAGTTGGGTTTCCGATCGATTGGTCTGATCAACGCTATCGATAGGATTTCTAAAACACTTTGACAGAACAAACTGACACGATATTATTTTAAATTTTGTTTTGGTTAATGAAATAAAATTTTGATATATATATTTATGGAACTTAATAAAATGATTCAAATTGATAATTTGAAATGATAATACTTGATTTATCATTTATTGTTCTATAAATGAATTTATAAATAATTGTTTATAAATTTATATGGGAACTTAAATGAATTTAGAAAAAGAAATTTGAGAATTTAATTTCCGATGGTTCCAAACCTTTTGTTTAAAAGTTTAAAGGGATATAATATTTAAAATATTTTCAAATAGAAATTTGTTTCCAAATAATTTTAAGTTTAAAATTAGTACTCTTCTCTTTGTCGCTGGAAAATAACTTCGGTGATGACTGCAGCATCATCAACGTTCATTTTCGAGTTTCGAAGTGAAGAGACTGTTCTGTAGTCTTGCTACAGCTTTGTTTTGGGAAATTAAATAGATTTGAATTTCTAAAATATGACTTAATTTATAATATATATAGATATATGATTGAAATTTGATTTGACATATTATATATATATTATTACTTATCTCTAAATGGTTTGAAGAAATCGGAAATTTAATTCTTAAATTTTATTTTTAACAATAATTTCAATTATAAAAAGAAAATCAAATTTTTTTGGATAAATGATTAAACTTGAAATAATTGAATTGGAAAGTTTTATTTGCATGACACAATTGCATTCCAATATAACTTACCTTAATTTCAGAAGTTAACAATGTAATTGGGTAATATACAATATAAAAAGATTTGATAAATAAAATTTGAGTGGTTATAATAAACGTTATACACTTAAATTTTAATTATAAAATGATTAACAGAGGTAAATATAATAAAGGGTAATTGAATAACTTACAATAAAATGATGTTAAAAGAACTAAGAATAAAAGAAAGCAGTTATAATAAGTGTAAGTATATTGAACATGAGTGATAAATATATTGAGAGGAATAAATTTAATTTTTATTAGGAATAAGGAAGAATAAAATTTATTAAATACATTGTGAGTGTAGTAAATGATTATTTTTCTAACCCATGGTTTTAAAAAAAAATTGTTAATTTAAGATGATTGGATAATAAGATAATGAAATTTGAGATAGTTAAGATTTATGTAACTTGTGTAAAAGTTTATTTTCTATTTAAGTTGAAATCTCCATGCTTTCAAATTCATTTTCTTATTTTGTTTTTCAAACTATCTTTTGGTTGTTCTTATCGTCCTCATCTTGCTATTGACTGGTATATGCATCTTTCTATGATCTTTCTGTTTAGAAATCTTTCTATAATCTTTGATAATCTCCACCTTGTAAAACTTACCTATAACAACAGTTATCAGGTATAACTTCAATCTTCTTGTCATCTTATCTTAATCCTATTTCACTCTATCTTTTCTGTGCCCTTCCATACCTCATTCCTTTTCGGGGACGAAAAGTTTTGAGTGGGGGAGAGTGTAACAACCCTGTATTTTGTAATTATTTTATTGTATATTTTAATTATTTTTAATGTAAGATTTTGATTTATAAACTTATTTTACTTGTTTGAAATGATTAAATTTATTATTTAAATATAATCTTGATTTTTATGAGTTATAATTCCAAACTTGTGTAAGTTGAATATTTGCCTGAAATGCTGATTTTGGTCAAAATAGTCAAACTGTGACTTTCAACTTAAAATTTTAAAAGTTTAAAAATTTAATTTTTTTTCATTTATTTAAAGACTTTGGCTTTTGTTTTCTTAAAAATCTAATTTTGGAAATTTTCTTGAAATGATTTCTGATCATTTGTCCAAATAAAAATAAACAATGTCTGAAAATTTGATTTGGATAAAAAGTGTAACTTTAATAGAAATTCTAAATTTTATAATTATAAAGGCAAAATTTTCATCTTGAACTGTATACAATTATGTAACATTTGTTTCACTTTTGTTTTGGTCAGATTTGTTGTATACTTTTAAAAAAAAAAAGTTAGTAATAATTAGTGTGAAACGGGAAATAAACTTTACATTTCTTTTACATATGTTTACATCTGTTTCTTAACTTTATATTTAACAATCAATTGGATGAAGCTAAATCAAATGTTATTAATTATGGTATAATAGCTATTAAATTTTGGTTTAAAGTGATGGTTTATTTTTTCTAATAGAAACGTTAGTATTTTAAATTTATATAATAAGAGAAATAAAATAATTTGTACGTTACTTTGGGCATATATTTAATTGTTGCTCTTGCCTTTTCGTTATCTATTTGATTTTTTTCTTGCGTTAACAATGCAAAGTTTTCAGCCGTATATTCTCTTTTGACAATCCAAAATCTTGCTCAAATCTTGCCTTAAATCATTTCCGTGTGTGAATTATTTCTTTCCCTCTTGCCTCCCATACGTTTCCACCTATTGGATAGAATTAAATTGCCTCTACCGTTCAAGCATTTTACTCTTGCCTGCCCTCTACATAAATTAGTGAGCAAATGTTAATATATATTTCACGTTCAAAAGTTCCATACCATAAATTATTCATTTTGCTTCCATCAAAATTTACGTGAGCATCTCCTGAAGGTATGAACCGGCGCATGCTTTTCCTTTCATTTTTTTTCTTTTTTTTTCTTTCTTTCTTCTTTTCACTTTTGTTTTATTTCATTTGTTCTCCTTTCATTGTTTTGCTTTATCCTATTGCCTGCCACCGTGCTTGGCCATTCACCATATTTTTCCGACCCTACCCATGCCAGACCACCGAGCCTTGTGTGAGAAAAAAAAGGAATGAAAAAAATTCCATTTTTGTCGCCTCTGTATTTTGTTTTTGAAGTAATATTGCCACCGAGCCTTGTTTTGAAAAAAAAAGGGGAAATGAAAAAAGTTGCTTTTGTCATTTTGTATTTTTGAAGTTATAATCTATTTTTCCACTGGCCCTTGTTCTGGAAAAAAGAAATGAGAAAAAAAAAAATTGTTTTGTCACCTCTGTAATTTGGCATTCTAGTCCATATTCCCTCTGCCCTTTTGTTTGAAAAAAAAAGAAATGAACAAAATTTGTTTTGTCACCTTTGTTTTGAAGTTATAGTCTATTTTAAAAGTGGTCTTGTATTTTTGAAGTCATAGTTTATTTTGTTTTTATAAAATTAAATAGAAAAGAAAATTTGAAAGGCCTTAAACTTTCTATCTTTCTATGGGCCTTTATAGTCCACCCTTTTAGTTTTAACCTAACCTTTCACCAATTAACCCTAACACCTCCTCATATCATCTCCTACCACTTCACATTTTTGTGCTTGCCATGCCTTTGTGATGCCAAACCAGATCCTTTTCCACCTGAAAACATGTGTGGCCTAGCCTTAAGCATGTATGGCCGAGCATACATGGAGTTGTGGTCAAGCAAAAGTGGTTGAAAAGCTTGGTAATGCCATTTGTTGCTTCTACTTTTCTATTGTTCAACAAATCTTTATATTGTATGCATATGTTTATATGGTCTTGTTTATTTGTTGTATACAAGATCATTATCAAGGCTTTCCATTCATTCAATTCAAATCGTGTTTGTCATGCTTTTGGAATCGCTCTTGTGTTTGTTGTTTTGGTCTCTAGCTTCGAAAAGGTGAGTCTTTCTCACTCTGACATATATACTTATGAAAAGTGGATTGATGACAAGTGTTTAGTAATGTAAAATGTTTATGCAAGTTAATTATGATCATATGATATGCTATGCCGTGTTATTACCATGTTATTACCATGTTAAAACTGTTAATTTTCACCTGACATCTGATACATGACTGCATATTGTGATATTGACATTGTTTATATTATTTCTGTATATGATCACACTGCAAGTTCCCTGTTAGGATAAAAAATCATTATGGGCTGAAATGATAGGCCTGAGTTATTTTATTTATTTATTTAAACTTGGGATTGCGGGTTTGAAATGATAGAACCCGGATTTTTACCTTTTAAACTGCGGATTGAAGTGATACATATCCGTATCACTTGACCTAGGTTAGAAAACTATATACAGACCCGTGGTTATTCTATAAAGTGCTTTGAATATTTTAAGTATTTTAAAAATATAAAATTATGAAATTTGATTTAAATAGATTTTGAAAGGTTTTAAAATAAATAAATTATGATTTTTCTATGTGTTAAAAATGTAATTTATGAATGGATTAACTGGATTTTGAAATATAACTTATGTTTGAAATTTGGAATTTTGACTAAAAATGATATTTAAGTTACATGAATAAAATGGACTTTAATTTTATTTGGAAATGGTAAATATGATAAACTGATTTATATTTGAATTTAAGTGATTTATTAAAGAATTATTGATTTTCTATAAATTTAAGTGGTTGAATAAATGACTGTTGAAAATGAAATTTTAAAATATAACTTGACTTGAAAATGTGAAATTTGAGTTTTAACTAAAGATGTTAAATTAATCAAATAAACTGGAAGTTTAGTTAAATTTGTAAAATGGTAATATAAATCTAAAACGTATAGGTTTTAATTTATGAAAGAAACGTATAGGTTTTAATTTATGAAAGAAACGTATAGGGTTTAATTTATGAAAGAAACGTATAGGGTTTAATTTATGAAAGGAACGTATAGGTTTTAATTTATGAAAGAAACGTATATGGTTTAATTTATGAAAGGAACGTATAGTTTTTAATTTATGAAAGAAACGTATAGGTTTTAATTTATGAAAGAAACGTATAGGTTTTAATTAATGAAAGAACGTATGGTGTTCTAATTAATGATAGGAACATGTAAATTCCTAATTAATGAAAGAAGGTATAAGTTTTAATTAATGAAAGAAACGTATAAGTTTTTAATTAAAGAAAGAAACGTGTAAAGTCCTAATTAATGAGAGAACATGAAAGTTCTAATTAATGCAAGAACATGTAAAGTTTTAATTAAGAAAGAAACATGTAAAGTTTTAAGTAGTGTGGTATTGATTTAATTAATAAACGTTCATTATTGTAATAGGAATATAAAATTTAAAACGTACATTTGACACGTAGATTTTAATCAATGTAATGGTGTATTTTAAATTGATTAAAATGATAAATGTTACTTATTGTAATAATAATGTAAGTTAATAAGGTGCTTTTAACTTAACATAAGAATTTCGGTTTAAATTGTATATTACAGTAAGAAAGTTTATTTAACTATAAGGCTATGATAAATTGACATGTTAAAATTTTAAGCTTATCAATGCTTTGATTATATACAATGTAAAGTGGAAAGTAGTACATTCAAAAAATGCTATGATTCCTTAAGGTAACATTTCCAAAATGCTATGATAATTTAAAGGAATATTTCAAGTTTAATAAATTTAAAGAAATATTCAATGATTTGAAAATTTGGGTTTTATTTTTATATCATTGAATTATTTTTGAAATGGAAATGATACAATTGTGATATTGTTTTGAAATGAGTATGATATTTTGGTCTTGGAAGTATAAATTATTTGAAATAAATATCCATGGGTTATAATAATGATTGGTTGTTAAAGAGACCGGGATCGGATATTGTCTTATAGCCGGCCAATACCGAAAACCACTTTAACAACTGTGTACGCGGTGGAGATTCCAGAATGAAGTAAGATGGTGGCGACGTTCTCGAGGTATATTACGTGGACCCAACTCCCGTGAGTTGGCATATATGACTAAAACAGGAGCTATACCGGGCTACACAAAGGGTCGCACCCTTTCATCGGGCATGCTCCATCGGAAACTATTCTATTACTTTTGTGATTCGATTCGGTGGCGCCACTTTGATTCGGGGGTATTGTTCGAGGTTGGCGGAAGCTGCTGGCTTGCCGTCACCACCGGTCCGGGAGTGCAAACGGTGTATCCACCCTGGCATTGCCTCGCGTGCCGTGTCATATCCGTATATCGAGCCCACTACGATTTTGGTTTTAAAGATCCGACCGCGTTACGGTTCACCATCCCCTTAACGCTATTTTCTATATGATTATACTTTACCGATTAGACACTACCGTATATAGCGTATATTACTACATAGTAAATAGTTTAACGGATCCTTAGAGGATGGGCTGTCTCAAGCATCCTTTAAGTTACTGATGCATTTTGTTACTGTTCACTTGAGTTGATTTATAGTTTATAAGTATTTATGTCCTGCCTCGAGGGTTTTGTGTTTTGCTTTACGCTCGGGTCAGATTGAGTGAGTTAGCATTCCAGATTCACCTTCGGCGTTGGAGCTTTCCTTGAAGATCCAGCCTTCTATTTTGTTTCAGTATCCAATGTTTCAGTGATGTATCTTGTTACTCTTCTGTTGATCTTATTTAACTCTGATGTATCTCATATTTATATAGTAGCTTCATGAACTACTATCTCTTTTTCTTCCGCTGCATTTTTATATACTCTATGTCTGTGATCTGTGATTTTATTTACTGTATATTCTGAGATTTGCCAAATTTTTATTTACAACGCGGTATTTTGAGCTATCTAATTCCGGCATGAGTGTCTACCTATACACTTATAATGGATGCGAATGGTTGAAAATATCGGGTCGTTACAGCGACCTTGCTATGCCTTGTGAGAAGAAACGCCGAATGAACTTGCTATGTAGAATGGCCCTTCCATGCCGAACAATGCTCTTATGCCGAGCAAGGAGAGATGTCAAACGAGGTTAGATGCCGAGCAAGGATTGGATGCCGAACGAGACTTGCATGCTGAACGATGCTCTATGCCGAGCGACCTCTTGATGCTGAACGGTGCTCTATGCCGAGCGACCTCTTGATGCCGAACGAGGCTCTTTGCCGAGCGACCTCTTGATGCCGAAGGAGGATCTATGCCGAGCGACTTGTTACTTGGTCAAGCCAATGGGTAACACTTGCCCCTCAAATTGTATCTTGTGGATGAACATGATCCGCTTTGAACAATGAGCACTCCGTACTTTTCTTTAAGCTCTTGTTTTTTTCATCAATGGTGATCTCCTGAATGCCGAACAAGGCATTGAATGTCGAGCGGCATATAGATGCCAAACGACATACGGATGCCGAATGACATTGAATGCTGAACGACATTGATGCCGAGCAAGGGAGGTTCCTTGACCGGTTCTACAAGTCAGTGTCCATTCGTCTTCCCTCATTCCTATATACCTCAACACTTCTCTCCTTTTCTCTTTTTTACCTTTTACCTCTGCACTAACATTCTTACGAATCTGCTTCCTTCCAGACTTTTGCCAACACATTAACCTTCTTTTTGACTCCCGAGATCCACATGCTACTCCTCGACTGCATTTAACATCAATCCTGAATTGACTTCTACCTTCAATTCGAGTCTCTCACTAGATTTCTACCCCTCCACCTAGGCACGAAACTCTCACTCACTTGACGTTCTTCAATTTAGGGCTTCATACCTTTTGAATCCGTGACTTTCATCTAACTCAAATATGATAGAAGTCACAATAGGATGATGGATCCAAGGTTTTAGACAAGTTTTAGGATTAGCTGGAGAGGAAGGAGAAGTGTGTATCGGTTCAGTAAGGGTCGGTGAAGGTTGATACTGTTGGTCGAGGGTGGCATGCGAGTTGAAGTAGTGGTCGATTGGCCATTTTGGAAGATGTTTCATTTATCTGAAGAAAGGAGTTGGACGTATGGATGTGGCTCGGCATGACTTCCTCATGCAGAATGATGGAGAGGTGTGTGAGAGTGAAGTTGGAGTTAGGTCTAGCGTTCTAAGCGATGTGGCTCGGTATGATCACGGCTCAGCAAAACTCCCTTATGCCGAACGAGGCAATAGGGAGCGCAGGAGAGAAGTAGAAGTCATGGGCAGAGCACTGATTGATGCGGCTCGGCATGTCTTGCCGAACAACCCATTTGTGTCGGGCGGTAGAGAGGGAGCGTAGGAATGAGGTTGGAGTTAAGGGAAAAGTGCCGAGCGATGCGGCTCAGCATGATTGTGGTTCGGCATGGCTTGCAGCATGCTGAACGGTGGAGAGGAAAAGTGGGAGAGTGGTGTACATATGACTGTCAAAACCATCTCAACTTGAACACAATGCATTGTTAACTCAACACACTTTTTATGCCTGAACATATGGCTGTGAATAAGGACGGACTTAAAAAATTAAGCATATCGGACAATTAAGAATAATCTAGAATGATAACTCCATTGTTTTGAGAATTGTAAACATGAACTTAGCTTGCTTAAAACAGTTAATAACCTTTTACATACAGTGTCAGTGCCGAGTTCAAAACATAAACCATCTTATGATAAGCTCTCGTAGACAGTCAGCGATGATGGTCTTCGAAGATGATAGTTCGAATCCTGACTTTATTTCTTTAATTCTGTGACTTTTAATTTCTCGGCACTTATATTTGAATGATCGCACTAGTTCACACACCACACGGGGGGAGTATTTTGTTGTTATGTCTAATGTCGATTGTTTTTGAAGTATAGTTCAAACATGTGTTACGTCAGATTCAACATTCACTAGAGATGTCTAGAAATTTAGTCTAGCCACGATCTCGGATAGACCGGGGCCATCTTTTCAATAAGGAGTAGTTGGAACTTCAAATCGGTTGACCATGCCGGACCCCACGATTGCATTTATTGACTTGGCTCCCGATGCTTTGGATGCAGCGATCTTTTTAGACGATCTGATCGATTCCCAAGCCTCGAATATTAACGATCTTCGCCGTATATGCTTGGTACAAGGGATTACTTTAGACGAGTGTTGGTTCCATCGGGACAGGATCGTCCTCACTTACCCCCAGTCAGATATACAGCCTCCAATAGATTCATGTTTGGGTCGGTATCATGCCGCCGTTCAACTCCTATCTTCGGGACATGTTACACTTTATCGAGATCGCCCCATCGCAATTACATCCAAACAGCCATGCATTCATATATGGCACTTGCATTCTCTTCGTGAGTGTCCTTTTCAGGCTACCGACTCCTGACGATATCTGCTATATCGATCACTTCAAGAGACGGTTAGATAGCCCATCTTTTGTATTCCTCGAGCCACGTAGTAAATGTCAAATTCTCACAGGGGCATGGAGCAAGTTCTCCCAATATAAGCAGGAGTGGTTCTACATGCGCTGTCCTTTCGGCTTTGCAAGGAGATGGGTGGAAGGGAGTAAGTCTTTTTTTGGATCAATACTCGTGTTTGGTGAAAATTACACCTTTTCTAACTCTTTCTCTACTTTTACAGGTATCAAACCCAAGTCCCGAAGGCTCTGGATATTCTGAAGCTGTCGAAGCTGTCCGAACTATTCCCAACGAGGACATCAGATCTCTCATTTCAAATGAATCGCTCTCGAAGTTTGGGCTGCTGGCAGAAGGCCGCCGAATAAGACTCCCTCAAGGTGTCACTATAACTAGGCCCGCTTCAGGCAAAGGAAAAAAGTATGCTGGGTCTTCAGCACGTAATGCCCCTGACACACCAGAGGAGGAGGAGATTAGAGAAGCCAAAACGCCTGAAGTACAGGGTGAAAATGTTAGTCCCGCTCGGGACCCGATAGTCGAGGTTCATGATATCGAAAGGACGCCTTCCCTTTCGAAGGGAAAGAAGAATTTGACGTACAAGCTAAGGAAGAAAACAGTAAGTGTAACTTCTAAGGTCACCCTTATTCCAGTGGAGAGAGAGCCTTCCTCACAACACTTAGAGAGTTCTTTGAAAAGCCTGTCGAACCTCACTATAGCTGATGATTAGCTTAACTATGGCTTCGACGATCCGGAGGTCCTTAAGCTTCAGTTGCCCGCGAGAGGTGATACAAGCACTCAAGCCCAAAACCAGGGAGAAAAAAATCCTATTAGTAAAGATAAAGAAACTGGTCCATTGGGTGGAAACACTAGGACATGCACGGATACGTGCACTTCACCTTGCACATAAATTTTAGCCATCACTCTACTCTTTGCTAACTTTGTTCAGGTGATATGGGGCGTACACATGGACTCGATCGTCTTCGTGGGTCATCCATCTTTCACCACTCTGGATGGGATTCAGGCTCTGGAAGATGTCGGGATAGAGATGATGACGGCGATAGGGATTATCACTCTCGGGATTCATCATCTCGAAAGAAAACATTTCATCAGCCTTTATACTATTATCATCCTCCTTCTCACTCGAAACAAGGCAGAGAGAAATACGGCCATAAGGGGTCATAATTTCGATGTCCCCCGCGATCAACACTCTGATTCATCCAATACACGACAATCTCAGGAACCTCATAAGAAAACTGAACTTTCAAAGCCACCTCCCCCTGCTCCTGCAATAGGTCCGACGATATCGAAGAGGCTCGTCGAGCTTAAGGCTAAGTTCCCTAAAATATACTTCAATGGTCTGAAGTTCCTCCCGGTGATTCATCACATTCCGAGACACGTCAAACCGAGCGCCATTTCTTGCAACAACGATGTTTATGTTCAACATGACATGTTTGTCCATCTATCTGAAAAAATCTCAAAAATCTCTGTTAAGCGTCAACACGAAATTGACTGCTTGAAGCTTGAAGACATTTACGATAAAGGCATCATCAAAGCTCAAGATAAAGAGCTCTCTTCATACAAATCGCAGCTCGAAGCCTCCCAACAAAGTGCTAAAGGTACTACGGAGGCTGTCAATTGTCTAGAGGCAGATCATAAGAAAGAAGTTAACGAAGCGGTCCAACGCTGCGGGGCCCTGGCTTTAGAGAAGGGTTCATTTCAGAAGGAAAGGGATGCATTTTCCCTCCGAGTTAAAGAGTTGGAAGACCAACTCCGTAAAGAAGGAGAGGAGAAACCTGCTGCCCAAGAAGAGTCATAACGATATTGCGACGAGATCGTTGCTACGCGACTCCTGAAGGCAAAGCTCAACGACAAGCTCTCTAAAGTTGGGATGCTGAAGGATGAAGTCCATGAAGAGGGCAAGAGAATAGCATCCGCTGAGATTAACTCTCACACAGAGGCGGCAACAAAGGCTGGCAGGGAAGAGATTAAGTGCATGTTCGACCCACTTATAGAAGAATACAACGCTCATGTCCTTATGCATTGGGACTTAACTTTTCTTGGCGAGGGCTACCTCGAATCTCTAGCTGAGGCATGGAAGACTTTAATAAAGATCAGCAATATCGAGCTGGGCACCGAAGAGGTTGATGAGGAGGCTTTGGTGAAAGAATTTCTAAGGGAGAATGAGCCTTCAGACTTGTCTGCAGCGAAGGCCCTTTATTGCAAAGGTTCTTCCTCATTAAAAGGAAAAGATGTTATTGCCGGTCCGTTTAGAACCGATTCTCTAGCCCTTCCTCTTACTCAATCGGCTGATCGGCCAGTACTCGATCCATTCGAGCAACAAGTTGGTTATGACTCGCAATACCCTGGCCTTGGCATTCATGCTCTATCTCCTATTCCAGAGGGTGAGACTCCTCGAACGGTTGAGAGCCAGCAAGAAGCCGATACATAACTCTTATTCTTAAAGTTAAAAGAGCTATCATTTTTCGCAAAAGGTTATTGTATTCTAACATTTGTCTCTTGTGATTATGCGCAGGTCGCTCTGACCCTGAGCCCACTTCGAGGAATGGTGATACCAAGGAGAGGAAGGAGAAAACGAGCGAGGCTACTTGCCCGAGAGAGACTCCCGGTCTAGATGCTCAGGTGATTGGGGCACTCGATGAGGATAAGTCTGAGGCTTCGTCTCCTGTCGAAGGAAGTTATGAAATTAAGATCACAAGTGCCTCTGCGCACTCATCTAAAATGGGCATGAAGGAGAAACTCATGGAGGAAAAGGAAAAGACATCTGAAATCAAAGTCAAGCCTCGAGTGGTGGATTTAGATGATCCTTTGAACAAGCCTTTGAAGGTCATCCTTTCTGGTAGGTCCAGGCCACTAGAGGTCCCTCGTTCTTCCTCGGTCGTTACCTCCCTATCAAGCAAAATATCCAAACGAAAATGCATGGGGGAAGAGTCACCTGAGAAAACAAGGAGGAAAAGAAACCCAAGAAGTTAAAGAAGTAGTTGTTACTCCCGTTTAACGAGAGTTAGTTTAGATTATGTAATTATTTTTGTTTTTTTCCGCATTTAACGTAAATAGTCTGCTGACTCCGAGTTTTGGAGAAGTTGTGGTAGAACCTCACTTTGGATGAATAAATAAACTTATTTCTTTTGTCTTTCAAACGAGTTTTGTTGCTCTGCTTTCTGTATAACTGCGGTCGAAACCAAGCTATTGTGAGTTACATAAACTCCTGATTCATTTTCATATAACTCGTGAATTCTTTGGAGTTGTACATCCTTTATCCCATGTGCCAGGTACTTGGAATATTTTTTAGTTTGTACTCTGGGGACCTAATGAATTTAAGTCAGTTGTATTCTAGTCTGCACTCCGGAGACTTAGTGATTTTCAAGCCATTTATACTCTAAGCCCTCTTTATACTCTAATCTGCACTCAGAGGTCTTAGAGTACTCCGGTCCGCACTCAGGGGACTTGGAGATTTAAAGTCGTTTATACTCTAGTCCATGCTCAGGGGACTCAGAGTACTCCAGTCCGCACTCAGGGGACTTGGATATTTTAATTCGTTTATAATCTAGTCCGCAATCAGGGGACTCAGGGTACTCCAGTCCGCACTCAGGGGACTTGGAGATTTAAAGTCATTTGTACTCTGGTCCACACTCATGGGACTCAGAGTACTCCAGTCTGCACTAAGGGGACTCAGAGTACTCCAGTCTGCACTCAGGGGACTTGGATATTTTAAGTCGTTTATATTCTAGTCCGCATTCAGGGGACTCAGAGTACTCCAGTCCGCACTCAAGGGACTTGGAGATTTAAAGTCGTTTATACTCTGGTCTGCACTCAGGGGACTCACAGTACTCCTGTCCGCACTCACGTGACTCAGAGTACTCCAGTCCGCACTCAGGGGACTTGGAGATTTTAAGTCATTTATACTCTAGTCTGCACTCATGGGACTCAGAGTACTCCAGTCCACACTCAGGGGGCTTAGAGATTTAAATTCGTTTATACTCCATTCTGCACTCAGGGGACTCAGAGTACTCCAGTCCACACTCAGGGGACTTAGAGTACTCCAGTCCGCACTCAGGGGACTTGGAGATTTTAAGTTGTTTATACTCTAGTCCGCACTCAGGGGACTTAGAGTACTCCAGTCCGCACTCAGGGGACTTGGAGATTTTAAGTCATTTATTGGAGATTTTAAGTCGTTTATACTCTGGTCCGCACTCAGGGGACTCGGAGTACTCCAGTCCACGATCAAGGGACTTGGAGATTTTTAGTCGTTTATGCGCATTTGTATGTCAGACAGAATAATGTAACTCTAGTTTTCTGCCATAAAATTATCATACACGGAGACATTAATAATTCATGAAAAAAAGGCTTCAAGTCTTTATTAATGAAGCAAGCTAAATTGTCTTATTACATGCTGAAAACTAAGAATCAAATGAACGAAAACATACTAAAAATAAATGCAACAAATAAAGAAAATGAATAGACTAAATATAATAATGTCACAGATGCTCACTATTCCATTCACGGGGGAGTGTCGCGCCATTAACAGTTGTTAGCTTGAAAGTTCCTTCTCCAAGCCTCCGTTCAATGACGTATTGACCTTCCCATGTGGGATTTAGATGCGACGGGACCGGGTAAACTCGTTCCAAAATGAGGTCGCCCACATCGAAGACTCTTGGCTGGACTTTTTCTTTATAATATCAAGGGACTTGGTGTCTAACGCGGCCGCTCTTAGATCAGCTTCTCCAAGTTTTTCTTCAATGAGTTCTAGCGATTCCAGCAAAAGTTTCCGATTCATCTTGGGGTTGGAATGAATTACTCGATGTGACTGAACTTCAAATTCTACGGGTGTAACAACTTCCATGCCATATGTCAATGCGAATGGAGTGTGGCCAGTCGCGGACTTGTGGGTGGTTCTATAAGCCTAAAGTGCTATTGGAAGTTCATCTCACCACTTGCCTCTGGCCTTTTCCAAATGCTTTTTCAATATGGACCCACTTGTCCATTCTCTTTTGGATGAGCAATTGCCGCAAACCTTTTTTCAATGTCATGCCTTTGACAAAATTCTTTGAACTCTTTGCTTTCAAATTGAGTTCCGTTGTCTCCATTGATAGTCCGTGGGAGGCCAAAATGGTATATAATATTTCGTACAACGAAATTAATGACCTTCTTGGTGGTGATCGTGGCTAAGAGATATGCTTTTGCCAACTTGGTAAAATAATCGACCGCAACTATCGCGTATTTCCCACCACCTTTAGATATGGGTAAGGAACCGATTATATCGATCCCCCACATTGCAAATGGCCAGGGATAACCTGTTAGTCCATGAAATTATGGTTTTGATGACAACAACCTTAAAATAGATTATAAAATATAAATACCAACGTTATAAGTTTAGATATATATGTATATGCAGGATTTAAAAGAAGACTGTACAGTATAGAGATTTAAGATATCAAGATAGAAGACTCATGGGTATCAAGATTATCAAGAGTTCAAGATTTCAAAGTTATGTATTTTTTATTATTATTAGGGATTTTGTTAAAACTCATAGAAAAGCACTGGCATATTAAAATCCAATTTATTCACTACACCAAAATCCTCATTTCGCAACGGTTTTAAGCCGTTGCAAAATAATTTCGCCACGGCTTTGAGCCGTTACGAAATGGGCAGTGGTAAAAATTTCGCAACGGCTCAAATCCGTTGCGAAATATATATTTTGCAATGGCTAAGGGCCATTGCAAAATATTCTTTAGCAACGGCTTGTAGCCATTCCGGATTTTATTTTGCAACGGCTTAAAGCCGTTGCAAAATGTAGATGTATAACTGATGTTTTAAATTTTAGCAACGGCTTTAATCCGTTGCTAATTGCTATTTTTTTTTAAAATTCGAAATTTATCTCTACAGCAGTGACAGTCATTTCATTTTCATAATTAATACAAAAATTTGCAAATTTAACACTATCACAAAAGAAAGATTATTAAACCAAATATTTTTCATAGATTAAACACAAAAACCAAACATAACAAATGTTTGAATTATAATGTTCAACATCAACACATACCACTATATAGTTCAACAAGCATACATAATATACATAGTACAACAACGACATCATTACATAATACTACATGAATAGTACAATACATACGGTACATAACGTCTTCCTCCAATCGTCTAATGCTCCCGCTAGCATAAGTTTCATGCCTGCACAAAACAAGAAATTGATGTTTGTTTATAAAGAGGTCATTTATTAGAAATATACATAACAAGCTTTCTACCGCAAAGGCATGTTTTTTTCAGCAGCAATGCAATGTTTCGCAATGAATAAGTGAAGTACTCACTTACTCATAATTCAAAGGGGGTGCATATGGATCATCGACCCCTATCAAACCTGCATAAATCGATAAAAATGTATACTATTTAATAGGCTAGTATGATGTGTAAATATAGAAATTTATTCAGTCAAATGCGAAGATTGATTTAGGATAAGTGTATGTCTTTACAACAAATCCAATTAAATTTCAAATACATACATTAATATTTTGTAGTTTTGAAAGTTTAATAATATTCTACTCAAGATATTTAACTATAATTATAAGTCATTGGCACATATATTATCCTTCTCAAATAGTGTTTCTAGCATAGGTTCAACCTTGAGATCGATCTTATAAGCAACAACTGATAATTCACAATGATTCGAAATATGGGGTAAAGAAAAAACACATACCTTCCTATTCCATCGAGTTTATGGCAACCAATGGAGAATCAAAAATCGACATAGAGGATGAAGGAAGCTGAGATTTCAAGTGTCAGGTGAACTGAAATCAGAATCGATGGTAGGGAAAATTATATGTAAATATCATTAGATTCAATTGCCATTTCCTAGAATAATTATATGCGATCATATGTAAAATACATATTCTAAAAATGATAACTAATATGGCTGTTCCATCTCCAGGTATAAATAATGCACCTTCATATTTTATGTACATTGCATTTTATGCATATTCAAACATGTACACTTAAAATAAACATTTCCCACACATAGGAAATGTATAATTAATAACTAAAACACTATGAGTTTCGCAGAGTAAATGAATTTAAATTATAAGCAAGTTTCAACATTTACAGGCGTGGAAATGAACCCATTCACAAAAATAGGAAACTGTTTCTATTTTTCATTATATATGCAGTTTTAGTTGATAAAAATAAAATTGTAACTCTAAAGATGAATTCTAAACTTTTTATATGTCAATCAAAATTACCCTCCTCAATTGTTGCACTAAAACTAACAAGGTCAAAAACATAAATGGTAAACAATACCACATATTGCCGTTTTTCTGTTTCAGGCATCAATCTCCATTATTTCACAAGTAGAGGCCATCACTAGGCTGCATAAAAATTCGAACTCAATGGTGAAGAATCCTCCTTTCAATCTGCTACATAATACTTCATATTGCTCATAATACATATATCAATCTAGAAAATCAATGCAAATCATACAAATAATATCTTAATTCACCTTGTTATTCCAGTAACATAACGCCTCAACAAATCTTAAATAAAACAAATGGCATCATCTTTTACCTTAAAAAATCACAACCTGATGTGGTAGTGGTTTGCGGTTGGAATCTGGGCAACAAACATTTGTACCTGAATTCATTGCGTATGGACTAAATATGATTAGGTATAAACACGAGAGAGATGTTTTGGACTTATTAATATAAACAGTGGTTAGATTAGATCCACTTGTTAATTGTTAATATCAAATGATACTATGGTATGTATTATTTAAGTTTATAACTGCTAGTCCCAGACTCTCATTATTGATTTTGGCAATCTTTTATGGATTTTATGCCTTTTATGATTGTTAGCATATCTAAATTAACAATATAACAGATATAATGGTAGCATTATAGCAGGGTACACCGAGATTTGAGACAATATTTTTGGACACTGAAAACAACATAATCATCTATTTTATCATTTTTTTTAATTTAAATTTATTATGAAGGTACTAGCAATTACCTATATTACTACATATATTACAATTTTTTGTATTATAACAGCGCATATGATAAGACTTGATGAAAATACATATTTCTATGTCAAGTGACATACCAATATCATGCCAATCAACATGGAAGTAGATCCGGTCATAAGAACTATAACACCAGTTTAGGCCCATGCTAGTGATGCCTGTACTTTATTTGGTGCTAGTGATGCCCGCACTTTATTTATTACCTAATTGCTAAATTCGTTATTTGGTGCCAGTGATGCCAATACTTTGGTGCTAGTGATACCTGTAATTTATTTATTACTTAAATTTAATAAGTTCATATAGGTGGTTTTAATATCAATGCGTGCAAATATTTATTACTTGAACCCATCAAGTTTCACTCAAAATTTTATAAGGGGAAAACAATATATCGCAACCAATTATTTTAAATTAGTTGCTTTGGTGATTGCTGAGTGAAGGTGAAACAACTTTGATCTCATAAATTTGGTAAGCTGATGAGGCTGCTGTCTTAGGACTTCAGCTTAATGCATTTATATATTAAAAAATCTTATATTATCAATAGGTGCTTAAGTTTTTAACTTTGAATATTAGTTAACTATTAGTTTGTTACTATGTTTCATGAATGTCTCTATGACGCGCACACACAGATAAGTACAAAGCAACATACCTTGGTTCCATCTCCTATCATCCAAACCTAGCACAAAGAAGCTTCTCCAAACAAATACTATCGGACTATAGCTCGGACTGTAACAGTCTTTCATATTCCCATCAAAATAGCCTGCATGAATGGCTGGTTATTTCTCAATATTGACAAAAACCTAAGCAGCTAGTACCTACAACAGTAAACATCTTTAACAATTAAAACAACAAAAAGGTATACTACTTGGACACAGGCACAGAGATAAGTACAGAAGCAACATACCTTAGTTCCATCTCCTATCATCCAAACCCAGCATAAAGAAGATTCCATAAATATATACTATCGGACTACAGCACGGACTATAACAGTCTTTTATATTCTCATCAGAACAGCCTGCATGAATGGCTGGTTATTTCTCAATATTGACCGAAAACTTAAGCAGCTAGTACCCACAACATCAAACATCTTTACCAATCATAATAGCAAAAAGGTATACTACTTGGATGTGCAGATATCTACGACCGATTCATAATGTACTTAATTGATTACAGGTAAGTAATTTTCATAGTACAAAAATGTAATCTGACATTAAACCAGATAATATGGTCTCACTTTTCAAACTAGTATCTCAATTCAATCACCTTTTTTCTACAGACCAGAGAACAAAACAAGGGTGATTATAAGTTCTGATTAGTTCTAAATGGATTTGTTTAGAATGAAATAAAGCAAAAATGGAGTTTCAGGTATGTTGTTCCCCAGCACTTCTAATTTTTTTCAAAAACCATTTATAATTGACAATCTACTCCTTTACATGCAACAAAGTCAAAGCAAGGCTTTACCAATAAAAGGTGAAGATGACAAGTACACAAAGATACTCTTGGATGTATATTGTCAACAATCATTGTTGTAATGATTATATTTTCAACAGCTTTACACTATGAAAATAAATGCAATATAATTTTATAAGGAATGCCCACCAAAACAAGCAGCAATAAATAATAAGTACTAAAAGAAGTTTGTGTTAATAGTTTACACAATGCAAATAAGAGCAAATGCCATGGACCACTTAAGTAGAAAATACTTATGCATATTTTTATGTGATAATGCAAAATGAAGAACATTTGCATGTTTATTTTTAGGATGCATCCCAATATCGTTAATCGGTAAGTATGCCTACATTATGGATGAAACTGGAGTGCACAATTGTCTAGTTAATTTGACAAGTACTATAAGTCTTATTTAGATAAATTATAGAGTTGCCTGATTCAACTAGCTAGATCTATACAAATAATAACTTGATGTTTCTCCATAACTATAATATGTGATGCAAGTGGCTAATGCCTCAAAAAAACTTGAAATAAGACTTAGCTTTACAAGTAAAACATTTTGATGGATGTCAGGTGGTAAAATATTTCAATGCAAGTGGATAAACAACTCTGCACTTTCTTTTACCTTTTCTTGATCTGGCCATAATGTTCGTCTTAAATATTGAATCTTATCACTACTAATTATCAGTGTGTATGGCTGCACACTGTGCATCAGATGTTTGTATTAGTAGAATCTTCACTGTTTCCAATTAAGTCATTAGCAAACATATTAATTTCAAACAAACTAAAACAAATCACATTGGTATTAATTAGAACATCAGATGTTTGTCTTGAAGAATCTTAGACATCCGTAAATTTGCATAAGTTAGTAGCATAAAAAAGTTGAACGAGTAAAAACCAATATTATTTCAAATAAAGTAAAAGTAAAAAGAAGTCAAATGAGCAATACCTGGATAATTGGAAACTAAATGGTTGAGAGATGGGTCTAAATCGAGTAATAAAGTTGAAAACTAGATCATCTCGGTGGATTCCCCTTGGATTCTCAAGTTTTTCATGCAACCCTATGTATAGATTTGAGCAGCAATATAAGACTTTTCAAGTGGGAAAAGTGCAGATGTAGGGGTCGGTAAGGGTGGAATGGAAGGATTGAAGCACGATGAAGTAAAGCAGAGAAGTAGAGGATGGAGATGAGGAAGACGGTGCGAATAAAAGGGATATTTTTTTCTTTAAAACATTGCTAGATCTGATCATCACATGGCTACATTAAATCGGAAGAAAAGGAGACGTCTTTTAGGGTTTTCAATTTTTTTTAGGGAAGAAGAAGAACTAAGGGAAAATAGGTTATGGAAATAATACTAAAAGAACGCGGCCTCTAAAATAAATTGGAAGCCCGCCATATAAATTTTGGTATGCAGCAAAAACATTTGCACCGAAAACATTTGTTGTTTAATCCTCATTTCGCAACGGCTTTAAGCCATTGTTAATAATTTTGCAACGGCTAAGAACCGTTGTAATTTAGTAACGGCTCAGAGCCGTTGCTAATCTTCCGCGTTTGGGGGCTGCAAAACTGCTAATATGGTATAGTGATTCGTGGAATGAAATCCACTTCGAGCCTGTTAAAGGGATGGAACCCTCAGTAGGATAGAACCTATGAAAAATCTAGTGGAACATTGTTTTGTATCCGCTAACTTTTTATTCAAAATGATTTTTCAAAATTATATCCTGTTTTCAAAATGTTTTCAAAAACTTTCCTTTTAAAAGATTCAAAACCCTTTATCCTGGTTTTAAATAATTTTAGCCTCAAAATTATCTTTAATTTCAAAGTCAAATTACCCCTGATTTTAAACTGTCTTTTAATATAGTACATTTAACTATATTCAAGTATATTTATCAAATATACTTAGATTTAAAATATAAAATTAGAGTTAAATTCTATATCTATTATTCTCTATATTTACTTATGAATTTTAATTATACTCAAGTATATTTATAAAGTTTAAATTAGTTTTAATATAAGATAAATGTTATTTTCATAGAAAATCAAAACATCAAAAAATGCTTTGGGATGTCGACATGCCTATATACACCATGTCGACATGGTGTCAGTTGAGTTCAAAATTTAAATTTCAAATGAAGTGTCTATTCGCCATAACTCTTCACGAATGGACATGGATGTTGTTCTTCTATAAATAGGGGTTAGTTTCAACGAAATTTAATATCAGATTTTCTGATTTTTCACTCTTCTTCTTCTTCCATTTTTCTTAATACATATTTTTATAATTACTCTGCCAAAATCAACATTGAACCGAACTCGATTACTTCTTGTTTGATTCTCTATCACTCTCTCTACAAGATTCTCAGTGCTATTCAGAGTTATAGACTTCTTTGTAATCTATTAAGCGAGAAAATGTGTGATTGTAGCCTTGAAAATCAATCAAGAAAGAAAAGGTGTGATTGTAGCCTTGTTAAATCAATTGGGTAAACTTGTGGCCCAAAATCAAGTATCTCTACCTAGAGGATCGAAATTTTGAAGGGTGTACCTCATAGCCTTGAAACCGAGGGTGTAATTGTACAATTGCTTTTGAAAGGAAATCCGTACTTGTGTTGCGGGACTGGATGTAGGGTAACTCCGAACCAGTATAAAATCTGGTGTGTTCTTTCCTTTACTGCTTTTATTTTATTTCTGCATCTATGTTTGTTTCTGTGATCATATCTGTGCCTGTATATTGCATACATCGGTGTCTAAATGAACATAAATCAAAAAAGATTTAGTAATTCTTTATTAACACTATTCACACCCCCTCTAGTGTTAATCATAGCCTTAAGATCCGTAATCCACATTTCTCACAATTGGTATCAAAGCAAGGCTTTCAAAGTTTCATAATCTGATTTTTGATTTTTTTTAAAATGGTTATATTTGTTAATACTAGTTTAGAAGCATTCAAACCATTATCGTTTCTTGAGTCTGCATATAATCAATATTCAAATTCAAGTTGTCTATCAAAATTGTTTGATGTGCAGGAATCATGCTTTATGGGTGTTGAGGAATCAATCCACAACGGACAACTTATGCAGATCAGAAAGAACAAGTGGATACTTGATAGTGGGTGTTCTAGACACATGACTGGCAATCCAGATATACTAAATGATATAATATACAAAGATGGAGGATTGGTTCACTTTGGAGGCAATTCAAAAGGATATGTGATTGGCATCGGCAAAGTCGGTTATTCTGAAACTCCTACTATTACTAATGTTTTGCTAGTTAATAATCTGAAACATAATTTGCTAAGTATAAGTCAACTATGTGATGAAGGATATAAAATTAAATTTGAAAAAGATAAATGTCACATTTAAGATAATAATTCAACCATTATATTTGAGGGAGTCATGAAAAAGAATATTTATATTCTTAGTATGAAAGTTTCAAATGATAACCTGTGTCTGTTGGCAAATACAAGTGACCCTTGGATTTGGCATAAAAGGTTTAGGCATTTGAATTTCAAAATCTTATCCAGACTGTCAAAACATGATCTAGTAAGAGGTCTCCCTAAAATGAATTTTAAAGTAGATAGTTTATATGATGCTTGTCAATTAGTAAAACTTAGAAAAAGTTCTTTTAAGTTAAAAGATATGATTTCTACTTCAGAACCTCCTGAATTACTTCATCTTGATTTATTTGGTCCATCTCAAATTCTATCAATAAATCATAGTAAATATGTCTTTATAATTGTAGATGATTATTCTAGATTTACAAGGACAATATTCTTGAAACATAAGAGTGATACTTTTGAATGTTTTAAGACATTCTCAAAAAGAATTCAAAATCAATTTGCTCTAAAAATTATAACTATTCGAAGTGATCACGGTGGTGAATTTGAAAATGAAAAGTTTGAGGAATTCTGCAATAAAAAGGAAATAACTCACAATTTTTCATTTCCGAGAACTCCACAACAAAATGGAGTAGTAGAACGTAAAAATAGGACGATTCAAGAGTGTGCAAGAACTATGCATACAGATAGTAATATACCAAAGAATTTTTGGGCAGAAGTAGTTGCTACCACCTGTTATATTTTGAATAGAGTTTTAATTAGACCTCTAACTGATAAGACATCTTATGAACTTCTTTCTCTAACTGATAAGACATCTTATGAACTTCCTTATTTAAAGAAACCAAAGGTATCTTATTTCAGAATTTTTGGAAGTAAATGCTTTATTTTAAATACAAAAGATAATTTAGATAAATTTGATCCTAAATCCGACAAAGGTATCTTTATCAGATATTCTAATAGAAGTATAGTGTACAGAGTGTTTAATTTAAAAATTAATTCCATTAAAAAAACAATGCATGTTTCATTTGATGAAAATTTCAAATTTTTTGAAGATATAAATGATGAAGAGGATTTAATCACTCAAAATCAAGAATCAATTGAAACTAATAATGAAATTATTCATCCTAATAAAAGGACTAAACTCTTAAAAGACCGTCCTATAGAAAATATACTGGGAGATATGCAATCTGTTGTTAAAATTAGAAATCAACTAAGTCAAATGAGTAATGTAGCTTTTATATCAACTATTGAACCCAAAAATCCAAAAGAAGCATCAACCGATGATTCATGGATTTTGGCTATGCAATAAGAATTAAATCAATTTACTAGAAATGATGTTTGGGAACTTGTTCCTAGACCAGAAAATAAAAATATAATTGGAACCAAATAGGTTTATAAAAATAAAATAAATGAACAAGGAGAGATAGTTAGAAATAAAGCTCAATTAGTCGCTCAAGGTTATTGTCTAGAAGAAGGAATAGATTTTGATGAAACCTTTGCTCTCGTAGCAAGATCAGAAGCCATTAGGATTCTACTTGCTTTCGCAAATCATAATAATTTCAAATTATTTCAAATGGATGTTAAAAGTGCCTTTTTAAATGGATTTGTAAAAGAAGAAGTATATGTTGAACAACCACCACTTTTTGAAAATGATAAATTACCAAATCATGTTTACAAACTTAAAAAAGCATTATATGGTCTAAAACAAGCTCCTAGAGCCTAGTATGATAGACTAAGATCTTATTTATTGCAATCTAATTTTGAAATTGGTAAAGTAGATAAAAATCTTTTTATTAAAAGAAATAGAAATGATATTAAACTAGTACAAGTTTACGTAGATGATATCATTTTTGGTTCAACTAATTTTGAAATGAATAAAGAATTTTCTAAAATAATGACAAAAGAATTTGAGATGAGTCATATGGGTGAATTAAATTTCTTTTTGGGATTACAAATAAAACAATTAGATAATGGTATCTTTATTAGTCAAGAAAAATATGCTAAAGACCTAATTAATAAATTTGGTTTGACTACTGCGAGTGGAAAACCCACTCCCGTGGCAACCAATGAGTACCTTTGTAAAGAAGATCTCACGAAAGATGTAGATCAAAAACTATATAGAGGAATGGTTGGATCACTACTCTATACTACTGCCAGTAGATCTGATATCATGCATAGTGTTTGTCTCTATGCCAGATATCAATCCCAACCTAAAGAGATCCACTTAAAAGCCGCAAAACAAATCATAAGATATGTTAAACACACATCTGATTATGGTTTATTCTACCCTAAAAATGATTCTTTTGACTTAATATCTTACTGTGATGCTGACTATGCTGGTTGTAAATCAGACCGAAAAAGTACAAGTGGAACTTGTCACTTTTTGGGGCATTCTCTGATTTCTTGGATTAGTAAAAAGAGAAACACGGTTTCTTTATTAACAACTGAAGCAGAGTATATTTCTACTGCTTTGGTTGTTCTCAAGTAATATATATGCAACAAACCTTAAAAGATTTTGGTATAAAATTTTCAAATTCACCAATTTAATGTGACAATACAAGTGAGATAAATTTATCCAAAAATACTACTCAACATGCTCGAACTAAACATATTGATATCAGACATCATTTTCTCGGAGATAATATAAGTAAGGAAGTAGTTACTCTCGAGTATATCAATTCTGAGAATCAAATTGCTGATATCTTAATAAAACCCTTAAATGAATCAATATTTACTAAATTAAGAAGAGAATTAGGTATTTGTTCTATAACTGAAATATAAAATATAAATAATAAGTATAATTGATAATCAATATTAAAATAATTCAAAGATTTAAAATAAAAAGGACCATGTCGACATCCACCATATACCCATGTCGACACGCAACGTTTTTAAATTTTGAAATTTTCCCACCAAAATTCAAAATATTTAGTTATAAATTATTCTCTATTTCGAATTTTTGTTCATTCTCTATGTTTTCTCTTTAATCTATCTTTTGAAATAAATAAAATAATGGCCTACTATTCCAAATCAAACATAAAATCAACCTTTCCATTCCCCTCTCCTATGTCGGGTCCATTTCAACATACTACTCTCGCTCGTGTGACTAAAATGGATCTATGAAGGATGTACTTCAGATGATGACTGAAATTCAAGTGACTCAACTTCGTATGGCAAAGGAACAGGAAAGGCAAGGCAAGATTCTTAGGAATTTGCAAAAATTCCTAATGGATAACCAGGCTGTAACGATCCAGAATTTCTGTTAATTAAACTTTGTATATTTAATTGATTTTAAATATTAATCAGTGAAATTTATAAGTCGAATAATTTTATTTCGAATATCTGGATTTAATTTGATAATTAAATCGATAATTTAATATGTTAAATTTCGAAAATAATTGAAAATTGGGTTAAATATGATTAAAATTGATTTGTAAAATTTTATTCAATCATGTTGGAGTTAGAAAGATGTTTGTGAACTTTTAAAATCGAATTAAAAGTTAATTTGTTAAAATTGAATATTTTAATATTTAAATTGACGAGTTAAAATAGCCATTTTTCAAATGGTCTCGGATTTCGACGAAACTAATTTCATCGGATCCGTAATGTGATATTATTGTATGGTTTCAAATTTCGTGTCAATCAGATTTAGCGTTTGTCCGGGGCAAGCCAAAAAGCCTAGAAATTGGTTTAAATCGATTTAATTTAAATTTGATCGTTTATTTCCGTAACTCGCACAGATGATCAAATTAGCTTTCGAAACCTATTCCATTGTGTCCGGAACGCGGGGTAAACCCTAGAAACGCCAGTCACCGTGCGAGATTCGGAGTTCGGAAAAATTCGGGTGAATAGTGTTTTGTGAAATTTTCAATATAAGGACGATTATATTCTCAATTGCAAACAAGAAAACAAACCCTAGGGTTTTATTGCTTCAGCCGCCGGCTATACTATCAATGGCCAAAAATCACCAATGTTCTTCCCCTCTGATCTGCTCATCCATCGACTTTCATCCAAAACTCCCAACTAGAAAAACGTAGAGAGCATCGATATCTCTCTATCCAACGGTTAAGATCTGAAATGGCAAAGTGTGGAGGCTTCAAATTGCTTGCGTTCTACATGTCTTTGGGCACGATTTTTCATGCTAGATGGCGACCGAGCTTGGCAAGGCTCCGGCCGTTGATGATGTCGGCGATGGCGAACGTTGTGGTGGAGCTTGATTGTCTTCAAGTGGGCCAAGGTGATGGCGAAAATTCAAATGAAGGAGGCGGCCGTGGGTTCTTTGCGACCTGGGCATCATGTTTTGAGGAAGAAAGCAAATCACGGCTATGATTGAAGCAAGCAGATCGTACGGCCGTTAATTGATGTAGCGTTTTGAAATTTAAAATTAAAATGTAAATTGATTTGTATAATGTTTAAAAATGTGTATCTTCTTCATACGAGGTCGAAAACGCACGAAACGAATTGCGTTGGCTTCGTTTTATCGAGCACTACGCAATGGAGCTGCTTTGGAGTCGTTTGGAGCTAGGGAAAATTTCGGGTAAAATTAAATGTCCGTTTAATTTTATTCGAAATAAAACGCTGGAACGGAATTAAATCAAGATGAGAAGTTCTCACTCAATCGAATAGTTTCGATTTAAATTTTAAATAGTTATATTTAAAATTTCTTGATTGTATGTTTGAATGATGATTGTTATCTATTTATTGCTAAAATAGACATTATACGCCGTTAGTAAGCGGAGGTTATTTATTAAAAACATATACCGCGATAATTTCACTGCAAAGTGAAATTGGTATTATATATGTACTTGGAGTTGATTTTCCTGCATTATATAGCGGATGAGACCCTATTGCGCCGCATAATAGCGGATAATATTTTATAAATCTCATATACCGCGATATTTCGTATTGGAACGGAATTGGTATTGTGCTAACATCTTTGGATACAGGGAAACAAGTTGGAGGGATCCAACTGGATTCCTCACCAGTAATTATTTGATTACTGATATTGTGATATTTGTTGATTATCATATACTGATGTATGATGTCTTTGTTGTCGTGATTGACTATTTGGTGCTGTTGCATCATCGGATCCATTTTTGAAGTTTTAAAATAATAATTTTTTATTTTTAAAAGAATTTTAAAGTGATTTTTGAAAGTATACGTTTTATTGAACTTTGAATTGTTAAAATAAATAAACATTATAATTTTATTGTTATAAAAGATATTTTTTTCTTTGGAAAATAATACTTAAGTATAATTCTGGAGTTATATAAGTTTTAAATAACGTTTTGAAAATTATTTAAAAGGTTTGGTTTATTTAAATTGAGATTTTTGAATCATTATAAACGGTTTATACAAAAGATTTCTAAGATTAATATTTATATAAAAAAACTATAGGAATTATAAAACGAGTTTTTATAAGTGTTAAAATGAAGTATAAATGTATTTCACAAGTGAATAAAATTTATAGATTTATAAATTGTGAAATTATAAAATGAATAGATTTTTGTAAAATAAAAGATTTATGAGTAATTAACTTATAAATTGTATTTTGGCGTTTTAATTGAGATTTTCGAATTAGCATAAATGGTTTATAGATGAGATTTATAAAATAAATATTTTATAAATCGAAATAATGGAATTATAAAAGAAGTTCTGTTAATGCTGAAAATGAGGTTATAAATGGAATTTTATAAGTAGTAAGATTTTTAAATCTTGTAAATTGAAGTCCTAATAAAAATATAAATGGGGATTTATAAACATTGTTTTATAAATTCGAAACCGACTTATTTTGATAAGTCAATTATTTTAGATTTTTTAAGGAAAAATATTCACGATTTTGGACGGTGGATAATCCTTTAAACAAAATGTGTATAAAAATGTTGAATTTGGTTAAAGAAGAATATTCACGATTTTAGGACAGTGAATAACATATTAAAGTGTTTTGGGGAAGTGATATTTTAAATAGAATTAAAACGGTTTGAAATTGTTTTAAAATGCATTAAGTGTCGGAACCATAGATTTCAACATTCATTGTTGAAATAGACGTTTTCGAGAAATATAAGGAAATGGTGGACTATAACACTGTTGTTATAGTAAATGATTTCCGAAAGAAAATGTTTTATATAGTATTGGGATTTATATATTTATTTTAAGTTCAAATACCTATACTAGTGATTTTGGGTCGTCGTAACGATGTTTTACGCAACATTCGTTTTGGCCCAAATAAATGTGTTTAAGTGAATTTTTTCCTTAAAGAATGAAATATATACTTAATTTCGATTTAAGTATATTGAATATTTTCCAAGTGTTGAAAATAAATGGATTTGTGAATTACTTATTATTAAATAAGTATGGAAGTGTTTTCCAATATGAAGTGAATATTTTGAGATTTTATCTTTTAAAGATAAATTGAAAATGAATATTAAAAATCGATTTGAAAATCGTATATTCATAGATATTTTGGAATTGTAATTTCACTATGAAATTTATAAAAGAAAGGGAAATTTGTTTAACAATAAACGTTGATTTATTTTTGAAGTGTGGGAATAAATTTACGAATTTGGAACGTAAATATAAAGTAAATCGATAAGGATTTATTTAATTGGTTTAAATGAACCATTTTGAAATGAAAGTATATCCCGTGTAGGGAAACGATTTGAAATTTATTTTCAAAAGTGGTAAAGGTGAAAAGTGATTTGAAAATTTGTTTTCAAATGGTTGAAGTGTGGAAATTATATATCTAGTAAAGATATTTTGGAAAGTAAATAATTTGGAAAATTATTTGGAATCTGGTGATGTTGAACACGCCTATTGATATTAACCGACTATCAATATTTACCTTTAAATAGGTATTTGTTGTGATTGCTTGAATTTGAATGCCACACTTATTTTTGAATAAGCGCTCACTATTCGGGTTAGCCGGGAAAGGACCTTGGGGTTGTATAACCCATTCCGAAAATGTGATACTTCGTTATGGATTGCATTTGATGACCGGTGTTGAAGGCCGGATATTTGTGAAAACGGAAGGATTACCGTCGAATGTTTCTGCATCGGCTGATCTCCGATATACAAATTTATTACCCTTTGTGATGGGAAGTCGGATCGTGATTAGTGAATATCCGGATTGCAAGGACTTCTTTGTAAGTGCCTTCGGTTCCGTTCAATGCCGGAACGGACTTGTATGGATGTGTGTCTGACGTTACAGTTTGAGATGTAAACCTGGTTTCTATCAAATATATTCCTGTTGGTGGCGGAGAATTTATTCTTTTAGCTTAACACCCTTAGAGGTTATGTAGTTGATGGTTACTAGTGATACATTCCCAAATTGGTAATGTGGCATACGAAGTACTGTTGAGCATTTGATGATCAAAGCACAGCTTTTGTATAAAGCGTGGCTTTGTGGACGAGACTTCGTCGGACCTCACACCTCGAAAATGGTCAAAACAGGAAGGATGCAGCAAGGTTATTAGGGGGGTAGCGCCCCTTTAGTGTATGTCGTTCCTTCTGGATAGAGGTGGTATCATGGTATGGAGCCTAGATACTTAACCTATGTTGTTGCTGCTAATTTATTGCTTTGTAGTTGTTGGAAATCGAGGATTCTTGGATATAGATCGGTTACGATCGAGGAATGACATATTCATGTCAGTAGTTACCTAGTTTGAAAGGTAACCCGGCCTTGTGTTGGCAGAGATCCGGTTAGGTTCTCGGGTCGTCTTTCCAGAGGCGTACCCATGTGGCAATGGGAAGTTCCTTGGCCTGACTATTTGTTGGAAATCCAAGAAACAATACGATCTTGTACGGTTTTAGTTGTAGAACCTATCATTCACTTATGGTGGCGCCCCACTGTTTGGATGGTAGCTATAGTAGGCATACGATAATGGTCATATGTTGGCTAAGATTTATATCTTTACTTTCGAAATGATTTTTCCTACACTATGCACTAGTAATAATATCAAATGTTTCTTTTTAATGCGTATCAAGCATCTTTGACTTCATAAGGGGAAATCTCCTCCGATTCTGCGTTTGCATTGTGTGTGTGCGGGAGGCCTTATGGTAGTCTCGTTTTCTAAAAAGCATTGTGAATCTATTTTAAAATTATCCTGTTCTTTATTTTAAAGATAAACTGTTTTAAGTTCTCACACCAGTCCCATGACTGACTCGGAGTTTATTGTCTTCCTTCCTAAACTCTGGGTGCCCACCAATTTCCACACGGGCAGTCTACAGTCAGGTTATCAGGATATTATGGAATTCAGGAGTTGCTGGAGGCAAGCTGGATGGCATGGTGTATTCACAAGTGTATAGTATTTCTTTACCGCTGTTTGTTGTTGTTTGTTGTTGTACACTCTGATGATGTAATGTAATATAATGTGATGTAATGTAATAACTGGTATAGTTCTTTGTTTAAAGATTATTCATTTATCTATTATTTGTTGTTCCGCTGCGATTGTGAGATTCTGATATTGTTCTGTTGTTTCTTTCTGTTCTGTTCTATCTTTTCTCTCTTCTTCTACCTTTTTCTTCTTCTTTAACCATAACGGTACGGTTTTCCGGCATTCGATTGCTCGGCAGTTGAAATAGTGGATGTATTGATGTCGGTTTTAGAGCGACGAAAAATCGCAAACGTTACATTTGGTATCGGAGCATATGGTTAAGCGACAACCATGGCTCTGTTGTGTGTTACTCATTAGAGATACATTCAGTAGTACTCTAGAATGAGTTTGAGTGTAATAATAGATATGAGTGCGTATTTGTTAGTGAATATAAATTGTTTTATATTGTGATGATTGGTTTGTTGAGTGGTATGTTGATTTTGGTCAACACGAGTAATTAACGTTGTTGATAGGGATCTCTAAACACTTGTACAGAACAATTTGACACGATATTGTTTTAAAGCGGGTAAATGAAATAATTTTGCCCGAAAATTATATTTTGATATAAAAGGAATAATTTTCTGAATATATTATATATCTTTGGATGTTTGGTTGTTAATGAAATAATCAAATATAAGAACCTAGAGTTTGAAAGGGTTTATAGCCAAATAAAATTCTATAAGTATGATTTATCCAAAGGAAGAATAACTAAATTTGATTTAAACCAGAATTTAAATCCCGGGAAATTTGAAAAGTGTTTTAAATGTAATGAAAACAAAGGTTTGGGGATTTAAAGCTTTTGGGAATGTTGAAATGTTTTCCAAAGTGTTTGAAGGAAACGATTGAATATTATTTTAGGAAATATTTTGGATGAGAATTGTTTTAAAATGAATTCATGGAAGTGAGGAAGCACTGAACTCACTACAGTCGCTGGAAAATAATCCTGATGATGATGGCCACATCATTAGAATTCATTTTCGAGTTTCTAAAGTGATGGATTGCTTCCATAGGAAATTGGGTTTGAGTTGATTATAATTTTAAAAATGGTTTTGGAGTAAAAACCGGGTAATTGAATTCTGGAAACTCTAAATAATGTGAAAAGTTAAAATGAACCAACTATTGAACCTATTAAGTGATGTTTATATTAATAAAATAAACAAACGAAGATGAATGAAAATTTTAATCCTAGAATTAAAGTTTAACTTGAATGAATGGAAGTGAATAAAAATATATTTGAATTTAACTTAAGATAAGTTGAATAATTGAATGAAAATCAATTTAATATAAACCAATTGGAATTAAAAGTGAGGACCAAATTGAATGTAAATTAAATAATTTGGTTATGTTGAATATACATTAGTTGTCATATGGATGTTAGTTGATTGTATATAAATTCGTTAAGTGTTAATGAAATTGAGTTAGCGAAATTGGAAGTTAGAGTAATTGAACCCAACTTGGAAGAAAATGAACTTGAATAGAATTGAATTTGATTTGGAAGTGAACTAACTTGAATATAAATTAGTGAATGCAAACTAATTGAAATTGAATATGAATGAATGTTAGTAAAAACATCCAATGTTAATGAATCAAATGTGATTAAATTGAAAACCAATTCATTGAATATTAATGATTATATTGATTTGGTTATGGATTTGTTAGATGTATATTGGTTGGATAGTTGTTTGATGGTTGCATTTGTTGCTTTTGTTGCATTTGCTATATTGGCATATGTAGTTGTTGTAGTGATATATGTTGTATATTGATATTATTTTCATATATACATGTTTCTCATGGTTTGTTGAGTGTTTAGTAGGTGCGGATTGAGCTTGCTTCGCATTTGGAGCTCGCTTTCGCGCTATATTAGCCGTATATGCCCGCTAATAAAATATAAGGTGCATATCTCGGATTAAATATCGTATTTTTACACTTTTCTCCCTACGGGATGCCTCATAACTTGATGAGATGTATATTTGTGACATATATACTGTCATTTTTTTCCCGGATGGAGCCGCGCAAAGGAGACTCTGGCGAATTTTTTCGAAAATTTAAGGCGTTAGAATATTTTTGAGAAAATTGGGAAATTTTTGAAAACTAAGTTTGGATTTGGAAACTTAGTAAAGTTATTAAAAGAAGTTTAACTATGAATTTTGGAAAAGTTAAACACTTAAGAGATTTGTAAAAATCTAATTTGAACGGTTTGTTTTGGAAAGTTAATGGATTCTGTAACTTTTTCTTACTTGGTAATTTCGAGGACGAAATTCTTTTAAGGGGGAAGTATGTAACGACCCGGAATTTCTGTTAATTAAAATTTGTATATTTAATCAATTTTAAATATTAATGAGTGAAATTTATAAGTCGAATAATTTTATTTCGAATATCTGGATTGAATTTGATAATTAAATCGATAATTTAATATGTTAAATTTTTGAAATAATTGAAAATTGGGTTAAATATGACTAAAATTGATTTGTAAAATTTTATTTAATCATGTTGGAGTTAGAAAGATGTTTGTGAACTTTTAAAATCAAATTAAAACTTAATTTGTGAAAATTGAATATTTTAATATTTAAATTGACGAGTTAAAATAGCCATTTTTCAAACAATCTCGGATTTCGATGAAACTAGTTTCATCGGATCCGTAATGTGATATTATTATATGGTTTCAAATTTCGTGTCAATCGGAATTACCGTTTGTCCGAGGCAAGCCAAAACGCCTAGAAATTGGTTTAAATCAATATAATTTAAATTTGATCGTTTATTTCCGTAACTCGCACAGATGGTCGAATTAGCTTTCGAAACCTATTCTATTATGTCCGAAACGCGGGATAAACCCTAGAAACGCTAGTCACCGCGCGAGATTCGGAGTTTGGAAAAATTCGGGTGAATAGTGTTTTGTGAAATTTTCTATATAAGGAAGATTATATTCTCAATTGCAATCAAGAAAACAAACCCTTGGGTTTTATTGCTTCAGCTGCCGGCTATACTATCAATGGCCGAAAATCACCAAAGTTCTTCCCCTCTAATCTCCTCATCCATCGACTTTCATCCTAAACTCCCAACTAGAAAAACGTAGAGAGCATCGATATCTCTCTATCCAACGGTTAAGATCTGAAATGGCGAAGTGTGGAGGCTTCAAATTGCTTGCGTTCTACATGGCTTTGGGCACGATTTTTTGTGCTAGATGGAGACCGAGCTTGGCAAGGCTCCGACCGTTGATGATGTCGGCGATGGCGAACGTTGTGGTGGAGCTTGATCGTCTTCAAGTGGGCCAAGGTGATGGCGAAAATTCGAATGAAGGAGACGGCCGTGGGTTCTTTGCGACCTGGGCATCATGTTTTAAGGAAGAAAGCAAATCACGGCTATGATTGAAGCAAGCAGATCGTACAGCCGTTAATTGATGTAGCGTTTTTTAATTTAAATTTAAAATGTAAATTGATTTGTGTAATGTTTAAAAATGTGTATCTTCTTCATACGAGGTCGAAAACGTATGAAACGAATTGCGTTGGCTTAGTTTTGTCGAGCACTACGCAATGGAGCTGCTTTGGAGTCATTTGGAGCTAGCAAAAATTTTGGGTAAAATTAAACGTCCGTTTAATTTTATTCGAAATAAAACGCTGGAACGGAATTAAAATCAAGGTGAGAAGTTCTCACTCAATCGAATAGTTTCGATTTAAATTTTAAATAGTTATATTTAAAATTTCTTGATTGTATGTTTGAATGATGATTGTTATCTATTGACTATTAAAATAGACATTATACGCCATTAGTAACCGGAGGTTATTTATTAAAAACATATACCGCGATAATTTCACTGCAAAGTGAAATTGGTATTATATATGTACTTGGAGTTGATTTTCCCGCATTATATAGCGGATGAGACCCTATTGCGCCGCATAATAGCGGATAATATTTTTTAAATCCATATACCGCGATATTCCGTATTGGAACGGAATTGGTATTGTGCTAACATCTTTGGATGTAGGGAAACAGGTTGGAGGGATTCAACTGGATTCCTCACCAGTAATTATTTGATTACAGATATTGTGATATTTGTTGATTATCATATACTCATGTATGATGTCTTTGTTGTCGTGATTGACTATTTGGTGCTGTTGCATCATCAGATCCATTTTTGAAGTTTTAAAATAATGATTTTTGATTTTTAAAAGAATTTTAAAGTGATTTTCGAAAGTATACGTTTTATTGAATTTTGAATTGTTAAAATACATAAACATTATAATTTTATTGTTATAAAAGATATATTTTTTTTTGGAAAATAATTCTTAAGTATAATTTTGGAGTTATATAAGTCTTAAATAACGTTTTGTAAATTATTTAAAAGGATTGGTTTATTTAAATTGAGATTTTTGAATCATTATAAACGGTTTATATAAAAGATTTCTAAGATTAATATTTATAAATATATATATATATATATATAGGAATTATAAAACGAGTTTTTATAAGTGTTAAAATGAAGTATAAATGGATTTCACAAGTGAATAAAATTTATAGATTTATAAATTGTGAAATTATAAAATGAATAGATTTTTGTAAAATAAAAGATTTATAAGTAATTAATTTATAAATTGTAGTTTGGCATTTTAATTGAGATTTTCGAATAATTATAAATGGTTTATAGATGAGATTTATAAAATATATATTTTATAAATCGAAATAATGGAATCATAAAAGAAGTTCTGTTAATGCTGAAAATGAGGTTATAAATGGAATTTTATAAGTAGTAAGATTTTTAAATCTTGTAAATTGAAGTCCTTACAAAAATATAAATGGGGATTTATAAACATTATTTTATAAATCCGAAACCGACTTATTTTGATAAGTCAATTATTTTAAATTTTTAAAGGAAATATATTCACGATTTTGGACGATAGATAATCCTTTAAACAAAATGCGTAGAAAAATGTTGAATTTGGTTAACGAAGAATATTCATGATTTTAGGACAGTGAATAATATATTAAAGTGTTTTGGGGAAGTGATATTTTAAATAGAATTAGAACGATTTGAAGTTGTTTTAAAATGCATTAAGTGTCGAAACCATAGATTTCAACATTCATTGTTGAAATAGACGTTTTCGAGAAATATAAGGAAATGGTGGACTATAACACTGTTGTTATAGTAAATGATTTCCGAAAGGAAATGTTTTATATAGTATTGGGATTTATATATTTATTTTAAGTTCGAATCCCTATACTAGTGATTTTGGGTCGTCATAATGATGTTTTACGCAACATTCGTTTTGGCCCAAATAAATGTGTTTAAGTGAATGTTTTCCTTAAAGAATGAAATATATACTTAATTTCGATTTAAGTATATTGAATATTTTCCAAGTGTTGAAAATAAATGGATTTGTGAATTACTTATTATTAAATAAGCATGGAAGTGTTTCCCAATACGAAGTGAATATTTTGAGATTTTATCTTTTAAAGATAAATTGAAAATGAATATTAAAAATCGATTTGAAAATCGCATATTCATAGATATTTTGGAATTGTTAATTCACTAAGGAATTTATAAAAGAAAGGGAAATTTGTTTAAAAATAAACGTTGATTTATTTTTGAAGTGTGGGAATAAATTTACGGATTTGGAACGTAAATATAAAATAAATCGGTAAGGATTTATTTAATTGGTTTAAATGAACCATTTTGAAATGAAAGTATATCCCATGTAGGGAAACGATTTGAAATTTGTTTTCAAAAGTGGTAAAGGTGAAAAGTGATTTGAAAATTTGTTTTCAAATGGATGAAGTATGGAAATTATATATCTAGTAATGATATTTTGGAAAGTAAATAATTTGGGAAATTATTTGGAATCTGGTGATGTTGAACACGCCTATTGATAGTTAAATAACCGACTATCAATATTTACCTTTAAATAGGCATTTGTTGTGATTTCTTGAATTTGAATGCCACACTTATTTTTGAATAAGCGCTCACTATTCGGGTTAGCCGGGAAAGGACCTTGGGGTCGTATAACCCATTCCGAAAATGTGATACGTCGTTACGGATTACATTTGATGACCGGTGTTGAAGACCGGATATTTGTGAAAACGGAAGGATTACCGTCGAATGTTTCTGCATCGGCTGATCTTCGGTATAGAAATTTATTACCCTTTGTGATGGGAAGTCGGGTCGTGATTAGTGAATATCCGGATTGCAAGGACTTCTTTGTAAGTGCCTTCGGTTCCGTTCGATCCCGGAATGGAATTGTATGGATGTGTGTCTGACGTTACAGTTTGAGATGTAAAGTTGGTTCTGTCAAATATATTTCTGTTGGTGGCGGAGAATTTATTCTCTTAGCTTAACACCCTTAGAGGTTATGTAGTTGATGGTTACTAGTGATACATTCCTAAATTGGTAATGTGACATACGAAGTGCTGTTGAGCATTTGATGATCAAAGCACAGCTTTTGTATAAAGCGTGGCTTTGTGGACGAGACTTCGTCGGACCTCATACCCCGAAAATGGTCAAAACAGGAAGGATGCGGCAAGGTTATTAGGGGGTAGCGCCCCTTTAGTGTATGTCATTCCTTCTCGATAGAGGTGGTATCATGGTATGGAGCCCAGATACTTAACCTATGTTGTTGCTGCAAATTTATTGCTTTGTGGTTGTTGGAAATCGAGGATCCTCAGATATAGATCGGTTACGATCGGGGAATGACATATTCGTGTCAGTAGTTACCTAGTTTGAAAGGTAACCCGGCCTTGTGTTGGCAGAGATTCAGTTAGGTTCTCGGGTCGTCTTTCCAGAGGCGTACCCATGTGGCAATGGGAAGTTCCTTGGCTTGATCATTTGTTGGAAATCCAAAGAAACAATACGATCTTGTACGGTTTTAGTTGTAGAACCTATCATTCACTTATGGTGGCGCCCCACTGTTTGGGTGGTAGCTATAGTAGGCATACGATAATGGTCGTATGTTGGCTAAGATTTATATCTTTACTTTCGAAATGATTTTTCCTACACTATGCACTAGTAATAATATCAAATGTTTCTTTTTAATGCGTATCAAGCATCTTTGACTATCATATGGAGAAATCTCCTCCGATTCTGCGTTTGCATTGTGTGTGTGTGCGGGAGGCCTTATGGTAGTCTCATTTTTTAAAAAGCATCGCGAATCTATTTTAAAATTATCCTGTTCTTTATTTTAAAGATAAACTGTTTTAAGTTCTTACACCAGTCCCATGACTGACTCGGAGTTTATTGTTTTCCTTCCTAAACTTTGGGTGCCCACCAATTTCCACACGGGCATTCTAGAGTCAGGTTATCAGGATATTATGGAATTCAGGAGTTGCTGGAGGCAAGCTAGATGGCATGGCGTATTCACTAGTATATAGTATTTCTTTCCCGCTGTTTGTTGTTGTTTGTTGTTGTACACTCTGATGATGTAATGTAATATAATGTGATGTAATGTAATAACTGATATAGTTCTTTGTCTAAAGATTATTCATTTATCTATTATATGTTGTTCCACTGCGATTGTGAGATTCTGATATTGTTCTGTTGTTTCTTTCTGTTCTGTTCTATCTTTTCTCTCTTCTTCTATCTTTTTCTTCTTCTTTAACCATAACGATACAGTTTTCGGCATTCGATTGCTCGGCAGTTGATATAGTGGACGTACTGATGTTGGTTTTTGAGTGATGAAAAATCGCAAACGTTACACCAACCCTATCTTGATTGATGAAGACTCTTCACTCAATCAAGAACAAGAAGCCAGCGAGGAAGAAGAAGAAAAAGAACCCATGGAAGAAGCACACGAGGAGGATGATGACCAAGTCGTGTGTGTTGGAGAAGTGTGTTTTGACAAGAATGGGAATCTTGTCGAACAACGTGGAAACTTCTGTTTTCACTATCCAAACTGTTCGATTCATAGATCTCCTACGTTTTATAATGCACAATAGTTTCTTTTCTTTCTTCTCCATTGTTGTTTGTGTTTCTTTATGTTTTCTAAACGTTCATGTATATACAACTTCATACGTAATAAATAACTCGTGTTCTTATATTTTTTTTAATTATAAATATTATTATGAATTCTAACTTAGGATAGTTGATAATTTAGGACTATGTTTTAGTATTAGATTTAAGTGATGATTGCTTATGATAACACTATCATTATAATCACATGTCATAGAGTATTAGTTATATAGTTTGGAGTTATATAATTATATAGTTTAATGTTATACAGTTTACATTTAGTTTTTTGTTGATGACAAAGGGGGAGAAATATAAAATTGGATAGTTAGGCATAAATTGAGGGGGAGTTATTAGTTTTAGGGGGAGTTATTAGGATAGAAGTAAAATTTTATAAGTAAAGGTTGTCATCATCAAAAAGGGGGAGATTTTTAGTCCGTGAAATGATGTTACAACAACCTTAGAATAGATTATAAAATATAAATACCAACATTATATGTTTAGATATATATGTATATGCAGGATTTAACCATGTAGGTACAAAGAAAGAAGACTGTACAGTATAGAGATTCAAGATATCAAGATAGAAGACTCATGAGTATCAAGATTATCAAGAGTTCAAGATTTCAAAGTTAATGTGACGACCTGCCTTTCTCAACCCAGAAAGACGTTTCATCATTAAGAAAGAAAGGGATAGAAATAGAAAAGAATAGAAAGAAAGAACAACAACATCAGAATCTCACAGCGGAATGGAACAAAATATAATACATCACATAACTATTACATAGTTATACATACATCAGAGTCATACTATATCACATAACAGGACTGTCATATACATATATGTCCATACATACATCCAAAATACAGCACACTCTAACTACACAGCGGAACTAAACATATAGATACATACGTCTGGTCTTATCCCCAAAATAGCTTCTCCAGGAAATCAACACTCCCAAATACCTATCACTTGGCTACTCATAAAAATTTGAGTACCCAAGAGTTTATGAAAACACAAAATATAAACTCCGGGTCAGACATGGGTCTGGTATGAGTAAACAGGTTAAAGTTGCTTAACTTTGAAAATCATTTGAAAATAAAGGTATCACGTAAGACTCCCCACAAATAAATACGGGTAAGTTTTTACCTTACGCTAACCAAAACATTTTATAGGAAATTCAGTGATATTATAATAGTGTCTAGGGTTTTCAAATAAATAGAAAATAGCCGAAATTGTTACATCTATTAAATTCCAGCTACTAGCCACGAAAGTGGGTAATACAAAACAAAACCGTAGGGTCTCGTAGGGAAATTGGATTTCCAACAATGGCAGGGCTACTGGGGTACCGCCCGTCACAGTAGGGGCCTAGATCACCGTACCGAGGATCACTCCCGACCCCCTACAACACAAGGCCGGAACCATTCCTTACTGAACAGTCCCAAACAAGATAACCCCGCAGTTGTGGCCAAGAACTGCTCACACAACCGAAATAAAAAGGGATATCTAGACAGGGGAATATCTTGTCCTGCTTGGGCATGACCCACCTAACCTTGCTGCATCTCCCCTGTTTTAGCCATTCCCGGTTGATGAGGCTTGAGGCTACGATTACCTTTATTGAACATATCTTAGAATGCTCATCGTCCGCCTGACGATGTGTTGAAAGCATTCAATCCATACAAGTTCGTTCCGGGTTCGAACGAAACCGAAGGCATTATCTCGTGACACTCATTTTGGAATCACCCTCAGAGTTAACGACGATAACCCTTGCATTCTGAAACATCATCTCGATCTCCATTTGATAAGTCACGACCTATCGTTTAATTTGGATCGATGTGGTTTTCGGAGAATCAAAATTAGTTCTTCCGATCCCGGTCTCATCGGAATCCAAACGCCATTTTAAGGGCCAAGTTGTCTATTTAACTTAACAGTTCAATTTAATATCAGAATTAACATAACATATATAACAGATAAATCATACACAGTTATCACAGATATCCATAATATATCACAACATATCACAGAAATATCATCAACAGATATCAAAGTCAATCAAACATAATTATCAATGCATACCAAAATAGTTTGGTTTTTCTTGACTTAATTATTTGCTTAAGAATAAACTATTTTATTCTGTTTAATTAATTACTGATTAATTAACTTATTAATGATCAATTAATTAATTAGTTATCATTAATTATTAATTTATTAGTTATCTAATCTTTAATTAATTAATTAATTACTAAACTTTTATTCATTAAATGATACTTAATTACTCAATTAATTAATTGATTCTTGTTAATTATTAACTTACTTATTAAAGATTAATTAGTTATTCAATTGTCACAAATTATTTATACTAATCAATTTTATTAACTACATAATCTTCAATTAATCACTTACGTTAATTATCGTTCATGGATTAACTTTTAAGTAATTAGCTAACATTTTTATGATTTAAATTGTTTTAACATATGATTTATTTCTAATTACAAAATCAATTTAAAGTTATCAATTTAAGATTTCAAATACAAATTAATTGACATCCTTAATTACTTATTATTAATCACATATCTTTATATACTACTTTAATAACCTTTTTACTTAAACAATCTAACTATTGTTTAGTTTAACTTAGATATAACAAACACTAAAACAAAATTATGCACGTTCAATTGGAAAGGTACCCGAGACAAACCCCTTCCCTACTCGAGACAGTCTCGAGTTATCTTCGCATCTCCCCTGCGTCCCTCTCTCTAACTCTCTATCTTCTTCTCCCTTTCCCTGATTCTTTTCTTCTTCTTTTTCTTTTAAAGTTAACATTATAAAACAGCTGAAGCCACACACGAGAACGACCTGAAGTCACCTCCCCTTCCACTCGAGTATCACACGATACGATGTCACCATGATTTCACCGACACACTCACTCCACCGTGCACGTGCACGGTGGTGCGCTTGGCCTCCGGCGCCTCGCGACAGCCCCCACAAACCTCAAATTATCCACTCAAACGAAATCGAAACCCAGATTTAAATTTCAAGTTGAAAACAAAAAACGACCTGCAGCTTGAACATGCGACGACAACGCCCACTGACAAATTCTTCGTGCGGCCACCACACATCACCGGAGGTGATGAAACTCCACCAAAACGTCACTCACATCCCTCCTAACTCCACCTAAAATCGTGTTCCACTCGGTTGACCCGTGATGCCGAAATCAAATTTTTACAGAGCACCAAGAATTCTAAACCCAAAACCCTATTTTCGAACCAACCCCAAAACTCTTGCATTGAATAATTGTTTTTGCATTTTTCCTGACATCTACAAGTATCAATCAAACTCCCACTTGAATTTCAACTTCTAAAATTAATTGAATCACCGGATATTCTCAAATAAGCAATTTTGGTTCCCTTTGAAACTGCACCTATTCTTCTTACTTAGAAATCATTATTTTTATGTTAAAAATCTTAGCTTTGAGTGTTTAATCAAGATATAGATTCAAATTAACAAACTAAAATATTTAAATTTTAACATTGAATTACTTTTTACTGTAACTTAAAGATACAGTGTTTATAACATGCTGTTACACTCCTAAAACAAATTTACATGCCTATGTTTAAGATAAACCACTTGTATCAGCAACAAATCTAAAGTTCAAACAATTATATGAATAAGTATTTATAAATATTTTGGCTTTTCTTGTTCAGATTTTCAAAAATCTTGAAGAACAGCTTCCTGTACCACCAAAGCAACAGGAAATACCAAGGCTATTTATATCAACAATATCAAAGCACTTACCGTTCACAAACTAAAAATACAAGTTTAGATTTAAAATAGGTAAGTTTACTCACTTAAAACTGTTGAACAGAAAGCAATGTTGAAGAAGACACCGCAGAAAGACCCTGAACTCTTTTTTTTCCTTTTCTCTGCTTTGAGTTAATATATGTTTGCAAAGCAATTAAATGTTTTTCTCAGGTTTTCTTTAAGTTTAGTTCTGCTTTATAAACGAGCATGGAAGTTCATAGGTGGATATATATAGATTGAAGCTACTTAACAATAGGTTGTATCTAGACAGAGTGTATTTGTATTGTCATTTTCTTTAATTGGCTAAGTGATAATACCCTGCAGTATGAAATGATAATGATATTTCTGCTGCAATACTTTATTCAAACAAAATGTTGTTCTAATTAATGCTTATGCCTCATATTTAAGATAGCATGTAATTAATGTTTACTGATATTCTTATGTGTCGTACAAAGATATCTATTTTTTTTTCATTATTTCGGCCAAACATGTTTATGTAGGACACAAATTTTTGTTTTATACTGAAATGAAACTTTGTTTTCTTATGCATAAAACTATATAACGGTACATAAGTTTTATTACTGGTTTACATATTTAGTTTATATTATTTTCTCTGGACAAAGATCTTAATTGCTGTACATAGGCATTACATAAGGATATCTTATATTAGATTTTTGTCTTGTCTCTTGCATACTTAATTTACAAGGTATCTTTGTTATATATTTTTATTAAAGATTTTGACTTTATTTATTATAATTTATTTGCACTTTAGATTTTCAAGCATTTGATTCATAGATTTGTGTTTGCATTTTTATATTTTAAGTTATAACTTATATTCGTATATTTATATTGTTAGTTATATTTTCTATTTTATAATTATGGTTTATGCTTATGTTTGGTATGTTTATATTTATAATCAATTATATTGTTTTAAACTTATGATTTTAAAAACTACAATTGTATTCATATGTATATTATCAAAGATCTCTTCATTTTAAAAATTTAAAAGCTTGTCTTTAATTTAAATTAGATTAAATATTTATTAAAATATGCTGTCAAAAATTCCGGGTTGTTACATTCCTCCCCCTTAAAAGAATTTCGTCCCCGAAATTTAAACAACAGTTAATTCAAAAGCTTTTATATTAACCATCCAAACATACATACCATTCATACAATAATAAACAAACAAACAGTCTACTCTAACAAACATCACTAGTTATCCGAACATAAATCCGGATAAGCATTCCAAAAACTATCGAGAGTTTCCCAGCTACAATCTCTGGGATCCTCACTCCATTGCACCTTGACGAGTTTCACCACTTTGTTCCTGAGTGACTTCTCGTCTCGATCCACAATCTGAACTGGATTTCTGACTACAGTTAAATTGGGTTCAACTTCCAAATCTTCTTGAATTACCGGTTCTACAACCAGTGAGGGATCATGAACAAATTTCCTCAAATTCGATACATGAAACACATTGTGAATCCCAGACATCCGCTCTGGCAATTCAATCCTATAGGCTACAGCTCCAATTCTTTCCAACACTCGAAATGGTCCAATGTATCTCGGAGCAAGTTTTCCCGTCTTTCCGAATCTTATAGCACCTTTAATTGGGGAAACTTTAACAAAAACCAAGTCTCCGATCTCAAATTCCAATGTCCTTCGTCTTCTATCTGCATATTTCTTCTGACGATCTTGAGCAGCTTTCATCCTTTTCTTGATAAGCTCAACCTTCGCAGAAGCTTCACGAAAAAGATCGGGTCCGAGCACAAGACGATCCTTCGATTCAATCCAACAAGATGGAGATCTACACGGTCTTCCATATAAAGCTTCATAAGGAGCCATCTTAATACTCGCTTGATAACTGTTATTATAAGAAAATTCCACTAGATGAAGATGGTCCTCCCAAGATCCTCCAAAATCTAAAACACAAGCCCGTAGCATACCCTCAAGAATACGATTCAGCCTCTCCGTCTGTCCGTCCGTTTGAGGATGATAGGCTGTACTCAATCTCAAATCAGTTCCCATTGCTGATTGCAGAGCTTCCCAAAATTTGCTAGTGAAAATAGGATCACGATCACTTACTATGCTGACAGGAACACCATGCAATCGAACTATCTCCTTCAAGAAAATTTCCGCCAAAGAAACTGCAGTACGGGTTGCCTTAACTGGTATAAAATGGGCACTCTTAGTTAAACGATGTACAATAACCCATATACCGTCATTCCCTTTCCTGGTTCTAGGCAAACCATCAATAAAATCCATCGAGATCATTTCCCATTTCCAATTTGGAACTTCCAAAGGTTGCAATAACCCGGCAGATTTCTGTTGATCACCTTTAACTTGTTGACAGATGGCACAACTGCTCACAAATCTAGCAACATCCTTCTTCATATTCGGCCACCAGAAAACTCTCCTCATGTCTTTTTACATCTTCGAGATTCCCGGATAAATATTCAATTTGGAACGATGACTCTCTGATAAAACTTCCTGCTTCAAATCCTTGTCATTCGGAACACAGATTCTCCCGTTGGTCCTTAGTGTTCCTTGGCCATCGATTTCAAAACTAGGACACTGACCCTTCTTGACTCTCTTAATGATCGTCCTCAACGTCTTATCAGATTCTTGCTTGTTCGAGATCCTTTCAATAAGAGATGGAACCACTTCCAGAAGAGAAAGAACCGCGTTCCTGCTGAGAGCATTAGCTACGACATTCGCTTTCCCCGGAGTGTACAGAATGTCCAAATCATAGGGTGCAAGAAATTCAACCCACCGCTGCTGTCTTAGATTAAGATCTTTTTGAGAGAATAGATATTTCAACGGTTTGTGATCCGTGAACAATTCGAATTTCTCTCCCAAAAGATAATGTCTTCAAATTTTCAAAGCAAAAACAATGGCTAGCAGTTCAAGATCGTGCGTAGCGTAGTTTTTCTCATGAGGCTTCAACTGCCTACTAGCATACGCAATAACCCTTCCGTTCTGCATCAGAACTGCTCCCAAACCCACAATATAAGCATCAGTGTAAACCTCGAATTTGCTTTTCCCATCCGGAATAGCAAGTACTGGTGCACTAGCAAGCCTTATCTTCAATTCCTGAAAAGCTTCTTCACACTGAGGTGTCCACTTGAATTTTGCTCCTTTCCTGGTCAGCTTAGTCAGGTGCGAAGAAATCTTGGAGTAATCCCTGATAAATTTCCTGTAGTAGCCAGCCAATCCTAGAAAACTGCGAACTTCTGTCGGTGTCTCTGGCTGTTTCCATTCCAGAATAGTTTCAACTTTCGCTGGGTCTACAGAAATGCCTTCACCCGAAACAATGTGCCCTAAAAATTTAACCTCCGATTTCCAGAAATGGCACTTCGAAAACTTTGCCTTCAGCACATGCTTCCTCAGAGTCTCCAATACAATCCTCAAATGTTCCCTGTGCTCTTCTTCGGATTTGGAATAGACCAAGATATCATCAATGAATACCAGCACAAACTTATTCAACACATCCCTAAAGACTCGGTTCATGAGGTCAACGAAGTAGGCAGGAGCGTTGGTTAATCCAAACGGCATAACCAACCACTCATAGAAACAATTCGGTCCCCTAAATGTAGTCAAGGGAATACTGTCTTCAGCTACCCTCAACTGGTGGAAACCTGAAGCTAGATCCAATTGAGAAAAGATAGAAGCACCATGCAACTGGTCAAAAAGATCATCGATGCGAGGAAGAGGATATTTATTACGGATAGTCACTTTGTTCAATTGTCTATAATCCACACAGAACCTCAGTGATCCATCTGATTTGGTCACAAACACTGCTGCCGAACCCCAACAAGAAAAACTAGGTCTAATCAACCCCTTCTCTAAAAGATCTTGAGTCTGCTTAATCAACTCTTCTCTTTCCCTAGGAGCCATTCTCCTACTGGGATGAATTACTGGCACAGCTCCTGAAATCAAATCAATACGGAACTTTATTTCTCGATGTGGTGGCAGACACTTAACTTCTTCAAATACATCCGCAAAATCTTGAACCACATCGATATCCTCAACTCTCTCTTCAAAAGTCTCAATTCCATGCAAAAGACTGCTCAAGTGAATTCCAGAATTATCACACGACAATCTGGCAATTCTACCTAGATCAGTTTCCAACGAAACTGTTCTCTCATCACAATTCAAAACGGTTTTATACTTGTCCAGCCAATCCATACCCAAAATAAGATCAAATCCCTTAAAATTCAACACATACGGGTCACAAGAAAAGCTGTGAGAAAGATAAGAGATCTTCAAGTCCTTACAGATAGTGTCTAATTTGGTCACCCCTCCTATAGGATTAGATACCAAGATAGGACTGTCTACCGAACTAGGAGTAAGAGAGAACTTTTCAACAGAATCCAAAGAAATAAAACTCAAGGAAGCACCCGAATCAAACAAAACTCTAATATATTTCCCATCTAAAAGTAAAGTACCTTCTAATACTCCTTTGCCCATCGTAGAAGAAGATGGTCCGGCTTCCAAAGCAAAAACTTTATTCTGAGGTGCCCTCTGTAGAAGTGGACAGTTCTTGATCATGTGTCCTGGCTGATGACAATTAAAGCACAATGATTTCTGAACCATAGCTGATCCTGGGCCACTCTGATGCGGTTGCTGTTGCTGTTGCTGGAATCCTTTTCTAGGACACTTATTTGCCAAATGCCCTTCCTGTTGACAAATGTAGCACTTTCGAGGTCCTTTTTTATTCCCAGGTTTCTTCTTATTCGGCTTTCTCCATTTGGGATCGAACTTTCGCTTATTCGGATTAGTGAAATTCCCACCTGAAGCTGCAACTGGAGCCACCGGTTTCTTACTCATCAAACTTTCATACCTCAATGCCATATCAATCAAATCAACAAAAGATCCCTTCAAAAGCACTGTCAATTTCCCATGGAATTCAGGCCTCAATCCTTGCACAAATTTCTCATTCTTTTTCAAAGGTGCATCGATGAGTCCTGGTCCATAACAAGAGAGCTCGTTGAATCTAGTTTCATATTCCGAAATAGACATACTACCCTGATTCAAATACAGAAAATCCTAATACAATTAGGTTCTCCCTGCCATTGGCATAAACTTCTCTTCAAACAATTCCTTGGATCTGTCCCAAGAAATGTCATCCTCAAAAATATTTTCAATAGTTGAATCCCACCATGCTGCTGCACCACCTTGCAGTTGCCACGATGCCATATGCCTCTTACGCCCATCAGTCAATCTTATGCTCTTGAAAATACGTTCGCAAGAGCGTAGCCAGTCTTGAACTTCAATTATTGACTCTGAACCTTTGAATGGTTGGCCTCCAAGATGTTTGAAATCCTTGCATAAAGCTGCAAAACTAACTTGAGGTGGTACTGGATTGACAGCCTCACTAACATTTTGACTCCGTCCATTATCTGTTGAAGTACTGGCCCTAACTCTACCTCTTGTTCCTGAACTCATGTCGGTCACCTGAACAGGTACTCAACCAATTTAGATATATATAATTATATGAAAATACAAATACGCACTCTCAAGATAGATATAACACAAGAGCCTAGGTACTCGCTCGACCTAACGCTCTGATACCAACGGCGACGACCCGGCTTTCTCAACCCAGAAAGACGTTTCATCATTAAGAAAGAAAGGGATAGAAATAGAAAAGAATAGAAAGAAAGAACAACAACATCAGAATCTCACAGCGGAATGGAACAAAATATAATACATCACATAACTATTACATAGTTATACATACATCAGAGTCATACTATATCACATAACAGGACTGTCATATACATATATGTCCATACATACATCCAAAATACAGCACACTCTAACTACACAGCGGAACTAAACATATAGATACATACGTCTGGTCTTCTCCCCAAAATAGCTTCTCTAGGAAATCAACACTCCCAAATACCTATCACTTGGCTACTCATAAAAATTTGAGTACCCAAGAGTTTATGAAAACACAAAATATAAACTCCGGGTCAGACATGGGTCTGGTATGAGTAAACAGGTTAAAGTTGCTTAACTTTGAAAATCATTTGAAAATAAAGGTATCACGTAAGACTCCCCACAAATAAATACGGGTAAGTTTTTACCTTACGCTAACCAAAACATTTTATAGGAAATTCAGTGATATTATAATAGTGTCTAGGGTTTTTAACTAAATAGAAAATAGCCGAAATTGTTACATCTATTAAATTCCAGCTACTAGCCACGAAAGTGGGTAATACAAAACAAAACCGTAGGGTCTCGTAGGGAAATTGGATTTCCAACAATGGCAGGGCTACTGGGGTACCTCCCGTCACAGTACGGGGCCTAGATCACCGTACCGAGGATCACACCCGACCCCTACAACACAAGGCCGGAACCATTCCTTACTGAACAGTCCCGAACAAGATAACCCCGCAGTTGTGGCCAAGAACTGCTCACACAGCTGAAATAAAAAGGGACATCTAGATAGGGGAATATCTTGTCTTGCTTGGGCATGACCCACCTAACCTTGCTGCATCTCCCCTGTTTTAGCCATTCCCGGTTGATGAGGCTTGAGGCTACGATTACCTTTATTGAACATATCTTAGAATGCTCATCGTCCGCCTGATGATGTGTTGAAAGCATTCAATCCATACAAGTTCGTTCCGGGTTCGAACGAAACCGAAGGCATTATCTCGTTACACTCATTTTGGAATCACCCTCAGAGTTAACGACGATAACCCTTGCATTCTGAAACATCATCTCGATCTCCATTTGATAAGTCACGACCTATCGTTTAATTTGGATCGATGTGGTTTTTGGAGAATCAAAATTGATTCTTCCGATCCCGGTCTCATCGAAATCCAAACGCCATTTTAAGGGCCAAGTTGTCTATTTAACTTAACAGTTCAATTTAATATCAGAATTAACGTAACATATATAACAGATAAATCATACACAGTTATCACAGATATCCATAATATATCACAACATATCACAGAAATATCATCAACAGATATCAAAGTCAATCAAACATAATTATCAATGCACACCAAAACAGTTTGGTTTTTCTTGACTTAATTATTTGCTTAAGAATAAACTATTTTATTCTGTTTAATTAATTACTGATTAATTAACTTATTAATGATCAATTAATTAATTAGTTATCATTAATTATTAATTTATCAGCTATCTAATCTTTAATTAATTAATTAATTACTAAACTTTTATTCATTAACTGATACTTAATTACTCAATTAATTAATTGATTCTTGTTAATTATTAACTTACTTATTAAAGATTAATTAGTTATTCAATTGTCACAAATTATTTAGACTAATCAATTTTATTAACCACATAATCTTCAATTAATCACTTACGTTAATTATCGTTCATGGATTAACTTTTAAGTAATTAGCTAACATTTTTATGATTTAAATTGTTTTAACATATGATTTATTTCTAATTACAAAATCAATTTAAAGTTATCAATTTAAGATTTCAAATACAAATTAATTGACATCCTTAATTACTTATTATTAATCACATATCTTTACATACTACTTTAATAACCTTTTTACTTAAACAATTCAACTATTTTTTAGTTTAACTTAGATATAACAAACACTAAAACAAAATTATGCACGTTCAATTGGAAAGGTACCCGAGACAAACCCCTTCCCTACTCGAGACAGTCTCGAGTTATCTTCGCATCCCCTGCGTCCCTCTCTCTAACTCTCTACCTTCTTCTCCCTTTCCCTGATTCTTTTCTTTTTCTTTTAAAGTTAACGTTATAAAACAGCTGAAGCCACACACGAGAACGACCTGAAGTCACCTCCCCTTCCACTCGAGTATCACACGATACGAAGTCACCACGACTTCACCGACACACTCACGCCACCGTGCACGTGCACGGTGGTGCGCTTGGCCTCCGGCACCTCGCGACAGCCCCCACAAACCTCAAATTATCCACTCAAACGAAATCGAAACCCAGATTTAAATTTCAAGTTGAAAACAAAAAAACGACCTGCAGCTTGAACATGCGACGACAACGCCCACTGACAAATTCTTCGTAAGGCCACCACACATCACCGGAGGTGATGAAACTCCACCAAAACGTCACTCACATCCCCCCTAACTCCACCTAAAATCGTGTTCCACTCGGTTGACCCGTGATGCCGAAATCAAATTTTTACAAAGCACCAAGAATTCTAAACCCAAAACCCTATTTTCGAACCAACCCCAAAACTCTTGCATTGAATAATTGTTTTTGCATTTTTCCTGACATCTACAAGTATCAATCAAACTCCCACATGAATTTCAACTTCTAAAATTAATTGAATCACCGGATATTCTCAAATAAGCAATTTTGGTTCCCTTTGAAACTGAACCTATTCTTCTTACTTAGAAATCATTATTTTTATGTTAAAAATCTTAGCTTTGAGTGTTTAATCAAGATATAGATTCAAATTAACAAACTAAAATATTTAAATTTTAACATTGAATTCCTTTTTACTGTAACTTAAAGATACAGTGTTTATAACATGTTGTTAAACTCCTAAAACAAATTTACATGCCTATGTTTAAGATAAACCACTTGTATCAGCAACAAATCTAAAGTTCAAACAATTATATGAATAAGTATTTATAAATATTTTGGCTTTTCTTGTTCAGATTTTCAAAAATCTTCAAGAAAAGCTTCGTATACCACCAAAGCAACAGGAAATACCAAGGCTATTTATATCAACAATATCAAAGCACTTACCATTCACAAACTAAAAATACAAGTTTAGATTTAAAATAGGTAAGTTTACTCACTTAAAACTGTTGAACAAAAAGCAATGTTGAAGAAGACACTGCAGAAAGACCCTGAACTCTTTTTTTTTCTTTTCTCTGTTTTGAGTTAATATATGTTTGCAAAGCAATTAAATGTTTTTCTCAGGTTTGCTCTAAGTTTAGTTCTGCTTTATAAACGAGCATGGAAGTTCATAGGTGGATATATATAGATTGAAGCTACTTAACAATAGGTTGTATCTAGACAGAGTGTATTTGTATTGTCATTTTCTTTAATTGGCGAAGTGATAATACCCTGCAGTATGAAATGATAAAGATATTTCTGCTGCAGTACTTTATTCAAACAAAATGTTGTGCTAATTAATGCTTATGCCTCATATTTAAGATAGCATGTAATTAATGTTTACTGATATTCTTATGTGTTGTACAAAGATATCTATTTTTTTTTCTTCATTATTTCGGCCAAACATGTTTATGTAGGTCACAGATTTTTGTTTTATACTGAAATGAAACTTTGTTTTCTTATGCATAAAACTATATAACAGTACATAAGTTTTATTACTGGTTTACATATTTAGTTTATATTATTTTCTCTAGACAAAGATCTTAATTGCTGTACATAGGCATTACATAAGGATATCTTATATTAGATTTTTGTCTTGTCTCTTGCATACTTAATTTACAAGGTATCTTTGTTATAAATTTTTATTAAAGATTTTGACTTTATTTATTGTAATTTATTTGCACTTTAGATTTTCAAGCATTTGATTCATAACTTTGTGTTTGCATTTTTATATTTTAAGTTATAACTTATATTCGTATATTAATATTGTTAGTTATGTTTTCTATTTTATAATTATGGTTTATGCTTATGTTTGGTATGTTTATATTTATAATCAATTATATTGTTTTAAACTTATGATTTTAAAAATTACAATTGTATTCATATGTATATTATCAAAGATCTCATCATTTTAAAAATTTAAAAGCTTGTATTTAATTTAAATTAGATTAAATATTTATTAAAATATGCTGTCAAAAATTCCGGGTTGTTACAGTTAAGTATTTTTTATTATTATTAGGAATTTTGTTAAAACTCATAGAAATGCACTGGCATCTTAAAATCCAATTTATTTATGGAATGGAAACCACTTCGAGCCTGTTAAAGGGATGGAACCCTAAGTAGGATGGAACCTACGAAAAATCTAGTGGAACATTGTTTTGTATCCGCTAACTTTTTATTCAAAACGATTTTTCAAAATTATATCCTGTTTTCAAAATGTTTTCAAAAAATTTCCTTTTAAAAGATTCAAAACCCTCTATCCTGATTTTAAATAATTTTAGCCTCAAAATATCTTTAATTTCAAAGTCAAATTGTTCCTGATTTTAAACTATCTTTTAATATAATATATTTAACTATATTCAAGTATATTTATAAAATATACTTAGATTTAAAGTATAAAATTAGAGTTAAATTCTATATATATTATTCTCTATATTTACTTATGAATTTTAATTATATTCAAGTATGTTTATAAAGTTTAAATTAGTTTTAATATAAGATAAAGGTTGTGACGACCCGCCTTTCATTCCACAGAAAGATGCATCATTTATAAGAAAGAAAGAGGTAGAAATAGAATAGATAGAAGAAAAGAACTCAACAATATCAGAATCTCACAGCGGAACGAAACAAAATATAATATATAACATAACAATTACATAGTTATTTACATAACAGAGTTACACAGATACAACAACATAAAATAGACAGTTATAAAAGTCTGTCTATTATACAACTCTAATATAACTCATACATCACAGAGATACATCACAGTGGAAACACAATATAACTACAAACGCTGAAGCCTCCTGCTCCTTCTCCTCCAGAATTAGTCAAAGCTAACCTGAATCCCTTGGCTACTCGTAAAAATTTGAGTACCCAAGAGTTTAAGGAAAACAGAATAAACTCCGAGTCAGACATGGGTCTGATGTGAGTAAACGGGTTAAAGTTTCTTAACTTTTAAAAACCTTTACAAACAAAAGGTATCACGTAAGACTCCCCACACATAAACATGGGTAAGTTTTTACCTTACGCTAACCGAAACATTTGATAGGAAATCTGGTGATATTATAATAGGGTCTAGGGTTTTCAAGTAAATAGAAAATAGCCGAAATTGTTACATTCGTTAAATTCCAGCTACTAGCCACGAAAGTGGGTAATACAATCAAAACCGTAAGGGCATATATGAAGAATGGGTTTCCATCAATGTCAAGGCTACTGGGGTACCGCCCGTCACAGTACGTGGCCTAGATCACCGTACCGAGGATCCACCCTAAATCCCCTGAAACACAAAGCCGGAACCATTCCTTATTGAACAGTTCCGAACAAGACAACCCCGGCGATTCTAGCTAGAAATCGCCCAAGCAGCCGAATAAAAAGGGACATCTAGAAAATGGTAGATCTTGTAACATCCCGAAAATTTTGAATTTAAAATTTAGTAATATATTTTAAACTTTTTGAAATAAAAAATTGAAAAGTTATAAAGGAATAAAATATGAACAAAGTTTAATATTTTTAGTTAAAACTTTTAAAAGAAATAAAAAAAAATTGTTAATGTAAGTTATGATAAAATTTTAAAATTTAAATCGCATCATAATAAAATTGAACAAATAAACCTATGAATAATTAAACAAGTAAACAATTAAACAAATAAACAAATAAACCTATGAATAATTAAACAAGTAAACAATTAAACAAAAGAACAAACAAATAAACAAATGATTAAACCTATGATCAAATAAATAAACAAGACAGCATGCTGAAAATATACAAGCATGAAACACTACATACTTTCATTAAATGCAAGCATCTACAAAGAACATACCTGCATTCAATGCTTTTACTTCCAGCATGGTTTATCCTGTACTTGTTTTAATAAACCTCAGTAAACAATCTGTTATAAATAAACATCAACCTGCCTCTTTATTTCATTCAACAAACTTCTGCAAACCTGAAAAAGAAAACATCATATTTCATAAATTCAAAAGCATTCAGGTGATCAAAACAGAAAATAAAAAGAGGTTAAAAAACCAAACCAGAGAAGAAGAAGCAAACTACAGTTAAAAAAGAAACAAAAATAGTCTCTGTTTCTATATTGTTCAGGTGAGTAAACCCCTGTTTCTTTTAATTTTTCTTTGTTGCTGTGTATGCTTGGACCCTGTAGTGAAGTTAGTCCTTGGTTTGCTCGCAAAAAAATTATATTGAGTGTATGATGAATGTAGGGTTGTGCATGTTGATTATACAGATTTCAATCTCTGTTTTTGCTTCAGGAAAAACCAATACTACATATCACCTTCTTTCTTTGATTATAACAGAGATTTTTAAACAAGTTAAATATTATTTTAAACTCACATTACATATCAGTAAAGGATTAAAACAGTTACAGAGTTCTTCTTCCTGGAAAGTTGAAACACAATGACAAATTCAAAATCTCAAGGAAACCCAAATTTCACGAATTGTAACTTCCATAACTTTAAGTGAATCCATATTTAAACTGATGATTTTTAAGACAAATATGGGAATTTTTAATTGCCCAGATTACGTGCAGTCCAATGTTGAACGAGACATGCATTTTGATCGATTGCCAATCATCGAACAAATTTTAGATGTTAAGATTTTTCTTGAAGCTTGCTTGGCCATAGAAGGTCTCGGGAAAAATGTTGAAAAAATTTTCTATTGCATAAATTTTGAATTCGAATGAAAACTAGGGTTTAAGAACTGTTTCCAGTTCGCGTTGAAAATGGGATCGCCGCTCCACCTAGGGGTGATCGGAATCCACGTTGCCGGTGCTAGTCGAGGCGTCACATCTCGATGAAGCTTCAGTATGATTTTAGTGGCTTCTGATGGCCATACGTGGGTACACGAGTGGATTTCCTGGTAACGTGTTGTTGGGTTCGATTGATTGAGATGACTCGATTTTTTATTGGGGGTAAATTCAAGTGTGGGGGTGCTCGAATCGATTTGGGGAATGAAGTATGACTTGTTGATGGTCGCGATGGCCATCAGAGTGGTCGCGAACCACCGTGCACGTGCATGGTGGTGATGGTGTCAGTGTTTTGAGTATCAGGGGAGGTGTTGAGTTGGAACTTGAGTTGGAACTCGAGAAATTATGTAAGGTGCTTCGGGTTTTTCTCGCGTTCCAAAAAGATGTTGGATCTGGGTTTTAAAACATAGCTTTTAAAAAAAAAAAGGAAAAAAAAGAGACAGGAAGAAGAAAGGAAACTGGGACGAGGGAGAAGTGGAGAAACTCGGGTAAGACGCGAGTTCGAGTGAGTTGCCTGATGCGTGAAACTATTACTTAGTTTAAAGTTTAACTTGCTAAAAAAAAATGAATAAGAAAAGGGTATAGGAAGGACTCGGGGAAAGTTTGGGAGTTACACGGGTTCAACCCGAGTTTGCTTGGGTGTTTTCACGGGTTACTCTGAAATTGGGTTAGGCCCAATAAGACTTTGAATTTGCAAATGCTAAGTAATTTTTGTATTTGCAATGCAATCAAGATTGATTAATATTAAGTTAAAAACTTACTATAAGTTTAAAATTTGTTAACAATGTGTTTTTTTTAAGAGTTTAATTAATCCTTTAATTAAGTAATTTAATTTAAAATAAGAATTGAAGTTAATTTACATTTAAATTTTCAGTTTAACCATAAATTGATTTTTAAAGTGTAAAGTAGATTCTTAAATGAAAATTGTCGTAAATACTTTGTATTAATTAATGGTTATGAAAAGTAATTAAGAATGATTTGAAATTAAATTGATTAATAAACAATTAAGTATTTAATTAAATTTGTAATTAAGAATTTGTTAATTTTGAAACAATTTATCGAGTTAATTAAGATTTAATTTATTTATCCAAATTTTTATCATTGATTTAAAAATAATTATTTGGTAAATTTATTAAATCCCATTCACTTGGATTGGTAAATAATTAACTATTGCTATGCACTAGATTGATATTTCTGTTGTGACCGTGATACTGTGTGATGCACTGTGACTATGATTTGTTCTATATTGATGTGAAAACCCTGTTGTCCGTAAAACGACATTTAAACTTCGATGCGACAGGGAATCGGATTTCAGTTGGTTATCCGAAACCCACATCGACTCTGTGAATATTTGTGAATGACATCCACATGTTTTGAAATTTGACACCCACTATTCGAATTAACCAGGAAAGGACCTTTGTGTCATAAAACCCATTTCGAATATGTGATTCGACGTTATGGATAGCAATCGAAGACCGGTGTTGAAGACCGGGTATTTGCGAGAGCGATAGGATGATCTGCGATTGACTCTGCACCGAGTTGCTCCGGTATAGAGTTCTCCATATGTGATGGGGAATCCGATCAGGATTGTGGATATCCGGATTGCAAGGACTTCTTTGGAAGTACCTTCGGTTCTGTTCGAGCCCGGAACAGACTTGTATGGATAGTATGTCTGACATTACAAATTGAGATATAAAGCCGATTTCTTTCAAATATATTTCTGTTGGTGGCGGAGAATTTATTCTTTTAGCTTAACACCCTTCTCTGAGACGTACGAGCTCAGGGGTTATGTAGTTGAAGGTTATCAGCGATATATTCCCAATTTGGTAATGTGACATACTGAGTGTTGCTGTGAAATGATCATTGTGTTGATTATTCGTGATAGGATCATTTATTTGATCATCTATCTTTGTGATCATTTCTATGATCATTTGTTGACCCAAAGCACGGCTTTTGTATAAAGTGTGTTTTTGTGGACGTGACTTCGTCGGACCTCACACCCCGAAATGGTCAAAACAGGAAAGATGCAGCAAGGTTATTGGGGGTAGCACCCCTTAGGGTATGTACATTTCCTTCTGGATAGAAGTGGTATCATGGTATGGAGCCCAGATACTTAACTTATGTGGATATCGCAGATATATATATATATGATTTTGTGATTTGTTGCTGGGGCCCTGGTTAAAGGTTGGTTACGACCGGGAGATGGCATACTCGTGTCAGTAGTTACCCAGTTAGGGGTAACCCGGCCTTGTGTTGGCAGAGATCCGGTTTGGTTCTCGGGGACGTCCTTCCAGAGGCGTTCTCATGTGGCAATGGGAAGTTCCTTGGCCTGACCATTTGTTGGAAATCCAAAGAAACAATACGAGCCTTGTACGGTTTTAGTTGTAGAACCTGCCATTTGCTTATGGTGGTCACCACTGTTTAGATGGTAGCTATAGTAGGCATACGATAATGGTCGTATGTTGGCTAAGATTAATATTCTATTTTCGAAATGATTTCCTTCACTATGCACTAGTAATAATATCAAAGAATTCTTTTCTCGTATCAAGCATATTTAACTATCATAAGAAGAAATCTCCTCCAATTCTGCGTTTGCATTGTGTGTGTGGCGGGAGGTCTTATGGTAGTTCCATTTTTAAAAGCATTCCGAAAATTCTTTTATAAATCTTGTTATTTAAATACAACTGTTTTGTTTACTCATACCAGTCCCATGACTGATCCGGAGTTTATTGTTTTCTTTCCTAAACTCCGGGTGCCCATTATTTCCACACGGGCAGCCTAGTAGCAGGTTTCTATATTTTGGAGTAGCAGTATTTTGGAGCTCTTATCTTGGAGATATCTTAGGAGCTATTGGAGATTTCAGGTGTTAGCTTTTGGGAGTTCGTTATCATCTCTCTCATTTGAGGATTTTTGGATATATGTTCACTGTTATATTATCATGATGTTGTATTTAGAGATTGTGGTATATGTATTATGTACTCTGTTGTAGTATGGATATTATGTTGATGTTGTAACAGTGATGTTATTTATGATATTGATTCTGTTCCGCTGTTTTATATTCATCTAATTGTTGTTATAAGCTCCGGCGATGCGAATTTGATGTCGTTTATTGGACATCGAGTTTGGGTCGTCACAAATTGGTATCAAAGCTGTTGGTTGAGTAAGAACTTTAGCTACGGAGTATAACACATTAGATGGCTCATTAGAGATAGGGTGAAGTATACCCTAGAATGAGTATAATCAAAATTGAAACTTTGAAATTTCTTAGTCTATTTCTTTTTACTGCTGATATTCCTTAAGATATTTCGCCTGCATATCTGAATCAATTTTCTTACTAATCTCAGATAGTGAAAATGAGTGGACGCAGAGGAAGAATTAGGGGTCAAGGCAATGCTGCAGCACCAAATCAAATTCCCGCAGCCGCAGAAGCAGTAATAGAAATTCAACAGCAGCCGGACTTGGCTGAATTATATAAGAAGTTTGAAAAGCTTGGTGGCAAACCATTTATTGGCAAGGAGTCAATTATTGACGCTCAAGCTTGGGTAAGATCGTGTGAAAAGATTTTTAAAGGGCTAAAATTGCAGGATGAGCAGAAAAGACTTATAGCTTCTTGGCAACTCCAAGGAGAAGCTTCAGCTTGGTGGGGAACCATCATTATAGATGAACCCGAGGAAGAATTTACTTGGGATCGTTTTAAAGAAGTGTTTGAGAAACGTTACATGCCATCGGCGGGAGTTTCTAGAATGTATCAGGAATTTCTGGATTTGAAACAAGGAAGTTTGTCGTTTGAAGAATACTTGAATAAATTCAGTGAACTATCTCGGTTTGGCCCGGAATTGCTAAATACACCTCTGAAGAAAAACGAAAGGTTTATCCGGGGAATGAATCAAAAATATCATGGAAGAATGACGGGTCATGTTAAAGAATCTTTTTCAGATTTGGTAGATATGGGGTACAGGTACGCTACTCTTGATATACAAGAAGCAACTATGGAGAAAGGAAATTCAGGTAGTTAGAATTATAAAAAGCGAAAATTCGGAGGCAAGAAACCTTGGCAAGGCAATGAGAAGAAGAGGAACACTCAAGGAAGAGCAACAGAAAATGTCACTTGTTACAACTGCAAAGAGAAAGGCCACTATTCAAATGACTGCCCAAAACCGAAGAAACCAGCTAGAGAATGTTACAATTGTCATAAACCAGGACATTTAGTTAAAGATTGCCCAGTGATGAAGCCAGCGCAAGTGGCAAAGGTTTACACGATAAAGGAGGACCCCTCATCTTCAAAAGCTGACAAAGGGAAAGGTGTTTTGGAAGGTAACCTTACTATTAATAATAGAACTGTTAGAGCTTTATTTGATACAGGAGCTTCACATAGCTTTATCTCCCAACAAACCATAAATGAATTAGGACTTGAAACTAAATTTGCTGACGATCTTATTTGCGTGAAAAATCCGGTTGGAGGTCCCGCAAATCTTAATTCATATTGTAAGAGAGTTCCTATTTCATATGCTAGTATAAATTTCCTATCAACCTTTATGTCCTCGAATTTGATGAATTTGAAATCTTACTCAGTATGAACTGGTTATCGAGATACGATGCTAGATTGGAGTGTAGTAATCAGACAGTTTTAATCAAAACAAGCCTTGGAAATTTTATTGAAATCTCTTGTGAGAATCCAAGTCCAAGGAGCGACAGATTGATGTATACTTTGGGAAATCTTGAACCCACTTTGCAGTCTATACCTGTTGTTCGGAATTTTTCCGACGTATTTGAAGAAGTGAAATCTTTACCTCCTCATCGAGAAATAGAATTCCGAATCGATCTTGTACCTAATACTCGTCCTTTTGTTCACGCAAGTCGCAGGATGGCACCCAGGGAAAAGATTGAATTGGTTCATCAAACTAATGAGCTACTAGCAAAAGGATTAATTCGACCCAGTGTTTCTGAATGGGACTCAGCCGTCGTATTTGTTGCTAAATCAGACGGATCTTTGAGATTGTGTGTAGATTACCGCGATCTAAATAAACAAACTCTCAAGAATAAATTTCCACTGCCCAGGATTGATGATTTATTTGATCAGTTGCATGGCGCTCGTTTCTTTTCAAAGATGGATCTAGCCCAAGGATTCCATCAATTACGAATCGCCGAAGATTGTGTACATCTGACTGCTTTCAGAGGTCCTAATATGTTCTATGAATGGTTAGTTATGCCTTTCGGGCTAACCAATGCTCCAGCATACTTCGTAGATCTTATGACTCGTGTGTTTCGGGAAGTTCTGAATAAATTTGTGCTTGTATTCATTGATGACATCTTAATTTTCTCCAAAACTGAAGATGAGCATGCCGAGCATCTTAGAATTGTCTTAGAAATTTTAAGGAGAAATGTTCTATATGCAAAATTTTCCAAATGCCACTTCTGGGTCAATGAAGTCAAATTCCTTGGCCATATTGTTAATGAAGAAGGAATTTCAGTAGATCCTAGCAAAATTTCCGCTATTCTTGATTGGAAACAACCCACTACTCCAAGAGAAGTTCGAAGCTTTTTGGGTTTAGCAGGCTATTATCGGAAATTCGTTCAAGATTTTTCTAAGTTAGCTAGTCCGCTGACTAAGTTAACAATGAAGAATGCAAAGTTCATTTGGACTTCAAGATGTGAGGAAGTTTTTCAAGAGTTGAAAAAGAGATTAACCACTGCTCCTGTTCTCACTATTGTTAATGGGAACCAAGGCTTATCTGTCTATACTGATGCATGTGGTGAAGGGGTAGGTGCAGTATTAATGCAAAATGGAAAGGTAGTTGCCTACGCAGGTAGACAATTACGTCCGCATGAGAAGAACTACCCAACGCACGATTTGGAACTTTTGGCTGTTGTTTTCGCTTTGAAAATATGGCGACATTATCTTCTGGGTGAAAAATTCGAATTATTCACCGATCATAAAAACTTGAAATATCTTTTCACCCAGAAGGATCTGAATCTGCGACAACAACGTTGGTTGGAATTTCTAGCATCTTATGACTTAGATATTATGTATACACCCGGAAAGGCCAATGTAGTTGCAGACGCTTTGAGCAGAAGTTATGCTGTTCTTACTTATCTTGTTATCACTCCTACTCTTCTTAAGAAAATCGCGAGCAGGCAAACGGAAGACAAGTTTCTTCGAGAAATGCGTAGAAGAATAGATCGAGGAAAGGATACTACTTTTCAAAAAGATAATAGAGAAGTTATAAGGATGAAGGGCAGAATTTGTGTCCCTGACATTCCAGAATTGAAACGAGAAGTATTGGACGAATGCGACAAGTCCAAATTCAGCATCCATCCCGGAGTCAACAAAATGTATCGAGATGTTAAAAGAACATTCTGGTGGAAAACGATGAAGAGAGACATATCTATTTATGTTAGTCGTTGTGCTACTTGTCAGCAAATAAAGAGCGACCAAAAGAAAGTGGCCGGTTTACTTCAACCTTTAGAAGTACCGAAATGGAAGTGGGATCAGGTATAGATGGATTTCATCGATGGATTGCCACGAACCAAGAAAGGCAATGAAGCGATTTGGGTTATTATGGATCGTCTAACCAAAAATGCTCATTTCATTCCAGTTAAATCTACTCGGACTGCGGCAAGCTTGGCAGGTATTTATATAAAGGAAATTGTTCGCCTCCATGGTATTTCCAGTAGTATAGTGAGTGATCGTGACCCGATCTTCACTAGTAGATTTTGGGAAGCGTTTCAGGAAGCATTGGGAACGAAATTAAATTTCAGTACTGCTTATCATCCGCAATCTGATGGACAGACCGAGAGAGTTAACCGAATTTTAGAAGACCTACTGCGTGCTTGTGTTCATGATTTTGGTGGTTCTTGGGAGGACCATTTGCATCTGGTTGAATTCTCTTATAATAACAGTTATCAGGCCAGTTTAGAAATGGCTCCTTTCGAAGCTTTATATGGTCGTCCGTGTCGATCACCTACATGCTGGATCGAATCAGGTGACAGACTTGTTCTTGGACCGGATATGATAAAAGAAGCCACTGAGAAGGTAAATTTTATTCGAAAGAAGTTATTAACTGCCCAAAGCCGTCAGAAGAGCTACTATGACCGTCGAAGGAGAAATTTGGAATTTCAAGTTGGAGATTCTGTATTTCTAAAAGTATCTCCGATGCGGGGTGTGTTGAGATTCGGGAAAACTGGAAAGTTGGCACCGCGTTATATTGGTCCTTTTCCTATTCTGGAAAGGATTGGTTCTCTAGCATATAGAGTGCAGTTACCCAGCTGGTTGTCTGTCGTACATGATGTGTTCCATATTTCTAATCTTCGGAAATATGTGCACGATCCAGATGAAATTATTGAAGAAGCTGCTCAGCAGGATCTTGAAATCACTCCCGACTTGGCAGTTAGAAGGGAACCGATGAAAATTGTTGATCGTGATGAGAAGCGATTGAGGAACAAAATTGTGAAATTGGTCAAAGTTAAATGGAGTGGCGATCCAAAGGACTGTACTTGGGAGACTGAAGAGAATATGAAGAAGTCATATCCCAAATGCAGAATTGACATCTCGACTTAAAACTGTAAGTTATTTCCTTATTTATAAATTCGTATATAATTTGTTTAAGTTTCTCTCTCTTTCAATTTCGAGGACAAAATATTCTTAAGGAGGGGATATTGTAACATCCCGAAAATTTTGAATTTAAAATTTAGTAATATATTTTAAACTTTTTGAAATAAAAAATTGAAAAGTTAAAAAGGAATAAAATATGAACAAAGTTTAGTATTTTTAGTTAAAACTTTTAAAAGAAATAAATAAAAAATTGTTAATGTAAGTTATGATAAAATTTTAAAATTTAAATCGCATCATAATAAAATTAAACAAATAAACCTATGAATAATTAAACAAGTAAACAATTAAACAAATAAACAAATAAACCTATGAATAATTAAACAAGTAAACAATTAAACAAAAGAACAAACAAATAAACAAATGATTAAACCTATGATCAAATAAATAAACAAGACAGCATGCTGAAAATATACAAGCATGAAACACTACATACTTTCATTAAATGCAAGCATCTACAAAGAACATACCTGCAATCAATGCTTTTACTTCCAGCATGGTTTATCCTGTACTTGTTTTAATAAACCTCAGTAAACAATCTGTTATAAATAAACATCAACCTGCCTCTTTATTTCATTCAACAAACTTCTGCAAACCTGAAAAAGAAAACATCATATTTCATAAATTCAAAAGCATTCAGGTGATCAAAACGGAAAATAAAAAGAGGTTAAAAAACCAAACCAGAGAAGAAGAAGCAAACTGCAGTTAAAAAAGAAACAAAAATAGTCTCTGTTTCTATATTGTTCAGGTGAGTAAACCCCTGTTTCTTTTAATTTTTCTTTGTTGCTGTGTATGCTTGGACCCTGTAGTGAAGTTAGTCCTTGGTTTGCTCGCAAAAAAAAAATATTGAGTGTATGATGAATGTAGGGTTGTGCATGTTGATTATACAGATTTCAATCTCTGTTTTTGCTTCAGGAAAAACCAAAACTACATATCACCTTCTTTCTTTGATTATAACAGAGATTTTTAAACAAGTTAAATATTATTTTAAACTCACATTACATATCAGTAAAGGATTAAAACAGTTACAGAGTTCTTCTTCCTGGAAAGTTGAAACACAGTGACAAATTCAAAATCTCAAGGAAACCCAAATTTCACGAATTGTAACTTCCATGACTTTAAGTGAATCCATATTTAAAATGATGATTTTTAAGACAAATATGGGAATTTTTAATTGCCCAGATTACGTGCAGTCCAATGTTGAACGAGACATGCATTTTGATCGATTGCCAATCATCGAACAAATTTTAGATGTTAAGATTTTTCTTGAAGCTTGCTTGGCCATAGAAGGTCTCGGGAAAAATGTTGAAAAAATTTTCTATTGCATAAATTTTGAATTCGAATGAAAACTAGGGTTTAAGAACTGTTTCCAGTTCGCGTTGAAAATGGGATCGCCGCTCCACCTAGGGGTGATCGGAATCCACGTCGCCGGTGCTAGTCGAGGCGTCACATCTCGATGAAGCTTCAGTATGATTTTAGTGGCTTCTGATAGCCATACGTGGGTACACGAGTGGATTTCCTGGTAACGTGTTGTTGGGTTCGATTGATCGAGATGACTCGATTTTTTATTGGGGGTAAATTCAAGTGTGGGGGTGCTCGAATCGATTTGGGGAATGAAGTATGACTTGTTGATGGTCGCGATGGCCATCAGAGTGGTCGCGAACCACCGTGCACGTGCACGGTGGTGATGGTGTCAGTGTTTTGAGTATCAGGGGAGGTGTTGAGTTGGAACTTGAGTTGGAACTCGAGAAATTATGTAACGTGCTTCGGGTTTTTCTCGCGTTCCAAAAAGATGTTGGATCTGGGTTTTAAAACATAGCTTTTAAAAAAAAAAAAGGAAAAAAAAAGAGACAGGAAGAATAAAGGAAACTGGGACGAGGGAGAAGTGGAGAAACTCGGGTAAGACGCGAGTCGAGTGAGTTGCCTGATGCGTGAAACTATTACTTAGTTTAAAGTTTAACTTGCTAAAAAAAAAAAATGAATAAGAAAAGGGTATAGGAAGGACTCGGGGAAAGTTTGGGAGTTACACGGGTTCAACCCGAGTTTGCTTGGGTGTTTGCTCGGGTTACTCTGAAATTGGGTTAGGCCCAATAAGACTTTGAATTTGCAAATGCTAAGTAATTTTTGTATTTGCAATGCAATCAAGATTGATTAATATTAAGTTAAAAACTTACTATAAGTTTAAAATTTGTTAACAATGTGTTTTTTTTAAGAGTTTAATTAATCCTTTAATTAAGTAATTTAATTTAAAATAAGAATTGAAGTTAATTTACATTTAAATTTACAGTTTAACCATAAATTGATTTTTAAAGTGTAAAGTAGATTCTTAAATGAAAATTGTCGTAAATACTTTGTATTAATTAATGGTTATGAAAAGTAATTAAGAATGATTTGAAATTAAATTGATTAATAAACAATTAAGTATTTAATTAAATTTGTAATTAAGAATTTGTTAATTTTGAAACAATTTATCGAGTTAATTAAGATTTAATTTATTTATCCAAATTTTTATCATTGATTTAAAAATAATTATTTGGTAAATTTATTAAATCCCATTCACTTGGATTGGTAAATAATTAACTATTGCTATGCACTAGATTGATATTTCTGTTGTGACTGTGATACTGTGTGATGCACTGTGACTATGATCTGTTCTATATTGATGTGAAAACCCTGTTGTCCGTAAAACGACATTTAAACTTCGATGCGACAGGGAATCGGATTTCAGTTGGTTATCCGAAACCCACATCGACTCTGTGAATATTTGTGAATGACATCCACATGTTTTGAAATTTGACACCCACTATTCGAATTAACCGGGAAAGGACCTTTGTGTCATAAAACCCATTTCGAATATGTGATTCGACGTTATGGATAGCAATCGAAGACCGGTGTTGAAGACCGGGTATTTGCGAGAGCGATAGGATGATCTGTCGATTGACTCTGCACCGAGTTGCTCCGGTATAGAGTTCTCCATATGTGATGGGGAATCCGATCAGGATTGTGGATATCCGGATTGCAAGGACTTCTTTGGAAGTACCTTCGGTTCTGTTCGAGCCCGGAACAGACTTGTATTGTAACAGTACGGAGATTTTCGTTCTTCGAAAATTCGACATCGACACTCACTTTATCGACTGCCGAGAAATCGAACGACGGAAAACCGAACACTGAGGGTTTTATTTAAGAAAAATTTAGGAAAGAAGAAGAGAAAAGATAGAAATTAGGGAGGAGAGAAGAAGATAGGAAATTTTAAAAATAGAAAGAAAAAGAGAATAGAGAAAAAGGAGAAAAAAACAGAAGAAAATAGGACGGGACAGAAAGGAAACAACAGAACAACATCAGAATCTCACAATTCGCAGCGGAACAACATATAATAATAAATGAATAATCTTTAAACAAAGAACTACAGTTATTACATTTCATTTCATTACATCATATCATCAGAGTGTACAACAACATACAACAATAACAAACAGTGCAGCGGAAAAAGAAATACTATATACTAGTAATACGCCATGCCAATCCAGCTTGCCTCCAGCAACTCCAGAATATCCAGAATATCCTGATAAACCTAACTCTTGACTGCCCGTGTGGAAATTGGTGGGCACCCAGAGTTTAGGAATGAAAACAATAAACTCCAAGTCAGTCATGTGACTGGTGTGAGAACTCAAAACAGTTTATTTATTTATTTTTTAAAATCAAAAGAGGAATATTTTTAAATCAATTCGCAATGCTTTTAAAAATGTAACTACCATAAGACCTCCCACCACACACACAATGCAAACGCAGACTTGGAGGAGATTTCTTCTTATGTTAGTCAAAGATGCTTGATACGCATTAAAATAACATTTGATATTATTACTAGTGCATAGTGTAGAACAAATCCTTTCGAAAGTAAAGATATAAATCATAGCCAGCATAGGTACCATTATATTATGCCTACTATAGCTACCTCCTGAGGAAGCAGGTTCTACAACTAAAACCGTACAAGATCGTATTGTTTCTTTGGATTTCCAACAAATGGTCAGGCTAAGGAACTTCCTACTGCCACATGGGATCGCCTCTGGTTGGACGTCCCGAGAACTTAACCAGCTCTCTGCCAACACAAGGCCGGGTTACCTTTATCACTAGGTAACTACTACACGAATATGGCATCCCCCGGTCCCATCGGACCTTTAACCGAGCGCTCGTCACCAACAACACCACACAGAAATAGATATAGTGTATCAACATGAGTAAGTATCTGGGCTCCATACCATGATACCACCCTTTCCAGAAGGAAATGCACATACCCTAAAGGGAGCTACCCCTCATAACCTTGCCGCATCTTTCCTGTTTTGACCATTAACGGGATGTGAGGCTCGATGAATTCACGTCCACAAAAACACACTTTGTACAAAAAGCCGTGCTTTGGGTCAACAAATGATCAACACAATGATCACTAAGATAGACGATCAAATAAATGATCATATCACAAATAATCAACACAATGATCATTTCAGCATCACTCAGCATGTCACATTACCAAAATGGGATATATCGCTGATAACTTCAACTATATAACCTTTGAGCTCGTACGTCTCAAAGAAGGGTGTTAAGCAAAGAATAAATTCTCCGCCACCAACAGAAATATATTTGAAAGAAATCGGCTTTATATCTCAACTTGTAATGTCAGGCATACAATCCATACAAGTCTGTTCCGGGATCGAACAGAACCGAAGGCACTTACAAAGAAGTCCTTGCAATCCGGATATTCACAATCCTGATCGAATTTCCCATCACTTATGGAATCTCTATACCAGGTGCGACCCAGTGCAGAGACAATCGATAGGTCATCCTATCGCTCTCGCAAATACCGGTCTTCAACACCGATCTTCAAATGCAATTCACGACGTATCACATATTCGGAATGGGTTATACGACCCCATGGTCCTTTCCCGGTTAACCCGAATAGTGAGCGCTTATTCAAAAATAAGTGTGCATTCAAATTCAATCAATTCACATCAAATACCCATTCAAAGGGAAATATTGATAGTCGGTTATTGAACTATCACTGGATATGCATACATCACCAGATTCCAAATAATTTTCCAAATTATTTATTTTCCAAAATATCTTTACTAGATATATAGTTTCAACACTTCAAAAATAAATCAATATTTATTTTTAACCAATTTCACTTTTCACATATAAATTCCATAATGAATTTGTATTTCAAAATATTCGTGCATATACGATTTCAATAATTCATTTCAATTTATCTTTAAAAAGATAAATTCTAATTTTTCACTTCATATTGGAAAACATTTCCATACTTATTAAAAATAAGTAATTCACAAATCTTTTTATTTTCAACACTTAGAAAATATTCAATATACTTAAATCGAATTAAGTATATATTTCATTCTATTAAGGAAATCATTCACTTAAACATATTTATTTGGGCCAAAACGAATGTTACGTAAAACATCGTTACGACAACCCAAAATCACTAGTATAGGGATTCGAAGTTAAAATAGATATATAAATCCCAATACTATACAAAAACATTTCCTTTCGGAAATCATTTACTATAACAACAGTGTTATAGTACATCATCTCCTTTCATTTCTCGAAACATCTATTTCAACAATAAATGTTGAAATCTATGGTTTCGAATCTCAACATGTTTAAAAACATCGTTAGATTGTTTTAATTCTATTTAAAACATCACATTCAAAACAATTCCTTTAACGTGTTATTCACTATTCAAAAATGTGAATAAACTTCGTTAACAAATCTCATCCTTTTATTCATTTTAATTCAAAGGATTATTCACTATTAAAAAATGTGAATATAACTCCATTTCTAAGTTATAACAATTAACTTGTCAAAATAAGTCATTTGCGAATTTATAAAACAACGTTTATAAATTCCTTTTCTATTTATTTATAAAAACTTCCTTTTTTATAAATCCTTTTATTTACCTATTCAGTTTATAATTCAATTATAGACTAAAAGTTCAAATTATAAGTTAACTACTTATAAAACGATTATTTTACAAAATCGTTCCTTTAACTTCCCAATTTATTAATCTTAACTTATAAGATTGTTTATTTATCCAAAATTCATTCTTTCGATAACTTTATAAATTTTATAAACCTATTGCTTATAAAATCTCATTTATAACTTCACAGTTTATAATTTCATAAATTTCATTCATTTAGGAAATTCATTTTCACTACATTCAAACACTTATAAAAACTCGTTTTAAATGTCCATAATTCAATTTATAAATATCCATTCATAAATCTCTTAAGATAAATTAATTTATATTATTCTTTTAAAACGTCTTTAAATTCCTTTATAATTCCACCATCTTGATTTATAAAAAAAATCAAATTTTATAAATCCTATTTTTAACTTTTATAATATATTCAAAAATCCAATTTAACTATTTTATAAGGTCATTAATTCATATTTCTCAAAAATCAGCTTTTAACTATATTTCACAAAAACTATAATTTTTATAACTTTAAAAATTATAACGTTATTTATTTATAATGGATCAATTCCAAAAATATAGTATATTTTCAAAAATCACTTTAAAACATTTTAAAATCCCAAAATCTGGGTCCAATGATGCTACACATCAAATAGTCAATCACGACCACAACGATCCATCATATATCGTATATGATAATCAACGAATATCAAAATATCCATAATCAAATAAAAACTGTTGAGGAATCCAGTTGGATCCCTCCAACCTGTTTTCCTGCATCCAAAAACATTAGCACAATACCAATTTCGCTCCAGTACGAAATTATCGCGGTACATGTTCTTATTAAATATTATCCGCTTAATAACGGCGTAATAGGGTCTCATCCGCTAAACAAAAAAATGCGGGAAATCAACAACTGCAATATATACATATGCCAATATATATATTGATATTATATATAATACCAATTTCACTGTTTATGAAATATTCGCGGTATATGTTTATAATAAATAACATCCGCTTACTAACGGCGTATAATGTCTATTTTAACAATCAATATTTTACAGTCATCATCCAAACATGCATTCTAATATTTTAAATCTAACTATTTAAAATAAAATCGAAATCTATTCGATTGAGTGAGAAATTCTCACCTTGGTTTTAATTTCCGTTTTAGCTTTTATTTCGAATAAAATTAAACGCGCGTTTAATTTTACCCGAAATTCTCACTAACTCCAAACGACTCCAAACCAACTCCATCGCGTAGTGCTCGTCCATACGATTCCAACGCAACTGAGTTTGCATTTTTTCGACCTCGTATGAAAAAGATATGATTTTTTAAAGATCGTACACGATTTTAATAACTTAAATACAACATAGCTTAATAATTTTATACCCTAAGCAATCTAGGCCTTAGGATCTTGCTCCAACCTGATCACCACCGTCCCCCCTTTCTTCCATCTCTCACGCAAGCTCCAGTAAACCCACGCACGCACAAGAACCCAATATGTAGAACTAGGGTTAAATTTATCGCCTCAATCACTCGACGATTCTTCGATCAAGCAGTTGCAACCCAAAGCCCTACACGACCACCACACTCGCCCCAAGTGCCATGCAACTCGGCCCTAAGGTTGGCCTCGAAACGCGTGTACAGCCCCCAGTGGACACGGCCTGTAGCTCACTCCACACGACACCGTTTCCGATCATAACCGTTGAAACTCTAGTACTCGACGCTCTCTACAATTCTCTAGTTGAACATTCCTGCTAATTGTTGACGGATTAGAAGATCTAGAGGGAAGAAGGTGGGTGTTTTCTGGCCGTTGAAACATGGGTTAGGGCTGGCTAGGGTTATTTTTTTTTTTTTTTTTTTTATTTTTGTGAAGGGGTAGGGCTATTTATAAGGAACGAGCAAGCGTAAACACTATTCATCCCGGGAATTCCGAACTCCGATTTAGACGCCGTAACCAGCGTACCTAGGGTTTATCCCGCGTTTCGGACACAATGGAACAGGTTTCGGAAGCTAATTCGGAAGTATGTGCGAGTTATGGCTGAAAACGTTCAATTTGAATTAAACCGATTTAAGTCGATTTCTAGGCGTTTTAATTTGTACCGGACAAACGGTAAATCCAATTGACTTGAAATTTGAAACCTTACAATAATATCACATTACGGATCCGATGAAACTGGTTTCGTCGAAATCCGAGACTTTTTGAAAAATGGCTATTTTGACTCGCCAAATTTAAATTAAAAATAATTCGATGCGTTTCGAGCTGCCACGATCAAACGATAACTCCGATTGACACGAAAATTGAAATCCGGTAATAACTAACTATTACGGATCCAATGAAACTGGTTTCGTTCAATTCTGAGACTGTTCAAAAATTGACTATTTTACAGTCGATTATTAAATATTAAAATATTCAATTTTCACAAATTTACTTTTAATTCGATTTTAAAAGTTCTAAAATATTTCTATAACTCCAGTATGATTAAATAAAATTTTCCAAATTATTTTCAATCATTTTTAACTCAATTTTTAATTATTTCCATAATTTAACATATTAAATTATCGATTTAATTATTCAATTAAATCCAAAAATTCAAAATAAAATTTATTTGACTTAAAAATTCACTTATAAATATTTAAAATTAATTAAATATTCAAATTTAAATTATTAAAATTTCTGGGTCGTTACAATCTTCCCCACTTAAAAGAATTTCGTCCTCGAAATTACAAGTAAGAAAGGTTACAGAATTTATTAACTTTCCAAAATTTATAATTAAACTTCTTTCAAATCTTTACTAAGTTTTCAAATCATACTTAGTTATCTTTTCAAAAACAACTACATTGTTTAACTTTCAACTTCAAAACAAAGTTTAAATTTCCAAAATTTTCCCATTTTTCTCAAATTTTTTCTAACGCCTTAAATTTTTGGAAAAATTCGCCATAGTCTCCTTTGCGCGGCTCGATCCGAAAAAAAAATGACAGTATATATATCACAAATATACATCTCATCAAGTAATGAGGCATCCCGAAGGGAAAAAAGTGTAAAAGTACTGTATTTAATCCGAGATATGTACCTTATATTTTATTAGCAAGCATATACGGCTAATATAGCGCTAAAGCGAGCTCCAAATGCGAAGCAAACGCGATCCGCACCTACTAAACTCAACAAACAACATGAGAACATGCTCATATGCAAATAATATCGATATACAACATATAGTAACATATCAACTATATATATCACATAGCAAATGCAACTAAACAACAAATGCAAACATCAACCAACTACCATTCATAATCAAATGAATTTTCATTCATATTCTCATTATATTCAATGAATTGGTTTTCCACTTTAAATTACATTTGATTTGTTTACATTGGATTTTATCAACTTTCATTCTCAATTCAATTAGTTTACATTACTAATTAAATCTAATTCACTTTCAATTCTATTCAAATTTATTTACTTTCAATTTGAATTCAATTGCATTAGCTTTCAATTTCATTAATACTTAATGAATTATATACAATCAATCAACAACCATATAACAACCAATGTATATTAATTACAACCAAATTACTTTGCTTACTTTCATTCATTTTTTTATTCAACTTCTAATAACATTAGATTTTAATGAATTAATACTTTCATTCATTATTCCATTCCAATTATTCACATTCAATTGATTAACATCCAATCCATTCATTCAATTCAATTACAAAAGTTGAATTTCTATTCACATAACTTAAGTTCATATTTCTTTTAATCCACTTGATTATTTACTTCGATACCAATATCAACTTAATTCAATATCTCTTAAGTTATATTCCATTTAACTTTAAATCACTTCTTATATATATAAGTTTATTTCACAATTGTAAATCACTTTAATTATAATTCTATTCTTATAATTCATTTGCTTATACAATTTTTCTTTTATTTAGATTATTCAAACAACTTAACAATCAACTTATATACACTTTAATAATTCTGAAAAATTATTCCTTTACATATAAAAATATAATCAAGGTAAAATTATTCCGTTTACCCAATTTTTTTAAAACAATATCGTGTCGAATTGTTCTATTCAAGTGTTTAGAAACCCCTTCGGCTCAGTTTCGAGGCTGTGCTGACGAAAGTTCATATGCCACTCAATAAACCAATCATCACAATATAAAACAATTTTATATTCACTAACAAATACGCACTCATAGCTATTATTACACTCAACTCATTCTAGAGTACTACTGACTCTATCTCTAATGAATTATACCCAACAGAACCATGGTTGTCGCTTAACCATCAGCTCTGATACCAAATGTAACAGTACGTACCGTCGGCGTTCACAACCGGTAGGCTTTTCAACCATCCCAGCCCCACCGTGGCTTACACTGATATCCCAAACTTGCTTTTACGGCCAGCCTCTCGACTGTCACAGCTTACGCCTAACCAACCCCCTAAAAGAGGATGTGTGGGAGTAAGAGTCTCCCGTTCGCCACCAAACCGCGAAGCGAGAACCCCCCATCACATAGCCCAATAGCTTAACAAGACTGGTGTGAGAACTCAAAACAGTTTATTTATTTTTTTTTTAAAATCAAAAGAGGAATATTTTTAAATCAATTCGCAATGCTTTTAAAAATGTAACTACCATAAGACCTCCCACCACACACACAATGCAAACGCAGACTTGGAGGAGATTTCTTCTTATGTTAGTCAAAGATGCTTGATACGCATTAAAATAACATTTGATATTATTACTAGTGCATAGTGTAGAACAAATCCTTTCGAAAGTAAAGATATAAATCATAGCCAGCATAGGTACCATTATATTATGCCTACTATAGCTACCTCCTGAGGAAGCAGGTTCTACAACTAAAACCGTACAAGATCGTATTGTTTCTTTGGATTTCCAACAAATGGTCAGGCTAAGGAACTTCCTACTGCCACATGGGATCGCCTCTGGCTGGACGTCCCGAGAACTTAACCAGCTCTCTGCCAACACAAGGCCGGGTTACCTTTATCACTAGGTAACTACTACACGAATATGGCATCCCCCGGTCCCATCGGACCTTTAACCGAGCGCTCGTCACCAACAACACCACACAGAAATAGATATAGTGTATCAACATGAGTAAGTATCTGGGCTCCATACCATGATACCACCCTTTCCAGAAGGAAATGCACATACCCTAAAGGGAGCTACCCCTCATAACCTTGCCGCATCTTTCCTGTTTTGACCATTAACGGGATGTGAGGCTCGATGAATTCACGTCCACAAAAACACACTTTGTACAAAAAGCCGTGCTTTGGGTCAACAAATGATCAACACAATGATCACTAAGATAGACGATCAAATAAATGATCCTATCACAAATAATCAACACAATGATCCTTTCAGCATCACTCAGCATGTCACATTACCAAAATGGGATATATCGCTGATAACTTCAACTATATAACCTTTGAGCTCGTACGTCTCAAAGAAGGGTGTTAAGCAAAGAATAAATTCTCCGCCACCAACAGAAATATATTTGAAAGAAATCGGCTTTATATCTCAACTTGTAATGTCAGGCATACAATCCATACAAGTCTGTTCCGGGATCGAACAGAACCGAAGGCACTTACAAAGAAGTCCTTGCAATCCGGATATTCACAATCCTGATCGAATTTCCCATCACTTATGGAATCTCTATACCAGGTGCGACCCAGTGCAGAGACAATCGATAGGTCATCCTATCGCTCTCGCAAATACCGGTCTTCAACACCGATCTTCAAATGCAATTCACGACGTATCACATATTCGGAATGGGTTATACGACCCCATGGTCCTTTCCCGGTTAACCCGAATAGTGAGCGCTTATTCAAAAATAAGTGTGCATTCAAATTCAATCAATTCACATCAAATACCCATTCAAAGGGAAATATTGATAGTCGGTTATTGAACTATCACTGGATATGCATACATCACCAGATTCCAAATAATTTTCCAAATTATTTATTTTCCAAAATATCTTTACTAGATATATAGTTTCAACACTTCAAAAATAAATCAATATTTATTTTTAACCAATTTCACTTTTCACATATAAATTCCATAATGAATTTGTATTTCAAAATATTCGTGCATATACGATTTCAATAATTCATTTCAATTTATCTTTAAAAAGATAAATTCTAATTTTTCACTTCATATTGGAAAACATTTCCATACTTATTAAAAATAAGTAATTCACAAATCTTTTTATTTTCAACACTTAGAAAATATTCAATATACTTAAATCGAATTAAGTATATATTTCATTCTATTAAGGAAATCATTCACTTAAACATATTTATTTGGGCCAAAACGAATGTTACGTAAAACATCGTTACGACAACCCAAAATCACTAGTATAGGGATTCGAAGTTAAAATAGATATATAAATCCCAATACTATACAAAAACATTTCCTTTCGGAAATCATTTACTATAACAACAGTGTTATAGTACATCATCTCCTTTCATTTCTCGAAACATCTATTTCAACAATAAATGTTGAAATCTATGGTTTCGAATCTCAACATGTTTAAAAACATCGTTAGATTGTTTTAATTCTATTTAAAACATCACATTCAAAACAATTCCTTTAACGTGTTATTCACTATTCAAAAATGTGAATAAACTTCGTTAACAAATCTCATCCTTTTATTCATTTTAATTCAAAGGATTATTCACTATTAAAAAATGTGAATATAACTCCATTTCTAAGTTATAACAATTAACTTGTCAAAATAAGTCATTTGCGAATTTATAAAACAACGTTTATAAATTCCTTTTCTATTTATTTATAAAAACTTCCTTTTTTATAAATCCTTTTATTTACCTATTCAGTTTATAATTCAATTATAGACTAAAAGTTCAAATTATAAGTTAACTACTTATAAAACGATTATTTTACAAAATCGTTCCTTTAACTTCCCAATTTATTAATCTTAACTTATAAGATTGTTTATTTATCCAAAATTCATTCTTTCGATAACTTTATAAATTTTATAAACCTATTGCTTATAAAATCTCATTTATAACTTCACAGTTTATAATTTCATAAATTTCATTCATTTAGGAAATTCATTTTCACTACATTCAAACACTTATAAAAACTCGTTTTAAATGTCCATAATTCAATTTATAAATATCCATTCATAAATCTCTTAAGATAAATTAATTTACATTATTCTTTTAAAACGTCTTTAAATTCCTTTATAATTCCACCATCTTGATTTATAAAAAAAATCAAATTTTATAAATCCTATTTTTAACTTTTATAATATATTCAAAAATCCAATTTAACTATTTTATAAGGTCATTAATTCATATTTCTCAAAAATCAGCTTTTAACTATATTTCACAAAAACTATAATTTTTATAACTTTAAAAATTATAACGTTATTTATTTATAATGGATCAATTCCAAAAATATAGTATATTTTCAAAAATCACTTTAAAACATTTTAAAATCCCAAAATCTGGGTCCAATGATGCTACACATCAAATAGTCAATCACGACCACAACGATCCATCATATATCGTATATGATAATCAACGAATATCAAAATATCCATAATCAAATAAAAACTGTTGAGGAATCCAGTTGGATCCCTCCAACCTGTTTTCCTGCATCCAAAAACATTAGCACAATACCAATTTCGCTCCAGTACGAAATTATCGCGGTACATGTTCTTATTAAATATTATCCGCTTAATAACGGCGTAATAGGGTCTCATCCGCTAAACAAAAAAATGCGGGAAATCAACAACTGCAATATATACATATGCCAATATATATATATTGATATTATATATAATACCAATTTCACTGTTTATGAAATATTCGCGGTATATGTTTATAATAAATAACATCCGCTTACTAACGGCGTATAATGTCTATTTTAACAATCAATATTTTACAGTCATCATCCAAACATGCATTCTAATATTTTAAATCTAACTATTTAAAATAAAATCGAAATCTATTCGATTGAGTGAGAAATTCTCACCTTGGTTTTAATTTCCGTTTTAGCTTTTATTTCGAATAAAATTAAACGCGCGTTTAATTTTACCCGAAATTCTCACTAACTCCAAACGACTCCAAACCAACTCCATCGCATAGTGCTCGTCCATACGATTCCAACGCAACTGAGTTTGCATTTTTTCGACCTCGTATGAAAAAGATATGATTTTTTAAAGATCGTACACGATTTTAATAACTTAAATACAACATAGCTTAATAATTTTATACCCTAAGCAATCTAGGCCTTAGGATCTTGCTCCAACCTGATCACCACCGTCCCCCCTTTCTTCCATCTCTCACGCAAGCTCCAGTAAACCCACGCACGCACAAGAACCCAATATGTAGAACTAGGGTTAAATTTATCGCCTCAATCACTCGACGATTCTTCGATCAAGCAGTTGCAACCCAAAGCCCTACACGACCACCACACTCGCCCCAAGTGCCATGCAACTCGGCCCTAAGGTTGGCCTCGAAACGCGTGTACAGCCCCCAGTGGACGCGGCCTGTAGCTCACTCCACACGACACCGTTTCCGATCATAACCGTTGAAACTCTAGTACTCGACGCTCTCTACAATTCTCTAGTTGAACATTCCTGCTAATTGTTGACGGATTAGAAGATCTAGAGGGAAGAAGGTGGGTGTTTTCTGGCCGTTGAAACATGGGTTAGGGCCGGCTAGGGTTATTTTCTTTTTATTTTTTTTTATTTTTGTGAAGGGGTAGGGCTATTTATAAGGAACGAGCAAGCGTAAACACTATTCATCCCGGGAATTCCGAACTCCGATTTAGACGCCGTAACCAGCGTACCTAGGATTTATCCCGCGTTTCGGACACAATGGAACAGGTTTCGGAAGCTAATTCGGAAGTATGTGCGAGTTATGGCTGAAAACGTTCAATTTGAATTAAACCGATTTAAGTCGATTTCTAGGCGTTTTAATTTGTACCGGACAAACGGTAAATCCAATTGACTTGAAATTTGAAACCTTACAATAATATCACATTACGGATCCGATGAAACTGGTTTCGTCGAAATCCGAGACTTTTTGAAAAATGGCTATTTTGACTCGCCAAATTTAAATTAAAAATAATTCGATGCGTTTCGAGCTGCCACGATCAAACGATAACTCCGATTGACACGAAAATTGAAATCCGGTAATAACTAACTATTACGGATCCAATGAAACTGGTTTCGTTCAATTCTGAGACTGTTCAAAAATTGACTATTTTACAGTCGATTATTAAATATTAAAATATTCAATTTTCACAAATTTACTTTTAATTCGATTTTAAAAGTTCTAAAATATTTCTATAACTCCAGTATGATTAAATAAAATTTTCCAAATTATTTTCAATCATTTTTAACTCAATTTTTAATTATTTCCATAATTTAACATATTAAATTATCGATTTAATTATTCAATTAAATCCAAAAATTCAAAATAAAATTTATTTGACTTAAAAATTCACTTATAAATATTTAAAATTAATTAAATATTCAAATTTAAATTATTAAAATTTCTGGGTCGTTACATGTATGGATAGTATGTCTGACATTACAAATTGAGATATAAAGCCGATTTCTTTCAAATATATTTCTGTTAGTGGCGGAGAATTTATTCTTTTAGCTTAACACCCTTCTCTGAGACGTACGAGCTCAGGGGTTATGTAGTTGAAGGTTATCAGCGATATATTCTCAATTTGGTAATGTGACATACTGAGTGTTCCTGTAAAATGATCATTGTGTTGATTATTCGTGATAGGATCATTTATTTGATCGTCTATCTTTGTGATCATTTCTATGATCATTTGTTGACCCAAAGCACGGCTTTTGTATAAAGTGTGTTTTTGTGGACGTGACTTCGTCGGACCTCACACCCCGAAATGGTCAAAACAGGAAAGATGCAGCAAGGTTATTGGGGGTAGCACCCCTTAGGGTATGTACATTTCCTTCTGGATAGAAGTGGTATCATGGTATGGAGCCCAGATACTTAACTTATGTGGATATCGCAGATATATATATATATGATTTTGTGATTTGTTGCTGGGGCCCCGGTTAAAGGTTGGTTATGACCGGGAGATGGCATACTCGTGTCAGTAGTTACCCAGTTAGGGGTAACCCGGCCTTGTGTTGGCAGAGATCCGGTTTGGTTCTCGGGGACGTCCTTCCAGAGGCGTTCTCATGTGGCAATGGGAAGTTCCTTGGCCTGACCATTTGTTGGAAATCCAAAGAAACAATACGAGCCTTGTACGGTTTTAGTTGTAGAACCTGCCATTTACTTATGGTGGCCACCACTGTTTAGATGGTAGCTATAGTAGGCATACGATAATGGTCGTATGTTGGCTAAGATTAATATTCTATTTTCGAAATGATTTCCTTCACTATGCACTAGTAATAATATCAAAGAATTCTTTTCTCGTATCAAGCATATTTAACTATCATAAGAAGAAATCTCCTCCAATTTTGCGTTTGCATTGTGTGTGTGGCGGGAGGTCTTATGGTAGTTCCATTTTTAAAAGCATTCCGAAAATTCTTTTATAAATCTTGTTATTTAAATACAACTGTTTTGTTTACTCATACCAGTCCCATGACTGATCCGGAGTTTATTGTTTTCTTTCCTAAACTCTGGGTGCCCATTATTTCCACACGGGCAGCCTAGTAGGAGGTTTCTATATTTTGGAGTAGCAGTATTTTGGAGCTCTTATCTTGGAGATATCTTAGGAGCTATTGGAGATTTCAGGTGTTAGCTTTTGGGAGTTCGTTATCATCTCTCTCATTTGAGGATTTTTGGATATATGTTCACTGTTATATTATCATGATGTTGTATTTAGAGATTGTGGTATATGTATTATGTACTCTGTTGTAGTATGGATATTATGTTGATGTTGTAACAGTGATGTTATTTATGATATTGATTCTGTTCCGCTGTTTTATATTCATCTAATTGTTGTTATAAGCTCCGGCGATGCGAATTTGATGTCGTTTATTGGACATCGAGTTTGGGTCGTCACAGATCTCGTCCTACTTGGGCATGACCCACTTAGCCTTGCTGCACCTCCCCTGTTTTAGCCATTCCCCGTTGATGAGGCTTGAGGCTACGATTACCTTTATAGAACACATCTATCTTAGAATGCTCATCGTCCACCTGACGATGTTTTGAAAGCATTCAATCCATACAAGTTCGTTCCGGGTTTGAACGAAACCGAAGGCATTATTTCGTTACGCTCATTTTGGGATCACCCTCAGAGTTAACGACAATAACCCTTGCACTCTGAAAACTCCATCTCGAACCTGAAATTACTATTTCTGTTATACTTGTATTGGAATCACCCTTAGAGTTTTTAACGACAGATAGTTCTTACACTTCGAGTCTTCAACTCGATCTTCACTTGAATTTACGACCTAACGTTTAACTTGGATCGATGTGGTTTTCGGATAATCAAATTTGATACCCGATCCCAGTCTCATCGAACCGAACGTGTCTTAAAGGTCAAGTTGTTTAAAGGTTTAAACAATTCAATTCAATTTAATTCAATTTAATTCAATGCTTTGAATTCATACAGCATTAACACAGATAAATATCACACATTTATCATTGATATAACCAATATCATACAACAAAATGTCATAACATATCATCAATAGACATCAATCCAATAGATATCATCCAATTCAGACACTCAACAAATAATCATCCATAAGCAAGCATTATCAATTCATATCATAATTAATTTAATTACTTAAATTAAATCAGCTCCTTAAGAATTAATCACTTAATCTTGCTTATACAATCATTAATTAATTACTAACCTTAATTAATCAATCACTCCTTGATTAACTCTATTAATCAATTAATCAATCCCTAATCCAGATTAATTATCCTTTAAACATCAATTAATAAACCTCAATTATTAATTAATCTCCTTTAATACAAAGTAATTAATCCTTAATTACTTTCATAATCAATTAATTAACCTTTAATTAACTGATTAATTATTCGCCAACTATCGATGAATAACCTTAATTATTAATCAATATCTCTTAATACAAATTAATTAATCCATAATTACTTTTTATAATTAATTAATTAATTTACCATTAATTAACTAATTAATTGTCTCTTAATTATTCATTAATAAACCTAATTATCAATTATTAAATAACAACTTAATTATAGATTAATTACTCCATAATCATCAGTTAATTAACCATTTGCTTAATCCTTAATTAACTGTTAACCTATCCTTAATTAGTAGTTAATCAATCCTTAATTATCATTTGATTAATCCTTAATCACCATTGATTAATCAATTAATTACCATTTAATAACTTCTTAATTAATCCTTAATTATGGATTAATTATCTTTAATTAATAAAACTTAATTATTAATTAATAAAATCTAATTTCAAGTTAAGCATTTCTTAATTACTAGTTAAGTAACCGTTAATTAAATAATTAACAACTCTTAATCACTTGATTAATTAAGTTTTATTACACTTAATTACTTGATTTATTAAGCTCTGATCTGATCGTTAATTAATAATCTAGTTAATGATCTTTTTAATTACAATTTAATTAATTTTAAATTAATTAACCTTTAATCCCTAATCATTTATAAATCAAGTAAAATATTTTTCCTTAATAAATTTCTTAATCAATCCTTTATAAGTAAACTAATTAATTAAACTTAATTTCTTAAAATTAACTTAATCAAAATTAAGATATTAAAACCTTAATTAAGATAAAAATTTATCTTATAAATGCTATAATTACCTTTAACATATTTACATCATTTACCTTTACAACTATCTTTACTTAATTAAATTATTAATTAAGTTTTTAAAATAAAACAATCATTTAACTCTATAAATTAAAGTTATCAAAACACAACTTTTAATAACTTAAGTATTTATCAACTTATAGTTTTAAAAACTAGTTTCAATTTGAATTTAAAACTTGTCGTTTTTTTATATAAACCTTTAAATTTACTTTCATAACTCAATTTTAAAATCACTTTAAATTACTTAACAAATTTATCAAACTTCAAAATTTCTTAATCAAAATATTTAAGAAACATTTATTAAATATAAAGTTGTTTATATAAAAAGGTTTTAATCCAATTTAAATTTTAAATTTAAAAAAAAACTTGTTTTCAAACTTTTTAAATCTTCACAACGTATAGCTTTGGGTCATACCCGAATGCCACTTGGGTTTAAACCCGAGTTTTCTTCCTCTTCTCCCCTTTACCTTACTTTTTGATTTTTAAAACTTAGAATTTGTCTAGGTTAAAGTCAGAAGAAGCAAAATACTCACGTCCCCGAAGACGTACTCGAGAAAACTGCTGAAACCCCCGAGGTTTCCCCTCGAACTACTTCCTTTACCCAATCACTGACACCAACCCCCCACTGGTGCACCTGCACAGGTGGTCGCGGCGATACTGACCACCGCCGACGCCTTCAACCTTTCGACGATCATCCCCTCTTACAACTCCGACCCCCAATTCTACACTACAAGGCCCTAAACAAAATCGAACTACTCTTATCGAATACTGGAACCATAGCATCACCTGAAACTTCACCGAACGCTCGACTCTGATCATCAGAGAGTATGTAACTACGGCCACACACTCATAAGCCTTCCATGCTACTTTCCTCCCATTCTCGAGTAACTCGAACCACCCAAGACGCCACAACAGCCTAAACCACAACCATGAGCAAAACTGGGTGTTAAACACTACCTTAATCAATTTCTGATGCCATGGTGATTAATAAAATCACACGCTATTTTTTCCTGAAACCCCATTACCTCCTCCACCTCCAGTAGTATTCCCGACCACACCAAATTCTCCAACCTCCAAAAATCACCCAAAACCCATTTTCCTGAAAAACCTAAAATTTACATTCAATTCAACATTATAAATTTGGATTTTTGTTTTAAAAGTCATATTCTTCAATGATGATTCGATATATATACATGAATCAATATAACACAACATTTGATTATTACATCGTTCAAGTTACCACTGCATTATTCTTGTTTACAGGAAATTTCTATACTTAAATTACTTAAACTTGTTTTCAAAATCTAGATAGAGTTTAAACTTGACTAATTTGTTTGAAAACCCAAAGCTGCAAAGTGTTTAGATGGGATGTTTTTAATTTTTTTTTAAACCTTTGTAATCAGGTATGAACAGAGAGCACAATTTCAGGCATGCAGATTCAAATGCATCCATACCTACAGATTTATATACTACTATCTACACATGCAGGAATCATTATCAATTCTTGCTTTTTATATATATATTTTTTACAATTTAAATCATGTTGTTTTAAACAAATTTTGTTTAAACATCTCAACATAAAACTAACCAAAGAAGTAATTAATTGATTTTAAATTTATTTTACACCCTATAATTCAAAAACAGAAAGAAACTGACATGCACAAACATTAACGCATTCATATATATATATACACATATATATGCAGTAATACCACAACAATCATCATTATCACAGCAATTACTTAAGCAACAATATTAACCTACTTAAGATTTAAATTTAGATGTTTACTCACCTTTGAATTTGTAAAGAGTTTTGGAAACTGGATTGAACTGAAGCCCTTTTTGAAAATTTGAAAACTGTTGTTGCTAATTCCTGAAACTTATGTCGCTTGACTTAAGAATGAAATTCTTTGAAGCTTGAACATTTGAAGCTGAAATGCCTGGCTATACAGGAACAAGATGATGATGGCTCAAGACTTTGAAAATTTGTTGTTTCCAGATTGCATTATGAAGCTTAAAGCTTGGTTGACAAGTTTTGAGAAAAACTTACAGGGTTAAGATGAAAATTTGTCACAAGCTTTGATTCCAGGTTTATAATATTTGAAACATGCTACAGGCCTTGACAAAGCTTGATAAAACAGGTTACATGGTTTCAAAATCTGATGTTTTGATTTTTCTTTGAAAAAAATGATTTCTGTTGAGGAATGAATTTCAGTTGAAGATGACATTACAGGTTTTTAAAATGTTTCAGAGGAGATATAAATTTTGGTTTCAGTTGTATGGTTTGAGGAGGTTACAGGGTTTGAGAATTTTAGTTGAAGATTTGTTAAAACTTGTTTTTGAGGAAATGAATGCAAGACTAGCCATGGATTTCTTAAGGAAAGTTTACAGGGATTTGGAATAAAAGGGTTTCAAGTTGATTTGGGAAATGGAATACAAGGAGTGGCCATTAATTTCTGAATTCAAATAATAAGAATGAAGAAGGAAATGGGAGTTTATATGATAAAATTTATGGTTTATTAAAATTAAAGAAAAAGAAAATTAGAAAAAGATACTTGTTCAAATTTTGTTTGCATTTGTCATAAACCATTTCTTAACTCATAACACATGTATTCAATGAGTTTTAGAAATGAACACATGTCATTCCTTGTTTTTAAATTATTTTTAAATGATTTTAAAAACCTTTATTAATAAATTTCCTAATATGTATATGCTTTTATAAACTTATAAATGCTTTTTCTTATTTTATAAAAATAAAACTTTTAAAAGAAAACCAAATAAAAACTAATAGATTCTTAATAAAACCATATAAAATTATTTGATCCATTTTAAATGCTAATTTAAATGCTTTTGCATTTATTTACTACTAAATAAATATTTTCCAAATTAATATAAATAAAATCCTTTTGTTTTAAATTAATATAAAACAAATCTTATTTTTAAAATAAAAACTTTATTCACATAATCTTTTGTATCCAAAATTTATTTCCAAGATATAAATTCTTTTTAAATTTCAAACTTCAAATTTCAATTCAAATTCCAAATTTTAAATACAAATTCAATTTAAACTCCAATTTAAAATCAAATCAAATATATTTATATTAAATTAAACAAATACACTATTAAATTGAGAAATATTAAATTCTAATTTTAAAGTTAACTTTTAAATAAATATATATTTAAACAACACTTATTAAATTGAAATGTTAACTCTATCGAAATCAAATTTATAAAATAACACAAATTTAATAATTATTCCATTTAAAATCAATTAATCTCTAAATTTAAAAACATCGCATAAATTTTATTTTGGTTATTTATATTTGAAAATAATAATTTTATCAATTTTAAATAATTTAATTAAGGGATTATCGCGTTTTAAATTCCCTGAGATTCCGGGATATTACAAAGGTTATTTTCAAAGAAAATCAAAACATCAAAAAATGCTTTGGGATGTCGACATGCCTATAAACCCCATGTCGACATGGTGTCAGTTGAGTTCAAAATCTAAATTTCAAAAGAAGTGTCTATTCGCCATAACTCTTTAGGAATGTACATGTATGTTGTTCTTCTATAAATAGGGGTTAGTTTCAATGAAATTTTATATCAGATTTTCTGGTTTTTCACTCCTCTTCTTCTTCCACTTTTCTTAATAAATATTCTTATCATTACTCTGCCGAAATCAATAGTGAATCGAACTCAATTACTTCTAGTTTGATTCTCTATCACTCTCTCTACAAGATTCTCAGTGCTATTTAGAGTTATAGACTTCTTTGTAATCTATTAAGCGAGAAAAGGTGTGATTGTAGCCTTGAAAATCAATCAAGAAAGAAAAGGTGTGATTGTAGCCTTGGTAAATCAATTGGGTAAACTTGTGGCTCGAAAATCATGTATCTCTACCCAGAGGATCGAAATTATGGAGAGTGTGCCTCGTAGCCTTGAAACCGAGGGTGTAATCGTACAATTGCTTTTGAAAGGAAATCCGTACTTGTGTTGCGGGTCTGGATGTAGGGTAACTCCGAACCAGTACAAAATCCGGTGTGTTCTTTCCTTTACTGCTTTTATTTTATTTCTGCATCTATGTTTGTTTCTGTGATCATATCTGTGTCTGTATATTGCATACATCGGTGTCTAAATTAACATAAATCAAAAAAGATTTAGTAATTCTTTATTAACACTATTCACCCCCCTCTAGTGTTAATCCTAGCCTTAAGATCCGTAATCCGCATTTCTCACATAACCATTTGCGTAAGTTCCGTTGGTGGAGCTCTCAAAATTTTTGCATCCTTCTGGCATTGTCGCATCTCCTAGCGTAGTCGGTAGTGTCCCGATTTACAGTTGGCCAATAGTATCCATAGCGGAGGATTTTCTTTACTAATGTTTGCCCCCAGTATGGTCATCGCATTCTCCTTCATGGACTTCCTTCAAGACTCTTTTTATCTCATCGTGGGTAATGCATCAGAGTAAGGGGGTCGAGAATCCCTTCCAATACATTATTCTATCCTGCATTACATATCGTGAAGCCTTACGAATGACTTGTCCTCTTTCTCTCCTCCTTTCGGGTAAGACCCCGTGTAGCAAATATTGCTTGAATCACGTCATCCATGATTCCTTCTCGATTTCTGTTTCTAACACAAAATCTACCACCATCATATTTATACTCATAGTAAGTAAGGTTTCAACTGGAACCAATCCCATTTGTTGTGCATCGCCGGCGCTCGCAAATTTTGCCAATGAATCGGCTTCTATGTTTTGTTCACGCGGGACATACGAAATATCATAATAGTCTAGATTTGCTAGCAGCTCTTGAACCCGTGCAAGGTATGGGAAAGTCTCTGTCCCTTCGCTTGATAGCCCCCCTCCCCCCCCCCCCCCCCCGCACCTGGTACACCACCAGTTTTGAGTCACAAAAGATTTCAACCAATTTTACCTCCAGTTCTTCGATAAGCCTTACGCCAGCAATCAATGCTTCATACCCGGCTTCGTTATTTGTCGCTGGAAATTCGAGCTGCAATGCGTAACAAACTGATCGGTTTTCAAGATTCACAAGAACTATGCTAGCTCCCAAGCAACGGTCGTTAGATGCCCCATCGGTGTATATCTTCCATCGAACGGGAGGTATGACATTGTTACCGTCTGATTCGTCTGACATGGTGAATTTTGCAATGAAGTCTACTTGCAATTTCCCTTGTATGGCCCTTTGTAGCAGGTATGTAATATCGAACTGACTCAACTCGATATTCCATTTTGACATCCTTCTAGAAGTTTCCGGTCATTGGAGTACCTGCCACAAGGGTTGATCAGTATAAACATTGATTGAGTGTGCCTGAAAGTATATGTAACGACCCGTAATTTCGCTACTTCGAAAATGAGAGATTTCGTTTGATTTAAATTTAAAAGAAGTTTAAATCTTAAATAAATATGTTATATATATAAATAATTATCTATTCTTATAGTTAATGTATTGAAAAGTATAAATTTGGATTTTAGAACAAATCGACAAAAGTTAAGTTTTGTTAAAAATAAATAAAGGCTTAAATAAATGAATTTAAATATTTATTTAAAAAGATAAATCTTATTTAAAACATAATAAAGATAATAAAAGTATGCTAAGTGATTTAAAAGTTTTTTAATAATCGTTTTATAAAAATAACAAAAATTTGTCGCATTTTGTCAGTTTTACATACACTGTAAATTAGAGATTTTGATATTAATTAAATATGATTTTAAAATATAAAGAGCCTTGTTTTAATTTATTTAAAGAAGTAAAAAAGTTCATTTTTAAATTTGGTTTACATAAATAAATAGTTTAACTAAAACGTCAAAATGTGGCCGTAAAACATTTTGTTGAAAAACGACGTTTTGTCGATTAAAAGTTGTCGCAACGTCATCGCACCTTTATTTTCTTATATAGGAACACATATTCTAATAGTGTAAGTATTAATTAATTAAATAATCAAGTTTACTTTTACTAAACACGGTTAGAAAACTTCTAGAAGTCATTAACAAAAGTAAGTAAGAAAAGTCAAAAGTAAATATCAAATCAATATCATATCAAAAGCCAACATAATTATTATTTTACTTAGCTTAGTTCTTAAGGGATTAAGACATAAGTAAGGATGTGAAAGGTTATGTTAAGTTTTGAAAAAGTGGAGATTGCTTTAGGTTGAAGTAAGGTTAGTTTGGTAATTTGGTAAGAGGTTATTTTGGTAAACTGTCACTTACTTTCTTTTTATATAAATATCCACCTCCTTCTTCACTTTGAGTCACATTTCTTCTTCTTCTTTCCCAAGCGTCTTCATCTTCTTCCTCTCCTCTTTAATGGCTTTCATGCCATAGAAAAATATTATAAAGAACTAATATCAAAATATTTACAAAATTTTCAAAACAAATCAATTTTTATTTTCTTCAAAACAAACTCCTTTTTTCTCTATATTTTACCTCTTATTCTTTCGGCCATACGTTCTTCAATACAGAACCAACTTGGATTCAAATGATTCTTTTTTTCAAATTCAACAAGATAGAAAAGATAAGCCAAAATTGAAATTTTGGTTAAATATATTATGAAAGGATAAGTCCTATAACTTATAAGGAGATAAGGTAATTTTAGATTTAGACACTTTGACTAGGTTAAAATCAAAGTGAAATTAGGAATAAGACATATAAGAAATATCATCCTAATATAAAAATTTGAATTAGTGATACACTTAAGGTAACATTTGTAATTCAAAATGAAGTGAGATTAGAATTGGATATTTTTGAATTATATGGTTAGTAGTTTAATTGTTAGATGAAAAAGGTTAATAACAAATACCATGTGAATTAAGTTTCATAATTTGACTATAAGGTATTTGATGGATTTAAGGTTAAGAAATTTGATTTAGAAAATGGATAGATAAATAAGTTAAGAAAAGGATGTACACTTAGTAAAGTTGTCTTACTAATATATGGATTAGATAAATAATAATAGCTAAATGGAAACCTTAGGTAAAGAAAACTAAGGATTGAGTTTTATAACTTATTAGTTTGAGATAATAATAGAATTCCACATTTGTTGAAGACCCTAATTGAAGCGATGATGGTTTGAAGATTAGGGATATGTATATATACTCTTAGGAAGTAAGGTATATTATATAAGTTTAAGTCATATTTAGGAGCTTAAGTAATAATGGATTTAGTAAAAGGTAAATGGTTGTGAAATAAAGTTGGATTAATAGAAGTTTTGAAAAAATGCATTAGGTAAAGATTAAGTACATAAGTTAAACGTAGATCATTTTGGCACATAAATTTTGATCTAAGATTTGAGTACAGAACTTTGAGGTGTTTATACCAATCCGAAAAAGGATTTATCACTCGATTTTTGATGGAGAATATTGATGAGAGTTTATGATTATGTACACAAGTTTTCTATCATAGTTGAGAGCTATGTAAGGAAAGCAAGGGTTTGTGATTAAGAAGTCTGATCAAAGTCCTCACTAGAAAATCGAGGGATCGATACTAGTTCAAAAAAAAAGTTGTGGATTTGAATAATAGATCAATCAAATCTCACATATAGTCTGATATTTTGGGTCTGTCTACATAGTAGTTACACAGGTATCTCAAATAGTAGGCATTAAGATATAGTGGTTGGACTTATGTTTTGATATATATATATATATATATATATATATATATAGAGAGAGAGAGAGAGAGAGAGAGAGAGTGTAACAAACCTAGGTTTGGGGTCATCTTTTTTTTATGTTAAATTATATCGAAGGTTATAATTTAATATTGATTTTGAGAATAAAATTTGAGTTAAAAATCTAATTATTGTGAGAATTGAGGATTTGTTGTGAAAAATAGAGTTTGAGAATTTAATGTCATGTTATGTAAGTGGAAATGAATGGAAAATGTTTTTATTTAGATAAAAAAATGCAATAATTGGATAATTATTGCCGTTTGCTTTTGTTAATTGGTTTTAATAAGAGTAATCAACTTTATTAAGTACTTATTGGATAAAAACATGAATTTGGGTTGGAGATTTGTTTTAACCATAAATTAGGGTTTTGGATGGTTTTGTGTATTTTCTAAGTAAAGGGAAATATTTTGTGGAGTTTTAGAAGTTAAAATATGGGTTATTTTCTTTATTTAATTAAAAGTGTGCAATTTATAATAAAAGAGGGGCTTTATTGTAAAAGTGTTTAAAATAGAGATTTATTTATTTATTTGGGTTTAGAATGCTTTACTTTATAATTGATGAAAATTTGAGAGCTCTTGTATAAATAGTTTGTGAGAAAATAAATTGTATATATGTGTACTTATGTTGTGCACATATTTGTTGAATCAATTTATTCCTTGAGGCCTTTTTGTTGTAATTCTTTCGACTATTGAGCCCAAGCCTATTTCCTTTTTTTGTGAACTCTAGCCTGGTTGAAGGGGAAATCTTCTTTTTTTTCCTGTACGTTCTAATTCCTAAATCCTCTCTTCTCCCTCCCTCTCTTTCCTTTCTCTGTGAAACTTTTCAATGGCCTCTTCAACCTAATCTCAAGCTAGAGCCCTCAAAAAATTAATTCTTTTGGCTTGCTAATTAACTCTAGAGGTAATCTCCTTCCTTTGCCTACAAAGATCTCCACCAAATTCTTTTACAGTGAGTAAATTCTTACTTTCTTCTCAAATGGCTATGTATGTTTGTTTTGAGGTATTTTAAGGTACTGTATGTTCTCAACATCTACAAAAGACCTCAGCTTGGCTCCAAATTCTTGCTAAGATATTGCTAAAGTGTATGGTAAGTATTCATACTTACATTTGCTAGCTAAATTTAGTCTGTGGACAAGAATCTGGAATTATTTGGTTACTGTAAATTCAGCTTGTCGTTGTTTAACTTCTGTTTGATATTATTGCTCTATTGGATGAATAGTATTTATGGTATAACTTTTTCGTTTCATATCAGAATTTAGAAATTCAAGATGTTCTGAAATCCTTGTGAAATATTCCACAACTTTTATGTTTTCGGTTTTGACTGATTTTGAAGTCTACATAGTGAAAAATTGACTTTTTCATCGCTGTCCCGTGTTGATAGTCAGTGCAAATAAATTTGTTTTGTTGAAACCTGATCTTCAAATAACCATAACTTTTGAACGATAAATCGAAATTGAGTGAGATTTTTTTCGATTGGAAGATATATTTATAAGGAACAATTTTCATGTATTGAGTTTTCTGTTATTTAGAGGTTTGCTGTGTCAAAGTCCAATTTTTCTACTGTTGCCCGAGAGCAAAACCAATATTTGCTCTGTGCTTAAGGCTGAAACTAAATTGGCCATAACTTCTTCGATTTCGATCCGATTTTAACAAATTTAGATGTTTCGGAAAGCTTAGACTTTGTTCCAAAACTTTTATGTTTTGAGTTTCCAAAAATTTCGAAGTTATCTTTTCCAAAATTTTGATTGTTTGTCGCTGTCCCGAGACAAAATGACAGAAGTTGTGAAATTCAAATCTCAGAATTATTTTATCCATAACTTTTACTATTCTTATCGGAATTCGGTAATTTTTAATGTTCTGGAAAGCTTAGAAACTAAGCTATAACTTTCTTTCTATTTATTTTGCCTGATTTTGAAGTTATCTATGCTATTATTGTAAATTATTGTAATTGTTTGTCACTGTCCTGTAAATATATAAGTTCAGGCTAAGTTTGATGTTTTTAGTAAAACGATCATAACTTTTTAACCAATGATCGGAATTCGATGATCTTCGCCATTCTGGAAAGCATGAATTATATGAAACAACTTTCGTTTAGAGTGTTTTAAAATTTTTTCAATGTTTACTAGCTCAAAATAGCGGATTTTATTCGTTGTCCTGTGTTTTGTTACATGTTATTAGTGCACTTATTGTTTTCAAACCATTTGAAAATTGTTTTGCATCCATGAACATGTACATGCACGATCTGGCTTGGTAATTATGGTGTTAAATATTTTATTTTAAATATTTTTTAGAGTATTTCTAAATAATAAAAGTAGATATACTATATTTTATATAAAAAGTAGAATTTTAATAAAAGGATTTTTTTGGGTTTCGAAAAATTTATTTTAAAACCTGGTTACCTTAGTAAATTATTGCGCAAAGATCATAAACTATTTTTTTTCCTTTCGGACGTATAAGAATGAGAATTAAATGATTTAGTAAGGATATATGGCATGGGACATGTGTTCTTGCTTTATCGCTTAATATCGGACTTTTACGACGGAAACTAATTTGAATTATTATTTTGAGATGATTTAGAAGTTGCCAAATTTTAACGAACATTATTGGTTGGAGAATTACTCTTTTTGAGTACGTTTGATGACGAACCAATCTAAATGTTTTTTTTTACAATCGCTGATGAGATGAGGCGACCAAGACGAAATTTTTTCGTTTGGAGAATTATGATTAGAAATAACCGTCATTATGTTGTTTTACTTACCAATGAGACGAGGTAAGTCTATTTATGAAGTATTCATGAAGTTAAGATGTTTATGATGATTTATGAAGTTAAAATGGTTATGATGATTTTTACTTGTCGATGAAATGAGACAAGTCACGATGGAACCATTGCTCGTCGATGAGAAGAGATGAGTATGGTATTATATTAACTCACCGATGAGATGAGGCAGAGTGAGTTTTATGATGGTTCTGATGTTTTATGATGTTTTCTAATGTGGAACCAACTAACGATTAGTAAAACATTAGGGGAGAACGTATAGTATGGGATATACGTTCTTGCCTTTTGGGTTCCTATTCGAATAGTTGAGACACATTCAAGATGTTACTAGTACTAGACCGAGTACGATTGGAGTCACCACGATGTTCACTATGTTATTACTCAACTCCAATCACCACGATGTTTTTACTCGGATTTGTGGCTGGGTTTCATCAAGATGTTCCGACTAGTCAATCACGATGTTATGATGTTATGTGACCCCAAGCCATCACGATGTATGGTACCAAATTACTAGTACTAGTCAAGATGTAAAGCACGTGCCGTTTTCCATGAAGTTTAGATGTTTCGTTTTCACTGTTTTGATGATGATGCTTTATTATAGCCTTATGTAAGAAGAGGGCTTATTTATATACATGGTTTTATGGTGATTTCGAATATGATGTTTTGGATTCTTTCCGGGCTCTATCAAGATGGATTTGAGACATTATATATATTTATACCAATGAGATGAGGTATAAATTATGGTAATGCTTTTATGATGAGTGTTGACAATAGATTTAAGATAGATTTATATTTATACCAATGATATGAGGTATAAATGATTATGGAGATTCCTTTATAATGAGTTTAATGATGGATTTGAGATGTATTTATATTTATACCAATGAGATGAGATATAATAATTAATAAGTTTCTATTAGATGGGTTTTATTTATGATGGATTCTTGAAGTTTAATTATCTTATGAAGATTTACTTTATGGTCCATATCCTCACCCATTTCATTCGGTTATATATATAATTAGATAAACCATGTCTATCTAATATACATATTGTATTCCTCTATGCAATCATGATGAACCATTGATGTATCAATCTAGAGATAACTTGATGACCTATATCATTCCATTGGTAACGATGGAATGGTTTTCCCCTTATCTCTTATCATCACCTTTACTAATGATAAGTTCTAGCTAGCCTGACCCGTGTGTTTTCACTCGGGTCAGACCGAGTTGTTTCAGGTATCATCTATTGGGCTTAGCTTGAAGTTGGTGTTGGATATCATTTCTTCTTTCGCTTGAGTAGTTTATTTCTTCCGCATACTCTGATGTTTTTACATTTAATTTGATGTATATGGTGTGGTCGAGTACCACCTTTATTGTATTCATATTGTATTGTACTAAACATGCATCAATGTATATGTATATATATGATGTCGATTACTGTTCTGTGATGTGCTTTACATTTAGTTATTGTATTTTGTTCTGATAGATCCGTCAACCACCTATAGTTTTGGATTAAACATTTACTGTGTATGTCGATTCATTGAGATAGAAAAGAAAATTGTATTGCATTTATCGACGTATTAAGTAGATGTTTAAGACAAAGTTATAGATGGTCGCCCTTAACCAGCCCTATTCTCCGCTTTATTAGACGGAATTACTCATTAATTCTCTTTACAAATTTGGGTTTCGGGGTGGGGCATTACAGCTTGGTATCAGAGCCATGGTCAGAACAAAGTAGAATAAACATAGAAAAGTATGTATATCATGATACATCGAAGTACAATACGAGTGAATCATTGTCCTTTATTCGAGCTTGTTTTCGAATCGTGCTTTGATTCTTTTTCGTATATTAGGATATGTTGAGATGGAATATGTCTAGGAATATGTATGTTGTATTCCGTAGTATTCCATAATAGAGTTTGATGTCATATTATCTTATAAATAATCTTATTTAAGATTATTGTATTCTTATTTTTGTCGATACGAGTGAGTTCGTATCGATGGAGCTGATTGATTTCTTTGAAGCATTCTTGTTGCATTCCTTTGAGAGTTGTGAATCCTATTAAAGGATCCACAACAATTGGCTTGTTGTGAGCATTCCGAGTTTTCTATTTGTTGCTGCTTTAGTGAGTATTAGTTTATTGCTCACTATATTACGATGTATTTGATTTGAGATGGATTGACTTATTTGATGTTAAGTCTGATCCTTTTGGTTGTTATAGGATCCTATATTTATTTAGGCATCCTAATTTGATTGGTTTATTATCCCTATCACTTTGGAATGTTAATGATGATTCCGAAGTTTCTGTATTCACTCTTGAGTATCGAGATGTTGATGATATATCTCGAATTCCAATCAATGTGGCTTTGCTGATTTTTGTGAGTCCATTTGGATTTGACATCCAATCAGGCAATCGAATGTTGAGGTAACCTTATTCCTGGCTCTTAGCTCTTCGATTATCCTTCCACGAGGATATCCACTAAGGAATGAGGCGAGTTTCTAGATTATTCGAGTTCTATTGAGTTTATTATTCAGTTTCTTTAAGTTATCCTTTTTGTATACTCAATCGGTGTTATCCTTTGCCGTATTACTTTATTTAAAGTAATGATTTGTGGTTTGTATGCTTCTTTTCCTTCGAGGAGAATATCTTTCTTATCTTTGGTCTTGATGATTTCCGAGAGTGGCTCGTCCTCATGTAGGAGTTGACGAACACTCCATCTCCTTCTGTTGATTTTGTGAATCGCGTACTTTAGGAATACCTCGATGCATTCTCTTAATGTTCTTTGGTTTGAGTTTTTGAAGCCATATATATGAGTTTTAAAAAGAGAAATTGGAGTTTTGAGATATTTTAACAATCAAAGAATGTTTTGAGAATATATTTATATGAGCAGTATTCTTTCATAGAAATAATTTGAGAGTGTTGGGTTATCCATCGAGTAGTTAAGAGTTCTGGTCGATACGCCTGATCAACGTTATCGATAGGAATCTCCAAAATGCTATGATGAGGCAATCAAACACGAAGATTTGTGTTTTAAGGATTGAGATTTTGAAAATAATATTTTGAGATTAAATATTAAATTTATTCTTGAATGGTAATTGCAGCCATTGATTTTAGAGATGAGTAATAGAGTGGCGAGGCAGTTTGATCGTTCGGTCAACTCTGCAGCCAACAGATATATTTATTTAATAGAGACTCAATGTCGAGGCAATGCCATTTATTTATTTTTAAATTATAAAAATGAGAACATAAATGAGATTATTTTTGAGTTGTGTTTTATTGGATGTACATTTTGAGTAGAAACTATCTATTTTGATTGGTTTTGTTGGCGTTTTGCCTTCTTGTTGCTATTCGAAGACGAAGTATCTTCGATAATTTGGGCTGTTGCTTGGAAATTTTTATATCCCGCTTATCCCTTTTCCGATGTTCGGGGAGATTTATGGGAATTTCAAGCAATCTTGTTATTCCATTCCTCTATCTTATGGTGTAAAATGAGAAATTTCCGAATTTATGCTTATCCAGGCTTCTTTCAGTTGATTGAATTCGTTGTTTTGTACAAACTTTTCCCTAGAAATTGCGAGGACGCAATTTCGTTAAGGAGGGGAGTCTGTAACAACCCTAGATTTAGGGTCATCTTTTTTTTTATGTTAAATTATATCGAAGGTTATAATTTAATATTGATTTTGAGAATAAAATTTGAGTTAAAAATCTAATTATTGTGAGAATTGAGGATTTGTTGTGAAAAATAGAGTTTGAGAATTTTATGTCATGTTATGTAAGTGGAAATGAATGGAAATGTTTTTATTTAGATAAAAAATGCAATAATTGGATAATTATTGCCGTTTGCTTTTGTTAATTGGTTTTAATAAGAGTAATCAACTTTATTAAGTACTTATTGGATAAAAACATGAATTTGGGTTGGAGATTTGTTTTAACCATAAATTAGGGTTTTAGATGGTTTTATGTATTTTCTAAGTAAAGGAAAATATTTTGTGGAGTTTTAGAAGTTAAAATATGGGTTATTTTCTTTATTTAATTAAAAGTGTGCAATTTATAATAAAAGAGGGGCTTTATTCTAAAAGTGTTTAAAATAGAGATTTATTTATTTATTTGGGTTTAGAATGTTTTACTTTATAATTGATGAAAATTTGAGAGCTCTTATATAAATAGTTTGTGAGAAAATAAATTGTATATATGTGTACTTATGTTGTGCACATATTTGTTGAATCAATTTATTCCTTGAGGCCTTTTTGTTGTAATTCTTTTGACTATTGAGCCCAAGCCCATTTCCTTTTTTTTGTGAACTCTAGCCTGGTTGAAGGGGAAATCTTTTTTTTCTCCTGTACGTTCTAATTTCTAAATCCTCTCTTCTCCCTCGCTCTCTTTCCTTTCTCTGTGAAACTTTTCAATGGCCTCTTCAACCTAATATCAAGCTAGAGCCCTCAAAAAATTAATTCTTTTGGCTTGCTAATTAACTCCAGAGGTAATCTCCTTCCTTCTCCTACAAAGATCTCCACCAAATTCTTTTACAGTGAGTAAATTCTTACTTTCTTCTCCATTGGCTATGCATGTTTGTTTTGAGGTATTTTAAGGTACTGTATGTTCTCAACATCTACAAAAGACCTCAGCTTGGCTCCAAATTCTTGCTAAGATATTGCTAAAGTGTATGGTAAGTATTCATACTTACATTTCCTAGCTAAATTTAGTCTCTGGACAAGAATCTGGAATTATTTGGTTACTGTAAATTCAGCTTGTCGTTGTTTAACTTCTGTTTGATATTATTGCTCTATTGGCTGAATAGTATTTATGGTATAACTTTTGCGTTTCATATTGGAATTTAGAAATTCAAGATGTTATGGAATCCATGTGAAATATTCCACAACTTTTATGTTTTCGGATTTGATTGATTTTGAAGTCTACATAGTGAAAAATTGACTTTGGATCGCTGTCCCGTGTTGATAGTCAGTGCAAATAAATTTGTTTTGTTAAAACCTGATTTTCAAATCACTATAACTTTTGAAAGATAAATCAAAATTGAGTGAGATTTTTTTCGTTTGGAAGGTATATTTATAAGGAACAACTTTCACTTATTGAGTTTTCTGTAATTTAGAGGTTTGATGTGTCAAAATCCAATTTTTCTACTGTTGTCCCGAGAGCAAAAGCAATATTTGCTCTATGCTTAAGGCTGAAACTAAATTGGCCATAACTTCTTCGATTTTGATCCGATTTTAACAAATTTAGATGTTTCGGAAAGCTTAGGATTTTTTCTAAAACTTTTATCTTTTGTGTTTCCAAAAATTTCGAAGTTATCTTTTCCAAAATTTTGATTGTTTGTCGCTGTCGCGAGACAAAATGACAGAAGTTGTGAAATTCAAATCTCAGAATTATTTTATCCATAACTTTTACTATTCTTATTGGAATTCGGTAATTTTTAATGTTATGGAAAGCTTAGAAACTAAGCTATAACTTTCTTTTTATTTATTTTTCCTGATTTTGAAGTTATCTATGCTATTATTGTAATTGTTTGTCACTGTCCTGTAAATACATAAGTTCAGGCTAAGTTTGATGTTTTTAGTAAAACGATCATAACTTTTTAACCAATGATCAGAATTCGATGATCTTGGACATTCTGGAAAGCCTGAATTATATGCAACAACTTTCATTTAGAGTGTTTTAAATTTTTCTCAATGTTTACTAGCTCAAAATAGCGGATTTTATCCGTTGTCCTGTGTTTTGTTCCATGTTATTAGTGCACTTATTGTTTTCAAACCATTTGAAAATTGTCTTGCATCCATGAACATGTACATGCATGATCTGGCTTGGTAATTATGGTGTTAGATATTTTATTTTAAATATTTTTTAGATTATTTCTAAATAATAAAAGTAGATATACTATATTTTTTTTATATAAAAATTAGAATTTTAAAAAAAGGATTTTTTTGGGTTTCGAAAAATTTATTTTAAAACCCGGTTACCTTAGTAAATTATTGCGCAAAGATCATAAACTATTTTTTTTCCTTTCGGACGTATAAGAATGAGGATTAAAAGATTTAGTAAGGATATATGGTATGTGACATGTGTTCTTGCTTTATCGCTTAATATCGGACTTCTACGACCGAAACTAATTTGAATTATTATTTTGAGATGATTTAGAAGTTGCCAAATTTTAACGAACATTATTGGTTGGAGAATTACTCTTTTTGAGTACGTTTGATGACAAACCAATCTAAATGTTTTTTTTTTACAATCGCTGATGAGATGAGGCGTCCAAGACGAAAAATTTTCATTTGGAGAATTATGATTAGAAATAACCGTCATGATGTTGTTTTACTTACCGATGAGACGAGGTAAGTCTATTTATGAAGTATTCATGAAGTTAAGATGTTTATGATGATTTATGAAGTTAAGCTGGTTACGATGATTTTTACTTGTCGATGAAATGAGACAAGTCACGATGGAACCATTAGTCGTCGATGAGAAGAGATGAGTATGGTATTATATTAACTCGCCGATGAGATGAGGCAGAGTGAGTTTTATGATGGTTCTGATGTTTTATGATCTTTTCTAATGTGGAACCAACTAACGATTAGTAAAACATTAGGGGAGCACTTATAGTATGGGATATACGTTCTCGCCTTTTGGGTTCCTATTCGAATAGTTGAGGCATATTCAAGATGTTACTAGTACTAGACCGAGTACGATTGTAGTCACCACGATGTTCACGATGTTATTACTCAACTCCAATCACCATGATGTTTTTACTCGGATTTGTGGCTGGGTTTCATCAAGATGTTCCGACTAGTCAATCACGATGTTATGATGTTATGTGACCCCAAGTCATCACGATGTATGGTACCAAATTACTAGTACTAGTCAAGATGTAAAGCACGTGCTGTTTTCCTTGAAGTTTAGATGTTTCGTTTTCACTGTTTTGATGATGATGCTTTATTATAGCCTTATGTAAGAAAAGGGCTTATTTATATACATGGTTTTATGGTAATTTCGAATATGATGTTTTGGATTCTTTCTGGGCTCTATCAAGATGGATTTGAGACATTATATATATTTATACCAATGAGATGAGGTATAAATTATGGTAATGCTTTTATGATGAGTGTTGATAATAGATTTAAAATAGATTTATATTTATACCAATGATATGAGGTATAAATAATTATGGAGATTCCTTTATAATGAGTTTAATGATGGATTTGAGATGTATTTATATTTATACCAATGAGATGAGGTATATAATTAAGAAGTTTCTATTAGATGGGTTTTATTTATGATGGATTATTGAAGTTTAATTATCTTATGAAGATTTACTTTATGGTCCATATCCTCACCCATTTCATTCGGTTATATATATAATTAGATAACCATGTCTATCTAATATACAAATTGTATTCCTCTATGCAATCATGATGAACCATTGATGTATCACTCTAGAGATAACTTGATGACCTATATCATTCCATTGGTAACGATGGAATGGTTTTCCCCCTTATCTCTTATCATCACCTTTACTAATGATAAGTTCTATCTAGCCTGACCCGTGTGTTTTCACTCGGGTCAGACCGAGTTGTTTCAGGTATCATCTATTGGGCTTAGCTTGAAGTTGGTGTTGGATATCATTTCTTCTTTCGCTTGAGTATTTTATTTCTTCCGCATACTCTGATGTTTTTACATTTGATTTGATGTATATGGTGTGGTCGAGTACCACCTTTATTGTATTCATATTGTATTGTACTAAACATGTATCAGTGTATATGTATATATATGATGTCGATTACTGTTCTGTGATGTGCTTTACATTTAGTTATTGTATTTTGTTCTGATAGATCCGTCAACCACCTATAGTTTTGGATTAAACATTTACTGTGTATGTCGATTCATTGAGATAGAAAAGAAAATTGTATTGCATTTATCGACGTATTAAGTAGATGTTTAAGACAAAGTTATAGATGGTCGCCCTTAACCAGCCCTATTCTCCGCTTTAGTAGACGGAATTACTCGTTAATTATCTTTACTAAGGTGGGTCTCGGGGTGGGGCGTTACAGAGAGAGAGAGAGCCACAGATATAGTACATGCTCAGGACAGGGAATGAGTTATGTGGATGTATTCATTTATTCATTTATCTTGATATAGTATGAGTGTGGTTGTTTTGGATGCATAATCTTGTTTGGTTGTTGTATATATTATCTTAAATATGCAGTATGCACTAGGATGGGTAGAATAAAAATTTAACTTGATGTATGTATATATAACCTTAAGTACATGATAAGTACTCAGGTTAGTGTGGAAAATCTTGGTATGTATGTTCGGCATCATCTTTTTTAGCGTTGTTATGATATCGGCCTTCTTCTTTTCTATCATCGGTAGAAATAAGCCAAATTATTTGAGGAGATGAGCATGGGATAGATTCCTTTGTCTTTGATTTCATTTCGAGGACGAAATGCTTTTAAGTATGGGAGAATGTAACGACCCGTAATTTCGCTACTTCGAAAATGAGAGATTTCGTTCGATTTAAATTTAAAAGGAGTTTGAATATTAAATAAATATGTTATATATATATATATATATATAAATAATTATCTATTCTCATAGTTAATGTATTGAAAAGTATAAATTTGGATTTTAGAACAAATCGACAGAAGTTAAGTTTTGTTAAAAATAAATAAAGGCTTAAATAAATGAATTTAAATATTTATTTAAAAAGATAAATCTTATTTAAAACATCTAATAAAGATAATAAAAGTATGTTAAAATATTTAAAAGTTTGTTAATAATCGTTTTATAAAAATAACAAAAATTTATCGCATTTTGTCAGTTTTACATACACTGTAAAATTAGAGATTTTGATATTAATTAAATATGATTTTAAAATATAAAGAGACTAGTTTTAATTTATTTAAAGAAGTAAAAATTTCATTTTTAAATTTGGTTTACATAAATAAATAGTTTAACTAAAACGTCAAAATATGACCGTAAAACATTTTGTCGAAAAACGACATTTTATCGATTAAAAGTTGTCGCAACGTCGTCGCACCTTTATTTTCTTATATAGGAACATATATTCTAATAGTGTAAGTATTAATTAATTAACTAATAAAGTTTACTTTTACTAAATAAGGTTAGAAAACTTCTAGAAGTCATTAGCAAAAGTAAGTAAGAAAAGTCAAAAGTAAATATCACATCAAAAGCCAACATAATTATTATTTTACTTAGCTTAGTTCTTAAGGGATTAAGACATAAAGTAAGTATGTGAAAGACGATGCTAAGTTTTGAAAAAGTGGAGATTGCTTTAGGTTGAAGTAAGGTTAGTTTGGTAATTTGGTAAGAGGTTATTTTGGTAAATTACCACTTTCTTTCTTTTTCTATAAATATCCACCTCCTTCTTCACTTTCATTCACATTTCTTCTTCTTCTTTTCTCAAGCTTCTTCATCTTCTTCCTCCCCTTTCTAATGGCTTCTATGCCATAGAAAAATATTATAAAGAAATAATGTCAAAATATTTACAAAATTTTCAAAAGAAATCAATGTTTATTTTCTTCAAAACAAACTCCTTTTTTCTCTATATTTTACCTCTTCTTCTTTTGGCCATAAGCTCTTCAATACAGAGCGAAAATGCAAAATTCTTTCTTTCAATCATGTAATTTTCCAGTGGCTACAACTTTCATGTTTATCACTTTTTTTCATTCCAAAGTTTAGTATGTCAAAATTCCACTTATTTCAAGTGCATTTTCTGGCCCAGTTTTTAAGCCAGAAAAATATGCCGTTTTGTTTTGATCATAACTTGATCATAACCGATCTAAATTTAGAAATTCATTTTTTAAAACCATATGAAATTTTAGTGGCTACAACTTTTATGTTGATCACTTTCCAATTTTGAGGTATGCCATACCTGAAACTCAATCTTTGAAGTGTATTTTCGGGCTTTATTTTTGTGAATCCGAGAATAGCTCTTTTATTTTGAACATATGTCCCTCAAAACTACTTGGATTCAAATGATTCTTTTTCTCAAATTCAATAGAAAATAATTTGCAACAACTTTTCAGTTAATAAGTTTGTCAAATTTTATGAGTAAGAAAGTCAAAAACAAGAGAAAGATGACCTGTTTTTGGGATCAAAATCTTAGTAATTCAAGTTCAAAGCTCTACCGCTTCTTCTCTATATTTTTGGCTAACCTCCATCTCAAGCATCGGCCAAGCTATTGGATGGGAGAGGGTGTTGTTTGCTAGTGTTTAATGGAGTAGGAATTAATTATTGAAGTGTTGGTTGATTAGAACGTTGGTAGGAAGTTAATCGCTTTGGTTTATGGTGAGAAATTCTCATTGCTTTTGAATTTATATTTTGATTATGTTATAAATCATATTTACACCCTTATGACATATGAATGTTTATATCAAATTGATTGTTAATATGGATGATTTGAATTTAGTAAATTAAGTGAATTGTGATAATATATCCCGTTATGATATTAATAGTGAATATTAGATATGAAATTATATGCATGTGATTGGTTGAATGGATGTTATGTTAGTGATAAATATGAATATCGGATATGTTCATTTTGATCAAGTAATCCCTTTATCTAAAAAGACCATATTTTAGTAATATGAGATATTATGGAAAAATAAGTCTCTCTTCATTTAGAAGTGAAATTAAAGTTAAAATGAAAAAGAATTTGAAATTTGAAGTGAATCGGATTTGAAAAGGATAGTTAATTTGAAAATGGAAATTAAGATAAATAGTGAAATTGAAATTGGAATCGATTTTGAAAAAGTGAAGTTTAGCTTGAGAATGCATTGAAGTTTAAATTGAAATTAGATTTGAAATCTAAGTTTTAAATGTGTTTAATTTGAGATTAGAATTGAAATTGAAATTTAAAATTTAATATTAAAATAATGGGAATATAATAATATTATAATATGGTAATAGTGAAAATATATTTTAAATACTTTAAAAAGAGAAATATTGATTTAAAATGGTTTCTAATGATTTTATAAGTGTTGAAATTAAATTTGAATAAATTATTTTAAGTATTGAAAAATAAGTTAAAACTAGACGCGTCGTGCAACGGTAGTTCGCGATTTCGCGCCGAAAAGTTCAAATGAGTGTATAAGTGGAATATAGCTCGGAATTTTTCAAGATAAGAAAATTTCGGACTATTATATCCATATCTTATAAACGTAGAAAGAAAATCAAAGTTTTGATAAGTAGATTTGAATTAAGTCCAAATCAATTTTCTTGAAAAATCGCGCTAGTGCAGTTTAGTGACCATAACAGGAATTTGTTTAAATGGATGTTTTTTTATTATGGAAAAATATGGAATAAATTTGGTAAATCTATTTAAATGATTTAAAAGAGATTTGGATTGAAAAATATGAGTTTTCAAATATTTAAAAGTGGTTTAATTCAAATAAGCTTATTTAGCACTTTCGGCAGCACTTTTCTACTTCGAATTGTATAACTTTTGGAATATAAGTTTAAATGTAAAGACGTTTCCCAGAATCAATTGTGAATGTTTTAAAAAGAATAACTAAGCGTTTTGAAAGATAATTTGGGATATTTATAAGCAATTCCAAAATAAAGTTGAAAATCTGAGTATGCGGAAACAACTAGTACATTTGTCCCGCCTGTGAGATCTGGGAAGATAAAACAAGTTGTTTAACTAAGGTTAGGGATGGAGCAACCAGTGCCCTGAACTTACCTGGCCTATGTTTTTTTTTTAGGCGAGGGGTGGAACAGATCGAAAGGAAAGCCTGGATGCTCTTAAATAAAAAATTCTGTATTAAGTTTTTGAATTAAAAGAAGATTGATATTATCCAAAAGTTAGGTAATCTCCAAGATGAATGATTTCTATGATCCTATTTACTCGAAAATATTTTTGTTAAGATTGACTTAGGGTTTATCGTAAACGATGTCTTAAATAACATTGTTTTTGACCCGCTTAAAAGTAAAGAAATTTGGATCAAGAATTAAGTAAGAAAATCTGGGATATTTTCCAAAGCAGAAGAATAAACTTCTTAGAATCATCCTAAGTTAAAAGAAAGAGATTTCGAAATCATCCGAAAAGAATTAAAGTGAAAAGAGACTTAATAAATCCTATATACTCATAGTCACTTTTATTGATGATTGGATTTCGAAGGAACCAAAGTCGGATTTGGTTAATTCCTATCCGAAAACCACTTTGAACTAATGTATATGTTCGAACGTGAAGTGTAACGACCCATAAAATTTTAGCAATTTTTAATTGGTATTTAACGTATTGAATTGGATTTTGAGAAATTATTAATAATAAAATTTTGAAAAAAAAAGAAAATATGTTATGTATATTAATGATTTGTAGTACGAGCTGTGTACATATATTTTAAAGTTTGGTTGTGGTTATACCTATAAGATCTAGTACAAAAACTTTATAAACTATTATTTATACTATAATATAAGTTAAGTTTTATGTAAATTTGGTAGCATAGTTCATTTCTATTGGGTATAAATATCAATAGCGTGGGTAATAAATTTACGGTCTCCTTTTGCTTTTCAGCAAGGTGTGTAAATTTTAAGTATGTTGAGTACGTTCCATATATAGTTATTTTGGAAAACCACTGTATATGTATGATGGTCTATTTGAAGTGTATATATAGTAAAGCGTATTTATACCAAGTTTTATTTAATTTATATGTGTTATAATAGCTATATATATATGTTAGTCTTGATACTAGTATATAGTTTTACTGAAGTTTGATTTCTAGTCATGTTAAATATATATATATATATATATATTTGATTTTGGGTTTTTGTGTCACCATTTCCAGTTTATTTTAGTGCATATTTAATATATCTATACATATGTCGTCAGCTATAAATACGATAGTTAAGGGTTTCATATATCATATGAACCAAAGAAGAAGAGAAGTATATACTATATTTAACTACATATATGAAGTATATGTTTTAAGGGTTGATTTAAGGTCTGCATTAAAAAAAGTAGTTGTGATTACCATTATTTCATATTGTACCTTCTATATTCCTGACTGACTTTCAGCGTTCATTCATTCATTTTTAATTGTGGGTTTTTCTTTTCTCTCTCTTTTCTTATAAATAATTGTACGCATTCATCTCTTTCCCTTTCTTATATTTTGTCCCTTCATCATCTTTTAGCCGTTAATTTTGTTTCGAAAATCAAGAAAATTTGTATACGTTTTATTCTTTTTGAACGTTTAATAATAAAGATAAATCTGCATAGTATAATCAGATATGAATTGAGATCTAGGAAATAAATAAATATAAAAACGTATAACATGCCACTAATAATAAATTGCTTTAATAGCTTCTCAATTAGCGTACAGCTGTTTCCATCCCATGCCATGTCAAAAGTTTGAAACGTAATAAATGCTATATGATTATTTCGCATTTATTTTTTTTTCCTTTATTATTTCCTGTACGTTTTCATTCCAATCTAAATTATAACTTTTTGATTTCCATGCCTTTTCGGATCTCAAACGCGCAGCCCAAGGAATATTTCTTTAATAATTTTCCTAAAAATCAGCTTTTGGCCGTTTTATTGCATTGATTTCAAATTGTGCCCGTTTGTTTTTCTCATTCCTCTCATACGTTACCACCTTTATTTATGCTCGGGACACAGCTCATTTTTTTTCCTTCGTTCCCTTTCTTTTATTTGCTTCCTTCGTTTCCATCGGTTCAATTATATAGATTTTTATATTCGTTGCACGTTTACATTCATTTATTTTGACCAGTCCTTTCCTTTATTATTCCCCTAATTTTGTGCGTTACTTTACCATAACCAATGCTCCGTATTTATTCGCTTTAATCTTTTCAGCTGAATTTGACCATTACTATTCAAATCAATTCATATTTATTGTATACGTTTCGTATGCAACGGTTCTTTTCTTTATTTATTTTGCCTTTATAACCTTGTTTGACTTCGTTTCTTTCATATTGCAAACTGCTGTCACTTCCAATCTCATTCCTCATTTTAAGTTTTCTTCCTCCTCCTTCTTCCATTTTTCTTTCTACAGATCCACCTATTTTCTCCCTTCTTTTACCGTGCTTCCACCTCCCATCGCTTCGTCACCCACCACATCCAACTCATCCCTCTCCCTCCGCGTTTTTCTCTCCTCCTCTCATGCACATATCTCTCTACACGTGTTGTCATCGCCTGCATGCTCAGCCATCCTCAGAGCCTTCACCATCAACAATCATGCCACACGTTATCTTTGAGTAATAGGTTAGCATATATTTATAATATATATGTGTTATTGTATATTTTCTATAAGTCTGTATTTGGAATATGTGATCTGTCCTACATGATTTTAAATTCATGTTAGTTATGTATCATATGGTATTATATATATGAGTTCATAACAGTATTTTTTTTTTTTCCTTTTTTTTTCGTTCATAGTGTGTATGATATTATACTATGTATAGAGATTTGATAACTTGATTGTTTTATACTTTATGTGTCACGTTGGTATTCAATTTTAAAAGTTTGAAGGTTATATATTAGTTAATATATAGTTTAATATATGTCAGTAATGTATATCTATGCAGTAATATTGTATGTATTATAGCAAAGTAAGTTTTTTTTTTTTGATTTAAGATATCATATATACATCTTATAAATATAGTATGGTTCCAAGTATGAAATGTTTGCAGTTTTCAGATTCTATATAATATAAAATTTTGTTCGCATGTTATAAAATTTGATAAGTGTATATATAAATATTATATAAAAAGTTAGTACATATATAAAACGTAAAGCATACTCATCTTATCAGTCGATTGTATATGTATTTAAATATATGATATGTTTAAAGCTATGTATTTTGTGAATAACTGGTTATAAGTATATATATACACATTTGATTTAAAGTTATAAAGGTATGCATATTGTGAATTAGACTATATTAATGGTTAGCTTACAAATATTTATATAGTTTTATAGGGAAGTACGAGCTATGTGGGTTATATTTTTAGCAAGCGTATTGTTACCACTTTAAAATGGGTGAAGTTTTACAGTTTACGGTCTATTTGTGTAAGTGTGTAATGTATGTTTAATTTAATAAAGTTATGATAGTTTTGTATAAAATGTTTAACTATTTATATATCTGATATAATGATAGTTTCATATCTGATATAGCTTATATATTATAAAGTTACAGGATACGTTAGTTTTATACGCTAGTTAATATATATATTTAATAATTGACTAAAATGTTTTCAGTGTGAGTTTACTTTTTTTAGTGTTGGATTTTATACGGCATAGTATGTATACTTGTTCACAGTCTATATAAGTATATGAGTGCATGTGTCATTATAAGTATTTTGTTGTTTATAAATCTCGAGACATATATATGCGTTTAGGTGTTTGTTTCAGACTTACGTAATATATATATATATATAACCGAATATAGGCTATGCATTTGGAATTTCTATATATACATTTTTATTATGAACATATATAGGTTGCTTTCATGGGTTTTTTTTTTAAGTAATATATATTACAATAAGTGGTTATATTGTTTTTATAATAATTATTGACTATAAAATATAATACAATGGTTTTTTTTTTTTGGACGAATTATGTTTAAATTACATATAGGTATATATAGATTTTAAATATACATTTTTAATTTGAAAATTGGTTTTGGGAGAATTAATATCATAATAATTTATATTTTTTTCTGTAATATCAAAATTGATTCAATTCATTCTCATCGATTTCCCATTATCAGCCTTGTCCGTCGTGCCTATTTTCTGCATCAAATCTTGTCCATCCAGCGTTGCTTTGGATTTCGTAGCTTATTTCATCATCATATATCTCTAGCCTCGAAAGGTGAGCAATCACTCACGATTAACGTTTTTTATTTATTAAATTTAATTTCAATTGAAATGACAATTGAAATATGCTGCTGTTAGATTTAAATTGTTATATATGCTTTTATCGGTAACTGTTCACTTATGGGATATGATACCATATCTTATTGTTTATATTTATTTTGATGATATATGCTTGTTGTTATTATTATTTTCATATCTGTTATCACTCTGCAAGTTCCCTATTAGTATAGAAATCACTATGGGTTGAAAAGATACATACCCGAACGGACTTTAGAATAGGATAATTTCGTTACGGGTTGAAATGATAGACCCAAGCGATTTTTGATTTAATTTAAAATTTTGGATTTCGGGTTGAAATGATATCCACCCGAATATATTTAGTGTACGGATTGAAATGATAAATATCCGTAGCACTTGACTATATGGTAGGAAATATATATACAGACACCGTTGGTCCATATAAATATTTTGAAATTATTTCTATAATTTTGGAAAGAAATATACGGTTTAATAAATTTTGATTCTTAAGATATTATATAAATGGAAATTTTATATATAGATTTAGTCGTAATATTTGATTTAAATTAGATTGATTTAATACATATAATATAGTTGAGTATCTATGGAAATCTATATTTCAAATAGATCTTTCTCGTAATAAATTGAAAAAATAGGATTGGGAGGTACATTTGGGTTTATTAAAAATGGTATTTAAATAAGGATTTATTTAATTAAATCGACTTGAATTGAACTTGTAAATATTAAAGCTTTGAGCTATATTGGAATTTAAATGGCGATTTCGAGATTTAGATCTGTATTAGAAATAAATATAGTTGAATTTGTTATTTAGAAACTAAATTGAATTAAAATATAAATTTAGGTTGAACTAAATTTGAATTTATTATTTAGAAGCTAAATTGAATAAAAATTAGTTTGAAACGTTGAATACTTAAAGTTTGAAATATATTGGAATATAAAGGGGGTATTTTGTGATTTCAAATTTGAATTTGAGATTGATAAATTGGGATTTGAATTTAATTTGAATGGGAAGGTTGGGTTAATGTTGAAACGATTTGTTAAGTTGAGGGAATTGAAAATACTTTACTGTATAAATTATTTAATATATATAAACACTATTTGGGAAATATAGAGATATTTGGAGTGAAAATGATGTTTTGGTTTTGAAGTATAAATTAAGATGAAAGAACCACGGTGTTATAGTGTATATTTCTACCCTGTAGATAGTTCCATGGACCCTTAGAGGATGGTTATTCCAAACATTCTTTGAGTTAATTATATTTCAGTTGATATTTCACTTGAGTTAGATTTATAGATATAAGAATGTTAATCCTGACTCGAGTGTTTTGTGTTTTGCTTTACGCTCGGGTCAGACTGAGTGATACAGCATTTGAGACTCACCTTCGAAGTTGGAGCCTTGCTTGAAGATCCAGCTATCTATCCTTTCAGTCATCCTGTTGATTTGTTCAGAGAAGTCATCTGCGCATACTGGAGACTTCACTATATCTTAGATATTCAATTGTATTTATTTCTATCTCCAATGTATATAGTAGCTTCATGAACTACTATTCTTTATCTATTCCGCTGCATTGTATTACTCTGTGTAAGTGATCTATGATTGATTTATTTACTGTATATTATAAGTTTTGCCAAATTTTATTAACAATTCGGTATTTTGAATTATTCAAGTCGGACATGTATGGTTTTATTGTCGAATTTGAATGGTCCAAAATAGCGGGTCGTTACAGTTGGTATCAGAGCTTTGGCTCTAGGCAAAACTTAGCATATATGGTAAATTTATTTACAGAATCACTTTCGTTCGAGTTGAATCTCTTCCTTTTTGACTCAATTTCCTTTGAGTTTTGGAATGTCCCTCGGTTTCGAAATTCATTCTGTCTCTCCCTATTTATATTCGTTTGATTCTGGAGTATCCCATAACTCCATTGAATGATTTGTAAAGGGGGTGAAAACTCCTTTTCAATTGGCATTGACTCACCGAAGATTCCTGTATCCTCGGTTTACGATGCTGATATATCTTGTTATGCCGAATTCTATATCTCCGACGATCGAATGTCGAATTGCCTCAGAATTCTACACCGATCTAATTTTGGAATCACGGTTGACAGGTAAAGGTCGCCCGCGATTTATAGAAGTATATCCATCTTCTATTTTGTAACTTAATTATCTCATCTTCGATCGAGTCTATCTTCGAATCAGGATTCTATTGATTAGAGTTCCTTTAAATTAAATCTCTATCTTTGTTTTGAAATCCATCCTTAAATCATCCTTTGAAAATCGGGTTTTGTTTGTATTTTAGAAATTGTTTATACCGAAATTATTATTTTGATAACTATGATTTTATTCTATATATATAAAGAAAATGTTTTCGGTAGAGATTATATACCTATATATAAAGCAAATAAGAAATGTTATTCTATATAAAAAGGGTTTTGAAAGGATTTGAAATTTTGAAAAAATTATAAGAAATTGATTTATATAAAAATGATTTATAATTGAAGTGTTAAATTTGAAATTCGAGAATTGAATTCCGGTATTTTGAAATTGGTTTTAAGATTTTGGAAATTATATATAAATAATACGATTTAAAAGTATTTTTCCGAATAAGAAATATTTCAAATGAATTCAAATGAATTCCAATAATTTTGAAGAAATTTCAAAGAAGTTTTCAAGAAAATAGAAGTCCAGAACTCACTTATGTCGCTGGAGAATAATTTCGGTGATGAGTGCACGCATCATCGACATTGATTTTCGAGTTTCAGAGTGGGGGAGAGGCCACTTTAATAGCTTCGCTATGCGAGTGATTTTGTAAAACCGTTTTTGATTTCAAATTCCGAAGTATAATTTGATATTTTCGAAAGATATATGTATATATTTGAAACAATTTGAAGTAAGACCGGTGTTCAGTCCTCGAGTTTTTGATTTGACTTAGAATAACTCTATTTATAAAAATTGATTTCCATCTCTTGGATTTGAAATTGATTTTCACCGACTATTTTGAAGGTTCGAGCACTTCCAAATCAAGGTTTAAAGGTTTAAAAACCAAGATATTTCGAAAGGTATAAAATATTTGATAAAGTATGCAAGTTTTGTTGTATGAGGTTAAACCTTTTATTAAGTAAGAGAATATGGCTATTTTAATTATACTAATATGGAATTTAGTTTTTAAATGTTTTGAAAGAATTTTAGTTTTAAATAATGGTTTTCAAAAAGGTAAATTGGATATTTCAAATCGAAGTAAATAGTTTAAAGGTTTTAAAGGGATAATTATAAATTTGGAAACCATTTTGAATATAATTGATTTTGAGAAAAATATTTGGTTTTGAAAATTAAATTGAAAAAAAAAACCCAGTACTTATATGGTGATTTTGGAAATGAATTTGTTTGACTTGAATTATTTTAATTTGGAAACTGGGATAATTTTCTACACCTATTATTTTGGGAACTTTGAAATTCAGACATTTAATTTGGAAGAAAATTTGGTGAAATCATATATGATTTTGAAACTGAATTGGTATTGAAATAATTTGAAATTGAGAACCTTAGATTACTAAGCACTTGATTTGGGAGTGGTCGAACTTATATAAAATGGATTGTATAAGTATGAGGTTGATTTGAAATCTATTGATTTGAAAGGTACTCAATTTGGAAAGAGATTTTATTTAATCGAAATCTATATAAGTATGATTTGATCTACTATTGATTTGGAAAGTATTCGATTTGAGAAAGGAATCCTATATATATGGACTTTATATAAGTATAATATTTGAAAGTGATTTGAAAAGGTACTATATGATATATATTTTCGAAGTAAAGATATGGAAAGTGCCTTCTGCTTGATATCCGCTTTGTGGCCACATCGTGGATTCATTCTATCGATATTATTCTCTCTGATTTTCGGTTTTCCGGATGTAATACTCGAGTGTTTCCCACCGTGGCGTAACCCATGGTTTTTTTTTCTCTCGTGAATGCACAGCGCAATTGCCTGGCTGAGTCTTGCCTAGGGGTACGGATTGTTTCCTGGGGGATCCAGGCGTAACCATTGTGTATCCTGCAATCTGTGTAGGTCGCGAATAGTAGCGCAAGTGCCTGGCTGAGTCTTGCCTAGGGGTACGGATTGTTTCCTGGGGGATCCAGGCGTAACCATTGTGTATCCTGCACTCTACTAGTCATCATGGCGTAACTCGCAGGGCTGAGAAAGCTTACGGATATGGATTGTTTCCTGGGGGACCCAGGCGTAACCATTGTGTATCTGCGAACCATGATCGGACAAAGGTTTTGGTTTGGTTGTTTTGTTTGGATTGTACTTTCCATATCTGTTTTTAAAGTTTTTTTCAAGTATTTTCACTGGTTGTTGAAACAGGTCTACTAAGTACTTGAAGAATTCTAGCTTTGCGCCTGATCAACGCATGGCCAGAGTCTGCAAGAACGAGGATAAACTTGTTGAAACATCGAGTTATAAAAATATTTTTGAAAGAAAAGATTTATTTCGATATAAAAGGTATTTATTATAAAAGTATTTCCAACAAAGAAATTTTGTGTCAATATTTGAAATTGAAACTCTCATGGTTTGAAATGTACGATTCTTGCCCGATTCTATTCTTTTGAATCTACCTTATCTGCCCTGCTTTATTTATTCAACTATATTCTCTTTTCCGAATCTATCTTCTTTCCTTCTTTCCTTCTTTTGAATATATCCTTTAAAACATTGTTTATTTATATTCTACCTGGTTTAATAAGAGAGAAAAATTAGTGTTTTATAAATAATTGATCTCATAATTAATTGAATGGATTTGATAAAATGAGTAATCTATTAAATATTAATCAATTTAAATAATAACAAAAGAAAAAGTATATGGTTTTAAATAAATTTTTTTAATTTGTTTTTCAAAGTCTAAATTTTTCATCTGGTTGTTTCTATTCTCCTACTTTATTCCTTTTCGGGGACGAAAAGTTTTGAGTGGGGGAGAGTGTAACGACCCATAAAATTTTAGCAATTTTTAATTGGTATTTAACGTATTGAATTGGATTTTGAGAAATTATTAATAATAAAATTTTGAAAAAAAAAAGAAAATATGTTATGTATATTAATGATTTGTAGTACGAGCTGTGTACATATATTTTAAAGTTTGGTTGTGGTTATACCTATAAGATCTAGTACAAAAACTTTATAAACTATTATTTATACTATAATATAAGTTAAGTTTGATGTAAATTTGGTAGCATAGTTCATTTCTATTGGGTATAAATATCAATAGCGTGGGTAATAAATTTACGGTCTCCTTTTGCTTTTCAGCAAGGTGTGTAAATTTTAAGTATGTTGAGTACGTTCCATATATAGTTATTTTGGAAAACCACTGTATATGTATGATGGTCTATTTGAAGTGTATATATAGTAAAGCGTATTTATACCAAGTTTTATTTAATTTATATGTGTTATAATAGCTATATATATATGTTAGTCTTGATACTAGTATATAGTTTTACTGAAGTTTGATTTCTAGTCATGTTAAATATATATATATATTTGATTTTGGGTTTTTGTGTCACCATTTCCAGTTTATTTTAGTGCATATTTAGTATATCTATACATATGTCGTCAGCTATAAATACGATAGTTAAGGGTTTCATATATCATATGAACCAAAGAAGAAGAGAAGTATATACTATATTTAACTACATATATGAAGTATATGTTTTAAGGGTTGATTTAAGGTCTGCATTAAAAAAAGTAGTTGTGATTACCATTATTTCATATTGTACCTTCTATATTCCTGACTGACTTTCAGCGTTCATTCATTCATTTTTAATTGTGGGTTTTTCTTTTCTCTCTCTTTTCTTATAAATAATTGTACGCATTCATCTCTTTCCCTTTCTTATATTTTGTCCCTTCATCATCTTTTAGCCGTTAATTTTGTTTCGAAAATCAAGAAAATTTGTATACGTTTTATTCTTTTTGAACGTTTAATAATAAAGATAAATCTGCATAGTATAATCAGATATGAATTGAGATCTAGGAAATAAATAAATATAAAAACGTATAACATGCCACTAATAATAAATTGCTTTAATAGCTTCTCAATTAGCGTACAGCTGTTTCCATCCCATGCCATGTCAAAAGTTTGAAACGTAATAAATGCTATATGATTATTTCGCATTTATTTTTTTTTCCTTTATTATTTCCTGTACGTTTTCATTCCAATCTAAATTATAACTTTTTGATTTCCATGCCTTTTCGGATCTCAAACGCGCAGCCCAAGGAATATTTCTTTAATAATTTTCCTAAAAATCAGCTTTTGGCCGTTTTATTGCATTGATTTCAAATTGTGCCCGTTTGTTTTTCTCATTCCTCTCATACGTTACCACCTTTATTTATGCTCGGGACACAGCTCATTTTTTTTCCTTCGTTCCCTTTCTTTTATTTGCTTCCTTCGTTTCCATCGGTTCAATTATATAGATTTTTATATTCGTTGCACGTTTACATTCATTTATTTTGACCAGTCCTTTCCTTTGTTATTCCCCTAATTTTGTGCGTTACTTTACCATAACCAATGCTCCGTATTTATTCGCTTTAATCTTTTCAGCTGAATTTGACCATTACTATTCAAATCAATTCATATTTATTGTATACGTTTCGTATGCAACGGTTCTTTTCTTTATTTATTTTGCCTTTATAACCTTGTTTGACTTCGTTTCTTTCATATTGCAAACTGCTGTCACTTCCAATCTCATTCCTCATTTTAAGTTTTCTTCCTCCTCCTTCTTCCATTTTTCTTTCTACAGATCCTCCAATTTTCTCCCTTCTTTTACCGTGCTTCCACCTCCCATCGCTTCGTCACCCACCACATCCAACTCATCCCTCTCCCTCCGCGTTTTTCTCTCCTCCTCTCATGCACATATCTCTCTACACGTGTTGTCATCGCCTGCATGCTCAGCCATCCTCAGAGCCTTCACCATCAACAATCATGCCACACGTTATCTTTGAGTAATAGGTTAGCATATATTTATAATATATATGTGTTATTGTATATTTTCTATAAGTCTGTATTTGGAATATGTGATCTGTCCTACATGATTTTAAATTCATGTTAGTTATGTATCATATGGTATTATATATATGAGTTCATAACAGTATTTTTTTTTTTCCTTTTTTTTTCCGTTCATAGTGTGTATGATATTATACTATGTATAGAGATTTGATAACTTGATTGTTTTATACTTTATGTGTCACGTTGGTATTCAATTTTAAAAGTTTGAAGGTTATATATTAGTTAATATATAGTTTAATATATGTCAGTAATGTATATCTATGCAGTAATATTGTATGTATTATAGCAAAGTAAGTTTTTTTTTTTTTTGATTTAAGATATCATATATACATCTTATAAATATAGTATGGTTCCAAGTATGAAATGTTTGCAGTTTTCAGATTCTATATAATATAAAATTTTGTTCGCATGTTATAAAATTTGATAAGTGTATATATAAATATTATATAAAAAGTTAGTACATATATAAAACGTAAAGCATACTCATCTTATCAGTCGATTGTATATGTATTTAAATATATGATATGTTTAAAGCTATGTATTTTGTGAATAACTGGTTATAAGTATATATATACACATTTGATTTAAAGTTATAAAGGTATGCATATTGTGAATTAGACTATATTAATGGTTAGCTTACAAATATTTATATAGTTTTATAGGGAAGTACGAGCTATGTGGGTTATATTTTTAGCAAGCGTATTGTTACCACTTTAAAATGGGTGAAGTTTTACAGTTTACGGTCTATTTGTGTAAGTGTGTAATGTATGTTTAATTTAATAAAGTTATGATAGTTTTGTATAAAATGTTTAGCTATTTATATATCTGATATAATGATAGTTTCATATCTGATATAGCTTATATATTATAAAGTTACAGGATACGTTAGTTTTATACGCTAGTTAATATATATATTTAATAATTGACTAAAATGTTTTCAGTGTGAGTTTACTTTTTTTAGTGTTGGATTTTATACGGCATAGTATGTATACTTGTTCACAGTCTATATAAGTATATGAGTGCATGTGTCATTATAAGTATTTTGTTGTTTATAAATCTCGAGACATATATATGCGTTTAGGTGTTTGTTTCAGACTTACGTAATATATATATATATATATATATATATATATATATATATATAACCGAATATAGGCTATGCATTTGGAATTTCTATATATACATTTTTATTATGAACATATATAGGTTGCTTTCATGGGTTTTTTTTTTAAGTAATATATATTACAATAAGTGGTTATATTGTTTTTATAATAATTATTGACTATAAAATATAATACAATGGTTTTTTTTTTTGGACGAATTATGTTTAAATTACATATAGGTATATATAGATTTTAAATATACATTTTTAATTTGAAAATTGGTTTTGGGAGAATTAATATCATAATAATTTATATTTTTTTCTGTAATATCAAAATTGATTCAATTCATTCTCATCGATTTCCCATTATCAGCCTTGTCCGTCGTGCCTATTTTCTGCATCAAATCTTGTCCATCCAGCGTTGCTTTGGATTTCGTAGCTTATTTCATCATCATATATCTCTAGCCTCGAAAGGTGAGCAATCACTCACGATTAACGTTTTTTATTTATTAAATTTAATTTCAATTGAAATGACAATTGAAATATGCTGCTGTTAGATTTAAATTGTTATATATGCTTTTATCGGTAACTGTTCACTTATGGGATATGATACCATATCTTATTGTTTATATTTATTTTGATGATATATGCTTGTTGTTATTATTATTTTCATATCTGTTATCACTCTGCAAGTTCCCTATTAGTATAGAAATCACTATGGGTTGAAAAGATACATACCCGAACGGACTTTAGAATAGGATAATTTCGTTACGGGTTGAAATGATAGACCCAAGCGATTTTTGATTTAATTTAAAATTTTGGATTTCGGGTTGAAATGATATCCACCCGAATATATTTAGTGTACGGATTGAAATGATAAATATCCGTAGCACTTGACTATATGGTAGGAAATATATATACAGACACCGTTGGTCCATATAAATATTTTGAAATTATTTCTATAATTTTGGAAAGAAATATACGGTTTAATAAATTTTGATTCTTAAGATATTATATAAATGGAAATTTTATATATAGATTTAGTCGTAATATTTGATTTAAATTAGATTGATTTAATACATATAATATAGTTGAGTATCTATGGAAATCTATATTTCAAATAGATCTTTCTCGTAATAAATTGAAAAAATAGGATTGGGAGGTACATTTGGGTTTATTAAAAATGGTATTTAAATAAGGATTTATTTAATTAAATCGACTTGAATTGAACTTGTAAATATTAAAGCTTTGAGCTATATTGGAATTTAAATGGCGATTTCGAGATTTAGATCTGTATTAGAAATAAATATAGTTGAATTTGTTATTTAGAAACTAAACTGAATTAAAATATAAATTTAGGTTGAACTAAATTTGAATTTATTATTTAGAAGCTAAATTGAATAAAAATTAGTTTGAAACGTTGAATACTTAAAGTTTGAAATATATTGGAATATAAAGGGGGTATTTTGTGATTTCAAATTTGAATTTGAGATTGATAAATTGGGATTTGAATTTAATTTGAATGGGAAGGTTGGGTTAATGTTGAAACGATTTGTTAAGTTGAGGGAATTGAAAATACTTTACTGTATAAATTATTTAATATATATAAACACTATTTGGGAAATATAGAGATATTTGGAGTGAAAATGATGTTTTGGTTTTGAAGTATAAATTAAGATGAAAGAACCACGGTGTTATAGTGTATATTTCTACCCTGTAGATAGTTCCATGGACCCTTAGAGGATGGTTATTCCAAACATTCTTTGAGTTAATTATATTTCAGTTGATATTTCACTTGAGTTAGATTTATAGATATAAGAATGTTAATCCTGACTCGAGTGTTTTGTGTTTTGCTTTACGCTCGGGTCAGACTGAGTGATACAGCATTTGAGACTCACCTTCGAAGTTGGAGCCTTGCTTGAAGATCCAGCTATCTATCCTTTCAGTCATCCTGTTGATTTGTTCAGACAAGTCATCTGCGCATACTGGAGACTTCACTATATCTTAGATATTCAATTGTATTTATTTCTATCTCCAATGTATATAGTAGCTTCATGAACTACTATTCTTTATCTATTCCGCTGCATTGTATTACTCTGTGTAAGTGATCTATGATTGATTTATTTACTGTATATTATAAGTTTTGCCAAATTTTATTAACAATTCGGTATTTTGAATTATTCAAGTCGGACATGTATGGTTTTATTGTCGAATTTGAATGGTCCAAAATAGCGGGTCGTTACATGAAGACATGTTGAAGACGATGATTTTCGAGGACCGTGGATCTTCATAGCGTGAGGACTGCTTGTTGATTTGCTCGGGGTCGCACCCATTATAGTGTTATATATAGCAGGTCTCCTTGTGATGGAGATTTTGCGGATTGCAAGGGCTTCTCGCCTAATAAAGGCCGAGGAAAGTGCCTTCGGTTTGTCGTATTCCTGGACAACTTGTATGGACGTTTGTCTGACATTGCATTTCTAACGATTATGTACATTGCTTTTTACAAACATACATCAGTGGTGGCGGAGAAGGCAACTTCTGTTAGCTTAACACCCTCCTTGAGACATACGAGCTCAAGGATTGTATTTTTATGGAGGGCAATTAGTAGTTAAATGGAAATGGCAATGTGGCATTCAAAGTGTGATATGTGCTAGGTGAAAAGGTAATCGTTTGCCTTAGGCCTCATCAAACCGGAAATGACTGAAACAAGATTAGATGCGGCAAGGCTAAGTGGGTCATTCCCAAGTAGGGTATGATCATTCCCTTTTAGATATATTTCTTCCCGCTATGATGTTCGGGATGTTAATTTATGTGGTGTATGGAAAACGAGCGCTCGGTTAAAGGTCGGTAATAACCGGGGGATGACATATTCGGTACTATCTAGTTAAAGAGGTAGACCGGTCTTGTGTTGGTAGAGAAGCTTTGTGATGGTTTCTCGGGACATCCATCTAGAGGTGTACCCATTCCGGAAGGTAGATACTGCGCCTGGTCATTTGTATGGAAATCCATTCTCCAATAAGAACCTACGGACTTGACTGTAAATCTATTATGCTGGAATTTAATCAATATAACAATTTCGGCTAAGATTAATAAGTTTATTTGCAAATATTTTCAAATAATGTCATTAGAAATAATATCAAACATTTTGATATAAAAGTGTTTTAGTTATCATAAGGTATAAACCCGTCCGTGTTTATGTGTGGGCGTGGTCTTATAAGATACTCTTTCTTTTCAAAGGATCTTTATAAAAAGGCTGATATACGACACTGTCATTTATTATTGAGTATTTCTCATGCTGGTTTATCAAGCCTGATCCAGGTATTTTCAATACTCGGGTCAGATCCGAGTAGTTTCAGGTTTAGTCAAAGATGGTTGGAGTTTCCAGAGGAGAGCTGAAGATTTTCATCGACGTATGGAGATATTCTACTATCCGCTTTGCTTAGTATATTTTGTTCCACGTTTTTCAGCAATTGTAAGGACATATGTTTGTAACTGTCCAGGTTGAATTTAGGTTAGACTCTGATATATGTATTTAAAAGTTTTCCACTGTAAATATTTTTTTTTAATATTATATGTTATTCCATTCGTGTGAGATTTTGTTCTGTCTACTTTTCTTTATAAATCCGTCTTTTCATGCAATTTGAGTTCGACATGTGTGGTTTATTGTCGATTCAAAGGGTATGGGAAAACGGGCCTTTACAGTATGGTCAAAGCTTGCGTGATGCAATCACCAAGCAATAGGCTAGTTTCTCAATCTTAGGATAATTTCTTTCTGCCCTCGTTAAACGTTAACCGACATAGTACACCGGCTTCTGAACTCGGTCCTCCTCGCGAACCAGAGCCGTTCTGATAGCATGCTGGGATATAACCAAGTGCACATACAACGTCTCATGGTCTGCCAGCTTTGATAGCACAAGGGGACTTTATAAATGCCTTACCAGAGCTCGGAACGCTTCCTCACAGTCGAATGTGCACTCGAAATTTCTCTTTCCTTTCTTTATTACATCGAAGAAAGGAATACACTTATCTGTGGCTCTTGATATGAATCGACTCAGCACGGCTACCTTCCCATTCAAGCATTGTACTTGTTTTATAGTTTTAGGCACTTGTATGTCTCGAATAGCTTGAATCTTCTCCGGATTAGCTTCGATTTCTCGTGCATTCACAATGAAACCCAAAAGCTTTCCCGACGCAATGCAAAAGGAACACTTCAAAGGATTGATCTTCATCCCATAATGTTTGAGTATATCAAATATCTCCGCTAAGTCCCGAATATGGTCCTTTGACTGTCTTGACTTCACGAGCATGTCATCCACATACACTTCCATCGTTCTACTAATCTGATCTTTAAACATTTGATTCACCAAACATTGGTAAGTCGCTCCCATGTTTTTAATCCGAAGGGCATCACTACATAGCAATATAACCAACGTCTGTGACAAAATTGGTGTATTCTTGGTCTGGAATGTGCATCGAGATCTGATCATATCTCGAGTACGCTTCTATAAATGACAGTAACTCATGTCCAGCCGTTGAGTCGACGAGCTGGTCGATTCTAGGTAAACGAAAACTATCCTTCGGGCATGCTTTGTTCAAATCAGAGTAATCAACACAAGTTTTCCAATTCCCATTCTCTTTCCTTACTAGCATAGGGTTGGACACCCATTCAGGGTAGAGGGCATCGCGAATGAACCCATTGGCCTTGAGTTTGTCCGCCTACTCTCTGAGAGCAGCGGACCTCTCCGGCTCCATGCCTCTCCTTTTCTGTTTTACAGGAACGTACTTCGGGTCTATGTTCAACATATGACTCACAATAGCAAGAGAAGTCCCATGCATATCAGAATGTGACCAAGCGAAAACATCTAGGTTTGCTCGAAGGAAATTAGTGTGATCCTCGACCATTGACGGGTCGAGTTGTGATCCAATCTTGAGTACTTGTGATGGGTCATCTCGGTTGACTGGAATGTCAATCATCAGTTCAGCCAGTGCTGCTTTTTCTTTCATGGGTTTCCTATCATCATCTCTCGGATCTATGTCTCTATAGATCCAGGAATGTGGCCCAAGCCAGGGCTCGGGCACTACTTGTCAATTATCAGTATTTTGGATGCGACCGGAGTTGTCCGCAACCTTTCCTTTCTCTCGCCGCTGGCCTTTCTTAGCTCATCCACATAAGATGCATGACCGGTCACTTGATCGCCATGCACCACACTGACTCCTTTGTTTGTCGAAAATTTCAACGTCAAACACCACGGGGCCAAAGCTGCCCTAAACTTTGCCAGGGCCGGTCGACCCAGAAACACATTGTATGGAGAATCAATATCCAAAACTATGAAAAGTAGGATTCGTACCCTCCTATGTTCACCCTGTCCCAGTTCAACTGGCAACTCAACATACCCTACCACATCAGTCGCTACACCATTAAAGCCATGGATTCGGGCTTTAGACGGTTTCAAATGCTTTGTCTCCATCTTCATTTGTTCATTTTCCATTTTGAAGATGATGTTAACGAAACTTCCACAATAAATTGAAATTCTCTTCACATATGCCGGTTCGATCGTCACAGGTATGACCATCGGGTCAACGGTAGGAGCCTCCACATTGTCTGCATCATGGCTCCTAAACACAATATCATCTGTCATTATGAGTTGCTGCTTAGCGGGGGTCCCATCCTCCACATTCGAACAACACTCATAATCTGCATGCCTTAAGGAGTTAGCATATCATTCCATCTCCTGCCAATTCTTGTATGTAGGGTGAGGTCCACCGACTATCATGTTTATGACCAATCTACCCACGGTTCGGGCAGGTTCCTTGGGTTGGCGTGGAGCCAGCACGCGTCCGGGGTCTGATGTTCCTTGCCTACCCTCCTGTGGGTTCTTAACAAATCCTGCAATTTTTTATGTCTAATTAATTTCTCTATGGCATCATGGAGGTGTCTAAACTCTTCTGTATTATGCCCATAATTCTCATGGAAGCGGCAATACTTCCTAGTCTGCTTCTGTTCCTCTGTTGAATCTTTTGCGCCGACTTCCTATATTGGAATGTACTACAAGTTGATAGGTAATATTCTCAAGAGATGCATTCGATGGGGTGTATTCGTTGTAGGTCAGAATCCTTGGCTTACATTTCCCTCCTTCTCTTTTTTTCGGGGATTTCCTCTATTCGGACCCTTTAGATTGCCCAGGCTTGTTCTGGACATTGACTTGAACCTTTCTCGAGTTGTTATCGGATTGTTTCACGGCGATGTTACTTTTCACAGTCTCCTAAACAGGCCCTGGTGCCTTATCTCGCCTCATCCATCTAGCTTCCTCCTTCCTTATGAATTGATGAGCCTTCGAATAAAAATGCTCCAACGTAGTTGGAGGCTTTCCTGCCAACCTATCTCCAAACTCTGAATCCAGATCTATTCCTCGCATTATCGCCATCGGAATTGCGTGGTCGTTAGGGTTGCTAACTTCAGTTGCCGCAACATGAAATCTCTGCAGGTACTCTTTCAATGACTCCCCCAGAGCCTGGATTACACTAGACAGAGACATCACATCCTTGGGATGAGTGTCGTGTATTCTGAATTGTTCCACAAACTTCGTTGCCAACTCATCAAAGGTGGATGTAGATCGTGGGGGAAGTTGAGTGAACCACATGGTGGCGATTCCTGATAAAGTGATTGGGAAGCATCTACACTTGGTTACATCATTCCCTCCAGCTGAATCCATTATCCGTTCATACCTCATCATGTGTTGCCTGGGGTCGGTCTTTCCTTTGTAGGCCGGGATAGTTGACATGCTAACTTCCTAGGGTACTCGGCCTGTAGAATAGTATCCGTGAATGGAGTATGATTCCTTAATATCCACCAATCTTCATTGGTCAAGCCTTGATTCTCTCATAAACTGTCCGACCATAGGTGATAAGTCTGGAGTTTGTATGGAGGATGGAAGGTCGGATTCTGTTGTATGAGACCACTCAGGTTGGTATCTCCTCTGTTGGCGGTCTGCCAAACATGTATCTTGGAGACCAGCTTCATTAGGGTCTTAGTGAGCCGGACATCCAGTCTCCACACGTGCTCCAGCTCCTAAGTTTCCCATTTCGACTTGAGTGTGGTCTCCAAGATGTAAGTGATCCCTAGTTGATCGATCAGTAGCAGCTGCTTGTGCAGTTTCCGTTTTGCGGCGTCTAGGAGGTTCATCGGATGAAGTCGAATTATCAGACGAAGAATAAGGAATGGGGATACCTCTATCATTCTGCTGATGTTGCTGAGTAACCAAGTCATGAGGTTAAAGTTAGCTTGAATTTGTTCACCAAGTTGTCTTCTGCTTTCCATGAGTTCTCTCGTCAGGTCGTTGAACTCCGTCCTAGTAACAATTTCCGTCTGGTTATGAGCTCGGGTAGTCCGTACGTCGGGATTAACTTGCTGATTGCTAGGTCCTATGTGTTATATGCTAGCAGTCTCAATGACGCCCGTGTTATGAGAGGCAGATCTGGTACGTGTTCTTCCCATAGTAGAGTTATTGATAGGAACTCTTAGTAGAATCAACGGACGTCCTATGAATAAGTTGGATCTCCTTCGAGGGATTTATCAATCCAGTAGCTACAAAGCAGATCCTAGTGGCCTGAGAATTCGATTCTCAGTGAAAGCACCAAAATGTTAACACCAGTATTGGTCACTAACACCCTTGAGATAGATTATGTAGAGAGCTTAATGAAGGAAGTAAATTAAAAAAGAGAACTGTATGCCAAATTAAATGCAAAGACAAGAACACCAGATTTATTATAGTTCAGCGTAACTTCCTACGTCCACTTTGGATTTAATCTTTATTGCTTTACTCAAAAATTGATTACAGGTACAATCCGTACACCAATTACTTGAATACAAATGCTAAGTAAAGAAGAATGAGTCTCGAATGTGGAAGAGTCTCCCCGGTGTTCTCGAAAAATAGTCTCTTCAACTGTGCCCCTGCGCTTCTATTCATAGGCGAAGATAGGTTGGACTTCCCTCAAGGGCCTAGGAGTAAGATACCTCATCCCGTAGTAAGTGACTTCTATACGCTGAGCCACAAATGCCGATTGAAAATTTCCGAACCACGTACCCAGGCTGAACGGCATTCGTATGCCGACCGAGGAAGATATGCCTAGCGGTATCTGCATGCCGAGTGAGATAGTGTGCTGAGCGAAGAGTATAGGCCGAACGAGGCCCGTGCCAAATGAGACTTGATGCTGGTCGAGAGGAGATGCCGAACGACCTTGCTATGCCGAGCGAGGTGAAATGTCATACGACATTGATATGACTTGTGAGAGAAAATACCGAACGACCTTGCTATGCCGAGCGAGGTGAAATGTCATACGACATTGATATGACTTGTGAGAAAAAATGCCGAACGACCTTACTATGCCGAACGGCCCTTCCATGCCGAACGATGCTCTTATGCCGAGCGAGGAGAGATGCCGAATGAGGCTAGATGCCGAGCAAGGCTTGGATGCCGAGCGAGGCTAGATGCTGAATGAGGCTAGATGCCGAGCGAGGCTTGGATGCCAAATGAGGCTAGATGCCGAAAGAGGCTTGGATGCCAAACAAGGCTAGATGCGAAACGAGGCTTGGATGTCGAATGGTGATCTATGCCGAGCGACCTCTTGATGCCGAACGAGGCTCTATGCCGAGCGATCTTTTGATGCCGAACGAGCCTCTATGTCGATGACCTGTTACTTGATCAAGCCAACCGATAATAGGTACTTTCCCTTGCAATTAGAGTTGTGTAATTAGACTGGAAGAATCTTCGGACTTACAATTGAATTTTGTATAGTCAGATTGAAAGAGCCTTCGGGCTTATAGTTGACTTTATATGTATGTTACGATCTCAATACGTAAGACATATTTCTTATTTAAATAATTCTTCCTCGGTACAATTATGGTAAAGCTTGAGATTTCCATTTCACTAAACTTCTGTTGTTTAGACCCACTCCTCATTACAACACATGATAAAGAGAGTAATGCTAATTTAGGAGGCAAAGGAGGAAATGAAGACATATGGCAGTTATCTATCTGTTTATGCTTTTTTAAGTATTTTATTATACCTAGTTCGGATAGTTATTTTATTTTGAGATATTATACTATGGAGGCTTTATGTAAACATATTGTAATGTTTAACATGCAATGTTTTTGAAATGGTTTTCTATATGAAATAGATACTTATGTCTGATATTATATTTTATCAATTCCACTGTGAAATACAGAAAATATAAATAGATAGCTCCGTGTACTGTGTAATCTTTTAATTTTATCAACTTAAAAACTTGACTTGATATAGGTCTAATGTTTGATGAGCTTTTATTAGGTCAATATTAGATCTGTTTTGGGGTAAGTTGTTACATTTTGTATCAGAGCTTAAGTTACCCGATCAGTGGGGATAGGCATATATATGAGTGTCATAATAATTATTTTTGAAAGTATCTTTCAAAAATCTACCATATATAAATGTGTGTATAAACACACACTTGATTCGAATGTACTTCATATTTTTCGACCAAAGAAGTAGTTGCGACCAAATTCCGAAAGGATGGACAAGGCGGCCATGGGTTGAAAAAATGAATAGGATAGGGAATGGACGACGTCGTATTGTAAGGAATGTAAGTGGAAAAGATTGTAACTCTAAATTTTATAGGGCATTAAATGTTAAATAAATAGGGGGTTACATCAATTTAATGAGGATATGAATGGAATAATTAAAGAGGCCGCTAAGGTTATTATGTGTTACAAAAGTGGAAAGGTTGTAACTCTAAAAATTTAACAGATAATAAATGTTAGTAAATGAGGAGTTATAAGGAAATAAATAGATTAGTGAGATCATTAAGGAAAAAGCTGAATAAGTAAATAAATGTCTTTAGGAAAAATCTGCTAAGTTAATTACCATTTAATATAGACCAAGTGACAATTATGGGAATGATAAATAAAAATGCTAAGTATTAATTAAATATTATAAGGCAGGAAAGTTGTAAAGATCCAGGAGTAAGAATTGAAAGAAGAAGAAAAACTCAATAGAGAAGAAAATTGTTAAGAAGTTGTTTGAAAAATATTTTCTAGAATTTAACTCAACGTGAAGGATTTGATAAAATGACTTTCTTTGGAAATTGCTTTAAAATGTTTTGAAAGATTTTTCAAAGGATTTATTGAGGAGCTTTTATTTTGAAAAAAAATGGAATTTTGGAAATTCATAAATTAGAAAATTTGTTAAGGCAAATGTTTGTGAATAAAAAGAAGTTGTGGAGTCAAAGTTTTGATTATACGGGTTTTGGGAAAAAAGGATTTTCATTTTTGAAAATCTTAGTTTAAAATTTTGTTAAGTTAGAAAGTTTCTGGTTTAAAGATTTTTGGATAAAGTGATTTTTTTTTCGAAATAAATATAGAGTAGAGCGCAGGTTGGACGTGATGATTTTTCTATTTCATAAATTTGGAAGTTCTTTAAATTCTTTCTTTTTAAAATGATGAAGAAGCCATGAAAGTAGGAATAGCACTAGGAACTTATAAAATAGGATTAATAATCTAGTTAAAGATAACGTAGGAGTGAAATAATGATAATGGGGTAGGAAAATATTGGGATAGGAGTTTACTGTGTCTACTCCACTTTAATTATTCAAATTTATAGAGTATGTTTTTGAATATTTTAAACTAAAAGACCAACTTTCAAAGGAATAAATCTTTGATGTAGAAAGTTTTTGAAAAGGGGAAATTACTTTGCTTCTTTTTGGAATTAAGCAACCCTATTTGAAATTTTGATTGTTTGGTTTAATAATTAAGTTTTCAATGTTTTTGGTTAAATTCTCTATTTTAAAGATGTAGGCCTCTAAGGTAAAAGCACTTGAGAAGGGAAATTATTTTACTAAACAAGTTTCAAACCTCTAAATTTAAGGTTAAGAATAAAGCAGCAAATGTTTAGAAAATTGTGAGTAAGTTGGATTCAAATATTTTTGAAAGGTTTTGTCCAAGTGTTTAAGAAAAATGAAACAAATATATGGAATAAAATAAAATGCAATGTTTATATGCTTTTGGAAATTTCATTCCCTAAATTATTTTTACAAGTTGGAAATTCTTTTTGAAAGTATGCTTAAATGTTTTCTTTCGAGTGGTGGAAATTCTTTTGTAAGTTTGAATTTCAAATATCGCATACTTGTCTAATGTGGATTTCTAAATTATATTTTACGGAGTAGATAGGGATCACCATCTAAGAAAGAAAAGTTAAAGGTTTTTGGGTATGAATAAAATAAGAATAGCATGTTCAACCTGATCTGGGATTTTGAAGTCTGATACAAGTAATTATTTGTAGAATAATGGTAAGGTTGTAAAAGATTCCAGATCTATAATTGGGCTATAAGTTAAGTTGCTATTGAAATGTGAATTTCCATATTTTGATTTATTGGGAGTAGGCTCAGTGTAATTTCCATAAATTATCTAATTCCTTGATATATAAAAGAGTGGCATTTGAATTTTCAAAGATTATGCCAATAGGGCAAGAGAAGCGTAAAATATGGATATTCTCTCCCGTAGTTTGCACTGTCTGCTTCAATAAAAGAAAAGGAAATAATTCCTTATAATTTCATAAAAAGCAAAAATATCACTTTTGATTGATTTATGGGAATTTTAACGGTAATCCTTTTTGGAAGGATAACTCTAATAAAATAGTAAGAGGCATTAGGACCCCAATATCATTAACACTAATTAATTATTATGGGAAGCTTCTAGCAAAAAATTTCTTTTAGAATTTTTGGGTTGAAATAGCTAGTTATCTCCTTTAGGGAAAAATATTTGATATGGTATAAGGCATGTTCTTGTTTTTTTTCACCGTGTTGATTTTAGGGTTGGGATTAGATCATTAAATAAATATATATTAAAGAACATCGTAAATATGGAAATTTCATAAAGAAAGTTAACTAGCAATAAACCGAAGATAAGACTGGTAGTTGGTAAGGAAATTATATTATAATGCTTCAAACCCAAAGCTTGTGGAATGTCACCATTCACCTCGAATGTGATAATTTGTATAAGGATATGATGAGAATGTTATAATTGTTCATGGAAGAAGAAAGAGCTACTGAATTTTTTTAGAATTTTGACATGCCAAAAGGGTTAAAGCTAAGCATGGCATGCCCAAAGGATTTTTATTACCATTGGAGGTTCCAACTTGGAATTGAGAGCATGTAGCGATGAACTTTACATATGGATTACCTAGAGCCAATGATGATACTTAGATTATAGTAGTTGGCTCATTTTACTTCCACTAAAAGTAATAGGATTGTAGCATCCTTAGCATAGATTGTGTTAAGGGAATGGTGCACCTACATGGAGCAGAAGTTAGCATTATTGCTGATAGAGATCCTTTGTTCATTCGGGAATTTTGGAGGAGTCTTGAAATTTTCTTTGGGAATGACTTTTGATCTTAGAACCATTTACCTCCCAGAGATTGATGGTTAGAAAAAAGGGTGAACAAGAATTTTGAGCATTTTTGGAAAGCTTGATCATGCCTTGGAGTAGGTAGAAGTGTTGAGGCGGCAGATGAGGACCATGCAGGACTGTTAGGGGTTATGTGCAGACATGAAAAGATAGGAATTGGATTTTTTAGTTAGGAACATGGTATTATTTAAGGTTCCCCTCTTAGAAAGATTATGAGATTTTGTATTTCTAAGAAGTTAGCACTTAGGCTCGTTGGGCCTTTCCTGATTTTAGAGTGAGTAAGGGAAACTTGCTTGTTAGGTGGAGCTTCCAGATTAGCTAGTGTGAGTCTATGACGTCTTTCATGTCACACAATTGATGAAATGTATGCACGAGGCTGCTTGTAGTAGAGCATGGTCAGTTAATTAATGTTGAAACAAAGCCTATCGCTCTTTCGTGCTCCCACCCACATAGTAGAGCATAGTATTTAGAGGTTTTGTAATGAAGAAATTAGGTTGATTTGAGTAGATGGGGAGATAACCCAGCGGAAAGAAAATGGGAAACTGAAGGAAAGGTGAAGGTTTCTCGTCATCAGATTTTCTTTGGCAAAGTTTTCTCTCCAAAAATATAGGTTTTTGGTTACATCATGGTTACTAGGTTGGATGGTAGGAGATAGCTGTCACACTTTTTACTATTATTTTGGCACTCTTATAAAATTTTATGTATATTTGGGATGCTTGCATACATGCCTATATGCCATGCCTTGCATTCACGCTTGGATTGAGCTCACCTATAGTATGTTTGCATACATAATCACATTGCATTTTTAGTCAAGAAGATGGCTGTATACATAATTGTAAATAAAATGGTTATATAGCATGGATGTAGAGTGCGCATTACACTAACTTCCTTTGGTGATTTCGGGGTGAAACCCTTTTTAAAGTGGGAGACTGTATCATCCCGTAGAATCTAATAAGAAATCAATAATTAAAACAAGGCTAAAAATGAAATATATGTAAATGTCAGAATTTGGTCATAGAAGTTGCACCATTCATCTATAACAATTTTCTAATGAATTTTCATATATAATATTTTGAAAATAGAGTCCGTATGGAGAAGTTGCGGAGGTTTGAATTTTTAAGATTTAAAATAATTTAAAATGAATTTGAAATTTAAAATTTGAATTTTAGGAGCATTCTAAAAGTTTGAAATTTGATTTGGAACATTTAGTTAAGTTGGAACTAATGTTAAGGAGAAATTTAAGTTAAAGGTGATTTAATTGGAATTAATAATGGGTAATAAATCAACGAAATGTGCAAACAATCAAAAACCGCTGGCTGAAACGAGGCCGATTGACCGCTTTATAAGGTCGATCGACCGCTAATCATCGACCGCCCCTATAGTAGCGGTCGGTCGATCATGCCGTTTCAAGGCATATTTTCCCTAGTCGAACGACCCATATTTGTTTGGCTTCGAACTAACATCCTCATTTCTTCCTACATCTATAAATAGACCCCTAGACCTCGGATTTTCCTTCAAAAAAATTTAGGAACGCTAGTGAAGCTCTGTCAAGATCTTTCTCAGGGTTTTGGAATCAGTATACCTTTCTGGTGAGCAAGTCTAGTTTCTGATCTCTACTTTAAACTAATCCTTCTTCTACCTAACTTTTGATTTCTGAAATACAAAATATAAATACTATATATTTGTTGTATGTTCGAAAAGGGGAAGATCTAACAGAGAATTAGGAGCGATATAAATTAGATCTCTTCTTCTTCTTTGGGTTTCAGAATCAATTAGGATTTTCAGGTAAGAGAGTTAGAAGTTTAATTCTTTTGATTTCTAATTCTATTACTCTCTAGTTTCTAATTCTAAATCTAGTTTCAATTTACAATTAACTTTGTTGTATATTCCAAAAGATGGAGATCTAAAAGAGAATTAGGCATGGTGGAATAAAATCCATTAGGAAGCAAACAAATCTCCGTGAGTGGAAATATAAAGTTTTTCATATTTTTTTTGTAGCTGAATAGAATTTATTTGGTTTTGGTGTATGACTTGGTAAATTTTGGAAATGAAACATAACACCTAAACCCCTAGAATTTTCCTAAGTTAATACCAAACTTTGTATATGTTGGAATTTTAATTGTTTTTGTATTGGTATATTAGAATCTAATTAATTGTTAGAATTAGATAATCTATGATTAATGTAACCTATTTTCCCTCTTTCGAACTGAAGTGTTAAAAGGTTCAAAAATAAAATAAAGTAGAAATGGTATGTAAATTACGAATTGAATTGTTTGTAGTTTGCACCGCATATTTCTACCACTTAAATAAATAAGGAATTCCTTTCGCACTTCAAAATATTGTACACGAAGGTTGAATTAAATAAAGGAGATCTAATTTGTGATGATATATTCTTCAAAACAGAAAAGGGATTTTAGTTTATTAATATTAACAAGTGTAGATATTCCATGTGTGTACAAATCTATTTTATTAGGCTATGGTAGCAGTAGTTCATGTTGGAATTATAGATTTGTATAAGATTAATATTTCAAAATACCTTATAAGCAAATTATCATCAAATTGTTGTAACGTAATGAATAGACGCTAAATTCCATGCATAAATATAAGTGTGTGTATATATATATATATATACATATAATATAACATATTGATTATAGCATATTGAAAATAGCATATTGAATGTGAAAATTAGTACTATTAGAATAGTTAAGTAATATAAATTTGTAGGAAGGGAGTTAGAGTAAACTAGGGAATTAATCCCTAGTTAGGGGCGTAATAAGGGGACACCGTATATGGCCTCAATTATTGTTTGGGTAAGATGATGTATGTATATAGTAAATGCACATATAAGTTATAATAAGCTATAGGGATGCGAGGTTAGTCCAAAGTTGCATGGAAGTCTTCCTAGTTAAATCTGGCTATCAACTGTAACGACCCAGGATTTTTATTAATTAAAATTTGGATATTTAATTTATTTTAAATATTAATAAGCGAATTTATAAGTCAAATAAATTTTTATTTGAATTATTGGATTTAATTGAATAATTAAATTGATAATTTAATATGTTAAATTATGGAAATAATTGAAAATTGAGTTAAATATGATTGAAAATGATTTGTAAAATTTTATTTTATCATGTTGAAGTTAGAACGATATTTTAGAACTTTTAAAATCGAATTAAGAGTTAATTTGTGAAAATTGAATATTTTAATATTTAAATCGACTAGTGAAAATAGTCAATTTTTGAATAGTCTCAGAATTGAACGAAACTAGTACCATTGGATCCGTAATAGTTAGTTATTACCGGATTTCAAATTTCATGTCAATCGGAGCTATCGTTTGATCGTGGCAGCTCGAAACGCATCGATTTATTTTTAATTTTAATTTGGCGAGTTAAAATAGCCATTTTTCAAAAAGTCTCGGATTTCGACGAAACCAGTTTCATCGGATCCGTAATGTGATATTATTGTATGGTTTCAAATTTCGTGTCAATTGGATTTACCGTTTGTCCTGTACAAATTAAAACGCCTAGAAATCAAGTTAAATCGGTTTAATTTAAATTGAGCGTTTACAGCCATAACTCGCACAGATGTTCGAATTAGCTTTCGAAACCTGTTTCATTGTGTCCGGAATGCGGGATAAACCCTAGGAACGTCAGTTTCGGCGCGTAAATCGGAGTTCGGACTTTCCGGATGAATAGTGTTCGATTTTCTTCTATAAATAGACATGAGCCTTCATAATTTTAGAAAAAAAAAATAAAAACCTAAATTATAACCCTAGCCACCGTTCACCCCTTCAATGGCCAGAAACGCTCGACCTTCCTCTCTCAATCACTCACGATCCATCAACAATTAGAAGAAATCACCAACTAAGAAGTTGTAGAGGGGAGTGTGTTCTTCAGATCCATACGGGTGTGATCGTTTTTAGAGACCCGAGGAAGGAGAAAAAGGGGCCGACAGGGGGGGAGCTGCGCACGCATTTCGAGATACAAGGAGGAGCCGCACGTGGCCGGTCTTGGGCCGAGCATGGAGGGGGTCAAGAGCTTCAAAACGCAAGTACCTGATCGAATTTTAATTGAGAGATGGTGGCTTGAATTCAAACCCTAGTATGTGGATTGGGTTCAGCTGTAAACGAAAGGAGAGGGAGCTATTTGCGTGAGGGAGATGAAGGTAGGGGACGGCCAGGATGCAAGCAAGTGGGATCTAAGGGCTGTGGATGGTTAGGTTTAAAATTAATTAGATTTAGTTGTAAATTTAGTTATAAAATCGTGTATAAACTTCATAAAATCATAACTTTTTCATACGAGGTCGAAAATGCGCGAAACCAGTCGCGTTGGAATCGTATGGACGAGCACTACGCGATGAAATTGGATTGGAGTCGTTTGGAGTTAGTGAGAATTTCGGGTAAAATTAAACGTCCGTTTAATTTTATTCGAAATAAATCGCTAAAACGGAATTAAAATCAAGGTGAGAACTTCTCACTCAATCGAATCAGTTTCGATTTTATTTTAAATAGTTATATTTAAAATTGTTGAATGCATGTTTGAATGATGATTGATATCTATTGATTGTTAAAATAGACATTATACGCCGTTATTAAGCGGATGTTATTTATTAAAAACATATACCGCGAATATTTCATAAACGGTGAAATTGGTATTATATATATAGTAGCAATATATATATATATTGGCATATGTATATATTGGAGTTATTGATTTCCCGCATTTATTTGTTTAGCGGATGAGACCCTATTGCGCCGTTATTAAGCGGATAATATTTATTAAAAACATATACCGCGATAATTTCGTACTGGAGCGAAATTGGTATTGTGCTAATGTTTGTGGATGCAGGAAAACAGGTTGGAGGGATCCAACTGGATTCCTCAACAGTTTTTATTTGATTTCAGATATTTTGATATTTGATGGATTATCATATACGATATATGATGTCGTTGTTGTCGTGATTGACTATTTGGTGTGTAGCATCATTTGACCAAATTTTGAAACTTTAAAATGATGTTTAAAGTGATTTTTGAAAAGTATACGTTTTATAAAATAATTTTTGAATTGATCTATTTTAAATAAATAAACGTTATAATTTTTAAAGTTATAAAAATTATGATTTTTGGGAAAATATAGGAAAAAAAACCGATTGTTGAGAATATAATGCTAATGATTTTATAAAATAGTTTAATCGGGATTTTAGAATTCATTGTGAAAAGTTTAAATATAGGATTTATAAAATTTAATTATTTTATGAATCAAAAATGGTGAAATTATAAAGGAGATTAAATATGTTTTAAAATATTAATATAAATTGATTTATATTAAGAGATTTATAAATGGATATTTATAAATTGAAATATGGACATTATAAAACGAGTTTTTATAAGTGTTTGAATGAAGTGAAAATGAATTTCATAATTGAATGGAATTTATAGAATTTTATACGGTGAAGTTATAAATGGAATTTTATAAGCAGTAGGTTTATAAAATTTATTAAGTTATTAAAATAACGATTTTGGATAAATGAATGAATCTTATAAGTTATAAGATTTATAATTTGGAAAGTTAAAAAGAACGATTTTGTAAAATAATCGTTTTATAAGCATTTGACTTATAATATGAACTTTTAGTTTATAATTGAGTTATAAACTGGAATAGGTTAATAAAGGAATTTATAAAAAGAAGTTTTTATAAGATAAATAGAAATGGAATTCATAAACGTTGTTTTATAAATTCACAAACGACTTATTTTGATAAGTAAATTGTTGAAACCTATTAATGGAGTTAAATTCACATTTTTGACTGTGAATAATACTTTAAAGTAAAATGTATAAAAGGATGAAAAAAAATTGTTAACGTAGTATATTCACGTTTTTGAATAGTGAATAATATGTTAAAGAAAATGTTTAGAATGTGATATTTTAAATTGAATTAAAACAATCTAACGATGTTTTAAAATGTGTTGAGATTCGAAACCATAGATTTCAACATTTATTGTTGAAATAGACGTTTTCGAGAAATAAAAGGAAATAGTGGACTATAACACTGTTGTTATAGTAAATGATTTCCGAAAGGAAATGTTTTGTATAGTATTGGGATTTATATATCTATTTTAATTTCAAATCCCTATACTAGTGATTTTGGGACGTTGTAACGATGTTTTACGCAACATTCGTTTTGGCCCAAATAAATATGTTTAAGAGAATGATTTCCTTAAAGAATGAAATATATACTTATTTTTGATTTAAGTATATTGAATATTTTCCAAGTGTTGAAAATAAATAAAATTTGTGAATTACTTATTAAATAAGTATGGAATTGTTTTCCAATATGAAGTGATATTTAGAATTTATCTTTTTGAAGATAAATTGAAAATGGATAATTGAAAACGTATATCAATAGATATTGTGAAATATAAATTCACTATTGAATTTATAAAGGAAAGGAGAATTTGTTTAAAAGTAAATATTGATTTATTTTTGAAGTGTGAAATTATATATCTTGTAAAGATATTTTGTGAAATAAATAATTTGGAAAATTATTTGGAATCTGGTGATGTGTGCATATCCAGTGATAGTTCAATAACCGACTATCAATATTTCCCTTTGAATGGGTATTTGATGTGATTTGTTTGAATGTGAATGCCACACTTATTTTTGAATAAGCGCTCACTATTCGGGTTAACCGGGAAAGGACCATGGGGTCGTATAACCCATTCCGAATATGTGATACGTCGTTGTGAATTGCATTGAAGATCGGTGTTGAAGACCCGGTATTTGCGAGAACGATAGGATGACCTGTCGATTGACTCTGCACCGAGTTGCTCCGGTATAGAGTTCTCCATATGTGATGGTGAATCCGATCAGGATCGTGAATATCCGAATTGCAAGGACTTCTTTGTAAGTGCCTTCGGTTTTGTTCGAACCCGGAACAGACTTGTATGGATAGTATGTCTGACATTACAAATTGAGATATAAAGCAGATTTCTTTCAAATATATTTCTGTTGGTGGCGGAGAATTTATTCTTTTAGCTTAACACCCTTCTCTGAGACGTACGAGCTCAGAGGTTATGTAGTTGAATGTTATCAGCGATATATTCCCAGTTCGGTAATGTGACATGCTAAGTGTAGCTGTAAATGATCATTGTGTTGATTATTTGTGATAGGATCGTTTATTTGATCGTCTATCCTGGTGATCATTTCTATGATCATTTGTTGACCCAAAGCATGGCTTTTGTATAAAGTATGTTTTTGTGGACGTGACTTCGTCGAGCCTCACACCCCGTGAATGGTCAAAACAGGAAAGAAGCAGCAAGGTTATGAGGGGTAGCGCCCTTTAGGATGTGTGCATTTCCTTCTGGAAAAGGGTGGTATCATGGTATGGAGCCCAGATACTTACTCATGTTGAAAACACTTTGTTATGATTGTGTGAATTGATTACGAGCGCTCGGTTAAAAGGTCCCAAAGGACCGGGGGATGGCATATTCGGTCAGTTGTTACTCAGTTAGGGGTAACCCGGCCTTGTGTTGGTAGAGATCCGGTTTGGTTCTCGGGGATGTCCATCCAGAGGCATTCTCATGTGGCAATGGGAAGTTCCTTGGCCTGATCATTCGTTGGAAATCCAAAGAAACAATACGTGACTTGTACGGTTTTAGTTGTATAACCTGCTATGGAATGTGGCGGTAACCTGCTATTGAACATAGTTAGCTATAGTAGGCACAGTTCGAAATGTCTATGTTGGCTAAGATTTATATTCTACTTTCGAAATAAATTTTTCCTACACTATGCACTAATAATAATAGCAAATGTTCTTTTTAAATGCGTATCAAGCATCTTTGACTATCATAAGGAGAAATCTCCTTTGATTCTGCGTTTGCATGTGTGTGTGTGCGGGAGGCCTTATGGTAGTCTCATTTTTAAAAGCATTGCGAATTGAAATAAAAATATTCCTCTATTTTGATTTTTAAAGATAAATAAACTGTTTTGAGTTCTCACACCAGTCACATGACTGACTTGGAGTTTATTGTTTTCCTTCCTAAACTCTGGGTGCCCACCAATTTCCACACGGGCAGTCAAGAGTTAGGTTTATCAGGATATTCTGGATATTCTGGAGTTGCTGGAGGCAAGCTGGATGGCATGGCGTACTACTAGTTATATAGTATTTCTTTTTCCGCTGCACTGTTTGATGTTGTATATTGTTGTACACTCTGATGATATGATGTGATGAAATGAAATGTATAAAATGTAATGACTGATATAGTTCTTTGTTTAAAGATTATTCATTTATTATTATATGTTGTTCCGCTGCGAATTGTGAGATTCCGATATTGTTCTGTTTTCTTTTCCCTCTATGTTCTCTATTCTCTTTTTCTTCTATTTAAAAATCTTCTTATCTCTTCTATGTCTTCTTCTATCTCTTCTTCTTTCTTTTTCTTCTCTCTTAAAACCCATAACTATTCGGTTTTTCGGCAACGAAAAATCGGGTACGTTACATCAACGCTGTGGTTTTGCAGAATAATGTGGAACATTACCTATAATAAATAACCACAATGGATGTTGGGTTACTCTCGATTTATGTAGGGTAAAATTGTCTAGTTAATCTAGCTACCAATACCTACGCATAGTCGGACTAATGTGAGACATTACGAGTGGGTTATTGGTCTTAAATTGCATTTTGGATGTAGTGGGTGAAATCCTTCAAAGGGTTAAGCTTCGGGTTTGAGGTACCAAGTGGTTATGGTAGGGCCCGTCTCTTTTTAAGAGAAGTATTAAGTGACCTAATGGGATTTCTTATGATGTCAGTTAGTGTGAACCATGTAGGGACCCGCTTTGGGTTAGGTCTTAAGTGAAGGGAACTTGGTTATTTCATACGTCTTAAATGGTCGATTCTACCTAAGTCCCAAGGAAAGTGGTATAAGTGGTTTAGAGGTTCTCGCTCTTGCATCGTTAACGATAAATGCATTAAAGTTTGGAAATGGGTTAGGTATTAAGTGATAAGGATCATCCTATTTTATAGGTATTAAATGGTTAGAGTCTGCCTAATCTCCAATAAATGGTATTTTGGGTTTGGGTGCTTTCTCTTGCATCATTGATGTTAGTTGCATTAGAGTTGTATAGTTGGCTGGAAATTCCTTCTATCTTACAGTTGACTTTTGTATAGTGAGACTGGAAGAGCCTTCGGTCTTACAGTTGACTTTATATATATGTTATGATCTTAATATGTAAGACATATTTCTTATTTGAATAGTACCGCCCATGTACAATTATGGTAAGGCTTGACATTTCCATTTCACCAGACATTTATTGTTCTGACCTACTCCTTGTTATAAAGAGAGTAATGCTAAATTTGGAGGCGAAGGTAGAAATGAAGACTTGTGGCAGTTATCTATCTATTTATGGTTTCTAATCATTTTTTGTAACTAGTTCAGACAGTTATGTTATTTTGAGTTATTGTATTATAGAGGCTTTACATAAACATGTTGTAATGTTTAATATATATTGTTTCTAAAATGGTTTTCTTTATGAAATGGGCACTTTTTTGATATTATATTTTAACCTTTCCATTGTGAGATTTTGAAAGTATAAATAGATAGCTTTGTGTACTATGTAATGTTTTAATTTTATCAACTTAACAAATCGCCTTGAGAAGGGCCTATGGTTCGACGGGCTTTTATAAGGTCGAAATTAGGTCCGTTTTGGGGAAGGTTATTACACTGGCCATGTCAAGTAATGACAAATTGAGGTGAGGCTTTAGGATAGGCATGCACAAATGCTTTGGGTATTATGTACCAATGTTTGTTTATTTGATGCTTGTTCCCCATGATTGTAACATCATGAAGAACGATGGTAAATGGCGAGGAAAGTGATAATTCGACACGATGGCTTCAAAATTTTGATGTGTTGATTCTACAACCAATGTGGATGTTTAGAATTGTTCCTATGCTGGTGAATCGATCGATGGAGTCGTGATGATGATCCACCAGGGCAGGCTTAAGGATGGGAGCTCGTAAGTAGAACGTTGATGGTATCTATTGTGGAAAATGATACGCTAAAGGATTCTACCATGATGAATGAAAAGAAATGGCTTGGATACATGTGCGAAGGAATAGCTAATGCTTAGAGTGTTATTTAGTGTACTTGTAAATAGGTTTACTGTAAAGATGCTCAACGAGTATTTAATCGGCTACCCCAGATCGTTGAAGGGAGCCGTATACCCTGGATCGAGGAAAGGATCTAGTGTCAACTATGGGCTGGTGTTTGAGTACACAACTTCAGAAGTTCGCTTGTAGTGAAGTCTAGATGCTAGCCTAGTGTTGTACAAGTGAGCATGAAGGCCCACGAACCAGGAAAACAAATCGCTACCGATCTAAAATGGATCAATATCGATCTATTTTACTTGTTGCAAAGTAAACTCTTTCACCTGTTTTGTTTTTCTATCCTCTATTCGATGTGTTCCAACATCTTTTTCATCAACTTTGAGTTGATTTTCATGATCCTCCCAATTGCACTTGAATTATGCCGCTTCCTTCGCTTTCTTCCCATCAATCCTTGCAATTGCTCGACCAAACTTAGGGAAAATCACTTGCCCATGTGTGGTTAGAGCAGTATACGAAGTATATGAAGTTAAGGAGGCATAAAGAAGAGAAAAAACGACTCTTCACCGACCTAACTTACCCGACCCAACTTACCCGACCCAAAATCACTCTTCACCGACCAAAATCACACTTCACCGAGTTGTCTCCTTAGTCTTACTTTCGTTGAAATATATCATAGTGGTTTCTCTACTTCTTCCAGTGTGCTTCCAAGTTTTCGAATCATTATGATTTTGTCTTATCCTTGTACTTAGGTTTGAAATCTACTTGGCTAGAAAGAGGGTTAACATAAAGTGAATTTATAAATATTCGTATGGTTGTTGGTTTTTCTCGAAAATTGATTGTATTTGAAAAGATAAGTATAAATATGTATTATGGATAAGTAAGTTTAACTAAAGGTATGTTTTGTATTTTAAATGAAGAATTGGATTTTATAATGATAAATCCTATTGAAACTATTTTGTTTTTTGTAGAAATTAAATGCTATTTTAGTGAAAATTGAATTTTTAAGAATTAATGATTTAGAATTTGTGTGGAAACAAATAGAATTAAAAATTTGTAAATAAAAGAAGGTTCGAGAAGTTAGATTTTTGAAATAAAAAGTTGATTTGAGAATATTCCTAAATAATTTAGATCAAATTTTTGTTTATATTCATAAAAATCAAATTATAGCTTGATTAAATATGGTTTTAGAAAAGTGTTAAAGATAAGTTATCTTGTTTCAAATGTTTTGATAAAATACTATGTTTACAATATTTTAGTTTTCAACAATTGTTTATGTAATAGTAATTTTTTTAAGAAGCTTTATAAAGTAAAGTAAGTAAAATTCTAATAGAAAGTTGGTTTATAAATTGATTGCTTTCCCCATTAATTTTATGAAATATAAATAGCAAGATGTAATATTTTGAAAGTTTTCAATTTGTTTGAAAGGATTTGCTGCAAATATAAAGTTTTGAAATTATTAATTATAGATTTCAAATTGTATTATGTTTTGATCATTTATGATTTTAAATTTTTTTTAAACATAAGGCATAATTTTTTTTCCATGTATTTAATGAATTTTGAAATTGCTTAGTGAAATTAGAATTTGAAGTAGAACATTTGATTTGCAAAGTTATTGATTTTCTAGAGTTCGAAATTTTAATGTCCATGAATACTAAGATTTTCTATATTATGCAATTACGTATTTTATATGTTTATGTATATACACATATATTCTTACATATTGAAAAAGTTTTATACAAGCTTAATATAGTGAATATGATTTTGAAGAAGATAGCCATTGGATTATTACTATCTTTATTTTGAGAGATGTATATAAAAAAATTAAATACTTGGAAATGCATTATGAGGTTTGTTTCATAAAGTTTTATTGAAGTAATGATACGAAATTATAAAAGAATATGTTTGTATATCTTTATTTGAGGGTTGCGAATTTTTGGGAAATTTTGTACCATATAGTTTACTCCAATTTTTTTTGAAAATTCCAATATTTGAATTATAATTTAATTGTAATTCATGGATATGATCCTAAATGTGTTGTTCAACTCATAGCCCATTAATAGTAACAATGAGCAAAGGATGACAAGTCATTGCATTTTGAGCCACCAAGGAAGTTATTAATTGATGCTATATTTAAATAAGTTAGTATTGTTTTCATAAATTAAGTATAAATATTTAAACTTAGAAGGTGTAATGAAGCTAATTATTTTAGTTTGTTATGGATTTTCACTATAAAACACTGCGAGGATGCAACTTTCTTAAGAGGGAGTCTGTAATTACCAGGTATTGAGCAGTAATTAATTAAAGGTAATAATGGTAATTTAATTGATTGAAATGGAATTTTAAAGATTAGTTAAGAATGTTTTTGGTTTATTTGTATATTTATGAATTTAAAATGATTTTGATATAACAAAGATAATTATATATTTTATGAAATATAGTATTATTAGTAAATCTGATTAGAAATATACTTTGAATGAAAAGAAGTTTTATTTTATTTTATAAATGATATTGGAATATAATTAATAATCGAGGTTGAAATATAAATGTAAATTATTTAAAATAAAACAAGTTAAATATGAAAGTAATATTTTATAAACTTATATATGAATAAGAAATAAAGAATTGTGTTTATAATAATTTTTAAGTAAAAGCTTGAATTTATTTTGGTTAATAAAAAGTATTTTTATTGAAATGGGAAAAAATGATTTGATATAATTAATTAAAGTATAAAGCAATTGATGAAAAATAAACTGTATAAAACTTTATAATGTTGGAAAACGTTTTGATAACATGAAAGAGATTTTGACTAATGTTTTCAAGTGTTATGTATTGAATGAAATGTTTTATAAAAGAAATAGAAAAGAAAAAAAAGGGTTGGGTTGTGTGTAAAGCCCAAACCTAAACATTTAGTTCATGTACTAATGTCTAGATCATTCTTTCTAGACTTATTTCCATTTATCTTTTATGTTGCAAGGTATCTTCGTATCAACAAAACAATTCACATTTAGACAATTTTACTCTTTTTTTGGGCTTAAATAGAAAACCTTCTTCGTCTATTAATCAAAACAAAATCCATTAAATTCCACAATAAGTATATGATGCTCTCAATACCAAGCTACATCTACTTTCATGAAGTAGTTTTCTTTTTGATCTAGTTTTAGAGCACGATGATTTTCAAAGAAGAGTAAACAAATGAGTACAAGACTAATTATGTTAACATTCGCAAAGGTGAGTGTTGTTAACACTCACAACTATGTTTATATATTTAATTTCATCTTATATGTACATTTTGTTGTGTATGGAAACTCTCCTTGGACATATGTTGGTTTCTTTGAATGAATTTGAATCATATTAAAGCATGGATAAAATTTGAATCAATTTCATTTCGTTATTTTTTGTGTTTTAGAAATTTAGTCAACTGGGGCAACCTTTCAATCGATTAGAGCTAGTACAAATTAAAGCCCCAGAGCAATACCCATGCTAGATGATTTCTTTATTGCTTTTTTGTTGACAAGTTCAGTCGACCGGTGAAGTATTTCAGTTGACTGAACACCTACTTATTCCATAAACAAGTATAGCCTGGTGCTAAGGCTTATGCATTTTTGCTATCCCACCTGGATTTTAGTCTCGTGTTATTATAAAAGTGTATATTTTTTGATGGTAAATAAATTATATTTTCCTTGGAAATAAATATAAAATATAAAGTAAATATATAATTTTATGAAGAAAAGTCTTATTTAAAACTTAGTATTTAAATTTATATAAAATATATTTATTACTTATTTTAAAGAAGTATTTAATAAAAGAAAATTACGTAATGACTTTAATAAATTGTGATTAACCAAAAAAGTGATTTTGAATGTTTCATAAATATATATAAGTAAAGATTTTTATTAATATATTATTTTAAAATGTAAAGATACTATATCATTATTTAGTTTAATTCCCCACCTTCATACCCATATTGCCCAATAATATTATAAGAAATATTATCGAGTGATACAAAGAATAAGGCTGGTTAGGAGCGACCATCCGCAATATTGCTTTGGATGAGTATCGATATGTCGAATTATAAGACCAAAACTTTTTTCCTTACATGTGGAGTTTGACATATCCGATCTAGGTGCAAAACATTAATACAGTGGTTTGCTATAATTCAAAAGAATACATAGCATAGCATACAACACATAATCAATTGTCACAATGGAAATGAAACACATCAATTACTTCTTTAAAGTGTAATTCTACAAAATGAAATACTATATTTACATATACAAATATATACTTGCATAAACTATGTCAATTCTAAAAGAATATACAAGTCATCTCAAGTCAATACAATGGCTATGCATAACACAAGTCTACAAATAAGGTTAATATCTAAAAGAAAACTCTATCAAAAAAGTACTACTCCATATAGCTACTCTAGCTAGCCCAAATCCAAAGTCACCGAGTCTCTGTATATGTCAAGTCTAGGTCTAACCCGAGTATTATAAATAAACAAGTTAGACTATGCTAAATATAAAAAAAGTGAGAACATAAAATAATAAGCATGCATAACATCAAAAATATGTAAACCCAAATGTTGTATCACACTAAACATCAAAAGGCCTCAGCATGGAATCTTTCACTAGTAAATTTGCATAAAACACAAGGCATAAAATAAACTATATAATATATGCAATATGCAAATAAGAAACATCAATACCAAATCACCATGTCATCAAATACTCTCATGCCTATCAATAACAATCATCTCAAATATGGTGATGAGGAAAAATCACTTCAAAAACTCAAGTACACCAAGGACTACATAAAAAAAGTCAACTCTAGAAAATATATGACTATTTGAAAGCGAGTCAAAACCCAAATGACTTAGCATAAAAGTAAGTCACAAATCATAAACTAAAAAGATAAGCACATCGCAAATCAAACAAAAAGCAAGCACTTCATAAGCTATAATAATAGTCACGCACTTCGCATGCTAGCATAGATTGAATGCACTTCACACATCGTATAAGGCAAGAACGCAAGTCAAATTTATAAGCTAGCAGTATGGACGAGCACTTCGCAAGTCAACACAAAAGACACGCACGTTGCATGCTAATACAAGAGATGAACATTTCATAAGTCTAAACTCATTTGTAATTGAGAATCCCAAGATGGGCCTAGAAAATCATTTAATTGAACAAGTCCAATAATTAGCCAATAAAGTAATACAAATGTTCCATACCACTTATATTGCTAAATTTCTTAATTAAATTTCTCATTCAAATGATGACGGATATCGCAAGAAGCAGTAAACCCAAAAAGTCACACAAAATGCCCAAATGGCATAAAAATAGTCAAAGGCTAATCACAATAGAATTCAATAAAATTTTGCGGTTTTGAAAGTAAATAAGATCTTTTAGTCATATTGATGAAAGGTAATTTTGAAAAGAAACAGGTGCAACTGTTTCTTTGAATATGTTTCTTTTCAATGAAGAGAAATGTCTTTTCATAAAATAGCCCGACTGAAATTATTTATTCAGTCTTCTGAATTTGACAAAATCGTAAACTACAAAGAAATAGGCTAATTTTGGCCTAATTCAGCCGGCTGAATAAACTCATTCATCCAGTTGAATATCTTGAAACTATAAAAACGTTTCAGCAATCAGACGGCTAAATGAATCCATTCAGACATCTGTTTCAGCCTTTTATGCAGGGTAGTGCATGTGTGTATATGTTTATATATATATATATATATATATCATTTTAGGAGAGATTATAACATATTTCTAAATAACATCAAGACTCTAGACAAACGACTATCAACTTCAAAATATTCCGAATATGAATCTGCATTGAATCTCCTGCATAAGCGATTAGTACACATAATTATTTATTTTTATAGTTTGTCACAATCAAAATAATGTAATATCGATATTCCAACATTCTCCCCTTTTTTTGATGATGACAACTATATGAGTATAAATAATATATTTACATAAATACTTACATTAATATTGCTACTCCCCCTGTCAATATGCATAATAATTTAAGCTACTAACTTTCTCCCCCTTTGTCATCGACAAAATGAAAGAAATAAATGCGCAGAAACATTTAAAGAAAATATTAAAACCCATACTCGAGATGTCATTACCGGAAGAGAATATCAATATTCATACAACATTTTAAATAACTAGATAGAGAACCATTGAATTTTGAAAAGAAAAAATACAAACTAAAGCAAAAACAAAGAAAAATAAAAGTAGATAAAGACAGAAGGGTCATCATCAGAATCCAAACTCGAAGACGACCATTGAAAAGGAGATGGGTTGAAAGCTTCTGTGGATGTAGAACCGAAACAAGAAATTTTTTCCCATATCCTATTAAGAAAACCTTTAATGGAGTTGAATTTCTTCTCCGTCTTATTTTCAAAAGATTTAATTTCCCGAAGAATTTTTTATTGATTTGGTGAGAGAGTGATGATAGCTTGTCGAGAGGAAGTTTCCGAGCCAACAACTTAAATGGAGCCATCTTCTTCTTCTTCTTCTTCTTCTTCTTTATGTTGGGTATGCAAACAGGATGCAATACTAGTTTCATGAGGTTGTGGAACACCTTATTGAACATTATGAGACCATTCTTGAAAAGAAATGATCTGTTATGGAGGAGGCCGGTAAGGAAGACCCATCAATCCTAAGGTTTTTGTGCCTAACTCACTAATGCTTGAAAACTTGAAGTCGGGCATTGGAATGCCGAAGTAGAAGGATACACATAATATAAGGACCATAATGGACGCTTATATTTTCTTCGGATTGTGATATCTTGGAATTCATCTAAAATGATTTTGCCCCAGTTTACTTGTTAGTTGGAGTATATTGAATAGAGGGCTTGAAAATCTCTTTTATAAACTTTTTCATAACTTCCCGTTCGAGGTTATGAGGAGCAAATGAAAGCACGATGAATAATGCGTGCTTGTGGCCTTAAGGTGTTAGATTTCAATGTACTTAAATCGGTAAGGTGATCGGACAAGAAATGATGTGAAACTTCGTCTCTATGATCCATATCAACTTCAATATCATCTACATCAACATCTTGAAATGGACAATTTAAAATATTGCCTGATATTTGTAAAGTCAAAAAGATGTTAGTGCCACAAACTATTGACCAAACACAGTCTTCTCGATGTTGAGGGTTATGGTGGTCTAAAATCAAATTTGCTGGAAAAAGTTTAATCAAAAGATGATTAATTTTAACATTATTGGGAGGATACCATATGAGGTTATCAAAGTGAAATTGCTCGGCCATCTCTATAATTCGATAAGCTGCAAAATCTGGAAACTTCATGAAAGCCCCTTCAAAGATATTGAAATTTTTCATGGAATTGAAGCGGGAGACTACAACATCATTCCAAAGCCATCGACGAATCTGATCTTCGGAAGGATCAGAGGCGGATTCCCTTCTGCGTTCTGATCTAGGGGCCATTAGAGGTTAAAAATGAAGAGTAAAAGATGAAAATTTGAAAAAGATGTGCTAGGTTTCTGAAGTGAATGGCTATGTGGTGAAAAGATGAATATATAGGTTGGTAAAAATCAAGGGTAAAGTTGGAACAGAAAAAAGTAGGGCCTAGTCAAAAAACTGCCTTAGGAAGGATTCGGCTGGCTGTTTTACTATGTATAGCCATATGAATTTCTTCCCGCAAAAAAAAACAGTTCATTTTTTAACTGATTCAGATGGCTATTTGAAGTGATTCAGCCGTCTAAATCTGGGAAAAAAATTTATTCCTTGATAATATTCAGCCGTCTGTTTGAGTATAGACAGCCGGCTGAATTTTATGAAAACATTGCCAGCCTTTTACTTTTATAACAAGTGTTATTATGAAAAGAATATTGTGAATATTTTTGAAAAACAAACAAGATAAATATTAATAAAAACTTGTAAACAGGTTTGGAAGAGGAGCATGGAGTGTGATATTCATCCGGCTTTACTTTTGTGTTCTCTTGAATTGGCCTAAGTGGTGACCATCTATTGCCACGTTCCCAAGAATTTGAAGATATTGGTGGACGCTGCAGCAATAGTTTCCAAGGATTGCGTCGGGATGGAGAACAAACAGGAGACGGTTGATGAATCGTGCTATTGGATAAGGAACCACATAATTTCAATGCGGCTTGTTCCAAAAATCTTAAACGCTTAGCGTTAACTTTTTGTTCATAATAAAGTTCGCGCTGTAATTGCATCGTTTCCCTTTGGTAGTGATGAATGACATCTATCTTTTCTCTAGTAGATAGTGAACAAAAAAATAGAGACCATCTTGTTCTTTTACCAGGTGAAGTGTAACCCATATGTGTAGAAGGAGGAATAATTGGAACTGGTTCATAAATCAGTGTTGGAGTTGGTAAATTCACTGATTCTGAACTAGAAGATGAATACGATAGTGCAGAGGATTCAGAGTTATGCTGGGAAGACATTTTTGAGTAAGAGAGTCGAAATTTATTATTTTAATTGATTGCAAAAGAAAGAAGTGGAGTGGTGGTATTTATATGAAAGAAGATCATATAAATAGAAACATGGTTGGTGGTTAGGTTGTTAAGAACCAGAGAAAAAAATGGTTGTAGTTAAAATTGTAAGGTAAAGAAAATAAAAAACAAAAATATAATGTAAACCAAGTCTAATTGTAAAGAAAAGAGTATTGTAGTGGTAGAGCACCAGATTTCCAAGCAAGAGATCCCAAGTTCGAGTCTTGAAAAATAATTTTAAAAAAAAATATAAATCCTTTATGGATATAATTCCTAATTCTCTTCTTAATTTTTTGAAGATATTTTCATTTAAAGGTTTTGTAAATATATCTACCAATTGATTTTCAAAGGATACAAATTCCACTCTGACTAGATCGCTTTCAATATTATCATGAAGAAAATGATGACGTATGTCAATATGCTTAGTTCGTGAGTGATTGACGGGACTTTTGGATAAGTTTATAACACTAGTATTATCACAAAAAATTGGTGATTTAGATAAATTAACACCAAATCTTAAAGTATTTTTGCATATTAATGACTTGAGTACAAGCTAATGCAGTAGAAATATATTTTTCCACACAATTTGAAAGTGAAACACATTTTTGTTTCTTGCTAAACCAAGAGACTAAGGATTGTCCAATGAAGGGAAAAGTCCCACCAACTTTTCTGATCCATCCGACATCCTCCAAAGTCAGCGTCACCATATGAAACTAACTCGAAAGAATATTCTTTTGGATAGAAAAGTCCAAAATCTTTGGTTTTGCTTAAATAACACAATATGTGTTTTACTGCTCGCATATGTGATTCTTTAGGATTTGCTTGGAATCGAGCACACAAACCAACACTCATCATCATGTTAGGTCTACTAATAGTTAGATAAAGTAATCGATATAATTTTTGGTCAACACTTTTGCCATCTTCATCTCTATCGAGATGAACTGTTGTGCTCATTGAAGTTGGTTTAGCAGGAGTATTTTCCATATTAAAGCATTTAATTAGATTATTACAATATTTTTCTTGATTAATAAAAAAAAATCCACTTTCTATTTGTTTAATCTGTAACCCAAGAAAATAAAATAATTCTCCCATATGTGGCATTTCAAATACTTTGGTCATTATTTTTAAGAATTCCTGACATAATTTTTCATTTGTAGAACAAAAATATCATCTACATAAATTTGAATATTTAAAATAACCTTTTTAGTTCTTTTAATAAAAAGAGTATAATCAACCTTTCCAATTTCAAAACTAGAATCTATTAGATAGCACTTAAGACGTTCATACCAAGAAGGGGTGCTTGTTTTAGACCATATAAGGCTTTCTTAAGTTTATAGACGTGGTGTGGAAATTTTTCATGTGTGAATAGCGCAGGATGTTTAACAAAAACATTTTCTTTTACATAATCATTTAAGAAAGCATTTTTAACATCCATTTGACAAAGCTTGAAGTTATGAAAACAAGCAAAGGCCACTAAGATACGTATTGCTTTAAGTCATGCAACTGGAGTCGTAGTCAATTCCTTCTTCTTAATTATTTCCTTCTGCAACTAATCTAGCTTTATTCCTTGTTATATTACCTTGTTCATCCGTTTTATTTTTGAAGACCCATTTAGTACCAATGATTGTTTGATCACTTTGTCTAGGAACTAGTTCCCAAACTTCGCTTCGTTCGAATTGGTTTAGCTATTCTTGCATAGCTATAATCCAATAGTCATCAGTAGATGTTTCTTTTGCATTTTTAGGTTCGATTTTAGAAGGAAAAGCTACAAGGCCCATTTGATTAAGTTGATTTCTAGTTCTAGATGTGAATCAATTTCTCCTATGACATTTCTACAGGGTGATCTTGTAAAATCCTAGGAGGAGATCTTAATTCATTTTCATTATGAACAATGTTTTTATTTTCTTCATAATTATAAAAAATGTTTTCTTCTTCTTCAAAATTATTTTGAGTAAACGTTTTTGTGACCTCTTAGGTACATTTTCATCATCCTCAAAATTTTTATTAAATTTGAAATTTTCATCGAACAAAACAAGAAGTGTTTCTTCGATTGTTTTTCTCCTTTTAATTGAAAATTCGATAAGCTTTGCTTCGTTTTGAATATCCTACAAAGATTCCTTCATCGGATTTTGGATCAAATTTTCCAAACCGATCTTTTGTGTTTAAGATAAAAAAATTCGAAACTAAAAGCTTTAAAATATGAAATGTTTGGTTTTCATTGATGAAAAAGTTAACATGGAGTGTGTTTTGTTGAGGGTCGGATGGAAACACGATTTTGAACATAGCAAGCAGTTGCTACAGCTTCTGCCCAGAAATGTTTTGGCAGTGTGTTTCCATTTAACAAAGTTCTTGCATATTCTTGTAATATTCTATTTTTCTTTTCTACAACTCCATTGTGTTGTGGTGTTCTAGGAAAAGAAAAATTATGATAAATTCCCTTTTTATTACAAAAATGTTCAAAAGCTTCATTTTCAAATTCACCTCCATGATCACTACTAATATTTTTTTATTTTTAAATTTTTGAGATTTTGAATTCTGTTTGCAAAATTCTTGAAATTTTCAAAAGTACCACTTTTATTTTTTAGGAAAGTAGTCCAAGTATATCTTGAGAAATTATCTACTATAACAAACACATATTTAATATGATTTATAGATTGAATTTAAGTTGGACCAAAGAGATCTAAATGTAATTAGTTCTAGTGGTTGTACAATAGAAATATTTTTCTTTGATTTAAAGGATGATTTTGATAATTTTCCTAATTGACAAGCATCACTAATATTGTTTACTTTAAGTTCAATTTTGAAAAACCTTGTATTAAATTATTTTTAGATAGTTTATTTATTGTTTTGAAATTAATATGACAAAATATTTTATGCCATAACAGAGAATCATTTTCTTTGGCTATTAGACACATATTTGTATTATAATTTATATTCGTATTTAAAACATAAATATTTTTATCTCTAAAACCTTCAAAAATAAGATTTTTATTTTAATTAAAAATGCTACACTTATTTTCAGAATAGAAAATGGATCCTTTGTTACACAATTGGCTAATACTAAATAAATTATGCTTCAAATTTTTAACTAATAAGACATCTGTAATAAGAGGTAAATTAGATATACCATTATTGCTCACATCGCCTTTGCCGATGACACATCCTTTGGAATTATCTCCAAATGAGACAAAACCTTCATCCGAGTAATTAATATTTGTTAGCATCCATTTGTTTCCTGTCATGTATTTTGAGCAACCACTGTCTAGTATTTATTTTTCTCTCTTTTTGGATGATACCTACAAAATATAGAGATAACAATTGTACCCATCCTTTTATGTTGGGTCCTAAAAGTTAGGTCTTAGAAAGCCAAACCCAAGAAGGTTCAGAATTCCTTTTGAAAAAAAATCTTTGTTTTTATGAACAGTTTTTATAAAAAATTCTATATACTTAATTCTAATTAAAGAATTATTCATTTTAGGAACCCAAATTTTAATTGATGTAGTAAAATTTGAAATTTTAGAACTAGGTTTTTTCAACTGTTCCTTTTATATAAAGAATTCTTTTTCTTTGTAATAATTTTAGAGGATTGTTTATATCCTAGTCCTCTTTTATTTGAAACAGTTTGAGAATTTTTTATAATTTTGGAAATATTTTCTCTACCTTTATTAAAATTAGAAACATTTTTAGTGATGTCTTCTAACTTTGTTTTAAAGCTAGAGTTATCCAACTCTAAAATCTTGATATTTACTTTAAGGTCATCATTTTCAATTAATAAGCATCATTCTTTTCTTTCAGAGTTTCTATCTCTTGACTTAGCAGAGACAGTTGAGATATCATATTAGAGCAAGATTCTTAAGTAAATTGAAGTTCTTGTTCTAAAATTTTCTTTTCATCTCTTAGCATTTCTACTTCTTTTTTAGTTCTATTCAATTTTTCAAGAGTTTCTTTGTACTTTCTATTTTTTGCCTTTTAGTTTGTCAAGTAATTCCGAATTGATTTCCAAAAGCTCATTAAAAGATAGATCATTTACCTCGAATTTTTGTGGCCATAAGGCAAACGTTAGCTTGTTTTGAATCATTGTCCGAGTCACTTTCTGAAGATGAAGATGATTCTGTATCGTCATATGTGATAAAGAAAGCTTTCTTCTTGAATCTATTTTTTTCTGCTAATACTTATCTTTCTTTTTATCAGGAAAGTCTTTCTTGAAGTGACCTTTCTTATGACATTCATAACATTCTAGAGTAGATGATAATGGTCTGTTGTTGTTGTTATTGTCGCTAGAGCTGTTCTTGTTATTTCTTATTTTTTTGCTATTTCTAAATTTCAATTTTTTTTTTAAATTTTTAGCAATGAACGCCATATCTTCTTCATCTGAATCCGATTCATCTTTTTCTGCCTGAAATGCTATATTTTTCTTATCTTGAGCCTTTACTCATTTTGCTTGAAGATTAACTTCATAAGACATAAGATTTCCAATCAAATCTACTGGTTTTATGGTGGAAATGTCGTTAGCTTCTTCGATTGCTAAGACTATTCGTTCCCACTCATCTGTTAGTGAGTTGAGGATATTTGAAACAATATCAAAATCTATGTAAGTTTCTCCTTATGCTATCAAAGAATGATATATATCTTGAAATATAGAGTACATTTCATTTATAGTCCCATCTTGCTTCATTTTAAAATTCTGGAACTGATTTTTGAGCATAGAAATTTTACTTTGTTTGACTCTATTAGTATCTTCATGTGTACCTTTAAGTGTACGCCAAATTTCATGAGTAGTTTTACACATGCTTATTCTATTAAACTCGTTTTTATCTAATGTAGAATATAATATATTCATAGCTTTAGCAGTTGCAGCAGCATCTAATTTTTGCATGTTAGACCATGTTCGGTAGTTGGAATAATATATTTAGATTGCATAATGTTCCATATTTCGTAACTACTTGCTTGTATATAGATTCTTATTATAGTAGCCCAATAGTTATAGTATGTTCCATTAAATAGAGGTGGTCATGCAGTAGATTGACCATCTAAAAAGGTAGTGTTAGCAACAGTGTTGGTGTTGTCTTCCATATTAAAACAATATCCGATAACTGTGTTACGGTTATATGATGACCTTGCTCTGATACCAAATGAAAGATACCGTGCTATAGGATCGTGTAATATGGACAAACAATTTGTGTGGAATATAAACTATGTAAGGAAATAATAAAATAAATGACGCCATAGATTTTTATACTAGTTTGAACTATAGTTCTACGTCCAGTCCCAGACTCCTTCTGGAATTAAACTAGCCACCCTCACTTAACCCGGAAGAATTGGTTTACACCGCCTGAGCAACCAAACAGGACTTCTACCGCCTAAGCAACCGAATAGAACTTCTACCACCTGAGCAATAGAATAGGACTTTTTTAAAAATAATAAAAGTATTTGACTGTAGTATGCTCTTTCAATAGCATTGATAAGTCAATTAAGTACAATCTTCTTATAATTGTCTCCTTTATGATATATAATGTGATGTGCTTTAGAAATGGAAGATATGGTGATCAACAATCAGATAATGTAAGTGGTTTGAGTGCAGTTTGAAAATAGAGAATAAGAGATAAGAATTCAAAAATACTAAAAACAATTGTTGTAAATTTTGTCTGAATTCTGAATTAGGGAATAAAAAGCTGCAACCATTGATGAAAGGTAATGTTGAGAAGAAACAGATGCAACTATTGGTTTGAAGATGTTTCTTTTCGATGAAGAGAAGTATCATTTCGTAAAATTGCTATTGAAAAATATTCAGCCGGCTGAAATCATTTATTCAGTCTTTTGAATTTGACAAAATCATAAACAGTAAAGAAATAGGCTAATTTTGGCCTAATTCAATCGGCTGAATGAACTCATTCGGCCGGTTGAATATTGTGAACCATAGCATTTAGACGGCTGAATGAATCCATTTAGCTGGCTGTTTCGGCCTTTTATGTAGGGTAGTGCTTGTATGTGTGTGTGTGTATATATCATTTTAGGAGAGATTTTAATATATTTCTAAATAATATAAAGAGTCTAGACAAAGGACTATCAGCTTCAAAATATTATGAATATGAATCCACATCGAATCTCCTACATAACTGATTAATACACTCAAATATTTATGTATATAGTTTGTCACAATCAAAACGAAGTAAATCGATATTCCAACACTTTTGTCTGACCTCGATTGTCTAGCTTAAGGGATCCTTGGATTGGGCATGGGTTTTGGGACCGTTTGGGTAGCGTTGGCAGTGTGATAGGAGGATAGCATGATCTTGAGAGAAGGGATATATAGGGTGGTACATTTCATCCTATTTCACAACTTTTAGCCTGCTGATATCGAAGGCTTTTTTTTATCCATTGGAGGCTCCTTGCCCATGACCTAGGTTATGGTAAGCTTATCATCGTCGTCGTCAATAGCAGCATTTAAATGGTCTAAAATCTCATTCTCGAGTGCCTCAGCCTTCTTGGCTTTAGGGTTGGGACTGAACCATATAGTAAAACTACAAATTGGAATCGAATTGTGATGATGATAGGTGCAGTAGCGATGGCAGTCAATCTAGAGAAAGGAGCTGGAGTGTGACAAATCACACTCCTGGACACACTGATTCAAAGCCTAAAATGACTTTCAAACTCACGTCATGCCAAGAAGTATGAGTCGTCGAGGTTTTAAAACATTACATGATACAAAGACTAATATTTTATTTCCTTTCAATGTGAGATCTGAAAGTGTAGAATGTTTGGGCATGATTTAGTAACAGTAAGAGCTTCTAGCTACGTTACAATCACACGCTTGTCGAGTTCACATGTTGGATGGTGAGGGAGGGAGATGAAGACGTCTGCGATAGTAGAGCTATACAGCCAGGTAGTAGCTGAACTTATGGGGGAATCGTTATAAGTGATTCTTTGACTTCAGGTTGAACAGTAAAAAGCATATGACACATTTACCATTGAGAAGGTTACACAAATGCATCGATATGTAATAAATCGTCAAGGTAGTATAAATGGTGTGACCTTAGACATTGCGATGTTCGCTCAGTGTGTATGTGCAATTTATGTGGTTCACCATTGAAAAATGTTAACTTAATGTTGGTTAGATAGCTATTTATCGGGACCATATACTAGGAATTGGCCTAGAGTTATTAGTTGTTAGTTGTTCAACCCTCAGTTGAAAACCTACATAAATTGCTATTGATGTATGTGTAATAAGAATTATACCCCATGATTTGTAAAGTAACCAATCATTTATATGTAATACACGAACACAAATAGACGCCCTAGGTTGTGTAGATTATAATTGTAAGTTAATTACCTGTGAACGCCATACACTTGTAATTCAATTTATTTACCAAACTTTGTCCGATCTCTTCCATTCCTCACTTTGTATCTACCATAACTGGTAGGTCGGTAGGTGAAGCGAGCAAGACATGGTGCACATAGGAGGTGAGTTAGCATGTTAGAGATTTATTTTACTTATAGTTACTACTCTATGTACTTATATTTTGTTGCCATTCAGACTTTTATTACGTATCGTCATTTGAAGACTTAGCATGTTAGAGATTTATTATGTATACCACGTTCATTTTGAGATCATATTATTTTGGATTATTTCAATGTTTATATTTTACTTCCTTCCACTATGAGATATGAATATGTAGAATATTCTAAAACCATAATGGCTCATACTTCTTGGTATGACGCGAGTTCGTAAGGAATTTTAAGTCCTGAATCGGTGTTTTGGGGGTGCAAGTTGTAATATTAAGGAGCAGCCAAAAGAACCATAATTCCTGGTTGATCTATAAGGCAACAAACAAAACGATAAAGGTTAATAATGACTCTATGAGAATTTTGAAGTTTCTCGAAGACTAGAGATGTATCTCTTGCATTCAAAGTTTCTTATGACGGAGACATGGTAAAGTCTCCTTCCTCTAGAGCTTTTGAAGGATTAAATAAAGTAGGGGAAAACACTGGAAGAATAAAGGAAAGAATGTCTAGGTTATAGTCGTCTGAAGTGGTAGCATCAAGAGCCATGGTCATAGGTGCTTCAATGACAACAACCTCAAGAGTGGTCATTGCAAAAGTGAAAAATTCTACCTAAGCCTCTTTTGAGGGTAAAGGTGACGTTGTCCGCGTGGTCGAGGAGCTAGGACCGACGAGGTTCTCGGTAGGCATCTGTTCCTCAATTGCATCCTCTACTGCCTTGATTTTCATGCCCTTCTCAAGTGTTACCGGATCATCTTTATCAAAAAGCTTTCTCTTTAGTTTTAATTCATCGATTTATTTGCCAGACTCCCTGGCCTTTTTAAGAATCTCCTTTAAGAATTCAGCCAATGTTAGGGGATAGCCATTTCCAAACCACTTTAGATTCTTTATTTCAATAACATTTGTAGAGAATTGAAGCTGTGAGGATTCGGTGTCCTACTTAGCCTGGGTTACCTTAGCTTTTAGATCTGCAATCTTTTGTTCTACATTAGTCAACTTGGCTCTTAAATTAGTTGACTCATCTACTAAAGATTAGGTCATTCTTTAAACCTGCTGGCTCAACTTTTTATTAGCCTTCATGTCTTCTTTAAGATTTCTAATCTTGGTTTAAAGCTCGGCCCTATTTTCCTCTTGTTTTTTATCGGGACTATCAATGTAAACATATGCCTTTTTTCAATTGGTCTCTAAGGACTAGACTCTCGGCCCTTTGGGCGACATCCTTCTTAGACAATCTCTTATGGACATCTTTAGCAGCCTTGGCTTTCTCCTCTTTTTCCATCTTGAGATCAGCTAGCTCCTTATTATAGTTTTCACAAATACAAGTGTAATTGGCTTTATCCATGTCAAAACTTTGAATGATCAATTGATTTTGTCGATTGACATTCGAGAGGCCCTTAGCCAGCCTCTTCCATTGGAATAACTACTCCATAACCTCTTAGGTTCTATTAATTCTCTCATTCATGTAATCTCTCGAGAGGTATTTGACACCATTTTTAAACATGATCCTTTCTTGACATAATCCTTGATGGGCTACTTTCATCTTTGATAAAAGGGCGATAGATAAGCTTTTAGGGGGAATAGGCAAAGGGTATAGCTTGAAGATGTATCCTTATTAGCCCTGTGTGATATTTAGGAAGAAGAAGGCTTGATTGAATTGGATTGGTAAGGGGATATGATTGGAGCCTTAGGCCACTTGGTGATGATAGTAGTAGGAGGTCAAAAATATGGAGGAAGTTAAGATTGTCAAAACTAAAAAGATTAAGAAGGTGAGTGTTGTTGATGATGAGGGGGTCATAGTCGTGCTTGAAGCGATCATGTGGTTCCCTTTGTTCATTACAGAAATATTGTCTTTCTTCAGCTTTATGATGTTCCTTATCCTTCCTTCTCAACCTTTCACTATCAGACTCATAGTAAGAGCCATGATAAATTATGAGCATCTTGGAGTTTAGGAGCGATGTTGATCAGCACCTTCACTAAGTCTTTCCTTTCGGACGTTTTACCCATTTTGCATGAAAATAAAAAGGAATGAATCTGATCAAACCATTGGATTAAGAAGAAGTGTATCCATGCCCTAAGTAGACAATAGACAATATTTGAGAGTTTCTAAGGCTAGAGTTTCATCACCCTCTGTGGGTCGCGGCATATCTCCCGAATAAAAGAAAAAATCATAAGGACTTGAGTACAAGATGTCTTTCAAAATTCAATTCTTCGAAGGGGAAGTTAGTGAAACTCCTAAGGTCATTCAAAGAGATGAAGATGTTGTCAATCGCATCTACTGGTAGGGTTAATTCTCTAGTAGGGACTAGATATGACTCAGGTGTATGCTAATAAGGCATGATGACTAGTCGTTTTATCTTGGGAGGCGAAGTGACCAGGGTACCTTTATGTGATGTTTCCCAGAATGATTCGTTTTCACTAACTTCATCATCATCGTCTTCATCTCCCTTATCTTATTCCTCTCCTTCATCTTCTTTGTCATTTATGTTGTCTCTTCCTTTTGCTTCTCTTTATAAATTCTCATTTCCTTTATCTTCTTTTTTCTCCATAAGGTTTGCACTAACTCTCTAGCCTTATTTACTCCCTTCTTCTTCATCATCAAAATTGGAGAACGGGGTAGCGGGACCACTTGTGCTCGAGTCAACCTAATAGAAACTAAATTGGGTTGAATAATCCTGCCACTATAGATAAGATGATATTGATGCATGTGAGCAAGGTAGGAGGTTTACCTTAGATCTATATTGATTCCTTCAAGAATTCCAAAATGTTTGCAAAAGTGGGTGTTGGGACTCGTTCAAAATTTCTGTCAGGCTATGGAAAGAATGTTTTTCTCTTGGGTGACAAAATCCCATGTGTGATGAAGATATTGAGTGAGGAAGATTACAACCAAATTGTTAGTAGTGGTTAAAAACATTTGGATATCGAGCGAAAAAGTACTCACCCTTGAAGCAACTCTTCTTGTTGTGAAGCCCTTGGACAACCTTGCAGTGGTTCAAGGCTTTGATTATTAGTAGCGAAGGAGTCTCTCACCTTCTTTTAAAATTAAGCATGTAAGAAAGTTCTTCGAAGGTATTCGACCGACTCAAGTGCATTGTGAGAATGACGTAGAGAGAGTTCAACATGGCATAATCATTTGGATGTACTTACTCTAGAGCTAGTCCCTGCAAAAAATGAACAAACTTCAGGAATTCATTGAAGGGAGGCACAGCTCTAGAAAGGCTCATGTATCGATTACATGCGGTGCTGTCGAGCGAAAGATTGTGATTCCTTTAGTGGGATTCAAGGAGAAGGACTACATCTTTGGGAATCCTATGTTTTAAGCAGATCAACCTCAATTATTTAGTAGTCAATCCATAAAGGGGTTGTCTATGATCATAAAAATAGTCGATCATCCTCTAAAAATGCAGGACCATGAGGTTCGACTGCTGAGGCATATTAAAGTTGAAGTTCCTTTATAATAGAACGCTTTACTCTTAATGGCATATACGTAGATGCTGAAATAGAAGATGAACCTATTTCCAGAGCTGTGGATGGGCTAGTTCTAGTTTGAAGATGAGAATATTGTCTAAGGTTGGCCATTCTATACTAAAAACTCGATAATGTGTTCAGGTATGATTTAACTTGATGTTTTATTTTTATTAAAACCCATATCTTTGGTGTATAGAGTCCACCAAATGTTGTCATGTGTCGACCAATCGGATTCCATACATTAATGGGGATAGTGCAATGTGTCAATATATGCAGTGTGGGTCCTTTGTCCATAGCACGGTGTATGTGAACATACTAAGTAGATAGCCCGTTTGTGTTGGCAAACAAGTTCCATCAGCCATAGAACCATGTGTTAGATTTTACTCATTATCATAAAATACATTATAGTGGAACTGTTACCCAGAGTGCATGGAGCTTTTCTTTGCAGGGTTACAGGGTTGTGACCTGACATTTGAATCTACTAAATGCTTAAATATGTCCAATAAGATGACTTCTTGAAAGCGACTCGTCATCCAGTCCACATTCAAGAATAACTCTAAAGGTCTAGACAACTTTCCTTAAACCATCTTGGCTTGTCGATGCATTTGACTTGGAGATTCCCTTAGCAAAATCAATGATGGTTGTAGGTTTCCCTTGGTGAGGATCGGGGTTGGCCATGAGTTTGTAAGGAAAGGTGTCATTGGCTTAAGGACGGTTGCTATCTTAGCCGAGAATGTGGGTTAGAAATGGGCGTCATGGTGGAGATGATGGTGAGGCCATGATGAGGGGCACTAATAGCGCTAAAAATGAGGTTGAGACCCACCTTGAATGAAAGATTGAGATATTAGATTTGGTAGAACTAGGGTACTCGATAACGAGAGGTTGATTCTTCTTTTTGGCAACAACAATAGCAAAGATGATAGCATTAGAGGAGGTATGGTGGTGTCAAAATTGCAAAGGTAGATACAAGTTTAAATTTACAAGGCTTGGAAAAAAGAAACATTGTACACGAAAGATAGAACTTAGAAAAATTTGAAATGTTTCACTTTATACTCAAGTGGAAAATCATGTCGATACCGACAAATTTTGAACCCCATATGTTTTAAAAAAAGAGAAGAAAAGAAGAAATAAGGGGATTTACCTGAACAGGGACGACGTAGTTTCAAGAGAATTGGCGGTTCTAACTTCACAATATGAAGAAGTGATTTAATAACTATGTGGAACAGTGAAATGATGATCTTAAAGTGATTGAATACTTCTTTGCATGTGACATGCGGTTGTTTATCTTGATCCGAAGAATGCTTTATTGTTATAGAAGGATAGTTTGGGAGGCAAGTGTTATCCAGCATTAAGCCAAGCGACATCCAGTGGATTTGGACATCAAAATGATGAAGAAATATATCATGTAACTTAAGAGGTTTCAGAAATGGTGAAAAAATGGAGCATGAGAAGTTTGGCTAAGATCTGCAAAAGGAAAATCATGTCGATATCGATATGATTGATAATATCAGAATCGAATTGTCTGGTTGAGGGAACCCTCTTTGAACTGTAGATGAAGTCACATTGTACCTCAGAGAAAAAGACAAAGACTCAAATAGAATAAATTATATTACTGCCAATATGATTTGGAGGGGCAATTTTTTCACATATAGATGAGAAGCTTAAAGATTTAAACAAATATGAAGAAGGGTCAAAAACGCAAGTTGAAATAACATGTCGACACCAACATGATCATATCGATATAGACTTGTTATATATGTCAAGTTTTACACGTTCTTCATGCATAAAAGCTTGGATCTAACTTTTTACTTGTTCCTACGTGAGCTAGTGGCTTTGAAGAAAAATTTCGATAATAAAATAACCATCCTTTGGCAATGAAATGAAGACTTTTAGATCCTAATAAGGAATTGTTGCAATTTTTATCATCAAATAGTTTTTCTATGCCATGCTTATTGTTAAAATGTTATTATAATTGCAAAGATTATCTAAAATAAACTAATAGTGGACGTAGACAATCGAGTTAAGGTCAAACCACTTTAAAAATCTTGTCTTTCTACTTTCCATTTTCATTCTCTACTTGATTATTCTTATTTTATTCAAATTAGGGTATTTTATCAATTTTTGAAGCAATAAATGGTATATTCAGAAATTAATATATAATAACTTCTTAAACCAAACGAAAATGAATAGGTCCCATATGATTTGTTGTTTTAACTCTCGTCAATTTGCTGAATGGGAAGAGCAAGAGTTATGATATACAAAATCGAAAAAGCTAAAAATTTATTTAATACAAATTTTCTTGCTCTCAAATTGTAGTTTTCCTTTTAGTACTTTCATTATACAAAGGCTTTTAATTTTGAAAATTTTCTATAATCTGATACGGGGTTGGTACATAATAGTATGAGCAGAGGAATGTATTGTGATTTTGATGATTTAAAAAATCATGATTTTGGTTGTAAACTTTAGAGAAGCATGTATTATGCCTCCAATGCATACCTTGGATATATATTTTTTCAAAAAGTTAATAGACCCAAGGTACTAATAAAATTAATTACAAATAATCAGGTATATACTCGGTTAAAGCATAAAACATTAACCCTTGCCGCAACTTTTCGTAACTATCATCACAAATTAGAGAAAACCTTAGTTCATAGCGATTCTATTATTTTCCGTTTTTTAAGTATGCTTCCACTCTCTTGTCATAGTTTTCTAAATCACATATTTTTGAGCTTGGTTGACTGAATTCCTTAGTTCTTTGCTATCTTTAAGGAACATAATCCGATATTCGGCTACTATTATTTTCCATAATTGTAAGCTTTCTGTTTCTTTTTTCTTGAGTAGTCTATTTTTTATTTCCTTCTAGATTAAATATCTACTGCTGCTAAAACTATGCAAGCTTTGTCAAGCTATATTTTCTTGTTCTTGAACTTTTTCTATATGTGCTGGATACTTTCTCTGATGTATTACAGTGCTTGTAGTTGATTAAGCTTTGGCAATAAACCGTGTATGCCTTGAGTATATACAGTCGAAATATATATTCTCCATACATTCTAGTTCATTTTTATATAAAAGACAGTTGATTTCACAATTTTAGTTCCATTTAATGCATCCATCTCTACTTGCCAATCGATTTAATAGAGCGAAATATGCATGGAGTGCTATTTTTAGACAATTTGCTTTATTCCAAATAAATCTATACTAGTCTACTTCCACTTCGTCGCCTTTAATATATTCCTAATATTTTTGGTGGAGAATTTTCTTTTAATAGCTAATTTATAGCACCATATGTCTTTGTGGAGGCTTTGATCAATTCCTATTTTGCCAATTGCTGATTTAAAAATAAAGGTAGCTAGTTGCATATTTGTATTTCATGTAAAATTTTGTATTATGCTCTCCACTTCCATATTTTCTCCCCTAAATTGATATAGATTATTCCAGCCCAAGAGATTGACCAGGGATTTACCATTGATCCAAAGGTCGAACCAAAGGCTAGTTTGTTTTCCGTCCTTGAATTTTCTTCCAATTAATTTGATCCTTGTTTCTTTGCATCTTAAGATGTTTTTCCAAGTGTAAGGATGATTATTTTCAATTCGCATAGACCATAAGTTTTTTAACATATTTTTCTTCCATCCATCTATCTCATAATGATTCATCATATAGAAATTTCTAAAATAATTTAAAATTGTAGGCTTCACTTATATCTTTGAAGCTTTTGAAACCTGGTCTACCTGTCTTCTTTGATTTTGTTACTGTATTCCATGATCTGTTATAATATTTTCCCATACAAATAAAGTTTGCACATATGCTTTCTATTTTCTTCATTGCCTTTGCAAGAGTGTTGTGAGTTTTGTAGCCAATACATGATTATAGCTGCGATGACAGTATGTGTAAGTTCAATGCTGCGTGTTATTGGCAACAGCTTGCTTGACCAACTTTCTAATATTTTCTGAATAATGTGATATAATCTAGAATAGTTTTGTCATTAATTTGATTCATGCTAAGAGGTAGCTCCACATATTCGACTGGCAGTTCACTTTCTTAAAATTTTAGTACACTGAGAATTTCCTCTTTTCTGGTGCATGCTTTACTAATGTACACTTTGCTTTCAAATACTTTAGCAATGATTTTAGCACTTCGTATATTTGTATTCAAGAATATTAGCAGTCATCAGCATGTAATTAATGTGTAATACAAGGAACGGTTCTATTTGTTGGTTTTAAATTTCTATTTGATTGTTTCATTTTTTAAGCAAAGCTAGCAGGTTTGGAGGGTCCTCTACCATTTTATTGAAGAAACAAAGAAATAAAAAGAAGGAAAGGCATAGCCTACGAAAAAGTTGAAAGAAAAATAATAAAATATGCCTATGAAAGATTGCAACCAGCACATAAATACTAGCATTACATTTTCCTAATTAAAGAGATTGGAAGGGAATACATAGAATTAGAGATCCCATTGAATATCTTGGAATCTCTTTCTTCCCAAATGAGAAAGATTGAATTTTTCAGCACATTAAAGAGTAGACTTCCTCTGCCCGTTCCATCATGTCCACTTAAAGATATTGAACTATTCTAAATCCAAATTACTACAAGGGTTGTGCAAGTTAAGGTGCCTCAAAATTCCATTCCATATAAAAAAAGGAGTAGCGAGAAAAGAAAAGATAAGTAGTATTTTCACTATGAGCACCATAAAGAACACATTTCGTAGTTAATGTTATTCCTTTTTGAATCAGTTTATCCTAAGTGTGCAAAGAAATTCTTATATTTCTTCAAAGCAATACATTTTCCTTAAGAAGTGAATCAACGGTCCAAATTCTAGAGAATCAAGGAAAGATAGGCATATAGGAAAAGTTGGAGATACTCTTGTAGACAAAGGAGATTTATGACTTTTTCCACACCATAGAGAATCTTCAGGCCCAATATTATAGTTACATCTTGCATTATAGACCGGGTAGTTCTTATCTGGTACGAGGTTGAATATGGTATATGGACCTTCTCATAATTTAGATTAAATCTAACCTTTTCCTTTTTCGAGACAGCAGTCATAGATCTAAGATTGGAGTTAATCGTATCAGCAAGAATTACCCCCATAGCTGGCTATGGGTCATGCAAGAAAGAAATGGCATGTGGATGTTTCAAATTGTGCTGAAATAGTGGCAGGAACACATGTCTAAGTTTTAACAAATTTCTCCACGTCCAGCTACAATCATGTGGGATAGGAATACTCCAAAATTATCATTTTTGATTAAATTTGATCTTGACCAAGTAGCCCAATGGTTGCTATCATGACTAAGTAGTGTATTAATATAAGTTGAAGTTGCAGCCATATTCCACAATTTGAATTCATCGCTCCTAATCCACCATTGTCAAAAGGAATATAGATGCATTTAAATAATATAGGAATCAGTTTCTTTAGAAATGGATTATCACACCATAAAACGGATTTAATGCAGAATTCACCATTGAAATAATTTTTTTGGGTAACATATAAAGCAGAATATAAACACATTGAAGAGGCAATGGACTTGACCACTACAAGTCTACTAGCAACAGACAATTTAGAAACTGGCAATGAAGCTAATTTGGATGTGATTTTCACAAATAGTGGAAGATAGTGAATGTTTCTAATTCTGGAAGGTAATAGGAGGGCTCCTAAGTATATATCATTAGGAGGAAGAGGAGACAAGGAAGACATATTGATCGAGCTTTCCTTATCAATTTCAGAAATCCCAGCTATCAAATATTTTGATTTACCTCTATTTATAGATAGGCCAGACATCTCTTTAAAATAATCAAAAAGAGCTAAAGAGTTGCTAATTGATTTGATGTTAAGTTTCGTGAACAAAATGACGTCATTGATAAAAATCAATGTATAAATATGAGGCAGTTTACATAAAGGATGAGTGTCAATAGATCTAAAACGCATAGCTTTAAGGAACATTGCATTTTGAAGCTCCATGACACATATAAAGAGGTAGGGTGAGATAAGATCACCTTGTCTATTTCCTTGTGTTCCATTAAGTACCCAAAAGTAGCACTATTCAAACTTAAAGAACACTTGGCAGTAGAAATAGATGTGTACACCCAAGCGAGGAATGGAAGGGGTTAATTCAGGAGATAGAGAAAATTAACGATAGCCTTCCATTTAATGCTGTCAAAAGACCTTTGAATATCAAGTTTCAACAAACATCTTGGACAAATATTCCATCTAGAATATCCTCTCATTAACTCTTGGGTAAGAAATATGTTGTCAAAAATATTTATCGAAGGCAGAAATGTAGTCCGATTTGATGATATAATAGAAGACAAGGAAATTTTCATTTTAGAGGCTATTATTTTGGAAATACATTTATCAATAACACTGGAACAAGAAATTGCCCTAAATTCAAAGACAGAAGAAGGTCGTTGGATTTTAAGGATTATGGATAATTTGGTGGAATTTATACCAAAAAGCATTTTGTTCTTTAAGAAGAAACTTCCCACTGCCTTAACAACATCCATGCAAACAAATCCTCAAATATATTTGAAAAAATTAGCATTATAACCATCAGGACCGGGGAAACATGTAGAGTTCATACTGGAAATAGAGTGTTCAATTTCGTCAGCAGTAATTTCAGAAATCAATGCAGACGAAGCCTCGGATGAAATAACAGGAAAATTGTGTTGATAAATGGAAGGGACATCAATATTGAAGGGGTAAAGAGCGGCATGAATATTTTGAAAATAATTAAGAAATGCTTGCTGGATATAATCTTGGGTATTACAAATCACTCCGTCTTTATCCAAAATGTTAGCAACACTTTTAGAGACTTGATTTTAAGGAGTTATGGAAGTAAAAAAAATTTAGCACCATGCAATTGCTATTTACATTTAGATTTTTGCTTAAGAATTTTATCTTATCAATAAGAGCATTGTCAAGTCTTTTCGATCGACTGAATTCATCATTAGAGAGGGAAGTTTATAATGGATTAGCAAGCATAACAAATTGGATTATGAGAAATTTTTCCCTGATGTTAGTAGAAATTTTTCTGCCATCTCCATATACTGCACAAGCCCATTCCTTAAGTCTTTTTTTAGATTCTTTAGTTTCACATGCACCATAAACATGGGATTCCCATAAATATTAGTGTTCCATACGTCAGCAAAATTTTTGAGGAAATCAGGGTGTTCAACCCAAATTTAAAAAAAATATAAATGAGGGATGGCTTTTCATTGCAACCCTTCTCCAATCCAAGGTCATAGGGGAGTGGCCAAACATGTATGGAGGAGGAATAACATTAGTCTGGTTTGGCCATAAAGATAGGGATGAAAAGTTTTGATACGCTCTATCAAGCCTGCATAAAGTATTGGAACAAGATATACTAAGGTTGTTCCATGTGTAAAAGAAACCAGTAGATTGATGGATAGAAGTTCAGAGGAGTAGATAGCAATGTTAAGAGGTATGGTAGCACTAATAGAGAGAGGAATTCCACCATTTTTTTCATTGAAAGATTGCATGCAATTCCAATCCCTTAGACAAGGGCAAGGAGAGTTAGAAGGTTTGAGAGATGGAAGAATGCCTATCATGATTTTTCTATGAGCTTTATTATCATCAGCATAAATACACCGAGGTAGAAAGTGGTGTTAGATGGGATGTGGTTAACAAAAGTATGAATGAATTGCCTATGCATTAAAATAGGATAGATAGTGAAGGAAGAAGAGTTCCAAAGAATAAATAATCTTCCAAATGGGGATTGAGAGAGATTACGAAGATATGATCAGGAAGGAGCAATTAGAGAGGCAACACTAAAAGTAGCAGCGTGATCAAGTTTGGATTTAACAACAATCATTAAATGAATTTCATGAGTTTGAATAAGATTTTTAATTTCAAGTTTCTTTGCTATTGAATAGGCACCTCTTAGTTCTAATAACATTTATCCATAAAAAGATGAAGGATACAGATTTGCTCACAAGTGTACTCAATGGCTTTATCCTAGTCAACATTAGCAAAATAGTTTGAGATACAAATTAGGCCTGCCCCTTTTTTCATTGACGATGTTCCAAAGATTTGATCTATAGCTTTTGATTCAAATTAGAAATTAGGCAGAATAATAATGTCAGATATGGTTTGATTGAAGAGAAAAGACTAAGAGTAGGAAGAAATTCTGTAAAGACCCGATATTTTCAACCATTCGTATCCGCACATGTCGGGCTTGAATTGCTCAAAATACCGCGTTGTAAATAAAATTTGGCAAATCTCAGAATATACAGTAAATACATAATCACAGATCACAGACACAGAGTATTTAATAATGCAGTGGAATTTAAAAGAAATAGTAGTTCATGAAGCTACTATATAAAAATAAGATACATCAGAGTTAAACAATATACAGTAGAAGAGTAACAAGATACATCAAGTACAAATCAAAATACATCACTGGAAACACTGGATACTAAAAACAAATAGATGGCTGGATCTTCAAGCAAAGCTCCAACTCCAAAGGTGAGTCTTGAATGCTGAATCACTCAATCTGACTCGAGCGTAAAGCAAAACACAAAACACTCGAGTCAGGACATAAATACTTTGAACTGTAAATCAACTCAAGTGAACAGTAACAAAAAATGCATCAGTAACTTAAAGAATGCTTGGGATCGCCCATCCTTTAAGGATCCGTTAAACTATTTATTATGTAGTAAAATTGCGCTATTATAATAATGTCTACAGTAAAATAAACATACTTTTAAATAGCGTTCCGGGCTACCCATATCACCCTTCACACATAATAGTCCCAGTAGTCCATCCAATATCATGCCATCTCCACTCCGGGTGACTGTCAGAGGATACCACACGGGCTACGGGAGAAAAATATACTCGTAGTAAAAGCTCGGTATGGTAGGTGACACGGCACACAAGGCAATGCCATGGTAGATATACCAATTACGCACACGGGCTGGTGGTAACGCAGCAGCCACATACGCCCACCTCGGAACAAACTCCCATATCAAAATCGGAGGATGGCCATCTAATCAATCACCAGTAAGAGTATAGTATCGAAGGAATGTGTCCGATCGGAGGAATGACCTCACTTGGCCCGAGATCGCTCCTGTTTTAGCCACCTTATGCCAACTCACGGGAGTTGGGTCCACGTAATATACCTCAAGAACGTCGCCACCATCCTACTTCATTCTGGAATCTCCACCGCGTACACGGTTGTTAAAGTGGTTTTCGGAGTTGGCAGAGAGTATGACAACTTCCGATCCCAGTCTCTTTAACAACCAAACGTTATTATAACGCCGTGGTCATTTCAAAATAGTTTATACTTTAAAAAGATCAAATCATTTCATTTCAAACTATATTTCTTTCAAAATAGTTTATGCTTCGAAACCAAAACCATTTTTATTTCAAAACTATTTATTCAATCAAAATAGTTTATACTCCAAAACCAAAACATTTCAAACATATATTCATTTCAAAATCATAATATTTTCAAAGTATAACTCTTTCGAAACCAAAAATACTTGAAACAATTACACTTTGAAAATCATAACATTTCAAAATCATACATTTGAAATCATGGGATATTCATTTAATTCTTTACATTTTACAATTCATTCAATTAATCCCAAATTTCAATTTCCAACTTAATTCAATTCAAACCATCAGTTTCAATTAAATTTCCCAATAACCATTTCAAATCATATCATTTTCAAATATAGATTTGATCCACAAATTAAATTATTCAATTTTTTATAAATTTCAAAGCTTTAATATCCCGCATTTCAAAACTAAATTTTATAATTTCATATATCTCAAATCTAGTTTCATTATTACTTAGTTTTGAAATATTCATTTCATAAATCCAATATTATTTAAATAAACTCAATTTACAATTAAACTAAATATCCATTCATACCAATATAAACTTCAAATATTCATTTATCAAAAGTACATATCATTCTAATTCATATTCTTTATCAAAATAAAGATCAAATCATTTCCAAACCTTATTATCAAATCATTATTTGAATTCAAATTCAAATACTCAAATTTAAATATCATTTTTAAATCAAATAAGTCATTAATTTGTTATTTCAAGTATCATTACAAAATACATTAAAAATTCCATTCAAAAATTCATTTATCTCATTACATTTCATTCCATTTAACACATAACCAAGTAAACCTTACTTAAATTCAAATTCAAATTTAAATTCCTTAAAAACTCAAATTTAAATATTAAAATATATGCTAAACTTCTTAAATTTCACAATTAATCAATTTCCAAAATTTAAATCATTTAACACTTTAAAATATAACTCAAACAGTGTTAAAAACTATAATATTTCAAACATTGTCAAATTATAGCAACGACAGCATTTATAAAGTGCTATCGTGGCTTATAGCTTCCAAAAATGGTTTAGTTCAAGAATAACGGCATCTATAAAATGTCGTAATAGATATTTAGTTATTTCAAACATTGTTAGATTCAAAACAATAACATTTAAAAATGCTGTCAAAAGACTACAACATTTTGAAAATGCTATAAAATTCCAGATTTCATTTTAGCTTTTCAATAGTAATAGTAAAACTCCAAATTTTATCATTATAACTTGAAAATCATATTTCTAGACTTCAAAATTTCACATTTAAAATCATTTTAACATATGATTTAACACAATAAAATTTTAAGATCAAATATTCAATTTAAAAACTCCATTCAATTATTAAGTCAAAATTCACTGTTTATTAACATATAAATTAAATAAAACTTAAAATTTTACTTCATATATAATTTTAAAACTTTAAATTTAATTTCCATTATTTATTTACATTTTAAAATAAAATTTAAAATCTAAAATCTCAATTATTTCACATTTACGTACTCAAATTCACAATTTCAAGACTTAATATTTAATTTTCTTAAAACCATAAAATATATATTTTTAAATCAAAATTTCATACTTTTAAAAATACATATTTTAATAAAAATCATTTAAAAATATACCACGGGGTCTGTATATAATTTTCTAACCTAGGTCAAGTGATACGGATATATATCATTTCAATCCGCAGTTTACAAAGAAAACCCGGGTTCTATCATTTCAAACCCGCAATCCCAAGTCAAATAAAATACAATAAAAATCGCTCAGGCCTATCATTTCAGCCCATAACGATTTTTCCCTAATCTAAAGTCCGTTTGGGTATGTATCATTTCAACCCATAGTGATTCTATTCTAACAGGGAACTTGCAGTGTGAATATATGCATAAACAATATAAACAATGTCAATGTCACAATATAATGTCATATATCACATGTCAGGTGATAATTAACAGTTTTAACATGGTAATAACATGGCATAGCATATCATATGATCATCATTAACTTGCATAACATTTTATATTACTAAACACTTGTCATCAATTCACTATTTCATAAGTATAAATGTCAGAGTGAGAAAGACTCACCTTTTACGAAGCTAGAGACAAACAACACACACAAGAGCGATTCCAAAGGCACGACAAGCACGATTTGATTTGAATTGATGGAGACCCTTGTAAACAACACAAAATATAACATACATAAGCACAAATATAGATATCGACATACAAATATAATCAACAACTTTAGTTTGCAGAACAGTTGCAAAACAAGAGAGATGACCAAACCTTAGAAGCAAAAGACTTGCACACGACAACATAAGCTTGTCACATGATCAAATGGGCTTAAACTCACCATACTAGGCTCAGCCTAGGAGTCAACATGGCTCGGCCATGGCCTAGAGACAAGGCTTATGGCATGAAAGTGGAAGGTAAAGGCAAAACAAGTGGAAAGTAAAGGAGGCAAGGGGTTTGGGTCAAGGAATGGAAGGTTTTGGTGTACATAGGCTCGGCCTATGGTCCTATGGGCTCGGCCTGGTGCATCTTTAGGTCAGGTCAGAGATGATGATGATGGCTATAGGTCATGGCAGCAAGTGGTGGTGGTGTTAGAGGTGGTGGCCAAGGCTAAACATGAAGGAAATGGGAATACAAGGCTCGGTTAGGCAATATTTGGAGTTTTAAGCAAAGTTTTGTGGAGATGGCTTCAATTGGATGGCATGGTTTGTCATGGTCAGAGGAGGAGAAGATGTTTGCTGCTGTAGATGGTGGAGGAGATGGTCAGTGGTGATGGAGGAGAAGTGGGGCCGAGCAAGCAAGAGGAAGAGGAAGGCTAAATCAATGAAGAAGAGGGAAAAATGGAAGAAAGAAGCCATTAGCTTGCAATTTTTTCTCAATATGATGTAGCCGTGAGTTTGAAATGAGGAGAAATTTATTTTTCACGTGAATTTAAGATGAGAAACATGGCTATAGGGTAGAGGGATGTACAGCTAAAGCAAGGAGAGGAAAAGGCAAAAGCAAATGAAGAGGCGGAAAAACGAAGAGCCTTGAGCAACTAAAGAGACACAAACTCTTCAAATTTCCATTATTTTCTTTTTAAACCTTATATAACTGAAATATATATATAAAATCAGTTAAAACACGAAAATTTAGTAAATAAACAAAAATAAATAAATAAATTATTAATTATATATAGTTTAATTAAATAAAACTGCATAATTTGCAACTAGTCTTGAAAATATGAAAAATAAGTGCAATGAACTTGGGAAAATTTTTGTACATGAAACATATTTATAAATAAAGATAAAAAAATAAAAATAAAATGCATACATAAAAATGAATAAATAAATTTTAATTAAATATAATTTAAATGAAGAAAATAGCAGAAAAATGGAAACTAACCTTTAAAAATAGAAAATAAATTCAATGAGCTTTGGAAAAATTCAAACATCACTTTAAAAATATTTAAAAGGTAAAAATATATGTAACATAACATATAATACAATTTAGAATAAGATATGACAATTAAAAAGATTATTTATATAATTTAAAATAAACAATTTTGTTAACTACAGCAAATTTCACAGAATAGTTAAAAAGGCATAACTTTCACATTATAAATCAGATTTCAACGAAACGAAAAGCAGTGTTCTTAAAATTTTATTTACTTTCAAAATAAAATATAAAATTCAAATTTTCAAACTTTTAAAATTTAAATTTAAAAGTAAAAGTTTGACCAGATTGACCAAAATTCACATTTTCTAGAAATATTCAATTTATGCATGTTTGAAATTCTAATCCACATCAAAATCAACATTTATATTTCAACTAACAAAATATATTCATTTTAATAAATAAAAATAAAGTTTTTAAATTAGGAATTTAAATTAAAATAATTAAAATATACAATTACAATAATCAGAAAATACAGGGTTGTTACAAATTCAGAAGAAGATTGGACGTAGATGGAATAGTTTTAATGAGAGGATCAGAATTAGTTTGAGAAAGATTTGAATTGGAGTTATTTGATGTGTTAGGGTTGTGCATGTTTACGCGCATATTAATGCACGTGGAATTACAGTTTTAAGGTGGATTGATATCAGAATTATTAGCAAGGGAAATATTTTCAGTTATAATTTGCTGAGAAGAGAGTTGAATACTGGTTTGATGATCATTCATTTCAGCAGCATTAATAGGAACAATGAAAGGAGGAGAAGAATTGTTTAATCCAGTTTTCATGCTTGAATTAATTTCACCTTCTTCAGTTTCAGCAAGAATAGAAAATTTATTATGCATGTTAGGAGTAGGATGTACAAATATATTGAATTTCCATGAGTGGCAATCGGTTGCATGTTTCGATCCAGGCCTGGTGCACGATGTAAAGTAGCATTAGCATTATTATCAGTGCCACTATTATTTCTCTCCCCTTCATTAGCATTTTCACTACCTCAACTTCCTTTTCCTTTGAAGAAAATTCATCAAATCTTTCCTTACGCAAATCGTTCAGATCATCCATTGCCTTCTGGTTTCCATTATACATTGTTTTCATCTGCATTGATGTTATCAGAACCATTATCAGTAGAAGCGACAACACTGTTCATTTTAACCCTTTTCCAAATTTTGAGATTCTGTTTCCCTTTTCATTTGACTTCTTTAAACTTAGATTCGTCGTGTGCAAAATTTTCCACAAGCCCATCATTCCCTTTATTGTTCTCCTTCACATTAGGGATTGACTTGCACATTCCACCCCACCTTCCCTTATATCTTCAGTTTGATTCTTGAATTCACAGTTTTTAGAATAATGACCAAAAACTTTACAAAAGGTGCAAATGTGGGGTTTCCAAAAGTAATCACACAATATATTTTGACATTTATAATCATCTACTACTATGTGATCAGGCAGTTCCTTGTTAGGGATTACTTCTATCAAACATATAGCAAATTCGAATCTCTACATCTTTTCTTTATTCTTATCATAGCAAATAAATTTTCCAATATGGCAAGAAAGCCAGTTTATACCAGTTAAGGTCCACAACATCGTAGGGATATGATACCTATACACCCATACTGGAACACTCCAAACTAAAGATTGAGTAGAACCAAAAGATGAATTCTAGTTTGAGATGATGGACATTTAGCCTTTAATAAAAGTAGGGTCCCTTTCTAAAACGTTCATTTTGTCTTTTTGAGATGAAAATTTGAAATTATAATCTTGTTTATCAGCAATCATATCATAAGACCCCTTAAATTTCCATACTTTATCTAATGGGACTTAACAACAATGAAGTTAACATTGCCACCAATAAAAAACCCACCAAGTAGTCTGACCTTGCTTTGATACCATTAGTGACTACTTCAGTGGGAGGTTCCAGGGAAATTCCATCATAGTTACACACATAGTGCTTAGGAGAAAATTTGCTTGCATTTCTTGGCATTCCTTTGAATAATGAAGCCTATTTAGCATCATCAGCAGCTGATTGGGCAGCTTGACCAAATAGCGTAGTGTCAATTTGATTAATATCATAATCACCAAAAGGAAAGCAATTTTAGAGGAATAACCAGAAAGATTACCTGAAGAAGTTTGAAGAGAAAGAGAAGAGAAGGAGGGAATAAGAGGACAGAAAGGATCGGGAGGAGTTGGAGGTGGGATAAGAGGTGGGGGATGGTCAGAATGGTCAACGATAGAGTCAGGAGTAGGAGAGGTGGAATGTATGGAAATGATAGGAGGAGGAATGGGCAAGGAATGAGGAGAGATGGGGGAAATGGGTTTCCATGAAATGCCATGCTAGGATCAAATTTAATTGTTCCATTTTCCGCTACAAAGAAAAATATTCCATAGCAATAGTGAATAAGTATGGAAGAGAGAGAGGGTCTCCTGGTCTAATTCCTCTATTGTTATGAATAAATCCACAAGGGGATCTATTTATAAGGAAGAATATGTTACATTATTAATGCATTCTTTGACCAGATTACAAAAAATTTCATGAAATCCTAATTGTAACTTCATGTGGATAAAAATATGTATATATTTATTTTATCAAAAGCTTTGTGCAATCAACTTTGATATACATTTTGTTTCTACTACCTTGATGTAATTTCCGATCAATTCATGGGCCAAAAGGATATTTTCTTCAATAGCCTTCTTGGTATAAAAGCACTTTGGTTTTTTGAAATCAAGTATTTTAGAATTTTTATTTTATTTTATAACTTAATATAATAGCAATAATTACATATATAAAGTTGCTACAAGCTATAGGCCAATAATCTCCTTAACAATTTGGGATTTTGACTTCTGTAATTAGTGCTACAAAAGTATGATTAATATTTTTCAAAATTTTCCCTGAGGTAAAGAATTCATTTATAGCTCCAAATAATTTGTATCTTTTCCTTCCAACATGCTTAATAAAATTTTGCTCCAAAACTATTTGGTCCAAGACTTTTATCACTATTAGCATTAAAAAATATATTTTCATTACATCCATACAAACTTGAGCAAGTATAATTTCTTCACTATTAGCATGCAATACAAATTCGATAGCTATATTTGGAAAACATTTTAAGCATTAATCAGAGTTATATAGAGCATAAAAATAATTAATAGCTTCCTTTTCTAACTGAGAGGCTTCATTTATTATTACATCCTTAACATCAAGAAATTTTCCTATGTCATTTTTTTATTTTCTATTAGACATTTTGGCATAGAAAAACTTGCTTGCTACATCATAATTTGTTAGCCAGTCTACTTAGCTTTCTATTTCATGTTAATAGCTTGAACATGCATTTCCTTAATTAACTTGCTTTGCATTTGAAAAATAATAATTTAGTTCTATATTGTCCAAGCATCAAAATAAATTTTTGCAACCTCTCACATTCCCTCTGTTTTGATTTATTTCATTTTTTGTTTTTGTTCCACAATTTCATATTTTCTTTTGTATTTTGAAGTAATTTTCTAAATTTATGTTAGGGAGTGCCTTGAATGTAGGTTGAAATACTAATTTTAATATTTCTCTATAATTATTTTCATTTGTCTAATCATTTATATACCTAAAAGGAACATTTTTATTAATTGATTTTTTATTTTGTGAAAAAAAGATTTGAATTAGAATATGATCACTTGAAGCCTGGGGTAGAGTATTACATTTGAATCTGTAAAGCGATTCATAAATTTCTGATTAATTAGTATTCGATCTAGTTTGCAATGAATAGTTTTGTATTCTCCAGATTTCCAAGTGGAATTATTTCTCATAATAGTAGGTTCAATCGAACTTGTTTTTAAAATAGATTTATTGAGAAATTCTATTTTTTTAAAAGGAATTAGTACTCCCCTCTTTTTTTTCAAAAGCATGAAGTACTTTGTTAAAGTCCTTAATAATTGTCCAAGTTTTGATAATTTTATTTAGTAGCTCCAAGTGATTTCAAAGTAGGTTTATTTCATTTTCACTATTAGAAGCATATACAAATGAAACTTCTAGCTAAAATCCACCTTTTCTTATAAATTTCAATGAATGAATTGTAGATTTATAAAACATTGGCTTAAGCCTCAAATATTAGGGTCCCATAAAACCATAATTCTTCCATTACCACCCATTAAATTGTTATTTACAACATTCCAATTGTTTAATGACCTAGATTGATATTCTTCTATTTTAGAATTATCAAGTTTATGTTCAATAATGCAACCTATACTGGGTTTGTTAATGACCAAAAAAATTGCTAAATCTAATTTGTTTTCTAGGGAATTTAATCCCTGGACATTCCATTTAATTAAAGACATAGATAAAAATATGATCTTAAAGGATATATAAAGGATATCACTTACAACTACAGTGAGGATATGGAACTGTTAACTTCTATTTTCTCAAAAGTCTTTATTTCCCTTCTTTTACATCACTTTTTAACTTGAATCCTAAGCTGCTCCTCTCGCTTTGTTTTTTAGTGGTGTATATTTCTTTGAATTCATTATGTACTTTGTTCTCCTCGTCTATCTATACTGTACTATTATTATTGAGTTTGGTTTCTATAGCTTAGAAGCCTTCTCCAATTTCGTAAAGCAATTTTAAATCTAAAAATCGTGCTTTTGTTTTATTTCTTTTTATATGAAACTCTCCCTTATTATCCAAACCCTAAATATTAACGTCCCCCAATTTCTACCTTTTCTCATCCCTCGACTTAACCCCTTCTCCCACCACCTTTGCCATGCCCTTCATGTGATAACCCGGACTTTAGAATACCTGTAATTTATTGATTAACTGAATTTAAGTAATGGAAATACTGATTTATAAGTTAAATAAATAATTCTGATAATGAAAGTATATATCTGAATAAGTATTGGTTTGATAATCTTTCTAGTATAATTAATTAAATTGGCAAAATTGATATTTTCACACAATAATAATAATGTGTTAGTTTGAATTAATATATATATGTGTTTAAGTTAATTTCAAATTGGATTTTAAATTTTGAATTTGAATCTAATATTTCAATTCAAAATTTGAATCTTTAAAGTTAATTATTTTAAATTAGTTGGGTATAAAAAACAATATATTTTATTTTATTTTACTCAAATTATAATTGGTTTATACTTTATTTTTCTTTTAAAGATTTTATTTATATATAAATTTAGAAAGCATTCATTAGTTTATAAAGTGGAAATTAGCCACAAGGGCCTCTTTAGCAAGTGGAATTAGTTTCTAGGACACACAACTGAAATAATTACTTTCAAGGACAAAACACAAAATAATTAGTTTTTAGGGCCTAAAAACCTATGAAATTATGTCCTTGAAAGTAATTGGACTGCTGACTTTGTCCTTGAAAGTAATTGTTTTGCTGACTTTGGCCTTGAAAGTAATTTCTTTAAATGTGTGTCCTAGAAACTAATTGGACTGCAAAGTTTGTCCTTCTAGTGAAATGCTGTATTTATAAAATAGGAAAAAAAATTAATTCAAGAAGCTTTTATTGTCTTTTAAAAATAATACAAAATGAATAATTACAAATGCTGATTAATAAGCTTTTAAGTATACATTTAAGATAAGTAGTTATGAATAATGACAAGTGTTAGTAATTGAAACAAGTGGCAAGATTTATCTTTATTTTTCTTTAATTCCAAATAAGTTCTAAATCACGTTTTATAAACCTATCTCTTCTTTTTCCCATTTTTTCCGATTTCATTTCTAAAGATACTCAACATTTTTAAACTATCTTTAAATCAGAAGTTCTTTAGAATCATATCTAAAACCATGTTCAAATAATCACCTCCCCAAACCCAAAATTAAACCCTGTTGTCATTGTTCAAATCAGGCCAAGCCTGTAACTTCAGATTTTCAAAATGCAAGCATGTTTACACATCTTCCAAATCCATTAGCAAATCTGACCAAATTAGCAAAATTTGGAATTATCTTCTGCATGCAAAGCCTGCATCTTCAAATTCAAGGCAACTGCATTTTTCCAATAAACAATCAACTTAGTTTTCCTACAGAAATCAAATTTTTAAAATTATACGACCTATAGAAAACTCATCAAGCAAGACCATTTCAACTTTAAGGCACCAGTTTAAAGACAAATTCAGTTCAAATTCCAAGCTTTCAATAGATTCTAGCATTTGCAAGTTTACAGTTCAAAAAGGGTTCTCTGTCAAACCAGTGTGAGCAGGTGAGTAACATACCCTTTTAATCCTTTAATTAATTCTAGTTGCATGCTAAAATCTGGTATGTATGTTGTGGTCTGATTTTTTTGTATTTATTGAAATTTCTACCCAGGGATATGAATGAGTCAATTTGGGCAATGTTGTTGTAACTGGGTTTAACTGTGCTTAGTTTCATAGGATAAGGATTCAAACATAATCCTTTATTCCTCAATCTAGTAACTTTTAGGCTCTGAGTTATAAACAAAGATGGTTTGTTATTTCAGGAATTAAAGTTAAAAAAATTATTTGAGTAAAAATAATTTTGGGAAATTCCCTGAAAGCCATAGGAAACAAAAATGTGTAAACATTGTCAAATTTTCAAACATCATAATTTGATGTTCCAGGCTTAGAATCTTGAATCTCATTCAAAACAAGGATTTTTAAAACTTAAATACAAATTTTTAGACTATGGTTGAAGGAGAAGTTCTGGTATGAACTTTAAGGGGAAAATTAGGTCTTTCTGGTGATCCACGTAGGGGTGGAGGTAGGGGTTCTTCCTAGAGGTGGAGGAATGATCAGAGGCTAGGGGGAAAATGCCAGGATGTTGATCAGAGATTTGGGGTGATGGTGGTTGATTTTTGAAGTTTATAACCCTAGTTTCTACTGGGTTGAGTATGTTATTTGGTTCGTCATCTCTTGATGATCGAGTATAACCAAACTTTGGGGAATGGTAGATGATGAGAACGATGGTATGGACGAAAGTGCAGTGCTCAGATGGTCAGAATGTCGAGGTCGAGGCCGTTTGCAGGTTTGAATTGGGATTTCTTGTTTCTGTTCCAGGTTTGGAGGTTCGAACTCGAATTTGATTTCGGGCTTTGATGATGATTCTATTGATACTGTTTGTATGTGTAGAAGGTTGCCAAATTGGGACGACCATCGGTGATGGTCGGAGGTGATAAAAGTCACCGTGCATATGCACGGTGCACATCGTTTCTGGTGAAGTATGTATTGTTGGAGTAGTGGAGTTGTGGCCTCGTGCGTGACTCGAAGCATTTGAACGGGTAGCTCGAAGATTGTGGTTGGTGGAATCGAAGCAAAAGTTGGATAGGCTCGGGTCTAGAAATTGTTTCAGGTTTAAACCGGAACCTGTAATTTTGTGATAAAACTTCCAAACTGAAGCTTAAAGATGAAAGCAAGGGTTTAAACTAAATTTCAAATTCCAAGTTTAAAGTCTGGAAGTCAAATTTGAGTTTAAATCTCAGTTTGGAAATAAATTAAGTTTTTAAGCTTGAATTGTTAAATACTTTAAAGTTACTAAGTAATTTGAATTTTAAAAATAAAGTTCAAAAAATAAAATAAAATATATAAGTAAAGTTCTAGAGATTAATCTGAATTCAAAATTCAATTCAAAATTTTGAATGAATGAAAGTTTTTAAATTTAAATGATTTAAACAATTTTGAATGTTAAGGTGTAATTTAAATATGAATTTTTTTTAAAATCCTTTTAAATTATTTTTAATGGGTATATCTTAACTTATGAAATGAAAAAGGGTTTTAGAAATGTGTTTTAAACTTTGTTAAAGATAATTTATGTTCTTTTAAATCTAAAATTTAAAATGATGATTGAAAATAAATTTAAAGTAAATTGATTCAAAATACTTGGTAAATGATAACTTGATCCTTAATAAGAACAAATATGATCTTAAAGTAAATTTAGAATTTAATGATTTGTGAATTCATTTAATTAATTAAGGTAATTAAATGGATAATTTATTTATTTAATGAATTAACGAAATGGATAATTAATTAAGGTAATTAAGGGCTTTAAATTATTAATTTAAAGTTTAAGATAATCAATTAAATAATGATAATTAATCCAAAATTAAGGATCATTAATTAGATTTAATTAAATGGTTAGTAATTAATTAATCAAGTAATTATGAATTAATTAAGTTACAGTTAATACTTAATCTGTTGAATAATTAAAGGTTAATTAATTGGATATTAAAGATTAAGAAATTTGAAATTAACAATGATTAATGAAGGTTAATTACTTAAGAAAAGTAATTAAAGTATAGTTAATGATTAATGATGGTCATTAACTTAAGATTATTTAATAATTAATTTATGTGATTAATTTTAATAATTTATTAGATTAATTAATTAAATAATAATCATTTGTGAATTAGTTAAGTATAATTACTTAATGAAAGTAATTAATGAATTAATTACTTAATGTAATTAATTGAGTTTAATGTAATAAGTTTAGATTAATTAATTAAGTTTAATTAATTTAAACATTGGATGCTTTGGTAAATAATTACTGGAATTTAATTATTTAATAAAATCATTAATGATAATTACTGGATGTAATTAGTGGATGATGATGGAATTTTGAAAGTAATTTAGATTAAATTACTTTATAATTAATCAATGGATTAATTAGAGAAAATTAATTAAGAAGTAATTAATTTATTTGAGGAAGTAATTAAGGGTAGTTAATTATTGATGTTATTAATCAAGGGTGATTAATAATTATGGTTAGTAATTAATGAAGTAATTGAAGGTTAATTACCGTATTGGGTTAAGGATAATTAATTTGTGAAATTAATCAAGGGTTGATTACTTAAATGTAATCAAAGGATGAATAGAATAATATTGGAAGCCTTTGATTAATTGTTATTCCTAATATGTGGATTGTGATGTTATGTGATAAGTATGTTTGATTTAAATGATGATGTGGTTATCTATTGATGATGAATTATGTGACATCCTGTATTAAAAATTGAGTTGTACTTCACTTGAATAATTTAAGTTCAGATGATATTGGTTTTCGAAGAGACCGGAGTCGGGTATTAGTGAATATCCGAAACCACTTCGATTCTTTATAAATTGCTAGGAGAAATCAATAAGTTGGAATGGAATGATTTAATTGAATTAGACCATTTAATCTTAGTTTAGTACTTAGAGATTAGTGAATGAAATGAATAACGTCAATAACAATTTGTGAAGTTGTAGTTGATACAAGTTACCCGGGTTTTTCTTCTATGGTTTGAACTTAGTACTTCAAATTATTTGGGTTTACTCACGCTGGTTTCCAGCCTGACCCGGGTGTTACTTTGATGTAATGCTCGGGTCAGACCGAGTATTACAGATTTTCAGGTAGGGACGTTCTGGAGCTCAAGAGCCGAGCTGGATGGCTGGAACGTATGGAGAGTTTACCGCTGTGTTATATTATTGTATATATCTGAGACATGTTAAATTGTATCTGCCCAATGTTGTATAAAATCATTGTAACTCTGATATATCGATGTAAATTGATAGATACAGTTTTCTTTGGTATAACTATTATTATTGACATTCTATTTTATCCGCTGCGAATATGAGATTGTGTGTTTCTTTTCTGTTCTTCTTCTATCTCTTTCTTCTTTTCTCCAACTATTTGGAATTTTCGGGATCGAAAATTCCGGGTCGTTACATTTGCTATCAGAGCGAGGTTAAGCGAGGACCTTGGCTCCGGTAGGATTACTCATTAGGGATAGGGTAAGTGGTACCCTAGAATGAGTTGAGTGTATATATATATGTAGGAGAGAGCGTACTTGTTATTTTCTTATATAATGATTTTAATTGATTTTATATAAAATATATTTTGATATATAAAGCAATATTTCTTTCTAATAAATATTAGGGTAATCGGTTGTTAAATTATTGAAACTAAATTAAAGGTTAATAGAAATACAACCAAATTGAAATTAAATAAAGATAAGTTTGAAATGGATTCAAACTGAAATCAAAATCTTGAATTAGAGAAGGAGTCTCAGAATAAGATAATTATGAATTGGTTTCCAGATATGATAAGCTTGGTTATTATCGTAAATGGTTGTTGTATTTAATAATAAAGTGTGTATTAATGAGAAAGCAAAATGAAATGTTTTAAGGAAATAAAACATTTAATTAAGTATGAATTATTAATTGGAATTGAAAATAATCTGAATTGTAAAGATTTAAATCTGGGTCCAGAATTTGAAAATTGTTTCAAAGTGATATGGAAATAATAAATAATATTATTGAATGAAGGGTTCCTATTTCAAACAATGTTTGAAATTTTAAAAGAAATTTGTCTTGAATTAAAAACCAATGGTGGTTTAAAATTCTAAAGTATAACTTGGTATGTAAAATAAATTAATATGTATACATGTGGATATACATAATATCAAAGGTGGTTGGAAATAAACTCTAAATGATGAGTTTTGAGTTTGGAATAAGATGTGATACCCAAGGTGATAAGTTTTTGAACTTAATAAGTGGGAAGATTATTTATGAGAAGTTCAAAATTTGAAATGGAAGTTCAAAATTGGGTAAGGTTGGCTGGATTAAGTGAATTGAGTTTAACTTGGGGAAAAGTTAAATGGTTGATTTAAAATAAAAATTCTAGATATTTGAGCTCAGAAATTAAATTGTTTAAAACTTTAAAGGTAAATTGATTTAAAGGAATTAAATCAACATTTGAAGTATTAACTCGAATTTATATAATTCGAGATGGTTTAAATTTGAAATTTGAATTAGTTCAAATTGAATTTGATTTGAATTAATTGAAATGGTGATTGAAGATGTATGAGTATAAGATTCAAATGGAAAATTTGAATTGGATTGATTAAAATAATTTGGAATTGTAATTAAAGTTTAATAGTTTTAAATTCAAATGGAATTTGAATTGAATTTGGGAGGAAATCAAGAATAATTCAACTTGATGTGGAAATGGAGTTTGAAATTGGGATTAGTTCAAACTGGAGTTGAAATGAATTGAAAACTGGAACTAGTTCAACTAAAATTTATTTGAATTAGTAGAATTTGAGATCAAGGTTGAATAAAGTTAAATTTGGAAAGAAACTTAGATTAATTCAACTTGAATTGTGGTTGAATCAATTTCAATAGAAATTGAAGTTATTTAAATTGGAGTTAAGTCAATTTAAATGAAAGTGGAATTTAAATTGAATTGATTGGGAATAGAGATTGGGAATTGAACAGTTTTGACTCTGGACTATTTTTTTTTAATATAAATTGTTTTAGTATAAACCTATTTTTCCAAGCTATTTATTATATATACAACCTTTCTTTTAAAAGCCAAACTATCTTATAATTGTTTTACAATTATTTTTGAACTGTTTAATAATTTTCCAACTGTTTATAAACTAATTACTATATTTTAACTATTTTATAAACTAATTACTATCTTACCATTATTTTGTAATTATCTAAAATTTCTATAATCATTTTAACTATCTTCTAACCATTTTACACCTATTTTAAAAACTAGTAATTATTTTCCAACTACTTATCTATTTTTAAATTTTTCAAGCTATTTTCTAAATAAACTGGTCGGAGTTCAAACTGTTATTGGTTAAATACCCAATCAAGATAAGAATAGAGGTGATAATCCAAATGGATTGAAGCAATTGAGAGTAAGTGAATGAAATCAAAGTAAATGTGAATAGAAATGGAATTGATTTGGCTAATAACCAATAAAGATAAATACGTAGGGTGTACGTATGTTATTCTATTCGCATAGTGATTTGATCCAGATTCGAGCATAGAATTTCGGGATAGATATATCGATCCGAGTGGGATTTTTCACTCGATTTTCGACGGCGAACCTGGATATGGATTGTTGATTGGTTCTGGATATTCTCTATCATAGTTATGACTATGCATGGAGAATGACGGTTTCTGATCAAGAAACCAGATCTATGTTCGCACTAGGAAGTCAGGTGGACGATACTAGTTCGAAAGTGAAATTATGTGATCGATTGAGCGATCAGATTGGTATGGCGTACGGATGATACGTGTACATCGTACGGATTTGAATCAAAACGATATTGGAAAGAGTAATCAAATTTGAATATTTGATTTTGAGTAAACAAAGTAAATATCTTTGTTTTATAAAATGAAACTTCCCTTGTTGAATCTATTGCCAGAAGAAAAGGATTTTGAAGGTGTTTTGAAGTATAAAAGGAGTTTTATACAAATATGAGATGATCCAAGTTTCAAAAAATTATATATATATATATATATAAAGGATCTTATTAGGATTTTGGAAAAGGTTTTGGGAACCTTTGGACCTGGAAAGGCTTTTGATTTTTGGGTAAAATCAATATAAAAATTCTGAAAGCCTAGTTTGAGAATTATAGGTTTTGGAATAATTGATTTTGTGTAAAGGAGTTTTGTATGAGATCATAGTAGGTGTATGATTTGAAGATACTATATGTGTACAGTATAAAATGTTTTGATGATGGCTCTGGGGAAAAAGGCGCTCCCTTGAAATGAACTTCTCAGGAGTACCACCGGGTGGTGCTGCCTTGAGCCCCAGGGGGGGTTCTAAAGTTGATCCTGTGAGGAGTACGGACAAAACTAGTTCCTGGGGATTATGAGTAGAGTATACCATAGAGAATGTCATGTGTGTCGCTGAGATCCAACAGTCTGCATTTGATTATATATCGGTAGACTGCGACCTATGGTATAACATAGAGAAAGTCGTGTGTGCCGCTGAGAGCCAACAGTCTGCGTTTGATTATATATCGGTAGACTACGACCTATGTAGGAGTGGAGAGGTTTCATTTCGACAGCGAAAATCAGAGGCCGCGGAGAGCCTGTAGTTACATGGACTTTTATTGTGACGACAACGTAACCCTGGATGTAACTGTGATCTGTTGTGGGTTCCATGGGGTAATCGAGAGGCCGCGGAGAGCCTGCAGTTACATGGACTTTTGCTGCGACGGAAACACAACCCTGGAATGTAACTGTGACCATGGATGGGGGTGATGATTTCCAGAGCATTCTCACCAAAGATATATCCTCTATTTTCAAAAAACCGTTCTCTATATTTTCAATAAAATTATTTTCCAATTATTTTCACTGGATGTTGAAAATGGGTCTGCTAAGTACTTATAGATTTTCAGTCGTACGCCTGATCAACGTATGACCGAATTTCTATGAGAACAAGGATGGACTGGTTAAAATATCGAGTTATAAAAGTATTTTTATAAAACTATTTTGACAGCATTACAGATTTTGAGAGTGTTTTAAAACGATCAAAGAATATTTTAACTAGTTTTAAAATATTTAATAAATTCTGGCTTCGTTCCTTTTCGGGGACGAAAAGATTCTAAGGGGGGAGGAATGTAATAACCCGGAATTTAGAATACCTGTAATTTATTGATTAACTAAATTTGAGTAATGGAAATACTGATTTATAAGTTAAATAAATAATTCTGATAATGAAAGTATATATCTGAATAAGTATTGGTTTGATAATCTTTCTAGTATAATTAATTAAATTGGCAAAATTGATATTTTCACACAATAATAATAATGTGTTAGTTTGAATTAATATATATATGTGTGTTTAAGTTAATTTTAAATTGGATTTTGAATTTTGAATTTGAATCTAATATTTCCATTCAAAATTTGAATCTTTAAAGTTAATTATCTTAAATTAGTTGGGTATAAAAAAATAATATATTTTATTTTATTTTACTCAAATTATAATTGGTTTATACTTTATTTTTCTTTTAAAGATTTTATTTATATATAAATTTAGAAAGCATTCATTAGTTTATAAATGTATTTATAAAATAGGAAAAAAATTAATTTAAGAAGCTTTTAATGTGTTTTAAAAATAATACAAAATGAATAATTACAAGTGTTGATTAATAAGCTTTTAAGTATACATGTAAGATAAGTAGTTATGAATAATGACAAGTGTTAGTAATTGAAACAAGTGGCAAGATTTATCTTTATTTTTCTTTACTTCCAAATAAGTTCTAAATCACATTTTATAAACCTATCTCTTCTTTCTCCCATTTTTTCTGATTTCATTTCTAAAGATACTCAACATTTTTAAACTATCTTCAAATCAGAAGTTCTTTAGAATCAAATCTAAAACCATGTTCAAATAATCACCTCCCCAAACCCAAAATTAAACCCTGTAGTCATTGTTTAAATCTGGCCAAGCCTGTAACTTCAGATTTTCAAAATGCAAGCATGTTTACACATCTTCCAAATCCATTAGCAAATCTGATCAAATTAGCAAAATCCGGAATTATCTTCTGCATGCAAAGCCTACATCTTCAAATTCAAGGCAACTGCATTTTTCCAATAAACAATCAACTCACTTTTCCTACAACAATCAAATTTTCAAAATTATACAACCTGTAGAAAACTCATCAAGCAAGACCATTTCAACTTTAAGGCATCAGTTTAAAGACAAATTCAGTTCAAATTCCAAGCTTTCAATAGATTTTGGCATTTTCCAGTTTACTGTTAAAAAAGGGTTCTCTGTCAAACCAGAGTGAGCAGGTGAGTAACATACCCTTTTTAATCCTTTAATTAATCTAGTTTCATGCTAAAATATGTTATGTATGTTGTGGTCTGATTTTTTTTGTATTTATTGAAATTTCTAACCAGGAATATGCATGAGTCAATTTGGGCAATGTTGTTGTAACTGGGTTTGACTGTGCTTAGTTTCATAGGATAAGGATTCAAACATAAACCTTTGTTCCTCAATCTAGTAACTTTTAGGCTCCGAGTTATAAACAAAGATGGTTTGTTATTTCAGGAATTAAAGTTTAAAAAATTATTTAAGTAAAAATAAGTTTGGGAAATTCTCTGAAAGCCATAGGAAACAGAAATGTGTAAAAATTGTCAAATTTTCAAACATCATAATTTGATGTTCCAGGTTTAGAATCTTGAATCTCATTCAAAATAAAGATTTTTAAAACTTAAATCCAAATTTTTAGACTAAGGTTGAAGGAGTAGTTCTGGTATGAACTTTAAGGGGAAAATTAGGTCTTTATGGTGATCCACGTGGGGGTGGAGGTAGGGGTTCTTCCTAGAGGTGGAGGAATGATCAGAGGCTAGGGGAAAAATGCCAGGATGTTGATCAGAGCTTTGGGGTGATGGTGGTTGATTTTTGAAGTTTGTAACCCTAGTTTCTACTGGGTTGAGTATTTTATTTGGTTCGTCATCTCTTGTTGATCGAGTATAACCAAACTTTGGGGAATGGTAAATGATGAGTTAACGATGGTATGGCCGGAAGTGCAGTTGCTCAGATGGTCAGAATTTCGAGGTCGAGGCCGTTTCCAAGTTTGAATTGGGGTTTCTTATTTCTTTCCCGGTTTGGAGGTTCGAACTCGAATTTGATTTCGGGCTTTGATGGTGATTCTGTTGATACTGTTTGTATGTGTAGAAGGTTGCCGAATTGGGACGACCATCGGTGATGGTCGAAGGTGATAAAAGTCACCGTGCATATGCACGGTGCACATCGTTTCTGGTGAAGTATGTATTGTTGGAGTAGTGGAGTTGTGGCCTCGGGCGTGACTTAAAGCATTTGAACGGGTAGCTCGAAGATTGTGGTTGGTGGACTCGAAGCAAAATTTGGATAGGCTCGGGTCTAGAAATTGTTTCAGGTTTAAACTAGAACCTGTAATGTTGTGATAAAACTTCCAAACTGAAGCTTAAAGATGAAAGCAAGGGTTTAAACTAAATTTCAAATTCCAAGTTTAAAGTCTGGAATTCAAGTTTGAGTTTAAATCTCAGTTTGAAATAAATTAAGTTTTTAAGGTTGAATTGTTAAATACTTTAAAGTTACTAAGTAATTTGAATTTTAAAAATGAAGTTCTAAAAATAAAATACAATATATAAGTAAAGTTTTAGAGATTAATCTGAATTCAAAATTTAATTCAAAATTTTGAATGAATGAAAGTTTTTAAATTTAAATGATTTAAACAATTTTGAATGTTAAGGTGTAATTTAAATATGAAATTTTTTTTTAAAATCCTTTTAAATTCTTTTAAATGGGTATATCTTTACTTATGAAATGAAAAGGGGTTTTAGAAATGTGTTTTAATCTTTGTTAAAGATAATTTATGTTCTTTTAAATCTTAAATTTAAAATGATAATTGAAAATAAATTTAAAGTAAATTGATTCAAAATGCTTGGTAAATGATAACTTGATCCTTAATAAGAACAAAGTATGATCTTAAAGTAAATTTAGAATTTAATGATTTGTGAATTCATTTAATTAATTAAGGTAATTAAATGGATAATTTATTTATTTAATGAATTAATGGAATGGATAATTAATTAAGGTAATTAAGGGCTATAAATTATTAATTTAAAGTTTAAGATAATCAATTAAATAAGGATAATTAATCCAAAACTAAGGGTCATTAATTAGATTTAATTAAATGATTAGTAATTAATTAATCAAGTAATTATGAATTAATTAAGTTACAGTTAATACTTAATTAGTTGAATAATTAAAGGTTAACTAATTGGATATTAAAGATTAAGAAATTTGAAATTAATAATGATTAATGAAGGTTAATTACTTAAGAAAAGTAATTAAAGTATAGTTAATGATTAATGATGGTCATTAACTTAAGATTATTTAATAATCAATTTATGTGATTAATTTTAATAATTTATTAGATTAATTAATTAAATAATAATCAGTTGTGAATTAGTTAAGTATAATTACTTAATGAAAGTAATTAAGGAATTAATTACTTAATGTAATTAATTGAGTTTAATGTAATAAGTTTAGGTTAATTAATTAAGTTTAATTAATTTAAACATTGGATGCTTTGGTAAGTAATTACTGGAATGTAATTATTTAGTAAAATCATTAATGATAATTACTGGATGTAATTAGCGGATAATGATGGAATTATGAAAGTAATTTAGATTAAATTATTTTATAATTAATCAAGGGATTAATTAGAGATAATTAATTAGGAAGTAATTAATTTATTTGAGGAAGTAATTAAGGTTAGTTAATTATTGATGTTATTAATCAAGGGTGATTAATAATTATGGTTAGTAATTAATGTAGTAATTGAAGGTTAATTACTGTATTGGGTTAAGGATAATTAATTTGTGAAATTAATCAAGGGTTGATTACTTAAATGTAATTAAAGGATGAATAGAATAATATTGGAAGCCTTTGATTAATTGTTATTCCTAATATGTGGATTGTGATGTTATGTGATAAGTATGTTTGATTTAAATGATGATGTGGTTATCTATTGATGATGAATTATGTGACATCCAATATTAAAAACTGAGTTGTATTTCACTTGAATAATTTAAGTTCAGATGATATTGGTTTTCGAAGAGACCAGTGTCGGGTATTAGTAAATATCCAGAACCACTTCGATTCTTTATAAATTGCTAGGAGAAATCAATAAGTTGGAATGGAATGATTTAATTGAATTAGACCATTTAATCTAAGTTTAGTACTTAGAGATTAGTGAATGAAATGAATAATGTCGATAACAATTTGTGAAGTTGTAGTTGATACAAGTTACCCGGGTTTTTCTTCTATGGTTTGAACTTAGTATTTCAAATTATTTGGGTTTACTCACACTGGTTTCCAGCCTGACCCGGGTGTTACTTTGATGTAATGCTTGGGTCAGACCGAGTATTACAGATTTTCAGGTAGAGACGTTCTGGAGCTCGGGAGGCGAGCTTGATGGCTGGAACATATGGAGAGTTTACCGCTGTGTTATATTATTGTATATATCTGAGACATGTTAAATTGTATCTGTCCAATGTTGTATAAAATCGTTGTAACTCTGATATATCGATGTAAATTGATAGATACAGTTTTCTTTGGTATAACTATTATTATTAACATTCTATTTTATCCGCTGCGAATATGAGATTGTGTGTTTCTTTTCTGTTCTTCTTCTATCTCTTTCTTCTTTTCTCCAACTATCTGGAATTTTCGAGATCGAAAATTCCGGGTCGTTACACTTCAACTCTGACTCTCCATCCGATCGACTGACAATTGCCTTCACCTCTCCATCCCTTTCGACTACTCTCATCCCATTATCGTCAGTATTCGTCTTCTTCGTCCACCAAAGGAGTGGTCGACAATGCAGCTTCGACATGCTATCTTAAGATGTAGAAAACTTAGTAAGCATGTGTTGGGCATAACTTTGTTTATTCACCGAATTTTTTCAGGTTTTGAATTTGTGTTATAATCAAAATCATGACTTTAGCCATAATTTTATTATTCGAGTGATTGAAATTGTGAATTTAACAACCAAATTGTGCTAATTTACCTACAAATTTGGGTAATGCCTACCAATTTAACTACCAATTAGGTCATATAAAAATATATGATTTGATAACAAGGTCTACTGCCCAGTGGGCATTGTTTATTTTTTTGCGCTAATGATGTTGTAAAGTTCTTTTCAACTTCACTTGGTTACTTTCCAGCCTCACAATCATCCTATGTTCAGACATCCATAATTAAATGCTTTTTAAATTATTTGTGCATATTTTAGCACCTTTTTTCCAATAGCCACTGGAAATTGTAGGAAATTGAGGTAGCCAATAGCTGAAAATTTAATGGTTAACAATTAATATGAATCATATAGTAAATTTCACAAGGATTATCTTTTCTATAGTAGGAATTGTCTTGAAAAATTTGAATGAGAGTAAGCGTATTTGGTCAAGATCAGCCTATTTGAATACCAATTGAACTTAAAATCAACTATGAAATCACACGAGAACATGTGAGTCAGTAGAATAGGGATCTTAAGGCCAAATTAACACTAGAAGGGGTGAATAGTGTTTATTGGATTGTATGAATATTTTTCAAATTCTTTAAGATTCTATTTGGAATGATTAATTAACAATCTTAAAAACGGTCATAGAATCAAAGAACTAATAAAGGTAAATGTGGTACAGGTAAAAAAGAAAAGAACACACCAGGATTTATACTAGGTCGGAGTTACCATACATCCCGTCCCGTATAATTCCTTGTACAGATTTCTTTTCAAATAGTAAATGCAAATACAATCTCAATTTCAAGGATACGAGAGACACCCTCCAAAATCCCGACCTTTGCATAGAGTCACTTGATTTTCGAGCTACAAGCGCCACCATTAGATTTACGAACTACTAAGCAACCCAATTGATTTTGTGGGTAACAATCACACCCACAAGTATAGGAGTATGATTTGATAGAGTTTTACAAACTCAGATCTTCGATCTTGAGTACAATTGATCCTATAACTCTTGATTAACACTTGATCTTGGTTTGAGTGAGATAAATTGGAGAAATCAGAGAGTAGATGAAGAAGGATCAAACTTGTTATGATTGAATTTTATTCTGGCTGAATTTTCATAGAGTTTGGGTATATTTTGATTTAAAAACAAAGGGAGTGAAAAGAGGTGAGAAGAAATAAGAAATTTATACAAGAAAATTTGTTTGGAAGTCAAGCACATATATGGAAACAATGGTCATGTCCATACTTGAAGAGATATGATGAAACATACTTCTATTCAAATTTGTATTTTGAAAATTATGGCCATTATATCAACATATCCCTTTGTATTTTGAGAAAACACTTTAAAAATATTATTTTGAAAAACTGTTGCTGTGTAAAATAATTTGGTACTTCGTAGAATCATTTAAATATAGTTCATACACGTTTTAATCAAAATATAACTTAATAAAACTTTATAAATAATATTGAAAGATTTAATTAGAGTATTCAATACAATGTAAATAGTACATTAAAAATCAATATAATTATAACTTATTAAAGTACAAATAGAAATTCAGTATATATACATATATGTAGCAAACAAAAGTAATATCTTTATAAGTATAAAAGATTGAAAAAACATTTGGAGAAATATTTTGAAAATATTATTTTGAACCAGGATATTGGAAAAACAATTTAAAACAAAACTAGAGAAGAAGAGAGAGATGAAAAAGTGATACCAAGGTTTTAACATAAATTCTATGACCCTATAACTTATTTGGAATATCTTGAAATCATGAACTCTTCAATACTCATGAGTCTTAAATTCTCCAATCCTTGAAACTCTATATTAGCTTCTTGAATCTACTCTTGATATTGTACAGTTTTCTTAATCAACACCTGTCTAACATCCTGCATTATCTACTATATATAACTTGATAAAACATTAGTATCTATCTTTTATATAATGTCCTATAGTTGTTATCGTCAAAACCAATACCTAAGGTACTAACAATCTCCCACTTCTTAATGATGACAACCCTGTATATAAAGTATAATATAACTCCCCTGAGTTACAAAACTCGCCCTTAATCTATTCATAGATTTTCTACGTCTCTCCTCCTTTGTCATCAACAGAAATAACCGACTAAACTATTTACTTCAACACTAACTCTTACTCTAATTCTAACTTTAGCCTCCCTAAAATAAAATACAAATTGGTATCTTATATATAATAATAAGAATGATTGTATAAAAACAATAACTGGTATTTAAAATGATATAATCATGAAACGGTAATAATGATATATAAGAAATCGTTAGTGATAGCTCAACTCACTAATAGTAACCAAACCAATCTATATATTCATTCAGTAACACACCGTAATTCAATCATATCTTAAAATGTACATATAAGTAAGTAAAACAAATGTTAAATTAAAAATACACACCATACAATCAAATTAATGAAGATAAGTACTATCCTAACATGATTTCCTAATGATTGGGGATTTTTGAATTCTGTTCCCTAGAATGTTTGGGATTAGAGGAGGTCATGGTTTATTTTTTTAGAAATTCAAAACAGAGAGAGAGTACAGAGAAATGAAGAAGAAATTCAAATGTTATATAACCGCTAATTTGAATTTTAGCGAGGAAAACAGAAATTATCGGTATATGTCAACATAAGGGGAATGTATATGTCGACATACATGCTATAATTTTGATTATTTTGTTTTTCTTTATATTTGTTAAAAAAATTACTCTATTTTTTTACTTCATTATTTTTATATTTCCGATAGAGAACAAATTCCTAACTATCTTCTTAACTTAGTAAAAGATATTTGTTTCAATGGTTTGATTAATATATCAGCTATTTGATTTTCAGTGTTTATAATTCAAGTGATACTATTTCTTTATTTACATTATCTCTTAGAAAATGGTGTCATATATCAATATGTTAGTTCTAGCATGATGAGTTAGATTTTTGGATAGATTGAATGCACTTGTATTATCACAGCCTACTGGTGATTTAATCAAATTTAAACTAAAATATTTTAATGTTTGTTGCATATAGATAACTTGTGAATAAGCTAATGCTGTTGAAGTATATTCTACTTATATTATAGATGGAGATACAGAGTTTTGCTTCTTACTAAACAAGGAAATCAGATAGTGTCCTAAAAAGTGACAAGTTCCACTTGTACTTTTTTGGTCAATTTTGCAACCAGCATAGTTAGTATTACTATGTGAAATTAATTCAAAGGAGTCCTCTTTTGGGTAAAAGGGTCCATGGTATAATGTGTTGTTTACATATCTCAAAATTTGTTTTACGGATTCTAAATGAGTTTCTTTAGGTTGAGATTGGTATCTTGCACGGACAAACACTATGTATTATATCAAGTCTACTAGCAGTTATATATAGTATCCAATTATTTCTTTGTATAAATTTTTATCTATATCTTTTGAATTTTCTTCATTATTTAATTTTTCATTAGTTATCATGGGAGTTGGTTTACCACTAGTATTTGACATACCAAATTTCTTAACTAAATCTTTAGCCTACTTTTCTTGACTAATAAAATTTCTATTACTTAGTTGTTTTATTTGTAATCTTAGGGAATAATTTAGTTATTTTGTATCTGAGAATTCCTTATTTATTTTTTCAATGGTAGATCCAAAAATGGTATCATCTACATATATTTGAATTAACCGAATATCATTTTTATCTCTTTTAATAAAAAGTGTACTGTCTACTTTGCTTATCTAAATTTTTTGATTGTAATAGATAGGATTTAAGTCTATCATACCAAGCTCGTGGAGCCTATTTCAGACCATACAAAGCCTTCTTTAATTTGTAAACATAATTAGGTATTTTTGCATTTTCACAAAGTGGGGGTTGTTCTACAAATACATTTCTTTAATAAAACCATTTTAAAATGCACTTTTAACATCCATTTATTATAACTTAAAATTATTATGATTAGTGAAAGTAAGCAAAATTCATATGGCTTCCAATCTTGCCACCGGTGCAAAGGTTTCATCAAAATCTATACCTTCTTCTTGACAATAATCTTGTGCACTAATCGAGCTTTATCTCTCATAACCTCTCTTGTTCATTCATTTGTTTCTATATCCATGTTTAGTTCCTATTATGGATTTAACCTCAGTTCTTAGGACTAATTCCCATATATTATTTCTTATAAATTGATTCAATTCCTCTTGCATGACATGAATCCTTGAATCATCAGTTGATGCTTCCCTTTGATTTTTATGCTCAATAGTTGCAATAAAGCAATATTACTCAATTTATTTAGTTGATTTCTAGTTTAACCGATAGATTCAATATTTACAAGTATATTTTCTACTGGATGATCTTTCAAGTACCTTGTTCTTTTATTTAGATGTGAATTTTCTGAATTATCATTATTATCGTTTTAGGTAATCTCATTATTACTAATTTCATTTGGGTTATCAACATTTTCTTCTTCATCAATATTTGGATTATAAACTTTAAATTTTTCATCCAATGAGACATGTAATGTCTCTTCAAAAATATTAGTTCTAGTATTGAAAACTCTGTAAGCTTTACTTCTATTTGAATTTTCGATAAAGATTCCTTTATTCGATTTAGCATCCAAATTATCCAAATTATCTTTAGTATTTAAAATAAAAAATTTACTACCAAAAACTCTAAACTATGGTACTATAGGCTTTTTATTATAGAATAATTCATATGATGTTTTCTTAGTTTATTGTCTTATTAAAATTATATTTAATATATACACTACAATACCAACTGCTTCAGCCTAAATATTTTTTGGTAAACTGCTATCATTTAGCAAAGTTCTAATGCACTCTTAAATTTTCTATTTTTACGTTCTATCACTCCATTTTGTTATGATGTTCATGAAAATGACAAATTATGAGTAATACCTTTCTTATTAAAGAAATTCTCAAAATTTTTGTTTTCGAATTCTCCACCTTGATCACTCCATATAATTTTAGTTTTACAAGTCATTTGACATTGAATTCGTTTCACATAGATTTTAAACATTTCAAAAAGCATAACTTGAAGTTTTATGAATATCGTCTAAGTAAACCTAGAATGGTCATTTACGATTACAAATACCTATCTACCATGATTTATAGATTGTATCTGTGAGGGACCGTAAGGATTTAACTGAAGAAGTTGAAGGTTTGAAAGGTAGAAATCATACCTTTTGATTTAAAAGAATCTTTTTTAAGTTTTTCTAATTGACATGTGTCTTGTAAATTATTAACTTTAAAACTCATTTTGTGAAGACCTCTCGCTGGATAATTTTTAGCAATTTTAGATATTAGTTTGAAATTCAAATGACTAAATATTTTATGCCAAATCCAAGGATCACTTAATTCATCCAAAAGATACAAAATATCATTTGCGATTTTCATACTTAATATATAGATGTTTTGTTTCCTAATACCTTCAAAGATAATGTTTGACTCATTATCTCTATTGTGACATTTATCTTTTACGAATATAACTTTGAAACCATTATCACACAATGGACTAAAACTCAACCGATTACGCTTCAATTCCAGATTAACAAAACATTAGAAATAATAGGAGTTTTAGAATTACCGATGCCAATCAAATATCCTTTAGAGTTTTCTCCAAATTTTATTAATTTACCACTTTTGTTAACTGTATCCTTCAAAATCTTCGAATTTTTGGTCATGTATCTTGAGTATCCACTATCTAATATCTATTTGTCCTTTTTGATCTATAGAGTTTGATCATTAGGTATATGTTCATCAAAAGCCATGTAACACATCTGTTTCCGCTATTCAACTTCAAAAAATCATGTGATTTTTAATAATGAATATATGCAAATGTATGAAATAACGTTATAATGATTTTACAAATTATTTTTATGAAAAAAGTATTAAAAATATTATCAAAAATTTCCTTTGAAACTTTTTCAAAATCAAGTTACGAATATGTTGAAAACCAATGCTCTTATACCAAATGTGAGTCAGGGGAATAAGGATCTTAAGACTAAATTAACAATAGAGGGGGGTGAATAGTGTTTAATGGACATTATGCATATTTTTCAAATTCTTTAGATTCTATTTGGAATGTGGTAACTAACAAACTCAAAAATAATCAAAGAATCAATGTATATATAAAAGTAAATGTAGTAAAATTAAAAACAAAATAACACATCGGGATTTTAAACTAGTTCAAAGTTACCCTACATCTAGCCCCGTACAATTCCTTATATAGATTTATTTTCACCTAGTAAAAGCAAATACAATCTGGATTTCAAAGTTATGAGAAACAAGCTCTAGAATCCCGACCTCTCGGTAGACTCACCTGATTTGTGGGCTACAAGCATACCTACTAGATTTACGGGCTACTATGCACATCCAATTGATTTTGCGGGATACAATCACACCCATAAGTATAACAGTATGATTTGATAGAGTTTTACAAACTTAGATCTTCGATCTTGATTACAATTGAACATATAACTTTTGAATAGCACTTTGATCTTGGTTTGAGAGAGAGATGAGAAACATCAGAGAGTTGGTGATGGAGAATCAAACTAGTGATGATCGAATTTGATTCTTGTTGAATATCTACAGAGTTTGGGTATATTTTAATTTAGAAATTAAGAGAGTGAAAAGGGGAGAGAAGAAATAAGAAAGTTATATATGAAAATTCATTTGGAACTCTGGTATATATAGGGAAATAATGGTCTTGTCCATTCACAAAGGGATACGATGAAAATACACTTCTATTCAAATTTGAATTTGAAAATTATGGCCATTATGTTGACATACATGGAGAGGATATGTTGATATATCCCTTTTTATTTTGAGAAAACAGTTTAAAAATATTATTTTCAAAATTCGTTGCTTTTTAAAATAATTTGATACTTTGTAGAATCATGTAAATATAGTTTATACACATTTTAGTCAAAATATAACTTACTAAAACTTAATAAAATAAATTTGAGAGATACAGTAAGAGTATTCAATATAATGTAAATAATATATTAAAAAACAATATAATTATAACTTATTAAAGTATAAATAAAAGTTCAATATATATATAACAATAAAATAATATGTTTATAAATATAAGAGATTGAAAAATCATTTTGGGAAATATTTTGAAAAGATTATTTTAAACCAGGATATTTTAAAAACAATTTGAAACAAAATTAGAAAAGAAGAAAGAGATCATAAAAGTGTTATCAATGTTTTAACATAAATTATATGACTCTATAACTTATCTGAAATACCCTGAAATCTTGAACACTTCTATACTCATGAGTTTTCATTATCCAATTCTTAAAACTCTATATCCGCATCTTGAATCTACTCATGATACTGTATAGTTTTCTTAATCAACACCTATCTAATATCCTGAACAATGTACGATATATAACTTGATATAACATTAGTATCTATATTTTATATAATGTCATATAGTTGTTATTATTAAAACAAATACCTAAGGTACCAACAGAACAAATAATGAAAAAAGAATGAGAAAGGGACATAGAAGATTTAATGTGCTTTGAATATTAGCATCCTACGTCCACGAAGACCCAACAACCCATTATTATATCTTCACTTCGAAGGAGTGTACAACATGAGAAGAGTATGAATCACCCAATAAATTTCGCTCACCCAAAATATTATGGAAATATGGATCTTATTGAGGATATTTAGGTGGAGAACACTCCTAATGTTTTGTGATGAAAAAATGAGTAAATGTTTTCATATTTACAGGTGCAAGGATGAAGATTGCCTTGGAGATGAGGATAAATTGTTTTCGGATTTTCTTGATTTGATTTCAACACAAATTAAGCATATTTGTGTTTGTTTCCATATACATCCTTATTTGATTGATTCCTCAGATCAAATAATATCTCTTCTGATACTAATTGATTATCATTCCAATTTATTTCCAAAGTTAACCAATTTTGGGAATCATATCTTCTCCCTTATAAATTTGGAATAGATTTAAATCATCCAAATTTAACATTCCACCTCGATTTAAATATATTCATCAAACAACAAAATTGGTTGTTGGGTCAGTACCTCATGGTGCTTTAGCAGCTAAAATCAAACCGATAAAGTTTGAGTAATGCTCAAACTTGTCCTTATGAAGTGATTTTGTCATCATATCTGAAGGATTATCCGTAATAATCACCTTCACCAACTTGATCAAGCTTCATTCTTCCTCAAGCATGAGACAGAATCCTTTAACATCACTGTGCTTCGTCCAAGAATTATAAGCTTGATTCTCTAAAAGATGAATTGCACTTTGACTATCTTAATATAGCTCTACTGTCTCCAATGGTTGTAGTAAATATATTCCCTTCTTAGTTACTCCCACAATTGATATCAACTCGGCCTCGCTAGTCGACAAAGCTAATGTAGGCTGCACCATTGATCTCCAAAAATTGAGTCTATGGCAAGTGTAGAAACATAGCCCGACACCGACTTTCATGCATCTCTATCTGCAGCATATTCTGAATCATAATAACATCTAAGAGAGATGTCACCACCTACTCCATCATATAATAAGCCAATTGAAGAAGCGCCATGAAGATATAAGAGTATCCACTTCACTGCTTGCTAATGCTCTTGGTCAGGGTTAGACATATATCGACTCACAACATCTACTGCATGAGCCGAATCTGGTTTCAGGCACACCATCACATAAATGAGACTACCAAAAGCAACAGAATAAGGTATATCAGCCATATACATCTTGTTTTCATCCGATGTAGGAGATAAGCCTTTTAACAACTTAAAATGAGAGCCTAATGGAGTGCAAATCGGTTTAGCTTTCTTTGTACCAAATTAAGCACGGACCTTCTCGATATACTATGCTTGAGTGAGTCTCAACTCACTTCGATTCCTATCTCCGAATATCTCCATTCTCAAAATGTTTAGGCTTTTCTCATATCCTTCACATCAAACTCCTTGTTGAGTTCCGCTTTCAACTCCATAATTCCGACCTTACTCCATGATGCAATCAACATATCATCAACATACATCAAAAGATATATGATATTTCCATCACACCTCCTAAAATAAACACACTAGTCTTTGAAGCATCTAGAATATCCCTATGAAGGCATAAACTTATCAAATCTCTTATACAATAGTCTAGGATATTGCTTCAGTCCATATAGAGATTTGTTAAGTTTATAAACATGATTTGGCATGGTACGATCAATGAATCCCTCCGTCTGCTTCAAATAAATCTCTTCATCCAGTTCACCCTGCAATAATGCACTTTGGACATCTAGTTGCTAAAGTTCTATATCATAATGAGCAACTAATGCTAATGGTATACAAATGGATGCATGCCTAACAACTTGAGCAAAGATATCATGATACTCTATCCCTTTCTTCTGAACATACCTCTTCGCAACTAACCATTCTTTGTATCTGAGATCACCATTGTCGTCGTCTTTACTCCATAGATCCACTTACATCTAATAACTCTCTTGTCGATGGGAAGAGGCACCAAATCCCAAATACGATTTTTCTACAGACTCAATCTCATCGTTCATAACAACTAACCAACTAGAACTGTCAACTGATGAAATAGCATCTCTATAATCTCTAGACTCATCATGGACAACGTTCAATGCATATGTTGCCATTTCATCGCTGTTAACGTCTTCGATGCTCAATCTAACAAAATCTTAAAGCCACTTAGGTTTTCTTCTTTGACTAATAGTCCTAGTCTCTGAATGAGCTCGACCATGAGTATGATCCTCCATACTAACATTTGTACTATCCTCATCAACCATGATGCCATCAGAAACAACATCAGTACCTCTACGGAAAGAATCCGAAGATGACTTTCCTTGTTTTTGTTATTCTGAATCTGTGCTCATACTGTCATCAGATGAGGAAGGATCCACCTTTAACATAATCTTCTCATCAAAGATCACATGCCTGCTGATAATGATTTTCTTGCTAATAGGACATCACAGCCTATATCCCTTCACTCATCTCTTATAACCTGGAAAGATACACTTGCAAGCTCAAGGTTCCAGCTTTCCTCTTCTCTCATGTACAAAAGCTGGACATCCAAACACTCTAAGAAATTAATAGTTAATAAATATTCCTTTCCATACTTCTTTAAGGATCTTCACATCTATAGCAGTAAAAGATGTGTGTTTGATGAGGAAAGCAGCCGTAGATAATGTTTCTTTCCAAAATCCCTTCTTTAACTTAGCAGTCAATTTGAGGCAATGATTTCCATCCAATAACGTCTGATTCATTCTTTTAGAAACTACATTAAGTGTGGTGTAATGCCTCTTAATGCCTTCGGACTCACAAAAATCAATGAATTCCTATGATACTAATTCACCATCATTATCTGAACGGAGAATTTTCAACTTCTTTCCTAACTGATTTTCAACCATAGATTTCCACATTCAAAAGCTGGAAAAGGTTTCACCCTAGACTATAGGAAGTATACCCATACTTCGTGAGAGAAATCATGTATAAATGAAATGAAGTACCTAGCTCCACCTAAGGATAGGCAAGGAGAGGGACCCCAATCATTTATATGAACACACTCCAAGGCAGCTTTTGATTTATGATCACTAATGCCAAAAGAAATCTTTGTTTGCTTTCTAAGAACACACTCTTCACAAAATCCAAGCTTTGAATGCTGAACACCATCAATCAAACCTCGCTTTCTCAACTCATCCCACTGTATTCACCATTATATTCCATACGCAAGTGCCATAATCTAGAAGAATCTGGATTAGCAAAAGTAACAGAAGCCAATTCACCAACTACATTACCCTTCAATAAATAAAGATTTCCTGCCCTCATGCCTTTCATAACTATCGTGGAACCCTTTGATATCTTCATCTTCTCTCTCTCTCAACTACAATCTTCAAACCAAGCCTACACAAAGCCCCAATAGAAATCAAGCTCCTTCTCAAATCAGGTATATGTCTAACATCAGTTGTAACGACCCGTAAATTTCGACAATTTGATTTGTTTATTTAATAGGATTTTGTAATTTATTTGAGTAGAAAAAATAAAAGTGGATAGATAAATGTTAAAATGAAGGCTAAAATAAATTATGTAAATGGTGACTTAAAACCTATTTATAGAAATTTGAATAAAGTCCAAATGAATTAAGTAGAAAAAGGATCCTTACCTGGATATAAAATTTAATATGAGAAATTTTTAGCAAAGCTAGCGAGGTTGAATGGACCCCTACCATTATTATTAAGAACCAAAATTATAAAAACATCGGATTACATCATGCTGACCTCCACAAGACAGAGGAAAACACAAAAAGGATAAAAAGATAACTATAAGCAACTACTAATAGAAAGGACCAATACATGTTTAGAGGTAGCTTACCCTTTAAACACCCTATCGTTCCTCTCCATCCAAACAAAATACAGAACCTTCTTCAGAATTCTTAACAGCACTCTACTTCTCTCATTCTTCCACCGAGTTGCCTTAAAGATGTTGAACCATTCTATACGAGAATTTCTCATTGGCCTGTGATACCCATAGCGTTGCAATATCGTACTCCAGATATGGAAAGTGAAATCACAATCGAAATATAAGTGCGCAACCGTTTCCACCTCAGCTCCACAGAAAAGACAGTTATCACTTTGAATTACCCCACAACCTTTGAGCTTGCAAAGAGTAAGGATACCATTCTTCAATACCTTCCACATAAAATAGTTTTCCTTTGGGATAGACATAGGATCTCAGATTCGAGAAGACCATAAAAATGTAGGCTGTTGAATGGAGGGATCAAGTGCCTTATAAACAGTTTTAATCGAGTGCTCCCTGTCATTCCAAGTCATATGAACATTGCTAGGACCTATCATGTATAGCAAACCATTCAGCTCTAACCACAGCAGAGCTACTATTAGGGAGGGAGACAGATTCATCAGCCCTGTACCTTGAGAGGGTAGCAGTACTACCAATGCCGGTGGAGCTTCTCATGTCATAATCAATTATATTAGCTAAAATGACTCCTTTTGCTGACCATGGATCAAACCAAAACGATATTTTTTTAGTATCTTTCATTCTCTGTTACACCATAGGAAGGAAAAATTGTCTTTCTCTCAAGATATTCCTCCATGTCCAGCTGCAGTCAGTTGGAGAAGAAATACTCCAGAAGTTGCTATGACGTATGTAATATTGCCTACACCAAGAAGCCCACAGATTGCTGTCATTCCTTAATAACTTGTCAATTCTTGCAGATAGCATAGCAAAGTTCCAATTCTTAATATTTATAATTCCAAGACCACCTTTATTATGAGGGCAACAGATTTTACTAAGAGCTATAGGAATCATTTTCTTAGAGTAGGGATTACCGTGCCACAGAAAATGATTCAGAGCAGAGTTGATCATGCTAATGAGTTTGGCTGGAAGAATGAAGATTCTGGCATAATAAACACACATGGATATTGCAATGGATTTAACAATTACAAGCCTACCAGCCATCGAAAATTGAGATACTTTCTAGCTAGCTTGTTTAGCAGTAATATTTTCAAATAGTTGTAAGCATTGGAATGTCCTGATTCTAGAAGCACAAAGAGGCACTCCAAGATAATATACATTATCATTGAATGGAGAGAGGCCGACATAGAGTACATCATCTCTTTATCATCATCAGGGAGACCAGCAATTAACATTCTAGATTTACTTCTGTTAATGGCTAGACCTGTCAAAGCTCTAAAGGAATCAAGAACATTTAAGACCTCACTAATGGATTTAGCATTAGGCTTAGTGAATAAAAGTAAGTCATCAGCAAATAGGAGAGAGGATATACTGTTCTTCCTGCATAATGGATGATAGTCAATTAACTTATTGCATATAGCATCAGAAAAAAGAGATGTGAGCAGCTCCATAACACAAATGAATAGGTAAGGAGAAACCGGGTCACCCTGTCTAATACCCTGAGTAGCACCAAAGTAACCAAAGATATTACCATTAATACTAAGCGAGTAGTTGACAGTAGAAATACATGTATATAGCCAACATAAGAAGGGGATAGGGAAGTTCATTTTATGCAAAATATAGATAATAGATTTCCACTGTATGGAACCATAAGCTTTCTGAATATCAAGCTTAAGGACACATCTAGGAGAAATGAGTTTCCTATTATACCCCTTCATAAGTTCAGAAGCAAGGAGGATGTTATCAGTTTTTTCCCTTCCAGGAAGAAAATCACTCTGATTAGCAGAGATCAAACCATCCATAGGAGTTTTCATTCTTGCAGCCAATACCCTAGCAATGCACTTATATATAACATTGCAGCAAGCAATGGGTCTGAACTGATCAACAGACATAGGATGGATAGTTTTAGGGATCAAAGCTAGTTTTGTAGCATTAATACCAGAGATAAGCTTACTGTGTCTGAAAAAGTTCTTAATGGCCTTGATCATGTCACCTCCAATTATATCCCATGTGACTTTGAAGAAATGAGCGTTGAATCCATCTGGACCAGGAAAACTATTAGAGTTTAATCCAAAGATAGCTTGCTTGATTTCATTATCTGAAATTTCCTTAATTAAATCAGTGTACATGTCATCAGAAATTTTTGGGAGTTGAAACTGAGAGAATTGATGCAGAGAGGTTGAAGGAATTTGAGACTTTCCAAGATTAAGCTGAAAATACTCCATAAAGGCTTCTTGAATGGAATCTTGGGTATCACAAGGCTGACCATGCATATCAAGAATAGAAAAGATATTTGCTGAGGACTGTTGAATTTTTAAACTTTTATGGAAAGTGGACGAATTTTTATCTCCATTCAACTGCCATTCATGTTTAGCTTTTTGCTTTGCCATCTTATTTTCTTCAAGGAGAGCTTTAGAAAGGTCCTTAAGCAGAGAAGTTTCAGTAGAAAACAGCTGAGGTTGGTCATGACATCTTTGTATTTCCAGTTGCACTTGAAATAATTTTTCACGTATTGAAGAAGACATGTTATTCCCATTACCATATGTTTGCTGAGCCCATTCCCTCAGATGAATCTTCAAATGCTTGAGTTTAGCCTGCAAAACAAACATAGGGTTGCCAAAAGTATGAAATTTCCAGTTATGTTTTACAATTTTCAAGAAATCATGGTGCTTAGACCAGTTATTAAAAAATGAAAAGGAGGAGCGTCTTCTCACAGTGTCCTTGCCTCAGGCAATGATGAGAGGAGAATGGTCAGATAATGATGGGGGAGGGATAAAGGTAGAGAGATTAGGCCATTTGAGAATAGAGGAGTAATTCATATAAACTCTATCAAGTTTACAATATGTTCTCTTTCCAGTTTTACTGGAGTTATTCCAAGTAAAGAAAGCCCCTCTATTAGTGGAAGGAATAAGGTTAGCATCATAAATGGGCTTGTTTAGAGGTCGTGTCTGACTGTAAGTTAATGGTGACCCCCCACATTTATCAGTAGATAGCAGCATGCAGTTCCAATCACCAAGGCAGATCCAAGGCTGATTAGACTGCTGTAAAGAAGGAAGAATGTCAAGGAAGATTTGCCTCTGAGTTGCATTATTGTCAGCATAAACAGTGGTAAGGAAAAAAGAAGTTGAGGAGGGGATGTGTAATACTTCAGAGTGAACGAACTGCCTGTGGACAGTGATAGGGGATAGGGAGTAGATCAGTGGATTCCATAAAATTAACAATCTACCAAAAGGAGCTTGGGATAGATTGTGAATACTGTTCCAGTCATGTCTAATGTTGGAGAGAGCTTTAAGTGTAGTATCACGATTGAGTTTGGTTTCAGAAATCGCCATAAGTTGAATGCTATGAGATGAAATAAGGTTCGAAATTTCAAGTTGCTTGTCAATGGAGTTAGCACCCCTAACATTCCAAAAGCCTATATTTCCATTCATTAAGATAATGATGATGAGGAAGCTCTGGTTTGGACACCAGAGGTGGAGTTTGCCTTATTATTTTGAGTCAAAACATCTAGTTCAATTTGTTCAATGAAAAAGTTGATACCATTGTCCAAGTCAATTGTGGGTATATTAGTGGATTTCTTTGGACGACCTTTCTTTTTTTTTTTGCTGAGGAATCTGGAATGAGTGGTTGAGAGGGAAGTGGTAGATTTGGTTTTGCTGAAAGGGAAGGGTTGATTATGTCATTGAAGATATGGTTTGGAAGAGAAAGGGATGAATAAGGAGATACATCATTAAGATGATTGTTGGGAGGTGAGATAACAGAAGGGGAAGTTGTATCTGGAGATAGGTTGTGCATGTCAGTGCACAATAAGTTGATGTGCATATCTGGATTTTTAGTAATGAGGTGTTGAATAGCCTCTTCGTTTTCATTAATTTCCTGAAGCACTGTGAAGGCACTGTCAGTAGACACATCACAATTTGCATGAATTGTATTCTCAAGTGTCGCATCATTATTATCAGGATACCCTGTTACATTCTGAATTCCACCTACTTTCTTAATAGAACTGCCTATGTCATACTCATAGAAATTCAATGTTTGCTTCGTGACATCCTCAAGGGAAATCAATTGTTGATTCGTATCAGTGACATTATTTCCACTACTGTTAGTTTCCATCACAGTCTCATTTATTGTTTCATTTTGTTTCAGAGTTTGTAGTACAGAATCTTCTTCATTCCTTTTGCTTATTTGATTCACATCAGTAGGACTTTCTTCCTGTATACTTTCCATCCCATTATTATTACTCTTCTCCCTATTTACTTTTCTCCAAATCTTTTGTCCAGCTTTAACTCTCTTTTTGCTTCTAATAAAAAAACCCCTTTTATCATTATCATCGTGTATGTTGTCAAAATCGTTGGTTTTCTCATCAGCTAATGCATTTCTTGTAATTGAGTTATCAGGCATTTCTCCATCTTGCTGAACTTTATTCCTCTCACACTGGTCAGTAGCATGACCAAAAGCTTTACATGTAACACAAATAAGTGGTTTCCATGAATATTCAATCTGAATATTAGGGCAAGAATTATCTCCAACAGCTAAGAATTCAGGCAATTCTTTATCAGGAGACACTTCAATTAAACATTTAGCATATTCAAATCTTTTCATCCTTTCAGTGTTCTCATCATAGCAAACAAGCTTTCCAAGGTGACACGCTATCCAATTAATACCCAGCAATGACCATAACATTATTGGAATTCTATAAAAATGAATCCAGATTGGCACCAACCTTACTGCCGCCTGCGCTGAAGATAGGGTGGGATTCCATTTAGAAATGATAAACATTTGACCTCTTATAAACATGGGATCTCTTCGAAGAATTTTGTTTTTGTCTTCCTCTGAGGCAAATTTAAAGTAATAATTTTGATTATCAAAGAAGATATCATATGATCCTTTAAGCTTCCACACTTTTTGAAGATGAGTTTTAACTGCCATATAGTTAACATTTCCTACCAAAAAGGAACCCACTAAGCAATCAGACCAAGCCTTAATACCCTCATTCAACACTTCCTGAGGAGGTTCAATCGGGGAGCCAGTGTAAGCAACATCAAAATGCATAGGAATGTAAGAACCAGCATTCCTAGGTTTTGAGTTAAAAAGGGAGGACCATGAAGCAGAAGGAGAAGAAGAAGAGGTGGCACCAAGGGAAGGAAAGTGTTCAGAAGATAGAGGTGATTCAATAGGCAAGGAAGTGTTAAGGATAGGAGGAGGAAGGTCATCAGGAGGGGGAGGAATTGGAGGAGGAGGTGGAGAATGGTGGTTAATGGGGATGGGGTTGACTTTGGGAAGAACAGGAGTAAAAGAAGAATTGGATATTAAGTCAGAGATTAAAGAAGGAAGAGGAGGAGAAGTGGCACCAAGAGGTGACTGAAGAGGAGGAGGTGGAGCGGACTGGAAGTCAACAGAAGGACAAAAGGGGATGGAAGTGTCAGGAATGGGAGGTATGGGAAAAGAAGAAGAAGGTACCGATGGAGTTGGGAGAAGGACACCATGGGAGAAGGATATTGTACCAATTCTTGAAAAAAGGATTTAATGCAATAAAAGAGTGTAAATGGTAATTGGAATAAATTAAGGAATCATGTTAATTAAAGTTAATAATTTATGGCTTGAATGAAATTCCAATTCATTAAAATCATTTAAATGTTATGATTTGATTTTTAAATGGAATATGAGAAAAACAAATGTAAGGATTTGATTAATATATATGTTATTTATTCAGAGTATTGAATAAAATTGGGAATCCAATTGTAATTAATGGTAATAATGTTGGTATTAGCTAATAAATTAAATTTCAATGCAATACCCATAAATGAATGTAATGAAATGAATGTATGAAAATGTATACAAGGTTATTTATCAAATAAAAGGAAAGAAAAGTAAATACCGGATTGATTGATGAATAAATATGCGTTGAATAGTAATTGAATATTTCGTTAGTATGAAGGAATATGGGGTAATTTGATTTAAATCAATAAAAGACAATAAATGCAATGATGGTGGGTTATTAATAAAAGTGAATAGAGAAATGATTGTTATAGTAAGAATGTAATTCCAACTTTTTGGAATGGAGTAAATACACTTAGTAATAAATTTAGTATAGGAAAACGAAATGGAAATATTGAATTAATTAATTCATATATATATATAGCAAATGCGATTATTGGATTGAAAATAATAAACTTATTAAAGGCGATCAAGAGTTGTGACCACAAGTTATTATGAGTGATACATACATATTTAATTCATTCAATTTATTTGGAAACCATTGCAATAAATATAAATTAAATATATATAATATGATTGGTGAAATAATTCCTATTTCAAAATTTGAGATGAGAATTTATTTAAGGAATTTTTAAAGTTATAAGTAAATCAAGATGATCAAGTTTATGAATTATTGAATTTGAATCTTTAATAATGAGTTAATTTGTTAATTTATAATAGTTGGACTTATTGAAATAAATGAAATCAAATTTTAATTACTACGTTAAGTTAAAAATTAAGTTGAAAATTTGGAAATATTCATGTTACAATTTTAAACCCAATGCTAAACCCTTATATTTGAAATTAACGAATGGAAACTTAAAGTCTAATAATTGAATTTAATTGCAATTAAATGAGATTTAATATAGTTAAATAATTCGTTATTTGAAATAAGAATAATATGAGAACTTTGTGTGATAATTTGGAATCCAATATTTAATCTGTCTGTTTGACAGGAATGAATGGAATACTAATTAATTTATTTAACTAAACGAAATTTTAGGATATTATTTATAATTTGGGTATTTAGTGAAATTAAGGATTTATATTGAAATTTATAAATTTACCTTCTTTAAATTTGACATCTAAACTTGTTGGAATTTTGTAAATGATTAAGAATCTTTAAAAGCAATAAAATAGGTCAATTTTTGAATCTAAGTATTAAATTGGATTATTTATTTATTTATTTTTAATTTATTTAGTTAATATAAAAATAGCCATTTTGGTCACGGACTCGGATTTCGACGAAACCAGTTTCATCGGGTCCGTAACAGTGAATTATTGTAGGGTTTCAAGTTTCGTAGCGATTGGACTTGTCGTTTGATCGTACGAACGCGAAACGCCTTGAAATTGATTTAATTGAAATCAATTTGAAATCAATTTGGAAATATTGATTTCAGCATAACTTCTTCGTACGATCGAATTTGGACGTGAAACTTTTTCCATCGCGTTCAGAATATTTTTAAATATCTATTTTGATATATGGATTGACCCAATTTCGTTCCGGAGTCGAAATGGGCTTTTTGGGCCAATTATCGTTCAGCACGTTTGTTTATCGGATCCATCTATTCAAATCTCTAACCTACCTATATAAACCCAAATTATAAACCCTAGCCTCCATCTACCTTCATTTCTTTGTGCGTTCATTTCCCTCAACTCCTCCTTTCCAACGGCTGCAAACCCTAGATCCAATTTTAATTCAAAATCAAAAGTCAAAATTCAAAGTTCTCAGAAAATTCCAAAAATATATATGTTGATGTTCTCGAAGAGCGTAATCTGCTGGTACTGTTTGTTTTTCGAAACGATTCACTGTTTAACCAGAAATTACAAATTTAACTCGGCCGTTCGTTTTGATTTTGGTGATTTCAACGGTGGATCTGAAGCTAATCGACGATCGGCTTATGCCGTTGCAAAGGTGGCGTCGAGCAGCACACATCTGTACGGCTAGAATATCGAGATGGCCATTGGATTGGCCACAAAATGGTGGGGAATGGCCGGATATTCGTCTCGGCCTGGGGGTTGTTAGCCGCGTCGCGGATCTCACCGCGGCTAGGAGGAGGGCGGCTCGGGGAGGAGATTCCAACGGCGTGCTCTGATCTGGAAGTAGGTTGGTGGATCGGTGGTGAAATTTAAACGAAGAGGAGGGTTCGTGGCGACTCGTTAGGGTTTTGGACTAGGTAAATGTTGGAGCGCGTTCTTTGCGCGTGCTGTAGGGGAAGACGTACACGTGGCATTTATTTTATTTAGGTTTGTTTTGATTTATTATTAATTTTGTTTTCAACCGCATTTTTCGCCATAACTTCCTCATACGAACTCCGTTTCACTCGAAATTTTTTTGTTAGGATCGTAATTAAATTTCGGACGCTGTGATGTTGGTTTGGACAGATTCAGAGGCCGTCGAGTTTTTGGGTTTAAATTGGATTTAAATTCGATTAAATTCAAAAGGTGAATGTTTTAATCCACTCACAACCTCCAAGTTATCTTATGTTTGTTAAATTGATTTTAGATATGAGTAGAAATTTATTTATGACTGTTGACATGTTTTATTCATTATCTCGGTTAAATCGCATTTACTTAATTTAACTGCTAATTAATTTTATTACTGCATGTTGACAGTTAAATTTATTTATTTTGCATAAAACTGCTAGTTAAACAGTTATTAAATTTATTTGAATATAAACTGTTAGTTAATAACTGTCATTTATTTCCTGTTATATTGCATATGCTATATATTGATGTTTGTTTAAAATGATGATGTTTGAAATAAATTTGATGATGATTGAAATAAATTGGTTGATGACTGATATTTGATGAATGGCTGATGTGTTCTATCTTATATAAACTGCAAGTTATCATGCATTTCTTTTCATTCGGGATTGTGGTTTGAAATGATATACAACCGCATTTTATTTTTAAATTGCGGATTTGAAATGATAAATATCCTTATCACTTGACCATAGGATAGAAAACTATATACAGGCACCGTGTTATATATATATATATATAATTATTTTGAAATGGTTTTCTATGGTTTTGGAAAGGAAATACGGTTTAATGAATACTTATTTTGACGTTATTTAAATTTTACTTTATTTATATATATATAGTTAAATTCTTAAATCTAAGCTATGTATAAAAGGATTAATAAAATGGGTTTAATAAGGAAGTTGATTTCTTTTATATAAAGTGGTAAGTATCTATTTAAACTCTATTGTATATATTAAGTTTAAATGACTTAAATGAAATTAAGTTAGAAGGTAAATATGGGATGGGTTTTAAATTTAATTATTTCAGAATTGAAATTGAATTAAAGTATTTAAGAATTATCCTCGAAATTAGTTTTATAATATAAATAAATTAAGATTTAAAAGGTATGATTAATAACTTGATTTTGATTTGAGGATTTAAATGAATATTAGATTAATTGGAAGAATATTATCAAGTTAAGTTAATTGAAAGAATATCCTGTTATTCAAAGTTTAAATTTTACGTAATTGATATTTGATTTATCAAGTAAGTATTTCAAACTAAATAATAGTAAGGTGAATGTAATATATATAGGTATGAATAAAAACTTTAGTTTTGAAATGATGGAATATTTAAACTTTGAAATATATGAAATATAAATGGTTTATTTGGGAATTTAAATCTTAGTTGGAATTGATTTGAGAATTTGAAAGCTAATTTACTTTATTAAGCAATCAATTACTAAACCATTTAAGTATTTAAAATTCATCTTTCGAAGCTATGGGTTAAGGAATATATATCTGAAAGTACTACGATTTTTGAAAAAAAAAGGTATACTTGTAATAAAAGTGATATCATATTGATTTGGTTTTAAAAGAAGAAATGATATCGAAAATTATGGTTTTGAAATGGATATATATTTTTGTTTTAAAGTATAAATTATTTGGAAATAACTGCGGTGTTATAATAACGTTTGGTTGTTGAAGAGACCGGGATCAGAAGTTGTCATACTCTCTGCCAACTCCGAAAACCACTTTAACAACCGTGTACGCGGTGGAGATTCCAAAATGAAGTAGGTTGGTGGCGGCGTTTCCTAAAAGGTAAATATGTGGACCCAACTCCCGTGAGTTCGCATAAGGTGGCTAAAACAGGAGCGATTGACGGGTTAATAAGGTAGAACCTTTGATCGGACACATCCCTTCGATATTATACTTTGACTTTTCGATTGATTCGGTGGCCACTTTTGATTTTATTTGGGGGTGTGGCTCGAGGTGGGCGGTAGCTGCGCGCTACGTATTACCACCGACCCGGAAGCGTAATTGGTATATCTACCCTAGCATTGCCTAGTTGTGCCGTGTCACCTACCCTATCGTGCCTTGTACGAGTTTCTATTTGTGTCGTACCTATGGAGTGTCTTCTCATAGTCTCCCGATCAGGAGATACGCAGGCACTGTATAGACTATTGGCATTATTTGTGTTAAGGGCTATATGGGTAACCCCTTAACGCTATTTAAAAGTAAGTTTATTTTATAAATATACACTATTATAATAGCGCAATATACTACATAGTAAATAGTTTAACGGATCCTTAGGAGATGTAAATCCCGAGCATCTCTTGAGATACTGCACTCATATTTATTTCTGTTAATTTAACTCACATAAGATCTTTTAGTTCTGACTCGAGTGTTTTTGTCTTTTCAAATTCGCTCGGGTCAGTCCGAGAGTTTCAGGATCGAAAACTTTAGATCTGGAGGACGAAGAAGGAGATTTCTACTATTATTATTTACTATATTCCACTACACTATTTAATTCCGCTGCATTGATTATGATTGGTATGTGAACTCTAATATTCATGTAAATATAATCAAATGTTTTGTAAAACAGCTTCATGAACTGTATATTTTGATTATTATATTTTATCCTTCCGCTGTGAGATTCTGTTTAGTTTTCTTTCTTCTCTGTTTTCTTATTTATCCCATAACAATCCGCCCTTATGTATGGTTTGAATTTGCATCTGTGTCTGTTTAAATCGTGCGGAATGGCGGGATGTTACAGTTGGTATCAGAGCTTTGGTTTAGCGATAAACCTTAGCTTTGTGGGGTCTGACGCTTTACTAATAGGGTAGTAATACCCTATGGGAGTCGCTGAGTGTATATATATTAGAGAGCTTATTTGTTAGAGTTATAAAAGGTTTTAATATTGTGTTAATCTGTTCCGTTTTGTATTTATAAATTCTAGTTGGTGCATGGGACGCTGTAACATCAATAGGAATTTCTAAACACTTAATAGGACAGACCAACATAATATTTGTTTTTAATATAGGCGAATGAAATAATTTTTGCCTATTATATTTTCTATATATAAAATAATTTTTTCTTCTAATGATATCTATATTTGGCTGCAGTAGATTGGTTGTTAGGTAATAAAGTGTATAAATAATAATAGAAATAAGATTGAAAAATAAAATTAATGAAAGTGGAAACTTAGAATTTAAGTTTCGGGGTTTTTGAAGATTTCTTTCGAATAAATTTTGGAATATAATAATATTGTTTATAAGTATTTTCTGATATAAATATTTCAATATAATTCGGAAGAATATTTTTAAATAAGATTTTTGGAGAAAATAAGTTTTGTACTTCCCTCTCTGTCGCTGGAAAATAATTTCGGTGATGGCGGTCGCATCATCGACTTTCATTTTCGAATTTCGAAGGGAAAGGCCAGTGTAGTAGTTCTACTGCAGATTCATTTTTGAAAATATATAAATTTTGAATTGATTTAAATATAATTAGAGATATATAAGTCGTAAGAATATATTTATCTATTATTTTTAAAATAAATTAAAATTTAACCCGATATTAAATTCCTTAATTTCCATTAATTAATTGTTTCAATTAGTGTAGTGAAACAGAATTTAACTAATAATTGAAACCCTAAATAAAATAAGAGACTTAAACGATAAGTTATAAAGGAAATAAAAAGGAAGTTAAAATTGTAACTTATAAGAAAAGGTAAAAAATTTATTTAACAATGAATTAAAAGGATGAGAAAACTTGTATAACTTTCAATTAAATTCTTTAAAAGCATAGAAAACTTACCAAATATAAAAGTTGAAATGTTAAATAAGTAATGTAATAGAAATTGTACAAGTAAAAGTAGGTAATGAAGTATTCAATGAATTTACTATTATAAATGAGAATTTAATGTTATAAACTTAAGTTATAATTGGAATTTTACTATAAGTAAATATAATTAAAGGTAAGTATGACAAATAGATGATTATAAACTTAAATAATTAAAGTGTAAATAAATGAGGTCGTGCAGTAATAAATGAATGAATAGCTATAGTAGTTAATGGCATGACCTGAGTCAATGGAAATGAATGATAGTAAGCAGTAAGTGGAAATAAATGGATGTAATATAATAAAGAGAAATTGTAAACTTAAGAAAGGGTTGCAGTTATTTCTAAATAAATTGGAAGAAATAAATGAAAATAAAAAGAATAAACCGTTATATGAATGAAAAGAATCAAACAACAAATGTAGGAATGGAATAAAAAAGAATAGACTAAATCTATTGCTGAAATTGTTGTTTGTCGTGGTTTGTGGTTGTTGGGTAAGGAAACTTTAATTTTGTTGGGATGGATGAATAATCCATTATGTTTAATCTTAGACTGTTGAGTAAATGATACACTGGATCGTTTATTCTTCATTCCGTACAATTTAAAATTTTTGAATCCGAACAACTATTTGTTTGTTTGATTGTATGGTTGTTTTGTATTTGTTGTGTATGTTGTTTGTTGAAATTGTTGGTTGTTGTATTAATTTGTTGTTAGTGATTGAAACCACTTAAATATTTCACTTTATATAAATTATTAACCTTTAGATTTTATAAGTGAAATGCAGGTTATGGAAGCAATTGCTACTGCTTTTGGTTCCATAAATTTAGCGTAAATTGCCCGACAAACAGGTACGTTTTCGGATTACGGTTTATAGCGCTATTTTATATATTTTCCCGTGTAGGGATATATATATATATATATATTATTTTGGAAAATATTTGTGTATATTGTTATATTTATATTATATTTTCTTCCGAGCCTCTCCGTACAAAGGAGACTCTGCCAAAATTTTCCGTAAATTTTGGACTTAGAAAAATTTGAAAATGTTTACAAACTTTAACAATTTATGTATAAAGGATTTAAATAGGTATAAATTGGTATATTTTATGTTAAATTATTTTATTTTGTAAACTATTTGTTTATAAATTTAATTAAGAAAGATATATTGTTTCCTTACCTCTTCTTTTCCCTTTTTTTCCTTTTCGGGGACGAAAAGTTTTGAGTGGGGGAGAGTGTAACGACCCGTAAATTTCGACAATTTAATTTGTTTATTTAATAGGTTTTTGTAATTTATTTGAGTAGAAAAAATAAAAGGGGATAAATAAATGTTAAAATGAAGGCTAAAATAAATTATGTAAATGGTGACTTAAAACCTATTTATAGAATTTGAATAAAGTCCAAATGAATTAAGTAGAAAAAGGATCCTTACCTGGATATAAAATTTAATATGAGAAATTAATGAAATATTAAATGGATTTAATGCAATAAAAGAGTGTAAACGGTAATTGGAATAAATTAAGGAATCATGTTAATGAAAGTTAATAATTTATGACTTGAATGAAATTCCAATTCATTAAAATCATTTAAATGTTATGATTTGATTTTTAAATGGAATATGAGAAAAACCAATGTAAGGATTTGATTAATATATATGTTATTTATTCAGAGTATTGAATAAAATTGGGAATCCAATTGTAATTAATGGTAATAATGATGGTATTAGCTAATAAATTAAATTTCAATGCAATACCCATAAATGAATGTAATGAAATGAATGTATGCAAATGTATACTAGGTTATTTATCAAATAAAAGGAAAGAAAAGTAATTACCGAATTGATTGATGAATAAATATGCGTTGAATATTTCGTTAGTATGAAGGAATATGGGGTAATTTGATTTAAATCAATAAAAGACAATAAATGCAATGATGGTGGGTTATTAATAAAAGTGAATAGAGAAATGATTGTTATAGTAAGAATGTAATTCCAACTTGTTGGAATGGAGTAAATACACTTCGTAATAAATTTAGTATAGGAAAACGAAATGGAAATATTGAATTAATTAATTCACATATATATAGCAAATGGCGATTATTGGATTGAAAATAATAAACTTATTAAAGGCGATCAAGAGTTGTGACCACAAGTTATTATGAGTGATACACATATATTTAATTCATTCAATTGATTTGGAAACCATTGCAATAAATATAAATTAAATATATATGATATGATTGGTGAAATAAATCCCATTTCAAAATTTGAGATGAGAATTTGTTTAAGGAATTTTTAAAGTTATAAGTAAATCAAGATGATCAAGTTTTTGAATTATTGAATTTGAATCTTTAATAATGTAATTTATAATAGTTGGACTTATTGAAATAAATGAAATCAAATTTTAATTATTACGTTAAGTTAAAAATTAAGTAGAAAATTTGGAAATATTTATGTAACAATTTTAAACCCAATGCTAAACCCTTATATTTGAAATTAATGAATGGAAACTTAAAGTATAATAATTGAATTTAATTGCAATTAAATGAGATTGAATATAGTTAAATAATTCGTTATTTGAAATAAGAATAATATGAGAAATTTGTGTGATAATTTGGAATCCAATATTTAATCCATCTGTTTGACAGGAATGAATGGAATACTAATTAATTTATTTAACTAAATGAAATTTTAGGATATTATTTATAATTTGGGTATTTAATGAAATTAAGGATTTATATTGAAATTTATAAATTTACCTTCTTTAAACTTGACATCTAAACTTGTTAGAATTTTGTAAATGATTAAGAATCTTTAAAAGCAATAAAATGGGTCAATTTTTGAATCTATGTATTAAATTGGATTTTTATTTATTTATTTTGAATTTATTTAATTAATATAAAAATAGCCATTTTGGTCATGGACTCGGATTTTGACGAAACCAGTTTCATTGGATCCATAACAGTGAACTATTGTAAGGTTTCAAGTTTCGTAGCGATCAGACTTGTCGTTTGATCGTACGAATGCGAAATGCCTTGAAATCGATTTAATTAAAATCAATTCGAAATCAATTTGGAAATATTGATTTCAGAATAACTTCTTCATACGATCGAATTTGGACATGAAACTTTTTCCATCGCGTTCAAAATATTTTTAAATATCTATTTTGATATATGGGTTGACCCAATTTCGTTCCGTAGTCGAAATGGGCTTTTTGGGCCAATTATCGTTCAACACGTTTGTTTATCGGATCCATCTATTCAAATGTCTAACCTACCTATATAAACCCAAATTATAAACCCTAGCCTCCATCTATCTTCATTTCTTTGTGCGTTCATTTCCCTCAACTCCTCCTTTCCAATGGCTGCAAACCCTAGATCCAATTTCAATTCAAAATCAAAAGTCAAAATTCAAAGTTCTCAGAAAATTCCGAAAAAAATATATGTTGATGTTCTCGAAGAGCGTAATCTGCTGGTACTGTTCGTTTTTCGAAACGATTCACTGTTTAACCAGAAATTAAAAATTTAACTCGGCCATTCGTTTTGATTTTGGTGATTTCAACGGTGGATCTTAAGCTAATCGACGATCGGCTTATGCCGTTGCAAAGGTGGCATCGAGCATCACACATCTGTACGGCTAGAATATCGAGATGGTCATTGGATTGGCCGCAAAATGGAGAGGAATGGCTGGATTTTTGTCTCGGCCTGGGGGTTGTTGGCCACGTCGCGCGTCTCACCGCGGCTAGGAGGAGGGCGGCTCGGGGAGGAGATTCCAACGGCGTGCTCTGATCTGGAAGTAGGTTGGTGGATCGGTGGTGAAATTTGAATGAAGAGGAGGGTTTGTGGCGGCTCGTTAGGGTTCTGGACGAGGTAAATGTTGGAGCGCGTTCTTTGCACGCGTTGTAGGGGAAGACGTACACGTGGCATTTATTTTATTTAGGTTTGTTTTGACTTATTTTAAATTTTGTTTTCAACCGCAATTTTCTCCATAACTTTCTCATACGAACTCCGTTTCACGCGATTTTTTTTGTTAGGATCATAATTAAATTCCGGACGCTGTGATGCTAGTTTGGACAGATTCAGAGACCGTCAAATTTTTGGGTTTAAATTGGATTTAAATTCTATTTAAATTCAAAAGGAAAGTGTTTTAACCCACTCACAACCTCTAAGTTATCTTATGTTTGTTAAATTGATTTTAGATATGAGTAGAAATTTATTTATGACTGTTTGGCATGTTTTATTCATTATCTCGGTTAAATCGCATTTACTTAATTTAACTGTTAATTAATTTTATTACTGCATATAAATTGACAGTTAAATTTATTAAATTTTGCATAAAACTGTTAGTTAAACAGTTATTAAATTTATTTGAATATAAACTCTTAGTTAATAACTGTCATTTATTTCCTGTTATATTGCATATGCTATATATTGATGTTTGTTTAAAATGATGATGGTTGAAATAAATTTGATGATGATTGAAATAAATTGGTTGATGGCTGATATTGGATGAATGGATAATGTGTTCTATCTTATATAAACTGCAAGTTATCATGCATTTCTTTTCATTCAGGATTGTGGTTTGGAATGATATACAACTGCATTTTATTTTTAAATTGCGGATTTGAAATGATAAATATCGGTATCACTTGACCATAGGATAGAAACTTATATACAGACACCGCGGTATAAATATATAAAAAAATTATTTTGAAATGGTTTTCTATGGTTTTGGAAAGGAAATACGGTTTAATGAATACTTATTTTGTCGTTATTTAAATGTTTCTTTTTATATATATATATATATATATATATATAGTTAAATTCTTAAATCTAATCTATGTATAAAAGGATAAATAAAATGGGTTTAATAAGGAAGTTGATTTCTTTTATATAAAGTTGTAAGTATCTATTTAAACTCTATTGTATATATTAAGTTTAAATGACTTAAATGAAATTAAGTTAGAAGGTAAATATGGGATGGGTTTTAAATTTAATTATTTCAGAATTGAACTTGAATTAAAGTATTTAAGAATTATCCTCGAAATTGGTTTTAAAATATAAATAAATTAAGATTTAAAAGGTATGATTAATAATTTGATTTTGATTTGAGGATTAAAATGAATATTAGATTGATTGGAAGAATACTATCAAGTTAAGTTAATTGAAAGAATATCCTGTTATTCAAAGTTTAAATTTTACGTAATTGATACTTGATTTATCAAGTAAGTATTTCAAACTAAATAATAGTAAGGTGAATGTAGTATATATAGGTATGAATAAAAACTTTAGTTTTGAAATGATGGAATATTTAAACTTTGAAATATATGAAATATAAATGGTTTATTTGGGAATTTAAATCTGAGTTGGAATTGATTTGAGAATTTGAAAGCTAATTTACTTTATTAAGCAATCTATTATTAAACCATTTAAGTATTTAAAATTCATGTTTCGAAGTTATGGGTTAAGGAATATATATCGGAAAGTACTATGATTTTTGAAAAAAAAAGATATACTTGAAATAAAAGTGATATCATATTGATTTGGTTTTAAAAGAAGAAATGATATCGAAATATTATGGTTTTGAAATGGATATATATTTTGGTTTTAAAGTATAAATTATTTGGAAATAACCGCGGTGTTATAATAACGTTTGGTTGTTGAAAAGACCGGGATCGGAAGTTGTCATACTCTCTGTGTAACGACCCAGAATTTTGAACAATTTAATTTGAAAATATTTAATTAATTTTAAATATTTGAATGATGGTTTGACTTGAATTCAAATTTTCAGAATGAATTTAGCGATTAAATTATAGAATTTAATCTATTGAAGTCGAATAAAAATTTGAATCTTAAATTTTAAGCCGATTAAAAATATTTCAGAGGCTTGTAAAATTCATATTGATAATACTGAAGATAATAGAAGCTTCATAATTTAATTTGAAAGTGAATTGTTCAGTTTTGAAATTATATCGTTTGAATCGATATTTGAAAATAGTCGTCTGAGGCACAGTCTCGGAATTCGACGAAACCAGTTCCATTGGGTCCGTAATATTTAATTATTGTCGGATTTCAAATTTCGTATTTTTCTGAGTTGTTATGTGAGCACACGGTGAGTAAACGCGTTGAAATTAAATCGAATTCAACTTGAATTCAAAATTTAAATTTGCATTTCAGTCAAACATCAGCACGTTGCCTCCTTCAACCATGCCTAAAATCACGAACGAGATCGTGTGAGACATGCCTTCATACAAACTTACACGTCGTTCTTTATTCTATAAGGGCCGATACTTCTCTTCCTTTACAGTTAAAATCTAAATTCAAACGAAGAAAAAAATGGCCGAGCTTTGCAATCTTCTGCCTCGTTCAAAATCGAAAGAAAATAATTTAACAAAGTCGGGTTATCCTCCTCTCCAGAAATTAAATCGAGTCTTCTTTCCTCTCATTTGATTCGAAAAAAAAAAATCAAAACCGGACATCGAACTCGTTCAAAAATCGCGAGCTCCCTTTTCATTCGAAATCAATAAAAATGGCGGCTGCGGCATTAACTCGAACTGGAGGGGTGCTCAGGGTCGCGTGGAGGGAAGAACCTTCAACATGAGTTCATCAATGATCTAGGGTTTCGCGTGGTCAAAGCGGAGGCAGCGGCGTGGGTTAGCCGCGAAATTGATGAGCTGGGAGCGGCGTCTTCGAGAACGCGATGGAGGCGGGGTCGAATTCGATCTAGGGTTTCGCGATGGCAAGTACTGTGCTCGCGTACAAGGCAGTGGAGGTGAGGTATCGATTTTTGTTTTAATAATTTAGTTAATTCAAATTTTAAATTGCACTATTCATTTAAATATTAAATGTGATATATATGTATATTACAGAGAAAGAAAAGGTAAAACAGAAGAAAAAAATATGCAGTGAAATTGAAATTACCAGTTTGAAAATAAAATTTATTTAGTTGGATTAAAATTTTAAAAGTTTAAAATAGAAAACCTTTTGTAGTTAGGGATATATACAGAAGTTTATAAAAAAATTAAATGTTACTGTAATAATTTTTAGAGGTATTTAAAGTAAATAAAATAATGACTGTAAGTTGTAAAACAGAAAATCTATGTATTATGTATTTATGGGAAATAAAATTTTATTACAGTAAGGTGAAGTTTGAAGCAGTTTTGATTTTCAGCTAACCTTAATTAATTTGAAAGTTTATGAAATAAAAAAAAATCAATCAATTGTTAAGCAAATATTTGAAATATTTATGAAAATGAGATTTTGGTTTAAAGTAAATTTAGTTGAAGTTTAATTTGAACTAGACAAATTTGTTAGGAGTAATCTATTTAAAATTCAAAGGAGTTAGTTTAAAATTAAAAGTAGGGGATAAAATTATTAAAAAGGAAAGTTAGTTTGAAAGTAAAATGTTTAGTTAAATAAATTTATTTAACAGAAATTTGGTTGAAAGGAAAATAATTTTATTAAAGATTTTTTTTTTAAATTAGTTTAAATATTTTATTAAAGAAGAAACTGGTTTAAATAAAACTATCAGTTAATTTGAATATTAAAATGAAATCACCGATGAATCAAAATTATCAAATGAAAATTTATTATTCGATCTGTTCGAATATTAATGAATTGTATAAATATTTATACAAGGTCTAAAATGGTGAAAACGAGTCAAGGTGGAAAATGGATTGCTAATAAAAGCAAAGGTGAGAAATTCTCACTCAAAAAAAAAATTTATAAGTTGGATTTGCAGTTATTTATTGATTGTTGTTGGTTGTGATATTAGATATAGTAGGATATATCTATATATATAGCAATATATATATATATATATATATATATATATATATATATATATTGGCATATGTATATATTGCAGTTGATTGATTTCCCACATTGTATAGCGGATGAGACCGTATTACGCCACCTATTAAGCGGATAATATTTTATAAATCCCATATACCGCGATATTCCACCTCGAAGTGGAATGGGTATTGTGCTAATGTCTGTGGATACAGGTAAACAGGTTGGAGGGATCCAACTGGATTCCTCACAAATATTTATTTGATTCAGATATTGTGATATTTGATTGTTTATCATATCGATATATGATTTTGGAAAGTCGTGATTGACTATTTGATGTGTTGCGTCATCGGATCCATTTTTGAAGTTTAAAAACAACGATTTTGATTTTTAAGGGATTTCTAAAGTGATTTTTGAAAGTATACGTTTAAAAAATATTTTTAGAATTGATTCATCTTAAATAAATAAACGTTATAATTTTAATGTATAAAAATTATGATCTTTGAGAAATACAGTTAAAAGTTGATTTTTGAAAATATGGGATTAACGATTTTATAAAATAGTTTAAATTGGGATTTTTGAATTTATTATAAAAAGTTTAAAAATAGGATTTATGAAATTTGATTATTTTATAAATCAAAATGATGAAATTATAAAGGAGTTTAAAGACGTCTTAAAAGAATAATATAAATTGATCCATATAAAAGATTTATAAATTGATATTTATAAATTAAAAATATTGGAATTGTAAAACGAGATTTTCTAAGTGTTAGAATGAATTGTGAATGAATTTCATAAATGAATGAAATCTATAGGATTATAACGGTGAAGTTATAAATGGAATCTTATAAATAAAATCTATAAAGTTATTTAGGGAATAGATTTTGGATAAATAAATGAATCTTATAAGTTATAAGATTTAAAATTTGGGAAGTTTAAAAGAACGTTTTTTGCAAACAAATAAATTAAGTATTTAATTTATAATATGCACTTTTAGTATATCATTGAGATATGAAATTGAATAAAGGAAATTATAGAAGGAGTTGTTATAAAATAAATAGAAATGGAATTTATGAACATTGTTTTATAAATCCGCAAAACGACTTATTTTGATAAGAAAATTGTTGTAACTTGTTAATGGAGTTATATTCACGTTTTAGAAAGTGAATAATCCTTTAAAATAAAGTGAATAGAAATGATAAAATTGGTTAACAAGTATATTCACGTTTTTGAATAGTGAATAATATACTAAAGAAAATGTTTTGGATGCGATGTTTTAAATATAATTAAAACGATCTAAAGATGTTTTAAAAAGTATTAACTATCGAAACCATAGATTTCAACATTCATTGTTGAAATAGACGTTTTCGAGAAATAGAAGGAAATGGTAGACTATAACACTGTTGTTATAATAGATGATATCCGAAAGGAAATGTTTTGTATAGTATTGGGATTTACATATCTATTTTAATTTCGAATCCCTATACTAGTGATTTTGGGTTGTCGTAACGATGTTTTATGCAACATTCCTTTTGGCCCAAATAAATATGTTTAAGAGAATGATTTCCTTAAAGAATGAAATATATACTTAATTTCGATTTAAGTATATTGAATATTTTCCAAGTATAGAAAATAAAAAGACTTGTGAATTACTTATGAATAAATAAGTATGGAAATGTTTTCCAATGTGAAATGAAAAGTTTAGAGAATTTATCTTATTGAAGATAAATTGAAAATGAATAATTGAAAACGTATATTCATAGTTATTTTGGAAATGTAGATTCAATATGGAATTTAAAAATGAAATTTGGAAAATGGGTTTAAAAATAAATATTGATTTATTTTTGAAGAATGGAAAATAAATATCTTGTAAAGATATTTTTGGAAAATAAATAATTTGGAAAATTATTTGGAATCTGGTGATGTTGTGCATATCTATTGATAGTTCAATAACCGACTATCAATATTTACCTTTAAATAGGTATTAGTTGTGATTTGCTTGAAATTGAATGCCACACTAATTTTTTTAAAATAAGCGCTCACTATTCGGGTTAACCGGGAAAGGACCATGGGGTCGTATAACCCATTCCGAATATGTGATACGTCGTTATGAATTGCATTTGAAGATCGGTGTTGAAGACCGGATATCTTTGAAAACGAAAGGGTTTCTTGTTGATTGTCTCTGCAATGGCTGATCCCCGGTATAGAGATCTCCATATGTGATGGGAAATTCGGACGCGATTAGAGATTTTCCGGATTGCAAGGACTTCTTTGTAAGTGCCTTCTGAAAGTGTACGTGCAGTACTAAGGATCGTGTAATATGGTATATAAATGCGGAAACTGATAATAGCAGTAAAATAAAAATTAAAGTAAGCACACCAGGAATTTTTATACTGGTTCGAACTTCCCGTTCTACGTCCAGTCCCAGAATACCCTCTGGATTTAAACTAAACCCCTCACTTCACCCGGAGGAATAGGTATACGACACCTGAGTAGCCGAACAGGAATTTTTCCGCCTCAACAGCCGAAGAGGACTTTAACTTCAATACAAATAGTTTGTTGACGAATGTGTTCTGAATAACACTGGTTGTCTTTTGATAGTACAACTTTCCTATAATCAAATCCTCAAGATTATATATGTATGTGAAGATTTAGAAGGAAGATAATCACGTAGAATCGAAGTTTATGATTTAAATCAAGGATTCTAGTGATATTAAATAAGAATGAATGCTTTTATTTGCAGAAATAAATAGAGAATAGATTTCAGAATTATAAACAAGAATCGGTGATTGTAGAAGTGATTTGATCATGTTTATATAGTTGTAGAATAGTTACAATCTTTCATGAAGAGTTTCAATCAAAAGTTGTGTCCGTATCTCTTGAATTGAGGGACGTATCTCTTCATGAAACAGTCGCAACTCTTCAAAAAACTAGCCGTTTGTATGCAGGTCGGTCGACCGGAGAAACTGGCCGGTCAGCTGAGTTTGAAATCGTGTATAAAACAGAGAGTATCTGTGCACTGACTACAGGGTCGGTCGACCGAATTTTCTGGTCGGCCAGCCGACCTGTAGTTATATGCACAATGTACATTTATTTGTGTATAAATTATTTCGTGTGTGCATGTGACTACTTGAGGAATGATTTTAACAATATTCTAAGACTAAATAATTTAAAATATTCATAATAAATTCTGGATTGTAGTCTTGTCTCCTTTGTAGTGCATAATATACACTTATTCTTTTTTTGTTGCTTTCGTCGTTATGATATATGAAGCTTGTGTCATGAATCAAAACTCTTGAATCAACATTCTCCCCTTTTTGATTGATGACAATACCTATGTGACGAAGTAGTATATATTGTAATTCTCCCCCTGAATATATGGCGTCTTTTCTGCAAAAACTTGTTAGCGTGCATATATTTCTCCCCCTTTGTCATTGACAAAAACGAATACTTAGTGGATATTTAAACAATATGGAATATGTGACACGACATAAGAAAAAAAAACATCTAGTGTTTTAAATAAGACATACTCAAAGCAAACAGGAATTTTGATGTTTTACTGTAGTACACAACATCTAATCAATAAAAAAAAACTATGAGATAGCAAATTGTAAAGCAATATGATCACTCCTCATCATCATCGGAATCCCCGAATTTTGGACGGATATTTTCTTCCGGAGGAGCATGTTCCTTACCACATCTTTGAGTGTTAGAAGTGTGAGTTCCTGATGTACCGGAGCTTGTATTCTCTGAAGTGGAAAACGAGTTGGTGCTGGCCTTTTTCCGGGAGCAACAATAGAGGCACCGGCTTCGGTAGTACATGATAATGCATCCCATAGATTGACGAAGAAACCCTTGATTTTCTTAAAACGTCCGTCAATTTTTCGAAGGCGAGCATCTAAGGCTATTTGATTTTGATCCAAAATATCAATAGCTGCCTCTGTACTCATTCTAGGAGTTGGTCTTTGAACAGAGTGTTGACGTGTTAGATGTTCCGGAGCATGAGTTGATGGATGAGGTGTAGATTGACTACGGCGTAGTTGTTCTCGAGGAGTGCTCTGCCATTGGTTAAAGGTTAAAAATCTAGGTGGTGCATCGGTCAACTTCATTAGTTTTATGGTCCTTGAATCAAAAGAACGAACTTTGGAAGTTTCGGATTCCGGAGCATGTTGGATGAAGCTATTAATTAATCTCATTATGTATTCTCTATAATAGATATGAAGCATCTTTCCTTGATTGAATGTAAGAAACTCATCCATGAGTAATTGTGCCCAATTTACTTGTGTATTTGAACACAAAGCATATAAAGCTTTAAAATTCTCAGGATACACTAAGTGGTAGGAGCCACCTCTTGGTATAATCGATTTCATTATGAAACGATGAAAGAGTCTAGCTTTGGGTCTAAGTGATGATGTCTGTCTAAAGTCCGTAGCATCATCTTCGAAAAATAAATGACTTATGTGGTCACGACTTGATATATTACAGTCTATGTCGTGTAATGAAATTCCACCCGGTCTTGCATCTAATATATGGTTAATTCGATCAATGGAGAGAAAGATTGAAGTGCCCCAAACCGATGTCCAAACACAATTTTCAGTGTTTCTAGGTGGATTGACAACATTTAGGTTAGCAAAAAACAATTTTACCATAATGTGGTTAATTTTCAAATTATTTTTGCGGTAGTCTAGAAAAGCATCTAACCCACTTCTAATTGCGGCATCTTCAATTCGATAGGCAACGAAATCAGGATAACTTACGAATGATTCTTCAAAGATTTTGGTATCTTGAAGTCATATCCATCTTTGTAGTGCTACGTCGTTGACTAGCCATGAAGCAGTTTGAGTATCAACGGGAGGTGTCGAAGATGATCCTCCGGCAGTTTTTGATTTCTTTTTTGGAGCCATTTGATTTTTGTTGAAGAAAAAAAAATAACAATTTGAGAGAATTTTAATGGGGGCTAGGATAAAAACCGAAATTGGGAAAGTAGAAGTGAAGAGGTAGGTTGAAAAGGTGAAGGGGTGGGTTAATAATATGAAGAGATCAGAAAAAATCAATAGCTAGAAACACGGTCGGTCGACCGAACTCTCTGGGTCGGTCGACCGAACTCTCTGGGTCGGTCGGCCGAAATAGGAAACAGAGGTTAGGAGAAAGTTTCGCGAAAGGGCTCGGTCAACCGACTCAGAGTTTCGGTCGACCGACACTGTTAAATGTGCATATATGAAGCTGACCGACTCAGGTTATTCGGTCGGCCGAAATATTAGAAATGCACATTTTATTTAAAATAAATTTTTTATATATATGTAGAGTCATATAAATTTTATTATTATATTATATTTATACATTTTGCTTACAGCAATATACATACATATATATATATATATATATATATATATATATAAAATTTTAGCCACCATTCTTTAAAACTTACGCTCCCAAGAGTTTGGAGATGGAAGATTTTCTACAGGTGACCATTTTGGAGCTATTGGAGTTTGAACAGGTTTTGAAGGGGATGGAGTTCTATAGGAAGGTTCAGCAACTTCATCTTTTTTTGATGAACAAACTTTCATGGCAATTTTTTCTAGAAAGCTTAGACGTCTTGCCGTTACTTTTTGTTCATAGTAGAGCTCTCGTTGCATATTCATTTGCTGTTGTTGGTAATGGTGTATTTTAGCAATCTTTTGCTTTGTTGATGGAGATATAAGCATTGTATGCTTTCCCTTTTTATTGTTAGGTGTATAGCCTGTATGGGAATCTTCCCATGGTTTCCATCCGTGTCTGGGATCTTTATCCGGAGAGGAAAAATTAAGGACCCGATTAGGCAATGGAAAAGTAGGATAGGGACCATTCTCTGGAATATGATCGGAACAATCATCATCTAGAGATGAGAATGATAAATGGGAATTGTCGGAATTGTAAACTTCATTGTTTGAAGACATTATAATCTTTGTAAGGTTTTTGTTTTTAGAATATCATTAAAAACAAAAAAATAAACATTGTATTTATAATCGTATATTTTATGAAAAATATGTGGATAAGGATTGTTTTCAAATAGTATCACAGAGATTTTAAGAAAAAACAGTTACTAATGTTTGATTCATAAGTTATAGGTCTAAGAATAGTATTTCTGAAGACACCAGTAGTATAATAAAATTTAAGGTAAGTTAGGACAAAAAATACCCATAGCTCAAGTGGCTATAATATGACATCTATCCAACTAGTCAGAAATCATGAGTTCGAATCTTGCTTTGGTCAGAAATAAAACAAATTTTTGTTTTTCAATGTTTTTGCATATTTTCTATTTATACATCTTTTAAAGACATTATACCTAAGTCACGTCTTAATTTTATAAAGTTATTTTCATTTAACGGTTTAGTAAAAATGTCTGCAATTTGATTTTCAGTATTAATAAATTCTAAATTTATTAAACCTTTTTCCAAACAATCACGAAGGAAGTGATGACGAATATCAATGTGTTTTGTCCGTGAGTGATTTACTGGATTTTTAGAGAGATTTATTGCACTAGTATTATCACAATAAATAATAGATTTTTTAAGATAACAGTTGAAATCTTGTAGTGTCTGCTGCATATATACGACTTGTGCACATGCCAAAGCAGTAGATATATATTCTGCTTCACATGTTGATAAAGAAACACAGTTTTGTTTCTTACTAAACCAAGAGACTAATGATCGTCCAATGAAATGACATGTTCCACTTGTACTTTTTCGATCCGTCCGACTTCCTCCAAAATCAGCATCGCTATATGAGACTAATTCGAAAGGACATTCTTTTGGATAAAAAAGTCCAAAATCTTTGGTTTTAGTTAGATAACGAATAATACGTTTAACTGCTCGCATATGTGATTCTTTGGGATTTGCTTGAAATTGTGCACATAAACAAACACTCATCATAATGTCGGGTCGACTTGCTGTTAAATATAATAACGATCCAATCATACTACGATATAGTTTTTGATCAACACTTTTGCCTTCTTCGTCTCTGTCAAGATACAATGTTGTGCTCATCGGAGTAGGTTTGGCAGAAGTGTTTTCTAGACCAAATCGTTTAATTAAATTATAACAATATTTTTCTTGATTAATAAAAATTCCATTTTCTATTTGTTTTATTTGTAAACCAAGAAAATAATTTAACTCACCCATATGAGACATTTCAAATTCATTTGTCATTATTTTAGAAAATGCTTAACATAATTTTTCATTTGTAAATCCAAAAATTATATCATCAACATAAATTTAGATAATTAAAATATCATGATTGTCTCTTTTAATAAAAAGAGTTTGATCAACCTTTCCAATTTCAAAGCCAGAATTTAGTAAATATTTTTTAAGACGATCATACCAAGCACTAGGTGCTTGTTTTAAACCGTATAAAGCCTTTTTAAGTTCATAGACATGACCAGGAAATTGTTCATGTATAAATAATGGAGGTTGTTCAACATAAACATTTTCTTTTATAAAACCATTTAAAAAAGCACTTTTAACATCCATTTGATAAAGTTTAAAATTATGAAAACACGCGAAAGCTAATAAGATTCGTATTGCTTCAAGTCGGGCGACTGGAGCAAATGTTTCTTCATAGTCTATTCCCTCTTCTTGATTATATCCTTGTGCAACTAACCTAGCTTTATTCCTAGTTATATTTCCTAGTTCATCTGCTTTATTTTTAAAAACCCATTTAGTACCAATGACTGTTTGATCACTAGGTCTAGGAACGAGTTCCCAAACATCGTTTCGTTCGAATTGATTTAGTTCTTCTTGCATGGCAAGAATCCAGTAGTCATCAGTTGAAGCTTCTTTTATATTTTTAGGTTCTATGTTAGAGAGAAACGCTACATGACTAACTTGATTTAATTGATGTCTAGTTTTAATGTTCGTATTTACTTCTCCAATTATATTTTGCACAGGATGATGTCGTTAAATTTTAGGTGGAGATTTTATTATATTAGTAGTAATATTCTAATTTTCAGTAATATTATAATCATTATCGAAGGTTTGTTCAGTATTACTATTTTCATTCTGAGTAATTTCATCATCAGAGTCAATGGTAACATTTGGATTTATATTTTTAAAATTTTCGTTAAAAGAAACATGTAAACTTTCTTCAATAATTTTAGTTCTTTTATTGTAAATTCGATAAGCCTTGCTTCGTTCCGAATATCCAATGAATATTCCTTCATCGGATTTTGGATCGAATTTACCTAGTTGATCTTTAGTATTTAAAATAAAACATTTAGAGCCAAAAACTTTAAAATATGAAATATTTGGTTTTCTTCCATTTAGTAATTCATATGGAGTATTCTTAGTTAATGGTCGAATAGAAACACGATTTAACACATAACAAGCAGTAGCTATAGCTTCTGCCCAAAAATGTTTTGATAAAGTGGTTCCGTTTAATAAAGTTCTTGCACATTCTTGTAACGTTCTATTTTTTCTTTCTACAACTCCATTTTGTTGTGGTGTTCTAGGAAACGAAAAATTATGGTTAATACCCTTTTTGTTACAAAATTGTTCAAAAGCTTCGTTTTCAAATTCTCCTCCATGATCACTTCTTATATTTTTAATTTTCAAACTTTTAATATTATGAATTCTTTTAACAAAGATTTTAAAATTGTCAAACGTATCACTTTTATTTTTCAAAAAGAAAATCCAAGTATATCTAGAAAAATCATCTACAATAACAAATACATATCTATTATGATTAATAGATTGCACTTGAGTTGGACCAAAAAGATCCATATGTAAAAGTTCAAGTGGTTGTTCTGTAGATATTACTTTCTTTGACTTAAAAGACGATTTTGTTAATTTTCCTAATTTACATGTATCACAAAATATATTAGTTTTAAAATTTATGTCAGGTAATCCTTTAACTAATTTATTTTTAGCTATCTTATTAATGGTTTTAAAATTGATGTGACAAAATCTTTTGTGCCAAAGACATGAATCATTTTCCTTAGCTATTAGACATAAATTTGAATCATTGTTAAAATTCATATTTAAAATATAAATATTTTTATCTCTTATTCCTTCGAAGATAATGGTATGATTTTTATCGAGAATATTACATTTATTTTCAGAGAAATTTATATTAAAACCTTTATCACATAGCCGACTAATACTTAATAAATTGTGTTTTAAATTTTTAACTAATAAAACATCAGTAATGAGAGGTAAATTAGAGATACCGTTGCTACTGACATCGCCTTTGCCGATGATATATCCTTTTGAGTTATCTCCGAAGGTGACTGCTCCTCCATTTGAGTATACAATGTTTGACAACATTTCTTTGTTTCCAGTCATGTGTTTTGAGCAACCGCTATCCAAAATCCATTTTCCTCTCTTCTTATGTGGTACCTGCAAAAACATATATAAAAAGTTGGTACCCGTTTCTTTTTAGGGTCCTAAGAGTTAGATCTTAGGAAGCCAAACCCATACGGGTTCAGAATTCCCTTTATAAATATAGTTTTTGTTATTATGAACAGTTTCCCTGAACATTTTGATATGTTTATTCTTTATCAAAACACTATTTGTTTTTGGAATCCATATTTTTATGGTTTTAGTATTTGGGTAAACTGTTTTCTTAATATTATTAATCCTACTTTTAGTAAAATTATTTTGTTTCTTAAATCCTATTCCAGATTTATTGTTAGAGGATTGAGAATTTTCTAGTATATTAGAAAGATTCTCTCTTCCTTTATTGATTAGATACATTTTTGGACATATCATCAAATTTTATTTTAAGACTAGATTTTTCTAACTCTAAATCCTTAATCTTAGAGTTTAAACTATTATTTTTGAAAAGTAAATCATCATTTTTATACTTTTGTATTTCTAGTTCTTCAGATATTGACGAAATTTGAGAGGATAAGTTAGAATTTGATTGTTGAGAACTTTCAAGTTCTTCTTCTAATATTTTCTTCTCATCTTTCAGCATATCTACTTCTAAGACCGTTTTATCTAATTTTCTTTGCAACTCCTTATTTTTCTTTTTAAGTTGCTTTGTTACATCTATTAATTCAGAATTTATTTCAATTAAATCTTCAAAAGTAAAATCACTTACATCATCTGATGAAGCCATGAAGCACACATTTGCTTGTTCATTATCACTTTCACTCTCTGAAGAGGATGATGAGTCAGTGCCGTCCCAAGTGACAGAAAAAGCTCTTCGTTTGGTTTTATCCTTCTTAAAATTTCTTTTTTTTCTTTTTGGACAATCTTTCTTCATGTGACCTTTCTTGTGACATTCATAACATTCCATTGCTGAAGATGATGGTTTGCTGCTATTAGAATTGTTGTTGGAATTATTTTTGTTTCCCTTGAATTTGTTTCTGTTGAATTTCAAAAACTTTTTGAAATTTTTAGCAATCATTGCCATATATTCATTATCTGAGTCGGAACCGTCTTTTTCTGCTTGAAAAGCCACATTTTTCTTTTCTTGTGCTCCATTTCTTTTTGCCTGCAAATTTACTTCGTAGGACATTAGATTACCTATCAATTCTTCTGGTTTTAATGTTGACAAATCGCTTGCTTCTTCAATGGCTAAGACTTTTCTTTCCCATTCGTCCGTTAAAGAATTCAAGATTTTTGTAACAACATCAAAATCAGTAAACTTTTGTTCTAGTGATAATAAAGCATGATACATATCCTGAAATCTAGAGTACATGTCATTTATAGATTCATTTGGCCTCATTTCGAAATTTTCAAATTGATTTTTCAACATAGAAATTTTGCTTAATTTAACTTTGTTTGTACCTTCATGTGTTATCTTAAGTGTTCTCCAAATTTCATAACCTGAAGTGCACATGCTAACTCTATTGAATTCATTTCTATCTAATGCACAAAATAAAATATTCATAGCCTTTGCATTTGATGTAGCATCTAGTTTTTGTGTGTTACTCCAAGTTGAGTATTCTCCGGTAGGAGTTATGTACTCTCTTTGTAGAATATTCCAGATATGAAATCCACTAGATTGTATATAGATTCTCATTCTAGTTGACCAATAATTATAATTTATACCATTAAAAAATGAAGGTCGTGAAGTTGATTGACCCTCTGTGAAATTAGTATTAGTGTTAGTGCCAAAATCGTTAGTTTGTGTCGTTGCCATATTACTAGAAATAAATATCAAATAACTTTGTGACGGTTATAGGATGACATTGCTCTGATACCAAATGAAAGTGTACGTGCAGTACTAAGGATCGTGTAATATGGTATATAAATGCGGAAACTGATAATAGCAGTAAAATAAAAATTAAAGTAAGCACACCAGGAATTTTTATACTGGTTCGAACTTCCCGTTCTACGTCCAGTCCCAAAATACCCTCTGGATTTAAACTAAACCCCTCACTTCACCCGGAGGAATAGGTATACGACACCTGAGCAGCCGAACATGAATTTTTCCGCCTCAACAGCCGAAGAGGACTTAACTTCAATACAAATAGTTTGTTGACGAATGTGTTCTGAATAACACTGATTGTCTTTTGATAGTACAACTTTCCTATAATCAAATCCTCAAGAGTATATATGTATGTGAAGATTTAGAAGGAAGATAATTACGGAGAATCGAAGTTTATTATTTAAATCAAGGATTCTAGTGATATTAAATAAGAATGAATGCTTTTATTTGCAGAAATAAATAGAGAATAGATTTCAGAATAATAAACAAGAATCGGTGATTGTAGAAGTGATTTGATCATGTTTATATAGTTGTAGAATAGTTACAATCTTTCATGAAGAGTTCAAATCAAAAGTTGTGTCCGTATCTCTTGAATTAAGGGGCGTATCTCTTCATGAAACAGTAGCAACTCTTCAGAAAACTAGCTGTTGTATGCAGGTCGGTCGACCGGAGAAACTAGCCGGTTAGCTGAGTTTGAAATCGTGTATAAAACAGAGAGTATCTGTGCACTGACTACAGGGTCGGTCGACCGAATTTTCTGGTCGGTCAGCCGACCTGTAGTTATATGCACAGTGTACATTTATTTGTGTATAAATTATTTCATGTGTGCATGTGACTACTTGAGGAATGATTTTAACAATATTCTAAGACTAAATAATTTAAAATATTCATAATAAATTCTGGATTGTAGTCTTGTCTCCTTTGTAGTGCATAATATACACTTATTCTCTTTTTGTTGCTTTCGTCGTTATGATATATGAAACTTGTGTCATGAATCAAAACTCTTGAATCAACACCTTTGGTTCTGTTCTATCCCGGAACAGACTTGTATGGATAGTATGTCTGACATTACAAATTGAGATATAAAGAGGATTTCTTTCAGATATATTTCTGTTGGTGGCGGAGAATTTATTCTCTTAGCTTAACACCCTTCTCTGAGACGTACGAGCTCCGAGGTTATGTAGTTGAAGGTTATCAGCAATATATTCCCAATTTGGTAATGTGACATGCTGAGTGTTGCTGTGAAATGATCATTGTGTTGATTATTTGTGATAGGATCATTTGTTTGATCGTCTATCTTGGTGATCATTTCTATGATCATTTGTTGACCCAAAGCATGACTTTGTATAAAGCGTGTTTTTGTGGACGAGACTTCGTCGAGCCTCACACCCCGGAATGGTCAAAACAGGAAAGATGCGGCAAGGTTATGAGGGGTAGCTCCCTTTAGGGTATGTGCATTTCCTTCTGGAAAAGGGTGGTATCATGGTATGGAGCCCAGATGCTTACTCATGTTGAAACACTTATTATTATTGTGTGAGGTTGATGACGAGTGCTCGGTTAAAGGTCCCAAAGGACCGGGGGATGATATACTCGTGTCAGTTGATACCCAGTTAGGGGTAACCCGGCCTTGTGTTGGCAGAGATCCGGTTTGGTTCTCGGGGACGTCCTTCCAGAGGCGTTCTCATGTGGCAATGGGAAGTTCCTTGGCCTGACCATTCGTTGGAAATCCAAAGAAACAATACGATCTTGTACGGTATTAGTTGTAGTACCTATCATTCACTTATGGTGGCGCCCCACTGTTTGGATGGTAGCTATAGTAGGCATAGTTCGAAATGTCTATGCTGGCTAAGATTTATATCTTTATTTTCAAAATGATTTTTCTACACTATGCACTAGTAATAATATCAAATGTTCTTTTTAATGCGTATCAAGCATCTTTGACTATCATAAGGAGAAATCTCCTCCGATTCTGCGTTTGCATGTGTGCGTGTGCGGGAGGCCTTATGGTAGTCTCATTTTTTAAAAGCATTTCGAATTGAATTTAAAAATATTTCTCTATTTTTATATTAAAGAAAAATAAACTGTTTTGAGTTCCCACACCAGTCACATGACTGACTCTGAGTTTATTGTTTTCCTTCCTAAACTCTGGGTGCCCACCAATTTCCACACGGGCAGTCAAGAGTTAAGGTTTATCAGGATATTCTGAAATTCAGGAGTTGTTGGAGGCAAGATGGATGGCATTGGCGTATTTACTAGTATATAGTATTTCCTTTCCGTTGTTTGTTGTTGTTTGTTGTTGTACACTCTGGTGTAATGTAATGAAATGTAATGTAATAACTGATATAGTTCTTTGTTTAAAGATTATTCATTTATCTATTATATGTTGTTCCGCTGCGAATTGTGAGATTCTGATGTTGTTCTGTTATTTCTTTCTGTTCTATTTTCTATCTTTTCTCTCTTCTTCTACCTCTTTCTTCTTTCTTAAAACCCTAAGGGTTCGTATTTTCGTTCATCTTGAGTTAATCACTAGAGATTAGTGTCTATTCAAGGAGTACAGATTTGCGGGTCTTTACATTTGGTATCAGAGCATATGGTTAAGCGACAACCATGGCTCTGTTGGGTGTTACTCATTAAAGATAGAGTCAGCAGTACTCTAGAATGAGTTTGAGTGTAATAATAGATATGAGCGCGTATTTGTTAGTGAATATAAAATTGTTTTTGAATCGGGTAAATAAGATAATTTTGCCCAAAACTATTTTTGTATAGAAAAGAAATGATTTTCTATGAGTTATTATAGTATATGGTTGCATGATTGTTAGGAAGTAATAATATTAAATTATTATCATTATTTATGGAATTAAGTAAGAAATAAAATGGATTGAATTCAAGTTAACTAACTTGATAAATTATTAATTCTTGGACTAATGAATTGGAATTTGAATTGGTTAAATTAAAGTTTAGTCATGAGCTAAATTTGAAGATAAATTTGAATTTGTATATAAATTCAAGTAAGTAAAAGAAATAAATTGAAATTCCCTTTGTTAGTAATTAAGTAAATTCGAGATGAATTGAATATGGAAATTTGAAATGAATAAGTGAATGTACTAATTGAAATGAATTAGTGAATGAAACTAATTTAAAGTAGTAGTAAATGAAAGTTAATCATTAGAATTCAATATTTAGAATTATGAATTGAATTCAAATAGAATTGAAATTGTGAATTGAATATTGAAATGTAAAATTGAATGAGAATGGATATGTAACTTCAATATTGAAGTAAAAATGTATAAGAAGCATATATTGGAAATTTTGTAATGAATTGGCAAAATGGTTTGAATGTTGGAATTGGATATTATGGATAGCAGGATATACAGGTGTATTAAAAGAAATGGAATTGAGATTTTGATTTCAAAGATAAAATTGAATTGCTCGACAAAAACGTACGTATTTCAATTTCAGCATGAAATTTGGTGATTTTCTTGTCCAGCCACTTGGCTTTCTCTTTTCTTTTTGATTCTGAGGGGCCGTGGTGCCATTTTGTAGTCGTACCGAGCTAGCCGCGCAAAGGAGACGCTGGCGAAATTTTTCGAAAATTTAGGGTGTTGGAAATTTTTTGAGAAAATTTGAAAGTTTGAAATTTAAATTTAAATTTAAATTTGAATTGTTAGGAGAACAATGTTGGTTGAAACTTATAAGTGAAGTTGGAAAGCTAGTTGAAATGATAATGAATCTCTAGTAAAAAGATTTAGGTTAGTAAGTTGATAAAACAATTTGGATTGTGAAAAAAATAATAGACAGGATAAAGACATTCTTCTTAACTTGTAATTTCGGGATGAAATTCTTTTAAGGAGGGAAGATTGTAACGACCCCGAATTTTGAACAATTTAATTTGAAAATATTTAATTAATTTTAAATATTTGAATGATGGTTTGACTTGAATTTCAAATTTTCAGAATGAATTTAGCGATTAAATTATAGAATTTAATCTATTAAAGTTGAATAAAAATTTGAATCTTAAATTTTAAGCCGATTAAAAATATTTCAGAGGCTTGTAAAATTCATATTGATAATACTGAAGATAATAGAAGCTTCAGAATTTAATTTGAAAGTGAATTGTTCAGTTTTGAAATTATATCGTTTGAATCGATATTTAAAAATAGTCATCTGAGTGTCTCAGAATTCGACGAAACCAGTTCCATTGGGTCCGTAATATTTAATTATTGTCGGATTTCAAATTTCGTATTTTTCTGAGTTGTTATGTGAGCACACAGTGAGTAAACGCGTTGAAATTAAATCGAATTCAACTTGAATTCAAAATTTAAATTTTCATTTCAGTCAAACATCAGCACGTTACCTCCTTCAACCATGCCTAAAATCACGAACGAGATCGTGTGAGACATGCCTTCGTACAAACTTACACGTCGTTCTTTATTCTATAAGGGCCGATACTCCTCTTCCTTTACAGTTCAAATCTAAATTCAAATGAAGAAAAAAAATGGCCGAGCTTTGCAATCTTCTGCCTCGTTCAAAATCGAAAGAAAATAATTTAACAAAGCCGAGTTATCCTCCTCTCCAGAAATTAAATCGAGTCTTCTTTCCTCTCGTCTGATTCGAAAGAAAAATCAAAACCGGACATCGAACTCGTTCAAAAATCGCGAGCTCCCTTTTCATTCGAAATCAATAAAAATGGTGGCTGCGGCATTAACTCGATCTGGAGGGGTGCTCAGGGTCGCATGGAGGGAAGCAACTTCGGCATGAGTTCATCAACGATCTAGGGTTTCGCGTGGTCAAAGCGGAGGCAACGGCATGGGTTAGCCGCGAAATTGATGAGCTGGGAGCGGCGTCTTCGAGCACGCGATGGAGGCGGGGTCGAATTCGATCTAGGGTTTCACGATGGCAAGTACTGTGCTCGCGTACAAGGCAGTGGAAGCGAGGTAACTATTTTTGTTTTAATAATTTAGTTAATTCAAATTTTAAATTGCAGTATTCATTTAAATATTAAATGTGATATATATGTATATTACAGAGAAAGAAAAGGTAAAACAGAAAAAAAAATATGCAGTGAAATTGAAATTAATAGTTTGAAAATAAAATTTATTTAGTTGGATTAAAATTTTAAAAGTTTAAAATAGAAAACCTTTTGTAGTTAGGGATATATACAGAAGTTTATAAAGAAATTAAATGTTACTGTAATAATTTTTAGAGGTATTTAAAGTAAATAAAATAATGACTGTAAGTTGTAAAACAAAAAATCTATGTTTTATGTATTTATGGGAAATAAAATTTTATTACAGTAAGGTGAAGTTTGAAGCAGTTTATATTTTCAGCTAACCTTAATTAATTTGAAAGTTTATGAAAAAAAAATCAATCAATTGTTAAGCAAATATTTGAAATATTTATGAAAATGAGATTTTGGTTTAAAGTAAATTTAGTTGAAGTTTAATTTGAACTAGACAAATTTGTTAGGAGTAATCTGTTTAAAATTCAAAGGATTTAGTTTAAAATTAAAAGTAGGGGATAAAATTATTGAAAAGGAAAGTTAGTTTGAAAGTAAAATGTTTAGTTAAATAAATTTATTTAACCGAAATTTGGTTGAAAGGAAAATAATTTTATTAAAGAAAAATAAAATTTTAAATTAGTTTAAATATTTTATTAAATAAGAAACTGGTTTAAATAAAACTATCAGTTAATTTGAATATTAAAATGAAATCACCGATGAATCAAAATTATCAAATGAAAATTTATTATTCGATCTGTTCGAATATTAATGAATTGTATAAATATTTATACAAGGTCTAAAATGGTGAAAACGAGTCAAGGTGGAAAATGGATTGCTAATAAAAGCAAAGGTGAGAAATTCTCACTCAAAAAAAATTTTTATAAGTTGGATTTGCAGTTATTTATTGATTGTTGTTGGTTGTGATATTAGATATAGTAGGATATATCTATATATATAGCAATATATATATATATATATTGGCATATGTATATATTGCAGTTGATTGATTTCCCGCATTGTATAGCGGATGAGACCCTATTACGCCGCCTATTAAGCGGATAATATTTTATAAATCCCATATACCGCTATATTCCACCTCGAAGTGGAATGGGTATTGTGCTAATGTCTGTGGATGCAGGGAAACAGGTTGGAGGGATCATACCGTGATATTTGATTGTTTATCATATCGATATATGATTTTGGAAAGTCGTGATTGACTATCTGATGTGTTGCATCATCGGATCCATTTTTGAAGTTTAAAAACAACGATTTTGATTTTTAAGGGATTTCTAAAGTGATTTTTGAAAGTATACGTTTATAAAATATTTTTAGAATTGATTCATCTTAAATAAATAAACGTTATAATTTGAATGTATAAAAATTATGATCTTTGAGAAATACAGTTAAAAGTTGATTTTTGAAAATATGGGATTAATGATTTTATAAAATAGTTTAAATTGGGATTTTTGAATTTATTACAAAAAGTTTAAAATGATGAAATTATAAAGGAGTTTAAAGACGTCTTAAAAGAATAATATAAATTGATCCATATAAAAGATTTATAAATTGATATTTATAAATTAAAAATATTGGAATTGTAAAACGAGCTTTTCTAAGTGTTAGAATGAATTGTGAATGAATTTCATAAATGAATGAAATCTATAGGATTATAACGGTGAAGTTATAAATGGAATCTTATAAATAAAATCTATAAAATTATTTAGGGAATAGATTTTGGATAAATAAATGAATCTTATAAGTTATAAGATTTAAAATTTGGGAAGTTTAAAAGAACGTTTTTTGCAAACAAATAAATTAAGTATTTAATTTATAATATGAACTTTTAGTATATCATTGAGATATGAAATTGAATAAAGGAAATTATAGAAGGAGTTGTTATATAATAAATAGAAATGGAATTTATGAACATTGTTTTATAAATCCGCAAAACGACTTATTTTGATAAGAAAATTGTTGTAACTTGTTAATGGAGTTATATTCACGTTTTAGAAAGTGAATAATCCTTTAAAATAAAGTGAATAGAAATGATAAAATTGGTTAACAAGTATATTCATGTTTTTGAATAGTGAATAATATACTAAAGAAAATGTTTTGGATGTGATGTTTTAAATAGAATTAAAACGATCTAAAGATGTTTTAAAAAGTATTAACTATCGAAACCATAGATTTCAACATTCATTGTTGAAATAGACGTTTTCGAGAAATAGAAGGAAATGGTAGACTATAACACTGTTGTTATAATAGATGATTTCCGAAAGGAAATGTTTTGTATAGTATTGGGATTTATATATCTATTTTAATTTCGAATCCCTATACTAGTGATTTGGGGTTGTCGTAACGATGTTTTACGCAACATTCGTTTTGGCCCAAATAAATATGTTTAAGAGAATGATTTCCTTAAAGAATGAAATATATACTTAATTTCGATTTAAGTATATTGAATATTTTCCAAGTATAGAAAATAAAAGGTCTTTTGAATTACTTATGAATAAATAAGTATGAAAATGTTTTCCAATGTGAAATGAAAAGTTTAGAGAATTTATCTTATTGAAGATAAATTGAAAATGAATAACTGATAACGTATATTCATAGTTATTTTGGAAATGTAGATTCAATATGGAATTTAAAAATGAAATTTCGAAAATGGGTTTAAAAATAAATATAGATTTATTTTTGAAGAATGGAAAATAAATATCTTGTAAAGATATTTTTGGAAAATAAATAATTTGGAAAATTATTTGGAATCTGGTGATGTTGTGCGTATCTATTGATAGTTCAATAACCGACTATCAATATTTACCTTTAAATAGGTATTAGTTGTGATTTGCTTGAAATTGAATGCCACACTTATTTTTTTAAAATAAGCGCTCACCATTCGGGTTAACCGGGAAAGGACCTTGGGGTCGTATAACCCATTCCGAATATGTGATACGTCGTTATGAATTGCATTTGAAGATCGGTGTTGAAGACCGGATATCTTCGAAAACGAAAGGGTTTCTTGTTGATTGTCTCTGCACTGGCTGATCCCCGGTATAGAGATCTCCATATGTGATGGGAAATTCGGACGCGATTAGAGATTTTCCGGATTGCAAGGACTTCTTTGTAAGTGCCTTCGGTTCTGTTCGATCCCAGAACAGACTTGTATGGATAGTATGTTTGACATTAGAAGTTGAGATATAAAGCCGATTTCTTTCAAATATATTTCTGTTGGTGGCGGAGAATTTATTCTCTTAGCTTAACACCCTTCTCTGAGACGTACGAGCTCAGAGGTTACGTAGTTGAAGGTTATCAGCAATATATTCCCAATTTGGTAATGTGACATGCTGAGTGTTGCTGTGAAATGATCATTGTGTTGATTATTTGTGATAGGATCATTTGTTTGATCGTCTATCTTGGTGATCATTTCTATGATCATTTGTTGACCCAAAGCATGACTTTGTATAAAGCGTGTTTTTGTGGACGAGACTTCGTCGAGCCTCACACCCCGGAATGGTCAAAACATGAAAGATGCGGCAAGGATATGAGGGGTAGCTCCCTTTAGGGTATGTGCATTTCCTTCTGGAAAAGGGTGGTATCATGGTATGGAGCCCAGATGCTTACTCATGTTGAAACACTTATTATTATGGTGTGATGTTGATGACGAGCGCTCGGTTAAAGGTCCCAAAGGACCGGGGATGGCACACTCGTGTCAGTTGTTACCCAGTTAGAGGTAACCCGGCCTTGTGTTGGCAGGGATCCGGTTTGGTTCTCGGAGACGTCCTTCCAGAGGCGTTCTCATGTGGCAATGGGAAGTTCCTTGGCCTGACCATTCGTTGGAAATCCAAAGAAACAATACGATCTTGTACGGTATTAGTTGTAGAACCTATCATTCACTTATGGTGGCGCCCCACTGTTTGGATGGTAGCTATAGTAGGCATAGTTCGAAATGTCTATGCTGGCTAAGATTTATATCTTTATTTTCGAAATGATTTTTCTACACTATGCACTAGTAATAATATCAAATGTTCTTTTTAATGCGTATCAAGCATCTTTGACTATCATAAGGAGAAATCTCCTCCGATTCTGCGTTTGCATGTGTGTGTGTGCGGGAGGCCTTATGGTAGTCTCATTTTTTAAAAGCATTTCGAATTGAATTTAAAAATATTTCTCTATTTTTATCTTAAAGAAAAATAAACTGTTTTGAGTTCCCACACCAGTCACATGACTGACTCGGAGTTTATTGTTTTCCTTCCTAAACTCTGGATGCCCACCAATTTCCACACGGGCAGTCAAGAGTTAAGGTTTATTAGGATATTCTGGAAATTAGGAGTTTCTGGAGGCAAGATGGATGGCATTGGCGTATTTACTAGTATATAGTATTTCCTTTCCATTGTTTGTTGTTGTACACTCTGATGTAATGTAATGAAATGTAATGTAATAACTGATATAGTTCTTTGTTTAAAGATTATTCATTTATCTATTATATGTTGTTCCGATGCGAATTGTGAGATTCTGATGTTGTTCTGTTATTTCTTTCTGTTCTATTTTCTATCTTTTCTCTCTTCTTCTACCTCTTTCTTCTTTCTTAAAATCCTAAGGGTTCGTATTTCCGTTCATCTTGAGTTAATCACTGGAGATTAGTGTCTATTCAAGGAGTACGGATTTGCGGGTCTTTACACTCTGCCAACTCCGAAAACCACTTTAACAACCGTGTACGCGGTGGAGATTCCAGAATGAAGTAGGTTGGTGGCGGCGTTTCCTGAAAGGTAAATACGTGGACCCAACTCCCGTGAGTTGGCATAAGGTGGCTAAAACAGGAGCGATTGACGGGTTAATAAGGTAGCACCTTTGATCGGACACATCCCTTTGATATTATACTTTGACTTTTGGATTGATTCGGTGGCCACTTTTGATTTTATTTGGGGGTGTGGCTCGAGGTGGGCGGTAGATGCGCGCTACGCGTTACCATCGACCCGGAAGCGTAATTGGTATATCTACCCTGGCATTGCCTAGTTGTGCCGTGTCACCTACCCTATCGCGCCTTGTACGAGTTTCTATTTGTGTCCTACCTATGGAGTGTCTTCTCGTAGTCTGCCGATCAGGAGATATGCAGACACTGTATAGATTATTGGCATTATTTGTGTTAAGGGCTATATGGGTAACCCCTTAACGCTATTTAAAAGTAAGTTTATTTTATAAATAGACACTATTATAATAGCGCAATATACTGCATAGTAAATAGTTTAACGGATCCATAGGAGATGTAAATCCCGAGCATCTCTTGAGTTACTGCACTCATATTTATTTCTGTTAATTTAACTCACATAAGATCTTTTAGTTCTGACTCGAGTGTTTTTGTCTTTTCAAATTCGCTCGGGTCAGTCCGAGCATTTCAGGATCGAAGACTTTAGATCTGGAGGACGAAGATGGAGATTTCTACTATTTTTATTTACTATATTCCACTACACTATTTAATTCCACTGCATTGATTATGATTGGTATGTGAACTCTGATATTCATGTAAATATAATCAAATGTTTTGTAAAATAGCTTCATGAACTGTATATTTTGATTATTATATTTTATCCTTCCGCTGTGAGATTCTGTTTAGTTTTCTTTCTTCTCTGTTTTCTTATTTATCCCATAACAATCCACCCTTACGTATGGTTTGAATTTGCATGTGTGTCTGTTTAAATCGTGCGGAAAGGCGGATCTTCGCACTACCAACACCAACCATATGGCAAGAAGCATCATTTCCCATCAGAACCTCTCCTCATCAATCTGATGACATGTAGAGAAGTAGTTCCTATTGGGTATCAGAGATAGGATGCGCCGGCATCAATAAGCCATAAGTAGCTCTTTCTAGAAGAGCCAGAAGCTATAAACACACCATTATCACTCTCTGTATCTAATTTCTCCATACTAGACGCTGAAGCTTGCTTTGGATTTTTTCTTCTTCCTTCGAGCTTGGGACATTGAGTTATAAAGTGCCTTGATTTCTTACAGTAATGAAAGTCAATTGCTTAGGCCCCATAAACTTAGACCTTGAATTATATCTACCTTCACCATTCTTTAACTTGCTTTGGCTTCTACCTCCCTGAACAGATAAGCCATACGAATCACTATCTAAACGAGTGCTTGCCAAGCTTCCTCTCAACACTTCATTTTGAAGGCTAACCTTCACATTAGATAGGCTAATCTTACTAAGACCATATATCATGGAATTAACAAAGCAATATACTCCTTAGGCAATGAACACAAGTGGATCACTACTTGAGCCTCATCAATAATATCAACATCCACTACTTTAGGTTCATAATCAAAGTAGTCAAAGCATCTACCTACTCCATAATATCGGCTCCAAGCTTCATCTTAAAGGAATAAAGTTGTTGATCAAGAATAATCTGGTTGGTAAGAGACTTGTTATGATATGCATCAGGTAATGCATCCCATAATGCATTTGGGACAATTCTACAAGAACTTTATCTAAAAGACTCTACGGAATTGTTATAAGAGCTTCATCTTCTGTCTCTTCTAAAAGGCTGCCTCAATATCTTTCAATTTCTCAAGTGTAGAAACAATCTTAGAAATCTTCTCCTTCTTCAATGCTACCTCCATCTTTATCTTCCAAGTACCAAAATATCCTTTTCCATCAAAACATGAAACAACATAATTGATACCAAATCTACCGATAGACTTTCTAGAAGTAGCCATTAATATCCAAACAGAATAATAACACTAGCTTTAGTACAAAACTGTCGTGAAAATTTTGAATGAGCAGAAACATATTTGATCAAGATCTAGGATTGCCTATTTAAATGCTAATGCAACTTAAAATCAACTATGAAATCACACAAGAATAAATAATGGAAAGAAAAAGAGAAAGAGACATTGAAGATTTAATGTGATTTGGATATAAGTATCCTACGTCCACGGAGACCCAATAACCCTTTATTATTTCATTACTTCGAGAAAGAATACAACTTGAGAAGAGTATAAATCACTCAATAAATTTTACTCACCCTATAAATTATAGATATAAGGATTTTATTGAGGATATTTTGATGGAGAACACACTTGCTGGTTTTGTGATGAGAAGATGAGCAAATGTCTTCATATTTATAGGTGCAAGGATGAAGAGTACCTTGGAGATAAGGATGAAATGCTTTCGAATTTGCTTGATTTGATTTCAACACAAATTCAACATATTTGAATTTGTTTCCACGTATATCCTTATTTGATTGATTCCTTAAATCAATTAATATCTCTTCAGATACTAATTGATTATCTTTCCAATTTGTTTTCAATATTTGACTGATTACTAGAATCAATTAATATCTTCTCCCTTATAAATTTGGAATAGATACAAATCGTCCAAAATATGATAGGAATTGAATAATTTGTCAATTTCAAAAAAGTTAAAAATTTGCATTTAATCAGTTAGCATTTTTTCCATTGGCCCTACGAAATTAATTACCTGCTTGAATTTTTCTTATGTGCATATTCAGCAAGTGTGATCATGGAAAATAATAAAAGGAAATGTATTTTAATTAGATTAGCTGAGTTCACTAAATGACCTAAAGTAATTTAGTAGGATTATTATTTAAGTTAAACTATGACCTTAGGTAATTTTACAACGTTACATGTATTCTCTAAATGTGATAACCTTGATTGTTTACTTTTTTCTACAGAACTATAGCATAACCACTTAACCTATTTGTTTGCTGACTGTAATTATGTCAATGATTGGACTTTGCAAATTATGGCCTCTTAATTTATATTGTATATAAAATCTGGCATTTCTGTATAGGTACTCGTACAGATAAAATGTAATTCAATGTAACATGATATATATTTAAAGTTAAAATCACAAATGAATACCTAAAACTAGATGAATTTTTAGGTATTTATTACCTTAGTTAATACTTACTATACTGTATAGATACTTTCAGTGATTAGAATGGTTTAGCAGTGCATAAATCATAAAACGAGACATATTTCTTTATTATGTAGCATATTTGGGCATTTGTGTTGATTAACTGATAGTTCTGTAAAACCCAATGTAGTAAAAAATGCAAGATAAAAATTCAAGATTATAGGAATAGGATGTTAGGCATAGAAAGCACTTTCTAATTTGTTATGGAGCTGTAATTTTATTATTTAGAAATAGTAATAGTTTGTTTTATGCCTTTAAATCTGTAGATCATTCATGAATGGTTAAAACTTACAATTCATATCTTTTGCTTTGTTGTATTTGGTATATTGGAGTAAATTTGGCAGTGGAAATATTTTTGCAAATCTAAGAATGTACAAAAATAGGAAGAAAATATAATATCCATAAGTGGCATATTAATACCCATGAAGCTGAAAGGATGGACATGTTAAAACAATCAATCATAGTATTATCTTACCAAAATCCATATCAGGATTAGCATAAAATTATTTCTTCTTTAGGAAAGTTGGAACATGGCAATAAAATATACATATCTAAGACAAAATTTAAGGTTAACTGGCTTTTTTAATCATTAGATATGTGAGACTGAACCATTATGGTATGATGATATATTATATATCTTAGTTTTATATATCATGTTTTTTGGAATATAAGGTAGCGTAAATTGATGAGAAGGTAATCTCATATATATAACGCGCATGCACAAATGTGTGTAAAGTTTTTTTGCGTACTATCTTTATGCCACAAAGTGAATCAAATGACAGTGACCACATAGCATAAAGTATATTTTCTGTTATCCCAGTATTTACCGCTGTTTTACACAATATATGACAATATGTTGTGTGACATAGCCCCTAAAATCTCAATACTCATGCTTGTCATTCAGACAACATTTTATTTGTTGTCTGATCAAAGTTTTAAAAAACAATTTAGTTTTGGCTCCACCTATATTTTTGTTTCCCTCTCAGTTATTTCATGGTCGTCAATTCTTTTAATTATTTACCCTTCTATTTCTCTCATTCCATTTTCCCCCTTTTGAAGTCAAATAAACTATTAAATCCCTCATCCCACTTTCTTCTCCCATACTCTCTCAATCTCGAAACCATACCAAATCTTCTGGATTTAGGGTTTCAATTGGAAGAACCCTAATCTTGCCTTGTCAATCGATCTATTGCCTTCAATCGGAAGAACCCTAATCTCGCCTAATCGATCAATCTTCTAGAATTAGGGTTTTGGTCGAGTTCTTTTGATATAAGAATTGGTATGTTTTTTCTGATTTGGATTTTGATTTCTACCTTTCTGAACTCAACAAATGATTGTCGATGATGATAATGGGTGTTTATAGGATTTTGATTTGTTCATCCTTCGATTCCTAATATTTAACTCTAGTTAATTTCCCTAACTTTGGCATTGACTTCGGTTTGTCATATTGGTTGATTTCCTTGATTCTGAGTATTGGTTGACATTTTGATGTTTGTTTAGAGATGAGAATCATATAATGTTGCCTTGTTATGGGAAGTTAAATTTGACTGGTTTAGTTTGTTACAGATTTTGTTTCCAACTAATTTTGTTTGAGTTTTTTTGATAATTTCTGAAATGCATGCTCTACCTTGCTCAATGTGTATACTTATATGTATGTTTATATGTGTGAAAGCTTGCTAATCCAATGCATACATGTATATACATACTTCCATGTACGTACATAAGTTATAGCGCTTTGATTGCTCGAATCTCATGGCTGCGCTTATATCTCGAACTTGAACTGCTTGGACTTATTATTATGTGATGATGGTGCATGTTGCTTTTGCACTATGATTTCTTGTTATGCTATCTTGGTCATCCATACTCATGCATTTGTATGTTTATATCTGCATATCACTACATAGTGTGTGTGTGTATGAATGAACATCCATGTATATACAAACATACATATGTATGTTTATATGTGTGAATGTTCTTATATCTGCATATATGTGTGTGAACTTCCTTTTGTACAGGAGTCTGATCTAGTTCATACAAGTAATTTGAGACTTCCATGCATAAACATACATACATATGCATGTATGTATGTATGTACGTACGTACATATGTATGTGTGTGAATGTTGACTCTACACTATGATTTCTTATTATGCTGTCTTGGTTCATCTATACGCATGTGTATGTATGTTTATATATATCTGCATATTATTATGAAATTCCATGTATATACATACATCTGTATGTATGCATGCATGTATGTATATATGTATGTTGAATGTTCTTATATCTGCATATATGTGTGTTAACTGCCTTTTGTACATGAGTCTGATCTAGTTCAATTGCAAATCCTATTCCAATTCAGTTCTTGTATACACTTGTATGTGCTTGTATATACCCTGTATATACTTGTATATACTTGTATGTTCATATGTACACTCAAGTTGCCTTGAGAATGAACCATTTTGAGGTTTAGTTGAACTTTTTTTCAGTTCTGAACCATTTGAACCATTTTGAGTTAAACTTGTTTTCAGTACATAAACGATGTGTGCATAGAGTAAGTTCCTTGATGTATATGATATCGAGTTGCAGCTCTGTGTATCTCTTCTTGATACATTGTGTGTCTGCTCGAATTTGATTTCCATCTTGTTGCCTGTTCAACCTGAATCATAATTAATGCTTGCTATGTCATTATTATTGACCTGATACACATTTACATGCATTTTTATTCATGTATGAATTCATATCTAGCTGAATCTGATTTTCGTTTGCTTCATTTTGATTTACTAATCTAAGCTTTTGCACCTATGTTCACTGAACCACATTCTAGTCATCACTTCTGTTGAACTGTCCCTTTAGTGATGTTTGTTGCGCTTTTATTCGTTGCACCATATTCCGTTCTTCACTTATGTTCGCTGCACAATATATACATGCATATATGTATGTATGTATGTATGTATGTATGTATGTATGTGTGGTAGTGTAATCGTAAATGCCTTATGTACATTGCTTCATCTTACCTTGGGCACACTTGTCCATGAGATTGGATTGTGGCTTGGCCTTATGATATTCACAGTGATAAACCGTGCATATCATAAGTTATCCGTGCACATATATTTATTTGTCCCTGTCTAAAGCACGAAGAAAAACAAACCCATAAACTGAGGCAATATAATATTCAAATTCAATTTTATTTTTGCAGTTTAGGTTTGTTTCATTTTTCATTTTATTGCATTGTTCATTTGACAGGTATAGGAGATGGCTAGATGCAAGCTGAAGCAAGCAAATAAAATCAACATCAAAAATAAACTCGAGTAAGTGTGAGATTTCTACATAAGAGTGTAGAGAAATGTTGTATTTATGAGAGTGATAGTGAAAGTTGTATTTGAAAATGTAAGTAGAGTGATAGCGAAAGTTGTATTTGAAAGTGTAAGTAGAGTGACAGTGAAAGTTGTATTATATTTGAATTTGAAATAAAATATTTTTTAAATAAAATATTTGATTTTTGAACAATTATTCATATCAGTCAATATTTATTGTTGTCTAATAAGAATTTCCACAAACGATACTATAACATCAGAGAACGTATAGTTTTTAATCATGCTAGTGCATATCAGACGATATGGCATCTCTATGGTCCGATATGTAATGAGATGGCATGGGATTTAATGACGGATATATATGCAATCAGAAAAACGGAGCATATCCGTCATTTGGTGCTTTTTTCCTATAGTGTATGCTGAACCTCATAAACCTATTCTACTATGGTGATATAACTCTTGTATTTCTCTCTATCTTTTCAGATTCAATTAAAAGGGAAGGTCCCATTCTATAGTGGAACAGCTCTAAAAGATCAAAAAGAAAGAAGGTATATAGATCGCAATTATTGATGCTAAAGCTCTATTATTATATTGCGACTGATTGTGCAGAACAGAGACATTACAATTAGGCATGGTAAGATAAATAGAATATAAATTTACTTTTAATATAATGTATTTATTCCTTATTATATCATTTCATGGGTGCTTATAATTTCCTCAATTTTATACTTAATATTAATGTTTTTGTATTCAAGTATTACTACATGCACTTTTTGTCTAGCACTTGGAAGACTTGATTATGGCCATTTGGTCAACAATAATATTTATATTCAATGCTTTCCAAATAAATTCACGGAATATGTAAATTTCTCGTATCATTTAAATTTATGAGTTGTTTTTGTAATCTTAAGTGAAGCTTTGGAGGACATAATAGAACCTTTTAAGCACTATGATTGACTTACTTCTTTAAGTAGGGGATAGATTGGCACCTTCAGTTCTCATAATATAGTCGCTCTTTTGAGTTTTAATTTATTTTATCCTAGCAATGCTAATCTAGAAAAAGTAAGGAAATATGACCACTTCCAGCTTGACTTCTGCATTTATTGAGCAACCATTAAATGTTTTGGATGTATAATAAAACTACCGACTATTGAAGCCACTAAGTAAGATTCCATATCACAGAACCCCATTGACAAAGTGTATTTGAATATAGATAAGTAAATATGTATTCTAAATTTACTAGTTGAACTACTGTTGAAATAGGAGCAAGAATTCAGTTTCTTAAATGACTAATGCTATGGTTCATTTTAGATAAAATCCAGTTCACAATTAGGTCAAAGTGATCTATCTAATAAATTAAGCCATGGAAAGTGGGCTCACAAAGGTTTGATATTTAGCATAAATGAGCAAAATTACTCTTGGTATACATGTTAAATTGAAACGGTTTTTTATATATGAGGATGTAATACATCTATTTTGTAGTTAGTTATCTATCCCATGCAATAATATCTTAAAATGCATTTTTTAGGCAAGATATAATTCGTTTAGTTTTTTTATTTAGTGTAAGTTTTGGTACTATATTCGATCTTTGCAGTAGTTTGTATATTGAACATAATGGGTGGTATACCTCTTTCAAAATTTTGTATCCTATTGGATTACTTCAGGCTCATGACTATAATTTTTATAATGGCTTGGGAAATCTTTCCTTTGCATGGGACTTTAGGCCAAACAAGTGTTGAACTCATATACAGTTACCGTGTTAATATACTACAAAGCTACTAAGACTTGATTGAATTTTATAACGGAAACTAATTATCTTACATTTTATATGCTAAATTTTCACCGCGCTCTCCTTTAGGCATTCAGCTTATGGAAAATGATTTTCGATTAACATTGCATCTACATGAAGTAAAAGTCTGAATTTGTGATGTAGTAGACACACTGGAATACAAATGGATTAATGCTTTCTAAAGGTATCTTGTACTATAAGTCTTCAAGTCAGGACTCTCACGATTTTCTTTCTATTTTCTCATAATTTTAGACACAAAATACCGTTCTCTCTTTAATTTGACCCACTCTTTGCAATATAAAGCTCTAACAAAAATACAATTACGCGCACCCCTTCCTTTTTGCCTTCTTTTAGCTTCTCTTAAATAAGTTAAGTTCAATGCTTCTCTTACACAAAATTTAATGCTCTTCTCCATGAAACGTTTTATTCTCCTCATTGACAATTCTGATTTGTTCTCCTCAATAAGCGATAGGCACACCTCCTCCAACTGTCTATTGATTCTCGAAGGAAACTCTGCTCTTGGCAAAAATGCACTCTTCTTCTTTCCTCCTTCCTTATTGTTACCCACCCAAATTCATCTTCCATCATAGGTCGAATACAATCATTTGGATCTGTTGTGGATTACTGCTCTACCCCTCTTATTGCAGTTGTACCACTAGTCGTTGATTTCACACAACGGTCGTCAATAGTTAGATATGAACCCATAGCATTTTGTTTTAAAATAAAAATAAAAATCGAGATTATTATTTACAACGAGGTATTAGCATTGTGCATATCATCAATGACCTCGGTTTTATGACTAATAACAGTTAATCATTTGAGCAACTCAAAAAAATTACTATACATTTATTTGTTTACTGAACAATTTTGCCTGCTCTTGAATTAAGCGCTTTTTAGTTAGAACCTTAGTAGTTAAATTAATGTTTATCATAGTGATGCATTATCGTGATTTCCATTGCCGTTGCCAATATTGAATTTTAGCATTTTCATGTAGGGTTAATTTTTGACACTTTAACTCTTTATGCAATTGCTTTATAGTTTACTGAATTGACGTCGATCAATTATTTCGTTCCGAACAATGAAAGTTTTGGTGATCCTTCACATGTTTCAATCAAATTTTAAACCTCAGACTTTAATGATGTCAGCCAGGTTACCGTTTCTTCAATAATGATTATCGTGGCAGCTGCCAATATTGAATTTTAGTATGTTTTGTGCATCGTAAATTTTAGACACTTCAACTCTTCATAGAATTGCTTTATAGTTTACTAATTTTACGATGATCAATTATTTTCTGCCGAAGGGTGAAAGTTTCGGTGATCCTTCATATATTTCAAACAAATGTTAAAACTTCAATCTTCAGTAATGCTAATTAGGTTACCGTTTCTTCGACCATATGAAGATTCAGTTTAGTGCAAGGTAATTTTTTTGTTATATAGTGTTACATGTTTTACTACAATTTCTTGCCTTTTTGTATTACTATACTCTATACTATTAAATATAGCTCATGCTTTTAGACAAAATTCTTGGCTTCAAACTTATGTTTTAAAAGTTAGTTAGGTAAAAGTATCCTAAAATATGATGATCTAAGCAATATGAATGGATGCTTTATTACGATGTTTTGATTTAGTTGTTGATGTTGTTCATGCTACACTAAATTAGTGATTTATTGTTGAAATAAGCAATCCATTTCATTTGCCACTTATCATTTCATGGATGAAGATGGAATTCGGGCCTATGCATAAAAGGATGATAGAGTAGCCATATTCATGACAATATTTACAAGTTCGATTCAATATTGATGATCATATCCACTAATTTTATTTTTCAACATTAATGGATTGATCTTCCGTATATTTTATGTCCAATTTTATGATTGGTCAATAAACATGTATGTGTTAGCACCAGAATTGGTCACTAACACCCAAAGAAACATTTGTGTTGAGAGATTAATGAAGATAGAAAATTAAAATAGAGGAATATATGCAGAATTAATCGCAAAAACTAGAACAACAGATTTATAGTGGTTCCGCATAATTACCTACGTCCACTTTGAGTTTAACCTTTATTGCTTTTCTAAATAATTTGATTATAGATTCAATCTGTACACCAACTACTTGAATGCAAATGCTAACTGAAAAAGAATGAGTCTTGAAAGCGGTAGAATCTCCACAGTGTTCTTGAAAAAAGGTCTATTTCACTGTGCCCCTGCCCCTCTATTTATAGGCGAAGATAGGCCGAACTTCCTTTACGGGGCCAGGGGCAAGATACTTCGGCCCATAGTAAGTTGCGTCTATGCACCGAGCCAAGATTGTCGAACAGCAGTTGCCGAGCAAGGGATATCAAATGGCAGTTGCCGAGCGAGGGATGACGGTCGAGAACTGTCTATAGCGATCATCAAGTGACTCGAGGTGAAGTTCTACCGAACGCCCTTAGTTTGTTGTGGGCTTGACAACTTGCTAACTCCTTTAGTATGCGCCGAGCCAGGGATGCCGAATGGCTGTTTGAAGCAGAGAATACCGAGCGAGTGTGTTAGGTCGAGCGGCGGTGTTTGAACCAGAGAATGTCGAACGGTGTATGCATGCCGAGCCACATATCCAGGTCGAACGGCTTTCATATGCCGAACGAGGTATGCATCTAGGCTGAACAAGGCTTGTATGCCGACCAAGGCTTGTATGTCGAGCGAGGCGTGTATGCCTAGCGAGGCTTGTATGCTGGACGATATACTTGTGCCGAACGAGGCTCTTAGGCCAAGCTGCATGCCTATGCCGAGTGAGGCCTTTAATGAAAAGTGAGGGATAAATGCCGAGCGACATGATATGGCCGAACGACACTTGGGCCGAGCGAAATGTCTATGCCGAGCGACCAAGTGCTGAGCCACGCTAGCCGAGCGCTGGTGGTCAAATGAGGGATGCTGAACGGTGGCACTCAGGTCAATAACTGGTACCATGCACCCAAGATAAGTTACTGGGTAACATCTTCCCCCCAAAGCGTATCGTGTGAATCAGCACTATGCGCTTTGAACCAAAAGCAATCCATTTCTTCCTTTAAACCCTTGCTCTGACTTCTCAATAGTGGATTCTTACGATCTCCTGAATGTCGAGCGAGGCCTGCATGCCGAGCGAGGCCTGAATGCCGAACGGGGCCTGAGTGCCGAACGGGGCCTGAAGCGAAGCAAGGCCTGAATGCTGATTGAGGCCTTACATGCCAAACCATCGAGATATCTTGATCGGTTCCACTGGTTGACGCCTGTTTATCTCCCCTCTTTCCTATACAAGCCAATACTTCTCCTTTTTCTCCTTTTTACTTTTACTTCCCTTCTATAAGACTTTCAAACTCATCTTCCACCAGACTCCTACTAACACCTTAATATTCCTTTTCTTCCCGAATCCAATATGTTGCCTCACATCCTCTCCCAACAACGAACCTGAATAGTTTTCGATTTCAAATCTAGAATTCCCTAAGCTTCAATCCATTTCCTTAGGTATGATTTTTTTTGCTTACCTGACTCTCCCAATTAAGGGTTTCGTACGAGACCCGAATTCGTAATAATCTTTTTTCCTTTTTAAAAGTAAAATACTAGAATTCGTCTAGACGAGGAAGATGAATATAAGGTTAAAACATGCTTTAGGCTTAAATGGAGAAGAGGAAGGAAGAGGGTATCAGAGGCTTTTAGGATGAAGGTTCTTGTTGGATTGCCAAGTGAGGGAATAGGAAGTGCGGTTGGCTCAGTAGGAGTTAGAGAGGTTAGGGTGTGTTGGTTGAGTGTGGTGTGCGAGTTGGAGTGATATTCGACTGGCCATTTAGGAAGGTGTTTAGGTTACTTGAAGAAGTGAGTTGGAGGAGAACGTACGGCTGTGGCTTGGTATGACTTTCGCATGCCGAACGGTGAAGAGGGAGTGCAGGACTGAAGTAAGAGTTGGGTTTAGCGTGCCGAGCGATGCATCTCGGTATGACCGCGGCTCGGCATGTCTCCCGCATGCCGAACGGTGAAGATCGAATGTAGGAGTGAGGTAGGAGTTGGATTTAGTGTGCCGAGCGATGCGGCTCGGTATGACCGCGGCTCGTCATGACTCTTTCATGTCGAATGGTGAAAAGGGAATGCAAGAGTGAAGTAGGAGTTAGGTTCAATGTGCCGAGCGATGCGGCTCGGTATTGAGCCTTTGGCGTGTGAGAGAGTTTATGTGGTTGTTTAGTCGAGTCTTTGGAGTGTCGCTCGACATTTAATCTTGAAGTAGGCAGTAATAGTCGAAACCATCCCACTCGAACATAGTTTATGTTGACTTGACTCACTTTCTTTGCCTAAATATATGACAAAAACAAGGACAAGAATTTAACCGAACAAGCATACAACCAATCTAGACTGATAATTCCCCTGTCCCAATAATTATAAACTTGAATTTAACTCGATAAAAACAAATAATAGCCGTCGACATATAGTGCCAACTTCTAAGTTCAAAACTGAAAATCATCATTTGACATTTGTACTTTACTTTATGTTATCAGCTTCATGACTTTTAATCCTTTGATACTTGTACTTGAACAATTGCACTAATTCACGCACCACATGGGGGGAGTATTTTTGTTGTTATGTATATGTTGATTGTTTTTCAAATATAGTTTGAACAGGTGTTTTTCATATTCAACACTTATTAGAGATGTCTAGAAAGTCGAGTTCTGCTGCATTCTCAGATAGACTCGAGCCAACTTCTCAACAAGAAGTAGTTGGAAGTATGAATCCATCGACTACTCCTGTACAAGATATTCCGAGCCCCATAGTGGCATCTACTGACTGGCTCCCGATGCACTAGATGTAGCGATCTTCCTATATAATCCAATCGATTCTCAAGCTTCGAGAATCAATGAAAGTACCCTTTATCGACTATGTTCAATACACGGAATTCCTTTCGACGTTGTACTAGTCCCATCATGGAAAGATCGTGCCCACCTGCCCCCAACCAGATATACTGCCTGCAACAAATTCACGTGCTGGGTTGGTAGCGTGCCACCATTCAACTCCTTCCTACGTGATGTGCTGCAATATATATAGATCACCCCATCACAAATACATCCCAACAGCTATGCGTTTTTATGCGGCACATGTATTCTCTTCATGAGCATTCTACTCAGGCCTCCCACTCTCGGCGACATCCGCTATATTTATCGTGTCAGAAGGCAATCTGACAGCCCATCTTTCATATTCCTCGAGCTGCATAATCAGTGCCAAATCCTTACAGGGGCATGGAGCAAATTCGCTAACTACAAGCATGAATGGTTTTACGTGCGCTGCCCCCTTGTTTCACGAGGAGATAGCTTGAAGGGAGTAAGTTCCTTACTAGATTAACAGTCGTATGTGCCAGGAAATGCATTCTTTCTAAACCTTTTCTCGATTTTCTACAGGTGTTAGCCCACGTCCCGAAGGCTCCGAGTATTCTGAGGCTGTTGAAGCTATCCTAGCGGTCCCCGTGGGAGATTGGGACATTAGATCTATTATTTCAAACAAACCCCTCTCGAAATTTGGGCAGTTGGCGGAAGGTCTCCGAATAAAGCACCCTCACGGTGTCACTTCAACTGGACCTGCCTTGGACAAAGGCAAGAGTCAAGCCGGGCCTTCATCACGCGGTGCCCCTGACACACCTGAGGAGGGGGAGATTAGAGAAGCTAAAGTATCCGAAATACCGGGTGAGAACATTAGTCCCGCTCGGGGGCCGGTAGTAAAGGTTCATGATATCGAAGTAACGCCTCCCCTTTCGAAGGGAAAGAAGAAATTGGCTTACAAATTGAGGAAGAAGACAGCGGGTGGAACCTCTAAGGTCAAAATCACTCCGGTGGAGAGAGAGCCTTCTCCTCAACTCTTAGAGAGTTCTTTAAAAGGCTTGTCTGACCTCACTATTCCCGATGATTTTCTCAACTATGTCTTCAACGATCTGGAAGCCTTAAGCTTCGTTCGCCCGCAAGAGGCGATGCAGGCGCCCAAGCCCATAACCAAAAAGAAAAAACTCCAATAAGTAAAGATAAAGAAAATGGTCCGTCCGGGGAAAACACTAGGACACACACGGACACGTGCACTTCATTTTTCACTTAAACCAATGTCATCACTATATTTTTTGCTAACTTGTCGTCATTCAATTTTCGTGTAGGTGATATGGGGCGTACTCATGGACTCGACCGTCTTTGTGGGTCATCTATTTTTCATCATTCTGGTCAAGATTCAGGGTCTGGCAAACGCCGGGAAAGAGATGACACTGGGGATCGAGACTATAGCCCCTAAGATTCATCTTATCGAAGAAAAACATACAGCCAGTCATCCTATTCTCCAGATCCTCCTTTTCAAACAGAGCAAGGCATAGAGAAATCTGTGCATAAGGGGTCCTAGCCTAAGGCTCACCAAGACCAACATTCTGTTTTATCGAATACCAGGCAATCCCGAGAACCTAACAAAACATTTGTAGTCTCGAGACGAACTCCTACTCCCGCACAAGATCCGTCGATATTAGAGAGGCTAGCCGAGGTTAAGGCTACGTTCCCTAAAATATGCTTTGATGGTCCGAAGTTTCTCCCAGTGATTCATCACATTTTGGGACACGTCAAACAAAGCACAATTGCTTGTAACCACGACGTTTACGTCCAACATGACGCGTTTGTCCATTTAGCTGAAAAGTCTTGGAAGTCTCTATTGAGCGCCAACACGAAATCGATCGCCTGAAGCTCGAAGTTGTTCACGATAAAGATATCATTAAAGCTCAGGATGAAGAGCTCTCTTCATACAAGTCTCAGCTCTAAGATGCCCAAAAAGTGCTAAAGACACATCGGAGGCTGTTAATCATCAGGACGCGACACATAAGAAAGAAATTGACCAAGCGGTTCGACGCTGCGGGGCCTTAGTTTTGGAGAAAGATCGGTTCACAAGGAGAGAGATGCATTTTCTCGATGCAACAAAGAGTTGGAAGAGCTACTCTCCAAGAAAAAAGAAGAAACAATAGCTTCTCAAGAGGAGTCACAACAATATTGCAACGAGATTGTTGCCACTCGACTTCTCAAAAAAAAATTAGATGAGGAGCTCTCCATGGCCGAAACACCGAAGGAAACAGTCCACAAGGAAGGTAAAAAGATGGAACTCTGGATATTCGCCTTAAGGCGGCTGCTGAAGCGGGCAGGGAGGATATCAAGTGCTTGTTCGACCCGCTTGTAGAAGAATATAATGCCTGGGTCCTCATGCATCGGGACTTAACTTTTCTTGGCAAGGGTTACCTCAAATCTCTAGCCGAGGATGGGAAACTTTGATAAAGATCAAAAATGTTGAGTCCGACACCGAAGAGGTTGGTGAGGAGGCTTTAGTAAAGGAATTTCTCAGGAGGAATCAGCCTTTAGACGTGTCAGCAGCGAAGGCTCTCTGTAGCAAAGATTCCTCCTCGTCAAAAGGAAAGAACGACATTGCCGGTCTGTTTGGAACCGAGTCTCTGGTTCCTCCCCCTACTCAATTGGCTGGTCGGCCAGTAGTTGATCCGTTCAAGCAGCACGTGGGTTATGACCCAAAAGACCCTGGCCTTGACATTCATGTTCTATCTCCCATTCTAGAGTGTGAGACTCCCTAGACGGTTGAGCGTTAGCAAGAAACCGGTACATAACTTTTCTTCTTAAAGTTCAAAGAGCCGTCTTTTTCGGCGTGAGGTTATTGTATTCTAACGTTTGTCCCTTGTGATTTTGTATAGGCCGTTCTGATCCTGAGCCAACTCTAAGGAGTGATGACGCTACAGAGGAGAAGGAGAAGACAATTGAGGCTATTCTAGCGGAAGAGACTCCTGGTCCTGATGCTCAAATGATTGAGGCGCTTGATGAGGACAAGTCTAAAATTTCATCACCCATCAAAGAAAGTTATGAAGATGAGAATACAGGCGCCTCCAGACACACTTTGAAAGTGAGCATGAAGGAGCAACTTGCGGAAGAGAAAAAGAAGAAAGCTGAGATCAAGGTCGAGCCCCAGATAGTGGAATGAGACGATCGTTGGAACAGGCCTTTAAAGGTCATTCTCCCCGGTGGGTCCAGGCGAATGGAAGTTCCTCTTCCTTCCTCGGATGTTACTTCCCCAGCAAGCGAAGCGTCCAAATGAAAACGCATAGGGGAGGAGTCATCTAAGAAAACGTGAAAGGAGAACAAACCAAAGAAGTAGTTGTCACACTCATTCAACGAGAGTTATCTTAGATTATGTAATTATTTCTATTTATTTTCATAGCAAATGCAGCTAGACTTTTGACTCCGAGTTTTAGAGGGATTGTTGTGGAATCTTATTTTGGATTGATAAATAAAATTTAGTTTCTTTGTCTTTCAAACGAATTTTATTCTTCAGCTTACTGTCTAACTTGTTACCATAACTTGACATTCAGTGAGTTACCCGAGCTCCAGTTCACCTTCATGTTACTCAGAAATTTTTTGAGAATCGTAAGTCCTCTGTTTCATGCTTTGGGTACTTAGAATAATTTTAGTTTGCACTCCGGGGACTTGAAGATTTCAAATCGTTTATACTCTAGTCCGCACTTTGGGGACTTAGAGTACTCCAGTCCGCACTCCGGGGACTTGAAGATTTCAAGTCGTTTGTACTCTAGTCCGCACTCTAGGACTTAGATTACCTCAGTCCGCACTCTGGGAACTTGGAGATTCTAAGTCGTTCATACTCTAGTCGGCACTTTGGAGACTCAGACTACTCCAGTCTGCACTCCGGGGACTCTCATATTTCAAGTCCTTTATACTCTAGTCCGCACTGGGGACTTAGAGTGCTCCAGTTTGCACTCTGGGGGCTTGGAGATTCTAAGTCATTTATACTCTAGTCCGCACTCTACAGGCTCAGAGTACTCCAGTCCGCACTCCAGGGATTGGATATTTCAAGTCATTTATACTCTATTCCACACTCTGGGGACTTAGAGTACCCCAGCCCAGTACTCCAGTCCACACTACGGGACTTGGAGATTTTAAGTCGTTTATAGTCTAGTCCGCACACTAGGGACTTAGAGTACTCCAGTCCGCACTTCGGGGACTTGGAGATTTAAGTCGTTTCTATTCTAGTCCGCACTTTGGGGACTTAGAGTACTCCAGTCCACACTCCGAGGACTTGGAGATTTTAAATTCTTTATACTCTAGTCTGCACTCTAGGAACTCAGAGTACTCTAGTCCGCACTCTGGGGATTTGTAGATTTTAAGTCATTTATACTCTAGTCCAAAATCTAGGGACATAGAGTGCCCCAGTCCACACTCCGGGGACTAGGAGATTTTAAGTCGTTTATAATCTAGTCCACACTCTGGGGACTTAGAGTACTCCAGTCTGCACTCCGGAGACTTGGAGATCTTAAGTCATTTATACTCTAGTCCGCACTCTGGGGACTTAGAGTACTACAGTCCACACTTTCGGGACTTGGAGATTTTAAGTCGTTTATACTCTAGTCTGCGCTCTGGGACCTCAGAGTACTCCAGTCCGCACTCCGGGACTTGGATATTTTAAGTTGTTTATACTCTAGTCTGCACTCTGGGGACTTAGAGTACTCCAGCCCATACTCCATGGACTTAGAGATTTTAAGTCGTTTATAATCTAGTCCGCACTCTGGGGACTTAGAGTACTCCAGTCCATACTCCAAGGACTTAGAGATTTTAAATCGTTTATGTGCGTTCATATGTCAGACAGAATAATGTAACGCTAGTTTTTTACCATAGAATTATCATACATGGAAACATTAATAATTCATGGAAAAGATGGCTTCAAGCCTTTATTAATGAAAACAAACTAAATTTTCTTATTACATGCTGAAAACTATGAATCAATGAAATAAAAATATACTGGAAATAATTGCAACAAAGATACATAAGAAATTGATTAAGTATAATAATGCCGCAGATGCTCGCTATTCCATGCTCTGGGGAGTGTCGCGCCATCAACGCTCGCTAGCATGAAAGGTCCCTCTCCAAGCCTCCGTTCAATGGCGTATGTGCCTTCCCATGTGGGATTCATATGCGATGGGACCGGGCAAACTCGTTTCTAAACGAGATTGCCTACATGAAAGGTTCTCGCTCGGACTTTTCATTATAATATCGAGCGATTCAGTGTCTATATGCAGCTGCCCTTAAATCAGCTTCTTCACGTTTTTCATCAATGAAGTCCAGTGATTCTAGTAAAAGATCCTGATTCGTCTTAGTGTCATAATGAGCTACTCGATGTGAAGGAACTTCAAGTTCCACGAGTATAACAGCTTCTGTGCCATACGCCAATGTGAATGGAATGTGGCCAGTCGTGGACTTGTGGGTGATTCTGTAAGCCCAAAGTGCCATTGGAAATTCATTCACCCGCTTGCCTCTAGCCTTTTCCAAATGCTTTTTCAATATGGACTTGATTATTTTGTTCACGGCTTCAACTTGTCCATTGGCTTTTGGATGAGTAACTGCTGCAAACCTTTTTTCAATGCCATATTTCTGAGAAAATTCTTTGAACTCCTTGCTTTCGAATTGCGTTTCGTTGTTTGTAATGATAGCCTGTGGAAGGTCGAAACAACATATAATGTTTCTTACAGCGAAACTAATGACCTTCTTCGTGGTGATTGTGGCTAACGGCTCTACTTCTGCCCACTAGGTAAAGTAATCGACCACAACTATTGCGTATTTCGCACCACCTTTGGATATTGTAAAGAACCGATTATATCAATTCCCCACATTGCAAATGGCCAGGGACTAACCATTAGTGTGAGTTACGTCGGCGAAGCTCTCGTTATTTTCGCATACTTTTGGCACTTGTTACATCTCCTTACGTAATCTACAACATCTCGATTTACAGTTGGGCAATAGTATCCATAGCGGAGGATTTTCTTTGCTAACGTCTGCCCCAAGTATGGTCACCACATTCTCCTTCATGAACTTCCTTTAGGACTCATTTTATCTCATTATGGGCAATGCATCGGAGTAAGGGGGCCGAAAATCACTTTTGATACGTTTTCCGTCCTGCATTACATATCACGAAGCTTTACGAATGACTTGCCGCCTTTCGTTTTTTCTTTCAGGCAAGACCCCGTGTAGCAAGTATTGATTGAATGGAGTCATCCACATTTCCTTTTCGATTTCTGTTTGTAACACGAAATCTATCTCCATCACATTTATACTCGGAGTATGTAAGGTTTCGACGAGAACCAATCCCATTTGGTGTGTGTTGCCAGTACATCCCATTTGGTGTGCGTCGCCAGTACTTGCGAATTTGGCCAATGAATCGGCTTCTCTGTTTTGTTCACGCGGGACTGATGTGCACGTAAATGTGCATATTTTTATCATCATATTTATTCTTTTTAAATTAAATAAATGATCATATTGGGTATTTTAACTTGTTTAAACCAAAATTCATATTATTTGAAATTGTCACATATTCATCTGCATCCAAGGGAAAAATGGTCATTTTTGTGTGTATATTAATTTGAAAAAAATTAATTGAAAATTTGTATATATTTTTGTAGGAATTTGATCTCAAATAGAAGTGGTTTCATGAAGATATGCATGCACAAAATTAATACAAAGGAATGAAGATGGAAATAATTCAAAGTGAAGAACATGGAGGACCCCACCTACCCACCGACCTTAATGTACAAATTAAAGGCTAATGCACATGCTTTTGGAGTTAATGGCTTCATGTACATTTAATGGGGGATTAAGACATGTCAATGATTACTTGGCCTCCACACTTCCTAAGGGGCATTTTGGGCATTCCCTAAAAATATGAATTAGGGTTTCATACATGTATAAATACTTATATGTTTCATGTAACCTTTTTTTCTTAGGCTATCTCTTCTCTTAGTCTCTCTTAGGCCCCCTTCTCTTTAGTTTAGTTTAGATCAAATAAAAGAAAGCTCTCTTTCTCTTTTCATGGCTACTTAGCCATTTTTATTTTATGTAATTTTTTTTCTTTTTATGCAATGTTAATTAGTGTTTCCTCTTACTTACATGTTCATTTCCTTTTATGCTAGTAGTGTAGATTTACTTTTATGCAAGTAGAATAGTTTTCTTTTCATTTGCTTTCATTTTTCTTTCTTTTTTTCTTTCATGTTGTTGCTACATTTCTTAATAAAATGACAAATATGAGAAGCTAAACCCCTTCAATTTAGGGGTAATGAAGCTCTTTAATTAATGTAGCTTCAAAATTTTGTTAATTCATGCTCTCTTTTTGTACTTAATGATGATGATAGAAGTGGTTTTATTTGTTGTTTTTGCTTTGAATTTGATAGTCTATATTGTTGACACCAAATAGACTATGCTTAAACAATCACTAACACAAATGTCTCTTCATCAATATATGATTATGGCATAAGAAAGTGATTTGAAATTAAAATTTGATGGTCTATGTTTCTAATCAATAGTTAATAGGCCATACTTAAAATAGATTTCATTCCCATTTTCTTTGTCAAGTTTCATGAAAGTTAGTAAGTGTTTTAAGGGGTGTGTTATAGTTTGGTGGCTTATGTTGGCTAATCAATATCTCAAATATGCCATACTTATAATAAACACATCTATTAAAACACTAATGACCATAAAAGAGAGATCATGATTTTATGTGTTGAACTACATGATTTAAAGAGTGGATTTATTCTCTAAATTGTCATTTAACTCTCATATTTGCATTTCTTTTCTTTTTTCTAGTTAGTTAATTTTCTAATTTTCTAGCTCAACATTCTCTTCAACTTTGGTTTAATTTGATTGAATAGAATTTTAAAATCATCAATTCCCTGCGGATTGACCCGTATTCGCCGCGTGCTACATTCGTACACCGTGCGCTTGCGGTTATTTTTATTTCTAAATTCGTTCGAAGGTTTGCTAATCCGATAGAATTTCCGTCGACGAACAAGGTTTTGGCGCCGTTGTCGGGGAGTTGTTTTGATTTTGATTTTCTGTTCTTCGAATTATTTTTCTTTGATTTTTGTGTGTCTTTATTTTGTTTGTGTGCATTAAAAAAAAGAATATTGTGTGTGATATTTGTTTGCATTTTGGTTTGTGTGATTGTTTTAGTTTCCTTAGCAATTGCACTTCCATATATATATTAAAAAAATTATTCATAAAATCGAAAAAAAAAATTATTTCCATTTTCATTTCACAGTTTTTGCTTTGTTTTACAAACTTTAACCTTCATTTACAAAACTGTTCTTCCCACTCTCACTGTCCACTTTCCCCTGCACATTCATTCTCTACTCTGTATAACCATACTGTTCCCTGTGCATCTGTGCCATTGCCTACCATTTCCCCCAAACATATACTTCCTTCCTCAAACATTCACCACCTGAAACCACTTCTGCTTGCAACAGAACGGCAGACCACTCACCTCAACCACCTGAACTTCTCACAACCTCTGTGCATCTCATCCTTCTCTGTGCCACAAACATAAACTTCATACATCACACTTATACAAACTATTGACAACAACTTACCCAGATCTCCAACACTTTCTTTTATCTGCAGCTACTTACCAACCCCCTTCAGTCACAACTCGAGACCAATTCCAACAACCCACATTTGCCACTCCACATTTCTGCCTTCATCACTACACTTCAAAACCTCCTCATAGTGAAAAACATCCATCTCCTGCTCGAAACAACCCACTTCGAAACTGCGTAAACCAACCATCAGTGTCACACTGCCATTGATCAACTCTTCCATTTCATACAAGCCTCTCAACATCCATCGCAACTAAACCTACCTTCTTCAACTCCATACATCCATTTCAACTAGAATAACCCCCTGCTTCAAACTTCATAACCACATCACCACTGCCATCAATATCAAACTACTGCCTCCTCAAAATCTTTCAACTACTCAACAACCACCTGTAAACCCACCACCTCCTTCCACCTTAGAAACCATCAACTACATCACCTGGTCCTCTGACCATCATTGCCTACAACCCATCCATCACCCTGTAGCATCACCCTGTCATCACATCCTTACCACTACACGTGTTGCCCAACCAATCTCCTCGTCCAATCATTGACATCGCGACTTCCCCCCACAATCGACAGAAGCTGCTGCTGGCGACAACTCCATCCCTACGAAAATTGAACACCACAATCACCTCCAAAAAGCAACTCCATCGCCTACCGCTACAACCCGATTTCATCGTCGACGTGGCGCCTGAACCGTCGCTTTGAAAACCAAATCCTATCCCAAGTGCGAACACACTCAATTCTTCATCACCAAAAGCGTTCTGCAACTACAAATACCCAACATCAAGCCTCGCCTTGAACCAATGTCACCACCGTGTCAATCGCGAACCCAATTCCGACATCGCCTCTTAACTTGAACAACCACAATCATCTCTTCAAACTGTAGCATCTACCGCTACGAACCTGAGAGTTTGTTTCCATCACTCACCGCAAACCCCACACTCAAATCGAACACTCAAATTCGAATTCGTAGGGTTGATTTTGATTTCTGGCATTGTTTTCGATATCTGGGTATGACTTGTTTTGAGTAGTTCAACAGTTTGCGACCGGCTTTGAAGTATTAGAAAAAAAATTGGGCAGCTAGTGTTTACGGGCTTGTGGGCTGGTTCCTTTGTTGGATTAGTTAATTGTAGTGCTTAATTGTCTAAGTTGTGTTTAAAAAAAATTCCTTCTCTCTTTAAAAAAAAAATCTAGTATCACTTTGTTTAAATTTTCCTTTTTCATTTGTTTTCACTTGTTTGAGTTTTCATTTGTTTTATTTTCATTTGTTTTGTTTTTCACTTGTTTTGTTTTCTTCTTTGATAAATATACGAAAAAAAAGTTGTATATATCTTGCTTTATTTCAGGTTGCCAAAGCAGAATTACAGAAAGAGCATAAGTGCTTGTTAAATAAATTGCTTGATTTGAAGTGCTTGCCGAAAAAAAATAACTGCTTGCTTGCTTATAAAATTTTATGTTTTAGTTGTCTTGCATTGTTGTTTGCTTGCATTTTAAGAAGAAAAAATTTTAAAATAATTTCAAAATCAAAAGCAAAAAAAAAAATTTCATTCTAGTTCATTGTTAATACACGTTTTATTTCAGCTTTGCATTTCATCTTAGAATTTGATTAAATAATAACTCACTTAATTGTATATTGACAGTTGTCTTCTTTGAACAAATTAATTTCTTGGTGTCTAGGCAACGGCAGAGTAATAACCATTTATAAATATTACGGTGATTCGTAAATATTATAGTGGTTGTTCCTCTGAAGGTACTTAAACCTTCGGCTGCATTGCTACAGTGATTCGTGGTGCAACGATAATCCCTGCCCGTTACCTGGCTGAGAAATTTTTTTGTTGATTTAAGACAGTGTGTGACTATACAATTTTGTGTTAACTTAGGATAAATCATTTGTAATTAACTCTTTCATTCATTTAGTTGCATTAGTTCATGCATATTTAAAAAAAAAATTCAAAATCCAAAACTAAAAAAATTGTAAATATTCCTTTTTCTTTGAAATTTTTAAATCCTTTTCTTTGAAATTTCAAAAAAAAAATCCAAAAAAATTTAGAAAAACCAAAATTCAAAAAAAAAATTGAAAAAAAAACAAAAATCGATTTTCCTTTTTAAAAATAAATTTTCTTTGTAAATATTTTTCGTTTATAAAAAAAAACCAAAAAAAACATTCTTTAAATTGTCTGAATTTCCATATGCACTTAAATTTTACAATAGTTGTGAAAATCAATATAATCCATATGATTTTAGTCCAAATTCGTATGGATATTTTAACAACAACTGTTATGTAAATAATTCAAATTTCGAACAACAAAATTTTCAAAACGATGAACAACCTTCGACTCTTGAAAATAGCATTGAAATGATTTCATCTTTACTCGAACTTTCTACACGACAAAATCAAGAGATAAATGATTTGTGTAATTCTTATTTGTGTAATAACTCGAGTCAATGATTTCAAAATTTGAATTCAATTCAAAATTTAAACGATTACGATTATAACCCATGCCAACTTAATTTCGAACTCCAAAATGAATTTCAAACTCAACATGAAAATGGAAACAACTTTTCAAATGAATTTGGCAATGGGAATAATCTTAGCCATGTTACGAGAAAAAAATTTTGTTCTCAACAAATCCAAATCGAAAATTCTCAATTTAATAGCTACAAATTGGATTTTGTCGAACAAATGAATGAAATTTACGATGATCACATGGATTTGTTATTTGAAACATATATGAAACAACGTGAAAAACAAAATCAAATCCCAACGTGTGACGAGTCAAATAATAATCCATCTTTTACCACAATTGACGATTTTGAAATGACAACTTTTGAAACTGAAAATGATGATCTTAACGAAGTTGTTGAAAAGATGGTAATTTTGTTGGATTTCAATTCTTTTGAGGGTGAGAAACTCGATTTAAATTTCGATCTTCCTTTTTCTAAAAATTTGAATACAACAACTTTGGATTTGGAAATGGATATATGCGATGAAGTTGTTGATAATCTAATGAAGGAAGATGAATTTAACAAACACGAGTTTTACGGACTTTTCGAAAATGAGTCATTAAATTCTGATGGGGAAGATTTCGATCACCATTTTGACTTTGAAATCGATAATTTGGAAGAAGTTTTCAATAATAAGCTTGAATTTAAAATTGGTGATAATAAACTAGAACTTTAGTCAATTGTTTTATCGACCCCAAAAATCATCGAAAACAAAACAACTCGTATAATTTTCAATAAAAAAACATTCGTTTTTCCAAATCAATGTTCAATTTCGAAATCTTTTACGGTTTGGTTTTCTGCGCTTGAGCTGTGTCTTACATACTTGGTGAGACAAATGAATCGGTTCTTGGAAGACCGGTTCATTTACTCTTTAACGGCATACTTTCTGATGACTTGTAAATAATCATGTTTTCATTTTTATTTAAATAAAGGTTAGGTTTTTATATTTTCTCCTTCCACTTGGGTTGACTGTGGGGACACAGTCAAAATCAAGTGTGGGTTCATTTTTTTTCATGGTTTATTTTTGCTTTAAAATCAAAAAAAAAAAATTAAAAAAAAATCCCAAAAACAAATTTTCTTTTGATTTATTTTTAAAAGAAACACTATAAGATAAATATATGGCTTTGGTTTATTAAATTGAAATTTTTGAAAATTTATTGGTCTTAACAAAAATAAAAATGAAGTTTGGTTACAAATAATAATGGTTTAACTAGTATATAGGAAGATTCATACGTGTTAATTATGAAGTATATCCTAATTGAAAATCTTTGTTTTAAAAAGTGGTTGATTTAAAGTAAAGGATATAACATTTTTTTTGCCTTCTTAGTTATATGGTGCTAAGATGATTTTGCAAAACTCTCTCTCTCTCTTAAAAAAATAAAATCAAAATAAAAAAATAATAACATCCAAGTATTCACTCTCATTTAAAAGTCCTCACGGTTATGCATGGGTGAATTACTTGGAATCTTTGATTATGTGCTTTCATACTCATTTAAAAGTCCTCACGGTTATGCATGTATGGAACACATGTTAAAAAAAAGACTTAATAAAAACCACCTACGGTCGATAGGTGTATGCACGAAAGTGTGTACACTCGCCACGCTTTGTACTCCCCTCATATAAGCCCGAAAGGCAGTGCATGGGTGGTATATCTGGCCTCAGTTTACCTGAGCTAGGTGTGTAATTTTTCTTGCAAATAATGAGAGAGCAAGCAATAGAAATCCTAGCACTATTTTTACTTATTTGATTTGATTTGTTATTGAAAAGAAATGAAAATACCACTTTGATAAACTTTGATAATCAACTAAGGATCCATTTTATAATTACACTTTGTTATCAACCGAAACAACAAGTTAAACTATTGTCTATTCGTTATGATAACTTGATTTTTGTTGGAAATTTTGACGAGTAAATGACATAAATTTTCAAGATTATAACCAAAACCTATATTTAACTTATTCGTGTCAATTTAAAAATAAATCCTTCATTTGTAAATATTTTCAAAATTTTGCATTCATCTCTTTGTAAATAAATCTTGCATTTTGTAAATATTTTCATCATGCATTTGGATTTTGTGGCTAGTATCCGCTGAAAACCCTCACGAGACAACACTCGTCCTACTGGGGACACCCAGAGGTTTAACGGCTTGTTGCATACGCTCAATGCAATCGTGTTTCCTACGAAAACGGATTTATTTTAGTTTCCCTTTATTCGAGGACGAATAAAAAGATAAGTGTGGGGGTATTTGATGTGCACATAAATGTGCATATTTTTATCATCATATTTATTCTTTTTAAATTAAATAAATGATCATATTGGGTATTTTAACTTGTTTAAACCAAAATTCATATTATTTGAAATTGTCACACATTCATCTTCATCCAAGGGCAAAATGGTCATTTTTGTGCGTATATTAATTTGAGAAAAATTAATTGAAAATTTGTATATATTTTTGTAGGAATTTGATCTCAAATAGAAGTGGTTTCATGAAGATATGCATGCACAAAATTAATACAAAGGAATGAAGATGGAAATAATTCAAAGTGAAGAACATTGAGGACCCCACCTACCCACCTACCTTAATGTACAAATTAAAGGCTAATGCACATGCTTTTGGAGTTAATGGCTTCATGTACACTTAATGGGGGTTTAGGACATGTTAATGATTACTTGGCCTCCACACTTCCTAAGGGGCATTTTGGGCATTCCCCAAAAATATGAATTAGGGTTTCATACATGTATAAATACCCATATGTTTCATGTAACCTTTTTTTCTTAGGCTATCTCTTCTCTTAGTCTCTCTTAGGCCCCCTTCTCTTTAGTTTAGTTTAGATCAAATAAAAGAAAGCTCTCTTTCTCTTTTCATGGCTACTTAGCCATTTTTATTTTATGTAATTTTTTTTTTCTTTTTATGCAATTTAATTAGTGTTTCCTCTTACTTACATGTTCATTTCCTTTCATGCTAGTAGTGTAGATTTACTTTTATGCAAGTAGAATAGTTTTCTTTTCATTTGCTTTCATTTTTCTTTCTTTTTTGCTTTCATGTTGTTGTTACATTTGTTAATAAAATGACAAATATGAGAAGCTAAACCCCTTCAATTTAGGGGTAATGAAGCTCTCTAATTAATGTAGCTTCAACATTTTGTTAATTCATGCACACTTTTTGTGCTTAATGATGATGATAGAAGTGGTTTTATTTGTTGTTTTTGCTTTGAATTTAATAGTCTATATTGTTGACACCAAATAGGCTATGCTTAAACAATCACTAACACAAATGTCTCTTCATCAATATATGATTATGGCATAAGAAGGTGATTTGAAATTAAAATTTGATGGTCTATGTTTCTAATCAATAGTTAATAGGCCATACTTAAAATAGATTTAATTCTCATTTTCTTTGTCAAGTTTCATGAAAGTTAGTAAGTGTTTTAAGGGGTGTGTTATAGTTTGATGGCTTATGTTTGCTAATCAATAGCTCAAATATGTCATACTTATAATAAACACATCAATTAAAACACTAATGACCATAAAAGAGAGATCATGATTTTATGTGTTGAACTACATGATTTAGAGAGTGGATTATTCTCTAAATTGTCATTCAACTCTCATATTTGCATTTCTTTTCTTTTTGTTAGTTAGTTAATTTTCTAATTTTCTAGCTCAACATTCTCTTCAACTTTGGTTTAATTTGATTGCATAGAATTTTAAAATCATCAATTCCCTGCGGATCGACCCGTATTCGCCGCGTGCTACATTCGTACACCGTGCGCTTGCGGTTATTTTTAATTTAAATTCGTTCGACGGTTTTCTAAACCGATAGAATTTCCGTCGACGAATAGGGACATGCGACATATCATAGTCTCTAGATTTGCTAATTGCTCTTGAACTCGTGCAAGGTAATGGGCAAGTCTCTGTCCCTTTTCTTGATAGTCTCCCTGCACTTAGTACACCACCAATTGTGAGTCACAAAAGATTTAAACCGATTTAACTCCCATTTCCCTAATGAGTCTCAGCCAGCAATCAATGCTTCAGACTCGGCTTCGTTATTCATAGCTGGGAAATCAAGCTTCAAAGCATAAAAAATTAATTGTTCTCGGGAGTTAAAAGAACTATACCATCCTTAGAGCAACGGTCGTTAAATGCCCCATCGATGTACAGTTTCCATCGAATGGGGGGAATAACATCGTGGTTATTTGGTTCATCTAATACGGTGAATTCAACGATGAACTCTGCTAGCGCTTTTCCTTGTATGGATTTTCTTAGCAGGTAAGTAATATTGAACAAACTCAACACGATATTCCATTTTAACATCCTTCTAGAAGTTTCTGGTCGTTGGAGTACCTGACGCATGGGTTGATCGATATAAACACTGATCGAGTGTGCCTGAAAGTACGGACAGAGCTTACGTGATGCAATCACCAAGCAATAGGCCAGTTTCTCAATCTTAGGATATTTTCTTTCTGCCCCTGTTAAAAGTTTACTGACATAGTAAACCGGCTTTTGAACTCGGTCCTCCTTGCAAACCAAAGCCATATTGATAGCATGCTGGGATACAACCAAGTACACATATAGTACTTCATGCTTTATAGGCTTCGAAAGCACCGGGGGACTTTCCAAATGTCTCACCAAAGCTCGGAATGTATCCTCACAGTTGGGCGTCTATTCAAAATTTCTCTTTCCTTTCTTTATTACATCAAAGAAGGGAATATACTTATCTATGGCTTTGGATATGAATCGACTCAGCGTGGCTGCTTTTCCATTTAGGCTTGTGCTATCTTTATTGTATTGGGCACTTGTATGTCCCGAATGGCTTGAATCTTTTCAGAGTTAGCTTAAATTCCCCATGCATTAACAATGAAACCCAAAAACTTCACTGACCCTATGCCAAAGTAATACTTCAAAGGATTGATTTTCATTCCATAATATCTGAGAATATCAAACATCTCCGCTAAGTGTCGAATGTGGTCGTTTGACTACCATGACTCCACGAGCACCTCATCCACATAGAGTTCCATTGTTCTACCTATCTAGTCTTCAAACATTTAATTCACCAGACGTTGATAAGTCGCTCTTGCATTTTTCAGTCCCAAAGGCATCACTACATAGCAATATAGCTCAATTTCTGTGATAAAACTGGTGTGCTCTTGGTCTGGAATGTGCATCGAGATTTGATTATACCCCGAGTACACATCCATAAATGGCATTAACTCTTGCCCTGCAGTTGAGTCGACCAACTGGTCAATCCTAGGTGAAGGAAAACTATCCTCAGGGCATGCTTTATTCAGATCAAAGAAATCTATGCAGGTTCTCCATTTTCCATTTACTTTTCTCACTAGCACGTGGTCACACGCCCATTCGGGGTAGAGGGTATCGCGGAAAAACCCATTGGCTTTGAGTTTGTCCACCTCCTCCCTAAGAGCAGCGGGCCTCTTTAGGTCCATGCCTCTTCTTTTTTTTCTTTACTGGTACATACCTTGGGTCTATGTTCAACATATGACTCGCAACACATATCAGAATGTGTCCAAATGAAAACATCCAAATTTGCTTGGAGGAAATCGATGAGAACCTCGGCCATCGAGGTGTCGAGTTGTGATCCAATCTTAAGTACTCACGATGGGTCATCTAGGCTGATTAGAATGTCAATCGTCTATTCAGCCGGTGCTGCTTTCGCTTCCTTAGGTTCTTCATCATCATCTCTTGGATCTGTCTCTATAGATCCAAGCGTGTTGCCTGAGCCAGGGCTCGGCGCTACTTGTCAAGTTTTAGTGAATCAGTTGTGGACAGAGCCGTCAACAACCTTTCCTTGCTCTCTCCGCTGGGCCTCTCTCAACTCAGCCACATAACATGCACGACCAGTCGCCTGATCGCCATACACCACACCAACTCCTTTGTCTGTCCGGAATTTCAAAGTTAAACACCAAGGACCAAAGCTGCCCTAAACTCCGCCAGGGCCGGTCGACCTAGAAAAACATTTTATGGAGAATCAATATCCAAAACAATGAAAGGCAGGATTCGCACCCTCCTACGTTCATCTTGTCCCATTTCATCTGGCAATTCAACATAACCCACTGCATCGGTTGTTGCACTATTAAAGCCATGGATGCAGGCTTTAGATGGTTTTAAATCTTTGGTCTCCATCTTCATTTGGTCGTATGCTTTTTTGAAGATGATGTTAACAGAACTTCCACAATCAATTAAAATTCTTTTCACAAATGCTGGCCCGATTGTCATGGTGATGACCATAGGGTCAACAGTAGGTGCCTCCAACTGATCAGCATCTCTGCTCCTTAAAACTATATCATCCGTCATTGTTCGCTGCTGCTTAGCTGGAGACCCATCCTCCGTATTTGAACAATACTCAAAATATGCATGCCTGAGGGAGTTAGCATACCGCTTCATTTCCTGCCAACTCTTATCTGCAGGGTGAGGTCCACCGACTATTGTGTTTATGACTAGTTTACCCACGGTTCGAGCAGGTTCCTTTGGATGGCATGGAGCTTGCCTACGTCCGAGGTCTGATGTTCCTTGTCTACCCCCTATGGGTTCTTGACGAACTCCTCCAACTTTTTTTGTCTAATCATCTTTTCTATAACGTCATGGAGGTGTCTACATTCCTCTGTATTGTGCCTGTAAGTCTCGTGGAAGCGGCAATACTTCCCAAATTGCTTTTGTTCCTCCATAGACTCCTTTAGGCGTGGCTTTCGGTATTGAAAAATATTACATGTTGACAGGTAAATATTTTCCAAAGATGCATTCAGAGGAGTGTTTTTATTGTAAGTTGGAATCCTTCGTTTCCATTTCCCTGCTTCCCTTTTCTTTCCAGGATTTCCTCCTCTTGACCCTTTAGATTGCCCAGGATTGTTTTGGACATTGACCTAAACCTTCCCCGAGTTTTCACCGGATTTTTACAGTAATGTTGCTTTTCTCAACCTCCTTGCCAGTCCCTGGTGCATTGTCTCGCCTCGTCCACCTGGCATCCTTTCTCCTTATGAATTGATGAGCCTTTGAATAAACACATTCTAGTGTGGTCGGAGGCTTTTCCTGCTAACCAATCTCCAAACTCCGAATTCGGATCCACTCCTCGCATCATACCCATCAGAATCGCATGGTCATTTGGGTTTCTAACTTTAGTAGCCGCAACATGAAATCTTTGTAAGCACTCCTTCAATGATACCCCTAGAGCCTGAATCACATTGGACAAGGACATCACGTCCTTGGGACGAGTGGCATGAATCCTGAATTTCTCCACAAATTTCATCGCTAATTCATCAAAGCTGGATATTGACCATGGAGGAAGTCGAGTGAACACGTGGTTGCAATTCCGAATAATTGGGAAGCATCTACACTTAGTTGCATCATTTGCTCTAGCTGAATCAATCATCCATTCATATCTCATCACATGTTGTCGGGGATCAGTCTTCCCTTCGTAGGCTGGGATGGTTGGCATGCTAAACTTTCTAGGGTATTCAGCCTGTAGAATGGTACCTGTGAATGGAGTATGACCCTGGATATCCCCCAATCTTTTTTGGTCAAGCCTTGATTTTCTCTCATCAGCTATCTGACCAAAGCCGATAAGTCTTCGGTTTATATGGAAGATGTAAGGTTGGAATCTGTCCCGCGCGATCGTTCTGGTTGGTGTCTCCTCTATTGGCGGTCTTCCAAACACGTATCCTTGGGACCAGCTTTATTAAGACCTTGATGGGCCAACGGTCCAGCTTCCACTCGCACTCTAGAATCTAAGTTTCTTGCTCCATCTTGGGTGTGGTTCCTAAGGTGTAAGTGAACTTTAGTTGATCGATCAACAGCACCTGCTTGTGCTATTTCAGTTTTACGGCATCTACGCCTGGGAGGTTCATCAGATGAAGTCGAGCTATCAGATGAAGAGTAAGGAGAAGAGCTACCTCCAGCATTCTGATGTTGTTGTTGAGTAAGCTGAGTCATAAGGTTAGCGTAGCTTGGATCTGTTCACTAAGTTGCCTCATACTTTCCATAAGTTCTCTCATCAGGTCGTTGAAATCCGCTCTGGTGACAACTTCCATCCGGTTTTGGGCAGCGACAGTCCCTGCATCCGGATTAACTTGTTGATTGTTGGGTCCTACTTGTTGGACGCTAGTAGTCTCGTTGACATCTACGTTATGCGAGGCTGATCTAGTACGAAGTCTTACCTTATTGGTAGAAACTCTAAGCAGAAACAACGATCTTACCATGAATAACTTGGATCTTCTTTGGGGGATTTCTTCAATCCAGTAGTTACAAAGCAGATCCTAATAACCTGAGAATGCGTTCTCAGTGAAAGCACCAAAATGTTAGCACCAGAATTGGTCACTAACACCCAAAGAAAGATTTTTATAGAGAGATTAATGAAGTTAGAAAATTAAAATAGAGGAATATATGCAGAATTAATCGCAAAAACTAAACACCAGATTTATAGTGGTTTGGCGTAACTGCCTGCGCCCACTTTGAGTTTAATCTTTATTGCTTTTCTAAAGAATTGATTATAGATACAATCTATACACCAACTACTTGAATGCAAACGCTAAATGAAAAAGAATGAGTCTTAATAGCGGTAGAGTCTCCTCAGTGTTCCCAAAAAAGGTCCATTTCACCGTGCACCTGCCCCTTTATTTATAGGCGAAGATAGGCCGGACTTCCTTTACGGGGTTGCTTCTGTGCACCGAGCCAGGAATGCCGAACGGTAGTTGCCAAGCGAGGGATGCCGGTCGAGAACTATCTGCAGCGATCATTAAGTGGCTCAAGGTAAAGTTTTTCTAAATGCCCTTAGTTTGTTGTGGGCTTGAGAAGTTGCTAACTCCTTTAGTGTGCGCCAAGCCAGGGATGCCGGACGATAGTTTGAAGCAAAGAATGCCGAGCGAGGGTGTTAGGATGAGCGACAGTGTTTGAACTAGAGAATGCCGAACGGCGTATGCATGCCGAACGGCAATCGTATGCCAAGCCACATATCTAGGCCGAACGACATTCGTATGCCGAACGAGGTATGCATCCAGGCAGGAGAGGCCTTTATGTCGAGTGAGGCATGTATGCCGTACGAGGCTTGTATGTCGGGCGATATACTTGTGCCGAGCGAGGCTCTTAGGCCGAGCGGCATGCCTGTGCCAAGAGAGGCCTTTAATGGCGAATGAGGGATAAATGTTGAGCGACATTATCTGGCCAAACGACATTTCGGCCATGCATCATGCCTATGCCGAGCGACGAAGTGCCAAGCCACCCTAGCCGAGCGTTGGTGGTCGAATGAGGGATGCCGAAAGGTGGCACTCGGGTCAATAACCGGTACCACGCACCCAAGACAAGTTACTAGGTAACAGTATGCCTTAATCACCTCTTCAAAAAAAAAGTTCAACTTCTTCTCAACCATAATGTAAAAAATATGCTGGAACTTGAAAATAATACAAGCAGCACCATTATTGTACTAGTAACTTCATTTATTGTTAGTTGTTCATACAATCAGTGTCGACATAGTAAAAAAATTCTAATCTGAAGTCTTTAGTTATGAAGGAGAGCAATGAGCTTTAGTTATGAAGGAGAACAATGAGCGGACCACTCAATTTTTAATGGGTGGTTAAATGATATTGAAAAAAAGAAACTCATGCCTTATCATTATTGGCTTACTTCCATGGTAGAATTTAGAGAATAACCAAATTGGGTATAAAAAAAATGGGTCGTCGACGTACCAGTTCCAAAGAACTAAAATAACTAGGTGACATAAACTAGAAAAAGATATCCTTAAAGCTACATACTAGCCTAAAAAAGAGTTTGTCCAAAATAAAAGTTTGGGGAAGATACGTTATTATATCCACAATGTTAGAAAATGTTTTTGATGAGGTTGATAAGGTTTTATAGCAAATTGTGGGTCGTGAAGTTGTCTTCTAAGTTAGGGCTACAAATTTCCAATATGGAAATGGCATTAAAATATTTACATCCAATAAAAATATTAGACAAGGTTATAGCAGAGGTTGAAGAAAATACAATGACAACAAATAAGCAAGCCAGAATGAGGATAGTAAACAAAAATATAAATTTCTTCCCACTTCCAACAGATATAAAGCTATGTGCTGGCACCACTATGCGGTTATCTTGCGAATATCACCATTTTCAAACCTCCTACAAACCACATATTAAACTATTTATGATACTATTATACTATTAACAAATAATATATTAATAGGTATAATAAGAACGATAGTATAATAGTATCATAAATAGTTTAATATGTTAGTATTATAAAGAAATATAAATAGGTATAAATAAATAATAAATATGTAAGTATCATAAATAATAAATATGTAAGTATAAATAAATAATAAAAAGTATCAATCCAAAAATGTCGCAAACTACTTACAAAGCACTCCTAAGCAGACTCCCAACAAGAGACAGATTAAAAATGTGGGGAGTAATTCAAAACTCTATTTGTGTTTTCTGTCAACAGCAAGAAGAAAATCATGAACATGTATTCTTCTCATGTACATTTACCAGGAAAATATGGGAAAACCAAAAATCAATTTTGAACTGCAATCTACAAGATCAGAAACTTGGAGACATAGCGAGTTACCTGACTAGAAGATGGAAACCCAAAAGCTTGATGGGAAAAATGGCTTCCATTCTGATGACTACCACAGTTTGGAACATTGGGAGAGAAAGAAACAGGAGAATATTCCACAACAATTGCAAGAACGAACAACTTATCAGTGAAATGATTAAACGAGATTTCAAAATAATCATGAAAAGAGTGGGCAAACTTACAGATCTATCAATTGTTGAACTAGAGGCATTGCAGAAGCTGGGATTAGAACCACGTAATAACGAGATTCAGCTGACGACGCTGCAGACATAGTTCCCTCCGTGAAGAACTGAGAAAGAAGAAGAAGTTTATTTTAATTTTACTTACTGCTGGGAACTGATATGTATTATTGTATAATTATAAAACGTTTGTATGGGTCGGGCCGACCTTTGTTTTGATTTGAAGTAATAAAACCTTTTACCAAGTTTCAAAAAAAAAAATGTAGACCAATCAACCCAATATAATTTTAATAGTAATTGTTAAATTTATATTACTAACTTCGATTTTGTAGTTGTCCTGAAGAAACAAACTCTCCAATCCACATTTTGACTGAAATTTCTGGTTAAAGAAATCAATGTCATGGAGGGTTCAGTTTCAAAGTCCACGAAAAGAAAAAGACATGTACGTATGTTGCATAACTTAGTAGCCACTTTCACGCATTCTAAAGTTGGTTATGATTTACTGTCTATAAATTTTAGTGTTGCTATACATTTTTATTTAACCAGTAATTGTATTTTAGAAAGGAGCAATACATTGTTGTATGAAGTATTATTTCTTATTCTCTACATGCATGCTGTGACGACCGCCCTATACCACCCGCACCAAATGACATAGAAGAATGCTGTAAATGTGCATGGATGATATGGGACGATCATCAAGATTGAAATTTTTAGTAGAAAACCTGTAGCATATTTCACAGCACGTGGATAAAATTTAAAATAGAAAATATACAACAGAAATATAGTGAGCCGTAACAAATGAAAGATAACATCTTTACTATAACATTATGAGTTACGGTACAAATGTCATAATATCTTAGTATAACATTACCTAACTACATCCCTTGGAGTATATAACAACAAAAAGTGGAAACTAGAAATATAGAGTAATATGCCATATTTCCTCCAAGCTTGTCTTCATACAGTAACTACGACTCCAAACCTGTCATTTAGTCTGCTTATTTAAGAATACCCAATATGATAAAAGGAAACATAAAACCTTGGGTCAGACAACGGTCTGGTGTGAGCAGTAAATGACTATCAAAAGCAATACTGGAAAATATGGTACAAGATAGGTACACACAACTATACCCGACCTTTCCCTACATCCAAAGAGTTAGCACATAAAAATAAGATATAATATGCCACTCAAAATAACCAACAATAGGATATTGTAACAGAACAGGATAAAAGAATCTAAGCATCCTCCTCCATATGCTTTATTCCCAATCTCTTCCCCAACATTCCTACCGATGATAGCCTACCTAAAAGAAGACATAGCAATCATAGCAAACATAGAATCCAATACCTATTTATCATCTTCTAAAGCCTTGAACATATGATAGCTCATATGGCCTCATCCTCACTTTGCTAAAGACTAACGGAAATCCCGGTTCTCGATCATGTTAATCGTACTCACCGGTTAAAAAAACCCCGCACAGTTGTCTGTTGTGATACCTCTATACCACCTGACCTAGAATCTATAGGTCCAGAGTACATGACTGACGCTATCAGCCCTTGGGTGCCCTAACATATAGTGTCGTTGCTTTAAACACAACCAGAACACTCGGAGTCATCAACGGTGTGCCGCATTACCAAATCTTCAGAGCTTTCCGCAGCTCTAATCCATTTTTGGGTGTAAGCCTACTACTCATCCCAGTCCATTATCTTATAGCCTTATTCCATCTCGAGCTGTCAATCTACTTCTTCGTTCTCGCTCCTGTTTGAGTTTCCAATCGAAGAGCTAAAACTTCATTATGCCATAACTTCCAAACCGTAGAAGAAATCGGCACGCCACAACTTCCAGCATGATCCACTACAACTCCAAAACTCCACCCCGGATCTCACATCAATTGGAGCCAATAGTTGGTATGGGTATCGATCTGAATACTTAGCCAATTTTGGATCCCTCTCACTTCCAGCCTCTAGTGCATTTCCTTTAGATGCCACTGACCCCTTACTTTCCCTCTTAACCTCTTGGTCCTTCCATCTACGCTTCATAGCCGATCCAACATAGATGATCCATAAAATCTTCAATACATGGCCTATCCACTAATCCAACTTCATGTAGCATCACTGGAACCCATGCTCTACCATCCCCCCGAATCTCACTTTGATTGGTGCATAAAATTCGAATCAGTACCGATCCACCTGGATTGGATCTGTACCGATCCAATTATTTTGCTCCAATCATCATGAAATTATTAAGGCGTCTTCCTCGCATGCTCCAGAGCCTATCCTTTAAGTTTCGTACAATTCTCATGAATTGGCCCTTGATACGCTCAGATCGCCATTCTAGGTCCTAAACATGCACAACACTTGCAAACGAATCAAGCATTTTAAGCAATTCAATCACAACAATAAATCAAATATAGCAAATCACTGAATTACATCTACTCATAATCATTCAATTCATCCAATTCAACCAGTGATCATAAAGAAGCGTATATCTAATCTAAATCATAGAAATACATAGCCATATATCCACAGATGACACTAGCGAATGATCTAATCCATATTACATGTTTAATTAGGTCGATCTAAGGTTTCTAAATCTGAACTTACCTATGTCTAATCAATTTATAGTTCAATTTGACAATCCTAACTTATGCTCACCTAATTACAACATATTATCCATCATATGCTAGTGAGAGATCATAACCACTCAACAAACCAATCAAACCTATGAAAATAAGAGGAGATCTGATTCAGACAGTAGATGTGATCCATCGACGAGATCAAGCCCCTCGATGAAGACCTAGCCTCTAATTTGAAATTAGAGACGATTAGGGATGAAATCTATACAAAGAATTGAGAATAAGAGAGGAGGTAGGTTTGGGGCTGATATGAAATGAGCGACAAAGATTTCAAATGGCCTTTCTCGCCTCATATTTATAGCCAAACCGGATTAGACTAATGGGCTTGCTAATTGACCCATTAATCCGCTTTCTAATTCTGGCCAGTAGTTTAAAAAACTTAAAACTGCTATAACTTCTTAAATACTTATTGATTTTCCTATGTGGCCACTCTACAAAATAGGAAACCACCATCCCAAAGCAATAAACTGGGTTAGAATATCTAATTCGGCTCCTATCAAAAGTAATGGCCGAAATAAGATCTCCAAGAGCAAAATGGTCACATAGAAATTCAGGAAATATCATGGATGTGTAAGACATTCCTAAGAATCATATTTCAAAATATTAGAATGATAAAACCTCAAATGAATTAAATAGAATTATTTTATGATCCTATGATACAAAAAATAAGGGTTGCTACATTCTCCCCTTTCAAAATTTCGCCCCCGAAGTAACTAAACAAACATAAGCAACCAAGGATATCCCACATGCCTTCCATCCATTAGCAACCATCTAACAATCCAAGTAAGCAGCCAAACAAATAATAGCAAGTATAACCTATCCAATCATGCAGAATTCTAATAGTATAAAATACAATGGTGTAAGTAGATATGACCTATGCGTCTTACCACTCAAAGAGTTCTGGATAGGCCGTCCTCGTACTCTCTTCAGTCTCCCATGTACAATAGTTATGCTCACTCCATCGTACCTTAGCTAACCTAACTACCTTCTTCCTAAGCTGTTTCGTGTCATTCCCAATGACTCGAAGTGGATTACAAGGTCTTGAAACTTCTGGCACAACCTCTATCTCTTTTAGCTGATCCGGTGCTACCACAATTCCTGATCGTGCAAAAATTTATATAGATGTGAGATATGAAAATCATTGTGCATACCCACCATCTTTGGAGTTAGATCTACCCTATAAGCTATTTCTCAATTCTCTTGATGATCGAAAACGGTCCAATAAATCCCGATGTTAACTTTCCCTTCCTACCAAACCAAATAATATTCTTCAAAGGAGAAATCTTGACAAATACCATGTCTCCAACTGAGAATTCCGAATATCTTCTTCTCTTATCTATGTAATTCTTTGACGATCTTGAACAGTCTTTATTCGTTGCTGAATAATCTCTATCTTTTTCAAAGTCTCTCTAATCATCTCTGGTCTGAGTATTGACTTTTCGTCTACTTTCCACCAACATAAAGGTGAATTACAATGCCATCCATATAATGCTTCATATGGTGACATGCCAAACCTAGACTGGTAATTGTTGTTATAGGAAATCTTCACTAGATGCAAGTGATCATCCGAAGACCTTTCAAAATATATAATGCATGCTCGAAGAAGGTCTTCCAATATTTGATTCGTTCTCTCAATTTAGCCATTCGTCTATGGGTAATAAGCTATATTCAAATGCAGCTCGGTTCCCGAAATCTCTTGTAAGCTCTTCTAGAATCCACTAGTAAATAACGGGTTCCTATCGCTTACAATACACTTTGGCACACCATGGATCCGAGAAATCCACTTAACCTATAATTCTGCCAACTTGTGTACCATTCTGGTAGACTTGATAGGTATGAATATTGCACTCTTGGTCAGACGATCTACCACGATGTAGATACTATCATATCCTGCTCTAGTCCATGGTAGTTCATCTGTAAAATCAATAGATATATGTTCCCATTTTTATTCAGGAATATACGGTTGTAGCAATTTACTAGTCTTCTTCTGCTCAGCCTTCACTAACTGGCAATTCAAACACTTTGAGATGAAACTTCCCACATCCTTCTTCATTCATTCCCAGTAGTAATTCCTCTTCATATCCCTATACATTTTGTTACCATAGGGATAGATGGTTAATTTGGAATGATTGCATTCCCTTAGTACTCATCAATATCTGGAACAACCAATCTCTTATCCTTACGAAGCCAGCCATCTCGCTCAATCTCATATTCTCTCAAATCTTCAGATTCTACTCCTATTTCAATCTTCTCCATGATCTCTACTAGCTTAGCATCTTGCTTTTGACTAGTATTAAGCCTTTCTATAAGAGTAGGTTTGATTGATAAACTTGCTAACATCTCAGGCTCGAGCTCCCAATTTAGCATGTCCTCTGCTCAATGCCTCTGCCACTGCATTACCTTTGCGATAAATCAAAGGCAAAAGAAGCTAGAAATATCAAAGTCGTAAGAAGCTAGAAATTCCAACCATCCCTTCCCGTCGAAAGTTAAGATCTTTTTGAGAGAAAAGATACTTCAAGGATTTATGGTCTGTGAATAGCTCAAATCTTTCTCCCAACAAATAGCGCCTCCACATCTTCAAAGCAAATAAAATCACCGCTAGCTTTAAGTCATGAGTTGGGTAATCCCTTTCATGCAGTTTCAACTGGCGGCTAGCATAAGCTAAAACTCTCCCTTTCTACATCAACACAGCTCCAAGACCAGTACCACAAGCAACGGTGTATACTTTTATCTCTTCTTTCCTACCTAGAATAACTAATACAGGTGTACTCACCAACCTTTCCTTCAAAGTTACAAATGCATGCTTACATCTTGCATCCCAAGTAAAAGTATGGTTCTTCTTAGTTAAGTTGGTCAACGAAGTTGTAATCTTTGAGAAGTCCTTTATGAAGCGCCTATAATATCCTGCCAATCCAAGGAAACTTCTCACATCCGTAGCATTCTTGGTTTGGTTTCAATCTTGGATCGCTACCACCTTTGCGGGATCCACTGCAACTCCTTGTCCTCGCATGACATGTCCCCAGAATCTCACTTTTTTCTTCAAGAAGTGACAATTAGAGAACTCGGCTCTCAACTTGTGATTCCTTAAAATCTCAAGCACGGTTCTCAAGTGCACCTTTTGCTCTTCTTTTGTTCTAGAATAAATCAGAATATCATCCACAAACATGAACTTGTTCAATTGATCTCTGAAGATTCTATTCATAAGATCCAAAAAGTTTGCTGGAGAATTGGTCAATCCAAAAGGCATCACCAACTACTCGTACAAACCTATCGGTGTCCGAAATGTAGTAATCGGCACACTTTCTTTAGCCACTCTCAACTAGTGAAATCCATTGCCAAATCCATCTGAGAAAACACTTTTGTATCGTGCAGCTGATGAAACATGTCATCGTGCAAACGGATACTTATTCTTATTTGTAACTTTGTTCAGCTTGCGATAATCTACACATAGCCTCAGAGAACCATCTGCCTTCACTGCAAATATAATAGGTGCACCCCATTCGGATATGCTTCTTCGAATGAATCCTTTCTTCAACAGATCATTCACTTGCATCTCTAACTCATTCTACTCTCTGGATGCCATACCTGTTTAAAGGCTAATTTTCTATCGGACTAGAAAATCATCAAAAAATTATGTGACAAAATAACCGGAAGCACACGACGTACAATTTTAGTACTTGGCGAGTACGGGTCGATCCGTAGGGAATTGAATGATTTAAAAATTCTACTCAATCAACTTAAACCAAACTTGAGAATGTTTTAAGTTAAGAAAAATGTATAACTAGATAGAACAAAAGTGATTGAAAATATGAGACTAGAAAACAATTTAGAGGCAAAACCACTCTTAGATTTTTATATAAATCAACACACAAACAATCCATGATCTCTCTATTTTGATCTTTAGTGGAATTAGTGATGTATTTATCATAAGTATGGTCTATTTATGTTATTAACTAACATAACTTAAACCTCAAACTATAATACAACACATAAAACCACATATCAATTGTAATGAAAATGAAGTCAAAGCAAAAACTATTTTAAGTATGATCTATTTACTATTGTGTTTAGTAACATAGATCGTCAAATTTTGATTCTAACTTACTTTCACAATCAAAATTCATTTAATTAGTTAATGATTTAAATTGTGTTTATGTTGAATAATAATAAACTATTTAGGATAACTACATAGACTATCAAATTCGCTGATAAATTTACATCATAAACTAACTTTTCATGAAGCATAAAAGAGACCACAAATCACATAATATGTTGAATTTACATAATTTTAGAGAGCTTTATTACCCCTAAGCTGAAGGGGTTTGCCTACTCATTTGTGTTAACATTTCAACAATGTAAATTGCAACATTAAAATCAAGGGAAGTAAGAGCTAATAAAAAGAAAAAAGTCAAGTAATCATTATCTTCTAATTAATCCATTAAGTGTGCATGAGCTTTTAATACCCACTAACATGTGCATTAGCTCATAATTGTAGATTACGGAAAGTGGGTAGGTGGGTTCCTTCATATTTCATGAGTTGATTTATTTCTTCATTCCTTTGTTCTTCCTTCACTTGTGCATGCATGAATACATGAAGCCTCTTCTAAATCCATCCAAATTCCTACAAAACAACAGCAAAATGTGCAAGTAAATTTTCTCAAATTAATTTGCAAATAAAAATGACCAATTTACCCTTAAATTGACGTGTGAATGATGACTTGAAAGCATTTTCAAAATTTGGTCTCACACATGTAAAAACACCCTATAAGTTCATTTGTTTAAGTTAATTAGATTAAATATGGAAGTATTAATATGTACATTTATGTGCACATCAAATACCCCCACACTTATTTTTTATTCATCCTTGAATAAAGAAAAACTAAGACAAATCCGTTTTTATAGGAAACACGATTGCATTGAGCATATGTAACAAGCCATTAAACATCTAGGTGCCCCTAGTAGGATTAGTGTTCTCTTGTGAGGGTTTTTAGCGAATACACCTATAAAATCCAAATGCAACACGAAAAATTCCTAAATGCAAGATTTTTTTTCAAAGAGACGAATGCAAGATTTTGAAAATATTTACAAATGAAGAATTTACTTTCAAATTGACACAAATATGCTAAATACAAGTTCTATTCATTATCAAGAAATTTTAGTCATTTTACTCGCCAAAACATCCAACAATAATTAAGTTATCTTCACAATTAGGCTCTAGTTTGACTAGTTGTTTCAATTGATAACATATTGCAGATATGAAATAGATCCTTAGTTGATTATCAAAGTGGTATTTTCATTTCTTCTGAATAACAAGTCAAATCAAATAAGTGAAAATAGTTCCTGGATTTCAATGGCTTTCTTCCTGTTTATTTGAAAATTTTTGTAACGATCCGCAAATCCGTACCCCTAGTGTCGACACTATTCTCCCTCAATCAAGTCAAGATGTACGGAAATACGAACCATTTGGGTTAATGAAGAAGAGGTAGAAGAAGAAAATGGAAAACAACATCAGAATCTAACCATTGCAGCGGAATAAAATATAATAGATCATACTAATCTTTACACCTAAATAAATGTATCTGTTTATACATTACATCATCAGAGTATACATAATTCACAACTGGACAGTAATCATAACCTGTCCTCATAATCTGAATACACAGCAGAATATCTAAAACAAGTACAAGAGTACGTATCTCCATCCAGCCCATCTCCTGAGCTCCACAGCATCCTTTCCTGTATTATATAATGCTCGGTCTGACCCGAGCGTTATAGTTAAATAATACCCAAGTCAGTCTGGAGTACTAGCGTGAGAAAATAACACTCGATTTAATTATTAAAGTTTCAAAATCTTTTTGAAAGCAAAAGCATCTCGTAAGACCACGCCACAAATAAACTTGTCGGGTTTTTACCTTACGATAGCCAAAACACTTTTTATCAAAATCCTTTGATATTAATAATAGTCTCTACAGAAAGTAAAATAGAATCTAGCTAAAATGCTTACATCTCACGTTTCAGCAATAGTTGGGCACAATCAAAACCGTACAGGCGCGTAGGGAGAATGGATTTCCAACTAATGACTAGGCACTGGGGTACTACCTTTCACAGTACGTGGCCTTGATCACCGTACCAAGGATTACTCCCAATCCCCTGCAACACAAGACCGGGACTACCCCTTACTGGATAATCCCAAGTAAGATCACCCCACGGTTGGGATCAGCAACCGCACCACTAAGCCAAATGGACATCTAGACAGGGATGACCTCACCCTAATGGGCGCTACCCACCTAGCCTTGCCGCATAACCCCTAATTTTCAGTCATTCCCAGTTGATGAGGCTCGAGGCTAAGCGATACCTTTTTAGAACATACCACTTAGAATGCTCATCACCCACCTGACGATGTTCTGAAAGCATTCGTCCATACAGGTCCGTCTTGCGTTCGAACGGAACCAAAGGCACTACTCCTACTACATCCATTTTGAAATCACTTCAGGATTAGTAGCGACTAGCCCATGCACTTCACTGCTCCATCTTCGAATCCAACTCGTCTTCCTTATGAAAACGTACAAACCAGATTGAAGTGGTTTCAGGAAATAAATCCCGATCCCGGTCTCTTCGAACGATCAGCGCATTGGCCAATATTGATAGTCGGTTATTTAACTATCAATTAACATTCACAAACAACCATCAAAAAATAAATTATTTCTCCAAATTATTTATAAATCTCAAAATATCTTCACAAGATATATTTCCACTTTTCAACCCTTTTGAAAACAGTTTTCAAACCATACTCTTCTCACGGGGTAAATTCCCAACTATTTATTTCCACTGAAAACACCAAATACAAAACTTTAGCTTTTTAAAATAATTTAAAACTCTTTACTATAAAAAACTTTAGCTTTTTAAAATAATTTAAAACTCTTTATTATAAAATATTCTTTAAAAATTTAAATTAAAAATTACTTTAATACTTATTCAAAAAATATATACTTTAAGAATATTTGAAATAAAACTATTTTGTACAATATAAAACTGACTTTCTAACTTTTAAGACATAATACCAAGCCACCTTTAAATAATTACTGCTATAATATATTAAAAGAAAATGCTTGCTTTAGAATTTAAACATTTAGAAATAACAAGTTTTCTAAAACACGCTTTTTAAAACAATATTAAAACTTTTAACTTATATTTAAAATTTATTTTGAAACATACTTGGTTATCCAGGGAAATATACTTCTCTTCACATTCTTTAAAAATAAATCACTATTTATTTTTAAACAAATTTACCCATTCCATTAATAAATTCCCACCGTGAATTTATTCTTCCAAATATCCACTGAATATATTGCTTCACTTTTACAAACCCAGTTTATAAATTTCATAGTCACATTCTACTTTAAATTTTCAATTTCAAACAATTAAATCAATTTCCAAATTGATTTCCAATTTACTCCATTTTGAAATAAATTCCTTTACTTACTCATTTATTCCAAAGCCCATTGACTTCAGAATTTTATTCCTTCATTATGATTTAAAATCTTTTAACTGAAAATACCAATTTCAGATTTCCCCAAATTCCTTCTTTATCCTTTGAGACAAATTCAAACCTCGAATTTGAAATAAATTCTTTATTTCTTGATATAACATCACTTAAGTTTAAAATCATTATTTCTCTGTTTATTCAAAATCCCCTTTCCCATACTCGGAACTTATTAACTAGAATTTTAAACTCACTTTCATTCTTTTCCAATTCATTCTTCAATTTATCCCAAATTTTTAATAACCAATTTATTTACAAATTTTCTCTTTAAATTTTCTTTTCAATAATTCCAATCTATATATTTTTGGTAACTCGGTACACCCAAATATTTTCAATATAGCATCCAACATTTCTTTTACCGATATAATTTATCGCAGATTGTCAATGACTAAATCATAGAATATTAAAATATTCTATATAAATTTGAGGAATCCTATTGGACCCCTCCAACCTGTTTCCCTGCATCCACAGATGTTAGCACAGTATAATAATACCAATTCCACTTTGAGGTGGAATATCACGGTATGTGGGATTTATATAATATCATCCGCTATTATGCGACGCATAGGGTCTCATCCGCTATATAATGCGAAAAATCAATCACTCTAATATAAATTATATATATACTACTATATATAATATGGCACATCCAAAACAATTCAGTCATTCAATCGATTATTTAAATTTAACTATTTAAATTTAAATAACCCAGTTGAGTGAGATTAACTCACCTTTGATTTAATTTTCAATCCACTCCCATCTCGACTTGTTCTTCACGATTCTACAAGATTTAGACCTTGAGCAAACATTTTACATTTTATTAATATTTGAAATAGTCGAATAGTAAATTTTCCATTTATTAATTTAATTAACTAACGATTGCTCTTTTGAAATTACATATATGTACTAAAAATGGTAGATTTTCAAAATTTTAATTTTATACAAACCTTCAAATATTTGAAAATTCATATTTATTTCCAAAAGTGTTATATATATCTCTTAGAACTAAAATAGATATATATATATATATATATATATATATATATTAAACTACATAAGCTAAATATATTTAAAAAATCTCTTCTTTTTATTTTCTTTCTCAGATTTACCTATACTGTGTATGTGTATATATAAATTGGAATAAGTCAATATCTATTCCACTGTTAAAGTTTTTTTTTGGATAAAACTATTAAATCAAAATTTAAGTTAGTAAAGGAATTCGAATACCTTACAGTCAGAAATCAAATCCGCGGCTCAGAACCCTAACGCACAACTCCAATTTCAGTCGTCATTGCAGCAAAGAAACCCTCAAATTGCAGGTCGAAATGCTCGACATCGCGCCGCCGTTCTCCTGATCGAGCTACTCCATCCTGACGCTGCCAGTCATCTACCATGACACATCACCTAAGTCGTGGCCATCAACCCTCGGCATGACTTCGCCATCCCCAACACCCTCCTACTTCACTCGAATCCCACTGCCGTGCAACCACATCGCGAACTTAACTCCACCGAAAGGAGCAGGATCCGCCCCTTCACTTCCTCCACCACGTGAAGAAATCGAAGGCCCAGCTTTTCCCCCAATGCACCCAAACCCGCCGCCACACAAGTCGCGATACCTAGGTATCGTGCAGCTAGCCTCAACGTTGATCGCGAGTTGCCTCCCTAGGCGACGGTCGCCAAGATGTCGCTCGCGTTGTTTATTTGTTTTATATATATTTATGAAGTCACGATTTCTATTTTTTTCGTGAATTAAAGAACAGAAGAGGGGAAGAGGAAAGGGGAGCTCGAGGTTGATGAGGATATCGAATTTCTCAGATTTGTTAGTGAAGTGTTCGGCCATGATTTTATCCTTTTATTTTCTTCTGAACGATAAAGAAACTGCTCGCGTGATAAAAGAAACAAAGGGAACAAGATGTGATGTTGATCAGAAGGTGGCTTGCAAAAGAAGGTTACAGTGACAACAAAATGTTCAGATGTGAAGGAATACTGTTGAAAGTTTGACCATTTAGTCAATAATATATTTTTAATTAAATTTGCATTGTCTCGATAAATGCAACTCAAAATCTTGACCTCCTATCAAGGTGTGACACAAGGCGTTTATAATGTTATACCCCTAATCCGGACATAATTGAAAAGGTTTCGAGTCCTAATTCGATCGTACAGAGAATATAGCTTTTTGGACCCAGTTATTATATTAAATTTCGATAAAATTTCAGTGCATTTATCTACCGTACGGTCAAACTATCACTCCAAACACTACGAAAATTAAAATCCGATAATACAATATTACAGATCCAATGGCACTGCTTTCGTCGAATTCCAAGACTGTGCCTCGGAAAGCACTTTTAAATTCAGTTTAAATGATATATTATTAAAACTGAACAAATCACCTTTAAATTAAATTTTAACCATTCTATTATCTTCAGTATCATCATTATAAATTTTATAAACCTTAAAATTATTTTTAACAAGCTTAAAACCAAAGATTCAATAATTTACCCAAATTCAAATTATTAAATTCAATAAATTCAATCGCCAAACTCAAACTGATATTAGAAATCCAAGTTAAACTATCTTGCAAATATTTAAATTAATTAAATATTCCAATTTCAACCTAAAAATTCCGGGTCGTCACATTCCTCCCCCGTCAAAAGAATTTCATCCCCGAAATTACTAGTTAGGAAGAATGGTCCAATACCCGTTTACTTTTCCCTTAAAACCAACAATTCAACATCCTACCAACTATCTTTTTATAAAAGACCTATTCATTCTTACTAACTTTCCAAACTCTCCCACAGTTTTCAAACAATACCTTTTTGCTCAATCATTCAAATTTCAATTTAAAACCAAATTTTGAATTATCAAAATTAACTCAAAAATTTTCTAACTCCCTAAATTTCCAAAAAATTTCGTCAGCGTCTCCTTTGCGCGGCTAGCCCGGTACCACTACAAAATGCCTCTACAGGCCCCCAAATTTCAAAAGAAGACAAAAAGCTAAGTGGCTAGATCAAAACCCAATCAAATTTCATACAGAAATTTAAACACATCTTTTTGTCGAGCAATTCAAATTTATCTTCTGAAATCAAAACCAATTTTCCTTCCCCTTTATAATACCTGCATATCCTACTTAGCAATAATATCCAATCATAGCTTTTAAAATCATTTTATACATTTTCTTATAGAAGTTTTCATATCTATTTAATTCACATCCATACAATGCACATATACCATCCGTATGCAATATCAAATTGGATCGCTCGCTCGATCACACAATTTCATTTCCGAACTAGTATCGTCCACTCGACTTTCTAGTGCAGACTCAGATCTGGTTTCTTGATCAAAAACTGTCATTCTCCTTACATAGTCATAACTACGATAGAGAATTTCCAAAGTCAATCAAAATCCATATCTAGGGTTCCCCGTCGAAAATCGAGTGAAAAATCCTAACTCAGATCGATATAGCTATCTCGAAATTCTATGCTCGATTCTGGATCAAATTGCTATACGAATAAAATAATATACGTACATCCTACGTATTTATCTCAATTGATTATCAACTATATTAATTCTCTTTTTGTTCACATTCATTTTGATTTCTATTCACTTTTCAAAGCTTATCATTTACTTCAAAATACCATATTCACTTTTCTAATCCTTTAGTTCCAACTAAACAATCAGTTCCAATTTCCATTTCCAAAATTCCTTATTCAATTCCAATTTGAATACGTTACGTCGCTAACAAAAATTTTCAAAATTATTCTACCTCCCGAAATTTTCGGAAAATTTTGGCAAAGTCTCCTTCGTACGGAGGAGCTGTTGCAATTTGACAAGAGATATAAATATATATACATCGAACCACACGGTCGGAAAACAAAAACAGTTCATATTTTCTATTTTTATTGCGTAGGCGTACCTCTATTTAGCATTTTTAAGGAAGCGGCTTATTTATTTATCATTTTGCGCGTCTAAATCCAGCCATACGACTTCTCTGTACCTGTACTTACTTTACAGATTGTATGAAATCTAATAAAATTTCATTTGTTTAAGTAGTGCAAACATATAAACTTTGTAACAAATGATTTAAATATTATTCCAATCAACTTTGAATGGTTCCAATCCATATTCTCTTGCATTCAATGTATATACGTGCACATCGTATTCATATCCATTTAAAATGGATACTAACTAGTTTATTCTCTTCCATTCATTTCTTTACTTTGTCTTACAACAAGTAACATGTTTTCTACGCTAATTCGGCGATGTTCATTTAGTTACATAGCCACTTAACCTCACCTTTGTTTAAAATTGATTCCAAATCAATTCATTCACCTTTTATCAATTCACATAAATTTATTTATTTTCCATTTGCAACAAACGACAGTTTTTCATGCAAATTTTAGTGATATTGTTTACCAATATAATCACTTAAGCCTATAATTACTTTAAGTCGATTACTAATCCATGTATCGATTTTTACTGATCCATATTCGATTTTTATCAATTCCAAATCAATTCATTTATTTTGATTTGTTCACTACGCTTGTTTATGTATGTTTACAACAAACTACAATCTTTTTCGTTTAATCAAACAATTTCATACTTTTTGGTTATTCTAAATTGATTTCAAACCAATTTATTAATTCACACTCAATTCACATTTAATTTCGCTTATTTATATGTCGAACTTTATTCATGACTCAAGTTTCATATCCACATTTTAAATTATAACTCCATGTTAATTTCATAATTTCTGAACTCGAGTTGATAACTCTTTTTCAATCAAATTTCAATATATTTGATTATACCAATAATTAAACCAATTCAGTGATAACTCATTTTCTTATTTAACTTGTTTCTAAAGAGTTGAATTCCATTTGTAATATCAGTTTATACTTCCATTTTCCATTTTTAATTCACTATTCAAGTTTATTTATAATCGAAGTTTACAATGTATATACATATTCATTTCTAATTCCATAACCCAAGCTCATTTGAATAATATTTCGAAGTCATATTCCATTTATTTGTACTTGAATTGAATTTATTCACAACTTAAGTCATTTCTATTTCAATTCATTTTTATTTCACTTGACCACATTCAAAATATATGTGTCGAGCTCTATTTATATTATCCACATTCGATTAGTTAGTATTTCAACTTGAATTGCATTTAATAATTTTCATTTAATCCAAGTTCCAAATTTAATTAACTAATTAATTTATCAAACTAGTTCGCCTCCAATTTTTAATTTAACTCCAAATCAGATTTTTTTTCCAAGAATTCTCCATTTTATTTCCTTAAGTTGATTTCATCTCATTAATTTCAAAGCATACAATACATTTAATCAACTAATCCTATTTAACTTGCTTAAGTTAATTTTCCATTCTCATATTGGAATTTACATTCCAAAGTTATAGATTCAAACTTATTCTTTTATAGCTCCATAAACATTCACTGAATTCCCGATACAACTTGCTTTCCTGAAAACAATGCAAAACAACCTTGAAAGCAATCCATCACCTAGAAACTCGAAAATAGACCCTAATGATATGGCCAACATCACGAGAATCATCCCCGTGCGACTAAAGTGAGTTCAATGCTAAATCACTTTTCGAAACCATCGTTAAAACACTTCCATTTGGAAGTTACTTCAAAATACCTTTCAAAATGCTTTAAAAAACAATTCTAACTTTGCAGAATCAAAAACCTCCAAATATTCAATCCAAATCCATTTTCAAACATTTCCAAAAATTTCTAGGTTCAAATTCTAAATTCTAGCTTCAATTTTACTTTTATTTATTATTTTATTCATAACTCAATTCTTGAAATTTTCTTTTTGGTTTCTATAATCCAATTTAAACTTTATAATCTCAGTTCGATCATAATCTCAACAATCAAACACATCAATATACTATAATAATCCAAGAAAATCAATTCTTTTATATCAAAATATCTTTTGGGTAAAATTATTTCATTTACCCTTTTTCAAAAACCATACTGTGTCAGTTTATCGCGTTCGAGTGTTTAGAAACTCCTATTGATATCGTGGCGTCCCACCAATCGACTAGAATTCATAAACCACTCAACAGATAAACCAACACAATATAAAACCATTTTATATCCACTAACAAATACATGCTCATATTATTAATACACTCAAACTCATTTTAGAGTATTATGAACTCTATTTAATGAGTAATCCCCACCAGAGCCAAGGTTCTTGCTTAACCTTCAGCTTTGATACTAGCTGTAACGACCCGCAAATTCGTACCCCTAGAGTCGACACTATTCTCCTTTAATCGACTTAAGATGTACGGAAATACGAACCATTTGCGTTAAAGAAGAAGTGGTAGAAGAAGAAAATAAAAAACAACATCAGAATAAAACCATCGCAGTGGAATAAAATATAATAGATCATCTTAATCTTTACACAAAAGCAAATATATCCGTTTATACATTACATCATCAGAGTATACATAACACAAAGCTCGACAGTAATCGTAACCTATCCTCAAATCTGAATACACAGCAGAATATCTAAAACAAGTACAGGAATATGTATCACCATCCAGCCCATCTCCTGAGCTCCACAGCATCCTTTCCAATATTCTATAATACTCGGTCTGACCCGAGCATTATAGTTAAGTAACACCCGAATCAGTCTGGAATACCAGTGTGAGAAAATCACACTCAATTTAATTATTAAAGTTTCAAAATATTTTTGAAAACAAAAGCATCTCATAAGACCACGCCACAAATAAACATGTCGGGTTTTTACCTTACGATAGCCAAAACACTTTTTATCGAAATCCTCTGATATTGTAATAGTGTCTATAGAAAGTAAAATAGAATCTAGCTGAAATGCTTACATCTCACGTTTCAGCAATAGTTGGGAACAATCAAAACCGTACAGGCATGTAGGGAGAATGGATTTTCAGCTAATGACTAGGCATTGGGGTACCACCTGTCACAGTACGTGGCCTAGATCACCGTACCGAGGATTACTCCCAATCCCCTACAACACAAGACCGGGAAAACCCCTTACTGGATAATCCCAAGTAAGATCACCCCACAGTTGGGATCAGCAACCGCGCCACAAAGCCAAAAGGACATCTAGAGAGGGATGACCTCACCGTAATGGGCGCTACCCACCTAGCCTTGCTGCATAACCCCTGATTTTCAGTCATTCCCAGTTGATGAGGCTCGAGGCTAAGCATTACCTTTTTAGAACATATCACTTAGAATGCTCATCGCCTACCTAATGATGTTCTGAAAGCATTCATCCATACAAGTCCGTCTCGGGTTCGAACGGAACCGAAGGCACTACTCTTACTACCTCCATTTTGGAATCACCTCAGGATTAGTAGCGACTAGCCCTTGCACTTCACTGCTCCTTCTTCGAATCCAACTCGTCTTCCTCACGAAAACGTACAAACCGAATCGAAGTGGTTTGAGGAAATAAATCCCGATCCCGGTCTCTTCGAAACGATCAGCGCATTGGCTAATATTGATAGTCGGTTGTTTAACTATCAATTAACATTCACAAAATACCATCAAACAATAAATAATTTCTCCAAATTATTTATAAATCTCAAAATATCTTCATAAGATATATTTCCACTTTTAAACCCTTTTGAAAACAGTTTTCAAACCATAGTCTTCTCCTGGGGTAAATTCCCAACTATTTATTTCCACCGAAAACACCTAATACAAAACTTTAGCTTTTTAAAATAATTTAAAACTCTTTATTATAAAATATCCTTTAAACATTTAAATTAAAAATTACTTTAGTACTTATTCAAAAAAATATACTTTAAGAATATTTAAAATAAAACTACTATGTACAATATAAAACTGACTTTCTAACTTTTAAAACGTAATACCAAGCCACCTTTGAATAATTACCGCTATAATAGATTAAAAGAAAATACTTCCTTTATAATTTAAACATTTAGAAATAACAAGTTTTCTAAAAATCGCTTTTTAGAACAACATTAAAACTTTTTACTTATATTTAAAATTTACTTTGAAATGTACTTAGTTATCCAGGGAAATATACTTCTCTTCACATTCTTTAAAAATAAATCACTATTTATTTTTAAACGAATTTACTTATTCCTTTAATAAATTCCCACCGTGAATTTATTCTTCCAAATATCCACTGATATATTGCTTCACTTTTATAGACCCAGTTTATAAATTTCATAGTCACATTCTCCTTTAAATTTACAATTTCAAACACTTAAATCAATTTCCAAATTGATTTCCAATTTACTCCATTTTGAAATAAACTCCTTTACTTACTCATTTATTTCAAAACCCATTGACTTCAGATTTTTATTCCTTGATTAAAATATTTTCACTAAAAATACCAATTTCTGATTTCCCCAAATTCCTTCCTTATCCTTTAAAACAAATTCAAACCTCGAATTTGAAATAAATGCCTTATTTCTTGATATAACATCACTTAAGTTTAAAATTCATCATTTCTCTGTTTATTCGAAATCCCCTTTCCCATACTCGGAACTTATCAATTAGAATTTTAAAACCACTTTCATTCTTTTCCAATTCATTCTTCAATTTATCGCAAATTTTCAATAACCAATTTATTTACAAATTCTCTCTTTAAATTTTCTTTTCAAAAATCCAATCTACATATTTTTGGTAACTCGGTACACCCAAATATTTTCAATATAGCATCCAACATTTCTGTTACCAATATAATTTATCATAGGTTATCAATGACTAAATCACAGTATATTAAAATATTCTAAATAAATTTGAGGAATCCTGTTAGATCCCTCCAACCTGTTTTCCTGCATCCATAGATATTAGCACAATACAATAATACCAATTCCACTTCGAGATGGAATATCGCGTTATATGGGATTTATATAATATCATCCGCTATTATGCGGCGCATAGGGTCTCATCCGCTATATAATGCATGAAATCAATCATTCCAATACATACTATATATAATATAGCACACCCAAAACAATTTAATCATTCAATCAATTATTAAAATTTTACTATTTAAATTCAAATAACCCAGATGCGTGAGAATAACTCACCTTTGATTTAATTTGCAATCCACTCCCATCACGACTTGTTCTTCACGATTCTAAACGATTCAGACCTTGGACAAATATTTTACATTTTATTAATATTTGAAATAGTCGAACAGTAAATTTTCCATTTATTAATTTAATTAACTAATGATTTCTCATTTGAATTTACATACATGTACTAAAAATGATAGATTTTCAAAAATCTAATTTTATACAAACCTTTAAATATTTTAAAATTCATATTTATTTCCAAAAGTCTTGTATATATCTCTTAGAACTAAAATATATATATATATATATATATATTCTTTTTAACTACGTAAGCTATATATATTTTAAAAAAATTCTTCGTTTTATTTTCTTTCTCAAATTTACCTATACTCTGTATATGCATGTATATATAAATTGGAATAAGTCAATATTTATTCCACGGTTAAAGTTTTCTTTTGAATAAAACTGTTAAATCAAAATTTAAATTAGTAAAGGAATCGAATACCTTACAGTCAGAAATCAAATCCACAGCTCAGAAGCCTAACACACAACTCCAATTTCATTCGTCATTGCAGCAAAGAAACCCTCAAATTGCAGGTCGAAATGCTCGACAACGCGCTGTCGTTCTCCAGATCGAGCTACTCCATCGCGACGCTGCCAGTCATCTACCACGACACCGCACCTAAGTCACGGCCTTGAACCCTCAGCATGACTTCGTCATCCCCAACACCCTTCGTAATCCACTTGAATCCCACTGCCGTGCAACCACATCACGACCCTAACTCCACCGAAACGAGCAGGATCCGCCGCTTCACTTCCTCTACCACACGAAGAAATCGAAGGCCCAGCTTTTCCCCCAACGCGCCCAAAACCGCCGCCACACAAGTCACGACTACCTAGGTGTCATGCTACTAGCCTCAACGTTGATCGCGAGTTGCCTTCCCAAGCGACGGTCGCCAAGCCGCCGCTCGCGTTGTTCATTTATTTTATGTATATTTATGAAGTCACGGTTTCTATTTTTTCATGAATTAAAGAAAAGAAGAGGGAAAGAGGAAAGGGGAGCTTGGGGTTGATAAAGATATCGAATTTCTCAGATTTGTTTATGAAGTGTTCGGCCATGATTTTATCCTTTTATTTTCTTCTAGACGATAAAGAAACTGCTCGCGTGATAAAAGAAGACGGTAACAAGATGTGATGTTGATCAGAAGGTGGCTTGCAAAAGAAGGTTACAGTGGCGGCAAAAAGATCAGATGTGAAGGAATACTGCTGAAAGTTTGACCAGTCAATCAATAATATATTTTTAATTAAATTTACACTGTCTCGATGAATGCAACTCAAAATATTGACCTCCTATCAAGGTATACCACCAAGCGTTTATAATGTTATACCGCTAATCCGGACACAATGGAAAGGTTTCGAATCCTAATTCGATTGTATGGGGAAGATGGCTTTTTAGACCCAGTTATTATATTAAATTTCGATAAAATTTCGGCACATTTATCTGCCGTATGGCCAAACGATCACTTCAAACACTACGAAAATTAAAATCCAATAATAATACAATATTATGGATCCAATGGCACTGGTTTCGTCGAATTTCGAGACTGTGCCTCGGAAAGCTACTTTTAAATTCAATTTAAATGATATATTATTAAAACTGAACAAACAACCTTTAAATTAAATTTTAATTATACTATTATCTTCAGTATCATCATTATAAATTTTATAAGCCTTCAAATTATTTTTAACAGGCTTAAAACCGAAGATTCAATAGTTTACCCAAATTTAAATTATTAAATTCAATAAATTCAATCGCCAAATTCAAACTGATATTTGAAATCCAAGTTAAACTATCTTGCAAATATTTAAAATTAATTAAATATTCCAATTTAAAATGCCTAAAAATTCTGGATCGTTACAATTTCATTGATATTAACAATATTTACATATGCTTAACTCGAAAAATTAAGGCTAGATATACCACACATGCATTGCCTTTCAGACTTACGCAAAGGAAATATAGAGCACGGTGAGTGTACACACAAGTACGTACACATATTGACTGTAGGTGTTATTAATGAAAGAATTTTTATATACATACACCTAACTTGGATAAACCGAGGCCAAATTTACCGATCATGCACTGCCTTTCGGTCATACATGAGAATGGTACAGAGAATGGAGAGTGTACACATTTGCATGTGAACACGTGACTCAAGGTGTTACTAAAATATATACATATATACAACAAGATTTTTTTTCATGAAGAGAGATTTTTACAATATCATTTTAGCACCACTTAACTTAGAAGATTTAAAATGTTATCGCCTTTAGTTTAAATCCACCACATATTAAACAAATATTTCAATTAGTATATACTTCATAATTATCACCCATGAACCTTCCTACATACGAGTTAAACCATCATTACTTGAAATCAAACCTTATTTTTATTTTTGTTGTGACAAATAAATTTTCAAAAATTTCAATTTAATAGCCAAAACTTATACTTATCCCACAGAGTTTCTTCGAAAATAAATCAAAATACTAGAAAGAAAATTTGTTTAGGATTTTTTTTGGAAGTTTTAGAAAGAAAACACAAAACGAAATAAAGAAAAATAATGAAAAATCAAACATGAAGATGAGACTCCCCACCACACTTAATTTTGACTGTGTTTCCATAGTCAATGCATGACATAATGACTATTGACGGAGAAAAATATGTACATATTTATAAAAGCGGGTTAGCATTTCTTACATGACGTAGGATGGCTCATGAAGAACCATGAACTCCTCCTCTTGAGTACTTGGAAATTCCAAGTATGGTTTCAAGCGATGACCATTGACTTTGAAACTTGTTCCATCCCTGGGTTTTTGTATTTCTATTGCACTATGCGGAAAAATAGTTCGAACCACAATGGTCCACGGTCCATCTTGATTTTAACTTTCCAGGGAATAAGTGAAGTTTAGAGTCATATAAAATAACTTTTTGGTTACGTGAAAATGTTTTTCTTAGGATAGACTTGTCATGAAAAGCTTTTGTTCTTTCTTTGTAAAAATTTTCGTTTTCATTCACATCGTTCCTAATTTATTCTAGTTCGCGGAGTTGTAGTTTTCGATTTTCGCTAGCTTTATCGAGATCAAAGTTAAGTTCTTAATTGCCCACGATGCTTTATTTTCAATTTCAACTGGTAAAGGGCATGCTTTCCCGTAAAATAAAAAAATGGGGCATCCCAATGTTAGTTTTAAAAGCAGTACGGTAAACCCAAAGCACGTCGGTCCATTTCTAAGACCAATCTTTTTGATTTTTATGAATGGTTTTCTCTAAGATTTGTTTTATCTGTCGATTTGAAACATCAACTTGGCCAAAAGTTTAAGGATGATACGGAGTGGATAACTTATGGGTTATTGAGTATTTCTTTGTTAGAGTTTCAAAAGAACGACCATAAAAATGGGTTCCGTTATCACTTATTATTGTGCGAGATGTGCCAAACCTCGAAAAGATATTTTCTTTAAGGGATTTCACAACAATTCTATGGTCGTTGGTTTTACACGAAATGGCTTCGACCAATTTGGAGACATAATCGATAGCAAGAAGTATGTACAAATTTCCAAAAGAATTGGGAAAAGGTCCCATAAAGTCAATGCCCCAAACATCAATTACTTCATTCGTAAGAATGGGGTGTAAAGGCATTATATTTCATCGAGAAATTCTTCCCAGCATTGGGCAACGATCGCAAGTTTGGAAAAATTAGAATGAGTCTTTGAAAAGAGTGGGCCAGTAAAAGCCATATTGGAGTACTTTCTCAATAGTTTTCTTCGGACTAAAGTCACCGCCACAAGCTTAATCGTGAAAAAACGAGAAAACACTCCTTATTTCATTATCTGGGATGCAATGTCGAATGATTTCGTCTGGACAATACTTGAACAAGTATGGATCGTCCCAATAAAAATATTTGACATGGGAAAGACATTTGTATTTATCTTGTTTTGACCGAAATGAAGGAGTTTCCTTAGTGACTAAATAGTACACTATGTCTACATACCACAGATCGACAGAAATAGAAAGGAGTTGTTCGTCGGGAGAGTTCTCATTGATCGGTAAAGGATATAGTGCGTTAGGAAGATGAGACAAATGATTAGCAATTACATTATCAAATCCTTTTTCATCTTTGATCGTAAGGTCAAATTCTTGGAGTACGAGGATCCAACAGATCAAATGAGACTTAGCATCCTCTTTAATGAAAAGGTGCCTAAAAGCGGAAAGGTCAGTGTAAATGGTAACGTGTGAGTCTATCAAATAAGGTCGAAAATTTTCAAGTGTAAAGATTAATGTTAGAAGTTCTTTTTCAGTGGTTGTGTAATTGAGTTGAGCATCATTTAGAGTCATACTAGCGTAGTAGATGACGTAAAGAATTTTGTTGATGTGTTGTCCTAAGACAGTACCAACTGCGAAGTTAGAAGAGTCACACATTATTTCAAAGGGAAGATCGCAATTAGATAAGGAAATGTGGGAGCAGAAATGATTTCATTTTTAAGTTGTTTGAAAGGGAAAACACAGTCAGAAGTGAAGTCAAATGGAATGTCTTTCCAAGAAGAGTCGTAAGAGATCAAGTAGTCTTATGAAGTCTTTCATAAAGCGTGGATAAAAATTCGTGTGTCCAAGGAAAGAGCGAATGTCTTTAATAGATTTGGGAATAGGTAGATTTGCAATGACATCGATTTTCACTTTATCTACCTCAATGCATTTATTTGAAATGATATGTCTAAGGACTATGCCTTGAGGGACTATAAAATGGCAATTTTCCCAATTTAGTGTAACGACCCGAAAATTTAAACGATTTAAATAACGTGATTAGCAAAAAAATTCATGAAAATAAATAATTAAATTTTTGCAATGAAAATTTGATAATTCGTATGCGTCTATTTAAGCATAGCAAGTGGAAAAAATTTATTGGAAAATATGAAAGTTTGTTTGGTTGTGAAATTTCAATTTAAAATTTAAATTGGTTAAATTTGCTGAAAATAAACTACTCTTGAAACCTGAATATTTTTAAATAAGAAGAATGAAATCATTTTCTGAATGAGGCGTCATAATTCGCTTCATCAAATTTGGACTGATCTAGCCCCGTTTATTTTATTTTCAATAATTTAGCAGCAGTTTTGGCTACGAATACCGAGTTTTGGTAGGTGGGTCATGTCGCTCATATTTGTGTACCATTCTGTTCGTCTCGTCATGCTGATCTCCGCAATATATTCAATTGTGCAATTTGGAGTCCGGTACATGGAAAAATCTACGAAATGGTTAGCCGTAACGGTACCCATTTTGAACCTTTGGGTTTCCTGTGCCTTTTCATCTATCTATCGGTTGAAAGCACATAGACATTTTCTTTTATTATTTCAGAATTAACATATTGGACATTTTCTATTTCTACGGTTTCAGTATAATTCTGGTTCACTAAATCACTTTCTTCCTCTTCGGTTCATTCATTTCGTTCTATACTTGAAAAAAAGATAATATTTATAAAATTAAGAAAAATATATAAGCTTTCTTACATTTGACTGAGATCGGGTCATCTTCTTGCCATGCTCTCCCACTCACCACCGAAGCAAGCATTACCACCCTACAACTCATACCCAACCCGCTGTCGCATTCGCCCACCATCCCTAGCTTGCCCTCCATGCCACTCCACCATTTCCGTACACAGTACAAACCTCCATGTAACTCTGTCCAACGGCCACAACCTCATCCCATGGCTGCCGACCACCCTTCGGCTCCTTAATCTGCCGCCACACTGTCCTCTGCACCCACTAACTCGGCCGCCTTACCAGTCACTATTAGCCCATCTGCCTGAACCCAACTGAGAACCCAAACCCTCCATAATCAACCACCAAAACCCCCTTCTTCACTCTAGCTGACCTGACACACAGAGCTCCACCTTGCCAAACTCCGCATAGCTCTTTTCGACCGTAGCCTTAGTCCGACCCCTCCGCCTCCTCACCTACTGACCATCTCCACACATCTCACCACATCGATCCAACCACCATGCCTTTCCATCCTCTTCAGCCCACCCAATAGCAGCCCCACTGCATCGCACCTGAGCAGCTCCTCCCTTGCTCCGCCTGCTCCGCACGCATAGCCGAGTAAGGTAATGCTAGCCTATAACCAAAAATTAGTACGTGAATTGTTTGGTTGAAGGGTACTTATCGAAGTGTCATAGATGCCTGATGTGTGCATCTCACCTGCACGTTCCATTCTTCTTCTATTTGGTAGAACTATGCTTTTTATTGCCCAGCCTTGGTTGGAATTCTCCTACACTCGTCGCAACCTTATTAGTGTGCTTGTCTCTGCTTTGGTTTCGCTATCTCGATTTTTGTACGGCAATCATTCGCTTTGTTTTCATCGCTATCTGGAAATTACAATAACAGTTCTAGCTTGTCGTTGTCCCGCTTGTTGATCCATGCTTATCCGTGTCTGTCTATATCTTATTCTCCTTGTTTCTACAGCCACAAAAGGTGAGCGATCACTCACAATTAACACTCTTATATTTAGTAAATTTAATTCACATGAAATGACGATTGAAATATGTCGTTAAATTTGAATTTGTTAGTAACTGAACTGTTAAGTATGATATGTTATCATTTTAAATTGTTTACCTATATTAATTGAGATATGACACCATAACCTACTGTATATTATATTTAAATTGTTAATTATAATATATGCTTGTCATTGCTATGTATATCATCTAAGTTATTATTTTGTTTTCTCAAACTGCAAGTTCCCTGTTAGTTTAGGAAATCCCTATGGGTTGAAATGATACATACCTGAATGATATTATAGGTTAAGGAAAATCATTATCGGTTGAAATGATAAACACAAGCGATTTTATTTATTTGAATTTTGGGATCACATGTTGAAATGACATATACACATAAATTTAAACTATTATGGGTTGAAATGATAAATATCTGTATCACTTGACTATAGGATAGAAAACTATATACGGACACCGTTAGTCTATTTTTAAATGATTTCCAGAATTTTAAAAAATATAAATATGTGTTTTAAATAAATATGGGGTTTTAAAATATAATATAAAGATTTTATTTTGATATATGTATAAAATTAAGAATTTTAAATTATTTGTTTGGAAATTTATATATTAAATTTTGAAAAATATAAATTTCAAGAATTTACTTATAATTTTATTATTTTTAAATATATAAAATAAGATTTAATATAAATTTAAATTTAATAATAAGATTTGATTTAAAAAATTAATATAATAAAATTTAATGTAATTAATATGTATATATATAATATGTTTAAGTATTTATTTAAAATTATATTAATATTTTAAAAATATATTTTGTAATAACTATAATAAATTAAGGTTGGAAAGATGAATTGGATTTGATTTGAGATTTTATTTGTTTAAGAGTAGTATTTAGATAAAAATAGATTCAAAACTTCTTAATTTTGAGATTTTAAAGATATGCTTTTATAAGTTGATAACTGGATTCTTTTAATTAAAGGGGATTAAATGAATATTTTTAAATTTAAATAAAATTGAAATTGAATATTTATTACTGATATAAATTTGTAATTTGAGGTTTTATGTTATTGAAAATGATTAAGTGAATATTTTCAAATTTGAATAAAATTAAAGTTGAATTTTGAAATATAAATGAAATTTATCAAATTAGGTTATTGCAAATTATTTGAATATTCAAACATTGAAACCTATTTAATTAGAAGTAGTTTAAATTTGTAATACAAACCTAGATATGAAATTGATATAAATTAAAACGGTTTTAATGAGAATATGAACTGAACTTTTAACCTTTTCAATTGAAATTGTTGAACTGAGATTGATTTAAATTGAACTTTGAAACTAAAGTTGATTTGTGAAATTGGAAGAAACAATTCTAATTTGAAACTATTTTCAATATAAACTCTTTTTAATATATAAACTATTTTTATTATATAAACTATTTTAATCTATAACCTATTTTTAAATGTAAACTATTTTTAATGTATAACTATTCCAATATATAAACTACTTTCAATATTCAAATTATTTAAGTTGGAATTGTTATGATTTAAAGTGAATAATGATTTTGGAAGTGATATATGATTTCGAAAGTGATATGATTTTGAAATGAATATGATATTTTGATATGAAGTATGATCTGTTTGAAATGGAAATGACCACAGTGTAAAATAAATGTTTGGTTGTTAAAGAGGCCAGGATCAGATATTTTCATACTCTCTGCCAATACCGAAAACCAATTTAACAACTGTGCATGTTGTGGAGAATCCAGAACGAAGTAGGATGGTTTGGTGAGTGATTCTGTATGAGGTATGAAAGCAGCCCTGACACCTTTGGGTCGGCTTGATGTGACTAAAACAAAAGCTATACCTTGGCCAAGTAAGGTCGCACCTCCGATCGAGCATGCTTATTCGAAACCATATCTATTAATTTGTGATTTGATTGGGTGCATCTTTGATTATGGGAGCGTGTCTCGAGGTGGACGGTAGTAACTGCTATGCGTTACCACCTGCCCGATTCTGCAAAACGGTAGTATCCTACCTTAGGCATTGCCTTGCGTGCCTTAACATATGCCTAATTTCGCCCACTACGAGTTATTTTTGTGTCTTACACTATGGAGTGCCCTCTGATTGTCCTCAAGTTTACATAGGATCTATGATACTATATAGACTACAACATTTATACAAAATGTATTAATAGGGATATGTGTAACACCTTAACGCTATTTTAATATTTTACTTTACTGTAGACATTATCTATGTTGCGTATTATACTATGTATGTAGATAGTTTAACAGATCCATAAAGGGTGAAATTCCAAACATCCTTTAAGTTATATTGCATTTCACTCGGACATTTCACTTGAGTTGCTTGCATAAGAAAGTTAATCCTGACTCGAGTGTTTTGTGTTTTGCTTTATGCATGGGTCAGCCTGAGTGTCATAGCATTTGAGACTCATCTTTGAAGCTTGGAGCTTTGTTTGGAGATATCCTTTATCCATTCAACTATCTGTTGTTTTAGTTGTTTTCAGGTGTTTATGTTCAAAATTTTCATTTTCTTTTGTATTAGAGACTTCTATGTATTTGAAATTTTGTTGTATTTTGCTTTAGACTCTGATGTTTATACGGTAGCTTCATGATGTTTATACGGTAGCTTCATGAACTACTACTTATCTACTCCGCTGCTTATTGTTATATTTCTCTGTTTCTGTGATTCTGTGATTGATTTATTTACCTACATGTTAAGTTTTTCCAAATATAAATTAACACTCTGTTGTTTTGAGCAATTCAAGACTAACATGTGTGGATTATTGTCGATTTGAATGGTTCGAAATGGTGGGTCGTTACATTTTGCATTAATTGTTTATCCTTGCATCATTTAAGAACCAATTCAAGATGGTGCAAACATTCAGAAAAAGAGTTTCCAAAGACATAAAAATCGTCCATAAACACTTCAAGAAAACGTTCAATCATATCATAAAAGATGCTAACCATGCATCTTTAAAACGTAGCAGGAGCATTGCAAAGGCCAAAAGGCATACATCGATAAGAAAAGGTACCAAAAGGACATGTGAAAGTTGTTTTCTCTTGATCTTTGGGAGTGATTGGAATTTGGTTATAGCCGGAATAACCATCAAGAAAGCTATAGAACTCCTACCAGCTAAACGTTCGAGCATTTGGTCGATAAATGGAAGTGGGAAGTGATCCTTACATGCTGCAGCATTTAGTTTTCGATAATCAATGCAAACACACCAATCTGTTTTAGTACGAGTTGGAATAAGTTCGTTTGAGTCATTCTTGATAACGGTAATCATAGACTTTTTCGGTATGACATGAATTAGGCTAACCCATGAACTATCAGAGATTGGGTATATGATTCAGTTATCGAGAAGTATAAGAATTTCTTCATGGACCGCATCTTTCATTTTTTTTGTTTAAGCGTTTGTTGCGCGTCATGAACAGGCTTGAAATGTCGACTAAATGGATGTGATGTTGAACAAGAGCGGGACTAGTGCCCTTTATATCGATGATCGACCATCCGAGTTTGTAACGGCCCACCTTATTGGACAGTTTAAACCGACGATCAAATACACATGTCGATTCCAAATCGTTCAAAATGGCAGATAGTTATTGGGGTAAATAAGAAAAGAAAAGAAAGAGAAATAAAGGAAATGAAACAACACAGAATCTCGCAGCGGAACGATAAAATATAATAGTCAAATAAACAGTTCATGAAGCTTTTTACTATACTTTGACAATTATTTATACAACATTTATCAGAGTTATACATATACAACTGAACAATTTAAATAATGCAGCAGACAGCATGATGCACAGATAATAATAGTAATAGTATACCAAATCTTCGTCTTCATCCTCCAGAATAGATCTTCAAAAATCTGAAAAACTCAGGACTGACCCGAGCGTAATGAAAAGACAAAACACTCGAGTCAGGACTAAATACCCTTATGAAAGTTAAATCAATCGTAAATAAATATGAGTGCAATGGCATCGGAGATGTTTACGGGGTTTGACATCTCCTATCCAGTGTCAACGTGCGTGCAATAACTTAAGAGATGTTACGGGATTTTCCATCTCTCAAGGATCCATTAAACTATCTACTATGTAGTAATATATGCTAAGTAGATAATGCCTATCAGTAATATAAAGTATCAAAATAGCGTTAAGGCGTTACCATAATCCCCCTTAACACCTTTTATATTCCCAAAAGCATATACAAGGTCGTAGTTTCCCCAAAACCGGAAGTCACCAGAGGGCAATCCATATACTCAAGGTACAAATCAAAACGTAGTGGTCGCGAATAGGATAATCAGTATGACAAGGTACATGAGGCGATACCAACTAGGATACTAGTAGTTGCGTGATCCGGACTGATGCTGGGCATAGCCAGCAGCCACCCCAACACCGCGAAACAACACTCCGAAATCAAGGGGTGCACCCAAATCACATCACAAATGTAATAGATATGGTATCGAAGAAGCGTGTCCTCTAGAGGTGGCGAACCTCAATGGCGCGGCTCCTGTTTTAGTCAAGTCAGGGGTCATCCAATAGTCGTTCTCTTTTTTCAGTCAACGCGTTCACCAAACCATCCACTTCATTTTGGATCAACACTCCACGTATAATAGTTATTAAAGTGGTTTTCGGTATCGACAGAGAGTATGTCCATATCCGATCCCGATCTCTTTAACAACTACGTATTATTACACCGTTGGCTCTTTACATTTCGAATCAATCATAATTGATATCAAAATATCATGTTCGCTTCAAAAATCAAATTCATTTCAAATAACAAAGTATCTTTTCAAATGTAAGCTTTCGTTTCAAAAATCATTTTTCGCACCAATATCTCATTTCGATTTCAAAATCATTTCGAATTTCAATTTAGGCTGCAACTTCGTTTAACTCAATTCGTATTTAAATTCAAGATTTAAATATACACATTTCACCTTATTGACCAGCGTAGAATTTTAGAAAATAGTTTTAAGTAGTTTAAAGTAGTTTTAAATAATTAAAATACTTTAAAATCTTAAAATGGATTTGAAATAGATAAATTAGTTTAAAATAATTTAAATTGGGTTAAGTAGATTAAAAATAGATTAAAATAGTTTAAGTATTCAAAATGGTTTATATAACAGAGTAATTTGGAAAACAAATTTAAACAACTACAAAATCAATCCATTTCAATTATAACTTCCCAATTCAAATCAATTCCAATTTCCATTCTACCGATTCAATTTCGATTTCAATTCAATTCAACGTCAACTTGGACTTCAAATTTATTCAATTTTATATTCACTTTCAATTAGTTCAATTTCAATTTATATCGATTTTTAGCTTGATTTTTCAAAATATCAATTTATAACACTTAACAAAATTATCCTTCAATATTCAAATTTAAATCCCAATTACAAATATGATTCAATTTCAGGCTCAATTAAAAATATCATTTTTGTCACTTTTATTTAGTAATATTCAAAACCCAAATTTAATGTTCAATCTTTAAAACAAATAAATTTCCAAAATTCAAACATATCCAAATTTCAAATCTCAAAGTCTCCACTTAAATTTATTCAACCATTTCTTTTAACCAAAATTTTATTTCAACATTCCAAACTCAATTTTTTTGATAAATTCGATTTCTATAAATTTATTTCTATTTATCACTTTTAAATCAAAACATTTAAATAAATTTCAAATCGACGATCTTAAAATTTATTAATTTAGCCAATCCGGTGTCCGTATATAATTTTCTATCCTATAACCAAGTGATTAGTTATTTCAATTAAATGTCAGGGATGAATATATATCACTTAAATTAAATCTCGGTATCATATGTATGCATAACAGGATATATATAAGCAAATAAACATCCAAACACTCAATTATCAACCAATAGCATCCATCAAAATACATCATCCAATAAACAATACAATTCATGGCGGTTTCATAGTTATCAATGTCAGGTAATTCAATCGCAATTCAATTTTAACTTCAATTTAACTGTCGATTAAATTTTCAACGGTTAATTCAAATGACAAGCTATATGACAATTAAATTTTTATCAAACAACGACAAATAAAATCATAACACTTCATAATATCAAATTTAACTAGCGTAAAGATATTTAGTACGTTGTGAGCGTTATAAAACACTCACCTTGATATCCTGTTGTTCCCGCGTTTTATTTCGAATAAAATTAAACGAGCGTTTAATTTTTTCTCGAAATTTTCTATAGCTCCAAACGATTCCAATCCAGTTCCAATGCGTAGTGCTCGACAAATCGAACCCGTTGCAATTGGTTTTGTCACAATCCGACCTCGTATGGAAGAGATATTCAGTATATAAGTTCGTCGATAATTAAATAATTAATCTACCATATTAACATAATTTTTTTTTTAAACATATTACCAAGCCCAAAACGGCCCAAGCCCATTCACCATCTTCTTCCCCAAAACTCACTCCCCCTGTAACACGGCAGTGCACGGCGTGCCCTCCTTCCCAGCGACACAAAGCATCGCTCCACCATTGGACGAATCCATTTCGTTGTTGACTTCCTCCTTGCTGCCTCTCCGCGTCCATCCCCTTGAAGCCCAACCCGATCGACAAACCCCAGTCGCGACCGCGTGCCCAAATTTCCACGCCCAGGTGTCGCAACTTGCCTCGGCCCCTTCCATCACCTTCGATCATCATCTATCCCCTTCTTTTCGCGTGCTGAGTCCAACAACACCATTTATTCGACCCCAGGCTCCCTCCTCCTTGTTGCGACTTCGGCCACACTACACGACAGACCCCACGAAGCGAATCGCCTCCCCTAACCGCACGTCACCATACTTCGATCACCGCTACTCCTTCACGCCACAAACCCAACGCCGCCCTTGCTTTGACCTAATTCAGTCTAGATCACAAGCCATTAGTTCAAAGATATCTGTTTTGTGAATTTTAGGGAAATATATAAATTGGTTTTGAATTTTGAAGTTTTTGTTTTTTTTTTTGGTTTACTGTAAGGTAAAAGAGAAAGGTACCACGGAAAGAAAAAGTGGGGAAAGGAAACGAGTCAAAATGAAGAATTATAAGCATTTGTAATGTTAAATTTAGTTAAATTTGATTATTCTTAAATCACTATCTTTTGAAATATTCAAAAAGAACTTAAAAATTTAACTTTTGAAATGAATTAAAATTATAGAACAACCATTTCCATTATACGGTTATTCAATTCCCGTTATTAATTATTCAATAAATTTCAAATATTAAATTTAAACAATTTCGCTTATCCAATAATTCATTATCTCTTGAAATATTGAAATTGAACTTATAAGATTCAACTTTTAAACCCAATTCACAATTTAAGATACTATTTTCATTTTACAGTTATTCAATTATTCAATAAGTTTTAAATATTTAATTTAAACAATTTACCTATTCAATATTCAATATTTGATTTTAAATAGATTTTACTTATCAATCAATTTCTCTATTTATACCCAATGAATTCCACATTTATTATCCTATTCAACTTTTGATTTCAAAGGCATTCACTAAGTAGCTTTTATTTTCCATTACTTGGATAATTATTGTCGCAGTTCATTCCAGCTATTATTATTCTAAACGAATTACAAAAAAATTTCTAACATTAAACCACGAAATCTTTTAAATTAGCTATTTTAATTATCGGAAATTTACGGGTCGTTACAGAGTTCTTCCTTGTTTTTGGAAGAAATTGAAAGTAAGGAAGTTTCTTGATCAAGAGAGAGTCGAAGAGATTATGATGGGAAACGTTTCATTGTCACCTAAGTATGCGAACTTAAGGTGATTGAGAATGGGTTTGAGGTCCAACCTTAGGGGTTGCTCGATTAAAGAATTAGGTTGAGATTCGGACTCAACCGAAAGCGTTTCAAATGGGAGCGTGTAATCAATATCATTGAGGATTTTGTTAAACAATCTTTCATACTCGGCCTCGCATTCATCATTAAGGTCAATCATCTCGTTTTCAAAGTTTTCATGAATAGCACTAACTTCCAACATGTGGTCACATGGTTCATTCGATTGATTTTAAAGATTTAAAATGTTAAGATCCAAAGTTATGTTTCCGAAAGAGATTTTCAACGGACCGTTGTGAAAATTTATTAGAGCGTTTGAAGCAGCAAAGAAAGGTCGGCCTAAAACAATGGAATTTAACTCAATGGATTATTCAAGGGTTGAGCCTCCAAAACTATGAAATCGATGGGGAATATGCGTTGACCGATTTTTATGAGTTCGTCCTCGATTTCTTCCATAGGTTTCTTAATTGAACGATAGGCAAATTAAAGAGTTACTTTTGTCTATTTTAATTCACCCAAGCTAAGTTATGGGTAAACTAAATAAGGAATCAAATTAACACTCGTACCCAAATGGAGTAAGAATTTGTTAGTCGTTTTGTCACCTATCATGCATGTGATCTTTTTACATCCAACATCTTTAAATTAGACGACGATTGATCGAGACAAAACTTTGCTAAGTCTGATGGCTATGAAAACTTTCTTAGGTACATGAGTGTGTCATTTTCGAGTACACAAGCCCTTAAGAAAATTTAGAGTTGGTTGGGACTTGTTGAATGATATCAAGAAGTGGGATGTTAACTTTCACTTGTTTAAAAATTTCCAACATCTTTTCCATTTGGTCAGAGTATTTCTATGATCGAAGATGATGTGGAAACGGAATACGGTACTCAATAGGTGCGTCTACATGAGTAGAAGAAGAACTTGGATTGGAATTTAGCTCAACGTTTGGCTCCACGTTCTGTTCAGATTCCTTTATTGTTTTAGAAGTATCGAGAGGGGTTTCTGGTAAATCATTTGGATTTATGACTTGATTATCGATTTTTTTAGAACGCAAAGTCGTGATAGCATTCATTTAGGTTATATTGCTATCCTGAACAATATAAGCTATATTCGAATTCACGTTTTAATTTTTGGGATTTGGAACTAGCTGACTTGGGAATGTGCCTCGTTCGCATTCACTCACAGACGTGGCTAATTGAGTCATTTGCATCTCAAGTTCAGCAATAGATTGGCTCGTGTTTTGCATATATGAGGTCAATAAATTTTGCAAATTATTGTTTGATTGGAGGATTTGAGTAGTTGCTTTTGCCAACATTCCAAGACATTTCTCAAGTGCTCAAACGTTTATCGTCTTGGGGAGAGGGAGAAAAAGATTGTTGTGGTTGATTTTGAGACAGAATCGAAAAATTTGGTTGAAAATGACTAAGCTGAAATAGAGGATTCGAAGCATTATTTGGGCATGCTTGAAAATTGGGACGAACCAAATTCATGTTGGGATTATTTTCTTTCCATGCAATGTTCGGATGATTTCTCCAACCAGGATTGTACATTAGAGAAAACGGGTTATTTTAACTTTATTGAAAGCATTGAGTTGTTCGAATGAATTAGGGCACTAAATGGCTATATGATTTGGATCGTTGCATTTATAACATTAGTTGGGAAGCTTGGTTTATTTGGTTTGATGAGAAAACATTGTCAAATTTGTCAATTATTTCATCGATTTTAGCTTCCAAAGCTAATGGTGATCCTATCGAGTGTGCACTCAGTCATGAGTAAATTGATTTTTCATTAGAACATTCCCATTGGGACGACATTTTGGCTAGGTTTTCAAGAAATTGCCAACCATCGTCATGATGTTGGGCAAGAAAATTGCCTTGGCACGTTGAATCAAGCATGCTTTGTGAGCTGTTTTAGAGTCCATCGTATAAGATTTGGCAAAGCGTTAATTTTTCAAAGTTATGGTGTGGACATTTTATCAAGAGCTCTTTAAATCTTTAAAAATGTTTTCTAAATGGTTCTCCCCTGAATTGGTGAAAATTTACGATTTCATTTTGGATTTTGGTTGTTTTTTCCAAGGGATAGAACTTTTTAAGAAAACTTTAACGAATTCTTTCCAAGTTTTTATGAATTAGATGGTAAGCTATACAACCATTTTTCAGCATAATTCGTAAGAGCGAATCTAATTAATCGAAGTTTGATTCCGTCATCATAAAGTTGTTGGGGTTTAATGGTTGCGCAAAATTATTTGAATTTGTTAAGAAAATATAAGGGTCATCGTGTTCAAAATTGCCAAATTTCGGGAGGCAATATGATTTGAGTGAATTTCGAAATGATTACCCGTAGGGCCGGATAATGTGATACAAGGAATAGAAACTCTATCGAGAAAGATTCTATCCTTGAGAGTTCGAGGCGTGTTCTTATCCGCCATTAGGAGGATCATTTGTTCAAGTTAAACGATTTGTAGAAGGGTCTCGAATCCAAGTATTCATAAATGTGTCCCGAGTCCAAGTACTCATGCACGAAGAGAAAGAACTTAGAATCGAAAAGAAGCAAAGTTAGAAATTGTTTGTCTTTTTTGCTTATTTTAAGGGGAAAAATATTTACCACAAAGAAATTTCTTTTCCATAAGGGAAATTTGATTTTTTGTTTTTTTAATTTTATATGTTTTTGCCTTTTTTTAGTTTTATTTGAAAAGATTTTATTTCTTTCATTTTAAAAAAAAACTAACTCAACTTTTTTTTGATTTTCAAGTGTCAAAATACTGGTTTTTTGGGGATTTATTTAGTATCGATTGAAAATTTTTAAAGGAGAGGAATTAAAAGGATTTTTTAAAAAAACTAAGTTAAGTTAAATTTATAAATTTTTTCGATTTTGGATTTTGGTTTTTTTTAATATGCATGAACTAATGCAACTAAATGAATGCAAGGACTTAATTATAAATTTTCTGTCCTTAGTAGCTCCTAAACCAAATTTGTATAATCACATTTTTTCTTAATCCAAAAAATGTTTCTTTGCAAGGTAACGGGCAAGAGTTATCGGTGCATCACGAATCACCATAGCAAAGCCGAAGGTTTAAGTACCTTTAGAGAAACAATTAGTATAATATTTATGAATCACTGTAATATTTATAATTGATTATTGCTCTGCCGTAGGCTAGACCAAGAAATAAAATTGTTCAAAGAGGACAACTGTCAAGATACAATCAAGCCCAAGATGAGCTCATGACTCCCTTAAGTCTGAAATCTAACCGTTATCATTAATCAAAATTCTATAATGAAATGCAATTTATGGACCAAGGAAGGGGTGATGAAATCCCCCACCTTATGTGGATTGTGGTATTGCCCTTAGAAAATAAAAATAAGATGAGATGAATACAAAGCAGAAATTAAATGTGATTTTAGCAATGCGACTATGAATGAATTTTTTGTTTGAATTATATATATATATATATATATATATATATATATATATATATATAAATGCAAATTGTGACGACGCGATTTTTCGATGATCGAAAACCGACATCAATACGTCCACTGTATCAACTGCCGAGCAATCGAAGGCCGGGAAACCGTACCGTTAGGGTTAAAGAAGAAGAAAAAGATAGAAGAAGAGAGAAAAAGATAGAACAGAACAGAAAGAAACAACAGAACAATATCAGAGTCTCACAATCGCAGCAGAATAATATATAATAAATAAATGAATAATCTTTAAACAAAGAACTATATCAGTTATTACATTACGTCACATTACATTACATTACATCATCAGAGTGTACTACAACAAACAACAACAAACAGCGGAAAAGAAATACTATATACTAGTGAATACGCCATGCCATCAGCTGCCTCCAGCAACTCCTGAATTCCAGAATATCCTGATAACCTGACTCTAGACTGCCCGTGTGGAAATTGGTGGGCATCCAGGGTTTAGGAAGGAAAAAAATAAACTCCAGGTCAGTCATGGGACTGGAGTGGGAACTAAAACAGTTTATTTTTAAAACAAAGTACAGGATAATTTTAAAATAGATTCTCAATGCTTTTTAGAAAATGAGACTACCATAAGGCCTCCAGCACACACACACAATGCAAACGCAGAATCGGAGGAGATTTCTCCTTATGATAGTCAAAGATGCTTGATACGCATTAAAAAAAATCATTTGATATTATTACTAGTGCATAGTGTAGGAAAAATCATTTCTAAAGTAAAGATATAAATCTTAGCCAGCATAGGCATTTCGCACTTATGCCTACTATAGCTACCATCCAAACAGTGGGGCGCCACCATAAGTGAATGATAGGTTCTACAACTAAAACCGTACAAGATCGTATTGTATCTTTGGATTTCCAACAAATGGTCAGGCCAAGGAACTTCCCATTGGCACATGGGTACGCCTCTGGAAAGACGACCCGAGAAACTAACCGGATCTCTGCCAACACAAGGCCGGGTTACCCTTCAAACCGGGTAACTACTGACATGAATATGTCATTCCCCGATCGTAACCGATCTATATCCGAGGATCCACGATTCCAACAACCACAAAGTAATAAATTTGCAGCAACAACATAGGTTAAGTATCTGGGCTCCATACCATGATACACCTCTATCCAGAAGGAATGACATACACTAAAGGGGCGCTACCCCCTAATAACCTTGCCGCATCCTTCCTGTTTTGACCATTTCCGGGGTGTGACGCCGACGAAGTCTCGTCCACAAAGCCACGTTTTATACAAAAGCTGTGCTTTGTTCAACAAATGCTCAACAGCACTTCGTATGCCACATTACTAATTTGGGAATGTATCACTAGTAACCATCAATTACATAACCTCTAAGGGTGTTAAGCTAAGAGAATAAATTCTCCGCCACCAAAGGAAATATATTTGATAGAAACCAGCTTTACATCTCAAATTGCAACGTCAGACACACATCCATACAAGTCCATTCCGAGATCGCACAGAACCAAAGGCACTTCCGAAGAAGTCCTTGCAATCTAGATATTCACTAATCACGACCAGACTTCCCATCACAAAGGGTAATAAATTTCTATATCGGAGATCAGCCGATGCAGAAACATCCGACGGTAATCCTTCCATTTTCACAAATATCCGGTCTTCAACACCGGTCATCAAATGCAATCCATAACGACGAATCACATATTCGGAATGGGTTATACGACCCTAAGGTCCTTTCCCGGCTAACCCGAATAGTGAGCGCTTATTCAAAAATAAGTGTAGCATTCAAATTCAAGCAATCCCAACAAATACCTATTTAAAGGTAAATATTGATAGTCGGTTATTTAACTATCAATAGGCATGCTCAACTTCACCAGATTCCAAATAATTTCCCAAATTATTTATTTTCCAAAAATATCCTTACAAGATATATAATTTCAACACTTCATAAATAAATCAATATTAATTTTTAAACAAATTTCCCTTTCTTTTATAAATTCCATAGTGAATTTACATTTCCAAAATATCTGTGAATATACGATTTTCAAATTGATTTCTAATATTCATTTTCAATTTATCTTTAAAAAGATAATTCCCAAAACGTTCATTTCATATTGGAAAAATATTTCCATACTTATTTAATAATAAGTAATTCACAAATCTATTTATTTTTAACATTTGAAAATACTCAGAATACTTAAATCACACTTAAGTATGTATTTTATTCTCTAAGGAAAACATCCTTTCAAACACATTTAGTTGGGTCAAAAAGAATGTTACTTAAAACATCGTTACGACAACCCAAATTCACTAGTATAGGGATTCGAATTTAAGATATATATATAAATCCCAATACTATATAAAACATTTCCTTTCGGAAACCATTTACTATAACAACAGTGTTATAGTCCACTATTTCCTTCTATTTCTCGAAAACGTCTATTTCAACAATGAATGTTAAAATCTATGGTTTCGATTCATAATACATTTTAAAACATCTTTTAAAACAATTAACTTCATTTTATAATATCACTTTCCTAAAAACATATCCATTTTCTTTAATAATATATTCACTGTCCAGAATCGTGAATATACCTTATTTACCCTATTCAGTATTTCTACACTTTTATAAAAAGATTATCCACTGTCCAAAATCGTGGATCTATCTCCTTTAAAATCTAAAATAATTGACTTATCAAAATAAGTCGATTTCGGATTTATAAAACAATGTTTATAAATCCCATTTATATTTTATAACAACTTCAACTTATAAAATCACTTGTTAACCAATTCTATTTATATCCCAATCAAATACCCAAAATCAAATTTATAAGTTACTTACTTATAAATCTTTTATTTTACAAAATCTATTCATTTTATAACTTCCCAAATTATAAATCTATAAATTTCATTTACTTATGAAACCCATTTATGCTTCATTTTAACACTTAATAAAACTCGTTTTATAATTCCAATATTTTAAATTTATAAATATCAATATTATAAATCTTTTATATAAACTGTTTATAATAATTCAAAAATCCCAATTTAAACCATTTTATAAATTTATCAACTATTTATTTCAAAAATCACATTTCGGTTATATTTCACGAAAATCCTAACTTTTATAACTTTAAATATTATAATGTTTATTTATTTAAAATAAATCAATTCCAAATTTAATAAAACATATACTTTCAAAAATCACTTTAAAATCCTTTTAAAATTTGAAAATCATCACTTTAAAATCTTTTTTTTAAAATTCCATAATTGGCCCAATGATGCAACACAACAAATAGTCAATCACGACAACAAAGACATCATATATCAGTATATGATAATCAACATACATCAAAATATCTGTAATCAAATAAATACTGGTGAGGAATCCAGTTGGATCCCTCCAACCTGTTTCCCTGCATCCATAGATGTTAGCACAATACCAATTCCGTTCGAATACGGAATATCGCGGTATCTAGGATTTATAAAATATTATCCGCTATTATACGGCGCAATAGGGTCTCATCCGCTATATAATGCGAGAAAATCAACTCCAAGTACATAAATAATACCAATTTCATTTTGCAGTGAAATATTCGCGGTATATGTTTTTAATAAATAACCTCCGCTTAATAATGGCGTATAATGTCTATTTTAACAATCAATAGATAACAATCATCATTCAAACATACAATCAAGAAATTTTAAATATAACTATTTAAAATTTAAATCGAAACAATTCGATTGAGTGAGAAGTTCTCACCTTGCTTTCAATTCAGTTTTCGCGTTTTATTTCGAATAAAATTAAACACGCGTTTAATTTTACCCGAAATTCAAACTACTCCAAACAACTCCAATCTAGTTCCATCGCATAGTGCTCGTCCATACGATTCCAACGCAACTTGTTTCGTAATTTTTCGACCTCGTATGACAAAGTTATGTCATTTCAAAGTTTATACAATTTAATAAAATTCAATTTACACTTTCATTTTATATTTTATACCCTTATCCAATCCAAGCCTTTGATTTCTGCTTGCTTCCATCAGGAATGCCGAACGCAAATGCTCATCTTCTTCCCAGATGAACGAAGCCGAACCCAAAAAAAGAAGAAGCCCAAACCCTAATAGTCGCTCGACCAACGCTCGACGAGATGATGATCGGCCATCATGGTTTAATGCGCCCACACGAGCAGGACCATCGGCCGAAGCCACGTGCCGCTCGGTCGTGTGATTTTTCTCGAAAAATGTGCCGAACGTGATGGCTTTGATCTCAAATTCCCATCGATCCATTTCGAGTTAAACGATCATAGCCGTTGATTTTGTAGTTCGTGATGTGTTCTACAATATTGTAGTTGAAAGTTTCTCTGATTGATTCACGGATTTGAAGATAATTTGAGATGAAAGTTATGAATTTTCGGCCATTGGTATAGTGGAAGGTGGCGGCTACTGTAAATTAGGTTAGGGTTTTATTCTTGTTGCAAATGTGAATATTAAAGGTGCTTATATAGAAAAATTCCAAAAACACTATTCATCCAAAATTTTCCGAACTCCTAACGAAGCGTGCCGGTTGGCGTTTCTAAGATTTACCCCGCGTTTCGAACACAATGGAACGTGTTTCAGAGGCAAATTCGATCATCTATTCGAGTTATGGCAATAAACGATCAAATTTAAATTAAATCGATTTAAACCAATTTCTATGCGTTTTGGCTTGCCCCGGACAAACGGTAAATCCGATTGACATGAAATTTGAAACCATACAATAATATAACATTACGGATCCGATTAAACTGGTTTCGTCGAAATCCGAGACTGTTTGAAAAATGGCTATTTTAACTCGTCAATTAAATATTAAAATATTCAATTTTCATAATATAACTTTTAATTCGATTTTAAAAGTTCTATAACATCATTCTAACTCCAATATGGTATAATAAAATTTTACAAATCATTTTCAATTTATATTTAACCCAATTTCCAATTATTTCTGTAATTTCAACTATTAAATTATCGATTTAATTATTCAATTAAATCCAATTATTCGAAATAAAATTTATTCGACTGTTTAATTTCACTTATTAATATTTAAAATCAATTAAATATACAAATTTTAATTGACAGAATTTCTGGGTCGTTACAAACTTACCCTCTTAAAAGAATTTCATCCTCGAAATTACCAAGTAAGAAAAAGTTACAGAATCCATTAACTTTCCAAAACAAACCATTCAAATTGGATTTTTTTTTTCAAATCTCTTAAGTGTTTAATTTTCCCAAAATTCATAATTAAACTTCTTACAAAATCTTTACTAAGTTTTCCAGTTCATACATAGTTTTCAAAAATTTCCTAATTTTCTTAAAAATATTCTAACGCCTTAAATTTTCGAAAAATTTTGCCAGCGTCTCCTTTGCGCGGCTCGATCCGAAAAAAAATGACAGTATATATATCATAAATATATAACTCATCAAGTGATGAGGCATCCCGTAGGGAAAAAAGTATAAAAGTACGATATTTAATCCGAGATATGTACCTTATATTTTATTAGCGAGCATATACGGCTAATATAGCGCGAAAGCGAGCTCCAAATGCGAAGCAAGAGCAATCCGCACCTACTAAACACTCAACAAACCATGAGAAACATGCATATATGAAAATAATATCAATATACATCATATAGTAACATAACAACTACATGTGCCAACATAGCAATCCATTAAATCAGCAAATGCAACCATCAAACAACTATCATCCAACAAATCCATAACCAATCAATATAAATTCACTTCTCATTATTATTCAATGAAATTGGTTTTTCATTTAATTACAATTGATTCATTAACATTGGATTCACTAACATTCACTTATTCATATTCAATTAGTTTACATCCACTAATTTATTTTCAAGTTAGTTCACTTCCAAATCAAATTCAATTCTATTCAAGTTCATTTCCTTCCAATTTGAATTCAATTACATAGCTTTCAATTTTATCAATTCAACTTGATTAACACTTAATGAATTATACACAATCAATTAACAACCATATAACAACCAATGTATATTCAACATAACCAAATTATTTAATTTACATTCAATTTGGTCCAACACTTTTAATTCCAATTGGTTTATATTAAATTGATTTTCATTCAATTTATTCAATTTCTCAACTTCATTAGCTTCTAATGAATTTACACTTACATTCATTATCCCGTATCATTTCCTTTACATTCGATTGATTAACGTTTCATCCATTTATCAATTCAATTGCTAATTCCTTTAACAATATAAGGTTGAATTCCATTTATATAACTCAAGCTCAAATTCTTAATGACTTCATTTCATTAATTCACTTATTAATTTACTTTGACACCAAAATCAAATTCATTTAATATTACTTAAGTTATATTCTCTTTCAAACATCATTTGTTCAACTTCACTTAAACTTCCACTTATAAATTGATTTCAGATTCTAATTCTTTTTAACTTTTACCAAAGTCAAATTTATTATCTCATATTATAAGTTCAAAACTCTTTTCACTTATATTCAACAATTACCACTTGTATTTTTTTATTGATTCACTTATACCTCCTTTAATTTGACTCCATCCTTTAAGTTAAATTTATTCTATCAAAATTCAAATTGTATAAGTTATCAACTCATTTATCATTCCTATAATATTTTAAATAGGATTCCAGAGTCGCTTCAACCTTCCAAAACCATTTTTGAAATCAATTCAATTATCCTTTGAATTTCAAAACCAAATCCAAATTTTTCCATACAACTTACATTTAAAATAATCTGGCAGCAATTCCTCTTTTGGAAACCCGAAAATGAAAACCAATGATGTCGCGATCATCATCAGAATTATTTTCCAGCGACCGAAAAGAGTTTAGAGCTTTCATCTGTCCAAAACAATTTTCCAAAATATCAAATCCTTTCAAAACACTTCTATGAAATTTTGTTTTTAGATTATAAATCTCATTTATAAATCTTTTACTTATATAATTTCACTTCTTATATATAAGATTATTTCACAATTGTAAATCACATTAATTATAATTTCATACTTATAATTCTTCGTTTATACAATTTATTCTTTTACAATATGATTCATTTAACTTATTCAAACAACTTTTATTAACTTGCATATATCTTACATTTTCAACAACCAAACAATCGATTTTATATATACTTTAATAATTCTAAAAAATTATTCCTTTATATATAAAATATAATCAAGGTAAAATTATTTCATTTACCCTATTAAAACGATATCGTGTCAATTTGTTCTGTGTAAGTGTTTAGAGATCCCTATCAACAACGTTAATTACTCGTGTTGACAAGAATCCATATACCACTCAACAAACCAATCATCATAATATAAAACAATTTATATTCACTAACAAATACCCGCTCGTATCTATTATTACACTCAAACTCATTCTAGAGTACTACTGACTCTATCTCTAATGAGTAACACCCAACAGAGCCATGGTTGTCGCTTAACCATATGCTCTAATACCAAATGCGACGACGTGATTTTTCGACGCTCGAAAACCGACATCAATACGTCCACTGTATCAACTATCGAGCAATCAAAGGCCGGAAAACCGTACCGTTAGGGTTAAAGAAGAAGAAAAAGATAGAAGAAGAGAGAAAAAGATAGAACAGAACAGAATGAAACAACAAAACAATATCAGAGTCTCACAATCGCAGCGGAATAATATATAATAAATAAATGAATAATCTTTAAACAATGAACTATATTAGTTATTACATCACATCACATCACATCACATTACATCATCAGAGTGTACAACAACAAACAACAACAAACAACAGAAAAGAAATACTATATACCAGTGAATAAGCCATGCCATCCAGCTTGCCTCCAGCAACTCCTGAGTTCTAGAATATCCTGATAACCTGACTCTAGACTGCCCGTGTGGAAATTGGTGGGCACCCAGGGTTTAGGAATGAAAACAATAAACTCCAGGTCATTCATGGGACTGGTGTGAGAACTAAAACAGTTTATTTTTAAAATAAAGTACATGATAATTTTAAAATAGATTCGCAATGCTTTCTAGAAAATGAGACTACCATAAGGCCTCCCGCACACACAAACAATGCAAACGCAGAATCGGAGGAGATTTCTTCTTATGATAGTCAAAGATGCTTGATACGCATTAAAAAAACATTTGATATTATTACTAGTGCATAGTGTAGGAAAAATCATTTTGAAAGTAAAGATATAAATCTTAGCCAGCATAGGCATTTCGCACTTATGCCTACTATAGCTACCATCCAAACAGTGGGGCGCCACCATAAGTGAATGATATGTTCTACAACTAAAACCGTACAAGATCATATTGTTTCTTTGGATTTCCAACAAATGGTCAGGCCAAGGAACTTCCCATTGCCACATGGGTACGCCTCTGGAAAGACGACCCGAGAACCTAACCGGATCTCTGCCAACACAAGGCCGGGTTACCCTTCAAACTGGGTAACTACTGACACGAATATGTCATTCCCCAATCGTAACCGATCTATGTCCGAGGATCCTCGATTCCAACAACCACAAAGTAATAAATTTGCAGCAACAACACAGGTTAAGTATCTGGGCTCCATACCATGATACCACCTCTATCCAGAAGGAATGACATACACTAAAGGGGCGCTACCCCCTAATAACCTTGCCGCATCCTTCATGTTTTGACCATTTCCAGGGTGTGAGGTCCGACGAAGTCTCGTCCACAAAGCCACGCTTTATACAAAAGCTATGCTTTGTTCAAAAAATGCTCAACAGCATTTCGTATGCCACATTACCAATTTGGGAATGTATCACTAGTAACCATCAACTACATAACCCGTAGGGTGTTAAGCTAAGAGAATAAATTCTCCGCCACCAACGGAAATATATTTGATAGAAACCAGCTTTACATCTCAAATTGTAACGTCAGACACACATCCGCACAAGTCTGTTCCGGGATCGAACGGAACCGAAGGAACTTCTCAAGAAGTCCTTGCAATCCGGATATTCACTAATCACGACCGGACTTCCCATCACAAAGGGTAATAAATTTCTATATCGGAGATCAGCCGATGCAGAAACATGCGATGGTTATCCTTTCGTTTTCACAAATATCCGGTCTTCAACACCAGTCATCAAATGCAATCCATAACGACGTACCACATATTCGGAATGGGTTATACGACCCAAGGTCCTTTCCCGGCTAACCTGAATAGTGAGCGCTTATTCAAAAATAAGTGTAGCATTCAAATTCAGGCAATCACAACAAATACCTATTTAAAGGTAAATATTGATAGTCGGTTATTTAACTATCAATAGGCATCCTCAACATCACCAGATTCCAAATAATTTCCCAAATTATTTATTTTCCAAAAATATCTTTACAAGAAATATAATTTCCACACTTCAAAAATAAATTAATATTTATTTTTAAACAAATTTCCCATTTTTTTCATAAATTCCATAGTGAATTTACATTTCCAAAATATCTATGAATATACGATTTTAAATCGATTTCTAATATTCATTTCCAATTTAACATTAAAAAGATAATTCCCAAAACGTTCATTTCATATTGGAAAAATATTTCCATACTTATTTAATAATAAGTAATTCACAAATCTATTTATTTTCAACATTCGAAAATATTCAATATACTTAAATCACAGTTGAGTATGTATTTTATTCTCTAAGGAAAACATCCTTTCAAACACATTTAGTTGGGTCAAAACGAATGTTGCGTAAAACATCATTACGACAACCGAAAATCACTAGTATAGGGATTCGAATTTAAGATAGATATATAAATCCCAATACTATATAAAACATTTCCTTTCGAAAACCATTTACTCTAATAGCAGTGTTATAGTCTACCATTTCCTTCTCTTTCTCAAAAACGTCTATTTCAACAACGAATGTTGAAATCTATGGTTTCGATTCATAATACATTTTAAAACATCTTTTAAAACAATTAACTTCATTTTATAATATCACTTTCTTAAAAACATATACATTTTCTTTGATAATATATTCACTGTCCAGAATCGTGAATATACATTATTTACCCAATTCAGTATTTCTACACTTTTATCAAAAGATTATCCACTGTCCAAAATTGTAGATTTATCTCCTTTACAATCTAAAATAATTGACTTATCAAAATAAGTCTATTTCAGATTTATAAAATAATGTTTATAAATCCCATTTATATTTTATAACAACTTCAACTTATAAAATCACTTATTAACAAATTCTATCTATATCCCAATCAAATGCCCAAAATCCAATTTTAAGTTACTTACTTATAAATCTTTTATTTTACAAAATCTATTCATTCTATAACTTCCCAATTATAAATCTATAAATTTCATTTACTTATGGAAATCCATTTATGCTTCATTTTAACACTTAATAAAACTCGTTTTATAATTCCTATATTTTAAATTTATAAATATTAATATTATAAATCTTTTATATAAACTGTTTATAATAATTCAAAAATCCCAATTTAAACCATTTTATAAATTTATAAACTATTTATTTCAAAAATCACATTTTGGTTATATTTCACAAAACTCATAACTTTTATAACTTTAAATATTACAACGTTTATTTATTTAAACTAAATCAATTCCAAAATTTAATAAAACATTTACTTTCAAAAATCACTTTAAAATCTTTTTGAAATTTGAAAATCATCACTTTAAAATCTTTTTTTAAAATTCCAAAATTGGCCCAATGATGCAACACACCAAATAGTCAATCACGACAACAAAGACATCATATATCAGTATATGATAATCAACATATATCAAAATATCTGTAATCAAATAAATAATGGTGAGGAATCCAGTTGGATCCCTTCAACCTGTTTCCCTGCATCCACAGATGTTAGCACAATACAAATTCCTTTCCAATACGGAATATCAAGGTATATAGGATTTATAAAATATAATCCGCTATTATACGGCGCAATAGGGTCTGATCCGTTATATAATGCTGGAAAATCAACTCCAAGTACATAAATAATACCAATTTCACTTTGCAGTGAAATATTCGCGGTATATGTTTTTAATAAATAACCTCCGCTTAATAACGGCATATAATGTCTATTTTAACAATCAATAGATAACAATCATCATTCAAGCATACAATCAAGAAATTTTAAATATAACTATTTAAAATTTAAATCGAAACAATTCCATTGAGTGAGAAGTTCTCACCTTGCTTTCAATTCAGTTTTCGCGTTTTATTTCGAATAAAATTAAACACGCATTTAATTTTATCCGAAATTCAAACTAGCTCCAAACGACTCCAATCCAGTTCCATCGCGTAGTGCTCGTCCATACGATTCCAACGCAACTTGTTTCGTAATTTTTCGACCTCGTATGACAAAGTTATGTCATTTCAAAGTTTATACAATTTAATAAAATTCAATTTACACTTTCATTTTATATTTTATACCCTTATCCAATCCAAGCCATTGATTTTTGCTTGCTTCCATCAGGGCCGCCGAACGCAAATGCTCATATTCTTCCCAGATGAACGAAGCCGAACCCAAAAAAACACGCCCAAACCCTAATAGCCGCTCGACCAACGCTCGACGAGATGACGATCGGCCACCATGGTTTGAAGCGCCCACACGAGCTCTACCATCGGCCGAAGCCAGGTGCCGCTCGATCGTGTAATTTGTCTCGAAAAACGTGCTGAACGTGATGGCTTTGAGCTCAAATTCCCATCGATCCACTTCGAGTTAAACGATCATAGCCGTTGATTTTGTAGTTCGTGATGTGTTCTACAATATTGTAGTTGAAAGTTTCTCGGATTGATTCACGGATTTGAAGATAATTGGAGATGAAAGTTATGAATTTTCGGCCATTGGTATAGTGGGAGGCGGCAGCTACTGTAAATTAGGTTAGGGTTTTATTCTTGTTGCAAATGTGAGTATTAAAGATGCTTATATAGAAAAATTCCAAAAACACTATTCATCCAAAATTTTCCGAACTCCAAACGAAGCATCCCGGTTAGCGTTTCTAAGATTTACCCCGCGTTCCGAACACAATGGAATGTGTTTTGGAGGCTAATTCGATCATCTGTGCGAGTTATGGCAATAAACGATCAAATTTAAATTAAATCGATTTAAACCAATTTCTATGCGTTTTGGCTTGCCCCGGACAAACGATAAATCAAATTGACACGAAATTTGAAACCATACGATAATATAACATTAGGATCCGATGAAACTGGTTTCATCGAAATCCGAGACTGTTTGAAAAATGGCTATTTGAACTCGTCAATTAAATATTAAAATATTCAATTTTCACAATATAACTTTTAATTCGATTTTAAAAGTTCTATAACATCATTCTAACTCGAATATGATATAATAAAATTTTACAAATCATTTTCAATTTATATTTAACCAAATTTCCAATTATTTCTGTAATTTCGACTATTAAATTATCGATTTAATTATCCAATTATTCGAAATAAAATTTATTCGACTATTTAATTTCACTTATTAATATTTAAAATCAATTAAATATACAAATTTTAATTGACAGAATTTCAGGGTCGTTACACAAACGCAAGCAACCAATAATTCAACTAAAATAAATCTAGAGATCAAAACACGGTACCAGAGCGTGCTTGATTATTAGCAAATTATTAAAGCTGCAAACTTTTTTCATGAAAGCAAGTGGAGTTGAGCAATTATCTGACAAGAAATTCTTTGTAAATTTCTGCTTTTGCAACTAAAACTAAAAACAAGATATATGCAGTTATATATATATATATATGTATCAAAGAAGAAACTAAAACAAAAAAAAAACAAACCGAAACTTGGTTTTTTAGAAGAGAAGAAAAACTTAAAGCTTAAACAAATTAAATAAATAAAAAGAAGAAAAAGGAAAAACAAAAAACAGAAGAAAAAAATTTAAAATATAGCCCAACCTAAGTATACCCACAAAATTTGAATGCTCTGAATACCAACTTCCCTGTTCAATTTTTTTTAAAAAAAAATTGAAATCGAAGATAATTCAGGGAAATGAAAAAAAATGAAATCGTGAAATTCAAAATAGAGATTAAAAGCAAATTCGAGATTTTTCAGTTTGATGAGGTTCGGTTCAAAATACGATTGATTGCAGGCGATTGGCGATTGAATTGATGATGTTAAAATCAAAGGGTGCATTTGATGATTTTAGGATGGGTTTTAGTTCGAGGATTTGGGTAGCAGGTGAGGCGGTGGCAATTTTTGATGGGAAGTTGAGCAGGCAGTGAACTTTTAGGAAATTGGATGGGATTAAAGTCGATGTGGTAGAGGTTGGCAGACAGTGGATGGTCAGGGACTTTGGTAGTGGTCTGGGAATTGTTGTTGGAAGAAATATGATTTGTCAGCAGTGATTCTAATGAAGTAATGGAGTAATGGTTTGGATGGATGTATATGGTTTATGTGTAGGAGTTTGGTTGTAAGAGGATGCATGTTGAAGGTGGTGTGAAGTGTTGTTATAGGAAAGGTGATATAACAAATGGTGGAAGTGGCATGGATGTGTGATGTGTAGAAATTTGATGATGTGCAGGCAGTAATCTGATGATGTTATAAACTAGTATATAGAGGAGTGTTTAGGTCTGAGGTGAATGTGGCTTGTCAGGGTTATAGGGATGGTGATTGTTTTGGGGAGTTGCCGGTGGATGGTGGGGTGCGGGGCTATTGACATTAAAAGGCAGTGAATTTTTTTTGGGGGGATGCGGTAGTTTTATGAAGTTTGGTGAAGTTGAACTGAAGGTTGGAGATGACAAAGAGCAGTGGCAAGGTTATGTAATAGGGATGTAAGGGTGTATGTGCACAGTTGCATAGTGAACAGTGCACTAAGAAGTATAGTTGTTTGTACACTGTAGTGTGGTTGTTCATACACCGTATTTGAAGATGCAAATGTAAAAAATATATTATATAATCAAAAAAGAAAATGCAAATAATAAAAAAAATTGTTTTGAAATTGTATATTTTTTAAAATATGCAAATGCAAATGCAAATAGAAAAGTAACAAACACACAAACTAAATAAAAACAAAAATTACACACAAACACACAACAATGATTTTTTTTGAAATGCAACTCAGCACACAAAATGAACACACAATAAAATCAAACAACAAACTATTCGAAGAATAAAACTAAAATCAAACTTAAATTCCCCAGCAATTGCGCCAAAAACTTTCTTAATGGCTAATTTTCTATCGGATTAGAAAATTATCAAAAAATTATGTGATAAAAATAACCGCAAACGCATGGCGTACAATTTTAGTACGTGGTGAGTACGGGTCGATCCGCAGGAAATTAAATGATTTAAAAATTCTACTCAATCAAATTAAACCAAACTTGAGATCGTTTTAAGCTAATAAAATTGTAAAACTAGCTAGAACAAAAATGATTGCAAATATGAGATTAAAAAACTTTTAGAGAAAAATCCACTCTCATATCTTTACATAAGTCAATACACAAACAATCTATGATCTCACTATTTTGATCTTTAATGGAATTAGTGATATATTTATCATAATTATGGTTTATTTATGTTATTAACTAACGTAACTTAAACCATCAAACTATAACACAACACATAAGACCATTTATCAATTGTAATGAAAATGAGGTCAAAGAAAAAGCTATTTTAAGTATGATCTATTTATTATTGTATTTAGTAACATAGATCATCAAATTTTGATAACTTTAATTTCACAATCAAAAATCACTTAGTTAGCTAATGATGTAAACTATGTTTATGTTGAATAAGAATAACCTATTTGTGATAACAACATAGACTATGAAATTCATTAATAAACTTACATCATAAACTAACTTTTCATGAAGCATAAAAGATATCATAAATCACACAATGTGTTAAATTTATATAATTTTAGAGAGCTTCATTACCCCTAAATTGACGGGGTTTAGCTACTTATTTGTTTTATCATTCCAACGCATGTAAATTGCAACATTAAAAGCAATGGAAGTAAGAGCTACTAAAAAAAGTGCACTAAGCTATTTGCATAAATATAAAATTAAACTGAGTGCATAAAAAAGAAAGCTAATTTACAAACATGAAAATGAAGAAAGCATGAAAATGAAAATGAACACAAATGAATGAGCATGTAGAAAAAGAAAGAGGCTTAGGAAGCCATTTTATTTCTCATTTGATTTGAGGCTACACATTGCATAATATGATAAGTGATTAAAAAATATTGCATGAACATAAGAGGGCTATTTATACATGCATAAAACCATAATCCATATTTTAGAGGGCTTCCCAAAATACCCTTTAGGAAGTGCGGCTGCCAAGTAATCATTGGCTTCTAATTAATAATTCATTAAGTGTGCATGAGCTTTTAATCTCCTCTAACATGTGCATTAGCTCCTAATTATAGATTATGGTAAGTGGGTAGGTGGGTCCTCCATGATTTCATGAGTTGATTTATTTCTCCATTCCTTTGTTCTTCCTTCACTTGTGCAAGCATGAATATATGAAGCCTCTTCTAAGTTCCTACAATACAGCCTCAAAATGTGCAAGTAAATTTTCTCAAATTAATTTACAAAAAAAAAGACCATTTTACCCCCAAATTAATCTATGAATGATGACTTGGAAGCACTTTTGAAATTTGGTTTTAAGCATGTAAAAACACTCTATATGCTCATCTATTTAATTAAATTAAATTAAATTAAATATGGAACTATAAATATACACATTTACGTGCACATCAATACCTTTCAAAGGCATAACTATGGGTCTGGCTCCATCCACTAAGTCGATCAAAATCTCGATCCCCCTATGCGATAACAATCCTATCACTTGCTCAAAGACATCATGATATTCTCCAGCTGTAGGCATGGATGAAAATCCTTCCTGTGGAATCTCAAGCGAATAAAGAAAGCTGACTAATACCCCATCCTCTGGTAAGCAGCGTATCACTACCGTTCGCCCTTCCACATTCCCAATTGTCACCTCTAGCTTATCGCAATCCACTACAGCTGCATACCTCTTAAGCCAGTCCATTCTTAAAATAATTTCGAATCCAGCAAAATTAAGAACAAAGCAATTACAAACAAAAGAACATCCATGACTCGGTAACACTAAACCATGACAAATCATACAAAGACTAGTAGATCCTCCAACAGGTTTTGTCACAATCAAAGGTTAGTCAACTATCTCGGGTTCCAAACCTATTCTACATACAAAGTCGCCACTGATGAAAGAATGCGAAGGTCCAGTATAAAAAAGAACTCTAACAAAAACACCTCAGATGGAAAGCATACCTTGCACCACGAATCCCTTTCCTTATCCCTAGAAATATAAGCACATGATGAAGTCGGGACAGCATCTAGAGCATATGCCTTCATAATCTGCTTATCCTTAGGCGGTTCTAGAAAATTTCTCTTCATATGCTTAGGCTTATCATAGTTGAAGCACTTTTTAGCCACCTTACATTCATTAGCATAGTGACCTTTCTCACTACAATTGTGACAAACAACCTCACCCTTACTCTTCTTCTGTTCTGGAGTAGTAATAGTAATAGCATTCCACCAATGCATAGCTCGACCTTGCAATTATCTTAAAGAAATTGTAACAACCCTGGTTTTGGTGATTACCTGCAAAAAATTAAATTATTAATTGGATATTTTAATACAAGTTATTAATGAAGACTATAAAATTTATTTTGACGGATAATCAATAATCATCTCTTTATAATGCAAGAAATTAGTTATCTCTTCGAAAATGAGTTTTCATAGTTAATTTATTTTTTAAAGCTAGATTTTGGAAAGTAATGAAAATATTTCCACTTAATAAATTGTTTTGTGGTGATTATGTAAAGTTGATCATAATTTTATATGTCTTAGCTTTCCAGGAAAAAAAAAGAGTACCATTTAATAAATGATTTATCCAAAAGCTTGTTTGAAATTGTAGTTTGAAATTAAAATGGTTTGGAAGAATTTCAAATTTTAAATTGATTTTAAAAGCTAAAAATTTCATTTAGAAAAGTGATGTAATAAAATAGCGATAACTGGAGATTTATTACTCCAAATGAGCTCAATCTTTTTGCAGATGAAAGAGCTTTCAGTAAGCTATAGAGTTTCTTTGTACCACTTTTAAATATTTTGCTATTTACTAAGTCTAAAATGGGTTTGAATGGAGATAGGCAATTCTGTCCTATTACAAAATTCTCTAAGATTAAGCTGAAAGTAAATTTACCATAACTTTCGAACCGTAAATCCGATTTTTATGATCTTTATATTTCTGGAAAGCCCAGACTAATTAGAACAACTTTCATTTTATAAAGTTCTTCACATTTTGTTGTTTTCATGGTCAAAATAGGTCTTCTTTACAGCAGTTCTGAATTGAAATTGATTTATTTCCCCTCAATAGTTAAGTGTAGCATTTCTTATTTATGATCATGAACTAATATCATCTATTTGAGTTAAGTACAGGTGAAAAGAGGATAAATGGAATATATTTTGATCAAAAATATTATAGATGTAAGTTTGTGCAAAACCGCTTTAAAATGCTAAAAGGGAAAGGTATGTTTTCGGATTAATTTTAAGTGTTAAATAATGATATATATCCTGTGTTTCTGACTAATGGTCGATGTATATTATATAAATCATTTTTGTAATACTGTATACGGCCCTCCGTACAAAGGAGACTCCGCCGATTTTTTCAAAAATTTCTAATACTTAGAAAATTTGAGAAATAAATTGAAAATAATATGTTGCAAACTAGAGTATACCTATGGAAGAATTAGACAATAAACAACTTAAACTTTATTTACTCTAATAAAGAGTAATGAATTTAAATTTAATATCTAAGTAAGAAGTTTTGAAAATTTTCAAGTGTAGAAAATTTAGAATTTTAAATCTTAAAGATAATGGGTTGGAAAACTTTAAGAATATTTGTTTAGTAAAATAGGAGTATAAAAATCCATTCCTTGATTTTATTTTTTATTTTTTTTTATTTTTTTTGCCTTTGCACAATTATCTAACGACTTGCATTTACGCGGTCGTTTGGGTTGGTGGTATTAAAGAAACCACCTACCTCTTGTTTACCTCTACTGTTGTCAATCTTTTATCCGTGTGATTCCTTTCATAGTGACACACAGAAGGTTATGTCAGTAATTATCTAGTTGGTTAGAATCGGGATAAAGTTATGTTAAAATTCTGACTCTTTCTAGAAGCTTCTGAGAAATCAATCTCACTCGATTAATCTTTTATGTAGCATTCTGTCTGTGTTCTTGTTTCGAAGGTATGACGTCTTCGAAATTATGGCATATTACTCCTATTTTAAAATTAATGGTTCGATAATCCCAATGCCTACACTTGGGAAACCATAGAATTAATCAAGCAATCTTATCTTGTTTTTTTATCATCTTGTGTTGATGGTGAGAAAATTTAAACTCAAGCCTATCTATCTTCCTTTGCTAGATGAAATAATTGTGTTGAATACAACTCTCCTCTTGAAATTGCGAGGACGCATTTTTTATAAGGGTGGGAGTCTGTAACAACCCTGGTTTTGGTGATTACCTGCAAAAAATTAAATTATAATGGTAGTATAATTTAATAATAGGTAAATAAAATAAATTGGAGATAGAGAATTTGTTAAAACTGTTTATTTTGAATAAACAATGAGTTTTCAATAAATAAAAATGGAATTAAGATGTTAATGTTGGTAATAAATGATGAATAATGGTAATATGTCAATTTGGGTATTAATTGAATTAATTAAGTGAGATAAAAGATTTTAATTCAATAATAATCTGTTGAACTAAGTAAATAATATTGGAAATAAATGTAAAATGTTAGAAATAAAGTATGAAAACTTTATTATGTTTGTTTGTGATAAAAATGAACATATATGGTTTCATTTGATAAAATGCAATAATTTTGCAAATTATTGCCAAATGTTAAGTTTGGTAAATTTTAATGAAGCATTAAAATTTATTATGATGTATTTTACAAATAAATGGGTGTAATATTGTTTAAAAATAATATTTGGATGTAAAATATTTTTAACATGGTTTGTTAAGACAAAATAAACAAGAGAAGTGATTTTATGTAATTTTTGTTGTTAAAATATTGATTTGTTTGAATAAAAGTTATAATTGAAGTATTTAATTAAAAATGAGAATCTAATGATAAAAATAATTTTAAAATGGTTAAAATAACTTTTATATGTGGTAAAATATTTGGAAACATAAAACATGTTAGTTTGATTTTATATAAAATTGAAAACTTGAGAATATATGTTGTTTTGGGTAAAATATATGTGCTTTAGTGTTAATTAGTATTATAGGCTAATTATTTCTTTTTGGGTCTAAGCCCATTAACCATCCTAACAAAGAAGAAAATAATCTTCTTCTTAGAAATTAGTAAGTACAGTAAATTGGAAAAGGGGAGAAACCAGAAAGAAGCTGAAACCTATTTCTCCTTTGAAACCTAAAACCTAAATTTCAGTCTCTCCAAATCTTTGTGGAAAAGTAATCAATTGAAACCTTTTAAACAGGTAATCCATTCAAAAATAAATAAAAAACCAAGATCTACTCATTTATTTCTGGTTTTGAGAGATTGTTGTTTGTAATTGGTTTTCTTCTTGCTGCATGTTTTCCTCTTTTCAAGTTTCAGGTTTCTATAACTAATTCATGGTAGAAGATTCAAGCTTGCAAATCTAATTCGCTGAAAAAAATATAAGGTGAGTATCAAAACTCACAATTTCTAGCTTTGATTGATATTTCAAGGTAAGAAATCTTAATTTTATTTGTTGCATTTTCATTTGTGTATTGCTGTCAGTAAATTAGGTATATCTTTTTCTTTTTAAATCAAAATTTCATTTTCTTTGATGTTCTGGAAAGCTTGAAAAGAGTGTGATAACTTTCATGTTAAACACTTTCGAAAATTTTGAGCTTAAAGTGTCGAAAAACCCAATTCAAACTCGCTGTCCTGTCACTGTAAAACTGTGACTCTCAGTGCTAAGTACTGTTGGTAATTAGGGCATAACTTTTTCGTTTAATGTCCGAATTTGATGATTCTTGATGATCCTGAAAGCTAGATTATATGCTACAATTTTCATGTTTTGATTTTTGTCAAATTTTGATGTTTACATGGTCGAAAGTTCATTCTAGTATAGCTGTCCCGAAACTAAAACAACAACTGTAGTGAAATTCGTATCTGAAATTTGTTTTGGCCATATCTTACATGTTTCATATCCAAATTTAATAATTCAAGATGTTCCAGAAAGCTTAGACTTTGTGCTAGAAGTTTTATGTTTTGAGTTTTTTGAAATTTCTAAGTTAGCTTGGTTAAAACTATATTTGTTTGTTGCTGTCTCGAGAGCAAAACGACAGCAATGACAATCATTGAACTGAGAATTGTATTGGCTTATTTTTGCTCTCATTCTTGTTCGATTTTGATGTTGTTTTTGAGATGTTTTGAGAGCTATGATGCCTATCAATAGGCTAGCTATATTTAGAGAATTTGAAACGCAAATTTAAATAGAATTTGAATTGACTTTGGGTTAAATTTGAATTGAATTCGTATTGAATTCAAGTTATCGGTCTTGAGTAATCTCTCTTGTTTTTCATTATTTTCGAGCATGATTTTCACTAAACCATTTTGAAGTGATTTTTGAAATAAATGGACATTTTAAATTATTATTACATTGTACTTTAAAATTATTTTTCTAATATAAAATCTATTTATTTCCTATAATAAAGAAATTTTAAATATTGGTTTTATTAATATTTTTGGGAAAAAGTTTTAAAAGCTTGTTTTCTCGAATAAATTATTTTATATATAAAATACACACTTTTATACTATTCGATGGTATGAGAAAGAGAATTAAACGATTTAGTAAAACACGTGGTATGGGACATGTGCGTTCACTATTTCGGTTAATTCCGGACTTGTACGATCGAAGCTATTTGAGATTATTGATTCTGAGATGTTCTGCCATTTTATGGCGTATTTTGAGTTTTATAACTCCTATTTATTGGACTTATTTAAGATGGCCAATATTTGACAAGTATTATAGTTTGAGACCTCCTATGTAAGAGTATGGTCGATGAGAACCATCACGATGTTTATTTACTTGTCAATGATATAAGGCAAGTCTTTAGTATATGATTTCATATTTTGAGATTTATGGTTTATGAGGAACCATCACGATGTTTTCACTAGTAGATGAAATGAGACAAGTTACGATGTTATTTAATACTTGTCGATGAGATGAGACGAGTATGGTGTCTCTTTATCACTCGCCAATGAGATGAGGCGAGATATGATTTTATGAGTTTTATGATGTTCCTCGTGTGGCACCGACTAGCGGCTAGTAAATCGCTAAGTGCGAACGAGTGGTATGGGACACACATTAACACTTTTCGAATTCCTGTCCGTGAGTTTGTGACACATTCACGATGTTTACCTAACAGAACTGCTTTGAGAGGTGTCAACGACCTTGTCATGAGGACGAACTGCTTAGGGAGGTGTTAGCGACCTTGTTAGGGCTGACAAAATAGCTTGGAGAGGTGTCAGCGACCTTGTCATGAGGACAAACTGCTTAGAGAGGTGTTAGCGACCTTGTTAGGGCTGACAAAATAGCTTGGAGAGGTGTCAGCGACCTTGTCATGAGGACAAACTGCTTAGAGAGGTGTTAGCGACCTTGTTAGGGCTGACAAAATGGCTTGAAGAGGTGTCAGCGACCTTGTCATGAGGACGAACTGCTTTGAGAGGTGTTAGCGACCTTGTCAGAGGCTTCGGCCATCTGAGAATAGCACGTGCAGCATCGCTTCGGCATGAAAATGGGATTTGGCCAATCTGGGGAATTTTTATAAGTTTTTGATTTCGATTTCACCAATTTGAGATGATGAATTTACTTATAGCCTTGAGTTAGAGAAAGGCATATATATATATATACATTGTTTTATGGTGATTTCAATATGGGGATTATAAACTCTTATTGAGTTTCATGAGTTTTGATTTGGAGATTTTCATCGGTGATTGTTTATATTATTCGAGCATTATTATTGAATTTACCTCTTTTGAGGTCTTTGTATACTTAAGTGACATTAGTTCACTTAAGTCATGGGTTGTATTCTTTCTGTTGCCTTTTCTCATTCGAAAAGAATTATCACCTTGTATCTTATGCTTCATATTATTGCCCATCCTCATTAACTGATTGTTTTAGCTAGACTGACCCGTGTATTTTGTACTCGGGTCAGACCGAGTTGTTTCAGGTTCGCTATCAGTTACAGGACTTAGCTCTGATGCATCTGCTTCGATATCAGCCTAGTACTTTTGTGTAGTTTATATGTTTCTTTCCACTTGACTCTGATATGTATTTGATTAGATGTTTATAGTGTGGCCTTTGTACCACTTTTGTGTATCAGTTTGTATCATACTAGGATGTATCTATGTATATGTATTTATATATATGATGATTATTGTTCTGTGATGTGATATGCATTCTGTTATTGTATTTTGTTCTGATAGATCCATTAACCACCTATAGTTTTTTATTAAGCATTTATTGGATATGTCGATTCACTTGAAATAGAAGAAAAAAATATAGAGCATTTATCGACGTATGCAGTAGATGTTTAAGACAAGATTATAGATGGTCGCTCCTAACCAGCCCTATTCTCCACATTAGCAGACAGAATTACCTAGTAATTCTCTTTGTTAATGTGGGTCTCGGGGTGGGGCGTCACAGCTTGGTATCAGAGCGAGATTCAGAACAAAGTATGATAAACACAGAACAGAAACACATATGATGGTACATCTAAGTGTAATACAAGTGTTACGAATTCCTTAATCATCGTGTCCTTTACCTTACGTGCCTTTTGGGGTAGATAATTTGGGATATGTCTAGGAATATGTTTTATTTTGAAATATTCCCTAAATTAATTGATGACATCTTATCTTAGGAGTAATCCTAATCGTGATTGTTTTATTCAAGTCCTCTTCAATACGGGTGCTTGACACCCATCTATATTAAAGGAGTTTGTTGATGATCTTTGACGTTCTTATTTTGTGATTTCTTCGAGGATTGCGAATCCTATTGAGGCAAGCTGCAATATTTGTTATGATGTTAAGGATTTTGGGATTTTTCCTTATAGCTTATCTTTTCAAGTGAATTAGCACGCTTTTTGCTCTTTAGAGTTTGGAATGATTTGAGTTGGGGTAGCTTCGGTATTTTCTAGTTGCATTCTATAATCCGAAGGAAGCTAAAATTAGGTATCCTAATTTTAGCTGATTTGTTGTTTCTTGCTCTTCGGAATGTTATTGATGATTTTGAAGTTTCTGTATTCACTCTTGAGTTTCGAGATGTTGATGATATATCTCAAATTCCTGTCATTGTGACTCTATTGATTTCTTTGAGTCCGTTTTGGATATGACACACAATCGGACAATCGAATATTGTATTTACTTCATTCTCGGTTTTTAGCCTATCGATCGTCCTTCCATGAGGATGTCAACTAGGGAAATGAGGTGTTTTCAAATTTTTCAAAAAAAAAATTTAACTTAAGACATGTTTTAAGGGAAATAGTTTATATTTTTGGAGAAAAACAAAAAATATTTTAAGTATTATATACGAGGTATTTCTTTTTAAAGAAAACGAATTTTGTGTTGGATTGTCCGTCTAGTGCTTTAAGAATTCTGGTCGATGCGTTTGGCCAACGTTATCATAGGGATTTCCTAAACGCTGTGATGAGACAGTCAGACACGGTAAATTGAGTTTCGATAAGTAAAGTTTGAAAATAATTTATATGGTGGAGTATTGGTTTTATTTTAAATGTATAATGAAACCATTGAACCATAGTGAGTACTGGAGGAGTGGCGAGATAGTTTTGATCATTTGATCAACTCTGCAGCCAATCGATTGGGTCATTCACTATAAATCAATCGGAGGAAATATCCTTAAATTATTTGAAATTTGAGAAATTGAATATGGTAATTTGAGTAAGTAAAGTGAATAATTCTAATTAAGGGGATGTCTTAATTAGAAGAAAATATCATTTGATGTTTTGATTGATAAAATGATGTATTTAAGGTAAAAGAATACATTGGTTTGAAAATTAAATTATTATTGAATTAAATTCTTTTATCTCACTTAATTAATTCAATTAATACCCAAATTGACATATTACCATTATTCATCATTTATTACCAACATTAACATCTTAATTCCATTTTTATTTATTGAAAACTCATTGTTTATTCAAAATAAACAGTTTTAACAAATTCTCTATCTCCAATTTATTTTATTTACCTATTATTAAATTATACTACCATTATAATTTAATTTTTTTGCAGGTAATCACCAAAACTAGGGTTGTTACAGAAATTTTCCTTTTCATCGCATCTTCCACTTCCATAATATAAAAGATACACTCACAAGTATCCATCCAATATTGCACTTCAATAGCTGATTTTGTCTCTAAGAAAGGCTTCCAATTTAGAGTAGAATAATCCTTACAAAGCTTGGCGAAGTTGTCTCTAGGTACTTGTATAGGAGAACCACCATCTAAAGCCATAACAGGAGCATTTTACACTTCTCTCATCGGTAAAGCCATCATTGCATTGAACATGGCCTGAAAATTGGGTGTAGCTGCTTCCGTTCCCGCTCCCTCTTCCCCTTTTGAACCAAAGTTATTCCTAACAGTGTTTCTTGTGTTCTGATTGATCCTTGTCTGTAATAAGAATGATTATCCTCTTTCCAAGAAAAGAGTCATGGTAACCAAGTGCATACCATACTATATAATAATATTACGTAGCCTAATATCTTCATTAAAAAGTATGCTTCCTTCTTTGCTGTATACTCTAGAATTGCTTCGGTTTACCCGTAACCAAAGCACTAATACCAAATGTGACGACCGCCCAAATCACCTGGATTGAATGACCTGGAAGTGCACTGTATATTTAAAAGCATGTTGCATATTTTTATTAGAAAACATCTTGCATATCTCACAATGCGTGGATAAAATATAATACAGAATATATACAACATAAATATAGTGAGCCGTAACAAATAAAAGATAACGTCTCTACTAGAACATCATGAGTTATGGTACAAATGTCGTAATATCTCAGTACAACATTTCTTCGCTACATCCCTCGGAGTATATAACAACAAACTAGAAATATAGAGTAATACGTCATAGTTCCTCCAAGCCCGTCTTCGCATAGAAATTACGACTCCAAATCTATCATTTAATCTACTCATTTAAGAGTACCCAAGATTTTAAGAGGAAACATAAAACCTTGGGACAACAGTCTGTTGTGAACGGTAAATGACTATCAAAAGCTATATTTGAAAATATGGTACTAAATAGGTACATAAAACCATACCTGGCATGTTCCAGCAACCAAAGTTTGCACATAATAATAAGAATAATATGCCACTCAAAATAAATGACAATAGGATACAAGATAGAAGAATCAAAGCAGCCTCCTCCATTGACCCTATTCCCAATCCCCTCTCCAACATTCTTATAGATGATAGACTGCCCAAAAGCAGACATAGCAATCATAGCAACCATAGAATCCAAAACCTATCCAACGTCTTCTAAAGCCTTGAACAAATGATAACTCGTACGGACTCGTCCTCGCTTTGCCCGAGTCTAATGGAAATCTCGTTTCTCGATCGAGTTCACTGTACTCACCAGCTAAAAAAACCCCATGCGGTTGTCTCTTGTGATAAATCTATACCATCTGACCTTGACCCTACCGGCCCAGAGTACATTACTAGTGCTACCAACCCTTGGGTGCCCCCTCATATAGTACCCTTGCTTTGAACACAATCAGAATACTCCGAGTCATAAACGGTTCCATGGCACTACCAAATCTTTAGAGCTTTCCACAACTCCAATCCACTTCCAAGCACGAGCCTACTACTCATCCTAGTCCATTATCATACAGTCTCGTTCCATCTAAAGATGTCAATCTTCTTCTTCGATCACGCTTCTATCCGAGTATCCAATCGAAGAGCTAAACTTTATCTTGCCATAACTACCAAACCGTAAAACCAATCAGTGAGCCAAACTTCCACCATGATCTACTACAACTCCTGATTCTCCACCTCGGATCTCACATCAATTGGAGCCAATAATTTGGATCGTTACTGATCCGAATACTTAACCAATTTTGGCTCCCTTTCACTTCCAGCCTCTAGTGCATTTCCTCTTGATATCATAGACCCCTTGCTTTCCCTCTTAGTCTATTCGTCCTTCCATCTATGCTTCGTAGTCTATCCAACATAGATGATCCATAAAATCTTCAATACTTGGCCTATCCTCGGATCCAACTTGATATAGCATCACTGGAATGTTAGAACCTTGAATTTTGACGTTTTCATTATGACAGATATGTAAGTAAATATTATATGGACTAACCATATTTGCAGGAGAAGATACTGTTTTACTCAAGAAATAATCTAACAGATTGAGACCGGATTCTAGATAAAGGCTTCAATAATATATTTAGTCTACGGTTTGAATCTAGCATTGAATTTATGATAAAATCTCTCCAAAGTGGTACACGCACGCACATCAATTTAAAGATTTTCAAAACATTGTTTATATGCTAAAAATTTTCCAAAAAATAGCTCATACGCTAAAGTTTTTAAAATAGTCTTTATATGCAAAAAAACTCTTTTCAGCCGGTGGAGTGGCTACAATCAGTCGCCTGAAAGCTGTGCATGTGCAATTTGAACATTTAGAAGGCTGACCTTGCAAGTCCAACCGGCTAAATTAAGCCTTTTTCGCATTGTTTTCTTACTGGTTTGATTTTTGATCGATTCAGCTGACTGATTTGTTCTACTCAAATGGCTCAATCTTTGTAACGGCTATATTTTGAATAGACACTTCATTTTAGTAAATAGAAACAACTCTTGATTTAAGAGTTGCTTTCACATTCTTCCATGGCTACTTTTCATGAATGATTACAACTCTTAATCACTATATATAGCCATGAAACCTATTGTTTTAATCACTAATTCTAGTTCTTATTCTTATTGCCTAAACTCTTGCCAATTGCATTTAATATTTTCTTTCTAATCACTTGATCATTCAAGCAAACTTCATTAGTGATTGAATAAACTTCCTATCTTCACAAATTACATGATAAAACACAAAGGAGAAGATTATAGGAAAGGTGTACGTATTAACTTATCATTGCTACTCAAGAGCATACTCGTTTAGAATTTTTTTTATTATTTGTATTGGAAGTCCTGTTCAATTGCTCAGGCGGTTGATGACCTATTATGTTGCTTAGGCGTAGAAGTCATGTTCAATTGCATAGATGGTGTAATATATGTTCCTCCGGGTCAAGTGAGAGTTGATAGTTGAATTCTAGAACATGTCTAGGACTGGACGTAGAACGGAAAGTTCAGACCAGTATAAAAATCACTGATGTCATATACTTTATTGTTTACTGTTATATTTATATTCCATACTAGTAGATAGTTTAATTAATATTCTATATTCCACGATCCTTAGTCACTTTCACTAAGTATCAGAGCAGAACATCATATAACCATAACACAATTATTTGATATTCATTTAATATGGAAAATAGCACTAGCACAAGTTTTATTGAAGGTCAATCCACTGCACAGGCACCACTATTTAACGGTTTGAATTACAACTGGTTACTAGCGTGAGAATTTATGTGCAAGCAAAAGGATATGATACTTGGAATATTACTCAGAATGAATTCACTATACCTACTACACCATATGCAAGATGGTGAAATACACGAAAGGTAGATGCTACCTCAAATGCAAAAGCCATGAATATGTTATTTTATGCTTTAGATAAGAATGAATTTAATAAAGTTAGCATGTGTACAACTGTTTATCAAATTTGGCGAACTCTTAAAGTTAGACATGAAGGAATAAAAAAAGTTAAACACACAAGATTTCTATGCTTATAAATCAGTTCCAAAATTTCAGAATGAAACCGGACGAGACTATTAATTAAATGTATTCTAGATTCCAAGACATATATCATTCATTATTAGCATTAGGATAAAAATACACTAATTTTTGATATTGTTTCAAAAATCCTAAACTAATTAATGGATGAATGGGTACGAAAATTCTTAGCTATTGAAGAAGCTAACCATTTTTCTACCATCAAACCTGAAGAGTTGATAGGAAATCTCATGTCATATGAAGTAAATTTACAGGTAAAACAAGATCAAGTCCAAGGTATAAAAAATATAGCTTTCCAAGCTAAACAAGAAGATTCGGATTAAGATGAAGATGACATGGCATTTATAGCCAAAAATTTCAAAATAGTTTTTGAAATTTAGAAAGAACAAGAAATTTACAAACAACAGGAGAGACAATGCCAATAAACCACCAGCTTCAAATCTCGAATGTTATGAACGTCATGAGAAAGGTCACATAAAAGAGGACTATACTGATGAAAGAAAGACAGATACAAGAATAAGAAGGACAAGTATGTTTGTGCCAAAATTGGTCACAAACCCCAGAAGTAGTGAAAGCACCAGTGTTTACACACAGATCCACAATATCCAACCATAGATCTCAGATCCAGATAAAGTAGAGAATAAAAAAATAAGGAAATGATAAAATTAAAATGAGCAAGAAAGCAAAGAACACAAGGTTTATAATGGTTCGGCTATCTCCAGTCTACATCCACTTTGAATTGATTCTTTTTATTTCTTTTTATATCGAGATTACAGCTACAAGCCTTTGAAATCAATAAACAAAATGATAGAGTTTCGCCTAGCCAAGAAGAAGAAAATCCCTTTTTAGTTGCCATAAGATTGCTATTTATAGGTGTAGATTCGATAATATCTGTCTCAAAAATCGAAATACCTTTTCTTTTACACAAATGGGCCCGCTAGATCAATCTGGAATGATTTTGGATCGATCTAGGTATTATTCATATCGATCCAAAAATGTTCCAATCGAGTTGACATCGATCACGAACCTTCTTGAGCGCATAAGGAAGCCCCTTTGAAAATTTCATCTCATTTGGACTTTCCATTTATGAGTTATGATCGATCCAACATCTGGTTTGGAAGTAGGCTGGTCACTTTGTATCGATAGATTGACATCGATCTCTTTCATATCCATCTCATTCCCATATCCATAGCCATAGCCTCCGCATCGATTCAAGTTCCATGCCTAAATCCATGTTGAGGGCTTCATCACTTGATTGACTCCACTACTTCATATCCATGCTTCGTATCCATCCATCCGATAAATTTTGTATCCATCAACCCATTCCTCTCTTCGTATCGATCCCTGCTCACCTTCGTATCGGTCTTCTGTGCCTATCTTCGTATCAGTCCAGCCTTTCATTGTATCGATGCTAAAACCTTCTACTCGTATCGATTCTTAGCTATGCGCTTCGTATCCATGCCTTTTGCACCCGTCTACATATCGATCCCGAGTGTCCTTCGTATCGATCACATATTGATCAGTACGAAATGTTTCTTCCAGCAACCACTGCCTCACTCTTTGTATCGATCTCAACCCTGATCGATACGAAATACATTATCATGTTTCATCATTCAATCAACGTATCGATATGAACTCCATATCCATCCAATCGATACTCATTGCGTCGATATAAAATCCACCTTGATCGATACGAAAGTATCGATACAAATCTGCTTTCCACAAAATTGATCCATCCATAATTTGAGCATATGAACACCATTTGACCTGAAATTTGAAACATAGCTTCTCCAAATCTTGTTCATCATTCCCAATTGATCCTACCTTAATTGAAGCTTGGTCCAATTTTTGCGGTATCGATCATAGCCTTGTTTCCAATCGATCTTCAATCCTTATGTCCATCATTTTTAGCCTATTGATTGATATCCCGGTTTTGTTCAAAAGGCGGGGTACCATTTTCCCTCCAAAACATGCCTTGCAGTAGGAAGGAATGTTTTTAATAGATTTAAATCCATCAGCCAAAGTCCATATTCCATCAATAGTCATATCATCTGATTCATAATTCAACAATTACCAAGCCATCATATCCAAGTGCCATAGCCTATCCTTGTCCAAATCCACGACTGCTCCGAGTCGATATCTAATTCCAAATCTAGTAACTAAATCCTTAGCCAATTCCATCTCCATCTGAACCTATCAACGGAGTTTCAATCCATCCATATCCAAAATCCAATAACCAAATCCATGATCTCTTCGGGTTAATATCCAAATCCAGGACAGCTCCGGGCCCTTATCTAATTCCGGGACCACTTTGGGTCCATAGCCAATCCTTGGCCATTCTAAAGTGAATTCCGAATCCATGACCTCTCTGGATCTAATTCATATCCATAGACCTCGCTGAGCCACCTTATCCAAGTCCGGACCTCGCCGGGTCCAAATCCAAAGCCAGGACCTCTTTGGGTCATTCTATATTATCCGGTCTGAACTCTCCGTCCGGTCTAGGACTTCTATATTCTCCGGCCTCAACTCTCCGGTCGAGGATTTTTATATTGTGTTCGAATCCATTACATCGATCTCCAACAAAGGGACTCGTAACTTGTGATTACTGCCTTGTCTCTTCGGTTCGGACCGTAACTGCAAAACCTATATTATTTATTACATTAACCCAAATCCAATCAACACAAAGTTCCATGGACAAAATAAAATTCTTTACAACCAAGAAAATCAAATGTCCATAGTACCAAGAAAGAAATCAGAGTCCACAGTAAATAGAAAGAAAACAATATTTCATAAACCCAAGCATAGCATTTATCATCATCCCAGAGCATGCCTAGGGACCGTCCTCGATCATGTACGTTTATAAGTGACTTAGCCACATCATTACGGGGTTTATTACTTATTTAAAGCCATAAATCCATTCAGTTGATAATAAGCTGTTGACATTTCCTAGATCCAGTTCCGTCTTCGCTTGAGGTGAGCGGTGGCCGCTCCTGTTCTACTGCCGCACCTTGATTCCTTATGTACTGTTGTAGATGACCATTCCTCACATGTTCTTCAATAATATCCTTCAGATGCCTGCACTCGTTCGTGTTGTGTCGATTCTGCTCATGGAATGAGCAATGCTTTTTCGATACCCACTCGTATTTTGAGGGTCCCTTTTTTGTCGGCCTTCGATATTGGAGGCGCCCTCGAGTATCCAAGTAAATCCATTCCAGAGTTTCAGTCAAATCCATCTAAGAAGAGAACTTGGCTTCCCTCTGTCGCCTTCTCGATGTGTCACCATTGTCATTCTCCTTCCTTTTGCCACTATCATCTTTGTTTGAATCCTCCCTTGGTGGACCTACACCTTTTGTCACGTAAACTTCATCCTCTCTCCCCTCTCTCAGCTTTTGCATCTTCCTGCCATAGAAACCTTTCTACTTCGTGGTAAAACTCTTTGAGATACATCGGCGGATCCTGCTTGAATGATATCTTGAAATATGAATTCCTAAGAATGCCGCCATCAAAACCATCGACGGTTGGGTCGCTCCACCGAAGCTACTTCCGCATTGAATCTGGTCAAGTAATCCCTAAGTGATTCTCCTTTCAATTGATTTATTAATGTTAAGGTCAATCACATTATTGGGTCTCACGATGTGGACTCTGAACTGCCTCATAAATCTCTCAACCAGCTATGTCCATGCGCTAATAAAGCCACTCTCTAGCTATCTGAACTATAATGCTGCTATATCTGTCGAACACAAAGGGAAGAACCGTGTCATGACTTCCTTCGATGCCCCCAGCACTTCCACGTGTCTCGTGTACCTTGTCAAATGAACAACAGGATCCGTTCTCCCATCGTACATCTCAAATGTTGGTAGTTTGAAATCCGATGCATTCCTAGCCTTCTTGATCACAGAGTGAAGGGAATCCTATGCACATCCTCCAAATCTCTATTCACCGATCATCCCCGCCTGTTTTATCATGTCCACTAACCTGCCATTGTCATCAAGTGGTAGCCTTTGTCTACGATATCCAGCCAACCACCCTTCCTCCCCCCTCTCCCCGGGTCTGCGAGGGAATCTTGGAACCCCTCCTTCTGCATGAACATCCATATCCCGATCAACACCAAACTGCATGGTGCCGTCTGGTATCCTTCTTAGAATTGAGCCAACATAATCTATGGGCATGCCCCCGAGTATAGGAGCAGCTCCTGATGGTTCTGCTCTATCGTGCATCTTGTTTGCTCCATACTCCTGATCCTGATTCCGAACTACCTCCACTCCTGCTGTTCCTGCTTCACGTTTCCTATTTCCAGCATTTCCTGCGGCTGTGTTCTCTTGATTCTGCACTCTAGCTTGTCCAACTTGTCGGAGTAGGTTCTGCATCATCTCCTCCTACCTTTTTCAACACCCCTTCCTACATAGCATCCATCATCACCATCTCATCTCTGGTGATGAAAACTGAGGTTCGATTAGCTCTTGAAGATGCCTCCTGACTTCCTTCATGTTGACTCAATTTTGTCCTCTGTCTCCTTGTTGATTGCTTAGCCATCGCTTCAGATCCAAACCTTTAGCATTCCAAATTTGAACTCCAAATCTGATATAGCGGGTGCTTGTCCTTCTCAGTGAAAGCACTAAAGTTTTTGCGCCAAAATTAGTCACAAACCCCAGAAGTAGTGCAAGCACCAGTGTTTGCACATAGACCCACAATATCCAAGCACAGATCTCAGACCCAGATAAAGTAGATAATAAAAAATGAAGAAATAGTAAAATTAAAATGAGGAAGAAACCAAAGAACATAAGGTTTATTGTGGTTCGCAATCTTTGGCCTACGTCCACTTTGAATTGTTTCTTTTTATTTCCCTTTGTACTAAGTTTACAGTTACAAGCCCTTGAAATCAATAAACAAAATGACAGAGTTTCGCCTAGCCATGAAGAAGAAGATCCCTTTTTAGTTGCCATAAGACTGCTATCTATAGGTGTAGATCCAATAATATCCACCTCAAAACCCAAATATGCTCAAAGATCTAACTTGTTAAAACACAAGAATCTTTGTATAGGACTGCTATTCATAGGTATAAGACTGCTAAACATAAGTGAAATAGAAGTTGATATGCTTAGAGATGAAAAGAAAATCTTAGAAGAAGAACTTATTAAAGCATAAAAATCTTTTTCTAATGTATCTTCACAACTCTCTATGCTATCAAATTAAATTGAAGTTCATAAAGAAAAGAATATAATATTAGCTTCGGAAAATCACAATTTAAAATCAAATGTCAAAATATTTGAATTAGACAATGCTAGTCTCAAACCGAACTAGAAAATAATAAAGGTAGAGAAAATCTCTCTAAAATTATTGAAAACTCTCAAACTACATTTAATAAGAAAGGGTTAGGATATACAAATTCCTTAAAATCTTGTTAAAAAGGAATAATTCGTCACATAAAAATTTCAACATACCTAAGAATTTTTTATAGAAAAAACAAAACCAAAGGTTTTCACTAAAAAGAAGGATATTTGCAACACAAATACTATAAAGATTTGGGTACCAAAAAGTAATGATAATTAATTATATTAAGTCTTTTATAAATCCAGTTCATAAATAGAAAATTTTACTTATAAAGGGAATTCTAAACCCTCTTGGGTTTGATTTCCTAAGATCTAACTCTTAGGACCCTAATCAAAAGTTGGTACCAACGTTACCTTTGTATATTTTACACGTACCAACTAAGAAAAGAGGAAAGTGGATACTTGATATTGGTTGCTGAAAACATATGACAATAAATAAAGATATGCTGACTAACGTTATCCACTAAGATGGAGGATCTATCAAATTTGGGGATAATTCCAAAGGTTATATCATTGGTAAAGGCGATGTGAGCAATGACATTACATCTAACTTACCTCTTATTACAAATGTTTTACAAGTTAAATTAAAACATAATTTTCTTAGTATAAGTCAACTATGCGATAAAGGTTTTAATATATCTTTCTTGGAAAATAAATATAAAACATTTGATTAAAACATGAATCTAATTTTTGAAGGAACTAGATAATGAAATATATACATATTAAATATGAAAGTTAATCATAACACAAATATGTATCTAGTAGCCAAATAAAATGATCCTTGGTTATGGCACAAAAGATTTTTTCATATAAATTTTAAAGCGATAAGAAAATTATCTAAAAATAATTTAGTAAAAGGTTTGCCTAAAATGAATTTTAAAGCAAATAATATTTGTGATGTTTGTCAGTTAGGAAAATTAATCAAATCCACTTTTAAATCAAAGAAAATTATTTTTACATTAAAACCGCATGAGTTATTACATTTATTTTGGACTAACTCAAGTTCAATCTATAAATCATAATAGATATGTTTTCGTAATTGTAGACGATTTCTCCAAATACACTTAGACAATATTTATATAAAATAAAAGTGATACTTTTGAAAATTCTAAAATCTTTGCTAAGAGAATTCAAAATTTTAAGAATATAAAATTAAAAACATTCAAAGCGATCGCGGTGGTGAATTCGATAATGATATTTTTGAAAAATATTGTAATAAGAAAGGAATTGTTCATAATTTTTCATTTCATAGAACACCGCACAAAATGGAGTTGTAGAAGGGAAAAACAGAACACTTTAAGAATGTGTTAGAACCTTATTAAATGGAATCACTCTACCTAAACATTTTTAGGTAGAAGCTATAGCAACTATTTGTTATATTTTAAATCGAGTCTCCATTAGACCATTAACAAAACATACCCGATATGAGCTTTTTAATGAAAGAAAGCCTAATATACCATATTTTAAAGTTTTCGGTTCAAAATGTTTTCTATTAGATACAAAAGGTCAACTTGTTAAATTTGATCCTAAATCCGATGAAGGAATATTCATTGGATACTCGAAACGAAGCAAGCCAAATAGAATTAATAAAAAATGGACTAAAATAATCGAAGAAACACTTCATGTGTCATTCGATGAAAAATTTAAATTTACTAATAAAATGAATATGAAGAATAACTCCTTAATTAAATATCATAGAAAATGATATTGAAAATATTAAAATTAATTCTGAAATTGAAAACAATAATTTACCTAATGAAAATGATATTCGATCTCCACCTAGACTTCCTAGAAATCACCCAATTGAAAATGTTACTGGAGAAATAAATTCTAATGTAAGAACTCAAAATCAACTAAATCAAATGGGTCATGTAGCTTTCCTATCGAACATTGAACCCAAAAATGCTAAAGAAGCCTCAACTGATGATTTCTGGAATATTGCTATGCAAGAAGAGTTAAATCAATTTGAACGAAACGAAGTTTGAGACTTAGTTCTTAGACCTAGTGATCGAACTGTCATCGGTAATAAGTGGGTTTATAAAAATGAAGTCGATGAGCAAGGGAATATCATTTAAAACAAAGCATGATTAGTTGCTCAAGGATACAACCAAGAAGAAGGAATAGACTATGAAGAAACATTTACTCCTGTAGCTTGATTAGAAGCAATACAAATTTTATTATCTTTTGCATGTTTTCATAAGTTTAAACTTTATCAAATGGACGTAAAAAGTGCTCTTCTAAACGATTTTATAAAAGAAAATTTATATGTAGAACAATCACCTCTATTTGCACATGAAAAATTTCCAGACCATGTTTATAAACTAAAGAAAGCTCTATACGGTTTAAAACAAGAACATCATGCTTAGTACTATCGTCTTAAAAGTTATCTTATAAATTCTGGTTTTAAAATTGGAAAATTAGATCAAACCTTAGTTTTAAAATAAGATAAAAAGGATATTTCAATTATACAAGTTTATGTAGATGACATCATTTTTGGTTCCACAAACGAACAATTATGCCAAGAATTTTCGAATATTACAACAAGAGAATTTGAAATGTCTCATATGGAGAACTTTCATATTTTCTCGGTTTACAAATTAAATAATCAAATAATGGAATTTATATTGATCAACAAAAATGTTGTAATAATCTTATAAAATATTTTGGTGTAGAGAACACTTCTGCTAAACCAACTCCTATAAGCACTATGGTACATCTCGATTGAGATGAAAATGGCAAAATTGTTGACCAAAAACTTTATTGAAGTATGATCGGATCCTTGCTTTATTTAACTACTAGTCTTCCAGATATAATTATGGGTGTATGCTTGTGTGCACGATTTCAAGCAAATCGCATTTGCGGGTAGTGAAACGAGTTTTGCGCTACTTAAGCAAGACCAAAGACTATGGTCTCCATTACCCGAATGAATGTCCTTTTGAGTTAGTATCATATAGTGATGCTGATTTTGGAGGATGTCGAACGGATCGGAAGAGTACAAGTGGTACTTATCATTTCATTGGAAACCTTTGGTATCTTGGTTAGTAAGAAATAAAAAAAAAATCACTTTCGATGTGTGAAGTAGAATATATTCTGCTACTTTAGCATGGACTCAAGTAATATACATGCAACAAGCACTACAAGATTTTGGTATAAATCTATCTAAATCAACAATTTATTGTGATACAAAAGTGTTATAAAATCTAAAAATTCTATAAATCACTCTAGAACTAAACATATTGATATTCAACACTTTTTTTCATGATAATATAGAAAAAGGTAATATTTCTCTTGATTTTGTACCATCGAAAAATCAAGTTGTAGACATATTTACTAAACGTTTAAATGAAAATATTTTTCTTAAATTAAGATGTGAACTAGGAATTATCTCGTTACTTGATTTATAATTCGATATTGAAGCATAAATTTTTAAAAAAAAAATAATAGAACAAAAATTGTAGATGACGGTACTCGAACTCTGCACTAATGGGAGGAGGTCACATGTCTTTCAAATGTTCAATTGTGTTACTTGATTTATGACCTTACCTTCCTTTTATTTTATAGCAACTATAATTTTTTTGTATTTCTTAACCTTACATTCTTTATTGGCTGAAATTTACAAATGAATGTTAACCATGAAATATAAAACCTTAAATAGAAAATAAAACTATTATATATACATGAACTGGTTTGTTTTAACTCATATAAAAACATTATATATATACACACACACGTACATACATTCTCTTTATAAAATATCGTCGCAAGAAAGTTTCAATCTCCCATCAATCGTTTGTAGCACTCCTACTATGGATTCATTAAACAATTTACTCCGGTGTGTATTCCAGTGAAGATTACTCCATCCTCGAATCATCATACCGGGTATACACTGAATGGGAAATGAGCTAAGAAAAACTTAGACTTTGGTTTACCATCTACTAAGGAGAAATGCGACAAAATCCATCACTATCAATGTGAGACTTTAGGATTACAACGTGAGATGTATTATGAGAAAAAACACCATGGAAGACGATAAATTTCCTTCAACAATTCACTCTCAAAATTTATGGAACTTCTCCTAAGCAAGGTGTGCACAATCCATTTCCCGAACGACCTCACGTGTCTCTGAATTCTTGGAAACAAGGTGCTCAATGTAATGTTTTCAATACATCCATTGTGTGATGTCATCAAAGTTGAACCAAGCTCAGACTAATCTAAGACTTCGGGTAATTAAAATCTATATTTTTTATGTTCATAAATTTAATATTGTAATACGGATAAGTAATATGTTTATTGAAATGAACATTATATTTATTTTAACATGAGAATAAAGCTTGACAAATATATATAGCTTATCTATTAACTAATTTAAGAATAAACTAAAAAGAAGCTTGACCTTAGTAAAACAACAGTTTCAGTATGCCGACTCTAAGAATCCAGTCAACTGAACATTCATAAAAAATTAAAATTCTTTTAGAATTTAGTCGACTAAGTAACCCCATCCGAGAGCCAAATTCAAGCTTAGTTACACAATGAAATGACGATTAATAAATTCAACACCATAATAAATTCAAAGTTATTTGAAGGAGCTTACATGAAATTCGCAACTTCAACAACTACGCAATTAGAGAAACAACTGAAGCTCATGATTTCAATTCACTCATTGGGTATAATTCCAACAATGTCAAAATCTAGCCTCTTTTAATTAAGCTTTTCTTTGCAAATATGAATCTCGACCACTAAGATCCCTGACACAAAGATGATTGCATATGGACCTTGGTATGTGGAGTGAAGAGTTATTTACCGCTTCATCGATTAGGCCATATACTAAGATGTCCATCCGAAGGGTTGGATCTTGACGATGTTGAGGTTGATATTTATGATAATGAATAAGTATCACATCTCTTCTTATCGAATGATTTAACCATTTTGAAATCTAGTGCCTTACATCCGAAGGCATGAATCATCTACCGTGCACTTATTTGATCATTGGCCATGGACCGGAAGTTACGGAAAGGTCAACAAAAGGGATTTTCAAGCCTTATACGCTATTTACTCATCACAATGAGTAAATTGGGGAAAATAATATTGGATGAATTTCTCACCCTCAATCACAAGAGAAGCTACAAGTCGATTCACTCTGAAGCTTCTATTTTGTGGATTCTACAAATTTTTGAAATTCCATTACCCGATTTCGATTTCATAACCATCGGAGAGCTTAGCTCATAGACTCTAAGTCTAATGGGTCTTCCTAAGCGTCTTGAACATCAATAAATCATTAGCTTTCGACAATGGGTCGCTAATCGTAACCAAAGAATCCATCAAGCGAGAGACACAAATATCGCTTCTTCCTCCTCTCAAGTTCCTCAACACGAAGAAGAAAAGGACGATGAAATTCAAGAACTTCATGTTGACATGCCTCTGAAGCAAGCTCATGTGACATTATCATGAAATCAAATCAAACTTGGTCGACGTTTAGTATTGTGGAAAAGAACGTTTCCAAAACTAACGAAAAGCTAAATTTCATCAAAGGCATTTTAAATAAAATTTAGGAAAAGGTCTCTTGTTCCAGGTCCACTTAGATCGGCGTTGCTGAAAATCTGGCCTCATTGTAATGGGTCGTTTTTCGTACCCTTTGAATTGACAATAAACCACACATGTCTAACTCAAATTGCATGAAAAGACGGATCATTACAAATGTTGGCAAACCACAAAACAAATACAACGGATGCAACGGATAATAGAATACATCCATGTGATGATGAAGATCTCCAGCTCTCCTTTGGAAACTCCAACCGTCTCCAACTAAACCTGAAACTACTCGGATCTGACCCGAGTATTAAAAATACCCCGATTAGGTTTGATAAACCAACGTGAGATACTCTAAATTTAAAATGACTAAGTTATCAAAACCTTTGAAAAGGGTATCTCAGAAGACCACGCCCACACATAAACGGACGGATTTTACCTTATGATAACGAAAACACTTTATACCAAAATACACTTGATATTATTTTTAATGACAATCTTTTGAAAACACTTTTCAAATAAACTTATTCAAATAAGGTATTAATATCTAGACTAAGTCTAAGATAATATATCCGTCCTAGGTTAACAGAATATATGACACCTGAAGAGGTAGCTGAAATGTTTGCAAATCATTACAACTATTTTGGGAGTACAATCAAAACCATAAATCATGTATTGGGATTGGATTTCCAACATGATAGGAAACTAGTGGCTTTTTTCTCCGATCCACGAATAACAAACATAGTTCTTACTGTGCCTTAATATCTTTTCTCAGACTAGTCATTTGAAACTGTACTTGCTACACTACGACTGGTAATCGGTAGTTCCCTGCTTTTTTCGAGCTAACCACTTTATCCAAATGGGGCAATAAATGCCTTAAGGGGCGTATCCCCCAAAAGGCCCAACGTATTGGACACCACCATACACACTCACTTATTCCGAATTCGCATATGTCGGACCACTTAGTATCCCATATCATCTTTTGGGATGTGAGGTTAGTGAGGCTATGCACAATTTCTTCAAAGCCATGCTCTTCATACAAAACCACGCTTTGATCATAACAGATTCCACTTTAAATGTCACACTGCCATTCCTCTGATCACTATTTGACTCCCACAAGCATACAACCTCTGAGCTCATATGTCTCAGAGATGGATGTTAAGATAA